>OX465598.1:254857500-259857500 GCA_950022295.1 Bromus sterilis
TTCTTCCTCTTGGAGCGCAGGGCCTTCCTCATGGGAGGACCCGAGGACTTCGGTGTACGCGCCGGAGGGCTCATACGACTCCTGGACTTACCATTACCCCGGAGCAGGAGGCTCCTGGGGGCAGTAGCTGCTACCAACTTAGGCCAAAAGCCTAAGCTTGGGGGAGTACGTGCCCTTCTCACCATTCCATTGTATTATCCGTTTTCATTTTGTTCGCTTTGATCTTTTCTAAGTTTTTGCCTGTACTTATTCGTTCTTTTATTTTGAAAAAACAACAAAAAGATTTCTCTTTTCTTTTTCTTTCGCTAAATCTTTGAAAAATCCAAAAATATTTTCTCTTCTCTATTTAGTTTGCTTTGTTGCAGAGTTCAGCTCGAGTCCATGATGGCATTTGCACTTGATTATGTATTTCCTACATTCAACCGTGCAAGTGAAAGGGCAGTAATGACGAAGATCGACGAAAGGGATGCAACAAGGAAAACCGGTATGGAATCTTCTTGTTTCTACTTTTGTACATATGCTTGTACTTATGATCTAGAGACCAGCTTGTAGAGACATAGTGCTATGATTACAATGTTTTCCCAGTGGTTCATGCTTTCCTTGTGGCTAATCTCAAATAGCTAGGGTACATAATGTGTTCTTGAAATGATTTACATGCATTGCATTGTTCATGGTTTGGCATACTTAAGTGGTATTTTCCTTTGGAGAATTGTTGGATTGACTTGGCACATGCTTACACATGTTTATGACTAAAAAGTCCACTATGCCTTGATGATCTTTGAATTTCAGAATAGTTATATCATTTTCATGCCCAATTCAATGCTACTTTGTCGCCCTGCATGATTATGAATGTTATTGCTCTCTAGTTGATCGCTCCCCAGTCTTTTGCTAGCCTTCGCTCGCACTAAGCGGAATTCTGCTTGTGCATCCAAAATCCTTGAAACCAGTGTTTCCATTTGAGTCCACCATACCTTCCTATGTGGTATTTACCGGCCATCCTAACGAAGACTCTCTTGTACCATCTCGAAATCATTCAAAAGAACTCCCGTGTTGTTCCTCTGTTTTAGCTCATGAGGAAGTAGTAGGTAATTCATGACCGTCTTATGTTAGACATGTTTTATTCCGGGATTGCATGTCTAATCTGCAAACCCCTAATACGAGGAGGGACTGGCATGAGTGCGCCCAGCTCACAAAAGATAATCACTACCAAAAAACCCTCCTTCACGCTTTGTCTATGAGAAACCAGAAAACTTTGGCAGTGATAAACAAAGGAGATTAAGGGGATGTGATCGTCTCCATCTTGGGAGCCGTTCCTCGAAACATGTCTAGCGTAAGAGGTGATTGAGTTGTCTGCTAGCATTTGTTGACGAAGCATGCACCTCCCAACACTTTTTTTATCTCTGTTTTCAAAACCAAGAGCTCTGGTATATGTTTAGTCTTTGCTTCGAACCACGGGTTTTCAACCTTTCCATCAAAGTCCACGGTCCGAGAGTCTCCACCTTCTTTCTTCAAAGCACCAACTAGGATAGCATAATTGTCATTCTGAGTGTAATGTGCATTGTACCAAAGTACATCATTGTCTTTTGCATGATTGTGGTATTACTTATTCTGAAGTTCTTAGTTCTAGTCTCCTTTAACACTCCGGAGGAGTTTCTGCGTTTATGTTTTGCTTCACTCATGGAGGCTAGCAAAATACCTCTCTAGTATGTTCAAGCTTTGTGCATTGTAATCCTGTCTTGATTTTCAGTAGCATATTATTTACTTTTAGTTGCTTGTGATTGATCACCTGAAAGAAGGATTGCTTCGTGCATTGTCCTCATAGCATTGTTTTGATACTTGCTAAATTCTTTTCGTAGTACATGATTATATACATTCATTGAAGCAAAAGAGTTTGTCAAAGTTTTTTTTGTCACGTTCAGTTCGTTGTACTGAATTACTCAAACGTATCTTCTTTTCCAAACACTTTTGCTATTGTTTTGCCCTCATTCTTGCATGATTTGGACGAAACTAACCCGGACTAATGCTGTTTTCAGCAGAGCTGCATGTATGGTTTTATTGTGCGCAGGAAAATGGACTTTTGGACGTCTCAGAAAATTCCCAGAAAAAACACAGAAAATCCACGCACCCGAGGGCCCATTGTGCTAGAAGTGGGACCAGAGGGCAGCTAAGGGGGCCCCAGGCGCCCCCCTGGCGCGGCCAGGGGTGGGGCCGCCCCCTCTGGTTGCCTGGGGGCCTCCCCCCTCCTCTGGTGCCCTACCGAGGCTCCTATTTAATCCCGTGACAGAGAAATCCCAAAACAGGAGTCGTTTTCCCAATTCTCGTCGCGGAGCCGCCGCCACCCTCTGTTCTTTTCCGGGAGGGCTAATCTGGAGGCTGTTTTGGCCTCCGGTGAGGGGAGATCATCGCCATCATCATCATCATCACCACTCCATCCTCTCTCCATGACTTCTCCATCCATGTGTGAGTAATTCCCTGCTGTAGGCAAAGGGGATGGTAGGGATTGGATGAGTTAGATCATGTAATAGTTTATCAGATTGTTGGGGGCATGTTGCCTATCATCTAGATTGTTGTTTATCATCTCTGGTTCAACTTGTTTCTCTTAATGCTTGTCACTTTGGGCCCTAGTGCCATGATTTCAGATCTGAACCCTATGTGTTTGCATGAATATATTTGTGTTCTTGATCCTATCTATGAGTTGTATGCACCTATTATAGTCCGGAACCGGCGATCCCAAAGGTGACAGCTTGGGACACCAAAGGGGATGGACTGTAGTTTGAGGATTCCATGTATCCATTGATTGTTAATGCTTTGTTCCGGTTCTCTTTGACAGGAGAACCTTAATCTCCGTAAGTTCCTTTTGGCCCCGTTCGTAGCGGGATGGTAGGACAAAAGATGTTGTGCATGTTCTTATTGCAAGCACGTACAACTACCTATGGGGTGCATGCCTGATGTTTGATTTATGCCTAGATGATCATTGCTTTTCTGTGTGCCTTGCCCCAAGTTAAATACATGATGTGTCTTATCCATGCAGAGCCCAACCATCCATCTCCCTAGCCTACTGTGTTTTAATTCTTCTGGTTACTAGTTGTTTGCTTTTGCTATTTTACTGTCGTTATTTCACCACCACTATTTCCGTTGCTGTCATCACTTCCATATTGCAGTTACTATTACTATCTTGTTGCAAGTAAGTGTATCTCAGGTGCGGTGGAATTGACAACTCCACTGTTAAAGCTTGTGGGTATTCTTTGGCTCCCCTTGAGTCGAATCAATACATTGGGTTATCTTACCCGCGAAGACTATCTCGATCCCCTGCAGTTGTGGGTTAACAAGCCTGTTTTCCGGCGCCGTTGCCGGGGAGCATAGCTTTATTCACAAGTCTACTTGAAGTATTCTACCTTCTGGAATTTATCTGCTATGGGTAAGAAAGAAGACTCCAAGGTCCCGATCTTACCATCCCGTACGAGAAAAAGTACTGTTCTGAACACTAGTGCTACACTTGATTCACCTTCAGTTATGAGTAAGTTTGCTTCACCTCCACCACATGATGCTTATACTGAATCTGTGTCCGATACTTTTGATGATGCTTCTACTACTCTTGATGATATTGGTTCACTTAGTCACGCTCTTGAGAAACAGATCGCTGCTGCAAAAAAATCTAGAATTGAAATTCCCGATACTTTCTACCCTTTTGATGGAACTTACAATTATCCTGATTTGAGTAAACTCAAGGAGATACTCCTTGATGATGATTATATTATAATTGATGATGATTTATGCAGGGAGCTAACAGAGTTTGTCGACTCTGACACTGATGCTATTAAGAAGCTTCTCGAAAAATAGGGTGCGGCTTTGCCCTGTCGCACCTTCTCCTTGATCTCCTAGATCTCCGGATCTTGTTTCTGGGCTTCTTTGACTTCTTCCACGAGTGTTGGGGTATTCTCCATTGTCTTCACATGCAGTGGGTTGCATAACACTAGGTTGAGACTAGCAAATTCCCTTTGTAGTTTTGGGTTCATCCCTTTCCAATGTGCGTGGACCATGCTTGGCTTTATACTGAGGGCATCGGCCACCACATTGGATTTCCCGGGATGGTAGTTGATCCCGAGGTCGTATTCCTTGACCAGTTCCAGCCATCTCCTTTGCCGGAGGTTGAGATCCGGCTGGGTGAAAATGTCCTTGAGGCTCTTGTGGTCCGTGTATATTTCGCATCGTTGACCGATAAGATAATGCCTCCATATCTTCAAAGCATTCACTACGGCTGCCAGCTCCAAATCATGGGTGTGATAATTTCCTTCATGTGGGCGTAGCTACCGGGAGGCATATGCTACAACCTTTCCTTCTTTCATTAGCACACATCCAAGGCCACGTCGGGAGGCGTCATAATAAATGTCAAATCCCTTGTGGAGGACTGGAAAATTTAAGACAGGTGCGGAAGTTAGCCTGGTCTTTAGCTGCCTGAAGCTATCCTCACATTCCTTGGTCCAGAAAAATTTCTGATTCTTCTTCAATATCTCGGTCAATGGTTTCGCTATTTTGGAGAACCCTTCAATGAATCGGCGATAATATCCAGCCAATCCCAAGAAACTTCGGACTTCAGTCACGATGGTGGGTGACTTCCAGTTCAATACGCCGGCCACTTTACTGGGGTCTACCGCTACTCCTTGTGCTGACAGGATGTGCCCCAGAAATCCCACTTCTTGTTGCCAAAATTCGCACTTGCTGAATTTGGCGTACAGACGGTGAGCTCGCAGTCGTTCCAACACAATACGGAGATGCTGCTCATGCTCTTATTCACTTGTGGAGTACATGAGGATGTCATCAATGAATACCACCACAAACTTGTCTAGGAATTCCATAAAGACCTTGTTCATCATGCCCATGAAGTACGTTGGAGCATTTGTTAATCCGAATGACATGACCGTGAACTCATATAGGCCATATCTCGTGGTGAACGCCGTCTTGGGTATGTCTTCTTTATTGATCTTCAGCTGGTAATAGCCCGTGCGAAGGTCTATCTTGGAAAATACCCGTGCACCATTCAACTGGTCGAACAGATCATCAATGCGGGGTAGCGGGTATTTGTTCTTGATGGTGACTTCATTTGGTGGGCGGTAGTCCACACACATTCGCAGGCTGCCATCCTTCTTCTTGACAAAAAACACAGGCGATCCCCAGGGTGAGGTGCTGGGGCGAATGTACCCTTTCTGTAATAACTCGTCCAGCTATTTCTTCAGTTCTACCAGTTTGGTAGACAACATTCGGTAGTACTTCTTTTATATTTGGGTCGTGCCGGAAACAATCTCAATAGCAAACTCCAGTTCCCTGTTTGGTGGCATACCTGGAAATTCTTCTGGGAATACATCTGGGAATTCTGTGACCACTGGAATCTTGTCCATGTCATGTGTGGTGATCTGGCATACCAATAACTCTTTCTTTCATGGCATTCCCACGGTGGTGAATGATGGTACGTATTAACGCCCCCTCGTTGGTTACCCAAAGTGGAAGGTTGAGATGTAGATAGCATCAATTTCCCTTAGCGAAGATGCTAAGGTTGAGTGTCGAACCACTAGGACTCCAATAGATACAAGAAGGTGGAAAGGAAACAATGGCACCATTTTAGACAAAAGTTGCTTCCTTGACCTGGACCTGCACACACAGCAAATAACTTTGCTTCCCAACGAGTACAGAGGAGTTGTCAATTCCTCCGGCCTTGTTGTTTACAAAGGATAAAACGCACGGGATAATAAGTGATAGCAACTGAAAAGTAAATAAAGCAGTAAATTGATAGCGGGTGTAAACAGTGTTGGAAATATGGACCGGGTCCTATGATGTTCACTAGTGATGTCTCTCTCCCAAAAGACGATAAAATAGAAAAGCGAGGTAAACAAATTACAGCTGGGCAATCGACCGGATTATGTGCGCAAACCAATGCTAACTATGCTATAAAGAAAGGAAGAGGCTCAAAAGCACGGGCGGTACGCCAAGACAAGTAGACCGAAATCCATCTGCATCTACCTACTAATCATCCACCTTGAGATATCTATCCAGAACATCTCGCTGGTATTAAGTTGCGAATCCCACCCAAAGTGTAAACTCAAAGAAACGGACAACTGCATTAAGGAACTTTGCGTAAAGTAACCAATCCTTGCACCCGCAAGTACAAGAACCGTTGTTTTCCCCCTTGTGGCAACAACACATCCCCTAGACTCATGTTTCTGTCACTCAAGCTACTCATCAGGGGGCATGAACCCACAATCAAGCATAACGCTCCCTCTTGGAGTCACTACCTACTACTTGGCCAAAGCAATAAACAACAACGGAGAACATGCAAGAATTACTCTAGAACATAAATATAAAAGAGGAGAATCAAATATATTACTCAAACACAATCTGAACATAGTCTCATAATCCATCGGATCCCAGCAAACTCAGCATAGCAACAGCAGAAAGATTACATAAGTGCCGCGATCATGTAGGGCATCTCACGAGGTCTAATCCATGAAGAACAAAGATGGGAGGAGAACATCACATAGCTACTGATCATAGACCCATGGTCCAAGGTGGACTACTCACGGTTCATCCGGGAAGCATCCATGGTGGTGGAGAAGCTCCCGGAGGTGGTTCCTCCCTCCGGCAGGGTGCTGGGAAGAGGTCTTCTGGTGCTCCCGATCTTGGAAGCGCGGCGGCGGCGGAACAGAGGAGAGATCGCGAAAAAGGGTTCCCGTCACGGGGGTTTCACGTCACGAGGGATATATAGGCGAAGGGGGGCAGCCATGGGGGCCACCAGGGATCCAGGCGCCCCCCTGGCGCGGCCCCACCCTGGGGCGCACCGGGAGGGCGCCTGGGGCCCTGGTGGGTCCCCTCTGGCCCCCCCTCGGTGATTCCCGAAGCTTCTTCTGCGTTGATTTTTTATTGTATTTTTCCCGAATTTTTTGAGCACTTTTAATATGGGGGAAACCTAAAATAGAAAAACAGCAGAAAACATGAACTGGCACTGGGGTGCACTGAGTTAATAGGTTAGTCCAAATATGATCAAAAGTGTATAGAAGTTCATCAATATCATAGCAATATCACACAAAAGAGGCATGGATCAAGCAGAAATTATATATACGTTTTGGACGTATCAACATCCCCAAGCTTAATTCCTGCTCATCCTCGAATAGGTAAATGATAAAAGCATAATTTTTGTGGCGACATGCTAACAACCATATAAGAACTTTTATGTAAAGCAATCAAGGCATGTAATTCAATTCAAGACATAACATGCAAGAGTCTATATTTAGCATTGAAATAAGCAACATAAGAACATAAAGGTGCAAGAGCTCTCGCTGTCCGTGACTCGAATGTCTCCAAATGGTGTTTGCGTGCAAGAAAGGGGATAGGGATATACGAGTAAAAGTATTTTTGTGTTGAGAAATCAATCTACTAAAGTTTCACACTTGGTCTTCTTTGGAATCTTATCTTGACTCATCCCCAGACCACTAACTAGGTACAAGTCAAAATGATCCACTCCTTTTCGACATTTTGAGCACTCATGCAATGGATGAGCGTAAGCAAGAAAGTTGACACTTAGGATGGCAAAGAGATAATATGGAGGAGGAAGACAAAAAAGGATGTGAAAGTCTCACATCAATGAGGACAATCATAGGCTAGAGAAAGCCAAATGATAGATATGATGTGAGAAGTAGAGATTTCCATGCAACGGATGCACATGTGAGCTAAAGTAAGGTCTCCAATCGAACTAGTGGGGGAGCATCCAACTTTCTTGCTTAAGAAGACCTAGAGCTCATTTGAGGAGGCTCATCATTGGAATATACAAGCCAAGTTCCATAGTGTGAAGGTCCCAACATAGCTATATGCATGAATGATAATCTCTATGGAGTACAAGATATAAGAGGGAGTACGAGTGTGGATCTCTCAAAAGGAATAGTAGTGTGCCCCCTTCTCTCTTTTTATTTCTTTTTCTCTTTTTTCTAATTTTTTTGTATTTTTTGGTGGCCTTAATGGCTCTTTCTATTTCTCTCATTTGTCCTCTTTGGGATCTTTTAATTTGTCCACTTTGGGATCTTTTCCTCACTTTAGGGGCAGGACTCTATATATTACAAAAAGTATAGAAGATCTTTCACAATTTACAAAGTACTCAAATCATAAATAAGATGTAACTATCATGATGTATGCAAATGTATGCCTCTGCCAGGGTAGCAGGATATGCAATGATACTAGCGCGTCATGTAGCAATGATTAGGTCAAGGCCCAACTAGCATGCGTCTCATCGATCAAGCAAGTAGCATGTATGACATGAAGATCAAGTCATGAGAAGATGGCTGTTGCATGGCAATGTATCTCGGTAAGGCTATGGAAATGCCTTGATAGGTAGGTATGGTGGCTGTTTTGAGGAAGGATATAAGGAGGTTTTTGATGACAGAGCGTATCATGCCAAGGGTTTGGATGTACCGACGAAGGTGGACGCCAACTCTCGGGTTGAGAAGAAAGCAATGCACGACACAGGAGAGGCTAGAAAAATATGCGAAGGTGGAAGTGTCAACTTTCTTATACTCACATTAGTCCTAAGAAATCATGCACTTATTATCGGTAATTCTCAATCTAATAAGGAGGTTCCACAAAGAGACAAGTACCCCGAGGAGGAGTGTATGGGGGTTTGGTTATCCTTGCGCATCCTCGACTCATGGTAAGTGAGTGTACTCTAATATTCGACCCCTCAGAAGAGTAGTGATCCATCTAGTAGCTAAAGTTCTCAACTAATTTTGTAAGTTTTGAAAATAATCACGGATTTCCCAAAATACGACATCTATCACTAATAGGCTAAAGCTCTTGGCACAAAAAGTCCAAACATTACTCAAAACAATACCTCGAAACTATTGCAAGTTACTACTACAAAAGAATAGCAACCTCAATTACCTACTTCAAGTCAAGACACAAACTCAGTGCAACATGCAAACTCTCTAAACAAGATAAACATGAAAACTCAAGATAGTTGCAGCAACAAACTAAACAAAAGCTCTTTAAAAAGATAAGCATGAAAACTAAGAGCTAAACATGATAGTAGCTATGAATAAGATAAAGAACACACACAACAAAGATAAGCATGAAGAATCCTATGTTGTGTTCTCGATTTTGAAAGTGGAGCGTGTTTATCTCCCACACAAATAAAGCTGGGTTCTAAATTGTTATGAACAGCAAGCACAGCTAAAGAAAACTAAAAATAAAACCTAAGAGCGAGACGCTCCAAGCATAGCACATAACGCATGAAGTGATAAAAATATAGTGAGACAAGAGACGAACTGATAATTGTTGATGGAGAAGGGGATGCACGGGGGCATCCCCAAGCTTAGACGTTTGAGTCTCCTTGAATATTTCTTGGGGATGCATGGGGGAATCCCCAAGCTTGAGCGCTTGACACTCCTGAATCTTCTTTCATCATCTTCCCTCGCACACTTGAAAACTCCCTTCATACATAACTCATCATAATCTGATTAGCGAGGTTAGTAACCATAATAAAATATTTTTTTCTCTACTGTAAATAAAGATATTCTTGAAGATCTACTGTTTCTCAAGATTTCCAAATTTTTTTTGCAAATAAAAAGCAAGCTTAAGGTTTGAAAAACGAAGAAAAGGCAAAACATGACATAATCTGTGAAAAACAGATCAGCAGGTAGAAAATAATTTTTTAGGGATACTTCTGCAACTCGAATCAAAAAACTTAGAACATACTAAAGTTCCGTAATTGTATAAAGCACGCTGTGTAAAAATTTCAGCTCAAAAAGATGAACTGGGATTTTTCAATGATTTTTCTAGTCACGAGGACAGAATCTGTTTTCTGCACAACATGTCACAACTTTCACTTCCCTTGTCATATGATGCTATAAATGGAACGAAGCTTGAAAAGTAAAGATACAATGATTTTGCTACAGTATTAAAAATCATCAAGACCACTAAAAACATAAGAAAAACAAAAAGGAAATCCTAAATTCATTGCGGGCTGCCTCCCGAAAGCGCTTCTTTAAAGTCATTAGCTAGGCTTAATGCAAATAGATCAAGTATTTTCAAGAAAATAACTAGCCCGTGTGACGGACTCAAAAGGCAATTTAATCTTTTTCCTAGGGAAGTGTTCCATCCCTTTTTTAAGAGGGAATTGGAATTTTATGATCCCTTCTTTCATATCAATAATAGCACCCATGGTGCGAAGAAAAGGACGTCCCAAAATAATTGGACAAGAAGGTTCACATTCAATGTCCATAATAGTAAAATCAGCGGGAACATAATTGTCATTGACAATGATAAGAACATCATCGATCTTCCCCAAAGGTTTCTTTACGGAAGAGTCGCCAAGGCGAACACCAAAAGAACAAGAATAAAAAATGTTTAATTCAAATATATCATACATTCTTTTGGGCATAACGGAGGTACTAGCTCCAACATCACATAAAGCATAGTAAGAAAAGTTATTCAACTTAATTTTAATCATAGGATCCCAACCATCTTCTAGATTTCTAGGTATGGAGGCTTCTACCCTAAGCTTCTCGTCCGTAGCTTTAATGAGAGCATTAGTGATATGCTCCGTGAAGGCAAGATTAAGTGTGCTAGTGTGGGGGTCTCTAGACATCTTGTGAAGGAAACAAATAACTGCAGAAAGGGTGCAATTATCAAAATCAAGGTCACTACTATCAAGTAAGGTGGTAGTGGTGTCCCTTAGGCTCACTTTTTGTGTAGCTTCTATAGTCATAGGAATTTCTTCTTCTACGGTTGAGGTCATAGCATCACCATTAATAGGTCCTATGGGACTAGGGGTGCATTGGTTGCTAAGAGTTTGGATATCCTCATCCACTTGGATAGTAGCAACAGTATGGTGTGTAGGAAGGCTCTTAATTCTATATTCTTCCTCCTTTTCTCTAGCCCATCTCTCTTTGAGCTTAGCCATCATCCTAATGTTTTCATTAATTTGCACTTGGATAGCATTCATAGGAGTGACCTTCCTCTCCTCAAGAGGAGAAGTTTTAATTTTAAGCAATTCTACTTCAAGGGCTAAATTGTCTACCTTCGACGAGAGGTTATCTAAGTTGTCTAGTTTTTCCTCTACACTCTTGTAGAAGGCTTTTTGGGTAGTGATAAAGTCTTTAAGCATACTCTCTAATTCAGAAGTGGAGTTTTTGGTGCTAGGATTAGTGTTGTTGTTCCCATAGTTGTTGGAGGGTAACGGTCTAGGATTGCTACCAAAATTACTACTATAAGCATTGTTATTGAAGTTGTTTCTAGAGATAAAGTTCACATCTACTTGATCTTGAGCAATGAAAGAGTTTACAGAAACATCATGAGGATCAATAGGAGATTGCTTGGTAAGTAGAGACATAATCAAGTCAACTTTTTCATTTAGGGAGGAGATCTCCTCGACAGAGTTTACCTTCCTACCTGTTGGAGCTCTTTCGGTGTGCCATTGGGAATAGTTGGTGAAAGTCCAAGTATGTGGGTGAATGATCAATTCAAATTGTCGCATGAAACTCTGAAGTGAAGCATAACTTAGCAGCAAAAGTAATTCAACAGAAAGGTAAATAGTGAAGTAGAACTAGAGTGAAGCACAACATAGCGAATCGAAAGCATCGAATCAGTTGCATTGAATCAAATCACAGAAGCAATTGCAATGCTGAATGTAAGTGCGGAATGTAAAATGAACTCTTGACTCGGCGATGTTTGTTCGACCAGTTCACACTCTGCAAAGTGCTACGTCTGGTTGGAGGGACTTGTGATTGAACACATGAGCTAACCTCTCTCCGTCTGTTTCTCCACTGCACCAATCTCCTTGAGCTTGGCCAGTCTTCACTCGTGGTTGATTATTGAGGAAATCACCGAAACCTTTGACAAACTGGACTTCGAGGCGACAATTACTCTTCGCTCTCTGAAGAACAACAGTCTAAACGTCTAGGAGAATTGCATTTCTCCAAGATAATAAGGCTAGCAAACTTCTTCCTAAGTCATAGTGAATCAACTCATATCAATAGGACTTATGCTTCGGTGGATGGGTTTCTGTTTAGCTTCGGTGGGGTGCTCTCTCTCTTATCTGTAAGAGAATAATCTTGGAGCAGCCGCCCGACAATGATGGCGGGGGTGGCCTATTTATAGGTGGCGATCCAAAGGTGCGCAATGACTGAAGTGACCCGATGCGACAGCTGGACACCTGTCCACAACGGTCGGATTTCTGTTCAATGCGCAACTTTACTTGCGGAACAAGTAAAGATGACTCACAAACTTGGTTATGCTTCAGGAGCCGAAAGAACATAGTCTTCTCTGGTGAAGCATTACCTAGTGCACATGAGATTTCTCATCTCTGGCTTCTCACTGGTTTGGATTCGATCTGAGTATTTTCACCAAAACCTTCGGAGTACATTTACTAAACCCCTCTTGATAGTACAGTTTTTCCTACGACTCAAAGAAGTGAAAAAGAACTACACAAAAACTATTAAGTCTTGGGCCATCTTAATCATCTCCTTCGATGAGACGTGCTTCAGGATTTCGTATCTTTTTGGGGGGTCGACATCCGTGACGAGCTTCGCTCCAGAGGATATGCTTCAGTAAATATGTAAATCTTCCTTGAAGCTTTAGCACCAACCTATAACTTCGGGAACCTAACCATCTGTTTCACACTAGAAAACTTGTTAGTTCCTCTACTGTTTTCTCCAACAATATCCAAAACTCATGGGGGAAAAACTTTCCTCTTACAATCTCCCCCTTTTTGGACTATTATTGACAAAACATGCATCGATAAAAATATGAAAGTTTGAGTTGAGTTGAGAGAAAATTCTAAGATATGAAGCTTTTGACTCCCCCTGAATGCAAGCATCGAAGATTTATATAATTGAAGTAAGTGCTTGATGGACGATATCTTTGATGGGGAGCTTAACACATATCTTAGTGAATCAATTGCATTTAAAGGATATTAGTCTTGAAGAATATGCAATCATACAATGACCCGTGAACTTAATGGGAATATCCACCTGCAAGAAAAAATATACGAGAGCAACTTGCACGCAACGGGGTTATTAACACATAACATGTAGCAGTTCACAGACGAAGTAAAACTTAAGTTACAACCCAATCGAATGGAAAGTTTGTTGTAACTCAACACACAAAAGATCGAATCAAAACCCTTAAACCCCGAAGCGAATCTAAACTTAATCGATGCTACATTCTCCCCCTTTTTGTCAATGATTGGACAAAAGGTTGTGAGGTAGACCAAAAGTATTTACGCATCGGCTGCAACCCGGGGACCCTGCTGATGGTCTTCGCCCGAAGAAGATGCATCTCCAGAAATGTCTCCTTCGGCCGAGGCAGGCGACTCAACTTCTTCAATGTTCATGGGCGCCTGCAGCAAGTCGAGGTCACTATCGTTGAGAGGATCATCTTCTTGCTTCGATGTGTGAGAGGCTTCGTCAAAGAATGTGTCTGGGCGAATCTGTTCAGCTGGATTGACAAATAAAACTTCGTCAATCTTCTCCAACGGAGGAATCTTCGTGTTGGGGTGGTCTATCGAATCATTTCTTGAAAAATGGCGCTGAAGATGTGGATACTCCTTGTAAATCCGGGCATCTTCAAGCTTCTTGACTGAGTTGAATTTCCTCAATCCTTTCTATGTGTGGCGTTTCAGAACTTTCAGGTACTGGTTGTTGTTCAAGGCAATGTTGCCAACTCTATTGATTTCATCCGAAAGATGTTGCATTTGGCGTTGATTGCCTTCGATGAAGTTTTCCAGCAACTGTTGAGAGCGAATGCCAACTTCAAAGTGGTAGACTTCCTTCTGGAAAGACTTCGACATATTCCTTTCATTGATATGCTGTCTGACTCTAACATAAGTGGCAAATGGATCTTTTGGCCTTCTGAAGATATTCATAGTATCGCGCACAGGAGGACAGAACAGCTTCGAGTGATGCTTGGCAACAAAGTCTTCACTGCGTCCATAGTTGCATATGGCTTGGAGCCAGGGAGCATAAGGCTTCAATTGATGTACTAGTTCAGCAGCTTGAACCATGTAGCGAAGAAAACAGTCCTCGAAGTCAAACACATGGCCATGAGTGAGCTTCAGCAGAGCATGTCGTACATGATACTGAATGTTGGATTCATCAGTGGCAGTGTTGAGAGGCATCAAGGAATTCGACAAGATATAAAACCAAGTCTTTGAAATGAAAACCAGATGCTTCGGGCGAATGTTTTCTGGCATGTGATCACCAGTGACTTAGGGATCCAGTAGTGAAGCAAATTCAGCCTCAGTGGGATCAGGCAGCAAATGGACTGACGGGGATCAACCCCGACAAATCCCATGGTCAGGGACCCTGGGTTAGTCATAGAGAAGGCACAGGTTGGACGATACTCATCGGCTAACAGGAGAAGCACTTCCAGCTCAATATTATTGAGTAAGGGGGCGATTATAGTGGCGGCCAAGGCGAGTTCTCGCAAGGCTAGATGAGTAGATGTGTATTGGATTGATCTCGACGCCTCCCCTCCAGCCTTTATATACTAGGTTAGGTCTCGGGGAGTTCGTACTAGGTTACAAAGATAGTTTCCTAGTTCTAGTCTTGCCTTGTACGCCAAGTTGTGCCTTCCATACTAGTCGCGGACTCCTACGTCGGTGCCTGGTAGGGCCAATCGTGGGTTTGTTGTAGCTTCCCAGCGGGCCTTCTGTCTTCATACCCACCAGGTAGCCTCATATGCAGGAGTCGTGGGGTCACCCCCTCGTCAGTAGCCCCCGAGTGCCTGGGGGACTCGAACTGTCGCGCAGGGACCCGAATTCATCCATGTTTTATCGTTTGTAGGCGCGGCATCGCCACAGGTCGCTGGCAGTTTTGAGCCATGACAATATCTGTTTCGAGGGATTGATAAGCTGAAAGGGCCCAAGGAGTCGACTGGTCGAGCCTTGTTGAATTACGCTAGTGGAAAATACCGCAGTAGCCCAATCAATCTCACGTCGCTCGACATGAACTTGGAACGACCGGTGTCATGCAAAGTCATGCTGCTGCAGGTCTTATAGGATCAATTGCTCCCAGTCTAAGAACACAGCCTGAGCGCGTCCGCTCGGCTCTTTATATCATGCGAGCGCATGGAAAATGTCGGGAGTGAAATCGCTCTGCGGCAAGTCCCGGCCCGGTTGTTCTGCGCAGCGGGGTCTTACCTACACGCTAAGCTTGCGTGGCATCTGGGTACAGTGTGTCGTAGCCAAGGCATAATTGTTTTTGTAGAGGCACGGAGCCTGGTTAGCGATGCACCCACTTGGAATAAACAATCAAGTGAGCTGTTTTAGCAGTCACTCGCGGAGCTTGTAATGAACTCAGGCGAGGAAAATAAGAAAGCACCCACTCGAAATGTCGTCGAGTGCGTGAATAGATTGTATTTGTTGAATTGCTGAGTCTTTTTGCGAGTAGTCACTCGAATGCTTTACTGACTTTAGGGTGAGGGAGCACCCGAACTCTGAGATTATATTGTTTCTGCTGGTGCGAGTGATCACTCAAGCACGTTTTTCCCTTCTGGGTGAGGGAGCACCCGAACTCGAATAAAGGTACTCCCGATGGGAGTAAGAGATTTTTGAGAATCAGAAAATTTTGACTTCAAGAAATAGCTGGCTTTTGGAATCCTTTGGTTTTTCCCAACTGCTTTTATCTTGATCCATCCCTTTTGAGATGTCATGTTGATATGTATTGTCATGCTGTTTGATGACATATGATGATGTTTGAGTTTTCGATCCGTCGCGTCTTCGGGGCCGTCATAATGATGGTTTGAACGTCATGCTGCCTGTTGCCTATTGGGTTTCCAAGGCTTGTGTGGGAAACATGCGAGATTTGATGTGTCCTGTAGATAATGCTGACCGTGTGAAGGCATCTTGCCTTGGAATTCGTAGCGCCCGACCCGTTTTGGTCTTTGATGCAATGATGGCGCCGCCTGGGCTTCTGCGTGTTTTTCCTAGTTTGCCCTTGGATAGTGCTATAAATGCTTCCTGTGGTTGCCTGTCCTTGGCATCCATTCTGCGCATCTTTCTCTTCTGCTTCTTCTTTCATATGGCGCCCAAGCGTGGTGGTGGTGGTGTGACTGGGCGAGGCCGTGGCCGCCGTGGTCGTGGTGGCCGCACGCCTCGTTCTTCACGCGGTGGACGTCATGGTACCACGTTGGTGCCTTCTTCTTCTTCCTCCATGGAAGAGGGTTTTTGGCGCTATGATTTTCTTTTGCGTGTTCTTAGCCGGAATGCTGCCCGGATTCCTCTTCCATTCTCCTTTGCCTCCATTTCTTCTGAGCGTAACTTGAGGGGCTTCTGGCTCCGTCTTCACGGATGCGCTCGTTCTTCTTCTTGGGTGGAGCTGGAAGTTGATAATTCATCCTTGATTTTCCTTGGATCTGGCTGGAGGGCGTTTTCTCGTCGGTTGAATCTGCGCGACGGAGATAGCCTTTGCTGTCATTTTGACGGCGAAGATACTGTTATTATTCGTGCGTTTGATGCCGGTGGTAATCGTCTGGATCCATACTGGGAGGAAACAAGCAGTGGTGATTCCAATGGCTCGAGTGGTGGTTCGCCTGCTTCTCCCGTGTCTTCGTCTTTGGCTGATTCTTCGGCCGATGGAGTTTGCTCTTCTAGTTCTAAGGATGAACTCGAAGTCAAGCCGGTCGTCAAGAGCCTGCGTCAGTAGGCGAGGCACCTTGTAGAACTGGAGGACGGCGCCCTTCTTCTTCACGGGCTGGGTTGCTACTTTGTCTGTGGTGATGCCCGTCAGTTTGTGGCACGAAAGTGCCAATTATCTTAGCATGAGCACACATGTAGAAGTTGAATGTAGCCCATCTTGCAGTTCCACGGGTCCTTCTGTAGCGGCAACTGTCGTTTCGACTTCTTTGTAATGAAATGACTGTCTTCGACTCCTTTGTAATGACTGTCTTCGACTCCTTTGTAATGAACATGTCTTCGACTCCCTTGTAATGAACATGTCTTGGTGTAACGACCCGATTCACAAAGAATTCAAGTCTTTGTGCATTCTGTGCTAGTCCCTGGATCAATAGCTAGCACACACAGTACATGATGTAATATCAAGAATAAACCACATGTCATATATATTACATCGAAGATACAGTATTATAATAAAGCATACCTGCATAGCTCAAGGCTAGCTTATAAATAGAATACAGCGGAAAAACAATAAAAGCTTCGTGGCGTCCATCAACTCCACCGGCAAGTTGAGTATAGACATCGTAACCCTACATCGCATCACTTACTCATCGTATAAAATCCTGCAACACCGAAGGTTACAGCCCGACAACGGGTCAGTACTTCTGATTTGTACGGCAAGTCACATGAAAAAGGATATAACAGACCTATCGCTACATGCAACGTAAGTCAAAGGAAAGCTTATGGTTTAGTTTTGCAGAAAGCCAGTTTTTCTCTCACATACTACAACTAATCAAATTTTAACCTATCTTGCTAGTCCTAAGTATGGTTGAATCGGGCTACACCAATTCCAACCATCCCTTTATTAAAAGTTCCCACTCAAATTCTTATTAAGGTGAAATATCTGTCAAGACCATCCAACAACAATAATGCCCAGTTGCTCAAAGTTGTCTGTAACCGTGGACACGGCTAATCATGATCAGTTTTTACACTCTATAGAGGTTTGTACACTTTCCCCACTGGACTCAACCCAAAGATTGAGACATAGTCTTTCAGAAGAGGTTGCCTCCACCCTTTGGTAGCCGGTACACCTATCATATCTACATCAGCTAGCTACCAGGGCCAGGTTCCCCACAACTTACTCATCTAAGCCAGAGCCCATATAGCCAGTGGTTGTACATGGAAGCTACTAGTCACACTGTCTGTCCGATCTTTTTGAGCCTGGACGGCGCCCACTGCGTTCAGAGGGTACTCGCCATGACGCACTCGGTTCTCCACCAAAGCGACCATTCGGGAAGCATTTAGCCCTGGTCTCTCCTAATCCAAGGCACGAGCCCCAGGATGCCTTCCCTGCCCGCCCAGAAGTGATTTCTATTTAAGTTTTCTAGTGAAGTCATTAATCCTCACATAGCTTAACGATAACTCAACCAATCCCCGTCTACAAAGCAATAGCAGTATATAACAACCATGATCCTAGGGCGACAATGAAATACAAGGTCAGAGCATATGGCTATCCTACTAGGATTAAATCATAACTAATATATAATCCTACACATGCATAGAGTGATAATTTGCTACATGCATAAATAAAAATATAGGTTGAGGTATGGTCAAAGTGTAACTTGCCTTTTCCATTCGGTGAAGTATTTCTCTCTCACGGTCGAGTCAACTCTACTCATCACACTCCGAGCAAATCTATCGCAAACGAAGGAACTCGAATAAGCAATCACACCACAAGGACAAAACAAAAGATTAACAAAACAATCACAAAGGTTTTAGCAACAAAACAAAAGCTTTGAAGTGCAGAGGTGTGGATGTGCTCGAAGGTGATCGGTGGAAGTGAACTCGAGAGAGTCAACAGATAAAGATTCATCGGTAAGGAATTGTGATCATGGACATTTATGAATTCAAGGTGAATATCATGCCCACATGAAAATTGTGTGAACCTTACCGATAACATGTCCCGAATGACCCGATATGCAAAAAGAATCACGTCAGACGAAATACTACAACGCAGGTCATAGCAAGTGCAAAATTAAATTGAATTTGAATTTTTATGTACACATGCTATAGACAGAAAGTACATGACACGAGTGATCCAACGCAAAAAGAATCACTCGATTCGGATCAACGGTATAAAAGATATGGCCTCCAGGATTTGAATTTGAATTTGAATATATTCAAATTCAAAAGTGTGCAAAGTGTGCAAAAATTTATTCCATGCTAAAGTACAGAACAACACGAGTGCGTAGGAAAAAGTTTCACCTCAATCCGACGCACGGTGTGGGAGATATTGCGAAAACGACACCGGGGTCTTTTCTGCCAAAAGGACTGATCCGCGAATATCTTTCTTTGGAAAAAGCAATCGGGTCCCTCGCTCAGATCTGGCCGGAGCAACTCCGGCGAACTCCGTTTCCGAGGAGGGCGGCTCGGTGCTTGGCGCAAGGGGAGGCGGCTGGTGGCGGCCGGCGAGTGGCCGCGTGGGGGAGGTGGAGGCCGACGAGTGACAGGGTCAGCCGGCGGCGGAGTGCGTAGCGGCGGCGTGGCCGTGGTGGCACGGCCGGCACGGGCCGACGGCCGGCGACGAGGCGCGGGAGGCGCGTGGGCGTGGCTCCGGCCAGGGGTGGCGGCCATGGGGGCGGCGCGGCGGCCGGTGGCCACAGGAGCGCGGCGGCTAGGGCGGGCGGCCGGCTCCGGCGGCGGCGCGGAGGCGGCGGTGGTCCGGCGGCGGCGACGACGTGGCGGCGGGGCCCGCTAGGGTTTTGGAAAAAAATAAAATAAAAGGAATTTTTCTAAAAAACTTATATAGCCAGAGAAAATAGAAAAAAAAAACAATTCGGATCCTACTCGGGCTCATATCTCACTCGTGGGCGGAAAACATAATGGGCTGCCTGCAGTCTTTTTTTAATAAACCAAGACTTCAAACAATTGTACAAAAATAAATACTAATCAGAAAGTTATGAAATAAATTTCTAAATTCATCAAATAATACAAAGAAATTTATTTAATGAATACATTTTCCAAAAAGGAAAATAAAATTAAAAACATTTTCTAAATACTTTATTTAAATATAAAATACTTTTCATAAATAAAATAAAATCCAATAAATTATTAAAAATATTTTTATTTGGTAAAAAGTATTGACAAACCATTTCTAAATAATAAAATATAAATTTTAAAACTGTTACACCAATAAATAATTTTGTAAAATAAAAATATCCCATTGGAATACTTTTTTAACTCTTTTAAAATATTTAATAAATCATTTCAATGAAATAAAAACTCTCTTAGCATTATAAAATCCCTAAAATAATTTCAGAGTTATTTATAATACTCATAATAAATTTTAAAAACTTTAAAGTAATATTCTAACTATTTTCCAACTTTATTTAAAAGGGGATAAGTCATTTTATATCCTCTCGAATGAATTTCCTTGAGTTGAAAAATGTTTTGAATATTCAGAAGAATTCCAATAATGATTTAAAACATTTTACAACTTTTTAATATGTTGAAGGAGTCATATTACCTTCTCTCATTTTGTTTTGTTGGTTTTGTTTTAAATAATAAATTCAAAAAACATCAATTATGAATATTAGGGAAACTCCTTTTATTCCCTCTCATTTTAATATTCAATAAACTCCAAAATGTTTTAAATCCCTGAGAAAAATCAAACACATCAAGCAAACAATCATTATCTATTTAATTTTATTAACATTCCAAAATTCATAGAATTTTGGGATGTTACACACTACCACCCTTTTAAGGAATCTCGTCCTCGAGATTCGAGAAGGCTAGAAAGAAAGGTTAGGGTTCGGGTCTTCATGACAGTCCATCGATCCTCCGATGATCTAGGGTGCTACCACCCTTAAAAGGAATGCGACGTGGTCTTCAAAATCTTACTTCATCGATGACCTCATTCAAAGAGATTTACCTCCTCCTATCAGGTCTTGAATCCTTAGCAAAAGAGTGGTTTTCCAAATACGTTGGTCTTCAAGAAAGTTGCACCTTCGATTTCATCCTTCGAATATATCATACATTCCTTTGTTGCCTTGAATCCTATATCCAAAAGATGAGTCCTCCAAGTAGTGAACCTTCATGGCTGACAAGGCAGGCGCCAATACTAAGCAACTATCGATTCCCTCATGGTGGTCATCAAGAATATTTCTATGGGATACCTGCAGCAGATGGTCTTGGCCCATACTCACCGTATAACACAAATGGTAATCTCCTACAGGGGTCACACATCGTACCATTCTATGGTTCAGGCTTTGACATCGTCGTCTCTCTGCTATAGGTAAGTCACTCAAGATTTACTATCCCACATAGCAAGAGCAAATAATAAGAGTAGTCGGCATGGTGATCAATCCATTCCGCACCCAAATCATTACCTTGTATATGGTTTAGCGAATCTCATAATTAACACTCGGTCATCCTAACGAGCGTTGCAGAAAGTCCTCTTGATCTTGAACTGCGTTCAGACTTCAGATAAATCCATTGGTTCTGCAAGCCAACCAAAAATCTATCGTTTCCTCACCACACTCAGGTTTGCGCAAACTGCTATCAAACGTGTGCTGGTGGACTTCAACTTCCTCCAGAGTTCTTCCTTCAACAAGATTGTGCTTGCTTGTCGTAAGATCCTGGCACATTGGGTTATCCTTGGAATCAGCATTAAGTTACATCCATCTTTATTCCAGTCTTGATATTGGCAGCCATTGTATTAGCTTCTTCAGTGTAGGATGAGGATGAGGGGGAATAGAATGTAGATAGCGAGGTAGAGAGAGAGAGAGATAGGGAAAGATACCCATACAAACATCACACTAGTTTTGTAAATAAGTTTTGATGTGTAGCTGTCGGTAAAAACAAGAAATGACAGCTCACAGAAACGATCTAACGGTAGAAAACTGAATCTTCCAGGTCTTCAAGTCTTCAATGCTGATAGCTTCAGTTTCGCATTGTCGAAGCAATCTTCATATACTGTTGTCACTTGTCGATTTATTCTCCTTGTTAATGTGTCTTCTTCATTCTTGAAGCATACTAAATAGATGAGGGGTCAAATGAAACGTAAACTTATTCTACTCGCATAGAAGAAACACAAAGGATAACACACGACATCAATCAAATACATATCAGGGCCAAAGGGCACAAGACAAACTTAACAAAATAAATCATGACATAAAACATCTAGTTCATCCATAGCAAAAACAGGCATCGATCCACATTTCCAACTAGAAATGAAAAGGTGACAACGTACACTTAGTGCACACCTACGAACGTCTATCCTTCAAAAGCCAATCATAAGCTTCTTCAAGTCAGCATCCTTGCTTCCACGATCACATCTTCTTCTTTCCCTTCAATTCTGGACACATGTTTGCGTAATGTCCCATATTCTTGGACCGATAACACTGAATTTCGCTAAGATTTCTCCTTTTCTTCTTCATAGGTTCTTCCTTGAACTCCTGGATAATCTTTTTCATCCATTCATTTTGTTGTTGAATCACTTGTTGTGTCATGGTGTAAAGGTGACACTGAACGGGATAATGATCAGTTCCTTCACACACAAGACATGTGACTTGAGCAGTGGGACATTCTTCACCCCAGTGAATTTCTTCACAATAGGGACATCCATCTTGGTGTCCTTCGTAGGAGTGTCCTAGTTCCCCGCAAATTTTGCAGGCACGAGGTCTCTTAAGGTTTACTGTCCTTTGCGTCGGGGTGACAAGGCGGGACCCCAACAAAATCCTTGTGAACTCCTTACAAGTAATCTTCCTTCGTGATTCGTCAATTGCTTGGTGCATTCTCCACCAAGTAGCAACCCCTTCTACCAAGTACTTGACAGCATAGGGGACCATGTCCTCACTTCCAACCTGGTTTATCTTCATGTGCTCCTCCATACTACGAATCCATTGCTCCACCTTCAGTCTGGGCATCACCCCAAAAAAGGTGAGTCCTACTCCATACTCCATCTATTAAACCCAAACGACGAGGGTTAGGGAAAAACTATAACACCGAGAAGAAAACAAACTAAGATAACACCAAACATATGCACTCAACAAGAAAGAGGCAAAAACACCAACGCTCAACAGCAACACATAACAACAAATAATACAGTCACAAAAGTCAAAACACACAAACAACACCTAGAGTAAGGTCATATGTGCAAGACATACGATCTCATCATACTACGCGAAATTCGTTCATCTAACTTCACCTAAAAGGTGGTGGTCTGATTCTAAGCTTCATCCTTCTCAGCTAAGCTGATCTTAAAGATTCCTCTTGTAGTGTAAGAACTTATTGATCACCATAAGTTACTCCTTCTAGTTCTGGTAATCATAACTCCAATTGATCCACGAGGTTGATGATGTACTTCTCAAATGTCTCGTCTTCAGGGGCATAACCCACTCGGAGGGGTATTTACATTAAAACAAGATAAGAAGTTTAGAAGATGAATAATAAATGAGAGATACTAGTGGAGAGAGTAAGTAATCAAAGAATGATAAAATAATTTTGTTCCTATGGCTTTTTCTATCCATTTTCTAGGGTCACGACCTACAGTCAACATGGGCTCTGATAACATCTGTAACGACCCGATTCACTAAGAATCCAAGTCTCTGTGCATTATGTGCTAGTCCCTGGATCAATAGCTAGCACACACAGTACATGATGTAATATCAATAATAAACCACATGTCATATATATTACATCGAAGATCCAGTATTACAATAAAGCATACATGCATAGCTCAAGGCTAGCTTATAAATAGAATATAGCGTAAAAACAATAAAAGCTTCGTGGCGTCCATCAACTCCACCGACAAGTTGAGTATAGACATTGTAACCCTACATCGCATCACTTACTCATCGTATAAAATCCAGCAACACCGAAGGTTACATCCTGACAACGGGTTAGTACATATGATTTGTAAGACCAGTCACACGAAAAAGGATATAACAGACCTATCGCTACATGCAAGGTAAGTCAAAGGAAAGCTTATGGTTTAGTTTTGCAGAAAGCCAGTTTTTCTTTCACATACTACAACTAATCAAATTTTAATTTATCTTCCTAGTCCTAAGTATGGTTGAATCGGGCTACACCAATTCCAACCATCCCTTTATTAAAAGTTCCCACTCAAATTCTTATTAAGGTGAAATATCTGTCAAGACCATCCAACAACAATAATGCCCAGTTGCTCAAAGTTGTCCGTAACCGTGGACACGGCTAATCATGATCAGTTTTTACACTCTGCAGAGGTTTGTACACTTTCCCCACTGGACTCTACCCGAAGATCGAGACATAGTCTTTCAGAAGAGGTTGCCTCCACCCTTTGGTAGCCGGTACACCTATCATATCTACATCAGCTAGCTACCAGGGCCAGGTTCCCCACAACTTACTCATCTAAGCCAGAGCCCATATAGCCAGTGGTTGTACATGGAAGCTACTAGTCACACTGTCTATCCGATCTTTTTGAGCCTGGACGGCGCCAACTGCGTTCGGAGGGTACTCTCCATGACGCACCCGGTTCTCCACCAAAACAACCATTTGGGAAGCATTTAGCCCTGGTCTCTCCTAATCCAAGGCACGAGCCCCAGGATGCCTTCCCTGCCGGCCCAGAAGTGATTTCTATTTAAGTTTTCTAGTCAAGTCATTAATCCTCACATAGCTTAACGATAACTCAACCAATCCCCGTCTACAAAGCAATAGCAGTATATAACAACCACGATCCTAGGGCGACAATGAAATACAAGGTCAGAGCATATGGCTATCCTACTAAGTTTAAATCATAACTAATATATAATCCTACACATGCATAGAGTGATAATTTGCTACATGCATAAATAAAAATATAGGTTGAGGTATGGTCAAAGTGTAACTTGCCTTTTCCATTCGGTGAAGTATTTCTCTCTCACGGTCGAGTCAACTCTACTCATCACACTCCGAGCAAATCTATCGCAAACGAAGGAACTCGAATAAGCAATCACACCACAAGGACAAAACAAAAGATTAACAAAACAATCACAAAGGTTTTAGCAACAAAACAAAAGCTTTGAAGTGCAGAGGTGTGGATGTGCTCGAAGGTGATCGGTGGAAGTGAACTCGAGAGAATCAACATATAAAGATTCATCGGTAAGGAATTGTGATCATGGACATTTATGAATTCAAGGTGAATATGATGCCCACATGAAAAGTGTGTGAACCTTACCGATAACATGTCCCGAATGATCCGATATGCAAAAAGAATCACGTGAGACGGAATACTACAACGCAGGTCATAGCAAGTGCAAAATTAAATTGAATTTGAATTTAAAAAGATCAAGAAACATTTGAATTTTTATGTACACATGCTATAGACATAAAGTACATGACACGAGTGATCCAACGCAAAAAGAATCACTCGATTCGGATCAACGGTATAAAAGATATGGCCTCCAGGATTTGAATTTCAATTTGAAATAAATTCAAATTCAAAAGTGTGCAAAGTGTGCAAAAATTTATTCCATGCTAAAGTACAGAACAACACGAGTGCGTAGGAAAAAGTTTCACCTCAATCCGACGCACGTTTGGGAGATATTGCGGAAACGGCACCGGGTGTTTTCTGCCAACATGACTGATCCGCGAATATCTTTCCTTGGAAAAAAGCAATCGGGTCGCTCTCTTAGATCTGGCCGGAGCAACTCCGACGAACTCCGTTTCCGGCGAGGGCGGCTCGGTGCTTGGCGCGAGGGGAGGCGGCTGGTGGCGGCCGGCGAGTGGCCGCGTGGGGGAGGTGGAGGCCGGCGAGTGACAGGGGCTGCCGGCGGCGGAGTGCGTCGCGATGGCGTGGCTGTGGTGGCACGGCCGGCACGGGCCGACGGCCGGCGTCGAGGTGCGGGAGGCGCGTGGGCGTGGCTCCGGCCGGGGGTGGCGCGGCGCGGCGGCCGGTGGCCCCAGGAGCGCGGCGGCTCGGGCGGGCGCCCGGCTCCGGCGATGCGCGGGCGGCGGCGCGGAGGCGGCGGCGGTCCGGCGGAGGCGTTGAATTTCCTTGAGTTGAAAATGTTTTGAATATTCAGAAGAATTCCAATAATGATTTAAAACATTTTCCAACTTTTTAATATGTTGAAGGAGTCATATTACCTTCTCTCATTTTGTTTTGTTGGTTTTGTTTTAAATAATAAATTCCAAAAACATCAATTATGAATATTAGGGAAAGTCTTTTATTCCCTCTCATTTTAATATTCAATAAACTCCAAAAAGTTTTTAAATCCCTGAGAAAAATCGAACACATCAAGCAAACAATCATTATCTATTTAATTTTATTAACATTCCAAAATTCAGAGAATTTTGGGATGTTACACTTGGACTCCCTTGTAATGAAATTGTCTTCGACTCCTTTGTAATGAAAATGTCTCCGACTCCCTTGTAATGAAAATGTCTTCTCGGGTGCGCACCAGCGCTCCCGATGGGAATAGCCCCCGAGGCTGCGTTTGATTTGCAGAATCAAGCGTAGGCTTTATGAATTTTTGTCTCACTGGTTTGTAGCTGTTTTTGAATTTTTCCAAGTTTGGATTGGGTGCGCGTCAGTGCTCCTGATGGGAGTAGCCCCTGAGTCTTTAGGTGATCGCTTGCGATCGGGTCAAGACTAAAGAACTATGCGCTTTTCGATGCAACTTTCTTTGCCTGAGCTTTTGTTTTTGGGCGAGAGTCTTGCGTTCTGGCGTTCTGGCCTCCCGATGGTTGCAGATGGTCGCGTTTTTTAGCGAAGATAGCGTCTCTTGGGGGCAGTTGAGCCTCGAGCCCCCGGTGTTTTTAAGTAAAGGTCGCGTGAGCGAAGAGAGCGTCGCTCGGGGGGGGGGGGGGGAGTTGAGACTCGAGCCCCCCGAGTTCTTTTAAGTAAAGGTCGCGTGAGCGAAGATAGCATCTCTCGGGGGGAGTTTAGACTCGAGCCCCCGAGTGATTTTAAGTAAAGGTCGCGTGAGCGAAGATAGCGTCTCTCGGGGGGAGTTTAGACTCGAGCCCCCGAGTGCTTTTAAGTAAAGGTCGCGTGAGCGAAGATAGTGTCTCTCAGGGGGAGTTTAGACTCGAGCCCCCGAGTGCTTTTAAGTCGCGGGAGCAAAGACATCGTCTCTCGGGGGGAGTTTAGACTTGAGCCCCCGAGTGCTTTTAAGTCGCGTGAGCGAAGATAGCGTCTCTCAGGGGGAGTTTAGACTCGATCCCCCAAGTGCTTTTGAGTAAGATGCTTTGGGCAACATTGTTTTATTCCTTCGGATTTTACATGGGTTGCCGATCGGTGCTGCTGCGGATGTCTTGGTGATGGCTAGAGAACTATGGGTAGAACAGACGTAAGTTCGCTACGTTCCATGGATTTCCCACGTCCTCATTGGTCTTCGGGTTCTTCAATCTGTATGCTCCTCCTCCTATGACTTCCGAGATGATGAACGACCCCTCCCATTGTGGGGCAAGCTTGTGCACTTTTTCCTGTATCAACCGTAACACGAGGTCTCCTTTGTTGAACGTTCTGGTCCGCAGACGACTTCTTTGATACGTGCGTAATTTTTCCTGGTATCCGTCAGATCTTGTGATAGCTGTGTCCCGTGCTTCGTCTACTATGTCTTTGTCGTTCTGCATCGCTTCTTCTGCCTCTTCTTCTTCATACCCTGAGATTCTGGGTGTTCCGAATTTTAAGTCATGCGGCAGTACTACTTCTGCCCTGTATACCAAGAAAAAGGGTGTATACTGGGTTGAGCTGTTTGGGGTGGTGCGCAGGCTCCATAGTACTGCGGGAAGTTCCTCTATCCAGTTTCCCGCGGCTTGTTCTAGTGGTGCTAGGAGTCGCTTTTTTATTCCTCCGCATACTAGACCGTTGGCTTTCTCCACTTGGCCGTTGGACTGTGGGTGTGCGACTGATGCGTAGTTGATTTTGATGCCCAACTCGTGGCAGAAGTTTTGGAATTCTGCAGCTGTGAAGTTTGTGCCATTGTCTGTGATGATGTTGTGTGGTACTCCAAATCTGAAGATGATTGATTTGATGAAGTTGACTGCCGTGAGGGTTGTTGAGCTGGTGATTGGTACTGCTTTGATCCATTGGGTGAACTTGTCGACTGAAACCAGTAGGTGTGTTCTTCCTCCTTTTGAGGATTTCTTGAGTGGTCCTACAATGTCGAGTCCCCATGTGGCAAATAGCCATGATAACGGTATGGTTTTGAGTTCCGATGCCAGGGCGTGTGGCCTGCTGGCGAATTTTTAGCAGGCAATGCAACGCCATACGATATCCTCTACATTTCTCATGGCGGTCGTCCAATAGAATCCTGCCCGAAAGGCTTTTGCCACGAGTGCTCGACTGCTGGCATGATGCCCGCAGGTGCCTTCATTAATCTCGAGTAGTAGGGCTTTGCCGTCTTCTTCGTATATACACTTTTGGAGGACCTGAGAAATGCTGCGCTTGTAGAGCTTTCTGTTGATTACTGTGAATGCTTTAGATCGTCGACTGATGCGTCGGGCTCCTGCAACGTCTTGTGGTAGAGTGCCTTCGACTAGGAATCGAAGGAAGGGTCTTGCCCATGCCTGGTCTTCGAGTGCTGCTGGTACTTTGACTTCGATTTCTTGACTATTTGTATCGTCAGCTGCGCTCGTTGCTGCCACCTGTGCTGGATAATTTGTGTCGTCTTCCTCTGCGACTAACTTGGGTTCTGCTGGCTTTGCTTTTATTGATCTCTGGTTGATTCTCTCGAGGAAAACGCCTGGTGGTATTGGTCCTCGAGTCGATCCGATGTTCGCGAGCTCGTCGGCTTCTGTATTATTTGCTCTGGGGATGTAGTTGAGTTCACAGCCGTCGAATCCTCCCTCTAGTGTGTTATAGAGCTTCTGGTAGGCTGCCATGTTGTCTGCGACTGCGTTACAGTCTCTCATCGTCTGCTGGACGACGAGTTGGAGTCGCCATAGATCGAGAGGTGAGTGGCGCCGCAAGTTTTTTTCCATGCGCATGCCGTGAATTAGTGCCTTGTATTCTACTTCGTTGTTGGAGGTGTTGCTGAAGTTGATCTGGAGGATGTATTTGAGCTTCGTTCCTTTGGGGGAGACTAGGATGACGCCTGCTCCGGCTCCTTGCTATCTTTCAGATTCGTCGAAATACATCCTCCATGTGTTGGATAGGTCCGGGGACCGGGTGTTTGGACTTCTGCCCACTCGACCAGGAAGTTTGGGAGTACTTGGGCTTTGATTCCTGTCGGTTGTTTGAACTGCAGGTCCTGTTGGCTGAGCTCCATGTTCCACTCCGCGACTCAACCGGTCGCTCCGGGATTGTTGAGAATGTCCGCGAGTGGTGCACTGCTCACGATTGTGATGGAGTGTTCGTCGAAGTAGTGTGATACTTTCCTGGAGTTCATGATAATGGCAAGCAGGAGCTTCTGGTAGTGTGGGTACCGCTGTTGTGGCTTCGTCAGTAGCGTGCTTAGGTAGTAAATTGGTCTTTGGATGCTCTGGATTTTGCCTTCTTCTGCGCGCTCGACGACAAGCACTGTGCTCACGACACTACTGCGTGCTGCTATCTAGAGATACAACTTTTCCCTTTCTTTAGGCACCACCAAGATTGGTGGGGTCGAGAGGGTCTTCTTTAAGTCTGCGAATGCATTGCTGGCTTCCTCGGTCCATTCGAATTTTTCTCCCTTTCTCAGCAGTTTGTAGAACGGTAAGGTCCTTTCGGCTAACCTGCTGATGAAGCGGCTCAATGCTGCGAGCTTTCCTGTGAGCTAATGTATTCCTCTGATGTTGGTTGGCCTTTGCATCTTGGTGATTGCTTGAACCTTTTTGGGGTTTTCTTCGATTCCTCAAGCAGAGACCATGTATCCGAGTAGTTTTCCAGCTAGGACGTCGAACACGCATTTTTTGGGGTTGAGCTTGATCCTGTACTTGTTGAGGGCCGCGAATGTCTTGCGGAGGTCGTCGAGTAGCGTGTTTGCGCTGTAGGTTTTGATGACAATGTCGTCTACATAGACCTGGACGTTCCTGCCAATCTGGTCTCTCAAACTTGCTTGCATCATCCACTAGTACGAGGCTCCCACATTTTTTAGGCCAAAGGGCATTGTTTGGTAGCATAATACTCCATAGGGGGTGATAAACGAGGTGTGCTCTTCGTCTTCTTCCTTCAACCTGGTCTGATTGTATCCTGAGTACGCGTCGAGGAAGGAGAGGAGGTCGCATCCTGCTATGGAGTCGATTATTTGATCGATTCTTGGCAGGGGGAAGTGGTCTTTTGGGTAGTGCTTGTTGATAGGCCCATAGTCGACGCACATCCTCAGTACCTCGGTGTCCTTTTTAGGGACTAGGACTGGGTTTGCTATCCATGTTGCTTTCTTCGTCTCTCGGATGAACTGTGCGTCGCTTAGTCGATTGACTTCTCCGATTGCTCTGCGCTTGGGTTTTGAGAATCGTCGCAGTGCCTGCTTTATTGGTTTGGTGTTTGGCTTGATGTGGATGATGTCTTCTCACCCCTCCTTGGTTACCCCAAGTGGAAGGTTGAGATGCAGTGCAGCAGCAAGTTTCCCTCGGTGAAGATACCAAGGTTTGTGTCCAGTAGGACTCCAGAGATGATAAGTAGGTGTCAGCGGCGCAACTGACGTGGACCTGCACACAGACACAAATAAGTTTGTTCCCAATGAAGTTCAGAGGGGTTGACAATCTCTCCGGTCTTGTTGTTCACAAAGGATCAAACATATGGGATAATGATAGCAATTGAAAGTAAAAGCAGAAAAGTAAATAAGCGTGGGAACAGTAATGAGGATATGGACCAGCACACGTGATGTTCACTAGTGATGTCTCTCTCCAAAAAAACGATAAAACTGCTATGCGAGGTAAACAAATTACAGAAGGGCAATTGACAGGATTATGAACGCACCGCAGTGCTAACTATGCTACAAAAGAAAGGAAGAGGCTCAAAAGAACGGCCATTACGCCAAAATAAGTAGACCGTAATCCAATTGCATCTACTACTAATCATCCACCTTGAGATATCTATCCAGAACATCTCGCTGGTATTAAGTTGCGAGCCCCACCCAAAGTGTAAACCCAAAGCAACAGACAACTGCATTAAAAAGAACTTTGCGTAAAGTAAACAATCCTTGTAATCGCGGTTACAAGCACCGTTGTTTTCCCCCTTGTGGCAACATCACATCCCCTAGACTCATGTTTCTGTCACTCGAGCATGTCATCGAGGGGCATGAACCCACAATCGAGCACAACGTTCCCTCTTGGAGTCACTACCTACTACTTGGCCAAAGCAATAAACAGCAATGCAGAACATGCAAGAATTACTTAGGAACAAAAATATAAGAGATAAAAACCAAATATATTACTCTATCACAATCTGAACATAATCTCATAATCCATCAAATCCCATCAAACTCAGCATAGCAAAAGCAGAAATATTACAAAAGTGCCTCGATCATGTAGGGCAGCTCACGAGGTCTAAACCATGAAGAACAAAGAGGGGAGGAGAACATCACATAGCTATTGATCACGGACCCATGGTCCAAGGAAAACTACTCACGAGACATCCGGGGAGCATCCATGGTGGAGAGGAGACTCCCGGAGGTCGGCTCTCCCTCCGGCAGGGTACCGGGAAGAGGTCTTTTGGTGCTCCCGATCTTGGAAGCGCGGCGGCGGCGGAACAGAGGCGAGATTGCAAAATAGGGTTCTGTCTTCGGAGTTTCCCCGTGACGGAGAATAAATAGGCGAAGCGGGGCAACCAGAGGTGGACCAGGGGCCCCAGGCGCCCCCCTGGCGCGACCAGGGGTGGGGCCGCGCCGGGTGGCCGCCTGGGCCCCCCTGGCTCCCCTCTGGCCCCACTCAGGCTCTTCGCGAAGTCTCCTGTACGCTGATTTTTCCTGTATTTTTCCCGGAATTTTTTGGTACTTTTTATATGGGGGAAAACTGAAATAGAAAAACAGCAGAAAACAAGAACTGGCACTGGGGTGCACTGAGTTAATAGGTTAGTCCAAATATGATCAAAAGTGTATGAAAGTGTATCTAGATCATAGCAATATCACACAAAACATGCATGGAGCAAGCAGAACTTATAGATACGTTTTGGACATATCAACATCCCCAAGCTTAATTCCTGCTCATCCTCGAGTAGGTAAATGATAACAACATAATTTCTGTGGTGACATGCTAGCAACCATAAAAGAACTTTGAAAAGTAAAGCAATCAAGGTTAGAGATTCAATTCAAGTCATAACATGCAAGAGTCTATATTAGCATTGAAACAAGTAACAAAAGAACATTAGGTTCAAGAGCTCTCGCTGTCCGTGACCGGAATGTCTCCAAATGGTGTTTGCGTGCAAGAAGGGGGATAGGGAATACGAGAAAAATGTATTTTTTTGTGTTGAGAACTCAATCTACTAAAGTTTCACACTTGGTCCTCTTTGGAATCTTATCTTGACTCGTCCCCAGACCACTAGCCAGGTACAAGTCAATTTGATCCACTCCTATTCGATATTTTGAGCACTCATGCAATGGATGAGCGTAAGCACGGGAGTTGACACTTAGGATGGCAAAGAGAGAAATATGGTGGAGGAGGAAGAAAAAAAGGATGAGAAAGTCTCACATCAATGAGGACAATCATAGTCAAGAGATGCCAAATGATAGATATGATGTGAGGAGTAAGGATTGCCATGCAACGGATGCACATACGAGCTAAGAAGCTCTCCAATGGAACTAGTGGGGGTGCATCTAACTTGCTCGCTCATGAAGACCTAGAGCTCGTTTGAGGAGGCTCATCCTTGGAATATGCAAGCCAAGTTCTATAGTGTGAAGGACCCCACATAGCTATATGCATAAAGATCATCTCTATGGAGTACAAGGATAAAAAGGGAGTACTAGTGTGGATCTCTCAAAAGGATAGTAGTGTTGCCCCCTTCTCTCTTTTTATTTATTTATTTTCTCTTTTTCTATTTTTTTCTATTTTTTTGTGGCCTCAATGGCTCTTTCTATTGAACTCTCATTTGTCCTCTTTGGGATCTTTTAATGTGTCCACTTTGGGATCTTTTCCTCACTTAAGGGCAACACTCTATTTTACAAGAAGGTAAAGGAGATCTTTCACACTTTACAAGGTACTCAAAATCATAAAGAAGATGTAACTAACATGATGCAATGTATGTCGCTGCCAGTGTAGCTGGAACATGTATGACATGAAGATCAAGTCATGAATAGGTGGAAGTTGCATGGCAATGTAACTCGGAAAGGCTATGGAAATGCCTTGATAGGTAGGTATAGTGGCTGATTTGAGGAAAGATATAAGGAGGCTTATGATGACAGAGCGTATCATGCCAAGGGTTTGGATGTACCGGCGAAGGTGGACACTAACTCTCGGAGTGAGAAGAAGGCAATGCACGGCACGGGAGAGGCTAGAAAAATATGGGAAGGTGGAAGTGTCAACTTTTAATACTTACATTAGTTCGAAGAACTCATGCACTTATTATCGGTAACTCTCAATCTAATAAGGAGGTTCACAAAGAGACAAGTACCCCGAGGAGGAGTGTATGGTGGTTTGGTTATCCTTGCGCATCCTCGACTCATGGTACGTGAGTGTTCTCTAATATTCGATCCCTCCAAAGATTAGTGATCCATCTAGTAGCTAGAGTTCTCAACTAGTTTTGTAGGTTTTGAAAATACACATGGATTGTCCAAAATACGACACCTATCACTAATAGGCTAGAGCTCTTGACACCAAAAGTTCAAACATTACTCACATCAATACCTCAAAACCATTGCAAGTTACTACTAAAATTAAATGGCAACCTCAATTACCTACTTTCAAGACAAGACACAACTCAGTGCAACAACCAACTCTCTTTAACAAGATAAACATGAAAACTAAAAAGAGTTCCAGCAACAAACTAAACAAAAGCCAAGGCTCTTGGTAAAGACAAACTAAGACTAAAACTAAACAAGGCAGTAGCTATGAAAAGATAAAGAACACATAACAGCAAAAAGATAAGCAGGAAAAATCCTATGATGTGTTCTAAATTTTGAAATTGGAGCGTGTTTCTCTCCCACACAAAGTAAAACGGGATTTAACTTGTTATGAACAGCAAGCAAAGCTAAAGAAAACTAAGAATAAAACCTAAGAGTGAGACGCTCCAAGCATAGCACATAACGCATGAAGTGATAAAAATATAGTGAGACGAAGGACGAACTGATGATTGTTGATGGAGAAGGGGATGCACAGGGGCATCCCCAAGCTTAGACGCTTGAGTCTCCTTGAATATTTATTGGGGATGCATGGGGGCATCCCCAAGCTTGAGCGCTTGACACTCCTGGATCTTCTTTCATCATCTTCCATCGCACACTTGAAAACTCCCTTCATACATAACTCATCATAAGCTGATTAGAGAGGTTAGTACCCTTAATAAATAATTTTTCCACACTGGATATAAAGATATTCTTGAAGAGCTACTGTTTATCAAGAGTGCCAAAAAGTTTTTTCAAAGAAAAATCAAGCTTAAGGTTTGCAAAAGTTAGGAGGGACAAAACGTGGCACATTCTGTGAAAAACAGAACAGCAGATAGTAAAGAATTTTTAAGGGGCACTTATGAAACTCAACAAAAAACTCAAAACATACGGAATTTTCGTAATTGTATAGAGCATGCTGTGTAAAAAATTCAGCTCAAAAAGATGAACTGGGATTTTTCTGGTCACGAGGACAAAATCTGTTTTCTGGAAAGCATGTCACAACTTTTACTTCCCTTGCCGTAAGAGGCTATAACTTGGCACAAAGTTGAAAAAATAAAGATACAATGATGTTTCTACAGTATTAACAAACATCAAGACACAAAAAAAGGAAAAAGAAGAACCTAAATTCGTTGCGGGCTGCCTCCCAAAAGCGCTTCTTTAGAGCCATTAGCTAGGCTGAAAGATTATAGAAGATGCTCTCACAAGAATAAGAATTTTGAAGCAAAAGATAGCATCAAGAAGAAAATATGAAACACATTTAAGCCTAACCCACTTCCTATGCATAGGCATCTCATAAGAAAATAAATCGAAGAAGCACAAAGTGACATGCATAGGAAGGTGGAACAAGAACAACTTAAAAACTTTCAACAAAAAGAGAGGTGTTTTTGTAACATGGAGGTTTCTACAATCATACTTTCCTCTCTCAAAGTAATTTTCAGTAGTATCATGAACAACATCAAGAGTGTAACTATCACATAAATCATATTGTTCATGACCTACAAGCACACGTGTATTGTTTTAAACATGGTTTTTAGGATCATAAGATAAATGCAACCCATCACATTGAGCTTTGATAAGAGGAAAATTCTCCGGAGTTGGAGATTTCAATGGGATAATAGGACAATCAAGCGTGGGTGAAATAGCAACAATTTCATGCTTAACATAAGGAACTATAGATAGTTCATTTTTGTTAGCATCATCTATAGTGGCATCTTGGCCATCAACAAAGCAAGTATCAAGTGAGTCCTCGGAATCATGGGATTCCTCCTCAAAGCAATCATTGGCCTCTTCTTGGGCAGCAAACATTTTATTTTTAAAATCCTCAATATAAGAATTGGAAGTGTAATTCTCAAAGCAATAAGCAAGAACTTCAAAGTTTTCGGACTGGTGAATAGTATCGTGATACCTTTCAATCAAAGAAGCAATCTCATAAGCACCTTTAAAAGCAACAAACTGTTCAATCTTTTCAACATCAAAGTAATCATAAACACCTTTAGCATAAGAAGATAAGATCTCATTTTCATTGAACTCACATTGGAAAATGAGGTGTTTATGATCTGTATTAGAACAACAAGTAAAATCATAATTGTAGCACAAAAGTTTAGCATGGCAATAAGAAACACGTATTTGACCCATAAGTGTTTCCCTTTCTGAGATAGGCGGTGCCGCGTATAATGAGCATGCTCATCCAATGATTTTCCCTCAACCAAGTCGGTTTGATTTTTAGCGCGAGCACAAATTGATCAAAGACGATACAAGTAAAACATGGCAAATATGTCCATCCTACCATATTTGGGTGGTTCAGCACCCATGGTGAGGATAGCATAACTAGGAAAAGCAAGACAAAGGCAAAAGGTAGCAACTAGTTTTTTGGTTTTTCATATAAGACAAAAGAAAAAACAAAAACTGGAAGGTAAACTAACAAGAGTAAAAAACAAAGGTAAAGGGTAGTGTGCAACTCCCCTATCTTAGCACTCGGAGTCCCCGGCAACGGCGCCAGAAATTTGCTTGATGGCTACTCGCCCCTCGTTGGTTACCCCAAGTGGAAGGTTGAGATGCAGTGCAGCAGCAAGTTTCCCTCGGTGAAGATACCAAGGTTTGTCTCCAGTAGGACTCCAGAGATGATAAGTAGGTGTCAGCGGCGCAACTGACGTGGACCTGCACACAGACACAAATAACTTTGTTCCCAACGAAGTTCAGAGAGGTTGGCAATCTCTCCGGTCTTGTTGTTCACAAAGGATCAAACACAAGGGATAATGATAGAAATTGAAAGTAAAAGCAGAAAAGTAAATAAGCATGGAAACAGTAATGAGGATATGGACCAGGATATGTGATGTTCAATAGTGATGTCTCTCTCCCAAAAGACGATAAAACTGCTATGCGAGGTAAACAAATTACAGAAGGGAAATTGACAGGATTATGAACGCACCGCAATGCTAACTATGCTACAAAAGAAAGGAAGAGGATCAAAAGCACGGGCAGTACGCCAAAATAAGTAAACCGTAATCCAATTGCATCTACTACTAATCATCCACCTTGAGATATCTATCCAGAACATCTCGCTGGTATTAAGTTGCGAGCCCCACCCAAAGTATAAACCCAAAGCAACAGACAACTGCATTAAAAAGAATTTTGCGTAAAGTAAACCATCCTTGTAACCGCGGTTACAAGCACCGTTGTTTTCCCCCTTGTGGCAACAACACATCCCCTAGACTCATGTTTCTGTCACTCAAGCGTGTCATCGGGGGGCATGAACCCACAATCGAGCACAACGTTCCCTCTTGGAGTCACTACCTACTACTTGGCCAAAGAAATAAACAGCAACGGAGAACATGCAAGAATTACTTAGGAAAAAAAATATAAGAGATAAAAACCAAATATATTACTCTATCACAATCTGAACATAATCTCATAATCCATCAGATCCCATCAAACTCATCATAGCAACCGCAGAAATATTACAAAAGTTCCTCGATCATGTAGGGCAGCTCACGAGGTGTAAACCATGAAGAACAAAGAGGGGAGGAGAACATCACATAGCTACTGATCACGGACCCATGGTCCAAGGAAAACTACTCACGAGACATTCGGGGAGAATCGATGGTGGAGAGGAGACTCCCGGAGGTCGGCCCTCCCTCCGGCAGGGTGCCGGGAAGAGGTCTTCTGGTGCTCCCGATCTCGGAAGCGCGGCGGCGGCGGAACAGAGGCGAGATTGCAAAATAGGGTTCTGTCTTCGGAGTTTCCCCGTGACGGAGAATAAATAGGCGAAGGGGGGCAGCCAGAGGTGGACCAGGGGCCCCAGGCGCCCCCCTGGCGCGGCCAGGGGTGGGGCCGCGCCGGGTGGCCGCCTGGGCCCCCTGGCTCCCCTCTAGCCCCACTCGGGCTCTTCGCGAAGTCTCCTGTACGCTAATTTTTCCTGTATTTTTCCCAGAATTTTTCTGGTACTTTTTATATGGGGGAAAAGTGAAATAGAAAAACAGCAGAAAACAGGAACTGGCACTGGGGTGCACTGAACTAATAGGTTAGTCCAAATATGATCAAAAGTGTATGAAAGTGTATCTAGATCATAGCAATATCACACAAAACATGCATGGAGCAAGCAGAAATTATAGATACGTTTTGGACGTATCAGTGGAGCGCGTGTTCTGCGAATTCTCGTGGTATCCCGTTCATGTCGGCTGGGCACAAGGCAAAAATTTTCCACTCTTCGCGAAGGAAGGTTATGAGGGCGGTTGCTTGCTCTTCTGGAAAGTGGGCATATACGCGAACTGTCTTCTCTGGGTCAGTTGGGTGGACTTGGTGTGTGATTCTGTCGCTGTCGATGCTGAAATCACAGCCAAATTCTTTTGTCTCGCTTCGGCTTGCCAGCGGAGATATGCTTTTGTCCGTCACCATGGCTATTTCTTTGAGCTGTTGTTGGGCTCCAAATGTTTCAGAAACTTTGTGGAAGTCGCGATCGCACTGGTCCGGTTTGGTGAAGCTTCCCTTGACTGTGATGATTCCTACGGGTTCTGGCATCTTGAGCTTGAGATATGCGTAGTGTGGAACCGCCATGAACTGTGCGAACGCTGGTCACCCGAGTATGGCGTGATACTGCGACTGCCAGTCGAGAACTTCGAACTCGAGCGCTTTCTTTGCGAAGTTGCGCTTGCTGGCAAAGATCACATCAAGCTGTATTGTTCCGATGGAGGTGGCTGCTTCGCTCGGAACTACGCCGTATTGGTGCCTGACTTTTTCCAAACTGATTGTGGGATTAGCATCTTGCGTAGGGTGCTGGCGAAGATTATGTTTAGACTGCTGCCTCCGTCCATGAAGACTCTGTCCATGTCGTATCCTCCGATCTGAGCTTCGAGGACCAAGGGCGCATGCCCAGGCCTTGGGACTGCCGGCGGCTCATCGCTCTATGAGAAGGTGATGTTGGTCTCAGCGCCGCTCAGCTGGTAGGTTTCAGTTATCTTTGGGCCTTCGGCTGCTTCGACCTACAAGGTGTAGGCATCTTGCTTTGCTTTCGAGGGTCTTCCTTCTTGGATCATGCAGATTCTTCTGTGGGACGTGGGGTATTGCCCCTCTGTACTTGGTGCGGGCGACTGCGCGCTTCTTCGAGTGCGTTTGGCTTCACGCTGCTTCTCCTCCTTGAAGCTGTTGGAGAATTTAGTGAATAGGCGGCAATCTCCTATGGTGTGGCTTTCTCTGAGATGTCCTCGACTGTCTTCAAAACAGTGGATCGCGCAAGGTCCTTCCGGTTGCTCTTTAGCTGTGAGTTTGCTGGAGCCGGCGTGCCTTCTTCTCCTTGAGATTTGGAAGATCTGCGAGGGGTCTTCTGCTCGGCTGTGGAATCTTGGGTCAAGCTCTATCCCATCGCTGAGTGATTGGCTCCGGATGAAGTTGGTGAATTCATCTGGCCTTCGATCCGGGTCGTAGTACTCTCCAGTCTGGGTTTCAGAGTCGCTGTCTTGGCGTGTGCTGGGAGTCAGGGCGGCGGCGGGTCGTCGACTGGTGGGCGAGCCTTCTGTTTCACGCCGCGACTCTTCGAGCGGTGTCCCCGAGTAGAGTCCTCGCGTCTGCCTTCTGAGTAATCGAGTTCTTTTCCGTCGGCGATGGATCCGATGGTCGTTAGGGTGCCGGATTTGATTCGGCTGCAGGCTAGATGATCTTAACGAGACGATGGAGATGCTTGTGGTGAACTTGAATTCCTCGAGCGGGCTAGATCTGGTTCTAGTCCTCGAGTCTTGATCTGCAGAGGGCGGGACCGCCGAGATCGTGATTACAACCTGTGTAGTTCCCACAGACGGCGCCAATTGACGGGGATCAACCCCGGAAAATCCCATGGTCAGGGACCCTGGGTTACTGATAGAGAAGGCACAGGTTGGACGATACTCGTCGGCTAACAGGAGAAGCACTTCCTGCTCGATATTATTGTGTAAGGGGGCGATTACAGTGGAGGTCAAGGCGAGTTCTTGCAAGGCTATATGAGTAGATGCGTATTGGATTGATCTGGATGTCTCCCCTCCCAGCCTTTATATACTAGGCTAGGTCTTGGGGGGTTCGTACTAGGTTACAAAGATAGTTTCCTAGTTCTAGTCTTGCCTTGTACGCCAAGTTGTGCCTTCCATACTAGTCGCGTACTCCTACGTCGGTGCCTGGTTGGGCCAATCATGGGCTTGTCGTAGCTTCCCAGCGGGCCTTCTGTCTTCATACGCACCAGGTAGCCTCATATGCAGGAGTCGTGGGGTCACCCCCTAGTCATGGACCTTTGCAAGATTTCCAGTATGCCGAGGGATATTAACTATTTCCATGAACTCGTGAGAATGCATGCAAAATACTTTTCCTTGAATCAACCACTCCAGTATCCAAGTATCTGTATCATCTGGATTTCCGGATACATACAATGTGGCATAGAATTGCTTGATTAATTCGGAGTTGCATGGAGTCTCCATGGCAAACATGCTTGTAAGATTTTGTGCTTCGATAGTTTCCATGATGTTCTGGAAGCACGTTGCAGAAGATAGGCTTCGCATATCCAAGTACCTGTGCCGAAATAAAACACCCTTCTGGCAATACAACTTCGTGTAAAGAATCTGCTGTTCAGCAGTCCAGAATCGAAGATCATCAGCTGTTCTGGGCGAATCATAAGGGCTTGTGGCAAAGAAATGAAGCTTCTGGCGATGCGCTTCGATATAAAATTCTGTCCCATGTCTTGCCGAAGTACCATCACCCAGAAAAATTGGAAATGTTTCGCGCGGGTAGATGGAATCAAGTTGTGTATCCTAGGCAGGTGTGCAATGGGGCGCCTGCCTTCGAGCAATTATAGCTCGTTCTCAGGGTTGAGTCATGATGCCCAATTTATTTGTTTCATCAGCACCTGCATTGGATTCGGGCTCTTCTGAAACAACTTTATCTTTAGCTTTGCCCTCTTCTTCTTCGGACTCATCCGCAGAGTGAGCCGAAGAGTAATCTCTTGAAGGAACTGGCCTGTCTTGAGCCTGGGGAGAAGGCTGTGGTTCGAAGTTGTCATGGTGCGAAGGTTGCGGAGCAGCTTGAGGTGGAGGTTGAGCATGGGGTGGAACAACTTCAGAAGCAGGTGGATTTGCGGTGGTAGAGGGGAGGCGGATGATTTTGCATCGAGGGGGTGAAGCACGTCTTGGTAACTTCTTTGCGGGATGAGAGTTAACCTCATCTGCTTCATCAGCAGCATCATTGATGAATCTTCGTTTCCATGGCTGCAATTGGGGAAGGGGAGAAGCAAGTTGCTTGAGCATTGCTTCATGATTCTTGGCGTCGAGTGCCATGACTGAAGCATTGTGCGATTTGCAACATTCTTCGACATCAAATTTAATCTTGCCTTGAAAGACTTGAATTTTGTGCTTCGTCTTCTCATTGACATCAGCATTATTCTTCGAATCAACTTCAGCTTCGGCCTTGAAGTCTTCGTCAGATTCTGCGTCAACTTTCTTCTTAAACTTCAGAACTTTGGCAGACTCAGACCGGTCTCTAGCATGCAAGTCCCTCAGCTGATTATACAATGTTTCAATCATTGCAGAGAGTGTTGGTGAGATGTATACATTCCCAACATCAACTGCTTCGGGATCAATAGCTTCAGCGAGCTTGCAGAAAGCCTGATGCAGGCTAAGACAATCCCATAGTTCACCTTCTCTTTGATCAGGGAAGTTGTGGTGACTATGTTCAGTTTCTTCATGAGCTTCAGGGGCAGGAAATGTGGCTTGCTTTGGAGCAACGTCTTTTGGTTTCATGTCCACAACAGCTTCTTTCTGAGCAGCTCGAGCAGCTTTCTCGGCTTGCATCGTTCTCATGGTATTTACTGTTGCCTTGCGCTTGGCTTCGGCTTCACTGAGCTGTTTAGCTTCGGCAGCAGCCTTAGCTTCTTGCTTCTTTACATCGGCGAGCTTACGCTTCGCTTCAGCTTTCTGGTTTGCTTCATCCAAATCTTACCGTTGCTTTTCAAGCAAGGCAGCTTCTCTGTCAGCCTTTTCCTTCGCTTGAGCTTCTTTATCAGCCTTAGCTTGGGCTTGTGCTGCAGAATGAAGTCTTTCAGCTTCACCACGATCTCTCTTGCGCAATTCAGCTTTAGACAATTTCTTGGTACCCTGGGCATAAGTTTGGCCAGGCTTTGCAACAGTAGATTTTAGCTTCAAAGCTTTTGATGCTTTGACAGACTCAGGAGCAGCAACTTCAGGCTGACCAACATGCTTCTGCTTCGGGTCATGCCTTTCCTTTGTCCTTTGCTCTGCTGGGACCAGGCGGCGAGGGGGCTTTGAAGCCAATGTAGCCTCTAACACCAAATTGGTTAAGTCAATCCGGGGCCGTGGAGCAGGAGGGTCTGTGGGATCTTGAATTCTTACGCCTCTCGAAGCAGGCGGTTTTTCTCCAGCCTTCTTCCTCAGAGGCTTCCGAAGCTTTTGCCTTTTGGGATTTGGAGCAATTGGGGTATGCTCAGATTCGTCATCGGCGTCAGCTCCAGGATCCTCATGAATGGAATCCTCAAGCTGTGCGGCAGCATCAGCTTCATCATCAGCATCTTGTGTACTGTCGTCATCTGAGACAACAGGGGGTGGTGAAGCAATTGGTTTCCGCAGCCTGCGTCTCTTTGGCTTCGATGTGCCAGCATCTTCAGCATGGCCTTCAGCAGTCTGTGCTTTGGCTTTCTTCTCATCTCCGAGTCTTTTCTTCTCAGCCATAATAGCAAGTCTTTCTTGCTCCTTGGGGTAATCATCTGGTGTCTTAAGAGAATTGGGGTGAGGGACCTTTGGTGGCTTCGGGTAGTATTTCCTTCGGTTCTCAGCATTGTACTGAGCACACATAGCAGTTGTGTACTGGTATGGTGGGTTGAAGGCAAACTGCATTGCCCACTTCCAATCTAGAATGCTCTTGTACTTGTACCACCGAATCGCCCAGTAGCGGCGAATCTTTTGCAAGCGAATCTTTCTCATGTGATCTGTTTCATCAGGTGGAGTGTCATATCCCATTTTCACACGAATGGCTTCGGGAATTCCTCAGGCATTGTTGACTTCCTTTGTTTTGCCTCCTTTTCCTTTCTACTTTGGGGGCTCAGGGAGATCCTCAAGCCCATCAACGACTGGTGATTCATTACCGAAGGCAGCCTCTTCATCAGACATCCTGTGAATAGAATGACAGAAGAGAGGGAAAATAGGATAGAGATGGATAAGCACAGGCAAAGGCTTCGACAAAAACAAATTTTGACATGAATTCAGGGAAAAACCAAGATCAGATGCATATCTGGTGTTGAATTAGGCTAGAACAAATTCAAGAACAAGTTCTAACTCAATCCAATCACAAATAGATCTAATCCTAAAACTGACCTGAATAGAAGGGATACTTTTGATGCTACAAACAAGTTTCTGAGAGATCAAAGATCAACACGGATCTAGCAGCCCTAGAAACAGAAGGAACAAAGCAATCAGCAAGTCTCAGATCCAAACCCTAAGCGGAAGAAAATTTGCAGAACAGATTGGATCCGAGAAGGTGCTTTACGTACCCTAACTTGGTGACGCGAAGCAGCTATGGCGACGGAGGGCGAAGAAGTGCTCTTCGTCGGCGGGGAACGTCCACGGCGGCGACTGCCCGGTAGTGAAGCGGCGCGGTCGTCGTCGGGGGCGAGAGCTCAGCGGCATGCTCGAGGAGGGAGAAGGGGAGCGGAGGAGACGAATGAGCTGGGAGGCGGTTCGCAGGGGTGGGATAGCCTTATATAGTGGCTGATCTGAAACGGTTAACAGATCGCATCGGATGGCTCCCTGCGACTGTTTCTTCCGATTCTATGGTGGGGATGAAGTGGCGGTTCGTGAGCGAATCTCATTGGACCGAAAAAGACGGGGACTCAACGGTCGAAGAATAACTCTTGACCGAGAGCAAAAACTTCGATAAAGTTGAAAGCAATTGATTTAGAACACAATGATGTTCGAAGCAATATGCTTTCCGTTTCAAATGTGCTTAACCATTCAAGACATAATAGATTGGGAGCGAATCATAATGGAGGGGATAGGGTCCGAAACTCATCACTTCGAAGAAAAACAACAACGAAGCTAAAAGTGATAAGCACAGGGGACAAACAAAACGAATAAAAACAACACAAAACTGGAAGCAAATGGCAAACGAAGCTAGACATATAAACACGGACGAAGGAAAACTCAAGAGAAATTAAGTAAACAAACACATAACGAAGGTGAATATATACACAGGAAAAGTTTCGATCTTACTGAACATTGTGTGAGTCTAGGATGTTTAGCTCACATCTCAATGCACAGCACCTTTTCTCGTCCAATGGCTTCGTGAAAATATCTGCCAATTGATCTTTAGTTCTGACATGACTGATCTCAATGTCTTCGCGCTGAACCTGATCTCGAAGAAAATGGTGGCGAATATCGATATGCTTCATTCGAGATTGTTGCACAGGGTTGTGTGCAATTTTGATGGCACTCTCATTATCATACAGCAAGGGGATTTTCTTCACATAAATACCATAATCTTTCAACGTCTGCTTAAGACAAAGGATCTGAGTGCAGCATGAGCCAGCAACAATGTATTTGGCTTCAGCAGTAGATATTGAGACACAGTTTTGCTTCTTTGAAGCCCAACACACAAGTGTCTGAGGTAGATTTCCTGTCAACTCTGTCACCAGCCCAGTTTGAATTAGAATATCCAATCAAATCAAACTGAGTTCCTTTGGGATACCAAAGTCCCAATGAAGGAGTATGTGCTAGATAACGAAGAATCCGCTTTATAGCAGTATGATGTGATTCCTTCGGATTGGTCTGAAAACGAGCACAAATACAAACTGATAGCATAATATCAGGTCTAGATGCACATAAGAATAAGAGTGAACCTATCATAGACCAATACTTCTTCTGATCGAAGGGTTTCCCCTTTTCATCAGCATCAAGAAAACCATTGGTTGGCATGGGAGTTATGATAGTCTTGCAATCAGTAAGTTCAAATTTCTTCAGGCAATCCTTCAAATATTTTTCTTGTGAAATAAAGGTGCCATTCTTCTGTTGTCGAATCTGAAGTCCAAGGAAAAACTTCAATTCTCCCATCATGGACATCTCGTATTTCTTCGACATCATCCTTGAAAATTCTTCGCTGACTTTAGTGTTAGTGCAGCTAAAAATAATATCATCTACATATATCTGACACACAAATAGATCATTGTTATATGATCGAGTGAAAAGAGTGGGGTCAGTGGTTCCAGGTTTGAACCCTTTCTTCAGGAGGAAATCCTTCAATGTTTCATACCAAGCACGAGGTGCTTGCTTCAGTCCATACAAAGCTTTGTGAAGCCTGTATACCATGTCATGATTCTTTGAGTCTTCAAAACCTGGTGGCTGCATAACATACACTTCTTCTTCTATCTCACCATTTGATATAGCAATATATTTTTGTGGTTAGCAAAAGCAAGCATGACACGAATAGATTCGAGACGGGCTACTGGAGCATAGGTTTCACCAAAATCAATGCCTTCGATTTGAGTGTACCCTTGTGCTACCATCCTAGCCTTATTTCTTACCACAATACCATCTTCATCTTGCTTGTTGCGAAATATCCACTTAGTGCCAATAATATTGTGCTTCGTGGGGTCAGGCCTGTCAACAAGTGACCAAACTTTGTTTCTTTCAAACTGGTGAAGTTCTTCCATCATAGCTAATAACCAGTTTGGATCCTTTGTGGCTTCATCAAATTTTGAAGGCTCTGCATAGAAACAGAAGAAAAACTTCCACAGAAGGTAGCCAAACGAGTACGAGATCGACTAGTGGGATGACCTGGTTGACGAATGTCTTCGAGGATCGAATCAACATCAACTCTTCTTCGAACTCGTGATAACGTAGTATCGTTTATCAACTTCTGCTTCAGGATCCGCTTCAGCTTCAGCATTTCTTTCAGGATTAGCATTTTCTTTGTTCCCTTGCCCTTCTTCGTCCTGTTCACCATTAGCTTCAGGATGCTGATCTCCAGCGCCCCGGGCTAGGTGTGAGAACATTGGATCATCATCATCCCTATTAGCTTGACGAGGATTTTCTTCAACAGGGCGAATCTCTCCAATAGCCATGGACCTGACCACTTCATCAAGTGGAGGTTCATCCAGATCATGAGGAAAATGCTCTTTTTGAGAGCCATTAGTTCCATAACTTTCCCAAAGTGAGAGTTATACACTTTGTAAGTGTGAGAATTTGAGCCATAACCTAAAAGAAAACCTTCATGTGCCTTAGGAGCAAATTTGGAGCTATGGTTCATATCTCTAATAAAGCAAGGAGCACCAAATACCCTAAGATATGAAACATTTGGCTTGTTACCAGTGATAAGCTCATGTGAAGTTTTCTTCAGAAATTTGTGATGATAAACCTTGTTAATGATATGACATGCTGTGTTAATTGCTTCGGCCCAGAACCTGATAGGAGTCTTGTATTCAACAGGCATAGTTCTGGCCAGTTCAATAAAAGTTTTATTCTTCCTTTCAACAACACCATTCCGTTGAGGTGTATAAGCAGCAGAGAACTCATGAGTAAAGCCATGATCATCAAGAAATTCTTCAATATGAGTATTTTTAATTCAGTTCCATTATCACTTCGGATATGCTTCAGATATAATTCATATTCTGTTTGAGCTCTCTTAGCGAATGACTTGAAGATTTCAACAACATTGCTCTTGTCATCCAGAAAGAAAACCCAAGTATAACGAGAAAAGTCATCAACAATAACAAGACCATATTTGTTTCCTCCCAGACTTGCATAAGTTTGAGGACCGAAAAGATCCATATGAAGCAATTCAAGAGGACGAGTAGTAGTCATGATAGTCTTCGCTGAATGATGTTTCTTCGTAATTTTACCAGCTTCACAAGCACTGCAGAGACGATCCTTATCGAATTTTACTTCGCTAAGGCCAATAACATGCTTCTTCTTCACTAGGTTTTGAAGATTCCTCATCCCTGCATGACCAAATCTTTGATGCCATAACCAACCAGATGAAGCTTTTTCCATTAGACATGTGGATACGGCAGGGCCCGAAGAAAAATCAACAATGTATAAATCTCCTTTTCGGTAACCCTCGAAGACAAACGTATAGTCGTCCTGTGAAAATACAACACAACGCGAAGCAGGAAATAGAACAAGCATACCCATATCACATAACTTCGAAATAGACATAAGATTACATCCAAGTGATTGGACTAGCATAACCTTGTCAATGTGCTTATCTTTCGATATGGCAACCTTAGCCAAACCTAAAACTTTACCCTTGTTGTTATCACCGAAGGTAATGTACTTCTGAGAAGATTGAGATAGTTTTTCTTCGGTGAATAACTCCTTGTCTCTGGTCATATGATTTGTGCAACCACTATCCATGACCCATTCGGATCCACCGGAGACAGAGCCCTGCAGAAGAATTAGTTCTTCTTAACCACCCAAAACGAGCAGGTGACTGAGAAGAGGTGGAAGCACTTGTTGAAGCAATATGAAAACGAACAGGGTTATATTGCCTAGGGGGGGCATCAAGTACACCATAAATGTAAGTCCTCTGCGAAGGGTTAGGATATGAATGAGCATATGCAATCTTATTATGGTTATCATGAGGAAGATAAGTATAACGACCAGTACGATAGTATTACTTTTGAGGAACATTTGATTAGGGCACCAGTGAATCATTTCTCTCGTCTAGTTAATAGAAATTATTCGGTGGTACCGAAGACTTTCCCTGCATAGTATGGTTAGCAGGAAATTTCTCCACCAGTGCTTTCTGCACCCATATCTGTCTCTTATAGAATCCATTATTAGGAGGAGTGCCAACATACTCAGCTGTAACCTTTCCCTATTCATCCTTAATGAGCTTGTAGTCTGAATCAAGTGATTCATCTACAATAGCTTTATTCATTTTGCAGTCGAAACCTGAAAGGTTAGCAATATCAATGGGTTTCTCCTTCGCTAGGACCCAAACAGTCTTGGGATACTGCTCAGGTTCCTAGTAGGTGCCATCAGGGTTTAGCTTCCTCTCGAAACCAACACCCTCATTCCTAGGATTCCTGTGAAGGAGAGCCTTCCTCAGGATGTCACAAAGATACTGGTGACCTTTCACACTTTTGAACATGCCTGTTTCAAATAAGTTTTTCAACCTGAGGAGTTCCTCGGTAACAGCAGAGTTTTCCTCATCTGAGGCGTTAGTATCATCAATAACAATAGGAGCTTTTCCTTTGGAATCAGTTTTGCTTCGTTCCAGAAAAGTTAAGCATGGTGAATCATTTTTATGATTTGCTTCAGAACCTTGTTGAGCCATGAGAGAGAGATTGACATTTTCCAACTCTTCATGAGCCTCTTTCAGTCTTTCGAGAGCCATTTTCCTCTGAAGAAATTCATAGGTGAGCTTCTCATAATCAACCGAAAGAAGATCATGCCGAGAGGATAATTCTTGAAACTTCTCCTTCAGAGCAACATGCTCATTAGTAAAAGTTTGGATTTTCTCTATCTCATCGATCAACAGAGTTTTCGATTTCTTAATAGTTTTGCTTAGCGAATCAAGTTCATCCTGTTGGATTGAAGCAATTTTTAGCAAGTTTAGCATAGCTTATCTTCGAATCACTATCATATGCGGAACAATCAGAAGTATCATAGGTAGCTTTGGATGAAGTACCTTAGCTTTGGCCATGAAGCAATATGCAGGAGTTTCATCTTCACTGCTGTTGTTGGTGAAGAATGAGCTCGAAGCTTTGGTTGAAGCATCTGCTGAAGCGAATGTCAAACCAGCAACACCATCTGATTTGGACCCAGACCCAGACCTTGAGCCTGATTCAGCTTCGAAACCAGAGGCTTCATCTTCATAGTTCATCTCCTTTCCCAGATAGGCCTTGGCACGATGAGAACTGCTTCGAGGAGACGAGTGAGTCTTCGATGAAGAACCCTCACACTTCTTATGATACTTCTTCCTCTTGTCATCATCAGAATATTTATTCTTTTCTCTTCTCGAACTGGAATCATGTCTCTTGGGCTCATAGCTTCTAGAAGATCTGTGGGACTTGGTTGAGGAGTCTCTGAGCGAATGCTTTGATTTTTTCTCAGCTTCCCATAGAGGGCAATCAGCAATGTAATGACCTGGTTTCTTGCACTTGTATCAGCAGTTGTCCTTCGATGGAGAGCTTCTTGAGGATGAACGGTGAGATGAGTGACTTGAGTTCCTTGAAGAGTAACTCTTCTTGGGTGAAGAAAAACCTTTTATTTGGAAGCGGTTGAAGCGTCTCATGATCAATGCTAAATCCTTCCCAATGCTTGGAGGATCATCAGATTCGACACCTGAAGCAGAACTAACTTCGGGTGAAGAATGATGCGAAGCTTTTTATTTCAGAGCATGTGATCTTCTTCGAGAGCCATTAATGTCACGTTTCTCATCTTCTTCCATTTCAAAAGTATTGAGTCTCTCAAGAATATCAGTGGCAACAAGATTTCTGAAATCAGTCCTTTCCTTGATCATCAGCATAATGTGATCAAAAGAATCATCCAATGAGTGAAGCAAAGTTCTTATAACTGAGTGAGGAGTAATGTCATCAACACCGAGGGAAATCTGCTCATTTGCAAGAGCAGTGAGTCTACTGTAAATGTGTAACAACCCAAAACTGACAAAATCCAGAAAAATGCATTTTTATTTTTCCCATTGGGGATGAAAATTTGCACAATGATTCCTTGCCAAAATCCATGTGACATAAAAATGCTCAAGAATTTTTCTGATAATGTAAAAGGATTTGCCCTTTTTCTCATCTTTGCTTTCATTTCTTTCTTTGGTTCCTTGCCATTTTTCTCCAAGCCATCCTGTGGATCCCCTCATTGAAATCTTCTGCAAATAATCATGTTTTGCCATGATTTATCCCTTGCCCAACTTTCAGGATTTTTTCCTTTTCAGAAAATGGGGTTGTAGTTCAAATTGCATTTGAAATAATTTAAATGCCTTTGAAATACTTAAACATATTTGACCCAAATCATTTTCTAAAAATCCTATATTTTTCTAAGGATTCATAATCATATTTTTATGTGATATTGGATCCCTTTTCCTATTTGCTTTTTGCCTATTTCTTGCTCTCATTTTTATAAAATGATTAAATGCAGGAAAATCACAGAGTGCCATTGGGCCTCTTCTCTCCAGCGAACCCATCAACCCAGCCCAACTCCTCTCTCCCTCTCAGCCCAACAAATTTTTTTCCTCCTCTCTTCTTTCTCTCACGTGGAGGTCCCCCCTCTCTCTCTCACGCCGTGGCCATGGAGGAGGAGGTGGAGCCCTCCAGCCATCCTCCTCTCCCCCTCCCCTTTATAGCCAGCCGATTCCCTCTCCCGAACCCTAGCCCTCTCCTCTTCCTCCCAGCGCCGCCATCTCTCTTTCCCCTCCTTTTCTTCTTCTTCCCGCCCAAGCCCTCCATGGACAGGAGGTTCATGGCCTCAAATTCTGCAGTGCCTGCGCCCGATCATGGTCTTCATCGACGCAGGCGTCTTCCCCGTTGATCCCGGCGTCGTCTCCGTCCAGCCGTGCGACTCCAGGAGCAAGGAGCCGAGGCCGGTGTGCCTCAAGTTCCCTCGGGCGCCTCCATCTTCTTCCCCGCGCCTAGCGTCCGCGAGGTCGATGGCCTCCTCTGCTTCATCTCCCCCGAGCCGATCACCTCCCGCAACTCCCCGCTGTGAGCCCTCTCGTCTCCTCCTTCCTTGATCCTCCCGTGCGAGTAGGTTGTACCGTAGGCCGCCGTTGTTTTTCAGCCGTTTCCATGCGCTCGCCGTGCCCGTTCGTTCGGGTCGTGGCTGGATCATGCGTGCTCATGCTCTAGCCTGCCCAAGGCCATGCCTTGCCAACCAGGAGCACGCCCCTGGCCACCTAGGCCAGGCCCAGCGCCATCCCTCATCGTGCAGCCCGGAGACCTCCCCTACTTTCCTCTGTTTTCAGATCGCGACCCCGTCAGGTTCAGATTCGTTAGGCCGACACCTCTGAAGATCTCTTCCATTTTGGATGCAGACACGCCTAGTGTCTGCCCCATATAGATTCGGTCTCAATTTGGTTCGTCAAGTGAGTAGTGGTGCAGTGGCGTGTTTGCTCGCGTTGGAATTGAGAGGTCGTGGGATCAAATCCCCAGCCACGCGAGGCGCCCCCATTTTTTTATTCTGTTTTTCGCGCACTGCCTTTGTTCTTCAGTTTCTGTTGCAGATAGCGTTGTTCTTGTGTTTTGTAATTTCAGTGTTGCTTCCTGTTGATTAACTGCAGCTAGACCATTAGTTGGTGTCGTGGGTTGGACCTGGGAGGTCCATGGTTTGATCCCCCTCAGGAGCGAATTAAACCCCCCTTTTTATGTATATTTTTTTTGCTCTATGCGCCTTAGCTGGGCTCGGCCCGTTTGATTTTTCTCGCCGTGGGCGCTGGTTAGCCGGCCACGCCGCTCTTGCTGGGCCTCTTTGGCCGAGATGAGCCCAGGGGAGGCTTCCCTCCTTTTCTTTTTATGCATTTTGATTTAAATCTTTTTGAATTGATTTATTTCTGCCATCTTTGTGCTTGCTTGTGCTATGCGCATTCTTACCCCAACTATATCATGTCATATATTGTTTTGGGGTAGAAAAATGTGAGGAAGATGATGGTGCTGTTCATTTTGTTAAATGGGCATGCATTATTTAGGTGATGGTGCATTTTGCACGTAAACCCCTCACATGTTGCACTTGGCTTCGCTTGTTTCGATCACCGTAGTTCCGCGATGACCGTAGCTGGACGATAGCGTTGTCTCGCTCTTTATTCAATTGCTTGTAATAGATTGCATTAATTAGGTGCATCATACCATGCCATGTCATTTGCATATATTTAATTTAAGGAACCCCACTTCGAGGTCTATCTTCGTGAGTGGGCAATTCTATGTTCATGCCATGTTTTATATTCCTTGCTCTTGCCATGATCATGCATTTTAACAATTATAACATAAGGATCCTTCGGATCCGTAATTCACCTACATAATGCATATGAAGGTTGTCGGTAGCATTGCACCCTTGCTTCCCGATGCTTCATTTAAACTTGCATATTCTTATGTTCATGCCATGATATTAAAATGACATGCATCTTACTTGATTGTGCTTGTTTGTTCATTGCTTGCTCGTGCTTGTCTCGTAGTAATAGAAGCATGTCCGTTCATTGCTTTCCAGTGTTTACTTCTTGTGTGCTCCCACGGATACTTTCGGAGACGATGCGAGTTTGCGATCAACTACACCTTCGGAACCCGACTTATCAACAGGCAAGGACTATACATTACTTATGATCCATTCTATTTCAACCAGCGGTTTGCATGCTATTCTAGGTTAGGTTCGATGTTTGATCCTACCACATGTTTACAGCCTCTTTCAAACCGATATAGCCATGTCCCCTCCCATCAAACCTTGTACTGCTATGTTACTATTGCTCGTTGCTCAACCCCTGCTTAGTATGCATGCTTAGGATGCTACGATGTTACCCTGTTAATCCTAGGTTTGGGCTATCACATTATTATATTGTTGTTGATGATATGATTATTATAATGTTTACTATATTCGACGAAGGATGGAAGGTCTAGGCTATCCTGCCCCGACACTTTGTTCCATTCGAGTCACCTAGGATCCGAGTTCCGGGTATTGGTTTTAAGACTGAGCATGCCTAACCGCGTGTGGGATGCTATGGGGTCCCCTCTTCTTACCTATCTAGCTTCAAACATTTCTAGTGGTTGCCCAAGCTGGTTTTACCTTTTGCAAAACGTGTGTGTGCGAGTGTCGACCTCGCAGATTTTCAAACAACTCGGGCTAGAGGAGACATGGTTTCTTTGTTGGTCCACACCTGGAAGCTAGGGGGCTGCCCATATCTGTTTGGGTAGCTAACCCGACCTCGTCCGGACGGTAGAGGCCGATTCGAGAGCGCGACCGACTTTTGAGTTGGATGTTGACTCACCGGGGGCCACCCGGATTTGTGCGTTGTTAGTTAGAGGGACCTGTCGTTCCGGATCTCTTGGGACTAAATCATAAAATGGTTGCCTATCATGGGTAGCAACTGAGAGAGATGGGCAGTTGGTACACCCCTGCAGGGTTAAATCTTTTCGAGAAGCCCTGTCCACGGTTATGGACGATTTGAGACCTACTCCTTGTTCATAGACAACAACAACTGAGTTAATCTTAATTATAACCTGATGAACGTGTGTGTGCCTTAAATGCTTCTTTTTCGTCGGGATGCGAAGAGGAGGACAAGGATAGGATAGGTGTTATGATTGCGTAAGTACTTGATAGCAAGACTTGTTGGAGGCGATTCCTCATCGGATGCTTGGCTTCTTATCTTAATCTCTAGATCGTTAGCCACTTCATAAATGCTAGCATGGCAGCAACCTCACCACTTACCCCATCCTTACCGTAAAGTACTAGTTGTCCTAGAATGACGATTGATGAAGTCCTTGCTGGGTCAGATGACCACTACAGTTGGATGCTGAGTACCTCTGTACTCATGATACTACCCCCAAACTCTTTTCAGAGTTCTTGATCGACAACAGGTATGGTGATCGACGTTTCACGCGGAGACTCGATGACGACTAGTTAGGCGGATCCTGGCGGAGGGCCTGGACCCGTGTGGTTATGGGGATCGATGTTTTTCTCTTTGCCAGTAGGCATTTGATTGTAGTCTGTACTTAGACATGTATCTTCCGCTGTTGTATTGTATTAAGGCAGTTGTATGCCGATTGTATGAGATGTTGTATCCTTGTATCTGTAATGTTGTGATATCATGTTGGAAATCTGGGGCGGGACCGATATATGCTTCGTCCCCGGATCTGGATGGAAACATCTAGATCTGGAACAGTACCATATATCGGGCCTTACAAAATGTAGTTGAGTTTTTCGCCCTCGTTTCTCTTGAATCGATAGAATTTGCTTCGGAGAGTGTCAATTCTGGCATCTTTCTAAGTGGATACACCTTCTCCAATCTTTTCCAGATAGTCCCAGACACCTCTGACAGATGGGATATTCTTCACTTCATGATACTTCTCCGGAGTAATATGATTGGTGATGAATAACCGGACTTCAGAATCAAGATCAATCAAGTTTGCTTCAGCAGGAGTGATAGCATTCACATCTGCGACTGTGACTCCATTCAAGACAACTTGCCAGGCAGCTGATTTGATAGCCATGATATTTCTCTTCATTTTGTCCTTCCAGTACGGGTAGTCCTTCCCATTGAAAACAGGAATAGGTTTGCCAGAGTGAATAGCTACGAAAGACATACTGGCAAACACTTGAGGACGTTAATCCAAACAAAGAGTGACTAGCTCTGATACCAATTGAAAGTCCAAGTATGTGATCAGAGGGGGAGGGGGTGATTGATCACTTCAAATTTTCGCATGAAACTCTGAAGTGAAGCATAACTTAGCAGCAAAAGTAATTCAACAGAAAGGTAAATAGTGAAGCAAAACTAGAGTGAAGCACAACATAGCGAATCAAAAGCATCGAATCAGTTGCATTGAATCAAATCACAGAAGCAATTGCAATGCTAAATGTAAGTGCGGAATGTAAAACGAAGTCTTGAGTCGGTGATGTTTGTTCGACAAGTTCACACTCTACAAAGTGCTATGTCTGGTTGGAGGGACTTGTGATTGAACATAGGAGCTAACCTCTCTCCGTCTGTTTATCCACTGCACCAATCTCCTTGAGCTTGGCCAGTTCTTCACTCGTGGTAGATTATTGAGGAAATCACCGAAACCTTTGACAAACTGGACTTAGAGGAGACAATTACTCTTCGCTCTCTGAAGAACAACACTCTAACCATCTAGGAGAATTGCAGTTCTCTAAGATAACAAGGCTAGCAAACTTCTTCCTAAGTCATAGTGAATCAACTCAGATCAATAGGACTTATGCTTCGGTGGATGGGTTTCTGTTTAGCTTTGCTAGGGTGCTCTCTCTCTCTCTTATCTGTCAGAGAATAATCTTGGAGCAGTCGCCCGCCAATGAGGGCGAGGGTGACCTATTTATAGGTGGCGATCCCAAGGTGCGAAATGACTGAAGTGACCCGATGCGACAGCTTAACACCTGTCCGCAACGGTCGGATTTCTGTTCAATGCGCAACTTTACTTGCGGAACAAGTAAAGCTGACTCACGGACTTGGTTATGCTTCAAGAGCCGAAAGAACATAGTCTTTGCTTGTGAAGCATTACCTAGTGCACATGAGATTTCTCATCTCTGGCTTCTCACTGGTTTGGATTCGATCTGAGTCTTTTCACCAAAACCTTCGGTGTACATTTACTAAACCCCTCTTGATAGTACGGTTTTTCCTACGACTCAAAGAAGTGAAAAAGAACTACACAAAAACTACTAAGTCTTGTGCCATCTTGATCATCTCCTTTGATGAGACATGCTTCAAGATTCCGTATCTTTTTGGGGGGTCGACATTCGTGATGAGCTTCGCTCCAGAGGATATGCTTCGGTAAATATGTAAATATTCCTTGAAGCTTTAGCACCAACCTATAACTTCGGGAACCTAACCATCTGTTTCACACTACAAAACTTGTTAGTTCCTCTACTGTTTTGTCCAACAATATACAAAACTCATGGGGGCAAAACTTTGCTCTTACAGTTGGTCATCATCTCATCGAGTAGTTTTGTGGCATCACCAAGTGTAGATGACATAAAGGTTCCTCTCGCGGCTGAATCTAGCAAGATCCGCGAGGTAAAGTTCAAGCTTGCATAAAAAGTTTGGATAACCATCCAAGTAGTCAAACCATGCGTAGGGCAATTCTTAACAAGAGATTTCATGCGTTCCCAAGCTTGGGCAACGTGTTCATTATCTAATTGCCTAAAATTCATAATATAGCTCCTCAATTGGAGAATCTTAGCAGGGGGGTAGTACTTCCCAAGAAAAGCATCCTTGCACTTGTCCCAAGAGTCTATGCTATTCTTAGGCAAGGATTGAAACCAGATTTTAGCCCCGTCCCTCAACGAGTAAGGAAAAAGCTTAAGCTTAACAATATCACCATCTACTTCTTTGTACTTTTGCATATCACAAAGCTCAAGAAAATTATTTAAGTGCAAAGCAGCATCATCTCCAGCATCGGAGAATTGATCTTTCATAACAAGGTTCAACAAAGCAGGTTTAATCTCATAAGAAGGTGCTGAAGTAGCAGGTGTAGCAATCGGAGTTCAGATAAAGTCACTGTTGTTGTGACTAGTGAAGTCACACAACTTGGTGTTCTCGGAGGAACTCATAGTAGCAGCAAGCAGGATAACTATATTTTTTATTTTTGATAAAGAGAACTAAAGAAAAAACTGAAAGGTAAACTAACAAGACTAAAAAGCAAAGATAAAAGATAGTGTGCAACTCCCCTATCTTGAAGAGTGGAGTCCGCGCCAACGGCGCCAGAAATTGCTTTTGATGGTACGAATTAACACCCCCTCGTTGGTTACCCAAAGTGGAAGGTTGAAATGTAGATAGCAGCAATTTCCCTTAGCGAAGATGCTAAGGTTTCGTGTCGAACCAATAGGAATCCAACAGATACAAGAAGGTGGCAAGGAAACAATGGCACTGTTTTAGACAAAAGTTGCTTCCTTGACCTGGACCTGCACACACAGCAAATAACTTTGCTTCCCAACGAGTACAGAGGAGTTGTCAATTCCTCCGGCCTTGTTGTTTACAAAGGATAAAACACACGGAATAATAATTATAGTGATAGTAGATGAAAAGTAAATAAAGCAGTAAATTGATAGCGGGTGTAAACAATGTTGGAAATATGGACCGGGGTCCTATGATGTTCACTAGTGATGTCTCTCTCCCAAAATACGATAAAATAGCCAAGCGAGGTAAACAAATTAGAGCTGGGCAATTGACATGATTATGTGCGCAAACCAATGCTAACTATGCTATAAAGAAAGGAACAGGCTCAAAAGCAAGGGCGGTATGACAAGACAATTAGACCGAAATCCATCTGCATCTACATACCAATCATCCACCTTGAGATATCTATCCAGAACATCTCGCTGGTATTAATTTTCAAATCCCACCCAAAGTGTAAACTCAAAGCAACAGACAACTGCATTAAACAACTTTGCGTAAAGTAAACAATCCTTGCACCCGCAAGTACAAGCACCATTGTTTTCCCCCTTGTGGAAACAACACATCCCCTAGACTCATGTTTCTGTCACTCAAGCTAGTCATCAGGGGGCATGAACCCACAATCAAGCATAACGCTCCCTCTTGGAGTCACTACCTATTACTTGGCCAAAGCAATAAACAGCAACGGAGAACATGCAAGAATTACTCTAGAACATAAATATAAAAGAGGAGAATGAAATATATTACTCAAACACAATCTGAACATAGTCTCATAATCCATCAGATCCCAGCAAATTCAACATAGCAACAGCAGAAAGATTACATAAGTGCCTCGATCATGTAGGGCATCTCACGAGGTCTAATCCATGAAGAACAAAGAGGGGAGGAGAACATCACATAGCTACTGATCATAGACCCATGGTCCAAGGTGGACTACTCACGGTTCATCCGGGAAGCATCCATGGTGGTGGAGAAGCTCCCGGAGGTGGTTCCTCCCTCCGGGATGGTGCCGGGAAGAGGTATTCTGGTGCTCCCGATCTTGGAAGCGCGGCGGCGGTGTAAAAGAGGAGAGATCGCGAAAAAGGGTTCCCGTGATAGGGGTTTCTCATCACGAGGGATATATAGGCGAAGGGGACATCCAGGGTGGCCACCAGGGGTCCGGGAGGCCCCTGGCGCGGCCCCACCCTGGGGTGCGCCGGGAGGGCGCCTGGGGCCCTGGTGGGTCCCCTCTGCGCCCCCCCCCCCCTCGGTGATTCCCGAAGCTTCTTCTGCGCTGATTTTTTGTTGTATTTTTCCCGAATTTTTGGAGCCCTTTTAATATGGGGGAAACCTTAAATAGAAAAACAGCAGAAAACAGGAACTGTCACTGGGGTGCACTGAGTTAATAGGTTAGTCCAAATATGATCAAAGTTTATGGAAGTTCATCAATATCATAGCAATATCACACAAAAGAGGCATGGAGCAAGCAGAAATTATAGATACGTTTTGGACGTATCAATGAACCGGGCTTCTTTTCCGTCTGGGTTGACCAGCTTTACTATCCGTGTCTAAAAAGCGAGGCGAACCTGGTGAGCTATGAGCCAATATACTCCGAGAATTGCATCGAGCCCCTTGGATTCAAGCAAAACAAGGGAGGCTGGAAACTTCACTTCATATAACTCAATGGTCAGATCCTTGCATATCCTGTCTGCTCTAAGCACGCCCCCAGGGGTTTGTACCACCTCGGTTTTGTCCAAAAGAGAGATGGGAAGATTGTTTTGGGTGGCAAAACTCCGAGAAATGAATGAGTCGGTTGCCCAGGAATAAAATAATATAACTGCGGGTATGTTATTAATAGGAAACATACCGATGAACACGTCGGGGGACTCGTGGAATCCTTCGGCCGAGACGTGGTTGACTGGAGCCTGGCGATAGTTTGAGTTGGGCTGGCCCCCAATATTGTTGACTTGTGGTGCTGGTTTCCCCATCTTGGTGGGGCATTGCCTGGAATAGTTCCCTGGGTTTCCGCAAGTGAAACAAGTGCCATTGTGAATGCAATCTTCCTTGACTTGGGGAGTGATGAAAGGCTTCCCTTGGTTTTTCGGCTTGTTGGTCAAAGCGTTGCCATTAGTCCAAGAAGGCTTGAAATCGGTCTGAGCAGGTGATACGTCAAAAAAGCATCACTATTTTATATTATGATTTCACCCTATTCATTGATATATTCCACTTTAAAGTATTGTTCTTATGTTGTTTTGGCTTATTTTACATAGTTTACAACTTTCGGGTGCCGAAGCAGCAGAAACAGAATTCAGCAGTAAAAAGTGGATACCAAGTTGCTGAATCAGATCAACTCCAAATGCGATGAAATTTTACGGGGAGCAGTTTTATGAAGATTGACTGGGGATCACCGAAGGAGGAGGTGAGGGGACCCACCAGGAATCTAGAAGGGTGCCTGGCACGACCCCCCTCCTGGCCGTGTTTTCTCGAGTCTAGAAGGGACCCCCTTATGCCTTAATTACTACCTTGTATTTGCGGATGCTTGCAAGGTGTGTAATCATAAGAGTACACTTATCTTAGTCTAGAAGGTGTACTAGCATTGATGCACCCACCGAAACTTATCAACACGATACATATTACTTGGCGGAGTATGGTGAAAGTGACTTGACTATCTCTCCCGTGTTTTCTCGAGAACGCTTTAGCTTTTATATGTCTAGTTCCTAGGCTTATCCTTGTGAAAGGATTGGGCCACTTGTTACTCCTCAGTTACCCTGTTTACTTTTCCTTACTTTTACTTTTCTATTGCTTAAACCAAAACCCCCTAAATATTTACCTTTGAGTGTTTGCTGCCCTTTCCTTATCTAGTGTCACTTATCAACACCTTTTGCTCCTCGTGGGATCGATACTCTTATTTATCGAAAACCTACAATTGATCCCCTAGACTTGTGGGTTATCAAGAATTGTTTATTGGCGCGGTTAACAGGGAAGGCAACCCAACTAAACCTATTAACTTCTCCGCCATCAACGAGCTTTTCTGGCGCCGTTGCCGGGGAGTGTAGCGCTATTGGTAGGTGAAGACGGTAAGGGAACTTTTATTTTCTGTTGTTACTTTCAGTTCTTATGGACTCTTTTGCTGTTGGTTCGTTGCTGGTAAGGAGCCGCCCCACGACTGTGGTGGTCACTCCTACCCCTACTGAAATTGTGCCGTATAAAATACTATCTGGTATTGTTGATTATGTCTTGGCTAATCGTTATACAGGAGAAGGACATCCGGGAGAACACCTGCTATATTTATCACAATTATGTTCTTTATTTAAGCTTGCAGGTGTGACGATGGAGTTCGTCATGAAGAAACTATTCTCCATATCACTCAAAGATAAAGCTTCAGATTGGTATAGCTACTCGATAACTCTGATCTGCTTGAATGGCCAGAGCTTATGTCTCTATTTTATGCAAAGTTTTATCCTCTTCGTGAAATTCACCAAGACAGGAACTACATCTACAACTTTTGGTCTCGCGACGGAGAGAGTATCGCTCAAGCTTGGGGGAGACTGAAGTCCCTGATGCTCAAATGCCCAAACCATGAGCTCCCCAAGGAAATTATACTTACAAATTTTATGCCAGGCTTTCTCGTCTGGACAAGGAGATGTTGGATGCCTCCTCTAGTGCGGTATTCCAGACCAGAAGTTTGGAAGAAAAATGGGATCTTATAGAAAGGATCCAAAAGAACACTGAAGACTGGGAAATTGATAAAGGTATTGAACCCTCTATAAACTATGAGCATGACTACATTGAGAGTTATGTGAAGACTGATTACTTTAATACCTTTTGCTCTCCAATTGGTCTTGATTCCCAGCTAATGGTTGACTTTTGCAAGGACTTTGCTTCTCATATTGATTCTTCCAGGAAGAAGGAGAGTCAACATCATAAACCTTTCAAGGAGTCACCAATTGAGATTAATGTTACTGATCCTGTTTTACCTGCAGTTGTGTATGAACAGCCTCCTTATCCCTCCAGGATAAAGAAGCACTCTTTTGTTACAGGTATTCTAAACAAGAATAGAAGGACCACTGACGAACCTATGGACATGATCAAGTTCCAGCCTCAAGTTGCAATGGTCAAGGATCTGGTAACCAGTGATATGGAAGAATCCACTATTACTTTTTGTCCTGTTGCCACTAACATTGTCACAGCCAGGAACAAGGGCCCAATTTCAGGTACACCAGTTGTATCTGTCAAAATAGGAGATCATAATTACTATGGGCTATGTGATTTGGGATCTAGCATCAGCGCTATTCCCTTCACACTTTATCAAGAGATCATGCACGAGATTCAGCCGTGTGAGATCGAGGACATAGATGTCACTATCCATCTTGCAAATAAACAAACAATCTCTCCAGTCGGGATTGTAAGAGATGTTGAAGTACTCTGCGGGAAGGTAAAATATCCTACAGACTTTCTTGTACTTGGTTCAGTGCAAGATAGTTTTTTCCCTATTATCTTTGGCAGGCCCTTCCTCAGCACTTGCGGAGCTATAATAGATTGCAAGAAAGGTAAAGTTTCTGTTAAATTCAACGGTGAGCCGTATGAATTTAATTTTTCTAAGTTTTCTAAGCAGCCTCGTGGTCCTGACCTGTCAAGTAATGACAAAATTATTGAAGAAATAGTTTCCATTGCTATTCCTCCTAATGACACTTTGCAGCAATTTATGGAAGACCATGAGAATGATATACATATGCAGGAGAGGGATGAACTAGAAGACATATTTTTAAGACAAACTCCCATCCTGAAGCACAACCTCCCGGTTGAACCTTTAGGAATCCTCTCGCAACCGAAATAAGACCCGGTGTTCGACCTAAAACCACTACCCGATACGCTCAAGTATGCTTATTTAGATAAAAAGAAACTATATCCTGTTATTATCAATTCTAAGCTTTCAGGGTATGAAGAAGAGCGATTATTGGAGACACTCCGCAGACACCGAGGTGCTATTGGCTATACTCTTGATGATCTCAAGGGTATAAGTCCATCTATTTGCCAACATACTATCAATCTCGAGCCCGATGCTAAACCGATTGTTGATCATCAACGACGGTTGAACCCAAAGATGAAGGACGTGGTTAGGACGGAGGTTCTCAAACTTCTAGCCGCAGGTATCATCTATCCTATAGCTGATAGTAAGTGGGTAAGTCCCGTTCATTGTGTTCCTTCAAAAGGAGGTATGAATGTTGTTCCTCATGATAAAAATGAACTAATACCTCAGAGGATTATTATTGGATATAGAATGTGTATCTATTTCAGGAAGTTAAACAAGGCCACCCGGAAGGACCACTATCCTTTGCCCTTTATTGATCATATGCTCGAGCAGTTGTCTAAAAACACCCACTTCTGCTATCTTGATGGGTACTCTGGCTTCTCCCAGATTCACGTCAACACCGCGGATCAAGAGAAGACCACTTTCACGTGTCCTTACGGTACTTATGCTTATAGGCGTATGCCTTTCGGTTTGTGTAATGCACCTGCTACTTTTCAGAGGTGTATGTCTGCAATATTTCATGGTTTCTGTGAGGAGATTGTAGAAGTTTTCATGGATGACTTTTCCTTCTATGGAAACTCCTTTGACCACTATCTCCACAATCTTAATAAAGTTTTGCAGAGATGTGAAGAAACAAATTTGGTGCTCAACTGGGAGAAGTGCCATTTCATGGTTAACGAAGGGATAGTTCTTGGACACAAGATTTCCGAAAGGGGAATTGAAGTGGACAAGGCAAAAATTGAAGCTATTGAAAGGATGCCTTATCCAAGGGACATTAAAGGTATTCATAGTTTTCTAGGTCATGCTGGTTTCTATAGAAGATTTATCAAGGACTTTTCTAAGACTTCGAGACCCCTTACCAATCTTCTCCAGAAGGACGTTCCTTTTGTATTTGATGAAGATTGTAAGGAGGCTTTCGAAGTTCTTAAGAAAGCCTTGATAACCGCTCCTATAGTACAACCACCTGACTGGAATTTGCCCTTTGAAATTATGTGTGATGCTAGTGATTTTGCTTTTGGAGCTGTTTTAGGACAAAGGGTTGACAAGAAGTTGAATGTCATCCACTATGCCAGCAAAACACTTGATAGTTCTCAAAAGAATTATGCTACTACTGAGAAGGAATTCTTGGCAGTGGTGTTTGCTTGTGATAAGTTTAGGCAGTATATTGTTCATTCTAAAGTTATTATTCATACTGACCATGCTTCCATTAAGTATCTTATGCAGAAAAAGGATGCCAAACCAAGACTCATTAGGTGGGTACTGCTTCTTCAAGAATTTGATTTGAAGATTGTCGATAGAAAAGGAGAAGACAATTCGGTGGCGGACAATCTTTCAAGGATGGAAGATATCCCGCACGATCCTATTCCAGTCAACGACAGTTTCCCAGATGAACATCTTGCTGTTGTAAAAGTACAATCTCATTCCGACCCTTGGTTTGCAGATTATGCTAATTTTATCGTTGCAAAGATTTTGCTTCCAGGTTTCGCATTTCAGCAGAGGAAGAAATTCTTCACGGATTTGAGGCACTACTTTTGGGATGATCCACATCTTTATAAAGAAGGTGTGGACGGGATCGTAAGAAGGTGTATACCGGAGCACGAGCAGAAGGACATTCTTCGAGAATGTCACGATAGTCCCTATGGAGGACATCATGCCGGTGAAAGGACCGCACATAAAGTTTTACAATCAGGTTTTTATTGGCCTACTCTCTTTAAGGACGCCCGAAGGTACGTTATATCTTTTGATAAGTGTCAGAGAGTTGGTAACATTAGCAGGAGAAATGAGATGCCTATAAATTACTCACTAGTGATCGAACCTTTCGATTGCTGGGGTTTTGATTGTATGGGTCCTTTTCCTCCTTCACACTAGTACACACACATCTTAGTTGCTGTTGATTATGTAACAAAGTGGGTTGAAGCAATCCCCACTGAGATTGTTGATCACAAGACATCTTTGAAAATGCTCAAAGATGTAATTTTTCCTAGGTTTGGAGTACCAAGGTACGTCATGACAGATGGAGGGTCACACTTCACGCATGGAGCTTTTAGGAAAGCTCTAGCCAAGTACGATGTCAATTATAGGATTGCATCACCGTACCACCCTCAAACTAGTGGGCAAGTTGAGCTCACCAATAGGGAGATCAAGTTGATCTTGCAGAAACAGTAAACAGTTCTAGAAAGGACTGGTCAAAGAAGTTAGGAGATGCTTTGTGGGCGTATAGAACTTCTTACAAAAACCCCTTGGGCATGTCTCCGCATAAGATGGTCTATGGCAAGGCTTTCCATTTACCATTAGAGTTAGAGCATAAAGATTTCTGGGCTGTCAGAGAGCTGAATGTTGACCCAAAGTTAGCTGGTGAAAAGCGTCTCATGAACTTGACTTCTCTAGATGAGTGGAGAAGTGAAGCTTACGAGAGCGCTAAAATGTTCAAGGAAAAGTTAAAGAAGTGGCACGATAAAAGAATTCTGAAACGTGAATTTAATGTTGGTGATAAAGTTTTGTTGTTTAGATCTCGTTTCAGGTTTTCTCTAGGTAAACTACTTTCCACATGGGAAGGACCTTTTCATATCGAAGAAGTATATCGGTCGGGTGCAATCAAGATCAATCTCGAAGGCACCAAACCTCAAGTTGTGAATGGACAAAGACTCAAACATTATATGGCAGGTGATCGTATCAATGTGGATGCAAACATGATATATACAAGTAATCATGAACAACATGTTGCAGCCCAGTTTCAGACTCAAGCAGGAGAAAAATTAGAAAAGGTATGAATTATGGTAAGAAAACACCGCGAACGTCAATAAAAGTTAACTTTTCAGAGTTTTTGCAAAATTAGGAAAATTGCAAGCCCGAGTGGAGCCGGAGACTAGCTCCAGGGAGGCCAGGAGGCCCCCTGGCGCGGCCCCACTCCTGGCCGCGCCGGGTACCGTCCTGGCTGCCCTGGACTCCGCCTCCGACTCCACCTAGGCTTGAAACCTTCCTTCTGTTGCAGAAATTTTTGCTATATATTTTCCCGGATCATCCCGACACCGTATCCCTCGATTTCGCGTGTTTTCTTTCTCGGTCTGTTTCTGCCAGGAAAACTTTCAGTCGATCTAGGTGTCATGGCTTCCCCAAGTTCCCCCAAGGAAAAGTTCGTCGTCAACGTCATCAACCCTTACCTCGCTGAGGTGAGGAAGCACCCCCAGGTCCTTCATGTGGAGCACGGTGTTCTCCACAAGGAAGATCTGAAGGGACCAGTCAAGGAAGGGAGCACCAAGGAGCGGCTGAAGGAGATGGAACATGAGGCCTTCAAGTTCAAGAAGATGGTGGAGCGTGGTTTTGAAGCTAACTTCGACATCATGAACGAGATCGAGGCATCCCACAAGAAGGAGATGAAGGAGATGTGGTCAAGTTTTTCCGCACTAGAATAAAAAGATTATGGGCTCCAAGCACAGATCTATGATCTGCACAACCAGAACTGTGAGTATGAACTAAAGTTTCTGCGCATGGGTTTAGGTGCTGAGTGCAGGATCTTGGAGACGGGAATGTACTTTGAGACTGGAGAACAGCTGCCATGGAAGCGCTTCGCCAAGGAGTACCTGACTGAGAAGAACAAGAATGAGGAGTAAAACTCCTCGGGTAATGGCATCCCCTTAGCTTGTTCCAAGCTTGGGGGAGTGCCCGGTATCTTTATCTTTATCTTTTTCTTTAGGAGTCAAGTAGAGTCATATCATGTCTAGGGAAGTTACTTTATGAAATAGGTGTTGCTTTGAGGTCTATCACTCCTTTTGTGGAGAGCTTTGTACCCATGAGTGTGGAGTCGTCTATGAAGGAATATTAATAAGAAGTCTATTGGTTTCTTCGCTGCACTTGGTATTCTCTTCACGCAATCGACATTATGAGCTGATTCTTATGGGGAGTATTGACCTTATATCAGGTATGGCTTCGAAAACTTTATTTAATCTTGGCAAGTATAGCTTTGGTCATAGCAACAAGCATGTTTTTATCAAAGTAGCGACATAGCCAAAACCTTTGTGTTATTATGCTTGAAGTATTATGTTGACAAGGAAGAAAACTTGATGTTCCATGCTAGTTTTAATGTTTATGCTTTGTATTGCTTGCATCTAAGTTATCATCAATTGTCTGCTCTCTCAAAGCCTTGCTAGCCAAAACTCTGTACTGAGCGGAATTCTGCTTGTACTTCCATACCTTGAAACCAACTTCTTCCACTTGAGTCCACCATACCTTCCTATTTGTGGTATTCCTCTACCACTCCTAAAGTATAAAATTTATGTGCTATCTTTAGATGTTCAAAATCTTCTGTTTTGTGCCACTGATTCAGCTCATGAGGAAGTGGTGGGTGACCCATGATCTTCTTAATTTGGACAAGTTTTATCTTGGGATTTCATGTCTAATCTGCAAACCCCTAATACAAGAAGGGGCTGGCATGAGTTCCCAGCTCGTAAAAGATAATTACTAACACACAAGTTCCTTCGCCCTTTTACGAGTGATAAACAAAGGAATCCAAGGGGATGTGATCGTCCCCACATGGGAGCCGTTCCTCGAAACTTGTCCAAATCATGAAGTGAGTGAGTTATCTATCAGCAGTCGTTGACGGATCATGCACCTCCCAAAATTTGTTTTTTATTCTGTTTGATCTAGAGATGGCACATAAGTTTTCCCTGCTTACCCTTTTGCACGGGGTTTATCTTTATTTTGTGCTGAGTCAGTCCTTCCTACTTTATTCCTTTCTAGAGAGAGAACGGACACTTGATGTTGATAAAGATGCTTGCATATAAAGTTGCATTGAAATCTAGCATGTTACATCTTTGTTGACATTATCTTTTGATAAGTGGTTGTTTACAAAAGCTTATGCTTAGTAAACATCTTCCTTTGTGTTGATATGTGCACTTCTTGACTAATAGCATGTTCTTTCAAAAGCTTCAACTGTTCCATTATAAGTGAAAGAGCAAAAGTAAAAGTTATTAGTTGTTCCTTGTCCAAGGCTATGTTTGTCATGGTTTGATGAGTTTTCCAGGTCCTACTTTGTTATAATTGTTACTACTTTCTCATAAGGACCTTATGATTTGAGGTTGCTGTTGAGGATGTTTAAATTTGGTGAGGAATCTTGATGCTTCTTGTTCGTATTCTTTTATCGACACTTCACTCTCTAAACTTGTGGACAGGTTTACCGAGCTCAGCAATCGCTTGAGGACAAGCGAGGTCTAAGCTTGGGGGAGTTGATACGTCCAAAAAGCATAACTATTTTATATTGTGATTTCACCCTATTCATTGATATATTCCACTTTAAAGTATTGTTCTTATGTTGTTTTGGCTTATTTTACATAGTTTAAAACTTTCCGGTGCCGAAGCAGCAGAACCAGAATTCAGCGGTAAAAAGTGGATACCAAGTTGCTTAATCAGATGAAGTCCAAATGCGATGAAATCTTACGGGGAGCAGTTTTATGAAGATTGACTGGGGATCACCGAAGGAGGAGGTGAGGGGACCCACCAGGCAGCCAGAAGGGTGCCTGGCGCGGCCCCCCTCCTGGCCGCGCCAGGCACCCTCCTAGGTGCCTGGTGGCCCCCCTCGCTGCCCTCTTTCGCCTATATAAGCCCCCTGGGGTGGAAACCCCTAAAGAGGAGTCGTCTTCGTGTTTCGCCGCCGCCACGGGGCGGAAACCTACAAAGGAGACAAGCCATCTCCGGCGGGCAGATTCTGCCGGGGAGATCACCTCCCGGAAGGGGAGATCGTCGTCATCATCATCATCGTCGTCACTAGGCATCATCGATATCATCATCAACATCATCCCCAACATCAGCACCATCTCCATCTCCATCCCATCTCATCTCACAATTGCAACTCGTGTTGTAATCCGTACTATCTATCCTCTCTACTCTGTTGGTGTTGATTACTACTTTGTGGTGAATGCTATTGAGTTTTGTTGGAGAAATATCATTGTGTCCAGATTGTTTATCACCCATCTATCACCTCTGATCATGATCTCTTTTATGTCTTGTGAGTAGTTACTTTAGTTCTTGAGAACATGGGAGAAGTCTAGTTGTTAGTAGTCATATGATGTTGAAGTATTATGTGTTGTTTGATACTTAAGTTGTGTTGTAATTTCTCTAGTGGTATTATGTGAGTCGAACACATAACACTTCACCTTTCATGGGGCTAGAGGAATACATTGTGCATAAAGGATTCTTATGGTGGGTTGCCGGAGTGACAGAAACCTGAACCCCAATTTGCAGACTTTCACACAAGGGAGTTATGGATCCTTGATCGTAATGCTGTGGTTAGGCTTATGCCTTAATTACTACCTTGTATTTGCAGATGCTTGCAAGGTGTGTAACCATAAGAGTACACTTATCTTAGTCTAGAAGGTGTACTAGTGTTGATCCACCCACCGACACTTATGAACACGATACATATTACTTGGCGGAGTATGATGAAAGTGACTTGACTATCTCTCCCGTGTTTTCTCGAGAACGCTTTAGCTTTTATAAGTTCAGTTCCTAGGCTTATACTTGTGAAAGGATTGGGCCACTTGTTACTCCTTAGTTACCCTGTTTACTTTGCCTGTCTTTTACTTTTCTGTTGCTTAAACCAAAAACCCCTAAATATTTACCTTTGAGTGTTTGCAGCCCTTTCCTTATCGAGTGTCACTTATCTACACCTTCTGCTCCTCGTGGGATCGATACTCTTATTTATCGAAAAGCTATAATTGATCCCCTAGACTTGTGGGTTATCAAGAATCGTTTATTGGCGCGGTTAACAGGGAAGGCAACCCAACTAAACTTATTAACTTCTCCGCCATCAGCAGGCTACTGAGCGGGCTGCCAGACGCGTGGTTTTTGGAAGGATGGCCCATCGTTGGTCTTCTTAGCTTCATATTTGCGCTTGCGGTCATCATTCCCAAACTTGTGCTCAATGACAGACTTGTACTCACGTTCTGCTATGAGCGCCTTGTTCACAAGAGTTTGGAAGTCCGGTAAGTCCAACATGCTGAGTTGACAACGGAGAGTGGCTTTGAGTCCTCCAAGGAAGCGATCTATCTTCCTTTCTTCCGTGGCCACATCGTGGACCGAGTATCTTGCGAGGTGGTTGAACTTGTTGAGGTACTTAGTTACTGACATCCTGCTTTGTACGAGAGAGAGGAACTCCCTCTGTTTGAACTTCAATACTCCGGTAGGGATGTGGTACGTGCGAAACTTTTCCTTGAAATTTTCCCAGGTGATGTCTTCTTCTGGAGGCCACACTGCCTTGGTATTGTCCCACCAAATAGTTGCGTATCCTTCGAGGTAATGAGTGGAAAATGGTACCTTGTCAGCTTCATCACAGTGAGCAATCTCCAATTTCTTTTCAATGGTCCTTAGCTAGTCATCAGCTTCAATGGGATCTGCTGCTTGGTCAAAGCTTGGTGGTCGGGTGCACTGAAAATCGAATAACTTGGAGCAGAATCCTGGGTTCTGATTCTGTCCCACTATAGTCTGCATGCTTCTCAGTAATTCCATGAGATCTTGATTCCTTTTCTCTTCAAACAGTCTCATGATTTGTTCTGTGGTTGGTGCTTGTGGTGGATGAGGTGGCATCGGTTCTGGTGACAGTCCAGCTTTCCTGGCGGATCGACGAAAGGGGGTGTCATCGCAACCAGAGTTGCTGCCTTCACCTCGCCTCATCCTATATCCGTTCCCAATATAAAGTGCCGATATAGTGAGCAACCTCCGTAGGGGAAAATAAGTAAACTGACAGCAAGGTAAAAATAAACACCAAAAAGCAGTAGTTGATGACCTTTCGAACCCTTGCGAAAACTAGCGGCCTCCAGAACGGTCTTGACAACTCGGATCTGGGGAATTACTGGAATAACTCAACCGCTGCTCAAGACGGCCGGAAAAACAGCTCAGAACATGGAGAAGCGTTGATAAGAAGAAGGAAGAGGTCACCTAAGACGGTCGAGAATACAGCTCAGAACATAGGGCCTCCACTGCGAAGAGAAACTCAACAACTGCCCGAGACGGCCGAAAAGCAGCTCAGAACACGGGCATGTCGTTGAAAAGAGAAAGGTAAAATAGGCATCCACCCCGGACGGCCGACCAAGAATCAGCTCAGAACCAGGCGTGGTGCCACTATACGAAAGAAAGCGAGCATGGGTTCGTCGGGGTCACCACGTCAAAACTATCGAGGAAACGAGTTAAGAGCAACATTAAAAATAGCCGAGGGAAAATGAGATGCACACCCATAATTATACATAGCATTACGACCCCATACAAAGCAAACTAGTAGGGGATATCATGACTAATACTGCTCATATGGCAGTTGACAACATGCACAACACTATGATAGATGCGAAACATACTCAGGCTGCTACTCGACATCGCCCTAGTCGTGGAAGTGAAGCGGGCTCTGATAGTCAGCGGAACCATCGGAGTCATCCTCAGAGTCATAACTAATGACGTGGATCGTGCTGCGAGAGGTGACGTCAATACGACGATGCTAACGAGTAGACTCTCCTTCAGAAGGAGGGGGAGTACGCTGCCTGAGCATCAGAGCGGCAGGGGTAGAAGTCAACGCGGCCCACTGCTCTGGGGTCTCACTTCGAGTGACTACCGGAATAGCGGGAGTCTGCGGTGTGAGTGAAGGGGGAGCAGGCGGAGTCGTCATCGGTGCAAAGGTGGAGGGTGGAGGAGGAGGAGGTGACTGAGCCATACTGATAGAAGCAAGTGCCTCCCTAGAACGAACCAGCTCCTCTGCAAGACTAATGATCAACTCGTACTGAGAGGTCATGTAACGAGTGAGGTGGACTGCTGCCCGGTCGCACTCCGAGTCGGGCAGAAAAAGAACCTGCCCTGTAGAAGACAGGGTGGGGTAGTGGGAGAAACCTGGGTGAGTCTGCATCTCAACCTCCTTCTGGCCCAAGTCCAGAAGGGCATCCAAAGAAGCATATAGGATAGCCCACTCTGCCGTGGAAGCGGGTCCTCCCTTCGCGGAACGCGAAAGGCTTCCAATCGCGGAGCTTGTGAAAAGGAACACCTCAGTGCGGTACTCGTGCACGAAGTCAGCCAGCTTCTAGCGGTACACCTGGAACACCAGGTCTTCTCCCTGAGGGTAAACTCGAAACCAAACTCGGCGGAGCAGCGACGGAAAGCCTATCAACGAATACTCATACTCAAAGGGGTATGGAACAGGTGCCATCTACACTCACAGGGTTAGCCATTAGTCACAATAATCAATGCATCTACATGCATGCCATGCAACCATCTAAAGCATCAATAAAGGTACACAAGACAAGCGAGACTCTAGACTAGCGTTGATCTAGCGCTCGCAAACTAGCGTGTCCTACAGTCAGCGCGGCTCTGATACCAATCGTTGTGGCACTCCGGCTCAGAGCGGCCGGTTTTCCTCACATTGCCAGCCCAGAGATCATGTCTTCTAGCAATGCACAATATGTTGGTACAGAAATAACCGCTTAATTAATAATTATACAGGTACAAAGGTTTAGGATACAAACTGCTACGAGGCATGGCGGCACATCTCGTGCGGCGATAATATCTACATTATTTATTTCACATCTCAGGGCCTCGATACGAGCGACGAGAGATTCTACGGCAGCGGAATAACAGGGTGATGGAGCTCCACTCCACGGGGACACTGCTGGGATACGGCCTAGTTCGTGAAGTACGGCACACAAGAGTCTTCAGGCAGAACTTCTCCTTCATCTGGCATGACACGCCAGGTCAGTACATCAAATGTACTTGCAAGCTTACAACAGCCACGTCATCAGGGAGAACAATAACAACAATGCAAACATAATTAGCATAGCACAATAGCATAGTTAAGATTGTTTAAATACCAACCATCACTCATGATCATCGCATGATCATGTAGCTTACCTCTGAGTCCATCCTGACTCAACATCTGGGTCATCGCATGGCCTCCTAACTATTCCGGTCATCGCATGACCACAAGTTATCATCATCATATTATCGGTTTGCATTGACCCATAGTGTGACCTAGATCAAACTTTGTCCAATACCGTGGACTGAACTATTCGAATAGAATTGTAACACTCTACAGAGGTTGTACACTTTACCCACATCATGGAGCTCCTTGCCCAACGGACTAGGACTACTCCAACAAAACTTGCCTACCGCGTAACCTTTCTACGATCCCACCGACATCGCATGCCTTGGTATCCCTGTGTCCTCCAGACACATGCCATCGCATGGCACTGGCCATCACATGGTCCATAAAATTGTCCCAATTGGGGACTCCCGGGTAAACATATCAACTCTGGATCTTGAGCTTACCACCACCTACCTGATCAGGGTAGCTTGCAATGCGTCACCTCCCCTCTTTGGTTTCACCCGTAAAAGGCACAACGATATCCCAAGCTAAGTCCTGCCCATACAGGCAAATGTGGCTGCACGAAATAAGTCCGGTTCGGTGGCACTCAGTCAACTGTTAATTCATGTTCATTAAATTCTAACCATAATCATTTTCAACATGGGAACAAGTCATAAACTCAGGATAATAATAAATATATGAACATGATACCACCACCAAACATGTGCAGCAACCAATATGGCATCAACATGGATTCATCGAGGCATGGTCATCAAGACTTATATGGGATCAACATGTATGAATCACTAGCATGAATCATGATAGAGTTAACATGAATATGACATGAGCTAAGACAAGCATGTAAATGACCAGTGAACATGGCATGGTTATATCACATCAATTTAGCATGGCATCTTTAATTTAATTAGAAATTAAATTCAAAGAAAATTCAAGTCAAATGAGCAAAGCATCATGTAGCAATTCAAGACCCTCATGACAAGAATGTTGTGGCTTGCCTTGGTCAAGTGGAGTGTCATTGAACTCCTGGTTCTCAGCAAGCAAGTTGTGGTCCTCTGAAAATAATTTCAAATAGCAAAACAAAATAAGTCAAATGAACACTTCTGCTGTCCAGTACACCTAGACAGAGAGGAAAGCTACCAAACTTTGCCAACTTAAAGAGGATTTCAAGACAAAATTTTAGCCAAAAGAATCAACTCATTTGTCCTTGTGGTTTAGGAGATATTAGTGGTCAAAGTTGCGTCAAAATATCATTTTAAAATGATTTAAATGAATTTCTGAGAAAGTCTATGGAGAGGCCATGTTGAAGGCGTACTTCTGCGGGGCGTCTCCACTTAGAAAACGGTTCGGAGGGAATAGGGTCACTGGCAGGTGGGGCCTGCCAGTCAGATCAACTAAGAGAGAGAGGGAAGCAGAGCCCGACGACTCAAGCGAGGGATTTCGTCGGCGGTATGGCCCTTCTAGTGGCGCCTGATTGCACCGGACGACGGAGGAGACGATGACTAGCAAGTACGTCCCTAGAACACGGCAAATGGCAACTGGACGACGTGGCTAGGGTCTTCTCCAGCTACGGTCAGCGGCGGAGCTCGTCGGATTCGGCGATCCCTGCAGGGAATTCCACCGGCGAGCATACCTCTAGGACCACCAGTGCAAGGAGAAGCTAGGGGAAGCAACAACGAAGCTGGGGAAGCACCAGAGGCAGCTAGCTGCGGTGGCGATCTCGCGGCGGGGCTCCGGTGAGGGCCAAGGCCTCGGGCCTCCCCGACCGGGTTTCTCGGGCTGGGTGTTCAATTGGAGTGTAGTGGTGGAGGTGGCGATGGCTGGAACTGAGGGGGGCTCGGGTTTTCTAGGAAGCCACGGGATTCCGACGAGGATGCCGCCGGGCATAAGAAATTGGAGCAGTGCTCGGGGTGGATGAGCTCGAGCTGTTCCCGGCGGGTCTAGGATGTTCTGGAGGTGCGCTAGAACATGTGCGTGAAACTCTCCAGGCTCTGCATCGAGGGGGCAATGGGACGCAACGGCGATGGCCTCTACGGCGGCTCTTCAACGAAGAGCTAGGCGGCGGGCGGCGCGACTTTGCTATGGGCAGATGGCATGCGATGAAGCTGGCGACGAGCAGAAGCAGACGCGGGCAACGTGGAGGCGTGCTATCCACAGTGGTCGTCATGCGTGCGCTCTGTCAAACAGTAGCGGCGACGGTGAGGCCTCCGGCGAGCGGCGCGGCTTTTGGCGAGGAACGGTGCTGCGCGGGTGAGCTGCTAGCGCTACGGACATGGGGGTGCGACCGCGGGCTCTCCGGGCGAGGCGTGCCCGAGACGGCGACAGCTCGGCCACGGCCAAAGCACGCCTTTGGTAGGCAGGGCGCGTGCTCACCCTGTTCTCGCATGCGTCGAGGGCAGCCAGGGTGTGTCTAGCATGTCCACGGCGTGTAGTGAACGTCCAGTAGCACCACTGTGGCTTTGGATGACCATGGGGAGGGCTGCTGTTGATGCCAACTTCAAAAAGAATTTTCTGCAGGAAACTTTGGGATTTTCTGGAGGCTAAACGGCTGGGAGTTTAGAGCTGAAATTTGGTGTGCTGGCTTCACCGAGGAAGGTTTATATGTGGTAAAATTTCCGGGGCCAACTGATCAGTGTGCAACGTACTTCCTTCACAATGTGCTCCTCTGTCCAGAAATGAAAAAGATTTTCTAGATCGGAAATATTGTACTGTACTTTTTGATCTTTTTTCCACAGAATCATGAGGCAAGATCCTAGAGTTCAGCACAAAAAGTTTCAAAGCATTTGGACAAACAGAGAAGATGATTGCTTCAAAAACATGGGGGAAAAAGGCTTATTCCTTTAACGAAAAAGGAATATCTTGTGGAATAAAAATGTGGCAAGGGGATGGATGATCAAAGCCTTATCTAGGGCATGAGGGAGAGGGGTTTTTGGGTCACTTGGCCTAGGGAAAATTTTAGGTCCAAGTGATCAAGGCCAAGAGAGTTGCAAAACACCAGAGAAATAAAATTCAACTTTCGGAAATCAGCAAAAAGGGTTTGCAAAATAAAGGGCAAAAAGCAGGATGTCACATCTGAGTACAAACTACAATAAAATTCCTAATGGAAAGGTAAAATACACCATTCCCGTAACCACATGGGTGCAGGCTCTCCGCCGGGATCCGCCTAACTAGTCGTCGTCGAGTCTCCACGAAGGCGTACAGAAGAAGGATCGTCGAGCTCCTCTGAAGTCCAAGATCGTTTGCATAACGTGCGTAAAAGAGAGAAGAAAGAGGTGAGCTATATCAACAAATGTTGTAACTAAGTTCTCACGGTAAGATGGGGGTACTCGCGAGGTTTCATCCGCACTAGCAATATATAAGGTGGCTAACGATCTATTTAGAGTAAGATGAAAACCAACCAGTCGATGAGGAATCACCTCTAACAGGTCTGCTATCAGCTACTTACGCAAACATAACACCTATCCTATCCTTGTCCTCCCCTTCGCATTTCTATGAAGAAGAAGCAGCCAAGGTACACACACGTTGATCAAGTTATTAAGATTATCTCAGTTGTAGTTGTCTATGAACAAGGAGTAGGTCTCAAGTCGTCCATAACCATGGACACGACTTCTCAAAAATATTTAACCCTGCAGGGGTGTACCAATTTCCCATTACAAGGTTCCCCTCACACACCCATCTCTCTCAGTTTCTACCCATCACTGGAAACCATTTTATGATTTTGTTCCGAGAGATCCGAAACGACAGGTCCCTCTAGCTAACAACAAACAAATCCGGGTGGCCCCCGGGGAGTCGACACCCAATCCAAAAGCCGTCTGCACTCTCGGATCGGACTCTTCCGGCTGACGCAGGCCGGATTACCGGGTCACCTCACATGGGGACGGGTCCTAGCTGATCGGGTGGACCAAAAAAGAAACCATGTCTCCGCTGGCCCAAGTTGTTTTAAAGGATATATGCTAGGAGTGAGCCAACAGACATATATGCATTGTTTCAAATGGTAAATCAGCTTGGGCCACCTCTAGAAATGTTTGAAGCTAGGTAGGTAAGAAAAGGGGACCCCATAGTATCCCACACGCGGTTAGGTACGCTCGTCAAGAGACACAATACCTGAAACTCGGGTCCTAGGTGACTCGAATGGAACAAAGCATCGTGGCGGGATAGGCTGGATCTTCCATCCTTCGTCGACTATAGTCAACAGTATAATAATCATATCATCCACAACAATATAATAATGTGAATAGCCCAATCCAAGGAGTAACAGGATTACAGGTAATAGCATCCTAAGCATGCATACTAAGAAGTGGTTAAGCAAGCAAGGTACATGGAAAAACAATGGTTTGCTAGGATGTTGGGGACATGGTTGTTTGGGTTTATTTGAGAGGCATAAATATGAGGTGGTAGGATCATGCAATCGTTCTATCCTATACCAAGGCACAAGTGAGCTGAAAGTTATAAGCATGATATATGCTCCCTTACCTGATGAGAAGACGAAGTCAAAGGTGTAGTCGATCATAAACTCACAACGTCTCCGAGAGTAACCACGGGAGCACACAAGAAGTAAACATTGGAAAGACATTCGACGAGCAAGAATCTATTACTACGAAGAAATCATGAGCAAGCATCAATAAGAAGGAAACACAAGACAATGCACTACGATCACATCTATCATCGAGAGCGGTTACTAACAGGTTAAGTGAAGTATCATCCACACACGATGATACCGCACATTTATGATGGTTCAAGTTGTTTAGCTACACAACATGAGCAAAGGTTGTTAACACGGCATCTCGCTCAAGCATGGCATATCACACAATCATGGCAATGGATGAAGCATAGGGTAAACTACTGATACGCCCAAAACGTATCTATAATTTCTGCTTGATCCATGCCTCTTTTGTGTGATATTGCTATGATATTGATGAACTTCCATACAATTTTGATCATATTTGAACTAACCTATTAACTCAGTGCACCCTAGTGTCATTTCGTGTTTTCTGCTATTTTTCTATTTCAGGTTTCCCCCGTATTAAAAGTGCTCCAAAATTTTTGGAAAAATCCAATAAAAAATCAGCGCAGAAGAAGCTTCGGGAATCACCGAGGGGGCCCCAGAGGGGACCCACCAGGGCCCCAGGCACCCTCCCGGCGCGCCCTTGGGTGGGGCCGCGCCAGGGGGCCGCCTGGACCCATGTTGGCCCCCCTGGCTGTCCCCCTTCGCCTATTTGTTCCTCGTGACGTGAAACCCCCGTGACGGGAACCCTTTTTCGCGATCTCTCCTCTGTTCCGCTGCCGCCGCGCTTTCAAGGTCGGGAGCACCAGAAGACCTCTTCCCGACACCCTGCCGGAGGGAGGAACCACCTCCGGGAGGTTCTCCACCACCATGGATGCTTCCCCGATGAACCGTGAGTATTCCACCTTGGACCATGGGTCTATGATCAGTAGCTATGTGATGTTCTCCTCCCCTCTTTGTTCTTCATGGATTACACCTCGTGAGCTGCCCTACATGATCGAGGCACATATGTAATATTTCTGCTGTTGCTATGCTGAGTTTGCTGGGATCCGATGGATTATGAGATTATGTTCAGATTGTGTTTGAGTAATATATTTGATTATCCTCTTTCATATTTATGTTCTAGAGTAAATCTTGCATGTTCTTCGTTGCTGTTTATTGCTTTGTCCAAGTAGTAGGTAGTGACTCCAAGAGGGAGCGTTATGCATGATTGTGGGTTCATGCCCCCCGATGACTAGCTTGAGTGACAAAAACATGAGTCTAGGGGATGTGCTATTGCCACAAGGGGGAAAACAACGGTGCTTGTACTTGCGGGTGCAAGGATTGTTTACTTTACGCAAAGTTCTTTAATGCAGTTGTCCGTTGCTTTGAGTTTACACTTTGGGTGGGATTCGCTACTTAATACCAGCGAGATGTTCTGGATAGATATCTCAAGGTGGATGATTAGTAGGTAGATGCAGATGGATTTCGGTCTACTTGTCTTGGCGTACTTCCCATGCTTTTGAGCCTCTTCCGTTCTTTATAGCATAATTAGCATTGGTTTGCGCACATAATCCTGTCAATTGACCAACTGTAATTTGTTTACCTCGCATGGCTATTTTATCGTCTTTTGGGAGAGAGACATCACTAGTGAACATCATAGGACCCCGGTCCATATTTCCAATACTGTTTACACCCGCTATCAATTTACTGCTTTATTTACTTTTCCGTTCCTATCACTATCATTATTATCCCGTGCATTTTTTCCTTTGTAAACAACAAGGCCGGAGGAATTGACAACTCCTCTATACTCGTTGGGAAGCAAAGTTATTTGCTGTGTGTGCAGGTCCAAGTGAAGTAAGCAAGCTTGAGTTGTGAACGGCGCCATTGTTCACTTCACCACCTTCTTGTATCTGTTGGAGTCCTATTGGTCGACACTCAACCTTAGCATCTCCGCTAAGGGAAATTTCTACTATCTACATCTCAACCTTCCACTTTAGGTAACCAACGAGGGGGCGTTAATTCGTACCATGAACTACCTATGCTAGTCAATTTAAGTGAGGCACAATCCTAAACATGGTATAACACTAAGTACCCCACAACAATTTAAGTATTTGGTACTGTTCTAACCTAAACCATATTTTATATTTCTTATTAGCAAACGAGAGCAGCATATTCAGGATCTACATGAAATTCTGATCAAGTTACATGTAAAGAACATTTTAATTGGAGCAACGGTTAAAAAGTTATAGCAGATTACATTTACGATGGCACGCGACGTAAATAGAAGATAAACAACATGTAAACAAGATCAAACAAGGTAAAGGGCAACATTTTATTAATCTACACAAAATTCTAAGAAAGTTTCATGTTAAAAGTGTCGCAATCCGAGCTACCGTTAAAAAGATATTAGCATCGCTAAACGGTAACAAATACTGCCAATAAATCTGCCCAGCGAAAACAATAAGCCTCAACGGGCCGAAACAACAGCTACCGGGCCTAAACAGGATGAGCGCTTGATACTAGCAAACGCCCACGGGCGCTACATAACTAGAACAGCCTATGGGCCAGGCCCAGCTGCAACAGGAAAAAAAGGGAAGGGCGCTCCTCACCGTGTTGGGCCTGGCCCAAATCGCGGGGTGGGTGAGGGATAGCCTCTGACCGCTCGGGGCGAGAGGAGGCTGGCGGCCGAGGCGCATAGTGCTGGGCTTGGGCTATGGGTGAGGGGGTGCTCTGGGCCGCAGCGGAAGACGGGTCGTGGGAGGGGCGCGGCCCACGCGATCTGGGCAGCCCAGCCAGGCGACTGGAGGTTGGGGCTCCCGTTGCTTTGTCCCGATCGGGACTCCACAGTGGCGGCGGCAGCAGGCTCCGGCGAGGCTCAAGGGTGGTCCGGCGAGGGAAGAGGAGGGGCTTGGGGTCGATTTAGTTCCAAGAGATCCGAAATGACAGGTCCCTCTAACTAACAACGAACAAATCCGGGTGGCCCCCGGTGAGTCGACATCCATCTCAGGAGCCGGCCGCTCTCTCGATCTGGTCTCTACCGTCTGTCTCGGGTTTGGATAGCCGGTTAATCACACATTGGGAAACCGGGTCCTCAGCCGGACAAAGTGGGCCAGCAAGGGAACTATGTCCTCACTGGTCCGGGTTGTTTTAAAAGATGTCTGCCAGGAGCTACCCGACAGGCATATATGCATGGTTTTCAAATGGTAAATCAGCTTGGGCCACCACTAGAAATGTTTGAAGCTAGATAGGTAAGAAAAGGGGACCCCATAAAATCCCACACGCGGTTAGGCACGCTCAGTCTTAAAACCAATACCCGGAACTCGGGTCCTAGGTGACTCGAATGGAACAAAGCGTCGGGGCGGGATAGCCTAGACCTTCCATCCTTCGTCGAATATAGTCAACATTATAATAATCATATCACCAACAACAATATAAAAATGTGATATTCCAAACCCAGGAGTAACAGGGTAACATCGTAGCATCCTAAGCATGCATACTAAGCAGGGGCTGAGCAACGAGCAATAGTAACATAGCAGTACAAGGTTTGCTGGGAAGGGACATGGCTGTATCGGTTTGAAAGAGGCTGTAAACATGTGGTAGGATCAAACATCGAGCCTAACCTAGACTAGCATGCAAAACGCTGGTTGAAATAGAATGGATCATAAGTAATGTATAGTCCTTGCCTGTTGATAAGTCGGGTTCCGAAGGTGTAGTTGATCGCAAGCTCGCATTGTCTCCGAGAGGTACCCGCGGGAGCACACAAGAAGTAAACACTGGAAAGCAATCAACGGTGCACCACTATTACTACGGTGCAATACAAGATCAAAGAGACAACACAAGGCACGGCAACATGATACGGATCTATCGTCGAGAACGGTTACTAACGGTTTAAATGGAGTACTCGTCACACACGACGATACCGCACATTTACGGTGGTTCAAGTTGTTTATCTACAGGTGATCAACCAACGGTTATTGACATGGCAACTCAAGAAAGCATGGCATAGCACACAAACATGGCAAGAGGTGAAGCACAATGTAAACTATCTATGCTAGTCAATTTAAGTGAGGCACAACCTAAACATGGCATAACACTAAGTGCCGCACGATGATTAAAACATTTGGTACTGTTCTATCATAAACCATATTTTAGGTTGGTTAACAACAGCAAACAATAGCACAAACACAAAGTACACGAAAAACTAATCAAGTTACATATAAAGAACACTCCAAACGGAGTTACGGTTAAAAAGATATAAACAAAACAAGTTACGCACACATGCTGTATAAACAGGGGTAAATCTATATGCAAAAGTGCAGCAACATGACATAGAAATACATGGGATGAAAGTAGACATGATGCTTAACAAAATGCAATTGGAATCACTCAATTCCGATAAACGGTCGCGACACACTCATCGACCGAAGTTGCAACAAAATAACAGTTTCAGCAATAGCAGCACAATAACATCAGGATAACTACTTTGGAGCAAGATATAAACATGACGCAGCAAGCAAATATGGCATGTGAATGCATGAAACTGAAGTAGAAACATTGCTTAACGCAACGCAAAAGGAATCCGTGCAATAGGACTCATGGATTTGTTACAATCATCATGCAAAGTTGCAACAAAATAATAACAGCAGCATCTAACAGGAAAAGTAGCAGTTTAACGGCCTGATGCCCTGTTCATCACACAATTACACAATCAAGCAGAGCTCAAATGCAAATGCTCACAAAAGATGAATTAAAGTACACGCAATTCTAAACAATTCGTCTTTTGGGCGCAACGCGATCCGAGCTACGGATCGCTTGCTATCGTCAAGGCGGAATCGAATCAGCAGCAGTTTTTATCAGGCAGGAAAAACAGAAAAAAAGGTCACGGGACCCTTCTCACCATGGGCCTAGGCCCATCTGGCCGGCCGGCCTGTGGAGGCGGACTGGGCTGGGGTCTGGCCCACCAGCAGATCTGGGCCGCGACCCACGTGGGAGGTGAGGGGCTGGCCGGCTCCTTCCCGAGCAGGAACCGGCGGCTGCGACGGCTGCCTCCCGGTGGCGCGACGGCCACCAGCGACGAGTAGGGCGGCTGGGCTGGCGGTGCAGGGCGAGGCGAGCGCGGCGGGCGAGCTCCTCTCGCCGGAGAGCCGAGGCGCGGCGGTCCAGGGGCGGCCCGGCGTGGATCCAGGGCGGGGGCGAGCTCGAGCTCCCTCGGGCTCCAATGGCGGCCGGCGCGTCCTGGTGCTGCACACAGAGAGAGAGGATGAGAGGGAGAGGAGAGAAAGGAGAGGGGAGAGAGGGAAGGAGGGGAGGAGAGGTGGCGGCCGGATTGGCCGGAGTGGAGGTGGCCGGCGATTGCCACGGGCACGGGCGGCGGCTTCGGGTGAGAGAGACGAGGGAGACGGTGGAGAGGTTGGTGGAGCTGGGTGACGCGATCTGGACTGTTGGATCTCAGATCTGACGGTCCAGATCAGTGGGAGAGCTAGGGTTTCGGGATGTGGGTGTTTTGGAAGAAAATTGGAGCAAAACTGGGGGTGTGGCTGCAAATTGTGGCTAGGGAAACCCTAAAAATGGGTGGGAGTGTGGTGGTCTTTATATAGCCCCGGTGGCTGGCAGTTTGCAAGAACATCCCCGGTTTTTATCTCGCGCGCGCGGTGCTCACGTTTCTGACCGCCGGGGGTCCGCAGTATCTCCGATTCGGGTAAAACTTCGAACTGCGCGATCGGTGCGTCGAGCCGGAGGCGTTCACCTCGCGCTGGAACCGTTCCGAAAACACTTTCCGGCGCGCTATAAAAATATCCCGTTTAATTATTAAACGGGGTTTTCGTTCCGTTGGCTGCGGCTGGTCTCGTGCGGTTTTCGCGACGGTGATCAGGTGAAACCCGGTGTCGCAAAGGTCGAGTGCCGAGTTGGAAAAGGGGTGGGTCACGCATCCGATACGAGAATAAGGGGGAGAAATATTCACCGATAATTATTTCGGTGAAGCAAACACTGCAAACAACTCAGACAATCAAACAATTCACACCGAAAACAAAAATTTTATTTTTTGTGAAAACTGGGCTGTTACAGGCCGTGACGGCGGTTCCATGGCCCTGTGCCCCGGATCGGCTGGGATGCCGGCTGGGCCGACGTGGTGTCTCCAGAGCCAGTGATCTGCTGATTAGACGTCTCAGATTGGTCTAAGGCTAGGGTTTCGGTGGGAGGAGGGCTGTGGAGCAAATCTGAGGGAGATTAGGGGGGTGGCTGCAATTTTTACAAGGGGCAAACCCTAGAAGGATAGGGGAGAGAGGTGGTCCTTATATAGGTTGGCCTCGATGGCAGGTTTACACAAACGCCCTCGGTTTTTCTCTTTCGCATCCGGTACTCCACGTTTCTGACCGCCGAGAGTCCATACGACCTCCGATTCGGACGAAATATTGAACCACGCGCTCAGCGCGGTGAGCCTGTCGATTCTACCTCACTTCAATACCGTTCGGAGAACATATTTCCGGCGCCCAATAGAAAAATTTATTTAATTATTAAATGGGGTTTTCGTTCTGGTGGCGATGGCTGGTCTTGTTCCGGTTGCGATGGTGCTCAGGTGAAACACGGTGTCGCAAATGTCGTGTGCCGTTTGGAAAAAGGTTTGGTCCCGTATCCAATACGAGAAAGAGAGGGGGGGAATATTCACCGATTAATAAATCGGCGAATCAAAACTATAAACAATTCTAGCAAGCAACAAAATAAAGCAACAAACATTTTTTTAATTTGGTTGAAAATCCGGGGCTGTTACAATGCAACACCACCAACAAGGGATCTCATACCGAGATCCGGGACGATTCGGGGATGAGGAGGGGAGAGAAAAAGAGAGTCGACGTCCTTCAACACCACCAACAAAGGACTCTGCTCCATGTCGACGTCGAACTTCCGTCGAGACAATTTTCCGCAGAGAGACGACAACGTCAGAGAATGAGACTATCAGGTGTCAAGAGGAAGAACAACAGCGAGATCCGGATAAAAAGGATAGTGTTCCCACTCAAAATCATGGAGACACCAGGAAAAAGGATGGAGAGCAATGAATGACCAGGATGTGCAGCCGAGTCGGAGAAGTTAAAGGTACTACAGGAATTCCCAAAACTGAGATCGGAATCGAGACAATACGCTTCAAGCAAGGCATTGTAACGGTTCCGATACTCCACACACTTGAGATCCTAGAGTTTGAAGGGGATAAGACGAGAATTAAAACACGTACGACACTTGTCCGGACCAGAGAAAGGGTAAGGAGGAAAAATAATCCTACTCTCCGATAACTAACTTAGTAACTACAAAATAGTTTTTCTCTAGACTCAACTTCGGCCAGAAAGGGATCCTACGGTCGGTAAGGCTCTGATACCAAGTTGTAAGGCCTGATATGCGGTACCGTTCCAGATCTAGATGTTTCCGTCCATATTCGGGGACTAAGCACATATCGGTCCCACCGCGGCATATGACAATGTCATATGCCCCGGATTTCCAACATGATATCAGAACATTACAGCTACAAGGATACAACATCTCGTACAATCGGCATACAACTGCCTTAATACATTACATCAGCGGAAGATATATGTCTGAGTACAGACTACAATCAAATGCCTAATGGCAAAGGTAAAACACACCATTCCCGTAACCACACGGGTCTAGGCTCTCCACCGGGATCCGCCTAACTAGTCGTCGTCGAGTCTCCCTGAAGGTGTCCAGAAGAAGGATCATCGAGCTCCTCTGAAGTGCAAGGTTGTTTGCATAACGTGCGTAAAAGAGAAAAGAAAGGGGTGAGCTATATCAACAAGTCTTGTAACTAAGTTCTCACGGTAAGATGGGGGTAGTGGTGAGGTTGCAGCCGCACTAGCAATATATGAGGTGGCTAACAATCTATTTAGAGTAAGATGAGAACCAAGCAGTCGATGAGGAATCGCCTCCAACAAGTCTGCTATCAGCTATTTACGCAAACATAACACCTATCCTACCCTAGTCCTCCTCTTCGCATCCCGACGAAGAAGAAGCAGTCAAGGCACACACACGTTGATCAAGTGTCAGAACCCCAACTAGGGTAAGTGCTAGGGTTGCTTGTGTCCTTTGCATCATATGAAATTTTCAAAAGAAATTCAAAAATGGGGAAAAGAAAAGCCCTAGAGAATTTAATTCAAATGGCCAGACAAAAATTGCTTCCAAAAATTCCTCTGTTATTTTTCAAAAGTCTTATAAATATGCATGATCACATATAAAGTGAAGTGGGTCCCACTGCATGCACCAAGATTTGCCAAAAATTCCAAATAGGGCTTGGAAATTAAATTTGACCCCTATTTGACTTGAAATTCAAATGTATTGAATTTCAAAAATGGCCAAATCCTAAAAGTGACTAGCTACTGGTCACCTAGTATTTATAAAATTAGTTGGGCTTTTTTATAAAATGTTTTGATATTTATTTATCAGAGCAAACAAATGAAAGAAAAAGAAAAACAAACAGAAAAGAAATAAAAAGGAAAAAGGGGCCTTACCTGCTTCTGGCCCAACTTAAACTAGGCCGGCCCAGCCCACCCGAGATGCTTCTGTCGTCTTCCTTCCCCGCGGCTCCAAGCAGCTCGCTGGAGCTGGGAGCGCGGCGAAGACGCCACGTCGACGCCCCAGTCACCCCGCACCCTTCCCCTCTCTTCCTGCTTGCTCTCCACCTCTCTGCGTCGCCCTCCCATGCGCACCCGAGGACCGCCGTGGAGCGCAGCCGTGGAAACTAGTGGCCGGAGAGCTCTAGAGCCACCGACGCCTTGTCCTTCGCGTTCAACGCCTTCGTCTTCGCCACCTTGAAAAGGATCGCGAGCTGCTTCGGCATGGAGCTTCCGCAATCTTCACCGAGCCGCCGCCGGACGCCATGGATCCCGGCGAGCAATTCCTCTCCTATGCGCCTCCTCCCTCTTAGCCGTCGAATCCATCATCTTCACGGTGAGCGCACGAACCCAACCCCCCTCCCCGCGCTCTAAATCTCTGCTGGAAGACCCCTTCCCGCCGAAGCCGAGCCACCGTCGCCATGCCCTTCGTCACCGGCCTCACTCTGGTGGCCGCCGGTGACGCCTGAATAGTCTCGGCGACGCGCGCTGGCGAGGGCTTCACCCCGCAGCCCTCGGCGCACCAATTGGTGGCCCGAGCCGCTGTCCGTGCGGGCTCCGCCGTGGCTTCTGGCCACCGGCGAGCAGGCCGACGTGGCATCTGTTTAGGGCCCTAACCCCCTGGTTAGTTGACCCTAGGTCAATGACAGGTGGGCCCAGGGCCCTCTAATTAAACACTGTTTAATTTAACCACGGGAATTAACCCACTGAGGCTGACACCCCGGCCCCACTGGTCAGCCCCCTGCTGATGTCATGCTTGCATCAACATGATGCAATAAATCAAATTCCAGAAAATTAGAAATGAATTTAAGAATTACAGAAAATCCAGAAAAATAGCCAAACTTCAATAAATCATAGAAAATTCATATGAACTCCAAATTGGACGAATAATATATGAAAAATTATCAGAAAAATGCAAGGATTATGAATATGCAATTTGTTTTCATGTTTGAACATTTTAAAATGGGTGAACAGTAGCAAACATGCATATGGCAAAATTTGAATTTGAATTTGAAGTTTGAATTTGCAAAACCTTTGCAATACACTTCAATTAAATTGAATTGTTAACAAACCAGTACCATATACATCATGAACAACCTTATCATGTGCTTGTGCATTTACTTCCGATGTTGCCCCCCCTTTGTTGATGATTGCTTCGGTAACAGTGCTTCCGAGACGGTGATCACCCCCGAAGAAGAATACCACCGTTAAGACCCGTGTAGCGTCAGCAAGGCAAACAAACCCCATTGATCATATCTATAAAATACCAATTCCCTCTTAGTCTCCCTTATGCATGTTTAGGAGATCACCTTGTATCGGTTCTACCGCATAGTTGAACCCATATCCGATGCATGACCTATAATCTTGTCACAGTAGTAAGCAAACCACAATCCTAGCTGACATAGGAGTTGTTTGATATCATGTGGCCCCTGCAACTGTTACTGCTTATTGCATGGTTAGTGGTACAATCAGGTTGCTTTTGATGTGAGTCGGGATGATGGTGAACGTGGTGTTGATGAAAGTGAAACTGTGTTGGTGAATCCACCCAAATACAAGGTGAACGATGAGAGGCAGTGTAGGAGTACACAGTGGGTTGTCTCGTTGAACACCGCCTTAAGCCCGAGTTCTTGTATGTTAATCCGAGACAAAGAGTACAACCACACATTGGGCTCACTGACCCCTCTGGACCTAGTAACTCACCCCGATCCAAGTCCAGGAGTCACACCTAGTTCGGAATTTCCATTCGGCATATGCATAGAAAGATAAAGGAAATGAAATGTGGCATTCATGGTAGGACTTGTGGAACATGGCTTGTCAAGCGGAGAACCATCCGTCGAGGTGGGCTTGTCAGTCGTGCCTACATGGTTTGAGTCCTGGCTGGAAGCTCGGCCGGAACTTCAGTTGGGTTTGGAACTCAGGCAGTTGACTCCTTGGACTAGAACGGAGCTGTGGGCGAAGTGTTGTGGTGAACATCCTCGCTGTCACCTCTTGAACGGTGGCGATACTTGGCGGTAACCGATGGTCATGTGTGTGTAGTGGTACACCCCTGCAGGGTTAATAAAACTATTCGAATAGCCGCGTCCGCGGTCATGGACTACTTGGAAAGCTGTGCTTGATTATTAGACAACTTGAATGGATTCTTATAAAACTCGCAAGATAAGCATGAGTGCTATGGTCTGCTTCCTCGGGGGGAAGTCGAGGAAGTAACCATAGTGGTGTATTGGTTGGAGACTTGGTAGTGGACTCGTGTACGCTTCTTACCTCAAGTCTGGTACTCGTAGTTCAGGACTAGCCAAGTCAAAGCTGGCACTTCTGCATGATGAAACCCCTCCTCCCTTTACATTGATACTTGAGCATGACTAGTTTAGTTCTGATGTAAGTCTTGCTGAGTACGTACGACTTTGTACTCACGTTTGCTTATTCTATGTTTTAGATTGCAACCCCAGACCCCTGATGGAGACACCTTCCTGAAGCTCGACGTTGACCTTGGTAGTATAGTCCCAGACAGCAGTCTGGTCCCTCGTGGAAGGGCATGTATGTTTACAAGGCTTCTCTAAGCCAATTGTTAAACTTGTCTGTACTCAGACCTAATTTTCTTCCGTTGTATGATGTAATGTTGATCACAGACATGTGATCTTTGTATGCTCTATGTGTAAGTCAATAAAGAGTACTTTGTAGAGTTATGTGATGATACCTGATGTTCATACTAGACATGTGTGCTGCGTGTATGATTATAACATGCATGTCTTAGTATGGGTTTTCGAGACCTTAGTTGTGATCTGGCTGGCGGTCTTTTATACACCAAGTGGCCCTTAGATGTGCGCAGCTTGGGGCATCACGATGCGATTGCTCGTGACTCTGTCACGTGCACACTTTGTTGTACCATCGAGCCCGCCCTACACCCCGACTAAGTGATCGGGCTGGAGTAAGTCTATGTAAGAGTTAGGATTCAATCGATAACATGGTTGAGGCGACTTGTCTATGAGTATGGCATTCACCATCCATAAGCATTTAGACTTGTGAGCGGACGTTGAGGACCCATCTCAGTTGATCATCCGGCCTGGATGGGATGCCCCTCACGTACGATGCTTTCCGAGAGTGTTCTGTGCTTGGCCTTGTCTGCTTAGACAAGTGGGTACGGCTCTCGGCTCTCCATGTGATTGTATCGTGACTGGAATTACATACGCATACCCCGGGTCAGAGCAGGACTGTCTGTAGGCTTATCAAACCTTTGGTCAAAGTCAAGTCTAGCATTCTATAGTTATATAGTTACTCTGGGTGTAAGGGAACAACGTAAGGCTTCCTTTTCTCCTTATCCTCATCGATCTGAGTTCTGACTCACCCTCATCTTTTCTACGGGATGATAGGACTAGGCTCATCTATGTTTTACTAGAACATCTCGTTGAGTGCTTCCTTGTAGCCGTAGGATTGTTGGGGTCGTCCAGAGTCTCCATATTTTGAGTTCCTTGAGGAAGTTCTGTCCAATTTCTTCAAGGTTGTTTCATTTTTCATCCCGGTGTAGCCGTTATGCTGCCCGATCTATTCCGTGTTTCTAGGAATCTTTGCCTTTGCATTACAATATTTTCCTCCTAGTCATGTCCTCTTATCTTTGTTTCCATCGAAAAACCTGTTCTGATTGTTTATCTTTATCACACAGGATGTCAGGTGGAACTCGTGGTGCTGTTCTTCGGAATCGAGACCGTGATCGGAATCGAAATGGTGATGAACCTTCTCCACCGCCTTCTGCGGAGGAAATTATGATGGAAGCCGAGCGGAATAGACGTGATCAAACACGCCTTCTGGAGCTCATCGAGCAGAATACCGCTCGTCAGCGCAATGTGGTTGTCAGCATTCAAGACTTCATCCTCCTCAAACCACCGGTATTTCGATGTTCCTCTGAGCCCCTTGAAGCTGATGATTGGCTCCGTTCCATCGAGCGTAAGCTTGAGAAGGCGCATGTTGCTCCAGATGATCGTGTGATGTTTGCGGTATACTTCCTGGAAGGTGCTGCTGTTGAATGGTGGGAGAACTATGTTGCAATGCAACCTCATGGTCACGTAGTGACTTGGCAGCAATTCCGTGATGCCTTCCGGGTACCACATTCTGGATGAGATGATGAAAAGAAAGAAGGAAGAGTTTTGCAATCTAACTTAGGGAGATAGGTCCATCCACGAGTATATGACTGAGTTCAACCATCTTGCTCGTTATGCCCAAGAGGAGATATCCACTAATGCCAGGAAGCAAGCAAGGTTCCGAAAGGGACTTAGCCCTGTTATTCGTCATGATCTCAATCTTCATGAGTTTGTCCACTTTGAGGATTTAGTCAGATCCTTCAGAGCTGAGTATGGCAATGAGGTGTTCAAAGAGTCTCGCAAGCATGCTCGTGAGTTTGTGTCAGAACCCCAACTAGGGTAAGTGCTAGGCCTAGCTTGACCCTTTGCATCATGAAGAAAAATTCAAAATAAAATCAAAAATGGGGAAAAGAAAGCCCTGAGAAATTAATTCAAATGGCCAGACAAAAAATTTCTTCCAAATTTTCCTCTGGTATTTTTGAAAAGTCTTATAAATATGCATGATCAGATATAAAGTGAAGTGGGTCGCACTGCATGCACCAAGATTTTTCAAATATTCCAAACAGGGCTTGGAAATTAAATTAAACTCCAATTTGAATTTAAATTCAAATTGTTTGAATTTCAAAAATCTCCAAAACTTGTGAGTGGCTAGTGGTTTATATTACAAGTCCACATAAAAGTTTGGGAATTTTTATAAAATGCTTTGCTATTTTTATCCAGAGAAAAACACAAGCCAGAAAATGAAAAACAGAGAAGAAAAAGGAAAAAGGAAAGCTAGCCCACCCGGCCAGGCCGCAGGCCCAACTAACCGAACCCCGGCCCAAGCCCACGAGGGGCTTTTCGTCTACCCCAAGCAGCTCGCTATCGAGCATGCCGGGGGCGACGACCGCCACCTCAACGGCGAGCGCCTGCTAGGCCTCCTCGAGGCCCCTCAGTGCGCCACGACGACGTCCCAGTTCCCCCCGCACCAGTTCCCCCTCTCCCCGCTCGCCCTCACGGTCTCCCTCCCCGGAATCTCGCCGCACTCGAGAGTTCGCCATTGCCGCCATCATGCGCCACCGTGGCCAACGGCCCCCTCTCGCCGTGCCACCATGTCCTACCGCACCAGCGCCGTCGGCCTCGTCTTCAACCGCGCGGAATCGAGCAAGGAGGCCCCGTGGACGCCGCCCGCTTCAACAACTTCCGCCGGCCACCGTGAACGACGACGACGAATTGCGCAGCCGCCGGTCACCCTCCGGCCTCCTCGAGCTCAGCATAGTGTGCAGGGTGAGAATCCGCTTCGAAAACCTCTATCCAGTGCTCCTCCTCGTAACCCGAAGCGCTTTTCCGCCGTTCCAGTGCTCCGGCCGCCGCCCTCTTCGTCCTAGCCGTGGCCTCGAGCCCCTCGTGAACCCCCGGTAGCCCCAGAAGACGCGCGTCGTCGAGGGCTTCCTCCCAGTGCCACCCATGCCCCGCCCCGTGCCAGATTTGGCAACTCCGGCGAAGCTCCGGCCGTATTCCGGCGAGCTCGCCATTAACCGAGCCCTAACCCCTCCTCTCTCTCTCTGGACAGTGGGCCCAAGGCCATTAGCCAGCTAATCCCCTCCCCAGCCCAATGACAAGTGGGGCCAGCCCCCCTTAACCTCTGTTTAATTTAATTCCAAACAGAAATTAACAGTGAGCCACTGACAGGCATGGCCCACGTGTCAGCCCTGCTGATGTCATGTTGAGGTCATGCTGATGTAGTAATGTTTTTCTCTATTTATTTTTATTAGAAAAGAATGAAAGAAATCAGAAATATCTAGAAAATAGCCAAAACTTCAATAAATCATAGAAAATTCATATTAACTCCAAATTGGACAAATAATATATGAAAAATGATCAGCAAAAAATTCTCTATCCAAATATGCAACTTTCAACCATGTTTGAGTTGAATTTAAAATGGGACCAGTAGCTTTTGCTATTTGTCTTAATTGGAATTAATTCAAATTTATTCCAAATGCAATTCTAATTTGAACCAATGCAATGCAAATATGATCACTTGTACTTCAGAAGCATATCACACACATGATCAAATGGTTTACAATGATCAAACATTAGCAAATGTAAGTTGACATAATTTGAATAACATTTGGAGTTTGAATTTGAATTAATTTTCAAATCAACTTGAATTAAAATGTGACAATTTGAACCTAGGTCACATCAATACCATTCACATCATGTGAAAACTTAAACATGTGCTTGTGCATTCTATTACAATGTTGCCCCCCTCTTGTTGATGATTGTGCCGGTCATAGTGCCCCCGAGATGGTGATCACCCCCGAAGAAGAAGACCACCGATAAGACCCGTGTATCGTCAGCAAGGCAAGCAAACCCCATTGATCATGTCTATAAAATCCTATTTCCCTCTCAGTCTCGCTTATGCATGTTTAGGAGATCACCGAGACACGTTCTTTCGCTTAGTAGAACCCATTCCGATGCATGACCTATCATTCTGTCACCGTATTAAGCAAACCACAATCCTAGCAGATTTAGGAGTTGAATGATGAGCATGTGGCCCCTGCAACTGTTACTGCTTATTGCTGCTTAGTGATACAATGAGGTTACATTGATTGTGAGTCGGGATGGAATGAACACAGTGATGCTAATGATAACGTGTTGGTGAATCCACCCTAATCAAAGGTGATCGATGAGAGGCTGTGTAGGAGTACACAGCGGGTTGTCTCGTTGGACACCGCCTTAAGCACCGAGTTCTTGTATGGTAATCCAAGACAAAGAGTACAACCACACATTGGGCTCAATGACCCCTCTCGACCTAGTACCTTGATCCGTGTTGACGTCCAGGAGTCCATTAGTTCGGGCTTTCCATTTCGCATATGCATAGATATGTGGGTGGATCTGTGAAACAGTGAAACCATCTTCTCGGATGGCGTTTCGGTTGCCTACATTGTCTGAGTCTGTATCGTTGATCCGGCCGGGCTCTCGAGCGGGATCTGCCTCAGATAGTCGACTCCTGGAATAGACCGGTTGTGAGCGAAGTGTCGTGGTGAACATCCTCGTTGTCACCTCTTGAACGGTGGCGAGACCTGGCGGTAACCGATGGTCATGTGTGTGTAGTTTACACCCTCGCAAGGTTAACAAAACTATTCGAATAGCCGCGTCCGCGGTTAAGGACTACTTAGAACCTGTATCTGATTATTAGACAACTTGAACTGGATACTTCTAAAATACACTAAGATAAGTGTGAGTGCTATGGCGTGCTTTCTCGTGGGAAAGTCGAGGAAGGCACCATAGTGGTGTAATTGGTTGGAGAAAGTAGTGGACTCGTGTACGCTTCTTACCTCAAGTCTGGTACTCGTAGTTCAGGACTAGCCAAGTCAAAGCTGGCACTTCTGCAAGTGAAACCCCACCTCCCTTTACCTTGATACATGTGCATGAGTAGTATAGTTCCTACGTAAGTCTTGCTGAGTACGACTTTGTACTCACGTTTGCTTATACTATGTTTTAGATGAACCCATCTACCCGATGTTGGCTTCTGCCCGAAGCTCGAAGAATGAAGACTCAGACATAGACCAAGCTAGTGTAGTCCCAGTCAGATGACTGGTTCCCTCGTGGAAGGGCTTGTTTATAGAGAAGGCTTCTCGAAGCCATTTGTTAAACTTGTCTGTACTCAGACCTACTTTGCTTCCGCATTTTTGATGTAATGTTGGATCACAGACTTGTGATCTCTGTGGGCACTCTGTAAGAGTTATCAATAAAGAAGTATACATTGTAGAGAATTGCAATGATACCTGCTGTTCATACAAGGCATGTGTGCTGCGTGTATGTTTATAACATGCATGTCTTTGTATGGGTTTTCGAGACCATAGTTGTGATCTGGCTGGCGGTCTTTCATACACCAAGTGGCCCCTAGATGTGCACAACTTGGGGCATCGCGATGCGATTGTTCGAGACTCTGTCTCGTGCACACTTTGTGGTATGATCGAGCCCGCCCTAGACCCCGACTAAGTGATCGGGCTGGAGTCTGTTTATGTAAGGGTTATGATTCAATCGATAACATGGTTTAGGCGACTTGTCTATGAGTATGGGATTTCACCACCCATAATTATTTAGACTTGTGAGCGGGCGATGAGGACCCATCTCAGTTGATCATCCGGCCTGGATGGGATGCCCCTCACGTACGATGTTTTCCGAGAGTGTTCTGTGCTTGGTCTTGTCTGCTTAGACAAGTGGGTACGACTCTCGGCTCTCCATGTGATTGAGTTGTGACTGGAATTACATACGCATATTCCGAGTCCCGACAGACTTGGTATCAGAGCAGGACTGACCGTAGGATTATCAACCCTTGGTCGAAGTTGAGTCTAGCATTCTATAGTTATATAGTTACTCTGGGTATAAGGGAACAACGTAAGCCTTCTTTTTTTCCTTACCCTCATCGATCTGAGTTCTTGGTCACCCTTATCTTTTCTACGGGATGATAGGACTAGGCTCATCTATGTCTTACTAGAACATCTCGTTGTTTGCTTCCTTGTAGCCGTAGGAAAGTTGTGTTCGGTTTTGTGGAGTCGTTGTGCTTCCTAATTTGAGACTTCCTATGTAAGTGTTGTTGTTTGGTTGTGAGCATTTCCATTTCTCTTGCAATTACAACCATTATGTTGTCCGAGTCATTCCAGGTTTCTTCATAATCTGATGCATTTGCAAAATCCTTCCCTCCTTTTCGGTTGTCTTTCTAGAAGAAGTATTAGGTGGCATGCCCGACAGTTCTCTAGAGTTTGTTGTAGGTTTTGTTCTAGAAACCTATAGTGATTCATTTGCAGTTCTTCCTCCCAGTTTAGATGTCTTCTAGGCAGAAGAACCACACTAACCATCGTGTTGGGGTACTTTGCTACTCTGACATATCTGTGGTAGCCCTAGTAAACCTTCGCCATCCTCTAGGAAACTATCCAGAGATCAAACTCCTTAAACTATGCCACCCAACAGGTGTGTAGAATTCATAGTGGATCTTATACCAGGCACAGCTCCAATTTCCAGACGCCCATATAGAATGGCCCCACATGAGTTAGCTGAGCTAAAAATCGAACTTGAAGTGTTGTTGGCAAAAGGCTTCATCCGCCATAGCTCATCGCCATGGGATTGCCCCGTTCTGTTCGTAACGAAGAAAGATGGAACAGAAAGGATGTGCGTAGACTATCGCCTGCTAAATCTAGCGACGGTAAAGAACAAGTACCCACTGCCCAGGATCAATGATCTTTATGATCAATTTGCTGGATCCTCTGTCTTCTCCAAGTTGGATTTGAGATTAGGCTATCATCAAATCAAAATCCGAAACGAGGACATTCCAAAAACGGCTTTCACTACTCGTTATGGTCTTTACGAGTATACCATCATGTCCTTCGGTTTAACCAATGCCCCCGCCACATTCTCGCGCTTGATGAATTCGATCTTCATGGAGTACCTAGATAAATTTGTTGTAGTTTATGTAGATAAATCTTAGGTTGGTATTGATGAAACTTAGAGAGCATCGCATGTATGCTAAATTCTCCAAGTGTGAATTTTGGCTACCAGAAGTGACCTACTTAGGCCACGTGATTTCTGCAAAAGGCATTGCTGTCAATCCCGAGAGTGTTCAGGCCGTCCTTGACTGGACTCCACCGGAATCGGTAAAGCAAGTTAGGAGTTTTCTTGGCTTAGCAAGCTATTTCCGCCGCTTCGTCGAGAACTTTTCTAAAGTTGCAAAGCCTCTAACTGAACTCCTCAAGAAAGATAGGAAATTCCAATGGACTTCCAAGTGCGAGGAAAGCTTTCAAGAGCTAAAAAGAAGATTGACTTCTGCACCCGTACTTGCGCCTCCACACACCAAAATGGATTTCGAGATCTATTGTGATGCTTCACGGCAAGGGTTAGGATGCATACTTATGCAAGATAGACATGTGGTAGCTTATGCTTCATGCCAGTTGCGTCCACATGAAGAGAACTATCCTACCCATGACCTTGAACTCGCTGCCGTAGTTCATGCCCTGACAACATGGTGACATTACCTCCTTGGTAATCGTTGTGAGATCTATTCCGACCACCAAAGCCTCAAGTACATTTTCACCCAGCCAGAACTTAATCTCAGGCAAAGACGCTGGATTGAGTTGATAAAAGATTAGGACGTAGGAATTTCTTACACCCCAGGCAAAGCCAATGTCATGGCTGATGCACTAAGTCGTAAGTCGTATTGTAACAACCTCATGTTACAATAGTATCAACCACTTCTTCATGAGGAATTTTGAAATCTCAACCTCGAGATTGTTCCTCGTGGATCTCTTTTCAACTTGGTGGCGAAACCAACTCTTGAGGATCAAATCATAGTTGCCCAAAGGCGTGCATGAGGTGTTCGCCGGATCAAGGAGAATATTGCTAGCGGAGTTGCTAAATGTTTCTCCACCGATAGGAAAGGAACGGTATTCTTTGGAAATCGTTTGGTAGTACCTAAGAATAGGGAACTAAGGCAGCTCATCCTCAAAGAAGCCCATGACACACCCCTCTCGATTTATCCCGGTAGCACAAAAATCTACCGAGGTCTACGCCAGAGATTTTGGTGGACCAGGATGAAGAGAGACATTGCTCGATTTGTTGCTCAATGTGATGCTTGTCGTCGCATTAAGGCAGAACACCAAAGACCTGCTGTTACACTTCAACCTTTGCCTATTCCCGAGTGGAAATGGGACAAAGTCGGTATGGACTTCATCACCGGCTTTCCAAAAACCCAGAAAGGAAAGGATGCCATCTTCGTTGTCATAGATAGGCTTTCCAAAGTTGCTCACTTCCTTCCAGTTCGCGAGTCTATAACTGCTAGCCAGTTAGCGGACTTGTACGTCTCTAGAATTGTATCCCTTCACGATGTTCCTTTGGAAATCAATTCTGATCGTGGTAGCCTTTTCACCTCTAGATTCTGGGGAATCTTTCAGAATGCTATGGGAACTCATCTCTCCTTTAGTACAGCTTTCCATCCTCAGTCTAGCGGTCAAGTCGAAAGGGTTAACATAATTCTTGAAGACATGCTCAGAGCTTGTGTTATCTCATTCGGAAAGAATTGGGAGAAGTCTCTGCCATTCGCCGAATTTGCTTATAATAATAGTTTTCAATCTAGTCTGAACATGGCTCCTTTTGAACTCCTTTGTGGACGACGATGTCGAACACCTTTAAACTGGTCAAAAACCGGTGAAAGACAATTATTTGGACCGGATATGATCATGGAAGCAGAAGAGCAAGTTCGCATTGTTCGTGATCAATTGAAAGCAGCCCAGTCTCGTCAGAAAAGCTACTATGATCGTCACCATAGGCATGAAAGCTACAATCTGGATGAGAAGGCTTACCTTCGGGTTACTCCTCTGAAGGGAACCCAACGTTTCGTTATCAAAGGCAAGTTGGCCCCACGTTACATCGGACCTTTCCGCATTCTTTCTAAACATGGAGAAGTTCCTACCAACTTGAACTACCCCCGCACCTTTCCCGAGTACATGATGTATTCCATGTGTCACAACTCAGGCGTTGCTTCAAGGACCCCATCCGCGAAGTCGACCATGAAACGCTTGATCTACAAGATGACCTTTCTTATCGAGAGTACCCTGTTCGTATTCTTGATTCCGCAGAGCGTGTCATTCATCGTCAGGAGATCAAGTTCCTCAAAGTGCAATGGTCACATCACTCCGAGAAAGAAGAAAACTGTGAAAGAGAAGACCGCCTCCGTGCCGAGTACCCCTCCTTCCTCCCGACGACTTCTGAATCTCGGGACGAGATTCTTTTGAGTGGGGGCGAGTTGTCAGAACCCCTACTAGGGTAAGTGCTAGGGCTTGCTTGACCCTTTGCATCATGAAGAAAAATTCAAAAGAAAATCAAAAATGGGGAAAAGAAAGCCCTGAAAAATTAATTCATATGGCCAGACAAAAAAAAATTCTTCCAAATTTTCCTCTGGTATTTTTGAAAAGTCTTATAAATATGCATGATCACATATAAAGTGAAGTGGGTCCCACTGCATGCACCAAGATTTTTCAAATATTCCAAACAGGGCTTGGAAATTAAATTAAACTCCAATTTGAATTTAAATTCAAATTGTTTGAATTTCAAAAATCTCCAAAACTTGTGAGTGGCTAGTTATTTATATTACAAGTCCACATAAAAGTTTGGGCATTTTTATAAAATGCTTTGCTATTTTTATCCAGAGCAAAACACAAGCCAGAAAAAGAAAAACAAAGAAGAAAAAGGAAAAAGGAAAGCTAGCCCACCCGGCCAGGCCGCAGGCCCAACTAACTGAACCCCGGCCCAAGCCCACGAGGGGCTTGTCGTCTACCCCAAGCAGCTCGCTGTCGAACATGCCGGGGGCGACGACCGCCACCTCGACGGCGAGCGCCTTCTAGGCCTCCTCGAGGCCCCTCTGTGCGCCACGACGACGCCCTCACGGTCTCCCTCCCCGGAATCTCGCCGCACCCGAGAGTTCGCCGTCGCCGCCATCATGCGCCACCGTGGCCAACGGGCCCCTCTCGCCGTGCCACCATGTCCTACCGCACCAGCACCGTCGGCCTCGTCTTCAACCGCGCGGAATCGAGCAAGGAGGCCCCGTAGATGCCGCCCGCTTCAACGACTTCCGCCGGCCACCATTAACGACAACGACGAATTGCGCAGCCGCCGGTCACCCTCCGGCCTCCTCGAGCTCAGCATAGTGCGCAGGGTGAGAATCCGCTTCGAAAACCTCTATCCAGTGCTCCTCCTCGTAACCAGCATCGCTTTTCCGCCATTCTAGTGCTCCTGCCGCTGCCCTCTTCGTCCTACCCGTGGCCTCGAGCCCCCCCGTGAACCCCTAGTAGCCCCAGAAGACGCGCGTCATCGAGGGCTTCCTCCCAGTGCCACCCATGCCCCGCCCCGTGCCCGATTTGGCAACTCCGGCGAAGCTCCGGCCGTATTCCGGCGAGCTCGCCATTAACCGAGCCCTAACCCCTCCTCTCTCTATCTGGACAGTGGGCCCAAGGCCATTAGCCAGCTAATGCCCTCCCCAGCCCAATGACAAGTGGGGCCAGTCCCCCCTTAACCTTTGTTTAATTTAAATCCAAATAGAAATTAACAGTGAGCCACTGACAGGCATGGCCCACAGGTCAGTCCAGCTGATGTCATGTTGAGGTCATGCTGATGCAGTAATGTTTTTCTCTGTTTATTTTTATTAGAAAAGAATTAAAGAAATCAGAAAAATCCAGAAAATAGCCAAAACTTCAATAAATCATAGAAAATTCATATTTACTCCAAATTGGACAAATAATATATGAAAAATGATCAGCAGAAAATTCTATCTCCAAATATGCAACTTTCAACCATGTTTGAGTTGAATTTAAAATGGGACCAGTAGCTTTTGCTATTTGTCTTAATTGGAATTAATTCAAATTTATTCCAAATGCAATTCTAATTTGAACCAATGCAAGGCAAATATGATCACTTGTACTTCAGAAGCATATCACACACATGATCACATGGTTTACAATGATAAAAAATTAGCAAATGCATGTTGACATAATTTGAATAACATTTGGAGTTTGAATTTGAATTAATTTTCAAATCAACTTCAATTAAAATGTGACAATTTGAACCTAGGTCACATCAATACCATTCACATCATGTGAAAACTTAAACATGTGCTCGTGCATTCTATTACAATGTTGCCCCCCTCTTGTTGATGATTGTGCCCGTAACAGTGCCCCCGAGACGGTGATCACCCCTGAAGAAGAAGACCACCGATAAGACCCATGTATCGTCAACAAGGCAAGCAAACCCCATTGATCATGTCTATAAAATCCTATTTCCCTCTTAGTCTCGCTTATGCATGTTTAGGAGATCACCGAGGCACGTTCTTTCGCTTAGTTGAACCCATTCCGATGCATGACCCATCATTCTGTCACCGTATTAAGCAAACCACAATCCTAGCAGATTTAGGAGTTGAATGATGAGCATGTGGCCCCTTCAACTGTTACTGTTTATTGCTTCTTAGTGATACAATGAGGTTACATTGATTGTGAGTCGGGATGGAATGAACACAGTGATGCTAATGATAACGTGTTGGTGAATCCACCCTAATCAAAGGTGATCGATGAGAGGCTGTGTAGGAGTACACAGCGGGTTGTCTCGTTGAACACCGCCTTAAGCACCGAGTTCTTGTATGGTAATCCAAGACAAAGAGTACAACCACACATTGGGCTCACTGACCACTCTCGACCTAGTACCTTGATCCATGTTGACGCCCAGGAGTCACATTAGTTCGGGCTTTCCTTTTGGCATATGCATAGAAAAAATAACGGGTGAAGGGTTGCGTCATATAGATATGTGGGTGGATCTGTGAAACAGTGAAACCATCTTCTCGGATGGCGTTTCGGTTGCCTACATTGTCTGAGTCCGTATCGTTGATCCGGCCGGGCTCTTGAGCGGGATCTACCTCAGATAGTCGACTCCTGGAATAGATCGGTTGTGAGCGAAGTGTCGTGGTGAACATCCTCGCTGTCACCTCTTGAACGGTGGCGAGACCTGGCGGTAACCGATGGTCATGTGTGTGTAGTTTATACCCTTGCAAGGTTAACAAAACTACTTGGAACCTGTATCTGATGATTAGACAACTTGAACTGGATACTTCTAAAATTCACCAAGATAAGTGTGAGTGCTATGGCGTGCTTTCTCGTGGGGAAGTCGAGGAAGGCACCATAGTGGTGTAATTGGTTGGAGAAAGTAGTGGACTCATGTACGCTTCTTACCTCAAGTCTGGTACCCATAGTTCAGGACTAGCCAAGTCAAAGCTGGCACTTCTGCAAGTGAAACCCCACCTCCCTTTACCTTGATACATGTGCATGAGTAGTATAGTTCCTACGTAAGTCTTGCTGAGTACAACTTTGTACTCATGTTTGCTTATTCTATGTTTTAGATGAACCCATCTACCCGATGTTGGCTTCGGCCCGAAGCTCGAAGAATGAAGACTCAGACCAAGACCAAGCTAGTGTAGTCCCAGTCAGACGACTGGTACCCTCGTGGAAGGGCTTGTTTATAGAGAAGGCTTCTCTAAGCCATTTGTTAAACTTGTCTGTACTCAGAACTACTTTGCTTCCACATGTTTGATGTAATGTTGGATCACAGACTTGTGATTTCTGTGTGCACTCTGTAAGAGTTATCAATAAAGAAGTATACTTTGTAGAGAGTTGCAATGATACCTGCTGTTCATACAAGGCATGTGTGTTGCGTGTATGTTTATAACATGCAGGTCTTTGTATGGGTTTTCGAGACCTTAGTTTTGATCTGGCTGGTGGTCTTTCATACACCAAGTGGCCCTTAGATGTGCGCAGCTTGGGGCATCGCGATGCGATTGTTCGAGACTGTCTCGTGCAAACTTTGTGGTATGATCGAGCCCGCCCTAGACCCCGACTAAGTGATCGGGCTGGAGTTTGTTTATGTAAGGGTTATGATTCAATCGATAACATGGTTGAGGGGACTTGTCTATGAGTATGGGATTTCACCACCCATAATCATTTAGACTTGTGAGCGGGCGATGAGGACCCATCTCAGTTGATCATCCGGCCTGGATGGGATGCCCCTCACGTACGATGTTTTGCGAGAGTGTTCTGTGCTTGGCCTTGTCTGCTTAGACAAGTGGGTACGGCTCTCGGCTCTCCATGTGATTGAGTTGTGACTAGAATTACATACGCATATTCCGGGTCCCGACAGTTTGCTCCATCTTCTAGTTCGGCCCCTCAGAAACGCCGGATTTGGATTCCAACTAGTGCCATTCCTTCACACCTTTTTGCAAGGCCATCCTATATGGTGCCTCAACCTCCTCCACCAAACACGAATCCCAATAGCTATGGTAGTGAGCCTGCCATCCTTTCTCCACCCCCTGACACCAGAGTTTTCTACAAGTGTGGTCATCCTGGCTACGTTGCACGGAAATGTTCCTTGTCGGTGAAAGTTGATCCTCGTCCAAGACATGATGCCACCCCACACAAGTCTTCCAAAGCTAAGTCTTCACAGAAATCAACCTCCAGCTCCTTGCAAGCAAAGTCCTTAGCCATTGTTGCTGGTTGTGTGAACCAAATCTCATTTGAGGAAGCTATTGATACTTCTGACGTCATCCTTGGTACACTCCCAGTCAATCTTGTTCCCGCCTCCGTTCTTTTCGATCCAGGAGCTTCTCATTCATTCATGTCGGAGAGTTATGCACTTCGGCATGAGTTCCCCTTTGAAGAAATGTTTTCTCCAATGATCATTCAAACTCCTGGTTCCAAATGGAAAACTAATAGAGTAAGCCATGGCAATCAAATTGCAATTGAGGGTTTAGTATTCCTTGCTTCTCTTATAGCCCTCAAGTCTTCAGACATTGATGTCATCCTAGGAATGGATTGGTTATCAAGGCAGAATGCTTTCCTTGATTGTAAAGCCAAGTCACTTAAACTTACACATCGTTCAGGCCAGACCATTGACTACACGTCACCCAGCTCTATAATCCAGATGCATACGTTGAATGTGCTTCCCCTTCCTAACCATGAAGATATTCCGGTGGTTCGTGACTTCCCGGATGTCTTTCCTGAAGAGCTGCCGGGCATGCCACCCGACAGATGTGTGAATTTTGGCTACCAAAAGTGACCTACTTAGGCCACGTGATTTCTGCAAAAGGCATTGCTGTGAATCCCGAGAGAGTTCAGGACGTCCTTGACTGGACTCCACCTGAATCGGTTAAGCAAGTTAGGTGTTTTCCTGGCCTAGCAAGCTATTGCCGCCGCTTCGTTGAGAACTTCTCCAAAGTTGCAAAGCCCCTGACTGAACTCCTCAAGAAAGATAAGAAATTCGAATGGACCCCCAAGTGCGAGGAAAGCTTTCAAGAGCTAAAAAGAAGATTGACTTCTGCACCCGTACTTGCGCCTCCAGACACCAAAAAGGATTTCGAGATCTTTTGTGATGCTTCACAGAATGGGTTAGGATGCATACTTATGCAAGATAGACATGTGGTAGTTGATGCTTCATGCCAGTTGCGGCCACATGAATAGAACTATCTTCCCCATGATCTTGAACTCGCTGCCGTAGTTCATTCCCTGATCACTTGGCGACATTACCTCCTTGGTAATCGTTGTGAGATCTATTCCGACCACCAAAGCCTCAAATATATTTTCACCCAGCCAGATCTTAATCTCAGGCAAAGACGCTGGATAGAGTTGATAAAATATTATGAATTAGGAATTTCTTACACCCCAGGCAAAGCCAATGTCATGGCTTATGCACTAAGTCGTAAGCCGTACTGTAACACCCTCATGTTATAGCAGTATCAACCACTTCTTCATGAGGAATTTCGAAAGCTCAATCTCGAGATTGTTCCTCGTGGATCTCTTTTCAACTTGGTGGCGACACCAACCCTTGAGGATCAAATCATAGTTTCCCAAAGGCGTGCACGAGGTGTACGCCGGATCAAGGAGAACATTGCTAGCGGAGTTGCTAAATGTTTCTCCACAGATAGTAAAGGAACGATATTCTTTGAAAATCGTTTGGTAGTACCTAAGAATAGGGATCTAAGGCAGCTCATCCTCAAAGAAGCCCATGACACACCCCTCTCGATTCATCCAGGTGGCACAAAAATGTACCGAGATCTACGCCAGAGATTTTGGTGGACCAGGATGAAGAGAGACATTGCTCGATTTGTTCCTGAATGTGATGTTTGTCGTCGCATTAAGGCAGAACACCAAAGACCTGCTGGTACACTTGAACCTTTGCCTATTCCCGAGTGGAAATGGGACAAAGTCGGTATGGACTTCATCACCGGCTTTCCAAAAACCCAGAAAGGAAATGATGCCACCTTCGTTGTCATAGATAGGCTTTCCAAAGTTGCTCACTTCCTTCCTGTTCGCGATTCTATAACTGCTAGTCAGTTGGCGGACTTGTACGTCTCCAGAATTCTGATCGAGGTAGCCTTTTCACCTCTAGATTTTGGGGAAGCTTTTAGAATTCTATGGGAACTCATCTCTCCTTTAGCACAGCTTTCCATCCTCAGTCTAGCGGTCAAGTCGTAAGGGTTAATCAAATCTTGGAAGACATGCTCAGAGCTTGTGTTATCTTATTCGGAAAGAATTGGGAGAAATCTCGTCCGTTTGCCGAATTTTCTTATAACAACAGTTTCCAATCTAGTCTGAACATGGCTCCTTTTGAACTCTTCTATGGACGACGATGTCGAACACCCTTGAACTGGTCAGAAACCGGTGAAAGGCAATTCTTGGGACCGGATATGATCAAGGATACAGAAGAGCAAGTTCGCATTGTTCGTGATCGTTCGACAGCCGCTCAGTCTCGTCAGAAAAGCTACTATGATCGTCATCATAGGCAAGAAAGCTACAATCTGGATGAGAAGGCTTACCTTCTGGTTACTCCTCTGAAGGGAACCAAAAGATTCGGTATCAAAGGCAAGTTGGCCCCACGTTACATCGGACCTTTCCGCATTCTTGCTAGATGTGGAGAAGTTGCCTACCAACTTGAACTACCCCCGCACCTTTCCCGAGTACATGATGTATTCCGTGTGTCACAACTCAGGCGTTGCTTCAAGAACCCCATCCGCGAAGTTGAACAGGAAACGCTTGATCTCCAAGATGACCTTTCTTATCGAGAGTACCCTGTTCATATTCTTGATTCAGCAGAGCGTGTCACTCGTCGTCAGAAGATCAGGTTTCTGAAAGTGCAATTGTCACATCACTCCGAGAAAGAAGCAACATGGGAAAGAGAAGACCGCCTCCATGCCGAGTACCCCTCCTTCCTCCCGACAACCTCTGAATCTCGGGACGAGATTCTTTTGATTGGGGGCGAGTTGTCAGAACCCCAACTAGGGTAAGTGCTAGGGTTGCTTGTGTCCTTTGCATCATATGAAATTTTCAAAAGAAATTCAAAAATGGGGAAAAGAAAAGCCCTAGAGAATTTAATTCAAATGGCTAGATAAAAATTGCTTCCAAAAATTCCTCTGGTATTTTTGAAAAGTCTTATAAATATGCATGATCACATATAAAGTGAAGTGGGTCCCACTGCATGCACCAAGATTTGCCAAAAATTCCAAATAGGGCTTGGAAATTAAATTTGACCCCTATTTGACTTGAAATTCAAATGTATTGAATTTCAAAAATGCCCAAATCCTAAAAGTGACTAGCTACTGGTCACCTAGTATTTATAAAATTAGTTCGGCATTTTGATAAAATGTTTTGGTATTTATTTATCAGAGCAAACAAATGAAAGAAAAAGAAAAACAAACAGAAAAGAAATAAAAAGGAAAAAGGGGCCTTACCTTCTTCTGGCCCAACTTAAACTAGGCCGGCCCAGCCCACCCGAGACGCTTCTGTCGTCTTCCTTCCCCGCGGCTCCAAGCAGCTCGCTGGAGCTGGGAGTGCGGTGACGACGCCATGGCGACACACGCGCCTTCTAGGCCTCCCCTACCCCCCTCCTAGCGCCACGACGACGCCCCAGTCACCCCACACCCTTCCCCTCTCTTCCTGCTCGCTCTCCACCTCTCTGCGTCGGTCTCCCACGCACACCCGAGGACCGCCGTGGAGCGCAGCCGTGGAAACTCGTGGCCGGAGAGCTCTAGAGCCCCCGATGCCTTCTCCTTCGCGTTCAACGCCTTCGTCTTCGCCACCTTGAAAAGGATCGCGAGTTTTTTCGCCTTGGAGCTTCCGCAATCTTCACCGAGCCGCCGCCGGACGCCATGGATCCCGGCGAGAAATTCCTCTCCTATGCTCCTCCTCCTCCCTCTTAGCCGTCGAATCCATCATCTTCATGGTGAGCGCACGAATCCAACCCCCCTCCCCGTGCTCTAAATCCCTGCCGGAAGACACCTTCCCGCCGAAGCCGAGCCACCGTCGCCATGCCCTTCGTCGCCGGCCTCACTCCGGTGGCCGCCGGTGACGCCTGAATGGTCTGGGCGACGGGCGCTAGTGAGGGCTTCACCCCGCAGCCCTTGGCGCACCAATTGGTGCCTCTGTTTAGGGCCCTAACCCCTTGGTTAGTTGACCCTAGGTCAATGACAGGTGGGCTCAGGGCCCTCTAATTAAACAAAGTTTAATTTAACCACGGTAATTAACCCACTTAGTCTGACACCCCGGCCCCACTGGTCAGCCCCCTGCTGATGTCATTCTTCCATCAGCATGATGCAATAAATCAAATTCCAGAAAATTAGAAATGGATTTAAGAATTACAGAAAATCTAGAAAAATAGACAAACTTCAATAAATCATAGAAAATTCATACGAACTCCAAATTGGACGAATAATATATGAAAAATTATCAGAAAAATGCAAGGATTATGAATATGCAATTTGTTTTCATGTTTGACCATTTTAAAATGGGTGAACAATAGCAAACATGCATATGGCATAATTCAAATTTGAATTTGAAGTTTGAATTTGCAAAACCTTTGCAATACACTTCAATTAAATTGAATTGTTAACAAACCAGTACCATCTACATCATGAACAACCTTATCATGTGCTTGTGCATTTACTTACGAAGTTGCCCCCCCCCCCCCCCGCCCTACTTTGTTGATGATTGCTTCGGTAACAGTGCTTCCGAGACGGTGATCACCCCCGAAGAAGAAGACCACCGTTAAGACCCGTGTATCGTCAGCAAGGCAAGCAAACCCCATTGATCATATCTATAAAATCCCAATTCCCTCTCAGTCTCGCTTATGCATGTTTAGGAGATCCCCTTGTATCGGTTCTACCGCATAGTTGAACCCATATCCGATGCATGACCTATCATCTTCTCACAGTAGTAAGCAAACCACAATCCTAGCTGACATAGGAGTTGTTTGATATCATGTGGCCCCTGCAAATGTTACTGCTTATTGCATGCTTAGTGGTACAATGAGGTTGCTTTTGATGTGAGTCGGGATGATGGTGAACATGGTGTTGATGAAAGTGAAACTGTGTTGGTGAATCCACCCTAATACAAGGTTAACGATGAGAGGTTATGTAGGAGTACACAGTGGGTTGTCTCGTTGAACACCGCATTAAGCCGAGTTCTTGTATGGTAATCCGAGACAAAGAGTACAACCACACATTGGGCTCACTGACCCCTCTCGACCTAGTAACTCACCCCGATCCAAGTCTAGGAGTCACACCTAGTTCGGAATTTCCATTCGGCATATGCATAGAAAGATAAAGGAAATTAAATGTGGCATTCATGGTAGGACTTGTGGAACATGGCTTGTCAAGCGGAGAACCATCCGCCGAGGTGGGCTTGTCAGTCGTGCCTACATGGTTTGAGTCCTGGCTGGAATCTCGGCCGGAACTTCAGTTGGGTTTGGAACTCAGACACTTGTTTCCTTGGACTAGAACGGAGTTGTGGGCGAAGTGTTGTGGTGAACATCCTCGTTGTCACCTCTTGAACGGTGGCGAGACTTGGCGGTAACCGATGGTCATGTGTGTGTAGTGGTACACCCCTGCAGGGTTAATAAAACTATTCGAATAGTCGCGTCCGCGGTCATGGACTACTTGGAAAGCTGTGCTGGATTATTAGACAACTTGTATGGATAATTCTAAAACTCGCAAGATAAGCGTGAGTGCTATGGTGTGCTTCCTCGTGGGGAAGTCCAGGAAGTAACCATAGTGGTGTATTGGTTGGAGACTTTGTAGTGGACTCGTGTACGCTTCTTACCTCAAGTCTGGTACTCGTCGTTCAGGACTAGCCAAGTCAAAGCTGGCACTTCTGCATGATGAAACCCCACCTCCCTTTACCTTGATACTTGATCATGAGTAGTTTAGTTCTGATGTAAGTCTTGCTGAGTACGACTTTGTACTCACGTTTGCAACCCCAGGCCCCCGATGGAGACTCCTTCCTGAAGCTCGACGTTGACCTTGGTAGTATAGTCCCAGACAGCAGTCTGGTCCCTCGTGGAAGGGCATGTATGTTTACAAGGCTTCTCTAAGCCGTTTGTTAAAGTTGTCTGTACTCAGACCTAATTTTCTTCCGTTGTATGATGTAATGTTGATCACAGACATGTGATCTTTGTATGCTCTATGTGTAAGTCAATAAAGAGTACTTTGTAGAGTTATGTGATGATACCTGCTGTTCATACTACACATGTGTGCTGCGGTATGATTATAACATGCATGTCTTAGTATGGGTTTTCGAGACCTTAGGTGTGGTCTGGCTAGCGGTCTTTTATACACCAAGTGGCCCTTAGATGTGCGCAGCTTGGGGCATCACGATGCGATTTCTCGTGACTCTGTCACGTGCACACTTTGTTGTATGATCGAGCCTGCCCTAGACCCCGACTAAGTGATCGGGCTGGAGTAAGTCTATGTAAGAGTTAGGATTCAATCGATAACATGGTTGAGGAGACTTGTCTATGAGTATGGGATTCACCATCCATAAGCATTTAGACTTGTGAGCGGACGTTGAGGACCCATCTCAGTTGATCATCCGGCCTGGATGGGATGCCCCTCACGAACGATGCTTTCCGAGAGTGTTCTGTGTTGGCCTTGTCTGCTTAGACAAGTGGGTACGGCTCTCGGCTCTCCATGTGATTGTATCGTGACTAGAATTACATACACATACCCTGGGACCCGACAACAAGTTATTAAGATTATCTCAGTTGTAGTTGTCTATGAACAAGGAGTAGGTCTCAAGTCTTCCATAACCATGGACACGGCTTCTCGAAAAATATTTAACCCTGCAGGGGTGTACCAACTTCCCATTACAAGGCTCCGCACGCACGCCCATCTCTCTTAGTTGCTACCCATCACCGGAAACCATTTTATGATTTAGTTTCGAGAGATCCGAAACGACAGGTCCCTCTAGCTAACAACGAATAAATCCGGGTGGCCCTCGGGGAGTCGACACCCAATCCAAAATCTGTCCGCACTCTCGGATCGGACTCTTCCGGCTGACGCAAGTCGGATTACCGGGTCACCTCACATGAGGCCGGTTCCAAGCTGATCGGGTGGACCAACAGAGAAACCATGTCTCCGCTGGCCCAAGTTGTTTTAAAGGATATCTGCTAGGAGCGACCCGACAAATATATATGCATGGTTTCAAATGGTTAATCAGCTTGGGACACCTCTGGAAATGTTTGAAGCTAGGTAGGTAAGAAAAGGGGACCCCATAGTATCCCACACGCGGTTAGGCACGCTCGTCAAGAGACACAATACCCGGAACTCAGGTCCTAGGTGACTCAAATGGAACAAAGCATCGGGGCGGGATAGCCTGTACCTTCCATCCTTCGTCGAGTATAGTCAACATTATAATAATCATATCATCCACAACAATATAATAATGTGATAGCCCAATCCAAGGAGTAACAGGATAACAGTTGATACCATCCTAAGCATGCATACTAAGCAGTGGTTAACCAAGCAAGGTACATGGCCAAACAATGGTTTGCTAGGATGTGGGGGACATGGTTGTTTGGGTTTATTTGAGAGGCATAAATATGAGGTGGTAGGATCAAGCAATCGTTCTATTGTATACCTAGGCACAAGTGAGCTGAAAGTTATAAGCATGATATATGCTCCCTTACCTGATGAGAAGACGAAGTCGAAGGTGTAGTCGATCGCAAACTCACAACGTCTTTGAGAGTAACCGCGGGAGCACACAAGAAGTAAACACTGGAAAGACATTCGACGAGCAAGAATCTATTAATACGAAGCAATCACGAGCAAGCATCAATAAGAAGGCAACACGAGACAACGCACAACGACCGCATCTATCTTCGAGAGCAGTTACTAATAGGTTAAGTGAAGTATCGTCCACACACGACGATACCACACATTTACGATGGTTCAAGTTGTTTAGCTACACAACATGAGAAAATGTTGTTAACATGGCATCTCGCTCAAGCATGGCATATCACACAATGATGGCAAGAGGTGAATCATAAGGTAAACTACCTATGCTAGTCAATTTAAGTGAGGCACAATCCTAAACATGGCATAACACTAAGTACCCCACAACGATTTAAGTATTTTGGTACTGTTCTGCCCTAAACCATATTTTATATTTGTTATTAGCAAGAAAGAGTAGCATACTCACGATGTACATGAAATTCTAGTCAAGTTACATGTAAAGAACATTTTAATTGGAGTAACGGTTAAAAAGTTATAGCAGATTACATTTACGGTGGCACGCGACGTAAATAGAAGATAAACAACATATAGACAAGCTCAAACATGGCAAAGGGAAATTGTTTTATTAATCTACAAAAAATTCTAAGCAAGTTTCATGTTAAAAGTGTCACAATCCGAGCTACCGTTAAAAGATAATAGCATCGCTAAACGGTAACAAATACTGCCAATTAATCTGCCCAGGAAAAAACAAAGCCTGAACGGGCCGAAACAGCTACTACTGGGCCTAAACAGGATGAACGCTTCATACTAGCAAACGCCCACGGGCGCTACATAACTAGAACGGCCTATGGTCCGGGCCCAGTAGCAACATGAAAAAAAGTGAAGGGCGCTCCTCTACGTGCTGGGCCTGGCCCAAATAGCGGGTGGGCGAGGGATAGCCTCCCACCGCTCAGGGCGAGAGGAGGATGGCGGCCGAGGCGCACGATGCTGGGCTTGGGTTATGGGAGAGGAGGCTGTGACGCCCTCAATTTACGATCATGTACAATAATCATACATGCAGGGTACATGATCGAGATCAAGGTGCCACGGTGAGAATATCACAGCACAACACTAAACACAAAAGGATAAACCAATATATTACAAGAAACGGGGTCGCACGGACCCGAGTACATAAGTCATACAATCATAATATTTGAGTACATACATAGTTAGTCAATTTTTGCCTTAATAAGGCTAGTACAAATATCATCAGAGATACAGATCGAAAAGGCGAGGCCTCCTGCCTGGAACCACTGAACTACTCCTAGTCAACTGGGAACTTGACATCGTAGTAGGCTCCTCCTGTAATCTCTTGCTCCTGGGCTCCAACATCTGCTGGCAGCAACCGGTCGGGTATATAAAACAAAGGGAAAAAATAAAGCAAGGGTGAGTATCTAGCATACCCACGAGTCTTACGTTCGGTACTAAGCATTCATGCATTGTATCAAATGGAAAGGGGAGGCTATATATAGTGGACTGAATGGTAGAAAGTCAGAATAAGGATGAGAATCTAGGCCTATCGAAGACTAGCATCTTCCGACGAGTCTTGAAACAAAAGAAGAGAATAGCCAACAGTTCATATAAAGCATAAAGTAACAATGCAGCAGAAGTTGCTGCAACATTGTATAATAGTAAGTTATAATAATTAGCAATTATAAATGCCTCTGAGTTCCCTTCCTCAACTCCCTGTGAGGAAGAGAAACCGGAACCAACAGTTTAATAGTAATAGTTTGTAGTATTAGGCTCTGGCTTCAGCATAAAGCATCATGTTACCGTGGACACGACTATTCTAATAGATCAAACTCCCTGCAGGGGTGCACTACTGTTCAGCCTGCACACTCGGATCTCCAGGGTGGCGTACACCTTGGTAGGGAATGTGCCACCGAGGCTATCCAACATGCCAAGGCCCATCCTACGACTCATTAGAGAGTTCCCCGCCGGTCTACAGTCCTAAGGGCAAGGTGATCTTGGGCCGTCCCCCCTCGCTCGGTGTCAGGAGGGTGAATTCCAACGTCGCAACGCGATCCGTCCCTCCCACAATGCTGTACTGGACGGCTTTCAGAGCTTTCGAACAGGATACCAACGCGGAGGGCCCACACCGTAATCCCACGTGAAGGTAGCGCATACAGGCCTTTGCGGCCTCTCAAGTCACCCACCTGAACCATTATTCATATTATTATTATCATCTCGCAGACAACCGTTATCGTTGCCTCACTAACAACACAACAAACAACGAACATCAGCCAGGACCACCAGTACATCGGTGCCTGCCCTGTCGTCCCGTCAAAGCTCTGCGGTTACCAACAAGGTGAACCGACTCCTTACCTAGAGGAGTTCGAATTTCGTGGTTTGATAACTCTCGCGGACCACGATCAGGGTCCAAGGCCGCCAGTACGTCGGTCGTACCCTCTCTGTCGACCCGTCGGAATACCTTTCGCGGACATCGGTGGGTCGCCCGACTCTTACCTTTAAGGACAAACGTTGTTCAGGACCCTAGGGCGTCTATACAGAGTCAGCAATGAGTGGAGTACATGGATTCCTCCTCGATAGCTCACACTTAATGTGGCTCGGCAGAGCCGAGGTAGGGGCCTTAGGTGGTGTCTGCTTTGCACCGTACCTGTGTCAGTTATATATTTTTTGTATCCGCGTTGATACCAGAGTGATCACGGCCCGCTAAATAATCCTAGTTGACCATCAATGCGCAGGTCTCACTGCTAAATAACTTATATATAGGCAGCATAGGATAAAGGAAGGTACATCAAGGGGCGACAAAGACAGGCTATGCAATTGAATAGGATTGTAACATAGCAGCAACAACAATGCATAGTGCAAGAAATGTACGGAAAAGATAGGCGATATCTGGGGAAGGAAAATGGCTCTCCTTGCCAGGAAGCTCGACGGTATAGGTACGGTCATCGACGAAGTAGTCAATAACAGGGGCATCGGCAGCGGTCGTCGGGACTACAGGAAAATAAGAGAGGGGGAAGAAACAATAAATACACTGCAATAATAGAAATAGAAATACAAGACATGGCAAACGTAGTGTTAGGGGTGAACTAATGTGGTGATATACGTTGCGGACGAAACAGGAATTTAATCGGCAGTTTTACCGGCTCCGGGCGATTAGCGGAAAGACGATCCGAAGGGGGAAAGTCTCGTGTGCGGTATGTTAGAGGGGTGAGGTGGGGTATGGGTAGCCTATCCGTATTCGTTACATTTTTCTGCTCAATTTTCATGTATAAAGTTTTTCCATCCGATTTACGGTTTAAAAGTTATTGATTTTCAAAGTTTAAATCAAATTAAAACAATTTCCGGATTTTTATTATTATTTAATAGACATTATCCACAACAGTAGGTTTGACTGGTCAACCAGACAGAGGGGAACCACCTATAAGGTTGACTGGTCAACTGACCAGTGGGTCCCACATGTCAGCCTCTAGTCATTTAATTAAATCCTTATTTTTATTCTAAAATCCACTGGACCCACATGTCATACACACATTTTATTAAATAGAGATTAATCTAGTTAAGTAGGAATTTGTTAAGGGTGGGACCCAGCTATCATGGAGATATTTGTTTATTAGACAATTTAACTAACATTGATTTATGTTAATGGCCTGGGGCCCACATGTAAGTATAACATGTTTTTTTCTTCTTTATAATTTTAATAGGAGGGGGGTTAGCACTAATGGGGATTAGCCCCACGGGCTAACCACGCGGGCACGCAGCGCATGCCGGAGCGCGGCCATGGCCGGAGTTCGCCGTAATCGCAAACCAAGCGAAGAGAGGGAGCGCGGGTGGTTTGTGGCTTGCGCGTGAGCGCACGGGGTAGCAAAGGGCTTGAGCGCGGCCACGACGCGGGGAGCGACCATGCGCGGAGGCAGCCGTGGAGGAACCGCAGCAGCGGTGAGCGGCGCCAGGCCGGGGGGGAAACGGGGCGCGACTAGAGGTGGCTAGCGCGGCGAGGGTGCAGCCGCACGGCGCAGCAGGGAAGCCAAGGGAACGGGGCGCAGCCTTGGGACGGGGAGCGCGAGCTCCAGTGAGCACGGGCGGCGGCGATCGATAGCGTCAACGGTGGCAAATCGAGGGGGAAAAGCATTGGAATCGATCGAGGAGCTCACTGCGAAGCTTGTGGACGTGCTTGGGGAGCGCGGGTTGGCTAGGGCGCGACGAATTTGACGACGGTGGTGGCGGCCGTGGGGGAAGGAGACGCCCGATTCCGACGATGCGAAGGCGTTGAGCTCGTGTACGTCGGTGTAGGTGAGGTATTCAAGCGCCACGGTCCTCCTGGACAAACCAGCGCGGCACTAGGTGGCCAGTGGCCGCGAGAACGACGGCGGCGCGGCCACAGGTGCATCGAGCCCGTGTGGGAGGAAGAAAAGGGGGAGCGAGATGGAGGGGGGTAATGGTGGCTAGGGTTCCATGGGGAAGGGGAGGTCATTCTTATCCACCATGTTGCCTCGCTGTCGAGCCGTGAGAGGAGACATGGAGGGGGCTCGGCGTACGGCGTGCCTGTGGACACTGATCCACATAATGAACAGGAGAGGGGAGGAAGAAGACAAAGGGAGGGGGGGTTTGGGCCGGGGTGAGCCTTGGCTGGGATTTTCGTGTGTGAAAAATAACTCTTTTTCAATTTTTTTTGTTATCCTATTGCCTTCTGTTTTATTTGTTTAGCTAGAATATGATTTTTATAAAATGTGCCAAGTGTTCCTAAATTAATATCACACTATATAACAGTGCCACAAAAGGTTTGGGTGCAGAATTTCTTTTGAATATGCAATGGATATTTGGGGCTATATTGGTACTGTTTGGAATTGTTTGAATTATTTATTTATTGCAATAAGTACCCAAGGTTGGTTTAACATGGTCCACTTCTTTTTAGGCATTTAACAAAATTGGTTGCACAATTTTTGGACAAGGTTTTATTTCTCATATTGTTTTTAATATCAAGAATAAGGTTTTTTTGGATATGATCAAAAGCAAAGATGATCAAGGCATGATTAGCAACAGTAATTATCATTAACAAAAGTGATTACTGTTACATGACGCCGAGGGTGTTACAAACTCCCCCTCTACAAGAATTCTCGTCCCGAGAATTTAAGTGGTAGAGGGGAAAAGATCGGGGTAGTCATCACGAAGATGATCTTCGCGTTCCCAAGTGGCCTCCTCTTCAGAGTGATTCGGCCACTGAACTCTGAGGAACTTGATTGACTTGTTGCGGGTTCGACGTTCAGACTGATCAAGAATGCGGCTCAGATGTTCTCGATAAGACAAGTCCTGTTGGTATTCCAGCATTTCATGATCCCATGCTTGGATAGGATCCTTGAAGCAGCGACGGAGTTGCGACACGTGGAAGACATCGTGGACTTGGGAGAGGTTTGATGCCAACTCCTACCGGTATGCCACCGGTCCACTTCTGGAGAGGATATGGAACGGGCCAATGTAGCAAGGAGCTAACTTGCCTTTGATTCCGAAACGATGAGTGCCCCTCGCGGGAGTGACACGAAGGTAAGCTTGTTCGCGGGGTTGATAGACCATTTCCTTGTGCTTGCGGTCATAGTTGCTCTTCCGGCAGGACTGAGCGGCATTCGGGTGTTCACGGATTACGCGAACCTGATCTTCAGCATGCTGTATAATTTCCGGACCAATGAGGGTTCATTCCCCAGTTTCTGACCAATTAAAAGGGGTTCGACACCGATGTCCATAAAGAACTTCAAAGGGTACCATCTGCAGACTAGCTTGATAGTTGTTATTGTACGAGAATTCAACAAATGGAAGGGATTCCTCCCATTTCTTACCGAATGAGATGACACAAGCTGGAAGCATGTCTTCAAGCACTTGATTGACTCGTTAGACTTGTTCTTGCAACCGGGGGTAATAAGCAGTGCTGAAGTTTAGATGAGTGCCAATAGCTTCTTGGAAACTATCCCAAAATCTTGAGGTAAAAATGCTGCCACGGTCTGAACTGATCTCCAACGGAATACCATGGAGGGACACAATTCTGGAAACATACAAGTCTGCTAACTGACTAGCAGAGATCGTCTCCTTGACTGGCAGAAAGTGGGCAACCTTGGAGAATCGGTCGATGACGACAAAGATGGCATCATGACCCTTCTATGATCAGGGAAAACCAGTGACGAAGTCCATCTCGATCTTGTCCCACTTCCATCCACGAATAGAGAGTGTTGCAGAGACCCAACAGGTCTTTGATGTTCGGCTTTGACGCGACGACAAACGTCACATTCATCAACATATCGAGTGATGACTTGCTTCATGTTAGACCACCAGTACCGCTGACGAATGTCTTGGTACATCTTGATACTACCAGGGTGAATCGACAAAGGGGTATCATGAGCTTCCTTAATGACATCAGGGGCGTAGTTCAGGTTGTCCTTGGCTACCGAAACCTCAAAACGACCCTTGAAGTATACCGCATCATCATCACTTGCATCAATAGTGAAGAATGAGGTCTTTCTGCTGGCGACATGGCGCTTAATCTTCGCAATGTCAGAGTCATAATGTTGTATCGTCTTGATGCGGTCAACGAGTTCTAGTTTGAGAACCATTGAGTTCACATATCCCTGCAGAACAATTTCGATGTTCAACTTGCGAAGCTATTCATACAGAGCTGGATGTTGTATTTGAACTTCAAGTTCACTATAGTAGGCTTTGCGACTCAAGGCATCGGCCATCACATTAGCCTTGCTAGGGGTGTATTGAATATCCATGTTGAAATCGGCTATTGTCTCGAGCCATTTTTGTTGGCGGAGATTCAGGTCAGGCTGAGTAAACATGTACTTCAGGCTTTGGTGGTCGGTGTATATCTCGCAACGATTACCGACGAGCTAATGTCGCCATAGCTTCAATGCATAAATTACTGCTGCCAATTCAAGATCATGTGTTGGATACTTATCTTCACGAGCAGCAGCTTACAAGAGCCATAAGCAATCACGCGACGCTCTTGCATTAGGACACAACCTAATCCTTGACGAGACGCGTCACAGTAGATCACGAAGTCCTTCCGAGTATCAGGGGGAGCACAGGGGGAGAAGTGAGCTTGTCCTTGAGAGCTTGAAAACTTTCCTGGCATTTATCTGTCCACTCGAACTTGACGCCTTTGTGAAGAAGATTAGTCAGAGGCTTGACAATCTTTGAGAAGTTCTGAATTGCTTGATAGTCCTGGGAGGAGTCTAGTCCAGAATAGCCTGGATACGTTCTGGGTTGACGGAAACGCCTTCCCTGGAAATCACATGACCAAGGTAGGTTACTTCAGGAAGCCAGAACTCACACTTAGAATACTTAGCATAGAGTTTGTGTTCTCGAAGTTTTTCAAGTATAAGAAGAAGGTTTTCAGCATGTTCCTCTTCATTCTTGGAGTATACCAAGATATATCCAGATAAACCACGACGAACTTGTCGAGGTATTCCATGAATATATAGTTCATCAATCTGGAGAAAGTGGCTGGGGCATTGGTCAGGCAAAAAGACATGACAGTGTACTCGTATGAACCATAGCGAGTAATGAAAGCGGTCTTCGGGATGTCCTCTTCGAGGACCCGGATCTGATGGTAACCCAACCTCAAGTCGAGTTTAGAGAACACCGTAGATCCAACAAGTTGATCATATAGATCGTTCATCCGAGGAAGCAGATATTTGTTCTGTATTGTTGTCTGGTTGATAGGTGATGGTATGAATTAACGCCCCATCATTGGTTACCCAAAGTGGAAGGTTGAGATGTAGATAGAAGCAATTTCCCTTAGCGAAGATGCTAAGGTTGAGTGTCGACCAATAGGACTCCAACAGATACAAGAAGGTGGTGAAGTGAACAATGGCACCGTTCACAACTCAAGGTTGCTTACTTCACCTGGACCTGCACACCGAGCAAATAACTTTTCTTCCCAACGAGTACATAGTAGTTGTCAATTCCTCCGGCCTTGTTGTTTACAAAGGATAAAACACATGGGATAATAATGATAGTGATAGCAACGGAAAAGTAAATAAAGCAGTAAATTGATAGCGGGTGTAAACATTATTGGAAATATGGACCGGGGTCCTATGATGTTCACTAGTGATGTCTCTCTCCCAAAAGAGGATAAAATATCCATGCGAGGTAAACAAATTACAGCTGGGAAATTTACAGGATTATGTGCGCAAACCAATGCTAATTATGCTATAAAGAAAGGAAGAGGCTCAAAAGCATGGGAGGTACGCCAAGAAAAGTAGACCGAAATCCATTTGCATCTACCTACTAATCATCCACCTTGAGATATCTATCCAGAAAATCTAACTATTATTAAGTTGCGAATCCCACCCAAAGTGTAAACTCAAAGCAACGGACAACAACATTAAAGAACTTTGCGTAAAGTAAACAAACCTTGCACCCGCAAGTACAAGCACCGTTGTTTCCCCCTTGTGGCAACAACACATCCCCTAGACTCAAGTTTCTGTCACTCAAGCTAGTCATCGGGGGGCATGAACCCACAATCATGCATAACGCTCCCTCTTGGAGTCACTACCTAATACTTGGCCAAAGCAATGAACAGCAACGGAGAACATGCAAGAATTACTCTAGAACATAAATATAAAAGAGGAGAATCAAATATATTACTCAAAACACAATCTGAACATAATCTCATAATCCATCGGATCCCAGCAAACTCAGCATAACAACAGCAGAAATATTACATATGTGCCTCGATCATGTAGGGAAGGTCACGAGGTCTAATCCATGAAGAACAAAGAGGGGAGGAGAACATCACATAGCTACTGATCATAGACCCATGGTCCAATGTGGACTACTCACGGTTCATCCGGGAAGCATCCATGGTGGTGGAGAAGCTCCCGGAGGTGGTTCCTCCCTCCGGCAGGGTGCCGGGAAGAGGTCTTCTCGTGCTCTCGATCTTGGAAGCGCGTAGGCGGAGGAACAGAGGAGAGATCGCGAAAAAGGGTTTCCGTCACGGGGGTTTCACGTCACGAGGGATATATAGGAGAAGGGGGGGGCAGCGAGGGGGGCCACCAGGGGTCCAGGCGGCCCCGTGGCGCGGCCCCACCCTATGGCACGCCGGGAGGGCGCCTAGGGCCCTGGTGGGTCCCCTCTACCCCCCCACCCTCGGTGATTCCCGAAGCTTCTTCTGCGCCGATTTTTTATTGGATTTTTCCCGAATTTTTGGAGCACTTTTAATATGGGGGAATCTGAGATAGAAAAACAGCAGAAAACAGGAACTGGCACTGGGGTGCACTGAGTTAATAGGTTAGTCCAAATATGATCAAAAGTGTATGGAAGTTCATCAATATCATTGCAATATCACACAAAAGAGGCATGGAGCAAGAAGAAATTATAGATACGTTTTGGATGTATCAACATACCCAAGGTTAATTCTTGCTCGTCCTCGAGTAGGTAAATGATAAAAGCATAATTTCTGTGGTGACATGCTAACAACCATATAAGAACTTTGTAAGTAAAGCAATCAAGGCATGTAATTCAATTCAAGTCATAACAGGCAAGAGTCTATATTTAGCATTGAAACAAGCAACATCAGAACATAAAGGTGCAAGAGCTCTCGTTGTCCGTGACTCGAATGTCTCCAAATGGTGTTTGCGTGCAAGAAAGGGGATATGGATAAACGAGAAAAAGTATTTTTGTGTTGAGAACTCAATCTACTAAAGTTTCACACTTGGTCTTCTTTGGAATCTTATCTTGACTCATCCCCAGACCACTAGCCCGGTACAAGTCAAAATGATCCACTCCTTTTCGACATTTTGAGCACTCATGCAATGGATGATCGTAAGCAAGAAAGTTGACACTTCGGATGGCAAAGAGAGAATATGGTGGAGGAGGAAGACAAAAAGGTGTGAAAGGCTCACATCAATGAGGACAATCATAAGCGAGAGAAAGCCAAATGATAAATATGATGTGAGGAGTAGGGATTGCCATGAAACGGATGCGCATATGAGCTAAGGTAAGCTCTCCAATAGAACTACTGGGGGTGCATCCAACTTGCTTGCTCAAGAAGACCTAGAGCTCATTTGAGGAGGCTCATCATTGGAATATACAAGCCAAGTTCTATAGTGTGAAGGTCCCCACATAGCTATATGCATGAATGATAATCTCTATGGAGTACAAGATATAAGAGGGAGTACGAGTGTGGATCTCTCAAAAGGAATAGTAGTGTGCCCCCTTCTCTCTTTTTATTTCTTTTTCTCTTTTTTCTATTTTTTTCTATTTTTTTGGTGGCCTCAATGGCTCTTTCTATTTCTCTCATTTGTCCTCTTTGGGATCTTTTAATTCGTCCTCTTTGGGATCTTTTAAGTTGTCCACTTTGGGATCTTTTCCTCACTTTAGGGGCAACACTCTATATATTACAAGAAGTATAGAAGATCTTTCACACTTTACAAAGGTACTCAAATCATAAAGAAGATGTAACTATCATGATGTATGCAAATGTATGCCTCTGCCAGTGTAGCAGGATATGCAATGATACTAGTGCGTCATGTAGCAATGATAGGGAAAGGCCCAACTAGCATGCGGCTCATCGATCAAGCAAGTAGCATGTATGACGTGAAGATCAAGTCATGAGAAGATGGATGTTGCATGGCAATATATCTCGGAAAGGCTATGGAAATGCCTTGATAGGTAGGTATGGTGGCTGTTTTGAGGAAGGATATAAGGAGGTTTATGATGACAGAGCGTATCATGCCAAGGGTTTGGATGTACCGGCGAAGGTGGACACCAACTCTCGGAGTGAGAAGAAAGGAATGCACGGCACAGGAGAGGCTAGAAAAATATGGGAAGGTGGAAGTGTCAACTTTCGAATACTCACATTAGTCCGAAGAACTCATGCACTTATTGTCGGTAACTCTCAATCTAATAAGGAGGTTCACAAAGAGACAAGTACCCTGAGGAGGAGTGTATGGGGGTTTGGTTATCCTTGCGCATCCTCGACTCATGGTACGTGAGTGTGCTCTAATATTCGACCCCTCAGAAGAGTAGTGATCCATCTAGTAGCTAAAGTTCTCAACTAATTTGTAAGTTTTGAAAATAAACACGGATTGCCCAAAATACGACATCTATCACTAATAGGCTAAATCTCTTGACACCAAAAGTCCAAACATTACTCAAAACAATACCTCAAAACTATTGCAAGTTACTACTACAAAAGAATAGCAACCTCAATTACCTACTTCAAGTCAAGACACAAAACTCAGTGCAACATGCAAACTCTCTAAACAAGATAAACATGAAAACTCAAGAGAGTTCCAGAAACAAACTAAACAAAAGCTCTTAAAAAGATAAGCATGAAAACTAAGAGCTAAACATAGCAGTAGCTATGAAAAAGATAAAGAACACACAGAGCAAAGATAAGCATGAAAAATCCTATGTTGTGTTCTAGATTTTGGAAGTGGACCGTGTTTCTCTCCCACACAAAGAAAGCTGGGTTCTAACTTTTTATGAACAGCAAGAAAAGCTAAAGAAAACTAAAAATAAAACCTAAGAGCGAGACGCTCCAAGCATAGCACATAACGCATGAAATGATAAAAATATAGTGAAGCGAGAGACGAACTGATAATTGTTGATGGAGAAGGGGATGCACGGGGGCATCCCCAAGCTTAGATGCTTGAGTCTCCTTGAATATTTCTTGGGGATTCATGGGGGCATCCCAAAGCTTGAGCGTTTGACACTCCTGAATCTTCTTTTATCACCTTCCCTCGCACACTTGAAAACTCCCTTCATACATAACTCATCATAATCTGATTAGCGAGGTTAGTACCCATAATAAAATAATTTTTCCTCAACTAGAAACAAAGATATTCTTGAATATCTACTTTTTCTCAAGATTTCCAAAAAGGTTTTGCAAAGAAAAAGAAAGCTAAAGGTTCGCAAAATGAAGGAAAGGCAAAACAGGACAGAATCTGTGAAAAATAGACCAGCAGGTAGTAAAGAGTTTTTAAGAGATACTTCTGCAAATCAAATGAAAAAACTCAGAACATACGAAAGTTCCGTAATTGTATAGAGCACGCTGTGTAAAAATTTCAGCTCAAAAAGATGAACTGGGATTTTTCTGTAATTTTTCTAGTCACGAGGACAGAATCTGTTTTCTAGACAGCATGTCACAACTTTCACTTCCCTTATCATATGAGGATATAAGTGGCACAAAGCTTGAAAAGTAAAGATAAAATGATGTTTCTACAGTAGTAACAATCAACAAGACCTCTAAAAATATAAGAAAAACAAAAAGGAAGTCCTAAATTCGTTGCAGGCTGCCTCCCGAAAGCGCTTCTTTAAATACATTAGCTCGGCTTAATGCAAATAGATCAAGTCTTTTGAAGAAAATAACTAGCCCGTGTGACAGACTCAAAAGGCAACTTAATCTTTTTCCTAGGGAAGTGTTCCATCCCTTTTTTAAGAGGAGATTGGAATTTTATGATCCCTTCTTTCATATTAATAATAGCACCCACGGTGTGAAGAAAAGGACGTCCCAAAATAATTGGACAAGAAGGTTCACATTCAATGTCCATAATAGTAAAATCAACGGGAACATAATTGTCATTGGCAATGATAAGAACATCATCGATCTTCCCCAAAGGTTTCTTTACGGAAGAATCGACAAGACGAACACCAAAAGAACAAGTATTAAAAGGTTTTAATTCAAATGTATCATACATTCTTTTGGGCATAACGGAGGTACTAGCTCCAACATCACATAAAGCATAGCAAGAAAAGTTATTCCACTTAATTTTAATCATAGGATCCCTACCATCTTCTAGCTTTCTAGGTATGTAGGATTCTACCCTAAGCTTCTCCTCCCTAGCTTTAATGAGAGCATTACTGATATGCTCTGTGAAGGCAAGATTAAGTGTGCTAGTGTGGGGGTCTCTAGACATCTTGTGAAGGAAACGAATAACTTCAGAAAGGGTGCAATTATGGAAATCAAGGTCACTACTATCAAGTAAAGTGGTAGTTGTGTCCTTTAGGCTCACTTGTTTGGTAGCTTCTATAGTCATAGGGGTTTCTTCTTCTACGGTTGAGGTCATAGCATCACAATTAATAGGTCCTATGGGAGTAGGGGTGCATTGGGTGCTAAGAGTTTGGATATCCTCAACCACTTGGATAGTAGCAATGGCATGGTGTGTAGGAAGGCTCTTAATTCTATCTTCTTCCTCCTTTTCTCTAGCCCATCTCTCTTTAAGTTTAGCCATCATCGTAATGTTTTCATTAATTTGCATTTGGATAGCATTCATAGGAGTGACCTTCCTCTCCTCAAGGGGAGAATTTCTAATTTTAAGCAATTCTACTTCATGGGCTAAATTGTCTACCTTCGAGGAGAGGTTATCTAATTTGTCTAGTTTTTCCTCTACACTCTTGTTGAAGGCTTTTTGGGTAGTGATAAAGTCTTTAAGCATACTCTCTAATTCAGAAGTGGAGTTTTTGGTGCTAGGATAAGTGTTGTTGCTCCCATAGTTGTTGGAGGGGAACAGTCTAGTATTGCTACCAAAATTACTCATATAAGCATTGTTGTTGAAGCTGTTTCTAGAGATAAAGTTCACATCTACTTGATCTTGAGCAATCAAAGAATTTTAAGGAACATCATGAGGATCAATAGGAGATTGCTTGGTAAGTAGAGACATAATCAAGTCAACTTTTCCATTTAGGGAGGATAGAGTTTACCTTCCTACCTGTTGGAGCTCTTTCGGTGTGCCATTGGGAATAGTTGGTCATCATCTCATCGAGAAGTTTTGTAGCAGCACCAAGTGTAGTTGACATAAAGGTTCCTCCCGCGGCCGAATCTAGCAAGTTCCGTGAGGTAAAGTTCAAGCCTGCATAAAAAGTTTGGATAACCATCCATGTAGTCAAACCATGCGTAGGGAAATTCTTAACAAGAGATTTCATGCATTCCCAAGCTTAGGCAACATGTTCATTATCCAATTGCTTAAAATTCATAATATAACTCCTCAATTGGATAATCTTAGCATGGGGGTAGTACTTCCCAATAAAAGCATCCTTGTACTTGTCCCAAGAATCTATGCGATTCCTAGGCAAGGATTGAAACCAAATTTTAGCTTCATCTCTCAAGGAGAAAGGAAAAAGCGTAAGCTTAACAATATCACCATCTACTTCTTTGTACTTTTGCATATCACAAAGCTCAATAAAATTATTGAAGTGCAAAGCAGCATCATGTCTAGCGCCGGAGAATTGATCTTTCATAACAAGGTTCAGCAAAGTAGGTTTAATCTCATAAGAAGGTGCTGAAGTAGCAGGTGTAGCAATAGGAGTGCAGATAAAGTCACTGTTGTTGTGACTAGTGAAGTCACACAACTTGGTGTTCTCGGAGGAACCCATAGTAGCAGCAAGCAAGATAACTTTTTTTTTTATTTTTCATAAAGAAAACTAAAGCAAAAACTAAAAGGTAAACTAACAAGACTAAAAAGCAAAGATAAAAGATAGTGTGCAACTCCCCTATCTTGAAGAGTGGAGTCCCCGGCAACGGCGTTAGAAATTGCTTTTCATGGTACGAATTAACGCCCCCTCGTTGGTTAACCAAAGTGGAAGGTTGAGATGTAGATAGCAGCAATTTCCCTTAGCGAAGATGCTAAGGTTGAGTGTCGACCAATAGGACTCCAACAGATACAAGAAGGTGGTGAAGTGAACAATGGCGCCGTTCACAACTCAAGGTTGCTTACTTCACCTGGACCTGCACACACAGCAAATAACTTTGCTTCCCAACAAGTACAGAGGAGTTGTCAATTCCTCCGGCCTTGTTGTTTACAAAGGATAAAACGCACGGGATAATAATGATAGTGATAGCAACGGAAAAGTAAATAAAGCAGTAAATTGATAGCGGGTGTAAACAATATTGGAAATATGGACCGGGGTCCTATGATGTTCACTAGTGATGTCTCTCTCCCAAAAGACGATAAAATGGCCATGCGAGGTAAACAAATTACAGCTGGGAAATTGACAGGATTATGTGCGCAAACCAATGCTAATTATGCTATAAAGAAAGGAAGAGGCTCAAAAGCATGGAAGGTACGCCAAGACAAGTAGACCGAAATCCATCTGCATCTACCTACTAATCATCCACCTTGAGATATCTATCCAGAACATCTCTCTGGTATTAAGTTGCGAATCCCACGCAAAGTGTAAACTCAAAGCAACGGACAACTGCATTAAAGAACTTTGTGTAATATAAATAATCCTTGCACCCGCAAGTACAAGCACTGTTGTTTTCCCCCTTGTGGAAACAACACATCCACTAGACTCATGTTTCTGTCACTCCAGCTAGTCTACTACTTGGCCAAAGCAATAAACAGCAACGCAGAACATGCAATAATTACTCTAGAACATAAATTAAAAAGAGGATAATCAAATATATTACTCAAACACAATCTGAACATAATCTCATAATCCATCGGATCCCAGCAAACTCAGCATAGCAACAACAGAAATATTACATATGTGCCTCGATCGTGTAGGGAAGCTCACGAGGTCTAATCCGTGAAGAACAAAGAGGGGAGGAGAACATCACATAGCTACTGATCATAGACACATGGTCCAAGGTGGACTACTCACGGTTCATCCGGGAAGTATCCATGGTGGTGGAGGAGCTCCCGGAGGTGGTTCCTCTCTCCGGCAGGGTGCCGGGAAGAGGTCTTCTGGTGCTCCCGATCTTGGAAGCACGGCGGCGGCGGAACAGAGGAGAGATCGCGAAAAAGGGTTTCCGTCATGGGGGTTGCACATCACGATGGATATATAGGCGAAGGGGGGCAGCCAGGAGGGCCACCAGGGTTCCAGGCGCCCCCCTGGAACGGCCCCACCCTAGGCCGCGCTGGTAGGGCGCCTTGGGCCCTAGTGGGTCCCCTCTGGCCCCCCCTCGGTGATTCCCGAAGCTTACTCTGCGCCGATTTTTTATTGGATTTTTCCCGAATTTTTGGAGCACTTTTAATATGGGGAAAACCTGAAATAGAAAAACAGCAGAAAACAGGAACTGGCACTAGGGTGCACTGAGTTAATAGGTTAGTCCAAATATGATCAAAAGTGTATGGAAGTTCATCAATATCATAGCAATATCACACAAAAGAGGCATGGAGCAAGCATAATTTATAGATACATTTTGGACGTATCAATAGGTCGGTAATCTTGGACCAAACGGTTTGTTCCATCGCTCTTCTTGAAAAAGAGTGAAGGTGCTCCCCATGCAGAGGAACTTGGACGGATGAAGCCTTTGTGCAGTGCCGTGTCGATATCCTTCTTAAGTTCAAGGAGGTGGTGAGGCGTCATCTTATAAGGGCGCTTAGCAATAGGGATGGTGTCGGGCTTCAAGTCGATGACGAATTCGACTTCTCTGATTGGGGGTATTCGCAACAGTTCTTCTGGGAAGACGTCGAGAAAATAGCGAATGACTGGAATGTTCTCGATCCCTTCAAGAGGTCAGGCATTCAATGCATTCAGAGCATATATCTGGCTCTCGGCATGTTGAGCTGTTCGGGACGAGTACAAAAGCTTCTTGCCAGACGGGTGCGTGAGCTAAACTGTCTTAGTGGCACCGTGGATATGGGCATCATGGGCCGCCAACCAATCCATACCGAGGATGACACAATGTTGGACGACTTGAGGATAATAAGAGGAGCATGGAACAACAGACCCACAATTTCAATGGTGGTATCGGGGCTCATCATGGTGGCACGACTCTGAGATCCAACGACATTTACCGTTAAAAGGAGTGGCCAAGGATTTCATAGCTATTCCATGCAACTGAGAAAACGATTGGGACATAAATGAATGCGATGCCCCAAAATCAAAAAGAACAAAAGCTGGCATTGTATTGAAAAGTAAGGTGCCCATCACCATTTTTGGGGACTCGCAAGCTTCTTCCATCTTGACATGGGAACCTGAGCACAACTCATTGTAGACGGTTTGGTGTTGCGGTTTCTGGAATAATGGCTTCAACAACTTCTTTTTCTTCCAACAGGAGGACAAGGTGTGCGGTGACCTAGCTGTCCACACTGGCAGCATAAGCCATCATTTTGGGGAGGAGCCATAATATTGGGTTGTTCAGTCGGAATCGTTAGCTGTCTCAGAGGCGGAGGCAGACGAGGTGCAGCATAAGATGGCCTTGGCGTTGGAGCAGGCCTGTGAAAAACAATGTGCGGGAGCCAGACTCTAAGTTTCTGAACAGGCTGACCCGAAGATGGGCCAGTATCACGAGCACGCTTGAGCGACTCATGGTGCTTAGTCAGAGCAGATTCATCTTGGAAAGCCTTGCTAACGAGCGTTGCCAAGTCTGCACAATCAACAATGGCCAGTCCGAGCTCTATATCAGGTTGCAGTCCTTCTCAGAATTTCTCCTGCTTGCGAGCGTCGGTGGCGACGCATTTCTCAGCATAGCGGGACAACTCAAGGAATTTCCTATGATATTAATCAATAGTTGTCTGGCCCTGATGGAGTTTGCGGAACTCCTTATTGTGGTCCATCAGACCTCGAGGGATGGGCCATGCACGGAAGGCTGGCTGAAATTCTTGCCAAGCGGTTCAGTTCCATCTGGCAACGAAAGATTGTGGCTTTCCCACCATTGAGCAGCTGGACCCCTCAGATGATACCCCGCTTTCATATACAATAGTAGTCATATAGACATACAGATCTTTGCACATAGTCGGTCTGTCAGGACCCGGGGTTAGCGTATGCAAGTCCCGCTACGACATAGTCATATGGAGAGCCGAGAACCGTACCCAGTTGTCTAAGCAGACAAGACCAAGCACAAAACGTTCTCGGAAAGCATCGTATGTGAGGGGCATCCCATCCAGGTCGGATGATCAAAATAGATGGGTCCTCATCGTGCGCACACAAGTCTAATGATATGGGTGATGAACTCCCATATTCAAAGACAAGTCGCCTCAACCATACTATCGACTATGTCATAACTCTTACATAGACTTACTCCAGCCCGATCACTTAGTCGGGGTCTAGGGCGGGCTCGATCATACATCAAAGTGTGCACGAGACAGAGTCTCAAACAATCGCATCGCGATGCCTCAAGATGCGCACATCTAAGGGCCACTTGGTGTATAAAAGACCGCCATCCAGATCACAACTAAGGTCTCGAAAACCCATACAAAGACATGCATGTTATAAACCTACACGCAGCACACATGCCTTGTATGAACAGTAGGTATCATTGCAATTCTCTACAACGTATACATTTTATTGATAACTCTCACAGAGTGCACACAGAGATCACAAGCATGTGATCCAACATTACAAGAACAAGCGTAAGCAAAGTAGGTATGAGTACAGACAAGTTTAACAAATGGCTTAAGAAGCCTTATTTAAACACAAGCCCTCCACGAGGGAACCAGTCGTCTGACTGGGACTAGACTAGCTTGATCTTCAGTCGTCGAGCTCGATGAAGAAGCCACATTCGGGGTCAGTGGTTTCATCTAAAACATAGAATAAGCAAACGTGAGTACAAAGTCGTACTCAGCAAGACTTACGTAGGAGCTATACTACTCATGCACATGTATCAAGGTAAAGGGAGGTGGGGTTCAAATGCAGAAGTGCCAGCTTTGACTTGGCTAGTCCTGAACTACGAGTACCAGACTTGAGGTAAGAAGCGTACACGAGTCCACTACTTTCTCCAACCAATTACACCACTATGGTGCCTTACTCGACTTCCCCACGAGAAAGCATGCCATAGCAATCACACTTATCTTGGTGTGTTTTAGAAGTATCCAGTTCAAATTGTGTAATAATCAACCTAAGCTTTCCAAGCAGTCCTTAACCGGGGACGCGGCTATTCGAATAGTTTTGTTAACCCTGCAGGGGTGTACCGCTACACACACATGATCATCATTTACCGCCTTTGATCTCGACACCATTCAAGGGATGTCAGCGAGGATGCTCACCACAACTGTTACCTCATGACCTATCTAGTCCGAGTAAGCCGCCTACCTGGGTTGGCTACCACTATCGTGAACCCGGACGGTTTACCGAAGTGGACCCAGATGATGTGTGCGTGGTGCATAAGCCGGTCTTGGATGAGCCGTTCTCTCACTTAGCGGCCAGGCCACAAACCTACCAGAACTCCGAACTATTGCGACATCTGGACATCGAAAGGGATGAGTTAATAGGTTGAGAGGGGTCAGTGAGCCCAATGTGTGGTTGTACTCTTCATCTTGGATCACCACACAAGAACTCGGACTTAGGTCGGTGTTCAACGAGACAACCCACCGTGTACTCCTACACAGCCTCTCATCGTTCACCTTGTATTAGGGTAGGTTCACCAACACATTTCCACCATCATCACCATGATCACTACCATCCCGACTCACATAACAGTAACATCATTGTATCACTCTAAGCATGCAATAAGCAGTAACATTTGCAGGGGCCACATGATATCAATCAACTCCTACATTTGCTAGGATTGTGGTTTGCTTACTACTGTGACAAATGATAGGTCATGCAAAGGAATGGGTTCATCTATGCGGTAGAAACGTAGCATGGTAATCATCCTATACAATGCATAAGCGAGACATGAGAAGGAAGTGGGATTTTATCGACATGTTCAATGGGGGTTTGGTTTCCTTGCTGACGAGGTTCGGGTTCGGGGTCTTCAACGAAGGGGGCAGCCTCCTGTTCCGGTTCCACCTCTACTCGACAAACAACAAACAAGGTAGCAAAGTAAATACAATGCACAATCACATGATTGAAGGTTGAAACTTGATGTATATGTTTCTGATGTGTTCGGAAATTCCATTTAAATGGAGTATATTGCAAAGGTTTTGCAAATTCAAACTCCATTTTGAATTTAAAAGGAATCCATATGCATTGTTCTCTCTGTTCCCCCATTTTAAAATGGTCAAACATGAAAACAAAGTGCATATTCAGAATCCTTGCATTTTTCTGATAATTTAACATATATTATTTTTCCAATTTGGAGTTAATATGAATTAGTTATGAATTTCCAAAGTTTAAAGCATTTTCTGGAATTCTTTTAATTAGAAAAGCTTTTATTGCGCCAACACTGCATCAGCATGACGTCAGGGGGGTTTGACCATGGTCAAACTGACATGGGGGCCCCACTGGTTAGTGACTCAGTTAACTAAACCGGTTGGTTTATTTTAAACAGAGGGTTTAGTGGCCTTGGGCCCACTGGTCAGTGACTGATTAGGGGGTAGATTAGTGTTAACTTAACCCGGCCACGTCGGACTTGCCAGCGGCTAGCCGCCGGTGACCAAAACCGCGGAGGCGCTGCTCGGGATTGCGAATCCGGCCACCATCTGGCGCGCTGTGACCACCAAAAGGCGGCCCGTGCACGCCCGCTTCACCCAGCACCAACGAGGAGGCTCGGGAGGGGCCGGAGTCTCGTCGGCGACGTGCTCGGGCGGCGGCCGTGGCATGGCTTTGAAGCAGACGACGGTGTGGTGCATGGGAGGACGCCATAGATAGCTCGTTCGGCTCCTGGAGGGCTCAGGAACGTGATGCACACCATGACTCGGACGGGTAGGCATAGGAGCGAGCTCGAGCTCAACCATGGCGGGGTCGTGCTCGGCTTTATGGAGGAATCGGCTAGAAAGGTTGTGGGGCGCTGCAAGCTTGGGGGAAACACTCCTCTGCTCACCAGGGTTGTGACGGAGCAGACGGCAGGGAGGGTAGGCTTCAACGGTGGCGAATCGAAGACGGCGAGCTCGCGGGTCCGGCGGCGTCTCGGTGAAGGATCCGACGACTAGAAGGCGTAGCAGCTCCTGATCCTTTGCACGGAGACGAAGTCAAGGACGGCAAAGAGTATGGACACGTTCTTGGCGGCTAACTCGGGCTCGGGCTGCGAGTTTCCATCACCATGGCCTGCGGATGCTCTCGGGGAAGCTCACGGGAGGGAAGGAGAGGCGTGGATAGGCACTGGGAGGAGGGGGAATGGATCAGGACGGCTGAGAGGCGTCTCCAGGACACCTAGATGGAGGCGGGGAAGCAGCTGTGTGGCCAGGACGTCGCGGTGGCGTCGGCGGCCTCGGCATGGCCGGCACGCAGCAGCGTGCCCGCTTGCCTGGGGAAGACGATAAGCGTCCAGGTGGGCTTGGGCCAGGGGGCGTTGAGTTGGGCCAGAAGCGAGGTAAGCCCTTTTTCTGTTTCTGTTTTCTTTTCCTTTTCTGTACTTTGTTTTGGCTAGCTAAAAAAATAGCAAACCAATTTATTAAATGTTGAAACTTTTTATGTGACATCACAATATACTAGGCTAGCCACTTCTAAAGTTTGAACATTTTGAAAATTCAAATTATTTGAATTTTAAATCAAATAGGGGTTTTTGATTGATTCCAAGGCACTGTTTGAATATTTCAAAATCCATGAGCATGGGGTCGGTCCCACATCACTTGATATGTGATCACACTCATTTATAAGACTTTTCAAAAATCTATCATGAATTTTTGGAGAAGATTTTTATCTGGCCTTTTGAATTAATTCATCTGGGGGGGGGGTTCCTTTTCCCATTTTGCTTTTGAATTTGATTTCAATGACTTCTTTTGAAATTTTTAATAGGATGCAAGATGACTTTGATCCTAGCACATTACCTAACAGAGGGTTCTGACAGTCAAAATCGGACAGCGTAATGTCATATAAATTAAGGAAAAAGGACACACTAGGCGGCGCGCAGACCGCGGTAAGGAATACACGACGCGACATAGCTAATGTTATGTCAATCACGCCGCAAGAAAACTGTTGGCCACAGGAATTTGTGCCAGAGAACGCGCGGCCTGCCCCGAATGAGAAAGGGGATCCGCGGTCCGGGACCTGGGTTAGAACTCCTGCGACATGACTCAATAAAGGGCTTAGAAGCAGAACACCGGGTGGAATCAATGAGAACGTGATCCTAATGTCAGAGTTAGTAAAACTTACCAGCAAGGATAAGAGAGTAGAGTCCCGGAGCAGAGCATAGGTACGGTGAAAAAGGATCCTAGTACCATAGATATCACAGCGGGGTGATATCGATGTGGGCCCGTAAGCCAAGCATTAAGTTATCAAATAAGTTTTTCAAAGACTAGACTCAACTTCGACCAAGGAGTGGATGGGTGGCTTCCTACAGGCAGTCGGCTCTGATACCAACTTGTGACCCCCTCGATTTACGATCATGTACAGTAATCATACACCGGGTACATGATCGACATCAAGGTGCCACCGTGAGAATATCACAACACAACACTAAACACAAAAGGATAAACCAATATATGACAAGAAAGGGGGTCACACGGACCCGAGTACATAAGTCATATAATCATAATAACTGAGTACATACATAGTTGGTCAAGTTTTGCCTTAAGAAGGCTAGCACAAATATCATCAAAGATACATATCGAAAAGGCGAGGACTCCTGCCTGGGATCCACCGAACTACTCCTAGTCAACTGGGAACTCGACGTCATAGTAGGCTCCTCCTGGAATCTCCTGCTCCTGGGCTCCAACGTCTGATGGTAGCAACCGGTCGGGTATATAAAACAAAGGGTAAAAATAAAGCAATGGTGAGTATCTAGCTTACCCACGAGTCCTACGTCCGCTACTAAGCATTCATGCATTGTATCAAATGGAAAGGGGAGGCTATATATAGTGTACTGAATGGTAGAAAGTCAGAATAAGGATGAGACGCTAGGCCTATCTAAGACTAGCATCTTCCGACGAGTCTTGAAGCACAAGAAGAGAATAGCCAACAGTTCATATAAAGCATAAAGTAACAATGCAGCAAAAGTTGCTGCAGCATTGTATAATAGTAAGTTGTAATGATTAACAATTATAAATTCCTCTGAGTTCCCTTCCTCCAATCCCTGTGAGGAAGAGAAACCGGAACCAACAGTTTAATAGTAATAGTTTGTAGTAGTAGGCTCTGGCTTCAGCATAAAGCGTCCTGTTACCGTGGACACAACAATTCGAATAGATCAAACTCCCTGCAGGGGTGCACTACTGTTCAGCCTGCATGGTCGGATCTCCAGGGTGGCATACTGTGACACCCTGGATTTTGGAACTTTCTTTTTCCAAAAACTTTTCTGATTTATTTCTGGATTTGCGATTGGATTTTCTTTTGATCACCTCGATGGACTTGAAACTTGAGCATATTTTCTTTTCATGCTCAAGTGACCCTTGTTTCCAACCCTATCCATGTCATTCCATTGATCCACCTCATCCAAGCCACCATTTTATTCAAACCATATATTCCTTTTTCCAATAAAAGGGATATTCCTATTATTTGAGGTTTGTGAAGCAACCCCTATTTATGTTGCTCCATAAATCCCCAAATAATTCCCACATGTCAGTGACATCGTATCTTGCCAAATTCTCCAAAAACATTTCATAGCCCAAGTGAATTTTTCCTCTAGAAAAATTCATTTGTCTGTGGGGGCAGAATGGAGCTTTGTGAAGGGAGTGCCATTTCTCTTGATCCATTACTGGTGAAATTTTTTGTGCTATCTCATATGATCATATTATTGATCTCCACCAAATTCCACCACCATTTGATTAGCAAAACTCCCACAATAAATTCTCAAATTTGGGTGCGGCAAGGGGGCATTGTGAAGCAAGTGCATGATAGGGGATCCCATTTTTCTTTGAAACTTTTTGAGCGTGATCCTACCACCAAATAACCCCACCAAACCAAATTTGAGCCAAATCCCATTACCCATGTGAGGGAATTGCCATGTTTAAGTTTCTGGTCACTAGGCCACATTGTGAAGCAAGTACTATCTATGTGTGTCCAATGGCTATGAAATTTTATACACATGTGAACCATGCCAAGTAACAAAGCTACACCAATGTTCAGCCAAATCCACTAATCCTATGAGATGCTAGCTTCAACTTTGTATTTCTGTTCCAATTGGACATTTACAAAGGAAGTGCTAGCTAGCTTACTCCAAATGAGATGAAACCTGGTTTGCATAGGCATCCTAGTGTATGCTTGACCTATGCAGAAGATCATGCCTAGGGGAGCTATGTACAAGCCATGCCACAGTACAAACACCTTCTGTAGCATTGCTACATTTACAAAGGAGGTGCCATATACATTGATCCGTTTGAGCCCAAACTTTCCAGATCACTAGTCCCTCCTATCATAAAGCCAAAAGACAACTTCACCCTATCCAAAACCCCACCATGTGATCCCAGCTTCTGCTCCAAATTTGCTGCACCAAACTATTGATTGAGATAGAGATCACCACAGTGCATCTATTGACCATCCAGTTGTACCCATGTGACCAACACTCAAAGGACTTCACTATGGACAACTTTGGCCACAATAGAACTCCCCCAGTTGCACCCTCCCCTTTGATGGCCATGCTCTTGGACGCACACGGCGCGCTCTGGCCGCGCTCCGCGCGTGCCCGACGCGTCCCCATCCAGCCATAGTGTGCCCCTGTCGTCTCCTTCTTGTCAAGCCGTGTCGCACAGCTTTTCTCAGCCCGCGTGAGCCACGCCACCCTCTCTGGAGCCTCTCGACGCCTCCAGACGCTCGCCAGCTCACGTCCACCATGGCCGCATTTCCTCGTCTGGACCCCGAGCACGGATTCCCTCCTCCCCTATAAAAGGAGGCACTCCGAGCCTCCAGAGAACCACCAGCAGCCTCCCCACCTTCACTAGATTCCTTTCCCTCAACCATTTGATCGCCGGAGCCGACATTGCTCCCCCACATTCACCGCGTCCGCCGCCGGTCTCCTCTGGAAGCTGAGGCACCCGAAGCCGCCTCTTCCTCCGCCCCCCTCATGGCTACGGCCCTCTCCTCGGCGAACTCCACCGCCGCCCGGGCCAGGGGCCCCACCTCCCGCGCCGGTGAGCCGCCCGGCCACGACCACGGCCAAGCCCACGGCCGCCGCAGCCGGCTGCGCTGCAGGCCATCCCGTGTGACCCCACGGTCACTGGCGAGCGCACCCCGGCCTGCCGCGTCCAGGGGGCCTGCTCGCGAGATTTCCCGCGGCTCCAGCCACCGGCGACGAGCGGCTCGGCCCTGCCCTGTCCCGACGAGAGCAGAGGAAGGAGAGAGATAGAGGAGGAGAGTGGAGATCCGATGGGTGGGCCCCGCGTGTAAGAGGCCCAGCCTGGCTGACCGCTGGGCCTAGCGCGGTTAAGTGGAGGCGTATCCGTTTTAGTGCGCTTTCTCCTCTAGAAAGCGTACTTTGGCTCTTCTTGGGCGAAAATACGTTTCCTTCTTCAGAAAGCGTATTTCTCTGTTCAGAAGCATAAAATGCGCTTTCACTAAGCAGAAAGCGTATTCCACCCAAAAAACCAGCCCCGACACCGTTTCATTGATATCTCCGCAACCGTATTGAAAATAGGTTTCATGCCATGATTTGGTATTGTTATTTTCTGGTTGAGTCAAAGTTGTGTTTGACTTTTTGCCCGTTGCTTTGTTTTGAAATATTTTTGCAGGGCTTTGTTCGTGTCGAAGATCCAGGAGTTTTTCACACCACTCTGGTGAAAGGCAAGCCACAATACCCTTTGCACCTTCGCAAATCTTTGACGTGCTTTAAAAATTGTGTTACGATGATATGCTTATATCGGTGACCGTGATCATGTTGCTATTTTATGTTGGATGATTATCATTGTCATGCTATCATTGAATATACTATTTCTATGCTATGTTTTGCCACGATACATCCATGCTATGCTTTGATCATATCGTTGCCATGTTATGTCATGAATCATCGTAACCACAATATACCAACCCCATGGTAAGTTGCTCATGTTACACCTGCTCATGTTATGCCTAAGTTATGTTCAACTGCATTCATAATGTTGCCATGTTAATAACTTAATATTTGTAACACGGATAAGTTCACCATCTAAAACGTGTTTGATCATATTCGAAACTGTCATGTTAATATGCTATGCATTGTTACCATCTGATACTCATGTTGCACCTGATACTTGTGTTCGCTGTTGCATATATGCTTCATGACAAGTTGATCAGGTGCCACCGAACCGAACTTATCCGTGCAGCCACATTTGCTTCTATGAGAAGGCCTTGATTCGGTCTACCGGTGGGCGTCTCTTATTTGTATCACCAAAGAGGGGAGGCTATGCGCGGCAGTTGCCTTTGGCTGGGTAAACTGCGATAGTCTTGACAGGCAGAGTATGTTTTGCGCGCGGTCCCTGACGGGGGACAAAGTTTAAGGACCAAGTGATGGTCAGAGTGGTTCTAGTGGTAACGAAGGACACCTAACCACAGGGCTACCCAAGACGGGATGTCGGTGATGCGGTAAGAGGGACACACGGTAGCATCAGTCTCATTGGAGAAGTCCTAGTCCACTCCTGCGGTACGAGTTCCAAGGATCCCGTGGGACAAGTACCGAGGTGCTGGATGGAGGAAGAACTCCATAGTGTGGGTAACGTGCACAAACTCTGCAGAGTCACACAAATCTATTCGAATAGCCGCGTCCACGGTAGTGGACACAGTTCATACTAGGTCACACCTTATGATCAACATGAGTTCGGTGGTATGTTTGTGGTAAGTGGATGGTTATGCGATTGGTTGGGTGGTAACGAGGGACACCTAACCCGTTGAATGGTCATGCGATGACCGGATTGGTTGGGTGGTAACGGAGGACACCTAACCCGTTGAATGGTCACGAGGTGACCCGGTGCTTGAGTCGGTAAGGACTCCGAGTTAAGCCACGTGATCATGCGATGATCATGTGGGGTCCATGTGACCTTAAACGATGATTGATTGTGCATTAGTCTTCATGTTGATAAAATGCTGATAGTATGTTGATATGCTTGATGAATATATGCTTGCATGCTCACCTGTTTAATTCACTAATATACTTTAACCTGTTGCCATGTTATTTTTTTGCCTTGATGCATGGTTGTTGTGAGCTTGCAAGTACATTCAATGTACTGACCTGGCGTGTTATGCCAGATTTGCAGGCCGTGCTTTGGATGCGTAGGACGATGTTCCCGGTGTTTGCGAGCTAGGAGGTGTCCCAGCCAGTGTCCCTGTGGATTGGAGTTCTTCATCGCCATTATTGTTCCGCTGCCGTCGATATTCCGCTGCTAGAGTTATGCTGCTGCTTGGTGTAGAGCTGAGGCTAGCCAGAGGAGCAAACTGTGTCTCAGCTAGAGTTGTAATAGACCTCGTGTACCCCCATCTTCGGTAATAGAAAGCTGTTAAGTTCTATATCAATCAGTGCCGTGTTCCAGAAGACTTGATCTCTGGGCTGGTGCACGGGGCGTTCCGGTCCTCTGTGCCGTGGTGCCACAATGGTTGGTATCAGAGAAGGACTGGCTGTAGGACCCGCTAGCCCGCGCGAACGTTAGAAGGACGTTAGATTGATGTTAGAGCTAGAGTATAGCTTGCTTGTGTGATGCTATTGCCTGCTGCATTTGTTTGCTGCATATAGAGGCTATGGTTTCGCTAACGATCTGATCTGGAGAGTGTAGATGGCGGAATACCCGGTGGGTTACACAGGATCCTCTTCCGCAACCAACTTTGACTACCTCCTTGCAGACATTTGGTGGACTCTCTACCCCAATGGAGAGCTTCCAAGGTACCAAGTTTCCCAGACGTCGATCGGAGGGTAGCTGCTTGAGTACCGTGCCAGTGTCTACGTGGCAGCCACCATCCCTATGGATGTGCGCTCCTACAACTTCTAGGGTGAACTCGCTTCTACCCCAGATCGTGCCATTCAGCTTGCTGCGATGGCGGGCCTGTTAGGCCTATGCCACCAGGAGAGTGCGATGCATTAGAATCTCCCCTTCCATTTCTACCCCACCTTGGGTGCGACTCCGCAGCAAGTACGGTTCCCTCGCCCTTTGGCGGAGGCCGATGCGGCGGTGATCACCATGTCCCGCTACATGCTCTCCTAGTATGCCCTCATCGTCGAGCTAGTCCGTGATGCAAGGGATGCAAGGAGAGCTCTTGCTGCAGCCTTATCGTTGTCGACTTCTCCGCCCACTCCCATGACCCCCGACAACCCGCCGTTAGATCAGAACGCCTGAGCTTCGCGTAGTTCATGATGCATGAGTAGTAGTGCTGCATGTTGCTTGTTGCATGTTGATGTGTATAGCAATAAGTTGAGATCCTGCGTGCGATCTCGGTGCTTGTTCAGTATTGCTTCTCCTGCTTAGTTGGTTCTCGTTGTTGGTTCTTTGTTCAGTTTCTTCGGCAGTTGCTAACTCTGTTTTGGCAGGTGTTGGATGACTGGGACGGACCCTTGCTTGTTGTTCTTCGATATTGGCACCACATCTGGTTCTGAGCGGATGCATCGTCGACCGTCTAGAGTGGATGCCTGTTTTACATTTCTCTTTTCAACAACTGACCCGGGTTCTGAGCTGCTTTTTGGCCGTCTCGGGCAGTTGTTCAGTTTCTTTTCGCAGTGGAGACCCTATGCTCTGAGCTGCTTTTTGGTCGTCTTAGGGGACCTCTGCATTCTTTTTATCAATATTTCCTCATGCTCTGAGCTGATTTCGGTCGGCCGTCCTGAGCAATGTTTGAGCTATTCCAGTGCAAGTCCCAGATCAGAGTTGTAAAAACCGTTCTGGTGGCTATTGGGTTATTCGCTGTTTTCGTTGCAAGTAGTCCGGATAGTCATCGACTACCGCTAAAGCTGATGAAGTAGCAAGCCACTTCTCGTTTTCTTTTTCCTCGTGGTTTTCTTCGTTGGTTCTTCGTTTGGTTCTTTGGTGTCACTTTATCCGCCCGATGGAAAGTTGCTCATAACCCCGCATACCTCGAAGAACAAGTGCAATACCGCAGAGCAGCATGAAGACACCAAGTCAAGGACCCACACCAGCTTGCAGCAGGAGTGTTCAACCCCATATGATTTCTGCCTGAATGAACCAACTCAGCATTTTTTCGGTGGATGTTACAGTCATGAAGATTCCATCGGTGGAAGACCACCGAGAAATGAAGAAAATCAACCAGACATGAATGACGCATACCCGGTCGCATCTCACCCATTTTTCACAAGTGTGAATCATGCGGTAACCATCAGACATGAATTTCTTCTGTAACCAGAACAGCCTAAAGACTCAGACAGTTAAAGGCTGCAATGATGCGGGAAATCACCAAGTCAAACAGGACTTTTACCCAGTGCGTTTGAAGCAAGTGGCTCCCGAATGGATGCTACCCAAGCTATCCATTGAGTCCCATCTACATCGACTACGGCAGTCGCGAAGATTCATGCAAAGATAAGCAGAAACTGTGACCCACGAGCATATGCACCCAAGGCAGGACAAACACCAGCTACAGTCCTATGCAATACAAATTAATTCAGTATCTTCCGGAAGGTGGCCAAGAAATATCATGAAGCCCAGATGATCGGAAGAATGTTTCCCCCTCACCAGTCGGCAGTCAGAAGCCTGTCAGACACCGTGGTCAGATCTGTCTCCACGTCATTGAGGGAAATCTTCGGACAGAAGGAATCTCAACCTTCCGTAACGAGGTACAAGGCACAGCCGACTTGTACAGTGTATCAGCCTTCCTCAGTACGCTACCGGGATATCTTCTCAGCCAAGATAGTCAGCCTTCCTCCACAAGCCACCGACGGAAGCTTACAATGCAAGACACTCGATCGTGCTCGGTACGCCACAAGGGTGGACTCTAGCACAAGCCGTTCGATCTTTTTCAGTGAACTGCCGCTGAAACTTCCAGCAGAAGGAACCGACGCATCCACAGTATAAAGAGGCAAATTTCCGCGACAAGACCACCCATCTTCATCAGTAAGTTATTGAGCAAGCTTCCAAGGCAATACACCTAGTCTTCTTCAGCAAGCTATCGAGGCAGCTTCCCGTGTACGACACCCCGCCTTCCTCGATACGCCACCAGGGCAAGCTTCTTTGGTACGGTACCCCACCTTCCCCAGCAAGCTACCCCAAGCTTCGCAGACAAGATACCAGTCTTCCTCGATGCGTCATCATACCTGCAATAGTATTGTCAGGAATCCAGCCATGCAGGACAGTGAAGACTTCCACATCGTCAGGACCCGCATATGGTTATGGGTATTCTTATCGAGTATGATCGCTACCCCGGTGCAGATACCACCATGCTCGTAATCAAGGAAAGAATCATACACATGAACGACGGTGAAGAACCGCAACTCTCGGGAAACAAGTCAGCAGAAGAGGCGGAGACACATCTCAGCCTGGAAGAAAGACTGACAAAGTCACCTTGGAGAAAGGAAGCAAGGAGCATTGAATCCTTCTCCCGTCATGAAGGTCAGCTCCTCACGACTGACAAGGCCCCGCAGCAGAATAATCTGGAGACCCCATTCATTGCAACCAAGGTTATCAGGATGAAACAAGAAGACAAAAGGTGATGTTAACCCGTATATCTCAAAGATTGCGGCATAACAATAAGCCGCGATGCAAGAAGAAAATAACCCTGACTAAAGAAAATCCAGTAGAAGAAAGGTGATTGCCACATGAGCAAGACCCAGGATAGACACACATGGCAGATGTCAAACCTTGCTTAAATCTGAGCAAGTGTGTGATGGCTTCTCACCCCTTCGTTGGTTACCCCAAGTGGAAGGTTGAGATGTAGTGCAGCAGCAGTTTTCCCTCGGTGAAGATACCAAGGTTTGTCTCCAGCAGGACTCCAGAGATGATAAGTAGGTGCCAGCGGCGCAACTGAGGCGGACCTGCACACAGACACAGATAACTTTCTTCCCAACGAAGTTCAGAGAGGTTGTCAATCTCTCCGGTCTTGTTGTTTACAAAGGATAAACGCAAGGGATAATGATAGCAAATAAAAGCAGTAAAGTAAATGTAGCGTGGAAACAGTGATAAGGATATGGACCGGGATACGTGATGTTCGCTAGCGATGTCTCTCTCCCAAAAGATGATAAAATTGCTATGCGAGGTAAACAAATTACAGAAAGGCAATTGACAGGATTATGAACCCACCGCAATGCTAACTATGCTACAAAAGAAAGGAAGAGGTTCAAAAGCACAGGCAGTACGCCAAAATAAGTAGACCGAAATCCATCAGCATCTACTACTAATCATCCACCTTGAGATATCTATCCAGAACAGCTCGCTGGTATTAAGTGGCGAGCCCCACCCAAAGTGTAAACCCAAAGCAACAGACAACTACATTAAAAAGAACTCTGCGTAAAGTAAACAATCCTTGTAACCGTGGTTACAAGCACCGTTGTTTTCCCCCTTGTGGCAACAAAACATCCCCTAGACTCATGTTTCTATCACTCAAGCATGTCATCGGGGGGGGGGGCATGAACCCACAATCTAGCACAACGTTCCCTTTTGGAGTCACTACCTACTACTTGGCCAATGCAATAAACCGCAACGGAGAACATGCAAGAATTACTTAGGAACAACAATATAAGAGATTAAAACCAAATATATTACTCTATCACAATCTGAACATAATCTTATAATCCATCAGATCCTATCAAACTCAACATAGCAATAGCAGAAATATTACAAAGGTGCCTCGATCATGTAGGGAAGCTCACGAGGTCTAAACAATGAAGATCAAAGAGGGGAGGATAACATCACATAGATACTGATCACGGACCCATGGTCCAAGGAAAACTACTCACGAGACATCCGGGGAGCATCCATTGTGGAGAGGAGACTCCCGGAGGTCAATCCTCCCTCCGGCAGGGTGCCGGGAAGAGGTCTTCTGGTGCTCCCGATCTTGGAAGCGCGGCGACGGCGGAACAAAGGCGAGTTCGCGGAATAGGGTTCCTCTTCTGGAGTTTCCCGTGACGGGGGATAAATAGGCGAAGGGGGTAGCCAGAGGTGGACCAGGGGCCCTAGGCGCCCCCCTGGCGCGGCCAGGGGTGGGGCCGCGCCGGGTGGCCGCCTGGGCCCCCCCGGCTCCCCTCTGGCCCCTCCCGGGCTCTTCTCGAAGCTTCCTGTACGCTGATTTTTCCTGTATTTTTCCCGGAATTTTTCTGGCAATTTTTATATGGGGGAAAACTGAAATAGAAAAACAGCAGAAAACAGAAACTGGCACTAGGGTGCACTGAGTTAATAGGTTAGTCCAAATATGATCAAAAGTGTATGAAAGTGTATCTAGACCATAGCAATATCACACAAAACATGCATGGAGCAAGCAGAAATTATAGATACGTTTTGGACGTATCAGTGTGGCACCTCGCAAGTTGTCAGAGGTTTGCAACTCTTGAGCCTGACGGGTTAGGCAGAATGAATCGTGTGGACTTCAAGTCAAATTTGCCGCGATCAGTTAAAGTCATGTGGACAACCGTGGGTGTCTACCCCAAAGAAAGCTCATTCACTATGGGCCAAGGACCGTGTACCGATCCAGTTAGCCTGAGCAGTTACTCAAGTTCAGAATCGTCCGTCTTGCCAAGATACCCCCAGTCTGCTTCGTTAGAGGTCACCCGCTCAGCTCGGCATTTTGAATACAAGAACCGGATTAAAGCATATCAGGACCTATCGCCACCTGGAATGAGCAGTCAGTCAGGCAAATCTCAGCATGAGTACATGTCCAGAATTGTGCTCCTCCCCGAAGTAATGAGCACGGCGGACAAGCCAAAAGAAATACGACGCAACCCAACGTGCCGTCAGTCAAGGTCCCGATAGTAATTATTGTGAGATAGCAACTACCGATGAAGGCCAACACAAAGATTCAAGACCGTACCACGAGTAAAACCCGAGGTACCCTAAACACAGCATGGGTATCGTCAGCTTTCAGCCGATGACAAGACATTCTTTACCATAAAAGTCAGAAGATATGAGGATTGAAATCAGCAGGAAAGGATGTGAGGTATCAAGGAAGAACAGTTTGTCAGAGCTAAAGATCGGGTGAAGTAAACCCCCTCAGCAGAGATATATTGGATGCTACCCTGGGAACAGTATGCGGAAAAAGGAAACCCGAGAAGCAGAAAGTTTCCTAAGGACGGTAAGTTTGCAATGGTTCCCTGAGAAACCAAATCTCGAGGGCGAGATTTTTCTAAGGGGGTAGGTTTGTGACACCCTGGATTTTGGAACTTTCTTTTTCCAAAAACTTTTCTTATTCATTTCTGGATTTGCGATTGGATTTGCTGCTGATCACCTCGTTGGACTTGAAACTTGAGCATATTTTCTTTTCATGCTCAAGTGACCCTTGTTTCCAACCCTATCCATGTCATTCCTTTGATCCACCTCATCCAAGCCACCATTTTATGCAAACCATATATTCCTTTTTCCAATAAAAGGGATATTCCTATTATTTGAGGTTTGTGAAGCAACCCCTATTTATGTTGCTCCATTAATCCCCAAATAATTCCCACATGTCATTGACATCATATCTTGCCAAATTATCCAAAAGCAGTTCATAGCCCAAGTGGATTTTCCTCTAGAAAAATTCATTTGTCTATGGGGCAGAATGGATCTTTGTGAAGGGAGTGCCATTTCTCTTGATCCATTACTGGTGAAACTTTTTTCCAATCTCATAAGATAATATTATTGATCTCCACAAAATTCCACCACCATTTGATTAGCCAAACTCCCACAATAAATTCCCAAATTTTGGGTGCAGCAAGGGGGCATTGTGAAGCTAGTGCATGATAGGGGATCCCATTTGCCTTGAAACTTTTTGAGCATGATCCTACCACGAAATAACTGCAACAAACGAAATTTGAGCCAAATCCCATTACCCATGTGAGGGCATTGCCATGTTTAAGTTTTTGGTAAGTGGGCCACATTGTGAAGCAAGTACTATCTATGTGTGTCCAATGGCTATGAAATTTTACACACATGTGAACCATGCCAAAAAAATAACCTACACCAATTTTTAGCCAAATCCACCAATCCTATGAGATGATAGCTTCAACTTTGCATTTATGGTCCAATTGGACATTTACAAAGGAAGTGCTTGCTACCTTACTCCAAATGAGATGAAACTTGGTGTGCATACTCATCCTAGTGTATGATTGAGCTATGCAGAAGATCATGCCTACGGGAGCTATGTACAAGCCATGCCACAGTACAAACACCTTCTGCAGCATTGCTACATTTACAAAGGAGGTGCCATATACATTGATCCATTTGAGCCCAAACTTTCCAGATCACTAGTCCATCCTATCCTAATGCCAAAAGAAAACATGACCCTATCCAAAACCCCACCATCTGATCCCAGTTTCTGCTCCAAGTTTGCTGCACCAAACTGTTGATTGAGATAGAGATCACCATAGTGCATCTATGGACCATCTAGCTGTACCCATGTGATCAACACTCAAAGGACTTCACTGTGGACAACTTTGGCCACAATAGAACTCCCCCAGTTGCACCCTCCCCTTTGATGGCCATGCTCTTGGACGCACACGGCGCGCTCTGGCCGCGCTCCGCGCGTGCCCGACGCGTCCCCATCCAGCCATAGTGTGCCCCTGTCGTCTCCTTCCTATCAAGCCGCGCCGCACGGCTTTTCTCAGCCCGCGTGTGCCACGCCACCCTCTCTGGATCCTCTTGACGCCTATAGACGCTCGCCAGCTCAAGCCCGCCATGGCCGCATCTCCTCGTCTCGACCCCGAGCAAGGATTCCCTCCTCCCCTATAAAAGGAGGAACCCCGAGCCTACAGAGCACCACCAGCAGCCTCCTCATCTTCACTAATTCCTCTCCCTCGACCATTTTCTCACCGGAACCAACATTGCTCCCCCACGGCACTGCGTCCGCCGCCGGTCTCCTCATGAAGTGGAGCCACTCGAAGCTGCCTCTTCCCCTGCCCCCCTCCTGGCTGCGACCCTCTCCTCGGCGAACTCCACCGCTGCCCGGGCCAGGGGACCCACCTCCCGCGCCGGCGAGCCACCTAGCCTTGGCCACGGCCGCCGCAGCCGGCTGCGCTGCAGGCCACCCCGCGTGACCCCGCGGTCACCGGCGAGCGCCCCCCGGCCTGCCGCGTCTAGGGGGCCTGCTAGTGAGTTTCCCCGCGGCTCCAGCCGCCAGCGACGAGCGGCTCGGCCTTGCCCTGTCCCGACGAGTGCAGAGGAAGGAGAGAGACAGAGGAGGAGAGAGGAGATCCGACGGGTTGGCCCCGCGTGTAAGCGGCCCAGCCCGGCTGACTGCTGGGCCCGACGCGGTTAAGTGGAGGCATATCCGTTTTAGTGCGCTTTCTCCTCTAGAAAGCATACTTTGGCTCTTCTCGGGCGAAAATATGTTTCCTTCTTCAGAAATCGTATTTCTCTGTTCAGAATCCCAAAATGAGCTTTCACTGAGCAGAAAGAGTATTCCACCCAAAAAACCAGCCCCAACACCGTTTAAATGTAAGTCCAAACGGGTTGATTCTTTTTGCGTTGTTTTCGTATCGAGCTCCTCTTAGTGTTGGCATAGGTTTCATGATATAATTTGGTGTTGTTATTTTCTGGTCGAGTCAAAGTTGTGTTTGACTTTTTGCCCGTTGCTTTGTTTTGAAATATTTTTGTAGGGCTTTGTTGGTGTCGAAGATCCTAGAGTGTTTCACACCACTCTGTTGAAAGGCAAGCCACAATACCCTTTGCACCTTCGCAAAGCTTTGACATGCTTTAAAAATTGTTTTACGATGATATGCTTATATCGGTGACCGTGACCATGTTGCTATTTTATGTTGGATGATTATCATTGTCATGCTATCATTGAATATGCTATTGCTATGCTATGTTTTGCCACAATACGTCCATGCTATGCTTTGATCATATCGTTGCCATGTTATGTCATGAATCATCGCAACCACAACATACCAACCCCATGTTAAGTTGCTCATGTTACACCTGCTCATGTTATGCCTAAGTTATGTTCAACTGCATTCATAATGTTGCCATGTTAATAACTTAATATTTTTAACACGGATAAGTTCACCGTCTAAGACGTGTTTGATCATATCCGAAACTGTCATGTTAATATGCTATGCATTGTTACCATCTGATACTCATGTTGCACCTGATACTTGTGTTCGCTATTGGATATATGCTTCATGAAAAGTTGATCAGGTGCCACCGAACCGAACTTATCCGTGCAACCACATTTTCTTCTATGGGCAAGCCTTGATTCGGTCTACCGGTGGGCGTCTCTTATTTGTATCACCAAATAGGGGAGGGTATTGGCCGGGTATACGGCGATAGTCTTGACAGCCAGAGTATGTTTTGCCGCGGTCCCTGATGGGGGACAAAGTTTAAGGACCAAGTGATGGTCAGAGTGGTTCTGGTGGTACGAAGGACACCTAACCACAGGGCTACCCAAGACGGGATGTCGGTGATACGGTAAGAGGGAGACGCGGTAGCATTGGTCTCGTTGGAGAAGTCCTAGTCCACTCCTGCGGTACGAGTTCCAAGGATCCAGTGGGACAAGTACCGATGTGCTGGATGGAGGAAGAACTCCATGGTGTGGGTAACGTGCACATACTCTGCAGAGTCACACAAATCTATTGGAATAGCCGCGTCCACGGTAATGGACACAGTTCGTACTAGGTCACACCTTATGATCAACATGAGTTCGGTGCTATGTTTGTGGTAAGTGGATGGTTATGCGATTGGTTGGGTGGTAACAGGGACACCTAACCCATTGAATGGTCATGCGATGACCGGATTGGTTGGGTGGTAACGGAGGACACCTAACCCGTTGAATGGTCACGAGGTGACCCGGTGCTTGAGTCGGTAAGGACTCCGAGGTAAGCCACGTGATCATGTGGGGTCCATGTGACCTTAAACGATGATTGATTGTGCATTAGTCTTCATGTTGATAAAATGCTGATAGTATGTTGGTATTCTTGATGAATATATGCTCGCATGCTCACCTGTTTAATTCACTAATATACTTTAACCTGTTGCCATGTTATTGTTTTGCCTTGATGCATGGTTGTTGTGAGCTTGCAAGTACATTCAATGTACTGACCTGGCGTGTTATGCTAGATTTGCAGGCCGTTCTTTCGATGCGTAGGACAAAGTCACCGGTGTTTGCGAGCTAGGAGGTGTCCCAGCGAGTGTCCCTGTGGATTGGAGTTCGTCATCGCCGTTATTGTTACACTACCGTCGATATTCTGCTGCTAGAGTTATGCTGCTGCTTGGTCTAGAGATGAGGCTAGCCAGAGGAGCAAGCTGTGTCTCCGCTAGCGTTGTAATAGACCTCGTGTACCCCCATCTTCGGTAATAGAAAGCCGTGTTCCAGAAGACTTGATCTCTGAGCTGGTGCACGGGGCATTCCGGTCCTCTGAGCCGGGGTGCCACACATACACCTTGCTAAGGAATGCCCCACCGAGGCTATCCGACACGCCGAGGCCCATCCTACGGCTCATCAGAGAGGTCCCTGCCGGTCTACAGTCCTAAGGGCAAGAGCGTCTTGGGACGTCGCCCCTCGCTCTCCGGGTCGGTGTGAGGAGGGTGAATTCCAACGCCGCAGCGCGATCCGTCCCTGCCACAATGCCGAACTGGACGTCTTCCAGAGCTTTCGAACGAGACCACAACAAGGAGGGCCCACACCGTAATCCCACGCGAAGGTAGTGTATACAAGCCTTTGCGGCCTCTCAAGTCACCCACCTGAACCATTAGTCATTTTATTATTATCTCACAGACAACCGTTATTGTTTCCTGACCAACAACACAACGGACAACGAACAACAGCCAAGACCACCAGTGCGTCGGTGCCTTACCTTGTCTCACGTGTGCTCCGAGAGGAGTTTGACTTTCGCGGTTTGGTAACTCTCGCAGACGATGATCAGGGTCCAAGGCCGCCAGTACGTCGGTTGTACCCTCCCTGTCGTCCTGTCGCAATACCTCTCATGGGCACCGTTGGGTCGCCCGACTCTTACCTTTAAGGACAACCGTTGTTCAGGAACCTAGGGCGGCTATACAGAGTTAGCAACGAGTGGAGTACAAGGATTTCTCCTCGATAGCTCACACTTGATGTGGCTCGGCAGAGCCGAGGTAGGGGCCTTAGGCGGTGTCTGCGTTGTACCGTACCTGTGATAGTTATATATATTTTGTATCCGCGTTCACTCCAAGAGTGATCACGGCCTTCTAACTAATCCTAGTTGACTAGCAATGTGCAGGGCTCACTACTGAATAACTTATATATAGGCAGCATAGGATAAAGGAAGGTACATCAAGGGGCGACAAATATAGGCTATGCAATTGAATAGGATTGTAACGTAGCAGTAGCAGCAATGCCTAGTGCAAGAAATGTATGGAAAAGATAGGCGATATTTGGGGAAGGAAAATGGCTCTGCTTGGCTGGAAGCTCGACGGTAGAGGTACGGTCGTCGATGAAGCAGTCAATCACAGGGGAATCGGCAGCGGTCGTTGGGACTATCGGACAATAAGAGAGGGGGAAGAAACAATAAATACACAACAATAATAGCAATACAAATACAAGACATGGCAAACATAGTGTTATGCGTGAACTAATGCGGTGCTATACATTGCAGACGAAGCGAGAATTTAACCGGCTCCGGGCGATTATTGGACAGACAATCCGGAGGGGGAATGTCTCATGTGTGGTACGTTACAGAGGTGTGGTGAGGGTATGGGTAGCGTATCCGTATTCATTACATTTTTCTGATCAATTTTCATGCATAAAGTTTTTCCATCTGATTTACGGTTTAAATGATATCGATTTTCAAAGTTTAACTCAAATTAAAAAAAATTCTGGATTTTTCTTATTATTTAATAGACATTATCCACAATAGTAGGTTTGACTGGTCAACCTGATAGAGGGGACCCACCTATAAGGTTGACTGGTCAACTAACCAGTGTGTCCCACATGTCAGCCTCTAGTCATTTAATTAAATCCTTATTTTTATTCTAAAATCCACTGGACCCACATGTCATACACACATGTTATTAAACATAGATTAATCTAGTTAAATAGGAATTTGTCAGGGGTGGTACTGATACGTCTCAAACGTATCGATAATTTCTGCACGCTCCATGCATGTTTTGTGTGATATTGCTATGATCTAGATACACTTTCGTATACTTTTGATCATATTTGGACTAACCTATTACCTCAGTGCACCCAAGTGCCAGTTTCTGTTTTCTGCTGTTTTTCTATTTCAGTTTTCCCCCATATAAAAAGTGCTCCAAAAATAAGGGAAAAATCAGATAAAAAATCAGCGTACCGGAAGCTTCCAGAGCCCCGAAGGAGAGCCGGGGGCCACCACCAGGTGCCCAGGCGGCCACCTGGCGCGGCCAGGGGCCTGGCCACGCCAAGGGGGCGCCTGGACTACTGGTGGCCCCCCTGGCTGGCCCCCTTCGCTTATTGAATCTCCTTCACAGGAAACCTCCGAAGACAGAACCCTTTTTCGCAATCTCGCCTCTGTTCAGACGCCGCCGCGCTTCTCAGATCGGGAGCACCGTCAGGACCCTTCCCGGCACCCTGCCGGAGGGAGGATCGACCTCCGGGAGCTTCTCCTCCACCATGGACGCTTCCTGGATGTGCCGTTAGTAGTTTCCTTTGGACCATGGGTCCGTGATCAGTAGCTATGTGATGTTCTCCTCCCCTCTTTGTTATTCATGGTTTAGACCGCGTGAGCTGCCCTACATGATCGAGGCACATATGTAATCTTTCTGCTTTTGCTATGCTGAGTTTCATGGGATCTGATGGATTAAGAGATTATGTTCAGATTGTGATAGAGTAATATAATTGGTTCTTATCTTTTGTATTTTTGTTCCGAAGTAATTCTTGCATGTTCTCCGTTGCTGTTTATTGCTTTGGCCAAGTGGTAGATAGTAACTCCAAGAGGGAACGTTATGCTCGATTGTGGGTACATGCCCCCTGATGACACGCTTGAGTGACAGAAACATGAGTCTAGGGGATGTGCTTTGTCCACAAGGGGGAAAACAACGGTGCTAGTAACCGCGGTTGCAAGGATTGTTTACTTTACGCAAAGTTCTTTTTAATGCAGTTGTCGTATGATTTGGGTTTACAATTTCGGTGGGGCTCGCAACTTAATACCAGCAAGATGTTCTGGATATATATCTCAAGGTGGATGATTAGTAGTAGATGAAGATGGATTTCGGTCTACTTATTTTGGCGTACTGCCCATGCTTTTGAGCCTCTTCCTTTCTTCTGTAGCATAGGTAGCATTGTGGTGCGTTTATAATCCTGTCAATTGCCCATCTGTAATTTGTTTACCTCGCATAGCAGTTTTATCGTCTTTTGGGAGAGAGACATCACTAGTGAACATCACGGGATTCCGGTCCATATTCTCATCATTGTTTACAAGCTTATTTATTTTCCCACATTTACTTTCAGTTGCTATCATTATCATTATCCCTTCCGTTTGATCCTTTGTAAACAACAAGACCGGAGAGATTGACAACCCCTCTGAACTTCGTTGGGAGCTAAGTTATTTTTGTTGTGTGCAGGTCCAGGAGAAGCAAGTGGTTCTTTTCAGACGGTGCATCACTTGCTGATCCACCTACTTATCATTGCCGGAGTCCTACGGGAGACAAACACTATCCTCTACATAGGGGAAATTTACTCCTAACCTACATCTTACCTTCCACTTGGGGTAACCAACGAAGGGCGAGAAGCCATTATCACTTCCACGCCATCAAGTAAATTTCTGGCGCCGTTGCCGAGGACTCTGAGTGATAAGATAGGGGAGTTTCCCACTACCTTTTACCTTTACTTTTTTTGTCTTGTTAGTTTACTTTTCAGTTTTTGCTTTTACTATTGTGTCTTTTATCAAAAACCAAAAAATAGTTGCTACCTTTTGCCTTTGTCTTGCTTTGCCTAGTTATGCTATCTTTACCATGGGTATGGAACCACCCAAATATGGTAGGATGGACCTGTCTCACTTGGATCCCCTTCGATCAATTTGTGCTCGCGCTAAAAACCTAACCGACTTGGTTGAGGGAAAATTATTGGATGATTTGGCTCATTATACCCGGCACCGCCTATCTGAGAAAGGGAAAAACTTATGGGACCAAATACAAACTTCTTATTGCTATTGTAAATGTTTATGCCACATTTATGATTTTACTTGCTGCTCTAATATAGATCGTAAACACCTTCCTTTCCAATGTGAGTTTATTGAAAATGAGATCTTATCTTATTATTCTAAAGGTGTTTATGATTACTTTGATGTTGAAAAGATTGAAGAGTTTGTTGCCTTTAAGGGTGTTTATGAGATTGCTTCTTTGATTGAAACGTATCACGATACTATTTACAAGTCGGAAAACTTTACAGTTCTTGCTTATTGCTTCGAGAATTATAGTTCCAATTCTTATATTGTCAGAACCCTCTGTTAGGTAATGTGCTAGGATCAAAGTCTTCTTGCATCATGTTAAAAATTTCAAAAGAAATCATTTGAAATCAAAATCAAACTCAAATGGGAGAAGGAACCCCCCCATATGAATTAATTCAAAAGTCCAGAAATAAATCTTCTCCAAAAATTCATGTTTGATTTTTGAAAAGTATTATAAATGAGTGTGATCACATATCAAGTGATGTGGGACCCACCGCATGCTCATTGATTTTTCAAATATTCAAACAGTGCCTTGGAATTAATCAAATACCCCTATTTGATTTAAAGTTCAAATAGTTTTAATTTTAAAAAGTGCCAAACTTTATAAGTGGCTAGTCTAATATAATATGAGGCCATATAAAAAGTTTCAGCATTTTTAAGAATGCCTAGCAATTCCAACATATTACAGAAAAGAAAAGAAACAGAAAACTTACCTGGCGCCTAGGCGAGGCCCACTTATTCTGGCCCAGTCCAGCCCACCTGGACTCCTCCCCTGTCGTCTTCCTCCCCGCGTCTCCAAGATGCTCGGTGGAATTCCACAGAGCCAGCAGAGCACGTAGCTCCTCCTCCAGGCGCCACCTGCCCTTCCCCGGCCCTTCTACGCGGCCCTGGAGACTCACCCGAGTGCCACGCCTCCATTCCTCCCCTCCAGAGCCTCTCCCTCTCACTCCTGCGACGAACCCGACGACGACCCGAGCGCCACCGTCGCCATGCCGTGCAGAACGCGTGGCCATCGTCACCTCCAGGCCGCACCAAGCTGTCCTTCCTCCTCGCCGCCTTCGTCTTCATCACCGTTTGGAAGATCGCGAGACAATTCGACCCCGAGCCGCCGGATTCGTCCTCGAGTTCTCACCGGCTGCCGAGAAGACCACCGCCAAATTCATCGTCGTGGCCTCCCCGTCTCCACCGCCTGTGCCATCGCATTCACCACCTTCTGGTGAGCATTTCCCCTCGCCTTGCAGCTTCCCGCTCCTCCTCTAGCCACTTCCACCATGAGATGAGAGCTCTGCCGCCACCATGGTCGACGCAGAGCAAGCTGTCGTGCCCCTGGCGTTGCCCCAGTACGCGCGTTTGGCTCCAGGTTCCTCTAGACTTCGAACGCGCCAAGTCCCAGCTCAAGCCGTGCCCCCTAGCCTCGTCTACGACCTCGCCGGTTCTCTTCTTCCGCCGGAGTAGTCGCCGCCGTCTCTCCCAACGTCCCCGTGACCCCCTGATGCCTCCATTCGACGCGGATGACCTCCAGGAGCACGCCCGTGCCCTCCGTTCCCCTCCCCGTGGCCCGTAGCCGATTCCGGCGAGGCACCGCCGTGGCCAGAGCCACCGGCGTCAAGCCGGCGCCATTAGCGCCCTAACCCCGAGCTAATTAACCCCCCACCAGAGGCTGACCAGTGGGACCAGGGCTTAATTAACCCCTGTTTATTTTAAACAGAGGGGGAATTAAGTCCCAGGTCACTGACAATTGGGGCCCTTCTGTCAGTAGCCCCCTGACGTCAACCTTGCTGTCACAGTGACGCCATAATGTTTAAATCGATTAAAAGAAATCAGAAAATTACAGAAAATGCTTTAAACTTTGAAATTCAATAACTAATTCATATTAACTGCAAATTGGACAAATAATATGTCTAAAATTATCAGAAAAATACAAGGATTCTGAATATGCAACTTGTTTCTATGTTTGACCATTTTAAAATGGGTGAACAGTAGCAAACATGCATATGGATCCTTTTTGAATTCAATTTTGGAGTGAATTTGCAAATGATTTTGCAACACACTTCTATTAGATGGATTCATCGACACATCAGAAGACTTTACCTCACCTTTATAACATCACTTCATGTTCAACATTTTCAAATGAACATTCATGCATTCAAATGCATTTGAACTTCATCGATAAATCAAATGGAGTTTGAATTTGCAATTCAATTGCAATATACTCCTTTTAAATAGAATTGTCCACACAATGCAACCATGAACATCACCATATACAATTGATCATGTGCTTGTGCATTGTACCTTATGTTGATCACTTTGTTTGTATTGTTTTCTCGGATAGAAGTGGAGCCGGAACCCGAGATCACCCCCTTCATTGAAGACCCCGAGACTGAACCTCGTCAGCAAGGCAAGCAAACCCCCATTGATCATATCTATAAAATCCCAATTCCCTCTCAGTCTCGCTTATGCATGTTTAGGAGATCACCTTGTATCGATTCTACCGCATAGTTGAACCCATATCCGATGCATGACCTATCATCTTGACACAGTAGTAAGGAAACCACAATCCTAGCTGACATAGGACTTGATTGATATCATGTGGCCCCTACAACTGTTACTGCTTATTGCATGCTTAGAGTTTACAATGAGGATGTTTTTGATGTTAGTCGGGATGATAGTGAACATGGTGTTGATGAAAGTGAAATTGTGTTGGTGAATCTACCCTAATACAAGGTGAACGATGAGACGTTGTGTAGGAGTACACAGTGGGTTGTCTCGTTGAACACGGCCTTAAGTCCGAGTTCTTGTGTGGTGATCCAAGACGAAGAGTACAACAACACATTGGGAAACTGACCCCTCTCATCCTAGTACCTCACCCCGTTCGAACCCCAGAAGTCGCAGTAGTTCGGAGTTCTGGTAGGGCTGTGGCACGGTCTGCGAAGTGGATGAACGGCTTTTCAAGACCGGCTTGGGACCCTGCACACATCGTTTGAAGCTGTACTGGAACCTCGGCCGGACTTCCATATGGATCCCCCTCAGATAGGCGACTCTCTGGACTAGAACGGAGCTGTGGGCGAAGTGTTGTGGTGAAAATCCTCGCTGACACCCCTTGAATGGTGTCCAGGCCAAAGGAGGTAACTGATGGTCATGTGTGTGTAGTAGTACACCCCTGCACGGTTAACAAAACTATTCGAATAGCCGCGTCCGCGATTAAGGTCTGCTTGCAAAGCTTAGCTTGATTATTAGACAACTTAAACTGGATACTTCTAAAACTCGCAAGATAAGCGTGAGTGCTATGGTGTGCTCCTCGTGGGGAAGTCGAGGAAGGAACCATAGTGGTTTATTGGTTGGAGATGTAGTGGACTCGTGTACGCTTCTTACCTCAAGTCTGGTACTCGTAGTTCAGGACTAGCCAAGTCAAAGCTGGCACTTCTTCAAGTGAAACCTTAACTCCCTTTCCCTTGATACATGTGCATGAGTAGTGTAGTTCCTACGTAAGTCTTGCTGAGTACGACTTTGTACTCACGTTTTCTTATTCTATGTTTTAGATGAACCCACTGACCCCGAAGGTGGATTCTTCATCGAGCTCGACGATTGAAGACCAAGCTAGTGTAGTCCCAGTCAGACGACTGGTTCCCTCGTGGAGGGCTTGTTTATAGTTAAGGCTTCTCTAAGCCATTTGTTAAACTTGTCTGTACTCAGACCTACTTTTCTTCCGCATGTTTGATGTAATGTGGGATCACAGACTTGTGATCTCTGTGTGCACTCTGTAAGAGTTATCAATAAAGTTCTATACTTGCAGAGAATTGCAATGATACCTGCTGTTCATACAAGGCATGTGTGCTACGTGTATGTTTATAACATGCATGTCTTTGTATGGGTTTTCGAGACCGTAGTTGTGATCTGGCTGGCGGTCTTTTATACACCAAGTGGTCCTTAGATGTGCGCAGCTTGGGGCAGCGCGATGCGATTGTTCGAGACTCTGTCTCGTGCACACTTTGATGTATGATCAAGCCCGCCCTAGACCCCGACTAAGTGATCGGGCTGGAGTAAGTCTATTGAAGAGTTATGAGATAGTCGATAGTATGGTTGAGGCGACTTGTCTGTGAATATGGGAGTTCATCACCCATATCATTTAGACTTGTGTGCGGACGATGAGGACCCATCTCAATTGATCATCCGGCCTGGATGGGATGCCCCTCACGTATGATGCTTTCCGAGAACGTTCTGTGCTTGGCCTTGTCTGCTTAGACAAGTGGGTACGGTTCTCAGCTCTCCATATGACTATGTCGTAGCGGGACTTGCATACGCTAGCCCCGGGTCCCAACAGACTTGGTATCAGAGCAGGACTGACTGTAGGATTATCAGCCTTGGCCGAAGTCGAGTTTAGCTTGCTATATTTATATAGTTACTCTGGGTATATAAGGGAACAACGTAAGGCTTCTTTTTTCTCCTTACTCTGAGTTCTGAGTCACCCTTATCTTTTCTACGGGATGATAGGACTAGGCTCATCTATGTCTTACTAGAACATCTCGTTGATTGCCTCCTTATAGCCATAGGATAGTTTTGGTTGTCCAGAGTCTCCGTGTTTTGAGTTCCTTGAAGAAGTTCTGTCCAATTTCTTCGAGGTTGTTTCAATTTCCATCCTAGTGTAGCCGTTATGCTGCCGGATTTGTTCCGTGATTCTTCGATTCATTGCCTTCGCATTATTATCTTTTCCGCCTAAATCATATCCTTTTATCCTTGCCTCCATCGTACAACCTGTTCTGATTGTTGAGTTTATCACACAGGATGTCACGTGGAACTCATAGTGCTGTTCTTCAGAATCGAGACCGTGATCGGAATTGAAATGATGATGAACCTCCACCCCCGCCTTCTGCGGCGGAAATCATGATGGAAGCTGAGCGGAATAGACGTGATCAAACACGCCTTCTGGAGCTCAGCGAGTAGAATACCGCCCACCATCGTAATGTGGTGGTCAGCATTCAGGACTTCATCTTCCTCAAGCCACCGGTATTCCGATGTTCTTCTGAGCCCCTCGAAGCAGATGATTGGCTCCGTTCCATCGAGCGTAAGCTTGATACAGCACATCTTGCTCCCGATGATTGAGTTATTTTCGCGGTATACTTCTTGGAAGGTGCTGCTCTTCAGTGGTGGGAGAACTATGTTGCAATGCAGCCAGATGGTCACGTAGTGACTTGGCAAGAGTTCTGTGTTGCCTTTCGAGGGTACCACATTCTGGATGAGTTGATGGAGCGCAAGAAGGAAGAGTTCTGCAATCTAAATCAAGGAGAGATGTCCATTCATGAGTATGTGAGGGAATTCAACCGTCTTGCTCGTTATGCCCAAGATGAGATCACCACCGATGCCAGAAAGCAGGCAAGGTTCCGCAAGGGACTTAGCCCCATCCTTCGTCATGCTCTCAACCTCCTTGAGTTTGCCACCTTTGAGGATTTAGTCAACAGATCCTTTAGAGTTGAGCATGGCAATGAAGTTTTCGAGAAGTCTCGCAAGCATGCTCTTGAGCTTGCCCCTTCTTCCAGTTCACGGCCTTAGAAGCGCATGATCTGGATTCCTAACAGTTTGTTTCCCCAAAACAACCCACCGAGGCCATCCCTTGTGCCGCCTCGTCCACCAGCTCCACTAAACAACCCAGCTCCCCGCACTATCTTTGGAGCCTGCTTCAGATGTGGCCAGCCTGGTCACTACTCTCATGAGTGCCCCGTCAATCAGAATGCTCCACCCCATGCCAAAGGAAACCCCACTGTTCGTGCCAAACCATCCCCGAAGGTTCGCACCGCCAAGCCTTTCACTTCCACAAATCTTGGATGTGTGAACCAAATCTCAGCTGTGGAAACTGATAGTACTTCTCACGTAATTCTTTGTACGCTCCCAGTCAATTTTTTCCCCACTTTTGTTCTTTTCGACCCAGGAGCTTCTCACTCATTCATGTCGGAGAGTTATGCACTTCGGCATGATGTATCCTTTGAAGAAATGTTCACCCCTATATCATTCAAACTCCTGGTTCAAAATAGCAAACTAATAGAGTAAGCCATGGTAATCAAATTGCAATTGAGGGTTTAGTATTCCTTGCTTCACTCATAGCCCTCAAGTCTTCAGACATTGATGTCATCCTTGGTACGGATTGGTTATCAAGGCAGAATGCTTTTCTTGATTGTAAATCCAAGTCAGTTAGACTTACACATCCTTCAGGCCAGACAATAGCTTACTCCTCACCAAGAACAAGAACCCAAGTGCATTCTTTGAATGTGCTTCCCCTTCCCGACCTTGAAGATGTTCCGGTGGTTCGTGACTTCCCGGATGTCTTTCCTGAAGAGCTGCCGGGAATGCCACCCGACAGATGTGTAGAATTTATAGTAGATCTTATGCCAGGAACCGCACCAATTTCCAGACGCCCATACAAAATGGCCCCACGTGAGTTAGCTGAGCTTAAAACCCAACTTGAAGCTTTGTTGGAAAAAGGCTTCATCCGCCCTAGCTCATCGCCATGGGGTTGCCCCGTTCTGTTCGTAACGAATAAAGATGGAACAGAAAGGATGACGTAGACTATCGCCCGCTAAATCTAGCGACGATAAAGAACAAGTACCCACTGCCCAGGATGAATGATCTTTATGATCAACTTGCAGGATCCTCTGTCTTCTCCAAGATGGATTTGAGATTAGGTTATCATCAAATCAAAATCCGAAACGAGGACATTCCCAAAACGGGTTGTTCTACTCGTTATGGTCTTTACAAGTACACCGTCATGTCCTTTGGTTTAACCAATGCCCCCGCCACTTTCTCACGCATGATGAATTCGATCTTCATGGAGTACCTAGATAAATTTGTTGTAGTTTATCTTGATGATATTCTCATCTACTCGAAGAACGAAGAAGAACATGCCGAACACCTAAGGCTGGTATTGATGAAACTTAGAGAGCATCTCCTGTATCCTAAATTCTCCAAGTGTGAATTTTGGCTACCAGAAGTGACCTACTTAGGCCACGTGATTTCTGCAAAAGGCATTGATGTGAATCCCGAGAGCGTTCAGGTCGTCCTTGACTGGACTCCACCTTAATCGGTTAAGCAAGTTAGGAGTTTTCTTGGCCTAGCCAAGTATTGCCGCCGCTTCGTCGAGAACTTTTCCAAAGTTGCAAATCCTCTAACTGAACTCCTCAATAAAGATAAGAAATTCCTATGGACTCCCAAGTGCGAGGAAAGCTTTCAAGAGCTAAAAAGAAGATTGACTTCTGCACCCGTACTTGCGCCTCCAGACACCAAAAAGGATTTCGAGATCTTTTTTGACGCCTCACGGCAAGGGATAGGATGCATACTTATGCAAGATAGACATGTGATAGCTTATGCTTCACGCCAGTTGCGTCCACATGAAGAGAACTATCCTACCCACGATCTTGAACTCGCTGCCGTAGATCATGCCCTGACAACTTGGCGACATTACCTCCTTGGTAATCGTTGTGAGATCTATTCCGACCACCAAAGCCTCAAGTACATATTCACCCAGCCAGATCTTAATCTCAGGAAAAGACGCTGGATTGAGTTGATAAAAGATTATGACTTAGGAATTTCTTACACCCCAGGCAAAGCCAATGTCATGGCTGATGCACTAAGTTGTAAGTCGTATTGTAACAACCTCATGTTACAACAGTATCAACCAGTTTTCATGAGGAATTTCGAAAACTAAATCTCGAGATTGTTCCTCATGGCTATCTTTCTACCTTGGTGGAGAAACCAACCCTTGAGGATAAATTCATAGCCGCCCAGAAACGTGATAGTGGTATTCGAGAGATCAAGAAGAACATTGCTAGCGGAGTTGCTAAATGTTTCTCCATAAATGATCAAGGTGTCGTTTTCTTTGGCACTCGATTGGTTGTACCACGAAAACACAATCTTAGGAGGCTAATCCTCAAAGAATCTCATGACACTCCCCTTTCAATTCAACCTGGTACCACAAAGATGTACCGAGACCTACGCCAGAGATTTTGGTGGACTAGGATGAAGAGAGAAATTGCTAAGTTCATTGCCGAATGTGATTTTTTTCATCGCATTAAGGCCAAACACCAAAGACCTGCTGGCACTCTTCAACCTTTGCCTATTCCACAGTGGAAATGGGATAAATTCGTTATGGACTTCATCACCGGCTTTCCAAAAACCCAGAAAGGAAACGGTGCCATCTTCGTTCTCATAGATAGACTGTCCAAAGTTGCACACTTCCTTCCTGTTCGCGAGTCTATAACTGCTAGCCAGTTAGCGGACTTGTACGTCTCTAGAATTGTATCCCTTCACGGTGTTCCTTTGGAAATCAATTCTGATCGTGGTAGCCTTTTCACCTCTAGATTCTGGGGAAGCTTTCAGAATGCTATGGGAACTCATCTCTCCTTTAGTACAGCTTTCCATCCTCAGTCTAGCGGTCAAGTCGAAAGGGTTAACCAAATTCTTGAAGACATGCTCAGAGCTTGTGTTATCTCATTCGGAAAGAATTGGGAGAAGTTTCTTCCATTCGCCGAATTTGCTTATAACAATAGTTTTCAATCTAGTCTAAACATGGCTCCTTTTGAACTCCTTTATGGACGACAATGTCGAACACCCCTTAAATGGTCAGAAACCGGTGAAAGACAATTCTTTGGACCGGATATGATCATGGAAGCAGAAGAACAAGTTCGCGTTGTTCGTGATCGTTTGAAAGCCGCTCAGTCTCGTCAGAAAAGCTACTATGATCGTCATCATAGGCAAGAAAGCTACAATCTGGACGAGAAGGCTTACCTTCGGGTTACTCCTCTGAAGGTAACCCAACGATTTGGTATCAAAGGCAAGTTGGCCCCACGTTACATCGGACCTTTCCGCATTCTTTCTAAACGTGGAGAAGTTGCCTACCAACTTGAACTACCCCCGCACCTTTCCCGAGTACATGATGTATTCCATGTGTCACAACTCAAGCGTTGCTTCAAGGACCCCATCCGCGAAGTCGACCATGAAACACTTGATCTCCAAGATGAGCTTTCTTATCGAGAATACCCTGTTCGTGTTCTTGATTCAGCAGAGCATGTCACTCGCTGAAAGAAGATCAAGTTTCTCAAAGTTCAGTGGTCACACCACTCCGAGAAAGAAGCCACGTGGGAAAGAGAAGACCGTCTCAGTGCCGAGTACCCCACCTTCCTCCCGCAGACTTCTGAATCTCGGGACGAGATTCTGTTGAGTGGGGGCGAGTTGTCAGAATCCTCTGTTAGGTAATGTGCTAGGATCAAAGTCTTCTTGCATCATGTTAAAAAATTCAAAAGAAATCATTTGAAATCAAAATCAAACTCAAATAGGAGAAGGAACCCCCCCCATATGAATTAATTCAAAAGTCCAGAAATAAATCTTCTCCAAAAATTCATGTTTGATTTTTGAAAAGTATTATAAATGAGTGTGATCACATATCAAGTGATGTGGGACCCACCCCATGCTCATTGATTTTTCAAATATTCAAACAGTGCCTTGGAATTAATCAAATACCCCTATTTGATTTAAAGTTCAAATAGTTTTAATTTTAAAAAGTGCCAAACTTTATAAGTGGCTAGTCTAATATAATATGAGGCCATATAAAAAGTTTCAGCATTTTTAAGAATGCCTAGCAATTTATTTTAGCTTGGCCAACATATTACAGAAAAGAAAAGAAACAGAAAACTTACCTGGCGCCTAGGCGAGGCCCACTTCTTCTGGCCCAGTCCATCCCACCTGGACTCCTCCCCTGTCGTCTTCCTTCCCGCGCCTCCAAGCTGCTCGGTGGAATGCCACCGAGCCAGCAGAGCACGTAGCTCCTCCTCCAGGCGCCACATGCCCCTCCCCGGCCCTTCTACGCGGCCCTGGAGACGCACCCGAGTGCCATACCTCCATTCCTCCCCTCCAGAGCCTCTCCCTCTCACTCCTGCGATGAACCCGACGACGACCCGAGCGCCGCCGTCGCGATGCCGTGAAGAACGTGTGGCCATCATCACCTCCAGGCCGCACCAAGCTGTCCTTCCTCCTCGACACCTTCGTCTTCATCACCGTGCGGAAGATTGCGAGTCAATTCGACCCCGAGCCGCCAGATTCGTCCTCGAGTTCTCGCTGGCCGCCGAGAAGACCACCACCAAATTCGTCGTCGTTGAAGCCTCCCCGTCTCCACCGCCTGTGCCATCGCATTCACCACCTTTTGGTGAGCATTTCCCCTCGCCTTGCAGCTTCCCGCTCCTCCTCTAGCCACTTCCACCATGAGATGAGAGCTCTGCCGCCACCATGGTCGATGCAGCGCAAGCTCTCGTGCCCCTGGCGTTGCCCCAGTACGCGCGTTTGGCTCCTGGTTCCTCTAGACTTCGAACGCGCCAAGTCCCAGCTCAAGCCGTGCCCCCTAGCCTCGTCTACGACCTCGCCGGTTCTCTGCTTCCGCCGGAGTAGTCGCCGTCGTCGCTCCCAACCTCCCCGTGACCCCCTGATGCCTCCATTCGACGCGGACGACCTCCAGGAGCACGCCCGTGCCCTCCGTTCCCCTTCCCGTGGCCCGTAGCTGATTCCGGCGAGGCGCCGCCGTGGCCAGAGCCACCGACGTCAAGCCGGCGCCATAGCGCCCTAACCCCGAGATAATTAACCCCCCCACCAGAGGCTCACCAGTGGGCCCAAGGCTTAATTAACCCCTGTTTATTTTAAACAGAGAGGGAATTAAGTCCCAGGTCACTGACCAGTGCGGCCCTTCTGTCAGTGGCCCCCTGACGTCAGCCTGGTGTCACAGTGACGCCACAATGTTTAAATCGATTAAAATAAATCAGAAAATTACAGAAAATGCTTTAAACTTTGAAATTCAATAACTAATTCATATTAACTCCAAATTGGACAAATAATATGTCTAAAATTATCAGAAAAATACAAGGATTCTGAATATGCAACTTTTTTCTATGTTTGACCATTTTAAAATGGGTGAACAGTAGCAAACATGCATATGGATCCTTTTTGAATTCAATTTTGGAGTGAATTTGCAAATGATTTTGCAACACACTTCTATTAGATGGATTCATCCACACATCAGAAGACTTTAGCTCACCTTTATAACATCACTTCATGATCTACCTTTTCAAATGAACATTCATGCATTCAAATGCATTTAAAATTCATCGATAAATCAAATGGAGTTTGAATTTGTAATTCAATTAAAATATACTCCTTTTAAATAGAATTGTCCACACAATGCAACCATGAACATCACCATATACAATTGATCATGTGCTTGTGCATTGTACCTTATGTTGATCACTTTGTTTGTATTGTTTGCTCGGATAGAAGTGGAGCCGGAACCCGAGATCACCCCCTTCATTGAAGACCCCGTGACTGAACCTCGTCAGCAAGGCAAGCAAACCCCCATTGATCATATCTATAAAATCCCAATTCCCTCTCAGTCTCGCTTATGCATGTTTAGGAGATCACCTTGTATCGATTCTACCGCATAGTTGAACCCATATCCGATGCATGACCTATCATCTTGACACAGTAGTAAGCAAACCACAATCCTAGTTGACATAGGAGTTGATTGATATCATGTGGCCCCTGCAACTGTTACTGCTTATTGCATGCTTAGAGTTTACAATGAGGATGTTTTTGATGTGAGTCGGGATGATAGTGAACATGGTGTTGATGAAAGTGAAACTGTGTTGGTGAATCTACCATAATACAAGGTGAACAATGAGAGGCTGTGTAGGAGTACACAGTGGGTTGTCTCGTTGAACACCGCCTTAAGTCCGAGTTCTTGTGTGGTGATCCAAGAAGAAGAGTACAACCACACATTGGGCTCACTGACCCCTCTCATCCTAGTACCTCACCCCGTTCGAACCCCAGAAGTCGCAGTAGTTCGGAGTTCTGGTAGGGCTGTGGCACGGTCAGCGAAGTGGATGAACGGCTTTTCAAGACCGGCTTGGGACCCTGCACACATCGTTTGTGGTTGTACTGGAACCTCGGCCGGACTTCCATATGGATCCCCCTCAGATAGGCGACTCTCTGGACTAGAACGGAGCTGTGGGCGAAGTGTTGTGGTGAACATCCTCGCCGACACCCCTTGAATGGTGTCGAGGCCAAAGGCGGTAACTGATGGTCATGTGTGTGTAGTAGTACACCCCTGCAGGGTTAACAAAACTATTCGAATAGCCGCGTCCGCGGTTAAGGACTGCTTGGAAAGCTTAGCTTGATTATTAGACAACTTAAACTGGATACTACTAAAACTCGCAAGATAAGCGTGAGTGCTATGGTTTGCTCCTCGTGGGGAAGTCGAGGAAGTAACCATAGTGGTGTATTGGTTGGAGATGTAGTGGACTCGTGTACGCTTCTTACCTCAAGTCTGGTACTCGTAGTTCAGGACTAGCCAAGTCAAAGCTGGCACTTCTGCAAGTGAAACCTTACCTCCCTTTCCCTTGATACATGTGCATGAGTAGTGTAGTTCCTATGTAAGTCTTGCTGAGTACGACTTTGTACTCACGTTTGCTTATTCTATGTTTTAGATGAACCCACTGACCCCGAAGGTGGATTCTTCATCGATCTCGAGGAATGAAGACCAAGCTAGTGTTGTCCCAGTCAGACGACTGGTTCCCTCGTGGAGGGCTTGTTTATAGTTAAGGCTTCTCTAAGCCATTTGTTAAACTTGTCTGTACTCAAACCTACTTTGCTTCCGCATGTTTGATGTAATGTTGGATCACATACTTGTGATCTCTGTGTGCACTCTGTAAGAGTTATCAATAAAGTTCTATACTTGCAGAGAATTGCAATGATACCTGCTGTTCATACAAGGCATGTGTGTTGCATGTATGTTTATAACATGCATGTCTTTGTATGGGTTGTCGAGACCGTAGTTGTGATCTGGCTGGCGGTCTTTTATACACCAAGTGGCCCTTAGATGTGCGCAGCTTGGGGCATCGGGATGCGATTGTTCGAGACTCTGTCTCGTGCACACTTTGATGTATGATCGAGCCCGCCCTAGACCCCGACTAAGTGATCGGGCTGGAGTAAGTCTATGTAAGAGTTATGAGATAGTCGATAGTATGGTTGAGGCGACTTGTCTGTGAATATGGGAGTTCATCACCCATATCATTTAGACTTGTGTGCGGACGATGAGGACCCATCTCAGTTGATCATCCGGCCTAGATGGGATGCCCCTCACGTACGATGCTTTCCGAGAACGTTTTGTACTTAGCCTTGTCTGCTTAGACAAGTGGGTACGGTTCTCGGCTCTCCATATGACTATGTCGTAGCGGGACTTGCATACGCTAACCCCGGGTCCCGTCAGACTTGGTATCAGAGCAGGACTGACTGTAGGATTATCAGCCTTGGCCGAAGTCGAGTCTACCTTTCTATAGTTATATAGTTACTCTGGGTATATAAGGGAACAAATTAAGGCTTCTTTTTTCTCCTTACCCTCATCGATCTGAGTTCTGAGTCACCCTTATCTTTTCTACGGGATGATAGGACTAGGCTCATCTATGTCTTACTAGAACATCTCGTTGATTGCCTCCTTATAGCCGTAGGATTGTTGTGGTTGTCCAGAGTCCCTATGTTTTGAGTTCCTTGAAGAAGATCTGTCCAATTTCTTCGAGGTTGTTTCAATTTCCATCCCAGTGTAGCCGTTATGCTGCCGGATTTGTTCCGTGCTTCTTCGATTCATTGCCTTCGCATTATTATCTTTTCCGCCTAAATCATATCCTTTTATCCTTTCCTCCATCGTACAACCTGTTCTGATTGTTGATTTTATCACACAGGATGTCACGTGGAACTCGTAGTGCCGTTCCTCAGAATCGAGACCGTGATCGGAATCGAAATGATGATGAACCTCCACCCCCTCCTTCTGCGGTGGAAATCATGATGGAAGCTGAGCGGAATAGACGTGATCAAACACACCTTCTAGAGCTCAGCGAGCAGAATAACGCCCACCATCGTAATGTGGTGGTCAGCATTTAGGACTTCATCTTCCTCAAGCCACCGGTATTCCGATGTTCTTTTGAGCCCCTCGAAGCTGATGATTGGCTCCGTTCCATCGAGCGTAAGCTTGATACAGCACATGTTGCTCCCGATGATTGAGTTATTTTCGTGGTATACTTCTTGGAAGGTGCTGCTCTTCAGTGGTGGGAGAACTATGTTGCAATGCAGCCAGATGGTCACGTAGTGACTTGGCAAGAGTTCTGTGTTGCCTTTCGAGGGTACCACATTCTGGATGAGTTGATGGAGCGCAAGAAGGAAGAGTTCTGCAATCTAAATCAAGGAGAGATTTCCATTCATGAGTATGTGAGGGAATTCAACTGTCTTGCTCATTATGCCCAAGATGAGATCACCACCGATGCCAGAATGCAGGCAAGGTTCCGCAAGGGACTTAGCCCCATCCTTCGTCATGATCTCAACCTCCTTGAGTTTGCCACCTTTGAGGATTTAGTCAACAGATCCTTCAGAGCTGAGCATGGCAATGAAGTTTTCGAGAAGTCTCGCAAGCATGCTCTTGAGCTTGCCCTTCTTCCAGTTCACGCCCTTAGAAGCGCATGATTTGGATTCCTAACAGTTTGTTTCCCCAAAACAACCCACCGAGGCCATCCCTTGTGCCGCCTCGTCCACCAGCTCCACCAAACAACCCAGCTGCCCGCACTATCTTTGGAGCCTGCTTCAGATGTGGCCAGCCTGGTCACTACTCTCGTGAGTGCCCCGTCAATCAGAATGCTCCACCCCATGCCAAAGGAAACCCCACTGTTCGTGCCAAACCACCCGCGAAGGTTCCCACCGCCAAGCCTTTCACTTCCACAAATCTTGGACGTGTGAACCAAATCTCAGCTGTGGAAACTGATAGTACTTCTTGGTACGCTCCCAGTCAATTTTGTCCCCACATCTGTTCTTTTCGACCCAGGAGCTTCTCACTCATTCATGTCGGAGAGTTATGCACTTCGGCAAGATGTATCCTTTGAAGAAATGTTCACCCCTATGATCATTCAAACTCCTGGTTCAAGATGGCAAACTAATAGAGTAAGTCATGGTAATCAAATTGCAATTGAGGGTTTAGTATTCTTTGCTTCACTGATAGCCCTCAAGTCTTCAGACATTGATGTCATCCTTGGTATGGATTGGTTATCAAGGCAGAATGCTTTTCTTGATTGTAAATCCAAGTCAGTTAGACTTACACATCCTTCAGGCCAGAAAATAGCTTACTCCTAACCAAGAACAAGAACCCAAGTGCATTCTTTGAATGTGCTTCCCCTTCCCGACCTTGAAGATGTTCCGGTGGTTCGTGACTTCCCGGATGTCTTTCCTGAAGAGCTGCCGGGAATGCCACCCGACAGATGTGTAGAATTCATAGTAGATCTTATGCCAGGAACCGCACCAATTTCCAGACGCCCATACAAAATGGCCCCACGTGAGTTAGCTGAGCTTAAAACCCAACTTGAAGCTTTGTTGGAAAAAGGCTTCATCCGCCCTATCTCATCGCCATGGGGTTGCCCCGTTCTGTTCGTAACGAATAAAGATGGAACAGAAAGAATGTGCGTAGACTATCGCCCGCTAAATCTAGCGAAGATAAAGAACAACTACCCACTGCCCAGGATCAATGATCTTTATGATCAACTTGCAGGATCCTCTGTCTTCTCCAAGATGGATTTGAGATTACGTTATCATCAAATCAAAATCCGAAACGAGGACATTCCCAAAACGGGTTTTACTACTCGTTATGGTCTTTACGAGTACACCGTCATGTCCTTTGGTTTAATCAATGCCCCCGCCACTTTCTCACGCATGATGAATTCGATCTTCATGGAGTACCTAGATAAATTTGTTGTAGTTTATCTTGATGATATTCTCATCTACTCGAAGAACGAAGAAGAACATGCCGAACACCTAAGGCTGGTATTGATGAAACTTAGAGAGCATCGCCTGTATGCTAAATTCTCCAAGTGTGAATTTTGGCTACCAGAAGTGACCTACTTAGGCCACGTGATTTCTGGAAAAGGCATTGATGTGAATCCCGAGAGAGTTCAGGTCATCCTTGACTGGACTCCACCTGAATCGGTTAAGCAAGTTAGGAGTTTTCTTGGCCTAGCCAGCTATTGCCGCCGCTTCGTCAAGAACTTTTCCAAATTTGCAAAGCCTCTAACTGAACTCCTCAATAAAGATAAGAAATTCCTATGGACTCCCAAGTGCGAGGAAAGCTTTCAAGAGCTAAAAAGAAAATTGACTTTTGCACCCGTACTTGCGCCTCCAGACACCAAAAAGGATTTCGAGATCTAATGTGACGCCTCACGGCAAGGGTTAGGATGCATACTTATGCAAGATAGATATGTGGTAGCTTATGCTTCACGCCAGTTGCGTCCACATGAAGAGAACTATCCTACCCACGATCTTGAACTCGCTGCCGTAGTTCATGCCCTGACAACTTGGCGACATTACCTCCTTGGTAATCGTTGTGAGATCTATTCCGACCACCAAAGCCTCAAGTACATATTCACCCAGCCAGATCTTAATCTCAGGCAAAGACGCTGGATTGAGTTGATAAAAGATTATGACTTAGGAATTTCTTACACCCCAGGCAAAGAAAATGTCATGGCTGGTGCACTAAGTTGTAAGTCGTATTGTAACAACCTCATGTTACAACAGTATCAACCAGTTCTTCATGAGGAATTTCGAAAACTCAATCTCGAGATTGTTACTCATGGCTATCTTTCTACCTTGGTGGAGAAACCAACCCTTGAGGATAAAATCATAGCCGCCCAAAAACGTGATAGTGGTATTCGAGAGATCAAGAAGAACATTGCTAGTGGAGTTGCTAAATGTTTCTCCATAAATGATCAAGGTGTCGTTTTCTTTGGCACTCGATTGGCTGTACCACGAAAACACAATCTTAGGAGGCTAATCCTCAAAGAAGCTCATGACACTCCCCTTTCAATTCATCCTGGTACCAAAAAGATGTACCGAGACCTACGCCAGAGATTTTGGTGGACTAGGATGAAGAGAGAAATTGCTAAGTTCATTGCCGAATGTGATTTTTGTTGTCGCATTAAGGCCGAACACCAAAGACCTGCTGGCACTCTTCAACCTTTTCCTATTCCAGAGTGGAAATGGGATAAAGTCGGTATGGACTTCATCACCGGCTTTCCAAAAACCCAGAACGGAAACGATGCCATCTTCGTTGTCATAGATAGACTGTCCAAAGTTGCACACTTCCTTCCTGTTCGCGAGTCTATAACTGCTAGCCAGTTAGCGGACTTGTACGTCTCTAGAATTTTATCCCTTCACGGTGTTCCTTTGGAAATCAATTCTGATCATGGTAGCCTTTTCACCTCTAGATTCTGGGGAAGCTTTCAGAATGCTATGGGAACTCATCTCTCCTTTAGTACAGCTTTCCATCCTCAGTCTAGCGGTCAAGTCGAAAGGGTTAACCAAATTCTTGAAGACATGCTCAGAGCTTGTGTTATCTCATTCGGAAAGAAATTGCGAGAAGTCTCTTCCATTCGCCGAATTTTCTTATAACAATAGTTTTCAATCTAGTCTGAACATGGCTCCTTTTGAACTCCTTTATGGAAGACAATGTCGAACACCCCTTAACTGGTCAGAAACCGGTGAAAGACAATTCTTTGGACCGGATATGATGATGGAAGCAGAAGAGCAAGTTCGCATTGTTCGTGATCGTTTGAAAGCCGCTCAGTCTCGTCAGAAAAGCTACTATGATCGTCATCATAGGCAAGAAAGCTACAATCTGGACGAGAAGGCTTACCTTCGGGTTACTCCTCTGAAGGGAACCCAACGATTTGGTATCAAAGGCAAGTTGGCCCCACGTTACATCGGACCTTTCCACAGTCTTGCTAAACGTGGAGAAGTTTCCTACCAACTTGAACTACCCCCGCACCTTTCCCGAGTACATGATGTATTCCATGTGTCACAACTCAGGCGTTGCTTCAAGGACCCCATCCGCGAAGTCGACCATGAAACGCTTGATCTCCAAGATGACCTTTCTTATCGAGAATACCCTGTTCATGTTCTTGATTCAGCAGAGCGTGTCACTCGCCGAAAGAAGATCATGTTTCTGAAAGTTCAGTGGTCAAACCACTCAGAGAAAGAAGCCATGTGGGAAAGAGAAGACCGTCTCAGTGCCGAGTACCCCACCTTCCTCCCGAAGAATTCTGAATATCGGGGCGAGATTCTGTTGAGTGGGGGAGAGTTTTCAGAATCCTCTCTTAGGTAATGTGCTAGGATCAAAGTCTTCTTGCATCATGTTAAAAATTTCAAAAGAAATCATTTGAAATCAAAATCAAACTCAAATGGGAGAAGGAACCCCTCCAGATGAATTAATTCAAAAGGCCAGAAATAAATCTTCGCCAAAAATTCATGTTTGATTTTTGAAAAGTATTATAAATGAGTGTGATCAGATATCAAGTGATGTGGGACCCACCCCATGCTCATGGATTTTTCAAATATTCAAACAGTGCCTTGGAATTAGTCAAATACCCCTATTTGATTTAAAGTTCAAATAATTTGAATTTTAAAAAGTGCCAAACTTTATAAGTGGCTAGTCTAATATAAAATGAGGCCATATATAAAGTTTCAGCATTTTTAAAAATGCCTAGCTATTTATTTTAGCATGGCCAACATATTACAGAAAAGAAAAGAAACAGAAAACTTACCAGGCGCCTAGGCGAGGCCCACTTCTTCTGGCCCAGTCCATCCCACCTGGACTCCTCCCCTGTCGTCTTCCTTCCCGCGCCTCCAAGCAGCTCGGTGGAATGCCACCGAGCCAGCAGAGCACGTAGCTCCTCCTCCAGGCGCCACCTGCCCCTCCCCGGCCCTTCTACGCGGCCCTGGAGATGCACCCGAGTGCCACGCCTCCATTCCTCCCCTCCAGAGCCTCTCCCTCTCACTCCTGCGACGAACCCGACGACGACCCGAGCGCCGCCGTCGCCATTCCATGAAGAACGTGTGGCCATCATCACCTCCAGGCTGCACCAAGCTGTCCTGCCTCCTCGCCGCCTTCGTCTTCATCACCGTGCGGATGATCGCGAGTCAATTCAACCCCGACCCGCCGGATTCATCCTCGAGTTCTCGCTGGCCGCCGAGAAGACCACCGCCAAATTCGTCGTCGTTGAAGCCTCCCCGTCTCCACCGCCTGTGCCATCGCATTCACCACCTTCTGGTGAGCATTTCCCCTCACCTTGCAGCTTCCCGCTGCTCCTCTAGCCACTTCCACCATGAGATCAGAGCTCTGCCGTCGCCATGGTCGATGCAGCGCAAGCTCTCGTGCCCCTGGCGTTGCCCCAGTACGCGCGTTTGGCTCCTGGTTCCTCTAGACTTCGAACGCGCCAAGTCGCAGCTCAAGCCGTGCCCCCTAGCCTCGTCTACGACCTCGCCGGTTCTCTACTTCCGTCGGAGTAGTCGCCGCTGTCGCTCCCAACCTCCCAGTGACCCCCTGATGCCTCCATTCGACGCAGACGACCTCCAGGAGCACGCCCCTGTCCTCCGTTCCCCTCCCCGTGGCCCGTAGCCGATTCCGGCGAGGCGCCGCCGTGGCCAGAGCCACCGGCGTCAAGCCGGCGCCATTAGCGCCCTAACCCCGAGCTAATTAACCCCCCCACCAGAGGCTGACCAGTGGGCCTAGGGCTTAATTAACCCCTGTTTATTTTAAACAGAGAGGGAATTAAGTCCCAGGTCACTAACCAGTGGGGCCCTTCTGTCAGTGGCCCCCTGACGTCAGCCTAGTGTCACAGTGACGCCATAATGTTTAAATCGATTAAAAGAAATCAGAAAATTACAGAAAATGCTTTAAACTTTGAAATTCAATAACTAATTCATATTAACTCCAAATTGGACAAATAATATGTCTAAAATTATCAGAAAAATACAAGGATTCTGAATATGCAACTTTTTTCTATGGTTGACCATTTTAAAATGGGTGAACAGTAGCAAACATGCATATGGATCCTTGTTTAATTCAATTTTGGATTGAATTTGCAAATGATTTTGCAACACACTTCTATTAGATGGATTCATCCACACATCAGAAGACTTTACCTCACCTTTATAACATCACTTCATGATCAACCTTTTCAAATGAACATTCATGCATTCAAATGCATTTCAAATTCATCGATAAATGAAATGGAGTTTGAATTTGCAATTCAATTGCAATATACTCCTTTTAAATAGAATTGTCCACACAATGCAACCATGAACATCACCATATACAATTGATCATGTGCTTGTGCATTATACCTTATGTTGATCACTTTGTTTGTATTGTTTGCTCGGATAGAAGTGGAGCCAGAACCCGAGATCACCCCCTTCGTTGAAGACCCCGTGACTAAACCTCGTCAGCAAGGCAAGCAAACTCCCATTGATCATATCTATAAAATCCCAATTCCCTCTCAGTCTCGCTTATGCATGTTTAGGATATCACCTTGTATCGATTCTACCGCATAGTTGAACCCATATCCGATGCATGACCTATCATCTTGTCACAGTAGTAAGCAAACCACAATCCTAGCTGACATAGGAGTTGATTGATATCATGTGGCCCCTGCAACTGTTACTGCTTATTGCATGCTTAGAGTTTACAATGAGGATGTTTTTTATGTGAGTCGGGATGATAGTGAACATGGTGTTGATGAAAGTGAAACTATGTTGCTGAATCTACCCTAATACAAGGTGAACGATGAGAGGCTGTGTAGGAGTACCCAGTGGGTTGTCTCGTTGAACACCGCCTTAAGTCCGAGTTCTTGTGTGGTGATCCAAGAAGAAGAGTACAACCACACATTGGGCTCACTGACCCCTCTCATCCTAGTACCTCACCCCGTTCGAACCCCAGAAGTCGTAGTAGTTCGGAGTTCTGGTAGGGCTGTGGCATGGTCTGCGAAGTGGATGAACGGCTTTTCAAGACCGGCTTGTGACCCTGCACACATCGTTTGAGGCTGTACTGGAACCTCGTCCCGACTTCCATACGGATCCCCCTCAGATAGGCGACTCTCTGGACTAGAACGGAGCTGTGTGCGAAGTGTTGTGGTGAACATCTTCGCCGACACCCCTTGAATGGTGTCGAGGCCAAAGGCGGTAACTGATGGTCATGTGTGTGTAGTAGTACACCCCAGCAGGGTTAACAAAACTATTTGAATAGCCGCGTCCGCAGTTAAGGACTGCTTGGAAAGCTTAGCTTGATTATTAGACAACTTAAACTGGATACTTCTAAAACTCGTAAGATAAGCGTGAGTGCTATGGTGTGCTCCTCGTGGGGAAGTCGAGGAAGTAAACATAGTGGTGTATTTGTTGGAGATGTAGTGGACTCGTGTACGCTTCTTACCTCAAGTCTGGTACTCGTAGTTCAGGACTAGCCAAGTCAAAGCTGGCACTTCTGCAAGTGAAACCTTACCTCCCTTTCCCTTGATACATGTGCATGAGTAGTGTAGTTCCTATGTAAGTCTTGCTGAGTACGACTATGTACTCACGTTTGCTTATTCTATGTTTTAGATGAACCCACTGACCCCGAAGGTGGCTTCTTCATCGAGCTCGACGACTGAAGACCAAGCTAGTGTAGTCCCAGTCAGACGACTGGTTCCCTCGTGGAGGGCTTGTTTATAGTTAAGGATTCTCTAAGCCATTTGTTAAACTTGTCTGTACTCAGACCTACTTTGCTTCCGCATGTTTGATGTAATGTGGGATCACAGACTTGTGATCTCTATGTGCACTGTGTAAGAGTTATCAATAAAGTTGTATACTTGTAGAGAATTACAATGATACCTGCTGTTCATACAAGGCATGTGTGCTGCGTGTATGTTTCTAACATGCATGTCTTTGTATGGGTTTTCGAGACCTTAGTTGTGATCTGGCTGGCGGTCTTTTATACACCAAGTGGCCCTTAGATGTGCGCAGCTTGGGGCATCATGATGCGATTGTTTGAGACTCTGTCTCGTGCACACTTTGATGTATGATTGAGCCTGCCCTAGACCCCGACTAAGTGATCGGGCTGGAGTAAGTCTATGTAAGAGTTATGAGATAGTCGATAGTATGGTTGAGGCGACTTGTCTGTGAATATGGGAGTTGATCACCCATATCATTTAGACTTGTGTGCGGACGATGAGGACCCATCTCAGTTGATCATCCGGCCTGGATGGAATGCCCCTCACGTACGATGCTTTCCGAGAACGTTCTGTGCTTGGCCTTGTCTTCTTAGACAAGTGGGTACGGTTCTCGGCTCTCCATATGACTATGTCGTAGCTGGACTTGCATACGCTAACCCCGGGTCCCGACATATATTGAGGATTTTAAAAATAAAATGTTTGCTGCCCTAGAAGAGGCTAATGATTGCTTTGATGAGGAATCCCATGATTCCGAGGACTCACTTGATACTTCCCTTTCTGATGAACTTAATACTTGCTTTGTTGATGGCCATGATGCCAATATGGATTATGCTTGCGAAGATGAACTTGCTATAGTTCCTTACGTTAAGCATGAATTTTTTCTATTGCATCCACACTTGATTGCCCTATTATCCTTTTGAAATCTCCAACTCATATTCCGGAGAATTATGCTCTTATCAAAGCTCAATGTGATGGGTTGCATTTATATTATCATCCTAGAGACCGTGATGAAAACTATACACGTGTGCTTGTAGGTCATGAACAACATGATTTATGTGATAGTTATTTTCTTGATGTTGTTCATGATACTACTAAAAATTATTTTGAGAGAGGCAAGTTTGGTTGTAGAAACTTCCATACTACTAAAACTCCTCTCTTTATGTTGAAAGTTGTGAAGTTGTTCTTGTTCCACCTTCCTATGCATGTCACTTTGTGCTTCCTTGATTTATTTATTACAAGATTCCTATGGATAGGAAGTGGGTTAGGCTTAAATGTGTTTCATATTTGCTCATTGATGCTCTCTTTTGCTTCAAAGTCTTATTTTTATGTGAGCATCTTCTATAAACTTTGTGCCTAGCTTAAAGGCGTAAAAGAAAGAGCTTGTTGGGAGGCAACCCAAGATGTTTTTACTTCTGTTTTAGTGGTCTTGATGATTGTTACTACTGTAGCAACATCATTGTATCTTTATTTTCAAGCTTTGTGCCAAGTTATAGCCTCTTATGACAAGGGAAGCGAAAGTTGTGACATGCTGTCCAGAAAACAGATTATGTCCTCGTGACGGAAAAAATCGGATCAAATCACCAGTTCATATTTTAGAGCTGAAGTTTTTACACAGCGTGCTCTATTAAATCTCGGAACTTTTGTATGTTCTGAGTTTTTTGATTTGAGTTGCAGAAGTATCCCGAAAAAATTCTCTACTACATGTTGTTCTGTTTTTCCCAGATTCTGCCACATTTTGTCTCTCCTTACTTTTGCAAACCTTAAGCTTTTTTTTTCTTTGCAAAAACCTTTTGGAAATCTTGCGAAATAGTATCTCTTCAAGAATATATTTGTATCCAGTGGGGATTTTTTTTATTAAGGGTACTAACCTCTCTAATCATCTTATGATGAGTTATGTATGAAGGGAGTTTTTAAGTGTGCGATGGAAGATGATGAAACAAGATCCAGGAGTGTCAAGCGCTCAAGCCCTGGGATGCCCCATGCATCCCCAATAAATATTCAAGGAGGCTCAAGTGTCTAAGCTTGGGGATTCCCTCGTGCATCCCCTTCTCCATCAATAATCATCAGTTCATCCTTCGTCTCAGTATATTTTTATCACTTCATGCGTTATGTGCTAGCTTGGAGCGTCTCGCTCTTAGGTTTTATTTTTAGTTTTCTTTAGCTTTGCTTGCTGTTCATAACAAGTTAGACCCCGTCTTACTTTGTGTGGGAGAGAAACACACTCCACCCCAATCTCGAACTCATTCATAGGATTTTTCATGCTTATCTTTTTGCTGTTGTGTGTTCTTTATCTTTTCGTAGCTACTGCCATGTTTATTTTCGTTTATTTTGTACTTAGCAAGAGCCTTGGATTTTTTTTAGTTTGTTGCTGGAACTCTCTTTAGTTTTCATGTTTATCTTGTTAAGAGAGTTGGTTGTTGCACTAAGTTGTGTCTTGTCTTGAGAGTAGGTAATTGAGGTTGCTATTTAATTTTAGTAGTAACTTGCAATAGTTTTGAGGTATTGATGTGAGTAATGTTTGAACTATTGGTGTCAAGAGCTCTAACCTATTAGTGATAGGTGTCGTATTTTGGGAAATCCGTGTTTATTTTCAAAAACCTACAAAACTAGTTGAGAACTCTAGCTACTAGATGGATCGCTAATCTTTGGAGGGATCGGATATTAGAGTACACTCATGTACCATGAGTCGAGGATGCGCAAGGATAACCAAACCCCCATACACTCCTCCTAGGGGTACTTGTCTCTTTGTGAACCTCCTTATTAGATTGAGAGTTACCGATAATAAGTGCATGAGTTCTTCGGACTAATGTAAGTATTGAAAGTTGACACTTCCACCTCCTCATATTTTCTAGCCTCTCCTAGGCCCTGCATTGCTTTCTTCTCACTTCGAGAGTTGGCGTCCACCTTCGCCGGTACATCCAAACCCTTGGCATGATACGCTCTGTCATCATAAACCTCCTTATATCTTTCCTCAAAATAGCCACCATACCTACCTATCAAGGCATTTCCATAGCCTTTCCGAGATATATTTCCATCCAACATCCACCTCTTCATGACTTGATCTTCATGTCATACATGTTCCTGCTACACTTGCAGCGACATACATTTCATACATCATGATAGCTACATCTTCTTTATGATTTGAGTACCTTGTAAAGTGTGAAAGATCTTCCTTACCCTCTTGTAAATTAGAGTGTTGCCCTTAAGTGAGGAAAAGATCCCAAAGTGGACAAAATAAAAGGTCACAAAGAGGAAAAATGAGAGTTAAATAGAAAGAGCCATTGAGGCCACCAAAAAAATAAAAAAAGAGAAAAAAGAGAAAAATAAAATAAAAAGAGAGAAAGGGGCAACACTACTATCCTTTTGAAAGATCCACACTAGTACTCCTTCTTATCCTTGTACTCCATAGAGATGATCATTCATGCATATAGCTATGTGGGGACCTTCACAATGTAGAACTTTGCTTGCACATGCCAAGGATGAGCCTCCACAAAAGAGCTCTAGGTCTTAATGAGCGAGCAAGTTAGATGCACCCCCACTAGTTCCATTGGAGAGCTTTTCAGCTCATATGTGCATCCATTGCATGGCAATCCCTACTCCTCACATCATAACTATCATTTGGCCTTCTCGCCTATGATTGTCCTCATTGATGTGAGCCTTTCTCACCCTTTTTGTCTTCCTCCTCCACCATATTTCTCTCTTTGCCATCCTAAGTGTCAACTCTCGTGCTTACGCTGATCCATTGCATGAGTGCTCAAAATATCGAAAGGGAGTGGATCAAATTTACTTGTACGTGGCTAGTGGTCTGGGGACGAGTCAAGATAAGATTCCAAAGAAGACCAAGTGTGAAACTTTAGTAGATTGAGTTCTAATTTTTTTTCTCGTATTCCCTATCCCCCCTTCTTGCACGCAAACACCATTTGGAGACATTCGAGTCACGGACAGCGAGAGCTCTAGCACCTAATGTTCTTTCGTTGCTTATTTCAATGCTAATATAGACTCTTGCATGTTATGACTTGAATTGAATCACATACCTTGATTGCTTTACGTTTCAAAGTTATTATATGGTTGGTAGCATGTCACCACAGAAATTATGTGACGGGGATCAACCCTGGAAAATCCCACGGTCAGGGACCCTGGGTTAGTCATGAGAGGCGCAGGTTGGACGATAGCTCGTCGGCAAACAGGGAGGCTCGCTCCTGCTCGATATTATTGATTGGGGAGATACGATTACAGTGGAGGCCAAGGCTGGAGTGCTCAAGGCTAGGGTTACAGGTGAGATTCTATGTCTTTGGTGTCGCCCCTCCTAGCCCTTATATACCGGGCTAGCACTACTAGGGAATGCCCTTTTAGTGGCGCCCTTTTTTTGTGTTTAGTGGCGCATTAGGGATGCACCACTAACTACAAGCCACTAATAAGGGCTTAGAGGTGGCACATTCTGGATGCGCCACCCCTAAGGCCCTTAGGCGTGGCGCATCTCAGAATGCGCCACCTCTAAGCTCTTAGGGGTGGCGCATTCTGGTATGCGCCACGCCTAAGGGCCTTAGGGGTGGCGCATAACAGTGCGCCACTAAATCCTGACAAAATGCGCCACTAAAGAATTACATAAAACAAAAAAAAAGAATTACAGAAAAGAATAAAAGCATTACAGATATTTTTATTATATTAGAGAAATGCAAAATACAATATAACAATGAGGCCAACCATTATTGATACAAATGAATTGCATTATAATTTTTATTACAAAGATTTACAAAGGTTTAGAGGCCAACAAGATTCACAAGATTACATCCATCAAAAAATTACAATGAGTCCAACAATTATTGAAAACCGAAAGCTACTTTCGTCATCATATCTTGTTTGCTCTTCAAACGACACAAAACAAAGCTTTAGAGGTCACATCCATATGAATCATACCAAAGGAGAACAAAGCAATCTAGCATCTATTCTTATCAACAACTTAAAGCAAGTCGATCAATGGTGAGAAGCATGCACATATGCATAAAAATGCATATGCAGTGAACTTTATACACAAAGAGCACCAAGAGTATTTGACACTACCATCTACTACACAAAGAGTACATCCAAATTACATCCAAATTACACAAAGAGTACAGTCAATTGTTCTGACTCGGCTCGGGGAATGGGCGGCATCCTTCTTTCGTCATGAAAGGCCTTGTGTCACGCAGGGCCTTTAGGCGGACTTCTATCTCCCCATTGGATGGTGCAATGTTCGAGTGGAAGATCGACCCCCTCATTTGTACTTCATGACGGATGATAGTCGCCATCTGCGCTTGGATGTGAAAGAACTCCTTCTTCAGATTTGCATCGGTGATTTCCGCCTTCCTTTCGGCCCACGCTCTGAGATGACTTGGCAGCGTAAGGTTGCGTTGTTCCTGTACAATCGCCCTCATGTGATGAAGGGCGTAGTACGCATCCCTCACACTGCCAGCCGGCTGCTTGACGCACGGGAACTGTGTTACGTGGTTGAACACGTTCACGCCAGGCTGATTCTTCCTGAACTTGTGCTTCATGATCTTGCCTCCGGCTTTTATGTAGCCGACGAGAGCATCATCCAAAACTCTCATGATATACTTGTAATCTTTCTTCTTCACACTCCTCGATTCTAAATACACGTCATGTGAGTGTTGTAGTGAAAAGCAGATGAGCACGCAGTCTTAATCCTAACTGCATAATTAAAACAATCCAAAAGGAATGTTGGAAGAGGACAATGGAAAGCTAAGAAAGCATATATGCTACGGAGGCGAGCGAATGACTTACTTGGGAGAGTAGGTCAAAAGAAATGAATCCTTGTCGGTGTTGGATATGTGCCCTAGAGACAAATTAATAAAGATATTTGTCACATATCCATTTTGTTCATAATACGTTTTATACTGTGCTATAACTGTATTACTTGGAAATACTAATACAGGTGTAGTATAAAACATGGTCCGTAGTTTAACTCGGGTAAACTATCTCATTGGGAAATTGATTGATCAAGCTTTCCTGATCATGGCGACACTTAAGTCCATTGAAAATGAGGTCATATCGTTAAGGGGAATGATGTGATGGACGTACACCCACCTAAACTATTGCAATGTGATCGAGTCACATAGTTCAGCGTTGCTATGACTTTGTTACATATGGCTTAGTCCTTAGACCATAATGATCATACATAATTGTCATCTATGAGGAGACTTTGATTTGTATCCCACCGCCTGACTGAAATATGCTGGCTATAACGGTGCACTTTGGGTATTCCGAAATAGATGGTTGATGAGTATGTTAATAGATCAGAGCGGGATTTGTCAGTCCTTGTGACAGGACAGGTACTCTGGGCCCACTCGGTGATATTGCATCAATAGCTTGCAACCAAGTGACTAGGTCACAAGAGATGCAATGATCATGGACGAGTTAACTTGTTTGTTGTGAACGAGATGTGAACACGGTATGTAGGATACCTACGATCAAACCTCGGACAAACAAAGTACCGCAACAGAAAGGGATTACGTCGTATCGTTAACGGTTTCCAAAGGCGATTGAAGTTCATTCGATGGAAGCGCGGGGGCTGTCAAGGATTGTAAACAGGTCCAAATGACTAGTCATTGGTCAATGAGAAGAGTCTTGACCATGTCTTCTGTTTCCCGGACCGTTAGGGTGTTACACTTAAGGGCAATCGATGCATAGGACAATTACGGGATCAATCGGTGAAATAGGAGAAATCACCGGAATAGTTCCGGAGGAGGACGGAATGATTTCCGGACATTTTGAATAGTTCAAAAATAAAGTTTAATTATTTTAATAATTTTTATTATTTAATTATCTGAATTAAATATTTAAAACATATTAAATAAATTAAAAAAATGGGAAAAGGCTATATGGGCCCATGGGGCCCATTAGGGGAGGAGGGGGTTTCCCCCCTTGGCCTTGCGCCAAGGGTGGGGCCCACCTCCCCCCTTGGCCGGCGCACTCCCCCCCCCCCTTCGGAGTTTAGTCCCACATGGGGGAGGGGAGGAGGATAGCACCCCCCTTGGCCTATATAAGGAGGGGTAGCCCCCCCTTTTTCCAACACACCAATATCTCCTTCTTCCTCCTTCTCCTTCCCGGAAGTGGACTCCCCTTGTTTGGAGTATGCACCAGGATTGGAGTTCTCCACCATAAGGCAGGCCGTCGCTCTGCTGGAGTCGGGATCCGTAGCCGTCTTTCTTCCACTGCTCGCCTGGTTCGGGGCCCGGGAGGAACATCGATTGTACCGTACGTGTATAATCTCTTCGAGGCACTACACCTGTGGTGCTACTTCGTCGCTGGAGGTTTACCGGGAGTCATCCTCGCCGGTGGTTGTCTTCTACACGACAGGGAGGTCGTAGTTCAGAATCTATGCTAGCCACGTTCGCAAGAACGTTTCCCTCTTTCGGTCTTCAAAGGTATGAACACCGATTCCCTCCGTTACTTTACATCGCCATAGCATAGATCTTGGGTTCGGGTATCATAGGTATGAAAAATTTGTGTTTTCTGCCCCGTATCCCAACAGTGGTATCAGAGCTAGCTATGCGTAGATGTATTGTACGGGTACAACACATCTAGGATGTGGGCATCGAATCTTCATTCGTTACCCTCCCACGTGTACTCATTTAGCGTTGCGGCAATGTTTGATGAAGCGGTCCCCGACCGACCTTAAGCGTTTACGCGAGACTGGTTCCACGCTTGACATATGGCTTGTACCATATAAAGTGGCTGGGGGGTGTCTGTCTCTCTGCATTAGCGATGCGAAGATGTTTGCAACGGAGGGCCCCGACAGGGGTGTAATAGAGACGATTGGGGATCGATGTTGTGGCATGTTTTCGCAGGATAGAAATCGGTTCTCTCTCTCGAAACCCCTAGCAGCCACGTAAACCTTGCAGAAGCTAAAGTAGAAAGGCGTTTTAACTTTGCTTTGCATGAAGGGGGATCATAGGTTGTATGATTTACAGTTTTACTTCCTGTTTTATGCTAGTATGCTAGATATATCGACGGTAGCACGAAACAAGACCATCTCTTGCTAAAACCAACATAGTGTCCTTACCATAGTGAGCACCACCTGGAAAGTTCTACATTATGGAGGCATCACCTGTCACACGGATGTCAAACATTTTTTCGTTCACAAGAGGTGGGTGTAGCAAGCCTAGCATGCCCAGAAGCATGGCCTTGTATGACACAGCAACAAATCACATAGGGTGTGGTCGCGAGCCTGGCTTGTGCAGACATGGCCTCGGGACACAAGAGACTGAAAGGTCGAGCATGAGTCACATGGATGATGTGATTGGCATGATGGCCTACCTTGAACAACATACTGATGGTCGTGTCACACGGGGGAGGTATGGTGTTCTAGGATCGTGTAATCACTTAGCAAAATTGAGAGATGTTTTCCTAAGTGGGAGTTTTAGAATTAATTGTAATTGAACTCCACATTATGAACAAAAGTCTAAATATGTATCTTTGTGAATCAACCTTGTAGATGATAGCACCACGCCCCTCGTTCAACTTAGGATCATTCCTAGAGAAAGATAAACTGAAAACTAATGGGTCAAACTTCACCTCCTGGTTCCGCACCCTGAGGATTCTCCTCGTTCCCCTCAAAATGTCCTATGTACTTGAGACTGCATTAGGAGATGCACCAGCAACTACCGCTACTCCGGCTGAGAAGAAAGTCTATCTCATTAAGTCGGATGATTCCTCCCTTGTCAAGAAGGGTATGATCCATGCCATGGAGGCTGAACTGCAGAAACGGTTCGAGAGCTTCAGTGCTTATGAGATAATCACTGACCTCAAGGCCGTCTTTGCACCTCAAGCCAAGGTTGAGAGAAATGAAGTTTGTGAAGCTTTCTTCTCTGCAAAGATGGAAGAGCACACCATCATGACTGAGCACGTAGTCAAAACGTCTGACTACGTTCAACGCCTAAATGATCTAGAATTTAAGATTCCAGATGAAGTGGCGATTGATAGGGTGTTGCGGTCGCTACCCCCTAGCTATGAGAGTTTTGTGTTGAAGTACAACATGCAAGGAATGGTTGAGACCCTTTCTGAATTGTTCACAATACTCAAAATTTCTGAGATGGAAATCAAGAAGGAGCACAGCTGCACCAAGTACCTAGAAGATAAGAAGGTCGGCAAGGTTGCCGGAAGATACATGGATATATGTGATATACATGTTATTTATGTTTTCCTGACAAGTGCTCGGAGCAACGTCTGGATATTTGATACTTGATCAGTTGCTCACATCTGTAACTCCCAGGAGGGGATGCAGAATAAACGACTCTTGCGGAAGGATGAATTGACGATGCGCGTTGGGAACGGTGCCAAGGTTGAAGTAAAGTCAATTGGCACGATTCGTCTTAGTCTCCCTTCGGGAATGATTCTTGTCTTGAATAATTTCTATTATGTACCCGCGTTGACTATGAACATTGTGAGTGGCTCTTTCTTGATGCGAGACCAGTATTCTTTTAAACCCGAAACAACTGGTTGTTCGATTTATAAGAATAATGTCTTCTATGTTCATGCACCGGTGCGTAATGGTTTATTCTTAATGGATCTCGAATATCATGAATCCCACATCAATAACGTAGAGGCCAAAAGATTAAAGCCTAGTCACGAAGAACACATGATGATGTGGCATTGTCGACTTGGTCATATTGGTGTAAAGCGCATGGAGGAACTCCATAAAGATGGACTTCTGGAGTCATTGGATTTTGGATCCCTTGACACATGTGAACCATGCCTAATGGGCAAAATGACAAGGACTCCATTCAATGGAACAATGGAGCGTGCGGTGGACTTATTAGGGATCATACATACTGATGTATGCGGACCAATGAAGGTCACCGCACGCAATGGTTTTCGTTACTTCGTGACCTTCACGGATGACTTAAGTAGATACGGGTATATCTATTTAATGAAACACAAGTCTGAAACCTTTGAAAAGTTCAAGGAATTTCAGAGTGAGGTCGAGAATAAACTCGGGAAGAAAATCAAGCACCTTCGATCTGATCGAGGAGGCGAGTATTTAAGTCACGAGTTTGGCACTCATCTGAAGACTTGTGGTATTGTACCACAACTTACGCCAGCTGGAACACCTCAGCTAAACGGTGTGTCTGAGCGACGTAATCGAACACTATTGGATAGTGCACGGTCAATGATGTCTCATACCGACTTACCTACATCATTCTGGGGGTATGCATTAGAAACTTCCGCTTACGTTCTTAATAGGGTACCATCCAAATCCGTGAAGACAACACCATTTGAAGAATGGTTTGGCAAGAAACCAATGTTGTCTTATCTGAAGATTTGGGGTTGTGAGGCTTATGTTACGAAACTTCAGCCTGACAAACTCGAATCTAAGGCGGAGAAATGCATCTTTGTAGGATATCCAAAGGAAACTGTTGGATACACCTTCTACAACCAATCTGAGGGAAAAACGTTTTTCGCTAAGACTGGACACTTTCTTGAGAAGGAGTTCTCTCGACATAAATGAGTGGGAGGAAAATAGACCTCGATGAAGTGACTGACCAATCACTCCAAATGGAAGAACCGGCAACAGAAATTGTTCTGGAACCTTCTTCCACAGTGGGAGCTGAAGAGAATGGCCAGGAAGACATTCATAACGATCATGACGTACATGATGAGAATGATGAGAATGAAGAGGAACCTATTTTGCCCCGTAGGTCATCAAGAGTCCGTCAACCTACCGAGTTTTACGGACATCTTGTGAACGCAATCTCGGCTGATGAGTCGGATGAACCTACGAGTTACAAAGAAGCAATGGAGGGACCCGAGTCCGAGAAATGGCTAGAAGCCATGAAATCCGAAATAGACTCCATGTACACCAACAAAGTTTGGACTTTGGTGGATATTCCCGAGGACTGCAAGGCCGTCGAGAATAAATGGATTTTCAAGAAAAAGACTGACGCAGACGGAAACGTATCTGTCTACAAAGCTCGACTTGTCGCGAAGGGTTTCCGACAAATTCAAGGAGTTCACTACGAGGAGACATTCTCTCCTATAGCGATGATCAAGTCTATTCGGATCCTACTAGAAATAGCTGCCTATCATGATTACGAGATATGGCAGATGGATGTGAAAACTGCGTTCCTTAATGGCAACATTGAGGAAGAATTGTATATGATGCAACCAGAGGGGTTTATCGATCCAAGTAATGCTGGTAAGGTGTGCAAGCTTCAACGGTCCATCTATGGGTTGAAGAAAGCATCTCGGAGCTGGAATCTTCGATTTGATGAGGTCATTAAAGCTTTTGGATTTGTCCAAAACGTCGAAGAGTTCTGCATCTATAAGAAACTGAGTGGGAGCTCTATAGCATTCCTTGTGTTATATGTAGATGACATATTACTAATAGGGAACGATAAGAAACTGAGTGGGAGCTCTATAGCATTCTTAGAAGAAGTAAAGGAATATCTGAATGGACAATTTTCCATGAAGGACCTTGGTGAAGCTGCGTACATATTAGGGATTAAGATCTATAGAGATAGACCTAATCGACGGTTTGCCTTGAGTCAGAACACTTATATTGACAAGATATTGAAAAGGTTCAGTATGGGTAACTCCAAGAGAGGCCTCTTTCCAGTTATAAAAGGTGTCAAATTAAGCATGACTCAATGCCCAACCACAGCAAAAGAGAAGGAGGAAATGTCCTCAAAGCCCTATGCCTCAGCCATAGGTTCTCTCATGTATGCTATGTTATGTACCAGACCGGATTTAGCGCTGGCCATTAGTATGACTAAGCGCTACCAGAGTAATCCGGGAATGACTCACTGGACAACAGTAAAGAATATCCTAAAGTACTTAAGAAGAACAAAGGATCTGTTTCTCGTTTATGGAGGAGTTGATGAGGAGCTCATCGTAAAGGGTTACGTTGACGCAAGCCTCGGCTCAGATCTAGATGACTCGAAATCCCAGACGGGATATGTTTTCATGTTGAACGGTGGCGCAATTAGCTGGAGGAGCGGCAAACAGTCAGTCGTCGCCCAATCTACAATGGAGTCGGAGTATATTGCCGCTTGCGAAGCGTCAAACGAGGCGCTGTGGCTGAAGAAGTTCGTGATCGAGCTTGGTGTCTTTCCCAGTTGCATTGACCCCGTGGGAATCTTCTGCGACAACACGGGTGCCATTGCTAACGCGAAGGAGCCAAGAACTCACTCTACAGCCAAGCACATCCTCCGAAAGTTCCATGTGACGCGAGACTACGTCAGGGATGGACACACTAGGATTCACAAGATACATACGGATCTGAACGCAGCAGATCTGATGACTAAACCTCTTCCACAGGGCAAGTTTGAAGAACACCGAGAGACTATTGGTGTTAGATACATACCTGATGTAAACTAGTGTAATTTGTACTCTAGTGCAAGTGGGAGACTGTTGGATATGTGCCCTAGAGACAAATTAATAAAGATATTTGTCACATATCCGTTTTTTCATAATACGTTTTATACTGTGCTATAACTGTATTACTTGGAAATACTAATACAGGTGTAGTATAAAACATGGTCCGTAGTTTAACTCGGGTAAATTATCTCATTGGGAAATTGATTGATGAAGCTTTCCTGATCATGGCGACACTTAAGTCCATTGACAATGAGGTCATACCGTTAAGGGGAATGATGTGATGGACGTACACCCACCCAAAGTATGGCAATGTGATCGAGTCACATAGTTCAGCGTTGCTATGACTTTGTAACATATGGCTTAGTCCTTAGACCGTAATGATCATACGTAATTGTCATCTATGAGGAGACTTTGATTTGTATCCCACCGCCTGATTGAAATATGCTGGCTATAACGGTGCACTTTGGGTATTCTGAAATAGATGGTTGATGAGTATGTTAATAGATCAGAGCGGTATTTGTCAGTCCTTGTGAAAGGACAGGTACTCTGGGCCCACTCGGTGATATTGCATCAATAGCTTGCAAGCAAGTGACTAGGTCACAAGAGATGCAATGATCATGGACGAGTAAACTTGTTTGTTGTGAACGATATGTGAACACGGTATGTAGGATACCGACGATCAAACCTCGGACAAACAAAGTACCGCAGCACAAAGGGATTACGTCGTATCGTTAACGGTTTCCAAAGGCGATCGAAGTTCATTCGATGGAAGCGCAGGGGCTGTCAAGGATTGTAACAAGGTCCAACTGACTAGTCATTGGCCAATGAGAAGAGTCTCGACCATGTCTGCTGTTTCCCAGACCGTTAGGGTGTTACACTTAAGGGCAATCGATGCATAGGACAGTTACGGGATCAATCGGTGAAATAGGAGAAATCACCGGAATAGTTCCGGAGGAGGACGGAACGGTTTCCAGACATTTTGAATAGTTCAAAATAAAGTTTAATTGTTTTAATAATGTTTTATTATTTAATTATCTGAATTAAATATTTAAAACATATTAAAAAAACTAAAAAAATGGGAAAAAGGCTATATGGGCCCATGGGGCCCATTAGGGGAGGAGGGGGTTTGCCCCCTTGGGCTTGGCGCCAAGGGTGGGGCCCACCTCCCCCCTTGGCCGGCGCACTCCCCCCCCCCCCCTTGGGAGTTTAGTCCCACATTGGGGAGGGGAGGAGGATAGCACCCCCCCTTGGCCTATATAAGGAGGGGTAGCCCCCCCTTTTTCCAACACACCAATATCTCCTTCTTCCTCCTTCTCCTTTCCGGAAGTGGAGTCCCCTTGTTTGGAGTCTGCACCAGGATTGGAGTTCTCCACCATAAGGCAGGCCGTCGCTCTGTTGGAGTCAGGATCCGTAGCGGTCTTTCTTCCGCTGCTCTCCTGGTTCGGGGCCCGGGAGGAACATCGATTGTACCTTACGTGTATAATCTCTTTGAGGCACTACACCTGTGGTGCTACTTCTTCGCTGGAGGTTTACCGGGAGTCATCCTCGCCGGTGGTGGTCTTCTACACGACAGGGAGGTCGTAGTTCAGAGTCTACGCCAGCCACGTTCGCAAGAACGTTTCCCTCTTTCGGCCTTCAAAGGTATGAACACCGATTCCTTCCGTTACTTTACATCGCCATAGCATAGATCTTGGGTTCGGGTACCGTAGGTATGAAAAATTTGTGTTTTCTTCCTCGTATCCCAACAGTCGGCGTTCCGTAGCATGAAGTCTGTGATGTACCCCGCCGCGAGAGCCGCGTCCCCGTTGTCCATCAAGATGCTTTCACGCATGTAGAAGGGGTCCAATATCGCGACGCTCGGGGTCTTATCTCTCCTGATACTTATCAAAAGGCTGAGCGAGAACAGACGGATAAGGCTATGGTCCAGCCGCTTGAGATGGTACAAATTGAAGATCTCCGAAAATCGCCGGATTATCATATCCGCAGGGATAGTGTTGATGAAGCCCATGTTGAGTGGCACCTTGGCCATGAAAACCGGGTATGAGGGATTCTCTTCTCGAAGAATAATCTTCTCTAATGCCATAATACTATGATGCACACTCTGCATATCCGAAGTTGCAAGGTCCAGCATGTCCTTAGGTAGCATCGCCCTACCATCCACATGGATTTCAAATGAGAGATCCTTGGGTCTTGGTGGCCCGTCCTGAGCCCGGATCGGCATCGAAGGTTGGCTACTAGAAGTGATGCTCTTCTTTCTTTTCCGTCCCTTCTTCTTTTCTGATTTTGAGCAGTCACCGGCCTTTATCTGCTCAATGGCCGCCTTATGGAGTGTGGACGGTCTGAGAATAGATCTCCTTGTGGCATCTTCTTGAGGCTCGGTGAAGGCGCAAGCTGCTGGAGACATGTCCTGAGAAGCAGCGAAGAGACGCGTGGAGCAAGAAGGCTTCGCCGCAGGATCAGCTGGACCGCGAGCTTCCTCGTCATGCTGATAGGCTCCTTCAGCAGGAGGCATGAATAAGTCATGAGCATCATACAAAGTATTGATGAACTGGTCGGCGCTGATATCATCATCAGGATCATCGTCTTCTTGTTGTGCGCCGATGGGATCATGTGGCGCCAACACGATGACTAGCGGTGTTGTCCTAGGTGTGGTGCCCCTTTCCACCGTCATTAAACGCATTTGGCTCTTCGTCCATAGGTATATTTGGTTGAAACAGTCACTGAGGACTGCCGGCTCGTCCTCATCGTATCCGGGGGATTGAATGGGAGGTTCAACTCTCTCGTAGCCCGAAATCACGAGAGAGATTTGAACCCTATGCATCTCCGATGCCATCGGCATATTGTGCATGATTCGATTTTGTGTTTGAATGATTTTACCTTTGGCAACATCCTTCAACTCGCCGTCCATGACTTGTAATAGAATGCATGGAGTGTCCTCCTGCGAAAGAGATATATATATATGCATGTACGGCACCAGAGAGATTCCACTAAAAAAGGCAAGGAGATGAAGTCCTCGTTTGAGTTGCAGACGCTTATAGTTACCTTGAGGGCGTCGAGGTAGGCTAGTGAAGAGACCCCGACGATGACGGCGGGCATGGAAGAGACGGAGGGTGCGCTGCCTCCCGTGGCGTCGGTCGCCCTATTTGCGCTGCCGCCGGGTGCATTATTGTTATGCCCCGGTTGCTCGATCGTGGCTGGAGGAGTTACCATCACGTCCGGCGTCGCCGCCGCGGTGTTGGCGGCCGGAGTCACCAATACGGCAGGAGTCGGTGCGGGAGCCACCACTACGGCCGGAGTCGGGACTGCAGGCGCCGCGGTGCCCGAGTTGCTGCCGACCATGCTGGGGACTGGTATGGGCCCTTGTCCACCACGCGCTTGCCAATTTGCGAGCGACTGCATCATATCTGGAAGGAGAGCGTTCATCGTCTTCGCCACTTCGTCCTGGACAAGCTGCGGAAGCATGTTCACCTTCTCCTCCAGTCCACGAACTTAAGCGGCATCTTCTTCGGTCCTTCTCGCGTTGTGCCCCCTCGAACCAGACTGCTCCGCCGATTTTCCATAATATTCGGACCAATTTAGGTCCGCACCAAGCCGACCACACGGCCGGCTGACGATGGCTTCACTGTCACGTCATCAACCTTCTTGACCTTGTTCAACGCCTTGTTAAAGGCGTTGTCCCACGGGCCGGACGGCTTAACCGACGACTCCTGGGATGAGGCGATTTTCATTTCGGCTTGCTGCAAAAAGAATGTGAAACGTTAAGAAATTGTGAACTTCACTCGAGAATTCAATCGACAAGGTCGCGTGGTAAACTACTTACCACGGCAGTCGTAAACTCCTGAATCTTAGGATCGATAATTATTTTCGAGGTTTCTTTGTCCTTATAGCTCCGGGCCCTCACAAAGAATTCGGTCTGCGGATCATCTTTGTATTGCTGGAAGGGGTTAGGTATGCCCACAGCGGCATACTCGGCATCCTCCTTGTCCCATTTAGGCTTGGAACTTTTGTAACCACCGGCTCCGAGACCGTGGTTACCTATGACCTGCGATCGCATGGCCTTGCCCTTTGCACTCGCGGCCTTGGCTTGCTCGGACTCGGGTATAACCATGGTGGTGAAGTACCGGTCTTCTTTTACGACGCTCTTGGCCCATCTCACACGGAACATCGGCACCTTCTCTCCACAGTAGTCGAGCGCCCATATGTCCTCGATCCTTCCATAGAATCATTCCTTGACGTCATCGGTGTAGAATATCCCCGTTACCCCTGAGTTCTGGTAATCGCAGTTATTGTACTTTTCCTCTGTGTAAAATTTGTAGCCGTTGATATCATACGCTTGATAGGTCATCAAGTTGCGTGCGGCACCCTGTGACAAGGTGAATATCATCTTTTAGTCCTTGGAAGCGTTCCTTCGCGGGGGATTAGCACGAAGCTCGTCCCTGAACCAAGTCATGAAACCGGAGTTGTGCTCTTTGATTAGCCGTGGATCTTGGTCCGTTATCTGCAGGCCCTGGTCACTGTACCTCTTCCTGATTAAATCCTTGTGCTTTACTATCCAAGGATCGACCAGCTGGATGTGTTGTAGCGTGACTAGGCTTGCTTTTTCAAAGTCGATGTCTCGACCATCAAAGTTGACATGCATTGCGCGGCTTCCCTCGTGGTGACCACACCCATTGGTCCTGCCAAAGTACTTGTTGAGGGCCAGACCAACAGGGTTCTCGGTGTTGCGATAATTCGTGAAAAAAGAGACGCACTCTTCGGTTAGAAAGCCCTTCGCTATGCTTGCATCTGGACGGGACCTGTTACGAACGTATTTTTTGATGTGTCCATTCATCCTTTCGAACGGCATCATGCTGCGCAGAAACGCAGGCCCGAGTTGGACGATATCCTCCACGACGTGGATCAGTAGATGCACCATAATGTTGAAGAACGCGGGCGGGAAATAGATCTCAAGCTCGCATAGTATGAGCACGATCTCCTCCTGTAGCCTTTTGAGTTGCGTAGCGCAAATCGACTTCCGGGAGATGACGTCAAAAAAGTTGCAAAGGCCAAACAACGTTTTAGGGATGTGCTCGTCCATTATCCCTCGCATCGCAACCGGGAGAATCTGCGTCATGAGCACGGCACAGTCGTGAGATTTCGTCCCGCTGAAACGCTGCTTCGCCTCGTCTAGGTATCTGCTTATCTTCCCCGCGTAGCCTTTCGGAAATTTTACTCCTATGAAGCAGTGGATAAACCGCTTGATCTCCTCCTTGCACAGAGTGAAGCATGCCGGGGGGCAGTGATCAATACCGGTCTTCTTCCTGGTCATGCTTTTTCGTTTGCGAGAGTTTTGCGTTTCCGTATCCTCTTCCTCCTCCGGCTCATCATCGTCGTCACTAGGGGGGTGAAGTTCCCTCCTGATGCCCACAAATTTCAAGTCATTCCTTGCTTTTGGCCCGTCCTTGGTCTTCTCCGGCATGTTGAGCAGCGTGCCAAACAAGCTCTCGCACGCGTTCTTTGTGATATGCCTTAGATCAAGGCTATGAGGACTGCAGATTAGACTCCAGTATTCCAAATCCCAGAAAACAAACCTCGCTTTCCATACCCTCATCAACGGCTGATCCTTCTTATTTTTCTTTCCCAGCGCGGGGCACTCTTTCCAAGTTTTCAGCAAGTTGTCGAATTCGTTGCCGCTCCTTCGAGCTGGGGGTGCTTGGAGCTCCTCGCTTCCATCGAACAGATGTCCCTGTTTTCTCCACGCGTGTTTCTTGGGAAGCCACCTCCGAGACCCCTGGAACACGGTTTATGAAGATCCGCGATCTTTTGGTAGCTAGCGGTACGTTGTATTATCCATGCACCTAACGCATGCACAGAATCCTTGGACCACCTGCCTTGAGAAATATCCTTATCCGAGATAGTCGTGCACCATCGTGATCACCGCGGCTTTCATTGGGAAATATTATTTTGCCGCGGCGTCCCACGTATTGACTCCATCTTTCCGTAACGTTTCTAGCTCCTCTTACAACAACTGCAGATATAGATTGAGGTCCGTACCTGGTTGTTTCGGCCCTTGAACTAGCATACACATTGTTATGTACTTTTTGTGCTACTGTGTGTATATGCATACAAACACGGGCCAGATACTGTGTGTGCTGCTCTGGCCGCCAAACGGATTGACTCCATCGGCGCTCACACCAATCCTGAGGTTCCTTGGTTCTTTCCCAAAATCTGGGTATTCGAGGTCCAACGCAGTCCATTGGCTACCATCTGAAGGGTGCCTCAACATGTCCTTCTTTTCCGGATCCGGGTTCGGGTCATCCTCTTTTATCTTCTTTCTATCCGCGTACCAGGTCATGAGCTTTGCTTCCTCGGGATCTACGAAATACCTCTGCAGATGAGGAGTGATCGGAAAGTACCATACCACTTTTCTAGGAACTTTCTTCCCTCTCTTGTATCAACTAACACCTCACACCAAACATGTGGTTTTATCTTCGTCCTCACCCCCATAGATCATGCAATCATTTATGCAGACGTGGTATTTAACTTTCGGAAGATCGAGAGGGCAAAGGACTTTCTTGGCCTCAGCGATACTAGTTGGGCACGTGTTGCCCTTCGGAAGACGATCGTGCCAGAATGCCATGTTATCATCGAAGCTTTCGTCGGTCCATTTGTGTTTTGCCTTCATCTCCATAGCCCCAAGTGTTACATTCAAGCGGGTATCCCCGTCGTTGCATTCTTCGTACAACTTTCTAATCGCGTCTTTCTCGAGTTGCGCCATCTTGGCTTTCTCTCTAGCTGCACCTCTTGCGTTCAACGCCTCTTTGACAAGAAGCTCTTGAACATGAGGGTCCCGCAACCAGCTTGAATCCTCATCATGTCCGACATCTTGATCTTCATGTCCGGCATCTTGATCTACATGATCCGCTTCGGCATCTTCTTCATGATCATGTACGGGATGCTCTTCGTCATCTCGCCCGCCGCTGTTTTCTGGTTGCCCTTCCTCATTTACTGGCGCCCCACCATTGACGTCCTCCTCCTCACCAGCTTCATCACTTATCCATCGTGTGTAGCCATCCATCTAACCATTACGCTTCAGGTGTCTTTGCAATATTCCGGAATCAGGCTCGGTCACGCACTGCAGTTTGCATCTCCGACACGGACATCTTATATCCGACCTATTATTCCTTAGCATGTCGTTTGTCGCACATTGCATCCACCTAGCCACGCTGATATCGCTCAGCATCTCGCGGACCATGGTCGATCACCTGCGTGCATGGAGAGAGCAACACAATTATATATCACAGTCGTCGCCGGAAAAATTCGGCATGACCTTCCCTAATAATGCATGGGAGCATGCGGAGAGTGCGCCAGAAATTTGCCGAAACGGAAATGAATCGACATTTCGGCAAAACATTGGCCACTCAAGATACACATATACATCAAACCACCATAAGCTTCACATATACATCAAACCACCACAAGCTTCACATATACATCAAACCCAAGCTTCACATATACAACGAACCCCAAGCTAATAAAGGCAAGTATATGGGTCATAAATGGAACAAAAGAGTTTGGGAGGAGGTCCACTTACTTCAATATGAAACAAAATAGATGTAATGCCAAGTATCGATGGATAAATGGAAGAAATGAGGTGGGGAGGAGGAGAAAACCGAATAGATCTAGGGTTTGAAGAGTGGATCTAGTATGAGAATTGTGTGGAGTGAATGAGAGGTGGTAGGTGGGGTGGACTAGATAAGGGCAGCTCTAGGCATTTAGTGGCGCATATAGAAATTCAGTGGTGGCACATTGGTGAAATGCGCCTCCCCTAAGCTCTTATGGGTGGCGCATTAGAGAAATGCGCCACCCCTAAGGACCTTATGGGTGGCGCATTTACGGAATGCGCCACCCTTAAGCTCTTAGGGGTGGCTCATTCTGTAAATCCGCCACCCATAGGGTCCTTAGGGGTGGCGCATATTGCTAGATGCTCCACGTATAAGATCATCCAGGCTGGCCCACTCTTAGGGGTAGCGCACTGGAAAATAATTCGCCACCGATGGTGGCGCATGGCTTTCTGTATGCGCCACTAATAAGCTTTCCATGTATAGCTATTTCCCTAGTAGTGTAGGTCTCGGGGAGTTCATCTACGTGTGCAGGTAAACTTTCCTAACCCTAGCTTGTTCCGTACGGCAGGTCTTCGCACCTTCCTTGTGAGTCAAGGACTTCTACGTCGGTGCCATCTAGTGGGCGGAGGCCGTATCTTCATGGGCCTTCTACCTTCATGGACACCAGGTAGGCTCATCCGTAGGAGTCGTGGGGTCACCCCCTCGTCATTATGTTTGTCATCATTTACCTACTCGAGGACGAGTAGGAATTAAGTTTGGGGATGTTGATAAGTCTCAAATGTATCGATAATTTCTGCTCGCTCCATGCATGTTTTGTGTGATATTTCTATGATCTAGATACACTTTCATACACTTTTGATCATATTTGGACTAACCTATTAACTCAGTGCACCCCAGTGCTAGTTTCTGTTTTCTGCTGTTTTTCGATTTCAGTTTTCCCCCATATAAAAAGTGCTCCAAAAATCCGGGAAAAATCAGATAAAAAATCAGTGTACCGCAAGCTTCCAGAGCCCTGAAGGAGAGCCCGGGGTCACCACCATGTGCCCAAGCGGCCACCTGGCGTGGCCAGGGGCCTAGCCGTGCCAGGGGGGCGCCTGGACTCCAGGTGGCCCCCCTGGCTGCCCCCCTTCGCCTATTTAATCTCTGTCACGGGAAACCTCCGAAGACAGAACTCTTTTTCGCAATCTCGCCTCTGTTCCGCCGTTGCGCTTCCATGATTGGGAGCACCATCAAGACCCTTCCCGGCACCCTACCGGAGGGAAGATCGACCTCCGGGAGCTTCTCCTCCACCATGGACGCTTCCCGGATGTGCCGTGAGTAGTTAGCTTTGGACCATGGGTCCGTGATCAGTAGCTATGTGATGTTCTCTTCCCCTCTTTGTTCTTCATTGTTTAGACCTCGTGGGCTGCCCTACATGATCGAGGCACATATGCAATCTTTCTGCTTTTGCTATGCTGAGTTTGATGGGATCTAATGGATTATGAGATTATATTCAGATTTTGATAGAGTAATATAATTGGTTCTTATCATTTGTATTTTTGTTCCGAAGTAATTCTTGCATGTTCTCCGTTGTTGTTTATTGCTTTGGTCAAGTGGTAGGCAGTAACTCCAAGAGGGAATGTTACGCTCGATTGTGGGTACATGCCCCCTGATGACAGGCTTGAGTGACCGAAACATGAGTCTAGGGGATGTGCTGTGGCCACAAGGGGGGAAAACAACAGTGCTTGTAACCGAGGTTGCAAGGATTGTTTACTTTACGCAAAGTTCTTTTTAATGCAGTTGTCTGTTGCTTTGGGTTTACACTTTGGGTGGGGCTCGCAACTTAATACCAGCGAGATGTTCTGGATAGATATCTCAAGGTGGATGATTAGTAGTAGATGCAGATGGATTTTGGTCTACTTATTTTGGCATACTACCCATGCTTTTGAGCCTCTTCCGTTCTTTTGTAACATAGTTAGCATTGCGGTGCGTTTATAATCCTGTCAATTGCCCATCTGTAATTTTTTTACCTCGCATAGCAGTTTTATCGTCTTTTGGGAGAGAGACATCACTAGTGAACATCACAGGACCCCGGTACATATTGTCATCATTGTTTACAAGATTATTTATTTTCCCGCATTTACTTTCAGCTTCTATCATTATCATTATCCCTTTGCGTTTGATCCTTTCTAAACAACAAGAATGGAGAGATTGACAACCTCTCTGAACTTCATTGGGAGCAAAGTTATTTGTGTTGTGTGCAGGTCCAGGAGAAGCAAGTGGTTCTTTTCAGACGACGCATCACTTGTTGATCCACCTACTTATCATTGCCGGAGTCCTACGGGAGACAAACCCTATCTTCTACATAGGGGAAATTTACTGCTATCCTACATCTTACCTTCCACTTGGGGTAACCAACGAAGGGCGAGAAGCCATTATCACTTCCACACCATCAAGGACCCAGGTGTCATGGACACATTTGTTTATTAGACAATTTAACTAACAGTGATTTATGTTAATGGCCTGGGGCCCACATGTAAGTATAACATGTTTTTTCTTTATAATTTTAACAGGAGGGGGGTTAGCACTAATGGGGATTAGCCCCACAGGCTAACTATGCGGGCACGCAGTGCACGTCGGAGCGCGGCCACGGACGGAGGTCGCCGGAAGCACAACCCAGGCGAAGAGAGGGGGCGCGGGCGGTCTGTAACTTGCGCGTGAGCGCATGGGGTAGCCAAGGGCGTGGGCGCGGCCGTGAGCGGAGGCAGCTGCGACGGAACCGCAGTGGCGGCGAGTGGCGGCAGGCCTGGGGGGAAAGGGGGCGCGGCGGGCGGTGGCTAGCACGGCGAGGGTGCGGCCGCACGGCGCAGCGGGTCAGCCAAGGGCGCGAGGCACGGCCTCGGGGCGGGGAGCGCGAGCTCCAGTGAGCTCGGGCTGCGGCGACGGAAAGCATCAACGGCGGCAAATAGAGGGGGCAAAGAATGGGAATCGGTCGATGAGGTCACCACGGAGCTCGTGGATGTGCTTGGTGAGGGCGGGGTGGCCAGGGCGTTACCAATTTGACGACGGGGGAAGGAGAAGCCGAATTCCGGCGATGCGAAGGCGTTGAGCTCGTGTACGTGGGCCCTGGCTGGGATTGCCTTGGGTGAAAAATAACTCTTTTGAAATTTTTGTGTTTTTGTTATCCTTTTGCCTTCTGTTTTATTTGTTTAGCTAGTATATGATTTTAATAAAATGTGTCGGTTGTTCCTAAATTAATATCACACTATATAATAGTGCCACAAGAGGTGTCGGTGGAATTTCTTTTGAATATGCAATGGATATTTGGGGCTATATTGGCACTGTTTAGAATTTTTTTAATTATTTATTTATTTCAATAAATACCCAAAGTTGGTTTAACGGTCTAGGATTGCTAGCAAAATTACCCCTATATGCATTATTGTTGAAGTTGTTTCTAGCAATAACGTTCACATCTACTTGTTCCTGAGCAACCAAAGAATTTAAAGGGACATCATGAGGATCAATAGAGGGTTTCTCGGTAAGTAGAGACATAATCAAGTCAACTTTTTCATTTAGGGAGGTAATCTACTCGACAGAGTTTACCTTCCTACCTGTTGGAGCTCGTTCGGTGTGGCATTGGGAATAATTAGTCATCATCTCATCTAGGAGTTTTGTGGCAGCACCAAGTGTTGTAGACATAAAGGTTCCTCCCGCGGCCGAATCTAACATAAAGTCTGCATAAAAATCTGGATAACCATCCACGTAGTCAAACCATGTGTAGGGAATTTCTTAACAAGATATTTCATTCGTTCCCAAGCTTGGGCAACATGTTCATTATCCAATTGCTTAAAATTCATAATGTAACTTCTCAATTGAATAATTTTAGCAGGTGGGTAGTACTTCCCAATAAAAGCATCTTTGCACTTATCGCAAGAATCTATGCTATTCCTAGGCAAAGGTTGAAACCAGATTTTAGCTTCTCCCCTGAAAGAGAAAGGAAAAATCTTAAGCTTAACAACATCACCTTCTACTTCTTTATGCTTTTACATATCACATAGCTCAACAAAATTATTCAAGTGTAAAGCATCATCATCTCCAGCACCAGAGAATTGATCTCTCATAACAAGGTTTAGCAAAGAAGGTTTAATTTAATAAGAGGTAGCTGAAGTGGCAGGTGTGGCAATTGGAGTGCAGATAAAGTCATTGTTGTTGTTACTAGTGAAGCCACACAACTTGGTGTTTTCAGTGGAACCCATAGCAGCAGCAGATACAAGAATTTTTTTGTGATTTCCGATAAAGGACACTAAGATAAAAACTGAAAGGTCAACTAACAAGACTAAAAAGCAAAGCTAAAAGATAGTGTGCAACTCCCCTATCTTGTAGATTGGAGTCCTCAGCAATGGCGCCAGGAATTTGCTTGATGCGCGAGAGATGATAATGGCTTCTCGCCCTTTGTTTGCTACCTCAAATGTAAGGTGAGATGTAGGATAGCAACAAATTTACCTTGGCAAAGATACCAAGGTTTAGAGTGTCTCCCGTAGGACTCCGATAACTACAAGTAGGTTGTGAAGCGAGCAACACGTCGTTTGAGATATTGCTACCTTAACCTGGACCTGCAAACAAACAAGTAAATTTACTCCCAACGAAGTTCAGAGAGGTTTTATTTCTCTCCAGCCTTGTTGTTTACAAAGGATCAAACACAAGGGATAATGATAATCGTGATTGCAACTAGAAAGTAAAATCAGGAAATAAGAAGTTCAGAGAGGTTTTATTTCTCTCCGGCCTTGTTGTTTACAAAGGATCAAACACAAGGGATAATGATAATGGTGATTGCAACTAGAAAGTAAAATCAGGAAATAAATTAAGCGTGTAAACAGTGATGAGAATATGGCCTGGGGTTCTGATGTTCACTAGTGATGTCTCTCTCCCAAAATATGATAAAACTGCTATGCAAGGTAAAAAAATCACAGCTAGGCAATTGACAGGATTAAAAACACACCGCAATGCTAACTATGCTACAAAGAAAGGAAGAGGCTCAAAAGCATGGGCGGTACGCCAAAATGAGTAGAACGAAATCCAACTGCATCTACTACTAATCATCCACCTTGAGATATCTATCCAGAACATCTTGCTGATATTAAGTTGCGAGCCCCACCCAAAGTGTAAACCCAAAGCAACGGACAACTACATTAAAAGAACTTTGCGTAAAGTAAACAATCCTTGCAACCGCGGTTACAAGCACCGTTGTTTTCCCCCTTGTGGCAACATTACATCCCCTAGACTCATGTTTTTGTCACTCAAGCGTTTCATCAGGGGGCATGGACCCACAATCGAGCATAATGTTCCCTCTTGGAGTCACTACCTACTACTTGGCCAAAGCAATAAACAACAATGAAGAACATGCAAGCATTACTTAGCAACAAAAATATAAAAGATAAGAACAAAATATATTACTCTATAACAAACTGAACATAGTCTCATAATCCATCAGATCCCAGCAAACTCAGCATAGCAATAGAAGAAAGAATTACATATGTGCCTTGATCATGTAATGAAGCTCACAAGGTCTAATCCAAGAAGAACAAAGAGGGGAGGAGAACATCACATAGCTACTGAACACGGACCCATGGTCCAAGGTAGACTACTCACGGATCATCCGAGAAGCGTCCATGGTTGAGGGGAAGCTCCCGGAGGTCAATCTTCCCTCTGGCAGGGTGCCGGGAAAAGGTCTGCTAGCGCTCCCGATCATGGAAGCGCGGCGGCGGCGGAACAGAGGCAAGATCGCGAAAAAGGGTTATGTCTTCGGAAGAATCCCGTCACGGAGAATATATAGGAGAACGGGGCAGCCAGGGGGGCCACCAGGGGTCTAGGCACCCCTCTGGCGCGGCCATCCCCTAAAGCGCACCTAGGCCCCTGCTGTGGCCCTCTGGCCCCAACTAGGTGCTTCGGGAAGCTTCCAGTACGCTGATTTTTTTATCTGTTTTTCCTGAATTTTTGGAGCACTTTTAACATGGGGGAAACCTGAAATAGAAAAACAGCAGAAAACAGGAACTAGCACTGGGGTGGACTGAGTTAATAAGTTAGTCCAAATATGATTAAAAGTGTATGAAAGTGTATCTAGATCATAGCAATATCACACAAAACATATCATGGAGCAAGCAGAAATTATAGATACGTTTGGGACATATCAACATCCCCAAGTTTAATTCCTGCTCGTCGTCGAGTAGGTAAGTGATAACAAGCATAATTTCTGTGGCGACATGCTAACAACCATATAAGAACTTTGAAAGTAAAGCAATCAAGGTATGTAATTTAATTCAAGTCATAACAAGAAAGAGTTTATATTAGCATTGAAAAAAGCAACATAAGAACATAAAGGTGCAAGATCTCCCGCTGTCCGTTACTCGAATGTCTCCAGATGGTGTTTGCGTGGAAGAAGCGGGAGATGGGAATACAAGAGAAAAAATATATTTGTTGAGAACTCAATCTACTAAAGTTTCACACTTAGTCTTCTATGGAATCTTATCTTGACTCGTTGTTGTGGATAGAATCCTGACAATAGATGTAGGGGTATGATAGGAGCTAAATGAATCTGTACGTAGAGTGGTTGACGCAGGGGATATTATACAGGTTAGGCCTCTTCTTAGAGATAAAAACCTTAATCCTGTCCCAGGCTGACTGTGGTGTTCTTGCTCAGAGTTTGATGAAAAAGTGTTGCGCGTGCCCGTACTGGATGAAGGGGGAGGCTTATATAGAGTGCGCCTCTGCCCATTCAATGCCTCAGTTTAATAGGTCTTAATTACAGGGATAAATGCATATACTAAATACAGGAAACGGTCTATTCATTACTGCTAATAAAGGAGGAGAAACGCCCGCGGTCTTGAATGCTTCAGGTCCGTTGCGTTCCTATCTTCCGAGTAATGAACAGCTCGCCGGTCCTCTTCTCCGAGTAACGAACCACTCGGATCCTTTTTGCTCTCCGAGTAACTAACTACTCGGAGGTGGTCTCTATCTTCCGAGTAACATGTTACTCGGAGACACTGTGAATTGAGCTTCTGAGATTGATAAAGCTCTGTGCTCTTTAACGATCTTATTTATTTTTTTGGGTGTGTTTGAAACCAAAGGGCTTGAGGGTACCCCTTGGTTTCTACTGCCTAAGGGTATACCTTTGGTGTGACCACGACAGTAGCCCCCCAAGCACTTTCGGGTGCTCGCGATTGAGGTAGCTGACATTTGTCAGATATCATGAGGTATGTGAAGGTTAAACTCAATAATAAGCCCGAAATGGCTTTATTGATATTTGAACTTTTCCCTCGAGCGTGGGTTGGGCAAGTTAAAGGAAAAGTCTAGAGACACTCAAACGTCTCTCGGAAGAGGTGGACTGAGGCCTCGGAAGGCATGTCTTGGAGTGAAAGGCATTAAACTCCATATAAACCAGATTTGTAAAGTTCAATATCCTAAGGCATCGTAATGAGCCTTAGGTCATACCACATGGGATATCGATTCTTTACCCCCTACGCCAGGTCGTACTAGTGGCCTGGCATTTTTCGTCAGATACGGACCATTAGCGAATTAACTACTCGGATTTTTACTTGAGCAGTTGGTAAGTGCAAGATTTTCCGTTTGCAGTGAGCTTCAGGAACATAGTTTCTTCATGGTTAGTTTACTTAGCTTCGAGTGGTTCCCCCTTATCGTTGTTCCGAGTGACATCTTACTCAGTTGTCTTGGGGGCTAAGTAATTTCTTCCGAGTGCTGACTTACTCGGAGAGTTTTGCCAATTGATGTTGTATTTGGTCTTGAAATGTTGACAGAAATTCTTCTGAGTAAGTCATTGCCTGACGCGGCGTTATGTGCTTTCCGAGTAGTCAGAACGGTCTCGGGATTTTTTCGAAATCTAATTCGGTTTTAAATGAAAAGGATCTTGTCTTGTCAGAGAATCTTCTCGTCAAGGTAAGTGGACACGCTGTCGGGCCTGTCTCCTCAATTCCTGCGGCGGTCTTTTAGGATAATAATTAACTACCCTATGGGAAAGTGGGAGAGATTATGGGGAAGTGGAGCGGATTATGGGGAAGGAAACCGGCACGCCTGTAATGGGATGCGGATCTCACGCGTGGCGGTTGCCATCCTAAGCTATAAAAGCTCCCCCTCCCCGCGGCTTGAGACAGATCTGGTTCTTCTTCCTCTCACGCCGCTGCTCTCGTCCTTTCTCTCTCTATCCCGTGTTCTTGCTTCCGCCGTCGGGGAGTTCTTCCTGTTCCTCACCGGTCGTTCGCACTTCACCCTGGGAGGTCGTCATTCGTGCTGCCCCTCCGCCACCGCCGAGACCATGTCTGCGAGGAATGGCTCCCGTTGATCGTGACGGAGGACATGCTGCTGTGGTACCAGGACGCTGGCCATGTTCCTCGCGAGGGCTGCCTTCTTCCCGCTCTTGGAGAAGACGAGCCTCTTCCGCGGGACGGTGAGCGAGTCATACTCCTTTCACACGTAGATCATGGGTTTTCTCTCCCTCCGAATCCCTTCTTCTTGGATTTCTTTGCTTTTACGGTCTCCCAACTTCATCACATCGTACCCAATGCCATTACCCTCCTTTCCAGCTTTTTCACCCATTGTGAGGCTTATTTAGGCATAAAGCCCCACTAGCATCTCTTTCGGTCCATCTATACCATTAAGCCCCAGAAGGCTAAGAAATCCGTGGAGGGCGGAGGTGTGGAGTTCAACCACCTATGTGGCAGTTTGTTTCTGGCCCGAAAACAAGGAGTTCAGTATTTTAGTTCCAGCTTGTCGGATTCTGTGAAGAATTGGCAAAATAGTTGGTTTTATTGCAAGGTGGTGGAGGAGCCTGGGGTGCGCACGTTGCCCCCTTACTCGGACGTTAGGCTAACCTCTTCTCAGGGTTGGAATCCCCGACTCACCAACGCCGAGAAGGAGCAGGTGGTCCCCTTGATGCGTGAGATCATAAGGCTGAAGAGGAATGGCCTGGATGCCATGGACCTGATCGCTACAGATGTGATTCGGAAGATCCTGCCTCTCCAAACTAGGGCTCGGGGGATGTGGACGTACTCCGGGATGAAGGATGACACCCGATACAGCAGGACCGAGATGCCCCTGGATGAATTTGAGCTCCAGATGAAGATAATCACTAGCGTGAGCCAGGGTCTGCAGCCGACGGGCTGAGGAAAGCCTTTTAGCAGCGAGAACCCTATAGCTTTGGTATGTCGTCTTGTTTCATATGTGCCCTGGGATGAATTTTGCCTTCTTGCTTCTAACTCGGACCCTTTGTTTCTTTGTTAGGATTCTTCCCAGTTCCATTCTCCCATTCCTCTGGCCCTGCAACATGCCACCGAGGAAGATGAAGACAGCACTGCTGTCGCGGGGATCGGTGTTGAGGCTGCGGAGGAGCTGGAGTCCGAGGCAACTCGTTTTCAGGTGACATCCGAGCAGCACTCGAAGAACAACCAGGACCGCGAGTCGGTGAGGGAGGGCCTTACTCGGACTCGCAAGAGGGCTCACCCTCCGAGTAGTGAAGAAGGCAGCAGCAAACTTCCGTCCCTGGGCTCCAGTTCTGGGAAAGTTGCGCCGATGAAGAAGAAAAAACTTGTCACACTTGGTGGCAGGGAGGCCAACCCCTCGAGGATGTTAATGTTGAGAAGGCTAAGGGATCTGGAACTGGTCCGGCCAAATTTGCTCCCCCGAGGCGTGCCTTGAAAACCGTTCACAAGTAATGCTGCTAGTTCTCTTTGACTCGGTACTTCATTGATTTTTTAGTCTTTTTTAACTATTCCGTTTGCAGTGTTTGTCCGAGCTGTTCTGAGTCACTGCCCGGGGTTGAGGATCCGGGTGCCGAAGCTTACGAGGATGTCAGCACCTGCAGAGTGACCGACTTTCCTATTATGGATACCATTCCAGAAGATGTTGTGGCTGTTGGTAAGAATTCTTGATCACATCTGTTGGTGCTTTTGCTACTGCAACCTTCTGTTTTTGACTATCTGTTGTGTCTTCCATAGATATGGACATTGATTCCTCTACAGGTCCGACTCGGATCATGACTGAGCCGGACGCCACTTGGGTCACTCCTCCTGAGGTGATTATCCTTGGGGGAGAGGTATCACCTGGGTCTGGTCGCCCTGCTGCCAGTAGCTTGCCTTCCCCTTCTGCTGCACCTGAGGCTGCCGTTGAGAAGGTTGTTAAGGAAACTTCTGCCGTCCCAGCTACTGCTCAAGGGGATGAGCCTACTGCTTCGGCGTCAATTCCAGTCAGTACCCCAATTGAGAGTGCCATCATTGGTGGCCTGAAGGAGTCCTTGGTGAAGGCAACTCAGTTTGAACTGCGCCTGCGCGAGCTATCTTCCGAGGACGAGCTGGTGAAGTCCAACATGCATGTAAGTACTTATGTAAGTTTTCTGCCTAGTGGGTGTCTGAGTAACTTTCTGGCCGAATTATTGTTACTCTGAAGGTTTGAAACTTCCGCTGGGGACACTTCTTAGTGTACCCAGTGGGTGTAGCCTCCAAGGCTCTGAGTTACTTCTTGAAGTTATTTAGAGTCTTTTGATAGGAGTTATTATTTTGATGAACTTCTAGTGGGAGAACTTCTTTAGTGCACCCACTGGGTGTAGCCCCCAAGGCTCTGAGTTACTGCTTGTAGTTATTCGGTGTCTTTTGATAGGAGTTATTATTTTGATGAACTTCCAGTGGTAGCAGTTCTTAGTGCACCCACTGGGTGTAGCCCCCAAGGCTCCAAGTAACTACCTGAAGTTATTCAGAGTCTTTTGATAGGAGGTTATTGTATTTAACATGGTACTTCTTCCCCTTCGTAGGACGCTTGCAAGCTTGGTTCGGCCTTTTTGAAGTTACAAGAGGAAAACTCAGCTGCGAAAAAGGTGTACGAAGTGCTGCTTGAAGGGCACAACAAGCTGAAAAAGCAGCATGCTGAGGACAATGGTGAATAGTCCCATATACAGTTTTTTCGTGCCCTTGCTTTGGTATCTTTCTTCATCCTTTTGATCCGCTTGATATATCCTGTTTTGGTGTGCTGCTACAGAAGCGGCCAAGAAAGCTTTTGATGCAAAGGTCAAGGAGAACGATGATTTTGTCACGAAGATGAAGAAAGAGATAGACCAGGTCGAGAAGCGTGCTAAGGAGAAGAAGGCTTTGGAGTCAAACTTGCATTGGTACAACAAAGCGGTGAAAGAGAACGAGGCCAGCATCGCAAAGCTTGAGTCTGATTTGGAGAAGTTGTCTGAGCTGCGCACCAAAGAGGAAGAAAACCACAAAGCCGAGCTAGAGAAAACTCGGAAAGCGATGTGAGCAGCTGAGGAGTATTGCACCGGGCGGTTTGCTATCTTCAGCGAAACTTTGTCTGGTGAGCTGTGTGATATTTTTGTTGAGAATGCTTGGTATCCTACCCTTCTATCGTATGCTAATCTTGTGTTGGTGCAGCATATGGTACAGACCCCGAAGATGAGCAGGCCCGAATGGCGGAGTTTGCTGAGATGATGAAGAGGGACAATTACACTCCAGTGACCATGAAATTTTCTTTGTCTCGAGGGTTGTTGACCATGAGGTGCGTGAAGGCGAAGAGATTTGCAGAAGAGGTCATGGGAGCTAATCTCGCCCTGAAGATGTAATAGCCCAGATTTCACAAAAATTATAAAATTTATCGATCGGCGATTATTTTTCCCCCTTTTATCTCGTATCGGACAACGACCGACCATTGCCACTCTGACACTCGACCTTTGCGACACCGGGTTTCACCCGATCACCGTCGCAAAAACCGCACGAGACCAGCCGCAGCCAACGGAATGAAAAACCCCGTTTAATAATTAAACGAGTTATTTTTATAGCGCGCCGGAAAATGTTGTCGGAATGTGACCGCAGTGAGGTACGATCGACGGGCTCGACGCGCTGAGCGCGTGGTTCGAGATTCCCTCGGAATCGGAGTCCGTACGGAGTCTCGGCGGTCACGAACGCGATCACCGGACGCGCGAGAGAGCTACCCGGAACGTTTGCGTAAACTAGCCAGCCTACCTTCCTATATAAAGACGACCAGCCTCCCACCACCCAATTAGGGTTTACCCTAATGGAAAATTGCAGCCACCCCCCTCTTTTCGCACAAAATTTCGCCCAAAATCCCCCTAAACCGAAACCCTAGCTTCCCAGCCGGATTTGGCCGTCGGATCGCCAGATCGACGGCCAGGGAGCCTCCACGTCGCCCCGGAGCAGCCTCCTCCCACCTCCAGCCGATCCGGGCCCCGCAGGGATGGATCTGGGCCACAGGGCCTGCCGCCTTACCGATCTCCTCCGACTGGCCGCCGCACCCCGGCGCGCGCCCGCCGGCGAGCACAGAGCCGCCGCGCCTCTCTTCTCTCGCGAGCCTTCCTCCCTCCTCACCTCCTCACCTCCCCGCCTCTCTTCTCTGCAGGACGCCGCTGGCAGCCGCCGTGGACAACGACGGGAGCCGCCCCATGGAGGCCATCTCTCCTGCCTCCGCCTCGCAAAGCCGTCGCCACGGGCCGCCTCCAACACCTCGCTGGTTCCCGGATCCGGCGCGAACCGGCGCCCGCCTGATACGTCCAAAACGTATCTATAATTTCTGCTTGCTCCATGCATGTTTTGTGTGATATTGCTATGCTTTTGATACACTTTCATACACTTTCGATCATATTTGGACTAACCTATTAACTCAGTGCACCCCAGTGCCAGTTTCTGTTTTCTGCTGTTTTTGTATTTCTGTTTTTCCCATTACTTAAAGTGTCCAAAAAATTCTGGAAAAAATGTATAAAAAATCAGCGTTCCAGAAGCTTCCTTACGCCCGAAGGAGAGCCAGAGGGCCACCACCAGGGGCCCAGGCGCTTTGGTGGCGTGGCCAGGGGCCCACCCGCGCCCGGTGGCATCCTAGGCACCCTAGGCACCGCCTCGGACTCCCTTTTGGCTCCTATTTATTCTCCCGTCGCGGAAACCCTGATTCGAGACACCTTTTCTCCAGAAGCAATTCCGATCTCCGCCGCCATCGCCGACAAGCTTCGGGGGACCAGAATTCCTGTGCCGGCACCCTGCCGGGACGGGGAAGTGCCCCCGGATTCATCTCCATCAACATTGCTTCCTCCCTCCATGAAGAGGGAGTAGTTCTCCCTCGGGGCTGAGGTTTCTACCAGTAGCTATGTGTTCTTCTCTCTCTCCCATGATGTGATCTTCGTTGTGATCATAGGCTATGTTAATCTAGGGTGATCCCATGATATTTCCCCTTCCTCTATGTATTGGAATTGATGTACTTACTTGATCTTATCTAGTATAATCCCCAAGACCATGGTGACAGCGGTCTATTGGACATGGGTTAGAAGAATATTATCATGAGTGATTTCCTCTTTTGTGTGTGGATTGAAGATTGAGAGTCCCTTGGTGCTTGTCTTTGACTATCCTTGAGATATGTTGTGGTGATTGTGGTACTCTCTTTGGATGGCCGCAGTGACATTGGGAAATCCATAGATTGAGAACTACGAACTCTGAGGTGTGCTTTTGTAGCCCTACACAATTCTCGTCCTCTCTTGACCACAAATAAATGACCTCGGAGTACGTCTCCATTGCATGTTTTATGGGAAATATCATGTGATTAGACTATGTTAATGTTGTTGGAAGTTGCCACTAGTGAAAGTATGAAGCCTAGGCCTTGTTTCCACCATTGCAATACAATTTGTGCTCACGTTTACCACTTGTTTCTTTGCTGCACTTTTTATTATAGATTTATATTACTTCGTTTTACCACACCTATCACCCATATTTTATCATCTCTTCGCTGAACTAGTGCACCGATACAATTCCTAGTTGTATTTGGTGTGTTGGGGACACAAGAGACTTCTTGTATCTTAATTGCAGGGTTGCTAGAGAGAGACCATCTTCAACCTCTACTTCCCTGAGTTCGATAAACCTTAGGTCATCCACTTGAGGGAAATTGCTGCTGTCCTACAAACCTCTGCGCTTGGAGGCCCAACATAGTCTACAAGAATAGAAGCATGCGTAGACATCAAGCTATTTCTGGCGCCGTTGCCAGGGAAGTAAGGTTTGAAGGTATATCTTTAGTTTAAGCAATTAAATCTTTTCGTTTCTTGTTTTTATTTTCACTAGTTAGGCCGTATGGAAAACAACAAAAATATTATGAGAGAGCTTTATGAGCTCTACCTTGAGTTGGGACATGAAGTGTTTGAAAAGAAAATCAAAAATCCTATGGAGCTTTATTATTTGCACAACACTCATGATAGTAGCAATGTTATTAGTATGTCTTCTTTGAATACCTTTGATCCTAATGATATGCAAAGCTATAAGCTTGGGGATGCTATGTTTTATGAAGATGATCTTTTTATCTGTCGGGACCCGGGGTTAGCGTATGCAAGCCTCTCTACAACACAATCATATGGAGAGCCGAGAACCGTACCCACTTGTCTAAGCAGACAAGGCCAAGCACAGAACGTTCTCGGAAAGCATCGAACGTGAGGGGCATCCCATTCAGGCCGGATGATCCACTGAGATGGGTCCTCATCGTCCGCACACAAGTCTAATTGATATGGGTGGTGAACTCCCATACTCATAGACAAGTCGCCTCAACCATACTACCGATTGTGTTATAACCCTTACATAGACTTACTCCAGCGCGATCACTTAGTCGGGGTCTAGGGAGGGCTCGATCATACATCAAAGTGTGCACGAGACAGAGTCTCGAACAATCGCATCGCGATGCCCCAAGCTGCGCACATCTAAGGGCCACTTGGTGTATAAGAGACCGCCAGCCAGATCACAACTAAGGTCTCGAAAACCCATACAAAGACATGCATGTTTATAAACATACATGCAGCACACATGCCTTTTATGAACAGCAGGTATCATTGCAATTCTCTACAAAGTATACAACTTTATTGATAACTCTTACAGAGTGCACACAGAGATCACAAGCATGTGATCCAACATTACAACAGACAAGCAGAAGCAAAATAGGTCTGAGTACAGACAAGTTTAACAAATGGCTTAGAGAAGCCTTATCTAAAAACAAGCCCTCCACGAGGGAACCAGTCGTCTGACTGAGACTACACTAGCTTGGTCTTGGTCTGAGTCTTCATTCTTCGAGCTTCGGGTAGAAGTCACCATCGGGGTCGGTGGTTTCATCTAACACATAGATTAAGAAAACGTGAGTACAAAATCGTACTCAGCAAGACTTACATAGGAACTATACTACTCATGCACATGTATCAAGGTAAAGGGAGGTGGGGTTTCACTTGCAGAAGTGCCAGCTTTGACTTGGCTAGTCCTGAACTACGAGTACCAGACTTGAGGTAAGAAGCGTACACGAGTCCACTACATCTCTTCAACCAATTACACCACTATGGTTACTTCCCCACGAGAAGCACACCATAGCACTCACACTTATCTTGGTGTATTTTAGGAGTATCCGGTTCAAGTTATCTAATAATCGAGCACAGCTCTCCAAGTAGTCCCTTACCGCGGACGCGGCTATTCGAATAGTTTTGTTAACCCTGCAGGGGTGTACTGCTACACACATGAAACTATCAGTTACCACCTTTGTACTCGACACCGTTCAAGAGGTGCCGGCGAGGATAATGCCCACAAATTTTACCTCACAGCCAACTCAAATTCAATGGAGACGCCTATCTGGGCTGGAATCCACATCGTGAACCCGGCCGGTTTACCGATGTGGTCCCAGAAGATGTGTGCAGGGTCCCAAGCTAGTCTGAATAGCCGTTCTTCCACTTCGCAGACCGTGCCACAGACCTACCAGAACTCCGAACTAATGCGACTCATTGAACTGAGAAGGGGTGAGTTAGTAGGTTGAGCGGGGGTCCATGTCCCCAACATGTGGTAGTACTCTTCTTCTTGGATCACCACACAAGAACTCGGGCTTAGGGCGGTGTTCAACGAGACAACCCACTGTGTACTCCTACACAGCCTCTCATCGTTCACCTTGTATTAGGGTAGATTCACCAACACAGTTTCACTTTCATCAACACCATGTTCACTATCATCCCGACGCACATCAAAATCATCCTCATTGTAAACTCTAAGCATGCAATAAGCAGTAACAGTTGCAGGGGCCACATGATATCAGTCAACTCCTATGTCGGCTAGCATTGTGGTTTGCTTACTACTGTGACAAGATGATAGGTCATGCATCGGATATGGGTTCAACTATGCGGTAGAATCGATACAAGGTGATCTCCTAAACATGGATAAGCGAGACTGAGAGGGAATTGGGTTTTTATAGACATGATCAAAGGGGGTTTGCTTGCCTTGCTGACGAGGTTTTGATAACGGTGTCTTCAACAAAGGGGGTGGCCTCTGATTCTGGTTGCACGTCTATCAGCAACATGACAATCATAGGATCAACATAATATACAATGCACAATCACATGAATAAGATTGTAATGGTGATGTTCATGGTACTGATGTGTTGAGCATTCCATTTAAAAAGGAGTATATTGCATTTGAAATGCAAATTCAAACTCCATTTGATTTATCGATGAAATTCAAATGCATTTGAATGCATGAATGTTCATTTGAAAAAGTTGATCATGAAGTGATGTGGTATAGTTGAGATAAAGCTTCTGATGTGTGGATGAATCCATCTAAAATAAATGTGTTGCAAAATCATTTGCAAATTTACTCCAAATCTGAATTCAAAAAGGATCCATATGCATGTTTTCTACTGTTCACCCATTTTAAAATGGTCAAATATAGAAACAAGTTGCATATTCATAATCCTTGTATTTTTCTGATAATTTCTCATATATTATATGTTTAATTTGGAGTTAATATGAATTTTCTATGAATTTCCAAAGTTTATATGATTTTCTGCAATTTCTGTAATTTCTTTAATTCATTTCTATTTTTCTGGAATTTGATTTATTGCATCAGCATGATGCAAGCATGACATCACGGAGGTCTAACTAGTCGGGCCCCATGTCAGTCTCTCAGGGGTTAATCCCTGTTAGATTAAACTAACAGAGGTTAATTAGCATAGGGGGGGCCACTGGTCAGTGAGGTTAGGGTTAGGATTAGGGGTGGTTTAGTGCTAAGTGACCGGCGGCTCGGGCACGGCGGCGCTCTCGCCGGACTGGGTATTTAGCCACGGGAGGGCACGGGGAAACCACGGGGAGGTGCGTCGTGCTCTCCCGCGTCGAGGGGAATAACCAGGGGGTTGCCAGGGTCACTAGGGCGACGACGGCTTCAAAAAGGAGCGGCGGCAGGAGCAACAGAAGGCGGCGATGGCAGCAGAAGGCACGGGAAGGAGCAGGGAGTAGGGAAAAACGCAGCGCGGCTCACCCTGAGGACGTTGGAGGAGTCGGGGAAGACGGAGGAGGCGAGACGGCGGCGTATTTCCCGTCGGAGCTTCACGGGTGGACGGAGCTTCTCGCGAAGCTGGCGTCATCGCTGCTGCGGATTCGTCTCGATTGAGGGCTCGGGAGGAGGAAGGCGTCTGCGGCGGAGCCACTGGACAAGGTCGCTGGATCCCTAGGGCACAGTGGCCATGCTTGCGCGCGACGGCGGCGACGACGTGCTCTCTGGTGGCCTCGAAATCCAACGAGAGAGAGAGAGCGAGAGGGAACAGGGAGAGGGGGAGAAGTGTTGCGGAGCTCTGGGCGTCTCCGTGGCACCCTTAGGAGGAGGGGATGCTCTGGAAGCCGCGAGGCGTCGCGGTGGCAGTGCCGCCGTGCTCCCGTGCCTCCAGCGAGCAGCTTCGGGGGAGGGGGAAGAAGACGATAAGGGGGTACGGGCTGGGCTGGGCCAAACGGACCAGGGGGAAACTAGTTGGGCTGGATGCCTCTCTGGCCCCCTGTAGATTTCCTTTTCTTTTTATTTTTCTTTAAATAGGTTGGCCCCACTAATTAAATTAGCTAGGCATTTTTAATAAATGTCCAAATAATTTTATAATTACTAGGTGACCAGTAGCTAGCCACATATAGAATTTGGACATTTTTGAAATTCAATATATTTTGAATTTCAATTCAAATAGGGTCAAATTTAATTTCCAGGGCACCTTTTGAAATTTTGAATATTCCATGGGCATGGGAATGAACCCAAACCACTTTTAAAATGATCACCATCATTTATAGGAATTTTCCAAATATTCAAATGATTTTTGGAAAAAGATTTTTATCTGGCCATTTGATTTAATTCCTCAGGGCTTTTCTTTTCCCCATTTTGATTTCTTTTGAAAATTTATATCATGATGCAAAGGAGCACTTGATCCTAGCACATACCTAACTTGGGGTTGTGACATTATCCCCCCAAGTTTTGATGAGGAAATTTATTTTGATGATACTTTGCCTCCTATCTATGATGATTATTGTGATGACACTTATGCTATAAAGAATAAATGTTTGCAAGTGTATCATGATAAGAATGATTCATGTGATAGTTATTTTCTTGAGTTTGCTCCCACTATTACTAATGAGAAGGATTTTGCTTATGTGGGGAGTAACAAATTTTCTATGCTTATGGATCATGATAAGAAAGTTTTATGTGATACTTATATTGTTGACTTTATTCATGATCCCACTGAAAATTATTATGAGAGGGGAACATATGCTTATAGATATTTCAATACTATCAAGTTCCCTCTGTTTATGTTGAAGGTTTTGAAGTTGCACTTATTTTGGCTTCCTATGCTAATATCTTTATGCTTCCATGAGTTATTTCTCTACAAGATCCCTTTGCATAGGAAGCATGTTAGACTTAAATGTGTTTGATATTTGTTTCTTGATGGTCTCTTTTGTTCTTCAACTCTTATTCCTACAAGAGCATCACTAAACTCTTAAGCCTATCTTTATGGCTATAAAGAAAGAGCTCTAGGGAGACAACCCTTGTTATCTTTAGTTGTGTTTTTTTACTACTGTTTTTAGTGGTCTTGATGATTGTTACTACTGTAGCAACATAATTTTATCTTTATTTTCAAGCTTTTTGCCAAGTTATAGCCTCATATGATAAGGGAAGTGAAAGTTGTGACATGCTGTCCAGAAAACAGGTTCTGTCCTTGTGACGGGAAAAATCATAGGAAAATCCCAGTTCCTCTTTTTGAGCTGAATTTTTTACACAGTGTGCTCTATACAATCACGAAACTTTCGTATGTTCTGAGTTTTTTTATTTGAGTTGCAGAAGTACCTCCAAAAAATTCTTTACTACCTGCTGTTCTGTTTTTCGCAGATTCTGCCACGTTTTGTCTCTCCTAACTTTTGCAAACCTTAAGCTTGCTTTTTCTTTGCAAAAACCTTTTGTCAATCTTGAGAAACAGTAGCTCTTCAAGAATATCTTTATATCCAGTAGGGAAAAATTATTTATTAAGGGAACTAACCTCTCTAATCAGCTTATGATGAGTTATGTATGAAGGGAGTTTTCAAGTGTGCGATGGAAGATGATGAAAGAAGATTCGGGAGTGTCAAGCGCTCAAGCTTGGGGATGCCCCTATGCATCCCCAACAAATATTCAAGGAGACTCAAGCGTCTAAGCTTGGGGATGCCCCCGTGCATCCCCTTCTCCATGAACAATCATCAGTTCGTCCTTCGTCTCACTATATTTTTATCACTTCATGCGTTATGTGCTATGCTTGGAGCGTCTCGCTCTTAGGTTTTATTTTTAGTTTTCTTTAGCTTTGCTTGCTGTTCATAACAAGTTAGATCCCGTATTACTTTGTGTGGGAGAGAAACACGCTCTGTTTGAACTAGAACACATCATAGAATTCTTCATATCTATCTTTTTGCTGTTATGTGTTCTTTATCTTTTCGTAGCTACTCTCATGTTTAGTTTTAGTCTTACTTTTTCTTTAGCAAGAGCCTTGGCTTTTGTTTAGTTGTTGCTGGAACTCTTTTTAGTTTTCATGTTTATCTTGTTAAAGAGAGTTGGTTGTTGCACTGAGTAGTGTCTTGTTTTGAGAAGTAGGTGATTGAGGTTGCTATTTCATTCTAGTAGTAACTTGCAATAGTTTTGAGGTATTGATGTGAGTAATGTTTGAACTTTTGGTGTCAAGAGCTCTAGCCTATTAGTTATAGGTGTCGTATTTTGGGCAATCCGTGTGTATTTTCAAAACCTACAAAACTAGTTGAAAACTCTAGGTACTAGATGGATCACTAATCTTTGGAGGGATTGAATATCAGAGAACACTCACGTACCATGAGTCGAGGATGCGCAAGAATAGCCAAACCCCCATACATTCCTCCTCGGGGTACTTTTCTCTTTGTGAACCTCCTTATTAGCTCGAGAGTTACCGATAATAAGTGCACGAGTTCTTCGGACTAATGTAAGTATTCAAAGTTGACACTTCCACCTTCCCATATTTTGCTAGGCTCTCCCGTGCCGTGCATTGCCTTCTTCTCACTCCGAGAGTTGGTGTCCACCTCCGCCGGTACATACAAACCCTTGGCATGATACGCTCTGTCATCATAAACCTCCTTATATCTTTCCTCAAAACATCCACCATACCTACCTATCAAGGCATTTCCATAGACTTTCCGAGATATATTGCCATGCAGCATCCACCTCTTCATGACTTGATCTTCATGTCATACATGTTCCTGCTACACTGGCAGCGACATACATTGCATACATCATGATAGTTACATCTTCTTTATGATTTTGAGTACCTTGTAAAGTGTGAAAGATCTGCTTTACCTTCTTGTGAAATAGAGTGTTACCCTTAAGTGAGGAAAAGATCCCAAAGTGGACACATTAAAAGATCCCAAAGAGGACAAATGAGAGTTCAATAGAAAGAGCCATCGAGGCCAAAAAAAATACAAAAAATAGAAAAAAGAGAAAAAGAAATAAAAAGAGAGAAAGGGGCAACACTACTATCATTTTGAGAGATCCACACTAGTACTCCCTTTATATCCTTGTACTCCATAGAGATTATCTTCATGCATATAGCTATGTGGGACCTTCACACTATAGAACCTGGCTTGCATATTCCAAGGATGAGCCTCCTCAAACGAGCTCTAGGTCTTCATGAGCGAGCAAGTTAGATGCACCCCCACTAGTTCCTTTGGAGAGCTTCTTAGCTCGTATGTGCACCCGTTGCATGGAAATCCCTACTCCTCACATCATATCTATCATTTGGTATCTCTTGCCTATGATTGTCCTTATTGATGTGAGCCTATCTCATCCTTTTTGTCTTCCTCCTCCGCACTTCTCTCTTTGCAATCCTAAGTGTCAACTCTCGAGCTTACGCTCATCCATTGCATGAGTGCTCAAAATATCGAAAAGGAGTGGATAAAATTGACTTGTACCTGGCTAGTGGTCTGGGGACGAGTCAAGATAAGATTCCAAAAAAGACCAAGTGTGAAACTTTAGTAGATTGAGTTCTCAACACAAAAATACTTTTTCTCGTATTCCCTATCCCCTTTCTTGCACGCAAACACCATTTGGAGACATTCGAGTCACGGACAGCTAGAGCTCTTGCACCTAATGTTCTTTTATTACTTGTTTCAATGCTAATATAGACTCTTGCATGTTATGACTTGAATTGAATCTCTAACCTTGATTGCTTTACTTTTCAATTTTCTTTTATGGTTGCTAGCATGTCACCACAGAAATTATGCCGTTATCATTTACCTACTCGAGGACGAGCAAGAATTAAGCTTGGGGATGTTGATACGTCCAAAACGTATCTATAATTTCTGCTTGCTCCATGCATGTTTTTTGTGATATTGCTATGCTTTTGATACACTTTCATACACTTTTGATCATATTTGGACTAACCTATTAACTCAGTGCACCCCAGTGCCAGTTTCTGTTTTCTGCTGTTTTTGTATTTCAGTTTTTCCCATTACTTAAAGCGTCCAAAAAATTCCGGAAAAAATATATAAAAAATCAGCATTCCAGAAGCTTCCTTACGCCCGAAGGAGAGCAAGAGGGCCACCACCAGGGGCCCAGGCGCCCTGGTGGCGCGGCCTCGGACTCCCTTTTGGCTCCTATTTTTTCTCCCGTCGCGGAAACCCTGATTCGAGACCCCTTTTCTCCAGACCAATTCCGATCTCCGCCGCCATCGCCGACAAGCTTCGGGGGACAAGAATTACTGTGCTGGCACTCTGCCAGGACGGGGAAGTGCCCCCGGATTCATCTCCATCAACGTTGCTTCCTCCCTCCATGAAGCGGGAGTAGTTCTCCCTCGGGGCTGAGGTTTCTACCAGTAGCTATGTGTTCTTCTCTCTCTCCCATGATGTGATCTTCGTTGTGATCATAGGCTATGTTAATCTAGGGTGATCCCATGATATTTCCCCTTCCTCTATGTATTGGATTTGATGTACTTACTCGATCTTACCTAGTATAATCCCCGAGACCATGGTGACAGCGGTCTATTGGACATGGGTTAGAAGAATATTATCATGAGTGATTTCCTCTTTTGTGTGTGGATTGAAGATTGAGAGTCTCTTGGTGCTTCTCTTTGACTATCCTTGAGATATGTTGTGGTGATTGTGGTACTCTCTTTGGATGGCCGCGGTGACATTGTGAAATCCATAGATTGAGAACTACGAACTCTGAGGTGTGCTTTTGTAGCCCTACACAATTCTCGTCCTCTCTTGACCACAAAGGAATGACCTCCGAGTACGTCTCCATTGCATGTTTTATGGGAAATATCATGTGATTAGACTATGTTAATGTTGTTGGCAGTTGCCACTAGTGAAAGTATGAAGCCCATGCCTTGTTTCCACCATTGCAATACCATTTGTGCTCATGTTTACCACTTGTTTCTTTGCTGCACTTTTTATTACAGATTTATATTACTTCGTTTTACCACACCTATCACCCATATTTTATCATCTCTTCGCCGAACTAGTTCACCTATACAACTCCTAGTTGTATTAGGTGTGTCTTGATGTTTGTTACTACTTTAGCAACATCATTGTATCTTTATTTTTCAGCTTTGTGCCAAGTTATAGCCTCTTATGATAAGGGAAGCAAAAGTTGTGACATGCTGTCCAGAAAACAGATTCTTTCCCTTGACAAAAAAATTCGAATAAAATCACCAGATCATGTTTTTGATCTGAATGTTTTTGACAGCATGCTCTATACAATTGTGAAACTTTCGTATGTTCTGAGTTTTTTGATTTGAGTTGCAGAAGTGCCACGAAAAAATTCTCTACTGCCTGTTGTTCTGTTTTTCACAGATTCTGCCACGTTTTGCCTCTCTTCACTTTTCAAACCTTAAGCTTGCTTTTTCTTTGCAAAAAATTTTTGGCACTCTTGAGAAACAGTAGCTCTTCAAGATTATCTTTATATCTAGTGGGAAAACATTATTTTATTAAGGGTATTAACCTCTCTAATCAGCTTATGATGAGTTATGTATGAAGGGAGTTTTCAAGGGTGCGATGGAAGATGATGAAAGGAGATCCAGGAGTGGCAAGCGCTCAAGCTTGGGATGCCCCCATGCATCCCCAATAAATATTCAAGGAGACTCAATCGTCTTTGGGGCTGCCCCCGTGCATCCCCTTCTCCATCAACAATCATCAGTTCGTCCTTCGTCTCACTATATTTTTATCACTTCATGCGTTATGTGCTATGCTTGGAGCGTCTCACTCTTAGGTTTTATTTTTAGTTTTCTTTAGTTTTGCTTTCTGGTCATAAAAAGTTAGACCCCATCTTACTTTGTGTGGGAGAGAAACACGCTCCACTCCAATCTAGAACACATCATAGGATTTTTCCTGCTGTTCTTTTTGCTGTTGTGTGTTCTTTATCTTTTCGTAGCTGCTGCCATGTTTAGTTTTAGTCTTAGTTTGTCTTTAGCAAGAGCCTTGTCTTTTGTTTAGTTTGTTCCTGGAACTCTTTTTAGTTTTCATGTTTATTTTGTTAAAGAGAGTTGGTTGTTGCACTCAGTTGTGTCTTGTCTTGAAAGTAGGTAATTGAGGTTGCTATTTAATTCTAGTAGTAACTTGCAATAGTTTTGAGGTATTGATGTGAGTAATGTCTGAACTTTTGGTGTGAAGAGCTCTAGCCTATTAGTGATAGGTGTCGTATTTTGGGAAATCCGTGTGTATTTTCAAAACCTACAAAACTAGTTGAGAACTCTAGCTACTAGATGGATCACTAATCTTTGGAGGGATCAAATATTAGAGTAAACTCACGTACCATGAGTCGAGGATGCGCAAGGATAACCTACCCCCATACACTGCTCCTCGGGGTACTTGTCTCGTTGTGAACCTCCTTATTAGATTGAGAGTTACCGATAATAAGTGCATGAGTTCTTCGGACTAATGTAAGTATTGAAAGTTGACACTTCCACCTTCCAAATATTTTGCTAGCCTCTCCCGTGCCGTGCATTGCCTTCTTCTCACTTCGAGAGTTGGTGTGCACCTTCGCCGGTACATCCAAACCCTTGGCATGATACGATCTGTCATCATAAACCTCCTTATATCTTTCCTCAAAACAGCCACGATACCTACCTATCAAGGCATTTCCATAGCCTTTCCGAGATATATTGCGATGCAACATCCACCTCTTCATGACTTGATCTTCATGTCATACATGTTCCTTCTACACTGGCGGCGACATACATTGCATACATCATGATAGTTACATCTTCTTTATGATTTTGAGTACCTTTGTAAAGTGTGAAAGATCTCCTTTACCTTCTTGTAAAATAGAGTGTTGCCCTTAAGTGAGGAAAAGATTCCAAAGTGGACACAATAAAAGATCCCAAAGAGGACAAATGAGAGTTAAATAGAAATCCATTAAGGCCATAAAAATACAAAAAAATAGAAAAAATAAATAAAAAGAGAGAAATGGGCAACACTACTATCCTTTTGAAGAGATCCACACTATTACTCCCTTTATATCCTTGTACTCCATAGAGATGATCATTATGCATATAGCTATGTGGGGACCTTCAAACTATAGAACTTGGCTTGCATATTCCAAGGATGAGCCTCCTCAAATGAGCTCTAGGTCTTCATGAGCGAGCAAGTTAGATGCACCCCCACTAGTTCCATTGGAGAGATTCCTAGCTCGTATGTGCATCCGTTGCATGGCAATCCCTACTCCTCACATCATATCTATCATTTGGCATCTCTTGCCTATGATTGTCCTCATTGATGTGAGCCTTTCTCATCCTTTTTGTCTTCCTCCTCCGTACTCCTCTCTTTACCATCCTAAGTGTCAACTCTCGTGCTTACGCTCATCCATTGCATGAGTGCTCAAAATATTGAAAAAGGAGTGGATCAAATTGACTTGTACCTGGCTAGTGGTCTGGGGACGAGTCAAGATAAGATTCCAGAAAAAGACCAAGTGTGAAACTTTAGTAGATTGAGTTCTCAACAAATAAATGTTTTTCTCGTATTCCCTATCCCCCTTCTTGCACGCAAACACCATTTGGAGACATTCGAGTCACGGACAGCGAGAGCTCTTGCACCTAATGTTCTTTTGTTACTTGTTTTAATGCTAATATAGACTCTTGCATGTTATGACTTGAATTGAATCTCTAACCTTGATTGCTTTACTTTTCAAAGTTCTTATATGGTTGCTAGCATGTCACCACAGAAATTATGCCGTTATCATTTACCTACTCGAGGACGAGCAGGAATTAAGCTTGGGGATGTTGATACGTCCAAAATGTATGTATAATTTCTGCTTGCTCCATGCATGTTTTGTGTGATATTGCTATGATCTAGATACACTTTCATACACTTTTTATCATATTTGGACTAACCTATTAACTCAGTGCACTAAAGTGCCAGTTCCTGTTTTCTGCTGTTTTTCTATTTCAGTTTTCCCCCATATAAAAAGTGCTCCAAAAATTCGGGAAAAGTCAGATAAAAAATCAGCGTAGAAGAACCTTCCGGAAGAACCTGAGTGGGTCCAGAGGGCCACCACCAGGGGCCCAGGCGCCCTGGTGGCGTGCCCCAGGGTATGGCTGCGCCAGGGGGGGCGCCTGGACCCCTGGTGCCCCCCTGGCTGCCCCCCTTCGCCTATATATTCTCCGTGACGAGAAACCCTCGAGGAGAGAACCCTTTTTTGCGATCTCGCCTCTCTTCCGCCGCCGCCTCTCTTTCGATATCGGGAGCACCAGCAGACCTGTTCCCGGCACCCTGCCGGAGGGAGGGCCGATATTCGGGAGTCTCCTCTCCACCGTGGATGCTTCCTGGATGTCTCGTGAGTAGTTTCCTTTGGACCATGGGTCCGTGAGTTATGGCGGAGAAGTTAATAGGTTTAGTTGGGTTGCCTTCCCTGTTAACCGCGCCAACCCCCACAAGTCTAGGGGATCAATTGTAGCTTTTCGATAAATAAGGATGTCGATCCCAACGAGGAGCAGAAGGTGTTGATAAGTGACACTGGATAAGGAAAGACTGCAAACACTCAAAGGTAAATATTTAGGGGTTTTTGGTTTAAGAAATAGAAAAGTAAAAGACGGGCAAAGTAAATAGGGTAACTGAGGAGTAGCAAGTGGCCCAATCCTTTTACAAGGATAAGCCTAAGAACTGAACTTATAAAGGCTAAAGCGTTCTCGAGAAAACACGGGAGAGATAGTCTAGTCACTTTCACCATACTCTGCCAAGTAATATGTATTGTGTGATAAGTATCGGTGGGTGGATCAATGCTAGTACACCTTCTAGACTAAGATAAGTGTACTCTTATGATTACACACCTTGCAAGCATCCGCAAATACAAGGTAGTAATTAAGGCATAAGCCTAACCACAACATTACGATCAAGGATCCATAACTCCCTTGTGGGAAAGTCTGCGAACTGGGGTTCAGGTTTCTGTCACTCCAGCAACCCACCATAAGCATCTTTGTGCACAATGTTTCCCTCTAGGCCCATTAAAGGTGAAGTGTTATGTGTTCGACTCACATAACACCACTAGAGAAATAACAACACAACTTAAGTATCACACATCACATAATACTTCAACATCATATGACTACTAACAACTAGACTGCTCCCATGTTCTCAAGAACTAAACTAACTACTCACAAGACATAAAAGAGATCATGATCAGAGGTGATAAATAGGTGATGAACAATCTGGACACAATAATATTTCTCCAACAAAACTCAATAGCATTCACCACAAAGTAGTAATCAACACCAACAGAGTAGAGGGGATAGATAGTACGGATTACAACACAAGTTGCAATTGTGAGATGAGATTGGATGTAGATGGAGATGGTGCTGATGTTGGGGATGATGTTGATGATGATCTCGGTGATGCCGTGACGATGATGATGATGATGATGGCGAAGATCTCCCCTTCCGCGAGGTGATCTCCCCGGCGGAATCTCTCCGCCGGAGATTGGTTTTCTCCTCTGTCGGTTTCCGCACCGTGGCGGCGGCGTCTCGCGAAAGCAGCTCCTGTTTAGGGGTTTCTACCCCCAAGGGGTTATATAGGCGAAAGGGGGCACCGAGAGGGGCCACCAGGCACCCTTCTGGCTGCCTGGTGGGTCCCCTCACCTTCTCCTTCGGTGACTCCCAGTCATTTGGCATAAAAATTCTCCCTGTAAAATTTCATCGCATTTGGACTTGATCTGCTTCAGCAACTTGGTTTCCACTTCTTCACCGCTGAATCCTGGTTCTGCTGTTTCGGCACCGGAAAGTTGTAAACCGTGTAAAATAAGCCAAAACAACATAAGAACAACACTTTAAAGTGGAAAATATCAATGAATAAGGTGAAATCACAATATAAAATAGTGATGCTTTTTGGACGTATCAACTCCCCCAAGCTTAGACCTCGCTTTTCCTCAAGCGATTACTGAGCTCGGTAAACCTGTCCATAAGTTCAGAGAGTGAAGTGTCGATAAAAAGAATACGAACAAGAAGCATCAAGATTCCTCACCAAACTTAGGCATCCTCAACAGCAACCTCAACTCATAAGGTCCTTATAAGAAGTAGTAACAATTATAACAAAGTAGGACCTGGAAAACTCATCAAATCATGACAAACATAGCCTTGGTCAAGGAACAACTAATAGCTTTTACTTTTGCTCTTTCTCTTTTGATTAAATAGTTGAAACTTTTGAAAAAACATGCTATTAGTCAAGAAGTGCACATGCCAACACAAAGGAAGATGTCTACTAAGCATAAGCTTTTGCAAACAACTTACTTATCAAAAGATAATGTCAACGAAGATGTGACATGCTAGATGTCAATGCAACTTTATATGCAAGCATCTTTATTAACACCAAGTGTCTGCTCTCTCTCTTTAGAAAGGAAGGAAGAAGGAAGGAATGACTAAGCACAAAATAAAGATAAACCCCGTGCAAAAGGGTAAGCAGGGATAACTCATGTGCCATCTCTAGATCAAACAGAATAAAAACAAGCTTTTGGGAGGTGCATGATCCGTCAACGAATGCTGATAGATAACTCACTCACTTCATGATTTGGACAAGTTTCGAGGAACGGCTCCCATGTGGGGACGATCACATCCCCTTGGATTCCTTTGTTTATCACTCGAAAAAGGGCGAAGGAACTTGTGTGTTTAGTATTTATCATTTACGATCTGGGCACTCATGCCAGTCCCTTCTCGTATTAGGGGTTTGCGGATTAGACATGCAATCCCAAGATAAAACTTGTCCAAATTAAGAAGATCATGGGTTACCCACCACTTCCTCATGAGCTGAATCAGTGGCACAAAACAGAAGATTTTGAACATCTAAAGATAGCCCATAAATTATATACTTTAGGAGTGGTAGTGGAATACCACCAGTAGGTAGGTATGGTGGACTCAAGTGGAAGATGTTGGTTTCAGGGTAGGGAAGTACAAGCAGAATTCCGCTTGGTACAGAGTTTTGGCTAGCAAGGCTTTGAGAGAGCAGACAAATGATGACAACTTAGATACAAGCAGTACAAAGCATAAACATTAAGACTAACATGAAACATCAAGTTGTCTTCCTTGTCAACATAACACTTCAAGCATAATAACACAAAGGTTTTGGCTATGTCGCTACTTTGAGAAAAACATGCTTGTTGTTATGACCAAAGCTATACTTGCCAAGATTAAATAAAGTTTTTGAAGCCATACCTGATATAAGGTCAAAACTCCCCATAAGAATCATCTCATGATGTCGATTGCGTGAAGAGAATACCAAGTGTAGCGAAGAAACCAATAAACTTATCATTAATATTCCTTCATAGATGACTCCGAACTCACTGATACAAAGCTCTCCACAAAAGGAGTGATAGACCTCAAAGCAACACCTATTTCATAAAGTGACCTCCCTAAACACGATAAGACTCTACTTGACTCCTAAAGACAAAGACAAAAGATATAAGATACCAGGCACTCCCCCAAGCTTGGAACAAGCCAAGGGGATGCCATTAACCGAGGAGATTTACTCCCACTCTTCCTGCTCATGTTTCTTCAAATCTTTGATTACGCGCCGCAGGACTAGGTTTTCACGTTCCAAGATCTCCACTTGTGCCTTCAGCACACGAAAATCCTCACAAAACTGGTTGGTGATGCGGTAGGCTTTAGACACGGTATATGGTGCTTGTAGGGCTCCAGTTGGAGGGGCTGTTCCTGCAAGTTTGAGGGAAAGATCATATTGAGGTTGGAAAAATCCCACCGTGATGGGGTTACTTGGCCCTCCTTCTTGTTGAGCGGTGACGGTCTTGACCTCTTTCCTCACGGAGCGCTCCATCTCCGCTTTTCTTGCAGCAATCTCCTCTTCTGTGTCCCATCCGACGTACTTCCTTTGATTGTAGTCTTGCTGGAGTTGTCGTAGACGACGACCCATAACATCTTCTCCGCTCGAGCCACAAGAAGACATCGCCAATCAACGGCTTTTTCCCTGGCAGAAACAGACCGAAAGAGAAAACACAAGAAATCGCGAGGTACAGTGCCGGGACGATCCGGGCAAATATATAGCAAAAATTTCTGCAACAGAAGGAAGGTTCCGAGTCTAGGTGGAGTCGGAGGCGGTGTCCAGGGGAGTCAGGAGGGTGCCCGGCGCGGCCTGAAGGGGGGGCCGCGCCAGGGGGCCTCCTGGCCTCCCTGGAGCTCCACTCCGGCTCCAATAAGGCTAGGAATTTCCCTAATTTTGCAAAAACTTTGAAAAATAAACTTTTATTGACGTTCGCGGTGTTTTCACCATAATTCATACCTTTCCCGATTCTGCTCCTGCCGGAATCTGAAACTGGGCTGCAACATGTTCTTCATGAGTACTTGTGTATATCATGCTTGCATCCACATTAATTGGATCACCTGCCATATAATGTTTGAGTCTTTGTCCATTCACAACTTGAGGCTTGGTGCCTTCGAAATTATTGATCTTGATAGCACCGGACCAATATACTTCTTGAATATGAAAAGGTCCTTCCCATCTGGAAAGTAGTTTACCTGGAGAAAACCTGAAACGAGATCTAAACAACAAAACTTTATCACCAACATTAAATTCACGTTTCAGAATTCTTTTATCGTGCCACTTCTTTACCTTTTCCTTGAACATTTTAGCGCTCTCGTAAGCTTCACTTCTCCACTCATCTAGAGAAGTCAAGTTCATGAGCCGCTTTTCACCAGCTAATTTTGGGTCAGCGTTCAGCTCTCTGACAGCCCAGAAATCTTTGTGCTCTAACTCTAATGGTAAATGGCAAGCCTTGCCATAGACCATCTTATAAGGAGATATGCCCATGGGCTTTTTGTAAGCAGTTCTATACGCCCGCAAAGCATCTCCTAACATTTTTGACCTGTCCTTTCTAGAACTGTTTACTATTTTCTGTAAGATCAACTTGATCTCCCTGTTGGTGAGCTCAACTTGCCCACTAGTTTGAGGGTGGTACAGTGATGCAATCCTATGATTGACATCGTACTTGGCTAGAGCTTTCCTAAAAGCTCCATGTGTGAAGTGTGACCCTCCATCTGTCATGAGGTACCTTGGTACTCCAAACCTAGGAAAAATTACATCCTTGAGCATTTCCAAAGATGTCTTGTGATCAGCACTCTCAGTGGGGATTGCTTCAACCCACTTGGTTACATAATCAACAGCAACTAAGATGTGTGTGTACTTGTGTGAAGGAGGAAAAGGACCCATAAAATCAAAACCCCAGCAATCGAAAGGTTCGATCACTAGTGAGTAATTCATAGGCATCTCATTTCTCCTGCTAATGTTTCCAACTCTCTGACACTTATCACAAGATAGAACGTACCTTCGGGCGTCCTTAAAAAGAGTAGGCCAATAAAAACCTGATTGTAAAACTTTATGTGCGGTCCTTTCACCAGCATGATGTCCTCCATAGGGACTGTCGTGACATTGTCGAAGAATGTCTTGTTGCCCGTCTTCCGGTATACACCTTCTTACGATCCCGTCCGCACCTTCTTTATAAAGATGTGGATTATCCCAAAAGTAGTGCCTCAAATCCGTGAAGAATTTCTTCCTCTGCTGAAATGTAAAACCTGGAGGCAAAAACTTTGCAACGATAAAATTAGCTTAATCTGCAAACCAAGGATCGGAATGTGATTGTACTTTTACAACAGCAAGTTGTTCATCTGGAAAACTGTCGTTGACTGGAATAGGATCGTGCGGGATATCTTCCATCCTTGAAAGATTATCCGCCACCGAGTTGTCTTCTCCTTTTCTATCGACAATCTGCAAATCAAATTCTTGAAGAAGGAGTACCCACCTAATGAGTCTTGGTTTGGCATCCTTTTTCTGCATAAGATACTTAATGGCAGCATGATCAGTATGAATAATAACTTTAGAATCAACAATATACTGCCTAAACTTATCACAAGGAAACACCACTGCCAAGAATTCCTTCTCGGTAGTAGCATAATTCTTTTGAGCACTATCAAGTATTTTTCTGGCATAGTGGATGACATTCAGCTTCTTGTCAATCCTTTGTCCTAAAACAGCTCCAACAGCATAATCACATAATATCAAAGGGCAAATTCTAGTCAGGTGGTTGTACTATAGGAACGGTTATCAAGGCTTTCTTAAGAACTTCAAAAGCTTCCTTACAATCTTCGTCAAATACAAAAGGAACATCCTTCTGGAGAAGATTGGTGAGGGGTTTCGAGGTCTTAGAAAAGTCCTTAATAAATCTTCTATAGAAACCAACATGACCTAGAAAACTACGAATACCTTTGATGTCCCTTCGATAGGGCATCCTTTCAATAGCTTCAATTTTTGGCTTGTCCACTTCAATTCCCCTTGCGGAAATCTTGTGTCCAAGAACTATCCCTTCGTTAACCATGAAATGACACTTCTCCCAGTTGAGCACCAAATTTGTTTCTTCACATCTCTGCAAAACTTTATTAAGATTGTGGAGACAGTGGTCAAAGGAGCTTCCATAGACGGAAAATTCGTCCATGAAAACTTCTACAATCTCCTCACAGAAACCATGAAATATTGCAGACATACACCTCTGAAAAGTAGCAGGCGCATTACATAAACCAAAAGGCATACGCCTATAAGCATAAGTACCGTAGGTACACGTGAAAGTGGTCTTCTCTTGATCCGCGGTGTTAACGTGAATCTGGGAGAAGCCAGAATTCCCATCAAGATAGCAGAAGTGGGTGTTTTTAGACAACCGCTCGAGCATCTGATCAATAAAGGGCAAAGGATAATGGTCCTTCCGGGTGGCCTTGTTTAACTTCCTGAAATCAATACACATTCTATATCCAATAATGGTCCTCTGAGGTATTAGTTCATTTTTATCGTTAGGGACAACAGTCATACCTCCCTTTTTTGGAACACAATGAACGGGACTTACCCACTTACTATCAGCTATAGGATAGATGATACCTGCGGCTAGAAGTTTGAGAACCTCTGTCCTAACCACGTCCTTAATCGTTGGGTTCAACCGTCGTTGGTGATCGACAACCGGTTTATCATCGGATCAAGATTGATAGCATGTTGGCAAATGGATGGACTAATACCCTTGAGATCATCAAAAGTATAGCCAATAGCACCTCGGTGTCTGCGAAGTGTCTCCAATAATTGCTCTTCTTCATACCCTGAAAGGTTAGAATTGATAATAACAGGATATACTTTCTTTTAATCTAAATAAGCATACTTGAGCGTATCGGGTAGTGGTTCTAAGTCGAACACCGGGTCTTCTTTTGGTTGCGAGAGGATTCCTAAAGGTTCAACCGGTAGGTTGTGCTTCAGGATAGCAGGTTGTCTTAAAAATATGTCTTCTAGTTCATTCCTTTCCTGCATATGTATATCATTCTCGTGGTCCTCCATAAATTGCTGCAAAGTATCGTTAGGAGGAATAGCAATGGAAGCAATTTCTTCAATAATTTTGTCATTACTTGACAAGTCAGTACCACGAGGCTGCTTAGAAAACTTAGAGAAATTGAATTCATACGGCTCACCGTTGAATTCAACAGAAACTTTACCTTTCTTGAAATCTATTATAGCTCCACAAGTACTGAGGAAGGGCCTACCAAAGATAATAGGGAAAAAACTATCTTGCACTGAACCAAGTACAAGAAAGTCTGTAGGATATTTTACCTTCCCGCAGAGTACTTCAACATCTCTTACAATCCCAACTGGAGAGATTGTTTGTTTATTTGCAAGATGGATGGTGACATCTATGTCCTCGATCTCACACGGCTGAATCTCGTGCATGATTTCTTGATAAAGTGTGAAGGGGATAGCGCTGACGCTGGATCCCAAATCACATAGCCCATAGTAATTATGATCTTCTATCTTGACAGGTACAACAGGTGTACCTGAAATTGGGCCTTTGTTCCTGGCTGTGACAATGTTAGTGGCAACAGCACAAAAACTAATAGTGGAACCTTCAATATCACTTGTTACTAGATCCTTGACCATTGAAACTTGAGGCTGGACCTTGATCGTGTCCTCAGGTTTGTCAGTGGTCCTTCCATTTTTATTTAAAATGCCTGTAACAAAAGAGTGCTCCTTTATTCTGGAGGGATAAGGAGGCTGTTCATACACAACTGCAGGTAAAACAGGATCAATAACATTAATCTCAATGGTTGACTCCTTGAAAGGTTTATGATGTTGACTCTCCTTCGTCCTGGAAGAATCAATATGAGAAGCAAAGTCTTTGCAAAAGTCAACCATTAGCTGGGAATCAAGACCAATTTTAGAGCAAAAGGTATTAAAGTAATCAGTCTTTACATAACTCTCAATGTAGCTATGCTCATAGTTTATAGCGGGTTCAATACCTTTATCAATTTCCCAGTCTTCAGTATTCTTCTGGATCCTTTCTATAAGATCCCATTTTTCTTCCATACTTCTGGTCTGGAATACCCCACTAGAGGAGGCATCCAACATCTCCTTGTCCTGACGAGAAAGCCTGGCATAAAAATTTGTGAGTATAATTTCCTTGGGGAGCTCAAGGTTTGGGCATTTGAGCATCAGGGACTTCAGTCTCCCCCAAGCTTGAGCGATGCTCTCTCCGTCGCGAGACCAAAAGTTGTAGATGTAATTCCTGTCTTGGTGAATTTCACGAAGAGGATAAAACTTTGCATAAAAGAGAGACATAAGCTCTGGCCATTCCAGCGAATCAGAGTTATCGAGTAGCTTATTCCAATCTGAAGCTTTATCTTTGAGCGATATGGAGAATAGTTTCTTCATGACGAACTCCATCGTCACACCTGCAAGCTTAAATAAAGAACATAATTGTGATAGATATAGCAGGTGTTCTCCCGGATGTCCTTCTCCTGTATAACGATTAGCCAAGACATAATCAACAATACCAGATGGTATTTTATAGGGCACAATTTCAGTAGGGGTAGGAGTGACCACCACAGTCGTGGGGCGGCTCCTTACCAGCAACGAACCAATAGCAGAAGAGTCCATATGGACTGAAAGTAACAACAGAAAATAAAAAATTCCTTACCGGCTTCACTTACCAATAGCGCTACACTCCCCGGCAACGGCGCCAGAAAAGCTCGTTGATGGCGGAGAAGTTAATAGGTTTAGTTGGGTTGCCTTCCCTGTTAACCGCGCCAACCCCCACAAGTCTAGGGGATCAATTGTAGCTTTTCGATAAATAAGGATGTCGATCCCAACGAGGAGCAGAAGGTGTTGATAAGTGACACTGGATAAGGAAAGACTGCAAACACTCAAAGGTAAATATTTAGGGGTTTTTGGTTTAAGCAACAAAAAAGTAAAAGACGGGCAAAGTAAACAGGGTAACTGAGGAGTAGCAAGTGGCCCAATACTTTTACAAGGATAAGCCTAAGAACTGAACTTATAAAGGCTAAAGCGTTCTCGAGAAAACACGGGAGAGATAGTCTAGTCACTTTCACCATACTCTGCCAAGTAATATGTATTGTGTGATAAGTATCGGTGGGTGGATCAATGCTAGTACACCTTCTAGACTAGGATAAGTGTACTCTTATGATTACACACCTTGCAAGCATCCGCAAATACAAGGTAGTAATTAAGGCATAAGCCTAACCACAACATTACGATCAAGGATCCATAACTCCCTTGTGCGAAAGTCTGCGAACTGGGGTTCAGGTTTCTGTCACTCCGGCAACCCACCATAAGCATCCTTTGTGCACAATGTTTCCCTCTAGGCCCATTAAAGGTGAAGTGTTATGTGTTCGACTCACATAACACCACTAGAGAAATAACAACACAACTTAAGTATCACACAGCACATAATACTTCAACATCATATGACTACTAACAACTAGACTGCACCATGTTCTCAAGAACTAAAGTAACTACTCACAAGACATAAAAGAGATCATGATCAGAGGTGATAAATAGGTGATGAAAAATCTGGACACAATAATATTTCTCCAACAAAACTCAATAGCATTCACCACAAACTAGTAATCAACACCAACAGAGTAGAGGGGATAGATAGTACGGATTACAACACAAGTTGCAATTGTGAGATGACATTGGATGTAGATGGAGATGGTGCTGATGTTGGGGATGATGTTGATGATGATCTCGATGATGCCCGTGACGATGATGATGAAGATGGCGACGATCTCCCCTTCCGGGAGGTGATCTCCCCGGCGGAATCTCTCCGCCGGAGATTGGTTTTCTCCTCTGTAGGTTTCCGCACCGTGGCGGCGGCGTCTCGCGAAAGCATCTCCTGTTTAGGGGTTTCTACCCCCAAGGGGTTATATAGGCGAAAGGGAGCACCGAGAGGGGCCACCAGGCACCCAGGAGGGTGCCTGGCGCGACCAGGAAGGGGGGCCGCGCCAGGCACCCTTCTGGTTGCCTGGTGGGTCCCCTCACCTTCTCCTTCGGTGACTCCCAGTAATTTGGCATAAAAATGCTCCCCGTAAAATTTCATCGCATTTGGACTTGATCTGCTTCAGCAACTTGGTTTCCACTTCTTCACCGCTGAATCCTGGTTCTGCTATTTCGGCACCGGAAAGTTGTAAACTGTGTAAAATAAGCCAAAACAACATAAGAACAACACTTTAAAGCGGAAAATATCAATGAATAAGGTGAAATCACAATATAAAATAGTGATGCTTTTTGGACGTATCAGTGATCAGTAGCTATGTGATGTTCTCCCCCCTCTTTGTTCTTCATGGTTTAGACCTCGTGAGCTGCCCTACATGATCGAGGCACTTTTGTAATCTTTCTGCTGTTGCTATGCTGAGTTTGATGGGATCTGATGGATTATGGGAGTATGTTCAAATTGTGATTGAGTAGTATATTTGGTTCTTATCTCTTATGTTTTTGTTCTTAAGTAATTCTTGCATGTTCTCCGTTGCTTTTTATTTCTTTGGCCAAGTAGTACGTAGTAACCCCAAGAGGGAACGTTATGCTCGATTGTGGGTTCATGCCCCCTGATGAACACGCTTGCGTGACAGAAACATGAGTTTAGGGGATGTGTTGTTGCCACAAGGGGGAAAACAACGATGCTTGTCACCGCGGTTACAAGGATTGTTTACTTTACGCAAAGTGCTTTTTAATGCAGTTGTCTATTGCTTTGGTTTACACTTTGGCTGGAGCTCGCAACTTAATACCTGTGAGATGTTTTGGATAGATATTTCAAAGTGGATGATTAGTAGTAGATGCAGTTGGATTTCGGTCTACTTATTTTGGCGTTCTGCCCATGCTTTTGAGCCTCTTCCATTCTTTTGTAGCATAGTTAGCATTGCGATGCGTTTATAATCCTGTCAATTGCCCTTTTGTAATTTGTTCACCTCGCATAGCAGTTTTATTGTCTTTTGGGAGAGAGACATCAGTAGTGAACATCACCTATCCCGGTCCATATCCTCATCACTGTTTACACGCTCATTTACTTTTCTGCTTTTACTTTCAATTGCTATCATTATCCCTTGCATTTGATCCTTTGTGAACAACAAGACCGGAGAGATTGACAACCTCTCTGAACTTCGTTGGGAACAAAGTTATTTGTGTCTGTGTGTAGGTCCGTGTCAGTTGCGCCACTGACACCTACTTATCATCTCTGTAGTCCTACTGGAGACAATCCTTGGTATCTTTACTGAGGGAAATTTCCTGCTGTGCTACATCACACCTTCCATTTGGGGTTTACCAACGAAGGGCGAGAAATCACTATCATCACCTCGCACATCAGCATCCCCAAGCTTAGACACTTGAGTCTCCTTAAATATTTCTTGGGGTGCATGGGGGCATCCCCAAGCTTGAGCGTTTGACACTCCCGGATCTTCTTTCATCATCTTCCTCCGCAAACTTGAAAACTCCCTTCATACATAACTCATCATAAGCTGATTAGAGAGGTTAGTACCCATAATAAAACAATTTGACTCTACTGGAAATAAAGATTTTCTTGAAGGGCTATTGTTTCTCAAGACCTCCAAAAGGTTTTTGAAAAAAAAAGATAGCGCAAGACTTGAAAAACTGAGGAAAGGAAAAACATGACAGAATCTGTGAAAAACAGACCAGCAGGTAGTAACTAATTTTTTTTGGGTACTTCTACAACTCAAATAGAAAAACTCAGAACAGACGCTCGATAGGTAATTGTTTAGAGCACGCTGTAAAAAAATTCAGATAAAAAATATGATCTGGTTATTTATCATGAATTTTTTCGTCCAAGGACAGAATCTGTTTTCTGGACAACGTGTCACAACTTTTGAACTTTCTTGCAATCGGCGGCTCAACTTGGCACAAAGCTTGAAAATGAAGATACAATGATGTTGCTATAGTAGTAACAATCATCAAGAGCACTAAAAACAGAAGGAAAAACATCTTGGGTTGCCTCCCAACAAGCGCTTTCTTTGACGCCTTTGAGCTAGGCACAAGACAAAAAGAAGAATCATGTTTTATCAAGTGAAAGAGAATAGCTAGCCCGTGTAACAGACTCAAAAGGTAACTTGATTTTCTTTCGAGGGAAGTATTCCATCCACTTCTTGAGAGGGAATTGTAATTTTATATTCCCCTCTTTCATATCAATGACAGCACCAACGGTGCCAAGAAAAGGACGTCCTAAAATAATTGGACATAAGGGTTCACACTCAATGTCCATAATAGTAAAATCAATGGGAACATAATTGTCATTGACAATGATAAGAAGATCGTCAATCTTCCCCAAAGGTTTCAATTCAAACATATCATGCATTCTTTTGAGCATAACGTAGGTACTAGCTCCAACATTACATAAAGCATAGCAAGAGAAGTTATTCAATTTAATTTTAATCATAGGATCCCAACCATGTTCTAGATTTCTAGGTATGGAGGCTTCTACCCTAATCTTCTCCTCCCTAGATTTAATGAGAGCATTAGTGATATGCTCCATGAAGGCAAGATTTAGTGTGCTAGTGTGGGGGTCTTTAGACATTTTGTGTAGTAAGCTAATAACTTCAAGAAGGGTGCAACTATCAAAATCAATGTCATTACTATCAAAGGTGGTAGTGGTGTCATCTAGGCTCACTTGTTTGAAAGCTTATATGTTCATAGGAGTTTCTTCTTCTACGGTTGAGGTAATAGCATCACCTTTAATAGGTCCAATGGGACTAGGAGTGTATTGGGTGCTAAAAGATTGGGTATCCTTAATAACTTGGATAGTAGCAATGGTGTGGTGTGCAGGAAGGCTCTTAATTATATCTTCTTCCTCCTTTTATCTAGCCCATCTTTCTTTAAGTTTAGCCATCATCCTAATATTTTCATTAATTTGCACTTGAATAACATTAATAGGAGTGGTCTTCCTCTCCTCGAGGGGAGAAGTTATAATTTTAAGCATCTCAACATCAAGGGCTAAGTTGTCTACCTTCAAAGAGAGACTATCTAATTTGTCTAATTTCTCTTCTACACTCTTGTTGATGGCTTTTTGGGTAGTGATAAATTCCTTAAGCATGCTCTCTAATTCAGAAGTGGAGTTCTTGGTGCTAGGATAAGTGTTGTTGTTCCCATAGTTGTTGGATGGGAACGGTCTAGGATTGCTACCAAAGTTACTGCTATAAGCATTGTTGTTGAAGTTGTTTCTAGAGATAAACTTCACATCTACTTGTTCTTGAGCAACCAAGGAATTTAAAGGAACATCATGAGGATCAATAGGAGCTTGCTTGGTGAGTAAAGACATGATCAAGTCAACTTTTTCATTTAGGGAGGAAATCTCCTCGATAGAGTTTACCATCCTACCTCTTGGAGCTCTTTCGGTGTGCCATTGGGAATAGTTGGTCATCATCTCAAGTAGGAGTTTTTTGGCAGAACCAAGTGTTGTTGACATAAAGGTTCGTCCCGCGGCCGAATCTAACAGGTTCCACGAGGTAAAATTCAAGCCTGCATAAAAAGTCTGGATAATCATCCAAGTAGTCAAACCATGTGCAGGGCATTTCTTAACAAGAGATTTCATACGTTCCCAAGGTTGGGCAACGTGTTCATTATCCAATTGATTAAAGTTCATAATATTGCTCCTCAATTGGATAATCTTAGCAGGTGGGTAGTATTTCCCAATAAAAGCATCCTTGCACTTATCCCAAGAATCTATACTACTCCTAGGCACGGATTGAAACCAAATTTTAGCTCCTTCCCTCAAAGATAAAGGAAAAAGCTTAAGCTTAACAATATCACCTTCTACTTCTTGATACTTTTGCATATCACAAAGTTCAACAAAATGATTTAACTGTTGATGACCCTCAAATCTAGGGGATCGAGATAGTCTTCGCGGGTAAGATAACCCAATTTATTGATTCGACACAAGGGGAGACAAAGAATGTTTATAAGCTTTAACAGTTGAGTTTTCAATTCAACCGCACCTGAAATATACTTGCTTGCAACGAAATATTAATAGCAACGTTGATATAGTAGTTACGGTGGAAACATCAAAAGTAAAACTGCAAAAGTAAACAACTAGTAACCAGCAGGATTAAACCAATGTAGGCTAGGGAGATGGATGGTTGGGCGCTGCTTGGATGAGAGTGAACATGTAATAGATTTTAACACGCGGCAAGGCACAAAGAAAAGCAAGGATCATCTAGGCAAATATCAAACATTAGGCATGTATCTTGTAGGTAGTTGTGCGTGCTTGCAATAAGAACTTGCACACCATCTTTTGTCCTACCATCCCTCTTTGATCGGGGACAAAAGGAACTTATGGAGATTAAGGTGCTCCTGTGAAAGAGCACCAGAACAAAGCATTACCACTCAATGGATACATGAAATCCTCAAATTATAGTCCATCCCCTTTGGTGTCCGGAGCTGTCACCTTTGGGATTGCCGGTTCCGAAACATAATAGGTGCATACAACTGATACGTCCAAAATGCATCACTATTTTATATCATAATTTACCCCTATCCATTGATATATTTCATGTTATGATGCTATTATTATGTTGTTTTGGCTTGTTTTACACAGTTTGCAACTTTCCGATGCCGAAGCAGAAGATGCATGATTCAGCGGTAAAAAGTGGAAGCAGAGTTGCTGAATCAGAAGACCTCCAAATTACCTAAAAATCAACGAAGGTTCTTTTCCAGAAAAATGATGGAGGCACGCAAAACGAGAGCCAGAGGGGGGCCACCAGGAGCCCTGGAGCCCCTCTGGCGCGGCCCCCACCAAGGGCGCGCCGGGAGGCCGCCTGGACCCCTGGGGCCACCCCGGCTCCCCCCTTTGGCCTATTTATTCCCCGTCACCCAAAAACCCTAAAAAGAGAGGAGTTTTGCGAGTTTCATCGCCGCTCCGTGGCGGAATCCTACAAAGAAGAAAAGACATCTCCGGCGGGCAGATTCCGCCGGGGAGAACACCTCCCGGAAGGGGAGATCACCGCCATCGCCATCACCATCGTCACGGGCATCATCGAGATCATCATCAACATCATCCCCAACATTAGTATCATCTTCACCACCATCCTATCTCATCTCACAATTGCAACTTGTGTTGTATACTATCTATCCTCTCTACTCTACCGGTGTTGATTACTACTTTGTGGTGAATGCTATTGAGTTTTGTTGGAGAAATATTGTTATGTCCAGATTGTTTATCATCTATTTATCACCATTGATCATGATCTATTTTATATCTTCTGAGTAGTCACTTTACTTCTTGAGGACATGGGAGAAGTCTAGTTGTTAGTAGTCATATGATGTTGAAGTAATATGTGTTGTTTGATATTTCAGTTGTGTTGTTATTTTCCTAGTGGTGTTGTGTGAGTCGAACACTCAACACTTCTCCTTTCTAAGGACCTAGAGGAATGCATTGTGTATAAAGAATGCTTACGGTGGGTTTCCGGAGTGACAGAAACCTGAACCCCAGTTTGCACGCTTTTGCACAGGGGAATAATGGATCCTTGATCGTATTGCTATGGTTATGATTTTGCCTTAATTTCAACCTTGTATTTGCGGATGCTTGCAAGGGGTTTAATCATAAGAGTGCACTTATCTTAGTCTAGAAGGTGTACTAGCATAGATCCACCCACTCAACACTTATCAACGCAGCACACAGTATCGATTCGGAGTATGGCGAAAGCACATGACTATATCTCCCTGTGTCCTCAAGAACACTTTAGCCTTTATAAGTTCAGTTGCTAGGCTAATCCTTTGCTCAAAAGGATTGGGACACTTGTTGATCCTCAGTATCTTTTACCTTGCTTGTTTTTACCTTTTGTTGCTTATACTGAAACCCCCTAAAAAGTTATCTTTCAGTGGTTGCAGTTATTTCTTTACCAAAGTCACTTATCAATACCTTCTGCTCCTTGTTGGGTTCGACACTCTTATTTATCGAAAATGCTACAATCGATCCCCTACAGTTGAGGGTCATCAAGTACTGTTTTCTGGCGCCGTTGCAGGGGAGTGTAGCGCTATTAGTAAGTGAAGCTGGTAAGGAAGCTTCTATATTTCTGTTTTATTTTGCTGTTGCTACTTTTTTTCCTTATGGACACCTCTACTCTTGGTTCATTGCTTATGGGGAAACGCCCCACTACTATGGTGGTCACTCCTACCCCTACTGAAACTGTGCCTTATAAAATACCAACCGGTATTATCGATTATGTCTTGGCTAATCGTTATGCAGGAGACACACATCCAGGTGATCACTTGCTATATTTATCACAACTATGTTCATTATTTCAGCATGCACGTGTGTCAATGGAGTTTTTCATGAAGAAATGATTCTCCATATCACTTATAGATAAAGCTTTAGATTGGTATAAGCTCCTCGATAACTCACATTTACTTAATTGCCAAGAGCTTATGTCTCTCTTTTATACAAAGTTTTATCCTCTTCATGAAATTCATCAAGACAGGAACTACATCTATAACTTAAGGTCTCGTGATGGAGAAAGCATCGCTCAAGCTTGGGGGAGACTGAAGTCCCTAATGTTCCAATGTCCTATTCATGAACTCCCCAAAGATATTATACTTACAAATTTTTATGCCAGGCTTTCTCGTCAGGATAAGGAGATGTTGTCTGCCTCCTCTAGTGGGGTATTTCAAACGAGAAGCGTTGAAGAGCGATGGGATCTGATTGAAAGGATCCAGAAGAACACCGAAGACTGGGAAATTGATAAAGTTATTGGACCTGTTATAAATTATGAGCATGATTGTATTGAGAGCAATGTGAACACTAATTACTTTAATACCTTTTTCTCTAAGATTGGTCTTGATTCCCATCTTATGATTGATTTTTGTAAGAACTTTGCCTCTCACATTGACTCTTCTAACGAGGAGAAGGATCAGTACCATAAACCTTTTAAAGAACTACCTGTTTCTATTAATGTTGCTGACCCTATTCTGCCTGCAATTATATATGAAAAGCCCCCTTTTCCCGCAAGGATAAGGGAGCACTCTTTTGTGACAAGAATAATAAATAAAAGTGAGAGAAGAACTGACGAGCCTGAGGACCAGATCAAGATCGATCCTCAAGTTGCGGTGGTAAAAGATTTAGTTACTAATGATGTTTTAGATTCCAATATAAATTTTTGTGCTGTTTCAACTAACATTGTTACAACCAAGAATAAAAGCCCAATTTCAGGTACACCAGTTGTATCTGTCAAAATCGGAAATCACAATTATTACGGGCTATGAGATTTGGGATCAAGTGCTAGCGCTATTCCTTATTCACTCTATAAGGAGATCATGGATGAGATTTCACCCTGTGAACTTGAAGAGGTTGATGTTACTATATATCTAGCAAGCAAATAAACTATCTCACCCATTGGAATTGTGAGAGATGATGAAGTCCTATGTGGAAATTTAAAGTATCCTACCGACTTTCTAGTACTTGGTTCAGTACAAGATAGTTTTTACCCTATTATCTTGGTAGGCCTTTCCTCAGCAATATGAATTTAGAAAGGTAAAGTTTCTGTTGACTTCAATGGTGAGCCATATGAATTTAACTTTTCTAAGTTCTCTAAGAAACCTCGTGGTACTAATTTACCTAGTAATGATAAAATTATTGAAGATATTTCTTCCATTGCTATTTCTCCTAATGATCCTTTGCAGCAATATATGGAAGACCACGATAATGATATGCATATGCAAGAAAGGAACGAGTTAGACGAAATATTCACAAGACAAACTGCTATCCTGAAGCACAACCTTTCGGTTGAACCTTTAGGAATCCTTGCACAACCAAAAGAACACCCGGTGTTCGTGTCGGGGGGATGGACCAAGCCCATAACCCGACATTAGGATCAATGGGCCGACTCACCTAAGGAAGGCCCACAAAAGAAGACCCGGCCATAGGCCGGCCGCACAAGGCAAGAAGATCGAAGCTGTAGAAGGAATTTGACTTACCTTGTATAGCATGTAGTGTGTTTGTAAAGTAGAATAGGACTCCACCTCGTGTTGGAGTCGGACTCGCGGCATCCCGGGACCCGACGCCTTTATAAGTCGAGGCCCACGGGATCGAGAGTCAGAACAATCTCAATCCACAATAGGACTAGACACTTTTCGGCATGACCTAGATCTCCTCGAGACTAAGGTTACGATCCGGCTCACCTGTAATCGATCCATCGAGTCTTCTATTTAGAGAGTCGGAACCCATAATAATAAGAAGCAGGAGTAGGCTTTTACCTCGAGACAAAGAGGGGCTGAAACCTGGGTAAATCGCCGAGTCTCTTGTCAATGTCGTCTCTCTCCTCATATCCATCTCGCAGCAAAGGTCCCATGTCAAGTCCGACTCTTCGGACATCTGCCGTGACTTTCCCACGACAGTTTGACCTCAAACCACTTCCCGATACGCTCAAGTATGCTTATTTAGATGAAAAGAAAATATATCATGTTATTATCAATGCTAACCGTTCAGGATTTGAAAAAGAGCGACTATTGGAGACACTTCGCAGACACCGTGGCGCTCTTGGCTATACCCTTGATGACCTTAAGGGGATTAGTCCATCGATTTGCCAACATACTATTAATCTCGAGCCCAATGCTAAACGAGTTGTTGATCATCAACGACGGTTGAACCCAAGGATGAAGGACGTGGTTAGGACTGAAATTCTCAAGCTTCTAGCCGTAGGTATCATCTATCCTATAACTGATCATAGGTGGGTAAGTCCAGTTCATTGTGTTCCTAAGAAAGGAGGTATGACTGTTGTTCCTAATGATAAAAATGAACTAATACCTCAAAGAGTTGTTATTGGATACAGAATGTGTATTGATTACATGAAGTTAAATAAAGCTACTAGGAAGGACCACTACCCGCTGCCCTTCATCGATCATATGCTTGAGAGGTTGTCCAAAAACACCCACTTTTGCTATCTTGACGGGTACTCTGGCTTTTCTCAAATTCATGTTAACACTTCCGATCAAGAGAAGACCACTTTCACGTGTCCTTACAGTACTTATGCTTATAGGCATATGATACATCCAAAACGTATCTATAATTTATGCTTGCTCCATGCATGTTTTTTGTGATATTGCTATGATCTAGATACACTTTCATACACTTTTGATCATATTTGGACTAACCTATTAACTCAGTGCACCCCAGTGCCGGTTCCAGTTTTCTGCTGTTTTTCTATTTCAGTTTTCCCCCATATAAAAAGTGCCAGAAAAATTCGGGAAAATTCAGATAAAAAATCAGCGTGGAGGAAGCTTCGCGAAGAGCCCGGGAGGGGCCAGAGGGGAGCCAGGGGGGCCCAGGCAGCCATCCGGCGCAGCCCCACCCCTGGCCGCACCAGGGGGCGCCTGGGGCCCCTGGCCCACCTCTGGCTGCCTCCCTTCGCCTATTTATTCTCCGTCACGGGAAAACTCCAGAAGAAGAAGCCTATTCCGCGAACTCGCCTCTGTTCCGCCGCCGCCGCGCTTCCGAAGATCGGGAGCACCAGAAGACCTCATCCCGGCACCCTGCCGGAGGAAGGATTGACCTCCGGGAGTCTCCTCTCCACCATGGATGCTCCCCGGATGTCTCGTGAGTAGTTTTCCTTGGACCATGGGTCCGTGATCAGTAGCTATGTGATGTTCTCCTCCCTTCTTTGATCTTCATTGTTTGGACCTCGTGAGCTGCCCTACATGATCGAGGCACCTTTGTAATATTTCTGCCATTTTTGTTCCGATTTCTGCCATGACCTCGTTGAGTTTGATAGGATCTGATGGATTAAGATTATGTTCAGATTGTGATAGAGTAATATATTTGGTTTTATCTCTTATATTTTTGTTCCTAAGTAATTCTTGCATGTTCTCCGTTGCTGTTTATTGCTTTGGCCAAGTAGTAGGTAGTGACTCCAAGAGGGAACGTTGTGCTAGATTGTGGGTTCATGCCCCCCGATGAAACGCTTGAGTGAAAGAGACATGAGTCTAGGGGATGTGCTGTTGCCACAAGGGGGAAAACAACGGTGCTTGTAATCGCGGTTACAAGGATTGTTTACTTTACGCAGAGTTCTTTTTATTGCAGTTGTCTGTTGCTTTGGGTTTACACTTTGGGTGGGGCTCGCAACTTAATACCAGCGAGATGTTCTGGATAGATATCTCAAGGTGGATGATTAGTAGTAGATGCAGATAGATTTTGGTCTACTTATTTTGGCGTACTGCCCATGCTTTTGAACCTCGTCCTTTCTTTTGTAGCATAGTTAGCATTGCGGTGCATTCATAATCCTGTCAATTGTCTTTCTGTAATTTGTTTACCTCGCATAGCAATTTTATCGTCTTTTGGGAGAGAGACATCACTAGCGAACATCACGTATCCCGGTCCATATTCTCATTACTATTTCCACGCTATATTTACTTTACTGCTTTTACTTGCTATCATTATCCCTTGCATTTTATCCTTGTGAACAACAAGACCGGAGAGATTGACAACCTCTCTGAACTTTGTTGGGAACAAACTTATCTGTGTCTGTTTGCATGTCCGCGTCAGTTGCGCCGCTGGCACCTACTTATCATCTCTGGAGTCCTGGTGGAGACAAACCTTGGTATCTTCACCGAGGGAAAACTGCTGCTGCACTACATCTCAACCTTCCAATTGGGGTAACCAACGAAGGGGCGAGAAGCCATCAAGCAAGTTTTCTGGCGCCGTTGCTGGGGACATCGAGTGCTAAGATAGGGGAGTTGCACACTACCCTTTACCTTTGTTCTTTAGTCCTGTTAGTTTATCTTTTAGTTTTTATCTTTGTGTCCTTTATCAAAAATTACAAAAAAATTATTTATCTTGCTAGTTGTCATTATGTCTGGCCCTTTTGCCTTTGTTGAGACGGAAGTTCTCACCTTTAAACAAAAAGGTGGAGAAAGCTTAAAAGATGCTTGGTATAGACTTAATGATTCTCAAAAAAGAGCCACCAAGAAGCAATCCACTACTATGCTGCTTAGAAATTTTTATGCCGGAATTACTCCTTGGAATAGGTTCATATTAGATATTGCTATCAATGGGAATTTTCTAGAAGCTCCGACTTGGTAGTCTCTTAATGTTATTGAAAATCTTGTTGGAAATCTCCCTATTGCTAGCATACAAGAAGATATAACTCTATCTCACATTATGAAGAAACTTGAAAAGATAGAGTTAGAAATACCAAGTATAACTAGGATAAATGAGTTGGATCGCAAGATTCAAGGGAATTTGAATAGGCTTTATAGCTCCATGCTTAAAATTATTAAAACTTTGGAGGTCATCAAATCCTGTGATACGGATCTTTCTAGGATAGATAAGATTGAGGAAATCGTTAATACTCTAGGAACTACTTTCTCCTCAATCAAACAAAAAAAGGTAGAGACTTCGGCAAGAAGGAAACCTAAGTTCAATTATGTCCCTAAGGTTCCCCGACCTAAAAATAAACCACCTATTGCCAAAGAAGTTGAAACCGTGAAAACTTTGGAAGAAATACCTCTCTTTGATAATTTTATAAATGAATCTTCCATTGATTTTCCGCCTTTTGGTTTTCTCCCTAGAAGTATCTTCATTAGGCCTTTATTTGAAAGACCTTTTAAGACTAGTTGTACAATTGAAGAGCTTTTTGATGGTCTTGATAATGATTCGATTGCTTCAACTTGATCTTTTGCATCATGCCTAGCTAATGGCTTTGAAGAAGCGCTTTCGGGAGGCAGCCCGCAACGAATTTAGGTTTTTATTTTTGCTTTCGTTGTGTCTTGGTGATTTTTACTACTGTAGTAACATCATTGTATACTTATTTTTCACCTTTGTGCCAAGTTATAGCCTCTTACGGCAAGGGAAGTAAAAGTTGTGACATGCTGTCCAGAAAACAGATTCTGTCCTTGTGACCAGAAAAAATCCCGAAAAATCCCAGTTCATCTGTTTGAGGTGAAATTTTTACACAGTATGCTCTATACAATTGCGAAACTTCCGTATGTTCGGAGTTTTTTGCTTTGAGTTGCAGAAGTGCCCTTAAAAAATTCTTTACTATCTGCTGTTCTGTTTTTCACAGATTCTGCCACGTTTTGTCTCTCCTTACTTTTTCAAACCTTAAGCTTGTTTTTTCTTTGCAAAAACTTTTTGGCACTCTTGAGAAACAGTAGCTCTTCAAGAATATCTTTATATCCAGTGGGGAAAAATTATTTATTAAGGGTACTAACCTCTCTAATCAGTTTATGATGAGTTATGTATGAAGGGAGTTTTCAAGTGTGCGATTGAAGATGATGAAAGAAGATCCAGGAGTGTCAAGCGCTCAAGCTTGGGGATGCCCCCATGCATCCCCAATAAATATTCAAGGAGACTCAAGCGTCTAAGCTTGGGGATGACCCCGTGCATCCCCTTCTCCATCAACAATCATCAGTTCGTCCATCGTCTCACTATATTTTTATCACTTCATGCGTTATGTGCTATGCTTGGAGCGTGTCGCTCTTTGGTTTTGTTTTTAGTTTTATTTAGCTTTGCTTGCTGTTCATAACAAGTTAGATCCTGTCTTACTTTGTGTGGGAGAGAAACGCGCTCCACTTTCAAAATTTAGAACACATCATAGGATTTTTCCTGTTTATCTTTTGCTGTTGTGTGTTCTTTATCTTTTCATAGCTACTACCTTGTTTAGTTTTAGTCTTAGTTTGTCTTTAGCAAGAGCCTTGGCTTTTGTTTAGTTTTTTGCTGGAACTCTTTTTAGTTTTCATGTTTATCTTGTTAAAGAGAGTTGGTTGTTGCACTGAGTTGTGTCTTGTCTTGAAAGTAGGTAGTTGAGGTTGCTATTTAATTCTAGTAGTAGCCTGCAATAGTTTTGAGGTATTGTTGTGAGTAATGTTTGAAATTTTGGTGTCAAGAGCTCTATCATATTAGTGATAGGTGTCGTATTTTGGGCAATCCGTGTGTATTTTCAAAACCTACAAAATTAGTTGAGAACTCTAACTACTCTTCTGAGGAGTCGAATATCAGAGAACACTCACGTACCATGAGTCGAGGATGCGCAAGGATAACCAAACCCCCATACACTCCTCCTCGGGGTACTTGTCTCTTTGTGAACCTCCTTATTAGATTGAGAGTTACCGATAATAAGTGCATGAGTTCTTCGGACTAATGTAAGTATTGAAAGTTGACACTTCCACCTTCCCATATTTTGCTAGCCTTTCCTGTGCCATGCATTGCCTTCTTCTCACTCCGAGAGTTGGTGTCCTCCTTCGCCGGTACATACAAACCCTTGGCAAGATATGCTTTTCCATCATAAGCCTCCTTATATCTTTCCTCAAAACATCCACCATACCTACCTATCAAGGCATTTCCATAGCCTTTCCGAGTTACATTGCCATGCAACTTCCACCTCTTCATGACTTGATCTTCATGTCATACATGTTCCTGCTACACTGGCAGAGGCATACAGTGCATACATCATGTTAGTTACATCTTCTTTATGTTTTTGAGTACCTTGTAAAGTGTGAAAGATCTCCTTTACCTTCTTGTAAAATAGAGTGTTGCCCGTAAGTGAGGAAAATATCCCAAAGTGGACACAATAAAAGATCCTGAAGAGGACAAATGAGCGTTATATAGAAAGAGCCATTGAGGCCACAAAAAAATACAAAAAAATAGAAAAAGAGAAAAAGAAATAAAAAGAGAGAAAGGAGCAACACTACTATCCTTTTGAGAGATCCACACTAGTACTTCCTTTATATCCTTGTACTCCATAGAGATGATGTTTATGCATATAGTTCCATTAGATAGCTTCCTAGCTCGTATGTGCATCCGTTGCATGGCAATCCCTACTCCTCACATCATATCTATCATTTGGCATCTCTTGCCTATGATTGTCCTCATTGATGTGAGCCTTTCCCATCCTTTTGTTTTCCTCCTCCGTATTTCTCTCTTCGCCATCCTAAGTGTCAACTCTCGTTCTTACGCTTATCCATTGCATGAGTGCTCAAAATATCGAAAAGGAGTGGATGAAATTGACTTGTACCTGGCTAGTGGTCTGGGGACGAGTCAAGATAAGATTCCAAAGAAGACCAAGTGTGAAACATTAGTAGATTGAGTTCTCAAGAAAAATACTTTTTTCTCGTATTCCCTATCCCCTTCTTGCACGCAAACACCATTTGGAGACATTCGAGTCACGGACAGCGAGAGCTCTTGCACCTAATTTTCTTTTGTTACTTGTTTCAATGCTAATATATACTCTTGCATGTTATGACTTGAATTGAATCTCTAACCTTGATTTCTTTACTTTTCACAGTTCTTTTATGGTTGCTAGCATGTCACCACAGAAATTATGTTGTTATCATTTACCTACTCGAGGACGAGCAGGAATTAAGCTAGGGGATGTTGATACGTCCAAAACGTATCTATAATTTCTACTTGCTCCATGCATGTTTTGTGTGATATTGCTATGATCTAGATACACTTTCATACACTTTTGATCATATTTGGACTAACCTATTAACTCAGTGCACCCCAGTGCCAATTCCTGTTTTCTGCTGTTTTTCTATTTCAGTTTTCCCCCATATAAAAAGTGGCAGAAAAATTCGGGAAAATTCAGATAAAAAATCAGCGTGGAGGAAGCTTCGCGAAGAGCCTGGGAGGGGCCAGAGGGGAGCCAGGGTGGCCTAGGCGGCCACCTGGCGCGGCCCCACCCCTGGCCGCGCAAGGGGGGCGCCAAGGGCCCCTGGCCCACCTCTGGCTGCCTCCCTTCTCCTATTTATTCTCCGTCACGGGAAAACTCGAGAAGAAGAACCCTATTCCGCGAACTCGCCTCTATTCCGCCGCCGCCGCGCTTCCAAAGATCGGGAGCACTAGAAGACCTCTTCCCGGCACCCTGCCGGAGGGAGGATTGACCTCCGGGAGTCTCCTCTCCACCATGGATGCTCCCCGGATGTCTCGTGAGTAGTTTTCCTTGGACCATCGGTTCGTCATCAGTAGCTATGTGATGTTCTCCTCCCTTCTTTGATCTTCATTGTTTAGACTTCGTGAGCTGCCCTACATGATCGAGGCACCTTTGTAATATTTCTGCTATTGCTATGTTGAGTTTGATAGGATCTGATGGATTATGAGATTATGTTCAGATTCTGATAGAGTAATATATTTGGTTTTTATCTCTTATATTTTTGTTCCTAAGTAATTCTTACATGTTCTCCGTTGCTGTTTGTTTCTTTGGCCAAGTAGTAAGTAGTGACCCCAAGAGGGAACGTTGTGCTAGATTGTGGGTTCATGCCCCCCCCCCCCCCCGATGACATGCTTGAATGACAGAAACATGAGTCTAGGGGATGTGCTGTTGCCACAAGGGGGAAAACAACGGTGCTTGTAACCGCGGTTACAAGGATTGTTACTTTACGCAGAGTTCTTTTTATTGCAGTTGTCTGTTGCTTTGAGTTTACACTTTGGGTGGGGCTCGCAACTTAATACCAGCGAGATGTTCTGGATAGATATCTCAAGTTGGATGATTAGTAGTAGATGCAGATGGATTTCGGTCTAATTATTTTGGCGTACTGTCCGTGCTTTTGAACCTCGTCCTTTCTTTTGTAGCATAGTTAGCATTACGGTGCGTTCATAATCCTGTCAATTGCCTTTGTATAATTTGTTTACCTCGCATAGCAATTTTATCGTCTTTTGGGAGAGAGACATCACTAGCGAACATCACGTATCCCGGTCCATATTCTTATTACTGTTTCCACGCTATATTTACTTTACTGCTTTTACTTGCTATCATTATCCCTTGCATTTTATCCTTGTGAACAACAAGACCGGAAACATTGACAACTGATACGTCCAAAACGTATCTATAATTTCTGCTTGCTCCATGCATGTTTTGTGTGATATTGCTATGATCTAGATACACTTTCATACACCTTTTTATCATATTTGGACTAACCTACTAACTCAGTGCACCCCAGTGCCAGTTCCTGTTTTCTGCTGTTTTTCTATTTCAGTTTTCCCCCATATAAAAAGTGCCAGAAAAAATCCGGGAAAAATACAGGAAAAATCAGCGTACAGGAAGCTTCGAGAAGAACCCGGGAGGGGCCAGAGGGGAGCCAGGGGGGCCCAGGCGGCTACCCGGCGCGGCCCCACCCTTGGCCGCGCCAGGGGGTGCCTGGGGCCCCTGGTCCACCTCTGGCTGCCCCCTTCGCCTATTTATCCCCCGTCACGGGAAAACTCCAGAGGCAGAACCCTATTCCGCGAACTCGCCTCTGTTCCGCCGCCGCCGCGCTTCCAAGATCGGGAGCACAAGAAGACCCCTTCCCGGCACTCTGCCGGAGGGAGGATTGACCTCCGGGAGTCTCCTCTCCACCATGGATGCTCCCCGGATGTCTCGTGAGTAGTTTTCCTTGGACCATGGGTCCGTGACCAGTAGCTATGTGATGTTTTCCTCCCCTCTTTGATCTTCATTGTTTAGTCCTCGTGAGCTTCCCTACATGATTGAGGCACCTTTGTTATATTTCTGCTATTTCTATGTTGAGTTTGATAGGATCTGATGGATTATGAGATTATGTTCAGATTGTGATAGAGTAATATATTTGGTTTTTATCTCTTATATTTTTGTTCCTAAGTAATTCTTGCATGTTCTCCGTTGCTGTTTATTGCTTTGGCCAAGTAGTAAGTAGTGACCCCAAGAGGGAACGTTGTGCTAGATTGTGGGTTCATGCCCCCCCCCCCCGATGACATGCTTGAGTGACAGAAATATGAGTCTAGGGGATGTGCTGTTGCCACAACGGTGGTTGTAACCGCGGTTACAAGGATTGTTACTTTACGCAGAGTTCTATTTATTGTAGTTGTCTGTTGCTTTGGGTTTACACTTTGGGTGGGGCTCGCAACTTAATACCAGCGAGATGTTCTGGATAGATATCTCAAGGTGGATGATTAGTAGTAGGTGCAGATGGATTTCGGTCTACTTATTTTGGCGTACTGCCCGTGCTTTTGAACCTCTTACTTTATTTTGTAGCATAGTTAGCATTGCGGTGCGTTCATAATCCTGTCAATTGCCTTTCTGTAATTTGTTTACCTCGCATAGCAATTTTATTGTCTTTTGGTAGAGAGACATCACTAGCGAACATCACGTACCCCGGTCCATATCCTTATCACTATTTCCACGCTACATTTACTTTACTTCTTTTATTTGTTATTATTATCCCTTGCGTTTATCCTTTGTAATCAACAAGACCGGAGAGATTGACAACCTCTCTGAACTTCGTTGGGAACAAAGTTATCTGTGTCTGTGTGCAGGTCCGCGTCAGTTGCGCCGCTGACACCTACTTATCATCTCTGGAGTCCTGCTGAAGACAAACCTTGGTATCTTCACCGAGGGAAAACTGCTGCTGCACTACATCTCAAACCTTTCACTTGGGGTAACAAACGAAGGGGCGAGAAGCCATCAACAACCTCTCTGAACTTCGTTGGGAACAAAGTTATCTGTGTCTGTGTGCAGCTTCACGTCAGTTGCGCCGCTGGCACCTACTTATCATCTCTGGAGTCCTACTGGAGACAAACCTTGGTATCTTCACCGAGGGAAAACTGCTGCTGCACTACATATAATCCTTCCACTTGGGGTAAGCAACGAAGGGGCGAGAAGCCATCAGCATATGACTTTTGGTTTATGCAATGCACCTGCTACTTTTCAGAGATGCATGTTTGCTATTTTTTATGGTTTCTGTGAGGAGATTATGGAAGTCTTCATGGATGATTTCTCCGTCTAAGGAACTTCCTTTGACCACTGTCTCCACAATCTTAATAAAGTTTTGTAGAGATGCGAGGACACAAATTGAGATCTAAACTGGGAAAAGTGTCACTTCATGGTTAACGATGGGATCGTTCTTGGTCACAAGATTTCCGAGAGGGGAATTGAAGTGGACAAGGCGAAGATTGAAGCCATAGAAAGGATGCCCTATCCAAGGGACATCAAAGGTATTCGTAGTTTTCTCGCTCATGCTGGTTTCTATAGAAGATTTATTAAAGACTTTTCTAAGACTTTGAGACCTCACACTAATCTTCTCCAGGATGATCCTTTTGTATTTGATGAAGATTGTATGGAAGCCTTCGAAGTTCTTAAGAAAGCTTTAATAACCACACCTATAGTACAACCACCTGATTGGAAATTGCCCTTTGAAATTATGTGTGATGCTAGTGATTTTGTTGTTGAAGCTGTTTTAGGACAAAGGGTTGATAAGAAATTGAATGTTATACATTATGCTAGCAAAACCCTTGATAGTGCTCAAAAGAATTATTCTACTACTGAGAAGGAATTCTTAGCAGTAGTATTTGCTTGTGATAAGTTTAGACCTTATATTGTTGATTTTAAAGTTATTATTCATACTGACCATGCTGCCCTTAAGTATCTTATGGAGAAGAAGGATGCCAAACCAAGGCTCATCCGGTGGGTACTCCTCCTTGAGGAATTTGATTTCCAGATTGTTGATAGGAAACGAGCAGACAATTCGGTGGCGGACAATCTTTCAAGGATGGAAGATATACCGCATGATCCCATTCCAGTCAACGACAGCTTTCCAGACGAACAACTTGCCGTTGTAAAACTACAATCTCTCTCCGATCCTTGGTTTGCAGATTATGCGAATTTTATCGTTGGAAAGTATTTGCCTCCAGGCTTAACATTTCAGCAAAGGAAGAAGTTCTTCCACGATTTGAGGCATTACTTTTGGGATGACCCTCATCTTTTCAAAGAAGGCCCGGACGGGATCGTGAGAAGATGTATACCGAACACGAGAAAAAGGACATTCTCAGACAATGTCACGATAGTCCCTATGGAGGACATCATGCCGGTGAGAGGACCGCTGATACGTCCCAAACGTATCTATAATTTCTGCTTGCTCCATCCATGTTTTGTATGATATTGCTCTGATCTAGATACACTTTCATACAATTTTTCTCATATTTGGAAAAACTTATTAACTCAGTGCACCACAGTGCCAGTTCCTGTTTTATGCTGTTTTTATATTTCCGGTTTCTCCCATACTAAAAGTGCTCCAAAAATTCAGAAAAAATCAGATAAAAAATCAGCGCAGAAGAACCTTCTGGAATCACCTGAGTGGGGCCAGAGGGCAACCACCAGGGGTTCAGGCGCCCTGGTGGCGCGGCCTTGGACAGCTGGTGGCCCCCTGGCTACCCCCCTTCGCCTATTTATTCTCCGTGACGGGATTCTTCCGAAGACAGAACCCTTTTTTGCAATCTCGCCTCTGTTCTGCCTCCGCCGCGGTTCCAAGCTCAGGAGCGCCAACAGACCTCTTCCCGGCACCTGCCAGAGGGAGGATTGACCTCCGGGAGCTTCCCCTCCACCATGGACGCTACCCGGATGATACGTGAGTAGTCTACCTTGGACCATGGGTCCGTGATCAGTAGCTATGTGATGTTCTCCTCCCCTCTTTTTTCTTCATGGATTAGACCTCGTGAGCTGCCGTACATGATTGAGGCACATATGTAGTTTTCTGTTTTTGATATGCTGAGTTTGCTGAGATCTCATGGATTATGAGACTATGTTCAGTTTGTGATTGAGTAATATATATGGTTCTTATCTTTTATATTTATGTTCTTGAGTAATTCTTGCATGTTCTCCGTTGCTGTTTATTGCTTTGTCCAAGTAGTAGGTAGTGACTTCAAGAGAGGAACGTTATGCTCGATTGTGGGGTCATGCCCCGTGATGACTAGCTTGAGTGACAGAAATATGAGTCTAGGGGATGTGTTGTTGCCACAAGGGGGAAAACAACGGTGCTTGTAACCGCGGTTGCAAGGATTGTTTACTTTACGCAAAGTTCTTTTAATGCAGTTGTCTGTTGCTTTGGGTTTACACTTTGGGTGGGGCTCGCAACTTAATACCAGCGAGATGTTTTGGATAGATATCTCAAGGTGGATGATTAGTAGTAGATGCAGTTGGATTTTGGTCTACTTATTTTGGCGTACCGCCCATGATTTTGAGTCTCGTCCTTTCTTTGTAGCATATTTAGCATTGCGATGTGTTTTTAATCCTGTCAATTTCTCAACTGTGATTTGTTTACCTCGCATAGCAGTTTTATCGTCTTTTGGGAGAGATACATCACTAGTGAACATCACGGGACCCCGGTCCATATCCTCATCACTGTTTACACACTCAATTTATTTTTTGCTTTTACTTTCAAGCGGCTATCACCCTTATCATTATCCCTTGAGTTTGATCCTTTGTAAACAACAAGGCCGGAGAGATTTACAACCTCTCTGAACTTCTTTGGGAGCAAAGTTATTTGTGTTGTGTACAGGTCCAGGTTAAGAGAGCAATATCTCAAAACGGCGCGTTGCTCGCTTCATCACCTACTTATCACTTTCGAAGTCCTACTGTTTCAATACTCAACCTTGGCATCTTCACCAAGGGAAATTTGCTTCTATCCTACATCTCACCTTCCACTTGGGGTAACCAACAAAGGGAGAGAAGTCGTTATCACTTCGATGCCGCCTCCACCCCGGAACCGCGCCGCCGCGCGCCACCTCCCCCAGCCGGCCGCGCCCCCCCGCCTCGATGCCGGTCGCCGGTGCGACTCGCCGTCGCACGAGCTTGCCGGAGCGCGCCTCCACAGCCGGCCGGCCGCCGCGCCCGCGCCGCCGACGGCCGAGGCCGCAGCCCACGACGCGAGCGCCGCGCCGCCTCAACCGCGCGTGCCACTGCCGTCCCGCCCTCTGCCTCGCCGAGCCGCCTCGCCCCTCGTCGCCGGAGCCGCGCCGAGTTCGCCGGTGCATCGCCGGAGTCAACTCCGGCCAGATCTGGTCCTAGGGACCCGATCGCTTTTGCTGGAGAAAAGATAATTGCGGATCAGTCCTTTTGGCAGAAAACCCCCTGAACTCGCGTCCGCAATATCTCCCACACCGTGTGTCGGATTGAGGTCAAACTTTTTCCTACGCGCTTGTGTTGTTCTGTAGTTTCGCATAAAATCAACTTTTAAAACTTTTGCACACTTTTGAATTTGAATTTTTTTCAAATTCAAACTCAAATTCCGGTGGCCGTATCTTTTAAACCGTTGATCCAAATCGAGTGATTCTTTTTGCGTTGGATCACTCGTTCCATGTACTTTGTGTTCATAGCATGTGTACACAAAAATTCAAATGTTTCTTGATCTGTATAAATTCAAATTCAGTTCATTTTTCCACTTGCTATGACCTGCGTTGTAGTATTCTGTTTCACGTTATTCTTTTTGCATATCGGATCATTTGAGACATGTTATCGGTAAGGTTCACAAACATTTCATGTGGGAATGATATTCACCTTGCATTCATAAATGTCAAGGATCACAACTACTTACCGATGAATCTTTATCTGTTGACTCTCTCGAGTTCACTTCCACTGATCACCTTCGAACACATCCACACCTCTGCACTTCAAAGCTTTTGTTTTGTTTCTAAAACCTTTGTGATTGTTTTGTTGATCTTTTGTTTTTTCCTTGTGGTGTGATTGCTTATTTTAGTTCCTTCCGTTGCGATAGTTTTCTCGGAGTGTGACGAGTAGAGTTGACTGGACCGTGAGAGCGAAGAACTTCACCGAATGTATAAGGCAAGTTACACTTTGACCATACCTCATCCTATACTTTTCATTATGCATGTAGTACTTTATCACCCTATGCATGTGTAGGAAGTTTTATATTATTAATGTTGCAAACCTGGTAGGATAGCCATATCCTGTATTCTTTGTCGCCCTAGTTCGTGTTGGTTATATATTACTATTCTTGTAGACGGGGATTGGTTTGAGATTTCATTGAGCTATGTGAGGATTTAATGATTTGACTAGCAACCTTAAATATAATTCATCTCTGGACAGGCAGGGAGTGCTGCTCATGCCTTATCTAAGGCGAGACCAGGTTGTACCCCTAATGGTTGGTTTTTGTGGTTGACAGTACGTCATGGTGCTACCCTCTGAACGTAAGTGGGCGCCGTCCAGGCTCAAAAAGATCAGACATACTTGGTGACTAGGATCTTCCATATACAACCGTTGGCCATATGGGCTCTGGCTTTGTTGAGTACGATGTAGGAAGCCTCTCCCGTGCAAATCTAGCAGATGTAGATGTGATAGGTGGTACCGGCTTGCCGTTGGGTGTAGGTGACCTCTTCTGAAAGACTTCGTCTCAATCTTCGGGCTGAGTCCAGCGGGGAAAGTGTACTAACCTCTGCAGAGTAAAAACTAATCATGATTAGCCGTGTCCACGGTTAAGGACATCTTTGAGCTACTAGACATTACTGTTACTAGAGGATCTTGACAGATGAATCACCATAATAAACTTGAGTGGGCAAGATTTAATAAAGGGTGTGGATTGGAACTGGTGTGCCCAATTCAACCTTAAGTAGTAAGTTAAACTAAAATTTTGACTAGGTAGATTGGGAAAATCAGCTTTCTGCAAAACAAAACCATAAGCCTTCCATTGATATATCCTGCATGTAGTTGTAGGTCTGTTATATATACTTTTTCGTGTGACTTGCCGTACATTCAAATGTACTGACCCATTGTCGGGCTGTAACCTTCGATGTTGCAGGATTGTATACGATGAGTAAGTGACGCGTTGTAGGGTTACGATGTCTATACTCAACTATGTCGGTGGAGTTGATGGACGCCACGAAGCTTTTATTGTTTTTTCGCTGCATTCTATTTGTAAGCTAGCCTTGAGCTATGCAGGTATGCTTTATTGTAATACTGGATCTTCGATGTAATATTTATGACATGTGGTTTATTCTTGATATTACATCATGTACTGTGTGTGCTAGCTATTGATCCAGGGACTAGCACAGAATGCACAGAGACTCCGGTTTGTGATGAATCGGGTCGTTACAGATGGTATCAGAGCCCATGTTGACTGTAGGTCGTGACCCTAGAAAATGGATAGGAAAAGCCATAGGAACAAAAATATTTTATCACTCTTTGAATACTTACTCTCTCCACTAGTATCTCTCATCTATTATTCATCTTCTAAAACCCCTCATCTTGTTTTACTATAAATACCCCTCCGAGTGGGTTATGCCCCTGAAGACAAGACATTTGAGAAGTGCATCATCAACCTCGTGGATCAATTGAAGTTACAGCTGCCAGAATTAGGAGGAGTATCCTATGGATTTAATAAGGATTAGTGTCTACACTACGAGAGGATCTTCAAAATCAGCTTAGCTAAGAAGGATGAAGCATTAGATTCAGACCACCAATTTTAGGTGAAGTTAGTTAAACGAATTTCGCGTAGTATGATGAGATCATATGTCTTGCACATATGACCTTACTCTAGGTGTTTTTTGTGTGTTTTGACTTTTGTGACTGTATTGATTGATGTTCTGTGTTACTGTTGAATGTAGCTGTGATGCCTTATTCTTTCCTGTGTGCAATTGCTTAGTGCTACCTTTAGGTTCGTTTTCCTGTCTGTATCCTAGTTGCCCCTACCCTTGTCGGTTGGGCTCACTAGATGGAGTATGGATTAGGACTCGCCTTTTCTGGGGCGATGTGTAGACTGAAGGTGGATCAATGGACTCATATTATGGAGGAACACATGGGAGCAAAGATGTCGACATATTGAAGCTTATGTTTGGCAATTGGAGGACTGGCGTTCTTAGGTGTGCACTAAGTGTACGTTTTTACCTTTTTATTGTTAGCTGGAGTTGTGGTTCGCAGCATGTTCTGCTGGTTGAACTAATTGTGTTATGCCTGATTGTTTTGTTTGGTTTTCACTTGTGGCCTTGGCCCTGATATGTCTTGTTTTATTGTGATGTGTTGTGCCCTGTGTTTCTCCTTCGTGAGTAGAATAAGCTTACGTTTCCTTAGACCCCTTATCTATTTAGTATGCTTCAAGACTGAAGGAGACACAACAACAAGAAGAATAGGTTGACAATTGGCTCGGCCATAGAAAGATTTCTTCGACGATGTAAAACTGAAGCTACCGACACTGAAGAGTTGAAGACCTGGAGGAATTAAAGTTTCTATCGTTAGATCGATTATGTGGGCTGTCATTTCTTGTTTTACTGACAGCTACACATCAAAAACTTACTTTCCAAAACTAGTGTGATGTTTGTATGGGTATCTATATCTCTCTACTGTCTGTTCCCTTTCACCTCAAACCCTACATGAAGGAGCTACTACAATGGCTGCTAATGCCAAGACGAGGATAAAGATGGAAGCAACTTAATGTTGAGTTCAAAGTCAACCCCATGTGCCGAGTTGTTATAAAAATAAAGCACAATCTTGCTGAAGGAGGAACCCCGGAGGAAGTTGGAGTTCGCAGTTGTACGTTTGTCAGTAGCCCTCGTAAACCTGAGAGTTGTAAAGGAACGATAGATTTTGTTTGGCTAGTAGAACCAATGGATTTATCTGAACCGAGTTCATGAACAAGAGGAATTTCTGCAATGCCTGTGAGGATGACCGAGTGTTAGATTACGAGATTTGCTAAACCATATACAAGGTAATGATTTGGGTGCGGGATGGATTGATCACCATGCCGACTACTCTTATTATTCGCTCTTCCTATGCGGGATAGTAATTCTTGAGTGACTTACCTATGTTTGAGAGATGACGATGTTCAGCCTGAACCATAGAATAGTACGATGTTTGACCCCTATATAAGATTGTCGTTAATAATAGTAGGTTATACGGTGAGTATAGACCAAGACCATTTCCTGCAGGTATGTAACGACCCGGTCCCGAAGGGAACCAAGTCTACTGTGCTTCTGTGCTATCCCTGGATCAGTATGCTAGCACACACAGTACTCGATGAAATACCATAAATCACATGTCAAAAAGTAATGTAAGTACATGGTATTTATTACCTTATAGCCTTTGGGCTAGAATACACTGCGGAAACAAACAATACATAAGTGGAGTCCCATCAACACCAACGGCAAAGTTGAGTGTAGACATCGTAACCCTACATCGCATCACTTACTCGTCATATACAATCCTGCAACACCGAAGGTTACAGCCCAAAATGGGTCAGTACTTTGAATGTACGGCAAGTTACTCCCAAAAGAATATATAACAGACCTATCTTCTACATGCAATTTTGGCTGGTGGAAAAGCTCTAAGAGTTTCAGTTTGCATAAAGCTGATTTTGTCCTACTCAAAGAGTATCATAACAGTACTACAAAGCTCATAATATGATTGAATTGGTTTCTCCAAGTCAATCTATTCCCAAAGTTCATTAAACCCGATTGATTAATTAAATATGATGAGATCCGTCAACATTCCCACTTCTAGATGCTCAAAGTTGTCCGTAACCGGGGACACGGCTAATCATGATCAGTTTGTACACTCTGTAGAGGTTTGTGCACTTTTCCCCACAAGACTCGACCACCTCCGTTTTAGTTCGTCACACTACATGTTGTATGAGAACCGGAAGGTCGAGACATGGTCTTTTAGAAGAGTTTCCCTCACTCTGGTGGTGCCCATCCCACCTACTCATAACTACGTTCGTAGCACCACCTAGTAAGAGTCACTACAACTAATCAACCAAGCCAGAGCCCATAATAGCTTGTGGCTGCACACGTAAGCTTCTAGTTACGAAAAATATGATTGATCCCTTTAAGCCTGGGTGGCATTCCGCAGTGATTACTGGCCATCTCCAGGTCACTCAGGAAAATCCACTGGTTCCTCCAGGGTGCCCCCAACCATTCCACCTAGGTGGTTCATTAAGATTATCTTGGTCCTGTTTACTACTTAGTCACTCATACCTCATAATGGATCACTTCCCAATCCACGTCTACTTAGCAAAGCAGTATAATTCTACACGGTGGCGATAATGATATAAGGTTCAGACCTACCTCAATGAACTACTGGGTGTAATAGCATAGCATAATATATAATCCTATCAATGCATAATATTTAAGTTGGACTACAATGCATATAAAAAATATAGGTAATAGTGGAGCATGATCAAAAGAGTAACTTGCCCGGATCCTGATGATGAAATATTCTACTCGTAGTCATCTCTCCATCTCGTTACAATATATCTAACGGTAAAAGAGAAACACTTCAACACACAACTCAATCCAAAGTGAAGATCCAAATAAGATACAATTACAACATAAATATTTAGTTATTACTATTAATAAACTAATTACTATGGCATGGATAGGTTGAGATAGGATCAAGTTGGATTGGATGGAAATATGATGGAAATCATATATCCGAGGATTGTAAAATCAATAGAATATGTTGGAGGTTGATTATAAAATCAATTGGATGGAGAGTATGTCAAACTCAGTTGGTTTGTCCATATGAATATTTGCATAGGAAATCAATTCTTGGATTGGATTCAAAAAGATCCGATAGAAATCGTGATGATCTTGTTGAGAAAGTTGAATTTTTGTAGCCAAATTTATAAAAAAAGAGATATAACTAAAGGGAAGCTTGGACGAAGGTTTGAGGTCAAAATAGTGTATTTATATGATGGAAAGAATGTGACAAGTGTCCTAACATAAAGGTATGACACTTAGGATCAAATTTGGTCAAGGAAAGATTTCTAAATAAATTATAGAATGAGAGGAATAATAAATATACTCAAATTCACATAATAAATTTGAGTTAAATTTCAAATTACCAAAAGTGAAATATTACTGGACCAAAATAAACTACATGTTCTAGGGAATCCGGGGATATAAAATTTATCGAAATCCGACTTACGGGCTAGAAGATATGAATTTTTGAAGTTTAGCTATTTTTGCTAAAATGAATTACGGGGTTAATAAAAGGATGCAAAATGGCGAGTTCTGATAGGTCTGTACCCATTCGATTTTTACAAAATAAAATGATGAACAAAGAGGGGAGAAAGGCTCACCGGAGATCTCGCCGGAATTTTGGAAAAAGGTCGCGGGCGTCAATAACTAGCCGAACGGGATAGAGGATGATTTGGGCTACTCGATGGACAAGGTTATAGCTCCATGTTCGCCTTCGGATAGCCGAGAAGTTCCACCGGAGTAGAGAAGAACGCATGAAGAGCACAATGACACGGACGGCGTGCTCCAACCTTGTAATCGAGAGGAAAAATATGTCACAACGGTGCGCATCGGCAAGGGGAAGAAACTAGAGGAAGAAATATGGACTAGGTACCTTTCATGGAGACAAAAATCTTCATCGGAAGTGTGGATGTATCCTAACTCCAACGATGAATTGCTAACAAACGAGAGGGTTTTGGAGAGGGACTTTCTGCGTGGGGATGTGTGGTTCAAAGGGGTCCTAGGGGCGGTATTTATAGGGTCATGGGAGGTCCATAGAAGGAGAGTGAGAAAGGTTTTGGAAATGGAGTTAATGACATTCATGGAGAAATAATGGGCATTAAAAGCGAGGTTTTGGAAATGGAGTTAATGCCATTCATGGAGAAATAATGGCATTAAAAGCATTAAAGTGAGGTTTTAATTGCCTGAATGAATTCCTTATAATGTGCTACGAATGTAGACTTCGGTCAAGGAATTAAGTAGAAGGAGGGGAGGAACGTGTCCAGGTGCCATGTACCTCGTTTTTTCTGTAATGAGTGACTCATTCGTTCATGAACGTGAGACAGAAGAAGATGATATGAGCCTTAGTGGAAATTAGGTCAAGGGAGGAAAAAGACAGAGGGAAAATAAATCAGAAACATGGGCTCGGCTCAGATGATCTAGGATTTATATTTTCTAATACCTAACAACACTAAAATTCTGGATTATCAAATCCCTCCCAAAGTCGAAACATATATGTAGACTAAATAAAATATAGAGATTATAGAAATATATTTCTCTTCGAATTAAATGTTATAAATAGATTTTTATCAACCAAAATTCATTTAAGGCACTAATAAATTCCCCAAATTAGTTTTAGGGTTTTATAAATACCAAAATGATTACAAAAAAATAATCAAGTGTTCAAATGAGCACTTTAAAAAAATTCAATACTATCTTCGAAGAAGTCATATTATCTCCTCTCATTTTATTCAATAAATTGTTGGAAATATTTAAATATCTCTTAAACGTCAATATCAAATAAACTCAAATTTCAAATAAAATTCGAGAATGAGTATGGGACCACAATAAATTTGAGAAAGTCATTTTATTCTCGCTCTAAAATATTTAATTGTGGTTCCTACCAAATTTCAAAAAGACAAAAGAAAGAAAATCATTCTTTGAATTTGGAATAAACTTCACAACAAAGATTTTTATTATTGGATAAATGATTATCCAAATTTTATTAAATGATTTGTAAAGGTTTTAAACAAAAACTCAAAAGAAAAGTTTTCGTTTACTCTAAAGCTCAAACAAGTCAATCAATATTATATTATTTATTAACATTCCAAAATTTGGAAAATTTTGGGATGTCACAAGGTATCCCGTAATAGTATTCTTGATGACCACCATGAGAAAATCGATAGTTGCTTAGTATTGGCGCCTGACCTGTCAGCCATCAAGGTTCAGTATACGGAAGACTCCTCTTTTGCTATGTATTCAAGACCTGATAGGAGGAGGTGAATCTCTTTGAAGGAGGTCATCGATGGAGTAAGATGTTGAACACCACGTCGCATTCCTTTTAAGGGTGGTAGCACCCTTGCCCATCAGCGGATCGGTGGACTGTCATGAAGACTCAAACCCTAACCTTTTCTTTCTAGCCTTCTCGAATCTCGAGGACGAGATTCCTTTTAAGGGTGGTAGTCTGTAACATCCCAAAATTTTCTAAATTTTGGAATGTTAATAAATTAAATAGATAATGATTGTTTTCTTGACGAGGTTGATTTCCTCTGAGATTTAAAACCTTTTGGAGTTTATTGAATATTAAAAAGAGAGGGGATAAAAGGACTTTCCCTAATATTCATAATTGGTGTTTTTGGAATTTATTATTTAAAACAAAACAAAAAAAAAACAAAATAAGAGAAGGTAATATGACTCCTTCAATATATTAAAAGCTTGGAAAATGTTTTAAATCATTATTGGAATTCTTCTGAATATTCAAAACATTTTCAACTCAAGGAAATTGATTTGAGATGATATAAAATAACTTATCCCCTTTTTAGTAAAGTTGAAAATATTTAGAATATTACTTTAAAGTTTTTAAAACTTATTATGAGTATTATAAATAAACTCTAAAATTATTTTAGGGATTTTATAATGCCAAGACAGTTTTTATTTCATTGAAATGATTTATTAAATATTTTAAAAGAGTTGAAAAAGTATCCCAATGGGATATTTTTATTTTACCAAATTATTTATTGGTGTAGCAATTTTAAAATTTACCTTTTATTATTTAGAAATGGTTTGTCAATGCTTTTGACCAAATAAAAATACTTTTAATAATTTATTGGATTTTATTTGAGTTATGAATAGTATTTTATATTTTAATAAAGTATTTAGAAAATATTTTTATTTTTATTTTCCTCTTTGGAAAATGTATTCATTAAATAATTTTCTTTGTATTATTTGATGAATTTAGAAATTTATTTCACATTTTTCCGATGAGTATTTATTTTTCTACAATTGTTTGAAGTTTCGATTTTTAATAAAATGAGAAATCCGTGCGCAACCGGCCCAATAGCCTTTTCCGCCCGCGAGCGCCATTCGAGCCCAAGTCGAACCCAAATTGCTTTTTTCCCTCGTCTTATAAATAGAATTTCAGAAAATCCTTTTTTTACTTTTTCTTTATTTTTTTCTAAACCCTAATTTTTGCGGGACTCGCCGCCGCAGACGTCATCGCCGACGTCAGCCGGGAGTTCGCCGCCGCCGCCGCCGAGTTCACCGCCAGGACGCCGTCGCCGGCCGCCTCCGCCCCGCACGGTGAGCGCCGCCTCGCCGCCACCCCGGAACCGCGCTGCCGTGCGCCACCTCCCCGAGCCGGCCGCGCCCCCGCCGCCTCGACGCCGGTCGCCGCCGCACCTCGCTGGCGCGCGAGCTCGCCGGAGCGCGCCTCCACAAATGGCCGCGCCTCTTCTGAAAGACTTCATCTCAATCTTCGGGTTGAGTCCAGCGGCGAAAGTGTACTAACCTCTGCAGAGTAAAAACTAATCATGATTAGCCGTGTCCCCGGTTAAGGACATCCTTGAGCTACTAGACATTACTGTTACTGGAGGATCTTGACAGATGAATCACCATAATGAACTTGAGTGGGCAAGATTTAATAAAGGGTGGGGATTGGAACTGGTGTGCCCAGTTCAATCTTAAGTAGTAAGTTAAACTAAAATTTTGACTAGGTAGATTGGGAAAATCAGCTTTCTGCAAAACAAAACCATAAGCCTTCCATTGATATATCCTGCATGTAGTTGTAGGTCTGTTATATATACTTTTTCGTGTGACCTTCCGTACATTCAAATGTACTGACCCGTTGTAGGGATGTAACCTTCGGTGTTGCAGGATTGTATACGATGAGTAAGTGATGCGTTGTAGGGTTACGATGTCTATAATCAACTATGCCGTTGGAGTTGATGCACGCCATGAAGCTTTTATTGTTTTTCCGCTGCATTCTATTTGTAAGCTAGCCTTGAGCTATGCAGGTATGCTTTATTGTAATACTGGATCTTCGATGTAATATTTATGACATGTGGTTTATTCTTGATATTACATCATGTATTGTGTGTGCTAGCTATTGATCCAGGGACTAGCACAGAATGCACAGAGACTCCGATTTGTGATGAATCGGGTCGTTACATGTGTTGTTTCCACAAGGGGGAAAACAACGGTGCTTGTTACCGCGGTTGCAAGGATTGTTTACTTTACGCAAAGTTCTTTTAATACAGTTTTCTGTTGCTTTGGGTTTACACTTTGGGTGGGGCTCGCAACTTAATACCAGCGAGATGTTCTGGATAGATATCTCAAGTTGGATGATTAGTAGTAGATGCATTTGGATTTTGGTCTACTTATTTTGGCGTACCACCCATGCTTTTGAGCCTCGTCCTTTCTTTGTAGCATAGTTAGCATTGCAGTGCGTTTTTAATCCTGTCAATTGCCCAGCTGTGATTTGTTTACCTCACATAGCAGTTTTATCATCTTTTGGGAGAGAGACATCACTAGTGAACATCACTGGACCCCGGTCCATATCTTCATCACTGTTTACACGCTCAATTTATTTTCCGCTTTTACTTTCTAGCTGCTATCACCATTATCATTATCCCTTGCGTTTGATCCTTTGTAAACAACATGGCTGGATAGATCGACAACCTCACTGAACTTCGTTCGGAGCAATGTTATTTGTGTCGTGTGCAGGTCCAGGTTAAGAGAGCAATATCTCAAAACGGCGCGTTGCTCGCTTCACCACCTACTTACCACTTTCAAAGTCCTACTGGTTCGATACTCAACCTTGGCATCTTCACCAAGGGAAATTTGCTGCTATCCTACATCTCACCTTCCACTTGGGGTAACCAACAAAGGGCGACAAGCCGTTATCACTTCCATGCCATCAACCGCACATAAGGTTCTCCAATCAGGTTTTTATTAGCCTACTCTCTTTAAAGATGCTAGAAATTATGTTTATCTTGTGATATGTGTCAGAGAGTTGGTAATATTAGTAGGAGGAATGAGATGCCTATGAATTACTCTCTAGTGATTGAGCCTTTTGATTGCTGGGGTTTCGATTTTATGGGTCCTTTTCCTCCCTCACACAAGTACACTCACATTTTATTAGCTGTTGATTATGTAACCAAGTGGGTTGAAGCAATCCCCACTGAGAGTGCTGATCACAAGACATCTTTGAAAATGCTCAAAGATGTAATTTTTCCTAGGTTTGGTGTACCAAGGTATCTTATGACCGACGGAGGATCACACTTCACGCATGGATCTTTTAGAAAAGCTCTACCCAAGTACGATGTCAATCATAGAATTGCTTCACCATACCATCCTCAAACTAGTGGGCAAGTTGAGCTCACCAATATAGAGATGAAGTTCATCTTGCAAAAGACAGTTAACAGTTCTAGGAAGGACATGTCAAAAAAGTTAGGAGATGCTTTGTGGTCGTATAAAACTTCTTACAAAAACGCCATGTGCATGTCTCCCTATAAGATGGTCTATGGCAAGGCTTGCCATTTTCCATTAGAGTTAGAACACAAAGCTTTCTGGCTGTTAGAGAGCTTAATGCTGACCCAAAGCTGGCTGGTGAAAAGCGTCTCACGAACTTGACTTCTCTAGATGAGTGGAGAAGTGAAGCTTACGAGAGTGCTAAAATGTTTAAGGAAAAGGTAAAGAAGTGGCATGATAGAAGGATTCTGAAACGTGAATTTAATGTTGATGATAAAGTTTGGTTATTTAGATCTCGTTTTAGGTTTTCCCAGGTAAATTACTTTCCAGATGGGAAGGACGATTTCACATCGAAGAAGTCTACCGCTCCGGTGCAATCAATATTAACAATTTTGATGGCACCAAACCTCAAGTTGTGAATGGGCAAAGACTCAAGCATTACATGTCGGGAGACCCTGTCAAAGTTGATTAAGATTTAATACACACCACAACTCATGAAGAACATGTTGCAGCCCTTCTTCAGACACCAGCAGGAACAGAATAATAAATGGTATGTATTACGGTAAGGAAACATCGCGAACCGCCATAAAAGTTCCATATTATGAGTTTTTGCGAAATTAAGAAAATTTGAAGCCTAATTGGAGCCGGAGAGGAGCTCCAGGGGGCCCAGGCGCCCCCCTGGCGCGGCCTACCTCCCGGCCGCGCCGGCAGGCCACCTGGGCACCCCAGAGTCCATCTCCGACCCCACTTTGTCTTGTTAATTTCCTTCTGTTGCGGAATTTTTTGCTATATATTTGCCGGATCGTCCCGGCACCATATCTCGCGATTTCATGTGTTTTCATTTCGAGCTGTTTCTGCCAGGGAAAAAGGTCATTGTTAGAGATGTCTTCTTGTGGGCCGAGCGGAGAATACTACATGGGCGAGAGTTCACCTGAAGTTCAGAAAGATCTCAACCAAGGGAAGTACGTTGATTGGGCTACGGAAGAAGAAATTTCTGCAAGAAAAGCGGAGATGGAGCGCTGATGACCCTCAACTACAGGGGATCAAGATAGTCTTCGCGGGCAAGATAACCCAATTTATTTATTCGACACAAGGAGAGCCAAATAATATTAATAGCAACGGTGATATGATAGTTGAGTTGTCAATTCAACCACACCTGAAATATACTTGCTTGCAACAAAATATTAATAGCAACGGTGATATGATAGTGGTAGTGGAGACAACGAAAGTAAAACAGGAAAAGAAAACTACTCGTAACCAGCAGGATTAAAACACTGTAGGATACGACGATGGATGGTTGGGCGCTGCTTGGATGAGAGCGAACATGTAATAGATTTTAACACGGGGCAAGGCACACAGAAAAGCAAGGATCATCTAGGAAAATATCAAACATTAGGCATGTATCACGTAGGTAGTTGTGCGTGCTTGCAATAAGAACTTGCACAACATCTTTTGTCCTACCATCCCGCTATGAACGGGGCCAAAAGGAACTTATGGAGATTAAGGTGCTCCTGTCAAAGAGCACCGGAACAAAGCATTAAACTCAATGGATACATGAAATACTCAAATTATAATCCATCCCATTTGGTGTCCTGAGCTGTCACCTTTGGGATAGCCAGTTCCGGACCATAATAGGTGCATACAACTCATAGATAGGATCAGGAACATAAATATACTCATGAAAACACAAGTGGTTGAGATCTAAAAACATGGCACTCGGGCCCAAAGTGACAGGCATTAAGAGCAACAAGTTGTAGCGAAGATGATAAACATCAAAGTAGATGATAGGCAACATGCCCCCAACAATCTGACAAACTATTACATGATCTAACTCATCCAATCCCTACCATCCCATTTGCCTACAACAGGGAAATACTCACACATGTGAAGAGAAGTCATGGAGGGAGGATGGAGTGGTGATGATGATGACGATGGCGATGATCTCCCCTCACCGGAGGCCAAAACAACCTCTAGATTAGCCCTCCCGAAGAAGAACAGATGGTGGCGACGGATCCGTGATGGAAACTAGGAAAACGACTTATTTTCTGGGGTTTTCGCGTCATGGGAATAAATAGGAGTCCTGGTAGGGCACCAGAGGAGGTGGGAGACCCCCAGGCGCACCTCGACGCGGCCAGGGGTGGGGCCTCGCCAGCAGGGTGCCTGGGCCCCTCTAGCTCCCCTCTGGCCCCACTTCTGGCTCGTGGAAGCTTCGGGTGTGTGGATTTTCCGTGATTTTTCCTGGAATGTTTTAAGGTACCTAAAAATCCATTTTCCTGCACACAATAAAACTATAGAGGCAACTGTGCTGAAAACAACATCAGTCCGGGTTAGTTTAGTTCAAATCATGCAAGAATGATGTCAAAACAATAACAAAAGTTTTTGGAAAATTAGATATGTTTGAGAAGTATCAACTCCCCCAAGCTTAGCATATTGCTTGTCCTCAAGAAATTCAGTTCAACGAACTGGACGCGACAAAGAAAACTTTGACAAACTCTTTTGCTTCATTAGATATATATAAGCATGTACTACGAAAAGAGTTTAGCAATTATTGAAACAATGCTATCAGGACAATGCACGAAGCAATCCTTCTTTCAAGTGATCAATCACAAACAACCAAAAGTAAATAATATGTTGCCGAAAATCAAGACAAAATCACAATGCACATAGCTTGAACATACTAGAGTGGTATCTCGCTAGCCTCCATGAGTGAAGAAAAACATAAATGCAGAAACTCCTCCGGAGTTTTAAAGGAGACTAGAACTAAGAATTTCAGAACAAGCAATATCACAATCATGCAGAAGACAATGTGGTACTTTGGGACAATGCATGTTACACTAAGAATGACAATTACGCTCTCAATAGTTGGTGCTTTGAAGAAAGAAGGGGAGACTCTCGAACCATGGCTTTTTGATGGCAAGGTTGAAAACCCGTGGTTGGAAGCAAAGACTAAACATGTACTGGAGCTCTTGGTTTTGAAAACAAAAATAAAATTCTTTTGAGAAGTGCAACTTTCCAGTCAACGGTAGACGGTAAAGGTCTCTCAATATCTCCCATACCATCCACATTAATGGTGGTTCCCATGCTTTTTTCTTACACTTATGTTCCCTTATCCATATATCCTTTGACGGTCTATGGTGCCTTTTTTATTTTGCCTCATGTATGGAAGGAAGTTCTCGTTCCATCTATCATTAGCAGCATTTGGCCCATTTCATTCCATCATCAAGTATGCGGGAAGTGTAACTTTTGTAAAATGTGAAACAAGTGAGAACCATGCATTCTCCAGACCGGCCTCTGCCTCATAAATTTGACTAGTTAAAACTTTGTCAAGGAGTAAAACATTTTTGGCATGGAAGATACTGATTTTCCCTCAACGCACCATGAGCTTGTACGGTTACAAAAAGGAGGCTTTTGAATAAATTTCGAGATGGTACAAGAAAGTCTGAGTTAGGGATGGCAGGTAAATACCACATATAGGAAGGTATGGTGGACTCAAGTGGAAAAACTGGTTTGAAAGGAGTTTGGATGCACACGCAAAATTCCGCTTTGTGCGAGTGAAGGCTAGCAAAAGACTGGGAAGCGACCAACTAGAGAGCAATAAAACTCATAATCATGCAGAGCAACAAAGCAACATTGAATCGGGCATGCAAGTGATATAAATGTTCTGAAATAAAAAGATCATCAAGGCATGATGGACTTTTTAGTCATAAACATGTGTGAACATGTGCCAAGTCAATCCAAGAATTCTCCGAAGGGAAATACCACTTCAATACGCCAAACCATGAACAATGCAATGCATGTAAATCTTTTCAAAACACATTATGCACTCTAGCCATTTGAGATCAGCAACAAAGAAAGCATGAACCACTGGGAAAGCATTGTAAACTTAGCACTATGTCGCTACAAGCTGGTCTCTAGATCATAAGTACATGCGTATGTACGAAAGTAGAAACAAAAAGAGTTCATACTAGTTTTCCTTGTTGCATCCCTTCCATCGATCTTCGTCATTACTGCCTTGTCACTTGCACGATCGAACGTGGGAAATATAATCAAATGCCATCACGGACTCGAGCTGAACTCTGAAAACAAAGCAAACTAAAGAGAAAAAGGAAAATCTTTTTGGGTTTTTTCAAAGGTTTAATGAAAGAAAAAGAAAGGAGAAATATTTTTGTTGTTTTAGCAAATTAGGGGAAAACAAAGAAGAACAACAAAAACTTCGAAAAGATCAAAGCGAACAAAATAAAACGGATAATACAAATGTACAAGGGAGAAGGGCACGTACTCCCCCAAGATTAGGCTTTCGGCATAAGTCGGTAACAGCTACTGTGGTCCCCAGGAGCCTCCAGCTCCGGGGTGGTACGGGTGAGTCCAAGGGTCGTACGAGGCTTCAGGTGCGTACACCGAAGTCCTGGGATCCTTCCACGAAGAAGGCTCCACGCTCCAAGCAAAAGAAGACCCTTGACCCCACTGGGTGACGGTCCCCCCTGGAAAGGTGGAAACTCACTATGCTCCTCCTCATCGGGCACAACCCCCTCCATGGGGTTATGAAACTTCTGCTGGACCACTAACTCATTAAACTGGGTAACATTGAAGGACCATCCACTCCTGCGAGTATAATCAAACAAAAGAGGTGCAGGTAGACGAATCTTCCGAATAGTGGTCAGTCCAAACCTAAGAATATAATTATGGTTACCAAACTCAAAAGTCCTAGTAACAAACTCATGCCTCTTCATAGCTGCAAGATCAAAGCTTAAATAAGTAAAAGGCTCATCATCAGGATGTAGTGTGCGATTAAGAGACTCAAGAATAAGTGTGGTGTAAACGCCACCATAGAGATCTCCCTTGTTGCCATTAGCAGCAAGGCGACGAGCAATAAAGGCACCCACATTATACTTACTCTCCCCTGAGAGGGAATTCTCCAGGATGGCAACATCCGGTGCAGAACTGTTACCCGTGTTATCACGAGCTAACACCCCTCTAGCAATAAAATACGCGAAATACCTGAGGTGGGGGAATAAGATGCAGGAAATCTTCGAACGCCGGATATTCTTCGTGTCTTGGCTGCAAAGAGATCTAGAGATGGTTCTCAGCTCGGTGGGCTGAGAGTTCATCTTTGCCGTCTGACCAACGTTCGGCACACCCTATTATTTCACAAAATCTTGACAAAGAAATGGTCAAAAGATCATTGTAAATTTTAAAATCAACAATTCCAGCATCATGATTATATCTGAAACTATTAATAAAATAGGACGTGAGTTTATGATACTGAACAACACGACATGTTGCAAGCCGTGTCAAACCTGCATTAGCACAAAGGCTGTAAAATTCCTCCTTGATTCCTGCAGCTTCGAGGAAGACATCGCACGGATACATCATTGCACATGTTGGACTTGTGTCTTCCAACAACTCTAGGGGCACATGCTCTTCATTATAGCCCACCCTAGCAACTGAGGATGAAGTTGCAGCTCTAGTAACTCAGTCGGTGCGCTCGGGCTTCTTCTTCCCAAGCCACCCCTTTGTTTTTTCTAACAAACTCATTTCTGAAATTTTTGGCAATTCACAAAAAAAAGGATTTAAGCAAAATGAATTGAGGCAAATTACTCTACTTACTTACCCAAGGCATAAACTTGCATCAAAACTTGGAAAATAAATTTCTACATATGCATGCAAGCACATATGAACAACACCAAGAACTACTAAATACTCACAAATGAGGCCACCAATCAAAAATCTAATTGGAGGGGTGGAGGAGTCACAAACCAGGGATTATTTGCTCAAAATATCAGCTCAAACAATGGGCTGTAGAGAGAGATCGAAAATCGCCTCCAAGAACAGCAAGCACACGAGTTCCAGAAGCAAAACTCATGTTTTTGGAGAGAGAGAGAGAAAGAGAAGGGAGGAAGAAGTACCTGGAAAGGGGGCCTATGGGCGCGGCAAGGGGCCATGCCGCGCCAGCTGGCCGACTGGGCCACTGGTGACCCCCCTGGTTAGCCGCAGGTGCCTCTGGGTCACTTTTGTCGTGGAAAATTTGATTTTTAGTTTTGTGGAATTTTTCTGGCAACTTCACTGTTGACAAATTTTCGACGTTCAAAAAGTTGCGAAACTTTCTAAAAATTTGAAACGATGGTTAGAAATGTGAAGCTTTAAAAACATAAAAACTTGGTAAAACAAAGAGAACAAAATCTAAAGCAAATGAAAACATAACAAGCTCCACTTTTTACCTATATAAAACATGCTAGCTCGCAAGGTTGATCAAGTCTTACCAACAAACTGGTGATATATAGAGAAGAAAGTCTCACCTCTTATAACGTGATCATTGTACCTTTACTTTAATGGACATTGTTCCCACCATAATGGTTTTGTATTTGTGATGCACATGTAGAGGACAATCCCATTCTCAAATCTTCACGGTCTCGATATTCTCTATAGAGTTAAGGCCATGCCTTTTTTCGATCTTCTTCGGAAAATACACCGTGTGTTCTTTATCATCCACGTTGAAGGTAACCTTTCCTTTATTGCAATCAATGATAGCACCAGAGGTGTTAAGAAAAGGTCTACCAAGAATAATGGACACGCTCCCATCCTCGGGCATGTCAAGCACAACAAAATCTGTAAGGATTAAGCAATTAGCAACTTCAACCGGAACATCCTCACAAATACCAATGGGGACGGCCATTGACTTGTCAGCCATCTGAAGAGAGATATCTTTAGGGATTAGTTTATCTAAACAAAGCCTCTTGTAAAGAGAGAAAGACATAACACTCACTCCTGCACCAAGATCACATAAAGTAGTTTTGACATAATTATTCTTTATGGAGCAAGGAATGGTGGGTATACCTGGATGGCCAAGCTTCTCAGGAATCTTGCCACTGAAAGAGTAGTTAGCAAGCATAGTATATATTGCCTCATTAGGGACTTTTCTTTTATTAGTAACAATATCTTTCATATATTTCGAATAAGGAGGTAATTTAATAACATCAGTTAAAGGAATTTGATAAAAAAGAGGTTTCATCCATTCACAAAACTTATTGTAGTGCTCTTCTTCTTTGGTTTTGAGAGACTTACCTGGAAAGGGCATGGGTTTCTGAACCCATGGTTCTCTTTCCTTCCCATGTCTTCTTGCGATAAAGTCTTCTCTGGTATATTTCTTGCGTTTATCGGGTGCTTCTTCTTCTCGCACCTCGGGAGGATCATTCTTCTCCTTATCTTTTTTGGGCTCAGGACCATGATACGTCCAAAACGTATCTATAATTTATGCTTGCTCCATGCCTCTTTTGTGTGATATTGCTGTGATATTGATGAACTTCCATACACTTTTGATCATATTTGGACTAACCTATTAACTCAGTGCACCGCTGTGCCAGTTCCTGTTTTCTGCTGTTTTTCTATTTTAGGTTTCCCCCATATATAAAGTGCTCCAAATATTCGGGAAAAATCCAATAAAAAATCAGCGCAGAAGAAGCTTCGGGAATCACCGAGGGGGGGCCAGAGGGGACCCACCAGGGCCCCAGGCGCCCTCCCGGCACGCCCTAGGGTGGGGCCGCGCCAGGGGGCCGCCGGGACCCCTGGTTTCCCCCTGGCTGCCCCCTTCGCCTATTTATTCCTCGTGACGTGAAACCCTCGTGACGGGAACCCTTTTTCGCGATCTCTCCTCTCTTCCGCCGCCGCCGCGCTTCCAAGGTCGGGAGCACCAGAAGACCTCTTCCCGGCACCCTGCCGGAGGGAGGAACCACCTCCGGGAGCTTCTCCACCACCATGGATGCTTCTCGGATGAACCGTGAGTAGTTCACCTTGGACCATGGGTCTATGATCTGTAGCTATGTGATGTTCTCGTCCCTTCTTTGTTCTTCATGGATTAGACCTCGTGAGATGCCCTACATGATCGAGGCACATATGTAATATTTCTGCTGTTGCTATGCTGAGTTTGCTGGGATCCGATGGATTATGAGATTATGTTCAGATTGTGTTTGAGTAATATATTTGATTCTCCTCTTATATATTTATGTTCTAGAGTAATTCTTGCATGTTCTCCATTGCTGTTTATTGCTTTGGCCAAGTAGTAGGTAGTGACTCCAAGAGGGAGCGGTATGCATGATTGTGGGTTCATGCCCCCCGATTGCTAGCTTGAGTGACAGAAACATGAGTCTAGTGGATCTGCTGTTGCCACAAGAGGGAAAACAACGGTGCTTGTACTTGCGGGTGCAAGGATTGTTTACTTTACGAAAAGTTGTTTAATGCAGTTGTCCGTTGCTTCGAGTTTACACTTTGGGTGGGATTCGCAACTTAATACTAGCGAGATGTTCTCGATAGATATCTCAAGGTGTATGATTAGTAGGTAGATGCAGATGGATTTCAGTCTACTTGCCTTGGCGTACCGCCCATGCTTTTGAGCCTCTTCCTTTCTTTATAGCACAATTAGCATTGGTTTGCGCACAGAATCCTATCAATTGTCCAACTGTAATTTGTTTAGCTCACATGGCTATTATATTGTCTTTTGGGAGAGAGACATCACTAGTGAACATCATAGGACCCCGGTCCATATTTCCAATACTGTTTACACCCACTATAAATTTACTTCTTTATTTACTTTTCCGTTGCTATCACTATCATTATTATCCCGTGTGTTTTATCCTTTGTAAACAACAAGGCCGGAGGAATTGACAACTCCTCTGTACTTGTTGGGAAGCAAAGTTATTTGCTGTGTGTGCAGGTCCAGGAGAAGCAAGTTATTATCAAACGACACATCACTTGCCGAACCACCTACTTGTCGATCTTGGAGTCCTATTGGTCGACACTCAACCTTAGCATCTTCGGTAAGGGAAATTTCTGCTATCTACATCTCAACCTTCCACTTTGGGTAACCAACGAGAGGGCGTTAATTCGTACCATCAAAAGCAATTTCTGGTGCCGTTGCCGGGGACTCAACTCTTCAAGATAGGGGAGTTGCACACTATCTTTTATCTTTGCTTTTTAGTCTTGTTAGTTTACCTTTCAGTTTTTTCTTTAGTTTTCTTTATATAATATGAAAAAATATTTATCTTGCTTGCTGCTACTATGGGTTCCTCCGATAACATCAAGTTGTGTGAATTCACTAGTCACAACAACAGTGACTTTATCTGCACTCCTATTTCTACACCTGCTACTTCAACACCTTCTTATGAGATTAAACCTGCTTTGCTGAACCTTGTTATGAAAGATCAATTCTCCGGTGCTAGAGATGCTGCTGCTTTGCACTTAAATAATTTTATTGAGTTATGTGATATGCAAAAGTACAAAGAAGTAGATGGTGATATTGTTAAGCTTAAGATTTTTCCTTTCTCCTTGAGAGATGAGGCTAAAATCTGGTTTCAATCCTTGCCTAGCAATAGCATAGATTCTTGGGTCAAGTGCAAGGATGCTTTTATTGGGAAGTACTACCCCCTGCTAAGATTATCCAATTGAGGAGCTATATTATGAATTTTAAGCAATTGGATAATGAACACGTTGCCCAAGCTTGGGATCACATGAAATCTCTTGTTAAGAATTGCCCTACGCATGGTTTGACTACTGGGATGGTTATCCAAACTTTTTATGCAGGCTTGAACTTTACCTCGCGGAACTTGCTAGATTCGGCCGCGGGAGGAACCTTTATGTCAACTACACTTGGTGCTGCTACAAAACTTCTCGATGAAATGATGACCAACTATTCCCAATGGCACACCGAAAGAGCTCCAACAGGTAGGAGGGTAAACTCTGTCGAGGAGATCTCCTCCCTAAATGGAAAAGTTGACTTGATTATGTCTCTACTTACCAAGCAATCTCCTATTGATCCTCATGATGTTCCTTTAAATTCTTTGATTGCTCAAGATCAAGTAGATGTGAACTTTATCTCTAGAAACAACTTCAATAACAATGCTTATAGGAGTAATTTTGGTAGCAACCCTAGACCGTTCCCGTCCAACAACTACGGGAACAACAAAAATTATCCTAACACTAGAAACTCTACCCCTAGAGATAGAGACATGCCTAGTTATGAGAAACTTTTGGAAATAGAGAAGGCCACTAAGAACTACATGCACACCCAGTATGAACAAAATAGGACCTTCTCTAGACAATTAGATGAGCATACTTCTATCTTACATGACATTGGTAAACAACTAGAGAGCCTGAACACTGAAATCTCTAACCTTCAGACTAGGCTCACCACCACGGAAACCCAAGTTTCCAATATGTCTCGCACACATGCTACTTTGATAAACCAAATGACGGCTAAACCTGAAGTGGTTTCAATCATAAAGGAAGAAGAAGATAGAATTAAGAGCCTTCCTACACACCGTACCATTGCTACTATCCAAGTGGTTGAGGATATCCAAACTCTTAGCACCCAATGCACCCCTAGTCCCATAGGACCTATTAATGGTGATGCTATGACCTCAACCGTAGAAGAAGAAACTCCTATGACTATAGAATCTACCAAACAAGTGAGCCTAAAGGACACAACTACCAATTTACTTGATAGTAGTGACCTTGATTTTGATAATTGCACCCTTTCTGAAGTTATTCGTTTCATTTACAAGATGTCTCGAGACCCCCACACTAGCACACTTAATCTTGCCTTCACGGAGCATATCACTAATGCTCTCATTAAAGCTAGGGAGGAGAAGCTTAGGGTACAAGCCTCCATACCTAGAAATCTAGAAGATGGTTGGGATCCTATGATTAAAATTAAGTTGAATAACTTTTCTTGCTATAATTTATGTGATGTTGGAGCTAGTACCTCCGTTATGCCCAAAAGAATGTATGATATGTTTGAATTAAAACCTTTTTATCCTTGTTCTTTTGGTGTTCGTCTTGTCGATTCTTCCGTAAAGAAAACTTTGGGGAAGATCAATGATGTTCTTATCATTGTCAATGACAATTATGTTCCCGTTGATTTTACCATCATGGACATTGAATGTGAACCTTCTTGTCCAATTATTTTGGGACGTCCTTTTCTTCGCACCGTGGGTGCTATTATTGATATGAAAGAAGGGCTCATAAAATCCAATTCCCTCTTAAAAAAGGGATGGAACACTTCCCTCGGAAAAATATTAAGTTGCCTTTTGATTCCTTTACACGGGCTACTTATTTTCTTGAAAAGACTTGATCTATTTGCATTAAGCCTAGCTAATGGCTTTAAAGAAGCACTTTCAGAAGGCAGCCCGCAATTAATTTAGGATTTCCTTTTTGTTTTTCTTCTTTTTTAGTGGTCTTGATGATTTTTACTACTGTAGCAATATCATTGTATCTTTACTTTTCAAGCTTTGTGCCATTTATAGCCTCATATGACAAGGGAAGTGAAAGTTGTGACATGCTGTCCAGAAAACAGATTCTGTCCTCGTGACTAGAAAAATCACAGAAAAATCCCAGTTCATCTTTTTGATCTGAAATGTTTACACAGCATGCTCTATACAATTATGGAACTTTCGTATGTTCTGAGGTTTTTGATTTGAGTTGCTGAAGTATCCCTAAAAAATTCTTTACTACCTGCCTGTTTTGCCTTTCCTTCATTTTGCGAACCTTAAGCTTGCTTTTTATTTGCAAAAACTTTTTGGGAATCTTGAGAAACAGTATCTCTTCAAGAATATCTTTCTTTCCAGTAGATAAAAATATATTTTATTATGGGTACTAACCTCGCTAATCAGATTACGATGAGTTATGTATGAAGGGAGTTTTCAAGTGTGTGAGGGAACATGATGAAAGAAGATTCAGGAGTGTCAACTGCTCAAGCTTGGGGATGCCCCGATGCATCCCCAATAAATATTCAAGGAGACTCAAGCGTCTAAGCTTGGGGATGCCCGCGTGCATCCCCTTCTCCATCAACAATTATCAGTTCGTCTCTCGCTTCACTATATTTTTATCACTTCATGCATTATGTGCTATGCTTGGAGCGTCTCACTCTTAGGTTTTATTTTTAATTTTCTTTATCTTTGCTTGCTGTTCATAACAAGTTAGAACCCAGCTTTATTTGTGTGGGAGAGAAACGCGCTCCATTTCCAAAATCTAGAACACAACATAGGATTTTCATGCTTATCTTTGTTGTGTGTGTTCTTTATCTTTTTCATAGCTACTACCATGTTTAGCTCTTAGTTTTCATGCTTATCTTTTTAAGAGATTTTTTTTAGTTTGTTGCTGGAACTCTCTTGAGTTTTCATGTTTATCTTGTTTAGAGAGTTTTCCTGTTGCACTGAGTTTTGTGTCTTCACTTGAAGTAGGTAATTGAGGTTGCTATTCAATTGTAGTAGTAACTCTTCCTTTCTTTATATCATAATTAGCATTGGTTTGCGCACGTAATGCTGTCAATTGCCTAGCTTAATTTGTTTACCTCACATGGCTATTATATCGTCTTTTGGGAGAGAGACATCACTAGTGAACATCATAGGACCCCGGTCATATTTCCAATACTGTTTACACCGACTATCAATTTACTGCTTTATTTACTTTTCCGTTGCTATCACTATAATCATTATCCCGTGTGTTTTATCCTTTGTAAACAACAAGGCCGGAGGAATTGACAACCCCTCTGTACTCGTTGGGAATAAAAGTTATTTGTTGTGTGTGCAGGTCCAGGAGAAGCAAGTGATTATCAAACGGCACATCACTTGCCGAACCACCTACTTGTCGATCTTGGAGTCCTATTGGTCGACACTCAACCTTAGCATCTTTGCTAAGGGAAATTGCTGCTATCTACATCTCAACCTTCCACTTTGGGTAACCAACGAGGGGGCATTAATTCTTACCATCACACCATCTTCAGTTTCAGCATCGGAGGTAGATATGCTATTTGGATCAGCAACAGGCTCTTCTTCTACTATTGGATCATTTGAATTGTCAAATTCCTTGTGTTTCTTCTTTTTCTTCTTCGGAGAGCTAACAAGTTCTTCTTACTGCATTTTAGAGTCTTTCCCAATCCTCTTTGGATGCCCCTCTGGATAGAGAGGGTCTTGGGTGTGTGTTCCACCCCGAGTCTTTATACCATAAGCCTGTAAATTATCTTGTTTGGCATTGTTAGCAAGCAAATATTTTTTCACATCAGAAATATGTGCAGGATGAGTTTGAACCATATGAAAATTCTTAACAAGACATTTAACATCATTAACTGTTCTACCTAGAACATCAAGCAAACTTTGATAGCAAGAGTATTATCATGCAACTGACTTTGAATCCTCATATTAAAGTGATTTTGCTGCATAATAAAATTATCAAGCTCATCTAAACATTGATCAAGAGGCTTACCTTTAGGGATGTTACTTGCATTGAAATCTAAAAGAGAGTGTACCTCTACAAAAGGAGGGTGAGTAGTAGGCTCACACATCTTCTCAATAGGAGGTAGATTCTTCACGTCTTCAGCTTTAATTCCTTTTTCTTTTATAGACTTCTTTGCTTCTTGCATATCTTCGGGGCTTAGAACAAGCATGCCCCTCTTCTTTGGTGGTGGAGGTGGATCAGGGACGGACCAATCTTCGTGGTTCTTGACAATCTTGCCCCTTAGTTCTTCAACATCGTCCGGTGTTCTTTCCTTGAAAACACAGCCAGCACAACTATCCAAATAGGATCTAGAGTCATCGATTAGACCATCATAAAATATATCAAGTAATTCATTCTTGGGAACTTCATGTCCCGGTCTAGCCTTGATTAAACTACAATACCTCCCCAAGCTTTAGGGAGGTGTTCATCCTGCAACTGTTTAAAGTTATAAATTCTTTGTAAAGCAGCATGTTGCATATGAGCAGGAAAGGACTTATCAACAAAAGATTGAGCTAAGTTCTGAGGACTCTTAATTGAAGCATAGGGTAGTGCATCATACCATGCTTTAGCATCTTTCTTCAAAGAGAAACGAAGAAGATTAGTCACATAAAAGTTTCGTATCCTCTCATCGGTAGTAAACAAGCCACCTAACTCAGTGAGTTTGGTCAGGTGTGCAATAACATCATCATTTTCTCTGCCATAAAAGGGGCCAGCTTCAACTGTAGATATAAGTGAAAGATCAACAGAGAAATCATAATTAGGATCGTTGATGCATATAGGAGACGTAGTAAAATCAGGATCAGGATTAATCTTGTTCTTCATGGAGTGTTTTTCAAGCAGCTTCTCCCACCAGGGTCAGATTCGGCACACTCCGTAAGTTCCCTGCATAAATCATCATCAAGAATAATATAATCATCCTCAAGGAGTCTCTCCTTGAGTTTGTCCAAGTCTGGGTAACCAAAAGCTTTGCAAGTGGGAAAATAGGTAGAAGGAGTTTCAGTCTCGGACTGTGCTGCAACATTAGCCATTTGAGATTCAAGATAGCGACCAAGAAAACCAATTTCCTCAAAAGTAGTAGAAGCATCATCAAAAGTATCGGACATAGTAACAGACTCAGTAGAAGCAACATGTGGTGGAGGTGAAGCAAACTTACTTATGAATGAAGGTGAATCAAGCGTAGCACTAGTGCTCAGAACAGTACCTTTTCTTGTAGTGGATGGTAAGATCGGAATCTTGGGGTCTCCTTTCTTACCCATAGTGGATAAAGTGCAGCAGGCAGAATACTTCAAGTAGACTTGTAAATAAAGCTATGCTCCCTGACAACAGCGCCAGAAAATAGTACTTCATGACCCTCAACTGTAGGGAATCGAGATAGTCTTTGTAAGGCCCAATATGCGATATTGTTCCAGATCTAGATGTTTCCGTCCAAATCACGGGACAAGCACATATCGGTCCCACCTCGACATATGACAATGCCATATTGATACGTCTCAAACATATCGATAATTTCTGCTCGCTCCATGCATATTTTGTGTGATATTTCTATGGTCTAGATACACTTTCATATACTTTTGATCATATTTGGACTAACCTACTAACTCAGTGCACTCTAGTGCCAGTTCCTGTTTTATGCTATTTTCTATTCCAGGTTTCCCCCATATAAAAAATGCTCCAAAATTCGGGAAAATCGGATAAAAAATCAGCGCAACAGAGTCTTCCAGAAGCACCCGAGTGGGGCCAGAGGGCCACCACCAGGGGCCCAGGTGGCCACCTGGCGCGTCTAGGGGCCTGGCCGCGCTGGGGGGGCGCCTGGACCGATGGTGCAACCCCTGGATGCCCCCCTTCGCCTAATTATTTCTCGTGACGGGGAAACTCCGAAAACAGAACCCTATTTTGCAATCTCTCCTCTGTTCTACCGCCGCCGCGCTTCCAAAATCTGGAGCACCGTCAGGACCCTTCCCAGCACCCTACCGGAGGGAGGATCGACTACTGGGATCTTCTCCTCCACCATGGACGCTTCCCGGATGAGCCGTGAGTAGTCTACCTTGGACCATGGGTCCGTGATCAGTAGCTATGTAATGTTCTTATCCCCTCTTTGTTCTTCATGGTTTAGACCTCGTGAGCTGCCCTACATGATCGAGGCACATATGTGATTCTTCTGCTTTTGCTATGTTGAGTTTGATGGGATCCGATGGATTATGAGATTATGTTCAGATCGTGATAGAGTAATATATTTGGTTTTGATCTCTTATATTTTTGTTCCTAAGTAATTCTTGCATGTTCTCCGTTGCTGTTTATTTCTTTGACAAAGTGGTGGATAGTAACTCCAAGAGGGAACGCTATGCTTGATTGTGGGTACATGCCCCCTGATGACACGCTTGAGTGACAGAAACATGAGTCTAGGGGATGTGTTGCGGCCACAAGGGGGAAAACAACGGTGCTGGTAACCGCGGTTGTAAGGATTGTTTACTTTACGCAAAGTTCTTTTAATGCAGTTGTCTGTTGCTTTGGGTTTACACTTTGGGTGGGACTCACAACTTAATACCAGCGAGATGTTCTGGATAGATATCTCAAGGTGGATGACTAGTAGTAGATGTAGATGCATTTCAGTCTACTTATTTTGGCATACTGCACATGCTTTTGAGACTCTTCCTTTCTTTTTTAACATAGTTAGCATTGCGGTGCGTTTATAATCCTGTGAATTCCCCATCTGTAATTTTTTTACCTCGCATAGCAGTTTTATCGTCTTTTGGGAGAGAGACATCACTAGTGAACATCACGGGACTCCGGTCCATATCCTCATCATTGTTTACAAGCCTATTTACTTTTAAGTATTTACTTTCAGGTTCTCATTATCATTATCATTATACCTTGTGTGTTTGACCCTTTGTAAAAAACAAGACCGGAGAGATTGACAACCTCTCTGAACTTCGTTGGGAGCAAAGTTAATTGTTTAGTGTGCAGGTCCACGTCAGTTGCGCCGCTGTCACCTACTTATCATCACCGGAGTCCTACGGGAGACAAACCCTATCCTCTACATAGGGGAAATTTGCTGCTATCCTACATCTCACCTTCCACTTGGGGTAACCAACGAAGGCCAAGAAGCCATTACCACTTCCACGCCATCAAGAAAATTTCTGGCACCATTGCCGGGGAGTCCGAGTGATAAGATAGGGGAGTTGCCCACTATCCTTTACCTTTACTTTTTAGTCTTGTTTGTTTACCTTTCTCTTTTTATCTTTCTGTCTTATATCAAAAATTACAAAAAAATCTGCCACACCTGCTGCTACTATGGGTTCCTCTGAAAACACAAAGTTGTGTGACTTCACTAGACACAAGAACAAAGACTTTATCTGCACTCCTATTGCCACACCTACCACTTTAGTTACCTCTTATGAAATTAAACCTGCTTTACTGAAACTTGTTATGAGAGATCAATTATCTGGTGCTGGAGATGATGCTGCTTTACACTTGAATAATTTTGTTGAATTATGTGATATGCAAAAGTATAAAGAAGTAGAATATGATGTTGTTAAGCTCAAGCTTTTTCCTTTCTCTTTGAGGGACGGAGCTAAAATATGGTTTCAATATTTGCCTAGGAATAGCATAGATTCTTGGGATAAATGCAAATATGCTTTTATTGGGAAGTACTACCCACCTTCTAAAATTATCCAATTGAGAAGTAACATTATGAATTTTTGGCATTTGGATAATGAACACGTTTCCCAAGCATGGGAACGTATGAAATCTCTTGTTAAGAAATGCCCTACACATGGTTTGACTACCTGGATGGTTATCCAAACTTTTTATGCAGGCTTGAACTTTACCTCGCGGAACTTGTTAGATTCGGCCGCGGGAGGAACCTTTATGTCAACTACGCTTGGTGCTGCCACAAAACTTCTTAATGAGATGATGACCAACTATTCCCAATGGCACACCGAACGCGCTCCAACAGGTAGGAAGGTAAATTCTGTCGAGGAATTACCTCTCTCAATGATAAAGTTGATTTAATTATGTCTCTACTTACCAAGCAACCCTCTATTGATCCTCATGATGTTCCTTTAAATTCTTTGGTTGCTCAGGAACAAGTAGATGTGAACTTCATTGCTACAAACAACTTTAATAATAATGCTTATAGGGGCAAATTTGGTAGTAATCCTAGATCGTTTCCATCCACCTATGGGAACAACAACACTTACCCTAGCAACAAGAACCCCACCTCTGAACTAGAGAGTATGCTTAGAGACTTCATCACTACCCAAAAAGCCTTCAACAAGAATGTGGAAGAAAAACTAGCTAAATTAGATAATCTTTGTTTGAAGGTAGACAACTTAGCCCTTGATGTTGAGGAGAGCAAGGCCACTCCTATTAATGCTATCCAGTTACAAATCAATGAAAATATTAGGATGATGGCTAAACTTAAAGAAAGATGGGATAGAGAAAAAGAGGAAGAGGATAGAATTAAGAGTCTTCCTACACACCACATAGTTGCCACTATCCAAATTGTTGAGGACACTGAAACAATTAGCACCCAATGCACTCCTGGTCCCATTGGACCTATTAATGGTGATGCTAATACCTCAACCGTAGAAGAATGGACTCCTATGAACATAGAGGGTTTCAAACAAGTGAGCCTAGATGACACTAGTACCACCTTTGATAGTAGTGATATTGATTTTGATAGTTGCGCCCTCTCAGAAGTTATCAGCTTATTACACAAAATGTCTAGAGACCCCCACACTAGCATACTTAATCTTGCCTTCACAGAGCATATCACAAATGCTCTTATCAAATCTAGGGAGGAGAAGCTTAGGATAGAAGCCTCCATACCTAGGAAGCTAGATGATGGTTGGGACCCTATGATAAAAATCAAATTAAATAACTTCTCTTGCTATGCTTTATGTGACGTTGGAGCTAGTACCTCCGTCATGCCCAAACGAATGTATGATATGTTTGAATCGAAACCTTTTGATTCATGTTCTTTTGGTGTTCGCCTTGTCGATTCTTCCGTAAAGATATCTTTGGGGAAGATCGACGATGTTCTTATCATTGTCAATGACAACTATGTTCCCGTTGATTTTATTATTATGGATATAGAGTGTGAACCTTTATGTCCAATTATTTTGGGACGTCCTTTTCTCCGCACCGTTGGTGCTATCATTGACATGAAAGAGGCGAATATAAAATTCAAATTCCCTCTCAAAAATGGGATGGAACACTTCCCTAGAAAGAAAGTCAAGTTACCTTTTGAATCCGTTACACGGGCTAGCTATTCTCTTTCTCTTGATAAAACTTGATTCTCTTTTGCCTTATGCCTAACTTAAAGACGTAAAAGCAAGCTATTCCCGTTGATTTTATGTCCAAGATGTTTTTACTTCTGTTTTTAGTGGTCTTGATGATTGTTACTACTGTAGCATCATCATTGTATCTTTATTTTTCAAGCTTTGTGCCAAGTATAGCCTCGTATGACAAGGGAAGTGAAAGTTGTGACATGCAGTCCAGAAAACAGATTCTGTCCTCGAGACGAGAAAAATAAGAATAGATCACCAGTTCATCTTTTTGAGCTAAATTTTTTACACAGCGTGCTCTATACAATCACAGAACTTTCGTATGTTCTGAGTTTTTTGATTCGAGTTGCAGAAGCACCCTTAAAAAATTCTTTACTACCTTCTGTTCTGTTTTTCACAGATTCTGCCACGTTTTGTCTCTCCTAACTTTTGCAAATCTTAAGCTTGCTATTTCTTTGCAAAAACCTTTTGGAAATATTGAGAAACAGTAGCTCTTCAAGAATATCTTTATATCCAGTGGGGAAAAATTATTTATTAAGGGTACTAACCTCTCTAATCAGCTTATGATGAGTTGTGTATGAAGTGAGTTTTCAAGTGTGCGATGGAAGATGATGAAAGAAGATTCGGGAGTATCAAGCGCTCAAGCTTGGGGATGCCCCCATGCATCCCCAACAAATATTCAAGGAGACTCAAGCGTCTAAGCTTGGGGATGCCCCCGTGCATCCCTTCTCCATCAACAATCATCAATTTGTCCTTCGTCGCACTATATTTTTATCACTTCATGCGTTATGTGCTATGTTTGGAGCGTCTCGCTCCTAGGTTTTATTTTTAGCTTTCTTTAGCTTTGCTTTCTGTTCATAACAAGTTAGATCCCGTCTTACTTTGGGTGGGAGAGAAACACGCTCCACTTTGAAAATCTAGAACACATCATAGGATTCTTCATGCCTATCTTTTTTCTGTTGTGTGTTGTTTATCTTTTCGTAGCTACTGCCCTGTCTAGTTTATTCTTAGTTTGTCTTAGCAAAAGCCTTAGATTTTTTTTTAGTTTGTCGCTGGAACTCTCTTTAGTTTTCAAGTTTATCTTGTTAAGAGAGTTGGTTGTTGCACTGAGTTATGTCTTGTCTGTGAGAAGTAGGTAATTGAGATTGCTATTTAATTTCAGTAGTAACTTGCAATACTTTTGAGGTATTCGTGTGAGTAATGCTTGAACTTATGGTGTCAAGAGCTCTAGCCTATTAGTGATAGGTGTCGTATTTTGGGCAATTCGTGTGTTATTTTCAAAAACATAGAAAACTAGTTGAGAACTCTAGCTACTAGATGGATCACTACTCTTCCGAGGGGTCGAATATTAGAGTACACTCACGTACCATGAGTCGAGGATGCCCAAGGATAACCAAACCCCCATACACTCCTCCTCGGGGTACTTGTCTCTTTGTGAACCTCCTTATTAGATTGAGATTTACCGATAATAAGTGCATGCGTTCTTCGGACTAATGTAAGTATTTAAAGTTGACACTTCCACCTCCTCATATTTGCTAGCCTCTCATGTGTCGTGCATTGCCTCCTTCTCACTCCGAGAGTTGGCGTCCACCTTCGTCGGTACATCCAAACCCTTAGCATGATACACTCTGTCATCATAAACCTCCTTATATCTTTCCTCAAAACAGCCACCATACCTACCTATCAAGGCATTTCCATAGCCTTTCCGAGATATATTGCCATGCAACATCCACCTCTTCATGTCATACATGTTCCTGCTACACTGGCAGCGGCATACATTGCATACATCATGATAGCTACATCTTCTTTATGATTTGAGTACCTTGTAAAGTGTGAAAGATCTTCTATACCCTCTTGTAAATTAGAGTGTTGCCCTTAAGTGGGGAAAAGATCCCAAAGTGGACAAAATAAAATATCCCAAAGAGGACAAATGAGATTTAAATAGAAAGAGCCATTGAGGCCACCAAAAAAATATAAAAAAAGAGAAAAAAAGATAAAATGGCAACACTACTATCCTTTTGAAAGATCCACACTAATACTCCCTCTTATCCTTGTACTCCATAGAGATGATCATGGATATAGCTATGTGGGGATCTTCACACTATAGAACTTGGCTTGCATATTCCAAGGATGAGCCTCCTGAAAAGATCTCTTGGTATTCATGAGCGATCAAGTTAGATGCACCACCACTAGTTCCATTGGAGAGCTTTCCAACTCATATGTGCATCCGTTGCATGGCAATCCCTACTCCTCACATCATATCTATCATTTGGCCTTCTCGCCTATGATTGTCCTCATTGATGTGAGCCTTTCTTATCCTTTTTGTCTTACTCCTCCACCATATTCTCTCTTTACCATCCTAAGTGTCAACTCTCGTGCTTACGCTCATCCATTGCATGAGTGCTCGAAATATCGAAAAGGAGTGGATCAAATTGACTTGTACCTGGTTAGTGGTCTGGGGACGAGTCAATATAAGATTCCAAAGAAGACCAAGTGTGAAAATTTATTAGATTGAGTTCTCAACACAAAAATACCTTTTCTCGTAATCCCTATCCCCCTTCTTGCACGCAAACACCATCTGGAGACATTCGAGTCACGGACAGCGAGAGCTCTTGCGCCTAATGTTCTATCATTGCTTGTTTCAATGCTAATATAGACTCTTGCATGTTATGACTTGAATTGAATTACACATCTTGATTACTTTACTTTTCGAAGTTCTTATATGGTTGCTAGCATGACACCACAGAAATTATGCCTGTTATTATTTACCTACTCGAGGAAGACCAGGAATTAAGCTTGGGGATGTTGATACGTCTCAAACGTATCGATAATTTCTGCTCGCTCCATGCATATTTTGTGTGATATTGCTATGATCTAGATACACTTTCATATACTTTTGATCATATTTGGACTAACCTACTAACTCAGTGCACCCCAGTGTTAGTTCCTGTTTCTCATATTTTTCTATTCCAGGTTTCCCCCATATAAAAAATGCTGCAAAAATTCGGTAACAGAGTCTTCCAGCAGCACCCAAGTACGGCCAGAGGGCCACCACCAGGGGCCCAGGAGGCCACCTGGCGCGGCCGCCTGGACCCCTGGTGGCCCCCTGGCTTCCCCCCTTCGCCTATTTATTTCTCGTGACGGGGAAACTCCGAAAAAAGAACCCTATTTTGCAATCTCGCCTTTGTTCCGCCGCCGCCGCGCTTCCAAGATCGGGAGCACCGTTAGGACCCTTCCCGGCACCCTGCCGGAGGGAGGATCAACCTCCGTGAGCTTCTCCTCGACCATGGACGCTTCCCGTATGAGCCGTGAGTAGTCTACCTTGGACCATTGGTCCGTGATCAGTAGCTATGTAATGTTCTTCTCCCCTCTTTGTTCTTCATGGTTTAGACCTCGTGATCTGCCCTACATGATCGAGGCACATATGTAAGTCTTCTGCTTTTGCTATGTTGAGTTTGATGGGATCCGATGGATTATGAGATTATGTTCAGATCATGATAGAGTAATATATTTGGTTTTGATCTCTTATATTTTTGTTCCTAAGTAATTCTTGCATGTTCTCCGTTTCAGTTTATTGCTTTGGCCAAGTGGTGGATAGTAACTCCAAGAGGGAACGTTATGCTCGAATGTGGGTACATGCCCCCTGATGACACGCTTGAGTGACATAAACATGAGTCTAGGGGATGTGCTATGGCCACAAGGGTCAAAACAACGGTTCTTGTAACCGCGGTTGCAAGGATTGTTTACTTTATGCAAAGTTGTTTTAATGCAGTTGTCTATTGCTTTGGGTGGGACTCCCAACTTAATACCAGCGAGATGTTCTGGATAGATATCTCAAGGTGGATGATTAGTAGTAGATGTAGATGGATTTCAGTCTACTTATTGTGGCGTACTGCCCATTCTTTTGAGCCTCTTCCTTTCTTTTGTAACATAGTTAGCATTGCGGTGCGTTTATAATCCTATCAATTGCCCATCTATAATTTGTTTACCTCGCATAGCAGTTTTATCATCTTTTGGGAGAGAGACATCACTAGTGAATATCATGGGACTCCGTTCCATATCCTCATCATTGTTTACAAGCCTATTTACTTTTCAGTATTTACTTTCAGTTGCGCTCATTATCATTATCATTATCCCGTGTGTGTTTGACCCTTTGTAAACAACAAGACCGGAGAGATTGACAACCTCTCTGAACTTCGTTGGGAGCAAAGTTAATTGTTTGGTGTGCATGTCCACGTCAGTTGCGCCGATGTCACCTACTTATCATCGCTGGAGTCCTACGGGAGACAAACCCTATGCTTTACATAGGGGAAATTTGCTGCTATCCTACATCTCCCCTTCCACTTGGGGTAACCAACGAAGGGCGAGAAGCCATTACAACTTCCACGCCATCACATATGCCCCGGATTTCCAACATGATATCACAACATTACAGCTACAAGGATACAACATCTCATATAATCGGCATACAACTGACTTAATACATTACATCAGCGGAAGATATATGTCTGATGTGGCACCCCGGCTCAGAGCGACCGGTTTGCCTCACATTGCCATCCCAGAGATCATGTCTTCTGGAAATGCACAACATATTGGTACATAAATAACCGCTTCATTAATAATTATACAGGTACAAAGGTTCAGGATACAAACTGCTACGAGGCACGGCGGCACATGTCGTGCGGCGACAATATCTACATTATTTATGTCACATCTCGGGGCCTCGATACGAGCGACGAGATATTCTACGGATGATGGAGCTCCACTCCATGGGGACACTGCTGGGATACGGCCTAGTTCGCGAAGTACGACACACCAGTCTTCAGGCACAACTTCTCCTGCATTTGGCATGACACGCCAGGTCAGTACATCGAATGTACTTGCAAGCTTACAACAACCACGTCATCAGGGAGAACAATAACAACAATGCAAACATAATGAGCATATCACAATATCATAGTTAAGATTGTTTAAATACCAACCATCACTCATGATCATGTAGCTTACCTATGAGTCCATCCTGACTCAACATCCAGGTCATCACATGACCTCCCAACTATTCCGGTCATCGCATGACCACAAGTTATCATCATCATTTTACCGGTTTGCGTTGACCCATAGTGTGACCTAGAACGAACCGTGTCCAATACCGTGGACTCGGCTATTCGAATAGATTTGTAACACTCTGCAGAGGTTGTGCACTTTACCCTCACCATGGAGCTCCTTTCCCAACGGACTAGGAATACTCCAACGAAACATGCCTACCGCGTAACCTTTCTACGGTACCACCAACATCGCATGCCTTGGGTATCCCTGTGTTCTCCAGACACCTGCCATCACATGGCACTGACCATCGCATGGTCCATAACATTGTCCCAATCGGGGACTCCCGAGTAAACATATCAACTCTGGATCTCGAGATTACCACCACCTAACTGATCAGGGTAGCGTGCAATGCATAACCTCCCCTCTTTGGTGGCACCCGTAAAAGGCACAACGATAGCCCAAGCTAAGGCCTGCCCATACAGGAAAATGTGGCTGCACGAAATAAGTCCGATTCGGTGTCACTCAATCAACTGTTAATTCATGTTCATTAAGTTCTAACCATAATCATTTGCAACATGGGATCAAGTCATAAACTTACCACGATAATAAATATATGAACATGATACCACCACCAAACATGTGCAGCAACCAATATGGCATCAACATGGATTCATCGAGGCATGGTCATCAAGACTTATATGGGATCAACATGTATGAATCACTAGCATGAATCATGATAGAGTTAACATGAATATGACATGAGCTCAGACAATCATGTAAATGACCAGAGAACATGGCATGGTTATATCCCATCAATTTAGCATGGCATCTTTAATTTAGTTAGCAATTAAATTCAAAGAAAATTCAAGTCAAATCAGCAAAGCATCATGTAGCAATTCAAGACCCTCATGACAAGAATGTTGTGGCTTGCCTTGGTCAAGTGGAGTGTCACTGAACTCCTAGTTCTCAGCAAGCAAGTTGTGGTCCTCTGAAAATAATTTCAAATAGCAAATCAAAATAAGTCAAATGAACACTTCTTCTATCCAGTACACCTGGACAAAGAGGAAACCTACCATACTTTGCCAACTTAAAGAGGATTTCAAGAAAAAAATTTAGCAAAAAGAATCAACTCATTTGTCCTTGTGGTTTAGGAGATATTAGTGGTCAAAGTTGGGTCAAAATATCATTTTAAAATGATTTAAATGAATTTTTGAGAAAATCTCTGGAGAGGCCACGTCGAAGGCGTACTTCTGCGGGACGTCTCCACTTAGAAAACGGTTCAGAGGGAATAGGGTCACTGGAAGGTGGGGCCTGCCAGTCAGATCAACTGAGAGAGAGTGGGAAGCAGAGCCCGACAGCTCCGGCGAGGGATTTCTCCGGCGGTGAGGCCCTGCCGGTGGCGCCTGACTGCACCAGACAACGAAGGAGACGACGGCGAGCAAGTACGTACCAAGAACACCGCGAATGGTGACTGGACGGCGTTGCTAGGGTCTTCTCCAGGTACGGTTAGCAACGAAGCTCGTCGGAGTCGGCTATCCCTACAGGGAATTCCACCGGCGAGCATACCGTTAGGACCACCAGAGCAAGGAGAAGCTAGGGGAAGGAATGGCGAAGCTAGGGAAGCACTAGAGGCGGCCGGCTGCGGTGGGGATCTCGCGGTGGGGCTCCGGTGAGGGCCAAGGCCTGGGGACTCCCCGACCGGGTTTCTCGGGCTTGGTCCTCTATTGGAGTGCAGTGGTGGAGGTGGTGACGGCTGGAACTGAGGGGGGCTCGGGTTTTATAGGCAGCCACGAGATTCCGACTAGGTTGCCGCTGGGCATAAGAAATTGGAGGAGTGCTCGGGGTGGATGAGCTCGAGTTGTTCCCGGCGGGTCTAGGAGGTTCTGGAGGTGCGCTGGCACGCGTGCGTGCGGCTCCCAAGGCTCTGCATCGAGGGGGCGATGGGACGCGACGGCGATGGCCTCTGTGGCGGCTTTGCGACGACGAGCTAGGCGGCAGACGGCACGGCTTTGCTGTGGATAGATGGCGTGCGGGCGTGCGATGAAGCTGGCGACGAGAAGAAGCAGACGCGGGCAACGCGCAGGCGTGCTATCCTCAGTGGCCGTCACGCATGCGCTTTGTCGAGGAATAGCGGTGACGCTGAGGCCTCCGGCGAGCGGCGCGGCTTTGGGCGAGGACAGGTGGCGCACGGGTGATCTGCTAGCACTACGTACACGGGGGTGCGGCTGCGGGCTCTCCGGGCGAGTCGTGCCCGAGACGGTGACGACTCGGCCACGGCCAGAGCACGCCTTTGGCAGGCAGGGCGCGTGCTCACGCTGTGCACGCGTGCGCCAAGGGAAGCCATGGTGTGTCCAGCATGTCCACGGCGTGTAGTGAACGTCCAGTAGCACCACTGTGGCTTTGGATGACCATGGGGAGGGCTGTTGTGGATGCCAACTTCCAAAAGAAGTTTCTGCAGGAAACTTTGGGATTTTCTGGAGGCTAAACAGCTGGGAGTTTAGAGATGAAATTTGGTGTGCTGGATTCACTTAGGAAGGATTATATGTGGTAAAATTTCGAGGGCCAACTGACAAGTGTGCAGGGTACTTCCTTCACAATGTGCTCCTCTGTCGAGAAATGAAAAAGATTTTCTAGAGGGGAAATATTGTACTGAACTTGTTGATCTTTTTTCCATGGAATCATGAGGCATGATCCTAGAGTTGAGCACAAAAAGTTTCAAAGAATTTGGACAAACATAGAAGATGATTGCTTCAAAAACATGGGGAAAAAGGCTTATTCCTTTAATGAAAAAGGAATATCTTGTGGAATAAAAATGTGGCAAGGGGATGGATGATCAAAGCTTGATCTAGGGCATGAGGGAGAGGGGTTTTGGGGTCACTTGGCCTAGGAATTTTTTTTAGGTCCAAGTGATCAAGGCCAAGAGAGTTGCAAAACACCAGACAAATAAAATTCAACTTCCAGAAATCAGCAAAAAGGGTTTGCAAAACAAAGGGCCAAAAACCAGGATGTCACAAACCTACTCCACTTAGGGTAAATCTCGTCCTCGAGATTTGGTTGCTCAGGGAACAGATACAGATAGGCGGACCTCAGAAAATCTTCCCTTTCCAAAGTAGCTTCTTCCTCGGTATGGTGTGCCCACAGTACCTTGTAAAACCGTATTACCTTACTGCGGGTGGTCATTTCCATCTTGTCCAAAATTCTGACGGGCTTCTCCTCATAAGTCAGATCCCGCGTCAACTCTAATTCCTTCATATCCACTTGCTTGACTGGTGGTGCGATGAATTTGCGTAACTATGAGATGTGGAACACATCATGAACATCTGACAGTTCCGGGGGTAGTTCCAATTGGTATGCTACCCTTCCTCTTCTAGCCATTACTGGGAATAGCCTGATGTATCGTGGTGCAAGCTTTCCTCGAGTGTGGAATCTCCTCACTTTCTTCGTCGGCGTTACTCGAAGGTAGGCATACTCTCCGGGCTCAAAGTTCACTTCCCGATGTTTTGGGTCATAGTAGCTTTTCTGACGAGACTTGGCTGCTTTCAAACGGTCCTGAATCTCCCTGACCTGCTTTTCGGCTTCTGATACGTCTCAAACATATCTACTTTTCCAACCACTTTTGCTATTGTTTTTCCCTCATTCTTGCATGATTTGGACGAAACTAACCCGGACTAACGTTGTTTTCAGCAGAGCTGCATGTATGGTTTTATTGTGCGCAGGAAAATGGATTTTTGGACGTCTCAAAAAATTCCTAGAAAAAACACAAAAAATCCACGCACCCGAGGGGCCATTGTTCCAGAAGTGGGACCAGAGGGCAGCCAAGGGGGCCTCCCCCCTCCTCTGGTGCCCTACCGAGGCTCCTATTTATTCCTGTGACGAAGAAACCCCGAAACAGGAGTCGTTTTACCAATTCTCGTCGTGGAGCCGCCCCCACCCTCTGTTCTTCTCTGGGAGGGCTAATCTGGAGGCTGTTTTGGCCTCCGGTGAGGGGAGATCATCGCCATCGTCATCATCATCACCACTCCATCCTCTCTCCATGACTTCTCCATCCATGTGTGAGTAATTCCCTGCTGTAGGCAAAGGGGATGGTAGGGATTGGATGAGTTAGATGATGTAATAGTTTATTAGATTGTTGAGGGAATTTTGCCTATCATCTAGATTGTTGTTTATCATCTCTGCTTCAACTTGTTGCTCTTAATGCTTGTCACTTTGGGCCTGAGTGCCATGATTTCAGATCTGAACTCTATGTGTTTGCATGAATATATTTGTGTTCTTGATCCTATCTATGAGTTGTATGCACCTGTTATAGTGCGGAACCGGCGATCCCAAAGGTGACAGCTTGGGACACCAAAGGGGATGGACTATAGTTTGAGGATTCCATGTATCCATTGATTGTAAATGCTTTGTTCCGGTGCTCTTTGACAGGAGCACCTTAATCTCCGTAAGTTCCTTTTGGCCCCGTTCTTAGCGGGATGGTAGGACAAAAGATGTTGTGCAAGTTCTTATTCCAAGCACGTAGAATTACCTATGGGGTGCATGCCTGATGTTTGTTTTATGCCTAGATGATCATTTCTTTTCTGTGTGCCTTGCCCCAAGTTAAATACATGATGTGTCTTATCCATGCAGCGCCCAACCATCCACCTCCCTAGCCTACATTGTTTTAATTCTTCTGGTTACTAGTTGTTTGCTTTTGCTATTTTACTGTCGTTATTTCACCACTACTATTTCCGTCGCTGCCATCACTTCCATATCGCAGTTACTATTAATATCTTGTTGCAAGTAAGTGTATCTCAGGTGCGGTGGAATTGACAACTCCACTGTTAAAGCTTGTGGGTATTCTTTGGCTCCGCTTGAGTCGAATCAATAAATTGGGTTATCTTACCCGTGAAGACTATCTCGATCCCTTGCAGTTGTGGGTTAACAAGCCTGTTTTCTGGCGCCGTTGTCGGGGAGCATAGTTTTACTCACAAGTCTACTTGAAGTATTCTACCTGCTGCAATTTATCTGCTATGGGTAAGAAAGAAGACCCCAAGGTCCCGATCTTACCATCCCGTACGAGAAAAAGTACTGTTCTGAACACTAGTGCTACACTTGATTCACCTTCAGTTATGAGTAAGTTTGCTTCACCTCCACCACATGATGCTTCTACTGAATCTGTTACTATGTCCGATACTTTTGATGATTCTTCTAATACTCTTCATGATATTGGTTTACTTAGTCACGCTCTTGAGAAACAGATTGTTGCTGCTGCAAAAAAATATGGAATTGAAATTCCCGATACTTGCTACCCTTTTGATGGAACTTATAATTATCCTGATTTGAGTAAACTCAAGGAGAGACTCCTTGATGAAGATTATATTATACGTGATGATGATTTATGCAGGGAGCTAACAGAGTTTGTCGACTCTGACCCTGATGCTATTAAGAAGCTTCTCGGAAAACACTCTCTGAAGAACAAGACTGTTCCTGATCCAAAATTTGCTACATCTCCTATATGCATCAATGATCCTGATTATAATTTCTCTGATGATCTTTCACTTATATCTATGGTTGAAGCTGCCCCTTTTATGGCAGAGAAAATGACAATGCTATTGCACACCTGACCAAACTCACTATGTTACTAAGCTTCTTCCTTTCTCTTTAAAGGAAGGTGCTAAAGCGTGGTATGATGCACTACCATGTGGTTCCATTAGGAGTCCTCAAGACTTAGCTCACTCTTTTGTTGATAAGTACTTTCCTGCTCATATGCAACATGCTGTTTTACGAAGAATTTATAACTTTAAACATTTGCAGGATGAGAACCTCCCTAAAGCTTGGGGGAGGTATTGCAGTCTGATCCAGGCTAGACCGGGACATGGAGTCCCTAAGAATGAATTAATTGACATATTTTATGCTGGTCTAACTGATGAATATAGATCCTATCTGGACAGTTGTGCTGGTTGTGTTTTCAGGAAAAGAACACCAGACGATGCAGAAGAATTAATGGGCAAGATTGCCAAGAACCACGAAGATTGGTCCGTCCCTGAACCACCTCCACCACAAAAAAAGGGGCATTCTTTTCCTAAGCCCCGAAGATATGCAAGAAGCGAAGAAGTCTATTAAAGAGAAGGGTATTAAAACTGAATACATAAAGAATCTACCCCCTATTGAGAAGTTGTGTGAGCCTACCACTCACCCTCCAATGGTAGAGGTACACTCTCTTTTAGATTTCAATGCAAGTGATATTCCTCATGGTAAGCCTCTGATCAATGTTTAGATGAGCTTGATAATTTTATTATGAAGCAAAATCACTTTAATGAGAGGATACAAAGTCAGTTACACGATAATTCCCTTGCTATCAAAAGTTTGCTTGATGTTCTAGGTAGAACAGTTAATGATGTTAAATGTCTTGTGAAGCATTTTCATATGGTTCAAACTTAGCTTGATCAAATTTCTAATGTGCAAAAAGATTTACTTGATAATAATGCCAAACATGATATACATGCCTTCAGGATTAAAACCCAAGGAGGAACTAGCACTCAAGATCCTCTCTATCCGGAGGGGCATCCGAAGAGGATCGAGCAAGATTCTCAAATACAGGAAGAAGAAATTGTTAGCTCTCCGAAGAAGAAGAAGAAGCACAAAGAAGCTGACAATTCCAATGATCCAAATAGCATATCTACCTCCAGTGCTGAGACCGAAGACGGTGCTGAGCCTAAAAAGGATGGTGAAAAGAATGATCCACCCGAAGTTCAAGAAGAAGAAGCACCCGATAAATGCAAGAAATACATTAGAGAAGACTTTATCGCAAGAAGACATGGGAAGGAAAGAGAGCCATGGGTACAGAAACACATGCCCTTTCCAGGTAAGTCTCTCAAAACTAAAGAAGAAGAGAATTACAATAAGTTTTGTGAATGGATGAAACCTCTTTTTCTTAAAATTCCTTTGACTGATGCTATTAAGTTACCTCCTTATTCAAGATATATGAAAGATATTGTTACAAATGAAAGAAAAGTTCCTAATGAAGCAATATCTACTATTCTTGCTAACTACTCTTTTAGTGGAAAGATTCCTGAGAAACTTGGTGATCCTGGTATACCCACCATTCCTTGCTCCATAAAGAATAATTATGTCAGAACTGCTTTATGTGATCTTGGAGCAGGAGTGAGTGTTATGCCTTTCTCTCTTTACAAGAGGCTTTGTTTAGAAAAACTAATCCCTACAAATATCTCTCTTCAGATGGCTGACAAGTCAACAGCCGTTCCCATTGGTATTTGTGAGGATGTTCCTGTTGAAGTTGCTAATTGTTTAGACCTTACTGATTTTGTTGTGCTTGACATGCCCAAGGATGGGAGCATGTCTATTATTCTTGGTAGACCTTTTCTTAGCACCACAAGTGCTATTATTGATTGCAATAAAGGAAAGGTTACTTTCAATGTGAATGATAAAGAACACACAGTGTATTTTCCGAAGAAGATTGACAAAAGGCATGACCTCAACTCTATAGAGAATATCGAGACCGTGAAGATTGGTGATTGGGATTTTCCTCTACATGTGCACCACAAATACAAAACCATTATGGTGGGGACCGTATCCATTAAAATAAAGGTACCATGAATGCTTCATAGTAAGTGAAACTTTTTTCCCTATGTATTGCTAGTTTGGTAGTAGGACTTGATCAACCTTGCTATTAAATAAGTTTTATATGAGTAAAAAGTAGAGGTTGTTATGTTTGCATCTCTTTTAGATTTTATTCTTCTTGTTGTACCAAGTTTATATGTTTTTTAAACTTCACAACTCTAATCACTGCTTCAAGTTTTCAGAAAGTTTCGCAGCTTTTTTAACTCCGAAATTTTTTCAACAGTGAAGTTGTCAGAAAAATTCCAGAAAAAAGAAATTCCATGTCGGGAGTGACCCAGAGGCACCTGGGTCTGACCAGGGGGGCCACCAAAGGCCCAGGAGGCCAGCTGGCGCGGCCTGGCTTCTGGCCGCGCCCACAGGGCGCCTGGGGCATCCAGGTATGTCTTCCTCCTCCTCCTTCCTCTCTCTCCAAAAACACGAGTTCTGCTCCAGTTCTTGCGTTCTTGCTGTTCTTGGAGGCGATTTTTGATCTCTCTCTACATCCCATCATTAGAGCTGAGATTTGTAGCAAATACTCCCTGGTATGTAACTCCTTCACCCTCCAATTAGATTTTTGATTGGTGGCTTCATTTGTGAGTATTTAGTAGCCCTTGGTGCTGTTCATATGAGCTTGCATGCATGTGTAGAAATTTATTTTCCAAGTTTTGATGCAAGTTTATGTAGGAGATTGCGCGATAGAAAACATAAAATTTCTCTCACATGCGGAAGAAACATCCAAGATCCAATCTAGAAGATGCTAGTAACGGGGAGAGTAGGTCATCATACCCTCGAAGAACATGTGCGTTGAACGTTTATTTCAACGCAACTTGGTGAAGTTGTTGGTGAACTTCGATCCGATCAGCACTGCATATGAGCAATACCTCCGGAGGCTTGCACACGTACATCTCGATGACGTCTCCTTATTCTTGATCCAGCAAGCAAGAGGGAGAAATAGATGGGATCGATTCCAGCAGCACAACGGCGTGGTGGTGGATATGTGAAGAGTTTCACGCGGGCAGGGCTTCGCCAAGCGATGCACGTGAGGGAGGAGGAGGTGTGGAAGGACTTGGGTCTTCTTTGTGAGCCTCTCCCCTCTCTTATATAGGCAAGTAGGTTGTAGCCACTACAATTCCCAAGTGAAAACCCCTCTCTCATTAAAAAGATGGTAACACCTTTCTTTCAAGAGTGGTAACCCTCACATTGAAGGGCTTCCCATTTATTGGCATAATAAACCAAGGAGGGCTATTAACATGGACTATTGGACCACCCTTGGTCGTCCAAAACAGGTGGGCCCCATAGTGGGACCCTCCGGAACCTTCTAGAACATTCCGACACTACCGAAAAAATCCCAAACTTTTCCGGAACCCTGAAATCAACTTGCCTTATATAAATCTTTACCTACGGACTCTTCCGGAGCTCCTCATGATGTCTAGGATCTCATCCGAGACTCCGAACAATATTTGAACACCATTAATAAAATTATCCCAGAGCTATTCTAGCGTTACCGAGCGTTAAGTGTGTGACCCTACGGGTTCGAGAACGTGCAGACATGATCGAGACATCTCTTTGATCAATAACCATTAGAGGGACCAGGATATCCGTAATGACTCCCACACATTCAACGAAGATCTTTATCGATTGAACCACTATGTCGTGGACTACTATAATCCGTACACAATTTCCTTTGTCACATGATATTTTACTTACCCGTGATTCGATCGTTGGTATCGCTATACCTAGTTCAATCTCGTTACCGGTAAGTACTCTTTACTCGTTCTGTAATACAACATTCTCTGTGACTAAATCATTAGTCACGTGCTTGCAAGCGTTACCGAATGTGCATTACCAAGTGGGCCCAGAGTATATCTCACCGTCACACGGAGGGACAAATCCCAGTCTTGATTCATGTAATTCAACAAGTACTTTCCGAGATACCCATAAGACATTTTTATGATCACCCTATCACGATGTGATGGTTGATGTCCCCAAAGTATTCTTTTGGTACCCGGGAATAACATAATCTCATGGTCTAAGAAACATGATACTTGACAATAAAAGGCATGACAATATAAACTTAATGAAACGATCAATATTGTGATGCTTAGTTGGGTCTGTCCATCACGTCATTCTTCTAATGACATGATCCCATTAATTAATACACAACTCATGTTCATGGTTAGGAAACAATAACCATCATTAATTAATGAGTTAGTATAGTAGAGGCTAACTAGGGACGCGATGTTGTTTATGCAACCACACATGCATTATGTTTCCGGTTAATACAATAATAGCATGGAAAATAAACATATATCATGAACACGGAAATATGATAATAACAATTTTATTATTGCCTCTAGGGAATATTTCCAACAGTCTCCCACTTGCACTAGAGTCAATAATCTAGTTTACATTGGCAGAAATCTAACACCCATGGCATTCTGGTGTTGATCATGTTTTGTTTTTGGAAGAACTTTAGTCAATGGATCCGTGATATTCTGATCCGTATGTACTTTGCTAATGGTAATATCTCCTTCAATGACATGCTCACGGATTTGATGAAACCGACGTTTGATATGCTTGGAGCTCTTGTGACATCTTGGTTCCTTGGCTAGAGCAATGGCACCAGTGTTGTCACAAAAGATCACCATGGGACCCAGTGCACTCGGAACAACGCCGAGTTCAGTGACAAATTCCTTAGCCATATCCCTTCTGTCACTGCTTCAGAAGCGGCCATATACTCCGCCTCTAATGTAGATCTTGCAATGACGCTCTGCTTGCATCTCCTCCAGCTAACCGCAACTCCGTTCAAAATAAAGACATACCCCGTTTGAGATTCTGAGTCATCTGGATCAGTATTGAAGCTAGCATCGACGTAACCTTCTACGAAGAGCTCTTCATCACCACCATAGACAAGAAACATGTCCTTAGTCCTCTTTAGGTACTTAAGGATATTTTTAACTGTTTTCCAGTGAGCCTCTCCAGGATCACTCTGGTACCTTCTCGTCAAACTAAGAGCATGGGACACATCTGGTCTAGTACACAACATGGCATACATAACAGAACCTATGGTCGAGGCATAGTGGATTTTATTCATCCTTTCCCTTTCTGTTGCCGTAGTTGGACACTGAGTCTTACTCAATGGCTTACCTTATAACATGGGCTAAGAACCTTTCTTTGCATCCTGCATATTGAATTTCTTCACTATCTTCTCAAGGTATGTACTTTAACTAAGTGCTTTTAAGCGTCTCCATCTATCTCTATATATCTTAATACCTAATATGTATGCAGCTTCACCAAGATCTTTCATTGAAAAACTATTATTCAAAGAATCTTTCACACTGTTAAGCAGCTCCACGTCATTCCCAATTAGTAATATGTCATCTACATATAAAATCAGAAATGCAACCGAGCTCCCACTCACTTTCTTGTAAACACAAGCTTCTTTATAATTTTGGACAAATCCAAAACCTTTGATAACCTCATCAAATCAAAGATTCCAACTCCGGGATGCTTGCTTTAGTCCATAGACGGAACGTTGAAGCTTGCACACTTTACCAACATCCTTAGGATTGAAAAGACCTTGGGGTTGTACCATGTACAACTCTTCTTCAATGTTTCAATTGAGGAATGCAGTTTTGACATCCATCTGCCAAATTTCATAATCGAAATAAGCAGCAATTGCTAGCAGAACCCTATCAGACTTAAGCATCGCTACGGGTGAGAAGGTCTCTTCGTAGTCAACTCCTTGAATTTGTCGAAAACCTTTTGCGACAAGTCGAGCTTTATGTACAGTAACATTATCGTCAACGTCTGTTTTCTTCTTGAAAATCCATTTACATTCAACAGCCTTGCGGCTATCCGGAAGGTCAACCAAAGTCCACACTTGGTTTTCTTTCATGGATTCCATTTCAGAGTTCATGGCGTCTTGCCATTTTCCAGAGTCTGGGCTCATCATCGCTTCCTCATAGTTCGTAGGTTCATCATTGTCTAACAATAAAGCATTCATGACAGGATTACCGTACCAATCAGGAATAGTACGTAACCTAGTCGACCTACTAATGGGAACTTCGACCGAAGCTTCATGATCATTATCATCAGCTTCTTCCTCTCTAGCTGGTGAAGGCGGCACCAAAAGATCCAAATCTTCTTGCGCTGCGCTACTCTCCAATTCGGGAGAAGGTTCAATAACCTCGTCTAGTTCTATTTTCCTCCCACTCACTCGTTTCGAAAGAAACTCCTTCTCAAGAAAGGATCCGTTCTTAGCAACAAAGACTTTGCCTTCGGTTATGTGATAGAAGGTATACCCTATAGTTTCCTTAGGTATCCTATGAAGACGCATTTTTCCGCTTTGGGTTCGAGCTTATCATGTTGTAACCGTTTGACATAAGCCTCACACCCCCAAATTTTAAGAAACGATAATTTAGGCTTCTTGCCAAACCATAACTCATATGGTGTCGTCTCAACGGATTTATATGGTGCCCTATTTAAAGTGAATGCAGCTGTCTCTAACGCATAGCCCCAAAATGACATTGGTAGATCAGATAGAGACATCATAGAGCGCACCATATCTAATAAAGTACGATTACGACGCTCAGACACACCATTACGTTGTGGTGTTCCAGGTGGCGTGAGTTGGGAAAAAATTCCTCAGTTTTTCAAGTGAATGCCAAACTCATAACTCAGATATTCCCCTCCGCGATCAGATCATAGAAATTTGATCTTCTTGTTACGATGATTTTCTACTTCACTCTGAAATTCTTTGAACTTTTCAAATGTTTCAGACTTGTGTTTCATTAAGTAAATATACCCATATCTACTTAAATTATCAGTGAATGTTAGGAAGTAACGATATCCACCACGTGCCGAAATGCTCATTGGTACACACACATCTGTATGTATGATTTCCAACAAGTCACTCACCCGTTCCATCGTACCAGAAAATGGGGTCTTAGTCATCTTACCCATGAGGCATGGTTCACATGTGTCAAATGATTCAAAGTCAAGTGACTGGAAAATTCCATCAGATAGGAGTTTCTTCATGCGTTTTACACCAATATGACCTAAACGGCAATGCCACAAGTATGTGGAATTATCATTATTCATTTTGCATCTTTTAGCATCAATGTTATGGATGTGTGAAGTACTACTATCGAGATCCAACAAGAATAAACCATTTACGTCGGGTGCATGACCATAAATGATATTACTCATAAAAATAGAACAACCTTTATTCTGTGATTTAAACGAGTAACCGTCTCGCAATAAACAAGATCCAGATATAATGTTCATGCTTAACGCAAGCACCAAATAAAAATTATTAAGGTTTAAAACGAATCCCGAAGGTAGATGAAGAGGTAACATCCCGACGGCGATGACATCGACCTTCGATCCATTCCCGACGCGCATCGTCACCTCATCCCTCGCCAGTCTCCGTTTATTCTGAAGCTCCTGTTTTGAATTGCAAATATGAGCAACCGAAACAGTATCAAATACCCAGGCACTACTACGAGAACTAGTAATGTACACATCAATAACATGTATATAAAATATACCTTTGACATTGCCAGCCTTCTTATCCGCCAAGTACTTGGGGCAGTTGCGCTTCCAATGACCTTCTCCCTTGCAGTAGAAACACACAGTGTCCGGCTTAGGACGAGCCTTGGGCTTCACAGGAGCAACAACAGGCTTGCCGCCCCGAGCGGCAGCTGACTTTCCACTCTTCTTGAATTGTCCCTTTTTGTCTTTAGACTTCTTGAAAATTGTGGTCTTATTGAAAATCAACACTTGATGTTCTTTCTTGATGTCCACTTCCGCAGATTTCAGCATCGCAAAAAGCTCATTGAGAGTCTTATTCATGCCTTGCATGTTATAGTTCAGCACAGAGCCTTTGTAGCTCGGAGGGAGCGACTGCAGCACCCTGTCAGTGATGAATTCGTCTGGGATCACACATACCAGCTGAATTAGGCACTGGATATAGCCTCCCATTGTCACAACATGTTCACTGACAGAGTTGTGCTCCTCGATCGTACATTTATAGAACTTATCAGAGATCTCATATCTCTCAGCGCGGGTCTGAGTCTGAAACATGGTTTTCAGCTCTTCAACCATCTCATAGGCGCCGTGATGTTCAAAACATTTCTGGAGATCAGTATCCAGAGATGAAAGGATGGCACAAGAAACTATAATGTGGTCATCTTTGCGTGTCTCAAAGACGTTATGTTCTTCTTCTGGAGAATCGTCTGCAGGTGGGTCACCTAGCGCAACATCGAGCACATATTGCTTCTTACACCTAGTGAGGATAATCCTCAGGTTGCGGTGCCAATCAGTGAAGTTTGAACCAGATGATTTTAGTTTTTCTTTCTCAAGGAATGCGCTGAAGTTGAACTGAGCTATGCGGGCCATGATCTACAACATTTTAGCAAAATAAGATTTTAGACTATGTTCATGATAATGAGTTCAGTTTAATCAAATTACTAACGAACTCCCACTTAAATCAACATCCCTCATAGTTGTCTAGTGGTACACGATCCAAATCCACTACACCAAGTCCGATCTTCACGAGAGAAGATGTAGTTTCAATGGTGAACATCAAAATGTTGATCATATCATTCATAGGACTCGTGTTTAACCTTTCGGTTCGTTGCATTCTGAGGCCATATCTGTACATGCTAGGCTCGTCAAGTTAACCAAAGTATTTTTGCATATGTAAAACTGGCTTACACCCGTTGTATGTGAACATAGAGTTTACCACATCCGATCATCACGAGATGCTTCAAAACGACGAACTTTTGCGACGGTGCATACTTAGGGAGAACACGTTTATCTTGATATTTAGTGTGAGGGATCATCTTATAATGCTACCGTTGTGCACACGCAAAATAAGATGCATAAAAGGATAAAAATCACATGCATAAAATATGTCACAAGATATAGCCCTTTTATTGCGCCTTGATCTCCATCTTGAACGCACCTACAAGATCTCCATTATGGCACCATGTTGGTCTCCACCTTATGGCATCTTGGTTGTCTACACCACGTTGCATCTACAACTATTGCTAACTCATAGCGATAAAGTAATTGAATTAAATGGCGTTTGAAGTTGACACGCAGGCCATACAATAAATAATTAAGACAACCATATGGCTCCTGCTAGTTGCCATACTCATCGACATGCAAGTCATGAAACATTAAAAAACATGATCATCTCATACATTACAAATATATCATATGAACAGTTTGGGCTATACCACATCACAAGCACCCCTGCAAAAACATGTTAGACGCCTCTCCCTTATTATTTTCAATTTTACGTGGCTTCTAGGGTTTTGCATAAGAACCGTTCTTACCTACAAAAAAACCACAACATTGATATAACAAATTGCTTCTTAATCTCATAAGAGCCCTCCTTTGTAAATGTGGTTAATACTATGGTAAGAGCAACTGACACCCGCATGCCGCATGTGCAATACAATTTGCACGTCAAGTGTGGAACCGGTCTCAATCCGAAGATTGTAAAGTTGGTCCGGTCCGCTGCATCAAACCATACTGCAAAACCAAAATACACATGGAAGGGTAGCAACAAGAAGATTAACGCCCACAACTCATTGTGTTCTAACTGTACAAAGCATCAACGCATAGAACTAGCTCTGATACCACTATAGAAGATTGCGCGATAAAAAACAAAAAAATTCTCTCACATGCGGAAGCAACATCCAAGATCCAATATAGAAGATGCTAGTAACGGGTAGAGTAGGTCATCATACCCTTGAAGAACACGCGCGTTGAACGTTTATTTCAACACAGCTTGGTGAAGTTGTTCGTGAAGTTTGATCCGATCAGCACTGCAAACGAGCAGTACCTACGGAGGCTTGCACACGTACAGCTCGATTACGTCTCCTTCTTCTTGATGCAGCAAGCAAGAGGGAGAAATAGATGGGATCGATTCCAGCAGCACAACGGCGTGGTGGTGGATATGGTGAAGAGTTTCCCGCGGGCAGGGCTTCGCCAAGCGATGCACGTGAGGGAGGAGGAGGTGTGGAAGGACTTGGGTCTTCTTGGTGAGCCTCTCCCCTCTCTTATATAGGCAAGGAGGTTGTAGCCACTTCAATTCCCAAGTGAAAACCCCTCTCTTATTAAAAAGATGGTAACAACTTTCTTTTAAGAGTGGTAACCCTCCCATTCAATGGCTTCCCATTTATTGGCATAATAAACCAAGGAGGGATGGTCACATGGACTATTGGACCACCCTTGGTCGTCCAAAACAGGTGGGGCCCATAGTGGGACCCTCTGGAACCTTCTAGAACATTCCGATACTGCCGAAAAAATCCCGAACTTTTCCGGAACCCTGAAATCAACTTGCCTTATATAAATCTTTACCTCCGGACTCTTCCGGAGCTCCTCGTGATGTCTAGGATCTCATCCGAGACCCCTAAAAATATTCAAACACCATTAATAAAATTATCCCAGAGCTATTCTAGCGTTACCGAGCGCTAAGTGTGTGACCCTACGGGTTCGAGAACGTGCAGACATGATCGAGACATATCTTTGATCAATAACCATTAGAGGGACTAGGATATCCGTAATGACTCCAACACATTCAACGAAGATCTTTATCGATTGAACCACTATGTCGTGGACTACTATAATCCGTACACAATTTCCTTTGTCACACGATATTTTACTTACCCGTGATTCGATCGTCCGTATCGCTATACCTAGTTCAATCTCGTTACCGGTAAGTACTCTTTACTCGTTCTGTAATACAACATTCTTCCGGTACCCAGGAATAACATAATCTCATGGTCTAAGAAACATGATACTTGACAATAAAAGGCATGACAATATAAACTTAATGAAACGATCAATATTGTTATGCTTAGTTGGGGCTGTCCATCACGTCATTCTTCTAATGACATGATCCCATTAATTAATACACAACTCATGTTCATGGTTAGGAATCCATAACCATCATTCATTAACGAGTTAGTATAGTAGAGGCTTACTAGGGACGCGGTGTTGTTTATGCAACCACACATGCATTATGTTTCCGGTTAATACAATTATAGCATGGAAAATAAACATATATCATGATAACGGAAATATGATAATAACAATTTTATTATCGCCTCTAGGGCATATTTCCAACAGTTTATGCCTTAGGTAAGAGAGTAGAGTAGTTTGCCTCAACTCACACTGTTTAAATCCTTGTTTTTGTGAATTGTAAAAATTTCAGAAATGAGTTTCTTTGGAAAAGCAAAGGGGTCGCTTGGGAAGAAGAAGCCCGAGCGCTCCGATCGAGTTACTAGAGTTGCAGCTTCACCCTCAGCAGTTAGGGTGAGCTACAATGAAGATCATGTGCCCTTGGAGTTGTTGGAAGACACAAGTCCAGCATGCGCAATGATGTATCCGTGCGATGATTTTCTTACAGCTGCAGGAATTAAGGAGGAATTTTATGGCCTTTGTGCCAATGCAGGTTTGACACGGCTAGCTTTATGCCATGTGGTATAATACAAAAGACTTACCTCCTGATTTGTTAACAGTTTTTGTTATCATCATGATGCTGGAACCGTCGAGTTCAAACTTTATAATGATCTCATAACCATGTCTTTGGCACAGTTTTGTTATATAATAGGTGTGCCGAACGTTGGTCAGACAACGAAGATGACCAGTCAACCTTCCGGGTTGAGGACATTCGGCGTACGAAGATTTCCAACATTCAGTTTCCACACCTCAGGTATTTTGCGTATTTTGTTGCTAGAGGGGTGTTAGCTCGTGACAACACGAGAAATGGCTCTGCACCAGATTTCTCTATTTATGCGAACGCCCTCTCTGATAAGAATGAGTATAATGTGGGTGCCTTGATTGCTCGGCGCCTTGATACGAACAGTAACAAAGGCGATTTATATGGTGGCGTTTACGCCACACTTATCCTTGAGTCTCTTGAGCGCACCCCGCATCCTGATGATGTTCCCTTTTCATACGTGAGTCTCGATCTTGCGGCTATGAAGAGGTATAAGTTTGTTACCATGAATTTCCATTTTGGTAACCTTGATTATATTTTGAGGTTTTAAAGGACCATTATTCGTGAGATCCGTCTAGCTGCACCACTTTTGTTTGATAGCACTAGCAGGAACGGATGGTCCGTCAACGAGATTCAGCTCGATGAGTTCATGGCTCATTACCAGCCGCATAACCCCATGGATGGGGTTGTGCCCGATGAGGAGGAACATGGTGAGTTCACACCTTTCCAGGGAGAGACCTTCACTGAGCACGGCGAGGGATCTTCTTCCGCTTGGAGCGCAGGGCCTTCCTCATGGGAGGACCCGAGAACTTCGGTGTACGCGCCGGAGGGCTCATACGACTCCTGGACTTACCATTACCAAGGAGCAGGAGGCTCCTGGGGGCAGTAGCTGCTACCAACTTAGGCCAAAAGCCTAAGCTTGGGGGAGTACGTGCCCTTCTCACCTTTCCATTGTATTATCCGTTTTCATTTTGTTCGCTTTGATCTTTTCTAAGTTTTTGCCTGTACTTATTTGTTCTTTTATTTTGCAAAAACAACAAAAAGATATCTCTTTTCTTTTTCTTTCGCTAAATCGTTGAAAAATCCAAAAATATTTTCTCTTCTCTATTTAGTTTGCTTTGTTGCAGAGTGCAGTTCGAGTCCATGATGGCATTTGCACTTGATTATGTATTTCCTACATTCAACCGTGCAAGTGAAAGGGCAGTAATGACGAAGATCGACGAAAGGGATGCAACAAGGAAAACCGGTATGGACTCTTCTTGTTTCTACTTTTGTACATATGCCTGTACTTATGATCTAGAGACCAGCTTGTAGAGACATAGTACTATGATTACAATGTTTTCCCAGTGGTTCATGCTTTCCTTGTGGCTAATCTCAAATAGCTAGGGTACATAATGTGTTGTTGAAATGATTTACATGCATTGCATTGTTCATGGTTTGGCATACTGAAGTGGTATTTTCCTTTGGAGAATTGTTGGATTGACTTGGCACATGCTTACACATGTTTATGACTGAAAAGTCCACTATGCCTTGATGATCTTTGAATTTCAGAATAGTTATATCATTTTCATGCCCAATTCAATGCTACTTTGTCGCTCTGCATGATTATGAATTTTATTGCTCTCTAGTTGATCGCTCCCCAGTCTTTTGCTAGCCTTCGCTCGCACTAAGCGGAATTCTGCTTGTGCATCCAAAATCCTTGAAACCAGTTTTTCCATTTGAGTCCACCATACCTTCCTATGTGGTATTTACCGGCCATCCTAACGAAGACTCTCTTGTACCATCTCGAAATCATTCAAAAGAACTCCCGTGTTGTTCCTCTGTTTTAGCTCATGAGGAAGTAGTAGGTAATTCATGACCGTCTTATGTTAGACATGTTTTATTCCGGGATTCCATGTCTAATCTGCAAACCCCTAATACGAGGAGGGACTGGCATGAGTGCGCCCAGCTCACAAAAGATAATCACAACCAACAAACCCTCCTTCACGCTTTGTCTATGAGAAATCAGAAAACTTTGGCAGTGATAAACAAAGGAGATTAAGGGGATGTGATCGTCTCCATCTTGGGAGTCGTTCCTCGAAACATGTCTAGCGTAAGAGGTGATTGAGTTGTCTGCTAGCATTCGTTGACGAAGCATGCACCTCCCAACACTTTTTTATCTCTGTTTTCAAAAACAAGAGCTCTGGTATATGTTTAGTCCTTGCTTCCAACCACGGGTTTTCAACCTTTCCATCAAAGTCCACGGTCCGAGAGTCTCCACCTTCTTTCTTCAAAGCACCAACTAGGATAGCATAATTGTCATTCTGAGTGTAATGTGCATTGTACCAAAGTACATCATTGTCTTTTGCATGATTGTGGTATTACTTATTCTGAAGTTCTTAGTTCTAGTCTCCTTTAAAACTCCGGAGGAGTTTCTGCATTTATGTTTTGCTTCACTCATGGAGGCTAGCAAAATACCTCTCTAGTATGTTCAAGCTTTGTGCATTGTAATCATGTCTTGATTTTCAGTAGCATATTATTTACTTTTAGTTGTTTGTGATTGATCACTTGAAAGAAGGATTGCTTCGTGCATTGTCCTCATAGAATTGTCTTGATACTTGCTAAATTCTTTTCGTAGTACATGCTTATATACATTCATTGAAGCAAAAGAGTTTGTCAAAGTTTTGTTTGTCGCGTTCAGTTCGTTGTACTGAATTGCTTGAGGACAAGAAATATGCTAAGCTTGGGGGAGTTGATAAGTCTCAAACGTATCTTCTTTTCCAAACACTTTTGCTATTGTTTTGCCCTCATTCTTGCATGATTTAGACGAAAATAACCCGGACTAACGTTGTTTTCAGCAGAGCTGCATGTATGGTTTTATTGTGCGCAGGAAAATGGACTTTTGGACGTCTCAGAAAATTCCCAGAAAAAACACAGAAAATCCACGCACCCGAGGGCCCATTGTGCCAGAAGTGGGACTAGAGGGCAGCTAAGGGGGCCCCAGGCTCCCCCTGGCGCGGCCAGGGGTGGGGCCGCCCCCTCTGGCCGCCTGGGGGCCTCCCCCCTCCTCTGGTGCCCAACCGAGGCTCCTATTTATTCCCGTGACAGAGAAACCCCAAAACAGGAGTCGTTTTCCCAATTCTCGTCGCGGAGCCGCCGCCACCCTTTGTTCTTCTCCGGGAGGGCTAATCTGGAGGCTGTTTTGGCCTCCGGTGAGGGGAGATCATCGCCATCGTCATCATCATCACCACTCCATCCTCTCTCCATGACTTCTCCATCCATGTGTGAGTAATTCGCTGCTGTAGGCAAAGGGGATGGTAGGGATTGGATGAGTTAGATCATGTAATAGTTTATCAGATTGTTGGGGGCATGTTGCCTATCATCTAGATTGTTGTTTATCATCTCTGCTTCAACTTGTTGCTCTTAATGCTTGTCACTTTGGGCCCGAGTGCCATGATTTCAAATCTGAACCCTATGTGTTGGCATGAATATATTTGTGTTCTTGATCCTATCTATGAGTTGTATGCACCTATTATAGTCCGGAACCGGCGATCCCAAAGGTGACAGCTTGGGACACCAACGGGGATGGACTGTAGTTTGAGGATTCCTTGTATCCATTGATTGTTAATGCTTTGTTCCGGTTCTCTTTGATAGGAGCACCTTAATCTCCGTAAGTTCCTTTTGGCCCCGTTCGTAGCGGGATGGTAGGACAAAAGATGTTGTGCATGTTCTTATTGCAAGCACGTACAACTACCTATGGGGTGCATGCCTGATGTTTGATTTATGCCTAGATGATCATTGCTTTTCTATGTGCCTTGCCCCAAGTTAAATACATGATGTGTCTTATCAATGCAGAGCCCAACCATCCATCTCCCTAGCCTACAGTGTTTTAATTCTTCTGGTTACTAGTTGTTTTCTTTTGCTATTTTACTGTCGTTATTTCACCACCACTATTTCCGTTGCTGTCATCACTTCCATATTGTAGTTACTATTAATATCTTGTTGCAATTAAGTGTATCTCAGGTGCGGTGGAATTAACAACTCCACTGTTAAAGCTTGTGGGTATTCTTTGGCTCCCCTTGAGTCGAATCAATAAATTGGGTTATCTTACCCGCGAAGACTATCTCGATCCCCTGCAGTTGTGGGTTAACAAGCCTGTTTTCTGGCGCAGTTGCCGGGGAGCATAGCTTTATTCACAAGTCTACTTGAATTATTGTACCTGCTGCAATTTATCTTCTATGGGTAAGAAAGAAGACCCCAAGGTTCCGATCTTACCATCCCGTACGAGAAAAAGTACTGTTCTGAACACTAGTGCTGCAATTGATTCACCTTCATTTATGAGTAAGTTTGCTTCACCTCCACCACATGATGCTTATACTGGATCTGTTACTATGTCCGATACTTTTGATGATGCTTCTACTAATCTTGATGATATTGGTTCACTTAGTCACGCTCTTGAGAAACAGATCGCTGCTGCAATAAAATCTAGAATTGAAATTCCCGATACTTGCTACCCTTTTGATGGAACTTACAATTATTCTGATTTGAGTAAACTCAAGGAGAGACTCCTTGATGATGATTATATTATAATTGATGATGATTTATGCAGGGAGCTAACAGAGTTTGTCGACTCTGACACTGATGCTATTAAGAAGCTTCTCGAAAAATAAGGTGCGGCTTTGCCCTGTTGCACCTTCTCCTTGATCTCCTGGATCTCCGGATCTTGTTTCTGGGCTTCTATGACTTCTTCCACGAGTGTTGGGGTAATCTCCAGTGTCTTCACATGCAGTGGGTTGCATAACACCAGGTTGAGACTAGCAAATTCCCTTTGTAGTTTTGGGTTCATCCCTTTCCAAAGTGCGTGGACCATGCTTGGCTTTATACTGAGGGCATCGGCCACCACATTGGCTTTCCCGGGATGGTAGTTGATCCCAAGGTCGTATTCCTTGACCAGTTCCAGCCATCTCTTTTGCCGGAGGTTGAGATCCGGCTGGGTGAAAATGTCCTTTAGGCTCTTGTGGTCCGTGTATATTTCGCATCGTTGGCCGATAAGATAATGCCTCCATATCTTCAAAGCATGCACTACGGCTGCCAGCTCCAAATCATGGGTGTGATAATTTCCTTCATGTGGGCGTAGCTGCCGGGAGGCATATGCTACAACCTTTCCTTCTTTCATTAGCACACATCCAAGGCCACGTCGGGAGGCGTCATAATAAATGTCAAATCCCTTGTGGAGGACTGGAAAATTTAAGACAGGTCCGGAAGTTAGCCTGGTCTTTAGCTTCCTGAAGCTATCCTCACATTCCTTGGTCCAGACAAATTTCTGATTCTTCTTCAATATCTCGGTCAATAGTTTCGCTATTTTGGAGAACCCTTCAATGAATCGGCGATAATATCCAGCCAATCCCAAGAAACTTCGCACTTCAGTCACGATGGTGGGTGACTTCCAGTTCAATACGCCGGCCACTTTACTGGGGTCTACCGCAACTCCTTGTGCTGACAGGATGTGTCCCAGAAATCCCACTTCTTGTTGCCAAAATTCGCACTTGCTGAATTTGGCGTACAGACGGTGAGATCGCAGTCGTTCCAACACAATACGGAGATACTGCTCATGCTCTTATTCACCCGTGGAGTACATGAGGATGTCATCAATGAATACCACCACAAACTTGTCCAGGAATTCCATAAAGACCTTGTTCATCATTCCCATGAAGTACGTCGGAGCATTTGTTAATCCGAATGACATGACCGTGAACTCATATAGGGCATATCTCGTGGTGAACGCCGTCTTGGGTATGTCTTCTTTCTTGATCTTCAGCTGGTAAAAGCCCGTGCAAAGGTCTATCTTGGAAAATACCCGTGCACCATTCAACTGGTCGAACAGATCATCAATGCGGGGTAGCGGGTATTTGTTCTTGATGGTGACTTCATTTGGTGGGTGGTAGTCCACACACATTCGCAGGCTGCCATCCTTCTTCTTGACAAACAACACAGGCGATCCCCAGGGTGAGGTGCTGGGGCGAATGTACCCTTTCTGTAGTAACTCGTCCACCTATTTCTTCAGTTCTACCAGTTTGGTAGACAACATTCGGTAGTACTTCTTTTATATTGGGGTTGTGCCGGAAACAATCTCAATAGCAAACTCCAGTTCCCTGTCTGGTGGCATACCTGGAAATTCTTCTGGGAATACATCTGGGAATTCTGTGACCATTGGAATCTTGTCCATGTCATGTGTGGTGATCTGGCATACCAATAACTCTTTCTTTCATGGCCTTCCCACGGTGGTGAATGATGGTACGTATTAATGCCCCCTCGTTGGTTACCCAAAGTGGAAGGTTGAGATGTAGATAGCATCAATTTCCCTTAGCGAAGATGCTAAGGTTGAGTGTCGAACCACTAGGACTCCAACAGATACAAGAAGGTGGAAAGAAAACAATGGCACCGTTTTAGACAAAAGTTGCTTCCTTGACCTGGACCTGCACACACAGCAAATAACTTTGCTTCCCAACGAGTACAGAGGAGTTGTCAATTCCTCTGGCCTTGTTTCTTAGAAAGGATAAAACGCACGGGATAATAATGATGGTGATAGCAACTGAAAAGTAAATAAAGTAGTAAATTGATAGCGGGTGTAAACAGTGTTGGAAATATGGACCGGGGTCCTATGATGTTCACTAGTGATGTCTCTCTCCCAAAATACGATAAAATAGCAAAGCGAGGTAAAAAAATTACAGCTGGGCAATTGACAGGATTATGTGTGCAAACCAATGCTAACTATGCTCAAAAGCACGGGCGGTACGCCAAGACAAGTAGACCGAAATCCATCTGCATCTATCTACTAATCATCCACCTTGAGATATCTATCCAGAACATCTCGCTGGTATTAAGTTGCGAATCCCACCCAAAGTGTAAACTCAAAGTAATGGACAACTGCAGTAAAGAACTTTGCGTAAAGTAACCAATCCTTGCACCCGCAAGTACAAGAACCATAGTTTTCCCCCTTGTGGAAACAACACATCCCCTAGACTCATGTTTCTGTCACTCAAGCTAGTCATCAGGGGTCATGAACCCACAATCAAGCATAACGCTCCCTCTTGGAGTCACTACCTACTACTTGGCCAAAGCAATAAACAACAACGGAGAACATGCAAGAATTACTCTAGAACATAAATATAAAAGAGGATAATCAAATATATTACTCAAACACAATCTTAACATAGTCTCATAATCCATCGGATCCCAGCAAACTCAGCATAGCAACAGCAGAAAGATTACATAAGTGTCGCCATCATGTAGGGCAGCTCATGAGGTCTAATCCATGAAGAACAAAGATGGGAGGAGAACATCACATAGCTACTGATCATAGACCCATGCTCCAAGGTGGACTACTCACGGTTCATCCGGGAAGCATCCATGGTGGTGGAGAAGCTCCCGGAGGTGGTTCCTCCCTCCGGCAGGGTGCCGGGAAGAGGTCTTCTGGTGCTCCCGATCTTGGAAGCGCGGCGGCGGCGGAATAGAGGAGAGATCGCGAAAAAGGGTTCCCGTCACGGGGGTTTCATGTCACGAGGGATATATAGGCGAAGGGGGGCAGCCATGGGGGCCACCAGGGGTCCAGGCGCCCCCCTGGCGTGGCCCCACCCTGGGGCGCACTGGGAGGGCGCCTGGGGCCCTGGTGGGTCCCCTCTGCCCCCCCCCCCCTCGGTGATTCCTGAAGCTTCTTCTGCGTTGATTTTTATTGTATTTTTCCCGAATTTTTTGAGCACTTTTAATATGGGGGAAACCCGAAATAGAAAAACAGCAGAAAACAGGAACTGGCACTGGGGTGCACTGAGTTAATAGGTTAGTCCAAATATGATCAAAAGTGTATGGAAGTTCATCAATATCATAGCAATATCACACAAAAGAGGCATGGAGCAAGCAGAAATTATAGATACGTTTTGGACGTATCAACATCCCCAAGCTTAATTCCTGCTCATCCTCGAATAGGTAAATTATAAAAGCATAATTTTTGTGGTGACATGCTAACAACCATATAAGATCTTTTATGTAAAGAAATCAAGGCATGTAATTCAATTAAAGACATAACATGCAAGAGTCTATATTTAGCATTGAAATAAGCAACATAAGACATAAAGGTGCAAGAGCTCTCTCTGTCCGTGACTCGAATGTCTCCAAATGGTGTTTGCGTGCAAGAAAGGGGATAGGGATATACGAGTAAAAGTATTTTTGTGTTGAGAAATCAATCTACTAAAGTTTCACACTTGGTCTTCTTTGGAATCTTATGTTGACTCATCCCCAGACCACTAACTAGGTACAAGTCAAAATGATCTACTCCTTTTCGACATTTTGAGCACTCATGCAATGGATGAGCGTAAGCAAGAAAGTTGACACTTAGGATGGCAAAGAGAGAATATGGAGGAGGAAGACAAAAAAGGGTGTGAAAGTCTCACATCAATGAGGACAATCATAGGCGAGAGAAAGCCAAATGATAGATATGATGTGAGGAGTAGAGATTTCCGTGCAACGGATGCACATGTGAGCTAAAGTAAGCTCTCCAATGGAACTAGTGGGGGAGCATCCAACTTGCTTGCTTAAGAAGACCTAGAGCTCATTTGAGGAGGCTCATCATTGGAATAGACAAGCCAAGTTCTATAGTGTGAAGTTCCCCACATAGCTATATGCATGAATGATAATCTCTATGGAGTACAAGATATAAGAGGGAGTACGAGTGTGGATCTCTCAAAAGGAATAGTAGTGTGCCCCCTTCTCTCTTTTTATTTCTTTTTCTCTTTTTTCTAATTTTTTTGTATTTTTTGGTGGCCTCAATGGCTCTTTCTATTTCTCTCATTTGTCCTCTTTGGGATCTTTTAATTTGTCCACTTTGGGACCTTTCCTCACTTTAGGGGCAGGAATCTATATATTACAAAAAGTATAGAAGATCTTTCACACTTTAGAAAGTACTCAAATCATAAAGAAGATGTAACTATCATGATGTATGCAAATGTATGCCTCTGCCAGGGTAGCAGGATATGCAATGATACTAGCGCTTCATGTAGCAATGATTAGGGCAAGGCCCAACTAGCATGTGTCTCATCGATCAAGCAAGTAGCATGTATGACATGAAGATCAAGTCATGAGAAGATGGATGTTGCATGGCAATGTATATCGGTAAGGCTATGGAAATGCCTTGATAGGTAGGTATGGTGGCTGTTTTGAGGAAGGATATAATGAGGTTTTTGATGACAGAGCGTATCATGCCAAGGGTTTGGATGTACTGACGAAGGTGGACGCCAACTCTCGTAGTGAGAAGAAAGCAATGCACGACACAGGAGAGGCTAGAAAAATATGCGAAGGTGGAAGTGTCAACTTTCTTATACTCACATTAGTCCTAAGAACTCATGCACTTATTATCGGTAACTCTCAATCTAATAAGGAGGTTTCACAAAGAGACAAGTACCTCGAGGAGGAGTGTATGGGGGTTTGGTTATCCTTGCGCATCCTCGACTCATGGTAAGTGAGTGTACTCTAATATTCGACCCCTCAGAAGAGTAGTGATCTATCTAGTAGCTAAAGTTCTCAACTAATTTTGTAAGTTTTCAAAATAAACACGGATTGACAAAATACGACATCTATAACTAATAGGCTAAAGCTCTTGGCACCAAAAGTCCAAACATTACTCAAAACAATACCTCGAAACTATTGCAAGTTACTACTACAAAAGAATAGCAACCTCAATTACCTACTTCAAGTCAAGACACAAACTCAGTGCAACATGCAAACTCTCTAAAAAAGATAAACATGAAAACTCAAGATAGTTGCAGCAACAAACTAAACAAAAGCTCTTTAAAAAGATAAGCATGAAAACTAAGAGCTAAACATGATAGTAGATATGAATAAGATAAAGAACACACACAGCAAAGATAAGCATGAAGAATCCTATGTTGTGTTCTAGATTTTGAAAGTGGAGCGTGTTTCTCTCCCACACAAATAAAGCTGGGTTCTAACTTTTTATGAACAGAAAGCACAGCTAAAGAAAACTAAAAATAAAACCGAAGAGCGAGACGCTCCAAGCATAGCACATAACGCATGAAGTGATAAAAATATAGTGAGACAAGAGACGAACTGATAATTGTTGATGGAGAAGGGGATGCACGAGGGCATCCCCAAGCTTAGACGTTTGAGTCTCCTTGAATATTTCATGGGGATGCATGGGGGAATCCCCAATCTTGAGCGCTTGACACTCCTGAATCTTCTTTCATCATCTTCCCTCGCACACTTGAAAACTCCCTTCATACATAACTCATCATAATCTGATTAGCGAGGTTAGTAACCATAATAAAATAATTTTTTCTCTACTGTAAATAAAGATATTCTTGAGGAGCTACTGTTTCTCAAGATTTCCAAAAAGTTTTTTCAAGTAAAAAGAAAGCTTAAGGTTTGCAAAACGAAGAAAAGGCAAAACATGACATAATCTGTGAAAAACAGATCAGCAGGTAGAAAAGAATTTTTTAGGGATACTTATGCAACTCGAATCAAAAAACTCAGAACATACGAAAGTTCCGAAATTGTATAAAACACGCTGTGTAAAAATTTCAGCTCAAAAAGATGAACTGGGATTTTTCAATGATTTTTCTAGTCACGAGGACAGAATCTGTTTTCTGCACAACATGTCACAACTTTCACTTCCCTTGTCATATGATGCTATAAATGGAACGAAGCTTGAAAAGTAAAGATACAATGATTTTGCTACAGTATTAAAAATCATCAAGACCACTAAAAACATAAGAAAAACAAAAAGGAAATCCTAAATTCATTGCGGGCTGCCTCCCGAAAGCGCTTCTTTAAAGTCATTAGCTAGGCGTAATGCAAATAGATCAAGTATTTTCAAGAAAATAACTAGCCCGTGTGACGGACTCAAAAGGCAATTTAATCTTTTTCCTAGGGAAGTGTTCCATCCCTTTTCTAAGAGGGAATTGGAATTTTATGATCCCTTCTTTCATATCAATAATAGCACCCATGGTGCGAAGAAAAGGACGTCCCAAAATAATTGGACAAGAAGGTTCACATTCAATGTCCATAATAGTAAAATCAGCGGGAACATAATTTTCATTGACAATGATAAGAACATCATCGATCTTCCCCAAAGGTTTCTTTACGAAAGAGTCGACAAGCCGAACACCAAAAGAACAAGAATAAAAAAAGTTTAATTCAAATATATCATACATTCTTTTGGGCATAACGGAGGTACTAGCTCCAACATCACATAAAGCATAGTAAGAAAAGTTCTTCAACTTAATTTTAATCATAGGAACCCAACCATCTTCTAGATTTCTAGGTATGGAGGCTTCTACCCTAAGCTTCTCCTCCGTAGCTTTAATGAGATCATTAGTGATATTCTCCTTGAAGGCAAGATTAAGTGTGCTAGTGTGGGGGTCTCTAGACATCTTGTGAAGGAAACAAATAACTTCAGAAAGGGTGCAATTATCAAAATCAAGGTCACTGCTATCAAGTAAGGTGGTAGTGGTGTCCCTTAGGCTCACTTGTTGTGTAGCTTCTATAGTCATAGGAATTTCTTCTTCTACGGTTGAGGTCATAGCATCACCATTAATAGGTCCTATGGGACTAGGGGTGATATCCTCATCCACTTGGATAGTAGCAACAGTATGGTGTGTAGGAAGGCTCTTAATTCTATCTTCTTCCTCCTTTTCTCTAGCCCATCTCTCTTTGAGCTTAGCCATCATCCTAATGTTTTCATTAATTTGCACTTGGATAGCATTCATAGGAGTGACCTTCCTCTCCTCAAGAGGAGAAGTTTTAATTTTAAGCAATTCTACTTCATGGGCTAAATTGTCTACCTTCGACGAGAGGTTATCTAAGTTGTCTAGTTTTTCCTCTACACTCTTGTAGAAGGCTTTTTGGGTAGTGATAAAGTCTTTAAGCATACTCTCTAATTCAGAAGTGGAGTTTTTGGTGCTAGGATTAGTGTTGTTGTTCCCATAGTTGTTGGAGGGTAACGGTCTAGGATTGTTACCAAAATTACTCCTATAAGCATTGTTATTGAAGTTGTTTCTAGAGATAAAGTTCACATCTACTTGATCTTGAGCAATGAAAGAGTTTACAGAAACATCATGAGGATCAATAGGAGATTGCTTTGTAAGTAGAGACATAATCAAGTCAACTTTTTCATTTAGGGAGGAGATCTCCTCGACAGAGTTTACCTTCCTACCTGTTGGAGCTCTTTCGGTGTGCCATTGGGAATAGTTGGTGAAAGTCCAAGTATGTGGGTGAATGATCAATTCAAATTGTCGCATGAAACTCTGAAGTGAAGCATAACTTAGCAGAAAAAGTAATTCAACAGAAAGGTAAATAGTGAAGAAGAACTAGAGTGAAGCACAACATAGCGAATCGAAAGCATCGAATCAGCTGCATTGAATCAAATCACAGAAGCAATTGCAATGCTGAATGTATGTGCGGAATGTAAAACGAACTCTTGACTCGGCGATGTTTGTTCGACCAGTTCACACTCTGCAAGTGCTACGTCTGGTTGGAGGGACTTGTGATTGAACACATGAGCTAACCTCTCTCCGTCCATTTCTCCACTGCACCAATCTCCTTGAGCTTGGCCAGTCTTCACTCGTGGTTGATTATTGAGGAAATCACCAAAACCTTTGATAAACTAGACTTCGAGGCGACAATTACTCTTCGCTCTCTGAAGAACAACAGTCTAAACGTCTAGGAGAATTGCATTTCTCCAAGATAACAAGGCTAGCGAACTTCTTCCTATGTCATAGTGCATCAACTCATATAAATAGGACTTATGCTTCGGTGGATGGGTTTCTGTTTAGCTTCGTTGGGGTGCTCTCTCTCTTATCTGTAAGAGAATAATCTTGGAGCAGCCGCCCGCCAATGAGGGCGGGGGTGGCCAATTCATAGGTGGCGATCCAAAGGTGCGCAATGACTGAAGTGACCCGATGCGACAGCTTGACACTTGTCCGCAACGGTAGGATTTCTGTTCAATGCGCAACTTTACTTGCGGAACAAGTAAAGATGACTCACGGACTTGGTTATGCTTCAGGAGCCGAAAGAACATAGTCTTCGCTGGTGAAGCATTACCTAGTGCACATGAGATTTCTCATCTCTGGCTTCTTACTGGTTTGGATTCGATCTGAGTCTTTTCACCAAAACCTTCGGAGTAAATTTACTAAACCCCTCTTGATAGTACAGTTTTTCCTACGACTCAAAGAAGTGAAAAAGAACTACACAAAAACTATTAAGTCTTGCGCCATCTGGATCATCTCCTTCGATGAGACGTGCTTTAGGATTTCGTATCTTTTTGGGGGGTCGACATCTGTGACGAGCTTCGCTCCAGAGGATATGCTTTAGTAAATATGTAAATCTTCCTTGAAGCTTTAGCACCAACCTATAACTTCGGGAACCTAACCATCTGTTTCACACTAGAAAACTTGTTAGTTCCTCTACTGTTTTCTCCAACAATATCCAAAACTCATGGGGGAAAAACTTTCCTCTTACAATCTCCCCCTTTTTGGACTATTATTGACAAAACATGCATCGATAAAAATATGAAAGTTTGAGTTGAGTTGAGAGAAAATTCTAAGATATGAAGCTTTTGACTCCCCCTGAATGCAAGCATCGAAGATTTATATAATTGAAGTAAGTGCTTGATGGACGATATCTTTGATGGGGAGCTTAACACATATGTTAGTGAATCAATTGCATTTAAAGGATATTAGTCTTGAAGAATATGCAATCATACAATGACCCGTGAACTTAATGGGAATAACCACCTGCAAGAAAAAATATACGAGAGCAACTTGCACGCAACGGGGTTATTAACACATAACATGTAGCAGTTCACAGACGAAGTAAAACTTAAGTTACAACCCAATCGAATGGAAAGTTTGTTGTAACTCAACACACAAAAGATCGAATCAAAACCCTTAAACCCCGAAGCGAATCTAAACTTAATCGATGCTACATTCTCCCCCTTTTTGTCAATGATTGGACAAAAGGTTGTGAGGTAGACCAAAAGTATTTACGCATCGGCTGCAACCCGGGGACCCTGCTGATGGTCTTCGCCCGAAGAAGATGCATCTCCAGAAATGTCTCCTTCGGCCGAGGCAGGCGACTCAACTTCTTCAATGTTCATGGGCGCCTGCAGCAAGTCGAGGTCACTATCGTTGAGAGGATCATCTTCTTGCTTCGATGTGTGAGAGGCTTCGTCAAAGAATGTGTCTGGGCGAATCTGTTCAGCTGGATTGACAAATAAAACTTCGTCAATCTTCTCCAACGGAGGAATCTTCGTGTTGGGGTGGTCTATCGAATCATTTCTTGAAAAATGGCGCTGAAGATGTGGATACTCCTTGTAAATCCGGGCATCTTCAAGCTTCTTGACTGAGTTGAATTTCCTCAATCCTTTCTATGTGTGGCGTTTCAGAACTTTCAGGTACTGGTTGTTGTTCAAGGCAATGTTGCCAACTCTATTGATTTCATCCGAAAGATGTTGCATTTGGCGTTGATTGCCTTCGATGAAGTTTTCCAGCAACTGTTGAGAGCGAATGCCAACTTCAAAGTGGTAGACTTCCTTCTGGAAAGACTTCGACATATTCCTTTCATTGATATGCTGTCTGACTCTAACATAAGTGGCAAATGGATCTTTTGGCCTTCTGAAGATATTCATAGTATCGCGCACAGGAGGACAGAACAGCTTCGAGTGATGCTTGGCAACAAAGTCTTCACTGCGTCCATAGTTGCATATGGCTTGGAGCCAGGGAGCATAAGGCTTCAATTGATGTACTAGTTCAGCAGCTTGAACCATGTAGCGAAGAAAACAGTCCTCGAAGTCAAACACATGGCCATGAGTGAGCTTCAGCAGAGCATGTCGTACATGATACTGAATGTTTGATTCATCAGTGGCAGTGTTGAGAGGCATCAAGGAATTCGACAAGATATAAAACCAAGTCTTTGAAATGAAAACCAGATGCTTCGGGCGAATGTTTTCTGGCATGTGATCACCAGTGACTTAGGGATCCAGTAGTGAAGCAAATTCAGCCTCAGTGGGATCAGGCAGCAAATGGACTGACGGGGATCAACCCCGACAAATCCCATGGTCAGGGACCCTGGGTTAGTCATAGAGAAGGCACAGGTTGGACGATACTCATCGGCTAACAGGAGAAGCACTTCCAGCTCAATATTATTGAGTAAGGGGGCGATTATAGTGGCGGCCAAGGCGAGTTCTCGCAAGGCTAGATGAGTAGATGTGTATTGGATTGATCTCGACGCCTCCCCTCCAGCCTTTATATACTAGGTTAGGTCTCGGGGAGTTCGTACTAGGTTACAAAGATAGTTTCCTAGTTCTAGTCTTGCCTTGTACGCCAAGTTGTGCCTTCCATACTAGTCGCGGACTCCTACGTCGGTGCCTGGTAGGGCCAATCGTGGGTTTGTTGTAGCTTCCCAGCGGGCCTTCTGTCTTCATACCCACCAGGTAGCCTCATATGCAGGAGTCGTGGGGTCACCCCCTCGTCAGTAGCCCCCGAGTGCCTGGGGGACTCGAAGAGTCGCGCAGGGACCCGAATTCATCCATCTTTTATCGTTTGTAGGCGCGGCATCGCCACAGGTCGCTGGCAGTTTTGAGCCATGACAATATCTGTTTCGAGGATTGATAAGATGAAAGGGCCCAAGGAGTCGACTGGTCGAGCCTTGTTGAATTACGCTAGTGGGAAATACCGCAGTATCCCAATCAATCTCACGTCCCTCGACATGAACTTGGAACGACCGATGTCAAGCAAATTCATGCCGCTGCAGGTCTTATAGGATCAATTGCTCCCAGTCTAAGAACACAGCCTGAGCGCGTCCGCTCGGCTCTTTCTATCATGCAAGCGCATGGAAAATGTCGGGAGTGAAATCGCTCTGCGGCAAGTCCCGGCCCGGTTGTTCTGCGCAGCGGGGTCTTACCTACACGCTAAGCTTGCGTGGCATCTGGGTACAGTGTGTCGTAGCCAAGGCATAATTGTTTTTGTAGAGGCACGGAGCCTAGTTAGCGATGCACCCACTTGGAATAATCAATCAAGTGAGCTGTTTTAGCAGTCACTCGCGGAGCTTGTAATGAACTCAGGCGAGTAAAATAAGAAAGCACCCACTCGAAATGTCGTCGAGTGCGTGAATAGATTGTATTTGTTGAATTGCTGAGTCTTTTTGCGAGTAGTCACTCGAATGCTTTACTGACTTTAGGGTGAGGGAGCACCCGAAATCTGAGAGTATATTGTTTCTGCTGGTGCGAGTGATCACTCGAGCACGTTTTTGCCTTCTGGGTGAGGGAGCACCCGAACTCGAATAAAGGTACTCCCGATGGGAGTAAGAGATTTTTGAGAATCAGAAAATTTTGACTTCAAGAAATAGCTGGCTTTTGGAATCCTTTGGGTTTTCCCAACTGCTTTTATCTTGATCCATCCCTTTTGAGATGTCATGTTGATATGTATTGTCATGTTGTTTAATGACATATGATGATGTTTGAGTTTTCGATCCGTAGCGTCTTCGGGGCCGTCATAATGATGGTTTGAACGTCATGCTGCCTGTTGCCTGTTGGGTTTCCAAGGCTTGTGTGGGAAACATGCGAGATTTGATGTGTCCTGTAGATAATGCTGACCGTGTGGAGGAATCTTGCCTTGGAATTCGTAGCGCCCGGCCCGTTTTGGTCTTTGATGCAATGATGGCGCCGCCTGGGCTTCTGCGTGTTTTTCCTGGTTTGCCCTTGGATAGTGCTATAAATGCTTCCTGTGGTTGCCTGTCCTTGGCATCCATTCTTCGCATCTTTCTCTTCTCCTTCTTCTTTCATATGGCGCCCAAGCGTGGTGGTGGTGGTGTGACTGGGTGAGGCCGTGGCCGCCGTGGTCGTGGTGGCCGCACGCCTCGTTCTGCACGCGGTGGACGTCATGGTACCACGTCGGTGCCTTCTTCTTCTTCCTCCATGGAAGAGGGTTTTTGGCGCTATGATTTTCTTTTGCGTGTTCTTAGCCGGAATGCTGCCCGGATTCCTCTTCCATTCTCCTTTGCCTCCATTTCTTCTGAGCGTAACTTGAGGGGCTGCTGGCTTCGTCTTCACGGATGCGCTCGTTCTTCTTCTTGGGTGGAGCTGGAAGTTGATAATTCATCCTTGATTTTCCTTGGATCTAGATGGAGGGCGTTTTCTCGTCGGTTGAATCTGCGCGAAGAAGATAGCCTTTGCTGTCATTTTGACGGCGAAGATACAGTTATTATCCGTGCGTTTGATGCCGGTGGTAATCGTCTGGATCTATACTTGGAGGAAACAACCAGTCGTGATTCCAATGGCTCGAGTGGTGGTTCGCCTGCTTCTCCCGTGTCTTCGTCTTTGGCTAATTCTTCGGCCGATGGAGTTTGCTATTCTAGTTCTAAGGATGAACTCGAAGTCAAGCCGATCGTCAAGAGGCTGCGTCAGTAGGCGAGGCACCTTGTAGAACTGGAGGATGGCGCCCTTCTTCTTCATGGGCTGGGTTGCTACTTTGTCTGTGGTGATGCCCGTCAGTTTGTGGCACGAAAGTGCCAATTATCTCAGCATGAGCACACATGTAGAAGTTGAATGTAGCCCATCTTGCAGTTCCACGGGTCCTTCTGTAGCGGCAACTATCGTTTTGACTTCTTTGTAATGAAATGACTGTCTTCGACTCCTTTGTAATGACTGTCTTCGACTCCTTTGTAATGAACATGTCTTCGACTCCCTTGTAATGAACATGTCTTGGTGTAACGACCCGATTCACTAAGAATCCAAGTCTTTGTGCATTATGTGCTAGTCCCTGGATCAATAGCTAGCACACACAGTACACGATGTAATATCAAGAATAAACCACATGTCATATATATTACATCGAAGATCCAGTATTACAATAAAGCATACCTACATAGCTTAAGGCTAGCTTATAAATAGAATACATCGGAAAAACAATAAAAGCTTCGTGGCGTCCATCAACTCCACCGGCAAGTTGAGTATAGACATCGTAACCCTACATCGCATCACTTACTCATCGTATAGAATCCTGCAACACCGAAGGTTACAGCCCGACAACGGGTCAGTACATCTGATTTGTACGGCAAGTCACATGAAAAAGGATATAACAGACCTATCGCTACATGCAACGTAAGTCAAAGGAAAGCTTATGGTTTAGTTTTGCAGAAAGCCAGTTTTTCTCTCACATACTACAACTAATCAAATTTTAATTTATCTTGCTAGTCCTAAGTATGGTTGAATCGGGCTACACCAATTCCAACCATCCCTTTATTAAAAGTTCCCACTCAAATTCTTATTAAGGTGAAATATCTGTCAAGACCATCCAACAACAATAATGCCCAGTTGCTCAAAGTTGTCCGTAACCGTGGACACGGCTAATCATGATCAGTTTTTACACTCTGCAGAGGTTTGTACACTTTCCCCACTGGACTCAACCCAACGATTGAGACATAGTCTTTCAGAAGAGGTTGCCTCCACCCTTTGGTAGCCAGTACACCTATCATATCTACATCAGCTAGCTACCAGGGCCAGGTTCCCCACAACTTACTCATCTAAGCCAGAGCCCATATAGCCAGTGGTTGTACATGGAAGCTACTAGTCACACTGTCTGTCCGATCTTTTTGAGCCTGGACGGCGCCCACTGCGTTCAGAGGGTACTCTCCATGACGCACTCGGTTCTCCACCAAAGCGACCATTCGGGAAGCATTTAGCCCTGGTCTCTCCTTATCGAAGGCACGAGCCCCAGGATGCCTTCCCTGCCCGCCCAGAAGTGATTTCTATTTAAGTTTGCTAGTCAAGTCATTAATCCTCACATAGCTCAATGATAACTCAACCAATCCTCGTCTACAAAGCAATAGCAGTATATAACAACCACGATCCTAGGGCGACAATGAAATACAAGGTCAGAGCATATGGCTATCCTACTAGGTTTAAATCATAACTAATATATAATCCTACACATGCATAGAGTGATAATTTGCTACATGCATAAATAAAAATATAGGTTGAGGTATGGTCAAAGTGTAACTTGCCTTTTCCATTCGGTGAAGTGCTTCGCTCTCATGGTCCAGTCAACTCTACTCGTCACACTCCGAGAAAATCTATCGCAAACGAAGGAACTCGAATAAGCAATCACATGAAAAGTGATCGGTGGAAGTGAACTCGAGAGAGTCAACAAAACAAAAGCTTTGAAGTACAGAGGTGTGGATGTGCTCGAAGGTGATCGGTGGAAGTGAAGTCGAGAGAGTCAATAGATAAAGATTCATCGGTAAGGATTGTGATCATGGACATTTATGAATTCAAGGTGAATATCATGACCACATGAAAAGTGTGTGAACCTTACCGATAACATGTCCCGAATGATTCGATATGCAAAAAGAATCACGTCAGACGAAATACTACAACGCAGGTCATAGCAAGTGCAAAATTAAATTGAATTTGAATTTAAACAGATGAAGAAACATTTGAATTTTTATGTAGACATGCTATAGACAGAAAGTACATGACACGAGTGATCCAACGCCAAAAGAATCACTCGATTCGGATCAACGGTATAAAAGATATGTCCAGAAATTTGAATATATTCAAATTCAAAAGTGTGCAAAGTGTGCAAAAATTTATTCCATGCTAAAGTACAGAACAACACGAGTGCGTAGGAAAAAGTTTCACCTCAATCTGACGCACGGTGTGGGAGATATTGCGGAAACGACACTGGGGTGTTTTCTGCCAAAAGGACTGATCCGCGAATATCTTTCTTTGGAAAAAAGCAATCGGGTCCCTCGCTCAGATCTGGCCAGAGCAACTCCGGCGAACTCCGTTTCCGAGGAGGGTGGCTCGGTGCTTGGCGCGAGGGGAGGCGGCTGGTGGCGGCCGGCGAGTGACAGGGTCAGCCGGCGGCGGAGTGCGTCGCGGCGGCGTGGCAGTGGTGGCACGGCCGGCACGGGCCGACGGCCGGCGTCGAGTCGCGGGAGGCGCGTGGGCGCGGCTCCGGCCAGGGGTGGCGGCCATGGGGGCGGCGCGGCGCGGCGGCCGGTGGCCACAGGAGCGCGGCGGCTCGGGTGGGCGGCCGGCGGCGCCCGGCTCCACAGACGCGCGGGCGGCGGCGTTGACGTGGCGGCGACGACGACGTGGCGGCGGGGCCCGCTAGGGTTTTGGAAAAAAATAAAATAAAAGGAATTTTTCTGAAAAAACTTATATAGCCAGAGAAACTAGAAAACAAAAAAAAACAATTCGGATCCTACTCGGGCTCATATCTCACTCGTGGGCGGAAAACGTAATGGGCTGCCTGCAATCTTTTTTTTAATAAACCGAGACTTCAAACAATTGTACAAAAATAAATACTAATCAGAAAGTTATGAAATAAATTTCTAAATTCATCAAATAATACAAAGAAATTTATTTAATGAATACATTTTCCAAAAAGCAAAATAAAATTAAAAACATTTTCTAAATACTTTATGTAAATATAAAATACTTTTCATAAATAAAATAAAATCCAATAAATTATGAAAAATATTTTTATTTGGTAAAAATCATTGACAAACCATTTCTAAATAATAAAATATAAATTTTAAAATTGTTACACCAATAAATAATTTTGTAAAATAAAAATATCCCATTGGAATACTTTTTAACTCTTTTAAAATATTTAATAAACCGTTTCAATGAAATAAAAACTCTCTTAGCATTATAAAATCCCTAAAATAATTTTAGAGTTATTTATAATACTCATAATAAATTTTAAAAACTTTACAGTAATATTCTAACTATTTTCCAACTTTATTTAAAAGGGGATAAGTCATTTTATATCCTCTCAAATGAATTTCCTTGAGTTGAAAAATGTTTTGAATATTCAGAAGAATTCCAATATTGATTTAAAACATTTTCCAACTTTTCAATATGTTGAAGGAGTATATTACCTTCTCTCATTTTTCTTGTTGGTTTTGTTTTCAATAATAAATTCCAAAAACATCAATTATGAATATTAGGGAAAGTCCTTTTATTCCCTCTCATTTTAATATTCAATAAACTCCAAAAAGTTTTAAATCCCTGAGAAAAATCAAACACATCAAGCAAACAATCATTATCTATTTAATTTTATTAACATTCCAAAATTCATATAATTTTGGGATGTTACACACTACCACCCTTTTTAGGAATCTCGTCCTCGAGATTCGAGAAGGCTAGAAAGAAAGGTTAGGGTTCGGGTCTTCATGACAGTCCATCGATCCTCCGATGATCTAGGGTGCTACCACCCTTAAAAGGAATGCGACGTGGTGTTCAAAATCTTACTCCATCGATGACCTCATTCAAAGAGATTTACCTCCTCCTATCAGGTCTTGAATCCTTAGCAAAAGAGTGGTTTTCCAAATACGTTGGTCTTCAAGAAAGTTGCACCTTCGATTTCATCCTTCGAATATATCATACATTCCTTTGTTGCCTTGAATCCTATATCCAAAAGATGAGTCCTCCAAGTAGTGAACCTTCATGGCAGACAAGGCAGGCGCCAATACTAAGCAACTATCGATTCCCTCATGGTGGTCATCAAGAATACTTCTATGGGATACCTGCAGCAGATGGTCTTGGCCCATACTCACCGTATAACACAAACGGTAATCTCCTACAGGGGTCACACATGGTACCATTCTATGGTTCAGGCTTTGACATCGTCGTCTCTCTGCTATAGGTAAGTCACTCAAGATTTACTATCCCGCATAGCAAGAGCGAATAATAAGAGTAGTCGGCATGGTGATCAATCCATTCCGCACCCAAATCATTACCTTGTATATGGTTTAGAGAATCTCGTAATTAACACTCGGTCATCCTCACGAGCGTTGCAGAAAGTATTCTTGATCTTGAACTGCGTTCAGACTTCAGATAAATCCAGGAATTTTTCTGGTACTTTTTATATGGGGGAAAAGTGAAATAGAAAAACAGCAGAAAACAGGAACTGGCACTGGGGTGCACTGAGTTAATAGGTCAGTCCAAATATGATCAAAAGTGTATGAAAGTGTATCTAGATCATAGCAATATCACACAAAACATAGATGGAGCAAGCAGAAATTATAGATACGTTTTTGACGTATCAGTGGAGCGCGTGTTCTGCGAATTCTCGTGGTATCCCGTTCATGTCGGCTAGGCACAAGGAAAAAAATTTCCACTCTTCGCGAAGGAAGGTTATGAGGGCGGTTGCTTGCTCTTCTGGAAAGTGGGCATATATGCGAACTGTCTTCTCTGGGTCAGTTGGGTGGACTTGGTGTGTGATTCTGTCGTTGTCGATGCTGAAATCGCAGCCAAATTCTTTTGTCTCGCTTCTTTGAGCTGTTTCTTTGAGCTGTTGTTGGGCTCCAAATGTTTCGGAGACTTTGTGGAAGTCGTGATCGCACTGGTCCGGTTTGGTGAAGCTTCCCTTGACTGTGATGATTCCTGCGGGTTTTGGCATCTTGAGCTTGAGATATGCGTAGTGTGGAACCGCCATGAACTGTGCAAACGCTGGTCGCCCGAGTATGGCGTGATACTGCGACTGCCAGTCGAGCACTTCAAACTCGAGCGCTTGCTTTGCGAAGTTGCGCTTGCTGGCAAAGATCACATCAAGATGTATTGTTCCAATGGAGGTCGCTGCTTCGCTCGGAACTACGTCGTATTGTTGCCAGACTTTTTCCAAACGGATTGTGGGATTAGCATCTTGCGTAGGGTGCTGGCGAAGATTATGTTTAGACTGCTGCCTCCGTCCATGAAGACTCTGTCCATGTCGTATCCTCCAATCTGAGCTTCGAGGACCATGGTTGCATGCCCATGCCTTGGGACTGCCGGCAGATGATCAATCTATGAGAAGGTGATGCTGGTCTCAGCGCCGCTCAGTTGGTAGGTTTCAGTTATCTTTGGGCCTTCGGCTGCTTCGGCCTACAAGGTGTAGGCATCTTGCTTTGCTTTCGAGGGTCTTCCTTCTTGGATCGTGCAGATTCTTCTGTGGGACGTGGGGTATTGCCCCTCTGTACTTGGTGCGGGCGACTGCGCGCTTCTTCAAGTGCGTTTGGCTTCACGCTGCTTCTCCTCCTTGAGGCTGTTGGAGAATTTAGTGAATAGGCGGCAATCTCTTATGGTGTGGCTTTCTCTGAGATGTCCTCGACTGTCTTCAAAACAGTGGATCGCGCAAGGTCCTTCCGGTTGCTCTTTAGCTGTGAGTTTGCTGGAGCCGGTGTGCCTTCTTCTCCTTGAGATTTAGAAGATCTGCGAGGGGTCTTCTACTCGCCTGTGGAATCTTGGGTCAAGCTCTATCCCGTCGCTGAGTGATTGACTCCGGATGAAGTTTGCGAATTCATCTGGCCTTCGATCCGGGTCGTAGTACTCTCCAGTCTGGGTTTCAGAGTCGCTGTCTTGGCGTGTGGTGGGAGTCCGGGCGGCGGCGGGTCGTCGACTGGTGGGCGAGCCTTCTGTTTCACGCCGCGACTCTTCGAGCGGTGTCCCCGAGTAGAGTCCTCGCGTCTGCCTTCTGAGTAATCGAGTTCTTTTCCTTCGGCGATAGATCCGATGGTCGTCGGGGTGCCGGATTTGATTCGGCTGCAGGCTAGATGATCTTAACGACACGATGGAGATGCTTGTGGTGAACTTGAATTCCTCGAGCGGGCTAGATCTGGTTCTAGTCCTCGAGTCTTGATCTGCAGAGGGCGGGACCGCCGAGATCGTGATTACAACCTTTGTAGTTCCCACAGACGGCGCCAATTGACGGGGATCAACCCCGGCAAATCCCATGGTCAGGGACCCTGGGTTAGTCATAGAGAAGGCACAGGTTGGACGATACTCGTCGGCTAACAGGAGAAGCACTTCCTGCTCGATATTATTGTGTAAGGGGGCGATTACAGTGGAGGCCAAGGCGAGTTCTCGCAAGGCTATATGAGTAGATGCGTATTGGATTGATCTGGATGTCTCCCCTCCCAGCCTTTATATACTAGGCTAGGTCTTGGGGGGTTCGTACTAGGTTACAAAGATAGTTTCCTAGTTCTAGTCTTGCCTTGTATGCCAAGTTGTGCCTTCCATACTAGTCGCGTATTCCTACGTCGGTGCCTGGTTGGGCCAATCATGGGATTGTCATAGCTTCCCAGCGGGCCTTCTGTCTTCATACGCACCAGGTAGCCTCATATGCAGGAGTCGTGGGGTCACCCCCTAGTCATGGACCTTTGCAAGATTTCCAGTATGCCGAGGGATATTAACTATTTCCATGAACTCGTGAGAATGCATGCGAAATACTTTTCCTTGAATCACCCACTCCAGTATCCAAGTATCTGTATCATCTGTATTTCCGGATACATACAATGTGGCATAGAATTGCTTGATTAATTCGGAGTTTCATGGAGTCTCCATGGCAAACATGCTTGTAAGATTTTGTGCTTCGATAGTTTTATGATGTTCTGGAAGCACTTTGCAGAAGATAGGCTTCACATATCCAAGTACCTGTGCCGAAACAAAACACCCTTCTGGCAATACAACTTCGTGTAAAGAATCTGTTGTTCAGCAGTCCAGAATCGAAGATCATCAGCTGTTCTGGGCGAATCATAAGGGCTTGTGGTAAAGAAATGAAGCTTTTGGCGATGCGCTTCGATATCAAATTCTGTCCCATGTCTTGCCGAAGTACCATCACCCAGAAAAATTGGAAATGTTTCGCGCGGGTAGATGGAATCAAGTTGTGTATCCTGGGCAGGTATGCAATGGGGCGCCTGCCTTCAAGAAATTATAGCTCGTTCTCGGGGTTGAGTCATGATGGCCAATTTATTTTCTTCATCAGCACCTGCATTGGATTCGGGATCTTCTAAAACAACTTTATCTTTAGCTTCACCCTCTTCTTCTTCGGACTCATCCGCAGAGTGAGCCGAAGAGTAATCTCTTGAAGGAACTGGCCTGTCTTGAGCCTGGGGAGAAGGCTGTGGTTCGAAGTTGTCATGGTGCGAAGGTTGCAGAGCAGCTTGAGGTGGAGGTGGAGCATGGGGTGGAACAGCTTCAGAAGCAGGTGGATTTGTGGTGGGAGAGGGGAGGCGGATGATTTTGCATCGAGGGGGTGAAGCACGTCTTGGTAACTTCTTTGCGGGATGAGAGTTAACCTTATCTGCTTCATCAACAGCATCAGTGATGAATCTTCGTTTCCATGGCTGCAATTGGGGAAGGGGAGAAGCAAGTTGCTTGAGCATTGCTTCATGCTTCTTGGAGTCGAGTGCCATGACTGAAGCATTGTGCGGTTTGCAACATTCTTCGACAGCAGATTTAATATTTCCTTGAAAGACTTGAATGTTGTGCTTCGTCTTCTCATTGACATCAGCAATATTCTTCGAATCAACTTCAGCTTCGGCCTTGAAGTCTTCGTCAGATTCTACGTCAACTTTCTTCTTAAACTTCAGAACTTTGGGAGACTCTGACCGGTCCCTAGCATGCAAGTACCTCAGCTGATTATACAATGTTTCAATCATTGCAGAGAGTGTTGGTGAGATGTATACATTCCCAACATCAACTGCTTCGGGATCAATAGCTTCAGCGAGCTTGCAGAAAGCCTGATGCAGGCTAAGACAATCCCATAGTTCACCTTCTCTTTGATCAGGGAAGTTGTGGTGACTATGTTCAGCTTCTTCATGAGCTTCGGGGGCAGGAGATGTGGCTTGCTTTGGAGCAACGTCTTTTGGTGTCATGTCCACAACAGCTTCTTTCTGAGCAGCTCGAGCAGCTTTCTCGGCTTGCATCGTTCTCATGGTACTTAGTGTTGCCTTGCGCTTGGCTTCGGCTTCACTGAGCTGTTTAGCTTCGGCAGCAGCCTTAGCTTCTTGCTTCTTTACATCGGCGAGCTTACGCTTCGCTTCAGCTTTCTGGTTTGCTTCATCCAAATCTTACCGTTGCTTTTCAAGCAAGGCAGCTTCTCTGTCAGCCTTTTCCTTCGCTTGAGCTTCTTTATCAGCCTTAGCTTGGGCTTGTGCTGCAGAATGAAGTCTTTCAGCTTCACCACGATCTCTCTTGCGCTATTCAGCTTTAGACAATTTCCTGGTGCCAACCTGGGCATAAGTTTGGCCAGGCTTTGCAACAGTAGATTTTAGCTTCGAAGCTTTTGATGCTTTGACAGACTCAGGAGCAGCAACTTCAGGCTGACCAACATGCTTCTGCTTCGGATCATGCCTTTCCTTTGTCCTTTGCTCTGCTGGGACCAGGCGGCGAGGGGGCTTTGAAGCCAATGTAGCCTCTAACACCAAATTGGTTAAGTCAATCCGGGGCCGTGGAGCAGGAGGGTCTGTGGGATCTTGAATTCTTACGCCTCTCGAAGAAGGCGGTTTTTCTCCAGCCTTCTTCCTCAGAGGCTTCCGAAGCTTTTGCCTTTTGGGATTTGGAGCAATTGGGGTATGCTCAGATTCGTCATCGGCGTCAGCTCCAGGATCCTCATGAATGGAATCCTCAAGCTGTGCGGCAGCATCATCTTCATCATCAGAATCTTGTGCACTTTTGTCATCTGAGACAACAGGGGGTGGTGAAGCAATTGGTTTCCGCAGCCTGCGTCTCTTTGGCTTCGATGTTCCAGCATCTTCAGCATGGCCTTCAGCAGTCTGTGCTTTGGCTTTCTTCTCATCTCCGAGTCTTTTCTTATCAGCCATAATAGCAAGTCTTTCTTGCTCCTTGGGGTAATCATCTGGTGTCTTAAGAGAATTGGGGTGAGGGACCTTTGGTGGCTTCGGGTAGTATTTCCTTCGGTTCTCAGCAGTGTACTGAGTACACATAGAAGTGGTGTACTGGTATGGTGGGTTGAAGGAAAACTGCATTGCCCACTTCCAATCTAGAATGCTATTGTACTTGTACCACCGAATCGCCCAGTAGCGGCGAATCTTTTGCAAGCGAATCTTTCTCATGCGATCTATTTCTTCAGGTGGAGTGTCATAGCCCGTTTTCACACGAATGGCTTCGGGAATTCCTCGGGCATTTTTGACTTCCTTTGTTTTGCCTCCTTTTCCTTTCTACTTTGGGGGCTCAGGGAGATCCTCAAGCCCATCAACGACTGGTGATTCATTACCGAAGGCAGCCTCTTCATCAGACATCCTGTGAATAGAATGACAGAAGAAAGGGAAAATAGGATAGAGATGGATAAGCACAGGCAAAGGCTTCGACAAAAACAAATTTTGACATGACTTCAGGGAAAAGCCAAGATCAGATGCACATCTGGTGTTGAATTATGCTAGAACAAATTCAAGAACAAGTTCTAACTCAATCCAATCACAAATAGATCTAATCCTAAAACTGACCTGAATAGAAGGGATACTTTTGATGCTACAAACAAGTTTCCGAGAGATCAAAGATCAACACGGATCTAGCAGCCCTAGAAACACAAGGAACAAAGCAATCAGCAAGTCTCAGATACAAACCCTAAGAGGAAGAAAATTTGCAGAACAGATTGGATCCGAGAAGGTGCTTTACGTACCCTAACTTGGTGACGCGAAGCAGCTATGGCGACGGAGGGCGGAGAAGTGCTCTTCGTCGGCGGGGAACGTCCACGGCGGCGACTGCCCGGTAGTGAAGCGACACGGTCGTCGTCGGGGGCGAGAGCTCAGCGGAGTTGGGTGCCGGGAAGAGGTCTTCTGGTGCTCCCGATTTTGGAAGCGCGGCGGCGGCGGAAAAGAGGAGAGATCGCGAAAAAGGGTTCCCATCACAGGGGTTTCTCATCACGAGGGGTATATAGGCGAAGGGGGGCATCCAGGGGGGCCACCAGGGGTCCAGGCGGCCCCTGGCGCGGCCCCACCCTGGGGCGCGCCGGGAGGGCGCCTGGGGCCCTGGTGGGTCCCCTCTGCCCCCCCCCCCCTCGGTGATTCCCGAAGCTTCTTCTGCGCTGATTTTTTGTTGTATTTTTCCCGAATTTTTGGAGCACTTTTAATATGGGGGAAACCTGAAATAGAAAAACAGCAGAAAACAGGAACTGTCACTGGGGTGCACTGAGTTAATAGGTTAGTCCAAATATGATCAAAAGTGTATGGAAGTTCATCAATATCATAGCAATATCACACAAAAGAGGCATGGAGCAAGCAGAAATTATAGATACGTTTTGGACGTATCAATGAACCGGGCTGCTTTTCCGTCTGGGTTGACCAGCTTTACTATTCGTGTCTAAAAAGCGAGGCGAACCTGGTGAGCTGTGAGCCAATATACTCCGAGAATTGCATCGAGCCCCTTGGATTCAAGCAGAACAAGGGAGGATGGAAACTTCACTTCATATAACTCAATGGTCAGATCCTTGCATATCCTGTCTGCTCTAAGCAAGCCCCCAGGGTTTGTACCACCACGGTTTTGTCCAAAAGAGAGATGGGAAGATTGTTTTGGGTGGCAAAACTCCAAGAAATGAATGAGTTGGGTGGCAAAACTCCGAGAAATGAATGAGTCGGTTCCAGGTTCTCAGCAAGCAAGTTGTGGTCCTCTGAAAATAATTTCAAATAGCAAATCAAAATAAGTCAAATGAACACTTCTGTTGTGCAGTACACCTAGACAGAGAGGAAAGCTACCAAACTTTGCCAACTTAAAGAGGATTTCAAGACAAAATTTTAGCAAAAAGAATCAACTCATTTTTCCTTGTGGTTTAGGAGATATTAGTGGTCAAAGTTGCGTCAAAATATCATTTTAAAATGATTTAAATGAATTTCTGAGAAAGTCTATGGAGAGGCCACGTTGAAGGCGTACTTCTGCGGGGCGTCTCCACTTAGAAAATGGTTCAGAGGGAATAGGGTCACTGGCAGGTGAGGCCTGCCAGTCAGATCAACTAAGAGAGAGAGGGAAGCAGAGCCCGACGACTCCAGCGAGGAATTTCGTCGGCGGTAAGGCCCTGCCAGTGGCGCCTGACTGCACCGGACGACGGAGGAAACGATGACTAGCAAGTGCGTACCCAGAACACGGCAAATAGCGACTGGATGACGTGGCTAGGGTCTTCTCCAGCTACGGTCAGCGGCGGAGCTCGTCGGATTCGGCGATCCCTGCAGGGAATTCCACCAGCGAGCATACCTCTAGGACCACCAGAGCAAGGAGAAGCTAGGGGAAGCAACAACGAAGTTGGGGAAGCACCAGAGGTGGCTAGCTGCGGTGGCGATCTCGCAGCGGGGCTCCGGTGAGGGCCAAGGCCTCGGGCCTCCCCGACCGGGTTTCTCGGGCTGGGTGTTCAATTGGAGTGTAGTGGTGGAGGTGGCGATGGCTGGAACTGAGGGGGGCTCAGGTTTTCTAGGCAGCCACGGGATTCCGACGAGGATTCCGCCAGGCAGAAGAAATTGGAGCAGTGCTCGGGGTGGATGAGCTCGAGTTGTTCCCGGCGGGTCTAGGAGGTTCTGGAGGTGCGCTAGAACATGTGCGTGCAACTCTCCAGGCTCTGCATCGAGGGGGCAATGGGACGCGACGGTGATGACCTCGACGGCGGCTCTTCAATGAAGAGCTAGGCGGCGGGCGGCGCGACTTTGCTGTGGACAGATGGCATGCGATGAAGCTGGCGACGAGCAGAAGCAGACGCGGGCAACGCAGAGGCGTGCTATCCACAGTGGTCGTCATGCATGCGCTCTGTCAAACAGTAGCGGCGACGGTGAGGCCTCCGGCGAGCGGCGCGGCTTTGGGCGAGGAACGGTGCTGCGCGTGTGAGCTGCTAGCGCTACGGACATGGGGGTGCGACTGCGGGCTCTCCGGGCGAGGCGTGCCCGAGACGGCGACAGCTCGGCCACGGCCAAAGCACGCCTTTGGTAGGCAGGGCGCGTGCTCACCCTGTGCACGCATGCGTTGAGGGTAGCCAGGGTGTGTCTAGCATGTCCACGGCGTATAGTGAACGTCCAGTAGCACCACTGTGGCTTTGGATGACCATGGGGAGGGCTGCTGTGGATGCCAACTTCAAAAAAAAGTTTTTGCAGGAAACTTTAGGATTTTCTGGAGGCTAAACGGCTGGGAGTTTAGAGCTGAAATTTGGTGTGCTGGCTTCACTGAGGAAGGTTTATATGTGGTAAAATTTCCGGGGCCAACTGACCAGTGTGCAACGTACTTCCTTCACAATGTGCTCCTCTGTCCAGAAATGAAAAAGATTTTCTAGATGGGAAATATTGTACTGAACTTGTTGATATTTTTTGCACAGAATCATGAGGCAAGATCCTAGAGTTCAGCACAAAAAGTTTCAAAGAATTTGGACAAACAGAGAAGATGATTGCTTCAAAAACATGGGGGAAAAAGGCTTATTCCTATAATGAAAAAGGAATATCTTGTGGAATATAAATGTGGCAAGGGGATGGATGATCAAAGCCTTATCTAGGGCATGAGGGAGAGGGGTTTTTGGGTCACTTGGACTAGGGAAAATTTTAGGTCCAAGTGATCAAGGACAAGAGAGTTGCAAAACACCAGAGAAATAAAATTCAACTTTCGAAAATCAGCAAAAAGGGTTTGCAAAACAAAGGGAAATAAACCAGGATGTCACATCTGAGTACAAACTACAATAAAATTCCTAATGGAAAGGTAAAATACACCATTCCCGTAACCACACGGGTGGAGGCTCTCCGCCAGGATCCGCCTAACTAGTCGTCGTCGAGTCTCCACGAAGGCGTCCAGAAGAAGGATCGTCGAGCTCCTCTGAAGTTCAAGATCGTTTGCATAACGTGCGTAAAAGAGAGAAGAAAGAGGTGAGCTATATCAACAAATGTTGTAACTAAGTTCTCACGGTAAGATGGGGGTACTCACGAGGTTGCATCCTCACTAGCAATATATAAGGTGGCTAAAGATCTATTTAGAGTAAGATGACAACCAACCAGTCGATGAGGAATTACCTCTAACAGGTCTTCTATCAACTACTTACGCAAACATAACACCTATCCTATCCTTGTCCTCCCCTTCGCATCTCGATGAAGAAGAAGCAGCCAAGGTACACACACGTTGATCAAGTTATTAAGATTATCTCAGTTGTAGTTGTCTATGAACAAGGAGTAGGTCTCAAGTCGTCCATAACCATGGACACGACTTCTCAAAAATATTTAACCCTGCAGGGGTGTACCAATTTCCCATTACAAGGTTCCGCTCACACGCCCATCTCTCTCAGTTGCTACACATCACAGGAAACCATTTTATGATTTTGTTCCGAGAGATCCGAAACGACAGGTCCCTCTAGCTAACAACAAACAAATCCGGGTGGCCCCCGGGGAGTCGACACCCAATCCAAAAGCCGTCTGCACTCTCGGATCGGACTCTTCTGGCTGACGCAGGCCGGATTAACGGGTTACCTCACATGGGGACGGGTCCTAGCTGATCGGGTGGACCAAAAAAAAACCATGTCTCCGCTGGCCCAAGTTGTTTTAAAGGATATATGCTAGGGGTGAGCCAACAGACATATATGCATTGTTTCAAATGGTAAATCAGCTTGGGCCACCTCTAGAAATGTTTGAAGCTAGGTAGGTAAGGAAAGGGGACCCCATAGTATCCCACACGCGGTTAGGTACGCTCGTCAAGAGACACAATAACCGAAACTCGGGTCCTAGGTGACTCGAATGGAACAAAGCATCGTGGCGGGATAGGTTGGATCTTCCATCCTTCGTCGACTATAGTCAACAGTATAATAATCATATCATCGACAACAATATAATAATGTGATAGCCCAATCCAAGGAGTAACAGGATTACAGTTAATAGCATCCTAAGCATGCATACTAAGCAGTGGTTAAGCAAGCAAGGTACATGGAAAAACAATGGTTTGCTAGGATGTTGGGGACATGGTTGTTTGGGTTTATTTGAGAGGCATAAATATGAGGTGGTAGGATCATGCAATCGTTCAATCCTATACCAAGGCACAAGTGAGCTGAAAGTTATAAGCATGATATATGCTCCCTTACCTGATGAGAAGACGAAGTCAAAGGTGTAGTCGATCATAAACTCACAACGTCTCCGAGAGTAACCACGGGAGAACACAAGAAGTAAACATTGGAAAGACATTCGATGAGCAAGAATCTATTACTACGAAGCAATCGTGAGCAAGCATCAATAAGAAGGAAACACAAGACAATGCACTATGATCACATCTATCATCGAGAGCGGTTACTAACAGGTTAAGTGAAGTATCGTCCACACACGACAATACCGCACATTTATGATGGTTCAAGTTGTTTAGCTACACAACATGAGCAAAGGTTGTTAATACGGCATCTCGCTCAAGCATGGCATATCACACAATCATGGCAATGGGTGAAGCATAGGGTAAACTACTGATATGTCCAAAACGTATCTATAATTTCTGCTTTATCCATGCCTCTTTTGTGTGATATTGCTATGATATTGATGAACTTCCATACACTTTTGATCATATTTGAACTAACCTATTAACTCAGTGCACCCTAGTGTCATTTCGTGTTTTCTGCTGTTTTTCTATTTCAGGTTTCCCCCGTATTAAAAGTGCTCCAAAAATTCGGGAAAAATCCAATAAAAAATCAGCACAGAAGAAGCATCGGGAATCACCGAGGGGGGCCCATAGGGGACCCACCAGGGCTCCAGGTGCCTTCCCGGCGCGCCCTAGGGTGGGGCCGCGCCAGGGGGCATCCTGGACCCCTGTTGGCCCCCCTGGCTTCCCCCCTTCGCCTATTTGTTCCTCGTGACGTGAAACCCCCGTGACGGGAACCCTTTTTCGCGATCTCTCCTCTGTTCCGCCGCCGCCCCGCTTTCAAGGTCGGGAGTACCAGAAGACCTCTTCCCGACACCCTGCCGGAGGGAGGAACCACCTCCGGGAGGTTCTCCACCACCATGGATGCTTCCCCGATGAACCGTGAGTAGTCCACCTTGGACCATGGGTCAATGATCAGTAGCTATGTGATGTTCTCCTCCCCTCTTTGTTCTTCACGGATTACACCTCGTGAGCTGCCCTACATGATCGAGGCACATATGTAATATTTCTGCTGTTGCTATGCTGAGTTTGCTGGGATCCGATTGATTATGAGATTATGTTCAGATTGTGTTTGAGTAATATATTGGATTATCCTCTTTTATATTTATGTTCTAGAATAAATCTTGCATGTTCTTCGTTGTTGTTTATTGCTTTGGCCAAGTAGTAGGTAGTGACTCCAAGAGGGAGCGTTATGCATGATTGTGGGTTCATGCCCCCCGATGACTAGCTTGAGTGACAAAAACATGAGTCTAGGGGATGTGTTGTTGCCACAAGGGGGAAAACAACGGTGCTTGTACTTGCGGGTGCAAGGATTGTTTACTTTACGCAAAGTTCTTTAATGCAGTTGTCCGTTGCTTTGAGTTTACACTTTGGGTGGGATTCGCTACTTAATACCAGCGAGATGTTTTGGATAGATATCTCAAGGTGGATGATTAGTAGGTAGATGCAGATGGATTTCGGTCTACTTGTCTTGGTGTACTGCCCATGCTTTTGAGCCTCTTCCGTTCTTTATAGCATAATTAGCATTGGTTTGCGCACATAATCCTGTCAATTGACCAACTATAATTTGTTTACCTCGCATGGCTATTTTATCGTCTTTTGGGAGAGAGACATCACTAGTGAACATCATAGGACCCCGGTCCATATTTCCAATAATGTTTACACCCGCTATCAATTTACTGCTTTATTTACTTTTCCGTTCCTATCACTATCATTATTATACCGTGCATTTTATCCTTCGTAAACAACAAGGCCGGAGGAATTGACAACTCCTCTATACTCGTTGGGAAGCAAAGTTATTTGCTGTGTGTGCAGGTCCAAGTGAAGTAAGCAAGCTTGAGTTGTGAACGGCGCCATTGTTCACTTCACCACCTTCTTGTATCTGTTGGAGTCCTATTGGTCGACACTCAACCTTAGCATCTTCGCTAAGGGAAATTTCTACGATCTACATCTCAACCTTCCACTTTGGGTAACCAATGAGGGGGCGTTAATTCGTACCATCAACTACCTATGCTAGTCAATTTAAGTGAGGCACAATCCTAAACATGGTATAACACTAAGTACCCCACAACAATTTAAGTATTTGGTACTGTTCTAACCTAAACCATATTTTATATTTCTTATTAGCAAACAAGAGCAGCATATTCAGGATCTACATGAAATTCTGGTCAAGTTACATGTAAAGAAAATTTTAATTAGAGCAACGGTTAAAAAGTTATAGCAGATTACATTTACGATGGCATGCGACGTAAATAGCAGATAAACAACATGTAAACAAGCTCAAACATGGTAAAGGGCAACATTTTATTAATCTAAACAAAATTCTAAAAAAGTTTCATGTTAAAAGTGTCGCAATCCGAGCTACCGTTAAAAAGATATTAGCATCGCTAAACGGTAACAAATACTGCCAATAAATCTGCCCAGGGAAAAAAATAAGCCTCAACGGGCCGAAACAACAGCTACCGGGCCTAAACAGGAGGAGCGCTTGATACTAGCAAACGCCCACGGGCGCTACATAACTAGAACGGCCTATGGGCCAGGCCCAGCAGCAACAGGAAAAAAAGGGAAGGGCGCTCCTCACCGTGTTGGGCCTGGCCCAAATCGCGGGGTGGGCGAGGGATAGCCTCCGACCGCTCGGAGCGAGAGGAGGCTGGCGGCCGAAGCACATAGTGATGGGCTTGGGCTATGGGTGAGGAGGTGCTCTGGGCCGCAGCGGAAGACGGGTCGTGGGAGGGGCGCGGCCCACGCGATCTGGGCAGCCCAGCCAGGCGACTGGAGGTTCGGGCTCCCGTTGCTTCGTCCCGATCGGGACTCCACAGTGGCGGCGGCAGCAGGCTCCGGCGAGGCTCAAGGGGTGGTCCGGCGAGGGCAGAGGAGGGGCTTGGGGTCGAGGGAGGCGCGGATCTGGCCGGCCCTTGCCAGATCTGGCCGGCAGCGACCTCTAGGGGGCAACGCGGCGACGAGCTCGGCTCGGGGTTGCGGCTGCTCATCCATGGTGATGGTGGTGCGGGGCCCCTGCGCAGAGAGGAGGAGCAAGGTGAGGGAGAGGGGATGGATGAGAAGAGGAGGGCGCTCGCGGGCGGCTCACCGGGGTGGTGCGACGGTGTCTGCGGGCAGCGGAGGCGCACGGCGGCGCGAGCTCCCCGGAGACGAGGCGACGGGGAGGAGCTCCACGGGAGGTGCCTGGATGGGCTTGGGCAGGCCGCGACGGAGGTTCCATGGCCCTGTGGCCCGGATCGGATGGGATGCCGGCTGGGCCGACGTGGTGTCTCGAGAGCCACTGATCTGCTAATCAGACGTCTCAGATTGGTCTGAGGCTAGGGTTTCGGTGGGAGGAGGGCTGTGGAGCAAATCTGAGGGAGATTAGGTGGGTGGCTGCAATTTTTACAAGGGGCAAACCCTAGAAGGATAGGGGAGAGAGGTGGTCCTTATATAGGTTGGCCTCGATGGCAGGTTTACACAAACGCCCTCGGGTTTTCTCTTTCGCATCCGGTACTCCACGTTTCTGACCGCCGAGAGTCCATACGACCTCCGATTCGGACGAAATATTGAACCACACGCTCAGCGCGATGAGCCTGTCGATTCTACCTCACTTCAATACCGTTCCGAGAACATATTTCCGGCGCCCAATAGAAAAAATTATTTAATTATTAAATGGGGCTTTTGTTTTGGTGGCGATGGCTGGTCTTGTGCCGGTTGCGACAGTGCTCAGGTGAAACACGGTGTCGCAAATGTCGTCTGCCGTTTGGAAAAGGGTTTGTTCCCGCATCCAATACGAGAAAGAGAGGGGGAGAATATTCACCGATTAATAAATCGGTGAATCAAAACTATAAACAATTCTAGCAAGCAACAAAATAAAGCAACAAACATTTTTTTTTAATATGGTTGAAAATCCGGGGTTGTTACAATGCAACACCACCAACAAGGGATCTCATACCGAGATCCGGGACGATTCGGGGATGAGGAGGGGAGAGAAAAAGAGAGTGGACGTCCTTCAACACCACCAACAAGGGACTCTGCTCCATGTCGACGTCGAACTTCGACGACGAACTTCCGTCGAGATAATTTTCCGCAGAGAGACGACAACGTTAGAGAATGAGACTATCAGGTGTCAAGAGGAAGAACAACAGCGAGATCCGGATCAAAAGGATAGTGTTCCCACTCAAAATCGTGGAGACACCAGGAAAAAGGATGGAGAGCAAAGAATGACCAGGATGTGCAGCCGAGTCGGAGAAGCTAAAGGTACTACAGGAATTCCCAAACCTGAGATCGGAATCGAGACAATATGCTTCAAGCAAGGCATTGTAACGGTTCCGATACTCCACGCACTTGAGATCCTAGAGTTTGAAGGGGATAAGACGAGAATTAAAACACTTACGACAATTGTCCGGACCAGAGAAAGGGTAAGGAGGAAAAATAATCCTACTCTCCGATAACTAACTTAGTAACTACAAAATAGTTTTTCTCTAGACTCAACTTCGGCCAGAAAGGGATCCTACGGTCGGTAAGGCTCTGATACCAAGTTGTAAGGCCTGATATGCGGTACCGTTCCAGATCTAGATGTTTCCGTCCATATTCGGGGACGAAGCACATATCGATCCCACCGCGGCATATGACAATGTCATATGCCCCGGATTTCCAACATGATATCACAACATTACAGCAACAAGGATACAACATCTCCTACAATCGGCATACAACTACCTTAATACATTACATCAGCGGAAGATATATGTCTGAGTACAGACTACGATCAAATGCCTAATGGCAAAGGTAAAACACACCATTCCCGTAACCACACGGGTCCAGGCTCTCCACCGGGATCCGCCTAACTAGTCGTCGTCGAGTCTCCATGAAGGTGTCCAGAAGAAGGATTTCGAGCTCCTCTGAAGTGCAAGGTCGTTTGCATAACGTGCGTAAAAGAGAAAAGAAAGGGGTGAGCTATATCAACAAGTCTTGTAACTAAGTTCTCATGGTAAGATGGGGGTAGTGGTGAGGTTGCCGCCGCACTAGCAATATATGAGGTGGCTAACAATCTATTTAGAGTAAGATGAGAACCAAGCAGTCGATGAGGAATCGCCTCCAACAAGTCTTCTATCAGCTATTTACGCAAACATAACACCTATCCTATCCTTGTCCTCCTCTTCGCATCCCGACGAAGAAGAAGCAGTCAAGGCACACACACTTTGATCAAGTGTCAGAACCCCAACTAGGGTAAGTGCTAGGGTTTCTTGTGTCCTTTGCATCATATGAAATTTTCAAAAGAAATTCAAAAATGGGGAAAAGAAAAGCCCTAGAGAATTTAATTCAAATGGCCAGACAAAATTTTCTTCCAAAAATTCCTCTGGTATTTTTGAAAAGTCTTATAAATATGCATGATCACATATAAAGTGAAGTGGGTCCCACTGCGTGCACCAAGATTTGCCAAAAACACCAAATAGGGCTTGGAAATTAAATTTGACCCCTATTTGACTTGAAATTCAAATGTATTGAATTTCAAAAATGCCCAAATCCTAAAAGTGACTAGCTACTGGTCACCTAGTATTTATAAAATTAGTTGGGAATTTTTATAAAATGTTTTGGTATTTATTTATCAGAGCAAACAAATGAAAGAAAAAGAAGAACAAACAGAAAAGAAATAAAAAGGAAAAAGGGGCCTTACCTGCTTCTGGCCCAACTTAAACTAGGCCGGCCCAGCCCACCCGAGACGCTTCTGTCGTCTTCCTTCCCCGCGGCTCCAAGCAGCTCGCTGGAGATGGGAGCGCGGCGACGACGCCACGTCGACGCCCCAGTCACCCCGCACCCTTCCCCTCTCTTCCTGCTCGCTCTCCACCTCTCTGCGTCGCCCTCCCACGCGCACCCGAGGACCGCCGTGGAGCGAAGCCATGGAAACTCGTGGCCGGAGAGCTCTAGAGCCCCCGATGCCTTGTCCTTCGCGTTCAACGCCTTCGTCTTCGCCACCTTGGAAAGGATCGCGAGCTATTTCGCCATGGAGCTTCCGCAATCTTCACCGAGCCGCCGCCGGACGCCATGGATCCCGGCGAGCAATTCCTCTCCTATGCGCCTCCTCCCTCTTAGCCGTCGACTCCATCATCTTCACGGTGAGCGCACGAATCCAACCCACCTCCCCGCGCTCTAAATCACTGCTGGAAGACCCCTTCCCGCCGAAACCGAGCCACCGTCGCCATGCCCTTCGTCGCCGGCCTCACTCTGGTGGCCGTCGGTGACGCCTGAATAGTCTGGGCGACGAGCGCTGGCGAGGGCTACACCCCGCAGCCCTCGGCGCACCAATTGGTGGCCCGAGCCGCTGTCCGTGAGGGCTCCGCCGTGGCTTCTGGCCACCGGCGAGCAGGCCGACGTGGCATCTGTTTAGGGCCCTAACCCCCTGGTTAGTTGACCCTAGGTCAATGACAGGTGGGCCCAGGGCCCTCTAATTAAACACAGTTTAATTTAACCACGGGAATTAAACCACTGAGGCTGACACCCCGGCCCCACTAGTGAGCCCCCTGCTGATGTCATGCTTGCATCAGCATGATGCAATAAATAAAATTCCAGAAAATTAGAAATGAATGTAAGAATTACAGAAAATCCAGAAAAATAGCCAAACTTCAATAAATCATAGAAAATTCATATGAACTCCAAATTGGACGAATAATATATGAAAAATTATCAGAAAAATGCAAGGATTATGAATATGCAATTTTTTTTCATGGTTGAACATTTTAAAATGTGTGAACAGTAGCAAACATGCATATGGCATAATTTGAATTTGAATTTGAAGTTTGAATTTGCAAAACCTTTGCAATACACTTTAATTAAATTGAATTGTTAACAAACCAGTACCATATACATCATGAAAAACCTAATCATGTGCTTGTGCATTTACTTCTGATGTTGCCCCCCCCTTTGTTGATGATTGCTTCGGTAACAGTGCTTCCGAGACGGTGATCACCCCCGAAGAAGAAGACCACCGTTAAGACCCGTGTATCGTCAGCAAGGCACGCAAACCCCATTGATCATATCTATAAAATCCCAATTCCCTCTCAGTCTCGCTTATGCATGTTTAGGAGCTCACCTTGTATCGGTTCTACCGCATAGTTGAACCCATATCCGATGCATGACCTATCATCTTGTCACAGTACTAAGCAAACCACAATCCTAGATGACATAGGAGTTGTTTGATATCATGTGGCCCCTGCAACTGTTACTGCTTATTGCATGCTTAGTGGTACAATGAGGTTGCTTTTGATGTGAGTCAGGATGATGGTGAACATGGTGTTCATGAAAGTGAAACTGTGTTGGTGAATCCACCCTAATACAAGGTGAACGATGAGAGGCTGTGTAGGAGTACACAGTGGGTTGTCTCGTTGAACACCGCCTTAAGCCCGAGTTCTTGTATGGTAATCCGAGACAAAGAGTACAACCACACATTGGGCTCACTGGCCCCTCTCGACCTAGTAACTCACCCCGATCCAAGTCCAGGAGTCACAACTAGTTCGGAATTTCCATTCGGCATATGCATAGAAAGATAAAGGAAATGAAATGTGGCATTCATGGTAGGACTTGTGGAACATGACTTGTCAAGAGGAGAACCATCCGTCGAGGTGGGCTTGTCAGTCGTGCCTACATGGTTTAAGTCCTGGCTGGAAGCTCGGCCGGAACTTCAGTTGGGTTTGGAACTCATACAGTTGACTCCTTGGACTAGAACGGAGCTGTGGGCGAAGTGTTGTGGTGAACATCCTCGCTGTCACCTCTTGAACGGTGGCGAGACTTGGCGGTAACCGATGGTGATGTGTGTGTAGTGGTACACCCCTGCAGGGTTAATAAAACTATTCGAATAGCCGCGTCCGCGGTCATGGACTACTTGGAAAGATGTGCTTGATTATTAGACAACTTGAATTGATACTTCTAAAACTCGCAAGATAAGTGTGAGTGCTATGGTGTGCTTCCTCGTGGGGAAGTCGAGGAAGTAACCATAGTGGTATATTGGTTGGAGACTTGGTAGTGGACTCGTGTACGCTTCTTACCTCAAGTCTGGTACTCGTAGTTCAGGACTAGCCAAGTCAAGGCTGGCACTTCTGCATGATGAAACCCCTCCTCCCTTTACATTGATACTTGAGCATGACTAGTTTAGTTCTGATATAAGTCTTGCTGAGTACGACTTTGTACTCACGTGTGCTTATTCTATGTTTTAGATTGCAACCCCAGGCCCCCGATGGAGACACCTTCCTGAAGCTCGACATTGACCTTGGAAGTATAGTCCCAGACAGCAGTCTGGTCCCTCGTGGAAGGGCATGTATGTTTACAAGGCTTCTCTAAGCCATTTATTAAACTTGTCTGTACTCAGACCTAATTTTCTTCCGTTGTATGATGTAATGTTGATCACAGACATGTGATCTTTGTATGCTCTATGTGTAAGTCAATAAAGATTACTTTGTAGAGTTATGTGATGATACCAGCTGTTTATACTAGACATGTGTGCTGCGTGTATGATTATAACATGCATGTCTTAGTATGGGTTTTCAAGACCATATTTGTGATCTGGCTGGCGGTCTTTTATACACAAAATGGCCCTTAGATGTGCGCAGCTTGGGGCATCACGATGCGATTGCTCGTGACTCTGTCACGTGCACACTTTGTTGTATGATCGAGCCCGCCCTAGACCCCGACTAAGTGATCGGGCTGGAGTAAGTCTATGTAAGAGTTAGGATTCAATCGATAACATGGTTGAGGCGACTTGTCTATGAGTATGGGATTCACCATCCATAAGCATTTAGACTTGTGAGTGGATGTTGAGGACCCATCTCAGTTGATAATCCGGCCTGGATGGGATGCCCTTCACGTACGATGCTTTCCGAGAGTGTTCTGTGCTTGGCCTTGTCCGCTTAGACAAGTGGGTACGGCTCTCGGCTCTCCATGTGATTGTATCGTGACTGGAATTACATACGCATACCCCGGGTCCCGACAGAATTGGTATCAGAGCAGGACTGTCTGTAGGCTTATCAAACCTTTGGTCGAAGTCGAGTCCAGCATTCTATAGTTATATAGTTACTCTGGGTATAAGGGAACAACGTAAGGCTTCCCTTTCTCCTTATCCTCATCGATCTGAGTTCTGAGTCACCCTCATCTTTTCTATGGGATGATATGACTAGGCTCATCTATGTCTTACTAGAACATCTCGTTGAGTGCTTCCTTGTAGCCGTAGGATTGTTGGGGTCGTCCAGAGTCTCCGTATTTTGCGTTCCTTGAAGAAGTTCTGTCCAATCTCTTCAAGGTTGTTTCATTTTTCATCCCGGTGTAGCCGTTATGCTGCCCGATTTATTCCGTGTTTCTAGGAATCTTTGCCTTTGCATTACAATCTTTTCCTCCTAGTCATGTCCTCTTATCTTTGTTTCCATCGAAAAACCTGTTCTGATTGTTGATCTTTATCACACAGGATGTCAGGTGGAACTCGTAGTGCTGTTCTTCGGAATCGAGACCGTGATCGGAATCGAAATGATGATGAACCTTCTCCACCGCCTTCTGCGGAGGAAATTATGATGGAAGCCGAGCGGAATAGACGTGATCAAACACGCCTTCTTGAGCTCATCGAGCAGAATACCGCTCGTCAGCGCAATGTGGTTGTCAGCATTCAAGACTTCATCCTCCTCAAACCACCGGTATTTCGATGTTCCTCTGAGCCCCTTGAAGCTGATGATTGGCTCCGTTCCATCGAGCGTAAGCTTGAGATGGAGCATGTTGCCCCAGATGATCGTGTGATGTTTGCGGTATACTTCCTGGAAGGTCCTGCTGTTGAATGGTGGGAGAACTATGTTGCAATGCAACCTGATGGTCACGTAGTGACTTGGCAGCAATTCCGTGATGCCTTCCGAGGGTACCACATTCTGGATGAGATGATGGAAAGAAAGAAGGAAGAGTTTTGCAATCTAACTCAGGGAGATAGGTCCATCCACGAGTATATGACTGAGTTCAACCATCTTGCTCGTTATGCCCAAGAGGAGATACCCACTGATGCCAGGAAGCAAGCAAGGTTCCGCAAGGGACTTAGCCCTGTTATTCGTCATGATCTCAATCTTCATGAGTTTGTCAACTTTGAGAATTTAGTCAATAGATCCTTCAGAGCTGATTATTGCAATGAGGTGTTCGAAGAGTCTCGCAAGCATGCTCGTGAGTTTGTGTCAGAACCCCAACTAGGGTAAGTGCTAGGGCTTGCTTGACCCTTTGCATCATGAAGAAAAATTCAAAAGAAAATCAAAAATGGGGAAAAGAAATCCCTGAGAAATTAATTCAAATGGCCAGACAAAAACTTTCTTCCAAATTTTCCTCTGGTATTTTTGAAAAGTCTTATAAATATGCATGATCACATATAAAGTGAAGTGGGTCCCACTGCATGCACCAAGATTTTTCAAATATTCCAAACAGGGCTTGGAAATTAAATTAAACTCCAATTTGAATTTAAATTCAAATTTTTTTGAATTTAAAAATCTCCAAAACTTGTGAGTGGCTAGTTATTTATATTACAAGTCCACATAAAAGTTTGGGCATTTTTATAAAATGCTTTGCTATTTTTATCCAGAGCAAAACACAAGCCAGAAAAAGAAAAACTGAGAAGAAAAAGGAAAAAGGAAAGCTAGCCCACCCGGCCAGGCCGCAGGCCCAACTAACCGAACCCCGGCCCAAGCGCACGAGGGGCTTGTCGTCTACCCCAAGCAGCTCGCTGTCGAGCATGCCGGGGGCAACGACCGCCAAAATTTCAATAAATCATAGAAAATTCATATTAACTTCAAATTGGACAAATAATATATGAGAAATGATCAGCAGAAAATTCTCTATCCAAATATGCAACTTTAAACCATGTTTGAGTTGAATTTAAAATGGGACCAGTAGCTTTTTCTATTTGTCTTAATCGGAGTTAATTCAAATTTATTCCAAATGCAATTCTAATTTGAACCAATGCAATGCAAATATGATCACTTGTACTTCAGAAGCATATCACACACATGATCACATGGTTTACAATGATCAAACATTAGAAAATGTAAGCTGACATAATTTGAATAACATTTGGAGTTTGAATTTGAATTAATTTTCAAATCAACTTCAATTAAAATGTGACAATTTGAACCTAGGTCACATCAATACCATTCACATCATGTGAAAACTTAAACATGTGCTTGTGCATTCTATTACAATGTTTCCCCCCTCTTGTTGATGATTGTGCCGGTAAAAGTGCCCCCGCGATGGTTATCACCCCCGAAGAAGAAGACCACCGATAAGACCCGTGTATCGTCAGCAAGGCAAGAAAACCCCATTGATCATGTCTATAAAATCCTATTTCCCTCTCAGTCTCGCTTATGCATGTTTAGGAGATCACCGAGACACGTTCTTTCGCTTAGTTGAACCCATTCCGATGCATGACCTGTCATTCTGTCACCGTATTAAGCAAACCACAATCCTAGCAGATTTAGGAGTTCAATGATGAGCATGTGGCCCCTGCAACTGTTACTGCTTATTGCTTCTTAGTGATACAATGAGGTTACATTGATTGTGAGTCGGGATGGAATGAACACAGTGATGCAAATGATAACGTGTTGGTGAATCCACCCTAATCAAAGGTGATCGATGAGAGGCTGTCTAGGAGTACACAGCGGGTTGTCTCGTTAAAGACCGCCTTAAGCACCGAGTTCTTGTATGGTAATCCAAGACAAAGAGTACAACCACACATTGGGCTCACTGACCCCTCTCGACCTAGTACCTTGATCCGTGTTGACGTCCAGGAGTCACATTAGTTCGGGATTTCCATTTGGCATATGCATAGAAAAAAGAACGGGTGAAGGGTTGCATCATATAGATATGTGGGTGGATCTGTGAAACAGTGAAACCATCTTCTTGGATGGCGTTTCGGTTGCCTACATTGTCTGAGTCTGTATTGTTGATCCGGACGGGCTCTCGAGCGGGATCTACCTCAGATAGTCGACTCCTGGAATAGACCGGTTGTGAGCGAAGTGTCGGGGGTGAACATCCTCGTTGTCACCTCTTGAACGGTGGCGAGACCTGGCGGTAACCGATGGTCATGTGTGTGTAGTTTACACCCTTGCAAGGTTAACAAAACTATTCGAATAGCCGCGTCCGCGGTTAAGGACTACTTGGAACCTGTATCTGATTATTAGACAACTTGAACTCGATACTTCTAAAATACACCAAGATAAGTCTGAGTGCTATGGCCTGCTTTCTCGTGGGGAAGTCGAGGAAGGCACCATAGTGGTGTAATTGCTTGGAGAAAGTAGTGGACTCGTGTACGCTTCTTACCTCAAGTCTGGTACTCGTAGTTCAGGACTAGCCAAGTCAAAGCTGGCACTTCTGCAAGTGAAACCCCACCTCCCTTTACCTTGATACATGTGCATGAGTAGTATAGTTCCTACATAAGTCTTGCTGAGTACGACTTTGTACTCACGTTTTCTTATACGTTTTAGATGAACCCATCTACCCAATGTTGGTTTCTGCCCGAACCTCGAAGAACGAAGACTCAGACCAAGACCAAGCTAGTGTAGTCCCAGTCAGACGACTGGTTCCCTCGTGGAAGATCTTGTTTATAGAGAAGGCTTCTCTAAGCCATTTGTTAAACTTGTCTGTACTCAGACCTACTTTGCTTCCGCATGTTTGATGTAATGTTGGATCACAGAATTGTGATCCCTGTGTGGACTCTGTAAAAGTTATCAATAAAGAAGGATACATTGTAGAGAATTGCAATGATGCCTGCTGTTCATACAAGGCATGTGTGCTGCGTGTATGTTTATAACATGCATGTCATTGTATGGGTTTTCGAGACCTTGGTTGTGATCTGGCTGGCGGTCTTTCATACAGCAAGTGGCCCTTAGATGTGCGCAACTTGGGTCATCGCGATGCGATTGTTCGAGACTCTGTCTCGTGCACACTTTGTGGTATGATCGAGCCCGCCCTAGACCCCGACTAAGTGATCGGGCTGGAGTCTGTTTATGTAAGGGTTATGATTCAATTGATAACATGGTTGAGGCGACTTGTCTATGAGTATGGTATTTCACCACCCATAAATATTTAGACTTGTGAGCGGGCGATGAGGACCCATCTCATTTGATCATCCGGCCTGGATGGGATGCCCCTCACGTACGATGTTTTCCGAGAGTGTTCTGTGCTTGGCCTTGTCTTCTTAGACAAGTGGGTACGGCTCCCGGCTCTCCATGTGATTGAGTTGTGACTGGAATTACATACGCATATTCCGGGTCCCGACAGACTTGGTATCAGAGCAGGACTGACTGTACGATTATCAACCCTTGGTCGAAGTTGAGTCTAGCATTCTATAGTTATATAGTTACTCTGGGTATAAGGGAACAACGTAAGGATTCTTTTTCTCCTTACCCTCATCGATCTGAGTTCTTGGTCACCCTTATCTTTTCTACGGGATGATAGGACTAGGATCATCTATGTCTTACTAGAACATCTTGTTCTTTGCTTCCTTGTAGCCGTAGGAAAGTTGTGTTCAGTTTTTTGGAGTCGTTGTGCTTCCTAATTTGAGACTTCCTATGTAAGTGTTGTTGTTTGGTTGTGAGGATTTCCATTTCTCTTGCAATTACAGCCGTTATGTTGTCCGAGTCATTCCAGGTTTCTTCATAATCTGATGCATTTGCAAAATCCTTCCCTCCTTTCCGGTTGTCTTTCTAGAAGAAGTATTAGGTGGCATGCCTGACAGTTCTCTAGAGTTTGTTGTAGGTTTTGTTCTAGAAACCTATAGTGATTCATTTGCAGTTCTTCTTCCCATTTTAGATGTCTTCTAGCCAGAAGAACCACACTAACCATCGTTTTGGGGTACTTTGCTACTCTGACATATCTGTGGTAGCCCTAGTAAACCTTGGCCATCCTCTAGGAAAGTATCCAGAGATCAAACTCCTTAAACTATGCCACCCGACAGGTGTGTAGAATTCATAGTGGATCTAATACCAGGCACAACCCCAATTTCCAGACGCCCATATAGAATGGCCCCACATGAGTTAGCTGAGCTAAAAATCCAACTTGAAGTGTTGTTGGCAAAAGGCTTCATCCGCCCTAGCTCATCGCCATGGGATTGCCCCGTTCTGTTCGTAAAGAAGAAAGATGGAACAGAAAGGATGTGCGTAGACTATCGCCCGCTAAATCTAGCGACGGTAAAGAACAAGTACCCACTTCCCAGGATCAATGATCTTTATGATCAATTTTCTGGATCCTCGGTCTTCTCTAAGTTGGATTTGAGATTAGGCTATCATCAAATCAAAATCCGAAACGAGGACATTCCAAAAACGGCTTTCACTACTCGTTATGGTCTTTACGAGTATACCATCATGTCCTTCGGTTTAACCAATGCCCCCACCACATTCTCGCACTTGATGAATTCGATCTTCATGGAGTACCTAGATAAATTTGTTGTAGTTTATCTTGATGACATTCTCATCTACTCAAAGAACGTAGAAGAGTAGGAAGAACATCTTAGGTTGGTATTGATGAAACTTAGAGAGCATCGCCTGTATGCTAAATTTTCCAAGTGTGAATTTTTGCTACCAGAAGTGACCTACTTAGGCCACGTGATTTCTGCAAAAGGCATTGTTGTGAATCCCGAGAGAGTTCAGGCCGTCCTTGACTGGACTCCACCTGAATCGATAAAGCAAGTTAGGAGTTTTCTTGGCTTAGCAAGCTATTGCCGCCGCTTCGTCGAGAACTTTTCTAAAGTTGCAAAGCCTCTAACTGAACTCCTCAAGAAAGATAAGAAATTCCAATGGACTCCCAAGTGCGAGGAAAGATTTCAAGAGCTAAAAAGAAGATTGACTTCTGCACCCGTACTTGCGCCTCCAGACACCAAAAGGGATTTCGAGATTTATTGTGATGCTTCACGGCAAGGGTTAGGATGCATACGTATGCAAGATAGACATGTGGTAGCTTATGCTTCACGCCAGTTGCGTCCACATGAAGAGAAGTATCCTACCCATGACCTTGAACTCGCTGCCGTAGTTCATGCCCTGACAACTTGGCGACATTACCTCCTTGGTAATCGTTGTGAGATCTATTCCGTCCACCAAAGCCTCAAGTACATTTTCACCCAGCCAGATCTTAATCTCAGGCAAAGACGCTGGATTGAGTTGATAAAAGATTACAACGTAGGAATTTCTTACACCCCAGGCAAAGCCAATGTCATAGCTGATGCACTAAGTCATAAGTCGTATTGTAACAACCTCATGTTACAACAGTATCAACCACTTCTTCATGAGGAATTTCGAAAGCTCAACCTCGAGATTGTTCCTCGTGGATCTCTTTTCAACTTGGTGGTGAAACCAACTCTTGAGGATCAAATCATAGTTGCCCAAAGGCGTGCACGAGGTGTTCGCCGGATCAAGGAGAACATTGCTAACGGAGTTGCTAAATGTTTCTCCACGGATAGCAAAGGAACGGTATTCTTTGGAAATCATTTGGTAGTACCTAAGAATAGGGAACTAAGGGAGCTCATCCTCAAAGAAGCCCATGACACACCCCTCTCGATTCATCCCGGTAGCACAAAAATGTACCGAGATCTACGCCAGAGATTTTGGTGGACCAGGATGAAGAGAGACATTGCTCGATTTGTTGCTGAATGTGATGCTTGTCGTCGCATTAAGACAGAACACCAAAGAACTCCTGGTGCACTTCAACCTTTGCCTATTCCCGAGTGGAAATGGGACAAAGTCGTTATGGACTTCATCACCGGCTTTCCAAAAACCCAGAAAGGAAAGGATGCCATCTTCCAGTTCGCGAGTCTATAACTGCTAGCCAGTTAGCGGACTTGTTCGTCTCTAGAATTGTATCCCTTCACGATGTTCCTTTGGAAATCAATTCTGATCGTGGTAGCCTTTTCACCTCTAGATTCTGGGGAATCTTTCAGAATGCTATGGGAACTCATCTCTCCTTTAGTACAGCTTTCCATCCTCAGTCTAGCGGTCAAGTCGAAAGGGTTAACCAAATTCTTGAAGACATGCTCAGAGCTTGTGTTATCTCATTCGGAAAGAATTGGGATAAGTCTCTGCCATTCACCGAATTTTCTTATAACAATAGTTTTCAATCTAGTCTGAACATGGCTCCTTTTGAACTCCTTTATGGACGATGATGTCGAACACCTTTAAACTGATCAAAAACCGGTGAAAGACAATTATTTGGACCGGATATGATCATGGAAGAAGAAGAGCAAGTTCGCATTGTTTGTGATCAATTCAAAGCAGCCCAGTCTCGTCCGAAAAGCTACTATGATCGTCATCATAGGCATGAAAGCTACAATCTGGATGAGAAGGCTTACCTTCGGGTTACTCCTCTGAAGGGAACCCAACGTTTCGGTATCAAAGGAAAGTTGGCCCCACGTTACATCGGACCTTTCCGCATTCTTGCTAAACGTGGAGAATTTGCCTACCAACTTGAACTACCCCCGGACCTTTCCCGAGTACATGATGTATTCCATGTGTCACAACTCAGGCGTTGCTTCAAGGGCCCCATCCGCGAAGTCGACCATGAAACGCTTGGTCTCCAAGATGACATTTCTTATCGAGAGTACCCTGTTCGTATTCTTGATTCCGCAGAGCGTGTCACTCGTCGTCAGGAGATCAAGTTCCTCAAAGTGCAATGGTCACATCACTCTAAGAAAGAAGCAACCTGGGAAAGAGAAGAACGCCTCCGTGCCGAGTACCCCTCCTTCCTCCCGACGACTTCTGAATCTTGGGACGAGATTCTTTTGAGTGGGGGCGAGTTGTCAGAACCCCAACTAGGGTAAGTGCTAGGGCTTGCTTGACCCTTTGCATCATGAAGAAAAATTCAAAAGAAAATAAAAAATGGGGAAAAGAAAGCCCTGAAAAATTAATTCAAATGGCCAGACAAAAAAATTTCTTCCAAATTTTCCTCTGGTGTTTTTGAAAAGTCTTATAAATATGCATGATCACATATAAAGTGAAGTGGGTCCCACTGCATGCACCATGATTTTTCAAATATTCCAAACAGGGCTTGGAAATTAAATTAAAATCCAATTTGAATTTAAATTAAAATTGTTTGAATTTCAAAAATCTCCAAAACTTGTGAGTGGCTAGTTATTTATATTACAAGTCCACATAAAAGTTTGGGCATTTTTATAAAATGCTTTGCTATTTTTATCCAGAGCAAAACACAAGCCAGAAAAAGAAAAACAGAGAAGAAAAAGGAAAAAGGAAAGCTAGCCCACCCGGCCAGGCCGCAGGCCCAACTAACCGAACCCAGGCCCAAGCCCACGAGGGGCTTGTCGTCTACCCCAAGCAGCTCGCTGTCGAGCATGCCGGGGGCGACGACCGCCACCTCGACGGCGAGCGCCTTCTAGGCCTCCTCGAGACCCCTCAATGCGCCGACGCCCCAGTTCCCCCCGCACCAGTTCCCCCTCTCCCCGCTCGCCCTCACGGTCTCCCTCGCCGGAATCTCGCCGCACCCGAGAGTTCGCCGTCGCCGCCATCATGCGCCACCGTGGCCAACGGGCCCCTCTCGCTGTGCCACCATGTCCTCCTGCACCAGCGCCGTCGGACTCGTCTTCAACCGCGCGGAATCAAGCAAGGAGGCCCCGTGGACGCCGCCCGCGTCAACGACTTCTGCCGGCCACCGTGAACGACGACGACAAATTGCGTAGCCGCCGGTCACCCTCCGGCCTCCTTGAGCTCAGCATAGTGCGCAGGGTGAGAATCCGCTTCGAAAACCTCTATCCAGTGCTCCTCCTCGTAACCCGCAGCGCTTTTCCTCCATTCCAGTGCTCCGGCCGCAGGCGTCTTCGTCCTAGCCGTGGCCTTGAGCCCCCCCGTGAACCCCTAGTAGCCCCAGAAGACGCGCGTCGTCGAGGGCTTCCTCCCAGTGCCACCCATGCCCCGCCCCGTGCCCGATTTGGCAACTCCGGCGAAGCTCCGGCCGTATTCCGGCGAGCTCGCCATTAACCGAGCCCTAACCCCTCCTCTCTCTCTCTGGACAGTGGGCCCAAGGCCATTAGCCAGCTAATCCCCTCCCCAGCCCAATGACAAGTGGGGCCAGCCCCCCCCCCCCTTAACCTCTGTTTAATTTAAATCCAAAAAAAAATTAACAGTGAGCCACTGACAGGCATGGCCCATATGTCAGTCCTGCTGATGTCATGTTGAGGTCATGCTGATGCAGTAATGTTTTTCTCTGTTTATTTTTATTAGAAAAGAATTAAAGAAATCAGAAAAATCCAGAAAATAGCCAAAACTTCAATAAATCATAGAAAATTCATATTAACTCCAAATTGGACAAGTAATATATGAAAAATTATCAGCAGAAAATTCTCTATCCAAATATGCAACTTTCAACCATGTTTGAGTTGAATTTAAAATGGGACCAGTAGCTTTTGCTATTTGTCTTAATTGGAATTAATTCAAATTTATTCCAAATGCAATTCTAATTTGAACCAATGCAAGGCAAATATGATCACTTGTACTTCAGAAGCATATCACACACATGATCACATGGTTTACAATGATCAAACATTAGCAAATGCAAGTTGACATAATTTGAATTACATTTGGAGTTTGAATTTGAATTAATTTTCAAATCAACTTCAATTAAAATGTGACAATTTGAACCTAGGTCACATCAATACCATTCACATCATGTGAAAACTTAAACATGTGCTTGTGCATTCTATTACAATGTTGCCCCCCTCTTGTTGATGATTGTACCGGTAACAGTGCCCCCGAGACGGTGATCACCCCCGAAGAAGAAGACCACCGATTAGACCCGTGTATCGTCAGCAAGGCAAGCAAACCCCATTGATCATGTCTATAAAATCCTATTTCCCTCTCAGTCTCGCTTATGCATGTTTAGGAGATCACCGAGACACATTCTTTCGCTTAGTTGAACCCATTCCGATGCATGACCTATCATTCTATCACCGTATTAAGCAAACCACAATCCTAGCAGATTTAGCAGTTGAATGATGAGCATGTGGCCCCTGCAACTATTACTGCTTATTGCTGCTTAGTGATACAATGAGGTTACATTGATTGTGAGTCGGGATGGAATGAACACAGTGATGCTAATGATAACGTGTTGGTGAATCCACCCTAATCAAAGGTGATTGATGAGAGGCTGTGTAGGAGTACACAGTTGGTTGTCTCGGTGAACACCGCCTTAAGCATCGAGTTCTTGTATGGTAATCCAAGACAAAGAGTACAACCACACATTGGGCTCACTGACCCCTCTCGACCTAGTACCTTGATCCGTGTTGACGTCCAGGAGTCACATTAGTTCGGGCTTTCCATTTGGCATATGCATAGAAAAAAGAACGGGTGAAGGGTTGCATCATATAGATATGTGGGTGGATCTGTGAAACATTGAAACAATCTTCTCGGATGGCGTTTCGGTTGCCTACATTGTCTGAGTCCGTATCGTTGATCCGGCCGGGCTCTTGAGCGGGATCTACCTCAGATAGTCGACTCCGGGAATAGATCGGTTGTGAGCGAAGTGTCGTGGTGAACATCCTCGCTGTCACCTCTTGAACGGTGGCGAGACCTTGCGGTAACCGATGGTCATGTGTGTGTAGTTTACACCCTTGCAAGGTTAACAAAACTATTCGAATAGCCGCGTCCGCGGTTAAGGACTACTTGAAACCTGTATCTGATTATTAGACAACTTGAACTGGATACTTCTAAAATACACCAAGATAAGTGTGAGTGCTATGGCGTGCTTTCTCGTGGGGAAGTCGAGGAAGGCACCATAGTGGTGTAATTGCTTGGAGAAAGTAGTGGACTCGTGTACGCTTCTTACCTCAAGTTTGGTACTCGTAGTTCAGGACTAGCCAAGTCAAAGCTGGCCCTTCTGCAAGTGAAACCCCACCTCCCTTTACCTTGATACATGTGCATGAGTAGTATAGTTCCTACGTAAGTCTTGCTGAGTACGACTTTGTACTCACGTTTGCTTATTCTATGTTTTAGATGAACCCATCTACCCGATGTTGGCTTCGGCCCGAAGCTCGAAGAATGAAGACTCATACCAACACCAAGCTAGTGTAGTCCCAGTCAGACGACTGGTTCCCTCGTGGAAGGGCTTTTTTATAGAGAAGGCTTCTCTAAGCCATTTTTCAAACTTGTCTGTACTCAGACCTACTTTGCTTCCGCATGTTTGATGTAATGTTGGATCATAGACTTGTAATCTCTGTGTGCACTTTGTAAGAGTTATCAATAAAGAAGTATACATTATAGAGAATTGCAATGATACCTGCTGTTCATACAAGGCATGTTTGCTGCGTGTATGTTTATAACATGCATGTCTTTGTATGGGTTTTCGAGACGTTAGTTGTGATCTGGCTGGCGGTCTTTCATACACCAAGTGGCCCTTAGATGTGCGCAGCTTGGGGCATCACGATGCGGTTGTTCGAGACTCTGTCTCGTGCAAACTTTGTGGTATGATCGAGCCCGCCCTAGAGCCCGACTAAGTGATCGGGCTGGAGTCTGTTTATGTAAGGGTTATGATTCAATCGATAACATGGTTGAGGCGACTTGTCTATGAGTATGGGATTTCACCACCCATAATCATTTAGACTTGTGAGCGGGCGATGAGGACCCATCTCAGTTGATCATCCGGCCTGGATGGGATGCCCCTCACGTATGATGTTTTCCGAGAGTGTTCTGTGCTTGGCCTTGTCTGCTTAGACAAGTGGGTACGGCTCTCGGCTCTCCATGTGATTGAGTTGTGACTGGAATTACATACGCATATTCCGGGTCCCGACAGTTTGCTCCATCTTCTAGTTCGGCCCCTCAGAAACACCGGATTTGGATTCCAACTAGTGTCATTCCTTCACACCTTTTTGCAGGGCCATCCTATATGGTGCCTCAACCTCCTCCACCAAACACGAATCCCAATAGCTATGGTAGTGAGCCTGCCATCCTTGCTCCACCCCCTAACACCAGAGTTTTCTACAAGTGTGGTCATCCTTGCCAGGTTGCACGGAAATGTTCCTTGTCGGTGAAAGTTGATCCTCGTCCAAGACATGATGCCACCCCACCCAAGTCTTCCAAAGCTAAGTCTTCACAGAAATCAACCTCCAGCTCCTTGCAAGCAAAGTCCTTAGCCATTGTTGCTGGTTGTGTGTACCAAATCTCAGTTGAGGAAGCTATTGATACTTCTGACGTCATCCTTGGTACACTCCCAGTCAATCTTGTTCCCACCTCCGTTCTTTTCGATCCAGGAGCTTCTCATTCATTCATGTCGGAGAGTTATGCACTTTGGCATGAGTTCCCCTTTGAAGAAATGTTTTCTCCAATGATCATTCAAACTCCTGGTTCCAAATGGCAAACTAATAGAGTAAGCCATGGAAGTCAAATTGCAATTGAGGGTTTAGTATGCCTTGCTTCTCTTATAGCCCTCAAGTCTTCAGACATTGATGTCATCCTAGGAATGGATTGGTTATCAAGGCAGAATGCTTTCCTTGATTGTAAAGCCAAGTCAGTTAAACTTACACATCCTTCAGGCCAGACCATTGACTACACGTCACCCAGCTCTATAATCCAGATGCATACCTTGAATGTGCTTCCCCTTTCTAACCATGAAGATATTCCGGTGGTTCATGACTTCCTGGATGTCTTTCCTGAAGAGCTGCCGGGCATGCCACCCGACAGATGTGTAGAATTCATTGTAGATCTTGCCCCAGGAACCGCCCCAATTTCTAGACGCCCATACAAAATGGCCCCACGTGAGTTAGCTGAGCTTCAAGTCCAACTTGAAGCTTTGTTGGCAAAAGGCTTCATCCGCCCTAGCTCATCGCCATGGGGTTGCCCCGTTCTGTTCATAACAAATAAAGATGGAACAGAAAGGATGTGCGTAGACTATCGCCCGCTAAATCTAGCGACGATAAAGAACAAGTATCCACTGCCCAGGATCAATGATCTTTATGATCAACTTGCAGGATCCTCTATCTTCTCCAAGATGGATTTGAGATTAGGCTATCATCAAATCAAAATCCGAAATGAGGACATTCCCAAAACAGCTTTCACTACTCGTTATGGTCTTTACGAGTTCACCGTCATGTCCTTCGGTCTAACTAATGCCCCTGCCACTTTTTCACGCATGATGAACTCGATCTTCATGGAGTATTTGGACAAGTTTGTCGTAGTTTACCTCGATGACATCCTTATATACTCGAAGAACGAAGAAGAACATGCCGAGCATCTAAGGCTGGTATTGATGAAACTGAGAGAGCATCGCCTGTATGCTAAATTCTCTAAGTGTGAATTTTGGCTACCAGAAGTGGTCTACTTAGGCCATGTGATTTCTGCAAAAGGCATTGCTGTGAATCCCGAGAGAGTTCAGGCCGTCCTTGACTGGACTCCACCTGAATCGGTTAAGCAAGTTAGGAGTTTTCTTGGCTAAGCAAGCTATTGCCGCCGCTTCGTTGAGAACTTCTCCAAAGTTGCAAAGCCCCTGACTGAACTCCTCAAGAAAGATAAGAAATTCGAATGGACCCCCAAGTGCGAGGAAAGCTTTCAAGAGCTAAAAAGAAGATTGACTTCTGCACCCGTACTTGCGCCTCCAGACACCAAAAAGGATTTTGAGATCTTCTGTGATGCTTCACGGAATGGGTTAGGATGCATACTTATGCAAGATAGACATGTGGTAGCTTATGCTTCACGCCAGTTGCGGCCACATGAATAGAAGTATCCTAGCCATGATCTTGAACTCGCTGCCATAGTTCATGCCCTGACCACTTGGCGACATTACCTCCTTGGTTATCGTTGTGAGATCTATTCCGACCACCAAAGCCTCAAATATATTTTCACCCAGCCAGATCTTAATCTCAGGCAAAGACGCTGGATAGAGTTGATAAAATATTATGACTTAGGAATTTCTTACACCCCAGGCAAAGCCAATGTCATGGCTGATGCACTAAGTCGTAAGCCGTACTGTAACAACCTCATGTTATAGCAGTATCAACCACTTCTTGATGAGGAATTTCGACAGCTCAATCTCGAGATTGTTCCTCGTGGATCTCTTTTCAACTTGGTGGCGAAACTAACCCTTGAGGATCAAATCATAGTTTCCCAAAGGCGTGCACGAGGTGTACGCCGGATCAAGGAGAACATTGCTAGCGGAGTTGCTAAATGTTTCTCCACAGATAGTAAAGGAACGATATTCTGTGAAAATCGTTTGGTAGTACATAAGAATAGGGATCTAAGGCAACTCATCCTCAAAGAAGGCCATGACACACCCCTCTTGATTCATCCAGGTGGCACAAAAATGTACCGAGATCTACGCAAGAGATTTTGGTGGACCAGGATGAAGAGAGACATTGCTCGATTTGTTCCTGAATGTGATGTTTGTCGTCACATTAAGGCAGAACACCAAAGACCTGCTGGTACACTTGAACCTTTGCCTATTCCTGAGTCGAAATGAGACAAAGTCGGTATGGACTTCATCACCGGCTTTCCAAAAACCCAGAAAGGAAATGATGCCATCTTCGTTGTCATAGATAGGCTTTCCAAAGTTGCTCACTTCCTTCCTGTTCGCGAGTCTATAACTGCTAGTCAGTTGGCGGACTTGTACGTCTCCAGAATTGTGTCTCTTCACGGTGTTCCTTTGGAAATCAATTCTGATCGAGGTAGCCTTTTCACCTCTAGATTTTGGGGAAGCTTTCAGAATGCTATGGGAACTCATCTCTCCTTTAGCACAGCTTTCCATCCTCAGTCTAGCGGTCAAGTCGAAAGGGTTAATCAAATCTTGGAAGACATGCTCAGAGCTTGTGTTATCTCATTCGGAAAGAATTGGGAGAAATCACTTCGATTTGCCGAATTTTCTTATAACAACAGCTTCCAATCTAGTTTGAACATGGCTCCTTTTGAACTCCTCTATGGACGACGATGGCGAACACCCTTGAACTGGTCAGAAACCGGTGAAAGACAATTCTTGGGACCGGATATGATCAACGAAGCAGAAGAGCAAGTTCGCATTGTTCGTCATCGTTTGAAAGCCTCTCAGTCTCGTCAGAAAAGCTACTATGATCGTCATCATAGGCAAGAAAGCTACAATCTGGATGAGAAGGCTTACCTTCGGGTTACTCCTCTGAAGGGAACCCAAAGATTCGGTATCAAAGGGAAGTTGGCCCCACGTTACATCGGACCTTTCCGCATTCTTGTTAGACGTGGAGAAGTTGCCTACCAACTTGAACTACCCCCGCACCTTTCCCGAGTACATGATGTATTCCGTGTGTCACAACTCAGGCGTTGCTTCAAGGACCCCATCCGCGAAGTTGACCATGAAACGCTTGATCTCCAAGATGACCTTTCTTATCGAGAGTACCCTGTTCATATTCTTGATTCAGCAGAGCTTGTCACTCGTCGTCAGAAGATCAGGTTTCTGAAAGTGCAATGGTCACATCACTCCGAGAAAGAAGCAACATGGGAAAGAGAAGACCGCCTCCATGCCGAGTACCCCTCCTTCCTCCCGACAACTTTTGAATCTCGGGACGAGATTCTTTTGATTGGGGGCGAGTTGTCAGAACCGCAACTAGGGTAAGTACTAGGGTTGCTTGTGTCCTTTGCATCATATGAAATTTTCAAAACAAATTCAAAAATGGGGAAAAGAAAATCCCTAGAGAATTTAATTCAAATGGCTAGAAAAAAATTGCTTCCAAAAATTCTCTGGTATTTTTGAAAAGTCTTATAAATATGCATGATCACATATAAAGTGAAGTGGGTCCCACTGCCTGCACCAAGATTTGCCAAAAATTCCAAATAGGGCTTGGAAATTAAATTTGACCACTATTTGACTTGAAATTCAAATGTATTGAATTTCAAAAATGCCCAAATCCCAAAAGTGACTAGCTACTGGTCACCTAGTATTTATAAAATTAGTTGGGCATTTTTATAAAATGTTTTGGTATTTATTTATCAGAGCAAACAAATGAAAGAAAAATAAAAACAAACAGAAAAGAAATAAAAAGGGAAAAGGGGCCTTACCTGCTTCTGGCCCAACTTAAACTAGGCCGGCCCAGCCCACCCGAGACGCTTCTGTCGCCTTCCTTCCCCGTGGCTCCAAGCAGCTCGCTGGAGCTGGCAGCGCGGCGACGACGCCACGACGACACACGCACCTTCTAGGCCTCCCCTGCCCCCCTCCTAGCGCCACGACGACGCCCCAGTCACCCCGCACCCTCCCCCTCTCTTCCTGCTCGCTCTCCACCTCTCTGCGTTGATCTCCCACGCGCATCCGAGGACCTCCGTGGAGCGCAGTCGTGGAAACTCGTGGCCGGAGAGCTCTAGAGCCCCCGACGCCTTGTCCTTCGCGTTCAATGCCTTCGTCTTTGCCACCTTGAAAAGGATCGTGAGTTTTTTCGCCTTGGAGCTTCCGCAATCTTCACCGAGCCGCCGCCGGACGCCATGGATCCCGGCGAGCAATTCCCATCCTATGCGCCTCCTCCCTCTTAGCCGTCGACTCCATCATCTTCACGGTGAGCGCACGAACCCAACCCCCCTCCCCGCGCTCTAAATCCCTGCCGGAAGACACCTTCCCGCCGAAGCCGAGCTACCGTCGCCATGCCCTTCGTCGCCGGCCTCACTCCGGTGGCCGCCGGTGACGCCTGGATGGTCTGGGCGACGCGCGCTGGCGAGGGCTTCACCCCGCAGCCCTCGGCGCACCAATTGGTGGCCCGAGCCACCGTCCGTGCGGGCTCCGCCGTGGCTTCTGGCCAGCGGCGTTGACCCGCCGGCGAGCAGGTCGACGTGGCCTCTGTTTAGGGCCCTAACCCCTTGGTTAGTTGACCCTAGGTCAATGACAGGTGGGCTCAGGGCAGTCCAATTAAACACAGTTTAATTTAACCACGGTAATTAACCCACTTAGGCTGACACCCCGGCCCCACTGGTCAGCCCCCTGCTGATGTCATGCTTGCATCAGCATGATGCAATAAATCAAATTCCAGAAAATTAGAAATGAATTTAAGAATTACAGAAAATCCAAAAAAATAGCCAAACTTCAATAAATCATAGAAAATTCATATGAACTCCAAATTGGACGAATAATATATGAAAAATTATCATAAAAATGCAAGGATTATGAATATGCATTTTGTTTTCATGTTTGACCATTTTAAAATGGGTCAACAGTAGCAAACATGCATATGGCATAATTCAAATTTGAATTTGAAGTTTGAATTTGCAAAACCTTTGCAATACACTTCAATTAAATTGAATTGTTAACAAACCAGTACCATATACATCATGAACAACCTTATCATGTGCTTGTGCATTTACTTCCGAAGTTGCCCCCCCCCGCTTTGTTGATGATTGCTTCGGTAACAGTGCTTCCGAGACGGTGATCACCCCCGAAGAAGAAGACCACCGTTAAGACCCGTGTATCGTCAGCAAGGCAAGCAAACCCCATTGATCATATCTATAAAATCCCAATTCCCTCTCAGTCTCGCTTATGCATGTTTAGGAGACCACCTTATATCGGTTCTACCGCATAGTTGAACCCATATCCGATGCATGACCTATCATCTTGTCACAGTAGTAAGAAAACCACAATCCTAGCTGACATAGGAGTTGTTTGATATCATGTGGCCCCTGCAACTGTTACTTCTTATTGCATGCTTAGTGGTACAATGAGGTTGCTTTTGATGTGAGTCGGGATGCTGGTGAACATGGTGTTGATGAAAGTGAAACTGTGTTGGTGAATCCACCCTAATACAAGGTGAACGATGAGAGGTTGTGTAGGAGTACACAGTGGGTTGTCTTGTTGAACACCGCCTTAAGCCCGAGTTCTTGTATGGTAATCCGAGACAAAGAGTACAACCACACATTGGGCTCACTGACCCCTCTCAACCTAGTAACTCACCCCGATCCAAGTCCAGGAGTCACACCTAGTTCAGAATTTCCATTCGGCATATGCATAGAAAGATAAAGGAAATTAAATGTGGCATTCATGGTAGGACTTGTGGAACATGGCTTGTCAAGCGGTGAACCATCCGTCGAGGTGGGCTTCTCAGACGTGCCTACATGGTTTGAGTCCTGGCTGGAAGCTCGGCCGGAACTTCAGTTGGGTTTGGAACTCAGACAGTTGACTCCTTGGACTAGAACGGAGCTGTGGGCGAAGTGTTGTGGTGAACATCCTCGCTGTCACCTCTTGAATTGTGGCGAGACTTGGCGGTAACCGATGGTCATGTGTGTGTAGCGGTACACCCCTGCAGGGTTAATAAAACTATTTGAATAGTCGCGTCCTCGGTCTTGGACTACTTGGAAAGCTGTGCTGGATTATTAGACAACTTGAATGGATACTTCTAAAACTCGCAAGATAACCGTGAGTGCTATGGTGTGCTTCCTCGTGGGGAAGTCGAGGAAGTAACCATAGTGGTGTATTGGTTGGAGACTTGGTAGTGGACTCGTGTACGCTTCTTACCTCAAGTCTGGTACTCGTAGTTCAGGACTAGCCAAGTCAAAGCTGGCACTTCTGAATGATGAAACCCCACCTCCCTTTACCTTTATACTTGAGCATGAGTAGTTTAGTTCTGATGTAAGTCTTGCTGAGTACGACTTTGTACTCACGTTTGCTTATTCTATGTTTTAGATTGCAACCCCAGGCCCCCGATGGAGACACCTTCCTGAAGCTCAACGTTGACCTTGGTAGTATAGTCCCAGACAGCAGTCTGGTCCCTCGTGGAAGGGCATGTATGTTTAAAAGGCTTCTCTAAGCGATTTGTTCAACTTGTCTGTACTCAGACCTAATTTGCTTCGGTTGTATGATGTAATGTTGATCACAGACATGTGATCTTTGTATGCTCTATGTGTAAGTCAATAAAGAGTACTTTGTAGAGTTATGTGATGATACCTGCTGTTCATACTAGACATGTGTGCTGCGTGTATGATTATAACATGCATGTCTTAGTATGGGTTTTCGAGACCTTAGTTGTGATCTGGCTGGCGGTCTTTTATACACCAAGTGGCCCTTAGATGTGCGCAGCTTGGGGCATCGCGATGCGATTGCTCGTGACTCTGTCACGTGCACACTTTGTTGTATGATCGAGCCCGCCCTAGACCCCGACTAAGTGATCGGGCTGGAGTAAGTCTATGTAAGTGATTGGCCATTTTATGATTTAGTTTCGAGAGATCCGAAACGACAGGTCCCTCTATCTAACAACGAACAAATCCGGGTGGCCCCCGGGGAGTCGACACCCAATCCAAAATCCGTCCGCACTCTCGGATCGGACTCTTCCGGCTGACGCAGGTCAGATTACCGGGTCACCTCACATGAGGCCGGTTCCAAGCTGATCGGGTGGACCAACAGAGAAACCATGTCTCCGCTGGCCCAAGTTGTTTTAAAGGATATCTTCTAGGAGCGACCCGACAAATATATATGCATGGTTTCAAATGGTAAATCAGCTTGGGACACCTCTGGAAATGTTTGAAGCTAGGTAGGTAAGAAAAGGGGACCCCATAGTATCCCACACGCGGTTAGGCACGCTCGTCAAGAGACACAATACCCGGAACTCGGGTCCTAGGTGACTCGAATGGAACAAAGCATCGGGGCGGGATAGCCTGTACCTTCCATCCTTCGTCGAGTATAGTCAACATTATAATAATCATATCATCCACAACAATATAATAATATGATAGCCCAATCCAAGGAGTAACAGGATAACAGTTGATACCATCCTAAGCATGCATAATAAGCAGTGGTTAACCAATCAAGGTACATGGCCAAACAATGGTTTGCTAGGATGTGGGGGACATGGTTGTTTGGGTTTATTTGAGAGGCATAAATATGAGGTGGTAGGATCAAGCAATCGTTCTATCGTATACCTAGGCACAAGTGAGCTGAAAGTTATAAGCATGATATATGCTCCCTTACCTGATGAGAAGACGAAGTCGAAGGTGTAGTCGATCGCAAACTCACAACGTCTTTGAGAGTAACCGCGGGAGCACACAAGAAGTAAACACTGGAAAGACATTCGACGAGCAAGAATCTATTAATACGAAGCAATCACGAGCAAGCATCAATAAGAAGGCAACACGAGACAACGCACTACGACCGCATCTATCTTCGAGAGCAGTTACTAATAGGTTAAGTGAAGTATCGTCCACACACGACGATACCACACATTTACGATGGTTCAAGTTGTTTAGCTACACAACATGAGAAAATTTTGTTAACATGGCATCTCGCTCAAGCATGGCATATCACACAATGATGGCAAGAGGTGAATCATAAGGTAAACTACCTATGCTAGTCAATTTAAGTGAGGCACAATCCTAAACATGGCATAACACTAAGTACCCCACAACGATTTAAGTATTTTGGTACTGTTCTGCCCTAAACCGTATTTTATATTTGTTATTAGCAAGAAAGAGTAGCATATTCACGATGTACACGAAATTCTAGTCAAGTTACATGTAAAGAACATTTTAATTGGAGTAACGGTTAAAAAGTTATAGCAGATTACATTTACGGTGGCACGCGACGTAAATAGAAGATAAACAACATATACACAAGCTCAAACATGGCAAAGGGAAATTGTTTTATTAATCTACAAAAAATACTAAGCAAGTTTCATGTTAAATGTGTCACAATCCGAGCTACCGTTAAAAGATAATAGCATCGCTAAACGGTAACAAATACTGCCAATTAATCTGCCCAGGAAAAAACAAAGCCTGAACGGGCCGAAACAGCTACTACTGGGCCTAAACAGGATGAACGCTTCATACTAGCAAACGCCCACGGGCGCTACATAACTAGAACGTCCTATGGTCCGGGCCCAGTAGCAACATGAAAAAAAGGGAAGGGCGCTCCTCTACGTGCTGGGCCTGGCCCAAATAGCGGGTGGGCGAGGGATAGCCTCCCACCGCTCGGGGCGAGAGGAGGATGGCGGCCGAGGCGCACGATGCTGGGCTTGGGTTATGGGAGAGGAGGCTGTGACGCCCTCAATTTACGATCATGTACAATAATCATACATGCAGGGTACATGATCGAGATCAAGGTGCCACGGTGAGAATATCACAGCACAACACTAAACACAAAAGGATAAACCAATATATTACAAGAAACGGGGTCGCACGGACCCGAGTACATAAGTCATACAATCATAATATTTGAGTACATACATAGTTAGTCAATTTTTGCCTTAATAAGGCTAGCACAAATATCATCAGAGATACAGATCGAAAAGGCGAGGCCTCCTGCCTGGAACCACTGAACTACTCCTAGTCAACTGGGAACTTGACATCGTAGTAGGCTCCTCCTGTAATCTCTTGCTCCTGGGCTCCAACATCTGCTGGCAGCAACCGGTCGGGTATATAAAACAAAGGGAAAAAATAAAGCAAGGGTGAGTATCTAGCATACCCACGAGTCTTACGTTCAATACTAAGCATTCATGCATTGTATCAAATGGAAAGGGGAGGCTATATATAGTGGACTGAATGGTAGAAAGTCAGAATAAGGATGAGAAGCTAGGCCTATCGAAGACTAGCATCTTCCGACGAGTCTTGAAACACAAGAAGAGAATAGCCAACAGTTCATATAAAGCATAAAGTAACAATGCAGCAGAAGTTGCTGCAACATTGTATAATAGTAAGTTATAATAATTAACAATTATAAATGCCTCCGAGTTCCCTTCCTCGACTCCCTGTGAGGAAGAGAAACCGGAACCAACAGTTTAATAGTAATAGTTTGTAGTATTAGGCTCTGGCTTCAGCATAAAGCATCATGTTACCATGGACACGACTATTCTAATAGATCAAACTCCCTGCAGGGGTGCACTACTGTTCAGCCTGCACACTCGGATCTCCAGGGTGGCGTACACCTTGGTAGGGAATGCGGCACCGAGGCTATCCAACATGCCGAGGCCCATCCTACGAATCATTAGAGAGTTCCCCGCCGGTCTACAGTCCTAAGGGCAAGGTGGTCTTGGGACGTCGCCCCTCGCTCGGTGTCAGGAGGGTGAATTCCAACGTCGCAACGCGATCCGTCCCTCCCACAATGCTGTATTGGACGTCTTTCAGAGCTTTCGAACATGACCACAACGCGGAGGGCCCACACCGTAATCCCACGTGAAGGTAGTGCATACAGGCCTTTGCGGCCTCTCAAGTCACCCACCTGAACCATTATTCATATTATTATTATCATCTTGCAGACAAACGTTATCGTTGCCTCACTAACAACACAACAAACAACGAACATCAGCCAGGACCACCAGTACATCGGTGACTGCCCTGTCGTCCCGTCAAAGCTCTGCAGTTACCAACAAGGTGAACCGACTCCTTATCTTGTCTCGCGTGTGCTCCTAGAGGAGTTCGAATTTCGTGGTTTGATAACTCTTGCGGACCACGATCAGGGTCCAAGGCCGCCAGTACGTCGGTCGTACCCTCTCTGTCGACCCGTCGCAATACCTCTCGCGGACATCGGTGGGTCGCCCGACTCTTACCTTTAAGGACAAACATTGTTCAGGACCCTAGGGCGTCTATATAGAGTCAGCAATGAGTGGAGTACATGGATTCCTCCTCGATAGCTCACACTTAATGTGGCTCGGCAGAGCCGAGGTACGGGCCTTAGGTGGTGTCTGCTTTGCACCGTACCTGTTTCAGTTGTATATATTTTGTATCCACGTTGATACCAGAGTGATCACGACCCGCTAACTAATCCAAGTTGACTAGCAATGCGAAGGGCTCACTGCTGAATAACTTATATATAGGCAGCATAGGATAAAAGAAGGTACATGAAGGGGCGGCAAAGACAGGCTATGCAATTGAATAGGATTGTAACGTAGCAGCAACAACAATGCCTAGTGCAAGAAATGTACGGAAAATATAGGCGATATCTGGGGAAGGAAAATGGCTCTGCTTGCCAGGAGGCTCGACGGTATAGGTACGGTCATCGACGAAGTAGTCAATAACAGGGGCATCAGCAGCAGTCGTCAGGACTACAGGAAAATAAGAGAGGGGGAAGAAACAATAAATACACGGCAATAATAGCAATAGAAATACAAGACATGGCAAACGTAGTGATAGGGGTGAACTAATGCAGTGATATACGTTGCGGACGAAACAGGAATTTAATCGGCAGTTTTACCGGCTCCGGGCGATTAGCGGAAAGACGATCCGAAGGGGGAAAGTCTCGTGTGCGGTATGTTAGAGGGGTGAGGTGGGGGTATGGGTAGCGTATCCGTATTCGTTACATTTTTCTGCTCAATTTTCATGTATAAAGTTTTTCCATCCGATTTACGGTTTAAAAGTTATTGATTTTCAAAGTTTAAATCAAATTAAAACAATTTCCGGATTTTTCTTATTATTTAATAGACATTATCCACAACAGTAGGTTTGACTGGTCAACCTGACAGAGGGGACCCACCTGTAAGGTTGACTGGTCAACTGACCAGTGGGTCCCACATGTCAGCCTCTAGTCATTTAATTAAATCCTTATTTTTATTCTAAAATCTACTGGACCCACATGTCATACACACATTTAATTAAATAGAGATTAATCTAGTTAAGTAGGAATTTGTTAAGGGTGGGACCCAGCTATCATGGAGACATTTGTTTATTAGACAATTTAACTAACATTGATTTATGTTAATGGCCTGGGGCCCACATGTAAGTATAACATGTTTTTTTCTTCTTTATAATTTTAATAGGAGGGGGCTTAGCACTAATGGGGATTAGCCCCACGGGCTAACCACGCGGGCACGCAGCGCACGCCGGAGCGCGGCCACGGCCGGAGTTCGCCGTAATCGCAACCCAAGCGAAGAGAGGGGGCGCGGGTGGTCTGTGGCTTGCGCGTGAGCGCACGGCGTAGCCAAGGGCGCGGGCGCGGCCAAGACGTGGGGAGCGACCATGCGCGGAGGTAGCCGTGGAGGAACCGCAACAGCGGTGAGCAGCGCCAGGCCGTGGGGGAAACGGGGCGCGACGGGCGGTGGCTAGCGCGGCGAGGGTGCAGCCGCACGGCGCAGCACGACAGCCAAGGGAACGGGGCGCGGCCTTGGGACGGGGAGCGCGAGCTCCAGTGAGCACGGGCGGCGGCGATCGAAAGCGTCAACGGTGGCAGATCGAGGGGGAAAAGCATTGGAATCGATCGAGGATCTCACCGCGAAGCTTGTGGACGTGCTTGGGGAGCGCGGGTTGGCTAGGGCGCGACGAATTTGACGACGATGGTGGCGGCCGTGGGGGAAGGAGACGCCCGATTCCGGCGATGCGAAGGCGTTGAGCTCGTGTACGTCGGCGTAGGTGAGGTATTCAACCGCCACGGTCCTCCTGGACAAACCGGCGCGGCACTAGGTGGCCAGTGGCCGCGACAACGACGGCGGCGCGGCCACAGTTGCATCGAGCCCGTGTGGGAGGAAGAAAAGGGGGAGAGAGATGGAGGGGGTAATGGTGGCTAGGGTTCCATGGGGCAGGGGAGGTCATTCTTAGCCACCACGTTGCCTCGATGTCGAGCCGTGAGAGGAGACATGGAGGGGGCTCGGCGTACGGCGTGCCTGTGGACACTGATCCACATAATGAACAGGAGAGGGGAGGAAGAAGACAAAGGGTGGGGGGTTTGGGCCGGGGTGAGCCATGGCTGGGATTGCCCTGTGTGAAAAATAACTCTTTTTCAAAAAAAAATTTGTTATCCTATTGCCTTCTGTTTTATTTGTTTAGCTAGAATATGATTTTTATAAAATGTGCCAAGTGTTCCTAAATTAATATCACACTATATAACAGTGCCACAAAAGGTTTGGGTGCATAATTTCTTTTGAATATGCAATGGATATTTGGGGCTATATTGGTACTGTTTAGAATTTCTTGAATTATTTATTTATTGCAATAAATACCCAAGGTTGGCTTAACATGGTCCACTTCTTTTTAGTCATTTAACAGAATTGGTTGCACAATTTTTGGACAAGGTTTTATTTGTCATATTGTTTTTAATATCAAGAATAAGGTTTTTTTGGATATGATCAAAAGAAAAAAGATGATCAAGGCATGATTAGCAACAGTAATTATCATTTACAAAAGTGATTACTGTTACATGATGCCGAGGGTGTTAGAAATCTCCCCTAGTACAAGAATTCTCGTCCCGAGAATTTAAGCGGTAGAGGGGAAAAGATCGGGGTAGTCATCACGAGGATGATCTTCGCGTTCCCAAGTGCCCTCCTCTTCAGAGTGATTCGACCACTGAACTTTGAGGAACTTGATTGACTTGTTGCGGGTTCGACGTTCAGACTGATCAAGAATGCGGCTCAGATGTTCTCGATAAGACAAGTCCTGTTGGAATTCCAGCATTTCAGGATCCCCTGCTTGGATAGGATCCTTGAAGCAGCGACGGAGTTGCGACACGTGGAAGACATCGTGGACTTGGGAGAGGTTTGATGCCAACTCCAATCGGTATGCCACCGGTCCACTTCTGGAGAGGATGTGGAACGGGCCAATGTAGCAAGGAGCTAACTTGCCTTTGATTCCGAAACGATGAGTGCCCCTCATGGGAGTGACACGAAGGTAAGCTTGTGGTTGCGGTCATAGTTGCTCTTCCGGCAGGACTGGGCGGCATTCGGGTGTTCACGGATTACGCGAACCTGATCTTAAGCATGCTGTATAATTTCCGGAACAATGAGGGTTCATTCCCCAGTTTCTGACCAATTAAAAGGGGTTCGACACCGATGTCCATAAAGAACTTCAAAGGGTACCATCTGCAGACTAGCTTGATAGCTGTTATTGTACGAGAATTCAACAAATGGAAGGGATTCCTCCCGTTTCTTATCGAATGAGATGACACAAGCTCGAAGCATGTCTTCAAGCACTTGATTGACTCGTTAGACTTGTTCTTGCGACCGGGGGTGATAAGCAGTGCTGAAGTTTAGATGAGTGCCAATAGCTTCTTGGAAACTATCCCAAAATCTTGAGGTGAAAATGCTGCCACGGTCTGAAATGATCTACAACGGAATACCATGGAGGGACACAATTCTGGAAACATACAAGTCTGCTAACTGACTAGCAGAGATCGTCTCCTTGACTGGAAGAAAGTGGGCAACCTTGGAGAATCGGTCGATGACGACAAAGATGGCATCATGACCCTTCTATGATCAGGGAAAACCAGTGACGAAGTCCAACTCGATCTTGTCCCACTTCCATCCAGGAATAGAGAGTGGTTGCAGAGTCCCAACAGGTCTTTGATGTTCGGCTTTGACGCGACGACAAACGTCACATTCATCAACCTATCGAGCGATGACTTGCTTCATGCTAGACCACCAGTACCGCTGACGAATGTCTTGGTACATCTTGATACTACCAGGGTGAATCGACAAAGGGGTATCGATAGCTTCCTTCATGACATCACGGGCGTAGTTCAGGTTGGCCTTGGCTACCGAAACCGCTAAACGACCCTTGAAGTATACCGCATCATCATCACTTGCATCAATAGTGAAGATTGAGGGCTTTCTGCTGGCGACATGGCGCTTAATCTTCACAATGTTAGAGTCATAATGTTGTATCGTCTTGATGCGGTCAACGAGGTCTAGTTTGAGAACCAGTGAGTTCACATATCCCTGCAGAACAATTTCGATGTTCAACTTGCGAAGCTATTCATACAGAGCTGGCTGTTGTATTTGAACTTCAAGTTCACTACAGTAGGCTTTGCGACTCAAGGCATCGGCCATCACATTAGCCTTGCTAGGGGTGTATTGAATATCCATGTTGAAATCGGCTATTGTCTCGAGCCATTTTTTTTGGCGGAGATTCAGGTCGGGCTGAGTAAACACGTACTTCAGGCTTTGGTGGTCGGTGTATATCTCGCAACGATTACCGACGAGGTAATGTCGCCATAGCTTCAATGCATAAATTACTGCTGCCAATTCAAGATCATGTGTTGGATACTTATCTTCACGAGCAGTAGCTTACGAGAGCCATAAGCAATCACGCGACGCTCTTGCATTAGGACACAACCTAATCCTTGACAAGACGCGTCACAATAGATCACGGAGTCCTTCCGAGTATCAGGGGGAGCACAGGGGGAGAAGTGAGCTTGTCCTTGAGAGCTTGAAAACTTTCCTGGCATTTATCTGTCCACTCGAACTTGACGCCTTTGTGAAGCAGATTAGTCAGAGGCTTCGCAATCTTTGAGAAGTTCTGACTTGCTTGATAGTCTTGGGAGGAGTCCAGTCAAGAATAGCCTGGATACGTTCTGGGTTAACGGAAATGCCTTCCCTGGAAATCACATGACCAAGGTAGGTTACTTCAGGAAGCCAGAACTCACACTTAGAATACTTAGCATAGAGTTTGTGTTCTCGAAGTTTTTCAAGTATATGACGAAGGTTTTCAGCATGTTCCTCTTCATTCTTGCAGTATACCAAGATATATCCAGATAAACCACGACGAACTTGTCGAGGTATTCCATGAATATATAGTTCATCAATCGGGAGAAAGTGGCTGGGGCATTGGTCAGGCCAAAAGACATGACAGTGTACTCATATGAATCATAGCGAGTAATGAAAGCGGTCTTCGGGATGTCCTCTTCGCGGACCCAGATCTGATGGTAACCCAACCTCAAATCGAGTTTAGAGAACACCGTAGATCCAACAACTTGATCATATAGATCGTTGATCCGAGGAAGCAGATATTTGTTCTGCATTGTTGTCTGGTTGATAGGTGATGGTACGAATTAACGCCCCCTCGTTGGTTACCCAAAGTGGAAGGTTGAGATGTAGATAGCAGAAATTTCCCTTAGCGAAAATGCTTAGGTTGAGTGTCGACCAATAGGACTCCAACAGATACAAGAAGGTGGTGAAGTGAACAACGGCACCGTTCACAACTCAAGGTTGCTTACTTCACTTGGACCAGCACACCCAGGAAATAACTTTGCTTCCCAACGAGTACATAGTAGTTGTCAATTCCTCCGTCCTTGTTGTTTACAAAGGATAAAACGCATGGGATAATAATGATAGTGATAGCAACGGAAAAGTAAATAAAGCAGTAAATTGATAGCGGGTGTAAACATTATTGGAAATATGGACCGGGGTCCTATGATGTTCACTAGTGATGTCTCTCGCCCAAAAGAGGATAAAATAGCCATGCGAGGTAAAACAAATTACAGCTGGGAAATTTACAGGATTATGTGCGCAAACCAATGCTAATTATGCTATAAAGAAAGGAAGAGGCTCAAAAGCATGGGAGGTACGCCAAGACAAGTAGACTGATATCCATTTGCATCTACCTAATAATCATCCACCTTGAGATATCTATCCAGAAAATCTCACTATTATTAAGTTGCGAATCCCACCCAAAGTGTAAACTCAAAGCAACAGACAACAACATTAAAGAACTTTGCGTAAAGTAAACAAACCTTGCACCCGCAAGGTGCAAGCACCGTTGTTTCCCCCTTGTGGCAACAACACATCCCCTAGACTCAAGTTTCTGTCACTCAAGCTAGTCATCGGGGGGCATGAACCCACAATCATGCATAACGCTCCCTCTTGGAGTCACTACCTACTACTTGGCCAAAGCAATGAACAGCAACGGAGAACATGCAAGAATTACTCTAGAACATAAATATAAAAGAGGAGAATCAAATATATTACTCAAAACACAATCTGAACATAATCTCATAATCCATCGGATCCCAGAAAACTCAGCATAGCAACAGCAGAAATATTACATATGTGTGTCGATCATGTAGGGCAGCTCACGAGGTCTAATCCATGAAGAACAAAGAGGGGAGGAGAACATCACATAGCTACTGATCATAGACCCATGGTCCAATGTGGACTACTCACGGTTCATCCGGGAAGCATCCATGGTGGTGGAGAAGCTCTCGGAGGTGGTTCCTCCCTCCGGCAGGGTGCCGGGAAGAGGTCTTCTTGTGCTCCCGATCTTGGAAGCGCGACGGCGGCGGAACAGAGGAGAGATCGAGAAAAAGGGTTTCCGTCATGGGGGTTTCACGTCATGAGGGATATATAGGAGAAGGGGGGCAGCCAGGGGGGCACTAGGGGTCCAAGCGGCCCGTGGCGTGGCCCCACCCTAGGGCGCGCCGGGAGGGCGCCTGGGGCCCTGGTGGGTCCCCTCTAACCCCCCCTTGGTGATTCCTGAAGCTTCTTCTGCGCTGATTTTTTATTGGATTTTTCCCGAATTTTTGGAGCACTTTTAATATGGGGGAATCTGAGATAGAAAAACAGCAGAAAACAGGAACTGGCACTAGGGTGCCTTGAGTTAATAGGTTAGTCGAAATATGATCAAAAGTGTATGGAAGTTCATCAATATCATAGCAATATCACACAAAAGAGGCATGGAGCAAGCAGAAATTATAGATACGTTTTGGACGTATCAACATACCCAAGGTTAATTCTTGCTCGTCCTCGAGTAGGTAAATGATAAAAGCATAATTTCTGTGGTGACATGCTAACAACCATATAAGAACTTTGTAAGTAAAGCAATCAAGGCATGTAATTCAATTCAAGTCATAACAGGCAAGAGTCTATATTTAGCATTGAAACAAGCAACATAAGAACATAAAGGTGCAAGAGCTCTCGCTGTCCGTGACTCGAATGTCTCCAAATGGTGTTTGGGTGCAAGAAAGGGGAAATGGATATACGAGAAAAAGTATTTTTGTGTTGAGAACTCAATCTACTAAAGTTTCACACTTGGTCTTCTTTGGAATCTTATCTTGACTCATCCCCAGACCACTAGCCAGGTACAAGTCAAAATGATCCACTCCTTTTCGACATTTTGAGCACTAATGAAATGGATGATCGTAAGGAAGAAAGTTGACACTTAGGATGGCAAAGAGAGAATATGGTGGAGGAGGAAGACAAAAAGGTGTGAAAGGCTCACATCAATGAGGACAATCATAGGCGAGAGAAAGACAAATGATAAATATGATGTGAGGAGTAGGGATTGCCATGCAACGTATGCGCATATGAGCTAAGGTAAGCTCTCCAATGGAACTAGTGGGGGTGCATCCAACTTGCTTGCTCAAGAAGACCTAGAGCTCATTTGAGGAGGCTCATCATTGGAATATACAAGCCAAGTTCTATAGTGTGAAGGTCCCCACATAGCTATATGCATGATTGATAATCTCTATGGAGTACAAGATATAAGAGGGAGTACGAGTGTGGATCTCTCAAAAGGAATAGTAGTGTGCCCCTTCTCTCTTTTTATTTCTTTTTCTCTTTTTTCTATTTTTTGTATTTTTTTGGTGGCCTCAATGGCTCTTTCTATTTCTCTCATTTGTCCTCTTTGGGATCTTTTAATTCATCCTCTTTGGGATCTTTTAAGTTGTACACTTTGGGATCTTTTCCTCACTTTAGGGGCAACATTCTATACATTACAAGAAGTATAGAAGATCTTTCACACTTTACAAAGGTACTCAAATCATAAAGAAGATGTAACTATCATGATGTATGCAAATGTATGCCTCTGCTAGTGTAGCAGGATATGCAATGATACTAGCGCGTCATGTAGCAATGATAGGGAAAGGCCCAACTAGCATGCGGCTCGTCGATCAAGCAAGTAGCATGTATGACATGAAGATCAAGTCATGAGAAGATGGATGTTGCATGGCAATATATCTCGGAAAGGCTATGGAAATGCCTTGATAGGTAGGTATGGTGGCTGTTTTGAGGAAGGATATAAGAAGGTTTATGATGACAGAGCGTATCATGCCAAGGGTTTCGACGTACCGGTGAAGGTGGGCGCCAACTCTCGGAGTGAGAAGAAAGGAATGCACGGCACAGGAGAGGCTAGAAAAATATGGGAAGGTGGAAGTGTCAACTTTCGAATACTCACATTAGTCCGAAGAACTCATGCACTTATTGTCGGTAACTCTCAATCTAATAAAGAGGTTCACAAAGAGACAAGTACCCCGAGGAGGAGTGTATGGGGGTTTGGTTATCCTTGCGCATCCTCAACTCATGGTACGTGAGTGTACTCTAATATCCGACCCCTCAGAAGAGTAGTGATCCATCTATTAGCTAAAGTTCTCAACTAATTTGTAAGTTTTGAAAATAAACACGGATTTCCCAAAATACGACATCTATCACTAATAGGCTAATTATCTTGACACCAAAAGTCCAAACATTACTCAAAACAATACCTCAAAACTATTGCAAGTTACTACTACAAAAGAATAGCAACCTCAATTACCTACTTAGAGTCAAGACACAAAACTCAGTGCAACATGCAAACTCGCTAAACAACAAAAACATGAAAACTCTAGAGGGTTCCAGAAACAAACTAAACAAAATCTCTTAAAAAGATAAGCATGAAAACTAAGAGCTAAACATGACAGTAGCTATGAAAAAGATAAAGAACACACAGAACAAAGATAAGAGTGAAAAATCCTATGTTGTGTTCTAGATTTTGGAAGTGGACCGTGTTTCTCTCCCACACAAAGAAAGCTGGGTTCTAACTTTTTATGAACAGCAAGAAAATCTAAATAAAATAAAAATAAAACCTAAGAGCGAGACGCTCCAAGCATAGCACATAACACATGAAGTGATAAAAATATAGTGAAGCGAGAGACGAACTGATAATTGTTGATGGAGAACGGGATGCACGGGGGCATCCCCAAGCTTAGATGCTTGAGTTTCCTTGAATATTTCTTGGGGATTCATGAGGGCATCCCGAAGCTTGAGTGTTTGACACTCCTGAATCTTCTTTTATCACCTTCCCTCGCACACTTGAAAACTCCCTTCATACATAACTCATCATAATCTGATTAGCGAGGTTAGTACCCATAATAAAATAATTTTTTCTCTACTAGAAACAAAGATATTCTTGAATAGCTACTGTTTCTCAAGATTGCCAAAAATGTTTTGCAAAGAAAAAGCAAGCTTAAGGTTTGCAAAATGAAGGAAAGGCAAAACAGGACAGAATCTGTGAAAAATAGACCAGCAGGTAGTAATAAATTTTTAAGGGATACTTCTGCAAATCAAATCAAAAAACTCAGAACATACGAAAGTTCTGTAATTGTATAGAGCACGCTGTGTAAAAATTTCAGCTCAAAAAGATGAACTGGGATTTTTCTGTAATTTTTCTAGTCACGAGGACAGAATCTGTTTTCTAGACAGCATGTCACAACTTTCACTTCCCTTATCATATGAGGCTATAAGTGGCACAAAGCTTGAAAAGTAAAGATACAATGATGTTGCTACAGTAGTAACAATCAACAAGACCTCTAAAAAAAGAAGAAAAACAAAAAGGAAGTCCTAAATTCGTTGCAGGCTGCCTCCCGAAAGCGCTTCTTTAAATACATTAGCTCGGCTTAATGCAAATAGATCAAGTCTTTTCAAGAAAATAACTAGCCCGTGTGACAGACTCAAAAGGCAACTTAATCTTTTTCCTAGGGAAGTGTTCCATCCCTTTTTTAAGAGGAGATTGGAATTTTATGATCCCTTCTTTCATATCAATAATAGCACCCACGGTGCAAAGAAAAGGACGTCCCAAAATAATTGGACAAGAAGGTTCACATTCAATGTCCATAATAGTAAAATCAATGGGAACATAATTGTCATTGACAATGATAAGAACATCATCGATCTTCCCCAAAGGTTTCTTTACGGAAGAATCGACAAGACGAACACCGAAAGAACAAGTATCAAAAGGTTTTAATTCAAATGTATCATACATTCTTTTGGGCATAACGGAGGTACTAGCTCCAACATCACATAAAGCATAGCAAGAAAAGTTATTCCACTTAATTTTAATCATAGGATCCCAACCATCTTCTAGCTTTCTAGGTATGGAGGATTCTACCCTAAGCTTCTCCTCCCTAGCTTTAATGAGAGCATTAGTGATATTCTCTGTGAAGGCAAGATTAAGTGTGCTAGTGTGGGGGTCTCTAGACATCTTGTGAAGGAAACGAATAACTTCAGAAAGGGTGCAATTATCGAAATCAAGGTCACTACTATCAAGTAAATTGGTAGTTGTGTCCTTTAGGCTCACTTGTTTGGTAGCTTCTATAGTCATAGGAGTTTCTTCTTCTACGGTTGAGGTCATAGCATCACAATTAATAGGTCCTATGGGACTAGGGGTGCATTGGGTGCTAAGAGTTTGGATATCCTCAACCACTTGGATAGTAGCAATGGTATGGTGTGTAGGAAGGCTCTTAGTTCTATCTTCTTCCTCCTTTTCTCTAGCCCATCTCTCTTTAAGTTTAGCCATCATCCTAATGTTTTCATTAATTTGCATTTGGATAGCATTCATAGGAGTGACCTTCCTCTCCTCAAGAGGAGAAGTTCTAATTTTAAGCAATTCTACTTCATGGGCTAAATTGTCTACCTTTGAGGAGAGGTTATCTAATTTGTCTAGTTTTTCCTCTACACTCTTGTTGAAGGCTTTTTGGGTAGTGATAAAGTCTTTAAGCATACTCTCTAATTCAGAAGTGGAGTTTTTGATGCTAGGATAAGTTTGTTGCTCCCATAGTTGTTGGAGGGGAACAGTCTAGTATTGCTACCAAAATTACTCCTATAAGCATTGTTGTTGAAGTTGTTTCTAGAGATAAAGTTCACATCTACTTGATCTTGAGCAATCAAAGAATTTAAAGGAACATCATGAGGATCAATAGGAGATTGCTTGGTAAGTAGAGACATAATCAAGTCAACTTTTCCATTTAGGGAGGACAGAGTTTACCTTCCTACCTGTTGGAGCTCTTTCGGTGTGCCATTGGGAATAGTTGGTCATCATGTCATCGAGAAGTTTTGTAGCAGTTCCAAGTGTAGTTGACATAAAGGTTCCTCCCGCGGCCGAATCTAGCAAGTTCCGCGAGGTAAAGTTCAAGCCTGCATAAAAAGTTTGGATAACCATCCAAGTAGTCAAACCATGCGTAGGGAAATTCTTAACAAGAGATTTCATGCGTTCCCAAGCTTGGGCAACGTGTTTATTATCCAATTGCTTAAAATTCATAATATAGCTCCTCAATTGGATAATCTTAGCATGGGGGTAGTACTTCCCAATAAAAGCATCCTTGTACTTGTCCCAAGAATCTATGCGATTCCTAGGCAAGGATTGAAACCAAATTTTAGCTTCATCTCTCAAGGAGAAAGGAAAAAGCATAAGCTTAACAATATCACCATCTACTTCTTTGTACTTTTGCATATCACAAAGCTCAATAAAATTATTGAAGTGCAAAGCAGCATCATGTCTAGCACCGGAGAATTGATCTTTCATAACAAGGTTCAGCAAAGTAGGTTTAATATCATAAGAAGGTGCTGAAGTAGCAGGTGTAGCAATAGGAGTGCAGATAAAGTCACTGTTGTTGTGACTAGTGAAGTCACAAAACTTGGTGTTCTCGGAGGAACCCATAGTAGCAGCAAGCAAGATAACTATTTTTTTGATTTTTGATAAAGAAAACTAAAGCAAAAACTGAAAGGTAAACTAACAAGACTAAAAAGCAAAGATAAAAGATAGTGTGCAACTCCCGTATCTTGAAGAGTGGAGTCCCCGGCAACGGCGTTAGAAATTGCTTTTGATGATACGAATTAACGCCCCCTCGTTGGTTCCCAAAGTGGAAGGTTGAGATATAGATAGCAGCAATTTCCCTTAGCGAAGATGCTAAGGTTGAGTGTCAACCAATAGGACTCCAACAGATACAAGAAGGTGGTGAAGTGAACAATGGCGCCGTTCACAACTAAAGGTTGCTTACTTTACCTGGACCTTCACACACAGCAAATAACTTTGCTTCCCAACAAGTACAGAAGAGTTGTCAATTCCTCCGGCCTTGTTGTTTACAAAGGATAAAACGCACGGGATAATAATGATAGTGATAGCAACGGAAAAGTAAATAAAGCAGTAAATTGATAGCGGGTGTAAACAATATTGGAAATATGGACCGGGGTCCTATGATGTTCACTAGTGATGTCTCTCTCCCAAAAGAAGATAAAATGGCCATGCGAGGTAAACAAATTACAGTTGGGCAATTGACAGGATTATGTGTGCAAACCAATGCTAATTATGCTATAAAGAAAGGAAGAGGCTCAAAATATGGGGGAAACCTGAAATAGAAAAACAACCTTGAGTTGTGAACGGCGCCAAGACAAGTAGACCGAAATCCATCTGCATCTACCTACTAATCATCCACCTTGAGATATCTATCCAGAACATCTCGCTGGTATTAAGTTGCGAATCCCACCCAAAGTGTAAACTCAAAGCAACGGACAACGGCATTAAAGAACTTTGCGTAAAGTAAACAATCCTTGCACCCGCAAGTACAAGCACCGTTGTTTTCCCCTTGTGGCAACAACACATCCACTAGACTCATGTTTCTGTCACTCAAGCTAGTCTACTACTTGGCCAAAGAAATAAACAGCAACGCAGAACATGCAATAATTACTCTAGAACATAAATTAAAAAGAGGATAATCAAATATATTACTCAAACACAATCTGAACATAATCTCATAATCCATCGGATCCCAGCAAACTCAGCATAGCAACAACATAAATATTACATATGTGCGTTGATCATGTAGGGAAGCTCAGGAGGTCTAATCCGTGAAGAACAAAGAGGGGAGGAGAACATCACATAGCTACTGATCATAGACCCATTGTCCAAGGTGGACTACTCACGGTTCATCCGGGAAGCATCCATGGTGGTGGAGGAGCTCCCGGAGGTGGTTCCTCCCTCCGGCAGATTGCCGGGAAGAGGTCTTCTGGTGCTCCCGATCTTGGAAGCACGGCGGCGGCGGAACAGAGGAGAGATCGCGAAAAATGGTTTCCGTCATGGGGGTTACACGTCACGATGGATATATAGGCGAAGGGGGGCAGCCAGGAGGGCCACCAGGGTTCCAGGCGGCCCCCTGGAACGGCCCCACCCTAGGCCGCGCCGGGAGGGCACCTTGGGCCCTGGTGGGTCCCCTCTGGCCCCCCCTCGGTGATTCCCGATGCTTCTTCTGCGCCGATTTTTTATTGGATTTTCCCAAATTTTTGGAGAACTTTTAATATGGGGGAAGCCTGAAATAGAAAAATAGCAGAAAACAGGAATTGGCACTGGGGTGCACTGAGTTAATAGGTTAGTCCAAATATGATCAAAAGTGTATGGAAGTTCATCAATATCATAGCAATATCACACAAAAGAGGCATGGAGCAAGCAGAAATTATAGATACATTTTGGACGTATCAATAGGTCGGTAATCTTGGACCAAACGGTTTGTTCCATCGCTCTTTTTGAAAAAGAATGAAGGTGCTCCCCAAGCAGAGGAACTTGGACGGATGAAGCCTTTGTGGAGTGTCGTGTCGATATCCTTCTTAAGTTCAAGGAGGTGGTGAGGCGGCATCTTATAAGGCGCTTAGCAATAGGGATGGTGTCGGGCTTCAAGTCGATGACGAATTCGACTTCTCTGATTGTGGGTATTCGCGGCAGTTCTTCTGGGAAGACGTCGAGAAAATCGCGAATGACTGGAATGTTCTCGATCCCTTCAAGAGGTCAGGCATTCAATGCATTCAGAGCATATATCTGGCTTTCGGCATGCTGAGCTGTTCGGGACGAGTACAAAATCTTCTTGCCAGACGGGTGCGTGAGCTAAACTGTCTTAGTGGCACAGTGGATATGGGCATCATGGGCTGCCAACCAATCCATACCGAGGATTAAACAATGTTGGACGACTTGAGGATAATAAGAGGAGCATGGAACAACAGACCCACAATTGCAATGGTGGTATCGGGGCTCATCATGGTGGCACGACTCTGAGATCCAACGACATTTACCGTTAAATGAGTGGCCAAGGATTTCATAGCTATTCCATGCAACTGAGCAAACGATTGGTACATAAATGAATGCGATGCCCCAAAATAAAAAAGAACAGAAGCTGGCATTGAATTGAAAAGTAAGGTGCCCATCACCATTTTTGGGGACTCGCAAGCTTCTTCCATCTTGACATGGGAACCTGAGCACAACTTATTGTAGACGGTTTGGTGTTGCGGTTTCTGGAATAATGGCTTTGACAACTTCTTTTTCTGCCAACAGGAGGACAAGGTGCGCGGTGACCTGGCTGTCCACACTGGCAGCATAAGCCATCATTTTGGGGAGGAGCCATAATATTGGGTTGTTCAGTCGGAATCGTTAGCTGTCTCAGAGGCAGAGGCAGACGAGGTGCAGCATAAGATGGCCTTGGCGTTGGAGCAGGCCGGTGAAAAAAATTGTGCGGGAGCCAGACTCTAAGTTTCTGAACAGGCTGACCCGAAGATGGGCCAGTATCACGAGCACGCTTGAGCGACTCATGGTGCTTAGTCAGAGCAGATTCAGCTTGGAAAGCCTTGCTAACGAGCGTTGCCAAGTCAGCACAATGAACAATGGCAAGTGTGAGCTCTATATCAGGTTGCAGTCCTTCTCAGAATTTCTCCTGCTTGCGAGCGTCGGTGGTGACGCATTTCTCAGCATAGCGGGACAACTCAAGGAATTTCCTATGATATTAATCAATAGTTGTCTGGCCCCGATGGAGTTTGTGGAACTCCTTCTTGTGGTCAATCAGACCTCGAGGGATGGGCCATGCACGGAAGGCTGGCTGAAATTCTTGCCAAGCGGTTACAGTTCACTCTGGCAACGGAAGCCTATGGCTTTCCCACCATTGAGCAGCTGGACCCCTCAGATGATACCCCGTTGTCATACACAATAGTAGTCATATAGACATACAGATCTTTGCACATAGTCGGTCTGTCGGGACACGGGGTTAGTGTATGCAAGTCGTGCTATGACATAGTCATATGGAGAGCTGAGAACCGTACCCAGTTGTCTAAGCAGACAAGGCCAAGCACAGAACGTTCTCGGAAAGCATCGTACGTGAGGGGCATCCCATCCAGGACGGATGATCAACTGAGATGGGTCCTCATCGTCCGCACACAAGTCTAATGATATGGGTGATGAACTCCCATATTCAAAGACAAGTCGCCTCAACCATACTATCGACTATCTCATAACTCTTACATAGACTTACTCCAGCCCGATAACTTAGTCGGGGTCTAGGGCGGGCTCGATCATACATCAAAGTGTGCATGAGACAGAGTCTCGAACAATCGCATCGCGATGCCCCAAGCTGCGCACATCTAAGGGCCACTTGGTGTATAAAAGACCGCCAGCCAGATCACAACTAAGGTCTCGAAAACCCATACAAAGACATGCATGTTATAAACATACACGCAGCACACATGCCTTGTATGAACAGTAGGTATCATTGCAATTCTCTACAACGTATACATTTTATTGATAACTCTCACAGAGTGCACACAGAGATCACAAGCATGTGATCCAACATTACAACAACAAGCGGAAGCAAAGTAGGTCTGAGTACAGAAAAGTTTAACAAATGGCTTAAGAAGCCTTATTTAAACACAATCCCTCCACGAGGGAACCAGTCGTCTGACTGGGACTAGACTATCTTGATATTCAGTCGTCGAGATCGATGAAGAAGCCACCTTCGGGGTCAGTGGTTTCATCTAAAACATAGAATAAGCAAACGTGAGTACAAAGTCGTACTCAGCAAGACTTACGTAGGAGATATACTACTCATGCACATGTCTCAAGGTAAAGGGAGGTGGGGTTCAAATGAAGAAGTGCCAGCTTTGACTTGGCTAGTCCTGAACTACGAGTACCAGACTTGAGGTAAGAAGCGTACACGAGTCTACTACTTTCTCCAACCAATTACACCACTATGGTGCCTTCCTCGACTTCCCCACGAGAAAGCACGCCATAGCACTCACACTTATCTTGGTGTGTTTTAGAAGTATCCAGTTCAAATTGTCTAATAATCAAGCTAAGCTTTCCAAGCAATCCTTAACCGCGGACGCGACTATTCGAATAGTTTTGTTAACCCTGCAGGGGTGTACTGCTACACACACATGATCATCATTTACCGCCTTTGATCTCGACACCATTCAAGGGAAGTCAGCGAGGATGCTCACCACAACTGTTACCTCATGGCCTATCTAGTCCGAGTAAGCCGCCTGCCTGGGTTGGCTACCACTATCATGAACCCGGCCGGTTTACCGAAGTGGACCCAGAAGATGTGTGCGTGGTACATAAGCCGGTCTCGGATGAGCCGTTCTCTCACTTAGTAGCCAGGCCACAAACCTACCAGAACTCCGAACTATTGCGACATCTGGACATCGAAAGGGATGAGTTAATAGGTTGAGAGGGGTCAGTGAGCGCAATGTGTGGTTGTACTCTTCATCTTGGATCACCACACAAGAACTCGGACTTAGGGCGGTGTTCAACGAGACAACCCACCGTGTACTCCTACACAGCCTCTCATCGTTCACCTTGTATTCGGGTAGGTTCACCAACACATTTCCACCATCATCACCATGATCACTACCATCCCGACTCACATAACAGTAACATCATTGTATCACTCTAAGCATGCAATAAGCAGTAACATTTGCAGGGGCCACATGATATCAATCAACTCCTACATTTGCTAGGATTGTGGTTTGCTTACTACTGTGACAAATGATAGGTCATGCAAAGGAATGGGTGCATCTATGCGGTAGAAACGTAGCATGGTAATCATCCTGTACAATGCATAAGCGAGACATGAGAGGGAAGTGGGATTTTATCGACATGATCAATGGGGGTTTGCTTTCCTTGCTGACGAGGTTCGGGTTCGGGGTCTTCAACGAAGGGGGCAGCCTCCTGTTCTGGTTCCACCTCTACTCGACAAACAACAAACAAGGTAGCAAAGTAAATACAATGCACAATCACATGATTGAAGGTTGAAACTTGATGTATATGTTTCTGATGTGTTCGAAAATTTCATTTAAATGGAGTATATTGCAAAGGTTTTGCAAATTCAAACTCCATTTTGAATTTAAAAGGAATCCATATGCATTGTTCTCTCTGTTCCCCCATTTTAAACTAGTCAAACATGAAAACAGTGCATATTCAGAATCCTTGCATTTTTCTGATAATTTTACATATATTATTTTTCCAATTTCGAGTTAATATGAATTAGTTATGAATTTCCAAAGTTTAAAGCATTTTCTGGAATTCTTTTAATTAGAAAAGCTTTTATTGCGCCAGCACTGCATCAGCATGACGTCAGGGGGGTTTGACCACGGTCAAACTGACATGGGGGCCCCACTGGTCAGTGACTCAGTTAACTAAACCGGTTTGGTTTATTTTAAACAGAGGGTTTAGTGGCCTTGGGCCCACTGGTCAGTGACTGATTAGGGGGTAGATTAGTGTTTACTTAACCCGGCCACATCGGACATGCCGGCGGCTAGCCGCTGGTGACCAAAACCGCGGCGGCACTGCTCGGGATTGCGAATACGGCCACCATCTGGTGCGCTGTGACCACCAAAAGGCGGCCCGTGCACGCCCGCTTCACCCAGCCCCAACGAGGAGGCTCGGGAGGGGCCGGAGCCTCGTCGGCGACGTGCTCGGTCGGCGGCCGTGGCACGGCTTTGAAGCAGACGACGGTGTGGTGCACGGGAGGACGCCATAGATAGCCCGTTCGGCTCCTGGAGGGCTCAGGAACGTGATGCACACCATGACTCGGACGGGGAGGCACAGGAGCGAGCTCGAGCTCAACCATGGCGGGGTCGTGCTCGGCTCCCATGGCGGAATCGGCTAGAAAGGTTGCGGGGCGCTGCAAGCTTGGGAGAAACACTCCTCTTCTCACCAGGGTTGCAACGGAGCAGACGGCAGGGGAGGGGAGGCTTCAACGGTGGCGAATCGAAGACGGCGAGATCGCGGGTCTGGCGGCGTCTCGGTGAAGAATCCGGCGACTGGAAGGCGTAGCAGCTCTTGATCCTTTGCATGGAGACGAAGTCGAGGACGGCGAAGAGTATGGAAACGTTCTTGGCGGCTAACTCGGGCTCGGGCTGTGAGTTTCCATCGCCATGGCCTGCGGCTGCTCTCGGGGAAGCTCACAGGAGGGAAGGAGAGGGGTGGATAGGCACTGGGAGGAGGGGGAATGGATCGGGACGGCTGAGAGGCGTCTCCAGGACACCTAGATGGAGGCGGGGAAGCAACTGCGTGGCCAGGACGTCGCGGTGGCGTCGGCGGCCTCGGCATGGACGGCACGCAGCAGTGTGCCCTCTTGCCTGGGGAAGACGACAAGCGTCCAGGTGGGCTTGGGCCAGGGGGCGTTGAGTTGGGCCAGAAGCGAGGTAAGCCCTTTTTCTGTTTCTGTTTTCTTTTTCTTTTCTGTACTTTGTTTTGGCTAGTTAAAAAAATAGCAAACCAATTTATTAAATGTTGAAACTTTTTATGTGGCATCACAATATACTAGGCTAGCCACTTGTAAAGTTTGAACATTTTTAAAATTCAAATTATTTGAATTTTAAATCATATAGGGGTTTTTGATTGATTCCAAGGCACTGTTTGAATATTTGAAAAATCCATGAGCATGGGGTGGGTCCCACATCACTTGATATGTGATCACACTCATTTATAAGACTTTTCAAAAATCTAACTTGATTTTTTGGAGATGAAATTTATCTGGCCTTTTGAATTAATTTATCTGGGGGGTTCCTTCTACCATTTTGCTTTTGAATTTGATTTCAATGACTTCTTTTGAAATTTTTAACATGATGCAAGATGACTTTGATCCTAGCACATTACCTAAAATAGGGTTCTGACAGTCAAAATCGGACAGCGTAATGTCATATAAATTAAGGAAAAAGGACACACTAGGCGGCGCGCAGACCGCGGTAAGGAATACACGACGCAACATAGCTAATGTTATGTCAATCACACCGCAAGAAAACTGTTGGCCACAGGAATTTGTGCCAGAGAACACGCGGCCTGCCCCGAATGAGAAAGGGGATCCGCGGTCCGGGACCTGGGTCAGAACTCCTACGACACGACTCGATAAAGGTCTTAGAAGGAGAACACCGGGTGGAATCAATGAGAACATGATCCTAATGTCAGAGTTAGTAAAACTTACCAGCAAGGATAAGAGAGTAGAGTCCCAGAGCAGAGCATAGGTACGGCGAAAAAGGATCCTAGTACCATATATATCTCAGCGGGGTGATATCGATGTGGGCCCGTAAGCCAAGCATTAAGTTATCAAAATAGTTTTTCAAAGACTAGACTCAACTTCGACCAAGGAGTGGATGGGTGGCTTCCTATAGGCAGTCGGCTCTGATACCAACTTGTGACCCCCTCGATTTACGATCATGTACAGTAATCATACACCGGGTACATGATCGAGATCTAGGTGCCACCGTGAGAATATCACAACACAACACTAAAGACAAAAGGATAAACCAATATATGACAAGAAAGGGGGTCGCACGGACCCGAGTACATAAGTCATACAATCATAATAACTGAGTACATACATAGTTGGTCAAGTTTTGCCTTAAGAAGGCTAGCACAAATATCATCAGAGATAAATATCGAAAAGGCGAGGCCTCCTGCCTGGGATCCACCGAACTACTCCTAGTCAACTGGGAACTCGACGTCATAGTAGGCTCCTCCTGGTATCTCCTTCTCCTGGGCTCCAACGTCTGATGGTAGCAACCGGTCGGGTATATAAAACAAAGGGTAAAAATAAAGCAAGGGTGAGTATCTAGCTTACCCGCGAGTCTTTCGTCCGCTACTAAGCATTCATGCATTGTATCAAATGGAAAGGGGAGGCTATATATAGTGTACTGAATGGTATAAAGTCAGAATAAGGATGAGACGCTAGGCCTATCTAAGACTAGCATCTTCCGACGAGTCTTGAAGCACAAGAAGAGAATAGCCAACAGTTCATATAAAGCATAAAGTAACAATGCAGCAAAATTTTCTGCAGCATTGTATAATAGTAAGTTGTAATGATTAACAGTTTTAAATTCCTCTGAGTTCCCTTCCTCCAATCCCTATGAGGAAGAGAAACCGGAACCAACAGTTTAATAGTAATAGTTTGTAGTAGTAGGCTCTGGCTTCAGCATAAAGCGTCCTGTTACCGTGGACACAACAATTCGAATAGATCAAACTCCCTGCAGGGGTGCACTACTGTTCAGCCTGCACGCTCGGATCTCCAGGGTGTCATACTGTGACACCCTGGATTTTGGAACTTTCTATTTCCAAAAACTTTTCTGATTTATTTCTGGATTTGCGATTGGATTTTCTTTTGATCACCTCGTTGGACTTGAAACTTGAGCATATTTTCTTTTCATGCTCAAGTGACCCTTGTTTCAAACCCTATCCATGTCATTCCATTGATCCACCTCATCCAAGCCACCATTTTATTGAAAGCATATATTCCTTTTTCCAATAAAAGGGATATTCCTATTATTTGAGGTTTGTGAAGCAACCCCTATTTATGTTGCTCCATAAATCCCCAAATAATTCCCACATGTCAGTGACATCGTATCTTGCCAAATTCTCCAAAAATATTTCATAGCCCAAGTGGATTTTTCCTCTAGAAAATTTCATTTATCTGTGGGGGCAGAATGGAGCTTTGTGAAGGGAAAGCCATTTCTCTTGATCCATTACTGGTGAAATTTTTTGTGCTATCTCATATGATCATATTATTGATATCCACCAAATTCTACCACCATTTGATTAGCCAAACTCCCACAATAAATTCTCAAAGTTTGGGTCCAGCAAGGGGGCATTGTGAAGCAAGTGCATTATAGGGGATCCCATTTTTCCTTGAAACTTGTTGAGCGTCATCCTACCACCAAATAACCCCACCAAACCAAATTTGAGCCAAATCCCATTACCCATGTGAGGGCATTGCCATGTTTAAGTTTCTGGTCACTAGGCCACATTGTGAAGCAAGTACTATCTATGTTTGTCCAATGGCTATGAAATTTTATACACATTTGAACCATGCCAAATAAGAAAGCTACACCAATTTTCAGCCAAATCCACTAATCCTATGAGATGCTAGCTTCAACTTTGCATTTCTGGTCCAATTGGACATTTACAAAGAAAGTGCTAGCTAGCTTACTCCAAATGAGATGAAACCTGGTGTGCATAGGCATCCTAGTGTATGATTGACGTATGCAGAAGATCATGCCTAGGGGAGCTATGTACAAGCCATGCCACAGTACAAACACCTTCTGTAGCATTGCGACATTTACAAAGGAGGTGCCATATACATTGATCCGTTTGAGCCCAAACTTTCCAAATCACTAGTCCCTCCTATCATAAATCCAAAAGACAACTTGACCCTATCCAAAACCCCACCATGTGATCCCAGCTTCTGCTCCAAGTTTGCTGCACCAAACTGTTGATTGAGATAGAGATCACCACTGTGCATCTATTGACCATCCAGCTGTACCCATGTGACCAGCACTCAAAGGACTTCACTGTGGACAACTTTGGTCACAATAGAACTCCCCCAGTTGCACCCTCCCCTTTGATGGCCATGCTCTTGGACGCACAAGGCGCGCTCTGGCCGCGCTCTGCGCGTGCCCGACGCGTCCCCATCCAGCCACAGTGTGCCCCTGTCGTCTCCTTCTTGTCAAGCCGCGTCGCACAGCTTTGCTCAGCCCGCGTGCGCCACGGCACCATCTCTGGAGCCTCTCGACGCCTCCAGACGCTCGCCAACTCACGTCCACCATGGCCGCATTTCCTCGTCTCGACCCCGAGCACGGATTCCCTCCTCCCCTATACAAGGAGGCACTCCAAGCCTCCAGAGAACCACCAGCAGCCTCCCCACCTTCACTAGATTCCTTTCCCTCGACCATTTTCTCGCCGGAGCCGACATTGCTCCCCAACGGCCACCGCGTCCGCCGCCGGTCTTCTCTGGAAGCTGAGCCACCCGAAGCCGCCTCTTCCCATGCCCCCCTCCTGGCTGCGGCCCTCTCCTCGGCGAACTCCACCGCCGCCCGAGCCAGGGGCCCCACCTCCCGCGCCGGTGAGCCGCCCGGCCACGGCCACGGCCAAGCCCACGGCCACCGCAGCCGGCTGCACTGCAGGCCATCCAGCGTGACCCCACGGTCACTGGCGAGCGCGCCCCGGCCTGCCGCGTCCAGGGGGCCTGCTCGCGAGCTCCCCCGCGGCTCCAGCCACCGGCGACGAGCGGCTCGGCCCTGCCCTTTCTCGACGAGAGCAGAGGAAGGAGAGAGACAGAGGAGGAGAGAGGAGATCCGATGGGTGGGCCCCGCGTGTAAGCGGCCCAGCCCGGCTGACCGCTGGGCCTAGCGCGGTTAAGTGGAGGCGTATCCGTTTTAGTGCGCTTTCTCCTCTGGAAAGCGTACTTTGGCTCTTCTCGGGCGAAAATACGTTTCCTTCTTCAGAAAGCGTATTTCTCTGTTTAGAAGCATAAAATGCGCTTTCACTAAGCAGAAAGCGTATTCCACCCAAAAAACCAGCCCCGACACCGTTTCATTGATATCTCCGCAACCGTATTGAAAATAGGTTTTATGCCATGATTTGGTGTTGCTATTTTCTGGTTTAGTCAAAGTTGTGTTTGACTTTTTGCCCGTTGCTTTGTTTTGAAATATTTTTGCAGGGCTTTGTTGGTGTCGAAGATCCGGGAGTTTTTCACACCACTCTGGTGAAAGGCAAGCCACAATACCCTTTGCACCTTCGCAAATCTTTGACGTGCTTTAAAAATTGTGTTACGATGATATGCTTATATCGGTGACCGTGATCATGTTGCTATTTTATGTTGGATGATTATCATTGTCGTGCTATCACTGAATATGCTATAGCTATGCTATGTTTTGCCACGATACATCCATGCTATGCTTTGATCATATCGTTGCCATGTTATGTCATGAATCATCGTAATCACAATATACCAACCCCATGGTAAGTTGCTCATGTTACACCTGCTCATGTTATGCCTAAGTTATGTTCAACTGCATTCATAATGTTGCCATGTTAATAACTTAATATTTGTAACACGGATAAGTTCACCATCTAAAACGTGTTTGATCATATTCGAAACTGTCATGTTAATATGCTATGCATTGTTACGATCTGATACTCATGTTGCACCTGATACTTGTGTTTGCTGTTGCATATATGCTTCATGACAAGTTGATCAGGTGCCACCGAACCGAACTTATCCGTGCAGCCACATTTTCTTGTATGGGAAGGCCTTGATTTGGACAACCGTGGGCTTCTCTTATTTGTATCACCAAAGAGGGGAAGCTATGCGCGGCAGTTGCCTTTGGCCGGGTAAACTGCGATAGTCTTGACAGCCAGAGTATGTTTTGCGCGCGGTCCCTGACGGGGGACAAAGTTTAAGGACCAAGTGATGGTCAGAGTGGTTCTAGTGGTAACGAAGGACACCTAACCACAGGGCTACCCAAGACGGGATGTCGGTGATACGCTAAGAGGGACACGCGGTAGCATCGGTCTCGTTGGAGAAGTCCTAGTCCACTCCTGCGGTACGAGTTCCAAGGATCCTGTGGGACAAGTACCGAGGTGCTGGATGGAGGAAGAACTCCATAGTGTGGGTAACGTGCACAAACTCTGCAGAGTCACACAAATCTATTCGAATAGTCTTGTCCACGGTAGTGGACACAGTTCATACTAGGTCACACCTTATGATCAACATTAGTTCGGTGGTATGTTTGTGGTAAGTGGATGGTTATGCGATTGGTTGGGTGGTAACGAGGGACACCTAACCCGTTGAATGGTCATGCGATGACCGGATTGGTTGGGTGGTAACGGAGGACACCTAACCCGTTGAATGGTCACGAGGTGACCCGGTGCTTGAGTCGGTAAGGACTCCGAGGTAAGCCACGTGATCATGCGATGATCATGTGGGGTCCATGTGACCTTAAACGATGACTGATTGTGCATTAGTCTTCATGTTGATAAAATGCTGATAGTATGTTGATATGCTTGATGAATATATTCTTGCATGCTCACCTGTTTAATTCACTAATATACTTTAACTTGTTGCCATGTTATTTTTTTTGCCTTGATGCATGGTTGTTGTGAGATTGCAAGTACATTCAATGTACTGACCTGGCGTGTTATGCCAGATTTGTAGGCCGTGCTTTGGATGCGTAGGACGATGTTCCCGGTGTTTGCGAGCTAGGAGGTGTCCCAGCCAGTGTCCCTGTGGATTGGAGTTCTTCATCGCCGTTATTGTTCCGCTGCCGTCGATATTCCGCTGCTAGAGTTATGCTGCTGCTTGGTGTAGAGCTGAGGCTAGCCAGAGGAGCAAGCTGTGTCTCAGCTAGAGTTGTAATAGACCTCGTGTACCCCCATCTTCGGTAATAGAAAGCTGTTAAGTTCTATATCAATCCGTGCCGTGTTCCAGAAAACTTGATCTCTGGGCTGGTGCACGGGGCGTTCCGGTCCTCTGAGCCGGAGTGCCACAACAGTTGGTATCAGAGCAGGACTGGCTGTAGGACCCGCTAGCCCGCGCGAACGTTAGAAGGACGTTAGATTGACATTAGAGCTAGAGTATAGCTTGCTTGTGTGATGCTATTGCCTGGTGCATTTGTTTGCTGCATATAGACGCTATGGTTTCGCTAACGATCTGATCTGGCAAGTGTAGATGGCGGAATACCCGGTGGGTTACACAGGATCCTCGTCCGCAACCAACTTTGACTACCTCCTTGCAGACGTTTGGTGGACTCTCTACCCCAATGGAGAGCTTCCAAGGTACCAAGTTTCCCAGACGTCGATCGGAGGGCAGCTGCTTGAGTACCGTGCCAGCGTCTACGTGGCAGCCACCATCCCTATGGATGTGCGCTCCTACAACTTCCAGGGTGAACTCGCTTCTACCCCGGATCGTGCCATTCAGCTTGCTGCGATGGCGGGCTTGTTAGGCCTACGCCACCAGGAGAGTGCGATGCATCAGAATCTCCCCTTCCATTTCTACCCCACCTTGGGTGCGACTCCGCAGCAAGTACGGTTCCCTCACCCTTTGGCGGAGGCCGATGCGGCGGTGATCACCATGTCCCGCTACATGATCTCCCAGTATGCCCTCATCGTCAAGCTAGTCCGTGATGCAAGGGATGCAAGGAGAGCTCTTGCTGCAGCCTTATCGTTGTCGACTTCTCCGCCCACTCCCACGGCCCCCGACAACCCGCCGTCAGATCAGAACGCCTGAGCTTCGCGTAGTTCGTGATGCATGAGTAGTAGTGCTTCATGTTGCTTGTTGCATGTTGATGTGTATAGCAATAAGTTGAGATCCTGCGTGCGATCTCGGTGCTTGTTCAGTATTGCTTCTCCTGCTTAGTTGGTTCTCGTTGTTGGTTCTTTGTTCAGTTTCTTCGGCAGTTGCTAACTCTGTTTTGGCAGGTGTTGGATGACTGGGACGGACCCTTGCTTGTTGTTCTTCGATATTGGCACCACATCTGGTTCTGAGCTGATGCATCGTCGACCGTCTGGAGTGGATGCCTGTTTTACATTTCTCTTTTCAACAACTGACCCGGGTTCTGAGCTGCTTTTCGGCTGTCTCGGGCAGTTGTTGAGTTTCTTTTCGCAGTGGAGACCCTATGCTCTGAGCTGCTTTTTGGTCGTCTTAGGGGACCTCTGCATTCTTTTTATCAACATTTCCTCATGCTCTGAGCTGATTTCGGTCGGCCGTCCTGAACAATGCTTGAGCTATTCCAGTGCAAGTCCCAGATCAGAGTTGTAAAAACCGTTCTGGTGGCTACTGGGTTATTCGCTGTTTTCGTTGCAAGGAGTCCGGATAGTCATCGACTACCGCTAAAGCTGATGAAGTAGCAAGCCACTTCTCGTTTTCTTTTTCCTCGTGGTTTTCTTTGTTGGTTCTTCGTTTGGTTCTTTGCTGTCACTTTATCCGCCCGATGGAAAGTTGCTCATAACCCCACATACCTCGAAGAACAAGTGGAATACCGCAGAGCAGCATGAAGAAACCAAGTCAAGGACCCACACCAGCTTGCAGCAGGAGTGTTCAACCCCATATGAGTTCTGCCTGAATGAACCAACTCAGCATTTTTTCGGTGGATGTTACAGTCATGAAGATTCCATCGGTGGAAGACCACCGAGAAATGAAGAAAATCAACCAGACATGAATGACGCATACCCGGTCGCATCTCACCCATTTTGCTCAAGCGTGAATCATGCGGTAACCATCAGACATGAATTTCTTCTGTAACCAGAACAGCCTGAAGACTCAGACAGTTAAAGGCCGCAATGATGCGGGAAATCAGCAAGTCAAACAGGACTTTTACCTAGTGCGTTGGAAGCAAGTGTCTCCCGAATGGATGCTACCCAAGCTATCCATTGAGTCCCGTCTACATCGACTACGACAGTCGCAAAGATGCATGCAAAGATAAGCAGAAACTGTGACCCACGAGCATATGCACCCAAGGCAGGACAAACACCAGCTACAGTCCTATGCAATACAAATTAATTCAGTATCTTCCGGAAGGTGGCCAAGAAATATCATGAAGCCCAGATGATCGGAAGAATGTTTCCCCCTCACCAGCCGGCAGTCAGAAGCCTATCAGACACCGTGGTCAGATCTGTCTCCACGTCATTGAGGGAAAGCTTCGGACAGAAGGAACCTCAGCCTTCCGTAATGAGGTACCAGGCACATCCGACTTGTACAGTGTATCTGCCTTCCTCAGTACGCTACCGGGATATCTTCCAGCCAAGATAGTCAGCCTTCCTCCACAAGCCACCGACGGAAGCTTACAGTGCAAGACACTCGATCGTGCTCGGTACGCCACAAGGGTGGACTCGAGCACAAGCCGCTCGATTGTTTTCAGTGAACTGCCGCTCAAACTTCCAATAGAAGGAACCGACGCATCCACTATATAAAGAGGCAAATTTCCGGGACAAGACCACCCATCTTCCTCAGTAAGTTATTGAGCAAGCTTCCAAGGCAATACACCTAGTCTTCTTCAGCAAGCTATCGAGGCAGCTTCCCGTGTACGACACCCCGCTTTCCTCGATACGCCACCAGGGCAAGCTTCTTTGGTACGGTACCCCACCTTCCCCAGCAAGCTACCCCAAGCTTCGCAGACAAGATACCAGTCTTCCTCGATGCGTCATCATACCTGCAATAGTATTGTCAGGAATCCAGCCATGCAGGACAGTGAAGACTTCAACATCGTCAGGACCCGCATATGGTTATGGGTATTCTTATCGAGTATGAAAGCCACCCCGGTGCGGATACCACCATGCTCGTAATCAAGGAAAGAATCATACACATGAACGACGGTGAGGAACCGCAACTCTCGGGAAACAAGTTAGCAGAAGAGGCGGATACACATCTCAGCCTGGAAGAAAGACTGACAAAGTCACCCTGGAGAAAGGAAGCAAGGAGCATTGAATCCTGCTCCCGTCATGAAGGTCAGCTCCTCACGACTGACAAGGCCCCGCAGCAGAATAATCTGGAGACCCCGTTCATTGCAACCAAGGTTATCAGGATGAAACAAGAAGATAAAAGGTGATGGTAACCCGTATATCTCAAAGACAAAAGGTATGGTGGCTGTTTTGAGGAAATATATAAGGAGGCTTATGATGACAGAGCGTATCATGCCAAGGGTTTGGATGTACCGGCGAAGGTGGACACCAACTCTCGGAGTGAGAAGAAGGCAATGCACGGCACGGGAAAGGCTAGCAAAATATGGGAAGGTGGAAGTGTCAACTTTCAATACTTACAATAGTCCGAAGAACTCATGCACTTATTATCGGTAACTCTCAATCTAATAAGGAGGTTCACAAAGAGACAAGTACCCCGAGGAGGAGTGTATGGGAGTTTGATTATCCTTGCGCATCCTCGACTCATGGTACGTGAGTGTTCTCTGATATTCGACTCCTAAGAAGAGTAGTGATCCATCTAGTAGCTAGAGTTCTCAACTAGTTTTTGTAGGTTTTGAAAATAAACACGGATTTCCCAAAATACGACACCTATCACTAATAGGCTAGAGTTCTTGACACAAAAATTTCAAACATTACTCACATCAATACCTCAAAACTATTGCAAGCTACTACTAGAATTAAATAGCAACCTCAATCACCTACTTCTCAAAACAAGACACAACTCAGTGCAACAACCAACTCTCTTTTACAAAGATAAACATGAAAACTAAAAAGAGTTCCATAAACAAACTAAACAAAAGCCAAGGCTCTTGCTAAAGACAAACTAAGACTAAAACTATACATGGCAGTAGCTATGAAAAGATAAAGAACACACAACAGCAAAAAGATAAGCAGGAAAAATCCTATGATGTGTTCTAGATTTTGAAAGTGGAGCGTTTTTCTCTCCCACACAAAGTAAGACGGGCTCTAAATTGTTATCAACACCAATCAAACCTAAAGAAAACTAAAAAAAAACCTAAGAGTGAGACGCTCCAAGCATAGCACATAACACATGAAGTGATAAAAATATAGTGAGACGAAGGACGAACCGATGATTGTTGATGGAGAAGGGGATGCACGGGGGCATCCCCAAGCTTAGACGCTTGAGTCTCCTTGAATATTTAATGGGGATGCATGGGGGCATCCCCAAGCTTGAGCGCATGACACTCCTGGATCTTCTTTCATCATCTTCCATCGCGCACTTGAAAACTCCCTTCATACATAACTCATCATAAGCTGATTAGACAGGTTAGTACCCTTAATAAATAATTTTTATCCAATGGATATAAAGATATTCTTGAAGAGCTACTGTTTCTCAAGAGTGCCAAAAAGTTTTTGCAAAGAAAAAGCAAGCTTAAGGTTTGCAAAAGTTAGGAGAGACAAAACGTGGCAGAATCTGTGAAAAACAGAACAGCAGATAGAAAAGAATTTTTTTGGGGCACTTCTGCAACTCAAATCAAAAAAATCAAAAAGAAGTTTCGTAATTGTATAGAGCATACTGTGTAAAAATTTCAGCTCAAAAAGATGAACTGGGATTTTTCTGGAATTTTTCTGGTCACGAGGACAGAATTTGTTTTCTCGACAGCATGTCACAACTTTTACTTCCCTTGCCGTAAGAGGCTATAACTTGGCACAAAGCTGAAAAATAAAGATACAATGATGTTGCTACAGTAGTAATAAATATCAAGACACAACAAAATAAAAAAGAAAAACCTAAATTCGTTGCGGGCTGCCTCCAGAAAGCGCTTCTTTAAAGCCATTAGCTAGGCATATTGCAAAAGATCAAGTTGTAGCAATCGAATCATTATCAAGATCATCAAAAAGCTCTTCAATTGTACAACTAGTCTTAAGAGGTCTTTCAAATAAAGGCCTAATGAAGATACTTCTAGGTAGAAAACCAAAAGGCGGAAAATCAATGGAAGATTCATTTATAAAATTATCAAAGAGAGGTATTTCTTCCAAAGTTTTCACGGTTTCAACTTCTTTGGCAATAGGTGGCTTATTTTTAGGTCGGGGAACCTTAGGGACATAATTGAACTTAGGTTCCCTTCTTGCCGAAGTCTCAACCTTTTTTGGTTTGATTGAGGAGAAAGTAGTTCCTAAAGTATTAATGATTTCCTCAATCTTATATATCCTAGAAAGATCTGTATCACAGGATTTGATGACCTCCAAAGTTTTAATAATTTTAAGCATGGAGCTATCACGCCTATTCAAATTCCCTTGAATCTTGCAATCCAACTCATTTATCCTAGTTATACTTGGTATTTCTAACTCTATCTATTCAAGTTTCTTCATAATGTGAGATAGAGTTATATCTTCTTGTACGCTAGCAATAGGGAGATTTCCAACAAGATTTTCAATAACAGTAAGAGACTCCCAAGTCTGGGCTTCTAGAAAATTCCCATTGATAGCAGTATCTAATATGAACCTATTCCAAGGAGTAATCCCAACATAAAAATTTCTAAGCAGGATAGTAGTGGATTGCTTCTTGGTGGCTTTTCTATGAGAATCATTAATTCTATACCAAGAATCTTTTAAACTTTCTCCACCTTTTTGTTTAAAGGTGAGAACCTCTGTCTCAACAAAGGCAGAAGGACCAGACATAATGACAGCTAGCAAGATAAATAATTTTTTTGTAAATTTGGATAAAGACACAAAGATAAAAACTGAAAGATAAACTAACAAGACTAAAAAACAAAGGTAAAGGGTAGTGTGCAACTCCCCTATCTTAGCACTAGGAGTCCCCGGCAACAGCGCCAGAAAACTTGCTTGATGGCTTCTCGCCACTTTGTTGGTTACCCCAAGTGGAAGGTTGAGATGTAGTGCAGCAGCAGTTTTCCCTCGGTGAAGATACCAAGTGTTTGTCTCCAGCAGGACTCCAGAGATGATAAGTAGGTGCCAGCAGCGCAACTGACGCGGACCTGCACACAGACACAGATAACTTTGTTCCCAACGAAGTTCAGAGAGGTTGTCAATCTCTCCGGTCTTGTTGTTTACAAAGGATAAACGCAAGGGATAATGATAGCAAATAAAAGCAGTAAAGTAAATGTAGCGTGGAAACAGTGATAAGGATATGGACCGGGATACGTGATGTACGCTAGTGATGTTTCTCTCCCAAAAGACGATAAAATTGCTATGCGAGGTAAACAAATTACAGAATGGCAAATGACAGGATTATGAACGCACCGCAATGCTAACTATGCTACAAAATAAAGGAAGAGGTTCAAAAGCACAGGCGGTACGCCAAAATAAGTAGACCGAAATCCATCTGCATCTACTACTAATCATCCACCTTGAGATATCTATCCAAAACATCTCGTTGGTATTAAGTTGCGAGCCCCACCCAAAGTGTAAACCCAAAGCAAAAGACAACTGCATTAAAAAGAACTCTGCGTAAAGTAAACAATCCTTGTAACCGTGGTTACAAGCACCGTTATTTTCCCCCTTGTGGAAACAGCACATCCCCTAGACTCATGTTTCTGTCACTCAAGCATGTCATCGGGGGGGGGGGGCATGAACCCACAATCTAGCACAACGTTCCCTCTTGGAGTCACTACCTACTACTTGGCCAAAGCAATAAACAACAATGGAGAAAATGCAAAAGTTGCTTCGGAACAACAATATGAGAGATAAAAACCAAATATATTACTCTATCACAATCTGAACATAATCTCATAATCCATCAGATCCTATCAAACTCAACATTGAAATAGCAGAAATATTACAAAGGTGCCTCGATCATGTAGGGAAGCTCACGAGGTCTAAACAATGAAGATCAAAGAGGGGAGGATAATATCACATAGATACTGATCACGGACCCATGGTCCAAGGAAAACTACTCAAGAGACATCCGGGGAGCATCCATGGTGGAGAGGAGACTCCCGGAGGTCAATCCTCCCTCCGGCAGGGTGCCGAGAAGAGGTCTTCTGGTGCTCCCGATCTTGGAAGCGCGGCGGCGGCGGAACAAAGGCGAGTTCGCGGAATAGGGTTCCTCTTCTGGAGTTTTCCCGTGACGGGGGATAAATAGGCGAAGGGGGGCAGCCAGAGGTGGACCAGGGGGCCCCAGACGCCCCCTGGCGCGGCCAAGGGTGGGGCCGCACCGGGTGGACGCCTGGGCCCCCTGGCTCCCCTCTGGCCCCTCCCGGGCTCTTCTCGAAGCTTCTTGTACGCTGATTTTTCCTGTATTTTTCCCGAAATTTTTCTGGCACTTTTTATATGGGGGAAAACTGAAATAGAAAAACAGCAGAAAACAGGAACTGGCACTGGGGTGCACTGAGTTAATAGGTTAGTCCAAATATGATCAAAAGTGTATGAAAGTGTATCTAGATCATAGCAATATCACACAAAACATGCATGGAGCAAGCAGAAATTATAGATACGTTTTGGACGTATCAGTGTGGCACCTCGCAAGTTGTCAGAGGTTTGCAACTCTTGAGCCCGACGGGTTAGGCAGAATGAATCGCGTGGACTTCAAGTCAAATTTTCCGCGATCAGTTGAAGTCATGTGGACCACCGTGGGTGTCTACCACAAAGAAAGCTCATTCACTATGGGCCAAGGACCGTGTACCGATCCAGTTAGCCTGAGCAGTTACTCAAGTTCAGAATCGTCCGTCTTGCCAAGATACCCCCAGTCTGCTTCGTTAGAGGTCACCCGCTCAGCTCAGCATTTTAAATACAAGAACCGGATTAAAGCATATCAGGACCTATCGCCACCCGGAATGAGCAGTCAGTCAGGCAAATCTCAGTATGAGTACATGTCCAGAATTGTGCTCCGCCCTGAAGTAATGAGCACGGCGGACAAGCCAAAAGATATACGAGGCAACCCCACGTGCCGTTAGTCAAGGTCCCGATAGTAATTATTCTGAGATAGCAACTACCGATGAAGGCCAACACAAAGATTCAAGACCGTACCACGAGTAAAACCCGAGGTACCCTAAACACAGCATGGGTATCGTCAGCTTTCAGCCGATGACAAGACATTCCGTTACCATACAAGTCAGAAGATATGAGGATTGAAATCAGCAGAAAAGGATGTGAGGTATCAAGGAAGAACAATTTGTCAGAGCTAAAGATCGGGTGAAGTATACCCCCTCAGCAGAGATATATTGGATGCTACCCTGGGAACAGTATGCGGAAAAAGGAAACCCGAGAAGCAGCAAGTTTCCTAAGGACGGTAAGTTTGCAATGGTTCCCTGAGAAACCAAATCTCGAGGACGAGATTTTTCTAAGGGGGTAGGTTTGTGACACCCTGTATTTTGGAACTTTCTTTTTCCTAAAACTTTTCTGATTCATTTCTGGATTTGCGATTGGATTCGCTGTTGATCACCTCGTTGGACTTGAAACTTGAGCATATTTTCTTTTCATGCTCAAGTGACCCTTGTTTCCAACCCTATCCATGTCATTCCATTGATCCACCTCATCCAAGCCACCATTTTATTCAAACCATATATTCCTTTTTCCAATAAAAGGGATATTCCTATTATTTGAGGTTTGTGAAGCAACCCCTATTTATGTTGCTCCATTAATCCCCAAATAATTCCCACATGTCATTGACATCATATCTTGCCAAATTATCCAAAAGCATTTCATAGCCCAAGTGGATTTTTCCTCTAGAAAAATTCATTTGTCTGTGGGGCAGAATGGATCTTTGTGAAGGGAGTGCCATTTCTCTTGATCCATTACTGGTGAAACTTTTTTTCCAATCTAATAAGATCATATTATTGATCTCCACCAAATTCCACCACCATTTGATTAGACAAACTCCCACAATAAATTCCCAAATTTTGGGTGCAGCAAGGGGGCATTGTGAAGCTAGTGCATGATAGGGGATCCCATTCGCCTTGAAACTTTTTGAGCATGATCCTACCACCAAATAACTGCAAGAAATGAAATTTGAGCCAAATCCCATTACCCATGTGAGGGCATTGCCATGTTTAAGTTTCTGGTCGGTGGGCCACATTGTGAAGCAAGTACAATCTATGTGTGTCCAATGGCTATGAAATTTTACACACATGTGAACCATGCCAAATAACTAAGCTACACCAATTTTTAGCCAAATCCACCAATCCTATGAGATGATAGCTTCAACTTTGCATTTATGGTCCAATTGGACATTTACAAAGGAAGTGCTTGCTAGCTTACTCCAAATGAGATGAAACTTGGTGTGCATACTCATCCTAGTGTATGATTTAGCTATGCAGAAGATCATGCCTAGGGGAGCTATGTACAAGCCATGCCACAGTACAAACACCTTCTGCAGCATTGCTACATTTACAAAGGAGGTGCCATATACATTGATCCATTTGAGCCCAAACTTTCCAGATCACTAGTCCATCCTATCCTAATGCCAAAAGAAAACTTGACCCTATCCAAAACCCCACCATGTGATCCCAGTTTCTGCTCCAAGTTTGCTGCACCAAACTGTTGATTGAGATAGAGATCACCATAGTGCATCTATGGACCATCTAGTTGTACCCATGTGATCAGCGCTCAAAGGACTTCACTGTGGACAACTTTGGCCACAATAGAACTCCCCCAGTTGCACCCTCCCCTTTGATGGCCATGCTCTTGGACGAACACAGCGCGCTCTGGCCGCGCTCTGCGCGTGCCCGACGCGTCCTCATCCAGCCATAGTGTGCCCCTGTCGTCTCCTTCCTATCAAGCCGCGCCGCCGGCTTTTCTCAGCCCGCGTGCGCCACGCCACCCTCTCTGGAGCCTCTCGACGCCTCTAGACGCTCGCCAGCTCACGCCCGCCATGGCCGCATCTCCTCGTCTCGACCCCGAGCACGGATTCCCTCCTCCCCGATAAAAGGGGGAACCCCGAGCCTATAGAGCACCACCAGCAGCCTCCCCACCTTCACTAATTCCTCTCCCTCGACCATTTTCTCGCCGGAGCCAACATTTCTCCCCCAAGGCACCGCGTCCGCCGCCGGTCTCCTCTGGAAGTGGAGAAACTCGAAGCCGCCTCTTCCCCTGCCCCCTCCTGGCTGACCCTCTCCTCGGCGAACTCCACCACCGCCCGGGCCAGGGGCCCCACCTCCCGCGCCGGCGAGCCGCCCGGCCGTGGCCACGGCCGCCGCAGTCGGCTGCGCTGCAGGCCACCCCACGTGACCCCGCGGTCACCGGCGAGCGCGCCCCGGCCTGCCGCGTCTAGGGGGCCTGCTAGCGAGCTCCCCCGCGGCTCCAGCCGCCGGCGACGAGCGGCTCGGCCCTGCCCTGTCCCGACGAGAGCAGAGGAAGGAGAGAGACAGAGGAGGAGAGAGGAGATCCGACGGGTTGGCCCCGCGTGTAAGCGGCCCAGCCCGGCTGATTGCTAGGCCCGACGCAGTTAAGTGGAGGCATATCCGTTTTAGTGCGCTTTCTCCTCTAGAAAGCGTACTTTGGCTCTTCTCGGGCGAAAATATGTTTCCTTCTTCAGAAAGCGTTTTTTTCTATTCAGAAGCGCAAAATGCGCTTTCACTAAGCCAAAAGCGTATTCCACCCAAAAAACCAGCCCCGACACCGTTTCGTTGATATCTCCGCAACCGTAAGTCCAAACGGGTTGATTCTTTTTGCATTGTTTTCGTATCGAGCTCCTCTTCGTAATGGCATAGGTTTCATGCCATGATTTGGTGTTGTTATTTTCTGGTCGAGTCAAAGTTGTGTTTGACTTTTTGCCCGTTGCTTTGTTTTGAGATATTTTTGCAGGGCTTTGTAGGTGTCGAAGATCCTAGAGTGTTTCACACCAGTCTGGTGAAAGGGAAGCCACAATAGCCTTTGCACCTTCGCAAAGCTTTGATGTGCTTTAAAAATTGTTTTACGATGATATGCTTATATCGGTGACCATGACCATGTTGCTATTTTATGTTGGATGATTATCATTGTCATGCTATCATTGAATATGCTATTGCTATGCTATGTTTTGCCACAATACATCCATGCTATGCTTTGATCATATCGTTGCCGTATTATGTCATGAATCATCGTAACCACAACATACCAACCCCATGTTAAGTTGCTCATGTTACACCTGCTCATGTTATGCCTAAGCTATGTTCAACTGCATTCATAATGTTGCCATGTTAATAACTTAATATTTTTAACACGGATAAGTTCACCATCTAAAACGTGTTTGATCATATCCGAAACTGTCATGTTAATATGCTATGCATTGTTACGATCTGATACTCATGTTGCACCTGATACTTGTGTTCGTTGTTGGAGATATGCTTCATGACAAGTTGATCAGGTGCCACCGAACCGAACTTATCCGTGCATCCACATTTGCTTGTATGGGAAAGCCTTGATTCGGTCTACCGGTGGGCGTCTCTTATTTGTATCACCAAATAGGGGAGGCTATTGGCCGGGTATACGGCGATAGTCTTGACAGCCAGAGTATGTTTTTCCGCGGTCCCTGACGGGGGACAAAGTTTAAGGACAAAGTGATGGTCAGGGTGGTTCTGGTGGTAACGAAGGACACCTAACCACAGGTGTACCCAAGACGGGATGTCGGTGATACGGTAAGAGGGACACGCGGTAGCATTGGTCTCGTTGGAGAAGTCCTAGTCCACTCCTGCGGTACGAGTTGCAAGGATCCTGTGGGACAAGTACCGATGTGCTGGATGGAGGAAGAACTCCATAGTGTGGGTAACGTGCACAAACTCTGCAGAGTCACACAAATCTATTCGAATAGCCGCGTCCACGGTAATGGACACAGTTCTTACTAGGTCACACCTTATGATCAAAATGAGTTCGGTGGTATGTTTGTGGTAAGTGGATGGTTATGCGATTGGTTGGGTGGTAACGAGGGACACCTAACCCGTTGAATGGTCATGCGATGACCGGATTGGTTAGGTGGTAATGGAGGACACCTAACCCGTTGAATGGTCACGAGGTGACCCGGTGCTTGAGTCGGTAAGGACTCCGAGGTAAGCCACGTGATCATGCGATGATCATGTGGGGTCCATGTGACCTTAAACGATGACTGATTGTGCATTAGTCTTCATGTTGATAAAATGCTGATAGTATGTTGATATGCTTGATGAATATATTCTTGCATGCTCACCTGTTTAATTCAGTAATATACTTTAACCTGTTGCCATGTTATTTTTTTTTCCTTGATGCATGGTTGTTGTGAGCTTGCAAGTACATTCAATGTACTGACCTGGCGTGTTATGCCAGATTTGTAGGCCGTGCTTTGGATGCGTAGGACGATGTTCCCGGTGTTTGCGAGCTAGGAGGTGTCCCAGCCAGTGTCCCTATGGATTGGAGTTCTTCATCACCGTTATTGTTCTGCTACCGTCGATATTCTGCTGCTAGAGTTATGCTGCTCCTTGGTGTAGAGATGAGGCTAGCCAGAGGAGCAAGATGTGTCGCCGCTAGCATTGTAATAGACCTCGTGTACCCCCATCTTCGGTAATAGAAAGTTGTTCAGTTCTATATCAATTAGTGCCGTGGTGCCACACATACACCTTGCTAAGGAATGCCCCACCGAGGCTATCCGACACGCCGAGGCCCATCCTACGGCTCATCATAGAGGTCCCTGCCGGTCTACAGTCCTAAGGGCAAGAGGGTCTTGGGCCGTCGCCCCTCGCTCTCCGGGTCGGTGTGAGGAGGGTGAATTCCAACGCTGCAGCGCGATCCGTCCCTGCCAGAATGCTGAACTGGACGTCTTCTAGAGCTTTTGAACGAGACCACAACACGGAGGGCCCACACCGTAATCCCACGCGAAGGTAGTGTATACAATCCTTTGCGGCCTCTCAAGTCACCCACCTGAACCATTAGTCATTTTATTATTATCTCACAGACAACCGTTATTGTTGCCTGACCAACAACACAACGGACAACGAACAACAGCCAAGACCACCAGTGCGTCGGTGCCTTACCTTGTCTCACGTGTGCTCCGAGAGGAGTTTGACTTTCGTGGTTTGGTAACTCTTGCAGACGATGATCAGGGTCCAAGGCCGCCAGTACGTCGGTTGTACCCTCCCTGTCGTCCTGTCGCAATACCTCTCAAGGGCACCGTTGGGTCGCCCGAATCTTACCTTTAAGGACAACCGTTGTTCAGGAACCTAGGGCGGCTATACAGAGTCAGCAACGAGTGGAGTACAAGGATTTCCCCTCGAGAGCTCACACTTGATGTGGCTCGGCAGAGCCGAGGTAGGGGCCTTAGGCGGTGTCTGCTTTGTACCGTACCTGTGATAGTTATATATATTTTGTATCCGCGTTCACTCCAAGAGTGATCACGGCCTTCTCACTAATCCTAGTTGACTACCAATGTGCAGGGCTCACTACTGAATAACTTATATATAGGAAACATAGGATAAAGGAAGGTACATCAAGGGGCGACAAATATAGTCTATGCAATTGAATAGGATTGTAACGTAGTAGTAGCAGCAATGCCTAGTGCAAGAAATGTATGGAAAAGATAGGCGATATTTGGGGAAGGAAAATGGCTCTGCTTGCCTGGAAGCTCGACGGTAGAGGTACGGTCGTCGATGAAGTAGTCAATCACAGGGGAATCAGCATCGGTCGTCGGGACTATCGGACAATAAGAGAGGGGGAAGAAACAATAAATACACAGCAATAATAGCAATACAAATACAAGACATGGCAAACATAGTGTTATGCGTGAACTAATGCGGTGCTATACATTGCAGACGAAGCGAGAATTTAACCGGCAATTTTACCGGCTCTGGGCGATTATTGGACAAACAATCCGGAGGGGGAATGTCTCATGTGCGGTACGTTACAGGGGTGTGGTGAGGGTATGGGTAGCATATCCGTATTCATTACATTTTTCTGATCAATTTTCATGTATAAAGTTTTTCAATCTGATTTACAGTTTAAATGATATCGATTTTCAAAGTTTAACTCAAATTAAAACAATTTATGGATTTATCTTATTATTTAATAGACATTATCCACAATAGTAGGTTTGACTGGTCAACCTGATAGAGGGGACCCACCTATAAGGTTGACTGGTCAACTGACCAGTGGGTCCCACATGTCAGCCTCTAGTCATTTATTTAAATCCTTATTTTTATTCTAAAATCCACTGGACCCACATGTCATTCACACATGTTATTAAACATAGATTAATCTAGTTAAATAGGAATTTGTCAGGGGTGGGACTGATACGTCTCAAATGTATCGATAATTTCTGCTCGCTCCATGCATGTTTTGTGTGATATTGCTATGATCTAGATACACTTTCATACACTTTTGATCATATTTGGACAAACCTATTAACTCAGTGCACCCTAGTGCCAGTTTCTGTTTTCTGCTGTTTTTCTATTTCAGTTTTCCCCCATATAAAAGTGCTCCAAAAATAAGGGAAAAATCAGATAAAAAATCAGCGTACCGGAAGCTTCCAGAGCCCTGAAGAAGAGCCGGGGGCCACCACCAGGTGCCCAGGCGGCCACCTGGCGCGGCCAGGGGCCTGGCCACGCCAGGGGGGCGCCTGGACTCCTGGTGGCCCCCTGGCTGTCCCCCTTCGTCTATTGAATCTCCTTCACGGGAAACCTCCAAAGACAGAACCCTTTTTCGCAATCTCGCCTCTGTTCAGCCGCCGCCGCGCTTCTCAGATCGGGAGCACCGTCAGGACCCTTCCCGGCACCCTGCCGGAGGGAGGATCGACCTCTGGGAGCTTCTCCTCCACCATGGACGCTTCCCGGATGTGCCGTGAGTAGTTTCCTTTGGACCATGGGTCCGTGATCAGTAGCTATGTGATGTTCTCCTCCCCTCTTTGTTATTCATGGTCGAGGCACATATGTAATCTTTCTGCTTTTTCTATGCTGAGTTTGATGGGATCTGATGGATTAAGAGATTATGTTCAGATTGTGATAGAGTAATACAATTGGTTCTTATCTTTTGTATTTTTGTTCCGAAGTAATTCTTGCATGTTCTCCGTTGCTGTTTATTGCTTTGGCCAAGTGGTAGATAGTAACTCCAAGAGGGAACGTTATGCTCGATTGTGGGTACATGCCCCCTGATGACACGCTTGAGTGATAGAAACATGACTCTAGGGGATGTGCTTTGGCCACAAGGGGGAAAACAACGGTGCTTGTAACTGCGGTTGCAAGGATTGTTTACTTTACGCAAAGTTCTTTTTAATGCAGTTGTCATATGCTTTGGGTTTGCAATTTCGGTGGGGCTCGCAAATTAATACCAGCGAGATGTTCTGGATAGATATCTCAAGGTGGATGATTAGTAGTAGATGCAGATGGATTTCGGTCTACTTATTTTGGCGTACTGCCCATGCTTTTGAGCCTCTTCCTTTCTTCTGTAGCATAGGTAGCATTGTGGTGCGTTTATAATCCTGTCAATTGCCCATCTGTAATTTGTTTACCTGGCATAGCAGTTTTATCGTCTTTTGGGAGAGAGACATCACTAGTGAACATCACGGGACCCTGGTCCATATTCTCATCATTGTTTACAAGCTTATTTATTTTCCCGCATTTACTTTCAGTTTCTATCATTATCATTATCCCTTGCGTTTGATCCTTTGTAAACAACAAGACCGGAGAGATTGACAACCCCTCTGAACTTCGTTGGGAGCAAAGTTATTTGTGTTGTGTGCAGGTCCAGGAGAAGCAAGTGGTTCTTTTCAGACGGTGCATCACTTGCTGATCCACCTACTTATCATTGTCGGAGTCCTACGGGAGACAAACACTATCCTCTACATAGGGGAAATTTACTCCTATCCTACATCTCACCTTCCACTTGGGGTAACCAACGAAGGGCGAGAAGCCATTATCACTTCCACGCCATCAAGTAAATTTCTGGCGCCGTTGCCGAGGACTCTGAGTGATAAGATAGGGGAGTTTCCCACTACCTTTTACCTTTACTTTTTTTGTCTTGTTAGTTTACTTTTCAGTTTTTGCTTTTACTATTGTGTCTTTTATCAAAAACCAAAAAATAGTTGCTACCTTTTTCCTTTGTCTTTCTTTGCCTAGTTATGCTATCTTTACCATGGGTATGGAACCACCCAAATATGGTAGGATGGACCTGTCTCACTTTGATCGCCTTCGATCAATTTGTGCTCGCGCTAAAAACCTAACCAACTTGGTTGAGGGAAAATCATTGGATGAGTTGGCTCATTATACCCGGCACCGCCTATCTGAGAAAGGGAAAAACTTATGGGACGAAATACAAACTTCTTATTGCTATTGTAAATGTTTATGCCACATTTATGATTTTACTTGCTGCTCTAATATAGATCGTAAACACCTTCCTTTCCAATGTGAGTTTAATGAAAATGAGATCTTATCTTCTTATTCTAAAGGTGTTTATGATTACTTTGATGTTGAAAAGATTGAAGAGTTTGTTGCCTTTAAGGGTGCTTATGAGATTGCTTCTTTGATTGAAACGTATCACGATACTATTTACAAGTCGGAAAACTTTACAGTTCTTGCTTATTGCTTCGAGAATTATACTTCCAATTCTTATATTGTCAGAACCCTCTGTTAGGTAATATGCTAGCATCAAAGTCTTCTTGCATCATGTTAAAAATTTCAAAAGAAATCATTTGAAATCAAAATCAAACTCAAATGGGAGAAGGAACCCGCCCAGATGAATTAATTCAAAAGGCCAGAAATAAATCTTCTCCAAAAATTCATGTTTGATTTTTGAAAAGTATTATAAATGAGTGTGATCACATATCAAGTGATATGGGACCCACCCCATGCTCATGGATTTTTCAAATATTCAAACAGTGACTTGGAATTAATCAAATACCCCTATTTGATTTAAAGTTCAAATAATTTGAATTTTAAAAAGTGCCAAACTTTATAAGTGGCTAGTCTAATATAATATGAGGCCATATTAAAAGTTTCAGCATTTTTAAAAATGCCTAGCTATTTATTTTAGCATGGCCAACATATTACAGAAAACAAAAGAAACAGAAAACTTACCTGGCGCCTAGGCGAGGCCCACTTCTTCTGGCCCAGTCCAGCCCATCTGGACTCCTCCCCTGTCGTCTTCCTCCCCGCGCCTCCAAGCTGCTCGGTGGAATGCCATCGAGCCAGCAGAGCACGTAGCTCCTCCTCCAGGCGCCACCTGCCCCTCCCCGGCCCTTCTACGCGGCCCTGGAGACGCACCCGAGTGCCACGCCTCCATTCCTCCCCTCCAGAGCCTCTCCCTCTCACTCCTGCGACGAACCCAACGACGACCCGAGCGCCGCCGTTGCCATGCCGTGAAGAACACGTGGCCATCGTCACCTCCAGGCCGCGCCAAGCTGTCCTTCCTCCTCGCCGCCTTCGTCTTCATCACCGTGCGGAAGATCGCGAGTCAATTCGACCCCGAGCCGCCGGATTCGTCCTCGAGTTCTCGCCAGCCGCCGAGAAGACCACCGACAAATTCGTCGTCGTGGAAGCCTCCCCGTCTCCACCGCCTGTGCCATCGCATTCACCACCTTCTAGTGAGCATTTCCCCTCGCCGTGCAGCTTCCCGCTCCTCCTCTAGCCACTTCCACCATGAGAGAAGAGCTCTGCCGCCGCCATGTTTGACGCAGCGCAAGCTCTCGTGCCCCTGGCGTTGCCCCAGTATGCGCGTTTGGCTCCTGGTTCCTCTAGACTTCGAACGCGCCAAGTCCCAGCTCAAGCCATGCCCCCTAGCCTCGTATACGACCTCGCCGGTTCTCTGCTTCCGCTGGAGTAGTCGCCGCCGTCGCTCCCAACCTCCCCGTGACCCCCTGATGCCTCCATTCGACGCGTACGACCACCAGGAGCATTCCCGTGCCCTCCTGTCCCCTCCCCGTGGACCGTAGCCGATTCCGGCGAGGCGCCGCCGTGTCACAGTGATGCCATAATGTTTAAATCGATTAAAAGAAATCAGAAAATTACAAAAAATGCTTTAAACTTTGAAATTCAATAACTAATTCATATTAACTCCAAATTGGACAAATAATATGTCTAAAATTATCAGAAAAATACAAGGATTCTGAATATGCAACTTGTTTCTATGTTTGACCATTTTAAAATGGGTGAACAGTATCAAACATGCATATGGATCCTTTTTTAATTCAATTTTCGAGTGAATTTGCAAATGATTTTGCAACACACTTCTATTAGATGGATTCATCCACACATCAGAAGACTTTACCTCACCTTTATAACATCACTTCATGATCAACCTTTTCAAATGAACATTCATGCATTCAAATGCATTTGAAATTCATCGATAAATCAAATGGAGTTTGAATTTGCAATTCAATTGCAATATACTCCTTTTAAATAGAATTGTCCACACAATGCAACCATGAACATCACCATATACAATTGATCATGTGCTTGTGCATTGTACCTTATGTTGATCACTTTGTTTGTATTGTTTGCTCAGATAGAAGTGCAGCCGGAACCCGAGATCACCCCCTTCATTGAAGACCCCGTGACTGAACCTCATCAGCAAGGCAAGAAAACCCCCATTGATCATATCTATAAAATCCCAATTCCCTCTCAGTCTCGCTTATGCATGTTTATGAGATCACCTTGTATCGATTCTACCGCTTAGTTGAACCCATATCCGATGCATGACCTATCATCTTGTCACAGTAGTAAGCAAACCAAAATCCTAGCTGACATAGGAGTTGATTGATATCATGTGGCCCCTGCAACTGTTACTGATTATTGCATTCTTAGAGTTTACAATGAGGATGTTTTTGATGTGAGTCGGGATGATAGTGAACATGGTGTTGATGAAAGTGAAACTGTGTTGGTGAATCTACCCTAATACAAGGTGAACGATGAGAGGCTGTGTAGGAGTACACAGTGGGTTGTCTTGTTGAACACCGCCTTAAGTCCGAGTTCTTGTGTGGTGATCCAAGAAGAAGAGTACAACCACACATTGGGCTCACTAACCCCTCTCATCCTAGTACCTCACCCCGTGCGAACCCCAGAAGTCACAGTAGTTCGGAGTTCTGGTAGGGCTGTGGCACGGTCTGCAAAGTGGATGAATGGCTTTTCAAGAATGGCTTGGGACCCTTCACACAACGTTTGAGGCTGTACTGGAACCTCGGCCGAACTTCCATATGGATCCCCCTCAGATAGGCGACTCTCTGGACTAGAACGGAGCTGTGGGCAAAGTGTTGTGGTGAACATCCTCGCCGACACCCCTTGAATGGTGTCGAGGCCAAAGGCGGTAACTGATGGTCATGTGTGTGTAGTACACCCCTGCAGGGTTAACAAAACTATTCGAATAGCCGCGTCCGCGGTTAAGGACTGCTTGGAAAGCTTAGATTGATTGTTAGACAACTTAAACTGGATACTTCTAAAACTCGCAAGATAAGCGTGAGTGCTATGGTGTGCTCCTCGTGGGGAAGTTGAGGAAGTAACCATAGTGGTGTATTGGTTGGAGATGTAGTGTACTCGTGTACGCTTCTTACCTACTTTGCTTCCGCATGTTTGATGTAATGTTGGATCATAGACTTGTGATCTCTATGTGCACTCTGTAAGAGTTATCAATAAATTTCTATACTTGCAGAGAATTGCAATGATACCTGTTGTTCATACAAGGCATGTGTGATGTGTGTATGTTTATAACATGCATGTCTTTGTATGGGTTTTCGAGACCTTAGTTGTGATATTGCTGGCGGTCTTTTATACACCAAGTGGCCCTTAGATGTGCGCAGCTTGGGGCATCGCGATGTGATTGTTCGAGACTCTGTCTCATGCACACTTTGATGTATGATCGAGCCCGCCCTAGACCCCGACTAAGTGATCGGGCTGGAGTAAGTCTATGTAAGAATTATGAGATAGTCGATAGTATGGTTGAGGCGACTTGTCTGTGAATATGGGAGTTCATCACCCATATCATTTAGACTTGTGTGTGGACGATGAGGACCCATCTCAGTTGATCATCCGGCCTGGATGGGATGCCCCTCACGTACGATGCTTTCCAAGAACGTTCTGTACTTGGCCTTGTCTGCTTAGACAAGTGGGTACGGTTCTTGGCTCTCCATATGACTATGTCATAGCGAGACTTGCATACGCTAACCCCGGGTCCCGACAGACTTGGTATCAGAGCAGGACTGACTGTAGGATTATCAGCCTTGGCCGAAGTCGAGTCTAGCTTGCTATAGTTATATAGTTACTCTGGGTATATAAGGGAACAACTTAAGGCTTCTTTTTCTCCTTACCCTCATGGATCTGAGTTCTGAGTCACCCTTATCTTTTGTACGGGATGATAGGACTAGGCTCATCTATGTCTTACTAGAACATCTCGTTGATTGCCTCCTTATAGCCGTAGGATTGTTGTGGTTGTCCAGAGTCCCCGTGTTTTGAGTTCCTTAAAGAAGTTTGGTCCAATTTCTTCGAGGTTGTTTCAATTTCCCTCCCAGTGTAGCCGTTATGCTGCCGGATTTGTTCCGTGCTTCTTCGATTCATTACCTTCGCATTATTATCTTTTCTGCCTAAATCATATCCTTTTATCCTTGCCTCCATCGTACAACCTGTTCTGATTGTTGATTTTATCTCACAGGATGTCGAGTCGAACTCGTAGTGTTGTTCTTCAGAATCGAGATGATGATGAACCTCCACCCCCGCCTTCTGCGGCGGAAATCATGATGGAAGCTAAGCGGAATAGACGTGATCAAACACGCCTTCTGGAGCTCAGCGAGCAGAATACCGCCCACCATCGTAATGTGGATGTCAGCATTGAGGACTTCATCTTCCTCAAGCCACCGGTATTCCGATGTTCTTCTGAGACCCTCGAAGCTGATGATTGGCTCTGTTCCATCGAGCATAAGCTTGATACAGCACATGTTGCTCCCGATGATCGAGTTATTTTTGAGGTATACTTCTTGGAAGGTGCTGCTCTTCAGTGGTGGGAGAACTATGTTGCAATGCAGCCAGATGGTCACGTAGTGACTTGGCAAGAGTTCTGTGTTGCCTTTCGAGGGTACCACATTCTGGATGAGTAGATGGAGCGCAAGAAGGAAGAGTTCTGCAATCTAAATCAAGGAGAGATGTCAATTCATGAGTATGTGAGGGAATTCAACCGTCTTGCTCGTTATGCCCAAGATGAGATCACCACCGATGCCAGAAATCAGGCAAGGTTCCGCAAGGGACTTAGCCCCATCCTTCGTCATGATCTCAACCTCCTTGAGTTTGCCACCTTTGAGGATTTATTCAACAGATCCTTCAGAGCTGAGCATGGCAATGAAGTTTTCGAGAAGTCTCGCAAGCATGCTCTTGAGCTTGCCCCTTCTTCCAGTTCACGCACTCAGAAGCGCATGATCTGGATTCCTAACAGTTTGTTTCCCCAAAACAACCCACCGAGGCCATCCCTTGTGCCGCCTCGTCCACCAGCTCCACCAAACAACCCAGCTCCCCGCACTATCTTTGGAGCCTGCTTCAGATGTTGCCAGCCTGGTCACTACTCTCGTGAGTGACCCGTCAATCAGAATGCTCCACCCCATGCCAAAGGAAACCCCACTGTTCGTGCCAAACCACCCCCGAAGGTTCCCACCGCCAAGCCTTTCACTTCCACAAATCTTGGACGTGTGAACCAAATCTCAGCTGTGGAAACTGATAGTACTTCTGACATCATTCTTGGTACGCTCCCAGTAAATTTTGTCCCCACTTCTGTTCTTTTCGACCCAGGAGCTTCTCACTCATTCATGTCGGAGAGTTATGCACTTCGGCATGATGTATCCTTTGAAGAAATGTTCACCCCTATGATCATTCAAACTCCTGGTTCAACATGGAAAACTAATAGAGTAAGCCATGGTAATCAAATTGCAATTGCGGGTTTAGTATTCCTTGCTTCACTCATAGCCCTCAAGTCTTCAGACATTGATGTCATCCTTGGTATGGATTGGTTATCAAGGAAGAATGCTTTTCTTGATTGTAAATCCAAATCAGTTAGACTTACACATCCTTCAGGCCAGACAATAGCTTACTCCTCACCAAGAACAAGAACCCAAGTGCATTCTTTGAATGTGCTTCCCCTTCCCGACCTTGAAGATGTTCCGGTGGTTCGTGACTTCCCGGATGTCTTTCCTGAAGAGCTGCCGGGAATGCCAGCCGACAGATGTGTAGAATTCATAGTAGATCTTATGCCAGGAACCGCACCAATTTCCAGACGCCCATACAAAATGGCCCGACGTGAGTTAGCTGAGCTTAAAAGCTAACTTGAAGCTTTGTTGGAAAACGGCTTCATCCGCCCTAGCTCATCGCCATGGGGTTGCCCTGTTCTGTTCGTAACAAATAAAGATGGAACAGAAAGGATGTGCGTAGACTATCGCCCGCTAAATCTAGCGACGATAAAGAACAAGTACCCACTGCCCAGGATCAATGATCTTTATGATCAACTTGCAGGATCCTCTGTCTTCTCCAAGATGGATTTGAGATTAGGTTATCATCAAATCAAAATCCGAAATGAGGACATTCCCAAAACGGGTTTTACTACTCGTTATGGTCTTTACGAGTACACCGTCATGTCCTTTGGTTTAACCAATGCCCCCGCCACTTTCTCACGCATGATGAATTCGATCTTCATGGAGTACCTAGATAAATTTGTTGTAGTTTATCTTGATGATATTCTCATCTACTCGAAGAACGAAGAAGAACATGCCGAGCACCTAAGGCTGGTATTGATGAAACTTAGAGAGCATCGCCTGTATGCTAAATTCTCCAAGTGTGAATTTTGGCTACCAGAAGTGACCTACTTAGGCCACGTGATTTCTGCAAAAGGCATTGCTGTGAATCCCGAGAGAGTTCAGGCCGTCCTTGACTGGACTCCACCTGAATCGGTTAAGCAAGTTAGGAGTTTTCTTGGCCTAGCCAGCTATTGCCGCCGCTTCGTCGAGAACTTTTCCAAAGTTGCAAAGCCTCTAACTGAACTCCTCAATAAAGATAAGAAATTCCTATGGACTCCCAAGTGCGAGGAAAGCTTTCAAGAGCTTAAAAGAAGATTGACTTCTGCACCCGTACTTGCGCCTCCAGACACCAAAAAGGATTTCGAGATCTTTTGTGACGCCTCACAGCAAGGGTTAGGATGCATACTTATGCAAGATAGACATGTGGTAGCTTATGCTTCACGCCAGTTGCGTCCACATGAAGAGAACTATCCTACCCACGATCTTGAACTCGCTGCCGTAGTTCGTTCCCTGACAACTTGGCGACATTACCTCCTTGGTAATCGTTGTGAGATCTATTCCGACCACCAAAGCCTCAAGTACATATTCACCCAGCCAGATCTTAATCTCAGGCAAAGACGCTGGATTGAGTTGATAAAAGATTATGACTTAGGAATTTCTTACACCCCAGGCAAAGCCAATGTCATGGCTGATGCACTAAGTTGTAATTCGTATTGTAACAACCTCATGTTACAACAGTATCAACCACTTCTTCATGAGGAATTTCGAAAACTCAATCTCGAGATTGTTCCTCATGGCTATCTTTCTACCTTGGTGGAGAAACCAAGCCTTGAGGATAAAATCATAGCCGCCCAGAAACGTGATAGTGGTATTCGAGAGATCAATAAAAACATTGCTAGCGGAGTTGCTAAATGTTTCTCCATAAATGATCAAGGTGTCGTTTTCTTTGGCACCACGAAAACACAATCTTAGGAGGCTAATCCTCAAAGAAGCTCATGACACTCCCCTTTCAATTCATCCTGGTACCACAAAGATGTACCGAGACCTACGCCAAAGATTTTGGTGGACTAGGATGAAGAGAGAAATTGCTAAGTTCATTGCCGAATGTGATGTTTGTCGTCGCATTAAGGCCAAACACCAAAGACCTGCTGGCACTCTTCAACCTTTGCCTATTCCAGAGTGGAAATGGGATAAAGTCGGTATGGACTTCATCACCGGATTTCCAAAAACCCAGAAAGGAAACGATGCCATCTTCATTGTCATAGATAGACTGTCCAAAGTTGCACACTTCCTTCCTGTTCGCGAGTCTATAACAGCTAGCGAGTTAGCGGACTTGTACATCTCTAGAATTGTATCCCTTCAAGGTGTTCCTTTGGAAATCAATTCTGATCGTGGTAGCCTTTTCACCTCTAGATTCTGGGGAAGCTTTCAGAATGCTATGGGAACTCATCTCTCCTTTAGTACAGCTTTCCATCCTCAATCTAGCGGTCAGGTCGAAAGGGTTAACCAAATTCTTGAAGACATGCTCAGAGCTTGTGTTATCTCATTCGAAAAGAATTGGGAGAAGTCTCTTCCATTCGCCGAATTTGCTTATAACAATAGTTTTCAATCTAGTCTGAACATGGCTCCTTTTGAACTCCTTTATGGACGACAATGTCGAACACCCCTTAACTGGTCAGAAACCGGTGAAAGACAATTCTTTGGACCGTATATGATCATGGAAGCAGAAGGGAAAGTTCGCATTGTTCGTGATTGTTTGAAAGCCGCTCAGTCTCGTCAGAAAAGCTACTATGATCGTCATCATAGGCAAGAAAGCTACAATCTGGACGAGAAGGCTTACCTTCGGGTTACTCCTCTGAAGGGAACCCAAAGATTCAGTATCAAAGGCAAGTTGGCCCCACGTTACATCGGACCTTTCCGCATTCTTGCTAAACGTGGAGAAGTTGCCTACCAACTTGAACTACCCCCGCACCTTTCCCGAGTACATGATGTATTCCATGTGTCACAACTCAGGCGTTGCTTCAAGGACCCCATCCACGAAGTCGACCATGAAACGCTTGATTTCCAAGATGACCTTTCTTATCGAGAATACCCTGTTCGTGTTCTTGATTCGGCAGAGCGTGTCACTCGCCGAAAGAAGATCAAGTTTCTGAAAGTTCAGTGGTCACACCACTCCGAGAAATAAGCCACGTGGGAAAGAGAAGATCGTCTCAGTGCCGAGTACCCCGCCTTCCTCCCGAAGACTTCTGAATCTCGGGACGAGATTCTGTTGAGTGGGGGCGTGTTTTCAGAATCCTCTGTTAGGTAACGTGCTAGGATCAAAGTCTTGTTGCATCATGTTAAAAATTTCAAAAGAAATCATTTGAAATCAAAATCAAACTCAAATGGGAGAAGGAATCCCCCCAGATGAATTAATTCAAAAGGCCCGAAATAAATCTTCTCCCAAAATTCATGTTTGATATTTGAAAAGTATTATAAATAAGTGTGATCACATATCAAGTGATGTGGGACCCACACCATGCTCATGGATTTTTCAAATATTCAAACAGTGCCTTGGAATTAATCAAATACCCCTATTTGATTTAAAGTTCAAATAATTGGAATTTTAAAAAGTGCCAAACTTTATAAGTGGCTAGTATAATATAATATGAGGCCATATAAAAAGTTTCAGCATTTTTAAAAATGCCTAGCTATTTATCTTAGCATGGCCAACATATTACAGAAAAGAAATGAAACAGAAAACTTACCTGGCGCCTAGGCGAGGCCCACTTCTTCTGGCCCAGTCCATCCCACCTGGACTCCTGCCCTGTCGTCTTCCTTCCCGCGCCTCCAAGCTGCTCGGTGGAATGCCACCGAGCCAGCAGAGCACGTAGCTCCTCCTCCAGGCGCCACCTGCCCCTCTCCGGCCCTTCTACGCGGCCCTGGAGATGCACCCGAGTGCCACGCCTCCATTCCTCCCCTCCAAAGCCTCTCCCTCTCACTCCTGCGACGAACCCGACGACGACCCGAGCGCCGCCGTCGCCATGCCGTGAAGAACATGTGGCCATCATCACCTCCAGGCCGCACCAAGCTGTCCTTCCTCCTCGCCGCCTTCGTCTTCATCACCGTGCGGAAGATCGCGAGTCAATTCGACCCCGAGCCGCCGGATTCGTCCTCGAGTTCTCGCCGGTCGCCGAGAAGACCACCGCCAAATTCGTCGTCGTTGAAGGCTCCCCGACTCCACCGCCTGTGCCATCGCATTCACCACCTTCTGGTGAGCATTTCCCCTCGCCTTGCAGCTTCCGGCTCCTCCTCTAGCCACTTCCACCATGAGATCAGAGCTCTGCCGTCGCCATGGTCGACGCAGCGCAAGCTCTCGTGCCCCTAGCATTGCCCCAGTACGCGCGTTTGGCTCCTGGTTCCTCTAGACATCGAACACGCCAAGTCACAGCTCAAGCCGTGCCCCCTAGCCTCGTCTACGACCTCGCCGGTTCTCTGCTTCCGCCGGAGTAGTCGCCGCCGTCGCTCCCAACCTCCCCGTGACCCTCTGATGCCTCCATTCGACGCGGACGACCTCCAGGAGCACGCCAGTGCCCTTCGTTCCCCTCCCCGTGGCCCGTAGCCGATTCCGGCGAGGCGCCGCAGTGGCCAGAGCCACCGGCGTCAAGCCGGCGCCATTAGCACCCTAACCCCGAGCTAATTAACCCCCCACCAAAGGCTGACTAGTGGGCCCAGGGCTTAATTAACCCCTGTTTATTTTAAACAGAGAGGGAATTAAGTCCCAGGTCACTGACCAGTGGGGCCCTTCTGTCAGTGGCCCCCTGACGTCAGCCTGGTGTCACAGTGACGCCATAATGTTTAAATCGATTAAAAGAAATCAGAAAATTACTGAAAATGCTTTAAACTTTGAAATTCAATAACTAATTCATATTAACTCCAAATTGGACACATAATATGTCTAAAATTATCAGAAAAATACAAGGATTCTGAATATGCAACTTGTTTCTATGTTTGACCATTTTATAATGGGTGAACAGTAGCAAACATGCATATGGATCCTTTTTTAATTCAATTTTGGAGTGAATTTGCAAATGATTTTGCAACACACTTCTATTAGATGGATTCATCCACACATCAGAAGACTTTACCTCACCTTTATAACATCACTTCATGATCGACCTTTTAAAATGAACATTCATGCATTCAAATGCATTTGAAATTCATCGATAAATAAAATGGAGTTTGAATTTGCAATTCAATTGCAATATACTGCCTTAAGTCTGAGTTCTTGTGTGGTGATCCAAGAAGAAGAGTACAACCACACATTGGGCTCACTGAACCCTCTCATCCTAGTACCTCACCCCGTTCGAACCCCAGAAGTCGCAGTAGTTCGGAGTTCTGGTAGGGCTGTGGCACGGTCTGCGAAGTGGATGAACGGCTTTTCAAGACCGGCTTGGGACCCTGCACACATCGTTTGAGGCTGTACTGGAACCTCGTCCCGACTTCCATACGGATCCCCCTCAGATAGGCGACTCTCTGGACTAGAACGGAGCTGTGGGCGAAGTGTTGTGGTGAACATCCTCGCCGACACCCCTTGAATGGTGTCGAGGCCAAAGGCGGTAACTGATGGTCATGTGTGTGTAGTAGTACACCCCTGCAGGGTTAACAAAACTATTTGAATAGCCGCGTCCGCGGTTATGGACTTCTTGGAAAGCTTAGCTTGATTATTAGACAACTTAAACTGGATACTTCTAAAACTCGCATGATAAGCGTGAGTGCTATGGTGTGCTCCTCGTGGGGAAGTTGAGGAAGTAACCATAGTGGTGTATTGGTTGGAGATGTAGTGTACTCGTGTACGCTTCTTACCTCAAGTCTGGTACTCGTAGTTTAGGACTAGCCATGTCAAAGCTGGCACTTCTGCAAGTGAAACCCCACCTCCCTTTACCTTGATACATGTGCATGAGTAGTATAGTTCCTACGTAAGTCTTGCTGAGTACGACTTTGTACTCACGTTTGCTTATTCTATGTTTTAGATGAACCCACTGACCCCGAAGGTGGATTCTTCATCGAGCTCGACGAATGAAGACCAAGCTAGTGTAGTCCCAGTCAGACGACTGGTTCCCTCGTGGAGGGCTTGTTTATAGTTAAGGCTTCTCTAAGCCATTTGTTAAACTTGTCTGTACTCAGTCCTACTTTGCTTCCGCATGTTTGATGTAATGTTGGATCAAAGACTTGTGATATCTTTGTGCACTCTGTAAGAGTTATCAATAAAGTTGTATACTTGTAGAGAATTGCAATGATACCTGTTGTTCATACAAGGCATGTGTGCTGCGTGTATGTTTATAACATGCATGTCTTTGTATGGGTTTTCGTGACCTTAGTTGTGATCTGGCTGGCGGTCTTTTATACACCAAGTGGCCCTTAGATGTGTACAGCTTGGGGAATCGCAATGCGATTGTTCGAGACTCTGTCTCGTGCACACTTTGATGTATGATCGAGCCCGCCCTAGACCCCGACTAAGTGATCGGGCTGGAGTAAGTCTATGTAAGAGTTATGAGATAGTCGATAGTATGGTTGAGGCGACTTGTCTGTGAATATGGGAGTTGATCACCCATATCATTTAGACTTGTGTGCGGATGATGAGGACCCATCTTAGTTGATCATCCGGCCTGGATGGAATGCCACTCACGTACGATGCTTTCCGAGAACGTTCTGTGCTTGGCCTTGTCTGCTTAGACAAGTGGGTACGGCTCTCGGCTCTCCATATGACTAGGTAGTAGCGGGACTTGCATATGCTAACACCGGGTCCCGACATATATTGAGGATTTTAAAAATAAAATGTTTGCTGCCCTAGAAGAGGCTAATGATTGCTTTGATGAGGAATCCCATGATTCCGAGGACTCACTTGATACTTCCCTTTCTGATGAACTTAATACTTTCTTTGTTGATGGCCATGATGCCAATATGGATTATGCTTGCGAAGATGAACTTGCTATAGTTCCTTACGTTAAGCATGAATTTTTTTTCTATTGCATCCACACTTGATTGCCCTATTATCCTTTTGAAATCTCCAACTCATATTCCGGAGAATTATGCTCTTATCAAAGCTCAATGTGATGGGTTGCATTTATCTTATGATCCTACAGACCGTCATGAAAACTATACACGTGTGCTTGTAGGTCATGAACAACATGATTTATGTGATAGTTATTTTCTTGATGTTGTTCATGATACTACTGAAAATTATTTTTAGAGAGGCAAGTTTGGTTGTAGAAACTTCCATATTACTAAAACTCCTCTCTTTATGTTGAAAGTTGTGAAGTTGTTCTTGTTCCACCTTCCTATGCATGTCACTTTGTGCTTCTTTGATTTATTTTATTACAAGATGCCTATGCATAGGAAGTGGGTTAGGCTTAAATGTGTTTCATATTTGCTCATTGATGCTCTCTTTTGCTTCAAAGTCTTATTTTTATGTGAGCATCTTCTATAAACTTTGTTCCTAGCTTAAAGGCGTAAAAGAAAGCGCTTGTTGGGAGGCAACCCAAGATGTTTTTACTTCTTTTTTAGTGGTCTTGATGATTGTTACTACTATAGCAACATCATTGTATCTTTATTTTCAAGCTTTGTGTGAAGTTATAGCCTCTTATGACAAGGGATGCGAAAGTTGTGACATGCTATCCAGAAAACAGATTCTGTCCTCGTGACGGAAAAAATCGGATCAAATCACCAGTTCATCTTTTTGAGCTGAAGTTTTTACAAAGCGTGCTCTATTAAATCTCGGAACTTTTGTATGTTCTGAGTTTTTTGATTTGAGTTGCAGAAGTATCCCGAAAAATTTCTCTACTACATGCTGTTCTGTTTTTCACAGATTCTGCCACGTTTTGTCTCTCCTTACTTTTGCAAACCTTAAGCTTTCTTTTTATTTGCAAAAACTTTTTGGAAATCTTGCGAAATAGTATCTCTTCAAGAAATATATTTGTATCCAGTGGGGATTTTTTTATTAAGGGTACTAACCTCTCTAATCATCTTATGATGAGTTATGTATGAAGGGAGTTTTCAAGTGTGCGATGGAAGATGATGAAACAAGATCCAGGAGTGTCAAGCGCTCAAGCCCTGGGATGCCCCATGCATCCCCAAAAAATATTCAAGGAGGCTCAAGCGTCTAAGATTGGGGATTCCCTCGTGCATCCCCTTCTCCATCAATAATCATGAGTTCGTCCTTCGTCTCAGTATATTTTTATCACTTCATGCGTTATGTGCTATGCTTGGAGCGTCTCGCTCTTAGGTTTTATTTTTAGTTTTCTTTAGCTTTGCTTGCTGTTCATAACAAGTTAGACCCCGTCTTACTTTGTGTGGGAGAGAAACACGCTCCACACCAATCTCGAACTCATTCATAGAATTTTTCATGCTTATCTTTTTGCTGTTGTGTGTTCTTTATCTTTTCGTAGCTACTGCCATGTTTATTTTGGTTTATTTTTTACTTAGCAGGAGCCTTGGATTTTTTTTAGTTTGTTGCTGGAACTCTCTTTAGTTTTCATGTTTATCTCGTTAAGAGAGTTGGTTGTTGCACTAAGTTGTGTCTTGTCTTGAGAGTAGGTAATTGAGGTTGCTATTTCATTTTGGTAGTAACTTGCAATAGTTTTGAGGTATTGATGTGAGTAATGTTTGAACTATTGGTGCCAAGAGCTCTACCCTATTAGTGATAGGTGTCGTATTTTGGGAAATCCGTGTTTATTTTCAAAAACCTACAAAACTAGTTGAGAACTCTAGCTACTAGATGGATCGCTAATCTTTGGAGGGATCGGATATTAGAGTACACTCACGTACCATGAGTCGAGGATGCGCAAGGATAACCAAACCCCCATACACTCCTCCTAGGGGTACTTGTCTCTTTGTGAACCTCCTTATTAGATTGAGAGTTACCGATAATAAGTTCATGAGTTCTTCGGACTAATGTAAGTATTGAAAGTTGACACTTCCACCGCCTCATATTTGCTAGCCTCTCCTATGTCGTGCATTGCTTTCTTCTCACTTCGAGAGTTGGCGTCCACCTTCGCCGGTACATCCAAACCCTTGGCATGATACGCTCTGTCATCATAAACCTCCTTATATCTTTCCTCAAAATAGCCACCATACCTACCTATCAAGGCATTTCCATAGCCTTTCCGAGATATATTGCCATGCAACATCCACCTCTTCATGACTTGATCTTCATGTCATACATGTTCCTGCTACACTTGCAGCGACATACATTTCATACATCATGATAGCTACATCTTCTTTATGATTTGAGTACCTTGTAAAGTGTGAAAGATCTTCTTTACCCTCTTGTAAATTAGAGTGTTGCCCTTAAGTGAGGAAAAGATCCCAAAGTGGAAAAATGAGAGTTAAATAGAAAGAGCCATTGAGGCCACCAAAAAAAAGAGAAAAAGAAAATAAAAAGGGAGAAAGGGGCAACACTACTATCCTTTTGAAAGATCCACACTAGTACTCCTTCTTATCCTTGTACTTCATAGAGATGATCATTCATGCATATAGCTATGTGGGGACCTTCACAATGTAGAACTTTGCTTGCATATGCCAAGGATGAGCCTCCTCAAAAGATCTCTAGGTCTTAATGAGCAAGCAAGTTAGATGCACCCCCACTAGTTCCATTGGAGAGCTTTTCAGCTCATATGTGAATCCATTGCATGGCAATCCCTACTCCTCACATCATATCAATCATTTGGCCTTCTCGCCTATGATTGTTCTCATTGATGTGAGCCTTTCTCACCCTTTTTGTCTTCCTCCTCCACCATATTTCTCTCTTTGCCATCCTAAGTGTCAACTCTCGTGCTTACGCTGATCCATTGCATGAGTGCTCAAAATATCGAAAGGGAGTGGATCAAATTTACTTGTACCTGGCTAGTGGTCTGGGGATGAGTCAAGATAAGATTCCAAAGAAGACCAAGTGTGAAACTTTAGTAGATTGAGTTCTAATTTTTTTTCTCGTATTCCCTATCCCCCATTCTTGCACGCAAACACCATTTGGAGACATTCGAGTCACGGACAGCGAGAGCTCTAGCACCTAATGTTCTTTCGTTGCTTATTTCAATGCTAATATAGACTCTTGCATGTTATGACTTGAATTGAATCACATACCTTGAGTGCTTTACGTTTCAAAGTTATTATATGGTTGGTAGCATGTCACCACAGAAATTATGTGACGGGGATCAACCCCGGCAAATCCCACGGTCAGGGACCCTGGGTTAGTCATGAGAGGCGCAGGTTGGACGATAGCTCGTCGGCAAACAGGGAGGCTCGCTCCTGCTCGTTATTATTGATTCGGGAGATACGATTACAGTGGAGGCCAAGGCTGGAGTGCTCAAGGCTAGGGTTACAGGTGAGATTCTATGTCTTTGGTGTCGCCCCTCCTAGCCCTTATATACCGGGCTAGCACTACTAGGGAATGCCCTTTTAGTGGCTCCCTTTTTTTGTGTTTAGTGGCGCATTAGGGATGCGCCACTAACTACAAGCCACTAATAAGGGCTTAGAGCTGGCGCATTCTGGATGCGCCACCCCTAAGGCCCTTAGGCGTGGCGCATCTCAGAATGCGCCACCTCTAAGATCTTAGGGGTGGCGCATTCTGGTATGCGCCACGCCTAAGGGCCTTAGGGGTGGCGCATTCACAGTGTGCCACTAAATCCTGACAAAATGCGCCACTAAAGAATTACAGAAAACAAAAAAAAAGAATTACAGAAAAGAACATTACAGATATTTTTATTATATTACAGAAATGCAAAATACAATATAACAATGAGGCCAACAATTATTGATACAAAAGAATTGCATTATAATTTTTATTACAAAGATTTACAAAGGTTTAGAGGCCAACAAGATTCACAAGATTACATCCATCAAAAAATTACAATGAGTCCAAGAATTATTGAAAACCGAAAGCTACTTTCGTCATCATATCTTGTTTGCTCTTCAACCTACATAAAACAAAGCTTTAGAGGTCACATCCATATGAATCATACCAAAGGAGAACAAAGCAATCTAGCATCTATTCTTATCAACAACTTAAAGCAAGTCGATCAATGGTGAGAAGCATGCACATATGCATAAAAATGCATATGCAGTGAACTTTATACACAAAGAGCACCAAGAGTATTTGACACTACCATCTACTACACAAAGAGTACATCCAAATTACATCCAAATTACACAAAGAGTACAGTCAATTGTTCTGACTCGGCTCGGGGAATGGGCGGCATCCTTCTTTCGTCATGAAAGGCCTTGTGTCACGCAGGGCCTTTAGGCGGACTTCTATCTCCCCATTGGATGGTGTAATGTTCGAGTGGAAGATCGACCCCCTCATTTGTACTTCATGACGGATGATAGTCGCCATCTACGCTTGGATGTGAAAGAACTCCTCCTTCAGATTTGCATCGGCGATTTCCGCCTTCCTTTCGGCCTACGCTCTGAGTTGACTTGGCAGTGTAAGGTTGTGTTGTTCCTGTACAATCGCCCTCATGTGATGAAGGGCGTAGTACGCATCCCTCACACTGCCAGCCGGCTGCTTGACGCACGGGAACTGTGTTACGTGGTTGAACACGTTCACGCCAAGCTCATTTTTCCTGAACTTGTGCTTCATGATCTTGCCTCTTTCTTTTATGTAGCCGACGAGAGCATCATCCAAAACTCTCATGATATACTTATAATATTTCTTCTTCACACTCCTCGAGTCTAAATACAGGGCATGCGAGTGTTGCGGTGAAAAGCAGATGAGCACGCAGTCTTGATCCTCACTGCATAATTAAAACAATCCAAAAGGAATATTGGAAGAGGACAATGGAAAGCTAAGAAAGCATATATGCTACGGAGGCGAGCGAATGACTTACTTAGGAGAGTTGGTCATAAGAAATGAATCCTTGTCGGCGTTCCGTAGCATGAAGTCTGTTATGTACCCCGCCGCGAGAGTCGCGTCCCCGTTGTCCATCAAGATGCTTTCACGCATGTAGAAGGGGTCCAATATCGCGACGCTCGGGGTCTTATCTTTCCTGATACTTATCAAAAGGCTGAGCGAGAACACACGGATAAGGCTATGGTCCAGCCGCTTGAGATGGTACAAATTGAAGATCTCCGAAAATCGCAGGATTATCATATCCGCGGGGATAGTGTTGATGAAGCCCATGTTGAGTGGCACCTTGGCCATGAAAACCAGGTACGAGGGATTCTCTTCTCGAAGAAGAATCTTCTCTAATGCCATAATACTATGATGCACACTCTGCATATCTGAAGTTGCAAGGTCCAGCATGTCCTTAGGTAGCATCGCCCTACCAGCCACATGGATTTCAAACGAGAGATCCTTGGGTCTTGGTGGCCCGTCCTGAGCCCGGATCGGCATTGAAGGTTGGCTACTAGAAGTGATGCTCTTCTTTCTTTTCCGTCCCTTCTTCTTTTCTGATTTGAGCAGTCACCGGCCTTTATCTGCTCAATGGACGCCTTATGGAGTGTGGACGGGCTGAGAATAGATCTCCTTGTGGCATCTTCTTGAGGCTCGGTGAAGGCGCAAGCTGCTGGAGACATGTCCTGAGAAGCAGCGAAGAGACGCGTGGAGCAAGCAGGCTTCGCCGCAGGATCAGCTGGACCGCGAGCTTCCTCGTCATGCTGATAGGCTCCTTCAGCAGGAGGCATGAATAAGTCATCAGCATCATACAAAGTATTGATGAACTGGTCGGCGCTGATATCATCATCAAGATCATCGTCTTCTTGTTGTGCGCCGATGGGATCATGTGGCGCCAACACGATGACTAGCGGTGTTGTCCTAGGTGTGGTGCCCCTTTCCCCCGTCATTAAACGCATTTGGATTTTCGGCCATAGGCATATTTGGTTGAAACAGTCAATGAGGACTGCCGACTCGTCCTCATCGTATCCAGGGGGTTGAATGGGAGGTTCAACTCTCTCGTAGCCCGAAATCACGACAGAGATTTGAACCCTATGCATCTTCGATGCCATCGGCATATTGTGCATGATTCGATTTTGTGGTTGAATGATTTTACCTTTGGCAACATCCTTCAACTCGCCGTCCACGACTTGTAATAGAATGCATGGAGTGTCCTCCTACGAAAGATATATATATATATATATATATATATATATATATATATGCATGTACGGCATCAGAGAGATTCCACTAAAAAAGGCAAGGAGATGAAGTCCTCGTTTGAGTTGCAGATGCTTATAGTTACCTTGAAGGCGTCGAGGTCAGCTAGTGAAGAGACCCCGCCGATGACGGCGGGCATGCAAGAGACGCAGGGCGCGCTGTCTCCCATGGCGTCGGTCGCCCTATTTGCGCTGCCGCCGGGTGCATTATTGTTATGGCCGGGTTGCTCGATCGTGGCTGGAGGAGTTACCATCACGTCCGACGTCGCCGCCGCGGTGTTGGCGGCCGGAGTCACCAATACGCCGAGAGTCGGTGCGGGAGCCACCACTACGGCCGGAGTCGGGACTGCAGGCGCCGCGGTGCCCGAGTTGCTGTCGACCATGCTGGGGACTGGTATGGGCCCTTTTCCACCACGCGCTTGCCAATTCGCGAGCGACTGCATCATATCTGGAAGGAGAGCGTTCATCGTCTTCGCCACTTCGTCCTGGACAAGCTGCAGAACCATGTTCACCTTCTCCTCCAGTCCACGAACATAAGCGGCATCTTCTTCGGTCCTTCTCGCCTTGCGCCCCCTCGAACCGGACTGCTCCGCCGATTTTCCATAATATTCGGACCAATTTAGGTTCGCACCAAAGCCGACCACACGGCCGGCTGACGATGGCTTCGCCGTCACGTCGTCAACCTTCTTGACCTTGTTCAACACCCTGTTAAAGGCGTTGTCCCACGGGCCGGCCGGCTTAACCGACGACTCCTGCGATGAGGCGATTTTCATTTCCGCTTGCTGCAAAAAGAATGTGAAACGTTAAGAAATTGTGAACTTCACTCGAGAATTCAATCGAGAAGGTCGCGTGGTAAACTACTTACCACGGCAGTCGTAAACTCCTGAATCTTAGGATCGATAATTATTTTCGAGGTTGCTTTGTCCTTATAGCTCCGGGCCCTCACAAAGAATTCGGTCTGCGGATCATCTTTGTATTGCTGGAAGGGGTTAGGTATGCCCACAGCGGCGTACTCGGTATCCTCCTTGTCCCATTTAGGCTTGGAACTTTTGTAACCACCGGCTCCGAGACGGTGGTTACCTATGACCTGCGACCGCATGGCCTTGCCCTTTGCACTCGCGGCCTTGGCTTGCTCGGACTCGGGTATAACCATGGTGGTGAAGTACCAGTCTTCTTTTACGACGCTCTTGGCCCATCTCACACGGAACATCGGCACCTTCTCTCCACATTAGTCGAGCTCCCATATCTCCTCGATCCTTCCATAGAATCTTTCCTTGACGTCATCGGTGTAGAATATCCCCGTTACCCCTAAGTTCTGGTAATCGCAGTTATTGTCCTTTTCCTCTGTGTAAAATGTGTAGCCGTTGATATCATACGCTTGATAGGTCATCAAGTTGCGTGCGGCACCCTGTGACAAGGTGAATATCATCTTTTCGTCCTCGGAAGCGTTCCTTCGCGGGGGATTAGCACGAAGCTCGTCCCTGAACCAAGTCATGAAACCGGAGTTGTTCTCTTTGATTAGCCGTGGATCTTGGTCCGTTATCTGCACGCCCTGGTCATTGTACTTCTTCCTGATTAAATCCTTGTGCTTTACTATCCAAGGATCGACCAACTGGATGTGTTGTAGCGTGACTAGGCTTGCTCTTTCAAAGTCGATGTCTCGACCGTCAAAGTTGGCATGCATTGTGCGGCTTCCCTCGTGGTGACCACACCCATCGGTCCTGCCAAAGTGCTTGTTGACGGCCAGACCAACAGGGTTCTCGGTGTTGAGATAATTCGTGCAAAAAGAGACGCACTTTTCGGTTAGAAAGCCCTTCGCTATGCTTGCATCTGGACCGGACCTGTTACGAACGTATTTTTTGATGTCTCCATTCATCCTTTTGAACGGCATCATGCTGCGCAGAAACGCAGGCCCGAGTTGGACGATATCCTCCACGACGTGGATCAGCAAATGCACCATAATGTCGAAGAATGCGGGCAGGAAATAGATCTCAAGCTCGCATAGTATGAGCACGATCTCCTCCTAAAGCCTTTTGAGTTGCGTAGCGGAAATCGACTTCCAGGAGATGACGTCAAAAAATTTGCAAAGGCCAAACAACGTTTTACGGATGTGCTCGTCCATTATCCCTCGCATCGCAACCGGGAGAATCTGCGTCATCATCACGGCACAGTCGTGAGATTTCATCCCGCTGAAACGCTGCTTCGCCTCGTCTAGGTATCTGCTTATCTTCCCCGCGTAGCCGTTCGGAAATTTTACACCTATGAGGAAGTGGATAAACCGCTTGATCTCCTCCTCGCACAGAGTGAAGGATGCCGGGGGGCAGTGATCAATACCGGTCTTCTTCTTGGTCGTCCTTTTTCGTTTGCGAGAGTTTTGCGTTTCCGTATCCTCTTCCTCCTCCGGCTCATCATCGTCGTCACTAGGGGGGTGAAGTTCCCTCCTGATGCCCATAAATTTCAAGTCATTCCTTGCTTTTGGCCCGTCCTTGGTCTTCTCCGGCATGTTGAGCAGCGTGCCAAACAAGCTCTCGCACACATTCTTTGTGATATGCATTAGATCAAGGCTATGAGGACTGCAGATTAGACTCCAGTATTCCAAATCCCATAAAACAAACCTCGCTTTCCATACCCTCATCAACGGCTGAGTCTTTTTTTTTCTTTCCCAGCGCGGGGCACTCTTTCCATGTTTTCAGCAAGTTGTCGATTTCTTTGCCGCTCCTTCGAGCTGGGGGTGCTCGGAGCTCCTCGCTTCCATCGAACAGATGTCCCTGTTTTCTCCACGCGTGTTTCTTGGCAAGACACCTCCGAGACCCCTGGAACACGGTTTATGAAGATCCGGGATCTTTTGGTAGCTGGCGGTACGTTGTATTATCCAGGCACCTAACGCATGCACAGAATCCTTGGACCACCTGCCCTGAGAAATATCCGTATCCGAGATAGTCGTGCACCGTCGTGATCACCGCGGCTTTCATTGGGAAATATTCTTTTGCCGCGGCGTCCCACGTATTGACTCCATCTTTCCATAACGTTTCTAGCTCCTCTTTCAACAGCTGCAGATATAGATTGAGGTCCGTACCTGGTTGTTTCGGCCCTTGAACTAGCATACACATTGTTATGTACTTTTTCTTCATGCACTTCCAGGGGGGAAGGTTGTATATGCATAAAAACACGGGCCAGGTACTGTGTGTGCTGCTCTGGCCGCCAAACGGATTGACTCCATCGGCGCTCACACCAATCCTGAGGTTCCTTGGTTCTTTCCCAAAATCTGGGTATTCGAGGTCCAACGTAGTCCATTGGCTACCATCTGAAGGGTTCCTCAGCATGTCCTCCTTTTCCGGATCCGGGTTCGGGTCATCCTCTTTTATCTTCTTTCTATCCGCGTGCCACGTCATGAGCTTTGCTTCCTCGGGATCTACGAAATACCTCTGCAGACGAGGAGGGATCGGAAAGTACCATACCACTTTTCTAGGAACTTTCTTCCCTCTCTTGTATCGACTAACACCTCACACCGAACATGTGGTTTTATCTTCGTCCTCACCCCCATAGATCATGCAATCATTTATGCAGACGTGGTATTTAACTTGTGGAAGATCGAGAGGGCAAAGGACTTTCTTGGCCTCAGCGATACTAGTTGGGCACGTGTTGCCCTTCGGAAGACGATCGTGCTAGAATGCCATGTTATCATCGAAGCTTTCGTCGGTCCATTTGTGTTTTGCCTTCATCTCCATAGCCCCAAGTGTTACATTCAAGCGGGTATCCCCGTCGTTGCATCCTTCTTACAACTTCGTAATCGCGTCTTTCTCGAGTTGCGCCATCTTGGCTTTCTCTCTAACTGCACCTGTTGCGTTCAACGCCTCTTTGACAAACAGCTCTTGAACATGAGGGTCCCGCACCCAGCTTGAATCCTCATCATGTCCGACATCTTGATCTTCATGTCCGGCATCTTGATCTACATGATCCGCTTCGGCATCTCCTTCATGATCATGTATGGGATGCTCTTCGTGATCTCGCCCGCCGCTGTTTTTTGGTTGCCCTTCCTCATTTACTGGCGCCCCACCATTGATTTCCTCCTCCTCACCAACTTCATCACTTATCCATCATGTGTAGCCATCCATCAAACCATTACACTTCAGGTGTCTTTGCAATATTCCGGAATCAGGCTCGGTCACGCACTACAGTTTGCATCTCCGACATGGACATCTTATATCCGACCTATTATTCCTTAGCATGTCGTTTGTCGCACATTGCATCCACCTAGCCACGCTGATATCGCTCAGCATCTCGCGGACCATGGTTGATCACCTGAGTGCACGGAGAGAGCAACACAATTATATATCACAGTCGTCGCCGGAAAAATTCGGCATGACCTTCCCTAATAATGCATGGGAGCATGCGGAGAGTGCGCCAGAAATTTGCCAAAACGGAAATGAATCGACATTTCGGCAAAACATTGGCCACTCAAGATACACATATACATCAAACCACCATAAGCTTCACATATACATCAAACCACCACAAGCTTCACATATACATCAAACCCAAGTTCACATATACAACAAACCCCAAGCTAATAAAGGCAACTATATGGGTCATAAATGGAACAAAAGAGTTTGGGAGGAGGTCCACTTACTTCAATATGAAACAAAATAGATGTAATGCCAAGTATCGATGGATAAATGGAAGAAATGAGGTGGGGAGGAGGAGAAAACCGAATAGATCTAGGGTTTGAAGAGTGGATCTAGTATGAGAATTGTGTGGAGTGAATGAGGGGTGGTAGGTGGGGTGGACTAGATAAGGGCAGCTCTAGGCATTTAGTGGAGCATATAGAAATTCAGTGGTGGCGCATTAGAGAAATGCGCCATCCCTAAGGACCTTATGGGTGGCGCATTTACGGAATGCGCCACCCTTAAGCTCTTAGGGGTGGCGCATTCTGTAAATGCGCCACCCATAGGGTCCTTAGGGGTGGCGCATATTGCTAGATGCACCACGTATAAGATCATCCAGGCTGGCCCACTCTTAGGGGTGGCGCACTGGAAAAAAATTCGCCACCCATAAGGTCTTATGGGTGGCGCATTATTTTCCAGTGCGCCACCCCTAACAGATGGTGGCGCATGGCTTTCTGTGTGCGCCACTAATAAGTTTTCCATGTATAGCTATTTCCCTAGTAGTGTAGGTCTCGGGGAGTTCATCTACGTGTACAGGTAAACTTTCCTAACCCTAGCTTGTTCCGTACGGCAGGTCTTCGCACCTTCCTTGTGAGTCGAGGACTTCTACGTCGGTGCCATCTAGTGGGCCGAGGCCGTATCTTCATGGGCCTTCTACCTTCATGGACACCAGGTAGGCTCATCCGTAGGAGTCGTGGGGTCACCCCCTCGTCATTATGTTTGTCATCATTTACCTACTCGAGGACGAGCAGGAATTAAGCTTGGGGATGTTGATAAGTCTCAAATGTATCGATAATTTCTGCTCGCTCCATGCATGTTTTGTGTGATATTTCTATGATCTAGATACACTTTCATACACTTTTGATCATATTTGGACTAACCTATTAACTCAGTGCACCCCAGTGCTAGTTTCTGTTTTCTGCTTTTTTTCGATTTCAGTTTTCCCCCATATAAAAAGTGCTCCAAAAAACCGGGAAAAATCAGATAAAAAATCAGCGTACCGCAAGCTTCCAGAGCCCTGAAGGAGAGCCGGGGGCCACCACCATGTGCCCAGGCGGCCACCTGGCGCGGCCAGGGGCCTAGCCGTGCCAGGGGGCGCCTAGACTCCTGGTGGCCCCCTTGGCTGCCCCCCTTCGCCTATTTAATCTCTGTCACGGGAAACCTCCGAAGACAGAACCCTTTTTTGCAATCTCGCCTCTGTTACGCCGCCACGCTTCCATGATTGGGAGCACCGTCAAGACCCTTCCCGGCACCCTGCCGGAGGGAGGATCGACCTCCGGGAGCTTCTCCTCCACCATGGACGCTTCCCGGATGTGTCGTGAGTAGTTAGCTTTGGACCATGGGTCCGTGATCAGTAGCTATGTGATGTTCTCTTCCCCTCTTTGTTCTTCATTGTTTAGACCTCGTGAGCTGCCCTACATGATCGAGGCACATATGCAATCTTTCTGCTTTTGCTATGCTGAGTTTGATGGGATCTGATGGATTATGAGATTATATTCAGATTGCGATAGAGTAATATAATTGGTTCTTATCATTTGTATTTTTGTTCCGAAGTAATTCTTGCATTTCTCCGTTGCTGTTTATTGCTTTGGTCAAGTGGTAGGTAGTAACTCCAAGAGGGAACGTTATGCTCGATTGTGGGTACATGCCCCCTGATGACAGGCTTGAGTGAAAAAAACATGAGTCTAGGGGATGTGCTGTGGCCACAAGGGAGAAAACAACAGTGCTTGTAACCGCGGTTGCAAGGATTGTTTACTTTACGCAAAGTTATTTTTAATACAGTTGTCTGTTGCTTTGGGTTTACACTTTGAGTGGGGATCGCAACTTAATACTAGCGAGATGTTCTGGATAGATATCTCAAGGTGGATGATTAGTAGTAGATGCAGATGGATTTTGGTCTACTTATTTTGGCATACTACCCATGCTTTTGAGCCTCTTCCGTTCTTTTGTAACATAGTTAGCATTGCGGTGCGTTTATAATCCTGTCAATTGCCCATCTGTAATTTTTTTACCTCGCATAGCAGTTTTATCGTCTTTTGGAAGAGAGACATCACTAGTGAACATCACAGGACCCCGGTACATATTCTCATCATTTTTTACAAGATTATTTATTTTCCCGCATTTACTTTCAGTTTCTATCATTATCATTATCCCTTGCGTTTGATCCTTTGTAAACAACAAGAATGGAGAGATTGACAACCTCTCTGAACTTCATTGGGAGCAAAGTTATTTGTGTTGTGTGCATGTCCAGGAGAAGCAAGTGGCTCTTTTCAGACGGCGCATCACTTGCTGATCCACCTACTTATCACTGCCGGAGTCCTACGGGAGACAAACTCTATCCTCTACATAGGGGAAATTTACTGCTATCCTACATCTTACCTTCCACTTGGGGTAACCAACGAAGGGCGAGAAGCCATTATCACTTCCACACCATCAGGGACCCAGGTGTCATGGACACATTTGTTTATTAGACAATTTAACTAACAGTTATTTATGTTAATGGCTTGGGGACCACATGTAAGTATAACATGTTTTTTTCTTTATAATTTTAACAGGAGGGGGGTTAGCACTAATGGGGATTAGCCCCACAGGCTAACCACGCGGTCACGCAGTGCACGCCGGAGCATGGCCACGGACGGAGGTCGCCGGAATCACAACCCAGGCGAAGAGAGGGGGCGCGGGCGGTCTGTAACTTGCGCGTGAGCGCACGGGGTAGCCAAGGGCGCGGTCGCGGCCGTGAGTGGAGGCAGCCGCGGCGGAACCGCATTAGCGGCGAGCGGCGGCAGGCCTGGGGGGAAAGGGGGGGCGGCGGGCGGTGGCTAGCACGGCGAGGGTGCGGCCGCACTGCTCAGCGGGTCAGCCAAGGGCGCGAGGCACAACCTCGGCGCGGGGAGCGCGAGCTCCAGTGAGCTCGGGCGGCGGCGACGGAAAGCGTCAACGGCGGCAGATAGAGGGGGCAAAGCATGGGAATCGGTCGATGAGGTCACCACGGAGATCGTGGATGTATTGGGTGAGGGCGGGGTGGCCGGGGCGTGACCAATTTGACGACGGGGGAAGGAGAAGCCCAATTCCGGCGATGCGAAGGCGTTGAGCTCGTGTACGTGGGCCCTGGCTGGGATTGCCCTGGGTGAAAAATAACTCTTTTGCAATTTTTGTTTTTTTGTTATCCTTTTGCCTTCTGTTTTATTTGTTTAGCTAGTATAAGATTTTTATAAAATGTGCCGGTTGTTCCTAAATTAATATCACACTATATAACAGTGCCACAAGAGGTTTGGGTGGAATTTCTTTTGAATATGCAATGGATATTTGGGGCTATATTGGCACTATTTAGAATTGTTTGAATTATTTATTTATTTCAATAAATACCAAGGTTGGTTTAACGGTCTAGGATTGCTAGCAAAATTACCCCAATATGCATTATTGTTGAAGTTGTTTCTAGCAATAACGTTCACATCTACTTGTTCCTGAGCAACCAAAGAATTTAAAGGGACATCATGAGGATCAATAGAGGGTTGCTTGGTAAGTAGAGACATAATCAAGTCAACTTTTTCATTTAGGGAGGTAATCTACTCGACAGAGTTTACCTTCGTACCTGTTGGAGCTCGTTCGGTGTGCCATTGGGAATAATTAGTCATCATCTCATCTAGGAGTTTTGTGGCAGCACCAAGTGTTTTAGACATAAAGGTTCCTCCCACGGCCGAATCTAACAGGTTCCGCGAGGTAAATTTCAAGTCTGCATAAAAATCTGGATAACCATCCACGTAGTCAAACCATGTGTAGGGAATTTCTTAACAAGATATTTCATTCGTTCCCAAGCTTGGGCAACATGTTCATTATCCAATTGCTTAAAATTCATAATGTTACTTCTCAATTGAATAATTTTAGCACGTGGGTAGTACTTCCCAATAAAAGCATCTTTGCACTTATCGCAAGAATCTATGCTATTCCTAGGCAAAGGTTGAAACCAGATTTTAGCTTCTCCCCGAAAGAGAAAGGAAAAATCTTAAGCTTAACAACATCGCCTTCTACTTCTTTATACTTTTACATATGACATAGCTCAACGAAATTATTCAAGTGTAAAGCATCATCATCTCCAGCACCAGAGAATTGATCTCTCATAACAAGGTTTAGCAAAGCAGGTTTAATTTCATAAGAGGTAGCTGAAGTGGCAGGTGTAGCAATTGGAGTGCAGATAAGGTCATTGTTGTTGTTACTAGTGAAGCCACACAACTTGGTGTTTTTAGTGGAACCCATAGCAGCAGCAGATACAAGAAATTTTTTGTGATTTTCGATAAAGGTCAACTAACAAGACTAAAAAGCAAAGCTAAAAGATAGTGTGCAACTCCCCTATCTTGTAGATTGGAGTCCTCAGCAACGGCGCCAGGAATTTGCTTCATGCGCGAGAGATGATAATGGATTCTCGCCCTTTGTTTGCTACCTCAAGTGGAAGGTGAGATGTAGGATAGCAACAAATTTACCTTGTAAAAGATACCAAGGTTTAGAGTGTCTCCCGTAGGACTCCGATAACTACAAGTAGGTTGTGAAGCGAGCAACACGCCGTTTGAGATATTGCTACCTTAACCTGGACCTGCAAACAAACAAGTAAATTTACTCCCAACGAAGTTCAGAGAGGTTTCATTTCTCTCCGGCCTTGTTGTTTACAAAGGATCAAACACAAGGGATAATGATAATGGTGATTGCAACTAGAAAGTAAAATCAGGAAATAAGAAGTTCAGAGAGGTTTTATCTCTCTCCGGCCTTGTTGTTTACAAAGGATCAAACACAAGGGATAATGATAATGGTGATTTCAACTAGAACGTAAAATCAGGAAATAAATTGAGCGTGTAAACAGTAATGAGAATATGGCCTGGGGTTCTGATGTTCACTAGTGATGTCTCTCTCCCAAAAGATGATAAAACTGCTATGCGAGGTAAACAAATCACATCTAGGCAATTGACAGGATTAAAAACACACCGCAATGCTAACTATGCTACAAAGAAAGGAAGAGGCTCAAAAGCATGGGCGGTACGCCAAAATGAGTAGAACGAAATCCAACTGCATCTACTACTAATCATCCACCTTGAGATATCTATCCAGAACATCTTAATGATATTAAGTTGCGAGCCCCACCCAAAGTGTAAACCCAAAGCAACGGACAACTACATTAAAAGAACTTTGCGTAAAGTAAACAATCCTTGCAACCGCGGTTACAAGCACCGTTGTTTTCCCCCTTGTGGCAACATTACATCCCCTAGACTCATGCTTCTGTCACTCAAGCGTGTCATCAGGGGGCATGGACCCACAATCGAGCATAACGTTCCCTCTTTGAGTCACTACCTACTACTTGGCCAAAGCAATAAACAACAATGAAGAACATGCAAGCATTACTTAGCAACAAAAATATAAAAGATAAGAAAAAAAATATATTACTCTATCACAAACTGAACATAGTCTCATAATCCATCAGATCCCAGCAAACTCAGCATAGAAATAGAAGAAAGAATTACATATGTGCCTTGATCATGTAATGAAGCTCACAAGGTCTCAACCATGAAGAACAAAGAGGGGAGGAGAACATCACATAGCTACTGAACACGGACCCATGGTCCAAGGTAGACTACTCACGGATCATCCGGGAAGCGTCCATGGTTGAGGGGAAGCTCCCGTAGGTCAATCTTCCCTCTGGAAGGGTGCCGGGAAGAGGTCTGCTAGCGCTCCCGATCTTGGAAGCGCGGCGGCGGCGGAACAGAGGCAAGATCGCGAAAAAGGGTCCTGTCTTCGGAAGAATCCCGTCACGGAGAATATATAGGCGAAGGGGGCAGCCAGGGGGGCCACCAGGGGTCTAGGCACCCCCCTGGTGCGGCCATCCCCTAAAGCGCACCTGGGCCCCTGCTGTGGCCCTCTGGCCCCAACTAGGTGCTTCGGGAAGCTTCTAGTACGCTGATTTTTTTATCTGTTTTTCCCGAATTTTTGGAGCACTTTTAACATGGGGGAAATCTGAAATAGAAAAACAGCAGAAAACAGGAACTAGCACTTGGGTGGACTGAGTTAATAAGTTAGTCCAAATATGATTAAAAGTGTATGAAAGTGTATCTAGATACAGCAATATCACACAAAACATATCATGGAGCAAGCAGAAATTATAGATACGTTTGGGACATATCAACATCCCCAAGTTTAATTCCTGTTCGTCCTCGAGTAGGTAAGTGATAACAAGCATAATTTCTGTGGCGACATGCTAACAACCATATAAGAACTTTGAAAGTAAAGCAATCAAGGTATGTAATTTAATTCAAGTCATAACAAGAAAGAGTTTATATTAGCATTGAAACAAGAAACAGAAGAACATAAAGGTGCAAGATCTCTCGCTGTCTGTGACTCGAATGTCTCCAGATGGTGTTTGCGTGGAAGAAGCGGGAGATGGGAATACAAGAGAAAAAATATATTTGTTGAGAACTCAATCTACTAAAGTTTCACACTTAGTCTTCTATGGAATCTTATCTTGACTCGTTGTCGTGGATAGAATCCTGACAATAGATGTAGGGGTATGATAGGAGCTAAATGAATCTGTACGTAGAGTGGTTGACGCAGGGGATATTATACAGGTTAGGCCTCTCCTTAGAGATAAAAACCTTAATCATGTCCTAGGCTGACTGGGGTGTTCTTGCTCAGAGTTTGATGAAAAAGTGTTGCGCGTGCCCGTACTGGATGAAGGGGGAGGCTTATATAGAGTGCGCCTCTGCCCCTTCAATGCCTTGGTTAAATAGGTCTTAATTAAAGGGTTAAATGCATATACTAAATACAGGAAACGGTCTATTCATTACTACTAATAAAGGAGGAGAAACGCCCGCGGTCTTGAATGCTTCAGGTCCGTTGCGTTCCTATCTTCCGAGTAATGAATAGCTCGCCGGTCCTCTTCTCCGAGTAACGAACCACTTGGATCCTTTTTGCTCTCCGAGTAACTAACTACTCGGAGGTGGTCTCTATCTTCCGAGTAACATGTTACTCGGAGACACTGTGAATTGAGCTTCTGAGATTGATAAAGCTCTGTGCTCTTTAATGATCTTATTTATTTTTTTGGGTGTGTTTGAAACCAAAGGGCTTGAGGGTACCCCTTGATTTCTACTGCCTAAGGGTATACCTTTGGTGTGACCACGACAGTAGCCCCCAAGCGCTTTCGGGTGCTCGCGATTGAGGTAGCTGACATTTGTCAGATATCATGAGGTATGTGAAGGTTAAACTCAATAATAAGCCCCAAAGGGCTTTATTGATATTTGAACTTTTCCCTCGAGCGTGGGTTGGGAAGGTTAAAGAAAAAGTCTAGAGACACTCAAACGTCTCTCGGAAGAGGTGGACTGAGGCCTCGGAAGGCGTGTCTTGGAGTGAAAGGCATTAAACTCCATATAAACCAGATTTGTAAAGTTCAATATCCTAAGGCATCGTAATGAGCCTTAGGTCATACCACATGGGATATCGATTCTTTACCCCCTACGCCAGGTCGTACTAGTGGCCTGGCATTCTTCGTCAGATACGGACCATTAGCGAATTAACTACTCGGATTTTTACTTGAGCAGTTGGTAAGTGCAAGATTTTCCGTTTGTAGTGAGCTTCAGGAACATAGTTTCTTCATGGTTAGCTTACTTAGCTTCGAGTGGTTCCCCCTTATCGTTGTTCCGAGTGATAGCTTACTCGGTTGTCTTGGGGGCTAAGTAATTTCTTCCGAGTGCTGACTTACTCGGAGAGTTTTGCCAATTGATGTTGTATTTGGTCTTGAAATGTTGACAGAAATTCTTCTGAGTAAGTCATTGCCTGACGCGGCATTATGTGCTTTCCGAGTAGTCAGAACGGTCTCGGGCTTCGAATCGAAATATGATGCGGTATTAAATGAAAAGGATCTTGTCTTGTCAGAGAATCTTCTCATCAAGGTAAGTGGACACGCTGTCGGGCCTGTCTCCTCAATTCCTGCGGCGGTCTTTTAGGATAATCATTAACTACCTTATGGGGAAGTGGGAGAGATTATGGGGAAGTGGAGCGGATTATGGGGAAGGCAACCGGCACGCCTGTAATGGGATGCGGATCTGACGCGTGGCGGTTGCCATCCTAAGCTATAAAAGCTCCCCCTCCCCGCGGCTTGAGACAGATCTGGTTCTTCTTCCTCTCACGCCTCTGCTCTCGTCCTTTCTCTCTCTATCCCGTGTTCTTGCTTCCGCCGCCGGGGAGTTCTTCCTATTCCTCACCGGCCGTTCACACTTCACCCTGGGAGGCCGTCATTCGTGCTGCCCCTCCGCCACCGCCGAGACCATGTCTGCGAGGAATGGCTCCCGTTGATCGTGACGGAGGACATGCTGCTGGTGTACCAAGACGCTGGCCTTGTTCCTCGCGAGGGCTGCCTTCTTCCCGCTCTTGGAGAAGACGAGCCTCTTCCGCGGGACGGTGAGCGAGTCATACTCCTTTCACACGTAGATCATGGGTTTTCTCTCCCTCCGAATCCCTTCTTCTTGGATTTCTTGGATTTTCCGGTCTCCCAACTTCATCACATCGTACCCAAGGCCATTACCCCCCTTTCCAGCTTTTCACCCTTTGTGAGGCTTATTTAGGCATAAAGCCTCACTGGCATCTCTTTCGGTCCATCTATACCATTAAGCCCCAGAAGGCTAAGAAATACGTGGAGGGCGGAGGTGTGGAGTTCAACCACCTATGTGGCAGTTTGTTTCTGGCCCGAAAACAAGGAGTTCAGTATTTTACTTCCAGCTTGTCGGATTCTGTGAAGAATTGGCAAAATAGTTGGTTTTATTGCAAGGTGGTGGAGGAGCCTAGGGTGCGCACGTTGCCCCCTTACTCGGACGTGAGGCTAACTTCTTCTCAGGGTTGGAATCCCCGACTCACCAACGCCGAGAAGGAGCAGGTGGTCCCCTTGATGCGTGAGATCATAAGGCTGAAGAGGAATGGCCTGGATGCCATGGACCTGATCGCTACATATGTGATTCGGAAGATCCTGCCTCTCCAAACTATGGCTCGGGGGATGTGGACGTACTCCGGGCTGCAGGATGACACCCGATACAGCGGGACCGAGATGCCCCTGGATGAATTTGAGCTCCAGATGAAGATAATCACTAGCGTGAGCCAGGGTCTGTAGCCGACGGGCTGAGGAAAGCCTTTTAGCAGCGAGAACCCTATAACTTTGGTATGTCATCTTGTTTCATATGTGCCCTGGGATGCATTTTGCCTTCTTGCTCCTAACTCAGACCCTTTGTTTCTTTGTTAGGATTCTTCCCAGTTCCATTCTCCCATTCCTCTGGCCCTGCAACATGCCACCGAGGAAGATAAAGACAGCACTGCTGTCGCGGGGATCAGTGTTGAGGCTGGGGAGGAGCTGGAGTCCGAGGCAACTCGTTTTCAGGTGACATCCGAGAAGCGCTCGAAAAACAACCAGGACCGCGAGTCGGCGAGGGAGGGCCTTACTCGGACTCGCAAGAGGGCTCACCCTCCGAGTAGTGAAGAAGGCAGCAGCAAACTTCCGTCCCTTGCGCCGATGAAGAAGAAAAAACTTGTCACACTTGGTGGCAGGGAGGCCAACCCCTCGAGGATGTTGCGGTTGAGAAGGCTAAGGGAGCTGGAACTGGTCCGGCCAAAGTTGCTCCCCCGAGGCGTGCTTTGAAAACCGTTCACAAGTAATGCTGCTAGTTCTCTTTGACTCGGTACTTCATTGATTTTTTAGTCTTTTTTAACTATTCCGTTTTGCAGTGTTTGTCCGAGCTGTTCTGAGTCACTGCCCGGGGTTGAGGATCCGGGTGCCGAAGCTTACGAGGATGTCAGCACCTGCAGAGTGACCGACTTTCCTATTATGGATACCATTCCGGAAGATGCTGTGGCTGTTGGTGAGAATTCTTGATCACATCTGTTGGTGCTTTTGCTACTGCAACCTTCTGTTTTTGACTATCTGTTGTGTCTTCCACAGATATGGACATTGATTCCTCTACAGGTCCGACTCGGATCATGACTGAGCCGGCCGCCACTTGGGTCACTCTTCCTGAGGTGATTATCCTTGGGGGAGAGGTATCACCTGGGTCTAGTCGCCCTGCTGCCAGTAGCTTTCCTTCCCCTTCTACTGCACCTGAGGCTCCCGTTGAGAAGGTTGTTAAGGAAACTTCTGCCGTCCTAGCTACTGCTCAAGGGGATGAGCCTGCTGCTTCAGCGTCAATTCCAGTCAGTACCCCAATTGAGAGTGCCATCATTGGTGGCCTGAAGGAGTCCTTGGTGAAGGCAACTCAGTTTGAACTGCGCCTGCGCGAGCTATCTTCCAAGGACGGGCTGGTGAAGTCCAACATGCACGTAAGTACTTATGTAAGTTTTCTGCCCAGTGGGTGTCCGAGTAACTTTCTGGCCGAATTATTGTTACTCTAAAGGTTTGAAACTTCCGCTGGGGACACTTCTTAGTGTACCCAGTGGGTGTAGCCTCCAAGGCTCCGAGTTACTTCTTGAAGTTATTCAGAGTCTTTTGATAGGAGTTATTATTTTGATGAACTTCTAGTGGGAGAACTTCTTTAGTGCACGCACTGGGTGTAGCCCCCAAGGCTCTGAGTTACTGCTTGTAGTTATTCGGAGTCTTTTGATAGGAGTTATTATTTTGATGAACTTCCAGTGGTAGCACTTCTTAGTGCACCCACTGGGTGTAGCCCCCAAGGCTCCAAGTAACTGCTTGAAGTTATTCAGAATCTTTTGATAGGAGGTTATTGTATTTAACATGGTACTTCTTCCCCTTCGTAGGACGCTTTCAAGCTTGGTTCGGCCTTTTTGAAGTTACAAGAGGAAAACTCAGCTGCGAAAAAGGTGTACGAAGTGCTTCTTGAAGGGAACAACAAGCTGAAAAAGCAGCATGCTGAGGACAATGGTGAATAGTCCCAATTTACACTTTGTTTGTGCCCTTGCTTTGGTATCTTTCTTCATCCTTTTGATCCGCTTGATATATCCTGTTTTGGTGTGCTGCTACAGAAGCGGCCAAGGAAGCTTTTGATGCAAAGGTCAAGGAGAACGATGATTTTGTCACGAAGATGAAGAAAGAGATAGACCAGGTCGAGAAGCGTGCTAAGGAGAAGAAGGCTTTGGAGTCAAACTTGCATTGGTACAAGAAAGCGGTGAAAGAGAATGAGGCCAGCATCGCAAAGCTTGAGTCTGATTTGGAGAAGTTGTCTGAGGTGCGCACCAAAGAGGAAGAAAACCACAAAGCCGAGTTGGAGAAAACTCGGAAAGAGATGAGAGCAGCTGAGGTGTATTGCACCGGGCGGTTTGCTATCTTCAGCGAAACTTTGTCTGGTGAGCTGTGTGATATTTTTGTTGAAAATGCTTGGTATCATGCCCTTCTATTGTATGCTAATCTTGTGTTGGTGCAGCATATGGTACAGACCCTGAAGATGAGAAGGCTCGAATGGCGGAGTTTGCTGAGATGATGAAGAGGGACAATTACACTCCAGTGACCATGAAATTTTCTTTGTCTCGAGGGCTGTTGACCATGAGGTGCGCGAAGGCGAAGAGATTTGCAGAAGAGGTCATGGGAGCTAATCTCGCCCTGAAGATGTAACAGCCCAGATTTCACAAAAATTATAAAATTTGTTTTCGGTGTGAATTGTTTGATTGTCTGATTTGTTTGCGGTGTTTGCATCCCCGATTTATCGATCGGCGATTATTTTTCCCCCTTTTATCTGGTATCGGACGGAGACCGACCATTGGCACTCTGACACTCTACCTTTGCGACACCGGGTTTCACCCGATCACCGTCGCAAAAACCGCACGAGACCAGCCGCAGCCAACGGAACGAAAAACCCAGTTTAATAATTAAACGAGTTATTTTTATAGCGCGTCGGAAAATCTTGTCGGAATGTCACCGCAGTGAGGTACGATCGACGGGCTCGACGCGCTGAGCGCGTGGTTCGAGATTTCGTCGGAATCGGAGTCCGTACGGAATCTCGGCGGTCACGAACGCGATCGCCGGACGCGCGAGAGAGGTATCGGGGACGTTTGTGTAAACTAGCCAGCCTACCTGCCTATATAAAGACCACCAGACTCCCACCACCCAATTAGGGTTTACCCTAATGGAAAATTGCAGCCACCCCTCTCTGTTCGCACAAAATTTCGCCCAAAATCCCCCCTAAACCGAAACCCTAGCTTCCCAGCCAGATCTGGCCGTCGGATCGCCAGATCCACGGCCAGGGAGCCTCCACGTCGCCCCCGAAGCAGCCTCCTCCCACCTCCAGCCGATCCGGGCCCCGCAAGGCCGGATCTGGGCCGCAGGGCCCGCCGCCTTACCGAGCTCCTCCGGTCGGCCGCCGCACCCCGGCGCGCGCCTACCGGCGAGCACAAAGCCGCCGCGCCTCTCTTCTCCCGCGAGCCTTCCTCCCTCCTCACCTCCTCACCTCCCCACCTCCCTTCTCTGCAGGACGCCGCTGGCAGCCGTCGTGGACGACCACGGGAGCCGCGCCATGGAGGCCAGCTCTCCTGCCTCCGCCTCGCAAAGCCGTCGCCACGGGCCGCCTTCAACACCTCGACGGTTCCCGGATCCGGCGCGAACCGGCGCCCGCCTGATACGTCCAAAACGTATCTATAATTTCTGCTTGCTCCATGCATGTTTTGTGTGATATTGCTATGCTTTTGATACACTTTCATACACTTTCGATCAAATTTGGACTAACCTATTAATTCAGTGCACCCCAGTGCCAGTTTCTGTTTTCTGCTGTTTTTGTATTTTAGTTTTTCCCATTACTTAAAGTGTCAGAAAAATTCCGGAAAAAATATATAAAAAATCAGCGTTCCAGAAGCTTCCTTACGCCCAAAGGAGAGCCAGAGGGCCACCACCAGGGGCCCAGGCGCCCTGGTGGCGTGGCCAGGGGCCCACCCGCGCCGGGGCCGCCTAGGCACCCTAGGCACCGCCTCGGACTCCCTTTTGGCTCCTATTTATTCTCCCGTCGCGGAAACCCATATTCGAGACCCCTTTTCTCCAGAAGCAATTCCGATCTCTGCCACCATCTCCGAAAAGCTTCGGGGGAGCATAATTCCTGTGCCGGCACCCTTCCGGGACGGGGAAGTGCCCCCGGATTCATCTCCATCAACGTTGCTTCCTCCCTCCATGAAGCGGGAGTAGTTCTCCCTCGGGGCTGAGGTTTCTACCAGTACCTATGTGTTCTTCTCTCTCTCTCCCATGATGTGATCTTCGTTGTGATCATAGGCTATGTTAATCTAGGGTGATCCCATGATATTTCCCCTTCCTCTATGTATTGGAATTGATGTACTTACTTGATCTTATCTAGTATAATCCCCAAGACCATGGTGACAGCGGTCTATTGGACATGGGTTAGAAGAATATTATCATGAGTGATTTCCTCTTTTGTGTGTGGATTGAAGATTGAGAGTCTCTTGGTGCTTGTCTTTGACTATCCTTGAGATATGTTGTGACGATTGTGGTACTCTCTTTGGATGGCCGCGGTGACATTGGGAAATCCATAGATTGAGAACTACGAACTCTGAGGTGTGCTTTTGTAGCCCTACACAATTTTCGTCCTCTCTTGACCACAAAGGAATGACCTCGGAGTACGTCCCATTGCATGTTTTATGGGAAATATCATGTGATTAGACTATGTTAATGTTGTTGGAAGTTGCCACTAGTGAAAGTATGAAGCCTAGGCCTTGTTTCCACCATTGAAATACCATTTGTGCTCACGTTTACCACTTGTTTCTTTGCTGCACTTTTTATTACAGATTTATATTACTTCGTTTTACCACACCTATCACCCATATTTTATCATCTCTTCGCCGAACTAGTGCACCTATACAATTCCTAGTTGTATTAGGTGTGTTGGGGACACAAGAGACTTCTTGTATCTTAATTGCAGGGTTGCTAGAGAGAGACCATCTTCAACCTCTACTTCCCTGAGTTCGATAAACCTTAGGTACTCCACTTGAGGGAAATTGCTGCTGTCCTACAAACCTCTGCGCTTGGAGGCACAACATAGTCTACAAGAATAGAAGTGTGCGTAGACATCAAGCTATTTCTGGCGCCGTTGCCAAGGAAGTAAGGTTTGAAGGTATATCTTTAGATTCCGCAATTAAATCTTTTTGTTTCTTGTTTTTATTTTCACTAGTTAGGCCGTATGGAAAACAACAAAAATATTATGAGAGAGCTTTATGAGCTCTACATTGAGTTGGGACATGAAGTGTTTGAAGAGAAAATCAAAAATCCTATGGATCTTTATTATTTGCACAACACTCATGATAGTAGAAATGTTATTAGTATGTCTTCTTTGAATACCTTTGATCCTAATGATATGCAAAGCTATAAGCTTGGGGATGCTATGTTTTATGAAGATGATCTTTTTATCCCCCCAACTTTTGATGAGGAAATTTATTTTGATGATACTTTGCCTCCTATCTATGATGATTATTGTGATGACACTTATGCTATAAAGAATAAATGTTTGCAAGTGTATCATGATAAGAATGATTCATGTGATAGTTATTTTCTTGAGTTTGCTCCCACTATTACTAATGAGAAGGATTTTGCTTATGTGGGGAGTAACAAATTTTCTATGCTTATGGATCATGATAAGAAAGTTTTATGTGATACTTATATTGTTGAGTTTATTCATGATCCCACTGAAAATTATTATGAGAGGGGAACATATGCTTATAGATATTTCAATAATATCAAGTTCCCTCTGTTTATGTTGAAGGTTTTGAAGTTGCACTTATTTTGGCTTCCTATGCTAATATCTTTATGCTTCCATGAGTTATTTCTCTACAAGATCCCTTTGCATAGGAAGCATGTTAGACTTAAATGTGTTTGATATTTGTTTCTTGATGGTCTCTTTTGTTCTTCAACTCTTATTCCTACGAGAGCATCACTAAAATCTTAAGCCTATCTTTATGGCTATAAAGAAAAAGCTCTAGGGAGACAACCCTTGTTATCTTTAGTTGTGTTTTTTTACTACTATTTTTAGTGGTCTTGATGATTGTTACTACTGTAGCAACATCATTTTATCTTTATTTTCAAGCTTTGTGCCAAGTTATAGCCTCATATGATAAGGGAAGTGAAAGTTGTGACATGCTGTCCAGAAAATAGGTTCTGTCCTCGTGACGGGAAAAATCATAGAAAAATCCCAGTTCATCTTTTTGAGCTGAATTTTTTACGCAGTGTTCTCTATACAATCACGGAACTTTCGTATGTTCTGAGTTTTTTTATTTGAGTTGCAGAAGTACCTTTAAAAAATTCTTTACTACCTGCTGTTCTGTTTTTCACAGATTCTGCCACGTTCTGTCTCTCCTAACTTTTGCAAACCTTAAGCTTGCTTTTTCTTTGCAAAAACCTTTTGTCAATCTTGAGAAAACGTAGCTCTTCAAGAATATCTTTATATCCAGTAGGGAAAAATTATTTATTAAGGGTACTAACCTCTCTAATCATCTTATGATGAGTTATGTATGAAGGGAGTTTTCAAGTGTGCGATGGAAGATGATGAAAGAAGATTCGGGATTGTCAAGCGCTCGAGCTTGGGGATGCCCCTATGCATCCCCAACAAATATTGAAGGAGACTCAAGCGTCTAAGCTTGGGGATGCCCCCGTGCATCCCCTTCTCCATCAACAATCATCAGTTCGTCCTTCGTCTCACTATATTTTTATCACTTCATGCGTTATGTGCTATGCTTGGAGCGTCTCGCTCTTAGGTTTTATTTTTAGTTTTCTTTAGCTTTGCTTGCTGTTCATAACAAGTTAGATCCTGTATTACTTTGTGTGGGAGAGAAACACGCTCTGTTTGAACTAGAACACATCATAGAATTCTTCATATCTATCTTTTTCCTGTTATGTGTTCTTTATATTTTCGTAGCTACTGTCATGTTTAGTTTTAGTCTTAGTTTGTCTTCAGCAAGAGCCTTGGCTTTTGTTTAGTTGTTGCTGGAACTCTTTTCAGTTTTCATGTTTATCTTGTTAAAGAGAGTTGGTTGTTGCACTGAGTAGTTTCTTATTTTGAGAAGTAGGTGATTGAGGTTGCTATTTAATTCTAGTAGTAACTTGCAATAGTTTTGAGGTATTGATGTGAGTAATGTTTGAACTTTTGGTGTCAAGAGCTCTAGCCTATTAGTGATAGGTGTCGTATTTTGGGCAATCCGTGTGTATTTTCAAAACCTACAAAACTAGTTGAGAACTCTAGCTACTAGATGGATCACTAATCTTTGGAGGGATTGAATATCAGAGAACACTCACGTACCATGAGTCGAGGATGCGCAAGGATAGCCAAACCCCCATACACTCCTCCTCGGGGTACTTGTCTCTTTGTGAACCTCTTTATTAGATTGAGAGTTACCGATAATAAGTGCATGAGTTCTTCGGACTAATGTAAGTATTGAAAGTTGACACTTCCACCTTTCCATATTTTGCTAGGCTCTCCCGTGCCGTGCATTGCCTTCTTCTCACTCCGAGAGTTGGTGTCCACCTCCGCCGGTACATCCAAACCCTTGGCATGATACGCTCTGTCATCATAAACCTCCTTATATCTTTCCTCAAAACAGCCACCATACCTACCTATCAAGGCATTTCCATAGCCTTTCCGAGATATATTGCCATGCAACATCCACCTCTTCATGACTTGATCTTCATGTCATACATGTTCCTGCTACACTGGCAGCGACATACATTGCATACATCATGATAGTTACATCTTCTTTATGATTTTGAGTACCTTGTAAAGTGTGAAAGATCTCCTTTACCTTCTTGTGAAATAGAGTGTTGCCCTTAAGTGAGGAAAATATCCCAAAGTGGACACATTAAAAGATCCCAAAGAGGACAAATGAGAGTTAAATAGAAAGAGCCATTTAGGCCAAAAAAAATACAAAAAATAGAAAAAAGAGAAAAAGAAATAAAAAGAGAGAAAGGGGCAACACTACTATCCTTTTGAGAGATCCACACTAGTACTCCCTTTATATCCTTGTACTCCATAGAGATTATCTTCATGCATATAGCTATGTGGGGACCTTCACACTATAGAACTTGGCTTGCATATTCCAAGGATGAGCCTCCTCAAACGAGCTCTAGGTCTTCATGAGCGAGCAAGTTAGATGCACCCCCACTAGTTCCTTTGGAGAGCTTCTTAGCTCGTATGTGCACCCGTTGCATGGCAATTCCTACTCCTCACATCATATCTATCATTTGGCATCTCTTGCCTATGATTGTCCTCATTGATGTGAGACTATCTCATCCTTTTTGTCTTCCTCCTCCGCACTTCTCTCTTTGCAATCCTAAGTGTCAACTCTCGTCCTTACGCTCATCCATTGCATGAGTGCTCAAAATATCGAAAAGGAGTGGATCCAATTGACTTGTACCTGGCTAGTGGTCTGGGGACGAGTCAAGATAATATTCCAAAGAAGACCAAGTGTGAAACTTTAGTAGATTGAGTTCTCAACACAAAAATACTTTTTCTCGTATTCCCTATCCCCTTTCTTGCACGCAAACACCATTTGGAGACATTCGAGTCACGGACAGCTAGAGCTCTTGCACCTAATGTTCTTTTATTACTTGTTTCAAATCTAATATAGACTCTTGCATGTTATGACTTGAATTGAATCTCTAACCTTGATTGCTTTACTTTTCAAAGTTCTTTTATGGTTGCTAGCATGTCACCACAGAAATTATGCCGTTATCATTTACCTACTCGAGGACGAGCAGTAATTAAGCTTGGGGATGTTGATACGTTCAAAACGTATCTATAATTTCTGCTTACTCCATGCATGTTTTGTGTGATATTGCTATGCTTTTGATACACTTTCATACACTTTGGTCATATTTGGACTAACCTATTAACTCAGTGCACCCCAGTGACAGTTTCTGTTTTCTGCTGTTTTTGTACTTCAGTTTTTCCCATTACTTAAAGTGTCCAAAAATTTCCGGAAAAAATATATAAAAAATCAGCGTTCCAGAAGCTTCCTTACGCCCGAAGCAGAGCCAGAGGGCCACCACCAGGGGCCCAGGCGCCCTGGTGGTGCGGCCTCGGACTCCCTTTTGGCTCCTATTTATTCTCTCGTCGCGGAAACCCTGATTCGAGACCCCTTTTCTCCAGAAGCAATTCCGATCTCCGCCGCCATCGCCGACAAGCTTCGGGGGACAAGAATTACTTTGCTGGCACCCTGCCGGGACGGGGAAGTGCCCCCGGATTCATCTCCATCAATGTTGCTTCCTCCCTCCATGAAGCGGGAGAAGTTCTCCCTCGGGGCTGAGGTTTCTACCAGTAGCTATGTGTTCTTCTCTCTCTCCCATGATGTGATCTTCGTTGTGATCATAGGCTATGTTAATCTAGGGTGATCCCATGATATTTCCCCTTCCTCTATGTATTGGATTTTATGTACTTACTTGATCTTATCTAGTATAATCCCCGAGACCATGGTGACAGTGATCTATTGGACATGGGTTAGAAGAATATTATCATGAGTGATTTCCTCTTTTGTGTGTGGATTGAAGATTGAGAGTCTCTTGGTGCTTCTCTTTGACTATCCTTGAGATATGTTGTGGTGATTGTGGTACTCTCTTTGGATGGCCGCGGTGACATTGTGAAATCCATAGATTGAGAACTACGAACTCTGAGGTGTGCTTTTGTAGCCCTACACAATTCTCATCCTCTCTTGACCACAAAGGAATGACCTCCGAGTATGTCTCCATTGCATGTTTTATGGGAAATATCATGTGATTAGACTATGTTAATGTTGTTGGGAGTTGCCACTAGTGAAAGTATGAAGCCTAGGCCTTGTTTCCACCATTGCAATACCATTTGTGCTCACGTTTACCACTTGTTTCTTTGTTGTACTTTTTATTACAGATTTATATTACTTCGTTTTACCACACCTATCACCCATATTTTATCATCTCTTCGCCGAACTGGTTCACCTATACAACTCCTAGTTGTATTAGGTGTGTTGAGGACAAAAGAGACTTCTTGTATCTTAATTGCAGGGTTGCTAGAGAGAGACCATCTTCAACCTCTACTTCCCTGAGTTCGATAAACCTTAGGTCATCCACTTGAGGGAAATTGCTGCTGTCCTACAAACCTCTGCGCTTGGAGGCCCAACATAGTCTACAAGAATAGAAGCGTGCGTAGACATCAAGTTATTTCTGGCGCAGTTGCCGGGGAAGTAAGGTTTGAAGGTATATCTCTGGATTCTGCAATTAAATCTTTTCGTTTCTTGTTTTTATTTTCACTAGTTAGGCCGTATGGAAAACAACAAAAATATTATGAGAGATCTTTATGAGCTCTACCTTGAGTTGGGACATGAAGTGTTTGAAGAGAAAATCAAAAAGCCTATGGACCTTTATTATTTGCACAACACTCATGATAGTAGCAATGTTTTTAGTATGTCTTCTTTGAATACCTTTGATCCTAATGATATGCAAAGCTATAATCTTGGGGATGCTACGTTTTATGAAGATGATCTTTTTAGCCCCCCAAGTTTTCATGAGGAAAATTATTTTGATGATACTTTGCGTCCTATCTATGATGATTACTGTGATGACACTTATACTATAAAGAATAAATGTTTGCAAGTGTATCATGATAAGAATGATTTATGTGATAGTTATTTTCTTGAGTTTGCTCCCACTATTACTAATGAGAAGGATTTTGCTTATGTGGGGAGTAACAAATTTTCTATGCTTATGGATCATGATAAGAAAGTTTTATGTGATACTTATATTATTGAGTTTATTCATGATCCCACTGAAAATTATTATGAGAGGGGAACATATGCTTATAGATATTTGAATAATATCAAGTTCCCTCTGTTTTAGTTGACGGTTTTGAAGTTGCACTTATTTTGGCCTCCTATGCTGATATCTTTATGCTTCCATGAGTTATTTCTCTACAAGATCCCTTTGCATAGGAAGCATGTTAGACTTAAATGTGTTTGATATTTGTTTCTTGATGGTCTGTTTTGTTCTTCAACTCTTATTCCTACGAGAGCATCACTAAAATCTTAAGCCTATCTTTATGGCTATAAAGAAAGAGCTCTAGGGAGACAACCCTTGTTATCTTTAGTTGTGTTTTTTTACTACTGTTTTTAGTGGCCAGCCTCCCCATCGACTTGGGCCTGGCCCAGCAGCGGTCGGCCCAGCGCCCCGCACGGCCCACGGCCAGCAGGCCCATGTCGGCCAAGCCACCAACCCCCTCTGCCTCCAGTTGGGCCGCGGCCCAAGGGTGAGCAGGCCTCCCCTCTTTTTTTTTGTTCTGCCTGCTGTTATTCTGCTAAGTCTTTTAAATATTGCTGCTGATTCCGTTTTGCAACGTATTTTCCCGTTGATCCATAGCTCCGATGAACGTGCCTCCAAAACGAAAGTTGCTCAGTTTTGCGTTCTCTAGCGTTCGTATGTAGAAATTTTTCCGTTTGAGGCCGTCTAGATAATATAATTCTGCGTCAAAGTGGGTACCAGATCGTTAGTTGTACTGTTGTTGCTGAACTGTTATTTTTATTGCAACTCCGGGCGAAGATTGCTTCGCAACCGTTCGTCGGAATTGATTGATTCCTTTTGCATCATGTTAAGCATTGTTTCTACTTCAGTTCCATGCCTTCACATGTATTATTTGTTCGCTGCATGTTGATTGTATCTTGCTCCAAAGTAGCTACCCTGCTGTTAGTGTGCTGCTGTTTATATTTTGTTGTAACTTCGGTCGAGGAGTGTGTCGCGACCGTTTATCACATTTGAGTGATTCCAATTGCATATTGTTAAGCATCATATCTAGTTCATGCCCATGTATTGCTATGTCATGTTGCTGCACTTTTGCATATAGTTATACCCCTGTTTATACAGCATAAAAATAATAGTTTCTGCCATGTTGTTTGCTTAATATCTTTTGATCCGTGATGTCTTTTTTCATGATTCTTTTTGCCATGCCTTCCATTTAACGTCTACTTTGATTCCATATCTTTTGCGAGCATGTTTGCATTGATTATCCTATTTATGCAGTGCTCTAAAGTGTGCTTCCTGATGTTGGCAAATTGTGCCCGTAACTTGTTTTGCTTGTATCTTTCTAACCGTAACTCCGTTTTGGGTGTTCTTTATATGTAACTTGATTAGTTTTTCGTGTACCTTGTGTTTATGCTATTGTTTGCTATTGTTAACCAACCTAAAATATGGTTTAGGACATAACAGTACCAAATGTTTTAATCATCGTGCGACACATAGTGTTATGCCATGTTTAGGTTGTGCATCACTTAAATTGACTAGCCTAGATAGTTTACTTTGTGCTTCACCTCTTGCCTTGTTTGTGTGCTATTCCATGCTTGCTTGAGTTGCCATGTTAATAACCGTTGGTTGATCACCTGTAGCTAAGGAACTTGAATCACCGTAAACGTGCGGTATTCGTCGTGTGTGACCGATACCCCACTTAAACTGTTAGTAACCGTTCTCAACGATAGATCCGTATCGCATTGCCGTGTCGTGTGATGTATCCTTGATCTTGTGTTGCCCCGTAGTAATAGAGTGCTTGATCGTTGATTGCTTTCCAGTGTTTATCATCTTGTGTGCTACCGCGGGTACCTCTCGGAGACGATGTGAGCTTGCGATCAACTACACCTTCGGAACCCGACTTATCAACAGGCAAGGACTATACATTACTTATGTTCCATTCTATTTCAACTAGCGGTTTGCATGCTAGTCTAGGTTAGGTTCGATGTTTGATCCTACCACATTTTTACAGTCTCTTTCAAACCGATACAGCCATGTCCCTTCCCAGCAAAACTTGTACTGCTATGTTACTCTTGCTCGTTGCTCAGCCCCTGCTTAGTATGCATGCTTAGGATGCTACGATTGTCAGAACCCCAAAGTAGGTTTGTGTTTAACCTAGCTTGCATTTTTGCATCTTAAATTTTTTTTTGCAAATGTAAAGGAATTGGGGAAAAGAAAAGCCCTAAATGATTTAAATAAAAAGGCCAGAAATAAATCTTTTTCCAAAATTCTTTTGGATGTATTGAAAAATCCTAAAAATGAGTCTGATCATTTTAAAAGTGATTTGGGATTAATCCCATGCTCATAGATTTCTCAATAATCCAAATAGTGGCTTGGAAATTAAATCAAATGCCTATTTAAATTGGAATTCAAATCATTAGAATTTCAAAAATTCCCAAAACTTGGGGTTGACTTCTATATAGTCACCTAGGTTTTATAAAAATGATTGGGGATTTTTATAAATGCGCTAGCTATTTATTTTATAGGGCAAAACAAATAACAGAAAGAAATAAAAAGAAAAAAAAGAAAAAGGGGCAGAGCCCACCTTACCTGGCCATCCAGCCTAGCCGGCCCATCCCACCAAGGGCCCCTCCCCTGTCGTCTTCCTCCCCTGGCCCCGATGCTGCTCGGTGGCAAGCATGCGCCGGCTGCCTCGCCACCTCCTGCTTCCCCTCTCCTCTTCTGCTTGACGAGGAGAAGCGCCTCGAAGCCTCCTTCCTTTCCCCCTCCTCTCCTGTCTCTCTCCCGCTCTCTCCCTCTCGCGTTCTTCGTTGCCCGAGAGCTCGCCGGAGTGCATCACGTGAACCACGGTGGCCAACGACACCGAGCCGCCCCGCCGTGCTGTCCAGGACGTCCACCGCACTCGGCTACGTCGCCGTGCACGTTAAATTCGAGCCCGGAGGTCCCAGGGACGTCGCCCCCTTTTCCAGTTCGCCGCCGGCCACCGTGGACGTCTTCGACAAATTCGCCCTGGCCAGCTCCTCTCCGGCCTCCCCGAGCTCGTCGTCGCCTTCCTCGTGAGCTCCCGCTCGATTTCCCCCTCCTAGCTCTCTCCCCCGTGTTCTGCAGCGCGAGTTCGCCGGAGTCAGTAGCCGGCCGCCGCCTCCCGTCGACGTAGCCGTGGACCCGAGCGCCCCCTTGAAGCCCGCCTAGCACCAGCAGACGCACGACGACGAGAGCTACGCGCTGGTGCCCTCCGTTCCCCTCCCCGTGGACTGCAGCCCAAGTCCGACGAGCGCCGCCGCGTCCTGTGGCTGCCGCCGGTTAGCCGCCGGCCGGTTAGTTTAATTAGGGGCTAAACCCCCCCTCTAATCTCTCTCTCTCTCACTGACACTGGGCCCAGGGCCCCTAATTAATCCGTGTTAAAGTTAACAGAGCTAATTAACCCCAGTGAGGCTGACAGGTGGGGCCTCCCTGTCAGTTGACTGGTCAAACCCTGTGTCAGCATGACCTAGTGATGACGCAGTAAAGATTAAATCATTTAATTTATTCAGTAAATTCCAGAAAATAAGCCAAACTTTGGAATTGAATAACTTTTAAACTATAACTCCAAATTCAAAGTGTAATATATGAAAAATGATCAGGAGAAAATCCTCTATCCAAATTTCCAACTTTCAGCTATGTTGGAGTTGATCTTAAAAAGGGATCAGTATCTTTTGCTATTTGATTTAATTGGATTTAATTCAAAATCAATTCAATTGCTATTCCAACTTCAAACTTTGAAATGCACCACACATCACTTCTACTTCAGAAGCATTTCACACATATGATCACTTGGTTTACAGTGAACAAACTTTAGCAAATTCAAGTTGAACTAAATTGAATAACATTTGGAGTTTGAATTTGAATTCACTTTTTAAATCAACTTCAATTAACATGTGGCAATTCAAACATAGGTCACATCAGCACCTTGCCATGCTTTGTTTTGCATATTGAATGTGCATTGTATTATCTTGATTGTGCTTTACTTCCTGTGCTTCGGTGATTGCATCTTCTCGGTAGAGTTGATCTCGGAGACGAGTTCAACCTCACGTCAGAAGAGTGTTACATCGTGATCGTCAGCAAGGCAAGCAGCCCCCTCTTTGATCATGTCTATAAAATCCCAGTTCCCTCTCATTCTCGCAAATGCATGTTTAGGATGTCACCATGATACGTTCTACCGCTAGTTGAACCCATTCCTTTGCATGACCTATCATTTTGTCACAGTAGTAAGAAAACCACAATCCTAGCAGATGTAGGAGTTGGTTGATATCATGTGGCCCCTGCAACTGTTACAGCTTATTGCATGCTTAGAGTTGTTACCTGAGGCTACTTTGATGTGAGTCGGGATGGTAGTGATCATGTGAATGATGGTGGTAACGTGTTGGTGAATCTACCCTAAACAAAGGTGAACGATGAGAGGCTGTGTAGGAGTACACAGTGGGTTGTCTCGTTGAACACTGCCTTAGGCCCGAGTTCTTGTGTTTTATCCAAGACTAAGAGTACGACCACACATTGGGCTCACTGACCCCTCTCGGCCTAGTACCTCACCCCGGACCAGTCCAGGAGTCGCAAGTAGTTCGCCCTTTAACGATCTCAGGCAGGTGGAACCAAGGTAAGTGGTTGGCGTAGGTTGTGGGCACGTTGAATCAAGTGATCATGATCGAGTTGAGCTTGATGGCGGTCACACAACGTTTGAGTCCGCATCGGAACAATCGGCCGGATTCCGATCGTGGTCCCAACTCAAATAGGCGACTCCCTAGGACTAGACATGGTGCCGTGAGTGAAGTGTCGTGGCAGCATCCTCGCCGGTACTCACTTCAAGGGTCCATCCCCAGGCGGTAACTGATGAAGCGTGTGTGTAGCAGTACACCCCTGCAGGGTTAATGAACTATTCGAATAGTCGTGTCCGCGGTTATGGACTACTTGGAGACCTTTACTTGATCATAGATAACTTGAACTGGATACTTCTAAAACACACCAAGATAAGTGTGAGTGCTATGGCGTGCTTCCTCGTGGGGAAGTCGAGGAAGGCACCATAGTGGAGTATTGGTTGGAGACTGTTACTTGGACTTGTGTACGTTCTTACCTCTCTCTGGTACTCGTAGTTCAAGACTAGCCAAGTCAAAGCTGGCACTTCTGCAATTGAAACCCCACCTCCCTTTTCCTTGATACATGTACATGAGTAGTTTAGTTCCTATGTAAGTCTTTCTGAGTACGACTTTGTACTCACGTTTTCTTATTCTATGTTTTAGAGACGAGACCACTGACCCTGATGGTGGCCTCTACCTCGAGATCGACGTGGACCAATGTCGTATAGTTCCAGGCAGCAGCCTGTGCCCTTTGGAGGGTCATTGTATTTTCTTTCAGGCTTCTTAAGCCATTTGTTAAACTTGTCTTTACTAAGACATAATTTGCTTCCGTTGATGTTTGATGTAATGTTGGATCACATCCATGTGATCTCTGCTTGTAATACAACTACTATGTCTGCTCTGTTTAGCAGAAGTTATAAAGACTAGGAGTTTGTAGAGTTCATGTTGTGATTATCTGCTGTTTACACTGGACATGTATGCTGCGTGTATGATTATAACATGCATTTCTTAGTGTGGGGTTCGATAACTTAGTTGTGTTCTTGCTGGCGGTCTTTTATACACCAAGTGGCCCTTAGATGTGCGCAGCTTGGGGCATCGCGATGCGATTGCTCGTGACTCTGTCACGTGGCACACTTTGTTGTATGATCGAGCCCGCCCGAGATCCCGACTAAGTGATCGGGCTGGAGTAAGTTTATGTAAGGGTTATGATTCAATCGATAACATGGTTGAGGCGACTTGTCTATGATTATGGGATTCACCACCCATAAGCATTTAGACCTGTGAGCGAACGATGAGGACCCATCTCAGTTGATCATCCGGCCTGGATGGGATGCCCCTCACGTTTGATGCTTACCGAGAGTGATCTGTGCTTGGCCTTGTCTTCTTAGACAAGTGGGTACGGCTCTCGGCTCTCCATGTGATTGTATTGTGACCGGAATTACATACGCTAACCCCGGGTCCCGACAGACTTGGCATCAGAGCAGGACTGCCTGTAGGATTATCAAACCATTGCCCGATGTCGAGTCTATCATTCAATAGTTATATAGTTACTTGGGTATAAGGGAACAACGTAAGACTTCTTTTTTCTCCTTATCCTCATTGATCTGAGTTCTGAGTCAACCTCATCTTATTCTACGGGAAGATAGGAATAGGCTCATCTATGTCTTTACTAGGACATCTCGTTGATTGCTTCTTTGTAGCTGTAGGAGTGTTGTGGTCTTTTCTGAGCCATCATTCCATAGTGTTTCTGTGGAAGTGATGTCCGTTATCCTTTAGGTTGTCTCAATTTCCATCCCGGTGCAGCCGTTATGCTGTCTGTTTGTGCCTTTGATGCTATTGCATTTTAGTCTTCTATCTTAGCATAGAATTGTGTCCTAAATCCTATTCTGATTGTTGATTCTTATCACACAGAATGTCAGGTGAAAATCAAAGTGTTGATCCCAGTTCTGGTTACATAGACGGTGAAGAACCTCCACCACCACCCTCAACGGCAGAAATCATGAGTGAGGCTGAACAAAATCGTCGTGATCAGACACGTCTTCTTGAGCGTATTGAGCAGAACACTTCTCGTCATCATCATAGTGATGTCACCATCCAGGACTTCATTCTCCTCAACCCGCCAGTTTTCCGATGTCCTTCCGAGCCCCTTGATGCCGATGATTGGCTTCGTTCCCTCGAGCGTAAGCTTGAGACAGCCCATGTTGCTGCAGGTGATCGTGTGCTATTTGCGGCATACTTTCTGGAAGGTGCTGCTCTTCAGTGGTGGGAGAACTTCGTGGCAATACAACCAGTTGGTCACTTGGTGACTTGGCAAGAGTTCTGTGATGAATTCCGAGGATATCATATTCCGGATCAGCTGATGGAGCGCAAGAAAGAAGAGTTTTGCAATCTGACCCAAGGAAAGATGACTGTTCATGAGTATAGGACCGAGTTCACTCGTCTAGCACGTTATGCCCAAGAAGAAGTATCCACCGACGCCAAGAAAGAAGAAAGGTTCCGCAAGGGACTTAGCCCCGTCCTTCGTCATGACCTGAATCTTCACGAGTTCGTCAACTTCAGGGACTTGGTCGACAAATCCTTCAAGGCCGAGTATGGAAATGAGTTGTATGAAGAGTCTCGCAAGCGTGATCGTGAGTTTGAACAATCTTCTGGCCCATTTTCTCGGAAACGATGTGTTTGGATTCCCTTCAGTGATGTCAATCGTGCTGTAAGTGCTTCTAGACCCCCAACCACCATATATCGTCCACCTCGACCCAATCTTCCTCCTTGGAATTTTGTTGGACAATCAAGTTCTCAAGTTCCTTTCATTCCACGTGGTGTTTGTTTCCAATGTGGACAATCAGATCACAATGTTCGAGAGTGTCCCCAAAATCATGTAGCCACCACACCTAAACCAAAGCAAACCTTTCGTCGTGGTAAGCCACTACCCAAGACTTCCAATGGCAAGCCTCCTGTTTATGCACATGGTTATGTGAATCATGTATCCATTCTAGATTCCCACAAGTCAACCGATGTTGTACTCGGAACCCTTCCTGTCAATTCCACCCCCGCTTCGGTTCTTTTTGACCCAGGAGCATCTCACTCATTCAAACCGATACAACCATGTCCCTTCCCAGCAAACCTTGTACTGCTATGTTACTATTGCTCGTTGCTCAGCCCCTGCTTAGTATGCATGCTTAGGATGCTACGATGTTACCATGTTACCCCTTGATTTGGGATATCACATTATTATATTATTGTTGATGATATGATTATTATAATGTTGACTATATTCGACGAAGGATGGAAGGTCTAGGCTACCCCGCCCCGAGGCTTTGTTCCATTCGAGTCACCTAGGACCCGAGTTCCGGGTATTGGTTTTAAGACTGAGTGTGCCTAACCGCGTGTAGGATTTTATGGGGTCCCCTTTTCTTACCTACCTAGCTTCAAACATTTCTAGAGGTGGCCCAAGCTGATTTACCATTTGAAACCGTGTGTGTAACTGGTCTGCAGCCAGTGGTTTTAAAACAACTCGGGCCAGCAGAGATAGAGTTCCTTTGTTGGTCCACACTGGTGAGCTAGGGAAGTCCCCTGTTATATAGGTGGGGCTAACCCCGACCTTAGCCATACGGAAGAGTCCGATCCGAGAGCGTGGCCGGCTTTTGGGTTGGGTGTCGACTCACCGGGGGCCACCCGGATTTGTTCGTTGTTAGTTAGAGGGACCTATCGTTCCGGATCTCTTGGGACTAAATCATAAAATGGTTGCCTATCATGGGTAGCAACTGAGAGAGATGGGCGTGCGTGCGGAGCCTTGTAATGGTGTAACGCCCCGGCCACAGCCACCGGTTCCCGGCGTACGCCTGGCGGGATCTAGACTGTCCCCACAGACCAACACTAGTCTTTCCCGCGCACTTTGTCCTCACTCGTGCGCACCTGGGAGCTACTTCCCAGTCGGTCACCCATCCTCAAATTGCTCCAAGCCAAGCACGCTTAACTTTGGAGTTCTTTGAAGATGTGCTTCCGGAAAAGAAGGTGCACCTTGTTGATATGAGTAGTCTATCATTCCTATTAAGCCAGGATGTCACATACACCCCCACTCAAAGGAACCGATGTCCTCATCGGCCCACAGGAACGTTCCCTCTTGGCACACGTCTGTGTGTCCAGTGCCGACACATGCCCCACATGTTCGCGCAATTGACCCACACACGCCCGTGTAACCGCGAGGGTCGGCTCTGATACAATTTGTAACGACCAGATCCGAAGGGACCAAGTCTCCGTGCTTAATGTGCTAGTCCCTGGATCAGTTTGCGAGCACACACAGTATTCGATGTAATAAAGACATGTTTTACTTCTATTATTTCATCGAGTACTGTGTGTGCTAGCAAACTGATCCAGGGACTAGCACATTAAACACGGAGACTTGGTCCCTTCGGATCTGGTCGTTACAAATGGGCAGTTGGTACACCCCTGCAGGGTTAAATCTTTTCGAGAAGCCGTGTCCACGGTTATGGACGACTTGAGACCTACTCCTTGTTCATAGAAAACAACAACTGAGATAATCTTAATATAACTTGATCAACGTGTGTGTGTGCCTTGACTGCTTCTTCTTCATCGGGATGCAAGAGGAGGAAAAGGATAGGATAGGTGTTATGTTTGCGTATGTAGGTGGATAGCAGACTTGTTGGAGGCGATTCCTCATCGAATGCTTCGCTTCTTATCTTACTCTCTAGATCGTTAGCCACTTCATAAATGCTAGTGCGGCAGCAACCTCACCACTTACCCCATCCTTACCGTAAACTACTAGTTGTCCTAGAATGAGGAGTGATGAAGTCCTTGCTGGGTCAGATGACCACTACAGTTGGATGTTGAGTACCTCTGTACTCATGATACTACCCCCAAACTCTTTTCAGGGTTCTTGATCGACAACAGGTATGGTGCTCGACGTTTCACGTGGAGACTCGACGACGACTAGTTAGGCGGATCCCGGCGGAGGGCCTGGACCCGTGTGGTTATGGGGATCGATGTTTTTCTCTTTGCCACTAGACATTTTCTTGTAGTCTGTACTCAGACATGTATCTTCCACTGATGTATTGTATTAAGGCAATTGTATGCCGATTGTATGAGATGTTGTATCCTTGTATCTATAATGTTGTGATATCATGTTGGAAATCCGGGGCATATGGCTATGTCATATGTCGCGGTGGGACCGATATGTGCCTCGTCCCCGGATCTGGATGGAAACATCTAGATCTGGAACAGTACCGCATATCGGGCCTTACAACTTGGTATCAGAGCCTTACCGACCGTAGGATCCCCTCTCTAGCCGAAGTCGAGTCTAAACAAAACTATTTGGTAGTTACTAAGTTAGTTATCGAAGAGTAGGATTCTTTTTACTCCTTACCCTTGCTCTGGTCAGGACAAGTGTCGTAAGTGTTTTATTCTCGTCTTATCCCCTTCAAAACTTTAGGATCTCGATGAGTGTGGAGTTTCGGAACAGTTACAATGCCTTGCTTGCAGCGTATTGTCTCGATTCCGATCTCAGGTTGGGAACTCCTGTAGTACCTTCAGCTTTTCCGAATTCTGGATATCATCTTGGTCGTCCATTGACCTCCCTTCTTTTCCCTGGTGTTTTTTACAACTTGCGTCGAAAAGCACTATCCCTTGATCTGGTTTTCACTGTCGTTCTTCCTCTTGACACCTGGTGGTTTCGTTTTCCGACGTAACCATCTCCCTGCGGAAAGTATCTCGACAGAGCTTCGACGTCGACGTGGAGCAGAGTCCCTTGTTGGTGGAGTTGAAGATTGTCGAATCTCTTTTCTCTCCCCCCTCTCCCCCAGATCGTCCTGGATCTCGGGATGAGATCCCTTGTTCATGGTGTTGTATTGTAACAGCCTAGATTTCACAAAAATAAAAAAATTGTTTTTGGTGTGAATTGTTTGATTGTCTGATTTGTTTGCAGTGTTTGCATCCCCGATTTATCGATCGGCGATTATTTTCCCCCTTTTATCTCGTATCGAACGGAGACCGACCATTGCCACTCTGACACTCGACCTTTGCGACACCAGGTTTTACCCGATCACCGTCGCGAAAACCGCACGAGACCAGCCGCAGCCAACGGAAACAAAACCCTGTTTAATAATTAAACGAGTTATTTTTATAGCGCGCCGGAAAATGTTGTCGGAATGTCACCGCAGTGAGGTACGATCGACGGGATCGACGCGCTGAGCGCGTGGTTCGAGATTTCATCGGAATCGGAGTCCGTACGGAGTCTCGGCGGTCAGGAACGCGATCACCGGACGCGCGAGAGAGGTACCGGGGACGTTTGCGTAAACTAGCCAGCCTACCTGCCTATATAAAGACCACCACCCTCCCACCACGAAATTAGGGTTTACCCTAATGGAAAATTGCAGCCACCTCCCTCTTTTCGCACAAAATTTCTCCCAAAATCCCCCCTAAACCGAAACCCTAGCTTCCCAGCCGGATATGGCCGTCGGATCGCCAGATCCAGGACCAGGGAGCCTACACGTCGCCCCCGGAGCAGCCTCCTCCCACCTCCAGCCAATCCGGGCCCCACCGGGCCGGATCTGGGCCGCAGGGCCCACCACCTCACCGAGCTCCTCCGGCCGACCGCCGCACCCCGGCGCGCGACTCGCCGGCGAGCACAGAGCCGTCGCGCCTCTCTTCTCCCGTGAGCCTTCCTCCCTCCTCACCTCCTCACCTCCCCGCCTCCCTTTTCTGCAAGACACCACCGGCAGCCGCCATGGACGACGACGGGAGCCGCGCCATGGAGGCTAGCTCTCCTGCCTCTGCCTCGCAAAGCCGTCGCCACGGGCCGCGTCCAACACCTCGCCGGTTCCCGGATCCGGCGTGAACCGGCGCCCGCCGGAACCCTCCGTCGCCCACGCCCCCTGGCCGGAGCGCCACCGGCCGGCGAGGCGGCCGCCGCCCAGTCGTCGTGCTCGGGAGGAGCCCCGAGCCGGCCAGCCTCCCCATCGACTTGGGCCTGCCCAGCAGATGTCGGCCCAGCGCCCCGCGCGGCCCACGGCCAGCAGGCCCAAGCCGGCCAAGCCACCAACCCCCTCTGCCTCCAGTTGGGCCGCGGCCCAAGGGTGAGCAGGCCTCCCCTCTTTTTTTTTGTTCTGCCTCCTGTTATTCTGCTAAGCCTTTTAAATATTGTTGCTGATTCCGTTTTGCAACGTATTTTCCCGTTTATCTGTAGCTCCGATGAACGTGCCTCCAAAACGAAAGTTGCTCAGTTTTGCGTGCTCTAGCGTTCGTATGTAGAAAGTTTTTCCGTTTGTGGCCGTCTAGCGAATTTAATTCTGCGTCGAAGTGGTACCAGATCGTTAGCTGTACTGTTGTTGCTGAATTCTTATTTTTATTGCAACTTCGGGCGATGATTGCTTCGCAACCATTCGTCGGAATTGATTGATTCCTTTTGCATCCTGTTAAGCATTGTTTCTAATTCAGTTCCATGCATTCACATGTCTTATTTTCTTTCTGCATGTTGATTGTATCTTGCTCCAAAGTAGCTACCCTGCTGTTAGTGTGCTGCTGTTTATATTTTGTTGTAACTTCGGTCGACGAGTGTGTCGCGACCGTTTATCAGAATTGAGTAATTCCAATTGCATATTGTTAATCATCATATATAGTTCATGCCCATGTATTGCTATGTCATGTTGCTGCACGTTTGCATATAGTTATACCCCTGTTTATACAGCATAAAAATAATAGTTTCTGCCATGTTGTTTGCTTAATATCTTTTGATCCGTGATGTCTTTTTGCATGATTATTTTTTCCATGCCTTCCATGTCATGTATACTTTAATTCCATATCTTTTGTGAGCATGTTTGCAATGATTATCCTATTTATGCAATGCTCTAAAGTGTGCTTCCTGATGTTGGCAGATTGTGCCCGTAACTTGTTTTGCTTGTATCTTTCTAACCGTAACTCCGTTTGGGGTGTTCTTTATATGTAACTTGATAAGTTTTTCGTGTACCTTGTTTTTATGCTATTGTTTTTTGTTTTTAACCAACCTAAAATATGGTTTAGGACAGAACATTACCAAATGTTTTAATCATCGTGTGACACTTAGTGTTATGCCATGTTTAGGTTGTGCCTCACTTAAATTGACTAGCATAGATAGTTTACTTTGTGCTTCACCTCTTTCCATGTTTGTGTGCTATGCCATGCTTGCTTGAGTTTCCATGTTAATAACCGTTGGTTGATCACCTATAGCTAAGCAACTTGAGTCACCGTAAAAGTGCGGTATTCGTCGTGTGTGACCGATACCCCACTTAAACTGTTAGTAACCGTTCTCGATGATAGATCCGTATCGGGTTGCCGTGTCGTGTGATGTCTCCTTGATCTTGTGTTTCCCCGTAGTAATAGAGTGCTTGCTCGTTGATTGCTTTCCAGTGTTTATCGTCTTGTGTGCTACCGCGGGTACCTCTCGGAGACGATGCGAGCTTGCGATCAACTACACCTTCGGAACCCGACTTATCAACAAGCAAGGACTATACATTACTTATGATCCATTCTATTTCAACCAGCGATTTGCATGCTAGTCTAGGTTAGGTTCGATGTTTGATCCTACCACATGTTTATAGTCTCTTTCAAACCGATACAACCATGTCCCTTCCCAGCAAACCTTGTACTGCTATGTTACTATTGCTCGTTGCACAGCCCCTGCTTAGTATGCATGCTTAGGATGCTACGATGTTACCATGTTACCCCTTGGTTTGGGATATCACATTATTATATTGTTGTTGATGATATGATTATCATAATGTTGACTATATTCGACGAAGGATGGAAGGTCTAGGCTATCCCGCCCCGAGTTCCGGGTATTAGTTTTAAGACTGAGCGTGCCTAACCGCGTGTGGGATTTTATGGGGTCCCCTTTTATTACCTACCTAGCTTCAAACATTTCTAGAGGTGGCCCAAGCTGATTTACCATTTGAAACCGTGTGCGTAACTGGTCTGCAGCCAGTGGTTTTAAAACAACTCGGGGCAGCAGAGACAGAGTTCCTTTGTTGGTCCACACTGGTGAGCTAGGGAAGTCCCCTGTTATATAGGTGAGGCTAACCCCGACCTTAGCCATACGGAAGAGTCCGATCCGAGAGCGTGGCCGGCTTTTGGGTTGGGTGTCGACTCCCCGGGGGCCACCCGGATTGATTCGTTGTTTGTTAGAGGGGCCTGTCGTTCCGGATCTCTTGGGACTAAATCATAAAATGGTTGCCTATCATGGGTAGCAACTGAGAGAGATGGGCGTGCGTGCGGAGCCTTGTAATGGGCAGTTGGTACACCCCTGCAGGGTTAAATCTTTTTGAGAAGTCGTGTCCACGGTTATGGACGACTTGAGACCAACTCCTTGTTCATAGACAACAACAACTGAGATAATATTAATATAACTTGATCAACGTGTGTGTGTGCCTTGACTGCTTCTTCTTCATCGGGATGCAAGAGGAGGAAAAGGATAGGATAGGTGTTATGTTTGCGTATGTAGGTGGATAGCAGACTTGTTGGAGGCGATTCCTCATCGAATGCTTGGCTTCTTATCTTACTCTCTAGATCGTTAGCCACTTCATAAATGCTAGTGCGGCAGCAACCTCACCACTTACCCCATCCTTACCGTAAACTACTAGTTGTCCTAGAATGACGAGTGATGAAGTCCTTGCTGGGTCAGATGACCACTACAGTTGGATGTTGAGTACCTCTGTACTCATGATACTACCCCAAAACTCTTTTCAGGGTTCTTGATCGACAACAGGTATGGTGCTCGACGTTTCACGTGGAGACTCGACGACGACTAGTTAGGCGGATCCCGGCGGAGGGCCTGGACCCGTGTGGTTATGGGGATCGATGTTTTTCTCTTTGCCACTAGACATTTGCTTGTAGTCTGTGCTCAGACATGTATCTTCCGCTGATGTATTGTATTAAGGCAATTGTATGCCGATTGTATGAGATGTTGTATCCTTGTATCTGTAATGTTGTGATATCATGTTGGAAATCCGGGGCATATGGCTATGTCATATGTCGCGGTGGGACCGATATGTGCTTCGTCCCCGGATCTGGATGGAAACATCTAGATCTGAAACAGTACCGCATATCGGGCCTTACAACTTGGTATCAGAGCCTTACCGACCGTAGGATCCCCTCTCTGGCCGAAGTCGAGTCTAAACAAAACTATTTTGTAGTTACTAAGTTAGTTATCGGATAGTAGGATTCCTTTTACTCCTTACCCTTGCTCTGGTCTGGACAAGTGTCGTAAGTGTTTTATTCTCGTCTTATCCCCTTCAAAACTTTAGGATCTCGATGAGTGTGGAGTTTCGGAATGCCTTGCTTGCAGCGTATTGTCTCGATTCCGATCTCAGGTTGGGAACTCCTGTAGTACCTTGAGCTTTTCCGAATTCTGGATATCATCTTCGTCGTCCATTGACCTCTCTTATTTTTCCCGGTGTTTTTTATGACTTGCGTCGAAAAGCATTATCCCTTGATCTGGTTTTCACTGTCGTTCTTCCTCTTGACACCTGGTGGTTTCGTTTTCCGACGTAACCATCTCCCTGCGGAAAGTATCTCGACGGAGCTTCGACGTCGACGTGGAGCAGAGTCCCTTGTTGGTGGTGTTGAAGATGGTCGAATCTCTTTTCCATCCCCCCTCTCCCCCGGATCATCCTGGATCTCGGGAAGATATCCCTTGTTAGTGGTGTTGTATTGTAACAGCCCAGATTTCACAAAAATTAAAAATTTTGTTTTCGGTGTGAATTGTTTGATTGTCTGATTTGTTTGCGGTGTTTGCATCGCCGATTTATCGATCGGCGATTATTTTCCCCCTTTTATCTCGTATCGGACGGAGACCGACCATTGCCACTCCGACACTTGACCTTTGCGACACCAGGTTTCACCCGATCACCGTCGCGAAAACCGCACGAGACCAGCCGCAGCCAACGGAACGAAAAACCCCGTTTAATAATTAAACGAGTTATTTTTATAGCGCCGGAAAATGTTGTCGGAATGTCACTGCAGTGAGGTACGATCAACGGGCTCGATGCGCTGAGCGCGTGGTTCGATATTTCGTCGGAATCGGAGTCCGTACGGAGTCTCGGTGGTCCCGAACGCGATCACCGGACGCGCGAGAGAGGTACCGGGGATGTTTGCGTAAACTAGCCAGCCTACCTGCCTATATAAACACCACCAGCCTCGCACCACCCAATTAGGGTTTACCCTAATGGAAAATTGCAGCCACCCCCCTCTTTTTGCACAAAATTTTGCCCAAAATCCCCCCTAAACTGAAACCCTAGCTTCCCAGCCGGATCTCGCCATCGGATCGCCAGATCCACTGCCAGGGAGCCTCCACGTCGCCCCCGGAGCAACCTCCTCCCACCTCCAGCCGATCCGAGCCCCGCCGGGCCGGATCTGGGCCGCATGGCCCGCGGCCTCACCGAGCTCCTCCGGCCGGCCCGCCGACGAGCACAGAGCAGCAGCGCCTCTCTTCTCCCGCGAGCCTTCCTCCCTCCTCACCACCCCGCCTCCCTTCTCTGCAGGACGCCGCCGGCAGCCGCCGTGGACAACGACGGGAACCGCGGCATGGAGGCCAGCTCTCCTTCCTCCGCCTCGCAAAGCCGTCGCCACGGGCCGCCTCCAACACCTCGCCGGTTCCCGGATCCGGCGCGAAGCGGCGCCCGCCGGCACCCACCGTCGCCCGCGCCTCCTGGCCGGAGCGCCACCGGCCGGCGAGGCGGACGCCGCCCAGTCGTCGTGCTCGGGAGGATCCCCGAGCCGGCCAGCCTCCCCATCGACTTGAGCCTGGCCCAGCAGCGGTTGACCCAGCGCCCCGCGCGGCCCACGGCTAGCAGACCCAAGCCGGCCAAGCCACCAACCCCCTCTGCTTTCAGTTGGGTCGCGGCCCAAGGGTGAGCAGGCCTCCCCTCTTTTTTTCTGTTCTGCCTGCTGTTATTCTTCTAAGTCTTTTAAATATTGCTGCTGATTCCGTTTTGCAACGTATTTTCCCTTTGATCCGTAGCTCCAATGAACGTGCCTCCAAAACGAAAGTTTCTCAGTTTTGCGTGCTCTAGCGTTCGTATGTAGAAATTTTTTAAGTTTAGGCCGTCTAGATAATTTAATTCTGCGTCGAAGTGGTACTAGATCGTTAGTTGTACTGTTGTTGCTGAACTGTTATTTTTATTGCAACTTCGGGCGACGATTGCTTCGCAACCGTTCGTCGGAATTGATTGATTCCTTTTGCATCCTGTTAAGCATTGTTTCTACTTCAGTTCCATGCCTTCACATGTCTTATTTTCTTGCTGCATGTTGATTGTATCTTGCTCCAAAGTAGCTACCATGCTGTTAGTGTGTTGCTGTTCATATTTTGTTGTAACTTCGGTCGACGAGTGTGTCGCGACCGTTTATCAGAATTGAGTGATTCCAATTGCATATTCTTAAGCATCATATCTTGTTCATGCCCATGTATTGCTATGTCATGTTTCTGCACTTTTGCACATAGTTATACCCCTGTTTATACAGCATAAAAATAATCGTTTCTGCCATGTTGTTTGCTTAATAACTTTTGATCCGTGATGTCTTTTTGCATGATTCTTTTTGCCATGCCTTCCATGTCATGTCTACTTTAATTCCATATCTTTTGTGAGCATGTTTGCAATGATTATCCTGTTTATGCAATGCTCTAAAGTGTGCTTCCTGATGTTGGCAGATTGTGCCCGTAACTTGTTTTTCTTGTATCTTTCTAACCGTAACTCCGTTTGGGGTGTTCTTTCTATGTAACTTGATTACTTTTTCGTGTACCTTGTGTTTATGCTATTGTTTTCTGTTGTTAACCAACCTAAAATATGGTTTAGGACAGAACAGTACCAAATGTTTTAATCATCGTGCGACACTTAGTGTTATGCCATGTTTAGGTTGTGCCTCACTTAAATTGACTAGCATAGATAGTTTACTTTGTGCTTCACCTCTTGCCATGTTTGTGTGCTATGCCATGCTTGCTTGAGTTGCCATGTTAATAACCGTTGGTTGATCACCTGTAGCTAAGCAACTTGAATCACTGTAAACGTGCGGTATTCGTCGTGTGTGACCGATACCCAACTTAAACTGTTAGTAACCGTTCTCGACGATAGATCCGTATCGCGTTGACGTGTAGTGTGATGTCTCCTTGATCTTGTGTTGCCCCGTAGTAATAGAGTGCTTGCTCGTTGATTGCTTTCCAGTGTTATCGTCTTGTGTGCTACCGCAGGTACCTCTCGAAGACGATGCGAGCTTGCGATCAACTACACCTTCGGAACCCGACTTATCAACAGGGAAGGACTATACATTACTTATGATCCATTCTATTTCAACCAGCGGTTTGCATGCTAGTCTAGGTTAGGTTCATTGTTTGATCCTACCACATGTTTACAGTCTCTTTCAAACCGATACAACCATGTCCCTTCCCAGCAAACCTTGTACTGCTATGTTACTATTGCTCGTTGCTCAGCCCCTTCTTAGTATGCATGCTTAGGATGCTACGATATTAAAATGTTACCCCTTGGTTTGGGATATCGCATTATTATATTGTTGTTGATGATATGATTATTATAATGTTGACTATATTCGACGAAGGATGGAAGGTCTAGGCTATCCCGCCCCGACGCTTTGTTCCATTCGAGTCACCTAGGACCTGAGTTCCGGGTATTGGTTTTAAGGCTGAGCGTGCCTAACCGCGTGTGGGATTTTATGGGGTCCACTTTTCTTACCTACCTAGCTTCAAACATTTCTAGAGGTGGCCCAAGCTGATTTACCATTTGAAACCGTGTGCGTAACTGGTCTGCAGCCAGTGGTTTTAAAACAACTCGGGCCCGCAGAGAAAGAGTTCCTTTGTTGGTCCACACTGGTGAGCTAGGGAAGTCCCCTGTTATATAGGTGAGGCTAACCCCGACCTTAGCCATACGGAAGAGTCTGATCCGAGAGCATGGCCGGCTTTTAGGTTGGGTGTCGACTCCCCGGGGGCCACCCGGATTTTTTGGTTGTTAGTTAGAGGGACCTGTCGTTCCGGATCTCTTGGGACTAAATCATAAAATGGTTGCCTATCATGGGTAGCAACTGAGAGAGATGGGCGTGCGTGTGGAGCCTTGTAATGGGCAGTTGGTACACCCCTGCAAGGTTAAATCTTTTCGAGAAGCCGTGTCCACGGTTATGGACGACTTGAGACCTACTCCTTGTTCATAGACAACAACAACTGAGATAATCTTAATATAACTTGATCAACGTGTGTGTGTGCCTTGACTGCTTCTACTTCGTCGGGATGCGAAGAGGAGGACAAGGATAGGATAGGTGTTATGTTTGCGTATGTAGGTGGATAGCAGACTTGTTGGAGGCGATTCCTCATCAAATGCTTGGCTTCTTATCTTACTCTCTAGATCGTTAGCCACTTCATAAATGCTAGTGCGGCAGCAACCTCACCACTTACCCCATCCTTACCGTAAACTACTAGTTGTCCTAGAATGACGAGTGATGAAGTCCTTGCTGGGTTAGATGACCACTATAGTTGGATGCTGAGTACCTCTGTACTCATGATACTACCCCCAAAGTCTTTTCAGGGTTCTTGATCGACAACAGGTATGGTGCTCGACGTTTCACGTGGAGACTCGACGACGACTAGTTAGGCGGATCCCGCCGGAGGGCCTGGACCCGTGTGGTTATGGGGATCAATGTTTTTCTCTTTGCCACTAGACATTTGCTTGTAGTCTGTACTCAGACATGTATCTTCCGCTGATGTATTTTATTAAGGCAGTTGTATGCCGATTGTATGAGATGTTGTATCCTTGTATCTGTAATGTTGTGATATCATGTTGGAAATCCGGGGCATATGGCTATGTCATATGTCGCGGTGGGACCGATATGTGCTTCGTCCCCAGATCTGGATGGAAACATCTAGATCTGGAACAGTACCGCATATCGGGCCTTACAGAAGAGCAGGCTATCCCCTGGGGACGCCAAAGTAGAGTGAAGCTTGATACCGTCGTTCCCATCCTGCAAGAAGCTCCTCTGCAGTTGGCATGCTGGAAACGGTCTACGGCGCGGAGTGGTGCAAACTATGTGCTGGCCTTGGCTAAAGCCCACTTTTCGGAGCGAGTCCATAATCTTGAGAGGGTTGATGGTGGTGATCCTAAAGAGGGTCAAAGTTGTATTGCCTTCCTTTCTCGATATACGCTGCTGCCTGACCTGGACTTCTTCGTGGAGTCGACTAGTGTAGCAAGCGAGTCGGACGAAGCTGGCGAGGAATGAGCGAGCTTAATTAGTGTGGAGCGTCGCACAAAAATCTTTTAAATTTGCCTCGGAATGCCGAGTGGATCTATATTGAATTTGCCCTGGGCACTAGACATGCTTTTGCTTAAACCTATCTATGCGTGCTTCTTATATGGTCATCTTATTGTAGATACTTAGAAAAGAAATTTCTAAGTTTTTAGGAAAGTTTTCTAAGTTCTCGTCCGAGCTGCGCACAACTCGGATGAAAACCTGATTTTAAAACATTAAGCAGCCCCTGAGTCTTCTGAGGCTTGGTGAGTACTTAAGAAAATTTTCTAAGTTCTCGTCCGAGCTACGCGCAGCTCGGATGGGAACCTGATTTTAAAACATTAAGCAGCTCCCAAGTCTTTTGAGACTTGGTGAGTACTTAGGAAAAAATTTTAAGTTCTCGTCCGAGCTGCGCACAGCTAGGATGAAAACCTGATTTGAAAACGTTAAGCAGCCCCCAAGTCTTTTGAGACTTGGTGAGTACCGTCGGGACCCGGGGTTAGCGTATGCAAGTACAGCTAAGAAATAGTCATATGGAGAGCCGAGAACCGTACCCACTTGTCTAAGCAGACAAGGCCAAGCACAGAACGTTCTCGGAAAGCATCGTACGTGAGGGGCGTCCCATCCAGGCCGGATGATCAACTGAGATGGGTCCTCATCGTCCGCACACAAGTCTAATGATATGGGTGGTGAACTCCCATATTCAAAGACAAGTCGCCTCAACCATACTATCGACTATCTCATAACTCTTACATAGACTTACTCCAGCCCGATCACTTAGTCGGGGTCTAGGGAGGGCTCGATCATACCACAAGGTGTGCACGAGACAGAGTCTCGAACAATCGCATCGCGATGCCCCAAGCTGCGCACATCTAAGGGCCACTTGGTGTATGAAAGACCGCTAGCCAGAACACAACTAAGGTCTCGAAAACCGATACAAAGACATGCATGTCATAAACATACACGCATCACACATGCCTTGTATGAACAGGAGGTACCATTGCAATTCTCTACAAAGTGTACATTTTAATTAAAACTCTTATAGAGTGCACACAGAGATCACATACATGTGATCCAACATCACATTACAAGCGGAAGCAAATTATGTCTGAGTACGAGTGTAAAAAATGGCTTAAGAAGCCTTATTTAAACACAAAGCCCTCCACGAGGGAACCAGTCGTCTGACTGGGACTAGACTAGTTGGTCTTCAGTCGTCCAGCTCGATGAAGAAGCCACCTTCGGGGTTAGTGGCATCATCTAAAACATAGATTAAGCAAACGTGAGTACAAAGTCGTACTCAGCAAGACTTACATAGGAGCTATACTACTCATGCACATGTATCAAGGTAAAGGGAGGTGGGGTTCACTTGCAGAAGTTCCAGCTTTGACTTGGCTAATCCTGAACTACGAGTACCAGACTTTGAGGTAAGAAGCGTACACGAGTCCACTACTTTCTCCAACCAATACACCACTATGGTGCCTTCCTTGACTTCCCCACGAGGAAGCACGCCATAGCACTCACACTTATCTTGGTGTGTTTTAGAAGTATCCGGTTCAAGTTATCTAATAATCAAGCTAAGCTTTCCAAGCAGTCCATAACCGCGGACGCGGCTATTCGAATAGTTTTGTTAACCTTGCAAGGGTGTACTGCTACACACACATGACCATCATTTACCGCCTTTGATCTCGACACCATTCAAGGGGTGTCAGCGAGGATGCTCACCACAACTGTTACCTCATAGCCGATCTAGTCCGAGAAAGCCGCCTACTTGGGTTGGTTACCACAATCGTGAACCCGTCCGGTTTACCGAAGTGGACCCAAGTGATGTGTGCGTGGTGCATAAGCCGGTCTCGGATGAGCCGTTCTCTCACTTAGGAGCCAGGCCACAGACCAACCAGAACTCCGAACTATTGCGACATCTGGACATCGAAAGGGATGAGTTAGTAAGTTGAGAGAGGTCAGTGAACCCAATGTGTGGTTGTACTCTTCATCTTGGATCACCACACAAGAACTCGTACTAGGGCGGTGTTCAACGAGACAACCCACCGTGTACTCCTACACAGCCTCTCATCGTTCACCTTGTATTAGGGTCGATTCACCAACACTTTTCTACCATCATCAACATGATCATTTCCATCCCGACTCACATCACAGTAACAACATGGTATCATACTAAGCATGCAATAAGCAGTAACATTGCAGGGGCCACATGATATCAAACAACTCCTACATTTGCTAGGATTGTGGTTTGCTTACTACTGTGACAAAATGATAGGTCATGCAAAGGAATGGGTTCATCTATGCGGTAGAATCGTAGCATGGTGATCATCCTAAACAATGCATAAGCGAGACATGAGAGGGAAGTGGGATTTTATCGACATGATCAATGGGGGTTTGCTTGCCTTGCTGACGAGGTTCGGGTTCGGGGTCTTCAACGAAGGTTGCAACCTCTTGCTCCGGTTCCACCTCTACTCGACAAACAAAGCACGAAGTAGCAATCAATATGAATGCAATGCTCAAGCACATGAATGAAATGTTGAAACTTGAAGTATAAGTTTTGATGTGTGAGGCGATTCCATTTAAGTGGAGTATATTGCATTTGAAATGCAAATTCAAAGTCCACATTTGAATTTAACTTAGCCAAGTTGAATGGGACATAGTTTGATCATTTTGAATCAACTTCAAATGTGTATGATATGCCTCTGAAGTGTGGTTGAAGTATAGCTTAAATCCATGGTCCAAGTTGCAAACTCAATTGATTTGAATTTGAAATAAATTCAATTAAACCAGATGACATATGCTACTGGTCCCATTTTAAATTCACTCAAACATAGTTGAAAGTTGCATATTTGGAAAGATAATTTTCTCCTGATCATTTTTCATATATTATTTGTCCAATTTGGAGTTAATATGAATTTTCTAAGAATTTCCAAAGTTTGGGGTATTTTTTGGATTTTCTCGAATTCTTTTAATTTAAATAATCTCTGGAAATTCATTTAAATGATTTATTGCGCAATGCTGACGTCAGGGGGGGGCTGACAAGGGGGTCCCACTTGTCATTGACTGGGTTCAATTAACCCGTGGGTTAAGTTAATCCAGTGGCTTAATTAAGCCACTTGGCCCACTGGTCAGTGACCCAGGGGGTCATTAACTGGGTGATTAGTGGGGGGTTCTGGTTGACACGCCGGCGGCTAAACACCGGCGACTGGAGTCGCGGCGGCGCTGCACGGGAGCTCGATTCCGTCCACCATTTGGAGCGCGAAGACCATCCGTTTGAAGCTCTCACTTGCGCGCATCGAACGGGACCAAAACCAAGCGCTGGGGTGCACCGTACGCTCGCCGGCGTCAACTTTTGCGGCGACCTAGCTACGGCCACCATCGAGATTTGGCTCCAGGGCACGACTTGAGGTGAGGTTGGGCTGGTTCGACGAGGAGGAACACGGGGAACACAAAGGACATCATGGCTCGCTCGATTACTTAGCGGGTGGACCTCTCCATTGATTCCGGCGGCGAGAAGCTTCGGCTACCATGGCGGATTCGGCTAGAGCGAGTAATCCAGGGGAAGAAGAGAGGGTTTTCGAACCCGAGTTCACCAGGAACTCAGTAGAGGTGGTGGCGAGGGCTGGGGTGGCTCAACGGCGGCGTAATCGACGAAGTCCTTCACGGCGGCCGGTGGGAACTCGAGGAAGAATCCGGCGACTTCGAGGGCTCCGGGCTCGATTCCTTTTGCAAGTCGGTGAAGACGACGACGGCGAAGCGCTTGGACACCTTGGTTCAGCTCCTCGACGTCGTTGGCTGCGACTCCTCGCGACGATGAACGGCGGCTGCCCTCGGGGAAGAAGGGGAAAACGAGCAGAGAGCTTGAAAGGAGGCTGCGATGGGGAAAAAGTGAGAGGAGGCGATGCGGACGTCTCCTGGACACGTTTTGGAGTCTTGGGGCGGCCTGGAAGCTCCTGGGCGTCAAGGTGGCGTCCACGGAGGCGGCGCCGCGCCACCGAGCTGCTTGGCAGGGCGGGGTGGAAGACGACAAGGAGGGGGCTTCGCGGGCTGGGCCGGCTGGGGAGGTGGGCCTCGCCCCTAGCGAGAGGTAAGTCTTTTCTTTTTCCTTTCTGTTTAATCTTTCCTTTCGTTTCTGCAAAATTTTTTTGACTTTGGTAAAAATACCAAATCATTTTATTAAATGCTGAAAACTTTTATATGGCCTCATAATAATATAGACTAGCCACTCATAAACTTTCAACATTTTTATAATTCAAAAGATTTGAATTTTAAATCAAACAGGGGTATTTCTTTAATTCCATGGCACTGTTTGAATATTTGAAAAATCTATGAGCATGGGATGGGTCCCACATCACTTGATATGTGATCACACTCATTTATAAGACTTTTCAAAATCTAACATGAATTTTTGGAGAAGATTTTTATCTGGCCTTTTGAATTAATTCATCTGGGGGGTGTTCCTTCTCCCATTTTGATTTTGAATTTGATTTCCAAGATTTCTTTTTGAAATTTTGACATGATGCAAGGTTACTTGATCCTAGCACATTACCTAACAGAGGGTTCTGACAACTCGCCCCCACTCAACAGAATCTCGTCCCGAGATTCAGGAGTCTGTGGGAGGAAGGTGGGGTACTCGGCAATGAGACGGTCTTCTCTTTCCCACGTAGCTTCTCTTTCAGAGTGGTGTGACCATTGTACTTTCAGAAACCTAATCTTCTGACGACGAGTGACACGCTCTGCGGAATCAAGAATATGAACGGGTTATTCTCGAGAAGAAAGGTCATCTTGGAGATCAAGCGTTTCATGGTCGACTTCGCGGATGGGGTCCTTGAAGCAACGCCTGAGTTGTGACACATGGAATACATCGTGTACTCGGGAGAGGTGCGGGGGTAGTTCAAGTTGGTAGGCAACTTCTCCACGTTTAGCAATAATGCCGAAAGGTCCGATGTAACGTGGGGCCAACTTGCCTTTGATACCGAAACGTTGGGTTCCCTTCAGAGGAGTAACCCGAAGGTAAGCCTTCTCATCCAGATTGTAGCTCTCTTGCCTATGATGACGATCATAGTAGCTTTTCGGACGAGACTGGGCTGCTTTCAATTGATCACGAACAATGCGAACTTGCTCTTCTGCTTCCTTGATCATATCCGGTCCAAAGAATTGTCTTTCACCGGTTTCTGACCAGTTTAAAGGTGTTCGACATCGTCGTCCATTTGGAGTTCAAAAGGAGCCATGTTCAGACTAGATTGAAAACTATTGTTATAAGAAAATTCGGCAAATGGAAGAGACTTCTCCCAATTCTTTCTGAATGAGATAACACAAGCTCTGAGCATGTCTTCAAGAATTTGGTTAACCCTTTCGACTTGACCGCTAGACTGAGGATGGAAAGCTGTACTAAAGGAGAGATGAGTTCCCATAGCATTCTGAAAGCTTCCCCAAAATCTAGAGGTAAAAAGGCTACCACGATCAGAATTGATTTCCAAAGGAACACCATGAAGGGATACAATTCTAGAGATGTACAAGTCTGCTAACTGGCTAGCATTTATAGACTCGCGAACCAGAAGGAAATGAGCAACTTTGGAAAGCCTATCTATGACAACGAAGATGGCATTGTTTCCTTTCTGGGTTCTTGGAAAGCCGGTGATGAAGTCCATACCGACTTTGTCCCATTTCCACTCGGGAATAGACAAAGGTTGAAGTGTACCAGCAGGTCTTTGATGTTCTGCCTTAATGTGACGACAAACATCACATTCGGCAACAAATTGAGCAATGTCTCTCTTCATCCTAGTCCACCAAAAGCTCTGGCGTAGATCTCGGTACATTTTTGTGCTACCGGGATGAATTGAGAGGGGTGTGTCATGGGCTTCCTTGAGGATGAGTTGCCTTAGTTCCTTATTCTTAGGTACTACCAAATGATTTTCAAAGAATACCGTTCCTTTGCTATCTGTGGAGAAACATTTAGCAACTCCGCTAGCAATGTTCTCCTTGATCCGGCGAACACCTCGTGCACGCCTTTGGGCAACTATAATTTGATCCTCAAGAGTTGGTTTCGCCACCAAGGTAGAAAGATAGCCATGAGGAACAATCTCAAGATTGAGCTTGCGAAAGTCCTCATGAAGAAGTGGTTGATACTGTTGTAACATGAGGTTGTTACAATACGACTTACGACTTAGTGCATCAGCCATGACATTGGCCTTGCCTGGGGTGTAAGAAATTACTACGTCGTAATCTTTTATCAACTCAATCCAGCGTCTTTGCCTGAGATTAAGATCTGGCTGGGTGAAAATATATTCGAGGCTTTGGTGGTCGGAATAAATCTCGCAACGGTTACCAAGGAGGTAATGCCGCCAAGTTGTTAGGGCATGAACTACGGCAGCGAGTTCAAGGTCATGGGTAGGATAGTTCTCTTCATGTGGCCGCAATTGGCGTGAATCATAAGCTACCACATGTCGATCTTGCAGAAGTATGCATCCTAACCCTTGCCGTGATGCGTCACAATAGATCTCGAAATCCTTTTTGGTGTTTGGAGGTGCAAGTATGGGTGCAGAAGTCAATCTTCTTTTTAGCTCTTGAAAGCTTTCCTCGCACTTGGGAGTCCATAGGAATTTCTTATCTTTCTTGAGGAGTTCAGTTAGAGGCTTTGCAACTTTTGAAAAGTTCTCGACGAAGCGACGGCAATAGCTGGCTAGGCCAAGAAAACTTCTAACTTGCTTAACCGATTCAGGTGGAGTCCAGTCAAGGACGGCCTGAACTCTCTCGGGATTCACAGCAATGCCTTTTGCAGAAATCACGTGGCCTAAGTAGGCCACTTCTGGTAGCCAAAATTCACACTTGGAGAATTTAGCATACAGGCGATGCTCTCTAAGTTTCATCAATACCAGCCTTAGGTGTTCGGCATGTTCTTCTTTGTTCTTCGAGTATATAAGGATGTCATCGAGGTAAACCACGACGAACTGGTCCAAATACTCCATGAAGATTGAGTTCATCATGCGTGAGAAAGTGGCGGGGGCATTGGTTAAACCAATGGACATGAAGGTGTACTCGTAAAGACCATAACGAGTAGTAAAAGCCGTTTTGGGAATGTCCTCGTTTCGGATTTTGATTTGATGATAACCTAATCTCAAATCCATCTTGGAGAAGACAGAGGATCCTGCAAGTTGATCATAAAGATCATTGATCCTGGGCAGTGGGTACTTGTTCTTTATCGTCGCTAAATTTAGCGGGCGATAGTCTACGCACATCCTTTCTGTTCCATCTTTCTTCGTTACAAACAGAACAGGACAACCCCATGGTGATGAGCTAGGGCGGATGAAGCCTTTCTCCAACAAAGCTTCCAGTTGGGTTTTAAGCTCAGCTAACTCACGTGGGGCCATTTTGTATGGGCGTCTAGAAATTGGTGCGGTTCCTGGGGCAAGATCTACAATGAACTCTACACATCTGTCGGGTGGCATTCCCGGCAGCTCTTCAGGAAAGACATCCGGGAAGTCACGAACCACCGGGATATCTTCAAGTTCGGGAAGGGGAAGTACATTCAAAGAATGCACTTGGGTTCTCGTTCTGGGTGAGGTATTGTTGACGGTTTGGCCTGAAGGGTGGGTGAGTTTCACGGATTTGCCTTTGCAATCCAGGTAGGCATTCTGTCTTGATAGCCAATCCATGCCAAGGATGACATCAATGTCTGAAGACTTGAGGGCTATGAGTGAAGCAAGGAATACTAAACCCTCAATTGCAATTTGATTACCATGGCTCACTCTATTAGTTTTCCATCTTGACCCTGGAGTTTGAATAATCATTGGGGTGGACAATTCAACAAAAGATAACTCGTGGCGAAGTGCATAACTTTCCGACATGAATGAATGAGATGCTCCTGGGTCGAAAAGAACGGAAGTAGGAACAAAATTGACTGGGAGCGTACCAAGAATGACGTCAGTGGTGTCGTCAGTCTCTTCGGCGGCGATTTGGTTCACACGTCCACGAGTGGCGGGAGGAGCGGGTTTGGCGGTGTAGACCTTCTGGGGTGGCTTGCCACGACCATTGTTGTTGTTGCCTCCGGCACGTGGTGGAGCATTCTGGTGTTGGAGCTGGTTCTGGGGACACTCACGAGAGTAGTGGCCTGCCTGACCACACTTGTAGCAAGCTCCAAGAACAGTGCATGGAGCTGGGTTGTTTGGTGGAGCTGGGTGGAACTGGGTGGGTGGACGAGGCGCCACATAGGATGGCCTCGGTGGGTTGTTCTGGCGGAACATGCTGTTTGGAATCCAGATCTTGCGCTTCTGGGAGCCAGAACTGGATGAACTATCATCTCTAGGGTGTTTGCGAAAGTCGTTGGGGGTGTTCATGTCCTCGGCCTTGATGGCCTTGTTGACAAGGACCTGGAATGTGGCAAAGTCATGAAGGTTGAGCTCGCGATGGAGCCCGGAGTTGAGGCCACGACGGAACCTCTCTTGTTTCTTGGAGTCGGTGGAAACTTCTTCGGTAGCGTAACGAGCCAGTCGGTTGAACTCACGACTAAACTCATCAACGTTCCTTCTGCCTTGAGTGAGGTTGCAGAACTCCTCACGCTTGCGGTCCATGAGACCCTTGGGAATGTGGTGCTCGCGGAAGGACGTGCAGAATTCCTCCCAAGATGTAGGCTGTCCAACAGGACGCATATTTAGAAAGTTCTCCCACCAAGAGCTAGCTGCACCTTCAAGGTGATAGGTGGCATAGCTGACCTTGTCACCAGTTGCAACACGCCCTGCTTGGAGCTTCCTTTCGATGCTGCGAAGCCAGTCATCGGCGTCAAGGGGCTTGGTGGAGTAACTAAAAACTGCGGGATGAAGCCGGATGAAGTCGTTCAGGGACACCAACTCATTGAGCTGTTGAGTGGTGTTGCGAGCAATGACTTCCAACAGATGGTGAGAGTCTCGGCGGTTCCTCTCGACTTCCATCAGAACCTGAGCCATCGTGGGTGGGGGTGGAAGGTTGCCTTCCTCCTGGTCATTCCCACGACCTTGGTTACGACCAATCTGGCCACGGGTTCCTTGAGACATCCTGAAGGTGAAAACCAAAGTCAAACAGAGTTGATTTGAAGAGTCTAATCAAGGTATTGAAGTACTGGAAGGATTACAGAGCAAAGGAAGTAATCATCTTGACAACATGGTGATAAAAGCATACAAGCCATATATTCACAAGCTGTCATACAAACCATACATTGTTTTAGTACAAGCACCAAGCTAATACAAACGTGATGAAGATGATACATCCTTCAGAGGCACTCTGACTTCCTATACATTATTTATCTAAGCCTCTGGAACTTAGAAACCTTGCTTACAATATACTAGGATACTACTACATCATCACTAAGTAAGACCACATGCGGTCTCACTCATCTCCATCTCCATAGTAGTCCTCATAAAAGTTACCCGCGTATCCCGGTAGCTGGAGGTGACCATCGGAAAACACGGAGGCTTGTGGACCCTGATATCCATTTGGGCAAGGATGGGGCCTAGGTCCAGCGTAGGGTGGAAGCAAAGGACCACGGGGTGGAACTCGAGAAGGCATCTGAGTCCTCACTAGATAGATCGCATCAAACTCAACTGATCCCACGCTCACAAAGGGTGCCAAGAGCGTCAGTGTTCGGTACAGACGAACTTGGGTGGCGTGGAGCTCAAAACGGAGAGCGCGTGCATCACGATCTCTGTCACTAGCAAACCTAGCAGTCATCTGAAGTGCGGGATCCTCTGCAGAGTGATCTGAGTAGAGTCCGGTGTAATATCCCTCTTCTCCTGGAAGTGCAGCAGGGATATAGCGGAAAGAAGTCTCTCTCAACAAAGTGTGCTCCTCTCTCAGCAGTGTCATACATGAGTATGCAGCATCCTGCACAGCCATGTTCTCGGTAATGCCAATGCCATGTCCAAAATGGATAGGCTGAGTGACTCCAACGTGGTGTGGATAGATCTGGACAATGCAGTGGAACTGCGTCTGGTTGAAGTCGTGAAACTGCTCCTCGATGGTGTACTCAGGGTACCACCGATAACCCACATAGGACATCATCTCGATCAACGTGGCGGGATGGCCACGCACACCGAGGCACCTGGTCAAACGAACAATCTGCCGAGGGGGAAGATCTGCCATCTGAAACAGAAAGGAGTTTGCAATTGCATCAGATTATGAGATAAACCTGGAATGACTCGGACAGCATAACGGCTGTAATTGTAAGAAATGACAATTTCTTCCAACAGGGAAACATCACTTACATACGATGTAATAAAACAGGGAGCATAACGACTCTAACAAACCGATCACAACTTTCCTACGGCTATGAGGAAGCAAACAACGAGATGTGCTAATCAGACAGAGGAGAGCCTAGTCCTATCTTCCCGTAGAATAAGATAAGGGTGACCCAGAACTCAGAACGAAGGGGGTAAGGAGAAAAAAGAAGCCTTACGTTGTTCCCTTATATACCCAGAGTAACTATATAACTATAGAATGCTAGACTCGACTTCGGCGAAGGCTACTAGTCCTACAGTCAGTCCTGCTCTGATACCAAGTCTGTCGGGACCCGGGGTTAGCGTATGCAAGTACAGCTAAGACATAGTCATATGGAGAGCCGAGAACCATACCCACTTGTCTAAGCAGACAAGGCCAAGCACAGAACGTTCTCGGAAAGCATCGTACGTGAGGGACATCCCATCCAGGCCGGATGATCAACTGAGATGGGTCCTCATCGTCCGCACACAAGTCTAATGATATGGGTGGTGAACTCCCATATTCAAAGACAAGTCGCCTCAACCATACTATCGACTATCTCATAACTCTTACATAGACTTACTCCAGCCCGATCACTTAGTCGGGGTATAGGGCGGGCTCGATCATACCACAAAGTGTGCACGAGACAGAGTCTCGAACAATCGCATCGCGATGCCCCAAGCTGCGCACATCTAAGGGCCACTTGGTGTATGAAAGACCGCCAGCCAGAACACAACTAAGGTCTCGAAAACCCATACAAAGACATGCATGTCATAAACATACACGCATCACACATGCCTTGTATGAACAGCAGGTACCATTGCAATTCTCTACAAAGTGTACATTTTATTTAAAACTCTTATAGAGTGCACAGAGATCACATACATGTGATCCAACATTACATTACAAGCGGAAGCAAATTATGTCTGAGTACAGACAAGTTTAACAAATGGCTTAAGAAGCCTTATTTAAACACAAATCGCTCCACGAGGGAACCAGTCGTCTGACTGGGACTAGACTAGTTGTTCTTCAGTCGTCCAGCTCGATGAAGAAGCCACCTTCGGGGTCAGTGGCATCATCTAAAACATAGATTAAGCAAACGTGAGTACAAAGTCGTACTCAGCAATACTTACATAGGAGCTATACTACTCGTGCACATGTATCAAGGTAAAGGGAGGTGGGGTTCACTTGCAGAAGTGCCAGCTTTGACTTGGCTAATCCTGAACTACGAGTACCAGAATTTGAGGTAAGAAGCGTACACGAGTCCACTACTTTCTCCAACCAATACACCACTATGGTGCCTTCCTCGACTTCCCCACGAGGAAGCACGCCATAGCACTCACACTTATCTTGGTGTGTTTTAGAAGTATCCGGGTTCAAGTTATCTAATAATCAAGCTAAGCTTTCCAAGCAGTCCATAACCGCGGACGCGGCTATTCGAATAGTTTTGTTAACCTTGCAAGGGTGTACCGCTACACACACATGACCATCATTTACCGCCTTTGATCTCTACACCATTCAAGGGGTGTCAGCGAGGATGCTCACCACAACTGTTACCTCATAGCCGATCTAGTCCGAGAAAGCCGCCTACTTGGGTTGGTTACCACAATCGTGAACCCGGCCGGTTTACTGAAGTGGACCCAAGTGATGTGTGCGTGGTGCATAAGCCGGTCTCGGATGAGCCGTTCTCTCACTTAGCAGCCAGGCCACAGACCTACCAGAACTCCGAACTATTGCGACATCTGGACATCGAAAGGGATGAGTTAGTAAGTTGAGAGAGGTCAGTGAACCCAATGTGTGGTTGTATTCTTCATCTTGGATCACCACACAAGAACTCGTACTAGGGCGGTGTTCAACGAGACAACCCACCGTGTACTCCTACACAGCCTCTCATCGTTCACCTTGTATTAGGGTCGATTCACCAACACTTTTCTACCATCATCAACATGATCATTTCCATCCCGACTCACATCACAATAACAACATGGTATCATACTAAGCATGCAATAAGCAGTAACATTGCAGGGGCCACATGATATCAAACAACTCCTACATTTGCTAGGATTGTGGTTTGCTTACTACTGTGACAAAATGATAGGTCATGCAAAGGAATGGGTTCATCTATGCGGTAGAATCGTAACATGGTGATCATCCTAAACAATGCATAAGCGAGACATGAGAGGGAAGTGGGATTTTATCGACATGATCAATGGGGGTTTGCTTGCCTTGCTGACGAGGTTCGGATTCGGGGTCTTCAACGAAGGTTGCAACCTCTTGCTCCGGTTCCACCTCTACTCGACAAACAAAGCACGAAGTAGCAATCAATATGAATGCAATGCTCAAGCACATGAATGAAATGTTGAAACTTGAAGTATAAGTTTTGATGTGTGAGGCGATTCCATTTAAGTGGAGTATATTGCATTTGAAATGCAAATTCAAACTCCACATTTGAATTTAACTTAGCCAAGTTGAATGTGACATAGTTTGATCATTTTGAATCAACTTCAAATGTGTATGATATGCCTCTGAAGTGTGGTTGAAGTATAGCTTAAATCCATGGTCCAAGTTGCAAACTCAATTGATTTGAATTTGAAATAAATTCAATTAAACCAAATGACATATGCTACTGGTCCCATTTTAAGTTCACTCAAACATAGTTGAAAGTTGCATATTTGGAAAGATAATTTTCTCCTGATAATTTTTCATATATTATTTGTCCAATTTGGAGTTAATATGAATTTTCTATGAATTTCCAAAGTTTGGGGTATTTTCTGGATTTTCTGGAATTCTTTTAATTTAAATAATCTCTGGAAATTCATTTAAATGATTTATTGCGCAACGCTGACGTCAGGGGGGTCATTAACTGGGTGATTAGTGGGTTAAGTTATTCCAGTGGCTTAATTAAGCCACTAGGCCCACTGGTCAGTGACCCAGGGGGTCATTAACTGGGTGATTAGTGGGGGGGTTCTGGTTGACACGCCGGCGGCTAAACGCCGGCGACTGGAGTCGCGGCGGCGCTGCACGGGAGCTCGATTCCGTCCACCATTTGGAGCATGAAGACCATCCGTTTGAAGCTCTCACTTGTGCGCATCGAACGGGACCAAAACCAAGCGCTGGGGTGCACCGTACGCTCGCCGGCGTCAACTTTTGCGGCGACCTAGCTACGGCCACCAACGAGATTTGGCTCCAGGGCACGACTTGAGGCGAGGTTGGGCTGGTTCGACGAGGAGGAACACGGGGAACACAGCGGACATCATGGCTGACTCGATTACTTAGCGGGTGGACCTCTCCATTGATTCCGGCGGCGAGAAGCTTCGGCTACCATGGCGGATTCGGCTAGAGCGAGTAATCCAGGGGAAGAAGAGAGGGTTTTCGAACCCGAGCTCACCAGGGACTCAGTAGTGGTGGTGGCGAAGGCTGGGGTGGCTCAACGGCGGCGTAATCGACGAAGTCCTTCACGGTGGCCGGTGGGAACTCGAGGAAGAATGCGGCGACTTCGAGGGCTCCGGGCTTGATTCCTTTTGCAAGTCCGTGAAGACGACGACGGTGAAGCGCTTGGACACCTTGGTTCGGCTCCTCGACGTCGTTGGCTGTGACTCCTCGCGACGATGAACGGCGGCTGCCCTCGGGGAAGAAGGGGAAAACGAGCAGAGAGCTTGAGAGGAGGCTGCGATGGGGAAAAAGTGAGAGGAGGCGATGCGGACGTCTCCTGGACACGTTTTGGAGTCTTGGGGCGGCCTGGAAGCTCCTGGGCGTCAAGGTGGCGTCCACGGTGGCGGCGCCGTGCCACCGAGCTGCTTGGCAGTGCGGGGTGGAAGACGACAAGGAGGGGGCTTCGCGGGCTGGGCCGGCGGGGGAGGTGGGCCTCACCCCTGGCGAGAGGTAAGTCTTTTCTTTTTCCTTTCTGTTTAATCTTTCCTTTCGTTTCTGCAAATTTGTTTTGACTTTGGTAAAAATACCAAATCATTTTATTAAATGCTGATAACTTTTATATGGCCTCATAATAATATAGACTAGCCACTCATAAACTTTCAACATTTTTAAAATTCAAAAGATTTGAATTTTAAATCAAATAGGGGTATTTCTTTAATTCCAAGGCACTGTTTGAATATTTGAAAAATCTATGAGCATGGGATGGGTCCCACATCACTTGATATGTGATCACACTCATTTATAAGACTTTTCAAAAATCTAACATGAATTTTTGGAGAAGATTTTTATCTGGCCTTTTGAATTAATTCATCTGGGGGGTGTTCCTTCTCCCATTTTGATTTTGAATTTGATTTCCAAGATTTCTTTTTGAAATTTTGACATGATGCAAGGTTACTTGATCCTAGCACATTACCTAACAGAGGGTTCTGACAAGTACTTAGGAAAAATTTCTAATTTCTCGTCCGAGCTTCACACAGCTCGGATGCAAATCTGATTTTAAAACATTAAGCAGCCCCCAATTCTTCTGAGATTTGGTGAGTACTTAGGAAAAATTTCTAAGTTCTCGTCCGAGCTGCGCGCAGCTCGGATGGGAACCTGATTTTAAAACATTAAGCAGCCCCCAAGTCTTTTGAGACTTGGTGAATACTTAGATTTTTTTTCTAAGTTCTCGTCCGAGCTGCACACAGATCAGATGAAAACCTGATTTTTAAAACATTAAGAATCCCACAAGTTTTTTGAGACTTGGTGAGTACTTATAAATTTTTTCTAAGTTCTCGTCCGAGCTGCGCACAGCTCGGATGAAAACCTGATTTTAAAACATTAAGCAGTCCCAAGTTTTCTGAGACTTGGTGTTCTCTTAGAACAGATTTTCTAAGTTCTCGTCTGAGCTGCGCACAGCTCGGATGAAAACCTGATTTTTAAAACATTAAGCAGCCCCCAAGTTTTCTGAGACTTGGTGAGTACTTAGAATTTTTTTCTAAGTTCTCGTCCGAGCTGCGCAGAACTCAGATGAAAACCTGATTTTAAGTAATGGTTGAAAATGTAGGGATTGGACAGGACGCACTGTTATGCCAAACAAAATCTTATTCAAGTCTTACAATTGCACTCATGCATAGAAATGACGCAACAACTGGGCGTTCCATGCGTGAGGCTCCTCTATATTATTAGTTACATCATACAACCGATATGCTCCATTGTGCGGTACCCTGGAGATGACATAGGGCCCTTCCCATGGGAGAGCTAATTTGTGATCTGAAGTCTGCTTGATACGCAATACCATGTCGCCTTCTTGGAATGAGCGAGCTCGGACATGTCGGTCATGGTATCGGCGTAGGTCTTGTTGATAGAATGCTGATCGGGTAAGAGCTAAATTTCTTTCTTCCTCCAGGAGATCAACACCATCTTGTCTTGCAGCTTCGGCTTCAGCTTCGGTGTACTGGCTTACTCGGGGGGCGTTGTGTTTGAGGTCACTCGGAAGAACAGCTTCTAATCGATACACGATGAAAAAATGGGATGACCGAGTGGAGCGATTGGGTGTTGTCCTTAATCCCCATAGGACCGAGGGAAGCTCATCAACCCAGGCGCCTGCCGCTTCTTTCAATTCCCTAAGGAGACGGGGTTTTATTCCATTGAGTATTAACCCATTTGCTCTTTCAACTTGGCCATTAGATTGGGGGTGTGCTACTGAGGAAAAATAGCCCTGGATGCCTTTGCTCCAACAGAATTTCTTGAATTCAACCGAGTTGAAATTTGAACCATTTTTTGTGATCATGTCATGTGGCACACCAAAACGGTGTATGATGCCTTGTATAAAGCTAACTGTTGTGGCTGGGTCGAGGGCTTTGATGGGTTTTCCCTCTATCCATTTGGTGAACTTGTCCACTGCGACTAAGATGTGGGTGAAACCATATTTGCCTGTTCTCAGTGGTCCAATCATATCAAGCCTTCATACTGCGAATGGCCGGGCTAGGGGGATTGTCTTCAACTCAGAAGCTGGTTTTTGTGGTTGATTGGCATAAAATTGACATCCTTCGCAATGGTCCACAATATACCGAGCATCGTTGAGGGCCTGTGGCCCGAAGAAACAATCTCGTAAAGCTTTTGCCACTAGTGTCCGACTTGATGCGTGGTGGCCACATTCGCCCACATGGATGTCTTACAGGATACAACGACCCTCATCCTCGGAGATGCATAGCTGGGGGAGCTGAGTGACGTTGTTTCTCTACAACTCTCCATTGATCACCGAGTAGGATTTAGATTTTTGGAAAATCTTTTTAGCCTCTATCTCATCATCTGGAAATTCTTGCTTTTGCAAATAAGCTAAGATTGGGAGTGTCCATTCGGAGGAATGACTTCCACATCGAAAACCATGTCAACTACTGCCGGTATATCCTCCTTGTTGGGTATGTTTTTGTCAGGCGTCATTTCTGGATCTGCCTCCAAGAAAGGATCTTCTTTAACTGTTGGAGAGTGCAAGTGTTCGAAATAAATTCCAGGTGGGATCTGACTCCGAGTAGATCCCAACTTGTCCAAGTCATCTGCTGCGTGATTCTTAATCCCTGGGATATGATGGAGCTCTAGCCCATCAATTTTTTTCTCCAATTTTCTCACAGCTACACAATAGGTTGTCATAGCTGGACTCCGAATGTCCCATTCCTTCATTACTTGATTTATCACCAAGTCTGAATCTCCAAATACCATCAGCCTTCTGATTCCGAGTGAAATAGCCATTCTTAGACCATACAAAAGGGCTTCATACTCGGCTTCATTGTTTGTGGATGGGAAATGTATTTGGAGAACCTATCTCATCTCATCTTTCCTTAGTGAAACTAGTACCACTCCTGCTCCTGCTCCATTAAGCATCTTGGATCCATCAAAAAACATTGTCCAATGCTCTGGTGTTGGTTGTGGAGGGTTTTGTACTTCAATCCACTCAGCCAAGAAATCCACCAATGCTTGCGACTTGATTGCTTTTTTGGGCTGGTAATGGAGGTCATAGGGTAGCAAATCCAAACTCCATTTGGCAATTCTTCCTGTTGAATATATGTTGTTCATGATCTCTGCAAGAAGAGCCTCTTATACTACTGTGATAGAATGGTCTTGAAAGTACTGTGCAAGCTTCTGTGATGCTAAGTAAATTCCCATTGCCAACTTCTGGTAGTGAGGATATCTTTGCTTGGATGGTGTGAGGACCTCTGAGATGAAGTACACAGATCTTTGTACCTTCTGTGTCTTCCCTTCTTCTTATCTTTCCACCACTATAGCAACGCTGACAACTCGGCCTGTGGCTACAATGTACAATAAGAGTGGTTCTTTTTCTTGAGGTGCTGCAAGCACTGGCCGAGTTGATAGTTGCTTCTTTAGTTCTTCAAAGGCCACTTGAGCTTCTTCAGTCCAAATGAAATTTGGCGATTTTTTCATGAGCTGGTAGAGAGGTAGTGCTTTCTCTCCAAGTCTGGAAATGAATCGGCTGAGTCTGCAAGGCAGCCTGTTAACTTCTGGACATCTCGGAGCTGATGCGATGGATTCATGTTCTGGATTGCTGTGAGTTTTTTCGGGTTAGATTCTGTCCCACGCTCGGAGACCATGAATTCGAGTAACTTCCCGGCTGGTACACCGAAGACGCACTTCTTAGGGTCAAGCTTGATATTGTAGGCTCGAAGGCTCTGAAAAGTGTCAGCTAGGTCGGCCAGCAAACTGCTTCCTTTAGCCGACTTGATCACGATATCATCCACATAGACCTCCACATTTATGCCAATTTGCCAAAACAAATAGTTCTGCATCATACATTGGTATGTGGCTCCTGCATTTTTAAGCCTAAATGGCATCGTGGTGTAACAGAAACATCCAAATGGGGTTATGAATGCTGTTTTAAGTTCGTCTCGTTCATATAATCGGATTTGATGATAACCCAAGTACGCATCGAGGAAACATAATCTCTCGCAACCCGATGTGGAATCCACAATCTGGTCAATGCGAGGAAGAGGGAAATGGTCTTTTGGACAAACTTTATTGATGTGACGGAAATCAACACAAGTTCTCCAAGTTTTATCTTTCTTCGGAACCATTACAGGATTTACTAACCACTCGGAGTGGAATATTTCCCTAATGAATCCGGCTGCTAATAGTCTGGCTATTTCTTGTCCGATGGCCTTCCTTTTCTCGGAATAGAAACTACTGAGGGACTCTTTCACAAGTCTTGCCTTTGGATCAACGTGTAATTTGTGCTTAGCCAACACCCTTGGGATTCCAGGCATATCAGCAGGCTTCCATGCAAAGATATCCCAATTCTCACGGAGGAAGTTGATGAGCTCGAGTTCCTATTTGGGATCCAAATCGGTTGCAATGTTGGTGTACTTGTGTTTATCTGTGGGATGTATCTGCACCCTCTTGGCTTCTCCGGCTGAATCAAACGAAGATGTTTTCTTTGGTTGCCGCAGCTCGGATGAATCAACAGCTTTCTTGTACTCGGCCAGTTCAACCTCAGCCATTTGCTGGTCGGCTATCAAGGATCCCTTCTACAACATTTCTTCAGCTTGCTTGTAGTCTCCCGAGATGGTGATCACGCAGTGTGGGCTGGGCATCTTCCGTTTCAGATAGATGTAACATGGAATGGCCATGAACTTTTCATAGGATGGTCTTCCGAGTAGGGCATGATAAGCACTCGAAAAATCCACTACCTCAAAGGTGATCTTTTCTTTCCGGAAATTACTCGGAGTACCAAAATCCACATTGAGGGAGATCATTCCGAGTGAGTGTGCCTTTTTTCCCGGGATGATTCCATGAAATTCCAGATAGCTTTTGCGAAGTTTGGACATTGGAATGTTCATACTTTTCAGAGTGCTGGCATATAGAATGTTTATTCCGCTGCCTCCATCCATCAGGAAATTTCTGAGCCTAAAGTTTCCATTCCCTGTTTCCACCAGAGGTTTAACAATCAGAGCATGCCTTCCAGGGTGAGGGATATGGGGGGTGATCCGACTGGTCAAAGGTGATCGGAGTGTCGGCCCACTTCATGTAACTCGGAGTTGATGGAGCTGCCGAGTTCAGTTCTCTGAACCTTATCTTTTCAACTCTCTTCGACTCCCAACCTACAAAGATGACTAGCACGCCGTCTTCTCTTGGGAAGCCTTCGCTGTCTAGATCTGGGCTTGCCGCCTTCTTTTTGCGAGTATCCTTCTCTTTCTGAGGTCCTATCTTCGCGTTCTGGGCTGCTCTTCTGATCAGACGACACTGCCGAGTTGTATGATTTTGAAGAACCAACTTCCCCTCATCATCTCGGGTGGTGTGAAGAGGACAGGGCTGATCCAGCACCTCATCATCGTTTGAAGGTTTTTTCTGGTGTGGCTGCCACTCCTTTCGCGCCTGACCTTTGCCATGAATTCCTGAGGCATTTGCTTCTACGACCAACTCTGCATCCATTGGGGCATCTTCTGCTTTCCGTTTGTTGTTGCCTCCAGTCTTTTGCTTCTGGTTAGGTTCCGAGTTGTTGCCTCCTCGGTGCTACTGGGTTCTCTGGCGAATCTCCTCTTCGCCATAGGCATACTTGTTTGCTATCTTCATCAACCTTTCGAGTGAGGTAACATGGGGTGATCTTGCCAACTTGAGACTCAGCTCTCTGTACTTGACTCCTTGCTTGAAAGCATGTGTGGCTTGGAATTCAGGGACCCCCTCCACCGAGTTGTGAAGCATGATCCATCTCTGAATATAATCCCGAGTGGATTCAGTATTTCCTTGCACACACAGCTGTAGCTCGGTCAGCCCTCCAGGCCTCTTGTAAGTCCCTTCGAAGTTCTTGACAAAACCCTCTCGAGGTCTTCCCAAATCCAAATGCTACTGGGGGGAAGCTGATTTAACCATGTTCGAGCTGAGCCTTCTAGCATCAAGGGAAGATGCATCATGGCTATCTCATCTCCTCCCCCTCCAATTTGCATGGCTATTCTGTAATCATCCAACCATGTCTGGGGTTTGGCATCGCCTCGGTACTTATCTACTCCTTGAGCTATCCTGAAGTGAGGAGGAATGGGGGTAGACCGAATTCTCTCGCTGAAGCAAACTGGACCTGTAGCCATTGAGGGGCGAGCCTGATCCTGCCGATGGGACCTAGCACGATCAAATCGGCTCTGCACCAGATGGCTTCGGGCATCATCTTCAACATCAGCATATCGGCTGCCTCGGTGCTGATGGACATCTTCTCTCCGAGGAGCACCTCCACCAGACTTGTGAGCCTCATAGTAATATGGTCTGCGGTACTCTGCGTGCCGATACTGATCTTGGCGGTAATCTCCTCGAGGATCATCTCTGCGCCGGGGGGAGTTGTTCCTATTTTTCCGTGCCTCACCATAAGGCGTATACACTGACTGCGATGTTCCTACGGGAGGAACCGAGGAATGGACGCGCTGCTGTGATTGACTGACTGTAGCGTTTTGATCTACTGCGGCTTGCAACAAGAACGCCAAATGCTGAATTCCCTCCGCTGCCGATCCACTGGGATGCAGAGAGTTTGCAATCCGAGTTGTGGCTATGAGATTTTCTACTGGAGTTCCCATAGCTCGGAAGGGTTCTCGTCCTTGCCCTCGCAGCTGCCGACTTGTTATGGTTTGCTTGAGCTGAGAAACTTCGCGAGCTTGACGCTCTAAGGTGTTCTCCAATTCGTTCAAACGCTCCCGCTCGGCCAGGTTGGTTAACATAGCCGGCTCCAGGCCTCGTCCTTCCGGAGTACTTGTATCAATGGGAGTACTTGTATCAATAGGCCGAGGTTGCCGGCTCGACCCTCCGAGTTCTAACCTTCGGAAGGCAGACACGCGCCAAGTTGGCTCTCGACCACCAACCCTGGACATGTTGTTAGCTTCATCTCGGGCATGACCATCTCGAGTTGGTGACGGTTGAGGAGGTGGAGTTTCCTCCATGGATACTTCTGCAACTGCGACTGGAGCGCCGCTGCTGCCCTCCTGTTCTTCATCTAGCTCAGGGTCTGATATTGCCATTCCTTCTTCTTCTTCAGCTGAGTTGAACAGATGCAAAAGAGATGCCGACGAGCCTTCTCTTGCGATCAATTCATCCAGGGCCCTCTGGGCTGACTCCACCGAGTCAATGACTGCCACCTGCTGCACCTTGACTTTTTTGTTGCGATGATGAGCGCGTGGATGACCTGAGCGCTTCTTCTTACGATGGACCGATAAGGGAGCTGGTGCTTGACGATGAGCCGATAGGGTGAGGCACAGAGCCCCTGATTCGTCAGCTCGGAAGTGGACGCTGCCTCTCGAAGGTAGCAGCTGTGCCTGGAGCGGTGAATCCGCCAACCAAGCGGAATCATCAGCCACAAAGGCTAACGATCCGAAACAAAACACCTCGCCCACGATGAGCTCGGAGTCGCGAATCGATGAGGAGGATGAAGAAAACGTCATCTCTATGATTGCTGATCAACTCAGCCCCACGGTGGGCACCAACTGTCGTGGATAGAATCCTGACAATAGATGTAGGGGTATGATAGGAGGTAAATGAATCTGTACGTAGAGTGGTTGATGCAGGGGAGATTATACAGGTTAGGCGTCTCCTTAGAGATAAAAACCTTAATCCTGTCCCAGGCTGACTGGGGTGTTCTTGCTTAGAGTTTGAGGAAAAAGTGGTGTGCGTGCCTGTACTGGATGAAGGGGGGAGGCTTATATAGAGTGCGCCTCAGCCCCTTCAATGCCTCAGTCTAATGGGTCTTAATTACAGGGTTAAATGCATATACTAAATTAAGAGCTAAACATGGCAGCATCTACGAACAGATAAAGCTCTTGAAAAAGACAAACACGAAAATTAAGAGCTAAACATGAAAGCATCTACGAAAAGATAAAGCACCCACAACAAAAGAAAGATAGGCATGAAAGTCCTATGATGTGTTCTAGTTTGAAGTGGAGCGTGTTTCTCTCCCAAACAAAATAAGTTGGGTTATAACTTGTTATGAAAAGCAAGCAAAGCTAAAGAAAACTAAAAAACAAACCTAAGAGCGAGACACTCCAAGAATAGCACATAGCACATGAAGTAATAAAAATATAGTGAGACGGAGGACAAACTGATGATTGTTGATGGAGAAGGGGATGCACGGGGGCATCCCCAAGCTTAGACACTTGAGCCTCCTTGAATATTTATTGGGGATGCATGGGGGCATCCCAAGCTTGAGCGTTTGATACTCCCGGATCTTTTTTCCTCATCTTCCCTCGCACACTTGAAAACTCCCTTCATACATAACTCATCATAAGCTAATTAGAGAGGTTAGTACCCTTAATAAAATAATTTTTCTCCACTGGAAAATAAAATATTATTGAAGAGCTACTGTTTCTCAAGATTTTCAAAAAGTTATTAAAATAAAGCTTAAGGTTTGCAAAACTGAGGAAAGGGAAAACGTGGCAGAATCTGTGAAAAACAGAACAGCAGGTAGTAAATAAATTTTTCGGGGTACTTTTGCAACTCAAATAAAAAAACTCAGGACAGACGCTCAAAGGTCAATTGTATGGACCATGTTGTCAAAAAAATTCAGATCAAAAAGATGATCTGGTGATTTTAGGCTAATTTTTCCATCCAAGGACATAATTTGTTTTCTGGACATCATGTCGCAATTTTTGAACTTTCTTGGAATCGGAGGCTAAACTTGGCACAAAGCTTGAAAATAAAGATACAATGATGTTTCTAAAGTAGTAACAATCATCATGACCACTAAAAACATAAGTAAAAACATCTTGGGTTTCCTCCCAACAAGCGCTTTCTTTTACCCCTTTAAGCTAGGCATAAAGCAAAAAAGATCAAGTTTTATCAAGAGAAAGATAATAGCTAGCGCGTGTAACAGACTCAAAAGGTAACTTAATCTTCTTCCTAGGGAAGTGTTCCATCCCCTTTTTGGGAGGGAATTGAAATTTTATATTCCCCTCTTTCATGTCAATAACAGCACCCACGTTGTGAACAAAAGGACGTCCCAAAATAATTGGACATAAAGGTTCACACTCTATATCCATAATAGTAAAATCAACGTGAAGATAATTTTCATTGACAATGATAAGAACATCATCGATCTTCACCAAAGGTTTTTTTACGGAAGAATCAACGAGACGAACTCCAAAAGAACAAGGATCAAAAGGCTTCAATTCAAACATATCATACATTCTTTTGGGCATAACGGATGTACTTGCTCCAACATCACATAAACATAGCACGAGAAGTTACTCAATTTAATTTTTATCGTAGGATCACAACCATCATGTAGCTTCCTAGGTATGAAGGCTTCTATTCTAAGCTTCTCCTCCCTAGCTTTGATGAGAGCATTAGTGATATGCTCCGTGAAGGCAAGATTTAGTGTGCTAGTGTGGGGGTCTCTAGACATTTTGTGAAACAAGCTAATAACTTTTGAGAGGGTGCAACTATCAAAATCAATGTCACTACTATCAAAGGTGCTAGTGGTGTCATCTAGGCTCACTTGTTTGAAACCCTATATGTTCATAGGAGTTTCTCCTTCTATGGTTGAGGTAGTAGCATCACCATTAATAGGTCCAATGGGACTAGGAGTGTGTTGGGTGCTAATAGTTTGGGTGTCCTCAAAAATTTGGATAGTAGCAACAGTGTGGTGTGTAGGAAGGCTCTTAATTATATCCTCTTTCTCTTTTTCTCTAGCCCATATTTCTTTAAGTTTATCCATCATCCTAATATTTTCATTAATTTCCAATTGGATAGTATTAATAGGAGTGGCCTTCCTCTCCTCAAGGGGAGAGGTTCTAATTTTAAGCATCTATACATCAAGGGTTAAGCTGTCTACCTTCAAAGAGAGATTATCTAATTGGTCTAATTTCTCTTCTACACTCTTGTTGAAGGCTTTTTGTTTAGTGACAAAGTCTCTAAGCATGCTTTCTAATTCAGAAGTAGGGTTCTTGCTGCTAGGATAAGTGTTGTTGTTCCCATAATTGGATGGCAACGGTCTAGGATTGCTAGCAAAATTACCCCTATAGGCATTATTGTTGAAGTTGTTTCTAGCAATAAATTTCCCATCTACTTGTTCTTGAGCAACCAAAGAATTTAAAGGGACATCATGAGGATCAATAGAGGGTTGCTTGGTAAGTAGAGACATAATCAAGTCAACTTTTTCATTTAGGGAGGTAAAATCCTCGACAGATTTTACCTTCCTACCTATTCGAGCTCATTCAGTGTGCCATTTGGAATAATTGGTATCATCTCATCTAGCAGTTTTGTGGCAGCACCAAGTGTGGTTGACATAAAGGTTCCTCCTGCAGCCGCATCTAACAGGTTCCGCAAGGTAAAGTTCAAGCCTGCATAAAAAATCTGGATAACCATCCATGTAGTCAAACCATGTGTAGGGAATTTCTTAAGATGAGATTTCATTCGTTCCCAAGCTTGGACAACATGTTCATTATCCAATTGCTTAAAATTCATAATGTTACTCCTCAATTGGATAATTTTAGCAGGTGGGTAGTACTTCCCAATAAAAGCATCTTTGCACTTATCCCAAGAATCTATGCTATTCCTAGGCAAAAAGGGGATGGAACACTTCCCTAGGAAGAAGATTAAGTTACCTTTTGATTCCGTTACACGGGCTAGCTATTCTCTTTCACTTGATAAAACTTGATCTTTTTGCTGCTTGCCTAGCTTAAAGGCGTAAAAGAAAGCGCTTGTTGGGAGGCAAACCAAGATGTTTTTACTTTTGTTTTTAGTGGTCTTGATGATTTTTACTACTGTAGCAACATCATTGTATCTTCATTTTCAAGCTTTGTGCCAAGTTTAGCCTCCGATTGCCAGAAAGTTCAAAAGTTGTGACATGCTGTCCAGAAAACAGATTCTGTCCTTTGACAAAAAAAAACTATCCTAAAATCACCAGATCAGCTTTTTGATCTGAATTTTTCTGACAGCATGCTCCATACAATTGGCTTTCGAGCGTATGTTCTGAGTTTTTTTATTTTAGTTGCAGAAGTACCCCGAAAAAATTATTTACTACCTGTTGTTCTGTTTTTCACAGATTCTTCCACGTTTTTGCTTTCCTTACTTTTGCAAGACTTGCACTAGCTTTTTCTTTGCAAATTTTTTTTGGCAATCTTGAGAAACAGTAGCACTTCAAGAAAATCTTTATTTCCAGTAGAGGCAAATTATTTTATTAAGGGTACTAACCTCTCTAATCAGCTTATGATGAGTTTTGTATGATGGAAGTTTTCAAGTGTGCGAGGGAAGATGATGAAAGAAGCACCGGGAGTGTCAAACGCTCAAGCTTGGGGATGCCCCCATACATCCCCAATAAATATTCAAGGATAATCAAGCGTCTAAGCTTGGGGATACCCACGTGCATCCCCTTCTCCATCAACAATCATCAGTTCGTCCTCCGTCTCACTATATTTTTATAACTTCATGCGTTATGTGCTATACTTGGAGCGTCTCTCTCTTTAGTTTTCTTTTTTGTTTTCTTTAGGTTTGTTTGCTGTTCATAACAGGTTAGAAACCATCTTACTTTGTACGGGAGAGAAACACGCTCCACTTCAAACTAGAACACATCATAGGATTTTCATGCTTATCTTTCTTTTGTTGTTTGTTCTACTTCTTTTCTTAGCTGTTGTCATGTTTAGCTCTTAGTTTTCATGTTTATCTTTTTCAAGATCTTTAGTTTAGTTTGTTGCTGGAACTCTCTTTAGTTTTTATGTTTATCTTGTTAAGAGAGTTGGTTGTTGCACTGAGTTGTGTCTTGACTTTAAGTAGGTAATTGAGGTTGCTATTCAATTGTAGTATTAACTTGCAATAGTTTGGAGGTATTGTTGTGAGTAATATTTGAACTTTGGGTGCCAAGAGCTCTAGCCTGTTAGTGATAGGTGTCATATTTTGGGTAATCCGTGTTTAATTTCAAATACTACAAAAACTAGTTGAGAACTCTAGCTACTAAATGGATCACTAATCTTTGGAGGGATCGGATATTAGAGTACACTCACGTACATGAGTCGAGGATGCGCAAGGATAACCAAACCCCATACACTCCTCCGTGGGGTACTTGTCTCTTTGTGAACCTCCTTATTAGATTGAGAGTTCCCGGTAATAAGTGCATGAGTTCTTCGGACTAATGTAAGTATTTAAAGTTGACACTTCCACCTCCTCATATTTGCTAGCCTCTTTGGTACCGCGCATTGCCCTCTTCTCAATCCGAGAGTTGGCGTTCACCTCCCCGGTGCATCCAAACCCTTGGCATGATACGCTCTGTCAACATAAACCTTCATATATCTTTCCTCAAAACAGCCACCATACCTACCTATCAAGTCATTTCCATAGCCTTTCCGGGATATTTCCAGGCAACATCCACCTTCTCATGACTTGATCTTCATGTCATACATGTTCCTGCTACACTGGCAGAGGCATAAATTTGCATACATCGTGATAGCTACATCTTCTTTATGTTGAGTACCTTGTAAAGTGTGAAGATATTCTATGCTTCTTGTAAAATAGAGTGTTGCCCTGAAGTGAGGAAAAGATCCCAAAGAGGACAAATTAAAAGATCCCAAAGAGGACAAATGAGAGTTAAATAGAAAGAGCCATTGAGGCCACCAAAAAAATAAAAATAAAATAGAAAAAGAGAAAATAAATAAAAAGAGAGAAGGTGGGAACACTCCTATTCCTTTTGAAAGATCCACACTCGTACTCCCTCTTATACCTTGTACTCCATAGAGATGATCATTTATGCATATACCTATGTGGAGACCTTCACACTATCGAACTTGGCTTGTATATTCCAATGACGAGCCTCCTCAAACGAGCTTTAGGTCTTCTTGAGCGAGCAAGTTGGATGCACCCCCACTAGTTCCATTGGAGAGCATTTCTTAGCTTATATGTGCATCCGTTTCATGGCAATCCCTACTCCTCATATCATATCTATCATTTGTCTTTCTCGCCTATGATTGTCCTCATTGATGTGAGCCTTTCACCCTTTTTTTGTCTTCCTCCTCCACCATATCTCTATCTTTTCCATCCTAAGTGTCAACTCTCGTGCTTACGCTCATCCATTGCATGAGTGCTCAAAATATCGAAAGGTAGTGGATCAAATTGACTTGTACCTGGCTAGTGGTATGGGGACGAGTGAAGATAAGATTCCAGAGAAGACTAAGTGTGAAACTTTAGTAGAATGAGTTCTCAACAAATTTATTATTTTTCTTCTCGTATTCCCATCCCCCACTTCTTGCACGCAAACTCCATCTGGAAAAATTTTAGTCACGGACAACGAGAGCTCTTGCACCTTTATGTTCTTATGTTGCTTATTTCAATGCTAATATAGACTCTTTCCTGTTATGACTTAAATTGAATTACATACCTTGATTGCTTTACTTACAAAGTTCTTATATGGTTGTTAGCATGTCAGAACAGAAATTATGCTTGTTATCATTTACCTACTCGAGGACGAGCACGAATTAAGCTTGGGGATGTTGATACGTCCCAAATGTATCTATAATTTCTGACTGTTCCATGCTTGTTTTGTGTGATATTGCTATGTTTTACATAAAATTTCATACACTTTCGATCATATTTGGACTAACCTATTAACTTAGTGCACCTCAGTGTCAGTTCCTGTTTTATGTTGTTTTTCTATTTTAGGTTTCCCCGGTATTTAAAATGCTCCAAAAATTCCGGGAAAATAAAATAAAAAATCAGCGCTTTGGAAGCTTCCGGCATCACCGAGGAGGGTTCAGAGGGGACCACCAGGGCCCCAGGCGCCCTCCCGGCGCGGCAGGAGAGGGGCTGCGCCAGGGGGCCGCCTGGACCCCTGGTGGCCCCCCTGGCTGCCCCCCTTCGCCTCTTTATTCTCCGTCACGGGAAACCTCCGAAGAGAGAACCATTTTTCGTGATCTCTCCTCTGTTCTGCCGCCGCCGCGCTTCCAAGATCGGGAGCGCCAGCAGACCTCTTCCCGGCACCCTGCCGGAGGGAGGATTGACCTCCGGGAGATTCTCCACCACCATGGACGCTGCCCGGATGATCCGTGAGTAGTCCACCTTGGACCATAGGTCCATGATCACTAGCTATGTGATGTTCTCCTCCCCTCTTTGTTCTTCATGGATTAGACCTTGTGAGCTTCCCTACATGATCAAGGCACATATGTAATTCTTTCTGCTATTGCTATGCTGAGTTTGCTAGGATCTGATGGATTACGAGACTATGTTCAGATTGTGATTGAGTGATATATTTGGTTCTTATCTTTTACATTTTTGTTCTTGAGTAATTCTTTCATGTTCTCCGTTGATGTTTATTGATTTGGCCAAGTAGTAGGTAGTGACTCCAAGCGGGAGCGTTATGCTTGATTGTGGGTTCATGCCCCCTGATGAGTAGCTTGAGTGAAAGAAACATGAGTCTAGGGGATGTGTTGTTGCCACAAGGGGGAAAACAACGATGATTGTAACCGCGGTTGCAAGGATTGTTTACTTTACGCAAAGTTCTTTTAATGCAGTTGTTTGTTGCTTTGGGTTTACACTTTGGGTGGGGATCGCAACTTAATACCAGTGAGATGTTCTGGATAGATATCTCAAGGTGGATGATTAGTAGTAGATGTAGATGGATTTCGGTCAACTTATTTTGGCGTACCGCCCATGCTTTTGAGCCTCTTCCTTTCTTTGTAGCATAATTAACATTGGTTTGCCCCCGTAATCCTGTCAATTGCCCAACTGTGATTTGTTTACCTCGTATAGAAATTTTATCGTCTTTTGAGAGAGAGACATCACTAGTGAACATCGTGGGACCCCGGTCCATATTTCCACCATTGTTACACACTCAATTTGCTTCCTGCTTTTACTCTGTAGTTATAGCTATCACTATCAATTATCTATTGCATTGATCCTTTGTAAACAACAAGGCCGGAGAGATTGACAACTTCTTTGTACTCGTTGGGAACAAAGTTATTTGTTGTGTGTGCAGGTCCAGGTAAAGTAAGCAACATGAGGTTGTGAACGGCGTCATTTTTCACTTTACCACCTACTTGAAGTTATCGGAGTCCTACGGGATACAATCTTAAACCTTGGTATCTTTTCCAAGGGAAATCTTGCTGCTACACTACATCCAACCTTCCACTTGGGGTAACCAACGAGGAGTTACCATAACCTCTCGGCGCAGCCAGGGGTGGGGTTGCGCAAGAAGAGCGCCTGGGTCCCCCCTGTTTACCCTCTGGCCCCACTTCTGGCTCGGGGTCCCTCCGGGTGCGTGGATTTTCTGTGATTTTTCCTGGAATTTTCCGAGACACCTAAATATCCATATTCCTGCACATAAGAAAACCATACAAGCAGCTATGCTGAAAACGACGTCGGTCCGGGTTAATTTAGTTCAAATCATGCAAGAATGAGGCTAAAACAATACCAAAAGTGTTTGAAAAAGTAGATACGTTTGAGACGTATCAAGTGTAAAGCAGCATCATCTCCAGCATCGGATAATTGATCTCTCATAACAAGGTTCAGCAAAGCAGGTTTAATTTCATAAGAGGCGGCTGAAGTAGAAGGTCTAGCAATAGGAGTGCAGATAAAATCATTGTTGTTGTGACTAGTGAAGTCACACAACTTGGTGTATTCAGTGGTACTGTAAGAGAAATTTTTTGCCCCCGTGTGTTTTGGATATTGTTGGACAAGATAGTAGAGGAACTAACAATGTTTTCTAGTGTAAACAGTTGAATAGGTTCCTGAAGGACAAGCTAGGTAATAAAGCTTCAGGGAAGGTTTTCAAGTTATTGAAGTATATCCCCTTGAGCGAAGCTTAATCACGGAGGATGACCCCCAAAAATGAAGGTGTCCTGAAGCTCAACTCATTGAAGGAAATGAAGAAGACGACGCAAGACTTAGTTCTTTTTGTGTAGTTCTTTTTATGTTCTTTGAGTCATAGGACAAACCGTACTATCAAGAGGGCTCTTTAGTTTGTGGACACCGAAGTTATTGAGAATATGCTCAGATCAAATCTAAAGCAAGTGAGAAGCCAGAGTGAAGAAATCTCATGTGCACTGAGTTAAGTTTTGGTAGCAAAGACTTCATTCTTTGGCTTCCGAAGCAGAACTAAGTTCGTGACTCAGCTTTACTTGTTCCGCAAGTAAAGTTGCGCAGTAATGACAAATCCGACCATTGTGAACACGTGTCAAACTGTCACTTCGGGTCAAACTGGTCATTTCGCACCTCGGGATCGCCAACTATAAATACGCCGCCCCTCCTCCATTTGCGGGTGGCTGCTCCAAGAATATTCTGAGAGAGACTGAAGAGAGCACCCCAAGAACGCCACCGAAGCAAAACCCAAAACCCAGAACACTGAAGCCTAAGTCCCATTGATCTGAGTAGATTCGAGATGACTTAGGTGAAAGCTTACTAGCCTTTTTATCTTGGAGAACTGCAATTCTCCTAGACGGTTAGAGTGTCGAGTTCAGAGAGCGAAGAGTAATTGTCGCCTCGAAGATCAAGTTTGTCAAAGGTTTCGGAGATTTCCTTGATAATCTACCCCGAGTCAGAACTGACCAAGCTCAAGGAGATTGGTGCAGTGGAGCAACGGACGGAGAGAGATTTGCTCCAGGTGTGCAATCACCAGTCCCTCCAACCAGATGTAGCGCTTTGCAGAGCGTGAACTGGTCGAACAAACATTGTCGAGTCTCAGTTCGTTCTACTTCAAGCTTTTACATACTATATTGCATTTGCTTCCCAGTTATGCTTCAATGCATTTTGATTCACTACATTTAGTTTCGCTTCCAGTTTTACTTCCCTGTCACTTGTTTCTGCTTCCCCCTTTCCGCTTTAATTATGCTTCACTTCAAAGCTTCAGTCGAAAATTTGAAGTGATTATTCACCCCGTCCCCCTCTGTGTGTTTTGGATTAACCTCCTGGAGGGCTTTCAAGTATGTCTTTCACAGCTATTCGCCACGGCGAACCTATTCCTGTTTTCAATTGGAAGGACTACCCTTACTGGAAGGAAAAAATGAAGAGAAATATCATGCCTATCAATTCAGTTGCCTGGCAAGTTGTCTTGAAAGGAGTCACAATCAAGGATGAGAACGCCATCACTTCTGCTGAAGAAAAAATGATTGATCTTGATTCTGAAGTCTGGGTATTCATCACCAACCCTTTGACTGCAGAGAAGTATCATGAAGTGAAGAATGTCCCATCTGCCAAAGGTGTCCGGGACTATCTGGAAAATATTGGAGAAGGAGTATCCACTCAGAAAGATTCCAGAATTGACAATCTCCAAAGCAAATTCTATCGATTCAAGAGAAACAAGGGCGAAAAAGTCAACTCCATTTACAGCAGACTCACTTCTCTTGCAAATGAGCTGATTTCCCTCGGTGCTGATGACATCACTCCTCACTTGGTTGTAAGAACTTTGCTTCGCTCATTGGATGATTCTTTTGATCACATTGTGCTGATGATCAAGGAAAGAACTGATTTCAGAAATCTTGTTGCCGCTGATATCCTTGAGAGACTCAATACTTTTGAAATGGAACAAGATGAGAAACGTGACATAAATGGCTCACATGCTCTAAAAGCAAAAGCTTCACATCATTCTTCACCCGAAGTTAGTTCTGCTTCCTGTGTCGAATCTGATGATCCTGCAAGCATTGGGAAGGATTTGGCATTGATCATGAGACGCTTCCACTGCTTCCAAAGAAAAGGTTTTTCTTCACCCAAGAATAACTATTCATCAAGGAACTCAAGTTACTCATCTCACCGTTCATCCTCAAGAACCTCTCTATCGAAGGACAACTACTGCTACAAGTGCAAGAAACCAGGTCATTACATTGCTGATTGCCCATTGTGGGAAGCTGAAAACAAATCAAAGCATTCACTCAGAGATTCTTCAAGCAAGTCCCACAGATCCTCTAGAAGCTATGAGTCCAAGAGACATGATTCCAGTTCAAGAAGAGAAAAGAAAAAAGATTCAGATGATGACAAGAAAAAGAAGTAGCACAAGAAGAGTGAGAGTTCTTCTTCAAAGACACATTCTTCTCGTCGAAGCAATTCTCATCGTACCAAGGCCTATCTGGGAAAGAAGATGAACTCTGAGGAAGAAGCCTCTGGATATGAAGCTAAATCAGGCTCAAGACCTCCCTCTGGATTTGAGTCTGATGGTGTTGCTAGATTGGCATTTGCTTCGGCCGGTGCTTCAAGCTCATTCTTCACCAACCACAACAGTGAAGATGAAACTACTGCATACTGCTTCATGTCTAAAGAAAAGGTATCGTCATCCAAAGTTACCTATGATACTTCTAACTGTTCTTCATATGACAGTGATTCCAAGATAAGCTATGCTAAACTTGCTAAAATTGCTTCAATCCAACAAGATGAACTTGATTCGCTAAGAAAAACCATTAAGATATCAGAGACCTTGTTGATTGATGAGATAGAGAAAGGTCAAACTTTAACTAATGAGCATGCTGCGAACGGGCATGTAGCCTACTGGTTGCAGCAAACTTAGTAGCACCCCAGGTCCTGGGTTCGACTCCTGGTGGGAGCGAATTTAAAACAGACCTGGGTAAAAATTTCTGGAAATAAATAAAGACTTTGAGGATGTTTCCTTGCAGTAAATAGTAAAAAAAGACCAATGAGCATGCTGCTCTGAAAGAAAAGTTTGAAGAATTATCCTCTCGGCATGATCTTCTTTCAGTTGATTATGAGAAGATCACCTATGAATTTCTTCAGAGGAAAATGGCTCTCGAAAAAATGAAAGAGGCTCATGAAGAGTTGGAAAACATCAATCTCTCTCTCATGGCTCTACAAGGTTCTGAAGCAAATCATAAAATTGATTTAACGTGCTTAACTTGTCTGGAACGAAGAAAAACTGATTCCAAAGGCAAAGCTCCTATTGTTATGGATGATACTAATGCCTCAGATGAGGAAAACTCTGCTGTTATCGAGGAACTCCTCAGGTTGAAAGATTTGTTTGAAACAGGTTTGTTCAAAAGTGTCCAGGGACACCAGCACCTTTGTGATATCCTGAAGAAGGCACTACTTCACAAGAATCCTAGGAATGAAGGTGTTGGCTTTGAAAGGAAGCTAAACTCTGATGGCACTTACTCGGAACCTGAGAAGTACCCAAAAACTATATGGGTTCTAGCAAAGGATAAGCCTATAGATATTGCTAACCTTTCAGGTTATAACTGCAAAATTGATAAGGCTATTGTTGAACAATCACTTGATTCTGACTACAAGCTTATCAAGAACCAGGAAGGAAAAGTTTCGGCCGAATATATTGGTGCCCCTCCAAAGAATGGTTTCTATAAGAGACAAATCTGGGTGCGCAAGTCACTCGTTGAGAAATTGCCTGCTAGCCATTCTATGCAGGGAAAGTCTTCGGTACCACTAAAACACTTCTATTCTCTCGAAGAGAGAAAGGATTCACTGGTGCCCGAATCAAATGTTCCTCAAAACGAATACTATCGCACTGGTCGTTATACTTACCGTCATAGTGATAATAATGATAAGATTGTATATTCTCATTCATATCCTAACCCTTCGCAGAGGACTTACATTTATGGTGTACTTGATGGTCCCCCTAGGCAATATAACACTGTTCGATTTGATATTGCTTCAACAACTGCTCCCACCTCTTCTCAGTCACCTTCTCGTTTGTGGGTGGTTAAGAAGAACTAATTCTTCTACAGGGCTATATCTCAAGTGGATCCGAATGGGTCATGGACAGTGCTTGTACAAATCATATGAACGGAGACAAGGAGTTATTTACCGAAGAAAAACTATCTCAATCTTCTCAGAAGTACATTACCTTCGGTGATAACAACAAGGGTAAAGTTTTAGGTTTGGGTAAGGTTTCCATATCGAAAGATAAGAACAATGACAAGGTTATGCTAGTCCAATCTCTTGGGTATAATCTTATGTCTATTTCTAAGTTATGCGATATGGGTATGCTTCTTCTATTTTCTGCCTCGCGCTGTGTTGTCTTTTCACAGGATGACTATACATTTGTCTTCGAGGGTTACCGAAAAGGAGATTTATATATTGTTGATTTTTCTTCGGGCCTTGCTGTATCCACATGCCTAATGGAAAAAGCTTCATCTGGTTGGTTATGGCATCGAAGACTTGGTCATGCTGGGATGAGAAATCTTCAAAATCTAGTGAAGAAGAAGCATGTTATTGGCCTTAACGAAGTAAAATTCGATAAGGATCATCTCCGCAGTGCTTGTGAAGCTGGAAAAATTACGAAGAAACATCATTCAGCGAAGACTATCATGACCACTACTCGTCCCCTTGAATTGCTTCATATGGATCTTTCCGGTCATCAAAATTACGCAAGTCTGGGAGGAAACAAAAATGGTCTCGTTATTGTTGATGATTTTTCTCCCTATCCTTGGGTTTTCTTTCTGGATGACAAGAGCAAAGTTGTTGAAATCTTCAAGTCATTTGCTAAGAGACCTCCAGCAGAATATGAATTATCTCTGAAGCATATCCGAATTTATAATGGAACTGAATTAAAAAAATACTCAAATTGAAGAATTTCTTGATGATCATGGCTTTACTCATGAATTCTCTGCTGCTTATACACCTCAACAGAATGGTGTAGTTGAAAGGAAGAATAGAATGTTGGATATGTGCCCTAGAGAAAAATTAATAAAGATATTTGTCACATATCCGTTTTGTTCATAATACGTTTTATACTGTGCTATAACTGTATTACTTGGAAATACTAATACAGGTGTAGTATAAAACATGGTCCGTAGTTTAACTCGGGTAAACTATCTCATTGGGAAATTGATTGATCAAGCTTTCCTGATCATGGCGACACTTATGTCCATTGACAATGAGGTCATATCGTTAAGGGGAATGATGTGATGGACGTACACCCACCTAAAGTATTGCAATGTGATCGAGTCACATAGTTCAGCGTTGCTATGACTTTGTAACATATGGCTTAGTCCTTAGACCGTAATGATCATACGTAATTGTCATCTATGAGGAGACTTTGATTTGTATCCCACCGCCTGACTGAAATATGTTGGCTATAACGGTGCACTTTGGGTATTCCGAAATAGATGGTTGATGAGTATGTTAATAGATCAGAGCGGGATTTGTCAGTCCTTGTGACAGGACAGGTACTCTGGGCCCACTCGGTGATATTGCATCAATAGCTTGCAAGCAAGTGACTAGGTCACAAGAGATGCAAAGATCATGGACGAGTAAACTTGTTTGTTGTGAACGAGATGTGAACAAGGTATGTAGGATACCGACGATCAAACCTCGGACAAACAAAGTACCGCAGCACAAAGGGATTACGTCGTATCGTTAACGGTTTCCAAAAGCGATCGAAGTTCATTCGACGGAAGCGCAGGGGCTGTCAAGGATTGTAACCAGGTCCAACTGACTAGTCATTGGTCAATGAGAAGAGTCTCGACCATGTATGCTGTTTCCCGGACCGTTAGGGGGTTACACTTAAGGGCAATCGATGCATAGGACAGTTACGGGATCAATCGGTGAAATAGGAGAAATCACCGGAATAGTTCCGGAGGAGGACGGAATGGTTTCCGGACATTTTGAATAGTTCAAAATAAAGTTTAATTGTTTTAATAATGTTTTATTATTTAATTATCTGAATTAAATATTTAAAACATATTAAATAAATTAAAAAATGGGAAAAAGGCTATATGGGCCCATGGGGCCCATTAAGGGAGGAGGGGGTCTCCCCTGTTGGGCTTGGCGCCAAGGGTGGGGCCCATCCCCCTATGGCCGGCGCACTCCCCCCCCCTTGGGAGTTTAGTCCCACATGGGGGAGGGGAGGAGGATCACACCCCCCCTTGGCCTATATAAGGAGGGGTAGCCCCCCCTTTTTCCAACACAACAATATCTCCTTCTTCCTCCTTCTCCTTCTCGGAAGTGGACTCCCCTTGTTTGGAGTCTGCACCTGGATTGTAGTTCTCCACCATAAGGCAGGCGGTCGTTTTGCTGGAGTCGGGATCCGTAGCCGTCTTTCTTCCGCTGCTCGCCTGGTTCGGGGCCCGGGAGGAACATTGATTGTACCGTACGTGTATAATCTCTTCGAGGCACTACACCTGTGGTGCTACTTCGTCGCTGGAGGTTTACCGGGAGTCATCCTCTCTGGTGGTGGTCTTCTACACGACAGGAAGGTCGTAGTTCAGAGTCTACGCCAGCCACGTTCGAAAGAACGTTTCCCTCTTTCGGTCTTCAAAGGTATGAACACCGATTCCCTCCGTTACTTTACATCGCCATAGAATAGATATTGGGCTCGGGTACCGTAGGTATGAAAAATTTGTGTTTTCTGCCCCGTATCCCAACATAGAACTCTTATTGAAATGGCCAAAACTATGCTTGCTGAATTCAAGACTCCTATCAGGTTCTGGGCCGAAGAAATTAACACTGCATGTCATATAATCAACAAGGTTTACCTTCACAAATTTCTGAAGAAGACTTCACATGAGCTTATCACCGGTAACAAGCCAAATGTTTCGTATCTTACGGTATTTGGTTCTCCTTGCTTTATTAGAGATATGAATCATAACTCCAAATTTTCCCATAAGGCACATGAAGGTTTTCTACTAGGCTTTGGCTCAAATTATCACACCTACAGAGTGTATAACTCCCACTTTGGGAAGGTTATGGAAACTGTAAATGTGAGGTTTGATGAAACTAATGGCTCTCAAAAAGAGCATTTGCCTCATGATCTAGATGAACCTCCTCTTGATGAAGTGATCAGGTCAATGGCTATTGGAGAAATTCGCCCTGTTGAAGCAGTTGCTCGTCAAGCTAATCAAGATGATGATGATCCAATGTTCCCACACATAGCCCGGGGCGCTGGAGATCACCATACTTAAGCAAATGAGGAACAAGACGAAGAAGAACCTTTGAACGAAGAAAATGCAGATCCAAAAGGAAATACAGATCCAGAAGGAGATGCTGGTCCTGAAGGAAATGATCCTGAAGAAGAACCAGAGCCACAAGTCATTGAAAATGCACTGACTCGAGTGCGAAGAAGAGTTGATGTTGATTCGATACTCGGAGAAATTCAACAACCAGGTCGTCCCACAACTCGTTCTCATACTCTTTTGGATAACTTCTGTGGAAACTTTTCATTTGTTTCCATGCTAGAACCTTCAAAGTTTGATGAAGCCATGAAGGATCTAGACTGGTTAACTGCCATGGTCGAAGAACTTAATCAGTTCGAGCGAAACAAAGTCTGGTCCTTAGTCGAAAGGCCTGATCCAATGAAGCACAACATCATTGGTACAAAGTGGATTTTCGCAAAAATCAAGATGAAGATGATATTGTGGTAAGAAACAAAGCTCAACTGGTAGCACAAGGGTACACCCAAATCCAAGGTATCGATTTCGGCGAAACTTATGCTCCAGTTGCTCGTCTCGAATCCATTCGTGTTATGCTTGCTTTTGCAAATTTCAATGGTATCCTACTTTATCAAATGGATGTGAAAAGTTATTTTCTTAACGGAGAAATCGAAGAAAAAGTGTATGTTATGAAGCCTCCAGGTTTTGAAGACTCGAAGAATCCTGACATGGTGTATGGGTTGCACAAGGCTCTTTATGGGTTGAAGCAAGCACCTCGTGCTTGGTAAGACACCCTGAAGGATTTCCTTCTGAAGAAACGCTTCAAACCAGGAACAACTGACCCAACTCTTTTCACTCGATCTTAGAATGGTGATTTGTTTGTTTGTCTAATATATGTAGATGATATTATTTTTGGCTGCACTAACACTGAAATCAGCGAAGAATTTTCCAAAATGATGTCGGAGAAATATGAGATGTCTATGATGGGAGAATTGAAGTTTTTCCTTGGACTTCAAATCCGTCAACAGAAGAATGACACCTTTATTTCGCAAGAAAATATCTCAAGGATTGCCTGAAGAAGTTTGGACTCACTGATTGCAAAACAATTAAGACTCCAATGCCTACCAATGGCTACCTAGATGCAGATGAGAAGGTAAAACCCTTAGATCAAAAGAAATATCGGTCTATGATTGGCTCTCTTTTATATCTTTGTGCATCTAGACCTGACATTATGCTTTCAGTATATATTTGTGCTCGTTTTCAGGCCAATCCAAAGGAATCACATCATACTGCAGTAAAGCGAATTCTTCGGTATCTTGCTCACACACCAACCTTGGGTTTATGGTATCCCAAGGGAGCTCTGTCACAACCTCAAGTTAGGTATGTGCTAGGATCAAGAGCTACTTGCATCATGTTAAAATTTTCAAAAGAAATCAAAATGGGAGAGAGAAAAACCCCCCAGATGAATTAATTCAAATGGCCAGATAAAAAGTTTCTCCAAAAATTCCTTTTGCATTTTTGAAAAGTCCCATAAATGAGTGTGATCACATATCAAGTGATGTGGGACCCACCCCATGCTCATGGATTTTTCAAATATTCAAATAGGAGCATGGATTTAAATTTAAACCCCTATTTGAATTAAAGTTCGAATTATTTGAAATTTAAAAATGTTCAAATTTTATAAGTGGCTAACCTAATATATTGTTAGGCCACATAAAAATTTGTAGCATTTTAGAAAATGTCTAGCTATTTTTTTAGCAAGACAAAACAAAAGTCAGAAAAGAAAACAGAAAGAAAAGGGAAAAGGAAACTAACCTGGAAAGCAGCCCAACTCAAGCCTGGCCGGCCCAGCAAGACAGGCCCAGCCCGCAGCCTCCTTGTCGTCTTCCCCAGCGCGGCAAGCACCTCGCTGGAGGGCATGCCGACGCCGGCGGCAGCTGCTAGCCTGCCTGGCGCCTCCCCAGCCCTCCTACTCGCGCCAGGAGACACGCAGAGGCACGCCTCCTCCATTCCCCCACTCGCCGCTTCCTCTCGAGCTCCATGCACGTTTCCCCCTTCTTCCCCGAGGACAGTCGCCGCTCACCGTCGCAAGAACTCGCGACCAACGTTGGAGAAGAGCCCGGAGATCGTGTCCCCCTCACGCAACGCCGTCGTCCATGCCAAGCCGTCGAAGCTGGTGACCTGATTGATCAAGGAGCCGCCGCAATCGCCGTTTCCTTCTCGCCGGAGCCGCCGCAAGATTTCTTCGATTCCGACCACCACAGAGCAGCTACGACCGCGCCACTTCCTCCGTTGAATTCACGGTGAGCTCACGGTTTACCCGAGCCATTCCATCGTCTTTCTCCTCCTCTCTAGCACAATCCTCCATGGGAGCCGGAGCTTCTCGCCGCCGGGATCCATGGCGACGACCACCTGTTACGCAATCGAGCTCGCCTCTTTGTCCGAAGTCTTCGCCACGCTCCACTGCATCGTTTGCGCGCTTTGATGCTTCAAGTGGAGCTCCACAGCGAGGTTCACCTCGAGCTCGTGGTTCTGCCGCCGCTAGGGCACGCCACCGTCGCCGCTCCGGTGCACCCCAGCTCCTCCTTCGACTCCAGATCGATGCGGCGCTCTCTCAGCTCCAGTTTGATGCCACTGGCGCGTCAAACGCGTGCCCAGAGCATGTTACCGTGTCGCCCCGCCGTGGCCAGGCCATCGGCATCAAGCCTCCGGTGGGTTAGCCTTAACCCCCGTGCTTAACCCCCCCCCAGAGTCGATGACAAGTGGGCCCAGGGCCCTTAATCCACCTTGGTTAGTTAAAACTAACCGGGCTAATTAACCAGAGGCACTGACAGCCCGGACCCACACGTCAGCTACCCCCTGACGTCACCCTGACGTCAGGCTGACACAATAACTCTGTTTAATAGATTTAATTTAATCAGAGAAATTCCAGAAAATAACTTAAACATCAATAAATCATAGAAAATTCATATTAACTCCAAATTGGACAAATAATATGTCTAAAATTATCAGAAAAATACAAGGATTATGAATATGCAACTTGTTTCTATGTTTGACCATTTTAAAATGGGTGAAAAGTAGTAAACATGCATATGGATCCTTTTCAAATTCAAATTTGGAGTGAATTTGCAAATGATTTTGAAACACACTTCTTTTAGATGGATTCATCCACACATCAGAGGCTTTACCTCACCTTTACAACATCACTTCATGATCAACCTTTTCAAATGAACTTTCATGCATTCAAATGCATTTGAAATTCATCGATAAATCAAATGGGGTTTGAATTTGCATTTCAAATGCAATATACTCCTTTTAAATGGAATGCTCAACACATCAGTACCATGAGCATCACCATTACAATCTTATTCATGTGATTGTGCATTGTACATTATGTTGATCCTATGATTGTCATGTTGCTGATAGAAGTGGAGCCGGAACCCGAGTTCACCCCCTTCGTTGAAGACCCCGTGACTGAACCTCGTCAGCAACGCAAGCAAACCCCCATTGATCATGTCGATAAAATCCCACTTCCCTCTCATGTCTCGCTTATTCATTGTTTAGGATGATCACCATGATAACGTTTCTACCGCATAGTTGAACCCATATCCTTTGCATGACCTATCGTCTTGTCACAGTAGTAAGCAAACCACAATCCTAGAAGATGTAGGAGTTGGTTGATATCATGTGGCCCTTGCAACTGTTACTGCTTATTGCATGCTTAGATTTTACAATGAGGTTGCTTTTGATGTGAGTCGGGATGATAGTGAACATGGTGTTGATGAAAGTGAAACTGTGTTGGTGAATCTACCCTAATACAAGGTGAACGATGAGAGGCTGTGTAGGAGTACACAGTGGGTTGTCTCGTTGAACACCGCCTTAAGTCTGAGTTCTTGTGTGGTGATCCAAGAAGAAGAGTACAACCACACATTGGGCTCACTGACCCCTCTCATCCTAGTACCTCACCCCGTTCGAACCCCAGAAGTCGCAGTAGTTCGGAGTTCTGGTAGGGCTGTGGCATGGTCTGCGAAGTGGATGAACGGCTTTTTCAAGACCGGCTTGGGACCCTGCACACATCATTTGAGGCTGTACTGGAACCTCGGCCGGACTTCCATACGGATCCCCCTCAGATAGGCGACTCTCTGGACTAGAACGGAGCTGTGGGCGAAGTGTTGTGGTGGCATCCTCGCTGTCACCTCTTGAACGGTGACACGCAAAAGGCGGTAACTAATGACACGTGTGTGTAGCGGTACACCCCTGGAGGGTTAATGAAACTATTCGAATTGCCGCGTCTGCTGTTAAGGACTGCATGGAAAGCTTAGCTTGATTATTAGACAACTTGAATTGGATACTTCTAAAATACACCAACATAGGTGTGAGTGCTATGGCGTGCTTTCTCGTGGGGAAGTCGAGGAAGGCACCGTATTGGTGTAATTGGTCGGAGATGTAGTGGACTTGTGTACGCTTCTTACCTCAAGTCTGGTACTCGTAGTTCAGGACTAGCCAAGTCATAGCTGGCACTTCTGCAAGTGAAACCCCACCTTCCTTTACCTTGATACATGTGCATGAGTAGTATAGTTCTTACGTAAGTCTTGCTGAGTACGACTTTGTACTCACGTTTGCTTATTCTATATTTTAGATGAACCCACTGACCTCGAAGGTGGATTCTTCATCGAGCTCGACGAATGAAGACCAAGCTAGTGTAGTCCCAGTCAGACGACTGTTCCCTCGTGGAAGGGCTTGTTTTAGTTAAGGCTTCTTAAGCCATTTTTTAAACTTGTCTGTACTCAGACCTACTTTGCTTCCGCATGTTTGATGTAATGTTGGATCACAGACTTGTGATCTCTGTGTGCACTCTGTAAGAGTTATCAATAAAGTTGTATACTTTGTAGAGAATTGCAATGATACCTGCTATTCATACAAGGCATGTGTGCTGCGTGTATGTTTATAACATGCATCTCTTTGTATGGGTTTTCGAGACCTTGGTTGTGAACTGGCTGGCGGTCTTTTATACACCAAGTGGCCCTCAGATGTGCGCAGCTTGGGGCATCGCGATGCGATTGTTCGAGACTCTGTCTCGTGCACACTTTGATGTATGATCGAGCCCGCCCTAGACCCTGACTAAGTGATCAGGCTGGAGTAAGTCTATGTAAGAGTTATGAGATAGTCGATAATATGGTTGAGGCGACTTGTCTGTGAATATGGGAGTTCATCACCCATATCATTTAGACTTGTGTGCGGACGATGAGGACCCATCTCAGTTGATCATCCGGCCTGGATGGGATGCCCCTCACGTATGATGCTTTCCGAGAACGTTATGTGCTTGGCCTTGTCTGCTTAGACAAGTGGGTACGGTTCTCGGCTCTCCATATGACTATGTCGTAGCGGGACTTGCATACGCTAACCCCGGGTCCCGAGAAGCTCAATTTGATCTTATTGGCTATTATGATTCAGATTGGGATGGTGATCGTGTTGATAGGAAACCAACGTCAAGGACTTGTCATTTCCTTGGAAGATCACTTGTTTGGGCTTCCAAGAAGCAAAACTGTGTATCAATATCTACTGCTGAAGCCGAATACATTGCTGCTGGGTCATGTTGTACTCAGATTCTTTGGCTGAAGCCGACGCTGAAGGATTATGGTATTCATATGAAGAAAATTCCCCTTCTATGTGATAATGAGAATGCAATCAAAATTTCTCACAATCCTGTGCAGCACTCTCGCACGAAGCATATTGACATTAGCCATCATTTTCTTCGTGATCATGTTCAGCGTGAAGATATTGTGATTAGTCATGTCAGAATTGAAGATCAATTGGCTGATATATTCACGAAACCATTGGATAAGAAAAGGTTTTGTGCGTTAAGGTGTGAGCTCAATATTTTGGACTCACGAAATGTACTGAAGACCGAACCTTACCTCCTTGTGTATATTCATTTACTTCGTTATTTATTTTTGCTTCAATTTCTATTTTTTATTTTGCTTGGATTTAGTCCTCAATGCTTATCACCTTTTGCTTCGCTTAGTTTTTGTTCGAGGTGATAAGTTTCGGACCCTACCCCTTCTGTTTTTCCCTCTTACTCTATCTGTCTAAAATGGTTGAGCACATTTGAAATGGAAAGTATTTTGCTTCGAACGTCATTGTGTTCCGAATCAAATGCTTCCAATTTTTATCGAAGTTTTACTCAAGACCAAGACATATTCTTCGGTCGTTGAGATCCCGTCAAATCCGGGTCGTTGAGATTTTCTCGCGAAACGCCACGAAATCCTCGCCGTAGAATCCGGAGAGAAGGTTGCTGGGGGCCCTTCGATTTGATCTGACAACTCATGTCAAACCTGCCCTATATAAGGCATCCAACCCAAGCGAAACTGATTCATCACTTCATCCCTAACCTCTCCGGAACCATAATTTCTCCCGAGCGCGCCGCCGAGCTCCTCCTCTCCGACGACGACTGCGCAGCTTTGCTGCCGGACAGCCGCCGCCGTGGACTTCACGCCGTCGACGAGCATCTCCTCTCCGCTCCTCGCCGCCGTAGCTGCTCGACGACCCCAAGTTAGGGTACATCGAGGCCACCAATCCAATCTTCTTTTCTGTTCGTTGCTCTCCCGATTGGATCTGTGTTCTTAGTAAGTTTTTCTTTGGATTTCCTTAGGGTTTCTTGATCCGTTGGATCCTTGCTCCTTTGGGAATCTTGTTTTAGCAAGCAAAAGCTTCCCATAACGATTCAGGTTCGTAGTGAGGATTTGATGCCATCTGTTGTTTGTTAGGGCACGTAGTTTCTCATTGCACAATTGATGTTGCTAAGTCTAGCTCAGAACAGGCCGGAAACATCACCCATATTCAATTGAATCTCTTGTCAAAATCCTGTTTGTTTGGTCGAAAATTTTGCTGGTGCTCAGACCATACTTGTCTTTTTCCCTCGCTACCTTTTGCTCTTTCATAGGATGTCTGAGGATTTCGGCTTCGGTGATGAGTCTCTAGTAGTTGATCATCTCAACGAAGTTGAACAGGTTGCTCCCAAGAGAAAAGGAGGCAGAACAAAGGAAAAAAATAACGCCAGAGGCATTCCCGAATCAATTCGGATGGAACTTGGTGATAATACACCTCCTAAAGTAACAAAGGATCAGAGAAAAATTCGGTTGCAAAACATTCGCCGCTACTGGGCCATCATGTGGTACAAATACAAGAGTATCCCTGAATGGAAATGGGAAATGCAGTTTGCCTTCAGTCCACCATTCCTATACACTTCACACATGTGTGGAACATATACTGAAGAAAATCGCCATCTTTACTATCCAGTTCCACCCAAATATCCTCACCCCAACACCCTAAAGACTCCGGATGATTATCCAGAAGAGCAAGAGTGGATAAGAATCACCACAGAAAAGAAAATACTCAAGGAAGCAAAGAAGGCAACCAAGTTAGCTGCCGCTGAAGCTCATGGAGTTGGCCCGAGCTCAAAGAAGAAGAGGAAGCTCAAGAAGAAATCTGCTTCACCCCCGCATTCTTCCACCGATGATGAAGATCAAGACAGACTGGAACGAGCAGCTCTTGAAGACTCTGGTCTGGAATCCAATGATGACGCTGATGATGAATCAGAATTTGAAGCAGATGATGAGTCAGAACCTGCTCCTACCAAGAAGCAAAAGATTCGGATTCCCTTGAAGAAGAAACCAGGAGAGAAACCGGCTACAAAGGGGATAAAGATTCAAGATCCTACAGAAAAGCCCGCAGCTCACCCCACCATAGACTTGTCCAACTTGGTGGTTGCGAAGCCTCTGGCCTCGAAGCCACCGGCTGAAGCCCTCAATACTGAGAGGCGATCCAAGCTGTGGCACGACCCAGCGAAGCATCAACAATCTTCAACGGCCGCTGCACCAGCGAAGCCTAAGCAGTCTGCAACACCAATCCCTTCAGTGAAGCGAAAGCCCACTGAAGCTGAATTACAACAGAAATACCTCAAGGAAGCACTGAATCGCAGCGTGCTTGCTAGAGAATCTGCAGAAAAGCAAAAGGCAGATGAAGCAGCTGCAAGAAAGGAAAGGGAGCTAGACTTCGCAAAATTTGCTGCTGAGAAGGCTGAGACGAAGCGAAAGCTCGCCAAAGCCGACAAAAATGAAGAAAAAGATGCTGCTGAAGCCAAACAATTGGCAGAACACGAAGCTAAACGCAAAGCCTCACTAGAGAGCCTCAGAACGAAGAAGGCTGCGAAAGCAGCCAGGGCTGCCCAGAAGAAGTCTGTGGTCGATATGACTCCCTCTGGTGAAGCAATTCCATCGCAGCAGAAAGGTATTTCTATGCCTGAAGCTCAAGCTGAAGCAGATCGCCATAGTGAACATCAATTCCCTGATCCTCGTGAAGGCGAACTATGGGATCAATTGGGCGCTGACGGCTTCTCGCCCCTTCGTTGGTTACCCCAAGTGGAAGGTTGAGATGTAGTGCAGCAGCAGTTTTCCCTCGGTGAAGATACCAAGGTTTGTCTCCAGCAGGACTACAGAGATGATAAGTAGGTGTCAGCAGCGCAACTGACGCGGACCTGCACACAGACATAGATAACTTTGTTCCCAACGAAGTTCAGAGAGGTTGTAAATCTCTCCGGTCTTGTTGTTTACAAAGGATAAACGCAAGGGATAATGATAGCAAATAAAAGCAGTAAAGTAAATGTAGCGTGGAAACAGTGATAAGGATATGGACCGGGATACGTGATGTTCGCTAGTGATGTCTCTCTCCCAAAAGACGATAAAATTGCTATGCGCGGTAAACAAATTACAGAAAGGCAATTTACAGGATTATGAATGCACCGCAATGCTAACTATGCTACAAAAGAAAGGAAGAGGTTCAAAAGCACGGGCAGTACGAAAAAATAAGTAGACCGAAATCCATCTGCATCTACTACTAATCATCCACCTTGAGATATCTATCCAGAACATCTCGCTGGTATTAAGTTGCGAGCCCCTCCCAAAGTGTAAACCCAAAGCAACAGACAACTGCATTAAAAAGAACTCTGCGTAAAGTAAACAATCCTTGTAACCGCGTTTACAAGCACCGTTGTTTTCCCCCTTGTGGCAACAGCACATCCCCTAGACTCATGTTTCTGTCAATCAAGCATATCATCGGGGGGGCATGAACCGACAATCTAGCACAACGCTCCCTCTTGGAGTCACTACCTACTACTTGGCCAAAGCAATAAACAACAACGGAGAACATGCAAGAATTACTTAGGAACAAAAATATAAGAGATAAAAACCAAATATATTACTCTATCACAATCTGAACATAAGAGATAAAAACCAAATATATTAATCCATCAGATCCTATCAAACTCAACATAGAAATAGCAGAAATATTACAAAGGTGCCTCGATCATGTAGGGCAGCTCACGAGGGCTAAACAATGAAGATCAAAGAGGGGAGGAGAACATCACATAGCTACTGATCACGGACCCATGTTCCAAGGAAAAAGTAATGAGGATATGGACCGGGATACGTGATGTTCGCTGAATAGGGTTCTGCTTCTGGAGTTTTCCCGTGACGGGGGATAAATAGGCGAAGGGGGGCAGCCAGAGGTGGACCAGGGGCCCCAGGCGCCCCCCTGGCGCGGCCAGGGGTGGGGCCGCGCCGGGTGGCCGCCTGGGCCCCCCTGGCTCCCCTCTGGCCCTTCCCGAGCTCTTCTCGAAGCTTCCCGTACGCTGATTTTTCCTGTATTTTTCCCAGAATTTGTCGGGCACTTTTTATATGGGGGAAAACTGAAATAGAAAAACAGCAGAAAACTGGAACTGGCACTGGGGTGCACTGAGTTAATATGTTAGTCCAAATATGATCAAAAGTGTATGAAAGTGTATCTAGATCATAGCAATATCACACAAAACATGCATGGAGCAAGAAGAAATTATAGATACGTTTTGGACGTATCAACATCCCCAAGCTTAATTCCTTCTCGTCCTCGAGTAGGTAAATGATAACAGCATAATTTCTGTGGTGACATGCTAGCAACCATAAAAGAACTTTGAAAAGTAAAGTAATCAAGGTTAGAGATTCAAATCAAGTCCTAACATGCAAGAGTCTATATTAGCATTGAAACAAGTAACAAAAGAACATTAGGTGCAAGAGCTCTCGCTTTCCGTGACTCGAATGTCTCCAAATGGTGTTTGCGTGCAAGAAGGGGGATAGGGAATACGAGAAAAAGTAATTTTGTGTTGAGAACTCAATCTACTAAAGTTTCACACTTGGTCTTCTTTGGAGTCTTATCTTGACTCGTCCCCAGACCACTAGCCCGGTACAAGTCAATTTGACCCACTCCTTCTCAATATTTTGAGCACTCATGCAATGGATGAGCGTAAGCACGAGAGTTGACACTTAGGATGGCAAAGAGAGAATATGGTGGAGGAGGAAGACAAAAAGGATGAGAAAGGCTCACATCAATTAGGACAATCATAGGCAAGAGATGCTAAATGATAGATATGATGTGAGGAGTAGGGATTGCCATGCAACGGATGCACATACGAGCTAAGAAGCTCTCCAATGGAACTATATGCAAAATGATCATCTCTATGGAGTACAAGGATATAGAGGAAGTACTAGTGTGGATCTCTCAAAAGGATAGTAGTGTTGCCCCTTTCTCTCTTTTTATTTCTTTTTCTCTTTTTCTATTTTTTGTATTTTTTTGTGGCCTCAATGGCTCTTTCTATTTAACTCTCATTTGTCCTCTTTGGGATCTTTTAATGTGTCCACTTTGGGATCTTTTCCTCACTTAAGGGCACCACTCTATTTTACAAGAAGGTAAAGGAGATCTTTCACACGTTACAAGGTACTCAAAACATAAAGAAGATGTAACTATCATGATGTATGCAAAGTATGCCCCTGCCAGTGTAGCAGGAACATGTATGACATGAAGATCAAGTCATGAAGAGGTGGATGTTGCATGGCAATATAACTCGGAAAGGCTATGGAAATGCCTTGATAGGTAGGTATGGTGGCTGTTTTGAGGAAAGATATAAGGAGCCCTATGATGACAGAGCGTATCATGCCAAGGGTTTGGATGTACCGGCGAGGGTGGACACCAACTCTCGGAGTGAGAAGAAGGCAATGCACGGCACAGGAAAGGCTAGCAAAATATGGGAAGGTGGAAGTGTCAACTTTCAATACTTACATTAGTCCGAAGAACTCATGCACTTATTAACGGTAAATCTCAATCTAATAAGGAGGTTCACAAAGAGACAAGTACCCCGAGGAGGAGTGTATGGGGGTTTGGTTATCCTTGCGCATCCTCGGCTCAAGGTACGTGAGTGTTCTCTAATATTTGACTCCTCAGAAGAGTAGTGATCCATCTAGTAGCTAGAGTTCTCAACTAGTTTTTGTAGGTTTTGAAAATACACACGGATTGCCCAAAATACGACACCTATCACTAATAGGCTAGAGCTCTTGACACCAAAATTTCAAACATTACTCACATCAATACCTCAAAACTATTGCAAGCTACTACTAGAATTAAATAGCAACCTCAATCACCTACTTCTCAAAACAAGACGCAACTCAGCGCAACAACCAACTCTCTTTAACAAGATAAACATGAAAACTAAAAAGAGTTCCAGCAACAAACTAAACAAAGGCCAAGGCTCTTGCTAAAGACAAACTAAGACTAAAACTAAAAATGGCAGTAGCTATGAAAAGATAAAGAACACACAACAGCAAAAAGATAAGCAGGAAAAATCCTATGATGTGTTCTAAATTTTGAAAGCAGAGCGTGTTTCTCTCCCACACAAAGTTAGACGGGATCTAACTTGTTATGAACAGCAAGCAAAGTTAAAGAAAATTAAAAACAAAACCTAAGAGCGAGACGCTCCAAGCATAGCACATAACACATGAAGTGATAAAAATATAGTGAGACGAAGGACGAACTGATGATTGTTGATGGAGAAGGGGATGCACGAGGGGATCCCCAAGCTTACGCTTGAGTCTCTTTGAATATTTATTGGGGATGCATCGGGGCATCCCCAAGCTTGAGCGCTTGACACTCCTGGATCTTCTTTCATCATCTTCCATCGCACACTTGAAAACTCCCTTCATACATAACTCATCATAAGCTGATTAGAGAGGTTAGTACCCTTAATAAATAATTTTCCCCACTGGATATAAAGATATTCTTGAAGATCTACTATTTCTCAAGAGTGCCAAAAAGTTTTTTCACAGAAAAAGCAAGCTTAAGGTTTGCAAAAGTTAGGAGAGACAAAACGTGGCAGAATCTGTGAAAAGCAGAACAGCAGATAGTAAATAATTTTTTAGGGGCACTTCTGCAACTCAAATGAAAAAACTCAGAATATACGAAAGTTTCACAATTATATAGAGCATGCTGTGTAAAAATTTCAGCTCAAAAAGATGAACTGGGATTTTTCTGGAATTTTTCTGGTCACGAGGACAGAATCTGTTTTCTGGACAGCATGTCACAACTTTTGCTTCTCTTATCATAAGAGGCTATAACTTGGCACAAAGCTGAAAAATAAAGATACAATGATGTTGCTACAGTAGTAACAAACATCAAGACACAAAAAAAGAAAAAATAAACCTAAATTCGTTGTGGGCTGCCTCCCAAAAGCGCTTTCTTTTATGCCTTTAAGCTAGGCAAAAAGATTATAGAAGATGCTCTCACAAGAATAAGAATTTTGAATCAAAAGAGAGCATCAAGAAGAAAATATGAAACACATTTAAGCCTAACCCACTGCCTATGCATAGGCATCTTGTATGAAAATAAATCAAAGAGGCACAAAGAAACCAACATAGGAAGGTGGAACAAGAACAACTTCAAAATTTTCAACATAAAGAGAGGAGTTTTAGTAATATGGAAGTTTCTACAACCAAACTTCCCTCTCTCAAAATAATTTTCAGTACTATCATGAACAACATCAAGAATATAACTATCACATAAATCATGTTTTTCATGACCTATAAGCACACGTGTATAGTTTTCAACACGGTCTTTAGGATTATAAGATAAATGCAACTCATCACATTGAGCCTTGATAAGAGAAAAATTCTCCGGAGTTGGAGATTTCAAAAGGATAATAGGAAAATCAAGTGTGGGTGCAACATCAACAATTTCATGCTTAACATGAGGAACTATAGAAAGTTCATCTCCATAAGCATCATCCATAGTGGCATCATGGCCATAAGCATAGAAGGCATCAACTTCATCAAAAAGGGATATTTTAAAAGAATCCATAGGATCATAACACTCATATAAGGTAAGATTCAAAGAGTTACTCTCATTAGAAGGTAGACATGGATGGATCCATTCTTCCTCCTTTTGTTCGTCACTCTCCTCCTCTTTTTCATCCAAGGAGCTTTCGGTTTCATCAATTTCTTCTTTCATAGATTCCTGCAAAACATTAGTCTCTTCCTTTGGGGGAGAGATTCTCTCAAGATGATCAGTAATATAATAATTTGCATCGTAATTTTCCAAACAATAGTTAAGAATATTAAGACTCTCAGATTTGTAAGGGTCATCATCAATATTTTTAAGAAGAGAAGTAATTTCATAGGCACCCTTATAAGAAACAAATTCTTCTATTGGCTCTGCATCATAAAAATCATAGTTCCCTTAGCATAAGAAGCTAAGGTTTCATGATCATTGTACTCACATTGGAAAGCAAGGTGTTTATGCCTCATAAAGCAACAAGATTCATTCCTGCAGAAAGATATATTATATATTGAGCACAAGTTTCTAGCATACTCATACAACTGATGTATTTGTTTCCATAAGTGTATCCCCTTTTGAGACAAGCGGTGTTCCTTGTACCACTTTTGTTGATCCTCAGTGAATCCTCCATGCCAATAAGATCTAGTTTCAAAGAAGTCAGACATTGATTGGCAAGTAAGGAACTAGACATACTATTAATTAATAAAAAAATTTGGATTTTTGATAAAAGACACAAAGATAAGAACTGAAAGATAAACTAACAAGACTAAAAAACAAAGGTAAAGGGTAGTGTGCAACTCCCCTATCTTAGCACTTGGAGTCCCCGGCAACGGCTCCAGAAAACTTGCTTGATGGCTTCTCGCCCCTTCGTTGGTTACCCCAAGTGGAAGGTTGAGATGTAGTGCAGCAGCAGTTTTCCCTCGGTGAAGATACCAAGGTTTGTCTCCAGCAGGACTCTAGAGATGATAAGTAGGTGTCAGCGGCGCAACTGACGCGGACCTGCACACAGACACAGATAACTTTGTTCCCAACGAAGTTCAGAGAGGTTGTCAATCTCTCCGGTCTTGTTGTTTACAAAGGATAAACGCAAGGGATAATGATAGCAAATAAAAGCAGTAAAGTAAATGTAGCGTGGAAACAGTGATAAGGATATGGACCGGGATACGTGATGTTCGCTAGTGATGTCTCTCTCCCAAAAGACGATAAAATTGCTATGCGAGGTAAACAAATTACAGAAAGGCAATTTACAGGATTATGAATGCACCGCAATGCTAAGTATGCTACAAAAGAAAGGAAGAGGTTCAAAAGCACGGGCAGTACGCAAAAATAAGTAGACCGAAATCCATCTGCATCTACTACTAATCATCCACCTTGAGATATCTATCCAGAACATCTCGCTAGTATTAATTTGCGAGCCCCTCCCAAAGTATAAACCCAAAGAAACAGACAACTGCATTAAAAAGAACTCTGCGTAAAGTAAACAATCCTTGTAACCGCGTTTACAAGCACCGTTGTTTTCCCCCTTGTGGCAACAGCACATCCCCTAGACTCATGTTTCTGTCACTCAAGCATGTCATCGGGGGTGCATGAACCCACAATCTAGCACAACGCTCCCTCTTGGAGTCACTACCTACTACTTGGCCAAAACAATAAACAACAACGGAGAACATGCAAGAATTACTTAGGAACAAAAATATAAGAGATAAAAACCAAATATATTACTCTATCACAATCTGAACATAATTTCATAATCCATCAGATCCTATCAAACTCAACATAGAAATAGCAGAAATATTACAAAGGTGCCTCGATCATGTAGGGCAGCTCACGAGGGCTAAACAATGAAGATCAAAGAGGGGAGGAGAACATCACATAGCTACTGATCACGGACCCATGGTCCAAGGAATAAGTAATGAGGATATGGACTAGGATACGTGATGTTCGCTGAATAGGGTTCTGCTTGTGGAGTTTTCCCGTGAGGGGGGATAAGTAGGCGAAGGGGGGCAGCCAGAGGTGGAACAGGGGCCCCAGGCGCCCCCCTGGCGCGGCCAGGGGTGGGGCCGCGCCGGGTGGCCGCCTGGGCCCCCTGGCTCCCCTCTGGTCCCTCCCGGGCTCTTCTCGAAGCTTCCCGTACGCTGATTTTTCCTGTATTTTTCCCGGAATTTTTCTGGCACTTTTTATATGGGTGAAAAATGAAATAGAAAAACAGCAGAAAACAGGAACTGGCATTGGGGTGCACTGAGTTAATAGGTTAATCCAAATATGATCAAAAGTGTATGAAAGTGTATTTAGATCATAGCAATATCACACAAAACATGCATGGAGCAAGCAGAAATTATAGAGCTCAAGTGGAAAATATTCACAACTATCAAAAGCATGCTGAAGCTGAGTCAGATGAAGAATTCAAACAACATGCCTTGAAGTTGCTTCAGAAGGTGACAGACGTCAACACCACCACCAAGGAAAACATCAAAACCTACAAGGGAAAGATCAAAGCTGCGGTGGATGAAATGGTCAAGACGCATAATAATACAATAATGGAAAGGGATTCTCGGAAGCGCAAGGCCCCGATGGAAGCTGAACCAGCTGCAGCAAAGCCTGTTGAAGCCAAGCCTTCTGACCCTTCTCAGAATAAAAGGACCACCAAGAAGTGGCAGGTCACTTTGGCCTCGGCTGCTGATATGGATTAGAGTGATGAACCAACCAGCCAGCCGAAGGAAAAGACTGAAGCAGTTCCCACTCCTGCTCCCAAACCAAAGCCTTCCGAGACCAAGCCAAAAGCTTCAGCTCCACCCACCAAAACTCCCACTCCTCCACCAAACAAATCCACCCCAAGCGAACCCCAACCCCAACACCTGCACCAACGGCTGCACCCGTTCCACCTCGCGCTCCCACACCAACACGTGCTCCATCCCCCGCACCGCAAAGGACTCCTACACCACCTGTTGCTCCTGCACCACCCCCATCTTCTCACCCGGAAGCCAATGAACCCTCACCCTCCCACTCCAGAATGCGCAACTCGCGTGATTACTCTTCAGCTCGAACTTCTCAAGAATATGAAGCAAATATGCCCCGCACCAAAGCACATGAAGATGAAGACAAACAAGTGTAGATACTGAATCCCTCGCAAGAGCAAGCCTTGATAGTCGCTCAGACTGTTGGCCCCTCAAGAGCCGCCCCAATTGCTCCTCTGCAAAGGATTCTTGCCCGTTCCCATCCATGCCAAGACACCCAACTTGTATCAAATTACCCTCGTGAAACTTTTCCCATATTCAAGGGCGCTGGCTTTTCTTCTCGGCACGGTCCATAGTTCAGTTTGGAACATCATCAGAAGCATCACTGATTCTTTGGTGTAAGTCCATATGCTTCGGACCGAACTGCCGATGATCTTCGCTTCTGGACTGCGGAACAACAAATCTTATACACCAAGGTTTTCTGTCAGCAAGGAGTTTTATTTCGCCACAGGTATCTGGATATGCGAAGTCTTTCCACTGCCACTTTCTTTCAGAACATCGCCGAAACCATTGATAATCATAATTTGATTATTTGCTTTGAGCACTCCCTTCAATTTCAAACTCATTAAACAATTCTACGCCACATTATATGTTTCGGGCGATGCAAATGAACCCCGCACTTGGATACTGGAATGGATGATCCAAGGTGAAATCTTCCGAATGTCTTCCGCAGAGTTCATGGAAATAGTCAACATCCCAAGGCACACTGGCAACCTTGAAAAGATTCATTTGGAGCCAGATCTTGCTGACAATTTTCCACTCTGCTGGACACTGAAGTAACTAAAAATTATATTCCTGAAAATATTCGCCCAAAGCACTTGAACTTCATCTCCAAGACATGGTTTTTCATCCTGTCAAAATATTTGATTCCATTGAGTACGGCTTTAGAAGAATCCAACATATATCCCGAGACAAGGCATGCAATAATGAAGCTGACACATGGACTCGTATTTGACTTTGAGGACTGCTTCATTCGGAACTTTGTCCATGCTGCAGAACTGCCCTATACACTGAAGCCATATGCTCCTTGGCTGCAAGTTGTCCGCGATTATGGCCGGAACGAAGACTTTGTGGCTCGCCACCATACGAAGATTTTCATTCCTCAAGTGCGTGACACTTTGGAATTGCTGAGGAAACCAAATGACATATTTTCCACATATGTTGGGGTGCGCCATGAAGTCAATGAGCGCAATATCTCGAAGAAATTCCAGAAAGATTGCCATCACTTTGAAGTAAACCTTTGGTCGCATCAATTGCTAGAAAACTTCATTGAAGCCAATCAACGCTAGATGCAATTCCTTGCTAATGAAATCAATCGGGTCGGCAACATAGCTATCAACAACAATCAGTATCTCCGTGTACTCAAGCGTAATTCCTGGAAGGGACTCCGGAAGTTCAACTCAGTTAAAGTCCATCATAAAGATCGCATTTACAAAGAGTATGAGCACCTCCAGCGAAACTTTTCCCGAGACGATATTGTTGATCGCCAGAATCAGAAGATCCCACCCCTGCACAAGATTGATGAAGTGTTCTTCGTCAACGAGCCCGAACCCATCCGGCAGGACACCGTCTCCCAGAACGAATCCATCACCTCGAAGGATGACGACGGACTTGACGATAGCAACCTCGACATCAACCTCATCACCCAGACGAATATCCAAGCTCTTCCTTCGCCTGCGTAGGAAGAAGAATCTTCAGGAGATCAATCTTCTTCGGATGAGTCTTCGTCAAGTTCTGCTTCGTCGGGCTGCAAGGGTGCTGATACTACGAAGTATATCTCTCAAGCCCATTCCCAACCTTTTGTCCAATCATTGACAAAAAGGGGGAGAATGAGGGCATCGATGAGTTAGATTTGCATCGGGGAAAGTGCTTTTGCTATTTGCATTTTTCTTCACTTGGTTTAAGTTACAACAAACATTCCATTCCCTTCGATTGGGTTGTAACGTAAGTTTACATTCGGTTATGCTACTCCTGTGCTACACTTAATTTTAATAACCACTTGCTAGCAAGTATTGTTTCGTATCCTCTATCTTCCAGGTGGTTATTATTTTCTAAGTCACAGGTCATTGGAAGAAATTGCACACATTTCTGGACTTATATCTTCAAATGCAATTGTCTTCCCTAAGATATTTGTTTTGCTCTCCACCGAAGAAATTTTTCTCAAACATTAACTTCGATTATATAAATCTTCGATGCTTGCATTCAAGGGGAGTCAAAAACTTCATATCTTAGAGTTTGTCCTATCACTTCACAAAAACTCCAATATCTTTTATCGATGCCTGTTTTGTCAACAATAGTCCAAAAAGGTGGAGATTGTAAGAGCAAAGTTTTGCACCCGTGTGTTTTGGATATTGTTGGACAAGACAGTAGAGGAACTAACAATGTTTTCTAGTGTAAACAGTTGAATAGGTTCCTGAAGGACAAGCTAGGTGATAAAGCTTCAGGGAAGATTTTCAAGTTATCGAATTATTACCCCTTGAGCGAAGCTTAATCACGGAGGATGACCCCCAAAAACGAAGGTGTCCTGAAGCTCAACTCATTGAAGGAAATGAAGAAGATGGCGCAAGACTTAGTTCTTTTTGTGTAGTTCTTTTTCTATTCTTTGAGTCATAGTACAAACCGTACTATCAAGAGGGGTCTTTAGTTTGTGGACACCAAAGTTATTGAGAATATGCTCAGATGAAATCTAAACCAAGTGAGAAGCCAGATTGAAGAAATCTCATGTGCACTTAGTTAAGTTTCGGTAGCAAAGACTTCGTTCTTTGGCTTCCGAAGCAGAACTAAGTTCGTGAGTCAAATTTACTTGTTCCACAAGTAAAGTTGCGCTGTAATGACAAATCCGACAATTGTGGACACGTGTTAAGCTGTCACTTTGGGTCAAACTGGTCATATCGCACCTAGGGATCGCCAACTGTAAATACGCCGCCCCCTCCTCCATTTGTGGGTGGCTGCTCCAAGAATATTCCTGAGAGAGACTGAAGAGAGCACCCCCAGAACGCCACGGAAGCAAAAACCAAAACCCAGAACACTGAAGCCTAAGTCCCATTGATCTAAGTAGATTCGAGATGACTTAGGTGAAAGCTTACTTGGAGAACTGCAGTTCTCCTAGAGGGTTAGAGTGTCGACTTCAGAGAGCGAAGAGTAATTGTCGCCTCGAAGATCAAGTTTGTCAAAGGTTTCGGAGATTTCGTTGATAATCTACCCCGAGTCAAAACTGTTCAAGCTCAAGGAGATTGGTACAGTGCAGCAACGGACGGAGAGATATTTGCTCCAGGTGTTCAATCACCAGTCCCTCCAACCAGACGTAGTGCTTTTCAGAGCGTGAACTGGTCGAACGAACATCGTCGAGTCTCAGTTCGTTCTACTTCAAGATTTTACATACTGTATTGCATTTGCTTCCGAGTTATGCTTCAATGCATTTTGATTCACTGCATTTAGTTTCTCTTCCAGTTTTACTTCACTGTCACTTGTTTCTGCTTCCCCCTTTCCTCTTTATTTATGCTTCACTTCAAAGCTTCAGTGGAAAATTTGAAGTGATCATTCACCCCCTCCCCCTCTGATCACATACTTGGACTTTTAGGTACCCATAGTAGCAGCAAGCAGGACAAGCAAATTTTTTTGTGATTTTGGATAAAGCACACTAAAGAAAAAACTGAAAGGTGAACTAACGAGACTAAAAAGCAAAGATAAAAGATAGCATGCAACTCCCCTATCTTCTAGAGCGGATTCCCCGACAACGGCGCCAGAAATTACTCTTGATGGCACTAAAGTAGTGCTCCTCGTTGGCTACCCCAAGTGGAAGGTTGAGATGTAATGTAGAAGTAATTTCCCTCGGTGAAGATACCAAGGTTTGTCTCCATGTCAGAACCCTCTGTTAGGTAATGTGCTAGGGTTAGCCAGTACTCTTGCATCATGTTAAATTTTCAAAAGAAATCTTTGAAATCAAATTCAAAAGCAAAATGGGAGAAGGAACCCCCCCCAGATGAATTACTTCAAAAGGCCAGATAAAAATCTTCTCCAAAAATTCATGTTAGATTTTTGAAAAGTCTTATAAATGAGTGTGATCACATATCAAGTGATGTGGGACCCACCCCATGCTCATAGATTTTTAAAATATTCAAACAGTGCCTTGGATTTAATGAAAAACCCCTGTTTGAGTTAAGATTCAAATTATTTGAATTTTAAAAATGTTGAAACTTTATAAGTGGCTAGTCTATATTGTTATGAAGCCATATAAAATTTTTCAGCATTTAATAAAATGCCTATCTATTTATTTAGCTAAGACAAAACAAATCTCAGAAAAGAAAATAGAAAAGAAAAGAAAAAAAAGGACTTACCTCGCATTCGGCCCAACTAGTTTCCCAGCCGGCCCAGCCCACCTCCCGGACTGTCGTCTTCCTCAAGCAGCCAGGTAGCTGCGTGCCCGGCAAGCCACGGCCGCCACGCCACCTGCTTGCCTGGCGCCTCCCCGGCCTCCTTAGCGCATCTGGACACGTCCTTGAGATGCCCACGTCCATTCCCCTCCCTCCAGTGCACTTGCCCCCTCCGTTCTCGCCGGATTTGAAGAAGACCGAGAGGATCGCCGGAGCGCGACGCCGAGCATGCGCAGCCAACGACGAAGAGGACCTTCCCGGAGCTGTCTCCCGTGTTCCCCTTCAAGCTCTTCATCGATCTGCAGAAGAAGGCGAGCCCGGAGCCCTCCTAGCCAGCGAATTCGAGGTCGAGCCGCCGCCAGAGCCGAAAGAGATCGACGTCGATTTCGTCGCCGTCGAGCCACCCCAGCCCTCGCCGCCACCTCCTTTGAGTTCCTGGTGAGCTCACGGTCAAAACCCCTAACCTCTCCCCCTCGATTTCTTCCTCTGTCACCGATCGCCATGGTTGCCGGAGTACCGAGCGGCCACGGTCGTCGTCGGCGGGCATCTGTTAGGCAATCATCCTCGCCGTCTTGTCCATCACCTCCGCCGTGAACTGCTGCTTCGAACGCGCCCAACGGTGGCTCAAATGGTGCTCTACAGCGAGATCCACCCCGAGCCCGTGCCACGGCCGCTGCGGAAGGTCGTCCCCGGCGTCGCTCCGGTGGCCTCCTTGGTCACCTGGAACCTCCCCGAGACGCGCGGCTCCACGAGCTTTTGTTTGGTGCCTCCAGCGCTTCAAACGGACCACGACAGCCTCCTCCCGTGCAGCGCCGCCGCGGTTCTGGTCGCCGGCGTTTAGCCGCCGGCCTGTCAGGCTGAGCACCGGGATTAATCACCCCCTAATGACCCCCTGAGCCACTGACCAGTGGGCCCAGTGGCTTAATTAAGCCACTGGATTAATTTAACCAGCCGGATTAAATTAACCAGCCACTGACAGGTGGGACCCCCTTGTCAGCCCCCCCTGACGCCAGCATGAAGTCAGCATGATGCAGTAATTCAATTCCAGAAATTAAATTGAATTAAAGAAATTCCAGAAATTCCAGAAAATAACCCAAACTTTGGAAATTCATAGAAAATTCATATCAACTCCAAATTGGACAAATAATATATGAAAAATGATCAGGAGAAAATAAGCTATCCAAAAATGAAACTTTCCACTATGTTTGGGTTGATTTTAAAATGGGACCAGTAGCATATGTCATTTGATTTATTTGAAACTAATTCAAATTCAATTCAAATGATTTTTGCAACTTGGACCATGGAATTATACTTTGTTTCAACCACACTTCAGAGGCATATCATACACATTTCCAAAAGGTTCAAAATGATCAAACAATGTCACATGTAACTTGGTTAATTTTGAATTCAAATTGGAGTTTGAATTTGCAATTCAATTTGCAATATACTCCATTTAAATGGAATTGCTTCACACATCAAAGCATATACATCAAGTTTCAACCTTCCATCATGAGATTGTGCATTGTATTTACTTTGCTACCTTGTTTGTTGTTTGTCGAGTAGAGGTGGAACCGGAGGAGGAGGCTGCCCCCTTCGTTGAAGACCCAGAACCCGAACCTCGTCAGCAAGGCAAGCAAACCCCCATTGATCATGTCGATAAAATCCCACTTCCCTCTCATGTCTCGCTTATGCATTGTATAGGATGATCACCATGATAACGATTCTATCGCATAGATGAACCCTTCCTTTGCATGACCTATCTTTTTGTCACAGTAGTAAGCAAACCACAATCCTAGCAAATGTAGGAGTTGTTTGATATCATGTGGCCCCTGCAAATGTTATCGCTTATAGCATGCTTAGTATGATACCATGATGATACTGTGATGTGAGTCGGGATGGTAGTGATCATGTTGATGATGGTAGAAAAGTGAAGGTGAATCGACCCTAATACAAGGTGAACGATGAGAGGCTGTGTAGGAGTACACGGTGGGTTGTCTTGTTGAACACCGCCCTAAGTCCGAGTTCTTGTGTGGTGATACAAGATGAAGAGTACAACCACATATCGGGCTCACTGGCCCCTCTCAACTTACTAACTCATCCCTTTTGATGTCCAGATGTCGCAATAGTTCGGAGTTCTGGTAGGTCTGTGGCCTGGCTGCTAAGTGAGAGAACGGCTCACCCGAGACCGGCGTATGCACCACGCACACATCACTTGGGTCCACTTCGGTAAACCGGCCGGGTTCACGATAGTGGTAGCCAACCCAAGTAGGCGGCTTTCTCGGACTAGATCGTCTATGAGGTAACAGTTGTGGTGAGCATCCTCGCCGACACTTCTTGAACGGTGTCGAGTACAAAGGCGGTAAATGATGATCATGTGTGTGTAGCGGTACACCCCTGCAGGGTTAACAAAACTATTCGAATAGCCGCGTCCGCGGTTATGGACTGTTTGGAAAGCTTAGCTTGATTATTAGATAACTTGAATCGGATACTTCTAAAACACACCAAGATAAGTGTGAGTGCTATGGCGTTCTTTCTCGTGGGGAAGTCGAGGAGGGCACCATAGTGGTGTATTGGTTGGAGAAAGTAGTGGACTCGTGTACGCTTCTTACCTCAAAGTCTGGTACTCGTAGTTTAGGACTAGCCAAGTCAAAGCTGGCATTTCTGCAAGTGAAACCCCACCTCCCTTTACCTTCATACATGTGCATGAGTAGTATAGCTCCTATGTAAGTCTTGCTGAGTACGACTTTGTACTCACGTTTGCTTAATCTATGTTTTAGATGAACCCACTGACCCCGAAGGTGGCTTCTTCATCGAGCTGGACGACTGAAGATCAAGCTAGTCTAGTCCCAGTCAGACGACTGGTTCCCTCGTGGAGGGTTTGTGTTTAAATAAGGCTTCTTAAGCCATTTGTTAAACTTGTCTGTACTCAGACATAATTTGCTTCCGCTTATGTTGTAATGTTGGATCACATGTTTGTGATCTCTGTTTGCACTCTATAAGAGTTATAAATAAAGATGTATACTTTGTAGAGAACTGCAATGATACCTACTGTTCATACAAGGCATGTGTGTTGCGTGTATGTTTATAATATGCATGTCTTTGTATGGGTTTTCGAGACCTTAGTTGTGATCTGGCTGGCGGTCTTTCATACACCAAGTGGCCCTTAGATGTGCGCAGCTTGGGGCATCGCCATGCGATTGTTCGAGACTCTGTCTCGTGCACACTTTGTGGTATGATCGAGCCCGCCCTAGACCCCGACTAAGTGATCGGGCTGGAGTAACTCTATGTAAGAGTTATGAGATAGTCGGTAGTATGGTTGAGGCGACATGTCTTTGAATATGGGAGATCACCACCCATATCATTAGACTTGTGTGCGGACGATGAGGACCCATCTCAGTTGATCATCCGGCCTGGATGGGATGCCCCTCACGTACGATGCTTTCCGAGAACGTTCTGTGCTTGGCCTTGTCTACTTAGACAAGTGGGTACGGTTCTCGGCTCTCCATATGACTATGTCTTAACTGGACTTGCATACGCTAACCCCGGGTCCCGACACTCCAGTAGAACTCCGATAAAGAGAAGTAGGTGACAACGGCGCTAGAAATTACTAGCATGAGTTGACGTGAACCTGCACACAGATACAAATAACTTTTCTCCTAACGAGTTCAGAGAGGTTATCAATCTCTCCGACCTTGTTGTTGACAAAGGGTCAAACGCAACAGATAAAAGGTAATGATAACTACAACTAGAAAGTAAAACATGAAGTAAATTGTGGGTGTAAACAGTGGTGGAAATATGGATCGGGGTCCCATGAGGTTCACTGCTGATGTCTCTCTCCCAAAAGATGATAAACAGCTATGCAAGGTGAAAAAATTACAGCTTGGCCATTGACAGGATTACGAGCGCAAACCAATGCTAACTATGCTACAAAAGAAAGGAGGAGGCTCAAAAGCATGGGCAGTACGCCAAGATAAGTAGACCGAAATCAATCACCATATACTACTAATCATCCACCTTGAGGTATCTATCCAGAACATCTCGCTGGTATTGAGTTGCGAGCCCCACCCAAAGTGTAAACCCAAGGCAATAGACAACGGCATTAAAAGAACTTTGCGTAAAGTAAACAATCCTTGCAACCGTGGTTACTAGCACCATTGTTTTCCCCTTGTGGCTACATCACATCCCCTAGACTCATGTTTCTCTCACTCAAGCTAGTCATCGGGGGGCATGAACCCACAATCATGCATAATGCTCCCTCTTGGAGTTACTACCTACCACTTGGCCAAAGAAATAAACAACAACGGAGAACATGCAAGAACTACTCAAGAACCAAAATATAAAGTAGAAGAACCAAATATATTACTCGTCACAATCTGAACAAAGTCTCATAATTATCAGATCCCAACAAACTCAACATAGCAACAGCAGAAAGAATTACATATGTGCCTTGATCATGTAGGGAAGCTCACAAGGTCTAATCCATGAAGAACAAAGAGGGGGAGAGGACATCACATAGATACTGATCATGGACCCATGGTCCAAGGTGGGCTACTCACGGAATATCTGGGAAGCGTCCATGGTGGAGTAGAAGCTGCCGGAGGTCAATCCTTCCTTCGGCACGGTGCCGGGAAGAGGTCTTCTGGCGCTCCCGATCTTGGAAGTGCGGAGGCAGCGGAACAGAGGCGAGATCGAGAAAAATGGTTATGTCCTCGAGGGTTTCGGAGGATGAGGTAAATATAGGCGAAGGGGGCAGCCACGGGGTCACTAGGGAGTCTAGGCGGCCCCCCAGCATGGCCCCACCCTAGGTCGCGCCCACAGGGTGCCTGGACCCCTGGTGGGTCCCCTCTGCCCCCCCCCTTCGGGCACCTGGCAGCTTCCGGTATGCTGATTTTTTATATATTTTCCCGGAATTTTTCTGGCATTTTACGTAATGGGAAAACCTGAAATAAAAAGACTGCAGAAAATAGAAACTGGCACTGGGGTGCACTGAGTAAATAGGTTAGCTCAAATATGATCAAAAGTGTATGAAAGTTTATCAAAAGCATAGCAATATCACCCAAAACATGCATGGAGTAAGAAGAAATTATAGATACGTTTGGGACGTATCACTTGGCCAAAGCAATAAACAACAACGAAGAACATGTAAGAATTACTCAAGAACATAAATATAAAAGGAGAAGATCCAAATATATTACTCATCACAATCTAAACATAATCTCACAATCCATCAGATCCTAGCAAGCTCAACATAGCAACAACAGAATGAATTACATATGTGCCTTGATCATGTAGGGCAGCTCACAAGGTCTAATCAATGAAGAGCAAATAGGGAGACAAGACATCACATAGCTACTGATCATGGACACATGGTCCAAGGTGGACTAATCATGGCTCATCTGGGAAGCATCTATCGTGGTGGAGAACTCCAACATGGTCCAAGGTGGAGGTTAATCCCCCCTCCGACAGGGTGCCAGGAAGAGGTCTTCAGGTGCTCCCGATCTTGGAAGCGTGACAGCGGCGGAACAGAGTCGAAATAGCGATAAAGGGTTCTGTCTTCGGGGGTTTCGGGATGAGAGACATATATAGGCGAAGCGGGGGGCAGCCAGGGGCGCACCAGGAGTCCAGCGGCCTCCCGGCGCGGCCCTACCCTAGGTCGCGCCCCCTAGCCGCCTGGGCTCCATGTGGGGCCCCTCTGGCCCCCCTTCGGGACTCTAGGAGCTTCTGGTACTCTGATTTTTATATATTTTCCCCGGAATTTTTATGGGCACTTTACGTAATGGGAAAACCTGAAATAAAAAGACAGCAGAAAAAGAAACTGGCACTGGGGGTGCACTTAGTTAATAGGTTAGTCCAAATATGATCAAAAGTGTATGAAAGTGTATCAAAAACATAGCAATATCACCCAAAACATGAATGGAGCAAGCAGAAATTATAGATACTTTTGGGACGTATCAACATCCTCAAGCTTTAATTCCTACTCGTCCTCGAGTAGGTAAGTGATAACAAGCATAATTTCTGTGGTGACATGCTACCAACCATATAAGAACTTTTAAGTAAAGCAAGTAAGGCATGTATTTAAATTCAAGTCATAACAAGCAAGAGTCTATATTAGCATTGAAACAAGCGACATAAAAACATAAAGGTGCAAGAGCTCTCGCTGTCCGTGACTCGAATGTCTCCAAATGGTGTTTGCGTGCAAGAAGTGGGAGATGGGAATACGAGAGAGAAAAAAAATTATTAATTTGAGAACTCAATCTACTAAAGTTTCACGCTTGGTCTTCTTTGGAATATTATATTTACTCGTCCCCAGAAAACTAGCCAGGTACAAGTCAAACTGATCCACTCCCTTTCGACATTTTGAGCACTCATGCAATGGATGAGCGTAAGCAAGAAAGTTGACACTTAGGATAGAAAAGAGAGAAAGATGGTGGAGGAGGAAGACAAAAAGGGTGTGAAAGGCTCACATCAATGAGGACAATCATAGCCGAGAGAAAGCCAAATGATAGATATGATGTGAGGAGTAGGGATTGCCATGCAACGGATGCACATATGAGCTATGGAAAGATCTCCAATGGAACTAGTGGGGGTGCATCCAACTTTCTTGCTCAAGAAGACCTAGAGCTCATTTTAGGAGGCTCATCATTGGAATATACAAGCCAAGTTTTATAGTGTAAAAGTCCCCACGTAGCGATATGCATGTATGATCATCTCTACGGAGTACAAGATACAAGAGGGAGTACGAGTGTGGATCTCTCAAAACGAATAGTAGTGTGCCCCTTCTCTCGTTTTGTTTTCTTTTTCTCCTTTTTTCTCTTTTTGTATTTTTTTTGGCCTCAATGGCTCTTGATATTTAACTCTCATTTATCCTCTTTGGGATCTTTTAATTTGTCCTCTTTGGGATTTTTTCCTCACTTTAGGGTCAACACTCTATTTGACAAGAAGTATAGAAGATCTTTCACACTTTACAAAAGTACTCAGCATAAATAAGATGAACCTATCATGATGTATACAAATGTGTGCCTCTGCCAGAGTAGCAGGAACATGTATGACATGAAGATCAAGTCATGAGAAGATGGATGTTGCATGGCAATATATCACGGAAACGCTATGGAAATGCCTTGATAGGTAGGTATGGTGGTTGTTTTGAGGAAGGATATAAGGAGGTTTATGATGACAGGGCGTATCATGCCAATGGTTTGGATGCACCGGCGAAGTATGCGCCAAATCTCGAGATGATAAATTGGCAATGCACGCTACCGAAGAGGCTAGCAAAATATGAGGAGGTGGAAGTGTCAACTTTCGAATACTTACATTAGTCCTACGAACTCATGCACTTATTATCTGTAACTCTCAATCTAATCAGGAGGTTCAGAAAGAGACAAGTACCCCAAGGATTAGTGTATAGGGGTTTGGTTATCCTTGCGCATCCTCGACTCATGGTACGTGAGTGTACTCTAATATCTGATCCCACCAAAGATTAGTGATCCATTTAGTAGCTAGAGTTCTCAGCTAGTTTTTGTAGTTTTTCAAAAATAAACACGGATGGACCAAAATACGACATCTATCACTAATAGGTTAAAGCTCTTGACATCAAAAGTTCAAACATTACTCAAAAAAATACCTCAAAACTATTGCAAGTTACTACTACAATTGAATAGCAACCTCAATTACCTACTTCAAGTCAAGAAACACAACTCAGTGCAACAAGCCAACTCTCTAAAAAGATAAATATGCAGACTCAATAGAGTTCCAGCAACAAACTAGACAAAATCTCTTAAAAAGATAAGTATGAAAACTAAGAGCTAAGCATGAAAACAGCTTACGAAAATATAAATAACACACACAAAGAAAGATAAGCATGAAAATCCTATGATGTGTTCTAGTTTAAAGTGGACCTTGTTTCTCTCCCACACAAAGAAAGTTGGGTTCTAACTTGTTATGAACAGAAAACAAAGCTAAATAAAAATAAAAAGTAAAGAGCAAGACGCTCCAAGCATAGCACATAACTCATGCAGTGATAAAAATATAGTGGAATGAAGGATGAACTGATAATTGTTGACGGAGAAGGGGATGCACAGGGGAATCCCCAAGCTTAGATATTTGAGTCTCCTTGGATATTTCTTGGGGGTGCATGGGGGCATCCCCAAGCTTGAGCATTTGACACTCCCGGATCTTCTTTCATCATCTTCCCTCGCACACTTGAAAACTCCTTTCATACATAACTCATCATAAGCTGATTAGAGAGGTCAGTACCCATACTAAAACAATATTCCTCTACTGGAAATAAAGATATTCTTGAAGGGCTACTGTTTCTGAAGACCGCCAAAGAAAATTTGCAAAGAAAAAGCTAGCGCAAGACTTGCAAAACAGAGGAAAGGCAAAACGTGGCAGAATCTGTGAAAAACAGACTAGCAGTTAGTAAATAATTTTTTGGGGTACTTCTGCAACTCAAATAAAAAAACTCAGAACGGACGCTCGAAATATAATTGTATATAGCACGTTGTGAAAAAAAATCAAATCAAAAAGATGATCTGGTGAGTTTAGCCAAATTATTCCATCCAAGGACAGAATCTGTTTTCTGGACAGCACGTTACAACTTTTGAACTTTCTTGCAATCGGAGTCTAAACTTGGCACAAAGCTTGAAAATAAAGATACAATGATGTTGCTAGAGTAGTAACCATCATCAAGACCACTAAAAACAGAAGGAAAAACATCTTGGGTTGCCTCCCAACAAGCGCTTGCTTTTACACCTTTGAGCTAGGCACAAAGAAAAAAGATCAAGTTTTATCAAGTGAAAGAGAATAGCTAGCCCCTGTAACGGACTCAAAAGGTAACTTAATATTTTTTCTAGGGAAGTGTTTCATGCCCTTCTTGAGAGGGAATTGGAATTTTATAATCCCTTCTTTCATATCAATGACAACTCCAACGGTGCGAAGAAAAGGACGTCCCAAAATAATTGGACATAAGGGTTCACACTCAATGTCCATAATAGTAAAATCAACGGGAACATAATTATCATTGACAATAATAAGAACATCGTCAATCCTCCCCAAAGGTTTATTTACGGAAGAATCAACGAGAAAAACACCAAAAGAACAAGGATCAAAATATTTCAATTCAAACATATCATACATTCTTTTGGGCATAAAGGAGGTACTCGCACTAACATCACATAAAGCATAGCAAGAGAAGTTATTAAATTTAATTTTGATAATAGGATCCCAACCATCTTCTATCTTCCTAGGTATGGAGGCTTCTACCCTAAGCTTCTCCTCCCTAGATTTAATGAGAGCATTAGTGATATGCTCCGTGAAGGCAAGATTTAGTGTGCTAGTGTGGGGGTCTCTAGACATTTTGTGTAGTAAACTAATAACTTCAGAAAGGGTAAAACTATCAAAATCAATGTCACTACTATCAAAGGTGGTAGTGGTGTCATCTAGGATCACTTGTTTATAACCCTCTATGTTCATAGGAGTTTCTTCTTCTATGGTTGAAGTAATAGCATCACCATTAATATGTCCAATGGGACTAGGGGTGTGTTGGGTGCTAAGAGTTTGGGTATCCTCAACAACTTGGATAGTAGCAACGGTGTCGTTTGTAGGAAGGCTCATAATTCTATCTTCTTCCTCCTTTTCTCTAGCCCATATATCTTTAAGTTTGGCCATCATCCTAATGTTTTCATTGATTTGCACTTGAATAGCATTCATAGGAGTGGTCTTCCTCTCCTCAAGGGGAGAAGTTCTAATTTTAAGCATCTCAACATCAAGGGATGAGTTATCTACCTTCAAAGATAGGCTATCTAATTTGTCTAATTTCTCTTCTACACTCTTGTGTAACGACCCGATTAACTAAGAATCGAAGTCTCTGTGCATTATGTGCTAGTCCCTGGATCAATAGCTAGCACACACAGTAGATGATGTAATGTCAAGAATAAACCACATGTCATAAATATTGCATCGAAGATCCAGTATTACAATAAAACATACCTGCATAGCTCAAGGCTAGCTTACAAATATAATACAGTGGAAAAACAATAAAAGCTTCGTGGAGTCCATCAACTCCACCGGCACAGTTGAGTAATAGACATCATAACCCTACAACGCATCACTTACTTGTCCTATACAATCCTGCAACACAGAAGGTTACAGCGCGAAATTGGGTCAGTACATCTGATTTGTACGGCAAGTCACACGAAAAATAATATAACAAACCTACAGCTACATGCAAGGTAAGTCAAAGGAAGTCTTATGGTTTTATTTTGAAGAAAGCTGATTTTTCCCTCAATCTACCTAAGTCAAAATTTTAGTTTAGCTTACTACATAAGGTTGAATTGGGAAGCACCAATTCCTACCCATACCCTTTTTTAAAGTTTCCCACTCAAGTTTTATTAAGGTGAATCATCTTTCAAGACCATCCAACAACAGTAATGCCTAGTTTCTCATAGTTGTCCATAACCGGGGAAATGGCTAATCATGATTAGTTTGTACGTTCTGCAGAGGTTTGTACACTTTCCCCACTGGACTCAACCCGAAGATTGAGACAAATTCTTTTAGAAGAGGTCACCTCCACCCTTTGGTAGCCGGTACACCTATCATATCTACATCTGCTAGCTACCAGGGCCAGGCTCCCCACAACGCACTCAACTAAGCCAGAGCCCATATAGCCCGTGGTAGTACATGGAAGCTACTAGTCACTAAGTCTGTCCGATCTTTTTGAGCCTGGACGGCGCCCACTTAGGGTGCACTCTCATGGGCGCAGTCCTTCGATAAGGTGCACGACTCCATGATGCCTTCCCTCCATACCATGCAAAACCATTGGGAGCATTTAGCCCTGAACCTTCCCTTAGAGAAGGTGCAGCCTCCAGGATGCATCCCGCCCGTCCAGAGGTGAATTATATTTAAGGTTGCTAGTCAAGTCATTAAATCCTCACATAACTCAATGTATTCTCAAGCCAATCCCCGTCTACAAGCAAAGCAATATAATCAAATACGAACTAAGACGACAAAGAATAAAGGATCAGATCATATGGCTATCCTACCAGGTTTGCAACAATAGTAATATATAATAGTCCTACACATGCATAGGGTGATAAGTACTACATTCATAATGAAAAATATAGTATGAGGTATGGTCAAAGTGTAACTTGCCTTATACATTCGATGAAGTTCTTCGCTCTCACGATCCAGATAACTCTACTCGTCACACTCCTAGCAATCTATCATAATGGAAAAAATACCACATAAACAATCACGCCAAAAGGAACCAAAATATCAACAAATGAACCACATAAACACAATAAGGTTTAGCAAAAAAACAACTCGGCTCGATACGGTACAAGTGTCGATGTGCTCGAAGGTGATAGGTGGAAGTTAAACTCGAGTGAGTCAACGAAAAAGAATTGTTGATATAACAGGTTATGACCAAAGGCATTATGAATTCACGGTGAACATCATGCCCATATGAAAGGTGTGTGGATATAACCGATAAGATGTTACTTGTGATCCAATATGCAAAAGGAATCACGTGAAATGAAATACTACAACATGAGTTATAGCAGGTTGAAGTTTGAATTAAATTAGAATTCAAACAGGCCCAAAAGTATTTGAATATGGTGGATAAATGATGTGGACAGAAAGTATATGATACGAGTGTTGCAATGCAAAAGGAATCAATCGAATTGGATCAATGGTACAAAAGATACGACCTCCGGAAGTTTGAATTTGAATTTGAATAAATTCAAATTCAAAATTGTGCTAATGTGTGGAAGATTAAATCTATGACAAAATACTGATCACTACGAGCGTGTAGGAAAAAGAATCACCTAATTTCAACACACGGTTTAAAAGATATAGGCAATACCGTTCTAGGGTGCAAACTGTGAAAAAGGGCTCATCCGCAATTAAAATAAAATTTCCATCACGAACAGGCCCCTGGACGCTACGGTACGAACAATGCTCGTTCTCGGCGTTAACCGGCGAGTGTTCACTGAATAAGAAACCAGGCAACAACGGTTAACAGGAGTAAAACTGAGTCAACGCCGGTTAACCGAAAAAAAAACCTAGATCTGGATTTAGATCAAACGGATCTAGTCCATTGGATCTCAATCTGACGGATGAGGACGGGGAGAAGCTCACCGGTGGCGGCGGCGATTTGATCGGTGGTGGTGCTCCGGCGGGGCGGCTGTCTGGCGGCGGCGGCGTCGCTGGGGTGGCCGGCGACGCGACCCGGGGGGGGGGGGGCGAGGCGGCGGTTGGCGGCGCAGTTCCGGCGAGGTGGCGCGGCCGGCGTGGTGGCGTGGTGGTGGCTTGGCTCCGGCCGAGGCGGCGGCGCGACCTGCAGCCGACGGCGGAGCTGATTCCGGCGAGGCGTTCCGGCGGCGGCAGCGGGAAAGTGGGGGCCGCTAGGGTTCCAAAAAAAGAAAAGGAATTTTCTGAAAATCCTTTTATAGACATAGAAGAAAAAAAAGAAAAAATACTGAACCGAGTCTGGCTTTAGTCGCACGCGGCGGAAAATAACAGAACTAGGCCGCTAGAAAGCACAAAATTTTAATTGGTCAAGCAACTACGCAGAACATTTTTATATAATAAAATATTAATTTTAAAAATGTCACAGCAATAAAATTAAATAATAAAATAAAATAAATTTGCTAGGAATACTTTTCTGGTTATTATGAAATTTTCATAAATCATTTTAATGCAATAAAATCTGTTTGAGCATTATAAAAATCCCCAAAATAATTCTAAGGTTATTTATAATACTCATAAAAAATTTCAAAAAATATTCCAAATATTTTTCAACTTTATTTAAAGGGGATAAGTCATTTTATATCCTCTCCAATGAATTTCCTTAAGTTGAAAAATGTTTTGAATATTCAGAAAAATCCAAATAATTATGTAAAACATTTTCCAACTCTCTTAATATGTTGAAAGAGTCATATTACCTTATCTCATTTTATTTATTGGATTTGCTTTAAATAATGAATGCCAATACACTAATAATGAATAATAGGGAAAGTCCTTTTATTCCCTCTCATTTTATTATTCAGTTAAACTCCAAAAGTTTTTAAATCCTACTAAAAATCAACATATCAAGCAAACAATCATTATTATAACTAATTTATTAACATTCCAAAAATTGGAAATTTTTGGGATGGTACATCTTGTTGAAGACTTTTTGGGTAGTGATAAATTCCTTAAGATTGCTCTTTAATTCAGAAATGGATTTCTTGGTGCTAGGAAAAGTGTTGTTGTTCCCATAGTTGTTGGAAGGGACCGGTCTAGGATTGCTACCAAAGTTACTCCTATAAGCATTGTTGTTAAAGTTGTTTCTAGAGATAAAGTTCACATCTACTTGTTCTTGAGCAACCATGGAATTTAAAGGAACATCATAAGGATCAATAGGAGCTTGCTTGGTAAGTAAAGACATGATCAAGTCAACTTTTTCATTTAGGGAGGAGATCTCCTCGACAGAGTTTACCTTCCTACCTGTTGGAGCTCTTTCGGTGTGCCATTGGGAATATTTGGTCATCATCTCATCTAGTAGTTAGTGGCAGCACCAAGTGTTGTTGAAATAAAGGTTCCTCCCGCGGCCGAATCTAGCAGGTTCCATGAGGTAGAGTACAAGCCTGCATAAAAAGTCTGGATAACCATCCAAGTAGTGAAACCATGCGTAGGGCATTTCTTAACAAGAGATTTCATTCGTTCCCAAGCTTGGGCAACGTGTTCATTATCCAATTGCTTAAAATTCATAATATTACTCCTCAATTGGATAATCTTGGCAGGTGAGTAGTACTTCCCAATAAAAGCATCCTTGCACTTATCCCAAGAATCTATGTTATTCCTAGGCAAGGATTGAAACCAAAGTTTAGCTCCTCCTCTCAAGGAGAAAGGAAAAAAGCATAAGCTTAACAATATCACCTTCTACTTCTTTATGCCTTTGCATATCACAAAGTTAAACAAAATTAAACAAGTGTAAACCAGCATCATCTACATTACCAGATAATTGTTCTTTCATAGCAAGAGTAAGTAAATCAGGTTTAATTTCATATGAAGATGCTGCAGTGGCAGGTGTAGCAATAGGAGTGCAGATAAAATCATTGTTGTTGTGACTAGTGAAGTCACATAACTTGTTGTTTATAGTGGTACCCATAGTAGCGGCAGGCAAGACAGGCAATTTTAATGTGATTTTTGATAAAGGACACTAAAGCAAAAACTGAAAGTTAAACTAGCAAGACTAAAAAGCAAAGATAAAAGATAACGTGCAACTCCGCTATCTTGTAGAGTGGAGTCCCCGGCAACGGCGCCAGAAATTGTCTTGATGGCTTCTCGCCGCTTGTTGGTTACCCCAAGTGGAAGGTTGAGATGTAGCACAACAGCAAGTTTCCCTCAGTGAAGATAACGAGGTTTATGTCTCCAGTAGGACTCCGACAACGACAAGTAGGTGACAATGGCGCTAGAAATTGATAGTGCGAGAGTTGACGTGGACCTGCACAAAACAACAGATAACTTTGCTCCCAACGAGTACAGAGAGGTTGTCAATCTCTCCGATCTTGTTGTTTTCAAAGGATCAAACGCAAGGGTAGATAGTAGTGATAACTGCAAATAGAAAGTAAAACAGGAAGTAAATTGAGGGTATAAATAGTGGTGGAAATATGGACCGGGGTCCCATGAAGTTCACTAGTGATGTCTCTCTCCCAAAATACGGTAAACAACTATGCGAGGTGAACAAACTACAGCTGGGCAATTGACATGATTAAAAACGCACCGCAATTCTAACTATGCTACAAAAGAAAGGAAGAGTCTCAGAAGCATGGGTTGTACGCCAAAAGAAGTAGACCGAAATCCATCTGCATCTACTCACTAATCATCCACCTTGAGATATCTATCCAGAACATCTCGCTGGTATTAAGTTGCGAGCCCCACCCAAAGTGTAAATCCAACGCAACAGACAACTACATTAAAATAACTTTGCGTAAAGTAAAGAATCCTTGCAACCGCGGTTATAAAGCACCGAATTTTCCCCCTTGTGGCAACAACACATCCCCCAAGCCTCATGTTTCTATCACTCAAGCTAGTCATCAGGGGGCATGAACCCACAATCATGCATAACGCTCCCTCTTGGAGTTACTACCTACTACTTGGCCATAGCAATAAACAGCAACGAAGAACATGCAAGAATTACTCAAGAACATAAATATAAAAGGAGAAGAACCAAATATATTACTCATCACAATCTGAACATAATCTCATAATCCATCAGATCCCAGCAAACTCAACATAGCAACAACAACAAGAATTACATATGTGCCTTGATCATGTAGGGCAGCTAACAAGGTTTAATCAATAAAGAGCAAATAGGGGGAGAGGACATCACATAGCTACTGATCATGGACCCATGGTCCAAGGTGGACTAATCATGGCTCATCCGGGAAGCATCCATGGTGGTGGAGAAGCTCACGGAGGTCAATCCTCCCTCCGGCAGGGTGCCGGGAAGACGTCTTCTAGTGCTCCCGATCTTAGAAGCACGGAGGCGGCGAAACAGAGGCAAGATCGCGGAAAAGGGTTCTGTCTTCGGGGGTTTCAAGATGAGAGAAATATATAGGTGAAGGTGGGCATCCAGAGGGCACCAGGAGTCCAGGCGGCCTCTCGGCACGGCCCCACCCTAGACCGCGCCCCCTGGCCACCTGGGCACAAGGTGGGGCCCCTCTGACCCCCCCCCCCCTTCGGGACTCTGGAAGCTTCCGGTACGCTGATTTTTTATATAATTTTCCCATAATTTTTCTGGCACTTTACGTAATGGGAAAACCTGCATTAAAAAGACAGTAGAAAACAGAAACTGGCACTGGGGCGCACTGATTTAATAGGTTAGTCCAATAATGATCAAAAGTGTATGAAAGTGTATCAAAAGCATGGAAATATCACCCAAAACATGCATGGATCAAGCAAAAATTATAGATACGCTTGGGACGTATCACCACCGCCTGCGAACAGTCAGATTGAAGAACTAGCAGTCAGCAGCCAGCGAGACGTGTAGCCGGCACCAGCAAGACCTGCGATCAGAGCCGATCATGTTCCTTCATAACGCTTAAAAACATCCTTTACACAAAACTTCTCATAACTTGATTAGAGCGGTTAGTGCCAACAAATAATAATGATGCACTTGGGTACTGTTGGAACACATTGGAACAATCAAATTAAACATTAGCTATTGTTCCCCAACTTTTTTTAAGGATTTTCCCCCCAAAACCATGAAAAAAGTGTACAAAATAAGCAAATGCAATGGTAAGGCAGAAATCTGGGAAAACGGGGTAGATTGTGAAACTTGAATAAAAGCGGGCACTTCAATAGCTCAAATAAAAATACTCAAAACTAATGAAAGTTTAACAATTGTATAGAGCATGTTGTGTAAAAAAATAGATAAAAAAGATGATCTGGTGAATCGTGTGCTATTGGTTGCGTTCGGGACTAGATTGGGGCATAGCTTGGCTTTCTGTAAAATCCCTGTGTAATTGACTATGTTCCGCAGGAATTAGGTCCATTCTGGCATATACAGGGAAGATATCAACTGCCCCTTGATACGTCCCAACCGTATCTATAATTTCCGCTTGTTCCATGCTTATATGGTTGATATTGCTATGTGTTTTACTACACTTTCATACCTTTTTCAACATATTTGGACTAACCTACTAACTCGGTACCCTAGTGCCAGTTTCTGTCTTCTGTTGTCTGTGCATTACACGTATTTACCAATATTTAAAGTGTTGGGAAAATTCCATAATTAATATATAAAAAACCTACACAGAAGAAGACTCTAGAAGCACTGGAACCAGGATCATCAGCCGCCAAAGGAACACGAGCACCTAGCTTGGGAGCCATGGAAAAAGTAGCAAAGAGAGAAGAGGAAGAATAAGATGCAAGCAATCAAAGGATAAACTACCCGATGGCTATTTATAGTAGTTCCGAGGAGAGGATCAATCAATGCCATAATAACATGGATGAACAACCCATGGTAGGTGACATTTATGGAAAGACTCCACGATTCCCACCACAATATCAATTCCTCCAACAGGCGTTTCGGGCAGTGAAATCATAATTGCAGTACTGGATCTTTGACTGAAAAAGTCAAAAGAAATTTTTTTGTTGGAAGATGAAACGAAGAGACAAGAGAATTGGCACCGACTCCTTGTAAATATTAAAAAATGAGAGAGTTGGTTTAACCAATTGAAGAGTCGGCAAAAACACATTAGAATCAAGAAGATTGCTGTGAAGACTAAAGCATCACACCAATCCTGGGGGCTACTGTCGGGGGATGGACCAAGCCGATAACCTGACATTAGGATCTACGGGACGACTCACTTATGGAAGGCCCACGAAAGAAGACCCGGCCATGAGCCGGCTGCGCCAAGCAAAGGAGATCGAAGCCGTAGAAGGAATTCGACTTACGTTGTATAGAACGTAGCGTATTTGTAAAGTTGAATCGGACTACACCTCGTGTCGGAGTCAGACTCGTGGAATCCCGGGACCCAGTGCCTTTATAAGCCGAGGTCCATGGGATCCAGGGTCAAAAACAATCTCAATCCAAGATAGGACTAGACACTTTCGGGGAAACCTAGATCTCCTCGAGAACTAAGGTTGCGAACCGGCTCTCTTGTAATCGATCAACCAACTCGTCTTTCGGGAGTCGGAACCCATAATAATAAGAAGTAGGAGTAGGCTTTCACCTCAAGACAAAGATGGGTTGAAACCTGGGTAAATCGCCGAGTCTCTTGTCCAGGTCGACTCTCTTCATGAAATCGCCTCGCAACAAAGGTCCCATGCTAAGTTCGACTCTTCGGACATCTGCTGTGACTTCCCCACGATAGTTGGCGCCAACCGTGGGACCTGCGCTTGCAGGTGTTGAGATTCTGGAGGGAGCTCTGCAAGGCATGGAGGGATTCGTCGCTGGACGGATAACCAGAAGCCGGCGCGGGAAACTCTGCATCGATGACTCAACCTGGGGCCCTGAAGCCGATTCTGTCAAATCAGGATATCGGGTCCCGATCGGGTCTATCCACATCTTCATCGGACGGACGGATCTGAGCCAGAGCCAGATCCTGAAGTTCCCATCGAAACTTCAAGTCGGCGACATGGCGACTCCAAAAGAGCTTCCGTCGGATTCATTGATGAGTCTCTAGAGTCGGAGCACTCTGTCGAGTCCCCAATGTACGAAGCCTCAAAGGAACTGACTGATGCAGACTCATATCCAAGTGAAGGAAGCATCTCAGATGAGGGGTCCATCCGATCTATGGGGAACAATAGACTCGGTACCGGTGTGCCATAATATAACCCAGATTACCCTCACTTTGAACCTCCATATTGTGCACGGTGTTCATGGCCGACATCGGAGGACTGGAGAGTCGGGCAACCCAAAATCAAGGCACAGAGTCGGCCATCGGCGCGGCTCCCAACGCAGATAGGGACCCGGTAGACCGCTCGTCAGCTCAAGTCCCCACTGGAGCCGAAGCCCTCATAGCAGCCCTAAACTCCCTTGATGAGGCCTTGGCCATGACAGTAACAACGGAGAATCAGGAGGCCTGGAACTCGAGGGTCAACGAACTCAAGGTACGGGTAGCGAGCTTACGGAGGGAAGCCAACATCGAAAAAGAGCAGATGGCTGAGGGAGATGCCCGGCTCGTTCATTAAGCCGCGCGCCTCCGGGGAGAGTTGGATCTGATAGATGCCCAGTAATTGAGCCTCGCCCATACGCGCCCATAGGGATAAACGAGTCGGTTCCCCCTCGGCTACCAAGGACGAACGCTCTTCCACAGCCGTGACCAGTCGAATCCCCCATGATTCACGCCTCCCAGACAGCCAACTCCTTCTCCACGCCAAGATCACTTCCATACACCTCCTCATCACTTCGACAACCCCATGGCTAATGTCATGGAAGCGACCCGTTAGCTCACCAACGCGCCAATTCATGGGGACACTCCAGCAGATCGTGCCGCCCGCGAGACCGTCGACTTCCTCAAGACAGCGATCAGACATCAAGGCCAATACTCACATACATACATGGAACTCCCTATCGAAGTGCAAGCCGGCAAGCAGAGTCACCGGCTCCTGCAGCCTCGGGCAGCCATCGCCAGCACAGGCACCTTCGCCTCTGAGCCCTCAGGGGGTATTGATAATTATGGACCTACCGGATCCTAACACCAACCACCATATAGATTCTGTGGCCCAACTCCTCCCACAGGAACCAAGCACCGAGTTCGTCAGCAGATCCGTGGGTAACCGATGTCTAGTATTTTCTTTGAGGAACACACACTTGCCCCGAAATTTCAAAGGACCGAGTAAGATCCCAAACTACACGTCTGACATGGACCCGGCGGCTTGGATCGAAAGCTACGACCTCTCCATGGATATGATGCAAGCCGGCGAAGAGGTTTGTGCTCGTTACTTCACTATGATGTTGCAAGGGCCGGCTCGCACATGGTTATAAATTATCCAAAGAATTCCATCACCTCTTGGGCGGATCTCAGAGAGAAGTTCATCAAGAATTTCCAAGGCCCCTGCCAGTGAGCCACCACAATCGTCGACTTGGAGCACTGTGTCCAGAAAGAAGGAGAGTCGGCCCTAAGCTGGGCATGACGAGTCGCAGATATAGTCCATTCCTCAGACACTATTACCGCACAGACAGTAGTGATCGTCTTGGAAAGAAACTGCAAGTTCGAGCCTCTAGTACACAAGCTTGGCCGACTCAAGAGGACGGCCAGTAACATGGGAGAGCTCATGAACGCGGTCATCAAGTGTGCCGAGTCTGACAAAATCAAGGATGATGATCAGGAAGAGGACAAAGCTGCCCCGAATAAAAAGAATAACGATAAGGGATCTCAGAGCCAGAATCAACAGACCAAGCGTCGACTCGATCAGAATTGAAAGTCCAAGTATGTGATTAGAGGGGGAGGGGGTGAATGATCACTTCAAGTTTTCGACTGAAAGTTTGAGGTGAAGCATAAGTAAAGCGGAACAGGGAAGCAGAAACAAGTGACAGGGAAGTAAAACTGGAAGCGAAACTAAATGCAGTGAATCAAAACACATTGAAGCATAACTGGGAAACAAATGCAGTGCTGAAGGTAAATGCTTGAAGTAAAATGAACTGTGACTCGACGATGTTTGTTCGACCAGTTCATGCTTTGCAAAGCGCTACGTCTGGTTGGAGGGACTGGTTATTGAACACCTGGAGCAAATATCTCTCCGTCCGTTGCTCCACTGCACCAATCTCCTTGAGCTTGGTCAGTTTTGACTCGGGGTAGATTATCAAGGAAATCTCCGAAACCTTTGACAGACTTGATCTTCGAGGCGACAATTACTCTTCGCTCTCTGAAGTCGACACTCTAACCGTCTAGGAGAATTGCAGTTCTCCAAGATAAAAAGGCTAGTAAGATTTCCCCTAAGTCATCTCGAATCTACTCAGATCAATGGGACTTAGGCTTCAGTATTCTGGGTTTTGGGTTTTGCTTCGGTGGCGATCTTGGGGTGCTCTCTTCAGTCTCTCTCAGGAATGTTCTTAGAGCAGCCTCCTGCAAATGGAGGAGGGGGCGGCGTATTTATAGTTGGCGATCCCGAGGTGCAAAATGACCAATTTGACCCGAAGTGAGAGCTTGACACGTTTCTACAACAGTCGGATTTGTCATTGCAGCGCAACTTTACTTGCGGAACAAGTAAAGCTAACTCACGGACATAGTTCTGCTTCGGAAGTCAAAGAACGAAGTCTTTGCTACCGAAACTTAACTCAGTGCGCATGAGATTTCTTCACTCTAGTATCTCACTTGGTTTAGATTTGATCTGAGCATTTTCTAAATAACTTCGGGGTCCACAAACTAAAAACCCTTCTTGATAGTACGGTTTGTCCTATGACTCAAGGAACAGAAAAAGAACTACACAAAAACATATAAGTCTTGCGCCGTCTTCTTCATTTCCTTCAATGACTTGAGCTTCAGGACGCCTTCATTTTTGGGGGTCATCCTCCGTGATTATGCTTCGCTCAAGGTGCAATGCTCCGATAACTTGAAAACCTTCCCTGAAGATTTATCACCGAGCTTGTCCTTCAGGAACCTATTCAACTGTTTACACTAGAAAACATTGTTAGTTCCTCTACTGTCTTGTCCAACAATATCCAAAACACACGGGGGCAAAACTTTGCTCTTACAATCTCCCCTTTTTGGACTATTGTTGACAAAACAGGCATCGATAGAAGATATTGAAGTTTTTGTGAAGTGATGGGACAAACTCTAAGATATGAAGTTTTTGGCTCGCCCTGAATGCAAGCATCGAAGATTTATATAATCGAAGTTAGTGCTTGAGGGAAGTTTTTTCTCGGTGGAGAGCAAAACAAATATCTTAGCGAAGACAATTGAATTTGAAGATATATATCCAGAAATGTGTGCAATTGCTTCCAATGACTTGTGACTTAGAAAATTATAACCACCTGCAAGATAGACGATACGAAGCAACACTTGCGAGCAAAGGATTATTAAAACTTAAATGTAGAATAGGAGTAGCATAACCGAAATCAAACTTAAGTTACAACCCAATCGAAGGGAATGGAATGTTTGTTGTAACTTAAACCAAGTGAAGTAAAATGCAAACAGCAAAAGCCCTTTCCCCGATGAAAATCTATCTCGTCGATGCCCTCATTCTCCCCCTTTTTGTCATTGATTGGAAAAAAGGTTAGGAAGAGGTTCAAGAGATCTACTTCGCGGCATCAGCACCCTTGGAGCCCGACGAAGCAGAACTTGAGAAAGACTCATCCGAAGAAGATTGATCTTCCGACGCAGGCGAAGGAAGAGCTTCGAGTCGCGTCTGAGTGATGAGGTTGATGTCGAGGTCGCTGTCGTCGAGGTCGTCGTCGTCCTTCTAGGTGATGGAGTCATTTTCGGAGACGGTGTCCGGCCTGATGGGTTCTAGCTCGTTGACGAAGAATACTTCATCAATCTTGTGCAGGGTAGGAAGATTTTGATTCGGGCGGTCCACTATATCATCACGGGAAAAGTTTTGCTGGAGGTGCTCATACTCTTTGTAAATGCGATCTTTACGAAGGACTTTAACTGACTTGAATTTCCGGAGTCCCTTCCAGGAATGTCGTTTGAGCACTCGCAGATACAGATTGTTTTTGAGAGCAATGTTGCCAACGCGGTTAATTTCATCAGCAAGGAACTTCATCTGGTGATGATTTTCTTCAATGAAGTTTTCGAGCATTTGCTGCGACCGAAGATTGACTTCAAAGTGATAGCAGTCCTTCTGGAATTTCTTCGAGATATTGCGCTGATTGATTTGATGGCGCACTCCAACATATGTGGCGAAGATGTCATTGGGTTTCCTCAGCAATTCCAAAGTGTCACGCACTGGAGGAAGGAAGAGCTTCGGATGATGGCGAGCCAGAAAGTCTTCGTGGCGGCCATGATCGCAGAAAACATGCAGCCAAGGAGCATATGGCTTCAGCGTATAGGGAAATTCTGCATCATGGACCAAGTTCCGAATGAAGCAGTCCTCGAAGTCAAATACGAGACCATGAGTGAGCTTCATAATCGCATGCCTTGTTTCTGATTAATGATTTGATTCTTCCGAAATGGAATCAATGGAATCAATGAGTTGGACAAGATATAGAACCAAGTCTTGGAAATGAAGTTCAAATGCTTCGGGCGAATGTTTTCAGGAATATAATTTGCAGTGACTTCAGTATCCAACAAGGTAGAAAATTGTTCTTCAGTCAGATCTGGCTCTAAGTGAATCTTTTCTAGTTCGCCAGTATGCCTTGGAATATTGATTATTTCCATGAACTCTGCGGAAGACATTATGAACTTTTTACCTTGGATCATCCATTCTAGTATCCATGTGCGGGGTTCATTTGCATCACCCGAAACATATAGTGTGGCATAGAATTTCTTAATGAGTTCAGAATTGAAGGGAGTGCTCAAAGCAAACAACCGAATCAGATTCTGATTCTCAATGGTTTCGGTGATGTTCTGGAAGCAAGTGGCAGTGGAAAGACTTCTCATATCCAGATACCTGTGGCGAAACAAAACTCCTTGCTGACAGAAAACCTTGGTGTATAAGATTTGTTGTTCCGCAGTCCAGAAGCGACTATCAACGCTTGCTCTTGCGAGGATTCAAAATCTGCACTTGCTCATCTTCATCTTCATGTGCTTCGGCGCGAGGCACACGTGATTCAGATTCTTGAGCAATTCGGGCGGAAGAATAATCACGCGAGTTGCGCGTTCCTGAGTGTGAGGGTGAGGGTTCATTGACTTCCGGGTAAGTTGATGGGGTTGGTGCAGGAGCAGCAGGTGGTGTAGGAGTCTTGTACGGTGCGGGGAATGTATCATGTGTTGGTGTGGGAGCGCGAGGTGGAACGGGTGCATGCGTTGGTGTAGGTGTTGGGGTTGGGGTTGGCTTGGGAGTTGATTTGGTAGGAGAAGGTGTAGGAGTTTTGGTGGGTGGAGCTGAAGCTTTTGGCTTTGACTGGGAAGGTTTTGGCTGGGGAGCAGGATTGGGAACTTCTTCAGTATTTTTCTTCGGTAGGTTGGTTGGTTCATCACTTGTATCCATGTCAGCAGCCGAGGCCAAAGTGACATTACGTTTCTTGGTGGTCCGTTTCCTTGGAGAAGGGTCAGAAGGCCTGGCTTCAACAGGCTTTGCAGCAGCTGGTTCAGCTTCCAGCGGGGCCTTGCGCTTCCGGGAATCTCTTTCCATAATGGAAGCATTATGCGTATTGACCATGTCATCCACTGCAGCTTTGATCTTTTCCTTGTACGTTTAGATGTTTTCCTTGGTGGTGGTGTTGATGTATGTCACCTTCTGAAGCAACTTCAAGGCGTGTTGTTTGAATTCTTCATCTGATTCAGCTTCAGCGCGTTTTGATAGTTGTGAATATTTTCAACTTTAGCTCGATCTCTTGAATGCAAATCCTTCAGCTGACTAATCATGGTAGAGATCATTGCTTCGATGGAGCCTGAGATGTAGACTTCACCGAGATCAATAGCTTCAGGATCTTCTGCCTCACATTTCTTCCAAAGAGCTTCAGTTACGCCCAATTGATCCCATAGTTCGCCTTCACGAGGATCAGGGAATTGATGTTCACTATGGCGATCGACTTCGGCTTGAGCTTCAGGAAGAGAAATTCCTTTCTGCTTTGGTGGAATTTCTTCAGTAGAAGGAGTCATATCAACTACTTCCTTCTTCTGGGCAGCCTTGGCTGCTTTCTCAGCCTTCTTCGTTTTGAGGCCTTCTAGTGAGGCCTTGCGTTTAGCTTCCTGTTCAGCCAACAGTTTGGCTTCAACAGCAGCTTTTTCTTCATTCTTCTCGGCTTCGGTGAGCTTTCGCTTCGTCTCAGCCTTCTCTGCAGCAAATTTTGCGGAGTCTAGCTCCCTTTGCTTTCTTGCAGCTGCTTCTTCTGCCTTCTGCTTCTCTGCAGATTCTCTAGAAAGAACATTGCGGTCCAGTGCCTCCTCGAGGTCTTTCCGTTTCAATTCAGCTTCAGTGAGCTTTCGCTTCCCTGAAGGATTTGGTGCTGCAGAGTGCTTGGGCTTCGCTGATGCAGCAGCCTTAGCAGATACTTGAGGCTTTGCTGGGTCGTGCCTCAGCTTGCATTGCCTCTCATTGTTGAGGGCATCAGCCGGTGGCTTGGAGGCCAAAGGCTTCGCAACCACCAAATTTGACAACTCAATGGTGGGGCGAGCTGCGGGCTTATCTGTGGGGTCTTGAATTTTTATCCCCTTTGCATTCAGTTTCTCTCCTGGCTTCTTCTTCAAAGGAAGCCGAATCCTTTGCTTCTTGGGGGAAGCAGGTTCTGACTCATCATCTGCTTCCGATTCTAATTCGTCATCAGCTTCAGCATTTGACTCATCAAGAATCGAGTCTTCTAGAGCTGCACATTCCAGTCTTGATTGCTCTTCATCATCGGTGGAGGCATGAGGGGGTGAAGCAGATTTCTTCTTAAGTTTCCTCTTCTTCTTCGAGCTCGGGCCAACTCCATGAGCTTCAGCGGCAGCTAACTTGGCTGCCTTCTTTGCTTCCTTGAGTCGCTTCATTTCTGCAGCGATTCTCAATCGCTCTTGCTCTTCAGGATAATCATCCAGAGTCTTGACGGTGTTGGGGTGAGGATATTTGGGAGGAACTGGATAGTACAGATGGCGATTTTCTTCAGTGTATCTTCCACACATGTGTGAAGTGTATAGGAATGGTGGATTGAAGGAAAACTGCATTGCCCATTTCACCAGTCAGGGATACGCTTGTATTTGTACCACCTAATGGCCCAGTAGCGGCGAATGATTTGCAAACAAATCTTGCGCTGTTCCTTGGTTTCTTCCGGAGGTGTATCATATCCAAGTTCAATCCGAATGGACTCAAGAATGCCTCTTGCATTGTTTGTTTCCTTTGTTCTGCCTCCTTTTCTCTTGGGAGTAGCCTGTTATGCTTCGTTGAGGTGATCAAGTACTGGCGAATCATCACCGAAGCCTAGATCCTCAGACATCCTGTGAAAGAGATAAAGGTAGCGAGGGAAAAAGACAAGTATGGTCTGAGCACCAGCAAAAGTTTCGACCAAAATAATGATTTTGACAAGAGATTCAGTTGAATATGGGTGATGTTTCCGGTCTGGTCTGAGCTAGAATTAGCAACATCAATTGAGAAAAGATAAACTGCACGCCCTAACATAGAACAGATGGCATCAAACCCTAATTTCTAACCTGAATCGAGATGGGAAGCTTTTGCTTGCTAAAACAAGTTTCCCAAGAGATCAATGATCCAACGGATCGAAAAATCCTAGAGAAAATAACATAAAGAGAACACACTAAGAACAGATCCAATATGTATGGAAAACAAATAGAGAGAAGTAAAAGATTGGAACAAGCCCGACGTACCCTAACTCGGCGACGGAGGGCAGCTACGGCGACGACCAGCGGAGGAGGGGCTCGACGGCGGCGCGAAGTCCACGGCGGCGCGAAGTCCGGCAGTGAAGCGGCGAGAACGTCGATTGAGACGAAGAGCACGACGGCGCGCGAGAGGGATTAGGGTTGCCGAGCGTTTGGGAAGAAGTGTGATATGGTGTCGCCGGGCGAGGGGTATATATAGGCAGGTCTGACAGGAGTTGTCAGGTCAGATCGAACGGTTCCCAGCGACTGACCCTCTGAATTCAACGGTGAGGATTTCGTGGCGTTTCGCGAGCGAATCTCAATGACCTGGATTTGAAGGGATCTCAACGACCGAAGAATATGTCTTGGTCTTGAGTAAAACTTCGATAAAAATTGTAAGCATTTGATTCATAACACAATGACGTTCGAAGCAAAATACATTCCGTTTCAATTGTGCTCAACCATTTTAGACAGATAGAATAAGAGGGAAAAGGAACAGAGGGGGTAGGGTCCGAGACTTATCACCTCGAAGAAAAACCAAACAAAGCAAAAGGTGATAAGCATTGAGGACTAAATCCAAGCTAAATAAAAAATATAAATTGAAGCAAAAACAAATAATGAAACCAAAAACAAACAACAAAGTAAATGAATATATACATGGGGGTAAAGGTTCGGTCTTACAATACATTTCGTGAGTCCAAAATATTGAGCTCACACCTTAACGCACAGAACCTTTTCTCATCCAATAGTTTCGTGAATATATCAGCCAGTTGATCTTCAGTTCTGACATGACTAATCACAATATCTTCACGCTGAACATGATCACAAAGAAAAATGATGGCGAATGTCAATATGCTTCGTGCGAGAGTGTTGCACAGGATTGTGAGCAATTTTGATTGCACTCTCATTATCACAAAGAAGGGGAATTTTCTTCACATGAATACTATAATCCTTCAGCGTTTGCTTCAGCCAAACTATCTGAGTACAACATGACCCAGAAGCAATGTATTCGGCTTCAGTAGTAGATATTTAGACTCAGTTTTGCTTCTCGGAAGCCCAACACACAAGTGATCTTCCAAGGAAATGACAAGTCCCTGAAGTTGATTTCCTGTCAACACGATCACCAGCCCAGTCTGAATCAGAATAGCCTATAAGATCAAACTGACATCCCTTGGGATACCACAAGCCCAAGGTAGGTCTGTGAGCAAGATACCGAAGAATTCACTTTACTCAAGTATGATGTGATTCCTTTGGATTGGCCTGAAAACAAGCACAAATACATACTGAAAGCATAATGTGAGGTCTAGATGCACAAAGATATAAGAGAGAGCCAATCATAGACCAATATTTCTTCTGGTCGAAGGCTTTGCCCTTTTCATCTGCATCAAGGAAGCCATTGGTAGGCATTCGAGTCTTAATTGTTTTCCAATCAGTGAGACCAAACTTCTTCAGGCAATCCTTGCGATGTTTTTCTTGAGAAATAAAGGTGCCATCCTTCTGTTGACGGATTTGAAGTCCAAGGAAGAACTTCAATTCACCCATCATAGACATCTCATATTTCTTCGACATCATTTTGGCAAATTCTTCACTAATTTCAGTGTTAGTGCAGCCAAAAATAATATCATCCGCATATATTTGACAAACAAACAAATCACCATTATAAGATCGAGTGAAAAGATTTGGGTCAGTTGTTCCTGGTTTGAAGCCTTTCTTCAGAAGGAAGTCCTTTAGTGTGTCGTACCAAGCACGAGGTGCTTCCTTTAGCCCATAAAGAGCCTTGTGCAACCTGTACACCATGTGAGGATTCTTCGGGCCTTGAAAACCTGGAGGCTGCATAACATACACTTCTTCTTCGATTTCTTTGTTAAGAAAAGCACTCTTCACATCCATTTGATAAAGTAGGATACCATTGAAATTTGCAAAAGCAAGCATAACATGAATGGACTCGAGACGAGAAACTGGAGCATAAGTTTCGCCGAAATCGATACCTTCGATTTGGGTGTATCCTTGTGCTACCAGTCGTGCTTTGTTTCTTACCACAATACCATCTTCATCTTGCTTATTGCGAAAAATTCACTCTGTACCAATGATGTTGTGCTTCGTTGGATCAGGCCTCTCAACTAAGGACCAGACTTTGTTTCGCTCGAACTGGTTATGTTCTTCTAGCATAGCAGTTAAGCAATCTGGATCCTTCATGGCTTCATCAAACTTTGAAGGTTCTAGCATGGAGACAAACGAAAAGTTTCCACAGAAGTTAGCCAATCGAGTACGAGAACGGGTTGTGGGACGATCTGGTTGTTGAATTTCTTCGAGGATCGAATCAACATCAACTCTTCTTCGCACTCGAGTCAATGCATTTTCAATGACTTGTGGCTCTGGTTCTTCTTCAGGATCATTTCCTTCAGGACCAGCATCTCCTTCTGGATCTGCATTTCCTTCAGGATCTGCATTTTCTTTGTTCACAGGTTCTTCTTCGTCCTGTTCATCATTAGCTTCAGGATGTTGATCTCCAGCGCCCCGGGCTATGTGTGGGAACATTGAATCATCATCATCTTGATTAGCTTGACGAGCAACTACTTCAACAGGGAGAATTTCTCCAATAGCCATCGACCTGATCACTTCATGAAGAGGAGGTTCATCTAGATCATGAGGCAAATGCTCTTTTGGAGAGCCATTAGTTTCATCAAACCTCACATTTACAATTTCCATAACCTTCCCAAAGTGGTTAGCTCTGTAAGTGTCAGAATTAGAGCCATAAGCTAGTAGAAAACCTTCATGTGATGTAGGGGAAAATTTGGAGCTATGATTCATATCTCTAATAAAGCAAGGAGCACCAAATACCCTAAGATACGAAATATTTGGCTTGATACTAGTGATAAGCTCATGTGAAGTCCTCTTCAGAAATTTGTGAAGGTAAACCTTGTTGATGATATGACATGAAGTGTTAATTGCTTCGGCCCAGAACCTGATAGGAGTCTTGTATTCAGCAAGCATAGTTCTGGCCATTTCAATAAGATTTCTATTCTTCCTTTCAACTACACCATTCTGTTGAGGTGTATAAGCAGCAGAGAACTCATGAGTAAAGCCATGGTAATCAAGAAATTCTTCAATATGAGTATTTTTTAATTCAGTTCCATTATCACTTCGGATATGCTTGAGAGATAATTCATATTCTGTTTGAGCTCTCTTAGCGAATGACTTGAAGATTTCAACAACTTTTCTCTTGTCATCCAGAAAGAAAACCCAAGTTTAACGAGAAAAATCATCAACACTGACGAGACCATATTTGTTTCCCCCCAGACTTGCATAATTTTGGGAACCAAAAAGATCCATATGAATCAATTCAAGGGGACGAGTAGTAGTCATGATAGTCTTCGCTGAATGATGTTTCTTCGTAATTTTACCAGCTTCACAAGCACTGCAGAGACGATCCTTATAGAATTTCATTTCGTTAAGACCAATAACATGCTTCTTCTTCACTATATTTTTAAGATTTCTCATCCCTGCATGACCAAGTCTTCGATGCCATAACCAACCAGATGAAGCTTTTGCCATTAGGCATGTGGATACAGCAGGTCCTGAAGAAAAATAAACAATATATAAATCTCCTTTTCGGTAACCCTCGAAGATAAAAGTATAGTCATCCCGTGAAAAGACAACACAGCGCGAAGAAGAAAATAGAACAAGCATACCCATATCGCATAACTTAGAGATAGACATAAGATTGTAACCAAGAGATTGTACTAGCATAACCTTGTCAATGTGCTTATCTTTCGATATGGCAACATTACCCAAACCTAAAACTTTACCCTTGTTGTTATCACCGAAGGTAATGTACTTCTTAGAAGATTGAGATAGTTTTTCTTCGGTGAATAACTCCTTGTCTTCGGTCATATGATTTGTGCAACCACTGTCCATGACCCATTCGGATCCACCGGAGACATAGCCCTGCAGAAGAATTAGTTCTTCTTAACCACCCACAAACGAGCAGGTGACTGAGAAGAGGTGGAAGAACTTGTTGAAGCAATATCAAATCGAACAGGGTTATATTGCCTAGGGGGGCCATCAAGTACACCATAAATGTAAGTCCTCTGCGAAGGGTTAGGATATGAATGAGCATATGCAATCTTATCACTGTTATCACGGTGACGGTAAGTGTAACGACCAGTGCGATAGTATTCCTTTTGAGGAACATTTGATTCGGGCACCAGTGAATCATTTCTCTCTTCAAAAGAATAGAAGTGTTTCGGTGGTACTGAATACTTTCCTTGCTTAGAATGGTTAGCAGGAAATTTCTCAATGAGTGACTTGCACACCCAAATTTTTCTCTTATAGAAACCATTCTTTGGAGGGGCACCAATGTATTCCGCCAAAACCTTTCCTTGGTGGTTCTTTATAAGCTTGTAGTCAGAATCAAGTGATTCATCAACAATAGCCTTATCAATTTTGCAGTTATAACCTAAAAGATTAGCAATATCTATAGGCTTATCCTTTGCTATGACCCATTCAGTTTTTGGGTACTGCTCAGGTTCCCAGTAAGTGCCATCAGGGTTTAGCTTCCTTTCAAAGCCAACACCTTCATTCCTAGGATTCCTGTGAAGTAGTGCCTTCTTCAGGATATCGCAAAGGTGCTGTTGTCCCTGTACACTTTTGAACAAACCTATTTCAAACAAATCTTTCAAACTGAGGATTTCCTCGGAAACAGTAGAGTTTTCCTCATCTGAGCTTTTCCTTGGGAATCAGTTTTGCTTCTTTCCAGACAATTGAAGAAAGGTGAATCAGTTTTATGATTTGCTTCAGAACCTTGTTGAGCCATGAGAGAGAGATTGACATTTTCCAACTCTTCATGAGCCTCTTTCAGTTTTTCGAGAGCCAATTTCCTCTGAAGAAATTCATAGATAAGCTTCTCATAATCAACTGAAAGAAGATCATGCCGAGAGGATAATTCTTCAAACTTCTCCTTCAGAGGATCATGCTCATTAGTTAAAGTTTGACTTTTCTCTATCTCATCGATCAACAGAGTTTCCGATTTCTTAATGGTTTTTCTTAGCGAATCAAGTTCATCTTATTGGATTGAAGCAATTTTAGCAAGTTTAGCATAGATTATCTTAGAATCATTTTCATATGAAGAACAATCAGAAGTATTATAGGTAACTTTGGATGAAGATACCTTTTCTTTGGCCATGAAGAAATATGCAGGAGTTTCATCTTCACTGCTGTGGTTGGTGAAGAATGAGCTCAAAGCACCAGCTGAAGCAAATGCCAATCCAGCAACACCATCAGACTCGGACCCAGATGCAGATCTTGAGTCTGATTCTGCTTCGGAACCGGAGGCTTCTTATTCAGAGTTCGTCTCCTTTCCCAGATAGGCCTTGGCACGATGAGAATTGCTTCGACAAGAAGAATGTTTCTTTGACGAAGAACTCTCACGCTCCTTGTGATACTTCTTTTTCATGTCATCATCTGAATATCTTTCTTCTTTGCTCTTCTTGAACTGGAATCATGTCTCTTGGACTCATAGCTTCTGGAGGATCTGTAGGACTTGATTGAAGAATCTCTAGGTGAATGCCTTGATTTGTTTTCAGCTTCCCACAAAGGACAATCAGCAATGTAATGACCTGGTTTCTTGCACTTGTAGCAGCAATTGTCCTTCGATGGAGAGCTTCTTGAGGATGAACGGTGAGAAGAGTAACTTGAGTTCCTTGATGAATAATTCTTCTTGGGTGAAGAAAAACCTTTTCTTTGGAAGCGGTTGAAGCGTCTCATGATCAATGCCAAATCCTTCCCAATACTTGCAGGATCATCAGATTCGACACCAGAAGCAGAACTAACTTCGGGTGAAGAATGATGTGAAGCTTTTGCTTTTAGAGCATGTGATCTTTCTTCGAGAGCCATTTATGTCACGTTCCTCATCTTCTTCCATTTCAAAAGTGTTGACTCTCTCAAGGATATCAGCGACAACAAGATTTCTTAAATCAGTTCTTTCCTTGATCATCAGCACAATGTGTTCAAAATAATCATCGAATGAGCGAAGCAAAGTTCTTATAACCGAGTGAGGAGTGATGTCATCAGCATCGAGGGAAATCATCTCATTTGCAAGAGCAGTGAGTCTGCTGTAAATGGAATTGACTTTTTCGCCCTCGTTTCTCTTGAATCGATAGAAGTTGCTTCGGAGAGTGTCAATTGTGGCATCTTTCTGAGTGGATAATCCTTCTCCAATCTTTTCCAGATAGTACTAGACACCTTTAGCAGATGGGATATTCTTCATTTCTTGATACTTCTTTGGAGTCAAATGGTTGGTATGAATACCCAGACTTCAGAATCAAGATCAATCAATTTTTCTTCAGCAGGAGTGATGGCATTCTCATCCTTGATTGTGACTCCTTTCAAGACAACTTGCCAGGCAGCTGAATTAATAGCCATGATATTTCTCTTCATTTTGTCCTTCCAGTAAGGATAGTCCTTTCCATTGAAAACAGGAATAGGTTCGCCGGAGCGAATAGCTGCGAAAGACATACTTGAAAGAACTCCAGGAGGTTAATCCAAAACACACAGTGTGTAGGGACTGACTAGCTCTGATACCAATTGAAAGTCCAAGTATGTGATCAGAGGGTGAGGGGGTGAATGATCACTTCAAATTTTCGACTGAAACTTTGAGGTGAAGCATAAGTAAAGCGGACAGGGCAGTAGAAACAAGTGACAAGGAAGTAAAACTGGAAGCGAAACTAAATGCAGTGAATCAAAACACATTGAAGCATAACTGAGAAGCAAATGCAGTGCTGAAGGTAAATGCTTAAAGTAAAACGAACTGTGACTCGATGATGTTTGTTCGACTAGTTCACACTCTGCAAAGTGCTACGTATGGTTGGAGGGACTGGTGATTGAACACCTAGAGAAAATCTCTCTCCGTCTGTTGCTCCACTGCACCAATCTCCTTGAGCTTGGTCAGTTTTGACTCGGGGTAGATTATCAAGGAAATCTCCAAAACCTTTGACACACTTGATCTTCGAGGCGACAATTACTCTTCGCTCTCTGAAGTCGACACTCTAACCGTCTAGGAGAATTGCAGTTCTCCAAGATAAAAAGGCTAGTAAGATTTCACCTAAGTCATCTCGAATCTACTTAGATCAATGGGACTTAGGATTCAGTATTCCGAGTTTTGGGATTTTCTTCGGTGGCGTTCTTGGGGTGCTCTCTTCAGTCTCTCTCAGGAATGTTCTTAGAGCAGCCACCCGCAAATGGAGGAGGGGGTGGCGTATTTATAGTTGGCGATCCCGAGGTGCGAAATGACCAATTTGACCCGAAGTGACAGCTTGACATGTGTCCACAACATTCGGATTTGTCATTGCAGCGCAACTTTACTTGCGGAACAAGTAATGCTGACTCACGGACTTAGTTCTTCTTCGAAAGCCAAAGAACGAAGTCTTTGCTACCGAAACTTAAATCACTGCACATGAGATTTCTTCACTCCGGCATCTGACTTGGTTTAGATTTGATCTGAGCATTTTCTCAATAACTTCGGTGTCCACAAACGAAAGACCCCTCTTGATAGTACGGTTTGTTATATGACTCAAGGAACAGAAAAAGAACTACACAGAAAGATCTAAGTCTTGCGTTCTCTTCTTCATTCCCTTCAATGAGTTGAGCTTCAGGACGCCTTCATTTTTGGGGGTCATCCTCCGTGATTAAGCTTCTCTCAAGGGGCAATGCTCCGATAACTTGAAAACCTTCCCTGAAGCTTTATCACCTAGCTTGTCCTTCAGGAACCTATTCAACTGTTTACACTAGAAAACATTGTTAGTTCCTTTACTGTCTTGTCCAACAATATCCAAAACACACGGGGGGAAAACTTTGCTCTTACAAGAATACTTACGAATTAGTAGCCAATACAAATGTTGGCTCCCAAATGAAGAAGCAGGGGGGCAACAACTACCGCAAGCCGGAATGAAGTTTCCAACCTCCAGTCAGCTTTGCAGAAGCTCTGAAGATACCTTGCCTACAACACAGCAAACCCGGCCGTCCATCCAATCACACTTGGGAAGATTGCAACTTCATGAAAGAGTTCGCACGTCGTTGAGGTTAGGGCCCCCCTGGGTCAGGTGGCGGAGCCGGTCAAAACAACAACAACCAAAATATTGGCCACCAGGTAGCCGTTGCAGCACAGCAATACCAAGGACCCCAGGGAGGAGGACAACAAAACCAATTGGGCCAAGCCGGATTCCAATCGAACCCAAAGCACCTCAAGGACCACTCAGCTTATCATGTCTTCACCACCAGCAGTTGTCAGAGGGACAGGAAGCTGCAACAGAGACCCGCCATGTCAGTGATCACTGAGTTGGCTTGTCCCAGGTGGATTAACTGGTACGAACAGCCGATCACCTGGACAAGGGATGACCACCCACAGGTGGTAGAAAACCCGGGTTCCCTAGCCCTGGTAGTTTCTCCACAAATCGGGTGCTATACACTTGACAAAGTACTCATGGACGGAGGAAGCACCATCAACGTCCTTTACTACAAGAATTTCCATAGGATGGGATTGACTCACAAACAGCTACAAACCTCCAACACCGTGCTCCATGGAATAGTCCCAGGAAAGTCGGCACGTCCGATAGGCAAAATCTACCTAGAGACCGCCATTGGAACTGCTGAAAACTTTCGCTCTGAGATCATACCCGATGAGGTGGTGAAACTCGAGAGCCCATATCACACCATCCTAGGCAGACCAGCTTATGCCATGTTCATGGCTTGGCCATGCTATGTTTACCTGAAGCTAAAGATGTCGGGTCCCTTTGGGCCGATTACAGTAAATGGGAGCCGGTCCAGAGCTACGGAATGTGACGAGCAACACGTCAAATTTTCTGACTCGGCATGCGCGAAGGAGGACCTGTCTGCATACCAAGAGAAGGTAGATCCAACCGACTCCACCATCCTGAAGAAACCGACTCCCGACAACAACCCCAAATTCCAACCGGCTCAGGACACGAAGAAAGTGGACTTTGTCCCTGGTGACGCGTCCAAGCAGTTCACCATTAGAACAGGGCTATCTGACAAATAGGAAAGCACATTCATCGAGTTCCTCGATGAGAATCGGGACATTTTTGCATGGAAACCTTCTGACATGCCAGGTGTCACGAGGGAACTCGTTGAGCACCACCTAATTATTGACCCAAAACTAAATCCAGTCAAGCAATTCCTTCGTCGTTTCAATGACAAAAGGAGGAACGCCATTGGTGATAACCCGAATCCTTGCCGCCGGGTTCATCATGGAAGTTTTCTATCCGAAGTGGCTTGCAAACCCGGTCCTCGTTTTAAAAATACCCGGGACTTGGCGTATGTGCATTGACTACACCGAATTAAATAAGGCCTGCCCAAAGGATCCTTCCGCACTACCTCGCATTGATCAAATCATCGATTCTACTAGAGGATGCGAGCTCTTGTTCTTACTCGACGCCTACTCTGGCTATCATCAGATCAAAACAACTTTTATTACTCCCTTTGGGATATACTACTACACTTCTATGCCTTTCGGCTTGAAGAATGCAGGGGGCAGATATCAGCGAACGGTGCAGAACTGCCTCAAGGAGAAAATTGGGTGCAATGTGCACGCTTACGTGGATGAAATAGTCATCAAGTCTCAGGTTGCCGACTCACTCATCAGTGACCTCTAGGAAACCTTCAAGAATCTGCTCAAGTACCAGATGAAGCTAAACCCGTCCAAGTGCACCTTTGGGCTCCCTGCAGGAAAGCTCCTCGGATACATAGTGTCAGAGAGAGGAATCGAGGAAAACCTGGAGAAAATCAATGCTATTATGTCTCTCTAGAAGCTGGCCTCAGTGAAAGGAGTCCAACGGCTCATAGGGTGCGTAGCTGCCCTGAGCCGGTTCATAAGCCGACTTGGGGAAAAAGCAATCCCACTATACCGACTCTTATGAAAGTCGGAGAAATTCATATGGGACGATGAAGCTGATCAAGCTCTGGAAGCATTGAAGAAACAATTGTCCCAGGCTCCAATCCTGGCGGCTCCTTAGCCAAAAGAGCCAATGCTACTCTATATTTCTTCCAACAATCGAGCAGTCCGGCTGAGGTTGTGGTTGAACGTATGGAAGCCGGTAAAGAGCACCCTTTGCAGAGGCCAGTCTATTATGTTAGTGAGGTCTTGACTTCATCAAAGCAACGCTACCCTCATTGGCAGAAACTGGTCCTTGGTGTATTCATTGCGAGTCGGAAGCTCAAGAACTACTTCCAGGAGCACCCCATAACGGTGGTCAGCTCAACACCGCTTTTAGATATCATCCAGACCGGGGGGCCACAGGAAGGATTGCAAAGTGGGCCATAGAGTTGGGGGCTTATCACATCAAGTATGAACCACGCACGGCAATCAAGTCTCAGACGCTGGTCGATTTTATCAACGACTGGACAGAGATCCAAGCACCCCCAGAAAATCCACTTACCAAATACTGGACAATGCACTTTGATGGGAGTCGGCAACTACAAGTATCGGGAGCCGGTGTGGTCCTAACTTCTCCCAAAGGAGAGAAATTTTTCTATGTCTTGCAGCTACAGTTCACTTGCACCAACAACGCAGCAGAATATGAGGCCCTACTCCATGGGCTGCGGCTGGCTCATGAGATGAACATAAGTCGGATCCAATGCTATGGCGATTCCGACCTTGTTTCCTAGCAGGTGTCGGGAAAATGGAACTCCAAAGATGCCACCGTGGCAGCTTATCGGCGAGAGGTGGAAAGACAAGCCGGTTTCTTTGTTGGGTACCAAGTGGACTGTGTGGAGCACAAGCTAAATGTGGCTGCTGAGGCTCTATCCCGGCTCGGCTCTCAGCGAAAGCCAGTTCCACCAAATGTGTTCCTGGATGTCCTAACAAAGCCGTACGTGCAAATACCAACAAAGCAAGTCATAGCAGAGTCGGATCCAGAACCGGCTCTGGTGGCCGCGATACATGCTACCCCCTTGTGGGTCATACCTTATTTGGATTACAAGACCCGGGGAAAACTACCCGCTAATGAGGTACAGGCCAGACAAATTGTCAGGAGAAGCAAATCTTTTGTACTCATAAATGGTGAGTTACATCGGCGAAGCCCTGCAGACGTCTTTCAGAGATGTGTGTCTCCAGAAGAATGCATAGAAATCATCAATGAGATACACTCTGGAGACTGCGACATCATGTAAGCTCTCGTTCGCTAGTGGCTAAAGCCTACAAACAAGGATTCTACTGGACCACAGAACATGAGGACGTAGAGGATATAGTCAAGAAATGCGACGGGTGCCAGCGTTATGCCAAGCAAGCTCATGTGCCGGCTCAAGAACTCAGGATGATCCCCATCACTTGGCCCTTTGTGGTGTGGGGGATTGATATGGTGGGACCTTTCAAAAGGTCAGCCAACAAGAATACACACTTGTTAGTGGCAGTGGACAAATTCACCAAGTGGGTCAAGGCAAAGCCGGTTAGCAAATGCGATGCATCAACGACGCTAAAATTCTTGAAAAAGATAATATACAGATCCGGCTACCCTCACAGCGTCATCACTGATAATGGATCTAACCTATCAGAGGGGGTTATGCAGCGATTCTGTCAGAACGAGCACATACGACTCGACCTTGCGTCAGTGGCTCACCCACAGACCAATGGACAAGCCGAGAGAGCCAACCAAGAGTTTCTCCGAGGCATCAAACCCCACCTCTTTGTTCCTTTGGAAAGGACGCCGGGTTGCTGGGAGGAAGAATTACCGTCAGTATTGAGGAGTATCAGGACGACTCCTAACAGGTCGATAGGTTATACACCCTTATTCCTGGTCTATGGAACAGAAGCCGTTCTCCCAAGTGACATCCGCTACGACTCACCAAGGGTCACAACTTATATGGAAGTCGACAATGAAAAAGCGAGGCAGGACGCCCTAGATGTTCTCGATGAAAAATGAGAACTAGCAGCAGCTCAGTCGGCTATCTACCAACAAGATCTGCGACGATATCAGAAGTCGGACTTTCCAGGAAGGTGACTTAGTGCTCCGCCTCATACAGAAAAAGGATGGAATGCACAAGTTATCTTCTCCGTGGGAAGGACCGTTTGTGTTCAGCAAGAACCTGTACAATGGATCCTACTACTTGGTTGATATACGCGAGAAGGCAAAGTCATGCACATCCATGGAGGAGAATCCCAGGCCGTGGAACATCGCACAACTCCGTCCATATTATACTTGAGTAGAACAGGAACACTATTGTACAAAGTCGACATTCGTCGCACTGGCTTTCACCATACATATATATAAGTCGACATTCGTCGCACCGGCTCTCGCCGCATAATAAATAAGTCGATTTACATCGCATTGGGCTTTCAACATAGTTAAATTAATAAGTCGATTTTCATGGCATTAGGCTATCGCCATATTTACACACATAAAGTTGATTTTCATTGCAACAGGCTCTCGCCATAAAACCGATTTTCGTCGCAACAGGCTCTCGCCATAAAGTTGATTTTCATCGCAGCAGGCTCTCAACATAAAGTCAATTTTCATCGCAACAGGCTCTCGCCATAAAGTTGATTTTCATTGCAAAAGGCTTTCGCCATAAATAATGTCAATTTCATCGCACTAGGCTTTCGCCACATCTGAATTCGACTCTCGCCGCACCGGCTCTCGCCACACTTATGCATAAAATCAACTTTCATACATATTACATCGTATCGCATCATATTGCATCATAAATTACATATTTTTACACTTTTTCTCAGAGACCTGAGGGCTTGATCAACCCTCTATCGGCTCTGAGCATGTATATTGCTTAGTCAGGCGAATCGGGGATCCCGATGATACTCATCGACTCTTGCCAGAGAGGCCGACATATATATGTAAAACTCCACATGTGTATGACTTAGTCAGGGGAAGTAGGGGAGTTCGATGGCCCCCATCGACTCTTAACCCATGAAATCCCGGCATATACATGAATTGGCCACCCACGCCGTTCGGCCTGTATAACTCAAGCTCATATGACTAACGCGAACCCGGTTGGTCTAAACTTTGGGGACTTACATAAAAACGCCTATTGAATTTAGTCCTAAGAGTCGGGCACATTAGTCATATAAGTCGGTTTTACAGAGAAGTTTTGACTTTTGAACCAACAACCTCTCTCAACTTGGGAAGATGAGGCATGAGCCGACTTCTACTAGAATTTTCATTTCATTCTTGCATATAAAGCATCATGCTCAATTAACAATAACAATTTTTTTCTCACAGATAAAAGTTAGACCGATATGACTCGGCACAGCACCCAGATGCATATACCGACTCATGGGGACTACACTTCAAAGTTTCTTCTCAAGAAAAGACTCGGTACATCACCCAGATGCTTACACCGACTATTGGGGAGTAACACTTCAAAAATTTCTTCTTCAAGATTTGGCACGACGCCATAATGATCATACCAACACTTGGAGAGTATTACTTCAAGATTTATATGACCTGGTACGAGACACAACATGACCACACCAACTCATGAGGGCTACAAGTCGATCTATCCTATGAGTCGATCAATGATACAAGGCTATTATGAATCGACTTAGGGGGCTACAGATGTAAACACTATCAAAAAATATCGGCTATCATGCATTGTGCAAAAACATTCAAAGTCAGGAATAAAACTGACTTATAGACTCGATGGGAAATTAAAATTTTCATTCATCAACAGCCAATTCTTACATCAAAAGGAGAAGCCTTACATTACAGGAAAGTAAAAGCCAAAGTCAGGAAAATACTAGTAAGTAAAAAACTACATCTTCAGTCGTCGTCTTCAGACTCGGCTTCATCTTCAGATGAAGATATTTGGACTTCCTCTTCATTGTTGTAGAATTCTTCGTCACTTCTGCTGGAGCTCTCCATACAGCAACCGGCTCGATCACCATCCGAGTCAAAAATCCTGGCCCACAGGGTGTCGCCACCATCATATCTAAAAACTATGGTATCTCCCCTTGAGATGATCCTGGAACGAAGGAAAGTTTTCAAACATTTCTCCAAGAACATGGAGTTGTGGCTAGAAAAGCTAGTAGCTACCCAGACATGTCCATGAGGACACCCCTCGGAGTGGAGAAAAAGTCCCAAAGGCCTTGAATCTATCACAAGCTGAGCAAAGGACTCAGGAAGCTTGACCCGAGGACGGATCGTCTGAACATGTATCAAGAAGTCACCCCCTCTCAGGAGAAGAAGGTGGAGATTTAGACGGAGAAGCAGTACGCGCGCCTCTTCCCCTGCCACTGCCATGGCCGTGGCCACTTCCTCGATCACGAGCACCGACACTGGAACCAGGATCATCGGCCTCCAAAGGAACATGAGCACCTAGCTTGGGAGCCATGGAAAAAGTAGCAAAGAGAGAAGAGTAAGAAGAAGATGCAAGAACTCAAAGGATAAACTACCCGATGGCTATTTATAGCAGTTCCGAGGAGAGGATCAATCAATGCCATAATAATGTGGGTGAACTACCCATGGTAGGTGACATTTATGGAAAGATTCCTCGATTCCCACCACAATATCAATGCCTCCAACAGGCGTTTCGGGCAGTGAATTCATAAATGCTGTACCGGATCTTTGACTGAAAAGTAAAAAGAAAATTTTTGGTTGGAAGATGAAGCGAAGAGACAAGAGAATTGGCACCGACTACTTGAAAATCTCAAAAAATGAGAGAGTCGTTTAACCAATTGAAGAGTCGGCAAAAACACGTTAGAATCAAGAAGATTGTTGTGAAGACTAAAGCATCACACCAATCCTGGGGGCTAATGTCGGGGGGATGGACCAAGCCTATAACCCGGAATTAGGATCTACGAGCCGACTCACTTATGGAAGGCCCACGAAAGAAGATTGTAACAACCCGGATTTCACAAAAATTAAAATTTTTGTTTTTGGTTTGAATTGTTTGATTGTCTGATTTTTTTGTGGTGTTTGCATCCCCGATTTATCGATCGGCGATTATTTTCCCCCCTCTAATCTCGTACCGGACGGAGACCGACCTTTTCCACCTTGACACTCGACCTTTGCGGCAGCGAGTTACGCCCGATCACCATCACGAAAAACCCGCACAAGACCAGCCGTAGTCAACGGAACGAAAAACCCCATTTAATAAGTAAACGGGATCTTTTATAGCGCGCCGGAAAGTTTTCTCGGAACGGTTCCAGCGCGAGGTGAACGCCACCGGCTGGACGCGTTGATCGCTTAGTATGAAGTTTTACTCGAATCAGAGGTCCTGCGGACCCCCGGCGGTCAGAAATGTAACCACCGCGCGCGCGAGAGAAAAACCGGAGATGTTTTTGCAAACTGCCAGCCACATGGGCTATATAAAGACCACCACTATTCCACCCCTTTCTAGGGTTTCCCTAGCCAAAAAATTAAAGCCGCCCCCTCCACTTGCCCAGATCTTCCCAAAAACACCCTCAGATCCGAAATCCTAGCCCCAGATTTAGAAAACCCTAGCCCCAAGCGAATCTGACCGTCAGATCGGCCGATCCAACAGCCAGAACGCCCCCAGCAGCCTCCCAGCCAGTCCGGACCACGTCAGGCCTGCACCACTGCTGCCAGGCCCGCCGAGCCCATCTGGCGCAGCCGCCCGACTACGGCGAGCTCGCCGCGCCCCATCGCCGGCCAGCCGGCCTCCACCGCCGCCCGCAAGCCGGCCTTCCCCCTCTCCTTCCTCTCCCTCTCCCTACCTTCCTCTCCTCACCTTCGTTCTCTCCCGTAGGAGCCGCCGGCGGTCGCCATGGAAGCCGCGAGGTGGAGCTCGTCGCCGGCGACTGCCCTACGGCCAAGACCCACACCGGGCCACCCCAGAAGCCAGCGCTGCCTCCGCGCCCGCTCCCCTTCGACTGACCCCCCTCCTGTCCCTGCGCGCGCGCCGCCTGCCCTGCCTCCACGCGCCACCAGTGCCGCGCCACCGCGCTGGAGTGCCGCCGGCCGACCGAAGCCCAGATCCGATCTGGATCGGGTCAACCGGTAGGTGGGCCGGCCTGCTAGCGCCCACGGCCCAGGACGCCTCCGCCAGCCTCCAGGCCAGATGGGCCTCGACCCATGGTGAGCCAGCCTAGCGCCCTTTATTTATTTATTTATTTTGTCTGTTTTTTTCTTTTTGTCTCTGAATTCTGCTAAGTCTGAAACTACTTGTGTTGTAATTAGTTTTGCGAGTATAGTTGCAAGTAAACCGTAGCCCGGATCACGATGCGCCCAAAAGGAAAATTGTTTATAATTGTGTGTACTCCAGTTCATCTTTTGTGAGAATTTTGATTTGAGTCCATCTTGATGTTGTTAATCACTGTTGAAGTGGGCATCCGACTATTAACTGATGTTGCTTCCTGTTAAGTGCTGCTGTTATTATTTTATTGCAAGTTTGATTGATGATTGTGACACATCCATAAGGCCTATGCTATTAATTCTTGTTGCATATTGTTAAGCATCATGTCTACTTCAGTTCTATGCAATCACTAGTGATATTTTCCTACTGTACCTATATAAATTCTTGCTCCAAAGTGGTGACCCTGATGATATGTGTTTCTGTTTATATAAAGTTGCTACTTTGCTGCCCTATATCTTTTTAACTGTGCATCCTATTGAGCATTGCAATCTGTCATTTTGATCTATGCCATGTCTACTTACATTATATGTATTGCATTGTCATGTTTACATTCCTGGTCATAGATATTTTTAGCTCCAATGTTGCTATCCTGCTGTTTTTGACAGTACCTTTGTTTTTCACTAAGTTTGTAACTTTCCCATGCCATGTTGCTTGCTTAATATCTTTTGATCTGTGATGCCTATGACCTTGATTCTTGTTTGTACCTGATCACCATCATGTCTAATTCATGCCCATTTATTTCTATGTCATGTTGCTGCACATTTTCATATAGTTTGACCCCTGTTTATACAGCGTCAATATAAAAGTTTCTGCCATGTTTTCCTGATTTTCACTAAGTCCTTGACCAGTAATGTTTTATAGCTTTTTGTGTTGCTTATAACTAGTGAACCATGATGCCTTTTTGCACGATTCCTTTTTCCATGCCATGCCTGCCATGTCTACTTTAGTTGCATATAATTTTTGTGCATGTTTGCAAATTTTTCTTGTTTATTTGTTTCTCTAAAGTGTGCTACCTGATGTTGGCAGATTGTGCCCGTAACTTGTATTGCTTGTATCTTTTTAACCGTAACTCCGTTTGGAGTGTTCTTTATATGTAACTTGATTAGAATTTCATTTACTTTGTGTTTATTCTATTGTTTTCTGTTGTTAACCAACCTAAAATATGGTTTAGTGCAGAACAGTACCAAATGCTTAAATCATCGTGGTGTACTTAGTGTTATGCCATGTATAGGGTGTGCCTCACTTAAATTGACCGGCATAGATAGTTTCCTTTATGCTTCACCTCTTGACACGTTTGTGTGCTATGCCATGCTTGAGTGAGATGCCATGTTAACAACCTTGCTCACCTTGACTAGCTAAACAACTTGAACCAATATAAACGTGTGGTATCGTCGTGTGTGACGAGTACTCCACTTAACCTGCTAGTAACCGCTCTCGACGATAGATGTGATGCCATAGTTTGTTGTCTCGTGTTGCCTTCTTATTGATGCTTGCTTGAGATTGCTTCGTATTAATAGATGCTTGCTCGTCAATTGCCTTTTCTAGTGTTTCCTTCTTGTGTGCTTCCGCGGGTACCTCTCGGAGACGTTGCGAGCTTGCGATCGACTTCACCTTCGGATCGTCTTCTCATCAGGTAAGGGGAGCATATATCATGCTTATAACTTTCATCTCACTCGCGCCTAGGTGTAGGATAGAACGACTGCTTGATCCTACCACTTTATATTCATGCCTCTCAAATAAACCCAAACAGCCATGTCCTCCACATCCCAGCAAACCTTATTCGGCTATGTTACTATTGCTCATTGCTCAGCCACTACTTAGTATGCATGCTAGGTTATTATCAATTGTTACCTCCTATTACTCCTTGGTTTGGGATATCACATTATTATATTGTTGTGGATGATATGATTATTATAATGTTGACTATATTCGACGAAGGATGCAAGGTATAGGCTATTCCGCCCCAACGCTTTGTTCCATTCGAGTCACCTAGGTCCCGAGTTCCGGGTATTGTGTCTCTTGACGAGCGTGCCTAACCGCGTGTGGGATGCTATGGGGTCCCCTCTTCTTACCTACCTAGATTCAAACATTTCTAGTTGTGGCCCAAGCTGATTTACCATTTGAAACGTGCGTGTGTCTGTCGGTACAATCTGGCTGGCTGAGGACACGGACTCATGTGAGAATTCACCGGTTATCCAAACCCGAGTCATACGGTAGAGACCAGATCGAGAGAGCGGCCGGCTCCTGAGCTGGATGTCGACTCACCGGGGGCCACCTAGATTTGTTCGTTGTTAGCTAGAGGGACCTGTCGTTTCTGATCTCTCGGAACTAAATCACAAAATGGTTGCCTATGATGGGTAGCAAATGAGAGAGATGGGCGTGCGTGCGGAGCCTTCTAATGAGCAGTTGGTACACCCCTTCAGGGTTAAATATTTTTGAGAACTCGTGTCCACGGTTATGGACGACTTGAGATCTACTCCTTGTTCATAGACAACAACACCTGAGATAATCTTAATAAACTTGATCAACGTGTGTGTTCCTTGACTGCTTCTTCTTTGTCGGGATGCGAAGAGGAGGACAAGGATAGGATAATTGATATGCTTGCGTAAGTCGTTGATAGCAAGACTTGTTGGAGGCGATTCCTCATCGAATGCTTGGTTCTCATCTTAGTCTAAAATAGACCGTTAGCCACTCATATATTGCTAGTGCGTCTGCAACCTCACCACTACCCCCATCTTACCCGTGAGAAGTTAGTTAGAACACTTTTGATATAGCTCCATCTTTCTTCTCTCTTTTACGCACGTTATGCAAACGATCTTGGACATCAGAGGAGCTCGACGATCATTCTTCTAGACGCCTTCGCGAAGACTCAATGACGACTAGTTAGGCGGATCCCGGCGGAGAGCCTGGACCCGTGTGGTAACGGGAAGGGTGTATTTTACCTTTTGCTAGTAGGCATTTGAATGTAGTTTGTACTCAGACATGTATCTTCCGCTGATGTAATGTATTAAGGTACTTGTATGCCAACTTGTATGAGATGTTGTATGCTTGTAGCTGTAATGTTGTGATATCATGTTGGAAATCCGGGGCATATGACATTGTCATATGTCGATGGGACCGATATGTGCTTCGTCCTTGGATCTGGATGGAAACATCTAGATCTGGAACAGTACCGCATATCGGACCTTACAACTCGGCCATGAGCCGGTTGCGCCAAGAAAAGGAGATCGAAGCCGTAGAAGGAATTCGACTTACCTTGTATAGCACGTAGCGTATTTGTAAAGTAGAATAGGACTCCACCTCGTGTCGGAGTCGGAGTCGCGGAATCCCGGGACCCGGTGCCTTTATAAGCCGAGGTCCATGGGATCCAGAGTCAAGAACAATATCAATCCAAGATAGGAGAAGACACTTTCGGCGTGACCTAGATCTCCTCGAGAACTAAGGCTGCGAACCGACTCTCTTGTAATCGAGAAACCGACTGTTCTTTCGAGAGTCGGAACCCATAATAATAATAAGAAGGAGTAGGCTTTTACCTCGAGACAAAAATGGGCTGAAACCTGGGTAAATCGCCGAGTCTCTTGTCCATGTCGACTCTCTCCACGAAATCCCCTCGCAGCAAAGGTCCCATGCTAAGTTCGACTCTTCGGACATCTGTCGTGACTTTCCCACAACATGGGCACCCCCTCCCAGGCAGCCACTTGGCGCGGGCCAGGGGCAGGCCACACCAGGAACCCGCCTGGAGGGGTGGGCCCTCCCCCAATGCCCTCCTTCGTCCTATATTTACCCCTCATTATGTAAACCCTCGAGAGGCACTCCGTATCGCAATTTTCACCGCTGTTCCGCCGCCGCCACGATCCCGAGATCGGGATCGCCAGAAGAAACTATCCTGGCACCCTGTTGGAGGGAGGATTTATCTCCGAGAGCTTCTTGATGGCTTCTCTCCCCTTCGTTGGTTACCCCAAGTGGAGGGTTGAGATGTAGTGCAGCAGCAGTTTTCCCTCGATGAAGATACCAAGGTTTGTCTCGAGCAGGACTCCAGAGATGATAAGTAGGTGCCAGCGGCGCAACTGATGCGGACCTTCACACAGACACAGATAACTTTGTTCCCAACGAAGTTCAGAGAGGTTGTCAATCTCTCCGGTCTTGTTGTTTACAAAGGATAAACGCAAGGGATAATGATAGCGAATAAAAGCAGTAAAGTAAATGTAGCATGGAAACAGTGATAAGGATATGGACCGGGATACGTGATGTTCGCTAGTGATGTCTCTCTCCCAAAAGACGATAAAATTTCTATGCGAGGTAAACAAATTACAGAAAGGAAATTGACAGGATTATGAACGCACTGCAATGCTAACTATGCTACAAAAGAAAGGAAGAGGTTTAAAAGCACAGGCAGTACGACAAAATAAGTAGACCGAAATCCATCTGAATCTACTACTAATCATCCACCTTGAGATATCTATCCAGAACATCTCGCTGGTATTAAGTTGCGAGCCCCACCCAAAGTGTAAACCCAAAGCAACAGACAACTGCATTAAAAAGAACTCTGCGTAAAGTAAACAATCCTTGTAACCGCGGTTACAAGCACCGTTGTTTTCCCCCTTGTGGCAACAACACATCCCCTAGACTCATGTTTCTGTCACTCAAGCATGTCATCGGGGGGGCATGAACCCACAATCTAGAACAACGTTCCCTCTTGGAGTCACTACCAACTACTTGGCCAAAGAAATAAACAACAATGGAGAACCTGCAAGAATTACTTAGGAACAAAAATATTAGAGATAAAAACCAAATATATTACTCTATCACAATCTGAACATAATCTCATAATCCATCAGATCCTATCAAACTCAACATAGCCATAGAAGAAATATTACGAAGGTGCCTCGATCATGTAGGACAGCTCACGAGGTCTAAACAATGAAGATCAAAGAGGGGAGGAGAACATCACATAACTACTGATCACGGACCCATGGTACAAGGAAAACAACTCACGAGACATCTGGGGAGCATCCATGGTGGAGAGGAGACTCCCGAAGGTCAATCCTCCCTCCGACAGGGTGCCGGAAAGAGGTCTTCTGGTGCTCCCGATCTTGGAATCGCGGCGGCGGCGGAACAGAGGTGAGTTCGCGGAATAGGGTTCTACTTTTTGGAGTTTTCCCGTGACGGGCGATAAATAGGCGAAGGGGGCAGCCAGAGGTGGACCAGGGGTCCCAGGCGCCCCCCTAGCGCGGCCAGGGGTGGGGCCGCGCCGAGTGCCCCCCTGGGCCCCCCTGGCTCCCTTCTGGCCCCTCCCGGGCTCTTCTCGAAGCTTCCTGTACGCTGATTTTTCCTGTATTTTTCCCGGAATTTTTTGGCACTTTTTATATGGGGGAAAACTGAAATAGAAAAACAGCAGAAAACAGGAACTAGCACTGGGTGCACTGAGTTAATAGGTTAGTCCAAATATGATCAAAAGTGTATGAAAGTGTATCTAGATCATAGCAATATCACACAAAATATGCATGGAGCAAGAAGAAATTATAGATACGTTTTGGACGTATCAACATCCCCAAGCTTAATTCCTGCTCGTCCTCGAGTAGGTAAATGATAACAACATAATTTCTGTGGTGTCATGCTAGCAACCATAAAAGAACTTTGAAAAGTAAAGCAATCAATGTTAGAGATTCAAATCAAGCCATAACATGTAAGAGTCTATATTATGACTAAGTAGTTTTTTTTCTTTTTTCCAGATTTTGACTAAGTCTGTGAAAATTGTGTGTTGTAATCAGTTTTGCGATGATAATTGCGAGTAATCTGTAGCTCGGATCGCGTTGCGCCCAAAAAGGCAATTTCTTAGAATTGTGTGTACTTCAATCCATATTTTGTGAGCATTTTGTTTTGAGGTCATATTGATGGTGCAAATCACTGTTGAAGTGGGCATCAGGCCGTTAATTGCTATTATTCCTGTTAAGTGTTGCTGTTATTATTTTATTGCAAGTTTGCATGATGATTGTGACTCATCCATGAGGCCTATTGCATTGATTCTTTTTCTTATGTGTTAAGCATCATGTGTACTTCATTTCCATGCTTTAACTTGTCATGTTTGGGTGTTGTAGCTATATCAAATCTTGCTCCAAAGTGGTGATCCTGATGTTAATGTGCTGCTGTGCTGAAAACTGTTATTTTATTGAAACTTCCGGTGACGGTTGCGTCGCAACCGTTTATCGGAATTGAGTGATTCCATATGCATATTGTTAAGAATCATGTCTACTTCCTTTACATGTATTGCATTGTCATGATATGCTTGCTGGTCATATAGTTATTGAGCTCCAAAGTTGCTATGCTGCTGTTTTTGACAGCCACCTCTGTTTTTCACTAAGTCTGTAACGTCCCGATGCCATGTTGCATGCTTAATATCTTTTGATCTATGATGCCTATTTGCATGATTCTGGTTGCCATGCCTTCCCTGTCATGTCTACTTTAGTTCCATATAATTTGTGAGCATGTTTGCATTGATTATCCTGTTTATGCCTTGCGCTAAAGTGTGCTTCGTCATGTTGGCAGATTGTGCCCGTAACTTATTTTTCTTGTATCTTTTTAACCGTAACTCCGTTTGGGGTGTTCTTTATATGTAACTTGATTAGTTTTTCGTGCACTTTGTGTTTAAGCTATTGTTTCCTGTTTTTATCGTCTTGTGTGCTTCGGCGGGTACCTCTCGGAGACGATGCGAGCTTGCGATCCACTACACCTTCGGAATCCGACTTATCAACAGGCAAGGACTATACATTACTTATGATCCATTCTATTTCAACCAGCGGTTTGCATGCTAGTCTAGGTTAGGTTTGATGTTTGATCCTACCACATGTTTACAGCTTCTTTCAAACCGATCCAACCATGTCCCTTCCCAGCAAACCTTGTACTGCTATGTTACTACTGCTCGTTGCTCAGCCCCTGCTTAGTATGCATGCTTAGGATGCTAAGATGTTACCCTGTTACTCCTTGGTTGGGCTATCACATTATTATATTGTTGTTAATGATATGATTATTATAATGTTGTCTATATTCGACGAAGGATGGGAGGTCTAGGCTATCCCGCCCCGACGCTTTGTTCCATTCGAGTCACCTAGGATCCGAGTTCCGGGTATTGGTTTTAAGACTGAGCGTGCCTAATCGCGTGTGGGATTTTATGGGGTCCCCTCTTCTTACCTACCTAGCTTCAAACATTTCTAGAGGTGGCCCAAGCTGATTTACTATTTGAAACCGTGTGTGTGCTGGTCTGCAAGTAGTTTTCAAACAACTCGGGCCAGCGGAGACAGAGTTCCTCTGTTGGTCCACACTGGTGAGCTAGGGAAGTCCCCTGTTATATAGGTGAGACTAAACCCGACCTTGGCCAGACGGAAGAGTCCGATCCGAGAGTGTGACCAGCTTTTGGATTGGGTGTCGACTCCCCGGGGGCCACCCGGATTTGTTCGTTGTTAGTTAGAGGGACCCGTCGTTTCGGATCTCTTGGAACTAAATCATAAAATGGTTGCCTATAATGGGTAGCAACTGAGAGAGATGGGCGAGCATGCGACGCCTCGTAATGGGCAGTTGGTACACCCCTGCAGGGTTAAATCTTTTCGAGAAGCCGTGTCCACGGTTATGGACGACTTGAGACCTACTCCTTGTTCATAGACAACAACAACTGAGATAATCTTAATATAACTTGATCAACGTGTGTGTGTGCCTTGACTGCTTCTTCTTCTTCGGGATGCAAAGAGGAGGACAAGGATAGGATAGGTGTTATGTTTGCATAAGTAGCTGATAGCAAGACTTGTTGGAGGCGATTCCTCATCGAATGCTTGGCTTCTTACCTTACTCTCTAGATCGTTAGCCACTACATAAATGCTAGTGCGGCAGAAACCTCACCACTTACCCCTTCCTTACCGTAAACTACTAGTTATCCGAGAATGACGAGTGATGAAGTCCTTGTTGGGTCAGATGACCACTACAGTTGGATGCTGAGTACTTCTGTACTCATGATACTACCCCCAAACTCTTTTCAGGGTTCTTGATCGACAACAGGTATGGTGACCAACGTTTCACGTGGAGACTAGACGAAGACTTGTTAGGCGGATCCCGGCGGAGGGCTGGGACCCGTGTGGTTATGGGATCGATGTTTTTCTCTTTGCCAGTAGGCATTTGCTTGTAGTCTGTACTCAGACATGTATCTTCCGCTGTTGTATTGTATTTGAGGCGTATGTATGCCGATTTTATGAGATGTTGTATCCTTGTATCTGTAATGTTGTGATATCATGTTGGAAATCCGGGGCATATGGCTTTGTAATATGTCGCGGTGGGACCGATATGTGCTTCGTCCCCGGATCTGAGTGGAAACACCTAGATCTGGAACAGTACCGCATATCGGGCCTTACAAGTACCACCCACCTTCTAAGATTATCCAGTTGAGAAGTAACATTATGAATTTTATACAACTGGATAATGAACACGTTGCCCAAGCATGGGAACGTAGGAAATCTCTTGTTAAGAATTTCCCTACGCATGGTTTGAATACTTTGATGGTTATCCAGACTTTCTATGCAGGATTGAACTTTACCTCGCGTAATCTGTTGGACTCGGCCGCGGGAGGAACCTTTATGTCAACCACACTTGGTGCTACCACGAAGCTATTGGACGAGATGATGGAAAATTATTCTCAATGGCACACCAAAAGATCTCCAACAGGTAGGAACGTAAACTCTTTTGAAGAGATCTCATCTTTAAATGAAAAGGTTGACTTGATCAAGTCTCTAGTTACTAAGGAAGCTCATATTGATCCTCATTATGTTCCTTTGAATTCTTTGGTTGCTCAAGAAAGACAGCAAGTGTATGTTAATTTTATTTCTAGGAACAACTTCAACAACAATGCTTATAGGAGTAACTTTGGTAGCAATCCTAGGCCGTTCCCATCCAACAACTGTGAGAACAACAACATTTATCCTAGCACCAAAAACTCCAATTCTGAACTAGAAAGCATGCTTAAGGACTTTATCCCTTCTCAAAAATCCTTTAATAAGAGTGTAGAAGAGAAATTAGACAAACTAGATAGTCTCTCTTTGAAGGTAGACAACATAGCTCATGATGTAGAGATGCTCAAAATTAGAACTTCTCCCCTTGAGGAGAGGAAAACTATACCTATGAATGATATTCAAGTGCAAATTAATGAGAATATTAGAATGCTAGACAAACTTAAAGATAAGTGGGCTAGAGAGAAAGAAGAGGAAGATAGAATTAAGAGCCTTCCTACACACACTACTATTTCTAAAACCTTTAGCACCCATCACATTCCTAGTCTACCTAATGGACCTATCAATGGTGGTGCTAATAACTCAACTTTAGGACAAGAAGGTCCCATGAACTTAGATACTACCAAGAGAATGAGCTTAGATGACATCACCACCACTTTAATTAATGGTATTGAACTTGATTTTGATAATTGTAGTCTTTCTGAAGTGATCACATTTTTCCAAAGAATGGCTAAAGACACCTACACTAGTTCACTTAACATTGCCTTCACCGAGCATATTACCAATGCTCTTATCAAATCTAGGGAGGAGAAGCTTAAGTTAGAGGTTTATATTCCTAAAAAACTAGAAGATGGTTGGGATACTATGGTCAAAATAAAAATGAATAATTTTTCCTGCTTTGCTTTATGTGATGTTGGAGCTAGTGCCTCCGTTCTACCCAAAAGAATATATGATATGGTTGAATTGAAACCTTTTGATCCTTGTTCTTATTGTGTTCGCCTTGTTGATTCTTCTGTAAAGAAACCTTTAGGGAGGATTGATGATGTTCTTATAGTTGACAATGATAATTATGTTCCCGTTGATTTTCTTTTCATGCACATTGAGTGTGATCCCTCATGTCCAGTTATTTTGGGACATCCTTTTCTCCGCACCGTTGGTGCTATCAATGATATGAAATAAGTTACTATTAGATTTCAATTCCCCCTCAAAAAGGGCATGGAACACTTCCCTCTAAAGAAGATTAAGTGTCCATTTGAGTCCGTTACACGGGCAAGTTATTCCTTTGAAGTTGATAAAACATGATCTTTCTTGCATCATGCCTAGCTAAAAGGCATCAAAGAAAGAGCTTATTGGGAGGCAACACAAAATGTTTTTACTTTCAATTTCAGTGGTCTTGATGTTTGTTACTACTGTAGCAACATCATTGTATCTTTTTTTTTCAAGCTTTGTGCCAAGTTTAGCCTCCGATTGCAAAAAAATCAAAAGTTGTGACATGTTGTCCAGAAAACATATTATGTCTGCTTGACAGAAAAATTTGCCTAAAATCATCAGGTCATCTTTTTTATCTGATTTTTTGACAAAATGATCTATGTAATTTACTTTCTTCCATTTTTTTTGTATTTGTTTATTTGAGTTGCAGAAGTGCCCATAAAAAATTATTTACTACCTTCTGGTCTGTTTTTCACAGATTCTTCCATGTTTTGCATTTTCACCGTTTTGAAAATCTTAAGCTTCCTTTTTCTTTGCCATTTTTTTGACAATCTTGAGAAACAGTAGCTCTTCCTGAAAATATTTTTTTCCAGTAGAGGAAAATTATTTTTATTATGGGTACTAAGAACTCTAATCAGCTTATAATGAGTTTCATATGAATGGAGTTTTCAAATGTGTGAAGAAAGATGATGAAAGAAGATCCAGGAGTGTCAAAATCTCAAGCTTGGGCATGCCCCAATGCACCCCCAAGAAATATCCAAGGAGACTCAAGCGTCTAAGCTTAGGGATGCCCCCGTGCATCCCCTTCTCCATCAACAATCATCAGTTTGTACTTCTCCACACTATATTTTTATCACTTCCTATGTTATGTGCTATGCTTGGAGCGTCTCGCTCTTTAATTTTTAATTTGTTTTATTTTTGTTTGTTGTTCATAACAAGTTGTACCCTAGCATACATTGTTTGGGAGAGAAACACGCTCCACTCCACCCTAGAACAAAACATATATTTCATGCTTATCTTTGATTGTGTGTTCTTTATCTTTTCATAGTTGTTGTCATGCTTAGTTCTTTGTTTTCATGCTTATTCTTTTTAAAGAGCTTTTATTTAGGTTGTTGCTTTTGGAAATATCTTGAGTTATCATGCTTATCTTGTTTAGAGAGTTGGTCCATTGCACTGAGTTGTGTGTCTTGACTTGAGTAGGTAATTGAGGTTGCTATTTAAGTATAATAGTAACTCACAATAGTTTTGAGGTATTGATTTGAGTAATGTTTGGACTTCTGGTGCCAAGAGATTTAGACTATTAGTGATAGGTGTCGTATTTGGGAAATCCGTGTTTATTTTCAAAAACTACAAAAAAATCAGTTGAAAACTCTAGCTAATAGATGGATCGCTAACCTCTGGAGGGGTTGTAATACATAGAGTACCCTCAGATACCATGAGTCGAGGATGCGCAAGGATAATGAAACCCCCATACACTCCTCCTCGGGGTACTTGTCTCTTTGTGAATCTCCTTATTAGATAGAGTTACCGATAATAAGTGAATGAGTTCCTTTGACTAATGTGCGTATTTGATTGTTGGCACTTCCACCATCCATATTTTGCTAGCCTCTTCGGTACCGTGCATTTCCCTTTATCATCTTGAGAGTTGGTGCAAACTTCGCCGGTGCATCCAAACCCTTGGCATGATACGCTCAGTCATCATAAACCTCATTATATCCTTCCTCAAAACATCCACCATACCTACCTATCAAGGAATTTCCATAGCCTTTCTGAGATACATTGCCATGCAACATCCATCATCTCATGACTTGATCTACATGTCATACATGTTTTTTCTTGATCGTAGAACCGCATGCTACTTGGGCATTGCCCTCATAATTGTTACATGACGTGCTACTATCATTGCATATCCTGCTACACTGGAAGGGGCATACATTTGCATACATCATGATAGTTTTTAGTTTTCTTTATGTTGAGTACTTCTTGTAAAGTGTGTGATCTTCTATACTCTTGTAAAATATAGAGTCTTGCCGTTAAGTGAGGAAAAGATCCCAAAGAGGACAAATAAAAGATGCCAAAGAGGACAAATTAAAAGATCCCAAAGAGGACAAATGAGAGATAAACAGAAAGAGCCAATGAGTCCACAAAAATACAAAAAAATAGAAAAAAGAAAGAACAAAGAAATAAAAAGAGAGAAGGGGGCAACACTACTATTCCTTTTGAAAGATCCACACTCGTGATCCATATAGTAATTGTACTCCATAGATATTTTCATATCATTTATGCATAACTATGTGGGGATCCTTTGGCTTGTATATTCCAATGATGAGCATCCTCAAATGAGCTCTACGTCTTCTTGAGCATGCAAGTTGGATGCACCCCCACTAGTTACATTGGAGAGCTTACCATAGCTCATATGTGCATTTGTTGCATGGAAATCCCTACTCCTCACATCAAATCTATCATTTGGCTTTCTCTCGCCTATGATTGTCCTCATTGATGTGAGCCTTTCACACCTTAAGTGCCAACTATCTTGCTTGTGCTCATTCATTGCATGAGTGCTTGATACATCACAAACGTATCTATAATTTCTTCTTGTGCCATGCTTATTTGGGTGTCATTGCTATGTGTTTTGCTACACTTACATGCCTTTTTACACATATTTGGACTAACCTACTAACTTAGTGCACACAGTGCCAATTTCTATCTGTTGATGTATGTGCATTGAAGGTATTTACCAATATTTCTAGTGCCAGAAAAATTCCAAGAAAAATTTATAAAAAGTCAGCATTCCAGAAGACTCCGAAGGGCCAATGGGCAGCCGGAGGGGGGCCACCCCCCTCCCAGGTGGCATCCTGGCGCGTCCAAGGGTGGGGTCGCGCCCTATGGCCGCCTGGGAGGAGGGCACCTCCCCTGGTTCCCCTCTTCAACCTATATTTACCCCTTGGGACAGAAACCTGAAAAAGAGTCCGCATCGCAAAATTATCCATTGTTCTGCCGCCGCCGCGACCCAGAGATCGGGGTCTCCAGAAGATCTTGTCCCGGCACCCTTTCGGAGGGAGGATTGATCTTCGGGATCTTCTCCACCACCACGAGCACTTCTCGGATGTGTCGTGAGTAGTCCCCCTTGGACCATGGGTCCATGACCAGTAGCTATTTGATGTCTTCTCTCCAATCTTGTGCTTCAATTCTTAGTCCTTGTGAGCTGCCGTACATGATCAAGGCAATTATGTAATCTTTTTGTTGTTGTTATGTTGTGTTTGCTGGGATCCGATGGATTATGAGATTATGTTCAGATCGTGATGTGTTATATATTTGGTTCTCCTTTTATATTATGTTCTTGAGTAATTATTGCATGTTATTCGTTGCTTTTTATTGCTTTGTCCAAGTAGTAGATAATAACTCCAAGAGGGAGCGTTATGCTTGATTATGGGTTCATGCCCCCCCCCCCCGATGTCTAGCTTGAGTGACAGAAACATGAGACTCGAGGATGTGTTGTTCCCACCAGAGAGAAAACAACGGTGCTTGTAACCGCGGTTTCAAGGATTGTTTACCTTACGCAAAGTTTGTTAATGCAGTTGTCTGTTGCTTTGGGTTTACACTTTGGGTGGGGCTCGCAACTTAATACGATCAAGATGTTCTGGATAGATATATCAAGGTGGATGATTAGTGAGTAGTTGCTGATGAATAAACAGTCTACTTGTTTTGGCGTACTGCCCATACTTTTGAGCCTCTAACTTTCTTGTTGCATAGTTACCACTGAAGTGCGTTTATAGTTCTATCAATTGCCCAACTGTAATTTGTTCACCCAGCTTAGTTGTTTTATCTTTTTTGGGAGAGAGAGATCACTAGTGAACATCATGGGACCCGGTCCATATTTCCACCATTGTTTACACCTCCACTATTTACTGCTTTATTTCCTTTTGGTTGCAATCACTTATTTCCCGCTTGTGTTCTAATCTTTGTGAACAACAAGATCGGAGAGATTGACAACCTCTCTGAACTCGTTGGGAGCGAAGTTATTTGTTTCTGTGTGCAGGTCCACGTCAACCTTGAACCAATTCGGCAACTTAATCTCTGGCGCCGTTGACACCTGCTTGAAGAATTTGGAGTCCTCCTGGTACGATAACCTTGGTATCTTCACCGAGGAAAATTTTCTACTAGTTACATCTCAACCTTCCACTTGGGGTAACCAATGAGGGGCAAGAAGCCATCAAGATTATTTCTGGCGCCGTTGCCGGGGACTCCAATCTTCAAGATAGGGGAGTTGCACACTATCTTTTACCTTTGCTTTTTAGTCTTGTTAGTTTACTTTCTAGTTTTTTGCTTTAGAGTCTTATACCAAAAACCACAAAGAAATAGTTGTCTTGCTTCTAGTTTCTTTGCTCTTGCTTTTCACTATCGGTACTTACAAAAGTAACAGACCTTATGACTACACTAGTTTTGACGGGGAATTATGCCCATGGCGTGGTCTCACGAGAAAAGAACCGGATCTATGGTTTGAATTTGCTCATGGGCGTCCTCACACCTGAAAGGATGTCAAAACTGTTATAATAGAAAGCAAATCAAATGTAGAGGATGACACCACGTCTTTGATTAATAGAAAGGAAATTGATTTTGATAATTTCACTCTGCCTGATGTTATTAAGTTCTTGCAAAGAATGGCCAAAGCCCCCACACTAGTTCACTCAACATTGCCTTCACCGAGCATATTCACAATGCTCTCATCAAAGCTAGGAAGGAGAAACTTAAGTTCGAGGTTTCTATTCCTAGAAAACTAGAAGATGGTTGGGATCCTATGGTCAAAATCAATTCAAATTTCTTGCTTTGCTTTATGTCATGTTGGAGCTAGTTCCTCCGTTGTACCCAAAAGAATGTATGATATGCTTGAATTGAAACCTTTTGATCCATGTTCTTTTAGTGTTCGCCTTGTTGATTCTTCCATTAAAGAACCTTTAGGGAGGATTGATGATGTTCTTATAGTTGCCAATGATAATAATGTGCCCATTGATTTTCTTGTCATGGACATTGAGTGTGATATCATTGACATGAAAGAAGGGACTATTAGATTCCAATTCGCCCTCAAAAATGTCAGAACCCTAATTTAGGTTTGTGCAAAAGAAAAAGAAATGGGGAAAAGAAAAGCCCTAAATGAATTAAATAAAAAGGCCAGAAAAAAATATTTTTCCAAAATTCTTTTGGATATGTTGAAAAGTCCTAAAAATGAGTGTGATCATTTTAAAAGTGATTTGGGATTAATCCCATGCTCATAGATTTTCAAAACTCCAAACAGTGGCTTCGAAAATAAATCAATTGCCTATTTTAATTGAGATTCAAATAATTTGAATTTCAAAAATTCCCAAAACTTTGGGTTGACTAATACTAAGTCACCTAGGTTTTATAAAAATAATTGGGGATTTTTACAAAATGCCCTAGTATTTATTTTAAATGGGCAAACAAATATCAGAATCAATAAAAAGAAAAGAACAGAGGACACACTTACCTGTCGCCTAGGGAGAAGGCCCATCAGGCCCAACCCACTCCAGCCTCCCTGTCGTCTTCCTCCTCGCCAGAAGGAGGGACAGAGCAGTCGTGCGCTGGGCGCATGCTTGCCACCTCCTGCTCCCGGCCACGCATGCCCTCCCCCCTCTTATCTTCTCGCGTGGACGACGCCTAGAGGCCCCAGGCCACTTCCCCCCTGAGCTGCTACTCTCCCTCCTCTGTTTTCTTCGTTTCCTTGCGGCCCGAAGACCTAGCCGGAGCGCCGCCGTGCCCGCGCGTGGCCACGGGCCTCCTCTCGAGCAGCCAAATTGTCCAGGAGCTTCAGCGCCCTCGTCTCCGTCGAGCTGCTCCCCCAATCGAAGCTGAGCCGCTCGGGAATCGCCGCTCGCCTCAACTCCTCGCAGCCGGCCGCCGTGGAGTTCGGCCTCAAATTCGTCGCCTCCCCTTCACCCCCGGCCTCGCCGTGCACTCGATCGTCTCTAGTGAGCTCCCAGCTCCATTTCCCCCCATCTATGCTTCTCCCCGTGCCCGCTGTGTATCAAAAGCTTCGGCCGCCACCTCGTCGTCGTGGACATGGCCCGAGCGCCTCCTTGAACCCCCACTAGCCCCAAACGACGCCCGACAACGAGAGAATCGCCCCAGTGCCCCCCTTCTCCTCTTCCGTGCCCTCTAGCACGTTCCGGAGTGAGCTCCAGCGAGCTACAGGGAGCTCCAGCGACTCGCGCCATTAGAGCCCTAAGCTCCTCTGCTAATTACCCCTCCCCTCTCTCGCTGAAAGTGGGACCGAGGCCAAAGTTAATCAAGGTTTAAATTAAACAGAGAGGTTAATAACCCCTCTCTTTCTCTTACCAATGGACCCCCCTGTCAGGCCGGCCCCTGCGTCATCATGACTTGATGCTGATGCAATAAAGAGAAATCAATTTAATTTAAATCATAAATTCCAGAAAATAAGCAAATCTTTGAATTTGAATAACTTTTAAACCGTAACTCAGCTTGAAATGATTTTTATATGAAAATTGATCAGAATAAAATTATCTATCCAAATAACCAACTTTCAACCATGTTTGAAATGTTTACAATGAGAGATCAGTAGCACTTTGCTATTTGGCTCTTTTCTGTTAAATCAAATAAAATGCAATGCTCATTTGAACTTGAACCCTTGCAATGCTAATATGATCACCTACACTTCAGAAGCATTTCACATACTTGATCACATGGTTTACAATGAACAAACTTTAGCAAATGCAACTTGGACCAATTTGAATACTTTTGGAGTTTGAATTTGAATTTACTTTTCAAATCAACTTCAATTAACATGTTGCAATTTAAACATAGGTCACCTCAGTACCTTGCCATGCTATGTTCTGCGTATTTCTTGAGAATTATAGTTCATTGATTGTGCTTTACTTCCAGTGCTTCGGTGCTTGCTTCTTCTCGGTAGAGTTGATCTCGTAGACGAGTTTAACCTCACGTCAGAAGTATAGTACATCGTGATCGTCAGCAAGGCAAGCACCCCATTTTTTATCATGTCGATAAAATCCCAGTTCCCTCTCATTCTCGCTTATGCATGTTTAGGATGTCACCATGATATGTTCTACCGCTAGTTGAACCCATTCCTTTGCATGACCTATCATTTTTTCACAGTAGTAAGAAAACCACAATCCTAGCAGATGTAGGAGTTGGTTGATATCTTGTGGCCCCTGCAACTGTTACAGCTTATTGCATGCTTAGAGTTGTTACCTGAGGCTACTCTGTTGTGAGTCGGGATGGGAGTGATCATGTGAATGATGGTGGTAACGTGTTGGTGAATTTGACCTAAACAAGGTGAACGATGAGAGGCTGTGTAGGAGTACACAGTGGGTTGTCTCGTTGAACACCGCCCTAAGCCCGAGTTCTTGTGTTGTTATCCAAGACTAAGAGTACGACCACACATTGGGCTCACTGACCCCTCTCGGCCTAGTACCTCACCCCGGACCAAGTCCAGGAGTTGCAAGTAGTTCAAATTCTAAACGATCTCAAGCAGGTACATCAAGGTAAGTGGTGGACGTAGGTTGTGGGCACGGTGAATCAAGTGATCATGATCGAGTTGAGCTTGATGGCGGTCACACAACATTTGAGTCCGCATCGGAAAAATTGGCCGGATTCCGATCGTGGTCCCTACTCAAATAGGCGAATCCCTAGGACTAGAGATGGTGCCGTGAGTGAAGTGTCGTGGCAGGATCCTCGCCGGTACGCACTTGAAGGGTCCATCCCCAGGCGGTAACTGATGAGGCGTGTGTGTACAGTACGCCCCTGCAGGGTTAATGAACTATTCGAATAGCCGTGTCCGTGGTTATGGACTACTTGGAGACCTTTACTTGATCATAGACAACTTCAATGGTTACTTTAAAACTTGCCAAGATAAGTGTGAGTGCTATGGCATGCTTCCTCGTGGGGAAGTCGAGGAAGTATCCATGGTGGTGTATTGATTGGAGACTTGTTACTTGGACTCGTGTACGCTCCTTACCTCATTCTGGTATTCGTAGTACATGACTAGCCAAGTCAAAGCTGGCACTTCTGCAATGAAACCCCACCTCCCTTTGCCTTGATACATGTGCATGAGTAGTATAGATCTGATGTAAGTCTTCCTGAGTACGACTTTGTACTCACGTTTGCTTATTCTATGTTTTAGAGACGAGACCACTGACCCTGATTGTGGCCTCTACCTCGAGCTCGACGTGGACCAGGTCGTATAGTTCCGGACAGAAGCCTGTGCCCTCTAGAGGGTCGTTGTATTTTCTTTCAGGCTTCTGAAGCCATTTGTTAAACTTGTCTTTACTAAGACATAATTTTCTTGCGTTGATGTTTCATGTAATGTTGGGTCACAGACATGTGATCTCTGCTTGTAATACAACTACTATGTCTGCTCTGTTTAGCAGAAGTTATAAATACTATGAGTTTGTAGAGTTCATGTTGTGATTACGTGCTGTTTACACTGGACATGTATGTTGCGTGTACGATTATAACGTGCATGTCTTAGTGTGGGGTTCGATAGCTTAGTTGAGTTCTTGCCGGAGGTCTTTTATACACCATGTGGCCCTTAGATGTGCGCAGCTTGGGGCATCACAATGCGATTGCACGTGACTCTGTCACGTGGCACACTTTGTTGTATGATTGAGCCCGCCCGAGACCCCGACTAAGTGATCGGGCTGGAGTCTGTTTATGTAAGTGTTATAATTCAATCGAGAATATGGTTTAGGTGTCTTGTCTATGAGTATGGGATTTCACCACCCATAACCACTTAGACTTGTGAGCGTACGATGAGGACCCATCTCAGTTGATCATCCGGCCTGGATGGGATGCCCCTCACGTACGATGCTTTCCGAGAGTGTTCTGTGCTTGGCCTTGTCTGCTTAGACAAGTGGGTACGACTCTCGGCTCTTCATATGATTGAGTTGTGACTGGAATTACATACGCAAACCCCGGGTCCCGACAGACTTGGTATCAAAGCAGGACTGTCTGTAGGATTATCAAACCCTTGGACGATGTCGAGTCTAGCATTCTATAGTTATATAGTTACATTGGGTATAAGGGAAGAACGTAAGACTCTTTTTTCTCCTTACCCTCATCGATCTGAGTTCTGAGTCATCCTCATCTTATTCTACGGGAAGATAGGACTAGGCTCATCTATGTCTTTACTAGGACATCTCGTTGTTTGCTTCTTTGTAGCTGTAGGAGTGTTGTGGTCTTCCAGAGTCATCATTCCTTAGTGCTTCTTTGGAAGTGATGTTTGTTATCTTGCTGGTTGTCTCTTTTTTCATCCCGACACAGCTGTTATATTGTCCGTTTGTGACTTCGATGCTGTTGCATTATAGTATTGTTGTCTTAGCATAGAATTGTATCATAAATCCTATTCTGATTGTGGATTCTTATCACACAGAATGTCAGGTGGAAATCATGGTGTTGATTTCAATCCCAGTAATAGAGATGATGGAGATCCTCCACCACTGCCTTCTGCAGAGGAAATCATGATGGAGGCTGAACAGAATCGTCGTGATCAGACACGTCTTCTCGAGCGTATTGAGCAGAACACTTCTAGTCAGCATCATAGTGTTGTTACCATCCAGGACTTCATTCTCCTAAACCCGCCAGTATTCCGATGTTCTTCCTAGCCCCTTGATGCTGATGATTGGCTTCGTTCTCTCGAGCGTAAGCTTGAGACAGCCCATGTTGCTCCTGGTGATCGTGTGCTATTCACGGCATATTTTATGGAAGGTGCTGCTCTTTAGTGGTGGGAGAATTTTGTAGCAATGCAACCTGTTGGTCACGTGGTGACTTGGCAAGAGTTATGTGATGATTTACGAGGATATCATATTCCGGATCAGTTGATGGAGCGCAAGAGAGAATAATTTTGAAATCTGACCCAAGGAAAGATGTCTGTTCATGAGTATAGGACTGTGTTCACTCGTCTAGCACGTTATGCCCAAGAATAATTATCCACTGATGCCAGGAAACAGGCAAGGTTCTGTAAGGGACTTAGCCCCGTCCTTTGTCATGACCTGAATCTTCACGAGTTCGTCAACTTCAGGGACTTGGTCGACAAATCCTTTAAGGCCGAGTATGGAAATGAGTTGTATGAAGAGTCTCGTAAGCGTGATCGTGAGTTTGCACCATCTTCTAGCTCAGGTTCTCGTTAACGCTGTGTATGGATTCCCTTCAGTGACGTCAGTCATGCTGTAAGTGCTTTTAGACCACCAACCACCATATTTCGTCCACCTCAACCCAATCTTCCTCCTTGGAATTTTATTGGACAATCAAGTGCTCATGTTCCTTTCATTCCACGTGGTGTTTGTTTCCAATGCGGACAATCATTCCACAATGTTCGAGAGTGTCCCCAAAATCATGTAGCCACCACACATAATCCGAGACAAGCCTTTCGTCGTGGCAAGCCACCACCCAAAACTTCCAATGTCAAGCCTCTTTCCTATGAATATGGTTATGTGAATCATGTATCCATTCTGGATTCCCACAAGTCAACCGATGTTGTACTCGGAACCCTTCCTGTCAATTCCACCCCAGCTTCAGTTCTTTTCGACCCAGGATCATCTGATTCATTGATATCCCAGGACTTTGCACGGTCACATGACATCTCTTTTTCGATGTTATCCACACCCTTAGTTGTGCAAGCCCCTGGATCTAGATGGCACACCACCATGGTGAGTCATGAAAATGAAGTTGCTATTGAGGGTTTAGTACTCCTGGAATTACTCATAGCCCTCAAGTCTTCAGACATTGATGTCATCCTAGGCATGGATTGGTTATCAAGACAGAATGTTGTCCTTGATTGTAAAGCCAAGTCAGTGAAACTAACCCATCCATCAGGCCAGACAATCAAGTACACCTCACCAAGCTCTAAAACCCAGGTGCATTCTTTGAATGTGCTTCCTCTTCTGGACCTTGAAGATATTCCGGTGGTTCGTGACTTCTCGGATGTCTTTCCAGAAGAGCTGCCAGGAATACCACCTGACAGATCTGTAGAGTTTGTGGTAGATCTTCTCCCAGGAACCTCCCCAATATCCAGACGCCCATATAGAATGGCCCCACGTGAGTTAGCTGAGCTCAAAATCCAACTTGAAGCTTCGTTGGCAAAAGGCTTCATCCGCCCTAGCTCATCGCCATGGGGTTGCCCCGTTCTGTTTGTAACGAAGAAAGATGGAACAGAAAGGATGTGCGTAGACTATCGCCCACTAAATCTAGCGACGATAAAGAACAAGTACCCACTGCCCATGATCAATGATCTTTATGATCAACTTGCAGGATCCTCTGTCTTCTCCAAAATGGATTTGAGATTGGGTTATCATCAAATCAAAATCCGAAACGAGGACATTCCCAAAATGGCTTTTACTACTCGTTATGTTCTTTACGAGTACACCTTCATGTCCTTCGGTTTAACCAATGCCCCCGCCACATTCTCGCGCTTGATGAATTCGATCTTCATGGAGTACTTGGATAAATTTGTTGTAGTTTATCTTGATGACATTCTCATCTACTCGAAGAGCGAAGAAGTGTACGCAGGACATCTTAGGTTGGTATTGATGAAACTTAGAGAGCATCGCCTATACGTCAAATTCTCAAAGTGTGAATTATGGCTACCAGAAGTGACCTACTTAGGCCACGTGATTTCTGCCAAAGGCATTGCTGTCAATCCCGAGAGAGTTCAGGCCGCCCTTGAGTGGACTCCACCTGAATCGGTTAAGCAAGTTAGGAGTTTTCTTGGCTTAGCAAGCTATTATCGCCGCTTCATCGAGAACTTCTCCAAAGTTGCAAAGCCTCTAACTGAACTCCTCAAGAAAGATAAGAAATTCCAATGGACCCCCAAGTGCGAGGAAATATTTCAAGAGCTAAAAAGAAGATTGACTTTTGCACCCGTACTTGCGCCTCCACACACCAAAAAGGATTTCGAGATCTTTTGTGACGCCTCACGGCAAGGGTTAGGATGCATACTTATGCAAGATCGACATGTGGTAGCTTATGCTTCACGCAAGTTGCGGCCACATGAAGAGAACTATCCTACCCATGATCTTGAACTCGCTGCCGTAGTTCATGCCCTAACAACTTGGCAAAATTACCTCCTTGGTAATCGTTGTGAGATCTATTCCGACCACCAAAGCCTCAAATACATATTCACCCAGCTAGATCTTAATCTCAGGAAAATACACTCGATTGAGTTGATAAAATATTATGACTTAGGAATTTCTTACACCCCAGGCAAAGCCAATGTCATGGCTGAGGCACTAAGTCGTAAGTCGTATTGTAACAACCTCATGTTAGAACAGTATCAACCACTTCTCTATGAGGAACTACGAAAGCTTGATCTTGAGATTGTTCCTTATGGATTCCTTTCAACCTTAGTAGTGAAACCAACTCTTGAGGATCATATCAAAGCTGCACAGAAACGTGCTCAAGGTATCCGATACATCAAAGAAAACATTGCTAGTGGTAAGGCTAAATGTTTTACCCTAGACAATGAAGGTGTTGTCTACTTCGAGGATAGGATAGTAGTACCAAAGAATAAGAACCTTAGACAGCTGATCCTTAAAGAAGCCCATGAATCTCCCCTCTAGATTCATCCCGGTAGTACTAAAATGTACCGAGATCTACGCCGGAGATTTTGGTGGACTAGGATGAAGAGCGAAATTTCTCAGTTCATTGCTGAATGTGATGTTTTTCGTCGCGTTAAGGAAGAACATCAAAGACCTGCTGGTACTCTTAGACCATTGCCTATCCCCGAGTGGAAATGGGATAAAGTCAGTATGGATTTCATCACTAGCTTTCCAAAAACCCAGAAAGGAAATGATGCCATCTTCGTTGTCATTGATTGACTTTCCAAAGTTGCTCACTTCCTTCCCGTTCGCGAGTCTACAATTGCTAGCCAGTTAGAGGATTTGTATGTCTCCCGAATCGTGCCACTTCATGGTGTTCCTTTGGAAATCTATTCAGACCGTGGTAGTGTTTTCACCTCTCGATTTTGGGAAAGTTTCAAGAATGCTATGGGAACCGATCTCTCCTTTAGCACCGCTTATCACCCACAGTCCAGTGGTCAAGTAGAAAGGGTCAATCAAATACTCGAAGACATGCTCAGAGCTTGTGTTATCTCTTTCGGAAATAATTTGGAGAATTCCTGTCGAGACCCGGGGTTAGTGTATGCAAGTCCTGGTACGACATAATCATATGGAGAGCCGAGAACCGTACCCAATTGTCTAAGAAGACAAGGCCAAGCACAAAACGTTCTCGGAAAGCATCGTACGTGAGGGGAATCCCATCCAGGAAGGATGATCAACTGAGATGGGTCCTCATCGTCCGCACACAAGCCTAAATGATATGGGTGATGAACACCCATATTCATAGACAAGTCACCTCAACCATATTATCAACTATCTCATAACTCTTACATAGACTTAATCCAGCCCGATCACTTAGTCGGGGTCTAGGGCGGGCTCGATCATACATCAAAGTGTACACGAGACAGAGTCTCGAACAATCGCATCGCGATGCCCCAAGCTGCGCACATCTAAGGGCCACTTGGTGTATAAAAGACCGCCAGCCAGATCACAACTAAGGTCTCGAAAACCCATACAAAGTAATGCATGTTATAAACATACACGCAGCACACATGCCTTGTATGAACAGCAGGTATCATTTCAATTCCCTACAAAGTACACATTTTATGGATAACTCTTACAGAGTGCACACAGAGATCACAAGCATGTGATCCAACATTACAACAGACAAGCGGAAGCAAAGTAGGTCTGAGTATACACAAGTTTAACAAATGGCTTAAGAAGCCTTATTTAAACACAAGCCCTCCACGAGGGAACCAGTCGTCTGACTGGGACTACACTAGCTTGGTCTTCAGTCGTCGAGTACCAGGAAGAATCCACCTTCAGGGTCAGGGGGGTTCATCTAAAACATAGAATAAGCAAACGTGAGTACAAAGGCGTACTCAGAAAGACTTACATAGGAACTATACTACTCATGCACATGTATCAAGGTAAACGGAGGTGGGGTTTCACTTGTAGAAGTGCCAGCTTTGACTTGGCTAGTCCTGAACTACGAGTACCAGACTCTAGGTAAGAAGCGTACAGGAGTCCACTACATCTCCAACCAATACACCACTATGGTTACTTCCTCGACTTCCCCACGAGGAGCACACCATAGCACTCACGCTTATCTTGCGAGTTTTAGAAGTAGCCAATTCAAGTTGTCTAATAATCGAGCACAGCTCTCCAAGTAGTCCCTTACCGTGGACGCGGCTATTCGAATAGTTTATTAACCCTGCAGGGGTGTACTGCTACACACATGAAACGATCAGTTACCGCCGGGATCTCGTCACCCTTCAAGCGGGTGTCGGCGAGGATAATTTCCACAACTTTTACCTCACAGCCAACTCAAATTCAATGGAGACGCCTATCTGGGCTGGAATCCACATCGCGAACCCGGCCGGTTTACCGATGTGGTCCCAGAAGATGTGTGCAGGGTACCAAGCCGGTCCGAATAGTCGTTCTTCCACTTCGCAGACCGTGCCACTGACCTACCAGAACTCCAAACTAATGCGACTCATTGAACTGAGAAGGGGTGAGTTAGTAGGTTGAGTGGGGGTCCATGTGCCCAACATGTGGTAGTACTCTTCGTCTTGGATCACCACACAAGAACTCGGGCTTAAGGCGGTGTTCAACGAGACAACCCTATGTGTACTCCTACACAACCTCTCATCGTTCACCTTGTATTAGGGTAGATTCACCAACACAGTTTCACTTTCATCAACACCATGTTCACTATCATCCCGACTCACATCAAAAACATCCTCATTGTACACTCTAAGCATGTAATAAGCAGTAAAAGTTGCAGGGGCCACATGATATCAGTCAACTCCTATGTCAGCTAGGATTGTGGTTTGCTTACTACTGTGACAAGATGATAGGTCATGCATCGGATATGGGTTCAACTATGCGGTAGAATCGATACAAGGTGATCTCCTAAACATGCATAAGCGAGACTGAGAGGGAATTGGGATTTTATAGATATGATCAATGGGGGGTTGCTTGCCTTGCTGACGTGGTTCAGTCACGGGGTCTTCAACGAAGGGGGTGATCTCGGTTTCCGGCTCCACTTCTATCAGAAACATGGCAATCATAGGATCAACATAATGTACAATGCACAATCACATGAATAAGATTGTAATGGTGATGTTCATGGTACTAATGTGTTGAGCATTCCATTTAAAAGGAGTATATTGCAATTGAGTTGCAAATTCAAACTCCATTTGATTTATCGATGAATTTCAAATGCATTTGAATGCGTGGAAGTTCATTTGAAAAGGTTGAGCATGAAGTGAAGTGGTATAGTTGAGTTAATGTTTCTGATGTGTGCATGAAACCATTCAAAAGAAGTGTGTTGCAAAATCATTTGCAAATTCACTCCAAATTTGAATTTGAAAAGGATCCATATGCATGTTTGCTACTTTTCATCCATTTTAAAGTGGTCAAACATAGAAACAAGTTGCATATTCATAATCATTGTATTTTTCTGATAATTTTAGACATATTATTTGTCCAATTTGGAGTTAATATGAATTAGTTATGAATTTATAAAGTTTAAAGTCTTTTCTGCCTTTTTCTGAATTAATTAAATTGATTTAACCAATTATGGCGTCATGCTGACGCAGGGATGACGTGGGGGGGGGGGGCTGCTGACAGGTGGGGCCTCTCTTTCAGTGTCTCTGTTAATTGAACCGTTTTGAATTTAATTAAACAGAGATTAACAGGGCAGGGGGCCCACTTGTCATGGACTCAGGGGGGGGGTTAAGCACGGGGGTTAAGTCTAACCCACCGGCGGCATGACGCCGGTGGCCTGGCCACGGCGGCGCGACACGGTAACGTGCTCTGGGCACGCGTTTGACGCGCCACTGGCATCACACTGGAGCTGGGAGAGCACCACATCGATCTGGAGTCGAAGGAGGAGCTGAGGTACACCGTAGCGGCGACGGTGGTGTGCCCTAGCGGCGGCAGAACCACGAGCTCGAGGTGAACCTCGCTGTGGAGCTCCACCTGAAGCATCAAAGCGCGCAAACGATGCAGTGGAGCGCGGCGAAGACGACGGACAAGGAGGCGAGCTCGATTGCGTAACAGGTGGTCGTCGCCATGGATCCCGACGGCGAGAAGCTCCGGCTCCCATGGCGGATTGTGCTAGAGAGGAGGAGGGAGATGAAGGAATGGCTTGGGTGAACCGTGAGATCACCGTGAATTCAACGGAGGCAGTGGCGCGGTCGTAGCTGCTCTATGGTGGCCGGAATCGAAGAAATCTTGCGGCGGCTCCGGCGAGAAGGAAACGGCGAATGCGGCGGCTCCTTGATCAATCAGGTCACCAGCTTCGACGGCTTGGCATGGACGACGGTGTTGCGCGAGGGGGACACGATCTCCGAGCTCTTCTGCAACGTTGGCCGCGAGTTCTCGCGACGGTGAGCGGCGGCTGTCCTCGGGGAAGAAGGGGGAAACGCGCATGGAGCTCCAGAGGAGGCGGCAGGTGGGCGAATGGAGGAGGCGTGCCTCTGCGTGTCTCCTGGCGCGAGTAGGAGGGCTGGGGAGGCGCCAGGCAGGCTAGCAGCTGCCGCCGGCATCGGCATGCCCTCCAGCGAGGTGCTTGCCGCGCTGGGGGAAGACGACAAGGAGGCTGCGGGCTTGGGCTGCTGGGATGGTAAGTTGGGCCTGGGGCCCAAGGTGAGTGGGCCTCTTTCCCTTTTCTCTTTTCTCTTCTGTTTTTCTTTTCTACAATTTGTTTTACCTTGCAAAAAATAGCAAAGTATTTTTATAAATACTCCAAATTTTTATGTGGACTTGAGATGCATATAGCTAGCCACTTACAAAGTTTGGGCATTTTTAAAATTCAAATAATTTGAACTTTAATTCAAATAGGGGTTTAAATTTAAATCCATCCTCCTGTTTGAATATTTGAAAAATCTATGAGCATGGGAATTCTACCACATCACTTTTCATGTGATCACACTCATTTATGGGACTTTTCAAAAATACAAAAGGAATTTTTGGAGAAACTTTTTATCTGGCCTTTTGAATTAATTCATCTGGGGGCTTTTTCTCTCCCATTTCAATTTCTTTTGTAATTTTTAACATGAATGCAAAGAAGCACTTGATCCTAGCACATACCTAACTTGGGGTTGTGACAAATCGCCCCCACTCAAAAGAATCTCGTACCGAGATTCAAAAGTCTGCGGGAGGAAGGAGGGATACTCAGTACGGAGACGGTCTTCTCTTTCCCACGTGGCCTCTCTCTCAGAGTGGTGTGACCATTGCACTTTCAGAAACTTAATCTTCTGACGACGAGTGACACGCTCTGCTGAATCAAGAATACGAACGGGGTACTCTCGATAAGAAAGGTCATCTTGGAGATCAAGCGTTTCATGGTCGACTTCGCGGATGGGGTCCTTGAAGCAACGCCTGAGTTGTGACACATGGAATACATCATGTACTCGGGAAAGGTGCGGGGGTAGTTCAAGTTGGTAGGCAACTTCTCCACTTTTAGCAAGAATGCGGAAAGGTCCAATGTAACGTGGGGTCAACTTGCCTTTGATACCGAATCTTTGGGTTCCATTCAGAGGAGTAACCCGAAGGTAAGCCTTCTCGTCCAGATTGTAGCTTTCTTGCTTATGATGACGATCATAGTAGCTTTTCTGACGAGACTGGGCTGCTTTCAATTGATCACGAACAATTCGAACTTGCTCTTCTGCTTCCATGATCATATCCGGTCCAAAGAATTGTCTTTCACCGGTTTCTGACCAGTTAAGGGGTGTTCGACATCGTCGTCCATAAAGGAGTTCAAAAGGAGCCATGTTCAGACTAGATTGAAAACTATTGTTATAAGAACATTCGGCGAATGGAAGAGACTTCTCCCAATTCTTTCCGAATGAGATAACACAAGCTCTGAGCATGTCTTCAAGAATTTGGTTAACCCTTTCGACTTGACCGCTAGACTGAGGATGGAAAGCTGTACTAAAGGAGAGATGAGTTCCCATAGCATGTTGGAAGCTTCCCCAAAATCTAGAGGTGAAAAGGCTACCACGATCAGAATTGATTTACAAAGGAACACCGTGAAGGGATACAATTCTAGAGACGTACAAGTCCGCCAACTGACTAGCAGTTATAGACTCGCGAACAGGGAGGAAGTGAGCAACTTTGGAAAGTCTTTCAATGACAACGAAGATGGCATCGTTTCCTTTCTGGGTTTTTGGAAAGCCGGTGATGAAGTCCATACCAACTTTATCCCATTTCCACTCAGGGATAGGCAAAGGTTGAAGAGTGCCAGCAGGTCTTTGGTGTTCGGCCTTAATGCGACGACAAACATCACATTCGGCAATGAACTTAGCAATTTCTCTCTTCATCCTATTCCACCAAAATCTCTGGCGTAGGTCTCGGTACATCTTTGTGCTACCAGGATGAATTGAAAGGGGTGTGTCATGAGCTTCTTTGAGGATTAGCCTCCTAAGATTGTGTTTTCGTGGTACAACCAATCGAGTGCCAAAGAAAACAACACCTTGATCATTTATGGAGAAACATTTAGCAACTCCGCTAGCAATGTTCTTCTTGATCTCTCAAATACCACTATCACGTTTCTGGGCGGCTATGATTTTATCCTCAAGGGTTGGTTTCGCCACCGAGGTAGAAAGATAGCCATGAGGAACAATCTCGAGATTGAGTTTTAGAAATTCCTCATGAAGAAGTGGTTGATACTGTTGTAACATGATGTTGTTACAATACGACTTACGACTTAGTGCATCAGCCATGACATTGGCTTTGCCTGGGGTGTAAGAAATTCCTAAGTCATAATCTTTTATCAACTCAATCCAGCGTCTTTGCCTGAGATTAAGATCTGGCTGGGTGAAAATATATTTGAGGCTTTGGTGGTCGGAATAGATCTCACAACGATTACCAAGGAGGTAATGTCGCCAAGTTGTCAGGGCATGAACTACGCAGCGAGTTCAAGATCATGGGTAGGATAGTTCTCTTCATGTGGCCGCAACTGGCGTGAAGCATAAGCTACCACATGTCTATCTTGCATAAGTATGCATCCTAACCCTTGCCGTGACGCATCACAAAATATCTCGAAATCCTTTTTGGTGTCTGGAGGTGCAAGTACGGGTGAAGAAGTCAATCTTCTTTTTAGCTCTTGAAAGCTTTCCTCGCACTTGGGAGTCCATAGGAATATCTTATCTTTCTTGAGGAGTTCATTAAGAGGCTTTGCAACTTTGGAGAAGTTCTCAATGAAGCGACGGCAATAGCTGGCTAGGCCAAGAAAACTCCTAACTTGCTTAACCGATTCAGGTGGAGTCCAGTCAAGGACGGCCTGAACCTCTCGGGATTCACATTAATGCCTTTTGCAGAAATCACGTGGCCTAAGTAGGTCACTTCTGGTAGCCAAAATTCACACTTGGAGAATTTAGCATACACGCGATGCTCTCTAAGTTTCATCAATACCAGCCTTAGGTGTTCGGCATGTTCTTATTCGTTCTTCGAGTAGATGAGAATGTCATCAAGATAAACTACAACAAATTTATCTAGGTACCCCATGAAGATCGAATTCATCATGCGTGAGAAAGTGGCGGGGGCATTGGTTAAACCAAAGGACATGACGGTGTACTCGTAAAGACCATAACGAATAGTAAAACCCGTTTTTGGGATGTCCTCGTTTCAGATCTTGATTTGATGATAACCTAATCTCAAATCCATTTTGGAGAAGACAGAGGATCCTGCAAGTTGATCATAAAGATCATTGATCCTGGGCAGTGGGTACTTGTTCTTTATCGTCGCTAGATTTAGCGGGCGATAGTCTACGCACATCCTTTCTGTTCCATCTTTCTTCGTTACGAACAGAACGGGGCAACCCCATGGCGATGAGCTAGGGCGGATGAAGCCTTTTTCCAACAAAGCTTCAAGTTGGGTTTTAATCTCAGCTAACTCACGTGGGGCCATTTTGTATGGGCGTCTGTAAATTGGTGCGGTTCCTGGCATAAGATCTACTATGAATTCTACACATCTGTCGGGTGGCTAGGTTTAAGGAGTTTGGTTACTGGATGGTTTTCCTGAGGATGACCATAGCTTACCAGGGGCTACAACAGATATGTCAGAGTAGCAAAGTACCCCAACACGATAGTTAGTGTGGTTCTTCTCGCTAGAAGACATCCAAAGTGGGAGAAAGAGCTGCAAATGAAACACTATAGGTTTCTAGAAGAAAACCTACATCAAACTCTATGGAACTGTCGGGAATGCCACCTAGTAAAACTCCTGGAAGGACATCCGAAATAGAGGGAAAGATTTTGCAAACGCATCAGATTATGAAGAAACCTGGAATGACTCGGACAGCATAACGACTGTAATTGTAAGAAATGTCTTTTCTTGCAATGTAGAAACAGCACTTACATACGATGTAAGAAATCAGGAAGCACAACAACTCGAAAGAAAACGAACACAACCTTCCTACGGCTACAAGGAAGCAAACAACGAGATGTTCTAGTAAGACATAGATGAGCCTAGTCCTATCTTCCCGTAAAAAAGGTAAGGTGACTCAGAACTCAGATCGATGAGGGTAAGGAGAAAAAAAGAAGCCTTACGTTGTTCCCTTATATACCCAGAGTAACTATATAACTATAGCAAGCTAGAATCGACTTCGGCCAAGGCTGATAATCCTACAGTCAGTCCTGCTCTCATACCAAGTCTGTCGGGACCCGGGGTTAGCGTATGCAACTCCCGCTACGACATAGTCATATGGAGAGGCGAGAACCGTACCCACTTGTCTAAGCAGACAAGGACAAGAACAAAACGTTCTCGGAAAGCATCGTACGTGAGGGGCATCCCATCTAGGCCGGATGATCAACTGAGATGGGTCCTCATCGTCCGCACACAAGTCTAAATGATATGGGTGATGAACTCCCATATTCACAGACAAGTCGCCTCAACCATATTATCGACTATCTCATAACTCTTACATAGACTTACTCCAGCCCGATCACTTAGTCGGGGTATAGGGCGGGGCTCGATCATACATCAAAGTGTGCACGAGACAGAGTCTCGAACAATCGCATCGCGATGCCCCAAGCTGCGCACATCTAAGGGCCACTTGGTGTATAAAAGACCGCCAGCCAGATCACAACTAAGGTCTAAAAAACCCATACAAATACATGCATGTTATAAACAAACACGCAACACACATGCCTTGTATGAATAGCAGGTATCATTGCAATTCTCTACAAAGTATACATTTTATTGATAACTCTTAGAGAGTGCACACAGAGATCACAAGCATGTGATCCAACATTACAACAGACAAGCGGAAGCAAAGTAAGTCTGAGTACAGACAAGTTTAACAAATGGCTTAAGAAGCCTTATGTAAACATAAGCCCTCCACGAGGGAACCAGTCGTCTGACTGGGGTTACACTAGATTGGTCTTTAGTCGTTGATTTCCAGGAAGAATCCACCTTCAGAGTTAGGGGGGTTCATCTAAAACATCGAATAAGCAAACGTGAGTACAAAGGCGTACTCAAAAAGACTTACATAGGAACTATACTACTCATGCACATGTATCAAGGTAAAGGGAGGTGGGGTTTCACTTGCAGAAGTTCCAGCTTTGACTTGGCTAGTCCTGAACTACGAGTACCAGACTTGAGGTAAGAAGCGTACACGAGTCCACTACATCTCCAACTAATACACCACTATGGTTACTTCCTCGACTTCCCCACGAGGAGCACACCATAGCACTCACGCTTATCTTGCGAGTTTTAGAAGTAGCCAATTCAAGTTGTCTAATAATCGAGCACAGCTCTCCAAGTAGTCCCTTACCGCAGACGCGACTATTCGATAGTTTATTAACCCTCCAGGGGTGTACTGCTACACACATGAAACGATCAATTACCGCTAGGATCTCGTCACCCTTCAAGCGGGTGTCGGCGAGGATAATTTCCACAACTTTGACCTCACAGCCAACTCAAATTCTATGGAGACGCCTATCTGGGCTGGAATCCACATCGTGAACCCGGCCGGTTTACCGATGTGATCCCAAAAGATGTGTGCAGGTTCCCAAGCCGGTCTGAATAGTCGTTCTTCCACTTCGTAGACCGTGCCACAGACCTACCAGAATTCCGAACTAATGTGACTCATTGAACTGAGAAGGGGTGAGTTAGTAGGTTGAGTGGGGGTCCATGTGCCCAACATGTGGTAGTACTCTTCGTCTTGGATCACCACACAAGAACTCGGGCTTAAGGCGGTGTTCAACGATACAACCCACTGTGTACTCCTACACAGCCTCTCGTCGTTCACCTTGTATTAGGATAGATTCACCAACGCAGTTTCACTTTCATCAACACCATGTTCACTATCATCCTGACTCACATCAAAAACATCCTCATTGTAAACTCTAAGCATGCAATAAGAAGTAACAGTTCTAGGGGCCACATGATATTAGTCAACTCCTATGTGAGCTAGGATTGTGGTTTGCTTACTACTGTGACAAGATGATAGGTCATGCATCGGATATGGGTTCAACTATGCGGTAGAATTGATACAAGGTGATCTCCTAAACATGCATAAGCGAGACTAAGATGGAATTGGGATTTTATAGATATGATCAATGGGGGGTTGCTTGCCTTGCTGACGAGGTTCACTCACGGGGTCTTCAACGAAGGGGGTGATCTCGGTTTCCGGCTGCACTTCTATCAGCAACATGGCAATCATTGGATCAACATCATTTACAATGCACAATCACATGAATAAGGTTGTAATGGTGATGTTCATGGTACTGATGTGTTGAGCATTCCATTTAAAAGGAGTATATTGCAATTGAATTGCAAATTCAAACTCCATTTTATTTATCGATGAATTTCAAATGCATTTGAATGCATGGAAGTTCATTTGAAAAGGTTGAGCATGAACTGATGTGGTATAGTTGAGTTAATGTCTCTGATGTGTGGATGAAACCATTCAAAAGAAGTGTGTTGCAAAATAATTTGCAAATTCACTCCAAATTTGAATTTGAAAAGGATCCATATGCATGTTTGCTACTGTTCACCCATTTTAAAATGGTCAAACATAGAAACAAGTTGCATATTCATAATCCTTGTATTTTTCTGATAATTTTAGACATATTATTTGTCCAATTTGGAGTTAATATGAATTAGTTATGAATTTCTAAAGTTTAAATTATTTTCTACCTTTTTCTAAATTAATTAAATTGATTTAACCAATTATGGCGCCATGCTGACGCAGGGATGACGTGGGGGGGGGCTGCTGACAGGTGGGGCCTCTCTGTCAGTGTCTCTGTTAATTAAACTATTTTTAATTTAATTAAACAGAGATTAACAGGGCAGGGGGCCCACTTGACGTCGGTGGCCTGGCCACGGCGGCGCGGCACAGTAACGTGCTCCGGGCACGCGTTTGACGCGCCAGTGGCCTCACACTGGAGCTGGGAGAGCGCCGCATCGATCTGGAGTCGGAGGAGCTGGGGTGCACCGGAGCAGCGACGGTGGCGTGCCCTAGCGGCGGCAGAACCACGAGCTCGAGGTGAACCTCGCTGTGGAGCTCTACCTGAAGCATCAAAGCACGCAAGCGATGCAGTGGAGCGCGGTGAAGACGACGGACAAGGAGGCGAGCTCGATTGCGTAACAGGTGGTCGTCGCCATGGATCCCGGCGGCGAGAAGCTCTGGCTCCCATGGCGGATTGTGCTAGAGAGGAGGAGGGAGACGAAGGAATGGCTCGGGTGAACCGTGAGCTCACCGTGAATTCAACGGAGGCAGTGGCGCGGTCGTAGCAGCTCTGTGGTGGACAAAATCGAAGAAATCATGCGGCGGCTCCGGCGAGAATGAAATGGCGATTGCGGCGGCTCCTTGATCAATCAGGTCACCAGCTTCGACGGCTTGGCGTGGACGACGGCGTTGCGCGAGGAGGACATGATCTCCGGGCTCTTCTCCAACCGTTGGCCGCGAGTTCTTGCGACGGTGAGCGGCGGCTGTCCTCGGGGAAGCAGGGGGAAACGTGCATGGAGCTCGAGAGGAGGCGGCAGGTGGGGGAATGGAGGAGGCGTGCCTCTGCATGTCTCCTGGCGCGAGTAGGAGGGCTGGGGAGGCGCCAGGCAGGCTAGCAGCTGCCGCCGGCGTCGGCATGCCCTCCAGCGAGGTGCTTGCCTCGCTGGGGGAAGACGACAAGGAGGCTACGGGCTTGGGCTGCTGGGACGGTAAGTTGGGCCTGGGGCCCTAGGTGAGTGGGCCTCTTTCCCTTTTCTCTTTTCTCTTTTGTTTTTGTTTTCTGCAATTTGTTTTACCTTGCAAAAAATAGCAAAGTATTTTTATAAAAGGCAAGTTGGCCCCACGTTACATTGGTCCCTTTCGCATTCTTGCTAAACGTGGAGAAGTTGCCTACCAATTGGAACTACCCCCTCACCTCTCCCAGGTTCATGATGTCTTCCACGTCTCTCAACTCAGGCGTTGCTTCAAGGACCCCATCCGCGAAGTAGACCATGAAACGCTTGATCTCCAAAATAACCTTTCATATTGAGAGTACCCTGTTAGTATTCTTGATGAAGCCGAGCGTAGCACCACACGTCAGAAGATCAGATTCTTCAAAGTGCAGTGGTCACATCATTCAGAGAAAGAAGCTACCTGGGAACGAGAGGATCGTCTATGAGCTGAGTACCCCAGCCTCTTCACGACGACTTCTGAATCTCGGGACAAGATTCTTTTGAGTGGGGGCGAGTTGTCAGAACCCTAAATTAGGTTTCTGCTTTTCTAAGCTTGCATTTTTGCATCATGAAAATTTTTGCAAAAGAAAAATAAATGAGGAAAAGAAAATCCCTAAATGAATTAAATAAAAAGGCCAGAAATAAATCTTTTTCCAAAATTCTTTTGGATATGTTGGAAAGTCCTAAAAATGAGTGTGATCATTTTAAAAGTGATTTGGGATTAATCCCATGCTCATAGATTTTTCAAAAATCCAAACAGTGGCTTCGAAATTAAATCAATTGCCTATTTGAATTGAGATTCAAATAATTTGAATTCCAAAAATTCCCAAAACTTGGGGTTGACTAATACTAAGTCACCTAGGTTTTATAAAAATAATTGGGGATTTTTATAAAATGCCCTAGTATTTATTTTAAATGGGCAAACAAATATCAGAATCACTAAAAAGAAAAGAACAGAGGACACACTTACCTGTCGCCTAGGGCGAAGGCCCATCAGGCCCAACCCACTCCAGCCTCCCTGTCGTCATCCTCCTCGCCAGAAGGAGGGACAGAGCAGCTGTGCGCTGGGCGCATGCTTGCCACCTCCTGCTCCCGGCCACGCAGGCCCTGCCCCCTCTTATCTTCTCGCATGGACGACGCCCAGAGGCCCCAGGCCACTTCCCCCCTGCGCTGCTGCTCTCCCTCCTCTGTTTTCTTCGTTTCCGCGCGGCCCCGAAGACCTAGCCGGAGCGCCGCCGTGCCCGCGCGTGCCCACCGGCCTCCTCTCGAGCATCCAAGTTGTCCAGGAGCTTCCGCTCCCTCGTATTCATCGAGCTGCTCCCCCAATCGAAGCCGAGCCGCTCGGGAATCGCCGCTCGCGTCAACTCCTCGCCGCCGGCCGCCGTGGAGTTCGGCCTCAAATTCGTCGCCTCCCCTTCACCCCCGGCCTCGCCAGGCACTCCATCGTCTCTGGTGAGCTCCCAACTCCATTTCCCCCCCATCTGTGCTTCTCCCCGTGCCCGCTGTGTTCATCTCGCCGTATCCAGAGCTCCGGCAGCCACCTCTTCGTCGTGGACATCGCCCGAGCGCCTCCTTGAACCCCCACTAGCCCCAAACGACGTGCGACGACGAGAGGATGGCCCAGTGCCCCCCTTCTCCTCTTTCCGTGCCCTCCAGCACGTTCCGGCGTGAGCTCCGGCGAGCTACAGTTAGCTCCGGTGACTCGCACCATTAGAGCCCTAAGCTCCTCTGCGAATCACCCCTCCTCTCTCTCGCTGACAGTGGGCCCCTGGCCAAAGTTAATCAAGGTTTAAATTAAACAGAGAGGTTAATAACCCTCTCTCTCTGATCAATGGACCCCCCTGTCAGGCCAGCCCCTGCGTCATCATGACGTCATGCTGCTGCAATAAAGAGAAATCAATTTAATTTAAATCAGAAATTCTAGAAAATAAGCAAAACTTTGAATTTGAATATCTTTTAAACCGTAACTCAGATTGAAATGATTTTTATATGAAAATTGTTCAGAATAAAATTCTCTATCAAATAACCAACTTTCAACCATGTTTGAAATGTTTACAATGAGGGATCAGTAGCATTTTTCTATTTGGCTCTTTTGTGTTAAATCAAATAAAATGCAATGCTCATTTGAACTTAAACCCTTGCAATGCTAATATGATCACCTACACTTCAGAAGCATTTCACATACATGATCACATGGTTTACAATGAACAAACGTTAGAAAATGCAACTTGGACCAATTCGAATACATTTGGAGTTTGAATTTAAATTTACTTTTCAAATCAACTTCAAATAACATGTTGCAATTTAAACATAGGTCACCTCAGTACCTTGCCATGCTAAGTTTTGCATATTGCTTGACCATTGTAGTTCATTGATTGTGCTTTACTTCCAGTGCTTCGGTGATTGCTTCTTCTCGGTAGGGTTGATCTCGGAGACGAATTTAACCTCACGTCAGAAGTACAGTACATCGTGATCGTCAGCAAGGCAAGCACCCCATTTTTGATCATGTAGATAAAATCCCAGTTCCCTCTCATTCTCTCTTATGCATGTTTAGGATGTCACCATGATAAATTCTATCTCTAGTTGAACCCATTCCTTTGCATGACCTACCATTTTGTCACAGTAGTAAGCAATCCACAATCCTAGCAGATGTAGGAGTTGGTTGATATCTTGTGGCCCCTGCAACTATTACAGCTTATTGCATGCTTAGAGTTGTTACCTGAGGCTACTCTGTTGTGAGTCGGGATGGTAGTGATCATGTGAATGATGGTGGTAACGTGTTGGTTAATTTTACCTAAAAAAGGTGAACGATGAGAGGCTGTGTAGGAGTACACAGTGGGTTGTCTCGTTGAACACCGCCCTAAGCCCGAGTTCTTGTGTTGTTATCCAAGACTAAGAGTACGACCACACATTGGGCTCACTGATCCCTCTCGGCCTAGTTCCTCACCCCGGACCAAGTCCAGGAGTCGCAAGTAGTTCAAATTTTAAACGATCTCAAGCAGGTACATCAAGGTAAGTGGTGGACGTAGGTTGTGGGCACGTTGAATCAAGTGATCATCATCGAGTTGAGCTTGATGGAGGTCACACAACGTTTGAGTCCACATCGGAAAAATCGGCCGGATTCCGATCGTGGTCCCAACTCAAATAGGCGACTCCCTAGGACTAGAGATGGTGCCATGAGTGAAGTGTCGTGGCAGCATCCTCGCCGGTACTCACTTGAAGGGTCCATCCCGAGGCGGTAACTGATGAGGCGTGTGTGTAGCAGTACACCCCTGCAGGGTTAATGAACTATTCGAATAGCCGTGTCCGCGGTTATGGACTACTTGGAGACCTTTACTTGATCATAGACAACTTCAGTGTTTACTATAAAACTTGCCAAGATAAATGTGAGTGCTATGGCATGCGTCCTCGTGGGGAAGGCGAGGAAGTATCCATGGTGGTGTATTGATTGGAGACTTGTTACTTGGACTCGTGTACGCTCCTTACCTCATTTTGGTATTCGTAGTACTGGACTAGCCAAGTCAAAGCTGGCACTTCTGCAATGAAACCCCACCTCCCTTTGCCTTGATACATGTGCATGAGTAGTATAGATCTGATGTAAGTCTTGCTGAGTACGAATTTGTACTCACGTTTTCTTATTCTATGTTTTAGAGACGAGACCACTGACCCTGATGGTGGCCTCTACCTCGAGCTCGACGTGGACCAGGTCGTATAGTTCCATACAGTAGCATGTGCCCTTTGGAGGGTCGTTGTATTTTCTTTCAGGCTTCTTAAGCCATTTGTTAAACTTGTCTTTACTAAGACATAATTTTCTTCCGTTGATGTTTGATGTAATGTTGGATCACAGACATGTGATCTCTGCTTGTAATACAACTACTATGTCTGCTATGTTTAGAAGAAGTTATAAAGACTATGAGTTTGTAGAGTTAATGTTGTGATTACCTGCTGTTTACACTGGACATGTATGTTGCGTGTATGATTATAACGTGCATGTCTTAGTGTGGGTTTCGATAGCTTAGTTGAGTTCTTTTCGGCGGTCTTTTATACACCAAGTGGCCCTCAGATGTGCGCAGCTTGGGGCATCGCAATGCGATTGCACGTGACTCTGTCACGTGGCACACTTTGTTGTGTGATTGAGCCCGCCCGAGACCCGGACTAAGTGATCGGACTGGAGTCTGTTTATGTAAGTGTTATAATTCAATCGAGAATATGGTTGAGGCGACTTGTCTATGAGTATGGGATTTCACCACCCACAACCATTTAGACTTGTGAGAAGACGATGAGGACACATCTCAGTTGATCATCCGGCCTGGATGGGATGCCCCTCACGTATGATGCTTTCCGAGAGTGTTTTGTGCTTGGCCTTGTCTGCTTAGACAAGTGGGTACGACTCTCGGCTCTTCATATGATTGAGTTGTGACTGGAATTACATACGCAAACCTCGGGTCCAGACAAAAAAGGGAATGGAACACTTCCATTGAAAGAAACTTAAGTTACCATATGAATCCGTTACACGGGCAAGCTATTCTTTTGGAATTGATAAAACTTGATCTTTTTGCATCATGCCTATCTAAAAGGCATAAAATAAAGCGCTTATTGGGAGGCAACCCAAAATGTTTTTACTTTCAGTTTTAGTGGTCTTGATTCTTTTTACTACTGTAGCAACATCATTGTGTCTTTATTTTCAAGCTTCGTTCCAAGTTTTAGCCTCCGATTGCAAGAAAGTTCAAAAGTTGTGACATGCTGTCCAGAAACAGATTTTGTCTGCTTGACGTAAAAATTCACAAAAAATCACCAGATCATCTTTTTGATCTGAATTTTTTGAAAGTATAGTCTATAAAATTGGCTTTCTTGCATTTGTTCTGAGTTTTTTAATTTGAGTTGCAGAAGTACCACGAAAAAATTATTTACTATGTTTTGGTCTTTTTTTTCACAGATTCTGCCATGTTTTGCGTTTTCCTTGTTTTGCAAGTCTTAAGCTTGATTTTTCTTTGCAATTTTTTTTGGCAATCTTGAGAAACAATATCTCTTCATGAAAATCTTTATTTCCAATGGAGAAAGATTATTTATTTAAGGGTACTAACCACTCTAATCAGCTTATGATGAGTTTCTATGAAAGGAGTTTTCAAGTATGCGAAGGAAGATGATGAAAGAAGATCAGGGAGTGTCAAAAGATCAAGCTTGGGGATGCCCCCATGCACCCCAAGAAATATCCAAGGATACTCAAGCGTCTAAGCTTGGGGATTCCCCCTTGCATCCCCTTCTCCATCAACAATCATCAGTTCGTCCTTCTCCATGCTATATTTTTATCGCTTCATGTGTTATGTGTTATCCTTTGAGCGTCCCTCTCTTTACTTTTTAGTTTGTTTAGTTTTTCTGCCTGTTCATAACAAGTTGGACCCTAGCCTTCATTGTTTGGGAGAGAAACACACTCCACTCCACCCTAGAACACAACATAGGTTTGCATGCTTATCTTTTTGTGTATTCTTTATCTTTTCGTAGCTGTTTTCATGCTTAGCTCTTGTTCCATGCTTATCTTTTTAAAAGATTTTATTTAGATTTTTTCCTGTGGAACTCTCTTGAGTTATCGTTCTTATCTTGTTTAGAGACTTGGTCTGTTGCACTGAGTTGTGTGTCTTGCACGAGTAGGTAATTGAGGTTGCTATTATAAGTGTAGTAGTAACTTGCAATAGTTTTGAGGTATTGATTTTAGTAATGTTTGGACTTTTGGTGCCAAGAGCTTGAGACTATTAGTGATAGGTGTCGTATTTTGGGCAATCCGTGCTTATTTTTTAAAACTACAAAAAATATCAGCTGAGAACTCTAGCTACTAGATGGATCGCTAACCCTGGAGGGGTTGGAATATATAAAGTACCCTCACGTACCACGGCTCGAGGATGCGCAAGGATAAACAAACCCCCATACACTCCTCCTCGGGGTACTTGTCTCTTTGTGAATCTCCTAACTAGATAGAGATTTACCGATAATAAGTGCATGAGTTCTTTGTACTAATGCGAGTATTCGATTGTTGGCACTTCCACCTTCCATATTTTGCTAGCCTCTTCGGTAACGTGTGTTGCCCTTTATTATCTTGAGATTTGGTGCAAACCTTGTCGGTGCATCCAAACCCTTGGCATGATACGCTCTATCATCATAAAACTCCTTATATCTTTCCTCAAAACAGCCACCATACCTACCTATCAAGGTATTTCCATAGCCTTTACGAGATACATTGCCATGCAACATCCATTATCTCCTGACTTGATATTCATGTCATACATGCTTTTGCTTGTTCGTAGAGTCGCATGCTAGTTGGGTGTCGGGACCCGGAATATGCACATGTAATTCTAGCCACAACTCAATCATACGGAGAGCCGAGATCCATACCCACTTGTCTAAGAAGACAAGGCCAAGTACAAGACACTGTCGGAAAGCTCGAACGTGAGAGGCATCCCATCCAGGCCCGGATGATCAACTGAGATGGGTCCTCATCGTCCAATCACAAGTCTAAATGCTTATGGGTGTTAAAATCGCATACTCATAGACAAGTCACCTCAACCATATTGTCAATCGAACCATAGCATTTACATAGACAACTTGTCCCGATCACTTAGTCGGGGTCTCGGGCGGGCTCGATCGTACAACGAAGTGTGCCACGTGATGGAGTCACGAGCAATCGCATCGCGATGCACCAAGCTGCGCACATCTCAGGGCCACTTGGTGTAAGAAAGACCGCCGGGAAGAACACAACTAAGCTATCAAACCACACACTAACACATGCATGTTATAATCATACACGCAGCATACATGTCCAGTGTAAACATCAGGTACTCATCACATGAACTCTACAAAGTATACATCTTTACTGACTTACATATAAAGTACACAAAGAGATCACATAACTGTGATCCAACATTCATACAAGCAACGGAAGCAACATAGGTCTGAGTACAGACAAGTTTCACAAATGGCTTAGAGAAGCCTTATTTATCATACAACCCTTCCGCAAGGGACCAGACGTTTGTCTGGGACTACACTAGCTTAGTCAATCGTCGAGCTCCAGGAAGAAGCCACCATTGGGGTCAGTGGATTCATCTAAAAAATACGTAAGCAAACGGGAGTACAAAGTCGTACTCAGCAAGACTTACATCAGAACTATACTACTCATGCTCAGGTATCAAGGTAAAGGAAGGTGGAGTTTCAATGCAGACGTGACATATTTGACTTGGCTAGTCGTGTACTACGAATACCAGAATGAGGTAAGAAGCGCACTCGAGTCCATCTATCCAAGTCTCCCAAACAATTACACCACTATGGATCCTTCCTCGATGATACGTCTCAAACGTATGTACTTTTCCAAACACTTTTGCTATTGTTTTGCCCTCATTCTTGCATGATTTGAACTAAACTAACCCGGAGTGACGCTGTTTTTAGCAGAGTTGTTTGTATGGTTTTATTGTGCGCGGGAAAATGGATTTTTCGACATCTCAGAAAATTCCCAGAAAAATTACAAAAAATCCATGCACCCGAAGGAGCTCGGATCCAGAAGTGGGGCCAGAGGGCAGCCAGGGGGGCCCCAGGCGCCCTGCTGGCGCGGCCAGGGGTGGGGCCGCGCCAGATGGCCGCCGGGGCGACTCCCCCTCCCCTGGTGCCCTAAGTCGAATCCTATTTATTACCGTGACGGGGAAACTCCGAAACTGAAGTCGCTTTTTGAGAACCCGTCGCGGAGCCGCCGCCATCCTTTGTTCTTCCTCGGGAGGGCTAATCTGGAGGCTGATTTGGCCTCCGGAGAGGGGAGATCGTCGCCATCATCATCACCATCACCAATCCATCATCCCTCCATGACTTCTCTTCACATGTGTGAGTAAGTCCCTGCTGTAGGCAAAGGGGATGGTAGGGATTGGATGAGATTGATCATGTAATAGTTTGTCAGATTGTTGGGGGCTTGTTTCCTATCATCTAGTTTGGTGTTTATCATCTTTTCTACAACTTGTTGCTCTTAATGCTTGTCACTTTGGGCCCGAGTGCCATGTTTTCAGATCTGAACCACTTATGTTTTCATGAGTATATTTATGTTCGAGATCCTATCTATTAGTTGTATGCACCTATTATGGTCCGGAACCGTCGATCCCAAAGGTGTCAACTTGGGACACCAAAGGGGATGGTCCATAATTTGAGGATTCCATGTATCCATTGAGTTTATTTCTTTGTTCTGGTGCTCTTTAACAGGAGCAACTTAATCTCCATAAGTTCCCTTTGGCCCCGTTCGTAGCGGGATGGTAGGACAAAAGATGTTGTGCAAGTTCTTATTGCAAGCACGCACAACTACCTACAGGATACATGCCTAATGTTTGATATTTGCCTAGATGATCATTACTTTTCTTTGTGCCTTGCCCTGTGTTAGAACTTATTACATGTTCACTCTTATTCATTCAGCGCCCAACCATCTATCTCCCCAGCCTACAGTGTTCTAATCCTGCTGGTTACTACTAGTTTATTTCTGTTGTTTTACTTTCGCTGTTGGCACCTTCACTATCACTATCATATCACAGTTGCTATTAATAATTTGTTGCAAGCAAGTATATTTCATGTGTGGTTGAATTGACAACTCAACTGTCAAAACTTATAAATACTCTTTGGCTCTCCTTGTGTCTAATCAATAAATTGGGTTAACTTACCCGCGAGAACACTACAATCCATCCCCTACAGTTGAGGGTCATCACTCGACTTCCCAAGAGAAAGCAAACCATAGCACTCACACTTATCTTGGCAAGTTTTAGAGTTTCCGTTGAAGTTCTCTAATAATCAAGCAAAACTTTCCAAGTAGTCCATTACCACAGACGCGGCGATTCGAATAGTTTCTTAACCCTGCAGGGGTGTACTACTACACACACATGACCATCAGTTACCGCCAAGTACTCGTCACCATTTAAGGGGTGCCGGCGAGGATGTACACCACGGCACTTACCTCACGGCTCCGATCTAGTGCAAAGAGTCGCCTATCTGAGGGGATCTGCATGGAATTCCGCCCGAGGTTCCAATACGGCCTCAAACGATGTGTGCAGGGTCCCAAGCTGGTCTGAGTAGCCATTCTTCCACTTCGCAGACCGTGCCACAGCCCTACCAGAACTTGCGAACTAATGCGACTTCTGGGGTTCGAAACGGGGTGAGTTACTAGGTTGAGAGGGGTCAGTGAGCCCAATGTGTAGTTGCACTCTTTGTCTTGGATCACCACACAATAACTCGGTCTTAAGGCGGTGTTCAACGATACAACCCACTGTGCACTCCTACACAGCCTCTCATCGTTCACCTTGTTTAGGTCAAGTTCACCAACTCATTTCCACCATCATCATCATGATCACTACCATCCCGACTCACAAAATAGTAACCTCATTGTAACTCTAAGCATGCAATAAGCATTAATAGTTGCAGGGGCCACATGATCTCAATCAACTCCTATATCTGCTAGGATTATGGTTTGCTTACTACTGTGACAAAATGATAGGTCATTCAAGGCCACTGGCTGGCTATCCCAGCAAGCGCCACTATAAGAGAAGGAATGGGTTCAACTATGTGGTAGAAACGCATCATGGTGACATCCTAAACATGAATAAGCGAGAAAGAGAGAGAAATGGGTTTTTATCGACATGATCAATGGGGTCTGCTTGCCTTGCTGACGAGGGTCGTACTGGGTGTCTTCAACTGCAAGGATGATCTCGGGTTCCGGCTCCACCTCTATTTTAGAGCAAGCAACTGAAACATTCAATAAATAGATGTACAATGCACAAACACATGATCAAGTGGTATAATATGATGTACATGGTGCTGATGTGTGAGGAATTCCATTTAAAAGAAGTGCATTGCAAAGGGTTTTGCAAATTCACTCCAAATTTGAATTCAAAAAGGGTCCATATGCGCATATGCCACTGTTCACCCATTTTAAAATGGTCAACATGATAACAAAGTGCATATTCAGAATCCTTGCATTTTTCTGATAATTTTACATATATTATATGTCCAATTTGGAGTTAGGATTAATTAGTTATTGATTTTCAAAGTTTATTGCATTTTCAGGATTTTCCTGGATTAATTTAAACTGGGAAAGGGTTTATTGTGACATTGTGATGTCGGCATTACGTAGGGGGGGGGCTCACCAGTGGGTCCACCTTATCGGTGGTTGTGGGTTAAAATCCGGTTATATTAAATTAACAGAGGCCATTAGGGGGGCAAGGCCCACTGTCATTGGTTCTGGGTGGGTTTAATTAGGGGCTAATGGCCGTGGCCACGTGGGCTCGTCGGCGGCTTGTCGCCGGCGACTTACAGACGCCGCGTCGTTAACCGTCCGGCCGATTCCGGAGGCCAAAAGAGGCGCGGGTGTGTTAGAAAGCTGGTGAGCTCGCGCGTCTTTTGGAGCACTCCAGCGAGGCGTGCGGGGTCAGGAACGTCGGCGGGGACCTCATCAGCGGCGGGCGACGCTCGGGTGCAGAGGCTGGCGTCGCTAGAGTGTGCAAACGAGGGGGGTTTTGGGTGCAGTAGCACTTGTGAACGGCAATGAGAATATTAGGCACATCTGCGTAACCAATTGGTCACCGGAGCGTTGCCGGCGACTACTTGTGCGGCGGCTTTGTACTGTGCCCATGGTGGCGGTGGCTAGACAACGAGCGGAGACGCGAGGACACTTGGGGAAAAAGAAGGGGCTCACCGCGAACTCAAAGGAGGTGACGGAGAGGTCGGGGGTGCTCTGACGACGACAGAATCGACGATGGCGCGCGGCTGCCGGAGGAGAGGAAGACGGCGCGATTTGCCTACTCCAGTGGTTCCTCGCTTGCGATTATTGACACGGGGATGAAGACGACATAGAGAAAGGCGATGGACATAACGGTGGTGGATACCTCGGTCGTTGGCCGCGGCCGTGCACGTCGGTGATCTCAAGTGGCGCTCGGGCGATGGAAGAAACAGGCCAGTGCGAGGGGAAAAGTGGCCAGGGAGAGGGGGAATGGATGCGGGGCAGTCCAGGACGTCGTCGTGGCGTGTCTAGAGGGCTCAGAGGCGTCCACGGCGAGCAGGAGATGGTAAGGCGACGTCGGTGGCGCTGCATATAATAGAGCGAGCAGCTTCAGGGCGTGGGGAGGTAGACGACAAGCGGGGAGGTGGCTTGGGCCGGCCTGGGTGAGTTGGGCAAGATCCAGGTAAGCTTCTCTCTTTCTTTTTCTTTCTGTTTTTCTTTCTGTTATTTGTTTTTATTTTCTAAAATAAATATCTAGGTATTTTCTAAAATGCTCAAACTTTATATATGGACGTACATGACCAGTATCTAGTCACTCCCAACTTTTGAACATTTTTGAAATTCAAAGTATTTGAATTCAAATTCAAATAGGGGTATTCTATTAATTCCAAAGCACTTCTGGATTTCTTGAAAAATCATTGAGCATTAAGTGGGACCCACTCCACTTTATATGTGATCTCTCTTAATTATGGGACTTTTCACAAATACCAGAGAAATTTTTGGAGCAACTTTTAAAGTGGACATTTGAATAAATTTGTTTGGGGGTTTTCCTTCTCCCATTTCAAATTTTTTTGAATTTTTTTGACATGATGCAAAGCTACAATTTAACCCCTAGCACATACCTAACATAGGGTTGTGAGATTGGGCTTTGCCCTTATCATTGCTACATGACGCGCTAGTATCATTGCATATCCTGCTAGATTGGCAGAAGCATATATATATTTGCATACATCATGATAGTTTTTCAGTTTCCTTTATCTTGAGTACTTCTTGTTAAGTGTGAGATTTTCTATACTCTTATAAAATATAGAGTGTTGCCCTTATGTGAGTAAAAGATCCCACAGAGGAAAAAATAAAAGATCCCAAAAGAGGAAAAATTAAAAGATCCCAAAGAGGACAAATAAGAGATAAATAGAAAAGAGCTAAAGAGGCCACAAAAATACAAAAAATAGAAAAAAGGAGAAAATTAAATAAAAATAGAGAAGGGGGCAAACTTACTATTCCTTTTGAAAGATCAACACTCGTACTCCATTGCTATATTTGTACTCCAAAGAGATTATCATTCATGCATAACTATGTGGGGACCCTTACACTATAGAACTTGGCTTGCATATTCCAAGGATGAGCCTCCTCAAATGAGTTCTAGGTTTTCATGAGCAAGCAAGTTGGATGCATCCCCACTTGTTCCATTGGAGAGATTCCCTTAGATCATATGTGCATCTGTTTCATGGCAATCCCTACTCCTCACATCATATCTATCATTTGGCCTTTTCTCTCCTATGATTGTCCTAATTGATGTGACCCTTTCACACCTTTTTTGTCTTCCTTCCCCATCATTTCTCTCTTTTCCATCCAAGGTGCTAATGTATCTGTCTCGCGCTCATCCATTGCATGAGTGCTCAAAGTCGAAAGGTAGAGGATCAATTTGACTTGTACCTGACTGGTGGTCTAGGCATGAGTCAAAATAAGATCCCGAAGGAGACCAAGTGTGAAACTTTAGTAGATTGAGTTCTCAAATAAACTATATATTTTTATTCTCTTAATCCCATCTCCCATTGCTTGCGCGCAAACACCATTTTGAGACATTCGAGTCATTGGTAGCGAGAGCTCTCGTTATTTTCTTGACTTAATTACATATCTTACTTGCTTTACTTTGAAGTTCTTATATGTGTGTGTTAGCATGTCACCAAAGAAATTATCTGTGTTATCATTTACCTACTAGAGGATGAGCAGGAATTAAGCTTGGGGATGTAGATACGTCCCAAACGTATCTATAATTTCTGCTTGTTCCATGCACTTTTATGTGACATTGCTACATGTTTTGCAACATTTTTATATCATTTTACAAATATTTGCACTAACCTATTAACTGAGTGCACCAAGTGCTAGTCCTGTCTGCTGATGTCTTTAGTTGCGTTGATTTCTCGCCAATTTAAAATGCCAGAAAAATTCTAGAAAAATAAGAATAAAAATCGGTGTCAAGGAAGCTTCCGGAACCACCGAAGGAGAGCCGGATGGGGCCACCCCCCCCCTCCCAGGTGGCCAGGTGTCGCGGCCCTACCCCTGGCCGCGCCACCAGAGCGCCTGGGAGGTGGGCCCCACCGTTGGTGCTCCCCTTCAGCCTATTTTTTACCCCTCGTCTAGGAAACCCTCTAGGAGAAGCCCGCATCACGAATTACCTCTCTGTTCCGCCTCGGCCGCGCTCCAAAGATCGGGAGCACCAGAAGACCTCTTCCCGGCACCCTGTCGGAGGGACGATTGACCTCTAGGAGCCTCTCCACCACAATGGACGCCTCGCGAATGTGCCGTGAGTAGTCCCCCTTGGACCATGGATCCATGATCAGTAGCTATGTGATGTCTTCTCTCCACCTTTGTTCTTCAGTGTTTAGACCTTGTGAGCTGCCCTAGATGATCAAGGCACCTATGTAATTTTCCTGCTTTTTCTATGATGTGTTTGCTGGGATCCGATGGATTATGAGATTATGTTCAGATGGTGATGAGTTATATATTTGATTTACCTTGTATATTTTTTTCTTACTAATTCTAGCATGTTCTCCGTTGCTTTTTATTGCTTTTGTAAAGGTAGTAGATAGTAACTCCAAGAGGGAGTGTTATGCATGATTGTGGGTTCATGCCCCCCCCCCCCCCGATGTCTAGCTTGAGTGACAGAAACAGGAGACTAGGGGATGCGTTGTTGCCACCAGGGAGAAAACAATGGTGCTTGTAACCGCGGTTGCAAGGATTGTTTACCTTACGCAAAGATTTTTAATGAAATTGTCTTTTGATTTGAGTTTACACTTTGGGTGGGGATCGCAACTTAATACCAGCGAGATGTTCTGCATAGATATCTCAAGGTGGATGATTAGTGAGTAGATGTAGATCGATTTTGGTCTACTTGTCTCGGCGTACTTCTCATACTTTTGAGCACTCTTACTTTGAAGTAACATAATTATCATCACGGTGCGTTTGTAATTGTGTCAATTGCCCAGCTGTAATTTGTTCACCCAGCTTAGGTGTTTATCGTCTTTTGGGAGAGAGACATCACTAGTGAACGTCATGGGACCCCGATCCATATTTCCACCATTGTTTACACCTCCACTTTATTGATCGTGTTTACTTTATTTTGCAATTATCACTTCTATCTATCTCTTGCGTTTGGTCCTTTGTAAATGACAGGGCCGGAGGGATTTACAACCCCTCTGTACTCGTTGGGAGCAAACTTATTTGTATCTGTGTGCAGGTCCACGTCAACTTTTTATTTGGCGCCGTTGACGCCTACTTGCAACAGTCGGAGTCCTACTGGTTCGATAACCTTGGTATCTTCACCGAGGGAAATTTTCTACTACGCTACATCTCAACCTTCCACTTGGGGTAGCCAACGAGGAGCACTACTTCAGTGCCATCAGTTGGTAGCATGTCACCAGAGAAATTATCTTTGTTATCATTTACCTGCTCGAGGACGAGCATGAATTAATCTTGGGGATGTGATACGTCCCAAACATATCTATAATTTCTGCTTGTTCCATGCTTATATGGGTGATATAACTATGTGTTTTACTACACTTTCATACCTTGTTCAACATATTTAGACTAACCTACTAAATCGGTGCCCCAATGCCAGTTTCTGTTTGCTGTTGTCCATGCATTGTAGGCATTTACCAATATTTAAAGTGGTCAGAAAATACCATAAATAAATAAATAAATATATATATATATAAAATCAGCGCAGAAGAATACTGTAGAAGCATGAAGGGGGGCCGGAGGGGGGCCACCCCCCTGCCAGACGGCCACATGCCGCGAGCCAGGGGGAGGCCGCGCGATGGACCCGCCTGGAGGGATGGGACCTCCCCCGGTGCGCTCCTTCGGTTTATATTTAGCCCCCATTCCGTAAACCCTCGGGAGGCACTCCGTATCGCGATTTTTACCATTGTTCCCTCGCCGTCGCGAACCCGAGATCGGGTCGCCTGAAGACCCTATCCTGGCACCCTATAGGAGGGAGGATTGATCTTCGGGAGCTTCTCCACCACCATGAACGCTTCCCGGATGTGTCGTGGGTAGTCCCTCTTGGACGATGGGTCCATGAACAGTAGCTATGTGATCCCAAATTCCTCCCCGAGCCGACGCCATCGTCTTCAACCTCTCGCCGGACCCGCGAGCCCGCCGTCGTCGATTCACCGCCATTGAAGCCTCCCCGAGCTTGTCGTTTCTTCCGTTCGAACCGCGGTGAGCTTCTGAGTTTTTCCCCCAAGCTCCTAGCACCCCGTAGCCTCTCTAACCGAATCCGCCATGAGAACCGAGCTCCTCGCCGCCATGGTTGAGCTAGAGCTCGCTCTCGTGCTCCTCGCGACGCCCCAGTGCGCGCGTTTGACTCGCGGGCGTTCCAGCTTTCGAACGCACGCAAGATCAGCCCAAGCCGTGCACCCTAGCCTCTTCCCCAACCTCGCCGTCGTTCTGTTTCTGCCCAGCACGTCGCCGTCGTCGCTCCCGACCTCCCCGTGACCCCCTATTGCTTCCTCTCGACGCGGACGACCTCCAGGAGCACGCAGATGCCCTCCGTTTCCCCTCCCGTGGACACTAGCAGTTTCCGGCAAGGGCGCCGCCGTGGCCAGGCCACCGGCGTCAAGCCGCCGGTGGGTTAGCCCTTAACCCTCGCTAAACACCCCCTGGGCCACTCACCAGTGGGCCCAGTGGCTTAATTAAGCCACTGGTTAAATTAACCAGCCGGGTTAATTAACCCAGTCACTGACAGGGTGACCCCACATGTCAGCCCCCCCCTGACGCCAGCTTGACGTCAGCCTGACGCATTAAATCGAATTAAATGTATTTCCAGAAAATCAAATTGAATTTAAGAATTCCAGAAATTCCAGAAAATACCCCAAACTTTGGAAATTCATAGAAAATTCATATTAACTCCAAATTGGACAATTAATATATGAAAAATGATCAGGAGAAAATAAGCTATCCAAAAATCCAACTTTCAACTATGTTTGAGTTGATTTTAAAATCTGACCAGTAGCATATGTCATTTGATTTATTTGGAATTAATTCAAATTCAAATCAAATGATCTTGCAACTTGGACCATAGAATTATGCTACAATTCAACCACACTTCAGAGTCATATCATACACATTTTCCAAAAGGTTCAATATGATCAAACAATGTCACATGCAACTTGACTAAGTTGAATTCAATTGTGGAGTTTGAATTTGCAATTTAATATGCAATATACTCCATTTAAACGGAATTGCTTCACACATCAAAGCATATACATCAAGTTTCAATCTTATTCATGTGATTGTGCATTGTACATTATGTTGATCCTATGATTTTCATGTTGCTGATAGAAGTGGAGCCGGAACCCGAGGTCACCCCCTTCGTTGAAGACCCCGAACCCGAACCTCGTCAGCAAGGCAAGAAAACCCCCATTGATCATGTCGATAAAATCCCACTTCCCTCTCATGTCTTGCTTATGCATTGTTTAGGATGATCACCATGATTCGTTTCTACCGCATAGATGAACCCATTCCTTTGCATGACCTATCACTTTGTCACAGTAGTAAGCAAACCACAATCCTAGCAAATGTAGGAGTTGATTGATATCATGTGGCCCCTGCAAATGATTATCGCTTATTGCATGCTTAGTATGTTATCATGATGATACTGTGATGTGAGTCGGGATGGTAGTGATCATGATGATGATGGTAGAAAAGTGTTAGTGAATCGACCCTAATACAAGGTGAACGATGAGAGGCTGTGTAGGAGTACACGGTGGGTTGTCTCGTTGAACACCGCCCTAAGTCCGAGTTCTTGTGTGGTGATCCAAGATAAAGAGTACAACCACACATTGGGCTCACTGACCCTTCTCAACCTATTAACTCATCCCTTTCGATGTGCAGATGTCGCAATAGTTCGGAGTTCTGGTAGGTTTGTGGCCTGGATGCTAAGTGAGAGAACGGCTCATCCGAGACCCGCTTATGCACCACGCACACATCACTTGGGTCCACTTCGGTAAACCGACCGGGTTCACGATAGTGGTAGCCAACCCAAGTAGGCGGCTTTCTTGGACTAGATAGGCTATGAGGTAACAGTTGTGGTGAGCATCCTCGCCGACACTTCTTGAACGGTGTCGAGTACAAAGGCGGTAAATGATGATCATGTGTGTGTAGAGGTACACCCCTGCAGGGTTAACAAAACTATTCGAATAGCCGCGTCCGCGGTTATGGACTGCATGGAAAGCTTAGCTTGATTATTAGACAACTTGAACCGGATACTTCTAAAACACACCAAGATAAGTGTGATTGCTATGGCGTGCTTTCTCGTGGGGAAGTCGAGGAAGGCACCATAGTGGTGTAATTGGTTGGAGAAAGTAGCGGACTCGTGTACGCTTCTTACCTCAAGTATGGTACTCGTAGGTCAGGACTAGCCAAGTCAAAGCTGGCACTTCTGCAAGTGAAACCCCACCTCCCTTTACCTTGATACATATGCATGAGTAGTATAGCTCCTATGTAATTCTTGCTGAGTACGATTTTGTACTCACGTTTGCTTAATCTATGTTTTAGATGAACCCACCGACCCCGATGGTGGCTTCTACCCGAAGCTCGAAGAATGAAGACTCAGACCAAGACCAAGCTAGTGTAGTCCCAGTCAAACGACTGGTTCCCCCGTGGAGGGTTTGTTTTTAGATAAGGCTTCTCTAAGACATTTGTTAAACTTGTCTGTACTCAGACCTACTTTACTTCCGCTTGTCTATTGTAATGTTGGATCACATGCTTGTGATCTCTGTGTGCACTCTGTAAGAGTTATTAATAAAGATGTATACTTTGTAGAGAATTGCAATGATACCTGCTGTTCATACAATTCATGTGTGCTGCGTGTATGTTTATAACATGCATGTCTTAGTATGGGTTTTCGAGACCTTAGTTGTGATCTAGCTGGCGGTATTTCATACACCCAGTGGCCCTTAGATGTGCGCAGCTTGGGGCATCGCGATGCGATTGTTCGAGACTCCGTCTCGTGCACACTTTGATGTATGATCAGGCCCGCCCTAGACCCCGACTAAGTGATCGGGCTGGAGTAAGTCTATGTAAGGGTTATGAGATAGTCGATAGTATGGTTGAGGCGACTTGTCTTTGAATATGGGAGTTCATCACCCATATCATTAGACTTGTGTGCGGACGATGAGGACCCATCTCAGTTGATCATCCGGCCTGGATGGGATGCCCCTCACGTACGATGCTTTCCGAGAACGTTCTGTGCTTGGCCTTGTCTGCTTAGACAAGTGGGTACGGTTCTCGGCTCTCCATATGACTATGTCGTAGCGGGACTTGCATACGCTAACCCCGGGTCCCGACAGACTTGGTATGAGAGCAGGACTGACTGTAGGATTATCAGCCTTGGCCGAAGTCGAGTCTAGCCTTCTATAGATATATAGTTACTCTGGGTATATAAGAGAACAACGTAAGGCTTCTTTTTCTCCTTACCCTCATCAATCTGAGTTCTGAGTCACCCTTACCTTTTCTACGGGATGATAGGACTAGGCTCATCTATGTCTGAATAGAACATCTCGTTGATTGCCTCCTTATAGCCGTAGGATTGTTGTGGTTGTCCAGAGTCTCCGTGTTTTGAGTTCCTTGAGGAAGTTCTGTCCAATATCCTCGAGGTTGTCTTGTTTTCCATCACGGTGTAGCCGTTATGCTGCCGGAATTATCCCATGTTTCTTTGATTCATTGCCTTGGCATTATAGTCTTCTCCTTCTGAAATCATATCCTTTTATCCTTGACTCCATCATACAACCTGTTCTGATTGTTGATTTTTATCAGACAGGATGTCAGGTGGAACTCATAGTGCTGTTCTTCGGAATCGAGACCGTGATCGGAATCGAAATGATGATGAACTTCCAACCCCGCCTTCTGCGGCGGAAATCATGATGGAAGCTGAGAGGAATAGACGTGATCAAACACGCCTTCTGGAGCTTATCGAGTAGAATACCGCCCACCATCGTAATGTGGTGGTCAGCATTCAGGACTTCATCCTCCTCAAGTCACCGGTATTCCGATGTTCTTCTGAGCCCCTTGAAGCTGATGATTGGCTCCGTTCCATCGAGCGTAAGCTTGACACAGCACATGTTGCTCCCGATGACCGAGTTGTTTTCGCGGTATACTTCTTGGAAGGTGCTGCTCTTCAGTGGTGGGAGAACTATGTTACAATGCAGCCAGATGGTCACGTAGTGACTTGGCAGGAGTTCTGTGTTGCCTTTCGAGGGTACCACATTCTGGATGAGTTGATGGAGCGCAAGAAGGAAGAGTTCTGCAATCTGAATCAAGGAGAGATGTCCATTCATGAGTATGTGAGGGAATTCAACCGTCTTGCTCGGTATGCCCAAGATGAGATCACCACCGATGCCAGAAAGTAGGCAAGGTTCCGTAAGGGACTTAGCCCCATCCTCCGTCATGATCTCAACCTCATCGAATTTGCCACCTTTGAAGATTTAGTCAACAGATCCTTCAGAGCTGAGCATGGCAATGAAGTTTTCGAGAAGTCTCGCAAGCATGCTCTTGAGCTTGCCCCTTCTTCTAGTTCACGCCCTCAGAAACGCATGATCTGGATTCCTAACAGTTTGATCCACCAAAACAACCCACCGAGGCCATCCCTTGTGCCGCCTCGCCCACCAGCTCCACCAAACAACCCAGGTCCCCGCACTATCTTTGGAGCCTGCTTTAGATGTGGACAGCCTGGTCACTACTCTCGTGAGTGCCCCATCAACCAAAATGCTCCACCCCATGCCAAAGCAAACCCCACTATTCGTGCCAAACCACCCCCGAAGGTTTCCACTTCCAAGCCATCCACCTCAGAAAATCTTGGACGTGTGAACCAAATCTCAGCTGAGGAAACTGATGGTACTTCTGACGTCATTCTTGGTACGCTCCCAGTCAATTTTGTTCCCACTTCTGTCCTTTTCGATCTAGGAGCATCTCACTCATTCATGTCGGAAAGTTATGCACTTCGGCATGATGTATCCTTTGAAGAAATGTTCACCCCTATGATCATTCAAACTCCTGGTTCCAAATGGCAAACTAATAGAGTAAGCCATGGCAATGAAATTGCAATTGAGGGTTTAGTATTCCTTGCTTCACTCATAGCCCTCAAGTCTTCGGACATTGATGTCATCCTTGTTATGGATTGGTTATCAAGACAACATGCTTTTCTTGATTGTAAAGCCAAGTCAGTTAGACTTACCCACCCTTCTGGCCAGACAATAGATTACACCTCACCCAGAACAAGAAACCAAGTACAATCTTTGAATGTGCTTCCCCTTCCTGACCTGGAAGATATTCGGGTGGTTCGTGACTTCCCGGATGTCTTTCCTGAAGAGCTGTCGGGCATGCCACCAGACAGATGTGTAGAGTTCATAGTGGACCTTATACCAGGCACAGCCTCAATTTCCAGACGCCCATATAGAATGGCCCCACGTGAGTTAGCTGAGCTTAAAATCCAGCTTGAAGCTTCGTTGGCAAAAGGCTTCATCCGCCCTAGCTCATCGCCACGGGGTTGCCTCGTTCTGTTCGTAACGAAGAAAGATGGAACAAAAAGGATGTGCGTAGACTATCGCCGCTAAATCTAGCGACGATAAATAACAAGTATCCACTGCCCAGGATCAATGATCTTTATGACCAACTTGCTGGATCCTCTGTCTTCTCCAAGATGGATTTGAGATTAGGTTATCATCAAATCAAATTCCGAAACAAGGACATTCCCAAAACGGCTTTTCCTACTCGTTATGGTCTTTAAGAGTACACCGTCATGTCCTTTGGTTTAACCAATGCCCCCGCCACTTTCTCACGCATGATGAATTCGATCTTCATGGAGTACTTAGATAAATTTGTTGTAGTTTATCTTGATGACATTCTCATCTACTCGAAGAACGAAGAAGAACATGCCGAACACCTAAGGCTGGTATTGATGAAACTTAGAGAGCATCGTCTGTATGCTCAATTCTCCAAGTGTGAATTCTGGATACCAGAAGTGACCTACTTAGGCCACGTGATTTCTGCAAAAGGCATTGCTGTGAATACCGAGAGAGTTCAGGCCGTCCTTGACTGGACTCCACCTGAATCGGTTAAGCAAGTTAGGAGTTTTCTTGGCCTAGCCAGCTATTGCCGTCGCTTCGTCGAGAACTTTTCTAAAGTTGCAAAGCCTCTAACTGAACTCCTCAAGAAAGATAAGAAATTCTTATGGACTCCCAAGTGCGAGGAAAGCTTTCAAGAGCTAAAAAGAAGATTGACTTCTGCACCCGTACTTGCACCTCCAGACACCAAAAAGGATTTCGAGATCTATTGTGACGCATCACGGCAAGGGTTAGGATGCATACTTCTGCAAGATCGACATGTGGTAGCTTATGCTTCACGCCAGTTGCGGCCACATGAAGAGAACTATCCTACCCATGACCATGAACTCGCTGCCGTAGTTCATGCCCTAACAACTTGGCGACATTACCTCCTTGGTAATCGTTGTGAGATCTATTCCGACCACCAAAGCCTCAAATATATTTTCACCCAGCCAGATCTTAATCTCAGGCAAAGACGCTGGATTGAGTTGATAAAAGATTATGACGTAGGAATTTCTTACACCCCAGGCAAAGCCAATGTCATGGCTGATGCACTAAGTCGTAAGTCGTATTGTAACAACCTCATGTTACAACAGTATCAACCACTTCTTCATGAGGAATTTCGCAAGCTCAACCTTGAGATTGTTCCTCATGGCTATCTTTCTACCTTGGTGGCGAAACCAACTCTTGAGGATCAAATCATAGTTGCCCAAAGGCGTGCACGAGGTGTTCGCCGAATCAAGGAGAACATTGTTAGCGGAGTTGCTAAATGTTTCTCCACAGATAGCAAGGGAACGATATTTTTTGAAAATCGTTTGGTAGTCCCTAAGAATAGGGAACTAAGGCAACTCATCCTCAAGGAAGCCCATGACACACCCCTCTCGATTCATCCCGGTAGCACAAAAATGTACCGAGATCTACGCCAGAGATTTTTGTGGACTAGGATGGAGAGAGACATTGCTCAATTTTTTGCCGAATGTGATGTTTGTCGTCGCATTAAGGCAGAACATCAAAGACCTGCTGGTACACTTCAACCTTTGTCTATTCCCGAGTGGAAATGGGACAAAGTCGGTATGGACTTCATCACCGGCTTTCCGAAAACCCAGAAAGGAAACAATGCCATCTTCGTTGTCATAGATAGGCTTTCCAAAGTTGCTCACTTCCTGCCGGTTCGCGAGTCTATAACTGCTAGCCAGTTAGCGGACTTGTACATCTCTAGAATTGTATCCCTTCACGGTGTTCCTTTGGAAATCAATTCTGATTGTGGTAGCCTTTTCACCTCTAGATTTTGGGGAAGCTTTCAGAATGCTATGGGAACTCATCTCTCCTTTAGTACAGCTTTCCATCCTCAGTCTAGCGGTCAAGTCGAAAGGGTTAACCAAATTCTTGAAGACATGCTCAGAGCTTGTGTTATCTCATTGGGAAAGAATTGGGAGAAGTCTCTTCCATTTGCAGAATTTGCTTATAACAATAGTTTTCAATCTAGTCTGAACATGGCTCCTTTTGAACTCCTATATGGACGACGATGTCGAACACTACTAAACTGGTCAGAAACCGGTGAAAGACAATTCTTTGGACCGGATATGATCAAGGAAGCAGAAGAGCAAGTTCGCATTGTTCATGATCAATTGAAAGCAGCCCAGTCTCGTCAGAAAAGCTACTATGATCGTCATCATAGGCATGAGAGCTACAATCTGGATGAGAAGGCTTACCTTCGGGTTACTCCTCTGAAGGGAACCCAACGTTTCGGTATCAAAGGCAAGTTGGCCCCACGTTACATCGGACCTTTCCGCATTATTGCTAAACGTGGAGAAGTTGCCTACCAACTTGAACTACCTCCGCACCTCTCCCGAGTACATGATGTATTCCATGTGTCCCAACTCAGGCGTTGCTTCAAGGACCCCATCCGCGAAGTCGACCATGAAACGCTTGATCTCCAAGATGACCTTTCTTATCGAGAATACCCCGTTCGTATTCTTGATTCCGAAGAGCGTGTCACTCGTCGTAAGAAGATTAGGTTTCTGAAAGTGCAATGGTCACACCACTCTGAGAGAGAAGTTACGTGGGAAAGAGAAGACCGTCTCAGTGCCGAGTACCCCTCCTTCCTCCCGCAGACTTCTGAATCTCGGGACGAGATTCTGTTGAGTGGGGGCGAGTTGTCAGAACCCTCTGTTAGGTAATGTTCTAGGGTTAGCCAATACTCTTGCATCATGTCAAATTTTCAAAAGAAATCCTTGAAATCAAAATTCAAAAGCAAATGGGAGAAGGAACCCCCCCCCAGATGATTTAATTCAAAAGGCCAGATAAAAATCTTCTCCAAAAATTCATGTTAGAATTTTGAAAAGTCTTATAAATGAGTGTGATCACATATCAAGTGATGTGGGACCCATCCCATGCTCATAGATTTTTCAAATATTCAAACAGTACCTTGGATTTAATGAAAAACCCCTATTTGAATTAAGATTCAAATTATTTAAATTTTAAAAATGTTGAAACTTTATAAGTGGCTAGTATATATTATTATGAGGCCATATAAAAGTTTTCAGCATTTAATAAAATGCCTAGCTATTTATTTTAGCACAACACAACAAATGTCAGAAAAGAAAAAAAGAAAAGGAATCATAAAGACTTACCAGACGCCCAGGCGAAGCCGGCCCAGCCGACCCACCCGGCCCAAAGGGGCAGCGGGGTCTTCTTCCCCGCCCCGCGCCTCCAAGCTGCTCGGTGGAATGCCACCGAGCCAGCCGTGGATGCCACGTCACCGCCGAGCACCTTCCAAGCCTCCTCGTTCCCTCTTCTCGCGCCTGGAGACTCCCTGGAGCAAGCCACGTCCGTTTCCCCCTCCAGAGCTTCTTCCCCCTCCCTCTACGCTCGAATCCTCCATGAGAACCGAGCTCCTCGCCGCCATGGTTGAGCTAGAGCTCGCCCTCATGCTCCTCGCGACGCCCCAGTGCGCGTGTTTGACTCGCGGGCGTTCCAGCTTTCGAATGCACGCAAGATCAGCCCAAGCCGTGCACCCTAGCCTCTTCCCCAACCTCGCTGTCGTTTTGTTTCCGCCCAGCATGTCGCCGTCGTCGCTCCCGACCTCCCCGTGACCCCCTGTTGCTTCCTCTCGACGCAGACGACCTCCAGGAGCACGCAGATGCCCTGCGTTTCCCCTCCCGTGGCCTCTAGCAGTTTCCGGCTAAACACCCCCTGGGCCACTGACCAGTGGGCCCAGTGGCTTAATTAAGCCAATAGTTAAATTAACCAGCCGGGTTAATTAACCCAGTCACTGACAGGGTGACCCCACATGTCAGCCCCCCCCCCCTGACGCCAGCTTGACGTCAGCCTGACGCATTAAATCGAATTAAATGAATTCCCAGAAAATCAAATTGAATTTAAGAATTCCAGAAATTCCAGAAAATACCCCAAACTTTGGAAATTCATAGAAAATTCATATTAACTCCAAATTGGACAACTAATATATGAAAAATGATCAGGAGAAAATAAGCTATCCAAAAATCCAACTTTCAACTATGTTTGAGTTGATTTTAAAATGGGACCAGTACCATATGTCATTTGATTTATTTGGAATTAATTCAAATTCAAATCAAATGATCTTGCTACTTGGACCATGGAATTATGCTACAATTCAACCACACTTCAGAGGCATATCATACACATTTTCCAAAAGGTTCAATATGATCAAAAAATGTCACATGCAACTTGACTAAGTTGAATTCAAATGTGGAGTTTGAATTTACAATTCAATTTGCAATATACTCCATTTAAATGGAATTACTTCACACATCAAAGCATATACATCAAGTTTCAATATTATTCATGTGATTGTGCATTGTACATTATGTTGATCCTATGATTGTCATGTTGCTGATAGAAGTGGAGCCGGAACCCGAGGTCACCCCCTTCGTTGAAGACCCCGAACCCGAACCTCGTCAGCAAGGCAAGCAAACCCCCATTGATCATGTCGATAAAATCCCACTTCCCTCTCATGTCTCGCTTATGCATTGTTTAGGATGATCACCATGATTCGTTTCTACCGCATAGATGAACCCATTCCTTTGCATGACCTATCATTTTGTCACAGTAGTAAGAAAACCACAATCCTAGCAAATGTAGGAGGTTATTGATATCATGTGGCCCCTGCAAATGATTATCTCTTATTGCATGCTTAGTATGTTATCATGATGATACTGTGATGTGAGTCGGGATGGTAGTGATCATGATGATGATGGTAGAAAAGGGTTGGTGAATCGACCCTAATACAAGGTGAACCATGAGAGGCTGTGTAGGAGTACACGGTGGGTTGTCTCGTTGAACACCGCCCTAAGTCCGAGTTCTTGTGTGGTGATCCAAGATGAAGAGTACAACCACACATTGGGCTCACTGACCCCTCTCAACCTATTAACTCATCCCTTTCGATGTCCAGATGTCGCAATAGTTCGGTTTTCTGGTAGGTCTGTGGCCTGGATGCTAAGTGAGAGAACGGCTCATCCGAGACCGGCTTATGCACCACGCACACATCACTTGGGTCCACTTCGGTAAACCGGCCGGGTTCACGATAGTGGTAGCCAACCCAAGTAGGCGGCTTTCTTGGACTAGATAGGCTATGAGGTAACAGTTGTGGTGAGCATCCTCGCCGACACTTCTTGAACGGTGTTGAGTACAAAGGCGGTAAATGATGATCATGTGTGTGTAGAGGTACACCCCTGCAGGGTTAACAAAACTATTCGAATAGCCGCGTCCGCGGTTATGGACTGCTTGGAAAGCTTAGCTTGATTATTAGACAACTTGAACCGGATACTTCTAAAACACACCAAGATAAGTGTGAGTGCTATGGCGTGCTTTCTCGTGGGGAAGTCGAGGAAGGCACCATAGTGGTGTAATTGGTTGGAGAAAGTAGTGGACTCGTGTACGCTTCTTACCTCAAGTCTGGTACTCGTAGTTCAGGACTAGCCAAGTCAAAGCTGGAACTTCTGCAAGTGAAACCCCACCTCCCTTTACCTTGATACATATGCATGAGTAGTATAGCTCCTATGTAAGTCTTGCTGAGTACGATTTTGTACTCACGTTTGCTTAATCTATGTTTTAGATGAACCCACCGACCCCGATGGTGGCTTCTACCCGAAGCTCGAAGAATGAAGGCTCAGACCAAGACCAAGCTAGTGTAGTCCCAGTCAGACGACTGGTTCGCCCATGGAGGGTTTGTTTTTAGATAAGGCTTCTCTAAGACATTTGTTAAACTTGTCTGTACTCAGACCTACTTTGCTTCCGCTTGTCTGTTCTAATGTTGGATCACATGCTTGTGATCTCTGTGTGCACTCTGTAAGAGTTATTAATAAAGATGTATACTTTGTAGAGAATTGCAATGATACGTGCTGTTCATACAATGCATGTGTGCTGCGTGTATGTTTATAACATGCATGTCTTAGTATGGGTTTTCGAGACCTTAGTTGTGATCTGGCTGGTGGTCTTTCATACACCCAGTGGCCCTTAGATGTGCGCAGCTTGGGGTATCGCGATGCGATTGTTCGAGACTCCGTCTCGTGCACACTTTGATGTATGATCGAGCCCGCCCTAGACCCCGACTAAGTGATCGGGCTGGAGTAAGTCTATGTAAGGGTTATGAGATAATCGATAGTATGGTTGAGGCGACTTGTCTTTGAATATGGGAGTTCATCACCCATATCATTAGACTTGTGTGCGGACGATGAGGACCCATCTGAGTTGATCATCCGGCCTGGATGGGATGCCCCTCACGTACGATGCTTTCCGAGAACGTTCTGTGCTTGGCCTTGTCTGCTTAGACAAGTGGGTACGGTTCTCGGCTCTCCATATTACTATGTCGTAGCGGGACTTGCATACGCTAACCCCGGGTCCCGACATATATATATATATATATAAAATCAGCGCAGAAGAATACTCTAGAAGCATGAAGGGGGGCCGGAGGGGGCCCACCCCCCTGCCAGACGGCCACCTGCCGCGAGCCAGGGGGAGGCCGCGCGACGGACCCGCCTAGAGGGGTGGGACCTCCCTCGGTGCCCTCCTTCGGTTTATATTTAGCCCACATTCCGTAAACCCTCGGGAGGCACTCCGTATCGCGATTTTTACCATTGTTCCGTCGCCGTCGCGAACCCGAGATCGGGTCGCCTGAAGACCCTATCCTGGCACCCTGTAGGAAGGAGGATTGATCTTCGGGAGCTTCTCCACCACCATGAACGCTTACCGGATGTGTCGTGGGTAGTCCCTCTTGGACCATGGGTCCATGACCAGTAGTTATGTGATGTCTTCTCTCCAATATTGTGTTTCAATTCTTGGCCCCATTGAGCTGCCCTACATGATCAAGGCATCTATGTAATAGTTTCTGTGTTGCTATGATGTGTTTGTTGGGATCCGATGGATTATGAGATTATGTTCAGATTGTGATGAGTTATATATTTGGTTCTCCTTATATATATTAGTTCTTGAGTATTCTTGCATGTTCTCTGTTGTTTTTTTTTGCTTTGTCCAACTAGTAGATTGTAACTCCAAGAGGGGGTGCTATGCATGATTGTGGGTTCATGCCCCCTGATTTCTAGCTTGAGTGACAGAAACATGAGACTAAGGGATGTGTTGTGTGACAGCCCGGGATTTCCAACCAATTTAAAAAAATTGTTTGTTGTGTTGTTGTGTTGATTGCATGTATTTTTTGTCGTGTTTCCTTCGCCGATTTATTAATTGGTGAATATTCTCCCCCTCTTTCTCGTATCACATGCGAGACCGAACCCTTTTCCCAACGGCACACGACCTTTGCGACAACATGTTCCACCCGAGCACCGTCGGAACTTCCGGCACAGGACTCGCGCCGCCGCTCGCAGGACGTCACCGCCGCCTTCCCCGTAGCCGGATCCGGTCGCCGTCCATCCGCCCGAGCGCTCTGCAGCTTCCCCGTCGCCGCCCCCTCCGCCGTGCGCTGCCTCACCAAGCACGCGCGCTCTGTAGGGGATCGAGATAGTCTTCGCGGGCAAGATAACCCAATTTATCGATTCGTCACTTGGGGACACAAAGAATACGTACAGGCTTTGACAATTGATTTGTCAATTCAACTGCACCTGAAATAAACACTTGCTTGCACAAAGGTATTAGTAGAAACTGTGATATGGTGGTGGTAGTGGTGATGATAATAGTGGTAATAGTGATAATGGAACAGCAAAGGTAAAACAACAAAAGTAAACAAGTAGTAACCAGCAGAAGGAAAACATTGTAGGCTAGGGAGATGGATGGTTGGGCGCTTCTTGGATGAGAACGAACATGTAACAGATTCTAACTTGGGAAAGGCTCACAGAAAACAAAGGATCATCTAGGAAAATATCAAACATCAGGCATGTATCCCAAGGTAGTTGTACGTGATTGTAATAATAACTTTGCACAACATCTTTTGTCCTACCCTCCCGCTACAAACGGGGCCAAAAGGAACTTAGGGAGATTAAGGTACTCCTTTCAAAGAGCACCGGAACAAAGCATTAACACTTCATGGATACACGGAATCCTCAAATTATAGTCCATCCCCTTTGGTGTCCCAAGATGTCACCATTGGGATCGCCGGCTCCGGACTATAATAGGTGCATACAACTCATAGATAGGATCAAGAACACCACAAACTCAAGAAAAAAAAGGGTGATCAGATCTGAAATCAAGGCACTCGGGCCCAAAGTGACAAGCATTAAGACCAACAAGTTGTAACAGAGATGATAAACACCAAGTAGATGATAGGCAACATGCCCCCAACAATCTGATTAAACTACTACATGATCTAACTCATCCAATACCTACCATCCCCTATGCCTACAGCAGGGAATTACTCACACATCAGAGGAGAAATCATGGAGGGGTGATGGAGAGGAGATGATGATGACAATGGCGATGATTTCCCCCTCATCGGAGGCCAATTCAGCCTCCAGATTAGCTCTCCGAGGAAGAACAGAGGGTTGCGGTGGCTCCATGACGTAGATTGGAAAAGCGACTTCTGTTTCGGGGTTTCTTCGTCGGGAGAATTAATAGGGGCCAAGGTAGGTCACCAGGGGGTGTGGGACCCAGCCAGGAGGGCAGGTGGCGCGGCTAGGGGCTGGGCCGTGCCAGGCACCCTCCTGGCTGCCCCCTGGCTGCCCTGTGGACCCCCTTTGGATCTTCGGAAGCTTCCGGAACACTGATTTTTTATATATTTTCTTGGGATTTTTCCAGCGTACCTAAATATCCAGAAACCTGCACAAAAGAAAATAGCACTGGTAGCTCTGCTGAAAACAGCGTCAGTCCGGGTTAGTTTCGTTCAAATCATGCAAGAATGAAGGAAAAACAATAGCAAAAGTGTTTGGAAAAGTAGATACGTTTGAGACGTATCAACTCCCCCAAGCTTAGCTATTTCTTGTCCTCAAGCAATTCAGTTCAACGAACTGGACGCGACAAGGAAAACTTTGACAAACTCTTTTGCTTCACTAGAGTAAATAAGCATGTACTACGAAAGAGTTTAGCAAGTTTTGATACCATGCTACAAGGACAATGCACGACGCAATCGTTCTTTCATGTAATCAGTCACAAACAAACAAAAAGTATGTAATATGCTGCTAAAAATCTATTCAAGATCACAATGCACATAGTATGAACATATTAGAGTGGTATCTCGCTAGCCTCCATGAGTGAAGCAAAACATAAATGCAGAAACTCCTCCGGAGTTTTAAAGGAGACTAGAACTCAGAATTCAAAGTAAGAAACATCACAAGCATGCAGAAGACAATGTGATACTTTGGGACAATGCATGTTACACTAAGAATGACAATTATTCTCTCATAGTTGGTGCTTTGGAGAAAGGAAGGTGGAGACTCTCAAACCGTGGCTTTTGATGGCAAGGTTGAAAACACCGTGAAAGGAAGCAAAGACTAAACATGTGCCAGAGCTCTTGGATTGGAAAACAGAGATAAAACTCTTTTGAGAGGTGCAACTTTCCAGTCAACGGTGAACGGTCATGGTCTCTCAATATCTCCCATGCCAACCATATTAATGCCTTTTGCTTACACATATTCCCTTGTCCATAAATCCTTTGATGGTCTACGGAACCTTTTATTTTGCCTCAAGGATGGAAGGAGGGTATCGTTCCATCTATCGTAAGCAGCATTTGGTCCGCTTCACTCCATCATCAAGTATGGGGGAGGTGTAACTCTCATATATTTTTTTTCTCTTGACTAGTTAAAACTTCCGTCAAAATATTTTTGGCATGAAAGATGCTGATTTCCCCTCAACGCACCATGAGCATGTACGGTTACAAAGGAGAAGATTTTGAATAAATTTCGAGAAGGCACATGAAAGTCTAAGTTAGGAGTGGCCGGTAAATACCACATATAGGTAGGTACGGTGGACTCAAATGGAACAACTGGGTTTGAAAAGGAGTTTGGAAGCACAAGCAGAATTCAGCTTGGTGTGAGTGAAGGCTAGCAAAAGACGGGGAAGCGACCAACTAGAGAGCATAACAGTCATAATCATGCAAAGGGACAAAGCAACATTGAATCGGGCATGAAAGTGATATAGCTCACTCTGAAGTAAAAAGGTCATCAAGGCAAACAAAATTTTTAGTCTTAACATGCGTGAACATGTGCCAAGTCAATCCAAGAGTCCCCTGGAGGGAAATACCACTTCAATATGCCACACCATGAACAATGCAATGCATGTCAATCATTTCAAGAAACACATTATAAACTCTAGCTCTTTGAGACTAACTATAAAAAAGCATGAACCACTGGGAAAGAATTGTAAACATAGCACTATGTCGCTACAAGCTGGTCTCTAATCATAAGTACAGGCATATGTACAAAAGTAGAAACAAAAAGAGTTCATACCGGCTTTCATTGTTGCCTCCCTTCCGTCGATCTTCGTTATTACTGCCTTGTCACTTGCACGATCGAACATCGGGAAGTATAATCAAATGCCATCACAGACTTGAGCTGAACTCTGAAAACAAAGCAAACTAAAGAGCAAAGGAAACATATTTTTGGGTTTTTCAAGGGTTTAACGAAAGCAAAATAAAGGAGCAATCTTTTTGGGGTTTTTGCAAACTAAAGAACAAAGAAGAACAGGCAAAAACTTGCAAAAAGATAAAAGAGAACCAATGGTAGATACAATGGAAAGGGGAGGAAAGCACGTACGCCCCCAAGCTTAGGCTTTTGGCCTAAGTTGGGCTCTTCTACTGCGGTCCCGCGGAGCCTCCAGCTCCGGGGTAATGGTAATCCCAAGGGTTGTCTGGTGTTCTTTGCCTGAAAACACAACCAGCATTTGGGGATCGAGATATTCTTCGCGGGCAATATAACCCAATTTATTGATTCGACACTTGGGGACACAAAGAATACGTACAGGCTTTGACAATTGAGTTGTCAATTAAACCGCACCTGAAATAAACACTTTCTTGCACAAAGTTATTAGTAGCAACTGTAATATGGTGGTGGTAGTGGTGATGATAATAGTGGTAATAGTGATAATGGAACAGCAAAGGTAAAACAGCAAAAGTAAACAACTAGTAACCAGCAGAAGGAAAACACTGTATGCTAGGGAGATGGATGTTGGGCGCTGCTTGGATGAGAACGAACATGTTACAGATTCTAACTTGGGCAAGGCTCACAGAAAACAAAGGATCATCTAGGAAAATATCAAACATCACGCATGTATCCAAAGGTAGTTGTACGTGCGTGCAATAAGAACTTTGCACAACATCTTTTGTCCTACCCTCCCGCTACAAACGGGGCCAAAAGGAACTTAGGGAGATTAAGGTACTCCTGTCAAAGAGCACCCGAACAAAGCATTAACACTTCTTGGATACACGGAGTACTCAAATTATAGTCCATCCCCTTTGGTGTCCCAAGCTGTCACCATTGGGATCGCCGGTTCCGGACTATAATAGGTGCATACAACTTATAGATAGGATCAAGAACACCACAAACTCAAGAAACAAAAGGGTGATCAGATCTGAAATCAAGGCACTCGGGCCCAAAGTGACAATCATTAAGAGCAACAAGTTGTAATAGAGATGATAAACACCAAGTAGATGATAGGCAACATGCCCCCAACAATCTGATTAAACTATCCCTACCATCCCATTTGCCTACAACAGGGAATTACTCACACATCAGAGGAGAAATCATGGAGGGGTGATGGAGAGGAGATGATGATGACAATGGCGATGATTTCCCCCTCACCGGAGGCCAATTCAGCCTCCAGATTAGCTCTCCTAGGAAGAACAGAGGGTTGCGGCGGCTCCGCAACGTAGATTGGAAAAGCGACTTCTGTTTCGGGGTTTCTGCGTCGGGAGAATAAATAGGGGCCAAGGTAGGTCACCAGGGGGTGTGGGACCCAGCAAGGAGGCTGGTGGCGCGGCCAGGGGCTGGACCGCGTCAGGCACCCTCCTGGCTGCCCCCTGGCTGCCCTGTGGCCCCCCATTGGATCTTCGGAAGCTTCCGGAACGCTGATTTTTTATATATTTTCTTGGGATTTTTCCAGCGTAACTAAATATCCAGAAACCTGCACAAAAGAAAACAGCACTGGGAGCTCTGCTTAAAACAACGTCAGTCCGGGTTAGTTTCGTTCAAATCATGCAAGAATGAAGGCAAAACAATAGCAAAAGTATTTGGAAAAGTAGATACGTTTGAGACGTATCAGCGATTTCACTCCCGACCTTTTCTATGCGCTCGCATGATAGAAAGAGCCGAGCGGACGCGCTTAGGCTATGTGCTTAGACTGGCAGCAATTGATCCTATAAGACCTGAAGCGGCATGACTTTGCTTGACACCAGTGTTCCAACTTCACGTTGAGGGACGTGGGCTTGATTGGGCTACTATGGTATTTGTCACTAGCAGAATTCACCAAGGCTCGACCAGTCGACTCCTTAGGCCCTTTCAGCTTAGCAATCCCTCGAAACAGATATTTTCATGGCTTAAAACTTCCAGTGACTCATGCAGATACCACGCTTAAAAACAATAAAGGCGCAGATGAATTCGAGTCCCTGCGCGACTCTTCGAGTCCCCCAGGCACTCGGGGGATACTGACGAGGGGGTTACCCCAGGACTCCTACGTGTGAGGCTACCTGGTGCGTATGAAGACAGAAGGCCCGTTGGGAAGCTGCGACAAGCCCACGATTGGCCCAACCAAGCACCGACGTTGGAGTCCGCGACTAACATGGAAGGTTCAACTTGGCGTACAAGGCAGGACTAGGATTAGGAAACTACCTATGTAACCTAGCACGGACTCCCCGAGACCTAGCCTAGTATATAAAGGCTGAGAGGGGAGACGTCTATCGCATCTCAATACACATCTAATCATCCTAGCCTTGGGAGAACTCGCCTTGGCCTCCACTTTAATCGCCCCCTCACATAATAATATCGAGCAGGAAGTGCTTCTCCTGTTAGCCGACGAGTATCGTCCAAACTGTGCCATCTCTATGACTAACCCAGGGTCCCTGACCATGGGATTTTCCGGGGTTGATCCCCGTCAATTGGCACCATCTATGGGAACTACACAGGTTGGAATCACGATCTCGGCAGTCCCGACTTCAACAGATCGAGACTCGAGGACTAGAGCTAGATCCAATCCGCTCGAGAGATTAAAGTTCACCGCAAGCGTCTCCGTCACCCCGTCAGGACCACCCAGCCCGCAGCAGAATGAAGCCTAGCACCTCGACGACTGCCAGATCCATCACCGACGGAAAAGAACTCGACGACCCAGAAGAAAAGCACAAGGAGGCTACTCGAGAATCCCACTCGATGAGTCGCGGCGCGTGTCCAACGGCTCGCCCATCAGTCGACGACCCGCCACCGCCCGGACTCCCACCACGTGCCAAGACAGTGACTCCAAGACACAGTCCGGAGACTACTACGACCCGGACCGAAAGCCAGACGAATTGATACGTCCCAAACATATCAACAATTTTTGCTTGCTCCATGCATGATTGGTGTGACTTTGCCATGTTTTTCTTACACTTTCATATCTTTTTATAACATATTTTGGAACTAACCTATTAATGGTTGCAAGAGTGTACAAGTTCTTGTTTTTGTACTTTATGTACAGGAATTACTTGGATAAAGGAAAAATCACAAAAAGGAGTCTTGTAGGAGTTGGACTCGAACTCTCCCGAAATCAGTCCCCACCAGACAGGTTTTAAAGATCGTCTCGGGAACGCTAGAAGACGGCCTCAAACGGAAAAACTTAAAACTACAAAATTGTAGGGAATGTTTTTCCGGTGGATTTAGACATAAAATTCGGTCCAGTCGGAGTGATTCCCTCTTTTGTGTGTGGATTGAAGATTGAGAGTCTTTTGGTGCTTGTCTTTGACTATCCTTTAGATATGTTGTGGTGATTGTGGTACTCTCTTTGGATGGCCGCGGTGACATTGGGAAATCCATAGATTGAGACCTACGAACTCTGAGGTGTGCTTTTGTAGCCCTACACAATTCTCGTCCTCTCTTGACCACAAAGGAATGACCTCCGAGTACGTCTCCATTGCATGTTTTATGGGAAATATCACGTGATTAGACTATGTTAATGTTGTTGGGAGTTGTCACTAGTGAAATTATGAAGCCTAGGCCTTGTTTCCACCATTGTAATACCGTTTGTCCTCACGTTTACCACTTGTTTGCTTACTGCACTTTTTATTACAGATTTATATTACTTTGTTTTGCCACACCTATCACCCATATTTTACCATTTCTTCGCCGAACTTGTGCACCTATACAACTCCTAGTTGTATTAGGTGTGTTGGGGACACAAGAGACTTTTTGTATCTTAATTGCAGGTTTGCTTGAGAGAGACCATCTTCAACCTCTACTTCCCTGAGTTCGATAAACCTTAGGTCATCCACTTGAGGGAAATTGCTGCTGTCCTACAAACCTCTGCGCTTGGAGGCCCAACATAGTCTACAAGAATAGAAGCGTGCGTAGACATCACGAATTCGCCAACTTCATCCGAAATCAATCACTCAGCGACGGGATAGAACTCGACCAAGATTCCACAGCCGAGCAGAAAACCCCTCGCAGATCTTCCAAGTCTCAAGGAGAAGAAGGCACGCCGGCTCCAGCAAACTCACAGCCAAAGAGCAACTGGAAGGACCTTGCACGATTCATTGTTTTGAAGACAGTCAAGGACACCTTAGAGCAAGCCACACACTTGGAGACTGCCGCCTATTCGCCGAACTCTCCAACAGCCTCAAGGAGGAAAAGCAACGTGAAACCAAACGCACTCGAAGAAGCATGCAGTCACCCACACCAAGTACAGAGGAGCAATACCCCGCGTCCTAGGGACGAATCTGCATGATCCAAGAAGGAAGACCCTCGAAAGGAAAGCAAGATGCCTACACCTTGCAGGACGAAGCAGCTGAAGACCTAAAGGCAACTGAAATCTACCAACTGAGTAGCGCCAAGACCAGCATCACCTTCTCACAAAGCGACCATCCGCCCGCAGTCCCGAGGCCTGGGCATGCACCCCTGGTCCTCGAAGCGCAGATCGGAGGATATGACATGGACATAATCTTCATGGACGGAGGCAGCAGTCTAAACATAATCTTCACCAACACTCTACGCAAGATGTTCATCCCACGATCAGTGTGGACGAAGTCAGGAACCACAATATACGGCGTAGTCCCGGGCGAAGCAGCAACCTCCATCGGAGCAATACAGCCTTATGTGATCTTCGGCACCAAGCGCAACTTCGCAAAGCAGGCACTCGAGTTTGAAGTACTCGACTAGCAGTCGCAGTATCACGCCATACTCGGGCGACCGGCGTTCGCACAGTTCATGGCGGTTACACACTATGCATATCTCAAGCTCAAGATGCCAGGACCTGCAGGAATCATCACAGTCAAGGGAAGCTTCGTCAAATCGGACCAGTGCGACGGCGACTTCCACAAAGTCTCCGACACATTCGGAGCCCAACAACAGCTCAAAGAAATAGCCATGGTGACGGACAAAAGCATATTTCCACTAGCAAACAGAAGCGAGACAAAGGAATTCGGTCGCGACTTCAGCGTTGACAGCGACACGATCACACACTAAGTACACCCGACAGACCTAGAGAAGACAGTCCGCGTATATGCCCAACTTCCATAAGAGCAAGCAACCGCCCTCATAACCTTTCTTCGTGAAGAGTGGAAACTTTTCGCCTGGTTCCCAGCCGACATGCCCGGGATACCGCGAGAATTCGCGGAACACGCACTTCACATCAAGCCAAACACTTAGCCAGTAAAACAGGCACTGCGACAGTTTTCAGAGCCCAAACGCAGAGCAATCAGAGAAGAAGTCAATCGACTACTCGACACACAGTTCATCAAAGAGACAAAGAAAGCAACATGGATAGAAAACCCAGTCCTAGTCCCTAAAAAGGACACCAAGGTAATGAGGATGTGCGTCGACTACGGGCCCATCAACAAGCACTGCCCAAAAGACCACTTCCCCCTGCCAAGAATCGATCAAATAATCGAATCCACAGCAGGATGCGACCTCCTCTCCTTCCTTGACGCATACTCAGGATACAATCATATCAGGATGAAGAAAGAAGACGAAGAGCACACGTCATTCATCACCCCCTATGGAGTATTCTGCTACCAAACAATGCCTTTTGTCCTAAAAAACGCGGGAGCCACGTACCAGCGCATGATGCAAGCATGCTGGAGAGACCAGATCGGCAGGAACATTCAAGTCTATGTGGATGACATCGTCATCAAAACATACAGCGCAAACACGCTACTCAACGACCTCCGCGAGACATTCGCGGCCCTCAACAAGTACATGATTAAGCTCAATCCCCAAAAATGCGTGTTTAGCGTCCCAGCTGGAAAACTTCTCGGATACATGGTCTCTGCCCGAGGAATCGAAGCAAACCCGGAAAAGGTCCAAGCAATCGCCAAGATGCAAAGGCCAACCAACATCAGAGGAATACAGCAGCTCACAGGAAAGCTCGCATCACTGAGCCGCTTCATCAGCAGGTTGGGCGAAACAACTTTGCCATTTCACAAACTGCTGAGAAAGGGAGAAAAAATCGAATGGACCGAGGAAGCAAGCAACACATTCGCGGACTTAAATAAGACCCTCTCGACCCCACCAATATTGGCGGTGCCTAAAGAAAGGGAAAAGTTGTATCTCTACATAGCAGCACGCAGTAGTGTCATGAGCACAGTACTCGTTGTCGAACAGGCAAAAGAAGGGAAAATCCAGAGCATCCAGAGACCAATCTACTACCTCAGCACGCTACTCACAAAGCCACAGCAGCAGTATCCACACTACCAGAAGCTCCTGCTCGCCATCATCATGACCTCCAGGAAAGTATCGCACTACTTCGACGAACACTCCATCACAATCGTGAGCAGCGCACCACTCGTGGACATCCTCAACAACCCCGGAGAGACCGGTCGAGTCGCCGAGTGGAACATGGAGCTCAGCCCACGAGACCTGCAGTTCAAACACCCAACAACAATAAAACCCCAAGTACTCCCAGATTTCCTGGTCAAGTGGGCAGAAGTCCAAACACCAGGTCCCCCAGACCTATCAAATTCATGGACGATGTACTTCGATGGATCCAAAAGACAGCAAGGAGTTGGAGCAGGCGTCGTCCTAGTCTCCCCCAAAGGAAAGAAGCTCAAATACATCCTCCAGATCAATTTCAGCAACGCCTCCAACAACGAAGCAGAGTACGAGGGGCTAATTCACGGCATGCGCATGGCAAAGACTTGCGGTGCCACTCGCCTATCGATCTATGGCTACTCCAACCTCATCGTGTAGCAGGCGATGAGAGACTGTAACACAGTCGCAGACAACATGGCATCTTACCAGAAGCTCTACAACGCGCTAGAAGGAGGATTCGACGGCTGTGAACTCAACTACATCCCCAGAGCAAAGAATATAGAAGCCGACGAACTCGGGAACATCGGGTCTACTTGAGGACCAATACCACTAGGCGTTTTCCTCGAAAGCATAAATCAGACATCAATAAAAGAAAAGCCAGCGGAGCCCAAAGGAGTCGCAGAAGAAGACGACACAAATAAGCCAGCACAGGTGGCGGCAACGAGCGCAACCGACACTACAAATAGCCAAGCAGTCGAAGCTGAAGCACCAGTAGCACTCGAAGACCCGGCCTGGGCAAGACCTTTTCTTCGATTCCTAATCGAAGGCACCCTACCGCAAGACATTGCAGAAGCCCGACACATCAGTCGGCGATCCAAAGCATTCACAGTAATCAACAGACAACTCTACAAGCGCAACATTTCCCAGGTCCTACAAAAATGCATAGACGAGGAAGACGGCAAAGCCCTACTACTGGAGATTCACGAACGCACCTGCGGGCACCATGACAACAGTCGAGCACTCGTGGCAAAAGTCTTTCGAGCAGGATTCTATTGGCCAACCGCCATGAGAAATGCAGAGGATATTGTACGGCGTTGCATCGCGTGCCAAAAATTCGCTAGTAGGTGGCACGCCCCAGCATCAGAACTCAAAACCATACCACTATCATGGCCATTCGCTACATGGGGACTCGACATGGTCGGCCCGCTCAAGAAATCATCAAAAGGAGGAAGAACACATCTATTGGTCGCAGTCGACAAATTCACCAAATGGATTGAGGCAGTACCAATAACCAGCTCAACAACCCTCACGGCAGTAAACTTCATCAAATCAATCATCTTCAGATTCGGAGTACCACACAACATCATCACGGATAATGGTACAAACTTCACAACAACAGAATTCCAAAACTTCTACTAGGAGTTCAGAATCAAAATCAACTACGCATCAGTCGCACACCCGCAGTCCATTGGCCAAGTGGAGAAAGCAAACGACTTAGTATGCGGAGGAATAAAGAAGCGACTCCTGGCACCACTCGAGCAAGCCGCAGGCAACTGGATGGAAGAGCTCCCCATAGTTCCATGGAGCCTACGCACCACCCCGAACAGCTCAACCCAATATACGCCCTTCTTCTTGGGATAAGGGGCAGAAGCAGTGCTACCGCACGACCTAAAATTCGGAGCACCCAGAATCTCAGGGTACGAAGAAGAAGAGGCAGAATAAGCACTGCAGAATGACAAAGACGTAGCAGACGAAGTCCGAAACACGACCATCACAAGATATGAAGGGTACCAGGACAAGCTGCATACATATCAAAGCAGCCGCCTGCAGACCAGATCGTTCAACAAAGGAGATCTTGTGCTACGGCTAATACAGGAAAAAGTGCACAAACTTGCCCCACAATGGAAAGGGTCGTTAATCATCACGGAAGTCATAGGAGGAGGAGCATACAGAATAGCGAATCCGAAGACCAATGAGGACGTGGGAAATCCATGGAACGTAGCGAACCTATGCTTGTTCTACCCATAAGTACCCTAGGCATTATCAAAACATCGGCAGCAGCACTGACCCGCAACTCATGTAAAAATTCAAAGGAATAAATCAATGTTGCCCAAAATATCTTACAAGCACTCGGCGGCTCCAGCCTAGAACTCCCCCCGAGAGACGCTATCTTCGCAAACACGACCTTTTTACAAGCACTCGGGGCTCGACAATACAGCTCCCCCCGAGAGACGCTATCTTCGCAAACGCGACTTTTACTTACAAGCACTCGAGGGCTCGAGCCTAGAACTCCCCCCGAGAGACGCTATCTCGGGACCCGGGGTTAGCGTATGCAAGTCCCGCTATAACATAGTCATATGGAGAGCCGAGAACCGTACCCACTTGTCTAAACAGACAAGGCCAAGCACAGAACGTTCTCGGAAAGCATCGTACGTGAGGGGCATCCCATCCAGGCCGGATAATCAACTGAGATAGGTCCTCATCGTCCGCACACAAGTCTAATGATATGGGTGATGAACTCCTATATTCACAGACAAGTCGCCTCAACCATACTATCGACTATCTCATAACTCTTACATAGACTTACTCCAGCCCGATGACTTAGTCGGGGTCTAGGGCGGGCTCGATCATACCACAAAGTGTGCATGAGACCGAGTCTCGAGAAATCGCTTCGCGATGCCCCAAGCTGCGCACATCTAAGGGCCACTTGGTGTATAAAAGACCGCCAGCCAGATCTCAACTAAGGTCTCGAAAACCCATACAAAGACATGCATGTTATAAACATACACGCAGCACACATGCCTTGTATGAACAGTAGGTACCATTGCAATTCTCTACAAAGTATACATTTTATTGATAACTCTCAGAGAGTACACACAGAGATCACAAGCATGTGATCCAACATTACAGCAAACAAGGCGAAGCAAAGTAGGTCTGAGTACAGACAAGTTTAACAAATGGCTTAAGAAGCCTTATTTAAACACAAGCCCTCCACGAGGGAACCAGTTTGCTGACTGGGACTACACTATCTTGTTCTTCAGTCGTCGAGCTCGAGGAAGAATCCACCTTCGGGGTTAGTGGGTTCATCTAAAACATAGAATTGCAAACATGAGTACAAAGTCGTACTCAGCAAGGCTTACATAGGAACTATACTACTCATGCACATGTATCAAGGTAAAGGGAGGTGGGGTTCAAAAACAGAAGTGCCAGCTTTGATTTGGCTAGTCCTGAACTACGAGTACCAGACTTGAGGTAAGAAGCGTACATGAGTCCACTACATCTCCAACCAAATACACCACTATGGAGCCTTCCTTCACTTCCCCACGAGAAAGCACGCCATAGCACTCACGCTTATCTTGGCAAGTTTTATATGTATCCAATTTAAGTTTTCTAATAATCAAGCTAAGCTTTCCAAGCAGTCCCTTACCGCGGAGGCGGCTATTCGAATAGTTTTGTTAACCCTGCAGGGGTGTACCGCTACACACACATGATCATCAGTTACCGCCTTTGATCTCGACACCATTCAAGGGGTGTCAGCGAGGATGCTCACCACAACAGTTACCTCATAGCCGATCTAGTCCAAGAAAGCCGCCTACCTGGGTTGGCTACCACTATCGTGAACCCGGCCGGTTTACCTAAGTGGACCCAGATGATGTGTGCGTGGTGCATAAGCCGGTCTCGGTTGAGCCGTTCTCTCACTTAGCAGCCAGGCCACAAACTTACCAGAACTCCGAACTACTGCGACATTTGGACATCGAAAGGGATGAGTTAATAGGTTGAGAGGGGTCAGTGAGCCCAATGTGTGGTTGTACTCTTCATCTTGGATCACCACACAAGAACTCGGACTTAGGGCGGTGTTCAACGAGACAACCCACTGTGTACTCCTACACAACCTCTCATCGTTCACCTTGTATTAGGGTAGATTCACCAACACATTTCCACCATCATCAACATGATTGCTACCATCCCGACTCACAAACAGTATCAACATTGTACCACTCTAAGCATGCAATAAGCAGTAACAATTGCAGGGGCCACAAGATATCAACCAACTCCTACATTTGCTAGGATTGTGGTTTGCTTACTACTGTGACACATGATAGGTCATGCAAAGGAATGGGTTCATCTATGCGGTATAAACGTAGCATGGTTATCATCCTATACAATGCATAAGCGAGAAATGAGAGGAAAGTGGGATTTTATCGACATGATCAATGGGGGTTTGCTTGCCTTGCTGACGAGGTTCAGTCTCGGGATCTTCAACGAAGGGGGCAGCCTCCTGTTCCAGTTCCACCTCTACTCGACAAACAACAAGCAAGGGAGCACAATAAGTACAATGCACAATCACATGGTTGAAGGTTGAAACTTGATGTATATGCTTCTTATGTGTGAGGCAATTCAATTTAAATGGAGTATATTGCAAATGAAATTGGAAATTCAAACTCCAATTTGAATTCATTTTAGCCAAGTTATAAATGCTATTGTTTGATCAATGTAATTCATCTTCAAATGTGTATGATATGCCTCTGATGTTCAAGTGAAATGTGGCATGTTGCTAAGGTTCAAATTGCAAAAGCATTTGAATTTAATTTGATTAAATTCCAATTAAACCAAATAGCAAATCCTACTGGTCCCATTTTAAAATCAACTCAAACATAGTTGAAAGTTGTATATTTCGATAGATTAATTTCTCCTCATCATTTTTCATATATTAAATGTTAAATTTGGAGTTAATATGAATTTTCTATGAATTTTCAAATTTCAGCCTTTTTCTGGATTTTCTGGATTTAAATAAATCAATTATTCGATTTACTGCGTAGGCATGGCGTCAGGCTGACGTAAGGGGGGGCTGACATGTGGGGCCAGCATGTCAGTGTCACAGGGTTCTAATCCGGCTGGTTTAATCTAACCAGTGGCTAATTAAGCTACTGGGGCAGGGTGGGTTTAGTGCTAATGACGCCAGCCATGTCAGCTCGCCGGCGGCTCAACGTCGGCGACCAACCGACGCGGCGGTGTGGCGCAAAACGGCGGCACAGGCCACCATTTGGCAAGCCAAGGCCACCAAAATGGAGCCCATGCACGTGCAGTTCATCCTGCAGGCACGAGGAGGCTCGGGAGTCGCCGGAAGCTCGTCGACGACGTGCTCGGGCGGCGGCCGTGGCACGGGCTCAGGGTGGAACTCGCTGCGGCGCACCAAAAGAAGTCGCCGTGGTTGCAAACAAAGCACTGGAGCACGGCGAAGACGTCGGACAAGGAGGCGGGCTCGATTGAACAACAGGGGGTCGTCGCCATGGATCCCGGCGGCGAGAAGCTCCGGCCTTCATGGAAAAACATGGTACAGGCCAAGAGGGTGGCCGTGGACTGGGTGGGGAGAAGGAGCTCACCGCCGATGCAGTGGAAGCGGTGGCGTGGTCGGGGAGTCTCTCTGGCCGCAGTAATCGACGACGGCGGCTTGCGGGTCCGGCGAGCTCTCGGTGAAGCGTGCGTCGTCCTCGGGCTCGATTAGGACGCCATCTTCTCCAGATCGGGGTAAACGGCGATGCTGCGCACGATGGACATGATCTCCTCGCCTGTCGCCGGCGTTGGCTGCGAGTTCTTGCGTCGACGAACGGCGGCTGCTCTCGGAGGATTTGGGGGAAACTCCTAGAGAGCGCGAGAGAGTGCGGCGAGAGGGGGAGAGTGACGAGGACGTCCAGGGGCTTCTCCTAGACACGCGGAAGAAGGTGGGGAAGCAGGCAGCTCGTCGGGGTGGCGTCGGCGGCCACGGCATGGCCGCCACTGAGGTGCTTGCCGCCGCGCTGGAAGACGACAAGAGCCTGGCGGACCTGGGCTGCGGTACAGGTAAGTTGGGCCTGGGCCCAAGGTGAGTGGGCCTCTTTCCCGTTTCTCTTTCCTTTCTGTTTTTCTCTCTGTTATTTGTTTTGCTGTGCTAAAAAAAATAGCTAGGCATTTTATTAAATGCTGAAACTTTTTACATGGCCTCATAGTAATATAGACTAGCCATTTGCAAAGTTTGGCACATTTTAAAATTCAAATTATTTGAATCTTAAATCAAATAGGGGCTTTTGAATTAATCCAAGGTCCTGTTTGAATATTTGAAAAATCCATGAGCATGGGGTGTGACGGGGATCAACCCCAGCAAATCCCATGGTCAGGGACCCTGGGTTAGAAATGAGAGGCACAGGTTGGACGATAGCTCGTCGGCAAACAGGAAGGCTTGCTCCTGCTCAATATTATTGATGGGGGAGATGCGATTACAGTGGAGGCCAAGGCTGGAGCGCTCAAGGCTAGGGTTATAGGTGAGATTCGATGTCTTTGATGTCGCCCCTCCTAGCCCTTATATACTGGGCTAGGTCTCGGGGAGTTCATCTATGTTTACAGGTAAGCTTTCCTAACCCTAGCTTGCTCCGTATGGCAGGTCTTCGCACCTTCCTTGTGAGTCGAGGACTCCTACATCGGTGCCAACTAGTGGGCCGAGGCCGTATCTTCATGGGCCTTCTGCCTTCATGGACACCAGGTAGGCTCATCCGTAGGATTCGTGGGCTCACCCCCTCGTCAGTAGCCCCCGAGAACCTAGGGGACTCGAAGAGTCGCGCAGGGACTCGAGTACATTCATTCGTCGTTCATTGGTATGCACGGTAAATCCGCGGGTCGCTGGCAGTCTGGTGGCCATGACAAAACCTGTTTCGAGGGATGCTCAGCTGAAAGGGCCCAAGGAGCCGACGGATCGAGCCTTGGTGAATTGCACTAGGGAAAATACCACAGTAGCCCAATCAAACCCACGTCCCTCGACGTGAGCTTGGAACCCTGATACGTCCAAAACGTATCTATAATTTCTGCTAGCTCCATGCATGTTTTGTGTGATATTGCTATGATCTAGATACACTTTCATACACTTTTGATCATATTTGGACTAACCTATTAACTCAGTGCACCCCAGTGCCAGTTCCTGCTTTCTGCTGTTTTTCTATTTCAGTTTTCCCCCATATAAAAAGTGCCAGAAAAATTCAGGAAAATTCAGATAAAAAATCAGCCTGGAGGAAGCTTCACGAAGAGCCCGGGAGGGGCTAGAGGGGAGCCAGGGGGCCCAGGCGGCCACCCGGCGCGGCCCCACCCCTGGCCGCGCCAGGGGGGCGCCTGGGGCCCCTGGCCCACCTCTGGCTGCCTCCCTTCGCCTATTTATTCTCCGTCACGGGAAAACTCCAGAAGAAGAACCCTATTCCGCGAACTCGCCTCTGTTCCGCCACCGCCGCGCTTCCGAAGATCGGGAACACCAGAAGACCTCTTCCCGGCACCCTGCCGGAGGGAGGATTGACCTCCGGGAGTCTCCTGTCCACCATGGATGCTCCCCGGATGTCTCGTGAGTAGTTTTCGTTGGACCATGGGTCCGTGATCAGTAGCTATGTGATGTTCTCCTCCCTTCTTTGATCTTCATTGTTTAGACCTCGTGAGCTGCCCTACATGATCAAGGCACCTTTGTAATATTTCTGCTATTGCTATGTTGAGTTTGATAGGATCTGATGGATTATGAGATTATGTTCAGATTGTGATAGAGTAATATATTTGGTTTTTTATCTCTTGTATTTTTGTTCCTAAGTAATTCTTGCATGTTCTCCGTTGCTGTTTATTGCTTTGGCCAAGTAGTAGGTAGTGACTCCAAGAGGGAACGTTGTGCTAGATTGTGGGTTCATGCCCCCCGATGACACGCTTGAGTGACAGAAACATGAGTCTAGGGGATGTGCTGTTGCCACAAGGGGGGAAACAACGGTGCTTGTGACCGCGGTTACAAGGATTGTTTACTTTCCGCAGAGTTCTTTTTAATGCAGTTGTCTGTTGCTTTGGGTTTACACTTTGGGTGGGGCTCGCAACTTAATACCAGCGAGATGTTCTGGATAGATATCTCAAGGTGGATGATTAGTAGTAGATGCACATGGATTTCGGTCTACTTACTTTGGCGTACTGCCCAAGCTTTTGAACCTCGTCCTTTCTTTTGTAGCATAGTTAGCATTGCGGTGCGTTCATAATCCTGTCAATTGCCTTTCTGTAATTTGTTTACCTCGCATAGCAATTTTATCGTCTTTTGGGAGAGAGACATCACTAGCGAACATCACGTATCCCGGTCCATATCCTCATTACTGTTTCCATGCTATATTTACTTTACTACTTTTACTTGCTATCATTATCCCTTGCATTTTATCCTTGTGAACAACAAGACCGGAGAGATTGACAACCTCTCTGAACTTTGTTGGGAACAAAGTTATCTGTGTCTGTGTGCAGGTCCACTCCAGTTGCGCCGCTGGCACCTACTTATCATCTCTTGAGTCCTACTGGAGACAAACCTTGGTATCTTCACCGAGGGAAAACTGCTGCTGCACTACATCTCAACCTTCCACTTGGGTTAACCAACGAAGGGGCGAGAAGCCATCAAGAAAGTTTTCTGTCGCCGTTACCGGGGAACTCCGAGTGCTAAGATAGGGGAGTTTCACACTACCCTTTACCTTTGTATTTTAGTCTTCTTAGTTTATCTTTCAGTTTTTATCTTTGTGTCTTTTATCAAAAACTACAAAAAAATCTGCCACACTTGCTGCTACTATAGGTTCCACTGAAAACACCAAGTTGTGTGATTTCACTAGTCACAACAACCAAGACTTTGTCTGCACTCCTATTGCCACACCTGCCACTTCAGCTACCTCTTATGAAATTAAACCTGCTTTGCTAAACCTTGTTATGAGAGATCAATTATCTGGCGCTGGAGATGATGCTGCTTTCCCCTTGAATAATTTTGTTGAATTATGTGATATGCAAAAGTATAAAGAAGTAGAAGGTGATGTTGTTAAGCTCGAGCTCTTTCCTTTCTCTTTAAGGGGAGATGCTAAAATCTGGTTTCAATCTTTGCCTAGAAATAGCATAGATTCTTGGGATAAGTGCAAAGATGCTTTTATAGGGAAGTACTACCCTCCTGCTAAGAATATCCAATTGAGGAGTAATATTATGAATTTTAAGCAATTGGATAATGAACACGTTTCCCAAGCTTGGGAACGAATGAAATCTCTTGTTAAGAAATGCCTTACACATGGTTTGACTACTTGGATGGTCATCCAGACTTTTTCTGCAGGCTAGAACTTTATCTCGCGGAACCTGTTAGATTCGGCCGCGACAGGAACCTTTATGTCAACTACACTTGGTGCTGCCACGAAGCTTCTCGATGAAATGATGACCAATTATTCCCAATGGCACACCGAACGAGCTCCACAGGTAGGAAGGTAAATTCTGTCGAGGAAATTACCTCCCTTAATGAAAAAGTTGACTTAATTATGTCTCTACTTACCAAGCAACCCTCTGTTGATCCTCATGATGTTCCTTTAAATTCTTTGGTTGCCCAAGAACAAGTAGATGTGAACTTTATTGCTAGAAACAACTTCAATAAAACTGCTTATAGGGGAAATTTTGCTAGTAATCCTAGACCGTTTCCATCCAACTATGGGAACAACAACACTTACCCTAGCAACAACAACCCCTCTTCTGAATTAGAAAGCATGCTTAGAGACTTTATCACTACCCTAAAATCCTTCAACAAAAATTTAGAGGAGAAATTAGCTAAAATAGATAATATCTCTTTGAAGGTAGAAAGCTTAGCCCTTGATATTGAGATGCTTAAAATTATAACCTCTCCCATTGAGGAGAATAAGGCCACTCCTATTAATGCAATCCAGTTACAAATCAATGAAAATATTAGGATGATGGCTAAACTCAAGAGCCTTCCTACACACCACAAAGTTGCCACTATCCAAATCATTGAGGACACCCAAACTATTAGCACCCAATGCACTTCTAGTCCCGTTGGACCTATTAATGGTGATGTTAGTACCTCAACCGTAGATAAAGAAACTCCTATGAACATAGAGGGTTTCAAACAAGTGAGTAGATGACACTACTACCACCTTTGATAGTAGTGATATTGATTTTGATAGTTGTACCCTCTCAGAAGTTATTAGCTTGCTACACAAAATGTCTAGAGACCCCCACACTATCACTCTTAATCTTGCCTTCACGGAGCATATCACAAATGCTCTCATCAAAGCTAGGGAGGAGAAGCTTAGAGTAGAAGCCTCCATACATAGGAAGCTAGATGATGGTTGGGATCCTATGATCAAAATTAAATTGAATAACTTCTCTTGCTATGCTTTATGTGATGTTGGATCTAGTACCTCCGTTATGCCCAAAAGAATATTTGATATGTTTGAATTGAAGCCTATTGAGCCTTGTTCTTTTGGTGTTCGTCTTGTTGATTCTTCCGTAAAAAAACCTTTGGGGAAGATCGACGATGTTCTTATCATTTTCAATGACAACTATGTTCCCGTTGATTTTATTGTTATGGATATAGAGTGTGAACCTTTGTGTCCAATTATTTTGGGACGTCCTTTTCTTCGCACCGTTGGTGCGGTTATTGACATGAAAGAGGGGAATATAAAATTCCAATTCCCATTCAAAAAGGGGATGGAACACTTCCCTAGAAAGAAAATCAAGTTACCTTTTGAGTCCGTCACACGGGCTAGTTATTCTCTTTCTCTTGATAAAACTTGATTCTTCTTTTTGCATCATGCCCAGCTAATGGCTTTAAAGAAGCGCTTTCGGGAGGCAGCCCGCAAAAAATTTAGGTGTTTCTTTTTGCTTTTGTTGTGTCTTGATGATTGTTACTACTGTAGCAACATCATTGTATCTTTATTTTTCAGCTTTGTGCCAAGTTATAGCCTCTTACGGCAAGGGAAGCAAAAGTTGTGACATGCTGTCCAGAAAACAGATTCTGTCCTCGTGACCAGAAACTTTCCAGAAAAATCCCAGTTCATCCTTTTGAGCTGAAATTTTTACACAGTATGATCTATACAATTACAAAACTTCCGTATGTTCTGAGTTTTTTGATTTGAGTTGCAGAAGTGCCCCTGAAAACTAAGTTGTCAGAATCGCAATTCAAGTCTTAGAATCTGACGACCTTACGATCCAAATTAGCCCCTCCGATCCTACGATTTTGCTCATAGAATCTTAGATTCTAAGATTCTAGTAGTTAAGATTGTACTATTCACGATCCTACGAACGAAATTAAGATCTGATTCAGAATCTCGATTCTAACAACTTTGCCTGAAAAATTCTTTACTATCTGCTGTTCTGTTTTTCACAGATTCTGCCACGTTTTGTCTCTCCTAACTTTTGCAAACCTTAGCTTGCTTTTTCTTTGCAAAAACTTTTTGGCACTCTTGAGAAACAGTAGCTCTTCAAGATTATCTTTTTATCTAGTGGAGAAAAAATATTTATTAAGTGTACTAACCTCTCTAATCAGTTTATGATGAGTTATGTATGAAGGGAGTTTTCAAGTGTGCGATGGAAGATGATGAAAGAAGATCCAGGAGTGTCAAGCGCTCAAGCTTGGGGATGCCCCCATGCATCCCCAATATATATGCATGGAGACTCAAGCGTCTAAGCTTGGGGATGCCCTCGTGCATCCCCTTCTCCATCAACAATCATCAGTTCGTCCTTCGTCTCACTATATTTTTATCACTTCATGCGTTATGTGCTATGCTTGGAGCGTCTCGCTCTTAGGTTTTGTTTTTAGTTTTCTTTAGCTTTGCTTGCTGTTCATAAAAAGTTAGATCCTGTCTTACTTTGTGTGGGAGAGAATCACGCTCCACTTTCAAAATTTAGAACACATCATAGGATTTTTCCTGCTTATCTTTTTGCTGTTGTGTGTTCTTTATCTTTTCATAGCTACTGCCTTGTTTATTTTTAGTCTTAGTTTGTCTTTAGCAAGATCCTTGGCTTTTGCTTAGTTTTTTGCTGGAACTCTTTTTAGTTTTCATGTTTATCTTGTTAAAGAGAGTTGTTTGGTGCACTGAGTTGTGTCTTGTCTTGAAAGTAGGTAATTGAGGTTGCTATTTAATTTTAGTAGTAGCTTGCAATAGTTTTGAGGTATTGTTGTGAGTAATGTTTGAACTTTTGGTGTCAAGAGCTCTAGCCTATTACTGATAGGTGTCGTATTTTGGGCTATCCGTGTGTATTTTCAAAACCTACAAAATTAGTTGAGAACTCTAGCTACTAGATGGATCACTACTCTTCTGAGGGGTCGAATATCAGAGAACACTCACGTACCACGAGTCGAGGATGCGCAAGGATAACCAAACCCCCATACACTCCTCCTCGTGGTACTTGTCTCTTTGTGAACCTCCTTATTAGAATGAGAGTTACCGATAATAAGTGCATGAGTTCTTTGAACTAATGTAAGTATTGAAAGTTGACACTTCCACCTTCCCATATTTTGCTAGCCTTTCCTGTGTCGTGCATTGCCTTCTTCTCACTCCGAGAGTTGGTGTCCACCTTCGCCGGTACATCCAAACCCTTGGCATGATACGCTCTGTCATCATAAGCCTCCTTATATCTTTCCTCAAAACAGCCACCATACGCTCTGTCATCATAAGCCTCCTTATATCTTTCCGAGTAACATTGCCATGCAACTTCCACCTCTTCATGACTTGATCTTAATGTCATACATGTTCCTGCTACACTAGCAGAGGCATACAGTGCATACATCATGTTAGTTACATCTTCTTTATGTTTTTGAGTACCTTGTAAAGTGTGAAAGATCTCCTTTACCTTCTTGTAAAATAGAGTGTTGCCCGTAAGTGAGGAAAAGATCCCAAAGTGGACACTTTAAAAGATCTCGAAGAGGACAAATGAGAGTTAGATAGAAAGAGCCATTGAGGCCACAAAAAATACAAAAAAATAGAAAAAAGAGAAAAAGAAATAAAAAGAGAGAAAGGGGCAACACTACTATCCTTTTGAGAGATCCACACTAGTACTCCCTTTATATCTTTGTACTCCATAGAGATGTTCTTTATGCATATATTTCCATTAGAGAGCTTCCTAGCTCGTATGTGCATCCGTTTCATGGTAATCCCTACTCCTCACATCATATCTATCATTTCGCATCTCTTGCCTATGATTTTCCTCATTGATGTGAGCCTTTCTCATCCTTTTTGTCTTCCTCCTCCGTATTTCTCTCTCTTTGCCATCCTAAGTGTCAACTCTCGTGCTTACGCTCATCCATTGCATGAGTGCTCGAAATATCGAAAAGGAGTGGATCAAATTGACTTGTACCTGGCTAGTGGTCTGGGGATGAGTCAAGATAAGATTCCAAAGAAGACCAAGTGTGAAACTTTAGTAGATTTAGTTCTCAACACAAAAAAAATACTTTTTTCTCGTATATCCCTATCCCCTTTCTTGCACGCAAACACCATTTGGAGACATTCGAGTCACGGACAGCGAGAGCTCTTGCACCTAATGTTCTTTTGTTACTTGTCTCAATGCTAATATAGAATCTTGCATATTATGACTTGAATTGAATCTCTAAACTTGATTGTTTTACTTTTCAAAGTTCTTTAATGGTTGCTAGCATGTCACCATAGAATTTATGCTGTTATCATTTACCTACTCGAGGACGAGCAGAAATTAAGCTTGGGGATGTTGATACGTCCAAAATGTATCTATAATTTCTGCTTGCTACATGCATGTTTTGTGTGATATTGCTATGATCTAGATACACTTTCATACACTTTTGATCATATTTGGACTAACCTATTAACTCATTGCACCCCAGTGCCAGTTCCTGTTTTCTGCTGTTTTTCTATTTCAGTTTTCCCCCATATAAAAAGTGCCAGAAAAATTCGGGAAAATTCAGATAAAAAATCAGTGTGGAGGAAGCTTCGCGAAGAGCCCGGGAGGGGCCAGAGGGGAGCCAGGGGGGCCCAGGCGGCCACCCGGCGCGGCCCCACCCTTGTCCGCGCCAGGGGGGCGCCTGGGGCCCCTGGCCCACCTCTGGCTGCCTCCTTTCGCCTATTTATTCTCCGTCACGGGAAAAATCCAGAAGAAGAATCTTATTCCGCGAACTCTCCTGTGTTCCGCCGCCGCCACGCTTCCGAAGATTGGGAGCACCAGAAGACCTCTTCCCGGCACCCTGCCGGAGGGAGGATTGACCTCCGGGAGTCTCCTGTCCACCATGGATGCTCCCCGGATGTCTCGTGATTAGTTTTCTTTGGACCATGGGTCCGTGATCATTAGCTATGTGATGTTCTCCTCCCTTCTTTGATCTTCATTGTTTAGACCTCGTGAGCTGCCCTACATGATCGAGGCACCTTTGTAATATTTATGCTATTGCTATGTTGAGTTTGATAGGATCTGATGGATTATGAGATTATGTTCATATTGTGATAGAGGAATATATTTGGTTTTTTATCTCTTGTATTTTTGTTCCTAAGTAGTTCTTGCATGTTCTCCGTTGCTGTTTATTGCTTTGGCCAAGTAGTAGGTAGTGACTCCAAGAGGGAACGTTGTGCTAGATTGTGGGTTCATGCCCCCCGATGACACGCTTGAGTGACAGAAACATGAGTCTAGGGGATGTGTTGTTGCCACAAGGGGGAAAAAATGGTGCTTGTGGCCCCGGTTAAAAGGATTGTTTACTTTACGCAGAGTTCTTTTTAATGCAGTTGTCTGTTGCTTTGGGTTTACACTATGGGCGGGGCTCGCAACTTAATACCAGCGAGATGTTCTGGATAGATATCTCAAGGTGGATGATTAGTAGTAGATGCACATGGATTTCGGTCTACTTACTTTGGCGTACTGCCCAAGCTTTTGAACCTCGCCCTTTCTTTTGTAGCATAGTTAGCATTGCGGTGCGTTCGTAATCCTGTCAATTGCCTTTCTGTAATTTGTTTACCTCGCATAGCAATTTTATCGTCTTTTGGGAGAGACATCACTAGCGAATATCACGTATCCCGATCCATATCCTCATTACTGTTTCCACGCTATATTTACTTTACTACTTTTACTTGCTATCATTATCCCTTGCATGTTATCCTTGTGAACAACAAGACCGGAGAGATTGACAACCTCTCTGAACTTCGTTGGGAACAAAGTTATCTGTGTCTGTGTGCAGGTCCGCGTCAGTTGCGCCGCTGGCACCTACTTATCATCTCTGGAGTCCTGCTGGAGAGAAACCTTGGTATCTTCACCGAGGGAAAACTGCTGCTGCACTACATCTCAACCTTCTACTTGGGGTAACCAACGAAGGGGCGAGAAGCCATCAAACACTGGTGTCGAGCAAAAGTCCGGCCGCTTCAGGACTTACGGTGTTCATTTTCCGCCAGTAATGTGTGTAGCCTAAGGCGCGTCCGCCCGGCTGATCTATCATGCGCAGCGCATGGGAAAGGTTGGGAGTGAAATCGCTCTTCGGCAAGTCCCAGCCCGGCCGTACTACGCAGCGGGGTCTTACCTACACACTAATCTTGCATGGCATCTGGGCACAGTGTATCGTGTTCCAGGAATGTGTGTTTTTGAGGCGCGGAGCCTTATAGCATTGCACCCGCTTGGAACAAAACATCAAGAGAGCTGTTCACTCATTCACCCGAGGAGCTTTGTTTCGAGTGCTCAGTCGGGGGGTTTATTCGCGAGTAATCACTCGAATGCCATTTTGGTTCTTCGGGTGAGGGAGCACCCGAGACTCTTAGCGCCGTATGGTCTTGGCGAATGCTTGTTTGTCTTATGTCGGGTTCAGGGAGCACCCGAGACTCTCATAAGTGCGAGTGGTTACTCGAGCACATGTCTGACCTTTGGGTGAGGGAGCACCCGGGACTCTTATGATGTACTCTCCCGATGGGAGTAAGGTGTTTTTTCTTCATTGGGAAAAAGATCTGAGAGATGGAATCTTGGGGCCTTGATGGCGTACTCAGTACGCCTTGCTGTGATATGACGTTGGCGTGGTCTTCTGCAATTTAATTGACCGCTGCGGTCTGTCGTGTGAAATGACTTGGCGCTATCCGCCGAAATTTTCGCATCGCGCGATCATGGTCCTCTTTTTCCGCGCGTATTGGGCGGTGTTGTTATTGCGCCGGTTGGGTTTTCCATACTTTTCGCCTCTGTATGGCTTCGTGCCACGTTTTACTGGGCGAAAAGGTTGCATGGTGGCCCTTCTTGCGAGGCTCTTTAGGTTAAATACCATGTGGCTGGGTAAATTTTATGTTTTACCCAGCCATTGCGTTCCTCCTCTTTCTCTGCTTCCTTTGTGTTCCTGAGCTTTCATCTTTTATCTTCTGCGTGCTGCTGTGAGATCTATGTCCAAGCGTTCCCGTGCTGCTATCGAGTCGGCGAAGATGTCCGGCAAGTGGGAGCGGTCTACGTTCGGGGCTGAAGATCTGGATGCGCTGGTTGCTGATGGTATGGTGGTGCCGGGCGATGCCCGTCTTCCTGGCGATGAATCAACTCCAGCGCCGGCGGCGGACGAGCGGGTATGCTTCCAGGCTTTCTTCCACCGTGGGTTTGCTCTTCCGCTGCATACTTTCGTTCGGGGCTTGCTGTATTCCTATCGGCTTCAGTTGCATGACCTTACTTCCAATGGAATTTTGCACATTGCGTGTTTCATCACTCTTTGTGAGGCTTTCCTGGGGATTTATCCCCATTGGGGACTTTGGAGACGCCTTTTTAACGTAAAAAGGACGAACTATGAGTACACCGTGGGTCGAGTGGGTATCTCCATTGGGGATAAACAGTCATATTTTGACTTGGAGAAGGTCGATTCCGTTAGTGGCTGGCGAAGAGGCTGGTTTTATCTGAAGGATCGCTTCGTTATTGGTCAGCAATTTGGTCTTGCTTCTTTCAATCCGGGCACACGAGTGGTCAGACAACCTTCGTGGTCTCATTCTTTGACCGAGGTGGAATCGTCCGAACTGACTCCGTTTTTTGAGAGGACTTCTTTGTTGAAGGATAACTTGACTGGTGGTCAACTTATCTCTGTTTTTGTGGGGAGGCGAGTTCAACCGTTGCAGCATCGAGCTCGCCCTATGTGGCAGTACGGGGGACTCGGTGACTCGACGAGCTGCTCGCCTGAAGAGCTAGAACCTTTTGCCTTGCTGGCTCGTATCCAGCATGTGACCAAGTGCTCGAGTATTTCCGAAAAGCGCCTTGTCCTTCGATATGCTTCTGATCATTCTCCGCCGCCGGTTGGTGCCCATGTTCCTTCATTTCTCTGAGTACCTTGTTTTGTTTTGTTGTTGACAGTGCTTTCCTGGCAGGGCTATGCTCCAGTGCCGTGTAATCCTCCGCAACCGGAAGACGCCGATATTCGTGAGGAACCTGATGCGTCCGCATGTGATAATGGTGTGTCGGCTGTTAATGCTAAGATTTTGCTAGTGGAGACTGGAGATAGTGAGGAATCGAGTCCCTTTCGTGTGAAGCGATCGCGCCCTTTGGATGCTGAAGATTATGCCGCGTTAGGTGATGATGCCCCTCATGCTGCTCCTTTTGCTGGGCCTTCCCCTTCGGCTGCTGCTCCGGCCCCTCCTCCCAAGAGGACTAGGCTTGGGAGGTTGGGGCGTCCTCGTGCTGCACGCGTCGGGTAAGATTCTGCTGGATTTGTGCCTGTTCCTTTTTCCTTGTACTTGTGACTGATAATACTTTAATTTGTAGTGCTGCGCCTACGCCGGCTGCTTCGTGTATCAGCGCAGCTGCTACTGATCTGAAGTCGACGAGTTCTGGGGCGGCGGCCAAGCATCTTGAGGACCACTCGGCTGCCACTGGCCAGTCTGGGCCGGCGGCGACTCCTGTCGTTTCGACTGCGGGTGTAGTTCCCGGTGTACCTTCTTTTGGGGCGCCTAGTGCTGCTCCTGCTGAGCCTAGGCCAACTGAACTTGGTCCTCTGTACTTTGCCCATCTTGATCTGGCGATTGAAGACAAAGCCCGTGCTTTCGACCATGTCTCCAAGCTGGTAAAGCGATTCGTGTTTGTGTTGTTTTATCATCGGGGGCACGGCAGTGCTCCCGATGGGAGTAGCCCCCGAGGCTAGAATGTAAGGCCCGATATGCGGTACTGTTCCAGATCTAGGTGTTTCCACCCAGATCCGGGGACGAAGCACATATCGGTCCCACCGTGAAATATGGTGAAGTCATATGCCCCGGATTTCCAACATGATATCACAACATTACAGATACAAGGATACAACATCTCATACAATCGGCATACAACTGCCTCAAATACAATACAACAGCGGAAGATACATGTCTGAGTACAGACTACAAGCAAATGCCTAGTGGCAAAGAGAAAACATCGATCCCGTAACCACACGGGTCCAGGCCCTCCGCCGGGATCCGCCTAACTAGTCGTCGTCGAGTCTCCACGTGAAACGTCGATCACCGTACCTGTTGTCGATCAGAACCCTGAAAAGAGTTTGGGGGTAGTATCATGAGTACAGAGGTACTCAGCATCCAACTGTAGTGGTCATCTGACCCAGCAAGGACTTCATCACTCGTCATTCTAGGACAACTAGTAGTTTACGGTAAGGAAGGGGTAAGTGGTGAGGTTGCTGCCGCACTAGCATTTATGAAGTGGCTAACGATCTAGAGAGTAATATATGAAGCCAAGCATTCGATGAGGAATCTCCTCCAACAAGTCTGCTATCCACCTACTACGCAAACATAACACCTATCCTATCCTTGTCCTCCTCTTCAAATCCCGACGAAGAAGAAGCAATCAAGGCACACACACACACACGTTGATCAAGTTATGTTAAGATTGTCTCAGTTGTTGTTGTGTATGAACAAGGAGTAGGTCTCGAGTCGTTCATAACCGTGGACACGGCTTCTCGAAAAGATTTAACCCTGCAGGGGTGTACCAACTGCCCATTACAAGGCTCCGCACGCACGCCCATCTCTCTCAGTTGCTACCCATCACAGGCAACCATTTTATGATTTAGTTCTGAGAGATCCAAAACGACAGGTCCCTCTAACTAACAACGAACAAATCCGGGTGGCCCCCGGGGAGTCGACACCCAATCCAAAAGCCGGCCACGCTCTCGGATCGGACTCTTCCGTATGACGCAGGTCGGATTTCCGGTTAATCACACATGGGAAAACCGGGTCCTAGCTGATCGGGTGGACCAACAGAGAAACAAGGTCTCCACTGGCCCAAGTTGTTTTAAAACAGCTGGGGGCCCAACCAAGCACAGACACATTTTCAAATGGTAAATCAGCTTGGGCCGCCAGTAGAAATGTTTGAAGCTAGTTAGGTAAGAAAATGGGACCCCATAAAATCCCACACGCGGTTAGGCACGCTCAGTCTTAAAACCAATACCCGGAACTCGGATCCTAGGTGACTCGAATGGAACAAAGCGTCGGGGCGGGATAGCCTAGACCTTCCATCCTTCGTCGAATATAGTCAACATTATAATAATCATATCATCAAAAAAAATATAATAATCTGATATCCCAAACCCAAGGAGTAACAAGGTAACATCGTAGCATCCTAAGCATGCATACTAAGCAGGGGCTGAGCAACGAGCAATAGTAACATAGCAGTACAAGGTTTGCTGTGAAGGGACATGGCTGTATCAGTTTGAAAGAGGCTGTAAACATGTGGTAGGATCAAACATCGAAGCTAACCTAGACTAGCATGCAAACCGCTGGTTGAAATAGAATGGATCATAAGTAATGTATAGTCCTTGCCTGTTGATAAGTCGGGTTCCGAAGGTGTAGTCGATCGCACGCTCGCATCGTCTCCGAGAGGTACCCGCGGAAGCACACAAGACAATAAACACTGGAACGCAATCAACGAGCAAGCATCTATTACTACGAGGCAAACACGAGCAAGCATCAACAAAAGGCAACACGAGACATCGCACCTACCGTCGAGAGCGGTTACTAACAATTTAAGTGGAGTACTCGTCACACACGACGACACCACACGTTTACGGTGGTTCAAGTTGCTTAGCTACAGGTGATCAACCAACGGTTATTAACATGGTAACTCAAGCAAACATGGCATAGCACACAAACAGGTCAAGAAGTGAAGCACAAAGTAAACTATCTATGCTAGTCAGTTTAAGTGAGGCACAATCCTAAACATGCCATACACTAAGTGCCGCACGGCAATTAAAGGATTTGGTACTGTTCTGTCCTAAACCATATTTTAGGTTGGTTAACAGCAGCAAACAAATCAGACAATCAAACAATTCACGCCGAAAACAAATTTTTTAATTTTTGTGAAAACTGGCCTGTTACAATACAACACCACCAACAAGGGATCTCGTCCCGAGATCCAGGACGATCCGGGGGAGAGGGGGGAGAGAAAAGGGAGACGACGATCTTCAACACCACCAACAAGGGACTTTGCTCCATGTCGACGTCGAACTTCGGTCGAGATAAATTTCCGCAGAGAGACGACATCGTCGGAATAACGAAACCGTCAGTGTCAAGAGGGAGAACGACAATGAAAGCTGGATCAAAGGATAGTGCTTTTCGACACAAGTCGTGAAAACACCGGGGAAAAGGAGGGAGGGCAAAGGACGACCCAGATGCTATCCGAAACCGGATAAGCTAAAGGTACTACAGGAATTCCCACCTGAGCTCGGAATCGAGACAATACGCTGCAAGCAAGGCATTGTAACGGTTCCGGTACTCCACACACTCGAGATCCTAGAGTTTGAAAGGGGATAAGTCGAGAATTAAAACTCTTACGACAGTTTTCCTGACCAGAGCAAAGGTAAGGAGTAAAAAGATTCCTACTCTCTGATAACTAACTGAGTAAGTACAAAATAATTTTTGTCTAGACTCGAGTTCGGGTAGAGAAGGTATCCTACGGTCGGTAAGGCTCTGATACCAAGTTGTAATGCCCGATATGCGGTACTGTTCCAGATCTAGGTGTTTCCACCCAGATCCGGGGACGAAGCACATATCGGTCCCACCGCGACATATGACGAAGTCATATGCCCCGGATTTCCAACATGATATCACAACATTACACATACAAGGATATAACATCTCATACAATAGGCATACAACTGCCTCAAATACAATCCAACAGCGGAAGATACATGTCTGAGTACAGACTACAAGCAAATGCCTAGTGGCAAAGAGAAAACATCGATCCCATAACCACACGGGTCCAGGCCCTCCGCCGGGATCCGCCTAACTAGTCGTCGTCGAGTCTCCACGTGAAACGTCGATCACCGTACCTGTTGTCGATCAGAACCCTGAAAAGAGTTTGGGGGTAGTATCATGAGTACCGAGGTACTCAGCATCCAACTGTAGTGGTCATCTGACCCAGCGAGGACTTCATCACTCGTTATTCTAGGAAAACTAGTAGTTTACGGTAAGGAAGGGATAAGTGGTGTCGCACTAGAATTTATGAAGTGGCTAACGATCTAGAGAGTAAGATAAGAAGCCAAGCATTCGATGAGGAATCGCCTCCAACAAGTCTGCTATCCACCTACTACGCAAACATAACACCTATCCTATCCTTGTCCTCCTCTTCGCATCCCGACGAAGAAGAAGCAATCAAGGCACACACACACGTTGATCAAGTTATGTTAAGATTATCTCAGTTGTTGTTGTCTATGAACAAGGAGTAGGTCTTGAGTCATCCATAACCGTGGACACGGCTTCTCGAAAAGATTTAACCTTGCAGGGGTGTACCAACTGCCCATTACAAGGCTCCGCACGCACGCCCATCTCTCTCAGTTTCTATCCATCACAGGCAACCATTTTATGATTTAGTTCTGAGAGATCCAAAACGACAGGTCCCTCTAACTAACAACGAACAAATCCGGGTGGCCCCCGGGGAGTCGACACCCAATCAAAAAGCCGGCCACGCTCTTGGATCGGACTCTTCCGTATGACGCAGGTCGGATTGCCGGTTAATCTCACATGGGAAAACCGGGTCCTAGCTGATCGGGTGGACCAACAGAGAAACAAGGTCTCCACTGGACCAAGTTGTTTTAAAACAGCTGGGGGCCCAACCAAGCACACACACGTTTTCAAATGGTAAATCAGCTTGGGCCACCACTAGAAATGTTTGAAGCTAGTTAGGTAAGAAAAGGGGACCCCATTAAATCCCACACGCGGTTAGGCACGCTCAGTCTTAAAACCAATACCCGGAACTCGGATCCTAGGTGACTCGAATGGAACTAGCTATGAAGATTTTTGCATGCGGTCCCTCGTTCCTTGTTTGCATGCCCGCAAATCCTCGAGTGAGGCTGATCGCTTGTATGTTGATTTGAAGTTTTCTATGAAGGCTCCTCGGAACTAGCTCTAGGAGCTGATGGATCCGCGCCGAAGATTTTTCAGCCAATGTCGAGCGGAGCTCTCGAGCATGAGCTGTACGTACTGCATTGCCGTGACATTGGTTCCTCTTTGAAACTTGACTGCAGTTAGGTAGTCGTCGAGCCATGCCTCCGGCTCCTCGAGTCCGTTGTACTTTAGTGTTGTGGAGTTCAGTTTGAACCCGTTGGGCATACGCGTCTCACGTATGGCACGTGTGAAGCAGAGTGCTCCACATGTCTCGATTTCCTCGTGGGAAGCCTCTTCCTCCGAGTAATCCTCGTGTGTTGCGCGTCTTCGCCTGCTGTGGTTGACTCTGTTCTGCGTGATGTCGTCTTGCGCATCTCGCCGAGTGCTGCGGCGCCTGTTGTTGTCGTCGATGTCTTGTTTCTTGTGCTTGTCCGGGCGCCTGCGCCTGTCGTCATTGATGTTGTCGTCGTCGTCGTTCGGTGAACTGGGGTCCCTGTCTGGTGTCCGCTCGCGAGTCTGCCGCTTTGTGCTGGATTTCTAAGGTATCGAGGCGTCGATAGCGTCCTTCATTATCTGCAGAGATATGGAAGTGTAGCGATCCGTTTTGCCCTTTCTGCTTTTCTGGGCACGGGACAGGTAGTCTTGGGCGCTTATGAGTGCTTCTTCCGGAGTGAGAGGATCCTCTTCGTCATCATCCTCCTCTGATCTGAAGTCGTCTTCCAGTTTCCGCACTACTCTCGCCCTTTCTGTCTTCCGCAGGTTGTTGAGTTTCGATCTATTGCGGATGGCGGAGTCGTGGCCTGGCCAGTCACTTCTGGGAGATTGTCTGCGACTGCTTTTTCTTTCGGGTTCCGCTTTTGCTTGCTTCTCCATGGCTCGTCTGCTTGGTTAGCTCTCCTGCTAGCTTGTTCTATGCCCTTAGCTCGTCTCTTGAGGCATCTGATGGTAGTAACCCGCCGCGGGCAACTGCTTCCTTTACCATTGCCATCGATTCCTTGGACAAATATATTTTTTCTTTGGGTGGTTCGCCCGCCGCTGCAGCCGGGATTTGCATCCTGCTGCGTGATGGCTGGCTGCCTTGGCCGGGTGCTTGTTGTTTGTTTCTTAGCGGCTGACTGCTTTTTTGATCGCTGGGCCCTTGCTCCACCGGGACTTTCTTTGGTATGGTCCCCGGTTCTCCTAGCTGTACGATCATCCGACTGGTGTTGCCGGGACCTGCCGCCCTGTTGGTGGTTGGGGTGTCTTGACGAGTGCCCGGGTCGTCGATTAATCCGTTGTTACCTGACGTTGACGCGCCAACTTCTGCCATGAACACCTGTGATGGTGTCCTTGCCGTCTCCTTGCTGATACGTGTGATCGTGCTTCTCCATGCTGGGACTTCACTCAAGCGGTCGTGAGTAGCGTGGTGCCGTGAGTTGGGTGGGTAGCTACAACCGCCATATAGGTCGGTCGTGCGGGCGGCGTCCGCTACGGTCGTTGCTGCAGGTGTTCCCGTGGGCGCACGGGTGCCGTCGATGAGGCGAAGGGTACCCCAATGGTTGATGTAGATCTGAAACGCTCCGAAGATCAGATTGACGCCGGAGTGTAGATTGGTGAAGGATGGCTTGAGGGCCGGGAGGTGGGCCGTGAATCCGAGGGACTCGAACAGGTTGGATCTTGCCGGAGCCATCAAGTCGATGAGTGCTGATGATGGTGAGGCCGCCGAGATCGCGTTCCCAACCTGCGCGGTTCCCACAGACGGCACCCATTGACGGGGATCAACCCCGGCAAATCCCATGGTCAGGGACCCTGGGTTAGACATGAGAGGCACAGGTTGGACGATAGCTCGTCGGCAAATAGGAAGGCTCGCTCTTGCTCGATATTATTGATGGGGGAGGTGCGATTACGGTGGAGCCCAAGGCTGGAGCGCTCAAGGCTAGGGTTACAGGTGAGATTCGATGTCTTTGACGTCGCCCCTCCTAGCCCTTATATACTGGGCTAGGTCTCGGGGAGTTCATCTATGTTTACAGGTAAGCTTTCCTAACCCTAGCTTGCTCCGTATGGCAGGTCTTCGCACCTTCCTTTTGAGTCGGGGACTCCTACGTCGGTGCCAACTAGTGGGCCGAGGCCGTATCTTCATGGGCCTTCTGCCTTCATGGACACCAGGTAGGCTCATCCGTAGGAGTCGTGGGGTCACCCCCTCGTCAGGGTGGGTCCCACATCACTTGATATGTGATCACACTCATTTATAAGACTTTTCAAAAATCAAACATGAACTTTTGGAGAAGATTTATTTCTGGCCTTTTGAATTAATTCATCTGGGGGGGTTCCTTCTCCCATTCGGCAAACATCACATTCGGCAACAAATCGAGCAATGTCCCTCTTCATCCTAGTCCACCAAAATCTCTGGCGTAGATCTCGGTACATTTTTGTGCTACCGGGATGAATCGAGAGGGGTGTGTCATGGGCTTCCTTGAGGATGAGTTTCCTTAGTTCCCTATTCTTAGGTACTACCAAACGATTTCCAAAGAATACCATTCCTTTGCTATCTGTGGAGAAACATTTAGCAACTCCGCTAGCAATGTTCTCCTTGATCCGGCGAACACCTCATGCACGCCTTTGGGAAACTATGATTTGATCCTCAAGAGTTGGTTTCACCACCAAGGTAGAAAGATAGCCATGAGGAACAATCTCAAGATTGAGCTTGCAAAATTCCTCATGAAGAAGTGGTTGATACTGTTGTAACATGAGGTTGTTACAATACGACTTACGACTTAGTGCATCAGCCATGACATTGGCTTTGCCTGGGGTGTAAGAAATTCCTACGTCGTAATCTTTTATCAACTCAATCCAGCGTCTTTGCCTGAGATTAAGATCTGGCTGGGTGAAAATATATTTGAGGCTTTGGTGGTCGGAATAGATCTCACAACGATTACCAAGGAGGTAATGTCGCCAAGTTGTCAGGGCATGAACTACGGCAGTGAGTTCAAGATCATGGGTAGGATAGTTCTCTTCATGTGGACGCAACTGGCGTGAAGCATAAGCTACCACATGTCTATCTTGCATAAGTATGCATCCTAACCCTTGCCGTGATGCGTCACAAAAGATCTCGAAATCGTTTTTGGTGTCTGGAGGCGCAAGTACGGGTGCAGAAGTCAATCTTCTTTTTAGCTCTTGAAAGCTTTCCTCGCACTTGGGAGTCCATTGGAATTTCTTATCTTCCTTGAAGAGTTCAGTTAGAGGCTTTGCAACTTTGGAGAAGTTCTCGACGAAGCGATGGCAATAGCTGGCTAGGCCAAGAAAACTCCTAACTTGCTTAACCTATTCAGGTGGAGTCCAGTTAAGGACGGCCTGAACTCTCTCGGGATTCACAGCAATGCCTTTTGCAGAAATCACGTGGCCTAAGTAGGTCACTTCTGGTAGCCGAAATTCACACTTGGAGAATTTAGCATAGATGCGATGCTCTCTAAGTTTCATCAATACCAGCCTTAGATGTTCGACATGTTCTTCTTCGTTCTTCGAGTAGATGAGAATGTCATTGAGATAAACTACAACAAATTTATCCAAGTACTCCATGAAGATCGAATTCATCATGCGCGAGAAAGTGGCGGGGGCATTGGTTAAACCAAAGCACATGACGGTGTACTCGTAAAGACCATAACGAGTAGTGAAAGCCGTTTTGGGAATGTCCTCGTTTCGGATTTTGATTTGATGATAACCCAATCTCAAATCCATCTTGGAAAAGACAGAGGATCCAGCAAGTTGATCATAAAGATCATTGATCCTGGGCAGTGGGTACTTGTTCTTTATCGTTGCTAGATTTAGCGGGCGATAGTCTACACACATCCTTTCTGTTCCATGTTTCTTCGCTACGAACAGAACGGGGCAACCCCATGGTGATGAGCTGGGCGGATGAAGTCTTTTTTCCAACAAAGCTTCAAGTTGGATTTTAAGCTCAGCTAACTCACGTGGGGCCATTTTGTATGGGCGTCTGGAAATTTGTGCGGTTCTGGGCATAAGATCCACTATGAACTCTACACATCTGTCGGGTGGCATGCCCGGCAGCTCTTCAGGAAAGACATTCAAGGAATGCACCTGGGTTCTTGTTCTGGGTGAGGTGTAGTTGACTGTCTTTCCTGAAGGGTGGGTTAGTTTCACTGATTTTCCTTTGCAATCAAGGTAGGCATTCTGCCTTGATAGCCAATCCATGGCAAGGATTACATCGATGTCTGAAGACTTGAGGGATATGAGTGAAGCAAGGAATACTAAACCCTCAATTGCAATTTGATTACCATGGCTTACTCTATTAGTTTTCCATCTTGACCCTGGAGTTTGAATAATCATGGGGGTGGACAATTCAACAAAGGATAACTCATGACGAAGTGCATAACTTTCCGACATGAATGAATGAGATGCTCCTGGGTCGAAAAGAACGGAAGTAGGAACATAATTGACTGGGAGCGTACCAAGAATGACGTCAGTGGTGTCGCCAGTCTCTTCGGCGGCAATCTGATTCACACGTCCACGAGTGGCGGGATGAGCGGGTTTGGTGGTGTAGACCTTCTGGGGTGGCTTGGCACGACCATTGTTGTTCCCTCCGTCACGGGGTGGAGCATTCTGATTCTGGAGTTGGTTCTGGCGACACTCGCGGGAGTAGTGGCCTGCCTGACCACACTTGTAGCAGGCTCCAAAGACAGTGCGGGGAGCTGGGTTGTTCGGTGGAGCTGGGTGGAACGAAGCTGGTGGACGAGGCGCCACATAGGATGGCCTCGGTGGGTTGTTCTGGCGAAACATGATGTTGGGGATCCAGATCTTGCGCTTCTGAGAGCCTGAGCTGGATGAACCATCGTCTCTAGGGTGCTTGGGGAAGTCATTGGGGGTGTTCATGTCCTCTTCCTTGATGGCCTCGTTGACAAGGACCTGGAAGGTGGCAAAGTCATGTAGGTTGAGCTCACGACGGAGTCCAGAATTGAGTCCACGACGGAACCTCTCTTGCTTCTTAGCGTCGGTGGAGACCTCCTCGGTAGCATAACGAGCCAGCCGGTTGAACTCACGACTAAACTAGTCAACAGTCCTCCTGCCTTGGGTGAGGTTGCAGAAAGCCTCACGCTTGCGGTCCATAAGACCCTTTGGGATGTGGTGCTCACGGAATGAAGTGCAAAACTCATCCCAAGTTGTGGGCGGTCCAACGGGACGCATGTTCAGGAAATTCTCCCACCAAGAGATAGTTGCACCCTCGAGGTGGTAAGTGGCACAGCTGACCCTATCACCATCTGCAACATGGCCTGCCTGAAGCTTCCTCTCGATGCTGCGAAGCCAGTCATCGGCGTCAAGGGGCTCGGTGGAGTAGCTGAAAACCGTGGGATGAAGCCGGATGAAGTCGTTCAAAGACACCAACTCGTTGCGCTGCTGAGTGGTGTTGTGGGAAATGACTTCCAGCAACTGGTGAGAGTCTCGGCGGTTCCTCTCAACCTCCATCAGAACCTGAGCCATCGTGGGTGTGGGTGGAAAGTTTCTTTCCTCCGGTTCATTCCCACGACCATGGGCACGACCAAGCTGGCCACGAGTTCCTTGAGATATCCTGAAGGTGAAAACCAAAGTCAAACAGAGTTGATTGGAAGAGCCTAAACAAGGTATTGAAGGTACTGGAAGAATCACAGAGAAAAGGAAGTAATCATCTTGACAACATGGTGATAAAAGCATACAAGCCATATATTCACAAGCTGTCATACAAACCATACATCGTTTTAATACAAGCTCCAAGCTAATACAAACGTGATGAAGATGATACATCCTTCAGGGGCACTCTAACTTCCTATACATTATTTATCTAAGCCTCTGGAACTAAGGAAACCTTGCGTACAATATACCAAGATACTACTACATCCTCACTAAAGCAAGACCACAGCCGGTCTCACTCATCTCCATCTCCATAGTAGTCCTCGTAAAAGTTACCCGCGTAGCCCGGTAGCTGAAGGTGACCATCGGAAAACACGGAGGCCTGTGGACCCTGATATCCATTTGGGCAAGGATGGGGCCTAGGTCCAGCGTAGGGTCGAAGCAGAGGACCACGGGGTGGAAAAATGCCTCCAATCTCGGGCCAAGCAACTCGAGAAGGCATCTGTGTCCTGGCTGGGTAGATAACATCATACTCCACTGATCCAACACTCACAAAAGGAGCCATGAGTGTAAGTGATTGATACAGATGGGCACGGGTGGCGTGAAGCTCAAAACGAACGGCACGTGCATCACGATCTCTATCACAAGCGTGCCGAGCAGTGATCTAAAGCAAAGTATCCTCTAGGGAGTGATCTGTGTACAATCCGGTGTAATACCCCTATTCTCCTTGAAGTGCAGCAGGGATATAGCGGAAAGGTGATCCTGCAAGCAGTGCATGCTCCTCTCTCAGCAGGGTAATACATGAGTATGCAGCATCCTGCACAGCCATGTTCTCGGTGACACCAATGCCATGTCCAAAAAGGACAGGCTGAGAGACTCCAATGTGGTGCGGGTAAATCCTGACAGTGCAGTGGAACTGAGTCTGTTTGAAGTCAAGTAACTGCTCCTCAACGTTGTACTCAGGATACCATCGATAGCCAATGAAGAACATCATCTCTGTGAGCATGGCTGGATGCCCACGCACATCGAGGCACCTGGTCAGACGAACAATCTATCGAGGGGCAAGATCCGGCATCTGAAACAGAAACAAGTAGTTTGCAAATGCATCAGATTATGAAGAAACTTGGAATGACTCGGGTAGCATAACGGCTGTAATTGCAAGAAAAGACTATTTCTTACAACATGAAGACAACACTTACATACGATGTAAGAAATCAGGAAGCACAACATCGCTAGTAAACCGAACACAACTTTCCTACGGCTACAAGGAAGCAAACAACGAGATGTTCTAGTAATACATAGATGAGCCTAGTCCTATCTTCCCGTAGAACAAGATGAGGGTGACTAAGAACTCAGAACGATGAAGGTAAGGAGAAAAAAAGAAGCCTTACGTTGTTCCCTTATATACCCAGAGTAACTATATAACTATAGCAAGCTAGACTCGACTTCGGCCAAGGCTGATAATCCTACATTCAGTCCTGCTCTGATACCAAGTCTGTTGGGACCCAGGGTTAGCGTATGCAAGTCCTGCTACGACATAGTCATATGGAGAGCTGAGAATCGTACCCACTTGTCTAAGCAGACAAGGCCAAGCACAGAACGTTCTCGGAAATCATCGTACGTCAGGGGCATCCCATCCAGGCCGGATGATCAACCGAGATGGGTCCTCATCGTCCGCACACAAGTCTAATGATATGGGTGATGAACTCCCATATTCACAGACAAGTCGCCTCAACCACACTATCGACTCTCTCATAACTCTTACATAGACTTACTCCAGCCCGATCACTTAGTCGGGGTCTAGGGCGGGCTCGATCATACCACAAAGTGTGCACGAGACCGAGTCTCGAGCAATCGCATCGCGATGCTCCAAGCTGCGCACATCTAAGGGCCACTTGGTGTATAAAATACTGCCAGCCAGATCTCAACTAAGGTCTCGAAAACCCATACAAAGACATGCATGTTATAAACATACATGCAACACACATGCCTTGTATGAACAACAGGTACCATTGAAATTCTCTACAAAGTATACATTTTATTGATAACTCTCACAGAGTACACACAGAGATCACAAGCATGTGATCCAACATTACAACAAACAAGCGGAAGCAAAGTTGGTCTTAGTACAGACAAGTTTAACAAATGTCTTAAGAAGCCTTATTTAAACACAAGCCCTCCACGAGGGAACCAGTCTGATGACTGGGACTACACTAGCTTGGTCTTCAGTCGTCGAGCTCGAGGAAGAATCCACCTTCGGGGTCAGTGGGTTCATCTAAAACATAGAATAAGCAAACGTGAGTACAAAGTCGTACTCAGCAATACTTACGTAGGAACTATACTACTCATGCACATGTATCAATGTAAAGGGAGGTGGGGTTCAAAAGCAGAAGTGCCATCTTTGACTTGGCTAGTCCTGAACTACGAGTACCAGACTTTAGGTAAGAAGCGTACACGAGTCCACTACATCTCCAACCAAATACACCACTATGGTGCCTTCCTCGACTTCCCCACGAGAAAGCACGCCATAGCACCCACGCTTATCTTGGCAAGTTTTATAAGTATCCAATTCAAGTTGCCTAATAATCAAGCTAAGCTTTCCAAGCAGTCCCTTACCGCGGACGCGGCTATTCGAATAGTTTTGTTAACCCTGCAGGGGTGTACCGCTACACACACATGATCATCAGTTACCGCCTTTGATCTCGACACGATTCAAGGGATGTCAGCGAGGATGCTCACCACAACTGTTACCTCATAGCCGATCTAGTCCAAGAAAGCCGCCTACCTGGGTTGGCTACCACTATCGTGAACCCGACCGGTTTAACGAAGTGGACCCATATGATGTGTGCGTGGTGCATAAGCCGGTCTCGGTTAAGCCGTTCTCTCACTTAGCAGCCAGGCCACAAACTTACCAGAACTCCGAACTACTGCGACATCTGGACATCGAAAGGGATGAGTTAATAGGTTGAGAGGGGTTAGTGAGCCCAATGTGTGGTTGTACTCTTCATCTTGGATCACCACATAAGAACTCGGACTTAGGGCGGTGTTCAACGAGACAACCCACTGTGTACTCCTACATAGCCTCTCATCGTTCACCTTGTATTAGGGTAGATTCACCAACACATTTCCACCATCATCAACATGATTGCTACCATCCCGACTCACATAACAGTATCAACATTGTACCACTCTAAGCATGCAATAAGCAGTAACAATTGCAGGGACCACATGATATCAACCAACTCCTACATTTGCTAGGATTAAGGTTTTCTTACTACTGTGACAAATGATAGGTCATGCAAAGGAATGGGTTCATCTATGCGGTAGTAATGTAGCATGGTAATCATCCTATACAATGGATAAGCGAGACATGAGAGGGAACTGGGATTTTATCGACATGATCAATGGGGGTTTGCTTGCCTTGCTGACGAGGTTCAGTCTCGGGATCTTCAACGAAGGGGGCAGCCTCCTGTTCCGGTTCCACCTCTACTCGACAAACAACAAGCAAGGGAGCACAATAAGTACAATGCACAATCACATGGTTGAAGGTTGAAACTTGATGTATATGCTTCTGATGTGTGAGGCAATTCCATTGAAATGGAGTATATTGCAAATGAAATTGCAAATTCAAACTCCAATTTGAATTCATTTTAGCCAAGTTATAAATGCTATTGTTTGATCAATGTAATTCATCTTGAAATGTGTATGATATGGCTCTGATGTTCAAGTGAAATGTGGCATGTTCCTAAGGTTCAAATTGCAAAAGCATTTGAATTTAATTTGATTAAATTCGAATTAAACCAAATAGCAAATGCTACTGGTACCATTTTAAAATCCACTCAAACATAGTTGAAAGTTGTATATTTGGGTAGATTATTTTCTCCTGATCATTTTTCATATATTAAATGTTAAATTTGAAGTGAATATGAATTTTCTATGAATTTTCAAAGTTTCAGCCTTTTTCTGGATTTTCTTGATTTAAATAAATCAATTATTCGATTTACTGCGTAGGCATGGCGTCAGGCTGACGTAAGGGGGGGCTGACATGTGGGGCCAGCATGTTAGTGTCACAGGGTTCTTATCCGGCTGGTTTAATCTAACCAGTGGCTAATTAAGCCACTAGGGCCCAGTGTTAGTGGTTTAGGGGGGTCATTAGCGGGGTGGGTTTAGTGCTAATGACGCCGGCCATGTCAGCTCGCCAGCGGCTCAACGACGGCGGCCAACCGACGCGGCGGCGTGGCGCAAAACAGCGGCACAGGCCACCATTTGGCAAGCCAAGGCCACCAAAATGGAGCCCATGCACGCACAGTTTATCCCGCAGGCACGGGGAGGCTCGGGAGTCACCGGAAGCTCGTCGACGACGTGCTCGGGCAGCGGCCGTGGCACGGGCTCGGGGTGGAACTTGCTGCGGCACACCAAAAGAAGCCGTCGTGGTTGAAAACGAAGCATTGGAGCACGGCGAAGACGTCGGACAAGGAGGCGGGCTCCATTGCGCAACAGGGGGTCGTCGCCATGGATCCCGGCGGCGAGAAGCTCCGGCCTTCATGGCAAAACACGGTACAGGCCAAGAGGGAGGCCGTGGACTGGGTGGGGCAAAGCAGGAGCAAACCGCGGATGTAGTGGATGCGGTGGCGTGGTCGGGGAGTCTCTGTGGCCGGAGTAATCGACGACGGCGGCTTGCGGGTCCGGCGAGCTATCGGTGAAGCGTGCGTCGTCCTCGGGTTCGATTAGGACGCCATCTTCTCCAGATCGGGGTAAACGGCGACGCTGCGCACGATGGACATGATCTTCTCGCCTATCTCCGGGGTTGGCTGCGAGTTCTTGCGTCGACGAACGGCGGCTGCTCTCGGAGCATTTGGGGGAAACGCCTAGAGAGCGCGAGAGAGTGCGGCGAGAGGGGGAGAGTGACGAGGACGTCCAGGGGCTTCTCCTGGAAACGAGGAAGAAGGGGGGGAAGCAAGCAGCTCGTCGGGGTGGCGTCGGTGGCCACAGCATGGCCGCCACCGAGGTGCTTGCCGCCGCGCAGGAAGACGACAAGAGCGTGGCGGATCTGGGCTGCGGTACAGGTAAGTTGGGCCTGGGGCCCAAGGTGAGTGGGCCTCTTTCCCTTTTCTCTTTTCTTTCTGTTTTTCTCTATGTTATTTGTTTTGCTGTGCTAAAAAAATAGCTAGGCATTTTATTAAATGCTGAAACTTTTTACATGCCCTCATAATAATATAGACTAGCCATTTGCAAAGTTTGGCACTTTTTAAAATTCAAATTATTTGAATCTTAATTCAAATAGGGGTTTTTGAATTAATCCAAGGTCCTTTTTGAATATTTGAAAAATCCATGAGCATGGGGTTGGTCCCACATCACTTGCTATGTGATCACACTCATTTATAAGACTTTTAAAAACTCAAACATGAATTTTTGGAGAAGATTTATTTCTGGCCTTTTGAATTAATTCATCTGGGGGGTTCCTTCTCCCATTTGCATTTGAATTTGATTTCAATTGATTTCTTTTGAAATTTTTAACATGATGCAAGGTGACTTTGATCCTAGAAAATTCCTTAACAGAGGGTTCTGACACGCTATCTTTGCAAACGCGACCTTTTTACAAGCACTCGGGGGCTCTAGCATAGAACTCCCCCCGAGAGACGCTATCTTTGCAAACGCGACTTTTATTTACAAGTACTCGGGGGCTCGATCCTAGAACTGCCCCCAAGAGACGCTATCTTCGGAAACGCGACCTTTTTACAAGCACTCGGGGGCTCGAGCCTAGAACTCCCCACGAGAGACGCTATCTTCGAAAACGCGACCTTTTAGTTACAAACACTCGGGGGCTCGAGCCTAGAACTCCCCTCGAGAAATGATATCCTCACAAACGCGACTGTTACTTAAGACCCGGGGGGTCAGCCATAAAACTCCCCTAAAAGAAGTCATCCTCAACAAAGACACGACTCTCGCCAAAAGACAAAACCCAGGCAAAAGAAAGTTGCAAAAGCGCACGATTCTTTAGTCATCACCCGATCGCAAGCCATCGCCTAAAGACTCGGGGGCTACTCCCATCGAGAGCGCTGACGCGCACCCGATCTAGACTTGAAAAAATTCAAAGACAACCACAAAGCGGTGAAGAAAAAATTCATAAAGCCTGTGTTCGATTCTGCAAATCAAACGCAGCCTCGGGGGCTACTCCCATCGGGAACGCTGGCGCGCACCCGAGAAGTCACTCTCATCACAAAGGAGTCGAAGGCACTCATCACAAAGGATCCGAAGGCACTCTCATTACAAAGGAGTCGAAGACACTGTTGGGGTTCGGGGCAGAAAACACAAATTTTTCATAACCTACGAGACTCATACCCAAGACCTATGCCATGCTGATGCAAGTAACGGACAGAAATAGATCACATACCAGTATGTAGTCCGTTAAGCGGGAAACGTTCCCGCATGAACGTGGTTGTGTAGTCGTACCGGCAATCCCCGATACCGCGCAGATCCATGATGACTCCTGTAGCCACCCGATCCTTGCAGACCGATGACGGGATTACGTCCCCGTCGGAACGTTGCTGATGAAGACCTCGCGATACGACCACGACGATGAAGTAGCACCACAAGTGTAGTGCCTCGTGGGATTATACACATACAGTATACCCGACGTCCCTCCGGGCTCCGAACCAGTAGAGCAGCGAAAAGAAGATGGATTCGGATCCCGATTCCAGCAGCATGACGGCGTGCGTATAGTGGAGAAATCCCCAACCAAGTGTAGACTCCAAACAAGGGGAGTCCACTCGAGGAAGGAGAAAGGAGAGAGAGAGATGAGAAACTTGTCTCAAATTTGGATGTGAAGAAAAGGGCACCCTACCCCTCCTTATATAGGCCAAGGAGGGGGGAAACCTCCCCTCAACTTCCCATGTGGGACTAATCCCAAGGGGAGGGGGGGGGGGGCTAATGCGCCCCTAGGGGGGCATGGGCCCCTTCATGGCGCCATGGCCCATGGGGGAGGACTCCCTCTCCCCCTAATGGGCCCTATGAGGCCCATATGCCTTTTAATTCATTTTTAATTATATTGAAATACATTTTAATATTTAATTCAGATAATTAAATAATAAAACATATATTAAACATTATTAAATATATTTTGAACCTTTCAAAATACACGGAACAACTTCCGGCCTTCATCGGAACAATTCCGGTGTTCTCTCCAATTTCTCCGGTGATCCCGAATCAATCCTTACTGCGTCGAGTACCCTTAAGTGTAACACCCTACGGTCCGGGAAACAGCAAACATGATCGAGACAATTCTCATTGATCAATGACTAATCAATTGGACCTGGTTACAATCCTTGATAGCCCCTGCGCTTCCATCGAATGAACTTCAATCGCTGTTGGATCCGTTAACCGTGTGCCTGTTCCCTTTGTCCTAGGGTACTTTGCTTGTCCGAGGTTTGATCATCGGTATCCAGTATACCTAGTTCGTCCTCGTTCTCAACAAACAAGTTTACTCGTTCCCGTGATATTACAACTCCATGACCTAGTCACACGTTTGCAAACTTTATGATGCAATATCACCGAGTGGGCCCAGAGTACCTATCCGTCACACGGATGGACAAATCCCGCTTTGATCTATTTGCATACTCATCAACCATCTATTTCGGAATACCCAAAGTGCACCGTTATGGCCAGCATATTTCAGTCACGCGGTGGGATACAAATCAAAGTCTCCTCATAGATGACAATTACGTATGATCATTACGGTCAAAGGATCTGGTCACTATGTTATAGTTATCGCAATGTCGAACTATGTGACTTGATCACATCGCAACACTTCTGGTGGGTGTATGTCCATCATATCATTATCCAATGATACGACTCCATTGTCAACAGACGCCATTGTCTCATGATCAGGAAACCTTGATCATCAATCGCCCAATGGACTAGTATACTAGGGTTTACTAGGGACCTGGTTGTTTGTATACCACACCTATATTAATGTTTCCGCTTAATACAGTTCTAGCACGGTATCAAACGTATTATGAACTAATGGAATATGCTCGATAAAACGTATTTTATTTTCCTCTAGGGAACATTCCCAACAGACACTCTCATCACAAAGGAGTCGAAGGCACTCTCATTACAAAGGAGTCGAAGGCACTCTCATTACAAAGGAGTCGAAGTCAACTCTCATTACAAAGGAGTCGAAGAAAACTCTCATTACAAAGGAATGGAAGGCGTTTAATTACAAAGAAATCGAAACGATAGTTTGCCATTACAGAAGTACCTGCAGAACTACAAGATGGGCTACATTCAAAATTCTACATGCGTGCTCATGCTGAGATAATTGGCACTTTCGTGCCACAGCCTGGCGGGCATCATCATAGACAAACTAGCAGCCCAGCCGAAGAAGAAGCTCGCCGTCCTCCAGTTCTACAAGGTGCCTCGCCTACCGCCGCTGCCGCTTGACGATTGGCTTGACGTCCAGTTCTTCCTTAGAACTAGAAGAGCAAACACCATCGCCCGAGGGATCAGCCGAAGACGAAGACATGGGAGAAGCAGGCGAACCACCACTCGAGCCTTCAGAATCGCTGCTGCTCGTCTCCTCACAGTACGGATCCAGACGGTTGCCACACGCATCAAATGCACGGATAATAACAGTATGTTCGCCGTCAAAGCAACAACGAAGACTGTCCCCGCTGCGCAGATTCAGCCGACGAGAAAACGTCCTCCAGCCAGAACCAAGAAAGATCAAGGATGAAGCATCAACTTCCAGCTCCACGCAAGAAGAAGAACGAGAGCTCCCGTGAAGATGGAGCTAGAAACCCTTCAAGTTACGCTCAGAAGCAATGGAGGCAAACGAAAAGGGAAGAGGAATCCGGGCAGCATCCCGTCTAAGAACAAGCAAAAGAAAGTCATAGCGCCAAAAACCCTCCTCCATGGAGGAAGAGGAAGAAATCACCAACGTGGCACCATGGCGTCCACCTCGTGAAGAATGAGGAGCGCGGCCACCACGACCACGGCGGCCACGACTTCTCCCAGCCACACCTCTACCACGCTTAGGTGCCATATGAAGAAAAAGAAGAAGAAGAAGAAGAAGAAGAAGAAGAGAAAGATGCGAAGAATGGACGGCAAGGACGGGCAACCAAAGGAAGCATTTATAGCTCAATCCAAGGGAAAACGAGGAAAACACACAGAAGCCCGGGCGGCGTCATCATTGCATCAAAGACCGCCAGGCCGGGCATTACGAATTCCATGACAAAGATGCCTTCACACGGTCAGAATTATTGACATGACGCGTCAAGTCTCTCTGGTTCCCCAAACGAAGCCTTGTAAACCCAACGGGCAACAGACAACACGACGTCCAAACCATCATTATGACGGTCCAGAAGACGCGACGGATCAAGAAATCAAACATCATCACAGGTCATCCAACAGTATGATAGCGCGACATCTTAAGAAGGACGGATTAAAATAAAAACAGTTGGCCAAAAACCAAAAGATTTCAAAAGCCAGCTATACGTCCAAACTTTCTGACTCCACAAAATTCTTACTCCCATCGGGAGTACCTTTATTTGAGTTCGGGTGCTCCCTCACCCCGAAGGCAAAATGTTCTCGAGTGATCACTCGCACCAGCAGAAATACATACTCTCAGAGTTCGGGTGTTCCCTCACCCCTAAGACAATAAAGCATTCGAGTGATTACTCGCAAAAGAGATTCAGCAATTCAAAAAACATGAATTACACGCGCACTCGGCGACATTCCGAGTGGGTGCTATCTTATTTTCCTCTCCTGAGTTCACTGCCAACTCCGCGAATGACGACTAAAACAGCTCACTTGATTGATTATTCCAAGTGGGTGTATCGCTAAATTAGGCTCCGTGCCTCTACAAAAAATAACTATACCTGGGCTACGACACACTGTACCCAGATGCCACGCAAGCTTAGCGTGTAGGTAAAACCCCGCTGCGCAGAACGGCCGGGCCGGGACTTTCCGCAGTGCGATTTCACTCCCGACCATTTCCATGCGCTCGCATGATAGAACGAGCCGAGCGGACGCGCTCAGGCTATGTTCTTAGACTGGCACCAATTGATCCTATAAGAACTACAGCGGCATGACTTTGCTTGAAACCAGTGTTCCAAGTTCACGTTGAGGGACGTGGGCTTGATTGGGCTACTGTGGTATTTGTCACTAGCACAACTCACCAAGGCTCGACCAGTCGACTCCTTGGTCCCTTTCAGCTTAGCAATCCCTCGAAACAGATATTGTCAAGGCTCAGAACTGCCAGCGACCCGTGGCGATACCACGCTTACAAACAATAAAGGCGCAGGTGAATTTGAGTCCCCCAGGCACTCGGGGGCTACTGACGAGGGGTGACCCCACGACTCCTACATATGAGGCTACCTGGTGCGCATGAAGACAGAAGGCCCGTTGGGAAGCTGCGACAAGCCCACGATTGGCCCAACCAAGCACTGACGTAGGAGTTCGCGACTAACATGGAAGGTGCAACTTGGCGTACAAGGCAGGACTAGGTTAGGAAACTACCTATGTAACCTAGCACGGACTCCCCAAGACCTATCCTAGTATATAAACGCTAGGAGGGGAGACGTCTATCGCATCTCAATACGCATCTACTCATCCTAGCCTTGGGAGAACTCGCCTTGGCCTCCACTGTAATCGCCCCCTCACGTAATAATATCGAGCAGGAAGTGCTTCTCCTGTTATCCGACGAGTATCGTTCAACCTTTGCCATCTCTATGACTAACCCAGGGTCCCTGACAATGGGAGTTGCCGGGGTTGATCCCCATCAGCTACTTTCTGTTAATTGATGTTGTTGTTATTTTCTTGCAATTTTGATTGGTGATTGTGTCACATCCATGAGGTCTATGCTATTGATTCTTTCTTGTATGTGTTAATCATCATGTGTACTTCATTTAGATGCATTCCTTTGTCATGTTTTCCTGCTGTAGCTATTTTATATCTTGCTCCAAAGTGGTGACCCTATTAACATGTGTTGTTGTTTATATAAAGTTGCTACTTTGATGCCTTATAGTTAGTGATCCATGCTTCATATGCTTTAGCTCCAATGTAATTATTTGCTCCTTGTTATGTTTACTTTGATGCCATGTTTTATTTTCCATGATATGGTTGTTGTTCATATAGTTATCAAGCTCCCAAAGTGCAACCCTGCTGTTTCCTGTCACATGCCCTGATTTTAGTAAGTCTCTAGACCAGTAGTATTTTGTTGCTTTTTGCATGGGTTACAATTACTTGTTCCTGATGCTCATATACATGAAACTTTGTTGCCATGCCTTCCTTGTCATGCCTATTATTGATCCACATCATTTTGGTGCATGTTTTCATTCAGTAGCTAATTGTTTCATTGCTCTAAAGTATGCTCCCTGATGTTAACAGCATGTACCCGTAACTTGTGATGCGTGTATATTTTTCACCATAACTCCGTTTAGAGTGTTCTTTACATGTAACCTGTCTAGAATTTCATGTACTTTGTGTTTATGCTATTGTTTTCTGTTGTTAACCAGCCTAAAATATTGTTTAGGGCAAAAAAGTACCAAACATATTTATTTTGTGGGGTAAATAGCGATATGCCATGTGTAGGAATTTTACTCGCTTAACTTGACTAGTATAGGTAGATTACTTATGCTTCACCTCTTTCCATGCTTGTGTGATATGTCATGCTTGGGTGAGATTCCATGTTAACAACCTTTTCTCATGTTGTGTAGCTAAACAACTTGAACCGATGATAAATGTGCAGTACCGTCGAGTGTGACGGGTACCCCACTTAACCTATTAGTAACCGCTCTCGACGGTAGATCCGTATCATATTGCGTTGTCTCGTGTTGCCTTCTTGTTGTTCCTTGCTCGTGATTGCTTCGTAGTAATAGATGCATCTCTGTTGATTGCATTTCTCGTGTTTACTCTTGTGTGGTCCCGTGGTACCTCTCGGAGACGATGCGAGTTTGCGATCGACTACACCTTTGGTTTTGTCCTCTCAACAGGTAAGGGGGAGCATATATCATGCTTATAACTTTCAGCTCACTTGCGCCTAGGTATAGGATAGAACGAATGCTTGATCCTACCACTTCTTATTCATGCCTCTCAAATAAACCCAAACAACCATGTCCTCCACATCCCAGCAAACCTTGTTCGGCTATGTTACTATTGTTCGCTGCTCAGGCACTGCTTAGTATGCATGCTAGGATACTATAAACTGTTACCTCCTATTACTCCTTGGATTGGGCTATCACACTATTATATTTTTGTGGATGATATGATTATTATAATGTTGACTATACTCGATGAAGGATGGAAGGTCTAGGCTATCCCGCCCCGATGCTTTGTTACATTCGAGTCACCTAGGACCAGAGTTCCGGGTAATGTGTCTCATGAAGAGAGTGCCTAACCGTGTGTGGGATATGCTATGGGGTCCCCTTGTCTTACCTACCTAGATGCAAACATTTCTAGTGGTGATCCATGCTGATTTTACCATTTGAGAAACTGTGTGCGTAACTGGTCTGCAGCCAGTGGATTTAAAACAAATCGGGCCAGTGGGATGGTATATCCTGTTGGTCCACCTCAGGGAGCTAGGGGTGCCTGCCCGGGCGAGGGTTAGCCGTCCCGACCTCATCCAGACGGTAGAGACTGATTCGAGAGCGCGGCCGGCTTTTGAGTTGGATGTCGACTCACCGGGGGCCACCCAGAATTGTGCGTTGTTTGTTAGAGGGACTTTGACATCCAGATCTGTCGGAAAAACTCTTCAATGAGTGTCTTTAACGGGCCCGACTGAGAGAGCTTTGCATGCGTGCGGAGCCTTGTAATGGGCAGTTTGTACACCCCAGCAGGGTTAAATCTTTTTGAGAAGCCGTGTCACAAGTTATGGACGACTTGAGACCTACTCCTTGTTCATAGACGATAACAACTAAGATAATCTTAATAACTTGATCAACGTGTGAGTGCCTTGACTGATTCATCTTTGTCGGGATGCGAAGATGAGGACAATGATAGGATAGGTGTTATGTTTGCGTTAGTAGCTGATAGCAAGACTTGTTGGAGGCGATTCCTCATCGAATGCTCCTCATCGAATGCTTGGTTCTCACCTTACTCTAAATAGATCATTAGCCACTTATAAAATGCTACTGCGGCTGCAACCTCAACCACTACCCCCATCTTACCGTGAGAAGTTAGTTATAAGACTTGTTGATATAGCTCACCCCTTCTTTTCTCTTTTACGCACGTTATGCACCGATCTTGGATTACAGAGGAGCTCGACGACCCTTCTTCTGGACACCTTCGCGGAGACTCGACGTCGACTAGTTAGGCGGATCCCGGCGGAGATCGTGGACTCGTCTGGTTACGGGAATGGTGTGTTTTACCTTTGCCACTAGGAATTTGATTGTAGTATGTACACAGACATGTATCTTTCGCTGATGTATTGTATGAAGCCAGTTGTATGCCGATTGTATGAGATGTTGTATCCTTGTAGCTGTAATGTTGTGATATCATGTCGGAAATCTGGGGCATATAGCATTGGCATATGTCGCGGTGGGACTAATATGTGCTTCGTGCTCGGATCTGGATGGAAACATCTAGATCTGGAACAATACCGCATATCGGGCCTTACAACTTGGTATCAAAGACTTACCGGCTGTTGGATCCCTTTTCTGGTCGAAGTCGGGTCTAGACAAAAACTATTTTGTAGTTTCTAAGTTAGTTATCGGAGAGTAGGATTATTTTTCCTCCTTACCCATGATCTGTACAGGACAAGTGTCTTAAGTGTTTTAATTCTCGCCTTATCCCCTTCAAACTCTAGGGTCTCGAGTAAGTGGAGTTTCGAAACCGTTACAATGCCTTGCTTGCAGCGTATTGTCTCGATTCCGATCTCGGGTTTGGAAATCCTGTAGTACCTTTAGTTCTTCCGACTCAGGTTAAACATCTTTGTCGTCCATTGACTTCATTCCTCTTGCCTAGTATTCTCTTTTTTGGAGTGAGAATGCTTCTCTTGATCGTCGCTTGGACTATTGTTCTTCATCTTGATCTCCCGATGGTTTTGTTCTCTAACGTTGCCATCTCTCCGCAGAGAATTATCTCAACGGAAGTTCGAAGTCGACATGGAGCAGAGTCCCTTGTTTGTGGTGTTTAAGATCGTCGTCTCTCGGTGCGAGATCCCTTGTTTGTGGTGTTTTATTGTAACAGCCCAGGATTTCCACCCAATTTAAAAAAATGTTTGTTGCGTTGCTGTGTTGATTGCATGTATTGTTTGCCATGTTTGATTCGTCGATTTATTAATTGGTGAATATTCTCCCCCTCTTTCTCGTATCGGATGCGAGACCAAACCCTTTTCCCAACGACACACGACCTTTGCGATAGCGGGTTCCACCCAAGCACCGTCACAACTTCCAGCACAGGACCAACCATCGCCATCGAAACGAAAACCCCATTTAATAATTAAATGGATTATTTTATTGGGTGCCTGCAAAATGTTCTCGGGAAGTTATTGAAGTGAGGTAGAATTGATGGGCTCGTCGCGCCGAGAGCGTGGTTCGAGATTTCGCCCGAATCGGACGTCGTATGGACTTCCGGCGGTCAGAAACGTATTCACCGCACCCGCGAGACAAAGACGGGGGCATTAGCGTAAACCTGCCATCCAGGCCAACCTATATAAAGACCACCACTCTCCCTAGCCCTTGTAGGGTTCCCCCTAGTCTAATTTTTCAGCCACCCCCTCCAAAATTGCCCCAAAATTACCCCCAGGTCCCTACACACTTGAAACCCTAGGTCCCCTCAGATCTGGACCGTCAGATCTGAATTCTAATGGCCCAGATCTTGCCCCAGCCTCCCACAGCAGTTCTCCCAGCTGACTGGGCCCCGCAGGGACGAAGCTCCACCACCGCGGGCCCGCTGCGGCCCATCTGGCGCATCCGCTCGTGGATCTCCTCGACGCGCCGCCCGACTCCGGCGAACAGCCGCCGACGCCCAAGCCGTTGCGTCGCCCGCACCCGATGAGCCACCCGGCCGCCCCTTCCTTCATCTCCTCTCCCTCACCGCATCCTCTCTCTCCCGTGCAGAGCGCCTCCGCCGAAATGCCATGGCCTCCGCCGCCCGCGCAAGGGACTCGTCCCGCCGCCCGCAGGACATCATCGCCACCTTCCCCATAGCCGGATCCGGTCACCGTCCATCCGCCCAAGCCCCCTGTAGCTTCCCCGTCACTGCCCCCCTCCGTCGTGCGCTGCCTCGCCAGCGAGGAGCGCCGCCGTGGCCGTCCCAATCGGGATCGGGAGCCGATCCAGCCGTCGTCGTTGAACTCTAGGCGGGCCGTCCCGGATCCAGCCGCGCCCCCCTCGCGGCCCACCGAGCAGGCCGGCTCAGCGGCCTCTCCAACACCCTGAGCGAGCCTCCTTAACCGACGCCTCCGTGGCAAGATGGGCCACGTCCCACTAGGGTGAGGCCCTGATGTCTTCTCGCCCCTTCGTTGGTTACCCTAAGTGGAAGGTTGAGATGTAGTGCAGCAACAGTTTTCCCTCGGTGAAGATACCAAGGTTTGTCTCCAGAAGGACTCCAGAGATGATAAGTAGGTGCCAGCGGCGCAACTGACGCGGACCTGCACACAGACACAGATAACTTTGTTCCCAACGAAGTTCAGAGAGGTTGTCCTCTCTGGTCTTGTTGTTTACAAAGGATAAACGCAAGGGATAATGATAGCAAATAAAAGCAGTAAAGTAAATGTAGCGTGGAAACAGTGATACGGACATGGACCGGGATACGTGATGTTCGCTAGTGATGTCTCTCTCCCAAAAGACGATAAAATTGCTATGCGAGGTAAACAAATTACATAAAGGCAATTGATAGGATTATGAACACACCGCAATGCTAACTATGCTACAAAAGAAAGGAAGAGGTTCAAAAGCACGGGCAGTACGCCAAAATAAGTAGACCGAAATCCATCTGCATCTACTACTAATCATCCACCTTGAGATATCTATCCAGGACATCTCGCTCGTATTAATTTGCGAGCCCCACCCAAAGTGTAAACCGAAAGCAATAGACAACTGCATTAAAAAGAATTATGCGTAAAGTAAACAATCCTTGTAACCGCGGTTACAAGCACCGTTGTTTCCCCCTTCTGGAAACAGCACATCCCCTAGACTCATGTTTCTGTCACTCAAGCATGTCATCAGGGGGGGGCATGAACCCACAATCTAGCACAACATTCCCTCTTGGGGTCACTACCTACTACTTGGCCAAAGCAATAAACAGCAACGGAGAACATGCAAGAATTACTTAGGAACAAAAATATGAGAGATCAAAACCAAATATATTACTCTATCACAATCTGAAGATAATCTCATAATCCATCAAATCCTATCAAACTCAACATAGCAATAGCAGAAATATTACAAAGGTGCCTCGATCATGTAGGGCAGCTCATGAGGTCTAAATAATGAAGATCAAAGAGGGAAGGAGAACAGCACATAGCTACTGGTCACGGACCCATGGTCCAAGGAAAGCTACTCACGAGACATCCGGGGAGCATCATGGTGGAGAGGAGACTCCCGGAGGTCAATCCTCCCTCCGGCAGGGTGCCGGGAAGGGGTCTTCTGGTGCTCCTGATCTTGGAAGCGCGGCGGCGGAACAGAGGCGAGTTCGCGGAATAGGGTTCTGTCTCTGGAGATTTCCCGTGACGGGGGATAAATGGGCGAAGGGGGGCAGCTAGAGGTGGACCAGGGGCCCCAGGCGCCCCCCTGGCGCGGCCAGGGGTGGGGCCGCGCAGGGTGGCCGCCTGGGCCCCCCTGGCTCCCCTCTGGCCCCTCCCGGGCTCTTCTCGAAGCTTCCTGTACGCTGATTTTTCCTGTATTTTTCCCGAAATTTTTCTGGCACTTTTTATATGGGGGAAAACTGAAATAGAAAAAACAGCAGAAAACAGGAACTAGCACTGGGGTGCAGTGAGTTAATAGGTTAGTCCAAATATGATCAAAAGTGTATGAAAGTGTATCTAGATCATAGCAATATCACACAAAACATGCATGGAGCAAGCAGAAATTATAGATACGTTTTGGACGTATCAACATCCCCAAGCTTAATTCCTGCTCGTCCTCGAGTAGGTAAATGATAACAGCATAATTTCTGTGGTGACATGCTAGCAACCATAAAAGAACTTTGAAAAGTAAAGTAATCAAGGTTAGAGATTCAAATCAAGTCATAACATGCAAGAGTCTATATTAGCATTGAAACAAGTAACACAAGAACATTAGGTGCAAGAGCTCTCGCTGTCCGTGACTCGAATGTCTCCAAATGGCGTTTGCGTGCAAGAAGAGGGATAGGGAATACGAGAAAAAGTATTTTTGTGTTGAGAACTCAATCTACTAAAGTTTCATACTTGGTCTTCTTTGGAATCTTATCTTGACTCGTCCCCAGACCCCTAGCCAGGTAAAGGTCAATTTGATCCACTCCTTCTCAATATTTTGAGCACTCATGCAATGGATGAGAGTAAGCACGAGAGTTGACACTTAGGATGGCAAAGAGAGAATATGGTGGAGGAGGAAGACAAAAAGGATGAGAAAGGCTCACATCAATGAGGACAATCATAGGCAAGAGATGCCAAATGATAGATATGATGTGAGGAGTAGGGATTTCCATGCAAAGGATGCACATACGAGCTAAGAAGCTCTCCAATGGAACTATATTCAAAATAAACATCTCTATGGAGTACAAGGATATAGAGTAAGTACTATTGTGGATCTCTCAAAAGGATAGTAGTGTTGCCCCTTTCTCTCTTTTTATTTCGTTTTCTCTTTTTCTATTTTTTTGTATTTTTTGTGGCCTCAATGGCTCTTTCTAATTAACTCTCATTTGTCCTCTTTGGGATCTTTTAATGTGTCCACTTTGGGATCTTTTCCTCACTTAAGGGCAACACTCTATTTTACAAGAAGGTGAAGGAGATCCTTCACACTTTACAAGGTACTCAAAACATAAAGAAGATGTAACTATCATGATGTATGCAAAGTATGCCTCTGCCAGTGTAGCAGGAACATGTATGACATGAAGATCAAGTCATGAAGAGGTGGATGTTGCATGGCAATATAACTCAGAAAGGCTATGGAAATGCCTTGATAGGTAGGTACGTATGGTGGCTGTTTTGAGGAAAGATATAAGGAGGCTTATGATGAAAGAGCGTATCATGCCAAGGGTTTGGATGTACCGGCGAAGGTGGACACCAACTCTCGGAGTGAGAAGAAGGCAATGCACGGCACAGGAACTGCTAGCAACATATGGGAAGGTGGAAGTGTCAACTTTCAATACTTACATTAGTCCGAAGAACTCATGCACTTATTATCGGTAACTCTCAATCTAATAAGGAGGTTCACAAAGAGACAAGTACCCCGAGGAGGAGTGTATGGGGGTTTTGTTATCCTTGCGCATCCTCGGCTCATGGTACGTGAGTGTACTCTAATATTCGACCCCTCAGAAGAGTAGTGATCCATCTAGTAGCTAGAGTTCTCAACTAGTTTTTGTAGGTTTCGAAAATACACAAGGATTGCCCAAAATACGACACCTATCACTAATAGGCTAGAGCTCTTGACACCAAAAGTTCAAACATTACTCACATCAATACCTCAAAACTATTGCAGGCTACTACTAGAATTAAATAGCAACCTCAATCACCTACTTCTCAAAACAAGACGCAACTCAGTGCAACAACCAACTCTATTTAACAAGATAAACATGAAAACTAAAAAGAGTTCCAGCAACAAACTAAGAAAAAGCCAAGGCTCTTGCTAAAGACAAACTAAGACTAAGACTAAACATGGCAGTAGCTATGGAAAGATAAAGAACACACAACAGCAAAAAAGATAAGCAGGAAAAGTCCTATGATGTGTTATAAATTTTGAAAGCGGAGCGTGTTTCTCTCCCACACAAAGTAAGACAGGATCTAACTTTTTATGAACAGAAAGAAAAGCTAAAGAAACTAAAAACAAAACCTAAGAGCGAGACGCTCCAAGCATAGCACATAACACATGAAGTGATAAAAATATAGTGAGACGAAGGACGAACTGATGATTGTTGATGGACAAGGGGATGCACTGGGGCATCCCCAAGATTAGACGCTTGAGTCTCCTTGAATATTTATTGGGGATGCAAGGGGGCATCCCCAAGCTTGAGCGCTTAACACTCCTGGATCTTCTTTCATCATCTTCCATCGCACACTTGAAAAATCCCTTCATACATAACTCATCATAAGCTGATTAGAGAGGTTTGTACCCTTAATAAATAATTTTCCCCACTGTATATAAAGATAATCTTGAAGAGCTACTGTTTCTCAAGAGTGCCAAAAAGTTTTTGCAAAGAAAAAGCAAGCTTTAAGGTTTGCAAAAGTTAGGCGAGACAAAACGTGACAGAATCTGTGAAAAACAGAACAGCAGATAGTAAAGAATTTTTTAGGGGCACTTCTGCAACTCAAATCAAAAAACTCAGAACATACAGAAGTTTCGTAATTGCATAGAGCATACTGTGTAAACATTTCAGCTCAAAAAGATGAACTGGGATTTTTCTGGAATTTTTCTGGTCACGAGGACAGAATCTGTTTTGTGGACAGCATGTCACAACTTTTACTTCCCTTGCCGTAAGAGGCTATAACTTGGCACAAAGCTGAAAAATAAAGATACAATGATGTTGCTACAGTAGTAAAAAACATCAAGACATAAAAAAACCAAAAAAAAACCTAAATTCGTTGCGGGTTGCCTCCCGAAAGCGCTTCTTTACAGCCATTAGCTAGGCATGATGCAAAAGATCAAGTTGTATCAATCGAATCATTATCAAGATCATCAAAAAGCTCTTCAATTGTACAAATAGTCTTAAGAGGTCTTTTAAATAAAGGCCTAATGAAGATACTTCTACGGAGAAAACCAAAAGGCGGAAAATCAATGGAAGATTCATTTATAAAATTATCAAAGAGAGGTATTTCTTCCAAAGTTTTCACGGTTTCAACTTCTTTGGAAATAGGTGGTTTATTTTTAGGTCGGGGAACCTTAGGGACATAATTGAACTTAGGTTCCCTTCTTGCCGAAGTCTCAACCTTTTTTGGTTTGATTGAGGAGAAAGTAGTTCCTAAAGTATTAATGATTTCCTCAATCTTATCTACCCTAGAAAGATCCGTAACACGGGATTTGATGACCTCCAAAGTTTTAATAATTTTAAGCATGGAGCTATCAAGCCTATTCAAATTCCCTTGAATCTTGTGATCCAACTCATTTATACTAGTTATACTTGGTATTTCTAACTCTATCTTTTCAAGTTTCTTCATAATGTGAGATAGAGTTATATCTTCTGGTATGCTAGCAGTAGGGAGATTTCCAACAAGATTTTCAATAACATTAAGAGACTCCCAAGTCGGGGCTTCTAGAAAATTCCCATTGATAGCAGTATCTAATATGAACCTATTCCAAGGAGTAATCCCAACATAAAAATTTCTAAGCAGGATAGTAGTGGATTGCTTCTTAGTGGCTCTTCTTTGAGAATCATTAATTCTATACCAAGCATCTTTTAAACTTTCTCCCCCTTTTTGTTTAAAGGTGAGGACCTCTGTCTCAACAAAGGCAGAAGGGCCAGACATAATAACAACCAGCAAGATAAATAAATTTTTTTTTGTAAATTTTGATAAAAGACGCAAAGATAAAAACTGAAAGATAAACTAACAAGACTAAAAAAACAAAGGTAAAGGGTAGTGTGCAACTCCCCTATCTTAGCACTTGGAGTCCCCGGCAACGGCGCCAGAAAACTTGCTTGATGGCTTCTCGCCCCTTCGTTGGTTACCCCAAGTGGAAGGTGGAGATGTAGTGCAACAGCAGTTTTCCCTCGGTGAAGATACCAAGGTTTGTCTCCAGCAGGACTCCAGAGATGATAAGTAGGTGCCAGCGGCGCAACTGACGCGGACCTGCACACAGACATAGATAACTTTGTTCCCAACGAAGTTCAGAGAGGTTGTCAATCTCTCCGGTCTTGTTGTTTACAAAGGATAAACGCAAGGGATAATGATAGCAAATAAAAGCAGTAAAGTAAATGTAGCGTGGAAACAGTGATACGGACATGGACCGGGATACGTGATGTTCGCTAGTGATGTCTCTCTCCCAAAAGACGATAAAATTGCTATGCGAGGTAAACAAATTACAGAACGGCAATTGACAGGATTATGAATGCACCGCAATGCTAACTATGCTACAAAAGAAAGGAAGAGGTTCAAAAGAATGGCCCCCCTGGCTCCCCTCTGGCCCCTCCCGGGCTCTTCTCGAAGCTTCCTTTACGCTGATTTTTCCTGTATTTTTCCCGGAATTTTTCTGGCACTTTTATATGGGGGAAAACTGAAATAGAAAAACAGCAAAAAACAGGAACTGGCACTGGGGTGCACTGAGTTAATAGGTTAGTCCAAATATGATCAAAAGTGTATCTAGATCATAGCAATATCACACAAAACATGCATGGAGCAAGCAGAAATTATAGATACGTTTTGGACGTATCAGGCCCAAGCCATCCCCTATATTTTTTTCCTCGGTGCTTTTCTTTTCTTTTTCTGCTAAGTCCGTGTAATTTGTGCTGCTAATTCCGTTTTGTGACGGCTTTTGCGAATGAACCGTAGGTCGTATGAATTTGCGCCCAACCTGGAAAGTGCTCAGTTTATTGTGCTCTAACTTTTTGCGTTAGTGATTTATTTCAGTTGAGGTCATCTAGATGGTGCAATTGCTTGCTAAACACTGCTACTTTCTGTTAATTGATGTTGTTGTTATTTTCTTGCTACTTTGATTGATGATTGTGTCACATCCATGAGGTCTATGCTATTGATTCCTTCTTGTATGTGTTAAGCATCATGTGTACTTCCTTTAGATGCATTCCTTTGTCATGTTTTCCTGCTGTAGCTATTTTATATCTTGCTCCAAAGTAGTGACCTTGCTAACATGTGTTGTTGTTTATATAAAGTTGCTACTTTGATGCCTTATAGTTAGTGATGCATGCTTCATATGCTTTAGCTCCAATATAATTATTTGCTCCTTGTTATGTTTACTTTGATGCCATGTTTTTTTCCATGATATGGTTGTTTTTCATATAGTTATCAAGCTTCCAAAGTGAAACCCTGCTGTTTGCTGTCACATGCCCTGATTTTAGTAAGTCCCTAGACCAGTAGTATTTTCTTGCTTTTTGCATGGGTTACAATTACTTGTTCCTGATGCTCATATACATGAAACTTTGTTGCCATACCTTCCCTGCCATGCCTATTGTTGATCCACATCATTTTGGTGCATGTTTGCATTCAGTAGCTAATTGTATCATTGCTCTAAAGTATGCTCCCTGATGTTAACAACATGTACCCATAACTTGTGATGCGTGTATCTTTTTAACCGTAACTCCGTTTGGAGTGTTCTTTACATGTAAATTTTCTTGAATTTCATGTACTTTGTGTTTATGCTATTGTTTTCTGTTGTTAACAAGCCTAAAATATTGATTAGGGCAAAAAAGTACCAAACATAATTATTTTGTGGGGTAAATAGCGATATGCCATGTGTAGCAATTTTACCCTCTTAACTTGACTAGTATAGGTAGATTACTTATGCTTCACCTCTTGCCATGCTTGTGTGATATGTCATGCTTGGGTGAGATTCCATGTTAACAACCTTTTCTCATGTTGTGTACCTAAACAACTTGAACCGATGATAAATGTGCAGTACCGTCGAGTGTGACGGGTGCCCCACTTAACCTGTTAGTAACCGCTCTCGACAATAGATTTTTATCGAATTGTGTTGTCTCGTGTTGCCTTCTTGTTGTTTCTTCCTCTTGATTGCTTCTTAGTAATAGATGCATCTCCGTTGATTGCCTTTCCAGTGTTTACTCTTGTGTCCTCCCGTGGGTAATTCTCGGAGACGATGCGAGTTTGCAATCGACTACACCTTTGGTTTCGTCTTCTCAACAGGTAAGGGGGAGCATATATCATGCTTATAACTTTCAACTCACCTGCACCTAGGTATAGGATAGAACGAATGCTTGATCCTACCACTTATTATTCATTCCTCGCAAATAAACCCAAACATCCATGTCCTCCACATCCCAGCAAACCCTTGTTCGGCTATGTTACTATTGCTCGCTGCTCAGCCACTTCTTACTATGCATGTTAGGATGCTATCAATTGTTACCTCCTGTTACTCCTTGGATTGGGCTATCACACTATTATATTATTGTGGATGATATGATTAGTTTAATGTTGACTATACTCCACGAAGGATGGAAGGTCTAGGCTATCCCGCCCCGATGCTTTGTTCCATTCGAGTCACCTAGGACCCGAGTTCCGGGTATTGTGTCTCTTGACAAGCGTGCCTAACCGCGCGTGGGATGCTATGGGGTCCCCTTGTCTTAGCTACCTAGCTGCAAACATTTCTAGTGGTGGCCCAAGATGATTTTACCATTTGAGAAACCGTGTGTGTAAATGGTTTGCAGCCAGTGGATTTAAAACAAATCGGGCCAGTGGGATAGTATATCCTGTTGGTCCACCTCAGGGAGCTAGGGGTGCCTGCCCAGGCGAGGGTTAGCCATCCCAACCTCATCCAGACGGTAGAGACTGATTCGAGAGCGCGACTGGCTTTTGAGTTGGATGTCGACTCACCGGGGGCCACCCGGATTTGTGTGTTGTTAGTTAGAGGGACTGTGACGTCCGGATCTCTCGGAACAACTCTTCAATGAGTGTCTTTAACATGCCCGACTGAGAGAGCTTGGCGTGTGTGCGGAGCCTTGTAATGGGAAGTTGGTACACCCCTACAGGGTTAAATCTTTTGGAGAAGCCGTGTCCACGGTTTTGGATGACTTGAGACCTACTCCTTGTTCATAGACAACAATAACAACTGAGATAATCTTAATAACTTGATCTACGTGTGAGTGCCTTGACTGCTTCATCTTCGTCGGGATGCGAAGATGAGGACAAGGATAGGATAGGTGTTATGTTTGTGTTAGTAGCTGATAGCAAGACTTGTTGGAGGCGATTCCCCATCGAATGCTTGGTTCTCATCTTACTCTAAGTAGATCGTTAGCCAATTATATAATGCTAATGCGGCTGCAATCTCAACCACTACCCCCATCTTACCGTGAGAAGTTAGTTACAAGACTTGTTGATATAGCCCACCCCTTCTTTTCTCTTTTACGCACGTTATGCAATGATCTTGGACTACAGAGGAGCTCTACGACCCTTCTTCTGGACACCTTCGCGGAGACTTGATGATGACTAGTTAGGCGGATCCCGAGGGAGATCCTGGACCCATGTGGTTACGGGAATGGTGTGTTTTACCTTTGCCACTAGGCATTTGATTGTAGTCTGTAGTTAGACATGTATCTTCCGCTGATGTATTGCATTAAGGCAGTTGTATGCCGATTCTATGATATGTTGTATCCTTGTAGCTGTAATGTTGTGATATCATGTTGGAAATGCGGGGCATATGGCATTGCCATATGTCGCGGTGGGACCGATATGTGCTTCGTCCCCGGATCTGGATGGAAACATCTAGATCTGGAAAAATACCGCATATCGGGCCTTACAACTTGGTATCAAAGACTTACCGACTGTTGGATCCCTTTTCTGGTCGAAGTCGAGTCTAGACAAAATCTATTTGGTAGTTACTAAGTTAGTTATTGGAGAGTGGGATTATTTTTCCTCCTTACCAATGCTCTGGTCCGAACAAGTGTCATAAGTGTTTTAATTCTCTCCTTATCCCCTTCAAACTCTAGGATCTCGAGTAAGTGGAGTTTCGGAACCATTGCAATGCCTTGCTTGCAGCGTATTGTCTCGATTCCAATCTCGGGTTTGGAAATTCTGTAGTACCTTTAGTTCTTCCGACTCAGGTTAAACATCTTTGTCGTCCATTGAATTCATTCCTTTTGCCTAGTATCCTCGCTATTGGAGTGAGAATGCTTATCTTGATCGTCGCTTGGACTATTATTCTTCCTCTTGATCTCCCGATGTTTTCGTTCTCCGACGTTGCCATCTCTCTGCGGAAGTTCGACGTCAACATGGAGCAGAGTCCCTTGTTGGTAGTGTTGAAGATCATCGTCTCTCTTTTCTCCCCCCTCCTCTCCTTCGGATCGTCTAGGATCTCGGGGCGAGATCCCTTGTTTGTGGTGTTGTATTGTAACAGCCCGAGAGTTCCACCCAATTTATAAAATTTGTTTGTTACGTTGCTGTGTTGATTGCATGTATTGTTTGTCGTGTTTGCTTCGCCGATTTATTAATTGGGGAATATTCTCCCCCTCTTTCTCGTATCGGATGCGAGACCGAACCCTTTTCCCAATGGCACACGACCTTTGTGATACCGTGTTCCATCCGAGCACCGTCGTAACATCCGCCATAGGACCAGCCATCGCCATCGGAACGAAAACCCCATTTAATAATTAAATGGATTATTTTATTGGGCGCCTGGAAAATGTTCTAGGAACATTATCGAAGTGAGGTAGAATTGACAGGATCACCGCGCCGAGCACGTGGTTCGAGATTTCGCCCGAATCGGAGGTCGTATGGACTCCTAGCGGTCAGAAACGTATTCACCGGACCCGCAAGACAAAGACAGGGGCATTTGCGTAAACCTGCCATCCGGGCCAACCTATATAAAGACCACCACTCTCCCTAGCCCTGGTAGGGTTCCCCCTATTCTAATTTTGCATCCACCCCCTCCAAAATTTCCCAAAAATTACCCACAGGTCCCTACACAGCTGAAACCCTAGCTCCCCTGAGATCTGGACCGTCAGATCTGAGATCCAACGGTCCAGATCTCGCCCCAGCCTCCCACAGCAGTTCTCCCAGCCGACCGGGCCCCGCAGGGCCGGAGAGCCGCCGCTGCAGGCTCGCCGCGGCCCATTCGGCGCAGCCGCCCATGGAGCTCCTCGCCTCGCCGCCCGACTCCGGCGAACAGCCGCCGGCAGCCAAGCCACCGCGTCGCCCGTGCCCGGTGAGCCACCCGGCCGCCCCCTTCTTCCATATCTTCTCCCTTACCGCCTCCTCTCTCTCCCGTGCAGACCGCCGCCGCCGGAACTCCATGGCTGCCGCCGCCCGCGCACGGGACTCGCGCCGCCTCCCGCAGGACATCGACGCCGCCTTCCCCATAGCCGGATCCAGTCGCCGTCCTTCCGCCGAGCGCCCTGCAGCCTCCCCGTAGCCGCCCCCTCTGCCGTGTGTTGTGTCGCCAGCGATGAGCGCCGCCGCGGCCATCTCGATCGGGATCGGGAACCGATCCAGCCGCCGCCGTTGACCTCCAGGCGGGTCGGCCCGGTTCCAGCCGCGCCCACCGAGCAGGCCGGCCCAGTGGCCTCTCCAACACCCTGAGTGAGCCTCCCTAACCGACGCCTCCGTGGCCAGATGGGCCACGGCCCACTAGGGTGAGGCCCGAGCTGTCCCGTATATTTTTTCCTCGGTGCTTTTCTTTTATTTTTCTGCTAAGTCCGTGTAATTTGTGCTTCTGATTATGTTTTGCGGTGGCTTTTGCGAATGAACCGTAGGTCATATGAATTTGCGCCCAACATGGAAAGTGCTCAGTTTTTGTGCTCTAACTTTTTTTGTTAGTGATTTATTTCATTGGAGGTCATCTAGATGGTGTAATTGCTTGCTAAACACTGCTACTTTCTGTTAATTGATGTTGTTGTTATTTTCTTGCAAGTTTGATTGATGATTGTATCAGATCCATGAGGTCTATGCTATTGATTCTTTCTTGTATGTGTTAAGCATCATGTGTACTTCATTTAGATGCATTCCTTTGTCATGTTTGCCTGTTGTAGCTATATTATATCTTGCTCCAAAGTGGTGACACTGTTAACATGTGTTGTTGTTTATATAAAGTTGCTACTTTGATGCCTTATAGTTAGTGATCCATGCTTCATATGCTTTACACCAATGTACTGTCGAGTGTGACGGTTACCCCAGTTAACATGTTAGTAACTTCTCTCGATGGTAGAGCCGTATCTTATTGCGTTGTCTCGTGTTGCCTGCTTGTTGTTGCTTGCTCGTGATTGCTTCGTATTAATAGATGCATCTCCGTTGATTGCCTTTCCAGTGTTTACTCTTGTGTGCTCCCATAGGTACCTCTCGGAGGTGATGCGAGTTTTCGATCGACTACAACTTTGGATTCATCTTCTCAATAGGTTAGGGGGGCATATATCATGCTTATAACTTTCAGCTCACTTGCGCCTGGGTATAGGATAGAACGAATGCTTGATCCTACCACTTCTTATGCATGCCTCTCAAATAAACCCAAACAGCCATGTCCTCCACTTCCCAGCAAACCTTGTTCGGCTATGTTACTATTGCTCGCTGCTCAGCCACTGCTTAGTATGCATGCTAGGATGCTATCAACTATTACCTCCTTTTACTCCTTGTTGTGGATGATATGATAATTATAATGTTGACTATACTCCACGAAGGATGGAAGGTCTAGGCTATCCCGCCCCGATGCTTTGTTCCATTTGAGTCACCTAGGACCCAAGTTCCGGGTGGTAAGAGCAAAGTTATGCCCCCATGAGTTTTGGATATTGTTGGACAAAACAGTAGAGGAACTAACAAGTTTTCTAGTGTAAAACAGATGGTTAGGTTCCTGAAGTTATAGGTTGGTGATAAAGCGTCAACGAAGATTTACATATTTACTGAAGCATATCCTCTAGAGTGAAGCTCATCACGGATGTCGACCCCCAAAAAGATAAGGAATCCTGAAGCACTTCTCATCGAAGGAGATGACCAAGATGGCGCAAGACTTAGTAGTTTTTGCGTAGTTCTTTTTCACTTCTTTGAGTCGTAGGAAAAACCGTACTATCAAGAGGGGTTTAGTAATGTACTCTGAAGGTTTTGGTGAAAAGACTCAGATCGAATCCAAACCTGTGAGATGCCAGAGATGAGAAATCTCATGTGCACTAGGTAATGCTTCACCAGCGAACACTTTGTTCTTTCGGCTCCTGAAGCATAACCATGTCCGTGAGTCAGCTTTACTTGTTGCGCAAGTAAAGTTGCGCTTTGATTGGAAATCCGACCGTTGCAGACAGGTGTCAAGCTGTCGCATCGGGTCACTTCAGTCATTTCGCACCTTGGGATCACCACCTATAAATAGGCCACCCCCCGCCCTCATTGGCGGGTGGCTGCTCCTAGAATATTTTCTGACAGTGAAGAGAGAGAGCAACCCCACTGAAGAAAACCAAAACCCATCCACCGAAGCATGAGTCCTATTGATCTGAGTTGATTCACTATGAATTAGAAAGAAGTTTGCTAGCCTTTTTATCTTGGAGAACTGCAATTCTCCTAGACGGTTAGATAGTTGTTCTTCAGAGAGCGAAGAGTTATTGTAGCCTCGAAGTCCATTTTGTCAAAGGTTTCGGTGATTCCCTCAATAATCCACCACGAGTGAAGAACTGACCAAGCTCAAGGAGATTGGTGAAGTGGAGATATGGACGGAGAGAGGTTAGCTCCTGTGTTCAATCACAAGTCCCTCCAACCAGACGTAGCACTTTGCAGAGTGTGCACTGGTCGAACAAACATCGCCGAGTCAAGAGTTCGTTTTACTTTCCGCACTTACATTCACTTTTGCAATTGCTTCAGTGATTTGATTCAATGCAATTGATTCGATGCTTTTGATTCACTATGTTGTGCTTCAATCCAGTTCTGCTTCACTGTTTACCTTTCTGTTGAATTCCTTCTGCTGCTAAGTTATGCTTCACTTCATAGTTTCATGTAAAAATTTGAAGTGATCATTCACCCCGTCCCACTCTGATCACATACTTGGACATTCAATTGGTATCAGGGCTAGTCACTCTTTGTTTGAATTAACCTCCTTGAGTGTTTTGCAAGTATGTCTTTCGCAGCCATTAGCTCCGGCGAACCCATACCCGTGTTCAATGGAAAGGACTACCCATACTCGAAGGACAAAATGAAGAGGAATATCATGGCTATTAATTCTGTTGCCTGGCAAGTTGTCTTATATGGAGTCACTGTCGCCGATAAGAATGCCATCACTCCTGAAGAAGCGAAGTTAATTGATCTTGATTCTGAAGTCTGGGTATTCATCACCAATCATCTGACACCAGAGAAGTATCATGAAGTGAAGAATATCCCATCTTCCAAAGGTGTCTGGGACTATCTTGAAAAGATTGGTGAAGGTGTTTCAACCCAGAAAGAAGCCAGAATTGACACGCTTCAAAGCAAGTTCTATCGATTCAAGAGAAACGAGGGTGAAAAAGTCAACTCCATTTATAGCAGACTCATTGCTCTTGCTAATGAGTTGATTTCTCTCGATGCTGATGACATTACCCCTCACTCAGTTGTAAGAACTTCGCTTCGCTCTTTGGATGATTCATTTGATCACATTGTGCTGATGATCAAGGAAAGGACTGATTTCAGACGTCTTGTTGCCACTGATATTCTTGAGAGACTCAATACTTTTGAAATGGAAGAAGATGAGAAACGTGATATTAATGGCTCTCGAAGAAGATCACATTCTTTGGAAGCAAAAGCTTCGCGTCATTCTTCACCCGAATTATGTTCTGCTTCAGGGGTCGAATCTGAAAATCCTGCAAGCATTGGAAAAGATTTAGCATTGATCTTGAGACGCTTCAACCGCTTCCAAATAAAAGGTTTTCTTCACCCAAGAAGAGTTATTCTTCAAGAAGCTCAAGTCACTCATATCACCGCTCATCCTCAAGAAGCTCTCCATTGAAGGACAACTGCTGCTACAAGTGCAACAAACCAGGTCACTACATTGCTGATTGCCCTCTGTGGGAAGCTGAGAACAAATCGAAGCATTCGCTCGGAGACTCCTTAACCAGATCCTACAAATCTTCCAGAAGCTATGAGTCCAAGAGACATGATTCCAGTTCGAGAAGAGAAAAGAAGAAAGATTCGGATGATGACAAGAGGAAGAAGTATCATAAGAAGCGTGAGGGTTCTTCATCGAAGACTCACTCGTACCGTCGAAGCAGTTCTCACCGTGCCAAGGCCTATCTGGGAAAGGAGATGAACTCTGAAGACGAAGCCTCTGGATCTAAAGCTGAATCAGGCTCAAGATCTGGGTCTGGGTCCGAATCAGATGGTGTTGATGGTTTGTCATTCGCTTCAGCAGATGCTTCAACCAAAGCTTCAAGCTCATTCTTCACCAACAATAGTAGTGAAGATGAAACTCCTGCATATTTCTTCATGGCCAAGGCGAAGATATCTTCATCCAAATCAAACTATGATACTTCTGATTGTTCCTCATATGATAGTGATTAGAAGATAAGCTATGCTAAACTTGCTAAAATTGCTTCAATCCAACAAGATGAACTTGATTCGCTAAGCAAAACCATTATGAAATCAGAAACTCTGTTGATCGATGAGATAGAGAAAGGTCAAACTTTGACTAATGAGCATGCTGCTCTGAAGGAAAAGTTCGAAGAATTATCCTCTCGGCATGATTTTCTGTCAGTTGATTATGAGAAGCTCATCTATGAATTTCTTCAGAGGAAAATGGCTCTCGAAAAACTGAAAGAGGCTCATGAAGAATTGGAAAATGTCAATCTCTCTCTCATGGCTCATCAAGGTTCTGAAGGAAATCATAAAACTGATTCACCTTGCTTAACTTGTCTCGAACGAAGCAAAACTGATTCCAAAGGCAAAGCTCCTATTGTTATTGATGATACTAATGCCTCTGATGAGGAAAATCCTGCTATTACCGAGGAACTCCTCAGGTCGAAAAATTTATTTGAAACAGGCATGTTCAAAAGTGTGCAAGGTCACCAATATCTTTGTGATATCCTGAGGAAGGCTCTCCTTCACAGGAACCCCAGGAATGAGGGTGTTGGTTTCGAGAGAAAAATAAACCCTGATGGCACCTATTGGGAACCTGAGCAGTATCCTAAGACTGTTTGGGTCCTAGCGAAGGAGAAACCCATTGACATTGCTAACCTTTCAGGTTTCGACTGCAAAATGAACAAAGCCATTGTGGATGAATCACTTGATTCAGACTACAAACTCATTAAAGATGAACAGGGAAAGGTTACAGCTGAGTATGTAGGACTCCTCCGAAGAATGGCTTCTATAAGAGGCAGATATGGGTGCAGAAAGCACTTGTGGAAAAACTGCCTGCTATCCATACTATGCAGGGAAAGCCTTCGGTACCACCGAATCATTTCTATTCTCTAGAAACGAGAAATGATTCACTGGTGCCCGAATCAAATGTTCCGCAGAAGAAATACTATCGCACTGGTCGTTATACTTATCGTCCTCATAATAACCATACTAAGATTGCATATGCTCATTCTTATCCTAACCATTCGCAGAGGACTTACATTTATGGTGTACTTGATGGTCCACCGAAGCAATACACTCATGTTCGCTTTAATATTGCTTCAACCAGTGCTTCAACATCTTCTCAGTCACCTGCTCGTTTGTGGGTGGTTAAGAAGAACTAATTCTTCTGCAGGGCTATGTCTCCGGTGGATCCGAATGGGTCATGGATAGTGGTTGTACAAATCATATGACCGGAGACAAGTAGTTATTCACTGAAGAAAAACTATCTCAATGTTCTCAGAAGTACATTACCTTCGGTGATAACAACAAGGGTAAAGTGTTAGGCTTGGGTAAGGTTGCCATATCGAAAGATAAGCACATTGACAAGGTTATGCTAGTCCAATCACTTGGATATAATCTTATGTCTATTTCGAAGTTATGCGATATGGGTATGATTGTTCTATTTTCTGCTTCGCGTTGTGTTGTCTTTTCACAGGATGACTATACGTTTGTCTTCGAGGGTTACCGAAAACTAGATTTATACATTGTTTATTTTTCTTCGGGCCCGGCTGTATCCACATGCTTAATGGAAAAAGCTTCATCTGGTTGGTTATGGCATCGAAGACTTGGTCATGCAGGGATGAGAAATCTTCATAATCTAGTGAAGAAGAAGCATGTCATTGGCCTTAGCGAAGTAAAATTCGATAAGGATCGTCTCTGCAGGGCTTGCGAAGCTGGTAAGATTACGAAGAAGCATCATTCATCAAAGACTATCATGACTACCACTCGTCCTCTTGAATTGCTTCATATGGATCTTTTCGGTCCTCAAAATTATGCATGTCTGGGAGGAAACAAATATGGTCTTGTTATTGTTGATGATTTTTCTCGCTATACTTGGGTTTTCTTTTTGGATGACAAGAGCAAAGTTGTTGAAATCTTCAAGTAATTCGCCAAAAGAGCTCAAACTGAATACGAATTATCTCTGAAGCATATCCGAAGTGATAATGGAACTGAATTCAAAAATACTCATATTGAAGATTTTCTTGATGATCATGTTTTTACTCATGAGTTCTCTGCTGCTTATACACCTCAACAGAATGGTGTAGTTGAAAGGAAGAATGGAACTCTTATTGAAATGGCCAGAACTATCTTGTTGAATACAAGACTCCTATTAGGTTCTGGGACGAAGCAATTAACACAGCTTGTTGTATCATCAACAAGGTTTACCTTCACAAATTTCTGAAGAAAACTTCACATGAGCTTATCACTTGTAACAAACCTAATGTTTCATATCTTAGGGTATTTGGTGCTCCTTGCTTTATTAGAGATATGAATCATAGCTCCAAATTTGCCCCTAAGGCACATGAAGGTTTTCTTTTAGGTTATGGCTCAAACTCTCACACTTATAGAGTGTATAACTCTCACTTTGGGAAAGTTATGGAAACCGTAAATGTGAGGTTTGATGGAACTAATGGCTCTCAAAAAGAGCATTTTCCTCATGATCTAGATGAGCCTCCACTTGATGAAGTGATCAGGTCCATGGCAATTGGAGAGATTCGCCCTGTTGAAGCCAATCCTCGTCAAGCTAATAGGGATGATGATGGTCCAATGTTCCCACACATAGCCCGGGGCGCTGGAGATCAACATCCTGAAGCTAATGGTGAATAGGACGAAGAAGGACAAGGAAATGAAGAAAATGCTAATCCTGAAGGAAATGTTGAAGCTGAAGGTGAAGCAAATCCTAAAGCTGATGCAGATCCTGAAGCTGAAGCTGAAGCTGAGCCTGGAGCAAATGATACTACGTTATCACGAGTTCGAAGAAGAGTTGATGTTGATTCGATTCTCGAAGATATTCATCAACCAGGTCGTCCCAGTACTCGATCTCTCACTCGTTTGGCTAACTAATGTGGAAGTTTTTCTTTCGTTTCCATGCTAGAGCCTTCAAAGTTTGATGAAGGCATGAAGGATCCAGACTGGTTATTGCCTATGATGGAAGAACTTCACCAGTTTGAAAGAAACAAAGTTTGGTCACTTGTTGACAGGCCTGATCCCACAAAGCATAATGTTCTTGGCACTAAGTGGATATTTCACAACAAGCAAGATGAAGATGGTATTGTGGTAAGAAATAAGGCTAGACTGGTAGCACAAGGGTATACCCAAATCGAAGGCATTGATTTTGGTGAAACCTATGCTCCAGTAGCCCTTCTCGAATCCATTTGTGTCATGCTTGCTTTTGCTAACCACAAAAATATATTATTGTATCAAATGGATGTCAAAAATTCTTTCCTTAATGGTGAGACAGAAGAAGAAGTGTATGTTATGCAGCCACCAGGTTTTGAAGACTCGAAGAATCCTGACATGGTGTACAGGCTTCACAAAGCTTTGTATGGACTGAAGCAAGCACCTCGTGCATGGTATGAAACATTGAAGGATTTCCTCCTGAAGAAAGGCTTCAAACCTGGAACCACTGACCCCACTCTTTTCACTCGATCATATAACAATGATCTATTTGTGTGTCAGATATATGTAGATGATATTATTTTTGGCTGCACTAACACTGAAATCAGCGAAGAATTTGCAAGGATGATGTCGAAGAAATACGAGATGTCCATGATGGGAGAATTGAAGTTTTTCCTTGGACTTCAGATTCGCCAACAGAAGAATGGCACCTTTATTTCACAAGAAAAATATTTGAAGGATTGCCTGAAGAAATTTGATCTTACTGAATGCAAGACTATCAGAACACCTATGCCAACCAATGGTTTTCTTGATGCTGATGAAAAAGGGAAACCCTTCGATCAGAAGAAGTATCGGTCTATGGTAGGTTCACTCTTATACTTATGTGCATCTAGACCTAATATTATGCTATCAGTTTGTATTTGTGCTCGTTTTCAGGCCAATCCGAAGGAATCACATCATACTGCAGTAAAGCGAATTCTTCGATATCTAGCACATACTCCTTCATTGGGACTTTGGTATCCCAAAGGAACTCAGTTTGATTTGATTGGATATTCTGATTCAGACTGGGCTGGTGATAGAGTTGACAGGAAATCTACCTCAGGCACTTGTCATTTTCATGGTAGATCTCTTGCGGGTTGGGCTTCAAAGAATCAAAACTGTGTCTCAATCTCTACTGCTGAAGCCGAATACATTGCTGCTGGCTCATGCTGCACTCAGATAATTTGGCTTCAGCAAACGCTGAAAGATTATGGTATTTATGTGAAGATAATCCCTTTGCTTTGTGATAATGAGAGTGCTATAAAAATTTCACACAATCCTATGCAACACACTTGAACGAAGCACATCGATATTCGTCACCATTTTCTACGAGATCATGTTCAGCACGAAGACATTGAGATCAGCCATGTTAGAACTGAAGATCAATTGGCAGATATATTAACGAAGCCATTGGACGAGAAAAGGTTCTATGCATTGAGATGTGAGCTAAACATCCTAGACTCACACAATGTTCAGTAAGATCGAAACTTTTCCCCTGGACATATTCACCTTCATTGTGTGTTTGTTTATTTAGTTCCGCTTATATTTTCCTTCGTCCATGTTTTTCTGTTTAGCTTCATTTGCCATTTGCTTTCATTTTGTGTTTGTTTTATTCGTTTCGTTTGTCCCCTGTACTTATCACTTTTAGCTTCGTTGTTGTTGTTTTTCTTCGAAGTGATAAGTTTCGTACCCTATCCCCTCCATTCTAATTCGCTCCCAATCTTCTCTGTCTTGAATGGTTAAGCACATTTGAAACGGAAAGCATATTGCTTCGAACATCATTGAGTTCGGAATCAAATGCTTCCAACTTTATCGAAGTTTTTGCTCTCAGTCAAGACTTATTCTTCGGCCATTGATTCCCCGTCTTTCTCGGGTAGTTGAGATTCGCTCGCGAACCGCTACCTCGTCTGAGCCGTTGAATCGGAAGACACACTCGCTGGTAGCCGTTCGATGCGATCTGGCAACCGTTTCAGATCGACCACTATATAAGGCAAATCCACCAGTGAACCGTCACCCCCACGTTCATTCTCTCCCGATCTCTTCTCCTCCTCTCGAGCACGCCAACGAGCTCTCGCCCCCGACGTCGACCGCGCCTCTTAACTGCCGGACCTCGCCGCCGTGGACATTCCCCGCCGACGAAGCGCCCTTCTCCGCCCTCCGTCGCCGTAGCCGCTTCGCGTGACCAAGTTAGGGTACGCAAGCCTTCTTGGATCGAATCTTATCTGTGTGTTCTTCATCTAGGGGTTGGATTAAAGATTTATTAGGATTTGTTTTGTCTTGATTTTTCTAGGGCTGTTTGATCCGTGTTGGTCGTTGATCTTTGGGAATACTATTTGTAGCTTCAAAAGCATTCCCTTCGTTCCCGGTCAGTTCTTAGGGTTAGATCTATTTGGATTGAACTTTTGTTAGAACTTGACCTCAGATGAGCTCTAGCCCAACTTCAAAATCCATATATGCATCTACTCTATGTGTTGTTCTGGACTCCTGTCAAAATTTGATTTTGGTCGAAGCCTTTTCCTGTGCTTATTCATTCCCTTCCTATTGCCTCTTTTCTAATATTCTGTTCACAGGATGTCTGATAAAGAGGCCGCCATTGGGAATGAATCACCAATTGTTGAAAGGCTTGAGAATTTCCCTGAGCCCCCGAAGCTGAAAGGCAAAGGAGGAAAGACTAAAGAAGACAATAATGCCCGAGGAATTCCCGAAGCCATTCACAAAAAGATGGGCTATGACAGTCCACCTGACGAATCAGATCACGATAGAAAGATTCACCTTCAAAAGATTCGCCGCTACTGGGCTATAAGGTGGTACAAATACAAGAGCATTCCTGACTGGAAGTGGGCTATGAAGTTTGCCTTCAGCCCTCCATATCGGTACACAACTGCTATGTGTGCTCAATACAATGCTGCAAATCGAAGAAAATACTACCCGAAGCCTCCCGCTGTTCCTCATCCCAATTTTATCAAGATGCCAGATGATTATCCAGATGAGCAAGCAAGACTTGCTCTATTGGCTGAAAAGAAAAGAATCAGAGAAGAAAAGAAGGCCAAAGCACAAGCTGCTGAAGGCCATGCTGAAGCTGGTGCATCGAAGCCAAAGAAACGAAGGCTGAGAAAATTGAGTGCTTCACCTCCTCCTGCTATCTCCGATGAAGAATCTGAGCAGGCTGCTGATGATGATGAAGCTGATGCTGCTGCACATCTTGAGGACTCACTTGGTGAAGATCCCGCTGACGATGCAGATGATGAGTCCGAGCACACCCAGTTGCTCCAAGTCCAAAGAGACCAAAGCTTCGGAAGCCTTTGATGAAGAAGGCTGGAGAGAAACCACCTGCTCCGAGAGGCGTACGAATTCAAGATCCCACTGATCCTCCAGCTCCTAGGCCAAGGATTGATTTAACCGACTTGGTGGTCGAGGCTCCATTGGCTTCAAAGCCACCTCGCCGCCTGGTTCCAGCAGTGCAGAGAATGAAGGAAAGACATGACCCGAAGGCAAAGCCTGCTGGTTAGCCCGAAGTTAAAGCCCCTAAGACTACCAAAGCTTCGAAGATAAAGTCCTCTATTGCTAAGCCTGGCCAATCTTATGCCCAGGTTGGCACCAAGAAGCTGTCTGAAGCTGAAATGCGCAAAAGAGACCGTGCTGAATCTGAACGACTTCACTCTGAAGCACAAGCCCAAGCTAAGGCTGATAAAGCAGCTAAAGCGAAAGAAAAGGCTGATAAAGATGATGACTTTCTTGAGAAACAAAGGAAAGATTTAGCTGAAGAAAATTAGAAAGATGAAGCGAAGCGCAAGCTCGCTGAAGTAAAATCTCAAGAGGCTAAGGCTGCTGCCGAAGCCAAACAACTTAGTGAAGCCGAAGCTAAGCGCATGGCTCAACTGAATATCATAAGAACAAAGCAAGCAGAGAAGGCTGCTAGAGCTGCTCAAAAGGAAGCTGCAGTTGATATGACTCCGAAAGATGTCACTCCGAAGCAAGTCGAAGCTCCTGCTCCCGAAGCTCATGAAGAAGATGAGCATAGTCACCACAACTTCCCTGATGCACGAGAAGGTGAACTATGGGATTGTTTGAGCGTGCATCAGTCATTCTGCCAGCTCGCTGATGACCCACAACCGTAAGAGATCGAGATTGTCTTCGCGGGTAAGTTAACCCAATTTATTGATTCAACACACGGGGAGCCAAAGAGTATTTATAAGCTTTGACAGTTGAGTTGTCAATTCAACCGCACCTGAAATATACTTGCTTGCAACAAAAGATAAGTGGTAATGGTAATATGATAGTGATGGTGGTGACAGCAAAAGTAAACAGCAAAAGTAACAACTAATGACCAGCAGGATTGAAAACACCGTAGGCTAGGGAGATGGATGGTTGGGCGCTCCATGGATGAGAGTGAACATGTAATAGATTCTAACACGGGGCAAGGAACACAGAAAAGCAATGATCATCTAGGAAAATGTCAAACATTAGGCATGTATCCCGTAGGTAGTTGTGCGTGCTTGCAATAAGAACTTGCGCAACATCTTTTGTCCTACCATCCCACTACGAACGGGGCCAAAGGGAACTTATGGAGATTAAGGTGCTCCTGTCAAAGAGCACCGGAACAAAGCAATAAACTCAATGGATACATGGAATCCTCAAATTATGGACCATCCCCTTTGGTGTCCCAAGCTGTCACCTTTGGGATCGCCGGTTCCGGACCATAATAGGTGCATACAACTCATAGATAGGATCAAGAACACAAATATATTCATGAAACCACATAGGGTTCAGATCTAAAAATATGGCACTCGGGCCCAAAGTGACAAGCATTAAGAGCAACAAGTTGAAGTAAAGAAGATAAACACCAAAGTAGATGATAGGCAACATGCCCCCAACAATCTGACGAACTATTGCATGATCAAACTCATCCAATCCCTACCATCCCCTTTGCCTACAGCAGGGAATTACTCACACATCTGAAGAGAAGTCATGGAGGAGGGATGGATTGGTGATGGTGATGATGATGGCGAAGATCTCCACTCTCCGGAGGCTAAATCAGCCTCCAAATAAGCCCTCCCGAAGAAGAACAGAGGGTGGCGGCGGCTCCGCGACGGAAACTGGAAAAGCGACTTCTGTTCTGGGGTTTTCCCAACACGAGAATAAATAGGAGTCGAGGTAGGGAACGAGAGGAGGTGGGAGCCTCCCAGGCGCCCCCCCGGCGCGGCCAGGGATGGGGCCGCGCCAGCCAGGCGCCTGGGACCCCTGTGGCCCCCCTCTGGCCCCACTTCTGGCTGGTGAAAGCTTCTGGTGCGTGGATTTTCTGTGAATTTTCCCGGAATTTTCTGAGATACCTAAAAATCCATTTTCCTGCACACAATAAAACCATACATGCAGCTCTGCTGAAAACAACGTTAGTCTAGGTTAGTTTCGTCCAAATCATGCAAGAATGAAGGAAAAACAATAGCAAAAGTGTTTGGAAAAGTAGATACGTTTGAGACGTATCAACTCCCCCAAGCTTAGCATATTGCTTGTCCTCAAGCAATTCAGTTCAACAAACTGGACGCGACAAAGAAAACTTTGACAAACTCTTTTCCTTCATTAGATGTATATAAGCTTGTACTACGAAAAGACTTTAGCAAGTATTGAAACAATGCTATAAGGACAATGCACGAAGCAATTCTTCTTTCATGTGATCAATGACAAACAACTAAAAGTAAATAATATGCTACTGAAAATCAAGACAAGATCACAATGCACATAGCTTGAACATACTTGAGTGGAATTTCGCTAGCTTCCATTAGTGAAGCAAAACATAAATGCAGAAACTCCTCCGGAGTTTTAAACGTGACTAGAACTCAGAATTTCAGACTAGCAATAACACAAGCATGCAGAAGACAATGTAATACTTTGGGACAATGCACATTACACTAAGAATGACAATTATGCTCTCATAGTTGGTGCTTTGAAGAAAGAAGGGGAGACTCTCGAACCGTGGCTTTTTGTGGCAAGGTTGAAAACCCGTGGTTGGAAGCAAAGACTAAACATGTGCCAGAGCTCTTGGTTTTGAAAACAGAGACGAAAACATTTTTTTGAAAAGTGCAACTTTCCAGTCAACGATGAATGGTAAAGGTCTCTCAGTATCTCCCATGCCAACTATATTAATAATTTTTTTGCTTACACTTTTGTTCCCTTATCCATCTATCATTTGACAGTCTATGGAACCTTTTATTTTGCCTCAAGTCTGGAAGGAAGTTTTCTTGTTCCATCTATCATTAGCAGCACTTGGTCCATTTCATTCCATCATCAAGTATGGGGGAGGTGTAGCTTTCCTTTTTTTTATAAATGACTAGTTAAAACTTCCGTCAATATTTTTGGCATGATAGATACTGATTTTCCCTCACCGCACCATGAGTTTGTACGGTTACAAAAGGGAAGATTTTGAATAAATTTCGAGATGGCACAAGAAAGTCTGAGTTAGGGGTGGCCGGTATTTCGAGATGAATTTTGGATGCACAAACAGAATTCCGCTTAGTGCGAATGAAGGCTAGCAAAAGACTGGGAAGCGACCAACTAGAGAGCAATAACTGTCATAATCATGCAGAGCGACAAAGCAACATTGAATCGGGCATGAAAGTGATATAACTATTCTGAAACAAAAAGATCATCAAGGCATAATAGACTTCTTAGTCATAAACATGTGTGAACATGTGACAAGTCAATCCAAAAATTCTACGAAGGGAAATACCACTTCAGTATGCCAAACCATGAACAATGCAATGCATGTAAATCATTTCAACAACACATTATGTACTCTAGCTATTTGAGACTAGCCACAAAGAAAAGCATGAACACTGGGAAAGCATTGTAAACATAGCACTATGTCGCTACAAGCTGGTCTCTAGGTCATAAGTACAGGCATATGTACAAAAGTAGAAACAAGAAGAGTTCATACCGGTTTTCCTTGTTGCTTCCCTTCCGTCGATATTCGTCATTACTGCCTTGTCACTTGCACGATCGAACGTGGGAAATATTATCAAATTCCATCACAGACTCGAGCTGAACTCTGAAAACAAAGCAAACTAAGGAGAGAAAGGAAATCTGTTTGGGTTTTTTAAAGGTTTAAACGAGAGAAAAAGAAAAGAGAAAATCTTTTTGTTGTTTTTGCAAAGAAAGAAAGAAAGAAGAACGGGAAAAAACTTCGAAAAGATCAAAGAGAAAAAAAATAAAACAGATAATACAATGGAAAAGTGAGAAGGGCACGTACTCCCCCAAGCTTAGGCTTCTGGCCTAAGTTGGTACTCCCTCCGTTCCAACATAAGTGTCGTAGCCTTAGTACAACTTTGTACTAGAGCTAGTACAAAGTCGAGTCAGTTATTTTGGAATGGAGGGAGTAGTAGCTAATGTCCCCAGGAGCCTCCTGCTCCAGGGTGGTACTGGTGAGTCCAAGGGTCGTATGAGGCTTCCGGTGCGTACACCGAAGTCCTCGGATCATCCCACGAAGAAGGATCCGCGCTCCAAGCAGAGGAAGACCCTTCACCAAACTGGGTGACGGTCTCCCGCTGGAAAGGTGGTAACTCACCATGCTCCTCCTCGTCGGGCACAACCCCCTCCATGGGGGTATGAAACTGATGCTGGACCACGAACTCATCGAACTGGATAGCATCAAAGGACCATCCGTTCATGCGAGAAAAATCGAACAAAAGAGGTGCAGGTAGACGGATCTTGCGTTCCGTGGTGGCTCCGAAACGCAAGATATAATCAAGGTTACCAAACTCGGAAGTCATGGTAACAAACTTATGCCTTTTCATAGCATCAAGATCAAAACTTAAATAAGTAAAAGGCTTATCATTAGGGTGTGGGGTGCCATTAAGAGACTCTAGGATAAGTGTGGCGTAAACGCCACCAAATAAATCTCCCTTGTTACTGTTCTGTGACACCCTGGATTTTGGAACTTTCTTTTTCCAAAAACTTTTCTGATTTATTTATGGATTTGCTATTGGAGTTGATTTTGATCACCTCGTTGGACTTGAAACTTGAGCATATTTTCTTTCCATGCTCAAGTGGACCTTCAATCCAAGCCTTTCCATTTTCATCCCATGGACCCATCTCATCCAAGCCACCATTTTATTCAAGCCTTATATTCATTTTTCCAATAAAAGGGATATTCCTATTATTTGAAGTTTGTGAAGCAACCCCTATTTATATTCCTCCATAAATCCCCAAATAATTCACACATGTCATGAACATCATATCTTGCCAAATTCTCCAAAAACATTTCATAGCCCAAGTGGATTTTTCCTCTAGAAAAATTCATTTGTCTGTGGGGGCAGATTGGAGCTTTGTGAAGGGAGTGCCATTTTCCTTGATCCATTGCTGGTGAAGCTTTTTGTGCAATCTCATATGATCATATTTTTGATCTCCACCAAATTCCACCACCATTTGATTAGCCAAACTCCCACAATAAATTCCCAAAGTTTGGATGCAGCAAAGGGGCATTGTGAAGCAAGTACATGATAGGCGATCCCATTTGCCATGAAACTTTTTGAGCATGATCCTACCACCAAATGACTCCACCAAACCAGATTTGAGACAAATCAAATCACCCATATGTGTGCACCATCATGTTGAACTTTCTGACCAGTGGGCCACATTGTGAAGCAAGTTCTAGCTATGTGTGTCCAATGGCTATGATATTTTATACACATGTGCACCATGCCAAATAACCAAGCTAAACCAATTTTCAGCCAAATCAAACAATCCAGTGAGATGCTAGCCTCACCAACACCATTCTGACCTATTTGGTGCTTTACAAAGGAAGTACAAAAAATATTGATCCAAATGATGTGAAACTTGGCATACATACTCAAAATACTGTATGATTGAGCTCTGCAAAATATCATGCTTAGGGGAGCTATGTACAAGCCATGGTACATTACAAACACCTTATGCAGCATTGTGCCATTTACAAAGGAAGTACCATTTACATTGCTTTGTTTGAGCCCAAACTTCCCAGACCTCTAGTCCTTTGTACCCCAAAGCCAGAAGACATCTTGGTCCTATCCAAATCCACCCCATGTGAGCTTTGCTTCTGCTCAAAGTTTGCTACATCAAACTTCAGGATGAGATAGAGATCACCACAGTGCACCAAATGACCAGTCAATCCTACCACACTGATCAGCGTGCGAAGGACTCCACAATAGACAAACATGGCCACGAAGAATCCCATCCATAGCTTGGTGGCCACGCCATTGGCGTGCTCTGGACGCGCAATGTGCGCCCGCGCGTGCTCCGCCCGCGTGCCCGACGCGTCGCCGTCTTGCCACTGTACACCCCGTCATCTTCTGGTTGGCAATCTGCGCCACATGGCTTTCCCGCCTCCCGACGCAGCACGCCGCCCCGTCGAGTCGCGATCGTGGCCCTGCTCGCCGCGCACGCCTCGGCCGCACCCCCTTGTCGCGGCTCCGAGCACGGATTCCCTCCCCCCCTATATAAAGGAGGCACCCCCACGAGCCCTCAGACCACCTCCAGCACCACCCCACACCCTCCTGGCCTCCTCCCCCTCTCCAATTTGCGCCGGAGACTTTCTCCCGTCGCCGGAGTCGCCATTTCCGCTGCCAGCTTCTGCTCGAATTCGCGACAGTAGCCACCCCCTCGCCTCCGCAACTTGGATAGAGCCCCGCCGGAGCCACCCCGTGCCTCGCCGAGGCGCCGCGGCCATCACTCCGCCCGTAGCCCATGCCCGCCGTGGCCCGTGGGAGCAGCGCCACCGGCCGCCCCTTGCAGTGCCGCAGCCACCGGCGGCGCGCTCTGGGGCCCTGCACCCAGCGCCCCTCCGCAGGCTAGCCACTGTGGTCTCCTCGCCGGCGCCCCGAGCCCCGCGGCCGTGCTCTGTTCTGGGCTGAGCGAAGAAGAGACAAGGGAGGAGAGAGAGACCCCCTGGGCCCCGCCTGTAAGCGGCCCACGAGGCTCACAAGCGGGCCCGCTCCGTTTAAGTGGTAGCGCACCCCAGCCGGTACGCTTTCCTCTTCTGGACGGAATACGTTTTCGGTGAAAGAAAGTGTATTTCTTTCTTCACTGCCCTAAAGTACGCTTTCTCCGTTCAAAGGCGTATTTTTTTCTTCAAGTAGCCCGGAATACGCTTTCACTTCACAGAAAGCGTATTTCTGCCTAAATCCAGCCCCGACACCGTTTCGTTGATATCTCCGCAACCGTAAGTCCAAACGCGGTGATTCTTTTTATGTTGTCTTCGTATCGAGTTCCTCTTCAGTTTGGCATAAGTTTTGTGCCATGTTTTTATGTTTTTATGTGCTGGTCAAAAAAAAGATGGCGTTGGACCTTTTGCCCGTTGCTTTTATAAAATATTTTGTAGGGTTTTGCTTGTGTTGAAGATCCGGTAGTATTTCACACTCCTCTGGTGAAAGGCAAGCCACAATAACCTTTGCACCTTTGCAAATCTTTGATATGTCTTTAAAAATTGATTTACCGTGATGTGCTTATATCGTTGACCGTAATCATGTTGCCATGCTATGATTGATGTTAGCATTTCCATGCTATCCTTGAATATGCTCCTGTTATGCCATGTTTTTCCATGTTACATCCATGCTATGTTTTCATCATGTCATTTCCATGTTATACTCTGCACCATCTAACCACAACAACACCATGCTAAGTTGATCATGTTATCTCTATGCTAGTTCATGCTATGCCTAAGTTATGCTTAGCTGCATTCATAATGTTTCCACGTTAATAACTGAATCTTTTTAACACAGATAAGTTCACCAACTAAAAATGTTTTTGATCATATCTGAAACTGTCATGTTAATATGCTATGCATTGTATGATCTGATACTCATGTTGCACCTGACGCTTGTGTTCGCTGTTGGAGATATGCTTCGTGACAAGTTGATCAGGTGCCACCGAAGCGGACTTATCCGTGCAGCCACATTTTCTTGTATGGGCGGGCCTTGATTCGGTCTGCTGGTTGGTCTCTTATTTGTATCGCCCAAGAGGGGAGGCTATGCGCGGTAGTTGCCTTTGGCCGGGTAAACGGCGATAGTCTTGACAACCCAAGTATGTTTTGCGCGCGGTCCCCGACGGGGGGCAAAGTTTAAGAGTGGTTCTGGTGGTAACGTGGACACCTAACCACAGGTGGTTCTGGTGTTAACATAGGACACCTAACCATGGGGGCTACCCAAGACAGGATGTCGGTGATACGGTAAGTGGCTCACACGGTAGTATCGGTCTCGTTGGAGATGTCCTAGTCCACTCCCGCGGTGCGAGTTCCCAGGATCCTGTGGGACAAGTACCAGGGTGCTGGATGGAGGAGGAACTCCATAATGTGGGTAACGTGCACATACTCTGCAGAGTCAAAATCTATTCGAATAGCCGCATCCTCGGTCGTGGGACACAGTTCGTACTAGGTCACACCATATGATCAACTTGAGTACGGTGGCAAGTTTGTGGTAAGTGGATGGTCATGCGATGAGTGGATTGGTTGGGTGGTAACGGAGGACACCTAACCCGTTGGATGGTCATGCGATGACCCGTTCGGTCATGCGACGACCCGTGGAAGTGAACGGCCACTAGATGACCCGGTGCTTGAGTCTATAAGGACTCTGAGGTAAGCCACATGATCGTGCGACGATCATGTGGGGTACATTGTGTGTGCATTAGACTTAGTGCTGTTAATATGCTTGATGATTATATGGTTGCCTGATATTGTTTCTCACCTGTTTAATTCACTAATATACTTTAACCTGTTGCCATGTTATTGTTTTGCCTTGTTGCATGGTTGTTGTGAGCTTGCAAGTACATTCAATGTACTGACCTGGCGTGTTATGCCAGATTTGCAGGCCGTGTTTTGGATGCGTAGGACGACGTTCCCGCTATTTGCGAGCAAGGAGGTGTCCCAGCCATTGTCCCTTTGGATTGGAGTTCATCATCGCCGTTATTGTTCCTCTGCTGTCGATATTCCACTGCTAGAGTTATGCTGCTGCTTGGTGTAGAACTGAGGCTAGTCTGAGGAGCAAGCTATGTCTCCGCTAGCATTGTAATAGACCTCGTGTACCCCTATCTTCAGTAATAGACAGCTGTTCAGTTCTATATCAATCAGTGTCGTGCTCCAGAAGACTAGATCTCTAGGCTGGTGCATGGGGCGTTCCGGTCCTCTGAGCCGGGGTGCCCCACGTTCATAGCAAGGCGTCGAGCAATTAAGGCACCCACATTATAATCAAACCTCCCTGAGAGGGCGGTTTCCAGGATAGCAATATCCGGCGCAGAAATGCTTCTCGTGTTGTCACGAGCTAACACCCCTCTAGCAATATAATACGCAAAATACCTGAGGTGTGGGAATAAGATGCTAGAGGTTTTTGACCGATGAATATCCCTCGTATCCATGCTACAGAAAGAGTTGAAGACGGTTCTCAGCTCGTAGGGCTGAGAGCTTATCTTCGCCGTTAGTCCAACGTTCTGCACACCTATTATTTCACAAAACTTTTCCAAAGGCATGGTCAAAAGATTATTGTAAATTTTAAACTCAACAGAACCAGTATCAAGGTTATATCTAAAACTGTTAATGAAACAGGAGGTGAGTTTTTGGTACTGAGCAACACGGCACGTTGCGAGCCACGTCAGACCTGCATTAACACAAAGATTATAGAACTCCTCCTTAATTCCTGCAGCTTCAAGGAATTCATTGCATAGGAAAGTCATTGCACGTGCTGGATTTGTGTCCAACAACTCTAAGGGCACATGATCTTCGTTGTAGCTCACCCTAGCAGTCGAGGGTGAAGCTGCAGCTCTTGTAACTCGATCGGAGCGCTCGGGCCTTTTCTTCCCAAGCCACCCCTTTGCTCTTCCTAGCAAACTCATTTCTGAAATTTTTGACAAATTACAAAAACAAGGATTTAAACAAAGTGAGTTAAGGCAAACTACTCAACCCACTTACCTAAGGCAAAACATGCATCAAAACTTGGAAAATAAACTTCTACACATGCAAGCAATCTGATCTAAACAGCACCAAGAACTACTAAATACTCACAAATGAAGCCACCAACCAAAAATCTATTTGGAGGAGTGGAGGAGTTACATACTAGGGAGTATTTGCTCAAGATCTCATCTCAAATGATGGGTTGTGGAGAGAGATCGAAAATCACCTCCACGAACAGCAAGAACGCAAGAACAAGTGCAGGACTCGTGTTTTTGGAGAGAAAGAGAGAGAGAGGAAGAAGAATCACCTGGAGGTGGGACCTGTGGGCCCCAGGCGCCCTATGGGCGCGGCCAGGGGGAAGGCCGCGCCAGCTGGCCGCCTGGGCCACTGGTGGCCCACCCTGGTCAGCCCAGGTACCTCTGGGTCACTCCCGGCATGGAAATTTTTATTTTTATTTTTCTGGAATTTTAATGAAAACTTCACTGTTGAAAATTTCTCGGAGTTCAAAAAGCTGCAAAACTTTCTGAAAACTTAAAGAGGTGATTAGTATTGTGAAGCTTCAAAAACACAAAAACTTGGTACAGCAAAGAGAATAAAAGCTAAAGCAAATGAAAACATAACAAGCTTAACTTTTTACCTATATAAAACAAGCTCACTAGTACGGTTGATCAAGTCTTACCAACAAACCGGCGATATATAGAACAAGAAGTCTCGCCTCTTATGAAGTGATCATTGCACCTTTACTTTAATGGACATTGTCCCCACCATAATGGTTTTGTATTTGTGGTGCACATATAGTGGACAGTCCCATTCTCCAATCTTCACGGTCTCATCATTCTCTATAGAGTTAAGGCCATGCCTCTTGTCGATCTTCTTTGGAAAATACACTGTGTATTCTTTATCATCAACGTTGAAAGTGACCTTTCCTTTATTGCAATCAATAATAGCACCTGCGGTGTTAAGAAAAGGTCTACCAAGAATAATGGACATGCTCCCATCCTCGGGCATGTCAAGCACAACAAAATCTGTTAGGATCAAACAATTAGCAACTTCAACGGGAACATCCTCACAAATACCAATGGGGACAGCTTTTGATTTGTCAGCCATCTGAAGGGAGATATCTGTAGGGATTAGTTTCTCTAAACAAAGCCTCTTGTAAAGAGAGAAAGGCATAACACTACCTCCTGCACCAAGATTACATAAAGAAGTTCTGACGTAATTATTCTTTATGGAGCAAGGAATGGTGGGTATACCTGGATCACCAAGCTTCTCAGGAATCTTGCCACTGAAATAGTAGTTAGCAAGCATAGTAGATATTGCCTCATTAGGAACTTTTATTTTATTTGTGACAATATCTTTCATATATTTCGAATAGGGATGTAACTTAATAGCATCACTCAAAGGGATTTGAAGAAAAAGAGGTTTCATCCATTCACAAAACATATTGTAATGATCTTCTTCTTTATATTTGAGGGACTTACCTGGAAAGGGCATGGGTTTATGTATCCATGGTTCTCTTTCCTTTCCATGTCTTCTTGCGATGAAGTCTTCTCTAGAGTACTTCTTGCGTTTATCAGGTGTTTCTTCTTCTCTTACCTTGGGAGAATCATCCTTCTCCGTGTCCTTTTCTTCAGGCTCGGCACCGTCTTCTGTTTCAGCATCAGAGGTAGATATGTTGTTATGATCAACAGCTGGATTTTCACTTGTAATGGGATCATCGGGATTGTCAGCCTCCTTGTGTTTCTTCTTCTTCTTTTTCTTTAGAGAGCTAACAGTCTCGTCTTCTTCTTGTACTTGAGAATCTTGCTCGATCCTCTTTGGATGCCCCTCAGGATAGAGTGGGTCCTGGGTGTGTGTTCCACCCCTAGTTTTGATGCCATAATCTTGTATGTCCTGTTTGGCATTATTAGCAAGAAAATCTTTTTGCACATTAGAAATTTGTTCAAGCTGAGTTTGAACCATATGAAAATGCTTAACAAGACATTTAACATCATTAACTGTTCTTTCTAGAACACCACACAAACTTTTGATAGCAAGAGACATTTAACATCATGCAACTGACTTTGTATCCTCCTATTAAAGTGGCCTTGCTTAATAATAAAATTATCAAGCTCATCTAAGCATTGGTCGGGAGGCTTACCTTTAGGGATGTCACTTTCAGTAAAGTCAAATAGAGAGTGTACCTCTACCAAGGGAGGGCGAGTAGTAGGCTCACACAACTTCTCAATAAGCGGTAAATTCTTCACGTCTTCAGCTTTAGTACCTTTCTCCCTTACAGACCTCTTTGCTTCTTGCATATCTTCGGGGCTCATAACTAGCATGCCTCTCTTTTTCGGTGGTAGAAGTGGTTCAGGAACGGACCAATCTTCATAGTTCTTGGCAATTTTGCACATTAATTCCTCTGCATCGTCCGGTGTTCTTTCCCTGAAAACACAACTAGCACAACTATGCAGGTAGGATATGGATTCATCGGTTAAACCAGCGTAAAATATATCAAGCAGTTCATTCTTGGGGACTCCATGTCCCGGCATAACCTTAAGTAAATCACAAAACCTCCCCCAAGCTTTAGGGAGGTGCTCATCCTGCAATTGTTTAAAGTTATAGATTCTTTGCAAAGAAGCATGTTGCATATGAGCTGGGAAATATTTATCAACAAAGAATTGGACTAAGTCCTGAGGACTCTTAATGGAACCATAGGGTAGTGCATCGTACCATGATTTCGCGTCTTCCTTCAAAGAAAAAAGAAAAAGCTTGGCCACATAGAAGTTTCGTATCTTCTCATCAGAAGTGAATAGGTTACCTAGCCAAGCGAGTTTGGTCAAGTGTGCTATAGCATCATCATTTTCTCTGCCATAAAAGGGGTCAGCCTCGACTGTAGATATAAGTGAAAGATCAACAGACAAATCATAATCAGGATCAATGATGCATATAGGGGATGTGGCAAATTTAGGATCAGGAATAACTTTGTTCTTCATGGAGTGATTTTTGAGTAACTCCTTAACAGCACCAGGGTCAGAGTCGACACACTCTCTGAGTTCCCTGAAAAAATCATCATCAAGAGTAACATAACCATCATCAAGGATTCTCTCCTTGAGTTCATCTAGGCACGGGTAACCAAAGGTTTTGCAGGGAGGAATATAGGAAGCAGGGGTCTCGGTCTTGGATTTTGCTGCAGCCTTAGCAGTCTGAGTTTCAATATAGTAGCCAAGAAAATTAGTATCATCAAGAGTAGTGGAAGCATCATCAAAAGCATCGGACATAGTGACAGACTCAGTAGAAGCATCATGTGGTGGTGGTGAAGCAAACTTACTCATAACAGAAGGTGAATCAAGTGTAGCACTAGTGTTCAGAACAGTACCTTTTCTTGTACGGGATGGTAAGATCGGAACCTTGGGGTCTCCTTTCTTACCCATAGCGGATGATGTGCAGCAGGCAGGATACTTCAAGTAGACTTGTAAATATTGCTACGCTCCCCGGCAACGGCGCCAGAAAACGGTACTTGATGACCCACAACCGTAAGGGATCGAGATAGTCTTCGCGGGTAAGTTAACCCAATTTATTGATTCGACACACGGGGAGCCAAAGAGTATTTATAAGCTTTGACAGTTGAGTTGTCAATTCAACCGCACTTGAAATATACTTGCTTGCGACAAAAGATAAGTGGTAATGGTAATATGATAGTGATGGTGGCGACAGCAAAAGTAAACAGCAAAAGTAACAACTAATGACCAGCAGGATAGAAAACAATGTAGGCTAGGGAGATGGATGGTTGGGCGCTGCATGGATGAGAGTGAACATGTAATAGATTCTAACACGGGGCAAGGCACACAGAAAAGCAATGATCATCTAGGCAAATATCAAACTTTAGGCATGTATCCCGTAGGTAGTTGTGCGTGCTTGCAATAAGAACTTGCGCAACATCTTTTGTCCTACCATGCCGCTACGAACGGGGCCAAAGGGAACTTATGGAGATTAAGGTGCTCCTGTCAAAGAGCACCGGAACAAAGCAATAAACTCAATGGATACATGGAATCCTCAAATTATGGACCATCCCCTTTGGTGTCCCAAGCTGTCACCTTTGGGATCGCCGGTCCCGGACCATAATAGGTGCATGCAACTCATAGATAGGATCAAGAACACAAATATATTCATGAAAACACATAGGGCTCAGATCTGAAAACATGGCACTCGGGCCCAAAGTGACAAGCATTAAGAGCAACAAGTTGAAGCAAAGAAGATAAACACCAAAGTAGATGATAGGCAACATGCCCCCAACAATCTGACGAACTATTACATGATCAAACTCATCCAATCCCTACCATCCCCTTTGCCTACAGCAGGGAATAAATCACTCATGTGAAGAGAAGTCATGGAGGAGGGATGGATTGGTCATGGTGATGACGATGGCGATGGCGACGATCTCCCCTCTCCGGAGGCCAAATCAGCCTCCAGATTAGCCCTCCCGAAGAAGAACATAGAGTGGCGGCGGCTCCGCGACGGAAACTGGAAAAGCGACTTCTGTTTTGGGGTTTTCCCATCACGAGAATAAATAGGAGTCGAGGTAGGGCACGAGAAGAGGTGGGAGCCTCCCAGGCGCACCCCCCCGGCGCGGCCAGGGGTGGGGCCGCGCCAGCCAGCCGCCTGGGGCCCCGGTGGCCCCCCTCTGGCCCCACTTCTAGCTTGTGGAAGCTTCTGGTGCGTGGATTTTCTGTGAATTTTCCCGGAATTTTCTGAGATACCTAAAAATCCATTTTCCTGCACACAATAAAACCATACAGGCAGCTCTGCTGAAAACAATGTTAGTCCGGGTTAGTTTTGTCCAAATCATGCAAGAATGAAGGCAAAACAATAGCAAAAGTGTTTGGAAAAGTAGATAAGTTTGAGACGTATCACTCGCTGAAGTTGTTGATCCCGAAGCTATTGATGTTGGAGATGTTTACATTTCACCAACACTTTCTGCAATGATTCAAACTTTATACAATGAGTGAAGGGATTTGCATGCTAGGGACAGATCTGTGTCTGCCTAGATTCTGAAGTTCAAGAAGAAAGCAGACGCCGAATCTGATGGAGACTTCAAGAACGAAGCCGAAGCTGCTTCGAAGAAAATTGCTGATGTCAATGAGAAAACAAAGAAAAATATTCAAGTGTTTCAAGGAAAGATCAAATCTGCCATCAAAGAATGTTGCAAGACGCATAATGCTTCAGTCATGGCTCTTGATTCCAAGAAGCGTGAAGCTATTCTAAAGCTACTAGCTTCTCCTCTTCCCCAGCTGCAACCAAGGAAGCGCCGTCTGATCACTGATATGACGAAGCTGATGAGGTTAGGTCTCATCCCACCAAGAAGATCCCAAGACACGTTTCACCCCCTCGACGCAAGATCATCACCCTCCCCACTCCAACCGCAAAACTACCTGCTCCCGAAGCCGTTCCACCCCGTGCTCCACCTCCACCTCCTCCTCAACCCGCTCCACAACCATCGCACCACGACAACTTTGAGCCAGAGCCTTCGCCCCAAGCTCAAGCCATACCAATCCCTTCAAAAGATTACTCTTCGTCTCACTCTGCAAGAACAAGAAGGCGAAGCCAAAGACCAAGCTTCTCCAGATGAGCCCGAAGCCAATGCAGATGCTGAAGAAAATGAATTGGCCATTATGACCTAACTCCAAGAGCGAGCCATAGTTTCTCAAAGGCAAGCACCCCATTGCACTCCTGCCCAAGATACTCAACTGGACTCCATCTACCCACGTGAAACATTTCCAATTTTCCTGGGAGATGGTTCTTCTTCAAGACATGGTCCAGATTTTGATCTCGAAGTTCATCCCCATTGCACTCGCTTCTTTGGCACAAGTCCTAATGATTCACCCAGGACTGCAGATGACCATCGCTTCTGGAGTGCTGAACAACAGATTCTGTACACGAAGCTGTACTGTCAGAAGGGTGTTCTATTAAGGCACAAGTATTTGGACATGCGAAGTCTAACTTCTGCAACGTGCTTCCAGAACATCATGGAAAACATCGAATCACAAAATCTGACAAGCTTGTTTGCCATGGAGACACCATTTAACTCTGAATTGATCAAGCAATTCTATGCCACTCTCTATGTTTCTGGAAATCCTGATGACACTGCTACATTGGTACTTGAGTGGATGACTCAAGGCAAGGTTTTTCGGATGCATTCTGATGAATTCATGGACATTGTGAATATCCCTCGGCACACTGGCAAACTTTCAAAGGTTCACTTGATGCCTGATCCTACTGAAGCTGAATTTGCTTCACTGCTGGATCCTGAAGTCACTAGAGATCACATGCCTGAAAACATTCGCCCGAAGCATCTGGTATTCATTTCAAATACTTGGTTTTATATCTTGTCTAACTCTCTGATGCCTCTCGGCATTGCAAATGACGAGTCCAGCATTCACTATCATACACGTCAAGCTTTGCTGAAGCTCAGTCATGGCCATGTGTTTGACTTCGAGGATTGTTTTCTTCGTTATATGGTTCAAGTTGCTGAATTGGTCCATCAATTGAAGCCGTATGCTCCCTGGCTCCAAGACATATGCAATTATGGGCGCAGTGAAGACTTTGTTGCCAAGAATGACCCGAATATGTTATGTCATCCTGTGCGTGATACAATGAATATCTTCAGAAGGACAAATGATCCATTTGCCACATATGTAGGAGTCAGACAGCATGTCAATGAACGCAACATGTCGAATTCTTTCCAGAAGGAAGTGTATCACTTTGAAGTTGGGATTCAATCACAACAGATGCTGGAAAACTTCATTGAAGGCAATCAACGCCAAATGAAACATCTCTCTGATGAAATCAATAGAGTTGGCAATATTTCTCTAAACAACAACCAGTACCTGAAGGTCTTGAAGCGCCATTCATGGAAAGGTTTGAGGAAGTTCAACTCAGTCAAAAAGCTTGAAGCTGCTCGGATTTTCAAGGACTATCCACATCTTCAACGCCACTTCTCAAGAAATGACTCGATAGATCGCCCCAACCCAAATATCCCTTCACTGGAAAAGATTGTTGAAGTTTTATTTGTTAATCCAGCTGAACAGATTCGTCCTGATACTCTCTCTGATGAAGACTCCCACACATCAAAGAAACAAGATGATCCTCTCAACGACAGTGATCGTGACTTGCTTCAGGCGCCGCTGGACATTGAAGAAATAGAGTCGCCTGCTTCCACCGAAGGAGACACTTCTGCAGATGCATCTTCTTCGGGCGAAGACAATCAGCAGGGTCCCCGGGTTGCAGCAAACGAGTAAATACTCTTGATCTACCTCTCACCTTTTGTCCAATTATTGACAAAAAGGGGGAGGATGTAGCATCGATTGAGTTCAGATTCGCTGCAGGGTTTAGGGTTTCGATTCGATCTTTTGTGTGTTAAGTTACAACAAACTTTCCATTCGCTTCGATTGGGTTGTATGTCGGGACCCGGGGTTAGCGTATGCAAGTCCTGCTACAACACAATCATATGGAGAGCCGAGAACCGTACCCACTTGTCTAAGCAGACAAGGCCAAGCACAGAACATTCTCGGAAAGCATCGAACGTGAGGGGCATCCCATCCAGGCCGGATGATCAACTGAGATGGATCCTCATCGTCCGCACACAAGTCTAAATGATATGGGTGGTGAACTCCCATAGTCATAGACAAGTCTCCTCAACCATACTATCGATTGTATTATAACCCTTACATAGACTTACTCCAGCCCGATCACTTAGTCGGGGTCTAGGGCGGGCTCGATCATACATCGAAGTGTGCAAGTGACAGAGTCACGAGCAATCGCATCGCGATGCCCCAAGATGCGCACATCTAAGGGCCACTTGGTGTATAAAAGACCGCCAGCCAGATCACAACTAAAGTCTCGAAAACCCATACTAAGACATGCATGATATAATCATACACGCAACACACATGTCTAGTATGAACATCAGGTATCATTGCAATTCTCTACAAAGATTACAACTTTATTGATAACTCTTACAGAGTGCACACAGAGATCACAAGTCTTGTATCCAACATTACATCAAACATGAGGAAGAAAAGTAGGTCTGAGTACAGACAAGTTTAACAAATGGCCTAGAGAATCCTTATCTATAAACAAGCCCTTCCACGAGGGACCAGTCGTTTGACTGGGACTACACTAGCTTGGCTTCAGTCGTCGAGCACCAGGAAGAATCCACCTTCGGGGTCAGTGGGTTCATCTAAAAAATAGAATAAGCAAACGTGAGTACAAAGTCGTACTTAGCAAGACTTACGTAGGAACTATACTACTCATGCACATGTATCAAGATAAAGGGAGGTGGGGTTCATCAGCAGAAGTGCCATCTTTGACTTGGCTAGTCCTGAATTACGAGTACCAGACTTGAGGTAAGAAGCGTACACGAGTCCACTACATCTCCAACCAAATACACCACCATGGTGCCTTGCTCGACTTCCCCACGAGAAAGCACACCATAGCACTCACGCTTATCTTGGAAAGTTTTATAAGTATCCGGGTCAAGTTGTCTAATAATCAGGCACAGTTTTCCAAGTAGTCCCTTACCGCGGACGCGGCTATCGAATAGTTTATTAACCCTGCAAGGGTGTACTGCTACACACATGAAACTATCAACTACCGCCGGGATCTCTTCAACCTTCAAGCGGGTGTCGGCGAGCATAAATTTCCACAACTTTTACCTCACAGCCAACTCAAGTACAATGGAGACACCTATCTCGGCTGGAGTCCACATCGTGGACCCGACCGGTTTACCGATGTGGTCCCAGAAGATGTGTGCAGGGTCCCAAGCCAGCCTGAATAGCCGTTCTTCCACTTTGCAGACCGTGCCACAGACCTACCAGAACTCCGAACTACTGCGACTCATTGAACTAAGAAGGGGTGAGTTAGTAGGTTGAGCGGGGGTCCTTGTGCCCAACATGTGGTAGTAATCTTCGTCTTGGATGACCACACAAGTACTCGGGCTTAAGGCGGTGTTCAACGAGACAACCCACTGTGTACTCCTACACATCCTCTCATCGTTCACCTTGTATTAGGGTAGATTGACCAACAAATTTCCACCATCATCAACATGATTTCTACCATTCCGACTCACAGATCAAAGTAACCTCATTGTAAACTCTAAGCATGCAATAAGCTTTAACAGTTGCAGGGGCCACATGATATCAACCAACTCCTACATTTGCTAGGATTCTGGTTTGCTTACTACTGTGAAAAATGATATGTCATGCAAAGGAATGGGTTCATCTATGCGGTAGAAACGTAGCATGGTAATCATCCTAAACAATACCTAAGTGAGACTGAGAGGGAAGTGGGATTTTATCGACATGAATAATGGGGGTTTGCTTGCCTTGCTGACGAGGTTTGATAACGGGGTCTTCGACGAAGGGGGTGGCCTCCGGTTCCGGCTCCACTTCTATCGAGCAAACAAGGCAATCAAGGGATAAATATAATTGCAATGCTCAAACACATGATCAATCTTGTAGTCTGATGTTCATGGTCACAATGTGTTTGCAATTCCATTTAAAAGGAGTATATTGCAATTGAATTGCAAATTCAAACTCCATTTTGAATTTAAAAGGAATGCATATGCTTTGTTACCACTGTTCACCCAAGCAAACTTGGTCAAACATGAAAACAGATTGCATATTAAGATTCCTTGAATTTTTCTAATAATTTTAGACATATTATTTGCTATATTTGGAGTTAGGATGAATATTCTATGAATTTCCAAAGTTTTAAGTATTTTCTGCCAATTTCTGAATATTCTTTTAAATAGAAAAGCTATTACTGCGTCATACATGCATCATCATGACATCAGGGGGCCTCTGACAAGGGGGACCCACTGGTCAGTGTCTCCTGTGTTAATTAAAACGATTTAAACTGATTAAATTAAACAGGGGGATTAGTGTGGCCTTGGGCCCACATGTCAGTCTCTGGTGGGGGGGGTTAAGCTTAGGATTAAGCTAATGGAGAGCTCGCCGGCGCCGGAGTTCCTGTAGTCGCCGGAATCTCGTCGGGATCGCGATTTAGGGCACGGGTTGGGGGTTGGAGACAACGGGAAAGAAGCTGGGGAGCGTCCGCGTCTGGTGGTGCCGTTGGGGGGTCAAGGGGTGCTCCAGAGCACGGGGGGCTTCAGTGGAGGCGGCGGCTCGAGCACTGACTTCGCCGGCGAGGAGATTTACAAAACGAGGAGAGGGGGAATCGGAGCATAGAGCTCACCCAAACACGATGGAGGCCTCGTCGGTGCCGGAGAAGACGTGGGTGTAGCTCAATTCGACGCCGGAGTTTCTGTGGCCGGCGACGGGAACTCGAAGCTGGCGTGTCTCCGGTGGGTGCTCGGCTTCAATTGAAGCGGGGGAACGATGAAGTCGTCGACGGCGAAGCAGATTGACACGGCGGCGAGGCTGGAGGGGCTCGATCGCCACGTCGGTGCACGGTCGTGCCCGGCTAGGGTTTCGGGTGCGCGACTTTTGCACGCCGGGGAGGAAGGCGAAAGGTGTGCGCGATGGGGAGAATGGCCTGGGCGTCTCCCTGGGCGTGCGTGGCGACGAGAAGAGACATGGGGGAGGGCTAAGGAGCTGCCACGGCGGCACTGGCGGCATGCCGGGCACGCAGCAGTGTGCTCGTGCCCGAGGAAGACGACAGGGGAGCCCCCCGGTGGGCTGGGCCGGCTGGGGAAGGTGGGCTTCGCCCCTGGGCAACAGGTAAGCTCTTCTCTTTTCTTTTCTTATTTTCTTTTACTGCAAATATGTTTTGGCTCTGCTAAAAATAGTTAGCCCATTTATAAAATGCTTAAACTTTTTATATGGCCTCACATAATAATAGGCTAGCCATTTGTAAAGTTTGGCACATTTTAAAATTCAAATGAATTGAACTTTAAATCAAATAGGGGTTTTTTTATTAATTCCAAGGTCCTGCTTTCATGTGATCACACTAATTTATGGGACTTTTCAAAAGTCAAACAAAGATTTTTGGAGAAGTTTTATTTCTGGCCATTTGAATTAATTCATTTGGGGGGGGTGTTCTCTCTCCCATTTCAATTTCTTTTTGAAATTTTTAACATGATGCAAATTGAGTCTTGATCCTATCACATTACCTAACAGAGGGTTCTGACAAATCGCCCCCACTCAACAGAATCTCGTCCCGAGATTCAGAAGTATGCGGGAGGAAGGAGGGATACTCGGCACTGAGACGGTCTTCTCTTTCCAACATAGCCTCTTTCTCAGAGTGGTGAGACCATTGCACTTTCAGAAACTTAATCTTCTGATGACGAGTGACACGCACTGCAGAATCAAGAATACAAACGGGGTATTCTCGATAAGAAAGGTCATCTTGGAGATCAAGCGTTTCATGGTCGACTTCGCGGATGGGGTCCTTGAAGCAACGCCTGAGTTGTGACACATGGAATATATCATGTACTCGGGAAAGGTGCGGGTGTAGTTCAAGTTGGTAGGCAACTTCTCCATGTTTCGCAAGAATGCGGAAAGGTCCGATGTAACGTGGGGCCAACTTGCCTTGGATACCAAATCGTTGGGTTCCCTTCAGAGGAGTAACCCTAAGGTAAGCATTCTCATCCAGATTGTAGCTTTCTTGCCTATGATGACGATCATAGTAGCTTTTCTGACGAGACTGCGCTGCTTTCAATTGATCACGAACAATGCGAACTTGCTCTTCTGCTTCCTTGATCATAGAGGAGTTCAAAAGGATCCATGTTCAGACTAGATTGAAAACTATTGTTATAAGCAAATTCAGGGAATGGCAGAGATTTCTACCAATTCTTTCCGAATGAGATAACACAAGCTTTGAGCATGTCTTCAAGAATTTGGTTAACCCTTTCGACTTGACCGCTAGACTGAGGATGGAAAGCTGTACTAAAGGAGAGATGAGTTCCCATAGCATTCTGACAGCTTCCCCAAAATCTAGAGGTGAAAAGGCTACCGCGATCAGAATTGATTTCCAAAGGAACACCATGAAGAGACACAATTCTAGAGACATACAAGTCCGCTAACTGGCTAGCAGTTATAGACTCGCGAACTGGAAGGAAGTGAGCAACTTTGGAAAGTCTATCCACTAAAACGAAGATGGCATCATTTCCTTTCTGGGTTTTTGGAAAGCCAGTGATGAAATCCATACTGACTTTGTCCCATTTCCACTCTGGAATAGGCAAAGGTTGAAGAGTACCAGCAGGTCTTTGATGTTCTGCCTTAATGCGACGACAAACATCACATTCAGCAATGAACTGAGCAATTTGTTGCTTCATCCTCGTCCACCAAAATCTCTGGCGTAGGTATCGGTACATCTTTGTGCTACCAGGATGAATCGAAAGGGGTGTATCATGAGACTCCTTAAGAATTAGCCTCCTAAGATTGTTTTTTCGTGGTACAACCAATCAAGCGCCAAAGAAAACGACACCTTGATCATTCAAGGAGAGACATTTAGCAACTCCGCTAGCAATGTTCTTCTTGATCTCTCGAATACAACTATCGCGTTTCTGGGCGGCTATGATTTTATCCTCAAGGGTTGGTTTCGCCACCAAGGTAGAAAGATAGCTACGAGCAACAATCTCAAGATTGAGCTTGCGAAATTCCTCATGAAGAAGTGGTTGATACTGTTGTAACATGAGGTTGTTACAATACGACTTCCGACATAGTGCATCAGCCATGACATTGGCTTTGCCTGGGGTGTAAGAAATTCCTAAGTCATAATATTTTATCAACTCAATCCAGCGTCTTTGCCTGAGATTAAGATCTGGCTGGGTGAATATGTATTTGAGCCTTTGGTGGTCCGAATAGATCTCACAACGATTACCAAGGAGGTAATGTCGCCAAGTTGTCAGGGCATGAACTACGGCAGCGAGTTCAAGATCATGGGTAGGATAGTTCTCTTCATGTGGACGCAACTGGCATGAAGCATAAGCTACCACATGTATATCTTGCATAAGTATGCATCCTAACCCTTGCCGTGAGGCATCACAAAAGATCTCGAAATCCTTTTTGGTGTCTGGAGGCGCAAGTACGGGTGCAGAAGTCAATCTTCTTTTTAGCTCTTGAAAGCTTTCCTCGCACTTGGCGGTCCATTCGAATTTCTTATCTTTCTTGAGGAGTTCCGTTAGAGGCGTTGCAACTTTGGAGAAGTTCTCAACGAAGTGGCGACAATAGCTTGCTAAGCCAAGGAAACTCCTAACTTGCTTAACCGATTCATGTGGAGTCCAGTCAAGGACGACCTGAACTCTCTCGGGATTCACAGCAATGCCTTTTGCAGAAATCACCTGGCCTAAGTAGGTCACTTCTGGTAGCCAAAATTCACACTTTGAGAACTTTGCATAAAGGCGATGCTCTCGGAGTTTCATCAATACCAGCCTAAGATGTTCGACATGTTCTTCTTCGTTCTTTGAGTAGATGAGAATGTCATCAATATAAACTACAACAAATTTATCTAAGTACTCCATGAAGATCTAATTCATCATGCGCGAGAAAGTGGCGGGGGCATTGGTTAAACCAAAGGACATGACGGTGTACTCGTAAAGACCATAACGAGTAGTGAAAGCCGTTTTTCGAATGTCCTCATTTCGGATTTTGATTTGATGATAACCTAATCTCAAATCCATCTTGGAGAAGACAGAGGATCCATCAAGTTGATCATAAAGATCATTGATCCTGGGCAGTGGGTACTTGTTCTTTATCGTCGCTAGATTTAGCGGGCGATAGTCTATGCACATCCTTTCTGTTCCATCTTTCTTCATTACGAACAGAACGGGGCAACCCCATGGCGATGAGCTAGGGCGGATGAAGCCTTTTGCCGACAAAGCTTCAAGTTGGATTTTAAGCTCAGCTAACTCACGTGGGGCCATTTTGTATGGGCGTCTGGAAATTGGTCCGGTTCCTGGCATAAGATCCGCTATGAACTCTACACATTTGTCGGGTGGCTAGATTTTAAGGGGTTGGATCTCTGGATAGCTACCTAGAGGATGACCAAGGTTTACTGGGGGCTACAACAGGTATGTCAGATTAGCAAAGTACCCCAACACAATGGTTAGTGTGGTTCTTCTTGCTAGAAGACATCTAAAGTTGGAGGAAGAGCTGCAAATGATTCAGTATAGGTTTCTAGAACAAAACCTACAGCAAACTCTATTGAACTGTCAGGAATGCCACCCAACAAATCTTCTGGAAAGACATCCGAAAAAGATCGAAGGATTTTGCAAATGCATCAGATAATGTAGAAACCTGGGATGACTCGGACAGCATAACGGTTGTAATTGTAAGAAATGTCTTTTCTTGCAATGTAGAAACAGCACTTACATACGATGTAAGAAATCAAGAAGCACAACAACTCTAGCAAACCGAACACAACATTCCTACGGCTAAAGGGAAGCAAACAACGAGATGTTCTAGTAAGACATAGATGAGCCTAGTCCTATCTTCCCGTAGAACAAGATGAGGGTGACTCAGAACTAAAAACAATGAAGGTAAGGAGAAAAAACAAGCCTTACATTGTTCCCTTATATATCCAGAGTAACTATATAACTATAGAAGGCTCGACTCGACTTTGGCCAAGGCTGATAATCCTACAGTCAGTCCTGCTCTGATACCAAGTCTGTCGGGACCCGGGGTTAGCGTATGCAAGTCCCGCTACAACACAATCATATGGAGAGCCAAGGACCGTACCCACTTGTCTAAGCAGACAAGGCCGTGAGGGGCATCCCATCCAAGCCGGATGATCAACTAAGATGGGTCGTCATCGTCCGCACACAATGTCTAAATGATATGGGTGGTGAACTCCCATACTCATAGACAAGTCGCCTCAACCATACTATCGATTGTATTATAACCCTTACATAGACTTACTCCAGCCCGATCACTTAGTCGGGGTCTAGGGCGGGCTCGATCATACATCAAAGTGTGCACGTGACGGAGTCACGAGCAATCGCATCGCGATGCCCCAAGCTGCGCACATCTAAGGGCCACTTGGTGTATAAAAGACCGCCAGCCAGATCACAACTAAGGTCTCGAAAACCCATACTAAGACATGCATGATATAATCATTCACGCAGCACACATGTCTAGTATGAACATCAGGTATCATTGCAATTCTCTACAAAGTTTACAACTTTATTGATAACTCTTACAGAGTGCACACAGAGATCACAAGTTTGTGATCCAACATTACATCAAACATGCTGAAGCGAAGTAGGTCTTAGTACATACAAGTTTAACAAATGGATTAGAGAAGCCTTATCTATAAACAAGCCCTTCCACGAGGGACCAGTCGTCTGACTGGGACTACACTAGCTTGGCTTCAGTCGTCGAGCTCCAGGAAGAATCCACCTTCGGGGTCAGTGGGTTCATCTAAAACATAAAATAAGCAAACACGAGTACAAAGTCGTACTCAGCAAGACTTACGTAGGAACTATACTACTCATGCACATGTATCAAGGTAAAGGGAGGTGGGGTTCATCAGCAGAAGTGCCAGCTTTGACTTGGCTAGTCCTGAACTACGAGTACCAGACTTGAGGTAAGAAGCGTAAACGAGTCCACTAAATCTCCAACAAATTACACCACTATGGTGCCTTCCTCGACTTCCCCACGAGAAAGCACGCCATAGCACTCACGCTTATCTTGGCAAGTTTTGTAAGTATCCGGTTCAAGTTGTCTAATAATCAGGCACAGTTTTCCAAGCAGCCCCTTACCGCGGACGCGGCTATTCGAATAGTGTATTAAACCTGCAGGGGTGTACTGCTACACACATGAAACTGTCAGTTACCGCCGGGATCTCGTCACCCTTCAAGTGGGTGTCGGCGAGGATAAATTTCCACAACTTTTACCTCATAGCCAACTCAAGTACAATGGAGACACCTATCTGGGCTGGAGTCCACATCGTGAACCCGGCCGGTTTACCGATGTGGTCCCAGAAGATGTGTGCAGGGTCCCAAGTAGGTCTGAATAGTCGTTCTTCCACTTCGCAGACCGTGCCACAGACCTACCAGAACTCCGAACTACTGCGACTCATTGAACTGAGAAGGGGTGAGTTAGTAGGTTGAGCTTGGTCCATGTGCCCAACATGTGGTAGTACTCTTCGTCTTGGATCACCACACAAGAACTCGGGCTTAAGGCGGTGTTCAACGAGACAACCCACTGTCTACTCCTACACAGCCTCTCATCGTTCACCTTGTATTAGGGTAGATTCACCAACACATTTCCACCATCATCAACATGATTGCTACAATTCCGACTCACAGATCAAAGTAACCTCATTGTAAACTCTAAGCATGCAATAAGCTTTAACATTTGCAGGGGCCACATGACAACCAACTCCTACATTTGCTAGGATTGTGGTTTGCTTACTACTGTGACAAATGATAGGTCATGCAAAGGAATGGGTTCATCTATGCGGTAGAAACGTAGCATGGTAATCATCCTAAACAATGCATAAGCAAGACTGAGAGGGAAGTGGGATTTTATCGACATGATCAATGGGGGGTTTGCTTGCCTTGTGGACGAGGTTCGATAACAGGGTCTTCAACGAAGGTGGTGGCCTCCGGTTCTGGCTCCACTTCTATCGAGCAAATGAGGAAATCAAGGGATAAATATAACTGCAATGCTCAAACACATGATTAATCTTGTAGTGTGATGTTCATGCTCACAATGTTTTGGAAATTCCATTTAAAAGGAGTATATTGCAATTGAATTGCAAATTCAAACTCCATTTTGAATTTAAAAGGAATGCATATTCTTTGTTACCACTGTTCACCCAAGCAAACTTGGTCAAACATGGAAACAGATCGCATATTCAGATTCATTGAATTTTTATAATAAATTTAGACATATTATTTGCTATATTTGGAGTTAGGATGAATATTCTATGAATTTCCAAAGTTTTAAGTATTTTCGACCAATTTCTGAATATTATTTTAAATAGAAAAGCTATTACTGCGTCATGCATGCGTCATCATGACGTCAAGGGGGCCTCTGACAAGGGGGACCCACTGGTTAGTGTCTCCTGTGTTAATTAAAACGATTTAAACTGATTTAAATAAAATTGGGGGATTAGTGTGGCCTTGGGCCCACATGTCAGTCTCTGGTGGGGGGATGAAGCTTAGGATTAAGCTAATGGAGAGCTCGCCGGCGTCGGAGTTCCTGTACCGCCGGAATCTCATCGGGATCGCGATTTAGGGCACGGGTTGGGGGTTGGAGACCACGGGAAAGAAGTTGGGGAGCTTCCGCGTCTGGTGGTGCCATTGGGGGTCAAGGGGGTGCCCCAGAGCACGGGGGATTCAATGGAGGTGGCGACTCGAGCACTGATTTCGCCAGCGAGGAGATTTTCAGCACGGGAGGAGCAGAGGAGAGGGGGAATCGGAGCATAGAGCTCACCCAAATACGATGGAGGCCTCGTCGGTGCCGGAGAAGACGCGGGTGTAGCTCAATTCGGCGCCGGAGTTTCTGTGGCCGGCGACGGGAACTCGACGCTGGCGTGTCTCCGGTGGGCGCTCGGCTTCAATTGATGCGGGGGAACGATGAAGTCGTCGACGGCGAAGCAGATTGACACGTCAGCGAGGATGGAGGGGCTCGGTCGCCACATCGGTGCACGGCCATGGCCGGCTAGGGTTTCGGGTGCGCGACTTTTGCACGCCGGGGAGGAAGGGGAAAGGTGTGCACGAGGGGGAGAATGGCCTGGTCGTCTCCCTGGGCGTGCGTGGCGACGAGAAGAGACAGGGGGAGGGCTGAGGAGCTTCCACGGCGGTAGTTGCGGCATGCCGGGCACGCAGCAGTGTGCTCTTACCCGGGGAAGACTACAGGGGAGCCCCCTGGTGGGCTGGGCCGCCTGGGGAAGGTGGGCTTCGCCCCTGGGCAACAGGTAAGCTTTTCCCTTTTCTTTTCTTATTTTATTTTACTGCAAATATGTTTTGGCTCTGCTAAAAATAGTTAGCCAATTTATAAAATGCTTAAACTTTTTATATGGCCTCACATAATAATAGGCTAGCCATTTGTAAAGTTTGGCACTTTTGAAAATTCAAATGAATTGAACTTTAAATCAAATAGGTGTTTTTGATTAATTCCATGGTCCTGTTTGAATTTAAAAAAATTCCTTGACCATAGGAATTCTACCACATCACTTTTCATGTGATCACACTCATTTATGGGACTTTTCAAAAGTCAAACAAAGATTTTTGGAGAAGTTTTATTTCTGGCTATTTTAATTAATTCATCTAGGGGGGGTGTTCTCTCTCCCATTTCAATTTCTTTTTGAAATTTTTAACATGATGCAAATTGAGTCTTGATCCTAGCACATTACCTAACAGAGGGTTCTGACATTGTAACTTAAGTTTTACTTCTTCTGTGAACTGCTACATGTTATGTGTTAATAACCCCCGTGCTTGCAAGTTGCACTCTTATATATTTTTATTGCAGGAGGTTATTCCCATTAAGTTCACAGGTCATTGGCTGATTGCATACTCTTCAAGACAAATATATTTTAAATGCAATTGATTCGCTAAGATATGTGTTAGGCTTCCCATCAAGGATATTCTCCATCAAGCATTCACTTCGATTATATAAATCTTCGATGCTTCCATTCAGGGGGAGTCAAAAGCTTCATATCTTAGAGTTTTCTCTCAACTCAACTCAAAATTCCATATTTTCATCGATGCATGTTTTGTCAACAATAGTCCAAAAAGGAGGAGATTGTAAGAGCAAAGTTATGCCCCCATGTGTTTTGGATATTGTTGTACAAAAAAGTAGAGGAACTAACAAGTTTTCTAGTGTAAAACAGATGGTTAGGTTCCTGAAGTTATAGGTTGGTGTTAAAGCTTCAACGAAGATTTACATATTTACTGAAGCATATCCTCTGGAGTGAAGCTCATCACGGATGTCGACCCCCAAAAATATAAGGAATCCTCAAGCACTTCTCATCGAAGGAGATGACCAAGATGGCACAAGACTTAGTAGTTTTTGCGTATTTCTTTTTCACTTCTTTGAGTCATAGGAAAAACCGTACTATCAAGAGGGGTTTAGTAAATGTACTCCGATTGTTTTGGTGAAAAGACTCAGATCGAATCTGTCAGAACCCTCTGTTAGGTAATGTGCTAGGGTTAGCTAGTGCCTTTGCATCATGTCAAAATTTCAAAAAGAAATCTTGGAAATCATTTTCAAAATGAAAATGGGAGAAGGAACACCCCAGATGAATTAATTCAAAAGGCCAGATAAAAATCTTTTCCAAAAATTCATGTTAGAGTTTTGAAAAGTCTTATAAATGAGTGTGATCACATATCAAGTGATGTGGGACCCACCCCATGCTCATAGATTTTTCAAATATTCAAACAGTGCCTTGGAATTAAAGAAATACCCCTATTTGATTTAAAATTCAAATCATTTGAATTTTAAAAATGTTGAAAGTTTATGAGTGGCTAGTCTATATTATTATGAGGCCACATAAAAATTTTCAGCATTTAAAAAAAAATGTTTAGCTATTTCTATTAGCTAAACAGAACAAATGTCAGAAAAGAAAAATAGAAAAGAAAACAGAAACACTTACCTGTCGCCTAGGCGAAGTCGGCCCACCCAGCCCAGCCGGCCCAAAGGGGCACGGGGGTCTTCTTCCCCGTCCCGCGCCTCCAAGCTGCTCGGTGGAATGCCACCGAGCTAGCTGGTGACGCCACGTCGTCGCCGAGGAGCTTCCAGCCCCTCCCCGTGGCCCTTCTCGCACTTGGACGCGCCCTGGAGAACGACGCATCCATTTCCCCCTCCAGAACTTCCTCCTCCTCCTCCCGTGCTCGTTTCCGTCGCCAACCGAGAGCGCCGCCGCTCGCCGTCGCAAGAACTAGTGGCCACTGACGTCGAGGAGCCGAACCAAGGTGTCCAAGCGCTTCGCCGTCGTCGTCTTCATCGACCTGCGAAAGGAATCGAAGCCGAGTGCCTCCACGAGCTCGCTAGCATCATCGTCTTCATCGCCGGCCGCCGCGGATCGACTTCGAATTCCGGCCAGCTCCGAGCTTCCCCGAGCCCACTAGCCATCCCGTCGAGTTCGTGGTGACCTTCTCACCGTTTTCCCTAACCTAGCACCCTCCCTCTCGTTCTCTATCCGGATCCGCCATGGATGCAGAAGCACGTCGCCGCCATGGATGAGCTCGAGGTCGCCCCTGTGCCCCTTCGACTCAGCCAGCGCGCGCGTTTAGCTCCTGGTCATGCTAGCTTTCGAACGCGAGCGAGATCAGCCCGAACCGTGCATGGTAACGTCGACTACGACCTCGCCGCCGTTCTGTTGCCGCCGGAGTCGTCGCCGTCCTCTCTTCCGACCTCCCCGTGAACCCCCGATGCCTCCAGAAGACGCGGGAGACCTCCAGGAGCAAGTTGGTTCCCTCCGTTTCCCCTCCCGTGGCCGGAATCGTCCTCCCCGTGCAGCGCCGCCGTGGTCCAGTCGCCGGCGTCAAGCCGCCGGCGTGTCAGTGCTAACCCCCCCGGTTAATCACCTAATTAGTGACCCCTGGGTCACTGACCAGTGGGCCCAGTGGCTTAATTAAGCCACTGGATTAAGTTAACCCACGGGTTAAGTTAACCAGCCACTGACAGGGTGGCCCCACATGTCAGCCCCCCCTGACGCCAGCTTGACATCAGCCTGACGCAGTAAATCATTTAAATGAATTTCCAGAGATTATTTGAATTAAAAGAATTCCAGAAATTCTAGAAAATACCCTAAACTTTGGAAATTCATAGAAAATTCATATTAACTCCAAATTGGACAAATAATATATGAAAAATGATCAGGAGAAAATTATCTTTCCAAATATACAACTTTCAACTATGTTTGAGTTGTATTTAAAATGGGACTAGTAGCATATGTCATTTGGTTTATTTGAATTTAATTCAAATTCAAATCAATTAATTTTGCCACTTGTACCTTGGATTTAAGCTATACTTCAACCACACTTCAGAGGCATATCATACACATTTGAAAATGATTCAAAATGATCAAACTATGTCACATACAACTTGGTTAATTTGAATTCAAATGTGGAATTTGAATTTGCATTTTAAATGCAATATATTCCACTTAAATGGAATTGTCTCACACACATCAAAACTTATACTTCAAGTTTCAAAATTCATTCATGTGCTTGAGCATTGCATTCATATTGATTGCTACTTCGTGCTTTGTTTGTCGAGTAGAGGTAGAACCGGAGCAGGAGGCTACCCCCTTCGCTGAAGATCCAGAACCCGAACCTCGTCAGCAAGGCAAGCAAACCCCCATTGATCATGTCGATAAAATCCCACTTCCCCCTCATGTCTCGCTTATGCATTGTTTAGGATGATCACCATGCTTCGTTTCTACCGCATAGATGAACCCATTCCTTTGCATGACCTATCATTTTGTCACAGTAGTAAGCAAACCACAATCCTAGCAACTGTAGGAGTTGTTTGATATCATGTAACCCCTTCAATGTTACTGCTTATTGCATGCTTACTATGATACCATGTTGTTACTGTGATGTGAGTCGGGATGGGAATGATCATGTTGATGATGGTGGAAAAGTGTTGGTGAATCGACCCTAATACAAGGTGAACGATGAGAGGCTGTGTAGGAGTACACGGTGGGTTGTCTCGTTGAACACCGCCCTAGTACGAGTTCTTGTGTGGTGATCCAAGATGAAGAGTACAACCACACATTGGGCTCACTGACCCCTCTCAACCTATTAACTCATCCCTTTCGATGTCCAGATGTCGCAGTAGTTCGGAGTTCTGGTAGGCTTGTGGCCTGGATGCTAAGTGAGAGAACGGCTCAACCGAGACCGGCTTATGGACCACGCACACATCGCTTGGTCCACTTCGGTAAACCGGTCGGGTTCACGATAGTGGTAACCAACCCAAGTAGGCGGCTTTCTCGGACTAGATTGGCTATGAGGTAACAGTTGTGGTGAGCATCCTCGCTGGCACCCCTTGAATGGTGTCGAGATCAAAGGCGGTAAATGATGGTCATGTGTGTGTAGCGGTACACCCTTGCAAGGTTAACAAAACTATTCGAATAGCCGCGTCCGCGGTTATGGACTGCTTGGAAAGCTTAGCTTGATTATTACATAACTTGAACCGGATACTTCTAAAACACACCAAGTTAAGTGTGAGTGCTATGGCGTGCTTTCTCGTGGGGAAGTCGAAGAAGGCACCATAGTGGTGTATTGGTTGGAGAAAGTAGTGGACTCGTGTACGCTTCTTACCTCAAAGTCTGGTACTCGTAGTTCAGGATTAGCCAAGTCAAAGCTGGCATTTCTGCAAGTGAAACCCCACCTCCCTTTACCTTGATACATGTGCATGAGTAGTATAGCTCCTATGTAAGTCTTGCTGAGTACGATTTTGTACTCACGTTTGCTTAATCTATGTTTTAGATGACGCCACTGACCCCGAAGGTGGCTTCTTCATCGAGCTGGACGACTGAAGTTAAACTAGTCTAGTCCCAGTCAGTAGACTGGTTCCCTCGTGGAGGGCTTTGTGTTTAAATAAGGCTTCTTAAGCCATTTGTTAAACTTGTCTGTACTCAGACATAATTTGCTTCCGCTCTGTGTTGTAATGTTGGATCACATGTATGTGATCTCTGTGTGTACTCTTTAAGAGTTATAAATAAAATGTACACTTTGTAGAGAATTGCAATGGTACCTACTGTTCATACAAGGCATGTGTGATGCGTGTATGTTTATAACATGCATGTCTTTGTATGGGTTTTCGAGACCTTAGTTGTGTTCTGGCTGGCGGTCTTTCATACACCAAGTGGCCCTTAGATGTGCGCAGCTTGGGGCATTGCGATGCGATTGCTCGAGACTCCGTCTCGTGCACACTTTGTGGTATGATCGAGCCCGCCCTAGACCCCGAATAAGTGATCGGGCTGGAGTAAGTCTATGTAAGAGTTTTGAGATAGTCGGTAGTATGGTTGAGGCGACTTGTCTTTGAATATGGGAGTTCACCACCCATATCATTTGACTTGTGTGCGGACGATGAGGACCCATCTCAGTTGATCATCCGTCCTGGATGGGATGCCCCTCACGTACGATGCTTTCCGAGAATGTTCAGTGCTTGGCCTTGTCTGCTTAGACAAGTGGGTGCGGTTCTCGGCTCTCCATATGACTATGTCTTAACCGTACTTGCATACGCTAACCCCGGGTCCCGACAGACTTGGTATCAGAGCAGGACTGACTGTAGGACTAGTAGCCTTGGCCGAAGTCGAGTCTAGCCTTCTATAGTTATATAGTTGCTCTGGGTATATAAGGGAACAACGTAAGGCTTCTTTTTTCTCCTTACCCCTTCGTTCTGAGTTCTGAGTCACCCTCATCTTATTCTACGGGAAGATAGGACTAGGCTCTCCTCTGTCTGATTAGAACATCTCGTTGTTTGCTTCCTTGTAGCCGTAGGGAAGTTGTGATCGGTCTGTTAGAGTGGTTATGCTCCCTGTTTTATTACATCGTATGTAAGTGTTGTTTCCATGTTGTAAGAAATTGTCTTTTTCTTGCAATTACAGCCGTTATGCTGTCCGAGTCATTCCAGGTTTATCTCATAATCTGATGCATTTGCAAACTCCTTTCTGTTTCAGATGGCAGATCTTCCCCCTCGGCAGATTGTTCGTTTGACCAGGTGCCTCGGTGTGCGTGGCCATCCCTCCACATTGATCGAGATGATGTCCTATGTGGGATATCGGTGGTACCCTGAGTACACCATCGAGGAGCAGTTTCACGACTTCAACCAGACCCAGTTCCACTGCATTGTCCGGATCTATCCGCACCACGTTGGAGTCACCCAGCCTATCCACTTTGTACATGGCATTGGCGTTACCGAGAATATGGCTGTGCAGGATGCTGCATATTCATGTATTACCCTGCTGAGAGAGGAGCACACCATACTGAGAGAGACTTCATTCCGCTATATCCCTGCTGCACTTCCAGGAGAAGAGGGATATTACACTGGACTCTACTCAGATCACTCTGCAGAGGATCCAGCACTCCAGATGACTGCTAGGTTTGCTAGTGACAGAGATCGTGATGCACGCGCTCTCCGTTTTGAGCTCCACGCCACCCGTGTTCGTCTGTACCGAGCACTAACGCTCTTGGCACCCTTTGTGAGTGTGGGATCAGTTGAGTTTGATGTGATCTATCCAGTGAGGACTCAGATGCCTTCTCGAGTTGCTTGGCCCGAGATTGGAGGCATTTTTCCACCCCGTGGTCCTTTGCTTCCACCCTACACTGGACCTAGGCCCCATCCTTGCCCAAATGGATATCAGGGTCCACAAGCCTCCGTGTTTTCCGATGGTCACCTCCAGCTACCGGGATACGCGGGTAACTTTTATGAGGACTACTATGGAGATGGAGATGAGTGAGACCGCCTGTGGTCTTACTTAGTGATGATGTAGTAGTATCTTAGTGTATTGTAAGCAAGGTCTCTAAGTTCCAGAGGCTTAAATAAATAATGTATAGGAAGTCAGAGTGCCTCTGAAGGATGTATCATCTTCATCACGTTTGTATTAGCTTGGTGCTTGTACTTAAACGATGTATGGTTTGTATGACAGCTTGTGAATATATGGCTTGTATGCTTTTGTCACCATGTTGTCAAGATGATTACTTCCTTTTCTCTGTGATTCTTCCAGTACCTTCAATACCTTGTTTAGGCTCTTCCAATCAACTTTGTTTGACTTTGGTTTTCACCTTCAGGATGTCTCAAGGAACCCGTGGCCAGGTTGGTCGTAACCAAGGTCGTGGGAATGACCAGGAGGAAGGCAACCTTCCACCCCCACCCACGATGGCACAAGTTCTGATGGAAGTGGAGAGGAACCGCCGTGACTCTCACCACCTGCTGGAAGTCATTGCACGCAACACCACTCAGCAGCGCAATGAGTTGGTGTCCCTGAACGACTTCATCCGACTTCATCCCCCGGTTTTCAGTTACTCCACCGAGCCCCTTGACGCCGATGACTGGCTTCGCAGCATCGAGAGGAAGCTCCAAGCAGGCCGTGTTGCAAATGGCGACAAGGTCTGCTATGCCACCTATCACCTTGAAGGTGCAGCTAGTTCTTGGCGGGAGAACTTTCTGAATATGCGTCCCGATGGACCACCTGCATCTTGGGAGGAATTCTGCACGTCTTTCCGCGAGCACCACATTCCCAAGGGTCTTATGGACCGCAAGCGTGAGGAGTTCTGCAACCTCACTCAAGGAAGAAGAACCGTGGACGAGTTTAGTCGTGAGTTCAACCGACTTGCTCGTTATGCAACTGAAGAAGTCTCCACCGACTCCAAGAAACAAGAGAGGTTCCGTCGTGGCCTCAACTCCGGACTCCGTCGCGAGCTCAACCTTCATGACTTTGCCACATTCCAGGTCCTTGTCAACAAGGCCATCAAAGCAGAGGACATGAACACCCCCAACAACTTTCGCAAACACCCCAGAGATGACAGTTCATCCAGTTCTGGCTCCCAGAAGCGCAAGATCTGGATTCCAAACAGCATGTTCCGCCAGAACAACCCCCCGAGGCCATCCTATGTGGCGCCTCGTCCACCCACCCAGTTCCACCCAGCTCCACCAAACAACCCAGCTCCACGAACTGTTTTCGGAGCTTGCTACAAGTGTGGTCAGGCAGGCCACTACTCTCGCGAGTGTCCCCAGAACCAGCTCTAGCATCAAAATGCTCCACCACGTGCCGGAGGCAACAACAACAACAATGGTCGTGGCAAGCCGCCCCAGAAGGTCTACACCGCCAAACCCGCCCCTCCCGCCACTCGTGGACGTGTGAACCAGATTGCCGCCGAAGAGACTGACGACACCACTGACGTCATTCTTGGTACGCTCCCAGTCAATTATGTTCCTACTTCTGTTCTTTTTGACCCAGGAGCATCTCATTCATTCATGTCGGAAAGTTATGCACTTTGTCATGAGTTACCCTTTGTTGAATTGTCCACCCCGATGATTATTCAGATTCCATGGTCAAGATGGCAAACTAATAGAGTAAGCCATGGTAATCAGATTGCAATTGAGGGTGTAGTATTCCTTGCTTCACTCATAGCCCTCAAGTCTTCGGACACTGATGTCATCCTTGGCATGGATTGGCTATCAAGACAGAATGCCTACCTGGATTGCAAAGGCAAGTCCCTGAAACTCACCCACCCTTCAGGCACAACCATTAACTACACCTCACCCAGAACAAGAAACCAAGTGCATTCCTTGAATGTACTTCCCCTTCCCGAACTTGAAGATATTCCGGTGGTTCGTGACTTCCCGGATGTCTTTCCTGAAGAGCTGCCGGGCATGCCACCCGACAGGTGTGTAGAATTTATAGTGGATCTTGTTCCAGGAACCGCACCAATTTCCAAACGCCCATATAAAATGGCCCCACATGAGTTAGCTGAGCTAAAAACCCAACTTGATGCTTCGTTGGCAAAAGGCTTCATCCGCCCTAGCTCATCGCCATGGGGTTGCCCCGTTCTGTTCGTAAAGAAGAAAGATGGAACAGAAAGGATGTGCGTAGATTATCGCCCGCTAAATTTAGCGACGATAAAGAACAAATACCCACTGCCCAGGATCAATGATCTTTATGATCAACTTGCAGGATCCTCTGTCTTCTCCAAGATGGATTTGAGATTAGGTTATCATCAGATCAGAATCCGAAACGAGGACATTCCCAAAACGTCTTTTACTACTCGTTATGGTCTTTACGAGTACACCGTCATGTCCTTTGGTTTAACTAATGCCCCCGCCACATTCTCACGCTTGATGAATTCGATCTTCATGGAGTACCTAGATAAATTTGTTGTAGTTTATCTTGATGATATTCTCATCTACTCGAAGAACGAAGGAGATCATGCCGAACACTTGAGGCTGGTATTGATGAAGCTTAGAGAGCATCGCCTGTACGCTAAATTCTCCAAGTGTAAATTCTGGCTACCAGAAGTGACCTACTTAGGCCACGTGATTTCTGCAAAAGGCATTGCTGTGAATCCCGAGAGAGTTCAGGCCGTCCTTGACTGGACTCCACCTGAATCGGTTAAGCAAGTTAGGAGTTTTCTTGGCCTAGCCAGCTATTGCCGTCACTTCGTCGAGAACTTTTCTAAAGTTGCAAAGCCTCTAACTGAACTCCTCAAGAAAGATAAGAAATTCTTATGGACTCCCAAGTGCGAGGAAAGCTTTCAAGAGCTAAAAAGGAGATTGACTTCTGCACCCGTACTTGCACCTCCAGACACCAAAAAGGATTTTGAGATCTATTGTGACGCATCACGGCAAGGGTTAGGATGCATACTTCTGCAAGATCGACATGTGGTAGCTTATGCTTCACGCCAGTTGCGGCCACATGAAGAGAACTATCCTACCCATGACCTTGAACTCGCTGCCGTAGTTCATGCCCTAACAACTTGGCGACATTACCTCCTTGCTAATCGTTGTGAGATTTATTCCGACCACCAAAGCCTCAAATATATTTTCACCCAGCCAGATCTTAATCTCAGGCAAAGACGCTGGATTGAGTTGATAAAAGATTACGACGTAGTAATTTCTTACACCCCAGGCAAAGCCAATGTCATGGCTGATGCACTAAGTCGTAAGTCGTACTGTTACAACCTCATGTTACAGCAGTATCAACCACTTCTTCGTGAGGACTTTCGCAAGCTCAACCTTGAAATTGTTCCTCATGGCTATCTTTCTACCTTGGTGGCGAAACCAACTCTTGAGGATCAAATCATAGTTGCCCAAAGGCGTGCACGAGGTGTTCGCCGGATCAAGGAGAACATTGCTAGCGGAGTTGCTAAATGTTTCTCCACAGATAGCAAAGGAACGGTATTCTTTGAAAATCGTTTGGTAGTACCTAAGAATAGGGAACTAAGGCAACTCATCCTCAAAGAAGCCCATGACACACCCCTCTCAATTCATCCCGGTAGCACAAAAATGTACCGAGATCTACGCCAGAGATTTTGGTGGACTAGGATGAAGAGAGACATTGCTCAATTTGTTGCCGAATGTGATGTTTGTCGTCGCATTAAGGCAGAACATCCAAGACCTGCTGGTACACTTCAACCTTTGTCTATTCCCGAGTGGAAATGGGACAAAGTCGGTATGGATTTCATCACCGGCTTTCCAAGAACCCAGAAAGGAAACAATGCCATCTTCGTTGTCATAGATAGGCTTTCCAAAGTTGCTCACTTCCTTCCGGTTCGCGAGTCTATAACTGCTAGGCAGTTAGCGGACTTGTACATCTCTAGAATTGTATCCCTTCATGGTGTTCCTTTGGAAATCAATTCTGATCGCGGTAGCCTTTTTACCTCTAGATTTTGGGGAAGCTTTCAGAATGCTATGGGAACTCATCTCTCCTTTAGTACAGCTTTTCATCCTCAGTCTAGCGGTCAAGTTGAAAGGGTTAACCAAATTCTTGAAGACATGCTCAGAGCTTGTGTTATCTCATTCGGAAAGAATTGGGAGAATTCTCTTCCATTTGCCGAATTTGCTTATAACAATAGTTTTCAATCTAGTCTGAACATGGCTCCTTTTGAGCTCCTATATGGACGACGATGTCGAACACCACTAAACTGGTCTGAAACCGGGGAAAGACAATTCTTTGGACCGGATATGATCAAGGAAGCAGAAGAGCAAGTTCGCATTGTTCGTGATCAATTGAAAGCAGCCCAGTCTCGTCAGAAAAGCTACTATGATCGTCATCATAGGCAAGAGAGCTACAATCTGGATGAGAAGGCTTACCTTCGGGTTACTCCTCTGAAGGGAACCCAACGTTTCGGTATCAAAGGAAAATTGGCCCCACGTTACATCGGACCTTTCCGCATTATTGCTAAACGTGGAGAAGTTGCCTACCAACTTGAACTACCTCCGCACCTCTCCCGAGTACATGATGTATTCCATGTGTCCCAACTCAAGCGTTGCTTCAAGGACCCCATCCGCGAAGTCGACCATGAAACGCTTGATCTCCAAGATGACCTTTCTTATCGAGAATACCCCGTTCGTATTCTTGATTCCACAGAGGGTGTCACTCGTCGTCAGACGATTAGCTTTCTGAAAGTGCAATGGTCACACCACTCTGAAAGAGAAGCTACGTGGGAAAGAGAAGACCGTCTCATTGCCGAGTACCCCTCATTCCTCCCGCAGACTTCTGAATCTCGGGATGAGATTCTGTTGACTGGGGGCGAGTTGTCAGAACCCTCTGTTAGGTAATGTGCTAGGGTTAGCTAGTGCCTTTGGATCATGTCAAAATTTCAAAAAGAAATCTTGGAAATCATTTTCAAAATCAAAATGGGAGAAGGAACACCCCAGATGAATTAATTCAAAAGGCCAGATAAAAATCTTTTCCAAAAATTCATGTTAGAGTTTTGAAAAGTCTTATAAATGAGTGTGATCACATATCAAGTGATGTGGGACCCACCCCATGCTCATAGATTTTTCAAATATTCAAACAGTGCCTTGGAATTAAAGAAATACCCCTATTTGATTTAAAATTCAAATCATTTGAATTTTAAAAATGTTGAAAGTTTATGAGTGGCTAGTCTATATTGTTATGAGGCCACATAAAAATTTTCAGCATTTAAAAAAAATGTTTAGCTATTTTTATTAGCTAAACAGAACAAATGTCAGAAAATAAAAATAGAAAAGAAAACAGAAACACTTACCTGTCGCCTAGGCGAAGTCGGCCCACGCAGCCCAGCCGGCCCAAAGGGGAACGGGGGTCTTCTTCCCCGTCCCGCGCCTCCAAGCTGCTCGGTGGAATGCCACCGAGCTAGCTGGTGACGCCACGTCGTCGCCGAGGAGCTTCCAGCCCTCCCCGTGGCCCTTCTCGCACCTGGACGCGCCCTGGAGAACGACGCATCCATTCCCCCCTCCAGAACTTCCTCCTCCTCCTCCCGTGCTCGTTTCCGTCGCCAACCGAGAGCGCCGCCGCTCGCCGTCGCAAGAACTCGTGGCCACTGACGTCGAGGAGCCGAACCAAGGTGTCCAAGCGCTTCGCCGTCGTCGTCTTCATCGACCTGCGAAAGGAATCGAAGCCGAGTGCCTCCACGAGCTCGCTAGCATCATCGTCTTCATCGCCGGCCGCCGCGGATCGACTTCGAATTCCGGCCAGCTCCGAGCTTCCCCGAGCCCACTAGCCATCCCGTCGCGTTCGTGGTGACCTTCTCACCGTTTTCCCTAACCTAGCACCCTCCCTCTCGTTCTCTATCCGGATCCGCCATGGATGCCGAAGCACGTCGCCGCCATGGATGAGCTCGAGGTCGCCCCTGTGCCCCTTCGACTCAGCCAGCGCGCGCGTTTAGCTCCTGGTCATGCTAGCTTTCGAACGCGAGCGAGATCAGCCCGAACCGTGCATGGTAACGTCGACTACGACCTCGCCGCCGTTCTGTTGCCGCCGGAGTCGTTGCCGTCGTCGCTTCCGACCTCCCTGTGAACCCCCGATGCCTCCAAAAGACGCGGGAGACCTCCAGGAGCAGCCACTGACAGGGTGGCTCCACATGTCAGCCCCCCCCCCTGACGCCAGCTTGACGTCAGCCTGACGCAGTAAATCATTTAAATGAATTTCCAGAGATTATTTGAATTAAAAGAATTCCAGAAATTCCAGAAAATACCCCAAACTTTGGAAATTCATAGAAAATTCATATTAACTCCAAATTGGACAAATAATATATGAAAAATGATCAGGAGAAAATTATCTTTCCAAATATACAACTTTCAACTATGTTTGAGTTGAATTTAAAATGGGACCAGTAGCATATGTCATTTGGTTTATTTGAATTTAATTCAAATTCAAATCAATTAATTTTGCCACTTGTACCTTGGATTTAAGCTATACTTCAACCACACTTCAGAGGCATATCATACACATTTGAAAATGATTCAAAATGATCAAACTATGTCACATACAACTTGGTTAATTTGAATTCAAATGTGGAATTTGAATTTGCATTTTAAATGCAATATATTCCACTTAAATGGAATTGTCTCACACACATCAAAACTTATACTTCAAGTTTCAACATTCATTCATGTGCTTGAGCATTGCATTCATATTGAGTGCTACTTCGTGCTTTGTTTGTCGAGTAGAGGTAGAACCGGAGCAGGAGGCTACCCCCTTCGCTGAAGATCCAGAACCCGAACCTCGTCAGCAAGGCAAGCAAACCCCCATTGATCATGTCGATAAAATCCCACTTCCCCCTCATGTCTCGCTTATGCATTGTTTAGGATGATCACCATGCTTCGTTTCTACCGCATAGATGAACCCATTCCTTTGCATGACCTATCATTTTGTCACAGTAGTAAGCAAACCACAATCCTAGCAACTGTAGGAGTTGTTTGATATCATGTAACCCCTGCAATGTTACTGCTTATTGCATGCTTACTATGATACCATGTTGTTACTGTGATGTGAGTCGGGATGGGAATGATCATGTTGATGATGGTGGAAAAGTGTTGGTGAATCGACCCTAATACAAGGTGAACGATGAGAGGCTGTGTAGGAGTACACGGTGGGTTGTCTCGTTGAACACCGCCCTAGTACGAGTTCTTGTGTGGTGATCCAAGATGAAGAGTACAACCACACATTGGGCTCACTGACCCCTCTCAACCTATTAACTCATCCCTTTCGATGTCCAGATGTCGCAGTAGTTCGGAGTTCTGGTAGGCTTGTGGCCTGGATGCTAAGTGAGAGAACGGCTCAACCGAGACCGGCTTATGCACCACGCACACATCGCTTGGGTCCACTTCGGTAAACCGGCCGGGTTCACGATAGTGGTAACCAACCCAAGTAGGCGGCTTTCTCGGACTAGATTGGCTATGAGGTAACAGTTGTGGTGAGCATCCTCGCAGGCACCCCTTGAATGGTGTCGAGATCAAAGGCGGTAAATGATGGTCATGTGTTTGTAGCGGTACACCCTTGCAAGGTTAACAAAACTATTCGAATAGCCGCGTCCGCGGTTATGGACTGCTTGGAAAGCTTAGCTTGATTATTACATAACTTGAACCGGATACTTCTAAAACACACCAAGTTAAGTGTGAGTGCTATGGCGTGCTTTCTCGTGGGGAAGTCGAAGAAGGCACCATAGTGGTGTATTGGTTGGAGAAAGTAGTGGACTCGTGTACGCTTCTTACCTCAAAGTCTGGTACTCGTAGTTCAGGATTAGCCAAGTCAAAGCTGGCATTTCTGCAAGTGAAACCCCACCTCCCTTTACCTTGATACATGTGCATGAGTAGTATAGCTCCTATGTAAGTCTTGCTGAGTACGATTTTGTACTCACGTTTGCTTAATCTATGTTTTAGATGACGCCACTGACCCCGAAGGTGGCTTCTTCAACGAGCTGGACGACTGAAGTTAAACTAGTCTAGTCCCAGTCAGCAGACTGGTTCCCTCGTGGAGGGCTTCGTGTTTAAATAAGGCTTCTTAAGCCATTTGTTAAACTTGTCTGTACTCAGACATAATTCGCTTCCGCTCTGTGTTGTAATGTTGGATCACATGTATGTGATCTCTGTGTGTACTCTATAAGAGTTATAAATAAAATGTACACTTTGTAGAGAATTGCAATGGTACCTACTGTTCATACAAGGCATGTGTGATGCGTGTATGTTTATAACATGCATGTCTTTGTATGGGTTTTCGAGACCTTAGTTGTGTTCTGGCTGGCGGTCTTTCATACACCAAGTGGCCCTTAGATGTGCGCAGCTTGGGGCATCGCGATGCGATTGCTCGAGACTCTGTCTCGTGCACACTTTGTGGTATGATCGAGCCCGCCGTAGACCCCGACTAAGTGATCGGGCTGGAGTAAGTCTATGTAAGAGTTTTGAGATAGTCGGTAGTATGGTTGAGGCGACTTGTCTTTGAATATGGGAGTTCACCACCCATATCATTTGACTTGTGTGCGGACGATGAGGACCCATCTCAGTTGATCATCTGGCCTGGATGGGATGCCCCTCACGTACGATGCTTTCCGAGAATGTTTAGTGCTTGGCCTTGTCTGCTTAGACAAGTGGGTGCGGTTCTCGGCTCTCCATATGACTATGTCTTAACCGTACTTGCATACGCTAACCCCGGTTCCCGACAGAATCCAAACCTGTGAGAAGCCAGAGATGAGAAATCTCATGTGCACTAGGTAATGCTTCACCAGCGAAGACTTTGTTCTTTCGGCTCCTGAAGCATAACAAAGTCCGTGAGTCAGCTTTAGTTGTTGCGCAAGTAAAGTTGCGCTTTGATTGGAAATCCGACCGTTGTGGACAAGTGTCAAGCTGTCGCATCGGGTCATTTCAGTCATTTCGCACCTTGGGATCGCAACCTATAAATAGGCTACCCCCCGCCCTCATTGGCGGGTGGCTGCTCCAAGAATATTTTATGACAGTGAAGCGAGAGAGGAACCCCACCGAAGCAAACAAAACCCATCCACCGAAGCATGAGTCCTATTGATCTGAGTTGATTCACTATGACTTAGGAAGAAGTTTACTAGCCTTTTTATCTTGGAGAACTGCAATTCTCCTAGACGGTTAGAGAGTTGTTCTTCAGAGAGCGAAGAGTTATTGTCGCCTCGAAGTCCAATTTGTCAAAGGTTTCGGTGATTCCCTCAATAATCAACCACGAGTGAAGAACTGACCAAGCTCAAGGAGATTGGTGCAATGGAGATACGGACGGAGAGAGGTTAGCTCCTGTGTTCAATCACAAGTCCCTCCAACCAGACGTAGCACTTTGCAGAGTATGAACTGGCTGAAAAAACATCGCCGAGTCAAGAGTTCGTTTTACTTTCCGCACTTACATTCAGTTTTTCAATTGCTTCAGTGATTTGATTCAATGCAATTGATTCGATGCTTTTGATTCTCTATGTTGTGCTTCAATCCAGTTCTCCTTCACTGTTTACCTTTCTGTTGAATTCCTTCTGCTGCTAAGTTATGCTTCACTTCATAGTTTCATGCAAAAATTTGAAGTGATCATTCACCCCCTCCCCCTCTGATCACATACTTGGACTTTCACGGGTATTGTGTCTCTTGACGAGTGTGCCTAACCGCGTGTGGGATGCTATGGGGTCCCCTTGTGTTACCTACCTAGCTGAAAACATTTCTAGTGGTGGTCCAAGCTGAGTTTACCATTTGAGAAACCGTGTGCGTAACTGGTCTTCAGCCAGTGGATTTAAAACAAATCGGGCCAGTGGGATGGTATATCCTGTTGGTCAACCTCAGGAAGCTAGGGGTGCCTACCCGGGCGAGGGTTAGCCATCCCGACCTCATCCAGTCGGTAGAGACTGATTCAAGAGGGCGTCCGGCTTTTGACTTAGATGTCGACTCACTGGGGGCCACCCGGATTTGTGCGTTGTTAGTTAGAGGGACCGTGAGGTCCGGATCACTCAGAACAACTCTTCAATGAGTGTCTTTAATGGGCCCTAATTAAGAGAGCTTGGCGTGCCTGCGGAGCCTTGTAATGGGCAGTTGGTACACCCCTGCAGGGTTAAATCTTTTCGAGAAGTTGTGTCCACGGTTATGGACGACTTGAGACCTACTCCTTGTTCATAGACAACAACAACTGAGATAATCTTAATAACTTCATCAACGTGTGAGTGTCTTGACTGCTTCATCTTCGTCGGGATGCGAAGATGAGGACAAGGATTGTATAGGCATTATGTTTGTGTTAGTAGCTGATAGCAAGACTTGTTGGAGGGGATTCCTCATCGAATGCTTGGTTCTCATCTTACCCTAAATAGATCGTTAGCCACTTATATAATTCTAGTGCGGTGGAAACCTCAACCACTACCCCCATCTTACCGTGAGAATTTAGTTACAAGACTTGTTGATATAGCTCACCCCTTATTTTCTCTTCTACGCACGTTATGGAACTATCTTGGACTACAGAGGAGCTCGACTACCCTTCTTCTGGAGGCCTTCGCGGAGACTCGACGAAGACTAGTTAGGCGGATCCTGGCGGAGAGCCTGGACACGTGTGGTTACGGGAATGGTGTGTTTTACCTTTGTCACTAGGCATTTGATTGTAGTATGTACTCAGACATGTATCTTTCGTTGATGTATTGTATTAAGGCAGTGTTATGCCGATTGTATGAGATGTTGGGCACATGTATCTTTCGTTGTAGCTGTAATGTTGTCATATCATGTTGGAAATCCGGGGAATATGGCATTGTCATATGTTGCGGTGGGACCGATATGTGATTCGTCCCCGGATCTGGATGGAAACATCTAGATCTGGAATAATACCGCATATCGGTACTTACATATTGTTGCCACCGGTATGTCGATGGTAGATACTCGCTCCATGGTTCAGATCACTATTGATAAGTAGGAAGGGAAGTATCTAAATTGCGGGCTGAACTATCCGAACTGAGAGAGCTTCGATCGGAGGTACGAAACTTAAGTCTGGGATGGTTACGATGTCGTGAGTGGAACAGAAACTGGAGGAAATGAACTTAGAAATTCAACACACTGCATGTGATATTGAAGAACACAACACCAACTAAAATAGAAATGCAATCTCCACGGTTTGGGACACCTCAGAATACTGCAACAAGAGTGGGCACTGATACGTCCAAAACGTATCTATAATTTTTCTTGCTCCATGATTCTTTTGTGTGATATTGCCATGATATTGATGAACTTCCATACACTTTTGATCATATTTGGACTAACCTATTAACCCAGTGCACCCCAGGGTCAGTTCCTGTTTTCTGCTATTTTTCTATTTCAGGTTTTCCCCATATTAAAAGTGCTCCAAAAATTCGGGAAAACTCCAATAAAAAATCAGCGCAGAAGAAGCTTCGGGAATCACCGAGGGGGGATAGAGGGGACCCACCAGGGCCGCAGGCGCCCTCCCGGCGCGCCCTAGGGTGGGGCCGCGCCAGGGGGCCGCCTGGACCCCTGGTGGCCCCCTGGCTGCCCCCCTTCGCCTATTTATTCCTCGTGACGTGAAACCCTCGGGACGGGAACCCTTTTTCGCGATCTCTCCTCTGTTCTGCCGCCGCCGCGCTTCCAAGATCGGGAGCACCAGAAGACCTCTTCCCGGCACCCTGCCGGAGGGAGGAATCACCTCCGGGAGCTTCTCCACCACCATGGATGCTTCCCGGATGAACCGTGAGTAGTCCACCTTGGACCATGGGTCTATTATCAGTAGCTATGTGATGTTCTCCTCCCCTCTTTGTTCTTCATGGATTAGACCTCGTGAGCTGCCATACATGATCGAGGCACACATGTAATATTTCTGTTGTTGCTATGCTGAGTTTGTTGGGATCCGATGGATTATGAGATTATGTTCAGATTGTGTTTGAGTAATATATTTGATTCTCCTCTTTTATATTTATGTTCTTGAGTAATTCTTGCATGTTCTTCGTTGTTGTTTATTGCTTTGGCCAAGTAGTAGGTAGTGACTCCAAGAGGGAGCGTTATGCATGATTGTGGGTTCATGCCCCCTGATGACTAGCTTGAGTGACACAAACATGAGTCTAGGGGATGTGATGTTGCCACAAGGGGGAAAACAACGGTGCTTGTACTTGCGGGTGCAAGGATTGTTTACTTTACGCAAAGTTCTTTAATGCAGTTGTCCGTTGCTTTGAGTTTACACTTTGGGTGGGATTCGCAACTTAATACCAGCGAGATGTTTTGGATAGATATCTCAAGGTGGATGATTAGTAGGTAGATGCAGATGGATTTCGGTCTACTTGTCTTGGCGTACCGCCCATGCTTTTGAGCCTCTTTCTTTCTTTATAGCATAATTAGCATTGGTTTGCGCACATAATCCTGTCAATTGCCCAGCTGTAATTTTTTTACCTTGCATGGCTATTTTATTGTATTTTGGGGGAGATACATCACTAGTGAACATCATAGGACCCCGGTCCATATTTCCAATACTGTTTACACCCGCTATCAATTTAATGCTTTATTTACTTTTCCGTTGCTATCACTATCATTATTATCCCATGCATTTTATTCTTTGTAAACAACAAGGCCGGAGGAATTGACAACTCCTCTGTACTCGTTGGGAGCAAAGCTATCTGTTGCATGTGCAGGTCCAGGAGAAGCAAGTGATTATCTTCAAACGGCGCATCACTTGCCGAACCACCTACTTATCGTTGTTGGAGTCCTATTGGTTCGACACTCAAACCTTAGCATCTTCGCTAAGGGAAATTGCTGCTATCTACATCTCAACCTTCCACTTTGGGTAACCAACGAGGGGGCATTAAATCCTACCATCAAAAGCAATTTCTGGCGCCGTTGCCGGGGACTCCACTCTTCAAGATAGGGGAGTTGCACACTATCTTTTATCTTTTCTTTTTAGTCTTGTTAGTTTGCTTTCTAGTTTTTTCTCTTGTGTCTTTATGAAATACCAAAAAAATAGTTTCTATCTTTTGCCTTTGTCTTTGTCTGCCTACTGATGCTATCCCTACCATGGGTGCTGAACCACCCAAATATGGTAGGATGGACATGCTTCACTTGGTTCATCTTCGATCAATTTGTGCTCGCGCTAAAAACCCAACCAACTTGGTTGAGGGAAAATCATTGGATTAGCATGCTCATTATACGCTGCACCGCCTATCTTAGAAAGGGAAACACTTATGGAATCAAATACATGTTTCTTATTGCCATGCTAAACTTTTATGTCATATTTATGATTTTACTTGTTGTTCTAATATAGATCATAAACACCTTCCTTTCCAATGTGAGTTTAATGAAAATGATATCTTATATTCTTATGCTAAAGGTGTTTATGATTAATTTGATGTTGAAAAGATTGAAGAGTTTGTTGTTTTTAAAGGTGCTTATGAGATCGCTTCTTTGATTGAAAAGTATCACGATACTATTTACAAATCTGAAAACTTTGCAGTTCTTGCTTATTGCTTCGAGAATTAGACTTCCAATTCTTATATTGAGTATTTTAAAAATAAAATGTTTGTTGCCCTAGAAGAGGCTAATGATTGCTTTGATGAGGAATCCCATGATTCCGAGGACTCACTTGATACTTCCCGTTCTGATGAACTTAATACTTGCTTTGTTGATGGTCTTGATGCCAATATGGATTATGCTAGCGAAGATGAACTTGCTATAGTTCCTTACGTTAAGCATGAAATTTTTGCTATTGCACCCACACTTGATTTCCCTATTATCCTTTTGAAATCTCCAAATCCAGAGAATTTTCCTCTTATCAAAGCTCAATGTGATGGGTTGCATTTATCTTATGATCCTAAAAAACGTGTTGAAAACAATACACGTGTGCTTGTAGTTCATGAACAATATTATTTATGTGATAGTTATATTCTTGATGTTGTTCATGATACTACTGAAAATTACTTTGAGAGAGGAAAGTTTGGTTATAGAAACTTCCATGTTACAAAAACACCTCTCTCTAAGTTGAAACTTTGAAGTTGTTCTTGTTTCACCTTTCTATGCATGTCACTTTGTGCCTCTCTGATTTATTTTCTTACAAGATTCCTATGCGTAGGAAGTGGGTTAGGCTTAAATGTGTTTCATGATTGCTTCTTGATTCTATATTTTGCTTCAAATCCTTATTCTTACGTGAGCATCTTTTATAATCTTCAAGCCTAGCTTAAAGGCATAAAAGAAAGCGCTTTCGGGAGGCAGACCGCAACGAATTTAGGTTTTCCTTTTTGATTTACTTCTGTTTTTAGTGGTCTTGATGATTGTTCCTACTGTAGCAACATCATTGTATCTTTACTTTTCAAGCTTCGTGCCAATTATAGCCTCATATGACAAGGGAAGTGAAAGTTGTGACATGTTGTACAGAAAACAGTTTTTGTCCTCGTGACGGGAAAAATCACAGAAAAATCTCAGTTCATCTTTTTGAGCTGAAATTATTACACAGCGTGCTCCATACAATTACGCAACTTTCGTATGTTCTGAGTTTTTTTATTTGAGTTGCAGAAGTATCCCTAAAAAATTCTTTACTACCTGCTTGTCTGTTTTTTAAAGATTTTGTCCTATTTTGCCTTTCCTTCATTTTGCAAACCTTAAGCTTGCTTTTTCTTTGCAATTTTTTTTGGAAATCTTGAGAAACAGTAGCTCTTCAAGAATATCTTTACTTCCAGTAAGGGAAAAATTATTTTATTATGGGTACTAACATCGCTAATCAGATTATGATGAGTTATGTATGAAGGGAGTTTTCAAGTGTGCGAGGGAAGACGATGAAAGAAGATTAAGAAGTGTCAAGCGTTCAAGCTTGGGGATAAACGCATGCATCCCCAAAAAATACTCAAGGAGACTCAAGCGTCTAATCTTGGGGATGCCCCCGTGCATCCCCTTCTCCATCAACAATTATAAGTTCGTCTCTCGTTTCACTATATTTTTATCACTTCATGCATTTTGTGCTATTCTTGGAGCGTCTCGCTCTTAGGTTTTATTTTTAGTTTTCTTTAGCTTTTCTTGCTGTTCATAACAAGTTAGAGCCCAGCTTTCTTTGTGTGGGAGAGAAACACGCTCCGCTTCCAAAATCTAGAACATAACATAGGACTTTTCATGCTTATCTTTGCTGTGTGTGTTCTTTATCTTTTTCATAGCTAGTATCATGTTTAGCTCTTAGTTTTCATGCTTATCTTTTTACAGAGCTTTTGGTTAGTTTGTTGCTGGAACTCTCTTGAGTTTTCATGTTTATCTTGTATAGAGCGTTTGCATGTTGCACTGAGTTTTGTGTCTTGACTTGAAGTAGGTAATTGAGGTTGCTATTCTTTTGTAGTAGTAACTTGCAATAGTTTTGAGGTGTTGTTTTGAGTAATGTTTGGACTTTTGGTGTCAAGAGCTTTAGCCTATTAGTGATAGATGTCGTATTTTGGGAAATCCATGTTTATTTTCAAAACCTACAAATTAGTTGAGAACTCTAGCTACTAGATGGATCACTACTCTTCTGAGGGGTCGAATATTAGAGTACACTCACGTACCATGAGTCAAGGATGTGAAAGGATAACCAAACCTCCATACACTCCTCCTCGGGGTACTTGTCTCTTTGTAAACCTCCTTATTAGATTGAGAGTTGCCGATAATAAGTGCATGAGTTCTTCGGACTAATGTGAGTTTTCAAAAGTTGACACTTCCACCTTCCCATATTTTTCTAGCCTCTCCTGTGCCGTGCATTGCTTTATTCTCACTCCGAGAGTTAGCGTCCACCTTCGCCGGTACATCCAAACCCTTGGCACGATACGCTCTATCATCATAAACCTCCTTATATCCTTCCTCAAAACATCCACAATACCTACCTATCAAGGAATTTCCATAGCCTTTCCGAGATACATTGCCATGCAACATCCATCTTCTAATGACTTGATATTCATGTCATACATGCTACTTGCTTGACCGATGAGCCGCATGCTAGTTGGGCCTTGCCCTAACCATTGCTACATGATGCGCTAGTATCATTGCATATCCTGCTACGCTGGCAGAGGCATACATTTGCATACTTCATGATAGTTACATTTTCTTTATGATTTGAGTACTTTGTAAAGTGTGAAAGATCTTCTATACTTTTTGTAATATATAGAGTGTTGCCCCTAAAGTGAGGAAAAGATCCCAAAGTGGAAAAATTAAAAGATCCCAAAGTGGACAATTTAAAAGATCCCAAAGAGGACAAATGAGAGGAATAGAAAGAGCCATTGAGGCCACCAAAAAATACACAAAATAGAAAAAAGAGAGAAGGGGGCACACTACTATTCCTTTTGAGAGATCCACACTCGTACTCCCTCTTATATCTTGTACTCCATAGAGATTATCATTCATGCATATAGCTATGTGGGGACCTTCACACTATAGAACTTGGCTTGTATATTCCAATGATGAGCCTCCTCAAATGAGCGCTAGGTCTTCTTGAGCAAGCAAGTTCGATGCACCCCCACTAGTTCCATTGGAGAGCTTACCTTAGCTCATATGTGCATCCTGTGGATGGCAATCCTTACTCCTCACATCCTATCTATCATTTGGCTTTCTCTCGCCTATGATTGTCCTCATTGATGTGAGTCTTTCACACCCTTTTTGTCTTCCTCCTCCACCATATTCTCTCTTTGCCATCCTAAGTGTCAACTTTCTTGCTTACGCTCATCCATTGCATGAGTGCTCAAAATGTCGAAAAGGAGTGGATCATTTTGACTTGTACCTGGCTAGTGGTCTGGGGATGAGTCTAGATAATATTCCAAAGAAGACCAAGTGTGAAACTTTAGTAGATTGAGTTCTTAACACAAAAATATTTTTTCTCGTATATCCCTATCCCCTTTCTTGCACGCAAACACCATTTGGAGACATTCGAGTCACGTACAGCGAGAGCTCTTGCACCTTTATGTTCTTATGTTGCTTGTTTCAATGCTAAATATAGACTCTTGCCTGTTATGACTTGAATTGAATTACATGCCTTGACTGCTTTACTTAAAAGTTCTTATATGGTTGTTAGCATGTCACCACAGAAATTATTCTTTTATGATTTACCTACTCGAGGACGAGCAGGAATTAAGCTTGGGGATGTTGATACGTCCAAAATGTATATATAATTTCTTCTTGCTCCATGCTTCTTTTGTGTGATATTGCTATGATATTGATGAACTTGCATACACTTTTGATCATATTTGGACTAACCTATTAACTCAGTGCACCCCAATGCCAGTTGCTGTTTTCTGCTGTTTCTCTATTTCAGGTTTCCCCCATATTAAAAGTGCTCCAAAAATTCGGGAAAAATCCAATAAAAAATCAGCGCAGAAGAAGCTTCGGGAATCACCGAGGGGGGACCAGAGGGGACCCACCAGGGCCCCAAGCGCCCTCCCGGCGCGCCCTAGGGTGGGGCCGCGCGAGGGGGCGCCTGGACCCCTGGTGGCCCCCCTGGCTGCCCCCCTTCGCCTATTTATTCCTCGTGACGTGAAACCCCTGGGACGGGGACCCTTTTTTCCAAGATCGGTAGCACCAGAAGACCTCTTGCCAGCACCCTGCCTGACGGGGATCAACCCTGGCAAATCCCATGGTCAAGGACCCTGGGTTAGTCAAGAGAGGCATAGGTTGGACGATAGCTCGTCGGCTAATAGGAGGAGACATTCGTGCTCGATATTATTGCTTGGAGATGCGATTACAGGTAAGGCCGAGGCTAGTGTGCACAAGGCTAGGGTTACAGATTGTGTGTTGGATGATCTCGTCGTCTCCCCTCCCAGCCCTTATATACTAGTCTAGGTCTCGGGGAACCCGTCTTGGATTACATATGAGGTTTCCTAACCCTAATCTTGTACCGCACAGCAGGTTTGCACCTTCCTTACGAGTCGCGGACTCCTACGTCGGTGCCACTAGTGGGCTACGGCTAGGCCCAGGCGGCATCTTTGTGGGCCTTCTGTCTTCGGGTACACCGGGTAGGCCCATCCATAGGAGTCGTGGGGTCACCCCTTGTCAGTAGCCCTCGAGTGCCTGGGGGACTCGAAGAGTCGCGCAGGGACTTGAGTCTATTCTTGCGCCGTTCCGATGTATGCACGGTTCAACCGCGGGTCGCTGGAAGTCTACGGCCATGACAAAACCTGTTTCGAGGGAATGCTAAGCTGAAAGGGCCCAAGGAGTCGACTGGTCGAGCCTTGGTGAATTGCGCTAGTGGCAAATACCGCAGTAGCCCAATCAAACTCACGTCCCTCGACATGAGCTTGGAACACTGGTGTCGAGCAAAAGTCATGCCGCTGCAGGTCTTACAGTGATCAATTGCCGCCAATAAAGTTCGGAGCCTAGGCGCGTCCGCCCAGCTTTTTCTATCATGCAAGCGCATGGAAAAGATTGGAGTGAAATCGGTCTGCGGCAAGTCCCAGCCCGACCGATCTGCGCAGCGGGGTCTTACCTACGCGCTAAGCTTGCGCGGCATCTGGGCACACTGTATCGTGTTCCAGGAATATGTTTTTCTAATCGAGGCACGGAGCCTAATTAGTAATGCACCCACTTGGAATAAACAAACGAGTGAGCTGTTCTAGCGGTCACTCGCGGAGCTTTGTCGAGCGCTCGGGCGAGGAGTAATGTAGGGGAGTACTCGCTCGGGAGGTCTTCGAGTGTTCGGGTACTCAGAGTTCTGCGAGTAATCACTCGAGTATCGCCTTCGCTCTCGGGGTGAGGGAGCACCCGATACTCTGGGACCGTACGATCTGGCGAGTACAGGTCTGCTTATCTTGTGTCGTGGTGAGGGAGCACCCGAAACTCTCGTGGATGCGAGTAATCACTCGAGCACGTCTTTTACCATTCGGGTGATAGAGCACCTGAGCACATTTTTTCATTTCGAGTGAGGGAGCACTCGAGACTCTGTGAGTGCGAGTGACCTACTCGAGCACATGTTTATTCTTTCGGTGAGGGAGCACCCGAATCTTTAGTGGAGATGCTCCCGATGGGAGTAGAATGTTTTGCCCATCGGAAAAGATTTAAAAGGTGGAAACTCTGAGGTTGGGAAACGTACTCGATACGTCTTTTGGCATCTTGACCACTGTAGCCTGTCAAAGGAAATGACTTGGCGCTGTCCCGCCGAAATTTTCGCGTCGCGTGATCATGGTCCTCTTTTTGCGCGCGTAGTGGGCGGTGTTGTTACTGCGCCGATTGGGTTTTCCATGCTTTTCGCCCGCCGTGGGATCGTGCCACGTTTACTAGACGCTGGGATTGAACGGTGCCCCTTCTCGCCTGGCTGTTGGTTAAATACGGAGCAGCTGGGTAAGTTTTAGGTTTTACCCAGCCATTGCCTTCCTCCTCCCGCTTCTGTTTTTCCCCTGTTCTTGAGCCTTCACCTTCCTCCTTTTGCTGCTTGCTGCGAAATCTATGACCAAGCGCTCCCGTGCTGCTCCGGAGTCGGCCAAGATGTATGGAAAGTGGGAGCGCTCGACCTTTGGGGACGCGGATCTCGGCTCGCTGATGGCTGATGGCTTGGTGGTGGGAGATGTCGTGCGGATTCCGGGGAATGAGCCGGTTCCCGCTCCGATGGCAGATGACCGGGTGTGCTTTCAGGCGTTCTTCCCTCGCGGGTTTGCCCTTCCAATTCACCCCTTTGTTCGTGGTTTGCTGTACTCCTATTGGCTTCAGCTGCATGATTTGACTCCCAATGGGATTTTGCACATTGCTTGCTTTATTACCCTTTGTGAGGCCTTCTTGGGGATCTATCCCCATTGGGGGCTCTAGAAGCGCCTCTTCTGTATAAAGAGGACGAACTCCGATTATGCTGTGGGGCAGGTGGGTATATCCATTAGGGATAAACATTCGTACTTTGATTTAGAGATGCTGGACTCCGGCAGTGCTTGGCGGAAAAGTTGGTTCTATCTGAAGGATCAGCACGTTGCTGGGCAACGATTTGGTCTCGCTCCTTTTAATCCGAGAGCGCGAGTGGTCAAGCAGGCTTCGTGGTCCCATTCTTTGTCTGCGAGAGAGTCGTCTGCAGTGGATCCATTCTGGGAGAGGATTGTTGTATTGACGGACAATTTGACCGGTGGGCAGCTCATCTCTGTTTTTATGGGGAGGCGCATCCAACCATTGCAGTATCGAGCCCGTCCCATGTGGCAGTATGAGGGTCTGGAGGACTCAACGAGATGCTCCTCGGAGGAGCTGAATGCTGATGGCCTCTTGGCCCGAATCCAGTATGTGACCAAGTGCTCGAGCATTTCTGAGATGGGTTTCGTCCGTACATATGCTTCTGATCACGCGCTGCTGCAGGTTCGCGTCTTTGAATTTCTCGTCTGATTTAGATGTTTGCTTCACTACTTGCTGATGATGCTATTTGCTTTGTAGGGCCACATTCCCGTGTTGTGCAACCCTCCGCAGCCGGAGGATGCTGATATTCACGAAGAGCCAGATGCTTCCACTGCTGATGATGCTGCTCTGCGTGTTGATGCCAGCGTGCTCACGGGTGCCACTGGTGCTGACGAGTCCACGAGGGCCGATCTGCCGGACACCGGAGATAGTGAGGACTCGGCCCCCTTTCGTGTCAAGCGGTCGCGGTCCTCGGGCGCCGAAGACCTTGACGCGACGGGTGGTGTTGTTCCGCCGTCTGCGCCGTCCACAGAGTTGTCTCCTCCCGTTGCTTCCCGCAAAAGGCCCAGGCTTGGGAGGTTGGTGCGTACTCACTATGCGTGTGGCGGGTAAGGATCTGCTCAACTTTTCCAGGGTTGTGTCCCTCTGTTCTGGTGTCTGATGATGTTTATCTTGTAGTGCTGCGACTTCTCCGGCTGCTTCATCCACCAGTGCGGCCACTGTCGACCTGCAGTCGACTGACTCTGGAGTAGCTGCCAAGCACACTGAGGATTCTTCGGCTGCTGTTTGTCAGCTCGTACCGTCCGTGACTCCTGCTGTCTCGGTTGCGGGTGTGATTCCTTCTGCTGCTCCGCCAGTGGCGTCTGGTGTTGTTGCTCCTGATGTCAAGCCTGCTAGCCCAGGGCATCCTTACTTGGGCCGTCTTGATCTTGCCGTTGAAGATAAAGTTCGCTTTTTCGACCGCATAGTTGGGCTGGTGAGTTTGTTTCCTGCTTGCTTGTGTAGTTTTTTTCATTCGGGAAGCGCTTTTCCGAGGCTGCAAGCAAGTGCTTGCGGTTGATTGTAGTCTTGCCTTGGCTCTTTCTTTGCATTGTACCGTTTTATCATTGGGAGCACGGCCAGTGCTCCCGATGGGAGTAGCCCCCGAGGCTGCAAGCAAGCGCTTGCGGTTGGTTGTAGTATTGCTTTAGTTTTGTCTTAATATTTGATATCTTCGAATAGCCGGTGTTCCAACACTGTGAGCGTCTGGTTGTCGAAGCTGAACATTGGCAACAGGCCCACGATTGTGCCCAGGATGCTTTATCTGCCATGAGTAGTAAGTATTTCTTCCTGTACCGATGTGCTTGAACTGTTGGGTCCTCTGTTCTGAGTGTTGTCTTATTTCTCAAACCGTCTCCTGCCGAGAAGCAGATCGAGGAGGCGGAAAGAACGATTTCCAACCTCAAGGCTGCTTTGGCTTCCAAGGAGAAAGAGTTGCACGATGTTCACAAGGATAAAATGCAAAGGATAATTATAGCAAGTAAAAGCACTAAAGTTAATATAGCGTGGAAACAGTAATGAGGATATGGACCGGGATACGTGATGTTCGCTAGTTATGTCTCTCTCCCAAAATACGATAAAATTTCTATGCAAGGTAAACAAATTACAGAAAGGCAATTGACAGGATTATGAATGCACCGCAATGCTAACTATGCTACAAAAGAAAGGACGAGGTTCAAAAGCACGGGCAGTACGCCAAAATAAGTAGACCAAAATCCATCTGGATGTACTACTAATCATCCACCTTGAGATATCTATCCAGAACATCTCGCTGGTATTAAGTTGCGAGCCCCACCCAAAGTGTAAACACAAAGCAACAGACAACTACAAAAAGAACTCTGCGTAAAGTAAACAATCCTTGTAACCGCGGTCACAAGCACCGTTGTTTTCCCCCTTGTGGAAACAGCGCATCCCCTAGACTCATGTTTCTGTCACTCAAGCGTATCATCGGGGGCATGAACCCACAATCTAGCACAACGTTCCCTCTTTGAGTCCCTACCTACTACTTGGCCAAAGCAATAAACAGCAACGGAGAACATGCAAGAATTACTTAGGAACAAAATATAAGAGATAAAAACCAAATATATTACTCTATCACAATCTGAACATAATCTCATAATCCATCAGATCCTGTCAAACTCAACATAGCAATAGCAGAAATATTACAAAGGTGCCTCGATCATGTAGGGCAGCTCACGAGGTCTAAACAATGAAGATCAAAGAAGGGAGGAGAACATCACATAGCTACTGATCAGGTACCCATGGTCCAAGGAAAACTACTCACGAGACATCCGGGGAGCATCCATGGTGGAGAGGAGACTCCCGGAGGTCAATCCTCCATCCGGCAGGGTGCCGGGAAGAGGTCTTCTGGTGCTCCCGATCTTCGGAAGCGCGGCGACGGCGGAACAGAGGCGAGTTCGCGGAATAGGGTTCTTCTTCTGGAGTTTTCCCGTGACGGAGAATAAATAGGCGAAGGGAGGCAACCAGAGGTGGGCCAGGGGCCCCAGGCACCCCCTGGCGCGGCCAGGGGTGGGGCCGCGCCGGGTGGCCGCCTAGGCACCCTTGGCTCCCCTCTGGCCCCTCTCGGGCTCTTCGCGAAGCTTCCTCCACGCTGATTTTTTATCTGAATTTTCCCGAATTTTTGTGGCACTTTTTATATGGGGAAAACTGAAATAGAAAAACAACAGAAAACAGGAACTGGCACTAGGGTGCACTGAGTTAATAGGTTAGTCCAAATATGATCAAAAGTGTATGAAAGTGTATCTAGATCATAGCTATATCACACAAAACATGCATGGAGCAAGCAGAAATTATAGATACGTTTTGGACGTATCAACATCCCCAAGCTTAATTCCTGCTCGTCCTCGAGTAGGTAAATTTTAACAGCATAATTTCTGTGGTGACATGCTAGCAACCATAAAAGAACTTTGAAAAGTAAAGCAATCAAGGTTAGAGATTCAATTCAAGTCATAACATGCAAGAGTCTATATTAGCATTGAAACAAGTAACAAAAGAACATTAGGTGCAAGAGCTCTCGCTGTCCGTGACTCGAATGTCGACAAATGGTCTTTGCGTGCAAGAAGGGGATAGGGAATACGAGAAAAAAGTATTTTTGTTGAGAACTCAATCTACTAAAGTTTCACACTTGGTCTTCTTTGGAATCTTATCTTGACTCGTCCCCAGACCACTTGCCAGGTACAAGTCAATTTGATCAACTCCTTTTCGATATTTTGAGCACTCATGCAATGGATGAGCGTAAGCACGAGAGTTGACACTTAGGATGGCAAAGAGAGAGAAATACGGAGGAGGAAGACAAAAAGGATGAGAAAGGCTCACATCAATGAGGACAATCATAGGCAAGAGATGCCAAATGATAGATATGATGTGAGGAGTAGGGATTTCCATGCAACGGATGCACATACGAGCTAGGAAGCTCTGTAATGGAACTATATGCATAAAGATAATCTCTATGGAGTACAAGGATATAAAGGGAGTACTAGTGTGGATCTCTCAAAAGGATAGTAGTGTTTCCCCTTTATCTCTTTTTATTTCTTTTTCTCTTTTTCTATTTTTTTGTATTTTTTTGTAGCCTCAATGGCTCTTTCTATTTAACTCTCATTTGTCCTCTTCGGGGTCTTTTTAAAGTGTCCACTTTGGGATCTTTTCCTCACTTAAGGGCAACAATCTATTTTACAAGAAGGTAAAGGAGATCTTTCACACTTTACAAGGTACTCAAAAACATAAAGAAGATGTAACTAACATGATGTATGCACTGTATGCCACTGCCAGTGTAGCAGGAACATGTATGACATGAAGATCAAGTCATGAAGAGGTGGAAGTTGCATGGCAATGTAACTCGGAAAGGCTATGGAAATGCCTTGATAGGTAGGTATGGTGGCTGTTTTGAGGAAAGATATAAGGAGGCTTATGATGAAAGAGTGTATCATGCCAAGGGTTTGGATGTACCGGCGAAGGTGGACACCAACTCTCGGAGTGAGAAGAAGGCAATGCACGGCACAGGAAAGGCTAGCAAAATATGGGAAGGTGGAAGTGTCAACTTTCAATACTTACATTAGTACGAAGAACTCATGGACTGTAAGGACCCGATTCACCAAGAATCCAAGTCTCTGTGCATTCTGTGCTAGTCCCTGGATCAATAGCTAGCACACACAGTACACGATGTAATATCAAGAATAAACCACATGTCATATATATATTACATCGAAGATCCAGTATTACAAATAAACATACCTGCATAGCTCAAGGCTAGCTTACAAAAAATATACAGCGGAAAACAATATAAGCTTCATGGCGTCCATCAACTCCACCGGCATAGTTGAGTATAAACATCGTAACCCTACATCGCATCACTTACTCGTTGAATACAATCCTGGAACACCGAAGGTTACAGCCCGACAACGGGTCAGTACATCTGATTTGTACGGCAAGTCACACGAAAAAGTAAATAACATACCTATCGCTACATGCAAGGTAAGTTAATGGAAAGGCTCATGGTTTTATTTTGCAGAAAGCTAATTTTTCCCTCACTTACTACAACTAATCAAATTTCAATTTATCTTGCTAGTCCTAAGTATGGTTGAATCGGGCTACACCAATTCCAACCATCCCTTTATTAAAAGTTCCCACTCAAATTCTTATCAAGATTAATTATCTGTCAAGACCATCCAACAATAATAATGCGCAGTTGCTCCAAGTTGTCCTTAACCGTGGACAAGGCTAATCATGATCAATTTTTACACTCTGCAGAGATTTGTACACTTTCCCCACTGGACTCAACCCAAAGATTGAGACATAGTCTTTCAGAAGAGGTTGCCTCCACCCTTTGGTAGCCGGTACACCTAGCATATCTACATCAGCTAGATACCAGGGCCAGGTTCCCCACAACTTACTCATCTAAGACAGAGCCCATATAGCTAATGGTTGTACATGGAAGCTACTAGTCACACTGTCTTTCCGATCTTTTTGAGCCTGGACGGCGCCCACTGTGTCAGAGGGTACTCGCCATGACACACCCGGTTCACCAACAAAACAACCATTCGGGAAGCATTTAGCCCTGGTCTCTCCTCAACCGAGGCACGAGCCCCAGGATGCATTCCCTGCCCGCCCAGAGGTGATTTCTATTTAAGTTTTCTAGTCAAGTCATTAATCCTCACATAGCTCAATGATAACTCAACCAATCCTCGTCTACAAATCAATAGCAATATATAACAACCACGATCCTAGGGCGACAATGAAATATAAGGTCAGAACATATGGCTATCCTACTAGGTTTAAATCATAACTAATATATAATCCTACACATGCATAGAGTGATAATTTGCTACATGCATAATACAAAATATAGGATGAGGTATGGTCAAAGTGTAACTTGCCTTATACATTCGATGAAGATCTTCGCTCTCACGTTCCAGTCAACTCTACTCGTCACACTCCGAGCAAATCTATCGCAAACGAATAAACTCGAATAAGCAATCACATCACAAGGACAAAACAAAAGATCAACAAAACAATCACAAAGTTTTTTGAAACAAAACAAAAGGGGTTTGAAGTGCAAAGGTGTCGATGTGCTCGAAGGTGATCGGTGGAACGTGAACTCGAGAGAGTCAACAGATAAAGATTCATCGGTAAGGAATTGTGATCATGGACGTTTATGAATTCAAGGTGGATATCATGCCCACATGAAAAGTATGTGAATCTTACCAGTAACATGTCTCAAGTGATCCGATATGCAAAAAGAATCACGTGAAACGGAATACTACAACACAGGTCATAGCAAGTGCAAAATTGAATTGAATTTGAGTTTAAACAGATCAGGAAACATTTGAATTTTGGTGTACACATGATATATACAGAAAGTACATGGAACGAGTGATCCAACGCAAAAAGAATCACTCGATTTGGACCAATGGTTTAAAAGATACGGCCTCCAGGATTTGAATTTGAATTTGAAAGAAATTAAAATTCAAAAATGTGCAAAGGTGTGAAAGGTTTACTCTATGATAAAGTACAGATCACTACGAGCGTGTAGGAAAAAGAATCACCTAATTCCGATGCACGGTTTAAAAGATACGGCTACGAAGATTATAGGGTGCAAACTGTGGAAAAGGGCCTATTCGTGAATAAAATAAAAGTTTCTGTCGCAGACCGGTCCTTTTCACTACAGGACAAAATTGCTGAGGTACCGCTGATGTGGCGATGGCACGAAAATCGAGGTTCGCCGGGCAAGGAAACCGAGGTTCGTCGGTGCGGAAATCGAGGTTCGCCGGCACGGAAACCGAGGCGGCGCGGCGCGAAAATCGAGGTTCGTCGGTGGCACGGATCCCGAGGTTCGCCGCGCGCGAAAATCAAGGTTCGTCGGCTGCGCGGATCCCGAGGTTCGCCTGCGGCGGCACGGAAATATTTATTTAATGAATACATTTTCGAAAAAGTAAAATAAAAATAGAAACATTTTCTAAATGCTTTATTTAAATGTAAAATACTTTTCAAAAATCAAATACAATCCAATAAATTATCAAAAATATTTTTATTTGCTCAAAAGCATTTACAAACCCTTTCTAAATAATAAAATTTAAAATTTAAAATTGTTACAACAATAAATAATTTTATAAAGTAAAAAATATTCCATTGGAAAACTTTTTCAACTCTTTTAAAATATTTAATAAATCATTTTAATGAAATAAAAACTCTCTTAGCATTATAAAATCCCTAAAATAATTTTAGAGTTATTTACAATACTCAAAATAAATTTTTAAAAACTTTAAAGTAATATTCTAAATATTTTCCAACATTATTAAAAAGGGGATAAGTCATTTTATATCCTCTCAAATGAATTTCCTTGAGTTGAAAAATGTTTTGAATATTCAAAAGAATTCCAATAATGATTTAAAACATTTTCCAACCTTTTAATATGTTGAAGGAGTCATATTACCTTCTCTTATTTTGTTTTATTAGTTTTGTTTTAAATAGTAAATTCAAAAAACACCAATTATGAATATTAGGGAAAGTTCTTTTATTCCCTCTCTTTTTAATATTCAATAAACTCCAAAAGTTTTAAATCCCACAAAAATTCAAACACATCAAGCAAACAATCATTATCTATTTAATTTTATTAACATTCCAAAATTCGAGGAATTTTGGGATGTTACACACTACCACCCTTAAAAGGAATCTCGTCCCCGAGATTCGAGAAGGCTATTAAGAAAGGTTAGGGTTCGGGTCTTCATGGCAGTCCATCGATCCTCCGATGAGTTAGGGTGCTACCACCCTTAAAAGGAATGCGACGTGGTCTTTAAAATCTTAATCCATTGATGACATCCTTCGTACATTCCTCGTACTCCTTGGAGATCTTGAATCCTTAGCGAAAGAGTGGTCTTCCAAATACGTTGGTCTTCAAGAAAGTTGCATCTTCGATTTCATCCTTCGAATATATACTACGTTCCATTGTTGCCTTGAATCCTATATCCAAACGATGAGCCCTCCAAGTAGTGAACCTTCGTGGCTGACAAGGCAGGCTCCAATACTAAGCAGCTATCGATTTTCTCGTGGTGGTAATCAAGAATATTATTACGGGATACCTGCAGGAAATTGTCTTGGTCTATACTCACCGTATAACACAACCGGTAATCTCCTACAGGGGTCACACATCGTACCATTCTATGGTTTAGGCTTTGACATCGTCGTCTCTCTTCTATAGGTAAGTCACTCAAGATTTACTATCCCGCATAGCAAGAGCAAATAATAAGAGTAGTCGCCATGGGGGCCAATCCATTACGCACCCAAATCATTACCTTGTACATGGTTTAGCGAATCTCGCAATCTAACGCTCGGTCATCCTCACGAGCATTGCAGAAGTCCTTCTTATTCATGAACTGGGTTCAGATAAATCCATGGTTCTGCAAGCCAAACAAACATCTATCATTTCTTCACAACTCTCAGGTTTGCGCATACTGCTATAAAACGAGCACTGTTGAAATACAACTTGCTCTAGGGTCCTTCCTTCAGCAAGATTGTGCTTGATTGTTGTAAGATCCTGGCTCACGAGGTTAACTTTGAACTTAGCATTGGTTGCATCATCTTTATTCCAATCTTGACATTGGCAGCCATTGTAGTAGCTTCTTCAATTTAGGGGTGAGGATGAGGGGGAATAGAATGTAGATAGCGAGGTAGAGAGAGAGATAGATAGCGAGAGATACCATACAAACATCACACTAGTTTGAAACATAAGTTTTGATGTGTAGCTGTCAGTAACACAAGAAATGACAGCTCACAGAAACGATCTAACGGTAGAAACTTTGAATCTTCCAGGTCTTCAAGTCTTCAATGACGGCAGCTTCAGTGTTGTAATGTCGAAACAATCTTCATATCGTTGAGTCATTTGTCAAGTTATTCTCCTTGTTGATGTGTCTTTTTCAGTCTTGAAGCATACTAAATAGATAAGGGGTCTAATGAAACGTAAACTTATTTTACTCGCACGGAAAACACACAAAGTATAACACATCAAATCAAAACAAGACATAACAGGGTCAAGGCCACAAGCAAAACTTAACAAAACAATCATGGCATAAAACATCTAGTCAATCCATAGCAAAACAGTCATCGATCAACATCTCAACTAACAATGAAAAGGTAACAACATACACTTAGCGCACTCCTACGAACGTCTATCCTCCAATCGCCAAACATAAGCTTCTTCGCGTCTGCATCGTTGGTTCCGCGTTCACATCTTCTTCGTTCCCTTCAATTCTGGACACATGTTAGCGTGATGTCCCATATCCCTGCACCGGAAACACTGAATTTGGCTAATGTCCTTCTTTTTATTCTTCACGGTTGCTTCCTTCAATTCTTGGATAACTTTCTTCATTCCTTCCTTTTGATGTTGAACCACTTGTTGTGTCACGATAAAAAATTGACATTGAGCGGGGTAATGATCAGTTCCTTCACACGTAAAACATGTGACTTGTGTAGTGGGGCATTCTTCACCCGAGTGAATTTCTTCACAATAGGGACATCCATCTTGATGTCCTTCATAGGAGTGTCCTACTTCCCCGCAAATTTTGCAGACACGAGGGCTCTTAAGGTTTACCATCCTTTGCGTCGGGGTGACAAGGCGGGATCCCAACAAAATCCTTGTGAACTCCTGCCAAGTAATCTTCCTTCGTGATTCATCAATCGCTTGGTGCATTATCCACCAAGTAGCAGCCTCTTCTACCAAGTACTTAATAGCATAGGAGACCATGTCCTCACTTCCAACCTTCTTTATCTTCATGTGCCCCTCCATATTGTAAATCCACTTCTCCACCTTCAGTCTCGACATCGCCCCAGAAAAGGCGAGTTCTACTCCATACTCCATCTATTAAACCCATACGACAAGGGGCAAAACTATAACACCGACAAGACAACAACTAAAGATAACACCAAACATATGCACTCAACAAGAAAGAGGCAAAAAAAACACCTACGTTCAACAGCAACACATAACAACAAACAATACAGTCACAAAAGTCAAAACACACAAAGAACACCTAGAGTAAGGTCATATGTGCAAGACATACGATCTCATCATACTGCGCGAAATTCGTTCATCTAACTTCACCTAAAAGGTGGTGGTCTGATGCTAGGCTTCATCCTTCTCAGCTAAGCTAATTTTAAAGATTCCTCTCGTAGTGTCAAATCTTATTTATCTCATAGGGTATTCTTCTCGTTCTTGTGGTCGTAACTTCAATTGATCCACGAGGTTGATGATGTACTTCTCAATTGTCTTGTCTTCAGGGGTAAGCAACTCAGAGGGGTATTTACAGTAAAACAAGATGACAAGTTTTAGAAGATGAATAATAGATGAGAAATACTAGTGGAGAGAGTAAGTAATCAAAGAGTGATAAAATAATTTTATTCCTATGGATTTTTCCTATCCATTTTCTAGGGTCATGACCTACAGTCAACATGGGCTCTGATACCATCAGTAACGACCCGGTTCCTCGCAAACCGGAGTCTCTGTGCATTCTGTGCTAGTCCCAGGATCAATAGCTAGCACACATAGTACACGATGTAATATCAAGAATAAACCACATGTCATATATATATTACATCGAAGATCCAATATTACAAATAAACATACCTGCATAGCTCAAGGCTAGCTTACAAATAAAATACAGTGGAAAAAAATATAAGCTTCGTGGCGTCCATCAACTCCACCGTCATAGTTGAGTATAGACATCGTAACCCTACATTGCATCACTTACTCGTCGAATACAATCCTGCAACACCGAAGGTTACAGCCCGACAACGGGTCAGTACATCTAATTTGTACGGCAAGTCACACGAAAAAGTAAATAATAGACCTGTCGCTACATGCAAGGTAAGTTAAAGGAAAGGCTTATGGTTTTATTTTGCAGAAAGCTGATTTTTCCCTCACATACTACAACTAATCAAATTTTAATTTATCTTGCTAGTCCTAAGTATGGTTGAATCGGGCTACACCAACTCCAACCATCCCTTTATTAAAAGTTCCCACTCAAATTCTTATCAAGATTAATTATCTGTCAAGACCATCCAACAACAATAATGCCCAGTTGCTCAAAGTTGTCCGTAACCGTGGACACGACTAATCATGATCAGTTTTTACACTCTGCAGAGGTTTGTACACTTGTCGCACTGGACTCAACCCTAAGATTGAGACATAGTCTTTCAGAAGAGGTTGCCTCCACCCTTTGGTAGCCGGTACACCTATCATATCTACATCAGCAAGCTACCAGGGCCAGGTTCCCCACAACTTACTCATCTAAGCCAGAGCCCATATAGCCAGTGGTTGTACATGGAAGCTACTAGTCACACTGTCTGTTCGATCTTTTTGAGCCTGGACGGCGCCCACTGTGTCAGAGGGTACTCGCTATGACGCACCCGGTTCACCACAAAAACAACCATTCGGGAAGCATTTAGCCCTGGCCTCTCCTCAACCGAGGCACGAGCCCCAGGATGCATTCCCTGCCCGCCCAGAGGTGATTTCTATTTAAATTTGCTAGTCAAGTCATTAATCCTCACATAGCTCAATGATAACTCAACCAATCCCTGTCTACAAATAAATAGCAATATACAACAACCACGATCCTAGGGCGACAATGAATTATAAGGTCAGAACATATGGCTATCCTACTAGGTTTAAATCATAACTAATATATAATCCTACACATGCATAGAGTGATAATTTGCTACATGCATAATACAAAATATAGGATGAGGTATGGTCAAAGTGTAACTTGCCTTATACATTCGATGAAGATCTTCGCTCTCACGTTCCAGTCAACTCTACTCGTCACACTCCGAGCAAATCTATCGCAAACGAATGAACTCGAATAAGCAATCACATCACAAGGACAAAACAAAAGATCAACAAAACAATCACAAAGGTTGTTGAAACAAAACAAAAGGGGTTTGAAGTGCAAAGGTGTCGATGTGCTCGAAGCTGATCGGTGGAACGTGAACTTGAGAGAGTCAACAGATAAAGATTCATCGGTAAGGAATTGTGATCATGGACGTTTATGAATTCAAGGTGAATATCATGCCCACATGAAAAGTATGTGAATCATACTGATAACATGTGTCAAGTGATCCGATATGCAAAAGGAATCACGTGAAACGGAATACTACAACACAGGTCATAGCAAGTGGAAAATTGACTTGAATTTGAATTTAAACAGATCAGGAAACATTTGAATTTTGGTGTACACATGATATATACAGAAAGTACATGGAACGAGTGATCCAACGCAAAAATAATCACTCGATTTGGACCAATGGTTTAAAAGATACGGCCTCCGGGATTTGAATTCAAATTCAAAAGTGTGCAAAGGTGTGAAAAGTTTACTTTATGATAAAGTAAAGATCACTACGAGCGTGTAGGAAAAAGAATCACCTAGTTCTGATACATAGTTCAAAAGATACGGCTACGAAGATTATAGGGTGCAAACTGTGGAAAAGGGTCTATTCGTGAATAAAATAAAAGTTTCTGTCGCAGACAGGTCCTATTCACTACACGACAAAATTGCTGACGTACCACTGATGTGGCGATGGCACGGAAATCGAGGTTCACCGGGCACGGAAACCGAGGTTCCTCGGCACGGAAACCGAGGTTCGCCGGGCACGGAAATCGAGGTTCGTCGGCACGGAAACCGAGGCGGCAACGCACGAAAACCGAGGCGGCACGGCACGGAAATCGAGGTTCGTCGGCGGCGCGGATCCCGAGGTTCGCCCGCGGCGGCAAGGAAATATTTATTTAATGTATACATTTCCAAAAAGTAAAATAAAAATAGAAACATTTTCTAAATGCTTTATTTAAATGTAAATTACTTTTTAAAAATCAAATACAATCCAATAAATTATCAAAAATATTTTTATTTGATCAAAAGCATTTACAAACCCTTTCTAAATACTAAAATATAAATTTTAAAATTGTTACAACAATAAATAATTTTGTAAAGTAAAAATATTCCATTGGAAAACTTTTTCAACTCTTTTAAATTATTTAAGAAATCATTTTATTGAAATAAAAACTCTCTTAGCATTATAAAATCCCTAAAATAATTTTAGAGTTATTTACAATACTCAAAATAAATTTTTAAAAACTTTAAAGTAATATTCTAAATATTTTCCAACATTATTAAAAAGGGGATAAGTCATTTTATATCCTCACAAATGAATTTCCTTGAGTTGAAAAATGTTTTGAATATTCATTAAATTCCAATAATGATTGAAAACATTTTCCAACCTTTTAATATGTTGAAGGAGTCATATTACCTTCTCTCAATTTCTTTTATTGGTTTTGTTTTAAATAGTAAATTCCAAAAACACCAATTATGAATATTAGGGAAAGTCCTTTTATTCCCTCTCTTTTTAATATTCAATAAACTCCAAAAGTTTTAAATCCCAGAGAAAATCAAACACATCAAGCAAACAATCGTTATCTATTTAATTTTATTAACATTCCAAAATTCGGGGAATTTTGGGATGTTACATGCACTTATTATCAGTAACTCTCAATCTAAGAAGGAGGTTCACAAAGAGACAAGTACCCCGAGAGGGTTTGGTTATCCTTGCGCATCCTCGACTCATGGTACGTGAGTGTTCTCTGATATTCGACTCCTCAGGAGAGTAGTGGTCCATCTAGTAGCTAGAGTTCTCAACTAATTTTTTAGGTTTTGAAAATACACACGGATTGCCCAAAATACAACACCTATCACTAATTGGCTAGTGCTCTTCACACCAAAAGTTCAAAGATTACTCACAACAATACCTCAAAACTATTGCAGGCTACTACTAGAATTAAATAGCAACCTCAACTACCTACTTTCAAGACAAGACACAACTCAGTGCAATAACCAACTCTCTTTAACAAGATAAACATGAAAACTAAAAAGAGTTCCAGCAACAAACTAAACAAAATCCAAGGCTCTTGCTAAAAAAAACTAAGACTAAAACTAAACAAGGCAGTAGCTATGAAAAGATAAAGAACACACAACAGCAAAAGATAAGCAGGAAAAATCCTATGATGTGTTCTAAATTTTGAAAGTGGAGCGTGTTTCTCTCCCACACAAAGTAAGACAGGATCTAACTTGTTATGAACAGCAAGAAAAGCTAAAGAAAACTAAAAACAAAACCTAAGAGCGAGACGCTCCAAGCATAGCACATAACGCATGAAGTGATAAAAATATAGTGAGACGAAGGACGAACTGATGATTGTTGATGGATAAGGGGATGCACGGGGGCATCCCCAAGCTTAGATGCTTGAGTCTCCTTGAATATTTATTGGGGATGCATGGGGGCATCCCCAAGCTTGAGCGCTTGACACTCCTGGATCTTCTTTCATCATCCTCCATCGCACACTTGAAAACTCCCTTCATACATAACTCATCATAAACTGATTAGAGAGGTTAGTACCCTTAATAAATAATTTTTCCCCACTGGATTTCAAGATATTCTTGAAGAGCTACTATTTCTCAAGAGTGCCAGAAAGTTTTTTTTTGCAAAGAAAAAGCAACCTTAAGGTTTGCAAAAGTAAGGAGAGACAAAACGTGGCAGAATCTATGAAAAAAAGAACAACAGATAGTAAAGAATTTTTTATGGGCACTTCTACAACTCAGTTCAAAAAAGTTTTGTAATTGTATAGAGCATACTGTGGAAAAATTTCAGGTCAAAAAGATGAACTGGGGTTTTTCTGGAATTTTTCTGGTCACGAGGACAGAATCTGTTTTCTGGACAGCATGTCACAACTTTTACTTCCCTTGCCGTAAGAGGCTATGACTTGGCACAAAGCTGAAAAATAAAGATACAATGATATTCTACAGTAGTAACAATCACCAAGATACAACAAAAGCAAAAAGAAACACCTAAATTCGTTGCGGGCTGCCTCCCGAAAGCGCTTCTTTAAAGCCATTAGCTAGGCATGATGTAAAAAGAAGAATCAAGTTTTATCAAGAGAAAGAGAATAACTAGCCCGAGTAACGGCCTCAAAAGGTAACTTGATTTTCTTTCTAAGCAAGTGTTCCATCCCCTTTTTGAATGGGAATTGGAATTTTATATTCCCCTCTTTCATGTCAATAACCGCACCAACGGTGCGAAGGAAAGGACGTCCAAAAATAATTGGACACAAAGGTTCACACTCTATATCCATAACAATAAAATCAACGGGAACATAGTTGTCATTGACAATGATAAGAACATCGTCGATCTTCCCCAAAGGTTTATTTACGGAAGAATCAACAAGACGAACACCAAAAGAACAAGGCTCAAAAGGCTTCAATTCAAACATATCAAATATTCTTTTGGGCATAACGGAGGTACTAGCTCCAACATCACATAATGCATAGCAAGAGAAGTTATTCAATTTAATTTTGATCATAGGGTCCCAACCATCATCTAGCTTCCTAGGTATGGAGGCTTCTACTCTAAGCTTCTCCTCCCTAGCTTTGATGAGAGCATTTGTGATATGCTCCATGAAGGCAAGATTAAGTGTGCTAGTGTGGGGGTCTCTAGACATTTTGTGTAGCAAGCTAATAACTTCTGAGAGGGTACAACTATCAAAATCAATATCACTACTATCAAAGGTGGTAGTAGTGTCATCTAGGCTCACTTGTTTGAAACCCTCTATGTTCATAGTAGTTTCTTTATCTACGGTTGAGGTACTAGCATCACCATTAATAGGTCCAACGGGACTAGGAGTGCATTGGGTGCTAATAGTTTGAGTGTCCTCAACAATTTGGCTAGTGGCAACTGTGTGGTGTGTAGGAAGGCTCTTAATTCTATCCTCTTCCTCTTTTTCTCTAGCCCATCTTTCTTTAAGTTTAGCCATCATCCTAATATTTTCATTGATTTGTAACTGGATAGCATTAATAGGAGTGGCCTTATTCTCCTCAAGGGGAGAGGTTCTAATTTTAAGCATCTCAATATCAAGGGCTAAGCTTTCTACCTTCAAAGAGAGATTATCTATTTTAGCTAATTTCTATTCTACATTTTTGTTGAAGGCTTTTTGGGTAGTGATAAAGTCTCTAAGCATGCTTTCTAATTCAGAAGAGGGGTTCTTGTTGCTAGGGTAAGTGTTGTTGTTCCCATAGTTGGATGGAAACGGTCTAGGATTACTAGCAAAATACCCCCTATAAGCATCTTTGTTGAAGTTGTTTCTAGTAATAAAGTTCACATCTACTTGTTCTTGGGCAACCAAAGAATTTAAAGGAACATCATGAGGATCAACATAGGGTTGCTTGGTAAGTAGAGACATAATTAAGTCAACTTTTTCATTGAGGGAAGTAATTTCCTCGACAAAATTTACCTTCCTACCTATTGGAGCGCGTTCGGTGCGCCATTGGGAATAATTGGTCATCATTTCATCGAGAAGCTTCATGGCAGCACCAAGTGTAGTTGACATAAAGGTTCCTCCCGCGGCCGAATCTAACAGGTTCCGCGAGGTAAAGTTCAAGCCTGCATAAAAAGTCTGGATAACCATCCAAGTAGTCAAACCATGTGTAGGGCATTTCTTCACAAGAGATTTCATTCGTTCCCAATCTTGGGCAACGTGTTCATTATCCAATTGCTTAAAATTCATAATATTACTCCTCAATTGGATAATCTTAGCAGGAGGGTAGTACTTCCCTATAAAAGCATCTTTGCACTTATCCCAAGAATCTATGCTATTTCTAGGCAAAGATTGAAACCAGATTTTAGCATCTGCCCTTAAAGAGAAAGGAAAGAGCTTGAGCTTAACAACATCACCTTCTACTTCTTTCTACTTTTGCATATCACATAATTCAACAAAATTATTCAAGTGTAAAGCAGCATCATCTCCAACACCAGAGAAATTGATCTCTCATAACAAGGTTTAGCAAAGCAGGTTAATTTCATAAGAGGTAGCTGAAGTGGCAGGTGTAGCAATAGGGGTGCAGATAAAGTCTTGGTTGTTGTGACTAGTGAAGTCACACAACTTGGTGTTTTCAGTGGAACCCATAGTAGCAGCAAGTGTGGCAGATTTTTTTGTAGTTTTTGATAAAAGACACAAAGATAAAAACTGAAAGATAAATTAACAAGACTAAAAAAACAAAGGTAAAGGGTAGTGTGCAACTCCCCTATCTTAGCACTCGGAGTCCCCGGCAACGGCGCCAGAAAACTTGCTTGATGGCTTCTCGCCCCTTCATTGGTTACCCCAAGTGGAAGGTTGATATGTAGTGCAGCAGTAGTTTTCCCTCGGTGAAGATACCAAGGTTTGTCTCCAGTAGGACTCCAGAGATGATAAGTAGGTGCCAGCGGCGCAACTGACGCTGACCTGCACACAGACACAGATAACTTTGTTCCCAACAAAGTTCAGAGAGGTTGTCAATCTCTCCGGTCTTGTTGTTCACAAGGATAAAATGCAAAGGATAATGATAGCAAGTAAAAGCAGTAAAGTAAATATAGCGTGGAAACAGTAATGAGGATATGGACCGGGATACGTGATGTTCGCTAGTGATGTCTCTCTCCCAAAAGACGATAAAATTGCTATGCGAGGTAAACAAATTATAGAAAGGCAATTGACAGAATTATGAACGCACCACAATGCTAACTATGCTACAAAATAAAGGATGAGGTTCAAAAGCACGGGCAGTACGCCAAAATAAGTAGACCGAAATCCATTTGCATCTACTACTAATCATCCACCTTGAGATATCTATCCAGAACATCTCGCTGGTATTAAGTTGCGAGCCCCACCCAAAGTGTAAACCCAAAGCAACAGACAACTGCAATAAAACGAACTCTGCGTAAAGTAAACAATCCTTGTAACCGCGGTAACAAGCACCGTTTTTTTCCCCCTTGTGGCAACAACACATCCCCTAGACTCATGTTTCTGTCACTCAAGCGTGTCATCGGGGGGCATGAACCCACAATCTAGCACAACGTTCCCTCTTGGAGTCACTACCTACTACTTGGCCAAAGCAATAAACAGCAACGGAGAACATGCAAGAATTACTTAGGAACAAAAATATAAGAGATAAAAACCAAATATATTACTCTATCACAATCTAAACATAATCTCATAATCTATCAGATCCTATCAAACTCAACATAGCAATGGCAGAAATATTACAAAGGTGCCTCGATCATGTAGGGCAGCTCACGAGGTCTAAACAATGAAGATCAAAGAAGGGAGGAGAACATCACATAGCTACTGATCACGGACCCATGGTCCAAGGAAAACTACTCACGAGACATCCGGGGAGCATCCATGGTGGAGAGGAGACTCCCGGAGGTCAATCCTCCCTCCGGCAGGGTGCCGGGAAGAGGTCTTCTGGTGCTCCCGATCTTCGGAAGCGCGGCGGCGGCGGAACAGATGTGAGTTCGCGGAATAGGGTTCTTCTTTTGGAGTTTTCGCGTGACGGAGAATAAATAGGCGATGGGAGGCAGCCAGAGGTGGGCCAGGGGCCCCAGGCGCCCCCCTGGCTCGGCAAGGGGTGGGGCCGCGCCGGGTGGCCGCCTGGGCCCCCCTGGCTCCCCTCTGGCCCCTCCCGGGCTCTTCGCGAAGCTTCCTCCACGCTGACTTTTTATCTGAATTTTCCCGAATTTTTCTGGCACTTTTTATATGGGGGAAAACTGAAATAGAAAAACAGAAGAAAACAGGAACTAGCACTTGGGTGCACTGAGTTAATAGGTTAGTCCAAATATGATCAAAAGTGTATGAAAGTGTATCTAGATCATAGCAATATCACACAAAACATGCATGGAGCAAGCATAAATTATAGATACGTTTTGGATGTATCATCGTGTCGTCTGAAACTTTTGGTTGTAATATGCCTCCTTTGTGGTTGTGAATCTGTGCTACTTTTATTGGAGTAACTGCTTGGCAATTCCTGCTGTTGTGTTTGATTTTTCTTTCTTTTTGTTCGTTTTGTGGTAGGCCACCCCGGGCGTTCTTCGGGCTTGGAGTTCGTTGAAGGAGGACGCTCGCGAGGGTGCGTACGAGTCAGTGTGCTTGAGGCTGAGAAACGCTGAGCAGAAAGTTGTTCGCCTCAAGGGGGCTGCAGTGGTCCATCGTTCCAAACACGAGCGCGCTGAGGCCGTGCTGGATAGCCTTGCTTCATGGTTGGTGAAGTTGTCTGACCTCCTGCGGGGCGAGTTTGGCTTCGGCTCGATTGCTCGACTGCATTTGGTAGCTTTTCAGTCTTAATCTTGATTTCAATCCTGTTTTTCGAAGTTCTGGCGGGGCGGTCCCGGGATGAAGAGAAGGTTGTTCAATCGGAACTGTCGTGGCTGGATGACCTTGATGTGCAGGAGAACAATTCTTTCTGGGCAGATGGGGCTCGTGCTCGGGCATTTGTTGTGCTTCGTCTTCGAGTTGAGCGGGTGCCGGCTGCTCTGCGGTACTGTCAACGGGTGTTGGGCGGGATCCACTCTGAGTTTTATCCGTTGCAGGTGGTGCCATCGTCCTTTGAGGCGCTCTGCCGCGTATTTTCTCAGCCTGCAAAGCTGCGTCGCGTGATGGATCACCAGATTCATGCTGGAGCTCGGGCTGCCTTGGGCTTGGTCCATAGTCATTGGCCGGGAGCTGATATTTCTCAAGTGGTGGAGGGTCCTCCAGGTGGTAGGGATCACCCGATGGATGAGCACTACGCGGCGGTCGATGAGCCTGCGCGCCAAGTTGTGAAGCGGGTTTGCGAAGAGAACGACCGTTATCTGGGTTATCTTATTAAGGCGAAGATGGAGCCTGGGGGTTAGGTTCTTCCTTGCTTTTTATATGCTTCCTCTTGGTGTACTGTACCCCTTTGTTGTCTTGGTTTTCTTGTAAGGGGTTTTTCTGCTGCAGCGAGCCCTCGAGTTCCAGTTTTGTTTATGTCACGATTGCGAAGGACGTCTCGGGGGGTGGCTGCTGCGTCGAGCCCCCGAGTGCCAATTTTTATGTCGCGATTGCAAAGAACGCCTCGGAGGGTGGCTGCTGCGGCGAGCCCCCGAGTGCCATTTATTTTTATGTCGCAATTGCGAAGAACGTCTCGGAGGGTGGCTGCTGCGGCGAGCCCCCGAGTGCCAATTTTTATGTCGCTATTGCGAAGAATGCCTTGGAGGGTGGCTACTGCGGCGTGCCCCCGAGTGCCAATTTTTTATTTCGCGATTGCGAAGAACGCCTCGGAGGGTGGCTGCTGCAGCGAGTCCCTGAGTGTCAATTTTTTATGTCGCAGTTGCGAAGAACGCCTCGGAGGGTGGCTGCTCGGCGAGCCCCGAGTGCCAATTTTTTATGTCGCGATTGCGAAGAACGCCTCGGAGGGTGGCTGCTGCGGCGAGCCCCCGAGTGTTAATGAATCAATTTTTGGGAAAATATTTTTCAATATTCTTCCTGTTGTTTCTTACATTTAGTAAGGTGGGGGTTCTGATGAAGACAGTCCCCTTTATTTAAAACGACGGCGTGGTAGCCTTAAGGGCTAGGTAGCTTCTTCTCCAAGTGCTCGGGTCCTTCAGGTGGTATCTTCTTCTATGGGAGCTCTTCTTCTGCGAGTCCCGTGGTTCTGCTAGCTTGGTGAGCTCCAAAGGCCTCTGATATCTTGTGGAATTCCTTGTCGCAGCGGTCGGACCTGAAGAAACTGCCGCTGACTGTGATGACTCCATGTGGGCCTGGCATTTTTAGCTTAAGCTAGGCATAGTGTGGCACTGCCATGAAGCGGGCGAAGGCTGGTGGCCCGAGGATTGCGTGGTACTGCGACTTCCAATCGACCACTTCAAAGTCTAGGATCTCCTTGCGAAAGTTGGTCGCATTGCCAAAAACCACCTCCAGGCTTATTTTTCCCAGAGGGTAGACTGCTTTTCCTGGCACAATCCCATGGAATGTTTTACCTGAGGATTTCAGCGCGGAGCTCTGGATGAGCATTTCTTCGAGTGTCCTGGTGAAGATGATGTTGATCCCGCTGCCGCCATCCATGAACACTCGTGACATGTCATAGTTTCCAATTCTGGCCTCGAGCACTAGTGCGGCTTGTCCTGGTCGAGGGATGGCTCGCAGGTGGTCCTCCCGAGAGAAAGTAATTTCTTTCTCGGACCCGCGCAAGTACTCCGGGACAGCGGGGTGCGAGGAGGCTGCGAGAAAAACTTGTCTTGTGACCTGCTTCTGCTGCCTATTTGAAGGCCTGCCTTCTTGTATCATGTAGATCCTGTCGTGGGCTTCTGGATACTGCTCCTCTTCTTCTGGTGTCCTGCGCCTTTCCTGAATTGCAGCCACTGGCCTTGTTGGCAGAGGAGGGGCTGGTGGTGCGTTGTGGGTGTTAGGCTCGACTACTATGCTCGCGAGTGGCTGGGTCGCTGTTGTCGCAGATCGACTTTTTTCCTCAGCCAACTCGTTGAAGCTTCTGCAGTTCCTAAGGGTGTGCCCTGATCTAAGCTCCCCTCATTCGTTTCTGAATCCGTGTATCGAGCACGGTCCGTCGAGTTGTTCTTTGGCCGAGCGGTATGTTCTAGTTTTGTCGCGCGGCTGCCTCGTCCTCCAGTCTCGTTTCTGAGCTTGGGGCGCGTCTTCAGGGTTATCTCTTCGCTGTGTTCTGCTGTCGTCGCGACGCCTTCCGTCTCTATCGTCTGAGAAGCCGGCCGCGACCATTCCGGCTCCTCTGTCGTCGTAGAAACTACGCCTGGATCGCTTCCTTCGTCGGTCGAGTCCTCTTTCTCCATTGTGGTAGTCGTAGTCGTGTTCTGAGTGTGCGATGTGGATTTCTGTTTCGTTGCGAATGGAATCCTCGCCGTCCGCCCAGCTGTTGGCTTGCTCTAGCAGCCGTGCGAGTGTTCGTACTTTCATCTGCCCGAGCTGTTCCTTGAATTCAATGCGCTGCAGGCCTCGCCTGAACGCGTCGATTGCGCTTTCGTCTGATATGTCTTCTGCTGAATTCTTGAGTATGGTCTACCGCTGGATGTAGGCTCGCAAGGTTTCCCTGGTTCCTTGCTTGCATGCCCGCAGCTCCTCGAGCGATGCTGGTCGCTTGTATGTAGATTTAAAGTTTTCTATAAAGGCTCCACGGAACTGCCTCCATGAGCTGATGGATCCTCGCGGGAGATTCTTCAACCAGTGTCGTGCCGAGCTCTCGAGCATGAGCTACACGTACTGCATTGCTGTGACGTTGGTCCCTCGCTGACACTTAACTGCTGTTAAGTAGTCATCGAGCCATGCCTCCGGCTCCTCGAGTCCATTGTATTTTAGCGTTCTGGAGTTCAATTTGAACCCACTCGGCATTCGCGTCTCGCGTATAGAACACGTGAAGCATAATGCTCCGCATGGCTCAATTTCTTCGTCGGAAGCTTCTTCTTTCGAGTACTCTTCGCGTGTTGCGCGTCTTCGCCTGCTGCGGTTCACTTTGTTCTGCGTGATGTCGTCGCGCGCATCTTGTCGACTACTGCGGCGACTGTTGTTGTTGTCGTCGCTGTCGTGCTTCTTAATTTTGCCAGAGCGTTTGCACCAGTCATCACTGCTGTCGTCGTCGTCGGGTGAGTTGGGGTCCCTGTCTGGTGTCCTCTCGCGGGCCGGTCACCTTGCACTTGAGTTTTTGGGTGCTGAGGCGGCGATGGCGTCTTTCATTATCTGCAAGGCTATTGATGTGTTGCGGTCTGGTCTGTTCGTCCTACTTTCCTGGGCGCGAGATAGGTAGTCTCGGGAACTTATAAGGGCTTCTGCTAGTGTGAGGGGTTCCTCTTCATCGTCCTCCTCCTCTAGCTTGAAGTCGTCGTTAAGCTCGAACCACTCTTTCCCTGTCTGTTCGTTGCAGGTTGCTGAGTTTTGATTTAGTGCGGAGAGGGGAGCCGTGGTCGAGAGAATCGCCTCTGGGAGGTGTCTTGCGATTGTTTTTCTGCTCGGCGGCCGCCCTTTCTTGCTTCTCCATCTCTAGGCGACGTTGTCTCGCTTGATGGGTTAGCTCGCTTGCCATTTTGTTGTATGCCCTGAGCTCTTCCCTTGTTGCGTTTGCTAGTAGTAGCTTGCCGTGTTTGACTACGTCCCTTACTCTGGCCATTGACTCTTTGGACAGGTATATTCGCTCTCTGGGTGGGTCATCTACTCCCGCACCCGGGCCTTGTTGCTTGCTGGTTGACGGCTCGTTGCTCTTGTGGTTGCTCTGTTCTTGTCCCTGTGGTACTTTCATTGGTATGCTTCCCACTGCTCCCAGATTCACGACGGTCTTACTGGTGGTTCCGGACTCTTTTGTGTTGCCGTTGCTTTGGTTATCTTGGCGAGTATTCGAGTCGTCGTCTTGGCCTTGCCATTTGCTGCTGGTGCATTGGTTTCTTCCATGAACACCTGTGATGGTGCTCTGACTGCCTTCTTGCTCGCGCATGTGATGCTGCTCTTCCAGGCCGAGGGTCCACCCGAGCGGTCGCGGGTGACGTGAAGTCTTGGGTTGGGTGGGTAGTCGCGGCTGGCTCGAAGGGTGGCCGCGCGGGTGGCGACTGCGTCGATTGTTGCTGTAGATGTCGTCACAGGTGCTCGAGCGTCGTCCATGAGGTGGAGGGCGCCCCCATGGTTAATGTAATCTGATATGCTCCAAAGATCAGGTTGATGCCGGAGCGTAGATCAGCGAAGACTGGTCGGAGAGTTGGAAGATGAGCCGTGAAACCGAGGGACCCAAACAGATCGGATTCCGCCTGGGTCGTCGGATCGAAGGGTGCTGGTGGAGTCATCGCGTTGGCGGGTGTTGAAGATGCTGGTGAGTCCGCCGAGATCGCGTTCCCAACCTGTGCGTTTCCCGCAGACGGCGCCAATTGACAGGGATCAACCCCGGAAAATCCCATGGTTACGGACCCTGGGTTAGTCATGAGAGGCACAGGTTGGACGATAGCTCGTCGGCTAACAGGAGGAGACATTCCTACTCGATATTATTGCGTGGAGATGCGATTAAAGGGAAGGCCAAGTCTAGTGTGCACAAGGCTAGGGTTACAGATTGTGTGTTGGATGATCTTGACGTCACCCCGCCTAGCCCTTATATACTAGGATATTTCTCGGGGAACCCGTCTTGGATTACAGATGAGGTTTCCTAACCCTAATCTTGTACCGCACGGCATGTTTTCACCTTTCTTACGAGTCACGGACTCCTGCGTCGGTGCCACTAGTGGGCCACGGCTAGGCCCAGGCGGCATCTTTGTGGGCCTTCTGTCTTCGGGTACACCGGGTAGTTCCATCCATAGAAGTCGTGGGGTCACCCCTCGTCACTGCCGGAGGGAGGAATCACCTCCATGGATGCTTCGCGGATGAACCGTGAGTAGTCCACCTTGGACCATGGGTCTATGATCAGTAGCTATGTGATGTTCTCCTCCCCTCTTTCTTCTTCATGGATTAGACTTCGTGAGCTTCCCTACATGATCGAGGCACATATGTAATATTTCCGATGTTGCTATGCTGAGTTTGCTGGGATCCGATGGATTATGAGATTATGTTCAGATTGTGTTTGAGTAATATATTTGATTCTCCACTTTTATATTTATGTTCTTGAGTAATTCTTGCATGTTCTCCGTTGTTGTTTATTGCTTTGGCCAAGTAGTAGGTAGTGACTCCAAGAGGGAGCGTTATGTATGATTGTGGGTTCATGCCCCCTGATGACTAGCTTGAGTGACAGAAACATGAGTCTAGGGGATGTGTTGTTGCCACAAGGGGGAAAACAACTGTGCTTGTACTTGCGGGTGCAAGTATTGTTTACCTTACGCAAAGTTCTTTAATGCAGTTGTCCGTTGCTTTGAGTTTACACTTTGGGTGGGATTCGCAACTTAATACCAGCGAGATGTTCTGGATAGATATCTCAAGGTGGATGATTAGTAGGTAGATGCAGATGGATTTCGGTCTACTTGTCTTGGCGTACCGCCCATGCTTTTGAGCCTCTTCCTTTCTTTATAACATAATTAGCATTGGTTTGCACACATAATCGTGTCAATTGCCCAGCTGTAATTTGTTTACCTCGCATGGCTATTTTATCGTATTTTGGGAGAGAGATGTCACTAGTGAACATCATAGGACCCCGTTCCATATTTCCAATACTGTTTACACCTGCTATCAATTTACTGCTTTATTTACTTTTTCGTTGCTATCACTATCATTATTATCCCGTACATTTTATCCTTTGTAAACAACAAGGACGGAGGAATTGACAACTCCTCTGTACTCGTTGGGAGAAAAGCTATCTTTTGTGTTTGCAGGTCCAGGAGAAGCAAGTGATTATCTTCAAGCGGCGCATCACTTGCCGAACCACCTACTTATCGTTGTTGGAGTCCTATTGGTTCGACACTCAAACCTTAGCATCTTCGCTAAGGGAAATTGCTGCTATCTACATCTCAACCTTCCACTTTGGGTAATCAACGAGGGGGCGTTAAATCGTACCATCAGGCACTCAAGGATCTCCTATTATAGTACCCGATACAATGGGTTCTTCCATTCCTGTGCTTACTTAGTCCATTCTGGGAGATATGCAACACACTACACAAATGAATGTAGGGAAAGGTACAAAGTGTCTTATTTCTTCTATTTCTTTGTTCACTGATAGCACTATCAAAACAACCTAGATGCCACAAGCACGTTTCCAAATATCCAAACTTACACCAATAGTGCAAACATAGCAGTTGCAGCAGCATACTCTGGGCTTGAACAGTCGGTATTTCGCTCCAGTCCATGCCCCCAGAGTTACAATCCAATAACTGGTCGGTTTGACAATACTACTCCTAGTGGACAAATTCCCCTGATTGTATACCAAGTTAGGGCTCAGAAATATGATATGTAGAGGAACCGGTAGGCCACACAATTGGGACGCCCTTCTTATAATGCAGATGCAACTCTCAATGGCCCATATTGGAAATTCCTTTGTTGACTGGGGAGGATCTCATTGGATGGTTGATTGTCTGTGAAAAGTATTTTGATATGTCTAGCACACCTTATGATCAGTGGGTGAACTTGGCCACAGGGCATTTACAAGGTAGAGCTTCTACTTGGTTGAAGAATATTTGTGTCCCATGGAAAATGGTCACTGATACGTCCAAAATGCATCACTATTTCATATCATAATTCACCCCTGTTCATTGTTATATTTCATGTTATGATGCTATTCTTATGTTGTTTTGGCCTATTTTACACAGTTTCCAACTTTCTGATGCCGAAGCAGCAAACGCAGGATTCAGTGGTAAAAAGTGAACGCAGAGTTGCAGAATCAGAAGACCTCAAAATTACCTGAAAATCGGCGGAGGCTGTTTTCCAGAAGAATGACGGGGACACGAAAAACGGGAACCAGAGGGGGCCACCAGGAGCCCAGGCGTCCCCCTGGTGCGGCCCCACCCCTGGCCGCGCCGGGTGGCCTCCTGGACCCCTGGGGCCACCCCAGGCTCCCCCCCCTCTGGCCTATTTATTCGTCGTCATCCGAAAACCCTAAAAAGAGAGTAGTTTCACGAGTTCCGCCGCCGCTCCGTGGTGGAAACCTACAGAGAAGATAATACATCTCCGGCAGGCATATTCCACCAGGGAGAACACCTCCCGGAAGGGGAGATCATCGCCATCGGCATTACCATCGTCACGGGCATCATCGAGATCATCAACATCTTCCCCAACATCAGCACCATATCCACCACCATCCTATCTCATCTCACAATTGCAACTTGTGTTGTAATCCGTACTATCTATCCTCTCTGCTCTATCGATGTTGATTACTACTTTGTGGTGAATGTTATTGAGTTTTGTTGGAGAAATACTATTATGTCCAGATTTTTTTTCATTTATTTATCACCATTGATCATGATCTCTTTTATGTCTTGTGATTAGTTACTTTAGATCTTGAGAACATGGGAGAAGTCTAGTTGCAAGTAGTCATGTGATGTTGAAGTAATATGTGTTGTTTGATATTTAAGTTGTGTTATTATTTTCCTAGTGGTGTTGTGTGACTCGAACACTCACACTTCGCTTTTTTAAGGACCTAGGGGAATGCATTGTGTATAAAGAATGCTTACGGTGGGTTGCCGGAGTGACAGAAACCTGAACCCCAGTTTGCATGCTTTTGCACAAAGGAATAATGGATCCTTGATCGTATTGTTGTGATAGGCTTTTGCCTTAATTACTACCTTGTATTTGCGGATGCTTGCAAGGTGTTTAATCATAAGAGTACACTTATCTTAGTCTAGAAGGTGTACTAGCATAGATCCACCCACTCAACACTTATCAACACAGCACATATATCGACACGGAGTATGGCGAAAGCACGTGACTATTTCTCCCGTGTGTCCTCAAGAACACTTTAGCCTTTATAAGTTCAGTTGCTAGGCTTATCCTTTTCTCAAAAGGATTGGGCCACTTGTTGCTCCTCAGTATCTTTTACTTTTCTTATTGCTTATACCGAAAAACCCGTAAAAAGTTATCTTTCAGTGCCTGCAGTTATTTCTTTACCAAAGTCACTTACCAATACCTTCTGCTCCTCGCTGGGTTCGACACTCTTATTTATCGAAAATGCTACAATCGATCCCCTACAGTTGAGGGTCATCAAGTACCGTTTTCTGGCACCGTTGCCGAGGAGCATAGCGCTATTAGTAAGTGAAGCTGGTAAGGAAGCTTTTATATTTCTGTTTTTATTTCGCCGTTGCTACTTTTTGTCCTTATGGACACTTCTACTCTTGGTTCGTTGCTTATGGGGAAATGCCCCACTACTATGGTGGTCACTCCTACCCCTACTGAAATTGTGCCTTATAAAATACTAACTGGTATTATTGATTATGTCTTGGGTAATCGTTATGCAGGAGACAGACATCCAGGTGAACACTTTCTATATTTATCACAACTATGTTCATTATTCAAGCTTGTAGGTGTGTTAATGGAGTTTGTCATGAAGAAATTATTCTCCGTATCACTTATAGATAAAGCTTTAGATTGGTATAAGCTCCTCGATAACTCACATTTGCTTAATTGGCAAGAGCTTATGTCTCTCTTTTATACAAAGTTTTATCCTCTTCATGAAATTCATCGAGACAGGAACTATATATATAACTTTTGGTCTCGTGACGGAGAGAGCATCACTCAAGTTTGGGGGAGACTAAAGTCCCTAATGTTCAAATGTCCTATTCATGAACTTCCCAAATATATTATACTTACAAATATTTTTGCCAGGCTTTCTCGTCGGGATAAGGAGATGTTAGATGCCTCCTCTAGCGGGGTATTCCAAACAAGAAGCGCTAAAGAAAGATGGGATCTCATTGAGAGGATCCAGAAGAACACTGAAGACTGGGAAATTGATAAAGGTATTGAACCCTTTATAAATTATGAGCATGATTATAGTGAGAGCTATGTGAAAACTGATTACTTTAATACCTTTTTCTCTAAGATTGGTCTTGATTCCCAGCTTATGATTGATTTTTGTAAGAACTTTGCCTCTCACATTGACTCTTCTAAGGGCGAGAAGGATCAGTATCATAAACCCTTCAAAGAATTACCTGTTGATATTAATGTTGCTGACCATATTATGCCTATAGTTATGTATGAAAACCCCCATTTTCCTGCAAGGATAAGGGAGCACTCTTTTTTGACAGGCATAATTGTCATAACCCCAAGTTAGGTATGTGCTAGAATAGCAAGTCACTTTGCATCATGTTAAAAATTTCAAAAGAAATTGAAATGGGAGAGAAACCCCCCCCCCCCAGATGAATTAATTCAAATGGCCAGAAATAAAGTTGCTCCAAAAATTCCTTTTGCAATTTTGAAAAGTCACATAAATGAGTGTGATCACATATCAAGTGATGTGGGACCAACCCCATGCTCATGGATTTTTCAAATATTCAAACAGGAGCATGGATTTAAATTTAAACCCCTATTTGAATTAAAGTTCAAATTATTTGAATTTTAAAAATGTTCAAATTTTATAAGTGTCTAGCCTAATATATTTTGAGGCCATATAAATTTTTTGAGCATTTAATAAAATGCCTAGCTATTTTTTTTAGCACAGCAAAACAAATCACAGAGAGAAAAACATAAAGAAAAGAGAAAAGGGAAAGAGGCCCACTCACCTTGGGCCCCAGGCCCAACTTACCTGTACCGCAGCCCAGGTCCGCCAGGCTCTTGTCGCCTTCCAGCGCGGCGGCAAGCACCTCGGTGGCGGCCATGCTGTGGCCACCGACGCCACCCCGACGAGCTGCCTTCTTCCCCGCCGTCTTCCGCATGTCCAGGAGAAGCCCATGGACGTCCTCGTCACTCTCCCCCTCTCGCCGCACTCTCTCGCGCTCTCTGTGCGTTTCCCCCAAATCCTCCGAGAGCAGCCGTCGTTCGTCGATGCAAGAACACCCAGCCAACGCCGGAGATAGGCGAGGAGATCATGTCCATCGTGCGCAGCGTCGCCGTTTACCCCGATTTGGAGAAGATGGCGTCCTAATCGAGCCCGAGGACAACGCACGCTTCACCGAGAGCTCACCGGACCCGCAAGCTGCCGTCGTTGATTACTCCGGCCACAGAGACTCCCCGACCACGCCACCGCTTCCACTGCATCCGCGGTGAGCTCCTGCTTCGCCCCACCCAGTCCACGGCCACCCTCTTGGCATATACCATGTATTGCCATGAAGGCCGGAGCTTCTCGCCGCCGAGATCCATGGCGACGACCCCCTGTTGCGCAACGGAGCCCGCCTCCTTGTCCGACGTCTTCCCCGTGCTCCAATGCTTCGTTTGCAACCACGACTGCTTCTTTTTGTGCGCCGCAGCGAGTTCCACCCCGAGCCCATGCCACGGCCACCGCCCGAGCACGGCGTCGACGAGCTTCCGACGATTCCCGAGCCTCCCCGTGCATGCGAGAAGAACTGCGCGTGCATGGGCTCCATTTTGGTGGCCTTGGCTTGCCAAATGGTGTCCTGTGCCGCCGTCTTGCACAACGCCGCCGCGTCGATTGGTCGCCGGCGTTGAGGTCGCCGGCGAGCTGACATGGCCGGCGTCATTAGCACTAAACCCACCCCACTAATGACCCACCTAACCCACTGACACTAGGCCCCACTGGCTTAATTAGCCACTGGTTAAATTAAACCAGCCGAATTAAAAACCTATGACACTGACATGCTGGCCCCACATGTCAGCCCCCCCCCCACACGTCAACCTGACGTCATGCCTACGCAGTAAATCATTTAATTTGATTTATTTAATTCCATAAAATCCAGAAAATAGCCAAATCTTTGGAAATTCATAACTAATTCATTTTAACTCCAAATAGGGCATATAATATGTCTAAAATTATCAGAAAAATGCAAGAATTATGAATACGCAATTTGTTTCTATGTTTGACCATTTTAAAATGGGTGAACAGTAGAAAACATGCATATTGATCATGGAGTTTGCAATTGGCTTCTTTTAAATGGAATTGCCAACACATCATGACCATGAACATCACCAATACAATATTGATCATGTGCTTGAGCATTGCAAGTATATTTATCCCTTGATTGCTTTGTTTGCTCGATAGACGTGCAACCAGAACCGGAGGCCACCCCCTTCGTTGAAGACACCATTATTGAACCTCGTCAGCAAGGCAAGCAACCCCCCCTTTGATCATGTCGATAAAATCCCACTTCCCTCTCAGTCTCGCTTATGCATTGTTTAGGATGATTACCATGATGCGTTTCTACCGCATAGTTGAACCCATATCCTTTGCATGACCTATCATTTTGTCACAGTACTAAGCAAACCACAATCCTAGCAGATGTAGGAGTTGATTGATATCTTGTGGCCCCTGCAACTGTTACTGCTTATTGCATGCTTAGAGTTACAATGAGGTTACTCTTTTGTGAGTCGGGATGGTAGTGATCATGTTGATGATGGTGGAAAGGTGTTGGTGAATGTACCCACAAGGTGAACGATGAGAGGTTGTGTAGGAGTACACAGTGGGTTGTCTCGTTGAACACCGCCTTAAGCCCGAGTTCTTATGTGGTGATCCAAGCTGAAGAGTACTACCACATGTTGGGCACATGGACCCCCTCTCAACCTACTAACTCACCCCTTCTCAGTTCAATGAGTCGCAGTAGTTCGGAGTTCTGGTAGGTCTGTGGCACGGTCTGCGAAGTGGAAGAACGGCTATTCAGACCGGCTTGGGACCCTGCACACATCTTCTGGGACCACATCGGTAAACCGGCCGGGTTCACGATGTGGACTCCATCCCAGATAGGCGTCTCCATTGTGCTTGAGTTGGCTCTGAGGTAAAAGTTGTGGAAATTATCCTCGCCGACACCCGCTTGAAGGGTGACGAGATCCCGGCGGTAACTGATCGTTTCATGTGTGTAGCAGTACAACCCTGCAAGGTTAATAAACTATTCGAATAGCCGCGTCCGCGGTAAGGGACTACTTGGAAAGCTGTGCCTGATTATTAGACAACTTCAATGGATACTTATAAAACTTGCCAAGATAAGCGTGAGTGCTATGGCATGCCTTCTCGTGGGGAAGTCGAGGAAGGCACCATAGTGGTGTAATTGGTTGGAGACAGATAGTGGACTCGTGTACGCTTCTTACCTCAAGTCTTGTACTCGTAGTTCAGGACTAGCCAAGTCAAAGCTGGCACTTCTGCTTTTGAACCCCACCTCCCCTTTACCTTGATACATGTGCATGAGTAGTATAGCTCCTACGTAAGTCTTGTTGAGTACGACTTTGTACTCACGTTTTCTTAATCTATGTTTCAGATGAACCCACTGACCCCAAAGGTGGATTCTTCCTCGAGCTCGACGACTGAAGACCAAGCTAGTGTAGTCCCAGTCAGACGACTGGTCCCTCGTGGAAGGGCTTGTTTATAGATAAGGCTTCTCTAAGCCATTTGTTAAACTTGTCTGTACTCAGACCTACTTTGCTTCCGCATGTTTGATTTAATGTTCGAGCACAGACTTGTGATCTCTGTGAGCACTCTGTAAGAGTTATCAATAAAGTTGTATACTTTGTAGAGAATTGAAATGATACCTGCTGTTTATACTAGACATGTGTGCTACGTGTATGATTATAACATGCATGTCTTAGTATGGGTTTTAGAGACCTTAGTTGTGATCTAGCAGGCGGTCTTTTATACACCAAGTGGCCCTTAGATGTGCGCAGCTTGGGGCATCGCGATGCGATTGCTCGTGACTCTGTCATGTGCACACTTTTTTGTATGATCGAGCCCGCCCTAGACCCCGATTAAGTGATTGGGCTGGAGTAAGTCTATGTAAGGGTTATAATACAATTGATAGTATGGTTGAGGCGACTTATCTATGAGTATGGGAGTTCACCACCCATATCATTTAGACTTGTGTGCGGACGAATAGGACCGATCTCAGTTGATCATCCGGCCTGAATGTGATGCCCCTCACGTTCGATGCTTTGCGAGAACGTTCTGTGCTTGGCCTTGTCTGCTTACACAAGTGGGTACGGTTCTCGGCTCTCCTTATGATTGTGTTGTAGCGAGTCTTGCATACGCTAACCCCGGGTCCCGACAATAATAAACAAAACTGAGAGAAAAACTGACGATCCTGAGGACTAGATCAAGGTCGATCCTCAAGTTGCGGTGGTTAAAGATCTAGTTACTAATGATGTTTTAGATTCCAATATAAATTTTTGTGATGTTTCAACTAACATTGGTACAGCCAAGAATAAAAGCCCAATTTCAGGTACACCAGTTGTATCTGTTAAAATAGGAGATCACAATTATTACGGGCTATGCGATTTGGGATCAAGCGCTAGCGATAGCCCCTATACACTCTATCAGGAGATCATGGGTGAGATTTCACCCTGTGAACTTGAAGAGGTTGATGTTACTATTTATCTATCAAACAAAGAAAATATCTCTCCCATTGGGATAGTGAGAGACGTTGAAGTCCTATGTGGAAAGGTAAAGTATCCTACCGACTTTCTAGTACTTGGTTTAGTGCAAGATAGTTTTTTCCCTATTATCTTTTGTAGGCCTTTCCTTAGCACTTGTGGAGCTATAATAGATTGTAGAAAAGGATAAGTTTCTGTTGCAATGTTGATCCATATGAATTCAACTTTTCTAAGTTCTCTAAGCAGCCTCGTGGTACTGATTTACCTAGTCATCATAAAATTATTGAAGATATTGCTTCCATTTCTATTCCTCCTAATGATCCTTTGCAGTAATATATGGAAGACCACGAGAGCGATATGCATATGCAAGAAAGAAATGAGTTAGATGAAATTTTCACAACACAAACTGTTATCCTGAAGCACAACCTTCCGGTTGAACCATTAGGAATATTAGCACAACCAAAAGAATACCCGGTGTTTGACCTCAAACCACTTCCCGATACGCTCAAGTATGCTTATTTAGATGAATATAAATTATATCATGTTATTATCAATGCTACCCTTTCAGGATTTGAAGAAGAGGGACTATTGGAGACACTTCGCAGACACCGTGGTGCCCTTGGCTATACCCTTGATGACCTTAAGGGGATTAGTCCATCGATTTTCCAACATAATATCAATCTCGAGCCTGATACTAAGCCAGTTGTTGATCATCAACGACGGCTGAACCCAAGGATGAAGGACATGGTTAGGACTGAAATTCTCAAGCTTCTATCCGCAGGTATCATCTATCCTATAGCTGATAGTTGGTGGGTAAGTTCAGTTCATTGTAATCCTAAGAGAGGAGGTATAACTGTTGTTCCTAATGAAAAAAATGAACTAATACCTCAAAGAGTTGTTATTGGATATAGAATGTGTATTGATTACAGGAAATTAAACAAAGCTACTAGGAAGGACCACTACCCGCTTCCCTTCATCGATCAAATGCTTGAGAGGTTGTCCAAAAACACCAACTTTTGCTATCTTGACGGGTACTCTGGCTTCTCTAAAATTCATGTTAACACTGCCGATCAAGAGAAGACCACTTTCACATGTCCTTACGGTACTTATGCTTATAGGCGTATGCCTTTTGGTTAATGCACTGCACCTGCAACTTTTCAGAGATGTATGTCTGCTATTTTTCATGGTTTCTGTGAGGAGATTGTGGAAGTCTTCATGGACGATTTCTTCTTCTATGGAACTTCCTATGACCACTGTCTCCACAATCTTAATAATGTTTTGCAGAGACGCGAGGACACAAATTTAGTTCTAAATTGGGAAAAGTGCCACTTCATGGTTAACGAAGGGATCGTTCTTGGTCACAAGATTTCCGAGAGGGGAATTGAAGTGGACAAGGCGAAGATTGAAGCTATCAAAAGGATGCCCTATCCAAAGGAGATTAAAGATATTCGTAGTTTTCTCGGTCATGTTGGTTTCTATAGAAGATTTATTAAAGAATTTTCTAAGACTTCGAGACCCCTCACTAATCTTCTCCTCAAGGATGTTCCTTTTGTATTTGATGAAGATTGTAAGGAGGCTTTCGAAGTTCTTAAGAAAGCTTTAATAACCGCTCCTATAGTACAACCACCTCATTAGAAATTGCCCTTTGAAATTATGTGTGATGCTAGTGATTTTTCTTTTGGAGCTATTTTCGGACAAAGGGTTGATAAGAAATTGAATGTTATACATTATGCTAGCAAAACCCATGATAGTGCTCAAAAATATTATGCTAGCAGTAGTATTTTCTTTTAATAAGTTTAGACCTTATATTGTTGATTCAAAAGTCATTATTCATACTGACCATGCTGCCCTTAAGTACCTTATGGCGAAGAAGGATGCAAAACCAAGACTCATCAGGTGGGTACTCCTTCTTCAATAATTTGATTTACAAATTGTTGATAGGAAAGGAGCAGACAATCCGGTGGCGGACAATCTTTCAAGGATGGAAGATATACCGCATGATCCCATTCCAGTCAACGACAGCTTTCCAGACGAACAACTAGCCATTGTAAAAGTACAATCTCTCTCCGATCCTTGGTTTGTAGATTATGCTAATTTTATCGTTGCAAAGTATTTGCCTCCAGGTTTATAATTTCAGCAAAGAAAGAAGTTCTTCCATGATTTGAGGCATTACTTTTGGGATGACCCTCATCTTTTCAAAGAAGGTCCTGACGGGATCGTGAGAAGAAGCATACCGGAACGCAAGCATAAGGACATTCTCAGACAATGTCACGATAGTCCCTACGGAGGACATCATGCCGGTGAGAGGACCGCACATAAGGTTCTCCAATCAGGTTTTTATTGGCCTACTCTCTTTAAAGATGCTAGAAATTATGTTTTGTCTTGTGATAAGTGTCAGAGAGTTGGTAATATTAGTAGGAGGAATGAGATGCATATGAATTACTCTCTAGTGATTGAGCCTTTTGATTGCTAGGGTTTTGATTTTCTGGGTCATTTTCCTCCCTCGCACAAGTACACTCACATTTTAGTAGCTGTTGATTATGTAACCAAGTGGGTTGAAGCAACCCCCCTGAGAGTGCTGATCACAAGACATCTTTGAAAATTCTCAAAGATGTAATTTTTCCTAGGTTTGGTGTACCGAGTTACCTCATGACTGATGGAGGATCACAATTCACGCATGGAGCTTTTAGAAAAGCTTTATCCAAGTACGATGTCAATCATAGAATTGCTTCACCGTACCATCCTCAAACTAGTGGGCAAGTTGAGCTCGCCAATAGAGAGATCAAGTTGATCTTGCAAAAGACAGTTAATAGTTCTCGGAAGGACTGGTCAAAGAAGTTAGGAGATGCCTTGTGGGCGTATAGAACTGCTTACAAAAACCCCATGGGCATGTCTCCCTATAAGATGGTATATGTCAAGGCTTGCCATTTGCCATTAGAGTTAGAACACAAAGCTTTCTGGGCTATTAGAGAGCTTAATTATGACCCAAACTTAGCTGGTGAAAAGCGTCTCATGAACTTTACTTCTCTAGATGAGTGGAGAAGTGAAGCTTACGAGAGTGCTAAAATGTTTATGGAAATGGTAAAGAAGTGGCATGATAGAAGTATTCTGAAACTTGAATTTAATGTTGGTGATAAAGTTTTGTTGTTTAGATCTCGTTTCAGGTTTTCTCTAGGTAAACTACTTTCCAGATGGGAAGGGCCATTTCATATCGAGGAAGTCTACCGCTCTGGTGCAATCAAGATTAACAATTTTGATGGCACCAAACCACAAGTTGTGAATGGGCAAAGACTCAAGCATTACATGGCAGGAGACCCTGTCAATGTTGATGTAAATTTGATACACACAACAACTCATGAAGAATATGTTGCAACCCTGGTTCATACACTAGCAGGAACAGAATAAGAAAAGGTATGTATTACGGTAAGGAAACATCACGAACCTCCATATAAGTTCCATATTACAAGTTTTTGCAAAATAAGGAAAATTTGAAGCCTAATTGGAGCCGGAGAGGAGCTCCTGGGGGCCCAGGAGCCCCCCCCCCCCCCCCGCCCTGGCGCGGCGTACCTCCTCGCCGCGCCGGGTGGCCGCCTAGGCACCCCGGAGTCCGTCTCCGACCCCGCTTTGGCTCTTTACCTTCCTTCTGTTGCAGAAATGTTTGCTATATATTTTCCCGAATAGTCCCGGCACCGTATCTCGCAATTTCGTGTGTTTTCTTTTCGAGTTGTTTCTGCCAGGATAAAAAGCTACTTTTAGAGATGTCTTCTTGTGGCTCGAGCGGAGAAGACTTCATGGGGCGACGTCTACGCCAAGTCCATCAAGATATCAACCAAGGAAAGTACATTGATTGAGCTACAGAAGAAGAAATCGTTGCAAGACAAGCGGAGATGGAGCGCTCCGTGAGAGAAGAAGTCAAGATTATCACCGCTCAGCAACTAGGGGGTCCATCAACACAAGGAGGAAGATCAAGAAACCCCATCATGGTGGGGAGCGTCCAACCTCATTATGATCTTTCTCTTAACCTTTCAGGAACGGCCCCTTCACTTGAAGATCAACGTATGACCTCCACTATCTCTGAAGCTTGCCGCATCACCAATCAATTATGCGAAGATTTCCATGTACTGAAAGTACAAGTGGAGATCTTGGAAGATGAAAACCATGCCCTTTGACGTATCATCAGAAGTCTGAAGAATCAACAGGAACAGGAATGAGGAGTGAAATCTCCTCGGGTAATGGCATCCCCTTGGTTTGTTCCAAGCTTGGGGGAGTTCCCTGTTGGAAATATGCCCTAGAGGCAATAATAAAATGTTATTATATATATTTCCACGTTTGTAATTAATGTTTATATTTCTGTGCTATAATTGCAATGACCCTGACTATGAGATTCAGAAGAAAACTCACTTGCATGTGTGGAAATGTAAACACCAAGAGTTCCTGGTTTAGCCTCTAAGACCAGCTCATGTGCTAACTGATGATTACGTTTTCTTAATCATGGACATTGTTCTTGTAACAAGGATGTCAGTAGCAATGGGAACATATTGTTAGCATAACAATGATGTTGAACCGACCCCAGTATTGAATGATATACTTAGAGATCACATCGTAACTACGTTATAAGTCATATCATGAAATGTTATCATATACGTAATTCCTTAGACCATGAGAGTATCGAGTTGCTTCACACAGGAAGACATGCTTTCGTTCTTAGATGAATCCTCCCGTAAATGGGAAGTAGTAAAATAAGTTCTGGGTATGTCAGATGGTGTGGCTAGTGACTGTGATAGTTCAAGAATGGGATTTGCTCCTTCACGATGAAGAGATATTGACTTTGGGCCCACTCGGTATGACGGTATCCATTCTAGTCTGGCCAGACGCATTGTGATTTAATCACGAGGATACCGGAATACAATAATGAGAAATAGAGACAAACGAGCAAAGAGGATAACGAGTGGCTTGTGTTCAAGAAGTTGTTACACATGGGTGCCAAACATCTCTCCTCTAACTTTGTCATATATAACGAAGCAAAGGGAATGGTACATGACTAAACATAATGGTTCACTCGAAGTTTCTTCGTGTATGTGCGGGAGTCAACATGGGTGTCCATGGCTCCGCTGTTGATTATTGGCTATTGACACAAGGTTGTTGACCTATGTCCGGAAGATGTTCGGAGTCATGTCCGCATTATACCGAACCTATTGGGTCACACACTTAACGAGCAGTAGTCTGTTAGAATGCTGGAATGGTAGAAGGTTTAGTGGAAGCAAAGCAGAATAGTTCATACGGGTACCGGAAGTAGTTCCGGAGATTTATGGAATTTTTCATAAGGGCACCAGAAGTAGTTCTGGGTATTTAAAGTATATGTACGGATCACTCTGGAGTAGTCCCAGTTGGTTCCAGAACATATGAGAATGGTACTGGGGAAGTCCTGGATCAACCGGAATAGTTTCCGGATAATCGCTGGGCGTCCCGACAACCTTCGCGGTCATCGGGTGAAATAAACTGTAACTCGGATGGTCTTGGAAACTATCCGGATGGCTCCGGAACGTCCGACAACGGTTTCGGAAGGTCCTGGAAGTGCTCCAGAAGTGTCCGGAATGTCCCGAAACGGTCCCGGTATGTCCCGGAAGGTCTTCGAAGCTTCTAGAAGGTCATGGAAGGTTCCGGAAGGTTCCGGGCAGTACCACCCACTCCCCTGCGCCCCTGGCCTTGGGGGGCAAGCCACCTAGGCTGCCCTTGCCGGCCAGGAGGTGGGGGCGCACCAAGGAAAGGGGAATCCTCCTCCAGGTGGAATTACCAATTCCCATTATGGCAGGTTTCCGGTGGGAAGGTGTGGGAAGGTTTGGAAGGCTTGGGAGTCCAAGTTGGACTCCCAATCCTCCTTGGGCTGCGCCCTAGGCCTCCTGGCCACCTATATAAGGTGAGCCAAGGGGAGGGGGAGAGACACACAACTTGTCCCCAAGGCCTATGCGCCACCCTCCCTCCTCTAAACCCCGTTGCTTCATCTCTTAGGGTTTCCTTAGGGTTTTCCCCCTCTAGTTTTCTCGGTGGCGTTCATCTCTGGACGGTGGAGCGCTGCTGGATTGCCGCTACGGGATGTGTGGATACTAATGGGGGGGTCGTACCTTCGACCCTTCTTCGAGGAGCTTGTTCGTGGGACTAGATCGCGGGACGGTTCGAGGGATCGATATCCTCGCGGTTGGGAGGTCATTGAAATTCCTAGCTGCGGGGATCTGCACCGACGGTCTTCACCAACTCTACTTCCGCTACATCGGTTGGTGAGCCATGACCTAAAAACTTGTATGCAATCTTCTTGGATGATCTTGGGATCTTGATTCGTAGGCACGAAATTTTTGTTTTCTACTATGTTTCCCAACAGTGGTATCAGAGCGATCCTAGATTAGATGCATGTTTAGGTCTAGATCATATGTGTGATATGAGGCATTGATTTTCTTGTTGCTTCCCTGTCATGTGATTTTTTCTATGCTTGATGGCAAGTTGAGGTTTTGCTACAAGGATTGAGTTTTCCATCGATCCCTCTATGCTGCTTTCAGTATGCTGGTTGCCTTGATCATGGTCTACATCAAACTCCTTGGATCTCATCTTAATCTCGCAATAGAAGATTTAACATGGAGGGGCTTGTGGATTTTATGAACTCAAATCCACACGGGGGTCACGCATTGAACGAAGTTTGGCTTGTGGCATTAGTTGTTGCACGCACCCCGAACGTTAAACTAGCAACAATGAAGTATCATGTTTGGTTTGTATAGGGAACAATGTTTGCATGTAACCTGATAATCAACCACGATAAAAGTTGCAACAACCCGTATAGATGGCGATCTAACTCATTTTTGCAGAATGTGCATGTGATGTGGTATAGCCTTCAAGATTTGCAATGTGTTTGTATGAGATGCTATATGTTATGTAATATTTATTCGCGACCTGCGTGTCGTGGTACGACATAATGACTGGAGTCATATGATTGTCACTTAATTATGTTCTGTGTGCCAGAACTGTTTATTAGCTCAAGGAAAAGCAATAGATAGATGCAAGGTGATGATCTACGATGCGGAGGTGGACCCCGACGCACATGCCGGAAGCCGTGGTAATGTTCCCGGCGCCAAGGACAAAGTTGGTGGACACGATGACTTCACCACGACGACGTGAAGACAATGAAGACTTCACGAAGCAAAGGGCTATACTATATCACATAATTTTATGAACTGCCTGTGATGTTTATCCCTTTGATGCACCCTTGTTTGATGCGCGGTAGTCGTATTTTATTAGGGTGATCTCTCGCAAAACAATATCAAGTTGATAGTGTTCTTCCAACTGTAGCACCGTCTATACTATGTTTCACATCGGAGCAGGTCATGTCACATGGGTGCACACGGTGTGACGCATAAAAGGCGGGTGTGTTAAGAACACACTACAATTACACTTGGTTGTCTTGACGGTTTGGATAAAAGTTTGCTACCGGAACACGCCCATCGAAAGATGAACAAGAATCACCTTTGGCGTGATTGGCAAGTTGGCCTACCGGTCCAGTCTAAGTCATCAGTGATGTCACATCAATGGCGGACGATTGGGTCGGATCTTGAATCACTCTAGCATCAATTACGAAAGATATTGATCTGAGTGGGAGCGCACTTAGTAATTAAATGGATTAATAACAAGTGCAACTTAATTATGAACAAAGTATTAGTATTTGCATTATAGTTGTAGAATAATGGCTCGCGTTACCACCTTCCCAATTGATTTTGATTAACTGTATTATCTGGTAAAAACTTTACGATTGGTACCGTATTGTGAGGACTATCCTCAATAGTGTCGAGAAGGAGCTTGTCCTATCGCAAATTTTTGATGCTCTCCCGCTGATGCTATGGATAATGTGACTTACGTCCATAATCCAAAATGCTAGAATTCCACCACAGCTAAGTGCATTGTCTTCACCACCATGAAACCCGAACTTCGAAACGATTGGGATAGTTATGTTATACTCATGGAACTGAAAAATTGTTTTCAGTAGTAAGACAATTAATGTTGGATATAAGATATCTAGTACAATGTATGATTGTAAGCATTAGTGAAAATGTTCACTATGCTCTAAACAAAAATGATAAGTGTGGGATCCAGAAGAACACCGATCATATGATGATGAGAATTAAGGGAAGGAAGTCCAAAGGATGTTAGTAAGACTTACACACCGGAAATTCCATGGCATGTGCCATCCTTAATCATGTATGAGCTTTTGTGAGTAGGAGTGACATTAGAAATAGAACTATGATACGTATAAAGGAAAAACGAAAGAAGACTGGAATAACCAGCTCAGAAATGAAAGTCATAGGGAGTTATAGATGAATTCATTGATGGTCAAGAGATGTAGTTCTTGGGAATCATGATTAAGCAGTTAATTGTGGATTCTGTATATTGTGATTAAACTGTTGATCACCGGAATATCACATCGATTGCATATTGTTGCAACTCGATGCAAGAAATACTATGGACTTTATGACTAGCTAATGATGAGTTTTCACACGCTGGGGAACATGGTAAAATGTTTACTATACCGGGTGTTGACTCTATGATTATCTTCATAATTCATTTTAGAGTTAAGTAAATTGTTACTACACTTTAGCCTTGTTGCAAAACATCATTTTGAATCATGTTTGTTGCAAGAGAGTTGTTCAAAGCTATGAATAATTTAAAGGCCATACTTCCATTATGAATAGGTTGTATGTTATGAATCTTGATAATAATACTAAGCATCCATAACACTGACGCTAAACGTCGCTAGACTGACAGAAATACCACATAGATGTGGCACTGCCGTTTATCACAAGTGACATAACATGCATGAAGAATTTCCATAAGTGATGGACTTTCGAGTCATATGATTATGAATCACTTGACGCTTGCGATCTTTGTCTCGAAGTAATGTGACTAAAATACCGTTGATAGGCCATACATGAACGGGCAACTAAACCATTGGTAATCATACATGATGATGTGTGTAGTCCAATAAGTGTAGTTGTGTGCAGTGGATTCCCTATCTTCACTCATGAGTTGAAGTAAATATGTGGATATCTGTTCAATAGAGACATATGTCTGAAATCTTTGAAATGTTCAAGGAATTTTAGAGTGAAATAGAAATTCATTGTAACGAGAAAATAAAGTTTCTGCAAATTAGATTGTAGAAAGTAATATTTGAGTTACAAGTTTAGCGAACGTCTGATGAGTTGTGAGAAGTGTCATAACTTGTGTCTCCGAGAACACCACTATGAGTAAAGTGTTCGAGAGATGTAATCAAGACATGTATGACACGGTAAGATCAAATATGACGTTTATCAATTTTCCATTATATTTATTAAAGTTATGCGTTAGTGACTACGGCTTTTACACTGAAAAGAGCACCATCAAATCTGTTGAAATGACACCATATTAGATGTGGAATAGAATGTTAAAACCATGTTGTATTTTCTTAAAATTTGGGTACATGAGGCATATGTTTGACAGACTCAAAACACCAAATCAGATAAGTGCTATTTTGTTAAGGTTATGCCAAAAGTTTTGGTATTCCTCTATCACTACACAAAAGAAAAACTGTTTGTTGTTAAGAACGGTGTGTTTTGAAGAAAAATAATTTCTTACAAAAGAGTGAGTGGGAGGACAGTGCAACTTGTCAAAGATTGTTGAATCTTCAGAAAAGTGCATAGCTGAACCACACAGGTTAGACAAAACTCGTAGAAACATTTTTATGTAAACGAGATATTGTTGTTGGACAACGATAAACCTGTGATATACAAAGAAGCGTTGATGGGCCCTGACTCCTGGATTTGTCTAAATGCCAAATAATCCGAGATAGTATCCATGGAAGTAAGTCAAGTTTTGAACTTGGTAGACCCTCCGAAAGACTAAGAGTCTGAAGAATATATAAATGGATCTATAACTGATTCAGATGAAATTGTTTTATCCATAAAGCTCAACTCGTTGGAAAATTGTTTTCTAGCAAGTTCAAAGGTTGACTACGGCGAAATAGTTTCGACCGTAGAGATATTTTAGTCAGTTCGGGTTATATTAGCAATTACTACATATCTCATTTATAGGATATGGTAGAATGAACGTGAAAACAAAGTTCCTACACGGAAAAAATAACAAAGGACGTATATGTGATACGACCGGAATGTTTTGTCGATTCAAAGGATGCTAAAATAGATGCAAGCCTTGGATGTCCAGTGATGGATGAAGCTAGCACAATGGAGTTGGAATTTTCGTTATGATAAAATTGCCAAAAGAGTTTTCATCAGGAATAACGAAGATGCTTGAATATTCAAGAAAGTAAGTGGGAGCTGAATGATATTTCTAAAAACTTATGTAGATGACATATTGTTGACTAGAAATGATATAAATTTCTTGACACGAATAAGGAACTCATTGGAAATAGTTTTCAGCTGAAGTACTTGGGCTAATATAGCATTAGTATTGAGCATAATGATCTATGTAGATAGTAAGTGCCTGATCATGCTAAATCCAACATTACATGTTGACATGATACTAAAGTAGTTTAGTATGATACACCAAGAAAGATGTTCTTGCCAAGGTCATGGTGAAAAGTTGTTTGCAAAAATCAGTGTTCATGAACACAGATAAAGCAAAACACATGAATTGAATTCACTCACATATGTGTTTAGATTAATCATGTGCACCATAATATGTAAAACGACCAGATATGTCCAATGCTCTAAAAGGTTGCGAGTAAGATACCAAAGTGGTCAATATGTTGATCATTGGACAAACAGTGAAAAGTTAAACTTGTGATAGATAAGATATGTTTCTCGGAAAATGGAGAGAATGAAGAGCTCGTTGTAATGAGTTACACCATCTGAATTTTTGATGTAAATAGTTACACCAATTCAGTCTTCATACTTACTCCAACCGATTTTCGATTTTAATTGGGATTATGTGTTTCACACGTAAGGGTGGCACAGTATGGAGGAACTATGTTAAGTTAGATACTGTGGCGAATTCTATAACAGAGGCTAAGTATACTTTTGCTTAAAGAAGTAACAAGGGAGGATATTTTGAATCATCAGTTCATTTATGAACATGGTATGGTTTCCTAGATGAATGATTTCATAACTATTCTAATGAACCAAGGTCCTGCCAAATGCTTCAAACATATACAAAGCTAAACTGATAAAATTAGTGAATTTTATGATAGCATGAAAACGCGAAGATATGCAAGATACAAACGGGCCTGAAACGTCAGATCCGATGATGAAGTCTATACCACAAATGAAGCATGTTTTACACCGGTATGCCATAGGTGTAAAGTGCTCAAGCACTGATAATATTATTGACTCTAGTGCAAGTGGGAGACTGTTGGAAATATGCCCTTCAGGCAATAATAAAATGTTATTATATATATTTCCACATTCGTAATTAATGTTTATATTTCTGTGCTATAATTGCAATGACGCTGACTATGAGATTCAGAAGAAAACTCACTTGCATGTGTGGAAATGTAAACACCAAGAGTTCCTGGTTTAGCCTCTAAGACCAGCTCATGTGCTAACTGATGATTACATTTGCTTAATCATGGACATTGTTCTTGTAACAAGGATGTCAGTAGCAATGGGAACAAAGAAGTTGTTACACATGGGTGCCAAACATCTCTCCTCTAACTTTGTCATATATCACGAAGCAAAGGGAATGGTAGATGACTAAACATAATGGTTCACTCGAAGTTTCTTCGTGTATGTGCGGGAGTCAACATGGGTGTCCATGGCTCCGCTGTTGATTATTGGCTATTGACACAAGGTTGTTGACCTATGTCCGGAAGATGTTCGGAGTCATGTCCGCATTATACCGAACCTATTGGGTCACACACTTAACGAGCAGTAGTCTGTTAGAATGCTGGAATGGTAGAAGGTTTAGTGGAAGCAAAGCAGAATAGTTCATACGGGTACCGGAAGTAGTTCCGGAGATTTATGGAATTGTTCATAAGGGCACCAGAAGTAGTTCTGGGTATTTAAAGTATATGTACGGATCACTCTGGAGTAGTCCCAGGTGGTTCCAGAACATATGAGAATGGTACTGGGGAAGTCCTGGATCAACCGGAATAGTTTCCGGATAATCGCTGGGCGTCCCGACAACCTTCGCGGTCATCGGGTGACTTAAACTGTAACTCGGATGGTCTTGGAAATTATCCGGATGGCTCGGGAACATCCGAGAACGGTCTCGGAAGGTCCTGGAAGTGCTCCAGAAGTGTCCAGAATGTCCCAAAACTGTCCCGGTATGTCCTGGAAGCTTCTAGACGGTCATGGAAGGTTCTGGAAGGTTTCGGGTAGTACCACCCACTCCCCTGCGCCCCTGGCCTTGGGGGGCAAGCCACCTAGGCTTCCCTGGCCGGCCAGGAGGTGGGGGCGCACCAAGGAAAGGGGAATCCTCCTCCAGGTGGAATTACCAATTCCCATTATGGCAGGTTTCCGGTGGGAAGGTGTGGGAAGGTTTGGAAGGCTTTGGAGTCCAAGTTGGACTCCCAATCCTCCTTGGGCTGCGCCCTAGGCCTCCTGGCCACCTATATAAGGTGAGCCAAGGGGAGGGGGAGAGACACACAACTTGTCCCCAAGGCCTATGCGCCACCCTCCCTCCTCTAAACCCCGTTGCTCCACAATTAGACCCAGGTTTAGACGCTGTTCTTGATCGGAATTCCTTAGGGTTTTCCCCCTCTAGTTTTCTCGGTGGAGTTCATCTCTGGACGGAGGAGCGCTGTTGGATTGCCGCTACGGGATGTGTGGATACTAATGGAGGGGTCGTACCTTCGACCCTTCTTCGAGGAGCTTGTTTGTGGGACTTGTCCGTGGGACTAGATCGCGGGACGGTTCGAGGGATCGATATCCTCGCGGTTGGGAGGTCATTGAAATTCCTAGCTGCGGGGATCTGCACCGACGGTCTTCACCAACTCTACTTCCTCTACATCGGTTGGTGAGCCATGACCTAAAACCTTGTATGCAATCTTCTTGGATGATCTTGGGATCTTGATTCGTAGGCACGAAATTTTTGTTTTCTACTACGTTTCCCAACATGCACGGTATCTTTATCTTAGTCTTTTAGAGTCAAGTAGATTCGTATCATGTCTAGGGAAGTTATTATATGAAATAGGTGTTTGCATTGAGCTCTATCACTCCTTTGTAGAGAGTCTTGTATCCGTGAGTGTGGAGTCTTCTATGATGGAATATTAATGAGAAGTCTATTGGTTCCTTCGCTGCACTCGGTATTCTCTTCACGCAATCGACCTTATATGATGATTCTTATGGGGAGTATTGACCTTATATCAGGTATGGCTTTGAAAACTTTATTTAAATTTTGGCAAACATAGCTTTGGTCTTGACAACATGCATGTTTTTCTCGAGTAGCGACATAGCCAAAACCTTTATGTTATTATGCTTGAAGTGTTATGTTGACAAGGAAGACAACTTGATGTGTTATGCTTACCTTAATGTTTATGCTTTACATGCTTTGCATCTAAGTCATCATCAATTGTATGTTCTCTTAAAACCCTTGCTAGCCAAAACTCTTTGCCAAGCAGATTTGTGTTTGTACATCCATACCCTGAAACCAATATCTTCCATATGAGTCCACCATAACTTCCTATTCGTGGTATTCCACTACCACTGCTAAAATTATAGAATTTATATGGTATCCTTAAATGTTCAAAATCTTCTGTTTTGTGCCTCTTGTTTAGCTCATGAGGAAGTAGAAGGTAATTCATGATATTCTTAAGTTGGACAAGTTTTACCCCGGGATTGCATGTCTAATCTCCAAACCCCTAATACGAGCAGGAACTCGCATGAGTGCGCCCAGCTCGTAAGATAATACAACAAACAAACCCTCCTTCACGCTTGGTCTATGAGAAATCAGAAACTTTGGCAGTGATAAACAAAGGAGATTAAGGGGATGTGATCGTCCCCACTTGGGAGCCGTTCCTCGAAACTTGTCCATCTTGAGAAGTAATTGAGCTATCTATTAGCATCCGTCGACAAACTATGCACCTCCCAAATTTGTTTTCATTCTGTTTGATTTAAGGATAGACATGAGTTTTCCCTGCTTGCATATAACAAGGCATATCTTCTACTTTTTTGTTGAGTCAGTTTTCCTCCTACTTCCTTCCTTTCCCAAAGAGAATAGACACTTGATGTTGATGAGTATTCATTCTTATAATGCTGCATTAAGTTTTGCCATGTGTAACAGCCCAGATTTCACAAAAATTAAAATTTTTGTTTTCGGTGTGAATAGTCTGATTTGTTTGCGGTGTTTGCATCCCCGATTTATCAATCGGCGATTATTTTCCCCCTCTCTTATCTTGTACCGGACGGAGACCGGCCCTTGCCACCCTGACACTCGACCTTTGCGACACCGGGTTTCACCCGATCACCTTCCCGAAAACCGCACGAGACCAGCCGCAGCCAACTGAATGAAAAACCCCGTTTAATAATTAAACGGGTTATTTTTATAGCGCGCCGCAAAAGTGATCTCGGAACGGTTCCTGCCCGAGATCAACGCCACAGGATCGACGCGTTGATCGCGCAGTTTGAAGTTTTACCCGAATCGGAGGTCCTGCGGACCCTCGGCGGTCAGAAACGTGAACATCGCGCACGCGAGAGAAAAACCGGGGATGTTTTTGCAAACTGCCAGCCATCTGGGCTATATAAAGACCACCACTCTCCCACACCTTTCTAGGGTTTCCCCTAAGCCAAAATTGCAACCACCCCCTCATAATAGCCTCATTTTCTGGAATTTAGCCTATTTTCGACGATTTTTCTGCCAGATCCATCCTGGACCGTCAGAACTCGCGATCCGACGGCCCAGGAAGCTCCTCAGCCCCATCTCTCTCTCTCCTACCTCTCCCCTCCCGTGGAGGCACCGCGCGCCGTCGGTCTCGAGGCCGCCGCCGGCCGGTCCTTCCTCCTCTCCCTCTCCTTCCCGCTCCCTTCCTCTCCTCTCACTCCCTTCCCTCTCCCCCTGCAGGACCAAGGCGAGCGCCGCCGCGCCGTTTCCGCCATGGCCGGCCGAGAAAAGATCGGGCCGAGCTCGTCGCCACCTCCACACCCAGCGCGCGACCCCGCACCTCCCAGTCCTCCTCGGCGCAGCCGCCGCCTAGTGCGGTTCCAGCGGGAACCCGACGAGGCGCTCGTGAGCCGGCCAGACCGCCACCGTCCAGTGGGCTGGTCCAGGCCACAGAGGCCCACCGCGCCAGATCCGACCCAAGCCGCCAGCCTAGCGTCAGCCGCCAGCTAGATGGGCCAGGCCCAGGCGGCCCCTTTTATTTTTATTTTCTTCTCTGCTGTTATTTTTATTTTTTTTCTAAGTCTGAGTAAATATTGCTACTGATTCATTTTTGCGTTGTAGTTTACGAGTAAACCGTAGCCCGGATCGCGTTGCGCCCAAAAGGAAAATTGTTTAAAATTGTGTTGTAGCGACCCAATTCACACAGAATTGAAGTCTCTGTGCTCAAGTCCCAGTCCATGGATCGAACTCGCTAGCACACATAGTATTATAGATGTATATAAAAGTACAAGTGCATCATTATTACAACGTATGATCTAGAGTAAAATAAATAACAAGTTGCATAGCTCAAGGCTAGCTTATTCAATATAAAAATAGTGGAAGCAAAAAAAAATAACGTGGAGTCCCATCAACAGTCACATGCGAACATGCTGAGTGTAGACTCGCAACCCCTAACGCACCTTACTGATCGTCTAAAAAACCTGCAACACCGAAGGTTACAACCCGACAACGGGTCAATACATCTGATTTGTACGGCAAGTGACACGGAAAACTTTATATAAAGGACCTACAACTACATGCAAGGTAAGTCAAAGGAAAGGCTTAAGGTTTTGTTTTGCAGAAAGCCAATTTTCTCTTGAACTAAACTAGTCAAAATTTTAAGTTGACCTTACTACTTAGGAACGAACTGGGCACACCAGTTCCAATACCACACCCTTATTTAATTTTGCCCACTCAAATTATTATGGTGATTCATATGTCAAGATCCTCCAGTAACAGTAATGTCTAGTAGCTCAAGGATGTCCATAACCGGGGACAAGGCTAATCATGATTAGTTTATAATCTGCAGAGGTTAGTACACTTTCCCCGCTGGACTCAACCCGAAGATTGAGACGAAGTCTTTCAAAAGAGGTCACCTACACCCAACGGCAAGCCGGTACCACCTATCACATCTACATCTGCTAGCTTTGCACGGGAGAGGCTTCCTACATCATACTCAACTAAGCCAGAGCCCATATGGCCAGCGGCTGTACATGTAAGCTTCTAGTCACCAAGTATGTCTGATCTTTTTGAGCCTGGACGGCGCCCATTTACGTTCAGAGGGTAGCACCATGACGTACTATCAACCACAAAACAAACCATTAGGCTACAACCTGGTCTCAACCTTAGATAAGGAACGAGCCCCCAGGAAGCACTCCCTGCCCGTCCAGAAGTGATTTCTATTTATTAAACAGTTGCTACACAAATTATTAAATAGCTCACATGCACTCCATGAATTTACACAACCCAAACCACGTCTACAAAGCATAGAAATAAAGCAAAAACATGGCTAGGTGGATCTACGGTAGACAAGTCAAGACATGTGGCTATCCTAACAGGTTTTGCACCAACAGTAAAATAAACTACCTATCATGCAATAGGGTGATATTTCTTAACATAATGCATATAGAAAATATAGGTATGAGTATGGTCAAAGCATCACTTGCCTTCTTGCTGCTCCTGACGGTCACAATCCTCACAATACGAGGCGGCACACTCCGGACAATCTATACGAACAAACATAGCACCAATCAATCATATGTTCAATACAAATATGTTCAAACAATAATAAACATTCAAAGAACAGTAGCAAAACACGCCTAACAGTAGCTAAACTTAAAGTACTTGTCAAATAAAAACCAACGCAAAAAGAAACGGCGCAAACGGGCGCACCGGTAAAAGGTGAATCAAGTTTAGCACAAGTGCTAAGAGCAGTACCTCGTCTCGTACGGGATGGTAGGATCGGAACCTTGGGGTCTCCTTTCTTACCCATAATGGATAACATGCAGAAGGTAGGATACTTCGAGTAGACCTGTAAATAAATCTATGGTCCCCGGCAACGGCGCCAGAAAACAGTACTTGATAACCCTCAACTATAGGGGATCGACATAGTCTTCGCGGGCAGGATAACCCAATTTAATTATTCGACACTTGGGGACACAAAGAATACGTACAGGCTTTGACAATTGAGTTGTCAATTCAACCGCACCTGAAATAAACACTTGCTTGCACAAAAGTATTAGGAGCAACTATGATACGGTGGTAGTAGTGGTGGTGATAATAGTGGTAATAGTGATAGTGGAACAGCAAAAGTAAAACAGCGAAAGTAAACAACTAGTAACCAGCAGAAAGAAAACACTGTAGGCTAGGGAGATGGATGGTTGGGCATTGCTTGGATGAGAACGAACATGCAACAGATTCTAACTTGGGCAAGGCTCACAGAAAACAAAGGATCATCTAGGCAAATATCAAACATCAGGCATGTATCCCAGGGTAGTTGTACGTGCTTGCAATAAGAACTTTGCACATCATCTTTTGTCCTTCCCTCCAGCTACAAACGGGGCCAAAAGGAACTTAGGGAAATTAAGGGCTCCTACAGCGGAGAACCGGAACAAAGCATTAACACTTCATGGATACACGGAATCCTCAAATTATAGTCCATCCCCTTTGGTGTCCTAGGCTGTCACCACTGGGATCGCCGGTTCCGGACTCTAATAGGTGCATACAACTCATAGATAGGATCAAGAACACCACAAACTCAAGAAACAAAAGGGTGATCAGATCTGAAATCATGGCACTCAGGCCCAAAGTGACAAGAAATAAGAGCAACAAGTTGTAACAGAGATGATAAACACCAAGTAGATGATAGGCAACATGCCCACAACAAATCTGATTGAACTATTACATGATCTAACTCCTCCAATCCCTACCATCCCCTTTGCCTACAGCAGGGAATTACTCACACATGAAAGGAGGAGTCATGGATGGGTGATGGAGAGGTGATGACGATGACGATGGCGATGATTTCCCCCTCACCGGAGGCCAATTCAGCCTCCAGATTAGCTCTCCGGAGAAGAACAGAGGGTTGCGGCGGCTCCGCAGCATAGATCGAAAAAGCGACTCCTCTTTCGACGTTTCCTCGACGGGAGAATAAATAGGGGCCAAGGTAGGTCACCAGGGGGTGTGGGACCCACCCAGGAGGGAAGGTGGCGCGGCCAGGGGGTGGGGCCGCGCCAGGCACCCTCCTGGCTGCCCCCTGGCTGCCCTGTGGCCCCCCTTTGGCCTGACGGAAGCTTACGGAACGCTGATTTTTAATATAATTTTTTGGGATTTTTCCAGCGTACCTAAATATCCAGAAACCTGCACAAAAGAAAAACAGCACTGGTAGCTCTGCTGAAAACAGCGTCAGTCCGGGTTAGTTTCGTCCAAATTATGCAAGAATGAAGTCAAAACAATAGCAAAAGTGTTTGGAAAAGTAGATACGTTTGAGACGTATCAACTCCCCCAATCTTAGCTATTGCTTGTCCTCAAGCAATTCAGTTCAACGAACTGGACGCGACAAAGAAAACTTTGACAAACCCTTTTGCTTCACTAGATGTGCATAAGCATGTACTACGAAAGAGTTCATCCAGTTTTGACACCATGCTACAAGGACAATGCACGAAGCAATCCTTCTTTCATGTAATCAGTCACAAACAAACGTAAAGTAAATAATATGCTGCTGAAAGTCAATTCAAGATCATGCTACACATAGCATGAACATATCAGAGTGGTATCTCGCTAGCCTCCATGAGTGAAGCAAAACATAAATGCAGAAGCTCCTCCGGAGTTTTAAAGGAGACTAGAACTCAGAACTCAGAATAAGAAACATCACAATCATGCAGAAGAAAATGTAGTACTTTGGGACAATGCATGTTACACTAAGAATGACAATTATGCTCTCATAGTTGGTGCTTTGAAGAAAGGAAGGTGGACACTCTCGAACCGTGGCTTTTGATGTCAAGTTGAAAACCCGTGAAAGGAAGCAAAGACTAAACATGTACCAGAGCTCGCAGCTTTAAAACAGAGATAAATTTCTTTTTGAGAGTGCAACTTTCCAGTCAACGGTGAACGGTAAAGATCTCCCAATATCTTCCATGCCAACTGTATCTTTTTACTCTTTTTCTCTCTTGTTTTTTGCTTACACTTTTGTTCCTAACCCCATCTATCCTTTGATGGTCAGTGATGCCTTTTATTTTTGCCTCAAGTATGGAAGGAGTTTGTTTCTCGTTCCATCTATCCTTAGCAGCATTTGGCTCATTTCATTCCATCATCAAGTATGGGGGAAGTGCAACTTTTCTCTTTTGCATTTGACTAGTTAAAACTTCCGTCAAATCTTTTTGGCATGAAAGATACTGATTTCCCTTTACCGCACCATGAGCTTGTACGGTTACAAAAAGGAAACTTTTGAATAAGGTTTTGAGATGGTACATGAAAGTCTTCGTTAGGGATGGCACGTAAATACCATATATAGGTAGGTATGGTGGACTCAAATGGAACAACTGGGTTTAGAAAGGTGATTGTGGAAGCACAAGCAGAATTCCGCTTGGTGCTGGAGGAAGGCTAGCAAAAGACTGGGAAGCGACCAACCAAAGAGAATAACGGTCATAATCATGCAGAGCGACAAAGTAACATTGAATCGGGCATGAAAGTGATATAACTACTCTGAAGTAAAAAGATCATCGAGGTAGAACAGACTTTTTAGTCTTAACATGCGTGAACATGTGCCAAGTCAATCCAAGAATCCCCCGGAGGGAAATACCACTTCAATATGCCACACCATGAACAATGCAATGCATGTCAATCATTTCAAGCAACACATTATAAACTCTAGCTATTTGAGACTAACCACAAAGAAAGCATGAACCAGTGGGAAAGCATTGTAAACATAGCACTATGTCGCTTCAAGCTGGTCTCTAATCATAAGTACATGCATATGTACAAAAGTAGAAACAAGAAGAGTTCATACCGGCTTTCCTTGTTGAATCCCTTCCGTCGATCTCGTCATTACTGCCTTGTCACTTGCACAATCGAACGTAGGAAATTATAATAACGGTCATAACATGTTGGTAAGACTTGATCACGGACTCGAGCTGAACTCTGAAAACAAAGCAAACTAAAGAGCAAAGGAAACATATTTTTGGATTTTTTAAGGTTTAACGAAAACAAAAGAAAGAAGAAATCTTTTTGGGTTTTTGCAAACTAAAAGAACAAAGAAGAACAGGCAAAAACTACAAAAAGATAAAAGCGAACCAACGGGAGATACAAATGGAAGGAGGAGAAGAGCACGTACTCCCCCAAGCTTAGGCTTTTGGCCTAAGTTGGGCTCTTCTACTGCTGTCCCGAGGAGCCTCCTGCTCCCGGGTAGTACTGGTGCATCCATGGGTCGTAGGGGAAGTCGGGGGCGTACACCGACACCCTGGGATTATCCCACCCTGAGGTGGAAGGTCCCGACTCCCATCCAGAGGAAGATCCTTCACCGTAGGGGGTGACGGTCTCCTCCTGGACTGGCGAGTGCACCTCGTGCTCCTCCTGAGTGGGTGGATACACGACGCGCTCCCCCTCATCTGGGTCGACCCCCTCCGTGGGGTCGTGGTACTGGTATCTCCCCATGATCTCATCGAACTCGGCCACCGAAAACTGAAATCCGTTCCTGCTAGAAAAATCAAACACAAGTGGTGCAGGTAGACGGACATGGCGTTCCACATTATCTTTGAACCGCAAGATATAATAAAGTGCAAAGCGGTCAGAGGCCTTAGTAACAAAGAAATGCCTCTTCATGGCAGCCAAGTCAAGACTAGTAAAAGGAAGGATGGCATCATCTTGGCGCGGCACTCCCTGAACGGAGTGCAAAAGAAGTGTGGCATAAACCCCACCGAAGACGTCTCCCTTGGTACTATTAGTAGCAAGGCGCTTCGCAATGAGCGTACCCACATGATGCTCATGCTCACCTGAGATGAGGAAACATAATGTTAGAAATCTTCTGCCGATTGGACTTCCTCACTTCAGTGTTGCAGAAGGAGTCGAGGAGGGTGTTGATCTCAACGGTTGGAATATTCTTCCTCTTATTCTTCTCAACCAAGCCTGGTAAACCTAAAACTTCACAAAATCTGTTCATAGGCATGGTTAGCGACTGATCATAAAGTCGAAACACCACAGTATCATTGTCAGAATAAAATCTGAAACTGTTAACAAAAACGGCTGTGAGTGTTTCATAATGAGGAACACGGCTCGTAACAAGCCGTGTCAAACCTGCATTCTCGCAAAGAGCATAAAACTCTTCCTTAATGCCGGCGTATTCCATGAAATCGTCGCATGGAAATTCCATGGGCTTCGCGGGAAACACGTCCAACAATTCCACGGGTACGATATCTTCATTGTAACTAGCTCTCGTGGACGAAGGTGCAGCTGCGGAACTTCTTATATGGCTTGAGTGCTCGTGCTTCTTCTTCCCAAGCCACCTCCCTAACTTCTCCATTTCTGAAATTTTTAGCAATTCACAAAAACGAAGATTTAAGCAAAACTAGTTTGGACAAAACATTCTTCTCACTTAACCAAGGCTCAAACTAGCTGCAAAACTTGAAAAATAAATTTCTACTTAAACTTTTAAGCTTAACTGAATAGCACCAAGAACCACTAAATACTCACTAAAGAAGCCACCAACTAGAAAACTAATTGGAGGGGTGAGGGAGTTACATACCAGGGAGCACTTGTTCAAGAAATCAGCTCAAACAAGTGGCTAGAAAAGGAGATCGAAGGTACGAGCTAAAGAACAGCAAGAACGAGAAAACCAGAGGAAGAACTCGAGTTTTCGGGCAGAAAGAGAGAGAGTGAGAGGAGAGATGCCACCAGGGGGCATGGGTCCCAACCAGGAGGGTGGGTGGAGCGGCCAGGGGGCTGGGCCGCGCCACCTGGCCTTCCGTCTTGGGGGTGGCCCTCCCTGGTCAGCCACAGGTGCCCTCTGATGGCCTTTTACCTGGAAACTTCAAATATAATTTTTTTGTAATTTTCTGGGCAACTTCACTGTAGAAAAAATTTCAAAGTTCAAAAAGCTGCAAAAACTTTCGTGAACTTGAGAGAGAAGTTAGAGCAAGTGAAGCTTCAAAAATAGAAACTTTGGTACAACAAGGAGAATAAAAGCTAGAGAAATGAAGACATAACAAGATCAACTTTTTACCTATATAAAACTTGCTAGCTAGCAAGGCTGATCAAGTCTTACCAACAAACCGGTGGCCTATAGAGCAAAAGGTCTCGCCTCTTATGAAGTGGTCATTGCACTCTCACTTTAATGGACATTGTCCCCACCATAATTGTTTTGTATTTGTGGTATACATGTAGTGGACAATCCATTCTCCAATCTTCACGGTCTCGATATTCTCGATGGAGTTAAGGCCATGCCTTTTGTCGATCTTCTTTGGAAAATACATCGTGTGTTCTTTATCGTTTACGTTGAAGGTGACCTTCCCATTATTGCAATCAATAACGGCACCTGCAGTATTAAGAAAAGGTCTACCAAGAATAATGGCCATGCTCCCATCCTCGGGCATGTCAAGCACAACAAAATCAGTAAGTATTAAGCAATTGGCAACTTCAACAGGAACATCCTCACAAATACCGATAGGGACAGTCGTAGACTTGTCGGCCATCTGAAGGGAGATATCTGTAGGAATTAGTTTCTCTAAACAAAGTATTTTGTAGAGAGAAAAGGGCATAACACTCACTCCTGCACCAAGATCACATAAAGCAGTTCTAACATAATTATTTTTTATGGAGCAAGGAATGGTGGGTATACCTGGATCACCGAGCTTCTCAGGAATCTTGCCACTAAAAGAGTAGTTAGCAAGCATAGTAGATATTGCCTCATTAGGGACTTTTCTTTTATTAGTGACAATATCTTTCATATATTTAGAGTAAGGAGGTAATTTAATAGCATCAGTCAAAGGGATTTGAAGAAAAAGAGGTTTCATCCACTCACAAAACTTGTTGTAGTGCTCTTCTTCTTTGGTTTTTATGGACTTGCTTGGGAAAGGCATGGGTTTCTACACCCATGGTTCTCGTTCCTTACCGTGTCTTCTTGCTAGGAATTCTTCTCTTGTATACTTTTTGTGCTTATCGGGTGCTTCTTCTTCACGAACCTCGGGTGGATCATTCTTCTCAGCATCTTTTTCAGGTTCAGCACCATCTTCAGTCTCAGCATCGGAGGTAGATATACTGTTTGGGTCAACAGTTGGTTCTTCTTCTTCTATAGGACCATTGGAATTGTCAGCTTCCTTGTGTTTCTTTTTCTTCTTCTTCTTCTTTGGAGAGCTAACAATTTCTTCTTCCTGTAATTGAGAATCTTGCTCGATCCTCTTCGGGTGCCCTTCTAGATAAAGAGGGTCCTGGGTGTGTGTTCCACCCCGGGTCTTTATACCGTAAGCTTGTAAATTGTCCTGTTTGGCATTATTAGCAAGCAAATATTTTTGCACATTAGAAATTTGTTCAAGCTGAGTTTGAACCATATGAAAATGCTTCACAAGACATTTAACATCATTAACTGTTCTACCTAGAACATCAAGCAATGTTTTGATAGTAAGAGTGTTTTCATTCAACTGACCTTGTATCTTTTCATTGAAGTGATTTTGCTTCATAATAAAATTATCAAGCTCATCTAAACATTGGTCAGGAGGTTTACCTTTAGGGATGTCACTTGCATTGAAGTCTAAAAGAGAATGTACTTCTACCGTAGGTGGGTGAGTGGTAGGCTCACACAGCTTCTCTATCGGAGGTAGATTCTTTACATCTTGAGTTTTAATACCTTTTTCTCTTATGGACTTCTTTGCTTCTTGCATATCTTCGGGGCTTAAGACCAGCATGCCCTTCTTCTTTGGTGGTGGAGGTGGTTCAGGCACGGACCAATCTTCATGGTTTTTGGCAATCTTGCCCATCAGTTCTTCGGCATCGTCCGGTGTTCTTTGCCTGAAAACACAACCAGCACAACTATCGAGATAGGATTTAGACCCATCGGTTTGACCAGCATAAAAGATATCAATTAATTCATTCTTAGGAATTTCGTGTCCCGGTCTAGCCTTCAGCAAACTGCAAAATCTCCCCCAAGCTTTAGGGAGATGCTCATCCTGCAACTGTTCAAAATTATAAATTCTTTGTAAAGCAGCGTGTTGCATATGAGAAGGAAAATACTTATCAACGAAAGATATAGCCATGTCTTGAGGGCTTTGGATGGATCCACATGGTAGTGCATCATACCATGCTCTAGCATCTCCTTTTAAAGAAAAAGGAAGGAGCTTGGTCACATAAAAGTTCGGGATCCTTTCATCAGTAGTAAACAAGCTACCTAACTCAGTGAGTTTGGTCAGGTGCTCGATAGCATCGCAATTTTCTCTCCCATAAAAAGGATCAGCTTCAACTGTGGATATAAGTGAAAGGTCAATAGAGAAATCATAATCAGGATCTGAGATGCATATAGGTGACGTAGCAAAAGTAGGATCAGGAGTAAACTTGTTCTTCAGGGAGTGTTTTGCTAGCAACTTCTTTATAGTGGCAGGGTCGGAATCAGCACATTCATTGAGTTCCCTGCAAAGATCATCATCAAGTATAATATAATTATCCTCAAGGAGCTTTTCCTTAAGGCCTGCAAAGTTATTAGTTTTTCCAATAGGAGTTTGGGTAACAGGAATTTCATCACCCGAAAGTCGGGCAGCTGCAGCAATCTGTTCATCTATAAAAGAACCAAGTGAACCTGTAGTCTCAAAGGTAGTAGAAGCATAATCAAAAGTATCTGACATATTGCCAGAGTCAGCAGAAATAGCAAGTAATCGTGGCGAATCAAACTGACTCATAACTGAAGGTGAATCAAGTTTATCACTAGTGCTAAGAGCAGTACCTCGTCTCGTACGGGATGGTAGGATCGGAACCTTGGGGTCTAGTTTCTTACCCATCATGGATAACGTGCAGCAGGTAGGATACTTCGAGTAGACCTGTAAATAAAGCTATGGTCCCCGGCAACGGCGCCAGAAAATAGTACTTGATAACCCTCAACTGTAGGGGATCGAGATAGTCTTCGCGGGAAAGATAACCCAATTTATTGATTCGACACTTGGGGACACAAAGAATACGTACAGGCTTTGACAATTGAGTTGTCAATTCAACCGCACCTGAAATAAACACTTGCTTGCACGAAAGTATTAGGAGCAACTGTGATACGGTGGTAGTAGTGGTGGTGATAATAGTGGTAATAGTGATAGTGGAACAGCAAAAGTAAAACAGCGAAAGTAAACAACTAGTAACCAACAGAAAGAAAACACTGTAGGCTAGGGAGATGGATGGTTGGGCGTTGCTTGGATGAGAACGAACATGCAACAGATTCTAACTTGGGCAAGGCTCACAGAAAACAAAGGATCATCTAGGAAAATATCAAACATCAGGCATGTATCCTAGGGTAGTTGTACGTGCTTGCAATAAGAACTTTGCACAACATCTTTTGTCCTTCCCTCCCGCTACGAACAGGGCCAAAAGGAACTTAGGGAAATTAAGGTCTCCTACAGCGGAGAACCGAAACAAAGCATTAACACTTCATGGATACACGGAATCCTCAAATAATAGTCCATCCCCTTTGGTGTCCCCGGCTGTCACCACTAGGATCGCCGGTTCCGGACTCTAATAGGTGCATACAACTCACAGATAGGATCAAGAACACCACAAACTCAAGAAACAAAAGGGTGATCAGATCTGAAATCATGGCACTCGGGCCCAAAGTGACAAGCAATAAGAGCAACAAGTTGTAACAGAGATGATAAACACCAAGTAGATGATAGGCAACATGCCCACAACAAATCTGATTGAACTATTACATGATCTAACTCATCCAATCCCTACCATCCCCTTTTCCTACAGCAGGGAATTACTCACACATGAAAGGAGAAGTCATGGATGGGTGATGGAGAGGTGATGACGATGACGATGACAATGGCGATGATTTCCCCCTCACCAGATTAGCTCTCCGGAGAAGAACAGAGGGTTGCGGCGGCTCCGCAACGTAGATCAAAAAAGCGACTCCTCTTTCGACGTTTCCTCGACGGGAGAATAAATAGGGGCCAAGGTAGGTCACCAGGGGGTGTGGGACCCACCCAGGAGGGCAGGTGGCGCGGCCAGGGGATGGGGCCGCGCCAGGCACCCAACTGCCTGCCCCCTGACTGCCCTGTGGCCCCCCTTTGGCCTGACGGAAGCTTCCGGAACGCTGATTTTTAATATAATTTTTTGGGATTTTTCCAGCGTACCTAATTATCCAGAAACCTGCACAAAAGAAAAACAGCACTGGTAGCTCTACTGAAAACAGCGTCAGTCCGGGTTAGTTTCGTCCAAATTATGCAAGAATGAAGTCAAAACAATAGCAAAAGTGTTTGGAAAAGTAGATACGTTTGAGACGTATCACTGGACGGCGCCCACTTACGTTCATAGGGTAGCACCATAACGTACTGTCAACCACCAAACCAACCATTAGGGGTACAACCTGGTCGCGACCTTAGATAAGGAACGATCCCCCAGGAAGCACTCCCTGCCCGTCCAGAAGTGATTTCTATTTATTAAACAGTTGCTACACAAATTATTAAATAGCTCACATGCACTCCATGAATTTACACAACCCAAACCACATCTACAAAGCATAGCAATAAAGCAACAACACGGCTAGGTTGATCTACGGTAGACAAGTCAAGACATGTGGCTATCCTAACAGGTTTTGCAGCAACAGTAAAATAAACTACCTATCATGCAATAGGGTGATATTTCTTAACATAATGCATATAGAAAATATAGGTATGAGTATGGTCAAAGCATCAATTGCCTTCTTGCTGCTCCTGACGGTCACAATCCTCACAATACGAGGCGGCACACTCCGGACAATCTACACGAACAAACATAGCACCAATCAATCATATGTTCAATACAAATATGTTCAAACAATAATAAATGTTCAAAGAACAGTAGCAAAACTTTCCTAACAGTATCTAAACTTAAAGTACTTGTCAAATAAAAACCAACGCAAAAAGAAACGGCGCAAACGGGCGCACCGGTAAAAAGTTACGGCTGCCGGAAGTTCAAATTTGGATCAGCTTGGGATTCAAATTTGAAAACTTCAAACTTCTGTAACACTTGGTCTACTGGCTAGGAAACTTCTACACGGTCGCAACGCAACTGGAATCGCCCAATTCCGAGTTACGGTTAAAAAGTAGTCGCGAAAACGGTATCGGGTGACACCGGGGGTACCGGGGTGCTCTACTGTAAAAAGGACCCATACGTAAATAAAAAAATTCTGAAAAACGCGATCGGGTCCTCGGGCGGTTTGGATCCAGATCTGGAAAAAAAAATTGAAAACGCGTTTTGACTTTTTTTTTCCTCTAATGCTTCTTCTCCACGGGCACAGGGCACAGGGGCCAGCCATGCTCCGGCCGGCAGGGGCGGCCGGCGACCGGCAGGGGCGCGCGGACTGTCTGATTTTTCTTCGGTGTTTGCATCCCCGATTAATTTTTGTTTTCGGTGTGACTGTCTGATTTTTTTGCGGTGTTTGCATCCCCGATTAATCAATCGAAGATTATTTTCCCCCTCTCTTCTCTCGTACCGGACGGATACCGGCCCTTGCCACCCTGACACTCGACCTTTGCGACACCGGGTTTCACCCGATCACCGTCGCAAAAACCGCACGAGACCAGCCGCAGCCAACGGAACAAAAAACCCCGTTTAATAATTAAACGGGTTATTTTTATAGCGCGCCGGAAAGTGTTCTCAGAATGGTTCCAGCGCGAGGTGAACGCCACCGGCTCGATGCGCTGATTGCGCAGTTCGAAGTTTTACCCAAATCGGAGGTCCTGTGGACCCTCGGCGGTCAGAAACGTGAACACCGCGCGTGCGAGAGAAAACCGGGGATGTTTTTGCAAACTGCCAGCCACCTGGGCTATAAAAAGACCACCACTCTCCCACCCCTTTCTAGGGTTTCCCCTAAGACAAAATTGCAGCCACCCCCTCACAATAGCCCCATTTTTCACAATTTAACCTACTATCGTCCATTTTTCTGCCAGATCCATCTTGGATCGTCAGATCTCGCTATACGACGACCCAGGAATCTCCACAGCCCCACCTCTCTCTCTCCTACCTCTCCCCTCCCGTGGAGGCACCGTGCGCCGCCGGGCCTGAGGTCGCTGCCGGCCAGTCCTTCCTCCTCTCCCTCTCCTTCCTGCTCCCTTCCTCTCCTCTCACTCCCTTCCCTCTCCCTCTGCAGGACCAAGGCGAGCGCCGCCGCGCCATTTCTGCCATGGCCGGCCGAGACAAGCTCGGGCCGAGCTCGCCGCCGGCTCCACACCAGCGCCCCGGTGCCGCCCTGGACACTGACGCCTCCTCCACAACCCGCAGGCGACCCCGCAACTCCCGGTCTTCCTCGGCGCAGCCGCCCGGCCGACGACCTCCAGCAGCTGCCGCTGCCTGGTGCGGTTCCAGCGGGAACCCGACGAGGCGCTCGCGAGCCGGGCAGGCCGCCGCCGTCTAGTGGGCCGGCACAGGCCACCGAGGCCCAGCGCGCCAGATCCGGCCAAATCCGCCAGCCCGGCGCTGGCCGCCCGGCAGATGGGCCAGGCACATGGGTGAGGCCCAGGCCGCCCCTTTTATTTTAATTTCTTCTCTGCTGTTATTTTTATTTTTTTCTAGGTCTGAGTAAATATTGTTGTTGATTCATCTTTGCACTGTAGTTTACGAGTAAACCGTAGCCCGGATCGCGTTGCGCCCAAAAGGAAAATTGTTTAGAATTGGGTTTACTTCAATCCTACTTTGTGAGCATTTTGATTTGAGGCCATCTTGATGTTGTTAATCACTGTTGAAGTGGGCATCAGACTGTTAACTGCCATTATTATTTTTAGTGTGTTGCTGCTGTTATTTTATTGCAAGTTTGACTGATGATTGTGACACATCCATGAGGCCTATTGCATTTATTCTTCTTGCATACTATTAAGCATCATGTCTACTTCAATCCTATGCAATCACTTGTCATGTTTGCCTGCTGTAGCTATATTATTTATTGCTTTAAAGTGGTGACCCTGATAACATGTGCTGCTGTTTATATAAAGTTGCTACTTTGCTACCCTATATCTTTTTAACCGTGCATCCTATTGAGCATTGCAATATGTCATTTTGATCTATGCCATGTCTACTTCCATTATATGTATTGCATTGTCATGTTTACATTCCTGGTCATACTTATGTTGAGCTCCAAAGTTGCTATCATGCTGTTGTTGACAGCCACCTCTGTTTCCACTAAGTCTGTAACTTTCCAATGCCATGTTGCACGTTTAATATCTTTTGATCTGTGATGCCTATGACCATGATTCTTATTTGTACCTGATCACCATCACGCCTACATCATGCCCATATATTTCTATGTCATGTTGCTACACATTTGCATATAGTTTTACCCCTGCTTATACAGCATGAATATAACAGTTTCTGCCCTGTTTTCCTGATTTTCACTAAGTCCTACACCAGTAATATTTTGTTGCATTTTTCTTGGGCTATAATTAATTGTTCATGATGCCTATTTTAATGATTCTTTTTGCCATGCCATTCCTGCCATGTCTACTTTAGTTTCACATCATTTTATGCATTTTTACAACCTTTTATTTGTTTGCTTGTTGCTCTAAAGTGTGCTTCCTGATGTTGGCAGATCGTGTGCCAAACTTGTTGTGCTTATATCTTTGTAACCGTAACTCCGTTTGGAGTGTTCTTTATATGTATCTTGATTAGAATTTCATTTACTTTGTGTTTATGCTATTGTTTGCTGCTATTAACCAACCTAAAATATGGTTTAGGGCAGAACAGTACCAATTACTTAAATTGTCTTGGGGCACTTAGTGAAATGCCATGTTTAGGTTGTGCCTCCCTTAAATTGACTAGCATAGATAGTTTATCTTATGCTTCACCTCTTTTCATGTTTGTGTGTTATGCCATGCTTGAGTGAGATTCCATTTAAAAACCTTTGCTCACCTTGTGTAGCTAAACAACTTGAACCGATGATAAATGTGCGGTATCGTCGTGTGTGACGAGTTCTCCACTTAACATCTTAGTAACCGGCCTCGACGATAGATCTGATACTGTAGTGCGATGTCTCGTGTGTCCTTATTGTTGATGCTTGCTCGTGATTGCTTCGTAGTAATGGATGCTTTCTCGTTGATTTCCTTTTCCAGTGTTTCCCTCTTGTGTGCTTTCGCGGGTACCTCTCGGAGATGTTGCGAGCTTGCGATTGACTTCACCTGCGGTTTCGTCTTCTCATCAGGTAAGGGGGAGCATATATTATGCTTATAAATTTCATCTCACTCGCTCTTAGGTGTAGGATAGAACGATTGCTTGATCCTACCACTTCATATTCATGCCTCTCAAATAAACCCAAACAGCCATGTCCTCCACATCCCAGCAAACCTTATTCGGCTATGTTACTATTGCTCGCTGCTCAGCCACTGCTTAGTATGCATGCTAGGATGCTATCAACTGTTATCATGTTACTCCTTGGATTGAGCTATCACATTTATTATATTGTTGTGGATGATAGTATTATTATAATGTTGACCATATTCGACGAAGGATGGAAGGTCTAGGCTATCCCGCCCCGACGCTTTGTTCCATTCAAGTCACCTAGGATCCGAATTCTGGGTATTGGTTCTAAGACTGAGCGTACCTAACCGCCTGTGGGATTTTATGGGGTCCCCTTTTCTTACCTACCTAACTTCAAACATTCTAGTGGTGGCCCAAGCTGATTTACCATTTGAAACCCTGTGTGTGTCTGTCGGGTCGCTCCTAGAAGATGTCCTTTAAAACAACCCGGGCCAGCGGAGAATGGTTTCTCTGTTGGTCCACACTGGTGAGCTAGGGGGCTGCCCACATGTGAGGGGATCAGTTACCTCCACCTTGGCCAGACGGAAGAGTCCGATCCGAGAGCGTGGCGGGCTTTTGGATTGGGTGTCGACTCCCCGAGGGCCACCCGGATTTGTTCGTTGTTAGATAGTGGGACTTGTCGTTTCGGATCTCTCGGAACTAAATCATAAAATGGTTGCTTGTGATGGGTAGCCACTGAGAGAGATGGGCGTGCGTGCGTAGCCTTGTGATGGGCAGTTGGTACACCCCTGCATGGTTAAATCTTTTCGAGAAGCCGTGTCCACGGTTATGGACGACTTGAGACCTACTCCTTGTTCATTGACAACAAAAACTAAGATAATCTTAATAACTTGATCAACGTGTGTGTGCCTTGACTGCTTCTTCTTCGTCGGGATGCGAAGGGGAGGAAAAGGATAGGATAGGTGTTATCTTTGCGTAAGTAGTTGATAGCAAGACTTGGTGGAGGAGATTCCTCATGGAATGATTGGTTCTCAACTTACTCTAAACTAGATCGTTAGACACTCATATATTGCTAGTGCGACTACAACCTCACCACTATCACCATCTTACCCGTGAGAAGTTAGTTACAAGACTTTTGATATAGCTCACCTCTTTCTTTTCTCTTTTACGCACGTTATGCAAACGATGTTGGACTTCAGAGCAGCTCGACGACCCTTCCTCTGGACGCCTACACGGAGACTCGACGACGACTAGTTACGTGGATCCCGGCGGAGAGCCTGGACCTGTGTGGTTATGGGAATGGTGCGCTTTACCTTTGCCACTAGGCATTGATTGTAGTCTGTACTCAGACATGTATCTTCCACTGATTTAATGTATTAAGGCAGTTGTATGCCGATTGGATGAGATGTTGTATCCATGTAGTTGTAATGTTGTGATATCATGTTGGAAATCCGGGGCTTATGGCAATGTCATATGTCGCGGTGGGACCGATATGTGCTTCGTCCCCGGATCTGGATGAAAACATCTAGATCTGGAACGGTACCGCATATCGGGCCTTACAGCCACATCCTTGTTGACATTATCTTCTGATAAGTAAGTTGTTTGCGAAAGCTTTTCCAAGCAAGCATCTTCCTTTGTGTTGGCATTTTTACATCTTTACTAATAACATGTTCTTTCAAAAATCTTCAAATTCTTTCATTATAAAGTGAGAGAACAAAAGTCAAAGATATTAGTTGTCCTTTGACCAAGGAAATGTTTGCCATGATTTGATGAGTTTTCTCAGACCTACTTTTTATTATTATTGTTATTACATTCTCATAAGGGCCTTATGAGTTGAGGTTGTTGTTGAGGATGCTTGAGTTTGGTGAACAAATCATGACGCTTCTTGTCCGTATTATATTTATCGACACTTCACTCTCTAAACTTGTGGACAGGTTTACCGAGCTCAGTATTCGCTTGGGGACAAGCAAGGTCTAAGCTTGGGGGAGTTGATACGTCCAAAATGCATCACTATTTCATTTCATAATTCACCCCTATTCACTGATATATATCATGTTATAATATTATTCTTATGTTGTTTTGGCCTATTTTATGCAGTTTGCAACTTTCCGATGCCGAAGCAGCAGACGCAGGATTCAGTGGTAAAAAGTGGACGTAGAGTTGCTGAATCAGAAGACCTCCAAATTACCTATAAATCGACGGAGGTTGTTTTCTAGAAGAATGAAGGGGACTAACAAAGCGAACCAGAGGGGGGCCACCAGGAGCCCAGGCGCCCCCCTGGCGCGACCCCACCCCTGGCCGCGCCGGGTGACCACCTGGACCCCTGGGGCCACCCCAGCCCCCCCCCCTCTGGCCTATTTATTCACTGTCATCCGAAAACCATAAAAAGAGAGGAATTTCCCGAGTTTCGCCGCCGCTCCGTGGCGGAAACCTACAGAGAAAAAAAGACATCTCCAGCGGGCAGATTCCGCCAGGGAGAACACCTCCAGGAAGGGTAGATCATCGCCATCCTCATCACCATCATCACGGGCATCATGGAGATCATCATCAACATCTTCCCCAACATCAGTGACATCTCCACCACCATCCTATCTCATCTCACAATTGCAACTTCTGTTGTAATCCGGACTATCTATCCTCTCTACTCTATCGGTGTTGATTACTACTTTGTGGTGAATGTTATTGAGCTTTGTTGGAGAAATACTATTCTGTACAGATTGTTTATCATCTATTTATCACCACTGAACATGATCTCTCTTATGTCTTGTGAGTAGTTACTTTAGTTCTTGAGGATATGGAAGAAGTCTAGTTTCTAGTAGTCATGTGATTTTGACGTAATATGTGTGTTTGATATTTAAGTTGTGTTGTTATTTTCCTAGTGGTGTTGTGTGAGTCGAACACTCAACACTTCGCCTTCTTGGAAAAATTGACTCTAAGACCAGACGCCTCACCAAAGAGGTGTAACGCCTCTCTGAAAAAGAGCATGTCAGTAATGGTTGGCCTAACAAGAAGCACCACATCGTCCGTGTAGAGTGAAATACGCTGCATCGTCCATGCAGCCCGGGATAGCACTCAGAACCCTTGAACGTTGAGATTTGACCACCAGATGGGAGAGGGCATCCATGGCCAGCATGAAGAGGAGGGGAGACAGGGGATCACCTTGACGCAAGCCGCACGTGGATGATCTTCGGTCCAACGTGGCCCTTTACCAGCACCCTGGAGCTAGCCGTTGAAAAGAGTGTACGCACCCAATGTAACCATGCCGCGGGGAACCCTTTAGCCTCCAACACCTCAAACAGGAAGGGCCAGGACAGGGTGTCAAAGGCTCTCGACATATCCAACTTCACCAGGACCACTTTTGTCTTACGCATGTGTAGCTTACGAGCCATCTGTTGGACCAGCATGAAATTATCGTGGATGTTCCGCCCTTTAATGAACGCTGATTGGTTGGGATAGACCAGCTCTCCCATTCGGGAACTAAGCTTAGTCACCAGAAGCTTGGCACATATTTTTGGAAAGCTATGGAGGAGGCTAATGGGCATGTAATCTCCCACCAGAGAGGCGTCCACCTTCTTGGGGATGAGCGTAATGAGCGCTCTATTTAGGCATGCAAATCCTCTCCCATTGCCCAGCAAAAAACTTTGGATGGCCGCCAGAACATCCCCTTTGATAATATTCCAAGCGTATTTATAGAACCGGCCAGTGAAGCCATCTGGGCCCAGTGCCTTATCCGAGGGCAACTCCTTAATGACCGCCCAAATGTCCTGCTCAGACAGAATGTGGCCTAGATCCTCCAGATCAAACCTCTCCATGTCGGGACCAGGGGTTAGCGTATGCAAGTCCCGCTACGACATAGTCATATGGAGAGCCGAGAACCGTACCCACTTGTCTAAGCAGACAAGGCCAAGCACAGAACGTTCTCGGAAAGCATCGAACGTGAGGGGCATCCCATTCAGGCCGGATGATCAACTGAGATGGGTCCTCATCGTCCGCACACAAGTGTAATTGATATGGGTGATGAACTCCCATATTCATAGACAAGTCGCCTCAACCATACTATCGACTATCTCATAAATCTTACATAGACTTACTCCAGCCCGATTTCTTAGTCGGGGTCTAGGGCGGGCTCGATCATACATCAAAGTGTGCACGAGACAGAGTCTCGAACAATCGCATCGCGATGCCCCAAGCTGCGCACATCTAAGGGCCACTTGGTGTATAAAAGACCGCCAGCCAGATCAGAACTAAGGTCTTGAAAACCCATACAAATACATGCATGTTATAAACATACACGCAACACACATGCCTTGTATGAACAGCAGGAATCATTGAAATTCTCTACAATGTATACATCTTTATTGATAACTCTTACAGAGTGCACACGGAGATCACAAGTCTGTGATCCAACATTACATCAAACATGCGGAAGCAAAGTAGGTCTGAGTACAGACAAGTTTAACAAATGGCTTAAGAAGCCTTATCTATAAACAAACCCTTCCACGAGGGACCAGTCGTCTGACTGGGACTACACTAGCTTGGTCTTGGTTTGAGCCTTCATTCTTCGAGCTTCAGGTAGAAGCCACCATCGGGGTCGGTTGGTTCATCTAAAACATAGAATAAGCAAATGTGAGTACAAAGTCGTACTCAGCAAGACTTACGTAGGAACTATACTACTCATGCACATGTATCAAGGTAAAGGTGTTGGGGTTCGGGGCAGAAAACACAATTTTTCCATAACCTACAATACCCAATCCCAAGACCTATGCTATGCTGATGCAAGTAATGGACAGAGATAGATCACATACTAGGATGTAGTCCGTTAAGAGGGAAATGTTCCCGCATGAACGTGGTTGATGTAGTCGTACCGGCAATCCCCGATGCCGCGCAGATCCACGATGACTCCTGTAGCCACCTGATCCTTGTAGACAAAATGACGGGATTACGTCCCCGTCGGAACGTTGCTGATGAAGACCTCGCGATATGACCACGACGATGAAGTAGCACCACAAGTGTAGTGCCTCGCGGGATTATACACATACAGTATACCCGACGTCTCTCCGGGCTCCGAACCAGTAGAGCAGCGGAAAGAAGATGGATTCGGATCCCGATTCCAGCAGCAAGACGGCGTGTGTATAGTGGAGAAATCCCCAACCAAGTGTAGACTCCAAACAAGGGGAGTCCACTCGAGGAAGGAGAAAGGAGGGAGAGAGAGATGAGAACTTATCTCAAAATATGATGAATAAAAGGGCACCTCTACCACTCCTTATATAGGCCAAGGAGGGGTGTCACCTCCCCTCCACTTCCGAGGTGGGACTAATCCCAAGGGAGGGGGGTGGCGCACCTATAAGGCGGGTGGGCCCCCTCATGGCGACATGGCCCATGGGGGAGGACACCCTCTCCCCCTAATGGGCCCTATGAGGCCCATATGCCTTTTAATTCATTTTTAACTATATTTAAATATATTTTAATATTTAATTCAGATAATTAAATCATAAAACATTAATTAAACATTATTAAATATATTTTGAACCTTTCAAAATACCCGGAACAACTTTCGGCCTTCATCAGAACAATTCCGGTCATCACCGGAACAATTCCGGTGTTCTCTCCAATTTCTCCGGTGATCCCGAATCAATCCTTACTGCGTCGAGTACCCTTAAGTGTAACACCCTACGGTCCGGGAAACAGCAGACATGATCGAGACAATTCTCATTGATCAATGACTAATCAATTGGACCTGGTTACAATCCTTGATAGCCCCTGCGCTTCCATCGAATGAACTTCAATCGCTGTTGGATCCGTTAACCGTGTGCCTGTTCCCTTTGTCCTATGGTACTTTGCTTGTCCGAGGTTTGATCATCGGTATCCACTATACCTAGTTCGTCCTCATTCTCAACAAACAAGTTTACTCGTTCCTGTGATATTACAACTCCGTGACCTAGTCACACGTTTGCAAACTTTATGATGCAACATCACCGAGTGGGCCCAGAGTACCTATCAGTCACACGGATGGACAAATCCCGCTTTGATCTATTTGCATACTCATTAACATATCTATTCGGAATACCTGAAGTACTCCTTTATGGCCAGCATATTTCAGTCAGGCGGTGGGTAGAAAATCAGGGCATCCTAATAGACAGTAATTACGTATGATCATTACGGTCTAAGGATTTGGTCACTACATTATAGTTATCGAAATGTCGAACTATGTGACTTGATCACATCGCAACACTTCTGGTGGGTGTATGTCCATCATATCATTATCCAATGATACGACTCCATTTTCAATAGACGCCATTGTTTCATGATCAGGAAACCTTGATCATCAATCGCCCAATGGACTAGTATACTAGGGTTAACTAGGGACCTGGTTATTTGTATACTACACCTGTATTAATGTTTCCGCTTAATACAGTTCTAGCATAGTATCAAACTTATTATGAACTAATGGAATATGCTCGATAAAACATATTTTATTTGCCTCTAGGGCACATTCCCAATAGTCTCCCACTTGCACTAGAGTACAAATAATCTAGTTGCATTTTCTCTGGATCATAACTCCTTATTGATCATGCTTGCCCGTGGAAGAGGTTGTATCAACGGTCTGGGTACCATTCAGAACCGTATGTCCTTTTGCAAATCTTAATTTCACCTAATTTGACATTCCTTCATTATCCACTATAATGATGAGGTATATATATATTTGGCGGTGAAGTGAGACTTCGTTTGCTGTGTCATAGCAATGACATCTGGTGGGTCACGCGGACTTTCCCATAGTCATGCACACTTGAAACTCATTCAATCAGAAGTCGAACTTCTTAAGCCATAATATAACTCCTGCTATTTCTAAAGCAGCCACATCAATGTAGATTCAATCCTTAGTGCATTGTATGCAACTTTTATGTCTAACCATGTTTCTTTCAACTTAGGCATTCATTAGTATGATATGTCAATTTTCTAGGTTAGCGTCAAAACTTGAACCAACATAACATTTATGGTCAAGTCCACTATCCTTTAAAAATTTGAGATGTATCCTCAGTTCTCTTCAGACACTGAAGGATAAACTTAACTCTTTGTTCAATGATTTACTCATAAATCATATCACAACATGTTCTTACTACTAAGAACTTGGGTCACATTACGTCGAGTACATAACTCTGGTTTTATATGAAAGAACCTATGACAAAGGCATAGAGGATCCAACACATCCATTTCTTTCATTAACCATTAACCATTGTTCTTGTACTGAGATTAACTCAACACTTCTCTTGGATATACAAGTAAGGACCACTTCTTGACTTGTTCCATTCTGAACTCCTTCAGAATCTTATCCAGGAAAGTATTACGACTCAATGTTATTAAACACATATCTATCTTAATAGATCTTCAATGCTTAATACTTATTCATCTTCATTTATGAAAGATTCAAGTAATCATTAACACCAACTGCACCATTCATAATATGTTATCCATATATGAGAATGTTATCATGCTCCCACTCAAATATGTCATGCACATATTAAGTTATAGGATAACACTCATATTGCTCCCACTCAAATATGTCGGCCACATATAAGACAAGGATAACATCCACATGGCTCCCACTTAGATATGTCAGACACATATTAAGTTCAGGATACTAACCACATGGCTCCTACTCAAATATGTCATTTACATATAAGTCTAGGATAATACTCCCATAGCTCCCACTCAAAATATGTCGTCTACATATATCAAGTTTAGGAAACTATTCAACTCCCACTCAGTTTCATGCAAATGCATGTTTCCTCAATATTTTGGTTAAGTCCAAAATCCTTTGATCATCCATCAAAATGAGAATTCAGTTTACGAGACACTAGTATCCATATGTTTTTCCAAAACCTTCTTGTTGTACCAATTACAACACTTCTTCAAATACAGAATTTGAGGAAGTCACGGTATTGATAACAATCCTGGATCAATCGTGGTGAATATCCCTTTGACTCAAGAATTGATACACATTGTATTCAACCCATTGAATTTGTCAGAAACAATCTTTGTGACAAACCAATCTTGACGTCCCTTTTATGTTCACATTTATTACTCATAACTCTAAAGTTATTGTGAATATCAAGTAACCTCCTTACTTGATAAGATTCAAGAAATCTTAAATGTAACTCAACATAGGATTTCATGACTCGTAGTCATATCTCGTACTTAGGTCCACCATCGCTTCTTTGTAGTTCGTAGGAATGTCTTGTTCCATTAACATGACAAGTGAATCATGAATATCATTTTGCACCAGGGGAAAATATATATTCTTGAATCCTACCTTTCTCAGTAAAAGCTCTCATCAGAAGATCATGATCATTATCATCAGTTTCTCCTCTTATTGTAGAGCTTTGCTGCCAGAACATATTCCGTTGCACTACTCTGACATTTGGAGGCAAGGTCAATTACCTTGGTTGAACTTTCACTTTTCTTCCATTACCACATTTATCAAGAACAATTCTTGACAAACACCAAACATAGAAATACAAGTTTTGCTCCTTTTGGTTCTAGTTGTGGAAGATGCATCCATAGTTGTCTAAGGATACACTACAAAGATAATTTATCTTACATAAATCAATCTTCCTAGAAACCACAACACACCATGACATATATAGTGTTGGTTTCCACGAACTCAGATGGTTCCCTATGCTGAAGTGAGTGTTTGCATATTAAATTAATAACTCTAAACAATAATAACGTAACTTGGTAAGAGATAACTTAGACCATACACCTTTTGATAGAATATGATCACAATGTTCAGGCACGTCAATCATATTGAAGTGTCTCAAGACATTGCAATTTGTGGAACAACTTTCACACAAGTCTTTATGCCCAAGACTAACTCAAAACATTTGTCACTTTGATCAAATCGTAGAGACTTGTCTTTCTTGTTAATTTAATATCCATCTTTACTCTGAAATCCCTTTTGATCATATCAAATTATTTCAGACTCATGTTTCATTAGTGAATACAAATATTCATCTAAGTCCACATACGAAGTTCACGAAATAATAAAATTCACCACATGCTGACATACGATACACCAAAGTGTATGATACTCAACAATCAGTACACATTCCGTTTACCAGAATGCGAGGTTTTAGTCATCTCACCTAAAAGGCATGGTTTGTATGTGTCAAGAGATCAAGTATCTTAAGACATCATCATACCATTCATGACTTAAACTATAGTCTCATTATTAAGCCTGGATATTTCTTGGCATTACAATATTTCTTATAAATGATCAAACAACTATCATCAATATAAGAATAACTCATTCATAATCGTAATGCGACCATAAAAGATATCATTCATAAAAGGAGAACAACTGACTTGTTTCTCACTAATATGAATAATTGTCTTCGCGAGATGCAAGACACACTAATAAAGTCCTCATTCAAACGATCATAAAATTTATTCATATATTAATCAATTGATAAATGTAGAGGGAGAGTGTTGTCGACCATCAACTATCTTGATTGCCGTCAGCACAGATTGTCACCTCATCCCTTCCAAGTCACTCTCAAGAAGTAAGTTCAAGCATCGAATACTTAATCAACCGCAATTAGTATTTCGTGGGAAAGACATTTATAACTCGTATATCAAATATACCTTCTCCGTCAATGACCATTCCTGCATTGGTTCTACTCTTAAAGTTCTTGACTTTAACCATGACCTCATGATAGGTGAACGATTCTCCTTCATGACATAGTCCAGACATGGGCTTTGTAACTGGGAGGAAGCGGATGCAACTCCCCAGTTATCGCAAAGTAACCAGTCATTCAGTAGTCCAAGTTATACACAAGGTGTTCCATGTATCTTATACATTTTCCAAGTGACTTTCTCAGCAGGTTGTTCCTTCCACCATAGTTGAAAGAAACCCCGTCCATATACTCATATTCCAATACTCTGATTTGTGACCGAGTGCTTTCAAGTTCACCTAGCACGTCATACGTGTTGGTTAACATGCATTCACAATTCAGATTCCATAGAATGAATTATGGTGTATTGGACAGTCATTCATAAGTGACGGTGAGTGCGATACTCATCATCATCTTCCTTGATTACGGAGTTTTCAGGTGTATCTCCTAGGAGTTCTTCATATTATGTTTAGCAAGTCATTACTAATGAGTATGTCTCTAATGGTGTTGGTACACATCAATGAAGTAAGACCCATTTACCTTAAGTTCTATCATACTAAAAAAACCATAGTTCTAAACATTGGTATGACGTTATCTACAATGATATTTGCTAAGACATGAAGATTAAGTTCATAATGTGGAGTTTCAATTTGATCTCAAAATTCTAGAAAGCTCCCACTTAGATAAACACCTCTCAATTTAACTAAGTGATTACACAATCCCAGCCCCCATACCTCCCACGATCGTCACGGCCATCAGTATGCGAACCAGGTAGGCCTCTAAGCCAATAACATCAGGCATGTGACTCGTGCTCGACCTTTCGGTCTCCCGTGTTCCAGGCCCGCATCTACATACGTCAAGCCTGCCAATCGAACCTTGATGTTAGCTGTTCAGCAAGGCCATATTTGCATATGCCAGGCTTGCCGAACCCAACCTCATGCGAACTTTGTTTAATATGTAGGACAACTCCGGTATGTACGGAGCATCAAGCCATATGAGAGAACCTTCCAGGCGGTGCCCACCAAGGGAGAACACAATGTTGGTATTGTGAGAGATGGTCCTGTTTCATGCTACCGTCGATATATCTAGCATACTAGCATAAAACAGGAAGTAAAACTGTAAATCATAGAACCTATGATCCCCCTTCATACAAATTAAAGTTAAAAAACGCCTTTCTACTTTATCTTTCGCAACTTTTACGTGGCTGCTAGGGGTTTCGAGAAAAGAACCGTTTCTATCCTACGAAAACAAGCCACAACACCAATCCACAATTGTCTCTATTACACCCCTGTCGGGGCCCTCCGTTGCAAACATCTTCGCATCGCTAATGCAGAGAGACAGACACCCCCAGCCACTTTATATGGTACAAGCCATATGTCAAGCGTGGAACCAGTCTCGCGTAAACGCGTAAGGTCGGTCGGGGGACGCTTCATCAAACATTGCCGCAACGCTAAATGAGTACGTGTGAGAGGGTAACAATTGGAGAATTGATGCCCACATACTATATGTGTTCTATCCGTACAATACATCTACGCATAGCCTTGCTCATGATACCACTGTTGGGGTTCGGGGCAGAAAACACAAATTTTTCATCACCTACGATACCCAATCCCAAGACCTATGCTATGCTGATCCAAGTAACGGACAGAGATAGAAAACATACCAGTATGTAGTCCGTTAAGCGGGAAACGTTCCCGCATGAACGTGGTTGATGTAGTCGTACCGGCAATCCCCGATGCCGCGCAGATCCACGATGACTCCTGTAGCCACCCGATCCTTGTAGACCGATGACGGGATTACGTCCCCGTCGGAACGTTGCTGATGAAGACATCGCGATACGACCACGACGATGAAGTAGCACCACAAGTGTAGTGCCTCGCGGGATTATACACATACAATATACCCGACGTCCCTTCGGGCTCCGAACCAGTAGAGCAGCGGAAAGAAGATGGATTCGGATCCCGATTCCAGCAGCACGACGGCGTGCGTATAGTGGAGAAATCCCCAACCAAGTGTAGACTCCAAACAAGGGGAGTCCACTCGAGGAAGGAGAAAGGAGGGAGAGAGAGATGAGAACTTATCTCAAAATATGATGAATAAAAGGGAACCTCTACCCCTCCTTATATAGGCCAAGGAGGGGTGTCACCCCCCCTCCACTTCCGGGGTGGGACTAATCCCAAGGGAGGGGGGTGGCGCACCTATAAGGGGGGTGGGCCCCCTCATGGCGCCATGGCCCATGGGGGAGGACTCCCTCTCCCCCTAATGGGCCCTATGAGGCCCATATGCCTTTTAATTCATTTTTAATTATATTTAAATATATTTTAATATTTAATTCAGATAATTAATGTCAGAACCCCAACTAGGGTAAGTGCTAGGGTTTGTTTGTCCCTTTGCATCATTTGAATATTTGGAAAATTCCTATAAATGATGGTGATCATTTTAAAAGTGGTTTGGGTATTTTCCCATGCCCATGGAATATTTTAAAATTCAAACAGTGATCTGGAAATTAAAGTTGACCCCTATTTGAATTGAAATTCAAATTGATTGAATTTCAAAAATGCTCAAATTCTATAAGTGGTTTTCTACTGACCACCTAGGAATTATAAAAAAATTTGGGCATTTTACAAAATGGCCTAGCTATTTAATTCTAGGCACAACAAAAATTACAGAAAAGAAAAGAAGAAGGAAAAGAAAAAGGGGAACACCCCGTGGCTTTTGGCCCACCTGAAGCCCCCAGCCGGCCCAGCCCAGCCCCCTCGCTTTGTCGTCTTCCTTCCCGACGTCGAAGCAGCTCGGTGGCGGCCTGGGAACACGCCGCGGCGCCACCGCGACGCCGAGAAGGCTCCAAGGCCCCCTGTGCCTCATGCCCTCGCCAGGAGAACGCCCAGAAGCTCCCCGTGTTGTTCCCCCTCCTCTGTTCCACCTCCTCGCCCTCTTCTGCTCGCTCTCGCCGTCGTCCGAGCGCTGCCGCAGAGCACGCCGCTAAGCCATCGTGGCCATCATCGTCGACGAGCCAGGCGAGTTTGTCCTTCGCGTTCAGCGCCATCGACTCCCTCGAAGCCCCCTTCCAATCGAGCCCGAGGAGCCCCGACGTCGACGCCAGCCTCACCGGATCACCGCCGGCCGCCGAGATCTCCATCGCCGGAATTCGCTAGCTACGGAGCTCCTCCGCCTTCGTCGACACCTGCGTCTGCATCAGGGTGAGCTACACCGTCGAACGTCCCCTCCCTTGCTCTCTCTCGTGGCCGGGTTCGGGATTCCAGCGAGGTCAGTCCACGGCCTCCGCGCCTTTTGTCCTAGCCATCGCCCTAAAGCTCGAGCTTGACCCCCGCCTACTCCACTACACGCGCGCGAGCAAAGGGCATCTCCCCGTCCAAGCCCGAGCCCTCCCCGTGGCTTCTAGCCTAATCCCGGCGAGGCTCCGGCCATCTCTCCGGCGAGCCCTAGCCATTAGGGCTAATCTCCCAGCTTAACCCCCTCCGAGTCCATGACAGGTGGGCCCCCTGGCCCCCTAAACCCCTCAGTCAATTAAACAGAGAGGGATTAGCCCCTCTCCCACTGACAGGGCTGGCCCACTGGCCAGAGCCCCTATGACGTCACCCCCACATCAGCATGACGCAATAAAAGATTTTCCAGATAATTAAAATAATCCAGAAAATTCCAGAAAATCATTTAAACTTTGGAAATTCATAACTAATTCATATTAACTCCAACTTAAACATATAATATATGAAAAATTATCAGAAAAATACAAGGATTAAGAATATGCAAATTGTTTTTATGTTTGACCATTTTAAAATGGGGCAACAGTAGCAAATGTGCATATGGCTTAATTTGAATTCAAATTTGGAGTTTGAATTTGCATTTAAAATGCAATATACTTCAATTAAATTGAATATGCTACAAACCAGTACCATTCACCTCATGGACAACAATATCATGTGTATGTGCATTTTTACTTTTGAAGTTGTCCCCCCTTTGTTGATGATTGCCTCCGATGACAGACGTTCCGAGACGGTGATCACCCCGAAGAAGAAGACCACCATTAAGACCCGTGTACCGTCAGCAAGGCAAGCAAACCCCATTGATCATGTCTATAAAATCCTATTTCCCTATCAGTCTCTCTTATGCATGTTTAGGAGATCACCGAGACACGTTCTTTCGCATAGTTGAACCCATTCCGATGCATGACCTATCATTTTGTCACTGTATTAAGCAAACCACAATCCTAGCAGATTTAGGAGTTGAATGATGAGCATGTGGCCCCTGCAACTGTTACTGCTTTTGCTGCTTAGTGATACAATTAGGATGTTATGTTTGTGAGTCGGGATGGAATGAACACAGTGGTACCGATGATAACGTGTTGGTGAATCCACCCTAAACAAAGGTGAACGATGAGAGGCTGTGTAGGAGTACACAGTGGGTTGTCTCGTTGAACACTGCCCTAGGCCCCAAGTTCCTGTTTTGTGATCCAAGACAAAGAGTATGACCACATGTAGGGTTTTATGGGAGCCCCGTTTGGCCTCTTTACGTACCCGATCCAGTCCAGGAGTCACACTAGATTCGGGCTTTCCATTTGATTTATGTATAGATATGTGGGTGGACCTGTGAGGCAGCGAAACCATCTGTCAAAGGTGGCGTCTCGGTCCCTTGCATTGTCTGAGTCCGTTTCGTGGAACCGGCCGGACTCTCGAGCGGTGACAAACTCAGGTAGTCGACTTTTGGATTAGAGAAAGTGATGTGAGGGTAGTGCCTTGGTTTCATCCACGTCCGACACCCACTTGAAGGGTGACAAGAACGAGGCGATAAGTGATGACACGCGTGTGAAGATGTACACCCCATGCAGCGTTAATGAACTATTCGAATAGCCGTGTCCGCGGTTATGGACTACTTGGAAACCTTTACTTGATCATAGACAACTTGAATGGATACTTATAAAACTCGAAAGATAAGTGTGAGTGCTATGGCGTGTCTCCTCGTGGGGAAGTCGAGGAAGTAACCATAGTGGTGTATTGATTGGAGACTTGGTAGTGGACTCGTGTACGCTTCTTACCTCAAGTCTGGTACTCGTAGTACAGGACTAGCCAAGTCAAAGCTGGCAATTCTGCATGTTGAACCCCACCTCCTTTACCTTGATACTTGAGCATGAGTAGTGTAGTTCTGACGTAAGTCTTGCTGAGTACGACTTTGTACTCACGTTTGCTTATTCTATGTTTTAGATGAGAACCGGACTCCGATGGAGTCACCTTCGTGAAGCTCGATGTTGACCTTGGTAGCATAGTTCCAGACTGCAGTCTGGTCCCTCGTGGAAGGGCATGTATGTTTACAAGGCTTCTCTAAGCCATTTGTTAAACTTGTCTGTACTCAGACCTAATTTGCTTCCGTTGTATGATGTAATGTTGATCACAGACATGTGATCTTTGTATGCTATATGTGTAAGTCAATAAAGAAGTACTTTGTAGAGTTATGTGATGATACCTGTTGTTCATACTAGGCATGTGTGCTGCGTGTATGTTTATAACATGCATGTCTTAGTATGGGTTTTCGAGACCTTAGTTGTGATCTGGCTGGCGGTCTTTTATACACCAAGTGGCCCTTAGATGTGCGCATCTTGGGGCATCGCGATGCGATTGCTCGTGGCTCTGCCACGTGCACACTTTGTTGTATGATCGAGCCCGCCCTAGACCCCGACTAAGTGATCGGGCTGGAGTTTGTTTATGTAAAGGTTATGATTCAATCGATAATATGGTTGAGGCGACTTGTCTATGAGTATGGGATTCACCACCCATAAGCATTTAGACTTGTGAGCGGACGATGATGACCCATCTCAGTTGATCATCCGGCCTGTATGGGATGCCCCTCACGTTCGATGCTTTCCGAGAGTGTTCTGTGCTTGGCCTTGTCTGCTTAGACAAGTGGGTACGGCTCTCGGCTCTCCATGTGATTGTATCGTGACTGGAATTACATACGCTAACCCCGGGTCCCGACAATTAAATAATAAAACATTAATTAAACATTATTAAATATATTTTGAACCTTTCAAAATACCCGGATCAACTTCCGGCCTTCATCGGAACAATTCCGGTCATCACCGGAACAATTCCGGTGTTCTCTCCAATTTCTCCGGTGATCCCGAACCAATCCTTACTGCGTCGAGTACCCTTAAGTATAACACCCTACGGTCCGGGAAACAGCAGACATGATCGAGACAATTCTCATTGATCAATGACTAATCAATTGGACCAGGTTACAATCCTTGATAGCCCCTGCGCTTCCATCGAATGAACTTCAATCGCTGTTGGATCCATTAACCGTGTGCCTGTTCCCTTTGTCCTATGGTACTTTGCTTGTCCGAGGTTTGATCATCGGTATCCACTATGCCTAGTTCATCCTCGTTCTCAACAAACAAGTTTACTCGTTCCCGTGATATTAGAACTCCGTGACCTAGTCACACGTTTTCAAACTTTATGATGCAACATCACCGAGTGGGCCCAGAGTACCTATCCGTCACATGGATGGACAAATCCCGCTTTGATCTATTTGCATACTCATTAACATATCTATTCGGAATACCAGAAGTACTCCTTTATGGCCAGCATATTTCAGTCAGGCGGTGGGTAGCAAATCAAGGCATCCTAATAGACAGTAATTACGTATGATCATTACGGTCTAAGGATTTGGTCACTACGTTATAGTTATCGCAATGTCGAACTATGTGACTTGATCACATCGCAACACTTCTGGTGGGTGTATGTCCATCATATCATCATCCAATGATACGAATCCATTGTCAACAGACGCCATTGTCTCATGATCAGGAAACCTTGATCATCAATCGCCCAATGGACTAGTATACTAGGGTTAACTAGGGACCTAGTTGTTTGTATACTACACCTGTATTAATGTTTTCGCTTAATACAGTTCTAGCATAGTATCAAACGTATTATGAACTAATGGAATATGCTCGATAAAACATATTTTATTTGCCTCTAGGGCACATTCCCAACAAAAGGGAGGTGGGGTTTCACTTGCAGAAGTGCCAGCTTTGACTTGGCTAGTCCTGAACTACGAGTACCAGACTTGAGGTAAGAAACGTACACGAGTCCACTACATCTCCAACCAATACACCACTATGGAGCCTTCCTAGACTTCCCCACGAGAAAGCACGCCATAGAACTCACGCTTATGTTGGTGTGTTTTAGAAGTATCCAGTTCAAGTTGTCTAATAATCGAGCACAGCTCTCCAAGTAGTCCCTTACCGCGGACGCGGCTATTCGAATAGTTTATTAACCCTGCAGGGGTGTACTGCTACACACATGAAACTATCAGTTACCTCCTTTGTACTCGACACCGTTCAAGAGGCGCCGGCGAGGATAATTCCCACAACTTTTACCTCACAGCCAACTCAAATTCAATGGAGACGCCTATCTGGGCTAGAATCCACATCGTGAACCCGGCCGGTTTACCGAGGTGGTCCCAGAAGATGTGTGCAGGGTCCCAAGCCGGTCTGAATAGCTGTTCTTTGAATAATGCGACTCATTGAACTGAGAAGGGGTGAGTTAGTAGCTTGAGCGGGGGTCCATGTGCCCAACATGTGGTAGTACTCTTCGTCTTGGATCACCACACAAGAACTCGGGCTTAAGGCGGTGTTCAACGAGACAACCCACTGTGTACTCCTACACAGCCTCTCATCGTTCACCTTGTATTAGGGTAGATTCACCAACACAGTTTCACTTTCATCAACACCATGTTCACAATCATCCCGACTCACATCAAAAACATCCTCATTGTAAACTCTAAGCATGCAATAAGCAGTAACAGTTGCAGGGGGCACATGATATCAGTCAACTCCTATGTCAGCTAGGATTGTGGTTTTCCTACTACTGTGACAAGATGATAGGTCATGCATCGGATATGGGTTCAACTATGTGGTAGAATCGATACAAGGTGATCTCCTAAACATGCATAAGCGAGACTGAGAGGGAATTGGGATTTTATAGATATGATCAATGGGGGTTGCTTGCCTTGCTGACGAGGTTCAGTCACGGGGTCTTCAACGAAGGGGTTGATCTCGGTTTCTTGCTCCACTTCTATCAGCAACATGACAATCATAGGATCAACATAATGTACAATGCAAAATCACATGAATAAGATTGTAATGTTGATTGTCATGGTACTGATGTGTTGAGCATTCCATTTAAAAGGAGTATATTGCATTTGAAATGCAAATTCAAACTCCATTTGATTTATCGATGAATTCCAAATGCATTTGAATGCATGATAGTTCATTTTAAAAGGTTGATCATGAAGTGATGTTGTAAGGGTGAGGTAAATCCTCTGATGTGTGGATGAATCCGTCCAAAATAAATGTGTTGCAAAGTTATTTGCAAATTCACTCCAAATTTGAATTTGAAAAGGATCCATATGCATGTTTGCAACTGTTCACCCATTTAAAAATGGTCAAACATAGAAACAAGTTGCATATTCATAATCCTTGTATTTTTATGATAATTTTAGACATATTATTTGTCCAATTTGGAGTTAAAATGAATTTTCTATGAATTATTGAAGTTTAAGCTATTTTCTGGAATTTTCTGGATTTTTATTAAATTCTTTTAAATTGTTTTTCTGTTTATTGCGTCCTTAAGACGTCATCATGACGTGGGGGGGGGCTGACTGGTGGGCCACCCATGTCAGTCTCAGAGGGTTTAATCCCCTCTCTGTTAATTAAACAGAGGGGTTAGGGTGGCCTGGGGCCCACTGTCAGTGGCCCTGGGGGTAATTAGCTTAAGCTAATTAAGGCCTTAATGGCCTGGGTCGCCGCCGGTGGCCGGAGGCTCACCGGAGCTGCACGGAAAAGGGATTCCGGCCGCGGGGAAGGGAAATGGAGGCACGGGCGCGTAGCTCTCGACCGTGCGCATCCAAGCAGGCCATCGGGGCGTCACGGGAAGCTCACGGGGCACGGCTGCAACGAAGATGCGGCGGCCGAAGCTTCTGTTACGGCGGGTTCATCGAATCGCAGGGCGGGAGGAGGCACAGAAGGGCGCGGGAGCACTGTGAGCTCACCGTGATCGCGTGGAGCTGCTCGGCGGGGCTGGGGAAGCTTTGGGCGTCGAGAAATCGCTCGTCGGAGAAGAGGTTGGCCGGCGGTGAACTCCTGAAGCTGGCGTCGTCCTGGCTGGCTCCCGACTCAAATTGAAGGTGCAGATCGAGCGAGCAGTCGTCGGTGAAGCTCTTGGACAAGGTCTCGAGGCCGGAGGGGCTTGCTGGCCACGGTGGTGCACGGCCGTGCCCGGCTAGGGTTTCGGTTCGCGCGCTAGAACTCGCCGGAGAGGAAGGAGGAGAGCGTGCGCGAGGGGGAGAATGGCCTGGGCGTCTCCCTGGGCGTGCGTGGCGACGAGAAGAGACGGGGGGGAAGGCTGAGGAGCTGCCACGACGGCAGTTGCGGCATGCCGGGCACGCAGCAGTGTGCTCGTGCCCAGGGAAGACGACAGGGGAGCTCCGGGTGGGGTGGGCCGGACAGGTGGGCTGCGGGGGAGCTAGTCGGGCTTCGTTGCCCAGGTAAGCTTCTGTTCTTCTTTTCTATTTCTTTTTCTTACTTTTGTTTTGGCTCTGCTAAAAAATAGCAAACCAATTTATAAAATGCTGAAACTTTTTATATGGCCTCAAAATATAATAGGCTAGCCACTTGTAAAGTTTGAACATTTTTAAAATTCAAAACATTTGAATTTTAAATCAAAAAGGGGTTTAAATTTAAATCCATGCTCCTGTTTGAATATTTGAAAAATCCATGAACATGGGGTTGGTCCCACATCACTTGATATGTGATCACACTCATTTATGGGACTTTTCAAAAATACAAAAGGAATTTTTGGAGAAGATTTATTTTTGGCCTTTTGAATTAATTCATCTGGGGGGTGTTCTCTCTCCCATTTTGATTTCTTTTTGAAATGTTTATCATGATGCAAAGTCCTAAGCTTACCCTGGCACATACCTAACTTGGGGTTGTGACACTCCAACCCGATGAATTCCATATCCAAAGTGTGATTGCGGGCATGGGCCACGCCCAGCAGATCGCTATACACATTATGGATAGCCGCCTCCTTGCCCATATGATTAGTGATCAGCATTTCATTGTGGGTGATCGCAAGTATATGGTTCTTGGACTTCCGCCCATTGGCAAAGAGGTAGAACAGATTTGAGCTGGCATCGCCATCCTTAAGCCAGCTGATAAGAGAGCGATGTCTCACCATGGTATGCTCCAGAGAGGAAAGGCCGAGGAAAATTTTCTTAATAAAGCAGCGGAATTATCTCTCCTCCTCCAGCAGGGTGCGAGATTCCATTGCACCATCAAAGCTTTGAATGACGATATTGGCAACGGCGATCTGCAGCTTAATATTGCCCACGCGTTTCTGGCTCCAAGATGTAAGGGACCGAGCCGTGTTCCAGAGAAGCGTATCCAGCCTTTTGAACGGATTGATGATCGCGGGTTCACAGCGCCAAGAATTGCGGCTCACATCTGCAAAACCCTCCAACCTGGTCCAAAAGGATTCAAACTGAAACCAGCGGTGCGTCTCTTTCCCCTCATCGAGCGCCAGGTGAAGTGGGCAATGGTCAGAGGTCCCAGTCGACAAGGCCTGGAGAACTGCATCCGTATGTTCAAGTTCTCAGTCAATCGACACCAAGGCTTTATCGGTCTTGGTCAGCGTTGGGTTCTGGTGTGAATTGGCGCCCATGCAGGAAGATCTCCTTAAGGCCATGATCATCAACAAAGCGTTGAAATCTTCCTATCATTCGTCTATCGATCGCCGTGTTATTTTTATCATACGCGTTAAGGATGAGACTGTAATCTCCGATCGTAAGCCACGGTCCAGGACATAGCAGCATGCGTTCCGCAAGCTCCTCCAGGAAGATAATCTTATCGGCATCATCATGAGGCCCGTATACCACCGAGAGCCACCAACGAGTCCCACCAGCAGGGACCACGTACACTGTGAGGAAACTGGTATCCCGCACCACATTGGAAACTTGGATTCGCGTGGAATCCCAGGGAACTATAATACCCCCCCCCTAGAGCCACACGCCGGCAGGTAGGCAAATGCATCATACCTCGGCCCAAAACATTGGTGGATAGTGTACGCGGTTACAACCTCTAACTTAGACACCTAAATGCAATAGATAGCGGCCCGAGTTGTCTCAACAAACTCCCTAAGGGCATTATTCCTAGCAGAGCTACAAAGTACTATAACATTCCAACACACCAGCTCCGTTTTAACGCTAAACATTGGTAGCGAGCGCTCTAGGTCCAACGCGAGGCACCCATTACAGTGCCTCGATAACCGTAGCATCTTCTGATTCTCCAAGATCCACGGGGATAGCCTTGCCAAAGATGAAATCAATTGCGCGCAGCTGAGGCTCCTGAAGAGGAGAGTCAAAGATTGTAAGCAGCTGATCCATCGCAGCCTCAGACGCTGCCAGATCGCACTGATCCACTCCCAACGTTTTAAGAAGCACGAGCTCCGCAGCAGAAGCACGGGATTTCTTTGGGAGGGCCAGAGTGTTGGATTGGGTGACACGCCTGGAGGTGATGTCTTTGCACGCCAGCATGGCCTCAACTTCCTTTAGGAGCGGCGGGGCCAGCTTCTTCAGCAGGACCGCACAGAACGCCCGCAGATTGCTCGCCGCCATCTCCTCCATGGATGAAGTGTCGACGTGGCACATCCTAGCCCTCGCTGTTGTAGTGGATCTTCAGATGACGCCTCCGCAAGCACAGCCCTCTAGTGGGGTATTTCAGACAAAAAGCGTTGAAGAAAGATGGGATCTCCTTGAAAGGATCCAGAAGAATGCCGAAGATTGGGAAATAGATAAAGGTATTGAACCCACTATAAATTATGAGCATGATTGTATAGAGATCTATGTGAAAACGGATTACTTTAATACCTTTTGCTCTAATATTGGTCTTGATTCCCATCTAATGATTGATTTTTGTAAGGACTTTGCCTCTCATATTGACTCTTCTAATAAGAAGAAGGATCTGCATCATAAACCGTTCAAAGAATCACCTATTGATATTCATGTTGCTGACCCTATTGTGCCTGCAGTTATATATGAAAATCCCCCTTTTCCCGTAAGAATAAGAGTGAGAGAATAATTGATGAGCCTGAGGACCAGATTAAGGTCGATCCTCGAGTTGCATTGGTCAAGGATATTATTACTAATGATGCTTTAGATTCCAATATAAAAAAACTGTTGTTTCCACTAACCTTGTCACAGCCAAGCATAAAGGCCCAATTTCAGGTACTCCAGTAGTATCTGTTAAAATAGGAGATCACAATTATTATGGGCTATGTGATTTGGGATCGAGTGCTAGTGATATCCCGTATTCACTTTATCAAGACATCATGAGTGAGATTTCACCTTGTGAACTTGAAGAAGTTGGTGTTACTATTCATCTTGAAAACAGAGCAATTATCTCTCCTATCGGAATTGTGAGAGACGTTGAAGTTCTATGCGGAAAGGTAAAATATCCTACCGACTTTCTAGTACTTGGTTCAGTAAGGGATAATTTTTGTCCTATTATTTTCGGTAGACCTTTTCTCAGAACTTGTGGAGCTATAATAGATTGCAAGAAAGGTAAAGTTTCCATTGAATTCAATGGTGAGCCATATGAATTTAACTTTTCTAAGTTCTCTAAGCAGCCTCGTGGTACTGATTTGCCTAGTAATGATAAGATTATTGAAGATATTGCTTCCATTGCTATTCCTCCTAATGATCCTTTACAGAAATATATGGAGGACCACGAGAATGATTTGCATATGCAGGAGAGGAATGAGCTGGACGAAATATTTTTAAGACAACCTGCTATCCTAAAGCACAACCTTCCAGTTGAGCCTTTGGGAATTTTATCAAAACCAAAAGAAGATCGAGTGTTTGATCTTAAACCTCTTCCTGATTCGCTCAAATATGCTTATTTAGATGAAAACAAAGTATATCTTGTTATTATCAATTCTAACCTTTCAGGGTATGAAGAAGAGCGACTATTGGAAGTACTTCGCAAACATCAAGGTGCAATTGGCTATACCCTTGATGACCTTAAGGGGATTAGTCCGTCTATTTGTCAACATACCATCAACGTTGAGCCTGATGCTAAACCAGTTGTTGATCATCAACGAAGGTTGAATCCGAAAATGATGGATGTTGTAAGGACTGAGATTCTCAAGCTTCTAGCCGCAGGTATTATCTACCCTATAGCTGATAGTAAGTGGGTAAGCCCGGTTCATTGTGTTCCCCAGAAAGGAGGAACAACTGCGGTTCCTAATGATAAGAATGAACTAATACCTCAGATAATTATTATTGCATATAGAATGTGTATTCATTATAGGAAGCTGAACAAGTCAACCAGTAAGGACCACTACCCGTTGCCGTTCATCGACCAAATGCTTGAAAGGTTATCCAAAAATACTCACGTTTGTTATCTTGATGGTTATTCTGGCTTCTCTCAAATTCATGTTAATACTGTTGATCAAGAGAAGACCACTTTTACTTGTCCCTATGGTATTATGCTTACAGACGTATGCCTTTTGGTTTATGTAATTCCCCTGGTACTTTTCAAAGGTGTATGTCTGCTATCTTTCATGCTTTTGTGAAGAAATTGTGGAGGTATTCATGGATGATTTCTCCGTCTATGGAACCTCTTTTGACCATTGTCTCCACAACCTTAATAAAGTTTTGCAGAGATGTGAGGAGACAAATCTGGTGCTTAACTGGGAGAAGTGCCACTTTATGGTCAACGAGGGAATTGTTCTTGGCCACAAGATTTCCGAGAGGGGAATTGAGGTGGACAGGGCCAAGATCGAAGCAATTGAAAGGATGCCCTGCCCAAGAGACATCAAAGGTATTCGTAGTTTTCTTGGTCATGCTGGCTTCTATAGAAGATTTATTAAAGACTTTTCTAAGACTTCGAGACCCCTCACTAATCTTCTCCAGAAGGACGTTCCTTTTGTTTTTGATGAAGATTGTAAGGAAGCCTTCTAATTTCTTAAGAAAGCTTTAATAACCGCTCCTATAGTACAACCACTTGATTGGAATTTACCTTTTGAAATTATGTGTGATGCTAGTGATTTTGCTGTTGGAGCTGTTTTAGGGCAAAGGGTTGATAAGAAGTTAAATTCTATATATTATGCTAGCAAAACCCTTGATAGTGCTCAAAAGAATTATGCTACTACTGAGAAGGAATTCTTAGCAGTAGTGTTTGCTTGTGATAAGTTTAGGCAGTATATTGTTGATTCTAAGATTATTGTTCATACTGACCATGCTGCCATTAAGTATCTTATGGAGAAGAAGGATGCCAAACCAAGGCTCATCCGATGGGTACTCCTTCTTCAAGAATTTGATTTGTAGATTGTCGATAGGAAAGGAGCAGAAAATCCAGTGGCGGATAATCTTTCAAGGATGGAAGATATACCGCATGATCGCATACCAGTCAACAGCTAGCTGTTGTAAAAGTACAATCTCTCTCCAATCCTTGGTTTGCAGATTATGCTAACTTTATCGTTGCAAAGTTTTTGCCTCCAGGTTTAACATTTCAGCAAAGGAAGAAGTTATTTCATGATTTGAGGCATTACTTTTGGGATGACCCACATCTTTTCAAAGAAGGTCCAGATGGGATCGTGAGGAGATGCATACCGGAACATGAGCAGAAAGCCATTCTTAAACAATGCCACGACAGTCCATATGGAGGACATCATGCCGGTGAGAGGACCGCATATAAGGTTCTTCAATCAGGTTTTATTGGCCTACTCTCTTTAAGGATGCTAGAAATTATGTTTTATCCTGTGATAACTGTCAGAGAGTTGGTAATATTAGTAGAAGGAATGAGATGCCTATGAATTACTCTCTAGTGATTGAGCCTTTTGATTGCTGGGGTTTTGATTTTATGGGTCCTTTTCCTTCCTCGCACAAGTGCACTCACATTTTAGTCGTTGTGGATTATGTAACCAAGTGGGTAGAAGCAATCCCCACTGAAAGTGCTGATCACAAGACATCTTTGAAAATGCTCAAGGATTTAATTTTTCCTAGGTTTGGAGTACCCAGGTACCTCATGACTGATGGGGGTTCGCACTTTACACATTGAGCTTTTAGAAAAGCTTTAGCCAAGTACGATGTCAATCATAGAAGTGCTTCACCGTACCACCCTCAAACTAGTGGGCAAGTTGAGCTCACCAATAGAGATATCAAGTTGATCTTACAGAAGACAGTGAATAGAAATATAAAAGATTGGTCAAATAAGTTAGGAGATGCCTTGTGGGCGTATAGAACTGCTTACAAAAACCCCATGGGCATGTCTCCCTATGAGATGGTCTATGGCAAGGCTTGCCATCTGCCATTAGAATTAGAACACAAAGCTTTCTGGGCTATTAGAGAGCTTAACGTTGACCCAAAATTAGCTGGTGAAAAGCTTCTCATGAACTTGACTTCTCTAGATGAGTGGAGAAGTGAAGCTTACGAGAGCGCTAAAATGTTCAAAGAAAAGGAAAAGAAGTGGCACGATAGGAGGATTCTGAAACGTGAATTTAATGTTGGTGATAAAGTTTTGTTGTTTAGATCCTGTTTCAGGTTTTCCCTAGGTAAACTACTTTCCAGGTGGGAAGGGCCATTTCATATTGAGGAAGTCTACCGCTCGGGTGCAGTAACAGCCCAGATTTCACAAAAATTAAAAATTTTGTTTTCGGTGTGAATTGTTTGATTGTCTGATTTGTTTGCGGTGTTTTAATCCCCGATTTATCGATCGGCGGTTATTTCCCCCCTCTTATCTCGTACCGGACGGAGACCGACCCTTGCCACCCTGACACTTGGCCTTTGCGACACCGGGTTTCACCCGATCACCGTCGCGAAAACCCGCACAAGACCAGCCGTGGCCAACGGAATGAAAACCCCGTTTAATAAGTAAACGGGATATTTTTATAGCGCGCCGGAAAGTGTTCTCGGAACGGTTTCAACGCGAGGTGAATGCCGCCGGCTCGACGCGCTGATTGCGCAGTTCAATGTTTTACCTGAATCGGAGGTCCTGCGGACCCCCGGCGGCCAGAAACGTAAACACCGTGCGCGAGAGAGAGAAACCGGGGATGTTTTTGCAAACTGCCACCCCTTTGAAGGGTTTCCCCTAGCAAAATTTGCAGCCACCCCCCTCTAGAAATTGCCAGATCTGATCCAAACTCCTGCAGCCAGCCGAAACCCTAGCCCCTGGCAATCCAGGGCCGTCAGATCCCCAGATGGACGTCCCAGGTGCCTCCACGTCGCCTCGAGCCTGCCCAGCCTCCTCCTCCCGCGTTCGGGCCCTGCAGGGCCAGGGAGCCACCGTCGCGGGCCCGCCGCGGCCCATCTGGCGACCTCGCCGTGGAGAGCCGCCGCCCTCTCTTCTCTCCCTCTTCCACTTTCTCTCCTCCTCACCTCACCGTCTCTCGCCGCAGTTCGCCGGAGCCCGCAGCCGACCACCGCGTCGCCATGGATGGCCGGCAAGGTCCCGCGTCGCCCTCTGGACCACATCAACGGCCGACCTCGCCAGGTCCGGGCCGGATCCACGCCGCCCCGCCTCCTCTGGTCCTTTCCGCGCCGCGCTCATCCCACGTCGACCAGATCTGCAGCGCCGCCCGGCCGTATCGAGCTGCCGCTGGCGTCGGCGTCGACCCCGTGCCTCCAGCCGCGCTTGGCTGGGCCTCCCCAGCAGCGTGGTCCCGCGCTCGCCCCAGCGGCCTAGCAAGTGGCGTGGCCCAGCAGCGCCCAGCGCCAGCCGCCAGCCCATGCACCGGCGGCCAGTTGGGCTTGGCCCGTCAGGGGTGAGAGCCCCTTTTTTCTTTTTTTGTCTTTTTTTTCTTTCCTGCCTGTGAATTTTTCTAAGTCCTGTAAATAACTGCTGCTGATTACCTTTTGCGAATAGATTTGCGAGTAAACCGTAGCCCGGATCGCGTTGCGCCCAAAAGGAAAATTGTTTAGAATTGTGTGTACTTCAGTTCATCTTTTTGGAGCATTTTGATTTGAGGCCATCTTGATGATCTTAATCATTGTTTAAGTGGGCATCATACTGTTAACTGCTATTATTTTCTGTTAAGTGTTGCTGCTGTTATTTTATTGCAAGTTTGCATGATGATTGTGACACATCCATGAGGCCTATTGCATTGATTCTTGTTGCATACTGTTAATCATCATGTCTACTTCCATTATATGTATTGCATTGTCATGTTTACATTTCTGGTCATAGATATGTTTAGCTCCAAAGTTGCTATGCCACTGTTGTTGACCGCCACCTTGTTTTTTCTCCAAGTCTATAACTTTCCAATGCAATGTCGCACACTTAATATATTTTGATCTGTTATGCCTATGACCTTGATTCTTGTTTGTACCTGATCACCATCATGTCTACTTCATGCCCTATATTGCTATGTCATGTTGCTGCACATTTGCATATAGCTTCACCCTTGTTTATACAGCATGAATATAATAGTTTCTGCCCTGTTTTCCTGATTTTCACTAAGTCCTTGACCAGTAATGTTTTATAGCTTTTTGTGTTGCTTATAACTAGTGAACCATGATGCCTATTTGCATGATTCCTTTTCCCATGCCTTCCCGGCCATGTCTACTTTAGTTGCATATCATTTGTGAGCATGTTTGCATTCATTATCATGTTTATGGTGCCCTGCGTTGTTTTGGATCAGCAGGTGGGTGGCTACCGGCGCAAGCTCGCCGGAATCGTCTCGGGTTCAGGCGAGGTGCGTTTGTGTTTAGTGTCTGAAGTTGTCTCCGCCGTGGACTTCAAAGGAGAAGAGAAAGCGAACCAGTGAGACGCCTTGGCCACGCGGTGTATCAACGCGTAGCTGGATGTGCCATCTTGTGTTCCCGAGCCAGAGCAGGGCCGCTGGAGTCCTGCCGGCGAGACGAGCGTCGCTGCAACTCGTCCTCGCCGTCGGGGTTTTGAATGTTCAGAACACCAGAGGCATACCTCTACTGGCTTCAGACCTATACCGGTTCAGAAACCGTACAGTGTCGTAGTGGAAGAGAGCAGCAGCATCGAGCGAGAGGCCGTGGGTTCGATCCCCACGGGAGGCATTCGCCTCCCACCTTTTTTCCTTTTTTTTGCAAGTGGCTGACCAACGGGGCCCACCTGGCGGTGGCGAGGAGCCTGGTGGAATGGCCTAGAGAGAGAGAGGGAGAGGTTTGGGCCAGTTCGGCCGATAGCAGCCCACCTGTGGCAGAGCTCTCTTTTTCTTTTCTTCTTTTCCTTTTTTCTTTTCTGTTTAAGTTTAAATTTTGATTTGAATTCAAATTCAAATCTGAATTTGAACTTTTACTATTTTACGCCACCATCGTAGCATACCATATAAGGTTTTGGGGTAGTTCTCCCCAAGGATCAGCATAGTGATATTGGTTTTTCCATTTGGGCATTTTGCAAAATGAAGTGGTGCACTTTTGCACTAAGGCCCTATTCCTTTGGATTTTGCAAACTGTGTTTTGTAAATTCAAAGAGGGTCATGTCCTATATGGTTTTGGGCAGCAAGGTCCAAGGAATCAAATGGTGATGTCCATTTTGTGTTTTGAACAACTCAAAATTGGACATGGAGCAAGCTATGTTCACCATTCAAATTCCCTGCCCCATATGCTTTTGTCTCCTTCAACTGAAGTGCATGTTGATCATGTTCATCTAATCATTCAAGTCTCTTCCATGTCATCTTGAGTTCATTTCATCCTTGAACCAGCCCATAGCATATTTTCATATGCAAGTGACTGGATCATTTTCTTCTATTGCGCCTTTTTCCCGGTGTCAGTTTCACCGACACTTCTCTGCCTCCGGAATCGACAATTTATTTCACGATGCTTATTATTGTTAAATTGTTGTTATTATTTTATGCCATGCCATGTTGCCATGTTATTTACACCAAAGTTAAGGCTAGGACCAAATCCATGTAATATTAATAATTGCATATGCAGTTGTTGACGTGTCGTCAACACCTCCATTTAAATTTGACTAGATAGGGTCACACCTTGTATATTAAACTTGATCATCTCATCCATGCTTGAGAATTTTTGATCTCGATGTTTACTTGTGTGCTTTTCTTGCCCGTACCTTACGTTAGCACCTGATACTGCCGAGGAGACTTACATGGAGATTTCCGACACCAAGCCTGAGGACCCTGCTACGTGTGCTCCGTCGACTGATTACCCAGGCAAGGGGAATATCTATACCATTATCTTATAACTTCGTGCCTACCCGCCTAGCTATAGTCTAGAACATTGTTTTAATCCTATCCACTTTGCATATGCCACAATCAAACCCAAACAGCCATGATCCCCACATCACACCAAAACATTGTATTGCTAAGTTACCGCTGCTCAGCCACTACTTAGTATGATTAGGAAAACTTGCTGCTTTACCCTATACTATGGTTGGGATATCGTGTTAATAAAGAAATTGGTTGATATTTATTATTATGATGTTAAATTATATTTGATGAAGGATGGGAGACCGGGCTGTTCCCGCCAGGTGTTTTGTTCCATTCGAGTCACCTAGGTCCCGCGTTCCTGGTATTGTGTTTCTTAACGAGCGTGCCTAATCGTGTGTGGGATTCTATGGGGTCCCCTTGTCTTACCTACCTAGCTTCGTACAGTTCTAGTGGTGGCCCGAGCTAACTTATTATTTGCAAAAGTGTGTGTGCTTGGTTGGTACCCCAGCAGTTTTCGAAACAACCCGGGCCAGCGGAGACATGGTTTCTCTTGTTGGTCCATCCCAGGGAGCTAGGGGGTTGTCTACATAGTTTGTGCAACTAACTCGACCTCGTCCAGACGGTAGAGGCCGATTCGAGAGCGCGGCCGGCTTTTGAGTTGGATGTAGACTCACCGGGGGCCACCCGGAGTTGTCCGTTGCTAGTTAGAGGGACCCTGACGTTCCAGAGTTTCAGGCGTTTACCTAGCCAAGTGGAAACCGGGCGTACATGCGAAGCCTACGATTTATGCCCTGGACTCTATATTTATGTCTTCGTATAAAGTTCGTTGTTCTTATATCTGTTGTCGAGATCCCGGCAGCGACACGAGTGCGAGTGACGTGCGTCGGTGGCCTTTTATGCGCTTCTAACTCGAGCCGGACGTGAAAGCGACTAACTTGAGTTAGTACCGCATCGGGGGCCTTACAACTTGGTATCAGAGCAGGACTGACTATAGGACCCCTTACTGGCCGAAGTTGAGTCTTGAAACTATTTTGTAGTTATTAAGGAAAAATCGGAGAGTAGGAACTCTTTCTTTTTCTTCTTACCCCACCCTCCCACCCCTTTTTCCGTGAGGAAGTGAAACGCTGTTTTTCTCTCTGCAACTTACCCTCTCAAAACAAATCTAGGTTCTCGTTTACATGAGGCTCTGATTCCTCTATAATCTTTTGCTAGCCACGAGAAGGGTTGGCGTACGTTGAGAACACTGAGCCGCCACTTGGGGTTGACAGCTCCACCTCGCTTACGGCGTACCTCAGGTGAAACTCCTATACAGGGATGGTCGGCATCCTCCGGATGTGGTTCCTCCCCCTATAGGAGATCGCTTCGGCGGGCCGCTTAGGGCAGATGTCTCAACGTTCAGGTCTTCAACCACTCGTATATATTTTTGTGTGCTCGCTAGCAGATTATTATCTTGGATTCAGATGATCTCGGTTTGGGGATTCAAGTAGCACCTAGATTTCGACTTTCCGGGTTAACCTTGGTGGAAATTCAGCCTTCGACTTCCTCATACCTCGCAAGGAAGTTTTGTTGTCAATATTTCTTTATCTTCTGGTTTCATCAAGATTTCTACCATGTTCTCATAAGTGTTCCTGTATATAGGATGCCAAGAGGGAACATGTTGTCGCTGGAGAACCCTCTCCTTGGGGAGGTTGTGACCGCAGTAGCTCAAGGCACAGCTGCGATCTTACAGATGCTCCAGAACCAGACTGCCCAGAGGAGTGATCGGCCACAGCATACGACTTTGCAGCAGTTCCTTGCTATCAACCCCCCCCCCCAGGTTCTCAGAGGCTCGAGACCCGCTGCAAGCGTATGATTGGATCGCAGAGATCAAGAATCACTTCAATGCAAACACCGTCAGGCCAGTCGATTACGTCACCTTTGCCTCCTTCCAGCTTCAGGGTGCAGCAGCCAGCTGGTACGATACCTACAAGGCCAACAAGGGTGATGCTGTGATCACGTGGGAGGACTTCGTCACAGACTTCAGAGCAGCGCATATTCCGAGTGTCTTGATGGACAGGAAGCGAGAGGAGTTCTTGGCTCTACGACAGGGTGACAGGTCAGTTCAGCAGTACAACCTGGCTTTCGTCAGGCTCGCTAGGTACGCTCCGGAGGAGGTCTCCACAGAGGCCAAGTGGATTGCCAGATTCCGCGGGGGTCTCAGCACAGAGATCAAGTATGCGCTCACCCAGTGCAACCCTACGCTGTTCTCGCAGTTCGTGGGTCAGGATATCCGCCAGGAGTCAGCCAGAGCAGAGTGGGACACAGACAGGAAGCGCCAGAGAGAGCACAGCTCCGCAGTGATGGTCCACAAGAAGGTAAAGACTTGGGTCATAGAGGCGCCACCGCAGAGGCAGCAGTACCAGCAGAGGGGGGCAGTTGTCCGCACTTTTTCCCGCCCTCCCGTCCGAGTTCAGCAGGGGCCTTGTTCTACACCACCACACGCGAGGCCACCCACGCCGCAGCCCCAGCCCAGGTCAGGCCTGATCTGCTACAAGTGCGGAGAGCCCGGGCACACTTCTCCCAAGTGCACCGATCCGCGCTTTGCTCGGCTCCCACCGCCTCCACCTCACTCTACTCCGAGCACTCTGATGGTGAGGGCACAGCCACGTGCAGTTCTGGTGAACAACGTGATGCTGACAGATGCGCAACAGTCTTCAGAGATCGTGATTGGTAGGTTTCTTGTTAATTCTGTTCCCGCGACCGTGTTGTTCGATTCCGGAGCATCTCATTCCTTTGTATCCCAGAAGTTCACTGATGAGCAGGTCCTATTGTTGGAGGATCTCCCAAAGTTGCTCCCTATTTTTTCACCCGGTTCCAAGTTCACTTCGTCTCTCCGTGCCCCGTTTGTGGGGATCACCATTCAGGGTTGCCATTTCCCATCCTCGCTCATCACCTTTCCAAGTTCAGATATCGATGTCATCTTGGGCATGGATTGGCTTGTGCAGCACAAGGCCAATATTGATTGTCTGACTAGGTCCGTGAAGTTGACACATGATTCAGGCACAGAAGTCTTGTACACTTGTGGATCAATGGCAGGAGCAACACAGTTGTACGCCTTGAACGCAGGAGTCGCACCTTTGCTCGAAGAAGTCAAAGTTGTCTGTGAGTTCCCAGACGTCTTTCCAGAGGAGTTGCCAGGAATTCCCCCAGTTCGAGCTATTGAGTTCGTTATTGAGCTAGAGCCTGGTACCCAGCCGTTTTCTCGGCATTCGCACAAGATGTGTTCAAAGGAGTTGATTGAACTCAAGAAGCAGTTGACAGAGTTGGAGGCAGGAGGTTTTATCCGCGCGAGGACTTCCCCTTGGGGTGCACCAGCTTTGTTTGTCCAGAAGAAGGATGGGACTAGCCGCTTGGTCCAGGACTATCGCGTTATTAACAAGAAGACCATCAAGAACAAATACCCTTTACCCCGCACCACCGATCTATTCGAACAGTTGAATGGGGCAAAGGTGTTTTCCAAGCTTGACTTGAGGATGGGGTATCACGAAATCCGTGTTCGTGAAGAGGACATTCCCAAGACCGCGTTCATCACACGTTATGGGTTGTACGAGTTCACAGTCATGACTTTCGGCTTCTCAAATGCCCCTCCAACATTCATGAGAGCTATGAACTATTTGTTCCAAGAGTGGCTTGACGTGTTTTTTATCCTCTACCTCGACGACATTCTCGTGTATTCCAAGTCAGAGGCTGAACATGAGGAACATCTTCGCCTGGTGCTGGAGAAGCTGAGAGAGCACCGGTACTACGCCAAGTTCTCCAAGTGTGAGTTTTGGCTCGACAAAGTCAATTTTCTTGGCCATGTCATTTCCGCTGAGGGTATTGCGGTTGATCTAGAGCGAGTCCGCACTATTCAAGAGTGGGCTTCGCCGAAGAATGTGAAGTAGCTAAGGAGTTTTCTCGGCCTTGCCAGCTATTGCAGGAGGTTTGTGCAGAATTTCTCCAAAATAGCAAAGCCAATGACTTAATTGTTGTGCAAGGGAAAACGGCACACTTGGTCACCCGTTTGCCAAGCAGCCTTCGAGGAGTTGAAAGAGAAGTTGACCACAGCTCTAATCCTCACGCCGCCAGATGTGTCACAGCCTTTTCAGGTGTTTTGTGATGCCTCATTGCAAGGTCTAGGAGGAGTTTTGATGCAAGGAAGGAACATTGTGGCTTATACCTCACGCTAGTTGAAGACGAGTGAGAGGAATTATCCCACGCACGACTTGGAGCTTGCAGCAGTTGTGCATGCCTTAATCACTTGGCGACACCTCCTCTTAGGGAGGAAGATGGATGTGTTCACCGACCACAAGAGTCTGAAGTACTTGTTCACGCAGCCAAACCTGAACTTGAGGCAAATAAGATGGCTTGAAACCATTACTGAGTACACAGTTGAAATTGAGTACACACCTGGGAAGGCGAATGTCATAGCTGATGCGCTGAGCCGCAAGGGCGATTGCAATAATATCTAGGTGCAGAAGATCCACCCTGATTTGTGTGAGTCATTTCGCAGGCTCAATCTCGAGCTAGTTCCAGCAGGCTATCTTGCCAACCTTGTGGTAGAGCCCACTATCCATGAGAAGATCCGTGAAGCTCAGTCTGGCAGCTCAATGATACAAAAGATCAAACAGGGTATTTCCGCCTCAATTCCAAAGTACATTTGCTTTTCAGTGCATAATGACGGCACCGTGTTCTTTGAGGAGAGAGTTGTTGTTCCCAAAGAGGGAGATCTCAGAAAGGTCATCATGAAGAAGGCCCATGATTCCAAGCTATCTGGCAGCACAAAGATGTATAAAGATCTCAAGCAAAGCTTTTGGTGGACTCGTATGAAGCGGGATGTTGCCCGTTACGTGTCTCAGTGTGATGTGTGCAGGAGAGTGAAGGCACAGCACCAGAAGCCTGCAGGGTTGCTTCAGCCGCTTGAGATTCCGGAGTGGAAATGGGATCACATAGAGATGGATTTCATCACAGGCTTCCCCTTGTCGCAGAAGAAGAAAAGTGCCATCTTTGTCGTCATTGACAATCTTTCCAAAGTTGCCCACTTCTTTCCAATGACGGACTCCATTTCAGCAGCTCAGTTGGAGGATTTGTACACCGCAAGAGTTGTATCTTTGCATGGCATTCCCAAGAAGATCAGTTCCGATAAAGGCAGCCTTTTCACCTCTAAGTTCTGGCAGGCTTTTCAAAAGGCGATTGGTACGACAGTGTTGTTCAGTACCGCTTATCACCCTCAGACAAGTGGGCAAGTCGAGCGCGTGAACCAAATCCTCGAGGACATGCTTAGAGCATGTGTCATCTCCTTTGGCATGAAATGGGAAGAATGCTTGTCGTATGCTGAGTTCTCTTACAACAATAGCTATCAGGCAAGTCTGTAGGCAGCACCATTTGAGTTCTTGTATGGCCGGAAGTGCATGACACCTTTAAACTGGTCCGAAATAGGAGAAAGGAAGTTGTTCAGCCCAGATGTGATCCAGGAGGCAGAGGATAGAGTGAAGATTGTCCAAGAGCACCTAAAGGCAGCACAGTCTAGGCAGAAGGCCTATTATGACAAAAGGCACCGTGGGGTAGTGATTTAGGTTGGTGATTGGGCGTACCTGAGAGTGTCTCCATTGAGGGGAACTCACTGCTTTGGCATCAAAGGAAAGCTCGCTCCAAGATTTGTCGGACCTTTCAGCATCCTTGAGACTAGAGGACCTCTTGCCTTTCGGATCGAGCTTCCAGAGAGTCTGTCCATGGTGCATGACGTGTTCCATGTGTCCCAGCTAAAGCAGTGCTTCAAGTAGCCAGAGCAGACCGTTGACTTGGGCGAGATCCAGCTGAGTGCGGACCTTTCCTACTCAGAGCATCCAGTCCGTGTTCTTGAGACATCCGAGCGCAAGACTCGCAACAAGATCGTCAAGTTCATGAAGGTCCAGTGGGCACATCATTCGGAGAAGGAAGCAACATGGGAGCGTGAAGATCATCTCTGTTCCGAGTATCCAGAGTTGATTCAGACTTAGATCTCGGGACGAGATCCTATGTTGGTGGGGGAGTGTTGTAACAGCCCATGAGCAATAAATAGAAATCAGCATGAAATTGTACTTTGTCTGATAACTTTGTAACTTAGCATGGTGCTAAAGATTATAATTTCATGTGATGATTTAATTTGCCAAGTGATTTTGGACCCATTTGATTTGAATTTGAATTCAAACAAAAGGGCTCAAGAGAGGTGTTTGATGAACTGTTCCTTTTGCAATTGTGCTCCCCTAAACCCCAAACTTGGCTGCCATTTCTTTTCCCCTCCCAAGTGTTTTCAAACCATTGCATCATATTTTCCATCACTAAAAATGTGGGTTGTAGTTCAAAGTGAATTTGAATTTCAAAAATAACTCCACATTTTAGTTGTTGCAAAATTTTCCAAACCAATTTTATAAATTGGCTAATATTGCAAGGATCATTTTACATATTTTTATGTATTTTTAAACCTTGTAAATATTTCTGGAAAACCCCAAAATCTTTTTCTGTTTTGTTAAATGGAAAAGGTTCTTCAGGGGGGTTTCTTCTCTTTTTTCCCTTCTCTGGTGCAGGCCCAGCCCACCTGGGACTCATCTCCCCGCAGCCCAGCTAGCCCTGTCCAGCGAAGCGGTACGCGCATCCTTGGCCGCTCGATCCCCATCGGGCGCTCGTCTTTCATTTCCTTTACACGCTGGAGAGGTCCCCGCCGGACACCCTCTCACAGCCGGCCCAGAGCATCGATGCTGACGCCATCGACGTGGAAAGGAGCCCCTCTCCTTTATATCTAGAGCCCCCAAGCCGCCCAGGAACCCTAGGCCACTCCGTTCCCCCTCTCAATTCGTCGCGTCGCCGCCCCATGGACGTCGGGCTCTTCCCCTGTTCCGCCTGACGCCGGTGAGGCCGACGATCAATTCATCGCCGTTCTTCCCTATTGTTGGCCGCGCGTTCGCAAGCACGTCCCTGCGTCTGCTGCTGACCCGTTCCTGCTCACAGGTTGACGTTAGCTGCTCGAGTTCGTCTCCACCGTGGAAGGCCGCCGCAGACCCCTTTCTTCCCCGACGACGGACCCGATCGACTCCCTCCTCTCCGGTTGCTCGAGGTCGACTCCAGCACCCCTAGGTGAGCTACAACCTCCGCCCTTGCCTGTAGCTCGTCCTGTTCTGTCCCGCGCCATAGTACCGTAGGGTCCCCGCCGTTGAGCCACCGTGGCAGGCAACCCGTGACCGCCGTGTCTATGGCGCGCTCTAGGCCTGCTCGCGCGGGTTGTAGTAGTGCTCTGAACACCCTAGTGGCACCCAAGGTGCCCCTTTGCGTCCATGTAATCTCCGTGTCGCCGGTGTCTGAAGAGGCGCAGAGCAGTCGCCGCCGTGATCTTTCCGGCGAGAAAGGGCCCCCGTTTGGGCGTTTTGATCTCAGATCCGGGCACCCACGTTGTCGTGGTGGTGCCCTGCGTCGTTTTGGAGCAGTAGGTGGGTGGCTACCGGCGCAAGCTCGCCGGAATCATCTCGGGTTCAGGAAAGGTGCGTTCGTGTTCAGTGTCTGTAGCTGTCGCCGCCGTGGACTTCAGAGGAGAAGAGCAAGCGAGCTAGTGCGCCGCCTTGGCCACGCGGTGCATCAACGCGTAGCTGGATATGCCAGCTTGTGTTCCCGTGCCAGAGCAGGTCCGCCGGAGTCCTGCCGGTGAGGCGAGCGTTGCCGCAACTCGTCGTCGCCGTCGGGGTTTTGAATGTTCAGAACACCAGAGGCATAACTCTACTGGCTTTAGGCCTGTACCGATTCAGAAACCGTGCAGTGTCGTAGTGGAAGAGACCAGTAGCAGTGAGCGAGAGGCCGTGGGTTTGATCCCCACGGGAGGCATTCGCCTCCCACCTTTTTTCATTTTTTTTGCAAGTGGCGAGGAGCCTGGTGTGCTGGCCCAGAGAAAGAGAGGGAGAGGTTTGGGCCAATTCATCCTAGAGCAGGCCACCTAGAGCAGTGCTCTCTTTTTCTTTTCTTTTTTTCCTTTTTTCTTTTCTGTTTAAGTTTAAATTTTGATTTGAATTCAAATTCAAATATGAATTTGAACTTTTATTCTTTTCCGCCACCATCATAGCATACCATATATGGTTTTGGGGTAGTTCTCCCCAAGGATCAGCATGGTGATATTGGTTTTTCCATTTGGGAATTTTCCAAAACGAAGTGGTGCACTGTTCCTTTGGATTTTGCAAACTGTGTTTTGTAAATTCAAAGAGGGTCATGTCCTATATGGTTTTGGGCAGCAAGATCCAATGAATCAAATGGTGATGTCCATTTTGTGTTTTGAACAACTCAAAATTGGACATGGTGCAAGCTCTGTTCACCATTCAAATTCCCTGCCCCAGCTGCTTTTGTCTCCTTCAACTGCAGTGCATGTTGATCATGTTCATATGATCATTCAAGTTTCTTCCATGTCATCTTGAGTTCATTTCATCCTTGAACCAGACCATAGCATATTATCATATGCAAGTGATTGGATCCTTTTCTTTTGTTGCACCTTTTTCCCGGTGTCAGTTTCACCGAAACTTCTCCGCCTCCGGAATCGATAATTTATTTCACGATGCTTATTATTGTTAAGTTGTTGTTATTATTTATGCCATGCCATGTTGCCATGTTATTTACACCAAAGTTAAGGCTAGGACCAAATTCATGTAATATTAATAATTGCATATGGAGTTGTTGACGTGTCGTCAACACCCCCATTTAAATTCGACTAGATAGGGTCACACCATGTCTATTAAACTTGATCATCTCATCCATGCTTGAGCATTGTTGATCTTGATGTTTACTTGTGTGCTTTTCTTGCCGGTACCTTACTTTAGCACCTGGTACTGCCGAGGAGACTTACGTGGAGATTTCCGACACCGAGCCTGAGGACCCTGCTTCGTCTGCTCCGTCGACTGATTACCCAGGCAAGGGGAAGATCTATACCATTATCTTATAACTTTCTGCCTACCCTCCTAGCTGTAGTCTAGAATGTTGTTTTGATCCTATCCACTTTGCACATGCCACAATCAAACCCAAACAGCCATGATCCCCACATCCCAGCAAAACGTTGTATTGCTAAGTTACCGCTTCTCAGCCAATACTTAGTATGATTAGGAAAACTTGCTGCTTTACCCTATACTATGGTTGGGATATCATGTTAATAAAGAAATTGGTTGATATTTATTATTATTATGTTAACTTATATTTGACGAAGGATGGGAGACCGGGCTGTTCCCGCCATGTGTTTTGTTCCATTCGAGTCACCTAGGTCCCGAGTTCAGGGTATTGTTTTTCTTGACGAGCGTGCCTAATCGTGTGTGGGATTCTATTGGGTCCCCTTGTCTTACCTACCTAGCTTCGTACAGTTCTAGTGGTGGCCCGAGCTGATTTCTATAATTTGCAAACATGTGTGTGCTTGGTTGGTACCCGAGTAGTTTTCGAAACAACCCGGGCCAGCGGAGACATGGTTTCTATTGTTCGTCCACCCCAGGGAGCTAGGGGGTTGTCCACATAGTTTGGGCAACTAACCTGTCGGGACCCGGGGTTAGCGTATGTAATTCCAGTCACGATACAATCACATGGAGAGTCGAGAGCCGTACCCACTTGTCTAAGCAGACAAGGCCAAGCACAGAACGCTTTCGGAAAGCATCAAACATGAGGGGCCTCCCACCCAGGCCGGATGATCAACTGAGATGGGTCCTCAACGTCCGCCCGCAAGTCTAAATGCTTATGGGTGGTGAATCCCATACTCATAGACAAGTCGCCTCAACCATGTTATCGATTGGATCCTAAGTCTTACATAGACTTACTCCAGCCCGATCACTTAGTCGGGGTCTAGGGCGGGCTCGATCATACAACAAAGTGTGCACGTGACAGAGTCACGAACAATCGCATCGCGATGCCCCAAGCTGCGCACATCTAAGGGCCACTTGGTGTATAAAAGACCACCAGCCAGATCACAACAAAGTCTCGAAAACCCATACTAAGACATGCTTGATATAAACATACACGCAGCACACATGCCTAGTATGAACAGCAGGTATCATCACATAACTCTACAAAGTACTCTTTATTGATATACACATAGAGCATACAAAGATCACATGTCTGTGATCACATTACATCATACAACGGAAGCAAATTAGGTCTGAGTACAGACAAGGTTAACAAATGGCTTAGAGAAGCCTTGTACAACAAACATGCCCTTCCACGAGGGGTAGACTGTTATCTGGGACTATGCTAACTTAGTCAACGTCGAGCTTCACGAAGGTGACTCCATCGGGGTCCGGGTTCTCATCTAAAACATAGAATAAGCAAACGTGAGTACAAAGTCGTACTCAGCAAGACTTACATCAGAACTATACTACTCATGCTCAAGTATCAAGGTAAAGGAGGTGGGGTTTCATCATGTAGAAGTGCCAGCTTTGACTTGGCTAGTCCTGAACTACGAGTACCAGACTTGAGGTAAGAAGCATACACGAGTCCACTACCAAGTCTCCAACCAATACACCACTATGGTCACTTCCTTGACTTCCCCACGAGGAAGCACACCATAGCACTCACGCTTATCTTGCGAGTTTTATAAGTATCCATTCAAGTTGTCTAATAATCAAGCACAGCTTTCCAAGTAGTCCATGACCGCAGACGCGGCTATTCGAATAGTTTTGTTAACCTTGCATGGGTGTAAACTACACACACATGACCATCGGTTACCGCCAAGTCTCGCCACCATTCAAGAGGTGACAGAGAGGATGTTCACCACAACACTTCGCCCATAGCTCTGTTCTAGTCCTAGGAGTCAACTGTCTGAGTTCCAAACCCAACTGAAGTTCCGGCCGAGCTTCCAGCCAGGACTCAAACCATGTAGGCACAACTGACAAGCCCACCTCGACGGATGGTTCTCCTCTTGACAAGCCATGTTCCACAAGCCCTACCATGAATGCCACATTTATTTTCCTTTACCTTTCTATGCATATGCCGAATGGAAATCCCGAACTAGGTGTGACTCCTGGACTTGGATCTGGGTGAGTTACTAGGTCGAGAGGGGTAAGTGAGCCCAATGTGTGGTTGTACTCTTTGTCTCGGATTACCATACAAGAACTCGGGCTTAAGGTGGTGTTCAACGAGACAACCCACTGTGTACTCCTACACAGCCTCTCATCGTTCACCTTGTATTAGGGTGGATTCACCAACACAGTTTCACTTTCATCAACACCATGTTCACCATCATCCCAACTCACATCAAAAGCAACCTCATTGTACCACTAAGCATGCAATAAGCAGTAACAGTTGCAGGGGCCACATGATATCAATCAACTCCTATGTCAGCTAGGATTGTGCTTTTCTTACTACTGTGACAAGATGATAGGTCATGCATCGGATATGGGTTCAACTATGCGGTAGAATCGATACAAGGTGATCTCCAAAACATGCATAAGCGAGAATGAGAGGGAATTGGGATTTTATAGATATGATCAATGGGGTTTGCTTGCCTTGTTGACGATACACGGGTCTTAACGGTGGTCTTCTTCTTCGGGGGTGATCACCGTCTCGGAAAAGCTGGTACCGGAAACAATCATCAACAAAGGGGGGCAACTTTGGAAGTAAATGCACAAGCACATGATATTGTTTTGACATGAGTTATAGGGTACTGGTTTGTGGCAAATTCAATTTAATTGAAGTATATTGCATTTGGAATACAAATTCAAACTCCAAATTCAATTTCAAATTATGCCATATGCATGTTTGCTACTGTTCACCCATTTTAAAATGGTCAAACATGGAAACAAATTGCATATTCATAATCCTTGCATTTTTCTGATAATTTTTCATATATTATATGTTTAATTTGGAGTTAGTATGAATTTTCTATGATTTATTGAAGTTTTTAAACAATTTCTGGATTTTTCGAGAATTCTTTTAATTCATAAAAAGATTTACTGCGTCATGCTGACATCAGCATCACGTGGGGGGGGCTGACTGCTGGGGCCCCCATGTCATTGGGAGAGGGAATTAATCCCTCTCTGTTTTAGTTAGCTGAGGGGTTAGGGGGTTTGGGCCCCACAGTCAATGGGTGCGGGGTGGTTTAGTGGGTGATTAAGGGGTCATTAGGCCAAAGTGGTCGGCGGCTAACCGCCGGTGACCATGGGTCACGGCGGCGCCCACTCGGGGTGGCGTTCCCGGGCACCGTTTTGCCCGCCGAGACCAGCTACGTGGAGCTGGGGCTCGTGCGCATCAAGCAGAGCCATCGGGGGCTCAAGGGGAGGCCTGGGAGCGCGCCGGCGACGAAGAGCAGCGGCGGCCGGCGACGGTTCAAGAGGGAATCGGGCACGGGGGAACGGGGGATAGCGGGAGCAGGGGGTTTCGAACCGGCAGCTCACCTTGGATCAAGTGGTGAGGACGGCGGAGTCGGGGGAAGCAGCACGGCGGCGCAATCGTCGACGGGCTCCACTGCGGCCGGCGACAGCTCGATGAAGGGGGCGTCTCCGCAAGGGACTCCGGGCTCGATTCACTGCACGGGAAGACGAAGACGACGGCGGTCGACCTGGCGGACACGGCGGTGGCGCTTCTCGTCGCCGTTGGCCACGCGGGCGCACGGGGCTCACTCCGGCGAGTGCTCGGGTTCACGCAGAAACGAGAGAGGGAGAGCGTGGGGAGAGAGCCAGAGGAGGGGGAAAGTGAGAGGAGGTTCTGGGCGTCTGCGTGGCATTCCTGGAAGGGAGGGGGAGGCCTAGACGGCTCTCCACGTCGAGGTGGCCGTCGGCGTGCGCTGTCTCCGCCACCGTGCTGCTTGGAGCCGCGGGGAGGAAGAGGACAAGCCGGCGAGCTGGGCTGGGCCGAGGCCAAGGTAGGTGGGCCGTGCCCCTGGGCGGCAGATAGCCCCTCCTCTTTCTGTTTTCTTTTCTTCTTTTCTCTTTTTTGTTATTTTGTTTTGCCCCAAATAAAAATAGTAAGGCATTTTATAAAATCATGAAAACTTTTATGTGGGCTTATAAAATATATAGCTAGCCACTCACACGTTTTGGAGATTTTTGAAATTCAAATAATTTGAATTTCAAATCAAATAGGGTATTTAATTAATTTCCAAGCCATATTTGGAATATTTGAAAAATCTTGGTGGATGCAGTGGGACCCACTTCACTTTATATGTGGTCATGCATATTTATAAGACTTTTCAAAAATACCAGAGGAATTTTTGGAAGAATTTTTTGTCTGGCCATTTAATTAAATTATTTAGGGCTTTTCTTTTCCCCAATTTTGAATTTCTTTTGAAATTTTCACATGATGCAAAGGGCACAAGCAACCCTAGCACTTACCCTAGTTGGGGTTCTGACAACTCGCCCCCATTCAAAAGAATCTCGTCCCGAGATTCAGAAGTCGTCGGGAGGAAGGAGGGGTACTCGGCACGGAGGCGGTCTTCTCTTTCCCATGTTGCTTCTTTCTCGGAGTGATGTGACCATTGCACTTTGAGGAACTTGATTGTCTGAAGACGCGTGACACGCTCTGCGGAATCAAGAATACAAATAGGGTACTCTCGATAGGAAAGGTCATCTTGGAGATCAAGCGTTCCATGGTCGACTTCGCGGATGGGGTCCTTGAAGCAACGCCTGAGTTTTGACACATGGAATACATCATGTACTCGGGAAAGGTGCGGGGGTAGTTCAAGTTGGTAGGCAACTTCTCCACGTTTAGCGAGAATGTGGAAAGGTCCGATGTAACGTGGGGCCAACTTTCCTTTGATACCGAATCTTTGGGTTCCCTTCAGAGGAGTAACCCGAAGGTAAGCCTTCTCATCCAGATTGTAGCTTTCTTGCCTACGATGGCAATCATAGTAGCTTTTCTGACGAGACTGTGCGGCTTTCAAACGATCACGAAAAATGCAAACTTGCTCTTCTGCTTCCTTGATCATATCCGGTCCAAAGAGTTGTCTTTCACCGGTTTCTTACCAGTTTAAGGGTGTTCGACATCATCGTCCATATAGGAGTTCAAAAGGAGCCATGTTCAGACTAGATTGATAGCTATTGTTATAAGCAAATTCGGCGAAGGGAAGAGATTTCTCCCAATTCTTTCCGAAAGAGATAACACAAGCTCTGAGCATGTCTTCCAAGATTTGATTTACCCTTTCGACTTGACCGCTAGACTGAGGATGAAAATCTGTACTAAAGGAGAGATGAGTTCCCATAGCACTCTGAAAGCTTCCCCAGAATCTAGAGGTGAAAAGGCTACCACGATCAGAACTGATCACCAAAGGAACACCATGAAGAGACACAATTCTAGAGACGTACAAGTCCGCTAACTCGCTAGCAGTTATAGACTCGCGAACGGGAAGGAAGTGAGCAACTTTGGAAAGCCTATCTATGACAACGAAGATGGCATCATTTCTTTTCTGGGTTTTTGGAAAGCCGGTGATGAAGTCCATACCGACTTTGTCCCATTTCCACTCGGGAATAGCTAAAGGTTGAAGTGTGCCAGTAGGTCTTTGGTGTTCTGCCTTAATGCGACGACAAACATCACATTCAGCAACAAATCGAGCAATGTCTCTCTTCATCCTAGTCCACCAAAATCTCTGGCGTAGATCTCGGTACATTTTTGTGCTACCGGGATGAATCAAGAGGGGTGTGTCATGGGCTTCTTTGAGGATGAGTTGCCGTAGATCCTTATTCTTAGGTACTACCAAACGATTTTCAAAGAATACCGTTCCTTTACTATCTGTGGAGAAACATTTAGCAACTCCGCTAGCAATGTTCTCCTTGATCCGGCGAACACCTCGTGCACGCCTTTGGGCAACTATAATTTGATCCTCAAGGGTTGGTTTCGCCACCAAGTTGAAAAGAGATCCACGAGGAACAATCTCGAGGTTGAGGTTTCGAAATTCCTCATGAAGAAGTGGTTCATATTGCTGTAACATGAGGTTGTTACAGTACGACTTACGACTTAGTGCATCAGCCATGACATTGGCCTTGCCTGGGGTGTAAGAAATTCCTACGTCGTAATCTTTTATCAACTCTATCCAGCGTCTTTGCCTGAGATTAAGATCTGGCTGGGTGAATATATATTTGAGGCTTTGGTGGTCGGAATAGATCTCACAACGATTACCAAGGAGGTAATGTCGCCAAGTTGTCAGGGCATGAACTACGGCAGCGAGTTCAAGATCATGGGTAGGATAGTTCTCTTCATGTGTCCGCAACTGGCGTGAAGCATAAGCTACCACATGTCTATCTTGCATAAGTATGCATCCTAACCCTTGCCGTGAGGCGTCACAAAAGATCTCGAAATCCCTTTTGGTGTCTGGAGGCGCAAGTACGGGTGCAGAAGTCAATCTTCTTTTCAGCTCTTGAAAGCTTTCCTCACACTTGGAAGTCCATTCGAATTTCTTATCTTTCTTGAGGAGTTCAGTCAGGGGCTTTGCAACTTTAGAAAAGTTCTCGACGAAGCGGCGGCAATAGCTGGCTAGGCCAAGAAAACTCCTAACTTGCTTAACCGATTCAGGTGGAGTCCAGTCAAGGACGGCCTGAACTCTCTCGGGATTGACGGCAATGCCTTTTGCAGAAATCACGTGGCCTAAGTAGGTCACTTCTGGTAACCAGAATTCACACTTGGAGAATTTAGCATACAGGCGATGCTCTCTAAGTTTCATCAATACCAGCCTTAGGTGCTCGGCATGTTCTTCTTCGTTCTTCGAGTATATAAGGATGTCATCGAGGTAAACCACGACGAACTTGTCCAAATACTCCATGAAGATCGAGTTCATCATGCGTGAAAAAGTGGCGGGGGCATTGGTTAGACCGAAGGACATGACGGTGAACTCGTAAAGACCATAACGAGTAGTGAAAGCCGTCTTGGCAATGTCCTCGTTTCGGATCTTGATTTGATGATAGCCTAATCTCAAATCCATCTTGGAGAAGACAGAGGATCCAGCAAGTTGATCATAAAGATCATTGATCCTGGGCAGTGGGTACTTGTTCTTTATCGTCGCTAGATTTAGCGGGCGATAGTCTACGCACATCCTTTCTGTTCCATCTTTCTTCGTTACGAACAGAACGGGGCAACCCCATGGCGATGAGCTAGGGCGGATGAAGCCTTTTGCCAAAAAAGCTTCAAGTTGGACTTTCAGCTCAGCTAACTCATGTGGGGCCATTTTGTATGGACGTCTAGAAATTGGGGCGGTTCCTGGAGCAAGATCTACAATGAATTCTACACATCGGTCGGGTGGCATGCCCGGCAGCTCTTCAGGAAAGACATCCGGGAAGTCACGAACCACCGGAATATCTTCAAGGTCTGGAAGGGGAAGCACATTCAAAGTATGCATCTGGATTCTAGAGCTGGGTGATGTGTAGTCAATGGTCTGGCTTGAAGGATGGGTAAGTTTAACTGACTTGGCTTTACAATCGAGGAAAGCATTCTGCGTTGATAACCAATCCATTCCTAGGATGACATCAATGTCCGAAGACTTGAGGGCTATAAGTGAAGCAAGGAATACTAAACCCTCAATTGCAATTTGATTGCCATGGCTTACTCTATTAGTTTGCCACTTTGAACCAGGAGTTTGAATGATCATTGGAGAAAACATTTCTTCAAAAGGAAACTCATGACGAAGTGTATAACTCTCCGACATGAATGAATGAGAAGCTCCTGGATCGAAGAGAATAGAGGCTGGAACACGATTGACTGGGAGCGTACCAAGGATGACGTCAGAAGTATCAATAGCTTCCTCAACTGAGATTTGGTTCACACAACCACCAACAGTGGCTAAGGACTTTGCTTGCAAGGAGTTGGAGGTGGATTTCTGTAAAGACTTAGCTTTGGAAGGCTTGGGTGGGGCGACATCATGTCTTGGACAAGGATCAACTTTCACCGACAAGGAACATATCAGTGCGATGTGGCCAGGCTGACCACACTTGTAGCAAACTCTGGTGTCAGGGGGTGGAGCAAGGATGGCAGGTTCACTACCATAGCTATTGGGATTCGTGTATGGTGGAGGAGGTTGAGGCACCATGTAGGATGGCCCTGAAATAAGGTGTGAAGGAATGGCACTAGTTGGAATCCAAATCCGGCGTTTCTGAGGGGCCGAACTAGAAGATGGAGCAAACTCACGAGCATGCTTGCGAGACTCTTCGAACACCTCATTTCCATACTCAGCTCTGAAGGATCTATTGACTAAATCCTCAAAGTTGACAAACTCATGAAGATTGAGATCATGACGAATAACAGGGTTAAGTCCCTTGCGGAACCTTGCTTGCTTCCTGGCATTAGTGGATATCTCCTCTTGGGCATAACGAGCAAGATGGTTGAACTCAGTCATATAATCATGGATGGATCTATCTCCCTGGGTAAGATTGCAAAACTCTTCCTTCTTTCTTTCCATCATCTCATCTAGAATGTGGTACCCTCGGAAGGCATCACGGAACTGCTGCCAAGTCACTACGTGACCTTCAGGTTGCATTGCAACAAAGTTCTCCCACCATTCAACAGCAGCACCTTCCAAAAAGTAAACTGCAAACACCACACGATCATTGGGAGAAACATGCGTCGTCTCAAGCTTACGCTCGATGGAACGGAGCCAATCATCAGCTTCAAGGGGCTCGGAGGCAGATCGAAATACCGGTGGCTTGAGGAGGATGAAATCCTGAATGCTCACACCCACATTGCGATGATGGGCGGTATTCTGCTCGATGAGCTCCAGAAGGCGTGTTTGATCACGTCGATTTTTCTCAGCTTCCATCATGATTTCCGCCGCAGAAGGCGGTGGTGGAGGTTCAACATCATTTTGATTCCGATCACGGTCTCGATTCCGAAGAACAGCACTACGAGTTCCACCTGACATCCTGTGTGATAAAAATCAACAATCAGAACAGGTTTTACGATGGAATCAAAGATAAGAGGACATGACTAGGAGGAAAGATTATAATGCAACAACAATGACTTCAAAGAAACACGGGATAAATCGGGCAGCATAACGGCTGTACCGGGATGGAAAATGAAACAACCTTGAGGAGATTGGACAAAACTTCCCCAAGGAACTCAACAACACGAAGACTCTGGACGACCACAACAATCCTACGGCTACAAGGAAGCACTCAACGAGATGTTCTAGTCAGACATAGATGAGCCTATTCCTATCATCCCGTAGAAAAGATAAGGGTGACTCAGAACTCAGATCGATGAGGGTAAGGAGAAAAAGAAGCCTTACGTTGTTCCCTTTATACCCAAGTAACTATATAACTATAGAATGCTAGACTCGACTTCGACCAAGGGTTTGATAAGCCTACAGACAGTCCTGCTCTGATACCAAGTCTTTCGGGACCAGGGGTTAGCGTATGTAATTCCAGTCATGATACAATCACATGGAGAGACGAGAGCCGTACCCACTTGTCTAAGCAGACAAGGCCAAGCACAGAACGCTCTCGGAAAGCATCAAACGTGAGGGGCCTCCCACCCAGGCCGGATGATCAACTGAGATGGGTCCTCAACGTCCGCCCACAAGTCTAAATGCTTATGGGTGGTGAATCCCATACTCATAGACAAGTCGCCTCAACCATGTTATCGATTGGATCCTAACTCTTACATAGACTTACTCCAGCCCGATCACTTAGTCGGGGTCTAGGGCGGGCTCGATCATACAACAAAGTGTGCACGTGACGGAGTCACGAAAAATCGCATCGCGATGCCCCAAGCTGCGCACATCTAAGGGCCACTTGGTGTATAAAAGACCGCCAGCCAGATCACAACTAAGGTCTCGAAAACCCATACTAAGACATGTATGATATAAACATACACGCAGCACACATGCCTAGTATGAACAGCAGGTATCATCACATAACTCTACAAAGTACTCTTTATTGATATACACATAGAGCATACAAAGATCACATGTCTGTGATCACATTACATCATACAACGGAAGCAAATTAGGTCTGAGTACAGACAAGGTTAACAAATGGCTTAGAGAAGCCTTGTACAACAAACATGCCCTTCCACGAGGGGTAGACTGTTATCTGGGACTATGCTAACTTAGTCAACGTCGAGCTTCACGAAGGTGACTCCATCGGGGTCCGGGTTCTCATCTAAAACATAGAATAAGAAAACGTGAGTACAAAGTCGTACTCAGCAAGACTTACATCAGAACTATACTACTCATGCTCAAGTATCAAGGTAAAGGAGGTGGGGTTTCATCATGCAGAAGTGCCAGCTTTGACTTGGCTAGTCCTGAACTACGAGTACCAGACTTGAGGTAAGAAGCGTACACGAGTCCACTACCAAGTCTCCAACCAATACACCACTATGGTCACTTCCTCGACTTCCCCACGAGGAAGCACACCATAGCACTCACGCTTATCTTGCGAGTTTTATAAGTATCCATTCAAGTTGTCTAATAATCAAGCACAGCTTTCCAAGTAGTCCATGACCGCGGACGCGGCTATTCGAATAGTTTTGTTAACCTTGCATGGGTGTAAACTACACACACATGACCATCGGTTACCACCAAGTCTCGCCACCGTTCAAGAGGTGACAGCGAGGATGTTCACCACAACACTTCGCCCACAGCTCTGTTCTAGTCCTAGGAGTCAACTGTCTGAGTTCCAAACCCAACTGAAGTTCCGGCCGAGCTTCCATCCAGGACCCAAACCATGTAGGCACAACTGACAAGCCCACCTCGACGGATGGTTCTCCGCTTGACAAGCCATGTTCCACAAGCCCTACCATGAATGCCACATTTCTTTTCCTTTACCTTTCTATGCATATGCCGCATGGAAATCCCGAACTAGGTGTGACTCCTGGACTTGGATCGGGGTGAGTTACTAGGTCGAGAGGGGTCAGTGAGCCCAATGTGTGGTTGTACTCTTTGTCTCGGATTACCATACAAGAACTCGGGCTTAAGGCGGTGTTCAACGAGACAACCCACTGTGTACTCCTACACAGCCTCTCATCGTTCACCTTGTATTAGGGTGGATTCACCAACACAGTTTCACTTTCATCAACACCATGTTCACCATCATCCCGACTCACATCAAAAGCAACCTCATTGTACCACTAAGCATGCAATAAGCAGTAACATTTGCAGGGGCCACATGATATCAATCAACTCCTATGTCAGCTAGGATTGTAGTTTGCTTACTACTGTGACAAGATGATAGGTCATGCATCGGATATGGGTTCAACTATGCGGTAGAATCCATACAAGGTGATCTCCTAAACATGCATAAGCGAGAATGAGAGGGAATTGGGATTTTATAGATATGATCAATGGGGTTTGCTTGCCTTGCTGACGATACACGGGTCTTAACGGTGGTCTCCTAAACATGCAAAGTATATTGCATTTGGAATGCAAATTCAAACTCCAAATTCAATTTCAAATTATGCCATATGCATGTTTGCTACTGTTCACCCATTTTAAAATGGTCAAACATGAAAAAAAATGCATATTCCTAATCCTTGCATTTTTCTGATAATTTTTCATATATTATATGTTTAATTTGGAGTTAGTATGAATTTTTTATGATTTATTGAAGTTTTAAACAATTTCTGGATTTTTCTGGAATTCTTTTAATTCATAAAAAGATTTACTGCGTCATGCTGACATCAGCATGACGTGGGGGGGGTCTGACTCTGGGGGCCCCATGTCATTGGGAGAGGGAATTAATCCCTCTCTGTTTTAGTTAGCCGAGGGGTTAGGGGGGTTTCGGCCCCACTGTCAGTGGGTGCGGGGTGGTTTAGTGGGTGATTAAGGGGTCATTAGGCCAAAGTGGCCGGCGGCTAACAGCCGGTGACCATGGGTCACGACGGCGCCGACTCGGGGTGGCGTTGTCGGGCACCGTTTTGCCCGCCGAGACCAGCTACGTGGAGCTGGGGCTCGTGCGCATCAAGCAGAGCCATCGGGGGCTCAAGGGGAGGCCTGGGAGCGCGCCGGCGACGAAGAGCAGCGGCGGCCGGCGACGGTTGAAGAGGGAATCGGGCATGGGGGCACGGGGGATAGCGGGAGCAGGGGGTTTCGAACCGGCAGCTCACCCTGGATCGAATGGTGAGGACGGCGGAGTCGGGGGAAGCAGCACGGCGGCGCAATCGTTGACGGGCTCCACTGCGGCCGGCGGTAGCTCGATGAAGGGGGCGTCTCCGCTAGGGACTCCGGGCTCGATTCACTGCACGGGAAGACGAAGACGACGGCGGTCGACCTGGAGGACACGGCGGTGGCGCTTCTCGTCGCCGTTGGCCACGCGGGCGCACGGGGCTCACTCCGGCGAGTGCTCGGGTTCGCGCAGAAACGAGAGAGGGAGAGCGTGGGGAGAGAGCCAGAGGAGGGGGAAAGTGAGAGGAGGTTCTGGGCGTCTGTGTGGCGTTCCTGGAACGGAGGGGCAGGCCTAGACGGCTCTCCACGTCGAGGTGGCCGTCGGCGTGCGCTGTCTCCGCCACCGTGCTGCTTGGAGCCACGGGGAGGAAGAGGACAAGCCGGCGAGCTGGGCTGGCCGAGGCCAAGGTAGGTGGGCCGTGCCCCTGGGCGGCAGGTAGCCCCTCCTCTTTCTGTTTTCTTTTCTTCTTTTCTCTTTTTTGTTATTTTGTTTTGCCCCAAATAAAAATAGTAAGGCATTTTATAAAATCATGAAAACTTTTATGTGGGCTTATAAAATATATAGCTAGCCACTCACAAGTTTTGGAGATTTTTGAAAGTCAAATAATTTGAATTTCAAATCAAATAGGGTATTTAATTAATTTCCAAGCCCTATTTGGAATATTTGAAAAATCTTGGTTCATGCAGTGGGACCCACTTCACCTTATATGTGATCATGCATATTTATAAGACTTTTCAAAAATACCAGAGGAATTTTTGGAAGAAATTTTTGTCTGGCCATTTAATTAAATAATTTAGGGCTTTTCTTTTCCCCAATTTTGAACTTCTTTTGAAATTTTCACATGATGCAAAGGGCACAAGAAACCCTAGCACTTACCCTAGTTGGGGTTCTGACATAACCCGACCTCGTCCAGACGGTAGAGGCCGATTCGAGAGCGCGGCCGGCTTTTGAGTTGGATGTCGACTCACCGGGGGCCACCCGGAGTTGTGCGTTGCTAGTTAGAGGGACCCTGACGTTCCGGAGTTTGAGGCGTTTACCTAGCCAAGTGGAAACCGGGCGTACATGCAAAGCCTATGATGGGCAGTTGGTACACCCATGTAGGTTTAAATATTTTCGAAAAGCCGTGTCCGTTATGGACGACTTGAGACCTACTCCTTGTTCATAGAATAACATCAACTTGGATTATAATTAAAACTTTCCTAACGTGTGTGTGCCTTGGCTGCTTTTCTTCGTCAAGGGGACCGAGAGAGGATCAAGATTGTGTTATGTTTGTCGTAAGTAGGTGGATAGCAGAGTTATGACACGATGTCACGTGCATTCTTGGACCTTACCTCTACTCTAATAGAACGATAGGCACCATATATGCTAGTGCGTCTGCAACCTTTTCCAAATACACTTGTCTTATCCATAGGAAGTTAGTTATACTGTAATGATATAATCTCACCCCTTGTTTCCTTTCTGCTTTTACTGTTTTGCCTGATCGGCCTCTGCAGTGGACTACTACCTCGACCCGAGCACCGGACGATACTTCGTGTAGGTGCCCCCGGAGGACGACGATGAGGATGACTTCGCCCAGTAGGCCTTTAGTTGGGTTCAGACGATCCGTGGGTGGACTTGTTTATGTGTAGCCCTCTCTAGGGCCATTTGGATTTTGACTGTACTCGGTCGTTTTTGTATTCCGCTTGTTGCATGATGTCTGTTGGGTCTATGGACCTCTGAAATGATGTAATAAATACCAGCGGCAATGTATGCACTGGACTCTATATTTATGTCTTAGTATAAAGTTCATTGTTCTTATATATGTTGTCGAGAACCCGACAGCGACACGAGTGCGAGTGTCGTGCGTCGGTGGGATTTTATGCGCCTCTAACTCGAGCCGGACGCGAAAGCGACTAACTTGAGTTAGTACCGCATCGGGGGCCTTACATACTCTGTCCGGAAAAATTCGGACGGAGCTCGATTGGTTTGCTGATTTGCCAGATGTGCCCATGAGGCGTGGCGCGTCTGAAAACCCATATGGAACGAAAATCCCATATGGGTATTTCAGACGGTCCACGCCTGGTCGGTAGACTTGCCAGATCTGCCAACCAAGCGTGCTCCGTCTGATATACTTTTTTATTTTTCATTCATGCACCGTACAAAGCCACATACTAAAATTTCAAACTTTTCTAAATTAATTTGCACTTTTTCCTGCATTTAATGATTTATTTTGAGCTAAATGACCCTTTAATTGGAAAGCACTACAAAGGACTCAGAAAAGGTTGAAACTTGGCATGGTATCATCATTTGACCCACATAACATGTGTGGAAAAGTTGAGAGGGTTACGGCAAAAACTGGATGCACTTCGTGTACAAACTGGACCATCTCTTTCGAAGTACGAGGGTTTCAGAAGAAAACTCATCTGTTACAAAGGAATTTCATTTTTTTAACTTATTTCAACTCAAGACTTTTTGTGCATTAATTATGCACCATTCAAAGCCACATACTAAAATTTCAAACCTTTATAAATTCATTTTCTATTTTTCCTGCATTTAATGGTTTATTTTGAGCTAAAAGACCCTGAAATTGGAAAGCACTACAAATGAACTCAGAAAAGGTTGAAACTTGGCATGGTATCATCATTTGAACCAGATAACATGTGTGCAAAAGTTGAGAGGGTTACGAAAAAAACGGCATGCACTTCGTGTACAAACTGGACCATCTCTTTCGAAGTACGAGGGTTTCAGACGAAAACTCATCTGTTACAAAGGAATTTCATTTTTTTTAACTTATTTCAACTCAAGACTTTTTGAGCATTAATTATGCACCATTCAAAGCCACATACTAAAATTTCAAACCTTTCTAAGTTCATTTTCTATTTTTCCTGCATTTAAGGATTTATTTTGAGCTAAATGACCCTGAAATTGGAAAGCACTACAAATAAACTCGGAAAAGGTTGAAACTTACCATGGTATCATCATTTGACCCACATAACATGTGTGCAAAAGTTGAGAGGGTTAAGGCAAAAACTGGATGCACTTCGTGTACAAACTGGACCATCTCTTTCGAAGTACGAGGGTTTCAGACGAAAACTAATCTGTTACAAAGGGATTTCATTTGTTTAAGTTATTTCAACTTAGGACTTTTTGTGAATTCATTATGCACCATTCAAAGCCACATACTAAAATTTCAAACCTTTCTAAATTCATTTGCTATTTTTCATGCAAGGATTTATTTTGAGCTAAATGACCCTGAAATTGGAAAGCACTACAAATGAACTCAGAAAAGGTTGAAACTTGGCATGGTATCCACATTTGACCCACATAACATTTGTGCAAAAGTTGAGAGGGTTACGGTAAAAACTGGATGCACTTCGTGTACAAACTCGACCATCTCTTTCGAAGTACGAGGGTTTCAAACGAAAACTCATTTGTTACAAAGGAATTTCATTTTTTAAGTTATTTCAACTCAAGACTTTTTGTGCATTCATTATGCACCATTCAAAGCCACATACTAAAATTTCAAACCTTTCTAAATTCATTTTCTATTTTTCATGCATTTAAGGATTTATTTTGAGCTAAATGACCCTGAAATTGGAAAACACTACAAATGAACTCAGAAAAGGTTGAAACTTGGCATGGTATCAACATTTGACCCACATAACATTTGTGCGAAAGTTGAGAGGGTTATGGCAAAAACTGGATGCACTTCATGTACAAACTGGACCGTCTCTTTCGAAAATGTTGCTAGATGAACAATTTTGCTAGATGAACATTTTGCTAGATGAACATTTTTGCTATATGAACATTTGCTAGATGAACATGTTGCTAGATGAGCATTTTGCTAGATGAACATTTTGCTAGATGAACATTTTTGCTAAATGAACATTTTGCTAGATGAACATTTTGCTAGATGAACATTTTTGCTAGATGAATTTTTTTGTTGTAAGCCTTGTAGTCAAGTATATATATGCTAGGCGCCAAAATGTATTTTTTAAAATAAACTTATGTATTGTTATATTGTGAGTATTGTTAGTACATATTGTTTATATAATGTTGTATATTTTTTTTTAGTTTCATTAATACGTTTTCGGCGACGATGCCAGGCCCGCATCCTCGTTACCGTCGCGCCTCCGGGCTTCTTGACGGGATGCGGAATGTCCGGGAATGGGCTCCGCCGGGCTGGCACTGGGAGGTGGTTTCCGGGGTGGGGCGCTTAGTGATGAATTCGGGTCTTGTCGTCGACCCGGATCTTCTTTGGTGGTGGTCGTGTGGGCCACAGTTGGTGCGGAGGGAGCCGGCCCCCGAGGAGGTTGTACGTCAACGTTTCAGGGAGGAGGACGAGCACGGCCGTCGCTACATGGTGGCGTTGGACGCTGGCTACCCTAGTTTGTGGCAAGTTCATTAGGGATCTCACCCTAGCTACGAGTGGGTGATGGTTCCTTCTCTTTTGGTGTCCACCGCCAGCCGGGGCCGACGTTGTTTACTCTATTAGATATATGTAGTAGTAGTGATCGATATATTATTGTTGCATATGTGAACTGGATTATTCGAAATGTAAACTGGATTATTATTCTAATATTATTGTTGCATGTGAACTTGATTAGTTGAGATGTACTTTTCTATATATATATATATCTTGTTTTATTCAAGATGTTGAACTGGATTATTCGAGATGTTGAATTGGATTAGTATTCTAATATTATTTTTTTATCTTTTTCTGCATCTCGTCGGTATTAGTTAAGCTATGGACGACGTGTTCAATAGCGGCAGAGAGCAGGAAGACGATATGTACGAAATGATCTCCGACGCCGATGCTCATGATGACGGCTCACAATATCTGAACGATTCCGGTGAGGGAATGTTCGAGGAAATTAGAGACGAAGAAAATGATCTTCAATTAACAACAAAGTCCGCTGAGGTATATATATAAATATATAAGGCCTCTGGTGATCATTAAATATACTAATAATTGATTTGTCACCAATCAATTAAAAAATCATTCTTCTTTTAGCAAACCGGATCGAGCAAATCTTCTTCAAGCAAAGCCAAACGTGGCCCGGCCAAATTGCCGCGGGATGGTGTAAAGTACAACATCGATGAGGTCAGTAAGAGTGGCGAGCCGACTGGTCCTTTAGTTCACGTGAAGAAATGGACATCTATATGTGGAGTATTTGTTAGAGACCAAATCCCGATCAGCATTCAAGAATGGCATCAGCCAAAGGAAGGTGACAAGACTTTTGTCGATAGAGAAAAAGACAAGCTTTGGGATAAGGTCATATCATATTTCACCCTACCAGATGATTTGACACCAAATGTTGTGGACAAATTCAAGCATGCTACTCTTAGGAAGATGGCCATGCAATTCCAAAGTTGGAAGATAAAGACATGGGAGAAATACGTCGCTAATGATAAGAAGACTCCAATTTTCACTAGAGCACTAGCGAAGGTAGAAGCTCACTGGGACAAATTTGTGGACTACAAGGAATCAGAAGAGGCTAAACGTCGGTCGGAAATAAACAAGAAGAATGCTGAGAAAAAGAGATTTTCCATACCATGGGGACAGGTGGCTACAAGTCCGCGTCGCCTAAGTGGGAATGTTATAGTAATGATTTTCCAGTTTTTAAGTTGACGAAGGAAAAGTTATAGTAATGGACTCACTACGTAAAGATATTAGCAAGTTCAAATCCGTGAAGGATATGTTCGACATGTAATTTTAATCATTATCACACCATGTAGGCTTCTTTAGTGTTCACTTCCTGTTATATATCAAGTAGTTAATACGATAAAGTTTGGGCAAAGTTCAAAAAATACGATCCCGGTTTATGGAAGGAGAAGCTGACGTGTCACTATGATAAAGTTGTGCGAAAACATTCTCTTTAATTCTAGTTTCAATATACCATTATCATGTGTTGATTATTTATCTGATTTAATTCTATTCTTCTGAAGCGTATGAGGAAGAAAGAGTTGGTTGAACCATGTGCTTGCATAGTGATGCAGAACATTCGATTTATGACCGAAAGGCTTACTAGTAAATCATTGATGGTACGTAAATACTATTTAGACTTTGTTCTTACCAAGATGCACTATTCAGAATTAACATTCGCTAATATATTGATCTTCTTCTTTAAATAAGATAAGGGAGAAGCGGGATCAACTCCAAATAGAGAAAAAAAATCAAGCACTTCAAGAGAAACTAGCGGGATTTCTTCTTCAGCAAGTCATATCTACCAATGGAGAATTCCCGTACATCTGATACGGCCGCCGGTAGAATATGATATGCAATTGTATATGTGAAACTGTGTAATATACCAAATTGTATACACATGTGTACTGTATGCATGCTATATATATATATATATATATATATATATATGCTGGTGATACGAGAAATTCTACTATGTATATGCATTGTGTAATACTTCCTCCGTTCCTAGATATAAGGTGTATAGTTTTCTTAAAAAAAAGTTCAAAATATAGGGTGTATTGCATTGTACCACTCGTGTGGGAATTTTTTTAAAATATTTTATCATGTTTCTTTATCTCTTGCAAACCCCTCTATATTCTCATGTCAATTAGCTAGGTGTAATCCCATTCAAACCTGATGTAAATTTTCCTCAATGTGTGTTCTTTAATCTTCGTGCCAAAAACTATACACCTTACATCAAGGAACGGAGGGAGTATGTAATAGTGTAAAACAAACCAGTAAATCATAAACCCAATTAATCAATAAACCATTAAACCCCAAAATCAAAGAATAAATAAACCCTTAAACCACTAAACTTTTAGTACCGGTATGTATCACCAACATGTACTAAAGTCCCCCCAGCCCTCGCCACCACGTGGCAGACAGGCAGACACTTTAGCACCGGTTCTAGGCGAGCCGGTACTAAAGGTCTGGACCTTTAATACCGATTTTTTAGTACCAGTTCACAGAACCGGTACTAAATCCCCTCACGAACCGGTGCTAAAGGCTTGTTCTGCACTAGTGTATATAATTAAAACAAGAGACAAATAAGCCATCACATTCATCCACATATGATAATATTATTTACACCGTCAGATTGGGAAAACAATGGCTAAGATTTAACAAAATTACGTAACATGCAAATATGTATGTACCAACCTATTGAACCATCACAATGTCACGTGTATGCAATATACATGTATGGAAAGACATGTAAGATAGCTGGCGCACGCGCGCCCAACAGTCTAGCCGAGCAGCCCTTCCTAATATGGAAGGGACCACTGCGCATGCTGCCGGCCGTTCGAAAAGGAAAAAATCGGTCCCCCACTCTGATGTCCTACCTCATGATTATCAAAGATTCTCTCACGTCAGTTCACATGTATTAATTTGAGATTCAAAAAAATTAGAAAGCCGTAACTTTTGATTCGAGTATCGAAATTTAGATCCGTTTTCACCGTTATGTTTCTTGCGACGAGTTCTTCAAAACTAGATCCCATATGGATAGGTTTCGATGAACTCTTTTTAAGCAACTCTGTGTCGTATATAGGCAACTTTAGTGCTATCAGTAAGCAACTCTTCTTGTTTGTCTAATATGACTTTCTATCATCTTGGTTTGTGTAAAACCAAGAAAATGTCCTAACAAAACCAACCAACTGTCCTAGAAAACCAAGCAACTGTCATAACAAAACCAATCGATGTCCTAATAAATCAAACAACTGTCCTAACAAACTAAGCAACTATCCTAATACAACCAAGCAACTGTCCTGACAAATCCATGCAACTATATTATCAAAACACGCAATGCATAATGTCTTAGCAAACCAAACAACTATCTTAAAAAAACAACTTTAATAACAAAATCAAGCAACTGCCCTAACAAACCAAGTAACTGACCTAACAAACCAAGAAATTGTCCTAGTAAATTAAGCAACTGTCATAAAAAAAACCAGGAAACTATCCTAGCAAAAAGTAAGCAACTGTCATAATAAATCCAATCACCTATATAACCAAAAAAATGCAAAACTGGGCGCCTTAAAATACGTTTTGATCATCAAAGATGCTTACCGATGTTTCTTACTTGCCTATATACGATGAAAATTGTTAGTCATGATTTTTAAGTGATTTCTGTCATACTTAATTGATAAATTCATTAATACATATAATGTACAATAGTTGCTTATGTTTAACACTAGAGTTTCCTTGTTTAGCATCAAAGTTGTTTGTTTTTCAAAAATTATCAAAACATGCTCATATGAGATCTAGTTTTGAAGATCTCGTCGCGAGAAAACTAACGGTGAAAACAGATCTTCGTTCGGACAATCGGTTCAAAGTTATTTCTTTTTGAAAAAAATGAAACCTAATAAATGAATGTGTCAGCACATGCATGCACGTTACGTATCTCATCCATCTGCATGGGACACGGTCCCCTCTTAACTGTCGCTGTCAACAATAATTTAATATGGGAGTGTCTAATCAACACACGTCTGCTTTTAAATTTGCATCAGGTCCTTTTTTTTGTTCCACTAGATGATTGACACATGTATAAGTAGTCATTCAAAAAACTCATCAGTACAAAAAAACATCTGTTTTTTTTCTTGGCTCAGGCCTAAAATCAGCGTCAGCCTCTTGAGCTCCTTCAAAATGGTTTACGAAGAAAAAAACACCTACCACTAAAAACGGGCCTCATAGCTGACCCGTTAAGGCAACACCGACTCATAACTTCTCCGTCCTATCAGTGCAAGCCTTTCCCGTCCTCTTCCTTCCTCACCCCGACCAGCTTCTTCTTAAAAAGTAAAACGCAGCAAAGAATGGGGGTCTGCGCAGAACGCAACAACAGCTGACATGTACTATGATGCTTGCGATCCAGATCGCGCCGAGTTGGAGCCGCCGCATACTGTCCTCGTCCCAACTAAGGTGCACCTCCGCTCGACCGCCTCCCAACCCACCCATATTAGCTCCATGCTTTCCCTTGCTGAAATCATTTTTCAGAGAAACATTATCATGCTCTGTGTGAATAAAAAACTGAACGTTCAGAGAAATACCTGCTGTTTGTGCATATTTTACCTAGACAAAAATGTATGTTGTGATTAATGTGAATTTCCATGTCCAGTTCCAATTCACATTAGGGGATGGAAAAATGTGTAGCAGAAAAACAACTGAAAAAAACATGCTAGTGGCAGATTACCCCTCAAGAGCAAATAAGATGGAGAAAAAATTGACATAAATGTGGCATTCGAAAAAATACCGATCCTTGAAATACTAATAACACAAGAACTAAAGTTCCCAATTCTTGAAAAATATGATTGGTGGAATCTACTTAACAAATGTATGGAATGACACGTACTTGAACCTGAAAACTGCAATGTGAGATCCTAAATACACATAAAAGATAGTAACAAATGATGTTTGCACATAATTACAAAAAAACTGCGTGGTTTTTACTAAATGCTTGTGTACTCCAGCCTACAAATTACCAAGCAAAGATGCTAGCTGGTATCATTGTATCATACCTTGATAGTGATATACACTGTTCCATCAGCAACTATAATTCTGGCACGGGGAACATCTTATATCATAATTCGTATATCTTTCCTATACGGTGCGAAAGGAATTTTTCACCAATTCAAACAACGTGAGATGGAGATGCGATGGGATATATCTGCACATAGTAAAATGCGAGTAGTTAGTTAGCAAGACCAACAATAAGTAGGTCCAATTCCTCAATCAAGATGACATTATACAAGAAAAAAAGCTTCCTAGAAACACAAGCATAGCCAGTGAACACATCACCTGACAACCAAGAAGTGCTGGTACTAACACATTATTTACCCTGCGAAAAAACAGAAGCTAATCGGCTGCAGTTTATATCTGAAACTTACGGAAATGTAATTTTTGGATCTCCTTAAATGTCGTCAGGAGCTTCCTGCGCGGGGTGCAATTTTTAACTGTTTTCACTTTAAACCATGAAACGGTACGGTCAGCTCAAGAAGCATGAAGATATAACCCGGATAAGAACATCAGCGGATAAGTAGCATGAGGACTAATATCAGGTTGAGTGACAAAAATCCATCATCTATTCTGAACCACAAGCAAGACTCATGATAGAATGAAAATAACTGATAGGTGATACGTAGAAGAGTAGACTGATGATTGTTAACTAATACTAAAAATTGAACCAAGACTGGAAGAACAAACTAAAACATAAAAACCGGGTACTGAGGACTGAGAACTAAGCCAAAAATGAGAGAAAAAATTCAATTCTAAATTGAAAGTTGAAGACTAATTACTAATAAAAATGAAAAAGTAATTGCTGAAATACTAAAAAATAGAGAACTCGTTTAGCGGCACTCAACACTAATCTCCTAAAAGATCTCCACATTTGACACTCAGAACATGCTAAAAACTGAAGAAAAGAAAATACATGGAGTTGATGACTGAAGACTGAAGATTAATACTAATGAAATACAAGACCGTCCCGATGAAGACTAAAATGACTTAGGGAACAAAATATTCTGAAAATACATTGTTCCTCATGTCCTGTGACTCAACTCGCTCTGCTCGTACCCCGCTGCATGAATTGAGGAGTAGACAAAGATTTTTTAGATCTGTTATTGTACGAAACTTTGTGTGGAAAAAAAATTGAGAGGAAAGAATGTTTACAAAATGCTTGAAAAGTGCCTGATTAGAACTGAAGAATATGATCTGTTTGTGTGAGTGATGTTCTAGTGTTATTGGGAGCTCTGATAAAATGCAAGTTATAGTCCAAGTAAAATTGTTGTGTGAGGGCAGAAAAATGAAATACTCAATGATACATATGATCAAAAAGCAAAACTGCAAAAAATGAAACTAGTTACGACTAGGTGTTAGCAGAACTGGTACCAGCAAAAGTCACACAAAACTGATCCTTAATGTGTTTTGTGTCATCTGCTCCAGGGTGCTTTCACCTGCTCCACGGGTTCTGTCAGAGAGAACATTTGGACAAGAAGAACTAGCTTGTAAATAAAACCTACAACGGCTTCGGTCGTAGATTTAAATAATGAGAACATATGTGTGTCCTTGCTATTCTACTTGGCAAAGATGAACTGAACAAAAAAAATGAAATCACCTTCTTGCGAAAAAATGCACCTGACTCGACCAACGTTAATACTTGCATGAATGAATAATCCTTATAATTTATCATGCAATGAATTAATAAAAATATTAAGACAATGAGTAGCGCTTTAACTAAAAACAATTGAAGACTCTAGAAAAAACACTGACTACGACCATGTAGTGTTCCCTTCAGGTTTTAGCATAAAAATAGACTTGAACCTGAAGAAATTTAACCAACAATAAACTAAACTGACGGAGTACAAACGTGTGGTATTCCTGGACGTCGACCTGCTGGTGCAGAGCCCCATGGAGCTGCTCTTCTCCATGAAGGAGGTGAGCTCCACAGGGAACCACGGCATCGTCTTCAACTCGGTGAGCGCCAAAGGGAACAACGACATTGTCTTCAACTCCGACGTGATGGCGCTAGAGCCCTACAACAGCATGTTCCCCCGATGCTCATGTACCACATAAGTAAACAACAACAAACACTAACAAAATAGGTAAATGACAGCTACTGAAACATGAAAAACATAAACAACAAATACAAAATAATAAGGCCAAGGAAAAAACTTAATAACTAGAACCTGAAACCGGAAGAACTGCTACACTGCTAAAACTTACATCTGAAAACTGAAGACTGAAAATTGATAAAAACAAAATAAACTACTAAAGCTGAAAAAATGATATACTGAGACAATAATAACTGAAAAATTAATACGTTCAGCTTGACGACTGAATAATACCTGAAGATGACATGACGAAGTTGATTACTAAATCTAAAAAATGAATTAATGAAACATCATAATAAGACTGAAGATTGAAATAAATAAATAAATAAATAATACTAAAACTGAAAAAGTGAGATACTGAAACAATAATAACTGAAAAACTAATACATTCAGCTTGACGACTGAATAATACCCGGCGAGCTGCTGCTACAAAAGGCAAAGAAAAGGAGAAAAATGAAATGAGTAAAGACTTATATGACATATACACTTAATAATGAGTTAAAACTGATCTGAACAAATATACTGAAAGCCAAACACTTAATACAGTAACAACTTTGTGAGCCTGAAATCCGAATAAAGACTAAACAAATAGTCTTAAATAATGACTGCTAGATAGACAAACTAAAATATTTGGGCAAATCTGATTACACTGAAGAGTAAATGAAGTGATTCTGTGAGTGATGATTTATATCACAGATACATAGATAGATCCACTAATAATAATAACTGAAGAATAATACTTGAATAAAAAATATAATAATTACTATATCTGAAAAAAATGAAATACACACAGTTCAATAATAAAAGGACATGAATGAATTATATCAATGAACGATAACACATTGAAAACTGAATAAATAATGAAGATGACATGATAACTGGACATGAAACTCACTGAATTAATACTGAAGTGCATCTTAAAAAAATACAGGAGCAACAGTTGGAACTTACATTTTGGGAGTTATCTGATAATTTAAACTTCCAACAAAGAAATTATGATATGGTCACACTAAAACAATTAGGTCCTGGATCATTATGGGCTGACAGCATAAAAAATCAAAGAAAACTATTTCTCAAAAAATTCCGTTTAGACCCAGTTGCATAGAAACTGAATCAATCTGCACCTATATTGAGCTCGCAAAACAAAAACAAAAAAGATATAACCCGGATAAGAACATCAGCGAGTTTCTTCCTTTTCAATACATGATTTGTGATAGACTTAAGAAAAATAGACTTGAAACAACCATGTTAATTCTTAAAAGCAGTCTTAATTCTGCATCCCATATCAGGACATTGCAACATAGACATTGACACGTGACTAAACATGCATGATTTGCATACAACCGAAAAAATGGAGGCATATTGTCAACTGTGGTAACCTCTGTAGACATAGCAAAGGACAAAAAAACATGCGGTCATCAGAAGGTGCTTCAAATATGCAAAATGTACTATTATGGAGTAACATAGAACTGACGGAGCGTCTACAATATCTGTTGTCATTAGAGGTTTGTTAACGTTCAGATGCAGATTGCTAAAAATCATTCAAAAACACACAAAAAACGTATAAAGGGGAAAACATAGCCTTCGAAAATAGATGGTGTGAGCACGGGTTGTCGCGACTTTACACGCCTCATTTCTGTAGAGTGACGGATGACTAACTGGAACAAGTTCCATTGCGGATAACTATTCCAGACCATCTACTAGCCTGATTGCATATCACTACTTTCAGATGATTACCGGAACAATTCTTTCGGGTAAACACTCAACTATCAGGGGAAAGAAAAAATCACACTCATTACTGAATCTTAGCTAAAAAGGCCATCCAGAAAATCAGGCCCACTACAAGAAAAAGTACTATCTCCATTTATACACACTACTACCGTTGCATAGGAAAACACACACACACACACATTCAGTTGACTGCTCTCTCATCATCAGCAAAACATTCCTTTGCCTCTGAAAAAATCATACAAGACACATACACAGAAAAATTTGAGGCAGCTTAGTGAACGAAAAATTAGGGGGGAAACAAATTGTGGAGGTGCCTGCAGAAAATCCATGAGTGTTCTATGAATGAACCACTCAAAAAACTCGCCAGTATTGAACAAAATACATGAGAATTTATGTTGTGCCGCGCACCTTTCACATCTTAAAACCCCACCAAACTAAGCCACCCCCCAGCTATGAGGTCTGTCGCCGGCGGCAATCACAACATAACTGACAAAAATGCGGCATGACTAACAGAAATCGTGTATGATTTCGAGTGTTAGCCTTGTTTGCAACTTTTCTAACATAAGGAACAAATTCCATTGCATATAACTAGTTTCACACCAACTACTATCCTTACTAATTAACACTAATTTCAGATATCCATGAGAATCAAACTTCCAGGTGAGCTCTCAAGTCTCAGGAAGAAGGGATCACATCCATTACTAACAAACCTTAACTAATAACCATCCGACATAGCAAAGCTGACAACAAAAAATTGCTACTCTGCTATACCTTCAGTACAAACTCCTGCATATAAAACACTGTTCAAATACCTGCCTCTCAAACATCTGCAAAAATTTCCTTGGCCTCTCTGAAACATACAATACACAAACTGTAGTGCAAACTCAGTCAGACTAAATAGAAGCTACATCCAAAGACAAATTTGAGGCGGACTTACTGAACAAAATTTGAAGGGAAATATATTTATAGATGCCTGCAACAAAATCAAAAGGGGGTCCTATGATGAACCGCTCAGCAAGCTCACCAGGATTGAACAAAAAACACAGGGCAAATTCATTTCTGCAACACACCTTCCTAACCTACAAAGCAAGACTGCGGAGAGGAGCTCGGCGGAGGTGTCCCACAGCGCATCCCACCTGCAAGCTCCAGTCCGCAGGGGGGATAGCAGTCCCAGTCGCCGGCCGGGAACATGGTATGACACTCATTCGAATCCCCTTTATATCTGTTTCGATTTGCGACTGCCTTCTCAGTCTTGCTGCTCATTGGCGCCAAAACAGGACCACAGTCTTGCTGCTCCCGCACTTTCTCCTTCCGCTTGCTTCTCACACCTTCTTTCCTGCCAATATGAGCACCCAGATTAGAAAAGCTAGGTGCAAGCTTTAGATCTACTAAAGGTTCTAAGCTGCAGCAATCAATCACTAATGAAGAATCAATCCGGTGCAGATTCAAACAAGTAAGTGAGAATAAAATATTTCACTTTCCAAAAGGTGTTTGTTCTTTTTACAGATTTTTATAAGCATGCCTTTTTTCAATTAAGTATCAGATCTTGTTTCCAAATGTGCTTGCTGCATGCTATTTGTACAATTAAACGACATAAATCTTGCTTCCCTTGTGCATTATATAGAGAGAATGTACTACCCACTTGGATACCTCAGCTTGGCAAGACATTTACCACCTTGGACGAGGCTCGGAATTTTTGGGGGTATTATGGAGGAAGGATAGGGTACAGCATTAGGCAGAGGTACAAAAACAAAAGCAACTTCAATGGTAAATTCACAACCTGCAAGTATGTTTGTTCCAAAGAGGGCAAAAAGTTAGTAGATAAAAGGGATAATATGGTTAAGAATCCTCGAGCTGAGACTAGAACTGAATGCCTGGTTCGAATGACGCTTTCATTCAACTGCGAGACTGAAATTTGGGCAATATCTGATCTCTTTCTTGAACATAACCACATACTTCATTTGCCAGAAGCATGCCACCTACTGCCATCACAACGAATAATCTCTGAAGTGCAGGCGCTTGAAATTGAAATAGCCGATGACTCCGGTATTGCACCAAAAACTGCTCATGAGTTTGCTAGTCGATGAGTTGGTGGATCATCTAATCTTAGCTATACTCCCCGAGATCACAGAAATTATTTGAGAACTAAGAACCAAAGAGACCTTAAGTATGGTGAAGCGGGCAATATGTTAAAAAAATTCAAGAAAGGGCTACAAAGAATCCATCATTCAAACATGATATTCAGCTGGACTGTGATGAAAAGATAACAAATATTTTCTGGGCTGATGCCAAGATGATCATTGATTATGCTCATTTTGGTGATGTTATGACCTTTGACACCACTTTTGGAACAAACAAGGAACATCGGCCATTTGGTGTGTTTGTTGGTTTCAACCATTTTAGAGAAATTGTTATCTTTGGTGCTTCACTTCTCTATGATGAGACATATGAATCCTTCAAATGGTTGTTTGCTACTTTCTTATCAATACATAACCAAAAGCAACCTAGAACCATATACACCGATCAAGATCAAGCAATGGGAATGACAATTGGGCATGTTTTCGTAGAAGCATGACATGGATTGTGTACTTTTCACATTATGCAAAATGATGTCAAACATTTATCTAGTTATATGGAGAAAGAATCAACGCTTCTTGCAGAGTTTAGTGCATGTATGTATGAACATTAGCAACAAGAAGCATTTGAACAAGCTTTTCAAAAAATGAGAGGTCAAGTGCCAACACAGACTTGGTTGGATAGTATTTACAAAGTAAAAGAGAAGTGGGCTGAATGTTTCATGAAAAATGCCTTTACCTTGGGTATGAGGAGCACACAACTAAGTGAGAGTTTGAACAATGACTTGAAGCATCATTTGAAGTCAAATTTAGATATTTCCCGATTCTTCCAGCATTTTGAAAGAGCTGTCAAAGTAAAAAGGGATGTTGAGGTCAATTCAGAATTTGATTCTAGGATGTACTTACCAAAAATCAGAATGAAAACTCCAATGTTGGTGCAAGTCAGCAAGCTATATACCCCTGTTATATTTCATTTTTTCCAGAAGGAATACCAAAGATCCATGGCAGCCTGCGCCGAAGCACTAGATGAACAATCTGAATACATGGTGAAAATTGGTTATCCTTTTGAGCAACCAATATTTCAAGAAAAATGGAAAGTTAAAGGTAATTATTTGGAACAAATATCATCATGTGATTGTGGTCAGTTTGAGAGACTAGGAGTATTGAGTGCACATGCTTTGAAAGTCCTTGATTTGATGAATGTTAAGTTACTTCCAGAACACTATATTTTGAAGCGGTGGACTAGAGAAGCACGAGCAGGGGTAGTTCAAGATAGTCATGGAAGGATTGTAGTTGCAAATCCAAAGTTAGATGCCATGCACCGCACAAATTCCCTATCTCACAAATTCTACAACTTGGTGACCGAAGCATCCAATTCTGAAGAATGTTGCATTTTGATTGAAAATACACTTGATAACCTTAACAAGGAAGTGAAAGAGCGATTGTTGAATGCTCAAGTGACTACTCCAGCATCAAATATTCCATTGACTGCTCAAGTACTACAACACCAAATATTTCATTGGCTGATGCACTTCTAAAGAAAAAAGAGGTTAATAAACAAGACAAAGGTTCTAAGAGAAAGAAAAGCTGGACTGAAAGGCAGTACAAAGCAAAAAAAATAGGACCGACTACAACTACTGCACCATTATCTAAGGTATATCAACCGCACATTATATCATTGAAATGTAATTTACTATCACACTGCTATCTAAATTGTGATGTAGCAGGGGGAAAAGCGGGGCAAAAAGCAAAAGGAGCTTAAGACAAAAGAAAATCATCCAGCGAAGCCAAATTTACACGAAGACTTGCATGGATATGATCACATTACAAACCTCAGTGAATTACTCAATATGCCTATCTCTGCATCTTCCATTGGAGAAGACATATTTTGATCAAGCAAACAAGCTCTGAACCTTAGATGGAGAAGATATGAGGCTATATTTTAAGGAAACTAAGAGTTGGATAAGGAGCCATAATGATACGGAATGTATTTTTTTTAAGAATCATGACACGGGACCATTATGGTATGTACTCCGTACTTGGGCTTCCAATATCAACCAGCGAAGACATGTTATCACCTGCTACACGCGAGTCCACATGATGAGTAGAAAATGTAAGGTCATCGGCACGACAAGGACAATAACCACATCATCATGTAGTGTCAATGTCTAAAGCTATGTATGTTCAGCAGCTATGAACTTTGATCACAAGCGTATGCTAAATTCGCAAAAAAATATATATGAAATATGAGATCGTGTTAAAAAGCAACCAAATAGAATTGGAATCCCACATGTAGACTCATGGATGGATGGATACAAAAACACATTAAATATGGATAGATGTGCCTGTGGAGGTCTACGGACTCAGTTTCCCCAGCTGCCTCTCGCTCTCCTCCCTCTCGTTCTCCTCCCCACATCTTGAGAGTCGTCGGTGCCTGGCCGGCCCGATCCCGAGCCTCTCCTGGCGGCGCTGCCGCCTGGAGATGGCAAAGGAAAGGTGCTGGTCCTTCTCTACATATTAGTATTTTGTCTTTCGTCGGTTTGCCCTATGTGGCGTTCATGCTCGGCCTCTTGCCCCTGCCGCTATCAAGCAGCGTCAGGGCGGCGCCTCTCCTCTTCGTCATCGACGTTCCATGGTGGAAGGCGGTGGCGGTGGTGGGGTTCGGCGATGGAAGCTTAAATAAGCTTGCTTTAAGAGGATCTGGAGGCACAAGTGGTGGTGGAGACTTCTTCTTGCTTCTTCGTCATGGGAACGAAATCTTGAAGATTTCTCTGTCTGTGCTTCGTTCGCGGCTAGATCCGCACCAGGGGAGCTCGGAAGCGGCTCCGGAGAGTTCATCCACGGTGGTCCTTTGTTGGCCGCCGGCACAAATGGGCGTTTGGCGCCCACTCCCCACCGGATTCAAGATTACTTCAGTGGTTGCAGGTGTTCATCATCCTCCAGGCCGTTGTGCCAAGTTGGAGGTCTCTCTCCCTCGTTGCAGTGTGCTCCCGGTGCCTCTCCCCAAGTGGTTCTGTCCCCGGTGGTGAGGTGCGCGGTTGCGGCGTGGTCGACGGCGGTGGCTTTTCTGGAGCTGGACCCGATTGCTTTCTTCAGATTTTATCTAGGGTCCTCAATGCTAAATCTAGGGACTTGATTGTAATTTTCTTTACTTTCTGGTTCCTCTTGTACGTTGCCACCCCAATTAATACAAGCTTCTAGTTCCCTCTGGGACCCCCCCCTTTTAAAAAAAAACACATTAAATATAAATGTGATAATGCATGCTGACATCGGCACTACACTGCAAGGAACGTATTGCACTTGCATCTAATGATGCGATGTTCATATCAGGACATGTATAGGTCCGTTCAAACAGACTGGCTTTGCAAAAACAAAGAAGCTAAATAGGTATAGTCAAGCCGTCAACTGATTTTTTTTTTGCAAAACAAATAAATCTATTACTCAGGAGGTTTCCCAGCCCTAGATAAATTCATGACAGACTCCAAACCCTCAAAAAACCAAACTACAATACTACTACGACCATGAGCAGTCAGCTCATGGCTCACCTTATTCTGAGTTCGACTACAATAAGAAACTTTAAACTCTCTCTGGTCTGTATCAATCAAGTAGCGAACATCTTGAACAAGAGCATTGATTTGGGATCTATCCGCCTCTTTTCCATTCAGCAACTGAAAGAATTATGTTCACAAAAATGTTAGCAGCTGATTTATAGGGAGAACTATATTTACATAAAATTTTGAAAAAGAGATAATTATAAAATATAGAAAAAGTTAGAGTGAACTCTATATAAAAACTTAAATAGCTAAGTTAGCAAGAAGTGGTGCATACAAATATTTTCTGTTGGATAAAGAATACTAAAATATTAAATATAAATATCTTAAAGCATTAGTTTACATACAAATTACATAATATAGAGATGTAAGAAACATCCACGGAAGGGAACTCAATTGCTTAATTAGTACTCCCTCCGATCCATAATAAGTGTCGCTCATCTAGTACAAAGTTTGTACTAACTTAGTACAAAATGAGCGACACTTATTATGGATCGGAGGGAGTAGTAAATTATGTATGTAAAATATTATTATAAGGAAAATAATAATAATAATAATCAAGTACAAAATTATGAATAAGAAATAGAAATATAAGGTAAAATATCATATTTGTATTTACGAACTCTGTACATGAAGAGGCCATAGAAAGGTTGACTAGAAGGGTAAAAACCGTGAAAAAGTGAGAAGATAAAAAAATATGTGTTGGCATGCATATGTTGATTATGTTGTTCTGCGCAAGGGAAAAATCATTGGATGTACTCGACAGTAAAACAAATAGTTCATCTTTTCGTATAAGAAATCCTTAGTAGATTGGGGGTGGGCAGATCATTGTTTTAGTGTTTGTCATTATACGAGTTAAAAACAGCTAGAAGTGATGAATATGTGATAGATTGAGGTAAAGATACGACTATATACATGTATAAGCATTGGTTACAAAACACGATGACATCATGTAATAATAATTTCAGGTTAATTTTATTGTAATTTGTATTTATGCGAGTGTATGACATGAAGGAAGCAACACAATATTGTGGAAACTATCTAATAAGTAGTTTTAATAGTTTATATTAGTACAACATAGTGCATACCTCCTATCCATGAGTATAGAATGACAAACTATGAAAATAAGATACATGGAGGACGTAAAATATACATTGTTTACATATAAGCCATTTGTATTTGGATTTAATTATTTAATGAAAGATTTAAAGAATCATATTAAGATGTTGCAGTCAAGTTTATTAACTTATTCTATTAATATGAAACACATGCTATTCATCATGTTCATAGTATAATTTCTTCATCGTATTTAGTTTCTACCCAACATATCACCAATTTATGATAGCTCGGGTATTTTTTATAAAACATATTTATATATGGTGGTATAGAATGTCTACCAAATATCAATACCAGTAAAATTTAATATGGTCTATACAGGGTTAAGAAAAATAGGTACTCACCACCAACCTATGAAGATCAAGATATCTTAGTTACACCTATAATTTTTTGTCAAGTTATGTATTGGAGTCTACAAAAAATGGCCAAAATAACATTTATTACCATATGATGTAAATCTAGAAGCGGAAATGCGCGGGTCACTCCGCCAGTTGATAATGAAGTCATATTATTACGAGAATGATGTGATGGACACCCACCCAGCAAAAGCATTAAAGTGTGATCCAGTCACATAGTTCATCATTGCGATAACTTAATAACATAGCCTTAGACCATGATGATCATACATAATTGCTATCTATTAGGATGCTTTGAGTGTATCAACCGTTACACCGAATATGGTAATCATAAAGGTGCATCTTGGGTATTCCAAAATAGATATGTTGAGGAGTATGAAATAGATCAGAACGGGATTAGTCCATCTGAGTGACGGATAGGTGCTCTGGGCCCACTCGGTGATATTGCATCAACGGCTTGCAAGCATGTGACTAGGTCACGAAGATGTAATATGCACAGACGAGTAAACATGTTTCTCAGAGATGAGGATGAACTAGGTATAAGGATATCGACGATCAAACCTCGGACAAACAAAGTACCGCAGGACATACGGATCAAGTCTTATGGTTAACGGTTAAACAAAGATGAAGTTATTTCGATGGAAGCACAAGGGCCATCAAGGATTGTAACCCGATCCCGCATGATGGTCATTGATCAGAGAGTGTTGTCGGAGGGATAATTCAGAGACCCAACATGATAAACGAAGAGGCTTCACACTCAAGACGAAGGAAGTCGGTGATGGCACTGAAGTAGTGCTCCTCGTTGACTACCCCAAGTGGAAGGTTGAGATGTAGCATAGCGTAATTCTCCTCTGTGAAGATACCAAGGTTTGTCTCCAGTGGAACTCCAGCAACGACAAGTAGGTGACAACGGCGCTAGAAATTACTAGCACAAGTTGACGTGGACCTGCACACAGATACCGATAACTTTGATCCCGACGAGTACAGAGAGGTTGTCAATCTCTCCAGCCTTAATGTTTACAAAGGGTCAAACGCAAGAGATAAGAAGTAATGATAACTGCAACTAGAAAGTAAAACAGAAAGTAAATTGAAGGTGTAAAAAGTGGTGGAAATATGGACAGGGGTCCCATGATGTTCACTAGTGATGTCTCTCTCCCAAAAGATGATAAACAACCATGCGAGGTAAACAAATTACAGTTGGGCAATTGGCAGGATTACGGGCGCAAACCAATGCTAACTATGCTACAAAAGAAAGGAAGATGCTCAAAAGCATGGGCAGTATGCCAAAACAAGTAGACCAAAATCCATATGCATCTACTCACTAATCATCCACCTTGAGATATCTATCCAGAACATCTCGCTGGTATTAAGTTGCGAGCCCCACCCAAAGTGTAAACCGAAAGCAATAAACAACTGCAATAAAAGAACTTGCGTAAGGTAAACAATCCTTGCAATCATGGTTACAAGCACCATTGTTTTCCCCCTTGTGGCAACAACACATCCCCTAGACTCATGTTTCTGTCACTCAAGCTTGTCATCAGGGGGCATGAACCCACAATCATGCATAACACTCCCTCTTGGAGTTGCAATCTAACACTTGGCCAAAGTAATAAAAAGCAATGGAGAACATGGAAGAATTACTCAAGAACACAAATATAAAAGGAGAAGAACCAAATATATTACTCATCACAATCTGAACATAGTCTCATAATTCATCATATCCCAGCAAACTCAACATAGCAACAACAGAAAGAATGACATATGTGCCTTGATCATGTAGGGAAGTTCACAAGGTCTAATCCATGAAGAACAACGAGGGGGAGAGCACATCACATAGCTACTGATCATGGACCCATGGTCCAAGGTGTACTACTCACGACTCATCCGGGAAGCGTCCATGGTGGTGGAGAAGATCCCGGAGGTCAATCCTCCCTTCGCCAGGGTGCCGGGAAGAGGTCTTCTGGTGCTCCCGTCCATGGAAGCGTGGAAGAACAGAGGCGACATCGCGAAAAGGGGTTCTGTCCTCGGGGGTTTCGGGACGAAGGAAATATATAGGCGAAGGGGGGCAGCCAGGGGGCCCACCAGGTGTCCACGCGGCCTCTCGGCGTGGCCCCACCCTAGGCCGCGCCCCCTGGCCGCCTGGGCACTAGGTGGAGCCCCTCTGGCCCCCTTCGGGACTCTTGAAGCTTCCATTACGCTGATTTTTTATATATTTTCCCGGAATTTTTCTCGCATTTTACGTAATGGGCAAACCTGAAATAAAAAGACAGCAGAAAACGGAAACTGGCACTGGGGTGCACTGAGTTAATAGGTTAGTCCAAATATGATCAAAAGTGTATGCAAGTGTATCAAAAGAATAGAAATATCACCAAAAACATGCATGGAGCAAGCAGAAATTATAGATATGTTTGGGGCGTATCAACATCCCCAAGCATAATTCCTGCTCGTCCTCGAGTAGGTAAATGATAACAAGCATAATTTTTGTGGTGACATGCTACCAACCATATAAGAACTTTTAAGTAAAGCAATCAAGGCATGTAATTCAATTCACGTCATAACAAGAAAGATTCTATATTAGCATTGAAACAAGCAACATAAGAACATAAAGGTGCAAGAGCTCTCGTTGTCCATGACTCGAACGTCTCCAAATGGTGTTTGCGTGCAAGAAGTGGGGGATGGGAATACGAGAGAAAAAACATAATATTTTTTTGGTTGAGAACTCAATCTACTAAAGTTTCACACTTAGTCTTCTTTGGAATATTATCTTGACTCGTCCCCAGACCACTAGCCAGGTACAAGACAAACTGATCCTCTCCCTTTCGACATTTTGAGCACTCACGCAATGGATGAGCGTAAGAAAGAAAATTGACACTTAGGATGGCAAAGAGAGAGAGTTGGTGGATTAGGAAGACAAAAAGGTGCGAAAGGCTCACATCAATGTGGACAATCATAGGCGAGAGAAGGACAAATGATAGATATGATGTGAGGAGTAGGGATTGCCAAGTAATGGATGCACATGTGAGCTAAGGTAAGCTCCCCAATGGAACTAGTGAGGGTGCAACCAACTTGCTTGCTCAAGAAGACTTAGAGCTCATTTGAGGAGGTTCATCATTGGAATATACAAGCCAAGTTCTATAGTGTTGTAACACCCTCACTGTCAGTGAACAGTAATCACATTACTGTTGATCACTACTGTTCAAAATTTTTGTTTGATCAACTTGGTTCAGCTCAAATTCAGTTTTCCCCTTTGATATTGTTGCAAGCAATGTGAATTATGGACCTTGATCAACATGAATCAAAACCAAGTCCAACCCCCTAACCAATTTCAAACAAATCAAAGATCAAATTTCCTTTGGTGGAATATTAAAAACCAAAGTGCAAAATAAACTTGGTCCAGAAAATTATGAAACTACTTTTAATAATTCACTAACATTCAGTGGATCTTGTTGGTATAGTTGTGGTAATTTATTGCTCTACCAATTAATTCAAACAATTGTAAACAGTAGCTAAAAACCCCATATTAACCATTTAATATTTAAAGATATATTAAATGACTTTTGTAATTGCCCAGACTTTTTGTGGCATTGCCTTGTAGTGTAACAATATTTGTGGGTCATCTACCACATTTTACAAAAATGCCTAAGTAATAAATTGAGTACAAAAGATAAATAACAAAAAAAATGAGAGAAAATAACAAGACACCTAATCTACTGCGCTCCCCTGGCCCATCCCCCTCTTCCCCTGGGACGAACCAGCCCACCACCCCTCGAAACCACCCTACCGCAGCCCACTCCCCCTCCCCATCGTCTCCCTTGTTCATCAGGGCGCCGTGGAGAGCATCCCATGGCCATGGCCGGGCGCTGTCGCTGTGGCGACCATCGGAGCCAGCTCCGGAGGGGATAAAGCCCCCTCCCTCTCGTCGCGAAAACCCTAGTGCGCCGCCCCTGCTCTCCCCCCTCGCGCCCCTCTCCAATCTCGGGTTCGCCGGGCGTTGCCGCACGCAACCATCGCCGCACCACAGTGGAGGTCACAGCCGCCGACAACCCCGAGCCATGTGGGCTCGTCCAGGAGGCGTGCCGCGCTCCTGTCCGTCCTCCTCGACCGCCTGGACAAGCTACAGTCCTGCGTTCGCCTCCATCCCGTCCGCCCCTCCCTGTGTGCCCGTCTCGGTCGCGGCCAAGCCGCCACCCGCGTCGCTGGCGGCACGCCCCTCCAGCCTGCATCTCCCACCTCAAGCCCCGTCGCTGCCTCCCTGTGAGCCCCCCTGCATTCCCTCCCTCGCGGTTCTCAATTTGTAGCTTGTAGCCGCATTTCTCGTGGGCGTTTTCTCCGGCTGCCGCCTGACCTCGCCATGGCGGACTGCTGCTGCTCGCCTCACTGCGCCTCGGCCGCGTCCCTGGCTCCCTATGCCCGCTGAAGTAGCCCAGCACACACCCCAGGCCTCCCCGTGCTGCCCCCGTCGTTGCTCTGTAATCCTCCATCATACTGAGTTTCTTCAGAGTTGGACATTGGACACTTCTTTTAGATGCAAACCTAGAGCATACACCACTGCACCAACTAAATTGCTTTGTCAAAGTTTAACACTTAAACTATATAGATAAAACGTATGTCACTACTCTGAATCTAACAAAACTATTAAACTCTCCCTTTTGCTCCTTTGTTTTGCACCATGCTTATGCCATGTAGGCCCATGCTGTTTAAATCTCTGTTAAATAAAATCTATTTAAGTCAATGACATGTGGGTCGAGTGGATTATAGAATAAAAATAAGGACTTAATAAAATGATTAGAGACTGACATGTGGGACCCACTGATCAGTTGACCAATCAACCTTACAGGTGGGCCCCACCTGTCAGGTTTGACCAGTCAACCCCTGTTCTGGATAATGTTGGATTTTATTAATAAAAATAATTCCAGAAATTCTTTTAAATGATTAAAACTTTGAAAATCAATATCTTTTAAACCGTAACTCCGATGAAAATAATTTATACATCAACATTGATCAGAAAAATATAACGAATACGAATACACTATCCATATATCAACCACCCCCCTCTAACCCAACGAACATCGACATTCCCCCCTCCGGGCCGTCTGTCCGATAATTGCCCGATACCGTAAAACTTTCCGGATGAATTTATTCCAAACACGAAAGTTGATCAGAATGGATCAACTAACACGGATACACCCTCCGTATGTTTGTACGATATCCACGATACCTCAGACATGGAACCTTCCCCCTCCGGATCATCGGTCCGGTAATCAACCGGTACTGATGAGTCATCCCCGGATAAATTCCTGCTCCGAGAAGATCACCGAATACCGCGTTAGAGCCCCGTTGCTTGGTATCTGCTATGTCTTGCACTTGTATTCCTATTATTAATATGTATTTATTGTTTCTCCCCCCTTTATTCTCCGATAGACCCCGTTGCTGCCGCCGACTACACCGTTGCCGAGTACGACTACTTCATCGACGACCGTACCCTTACCGTCGACTTTCCAGGCAAGCAGAGCCATTCTCTTCCCCAGATATCGCCTACCTTTCCGTACTTTCTTGCACTAGGCATTGTTACTGCTGCTGCTACGTTCCTTACCTATTCAATTGCATAGCCTGTTTTTGTCGCCCCTTGATGTACCTTTCCGTATCCTATGCTGCCTATAAATCTATATATTATATTAAGCAGTGAGCCATGCGCATTAATAGCTAGGATTAGATAGCGGGCCATGTCCACTCAGGGGAGTGACGCGGATACAAAATATATACAACTGCAACAGGTACTGATCAATGCAGACGCCCTAGGGAACCTACAACGGCGAGACTCTGCCGAGTCGCTTCGAGTTTGACTTACGAGTGGACGGACTCGTATTTCACTCTCGTCGGTTCAGTAGCGTAGCATCACCGAGATGATACGAGGTTTACCTCTTTAGTTCATTTCGCTGATGTCTCTGTCAAACCTCTTTAAGTGTGCCATCGAGGGTGATACCTCCTGGTTTTACTTAATGGTAGGAACTCGAACCAACTGGTGTCCTTTAAGGTAAGAAGTCGGGCGACCCAACGGTGCCCGCGAGTGGTATTGCGACGGGACGATAGGGAGGGTACGACCAGTGTACCGGTGTGCTTGGCCCCTGATCGTTGGCCGCGAGAGTTACCAAACCACGAAAGTCGAGCTCCTCCAGGAGCACATGCGAGACAAGTTAAGGAGACGGTTCACCTTGTTGGTAATCGCAGTGACTTGGTGGGACGACAGGGCAGGCACCGATGCACTGGTGGTCCTGACTGTTGTTGTTGTCTGCGGGTCAGTTAAGTCGAGGCAACGATAACGGTTGTCCCGCAAATTAATAAAATACTAAATGGTTCGGCGGATGACTTGAGTAGCCTTTTGGCTTGTACGCGCTGCCTACACATGATAATGAGTTATGGGCTCCTCTGCTTCATGGTCTCGTCCGAGGACTCTTCAGACGTCAGCAGTACCGCGGCCTGCGCCGGGAAGTGGTGTTGTCTTATTTTCTCGTGCGGTGGTGTCTTATTTGGATTTTCTTTAACTTCACCGGCCAGCCACGCACCATGCAGGAGTACGTTCGGGTTGGGGTCCAAGGCCCGGCGTACTTAGGATTTAGGCCGTCGGATGACCTCTCTGTTGAGTTTGAAAGATGGGCTACGGAGTGTCGGATAGCCTCGGTGGGGCATTCCCTAACAAGGTGTACGCCACCCTGGAGATCCGTGCGTGTAGTGTAACACAAGTGCACCCCTGCAGGGAAGATTAATCTATTCGAATAGCTGTGTCCACGGTAACATGACACTTTATGCTGAAGCTGGATCTTACCACTACAAACTATTATTATTAAACTGTATGGTTCCGAGTTTTCTTCCTCGCTGGAATGTCGAGGAAGGGATCTGGGAGGCATTGCTAATTATTACAACTTACTATTATACAATGCTGCAGCAACTTCTGCTGCATTGTTACTTTATGCTTTATATAAACTGTTGGCTATTCTCTCCTCATGCTGCAAGACTCGTCGGAAGATGCTAGTCTTCGATAGGCCTAGCTTCTTACCCTTATTCTGATTTCTATCTTGCAGTCCACTATATATAGCCTCCCCTTCCTTTTGATACAATGCATAAATGCTTAGTAGTGGACGTAAGACTCGCGGGTATGCTAGATACTCACCTGCTTTATTTTCCCCTTTTATTGTTTTTCCTGATCGGCCGCTGCAGTCGATGTTGGAGCCTTGGAGTCCAGGAGCAGGAGATCCCCGATGCCGACCACCGCAACATGAAGATCCCCGATGCCTTATACGACGTCGAGTTCCCCTTTGACCAGGAGTAGTTTGGAGGTTCCCAGGCAGGAGGCCTTGCCTTTTCGATCGAGTGTTGATTTTGTGCTAGCCTTCTTAAGGCAGATCATGTGTACCCTGTGTCTGTACTCAGATACTATTGCTTCCGCTAACTTTGTGCTTTCTAGCTGTTGTATTCGAGCCCTCGTGGCCCCTGGCTTGTATTAAACAGCTTGTATTATTTTATTTGTAGAGTTGTGTTGTGATATCTCACTGTGAGTCCCTGATCTCGACCGTGTACCTTGCGTGTATGATTACTGTACACGGTCTGATTTTGGGGGCGTCACAAGTTGGTATCAGAGCCCACTGCCTGTAGGACACCCACTTCGAACTCCTTGGTCGAAGTCGAGTCTAGTCTTTGCAAAACTTCTTTACTAACAGTGTCGTGTGGCTTATCGGCCCCCGTCGCAAACTGGGTGGTATTAGGATCTTTTTCTCCGTACCTTTACTCTGGGATTCTACTCTTTTATCCTTTCGGGTAATTTTGCTAACTCTGACATTAGGTTCTCCTGACTATTTCCTCCTGGAGACCTCTCGTTACAGATGATCGCTTGCTTCACGAGAAGATTCCGAAGATTACTCTCCGATAAAATTCCCGAGACCATATGTGTCGATCACCTTTACAATTCCCTGTCACCGATAAGTCCGTATGTATAACCACATACACCTTTCGTTCATCCATTCAATCCCAGTTGCTCTTGTGTTCTCAAGATACATCGAATTTCTTTCCGTTGTTTTGGGAATCCTTTGAGCCTAATACCTTGCCGCTTCTTTTCACCCTACAGATAATTCCTCACATTTATCGAGGATCCGTTCATCCTCATTGGTTCCTGTGATTCCCAAAATACTTTGAAATGCTATTCGATCTCGCAACAATCCTCGGCAGCCTACTGCTTTGGAGATTCTTCTTACCTACTTGCACTATGATTGATCCTGTTTGTCTTGTGGTCTTCGATGCCCTCCCTTGGCATTGCCATTCCGATCTGTTGAATCATCGTCTGCGCGAGTGCACGCAATCATCAGATGATCCCTATGAATCCATTCTTCTGTCTCAGACGTCATTCCAGACATGAGCTGGTTCTCGGTAAATCAAACCTTAATCGATTAACCGTCAAGCTTATATTCAACTTAATCATGTTTGATCGATGTATCTGAATCTGGTACACCGATATGGAAGTCATAATTCCTTTGTATTTAAGCATCGAATTATTCCGATGCTTCTATCTCGAATGCTTTGGCATTCTTTCTTCTTATGGTTGAGTACCAATACTCGCACCAGACTCTTTGTACGCCGCCTGCCCCTTTTGGTGGATTAATACCTGCCGCCCCCTTATGTCCAAAATCATTGACGGATTTTCCCCTGATATAAAATGCCCTTGGCAAATGGTATCGTCTTCTCCTTGTCGCCAGCCTTCTGCTTTCAAAATTGTATCTCTTGTTCCTGTTGTTTGTCGTATAGATTCGTAAATTGTCCCTATGGGTTGTATCTATACTTCATCCATCTGTGTGAACCCATGAAATCCTACGGTTCTTACTCTACTGGTGTTACGCCAGATAAATTTTCTACTCTACAACTTCATCGACAACGAGAAGTGAATGAAAGGCTATGCATTGAAGAAGTGGGAGTCGACCCTGAACCTTTGTGTTCATGCCCATGGATACGATGTAGAACTTATCATGAAAGCTTCTCGTAAAGATAATTAACCCCTTGGTGTAAATTCTACTACACGTATGATCCACCATTCTACCTTCGAGTATTACCTCTGGTATCTCAAGGATATCATGCCTCTGCGCTACATCTTATGAATTGTGATGAAACAATGCCTATCCCTGTCATAGCCATTTCGTGGTTCTGGGTTGTTGTCAACCGAGGACACCGAATACATTTTTCTTCACCATTCCGTTTGCTGGATGTCGTTGCTATTCGATTGCATTCTCTTGAAATCTCTCGACATAAAGTGTCGTGGTCATCATCAGCATTTTTGCTTCTTCCAAGTGTTAATTGGATTCATCGTGTGAAATACCATCCTTGCCCCTCGATGATTTGTGTTATCATCGACAACATCCTTTGACTCCCTGCCAATACAAACTTGGTCATGTATATCTTGCCCTGTTTTCCTCGGGAAAGATTTACGTCTGATACTTGTGTATCATCACAATTTCCTTTCCATTGGTCTGTTTAATCTTTCTTGTGATATAAATTATCTGAGAAATGATAATTCCCTGTTGATGTAAACACTTCGGTGTACTAATTTGTCTGTACAACCTATTACTATTGTTGATAACATTTCGGTAACCACCGATGGATGAGAACTTTTCCTGTTGGTCCGCCTCGTCTTAACGAGCAGGAAAACGATTCTCTTTGTCCCTCGCCCTTGGTACCGACGTTGTTGCCAACATAGCTAACAAGTTGTTCTCTGACTTACCTTGCAACTTGATCGCATTGTTTTCCACCATCCTTCTTATTCACTATGGGCCCATAACCCATAGTTCCACAGGATCGAAACCTGACTTTTGTCACATACCTTGCGATATTCAATCCGATACCAGACACATCGGTTATGCCCGATGCTCTGTACCCCCTTCTCATTATCCATTATCGTCGTTGAATGCTTGCATATCCGCTTGAAAACTTCTCATGTCTTCTTTTGTTTCTCTCGATGTATCCCACTGAGTTTAACTTGTGAGATACTTTGTACCCCATTCCCTTGGACCATCTCGGTTGATTAACCGGGTACCAATCCGCCCCCCTTAATTTTTTCACCTAGCCTGTTCGTAGGTACGATGAAGACCCTGAAGGAAGGATGACAACTCGTCGAGATGCACCGATGCAGAGAGATGAAGACATCAATGAGAAGGATCAACTCCTTCGAGAAGGACGACAAGAACAACAAGATTCGTTAGAATACGAAACCAAAGCTTACCCCTTCCACTACCTTAAATTCTCGGGACGAGAATTCTTTGTAGTGGGGGAGAATTGTAACACCCTCACTGTCAATGAACAGTAACCACATTACTGTTGATCACTACTGTTCAAAATTTTGGTTTGATCAACTTGGTTCAGCTCAAATTCAGTTTTCCCCTTTGATATTGTTGCAACCAATGTGAATTATGGACCTTGATCAACATGAATAAAAACAAAGTCCAACCCCCTAACCAATTTCAAACAAATCAAAGATCAAATTGCCTTTGGTGGAATATTAAAAACCAAAGTGCAAAATAAACTTGGTCCAGAAAATTATGAAACTACTTTTAATAATTCACTAATATTCAGTGGATCTTGTTGGTATAGTTGTGGTAATTTATTGATCTACCAATTAATTCAAACAATTGTAAACAGTAGCTAAAAACCCCATATTAACCATTTAATATTTAAAGATATATTAAATGAATTTTGTATTTGCCCAGACTTTTTGTGGCACTGCCTTGTAGTGTAACAATATTTGTGGGTCATCTACCACATTTTACAAAAATGCCTAAGTAATAAATTGAGTACAAAAGATAAATAACAAAAAAAGAGAGAAAATAACAAGACACCTAATCTACTGCGCTCCCCTGGCCCATCCGCCTCTTCCCCTTGGCCGAACCAGCCCACCACCCCTCGAAAACCACCCTACCGCAGCCCACTCCCCCTCCCCATCGTCTCCCCTGTTCATCAGGGCGCCGTGGAGAGCATCCCATGGCCATAGCCGGGCGCTGTCGCCGTGGCGACCATCGGAGCCAGCTCCGGAGGGGATAAAGCCCCCTCCCTCTCGTAGCCAAAACCCTAGTGCGCCGCCCCCTGCTCTCCCCCCTCGCGCCCCTCTCCAATCTCGGGTTCGCCGGGCGTTGTTGCAAGCAACCGTCGCCGCACCGCAGTGGAGGTCACAACCGCTGACAACCCCGGGCCATGTGGGCTCGTCCAGGAGGCGTGCCGCGCTCCTATCCGTCCTCCTCGACCGCCTGGACAAGCTACAGGCCTTCGTTCGCCTCCATCGCGTCCGCCCCTCCCTGTGTGCCCGTCTCGGTCGCGGCCAAGCCGCCACCCGCGTCGCCGGCGGCACGCCCCTCCAGCCTGCATCTCCCACCTCAAGCACGGCCGCTGCCTCCCTATGAGCCCCCCATGCATTCCCTCCCTTGCGGTGCTCGATTTGTCGCTTGTAGCCGCAATTGTCGTGGGCGTGTTCTCCCGCCGCCGCCTGACCTCGCCATGGCGGACTGCCGCTGCTCGCCTCGCCGCGCCTCGGCCGCGTCCCTGGCTCCCCATGCCCGCTGATGTAGCCTAGCGCACGCCCAGGCCTCCCCGTGCTGCCCCCGTCGCTGCCCTGTAATCCTCCCTCGTACTGAGTTTCTTCAGAGTTGGACATTGGACACTTGTTCAGTTTTGTTAGATTCAGAGTAGCGCCATACGTTTTATCTATATAGTTTCAGTGTTAAACTTTGACAAAGCAATTTAGTTGGTGCAGTGGTGTATGCTCTAGGTTTGCATCTGTGAGATTCTGGGTTATGACATATTAAACTATCCCTTTTGCTCCTTTGTTTTGCACCATGCTTATGACATGTAGGCCCATGTTGTTTAAATCTCTGTTAAATAAAATCTGTTTAACTAATAAGGCAATGACAAGTGGGCCCCTGCCCTGGTTAGATTAATTGATTTAAATTATATTAACTCTAAGTCAATGAAATGTGGGTCCAGTGAATTATAGAATAAAAATAAGGATTTAATAAAATGATTAGAGACTGACATGTGGGACCCACTGATCAGTTGACCAGTCAAACTTATATGTGGGCCCCACCTATCAGGTTTGACCATTCAACCCCTGTTCTGGATAATGTTGGATTTTATTAATAAAAATAATTCTAGAAATTCTTTTAAATGATTAAAACTTTGAAAATACATATCTTTTAAACCGTAACTCCGATGAAAATAATTTATACATCAACATTGATCAGAAAAATATAATGAATACGAATACGCTATCCGTATGTCAACCACCCCCTCTAACCCAACGAACATCGACATTCCCCCCTCCAGGCCGTTTGTCCGATAATTGCCCGATATCGTAAAACTCTCCGGATGAATTTATTCCGAACACGAAAGTTGTTCAGAATGGATCAACTAACAGGGATACACCCTCCGTATGTTTGTCCAATGTCCACGACACCTCAGACATGGAACCTTCCCCCTCCGAATCATCGGTCCGGTAATCAGCCGGTATTGATGAGTCATCCCCGGATAAATTCCTGCTCCGAGCAGATCACCAAACACCGCGTTAGAGCCCCGTTGCTTTGTATCTTCTATGTCTTTCATTTGTATCGCTATTATTACTATGTATTTATTGTTTCTCCCCCCTTTATTCTCCGATAAACCCCGTTGCTGCCGCCGACTACACCGTTGCCGAGTACGACTACTTCATCGACGACCGTACCCCTACCGTCGAGCTTCCAGGCAAGCAGAGCCATTCTCTTCCCCAGATATCGCCTACCCTTCCGTACTTTCTTGCACTAGGCATTGTTACTGCTGCTGCTACGTTGCTTACCTATTCAATTGCATAGCCTGTTTTTTTGCCCCTTGATGTACATTTCCGTATCCTATGCTGCCTATAAATCTATATATTATATTCAGTAGTGAGCCCTGCGCATTGTTAGCTAGGATTAGATAGCGGGCCGTGGCCACTCAGGGGAGTGACGCGGATACAAAATATATACAACTGCAACAGGTACGGATCAATGCAGACGCCCTAGGGAACCTACAACGGCGAGACTCTGCCGAGTCGCTTCGAGTTTGACTTACGAGTGGACGAACTCGTATTTCACTCTCGTCGGCTCAGAAGCGTAGCATCACCGAGATGATACGAGGTTGACCTCTTTAGTTCATTTCGTTGATGTCTCTGTCAAACCTCTTTAAGTGTGCCATCGAGGGTGATACCTCCTGGTTTCACTTAATGGTAGGAACTCGAACCAACTGGTGTCCTTGAAGGTAAGAAGTCGGGCGACCCAACGGTGCCCGCGAGTGGTATTGCGACGGGACGACAGGGAGGGTACGACCAGTGTACCGGTGTGCTTGGCCCCTGATCATTGGCCGCGAGAGTTACCAAACCACGAAAGTTGAGCTCCTCCAGGAGCACACGCGAGACAAGTTAAGGTGGCGGTTCACCTTGTTGGTAACCGCAATGACTTGGTGGGACGACAGGGCAGGCACCGATGTACTGGTGGTCCTGACTGCTGTCGTTGTCCGCGGGTCAGTTAAGTCGAGGCAACGATAACGGTTGTCCCACAAATTAATAAAATACTAAATGGTTCGGCGAATGACTTGAGTAGCCTTTTGGCTTGTACGCGCTGCCTACACGTGGGATAATGAGTTATGGGCTCCTCTGCTTCATGGTCTCGTCCGAGGACTCTTCAGACGTCAACAGTACCGCTGCCTGCACCGGGAAGTGGTGTTGTCTTATTTGCTCGTGCGGTGGTGTCTTATTTGGATTTTCTTTAACTTCACCGGCCAGCCACGCACCGTGCAGGAGTACGTTCGGGTTGGGTTCCAAGGCCCGACGTACTTAGGATTTAGACCGGCGGATGGCCTCTCTGTTGAGTTTGAAAGATGGGCTACGGAGTGTCGGATAACCTCGGTGGGGCATTCCTAACAAGGTGTACGCCACCTTGGAGATCCGTGCGTGTAGTGTAACACAAGTGCACCCCTGTAGGGAAGATTAATCTATTCGAATAGCCGTGTCCACGGTAACAGGACGCTTTATGCTGAAGCTGGATCTTACCACTACAAACTATTATTATTAAATTGTATGGTTCCGAGTTTTCTTCCTCGCTGGAATGTCGAGGAAGGGATCTGGGAGGCATTGCTAATTATTACAACTTACTATTATACAATGCTGCAGCAACTTCTGCTGCATTGTTACTTTATGCTTTATATAAACTGTTGGCTCTTCTCTCCTCATGCTGCTAGAATCGTCGGAAGATGCTAGTCTTCGATAGGCCTAGCTTCTTACCCTTATTCTGATTTATATCTTGCAGTCCACTATATATAGCCTCCCCTTCCTTTTGATACAATGCATAAATGCTTAGTAGCGGACATAAGACTCGCGGGTATGCTAGATACTCACCTGCTTTATTTTCCCCTTTTATTGTTTTGCCTGATCGGTCGCTGCAGTCGACGTTGGAGCCTTGGAGTCCAGGAGCAGGAGATCCCCGATGCCGACCACCGCAACATGAAGATCCCCGATGCCTTCTACGACGTCGAGTTCCCCTTTGACCAGGAGTAGTTTGGAGGTTCCCAGGCAGGAGGCCTTGCCTTTTCGATCGAGTGTTGATTTTGTGCTAGCCTTCTTAAGGCAGATCATGCGTACCCTGTGTCTGTACTCAGATGCTATTGCTTCCGCTAACTTTGTGCTTTCGAGCTGTTGTATTCAAGCCCTCGTGGCCCCTGGCTAGTATTAAACAGCTTGTATTATTTTATTTGTAGAGTTGTGTTGTGATATCTCACTGTGAGTCCCTGATCTCGACCGTGTACCTTGCGTGTATGATTACTGTACACGGTCTGATTTTGGGGGCGTCACAAGTGTGAAGGTCCCAACATAGCTATATTCATATATGATCATCTCTATGGAGTACAGATATAAGAAGGAGCATGAGTGTGGATCTCTCAAAAGGAATAGTAGTGTGCCCCCTTCTCTCTTTTTATTTTATTTTTCTCTTTTTTCCAATTTTTTTATATTTTTTTGGTGGCCTCCATGGATCTTTCCATTTAACTCTCATTTGTCCTCTTTGGGATTTTTCCTCACTAGGGGCAACACTCTATTTTACAAGAAGTATAGAAGGTGGACGCCAACTCTCGGAGTGAGAAGAAGGCAATGCACGACACAAGAGAGGCTAGCAAATATGAGGAGGTGGAAGTGTCAACTTTTGAATACTTACATTAGTCTGAAGAACTCATGCACTTATTATCGGTAACTCTCAATCTAATCAGGAGGTTCACAAAGAGACAAGTACCCCGAGGAGGAGTGTATTGGGGTTTGGTTATCCTTGCGCATCCTCGACTCATGGTACATGAGTGTACTCTAATATCCGATACCTCCAAAGATTAGTGATACATCTAGTAGCTAGAGTTCTCAACTAGTTTTTGTAGTTTTTGAAAATAAACACGTATTGGCCAAAATACGATATCTATCACTAATAGGTTAGAGCTCTTGACACCAAAAGTTCAAACATTACTCACAACAATACCTCAAACCTATTGCAAGTTACTACTACAATTGAATAGCAAACCTCAATTACCTACTTTAAGTCAAGACACACAACTCAGTGCAATAGGCCAACTCTCTAAACAAGATAAACATGAAGACTCAAGATAGTTCTAGCAACAAACTAAAAAAAGATCTTAAAAAGATAAGCATGAAAACTAAGAGCTAAACATGACAGCAGCTACGAAAAGATAAAGAACACACAACAAAATAAAGATAAGCATGAAAATCCTATGATGTGTTCTAGTTTAAAGTGGAGTGTGTTTCTCTCCCACAAAAAGAAAGCTGGGTTCTAACTTGTTATGAACAGCAAGCAAAGCTACAGAAAACTAAAAATAAAGTAAAGAGCAAGATGCTCCAAGCATAGCACATAACACATGAAGTGATAAAAATATAGTGCAACGAATGCCGAACTGATAATTGTTGATGAAGAAGGGCATGCACGGGGGCATTCCCAAGCTTAGATGCTTGAGTCTCCTTGAATATTTCTTGGGGGTGCATGGGGGCATCCCCAACCTTGAGAGTTTGACACTCCCGGATCTTCTTTCATTATCTTCCCTCGTACACTTGAAAACTCCCTTCATACATAACTCATCATAAGATGATTAGAGAGGTTAGTACCCACAATAAAAAAAAATTTCCTCTACTGGAAATAAATATTTCTCAAGATTTCCAAAAAGTTTTTGCAAAGAAAAATCTAGCACAAGACTTGCAAAACTGAGGAAAGGAAAAATGTGGAAGAATCTGTGAAGAACAGACCAACAGGTAGTAAATAATTTCTTTGGGGTACTTCTGCAACTCAAATAAAAAAACTCAGAACAGACGCCCGAAAGCTAACTGTATAAAGCATGTTGTCAAAACAATTCAGATCAAAAATATGATCTGGTGATTTATCGTGAATTTTTCCGTCCAAGGACAGAATCTGTTTTCTGGGTAGCATGTCACAAGTTCTGAACTTTCTTGCAATCAGAGGCTGAACTAGGCACGGAGCTTGAAAATACAGATACAATGATGTTGCTCCAGTAGTAACAATCATCAAGACCACTAAAATAGAAGGAAAACCATCTTGGGTTTCCTCCCAACAAGCGCTTTCTTTTACGCCTTTGAGCTAGGCAAGATGCAAAAAGATCAAGTTTTATCAATAGTAAGAGAATAGCTTGCCCGTGTAATAGACTCAAAAGGTAACTTAATCTTATTTCTAGGGATGTGTTCCATCCCCTTTTTGAGAGGGAATTTAAATTTTATATTCCTCTCTTTCATATCAATGACAACATTAACGGTGCGAAGAAAAGGGCGTCCCATAATAATTGTACATAAGGGTTCACACTCAATGTCCATAATAGTAAAATCAACGGGAACATAATTGTCATTGACGATGATAAGAACATCGTCAATCCTCCCCAAATGTTTCTTACGGAATAATCAGCGAGACCACCAAAATAACAAGGATCAAAATGTTTCAATTCAAACATATCATACATTCTTTTGGGCATAACGGAGGTACTAGATCCAACATCACATAAAGCATAGCAAGAGAAGTTATTTAATTTAATTTTGATCATAGGATCCCAACCATCTTCTAGCTTTCTAGGTATGGAGACTTCTACTATAAGCTTCTCCTCCCTAGCTTTAATGAGAGCATTAGTGATATGCTCCGTGAAAGCAAGATTTAGTGTGCTAGTGTGGGGGTCTCTAGACATTTTGTGTAGTAAGCTAATAACTTCAGAAAGGGTACAACTTACAAAATCAATATCACTACTATCAAAGGTGGTAGTGGAGTCATCTAGGCTCACTCGTTTGAAAGCTTCTATGTTGATAGGAGTTTCTTCTTCTACGGTTGAGGTAATAGCATCACCATTAATAGGTTAATGGGACTAGGGGTGTGTTGAGTGCTAAGAGTTTGAGTATCCTCAACAACTTGGATAGTAGCAATGGTATGGTGTGTAGGAAGGCTCTTAATTCTATCTTCTTCCTCCTTTTCTCTAGCCCATCTTTCTTTAAGTTTATCCATCATCCTAATGTTTTCATTAATTTGCACTTGAATAACATGCATAGGAGTGGGCTTCCTCTCCTCGAGGGGAGAAGTTCTAATTTTAAGCATCTCAACATCAAGGGCTAGGTTGTCTAACTTCAAAGAGAGATTATCTAATTTGTCTATTTTTTCTTCTATACTCTTGTTGATGGCTTTTTGGGTAGTGATAAAGTCCTTAAGCATGCTCTCTAATTCAGAAGTGGAGTTCTTGTTGCTAGGATAGGTGTTGTTGCTCCCATAGTTGTTGGATGGGAACGGTTTAGGATTTCTAACAAAGTTACTCCTATAAGAATTGTTGTTGAAGTTTTTTCTAGAGATCAAGTTCACCTCTACTCGTTCTTGAGCAACCAAAGAATTTGAAGGAACATCATGAGGATCAATAGGATCTTGCTTGGTAAGTAAAGGCATGATCAAGTCAACCTTTTAATTTAGGGAGGAGATCTCCTCGATAGAGTTTACCTTCGTACCTGTTGGAGCTCTTTCAGTGTGCCATTGGGAATAGTTGGTCATCATCTCATCTAGTAGTTTTGTGGCAGCACCAAGTTTTGTTGACATAAAGGTTCCTCCCGCGGCCGAATCTAACAGGTTCCGCGAGGTAAAGTTCAACCCTGCATAAAAAGTCTGGATAACCATCCAAGTAGTCAAACCATGCGCGGGGAAATTCTTAACAAGAGATTTCATACGTTCCCAATCTTGGGCAACGTGTTCATTATGCAATTGCTTAAAATTCATAATGTTAGTCCTTAATTGGATAATTTTATTAGGTGGGTAATACTTCCCAATAAAAGCATCCTCGCACCTATCCTAAGAATCTATGCTATTCCTAGGCAAGGATTGAAACCAAATTTTAACTCCTCCTCTCAAGGAGAAAGGAAAAAGCTTAAGCTTAACTATATCACCTTCTACTTCTCTATACTTTTGCATATCGCAAAGCTCAACAGAATTATTCAAGTGTAAAGAAGCACCATCGCCAGCACCAGAGAATTGTTCTTTCATAACAAAGGGTAAGCAAAGAAGGTTTAATTTCATAAGAGGATGCTGAAGTGGAAGGTGTAGCAATAGGAGTGCAGATAAACTCATTGTTGTTGTGACTAGTGAAGTCACACAACTTAGTTTTCAGTGGTACCCATAGTAGCAGCAAACAGGACAAGCAATTTTTTGTAATTTTTGATAAAGGAAACTAAAGCAAAAACTTAAAGGTAAACCAAGAAGACTAAAAAGCAAAGATAAAAGATAGTGTCCAACTCCCCTATCTTGAAGAGAAGATTCCCCAACAACGGCGCCAGAAATAGCTTGATGGCACTGAAGTAGTGCTCCTCGTTGGCTACCCCAAGTGGAAGGTTGAGATGTAGCATAGCGTAATTTCCCTCAGTGAAATCACCAATGTTTGTCTCCAGTAGGACTGCAGCAACGACAAGTAGGTGACAACGGCGCTAGAAATTACTAGCACGAGTTGACGTGGACCTGCACACAGATACAGAGAGGTTGTCAATCTCTCCGGCCTTGCTGTTTACAAAGGGTCAAACACAATAGATAAGAGGTAATGATAACAGCAACTAGAAAGTAAAATAGAAAGTAAATTGAAGGTGTAAACAGTGGTGGAAATATGGAGCGGGGTCCCATGATGTTCACTAGTGATGTCTCTCTCCCAAAAGACGATAAACAACCATGCGAGGTAAACAAATTACCGGTGGGAAATTGATAGGATTACGGGCGCAAACCAATGCAGACTATGCTACAAAATAAAGGAAGAGGCTCCAAAGCATGGGCAGTACGCCAAAACAAGTAGACCAAAATCCATCTGCATCTACTATCTAATCATCCACCTTGAGATATCTATCCAGAACATCTTGCTGGTATTAAGTTGCGAGCCCCACCCAAAGTGTGAACCCAAAGCAACATACAACTGCATTAAAAGAACATTGCGTAAAGTAAACAATCCTTGCAACCGTGGTTACAAGCACCGTTGTTTTCTACCTTGTGGAAACAACACATCCCCTAGACTCATGTTTCTATCATTCAAGCTAGTCATCAGGGGGCATTAACCCACAAACATGCATAACGCTCCCTCTTGGAGTTGCTATCTAACACTTGGCCAAAGTAATAAAAAGCAACGGAGAACATGCAAGAATTAATCAAGAACACAAATATAAAAGGAGAAGAACCTAATATATTACTCATCACAATCTGAACATAGTCTCATAATCCATCAGATCCCAGCAAACTCAACATAGCAACAACAGAAAGAATTACATATGTTCCATGATCATGTAGGGCAGCTCACAAGGTCTAATCCATGAAGAACAAAGAGGGGGAGACGACATCACATAGCTATTGATCATGGACCCATGGTCCAAGGCGGACTACTCACGGCTCATCCGGGAAGCGTCCATGGTGGTGCAGAAGCTCCCGGAGGTCAATCCTCCCTCCAACAGGGTGACGGGAAGAGGTCTTCTGGTGCTCCCCATCTTGGAAGTGCGGCGGCGGTGGAACAGAGGTGAGATCGCGAAAAAGGGTTTTATCCTCGGGGGTTTCAGGACGAAGGAAATATATAGGCAAAGGAGCATCCAGGGGGGCCACCAGGTGTCCAGGCGGCCTCCCGACGCGGCCCCACCCTAGGTCGCGCCCCCTGGCCGCCTGGGCACCAGGTGGGGCCCCTCTGGCCCCCTTTGGGACTCCGGAAGCTTCCGTTACGCTGATTTTTTATATATTTTCCCCGGAATTTTTCTGGAATTTTATGTAATGGGAAAACCTGAAATAAAAAGATGACAGAAAATAGAAACTGGGGTGCACTGAGTTAATAGGTTAGTCCAAATATGATCAAAAGTGTATGAAAGTTTATCAAAAGCATAGAAATATGACCCAAAACATGCATGGAGCAAGCAGAAATTATAGATACGTTTCGGACATATCGGTCAGCCTATGGGTCGGTTCATTAGGGAGAATGCCGAGAAGAAGATATGACATGTATATCCACCGTCTTACAAGACAAGGACCGACTTACAAGGAAGGAGTCGAAGCCTCCTTGGGGGAGAAGATAGCCGCCAAGGAGATAGAATAGGACTCCAACTCGTGTAGTAGGGGGAATTGTTGAAAAATCCTAGGACTCGGCATGTATATAAGCCGAGGTCCCGGGACTTCCTGAGGGCGAATAATCTAAGACTATTTCTTGAGACACCGACTACTTCTAGCGCCCTTGTAATAGAGATCTCCCACATGTAATACAAGAAAGTCAAGAAGTAGGTCTTTACCTCATCGAGGGTCCGAACCTGGGTAAATCCCCGTGTCTGTCTTGTGCCGACTCATCGTTGCTGACTCTCCCTCCTCGTATCCATTCGTAGCCACGGCCCTGCTTAAGTTCTCCTATGAGGACAACTGACGTGTTTTTCCCACGAAAGTTGGCGCCCATTGTCAGAACCCTCTGTTAGATAATGTGCTAGGATCAAAGTCACCTTGCATCATGTTAAATTTTTTGAAAGAAATCAATTGAAATCAAATTCAAATGCAAACGGGAGAAGGAACCCCCCTCAGATGAATTAATTCAAAAGGCCAGAAATAAATCTTCTCCAAAAATTCATGTTTGATTTTTGAAAAGTCTTATAAATGAGTGTGATCACATATCAAGTGATGTGGGACCCACCCCATGCTCACGGATTTTTTCAAAAACCCTTATTTGATTTAAAGTTCAAATAATTTGAATTTTAAAAATGTTCAAACTTTACAAGTGGCTAGCCTATTATATTGTGAAGCCACATAAAAAGTTTCAGCATTTAATAAAATGCCTAGCTATTTATTTAGCACAACAAAACAAAAAGGCAGAAAAGAAAACAGAAAGGAAAAAGGAAAAGAGGCTCACCTGGTTTCGGCCCAACTCATCCCCCCAGCCAGCCCAGCCCACCCAGCCTTGTCGTCTACCCCTGGGCACGAGCACACAACTGCGTGGCCGGCATGCCGACGCCGGCGGGCAGCAGCAAGCCTGCCTGGCCCCTCCCCGACCCTCCTAGAAGCGCCACGACGACGCCCTGGAGACGCCGTGTCCATTCCCCCCTGGGAGCTGTCTCCCCTTTCTCTCCCGCTCGATTCCATTGCCGTCCGTGAGCAACCGTGGAACACGCCGCCGTCTTCACGCGGCCACCATCGACGAGAGGATGCACCGCCAAGTCCATCCGCTCCGCCGTCGTCTACAACCCCACCGTGCAGAAGGAATCGAAGCCAGGCGCCCCCACGAGCTCGCTAACTTCATCGTCTTCGTCTCCGGCCGCCGCGGATCCACCTCAAAATCCGGCAGCTCCAGAGCTTCCCCGCCTCCATCGACTGCACAGCTGCACTCCCTGCGTCTGGGTGAGCGTTTCCCCTCAAGCCACGGCTTCCTTCCCCTCCTCTAGCTCGATCTGCCATGGACGCCGGAGTACAGAGCCGCCGTGCTCGTCGTCGACGAGCCTACGCTATGCAATCGACCCCGTCACCTTGTCCGTTGTCACCGCCGTGCTCCTCTGGTTCGATCCCGCCTAAACCCGCTCCAAATGGCACCTCCTAGCGAGATCCAGCTCACAGCCGTAGCTCCGTCGCCGCAAAACTCGACGCCGGCGAGCGTACAGAGCACCCCAGCACTTGGAGTTGGTCCCATTCGACGCGCAACGCAAAGGGCTTCGATCTGGAGGTTACATCGCTCGATTTGGTGCTCGGATTCGCCGTCTACGCGGACGACACCGTCTCGGGAGGTCGCCGGAGTTGAGCCGCCGGCGAGCTGACATGGCCGGCGTCATTAGCACTAACCCACCCCGCTAATGACCCCCCTAACCCACTGACACTGGGCCCCAGTGGCTTAATTAGCCACTCGTTAGATTAATCCAGCCGGATTAGAACCCTGTGACACTGACATGCTGGCCCCACATGTCAGCCCCCCACACGTCAGCCTGACGTCATGCCTACGTAGTAAAGCATTTAAATTGATTTATTTAATTCCAGAAATTCCAGAAAAAGGCTGAAACTTTGGAAATTCATAGAAAATTCATATTAACTCCAAATTTAACATATAATATATGAAAAATGATCAGGAGAAATTAATCTATCCAAATATACAACTTTCAACTATGTTTGAATTGAATTTAAAATGGGACCAGTAACATTTGCTATTTGGTTTAATTGGAATTTAATCAAATTAAATTCAAATGCTTTTGCAATTTGAATCTTAGCAACATGCCACATTTCATTTGAACATCAGAAGCATATCATACATATTTCAAGATGAATTTCATTGATCAAACAATAGCATTTGTAACTTGGCTAAATTGAATTCAAATTGGAGTTTGAATTTGCAATTCATTTGCAATATACTCCATTTAAATGGAATTGGCTCACACATCAGAAGCATGCAAAACAAGTTTCAACCTTCAACCATGTGCTTGTGCATTGTATTTACTTTGCTACCTTGTTTGTTGTTTGTCGAGTAGAAGTTGAACCGGAACAGGAGGCTGCCCCCTTCGTTGAAGATCCCGAGACTGAACCTCGTCAGCAAGGCAAGCAAACCCCCATTGATCATGTCGATAAAATCCCACTTCCCTCTCATATCTCGCTTATGCATTGTATAGGATGATTACCATGCTACGTTTCTACCGCATAGATGAACCCATTCCTTTGCATGACCTATCATTTGTCAAAGTAGTAAGCAAACCATAATCCTAGAAAATGTAGGAGTTGATTGATATCATGTGGCCCCTGCAATTGTTGCTGCGTATTGCATGCTTAGAGTGATACCATGTTGATACTGTTATGTGAGTCAGGATGGTAGCAATCATGTTGATGATGGTGGAAATGTGTTGGTGAATCCACCCTAATACAAGCTGAACGATGAGAGGCTATGTAGGAGTACACAGTGGGTTGTCTCATTGAACACCGCCCTAAGTCCGAGTTCTTGTGTGGTGATCCAAGATGAAGAGTACAACCACACATTGGGCTCACTAACCCCTCTCAACCTATTAACTCATCCCTTTCGATGTCCAGATGTCGCAATAGTTCAGAGTTCTGGTAGGTTTGTGGCCTGGTTGCTAAGTGAGAGAACGGCTCAACCGAGACCGGCTTATCCACCACGCACACATCATCTGGGTCCACTTCGGTAAACCGGCCGGGTTCACGATAGTGGTAGCCAACCCAGGTAGGTGGCTTTCTTGGACTAGATCGGCTATGAGGTAACAGTTGTGGTGAGAATCCTTGCTGACACCCCTTGAATGGTGTCGAGATCAAAGGCGGTAACTGGTGGTCATGTGTGTGTAGCGGTACACCCCTGCAGGGTTAAAAAAACTATTCGAATAGCCGCATCCGCGGTTAAGGACTGCTTGGAAAGATTAGCTTGATTATTAGACAACTTGAACTGGATAATTATAAAACTTGCCAAGATAAGCGTGAGTGCTATGGCGAGATTTCTCGTGGGGAAGTTGAGGAAGGCACCATAGAGGTGTAATTGGTTGGAGAATGTAGTGGACTCGTGTACGCTTCTTACCTCAAGTCTGGTACTCGTAGTTCAGGACTAGCCAAGTCAAAGCTGGTTCTTCTGCAAGTGAACCCCACCTCCCTTTACCTTGATACATGTGCGTGAGTAGTATATTTCCTACGTAAGTCTTGCTGAGTACGACTTTGTACTCATGTTTGCTTATTCTATGTTTTAGATGAACCCACTGACCCGGAAGGTGGATTCTTCATCGATATCGACGATTGAAGACCAAGCTAGTGTAGTCCCAGTCAGACGACTGGTTCCCTCGTGGAGGGCTTGTGTTTAAATAAGGCTTCTTAAGCCATTTGTTAAACTTGTCTGTACTCAGACCTACTTTTCTTCCGCTTGTTTGTTGTAATGTTGGATCACATGCTTGTGATCTCTGTGTGCACTCTGTGAGAGTTATCAATAAAATGTATACTTTGTAGAGAATTGCAATGATACCTGTTGTTCATACAAGGCATGTGTGATGCGTGTATGTTTATAACATGCATGTCTTTGTATGGGTTTTCGAGACCTTAGTTGTGATCTGGCTGGCGGTCTTTTATACACCAAGTGGCCCTTAGATGTGCGCAGCTTGGGGCATCGCGATGCGATTGTTTGAGACTCTGTCTCGTACACACTTTGTTGTATGATCGAGCCCTCCCTAGACCCCGACTAAGTGATCGGGCTGGAGTAAGTCTATGTAAGAGTTATGAGATAGTCGAAAGTATGGTTGAGGCGACTTGTCTGTGAATATGGGAGTTCATCACCCATATCATTTAGACTTGTGTGCGGATGACGAGGACCCATCTCAGTTGATCATCCGGCCTGGATGGGATGCCCCTCACGTACGATGCTTTCCGAGAACGTTATGTGCTTGGCCTTGTCTGCTTAGACAAGTGGGTACGGTTCTCGGCTCTCCATATGACAATGTCGTAGCGGGACTTGCATACGCTAAGCCTGGGTCCCGACAGACTTGGTATCAGAGCAGGACTGACTGTAGGATTATCAGCCTTGGCCGAAGTCGAGTCTAGATTGCTATAGTTATATAGTTACTCTGGGTATATAAGGGAACAACGTAAGGCTTCTTTTTCTCCTTACCCTCATCATTCTGAGTTCTGAGTCACCCTCATCTTATTCTATAGGAAGATAGGACTAGGCTCATCTCTGTCTGATTAGAACATCTCGTTGTTTGCTTCCTTATAGCCGTAGGAAAGTTGTGTTCGGTTTGCTAGAATTGTTGTGCTTCCTGATTTCTTACTTCATATGTAAGTGTTGTTTTCATGTTGTAAGAAATTGTCTTTTCTTGCATTACAGCCGTTATGCTGCCCGAGTCATTCCAAGTTTCTTCATAATCTGATTCATTTGCAAACTCCTTCTTTCTGTTTCAGATGGCGGATCTTCCCCCTCGGCAGATTGTTTGTCTGACCCGGTGCCTCGATGTGCGTGGGCATCCAGCCATGCTCACCGAGATGATGTCCTTCATTGGCTATCGATGGTATCCTGAGTACACCGTTGAGGACCAGTTCCTTGACTTCAACCAGACTCAGTTCCACTGCACTGTCAGGATTTACCCGCACCATATTGGAGTCTCTCAGCCTGTCCTTGTTGGTCATGGCATTGGTGTCACCGAGAACATGGCTCTGCAGGATGCTGCATACTCATGTATTACCCTGCTGAGAGAGGAGCATGCACTGCTTGCAGGATCACCTTTCCGCTATATCCTTGCTGCACTTCCAGGAGAAGAGGGATATTACACCGGATTGTACACAGATCACTCCCTGGAGGATACTTTGCTTCAGATCACTGCTCGGCATGCTTGTGATATAGATCGTGATGCACGTGCCCTTCGTTTTGAGCTTCACGCCACCCGTGTCCGTCTGTATCGAGCACTTACACTCCTGACTCCTTTTGTGAGTGTTGGATCAGTGGAGTATGATGCTATCTACCCAGCCAGGACACAGATGCCTTCTCGAGTTGCTTGGCCCGAGATTGGAGGCATTTTTCCACCCCGTGGTCCTCTGCTTCCACCCTACGCTGGACCTAGGCCCCATCCTTGCGCAAATGGATATCAGGGTCCACAGGCCTCCGTGTTTTCCGATGGTCACCTTCAGCTACCGGGTTACGCGGGTAACTTCTACGAGGACTACTATGGAGATGGAGATGAGTGAGACCGCATGTGGTCTTAATTTAGTGAGGATTTAGTAGTATCCTAGTATATTGTACGCAAGTTGTTCTAAGTTCTAGAGGCTTAGATAAATAATGGATAGGAAGTCAGAGTGCCTCTGAAGGATGTATCATCTTCATCACGTTTGTATTAGCTTGGAGCTTGTACTAAAACGATGTATTGTTTGTATGACAGCTTGTGAATATATGGCTTGTATGCTTTTATCACCATGTTGTCAAGATGATTACTTCCTTTGCTCTGTGATTCTTCCAGTACCTTCAATACCTTGTTTAGACTTTTCCAATCAACTCTGTTTGACTTTGGTTTTCACCTTCAGGATCTCTCAAGGAACCCGTGGCCAGATTGGTTGTAACCAGGGTCGTGGGAATGATCAGGAGGAAGGCAACCTTCCACCCCCACCCACGATGGCTCAGGTTCTAATGGAGGTTGAGAGGAACCGCCGAGACTCTCACCACCTGTTGGAAGTCATTGCTCACAACACCACTCAGTAGCGCAATGAATTGGTGTCCCTGAACGATTTCATCCGGCTTCATCCCCCAGTTTTCAGTTACTCCACCGAGCCCCTTGACGCCGATGACTGGCTTCGCAGCATCGAGAGGAAGCTCCAGGCAGGCCATGTTGCAAATGGCGACAAGGTCAACTATGGCACCTATCACCTTGAAGGTGCAGCTAGCTCTTGGTGGGAGAACTTCCTGAATATGCGTCCCGTTGGACCGCCCGCATCTTGGGATGAATTCTGCACTTCCTTCCGTGAGCACCACATTCCCAAGGGTCTTATGGACCGCAAGCGTGAGGAGTTCTGTAACCTCAACCATGGCAGAAGGACCGTTGACGAGTTTAGTCGTGAGTTCAACCGACTTGCTCGTTATGCTACCGAAGAAGTCTCCACCCACTCCAAGAAACAAGAAAGGTTCCGTCGCGGACTAAACTCTGTACACCGTCGTGGGCTCAACATACATGACTTTTCCACATTCCAGGTCCTTGTCAAAAAGGCCATCAAGGCAGAGGACATGAACACCCCCAACGATTTTCGCAAACACCCTAGAGACAACAGTTCATCCAGTTCTGGCTCCCAGAAGCGTAAGATCTGGATCCCCAACAATATGTTCCGCCAGAACAACCCACCGAGGCCATCCTATGTGGCGCCTCGTCCACCAACTCAGTTCCACCCAGCTCCACCAAACAACCCAGCTCCGCGAACTGTTTTTGGAGCCTGTTACAAGTGTGATCAGGCAGGCCACTATTCTCGTGAGTGCCCCCAGAACCAGATCCAGCATCAGAATGCTCCACCCCGTGTCGGAGGCAACAACAATGGTCGTGGAAAGCCCCCCAGAAGGTCTACACCGCAAAACCCGCTCCTCCCGCCACTCGTGGACGTGTGAACCAGATTGCCGCCGAAGAGACTGACGACACCACGGACGTCATTCTTGGTACGCTCCCAGTCAATTATGCTCCTACTTCCGTTCTTTTCGACCCAGGAGCATCTCATTCATTCATGTCGGAAAGTTATGCACTTCGTCATGAGTTATCTTTTGTTGAATTGTCCACCCCAATGATTATTCAAACTCCAGGGTCAAGATGGCAAACTAATAGATTAATCCATGGAAACCAAATTGCAATTGAGGGTTTAGTATTCCTTGCTTCACTCATGGCCCTCAAATCTTCTGATATTGATGTCATCCTTGGCATGGATTGGCTATGAAGACAGAATGCCTACCTGGATTGCAAAGGCAAATCCGTGAAACTCACCCACCCTTCAGGAAAACCGTCAACTATACCTCACCCAGAACAAGAACCCAAGTGCATTCCTTGAATGTACTTCCCCTTCCCGAACTTGAAGATATTCCGGTGGTTCGTGACTTCCCGGATGTCTTTCCTGAAGAGCTGCCGGGCATGCCACCCGACAGATGTGTAGAGTTTATAGTGGATCTTGTACCAGGAACCGCACCAATTTCTAGACGCCCATATAAAATGGCCCCACGTGAGTTAGTTGAGCATAAATCCAACTTGATGCTTCGTTGGAAAAAGGCTTCATCCGCCCTAGCTCATCGCCATGGGGTTGCCCCGTTCTGTTTGTAAAGAAGAAAGATGGAACAGAAAGGATGTGCGTAGACTATCGCCCGCTAAATTTAGCGACGATAAAGAACAAGTACCCATTGCCCAGGATCAATGATCTTTATGATCAACTTGCAGGATCCTCTGTCTTCTCCAAGATGGATTTCAGATTAGGTTATCATCAAATAAAAATCCGAAACGAGGACATTCCCAAAACGGCTTTTACTACTCGTTATGGTCTTTACGAGTACACCGTCATGTCCTTTGGTTTAACCAATGCCCCCGCCACTTTCTCACGCATGATGAATTCGATCTTCATGGAGTACTTAGATAAATTTGTTGTGGTTTATCTCGATGATATTCTCATCTACTCGAAGAACGAAGAAGAACATGCCGAACACTTAAGGCTGGTATTGATGAAACTTAGAGAGCATCGCCTGTATGCTAAATTCTCCAAGTGTGAATTCTGGCTACCAGAAGTGACCTACTTAGGCCACGTGATTTCTGCAAAAGGCATTGCTGTGAAACCCGAGAGAGTTCAGGCCGTCCTTGACTGGACTCCACCTGAATCGGTTAAGAAAGTTAGGAGTTTTCTTGGCCTAGCCAGCTATTGCCGTCGCTTCGTCGAGAACTTTTCTAAAGTTGCAAAGCCTCTAACTGAACTCCTCAAGAAAGATAAGAAATTCCTATGGACTCCCAAGTGCGAGGAAAGCTTTCAAGAGCTAAAAATAAGATTGACTTCTGCACCCGTACTTGCACCTCCAGACACCAAAAAGGATTTCGAGATCTATTGTGACGCATCACGGCAAGGGTTAGGATGCATACTTCTGCAAGATCGACATGTGGTAGCTTATGCTTCACGCCAGTTGCGGCCACATGAAGAGAACTATCCTACCCATGACCTTGAACTCGCGGCCGTAGTTCATGCCCTAACAACTTGGCGACATTACCTCCTTGGTAATCGTTGTGAGATTTATTTCGACCACCAAAGCCTCAAATATAATTTCACCCAGCCAGATCTTAATCTTAGGCAAAGACGCTGGATTGAGTTGATAAAAGATTACGACGTAGTAATTTCTTACACCCCAGGCAAAGCCAATGTCATGGCTGATGCCCTAAGTCGTAAGTCGTATTGTAACAACCTCATGTTACAACAGTATCAACCACTTCTTCATGAGGACTTTCGCAAGCTCAATCTTGAGATTGTTCCTCATGGCTATCTTTCTACCTTGGTGGCGAAACCAACTCTTGAGGATCAAATCATAGTTGCCCAAAGGCGTGCACGAGGTGTCCACCGGATCAAGGAGAACATTGCTAGCGGAGTTGCTAAATGTTTCTCCACAGATAGCAAGGGAACGGTATTCTTTGGAAATCGTTTGGTAGTACCTAAGAATAGGGAACTAAGGCAACTCATCTTCATGGAAGCCCATGACACACCCCTCTCGATTCATCCCGGTAGCACAAAAATGTACTGAGATCTACGCCAGAGATTTTGGTGGACTAGGATGAAGAGAGACATTGCTCAATTTGTTGCCGAATGTGATGTTTGTCTTCGCATTAAGGAAGAACATCAAAGACCTGCTGGTACACTTCAACCTTTGTCTATTCCCGAGCGGAAATGGGGCAAAGTCGGTATGGACTTCATCACCGGCTTTCCAAGAACCCAGAAAGGAAACAATGCCATCTTCGTTGTCATAGATAGGCTTTCCAAAGTTGCTCACTTCCTTCCGGTTCGCGAGTCTATAACTGCTAGCCAGTTAGCGGACTTGTAAATCTCTAGAATTGTATCCCTTCACGGTGTTCCTTTGGAAATCAATTCTGATCGTGGTAGCCTTTTTACCTCTAGATTTTGGGGAAGCTTTCAGAATTCTATGGGAACTCATCTCTCCTTTAGTACAGCTTTCCATCCTCAGTCTAGCGGTCAAGTCTAAATGGTTAACCAAATTCTTGAAGACATGCTCAGAGCTTGTGTTATCTCATTCGGAAAGAATTGGAAGAAGTCTCTGCCATTCGCCGAATTTGCTTATAACAACAGTTTCCAATCTAGTCTGAACATGGCTCCTTTTGAACTTCTTTATGGACGACGATGTCGAACACCACTAAACTGGTCAAAAACCGGTGAAAGACAATTCTTTGGACCGGACATGATCAAGGAAGCAGAAGACCAAGTTCGCATTGTTCGTGATCAATTGAAAGCAGCCCAGTCTCGTCAGAAAAGCTACTATGATCGTCATCATAGGCAAGAGAGCTACAATCTGGATGAGAAGGCTTACCTTCGGGTTACTCCTCTGAAGGGAACCCAACGTTTCGGTATCAAAGGCAAGTTGGCCCCACGTTACATCAGAACTTTCCGCATTATTGCTAAACGTGGAGAAGTTGCCTACCAACTTGAACTACCCCCGCACCTTTCCCGAGTACATGATGTATTCCATGTGTCCCAACTCAGGCGTTGCTTCAAGGACCCCATCCGCGAAGTCGACCATGAAACGCTTGATCTCCAAGATGACCTTTCTTATCGAGAATACCCCGTTCGTATTCTTGATTCCGCAGAGCGTGTCACTCGTCGTCAGAAGATTAGGTTTCTGAAAGTGCAATGGTCACACCACTCTAAAAGAGAAGCTACATGGGAAAGAGAAGACCGTCTCAATGCCGAGTACCCCACCTTCCTCCCGCAGACTTCTGAATCTCGGGACGAGATTCTTTTGAGTAGGGGCGAGTTGTCAGAACCCTCTGTTAGGTAATGTGCTAGGGTTAGCCAGTACTCTTGCATCATGTTAAATTTTCAAAAGAAATCTTTGAAATCAAATTCCAAAGCAAAATGGGAGAAGAAACCCCCCAGATGAATTAATTCAAAAGGCCAGATAAAAATCTTCTCCAAAAATTCTTGTTAGATTTTTGAAAAATCTTATAAATGAGTGTGATCACATATCAAGTGATGTGGGAACCATCCCATGCTCATAGATTTTTTTCAAATTTCAAACAGTGCCTTGGAATTAATCAAAAACCCCTATTTGATTTAAAGTTCAAATTATTTGAATTTTAAAAATGTTCAAAATTTATAAGTGGCTAGTATATTATTTTGTGAGGCCATATAAAAATTATGAGCATTTAATAAAATGGTTTGCTATTTATTTTAGCTAGCCAAAAAAAATGTCAAAAAAAAAGAAAAACAGAAAAGAAAAGGAAAACCTTTACCTGTCGCCTAGGCGAAGCCGGCCCATCGAGCCCAGCCGGCCCAAAAGGGCACAGTGGTCTTCTTCCCCGATCCCGCGCCTCCAAGCTGCTCGGTGGAATGCCACCGAGCTAGCCGTGCACGTCGCCGCCTCTCCAGACGCTACCTGCGCCTCCCGCGACTTCTAGCCACGCCACGGAGACGCTGGAGACGTCGTGCGTCCATTCCCCCCCTCCCTAGTGCCGATCCTCCTCTTTCTCGCTGAGCCCCGCGAAGAACAGGACGCCGCCGTCGCCATGGCTTGAAGCCCGCGTGGCCAACGTCGTTCCCGAGCTGCGTCGTGTTGTCCATTGTCCTCGCCATCCTCGACTTCGTCTCCGTGCAGAAGGAATCGAGCTCGGACGCTCTGTAGCCGCCGGAATCATCTCCACATCGCTGCCGGACCTGCAAGCCAACTCCGCCGAAATCGTCGTAGTTGAAGCCTCTCCGCCTCCACCGCCTGTGCCGTTGCGTTCACCACCTCCTGGTGAGAAGAACCCCCAACCTTGCGGCTCCTCAATCCCCCCTAGCCGATTCCGCCATGAGAGCAGAGGAAGGTCGCCGCCATGGACAATGCCCCCCTTGCTCCCGTGCCCCTGTCGATGCCCCAGAGCGTGCGTATGGCTCATGCGTGCGCTAGCTTCACAACGCGCCACTCGCCACCCCAAATGGTGCCCGTTTTCCCCCTCCCCGGCGCAGCCCTAGCTTCTGCTTCCGCCATCGTCGACGCCGGCGGCGCTCCAGTGACCCCCTGATGCTCTGGACGGGTCCATTCGATGCGGACGACGATGCTGAGCAAGATGGTGCCCTCCCTTTCCCCTCCCGTGCCCGATTTGCAACTCCGACGAGTTCTCCGGTGAACAGTACCGCCGTCGACGCCATTAGGGCTTAACCCAGTGCTTAACCCCCCTGGCCCCACCTGCCAGTGACCATGACATGTGGGCCAGTCCCCCTGCTAACCCCCTGTTAAGTTTAAATCAAAGTTAATCAGTGTATTTAAACAACAGAGTCACTTACATGTGGGTCCCAGTGGTCAGAGGCCCCCTGACGCCAGCATGACCTCATGCTGATGCAGTAAATGCTTTTCTAATTAAAGAAATTCCAGAAAATAACCCAAACTTTGGAAATTCATAGAAAATTCATATCAACTCCAAATTGGACAAATAATATATGAAAAATGATCAGGAGAAAATAAGCTATCCAAAAATCCAACTTTCAACTATGTTTGAGTTGATTTTAAAATGGGACCAGTAGCATATGTCATTTGAATTATTTGGAATTTATTCAAATTCAATTCAAATTCTTTTACAACTTGGACCATGGAATTATGCTATATTTCAACCACACTTCAGAGGCATATCATACACAATTCAAAATTATTCAAATTGATCAAACAATGTCACATATAACTTGCCTAAGTTTGAATACAAATTGGAGTTTGAATTTGCAATTCAATTTGCAATATACTCCATTTAAATGGAATTGCTTCACACATCAAAGCATTTACATCAAGTTTCAACCTTACATCATGTGATTGTGAATTGTATTTACATTGCTACTTTGCTTGTTGTTTGTCGAGTAGAGGTGGAACCGGAGCAGGAGGCTGCCCCCTTCGTTGAAGACCCCGAACCCGAACCTCGTCAGCAAGGCAAGCAAACCCCCATTGATCATGTCGATAAATTCTCACTTCCCTCTCATGTCTTGCTTATGCATTGTATAGGATGATCACCATGATAACGATTCTATCGCATAGATGAACCCATTCCTTTGCATGACCTATCATTTGTCATAGTAGTAGGCAAACCACAATCCTAGCAAATGTAGGAGTTGATTGATATCATGTGGCCCCTGCAAATGTTATCGCTTATTGCATGCTTATTATGATACCATGATGATACTGTGATGTGAGTCGGGATGGTAGTGATCATGTTGATGATGGTAGAAAAGTGTTGGTGAATTGACCCTAATACAAAGTGAACGATGAGAGGCTGTGTAGGAGTACACGGTGGGTTGTCTCATTGAACACCGCCCTAAGTCCGAGTTCTTGTGTGGTGATCCAAGATGAAGAGTACAACCACACATGGGGCTCACTGACCCCTCTCAACTTATTAACTCATCTCTTTCGATTTCCAGATGTCGCAATAGTTCGGAGTTCTGGTAGGTCTGTGGCCTGGATGCTAAGTGAGAGAACGGCTCACCCGAGACCGGCTTATGCACCACGCACACATCACTTGGGTCCACTTCGGTAAACCGGCCGGGTTCACGATAGTGGTAGCCAACCCAAGTAGGCGACTTTCTCGGACTAGATCGGCTATGAGGTAACAGTTGTGGTGAGCATCCTCGCTGGCACCCCTTGAATGGTGTCGAGATCAAAGGCGGTAAATGATGATCATGTGTGTGTAGCGGTACACCCCTGCAGGGTTAACAAAACTATTCGAATAGCCGCGTCCGCGGTTATGGACTTCTTGGAAAGCTTAGCTTGATTATTAGACAACTTGAACTGGATACTTCTAAAATACAGCAAGATAAGTGTGAGTGCTATGGCGTGCTTTCTCGTGGGGAAGTCGAGGAAGGTACCATAGTGGTGTAATTGGTTGGAGAAAGTAGTGGACTCGTGTACGCTTCTTACCTCAAAGTCTGGTACTCGTAGTTCAGGACTAGCCAAGTCAAAGCTGGCATTTCTGCAAGTGAAACCCCACCTCCCTTTACCTTGATACATGTGCATGAGTAGTATAGCTCCTATGTAAGTCTTGCTGAGTACGACTTTGTACTCACGTTTGCTTAATCTATGTTTTAGATGATACCACTGACCCCGAAGGTGGCTTCTTCATCGAACTGGACGACTGAAGATCAACTAGTCTAGTCCCAGTCAGACGACTGGTTCCCTCGTGGAGGGCATGTGTTTAAATAAGGCTTCTTAAGCCATTTGTTAAACTTGTCTGTACTCAGACATAATTTGCTTCCGCTTGTGTTGTAATGTTGGATCACATGTTTGTGATCTCTGTGTGCACTCTATAAGAGTTATCAATAAAAATGTATACTTTGTAGAGAATTGCAATGATACCTACTGTTCATACAAGGCATGTGTGCAGCGTGTATGTTTATAACATGCATGTCTTTGTATGGGTTTTCGAGACCTTAGTTGTGATCTGGCTGGCGGTCTTTCATACACCAAGTGGCCCTTAGATGTGCGCAGCTTGGGGCATCGCGATGCGATTGCTCGAGACTCCATCTCGTGCACACTTTGTGGTATGATCGAGCCCGCCCTAGACCCCGACTAAGTGATCGGGCTGGAGTAAGTCTATGTAAGAGTTATCAGATAGTCGATAGTATGGTTGAGGCGAGTTGTCTTTGAATATGGGAGTTCACCACCCATATCACTAGACTTGTGTGCGGACGATGAGGACCCATCTCAGTTGATCATCCGGCCTGGATGGGATGCCCCTCACGTACGATGCTCTCCGAGAACGTTCTGTGCTTGGCCTTGTCTGCTTAGACAAGTGGGTACGGTTCTCGGCTCTCCATATGACTATGTCTTAACTGGACTTTCATACGCTAACCCCGGGTGCTGACATCATTCTTGGTACGCTCCCAGTCAATTATGTTTTGCTTCCGTTCTTTTCGACCCAAGAGCATCTCATTCATTCATGTCAGAAAGTTATGCACTTCGTCATGAGTTATCATTTATTGAATTGTCCACCCCCATGATTATTCAAACTCCAGGGTCAAGATGGCAAACTAATAGAGTAAGCCATGGTAATCAAATTGCAATTGAGGGTTTAGTATTCCTTACTTCACTCATAGCCCTCAAGTCTTCAGACATCGATGTAATCCTTGGCATGGATTGGCTATCAAGGCAGAATGCCTACCTTGACTGCAAAGGAAAATCAGTGAAACTAACTCACCCTTCAGACAAGACAGTGAACTACACCTCACCCAGAACGAGAACCCAGGTGCATTCTTTGAATTTACTTCCCCTTCCCGAACAAGAAGATATTCCTGTGGTTCGTGACTTCCCGGATGTCTTTCCTGAAGAGCTGCCGGGCATGCCACCCGACATATGTGTAGAGTTCATAGTAGATCTTATGCCAGGAACCGCACCAATTTCCATACGCCCATATAAAATGGCCCCACGTGAGTTAGCTGATCTTAAAACCCAACTTGAAGCTTTGTTGGAAAAAGGCTTCATCCGCCCTAGCTCATCGCCATGGGGTTTCCCCGTTCTGTTCGTAACGAAGAAAGATGGAACAGAAAGGATGTGCGTAGACTATCGCCCGCTAAATCTAGCGACGATAAAAAACAAGTACCCACTGCACAGGATCAATGATCTTTATGATCAACTTGCTGGATCCTCTGTCTTCTCTAAGATGGATTTGAGATTAGGTTATCATCAAATCAAAATCCGAAACGAGGACATTCGAAAAATGGCTTGCACTACTCGTTATGGTATTTACGAGTACACCATCAAGTCCTTTGGTTTAACCAATGGCCCCACCACTTTCTCGTGCATGATGAATTCGATCTTCATGGAGTACCTAGATAAATTTGTTGTGGTTTATCTCGATGACATTCTCATCTACTCGAAGAACGAAGACGAACATGCCGAACATCTAAGGCTGGTATTGATGAAACTTAGAGAGCACCGCCTGTATGCTAAATTCTCCAAGTGTGAATTTTGGCTATCAGAAGTGACCTACTTAGGCCACGTGATTTCTGCAAAAGGCATTGCTGTGAATCCCGAGAGAGTTCAGGCCGTCCTTGACTGGACTCCACCTGAATCGGTTAAGCAAGTTAGGAGTTTTCTTGGCCTAGCCAGCTATTGCCAGCGCTTCTTCGAGAACCTTTCTAAAGTGGCAAAGCCTCTAACTAAACTCCTCAAGAAAGATAAGAAATTCCTATGGACTCCCAAGTGCGAGGAAAGCTTTCAAGAGAAAAAAAGGAGATTGACTTCTGCGCCCGTACTTGCACCTCCAAACACCAAAAAGGATTTCGAGATTTTTTGTGACGCATCATGGCAAGGGTTAGGATGCATACTTCTGCAAGATAGACATGTGCTAGCTTATGCTTCACGCCAGTTGCGGCCACATGAAGAGAACTATCCTACCCATGACCTTGAACTCGCTGCCGTAGTTCATGCCCTAACAACTTGGCGACATTACCTCCTTAAGGATTTAGAGATCTTTTGTGACGCATCACGGCAAGGGTTAGGATGCATACTTCTGCAAGATAGACATGTGGTAGCTTATGCTTCACGCCAGTTGCGGCCACATGAAGAGAACTATCCTACCCATGACCTTGAACTCGCTGCCATAGTTCATGCCCTAACAACTTGGCGACATTACCTCCTTGGTAATCGTTGTGAGATATATTCCAACCACCAAAGCCTCAAATGCATTTTCACCCAGCCAGATCTTAATCTCAGGCAAAGACGCTGGATTGAGTTGATAATTGATTACGACGTAGGAATTTCTTACACCCCAGGCAAAGCCAATGTCATGGCTGATGCACTAAGTCGTAAGTCGTATTGTAACAACCTCATGTTACAATAGTATCAACCACTTCTTCATGAGGAATTTTGCAAGCTCAATCTTGAGATTGTTCCTCATGGCTATCTTTCTACCTTGGTGGCGAAACCAACTCTTGAGGATCAAATCATAGTTGCCCAAAGGCGTGCACGAGGTGTTCGCCGGATCAAGGAGAACATTGCTAGCGGAGTTGCTAAATGTTTCTCCACAGATAGCAAAGGAACGATATTCTTTGGTAATCGTTTGGTAGTACCTAAGAATAGGGAAGGAACTAAGGCAACTGATCCTCAAGGAAGCCCATGACACACCCCTCTCGATTCATCCCGGTAGCACAAAAATGTACCGAGATCTACACCAGAGATTTTGGCCGACTAGGATGAAGAGAGACATTGCTCGATTTGTTGCCGAATGTGATGTTTGTCGTCGCATTAAGGCAGAACATCAAAGACCTGCTGGTACATTTCAACCTTTGCCTATTGCAGAGTAGAAATGGGACAAGGTCACTATAGATTTCATCACTGGCTTTCCAAAAACCCAGAGAGGAAACGATGCCATCTTCATTGTCATAGATAGGCTTTACAAAGTTGCTCACTTCCTTCCCGTTCGCGAGTCTATACTGCTAGCCAGTTAGCGGACTTGTACGTCTCTAGAATTGTGTCCCTTCACGGTGTTCCTTTGGAAATCAATTCTAATCGTGGTAGCCTTTTCACCTCTAGATTCTGGGGAAGCTTTCAGAATGCTATGGGAACTCATCTCTCCTTTAGTACAGCTTTCCATCCTCAGTCTAGCGGTCAAGTCGAAAGGGTTAACCAAATTCTTGAAGACATGCTCAGAGCTTGTGTTATCTCATTCGGAAAGAATTGGGAGAAGTATCTACCATTCCCCAAATTTGCTTATAACAATAGGTTCCAATCTAGTCTGAACATGGATCCTTTTGAACTCCTATATGGACGACGATGTCGAACACCCCTAAACTGGCCAGAAACTGGTGAAAGACAATTCTTTGGACCGGATATGATCAAGGAAGCAGAAGAGAAAGTTCGCATTGTTTGTGATCAATTGAAAGCATCCCAGTCTCGTCAGAAAAGCTACTATGATCGTCATCATAGGCAAGAGAGCTACAATCTGGATGAGAAGGCTTACCTTCGGGTTACTCCTCTGAAGGGAACCCAACGTTTCGGTATCAAAGGCAAGTTGGCCCCACGTTACATCGGACCCTTCCGCATTCTTGCTAGACGTGGAGAAGTTGCCTACCAACTTGAACTACCCCCGCACCTCTCCCGAGTACATGATGTATTCCATGTATCACAACTCAGGCGTTGCTTCAAGGACCCCATCCGCGAAGTCGACCATGAAACGCTTGATCTCCAAGATGACCTTTCTTATCGAGAATACCCCGTTCGTATTCTTGATTCCGCAGAGCGTGTCACTCATCGTCAGAAGATTAAGTTTCTGAAAGTGCAATGGTCACACCACTCTGAGAGAGAAGCCACGTCGGAAAGAGAAGACCGTCTCCGTGCCGAGTACCCCACCTTCCTCCCATAGACTTCTGAATCTCGGGACGAGATTCTATTGAGTGGGGGCGAGTTGTCAGAACCCTATGTTAGGTAATGTGCTAGGATCAAAGTCACCTTGCATCATGTTAAAAATTTGAAAAGAAATCAATTGAAATCAAATTCAAATGCAAATGGGAGAATGAACCCCCCCCAGATGAATTAATTCAAAATGCCATAAATAAATCTTCTCCAAAAATTCATGTTTGATTTTTGAAAAGTCTTATAAATGAGTGTGATCACATATCAAGTGATGTGGGACCCACCCCATGCTCATGGATTTTTCAAATATTCAAACAGGACCTTGATTAATTCAAAAACCCCTATTTGATTTAAAGTTCAAATAATTTGAATTTTAAAAATGTTCAAACTTTACTAGTGGCTAGCCTATTATATTGTAAACAACATAAAAAGTTTCAGCATTTAATAAAATGTTAGCTATTTATTTAGCACAGCAAAACAAAAAGGCAGAAAAGAAAACAGAAAGGAAAAAGGAAAATAGGCTCACCTGGTTTCGGCCCAACTCATCCCCCTAGCCAGCCTAGCCCACCCAGCCTTGTCGTCTACCCCCGGGCACGAGCACACAGCTGTGTGCCCGACATGCCGACGCCGGCGGGCAGCAGCTAGCCTGCCTGGCCCCTCCCCGACCCGCCTAGAAGCGCCACGACGACGCCCTGGAGACGCCGTGTCCATTCCCCCCTGGGAGCCGTCTCCCCTTTCTCTCCCGCTCGATTCCATCGCCATCCGTGAGCAACCGTGGAACACGCCTCCGTCTTCACGCGGCCACCATCGACGAGAGGACGCACCGCCAAGTCCATCCGCTCCGCCGTCGTCTAAAACCCCACCGTGCGGAAGGAATCGAAGCCAGGCGCCCCCACGAGCTCGCTAATTTCATCGTCTTCGTCTCCGGCCGCCGCGGATCCACCTCGAAATCCGGTAGCTCCAGAGCTTCCCCGCCTCCATCGACTGCACAGCTGCACTCCCTGCGTCTGGGTGAGCGTTTCCCCTCAAGCCACGGCTTCCTTCCCCTCCTCTAGCTCGATCTGCCATGGACGCCGGAGTACAGAGCCGCCATGCTCGTCGTCGACGAGCCTACGCTATGCAATCGACCCCGTCACCTTGTCCGTTGTCACCGCCGTGCTGCTCTGGTTCGATCCCACCTAAACCCGCTCCAAATGGCTCCTCCTAGCGAGATCCAGCTCGCAGCCGTAGCTCCGTCGCCGCAAAACTCGACGCCGGCGACCGTACAGAGCACCCCAGCACTTGGAATTGGTCCCATTCAACGCGCAACGCAAAGGGCTTCGATCTGGAGGTTACAGCGCGCGATTGGGTGCTCGGGTTCGCCGTCTACGCGGACGCCGCCTTCTCGGGAGGTCGCCGGAGTTGAGCCGCCGGCGAGCTGACATGGCCGGCGTCATTAGCACTAACCCACCCCGCTAATGACCCCCCCTAACCCACTGAAACTGGGCCCAGTGGCTTAAGCCATTGGTTAGATTAATGCCGGCCCCACATGTCAGCCCCCCCACACGTCATCCTGACGTCATGCCTACGCAGTAAAGCATTTAAATTGATTTATTTAATTCCAGAAATTCCAGAAAAAGGCTGAAATTTTGGAAATTCATAGAAAATTCATATTAACCCCAAATTTAACATATAATATATGAAAAATGATCAGGAGAAATTAATCTATCCAAATATAAAAATTTCAACTATGTTTGAATTGAATTTAAAATGGGACCAGTAGCATTTGCTATTTGGTTTAATTAGAATTTAATCAAATTAAATTCAAATGCTTTTGCAATTTGAATCTTAGCAACATGCCACATTTCATTTGAACATCAGAGGCATATCATACACATTTCAAGATGAATTTCATTGATCAAACAATAGCATTTGTAACTTGGCTCAATTGAATTCAAATTGGAGTTTGAATTTGCAATTCATTTTCAATATACTCCATTTAAATGGAATTGCCTCACACATCAGAAGCATGGAAACCAAGTTTCAACCTTCAACCATGTGCTTGTGCATTGTATTTACTTTGATACCTTGTTTGTTGTTTGTCTAGGAGAAGTTGAACCTGAACAGGAGGCTGCCCGCTTCGTTGAAGATCTCGAGATTGAACCTCGTCAGCAAGGCAAGCAAACCCCCATTGATCATGTCGATAAAATCCCACTTCCCTCTCATATCTTTCTTATGAATTGTATAGGATGATTACCATGCTAAGTTTCTACCGCATAGATGAACCCATTCCTTTGCATGACCTATCATTTGTCATAGTAGTAAGCAAACCATAATCCTAGCAATGTAGGAGTTGATTGTTATCGTGTGGCCCCTGCAATTGTTACTGCTTATTGCATGCTTAGAGTGATACCATGTTGATACTGTTATGTGAGTCGGGGTGGTAGAAATCATGTTAATGATGGTGGAAATGTGTTGGTGAATCTACCCTAATACAAGGTGAACGATGAGAGGCTTTGTAGGAATACACAGTGGGTTGTCTCGTTGAACACCGCCCTAAGTCCGAGTTCTTGTGTGGTGATCCAAGATGAAGAGTACAACCACACATTGGGCTCACTGACCCCTGTCAACCTATTAACTCATCCCTTTCGATGTCCAGATGTCGCAATAGTTCGGAGTTCTGGTAGGTTTGTGGCCTGGTTGCTAAGTGAGAGAACGGCTCAACCGAGACCGGCTTATCCACCACGCACACATCATCTGGGTCCACTTCGGTAAACCGGCCGGGTTCACGATACTGGTAGCCAACCCAGGTAGGCGGCTTTCTTGGACTAGATCGGCTATGAGGTAACAGTTGTGGTGAGCATCCTCGCTGACACCCCTTGAATGGTGTCGAGATCAAAGGCGGTAACTGGTGGTCATGTGTGTGTAGCGGTACACCCCTGCAGGGTTAACAAAACTATTCGAATAGCCGCGTCATCGGTTAAGGACTGCTTGGAAAGCTGAGCTTGATTATTCGACAACTTGAACAGGATAATTATAAAACTTGCCAAGATAAGCGTGAGTGCTATGGCGTGCTTTCTCGTGGGGAAGTCGAGGAAGGCACCATAGTGGTGTAATTGGTTGGAGAATGTAGTGGACTCATGTACGCTTCTTACCTCAAGTCTGGTACTCGTAGTTCAGGACTAGCCGAGTCAAAGCTGGCACTTCTGCAATTGAACCCCACCTCCCATTACCTTGATACATGTGCATGAGTAGTATAGTTCCTACGTAAGTCTTGCTGAGTACGACTTTGTACTCACCTTTGCTTATTCTATGTTTTAGATGAACCCACTGACCCCGAAGGTGGATTCTTCATCGAGCTCGACGACTGAAGACCAAGCTAGTGTAGTCCCAGTCAGACGACTGGTTCCCTCGTGGAGGGCTTGTGTTTAAATAAGGCTTCTTAAGCCATTTGTTAAACTTGTCTGTACTCAGACCTACTTTTCTTCCGCTTGTTTGTTGTAATGTTGGATCACATGCTTGTGATCTCTGTGTGCACTCTGTGAGACTTATCAATAAAATATATACTTTGTAGAGAATTGCAATGATACCTGCTGTTCATACGAGGCATGTGTGTTGCGTGTATGTTTATAACATGCATGTCTTTGTATGGGTTTTCGAGACCTTAGTTGTGATATGGCTGGCGGTCTTTTATACACCAAGTGGCCCTTAGATGTGCGCAGCTTGGGGCATCGCGATGCGATTGTTCGAGACTCTGTCTCGTACACACTTTGTTGTATGATCGAGCCCGCCCTAGACCCCGACTAAGTGATCGGCCTGGAGTAAGTCTATGTAAGAGTTATGAGATAGTCGAAAGTATGGTTGAGGCGACTTGTCTGTGAATATGGGAGTTCATCACCCATATCATTTAGACTTGTGTGCGGACGATGAGGACCCATCTCAGTTGATCATCCGGCCTGGATGGGATGCCCCTCACGTACGATGCTTTCCAAGAACATTCTGTGCTTGGCCTTGTCTGCTTAGACAAGAGGGTACGGTTCTCGGATCTCCATATGACTATGTCGTAGCGGGACTTTCATACACTAACCCCGGGTCCCGACACCCATCATGGGGCCTACGCGCAAGGGTGTTGAGATCCAGGAGGGAGCTCGACGTGGCAAGCTCTACACCGGCATCGCTGCCAAAGATTCGGGAATGAATCTCGTCTACAAGGTCCCCATTGGCTCGGTCCTCCTCTAAATTGACCAAACCGACGGATACATGTCTGTGCCGGCTCACGCTCGTGTGACCAAGGATGAAGATCAACCTTGAAACAACACTACACGTGCCCTGATCGTCTTTGCCCAAGGTACTCCTGGATCGAAAGACCTCGTTGAGGCCGTGGTCAGACTCAATCTACGAACTCTCATCGCAATCGACCCAAGCCGCCGCATGGGGACACCGGCCGACCGCGGCTACCCAGAACATCCCAAGGAACTCGCCCACGTTGCCTCATATCATGTATTCACCACCAGAAGATGACGTAGGGATAGGAAGAGCGAACAACATGCAACGACCCTCTTGGTCTCCCACACTCTGGCAGTTCCCAGATGACTCAAGTGGTCTGAACAAATAATAACCTAGAGCAGAAGAGACCACCCCCACGCGTCGACTCTCCAGGAACCCAAGCCCTTCTGGTGGCACCCCAGGGTTACTGCTACACCTTGGAAAAAGTGCTCATGGACGGCGGAAGCAACATAAATATACTCTACTTCAAAACCTTTCAGGAGATGAGCCTGACCCGGAAGCAGCTACAATCTTCCTCCAGAATCTTTCAAGGAATTATCGCCGGAAAGTCGGCTCACCCGTTGGAAAAAATATACCTCGAGGTAGCCTTCGGAAGCACCTCAAATTTTAGGTCGGATGTATTGCCCTTTGAGGTTGTAGATTTTAAGAGCCCCTACCATGCACTATTTGGAAGACCGGACTATGCCATGTTCATGGCTCGCCCATGCTACGTGTACCTCAAACTCAAGATGCCGGGTCTGTGCGGTGTAATAACAATTGACGGAAGCCGAGAGATCGCCATAGCCTGCGAAAGAGAGGACGCCACGTACGCAGAACAAGCATGCACTCAAAAGGGACTCGAAGTCTACATAGAAATAGTATACCCGATCGATCCACCTCTGCTCAAGAAACCGACTCTTGAATCCAACCACAAGTTTCAGTGAGCAGAAAATAGAAAGAAAGTCAACCTTTTCCCCAGGAAAATCTTCCAAGTAATTCATCATTGGGACGGGACTATCTCACAAACACGAAAGTGCGCTTATAAAGTTCATCCGTGAGAATCGAGACATCTTCGCCTGGAAATCTTCAGACATGCCGGGCGTCCCGAGAGAAATCTCTGAGCACCTCCTCAACACCGACCCAAAGATGAGGCCGATCAAACAATTCCTCCAACGTTTTAACTACGAGAGAAGAGAATCCAAGGGAGAAGAAATAGCCTGGCTCCTAGCTGCCGGGTTCATCATAGAAGTATTCCAACCCGACTGGCTGGCCAACCTAGTCCTGGTTATAAAAAAAATGGAACCTGACGCATGTGTGTCGATTACACAGACCTTAGCAAGGCATGCCCCAAGGATCCCTTCGCCCTGGATCGAATAGATCAAATAATCCAATCCATGGAGGGATGTGAACTTTTGTGTTTCCTAGACGCATATTCCTGCTATCACTAGGTAAAGATGGCCGTCGAAGACCAGGAGATGCTACCATTCATCACTCCCTTTGGAGCCTTTTGTTACACATCGATGTCGTTCGTCCTGAAAAACGTCGGAGCCACGTACGAACGTACTGTCCAGAACTGCCTTAAGGAGCAGATCGGGCGCAACGTACACGCATACGTCGACGATATAGTGATCAAAATAGAGAAGGCCGACTCATTGATCAAGGAAATGGAGGAAACTTTCGCGAACCTCCGCACCTAACAAATGAAGTTAACCCGGCTATATGCACTTTTGGAGTACCCGCCGGGAATCTCCTGGGATACATCATATCAGAAAGAGAAAATTGCAGGTCACACCAGTCTTTGTGGCTTTTGTTGCAAAAAATATAGAAACAAAACTTTTTTTGCAGCTAGGATAAATATGTGTCTTAATTTTTTTACCTAGCCTAAATGATCAAATTTAGAGTGTTGACATGATCTCTTACATGTGGAGCCTAGATTTTTTTATGACTTCGCATCCAACGTGGAGGACATGGTGTATGGTGAATTTTTAATGTGTTGTTTCACATAACACCATTGTTTTGTGGACTTGTTGCACAACACACACAAAATTGGACAACATAACATTTGAAAATGTCATTATTTGAGCAGCACAAGTATATCACAATATATCAATAGCAGTTTAATGATATAAAATGTATCAAAAGATGTCTAATGGTACATTACAAGTTGCTCGAAGTCAAGTGTTTCACTGGCACATACAAAAGATGAGTCTTCAAATTTTGTAATTTTTACATGGCCATGCCATTTCATACAAAGATTAGGATTTAGTCTCATTGTGCACCATATTGCATTGCTCTCTCTCTCTCTGTCTCTCTCTCTCTCTTGTGCTTCCAGACCACTTGTGAAGTAGTTATATCCCCTAAGAGAGGAGAGAGATGGAGCCACCAAACGGAGAGAGGGGGTCGTTGAAGTCGGCCGCCTTCGCCGCCGGTGCGTCGCATCCGGCACCACCAGTGTCGCCTGGTTGCATCCTCCACCTCACGATGGTTTCGCTCGTGACTTTTTTTGTTTTCTTCTTCGCTTAGTTCCGCGGTTCGTATCTCGATGGGAGTCATATCACGTTGGCGTGGGCCGTGTGGTGTACTGGGCCTGTGCTACGTTGGATGCCACGCAAGCATCAAACAGGTTAAGCTTTCATCAAATCTGGGCTAGCTGCAAAAGCCATTTGTTTTCTGTGTTTGGTGCAACTAAATCCACAAAGGCTATTGTTAGATTTAATTTTATCTATCAGAAAGGGGAATTGAGGCCAACCCAGAGAAAATAAACTCCAACGTGTCCTTGACAAAGCCAACCTCCATTCGGGTTGTCCACAAGATCACCGAATGCATCGCTGCTTTCAGCCAGTTCATAATTCGACTCGGCGAAAAGGCCACCCCCTTTATCGGCTCCTAAAGAAAACAAACACGTTTGTCTGAGATAAGGACGCCGAAGAAGCTTTGGAAGCCTTGAAACTTCTGTTATCCCAATTACCAGTTCTGGCGGCTCTGAGACCAAAGGAACCAATGTTGTTCTACATCGCCGTAAAAAGAAAAATCGTCAGTGCTTTCGTAGTGGACGAGCGAAGGGAAGAAGGAAAAGAACAATCAATTCAACTACCCGCTTACTACGTGTGGCACCCCGGCTGAGAGGACCGGAATGCCCCGTGCTCCAGCCCAGAGATCAAGTCTTTTGGAACACGACACTACTTGATATAGAACCGAACAACTTTATATTACCGAATAAAGGAGTACAAGGATATTATTACAACACTGGCGGAGCGAGGCGAGGAACAAGATTTCTCCTCAAGCCAGCCACGAATCTACATCAAGCAGCAGACTCACTCTCTAGTAGCAGAAGCTAACTCGACAGCGGAACAACGGCAATGGTGATGAACTCCACTCCACAGGGACACTGGCTGGGACACCTCCTAGCTCGCAACCATCGGTAACGTCGTCCTACGCATCCAAAGCATTGCCTGAAAATATGGCATGACACGCTAGGTCAGTACATTGAATGTACTTGCAAGCTCGCCACAACCATGCACCAAGGCAAAACAATAACATGACAACAAGTTAAAGTATGTTAGTGAATTAATGATATGATCATCAACACCATACAAACAGCTAATCATCAAGCATAATCTCCGCATTAAGACTAATGCACATACAACCATCCCCACAGGATCATCGCATGATAATGTGGCTTACCTCGGAGCCCTTACAGACTCAAGCATCGGGTCACCTCGGGACCAAACCACTCATACGGATCGTTGCATGACCATTCCACGGGTTAGGTGTCAGACTTCTTGAATTCAACGGTCTTGTTGACCATGAATACTGCATGCTCCTTCTTACCATGCTCATTCAACTGAACTCATGTTGATATCATGGTGTGACCTACTGTGAACTGTGTCCAATACCGTGGATTCGACTATTCGAATATATTTGTGTGACTCTGTAGAGTTTGTGCACTTTACCCACACTATGGAGTTCTTCCTACATCCAGTACCTTGGAACTTATCCCACAGGAACCTCGGAACTTGTACCATAGGAGTGGACTAGGACTTCTCCAACGAGACCTCCCTACCGTATGCCTCCCTTACCGTATCACCTGGCACGCTTCACAAGTAATGCCCTCGGTAGCCACGTGTCCTCCAGACACACCTGCCATCGCATGGCAACTGACCATCGCATGGTCCATAACTTTGTCCCAATCGGGGACGGAGCTCCATATAACCAAACCGGCTCTCGAGACTACCGCCGCTTACCGAGCAAGGGTAACCGCGCATGCGTAGCCTCCCCTCGTTAGTGATATGAATAAGAGAGCACACTGGTAGACCAAGCCAAGGCCTTCCCATACAGGAGAGTGTGGTTGCACCAGATGAGCTCAGTTCGGTGGCACCTGATCAACTTGGCACGGGACATGTCTCCAACAGCAAATGCAAGCATCAGGTGCAACATGAGTATTCATATAACATTATTATGCAATTCTTGTAGAACAATCCAAGGTACGGTTATAGTTGTATCATTTCAAGCATGTATACATGATTAACTTAACCAGGTTAAAATGATCAACATGATATTAACACGATATTAACATATATCATTACTATGAGCACAACGGGGGATTACGATGTGTAACAGCCCATGTGCAATAATTAGAAAACACCATGAGATTGTACTTTGTCTGTTGACTTTGTAACTTGGCATGATAATAAAGATTGTAATTTCATGTGGTGATTTAAATTTGCATTGGGATTGGAGCCCATCTGGTTTGGTTGAACTTGCTTCCAAAGTGGTTCAAGAAAGGTGTTTGAAGAATTTTCATTGTTGCATGCATGCTCTCCCTGACCCCAAACTTGGCATAGCCATTTCATTTTCTATGGCAAGGGTTTTAAAAGCCTCAAATAATTTTTTCCATCATAAAAAATAAGGGCTCTAGTTCAAAGTGATTTTGAATTCAAAAATGAGCTCATAATTTTGTTGTTGCCAAAAATGCCCAAACCATTCTTGGAAATTGAGGAATAATGCAAGGTTAATTATACATATTTTTATGTATTTTTCCCACTTGTATTTAATCCAGAAAAACCCTGAATTCTTTTCTGTTTTATTTAAATGGAAAAGGGATCAACAACAGGTTTTCTTTTCCTTCTCCATTTCCTGCTGGAAGCCCAGCCCACCTAGCCTCCTCCCCGCAGCCCACCTGGGCTTGTCCAGCGAAGCGGTATGCGGGAGCTATCGTGGCCGCCCGATCTCCATGGCACGCCCCTCCTTCGTCGCCTTTCCACGCTAGAGAGGTCCCCGCCGGACTCCCTCTCACAGCCGGCCGGAGCGTCGACGTTGATGCGGCCGACGTGGATAGGAGGCCTCCCTCCTATTTAACCCGAGCTCCCGAGCCTCCCAGGACCCCTAGGGTTCCCTTCCTCCCAGCAGTTCCTCCTCCTCGCCGCCGGGGTGGTTTCCCCTCTTTGTTTCTGTCCCGCCGTGCTCCGGTGAGCCCCGCTGCAATTCGCCGCCGTCCCGCCGTATCCTTGACCAAGCGCTCGTCTTCACGGACCTTCAACTCGACTCACTCCGTTTCTGTGTCCAGATCGGAGCCCGGAGGAGCGAGAAGACCCCGCAGGAGAGCAGGCCGCCACGGACCTCTTCGTCCCGGACGACGACCACAGACCCCTTCCTCCTCTACGGCTAGGCTGGGACGCACGTTGCGACCCACAAGGTGAGCTGATGCCCGCACCTTTGCCCGTAGCGCCGTGTAGTAGTCTGTCCACGATAGCAGTAGCGGATCCGCCGCGTTGGAATGTCGCCGGCGAGCAATTCGAGCACACCGTTCCATGGAATGCCTCGGGTGCTCCCTCGCGTGCTCCTAGAACGTCCAGAGCGCGCCTTTGGCCCTCAAGGACCCGCCTTTTCGCGTATAGTAGAGTTTGGCCGCCCGCCTCTGAATATGCTTGCCACTGTAACGCAGCGCCGCCGCGGGTTCAGAGGAAGTTGGCCACCGTTCCGGGGAGATTCGGGCCATGGCAGGGGTACCCACGAGTTCGTGGTGGTGCCCTCTAGGAGATGGACGCAACCCCATGGCCAGGGGCGCCGTGAGCTCGACGTGCGCATCGCCCAAAGTGGGGACTTTTGTTCTGTCAGTCTGAAGTTCAGAACCTTCGCCGCCGTGCTGTTCCCGTGGAGTTTGCGAGTAGATGAAGAAGAGTTAGAGACCATGGTGAGTGCCCCTGCGTAAAGCAAGGTGCCCTCTCGGTTTTTCTTCATGGCATGGTGGCCGGAGAACGCCTGTGCGTGATGCGAGGTTCGTCGCAGTTCCGCATTGCGACGGGTTCAGGCGACTGCAGGTGTTCGCAGTTCAGAACAGGCATGCCTGAATCTTACCTAGTCTGAATCTCTTTTCATTTCAGAAAACGGTTCGCAGCGCAGTGGAAGAGAGCAGCTGAGTCCAGCTGTGGACGTGGGTTTGAATCCCACGCGAAGCGCTGCCTCCCCCCTTTTTTTTGGATTTACGCAGAGGCTGACGAGCGGGCCCTTCGTGTCAGCGAGGCTGCCCGAGTGGAGTGCGCTGAGCCCACTGGTGGGTTTTGAACCTGGTCCAGTGCGTCGAGGCCAGCCCAGTGGCTGCGCCCACCGTTTTTTTTCTCTTTTGGATTTCTTTTTTTTCTCTCTTTAAGTTCAAATTTGAGTTTGAATTCAAATTCAAGCTGAAATTGAACCTTGGAGATTTTTCACCTCAAATGGGGCATCCCATATATGTTTTTGGGGTAGCTTGAGCTACTGACCATCATGGTGAGGTCCTTTTTGCATTTTGCCCCTCTGATTTTTGGAGTGTGGCAATTTTGCAAATAAACCCCTTTTCATTTCTTCGTTTTTGTCAAGTTTTTACCCCAAATTCAAAAATGGCCATGCCATATATGATTTTTTGGTAGTTTCAAACAAGGGGTTGCATGGTGATAATGGTTTAACCATTTAAGCCTTTTCCAAAATGCATCTAGTGCAATTTCGCACTCAGCCCCCTGAAATTCTTTTGAAATGCAACTGTGTTTGCAAATCCAGAGGATACCATATCATATATGGTTTTGGGGTACATTTTTGCAAGGATTGCAATGGTGATGTCCTCATGATATTTTGTGCAACTCTTTTGGACAGGGTGTGACCACCTCATCCAGGATCAATATGTCTTTTTCCTTTCTTTGCATCGTTCCAATTTCCGTGCATGTTGGAAGTGATGATCTTTTGATTCTTTCAAGTTCTGTTTCGTGTCATCTCCAATCTTTTCTTCAAACCAGCACCCAACATATTGCCTGTGCAATGTGGCTGGATTCCAACTTTTGTTGCACCTTCCTTGTGTCAAATTCACCGGCACTACTCCGTCTCCGGAATCGATGATTACTTTTCACGTTGTTTTGTTTCTATTTAATGCATTGTTGATCATGCCATGTGGACATGCTACTTACACCAAAATAAGGCTAAGACCAAAGCCATTTTCACGTAAATAAATTGCATATGAAGTTGTTGACGTGTCGTCACCACCTTCATTTAAATTGACTAGATAGGGTCACACCATGTCTAATTAAACTTGCTCATACCATCCTTGCCTGTGCATTGTACCCGTTACTTACTTGTGTGCCTTTTCCTTGCCGGTACCTTACGTTAGCACCTGAGACCGCCGAGGAGACTTATGGGGAGATTTCCGACACCGAGCCCGAGGACCCTGCTGCGTCTGCTTTGACGACCGATTACCCAAGCAAGGGGAAGATTTATAACATTACTTGATACCTTTCTGCATACCTGCCTAGCTGTAGCCTAGAACGTTTGCTTGATCCTATCCACTTTGATTAAGCCATTTTTGAAACCGAAACATCCATGATCCCCACATCCCAGCAAAACATTGTATTGCTAAGTTACCGCTGCTCAGCCATTGCTTAGTATGAGTAGGAAAACTTGCTGCTTACCCTATTGCTATGGTTTGGGATATCATGTTATCTAAAGAAGTTAGTTGATATTTATTATATTTATGATGTTAATTTGTACTTGACGAAAGATGGGAGACCAGGCTGTTCCCGCCAGGTGTTTTGTTCCATTTGAGTCACCTAGGTCGCGAGTTCCGGGTATTGTGTTTCTTGACGAGCGTGCCTAATCGTGTGTGGGATTCTATGGGGTCCCCTTGTCTTACCTACCTAGCTTCATACAATTCTAGTGGTGGCCCGAGATGATTTACTATTTGCAATGTGTGTGTGCTGGTGGTACCCCAGTTGTTTACAAACCACCTTGGGCCAGGAGGACTTGTGCCTTGGCTGGCCCACTTTGTCCGGCTGAGGACCCGGTGTCCCATGTGTGATTAACCGGGTAGCCAAACCTGCGACAAACGGTAGAGGCCGATTCCAGAGTGCGGCCGGCTTTTGAGTTGGGTGTCGACTCACCGGGGGCCACCCAGAGTTGTGCGTTGTTAGTTAGAGGGACTCTGACGTTCCGGAGTTTCAGGTGTTTACCTAGCCAAGTGGAAACCGGGCGTACATGCGAGGCCTATGATGGGCAAATGGTACACCCCTGCAGGGTTAAATATTTTCGAAAAGCCGTGTCCGCGGTTATGGACGACTTGAGACCTACTCCTTGTTCATAGAATAACATCAATTTGAATCATAATTAAAACTTGCCTACCATATGAGTGCCTTGGTTTCTTTTCTTCTTCTAGGGGGACCAAGAGAAGATCCAGGTTGTGTTGTGTTTGACGTAAGTAGGTGGATAGCAGACTTATGACGCGATGTCACGTGTACTTCTTGGATCTTAACTCTACTCTAATAGAACGATAGCCACCATATATGCTAGTGCGGCTGCAACCTTTACCTTGTTCTTGTCTTACCGTATGGAGTTAGTTATCCTGTAATGATATAATCTCACCCCTGTTTTCTTTTTGTGCTTTTACTGTTTTTCCTGACCGGCCGCTGCAGTGGTGTACTTTCTTGACCCGAGCTCTGGACGATACTTCGTGGAGGTGCCCCCGGAGGATGATGATGAGATCGACCTCGTTCAGTAGATCCTACAGTTGGGCTTCGACGATCCGTGGGTGGACTCTTATGTGCAGCCCTCTCTAGGGCAATTTGGCTTTTGAACGTACTAGGTCGTGTTTGTCTTCCACTTGTCGCATGATGCACTGTTGGGTCCACGGACCTCTGAGATGATGTAATAAATTCTAGTGGCGATGTATGCCCTGGACTATATATATTTATGTCTTAGTTAATGTTTTTGTTCTTATACTTGTTGTCGAGAATCCGGCAGCGACACGAGTGAGAGTGTCGTGAGTCGGTGGCTCTTTATGCGCTACTAACTTGAGTGGGACGCGAAAGCGACTAACTCGAGTTAGCACCGCATCGGGGGCCTTACAACTTGGTATCAGAGCAGGACTGACTGTAGGACCCCTTACTGGCTGAAGTTGAGTCTAGAAACTATTTTGTAGTTACTAAGAAAAATCGAAGAGTAGGAACTCTTTATTTTTATTCTTACCCCACCCTCCCACCCCTTTTCCGTGAGGAAGTGAAACGTTGTTTTCTCTCTGCAACTTATCCCCTTTCAAATACAAATATAGGTTCTCGTTTACATGAGGATCCGATTCCTCTATAATTTTTTGCTAGCGACGAGATGTTTTGGCTTCTTTGAGACCACTGAGCCACCACTTGGGGTTGACTGCTCTACCTCGCTTACGGCGTACCCCAGGTGAAACTTCCATACAGGATTGGCAGGCATCCTATGGTAATATGGATGTGGTGTGTCGGGACCCGGGGTTAGTGTATGCAAGTACAGCTAAGACATAGTCATATGGGGAGCCGAGAACCGTACCCACTTGTCTAAGCAGACAAGGCCAAGCACAGAACGTTCTCGGAAAGCATCGTACGTGAGAGGCATCCCATCCAGGCCGGATGATCAACTGAGATGGGTCCTCATCGTCCGCACACAAGTCTAATGATATGGGTGGTGAACTCCCATATTCAAAGACAAGTCGCCTCAACCATACTATCGACTATCTCAAAACTCTTACATAGACTTACTCCAGCCCGATCACTTAGTCGGGGTCTAGGGCGGGCTCGATCATACCACAAAGTGTGCACGAGACGGAGTCTCGAGCAATCGCATCGCGATGCCCCAAGCTGCGCACATCTAAGGGCCACTTGGTGTATGAAAGACCGCCAGCTAGAACACAACTAAGGTCTCGAAAACCCATACAAAGACATGCATGTTATAAACATACACGCAACATACATGCCTTGTATGAACAGCAGGTACCATTGCAATTCTCTACAAAGTGTACAATTTTATTGATAACTCTTATAGAGTGCAAACAGAGATCACAAACATGTGATCCAACATTACAACACAAACGGAAGCAAATTATGTCTGAGTACAGACAAGTTTAACAAATGGATTAAGAAGCCTTATTTAAACACAAGCCCTCCACGAGGGAACCAGTCGTCTGACTGGGACTAGACTAGTTGGTCTTCAGTCGTCCAGCTCGATGAAAAAGCCACCTTCGGGGTCGGTGGCATCATCTAAAACATAGATTAAGAAAACGTGAGTACAAATTCGTACTCAGCAAGACTTACATAGGAGCTATACTACTCATGCATATGAATCAAGGTAAAGGGAGGTGTGGTTCACTTGCAGAAGTGCCAGCTTTGACTTGGCTAATCTTGAACTACGAGTACCAGACTTTGAGGTAAGAAGCGTACACGAGTCCACTACTTTCTCCAACCAATTACACCACTATGGTGCCTTCCTCGACTTCCCCACGAGAAAGCATGCCATAGCACTCACACTTATCTTGGTGTGTTTTAGAAGTATCCAGTTCAAGTTGTCTAATAATCAAGCTAAGCTTTCCAAGCAGTCCATAACCGCGGACGCGGCTATTCGAATAGTTTTGTTAACCTTGCAAGGGTGTACCGCTACACACACATGATCATCATTTACCGCCTTTGATCTCGACACCATTCAAGTGGTGTCAGCGAGGATGCTCACCACAACTGTTACCTCATAGCCGATCTAGTCCGAGAAAGCCGCCTACTTGGGTTGGTTACCACTATCGTGAACCCGGCCGGTTTACCGAAGTGGACCCAAGTGATGTGTGCGTGGTGCATAAGCCGGTCTCGGATGAGCCGTTCTCTCACTTAGCATCCAGGCCACAGACCTACCAGAACTCCAAACTATTGCGACATCTGGACATCGAAAGGGATGAGTTAGTAAGTTGAGAGGGGTCAGTGAGCCCAATGTGTGGTTGTACTCTTCATCTTGGATCACCACACAAGAACTCGTACTAGGGCGGTGTTCAACGAGACAACCCACCGTGTACTCCTACACAGCCTCTCATCGTTCACCTTGTATTAGGGTCGATTCACCAACACTTTTCTACCAACATCAACATGATCATTCCCATCCCGACTCACATCACAGTAACAACATGGTATCATACTAAGCATGCAATAAGAAGTAACATTGAAGGGGCCACATGATATCAAACAACTCCTACATTTGCTAGGATTGTGGTTTGCTTACTATTGTGACAAAATGATAGGTCATGCAAAGGAATGGGTTCATCTATGCGGTAGAAACGAATCATGGTGATCATCCTAAACAATGCATAAGTGAGACATGAGAGGGAAGTGGGATTTTATCGACATGATCAATGGGGGTTTGCTTGCCTTGCTGACGAGGTTCGGGTTCTGGATCTTCAACGAAGGGGGCAGCCTCCTTCTCCGGTTCCACCTCTACTCGACAAACAACAAGCAAAGTAGCAAAGTAAATACAATGCACAATCACATGATGGAAGTTTGAATCTTGATGTACATGCTTTGATGTGTGAAGCAATTCCATTTAAATGGAGTATATTGCAAATTGAATTGCAAATTCAAACTCCACATTTGGATTCAAATTAACCAAGTTGCCTGTGACATTGTTTGATCATTTTGAACCTTTTGGAAATGTGTATGATATGCCTCTGAAGTGTGGTTGAATTGGAGTATAATTCCATGGTTCAAGTTGCAAAATCATTTGATTTGAATTTGAATTAATTCCAAATAATTCAAATGACATATGCTACTGGTCCCATTTTAAAATCAACTCAAACAGAGTTGAAAGTTGCATATTTGGAAAGATAATTTTCTCCTGATCATTTTTCATATATTATTTGTCCAATTTGGAGTTAATATGAATTTTCTATGAATTTCCAAAGCTTGGGGTATTTTCTGGAATTTCTGGAATTTCTTTAATTCAAATAATCTCTGGAAATTCATTTAAATTGATTTACTGCGTCAGTGCTGACGTCAGGGGGGGGGGCTGATAGGAGGGTCTCACCGGTCAGTGGCTGGGTGAGTTAATCCGTTGGGTTAATTAATCCAGTGGCTTAATTAAGCCACTGGGCCCACTGGTCAGTGACCCAGGGGGTCATTAGCCAGGTGATTAAGGGGGGGGGGGGTTTGGTTGACACGCCGGCGGCTAAACGCCGGCGACTGGACGCGGCGGCGCTGCACGGGATCACGATTCTGGCCATCATTTGGAGCGTGAAGACCACCAGCTTGAAGCCCTCTCCTGCGCGCGTCGAACGGGACCGAATCCAAGAGCTGGGGTGCACGGTACGCTCGCCGGCGTCAAGTTTTGCGGCGACCTAGCTACGGCCGTGATCGAGATTTCGTTCCAGGGCACGACTTGAGGCGGGGCTAGGCTGGTTCGACGAGGAGGAGCACGGGGAACACGTTGGACAACAAGGCGGGTTCGATTTCTTAGCGGGTGGACGTCGCCATGGATCCCGGCGGCGAGGAGCTTCGGCTCTCATGGCAACCAAGGCTAGAGGAAGCAATTGAAGGGGGAAGTTTAGGGGTTTTGAATCCGAGCTCACCAGGAACTCAGTAGAGGTGGTGGCGAGGGCTGGGGTGGCTCAACGGCGGCGGAATTGACGAAGTCCTTCACTGCGGCCGGCGAGAACTCGAGGAAGATTCTGGCGTCTACGCGGGCTCCGGGCTTGATTCCTTGCACTTCTCGACGAAGACGACGACGGGGAAGAACTTGGACACGGTCTTGGGGCTTCTCGGCGTCAATGGCCACGCGGGGGCTCAACGGTGCTCCGGCGTGCTTCTTGGGCGGCGATGAATCGGGCGAGAGAGGAAGGGGAGGTGTTCCTGGAGGGAGGGGAAAGAAGCGGGGCGGCTCTGGGAGTCTCCAGGCGCGACTACGTGGACGGGGAGGAAGCAGGAGGTGGCCAGCGTCGTCGGCATGCTCGCCACGGCGGCAGCAGCCTGCCTGGCGCGAGGAAGAAGACGGCCTTGCCCCTTGGCTGGGCTGCCTCGGTAAGTTGGGCCCGTTTGAGGTAAGCCTTTTTTTTTCCTTTTCTGTTTTCTGTTTTTCTTTCTGTCATTTGTTCTGTTTAGCTAAAATAAATAGCTAAACATTTTATTAAATGCTGAAAAATTTTATATGGCCTCATAATAATATAGACTAGCCACTTATGAAGTTTCAACATTTTTAAAATTCAAATAATTTGAATTTTAAATCAAATAGGGTTATTTCTTTTATTCCAAGACACTGTTTGAATATTTGAAAAATCTATGAGCATGGGGTGGGTCCCACATCACTTGATATGTGATCACACTCCTTTATAAGATTTTTCAAAAATCTAACATGAATTTTTGGAGAAGATTTTTATCTGGCCTTTTGAATTAATTCATCTGGGGGGGTTCCTTCTCCCATTTTGATTTTGAAAATGAATTTCCTTTGATTTCTTTTGAAAATGCAAAGTGAAATTGATCCTAGCACTTTACCTAACAGAGGGTTCTGACATGGTGTCTTTTCCCCTATGGACGACCGTGATGGCGGGCCGCTCAGGGCAGATGTCTCATTGTTCAGGTTTCTAACCACTCGTATATATATTGTTGTGTGCTCGCTAGCAGATTATTATCTTGGTTTCGGATGATCTCGGTTTGGGGATTCCAGTAGCACCTAGCTTTCGACTTTTGGGTTAACCTTGGTGGAATTTGTCGGGACCCGGGGTTAGCGTATGCAAGTCCAGTTAAGACATAGTCATATGGAAAGCCGAGAACCGTACCCACTTGTCTAAGCAGACAAGGCCAAGCACAGAACGTTCTCGGAGAGCATCGTACGTGAGGGGCATCCCATCCAGGCCGGATGATCAACTGAGATGGGTCCTCATCGTCTGCACACAAGTCTAATGATATGGGTGGTGAACTCCCATATTCAAAGACAAGTCGCCTCAACCATACTATCGACTATCTCAAAACTCTTACATAGACTTACTCCAGCCCGATCACTTAGTCGGGGTCTAGGGCGGGCTCGATCATACCACAAAGTGTGCACGAGACGGAGTCTCGAGCAATCGCATCGCGATGCCCCAAGCTGCGCACATCTAAGGGCCACTTGGTGTATGAAAGACCGCCAGCCAGATCACAACTAAGGTTTCGAAAACCCATACAAAGACATGCATGTTATAAACATACACGCTGCACACATGCCTTGTATGAACAGTAGGTATCATTGCAATTCTCTACAAAGTATACATTTTTATTGATAACTCTTATAGAGTGCACACAGAGATCACAAACATGTGATCCAACATTACAACACAGGCGGAAGAAAATTATGTCTGAGTACAGACAAGTTTAACAAATGGCTTAAGAAGCCTTATTTAAACACATGCCCTCCACGAGGGAACCAGTCGTCTGACTGGGACTAGACTAGTTGATCTTCAATCGTCCAGCTCGATGAAGAAGCCACCTTCGGGGTCAGTGGTATCATCTAAAACATAGATTAAGCAAACGTGAGTACAAAGTCGTACTCAGCAAGACTTACATAGGAGCTATACTACTCATGCACATGTATCAAGGTAAAGGGAGGTGGGGTTTCACTTGCAGAAATGCCATCTTTGACTTGGCTAGTCCTGAACTACGAGTACCAGACTTTGAGGTAAGAAGCGTACACGAGTCCACTACTTTCTCCAACCAATTACACCACTATGGTACCTTCCTCGACTTCCCCACGAGAAAGCACGCCATAGCACTCACACTTATCTTGGTGTATTTTAGAAGTATCCGGTTCAAGTTGTCTAATAATCAAGCTAAGCTTTCCAAGAAGTCCAGATCCGCGGACGCGGCTATTCAAATAGTTTTGTTAACCCTGCAGGGGTGTACCGCTACACACACATGATCATCATTTACCGCCTTTGATCTCGACACCATTCAAGGGGTGCCAGCGAGGATGCTCACCACAACTGTTACCTCATAGCCGATCTAGTCCGAGAAAGCCGCCTACTTGGGTTGGCTACCACTATCGTGAACCCGGCCGGTTTACCGAAGTGGACCCAAGTGATGTGTGCGTGGTGCATAAGTCGGTCTCGGGTGAGCCGTTCTCTCACTTAGCATCCAGGCCACAGACCTACCAGAACTCCGAACTATTGTGACATCTGGACATCGAAAGGGATGAGTTAATAAGTTGAGAGGGGTCAGTGAGCCCAATGTGTGGTTGTACTCTTCATCTTGGATCACCACACAAGAACTCGTACTTAGGGCGGTGTTCAACGAGACAACCCACCGTGTACTCCTACACAGCCTCTCATTGTTCACCTTGTATTAGGGTCGATTCACCAACACTTTTCTACCATCATCAACATGATCACTACCATCCCGACTCACATCACAGTATCATCATGGTATCATAATAAGCATGCAATAAGCGATAACATTTGCAGGGGCCACATGATATCAATCAACTCCTACATTTGCTAGGATTGTGGTTTGCCTACTACTGTGACAAATGATAGGTCATGCAAAGGAATGGGTTCATCTATGCGATAGAATCGTTATCATGGTGATCATCCTATATAATGCATAAGCGAGACATGAGAGGGAAGTGGGATTTTATCGACATGATCAATGGGGGTTTGCTTGCCTTGCTGACGAGGTTCGGGTTCAGGGTCTTCAATGAAGGGGGCAGCCTCCTACTCCGGTTCCACCTCTACTCGACAAACAACAAACAAGGTAGCAAAGTAAATACAATGCACAATCACATGATGGAAGGTTGAAACTTGATGCATATGCTTTGATGTGTGAAGCAATTCCATTTAAATGGAGTATATTGCAAATTGAATTGCAAATTCAAACTCCAATTTGAATTCAAACTTAACCAAGTTACATGTGACATTGTTTGATCATTTTGAACCTTTTGGAAACGTGTATGATATGCCTCTGAAGTGTGGTTGAAACATAGTATAATTCCATGGTCCAAGTTGCAAAAATCATTTGAATTGAATTTGAATTAATTTCTAATAAATCAAATGACATATGCTACTGGTCCCATTTTAAAATCAACCCAAACATAGTTGAAAGTTGCATTTTTGGATAGCTTATTTTCTCCTGATCATTTTTCATATATTATTTGTCCATTTGGAGTTAATATGAATTTTCTATGAAATTCCAAAGTTTGGGGTATTTTCTGGAATTTCTGGAATTTCTTTAATTCAATTTAATTTCTGGAATTGAATTACTGCGTCATGCTGACTTCATGCTGGCGTCAGGGGGGGCTGACAAGGGGGTCCCACCTGTAAGTGGCTGGTTAATTTAATCCGGCTGGTTAAACTAATCCAGTGGCTTAATTAAGCCACTGGGCCCACTGGTTAGTGACTCAGGGGGTCATTAGGGGGTGATTATTCCCGGTGCTCAGCCTGACAGGCCGGCGGCTAAACGCCGGCGACCAGAACCGCGGCGGCGCTGCACGGGAGGAGGCTGTCCTGGTCCGTTTGAAGCGCTGGAGGCACCAAACGCATGCTCGTGGAGCCGCGCGTCTCGGGGAGGTTCCAGGTGACCAAGGAGGCCACCGGAGCGACGCCGGCGACGACCTTCCGCAGCGGCCGTGGCACGGGCTCGGGGTGGATCTCGCTGCAGAGCACCATTTGAGCCACCGTTGGGCGCGTTCGAAGCAGCAGTTCACGACGGAGGTGATGGACAAGACGGCGAGGATGATTGCCTAACAGATGCCCGCCGACGACGACCGTGGCGGCTCGGTACTCCGGAAACCAATCGGTTACAGAGGAAGAAATCGAGGGGGAGAGGTTAGGGGTTTTGACCGTCAGCTCACCAGGAACTCAACGGAGGTGGCGGAGAGGGCTGGGGTGGCTCGACAGCGACGAAATCGACGTCGATCTATTTCGGCTCCGGCGGCGGCTCGAGCTCGAATTCGCTGGCTAGGAGGGCTCCGGGCTCGCCTTCTTCTGCAGATCGATGAAGAGCTTGAAGGGGAACACGAGGGACAGCTCGGTGAAGGTCCTCGTCGTCGTTGGCTGCGCGTGCTCGGCGTCGCGCTCCGGCGATCCTCTCGGTCTTCTTCAAATCCGGCGAGAACGGAGGGGGCAAGTGCACTGGAGGGAGGGGAATGGACGTGGGCGTCTCCAGGACGTGTCCAAAAGCGCTAAGGAGGCCGGGGAGGCGCCAGGCAAGCAGGTGGCGTGGCGGCCGTGGCATGCCGGGCACGCAGCTGCCTGGCTGCCTGAGGAAGACGACAGTCCGGGAGGTGGGCTGGGCCGGCTGGGAAACTAGTTGGGCCGAAAGGGAGGTAAGTCCTTTTTTTTTCTTTTCTGTTTTCTTTTCTGACATTTGTTTTGTCTTAGCTAAATAAATAGCTAGGAATTTTATTAAATGCTGAAAATTTTTATATGGCTTCATAACAATATAGACTAGCCACTTATAAAGTTTCAACAGTTTTAAAATTCAAATAATTTATAAGACTTAACTCAAATAGGGGTTTTTCATTAAATCCAAGGCACTGTTTGAATATTTGAAAAATCTATGAGCATGGGGTGGGTTCCACATCACTTGATATGTGATCACACTCATTTATAAGACTTTTCAAAAATCTAACATGAATTTTCGGAGAAGATTTTTATCTGGCCTTTTGAATTAATTCATCTGGGGGGTTCCTTCTCCCATTTTGCTTTTGAATTTGATTTCAAAGATTTCTTTTGAAAATTTAACATGATGCAAGAGTACTGGCTAACCCTAGCACATTACCTAACAGAGGGTTCTGAAAACTCGCCCCCACTCAAAAGAATCTCGTCCCGAGATTCAGAAGTCTGTGGGAGGAAGGTGGGGTACTCGGCACTGAGACGGTCTTCTCTTTCCCACGTAGCTTCTCTTTCAGAGTGGTGTGACCATTGCACTTTCAGAAACCTAATCTTTTGACGACGAGTGACACGCTCTGCGGAATCAAGAATACGAACGGGGTATTCTCGATAAGAAAGGTCATCTTGGAGATCAAGCGTTTCATGGTCGACTTCGCGGATGGGGTCCTTGAAGCAACGCCTGAGTTGGGACACATGGAATACATCATGTACTCGGGAAAGGTGCGGGGGTAGTTCAAGTTGGTAGGCAACTTCTCCACGTTTAGCAATAATGCGGAAAGGTCCGATGTAACGTGGGGCCAACTTGCCTTTGATACCGAAACGTTGGGTTCCCTTCAGAGGAGTAACCCGAAGGTAAGCCTTCTCATCGAGATTGTAGCTCTCTTTCCTATGATGACGATCATAGTAGCTTTTCTGACGAGACTGGGCTGCTTTCAATTGATTACGAACAATGCGAACTTGCTCTTCTGCTTCTTTGATCATGTCTGGTCCAAAGAATTGTCTTTCACCGGTTTCTGACTAGTTTAGTGGTGTTCGACATCGTCGTCCATATAGGAGTTCAAAAGGAGCCATGTTCAGACTAGATTGAAAACTATTTTTATAAGAAAATTCGGCAAATGGAAGAGACTTCTCCCAATTCTTTCCGAATGAGATAACACAAGCTCTAAGCATGTCTTCAAGAATTTGGTTAACCCTTTCGACTTGACCGCTAGACTGAGGATGGACAGCTGTACTAAAGGAGAGATGAGTTCCCATAGCCTTCTGAAAGCTTCCCCAAAATCTAGAGGTGAAAAGGCTACCATGATCAGAATTAATTTCCAAAGGAACACCGTGAAGGGATACAATTCTAGAGATGTACAAGTCCTCTAACTGGCTAGCAGTTATAGACTCGTGAACCGGAAGGAAGTGAGCAACTTTGGAAAGCCTATCTATGACAACGAAGATGGCATTGTTTCCTTTCTGGGTTCTTGGAAAGCCGGTGATGAAGTGCATACCGACTTTGTCCCATTTCCACTCGGGAATAGACAAAGGTTGAAGTGTACCAGCAGGTCTTTGATGTTCTGCCTTAATGCGACGACAAACATCACATTCGGCAACAAATTGAGCAATGTCTCTCTTCATCCTAGTCCACCAAAATCTCTGGCGTAGATCTCGGTACATTTTTGTGCTACCGGGATGAATTGAGAGGGGTGTGTCATGGGCTTCTTTAAGGATGAGTTGCCTTAGTTCCCTATTCTTAGGTACTACCAAATGATTTCCAAAGAATACCGTTCCCTTGTTATCTGTGGAGAAACATTTAGCAACTCTGCTAACAATGTTCTCCTTGATTCGGCGAACACCTCGTGCACGCCTTTGGCCAACTATGATTTGATACTCAAGAGTTGGTTTTGCCACCAAGGTAGAAAGATAGCCATGAGGAACAATCTCAAGATTGAGCTTGCGAAAGTCCTCATGAAGAAGTGGTTGATACTGTTGTAACATGAGGTTGTTACAATATGACTTACGACTTAGGGCATCAGCCATGACATTGGCTTTGCCTGGGGTGTAAGAAATTACTACGTCGTAATCTTTTATCAACTCAATCCAACGTCTTTGCCTGAGATTAAGATCTGGCTGGGTGAAGATATATTTGAGGCTTTGGTGGTCGGAATAAATCTCACAACGATTACCAAGGAGGTAATGTCGCCAAGTTGTTAGGGCATGAACTACGGCAGCGAGTTCAAGGTCATGGGTAGGATAGTTCTCTTCATGTGGCCGCAACAGGCGTGAAGCATAAGCTACCACATGTCGATCTTGCAGAAGTATGCATCATAACCCTTACCGTGATGCGTCACAATAGATCTCGAAATCCTTTTTGGTGCCTGGAGGTGCAAGTACAGGTGCAGAAGTCAATCTTCTTTTTAGCTCTTGAAGGCTTTCCTCGCACTTGGCAGTCCATAAGAATTTCTTATCTTTCTTGAGGAGTTCAGTTAGAGGCTTTGCAACTTTAGAAAAGTTCTCGACGAAGCGACCGTAGTAGCTGGCAAGGCCAAGAAAACTCCTAACTTGCTTAACCGATTCAGGTGGAGTCCAGTCAAGGACGGCCTGAACTCTCTCGTGATTCACAACAATGCCTTTTGCAGAAATCACGTGGCCTAAGTAGGTCACTTCTGGTAGCCAAAATTCACACTTGGAGAATTTAGCATACAGGCGATGCTCTCTAAATTTCATCAATACCAGCCTTAAGTGTTCGACATGTTCTTCTTCGTTCTTCGAGTAGATGAGAATATCATCGAGATAAACCACAACAAATTTATCTAAGTACTCCATGAAGATCGAATTCATCATGCGTGAGAAAGTGGCGGGGGCATTGGTCAAACTAAAGGACATGACGGTGTACTCGTAAAGACCATAACGAGTAGTAAAAACCGTTTTGGGAATGTCCTCGTTTAGAATTTTGATTTGATGATAACCTAATCTCAAATCCATCTTGGAGAAGACAGAGGATCCTGCAAGTTGATCATAAAGATCATTGATCCTGGGCAATGGGTACTTGTTCTTTATCGTCGCTAAATTTAGCGGGCGATAGTCTACGCACATCCTTTCTGTTCCATCTTTCTTCTTTACGAACAGAACGGGGCAACCCCATGGCGATGAGCTAGGGCGGATGAAGCCTTTTGCCAATGAAACATCAAGTTGGATTTTTAGCTCAGCTAACTCATGTGGGGACATTTTATATGGGCGTTTGGAAATTGGTGCGGTTCCTGGCACAAGATCCACTATAAACTCTACACATCTGTCGGGTGGCATGCCCGACAGCTCTTCAGGAAAGACATCCGGGAAGTCACGAACCACCGGAATATCTTCAAGTTCGGGAAGGGGAAGTACATTCAAAGAATGCACTTGGGTTCTTGTTCTGGGTGAGGTATAGTTGACGGTTTTTCCTGAAGGGTGGGCGAGTTTCACGGATTTGTCTTTGCAATCCAGGTAGGCATTCTGTCTTGATAGCCAATCCATGCCAAGGATGACATCAATATCTGAACACTTGAGGGCTATGAGTGAAGAAAGGAATACTAAACCCTCAATTGCAATTTGATTTCCATGGCTTACTCTATTAGTTTGCCATCTTGACCCTGGAGTTTGAATAATCATTGGAGTGGACAGTTCAACAAAAGATAACTCATGACGAAGTGCATAACTTTCCGACATGAATGAATGAGATGCTCCTGGGTCGAAAAGAACGGAAGTAGGAACATAATTTACTGGGAGCGTACCAAGAATGACGTCAGTGGTGTCGTCAGTCTCTTCGGCGGCAATCTGGTTCACACGTCCACGAGTGGCGGGAGGAGCGGGTTTGGCGGTGTAGACCTTCTGGGGGGGCTTGCCACGACCATTGTTGTTGCCTCCGGCACGGGGTGGAGCATTCTGATGCTGGATCTGGTTCTGGGGGCACTCACGAGAATAGTGGCCTGCCTAACCACACTTGTAACAGGCTCCGAAGACAGTGCGTGGAGCAGGGTTGTATGGTGGAGCTGGGTGGAACTGGGTTGGTGGACGAGGCGCCACATAGGATGGCCTCGGTGGGTTGTTCTGGCGGAACATACTGTTGGGGATCCAGATCTTGCGCTTCTGGGAGCCAGAACTGGATGATCCATCGTCTCTAGGGTGTTTGCGAAAGTCGTTGGGGGTGTTCATGTCCTCTGCCTTGATGGCCTTGTTGACAAGGACCTGGAAGGTGGCAAAGTCATGAAGGTTGAGCTCACGACGGAGTCCAGAGTTGAGGCCACGACGGAACCTCTCTTGTTTCTTGGAGTCGGTGGAGACTTCTTCAGTTGCATAACGAGCAAGTCGGTTGAACTCACGACTAAACTCGTCAACGGTCCTTCTGCCTTGAGTGAGGTTGCATAACTCCTCACGCTTGTGGTCCATAAGACCCTTGGGAATGTGGTGCTCGCGGAAGGAAGTGCAGAATTCCTCCCAAGATGTAGGCGGTCCAACGGGACGCATATTCAGAAAGTTCTCCCACCAAGAGCTAGATGCGCCTTCGAGGTGATAGGTGGCATAGCTGACCTTGTCGCCATCTGCAACATGGCCTGCTTGGAGCTTCCTCTCGATGCTGCGAAGCCAGTCATCGGCGTCAAGGGGCTCGGTGGAGTAACTGAAAACCGGGGGATGAAGCCGGATGAAGTCGTTCAGGGACAACAACTCGTTGCGCTGCTGAGTGGTGTTGCGTGCAATGACTTCCAGCACGTGGTGAGAGTCTCGGCGGTTCCTCTCGACCTCCATCAGAACCTGTGCCATCGTGGGTGGGGGTGGAAGGTTGCCTTCCTCCTGGTCATTCCCACGACCCTGGTTACGACCAAGCTGGCCACGGGTTCCTTGAGACATCCTGAAGGTGAAAAACCAAAGTCAAACAGAGTTGATTGGGAGAGTCTAAACAAGGTATTGAAGTACTGGAAGGATTACTGAGCAAATGAAGTAATCATCTTGACAACATGGTGATAAAAGCATACAAGCCATATATTCACAAGTTGTCATACAAACCATACAACGTTTTAGTACAAGCACCAAGCTAATACAAACGTGATGAAGATGATACATCCTTCGGAGGAACTCTGACTTCCTATACATTATTTATCTAAGCCTCCGGAACTTAGACATCTTGCGTACAATATACTAAGATACTACTACATCCTCACTAAGTAAGACCACATGCGGTCTCACTCATCTCCATCTCCATAGTAGTCTTCGTAAAAGTTACCCGCGTATCCCGGTAGCTGAAGGTGACCATCGGAAAACACGGAGGCCTGTGGACCCTGATATCCATTTGGGCAAGGATGGGGCCTAGGTCCGGCGTAGGGTGGAAGCAAAGGACCACGGGGTGGAAAAATGCCTCCAATCTCGGGCCAAGCAACTCGAGAAGGCATCTGAGTCCTCACAGGGTAGATAGCATCATACTCAACTGATCCCACGCTCACAAAGGGTGCCAAGAGCGTCAGTGCTCGATACAGACGAACACGAGTGGCGTGAAGCTCGAAACGGAGAGCGCGTGCATCACGATCTCGATCCCTAGCAAACCTAGCATTCATCTGAAGTGCTGGATCTTCTGCAGAGTGATCTGAGTAGAGTCCGGTGTAATATCCCTCTTCTCCTGGAAGTGCAGCAGGGATATAGCGGAATGAGGTCTCTCTCAGCATACCGTGCTCCTCTCTCAGCAGTGTAATACATGAATATGCAGCATCCTGCACAGCCATGTTCTCAGTCATGCCAATGCCATGTCCAAAGTGGATAGGTTGAGTGACTCCAAGGTGGTGCGGGTAGATCCTGACAATGCAGTGGAGCTGGGTCTGGTTGAAGTCAAGGAATTACTCCTCAACGGTATACTCAGGATACCATCGATATCCCACATAGGACATCATCTCGATCAACGTGGCGGGATGGCCACGCACACCAAGGCACCTGGTCAAACGAACAATCTGCCGAGGGGGAAGATCTGCCATCTGAAACAGAAGAAGGAGTTTGCAAATGCATCAGATTATGAGATAAACCTGGAATGACTCGGACAGCATAACGGCTGTAATTGTAAGAAATGACAATTTCTTCCAATCATGAAAAACATCACTTACATAATACGATGTAAGAAATCAGCATTACAACAATGCTAGGAAAACCGGACACAACTTTCCTACGGCTATAATGAAGCAAACAACGAGATGTACTAATCAGACAGAGGAGAGCCTAGTCCTATCTTCCCATAGAATAAGATGAGGGTGACTCAGAACTCAGAACGAAGGGGGTAAGGAGAAAAAAGAAGCCTTACGTTGTTCCCTTATATACCCAGAGTAACTATATAACTATAGCAAGCTAGACTCGACTTCGGCCAAGGCTACTAGTCCTAAAGTCAGTCCTGCTCTGATACCAAGTCTGTCGGGACCCGGGGTTAGCGTATGCAAGTCCAGTTAAGATATAGTCATATGGAGAGCCGAGAACCGTACCCACTTGTCTAAGCAGACAAGGCCACGCACAAAACGTTCTCGGAAAGCATCGTACGTGAGGGGCATCCCATCCAGGCCGGATGATCAACTGAGATGGGTCCTCATCGTCCGCATACAAGTCTAATGATATGGGTGGTGATCTCCCATATTCAAAGACAAGTCGCCTCAACCATACTACCGACTATCTCATAACTCTTACATAGACTTACTCCAGCCCGATCACTTAGTCGGGGTCTAGGGCGGGCTCGATCATACCACAAAGTGTGCACGAGACAGAGTCTCGAACAATCGCATCGTGATGCCCCAAGATGCGCACATCTAAGGGCCACTTGGTGTATGAAAGACCGCCAGCCAGATCACAACTAAGGTCTCGAAAACCCATACAAAGACATGCATGTTATAAACATACACGCAGCACACATGCCTTGTATGAACAATATGTATCATTGCAATTCTCTACAAAGTATACATCTTTATTTATAACTCTTATAGAGTGCAAACAGAGATCACAAACATGTGATCCAACATTACAACATAAGCGGAAGCAAATTATGTCTGAGTACAGACAAGTTTAACAAATGGCTTAAGAAGCCTTATTTAAGCACAAGCCCTCCACGAGGGAACCAGTCGTCTGACTGGGACTAGACTAGCTTGGTCTTCAGTCGTCCAGCTCGATGAAGAAGCCACCTTCGGGGTCAGTGGGTTCATCTAAAACATAGATTAAGAAAACGTGAGTACAAAGTCGTACTCAGCAAGACTTACATAGGAGCTATTCTACAAATGCACATGTATCAAGGTAAAGGGAGGTGGGGTTTCACTTGCAGAAATGCCAGCTTTGACTTGGCTAGTCCTGAACTACGAGTACCAGACTTTGAGGTAAGAAGCGTACACGAGTCCACTACTTTCTCCAACCAATTACACCACTATGGTGCCTTCCTCGACATCCCCACGAGAAAGCACGCCACAGCACTCACACTTATCTTGGTGTGTTTTAGAAGTATCCAGTTCAAGTTATCTAATAATCAAGCTAAGCTTTCCAAGCAGTCCATAACCGCGGACGCGGCTATTCGAATAGTTTTGTTAACCCTGCAGGGGTGTACCGCTACACACACATGATCATCATTTACCGCCTTTGATCTCGACACCATTCAAGGGGTGCCAGCGAGGATGCTCACCACAACTGTTACCTCATAGCCGATCTAGTCCGAGAAAGCCGCCTACTTGGGTTGGCTACCACTATCGTGAACCCGGCCGGATTACCGAAGTGGACCCAAGTGATGTGTGCGTGGTGCATAAGCCGGTCTCGGGTGAGCCGTTCTCTCACTGAGCATCCAGGCCACAGACCTACCAGAACTCCGAACTATTGCGACATCTGGACATCGAAAGGGATGAGTTAATAAGTTGAGAGGGGTCAGTGAGCACAATGTGTGGTTGTACTCTTCATCTTGGATCACCACACAAGAACTCGGACTTAGGGCGGTGTTCAACGAGACAACCCACCGTGTACTCCTACACAGCCTCTCATCGTTCACCTTGTATTAGGGTCGATGCACCTTCACTTTTCTACCATCATCAACATGATCACTACCATCCCGACTCACATCACAATATCATCATGGTATCATACTAAGCATGCAATAAGCGATAACATTTGCAGGGGCCACATGATATCAAACAACTCCTACATTTGCTAGGATTGTGGTTTTCTTACTACTGTGACAAAAAGATAGGTCATGCAAAGGAATGGGTTCATCTATGCGATAGAATCGTTATCATGGTGATCATCCTATACAATGCATAAGAGAGACATGAGAGGGAAGTGGGATTTTATCGACATGATCAATGGGGGTTTGCTTGCCTTGCTGATGAGATTAGGGTTCGGGGTCTTCAACGAAGGGGGCAGCCTCCTTCTCCGGTTCCGCCTCTACTCGACAAACAACAAACAAGGTAGCAAAGTAAATACAATGCACAATCACATGATGGAAGGTTGAAACTTGATGTATATGCTTTGATGTGTGAAGCAATTCCATTTAAATGGAGTATATTGCAAATTGAATTGCAAATTCAAACTCCAATTTGAATTCAAACTTAACCAAGTTACATGTGACATTGTTTGATCATTTTGAACCTTTTGGAAATGTGTATGATATGCCTCTGAAGTGTGGTTCAAACATAGTATAATTCCATGGTCCAAGTTGCAAAAATCATTTGAATTGAATTTGAATTAATTTCAAATAAATCAAATGACATATGCTACTGGTCCCATTTTAAAATCAACCCAAACATAGTTTAAAGTTGAATTTTTGGATAGCTTTTTTCTCCTGATCATTTTTCATATATTATTTGTCCAATTTGGAGTTAATATGAATTTTCTATGAATTTCCAAAGTTTGGGGTATTTTCTGGAATTTCTGGAATTTCTTTAATTCAATTTAATTTCTGGAATTGAATTACTGCGTCATGCTGACTTCATGCTGGCGTCAGGGGGGGGCTGACAAGGGGGTCCCACATGTCAGTGGCTGGTTAATTTAATCCGGCTGGTTAAATTAATCCAGTGGCTTAATTAAGCCACTGGGCCCACTGGTCAGTGGCTCAGGGGGTCATTAGGGGGTGATTAATCCCGGTGCTCAGCCTGACAGGCCGGCGGCTAAACGCCGGCGACCAGAACCGCGGCGGCGCTGCACGGGAGGAGGCTGTCGTGGTCCGTTTGAAGCGCTGGAGGAACCAAACGCAAGCTCGTGGAGCCGCGCGTCTCGGGGAGGTTCCAGGTGACCAAGGAGGCCACCGGAGCGACGCCGGCGACGACCTTCCGCAGCGGCCGTGGCACGGGCTCGGGGTGGATCTCGCTACAGAGCACCATTTGAGCCACCGTTGGGCGCGTTCGAAGCAGCAGTTCACGGCGGAGGTGATGGACAGGACGGCGAGGATGATTGCCTAACAGATGCCCGCCGACGACGACCGTGGCGGCTCGGTACTCCGGCAACCATGGCAATCGGTGACAGAGGAAGAAATCGAGGGGGAGAGGTTAGGGGTTTTGACCGTGAGCTCACAAGGAACTCAACGGAGGTGGCGGCGAGGGCTTGGGTGGCTCGACGGCGACGAAATCGACGTCGATCTCTTTCGGCTCCGGCGGCGGCTCGAGCTCGAATTCACTGGCTAGGAGGGCTCCTGGCTCGCCTTCTTCTGCAGATCGATGAAGAGCTTGAAGGGGAACACGGGGGACAGCTCGGTGAAGGTCCTCGTCGTCGTTGGCTGCGCGTGCTCGGCGTCGCGCTCCGGCGATCCTCTCGGTCTTCTTCAAATCCGGCGAGATAGGAGGGGGCAAGTGCACTGGAGGGAGGGGAATGGACGTGGGCGTCTCCAGGACGTGTCCAGAAGCGCTAAGGAGGCCGGGGAGGCGCCAGGATAGCAGGTGGCGTGGCGGCCGTGGCATGCCAGCAAGCAGCTGCCTGGCTGCCTGAGGAAGACGACAGTCCGGGAGGTGGGCTGGGCCGGCTGGGAAACTAGATGGCCGAAAGCGAGGTAAGTCCTTTTTTTTTCTTTTCTGTTTTCTTTTCTGACATTTGTTTTGTCTTAGCTAAATAAATAGCTAGGCATTTTATTAAATGCTGAAATTTTTTATATGGCTTCATAACAATATAGACTAGCCACTTATAAAGTTTCAACATTTTTAAAATTCAAAAAATTTGAATCTAAACTCAAATAGGGGTTTTTCATTAAATCCAAGGCACTGTTTGAATATTTGAAAAATCTATGAGCATGGGGTGGGTCCCACATCACTTGATATGTGATCACACTCATTTATAAGACTTTTCAAAAATCTAACATGAATTTTTGGAGAAGATTTTTATCTGGCCTTTTGAATTAATTCATCTGGGGGGGATTCCTTCTCCCATTTTGCTTTTTAATTTGATTTCAAAGATTTCTTTTGAAAATTTAACATGATGCAAGAGTACTGGCTAACCCTAGCACATTACCTAACAGAGGGTTCTGACAGAATTTCAGCCTTCAGCTTCCTCATACCTCGTGAGGAAGTTTTGTTGTCAATATTGTTTTATCTTTTGGTTACATCAATGTTTTGACCCTGTTCTCACAAGTGTTCCTGTAAATAGGATGCCAAGAGCGAACATGCCGCCGCCAGAGAACCCTATCCTTGGAGAGGATGTGGCCGCAGTGGCTTAGGGCACAGTTGCGATCCTACGGATGCTGCAGAACCAGACTGCCCAGAGGAATGATCGACCACAGTACACCACACTGCAGCAGTTCCTCGCGATCAACCCCCCCAGGTTCTCCGAGGCTCGAGACCCGCTGGAGGCGGATGACTGGATCGCAGAGATCAAGAAGCACTTCAATGCAAACACCGTCAGACCCGTCGACTACGTCACCTTCGCCTCCTTCCAGCTTCAGGGTGCAACAGCCAGCTGGTACGATACCTACAAGGCCAACAAGGGCGATGCTGTCATCACGTGGGCAGATTTCGTCGCAGACTTCAGAGCAGCGCATATTCCGAGTGGCCTGATGGACAGGAAGCATGAGGAGTTCTTGGCTCTGAGACAGGGTGACAGGTCAGTTCAGGAGTACAACCTGGCCTTCGTCAGGCTCGCCAGGTACGCTCCAGAGGAGGTCAGCACAGAGGCTAAGAAGATTGCGAGGTTCCATGGAGGTCTCAGCACAGAGATCAAGTACGCGCTCACTCAGTGCAGTCCCACGCTGTTCTCACAGTTCGTGGATCAGGCTATCTTCCAGGAGTCAGCCAGAGCAGAGTGGGATGCAGACAGGAAGCGCCAGCGTGAGCACAGTTCCGCGGTGATGATCCACAAGAAGGCAAAGACTTCGGTTACAGAGGCACCACCGCAGAGGCAGCAGTACCAGCAGAGGGGGGAAGTTGTCCGCACTTTTGCCCGCCCTCCCGTCCCAGTTCAGAAGGGGCCTCGCTCTACACCACCACACGCGAGGCCACCCAGGCCGCAGCAGCAGCCCAAGCCGGGCGTGATTTCCTACAAGTGCAGAGAGCCAGGGCACACCTCTCCCAACTGCACCGATCCGCGCTTTGCTCGGCTCCCACCGCCTCCACCTCGCTCTACTCCGAGCACCGCGATGGTGAAGGCACAGCCACGTGCAGTTCGGGTGAACAACGTGATGCTCACAGATGCTCAGCACTCTTCAGAGATCGTTCTTGGTAGGTTGCTTGTGTGTTCAGTTCCCGCGACAGTTCTGTTCGATTCCGGAGCTTCCCATTCGTTCATATCCAATGCTTTTGCTACGTCACTTGACCTTCCGAGAGAGCAGTTTCCTAAACCGCTCTCAGTTTGTTCTCCGGGCTCTAGAGTGGAGTCTTCCAGGCTTGTTCCAGATGTGGAGATCCGTATTCAGGGCGTTGTTTTCACAGCATCCCTGATTGTCTTGCCTCGTTCCGACATTGATGTCATTTTGAGCATGGATTGGCTTGTGCAGCACAAGGCCAATATTGATTGTCCAACCAGATCAGTGAAGTTGACACATGATTCAGGTGCAGAATTCTTGTACACTTGTGGCTCTATGACAGGACCAGCACAGTTGTACGCTTTGAACAAAGGAGTTGCGCCTTTGCTTGAAGAGGTCAGAGTTGTCTGTGAGTTCCCAGACGTCTTCCCAGAGGAGTTGCCAGGAATTCCCCCAGTTCGAGCTATTGAGTTCGTTATTGAGCTAGAGCCTGGTACCCAGCCGATTTCTCGGCATCCGTACAAGATGTGTTCGAAGGAGTTGGTCGAGCTCAAGAAGCAGTTGACAGAGTTGGAGGCAGCCGGTTTTATCCACGCGAGCACTTCCCCTTGGGGTGCACCAGCTTTGTTTGTCCAGAAGAAGGATGGGACTAGCCGCTTGGTCCAGGAATATCGCGGTATCAACAAGAAGACCATCAAGAACAAGTACCCTTTACCCCGCATCAATGATCTGTTTGAGAAGTTAAATGGGGCTAAGGTGTTTTCCAAGCTTGACTTGAGGATGGGGTATCACCAAATCCGTGTTCGTGAAGAGGATATTCCCAAGACCGCGTTCAGCACACGTTATGGGCTGTATGAGTTCACATTCATGACTTTTGGGTTCTCAAATGCCCCTCCAACATTCATGAGAGCTATGGAATATTTGTTCCAAGATTGGCTTGATGTGTTTGTGATCCTCTACCTCGACGACATTCTTGTCTATTCCAAGTCAGAGGCTGAGCATGAGGAACATTTGCTCTTGGTGCTGCAGAAGTTAAGAGAGCACCGGTACTACGCAAAGTTCTCCAAGTGTGAGTTTTGGCTGGACAAGGTCAATTTTCTGGGCCATGTCATCTCCGCTGAGGGAATTGCGGTTGACCCAGAGCGAGTCTGCACTATTCAAGAGTGGGCTCCACCGAAGAATGTGAAGCAGTTAGGAGTTTTCTCGGCCTCGCCAGTTATTGCAAGAGGTTTGTGCAGAATTTCTCCAAAATAGCCAAGCCAATGACGGAATTGTTGTGCAAGGACAAGCGGTACACTTGGTCACCAGCTTGCCAGTCAGCCTTCGAGGAGTTGAAAGAGAAGCTGACCACAGCTCCAATTCTCACACCGCCAGATGAGTCACAGCCTTTTCAGGTGTTTTGTGATGCCTCTTTGCAAGGTCTGGGCGGAGTTTTGATGCAAGGCAGGAATATTGTGGCTTATACCTCACGGCAGTTGAAGACAAGTGAGAGGAATTATCCCACGCACGACTTGGAGCTTGCAGCAGTTGTGCACGCTTTGGTCACTTGGCGACACCTCCTCTTAGGGAGGAAGGTGGATGTGTTCACCGACCACAAGAGTCTGAAGTACTTGTTCACTCAGCCAAATCTGAACTTGAGTGTCAGAACCCTCTGTTAGGTAATGTGCTAAGGTTAGCTAGTGCCTTTGCATCATGTCAAAATTTCAAAGGAAATCAAATTCAAAATCCAAATGGGAGAAGGAACACCCCCAGATGAATTAATTCAAAAGACCAGATAAAAATCTTTTCCAAAAATTCATGTTAGAGTTTTGAAAAGTCTTATAAATGAGTGTGATCACATATCAAGTGATGTGGGACCCACCCCATGCTCATAGATTTTTCAACTATTGAAACAGTGCCTTGGAATTAAAGAAATACCCCTATTTGATTTAAAATTCAAATCATTTGAATTTTAAAAATGTTGAAAGTTTATGAGTGGCTAGTTTATATTATTATGAGGCCACATAAAAATTTTCAGCATTTAAAAAAATGTTTAGCTATTTTTATTAGCTAAACAGAACAAATGTCAGAAAAGAAAAATAGAAAAGAAAACAGTAACACTTACCTGTCGCCTAGGCGAAGTCGGCCCACCCAGCCCAGCCGGCCCAAAGGGGCACGGGGGTCTTCTTCCCCGTCCCGCGCCTCCAAGCTGCTTGGTGGAATGCCACCGAGCTAGCTGGTGACGCCACATCGTCGCCGAGGAGCTTCCAGCCCTCCCCGTGGCCCTTCTCGCACCTGGACGCGCCCTGGAGAACGACGCATCCATTCCCCCCTCCAGAACTTCCTCCTCCTCCTCCCGTGCTCGTTTCCGTCGCCAACCGAGAGCGCCGCCGCTCGCCGTCGCAAGAACTCGTGGCCACTGATGTCGAGGAGCCGAACCAAGGTGTCCAAGCGCTTCGCCGTCGTCGTCTTCATCGACCTGCGAAAGGAATCGAAGCCGAGTGCCTCCACGAGCTCGCTAGCATCATCGTCTTCATCGCCGGCCGCCGCGGATCGACTTTGAATTCCGGCCAGCTCCGAGCTTCCCCGAGCCCACTAGCCATCCCGTCGCGTTCGTGGTGAGCTTCTCGCCGTTTTCCCTAACCTAGCACCCTCCCTCTCGTTCTCTATCCGGATCCGCCATGGATGCCGAAGCACGTCGCCGCCATGGATGAGCTCGAGGTCGCCCCTGTGCCCCTTCGACTCAGCCAGCGCGCGCGTTTAGCTCCTGGTCATGCTAGCTTTCGAACGCGAGCGAGATCAGCCCGAACCGTGCACGGTAACGTCAACTACGACCTCGCCGCCGTTCTATTGCCGCCGGAGTCGTCGCCGTCGTCGCTTCCGACCTCCCCGTGAACCCCCGATGCCTCCAGAAGACGCGGGAGACCTCCAGGAGCAAGTTGGTGCCCTCCGTTTCCCCTCCCATGGCCGGAATCGTCCTCCCCGTGCAGCGCCGCCGTGGTCCAGTCGCCGGCGTCAAGCCGCCGGCGTGTCAGTGCTAAACCCCCCGGTTAATCACCTAATTAGTGACCCCTGGGTTACTGACCAGTGGGCCCAGTGGCTTAATTAAGCCACTGGATTAAGTTAACCCACGGGTTAAGTTAACCAGCCACTGACAGGGTGGCCCCACATGTCAGCCCCCCCCTGACGCCAGCTTGACGTCAGCCTGACGCAGTAAATCATTTAAATGAATTTCCAGAGATTATAATTGGACAAATAATATATGAAAAATGATCAGGAGAAAATTATCTTTCCAAATATGCAACTTTCAACTCTGTTTAAGTTGAATTTAAAATGTGATCAGTAGCATTTGCTATTTGATTTAAATGGAATTAAATCAAATTCAAATCAAAAAAATTTGCAACTTGAACCATGGCAACATGCTACAATTCAATCACACATCAGAGGCATATCTTATACATTTGAAGATAATTCAAAATGATCAAACTATGTCAAATACAACTTGGTTAATTTGAATTCAAATGTGGAATTTGAATTTGCATTTTAAATGCAATATATTTCACTTAAATGGAATTACCTCACACATCAAAACTTATACTTCAAGTTTCAACATTCATTCATGTGCTTGAGCATTTCATTCATTTGATTGCTACTTCGTGCTTTGTTTGTCGAGTAGAGGTAGAACCGGAGAAAGAGGTCACCCCCTTCGCTGAAGATCCAGAACCCGAACCTCGTCAGCAAGGCAAGCAAACCCCCATTGATCATGTCGATAAAATCCCACTTCCCTCTCATGTCTCGCTTATGCATTGTTTAGGATGATCACCATGCTACGTTTCTACCGCATAGATGAACCCATTCCTTTGCATGACCTATCATTTTTTCACAGTAGTAAGCAAACCACAATCCTAGCAACTGTAGGAGTTGTTTGATATCATGTAACCCCTGCAATGTTACTGCTTATTGCATGCTTAGTATGATACCATGTTGTTACTGTGATGTGAGTCGGGATGGTAATGATCATGTTGATGATGGTAGAAAAGTGTTGGTGAATCGACCCTAATACAAGGTGAACGATGAGAGGCTGTTTAGGAGTACAACCACACATTGGGCTCACTGACCCCTCTCAACTTACTAACTCATCCCTTTCGATGTCCAGATGTCGCAGTAGTTCGGAGTTCTGGTAGGCTTGTGGCCTGGATGCTAAGTGAGAGAACGGCTCATCCGAGACCGGCTTATGCACCACGCACACATCGCTTGGGTCCACTTCGGTAAACCGGCCGGGTTCACGATAGTGGTAACCAACCCAAGTAGGCGGCTTTCTCGGACTAGATCGGCTATGAGGTAACAGTTGTGGTGAGCATCCTCGCTGGCACCCCTTGAATGGTGTCGAGATCAAAGGCGGTAAATGATGCTCATGTGTGTGTAGCGGTACACCCTTGCAAGGTTAACAAAACTATTCGAATAGCCGCGTCCACGGTTATGGACTGCTTGGAAAGCTTAGCTTGATTATTAGATAACTTGAACCGGATACTTCTAAAACACACCAAGATAAATGTGAGTGTTATGGCGTGCTTTCTCGTGGGGAAGTCGAGGAAGGCACCATAGTGGTGTATTGGTTGGAGAAAGTAGTGGACTCGTGTACGCTTCTTACCTCAAAGTCTGGTACTCGTAGTTCAGGATTAGCCAAGTCAAAGCTGGCATTTCTGCAAGTGAAACCCCACCTCCCTTTACCTTGATACATGTGCATGAGTAGTATAGTTCCTATGTAAGTCTTGCTGAGTACGCCTTTGTACTCACGTTTGCTTAATCTATGCTTTAGATGACGCCACTGACCCCGAAGGTGGCTTATTCATCGAGCTGGACGACTGAAGTTAAGCTAGTCTAGTCCCAGTCAGCAGACTGGTTCCCTCGTGGAGGGCTTTGTGTTCAAATAAGGCTTCTTAAGCAATTTGTTAAACTTGTCTGTACTCAGACATAATTTGCTTCCGCTCTGTGTTGTAATGTTGGATCACATGTATGTGATCTCTGTGTGTACTCTATAAGAGATATAAATAAAATGTACACTTTGTAGAGAATTGCAATGGTACCTACTGTTCATACAAGGCATGTGTGCTGCGTGTATGTTTATAGCATGCATGTCTTTGTATGGGTTTTCAAGACCTTAGTTGTGTTCTGGCTGGCGGTCTTTCATACACCAAGTGGCCCTTAGATGTGCGCAGCTTGGGGCATCGCGATGCGATTTCTCGAGACTCCGTCTCATGCGCACTTTGTGGTATGATCGAGCCCGCCCTAGACCCCGACTAAGTGATCGGGCTGGAGTAAGTCTATGTAAGAGTTTTGAGATAGTCGGTAGTATGGTTGAGGCGACTTGTCTTTGAATATGGGAGTTCACCACCCATATCATTTGACTTGTGTGCGGACGATGAGGACCCATCTCAGTTGATCATCCGGCCTGGATGGGATGCCCTCACGTATGATGCTTTCCGAGAATGTTCAGTGCTTGGCCTTGTCTGCTTAGACAAGTGGGTGCCGTTCTCGGCTCTCCATATGACTATGTCTTAACTATACTTGCATACGCTAACCCCGGGTCCCGACAGACTTGGTATCAGAGCAGGACTGACTGTAGGACTAGTAGCCTTGGCCGAAGTCGAGTCTAGCCTTCTATAGTTATATAGTTACTCTGGGTATATAAGGGAACAACGTAAGGCTTCTTTTTTCTCCTTACCCCTTCGTTCTGAGTTCTGGGTCACCCTTATCTTATTCTACGGGAAGATAGGACTAGGCTCTCCTCTGTCTGATTAGAACATCTCGTTGATTGCTTCCTTATAGCCGTAGGAAAGTTGTGTCAGGTTTTCCTAGCATTGTTATAATGCTGATTTCTTACATCATATTATGTAAGTGTTGTTCTCATGATTGAAAGAAATTGTCATTTCTTACAATTACAGCCGTTATGTTGTCCGAGTCATTCCAGGTTTATCTCATAATCTGATGCATTTGCAAACTTCTTTCTGTTTCAGATGGCAGATCTTCCCCCTCAGCAGATTGTTCGTTTGACCAGGTGCCTCGGTGTGCGTGGCCATCCCGCCACATTGATCGAGATGATGTCCTATGTGGGATATCGATGGTACCCTGAGTACACCGTCGAGGAGCAATTCCACGACTTTAACCAGACGCAGTTCCACTGCATTGTCCGGATCTACTCGCACCACGTTGGAGTCACCCAGCCTATCTACTTTGGACATGGCATTGGCGTTACCGAGAACATGGCTGTGCAGGATGCTGCATATTCATGTATTACCCTGCTGAGAGAGGAGCACACCATGCTGAGAGAGACCTCATTCCACTATATCCCTGCTGCACTTCCAGGAGAAGAGGGATATTACACCGGACTCTACTCAGATCACTTTGCAGAGGATCCAGCACTCCAGGTGACTGCTAGGTTTGCTAGTGACAGAGATCGTGATGCACGCGCTCTCCGTTTTGAGCTCCACGCCACCCATGTTCGTCTGTACCGAGCACTGACGCTCTTGGCACCCTTTGTGAGCGTGGGATCAGTTGAGTTTGATGCTATCTACCCAGTGAGGACTCAGATGCCTTCTTGAGTTGCTTGGCCCGAGATTGGAGGCATTTTTCCACCCCGTGGTCCTTTGCTTCCACCCTACACTGGACCTAGGCCCCATCCTTGCCCAAATGGATATCAGGGTCCACAAGCCTCCGTGTTTTCCGATGGTCACCTCCAGCTACCGGGATACGCGGGTAATTTTTATGAGGACTACTATGGAGATGGAGATGAGTGAGACCGCCTGTGGTCTTGCTTAGTGATGATGTAGTAGTATCCTAGTATATTGTAAGAAAGGTGTCTAAGTTACAGAGGCTTAGATAAATAATGTATAGGAAGTCAGAGTGCCTCTGAAGGATGTATCATCTTCATCACGTTTGTATTAGCTTGGTGCTTGTACTTAAACGATGTATGGTTAGTATGACAGCTTGTGAATATATGGCTTGTATGCTTTTATCACCATGTTGTCAAGATGATTACTTCCTTTGCTCTGTAATCCTTCCAGTACTTCAATACCTTGTTTAGACTCTTCAACTCAACTCTGTTTGACTTTGATTTCACCTTCAGGATGTCTCAAGGAACCCGTGGCCAGGTTGGTCGGAACCAGGGTCGTGGAAATGACCAGGAGGAAGGCAACCTTCCACCCCCACCCATGATGGCACAAGTTCTGATGGAAGTCGAGAGGAACCGCCGTGACTCTCACCACCTGCTGGAAGTCATCGCACGCAACACCACTCAGCAGCGCAATGAGCTGGTGTCTCTGAACGACTTCATCCGACTTCATCCCCCGGTTTTTAGTTACTCCACCGAGCCCCTTGACGCCGATGACTGGCTTCGCAGCATCGAAAGGAAGCTCCAAGCAGGCCGTGTTGCAACTGGTGACAAGGTCAGCTATGCCACCTATCACCTCGAAGGTGCAGCTAGCTCTTGGTGGGAGAACTTTCTGAATATGCGTCCCGTTGGACCACCTGCATCTTGGGAGGAGTTCTGCACGTCCTTCCGCGAGTACCACATTCCCAAAGGTCTCATGGACCGCAAGCGTGAGGAATTCTGTAACCTCACTCAAGGCAGAAGAACCGTGGACGAGTTTAGTCGTGAGTTCAACCGACTGGCTCGTTATGCAACTGAAGAAGTCTCCACCGACTCCAAGAAACAAGAGAGGTTCCGTCGTGGCCTCAACTCCGGACTCCGTCGCGAGCTCAACCTTCATGACTTTGCCACATTCCAGGTCCTTGTCAACAAGGCCATTAAAGCAGAGGACATGAACAGCCCCAATGACTTTCGCAAACACCCCAGAGATGATAGTTCATCCAGTTCTGGCTCCCAGAAGCGCAAGATCTGTATTCCAAACAGCATGTTCCGCCAGAACAACCCACCGAGGCCATCCAATGTGGCGCCTCGTCCAACCACCCAGTTCCACCTAGCTCCACCAAACAACCCAGCTCCACGCACTGTTTTCGGAGCCTGTTACAAGTGTGGTCAGGCAGGCCATTATTCTCACGAGTGTCCCCAGAACCAGCTCCAACACCAGAACGTTCCACCCCGTGCCGGAGGCAACAACAACAACAACAATAGTCGTGGCAAGCCACCCCAGAAGGTATTCACCGCCAAACCCGCTCCTCCCGCCACTCATGGACGTCTGAACCAGATCGCTGCCGAAGAGACTGACGACACCACTGACGTCATTCTTGGTACGCTCCCAGTCAATTTTGTTCCTACTTCCGTTCTTTTCGACCCAGGACTATTGTTGTTGTTGTCGTTCATTCATTCATGTCGGAAAGTTATGCACCTGTTCATGAGTTACCCTTTGTTGAATTGTCCACCCCGATGGTTATTCAAACTCCAGGGTCAAGATGGAACACTAATAGAGTGAGCCATGGTAATCAAATTGCAATTCAGGGTTTAGTATTCCTTGCTTCACTCATAGCCCTCAAGTCTTCAGACATTGATGTCATCCTTGGCATGGATTGGCTATCAAGACAGAATGCCTACCTGGATTGCAAAGGCAAATCCGTGAAACTCACCCACCCTTCAGGCCAAACAGTCAACTATACCTCACCCAGAACAAGAACCCAAGTGCATTCCTTGAATGTACTTCCCCTTCCCGAACTTGAAGATATTCCGGTGGTTCGTGACTTCCCGGATGTCTTTCCTGAAGAGCTGTCGGGCATGCCACCCGACAGATGTGTAGAATTTATAGTGGATCTTGTTCCAGGAACCGCACCAATTTCCAAACGCCCATATAAAATGGCCCCACATGAGTTAGCTGAGCTAAAAACCCAACTTGATGCTTCATTGGCAAAAGGCTTCATCCGCCCTAGCTCATCGCCATGGGGTTGCCCCGTTCTGTTCGTAAAGAAGAAAGATGGAACAGAAAGGATGTGCGTAGATTATCGCCCGCTAAATTTAGCGACGATAAAGAACAAATACCCACTGCCCAGGATCAATGATTTTTATGATCAACTTGCAGGATCCTCCGTCTTCTCCAAGATGGATTTGAGATTAGGTTATCATCAGATCAGAATCTGAAACGAGGACATTCCCAAAACGGCTTTTACTACTCGTTATGGTCTTTACGAGTACACCGTCATGTCCTTTGGTTTAACCAGTGCCCCCGCCACATTCTCACGCTTGATGAATTCGATCTTCATGGAGTACCTAGATAAATTTGTTGTGGTTTATCTTGATGATATTCTCATCTACTCGAAGAACGAAGAAGATCATGCCGAACACTTAAGGCTGGTATTGATGAAGCTTAGAGAGCATCGCCTGTACGCTAAATTCTCCAAGTGTGAATTCTGGCTACCAGAAGTGACCTACTTAGGCCACGTGATTTCTGCAAAAGGCATTGCTGTGAACCCCGAGAGAGTTCAGGCCGTCCTTGACTGGACTCCACCTGAATCGGTTAAGCAAGTCAGGAGTTTTCTTGGCCTAGCCAGCTATTTCCGTCGCTTCGTCGAGAACTTTTCTAAAGTTGCAAAGCCTCTAACTGAACTCCTCAAGAAAGATAAGAAATTCTTATGGACTCCCAAGTGCGAGGAAAGCTTTCAAGAGCTAAAAAGGAGATTGACTTCTGCACCCGTACTTGCACCTCCAGACACCAAAAAGGATTTCGAGATCTATTGTGACGCATCACGGCAAGGGTTAGGATGCATACTTCTGCAAGATCGACATGTGGTAGCTTATGCTTCACGCCAGTTGCGGCCACATGAAGAGAACTATCCTACCCATGACCTTGAACTCGCTGCCGTAGTTCATGCCCTAACAACTTGGCGACATTACCTCCTTGGTAATCGTTGTGAGATTTATTCCGACCACCATAGCCTCAAATATATTTTCACCCAGCCAGATCTTAATCTCAGGAAAAGACGCTGGATTGAGTTGATAAAATATTACGACGTAGTAATTTCTTACACCCCAGGCAAAGCCAATGTCATGGCTGATGCACTAAGTCGTAAGTCGTACTGTAACAACCTCATGTTACAGCAGTATCAACCACTTCTTCGTGAGGACTTTCGCAAGCTCAACCTTGAAATTGTTCCTCATGGCTATCATTCGACCTTGGTGGCGAAACCAACTCTTGAGGATCAAATCGTAGTTGCCCAAAGGCGTGCACGAGGTGTTCGCCGGATCAAGGAGAACATTGCTAGCGGAGTTGCTAAATGTTTCTCCACAGATAGCAAGGGAACGGTTTTCTTTGGAAATCGATTGGTAGTACCTAAGAATAGGGAACTAAGGCAACTCATCCTCAATGAAGCCCATGACACACCCCTCTCAATTCATTCCGGTAGCACAAAAATGTACCGAGATCTACGCCAGAGATTTTGGTGGACTAGGATGAAGAGAGACATTGCTCAATTTGTTGCCGAATGTGATGTTTGTCGTCGCATTAAGGCAGAACATCAAAGCCCTGCTGGTACACTTCAACCTTTGTCTATTCCCGAGTGGAAATGGGACAAAGTCGGTATGGATTTCATCACCGGCTTTCCAAGAACCCAGAAAGGAAACAATGCCATCTTCGTTGTCATAGATAGGCTTTCCAAAGTTGCTCACTTCCTTCCGGTTCGCGAGTCTATAACTGCTAGCCAGTTAGCGGACTTGTACGTCTCTAGAATTGTATCCCTTCATGGTGTTCCTTTGGAAATCAATTCTGATCGCGGTAGCCTTTTTACCTCTAGATTTTGGGGAAGCTTTCAGAATGCTATGGGAACTCATCTCTCCTTTAGTACAACTTTTCATCCTCAGTCTAGCGGTCATGTCGAAAGGGTTAACCAAATTCTTGAAGACATGCTCAGAGCTTGTGTTATCTCATTCGGAAAGAATTGGGAGAATTCTCTTCCATTTGCCGAACTTGCTTATAACAATAGTTTTCAATCTAGTCTGAACATGGCTCCTTTTGAACTCCTTTATGGACGACGATGTCGAACACCACTAAACTGGTCTGAAACCGGTGAAAGACAATTCTTTGGACCGGATATGATCAAGGAAGCAGAAGAGCAAGTTCGCATTGTTCGTGATCAATTGAAAGCAGCCCAGTCTCGTCAGAAAAGCTACTATGATCGTCATCATAGGCAAGAGAGCTACAATCTGGATGAGAAGGCTTACCTTCGGGTTACTCCTCTGAAGGTAACCCAACGTTTCGGTATCAAAGGCAAGTTGGCCCCACGTTACATCGGACCTTTCCGCATTATTGCTAAACGTGGAGAATTTACCTACCAACTTGAACTACCTCCGCACCTCTCCCGAGTACATGATGTATTCCATGTGTCCCAACTCAAGCGTTGCTTCAAGGACCCCATCCGCGAAGTCGACCATGAAACGCTTGATCTCCAAGATGACCTTTCTTATCGAGAATACCCCGTTCGTATTCTTGATTCCACAGAGCGTGTCACTCGTCGTCAGAAGATTAGGTTTCTGAAAGTGCAATGGTCACACCACTCTGAAAGAGAAGCTACGTGGGAAAGAGAAGACCGTCTCATTGCCGAGTACCCCTCCTTCCTCCCGGAGACTTCTGAATCTCGGGACGAGATTCTGTTGAGTGGGGGCGAGTTGTCAGAACCCTCTGTTAGGTAATGTGCTAAGGTTAGCTAGTGCCTTTGCATCATGTCAAAATTTCAAAGGAAATCAAATTCAAAATCCAAATGGGAGAAGGAACACCCCCAGATGAATTAATTCAAAAGGCCAGATAAAAATATTGTCCAAAAATTCATGTTAGAGTTTTGAAAAGTCTTATAAATGAGTGTGATCACATATCAAGTGATGTGGGACCCACCCCATGCTCATAGATTTTTCAAATATTCAAACAGTGCCTTGGAATTAAAGAAATACCCCTATTTGATTAAAAATTCAAATCATTTGAATTTTAAAAATGTTGAAAGTTTATGAGTGGCTAGTCTATATTATTATGAGGCCACATAAAAATTTTCAGCATTTAAAAAAATGTTTAGCTATTTTTATTAGCTAAACAGAACAAATGTCAAAAAAGAAAAATAGAAAAGAAAACAGTAACACTTACCTGTCGCCTAGGCGAAGTCGGCCCACCCAGCCCAGCCGGCCCAAAGGGGCACGGGGGTCTTCTTCCCCGTCCCGCGCCTCCAAGCTGCTCGGTGGAATGCCACCGAGCTAGCTGGTGACGCCACGTCGTCGCCGAGGAGCTTCCAGCCCTCCCCGTGGCCCTTCTCGCACCTGGACGCGCCCTGGAGAACGACGCATCCATTCCCCCCCTCCAGGACTTCCTCCTCCTCCTCCCGTGCTCGTTTCCGTCGCCAACCGAGAGCGCCGCCGCTCGCCGTCGCAAGAACTCGTGGCCACTGACGTCGAGGAGCCGAACCAAGGTGTCCAAGCGCTTCGCCGTCGTCGTCTTCATCGACCTGCGAAAGGAATCGAAGCCGAGTGCCTCCACGAGCTCGCTAGCATCATCGTCTTCATCGCCGGCCGCCGCGGATCGACTTCGAATTCCGGCCAGCTCCGAGCTTCCCCGAGCCCACTAGCCATCCCGTCGCGTTCGTGGTGAGCTTCTCGCCGTTTTCCTTAACCTAGCACCCTCCCTCTCGTTCTCTATCTGGATCCTCCATGGATGCCGAAGCACATCGCCGCCATGGATGAGCTCGAGGTCGCCCTTGTGCCCCTTCGACTCAGCCAGCGCGCGCGTTTAGCTCCTGGTCATGCTAGATTTCGAACGCGAGCGAGATCAGCCCGAACCGTGCACGGTAACGTCGACTACGACCTCGCCGCCGTTCTATTGCCGCCGAAGTCGTCGCCGTCGTCGCTTCCGACCTCCCCGTGAACCCCCGATGCCTCCAGAAGACGCAGGAGACCTCCAGGAGCAAGTTGGTGCCCTCCGTTTCCCCTCCCGTGGCCGGAATCGTCCTCCCCGTGCAGCGCCGCCGTGGTCCAGTCGCCGGCGTCAAGCCGCCGGCGTGTCAGTGCTAAACCCCCCGGTTAATCACCTAATTAGTGACCCCTGGGTCACTGACCAGTGGGCCCAGTGGCTTAATTAAGCCACTGGATTAAGTTAACCCACGGGTTAAGTTAACCAGCCACTGACAGGGTGGCAACTTGAACCATGGCAACATGCTACAATTCAATCACACATCAGAGGCATATCTTATACATTTGAAGATAATTCAAAATGATCAAACTATGTCACATACAACTTGGTTAATTTGAATTCAAATGTGGAATTTGGATTTGCATTTTAAATGCAATATATTTCACTTAAATGGAATTGCCTCACACATCAAAAGTTATACTTCAAGTTTCAACATTCATTCATGTGCTTGAGCATTTCATTCATTTGATTGCTACTTCGTGCTTTGTTTGTCGAGTAGAGGTAGAACCGGAGCAAGAGGTCACCCCCTTCGCTGAAGATCCAGAACCCGAACCTCGTCAGCAAGGCAAGCAAACCCCCATTGATCATGTCGATAAAATCCCACTTCCCTCTCATGTCTCGCTTATGCATTGTTTAGGATGATCACCATGCTACGTTTCTACCGCATAGATGAACCCATTCCTTTGCATGACCTATCATTTTTTCACAGTAGTAAGCAAACCACAATCCTAGCAACTGTAGGAGTTGTTTGATATCATGTAACCCCTGCAATGTTACTGCTTATTGCATGCTTAGTATGATACCATGTTGTTACTGTGATGTGAGTCGGGATGGTAATGATCATGTTGATGATGGTAGAAAAGTGTTGGTGAATCGACCCTAATACAAGGTGAACGATGAGAGGCTGTGTAGGAGTACACAGTGGGTTGTCTCGTTGAACACTGCCCTAGTACGAGTTCTTGTGTGGTGATCCAAGATGAAGAGTACAACCACACATTGGGCTCACTGGCCCCTCTCAACTTACTAACTCATCCCTTTCGATGTCCAGATGTCGCAGTAGTTCGGAGTTCTGGTAGGCTTGTGGCCTGGATGCTAAGTGAGAGAACGCCTCATCCGAGACCGGCTTATGCACCACGCACACATCGCTTGGGTCCACTTCGGTAAACCGGCCGGGTTCACGATAGTGGTAACCAACCCAAGTAGGCGGCTTTCTCGGACTAGATCGGCTATGAGGTAACAGTTGTGGTGAGCATCCTCGCTGGCACCCCTTGAATGGTGTCGAGATCAAAGGCGGTAAATGATGATCATGTGTGTGTAGCGGTACACCCTTGCAAGGTTAACAAAACTATTCGAAAAGCCGCGTCCGTGGTTATGGACTGCTTGGAAAGCTTAGCTTGATTATTAGATAACTTGAACCGGATACTTCTAAAACACACCAAGATAAGTGTGAGTGCTATGTCGTGCTTTCTCGTGGGGAAGTCGAGGAAGGCACCATAGTGGTGTATTGGTTGGAGAAAGTAGTGGACTCGTGTACGCTTCTTACCTCAAAGTCTGGTACTCGTAGTTCAGGATTAGCCAAGTCAAAGCTGGCATTTCTGCAAGTGAAACCCCACCTCCCTTTACCTTGATACATGTGCATGAGTAGTATAGTTCCTATGTAAGTCTTGCTGAGTACGCCTTTGTACTCATGTTTGCTTAATCTATGTTTTAGATGATGCCACTGACCCCGAAGGTGGCTTCTTCATCGAGCTGGCCGACTGAAGTTAAGCTAGTCTAGTCCCAGTCAGCAGACTGGTTCCCTCGTGGAGGGCTTTGTGTTCAAATAAGGCTTCTTAAGCCATTTGTTAAACTTGTCTGTACTCAGACATAATTTGCTTCCGCTCTGTGTTGTAATGTTGGATCACATGTATGTGATCTCTGTGTGTACTCTATAAGAGTTATAAATAAAATGTACACTTTGTAGAGAATTGCAATGGTACCTACTGTTCATACAAGGCATGTGTGCTGCGTGTATGTTTATAACATGCATGTCTTTGTATGGGTTTTCGAGACCTTAGTTGTGTTCTGGCTGGCGGTCTTTCATACACCAAGTGGCCCTTAGATGTGCGCAGCTTGGGGCATCGCGATGCGATTGCTCGAGACTCCGTCTCATGCACACTTTGTGGTATGATCGAGCCTGCCCTAGACCCCGACTAAGTGATCGGGCTGGAGTAAGTCTATGTAAGAGTTTTGAGATAGTCGGTAGTATGGTTGAGGCGACTTGTCTTTGAATATGGGAGTTCACCACCCATATCATTTGACTTGTGTGTGGACGATGAGGACCCATCTCAGTTGATCATCCGGCCTGGATGGGATGCCCCTCACGTATGATGCTTTCCGAGAATGTTCAGTGCTTGGCCTTGTCTGCTTAGAAAAGTGGGTGCGGTTCTCGGCTCTCCATATGACTATGTCTTAACTGTAGTTGCATACGCTAACCCCGGGTCCCAACATTGAGGCAAAGAAGATGGCTTGAAACCATTACTGAGTACACAGTTGATATTCAGTACACGCCTGGGAAGGCGAATGTCATAGCTGATGCGCTGAGCCGCAAGGGCGATTGCAATAATATCCAGGTGCAGAAGATCCACCCTGATTTGTGTGAGTCCTTTCGAAGGCTCAATCTCGAGCTAGTTCCAGCAGTCTATCTTGCCAACCTTGTGGTAGAGCCCACAATCCATGAGAAGATTCGTGAAGCTCAGTCTGGCAGCTCAATGATTCAGAAGATCAAACAGGGTATTGCCGCCTCAGTTCCTAAATACGGTTGCTTTTCAGTGCATAATGACGGCACCGTGTTGTTCGAAGAGCGAGTTGTTGTTCCCAAGGAGGGAGATCTCAGAGAGGTCATCATGAAGGAAGCCCATGATTACAAGCTATCGATTCACCCTGGCAGTACAAAGATGTATCAAGATCTCAAGCAAAGCTTTCGGTGGACTCGTATGAAGCGGGATGTTGCCCGTTACGTGTCTCAATGTGATGTGTGCAGGAGAGTGAAGGCACAGCACCAGAAGCCTGCAGGTTTGCTTCAGCCACTTGAGATTCCAGAGTGGAAATGGGATCACATAGTGATGGATTTCATCACAGGCTTTCTTTTGTCGCAGAAGAAGAACAATGCCATCTTTGTTGTCATTGACAATCTTTCAAAAGTTGCCCACTTCTTTCCAGTGAAGGATTCCATTTCAGCAGCTCAGTTGGCGGATTTGTACACCGCAAGAGTTGTATCTTTGCATGGCATTCCCAAGAAGATCAGTTCAGATAGAGGCAGCCTTTTCACCTCTAAGTTCTGGCAGGCCTTTCAAAAGGCGATTGGTACGACAGTGTTGTTCAGTACCGCTTATCACCCTCAGACAAGTGGGCAAGTCGAGCGCGTGAACCAAATCCTCGAGGACATGCTTCGGGCATGTGTCATCTCGTTTGGCATGAAGTGGGAAGAGTGCTTGCCGTATGTTGAGTTCTCTTACAACAAAAACTATCAGGCAAGTCTGCAAGCAGCGCCGTTTGAAGTCTTGTATGGCCGCAAGTGCAGGACACCTTTGAACTGGTCCGAGACAGGTGAGAGGCAGCTGTTCGGTCCAGATGTGATCCAAGAGGCAGAGGACAGAGTGAAGATTGTCCGAGAGCACCTAAAGGAAGCATCGTCTAGGCATAAGGTCTATTATGACAAAAGGCACCGTGGTGTAGCGTTTCAGGTTGGTGATTGGGCGTACCTGAGAGTGTCTCCATTGAGGGGAACTCACCGCTTTGGCATCAAAGGAAAGCTCGCTCCAAGATTTGTCGGACCTTTCCGCATCCTTGAGACTAGAGGACCTCTTGCCTTTCGGCTCGAGCTTCTAGAAAGTCTGTTCATGGTGCATGACGTGTTCCATGTGTCCAAGCTAAAGCAGTGCTTCAAGCAGCCAGAGCAGGCTGTTGACTTGGGCGAGATCCAGCTGAGTGCGAACCTTTCCTACTCAGAGCGTCCAGTCCGTGTTCTTGAAACGTTCGAGCGCAAGACGCGCAACAAGACCGTCAAGTTCATGAAAGTTCAGTGGACACATCATTCGGAGAAGGAAGCAACGTGGGAGCGTGAAGACCATCTCCGTTCTGAGTATCCTGAGTTGTTTCAGGCTTAGATCTCGGGACGATATCCTGTGTTGGTGGGGGAGTGCTGTAACAGCCCATGTGCAATAATTAGAAAACACCATGAGATTGTACTTTGTCTGTTGACTTTGTAACTTCGCATGATGCTAAAGATTGTAATTTCATGTGGTGATTTAAATTTGCATTGGGATTGGAGCCCATCTGGTTTGGTTGAGCTTGCTTCCAAAGTGGTTCAAGAAAGGTGTTTGACGAATTTTCATTGTTGCATGCAGTCTCTCCCTGACCCCAAACTTGGCATAGCCATTTCATTTGCTATGGCAAGGGTTTTAAAAGCCTCAAATCATTTTTTCCATCATAAAAAATAAGGGCTCTAGTTCAAAGTGATTTTGAATTAAAAAATGAGCTCACAATTTTGTTGTTGCCAAAAATGCCCAAACCATTTTTGGAAATTGAGGAATAATGCAAGGTTAATTATACATATTTTTATGTATTTTTCCCACTTGTATTTAATCCATAAAAACCCTGAATTCTTTTCTGTTTTATTTAAATGGAAAAGGGATCAACAGCAGGTTTTATTTTCCTTCTCCACTTCCTGCTGGAAGCCCAGCCCACCTAGCCTCCTCCCCGCAGCCCACCTGGGCCTGTACAGCGAAGCGGTACGCGGGAGCTATCATGGACGCCCAATCTCCATCGCACGCCCCTCCTTCGTCGCCTTTCCATGCTGGAGAGGTCCCCGCCAGACTCCCTCTCACAGCCGGCCGGAGCTTCGACGTCGATGCGGCCGACGTGGATAGGAGGCCTCCCTCCTATTTAACCCGAGCTCCCGAACCTCCCAGGACCCCTAGGGTTCCCTTCCTCCCATCAGTTCCTCCTCGCCGCTGCCAGGGTGGTTTCCCCTCTTCGTTTCTGTCCCGCCGTGCTCCGGTGAGCCCCGCTGCAATTCGCCGCCGTCCCGCCGTATCCTTGACCAAGCGCTCGTCTGCACGGACCTTGAACTCGACTCACTCCGTTTCTGTGTCCAGATCGGAGCCCGGAGGAGTGAGACGACCCCGCAGCAGAGCAGGCCGTCGTGGACCTCTTCGTCCCCGACGACGGCCACAGACCCCTTCCTCCTCTACGGCTAGACTCGGACGCACGTTGTGACCCACAAGGTGAGCTGATGCCCGCACCTTTGCCCGTAGTGCCGTGTAGCAGTCTGTCCACGATAGCAGCAGCGGATCCACCGCGTTGGAACGTCGCCGGCGAACAATTCGAGCATGCTGTGCCATGGCATGCCTCGGGTGCTCCCTCACGTGCTCCTAGAACGTCCAGAGCGCGCCTTTGGCCCTCAAGAACCCGCCTTTTCGCGTATAGTAGAGTTTGGCCGCCCGCCTTTGAATGTGCTTGCCACTGTAACGCAGCGCCGCCGCGGGTTCAGAGGAAACTGGCCACCATTCAGGGGAGATTCGGGCCATGGCAGGGGTACCCACCAGTTCGTGGTGGTTCCCTCTAGGAGATGGACGCAACCCCATGGCCAGGGGCGCCGTGAGCTCCACGTGCGCATCGCCCAAAGTGGGGACTTTTGTTCTGTCAATCTGAAGTTCAGAACCTTCGCCGCCGTGCTGTTCCCGTGGAGTTTGCGAGTAGATGAAGAGGAGTTAGAGACCATTGCGAGTGCCCCTGCGTAGAGCAAGGTGCCCTCTCGGTTTTTCTTCATGGCATGGTGGCCGGAGAACGCCTGTGCGCGATTCGAGGTTCACCGCAGTTCCGCATCGCGACGGGTTCAGGCGACTGCAGGTGTTCGCAATTCAGAACAGGCATGCCTGAAGCTTACCTAGTCTGAATCGCTTTTCGTTTCAGAAAACGGTTCGCAGCGCAGTGGTAGCGAGCAGCTGAGTCCAGCTGTGGACGTGGGTTCGAATCCCATGCGAAGCGCTGCCTCCCCCCCTTTTTTTTGGATTTAAGCAGAGGCTGCCCGAGTGGAGTGGGGTGAGCCCACTGGTGGGTTTTGAACCTGGTCCAGTGCGTCGAGGCCAGCCCAGTGGCTGCGCCCACTGTTTTTTTTTTCTCTTTTGGATTTCTTTTTTTCTCTGTTTAAGTTCAAATTTGAGTTTGAATTCAAATTCAAACTGAAATTGAACCTTGGAGATTTTTCACCTCAAATGGGGCATCCCATATATGTTTTTGGGGTAGCTTGAGCTATTGACCATCATGGTGAGGTCATTTTTGCATTTTTCCCCTCTAATTTTTGGAGTTTGGCAATTTTGCAAATAAACCCCTTTTCATTTCTTCGTTTTTGTCAAGTTTTTACCCCAAATTCAAAAATGGCCATGCCATATATGATTTTTGGGTAGTTTCAAACAAGGAGTTGCATGGTGATAATGGTTTAACCATTTAAGCCTTTTCCAAAATGCATCTAGTGCAATTTTGCACTCAGACCCCTGAAATTCTTTTGAAATGCAACTGTGTTTGCAAATCCAGAGGATACCATATCATATATGGTTTTGGGGTAGATTTTTGCAAGGATTGCAATGGTGATTTCCTCATGATATTTTGTGCAACTCTTTTGGACAGAGTGTGACCACCTCATCCAGGATCAATCTGTCGTTTTCCTTTCTTTGCATCATTCCAATTTCAGTGCATGTTGGAAGTGATGATCTTTTGATTCTTTCAAGTTCTGTTTCGTGTCATCTCCAAATCTTTTCTTCAAACCAGCACCCAAAAAATTGCCAGTGCAATGTGGATGGATTCCAACTTTTGTTGCACCTTCCTTGTGTCAAATTCACCGGCACTACTCCGTCTCCGGAATCGATGATTACTTTTCACGTTGTTTTGTTTCTATTTAATGCATTGTTGATCATGCCATGTGGACATGCTACTTACACCAAAATAAGGCTAAGACCAAAGCCATTTTCAAGTAAATAAATTGCATATGAAGTTGTTGACGTGTCATCACCACCTTCATTTAAATTGACTAGATAGGGTCACAGCATGTCTAATTAAACTTGCTCATACCAACCTTGCATGTGCATTGTACCCGTTACTTACTTGTGTGCCTTTTCCTTGCCGGTACCTTACGTTGGCACCTGAGACCGCCGAGGAGACTTACGTGGAGATTTCCGACACCGAGCCCGAGGACCCTGCTGCGTCTGCTTCGACGACCGATTACCCAGGCAAGGGGAAGATTTATAACATTACTTGATACCTTTCTGCATACCTGCCTAGCTGTAGCTTAGAACGTTTGCTTGATCCTATCCACTTTGATTAAGCCATTTTTGAAACCCAAACAGCCATGATCCCCACATCCCAGCAAAACATTGTATTGCTAAGTTACCGCTGCTCAGCCATTGCTTAGTATGAGTAGGAAAACTTGCTGCTTACCCTATTGCTATGGTTTGGGATATCATGTTATCTAAAGAAGTTGGTTGATATTTATTATATTTATGATGTTAATTTATACTTGACGAAAGATGGGAGACCAAGCTGTTCCTGCCAGGTGTTTTGTTCCATTTGAGTCACCTAGGTCCCGAGTTCCGGGTATTGTATTTCTTGACGAGCGTGCCTAATCGTGTGTGGGATTCTATGGGGTCCCCTTTTCTTACCTACCTAGCTTCATACAATTCTAGTGGTGGCCCGAGCTGATTTACTATTTGCAATGTGTGTGTGCTGGTGGTACCCCAGTTGTTTACAAACCACCTTGGGCCAGGAGGACTTGTGCCTTGGCTGGCCCACTTTGTCCGGCTGAGGACCCTGTGTCCCATGTGTGATTAACCGGGTATCCAAACCTGCAGTTGGGTGTCGACTCACCGGGGGCCACCCGGAGTTGTGCATTGTTAGTTAGAGGGACTCTGACGTTCCGGAGTTTCAGGCGTTTACCTAGCTTGTTTTGTTTTCGTACCCTCTCCTTATTTGCTGGTTCATTAGCGGCTTCAGCGCCGCCGGTGTCGGTGGCGCCGGTGTCAGTGCCATCGGTGCCATCAGGAGTGCTGTCGGACTCGATTTCGGCGTCCGTCGCACTAGCGGCATTTGGACCTTTGTCTTGTAGCTGAGAAGACATATGGTCGAGGAAGGCGTGTTCGTGCTGCTGGTAGTCAAAATCTTCATCTGCACCGGCTTCGTCGTTGGTCGACATGTTTCCTACGATATATTTAGTCTCCAAGTTTAACTCTCAAACTATAAAAAAGGACTAAATATCGTCCTATCAAATACCGGGCACTCGATATTTCATACTTTGTAGCACAAGTCATGTCGAAATTCACGGTAAATTTCGGCATGACCTTTGCTAAAAAGTGGACATATCAGGAACCCGAAATTTGCCGGAACGTAAATAAATCAACATTCCGGAAAAACATAGGCCCCTCGGATCCCTGCATATGGAAAAAAGAAGAAAATTCGTACACAATATCCCCTCTAGACAAAAGAACAATGCTAGCATACTAAGCTAAGCTAACAATGCACATAACAGATATAAGAACAATGCTAGCATACTAAGCTAAGCTAACAATGCTGCAAAGAACAATGCAGATAACAGATATAATACTAAGCTAACAGTTAAGATAAGATATGGTTGAGGCATTTCATCGAGCACCTCGCGTGCATGGCGCGCTTCTTGCGGTGGGGAGAAAGGGGCGCGGGGACGACGACGTCGTCCGGGGAGGAGTTCGAGAGGGAGATGTGGCTCGTTTACCTGGATACGGAGGCGGGGCCGCGGAGGCGCGGCGAGGAGGGCGGCGGAGGCGCGGCGATGAGGCGCGACAACGAGGGCGGGGAGGCGCGGCGACGAGGGCGGGGAGGCGGGCGGGGAGGAGGCGCAGCGACGAGGGCGGCGGAGGAGGCGCGGCGACGACGACGGCTGCCGGGGAGGAGTTCGAGAGGGAGAGAGGGAGAGATAGAGGTCGGGAATGAAAAGAAGAACCCGCCCGACCGGTTTAAGTGAAAATAGCAGTAGTGGGCCCTGACAGCGCGCGCTACTGCTAAGTGTAGCAGTAGCGGGCCCTGTTAGCGAGCGCTACTACTAAACTTAGCAGTAGCGGGCCCTGTCAGCGTGCGCTACTGCTACACTTAGCAGTAGCGCGCCCTGTCAGAGTGCGCTACTGATATTTCTCGCATTTTTTTCCCTCTTTTCATTTCCTTTTTAATTTTTTCCCGAACAACGACCGATACAATTTATATAATGTATATTTAACAGCGGCAATATATAATTTGACCGATCGATAACGCGGTTAAAGTGCAAGTATACAAAATAGATACATATATATATATATTACAACACACATTTAGTTTCTCAGCGTCGAGGACGTTTCTTAGTGATTAGCTTCTTTCCTTTTTTGTTCGTTTCCGAATAATTTAGGCCCTCGTTGTGACTTTTCCTTTTCCATGGAGTACGATCTTTCATAGATAATGTATTCTTCATTCTTCTTTTGACATATGCTTCATCGTCGTCGTCATCTTCCCTGATCGGGTTGCCGTACTAGTCATAGTCTTCTATGTTGGCGACTCCATCCATTCCGACGATGTTTCTTTTGCCTCTCCTCACGACAACACGGCTGGGATTGCTCGGGTCGGTTATGTAGAAACATTGTGTCACGTGCTTAGCGTGTATCCATGGCTCATTTTTGGTGATGACGTTCACGGTAGCGCTCTTGGCGTCGGGTATAGACATAGTAGTGAAATACCGGTTTTCTCTTTCGACATTCTTAGCCCATCTGACACGGAACATCGTCGCATTGTGTAGTCCAGAGTAGTTAAGCTCCCAGATCTCTTCGACCCTTCAGTAATATATTTCAGTTGAGCCTTTGTCGTCAGCCATGCATTCTATCGTCACCCCCGAGTTCGGGAAATCACTTTTCATATCTCTGTCCTCCGTATAGAACGTGTATCCGTTTATATGGTATGCCTAATAGGTGAGGAAGTTGACAGCAGGGCCATGTGCTAAGGCGTATATGAACAATGCGTCTGTAGACCCCTCTTCCGGGGGATTGGCAAGAACATGCTCTTTGAACCAAGGCAAGAAAGTGGAGTTGTGCTCTCTAGTAACTTCGGCGTCCGTCTTGCGTAGGCCCTGGTCATGGTACTTCTTGGCGATGGTTTCTTTGTGCAGTGTCACGAAAGGGTCTACCACGTCAAGATGTTGTAGCACTACTAAGTTTGCCCTGTCAAAGTCATTGCGTCGATCTTAGTGGTCGACATGCAGTTCCCTCCGACCGTTGGTATGACCTTCTCCTCCGAGCCTCCCATGGTGCTTGTTAACGGGCAAACCAACAACAGGGACGACGTCGTCGTCTCCGTTGCAGAAAGAGATGCACTCTTGTGTCAGATAGCCCTGTACGATGCTTCCATCTGGTCGGGACATGTTACGAACGAATCCTTTGATGACCCCATTCATCCTCTCGAACGACATCATGTTGTGCAGGTATGACGGGCCAAGGTCGATGATGTCGTCCACAATGTGGACACACAGATGCACCATGACGTCAAAGAACGCAGGAGGGAAGTACATCTCGAGCTCACGTAGTATGACAACAATCTCTTCCTGTAGCCTTGTAAGCTGCTTCGAACTGATTGACTTTCAAGAGATAACATCGAAAAAATTATAGAAACCAGTAAGCGTGTCATGGACGTGCTTGTCCATTATCCCTCTAAGGGAAACCGGTAGTATCTGCGTCATCATCACGTGACAGTCATGAGACTTCATCCCGCTGAAACTTTTTTTATGCATGTCTAGATATCTGCTTATCTTCCCACAGTAACCGGAACTAACTTTTATTCCGGTAAGACACTTGAAAAATTGATCGATCTCCTTCGTATTGAAGGTGAAGCAAGAAGTGGGGCAATATTTCTCTTCCTTCTTCTTTACTTTTCTGCCCCGCCTGCTGTCCCCCGCCTCTGTCTCCGTCTCTGTCTCGGCCGTTTTACGGGGCATGTGGAGATCTTCCCTTATTTCCAAATCTTCCAAGTCTCTTCTTGCCTTCGGCCCATCCTTGGTCTTCTCCGGCATGTTCATCAGTGTGCCAAGCAAACTCTCAAGAACATTCTTCGTGATATGCATTTGATCAAGACAATGAGGTGTATCGAGTTTGGGCCAGTACTCCAAGTCCCAGAAAAAAGACCTTGTTTTCCATACCTTCAGCAACGGCTCCGGTGTTTTCATCTTTCCAGGCGCGAGGCACTCTTTCCAGTTTTTCAACAACTCATCAATTTCGGCGCCGCTCCTCTTACGTGGAGGTCCTCGATGCTCAGTCTCACCATTGAATAGATCTCCACGGTTTCTCCACGGGTCATTCTTCTCGAGCCATCTTCAATGCCCCATGTACACGATTTTCGCGGACCCACCATCTTTCGTTAGCTGCTGAGACGTTGTATCATCCATGCACCTCGTGCATCCGCAATATCCATGGCACACCTGGACTAATACATATCCGTAACCGAGATAATCGTGCACCGTCGTCAGCATCACGGCTTTCATATAGAAATATTCTTTTTCGAAAGCATCCCATGTTTTACTGGTGATTTCCATAACATTTCTAGCTCCTCTTTCAATAGCTCAAGATATAGATTAATATTATTTCCCGGATGTTTCGGCCCTTGAATCAGAATGCTCATGTGTATGTACTTTGTCTTCATGCACTTCCACGGGGGAATGTTGTACATCCATACAAACACGGGCCATGTGCTATGGTTGGTGTTCTGCTTGCCAAACGGATTCATGCCATCTGAACTCACGCCAAGCATGACGTTCCTTGGATCAAGATGAAATCCATATTCGGCGTTCAACACTCTCCACTGGCTTCCATCCACAGGGTGTCTCATCTTCAGATCATCTCCATCATCGGGAACCTTCCTGACCGCGTGCCACCGCATGAGCTCAGCTTCCTTAGGATCTACGAAATAACGCTGCAGACGAGGAATGATCGGAAAGTACCATACAACTTTCTGAGGAGATTTCTTTCCGGCCTTCTTGTATCTATCAGCATTGCACACCGGACAACTAGTTTTTTCTGCGTTCTCGTTCCGATAAATGATGCAATCGTTGATGTATGCATGGTATCTAATGTGCGGCAGATCAAGAGGGCACACAATCTTCTTGGCCTCATCGACACTAGTAGGACAAAGGTTCCCTGGGGGAAGAACTGTCTTGTTTAGATATTTGAGATGATCATCGAGGCTTTTGTCGCTCCATTTGTTTTTAGCCTTCATCTTTAGAAGTTCGAGCGTGAAACTCATGCAGGTCACCTCAGGAGCGCAACCATCATACAATGGAGTCTTCGAGTCTACCTCCAATTTCTCCAACTTGGCCTCCTCTCTAGAACCAGCTCTGTCGCTAGTCGTCTTCTTGCGAAGCAGGTCTCGAACATGAGGGTCCCGCACGATTGAATTTAGTAGCGACGAAGGATCCGTCATGTCCGCATCTTCTCCGTCATGTTCGGCCTGATCTTCTCCGCCATTACCATGTGCGGCCTCTTCTCGCCCTTCATTTCCAGCACCCTCTTCGTCTTCGGATCCATCAATCATCTCTTCATCCGCTGCCATGGGGTTATTGATTTCACCATCGATATCGTCATCATCATCTTTAGTTATCCATCGAGTATAGCCATCCATGAAACCATATATAAGCAGGTGCGCTTTCAAACGTCCACCCTTAAAGGGGTCCAGCCAGACGCCTTCTTTGCATTTTCGACACGGACATAAAATCTCCTTTTCATTTTTTTCAATCATGTCGTCCACTGCGGATCGCAAGTATCTATCCACCATCCTTCCACAGACCTTCATGGTCGCCTACGAGTTATACAAACAAAATATTATAACGACATGCATATGCATATCAAAGTCATACAAAAATTCGGCATGACCTTCCTAAAAATAGGACATATAGAGTTTGCCCGAAATTCGCCGAAACGGAAGTAAATCAACATTTCGGCAAAACATAGGCAAACTCTCATATCACACACCCATACACACACACACAAATATTTTCATTGATGCAAAGCACAATTTTTTACTCACATCTCATGTATCCACGTACCTAGCTAGCTAGCTAGTAATTAATTAAGAGAGAGAGAGAAAGTATATACCTTTTGTTAAAATATCACACTTGGGAGAAGCTTGCACTAGCTAGTGAGGGCAAGGAGACAAAGGTGAAAAAGAGAGATAGCTAGATGCATTTATGCATGATATGTGGTGGTGGAGGAGGAGAAAATTAGAAGGAAAGAGAGAGATATTGCATTAATGAAGATGGTGTGTAGTGCATTAATGGAGATGGTGTAATGCATTAATGGAGATGGACAAGACGTAGGAGAAGGAATGAGGAAGAAGCAAGTGAGGGAGAGAGAGGAGGGGGGAGGGGGTTGGTTGGTGAAAAGGTGGTTGCTGCGCCTAACCAGCAGCGCCTGTACCGCTACGGCGCTACTGCTATTTCGTTAGTAGTAGCGACCCTTTAGAGAACTCGCTGCTGCTATTTGCGGGCCTCTGGGTTAAGTTGGGTCCACTTTAGTAGCAGCGGGCGGAACGGAACGGCGCTACTGATAAGTAGATAGTAGTAGCGGGCTTTCCAGGGGGGGCGCTGCTACTAGAACTTGTCAGCTGGGTTTGGTGGGGACCACCTTTACCAGTAGCGGGTCTACAGATGCGGCGCTACTGATACAGGCATATCAATAGCGGGTCTCCATATAGCGCGCTACTGCTAAGTAGCAGTAGCGCCCGTCTTTAAAGGGCGCTACTATTAAGCCTCTACCTATAAGCTTTCTCCTAGTAGTGAGAAGACAAGGACCGAAGTACAAGGAAGGAGCCGAAGCCTCCTTGGGGGACAAGATAGCCGCCAGGGAGATAGAATAGGAACCCACCTCGTGTTGTAGGGGGGCTTGTTGAAAAATCCTTGGACTCGGGATGTATATAAGCCGAGGTCACGGGATGTCCGAAGGGCGAATAGTATTAGACTAGTTCTTGAGACATTGGTGACTTCTAGTGCCCTTGTAATCTACATCTCCCACATATAATACAAGAAAGGCAGGAAGTCGGTCTTTACCTCATCGAGGGGCCGAACCTGGGTAAATCCCTGTGTCTGGCATGTGCCGACTCGTCGGTTTTTTTTGAATTTTAAGACTGTGAAGCATGAGATCCATAGTATTTTATTGCATGGGAGAACCAAGAGTTCTCAAAGAATATTACAAGATAAAAAAAGGCATGAAAGTAAAGACAGGAAATAATCTAGACCTACCTATACTAGTGCAAAGAATTAATCCAAGAAATCAACCTAGTTTTAGGATCTCCCTGCAATCTATGTGAAAGCAAGGTGATATCATGCACAAAGTGCCTTCTCTAGGAATGAAAATAGGGTCTCTCATTCCTGAAGGTCTTCCCATTTCTGACTATCCAAATACACCAAGCAGCTGTAAGCATGACCTCCATGAAGAAAGGCTGACCAAATGAATCTCTGGCGTGCTGTAAGCAGGAATGCAAGGATCCAATGGCCCCCCAAGTAATTTGTAGGTAGTTCCAAACTCTGCAGCTTAAGTTGCAGGAGAAGAACATATGTAATCTGTCTTCCAGAACATGTGAGTGACAAAGCACACAAGAATTGTCTTCAGAGGGTGATCTCCAATGTCTCCTGACTAGTAGATCTTTAGTATTTAATCTGTCATACAACAGGAGCCAACCAAAACCTTTGATCTTCATGGTACACTTACTCCTCCAGATCCAGGCACAAGACTGATCAGTTGGCATATTGGAATTCATAAGATTTTAAAACCCCTTGGCAGTATAGCCATGCTTACCAGGCCAGTGCCAAGAATCAGCAACCTGAGGATCTCTCTGGAAATCAAGAATCCAATCCTTGAGGATGAAGTACTCAGTTGCAGCTCGTTGTGAGAGTGGCAAGTAAAAGAAAAGATGTTCATCCTCCAGGCTCAGAAAGTCATGAACAGATAGTTTGTCATCTTTCACAAAGGAGAAAAGATGAGGCAATCTATCCCGTAGTGGTCTAAATGAGCCATTGATGTGCCACCCATCAGACCAAAAAAGAACAGATTCTCCAGCATTGACCATGACAGAAACCACTGGTCTATATAGGTCATTCAGTTTGAAAACATCCCGCCACCAAAAGGATCCACAAAGGATAGTTGTATGGGGGACATTGCTACTGTAATAAGTGTTCCAAATAAGATAGACCAAAGGAAAATTATCCTTATTATAAAACTTATGCAAATGCTTCAGAAGTAGAGCTTTTTTTTGCACTTGCAAGTTGATGATACCCAACCCACCTTTCTTTTTAGGCCTGCAAACTAGCTCCCAAGAAGCAAGAGATTGTCTTGGAGTATCTGAATTACCTCTCCAGAGGCATTGTCTCTGAGTTCTCTCTAGTTGTTTGAAGATGCCCTGAGGGATAGCAAAACTACAAAGGTGATAAATAGGCATGGAGGATAGGACTGAATTGCGTAAATGTTGCCTGGCCCCTTGGTTCAACATAGCAGAACTAGCAGAGAGTCTTCTTTCCACTTTTTCCACGAAAGGCATAAGATCCTGAATTTTGGGCCTGGTAGTACCAAGTGGTAGACCAAGGTAAGTGAAGGGAATTTGTCCAATGGAGAAATCAAAAACTTCAGCTAAGTGAGCAGTCATAGCCACATCAACATTCAGGGGTATTAAAGAAGATTTATTGAAATTGACTTTGAGACCAGTGAAGCATGGAACCTAATGAGCATATCCTTGATTGCCAAAAGCTGAGCTTCATCAGCATGGATTACCATGATAGTGTCATCAGCATACTGAATGATGGGGTAATTGGGATCATGAGAAGGAATAGGCAGTGTCAAGACTTGATCATGGAGCATGTTATTAACTACTAACTATAGAAGATCAGCAGCCAGTACAAACAAAAGTGGAGATAAACGATCCCCTTGTCTAACTCCTCTTTTGCAGTAGAACTGCTTACCAGGCACTCCATTCAAAAGGATGGATGAAGACCCAGAGCCTAAAATCTCTTTAATCCATCTGATCCATTTTGACAAAACCCCTGGTGCTCCAAAACCTGAAGGACAACATCATGCTCAATGGTGTCAAAAGCCTTTGCAAAATCTAACTTCAAATTAGCAATGGATTTTTGACTGTTTGCGTTGGTGAATGTACTCAAAAGCCCATGCTAAGCTGTCTTGAATACATCTTGACTGAAGGAAGCCATATTGATTCAAGTGTATACACTGAAGAATGACCTTCTGAAGTCTATTAGCAAGTAACTTTGTGAGAAATTTCAGATAGGTGTTGGTCAATGATATAGGCCTAAAATCATTAAGGCAAACAGGAGCTAGCATTTGAGGAATCAAGGCAATTAAAGAACCATTGAGACATTCCAATTTGAGAGTTCCATCAGCAAACTGCGAAATCAGACTCATAAAGTCAGATTGAATTATGGGCCAACATTTCTTAAGGAATAATCCATTGAAACCATCAGGCCCAGGAGCTCTATCCATAGGGAGATCTTTAAGAACCTCATTAATCTCAGTCTGGGTGAAAGGAGAGGCCAGATCATGTAAACCCTCCACAAGGTGAATTAATGCAGAAAGATTGAACTCCATTTGGAAACCTTGAGAAACCCCCATTCTCTCTCTGTAAGAACTCCACAACAAGTTGGCCATCTGCTCATGATCAGTGAGAATAGTACCATCAGGAGCATGTAATGAGGAAATGGAATTCTTCCTCATTCTTTCATAAGCCATGGCATGAATTTTTTTTGAGTTCTCCTCGCCCACTTTAATGTCTCTGATAGTACATCTTTGCCTCCAATATAAAAACTGTAATCTGAGAAGATTCTCATGGTGAGATTTAACAATTTGTATGAAGTTGAATTCAGGCCTTGTGAGGGGTCTAAATTCCTCCAAAGAATCAAAAGCAAGCACCACCTGTGAGAATTTTAGGATGGTCTTCTTAAGAGATGCCATTATGGAGGACCACTTTTTAAGAGCATATCTGAGCCTTGGACAAAGTGGTGGCAGCAGAATTGGCCATAACAGGAGCATTCCAAGAATTATGCACACATTCCATGAAGCCAGGTAGCTCAGCCCAAAAGTTTTAAAACCTGAAAAGGTCACTCTTTGGGATATCTGTGTCAATGGACACAATACAAGGCACATGATCAGATGAGGTCTTGCCCATGGGAAGAACAATTGTGTTTGGGTAAGTAGAAATCCAAGAACTAGAAGTAAAAAACCAGTGTAATTGTTCCAGCAAAGGCTCATCCTGCATGTTAGACCAAGTATATGCTCTTCCTTTATGTGATAGCTCTAGAATCCCAAGGTGGCCAATAATTTCATTGAACAAGAAAATGTCATTAAGATCACCACCAGGCCTGTTTCTGTTCTCTAATGATCTTATGAAGTTAAAGTCTCCTAGTAGAAGCCAATTATCACCATCAGGAATATTGAGATCATAGATCCATTGTACAAACTCATCCCTCATTGGACCCTGACAAGGTCCATAGACAGAGACCAAAGTCCAAACTTCAGCATTATGGACAGAGGTGAAAGAGATTGTAATGCCAAAACGATTGGACTCCACCAGGGTTCCATTGAACATGGTAGAACACCAGACCACAATAAGCCCATGTAACATCCCAATTTTCTAAATTCGGATGTTAATAGATCACCATATGCATCTCATGTTGTTTCCGCATTTTCCTGGAGTTTTAAAAATATTCTTAACATTTTTCAACACATGGCAGTTCGCTGGAGAGGATATAAAAGGACTTATCCCCATTTTTAAATTGTTGGAAAATAGTTTAAAATAATTTTGGGAGACTTTTTAATTTTAATTTGGGGTTATAAATAATTTTTAAAAATATTTTGGGAATTTATTTATCCTCCGGAAAAGTTTTAAAATCAATTTCGGAGTTTTCCGGTATTTTTACACTACCGAAAAAGTATTTAGAAAAAATTTAAAAATAAGTTGCAAAGTTTTTATTTATATTTAATATTTTGGTAAAGCCAAAAATTCAATTTTATTATTTTCAAAATATTGGTGAAGACGGGAATTAAAACTAATTATCTGTGATTTTTCTAAAATTATTTTTGGCCTAATGGGCCGTTTTGTTTTTTTTTCGCCTGACCGAATTTTTTTATATTTCGGATTTTTAAAAAAAATTAGGGTCGGGTTATAAAACCCGCGGACCCGCGAACCCGCCGCCGCCGGAACCCGCGTCGCCGCCCGCCGCCGCCTGTGGCCGCCGCGGTAAGCCGCCACTGCCCCGCCTCCTCGCCCCTCGCCACGAGCCGCCGCCACCCCGCGCCACGTCCGCCGCCGCAGGTCGCCGGGCAGATGGCCGCAGCCGCCGCCACAGGCCGGCCGCTGGAACTCCGGCCAGATCCGGTTTCAAATCCGCCGGGGACCCGATCGCTTTTTTTAAGTTATTATATTTACGGTTGGGTCCTTTTCGCAGTTTAGACCCTGAAATCGCACGGTACCGTTTTTCCGATTACTTTTTAACCGTAGCTCGGAATCGAGTGATTCCAGTTGCGTTGCGACCGTGGTGAAATTTTCTAGCCAGTAGACTAAGTTTTACAGTAGCGTGAAATTTTCAAATTTGAATCCCAAGCAGATCCAAATTTGAACTTCCGGTAGCCGTATCTTTTTAACGGTGCGCCCGTTTGCGCCGTTTCTTTTTGCGTTGGTTTTATTTTGTCGAGTACTTTAAGTTTAGCTACTGTTAGGCAAGTTTTTCTACTGTTCTTTGTATGTTTATTACTGTTTGTGCATAAATGTGTTGAATATATGTTGATTGGTGCTATGTTTGCTCGTATAGATTGTCCGGAGTGCGCCGCCTCGTTTTGTGAGGATTGTGATCGTCAGGAACAGGAAGAAGGCAAGTGATGCTTTGATCATACTCATACCTATATTTTATATATGAATTATGTTATGGATGTGACCTTATTGCATGATAGGTAGTTTACTTTACTGTTGCTGCAAAACCAGTTAGGGTAGCCACGTGTTGTTACTTTATTGCTATGCTTTGTAGACGTGGTTTGGGTTGTGTAAATTCATGGAGTGCATGTGAGCTATTTAATTTTGTGTAGCAACTTTATAATAAATAGAAATCACCTCTGGACGGGCAGGGAGTGCTTCCTGGGGGCTCGTGCCTTATCTAAGGGAGAGACCAGGTTGTACCCCTAATGGTTGGTTTTGGTGGTTGACATTACGTCATGGTGCTACCCTCTGAACGTAAGTGGGCGCCGTCCAGGCTCAAAACGATCAGACATACTTGGTGACTAGGAGCTTCCATGTACAGCCGCTGGCCATATGGGCTCTGGCTTAGTTGAGTATGATGTAGGAAGCCTCTCCCGTGCAAGGCTAGCAGATGTAGATGTGATAGGTGTACCGGCTTGCCGTTGGGTGTAGGTGACCTCTTCCGAAAGACTTCGTCTCAATCTTCGGGTTGAGTCCAGCGGGGAAAGTGTACTAACCTCCGCAGAGTAAAAACTAATCATGATTAGCCGTGTCCCCAGCGGGGAAAGGGTGATCACGGAGTCATTCGAGGTGCATGCTCAGGAGAAGGAGCAGTGTGTGCGCATAGCCGCTCACATAGCTCTTCGACGCATTGTTGAGATGTATGCTGCCCAGCTAAAGGGTACGGTGTACGCTGAGATGGCCAAGATCCTCCCATCGGGGAACATATGGCCAAAGAAGTTCAAGTATGTGCCTGGGGCCATTTGGCCTGGTACAACCAGCTACATCATCCAAAGCCTGGAGAAGCACATCCATTGCCTGGAGAAGGACACTCAGTTAGACCTCTACACCATCACTGAGTTGCAGCAGAAGAACACCAGGTTCAAGAGGGAAAACAACAAGCTGAAGAAGGAGAGGTTGGAGATGCAAGCAGAGATAACGAGGCTGAAGGAGAAGATGAAGGCTAATGGGATTGAAGAACAAGAAGAGGAACCAGAAGTAGAGACCTCGGCAGAAGAAGCGGAGCCGAGTCCAAAAAGGCGCAACCGCATTAGCGGGCGCGAGTACCGCATGCTGTTTAGCAAAGACAACATTCGGAATTACTTCACCAGAAATTAGATTGCCAGCGTTATCATGTTAGCGTATTTGACCATGTCGACTTATTCGGAATGGAAATACTAGGTTGCTTGATATACTCTTATGTTATTCGTGGCTGTGTTGAGGATCTTATATTATTCGTGGTTGTTTTGAGGATCTTTTATCAGTTATACAATATATTTTAAACTATATGGTGTGATATGTGATGGTTTTCCATATGAGTGCATTGGTTGATGATTGTTATATGTTTGATGCTATGGTGATATTGTTTGGTGAAGTTGATTGGTGATATATGTATTGTATATATAATGCTTGCCATGATCATCATAAGCATATGGGGTAGGATATATTTCCCTAGCTACTTTCTGTCTACAACTTACCTATTCTTGCCCAACAGATGCCGCCGAGACGTGATCCCACGGTGAATCAAAACAACAACAATGGAGTGCCAGCTTACATGCAGCAGCTACTTCAAGGACAAGCTCAGTTGATCTAGTTTCTCACTCAGAACATGGGCAACAACAACAACAATGCGCCACCACCACCACCTATGGACACGCTTGCAAGGTTCCTGAAGTTGAATCCTCAGAGGTTCTCTAGCACTCCTGAGCCCATAGTGGCGGATGACTGGCTTCGTTCAGTGGGCCGGAACATGGAGACAGTTGGCTGTACTGAGGCGGAGACGGTGAGGTTTGCCTCACATTTGCTGGAGGGTCCTGCCGCAGCATGGTGGGACAACTACTTGGTGACTTATCCGATCGACACCATCACTTGGGCGCAGTTCCAGTCTGCCTTTCGCGCCGCACATGTTTCAGCAGGCGCCATGAGCTTGAAGAAGAAGGAGTTCCGCAGTTTGCGTCAGGGAGGTCGTTCAGTGGCCGAGTATGTTGAGGTGTTCAACAAGCTTGCAAGATATGCTCCAGATGATGTCAGGAATGATGCAGCAAGGCAGGAGAAGTTCTTGGAGGGGCTAAATGATGAGTTGGGAGTCCAGTAGACAATGGCTACTTTCGCTAACTGCCAGGGGCTCATAGACAAAGATATTGTGTTGGAAGGCAAGCAGCAGGCCATTGAGAACCGCAAGAGGAAGTACAACAACAACAATGGTGGCAAGTATAACTCTGGACCGCATCAGAAGCCACGCAATTCTTATGCTGGCAATGGAGGACATAACCATGGACATAACCACAATGGTGGGAATGGCCATGTTCACAGTGGAGGACACAACCATCATGGTGGGAATGGTCACAACCATAATGGACACAACCACCACAATGGTAACAGGAATGGCAATGGCAATGGCAACGGAAATGGAAGGAACAATGGGAATGGGAGAAGCAATGGAGCCAATGGAGGCAATGGAAACAACCGTCAGAATGGCCAAGCACCAAAGGACTTGAGTCACATCCAGTGTTTCAAGTGCAAGAACATGGGACACTATGCCACAGACTTCCCAGAGTCCAATGGGAATGGAGTCTTCAAGCCCAATCCTTTCAACAAGGGGCATGTGAACCATGTCAACGTGGAGGAGATCTATGATGAGCCTGATGCTGTGATTGGTAAGTTCTTTATCAATTCAGTACCCGAACTAGTTCTTTTTTATCCTGGTGCATCGCATTCTTTCATATCGAGGGTATTTGTGGATAAGAATGAGTTACCTACCGTAGTTCTTAAGTCATCTATGCTCATAAGTTCACCGGGAGCGGAGATGTCAGCTAGTTTGGGATGCTATCAGTTGAGCCTAGCCATAGGGAAGCATGTTTTTCCTACAGATTTGATTGTATTGAAGTCACAAGGTTTGGATGTTATATTGGGCATGGATTGGCTAGCTAAGTACCAAGGTGTTATTGATTGTGCCAGTTGGTCTATCACTCTCCGTACACCGAATGGGCAGAAGATCAGATATGTGTCCAAGTATAAGCATCAGCACGCTCAGGTGAATTCTATTAAGGGGGGGAGCCTGGATGAGGTGCGTGTTGTGAGGGATTATCCGGATGTGTTTCCAGAGGAATTGCCAGGTATGCCACCGGATAGGGAGATTGAGTTCCTTATTGATTTAATACCAGGCACTGGGCCTATTTCTAAGAGACCGTATAGGATGCCCGCTAAGAAACTTGCAGAGTTGAAGGATCAGATTAGAGAGTTGCAGGCAAAGGGCTTCATTCGTCCAAGCTCGTCGCCTTGGCGATCTCCAGTGTTGTTTGTTGAGAAGAAGGATGGAACCCAGAGGATGTGTGTTGATTACCGTTCTCTGAATGATGTTACTATAAAGAAAAAGTATCCTTTACCTGTGATTAATGATCTATTTGACCAGCTGGAGGGAGCTTGTGTATTCTCTAAGATTGATCTTCGTTCTGGTTATCATCAATTGAAGATTCGGGAGAAGGATATTCCGAAGAATGCTTTTACTACAAGGTATGGGCTGTATGAGTATACCGTTATGTCATTTGGATTGACTAATGCTCCTGCATACTTCATGAATATGATGAACAAGGTGTTTATGGAGTTCTTGGATAAATTCGTTGTGGTTTTCATTGATGATATATTGGTGTATTCCAAGAATGAGCAAGAGCATGAGGCACACCTGCGTTAGGTATTGGACAAGCTCAGGGAGCACAAATTGTATGCCAAGTTCAGAAAGTGTGAGCTTTGGTTGAAGGAGGTAGGATTCCTTGGACATGTTCTGTCAGGAGAAGGAGTAGCTCTGGACCCATCGAAGGTTTCAATGGTTACAGAATGGGAGACACCCGCGAAAGTTGGAGACATTCGCAGTTTCTTGGGTCTTGCAGGATATTATAGGAGGTTCATTGAGAATTTCTCCAAGCTTGCAAAACCAATGACTGAGCTATTGAAGAAAGTGAATAAGTTTGTTTGGAGTGAGGCATGTGAAACCAGCTTTCAGGAGTTGAAGAAACGGTTAGTAACTGCACTTGTTTTATGTTTGCCTGATATACATAAGGATTTCCAAGTATATTGTGATGCATCTCATCGAGGACTTGGTTGTGTGTTGATGCAAGGGGGTAGAGTTGTTGCTTATGCTTCACGTCAGCTTAAGAACCATGAGCAGAACTATCCTACACATGATTTGGAGTTAGCTGCAGTTGTTCATGCATTGAAAACATGGAGGAAATACCTTGTTGTAAATCATTGTGATGTTTTTACTTATCATAAGAGTTTGAAGTATATCTTTACTCAGAAGGAGTTGAATCTCAGGCAGAGTAGATGGCTGGAGCTTATTAAAGATTATGATTTGACTGTGCAGTATCATCCTGGTAAAGCGAATGTGGTTGCTGATGCATTGAGCCGTAAGAGTCATATTGTTGGGAATGTGCCCTAGAGGCAAATAAAATATGTTTTATCGAGCATATTCCATTAGTTCATAATATGTTTGATACTATGCTATAACTGTATTAAGCGGAAACATTAATACAGGTGTGGTATACAAAAAACCAGGTCCCTAGTCAACCCTAGTATACTAGTCCATTGGGCGATTGATGATCAAGGTTTCCTGATCATGAGACAATGGCGTCTGTTGACAATGGAGTCGTATCATTGGATAATGATATGATGGACATACACCCACCAGAAGTGACCAGATCCTTAGACCGTAATGATCATACATAATTACTGTCTATTAGGATGCCTTGATTTGCCACCCACCGCCTGACTGAAATATGCTGGCCATAAAGGAGTACTTCAGGTATTCCGAATAGACATGTTAATGAGTATGCAAATAGATCAAAGTGGGATTTGTCCATCCGTGTGACGGATAGGTACTCTGGGCCCACTCGGTGATGTTACATCATAAAGTTTGCAAACGTGTGACTAGGTCACGGAGTTGTAATATCACGGGAACAAGTAAACTTGTTTTTCGAGAACGAGGACGAACTAGGTATAGTGGATACCGATGATCAAGCCTCGGACAAGCAAAGTACCCAGGACAAAGGGAACAGGCACACGGTTAACGGATCCAACAACGATTGAAGTTCATTCGATGGAAGCGCAGGGGCTATCAAGGATTGTAACCAGGTCCAATTGATTAGTCATTGATCAATGAGAATTGTCTCGATCATGTCTGCTATTTCCCGGACCGTAGGGTGTTACACTTAAGGGTACTCGACGCAGTAAGGATTGATTCGGGATCACCGGAGAAATTGGAGAGAACACCGGAATTGTTCCGATGAAGGCCGGAAGTTGTTCCGGGTATTTTGAAAGGTTCAAAATATATTTAATAATGTTTAATATATGTTTTATTATTTAATTATCTGAATTAAATATTAAAATGTATTTAAATATAACTAAAAATGAATTAAAAGGCATATGGGCCTCATAGGGCCCATTAGGGGGAGAGGGAGTCCTCCCCCATGGGCCATAGCGCCATGAGGGGGCCCACCCCCTTTATTTGGTGCGCCACCCCCCTCCCTTGGGATTAATCCCACCCCGGAAGTGGAGGGGAGGTGGCACCCCTCCCTGGCCTATATAAGGAGGGGTAGAGGTGCCCTTTTAATCATCATTTTTTTGAGATAAGTTCTCATCTCTCTCTCCCTCCTTTCTCCTTCCTCGAGTGGACTCCCCTTGTTTGGAGTCTACACTTGGTTGGGGATTTCTCCACTATACGCACGCCGTCATGCTGCTGGAATCGGGATCCGAATCCATATTCTTTCCGCTGCTCTACTGGTTCGGAGCCCGGAGGGACGTCGGGTATACTGTATGTGTATAATCCCGCGAGGCACTACACTTGTGGTGCTACTTCATCGTCGTGGTCGTATCGCGAGGTCTTTGTCACAACCCCAAGTTAGGTATGTGCTAGCATCAGAGGTACCTTGCATTCATGCAAAAATTTCAAATTGCAATTCAAAAATGGGGAAAAGAAAGCCCTGAGAAATTAAATCAAATAGCCAGAGAAAAATCTTTTTCCAAAAATCATTTGAGTATTTGGAAAATTCCTATAAATGGTGCTGATCATTTTAAAAATGGTTTGGGAGCAATCCCATGCTCATGGAATTTTCTAATATTCAAACAGTGGCTTTGGAAATTAAATAAAACCCTATTTGACTTGAAATTCAAATTATTTGAATTTCAAAAATGCCCAAAAGTTATGAGTGGCTAGCTATCTATTTTATGAGGCCACATAAAAATTTGGGGCATTTAATAAAATGCCTAGGTATTTTGTTTTCTAGGCAGAACAAATAGAACAGAATTAAATAAAAAGAAAAGAGAAAGCAGAGAGCTTACCTCTCGCACCAGGCGAGGCCCACCTCCTTGGCCCCGGCCCAGCCCACCGAGCCACCTTGTCTTCTTCCTCCCCGCCCCTCCAAGCACCTCGCTGGAGGGCAGAGCACGGCGATGACGCCACGGTGACGTCCAGGCCCTTCTAGACCTCCCCCTCCCTCTCTCTTGTGCCACGGAGTCGCGCAGAAGCCCCCCCGCACCCCAGCTCTCTCCCACACCCTCTCCTTCCCCTCCGGCGACGAGAAACCGAGCACCCCCGAAGCACAGCCGGAGCGCGGCGACGCCCCGACGTGGCCACCGTGCCCCCCTCGCCGAGCCGAGCTGTCCAGTGCATCCGCTGCCGTCGTCTTCGTCATCTCCCGCACAGAATCGAACCGAGGAGCTCCCAAGGCGTCGCCCGTGTCTTCGAGTTGCCGCCGGCCGCCGACGACCCCCAAGTCGATTTCGACGCCGTGCTGCTTTCCCCGCCCCCTTCGTCCTCTCCATCGCCACTGGTGAGCTCCCAGCTCCATTTCCCCCCCATCCGTGCGTTTCCCCGGGCTCTCTGTGCTAGTCCTCCATGGACAGTGTCTCCGGCCGCCGCCTCCCGACGTCGAAGCCATGGCCTGGAGCCTCCCCCTCGAACCCCTCCTAGTCCAAACGACGCGCGACGTCGCGGGCTTCGTCCCAGTGCCCCCAGCCTCCTCCCCGTGTCCCGTAACGCCGTTCCGGTAGAGCGCCGCCGCGCACTGGACGCCGGCGGCTAACCGCCGGGCACTTAGGAGTTAACCCACCCCTAATCACCCCCTAATCCCACTGACTCGTGGGCCCAAGGCCACTAACTAACCCCTGGTTAGTTTAACTAACCGGGTTAATTAACCCGCCCACTGACAACCCGGACCCACGCATCAACAGCCCCCTGACGTCACCCTGGCGTCAGGCTGACGCAGTAAATCAGTTAAATGGTTTATTTAATTCCAGAAATTCCAGAAAATACCCCAAACTTTGGAAATTCATAGAAAATTCATCCTAACTCCAAATATAGCAAATAATATGTCTAAAATTATCAGAAAAATACAAGGATTAAGAATATGCAATTTGTTTTCATGTTTGACCATTTTAAAATGGGTGAACAGTAGCAAACATGCATATGGACCCTTTTCAATTTCAAATTTGGGATGATTTTGCAAATGATTTTGCAACACCCTTATTTCCAATGGTTTCATCCACACCTCAGAAACATTACTTCAACTATACAACATCCCTTCATGATCAAACTTTTCAGATGAACTTTCATGCATCCAAATGCATTTGAAATTCATCGATAAATCAACTGGAGTTTGAATTTGCATTTCAAATGCAATATACTCCTTTTAAATGGAATGCTCAACACATCAGTACCTTGAACATCACCATTACAATCTTATTCATGTGATTGTGCATTGTACATTATGTTGATCCTATGATTGTCATGTTGCTGATAGAAGTGGATTCGGAGCTCGAGATCATCCCCTTCGTTGAAGACTCCATTATCGAAACCTCGTCAGCAAGGCAAGAAAACCCCCATTGATCATGTCTATAAAATCCCACTTCCCTCTCATGTCTCGCTTATGCATTGTTTAGGATGATCGCCATGATAACGTTCTACCGCATAGTTGAACCCATATCCTTTGCATGACCTATCATCTTGTCACAGTAGTAAGCAAACCACAATCCTAGCAGATGTAGGAGTTGGTTGATATCATGTAGCCCCTGCAACTGTTACTGCTTATTGCATGCTTAGTGGTATAATGAGGTTGCTTATGATGTGAGTCGGGATGACAAACATGGTGTTGATGAAAGTGAAACGTGTTGGTGAATCTACCCTAATACAAGGTGGACGATGAGAGGCTGTGTAGGAGTACACAGTGGGTTGTCTTGTTGACCACCGCCCTAAGCCCGAGTTCTTGTGTAGTGATCCAAGAAGAAGAGTACAACCACACATTGGGCTCACTGACCCCTCTCATCCTAGTACCTCACCCCGTTCGAACTTCAAGAGTCGCAGTAGTTCGTAGTTCTGGTAGGGCTGTGGCACGGTCTGCGAAGTGGATGAACGGCTTTTCAAGACCGGCTTGGGACCCTGCACACATCGTTTGAGGCTGTACTGGAACCTCGGCCGGACTTCCATACGGATCCCCCTCAGATAGGCGACTCTCTGGACTAGAACGGAGCTGTGGGCGAAGTGTTGTGGTGGCATCCTCGCTGTCACCTCTTGAACGGTGACACACAAAAGGCGGTAACTGATGACACGTGTGTGTAGCGGTACACCCTTGCAAGGTTAACAAAACTATTCGAATAGCCGCGTCCGCGGTTAAGGACTGCTTGGAGAGCTGTGCTCGATTATTAGACAACTTGAACTGGATACTTCTAAAACTCGCAAGATAAGCGTGAGTGCTATGGTGTGCTTCTCGTGGGGAAGCCGAGGAAGTAACCATAGTGGTGTATTTGGTTGAAGAGATGTAGTGGACTCGTGTACGCTTCTTACCTCAAGTCTGGTACTCGTAGTTCTGGACTAGCCAAGTCAAAGCTGGCACTTCTGCAAGTGAAACCCCACCCCCCTTTACCTTGATACATATGCATGAGTAGTATAGTTCCTATGTAAGTCTTGCTGAGTACGATTTTGTACTCACGTTTGCTTAATCTATGTTTTAGATGAACCCACCGACCCCGATGGTGGCTTCTAACCGAAGCTCGAAGAATGAAGACTCCGACCAAGACCAAGCTAGTGTAGTCCCAGTCAGACGACTGGTTCCCTCGTGGAGGGCTTGTTTTTAGATAAGGCTTCTCTAAGCCATTTGTTAAACTTGTCTGTACTCAGACCTACTTGCTTCCGCTTGTTTGTTGTAATGTTAGATCACATGCTTGTGATCTCTGTGTGCACTCTGTAAGAGTTATTAATAAAGATATATACTTTGTAGAGAATTGCAATGATACCTACTGTTCATACAAGGCATGTGTGCTGCGTGTATGTTTATAACATGCATGTCTTTGTATGTGTTTTCGAGACCTTAGTTGTGATCTGGCTGGTGGTCTTTTATACACCAAGTGGCCCTTAGATGTGCGCAGCTTGGGGCATCGCAATGCGATTGTTTGAGACTCTGTCTCGTGCACACTTTGATGTATGATCGAGCCCGCCCTAGACCCCGACTAAGTGATCGGGCTGGAGTAAGTCTATGTAAGGGTTATAATACAATCGAGAGTATGGTTGAGGCGACTTGTCTATGAGTATGGGAGTTCACCACCCATATCATTTAGACTTGTGTGCGGACGATGAGGACCCATTCAGTTGATCATCCGGCCTGGATGGGACGTCCCTCACGTTCGATGCTTTCCGAGAACGTTCTGTGCTTGGCCTTGTCTGCTTAGACAAGTGGGTACGGTTCTCGGCTCTCCATATGATTGTGTTGTAGCGAGGCTTGCATACGCTAACCCCGGGTCCCGACAGACTTGGTATCAGAGCAGGACTGACTGTAGGATTATCAGCCTTGGCCGAAGTCGAGTCTAGCCTTCTATAGTTATATAGTTACTATGGGTATATAAGGGAACAACGTAAGGCTTCTTTTTCTCCTTACCCACATCGATCTAAGTTCTGAGTCACCCTCATCTTATTCTACGAGAAGATAGGATTAGGCTCACCTCTGTCTTACTAGAACATCTCGTTGATTGCCTCCTTATAGCCGTAGGATGGTTATGGTTGTCCAGAGTCTTCGTATTTTGAGTTCCTTGAAGAAGTTCTGTCCAATTTCTTCGAGGTTGTTTCATTTTCCATCGCAGTGTAGCCGTTATGCTGCCGGATTTGTTCCGTGTTTCTTTGAATCATTGCCTTTGCATTATAGTCTTCTCCTTCTGAAATCGTATCCTTTTATCCTTGACTCCATCGTACAACCTGTTCTGATTGTTGATTTTTATCACACAGGATGTCAGGTGGAACTCGTAGTGCTATTCTTCGGAATCGAGACCGTGATCGGAATCGAAATGATGATGAACCTCTACCATCGCCTTCTGCGGCAGAAATCATGATGGAAGCTGAGCGGAATAGACGTGATCAAACACGCCTTCTGGAGCTCATCGAGCAGAATACCGCCCACCATCGTAATGTGGTGGTCAGCATTCAGGACTTCATCCTCCTCAAGCCACCGGTATTCCGATGTTCTTCTGAGCCCCTTGAAGCTGATGATTGGCTCCGTTCCATCGAGCGTAAGCTTGATACTGCACATGTTGCTCCCGATGATCGAGTTGTTTTCGCGGTATACTTCTTGGAATGTGATGCTCTTGAGTGGTGGGAGAACTATGTTGCAATGCAGCCAGATGGTCACGTAGTGACTTGGCAGGAGTTCTGTGTTGCCTTTCGAGGGTACCACATTCTGGACGAGTTGATGGAGCGCAAGAAGGAAGAGTTCTGCAATCTTAATCAAGGAGAGATGTCCATCCATGAGTAGGTGAGGGAATTCAACCGTCTTGCTCGGTATGCCCAAGATGAGATCACCACCGATGCCAGAAAGCAGGCAAGGTTCCGCAAGGGACTTAGCCCCATCCTTCGTCATGACCTCAACCTCATCGAATTTGCCACCTTTGAGAATTTAGTCAACAGATCCTTCAGAGCTGAGCATGGCAATGAAGTTTTCGAAAAGTCTCGCAAGCATGCTCTTGAGCTTGCCCCTTCTTCCAGTTCACGCCCTCAGAAGCGTATGATCTGGATTCCTAACAGTTTGATCCACCAAAACAACCCACCGAGGCCATCCCTTGTGCTGCCTCGTCCACCAGCTCCACCAAACAACCCAGCTCCCCGCACTATCTTTGGAGCCTGCTTTAGATGTGGCCAGCCTGGTCACTACTCTCGTGAGTGCCCCGTCAACCAAAATGCTCCACCCCATGCCAAAGGAAAACCCACTGTACGTGCCAAACCACCTCCAAAGGTTCCCACCGCTAATCCATCCACCTCAGAAAATCTTGGACGTGTGAACCAAATCTCAGCTGAGGAAACTGATGGTACTTCTGACGTCATTCTTGGCACACTCTCAGTCAATTTTGTTCCCACTTCTGTTCTTTTCGATCCAGGAGCTTCTCACTCATTCATGTCGGAAAGTTATGCACTTCGACATGATGTATCCTTTGAAGAAATGTTCACCCCTATGATCATTCAAACTCCTGGTTCCAAGTGGCAAACTAATAGAGTAAGCCATGGTAATCAAATTGCAATTGAGGGTTTAGTATTCCTTGCTTCACTCATAGCCCTCAAGTCTTCAGACATTGATGTCATCCTTGGTATGGATTGGTTATCAAGACAACATGCTTTTCTTGATTGTAAAGCCAAGCCAGTTAAACTTACACACCCTTCAGGCCAGACAATAGTTTACTCCTCACAAAGAACAAGAACCCAGGTGCATTCTTTGAATGTGCTTCCCCTTCCCGACCTTGAAGATGTTCTGGTGGTTCGTGACTTTCTGGATGTCTTTCCTGAAGAGCTGCCGGGCATGCCACCCGACAGGTGTGTAGAGTTCATAGTGGATCTTGCCCCAGGCACAGCCCCAATTTCCAGACGCCCATACAAAATGGCCCCACGTGAGTTAGCTGAGCTTAAAACCCAACTGGAAGCTTTGTTGGAAAAAGGCTTCATCCGCCCTAGCTCATGGCCATGGGGTTGCCCCGTTCTGTTCGTAACGAAAAAAGATGGAACAGAAAGGATGTGCGTAGACTATCGCCCGCTAAATTTAGCGACGATAAAGAACAAATACCCACTGCCCAGGATCAACGATCTTTATGATCAACTTGCAGGATCCTCTGTCTTCTCCAAGATGGATTTGAGATTAGGTTATCATCAAATCAAAATCCGAAACGAGGACATTCCCAAAATGGCTTTTACTACTCGTTATGGTCTTTACGAGTACACCGTCATGTCCTTCGGTTTAACCAATGCCCCCGCCACTTTCTCACGCATGATGAATTCGATCTTCATGGAGTATTTGGACCAGTTCGTCGAGGTTTACCTCGATGACATCCTTATATACTCGAAGAACGAAGAAGAACATGCCAAACACCTAAGGCTGGTATTGATGAAACTTAGAGAGCATCGCCTGTATGCTAAATTCTCCAAGTGTGAATTTTGGCTACCAGAAGTGACCTACTTAGGCCACGTGATTTCTGCAAAAGGCATTGTTGTGAATCCCGAGAGAGTTCAGGCCGTCCTTGACTGGACTCCACCTGAATCGGTTAAGCAAGTTAGGAGTTTTCTTGGCCTAGCCAGCTATTGCCGTCGCTTCGTCGAGAACTTTTCTAAAGTTGCAAAACCTTTGACTGAACTCCTCAAGAAAGATAAGAAATTCCTATGGACTCCCAAGTGCGAGGAAAGCTTTCAAGAGAGCTAAAAAGAAGATTTACTTCTGCACCCGTACTTGCACCTCCAGACACCAAAAAGGATTTCGAAATCTATTGTGACGCATCACGGCAAGGGTTAGGATGCATACTTCTGCAAGATCGACATGTGGTAGCTTATGCTTCACGCCAGTTGCGGCCACATGAAGAGAACTATCCTACCCATGACCTTGAACTCGCTGCCGTAGTTCATGCCCTAACAACTTGGCGACATTACCTCCTTGGTAATCGTTGTGAGATCTATTCCGACCACCAAAGCGTCAAATACATTTTCACCCAGCCAGATCTTAATCTCAGGCAAAGACGCTGTATTGAGTTTTTAAAAGATTACGACGTAGTAATTTCTTACACCCCAGGCAAAGCCAATGTCATGGCTGATGCACTAAGTCGTAAGTCGTATTGTAACAACCTCATGTTACAACAGTATCAACTACTTCTTCATGAGGAATTTCGAAAGCTTAATCTCGAGATTGTTCCTCGTGGATCTCTTTTCAACTTGGTGGCGAAACCAACCCTTGAGGATCAAATCATGGTTGCCCAAAGGCGTGCACGAGGTGTTCGCCGGATCAAGGAGAACATTGCTAGCGGAGTTGCTAAATGTTTCTCCACAGATAGTAAAGGAACGGTATTCTTTGGAAATCGTTTGATAGTACCTAAGAATAGGGATCTAAGGCAACTCATCCTCAAAGAAGCCCATGACACACCCCTCTCAATTCATCCCGGTAGCACAAAAATGTACCGAGATCTACGCCAGAGATTTTGGTGGACTAGGATGAAGAGAGACATTGCTCAATTTATTGCCGAATGTGATGTTTGTCGTCGCATTAAGGCCGAACACCAAAGACCTGCTGGTACACTTCAACCTTTGCCTATTCCAGAGTGGAAATGGGACAAAGTCGGTATGGACTTCATCACCGGCTTTCCAAAAACCCAGAAAGGAAACGATGCCATCTTCGTTGTCATAGATAGGCTTTCCAAAGTTGCTCACTTCCTTCCAGTTCGCGAGTCTATAACTGCTAGCCAGTTAGCGGACTTGTATGTCTCTAGAATTGTGTCCCTTCATGGTGTTCCTTTGGAAATCAATTCTGATCGTGGTAGCCTTTTCACCTCTAGATTTTGGGGAAGCTTCCAACGTCCTATGGGAACTCATCTCTCCTTTAGTACAGCTTTCCATCCTCAGTCTAGTGGTCAAGTCGAAAGGGTTAACCAAATTCTTGAAGACATGCTCAGAGCTTGTGTTATATCTTTCGGAAAGAATTGGGAGAAGTCTCTTCCATTTGCCGAATTTGCTTATAACAATAGTTTTCAATCTAGTCTGAACATGGCTCCTTTTGAACTCCTTTATGGACGACGATGTCGAACACCCCTTAACTGGTCAGAAACCGGCGAAAGACAATTCTTTGGACCGGATATGATCAAAGAAGCAGAAGAGCAAGTTCGCATTGTTCGTGATCAATTGAAAGCCGCACAGTCTCGTCAGAAAAGCTACTATGATCGTCATCATAGGCAGGAGAGCTACAATCTGGATGAGAAGGCTTACCTTCGGGTTACTCCTTTGAAGGGAACCCAACGTTTCGGTATCAAAGGCAAGTTGGCCCCACGTTACATCGGACCTTTCCGCATTACTACTAAACGTGGAGAAGTTTCCTACCAACTTGAACTACCCCCGCACCTTTCCCGAGTACATGATGTATTCCATGTGTCACAACTCAGGCGTTGCTTCAAGGACCCCATCGGCGAAGTCGACCATGAAACGCTTGATCTCCAAGATGACCTTTCTTATCGAGAATACCCCGTTCGTATTCTTGATTCCGCAGAGCGTGTCACTCGCCGAAAGAAGATCAAGTTTCTGAAAGTTCAGTGGTCACACCACTCAGAGAAAGAAGCCACGTGGGAAAGAGAAGACCGTCTCAGTGCCGAGTACCCCTCCTTCCTCCCGCAGACTTCTGAATCTCGGGACGAGATTCTTTTGAGTGGGGGCGAGTTGTCACAACCCCAAGTTAGGTATGTGCTAGGATCAGAGGTACCTTGCATTCATGCAAAAATTTCAAATTGCAATTCAAAAATGGGGAAAAGAAAGCCCTGAGAAATTAAAACTAAATAGCCAGAGAAATTTTTTTTTCCAAAAATCATTTGAGTATTTGGAAAATTCCTATAAATGGTGCTGATCATTTTAAAAATGGTTTGCGAGCAATCCCATGCTCATGGAATTTTCTAATATTCAAACAGTGGCTTTGGAAATTAAATAAAACCCTATTTGACTTGAAATTCAAATTATTTGAATTTCAAAAATGCCCAAAAGTTATGAGTGGCTAGCTATCTATTTTATGAGGCCACATAAAAATTTGGGGCATTTAATAAAATGCCTAGGTATTTTGTTTTCTAGGCAGAACAAATAGAACAGAATTAAATAAAAAGAAAAGAGAAAGCAGAGAGCTTACCTCTCGCACCAGGCGAGGCCCACCTCCTTGGCCCCGGCCCAGCCCACCGAGCCACCTTGTCTTCTTCCTCCCCGCCCCTCCAAGCACCTCGCTGGAGGGCAGAGCACGGCGACGACGCCACGGTGACGTCCAGGCCCTTCTAGACCTCCCCCTCCCTCTCTGTTGTGCCACGGAGTCGCGCAGAAGCCCCCCCGCACCCCAGCTCTCTCCCAGACCCTCTCCTTCCCCTCCGGCGACGAGAAACCGAGCACCCCCGAAGCACAGCCGGAGCGCGGCGACGCCCCGACGTGGCCACCGTGCCCCCCTCGCCGAGCCGAGCTGTCCAGTGCATCCGCTGCCGTCGTCTTCGTCATCTCCCGCACAGAATCGAACCGAGGAGCTCCCAAGGCGTCGCCCGTTTCTTCGAGTTGCCGCCGGCCGCCGACGACCCCCAAGTCGATTTCGACGCCGTGCTGCTTTCCCCGCCCCCTTCGTCCTCTCCATCGCCACTGATGAGCTCCCAGCTCCCTTTCCCCCCCATCCGTGCGTCTCCCCGGGCTCTCTGTGCTAGTCCGCCATGGACAGTGTCTCCGGCCGCCGCCTCCCGACGTCGAAGCCATGGCCTGGAGCCTCCCCCTCGAATCCCTCCTAGTCCAGACGACGCGCGACGTCGCGGGCTTCGTCCCAGTGCCCCCAGCCTCCTCCCCGTGTCCAGTAACGCCGTTCCGGTAGAGCGCCGCCGCGCACTGGACGCCGGCGGCTAACCGCCGGGCACTTAGGAGTTAACCCACCCCTAATCACCCCCTAATCCCACTGACTCGTGGGCCCAAGGCCACTAACTAACCCCTGGTTAGTTTAACTAACCGGGTTAATTAACCCCCCCCCCTACTGACAGCCCGGACCCACGCATCAGCAGCCCCCTGACGTCACCCTGGCGTCAGGCTGACGCAGTAAATCAGTTAAATGGTTTATTTAATTCCAGAAATTCCAGAAAATACCCCAAACTTTGGAAATTCATAGAAAATTCATCCTAACTCCAAATATAGCAAATAATATGTCTAAAATTATCAGAAAAATACAAGGATTAAGAATATTCAATTTGTTTTCATGTTTGACCATTTTAAAATGGGTGAACAGTAGCAAACATGCATATGGACCCTTTTCAATTTCAAATTTGGGATGATTTTGCAAATGATTTTGCAACACCCTTATTTCCAATGGTTTCATCCACACCTCAGAAACATTACTTCAACTATACAACATCACTTCATGATCAAACTTTTCAGATGAACTTTCATGCATCCAAATGCATTTGAAATTCATCGATAAATCAACTGGAGTTTGAATTTGCATTTCAAATGCAATATACTCCTTTTAAATGGAATGCTCAACACATCAGTACCTTGAACATCACCATTACAATCTTATTCATGTGATTATGCATTGTACATTATGTTGATCCTATGATTGTCATGTTGCTGATAGAAGTGGATTCGGAGCTCGAGATCACCCCCTTCGTTGAAGACTCCATTATCGAAACCTCGTCAGCAAGGCAAGCAAACCCCCATTGATCATGTCTATAAAATCCCACTTCCCTCTCATGTCTCGCTTATGCATTGTTTAGGATGATCGCCATGATAACGTTTCTACCGCATAGTTGAACCCATATCCTTTGCATGACCTATCATCTTGTCACAGTAGTAAGCAAACCACAATCCTAGCAGATGTAGGAGTTGGTTGATATCATGTAGCCCCTGCAACTGTTACTGCTTATTGCATGCTTAGTGGTATAATGAGGTTGCTTATGATGTGAGTCGGGATGACAAACATGGTGTTGATGAAAGTGAAACGTGTTGGTGAATCTACCCTAATACAAGGTGAACGATGAGAGGTTGTGTAGGAGTACACAGTGGGTTGTCTCATTGAACACCGCCCTAAGCCCGAGTTCTTGTGTAGTGATCCAAGAAGAAGAGTACAACCACACATTGGGCTCACTGACCCCTCTCATCCTAGTACCTCACCCCGTTCGAACCTCAAGAGTCGCAGTAGTTCGGAGTTCTGGTAGGGCTGTGGCACGGTCTGCGAAGTGGATGAACGGCTTTTCAAGACCGGCTTGGGACCCTGCACACATCATTTGAGGCTGTACTGGAACCTCGGCCGGACTTCCATACGGATCCCCCTCAAATAGGCGACTCTCTGGACTAGAACGGAGCTGTGGGCGAAGTGTTGTGGTGGCATCCTCGCTGTCACCTCTTGAACGGTGACACGCAAAAGGCGGTAACTGATGACACGTGTGTGTAGCGGTACACCCTTGCAAGGTTAACAAAACTATTCGAATAGCCGCGTCCGCGGTTAAGGACTGCTTGGAGAGCTGTGCTCGATTATTAGACAACTTGAACTGGATACTTCTAAAACTCGCAAGATAAGCGTGAGTGCTATGGTGTGCTTCTCGTGGGGAAGCCGAGGAAGTAACCATAGTGATGTATTTGGTTGAAGAGATGTAGTGGACTCGTGTACGCTTCTTACCTCAAGTCTGGTACTCGTAGTTCAGGACTAGCCAAGTCAAAGATGGCACTTCTGCAAGTGAAACCCCACCCCCCTTTACCTTGATACATATGCATGAGTAGTATAGTTCCTATGTAAGTCTTGCTGAGTACGATTTTGTACTCACGTTTGCTTAATCTATGTTTTAGATGAACCCACCGACCCCGATGGTGGCTTCTAACCGAAGCTCGAAGAATGCAGACTCCGACCAAGACCAAGCTAGTGTAGTCCCGTGGAGGGCTTGTTTTTAGATAAGGCTTCTCTAAGCCATTTGTTAAACTTGTCTGTACTCAGACCTACTTGCTTCCGCTTGTATGTTGTAATGTTGGATCACATGCTTGTGATCTCTGTGTGCACTCTGTAAGAGTTATTAATAAAGATATATACTTTGTAGAGAATTGCAATGATACCTACTGTTCATACAAGGCATGTGTGCTGCGTGTATGTTTATAACATGCATGTCTTTGTATGTGTTTTCGAGACCTTAGTTGTGATCTGGCTGGCGGTCTTTTATACACCAAGTGGCCCTTAGATGTGTGCAGCTTGTGGCATCGCGATGCGATTGTTCGAGACTCTGTCTCGTGCACACTTTGATGTATGATCGAGCCCGCCCTAGACCCCGACTAAGTGATCGGGCTGGAGTAAGTCTATGTAAGGGTTATAATACAATCGATAGTATGGTTGAGGCGACTTGTCTATGAGTATGGGAGTTCACCACCCATATCATTTAGACTTGTGTGCGGACGATGAGGACCCATTTCAGTTGATCATCCGGCCTGGATGGGACGTCCCTCACGTTCGATGCTTTCCGAGAACGTTCTGTGCTTGGCCTTGTCTGCTTAGACAAGTGGGTGCGGTTCTCGGCTCTCCATATGATTGTGTTGTAGCGAGGCTTGCATACGCTAACCCCGGGTCCCGACATCTTCATCAGCAACGTTCCGACGGGGACGTAATCCCGTCATCGGTCCACAAGGATCGGGTGTCTACAGGAGTCATCGTGGATCTGCGCGGCATCGGGGATTGCCGGTACGACTACACCAACCACCTTCATGCGGAAACGTTTCCCGCTTAATGGACTACATACTGGTATGTGATCTATTTCTGTCTGTTACTTGCATCTCCATAGCATAGGTCTTGGGTATGGGTCTCATAGGTTATGAAAAAATTGTGTTTTCTGCCCCGAACCCCAACAGTGGTATCATGAGCAAGGCTATGCGTAGATGTATTGTACAGATAGAACACATCTAGTATGTGGGCATCAATTCTCTAATTGTTACCCTCTCACGTGTACTCATTTAGCGTTGCGGCAATGTTTGATGAAGCGGCCCCCGACCGACCTTACGCGTTTACGCGAGACTGGTTCCACGCTTGACATATGGCTTGTACCATATAAAGTGGCTGGGGGGGTGTCTGTCTCTCTGCATTAGCGATGCGAAGATGTTTACAACGGAGGGCCCCGACAGGGGTGTAATAGAGACAATTGCGGGATTGGTGTTGTGGCTTGTTTTCGCAGGATAGAAAGCGGTTCTTTTCTCGAAACCCCTAGCAGCCACGTAAAACTTGCAAAAGATAAAGTAGAAAGGCGTTTTCAACTTTAATTTGCATGTCGGGGGGAATCATAGCATGTATGATTTATACTGTTGCATCCTGTTTTGCTAATATGTTAGATATACGACGGTAGCATAATAGGATGATCCCTCACTAATCCAACAAAGTGTCCTTCCTTAGTGAAGCACCATCTGGAAAGTTCTTCATTATGGAGGCATCACGTGCCACACGGGTGTCAAACATTTTTACGTTCACAAGAGATGGGTGGAGCAAGCCTAGCATGTCCAGAAACATGGCCTTGCATACGCGGCATATACTCACTAAGGTTATTGTGGCGAGCCTCGCATGTGCAGACATGGCCTCCGGACACAAGAGACCGAAAGGTCGAGCATGAGTCACATGGATGATGTGATTGGCATGATGGCCTACCTTGAACAACATACTGATGGTCGTTTCACACGGGGGAGGTATGTTCTTCAAGGATCGTGTAATCACTTAGAACAAACTATGAGGGATGTTTGTTTGAGTGGGAGTTCCAGAATTGTTTTATAAACATGAACTCCTTATTATGAACTTAATCTTCATGTCTTAGCAAATATCATTGTAGATAACGTCATACCAATGTTTAGAACTATGGCTCTTTTAGTATGATAGAACTTAAGGTAAATGGGTCTTACTTCATTGATGTGTACCAACACCATTAGAGACATACTCATTAGTAATGACTTGCTAAACATAATGCGAAGAACTGCTAGGAGATACACCTGACAACTCCGTAATCAAGGAAGATGATGATGAGTATCGCACTCACCATCACTTATGAATGACTGTCCAATACACCATAATTCATTCTATGGAATCTGAATTGTGAATGCATGTTAACCAACACGTATGACGTGCTAGGTGAACTTTAAAGCACTTGGTCACAAATCAGAGTAATGGAATATGAGTATATGGACGGGGTTTCTTTCAACTATGGTGGAAGGAACAACCTGCTGAGAAAGTCACTTGGAAAATGTATAAGATACATGGAACACCTTGTGTATAACTTGGACTACTGAATGACTGGTTACTTTGCGATAACTGGGGAGTTGCATCCGCTTCCTCCCAGTTATAAAGACCATGTCTGGACTATGTCATGAAGGAGAATCGTTCACCTGTCATGAGGTCATGGTTAAAGTTAAGAACTTTAAGAGTAGAACCAATGCAGGAATGGTCATTGACGGAGAAGGTATATTTGATATACGAGTTATAAATGTCTTTCCCACGAAACACTAATTGCGGTTGATTAAGTATTCGATGCTTGAACTTACTGCTTGAGAGTGGCTTGGAAGGGATGAGGTGACAATGTGTGCTGACGGCAATCAACATAGTTGATGGTCGACAACACTCTCCCTCTACATCTATCAATTGATTAATATATGAATAAATTTTATGATCGTTTGAATGTGAACTTTATTAGTGTGTCTTGCATCTTGCGAAGACAATTATTCATATTAGTGAGAAACAAGTCAGTTGTTCTCCTTTTATGAATGATATCTCTTATGGTCACATTACGATTATGAATGAGTTATTCTTATATTGATGATAGTTGTTTGATCATTTATAAGAAATATTGTAATTCCAAGAAATATCCAGGCTTAATAATGACACTACAGTTTAAGTCATGAATGGTATGATGATGTCTTAAGATACTTGATCTCTCGACACATACAAACCATGCCTTTTAGGTGAGATGACTAAAACCTCGCATTCTGGTAAACGGAATGTGTACTGATTGTTTAATATCATACATTGTGATGTATCGTATGTCAGCATGTGGTGAATTTCATTATTTTGTGAACTTCGTATGTGGACTTAGATGAATATTTGTATTCACTAATGAAACATGAGTCTGAAATAATTTGATATGATCAAAAGGGATTTCAGAGTAAAGATGGATATTAAATTAACAAGAAAGACAAGTCTCTACGATTTGATCAAAGTGACAAATGTTTTGAGTTAGTCTTGGGCATAAAGACTTGTGTGAAAGTTGTTCCACAAATTGCAATGTCTTGAGACACTTCAATATGATTGACGTGCGTGAACATTGTGATCATATTCTATCGAAAAGTGTATGGTCTAAGTTATCTCTTACCAAGTTACGTTATTATTGTTTAGAGTTATTAATTTAATATGCAAACACTCACTTCAGCATAGGGAACCATCTGAGTTCGTGGAAACCAACACTATATATGACATGGTGTGTTGTGGTTTCTAGGAAGCTTGATTTATGTAAGATAAATTATCTTGGTAGTGTATCCTTAGAAAACTATGGATGCATCTTCCACAACTAGAACCAAAAGGAGCAAAACTTGTATTGCTATGGTTGGTGTTTGTCAAGAATTGTTCTTGATAAATGTGGTAATGGAAGAAAAGTGAAAGTTCAACCAAGGTAATTGACCTTGCCTCCAAATGTCAGAGTAGTGCAACGGAATATGTTCTGGAAGCAAAGCTCTACAATAAGAGGAGAAACTAATGATAATGATCATGATCTTCTGATGGGAGCTTTTACTGAGAAAGGTAGGATTCAAGAATATATATTTTCCCCTGGTGCAAAATGATATTCATGATTCACTTGTCATGTTAATGGAACAAGACATTCCTACGAAATACAAAGAAGCGATGGTGGACCTAAGTATGAGATATGACTATGAATCATGAAATCCTATGTTGAGTTACATTTAAGATTGCTTGAATCTTATCAAGTATGGAGGTTACTTGATATTCACAATAACTTCAGAGTTATGAGGAATAAATGTGAACATCAAAGGGACGTCAAGATTGGTTTGTCACAAAGATTGTTTCTGACAAATTCAATGGGTTGACTACAATGTGTAGCAATGCTTGAGTTAAAGGGATATTCACTACGATTGATCCAGGATTGTTATCAATACTGTGACTTCCTCAAATTCTGTATTTGAAGAAGTATTGTAATTGGTACAACAAGAAGGTTTTGGAAAAACATATGGATACTAGTGTCTCGTAAACTGAATTCTCATTTTGATGGATGATCAAAGGATTTTGGACTTAACCAAAATATCGAGGAAACATGCATTTGCATGAAACTGAGTGGGAGCTGAATAGTTTCCTGAAACTTGATATATGTAGACGACATATTTTGAGTGGGAGCTATGGGAGTATTATCCTAGACTTATATGTAAATGACATATTTGAGTAGGAGCCATGTGGTTAGTATCCTGAACTTAATATGTGTCTGACATATCTAAGTGGGAGCCGTGTGGATGTTATCCTTGTCTTATATGTGGCCGACATATTTGAGTGGGAGCAATATGAGTGTTATCCTATCACTTAATATGTGAATGACATATTTGAGTGGGAGCATGATTCTCATATATGGATAACATATTATGAATGGTGTAGTTAGTGTTAATGATTATTTGAATCTTTCATAAATGAAGATGAATAAGTATTAAGCATTGAAGATCTATCAAGATAGATATGTGTTTAATAACATTGAGTCATAATACTTTCCTGGATAAGATTCTGAAGGAGTTCAGAATGGGACAAGTCAAGAAGTGGTCCTTACTTGTATATCCAAGAGAAGTGTTGAGTTAATCTCAGTACAAGAACAATGGTTAATGGTTAATGAAAGAAATGGATCTGTTGGATCCTCTATGCCTTTGTCATAGGTTCTTTCATATAAAACCAGAGTTATGTAGTCGACGTAATGTGACCCAAGTTCTTAGTAGTAAGAACATGTTGTGATATGATTTATGAGTAATTCATTGAACAAAGAGTTAAGTTTATCCTTCAGTGTCTGAAGAGAACTGAGAATACATCTCAAATTTGTAAAGGATAATGGACTTGACCATAAATGTTATGCTGGTTCAAGTTTTGACACTAACCTAGAAAATTGAGATATCACACTAATGAATGCCTAAGTTGAAAGAAACATGGTTAGACATCAAAGTTGCATACAATGCACTAAGGATTGAATCTACATTGATGTGGCTGCTTTAGAAGTAGCAGGAGTTATATTATGGCTTAAGAAGTTCGACTTCTGATTGAGTGAGTTTCAAGTGTGCATGACTATGGGAAAGTCCGCGTGACCCACCGGATGTCATTGCTATGACACAGCAAACGAAGTCTCACTTCACCGCCAAATATATATACCTCATCATTATAGTGGATAATGAAGGAATGTCAAATTAGGTGACATTATGATTTGCAAAAGGACATACGGTTCTGAATGGTACCCAGACCGTAGATACAACCTCTTCCACGGGCAAGCATGATCAATAAGGAGTTATGATCCAGAGAAAATGCAACTAGATTATTTGTACTCTAGTGCAAGTGGGAGACTGTTGGGAATGTGCCCTAGAGGCAAATAAAATATGTTTTATCGATCATATTCCATTAGTTCATAATACGTTTGATACTATGCTATACCTGTATTAAGCGGAAACATTAATACATGTGTGGTATACAAACAACCAGGTCCCTAGTCAACCCTAGTATACTAGTCCATTGGGCGATTGATGATCAAGGTTTCCTGATCATGAGACAATGGCGTCTGTTGACAATGGAGTCGTATCATTGGATAATGATATGATGGACATACACCCACCAGAAGTGTTGCGATGTGATCAAGTCACATAGTTCTACATTGCGATAACTATAACGTAGTGACCAGATCCTTAGACCGTAATGATCATACGTAATTACTGTCTATTAGGATGACTTGACTTGCTACCCACCGCCTGGCTGAAATATGCTGGCCATAAAGGACTACTTCAGGTATTCCGAATAGATATGTTAATGAGTATGCAAATAGATCAAAGCGGTATTTGTCCATCCGTGTGACGGAAAGGTACTCTGGGCCCACTCGGTGATGTTACATCATAAAGTTTGCAAACGTGTGACTAGGTCACGGAGTTGTAATATCACGGGAACGAGTAAACTTGTTTGTTGAGAATGAGGACGAACTAGGTATAGTGGATACCGATGATCAAACCTCGGACAAGCAAAGTACCCCAGGATAAAGGGAACAGGCACACGGTTAACGGATCCAACAGCGATTGAAGTTCATTCGATGGAAGCGCAGGGGCTATCAAGGATTGTAACCAGGTCCAATTGATTAGTCATTGATCGATGAGAATTGTCTCGATCATGTCTGTTGTCTCCCGGACCGTAGGGTGTTACACTTAAGGGTACTCGACGCAGTAAGGATTGATTCGGGATCACCGGAGAAATTGGAGAGAACACCGGAATTGTTCCGATGAAGGCCGGAAGTTGTTTCGGGTATTTTGAAAGGTTCAAAATATATTTAATAATGTTTAATATATGTTTTATTATTTAATTATCTGAATTGAATATTAAAATGTATTTAAATATAATTAAAAATGAATTAAAAGGCATATGGGCCTCATAGGGCCCATTAGGGGGAGAGGGAGTCCTCCCCCATGGGCCATGGCGCCATGAGGGGGCCCACCCCCTTTATTTGGTGCGCCACCCCCCTCCCTTGGGATTAGTCCCACCCCGGAAGTGGAGGGGGGGTGGCACCCCTCCTTGGCCTATATAAGGAGGGGTAGAGGTGCCCTTTTAATCATCTATTTTTTGAGATAAGTTCTCATCTCTCTCTCCCTCCTTTCTCCTTCCTCGAGTGGACTCCCCTTGTTTGGAGTCTACACTTGGTTGGGGATTTCTCCACTATACGCACGCCGTCGTGCTGCTGGAATCGGGATCCGAATCCATCTTCTTTCCGCTGCTCTACTGGTTCGGAGCCCGGAGGGACGTCGGGTATACTGTATGTGTATAATCCCGCGAGGCACTACACTTGTGGTGCTACATCATCGTCGTGGTCATATCTCGAGGTCTTCATCAGCAACGTTCCGACGGGGACGTAATCCCGTCATCGGTCCACAAGGATCGGGTGGCTACAGGAGTCATCGTGGATCTACGCGACATCGGGGATTGCCGGTACGACTACACCAACCACGTTAATGCGGGAACGTTTCCCGCTTAACGGACTACATACTGGTATGTGATCTATTTATGTCCGTTACTTGCATCGCCATAGCATAGGTCTTGGGTATGGGTCTCGTAGGTTATGAAAAATTTGTGTCTTCTGCCCCGAACCCCAACACATATCAATGTTGCTAATGTTGAGGGTATGCCACTTGAGTTAGGTGAGCAGTTCAGGAATCTCAGGTTGGAGATAGTTCCTAAGGGATATGTGGCAACATTGGAGGTGAAGCCAAATCTGTTGGAAAGAATCAGAGAAGCTCAGAAGGGTGATGCAGAAATTGATGAGATAAAGGTGAGTATGACCAAAGGGAAAGCAGAGGGGTTCCGTGAGGATGAGCATGGAGCCATTTGGTTTGATAAGCGCATATGTGTACCGCAAGATGCAGAGATCGGGAAGTTGATTCTTCAGAGGCACATGATTCACCTTATTCTATTCACCTAGGGAATACAAAGATGTATTTGGACTTGAGGGAGAGATTTTGGTGGCCTAGCCTGAAGCGAGAGATAGCCCAGTATATTGCATTGTGTGATGTTTGCCAGAGAGTCAAAGCTGAGCATCAGAAGCCAGTAGGATTGTTGCAGCCTTTGCCTATACCGGATTGGAAGTGGGATCAGATAGGTATGGACTTTATTACTGGTTTACCCAGGACTCGGTCAGGATATGATTCTATTTGAGTGATTGTTGATCGGTTGACCAAGGTTGCTCACTTCACTCCAGTAAAGACAACTTACAACAGTGCCAAGCTAGCCAAGATTTATATGTCCAGGATCGTGTGTTTGCATGGAGTTCCAAGCAAGGTTGTGTCTGATAGAGGTACTCAGTTTACTTCGAAGTTTTGGCATCAGTTGCATGAGACCTTGGGCACTAGGCTGGAGTTCAGTACAGCGTTCCATCCTCAGACAGATGGGAAGACCGAGAGAGTCAATCAGATCTTGGAGGATATGTTGAGAGCTTGTGCACTGGATTATGGTTTGAATTGGGATGACAACTTACCGTATGCTGAGTTCTCATACAACAACAGTTATCAGGCTAGTCTTCAGATGGCACCATTTGAGTTACTGTATGGCAGGAAGTGCAGGACTCCGTTGATGTGGGATGAGGTAGGAGAACGTCAGTTTTTTGGACCTGACCTAATCAGGGATGCTGAGGAGAAAGTCAAGTTGATCCGTGATAGACTGAAGATAACACAGTCCAGGCAGAAGAGTTATGCAGATGCGAAGCGCAAGGATGTAACTTATGAGGTTGGAGACCGTGCGTATCTCAGAGTTTCACAAATTCGTGGAATCAAGAGGTTTGGAATCAAGGGCAAGTTAGCACCACGTTTTGTGGGGCCTTACAGGATCTTGGAGCGCAGAGGAGAGGTAGCTTATCAGTTGGAGTTTCCAGAAGCTTTCTCAGGAGTTCATGATGTGGTTCACGTATCCCAGCTGAAGAAATGTCACGCAGAGATGGCAGATATTACTTTGAGAGATACAGTACCGCTTGAGGCAATCCAGTTGGAGAGTGACCTGACTTATGAGGAGAAACATGTGAAGATTCTGGAGACTGCAGAAAGAGTTACCCGCACCAATACAATCAGGCTATGCAAGGTTCAGTGGGATCATCACACCGAAGAGGAAGCAACTTGGGAGCGTGAAGAAGATCTGAAGCAAGACCACCCGCATCTCTTTGCTAGCTAGCCCGAATCTCGAGGACGAGATTCATCTTAAGGGGGGTGGGTTTGTAACATCCCAATTTTCTAAATTCGGATGTTAATAGATCATCAAATGCATCTCATGCTGTTTCCGCATTTTCCTGGAGTTTGAAAAATATTCTTAACATTTTTCAACACATGGCAGTTCGCTGGAGAAGATATAAAAGGACTTATCCCCATTTTTAAATTGTTGGAAAATAGTTTAAAATATTTTTGGGAGACTTTTTAAATTTACTTTGGGGTTATAAATAATTTTTAAAAATATTTTGGGAATTTATTAATGCTCCGGAAAAGTTTTAAAATCATTTTCGGAGTTTTCCGGTATTTTACACTGCAGGAAAAGTATTTAAAAATATTTAAAAATAAGTTGCAAAGTTTTTGTTTTTATTTAATATTTTGGTAAAGCAAAAAATTCAATTTTATTATTTTAAAAATATTGGTGAAGACGGAAATTAAAAATAATTATCCGTGATTTTTCTAAAATTATTTTGGGCCTAATGGGCCGTTTTGTTTTTTTTTCGCCTAACCGAATTTGTTTATATTTAGGATTTTAAAAAAAATTGGTTCGGGTTATAAAACCCGCCGACCCGCGAACCCGCCGCCGCCGGAACCCGCGCCGCTGCCGTTCGTCGCGCGACCGCCCCGCCTCCTCGCCCCTCGCCACGAGCCGCCGCCAGCCCGTGCCACGGCCGCCGCCGCCGGCCGGCCGCCGGAACTCCGGCCAGATCCGGTTTCAAATCCGTCGGGGACCCGATCGCTTTTTTAAGTTATTATATTTATGGTTGGGTCCTTTTCACAGTTTAGACCCCGAAATCGCACGGTACCGTTTTTGCGAGTACTTTTGAACCGTAGCTCGGAATCGAGAGATTCCAGTTGCATTGCGACCGTGGTGAAATTTTCTAGCCAGTAGACCAAGGTTTACAGTAGTTTGAAGTTTTCAAATTTGAATCCCAAGCAGATCCAAATTTGAACTTTCGGTAGCCGTATCTTTTTAACGGTGCGCCCGTTTGCGTCGTTTCTTTTTGCGTTGGTTTTATTTTGTCGAGTACTTTAAGTTTAGCTACTGTTAGGCAAAATTTTCTACTGTTATTTGTATGTTTACTACTGTTTGTGCATAAATGTGTTGAATATATGTTGATTGGTACTATGTTTGCTCGTATAGATTGTCCGGAGTGCGCCGCCTCGTTTGGTGAGGATTGTGATCGTCAGGAACATGAAGAAGGCAAGTGATGATTTGATCATACTCATACCTATATTTTCTATATGCATTATGTTAAGGATGTCACCTTATTGCATGATAGGTAGTTTACTTTACTGTTGCTGCAAAACCAGTTAGGTAGCCACATGTCTTGACTTGTATTTGTAGATCAACCTAGCACGTGTTGTTAATTTATTGCTATGCTTTGTAGACGTGGTTTGGGTTGTGTAAATTCATGGAGTGCATGTGAGCTATTTAATTTTGTGTAGCAACTTTATAATAAATAGAAATCACCTCTGGACGGGCAGGGAGTGCTTCCTGGGGGCTCGTGCCTTATCTAAGGGCGAGACCAGGTTGTACCCCTAATGGTTGGTTTTGGTGGTTGAAAGTACGTCATGGTGCTACCCTCTGAACGTAAGTGGGCGCCGTCCAGGCTCAAAAGGATCAGACATACTTGGTGACTAGGAGCTTCCATGTACAGCCGCTGGCCATATGGGCTCTGGCTTAGTTGAGTATGATGTAGGAAGCCTCTCCCGTGCAAGGCTAGCAGATGTAGATGTGATAGGTGTACCGGCTTGCCGTTGGGTGTAGGTGACCTCTTCCGAAAGACTTCGTCTCAATCTTCGGGTTGAGTCCAGCGGGGAAAGTGTACTAACCTCTGCAGAGTAAAAACTAATCATGATTAGCCGTGTCCCCAGTTATGGACATCCTTGAGCTACTAGACATTACTGTTACTGGAGGATCTTGACATATGAATCACCATAATAATTTGAGTGGGCAAGATTAAATAAAGGGTGTGGTGTTGGAACTGGTGTGCCCAGTTCGTTCTTAAGTAGTAAGTTCAACTTAAAATTTTGACTAGTTTAGTCCATGAGAAATTTGGCTTTCTGCAAAACAAAACCATAAGCCTTTCCTTTGAATCACCTTGCATGTAGTTGTAGGTCCTTTATATAAAAAATTTCGTGTCACTTGTCGTACAAATCAGATGTACTGACCCGTTGTCGGGCTGTAACCTTCGGTGTTGCAGGTTTTTCAGACGACCAGTAAGGTGTGTTTAGGGTTGCGGATCTACACTTAGCATGTTCGCTTGTGGCTGTTGATGGGACTCCACGTTACTTGCTTTTGCTTCTTCTATATTTATATTGAATAAGCTAGCCTTGAGCTATGCAACTTGTTATTTGTTTTACTCTGGATCATACGTTGTAATAATGATGCACTTGTACTTTGATATACATCTATGATACTGTGTGTGCCAGCGAGTTCGATCCAGGGACTGGCACTTGATCACAAAGACTTCAATTCTATGTGAATTGGGTCGTTACAGCCCACCAGAGGCTTCCACTGAAAGGGAGAAAGCAAAATTATCAAATTTGCGAGGACAAAACTTTCTGACCAGTCGAAGATCAAAATTTTCACATTTGGTTTCTTGCAGACAAAGAATAGAGCAGCCACTTTCATCAATTTTAGCGTGCACATCACGCTGTCTCTTAGCAGAATTCAGACCACGCACATTCCAGCAGATAACACGCCAATTACGATAATGAGAACTATCCATAATTAACGATATTGTTTATAGCAAAAGTCATGTATGCATAACACACATGTGAGCTCTCAGTGCAGCTCGACCAAAAGAACCAGAAAGGATCACCAGAGTTCAGACTAAATAGAAAATCATAACTACTACACCCCACTCCCACATGAAAAATAAAAGGCGTATTAATCATGGTGAAACATCAGGGCTGGTTGTAGTAGATGGTCCCGCCATAAGCTTGGACGTAGTTAGGTCTTCTTGAGCGATGCCCAGGGAGATGCCAAGATCCTGCATTGCACGAATTGGAGTGGGCGGAGGAATTTGCACTCCTTCTTCAGTCTGTGGAGCACTGGGAGCTAGCAGTCTTGGCTTTTTAGCACGGGTGACGGGGATCAACCCTGGCAATTCCCATCGTCAGGGACCCTGGGTTAGTCATGAGATGCATAGGTTGGAAGATAGCTCGTCGGCAAACAGGAAGGCTCGCTCCTGCTCGATATTATTGATAGGGGAGATGCGATTACAGTAGAGCCAAGGCTGGAGCGCTCAAGGCTAGGGTTACAGGTGGTATTAGATGTCTTTGGCGTCGCCCCTCCTGGCCCTTATATACCGGGCTAGGTCTCGGGGAGTTCATCTACGATTACAGGTAAGCTTTCCTAACCCTAGCTTGCTCCGTACGGCAGGTCTTCGCACCTTCCTTGTGAGTCGCGGACTCCTACGTCGGTGCCAACTAGTGGGCCGAGGTTGTATCTTCATTGGCCTTCAGCCTTCATGGACACCAGGTAGGCTCATCTGTAGGAGTCGTGGGGTCACCCCCTCGTCAGTAGCCCCCGAGTGCCTGGGGGACTCGGAGAATCGCGCTGGGACTCGAGCACATTCATTCATCGGTTATTGGTATGCGCGGTTCATCCGCGGGTCGCTGGCAGTCTGGTGGCCATGACAATACCTGTTTCGAGGGATGCTAAGCTGAAAGGGCCCAAGGAGTCGACGGATCGAGCCTTGGTGAATTGCACTAGGGAAAATACCACAGTAGCCCAATCAAACCCACGTCCCTTGACGTGATCTTGGAACACTGGTGTCGAGCAAAAGTCCGGCCGCTTCAGGTCTTACAGTGTTCATTTGCCGCCAGTAATGTGTACAGCCTAAGGCGCGTCCGCGCGGCTTTTCTATCATGCGCACCGCATGGGATAGGTTGGGAGTGAAATTGCTCTTCGGCAAGTCCCAGCCCGGCCGTAGTTCGCAGCGGGGTCTTACCTACACGCTAATCTTGTGTGGCATCAGGTCACAGTGTATCGTGTTCCAGGAATGTGTGTTTTTGAGGCGCGGAGCCATATAGCATTGCACCCACTTGGAACAAAACATCAAGCGAGCTGTTCACTCATTCACCCGAGGAGCTTTGTTTCGAGTGCTCAGTCAGGGGTTTTTTCGCGAGTAATCACTCGAATGCCGTTTCGGCTCTTCAGGTGAGGGAGCACCTGAGACTCTTAGCGCCGTATCGTCTTAGCGAATGCTTGTTTGTCTTACGTCGGGTTGAGGGAGCACCCGAGACTCTCATAAGTGCGAGTGGTCACTCGAGCATATGTCTGACCTTTAGGGTGAGGGAGCACCCGGGACTCTTATGATGTACTCTCCCGATGGGAGTAAGATTTTTTTCTTTCCTTATGGAAAAGATCTGAGAGATGGAATCTCAGGGCCTTGATGTCTGTTTGGTTTTCTTCGCCGCTTGTCAGGGATAGCGATGCCTCTCTTTGATGGCTGTTAGGGATGCTCTGCCAGTGAACCGTCACGTCTTCAGTACCGGTCATAATAATGGCCGTTGTGGCGTGCGGCAGGCGCCGGTTGAGTTTCCCATACGCGCGTTGGAAATGCGCGTGAATTGACGCGCCTTGCGTACAGTGCGTCCCGTGGGAAAGCATCTTCATCTTGGAGCCGAGACGGCTGGGACGTTTGGATTTTGAATTAATTGCTGCTGTCGTCTTGGCTTATCTGTGCTTTGAGGATTATTGTTCTATAAATAAGCCTTTCTCTTCCGCGCCTCTATCCAACTCGCTGCTTTTCCTCTTCCTTCATCTCTTCTTCCGCTCATGGTTCCCAGGCGAGGTGTTGGCCGTGGCCGTGGTGGCCGCACACCACGCTCATGCCGTGGTGGTCGCCATGGTACGGCGCCAGTGCCTTCCTCCTCTCCCTTCGAGGAGGGATTCTGGCGCTATGATTTTATTTTACGTGTTTTTGGCCAAAGTGCCAATCGCATCCTTCTTCCCTCTGCTTTTTCCGCCATTGTCTCTGAGCGTGGCTTGGATGGCTTGCTTCTGCATCTTCAAGGGAGCTGTCGATCTCCTTCTGATGTTGACTTGGAGGTTCATAGCTCTCGCTTGATTTTTCTTGGCTCTGGTTGGAGTTTGTTTGCTCGGCGGTTGAATTTGCGTGATGGCGATATTCTCAGCTGTCGCTTTGACGGCGAAAGCATTGTCACTGTCCGCGCATTCGATCCGAGTGGCAATAGCATGGATCCGCATGGGCAGGAGTCAAGCAGCGACAACTCCACAAAGTCGAGGAGTTCTTCGCCGGCGTCTTCGACTTCTTCTTCCTCCAGGGACTCGTCTGGTGCTGGTGGTGAGCCGTCTTCAACTGCTTTCCCCTCTGGCTCTGACGAAGACCTCGATGTCAAGCCACCGGTTAAGTGAGCGCGGAAGGCGACCTTGTAGAACTGGAGGCAGCGGCGTCATCTTCGCCGACAGCTTGGGCGGAGCTGGAGAAGAAGCTAGAGGAGCAGAAGAAGAAGCTGGTGGAGCATCGTCTCCAATGGCTCCGCAAATAAGTCGAGCTTCACCTTTTTTATGTCATTGACATCATGAGCCTGCTGCTTCGACTCCTCCATTGTCTGTGATGATGCTCTTGTACTAGAGTCGATTACCCCTCATGGGCACACATGTAGAAGTCATAATTCCTTGGGTGATTCCCTCTTGTAACAGGAGCTGCCTTCTATCCAAATGTAGTTGAATCCTTTTTGTACTGAAGGTGATCCTTATGATGTAAAATGTTCTTTATCCTTTGCAATGGAATTTATATTTGTGCCTTTAGGCAACCAAAACTGTGTTCGAGTCCTTGACGATCAGGAGCTGTCTTCGAGCCCGTCCAATACTTTGCACTTGTTGGTTCTATCGGGTGCGCGAGAGCGCTCCCGATGGGAGTAGCCCCCGAGGCTACGCTTGAGTCGAACGGTCAAGCGTAGGCTAAAATTTGTTTCCTTTGTTGTTAGTTTCTGTCTTTGGTCGGGTGTGCGGCAGCACTCCCGATGGGAGTAGCCCCCGAGTCTTTGATCGGGTGAAGACTAAATAAGCCTGTGTCCTGTGCTTCCTCCAAAGTTTCTGCAGAGTACTTGGTGCTTCATCTGATTGGGGCCATGTCTTTCGAGCCTTGTTTTCAGTAGGTGGGACTGGCCGGGTGTTTTTTGCTTGAGCGTTTTTTAAGCTTCAGACTGCGCGGATTGTCTTCGGGAGGCGATAATCCTCGAGCTCCCGAGTGCTTGGATCCTTTGAATCTTTGGTAGCGTCCTCGGGTGGGGGCTGTACTCGAGACCCCGAGTGCTTTTGATGAAGATTGCGTAGGCGATAGCGTTTGCTCGTGGGGATTTTATTCTTAAGCCTCCGAGTGCTTTGGTTAAGATCGCGTAGGCAACAATGTTGCTCGGGGGGATTTTGCTCTTAAGACCCCGAGTGCTTTGGTTAAGATCGCGTAGGCGATAGCGTTGCTCGGGGGGATTTTTCCTTAAGCCCCCGAGTGCTTTAGTTGAGATCGCGTAGGCGATAGCATTACTCGGGGGGATTTTGCTCTTAAGCCCCCGAATGCTTTGGTTAAGATCGCGTAGGCGATAGCGTTGCTCAGGGGGATTTTTCCTTAAGCCCCCGAGTGCTTTAGTTGAGATCGCGTAGGCGATAGCGTTTCTCGGGGGGATTTTGCTCTTAAGCCCCCGAGTGCTTTTGTTAAGATCGTGTAGGCGATAGCGTTGATCGGCGGGATTTTTTCCTTAAGCCCGCGAGTGCTTTAGTTGAGATCGCGTAGGCGATAGCGTCGCTCGGGGGGATTTTACTCTTAAGCCCCCGAGTGCTTTGAGATTGCATTATTTGGGCAACATTTATTTTATTGCGGTCAAGCTATTTACATGAGTTGCCAGTCATGTCTGACCGATAGGGCCTATGGATAGAACAGTCGCAAGTTTGCTACGTTCCATGGATTTCCCACGTCCTCGTCTGTCTTCGGGTTCCTCAGCCTGTAGGCGCCACCTTCGATGACTTCTGAGACTATGAATGGTCCTTCCCATTGGGGGGCAAGTTTATGGACCTTCTCTTGTATCAGTCGTAGGGCTAGGTCACCTTTGTTGAAGGTTCTAGTGCACAATCGACTGCTTTGGTAGGTACGTAGTTTGTCTTGGTACCCTTCTGATTTTGCCAGGGCCGCGTCTCTTGCTTCGTCATCCGTATCTTTGTCATCTTGTAGTGCTTCTTCTGCTTCTTCTTCTTCGTATCCGGTGACCCGGGGTGCTCCGAACTTGAGGTCGTGTGGTAGGACTGCCTCTGCCCCGTACACCATGAAGAAAGGTGTGTATTTGGTCACGGTGTTTGGTGTGGTTCGTAGGCTCCATAGGACCACGGGGAGTTCTTCTACCCAGTTGCCGGCGGCTTGCTCGAGTGGTGCGAGGAGACGTTTCTTGATTCCCCCGCAGACAAGGCCGTTTGCTTTTTCCACCTGGTCGTTGGACTGTGGGTGCGTGACTGATGCATAATTGATTTTGATGCCCAGTTCTTCGCAGAAGTTCTGAAATTCTGCGGCTGTGAAGTTCGTGCCGTTGTCCGTGATGATGTTGTGTGGTACTCCGAATCTGAAGATGATCGACTTGATGAAGTTGACAGTCGTGAGGGCTGTAGAGCTGGTGATGGGCACTGCCTCAATCCATTTGGTGAAGACGAGCAGGTGTGTCCTTCCGCCCTTTGATGATTTCTTGAGTGGGCCCACCATGTCGAGTCCCCAGGTGGCGAACGACCAGGATAGTGGTATGGTCTTGAGCTCTGATGCGGGAGCGTGTGGCCTGTTGGCGATATTCCGGCAAGCGACACAACGTCGCACGATTTCCTCTGCGTTTTTCATGGCTGTGGGCCAGTAGAACCCAGCTCGGAATGCTTTGGAGACGAGTACTCGACTCCTCGCGTGGTGCCCGCAGGTGCCTTCGTGGATTTCGAGCAGTAGGGCTTTGTCGTCCTCTTCGTCGATGCACCTTTGGATTATCTGGGTGATGCTGCGCTTGTATAGTTGTTTGTTGATCACCGTGAACGCCTTGGATCGTCGGCTGATGCGTCGAGCTTCGGCCACATCTTGTGGTAGCATGCCTTCGATTAGGAATCGGAGAAAGGGTTTTGTCCAGACGGTTCCTTCGATCTCTGCCGGAGCTGTGCTGTTGGGTGTGCTGGTGCTTGCGCCTTCTGATGGGGTTGCAGCTGCCACCTGCGCCATTTCTGTTGCGTCTTTGCCGTCCACGACTGCTTCAGGTGTTGATGCTTGTACCTTGATGGATCTCCGGCTGATGCTTTCGAGAAAAACGCCAGGTGGTACAGGCCCTCCGGTCGAAACGATGTTCGCGAGCTCGTCAGCTTATGTGTTGTTGTCCCTGGTGATGTAGTTGAGCTCGCAACCGTCGAAACTTCCTTCGAGTTCGTTGTAGAGCTTTTGGTAGGCCGCCATGTTGTCGGCTATTGCGTTGCAGTTTCTCATCGTCTGCTGGACGACGAGATTGGAGTCCCCATAAATTATGAGGCGAGTGGCTCCGCATGTTTTGGCCATGCGCATGCCATGGAGGAGTGCCTCATATTCTGCTTCGTTGTTGGAGGCGTGACTGAAGTTGATCTGGAGGACATATCTCAGCTTTGTTCCTTTAGGGGAGATGAGCACGACTCCTGCCTCGGCTCCTTGTTGTCTCTTGGACCCATCGAAGAACATTGACCATGAGCTTGATAGGTCTGGAGGGCCTGGCGTCTGAACCTCCGTCCACTCGACCAGGAAATCTGGGAGTACTTGGGCTTTGATGGTTGTTGGGTGCTTGAACTGCAGGTCCCGTGGGCTGAGCTCAATGTTCCACTCGGCGACTCGCCCGGTTGCTCCAGGGTTGTTGAGTATGTCAGCGAGTGGTGCGATGCTCACGATTGTGATAGGGTGCTCGTCGAAGTATTGGGACACCTTTCTTGAAGTCATGACGATGGCCAGTAGTAGCTTCTGATAGTGCGGGTACCGCTGCTGGGATTTGGTCAGGAGCATGCTGAGGTAGTAGATTGGTCTCTGGATGCTCTGGACCTTGCCTTCTTCTGCGCGTTTGACAATGACCGCTGTGCTTACTACACTGCTACGTGCTGCCACGTAGAGGTATAGCTTCTCTCGTTCCTTGGGTACCGCCAGGATTGGTTGAGTCGAGAGTGTCTTTTTCAGGTCCGCGAATGCTTGGCGCGCTTCCTCCGTCCACTCGAATTTCTCTCCTTTCCTGAGCAGCTGATAGAAAGGCAGCGTGCGTTCTCCCAGCCTGCTGATGAAGCAGCTTAGGGCTGCAAGTTTTCCAGTGAGCTGCTGTACTCCTTTGACGTCGGTTGGTTCTTGCATGCGGGTGATGGCTTGGACTTTCTCAGGATTTTCCACGATTCCTCGGGCAGAGACCATGTAGCCAAGCAGCTTTCCCGCCGGTACGCCGAATGCGCACTTCTTTGGGTTGAGTTTGATTCTGTATTTGTTGAGCGCCGCGAACGTTTCGCGCAGGTCGTCGAGTAGTGTGGCTGCTTTGTAGGTCTTGATGACGATGTCGTCCACGTAGACTTGCACGTTTCTTCCGATTTGCTCTTTCAGGCAGGCCTGCATCATTCGTTGATAAGTGGCGCCTGCGTTTTTTAGCCCGAAGGCCATGGTCCTGTAGCAGAATACGCCATAGGGGGTGATGAACGATGTGTGCTCTTCGTCTTCTTCCTTCATCCTGATCTGGTTGTATCCTGAGTAAGCGTCGAGAAAGGAAAGTAGATCGCACCCTGCTGTTGAGTCGATTATCTGATCGATTCTAGGGAGGGGGAAGTGATCCTTCAGGCAATGCTTGTTGACTGGTCCGTAGTCGACACACATGCGCAACACGGTCGTGTCCTTCTTTGGCACCAACACTGGGTTGGCTATCCAGGTGGCTTTCTTTGTATCTCGGATGAACTGAGCGTCGAGTAACCGATTGACTTCCTCTCCGATTGCTCTGCGCTTGGGCTCTGAGAATTGTCTCAGCGCTTGCTTCACCGGCTTCGTGTTTTTCTTGATGCGTAGGGCGTGTTCCGCGAATTCGCGTGGTATCCCAGGCATGTCGGCGAATATTTCCCACTCATCTCGAAGGAAAGCGACGAGAGACGTCGCCTGTTCCTCTGGTAGGTGGGCGTACACGTGGACTGTTTTGTCCGGGTCCGTCGGGTGCACTTGGTGAGTGAATGTGTCGCTGTCGATGCTGAATTCACGTCCGTACTCCCTGGATTCGCTTCGGTTCACCAGTGGGAAGGTAATCTTGTCCGTCACCATGTCTATTTCTCTGAGTTCTTGTTCGGCTCCGAATGTGTCGGAGATTCTCTGGAAGTCACGATCACATTGATCTGATTTGATGAAGCTTCCGCTGATCGTGAGGACTCCTGATGATCCTGGCATCTTGAGCTTGAGGTAGGCGTAGTGTGGGACTGCCATGGACTGCGCGAATGTTGGCCGTCCCAATATTGCGTGATACTGCGATTGCCAGTCGAGCACCTCGAACTCAAGGACGCGCTTTGCGAAGTTGCGTTGGTTGCCAAAGACAACTTCGAGTTCGATGGCTCCGAGGGATGTGGCTTCTTCTCCTGGGACTACCGTGTAACTCGGTGCTTGATTTTCTCCATACTGATCGTGGGATCAGCATCTTTTGCAGGGTGCTGGCGAAGATGATATTCATGATGCTGCCTCCGTCTATGAAGACCCTATCCCTGTCGTATCCTCCGATTTGTCCATTGAGTACTAGGGGCGCATGCCCCGATCTTGGGACTGCGGGTGGATGGTCGTCCTGTGAGAACGTGATGCTGGTCTCCGTGTCATGTAGCTGGTAGACTTCGACTATGTTTATGCTCTCGGCTGCTCTAGCCTGCATGGTGTGGGCGTCGCGTTGTTCTTGCGGTACCCTTCCTTCTTGGATCATGAGTACTGCTCTTGCAGCGGGCTGTGACGTCCTTCCGGGCTTGAGGTCGGCGATTGCTCGGGTCATCGGTTGCGAAGGTCTTCTTTTTGCTTCTCCTTCTTGAGGTCTTTGGCTAGCTCGTTGAACAGGCGGCAGTCTCTCAGAGTGTGACCTGACCTGATGCGTCCCCAGTCATCCTCAAAGCTGTGGATCGTGCATGGTCCTGCTAGCTGTTCTCTAGCCGTGAGTTTGCTAGATCCGGCTTGTCTCTTCCTTCTTGAGATTCTAAAGATCCGCTCGTGATCCTCCTGGTGTTCGTGGAAACGAGGGTCGGTTTCGATTCCTCGACTCATGTCTTGGTTCTTGATGAGGTTGGCGAATTCATCCGGCCTACGATCTGGGTCGTAGTACTCGCCTAAAGGTGTCTCAGAGTCGCTGTCTTGGTTGGCGGCAGATGCTCGCGCGATGGCGTGTCGTCGAGTGGTAGTCGGTTGCGCGGCTGCGTGATGTTGCTCGTTCATTGGGGCCTCGTCGTAGTTCTCCCTTGCGCGCCATTTGGGTCATCGATTCCTTCTTCCTTGGCGGTGGTTCTGCTGATCGCTGGGTTCGATCTCGTAGTCATCGTCTTGATGTGCGGCGGGTGCCCGGGCGGTGGTGGGTTGTCGAAAGATTTGGGAGTCCTCCGCTGCGCGTTGCAGTTCGTCGAGTGGAATTCTTTCTTAGAGGCCCCTCGCCATTCTTCTGGGTCGTCGACTCCTTCGGCGCTGGCGCTGCACTTGGCCGTTACCGTAGTATCGGTCCTGGCACAACTGTAGCTCGAGTGGTCTTGATGGGGTGGCAGAGATGTCCGCCGTGATCTTGAATCCTTCGAGTGGGCTAGATCTGGTTCTTGCCCTTGAGTTGTAGCTTGCTGAAGACGGGACCGCCGAGATCGTGATCCCAACCTGCGTAGTTCCCACAGACGGCGCCAATTGACGGGGATCAACCCCGGAAAATCCCATGGTCAGGGACCGTGGGTTAGTCATGAGATGCACAGGTTGGACGATAGCTCGTCGGCAAACAGGAAGGCTCGCTCCTGCTCGATATTATTGATGGGGGAGATGCGATTACAGTGGAGGCCAAGGCTGGAGCGCTCAAGGCTAGGGTTACAGGTGGTATTAGATGTCTTTGGCGTCGCCCCTCCTGGCCCTTATATACCGGGCTAGTTCTCGGGGAGTTCATCTACGATTACAGGTAAGCTTTCCTAACCCTAGCTTGCTCCGTACGGCAGGTCTTCGCACCTTCCTTGTGAGTCGCGGACTCCTATGTCGGTGCCAACTAGTGGGCCGAGGTTGTATCTTCATGGGCCTTCAGCCTTCATGGACACCAGGTAGGCTCATCTGTAGGAGTCGTGGGGTCACCCCCTCGTCAACGGGGATTCCTCAAAGGGTTGGGCTTCATCTGGACTGCAGAGGTAGGCTTGAATCCAGACTTCTTTGCACAGCTTCTGGTAATCCTGCATGTGGAAAATTCATCATCATCACGCACCAGAGGGGGCCAAGTGTGGCGCTTCTTACCAACAGTGGGTTCCTTAGCAGCAGCAGACTGTACACTAGGCACTGGAGGGGCAATGCTGGGTGGAGCAATAACTGAACTGTCCACCGGAGGAAATGCAATCCTCAAAGGCTCAGGAACCATCACTTGGTCCTCATCCGCAACATGAAGTAGGGACCAGTCTCCAGTAGGAGGAAGTGTCGAGGGGAGGATACTGACACTTTTAGGGGTGAACCGTGCAGAGATAGTAGGAAATAAATTCGACATTGCTCGTTCCAGAATCATCTGAGGAGGAAGTACTGGACCAAACTGAGAACGTCTCACCACTTCCTGATTTGGATCAAGGATTATGTCTTGTGGCTGATATGGAACGATGGCCCAGTCCATTCAAATCTGATCCTATGGGGCCACAACATCCACCAGTTCATTCTCTGCTGCCACCTCATCATTCCATGCAGGCCAACCATCATCCTCATCCGGTGTAGCATCATTGTTGCCTTGATCATGCTGCGGTTCATGTTGCAATACACCTTCATTCCAGCCCAAGGCAGGGTATGGTGGGGCACCCCAGACATGAACAGGGGGTGGAATATGTCCTGGCATGGGATGTGAATTACCATCTAGTGGCATGAATTCCTGGTCCGCAGGAAGGATAGCATCAGCAAAATTGGAAGTGAGTATATAGATTGCTGCATTCCATGAAACCACTGTGCCTCCCCATGGAGCATATTCCCTGAAAACCACATCCCGCGGCACTAGAGCATTGTCAGGGAAAGAGGCATGAACCAGAGAGCGGACCATGCGCCTGTCAGTGTGATCCCACTCATTGAACTGCCCGAAAGTGCCAATAACCTCAGAAAGATAACGAGTATTTCTATAATTCAGAGGCACACCAATAAGCATGAGCCATCCCGACTCGTCGTTGCCGACTCTCCACCGATCGACTCTCCGTCCTCGTATCCACTCGTAGCCAAGGCCCCGCTTCAGTTCTCCTATGAGGACATTTGACGTGTTTTTTCCAAGACAATTGTCTCGATCATGTTTGTTGTTGTCCCGAACCGTAGGGTGTCACACTTAAGGGTAATTGATGCATTAAGGATAGAGTCATGATCATCGGTGAAATAAAAGAGAACACTGGAATTGTTCCGGAAGGTGTCGAAAGTTGTTCTAGATATTTTGAAAGGTTAAAAATAATGTTTAATAATGTTTTATTATTTGATTAACATAATTAAATATTAAAATATAATTGAATAAGAAGAAAAACAAGAATGAAACCATCGTACGGGATGGCTCTCTCCCACCCCCACGCCCGACCCCCCAAAACCCTAAACCTTTGATCCCTGATCTCTGGTGTTTTGGCCATCTGATCGGCGTTTGGCTCCGATCATCTACTCCGGCGTCTCCTCCTCTTTCCATAGATCACCATTTCATGGCGGTCTATGCATCCCTCCAGATGGGTTTGGATCTGGCTCCTGGTAATGAGTTCTCTGAGGAGGTTCGTCGCCGTTTCTTCTCCATCGTGCACCCTACCTATGACTCTGGTCATTTCACAATGGTAGTGGCTTTTTGGAGATCTTCGTTCAAGTTAGATGAGGACTCTGTTGCGGTGGCACTTGGTCCCATCACTGGAGGTCATTGTGATGCTTTGCAAGTCTCCCTGCTCAAGATCGAGTTTTCTCGTTCACGGTGGCAAACAAAAAGGTTGGTTTTTTCCTTCATAACAAGAGAAGATTGGTTTGCCCAATGTTTGTTTTCTTCTCTCATTTGTGGAATTATGGTGGTCCAAATTGGCAATATGAATTCAAACTCTGGAAAAAGCAATGCAATATGGAGCGGACACTAGTTTGTCCTTCAAAGCGTCGTGCTCAACTTGGGTTAAATGCAATGAGCGTTCCCCCTGCAAAATCTTCTCTTTGTTTTGGTCCTGCTACAGGGAAAAATCTCCGTTTTGCTACTTTGATCAACTACAAGATATGCAAAGGATACATTTCTAGGGTTGATCCTGCTCTACGGGAGGATTGGATCGAAGCGGGCTATGATCTACTACCCACTGAGTGTTTGCCACCTTCACTGAATCACCCAGCCATGTCGCCAGACACGCCGCCTCCAGTGATTTACACGGCGGCTCAGCCCCGCATCCAGTTTGGTATAGTTCGCATGCATCGGCAATGAACAGCAATCCGACGGATACGATGGATATTTTGCTACCTTTGGCGTCGACGTCCCATATCAATCTGCATGCATCCGTTGGGGTGGGTCCCTGTGACCAGCAGACCCCACTTGGTCAGGACGAAGGTGCCTCGATAGAACGTGATGTCTCAATGACCATGAATCATCATGATACGCATCAGGATTTGGTTCCAATTCCAACAATGGCTATCCCTTCAGTTCCCCTGCCACCCAAACTCATCGTGATATATCTTCATAGGAAGCGGCTGATGCCTTTGAATCCATGGTCAATGACATGGTGGACCGCATCATGACGTGTTCGATTTGCAACACCTAGGGCCACCTATCATCCAGTTGCCCTACCTTGCGTATCTGTAATGCTTGTGGCAGGATGGGACACTGCGGACGTGACTGCTTAGGTTTTTCTTTGAGAGAGGGGATAGTTTGGAAATCGATTAACACGACATGTCAAGCTAATAACAACACATCTACGCCGTCCTTCGCTACTCGCGCCACCCGAGAACCCTCCCCTGACGCTTCACGCTCCCAGCATCCTAAAACTCCAATCTCCGACGACACTCGGCCGCCGCCACCGCAAGCTCGTATTGGCCCCTGTTTGGCTTCCATGCTCGTCCGACACATAGCGAACTATGAAGTCGACCCGCTGCGCTTATTGCCGACGGGACATCACATCTTTGATGGAGGAGCCAACAGGATTCCGAGGACCTATGTCACCCCATCAGTGCGGCCCGCTCGCACCCACGAAAATTTAATGGTGGCGGAAATGACGCCCCTACCGGAGCCTGGGCAAATGGGGCCGATGAGGGAGATGGTGGTGGAGTTCCTCCAGCACCGTGGAGTTCAGGTCAGGTCAGCACAACCATGGTTTACATGCGTGGGAATTTTTGAGGTTCGTGATCCTGCGGTCCTGTACTCTCTCACACATCATGCTCCTTTCAATCTGGGTGATGAACTCTTTCTGCGTTTCTTCAATCATGATGAGGGGGAAGGATTTTGGGCAACAGCGGACTCTAGGTCTGGGTGGCTCATGTTTGTGGGGATTCCTCTAGATTATCGCAATGGTAATAACATAAGGGAGGCAGTCAACACCTTCGTCAAATTTCACTACTGGGATGAACAAAACCCCTACCTGGTTCGTGCCATGGTGTATGCATCCTTCCCTGACACCCAGCTCGTTCCGAGGGATGTTGTTTTCAATGACTCTGCAGAATGGAGGGCCAAGGTCAGCTGGACAGCAGCATGCTACATCCTGGGGGCTGACTGGAACAATTAACTACCACAAGAGGAGGACCCGATGCCATTAGATGGAAATCCTCACCCCCTGTCTGGGGAGCTTCAGCCAAATAATCTGAACTTTGTCCTCCCACCATATCCGGCTATTGGCTGGAATGAAGTGCCTGCACCACTACCTGCGCCAGTTGATGATGCTCCAAATTGGGGTGATGCAGTCTGAGAGGAAGGCCAACAATGGGAAGAAAACGCCCAGCCTGAACCTGCAATGCCAGATCCTGTAGAGGTTATAGCAGAGGACTAGCAATCTATGGTCCTTGATCATCTAGAGGAGCATCAAACTGATTCTATTGATCAAGTGATTGTAGTCGAGGATGATGTTCTGCAACCTGAAGTTCAGATAAACTGTGATGTTGAGCCAGACAATGCTCTTGCAATTGTGCCATACCAGCCACTTCCTATCCCTCAACATAATCATGTGAATGTGGTCTTGGGCATGGTTCGCAGTATGGCTGGCCCCCCTCTTCCTCCGGAAATGGTTTGGGAACGTACTTTTGCATCTCTGAAAGAGGAAATCAGTACAATGGAGGTGCCCAGGCCTCTGTTTTTCCACCACTGAAGCCCATCATCTGCTCTAAAAGATCTTGGCATGTTGCTTTCGATGAGGCATCCAAGTCAACTTCCTTTATCTTTATTGATGAACAAGAGCTTGCTCCATTGCCAGTGCTGCCCACTGCACATGAATTGTTTCCTTCTGAAGTTCCTGCATTGCGAGCAGTTCAAACCTTCACAGCAGAACAGGTGCCTCAGGTACAACGCAAGAAGAGGAAGTCTAAAACTCCACTGGTGGACACGACGGTGCGGCGATGCACTAGGAGCGCGGCAAAGAATGAGGGATTCAAAGCTTCATCTCTTCAGGAGTTGCCCACACAACCCAGGAAGAAAAAGCCCAAGTCCAAGCCCATGCAAAAGGTTCCACTCCCTCTAGCCAAGCAGCAACATATACCTGAAGATGAGCAACAGCAGAATGCCACCATACCTCCCACTCTTATCAGAGTGATGCAGGCAATTGGTGAAGACCTCCAGATCCCTGCATCTCAGCTCACCAAGGAGAAGCTTATGGCTAATCCACATGACTTATCTAACAGTCCTTTAAATGATTAGTTTTTATATGCTTGTTGCGTTTGGCAAGCCCCTAAATTGGCTAGTTGTGAAACTGTTTATCAGTGTTAGTCTGAAGGCTTTTGGTACTTGTCTATATTGGGGATTGCATTGTATGATTTTCCCCAAAAACTTCCACTTTAATATGTTTTATTATGTTGCACACTAGAAGTTGGAAAGTACTTTGCTGGAATGTTAGAGGTTTAAACTGTGAATCTAGACAAAGAGCTGTGAGGAACAAGATTGAGGAAAGTCAATGCCAAGTTGTTTGTCGACAAGAAACTAAAATGGAAATATTTGATCTGGCAACTCTTAGGGCTTGTTGTCCCAGGAGATTTGATCAATTTATTTATTCTCCATCTGTTGGAGCATCTGGTGGTGTTACAATCATATGGAATTCTGCTTGGTTTTCTGGGGTTATTTTGTAAGTGCAACCTTTTGGTCTGAGGGTACAATTTACATCTTCACATAACAATTCTGTTTGGACCTTGGTGAATGTGCATGGTCCTTGTGTGGAAGTTAGAAGAGATGCTTTTGTTGACTGGTTATACAATCTTTCAATTCCAACTGAAGATAACTGGTTACTACTTGGGGATTTCAACTTTATTCGATCGGCTGAAAATAGAAACCAACCTGGAGGGGATACTAATGACATGTTCATTTTCAATGAGATCATTGATCATCTGGGCATTCTGGAACTACCAATCAAGGGCAGAAACAATACCTGGTCTAATATGCAGGATGAACCACTTTTGGAATAGCTTGGCTGGTTTTTTAGAACTGCAAATTGGATTTCAGTTTCCGGTCACTGCACTCCAATCGTAGTATCTCCAATATCTGCCTTGGTTGGTGCACCTATGGTTCTTTTTGTTATTGATGCCAAGAAAGAGAAATAAAGGAATACAATCTTTATTGCCTCTAGTTGCGAAGGTAGCAAAGCAACAGATTCGAGTGAAATGGTTGGTGGTAATGATGTGTGGTAAGGTCCAATGACTCAGGTTCTCCCTTTGGCCAAAACTGCCTCAGACCATGTACCATGTGTGGTTTCCATTGGAACTGCAATACCCAAGTCAAATCTTTTTAGATTTGAAAACTTCTGGGTGGAACATTGTGGGTTCCTTGAGTGCGTTCAGAAATCTTGGGACACTGTCTCACTCAAAACTCACATTACTGCCAGGATAGTGGACAAGTTCAAGACCCTCAGGAGGAATCTAAAGATCTGGAAAAGGAGCATCTCAAATCTCAAGCTGCTGATTGATAAATGCAATATGGAAATATTCATCTTGGACTGTTTGGAGGAGTTCAGACCTCTATCTACTCCAGAATCCAATTTCAGGAAGATAGTCAAGCTGCATCATGAGAAGTTATTGCACTTTCAACATCTATACTGGTAAAAAAAAGATGTACACAGAGGTACATTAAAGTTGGTGAGGAAAATTCCAAGTTTTTCCATGCCATGGAAACTGAGAGGCGCAGGAGAAATAATATAGCCACCCTGACTTTGCCTGATGGCACAATTTTTCCACTCGTGATGGTCTGGCTCAGGCCTTCTATGATTCTTTTTGAAACAGAATGGGACAAGCAAGAGGGATACAAATGGGTTTTGACCTTGGAAATTTGCTACAGCATGTTGATGGTTTGAATGTGTTAACTGAGCCTTTTGAAAAGGATGAGATGGATGTTGTTGTTAAGCATATGCCAATTGATAAGGTTCCTGGCCCTAATGGGTTTAATGGCTTATTTCTTAAGAAATGCTGGTCTATCATATGTCAAGATTTTTATGATCTGGCTGCAGCTTTCCACAGGGGAGAAGCCAAACTAGAAAATCTCAATGGATAATACATCACATTGATCCGCAAGAAAAATAATCCTGAATTGGTTAATGATTTCAGGACAATTTCTCTAACCAGTATGGGTCTCAAGTTCCTGACAAAAATTGGGGCCAGAAGACTGCAGAAGGATATCATGAGATGCATCCATAAAAATCAATATGGATTCATTAAATCAAGGACCATTCAGGATTGTCTAGCAGGACATTTGAATATCTTCACCAATGCCACCAATCCAAAAGACCTTTGGCACTTCTAAAGCTAGATTTTGAAAAGGCTTTTGACTCAATTGAACACTCTGGAATTTTGCAAATACTACATCACAAGGGGTTCAATGATAAATGGATTGGGTGGGTTAAGGAACTTCTCAGCTCTGGTTCTTCTCCTATTCTACTCAATGGCATACCTGGAAAGCAGTTTAAATGCAGAAGAGGGGTTAGGCAGGGAGACCACTATACCCTTTGCTATTTGTTCTGGCTGCTGATCTATTACAGTCTGTGGTCAACAGGCTGCTAAATGATGGCAATATCCACCTACCAATCCCATGTCATGATTTGGACTTCCCAATAGTCCAATATGCAGATGACACTGTCCTTATCATGCAAGCAGATCCTCACCAGTTGTCTACACTCAAGGAGTCCGTACAGATTTTCTCTACATCTACTGGCCTTGATATTAACTTTCATAAGTCCTACATGACTCCTATCAACCTTTTAGATGAGAGACTTGCTGAGCTTGCACATGGGTTTGGATGTAGAGTGGGGACCTTTCCATTCACATACCTAGGGCTACCTATTGGCACTAATAGGCCCAAAATGGCTGATTTCATGCCTCTCGTGGATTGCATGGAAAGGATACTAACTGCTAGCTCTTAGTTTCTTAATCAGGGTGGAAGGCTACATATTTTGAATTCTGTTATATCTTCCTTGCCCATCTGTTTTTTGTGTTCTTTGCACATCCCTCCAGGAATCATAAAGAAGTTAGAGAGAATTCAAAGGCAATGCTTATGGAGAAAACAAGGCCAGGACTATGGCCATTCTCTGGCATCTTGGGATTTAATTTGCAGGCCAAAGAACAAAGGTGGATTGGGATTCTTAATCAAAGTCTGCAAAATGAGGCATTGCTCATGAAGCATCTGGATAAATTTTATAACAAAATGGGTGTACCGTGGGTGCAGCTAGTTTGGGACTCTTATTATTATGATAGAGTTCCACATGCCACTGATCTATGTGGATCTTTCTAGTGGAAGGATGTCAGTAAATTGATGGACAAATTCAGAGAATGCTCTTATATCACACCTGGAAATGGAGACACTGTTTTATTTTTGACTGATAATTGGAGTTTGGATTTACTTCCCAACTCTATGCAGCAGAGTTTCATACGATTGTTCTTTTGCCAAGGACAACAATTTGTCCCTTTTAGAGTTGAGATCTACACTGGAAGTGAGCACACTGTTCCATCTGCCTTTAACGCTCCAGGCCTACAATGAACTCACAAAATTGCAGCACATGATGGCTTCACTTCTTGATAATGGAGACACTAACAACTGGTACTGGAAAGGAAACCATAAGGAATTGGTCAGATACTCATCCAAGAAGTACTATACTTTGGTACATGCCCCAATTCAGTCCAATCTGTTGCCCCACTGGGTCTATGTAACAGCCCAGATTTAAAAAAAATTAAAATTTTTTGTTTTCGGTGTGAATTGTTTGATTGTCTGATTTGTTTGCGGTATTTGAATCCCCGATTTATCGATCGGCGATTATTTCCCCCCTCTTATCTTGTATCGGACGGAGACCGACCCTTGCCACCCTGACACTCGACATTTGCGACACCGGGTTTCGCCCGATCACCTTCGCGAAAACCGCACGAGACCAGCCGCAACCAACGGAACGAAAAACCCCGTTTAATAACAAAACGGGATATTTTTATAGCGCGCCCGAAAGTATTCTCGGAACGGTTCCAGCGCTAGGTGAACGCCGCCGGCTCGACGTGCTGATCGCGCACTTCGAAGTTTTACCGGAATCGGAGGTCCTACGGACCCCCGGCGGTCAGAAACGTAAACACCGTGCGCGCGAGAGAAAAACCGGGGATGTTTTTGCAAATTGCCAGCCACCTGGGCTATATAAAGACCACCACACTCCCACCTCTTTCTAGGGTTCCCTAGCCACAAAATTGCAGCCACCCCCTCCACTTTGCCCCAAAAATTGCCCCATTTTCGCGCCAAACCCTAGCCAGATGTGAAGTCTCAGCCCCAGGCGCTCTGGACCGTCACTGCTATGTACTGCTATGTTACTATTGCTCGTTGCTCAGCCCCTGCTTAGTATGCATGCTTAGGAATGCTACGATGTTACCTCCTGTTACTCCTTGGTTTGGGATATCATATTATTAAATTGTTGTTGATGATATGATTATTATTAAAATGTGGACTATATTCGACGAAGGATGGAAGGTCTAGGCTATCCCGTCCCGACGCTTTGTTCCATTCGAGCCACCTAGGACCCGAGTTCCGGGTATTGGTTTTAAGACTGAGCGTGCCTAACCGCGTGTGGGATTTTATGGGGTCCCCATTTCTTACCTACCTAGCTTCAAACATTTCTAGTGGTGGCCCAAGCTGATTTACCATTTGAAACCGTGTGTGTGCTGGTCGGCCGCCAGTAGTTTTCCAACCAACCCGGACCAGTGAGGACATACTTCCCTTGCTGGCCCACCTTGTTCAGCTGAGGACCCGATTTCCCATGTGTGATTAACCAGCTATCAAAACCTGCGACAGACGGTAGAGACCGATTCGAGAGCGCGGCCGGCTTTTGAGTTGGGTATCGACTCACCGGGGTCCACCCGAATTTGTTCGTTGTTAGCTAGAGGGACCTGTCGTTTCGGATCTCTTGGAACTAAATCATAAAATGGTTTCTTGGGATGGGTAGCAACTGAGAGAGATAGGCGTGCGTGCGGAGCCTTGTAATGGGCAGTTGGTACACCCCTGCAGGGTTAAATCTTTTCGAGAAGCCGTGTCCACAGTTATGGACGACTTGAGACCTACTCCTTGTTCATAGACAACAACTGAGATAATCTTAATATAACTTGATCAACGTGTGTGTGCCTTGACTGCTTCTTCTTCGTCGGGATGCGAAGAGGAGGAAAAGGATAGGATAGGTGTTATGATTGCGTAAGTAGTTGATAGCAAGAATTGTTGGAGGTGATTCCTCATCGAATGCTTGGCTTCTTACCTTACTCTCTAGATCGTTAGCCACTTCATAAATGCTAGTGAGGCAGCAACCTCACCACTTACCCTGTCCTTACCGTAAACTACTAGTTGTCCTAGAATGACGAGTGATGAAGTCCTTGCTGGGTCAGTTGACCACTACAGTTGGATGCTGAGTACTTCTGTACTCATGATACTACCCCCAAACTCTTCTTAGGGTTCTTGATCGACAACAGGTTTGGTGATCGACGTTTCACGTGGAGACTCGACGACGACTAGTTAGGCAGATCCCGGCGGAGGGCCTGGACCCGTGTGGTTATCGGGATCGATATTTTTCTCTTTTCCACTAGGCATTTGATTGTAGTCTGTACTCAGACATGTATCTTCCGCTGTTATATTGTATTTAAGGCAGTTGTCTGCCGATTGTATGAGATGTTGTATCCTTGTATCTGTAATGTTGTGATATCATGTTGGAAATCCGGGGCATATGACTTCGTCATATGTCGCGGTGGGACCAATATGTGCTTCGTCCCCGGATCTATATGGAAACATCTAGATATGGAACAGTACCGCATATTGGGCCTTACAACTTGGTATCAGAGCCTTACCGACCGTAGGATCCTTTTCTGACCGAAGTCGAGTCTAGACAAAAACTATTTTGTAGTTACTAAGTTAGTTATCGGAGAGTAGGATTCTTTTTACTCCTTACCCTTGCTCTGGTCAGGACAAGTGTCGTAAGTGTTTTAATTCTCGTCTTATCCCTTTCAAACCTTAGGATCTCGAGTGTGTGGAGTTTCGGAATAGTCACAATGTCTTGCTTGCAGCGTATTGTCTCGATTCCGATCTCAGGTCTGGGAAATCCTTGTAGTACCTTTAGTTCTACCAACTCTGGTTAAACACCTTGGTCGTCTGTTGACTTCATTCCTCTTTCCCAGTATCCTCACGATTTGAGTGAGAATTGTTCCCTTGATTGTCGCTTTCAATTATCGTTCTTCCTTTTGATCTCCCAATGGTCTCGTTTTCCGACATTGCCGTCTCTCTGCGGAAATTTATCTCGACAGAAGGTCATGGTCGACATGGAGCAAAGTCCCTTGTTGGTGGTGTTGAAGATTGCCGACTCTCTTTTGTCTCCCTCCTCTCCCCTGGATCGTCCAGGATCTCGGGACGAGATCCCTTGTTGGTGGTGTTGTATTGTAACAGCCCAGATTTCACAAAAATTAAATTTTTTTGTTTTGGCGTGAATTGTTTGATTGCCTGATTTGTTTGCGGTGTTTGAATCCCCGATTTATCGATCGACTATTATTTTCCCACTCTTATCTCGTATCGGACGGAGACCGACCCTTTCCACCCTGACACTCGACATTTGCGACACCGGGTTTCGTCCGATCACCGTCGCGAAAACCGCACGAGACCAGCCGCATCCAACGGAACGAAAAACCCTGTTTAATAACTAAACAGGATATTTTTATAGCACGTTGGAAAGTGGTCTCGGAACGGTTCCAGCGCTAGGTGAACGCCGCCGGCTCGACGTGCTGATCGCGCACTTCGAAGTTTTACCCGAATCGGAGGTCCTACGGACCCCCGGCGGTCAGAAACGTAAACACCGCGCACGCGAGAGAAAAACCGGGGATGTTTTTGCAAATTGCCAGCCACCTGGGCTATATAAAGACCACCACACTCCCACCTCTTTCTAGGGTTCCCTAGCCACAAAATTGCAGCCACCCCCTCCACTTTGCCCCAAAAATTGCCCCATTTTCGCGCCAAACCCTAGCCAGATGTGAAGTCTCAGCCCCAGGCGCTCTGGACCGTCAGATCTGGCGATCCGACGGCCCAGATGCCGCCACGTCAGCCCTTCCTCCATCTCTCTCCTCAGCCCCATGGAGCAAGCCGAGACCGCGCCGCCTCCTCCTTCCGGGAGCCGCCGCCCGCCGGCAGCAGCCGCTGCCACCCTCCTCCCTCCCTTCCTCCTCCTTTCCCTCTCCTCTTCTCTTCCCCCGTTCCCCTCTCAACTCTCCCTGTCTCTTCTCGAACAGATCGAGGCAGCCATGGACACAATGAGCAGAAGCAGCCGCCCCCTGGACTCCACCCCGCGCCGCCCTGGAGCACCGCCCGCCAGCGCCCGGACCGTATCCGCCGCCCCTGTGCATCCGGCGCCGCCGCGCCCCTCCCGGTGGCCTGCCTTGCCCGCTGCCTCGCCGGAGAGCAGGTTGGCGATCCCCGAGGGCCGCCACGCAGCCGTGGCCCCTCGGCCTGGAACCTGTGCAGGCGTGGCCGCCAGCTAACCGCCGCTGCGGCTCGTGTGGGCCGGCGCGCCCCCACGGCCCAGTCACCCGGGACCCGCAGCCGGTTAGCCAGCGCCACGCCGCCTCCTCGCCAGATGGGCCGAGGCCCACGGTGAGCGCCCCCCTTTTTTTATTCTTTTCTTTTTCTTTATTTTTTATTTTTCTTATTTAGGCCCAGCAGAGTTTCGGCCCAGTGCATGCTCTATTTTTTTTCCGAATAGATTAAATTGGCAGATTGTATTATTTTCTTGCGATGCCCGTATCTTTTCACCGGTAGCTCGGATCGCGACGATTTAAACATGAAACTTGCTTAGTTTTTTGTGTAGATTAATAAAATGTGACCTTTTTACATGTTTGACGTTGTTTACATGTTATTTACTTGCTAATTACATGCCATGCCACTGTAAACTGTAATTGCAATATCTTTTTATCCGTTGCTCCGATAAAAATGTTTCTTATATGTAACTTGACTAGAATTGCATGTAGATTGTGTTTATGATGCTCTTGCTTCCTAATAAAAATAATAAAATTATGTCTAGGGCAGAACAGTACCAAATTCCATTTTTATCGTGGGGTCCGCAATAGTTTGCCATGTCTAGGATTTCACCCCACTTAAATTGACTAGCTTAGGTAGTTTATTTATGCTTCACCTCTTGCCATGTTTGTGTGTTATGCCACGCTTGAGTGATATGCCATGTTAACAACCTTTGTTGATCACCTGTAGCTAAACAACTTGAACCTTGCTAAATGTGCGGTATCGTCGTGTGTGATGAGTACTCCACTTAACCTGTTAGTAACCGCTCTCGACGGTAGGTGCGATGTCTCGTGTTGCCTTCTTGTTGATGCTTGCTCGTGTTTGCCTCGTAGTAATAGAGTGCTTGATCGTTGATTGCTTTCCAGTGTTTCCTTCTTGTGTGCTTCCGTGGGTACCTCTCGGAGACGTTGCGAGCTTGCGATCAACTACACCTTCGGAATCCGACTTATCAAAAGGCAAGGACTATGCATTACTTATGATCCATTCTATTTCAACCAGCGGTTTGCATGCTAGTATAGGATAGGTTCGATGTTTGATCCTACCACATGTTTACAGCCTCTTTCAAATCGATACAGCCATGTCCCCTCCTAGCAAAACTTGTACTGCTATGTTACTATTGCTCGTTGCTCAGCCCCTGCTTAGTATGCATGCTTAGGAATGCTACAATGTTACCTCCTGTTACTCCTTGGTTTGGGATATCACATTATTATATTGTTGTTGATGATATGATTATTATTAAAATGTTGACTATATTCGACGAAGGATGGAAGGTCTAGGCTATCCCGCCCCGACGCTTTGTTCCATTCGAGTCACCTAGGACCCGAGTTCCGGGTATTGGTTTTAAGACTGAGCGTGCCTAACCGCGTGTGGGATTTTATGGGGTCCCATTTTCTTACCTACCTAGCTTCAAACATTTCTAGTGGTGGCCCAAGCTGATTTACCATTTTAAACAGTGTGTGTGCTGGTCGGCCGCCAGTAGTTTTCCAACCAACCCGGACCAGTGAGGACATAGTTCCCTTGATGGCCCACCTTTTTCAGCTGAGGACCCGGTTTCCCATGTGTGATTAACCAGCTATCCAAACTTGCGACAGACGGTAGAGACCGATTCGAGAGCGCGGCCGGCTTTTGAGTTGCGTGTCGACTCACCGGGGGCCACCCGAATTTGTTCGTTGTTAGCTAGAGGGACCTGTCGTTTAGGATCTCTTGGAACTAAATCATAAAATGGTTGCCTGTGATTGGTAGCAACTGAGAGAGATGGGCATGCGTGCGGAGCCTTGTAATGGGCAGTTGGTACACCCCTGCAGGGTTAAATCTTTTCGAGAAGCCGTGTCCACGGTTATGGACGACTTGAGACCTACTCCTTGTTCATAGACAACAACTGAGATAATCTTAATATAATTTGAGCAACGTGTGTGTGCCTTGACTGCTTCTTCTTCGTCGGGATGCGAAGAGGAGGACAAGGATAGGCTAGGTGTTATGATTGCTTAAGTAGTTGATAGCAAGACTTGTTGGAGGTGATTCCTCATCGAATGCTTGGCTTCTTAACTTACTCTCTAGAACTTTAGCCACTTCATAAATGCTAGTGCGGCAGCAACCTCACCACTTACCCCGTCCTTACCGTAAACTACTAGTTGTCCTAGAATGACGAGTGATGAAGTCCTTGCTGGGCCAGTTGACCACTACAGTTGGATGCTGAGTATTTCTGTACTCATGATACTACCCCCAAACTCTTTACAGGGTTCTTGATCGACAACAGGTTTGGTGATCGACGTTTCATGTGGAGACTCGACGACGACTAGTTAGGCGGATCCCGGCGGAGGGCCTGGACCTGTGTGGTGATCGGGATCGATGTTTTTCTCTTTGCCACTAGGCATTTGATTGTAGTCTGTACTCAGACATGTATCTTCCGCCGTTATATTGTATTTAAGGCAGTTGTATGCCGACTGTAGGAGATGTTGTATCCTTGTATCTGTAATGTTGTGATATCATGTTGGAAATCCGGGGCATATGACTTCGTCGTATGTCGCGGTGGGACCGATATGTGCTTCGTCCCCGGATCTGGATGGAAACATCTAGATCTGGAACAGTACCGCATATTGGGCCTGATAGTCTAGAAATCTTGCTGCACATTGAAGATCAAAGTGTTTGCTTGGATGTTGATCATGGATAGACTCAACACAAAGGACATGTTGCAACGCAGACACTGGAAAATTGATGATGGTCCAAATTGTGTTCTTTGTGGAGGACAGAAATCTCCTCTTTTTATCCCGCAACTTTAGTTGTAGGATATGGAACTACCTTCAGATTGAAAGGCTTCCTGGAACTGAAATGACTCAGATTGCTCAGCAAGCCAGGAGGGCTTTCAACAAACCATTCTTTGCAGAGGTTGTGTTTACTACCTAGTGGCATATTTGGCTAGCTCGCAATGCCACAGTTTTCAGACATGAGAGACCCTACTTTGCCAAATGGCGTAGTGGTTGTGTACATGAACTTACATTGCATTCTCATAGAATTAAACTTAGGTTTAAGAAGGAGCTTTTGAGATGGATAGATATTTTACCACCCTGAATGGTTTTTTTTTGAACATGTATGACTTCCCCCCTGGTTTCTACTTCTGGTAGACCAGTTTGTTCATTTGTAAATATCCTTTTATTAATAAAATGTTGTGGGGCTTCATGCATTACAGTTCACAGGTTCAAAAAATATATATAATTGAATATAAAAATAAAATGAGGAAAAGGAAAATGGGCCTAAAGAGACCCATTATGGGACACTACTAGGATTTTGGCCATACATGAATGGACATTAGCAGCATGGGTATTACGAGACCGCTACAGGCATTTATTAGCAGCGCAGGTTATACAAGTGCGATGCAGGTGATTAGCCATTAGCAGCGCAGGTGTTGGAACCCCGCGCTTCTAGTATGTGGTGACAACTTTGATTCCCGTGGATGGACAATTTAGAAGTGCGCAACTCAAAACCTGCGATGCAGATGTATTGGACATCTGCAGCGCGGATCGTACATGCCGTGCTGCTAATTTGGATAGCACCGGCCCATTATTTTGGGCCCACATATCAGCAGAGTAGAGCAATAGGCCCGCGCTGCAGATGATGTGCTATAGCAATACATATGTATCTAACTCCCACTCTCAGTCTCACACTATCCCATCGCCCGACCGCGCCTTCTCCTAGCCATCGTTGTCTTCTGCCCGCACGCTCTCCTTGCCGTCGCCGTCGGCCGCCCGTGCCCGCGCCCTACTGATACGTCCCAACGGTATCTATAATTCTTCTTGTTCCATGCTCTTTTATGTGACATTGCTATGTGTTTTGCTACACTTGCATACCTTTTGACACATATTTGGACTAACCTACTAACTCAGTACACCTGATGGCTTCTCGCCCTTCGTTGGTTACCCCAAGTGAAAGGTTGAGATGTAGTGCAGCAGCAGTTTTCTCTCGGTGAAGATACCAAGGTTTGTCTCCAGCAGGACTCCAGAGATGATAAGTAGGTGTCAGCGGCGCAACTGACGCGGACCTGCACACAGACACAGATAACTTTGTTCCCAACGAAGTTCAGAGAGGTTGTTAATCTCTCCGGTCTTGTTGTTCTCAAGGATAAAATGCAAGGGATAATGATAGCAAGTAAAAGCAGTAAAATAAATATAGCGTGGAAACAGTAATGAGGATATGGACCTGGATACGTGATGTTCGCTAGTGATGTCTCTCTTCCAAAAGACGATAAAATTGCTATGCGAGGTAATCAAATTACAGAAAGGCAATTGACAGGATTATGAACGCACCGCAATGCTAACTATGCTACAAAAGAAAGGACGAGGTTCAAAAGCACGGGCAGTACGCCAAAATAAGTAGACCGAAATACATCTGCATCTACTACTAATCATCCACCTTGAGATATCTATCCAGAACATCTCGTTGGTATTAAGTTGCGAGCCCCACCCAAAGTGTAAACCCAAAGCAACAGACAACTGCAATAAATAGAACTCTACGTAAAGTAAACAATCCTTGTAACCGCGGTTACAAGCACCGTTGTTTTCCCCCTTGTGGCAACCGCACATCCCCTAGAATCATGTTTCTGTCACTCAAGCGTGTCATCGGGGGGCATGAACCCACAATCTAGCACAACGCTCCCTCTTGGAGTCACTACCTACTACTTGGCCAAAGCAATAAATAGCAACAGAGAGCATGCAAGAATTACTTAGGAATAAAAATATAAGAGATAAAAACCAAATATATTACTCTATCACAATGTGAACATAATCTCATAATCCATCAGATCCTATCAAACTCAACATAGCAATAGCAGAAATATTACAAAGGTGCCTCGATCATGTAGGGCAGCTCACGAGGTCTAAACAATGAAGATCAAAGAGGGGAGGAGAACATCACATAGCTACTGATCACGGACCCATGGTCCAAGGAAAACTACTCACGAGACATCTGGGGAGCATCCATGGTGGAGAGGAGACTCCCGGAGGTCAATCCTCCCTCCGGCAGGGTGCTGGGAAGAGGTCTTCTGGTGCTCCCGATCTCGGAAGCGCGGCTGTCGTGATCATACCAAAGGTATACCCTTATGTATCAGATATCAAGGGGTACCGTTAGTATCATGACTTCATAAAAATACCTAAGAAATGAAATAAAAGTACCGAACCGCCAGGAGCTTGGCAAACCTCATGAACATAGGTCACGACGTCTCCGAGTAATCCGTTACTCGGAAGAAGAGATAGTCTCCGAGTAACCGGTTAATCGGAAGAGCAGGTTGGCTCCGAGTTACTCACTACTCGGAAGAGGAGACTGACGAGCTGTCCACCACTCGGAAGAAGGAAGGACAACAGGCGCGGAGCATTGAAGCCAGAGGCGTTACTCCTTCTTTATTAGCAATAGTGGATAGTTAGTTTCCTGTAATAATGATAGACATTTAGCCTTGTAATTAAGCCCCGCCATTAGGACATTAAAGGGGTCGGGGCGTACTCTATATAAGCCATCTCCCCTCCACGATACAGGGTGCTGGAGCCTCTTCTTCTTTCTCACTTCTTCTTCTTCTTCCTCTCACATGGAAATGATCACATGTACATCTTGTTCTTACAAAGATAAGGAAAGCCTCCGGGGAACGAGACGTAGGGATTTTATCTCCTCCGCGGAGTCCCGAAGTCGAAAAAATCGCCTGCGTCACCCGTTTGCATCTCGATAGATCATGCTCCGTTCTAACCCCTATTCTTATTGTCACGACCATATCCACGACAGTTGGCGCCCACCTTGGGGCATGGCGTCTATCGATCCATGATGCGAACGGTTTGTATCTAATTTTATCATTTGTCCTTTTTGCTTTTGATGTATATTACCTCTACCAAGAGTAGGAACTTCCCGGATGATTTGCTTTTACCCCGAAGATGAACAAACCAGAGATGCAGCGGGCAGGCTCTTTTCACGTCCGCGCACAACCTCTGCCGACGACAAGCTCCTCGACTACACTCTACTCGGGTCGATGGATGACGGCCAACGGTGCCATAGCCGCCTCCGTGCTCAGCAGAATGCGGCCCCTCGTCGCCGCCGATCGCTGGGTCATTTTCTTTGGCTTCCCGTCCTCGTCCGCACTCAAAACGCCTATTAACTTCTCCAATTAAGGCATCAGTTAAGGACTCAATTAAAATCCCAATTAAGTGCATTAATGCAGGTTGTTCATTCGACCGCCCGTTGTTCACTTCTCGGTTGGCGATTGGGTTTCTGCTCCAGATCCATCTCGCCTCAGCTCGGACGTTTGACTGATTCAGCTCGGCCTCACCCCTGCTCTTGCTAGCACGCGGCTGCCCTGCTCTTCATTTTGAGCTCAGATACTGGTTCTGCTCAGTACAAGGCTAACACAACTGCAAAATTTGATGCGAACGGGGCTGGTGGATGCCAAAGCAATACTACGCCTCAGGCTCTGCATCGGATTCGGCTCTATTCTACTCGGAAGCATGGACGCCGGTGCGGCCCGCGACGACCTCCTTGGCTCCTTCTCGATGTCATGGCCGAGTTAATCACGTCCCGTCTCCAAGCTGCTCCAACTCGGACGTTGTTCTCTTTGCTCGGCAGCGCTGCGACCTGGTCGCAGCTCGGACGCCGGTTCCTCCAACAACTCGGGTCTCCTTCTGATCCCGGCAAATCAACTGTTTCGCCTTCGACCTGTGTCGGCCACGACCTCAACTGGAACGACTTTGTACGTATGCGTTTGGCTTCGCCTCTGCCACGACTCGGCCGCGAGTATGCACTGCTCCGACCCAACAACAACGACTCATCCGCGTGTTTCCCGAACTGCTTCAACTCGGCGGACTACTTCGAGCTGCTCCAACTCGGCGACCTCGCGCGCAACTCGGCTAGCTACGCCATAATTCGACGACGTTGCTTCAACTCAGCGGCCTCCACCGGTACTCGGTCTTCACTCAGCTCGGCCTCGCCTTTGCTCCAACTCGGAAGCACCCAGGTCCTGCTATGGCTCTCGGCCTCGATGCGAAGACGTCCCCAACCAGCAACGATTCAACAACCCTGGATGAACCATGCGGTTCTGGTTTGGTTTTCTCTGTGCAAATCCCATTCCACTTACATATTTATATGTATGCATGCGTATGATTGGTGTAGATGCTCTGGCCTCTGATTGCAAGGACGCTAGGAGCCAGCTACATACACAACTCAAACGAAATTGCATACAACTCAGCCGCGGTGGTCAGCCAAGCTCCAGCACGGTGACTCAGACGCGGCCGCCCGCTCCAACTCGGAGCTGTTCTCTTCGAACGTGACCTCCTGCTATATCCTCACCGACAATCTCCGCGATGACACCGTCAGCATCGACTCGTCACAGCGCCCTGTATCAGCAACAATTACTCGGGCCATCTGCTGCGCCGACTCAGGTGCCCCGCACGCCTCCGACCTGCAGGGCCCTACCTACTCCAACTCGGAGATGACTCATGCAGACAACGGCTCCTGCTCCAACTCGGAGTCGTGAGCGATTCAGCAACTCGATCTCTACTTAACGACAACACAACCTTGACTTAACTCGGACCTCCTCCGCTGCTCGGTCTCAACTTGACGATGACCTGGACAAGCTACGTGCTTCGTTCGCAACTCCGCGCTACATGGACTTGACATCGACAACCCGGACAAGCTACACACTCGTTCTACGACGTTTCATCTGCAACGGTTCAAGCAAGACGAGCTTTGCGCTCCTTCTACGACGTTTCATCCGTAATGATTCAAACAAGATGAGCTACGCGCTTCGTCTACAACGACAATCGCGATGATCTAAATGAGCTATGTGCTCCTCCCGCAACGACCTCGACCCTCATCGCATTTAATGGACCCCTTCGAGGAAGCTTCTTCATCGTGTCACGGCTTCACCGACTCCAACTACATCCCCAACGCGGAAGCAGCTAAGTTTCTCATACAACTAAACTTTGTATTACACATTTTAGCGAGTTCGTCTCCTCGAGAGTCACTCGGGAGCCACTTATCGCTTTTAGCCGAGTGTACCTCGATGAAACACAAATCACATTCCCCGTTTTTCGACCGGTCCGCCGTTAAAAATTGTAACGCACTCGGGGGCTACGCCGCACCCGGGGGCTACATCTTAGTTAGAATCGCATTTACCTTTATGGTTGGTTCTGTGCTCCCCTAAGTGGATGTGCCGCCAGTCGGCAGGTTCTTTACTTGGTTTTCTCTTATTCTTCGTGAAACTCCTACACATGCTCGGTACCATAAACGCTTGCTGTTCGTCTCCGACCCGGTCGCAACCTGATTGTCTGGTTGGCAAGAGCAAAAGCTAATGGTCTGCCGAATCGCTAAGTGGCTTAACATGAAAGAACAAATAAACCAAGTGAAATATATTGCTATCTTTAAAGTTTAAGTTTTATACTTTACTATCTGCAAAGTTTGAGTTCTACACTACATCATCTGCATAGTTTCAAGTTTCGCGCTTTCACTCAGCTTTTTTGGCATGAATATTGTGATACTTTCATTTTCTATTTGTTCGCCTTTTTTCTTTCACGTCAATGAAAGAAGTGACATTGGTTATATTCCGCATTCGCGCACGAAGATTGGTATTCTTTCATTAAGTTTATTCCGTGCCCGCGCACGATGATTGGTATTCTCTTAAATTATTTTATTCCGTGTCCACGCATGATGATTGGTATTCTTTTTATTGATTTAATTCCGTGCGAGTGCACGACGATTGTTATTCTATTTATTAAATTAATTCCATGCCCACGCATGATGATTGGCATTCGTTTAATTGATTTAATTCCACGCCCGCGCATGGCGATCGATATTCTCTTCACTAATTCAATTCCGTGCCCGCGCACGATGATTGGTTCTATTCATTCATTTTATTCCTCCGAGCAGCCACACTCGAAGAAAATGTTCCGTGTCCATGCACGACGAAATAATTTTGGATAGCTTCAGTAAAAGACTCCAACTAACTACCAATAGTTAGTCGGAGCCTTGAGGGCTACACCCACTGGGTGCACTGATTGTGCTCCCACTGGAAGGAAAAATTCCCGAGTAGATCTTCACTCGGAGGAACAACATGCCGAGTAAGGCGTCACTCGGACACACCCAGTGGGTCTTCAATAAAAACCGAGTAAGTTATAACTCGGATACTCAACAAAACCGAGTAAGTTGTCACTCGAAGTATTTTTCCGAGGAAGTTACTACTCGGAGAGAGTCATTGCTAAAACAACCGAGTAAGTTGTCACTCGGAGCGTCAAAGAAAGCAGACAATACTCAAAAACTCAAAGCAGTGACAGGATGGGATACCACCTGAAGCTAAGTAATGAGTTAGAAAGAAACTGCATTCTGGAATGCACAACAAACAAAAAATCTTGTATTCATTAGCTGTTCGAGAAAAGTTCTGAATGGTTAATTCACTAATAATCCGTCTCTGACGAAGATTGCCAGATTATTAGTATGATAAGGTGTGAAGGGTAAAGATTCGATATCCCATGTGGTATGACCTAAAGCTCATTGTGATGCTTTATGATATCGAACTTTACAAATCTGGTTTATATGGAGTTTAAGGCCTTTTACTCCGAGACACGCCCTCCGGGGCCTCAGTCCACCTCTTCCGAGAGACGCTTGAGTGTCGCCAGATATTTCCATTAACTTGCCCGACCCACATATAAGGGAAAAGTGTAAACTTCAGTAAAGTCCTTCTGGGCCTCTTATTGATTTTAATCTTCATATACCTTATGTATATGTTATCAACAGGAAGAGCACTCTCCTTTGATGAAATCAATTATCCCAATTAATAAAAAGACTCCGAGTAACTTCAAGAAGTTACTCGGAGCCTTGGGGGCTACACCCAGTGGGTGCACTAAGAAGTACTCCCACTGGAAGGATTTATACAAAAAGTCCCTAATCTAAAGACTCCGAGTAACTTCAAGAAGTTACTCGGAGCCTTGGGGGCTACTGTCGTGGTCATACCAAAGGTATACCCTTAAGTATAAAATATACGGGGTACCCTTAGTATCATGACTTCATAAAAATACCTAAGAAATGAAATAAAAGTACCGAACCGCCAGGAGCTTGGCAAACCACATGAACATAGGTCACGACGTCTCCGAGTAATCCGTTACTCGGAAGAAGAGATAGTCTCCGAGTAACCGGTTACTCGGAAGAGCAGGTTGGCTCCGAGTAACTCACTACTCGGAAGAGGAGACTGACGAGCTGTCCACCACTCGGAAGAAGGAAGGACAACAGGCGCGGAGCATTGAAGCCAGAGGCGTTACTCCTTCTTTATTAGCAATAGTGGATAGTTAGTTTCCTGTAATTAAGCCCCGCCATTAGGACATTAAAGGGGTCGGGGCGTACTCTATATAAGCCATCTCCCCTCCACGATACAGGGGGCTGGAGCCTCTTCTTCTTTCTCACTTCTTCTTCTTCTTCCTCTCCCATGGAAATGATCACATGTACATCTTGTTCTTATAAAGATAAGGAAAGCCTCCGGGGAACGAGACGTAGGGATTTTATCTCCTCCGCGAGAGTCCCGAACTCGATAAAATCGCCTGCGTCACCCGTTTGCATCTTGATAGATCATGCTCCGTTCTAACCCCTATTCTTATTGTCACGATCATATCGACGACAGCGGCGGCGGCGGAACAGAGGCGAGTTCGCGGAATACGGTTCTTCTTCTGGAGTTTTCCCATGACGGAGAATAAATAGGCGAAGGGGGGCAGCCAGAGGTGGACCAGGGGCCCCAGGCGCCCCCCTGGCGCGGCCAGGGGTGGGGCCACGCCGGGTGGCCGCCTGGGCCCCCTGGCTCCCCTCTGGCCCCTCCCGGGCTCTTCGCGAAGCTTCCTCCACGCTGATTTTATATCTGAATTTTCCCGAATTTTTCTGGAAACTTTTATATGGGGGAAAACTGAAATAGAAAAACAGCAAAAAACAGGAACTGGCACTGGGGTGCACTGAGTTAATAGGTTAGTCCAAATATGATCAAAAGTGTATGAAAGTGTATCTAGATCATACCAATATCACATAAAACATGCATGGAGCAGGCAGAAATTATAGATACGTTTTGGATGTATCAACATCCCCAAGCTTAATTCCTGCTCGTCCTCGAGTAGGTAAATGATAAAAGCATAATTTCTGTGGTGACATGCTAGCAACCATAAAAGAACTTTGAAAAGTAAGACAATCAAGGTTAGAGATTCAATTCAAGTCATAACATGCAAGAGTCTATATTAGCATTGAAACAAGTAACAAAAGAACATTAGGTGCAAGAGCTCTCAAATGTCTCCAAATGGTGTTTGCGTGCAAGAAAGGGGATAGGGAATGCGAAAAAAAAGTATTTTTGTTGAGAACTCAAGCTACTAAAGTGTCCACACTTGGTCTTCTTTGGAATCTTATCTTGACTCGTCCCCAGACCACTAGCCAGGTACAAGTCAATTTGATCCACTCCTTTTCGATATTTCGAGCACTCATGCAATGGATGAGCGTAAGCACGAGAGTTGACACTTAGGATGGCAAAGAGAGAAGTATGGAGGAGGAAGACAAAAAGGATAATAAAGGCTCACATCAATGAGGAAAATCATAGGCAAGAGATGCCAAATGATAGATATGATGTGAGGAGTAGGGATTGCCATGCAACGGATGCACATACGAGCTAAGAAGCTCTCCAATGGAACTATATGCATAATGATCATCTCTATGGAGTACAAGGGTATAAAGGGAGTACTAGTGTGGATCTCTCAAAAGGATAGTAGTGTTGCCCCTTTCTCTCTTTTTATTTCTTTTTCTCTTTTTTCTATTTTTTGTATTTTTTGTGGCCTCAATGGCTCTTTCTATTTAACTCTCATTTGTCCTCTTCGGGATCTTTTAATGTGTCCACTTTGGGATCTTTTCCTCACTTAAGGGCAACACTCTATTTTACAAGACGGTAAAGGAAATCTTTCACACTTTACAAGGTACTCAAAACATAAAGAAGATGTAACTATCATGATGTATGCAATGTATGTCGCTGCCAGTGTAGCAGGAACATGTATGACATGAAGATCAAGTCATGAAGAGGTGGAAGTTGCATGGAAATATAACTCGGAAAGGCTATGGAAATGCCTTGATAGGTAGGTATGGTGGCTGTTTTGAGGAAAGATATAAGGAGGCTTATGATGACAGAGCGTATCATGCCAAGGGTTTGGATGTACCGGCGAAGGTGGACACCAACTCTCGGAGTGAGAAGAAGGCAATGCACGGCACAGGAAAGGCTAGCAAAATATGGGAAGGTGGAAGTGTCAGCTTTCAATAATCACATTAGTCCGAAGAACTCATGCACGTATTATCGGTAACTCTCAATCTAATAAGGAGGTTCACAAAGAGACAAGTACCCCGAGGAGGAGTGTATGGCGGTTTGGTTATCCTTGCGCATCCTCGACTCATGGTACGTGAGTGTTCTCTGATATTCGACTCCTCAGAAGAGTAGTGATACTATTTATTAGCTAGAGTTCTCAACTAATTTCTCAGGTTTTGAAAATAAACACGGATTGCCCAAAATACGACACCTATCACTAATAGGCAAGAGCTCTTGACACCAAAAGTTCAAACACTACTCACAACAATACCTCAAAACCATTGCAAGCTACTACTAGAATTAAATAGCAACCTCAATTACCTACTTTCAAGACAAGACACAACTTAGTGCAACAACCAACTCTCTTTAACAAGATAAACATGAAAACTAAAAAGAGTTCCAGCAACAAACTAAACAAAATTCAAGGCTCTTTCTAAAGACAAACTAAGACTAAAACTAAACATGGCAGCATCTATGAAAAGATAAAGAACACACAACAGCAGAAAGATAAGCAGGAAAAATCCTATGATGTGTTCTAGATTTAAAAGTGGAGTGTGTTTCTCTCCCACACAAAGTAAGACAGGATCTAACTTGTTATGGACAGCAAGCAAAGCTAAAGAAACTAAAAATAAAACCTAAGAGCGAGACGCTCCAAGCATAGCACATAACGCATGAAGTGATAAAAATATAGTGAGACGAAGGACGAATTGATGATTGTTGATGGAGAAGGGGATGCACGGGGGCATCCCCAAGCTTAGACATTTGAGTCTCCTTGAATATTTATTGGGGATGCATGGGGGCATCCCCAAGCTTGAGCGCTTGACACTCCTGGATCTTCTTTCATCATCTTCCATCGCACACTTGAAAACTCCCTTCATACATAACTCATCATAAGCTGATTAGAGAGGTTAGTACCCTTAATAAATAAAAAAAATTCCACTGGATATAAAGATATTCTTGAAGAGCTATTGTTTCTCAAGAGTGCCAAAAAGTTTTTGCAAAGAAAAAGCAAGCTTAAGGTTTGCAAAAGTTAGGAGAGACAAAACGTGGCAGAATATGTGAAAAACAGAACAACAGATAGTAAAGAATTTTTTAGGGGAAATTCTGCAACTCAAATCAAAAAACTCAGAACATACGGAAGTTTCGTAATTGTATATAGCATAATGTGTAAAAATGTCAGCACAAAAAGATGAACTGGGATTTTTCTGGAATTTTTCTGGTCACGAGGACAGAATCTGTTTTCTGGATAGCATGTCACAACTTTTACTTCCCTCGCCGTAAGAGTCTATAACTTGGCACAAAGCTGAAAAATAAAGATACAATGATGTTGCTACATAAGTAACAATCATCAAGACACAACAAAAGAAAAAAGAAACACCTAAATTCGTTGCGGGCTGCCTCCCGAAAGCGCTTCTTTAAAGCCATTAGGTAGGCATAATGCAAAAAGAAGAATCAAGGGTATCCAAGATCAGAATCATAAAAACCTTCAAATTGATTTTCAATAAGCTCATTCTTCTTCTTACTAGGAAATATATACTTACCTTTTGCCATACCGCGTAAGCGTACGTGCCTATTACCAATATCAATGAAGCATTTCATAGCACGGAGGAAGTCTCTTCCGAGCACAATGTTACTTTGGTTTGGCTCCATGATGAAGAAATCCATTGGTGCAGTCCTATGAAGGAATGCAACTTGGACTTCTTTTACCTTTCCTTTAATCTCTGAAATATATCCATTAGAATGTGCATGATAAAATGATAATATATCCATATCTAGTTTCAAAGAATCATAAACTATTTTTGGCATAGTAGAAACTGTGGATCCAATATCACAAAGAGCAAGGAAGCCTTGGTTAGAGATGCTAATCCTAACAAAGGTCTCCCAATCATCATCTATCTCCAACATTTCTTTCTTGTTGGACTTAGGTTCCTCTACTTTACTCAAGTCTAGAGCATCCTGTCTTTTTTCAATAGTGGCAAGTCTATCTATGACAATATCAACACTACGATCATAAACAAAATAACTAGATAGACTATGCAAAATATCAAGAGACCTATCTTCATCACACTCTAGAAAATCTACTTCAGTTATAATGTCAAGAGAGTGTTTACACCACTTAAAAAGACCATGGTAAAAATTTCTAAGCACAATTTTTATAGATATCCAAGGCATAATTCATTTATGTGCTTCAGAAATTATGTCCCATGCCCTCTTCATATTTTCTCCATCTCTTTGACGGAAATCGAGAAATTCCGATTCCCGCAAAGCACCTAGTCCTAACATGTTAATCTAAACAAGGAGGACTACTAACAGCAAGATAAATAATTTTTTTGTAAATTTTGATAAAAGACACAAAGATAAAAACTGAAAGATAAACTAACAAGACTAAAAAAACAAAGGTAAAGGGTAGTGTGCAACTCCCCTATCTTAGCACTCGGAGTCCCCGGCAACGGCGCCAGAAAACTTGCTTGATGGCTTCTCGCCCTTCGTTGGTTACACCAAGTGAAAGGTTGAGATGTAGTGCAGCAGCATTTTTCCCTCGCTGAAGATACCAAGGTTTGTCTCCAGCAGGACTCCAGAGATGATAAGTAGGTGTCAGCGGCGCAACTGACGCGGACCTGCACACAGACACAAATAACTTTGTTCCCAATGAAGTTCAGAGAGGTTGTCAATCTTTCCGGTCTTGTTGTTCGCAAGGATAAAATGCAAGGGATAATGATAGCAAGTAAAAGCAATAAAATAAATATAGGGCGGAAACAGTAATGAGGATATGGACCTGGATACGTGATGTTCGCTAGTGATGTCTCTCTACCAAAAGACGATAAAATTGCTATGCGAGGTAAACAAATTACAGAAAGGAAATTGACAGGATTATGAACGCACCGCAATGCTAACTATGCTACAAAAGAAAGGACGAGGTTTAAAAGCACGCGTAGTATGCCAAAATAATTAGACCAAAATCCATCTGCATCTACTACTAATCATCCACCTTGAGATATCTATCCAGAACATCTCGCTAGTATTAAGTTGCGAGCCCCACCCAAAGTGTCAAACCAAAGCAACAGACAAATGCAATAAAAAGAACTCTGCGTAAACTAAACAATCCTTGTAACCGCGGTTACAAGCACCGTTGTTTTCTCCCTTGTGGAAACAGCACATCCCCTAGACTCATGTTTCTGTTACTCAAGCGTGTCATCGGGGGGCATGAACCCACAATCTAGCAAAACGCTCCCTCTGGGAGTCACTACCTACTACTTGGCCAAAGCAATAAACATCAACGGAGAGGATGCAAGAATTACTTAGGAACAAAAATATAAGAGATAAAAACCAAATATATTACTCTATCACAATCTGAACATAATCTCATATTCCATCAGATCCTATCAAACTCAACATAGCAATAGCAGAAATATTACAAAGGTGCCTCGATCATGTAGGGCAGCTCACGAGGTCTAAACAATGAAGATCAAAGATGGGAGTAGAACATCACATAGCTACTGATCATGGACCCATGGTCCAAGGAAAACTACTCACGAGACATCCGGGGAGCATCCATGGTGGAGAGGAGACTCCCGGAGGTCAATCCTCCCTCCGGCAGGGTGCCGGGAAGAGGTCTTCTGGTGCTCCCGATCTCGGAAGCGCGGCATCGGCGGAACAGAGGCGATTTCGCGGAATAGGGTTCTTCTTCTGGAGTTTTCCCGTGACGGAGAATAAATAGGCGAAGGGGGCAGCCAGAGGTGGACCAGGGGCCCCAGGCGCCCCCCTGGCGCGGCCAGGGGTGGGGCCGCGCCGGGTGGCCGCCTGGGCCCCCCTGGCTCCCCTCTGGCCCCTCCCAGGCTCTTCGCGAAGCTTCCTCCACGCTGATTTTTTATCTGAATTTTCCCGAATTTTTCTGGCACTTTTTATATGGGGGAAAACTGAAATAGAAAAACAGCAGAAAACAGGAACTGGCACTGGGGTGCACTGAGTTAATAGGTTAGTCCAAATATGATCAAAAGTGTATGAAAGTGTATCTAGATCATAGCAATATCACACAAAACATGCATGGAGCAGGCATAAATTATAGATACATTTTGGACGTATCAAAACCCAGTGCCAGTTTCTGTCTGCTGATGTCATTGAATTGCAGGTTTTTACCCATATTTACAGAGCTCCAAAAATTCCAAAAAATATATATAAAAAATCATGACGACAGAAGCTTCGAAAATCACCGAAGGAGGGCAAGAGGGGGCCTACCCCCTCACGGGGGGTCAAGGGGTGCGGCCCCACCCTAGGCTACGCCACCAGGGCGCCTAAGGGGAGGGGCCTCCCCTTGTGCCCCGCTTTGGCCTATATTAACTCCTCGTTCCGAAAACCCTCGGGAGGAACCCCGCATCCCAATTTTCACCTCTGTTACACCTCCGCCTCAATTCCAAGATCAGGAGCACCAGAAGACCTCTCCCCGGAACCCTGCCGGAGGGAGGATTGACCTCCGGGATTTTCTCCACCACCATGAGCGCTTCCTGGATGTGCCGTGAGTAGTCCCCCTTGGACCATGGGTCCATGAGAAGTAGCTATGTGATGTCTTCTCTCCAATCTTGTGCTTCAATTCTTAGCCGTTGTGAGCTTCCCTACATGATCAAGGCATCTATGTAATTTTCCTGCTGTTGCTATCCTGAGTTTGCTGGGATCCGATGGATTATGAGATTATGCTCATATTGTGATGAGTTATAGTTGGTTCTCCTTTTATATCTTGTTCTTGAGTAATTATTGCATGTTCTATGTTATCTTTTATTGCTTTGGCCAAGTAGTAGATAGTAACTCCAAGAGGGAGCGTTTATGCTTGATTGTGGGTTCATGCGCCCCGATTTCTAGCTTGAGTGACAGAAACATGAGACTAGGGGATGTGCTATTGCCACCAGGGAGAAAGCAATGATGCTTGTAACCGTGGTTGGAAGGATTGTTTACCTTATGCAACGTTTGTTAATGCAGCCATGACTCCTACGGATGAGAGTACCGTGTACACATCAAGACCGAAGGATCGCCGGAAGCTTTCACTGGACCAAGCTCGGTCCACCCGAAGAACCGACAACCACACCGATGTAGGAGTCCTCGCTATTATGCAAACCAAGACTTGGCGTCCAAGACTAGCTAGATTAGGCAAATACCCCTGTAAACCTAGAAGGACTCCTTGAGACCTGGCCTAATATATAAAGGCTGGGAGAGGGGATGTCTGGGACATCCAATCTCACCGCAACCACTCTGGTCTAGAGAGACTCTCGCCTTGGCCACCACTGTAATTGCCTTTAGTATAATACAATCCGGCATGAAGTAGGTGTTTCACCGAACAAGGGCCCTGCACCTACGTAAATCCCTGTCTCCTGTTAGCTGACGAGATCGCCAACCTCACACTCTCCTCTCTATGATCTAAACCCTGGGTACCCTTCCATGGGATTTGTCGAGGCCGATCCACGTCAACTGGCGCCCAACGTGGGGACGACGCAGGCTAGGATCAAGATATCTGCGGGGCCGTCATCAGTAACCGTCGACCCGGCGACCTCAGCAGCACTCAACATCTCCATGGCTCAAGAAATATCTGATCTCTTCGAGTCCCTCAGCTTCATCGCGCACCTCCCGATACTGCGAGAGGTGTTCACCGACCTACACACATGCGTAGATCTAAACTTCAGTGGGTATTAGATTTACGTCCACCGATGGGGCACTCTCAGCCTCACGGACCCTGCTCGATCGCCCACATCATCATCAACAACCGCAAAAGACTCACGGGGGTCGAGCACCCGCCCGCGTGGTGACTCCCCGAGTCGAACGCGCCTCACACCTCAGTCCGATCTACCACACCGCTCGCAGAGTCAAGAGCAAAGTGGCCGGCTGGAGGGCATGCCCCACAAGAAACCCAAGACAATAAAGCAGGATGGCGTTCCAGGTGTACATGGTAGATACTAACGCACCAACCACAGACGACATGGGAAAAACAGTTGATCCCGAAAACCATGGTGGATCTAGTGCAAGTGGCAGGAGCAACGAACCCAACGACCACGAGCGACCAACAGTAACCCTTGGAGAGCCAGGAACAATACCGCGTAAGGTCTTCGAGATACAAGGAAGAAACATAGAAGAAGGCGATCAACCTGAGGGAAGCAGACACCGAGCCTCAGAAGCCGCAAGACAAGAAGAACCCATTGACAAATTTTTCTTATCCAAAGAGGCGCTGGCCAGAGTAAAAGACGCAGTGACGCACCGCAGGCTCCTACCACAGGATGCAACATGCGACGAGCTTAGAGCATACAACGAATTAGCCAGCGACATCACAAAGAAAAGTAGGAGAATGAGGATGGAACTGGAAAATAAAAGAGGAGTCTCAACCGCATCAAACACCGACCGCCAAGCAACCCCAGAACCCACAAACGATCACCCTGAGCAAGGATCCCCCAACCATCACAGGTCCAGATACAACAACCTACGCCACAAAGACAGGGAGACGATCGCCCACAATCTTGACGACACGTTCAAACTCGAGGATGAGGACGAAAAAGAAGAGGAACCACTCACACCAGCATATCACTGATACGTCCAAAACGTACCTATAATTTCTGCTTGCTCCATGCATGTTTTGTGTGATATTGCTATGATCTAGATACACTTTCATACACTTTTGATCATATTTGGACTAACCTATTAACTCAGTGCACCCCAGTGCGAGTTCCTGTTTTCTGCTGTTTTTCTATTTCAGTTTTCCCCCATATAAAAAGTGCCAGAAAAAATCGGGAAAATTCAGATAAAAAATCAGCGTGGAGGAAGCTTCGTGAAGAGCCCGGGAGGGGCCAGAGGGGAGCCAGGGGGGCCCAGTCGGACACCCGGCGCGGCCCCACCCCTGGCCGCGCCAGGGGGCGCCTGGGGCCCTTGGCCCACCTCTAGCTGCCTCCCTTCGCCTATTTCTTCTCCGTCACGGGAAAACTCCAGAAGAAGAACCCTATTCCACGAACTCGCCTCTGTTCCGCCGCCGCCGCGCTTCCGAAGATCAGGAGCACCAGAAGACCTCTTCCCGGCACCTTGCCGGAGGGAGGATAGACCTCCGGGAGTCTCCTCTCCACCATGGATGCTCCCCGGATGTCTCATGAGTAGTTTTCCTTGGACCATGGGCGCGTGATCATTAGCTATGTGATGTTCTCCTCCCTTCTTTGATCTTCATTTTTAGACCTCGTGAGCTGCCCTACATGATCGAGGCACCTTTGTAATATTTCTGCCATTGCTATGTTGAGTTTTATAGGATCTGATGGATTATGAGATTATGTTTAGATTGTGATAGAGTAATATATTTGGTTTTTATCTCTTATTTTTTTGTTCCTAAGTAATTCTTGCATGTTCTCCGTTGTTGTTTATTGCTTTGGCCAAGTAGTAGGTAGTGACTCCAAGAGGGAACGTTGTGCTAATTGTGGGTTCATGCCCCCCGATGACACGCTTGAGTGACAGAAACATGAGTTTTGGGGATGTGCTGTTGCCACAAGGGGGAAAACAACGGTGCTTGTAACCGAGGTTACAAGGATTGTTTTCTTTACGCAAAGTTCTTTTTATTGCAGTTGTCTGTTTCTTTGGGTTTACACTTTGGGTGGGGCTCGCAACTTAATACCAGCGAGATGTTCTGGATAGATATCTCAAGGTGGATGATTAGTAGTAGATGCAGATGGATTTCGGTCTACTTATTTTGGCGTACTTCCCGTGCTTTTGAACCTCGTCCTTTCTTTTGTAGCATAGTTAGCATTGCGGTGAGTTCATAATACTGTCAATTGCCTTTCTGTAATTTGTTTACCTCGCATAGCAATTTTATCGTCTTTTGGGAGAGAGACATCACTAGCGAAGATCACGTATCCCGGTCCATATCCTCATTACTGTTTCCACGCTATATTTACTTTACTTCTTTTACTTGCTATCATTATCCCTTGCATTTTATCCTTGTGAACAACAAGACCGGAGAGATTGACAACCTCTCTGATCTTCGTTGGGAACAAAGTTATCTGTGTCTGTGTGCAGGTCCGCGTCAGTTGCGCCAGTGGCACCTACTTATCTATCTCTGGAGTCCTGTTGGAGACAAACCTTGGTATCTTCACCAAGGGAAAACTGCTGCTGCACTACATCTCAACCTTCCACTTGGGGTAACCAACGAAGGGGCGAGAAGCCATCAAGCAAGTTTTCTGGCGCCGTTGCCGGGGACTCCGAGTGCTGAGATAGGGGAGTTGCACACTACCCTTTACTTTTGTTTTTTAGTCTTTTTAGTTTATCTTTCAGTTTTTTTCTTTGTGTCCTTTATCAAAAACTACAAAAAAATCTGCCACACTTGCTGCTACTATGGGTTCCACTGAAAACACCAAGTTGTGTGACTTCACTAGTCACAACAACCAAGACTTTATGTGCACTCCTATTGCTACACCTGCCACTTCAGCTACCTCTTATGAAATTAAACCTGCTTTGCTAACCATTGTTATGAGAGATCAATTCTCTGGTGCTGGAGATGATGCTGCTTTACACTTGAATAATTTTGTTGAATTATGTGATATGCAAAAGTATAAAGAAGTAGAAGGTGATGTTGTTAAGCTCAAGCTCTTTCCTTTCTCTTTAAGGGGAGATGCTAAAATCTGGTTTCAATCTTTGCCTAGAAATAGCATAGATTCTTGGGATAAGTGCAAAGATGATTTTATAGGGAAGTACTACCCTCCTGCTAAGATTATCCAATTGAGGAGTAATATTATGAATTTTAAGCAATTGGATAATGAACACGTTGCCCAAGCTTGGGAACGAATGAAATCTCTTGTTAAGAAATGCCCTACACATGGTTTGACTACTTGGATGGTTATCCAGACTTTTTATGCAGGCTTGAACTTTACCTCGCGGAACCTGTTAGATTCGGTCGCTGGACGAACCTTTATGTCAACTACACTTGGTGCTGCCACGAAGCTTCTCGATGAAATGATGACCAATTATTCCCAATGGCACACCGAACGCGCTCCAACAGGTAGGAAGGTAAATTCTGTCGAGGAAATTACCTCCCTCAATGAAAAAGTTGACTTAATTATGTCTCTACTTACCAAGCAACCCTCTGTTGATCCTCATGATGTTCCTTTAAATTCTTTGGTTGCCCAAGAACAAGTAGATGTGAAATTTATTGCTAGAAACAACTTCAACAACAATGCTTATAGGGGGAATTTTGCTAGTAATCCTAGACCGTTTCCATCCAACTATGGGAACAACAACACTTACCCTAGCAACAAGAACCCCTCTTCTGAATTAGAAATCATGCTTAGAGACTTTATCACTACCCAAAAAGGCTTCAACAAAAATGTAGAAGAGAAATTAGCTAAAATAGATAATCTCTCTTTGAAGGTAGAAAGCTTAGCCCTTGATATTGAGATGCTTAAAATTAGAACCTCTCCCCTTGAGGAGAATAAGGCCACTCCTATTAATGCTATCCAGTTAGAAATCAATGAAAATATTAGGATGATGGCTAAACTTAAAGAAAGATGGGCTAGAGAAAAAGAGGAAGAGGATAGAATTAAGAGCCTTCCTACACACCACACAGTTGCCACTATCCAAATTGTTGAGGACACTCAAACTATTAGCACCCAATGCACTCCTAGTCCCGTTGGACCTATTAATGGTGATGCTAGTACCTCAACCGTAGATAAAGAAACTCCTATGAACATAGAGGGTTTCAAACAAGTGAGCCTAGATGACACTACTACCACCTTTGATAGTAGTGATATTGATTTTGATAGTTGTACCCTCTCAGAAGTTATTAGCTTGCTACACAAAATGTCTAGAGACCCCCACACTAGCACACTAAATCTTGCCTTCACGGAGCATATCACAAATGCTCTCATCAAAGCTAGGGAGGAGAAGCTTAGAGTAGAAGCCTCCATACCTAGGAAGCTAGATGATGGTTGGGACCCTATGATCAAAATTAAATTGAATAACTTCTCTTGCTATGCTTTATGTGATGTTGGAGCTAGTACCTCCGTTATGCCCAAAAGAATATTTGATATGTTTGAATTGAAGCCTTTTGAGCCTTGTTCTTTTGGTGTTCGTCTTGTTGATTCTTCTGTAAAGAAACCTTTGGGGAAGATCAACGATGTTCTTATCAGTGTCAATGACAACTATGTTCCCGTTGATTTTATTGTTATGGATATAGAGTGTGAACCTTTGTGTCCAATTATTTTGGGACGTCCTTTTCTTCGCACCGTTGGTGCGGTTATTGACATGAAAGAGGGGAATATAAAATTCCAATTCCCATTCAAAAAGGGGATGGAACACTTCCCTAGAAAGAAAATCAAGTTACCTTTTGAGTCCGTTACTCGGGCTAGTTATTCTCTTTCTCTTGATAAAACTTGATTCTTCTTTTTGCATTATGCCTAGCTAATGGCTTTAAAGAAGCGCTTTCGGGAGGCAGCCCGCAACGAATTTAGGTGTTTCTTTTTTCTTTTGTTGTGTCTTGGTGATTGTTACTACTGTAGCAACATCATTCTATCTTTTTTTTTCAGCTTTGTGCCAAGTTATAGCCTCTTACGGCAAGGGAAGTAAAAGTTGTGACATGCTGTCCAGAAAACAGATTCTGTCCTCGTGACCAGAAAAATTCCAGAAAAATCCCAGTTCATCTTTTTGAGCTGAAAGTTTTACACAGTATGCTCTATACAATTACGAAACTTCCGTATGTGCTGAGTTTTTTGATTGGAGTTGCATAAGTGCCCCTAAAAATTCTTTACTATCTGCTGTTCTGTTTTTCGCAGATTCTGCAACGTTTTGTCTCTCCTTACTTTTGCAAACCTTAAGCTTGATTTTTCTTTGCAAAAACTTTTTGGCATTCTTGAGAAACAGTAGCTCTTCAAGAATATCTTTATATCCGGTGGGAAAAAATATTTATGAAGGGTACTAACCTCTCTAATCAGTTTATGATGAGTTATGTAGGAAGGGAGTTTTCAAGTGTGCGATGGAAGATGATGAAAGAAGATCCAGGAGTGTCAAGCGCTCAAGCTTGGGGATTCCCCCATGCATCCCCAATAAATATTCAAGGATACTCAAGCTTCTAAGCTTGGGGATGCCCCCGTGCATCCCCTTATCCATCAACAATCATCAGTTCGTCCTTCGTCTCACTATATTTTTATCACTTCATGCGTTATGTGCTATGCTTGGAGCGTCTCGCTCTTAGGTTTTGTTTTTAGTTTTCTTTAGCTTTTCTTGCTGTTCATAACAAGTTATATCCTGTCTTACTTTGTTTGGGAGATAAACATGCTCCACTTTCAAAATTTAGAACACATCATAGGATTTTTCCTGCTTATCTTTTGCTGTTGTGTGTTCTTTATCTTTTCATAGCTACTACCTTGTTTAGTTTTAGTCTTAGTTTGTCTTTAGCAAGAGCCTTGGCTTTTGTTTAGTTTGTTGCTGGAACTCTTTTTAGTTTTCATGTTTATCTTGTTAAAGAGAGTTGGTTGTTGCACTGAGTTGTGTCTTGTCTTTAAAGTAGGTAGTTGAGGTTGCTATTTAATTCTAGTAGTAGCTTGCAATAGTTTCGAGGTATTGTTGTGAGTAATGTTTGAACTTTTGGTGTCAAGAGCTCTAGCATATTAGTGATAGATGTCGTATTTTGGGAAATCCGTGTGTATTTTCAAAACCTACAAAATTAGTTGAGAACTCTAGCTACTAGATGGATCACTACTCTTCTGAGGAGTCGAATATCAGAGAACACTCACGTACCATGAGTCGAGGATGCGCAAGGATAACCAAACCCCCATACACTCCTCCTCGGGGTACTTGTCTCTTTGTGAACCTCCTTATTAGATTGAGAGTTACCGATAATAAGTGCATGAGTTCTTCGGACTAATGTAAGTATTGAAAGTTGACACTTCCACCTTCCCATATTTTGCTAGCCTTTCCTGTGCCATGCATTGCCTTCTTCTCACTCCGAGAGTTGGTGTCCACCTTCGCCGGTACATCCAAACCCTTCGCATGATACGCTCTGTCATCATAAGCCTCCTTATATCTTTCCTCAAAACAGCCACCATACCTACCTATCAAGGCATTTCCATAGCCTTTCCGAGTTACATTGCCATGCAACTTCCACCTCTTCATGACTTGATCTTCATGTCATACATGTTCCTGCTACACTGGCAGAGGCATACAGTGCATACATCATGTTAGTTATATCTTCTTTATGTTTTTGAGTACCTTTTAAAGTGTAAAAGATCTCCTTTACCTTCTTGTAAAATAGAGTGTTGCCCTTAAGTGAGGAAAAGATCCCAAAGTGGACACTTTAAAACATCCCAAAGAGGACAAATGAGAGTTAAATAGAAAGAGCCATTGAGGCCACAAAAAAATACAAAAAAATAGAAAAAGAGAAAAATAAATAAAAAGAGAGAAAGGGGCAACACTACTATCCTTTTGAGAGATCCACACTTGTACTCCCTTTATATCCTTGTACTCCATAGAGATGATCTTTATGCATATAGTTCCATTAGAGAGCTTTGTAGCTCGTATGTGCATCCGTTGCATGGCAATCCCTACTCCTCACATCATATCTATCATTTGGCATCTCTTGCCCATGATTGTCCTCATTGATGTGAGCCTTTCTCATCCTTTTTGTCTTCCTCCTCCGTATTTCTCTCTCTTTTCCATCCTAAGTGTCAACTCTCGTGCTTACGCTCATCCATTGCATGAGTGCTCAAAATATCGAAAATGAGTGGATCAAATTGACTTGTACCTGGCTAGTGGTCTGGGGATGAGTCAAGATAAGATTCCAAAGAAGACCAATTGTGAAACTTTAGTAGATTGAGTTCTCAACAAAAAAATACTTTTTTCTCGTATTCCCTATCCCCTTCTTGCACGCAAACACCATTTGGAGACATTCGAGTCACGGACAGCGAGAGCTCTTGCACCTAATGTTGTTTTGTTACTTGTTTCAATGCTAATATAGACTCTTGCATGTTATGACTTGAATTGAATCTCTAACCTTGATTGCTTTACTTTTCAAAGTTCTTTTATGGTTGCTAGCATGTCACCACAGAAATTATGCTGTTATCATTTACCTACTCGGGGACGAGCAGAATTAAGCTTGGGGATGTTGATACATCCAAAACATATCTATAATTAATGCTTGCTCCGTGCATGTTTTGTGTGATATTGCTATGATCTAGATACACTTTCATACACTTTTGATCATATTTGGACTAACCTATTAACTCAGTGCACCCCAGTGCCAGTTCCTGTTTTCTGCTGTTTTTCTATTTCAGTTTTCCCCCATATAAAAAGTGCCAGAAAAATTCGGGAAAATTCAGATAAAAAATCAGCATGGAGGAAGCTTCGCGAAGAGCCCGGGAGGGGCCAGAGGGGAGACAGGGGGCCCATGCGGCCACCCGGCGCGGCCCCACCCTTGGCCGCGCCAGGGGGGTGCCTGGAGCCCCTGGCCCACCTCTGGCTGCCTCCCTTCGCCTATTTATTCTCCGTCACGGGAAAACTCCAGAAGAAGAACCCTATTCCGCGAACTCGCCTCTGTTCCGCCGCCGCCGCGCTTCCGAAGATCGGGAGCACCAGAAGACCTCTTCCCGGCACCCTGCCAGAGGGATGATTGACCTCCGGGAGTCTTCTCTCCACCATGGATGCTCCCCGGATGTCTCGTGAGTAGTTTTCCTTGGACCATGGGTCCGTGATCAGTAGCTATGTGATGTTCTCCTCCCTTCTCTGATCTTCATTGTTTAGACCTCGTGAGCTGCCCTACATGATCGAGGCACCTTTGTAATATTTCTGCCATTGCTATGTTGAGTTTGATAGGATCTGATGGATTATGAGATTATGTTCAGATTGTGATAGAGTAATATATTTGGTTTTTATCTCTTATATTTTTGTTCCTAAGTAATTCTTGCATGTTCTCCATTGCTGTTTATTGCTTTGGCCAAGTAGTAGGTAGTGACTCCAAGAGGGAACGTTGTGCTAGATTGCGGGTTCATGCCCCCCGATGACACGCTTGAGTGACGGAAACATGAGTATAGGGGATGTGTTGTTGCCACAAGTGGGGAAACAACGGTGCTTGTAACCATGGTTACAATGATTGTTTACTTTACGCAGAGTTCTTTTTATTGCAGTTGTCTGTTGCTTTGGGTTTACACTTTGGGTGGGGCTCGCAACGTAATACCAGCGAGATGTTCTGGATAGATATCTCAAGGTGGATGATTAGTAGTTGATGCAGATGGATTTCGGTCTACTTATTTTGGCGTACTGCCCGTGCTTTTGAACCTCGTCCTTTCTTTTGTAGCATAGTTAGCATTGCGGTGCGTTCATAATCCTGTCAATTGCCTTTCTGAAATTTGTTTACCTCGCATAGCAATTTTATCGTCTTTTGGGAGAGAGACATCACTAGCGAACATCACGTATCCCGGTCCATATCCTCATTACTGTATCCACGCTATATTTACTTTACTGCTTTTACTTGCTATCATTATCCCTTGCATTTTATCCTTGTGAAAAACAAGACCGGAGAGATTGACAACCTCTCTGAAATTCGTTGGGAACAAAATTATCTGTGTCTGTGTGCAGGTCAATGGCAGTTGCGCCGCTGGCACCTACTTATCATCTCTGGAGTCCTGTTGGAGACAAACCTTGGTATCTTCATCGAGGGAAAACTGCTGCTGCACTACATCTCAACCTTCCACTTGGGGTAACCAACGAAGGGGCGAGAAGCCACCAATCACTCATTGCCGCAAAGGCATATCTCCACTGCGTGGAAACCGGAAGAAAAAGGAAGCATACCGCAACATGGCGAGGGCACTCAAGGTTCTAAAGACGTTCTTGGAGTTTCAGCACCCAAGAAGACAAGCACAAGAAGACAAAACCGCGAGCGCTCGCTGGACCGGGACCCAAGCTCACCCGATGATGACGACGACGACGGCAGCAGCGATCGCCGTCGCGACCCCCCTGATCGCAACAGAAATCGCGACAGAGATGATCGCAAAAATCACCAACGCGACGACCGGCTACTCGATGCACGAGACAATATCACTCAAAATAGAATCAACTAAGGAGGTAGTATACGAGTGGCCCGCGACAAATATTCAGACAAGGCAGAATTAGATAGAGACTCGGAACCCTGTGGAGCGCATTGCTTCACTCGAAAAATATGGGAGACTCGGATTCCCATGGGTTTCAAACTGACCTCAACGAATCAGAAGTACGATGGGCTCGAAGAAAAAAAAGGGAGGCTAGACGACTACCTAACAACCGGCAAGTTCCAACGTGGTACCAACACCACAGCAATGCAATACGTGAAACTTATGCTCGACGGGTCAGCAAGGCATGGGTTGAATAACCTGCAGCAAGGCTCCATCAGCACCTGGAAGCAGTTCCGCAGTGCATTCATCGAGAACTTCAAATCAACTTATAAGAGGCGAGCATCACTCGAGGATTTGAGGGCCTGCAGACAAGGAGCCCGTGAATTCCTGAGAGTATATATCCAACGGTGGAGAATACTCAAGAACTCAGCCGAAGACATCTCGGACGAAAGCGCAATAGACACCTTTAGGAGAGGGCTACAACGCATTGAATTCAAAGAGCAGCTAGGGAAAATTAAAGTCCAAACACTTGTGCAGATGCTGGAGCACGCTAACAATTGGGCCAACAGAGAAGACTCTATACGTAACGAAGCAGACATCCCGACCACTTGCGGTGACCGCGACTACGATTACTACAGCGGGGACAAAAGTTTCGACCGACAAAGAAAATGTCTCAGATGCAACTTCTATGACGACAGAGGGCCCGACATGGTTGTGGTCGGCTTTCCCAGCGACAGAGATTGCAGGCGCCGGGATGACAACAGACCACCAAGGAGAGAAGAATAGGACGAGTCACAACATAATAAAAACGCGAGTGGCGACCATGGCAACCGCGCGACGACACCCGAGTACTCCTCTCAGTCAAAGAACAGCTTGACGGACCCTTCACATTCCAGGATACAAGGATGAGCGTGGAGAGCACAGAGCAGGGCACACCCTGAGAGAGTGAAGATGCTTCAACGACCTGTCAGAAGAAAAGAGCCGAAGTACGGCACCAGCATCGCAACCACTCGCAAGTGTAGCCACCGGACTAATAGCACACAACACCCCACCAGATCCTGCCCTACCAATGCGGCAAGTCGCCGTCATCCACCAAAGAAACATGGCAGAAAAAAAAGAGGAGGAATACCCAACGGCGCATGGACAAATCTTCATGATTCAAGAAGTAAGGCCGTCAAACAGGCAGCAGAAACAAGTCACTCGACAAGTGTTTTTAGCAACAATGGGCACCTCCAGCAATACCAGAATTCCTCCACGGGTTGGAAACTGACATAACATTTTGTCTACAAGACCACCCGCCAGTCATCCCTAGACTAGGACATGCCGCGCTAGTACCACTACAGGAAACAGGATTTTTGCCGTCAGCCGAAGCTGACAGCAAACATATGAAAAGAAGATCGCAAAGCCTTTGCCGTCAGCTCCCGGACGGCAACACATTTGTCAGCTCTTTAGTCAGCAGTGAACGGCGTTGTCGTCACCCAAAAATCGACCGATGGAAAAGGCTTTGTCGTCAGCCATTATGTACAGGCAGATGGCAACGCCGCTCGTACGGCCAGCCGGTGACTTAACCCAGTAAAAGGGTTAACGACGCACGTTGCCGTCAGCCGCGACGATAGCTGGCAGCAAAGAAGTTGCTCTAGGTCCCACATCTCAAGCGTTGTGGTCATCCTTCTCTGCAGCTGACGGCATCGCGGTAGAGCTTTGCCGTCAGCTAGCCGTGTGGCCGACGGTAGCCAGTCTGTCTGGGTCCGCTCTCAGCCCTTTGCCGTGAGCTAGTAGGGTGGCCGACGGCAAAGAAGTGTAAGGCCCGATATGCGGTACTGTTCTAGATCTAGGTGTTTCCACCCAGATCCGGGGACGAAGCACATATCGGTCCCACCGCGACATATGCCGAAGTCATATGCCCCGGATTTCCAACATGATATCACAACATTACAGATACAAGGATACAACATCTCATACAATCGGCATACAACTGCCTTAAATACAATACATTAGCGGAAGATACATGTCTGAGTACAGACTACAATCAAATGCCTACTGGCAAAGAGAAAACATCGATCCCCATAACCACACGGGTCCAGGCCCTCCGCCGGGATCCGCCTAACTAGTCGTCGTCGAGTCTCCACGTGAAACGTCGATCACCATACCTGTTGTCGATCAAGAACCCTGAAAAGAGTTTGGGGGTAGTCTCATGAGTACAGAGGTACTCAGCATCCAACTGTAGTGGTCATCTGACCCAGCAAGGACTTCATCACTCGTCATTCTAGGATAACTAGTAGTTTATGGTAAGGATGGGGTAAGTGGTGAGGTTGCTGCCGCACTAGCATTTATGAAGTGGCTAACGATCTAGAGAGTACGATAAGAAGCCAAGCATTCGATGAGGAATCGCCTCCAACAAGTCTGCTATCCACCTACTTCGCAAACATAACACCTATCCTATCCTTGTCCTCCTCTTCGCATCCAGACGAAGAAGAAGCAGTCAAGGCACACACACGTTGATCAAATTATATTAAGATTATCTCAGTTGTTGTTCTCTATGAACAAGGAGTAGGTCTCAAGTCGTCCATAACCGTGGACACGGCTTCTCGAAAAGATTTAACCCTGCAGGGGTGTACCAACTACCCATTACAAGGCTCCGCACGCACGCTCATCTCTCTCAGTTGCTACCCATCACAGGCAACCATTTTATGATTTAGTTCCAAGAGATCCGAAACGACAGGTCCCTCTAACTAACAACGAACAAATCCGGGTGGCCCCCGGGGAGTCGACACCCAATCCAAAAGCCGGCCACACTCTCGGATCGGACCCTTCCGTATGGCTAAGGTCGGGGTTGGCCCCACCTATATAACAGGGGACTTCCCTAGCTCACTAGTGTGGACCTACAAAGGAACTATGTCTCTGCTGGCCCGAGTTGTTTTAAAACACTGGCTGCAGAGAAGTTACGCACACGGTTTCAAATGGTAAATCAGCTTGGGCCACCTCTAGAAATGTTTGAAGCTAGGTAGGTAAGAAGAGGGGACCCCATAAAATCCCACACGCGGTTAGGCACGCTCAGTCTTAAAACCAGTACCCGGAACTCAGATCCTAGGTGACTCGAATGGAACAAAGCGTCGGGGAGTTATAGGCTAGACCTTCCATCCTTCGTCGAATATAATCAACATTATAATAATCATATCATCAATAACAATAATAATAATGTGATATCCCAAACCAAGGAGTAACAGGATAACATCGTAGCATCCTAAGCATGCATACTAAGCAGGGGCTGAGCAACGAGCAATAGTAACATAGCAGTACAAGGTTTGCTGGGAGGGGACATGGCTGTATCGGTTTGAAAGAGGCTGTAAACATGTGGTAGGATCAAACATCGAACCTAACCTAGACTAGCATGCAAACCGCTGGTTGAAATAGAATGGATCATAAGTAATGTATAGTCCTTGCCTGTTGATAAGTCGGGTTCCGAAGGTGTAGTTGATCGCAAGCTCGCATTGTCTCCGAGAGGTACCCGCAGAAGCACACAAGACGATAAACACTGGAAAGCAATCAACGAGCAAGCATCTATTACTACGAAGCAAACACGAGAAAGCATCAACAAGAAGCAACACGAGACATCGCACCTACCGTCGAGAGCGATTACTAACAATTTAAGTGGAGTACTCGTCACACACGACGATACCGCACATTTAGAATCGGTTCAAGTTGTTTAGCTACAAGTGATCAACCAACGGTTGTTAACATGGCAAGGCACCCAAGCAAGGAATGTCACACAAACATGACAAAAGGTTAAGCACAAAGTAAACTACCTATACTAGTCAAGTTAAGCGAGGCAACACCCTAAACTTGGCATAGCACTAAGTGTCGCAGGATGATTAAAAGATTTGTTACTGTTCTGTACTAAACCATATTTTAGGTTGGTTAACAGCATAAAATAATAGCATAAACACAAAGTAAACGAAAAACTAATCAAGTTACATATAAAGAACACTCCAAACGGAGTTACGGTTAAAAAGATACAAGCAAAACAAGTTACAGGCACAATCTGCCAACATCACGAAGCACACTTTAGAGCATGCATAAATAGGGTAATGAGTGCAAACATGCTCACAAATGACATGCAATTAAAGTAGACATGGCAGGGAAGGCATGGCAAAAATAATCATGCAAAAAGACATCACGGATCAAAAGATATTAAGCAAACAACATGGCAGAAACTATTATTTTTATGCTGTATAAACAGGGGTATAACTATATGCAAAAGTGCAGCAACATGACATAGCAATACATGGGCATGAAGTAGACATGATGCTTAACAAAATGCAATTGGAATCGCTCAATTCCGATAAACGGTCGCGACACACTCGTCGACCGAAGTTACAACAAAATATAAACAGCAGCACACTAACAGCAAGATAGCTACTTTGGAGCAAGATACAATCATGACGCAGCAAGCAATTATGGCATGTGAATGCATGAAACTGAAGTAGGAACAATGCTTAACGCAACGCAAAAGGAATCACTCAATTCCGACGTACGGGTGCGAAGCAACCGTCGCCCGAAGTTGCAATAAAATAACAGCTGCAGCAACTTAGCAGCAGTTAACGGCAGGTAGCCCTGTTTAGCACACAATTACACAATCAAGATGACCTCAAATGCAAATTCTCACAAAAGATGAATTAAAAAACACGCAATTCTAAGAAACGTTCATTTTGATGGCACGTTCATCGGAGCTATGGATCAACGGGAAATTACATTGCAAAACTGGATCAGCAGCACAAAAATAAAGGACTTAGCAGAAATCTTACAGAGGAGAAAAAAAAATAAGAGGCCCACTACGTGGGCCGAGCCCATCTGGCCGAGGGGGCTGGCGGCCTGGAGGTGCGCTGGGCCGCACGAAGCTAGTGGGCCGCGAGGGGAGTGGGTCGGCTGGGGCGCCCCGGCCCAGATCCGGCGGTGGTCGAGCAGTTTGTCCGCCTGGACGAGGCCGACCAGGGGGCGGCGTCGGCTGCTGGCGCGCTCCGGTGAGGAAGCCAGGCGGCGCGGTTGGAGTACCAGGGGGCGCGGGGTCACGAGGAGGCGGATCCGGCGCGGCGAATCCGGCGACCCGGCGGAGGAGGCGGCCGAAGTTCGTGGAGGCGCCGCTCGCTGCTCGAGCTCAGGCTTCGGCCATCCATGGCGCGGGCGGCTTCTGCATATAGACGAAGAGGTGAGGGAGGAAAGAAAGGAGGAGGAGGAAGGAGCAGGGGCGTGGGAGGAGAAGGAAGGGCGCGGCGGCGCCGGTGGCCCGGCTGGCCGGCGTGCAGGCCGGAGGCGGCGGCGGCTGCCCATGGCGTGGAGCTCGGATGGTGAGGAGAGAGAGGAGAGAGGTAGGTGGGAGGTGGCCAGGGCGCATCTCGGCCGTTGGATCGGGCGATCCGACGGTCCAGATCGCAGGGAGGCAGGATTTTGGGCAAAAAGAACTAAACTACGAAAATTGGGCTATTGTGAGGGGGGTGGCTGCAATACTGTGGCTAGGGAAACCCTAGAAATGGGTGGGAGTGTGATGGTCTTTATATAGCCCAGGTGGCTGGCAGTTTGCAAAAACATCCCCGGTTTTTCTCTCGCGCGCGTGGCGCTCACGTTTCTGACCGCCGGGGGTCCGCAGTACCTCCGATTCGGGTAAAACTTCGAACTGCGCGATCAACGCGTCGAGCCGGAGGCGTTCACCTCGCGCTGGAACCGTTCCGAGAACACTTTCCTGCGCGCTATAAAAATAACCCGTTTAATTATTAAATGGGGTTTTTGTTCCGTTGGCTGCGGCTGGTCTCGTGCGGTTTTCGCGAGGGTGTTCGGGTGAAACCCGGTGCCGCAAAGGTCGAGTGTCAGGGTGGCAAGGGTCGGTCTCCGTCCGGTACGAGATAAGAGGGGGGAAAATAATCGCCGATCGATAAATCGGGGATGCAAACACCGCAAACAAATCAGACAATCAAACAATTCTCACCGAAAACAAATTTTTTAATTTTTGTGAAAACTGGGCTGTTACAAGCAGTGACCATATGGTCACTTCCACAACCCCAGCAAGCACAGCTGGTGTCCACGTGTCGGCTTTGCCAGCAGCTTGCCGACGGCAACGCCTTTGTCGTCAGCTATTTGACGTCAAAGTGCCATGTTTCTTTCTTTTTTGTTTTTTTTCTGTTAATTCCTTGCATTTAAACAATAGCATATATATGCAACAAATATATATTTTCCTCATATCCAGAATATGATCCAAAGTATATATCTCAACAATCGACCATCAAACACAATATATATCACAACGAAGTACCATTTATAAACCCCGACCTTAGCCATACGGAAGAGTCCGATCCGAGAGCGTGGCCGGCTTTTGGGTTGGGTGTCGACTCCCCGGGGGCCACCCGGATTTGTTCGTTGTTAGTTAGAGGGACCTGTCGTTTCGGATCTCTTGGAACTAAATCATAAAATGGTTGCCTATAATGGGTAGCAACTGAGAGAGATGGGCGAGCATGCGACGCCTCGTAATGGGAAGTTGGTACACCCCTGCAGGGTTAAATCTTTTCGAGAAGCCGTGTCCACGGTTATGGATGACTTGAGACCTACTCCTTGTTCATAGACAACAACAACTGAGATAATCTTAATATAACTTGATCAACGCGTGTGTGTGCCTTGACTGCTTCTTCTTCATCGGGATGCGAAGAGGAGGACAAGGATAGGATAGGTGTTATGATTGCGTAAGTATTTGATAGCAAGACTTGCTGGAGGCGATTCCTCATCGAATTCTTGGCTCCTTATCTTACTCTCTAGATCGTTAGCCACTTCATAAATGCTAGTGCGGCAGCAACCTCACCACTTAGCCCATCCTTACCGTAAACTACTAGTTGTCCTAGAATGACGAGTGATGAAGTCCTTGCTGGGTCAGATGACCACTACAGTTGGATGTTGAGTACTTTTGTACTCATGATACTACCCCCAAACTCTTTTCAGGGTTCTTGATCGACAACAGGTACGGTGATCGACGTTTCACGTGGAGAATCGACGACGACTAGTTAGGCGGATCCCGGGGGAGGGCCTGTACCTGTGTGGTTATGGGATCGATGTTTTTCTCTTTGCCACTAGGCATTTGCTTGTAGTCTGTACTCAGACATATATCTTCCGTTGTTGTATTGTATTAAGGCAGTTGTATGCCGATTGTATGAGATGTTGTATCCTTGTATCTGTAATGTTGTGATATCATGTTGGAAATCCGGGGCATATGACTTCGTCATATGTCGCGGTGGGACTGATATGTGCTTCGTCCCCGGATCTGGATGGAAACATCTAGATCTGGAACAGTACCGCATATCGGGCCTTACATGCACGCCTATCCATGGCACTTTTATGGGTGGCCAACCAACCATAAATGAGCCATTTGTCCACTATGGCCGCAAAGCAATCCATCTTATTTGCACACCATCTCGGGGGCACCTATGAATTAACAAGCTTATAAAGTCAGTTTTAAGCTTTTATAAGCTAAGTATAGGTCAAGTTTTGAGCTTGTTATAAAGTCAGTTTTGAGCTTTTATAAGCCAAGTATAAGTCAAGTTTTGAGCTTTTATCTAACTAAGCTATGAACTAACAAGCTTATGAATTAACAAGCTTATAAAGTCAAGTTTTGAGCTTCTTACCATTTTTGAGTTTTACAAGATTATAAAGCCAAGTTTGAGCTAATTACCTCCAAGTATTGATCCTTCTTAAGGAAAACTTTTCTACACTTCCTCTTGGCCTTCTTCGCGCCCTTCTTGGCGTACCAATCTCGAACACACTGAACACGCATCTCGTGCCTCGTGTTCGAGAGTAACCTCACTATATCGTTCTCGAGATTCTTGTGGGCCTCCGGCTCCATCCCCTTATCAACCCTATAGTAGCACTGAAATTACATCGAACACATGCTTAGATGAGTGAAATGATTCCAACGCTAATAAATGATTCCAATGCTTAGAATACTTACCCAAAAAGTAGCCACCACCATGTCGGCTTTGGTATGGCATTCAACATTGTTGATGCATTCATTTGGCGGGGCTGGGGCGGCTTTGTAGTTCGGCCAAGTGAGGACGGGCTCAGGAACCCTACCCTCACCAGGCAACTGGACTAGCCCGGGGAACTGCTCCTTAAGCACAACACCAAGGAGGCAGTTCGGATTCCGGGCACCTTCCAAGCAAGTCCACGCCTTACAAAATAAGAACACAAAGACATTAGTTGTTGTTGGAACATATATATGACACATAAAAGGAACAAAAAAATCGTTAACTTACTTCTCCCCATGTGGCGCAATCAACGACCTCTGCGCGGGGTCCGGTCGAGGTGGGAGTTGTGTCATACCACGCTGGTACACCGGCTTCATCTTGGAAGAGGAGCTCCCCTCAGCCCTGCCATCACCACCCTCAACCTCGTCATCGCTATCATCATCGCTATCCTCATGCTCACCATATTCATCATGAGTGCGAACATCATAAGGATCATCCCAAAGCGGCTCCCGATGCTCCGGTGTCTCCTGCTTCCGTGCCTCCTGCTCTGGTGCCTCCTCTCGCTGCTCCAGTGCCTCCGACTGCACCGGTGCCTCCTGCTCTGGTGCCTCTATCCTGTGATAGGGTTAGTCGGCTATGGGTGGTGGTGAGTGGCGTCGGTGAGACGACCGGGTCGCTCGACCACCTCCACGGCCACCTTCTCGACCATCGACTCTAGCCCTCTTTCCACCCCGGCCTCTCCCACGGGGCTGCTCAACACGTGCGGTGTGCTCGGTGGATACTATATCCGCCAGCAACTCTCTACGTAGAGGGAGATGTGGTCGAGACTCCACCGAAGGGTCACTCGCCTTACGCCGGCCCGCCATGTGTCACCTATTACAAGAAAGAGTAAATAATAATTAGTACATTGAAGAAATAACTAATACAAATTCATATATAAAAAAACAATAATATATGCAAGAAAGAGTAAAGAATAATTAGTTACGTGAAGAAATAAATAATACAAATTCATATATATATAAACAATAATATATGCAACCATTAAAAAAAAGTTGGGATGCATACAACAAATGATAGTCGCGATCATCTGTATCTTCTCCGGGATCAATAAAAACATCATCGTCACTATCACGCATGTCATCATGAATGATCTCTTCTCCGGGATCGGGTTCAGCGGCAACCACATTTCGAAAGCCTTTTCGTAACCAGTCAAGAAATGATAGGTCATCCACATCGGTAACCTCTTCGTCTTCCACTTCTTCATCATCATCACCGGTAACCTCTTCGTGTTCCACTTCTTCCTCCTCATCATCATTGGTTTCATTGTCATTCTCTACTTCCATGTTCTGACCAAACATAGAGGTGTTTCCGAAATGTTTTTTTCCCACACGTGTTTGTTGGAAAAATTCTCCTTCATTTGTGTCTGGGTCTATGTGAGGTTAATAATCCTCTTCATTGGGGGCACGTAGTTTACCATGTGGTGGCACATCGTACATGACATACCAATCTTCGAGATTCTTTACACTTTGGCAGGCCCATGGAAGATAGAAAACCTGTGTGGCCTGTTGAGCCACAATATAAACATCCGCAACATTTACACGGTTCTTCCGTTTAATTTTAACTAGCCCAACATGCTCATGAGTTGGTCTAGTGTCCTTCGGATCGAACCAATGACATTTTAAGACAACGGTGTTCAGAGGATTTTCACCATAATATAGCAGTTCGTATATTTCTTCAACTATTCCATAATACTCAACACCTCCATATATAGCTGACACACCGGAATTTGTTGTTTTCCGATCGGGCATAGTTTGCTCTTTCCTACCAGTACGAAAGCGATACCCATTGATGTTGTATTTTTCATATGTATGGACCTTAAAGTCAAAACCATTTGCGATTTGTCTCAATTCAACGTCCATCGACTCTGAATTAGCCTACAAGTTGAAATGGAAAGGCTTGTTGTATTAGTCAGAAGTGAGACGGCGAAGAAATAAAAATGGCCTATATATTACTCCCTCCGTTCCTTGATATAAGGTGCCTAAGGTTTTGAGAAAAATTCCAAAATACATGGCATATTGGTATTATACAACCCATATAGATAAATATATTTACGAAAAGAAATTGAACGGAGAGCCTAATTCCTATTATTGGCTGATTCAAAAAGTTTTCTCCCTATTTTTCTTACGGAAAGATCAGTCCAATTATAACATTACATGTACGCGTTAATATTCATGCAAAAAGCTTAGGCACCTCATATCAAGGAGCCTAATTCCTCATCGAATGCTTGGCTCCTTATCTTACTCTCTAGATCGTTAGCCACTTCATAAATGCTAGTGCGGCAGCAACCTCACCACTTACCCCATCCTTACCGTAAACTACTAGTTGTCCTAGAATGACGAGTGATGAAGTCCTTGCTGGGTCAGATGACCACTACAGTTGGATGTTGAGTACTTCTGTACTCATGATACTACCCCCAAACTCTTTTCAGGGTTCTTGATCGACAACAGGTACGGTGATCGACGTTTCACGTGGAGAATCGACGACGACTAGTTAGGCGGATCCCGGGGGAGGGCCTGTACCTGTGTGGTTATGGGATCGATGTTTTTCTCTTTGCCACTAGGCATTTGCTTGTAGTCTGTACTCAGACATATATCTTCCGTTGTTGTATTGTATTAAGGCAGTTGTATGCCGATTGTATGAGATGTTGTATCCTTGTATCTGTAATGTTGTGATATCATGTTGGAAATCCGGGGCATATGACTTCGTCATATGTCGCGGTGGGACTGATATGTGCTTCGTCCCCGGATCTGGATGGAAACATCTAGATCTGGAACAGTACCGCATATCGGGCCTTACATGCACGCCTATCCATGGCACTTTTATGGGTGGCCAACCAACCATAAATGAGCCATTTGTCCACTATGGCCGCAAAGCAATCCATCTTATTTGCACACCATCTCGGGGGCACCTATGAATTAACAAGCTTATAAAGTCAGTTTTAAGCTTTTATAAGCTAAGTATAGGTCAAGTTTTGAGCTTGTTATAAAGTCAGTTTTGAGCTTTTATAAGCCAAGTATAAGTCAAGTTTTGAGCTTTTATCTAACTAAGCTATGAACTAACAAGCTTATGAATTAACAAGCTTATAAAGTCAAGTTTTGAGCTTCTTACCATTTTTGAGTTTTACAAGATTATAAAGCCAAGTTTGAGCTAATTACCTCCAAGTATTGATCCTTCTTAAGGAAAACTTTTCTACACTTCCTCTTGGCCTTCTTCGCGCCCTTCTTGGCGTACCAATCTCGAACACACTGAACACGCATCTCGTGCCTCGTGTTCGAGAGTAACCTCACTATATCGTTCTCGAGATTCTTGTGGGCCTCCGGCTCCATCCCCTTATCAACCCTATAGTAGCACTGAAATTACATCGAACACATGCTTAGATGAGTGAAATGATTCCAACGCTAATAAATGATTCCAATGCTTAGAATACTTACCCAAAAAGTAGCCACCACCATGTCGGCTTTGGTATGGCATTCAACATTGTTGATGCATTCATTTGGCGGGGCTGGGGCGGCTTTGTAGTTCGGCCAAGTGAGGACGGGCTCAGGAACCCTACCCTCACCAGGCAACTGGACTAGCCCGGGGAACTGCTCCTTAAGCACAACACCAAGGAGGCAGTTCGGATTCCGGGCACCTTCCAAGCAAGTCCACGCCTTACAAAATAAGAACACAAAGACATTAGTTGTTGTTGGAACATATATATGACACATAAAAGGAACAAAAAAATCGTTAACTTACTTCTCCCCATGTGGCGCAATCAACGACCTCTGCGCGGGGTCCGGTCGAGGTGGGAGTTGTGTCATACCACGCTGGTACACCGGCTTCATCTTGGAAGAGGAGCTCCCCTCAGCCCTGCCATCACCACCCTCAACCTCGTCATCGCTATCATCATCGCTATCCTCATGCTCACCATATTCATCATGAGTGCGAACATCATAAGGATCATCCCAAAGCGGCTCCCGATGCTCCGGTGTCTCCTGCTTCCGTGCCTCCTGCTCTGGTGCCTCCTCTCGCTGCTCCAGTGCCTCCGACTGCACCGGTGCCTCCTGCTCTGGTGCCTCTATCCTGTGATAGGGTTAGTCGGCTATGGGTGGTGGTGAGTGGCGTCGGTGAGACGACCGGGTCGCTCGACCACCTCCACGACCACCTTCTCGACCATCGACTCTAGCCCTCTTTCCACCCCGGCCTCTCCCACGGGGCTGCTCAACACGTGCGGTGTGCTCGGTGGATACTATATCCGCCAGCAACTCTCTACGTAGAGGGAGATGTGGTCGAGACTCCACCGAAGGGTCACTCGCCTTACGCCGGCCCGCCATGTGTCACCTATTACAAGAAAGAGTAAATAATAATTAGTACATTGAAGAAATAACTAATACAAATTCATATATAAAAAAACAATAATATATGCAAGAAAGAGTAAAGAATAATTAGTTACGTGAAGAAATAAATAATACAAATTCATATATATATAAACAATAATATATGCAACCATTAAAAAAAAGTTGGGATGCATACAACAAATGATAGTCGCGATCATCTGTATCTTCTCCGGGATCAATAAAAACATCATCGTCACTATCACGCATGTCATCATGAATGATCTCTTCTCCGGGATCGGGTTCAGCGGCAACCACATTTCGAAAGCCTTTTCGTAACCAGTCAAGAAATGATAGGTCATCCACATCGGTAACCTCTTCGTCTTCCACTTCTTCATCATCATCACCGGTAACCTCTTCGTGTTCCACTTCTTCCTCCTCATCATCATTGGTTTCATTGTCATTCTCTACTTCCATGTTCTGACCAAACATAGAGGTGTTTCCGAAATGTTTTTTTCCCACACGTGTTTGTTGGAAAAATTCTCCTTCATTTGTGTCTGGGTCTATGTGAGGTTAATAATCCTCTTCATTGGGGGCACGTAGTTTACCATGTGGTGGCACATCGTACATGACATACCAATCTTCGAGATTCTTTACACTTTGGCAGGCCCATGGAAGATAGAAAACCTGTGTGGCCTGTTGAGCCACAATATAAACATCCGCAACATTTACACGGTTCTTCCGTTTAATTTTAACTAGCCCAACATGCTCATGAGTTGGTCTAGTGTCCTTCGGATCGAACCAATGACATTTTAAGACAACGGTGTTCAGAGGATTTTCACCATAATATAGCAGTTCGTATATTTCTTCAACTATTCCATAATACTCAACACCTCCATATATAGCTGACACACCGGAATTTGTTGTTTTCCGATCGGGCATAGTTTGCTCTTTCCTACCAGTACGAAAGCGATACCCATTGATGTTGTATTTTTCATATGTATGGACCTTAAAGTCAAAACCATTTGCGATTTGTCTCAATTCAACGTCCATCGACTCTGAATTAGCCTACAAGTTGAAATGGAAAGGCTTGTTGTATTAGTCAGAAGTGAGACGGCGAAGAAATAAAAATGGCCTATATATTACTCCCTCCGTTCCTTGATATAAGGTGCCTAAGGTTTTGAGAAAAATTCCAAAATACATGGCATATTGGTATTATACAACCCATATAGATAAATATATTTACGAAAAGAAATTGAACGGAGAGCCTAATTCCTATTATTGGCTGATTCAAAAAGTTTTCTCCCTATTTTTCTTACGGAAAGATCAGTCCAATTATAACATTACATGTACGCGTTAATATTCATGCAAAAAGCTTAGGCACCTCATATCAAGGAACATAGGCAGTATATAAGAAGTACCATTTGTGTAAACCAAGAGATGAAACCGGGATTGCTGCCTCCCCGCTTCTCAAGAAGATTGATCTCTTCGATGGAGTCTTTTTCGATCGCCACTCCATTCGAGAATTGCGCGACGAATCGACTATAGAAAATAATTAAGCGAACTTAGACACAAAAGTCGTCAAGAAGTTGCGGAACAATTAATATGTACCGAGCACTTACTCGATGTACGGCCGCACTTCTGCCAAGTTGGTCAAGATATATAATGTAATGATGTCCCATTCCTTGAAGGTCAACTTCTTTGTTTGCATAACCCAACAAGGTGCAATGCTCCCTTTAAAGAGTTTAAACTTGGATTCACGTCACTCGGTGTCGCCAGTATTGTACCGAGGCTTTGGATTATGCAAACTGTGATTAGTGGCAGCATAGTGTGCTGTCACGAAGTTTGCAGCTTCCTCGACAACGAATGCCTCAGCCATTGATGCTTCAATTCTCCGTTTATTTTTACATTTTACTCTAAGCGTCTTCTACATTCTCTCAGTTGCATAGCACCAACGGTTTTGCACAGGGCCACCCAATCTTGCCTCCATCGGTAGATGAAAAATCATATGTTGCATAGGATTAAAGAAACCCGGTGGAAAGATCTTCTCTAACTTGCATATCAACTCCGGCGCCAGTTTTTCCATCTCTTCTATCACAATAGGCGATAGTTCGCACAAAGAACACGGAAGAAATAGTTCAGCTCTGCCATTACTAGCCATTCCTTGTCAGGTATGTAGCCACGCAACATCACCGGCATTGTCCGCTCAAGCCATATGTGCCAATCGTGACTCTTCAGCCCAAAGATTTTCAACTTTTCAAGACTTGCTCCCCTTGCTAGATTCGCTGCATACCCATCGGGGAACACCAACTTTTTTTAACCCACATTAGTATTTCCCTAATGTGTTCCCTTTCAAGATTGAACCAGGCCTTTGGCTTCTCCCAATTCTTCTTCCCTTTCGATTGTCGCATGTTCAGTGACTTCCTATTACACAGACTCTCCCGATCGATTCTAGCCTTAACATTATCTTTCCCCTTATCAGTGCTGAACAATGTACCAAAAAGGGCCTCACCCTTTTTTTTCCAGTGTGCATCACGTCAATGTTGTGTGCGAGAGCAAGGTTTTTGAAATAGGGGAGATCCCAGAAGCATGGCTTGTGGGTCTAGGCGTGTTCCATATTATATCCCAAGAAATACCTCGGTCGGTCCAGATCAAGCTCCAGTGAGTTCAACTGATCTAGAATTTGTGCGCCCATCATCATCGGTGGTGCCTCGTGCTCGACAACTTTACCTTTGGTGAAATGCTTCTTGCTTTTCTGAAATCATGGTCCAGAGGCAGGAATTGTCTATGCAAGTCGAAGCAAGAATACTTGCGACCCTCCGGCAACCCATGAAACTTAAGAACATCCTTGCATTGAGGACATGGGAACCTTTCGTGCACACACCATGCAACGAAAAGTGCAAACGTCGGCAGGTCATGCATCGAGTACATCAACCAAGCATGCATTCAGAAGTTTGTTTTGCTAGCTGCGTCATATGTCCAGATCCCATTAACCCACGCTTCTTTCAAGTCATCCATCAGCGGTTGCAAGTACACATTCATATTTTTTTTTCTAGGATAGTTGGGCCCCGGATCTATCAACGTCAAGAAGATGTGCTTTCTTTGCATAAGTACTCCAGGGGGATGATTGAGGGGCATGATGAATACAGGCCAATAACTATACTGGGTTACCATCATACCGAAAGGATTGAACCCATCGAGGCCAATGCCGAGTGCCACATTCCTTGGGTCTTTGGCTTTACCTTCTTTATGTATTTCATTGAACATCTTCCACGCTTCACCATCAGAGGGGTGGGTCAACATCAAATTCCCGTATTCATCTGTAGCACGTCTAATTCCATCTCTGTTCCATGTCATCTGTTTTGTTGTTTCTTCAAGCATGTAAAGCCATTGAAGTCTTGGTAAGATCAGTAGGTAACGAAGAATGTTTACGGGTATTTTGCTTTGCGTCTTCTCACCAACACCGTTGTCTATGACAATATACCTGGAGGACTTGCAACGTAGAAAATAATTTTCATCCGCATACTCCTGCCTAAATAAGACATATCCTTTCTCACAAGCATGTATCCGCTTGATGGGCATCTTCAGTGCACCGAGTATTTTGTCTTAGTGGTATAGGTTTGCACGCATAATATGACCGTCAGGTAGAAAGCGCCCGAATAAGGTCATCCTCGCATCATAGCACTCTGTGCCCAAGTTGAATTGGGCCTTAAGAGCCATTATTTGTGCGATGGCATCTAGCTAACAAAGCTTGGTGTGCGCATGTAGTGGGAGTTTTGAAGACTCCAACATGGCATAAAAGGCATTGGGAGTTTCCTCCGGTTCTCCGTCCTCGTGACGAGCATCGTTGTAGTCATTGACCATGTCTTCGATCCCTGTACCACAATCCTCGATGCGCTGACACACTACCTCCTGTCTATCACGTTGGGCCGACCCACCATGAAATGACCACAACGTATAATCAGGAATGAAACCACACATCTGCAGGTGTTTACCCATTACATCCTTTGTGTGCCGTGAATTTTTCCTACATCTAGTGCAGGGGCGCCATGTTCTTTGTTGGCCAGCACTAAATGCGACCTCTAGGAACTCCTCGGTCTTGGTCAACCATTCCTTGGTCATATCTTCCTGACTAGGGTGACCAGTGTACATCTACGCACGATCATTCATTCTGGCTAGCTAGTACAAATTAACACAAGAAGGCATATAATTAATTACGGTGATACGGCATATGCACCTACCAGCTAATAGGTAAAGATAGGTGCTAATCCCACCCGAGTATGTGCAGATTGGGTTCATTTCCCCATGCTCTCCTCCTGATCCGAAGCAAAATTTCGACATCACCTCCCCGCTATTCTCCTGATACACGTCTCAGCATAAACTGAGAGGATGTGTAACCGGAGAACAACAAGGTGGCGCTAATGAAATCCTGCGTCCGATCCGGAGGAGAGCACATATGAGGAAATGAACTCAATCTACACATACTCGAGTTGTTCATGGATAACGTTGAACAATTCGAAAGAATCCAATAATAAATATGCAAATGAATGCATATTTATAAATGTATTCTTTCGAATGGGAGACGCATATGGGTTTATGTGACTTGCAATGAGTTGAGAGGGAAGGAACTAGCTACGCCTATCTTCTGCTATAGAGGGATAGACTACAGGGTGAAGCAACAACCCAGATTATCCCTCGGGCTTCTTGCTAATAAACTAGCATCTGATTATATATATATATATATATAGTGAAGCTATTCATCACCCAAGGTACAGAATAATTTATTCTTCACCCGAGGTAATTTTACGAACCTTTCATAAAAAATTACATTTGTAATACAAATAGTTACATTAATATGAATTCACTACATAAATTTTGACATAAAATAAAATAAAAATATAGCTCATAAGATCAAAAAAAATTACATTTTATGTATATTTTACCCCATTATTTTTACGTTTGTAATTTTACGTAACATAAAATATATTTTATGGTGATTATATTTGTTTTCGTTCTCTTTTTACGTATTAAATTAAATAAAATTTACGAAATGTAAAATTATGATGTATTAATGTCAAATCAAAGGGGGGTGAAGAATAACTATTCCTCACCCAGGATGACGAATAGTCTATCATATATATATATATATATATATATATACTAGGAAATGTGCCCGTGCGTTGCAACGGGAGAAAATATGAGAAATCGATCGTGTCAGTATATCTTGAGCCTTGTGCCATCTCTTAAGAATAAAAATATGCAGCATGAGTAGGACCAGTGGCGGCGCTAGGCCCAAGGCAGTCGGGCTGTTGCCTGGGGCGTTGCAGACGTATCCCTCGGTGATTGTAGATAATGTGCTACTATCCAGCCTGCAATTACTATATCAATAAAGGATGCACTGTGGCATGCAATATTCCTGACACCACTATTGAGTAGGATAATGTCACCATGAAAGAGTTGCAGCATACCCATTGTGTCTCGTCATAGAGCGATGATGTATTTATCGTCATTGGTAGCCTCATCGACCATCGGCTGGTTCGGTGCAATGAAAGAGATGTATCATGCCCATGGTAACCTAGTGCAGAGTGATAATAGAGTTGTCCTCATTGGTGCCCTCGTGGACCGTCAATCAATTCGATGATTTATTAATCTTGAGAATCTTCATGGAGTAGTTTATTTGCTTGGATTTCTTGTTGCATTCAAAACAAATGCAGACAAACATGTTTTCTATGTGGTATATATAATATGTGCTACCTTTTATTTAGCACCACCATTTCTTAGGAGAATAATAGTTAAATGATCATGCATAGAACTGACAGAAAAGCAACCGAGGAGAGAACTGAATTTTTTATCGGTGATAATATTCAAGTAACGTTCGCTCGAAAAGGATGAAAAATTGAATCATATTTTATGACAATTTATATTGTCATGGCGATGAAAATTAAGTTAGCAAGCATAAAAATATTAGCAAAAATCTATTGTTTTCTTATTTATTGAAAATATATTAAGTTAGCAAGCATAAATTGAATGAAAAAAGAACATGAAGTCCTAATTAATTCCACATTTCAATCAAAGAGGATTGTCGCGGTATGTGTTGTTGTCTCACTTTGTTTTCGAATTGATTATCACGACAAGAATGAAATTGTGCAACGTTCTCGCATATTCAAGGTATTTTTAGAGGCCAGAAATCCCATCTAATATGATGGTGCAATGCCATGCATGTCACCACGTCCTCCTTCTTTATTAAGCCTATTCTCGTTTTGGAGATGCATGGCTCCTTCTTTATTAAGCCTATTGTCGTTTTGGAGATGCATGGCATGCCACGTCCTTCCTTTAAGCCCCATGTATGGCATGCTTCCAACCAACGTCTGCATCTTTTTTTTTACGGAGAGATTCCCTCGTACGCTTACTACAAGGAACTTGCTGATTGTGTATTAAAGACATATATAAATTGGTTGTATCATGTATAAACCAGCGAGGTGGTACTATTAGCAGTAATTATTTTCTCTGACCTTCACAACCCCCTTGCGGCCGAAAGAGAAAAGAGAGCAGGCCCATTAGCATGTGGCTCTGGCCCAGTATGGGTGCCGTACGCTCGGCCGCTAAAAGCGATACGAACGAATCGTTAAGTCTGTGCATGTATTGTGGGTTAATTCATATAAAATTGAAGGGATTTTTAGCAAAATTATTAAAACGGAAGGAGAAATTCACCTCCCTTTATTATTAGGGAAAGATTAAGTATTTTAATGCTATTTATATTTAATTTATTTTAGTTACTATTGGCATTAAAATTAGGTACAAAACAGTAGCATTAATAATAAATTTAATATAATATAATTATATAATCATATAATTAATTAAATTAATCTAGGAAAGAATAATTTACAACTAATAATAATATGGCCATTTTTTAGTTCTTAAAATAGTAATTCTAATTGCTATAATAAAAAAAGCTATAAGTTAGGAACACAAAAAATTACTTTACATTTTTATTTTATTTATTTACTACCGCGAATTAATAAAAAAGTAAAAGAAGCTAATAGGGCGACCCAGCAATTATTTGTATCCTCTCTAATCAATAGGAAAAAATGTCTGAAGCAGACCCTTGGCCCAGTAAGGATAGGGCGAGACACTGGTAAAGAACTGCTTCCAGCCCACCCAGAAAGGCCCAATAAGGCGAATCTAATGAAAAAATCGTTTTTCCTAGTTATGTACACTATGTACTGCGGGTTGATTACCTAAAAAGGGAAGGGCTTTTATGAGAAAACGTAAAAACGGATTAAGGAAGCCACATCTCTTTATTATTAGGTATAGATATATAGTGGGTCTATTCTACAATTAATTTTAGAATAGTATTCTACAATAGGCTCCATCCTTATAAGGCAATTTCCTGAAAGAAAAAAAAAACTCACCCCCACGTCCAGCCCACCCCGTAACCTCCTCCTCTCCGACATATCTGTTTCTTCCTCCCCATAGCCTCCTTCTCTCCCCGCGGCACGCCGGCCGCCGCCTTGCCGCCGCGCCTCCCTCCCCCCGCGCTACTCTCCGTCGGCCGCCGCGCCTCCCTCCCCTCGCGTTCCTCTCCGGCGGCCGCCGCGACGTCATCTGCCAGAAGGCCCGCCTGAAGCTCCAGGAGATCGTGGCGGTGCTGGTCGAGGCCCAGGACCCCGACTACGCAGCGGAGCAGGCAGAGATCCTCTACGCCAACTTGCTCGAGGTCGCACCCCTGAGCTTGGGTTCGCTCCTCCTCCACGACCCCGCCGCCAAGCTCGTCGACAACCTCTTCAACTGGTTCGGGCCGCTCCCGCGTGCCGTTCAAGTCGCCACGCTCCACATCGGCCGCTTCTTCTTCGAGCCGGATCCGCGCACTGCGCCACTCCAGGCGGCCGGTCGCGATCTCAAGTACCTCGTCGATTCTGTCATCCCCAAGACCCGGGGCGATTTCAATGTCTACGCCACAGCTCTTGGTCTCCATGTCTACCCCGCCGGCCGAGACGCGGTCCAGCTCTTTCTCATCCTCATCGAGCAGGCCGACTCCCAGGCAAAGGAGGCGCAGCAGAAGCTGAACTACGTCGCATTCCAGAGGAGCTATAAGGATGGCTTCAACATGCGTGCCTGCAGCAGGTCACGGTTGCGAACCAAGGCCGCGCTGCGCGTGTCGATGGCGGTGACGTCGCTGCAGCAGACCATCGCCGATGTCGACCAGGTGCTGGTGGAGCTGCGCGCGATGCAGGTCAACCTGGTGGGCCGGATCCTCCGCTTAGACCCTGATCGACTACTCGGCCAGTACATCCACACGATCCTGCAACGCCAAGCTCTCCGTCTCACAAGCCCGAGCGCATCCTAGTTTTTTTTGCGAAGAAAACTTCCGATCTATTCATCTTCAAACATGGTAGTACAATGAATACTAAAAATAATAAAAATTACATTTAGACTCATAGACCACCTAGCGACGATTACAAGCACTGAAGCGAGCCGAAGGCGCGCCGCCGTCATCGCCCCTCCCTCGCCGGAGTTGGGCAAAACTTGTTGTAGTAGACAGTCGGAAAGTCGTCGTGCTAAGGCCCCGTAGAACCAACGCACCAGAACGGCAATCGCCGCCGTTGAAGAGTAGCGTAGATTGGAAGGATCAAACCTGAAGACACGCAAACACAGACGAACTATGACGAGCTTCGAGCAAATCCTCCAAGGATAAATCTGCCGAAGACACACCTCCACACGCCCACCGATGATGCTAAACACACCACCGGGATGGGGAATAGGCGGGGAGACTTTTATTTCATCTTCAGAAATCCGCCATCATCTCATCTTTTTGAGCAAGACACAAACCCTAAATAATTTTAGAGAAACATCTAAAACGATGCCCTCTCACCGACAACAACCGAGATATACCGCATCACCATGGCCCTAAGGCCACGGAGACGAGGCGGATCCGCAGTAGCGCCGGCGGGAGGCGGGAGGAGGAGGCGGCCGCGTGCGAGGGAGCTGGCGGCGGCGGCGGCTGCTGCGGGGTCTTCCGTAACTGTTGTAAAGATCCTAATGGGTTTACACAGATGCTTTCGTCCTGAAACTTCAATAGATCAGATCAACTCCAGTACAAGTAGTAGTAGTAAGTGCGTCTCGGTTCGCCTCCTGTAGGTTGTGTTGGATCGATTGAACCCTGTTAGACCCATGGAATGTGTAATCCTGTGACACATTCTGATCCAGGCTGGATTGATAAAACAATATATATCATAAGCAGTACAATAATCACACAATAAGAAATACAAAAGAAATATCATCAACAATATAAAACATATGTATAAAGAAGTACAAACTATAATATTTTTTAAAGCACTGAATTACCCTCAATAGTATTGTTTATTAATTTTTGGCAGTATAATTTATACAATTTTTAGCAATACAAAAAAAATCTCGGGCAGTACGAAATTCATAGTCCACAGAAGTACAAGATAAATCTCGAAACGAATTTACGAAAAATACAGTTAATTCATGTCAAGTAGTACAAAAATATTTTTTATTTGTCGAGCAGTACTCCCTCCATTTCTTTTTACTTCACATATAAATTTTGGTCAAAGTCAAATTTCCTAAAGTTTGATCAATTTTATAGAAAAATCTATCAACATCCACAATATGAAACCAATATCATTAGAAGCATCATGATATTAATTTTCATATGGTATAACTTTGACGTTGTAAATGTTGATACTTTTTAATATAAACTTGGTCAAACTTTATCGAATTTGACTTTGACCAAATCTTATATGCGGAGTAAAAAGAAACGAAGGGAGTACAAAACTCATATCTCACAGAAGTACAAGATACCTATCGGGGGAATTTGAGTTCCATACACATAATTTACGGGTAGTACCATTTATTCAGTTTGAGAAGTACAATATTATTATCGGGCAATACGAAAATCATATTCCGCAGAAGTACAAGGAACATGTGGAGGGATTTTGAGTTATTTGGAAAAAAATTATGCGCAGTATTTTGAGAAGTACAAAAACTTCTATATTACCGGGCAGTACGAAACTCATATTTCACAAAAGTACAATACTATGTTTCTTTCGAACAGGAAAAATCTCATTATTTTGAATATTGTTTAAAAACCATAAAGAATTGAAAAAATGTGTAAACACAAAAAACTTGCTAAATTTCAATACCTTTCCAACGCCATAACATTTGCATCATTCCGAGGTCCGATGAATATCAATGATCATCTTTTAATAAAACTGAATTTTAGTATTTTGAAAATTGTTCAAAAACTATGCACAATTTGAAAAAACTTAAAACACGAAAATGTTTGTAAATTTCTGTAGCTCTCCATTTGCGCTATTCTGATAAGTGGTTAAAAATTAATATCAAATTACTCTTCTTCTATTTTGAATGAATCTCGGTATTTTTAAAACTTCTCAAAAATTATGTAAAATTTAAAAAACCTTAATACACGAAAAAGATGGGAAATTTGAATAGCTATCGAACGCCATATCATTTACATCATTTTGAGGTCTAAAAATTATCAATAATCATCTTTTAATAAAACTGATATTTAGTATTGTCAAAACTTTTCAAAAACTATGCAAAATTTTAAAAACATTAAAACACAAAAACGTTTGGACATTTCAGTAGCTTTCCAACGGTATATCATTTGCGCAATTCCGAGTAGTGGGTAAAAAATTGTGTTTAAAACACTTTTCAATCAGTTTCTGATGTTTTATGTTTTTTGAAAATTCATAGTAAAAAATATAAAATTTTGGAAAAATTCACAATACAAGCAAGTTGAGAATTTTCTGTAGCTTTCCAACGGTATATCATTTGCGCAATTCCGATTAACGGTTTAGATTATGCGATTGAATTACTACACACATACAGAATAGCAGTACCGACTTTACGAAAAAGAAGTACAGCAGTGTATTACAGAAGAAGTGCCAGATCGTCTTCTCGGGAAGTACGAGATTATTGCAGAATATTATTCTACCATCGATTGTAGAATAGACCGCAAGTATATATATATATATATATATATATATATGGTGGGTCTATTCTAACAACACACCTTAAGACTCTTATTCTAACAACAAATCTTATTCTGCCAACACCCAGTTAACTCATCCCACCCCGAACTGTACCGCACCGCACTGACAAAAACTAACAAAACAGCTCCACCTCCCCCACTTTCCCCCTCGAACGCGTCCAAATCCCCCACCTTCTTCCTCCCCACCCCACCTCGCCGCCCCGCCCCACCCCACTCCGCCTCCATCACGTGCTGGGCTCCCGCCGCCGGAATCCACCCCACGCCGCCGCCGGAATCCACCCACGCCGCCGCCAGAATCCACCCCCACGCCAACGCCGGGATCCACCCCTGCCTCCCATCCCTCGCCGCCCCCGACCTCCAACTGTCGGCGCGCTCCCCACCACCTTCCACCGTCGGCGCGTCTCCCACCACCACGACCGGCGAGCTCGGGAGCCCATGGCGGATTCCGGCCGCCACCGACCCGAAGCGAGATCCCCACCATCGGATCTGGCCGCAACCGTCCCCGTCGAGAGGTCCATCACCAGATCCGGCGCCGCCAGTTGCCCGGTCCGCCAGAACGCGCTGCCATCCACCCCGGTCTCTGCCTAGCGCCGCTACACGCCTCAAGCTCCACCTCGCTCCGACCCCATCTGCTCGAGTGCGCCGCCTTCCCTTGGCCAACGAAGCACGCCTCCCCAACTGGATCCGTACATCCGCGGCCGACCGGCGTCGAGCTCGCCCCCCAGGATCCCGCCCTCCCCAACCTGCGCGTTTCCCCTGCTCAGGACCGAGCTCACCGGCCACATCACCATGTCAAGCTTTCGTGTTGTGTGTCAACCGTGACCTTGCAGTCCTTTGTAGAAAAAAATACAAACAAAAAATTAGAAGGAAAAAGTGCACTGCATTATCAAGTTCTCTTGTGGTTTACAATTGTTGTTGGATAGAATAAAAAATGCAATGTGGTTCATTTAGTGAGGATCAAAGTGCAATGTGTTGCTGCTCTTTGTGTTTGCGGTTCGGTTTTGTTTGGAATGTATGCCTGTCATTTGTATTATGAGCAACAACACAACACCGGTTTTATGTTGAGACTGATGTAAAAGTGGTTGAAAAATTAAGATGAAAAATGGTGCAGCTCGCTTGCCGGCTTGATGGAGTGCGGTTTTCTGTTTGATGTAGTGCGGTCAGCCGTCTGATGAAGTTCACTGAATATTGTTCGCTCGTAAAATATATGGTAAAAAAGCAAATAAAATAATGTAGTTCACTCTGGTTTGTGTTGCGGTTCACTTTCCCCCGAAGCGAACTGTGTAGTTCTCATAAAACATTTGAAAAAAACATATGCAGTTCTCTTCGTCGATGAATGCAACCGGCGCCCGAAGGATGCAGTTCGCTTCGTCGATTCCGGTTTGGTTAAAAAACAATGCGTTTCAGTTTGCCGAGAATGTAGTGCGATTGCAGTTCGTCGATTCCGTAAGCCAAAGCTTTGCCGTCAGCTTGGCCCACGGCTGCCGACATAGGAACCTTTATCGTCAGCCCTGATAGAAAGATGACGCCAAAGCTCCAAGCTGACGGCAAAACTCCTATTTCCAGTAGTGTACTCGAAGCACGGATCGGGAACTACGACATGTAACGAGTGTTCATGGATGGAGGCAGCGGCACCAACATAATATTTACCAAGACACTGGAACAAATGTTCATCCCAAACTCCATACTCAAGACTTCAAGCACAACCTTCCACGGAATCGTACCAGGCAAAGAATTTTATCCCCTCGACAAAATAAGACTAGAGGTGCTCTTCAGCAATAAGAGCAACTTTCAAAAGGAAACCTTTGAATTCGAGGTGGTCGACTTGCGTTCGCAATACCACGCCATCCTTGGACGACTGATACGTCCCAAACGTATCGATAATTTCTGCTTGCTCCATGCATGTTTTGTGTGATATTGCTATGATCTAGATACACTTTCATACACTTTGATCATATTTGTACTAACCTATTTACTCAGTGCACCCCAGTGCCAGTTTCTGTTTTCTGCTGTTTTTCTATTTCAGTTTTCGCCCAAGTTAAAATTGCTCCAAAAATCCAGTAAAATCAGATAAAAAACAGCGTATTGGAAGCTTCCAGAGTCCCGATGGAGGGCAGGGGGGGCACCACCAGGTGCCCAGGCGGCCACATGGCGCTGCTAGGGGCCTGACCGCGCCAGGGGGCGCCTGGATTCCTGGTGGGCCCCTTGGCTGCCCCCTTCGCCTATTTAATCTCCGTCACGGGAAACCTCCGAGGACATAACTATTTTTCGCGATCTCGACTCTGTTCCGCCGCCGCCATGCTTCCAAGACCGGGAGCACCAGCAGGACACTTCCCGGCACCCTGCCGGAGGGACGATCGACCTCCGGGAGCTTCCCCTCCACCATGGACGCTTCCCGAATGTGCCGTGAGTAGTTTCCTTTGGACCATGGGTCCGTGGTCAGTAGCTATGTGATGTTATCCTCCCCACTTTGTTCTTCATGGTTTAGACCTCGTGAGCTGCCCTACATGATGGAGGCATATATGTAATCTTTCTGCTGTTGCTATGCTGAGTTTGATGGGATCTGATGGATTATGAGATTATGTTCAGATTGTGATAGAGTAATATAATTGGTTCTTATCTTTTGTATTTTTTATTCCTAAGTAATTCTTGCATGTTCTTTGTGGCTGTTTATTGCTTTGGCCAAGTAGTAGGTACTAACTTCAACAGGGAACGTTATGCTCAATTGTGGGTACATGCCCCCTGATGACACGCTTGAGTGACAGAAACATGAGTCTAGGGGATGTGATGTGGCCACAAGGGGGAAAACAACGGTGCTTGTAACCGCCGTTGCAAGGATTATTTAATTTATGCAAAGTTCTTTTTAATGCAGTTGTCTGTTGCTTTGGGTTTACACTTTGGGTGGGGCTCGCAAATTAATACCAGCGAGATGTTCTGAATAGATATCTCAAGGTGGATGATTAGTAGTAGATACAGTTGGATTTCGGTCTACTTATTTTGGCGTACTGCCCACGCTTTCGAGCCTCTTCCTTTCTTTGTAGCTAAGTTAGCATTGCGGTGCGTTTATAATCCTGTCAATTGACCATCTGTAATTTGTTTACCTCGCATAGCATTTTTATCGTCTTTTGGGAGAGAGACATCACTAGTGAACATCACAGGACCCTGGTCCATATCCTCATCACTGTTTACAAGATCATTTACTTTCTTGCTTTTTACTTTGAGTTTCTATCATTATCATTATCCCTTGTGTTTTGATCCTTTGTAAACAACAAGACCGGAGAGATTGACAACCTCTCTGAACTTCGTTGGGAGCAAAGTTATTTGTGTCTATGTGCAGGTCCATGTCAGTTGCGGCGCTGACACCTACTTATCATCTCCGGAGTCCTACTGGAGACAAACCTCGGTATCTTCACCGAGGGAAACTTGCCGCTACGATGCATCTCACCTTCCACTTGGGGTAACCAACGAAGGGCGAGAAGCAATTATCATCTCTCGCGTATGAATCAAATTTGTGGCGCCGTTGCCGGGGACTCCGAGTGATAAGATAGGGGAGTTGCCCACTACCTTTTACCTTTACTTCTTAGTCTTGTTAGTTTACCTTTCAGTTTTTATCTTTGTGTCTTATATCAAAAATTACAAAAAAATTATTTATCTTGTTGTTAGTTGTCCTCCTTGTTTAGATGAACATGTTAGGACTTGGTGCTTTGCGGGAATCGGAAGTTCTCGATTTCCGTCAAAGGGATGGAGAAAATATGAAGAAGGCATGGGACAGAATTTCTGAACCACATGAAAGAATTATGCCTTGGATAACTGTAAAAATCGTGCTTAGAATTTTTTACCATGGTATTTTTAAGTGGTGTAAACACTCTCTTGATATTATAGCTGAAGGAGACTCTTTAGAGTGTGATGAAGCTAGAGCTCTTGATATTTTGCATAGTCTATCTAGTTATTTTGTTTATGATCGTAGTATTGATATTGTTATAGATAGACTTTCCACTATTGAAAAGAGGATGGATGCTCTAGACTTGAGGAAAGTAGAAGAACTTAAGTCCAACAAGAAAGAAATGTTGGAGATAGATGATGATTGGGAGACCTTTGTTAGGATTTGTATCTATAACCGGGACTTCCTTGCTTTTTGTGATATTGGATCAATAGTTTCTACCATGCAAAAAATAGTTTATGATTCTTTGAAATTAGATATGGATAAATTGGCATCTTATCATAAACATGCTAATGGAGATATTTCAGAGGTTAAAGGAAAGGTAAAAGAAGTCCAAGTTGCATTCCTTCATAGGACTACTTGATACACGAGATACCTTCTCGCCCTCGTTGGTTACCCCAAGTGGAAGGTGAGATGTAGGATAGCAGCAAATTTCCCCTATGTAGAGGATAAGGTTTGTCTCCCGTAGGACTCCTGCAATGATAAGTAGGTGGTGAAGTGAACAATGGCGCTGTTCACAACTAGGGTTGCTTACTTCACCTGGACCTGCACAAACAACAGATAGCTTTGCTCGCAACGAGTACATAGGAGTTGTCAATTCCTCTGGCCTTGTTGTTTACAAAGGATAAAACGCACGGGATAATAATGATAGTGATAGCAACGGAAAAGTAAATACTGAAAGTAAATTGATAGTGGGTGCAACAGTGGTGGAAATATGGACCAGGGTCCTATGATGTTCACTAGGGATGTCTCTCTCCCAAAAGACGATAAAATAGCCATGCGAGGTAAACAAATTACAGCTGGGCAATTGATATGATTATGTGCGCAAACCAATGCTAATTATGCTATACAGAAAGGAAGAGGCTCGAAAGCATGGGCGGTACGCCAAGACAAGTAGACCGACATCCATCTGCATCTACCTACTAATCATCCACCTTGAGATATCTATCCAGAACATCTCGCTGGTATTAAGTTGTGAATCCCACCCAAAGTGTAAACTCAAAGCAACGGACAACTGCATTAAAGAACTTTGCGTAAAGTAAACAATCCTTGCACCCGCAAGTACAAGCACTGTTGTTTTCCCCCTTGTGGCAGCAGCACATCCCCTAGACTCATGTTTCTGTCACTCAAGCTAGTCATCGGGGGGCATGAACCCACAATCATGCATAACACTCTCTCTTGGAGTCACTACCTACTACTTGGCCAAAGCAATAAACAGCAACGGAGAACATGCAAGAATTACTCAAGAACATAAACATAAAAGAGGAGAATCAAATATATTACTCAAACACAATCTGAACATAATCTCATAATACATCGGATCCCAGCAAACTCAGCATAGCAACAGCAGAAAGATTACATAAGTGCCTCGATCATGTAGGGCAGCTCACGAGGTCTAATCCATGAAGAACAAAGAGGGAAGGAGAAGGTGGACACCCCGGACTATATGTCCGAAGCGACCAGTTGTGTATACATCATGCTCCCATGATCAGTTCGCATGACACACAACTCGACATGGATATCATAGTCTCAATGTTCATAAAATACCGAATACAAGTCATACAACAATAAAGTCTTACATGGCCTCATCGGGCTCAAATACCAGCGGAATAAGAAAAAGCATCAAGGGTAGTGGAGACACAATCCACAGGGTATATCAGAGCATATCACGTCCTAGTAATTGCCGGTAGCAACATCATCATATACCTGCTCCTTCAAGCCTGGCCAATGGAATAACCAGGGACAAAGCCGTGAGTACATACAAAGTACTCGCAAACCACCTAAAGAAAGAAACAAAGTTTTGCATATGTAAATAATGGGATGCCTATATGGTGGAGTTTTCATAGGGGTTTTCTATGTTGGGGTTCGGGGCAGAAAACACAATTTTTTCATAACCTACCAGACCCATACCCAAGACCTATGCTATGCTGACGCAAGTAACGGACAGAAATAGATCACATACCAGTATGTAGTCCGTTAAGCGGGAAACGTTCCCGCATGAATGTGGTTGATGTAGTCGTACCGACAATCCCCGATGCCGCGAAGATCCACGATGACTCCTGTAGCCACCCGATCCTTGTAGACCGATGACGGGATTACGTCCCCGTCGGAACATTGTCGATGAAGACCTCGCGATACGGCCACGACGACGAAGTAGCACCACAAGTGTAGTGCCTCGCGGGATTATGCACATACAGTATACCCGACGTCCCTCCGGGCTCCGAACCAGTAGAGCAGCGGAAAGAAGATGGATTCGGATCCCGATTCCACCAGCACGACGGCGTGCGTATAGTGGAGAAATCCCCAACCAAGTGTAGACTCCAAACAAGGGGAGTCCACTCGAGGAAGGAGAATGGAGGGAGAGAGAGATGAGAACTTATCTCAAAAATATCATGATTAAAAGGGCACCTCTACCCCTCCTTATATAGGCCAAGGAGGGGTGCCACCCCCCCTCCACTTCCGGGGTGGGACTAATCCCAAGGGAGGGGGGTGGCGCACCAATTAAAGGGGGTGGGCCCCCTCATGGCGCCATGGCCCATGGGGGAGGAATCCTTCTCCCCCTAATGGGCCCTATGAGGCCCATATGCCTTTTAATTCATTTTTTATTATATTTAAATACATTTTAATATTTAATTCATATAATTAAATAATAAAACATATATTAAACATTATTAAATATATTTTGAACCTTTCCAAATACCCGGAACAACTTCCGGCCTTCATCGGAACAATTCCGGTGTTCTCTCCAATTTCTCCGGTGATCCCGAATCAATCCTTACTGCGTCGAGTACCCTTAAGTGTAACACCCTACGGTCCGGGAAACAACAGACATGATCGAGACAATCTCATTGATCAATGACTAATCAATTGGACCTGGTTACAATCGTTGATAGCCCCTGCGCTTCCATCGAATGAACTTCAATCGTTGTTGGATCCGTTAACCGTGTGCCTATTCCCTTTGTCCTGGTACTTTGCTTCTCCGAGGTTTGATCATCGGTATCCAATATACCTAGTTCGTCATCGTTCTCAACAAACAAGTTTACTCATTCTCGTGATATTAAAACTCCGTGACCTAGTCACACGTTTGCAAACTTTATGATGCAATATCACCGAGTGGGCCCAGAGTACCTATCCGTCACACGGATGGACAAATCCCGCTTTGATCTATTTGCATACTCATCAACCATCTATTTCGGAATACCCAAAGTGCACCGTTATGGCCAGCATATTTCAGTCAGGCCGTGGGATACAAATCAAAGTATCCTCATAGATGACAATTACGTATGATCATTACGGTCAAAGGATCTGGTCACTACGTTATAGTTATCGCAATGTCGAACTATGTGACTTGATCACATCGCAACACTTCTGGTGGGTGTATGTCCATCATATCATTATCCAATGATACGACTCCATTGTCAACAGACGCCATTGTCTCATGATCAGGAAACCTTGATCATCAATCACCCAATGGACTAGTATACAAGGGTTAACTAGGGACCTGGTTGTTTGTATACCACACCTGTATTAATTTTTCCGCTTAATACAGTTTTAGCATAGTATCAAACGTATTATGAACTAATGGAATATGCTCGATAAAACATATTTTATTTGCCTCTAGGGCACATTCTCAACAGTCTCCCACTTGCACTAGAGTACAAATAATCTAGTTGCATTTTCTCTGGATCATAACTCCTTATTGATCATACTTGCCCGTGGAAGAGGTTGTATCAATGGTCTGGGTACCATTGAGAACCGTATGTCCTTTTGCAAATCATAATGTCACCTAATTTGACATTCCTTCATTATCCACTATAATGATGAGGTATATATATTTGGCGGTGAAGTGAGACTTCGTTTGCTGTGTCATAGCAATGACATCCGGTGGGTCACGCGGACTTTCCCATAGTCATGCACACTTGAAACTCACTCAATCAGAAGTCGAACTTCTTAAGCCATAATATAACTCCTGCTACTTCTAAAGCAGCCACATCAATGTAGATTCAATCCTTAGTGCATTGTATGCAACTTTGATGTCTAACCATGTTTCTTTTAACTTAGGCATTCATTAGTATGATATCTCAATTTTCTAGTTTAGTGTCAAAACTTGAACCAGCATAACATTTATGGTCAAGTCCACTATCCTTTACAAATTTGAGATGTATCCTCACTTCTCTTCAGACACTGAAGGATAAACTTAACTCTTTGTTCAATGATTTACTCATAAATCATATCACAACATGTTCTTACTACTAAGAACTTGGGTCACATTACGTCGAGTACATAACTCTGGTTTTATATGAAAGAACCTATGACAAAGGCATAGAGGATCCAACACATCCATTTCTTTCATTAACCATTAACCATTGTTCTTGTACTGAGATTAACTCAACAATTCTCTTGGATATACAAGTAAGAACCACTTCTTGACTTGTCCCATTCTGAACTCCTTCAGAATCTTATCCAGGAAAGTATTACGACTCAATTTTATTAAACACATATCTATCTTAATAGATCTTCAATGCTTAATACTTATTCATCTTCATTTATGAAAGATTCAAATAATCATTAACACCAACTGCACCATTCATAATATGTTATCCATATATGAGAATGTTATCATGCTCCCACTCAAATATGTCATGCACATATTAAGTTATAGGATAACACTCATATTGCTCCCACTCAAATATGTTGGCCACATATAAGACAAGGATAACATCCACATGGCTCCCACTTAGATATGCCAGACACATATTAAGTTCAGGATACTAACCACATGGCTCCTACTCAAATATGTCATTTACATATAAGTCTAGGATAATACTCCCATAGCTCCCACTCAAAATATGTCGTCTACATATTAAGTTTCAGGAAACTATTCATCTCCCACTCAGTTTCATGCAAATGCATGTTTCCTCGATATTTTGGTTAAGTCCAAAATCCTTTGATCATCCATCAAAATGATAATTCAGTTTACGAGACACTAGTATCCATATGTTTTTCCAAAACCTTCTTGTTGTACCAATTACAACACTTCTTCAAATACAGGATTTGAGGAAGTCACGGTATTGAGAACAATCGTGGATCAATCGTAGTGAATATCCCTTTGACTCAAGCATTGCTACACATTGTAGTCAACCCATTGAATTTGTCATAAACAATCTTTGTGACAAACCAATCTTGACGTCCCTTTGATGTTCACATTTATTCCTCTAACTCTGAAGTTATTGTGAATATCAATTAACCTCCTTACTTGATAAGATTCAAGCAATCTTAAATGTAACTCAACATAGGATTTCATGACTCGTAGTCATATCTCGTATTTAGGTCCACCATCGCTTCTTTGTAGTTCGTAGGAATGTCTAGTTCCATTAACATGACAAGTGAATCATGAATATCATTTTGCACCAGGGGAAATTATATATTCTTGAATCCTACCTTTCTCAGTAAAAGATCCCATCAGAAGATCATGATCATTATCATTAGTTTCTCCTCTTATTGTAGAGCTTTGCTTCGAGAACATATTTCGTTGCACTACCCTGACGTTCGGAGGAAAGGTCAATTACCTTGGTTGAACTTTCACTTTTCTTCCATTACCACATTTATCAAGAAGAATTCTTGACAAACACCAAACATAGCAATACAAGTTTTGCTCCTTTTGGTTCTAGTTGTGGAAGATGCATCCATAGTTGTCTAAGGATACACTACAAAGATAATTTATCTTACATAAATCAAGCTTCCTAGAAACCACAACACACCATGACATATATAGTGTTGGTTTCCACAAACTCAGATGGTTCCCTATGCTGAAGTGAGTGTTTGCATATTAAATTAATAACTCTAAACAATAATAACGTAACTTGGTAAGAGATAACTTAGACCATACACTTTTCGATAGAATATGATCACAATGTTCAGACACGTCAATCATATTGAAGTGTCTCAAGACATTGCAATTTGTGGAACAACTTTCACACAAGTCTTTATGCCCAAGACTAACTCAAAACATTTGTCACTTTGATCAAATCGTAGAGACTTGTCTTTCTTGTTAATTCAATACCCATCTTTACTCTGAAATCCCTTTTGATCATATCAAATTATTTCAGACTCATGTTTCATTAGTGAATACAAATATTCATCTAAGTCCACATACGAAGTTCACGAAATAATTAAATTCACCACACGCTGACATACGATACATCACAAAGTATGATATTCAACAATCAGTACACATTTTGTTTACCAGAATGCGAGGTTTTAGTAATCTCACCTAAAAGGCATGGTTTGTATGTGTCAAGAGATCAAGTATCTTAAGACATCATCATACCATTCATGACTTAAACTGTAGTGTCATTATTAAGCCTGGATATTTCTTGGCATTACAATATTTCTTATAAATGATCAAACAACTATCATCAATATAAGAATAACTCATTCATAATCGTAATGTGACCATAAGAGATATCATTCATAAAAGGACAACAACTGACTTGTTTCTCACTAATATGAATAATTGTCTTCGCGAGACGCAAGACACACTAATAAAGTCCTCATTCAAACGATCATAAAATTTATTCATATATTAATCAATTGATAGATGTAGAGGGAGAGTGTTGTCGACCATCAACTATCTTGATTGCCATCAGCACACATTGTCACCTCATCCCTTCCAAGTCACTCGCAAGCAGTAAGTTCAAGCATCGAATACTTAATCAACCGCTATTAGTGTTTCGTGGGAAAGACATTTATAACTCGTATATGAAATATACCTTCTCCGTCAATGACCATTCCTGCATTGGTTCTACTCTTAAAGTTCTTGACTTTAACCATGACCTCATGACAGGTGAACGATTCTCCTTCATGACATAGTCCAGACATGGTCTTTGTAACTGGGAGGAAGCGGATAAACTCCCCAGTTATCGCAAAGTAACCAGTCATTCAGTAGTCCAAGTTATACACAAGGTGTTCCATGTATCTTATACATTTTCCAAGTGACTTTCTCAGCAGGTTGTTCCTTCCACCATAGTTGAAAGAAACCCCGTCCATATACTCATATTCCATTACTCTGATTTGTGACCAAGTGCTTTCAAGTTCACCTAGCACATCATACGTGTTGGTTAACATGCATTCACAATTCCGATTCCATAGAATGAATTATGGTGTATTGGACAGTCATTCATAAGTGATGGTGAGTGCGATACTCATCATCATCTTCCTTGATTACAGAGTTGTCAGGTGTATCTCCTAGAAGTTCTTCGTATTATGTTTAGCAAGTCATTACTAATGAGTATGTCTCTAATGGTGTTGGTACACATCAATGAAGTAAGACCCATTTACCTTAAGTTCTATCATACTAAAAGAGCCATAGTTCTAAACATTGGTATGACGTTATCTACAATGATATTTGCTAAGACATGAAGATTAAGTTCATAATATGGAGTTCATGTTTCTAAAAAAAACAATTCTGGAACTCCCACTCAGACAAACATCCCTCATAGTTTGTTCTTAGTGATTACACGATCCTTGAAGAACATACCTCCCCCGTGTGACACGACCATCAGTATGTTGTTCAAGGTAGGCCATCATGCCAATCACATCATCCATGCGACTCATGCTCGACCTTTCGGTCTCTTGTGTCCCGAGGCCATGTCAGCACATGCCAGGCTCGCCACAATAACCTTAGTGAGTAGATGCCGCGTATGCAAGGCCATGTTTCTGGACATGCTAGGCTTGCTCCACCCATCTCTTGTGAACGTAAAAATGATTGACACCCGTGTGACACGTGATGCCTCCATAATGAAGAACTTTCCAGATGGTGCTTCACTAAGGAAGGACACTTTGTTGGATTAGTGAGGGATCATCCTATTATGCTACCGTCGTATATCTAACATATTAGCAAAACAAGATGCAACAGTATAAATCATACATGCTATGATTCCCCCCGACATGCAAATTAAAGTTGAAAACGCCTTTCTACTTTATCTTTTGCAAGTTTTACGTGGCTGCTAGGGGTTTCGAGAAAATAACCGCTTTCTATCCTGCGAAAAGAAGCCACAACACCAATCCACAATTGTCTCAATTACACCCCTGTCGGGGCCCTCCGTTGCAAACATCTTCGCATCGCTAATGCAGAGAGACAGACACCCCCCAGCCACTTTATATGGTACAAGCCATATGTCAAGCGTGGAACCGGTCTCGCGTAAACGCGTAAGGTCGGTCGGGGGCCGCTTCATCAAACATTGTCGCAACGCTAAATGAGTACACGTGAGAGGGTAACAATTGGAGAATTGATGCCCACATACTAGATGTGTTCTATCCGTACAATACATCTACGCATAGCCTTGCTCATGATACCACTGTTGGGGTTCGGGGCAGAAAACACAAATTTTTCATAACCTACGAGACCCATACCCAAGACCTATGCTATGCTAATGCAAGTAACGGACATAAATAGATCACATACCAGTATGTAGTCCGTTAAGCGGGAAACGTTCCCGCATGAACGTGGTTGATGTAGTCGTACCAGCAATCCCCGATGCCGCGCAGATCCACGATGACTCCTGTAGCCATCCGATCCTTGTCGACCGATGACGGGATTACGTCCCCGTCGGAACGTTGTCGATGAAGACCTCGCGATACGGCCACGACGACGAAGTAGCACCACAAGTGTAGTGCCTCGCGGGATTATACACATACAGTATACCCAACGTCCCTCCGGGCTCCGAACCAGTAGAGCAACGGAAAGAAGATGGATTCGGATCCCGATTCCAGCAGCACGACGGCGTGCGTATAGTGGAGAAATCCCCAACCAAATGTAGACTCCAAACAAGGAGAGTCCACTCGAGGAAGGAGAAAGGAGGGAGAGAGAGATGAGAACTTATCTCAAAAATATCATGATTAAAAGGGCACCTCTACCCCTCCTTATATAGGCCAAGGAGGGGTGCCAACCCCCCTCCCCTTCCGGGGTGGGACTAATCCCAAGGGAGGGGGGTGGCGCACCAATTAAAGGGGGTGGGCCCCCTCATGGCGCCATGGCCCATGGGGGAGGACTCCTTCTCCCCCTAATGGGCCCTATGAGGCCCATATGCCTTTTAATTCATTTTTAATTATATTTAAATAAATTTTAATATTTAATTCAGATAATTAAATAATATAACATATATTAAACATTATTAAATATATTTTGAACCTTTCAAAATACCCGGAACAACTTCCGGCCTTCATCGGAACAATTCCGGTGTTCTCTCCAATTTCTCCGGTGATCCCGAATCAATCCTTACTGCGTCGAGTACCCTTAAGTGTAACACCCTACGGTCCGGGAAACAACAGACATGATCGAGACAATCTCATTGATCAATGACTAATCAATTGGACCTGGTTACAAACGTTGATAGCCCCTGCGCTTCCATCAAATGAACTTCAATCGCTGTTGGATCCGTTAACCGTGTGCCTGTTCCCTTTGTCCTGGTACTTTGCTTGTCCGAGGTTTGATCATCGGTATCCAATATACCTAGTTCGTCCTTGTTCTCAACAAAAAAGTTTACTCGTTCCATTGATATTACAACTCCGTGACCTAGTCACACGTTTGCAAACTTTATGATGCAATATCACCGAGTGGGCCCAGAGTACCTATCCAACACACGGATGGACAAATCCCGCTTTGATCTATTTGCATACTCATCAACCATCTATTTCGGAATACCCAAAGTGCACCGTTATGGCCAGCATATTTCAGTCAGGCGGTGGGATAAAAATCAAAGTCTCCTCATAGATGACAATTACGTATGATCATTACGGTCAAAGGATCTGGTCACTACGTTATAGTTATCGCAATGTCGAACTATGTGACTTGATCAAATCGCAATACTTCTGGTGGGTGTATGTCCATCATATCATTATCCAATGATACGACTCCATTGTCAACAGACGCCATTGTCTCATGATCAGGAAACCTTGATCATCAATCGCCCAATGGACTAGTATACTAGGGTTAACTAGGGACCTGGTTGTTTGTATACCACACCTGTATTAATGTTTCCGCTTAATACATTTATAGCATAGTATCAAACGTATTATGAACTAATGGAATATGCTTGATAAAACATATTTTATTTGCCTCTAGGGCACATTCCCAACATTCTATCTACTCAAGATTATTATTAAGTTGGCAAGTTTTAAACTTGGCATATTTTATTTCCCACCAATGTATTTGGATAAGTCAAGTCCAACCTTTTCTCCAACAATATCAACATCATCATCATCGAACCATAAAATCGGTACCGGACTTTCTCATCTACTCCCCACAAAGTGTGGCCTCACTAGCTGTCCATGACCGTGGACTCCGGCTACTTGAATAGATTTACACTCTGCAGAGGTTGTACACTTTACCCACCACATTTGATACATCCGCCGTGTGTCCCCAGGGATCTTCATACCTCAGTTTGCGGGTCTCGGATAATCGACCATAGTCTTCCCCTTGCCTACCCTAGTACAGGTGATCTACCCGATGCCCACATCCTGAACTGTCCGTGTGCAAGGTCATGCTCCTCTTGGCCACATGCCTTCACCGTAGTAGAGGTGTGGAAAAGTTCCGTGCCACCGATGCCTCGGCAGCGACCTCACCTCTGACGCATCGGTAGGCTTACAGGCTTCTATGTATTATGTAGTTAGAAGATCCCCATACTAAGATATGCAAGCTTCCAACTAGCCCTGTCCCATACCAGAGTATAGTGGTTGTACTGTAAGGCTAGGTTTTGGCGGCACTTATAGAGAGTCCCTCCAGACTTTGTCCATGTCCGACGATGTTCCACAAACCCGGCCATACCACCTTCTTAGGTGTATGCCGTACCATATCAAGTGAAGTATGACTATCCAAGTTGTTATGTAATGCTAAATACTAGAGCTGAGTGATGGTCTTGATAGAATGTCGGGATCATCGGGGTTCTACTTAGTTTTTCCCAAATAGGTAGGCTATGGGGTGGTTTGGAGTTTTCCTAATATAACTAATACAGTCCCAACCCATATGGACATAATAGCATGATACAATATATATGATACAAAAGGAAAGTAAATATGGGTAAAGTGAAGTTTAAGTTTTGACGGTGGCTTGCCTTCCTTGGCGATGTACCCTGGATCGGCTTCTTCGATGGCTTGGAAGGAGTCTTCACCTACAGCGTCACGTGTATCGTCTACAACGTTGCGGGAAAGAATACACATCATTACAACGGGGCAATAACAAGCAATGCACACAACACTCAGCTTACAAAGAAAAACACAAGCAACAAAGGACAAAACAAAATTTCAAGGTTTTATATTTATTAAGATTTAAACTTTATACCACTTCAACAAGGTTAAAATTTATAACAAGGCAATAGGATAATTTTGGTGGATTTATTAACATCAATATTAAATAAAACAACTTTAACTAAAAGCAATGTTTTTACCCATTTTAATCACTAACAACTTTTAAATAACTTTATTTTCATTATCTAAATTCATAATAAAATTGCTACTGACCAAAGGAAATTTATAATAGTAAGCTAATAATTTAATACTACTACCATAAATTCCGTAGAAATTAAACTAGCAAAAGAAATAATAATAAAAGGGTCACAAATTTATCTAAGCTAAATAATATTCTACACATACAGAAAAGTCAAGAATATTCACAGGAACATAAACAAGTCAACATTACATTTTTAGGGTCAACAGAGAATTAACTAAAACTATTTTAAGCTACTAACAAAAGCAATTAACTAGTTAAAACTAAAGAAATCATTTAGGTACTGTACAAAAATTATTCTAAACACGCAGAAATATAGAGCTTAATTTTATGCACACAACAAAATTTATTTCACTGGATTTGGAGTTGTAATTATTTTTCTAGAAATAAAATGGTGTTGCTATATAAATCAATAAAAAAATTGTAGGCCGGCCCGGCTATCTGACGCCCATGGCGCTCTCTTTCTTAAAAAAAACGAACGGGTATCGGCCTCCCCAGGCCGTTGGATCTAAGTGGGATCCGACGGCCAGGGGGCCGTCTTCCTCCCCTCGCCCAGGCGAGGGCACGGGAGCCCTCTCATGGCGGCCAGAGGCCAGCACGGCCGCACCGGTGGCCCTCCGGTGGCCGGAGGCCGGCGGAAAGTGGCGGCGGCGGTAGGGGGCCCCAGGGGGTTCCATTTTTTCCCCAAGAAGGGCTGCGCGACGTGGGTAATGGGGGCACACCATGGCGGACAGTAGGGGTTAGGGGTGCTCACCGGGGTTGCTCGGGACGGCGGCGGACAGCGGGGAAGGGCGGCGGGCGTGCGACACGGGCAGGGGGTTCCGTTTTTCCCCAAAGCAGCGACGAGGGACGTCGGGAGTGGTGTGGGCTTGGGGTAGACGAACGACGGGCGGCTGCGGCTGCTTCGGGCTCTCCTCGCCGGCGACTCCTTGCCGGCGTAGCTCCGGTGTGGGGGCGGAGAGGCGGCTCGCCGGCCGAGCCTCCACCTCCTTCTCTTTTCTCCCTCTTCCTTTCCCTTCCTCCTTCTCCTGGCATCTCAGTTCCTTCTCTCCTCGGAACTAGCGGGGTGGGGTGGTTCTGGATGGTGAGAGTGGAGTGAGGTGGGAGCGGGGAAGTGCCCCTCCTTTTATAGAGAGGGGAAGGGGGGTGCGAGCGCTGGAGGGAGGGGTGCGGGCGCTCCCGCCTCCTCGCCTACTGGCCAGCGATGTCGGTGGCGAGGGCTGGCGTCACGGCGCTGGCATCACCAGCGGGTCCCTCAAGTGACGTCACACGCGAGGAAAGCGGAGATGGGCTGCGGCCCAAGGGGTGGTTTCTTCTTTGTTTTTTTATACTAATAAAACTGGTTTTGCAAAAGGTTTACCTCCGGTTGGGTTTAAATTTGAAACGAAATTTCAAATTCAAACCCCCAAAATAATTTATAAAACTCCAGGAGTATTATTCTAATTTATTTATAATTTCTAGAGATTTTATTATTATGCTTATAATATTATTATTATTATAGTAATAGTAATAAATCATTTAGCACTTTTTAGGAATTTTAATTAAATACTTTCTGCTATAGGGGTATTTTTCATTATTTAGATAATGAATTTCTATGCAAGAAAAACTTTATTTGGTGAAAATATTAGTGATGCTAATATGCTATGGTGGTGATATGTTGGTAGATCAATACGTGTGGTATGTGCTAATTATTTTTATTGGTTGATTCTTTTTGGCATGACCAGGGAAAACAAGTAGGGCATTAGCACAAGGCAAGAAGATAACAAGCATGGCAGGGCAATTTTATTTGCATCACATCACAACTTTAGCAAGTTTTGTTACCCCTAATTTTTGCTACTCTAATAACAGCGTAATAAAAGTTGGGATGTGACAGACCTTCCCCCCTTAAAAAGAATCTCGTCCCCGAGATTCACAAGCTAGTGAAGAGATGCAGAAACTCGCGCTTGAGGTAGTCCTCCCGTTCCTAGGTGGCTTCCTCCTCTGTGTGGTTTGTCCACTAGACCTTGTGGAACTTGATCGCGCGCTTACGGGTGACTCGGGTGGCTTCTTCCAGGATACGAAGGGGCGTCTCACGGTATGTGAGATCCTGGTTGATGTCCACCGTGCGGTGATCGATGTTCTTGAAAACATCGGGCTTTTACGGCACCTCCAGACAGTTCCGGAGCTGCGAGACGTGGAAGACATCGTGCACATCAGATAGCTCTGCTGGAAGTCTCAACTGATAGGCAACTTGGCCTCGTCTGGCTATCACCTCAAATGGTCCGATGTAACGAGGTGCTAGCTTTCCCTTCACATGGAATCGATGCATTCCATTCAGTGGGGTGACTCGGAGATACAAAAAATCTCCAACTGCAAAAGTCACCTCTCGACGCTTGGGGTCGGCATAACTCTTCTGACGAGACTGAGCGGTCTTGAGACGCTCACGAATCATTTGGACCTGCTCTTCGGCCTCCTTCAGAACATCGGGTCCGAAAATCTTCCCTTCTCCGGTCTGAGACCAGTTTAGGGGCGTGCGACACTTCCTCCCATACAAAGCTTCAAATGGGGCCATCTGCAAACTCGACTGGTAGCTGTTGTTGGAGGAGAATTCTGCATAGGGCAGGCAGTCCTCCCACTTGGAACTGTAGGCTAGAGCACATGCGCAGAGCATATCCTCTAGTATCTGGTTCACTCGCTCGGTCTGGCCTCCAGTCTGCGGGTGATAGGCTGTGCTGAATGTGAGCTTGGTTCCTAGTGCCTCCTGGACTTGCTTCCAGAACCTCGAGGTAAACTGGGTACCTCGGTCAGACACAATCTCCTTCGAAACTCCGTGCATGCATACGATCCTCGACATGTACAAGTCTGCCAGCTGGTCTCGTCGATAGGTGGTTCGCACGGGAATAAAGTGCGCTACCTTGGTGAGTCGGTCGACGATGACCCAGATAGAGTCATGTCCTTTGCTCGACCGCGGTAGACCTGTGATGAAGTCCATGCCTATTTGTTCCCACTTCCATTCAGGAACTCGGAGTGGTTGCAGCAATCCTGTAGGTCTTTGGTGCTCTGCTTTCACTCCTTGGCATATGTCACACTTGGCGACATACAAGGCAATTTCACGCTTCATACTGTGCCACCAGAACAAGTCCTTCAGGTCTTGATACATCTTAGTTCCTCTAGGGTGGATGGATTAAGGTGTATCGTGAGCTTCCTTCAGGATAGTGAGCTTCAACTCCTCTATGTCGGGCACACACAATCGGCCACCGAAGCAAAGAACTCCTTCATCATCTACCATGAACTTTGGGGCCTTGCCGAGGGGCATCTTCTTCTTGATTCCCTCGATACTATCGTGTCTCTTTTGTGCCTCCTTGATCTGATCAAATAGATTCGGAGTCAGCTTGAGGTCAGCAAGATAACCGGGTGTAACCAGCTCCAAACCCAGCTTCTCGAACTCCTCGTGCAGAGCTGGTTGCGTCTCTCTGATCATTGCATTAAGTGTGCAGGGCTTGCGGCTGAGAGCATCTGCTACCACGTTGGCCTTGCCAGGATGGTAGTGAATTTCGAGATCATAGTCTTTGATCAACTCGATCCATCTCCTCTGCCTCATGTTCAACTCCTTCTGCGAGAAAATGTACTTCAGGCTCTTATGGTCTGTGTATATGTCGCAACGGTGACCCATCAGGTAATGTCTCCATCTCTTGAGAGCAAGCACAACAGCGGCTAGCTCCAAGTCGTGTGTGGGGTAGTTCAACTCGTGCGGCTTCAACTGTCGTGACAGGTACTCAATCACCTTGCCCACTTGCATAAGAACACAACCCAAACCAACCTTCGATGCACCGCAGTACACATCAAAGCTCTTGGTCAGGTCAGGCATAGTCGAAACTGGGGCAGATACCAATCTCCTCTTCAACTCCTGGAAACTGGCTTCACACTTTTCCTTCCACACAAACTTCTGGTCCTTCTTTAGCAGTTGGGTCATGGGTCGTGCAATGCTGGAGAAGCCTTCCACGAACTTGCGGTAGTATCCCGCTAGTCCGAGGAATCCTCTAACTTCAATCTAAGTGGTCGGAGTTGTCCAGTCTATGATGGACTAAATCTTGGCGGGGTCGATGGATATTCCTCCCTCTGACAATACATGTCCCAAAAATCCGACTTCCTTGAGCCAGAACTCGCACTTGCTGAACTTGGCGTACAGCTGGTGCTCACGCAAAGTCTCGAGGACTAAGCACAAATTCTCGGCGTGCTCTTCTTCGGCCTTGGAATATATCAGGATATCGTCAATGAAGACCACCACAAACTTGTCGAGATACTTCATGAAGATCTTGTTCATGAGATTTATGAAATAGGCCGGGGCATTGGTAAGTCCGAAGGACATGACAGTGTACTCGAACAAACCATAGCAGGTCGTGAAAGCTTTCTTGGGGATGTCCGACTCGCGGACCTTCAACTGGTGATATCCGGTCCTCTCGATCTTGGAGAAGACTCGGGCTCCGTTCAACTGGTCGAAAAGATCCTCGATCTTAGGGAGCGGATACGTGTTCTTGATGGTCACCTCATTCAGCTTACGGTAGTCCACACACATGTGTATGGTGCCGTCTCTCTTGTCCACAAAGAGAACCGGCGAACCCCAGGGTGAAGCACTGGGTCGAATCAGTCCCTTCTGGAGCATGTCATTCAGCTGCTTCTTCAACTAAACCAGCTCTTCGGCATTCATCCGGTAGGGTCTCTGTGTAATTGGGGCTATGCCAGGCACTAACTCGATGATGAATTCGATATCCCGATCAGGCGGCATACCGGGTAACTCCCTAGAAAGACATCCGGGAATTCGCATACAACCTTCACCTCATCAAGTGGTGGCACCGAGACACTCTAATGACAGAAGGTTCGGGCAGTGTCTTCCTTGTTGGTGTACTCTATCTGAACTCCATCAGCACTCGTGAGGTTGACTTTCCTCTCTGTGCAATCTATCCGACCTCGATACCTGGACAACCAGTTCATGCCAAGTATGACCTCTATCCCTTTTGTTCCCAGCACAATCAATTCAGCCGGAAACGTGACTCCACAGATCTCTATAGGCACATCAAGACAGGTGCGATGTGTCGTTACCCTAGATCCAGGAATTTGCACGCTCATGACCCGTGTCAAGAGCTCGGCCTTCATCCCACTTCTATTCACAATTGACTCCGTAAAAAACGAGTGTGATGCACCCAAATCAAACAAAACCTGGGTAGGTACCGAATTAACTAAGAACGTACCCAAGATGACGTGTCCTGCCTCCTGGGCTTCCTAGGCTTGTACATGATGCAGACGTCCCTTGGCGGCGTGGGATGCACCGCGCTGTGCATTGTTGCGGTCGGGGTTTCCTCTGGCTGGTGCTGGAGCATTGGGGCGTGAAGCAGTATTCTTCTTGTTGGACACTCTGTCGAATACTGGCCCTTCTGACCACATCTAAAACAGATCACTCCCGGGTTGCAGGGAACTCCGTCTGCTGGATGCGAAACTCCAACAGGGCGGGCAGGAGCATTGGGGCGTGGAGCTGGGTAAGGGCTCCTCTGAGGCTGGGGTCCTGACCTTGGCGGCTGTGTCGGACGCAGTCGGGGGTTGCTGGATCCACCCTACTGCATCATGCGGCACTTTCGGTTCTCAGAGGCCATCTTGAGCTTGCCCTCCATCATGATAGCAGCATCGGCAAGAGACTCAAGATCGGGGAACTGCATGGCCACCAGGACAACCTGCAGCTCATCGTGTAGTCCATCCAAGAAACGGTCCCTCCGCTTCTCCTTGGTGTCCACCTCCTCCAGGGCATACCTCGACAACTGAGTGAAGCGGTTAAGTTATACAACCACAGTCATACCCCCTTGCTTAAGGTGGCGGAACTCGTCCTTCATCCTCCTGATCAGTGCAGTCGGGATGTGCGCCTTCTTGAATTTCTCGGAGAACTCAGCCCAGGTGAGTACTTGCCCTTCAAGAAGATGGGAACGCACTCCTTCCCCCCAACTCCTTGCGGTGCCGGTGAGGTAGTGGGTGGCATACAGAACCTTCTCGTTGTTTCCAACAGCGGCGACATCGAGATTGTTCTCCATGGTGCGGAGCCAATCCTTAGCATCCAAAGGCTCTTTCGTCTGCAAGAACACGAACGGGTTGGTGTTTTGGAAATCATGGAGCCGAGACCTGGTCTCCTCATTCCAACCAGCTCCTCCGCCTCCTTGGTTGGCATTGGTGGCGGCCTGGACTAGCTGCTGGAGTGCAGCCATGTTCGCCTGGCGCTCGTCACGAGCAGCCTGGCGCTTCTCCATCAGCAGTTGCAGAAGCTGCGCCATGTTCGAGTCGGGTGGTGGCCGTGGCGCGTCACCGGATCCACTCGGATTGGCGCGGGAGCTCCTCGGCATCTTGATGTTGTTGCGCAAGATAAGAGGGAATTTAGTCTACAAGGGGGATAAGTCCCTAACAATCTAGTTATCACACACAATCAAGACTTATAAAATAGGTAATAATCATGCAACTAGCAAATCACCACATGGTAGCATAACGATAGCATAAGTCTCACACATAATCAAGTCTTACAGGTAACCAACCACACATGCAATGTCTAATGCAATCTCCAAAAGGGCATCCAATAACTAACGACGCCTAGAGCTCATCCTCATCGCGATCATCGATGAAGTCCTCATCATCAGTGTTCGGAGCCTCCTCGTACTCCTCCTCCATCCAGTCCTCATCATCAATGATATGGGCGTTCTCCTCCTTCTAGATGTCCTCGCTATTATCCAGAGCAGAAATCTCATCCTCCAAATCGTCGCACTTGCGCTTCAGGCTCCTGGTCCTCTTCCTCAACATCTTGTTACTCTTCTCCAGACTGGCGACCTTGTCCTGTAGCTCCTTGATAATATTGTCCCGGGTCTCCAACTCGATGGGGGCGACGGGGGCGGGACCCTCTGTCTGGAGGTTGTAGTCATGCTTAACCCGGACCTCATCCAGCTGAGCCTGAGTCAGTGCCAGGTGTCCCTCTAGAGCGAACAAGTGGTCCTTCAGGACCGGGTGAGGAACGCTAGGAGTGGGATCTCCCTCACCATCGCGCATCCCGTAGTGATCTCCTTGGTAATTATTTTTATAGAAATAAAATGGTGTTGCTATATAAAAAATAAAAAAATTGTAGGCCGGCCCGGCTATCTAACGCCCACGGGCGCTCTCTTTCTTAAAAAAAACCGACCGGGTATCGGCGTCCCCAGGCTGTTGGATCTAAGTGGGATCCGACGCCCAGGGGGCCGTCTTCCTCGCCTCGCCCAGGCCAGGGCACGGGAGCCTTCCCATGGCGGCCAGACTCCAGCACAGCCGCACCAGTGGCCCTCTCGTGGCCGGAGGCAGGCGAAAAGTGGCGGCGGGGGTAGGGGGCCCCTGTGGGTTCCATTTTTGACCCAAGAAGGTCTGCGCGGCGTGGATAATGGGGCGCACCATGGCGGACAGTAGGGGTTAGGGATGCTCACCGGGGTTGCTTGGGATGACGACGGACAGCGGGGAAGGGCGGCGGGCGTGCGGCACGGGCAGGGGGTTCTGTTTTTCCCCAAAGCAGCGACGAGGGACGTCGGGAGTGGCGTGGGCTTGGGGTAAACGAACGGCGGGCGGCTGCGGATCCTTCGGGCTCTCCTCGCCGGAAATTCCTTGCCAGCGTGGCTCCGGCGTGAGGGCGGAGAGGCGGCTCGCCGGCTGAGCCTCCCACCTCCTTCTCTTCTCTCCCTCTTCCTTTCCCTTCCTCCTTCTCCTGGCTTCTCCTTTCCTTCTCTGCTCGGAACTAGCGGGGTGGGATGGTTCTGGATGGTGAGAGTGGAGTGAGGTGAGAGCGGGGAAGTGCCCCTCCTTTTATAGCTAGGGGAAGGGGTGCGAGCGCTGGAGGGAGGGGTGCGGGCGCTCCCGCCTCCTCGCCTACTGGCCAGCGATGGCTGTGGCGAGGGCTGGCGTCACGGCGCCGGCGTCACCAGCGGGTCCCCCAAGTGACGTCACATGCGAGGAAAGGGGAGATGGGCTGCGGCCAAGGGGTGGGTTCTTATTTTTTTTATACTAATAAAACTAGTTTTGCAAAAGTATTACCTCCGGTTGGGTTTAAATTTGAAACGAAATTTCAAATTCAAACCCCCAAAATAATTTATAAAACTCCAGGAGTATTATTCTAATTTATTTAGTATTTTTAGAGATTATTATTATTATTATGCTTACAATATTATTACTATTATAGTAATAGTAATAAATCATTTAGCCCTTTTTAGAACTTTTAATTAAATACTTTCTGCTATAGGGGTATTTTTCATTATTTAAATAATGAATTTCTATGCAAGCAAAACTTTAGTTGGTGAAAATATTAGTGATGCTAAGATGCTATGGTGGTGATATGTTGGTAGATCAATACGTGTGGTATGTGCTAATTATTTTTATTGGTTGATTCTTTTTGGCATGACCAGGGAAAACAAGTAAGGCATTAGCACAAGGCAAGAAGATAACAAGCATGGTAGGGCAATTTTATTTGCATCACATCACAACTTTAGCAAGTTTTTGTTACCCCTAATTTTTGCTACTCTAATAACAGGGTAATAAAAGTTTGGATGTGACAGAGAACATCACATAGCTACTGATCATAGACCCATGGTCCAAGGTGGACTACTCACGGTTTATCCGGGAAGCATCCATGCTTGTGGAGAAGCTCCCGGAGATGATTCCTCCCTCCGGCAGGGTGCCGGGAAGAGGTCTTCTGGTTCTCCCGATCTTGGAAGCGCGGCGGCAGCGGAACAGAGGAGAGATCGCGAAAAAGGGTTCCGTCCCCGAGGGTTTCTCGTCACAGGAATAAATAGGTGAAAGGGGGCAGCTAGAGGTGGGCCAGGGGCTCCAGGCGCCCCCCCTGGCGCGACCAAGGGTGGGGCCGCGCCCTCTGGCCGACTGGGCCCCCCTGGCTCTCCTCTGGCCGCCTGGGCCCCCCTGGCTCCCCTATGGCCCCTCTCGGGCTCTTCGCGAAGCTTCTGGTACGCTGATTTTTCCTATATTTTTCCTGGAATTTTTCTGGTACTTTTAATAAGGGGGAAACCTGAAATAGAAAAACCGCAGAAAACAAGAACTGGCACTGGGTGCACTGAGTTAATAGGTTAGTCCAAATATGATCAAAAGTATATGGAAGTTCATCAATATCATAGCAATATCACACAAAAGAGGCATGGAGCAAGCATAAATTATAGATACGTTTTGGACGTATCAACTGCACCGATGGATTTCTTCATCATGGAGCCAAATCAAAGTAACATCGTGCTTGGAAGGGACTTCCTCTGAGATATGAAAGGCTTCATTGATATCGGTAATGGGTTCATACACTTACGCGGTAAGGCAAAAGGTAAGTACCTCTTTCCTAGGAAGAAGAAGAATGAGCTTATTGAAAATCAATTTGAAGGTTTTTATGATTCCGATGATCTTGGAGACCTTTGATTCTTCTTTTGCCTTATGTCTAGCTTAAAGGCGTCAAAGAAAGCGCTTGTTGGGAGGAAACCCAAATGTTTTACTTCTGTTTTTAGTGGTCCTTATGATTGTTACTACTGTAGAAACATCATTGTATCTTTATTTTCAAGCTTTGTGCCAAGTTATAGCCTCATATGACAAGGGAAGAAAAAGTTGTGACATGTTGTCCACTTGACGGAAAAAATCGGATCAAATCACTACTTCATATTTTTGAGCTGAATTTTTACACAGCGTGCTCTATACAATTGCGGAACTTTTGTGTCTTCAGAGTTTTTTGATTTGGGTTGAAGAAGTGCCCCGAAAAAATTCTATACTACCTGTTGTTCTGTTTTTCACAGATTCTTCCACGTTTTGTCTCTCCTTACTTTTGCAAACCTTATGCTTGTTTTTCTTTGCAAAAGCCTTTTGGAAATCTTGAGAAACAGTAGCTCTTCAAGAATATCTTTATATCCAGTGGGAAAAAATATATTTTATTAAGGGTACTAACCTCTCTAATCAGCTTATTATGAGTTATGTATGAAGGGAGTTTTCAAGTGTGCGATGGAAGACGATGAAAGAAGATCCGGGAGTGTCAAGCGCTCAAGATTGGGGATGCCCCAATGCATCCCAATAAATATTCAAGGAGACTCAAGCGTCTAAGCTTGGGGATGCCCCCGTGCATCCCCTTCTCCATCAACAATCATCAGTTCGTCCTTCGTCTCACTATACTTTTATCACTTCATGCGTTATGTGCTATGCTTGGAGCGTCACGCTCTTAAGTTTTATTTTTAGTTTTCTTTTGCTTTGTTTGTTGTTCATAACAAGTTAGACCCCATCTTACTTTGTGTGGGAGAGAAACACGCTCCACTTTCAAAATCTAGAACACATCATAGGATTTTTCATTCCTATATTTTTACTGTTGTGTGTTCTTTATCTTTTCGTAGCTACTACCATGTTTAGTTTTAGTCTTAGTTTGTCTTTAGCAAGAGCCTTGGATTTTATTTAGTTTGTTGCTAGAACTCTCTTAAATTTTCATGTTTATCTTGTTAAGAGAGGTTGTTGTTGCACTGAGTTGTGTCTTGTCTTGAAAGTAGGTAATTGAGGTTGCTATTTAATTTTAGTAGTAACTTGCAATAGTTTTGAGGTATTGATGTGAGTAATGTTTGAACTTTTGGTGTCAAGATCTCTAGCCTATTAGTGATAGGTGTTGTATTTTGGGCAATCCGTGTGTATTTTCAAAACCTACAAAACTGGTTGAGAACTCTAGCTACTAGATGGATCACTAATCTTTGGAGGGATCGAATATTAGAGTACACTCACGTAGCATGATTCGAGGATCCGCAAGGATAACCAAACCCCCATACACTCCTCCTCGGGGTACTTGTCTCTTTGTGCAACCTCCTTATTAGATTGAGAGCTACCGATAATAAGTGCATGAGTTCTTCGGACTAATGTAAGTATTAAAAGTTGACACTTCCACCTCCTCATATTTGCTAGCCTCTCATATGATGTGCATTGCCTTCTTCTCACTCCGAGAGTTGGCGTCCACCTTCGTCGGTACATCCAAACCCTTGGCATGATACGCTCTGTCATCATAAACCTTCTTATATCTTTCCTCAAAACAGCCACCATACCTACCTATCAAGGCATTTCCATAGCCTTTCCGAGATATATTGCCATGCAACATCCACCTCTTCATGACTTGATCTTCATGTCATACATGGTCCTGCTACACTGGCAGCAGCATACATTGCATACATCATGATAGCTACATCTTCTTTATGTTTTGAGTACCTTGTAAAGTGTGAAAGATCTTCTATACCCTCTTGTAAATTAGAGTGTTTCCCTTAAGCGAGGAAAAGATCCCAAAGTGGACAAAATAAAAGATCCCAAAGAGGACAAATGCGAGTTAAATAGAAAGAGCCATTGAGGCCACCAAAAAATACAAAAAATAGAAAAAAGAGAAAAAGAAAATAAAAATAGAGAAAGGGGCAACACTTCTATCCTTTTGAAAGATCCACAATAGTACTCCCTCTTATCCTTGTACTCCATGGAGATGATCATTCATGCATATAGCTATGTGGGGACCTTCACACTATAGAACTTGGCTTGCATATTCCAAGGATGAACCTCCTCAAAAGAGCTCTAGGTCTTCATGAGCGAGCAATTTAGATGCACCCCCACTTGTTCCATTGGAGATCTTTTCAGCTCATATGTGCATCCGTTGCATGGCAATCCCTACTCATCACATCATATCTATCATTTGGCCTTCTCGCCTATGATTGTCCTCATTTATGTGAGCCTTTCTCACCCTTTTTGTCTTCCTCCTCCACCATATTTCTCTCTTTGCCATCCTAAGTGTCAACTCTCGTGCTTACGCTCATCCATTGCATGAGTGATCAAAATATCGAATAGGAGTGGATCAAATTGACTTGTACCTGGCTAGTGGTCTGGGGACGAGTCAAGATAAGATTACAAAGAATACCAAGTGTGAAACTTTAGTAGATTGAGTTCTCAACAAATATACTTTTTTACCGTATTCCCTATCCCTGTTCTTGCACACAAACACCATTTGGAGACATTCGAGTCACGCACAGTGAGAGCTCTTGCACCTAATGTTCTTTGGTTACTTATTTCAATGCTAATATAGACTCTTGCATGTTATGAATTGAATTGAATCACATACCTTGACTTCTTTACTTTTCAAAGTTCTTATATGGTTGCTAGCATGTCATCACAGAAATTATGCTTGTTATCATTTACCTACTAGAGGACGAGCAGGAATTAAGCTTGGGGATGTTGATACGTCCCAAACGTATCGATCATTTCTGCTTACTCAATGCATGTTTTGTGAGATATTGCTATGATCTAGATACACTTTCATACACTTTTGATCATATTTGGACAAACCTATTAACTCAGTGCACCCTAGTGCCAGTTTCTGTTTTCTGCTGTTTTTCCGTTTCATTTTTCCCCCATATTAAAAGTGCTCCAAAAATTCGGGAAAAATGAGATAAAAAATCAGCGTATCGGAAGCTTCCAGAGTCCTGAATTAGGGTCGGGGGGCCACCGCCAGGTGCCCAGGAAGCCACCTGGCGTGGCCATGGGCCCGGCCGCGCCAGGGGGCGCCTGGACTCCTGGTGCCCTCCTGGCTTCCCCCCTTCGCCTATTTAATCTCCGTCACAGGAAACCTCCGAGGACAGAACCCTTTTTAACGATCTCGCCTCTGTTCCGCCGGCACCGCGCTTCCAAGATCGGGAGCACCAGCAGGACCCTTCCCGGCACCCTGCCGGAGGGAGGATCGACCTCCGAGAGATTCCCCTCCACCATGGACGCTTACCGTATGTGTCGTGAGTAGTTTTCTTTGGACCATGGGTCCGTGATCAGTAGCTATGTGATGTTCTCCTCCCCTCTTTGTTCTTCATGGTTTAGACCTCGTGAGCTTACCTACATGATCGAGGGACATATGTAATCTTTCTACTGTTGTTATGCTGAGTTTGATGGGATCTGATTGATTATGAGATTATGTTCATATTGTAATAGAGTAATATAATTGGTTCTTATCATTTGTATTTTTTTCCCTAATTAATTCTTGCATATTCTCTGTTGCTGTTTATTGCTTTGGCCAAGTAGTAGGTAGTAACTTCAAGAGGGAACGTTATGCTCGATTTAGTGTACATGCCCCCTGATTACAAGTGACAGAAACATGAGTCTAGGGGATGTGTTGTGGCCACTAGGGGAAAACAACGATGCTTGTAACCGTGGTTGCAAGGATTGTTTACTTTACGCAAAGTTCATTTTAATGCAATTATCCGTTGCTTTGGGTTTACACTTTGGGTGGCGCTCGCAACTTAATACCAGCGAGATGTTCTGGATAGATATCTCAAGGTGGATGATTAGTAGTAGATGCAGTTAGATTTCGGTCTACTTATTTTGGGGTACTGCCCATGCTTTTGAGCCTCTTCCTTTCTTTGTAGCATAGTTAGCATTGCGGTGCGTTTATAATCCTGTCAATTTTCCCATCTGTAATTTGTTTTCCTCGCATAGGAGTTTTATCGTCTTTTGGGAGAGAGACATCACTAGTGAACATCACGGAACCCCGGTCCATATTCTCATCACTGTTTACAATCTCATTTACTTTCTTGCTTTTTTACTTTAAATTTCTATCATTATTATTATCACTTGTGTTTTGATCCTTTGTAAACAACAAGAACGGAGAGATTGACAACCTCTCTGAACTTCTTTGGGAGCCAAGTTATTTGTGTATGTGTGCAGGTTCACGTCAATTGTGCCGCTGACACCTACTTACCATCTCCGGAGTCCTACTGGAGACAAACCTCGGTATCTTCACCGAGGGAAACTTGCCGCTACGCTGCATCTCACCTTCCACTTGGGGTAACCAACGAAGGACGAGAAGCAATTATCATCTCTCACGTATCAACGACCAACCTTCGCACGTTTCATGGCCGCCCCCCACTACGCCTACCTCAAGCTAAAAATGCCCCGGCAAAGAGGAGTCATCACAATCAGCGTCAGCTTCATCAGATCAGATCGTTGCGACCAAAAATTCCACAAAATCTCAGAGACATTTGGAGCACACGCAAGCAACAAAGCAAGGGCAACCGAGTAGAAGTCAGCGCTTCACGCTTTTTGTACTCACTACCTCAGTAGCAATTTTTATTTCTCGGGCTATTAAGCCATCGATCCACAATAAGGATATCTTCAGCCACTAGTGTAAGAACATCAGGGAAACAACAAACATGAAGAATATTTTCCCCAAAGTATCTTACGCGACCTAGAACTGGCACTCGGGGGCTCGCGCACAGCAGCCACCCCCAGAGGCATTTTTCTCTTACGCAACCCACAACTGACACTCGGGGGATTGCGCACAGAAGCCACCCCGAGGCGTTTTTCGCTTACTTGACCTACAACGGGCACTCGGGGGCTCGCGCACAGAAGCTACCCCCCGAGGAATATTTTGCTTACGCGACCTACAAATGGCACTCGGGGGCTCGTTCACAGCAGCCACCCCCCGAGGCGTTTTTCGCTTATGCGACCTACAACTGGCACTCTGGGGCTCGCGCACAGTAGCTATCCCCCGAGGCATTTTTGTCTTACACGACCAAGAACTGGCACTCGGGGGCTCGTGCATAGCAGCCACCCACCGAGGAGTTTTTCTCTTACGCGATCTACAACTAGCACTCGGGGGCTCAAGCACAGCAGCTACCCTCCAAGGCATTTTTCTCTCACACGACCTACAACCAACACTTAGGGGCTCGCGCATACAAGCCACCCCCGAGACGTTCCTCGCTTACACGACTTACAATCGTCACCCGGAGGCTCGCGCACGGCACCCACCCTCCAGGGCACCCGTCACACAACTACAAAAATAGGAAACCAGAAGTACTCAAGTCCTGACAATCACCTCCAAAATATCTACAAAGCTTTACAAGACAAAGGCGAGTCCCATATTTACAAGATATCAACAAAAAGAAGCACACAAGCTACACATCAGGCTCCACTTTCACCTTCCAAATGTTGCCTAGCACGCGATCGTTCTCCTCGCAGACTTTCTTCACAACTAAACGCGAGGGCTCGGTCGCTGCCTTGTAGTGCTCCTCCATCGGCTCGTCTCAACCACTAGAAGGACCGTGAGCCGTCATCACAATATCTATCACAGGCCAATGACTATGCACCAAGGCGGAGGCACAACGAGCTCCAGATTGAATTTGATGATTCACAACGCATCAAAGCTCAGCATTCTGCGAAAACAAACGACAGAGCTGCTCTAAAACAGCGCAACGGGATCCACGGGGTAAAATTCAAAAACATTCTGCCGAAGACCCTGCAACAGTACTCGTGTCGGGACCCGGGGTTAGCGTATGCAAGTACAGTTAAGACATAGTCATATGGAGAGCCGAGAACCGCACCCACTTGTCTAAGCAGACAAGGCCAAGCACTGAACATTCTCGGAAAGCATCGTACGTGAGGGGCATCCCGTCCAGGCCGGATGATCAACTGTAATGGGTCCTCATCGTACGCACACAATTCTACTGATATGGGTGGTGAACTCCCATATTCAAAGACAAGTCGCCTCAACCATATTATCGACTATCTCAAAACTCTTACATAGACTTACTCCAGCCCGATCACTTAGTCGGGGTCTAGGGCGGGCTCGATCATACCACAAAGTGTGCCCGAGACCGAGTCTCGAACAATCGCATCGCGATGCCCCAAGCTGCGCACATCTAAGGGACACTTGGTGTATGAAAGACCGCCAGCCAGAACACAACTAAGGTCTCGAAAACCCATACAAAGACATGCATGTCATAAACATACACGCAGCACACATGCCTTGTATGAACAGCAGGTACCATTGCAATTCTCTACAAAGTGTACATTTTATTTATAACTCTTATAGAGTACACACAGAGATCACATACATGAGATCCAACATTACATCACGAAGCGGAAGAAAATTATGTCTGGGTACAGACAAGTTTAACAAATTGGCTTAAGAAGCCTTATTCAAACATAAAGCCCTCCACGAGGGAACCAGTCTGCTGACTGGGACTAGACTAGCTTAACTTCAGTCGTCCAGCTCGATGAAGAAGCCACCTTCTGGGTCAGTGGCGTCATCTAAAACATATATTAAGCAAACGTGAGTACAAAGGCGTACTCAGCAAGACTTACATAGGAACTATACTACTCATGCACATGTATCAAGGTAAAGGGAGGTGGGGTTCACTTGCAGAAATGCCAGCTTTGACTTGGCTAGTCCTGAACTACGATTACCAGACTTTGAGGTAAGAAGCGTACACGAGTCCACTACTTTCACCTACCAATTACACCACTATGGTGCCTTCCTCGACTTCCCCACGAGAAAGTACGCCATAGCACTCACACTTATCTTGGTGTGTTTTAGAAGTATCCGATTCAAGTTATCTAATAATCAAGCTAAGCTTTCCAAGTAGTCCATAACCGCGGACGCGGCTATTCGAATAGTTTTGATAACCTTGCAAGGGTGTACCGCTACACACACATGCCATCAGTTACCGCCTTTTGAGTGTCACCGATCAAGATATGACAGCGGGGATGCCACCACAACTGTTACCTCATAGCCTATCTAGTCCAAGAAAGCCGCCTACTTGGGTGGCTACCACTATCGTGAACCCGGCCGGTTTACCGAAGTGGACCCAAGCGATGTGTGCGTGGTGCATAAGCCGGTCTCGGATGAGCCGTTCTCTCACTTAGCATCCAGGCCACAAGCCTACCAGAACTCCGAACTACTGCGACATCTGGACATCGAAAGGGATGAGTTAATGAGTCGAGAGGGGTAAGTGAGCCCAATGTGTGGTTGTACTCTTCATCTTGGATCACCACACAAGAACTCGGACTTAGGGCGGTGTTCAACGAGACAACCCACCGTGTAGTCCTACACAGCCTCTCATCATTCACCTTGTATTAGGGTCGATTCACCAACACTTTTCTACCAACATCAACATGATCACTACCATCCCGACTCACATCACAGTAACAACATGGTATCATACTAAGCATGCAATAAGCGGTAACATTTGTAGGGGCCACATGATATCATTCAACTCCTACATTTGCTAGGATTGTGGTTTGCCTACTACTGTGACAAAAGATAGGTCATGCAAAGGAATGGGTTCATCTATGCGGTAGAATCGTAACATGGTGATCATCCTATACAATGCATAAGCGAGACATGAGAGGGAAGTGGGATTTTATCGACATGATCAAAGGAGGTTTTGCTTGCCTTGCTGACGAGGTTCGGGTTTGGGGTCTTCAACGTAGGGGGTGACCTCTTGCTCCGGATCCACTTCTATCCGAGCAAACAATATAAACAAAGCATAAATAAATTGCAATGCTCAAGCACATGATTATGTTTTCAAATGATGTGAATTGCATTGATGTGATCTAGGTTCCATTTGCAACAATTTAAATTGAAGTTGATTTGAAAGTGAATTCAAATTCCAAACTCCAAATGTATTTAATTTGATCCTAGTTGCATTTGATAGCATTTGTATTTTCTAATCCAAATGATCATGTGTGTGATAAGCTTCTGAAGTGTAGGTGAAATGTAGCATAATTCCATGGTCCAAGTTGCAAAATCAATTGATTTGAATTTGAATTAAATTCAAATAAACCAAATGACATATGCTACTGTTCCCATTTTAAAATCAACTCCAACATAGTTGAAAGTTGCATATTTGGAAAGATAATTTTCTCCTGATCATTTTTCATATATTATTTGCTATATTTGGAGTTAGGATGAATTAATTATGAATTTCCAAAGTTTAGCCTATTTTCTGGAATTTCTGGATTTAAATAAATCGATTTAAGGCATTACTGCGTCAGCCTGGCGCAGTGCTGACGTCAGGGGGGAGTTGACCCGAGTCAAACTGACAATGGGCCCCACTGGTCAGCCTCTGTGGGTTTAATCCCCTATTAGTTTAACACTAACAGTGCGATTAGGGGCTGGGGCCCAGTGGTCAGTGGGGTTAGGGGGTGTTTAGGGGGTCATTAGGGCTGATTGCCCGGCGGCTAACCGCCGGCGACCACGGCACGGCGGCGCTCGGCCGGGGAGTGGTTTCCGGGCACGGGGAAGAAGGCTGGGGGCACGGGCGTGTAGCTGGGGCTCGTCCTCATCGGCTAGGGCTAGCTGGGGCTCGCCGGGAGGCCTCTGGCTACGGCAACCCCAACATCGGCGGCGACCGGAGCACGGTGCTCGTCGGGAAAAGGTTCCAGGGCACGGGAGAAAGAACGGGGAGCACTGGGAGGTGCCTCTTCGTCTTGCGCATCGCCTGGCGTAGGAGGGGTTCAAAGGCACGGTCTGTGGCGACGACAGCGTCAACCGCGGCGGCGGTCCGGCCACTGTACTCGCCGGAACTACGCGAGAGGGCACGAGAGGAGGTGGGGAAGGGGGCAAACTGACGAGCGGCTCACCCTGGATCGAATGGAGAGGACGGCGGGGTCAGGGGTCTCTCGACGGCGACGAATTTGGAGCTCCTTCTCTCGGCGGCCAGCGGCGGATCCTTGGGGCTGGCGTCGTCCTTGGTGCAGTTTGGTTCGATTGCTTGATCGTGAAGACGTAGTCGACGCCGCTGGAGAGACTGGACAAGGTGCAGCGGCGTGAGGAGCACGGTGGCCGCGTGCGGGCACGACGTCGGCGAGGTCGAGCTCTCGGTTCCTCACGGGATCGCACGGGAGAGAAGGAAAAGAGGGTTCCAGAGGGGGGAAAAGAACTGGGAGCTTCCCAGGCGTGCGTGGCGAGAGAGAGAAGGAGGGGGAAGGCCTAGAAGGCGCGGCATCGTCGTGGCGTCGTCGCCGCGCTCCCGGCTCCAGCGAACTGCTTGGAGCCGCGGGGAGGAAGACGACACGGGAGGGTCCTGGTGGGCTGGGCCGGCCAGGTAAGTGGGCCTCGCCTGAGGCAACAGGTAAGCTCTGCCTGCCTTTTTCTTTTTATTCTTTTCTGTTTCATTTGTTTTGCCTAGATTAAAATTAGCTAGGCATTTTTAATAAATGTCCAAATACTTTTATAAATCCTAGGTGACCAGTAGCTAGTCACATAAATAAATTGGACATTTTTGAAATTCAAAACATTTGAATTTCAACTCAAATAGGGGTAAACTTTAATTTCCAGAGCACCTTTTGAATGTTAGAAAATTCCATGTGCATGGGATTGATCCCAAACCATTTTTAAAATGATCAGCACCATTTATAAGAATTTACCAAATGTTCAAATGATTTTTGGAAAAAGATTTTTATCTGGCCATTTGATTTAAATTCTCAGGGCTTTTCTATTCCCCATTTTTGATTTTGAATTCGAAATTCTTGCATGAATGCAAGGTAGCACTTGATCCTAGCACATACCTAACTTGGGGTTGTGACAACTCGCCCCCACTCAAAAGAATCTCGTCCCGAGATTCAGAAGTCTGCGGGAGGAAGGAGGGGTACTCGGTAAGGAGACGGTCTTCTCTTTCCCACGTAGCTTCTCTTTCAGAGTGGTGTGACCATTGCACTTTCAGAAACCTAATCTTCTGACGACGAGTAACACGCTCTGCTGAATCAAGAATACGAACAGGGTATTCTCGATAAGAAAGGTCATCTTGGAGATCAAGCGTTTCATGGTCGACTTCGCGGATGGGGTCCTTGAAGCAACGCCTGAGTTGGGACACATGGAATACATCGTGTACTCGGGAAAGGTGCGGAGGTAGTTCAAGTTGGTAGGCAACTTCTCCACGTTTAGCTAGAATGCGGAAAGGTCCGATGTAACGTGGGGCCAACTTGCCTTTGATACCGAAACGTTGGGTTCCCTTCAGAGGAGTAACCCGAAGGTAAGCCTTCTCATCCAGATTGTAGCTCTCTTGCCTATGATGACGATCATAGTAGCTTTTCTGACGAGACTGGGCTGCTTTCAATTGATCACGAACAATGCGAACTTGCTCTTCTGCTTCCTTGATCATATCCGGTCCAAAGAATTGTCTTTCACCGGTTTCAGACCAGTTTAGTGGTGTTCGACATCGTCGTCCATAAAGGAGTTCAAAAGGAGCCATGTTCAGACTAGATTGAAAACTATTGTTATAAGCAAATTCGGCATATGGAAGAGAATTCTCCCAATTCTTTCCGAATGAGATAACACAAGCTCTGACCATGTCTTCAAGAATTTGGTTAACCCTTTCGACTTGACCGCTAGATTGAGGATGGAAAGCCGTACTAAAGGAGAGATGAGTTCCCAGAGCACGTTGGAAGCTTCCCCAAAATCTAGAGGTGAAAAGGCTACCACGATCAGAATTGATTTCCAAAGGAACACCGTGAAGGGATACAATTCTGGAGATGTACAAGTCTGCTAACTGGCTAGCAGTTATAGACTCGCGAACCGGAAGGAAGTGAGCAACTTTGGAAAGCCTATCTATGACAACGAAGATGGCATTGTTTCCTTTCTGGGTTCTTGGAAAGCCGGTGATGAAGTCCATACTGACTTTGTCCCATTTCCACTCGGGAATAGACAAAGGTTGAAGTGTACCAGCAGGTCTTTGATGTTCTGCCTTAATGCGACGACAAGTATCACATTCGGCAACAAATTGAGCAAGGTCTCTCTTCATCCTAGTCCACCAAAATCTCTGGCGTAGATCTCGGTACATTTTTGTGCTACCGGGATGAATTGAGAGGGGTGTGTCATGGGCTTCTTTGAGGATGAGTTGCCTTAGTTCCCTATTCTTAGGCACTACCAAACGATTTTCAAAGAATACCGTTCCTTTGCTATCTGTGGAGAAACATTTAGCAACTCCGCTAGCAATGTTCTCCTTGATCCGGCGAACACCTCGTGCACGCCTTTGGGAAACTATAACTTGATCCTCAAGAGTCGGTTTCGCCACCAAGATTGAAAGATAGCCATGAGGAACAATCTCAAGATTGAGCTTGCGAAAGTCCTCATGAAGAAGTGGTTGATACTGCTGTAACATGAGGTTGTTACAGTACGACTTACGACTTAGTGCATCAGCCATGACATTGGCCTTACCTGGGGTGTAAGAAATTTCTACGTCGTAATCTTTTATCAACTCAATCCAGCGTCTTTGCCTGAGATTAAGATCTGGCTGGGTGAAAATATATTTGAGGCTTTGGTGGTCGGAATAAATCTCACAACGATTACCAAGGAGGTAATGTCGCCAAGTTGTTAGAGCATGAACTACGGCAGCGAGTTCAAGGTCATGGGTAGGATAGTTCTCTTCATGTGGCCGCAACTGGCGTGAAGCATAAGCTACCACATGTTGATCTTGCAGAAGTATGCATCCTAACCCTTGCCGTGAGGCATCACAAGAGATCTCGAAATCCTTTTTGGTGTCTGGAGGTGCAAGTACGGGTGCGGAAGTTAATCTTCTTTTTAGCTCCTGGAACTTTTCCTCGCACTTGGGAGTCCATAAGAATTTCTTATCTTTCTTGAGGAGCTCAGTTAGAGGCTTTGCAACTTTAGAAAAGTTCTCGACGAAGCGACGGCAATAGCTGGCTAGGCCAAGAAAACTTCTAACTTGCTTGACCGATTCAGGTGGAGTCCAGTCAAGGACGGCCTGAACTCTCTCGGGATTCACAGCAATGCCTTTTGCAGAAATCACGTGGCCTAAGTAGGTCACTTCTGGTAGCCAGAATTCACACTTGGAGAATTTAGCGTACAGGCGATGCTCTCTAAGTTTCATCAACACCAGCCTTATGTGTTTGCCATGATCTTCTTCGTTCTTCGAGTAGATGAGAATGTCATCGAGATAAACCACAACAAATTTATCTAGGTACTCCATGAAGATCGAGTTCATCAAGCGTGAGAATGTGTCGGGGGCATTGGTTAAACCAAAGGACATGACGGTGTACTCGTAAAGACCATAACGAGTAGTAAAAGCCGTTTTGGGAATGTCCTCATTTCGGATTCGGATCTGATGATAACCTAATCTCAAATCCATCTTTGAGAAGACAGCGGATCCTGCAAGCTGATCATAAAGATCATTGATCCTGGGCAGTGGGTATTTGTTCTTTATCGTCGCTAAATTTAGCGGGCGATAGTCTACGCACATCCTTTCTGTTCCATCTTTCTTCTTCACGAACAGAACGGGGCAACCCCATGGCGATGAGCTAGGGCGGATGAAGCCTTTTGCCAACGAAGCATCCAGTTGGGTTTTTAGCTCAGCTAACTCATGTGGGGCCATTTTATATGGGCGTTTGGAAATTGGTGCGGTTCCTGGAACAAGATCCACTATAAACTCTACACATCTGTCGGGTGGCATGCCCGGCAGCTCTTCAGGAAAAACATCCGGGAAGTCACGAACCACCGGAATATCTTCAAGTTCGGGAAGGGGAAGTACATTCAAGGAATGCACTTGGGTTCTTGTTCTGGGTGAGGTATAGCTAATGGTTTTGCCTGAAGGGTGGGTGAGTTTCACGGATTTGCCTTTGCAATCCAGATAGGCATTCTGTCTTGATAGCCAATCCATGCCAAGGATGACATCAATGTCTGAAGACTTGAGGGCTATGAGTGAAGCAAGGAATACTAAACCCTCAATTGCAATTTGATTGCCATGGCTTACTCTATTAGTTTGCCATCTTGACCCTGGAGTTTGAATAACCATCGGGGTGGACAATTCAACAAAGGGTAACTCATGACGAAGTGCCTAGCTTTCCGACATGAATGAATGAGATGCTCCTGGGTCGAAAAGAACGGAAGTAGGAACAAAATTGACTGGGAGCGTACCAAGAATGACGTCAGTGGTGTCGTCAGTCTCTTCGGCGGCAATCTGGTTCAGACGTCCACGAGTGGCGGGAGGAGCGGTTTTGGCGGTGAAGACCTTCTGGGGTGGCTTGCCACGACCATTGTTGTTGTTGTTGTTGTTGCCTCCGGCACGTGGTGGACCATTCTGGTTCTGGACTTGGTTCTGGGGGCACTCGCGAGAGTAGTGGCCTGCTTGACCACACTTGTAGCAAGCTTCGAAAACGGTGCGTGGAGCTGGGTTGTTTGGTGGAGCTGGGTGAAACTGGGTGGGTGGACGAGGCGCCACATAGGATGGCCTCGGGGGGTTGTTCTGGCGGAACATGCTATTTGGGATCCAGATCTTGCGTTTCTGGGAACCAGAGCTGGATGAACCTTCCTCTCTAGGGTGTTTGCGAAAGTCATTGGGGGTGTTCATGTCCTCTGCCTTGATGGCCTTGTTGACAAGGACCTGGAAGGTGGCAAAGTCATGAAGGTTAAGTTCGCGACGGAGTCCACTGTTGAGGCCACGACGGAACCTCTCTTGTTTCTTGGAGTCGGTGGAGACTTCTTCAGTTGCATAACGAGCAAGTCGGTTGAACTCACGACTGAACTCGTCAACGGTCCTTCTGCCTTGAGTGAGGTTACAGAACTCCTCACGCTTATGGTCCATGAGACCTTTGGGAATGTGGTGCTCGCGGAAAGAGGTGCAGAATTCCTCCCAAGATGCTGGTGGTCCAACTGGGCGCATATTCAGAAAATTCTCCCACCAAGAGCTTGCTGCACCTTCAAGGTGATAGGTGGCATAATTGACCTTGTCGCCATCTGCAACACGACCGTCTTGGAGCTTCCTCTCGATGCTGCGAAGCCAGTCATCGGCATCAAGGGGCTCGGTGGAGTAACTGAATACCGGGGGATGAAGCCGGATGAAGTCATTCAGAGACACCAGCTCATTGCGCTGCTAAGTGGTGTTGCGTGCGATGACTTCCAACAGGTGGTGAGAGTCACGGCGGTTCCTCTCGACCTCCATCAGAACTTGGGCCATCGTGGGTGGGGGTGGAAGGTTGTCTTCCTCCTGGTTGTTCCCACGACCTTGGTTATGACCAACCTGGCCACGGGTTCCTTGAGACATCCTGAAGGTGAAAAACCCAAGTCAAACAGAGTTGATTTCAAGAGACTAATCAAGGTATTGAAGTACTGGAAGGATTACAGAGCAAAGGAAGTAATCATCTGGACAACATGGTGATAAAAGCATACAAGCCATATATTCACAAGCTGTCATACAAACCATACATCGTTTTAGTACAAGCACCAAGCTAATACAAACGTGATGAAGATGATACATCCTTCAGAGGCACTCTGACTTCCTATACATTATTTATCTAAGCCTCTGGAACTTAGACACCTTGCTTACAATATACTAGGATACTACTACATCCTCACTAAGTAAGACCACAGGCGGTCTCACTCATCTCCATCTCCATAGTAGTCCTCGTAAAAGTTACCCGCGTATCCCGGTAGCTGGAGGTGACCATCGGAAAACACGGAGGCTTGTGGACCCTGATATCCATTTGGGCAAGGATGGGGCCTAGGTCCAGTGTAGGGTGGAAGCAAAGGACCACGGGGTGGAAAAACTCCTCCAATCTCGGGCCAAGCAACTCGAGAAGGCATCTGGGTCCTCACTGGATAGATCGCATCGTACTCCACTGATCCCACGATCACAAAGGGTGCCAAGAGCGTCAGTGCTCGGTACAGACGAACACGGGTGGCGTGGAGCTCAAAACGGAGAGCGCGTGCATCACGATCTCTGTCACTAGCAAACCTAGCAGTCACCTGGAGTGCTGGATCCTCTGCGGAGTGATCTGAGTAGAGTCCGGTGTAATATCCCTCTTCTCCTGGAAGTGCAGCAGGGATATAGCGGAAAGAAGTCTCTCTCAGCAAAGTGTGCTCCTCTCTCAGCAGAGTAATACATGAATATGCAGCATCCTGCACAGCCATGTTCTCGGTAACGCCGATGCCATGTCCAAAGTGGATAGGCTGGGTGACTCCAACGTGGTGTGGGTAGATCCGGACAATGCAGTGAAACTGCGTCTGGTTGAAGTCGTGGAACTGCTCCTCGATGGTGTACTCAGGGTACCATCGATATCCCACGTAGGACATCATCTCGATCAACGTGGCGGGATGGCCACGCACACCGAGGCACCTGGTCAAACAAACAATCTGCCGAGGGGGAAGATTTGCCATCTGAAACAGAAAGCAAGAGTTTGCAAATGCATCAGATTATGAGATAAACCTGGAATGACTCGGACAGCATAACGGCTGTAATTGTAAGAAATGACAATTTCTTTCAATATGCAAACAACACTTACATAATACGATGTAAGAAATCAGCATTACAACAATGCTAGAAAAACCTGGACACAACTTTCCTACGGCTATAAGGAAGCAATCAACGAGATGTGCTAATCAGACAGAGAAGAGCCTAGTCCTATCTTCCCGTAGAACAAGATGAGGGTGACTCAGAACTCAGAACGAAGGGGGTAAGGAGAAAAATGAAGCCTTACGTTGTTCCCTTATATACCCAGAGTAACTATATAACTATAGCAAGCTAGACTCGACTTCGGCCAAGGCTACTAGTCCTACAGTCAGTCCTGCTCTGATACCAAGTCTGTCGGGACCCGGGGTTAGCGTATGCAAGTACAGTTAAGACATAGTCATATGGAGAGCCGAGAACCGCACCCACTTGTCTAAGCAGACAAGGCCAAGCACTGAACATTCTCGGAAAGCATCGTACGTGAGGGGCATCCCGTCCAGGCCGGATGATCAACTGTAATGGGTCCTCATCGTACGCACACAAGTCTACTGATATGGGTGGTGAACTCCCATATTCAAAGACAAGTCGCCTCAACCATATTATCGACTATCTCAAAACTCTTACATAGACTTACTCCAGCCCGATCACTTAGTCGGGGTCTAGGGCGGGCTCGATCATACCACAAAGTGTGCCCGAGACCGAGTCTCGAACAATCGCATCGCGATGCCCCAAGCTGCGCACATCTAAGGGCCACATGGTGTATGAAATACCGCCAGCCAGAACACAACTAAGGTCTCAAAAACCCATACAAAGACATGCATGTCATAAACATACACGCAGCACACATGCCTTGTATGAACAGCAGGTACCATTGCAATTCTCTACAAAGTGTACATTTTATTTATAACTCTTATAGAGTACACACAGAGATCACATACATGTGATCCAACATTACATCACGAAGCGGAAGCAAATTATGTCTGGGTACAGACAAGTTTAACAAATTGGCTTAAGAAGCCTTATTCAAACATAAAGCCCTCCACGAGGGAACCAGTCTGCTGACTGGGACTAGACTAGCTTAACTTCAGTCGTCCAGCTCGACGAAGAAGCCACCTTCTGGGTCAGTGGCGTCATCTAAAACATATATTAAGCAAACGTGAGGACAAAGGCGTACTCAGCAAGACTTACATAGGAACTATACTACTCATGCACATGTATCAAGGTAAAGGGAGGTGGGGTTCACTTGCAGAAATGCCAGCTTTGACTTGGCTAGTCCTGAACTACGATTACCAGACTTTGAGGTAAGAAGCGTACACGAGTCCACTACTTTCACCAACCAATTACACCACTATGGTGCCTTCCTCGACTTCCCCACGAGAAAGCACGCCATAGCACTCACACTTATCTTGGTGTGTTTTAGAAGTATCCGGTTCAAGTTATCTAATAATCAAGCTAAGCTTTCCAAGTAGTCCATAACCGCGGACGCGGCTATTCGAATAGTTTTGATAACCTTGCAAGGGTGTACCGCTACACACACATGCCATCAGTTACCGCCTTTTGAGTGTCACCGATCAAGAGATGACAGCGGGGATGCCACCACAACTGTTACCTCATAGCCTATCTAGTCCAAGAAAGCCGCCTACTTGGGTGGCTACCACTATCGTGAACCCGGCCGGTTTACCGAAGTGGACCCAAGCGATGTGTGCGTGGTGCATAAGCCGGTCTCGGATGAGCCGTTCTCTCACTTAGCATCCAGGCCACAAGCCTACCAGAACTCCGAACTACTGCGACATCTGGACATCGAAAGGGATGAGTTAATAAGTCGAGAGGGGTCAGTGAGCCCAATGTGTGGTTGTACTCTTCATCTTGGATCACCACACAAGAACTCGGACTTAGGGCGGTGTTCAACGAGACAACCCACCGTGTACTCCTACACAGCCTCTCATCGTTCACCTTGTATTAGGGTCGATTCACCAACACTTTTCTACCAACATCAACATGATCACTACCATCCCGACTCACATCACAGTAACAACATGGTATCATACTAAGCATGCAATAAGCGGTAACATTTGCAGGGGCCACATGATATCATTCAACTCCTACATTTGCTAGGATTGTGGTTTGCCTACTACTGTGACAAAAGATAGGTCATGCAAAGGAATGGGTTCATCTATGCGGTAGAATCGTAACATGGTGATCATCCTATACAATGCATAAGCGAGACATGAGAGGGAAGTGGGATTTTATCGACATGATCAACGGGGGTTTTGCTTGCCTTGCTGACGAGGTTCGGGTTCGGGGTCTTCAACGTAGGGGGTGACCTCTTGCTCCGGATCCACTTCTATCCGAGCAAACAATATAAACAAAGCATAAATAAATTGCAATGCTCAAGCACATGATTATGTTTTCAAATGATGTGAATTGCATTGATGTGCTCTAGGTTCCATTTGCAACAATTTAAATTGAAGTTGATTTGAAAGTGAATTCAAATTCCAAACTCCAAATGTATTTAATTTGATCCTAGTTGCATTTGATAGCATTTGTATTTTGTAATCCAAATGATCATGTGTGTGATAAGCTTCTGAAGTGTAGGTGAAATGTAGCATAATTCCATGGTCCAAGTTGCAAAATCAATTGATTTGAATTTGAATTAAATTCAAATAAACCAAATGACATATGCTACTTGTCCCATTTTAAAATCAACTCCAACATAGTTGAAAGTTGCATATTTGGAAAGATAATTTTCTCCTGATCATTTTTCATATATTATTTGCTATATTTGGAGTTAGGATGAATTAATTATGAATTTCCAAAGTTTAGCCTATTTTCTGGAATTTCTGGATTTAAATAAATCGATTTAAGGCATTACTGCGTCAGCCTGGCGCAGTGCTGACGTCAGGGGGGAGTTGACCCGAGTCAAACTGACAATGGGCCCCACTGGTCAGCCTCTGTGGGTTTAATCCCCTGTTAGTTTAACACTAACAGTGCGATTAGGGGCTGGGGCCCAGTGGTCAGTGGGGTTAGGGGGTGTTTAGGGGGTCATTAGGGCTGATTGCCCGGCGGCTAACCGCCGGCGACCACGGCACGGCGGTGCTCGGCCGGGGAGTGGTTTCCGGGCACGGGGAAGAAGGCTGGGGGCACGGGCGTGTAGCTGGGGCTCGTCCTCATCGGCTAGGGCTAGCTGGGGCTCGCCGGGAGGCCTCTGGCTACGGCAACCCCAACATCGGCGGCGACCGGAGCACGGTGCTCGTCGGGAAAAGGTTCCAGGGCACGGGAGAAAGAACGGGGAGCACTGGGAGGTGCCTCTTCGTCTTGTGCATCGCCTGGCGTAGGAGGGGTTCAAAGGCACGGTCTGTGGCGACGACAGCGTCAACCGCGGCGGCGGTCCGGCCACTGTCCTCGCCGGAACTACGCGAGAGGGCACGAGAGGAGGTGGGGAAGGGGGCAAACTGACGAGCGGCTCACCCTGGATCGAATGGAGAGGACGGCGGGGTCAGGGGTCTCTCGACGGCGACGAATTTGGAGCTCCTTCTCTCGGCGGCCAGCGGCGGATCCTTGGGGCTGGCGTCGTCCTTGGTGCAGTTTGGTTCGATTGCTTGATCGTGAAGACATAGTCGACGCCGCTGGAGAGACTGGACAAGGTGCAGCGGCGTGAGGAGCACGGTGGCCGCGTGCGGGCACGACGTCGGCGAGGTCGAGCTCTCGGTTCCTCACGGGATCGCACGGGAGAGAAGGAAAAGAGGGTTCCAGAGGGGGGGAAAAGAACTGGGAGCTTCCCAGGCGTGCGTGGCGAGAGAGAGAAGGAGGGGGAAGGCCTAGAAGGCGCGGCATCGTCGTGGCGTCGTCGCCGCGCTCCCGGCTCCAGCGAACTGCTTGGAGCCGCGGGGAGGAAGACGACACGGGAGGGTCCTGGTGGGCTGGGCCGGCCAGGTAAGTGGGCCTCGCCTGAGGCAACAGGTAAGCTCTGCCTGCCTTTTTCTTTTTATTCTTTTCTGTTTTATTTGTTTTGCCTAGATTAAAATTAGCTAGGCATTTTTAATAAATGTGCAAATACTTTTATAAATCCTAGGTGACCAGTAGCTAGTCACATAAATAAATTGGACATTTTTGAAATTCAAAACATTTGAATTTCAACTCAAATAGGGGTAAACTTTAATTTCCAGAGCACCTTTTGAATATTAGAAAATTCCATGTGCATGGGATTGATCCCAAACCATTTTTAAAATGATCAGCACCATTTATAAGAATTTACCAAATGTTCAAATGATTTTTGGAAAAAGATTTTTATCTGGCCATTTGATTTAAATTCTCAGGGCTTTTCTATTCCCCATTTTTGATTTTGAATTCGAAATTCTTGCATGAATGCAAGGTAGCACTTGATCCTAGCACATACCTAACTTGGGGTTGTGACAACTCGAAAGCCTGCGGAACCCTCTGGGATCGACGGTGAAGTACATCAAAGCTCCGGGCCCGGTCCGTATCAATCCACAAGGGATTTTTAGCCTGCACGGCAGGGTCGTCGAGTCGCGACATCTCGGACTGCACTGCCTCCTCTTCCTCGTGAACTCGACTGGTCACAACTTCAGAAGAAGCAGCAAAAAATTTAGTACACACAAAAAGAAAGGCAAGAGCATGCACAAAAAAAGACACTCACCCTTCAGAAGACCAGATAACTTGGATATACAGGACACCAAACTACCCAGTGCAGCCTCAGCTCCCTCCCTCTTGGAACAATGAACCGCAACAGCAACCTTGAGCCGACTAACCTCACTCTCAGCATCTTAAGTCTCAAGCAGAGGGTCTCGTACGCACCCTCACACGCGTCCTACTTCAATGAACTCCAAGCTCGAGCTACGCCCGGGGCCGCCTACCGCAAAAAGGAAAAAAGCATAAGGAAGTCAAAGAACTGAAAGGAAATATACCTAAGAGCATAAAACAAAATCATCAGCACGGCCCAATATCTGCCACTTCAGTGGAGATTTATTACAAATTAAAAAAAAAGTGTTCCGCAGAAACAAGCACAAATACGACAAGATTTCCCCTCGTCTACTTGGTACGATCGGATCTATGGACGTCGGCCTCTACAACCAACTGCAGACGACGGGCACGATCGATAGCTCGTGCCCCCTGCTCTTCCATATAGACAGGCACGACGTCCACCATGTCATCACCAATTGAGACACCACGCCCCAAGAGAACAACAAAGGACGTCGCAAGACCACTCACCACAGCTTCGCAAACAAAGACCTCCAAGATTTCGCCTCCCGAGCCAAAAGAAGCCACCAGCAGATCGAGACCTTCGGGATGATCCTCCTCCTCTACATACACATTCTCATGCAAAAGCTTGAGGAGGGTGACAACTCGATCATTAACGGTCCTGGCGGCATCCGCAGCATTCGACGCGACATCCTCGGCACAACGAAGAGTGCTCCAGTCTGCAGGAACAGTCCCACGGGGCCTACAACGTCAGAAGAACGAAGATCAGAAGCCAAGTCACAGCTAAAGCAAACAAGCATACCACCGTACCTGTCAGAGAACCCGCCAAGGCGCGCAAGCGATCACCCTCAGTAACATCAACTCACCGAAACTACTCCTCCGCCCGACGAAGCCGATCAACCTCCCCCAGGTGCTCCTGAAGCAATTTTCCCTTCGCCTCCAAAGTGCCCCGGAGCAAGGAGATCTCCTTCTCCACCGCAGCAGCTCGTTTCGCAGCCTCGTTCTTGCGGCCTACATCAAAGGTGTCAGCAAACATGCAAACTCACAACCAGCAAAACCACGAGCAGCTGATAACCCACAACTGCAGGGGATCGAGATAGTCTTCGCGGGTAAGAATAACCCAATTTATAGATTCGACTCAAGGGGAGAGAAAGAATACCCACAAGCTTTAACAGTGGAGTTGTCAATTCCACCGCACCTAAGATACACTTACTTGCAACAAGATATTAATAATAACTGTGATATGGAAGTGATGATAGCAACGGAAATAATGGTGGTGAAACAGCGATAGTAAAACAACAAAAGTAAAAAACTAGTAACCAGCATAATTAAGAACACTGTAGCCTAGGGAGATGGATGGTTGGGCGCTGCATGGATAAGACACATCATGTATTTAACTTGGGGCAAGGCACACAGAAAAGCAATGATCATCTAGGCATAAATCAAACATCAGGCATGTACCCCATACGTAGTTGTACGTGCTTGCAGTAAGAACTTGCACAACATCTTTTGCCCTACCATCCCGCTACGAACGGGGCCAAAAGGAACTTATGGAGATTAAGGTGCTCCTGTCAAAGAGCACCGGAACAAAGCATTAACAATCAATGGATACATGGAATCCCCAAATTATAGTCCATCCCCTTTGGTGTCCCAAGCTGTCACCTTTGGGATCGCCGGATCCGGACTATAACAGGTGCATACAAGTCATAGATATGATCAAGAACACTAATATATTCACGAAAACACATAGGGTTCAGATCTGAAATCATGGCACTTGGGCCCAAAGTGACAAGAATTAAGAGCAACAAGTTGAAGCAAAGATGATAAACAACAATCTAGATGATAGGCAACATGCTCCCAACAATCTGATAAGCTATTACATGATCTAACTCATCCAATTCCTACCATCCCCTTTGCCTACAACAGGGAATTACTCACACATGGATGGAGAAGTCATGGAGGGAGGATGGAGTGGTGATGATGATGATGATGGCGATGATCTCCCCTTACCGGAGGCCAAAACAACCTCCAGATTAGCCCTCCCGGAGAAGAACAGAGGGTGGCGGCGGCTCTGCGACGTGAATTGGGAAAACGACTTCTGTTTCGGGGTTTCTCCGTCATGGGAATAAATAGGAGCCTCTGTCACAACCCCAACTTGGGTAAGTGCTAGGATTTGAGTGCCCCTTTGCATCATGTGAAAAATTTCAAAAGAAATTCAGAATTGGGGAAAAGAAAAGCCCTAAAGAATTTTATTAAATAGCCAGATAAAAATATTTTTTTCCAAAAATCATTTGAACATTTGGAAAATTCCTATAATTGATGCTGATCATTTTAAAAGTGGTTTGGGATCAATCCCATGCTCATGGAATTTTCTAAATTTCAAACAATGCCTTGGAAAATTAAATAAACCCCTATTTGATTTGAAATTCAAATTATTTGAATTTCAAAAATGCCCAAAAGTTATAAGTGGCTAGCTACTTATATCTTAAGCCCACATAAAAGATTTTGATATTTTATAAAATGCTCTACTATTTATTTCAGAGCAAAACAAATAGGAGAAAAAGAAAAACAGAAAGAAACAGAAAGAAAAAGGGAAAAGGGAAAGCAGACCAACACTGCAGGCCGCTGGCCCAACTAGCAGTACCCGGCCCAGCCCACCTGCCCCTCGGTGTCGTCTTCCTCCCCGGCGCCCGAAGCAGCTCGGTGGCGCGCTCACCGCCGCGCAGGCCACCGACTAGCATCCAGGCCCTCCCCTTGTTCCCCCGGACGCCACGCAGATGCCCACAAGGTTTTCCATCTTTCCTCCCTAACCCCTGGTCCTCTCCTCCTCTCGGCCTCGCCATTTTCGCGCGAGATCCGAGCTCGGACGGAGCGCGCCACCGTGCCCGACGTGGCCAACGGTCGTCCCTCGTCGCACCTTGGTGTCCAGAGGATTCAGCACCGACGAACTAATCGCCTTGCACCTTCAATCGAGCTCTGGGAGCCCAAGAACCGACGCCGTCTTCTCCGAGTTCTACCGGCCGCCGTGGACCTCATCGCAAAATTCCTCGTCCTTGAGCTCTCCTCGGCCCCGTCGACTGCGCCATCACGTTTGGGGTGAGCTTCCGCTCGTTTTCCCCCATCTCACGCTATCTCCCGTGCACCATAGCCCCACCTCCACCTCACCAGTCGCCGGCCGCCGCCATGGTTGGAGTAGCCGCCGCCCTGGAGCTCGTCTTTGGCCCCCTCCGATGCCACTAGATGCGGAAGCCCGCGAGGAGCAGTTCTGTGCCAGCCAAACCCCACCCCGCACAAGTTTTTGCAACTCCGGCGAAGCCCCGGCCGTATTCCGGCGAGCTCCGCCATCACCAACCTAACCCCCGAGCTAACCCCGCACTAATCCTCCCCCTGGGCCACTGACCAGTGGGCCCATGCAGCCTAATTAACCCCCAGCTAATTAAACAGAGAGATTTAATTAACCCCCCCCCACTGACAAGCTGGACCCACACGTCAGCTGCCCCCTGACGTCACACTGACTTCATGCTGACGCAGTAAAGCAATTAAATCAATTAAATTAAATCCAGAAATTGCAGAAAGTAGCTGAAACTTCTAAAATTCATAGAAAATTCATATTAACTCCAAATTGGACAAATAATATATGAAAAATGATCAGCAGAAAATAATCTATCCAAATATACAACTTTTAGTTATGTTTGAGTTGATTTTAAAATGGGACCACTAGCTTTTGCTATTTGGCTTAATTGGAACTAATTCAAAATTAAATTCAAATGCTATTCCAATTTGAACCATTGCAATGCAAACATAAATACTTGTACATCAGAGGCATATCATACACATGTGAAGATGGTTTATAAAGAACAAACAATAGCAAATGCAACTTGGCAAATTTGAACAACATTTGGAGTTTGAATTTGAATTAACTTTTCAAATCAACTTCAATTAACATATGACAAATTGAACCTAGGTCACATCAATACCTTTCACATCGTGTGACAACCTAAACATGTGCTTGTGCATTTAAATTAAATGTTGGCCCCCTTTGTTGATGTTTGAGCCGGTAACAGTGCCTTCGAGACGGTGATCACCCCCGAAGGAGAAGAAGTTCGGTAAACCCCGTGTATCGCCAGCAAGGCAAGCAAACCCCTATTGATCATGTTTATGAAATCCTACTTCCCTCTTAGTCTCGCTTATGCAAGTTTGGGAGATCACCGAGACACGTTCTTTCGCATAGTTGAACCCATTCCGATGCATGACCTATCATTTTGTCACCGTATTAAGCAAACCACAATCCTAGCAGATTTAGGAGTTGAGTGATGAGCATGTGGCCCCTACAACTGTTACTGCTTATTGCTTCTTAGTGATACAATGAGGATGTTTATGATTGTGAGTCGGGATGAATGATCACAGTGATGCAAATGATATCGTGTTGGTGAATCCACCCTAAACAAAGGTGAACGATGAGAGGCTGTGTAGGAGTACACAGTGGGTTGTCTCGTTGAACACTACCCTAGGCCCCGAGTTCCTGTTTTGTGATCCAATACAAAGAGTATGACCACATGTAGGGTTTATTTGAGCCCCGTTTGGCATCTTTACATACCCGATCCGGTCCAGGAGTCACAATAGATTCGGGCTTTCCATTTGGCATGTGCATAGAAAAAGAATGAAGAAAAGGTTGCATCATATAGATATGTGGGTGGACCTGTGAGGCAGTGAAACCATCTGGCAGAGGTGGCGTCTCGGTCCCTTGCATTATCTGAGTCCGTTTCGTTGAACCGGCCGGACTCTCGAGCGGTGCCAAACTCAGGTAGTCGACTCCTGGATTAGAGAAGGTGATGTGAGGTTAGTACCTTGGTTTCATCCACGTCCGACACCCTCTTGAAGGGTGAAGAGAACGAGGCGATAAGTGATGACAGGTGTGTGAAGATGTACACCCCTTCAGGGTTAATGAACTATTCGAATAGCCGTGTCAGCGGTTATGGACTACTTGGAGACCTCTACTTGATCATTAGACAACTTGAATGGATACTTATAAAACTCGCAAGATAAGCGTGAGTGCTATGGTGGGCTTCCTCGTGGGTGAGTCGAGGGAGTAGACGTAGTGGTGTATTGGTTGGAGACTAGATAGTGGACTCGTGTACGCTTCTTACCTCAAAGTCTGGTACTCGTAGTTCAGGACTAGCCAAGTCAAAGCTGGCACTTCTGCTTGTTGAACACCACCTCCTTTACCTTGATCCATGTGCATGAGTAGTATAGCTCCTATGTAAGTCTTGCTGAGTACGACTTTGTACTCACGTTTTCTTATTCTATGTTTTAGATGAGAACCCGGACCCCGATGGAGTCACCTTCGTGAAGCTCGACGTTGACCTTGGTAGCATAGTTCCAGACAGAAGCCTGGTCCCTCCTGCAAGGGCATATATGTTTACAAGGCTTCTCTAAGCCCTTTGTTAAACTTATCTGTACTCAGACCTAAATTTCTTCCGTTGTATGATGTAATGTTGATCACAGACATGTGATCTTTGTATGCTCTATGTGTAAGTCAATAAAGAGTACTTTGTAGAGTTATGTGATGATACCTGTTGTTCATACTAGACATGCGTGTTGCGTGTATGATTATAACATGCATGTCTTAGTATGGGTTTTCGAGACCTTAGTTGTGATCTAGCTGGTGGTCTTTTATACACCAAGTGGCCCTTAGATGTGCGCAACTTGGGGCATCGCGATGCGATTGCTCGTGACTCTGTCACGTGCACACTTTGTTGTATGATCAAGCCCGCCCTAGACCACGACTAAGTGATCGGGCTGGAGTAAGTCTATGTAAGAGTTAGGATTCAATCGATAACATGGTTGAGGCGACTTGTCTATGAGTATAGGATTCACCACCCATAAGCATTTAGACTTGTGAGCGGACGATGAGGACCCATCTCAGTTGATCATCTAGCCTGGATGGGATGCCCCTCACGTTCGATGCTTTCCGACAGTGTTCTGTGCTTGGCCTTGTCTTCTTAGACAATTGGGTACGGCTCTCGGCTCTCCATGTCATTGCATCGTGACTGGAATTACATACGCATATTCCGGGTCCCGACAGACTTGGTATCAGAGCAGGACTGTTTGTAGGATTATTCAACCCTTGGTCGAAGTCGAGTCTAGCATTCTATAGTTATATAGTTACTTGGGTATAAGGGAACAACGTAAGGCTTCTTTTTCTCCTTACCCTCATCGATATGAGTTCTGAGTCACCCTCATCTTGTTCTACGGGAAGATAGGACTAAGCTCATCTATATCTTACTAGAACATCTCGTTGATTGCTTCCTTGTAGCCATAGGATTGTTGTGGTCGTCCAGTGTCTCCGTATTTTGAGTTCCTTGAAGAAGTTCTGTCCAATTTCTTCGAGGTTGTTTCATTTTCCATCCCGATACAGCCGTTATGCTGTCCGAGTCAATCCAGGTTTCTTCATAATCTGATGCATTGGCAAAATCCTTCCCTCCATTTCGGTTGTCTTTCCATAAGAATTATTAGGTGGCATGCCCGAAAGTTACATAGAGTTTGTTGTAGGTTTTACTCTAGAAACCTATATTGATGCATTTGTAGTTCTTTCTCCCACTTTAGATGTCTTCTAGCCAGAATAACCACACTAACCATTGTGTTGGGGTACTTTGCTACTCTGACATATCTATTGTAGCCCATAGTAAACCTTGGTCATCCTCTAGGAAGCTATCCAGAGATCCAACTCCTTAAACCTAGTCACCTGACAGATGTGTAAAATTCATAGTGGATCTTATACAAGGCACAACCCCAATTTCCAGACGCCCATATAGAATGTCCCCACATGAGTTAGCTGAGCTAAAAACCCAACTTGATGCTTAGTTGGAAAAAGGATTCATCCTCCCTAGCTCATCGCCATGGGCTTGCCCCGTTCTGTTCGTAACGAAGAGAGATGGAACAGAAATGTCGGGACCCGGGGTTAGCATATGTAATTCCGGTCACAATGCAATCACATGGAGAGCCGAGAGCCGTACCCACTTGTCTAAGAAGAAAAGGCCAAGCACAGATCACTCTCGGTAAGCATCGAACGTGAGGGGCATCCCATCCAGGCCGGATGATCAACTGAAATGGGTCCTCATCGTCCGCACACAAGTCTAAATGATATGGGTGGTGAGCTCCCATACTCATAGACAAGTCGCCTCAACCATACTATCGATTGTATTATAACCCTTACATAGACTTACTCCAGCCCGATCACTTAGTCGGGGTCTAGGGCGGGCTCGATCATACATCAAAGTGTGCGCGGGACGGTGTCACGAACAATCGCATCGCGATGCCCCAAGCTGCGCACATCTAAGGGACACTTGGTGTATAAAAGACTGCCAGCCAGATCACAACTAAGGTTACGAAAACCCATACTAAGACATGCATGTTATAATCATACACGCAGCACACATGTCTAGTATAAACAGATGGTAATCACAACATGAACTCTACAAACTGAGTCTTTATAACTTCTGCTAAACAGAGCAGACATAGTAGTTGTATTACAAGAAGAGATCACATGGCTGTGATCCAACATTACATCAAACATCAACGGAAGAAAATTATGTCTTAGTAAAGACAAGGTTAACAAATGGCTTAAGAAGCCTGAAAGAAAATACAACGACCCTCCAGAGGGCACAGGCTGCTGTCTGGAACTATATGACCTGGTCCACGTCGAGCTCGAGGTAGAGGCCACCATCAGGGTCAGTGGTCTCGTCTCTAAAACATAGAATAAGAAAACGTGAGTACAAAGACGTACTCAGCAAGACTTAAATAGGAACTATACTACTCATGCACATGTATCAAGGCAAAGGGAGGTGGGGTTTCATTGCAGAAGTTCCAGCTTCGACTTGGCTAGTCATGTACTACGAATACCAGAATGAGGTAAGGAGCATACACGAGTCCAAGTATCAAGTCTCCAACAAATACACCACTATGGATACTTCCTCGAGTTCCCCACGAGGAAGCACGCCATAGCACTCACACTTATCTTGGCAGTTTTAAGAGTAACCATTGAAGTTGTCTATGATCAAGTAAAGGTATCCAAGTAGTCCATAACCGCGGACACGGCTATTCGAATAGTTCATTAACCCTGCAGGGGTGTACTGCTACACACACGCCTCATCAGTTACCGCCTAGGGATGGACCCTTCAAGTGAGTACCGGCGAGGATGCTGCCACGACACTTCACTCACGGCACCATCTCTAGTCCTAGGGAGTCGCCTATTTGAGTTGGGACCACAATCGGAATCCGGCCGATTTTTCCGATGCGGACTCAAACGTTGTGTGACCTCCATCAAGCTCAACTCGATCATGATCACTTGATTCAACGTGCCCACAACCTACGTCCACCACTTACCTTGGTGTACCTGCTTGAGATCGTTTAAAGCTCAAACTACTTGCGACTCCTGGACTTGGTTCGGGGTGAGGTACTAGGCCGAGAGGGGTCAGTGAGCCCAATGTGTGGTCGTACTCTTAGTCTTGGATAACAACACAAGAACTCGGGCTTAAGGTAGTGTTCAACGAGACAACCCACTGTGTACTCCTACACAGCCTCTCATCGTTCACCTTTGTTTAGGGTAGATTCACCAAAACGTTACCACCATCATTCACATGATCACTACCATCCCGACTCACAACAAGGTAGCCTCAGGTAACAACTCTAAGCATGCAATAAGCTGTAACAGTTGCAGGGGCCACAAGATAACAACCAACTCCTACATCTGCTAGGATTGTGGTTTGCTTACTAGTGTGACAAAATGATAGGTCAAGCAAAGTAATGGGTTTAACTAGCGGTAGAACGTATCATGGTGACATCCTAAACATGCATTTGCGAGAATGAGAGGGAACTGGGATTTTATCAACATGATCAAAGAGGGGGTGCTTGCCTTGCTGACGATCACGATGTAACACTCTTCTGACGTGAGGTTGAACTCGTCTCCGAGATCAACTCTACCGAGAAGAAGCAATCACCAAAGCACTAAAAGTAAAGAACATTCAACATAGTACAATGCACAATCAATATATAAACAAACCATGGCAAGGTGCTGATGTGACCTAGGTTTAATTTGCAACAATGTTAATTGAAGTTGATTTGAAAAGTAAATTCAAATCCAAACTCCAAATGTATTCAATTGGTCCAAGTTGCATTTGCTAAAGTTTGTTCATTGGAAACCAATTGGTCATGTGTGTGAAAAGCTTCTGAAGAGTAGGTGATGTGTATTGCAATGCATTGGTTCAAGTTAGAATGATCATAGTAATTTATTTGATTTAATACAGAAGAGCCAAATAGAAAAATGCTACTGATCCCTTTTTAAGATCAAGTCCAACATATCTAAAAGTTGGAAATTTGAATAGAGGATTTTCTCCTGATCATTTTTCATATATTACACTTTGAATTTGGAGTTATAGTTTAAAAGATATTCAATTTCAAAGTTTTGCTTATTTTCAGGAATTTACTGAATAAATAAATTATTTAGGATTTACTGCGTCATCACTAGGTCATGCTGACGCCAGGGGGTTTGACCAGTCAACTGACCCGTGGGGCCCGGCTGTCAGTGGCTAGGGGCTTAATTAAGTTTCTGTTAAACTAAACACTGATTAATTAGGGGCCCTGAGCCCAGTGTCAGTGAGAGGAGGGGGTGATTAGGTTGGGTCATTAGGTGCACTAATGGTGGACGTGTTGGATATGTGCCCTAGAGACAAATTAAGAAAGATATTTGTCACATATCCGTTTTGTTCATAACACGTTTTATACTGTGCTATAACTGTATTAATTGGAAATACTAATACAGGTGTAGTATAAAACATGGTCCGTAGTTTAACTCGGGTAAACTATCTCATTGGGCAATTGATTGATCAAGCTTTCCTGATCATGGCGACACTTAAGTCCATTGACAATGAGGTCATATCATTAAGGGGAATGATGTGATGGACGTACACCCACCTAAAGTATTGCAATGTGATCGAGTCACATAGTTCAGCGTTGCTATGACTTTGTAACGTATGGCTTAGTCCTTAGACCGTAATGATCATACATAATTACCATCTATGAGGAGACTTTGATTTGTATCCCACCGCCTGACTGAAATATGCTAGCTATAACGGTGCACTTTGGGTATTCCGAAATAGATGGTTGATGAGTATATTAATAGATCAGAGCGGGATTTGTCAGTCCTTGTGACAGGACAGGTACTCTGGGCCCACTTGGTGATATTGCATCAACACCTTGCAAGGACGTGACTAGGTCACAAGAGATGCAATGATCATGGACGAGAGAAGTTGTTTGTTGTGAACGAGATGTGAACACGGTATGTAGGATATGGACGATCAAACCTCGGACAAACAAAGTACCGCAGCACAAAGAGATTACGTCGTATCGTTAACGGTTTCCAAAAGCGATCGAAGTTCATTCGATGGAAGCGTAGGGGTTGTCAAGGATTGTAACCAGGTCCAACTGACTAGTCATTGGTCAATGAGAATAGTCTCGACCATGTCTTCTGTTTCCCGGACCGTTAGGGTGTTACATTTAAGGGCAATCGATGCATAGGACAGTTACGGGATCAATCGGTGAAATAGGAGAAATCACCGGAATAGTTCCGGAGGAGGACAGAATGGTTTCCGGACATTTTGAATAGTTCAAAATAAAGCTTAATTGTTTTAATAATGTTTTATTATTTAATTATCTGAATTAAATATTTAAAACATATTAAATAAATTAAAAAAAATGGAAAAGAGGCTATATGGGACCATGGGGCCCATTAGGGGAGGAGGGGGTTTCCCCCCTTGGGCTTGGCGCCAAGGGTGGGGCCCTACTCCCCCTATGGCCGGCGCACTCCCCCCCCCTTGGGAGTTTAGTCCCACATGGGGGAGGGGAGGAGGATCACACCCCCCCCCCTTGGCCTATATAAGAAGGGGTAGACCCCCCTTTTTCCAACACACCAATATATCCTTCTTCCTCCTTCTCCTTCCCGGAAGTGGACTCCCCTTGTTTGGAGTCTGCAGAAGGATTGGAGTTCTCCACCATAAGGCAGGTCATCGCTCTGCTGGAGTCGGGATCCGTAGCCGTCTTTGTTCCGCTGCTCGCCTGGTTCGGGGCCCGGGAGGAACATCGATTGTACCGTACGTGTATAATCTCTTCGAGGCACTACACCTGTGGTGCTACTTCGTTGCTGGAGGTTTACCGGGAGTCATCCTCGCCGGTGGTGGTCTTCTACACGACAGGGAGGTCCTAGTTCCGAGTCTACGCCAACCACGTTCGCAAGAACGTTTCCCTCTTTCGGTCTTCAAAGGTATGAACACCGATTCCCTCCGTTACTTTACATCACCATAGCATAGATCTTGGGTTCGGGTACCGTAGGTATGAAAATTTTGTGTTTTCTGCCCCGTATCCCAACAGTGGTATCATGAGCTAGCTATGCGTAGATGTATTGTACGGGTAGAACACATCTAGGATGTGGGCATCGAATCTTCATTCGTTACCCTCCCACGTGTACTCATTTAGCGTTGCGGCAATGTTTGATGAAGCGGCCCCCGACCGACCTTACGCGTTTACGCGAGACTGGTTCCACGCTTGACATATGGCCTGTACCATATAAAGTGGCTGGGGGGTGTCTCTCTCTCTGCATTAGCGATGCGAAGATGTTTGCAACGGAGGGCCACAACAGGGGTGTAATAGAGACGGATGGGAGACGGTGTTGTGGCATGTTTTTCGCAGGATAGAAACGGTTCTCTCTCTCGAAACCCCTAGCAGCCACGTAAAACTTGCACAAGCTAAAGTAGAAAGGCGTTTAACTTTGCTTTGCATGAAGGGGCATCATAGGTTGTATGATTTACAGTTTTACTTCCTGTTTTATGCTAATATGCTAGATATATCGACGGTAGCACGAAACAGGACCATCTCTCACAATACCAACATTGTGTTCTCCCTTGGTGGGCACCGCCTGGAAGGTTCTCCCATATGGCTTGATGATCCGTACATACCGGAGTTGTCCTACATATTAAACGGAGTTCGCATGAGGTTGGGTTCGGCAAGCCTGGCATATGCAGATATGGCCTTGCTGAACAGCTAACATCAAGGTTCGATTGGCAGGCTTGACGTATGTAGATGCGGGCCCGGAACACAGGAGACCGAAAGGTCGAGCACGAGTCACATGCCTGATGTGATTGTCTTAGAGGCCTACCTAGTTCGCATACTGATGGTCGTGACGATCGGGGGAGGTATGGGGGCTGGGATTGTGTAATCACTTAGTTAAATTGAGAGGAGTTTATCTAAGTGGGAGCTTTCTAGAATTTTGAGATTAAATTGAAACTCCACATTATGAACAAAAGTCTAAATATGTATCCTTGTGAATCAACCTTGTAGATCGCAGCACCTCGCCCCTCGTTCAACTTAGGATCATTCCTAGAGAAAGATAAGCTAAAAACAGATGGGACAAACTTCACCAACTGGTTCCGCACCCTGAGGATTCTCCTCGTTCCCCTCAAGATGGCATACGTACTAGAGGACGCGTTAGGTGACGCACCAGCAGATGATGCCAGTCAAGACGAGAAGAATGTCTATCTCTCCAGGACTGATGATTACAACCTTGTCCAGAGTGGCATGCTCTACTCCATGGAGGCTGAGCTGCAGAAACGCTTTGAGAGGATGGGTGCATATGAGATTATCACCGACCTCAAGGCGGTCTTCGCACCTCAAGCCAGGGCTGAACGGTACGAGGCTTCTGAAGCCTTCTTCTCAGCAAAGATGGACGAGCACGGCAGCGTGAGTGAGCACGTAGTCAAAATGTCTGGCTACGTTCAGCGCTTGAATGCTCTGGAATGCCAGATTCCAGATGAACTTGCTGTTGATAGGGTGTTGCAGTCGCTTCCCCCTAGCTACAAAGGTTTTGTGCTGAACTACAACATGCAGGGGATGACCAAAACCCCTTCTGAGTTGTTCGCCATGCTGAAGAGCACCGAGGTTGAGATCAAGAAGGAGCACGCCGTCTTCATGGTCAACAAGACCACTGACTTCAAGAAGTCAAGCAGGCGGGAGAAGGCCAAGAGAGGTGGCCCCAAGAGGGATGGCAAGTCAGTTGCCGCTCCTCCCAAGGCACCCAAGCCAAGAGAGACGAAGGCAAGGTCACTGGAAACGCAACTGTCCCAACTACCTAAAGGACAAGAAGGCTGGCAAGGTCGCCAAGAGAGACGAAGGTATATTTGATATACATATTGTTGATCTTCTCTTGACAAGCGTCGGGAACACATCCTGGATATTTGATACAGGATCTTTCACTCATATTTCTAATTCCATTCAGGAACTAAGGAATAGGAGACGCTTGCTCAAAGATGAAGTGACGATGCGCGTGGGGAATGGCTGTCCGATTGAGGTCTTGGCGGTCGGCACGAAGCATCTTAGTCTCCCTTCGGGATTGGTTTTAGTTCTGAATAATTGCTACTATGTACCCGCGTTGAGTGTGAACATCGTTAGTGGCTCTTGCTTGAAGCGAGACCACTATTCTTTTAAGTCTGATACAATTGGTTGTTCGATTTATAAGGATGAAATGTTTTATGTTCACGCACCGGAGTTGCATGGTTTATTCGTATTTGATCTCGATGGTGACGTGTTTCACATTAACAATATTGAGGCCAAAAGATTGAAGAATGATGAAGATCACATGATGATGTGGCATTGCCGACTTGGTCATATTGGTATAAAACGCATGGAGAAGCTCCATAAGGATGGACTTCTTGAGTCATTGGATTTTGGATCCCTTGATACATGTGAACAATGCCTCATGGGCAAAATGACAAGGACTCCATTCAATGGCGTAATGGAGCGTGCGGATGTCTTATTGGGGATCATACACTCGGATGTATGTGGACCCATGAACGTCCCCACTCGCAATGGTCTTCGTTACTTCGTGACCTTTACTGATGACTAGAGTAGATATGGGTATATTTACTTGATGAATCACAAGTCTGAAACCTTTGAAAAGTTCAAGGAATTTCAGAATGAGGTCGAAAATCAACTCGGAAGAAAAATCAAGCACCTTCGATCGGATCGAGGTGGCGAGTATTTGAGTCACGAGTTTGGCAATAATCTGAAGTCTTGTGGCATAGTACCACAGCTTACGCCGGCAGGCACACCTCAGAGAAACTGTGTGGCTGAGAGACGTAATCGAACCCTATTGGATAGTGTACGATCGATGATGTCTCATACTGATTTGCTTGTGTCATTCTAGGGGTATGCATTAGAAACTGCCGTTCATATTCTTAATAGGGCACCATCCAAATCCGTAAAGACAACACCATTTGAAGAATGGCATGGCGCAAAACCTAAGTTATCTCACCTGAAGATTTGGGGTTGTGAGGCTTATGTAAGGAAACTACAGCCTGACAAACTTGAATCCAAGGCGGATAAGTGCATCTTTGTGGGCTATCCCAAGGAAACTTGTGGATACACCTTCTACAACAAGTCTGACAGCAAAACGTTTGTTGCCAAGACGGGACACTTTCTTGAGAAGGAGTTTCTCGCGAAAGAGTTGAGTGGGAGGAAAATAGACCTCGATGAAGTGACTGACCAATCACTCCAATTGGAAGAAACGGCTACGGAAATTGTTCTGGAACCATCTTCCACAGTGGGAGCTGAAGAGAATGGCCAGAACGACATTCATAACGATCATGACATTGATGATGATCATGATGAGAATGAAGAGGAACATTTTATGCCCCGTAGGTCATCAAGAGTCCGTCAACCTACTGAGTTTTACGGACAGCTTGTGAATGAAATCTCGGCTGATGAGTCGGATGAACCTACAAGTTACAAAGAAGCAATGGAGGGACCCGATTCCGAGAAATGGCTTGAAGCCATGAAATCCGAAATAGACTCCATGTACACCAACAAAATATGGAATTTGGTGGATATTCCCGAGGACCGCAAGGCCGTCGAGAATAAATGGATTTTCAAGAAAAAGACTGACGCAGACGGAAACGTATCTGTCTACAAAGCTCGACTTGTCGCGAAGGGTTTTCGACAAATTCAAGGAGTTGACTACGAGGAGACGTTCTCTCCTGTAGCGATGATAAAGTCTATTCGGATCCTACTAGCAATAGCTGCATATCATGATTACGAGATATGGCAGATGGATGTGAAAACTGCATTCCTAAATGGCAACATTGAGGAAGAGTTGTATATGATGCAAACAGAGGGGTTTGTCGATCCAAGGAACGCTGGTAAGGTTTGCAAGCTTCAACGGTCCATCTATGGGTTGAAGCAAGCATCTCGGAGCTGGAATTTTTGATTTGATGAGGTCATTAAAGCTTTTGGATTTGTCCAAAACGTCGAAGAGTTCTGCGTCTATAAGAAACTGAGTGGGAGCTCTGTAGAATTCCTTTTGTTATATGTAGATGACATATTACTAATAGGGAACGATAAGAAATTCTTAGAGGAAGTGAAGGTATATCTGAATGGACAATTTTCCATGAAGGACCTAGGTGAAGCTGCGTACATATTGGGGATTAAGATCTATAGAGATAGACCTAATCGACGGTTGGCCTTGAGTCAGAACACTTGTATTGACAAGATATTGAAAAGGTTAAAAATGGATGACTCCAAGAGAGGTCTCTTGCCAGTTATAAAAGGTGTCAAATTAAGCGTGACTCAATGCCCAACCATAGCAAAAGAGAAGGAGGAGATGTCCTCAAAAGCCCTATGCCTCAGCCATAGGTTCTCTCATGTATGCTATGTTATGTACCAGACCGGATTTAGCGCTGGCCATTAGTATGACTAATCGCTACCAGAATAACCCGGGAATGGCTCACTGGACAGAAGTAAAGAACATCCTTAAGTACTTAAGAAGAACCAAGGATCTCTTTCTCGTTTATGGAGGAGTTGATGAGGAGCTCACCGTAAAGGGTTACGTTAACGCAAGCCTCAGCTCAGATCTAGATGACTCAAAATCCCAGACGGGATATGTTTTCATGTTGAACGGTGGCGCAATTAGCTGGAGGAGCGGCAAACAGTCAGTCGTCGCCCAATCTACAATGGAGTCGGAGTATATTGCCGCTTGCGAAGCGTCAAACGAGGCGCTGTGGCTGAAGAAGTTCGTGATCGAGCTTGGCGTCTTTCCCAGTTGCACTGACCCCGTGGGAATCTTCTGCGACAACACGGGTGCCATTGCTAACGCGAAGGAGCCAAGAACTCACTCTACAGCCAAGCACATCCTCCGAAAGTTCCATGTGACGCGAGACTACGTCAGGGATGGACACACTAGGATTCACAAGATACATACGGATCTGAACGCAGCAGACCCGATGACTAAACCTCTTCCACATGGAAAGTTTGAAGAACACCGAGAGACCATTGGTGTTAGATACATACCTGATGTAAACTAGTGTAATTTGTACTCTAGTGCAAGTGGGAGACTGTTGGATATGTGCGCTAGAGAGAAATTAATAAAGATATTTGTCACATATCCGTTTTGTTCATAATACGTTTTATACTGTGCTATAACTGTATTACTTGGAAATACTAATACTGGTGTAGTATAAAACATGGTCCGTAGTTTAACTCGGGTAAACTATCTCATTGGGCAATTGATTGATCAAGCTTTCCTGATCATGGCGACACTTAAGTCCATTGACAATGAGGTCATATCATTAAGGGGAATAATGTGATGGACTTACACCCACCTAAAGTATTGCAATGTGATCGAGTCACATAGTTCAGCGTTGCTATGACTTTGTAACGTATGGCTTAGTCCTTAGACCGTAATGATCAAACGTAATTACCATCTATGAGGAGACTTTGATTTGTATCCCACCGCCTGACTGAAATATGTTGGCTATAACGGTGCACTTTGGCTATTCCGAAATAGATGGTTGATGAGTATGTTAATAGATTAGAGCGGGATTTGTCAGTCCTTGTGACAGGATAGGTACTCTGGGCCCACTCGGTGATATTGCATCAACACCTTGCAAGGACGTGACTAGGTTATAAGAGATGCAATGATCATGGACGAGAGAAGTTGTTTGTTGTGAACGAGATGTGAACACGGTATGTAGGATACCGACGATCAAACCTCGGACAAACAAAGTACCGCAGCACAAAGGGATTACGTCGTATCGTTAACGGTTTCCAAAAGCGATCGAAGTTCATTCGATGGAAGCGCAGGGGCTGTCAAGGATTGTAACCAGGTCCAACTGACTAGTCATTGGTCAATGAGAAGAGTCTCGACCATGTCAGCTGTTTCCCGGACCGTTAGGGTGTTACACTTAAGGGCAATCGATGCATAGGACAGTTACGGGATCAATCGGTGAAATAGGAGTAATCACCGGAATAGTTCCAGAGGAGGACGGAATGGTTTCCGGACATTTTGAATAGTTCAAAATAAAGTTTAATTGTTTTAATAATGTTTTATTATTTAATTATCTGAATTATATATTTAAAAAATATTAAATAAATTTAAAAATGGAAAAAAGGCTATATGGGCCCATGGGGCCCATTAGGGGAGGAGGGGGTTTCCCCCCTTGGGCTTGGCGCCAAGGGTGGGGCCCAACCCCCCCCCCCTATGGCCGGCGCACTCCCTCCCTTGGGAGTTTAGTCCCACATGGGGGAGGGGAGGAGGATCACACCCCCCCTTGGCCTATATAAGGAGGGGTAGACCCCCCTTTTTCCAACACAGCAATATCTCCTTCTTCCTCCTTCTCCTTCCCGGAAGTGGACTCCCCTTGTTTGGAGTCTGCACCAGGATTGGAGTTCTCCACCATAAGGTAGGCCGTCGCTCTGCTGGAGTCGGGATCCGTAGCCGTCTTTCTTCCGCTGCTCGCCTGGTTCGGGGCCCGGGAGGAACATCGATTGTACCGTACATGTATAATCTCTTCGAGGCACTACACCTGTGGTGCTACTTCGTTGCTGGAGGTTTACCGGGAGTCATCCTCGCCGGTGGTGGTCTTCTACATGACAGGGAGGTCGTAGTTCCGAGTCTACGCCAACCACGTTTGCAAGAATGTTTCCCTCTTTCGGTCTTCAAAGGTATGAACACCGATTCCCTCCGTTACTTTACATCGCCATAGCATAGATCTTGGGTTCGGGTACCGTAGGTATGAAAATTTTGTGTTTTCTGCCCCGTATCCCAACAGGACGTCGCCGGCGACCTCTGGAGCTCACCGGAGCTTCACCGGAATCGGCTTGGGGGCTCGGGGAGGACAACCGAGAGCACCGAGGGATCCTCTCGCTCGCCCGCACCCACTGGTGCTACCTAGGCATCGAGGAGAGGCCCCAGGCCACGCCGGCATCGAGCTTGGTGGCTAGCCGTGGCTCTGTTCATGGAAATCGGTGACAGAGAGAACGGGGAGGGGTGCAGAGAGAAGGAAATCGACGAGTGGCTCACGAGGGATGCAGTGGTGAGCTTGGGAAAGCCGGAGGAGGAGCGGACGGAGCTCGATATGGCGCCGGAGTCAGGGGTGGCCGCGGCGGCTCGTCGAAGTTGTCGTCCTCGCAGTTGCCTCTCGCTTCAAATTGGAGCTGTGGCTCGAAGAAGTCGACCTCGGCGGATCGAATGGACAAGGTGGCGCGACGGGGGAGGCACAGTGGCCACGGTGGTGCACGGCGGCCGCTCCGGCTGGGGCTCGGGTCGCGCGGGATCTCGTCGGGGAAGAGAGAGGGAGTGCCAGAGAGAGGGCAGAGGAGTGCGGGGGGTTTGCTGCTGCATGGCGTGCGAGAGAGAGGCGAGGGGAGGCCTAGAAGGCAGGGGGCGTCACCGTGGTGTCCATGTCGTGGGTGCACGGCTCCTCTGTCTCTCGTTCTGGCGAGGAGGAAGACGACAGGGGAGGGGCTGGGCTGGGCCAGGTGGGCCGGCGCCTAGGCGGGAGGTAAGTCCTCCTCTGTTTTTCTTATTTTTGTTTTCTGTTTAATTTGTTTGCCCTAAAATAAATAGCCAGGGCATTTTATGAAATCCCCAATTATTTTTATAAAACCTAGGTGACTCTATAGAAGTCAACCCCAAGTTTTGGGAATTTTTGAAATTCAAATTATTTGAATTTCAATTCAAATAGGCAATTGATTTAATTTCCAAGACACTATTTGGATTATTGAAAAATCTATGAGCATTGGATTAATCCCAAATCACTTTTAAAATGATCACACTCATTTTTAGGATTTTTCGACATATCCAAAAGAATTTTGGAAAAATATTTATTTCTGGCCTTTTTATTTAATTCATTTAGGGCTTTTCTTATCCCCATTTCCTTTTCTTTTGCAATTTTTTTTCAAGATGCAAAAATGCAAGCTTAGAAAAGCACAAACCTAAGTTAGGGTTCTGACAAGAAAGGATGTGCGTAGACTATCGCCCGCTAAATCTAGCAACGATAAAGAACAAGTACCCATTGCCCAGGATCAATGATCTTTATGATCAACTTGCAGGATCCTCTGTCTTCTCCAAGATGGATTTGAGATTAGGCTATCATCAAATCAAAATCAGAAACGAGGACATTCCCAAAACGGCTTTCACTACTTGTTATGGTCTTTACGAGTACACCATCATGTCCTTCGGTCTAACCAATGCCCTCGCCACTTTCTCATGCATGATGAATTCGATCTTCATGGAGTACTTAGATAAATTTGTTGTAGTTTATCTTGATGACATCCTCATAGACTCGAAGAACGAAGAAGAACATGTCGAGCATCTTAGGTTGGTATTGATGAAACTTCGAGAGCATCACATGTATGCTAAATTCTCCAAGTGTGAATTTTGGCTACCAGAAGTGACCTACTTAGGCCACGTGATTTCTGCAAAAGGCATTGCTGTCAATCCCGAGAGAGTTCAGGTCATCCTTGACTGGACTCCACCTGAATCGGTTAAGCAAGTTAGGGGTTTTCTTGGCTTAGCAAGCTATTGCCGCCGCTTCGTTGAGAACTTCTCCAAATTTGCAAAGCCTCTAACTGAACTCCTCAAGAAAGATAAGAAATTCCTATGGACTCCCAAGTGCGAGGAAAGCTTTCAAGAGCTAAAAAGAAGATTGACTTCTGCACCCGTACTTGCACCTCCAGACACCAAAAAGGATTTCGATATCTACTGTGATGCCTCACAGCAAGGGTTGTGAGGCTTATGTAAAGAAACTACATCCTGACAAACTTGAATCCAAGGAGGATAAGTGCATCTTTGTGGGCTATCCCAAGGAAACTTGTGGATACACCTTCTACAACAAGTCTGACAGCAAAACGTTTGTTGCCAAGACGGGACACTTTCTTGAGAAGGAGTTTCTCGCGAAAGAGTTGAGTGGGAGGAAAATAGACCTCGATGAAGTGACTGACCAATCACTCCAATTGGAAGAAACGGCTACGGAAATTGTTCTGGAACCATCTACCATAGTGGGAGCTGAAGAGAATGGCCAGAACGACATTCATAACGATCATGACATTGATGATGATCATGATGAGAATGAAGAGGAACATTTTATGCCCCGTAGGTCATCAAGAGTCCGTCAACCTACTGAGTTTTACGGACAGCTTGTGAATGCAATCTCGGCTGATGAGTTGGATGAACCTACAAGTTACAAAGAAGCAATGGAGGGACCCGATTCCGAGAAATGGCTTGAAGCCATGAAATCCGAAATAGACTCCATGTACACCAACAAAATATGGACTTTGGTGGATATTCCCGAGGACCGCAAGGCCGTCGAGAATAAATGGATTTTCAAGAAAAAGACTGACGCAGACGGAAACGTATCTGTCTACAAAGCTCGACTTGTCGCGAAGGGTTTTCGACAAATTCAAGGATTTGACTACGAGGAGACGTTCTCTCCTGTAGCGATGATAAAGTCTATTCGGATCCTACTAGCAATAGCTGCATATCATGATTACGAGATATGGCAGATGGATGTGAAAACTGCATTCCTAAATGGCAACATTGAGGAAGAGTTGTATATGATGCAACCAGAGGGGTTTGTCGATCCAAGGAACGCTGGTAAGGTTTGCAAGCTTCAACGGTCCATCTATGGGTTGAAGCAAGCATCTCGGAGCTAGAATTTTTGATTTGATGAGGTCATTAAAGCTTTTGGATTTGTCCAAAACGTCGAAGAGTTCTGCGTCTATAAGAAACTGAGTGGGAGCTCTGTAGCATTCCTTGTGTTATATGTAGATGACATATTACTAATAGGGAACGATAAGAAATTCTTAGAGGAAGTGAAGGAATATCTGAATGGACAATTTTCCATGAAGGACCTAGGTGAAGCTGCGTACATATTGGGGATTAAGATCTATAGAGATAGACCTAATCGACGGTTGGCCTTGAGTCAGAACACTTATATTGACAAGATACTGAAAAGGTTCAAAATGGATGACTCCAAGAGAGGTCTCTTTCCAGTTATAAAAGGTGTCAAATTAAGCGTGACTCAATGCCCAACCACAGCAAAAGAGAAGGAGGAGATGTCCTCAAAATCCCTATGCCTCAGCCATAGGTTCTCTCATGTATGCTATGTTATGTACCAGACCGGATTTAGCGCTGGCCATTAGTATGACTAATCGCTACCAGAATAACCCGGGAATGGCTCACTGGACAGCAGTAAAGAACATCCTTAAGTACTTAAGAAGAACCAAGGATCTCTTTCTCGTTTATGGAGGAGTTGATGAGGAGCTCACCGTAAAGGGTTACATTAACGCAAGCCTCGGATCTGATCTAGATGACTCGAAATCCCAGACGGGATATGTTCTCATGTTGAACGGTGGCGCAATTAGCTGGAGGAGCGGCAAACAGTCAGTCGTCGCCCAATCTATAATGGAGTCGGAGTATATTGCCGCTTGCGAAGCGTCAAACGAGGCGCTGTGGCTGAAGAAGTTCGTGATCGAGCTTGGCGTCTTTCCCAGTTGCACTGACCCCGTGGGAATCTTCTGCGACAACACGGGTGCCATTGCTAACGCGAAGGAGCCAAGAACTCACTCTACAGCCAAGCACATCCTCCGAAAGTTCCATGTGACGCGAGACTACGTCAGGGATGGACACACTAGGATTCACAAGATACATACGGATCTGAACGCAGCAGACCCGATGACTAAACCTCTTCCACATGGAAAGTTTGAAGAACACCGAGAGACCATTGGTGTTAGATACATACCTGATGTAAACTAGTGTAATTTGTACTCTAGTGCAAGTGGGAGACTGTTGGATATGTGCCCTAGAGAGAAATTAATAAAGATATTTGTCACATATCCGTTTTGTTCATAATACGTTTTATACTGTGCTATAACTGTATTACTTGGAAATACTAATACAGGTGTAGTATAAAACATGGTCCGTAGTTTAACTCGGGTAAACTATCTCATTGGGAAATTGATTGATCAAGCTTTCCTGATCATGGCGACACTTAAGTCCATTGTCAATGAGGTCATATCATTAAGGGGAATGATGTGATGGACGTACACCCACCTAAAGTATTGCAATGTGATCGAGTCACATAGTTCAGCGTTGCTATGACTTTGTAACGTATGGCTTAGTCCTTAGACCGTAATGATCATACGTAATTACCATCTATGAGGAGACTTTGATTTGTATCCCACCGCCTGACTGAAATATGCTGGCTATAAGGGTGCACTTTGGGTATCCCGAAATAGATGGTTGATGAGTATGTTAATAGACCAGAGCGGGATTTGTCAGTCCTTGTGACAGGATAGGTACTCTGGGACCACTCGGTGATATTGCATCAACACCTTGCAAGGACGTGACTAGGTCATAAGAGATGCAATGATCATGGACGAGAGAAGTTGTTTGTTGTGAACGAGATGTGAACACGGTATGTAGGATACCGACGATCAAACCTCGGACAAACAAAGTACCACAGCACAAAGGGCTTACGTCGTATCGTTAACGGTTTCCAAAAGCGATCGAAGTTCATTCGATGGAAGCGCAGGGGCTGTCAAGGATTGTAACCAGGTCCAACTGACTAGTCATTGGTCAATGAGAAGAGTCTCGACCATGTCTGCTGTTTCCCGGACCGTTAGGGTGTTACACTTAAGGGCAATCGATGCATAGGACAGTTACGGGATCAATCGGTGAAATAGGAGAAATCACCGGAATAGTTCCGGAGGAGGACGGAATGGTTTCCGGACATTTTGAATAGTTCAAAATAAAGTTTAATTGTTTTAATAATGTTTTATTATTTAATTATCTGAATTAAATATTTAAAACATATTAAAAAAATTAAAAAAATGGAAAAAAGGCTATATGGGCCCATGGGGCCCATTAGGGGAGGAGGGGGTTTCCCCCCTTGGGCTTGGCGCCAAGGGTGGGGCCCAACCCCCCCCCCTATGGCCGGCGCACTCCCCCCCTTGGGAGTTTAGTCCCACATGGGGGAGGGGAGGAGGATCACACCCCCCCCTTGGCCTATATAAGGAGGGGTAGACCCCCCTTTTTCCAACACACCAATATCTCCTTCTTCCTCCTTCTCCTTCCCGGAAGTGGACTCCCCTTGTTTGGAGTCTGCACCAGGATTGGAGTTCTCCACCATAAGGCAGGCCGTCGCTCTGCTGGAGTCGGGATCCGTAGCCGTCTTTCTTCCGCTGCTCGCCTGGTTCGGGGCCCGGGAGGAACATCGATTGTATCGTACATGTATAATCTCTTCGAGGCACTACACCTGTGGTGCTACTTCGTTGCTGGAGGTTTACCGGGAGTCATCCTCGCCGGTGGTGGTCTTCTACACGACAGGGAGGTCCTAGTTCCGAGTCTACGCCAACCACGTTCGCAAGAACGTTTCCCTCTTTCGGTCTTGAAAGGTATGAACACCGATTCCCTCCGTTACTTTACATCGCCATAGCATAGATCTTGGGTTCGGGTACCGTAGGTATGAAAAATTTGTGTTTTCTGCCCCGTATCCCAACAGGACGTCGTCGACGACCTCTGGAGCTCACCGGAGCTTCACCAGAATTGGCTTCGGGGCTCGGGGAGGACAACCGAGAGCACCGAGGGATCCTCTCGCTCGCCCGCACCCACTGGTGCCACCTAGGCATCGAGGAGAGGTCCCAGGCCACGCCGGCATCGAGCTCGGCGGCTGGCCGTGGCTCTGTTCATGGAACTCGGTGACAGAGAGAACGGGGAGGGGTGCGGAGAGAAGGAAATCGACGAGTGGCTCACGAGGGATGCAGTCGTGAGCTTGGGAAAGCCGGAGGAGGAGAGGACGGAGATCGATATGGCGCCGGAGTCAGGGGTGGCCGCGGCGGCTCGTCGAAATTGTCGTCCTCGCAGTTGCCTCTCGCTTCAAATTGGAGCTGTGGCTCGAAGAAGTCGACCCCGGCGGATCGAATGGACAAGGTGGCGCGACGGGGGAGGCACAGTGGCCACGGTGGCGCACGGCGGCCGTTCCGGCTGGGGCTCGGGTCGCGCGGGATCTCGTCGGGGAAGAGAGAGGGAGGGCCAGAGAGAGGGCAGAGGAGTGCAGGGGGGGGGGGGTTGCTGCTGCGTGGCGTGCGAGAGAGAGGCGAGGGGAGGCCTAGAGGTGTGGTGTCCATGTCGTGGGTGCACGGCTCCTCTGTCTCTCGTTCTGGCGAGGAGGAAGACGACAGGGGAGGGGCTGGGCTGGGCCAGGTGGGTCGGCGCCTAGGCGGGAGGTAAGTCCTCCTCTGTTTTTCTTATTTTTGTTTTCTGTTTAATTTGTTTTCCCTAAAAATAAATAGCCAGGGCATTTTATGAAATCCCCAATTATTTTTATAAAACCTAGGTGACTCTATAGAAGTCAACCCCAAGTTTTGGGAATTTTTGAAATTCAAATTATTTGAATTTCAATTCAAATAGGCAATTGATTTAATTTCCAAGACACTATTTGGATTATTGAAAAATCTATGAGCATTGGATTAATCCCAAATCACTTTTAAAATGATCACACTCATTTTTAGGATTTTTCAACATATCCAAAAGAATTTTGGAAAAAGATTTATTTCTGGCCTTTTTATTTAATTCATTTAGGGCTTTTCTTCTCCCCATTTCCTTTTCTTTTGCAATTTGTTTTCAAGATGCAAAAATGCAAGCTTAGAAAAGCACAAACCTAAATTAGGGTTTTGACAAGAAAGGATGTGCGTAGACTATCGCCCGCTAAATCTAGCAACGATAAAGAACAAGTACCCATTTCCCAGGATCAATGATCTTTATGATCAACTTGCAGGATCCTCTGTCTTCTCCAAGATGGATTTGGGATTAGGCTATCATCAAATCAAAATCAGAAACGAGGACATTCCCAAAAAGGCTTTCACTACTCGTTATGGTCTTTACGAGTACACCGTCATGTCCTTCGGTCTAACCAATGCCCTCGCCACTTTCTCGTGCATGATGAATTCGATCTTCATGGAGTACTTAGATAAATTTGTTGTAGTTTATCTTGATGACATCCTCATCTACTCGAAGAACGAAGAAGAACATGTCGAGCATCTTAGGCTGGTATTGATGAAACTTCGAGAGCATCGCATGTATGCTAAATTCTCCAAGTGTGAATTTTGGCTACCAGAAGTGACCTACTTAGGCCACGTGATTTCTGCAAAAGGCATTGCTGTCAATCCCGAGAGAGTTCAGGTCGTCCTTGACTGGACTCCACCTGAATAGGTTAAGCAAGTTAGAAGTTTTCTTGGCTTAGCAAGCTATTGCCGCCGCTTCGTTGAGAACTTCTCCAAAGTTGCAAAGCCTCTAACTGAACTCCTCAAGAGAGATAAGAAATTCCTATGGACTCCCAAGTGCGAGGAAAGCATTCAAGAGCTAAAAAGAAGATTGACTTCTGCACCCGTACTTGCACCTCCAGACACCAAAAAGGATTTCGATATCTACTGTGATGCCTCACAGCAAGGGTTAGGATGCATACTTATGCAAGATCGACATGTGGTAGCTTACGCTTCACGCCAGTTGCGTCCACATGAAGAGAACTATCCTACCCATGATCTTGAAGTCGCTGCCGTAGTTCATGCCCTGACAACTTGGCGACATTACATCCTTGGTAATCGTTGCAAGATCTATTCCGACCACCAAAGCCTCAGATACATATTCACCCAGCCTGATCTTAATCTCAGGCAAAGACGCTGGATAGAGTTGATGAAATATTATGACTTAGGAATTTCTTACACCCCAGGCAAAGCCAATGTCATGGCTGATGCACTAAGTCGTAAGTCCTATTGTAACAACCTCATGTTACAACAGTATCAACCACTTCTTCATGAGGAATTTCGAAACATCAACCTCGAGATTGTTCCTCGTGGATCTCTTTTCAACTTGGTGGCGGAACCAACCCTTGAGGATCAAATCATAGTTGCCCAAAGGCGTGCACGAGGTGTTCATCGGATCAAGGAGAACATTGCTAGGGGAGTTTCTAAATGTTTCCCTACAGATAGAAAAGGAACGGTATTCTTTGAAAATCGTTTGGTAGTACCTAAGAATAGGGATCTAAGGCAACTCATCCTCAAAGAAGCCCATGACACACCCCTCTCGATTCATCCCGGTAGCACAAAAATGTACCGAGATCTACGCCAGAGATTTTGGTGGACTAGGATGAAGAGAGACATTGCTCTATATGTTTCCGAATGTGATGTTTGTCGTCGCATTAAGGAAGAACACCAAAGACATGCTGGTACTCTACAACCATTGCCTATTGCAGAGTGGAAATGGGACAAAGTCGGTATGGACTTCATCACCGGATTTCCGAAAACCCAGAAAGGAAATGATGCCATCTTCGTTGTTGTGGATAGACTTTCCAAAGTTGATCACTTCCTTCCAGTTCGCGAGTCTATAACTGCCAGTCAGTTAGCGGATTTGTATGTCTCTAGAATTGTGTCTCTTCACGGTGTTCCTTTGGAAATCAATTCTGATCATGGTAGCCTTTTCACCTCTATATTCTGGGAAAGTTTTCAAAATGCTATGGGAACTCATCTCTCCTTTAGTACAGCTTTCCATCCTCAATCTAGCGGTCAAGTCGAAAGGGTTAACCAAATCCTGGAAGACATGCTCAGAGCTTGTGTTATCTCATTCGGAAAGAATTGGGAGAAGTCTCTTCCATTTGCCGAATTTTCTTATAACAATAGTTTCCAATCAAGTCTGAACATGGCTCCTTTTGAACTCCTCTATGGACGAACATGTCGAACACCTCTAAACTGGTCAGAAACCGGTGAAAGGAAATTCTTTGGACCGGATATGATCAAGGAAGCAGAAGAGCAAGGTCGCATTGTTCGTGATCGATTGAAATCCGCCCAGTCTCGTCCGAAAATCTACTATGATCATTATCATAGGCAAGAAAGCTACAATCTGGATGAGAAGGCTTACCTTCGGGTTACTCCTCTGAAGGGAACCCAAAGATTCGGTATCAAAGGAAAGTTGGCCCCACGTTACATCGGACCTTTCCGCATTCTTGCTAAACATGGAGAAGTTGCCTACCAACATGAAGTACCCCCGCACCTTTCCCGAGTACATGATGTATTCCATGTGTCACAACTCAGGCGTTGCTTCAAGGACCCCATCCGCGAAGTCGACCATGAAACGCTTGATCTCCAAGATGACCTTTCTTATCGAGAGTACCCTGTTCGTATTCTTGATCCGTGGAGTGTGCCACGCGTCGTCAGAAGATCAAGTTCCTCAAAGTGCATTGGTCACATCACTCCAAGAAAGAAGCCACATGGGAAAGAGAAGACCGCCTCCGTGTTGAGTACCCCACCTTCTTCCCGACGACTTCTGAATCTCAGGACGAGATTCTTTTGAGTGGGGGCGAGTTGTCAGAACCCCAACTTGGGTAAGTGCTAGGATTTGAGTGCCCCTTTGCATCATGTGAAAATTTTCAAAAGAAATTCATAATTGGGGAAAAGAAAAGCACTCAAGAATTTTATTAAATAGCCAGATAAAAATATTTTTTCCAAAAATCATTTGAACATTTGGAAAATTCCTATAAATGATGTTGATCATTTTAAAAGTGGTTTGGGATCAATCCCATGCTCATGGAATTTTCTAAATTTCAACCAATGCCTTGGAAAATTAAATAAACCCCTATTTGATTTGAAATTCAAATTATTTGAATTTCAAAAATGCCAAAAAGTTATAAGTGGCTAGCTACTTATATCCTAAGCCCACATAAAAGATTTGGGTATTTTATAAAATGCTCTACTATTTATTTCAGAGAAAAACAAATAGGAGAAAAAGAAAAACAGAAAGAAACAGAAAGAAAAAGGGAAAAGGGAAAGCAGCCCAACACTGCAGGCCGCTGGCCCAACTAGCAGTACCCGACCCAGCCCACCTGCCCCCCCGGTGTCGTCCTCCTCCTTGGCGCCCGAAGTAGCTCGGTGGCGCGCTCACCGCCGCACAGGCCACCGAGGAGCTTCCAGGCCCTCCCCTTCTCCCCCAGTACGCCATGCAGACGCCCACAAGGTTCTCCATCTTTCCTCCCTAGCCCCTGGTCCTCTCCTCCTCTCGGCATCGCCATTTTCGCGTGAGATCCGATCTCGGCCGGAGCGCACCGCCGTGCCTGACGTGGCCAACGGCCGTCCCTCGTCGCACCTTGGTGTCCAGAGGATTCAGCACCGACGACCTCCTCGCCCTGCACCTTCAATCGAGCTCTCGGAGCCCAAGAACCGACGCCGTCTTCTTCGAGTTCCGCCGGCCGCCGTGGACCTCATCGCAAAATTCGTCGTCCTCGAGTTCTCCTCGGCCCCGTCGACTGCGCCATCACGTTTGGGGTGAGCTTCCGCTCATTTTTCCCCCATCTCACGCTCTCTCCCGTGCACCGTAGCCTCACCTCCACCTCACCAGTCGCCGGCCGCCGCCATGGTTGGACTAGCCGCCGCCCTGGAGCTCGTCTTTGGCCCCCTCCGATGCCACTCGATGCGGAAGCCCGCGAAGAGTAGTTCTGTGCCACCCAAACCCCACCCCGCGCATGTTTTTGCAAGTCCGGCGAAGCCCCGGCCGTATACTGGCGAGCTCCGCCATCACCAACCAAACCCCCGAGCTAACCTCGCACTAATCCTCCCCCCTGGGCCACAGACCAGTGGGCTTAGGCTGCCTAATTAACCCCCAGCTAATTAAACAGAGAGATTTAATTAACCCCCCCACTGACAAGCTGGACCCACACGTCAGCTGCCCCCTGACGTCACACTGACGTCATGCTGACGCAGTAAAGCAATTAAATCAATTAAATTAAGTCCAGAAATTACAGAAATTAGAATAAACTTCTAAAATTCATAGAAACTTCATATTTACTCCAATTTGGACAAATAATATATGAAAAATGATCAGCAGAAAATAATCTATCCAAATATACAAATTTCAGCTATATTTGAGTTGAATTTAAAATGGAACGAGTAGCTTTTTCCATTTGGTTTAATTGGAATTAATTCACATTTAATTCAAATTCTTTTCTAATTTGAACCATTCCAATGCAAACTTGTTCACTTGTACATCAGAGACATATTACACACATGATCACATGGATTCCAAAGAACAAACAATACCAATTGCAATTTGGTTAAATTGAAATTCATATGTGGAGTTTGAATTTGCATTTCAAATGCAATACACTTCATTTAAATCGAATGTACCACAAACCAGCACCATTCACATCATGGACAACATAATCATGTGCTTGTGCATTCTATTACAATGTTCCCCCCCCCTTTGTTGATTGATTGTGCCGGTAACAGTGCCTTCGAGATGGTGATCACCCCTGAAGGAGAAGAAGTTCGGTCAACCCCGTGTATCGTCAGCAAGGCAAGAAAACCCCATTGATCATGTCTATAAAATCCTACTTCCCTCTCAGTCTCGCTTATGCATGTTTAGGAGAACACCGAGACACGTTCTTTCGCATAGTTGAACCCATTCCGATGCATGACCTATCATTTTGTCACCGTATTAAGCAAACCACAATCCTAGTAGATATAGGAGTTGAATGATGAGCATGTGGCCCCTACAATTGCTACTTCTTATTGCTGCTTAGTGGTACAATGAGGTTATTCTGCTTGTGAGTTGGGATGGATGATCACAGTGTTGCTGATGATAACGTGTTGGTGAATCTACCCTAATACAAGGTGATCGATGAGAGGCTATGTAGGAGTACAGAGCGGGTTGTCTCGTTGAACACCGCCTTAAGCACCGAGTTCTTGTATGGTAATCCAAGATGAAGAGTACAAACACACATGACATATGCATAGAAAAAGAGTGAGTGGAATTGTTGCATCATCCTAGATATGTGGGTGGATCTGTGAGACAGTGAAACCATCTGTCAGAGGTGGCGGCTCGGTTGCCAACATTGTCTAGGTCCGTATCGTTGATCCGGCCGGACTCTCGAGCGGTGACACACTCAGATAGTCGACTCCTGGAATAGACCGGGTGTGAGCGAAGTGTCGTGGTGAATATCCTCCCTGTCACCGCTTGAACGGTGGCGAGACCTGGTGGTAACTGATGGTCATGTGTGTGTAGTTTACACCCTTGCAAGGTTAACAAAACTATTCGAATAGCCGCGTCCGCGGTTAAGGACTACTTGGAACCTGTACCTGATTATTAGACAACTTGAATGGATACTTATACAACTCGCAAGATAAGCGTGAGTGCTATGGTGTGCTCCTCGTGGGGAAGTCGAGGAAGTATCCATAGTGGTGTATTGTTTGGAGACTTGGTAGTGGACTCGTGTACGCTTCTTACCTCAAGTCTGGTACTCGTAGTTCAGGACGAGCCAAGTCAAAGCTGGCACTTCTGCATGTTAAACCCCACCTCCTTTACCTCGAAACTTGAGCATGAGTAGTGTAGTTCTGATGTAAGTCTTGCTGAGTACGACTTTGTACTCACGTTTGCTTATTCTATGTTTTAGATTGCACCCCCAGACACCGATGGAGTCACCTTCCTGAAGCTCGACGTTGACCTTGGTAGTATAGTTCCAGATAGCAGTCTGGTCCCTCGTGGAAGGGCATGTATGTTTAAAAGGCTTCTCTAAGCCATTTGTTAAACTTGTCTGTACTCAGACCTAATTTGCTTCCGTTGTATGATGTAATGTTGATCACAGACATGTGATATTTGTATACTCTATGTGTAAGTCAATAAAGAAGTACTTTGTAGAGTTATGTGATGATACCTGTTGTTCATACTAGACATGTGTGCTGCGTGTATGATTATAACATGCATGTCTTAATATGGGTTTTCGAGACCTTAGTTGTGATCTAGCTGGCGGTCTTTTATACACCAAGTGGCCCTTAGATGTGCGCAGCTTGGGGCATCGCGATGCGATTGCTCGTGACTCTGTCACGTGCGCACTTTGTTGTATGATCGAGCCCGCCCTAGATCCCGACTAAGTGATCGGGCCGGAGTCTGTTTATGTAAAAGTTATGATTCCATCGATAACATGGTTGAAGCAACTTGTCTATGAGTATGGGATTTCACCACCCATAATCATTTAGACTTGTGAGCGGGCGATGAGGACCCATCTCAGTTGATCATCCGGCCTGGATGGGATGCCCCTCACGTACGATGCTTTCCGAGAGTGTTCTGTGCTTGGCCTTGTCTGCTTAGACAAGTGGGTACAGCTCTCGGCTCTCCGTGTGATTGAGTTCTGACTGGAATTACATACGCATATTTCGGGTCCCGACAAACATGGTATCAGAGCAAGACTATCTGTAGGATTCTCAAACCCTTGGTCGAAGTCGAGTCTAGCATTCTATAGTTATATAGTTACATGGGTATAACGAGCACAACATAAGGCTTCTTTTTCTCCTTACCCTAATCAATCTAAGTTCTGGGTCACCCTTATCTTTCTACGGGATGATAGGACTAGGCTCATCTATGTCTTACTAGAACATCTCGTTGATTGCTTCCTTGTAGCCGTAGGAAAGTTGTGTTCGGTTGCCTAGAGTTGTGGTGCTTCATGTTTTCAACTTCTTATGTAAATGTTGTTGAAATGTTGTGAGGATTTCCATATCTCTTGCAATTACAGCCGTTATGCTGTCCAAGTCATTCCAGGATTCTTCATATAATCTGATGCATTTGCAAAATCCTTCCCTCTATTTCGGTTGTCTGTCTAGAAGAATTCCTAGGTGGAATGCCCGATAGCTCCATAGAGTTCGTTGTAGGTTTTGTTCTAGAAACCTATAGTGATTCATTTGCAGCTCTTCCTCTCACTTTAGATGTCTTCTAGCCAGAAGAACCACACTAACCATCGTGTTGGGGTACTTTGCTACTCTGACATATCTATTGTAGCCCCTAGTAAACCTTGGCCATCCTCTAGGAAACTATCCAGAGATCCAAACCCTTAAACCTAGCCTCCTGACAGATGTGTAGAATTTATAGTGGATCTTATACCAGGCACAACCCAATTTCCAAACGCCCATATAAAATGGCCCCACATGAGTTAGCTGAGCTAAAAACCCAACTTGAAGCTTTGTTGGCAAATAGCTTCATCCGCCCTAGCTCATCGCCATGGGGTTGTCCCGTTCTGTTCGTAACAAACAAAGATGAAAAAGAAAGGATGTGCGTACACTATCGCCCGCTAAATCTAGCGACGATAAAGAACAAGTACCCACTGCCCAGGATCCATGATCTTTATGATCAACTTGATGGATCCTCTGTCTTCTCCAAGATGGATTTGAGATTAGGCTATCATCAAATAAAAATCCGAAATGAGAACATTCCAAAAACGGCTTTCACTACTCGTTATGGTCTTTACGAGTATACCGTCATGTCCTTCGGTTTAACCAATGCCCCCGCCACATTCTCGCGCTTGATGAATTCGATCTTCATGGAGTACCTAGATAAATTTGTTGTAGTTTATCTTGATGACATTCTCATCTACTCGAAGAACGAAGAAGAGCACACAGAACATCTTAGGTTGGTATTGATGATACTTCGAGAGCATCGCCTATATGCCAAGTTCTCTAAGTGCGAATTTTGGCTACCAGAAGTGACCTACTTAGGCCACGTGATTTCTGCGAAAGGCATTGCTGTCAATCCCGAGAGAGTTCAGGCCGTCCTTGACTGGACTCCACCTGAATCGGTTAAGCAAGTTAGGAGTTTTCTTGGCTTAGCAAGCTATTGTCGCCGCTTCATCGAGAACTTTTCTAAAGTTGCAAAGCCTCTAACTGAACTCCTCAAGAAAGATAAGAAATTCCAATGGACTCCCAAGTGCGAGGAAAGCTTTCAAGAGCTAAAAAGAAGATTGACTTCTGCACCCGTACTTGCGCCTCCAGACACCAAAAGGGATTTCAAGATCTATTGTGATGCATGACGGCAAGGGTTAGGAGGCATACTTATGCAAGATAGACATGTGGTAGCTTATGCTTCACGCCAGTTGCGGCCACATGAAGAGAACTATCCTACCCATGATCTTGAACTCGCTGTCGTAGTTCATGCCCTGAAGACTTGGCGACATTACCTCTTTGGTAATTGTTGTGAGATCTATTCCGACCACCAAAGCCTCAAATACATATTCACCCAACCAGATCTTAATCTCACGCAAAGACGCTGGATTGAGTTGATAAAAGATTATGACTTAGGAATTTCTTACACCCCAGGCAAAGCCAATGTCATGGATGATGCACTAAGTCGTAAGTCGTAGTGTAACAACCTCATGTTACAACAATATCAACCACTTCTTCATGAGGAATTTCGAAAGATCAATCTCGATATTATTCCTCGTGGATCTCTTTTCAACTTGGTGGCGAAACCAACCCTTGAGGATCAAATCATGGTTGCCCAAAGGCGTGCACGAGGTGTTAGCCGGATCAAGGAGAACATTGCTAGCGGAGTTGCTAAATGTATCTCCACAGATAGTAAAGGAACGGTATTCTTTGAAAATCGTTTGGTAGTACCTAAGAATAGAGATCTAAGGCAACTCATCCTTAAAGAAGCCCATGACACACCCCTCTCTATTCATCCCGGTAGCACAAAAATGTACCGAGATCTACGCCAGAGATTTTGGTGGACTAGGATAAAGAGAGAGATTGCTCGATATTTTGCCGAATGTGATGTTTGTCGTCGCATTAAGGCCGAACACCAAAGACCTACTGGTACACTTCAACCTTTGCATATTCCCGAGTGGAAATGGGACAAAGTCGTTATGGACTTCATCACCGGCTTTCCAAAAACCCAGAAAGGAAATGATGCCATCTTCGTTGTCATTGACTGACTTTCTAAAGTTGCTCACTTCCTTCCAGTTCGCGAGTCTATTACTGCTTGCCAGTTAGCGGACTTGTATGTCTCTAGAATTGTGTCTCTTCACGGTGTTCCTTTGGTAATCAATTCTGATCGTGGTAGCCTTTTCACCTCTAGATTCTGGGAAAGTTTTCAAAATCCTATGGGAACTCATCTCTCCTTTAGTACAGCTTTCCATCCTCAGTCTAGTGGTCAAGTCGAAAGGGTTAACCAAATTCTCGAAGACATGCTCAGAGCTTGTGTTATATCTTTCGGAAAGAATTGGGAGAAGTCCCTTCCATTTGCCAAATTTGCTTATAACAACAGTTTCCAATCTAGTCTGAACATGGCTCCTTTTGACCTCCTCTATGGACGACGATGTCGAACACCCCTTAACTGGTCAGAAACCGGTGAAAGACAATTCTTTGGACCGGATATGATCAAGGAAGCAGAAGAGCAAGTTCGCATTGTTCGGGATCGATTGAAATCCGCCCAGTCTCGTCAGAAAAGCTACTATGATCGTCATCATAGGCAAGAAAGCTACAATCTTGATGAGAAGGCTTACCTTCCGGTTACTCTGAAGGGAACCCAACGATTCGGTATCAAAGGCAAGTTGGCCCCACGTTACATCGAACCTTTCCGCATTCTTGCTAAATGTGGGGAAGTTGCCTACCAACTTGAACTACCCCTGCACCTTTCCCGAGTACATGATGTATTCCACGTGTCACAACTCAGGCGTTGCTTCAAGGACCCCATCCACGAAGTCGACCATGAAACACTTGATCTCCAAGATGACCTTTCTTATCGAGAGTACCCTGTTTGTATTCTTGATTCCGCAGAGCGTGTCACTCGTCGTCAGAAGATCAAGTTTCTCAAAGTGCAATGGTCACATCACTCCGAGAAAGAAGCAACCTGGGAAAGAGAAGACCGTCTCCGTGCCGAGTACCCCTCCTTCCTCCCGACGACTTCTGAATCTCGGAACGAGATTCTGTTGAGTGGGGGCGAATTGTCAGAACCCCAATTTGGGTAAGTGTTAGGGTTTGAGTGCCCCTTTGCATCATGTGAAAAATTCAAAATAAATTCAAAAATGGGGGAAAGCAGAAAGCCCTGAGAATTTAAATAAATGACCAGATAAAAATCTTTTTCCAAAAATCATTTGAACATTTAGAAAATTCCTATAAATGATGGTGATCAGTTCAAAAGTGGTTTGGATTTATTCCCATGCCCAAGGAATTTTCGAAAATTCAAAATGTGCACTAGAAATTAAATTTGACCCTTATTTGAATTGGGATTCAAATGTATTGAATTTCAAAAATGCCCAAATCCTAAAAGTGACTAACTACTGGTCATCTATGATTTATAAAAATACTTGGGAATTTTACTAAATTGCCTAGCTAATTTAATTATTGGGGCCAACCTATTTACAGTAATATAAAAAGAAAAGAAAAACAACAGGGGCTATCTGCCACCCAGGGGCACGGCCCACTTACCTTGGCCTCGGCCCATCCCAGCCCAGCTCTCCGGCTTGTCCTCTTCCTCCCCGCAGCTCCTAGCAGCTCGTTGGAGCTGGGAGCACGTCGACGACGACACGGCGACAACCGGGCGTTCTAGGCGAGCCCTTTCCCTCTCCTCGTGCCATGTGATACGTCCAAAACGTATCTATAATTTCTGCTTGCTCCATGCATGTTTTGTGTGATATTGCTATGATCTACATACACTTTCATACACTTTTGATCATATTTGGACTAACCTATTAACTCAGTGCACCACAGTGCCAGTTCCTGTTTTCTGCTGTTTTTCTATTTCAGTTTTCCCCCATAAAAAAGTGCTCCAAAAATTCAGGAAAAATCAGATAAAAAATCAGCGCAGAAGAACCTGAGTGGGGCCAGAGGGCCACCACCAAGGGCCCAGGTGCCCTGGTGGCGCGCCCCAGGGGCTGGCCGCGCCAGGAGGGCGCCTGGACCCCTGGTGCCCCCCCTGGCTGCCCCTCCTTCGCCTATATATTCTCCGTGACAAGAAACCCTCGAGGAGAGAACCCTTTTTCGCGATCTCGCCTTTGTTCCGCCGCCGCTGCGATTCCGAGATCGGGAGCACCAGCAGACCTCTTCCCGGCACCCTGCCGGAGGGAGGGCCGATATCCGGGAGTCTCCTCTCCACAATGGATGCTTCCCAGATGTCTCGTGAGTAGTTTCCTTTGGACCATGGGTCCGTGATCAGTAGCTATGTGATGTTCTCCTCCCCTCTTTGTTCTTCATGATTTAGACGTCGTGAGCTGCCCTACATGATCGAGGCACTTTTGTAATTTTCTGTTGTTGCTATGCTGAGTTTGATGGGATCTGATGGTTGTGAGATTATGTTCAGATTGTGATTGAATAATATATTTGGTTCTTATCTCTTATATTTTTGTTCTTAAGTAATTCTTGCATGTTCTCCGTTGCTGTTTATTGCTTTGGCCAAGTAGTAGGTAGTAACCCCAAGAGGGAATGTTATGCTTGATTGTGATTTCATGCCCCCTGATGACACGCTTGAGTGACAGAAACATGAGTCTAGGGGATGTGTTGTTGCCACAAGGGGGAAAACAACGGTGCTTGTAACCGTGGTTACAAGGATTGTTTACTTAATGCAGAGTTCTTTTCAATGCAGTTGTCTATTGCTTTGGGTTTACACTTTGGGTGGGGCTCGCAACTTAATACCAGCGAGATGTTCTGGATAGATATCTCAAGGTGGATGATTAGTAGTAGATGCAGTTGGATTTCGGTCTACTTATTTTGGCGTTCTTCCCATGCTTTTGAGCCTCTTCCTTTCTTTTGTAGCATAGTTAGCATTGCGGTGCGTTTATAATCCTGTCAATTGCCCTTCTGTAATTTGTTCACCTCGCATAGCAGTTTTATCGTCTTTTGGGAGAGAGACATCACTAGTGAACATCACGTATCCCGGTTCATATCCTCATCACTGTTTACACGCTCATTTACTTTTCTGCTTTTACTTTCAGTTGCTATCATTATCCCTTGTGTTTGATCCTTTGTGAAGAACAAGACCGGAGAGATTGACAACCTCTCTGAACTTCGTTGGGAACAAAGTTATTTGTGTCTGTGTGTAGGTCCGGGTCAGTTGCGCCACTGACACCTACTTATCATCTCTGGAGTCCTACTGGAGACAAACCTTGGTCTCTTTACTGAGGGAAATTTCCTGCTGTACTACATCACACCTTCCACTTGGGGTTTACCAACGAAGGGCGAGAAATCACCATCATTACCTAGCACATCACCACGCAGCTGCCCGAGGACCCCGCATCCCTTTCCCCTACCTCACGCACGCCCTACCCCTCTCTGCTTCCCCAATCTAGCGAGAACCCGAGAGCACGCCGGAGCACCTCGCTGTGCCACCGTGGCCACCCTCCTCCTCGTCCGCTGCCACCGTGTCCAGGCGAAGCGCCGCTGCCCTCTCCGTCGAATCCCTCATATAATCGAGCCGAGCAACCTCTACACGCGACACCAGGGTCACCAACTTTCCGCCGGCCGCCGCGGAGTTCCTCGCCGATTGCTTTGCCGTTCGACCTCCCCAACCTCCCTAACCAGCACAGGCGCGCTCCTGGTGAGCTCCTCTTCCTCCCCAGCCCTTTCAAGCTCCAATTTGTGCACGGCATCGCCGATTCCTTCAGACTAGTGGTCAGCACGCCGCGACCGTCGCCATACCCACGCCCCGAGAGCTCCATCTTGACCCCCTCCTACTCCATCGCCTGCGGAAGCCCGTGAGGAGCTCGTCCATATCCTCCAAACCCCACCCCGTGCGAAAATGGCAACTCCGGCGAAGCTCCGGTGACATTCCGGCGAGCCCGCCATTAACCACTAACTCCACCCCTAATTACCCTCCTTAAGCCAATGACAAGTGGGGCCAGGCCCATAATAACCCCCTCTGTTTAATAAAACAGAGGGAATTAACCCACTGTGGCTGACAAGCCTGGCCCACATGTCAGCCCCCTAGTGACGCCAGCATTGCATCAACATGATGCAATAAATGGAATAAAAACATTAAAGAAAATCCAGAAATTACATAAATTAGAATAAACTTCTAAAATTCATAGAAACTTCATATTTACTCCAAATTGGACAAATAATATATGAAAAATTATCAGCAGAAAATAATATATCCAAATATACAACTTTTAGCTGTGTTTGAGTTGAATTTAAAATGGGACTAGTAGCTTTTGCTATTTGGTTTAATTGGAATTAATTCCAATTAAATTCAAATTCTTTTCTAATTTAAATCAAATGTACCACAAACCAGCACCATTCACATCATGGACAACATAATCATGTGCTTGTGCATTCTATTACAATGTTGCCCCCCCCCCTTTGTTGATTGATTGTGCCGGTAACAGTGCCTCCGAGACGGTGATCACCCCCGAAGGAGAAGAAGTTCGGTAAACCCCGTGTATCGTCAGCAAGGCAAGCAAACCCCATTGATCATGTCTATAAAATCCTACTTCCCTCTCAGTCTCGCTTATGCATGTTTAGGAGATCACCGAGACACGTTCTTTCGCATAGTTGAACCCATTCCGATGCATGACCTATCATTTTGTCACCGTATTAAGCAAACCACAATCCTAGTAGATATAGGAGTTGAATGATGAGCATGTGGCCCCTACAATTGCTACTTCTTATTGCTGCTTAGTGGTACAATGAGGTTATTCTGATTGTGAGTTGGGATGGATGATCACAGTGTTGCTGATGATAACGTGTTGGTGAATCTACCCTAATACAAGGTGATCGATGAGAGGCTATGTAGGAGTACACAGCGGGTTGTCTCGTTGAACACCGCCTTAAGCACCGAGTTCTTGTATGGTAATCCAAGATGAAGAGTACAAACACACATGACATATGCATAGAAAAAGAATGAGTGGAATTGTTGCATCATCCTAGATATGTGGGTGGATCTGTGAGACAGTGAAACCATCTGTCAGAGGTGGCGGCTCGGTTGCCTACATTGCTAGGTCCGTATCGTTGATCCGGCCGGACTCTCGAGCGGTGACAAACTCTGATAGTCGACTCCTGGAATAGACCGGGTGTGAGCGAAGTGTCGTGGTGAATATCCTCCCTGTCACCGCTTGAACGGTGGCGAGACCTGGCGTTAACTGATGGTCATGTGTGTGTAGTTTACACCCTTGCAAGGTTAACAAAACTATTCGAATAGCCGCGTCCGCGGTTAAGGACTACTTGGAACCTGTACCTGATTATTAGACAACTTGAATGGATACTTATAAAACTCGCAAGATAAGCATGAGTGCTATGGTGTGCTCCTCTTGGGGAAGTCGAGGAAGTATCCATAGTGGTGTATTGTTTGGAGACTTGGTAGTGGACTCGTGTACGCTTCTTACCTCAAGTCTGGTACTCGTAGTTCAGGACTAGCCAAGTCAAAGCTGGCACTTCTGCATGTTAAACCCCACCTCCTTTACCTCGAAACTTGAGCATGAGTAGTGTAGTTCTGATGTAAGTCTTGCTGAGTACGACTTTGTACTCACGTTTGCTTATTCTATGTTTTAGATTGCACCCCCAGACACCGATGGAGTCACCTTCCTGAAGCTCGACGTTGACCTTGGTAGTATAGTTCCAGATAGCAGTCTGGTCCCTCGTGGAAGGGCATGTATGTTTACAAGGCTTCTCTAAGCCATTTGTTAAACTTGTCTGTACTCAGACCTAATTTGCTTCCGTTGTATGATGTAATGTTGATCACAGACATGTGATATTTGTATACTCTATGTGTAAGTCAATAAAGAAGTACTTTGTAGAGTTATGTGATGATACCTGTTGTTCATACTAGACATGTGTGTTGCGTGTATGATTATAACATGAATGTCTTAATATGGGTTTTCGAGACCTTAGTTGTGATCTAGCTGGCGGTCTTTTATACACCAAGTGGCCCTTAGATGTGCGCAGCTTGGGGCATCGCGATGCGATTGCTCGAGACTCTGTCACGTGCACACGTTGTTGTATGATCGAGGCCGCCCTAGACCCCGACTAAGCTATTGGGCCGGAGTCTGTTTATGTAAGAGTTATGATTCCATCGATAACATGGTTGAAGCGACTTGTCTATGAGTATGGGATTTCACCACCCATAATCATTTAGACTTGTGAGCGGGCGATGAGGACCCATCTCAGTTGATCATCCGGCCTGGATGGGATGCCCCTCACGTACGATGCTTTCCGAGAGTGTTCTGTGCTTGGCCTTGTCTGCTTAGACAAGTGGGTACAACTCTCGGCTCTCCATGTGATTGAGTTGTGACTGGAATTACATAAGCATATTTCGGGTCCCGACATGTACGGATCAATGCTGGCACCCTAGGGAACCTACAGCGGAGAGGTTCTGCCGAGTCGCTTCGAGTTTGACTTACGAGTGGAATGGACTCATATTTCACTCTCGCCGGCTCAGTAGCGTAGCATCACTGGGATGATACAAGGGTATTCCTCTTTAGTTCATTCCGCTGGTGTCTCGGCACCACCGGGGTGATACGAGAATATTCCTCTTTACTTCGTTCCGCTGATGTCTTTGTCGAACCTCTTTAAGTGTACCATCGACGGTGATACCTCCTGGTTTCACTTAATGGTAGGCACTCGAATCAACTGGTGTCCTTAAAGGTAAGAGTCGGGCGACCCAACAGTGCCCGCAAGCGGTATATTTTCGGGAGCGACAGGTAGGGTACGACCGACGTTACTGGTGTGCTTGGCCCCTTCTCGTATCTCGCGAGAGTTAACAAACCACGAAAAGTCGAGCTCTACCAAGATCACACGCGAGACAAGGTAAGGAGACGGTTCACCTTGTTGGTAACCGCGCGCTTTGACGGGACGACAGGGCAGGCCCCGACGTTACTAGTGGGCCTTGTTGCTGTTCGTTGTCCGTTGTGTTGTTAGTCAGACAGCGATAACGGTTGTCCGCGAGATAATATTAAAATGCTAAATGGTTCGGCGGATGACTTGAGAGGCCCGTTGGTCTGTACGCACTACCTTCACATGGGATAAGGAGTTATGGGCTCCCCTGCGTCGTAGTTTGTCCGAAAGCTCTTCAGACGTCAGCAGTACCACGGGCTGATAGATGGGAAGCGGTGTTGTCTTCTTTGCTGCACCAGTTGTGTTTGGATTTGCTTTTGCTTCACCGGCCAATCTCGTACCATGCAGGAGCGTGTCAGGGTGAGGGACCTAGACCCCTGAGCGCATAGGATATAGTCCGGCAGATGGCCTCTCTGCTGAGCCTAGGATGGGATGCGCCGTGTCGGATAGCTTTGGTGGAGCGTTCCCTAACAAGGTTCCCGCCACCCTGGAGATCCGAGCGTGCAGGCTGAACAGTAGTGCACCCCTGCAGGGAGTTTAATCTATTCAATAGCCGTGTCCACGGTAACAGGACGCTTTATGCTGAAGCTGGATCTTACCACTACAAACTACTACTATTAAACTGTATGGTTTCGGGTTTTCTCCCTCGCAGGGAAGTCGAGGAGGGGAACTTGGAGGCATTATTATTATTAATTATTACAACTTACTATTATACAATGTTCAGCAACTCCTGCTTCATTGTTACTTTATGCTTTATATAAACTGTTGGTTGTTCTCATCTTGTGCTGCAAGACTCGTCAGAAGATGCTAGTCTTCGATAGGCCTAGCTTCTTACCCTTATTCTTATTTCTATCTTGCAGTCCACTATATACATCCTCCCCTTTCCATTTGAGAATAATGCATAAATGCTTAGTAGCGGACGTAAGACTCGCGGGTATGCTAGATACTCACCCTTGCTTTATTTTCCCCCTTTATGTTTTTCCTGATCGGCCGCTGCAGTCGACGTTGGAGCCCGGGAGCAGGAGTACCCCGGAGGGGCCTACTACTACGTCAAGCCCCCCTTTGACCAGGACCAGGAGTAGTTTCGGAGGCTCACAGGCAGGAGGCCTTGCCTTTTCGATCTGTATCTCTGATGTTATTTGTGCTAGCCTTCTTAAGGAAAAACTTGACTAACTATCTCTGTACTCAGATATTATGGTTTGTATAACTTATGTATTCGGGTCCGTGTGACCCCCTTATCTTGTAACATATTGGTTTATCCTTTTGTGTTTAGTGTTGTGCTTTGATATTCTCACCGTTGCACCCTAATCTCAGCCGTGTATCCTGCGTGTATGATTATTGTAGACGGATTGATTTTGGGGGCATCACAAGTTGGTATCAGAGCCGACTGCCTGTAGGAAGCCACCCACCCACTACCTTGTCGAAGTTGAGTCTAGACTTTGAAAAACTATTTTGCTAACTTAATGTTTGGCTTAGGGGCCCACATCGATGTCACTACGTGTGATATCTATGGTATTAGGATCCTTTTCTCCTTACCTATGCTCTAGGAATCTGCTCTCTTATCCTTGCTGGTAAGTTTTACAAACTCTGACATTAGGATCACATTCTCTTGATTCCACCCGGCGTTCTGGTGCGTATCCCTTTGATTGAGTCGTGTCGCAGGAGTTCTGACCCAGGTCCCGGACCGCGGATCCCATTCTCATTCTGGGCAGGCCACGCGTTCTCTGGCACAAACTCATGTGGCCAACAGTTTTCTTGCGGCGTGATTGACATAGTGGAATCTATGTCGCGTCGTGTATTCCCTACCGCGGTCTACGCGCCGCCTAGTGAGTCCTTTTTCCTTAATTTCTACGACGTTACGCTGCCCGGTTTTTCGGTTAACTCTATGTGTGGATGTGTATGTCTTATATGACTACTCCTATATATCCGTGCCTCCTCTTCGTTGTCGCATTACCTCAAGCTTGTTTCTGGTATCTCGTTGAATGTACATCGCTGAAATACCCCTGTTAAATTCTAGAAGGATGGCTGGTCGTGGTGGTCGTGGTCGTGGTCGTGGTGCCAACGATCCACCTCCGCCGCCAAACTACATGGCCGTGATGATGCAGCAGTTTCAGATGAACTGGGTGTTTATGCAAGGAGTCATACATCAGCTCCAGAACCAGAACCAAAATCAGCATCAGAACCAACCGCCTGTGGTTACTCTGCGGGATTTCATGCGTCTCAATCCCCCTCTCTTCCACCAAACTGAACAGCCGCTGGATGCCGATGATCGGCTCCGTGACATCAACCGTCAGTTGGAGTTCGCTAATGTCAGCGCTTCTGATTACGTCAACTTCGCGTCCTATGTCCTGCGTGGCCCCGCTGCTCAGTGGTGGGACACCCACAAGGGCTCGCAAGCTGAAGGGACTGTCGTCACCTGGAATGACTTCAAGACTAACTTCCGTTCTCGTTATGTCCCCCAGGCGATTATGAACCGTATGAAGACCAAGTTCCACAACCTTGTTCAGGGCAAAAAAATTAGCGAGGCATATCAGAGGGAATTCCTCCGCCTCTCCCGCTATGCTGCAAGTGACCTCCCAAGTGATGCAAGTAGGAAAGAGAAGTTCTGCGATGGACTCAACCCAGATCTCCAGCTTGCACTAGCTTTGCACGTCTTCCCCGACTTCGCCACCATGGTGAACCAGACTATCACTCTTGAGACCGCTCAGCTTAGGTTCGGAGGTTCACCGAAGCGCCCCCGTGATGCTGGCTCATCTTCGGGCACAACACAAAAGCAACGCGTCTGGATTCCGCACGGTGTTATGTGTCCAACTGCCACTGCACGAAGGCCGTCGTATGTTGCACCCCGTCTGCCTCCGCCCCCGCCAAGACAGCCGAAGGCTGAGACTGCACCCCTCCGTCCTCAAGATGGCATGTGTTTCAAGTGTCGTCAACCAGGTCATATTTCCAGAGACTGCCCCCAGCGTCAGAATCAACTGGTAGTTCACCCTGCTGGCCGCGGAAATGGTCGTGGCAACAATGGGACCCTCAACTATAATACTTGGTGAAATACTCATGCCTGTGGTCATGCTTACAACATTGATGTTGAAGAAGCTGAGGAACAGCCCGCTACTGTGATGGGTACCCTCCTCGTTAACTCAATACCTTCTACTATTTTATTTGATACAGGAGCATCACATTCATTTATGTCTGGAGCATTTTCATCTAAGCATGGCATATATCACGAAAAGATGCGTACCCCCTTGGCCGTTAAAACACCCGGCGGCATGTGTCACGTTGACATGCTAGCACCTAACCTCACCGTCGAGATCGAAGGGATTGAGTTCCTTGTCTCCCCACATATTCTGAAAACATCCACTATTGACCGTATCTTGGGTATGGATTGGCTGAAAGCCCACGATGCCGCACTTTATTGTGGCACCAAAGTCATCCAACTCTTTCATCCTTCTAGCATGATTGTGAGTCATACCGCCATAGTATCGATGAATGTAGAAGCTCGTATTTATGCTCTGAATGCATTGAATGTCGCACCTCTCGAAGGAATTGTTAAAGTTCCAATCATTTTTTATTTTACCGACGTATTCCCAGAAGAACTACCGGGGATACCCCCGATTAGGGATGTCAGAACCCTCTGTTAGGTATGTGCTAGGATTAGCAAGTCACTTTGCATCATGTTAAAAATTTCAAAAGAAAGTGAAATGGGAGAGAGAACACCCCCAGATGAATTTAATTCAATTGGCCAGAATAAAAGTTCTCCAAAAATTCCTTTTGCATTTTTGAAAAGTCTCATAAATGAGTATGATCACAAATAAAGTGATGTGGTAGCATTCCCATGCTCATGGATTTTTCAAATATTCAAACAGGGGCTTGGATTTAAACCAATAACCCTATTTGAATTAAAGTTCAAATTATTTGAATTTTAAAAAGTGCCAAACATTATAAGTGGCTAGCCTAATATATTATGAGGCCATATAAAAAGTTTCAGCATTTTTAAAAATGCCTAGCTATTTATTATAGCATGGCCAACATAAGACAGAAAAGAAAAAAAAAAGAAAAAAAACAAAGCGCTTACCTTTCGCCTAGGCGAAGCCCACCCAGCCGGCCCAACCAGCCCAAAGGGGAAAGGGGGTCTTCTTCCCCGTCCCCGCACTCCCAAGCTGCTAAGTGGAATGCCACCGAGCCAGCCGAGCACGGCGACGTCGCTACGGTCGCCACCTGCCCCTCCCGCGCCTTCTAGCCGAGCCACGCCACGCTTGGAAGATCTCTGCGTCCATTCCCCCTTCCCCCATCGCCTCTCCGCCTCTCCACAGCTCGCCCGCGAGGAACCCCGAGAGCACCGCAGGCCATGGTCATGGAGAGTCATAGCCCGAGCCCGAGATAGCCGCCAAGAACTTGTCCATCCTCCTCGCCGTCCTCGACTTCGTCTCCGTGCAAGAAATCGCTCTCCAATTCGACCCCGAGCCCACGTAATCGTCGCCAGGATCTCGCCGGACCCACAGCTCGGCGTCGACAAATTCTTCTTCGTCACAGCCTCCCCAGCCTCGCCGTCTTTACCATTAGCTTCAGGGTGAGCTACTGTTCCTCCTCCAACTCCTCCCATCCTCTCGTTTGCACCGTAGCCGGTTTCCCCTTTCTCCAGCACACGGCGGCCGCCATGACCGTCGACGAGGTTGCCCCCTTGCTCCTCCGTCCCAGCTATGGCGTGCAGCGTGTTCCCCGTACTCCCAGGTTTCATTCACACTAAGCCACAGTCAAAGGTGCGCTCTGGAGCGCGAGTTCGACGAAGCCCGAGGCACTGCCTCCGCCGTCTTCGATGCCGGCGACGCTCCGGTGACCCCGTGAAGCTCCAACTTGGTCCTTTCGACGCGGACGACGACGCTGAACACGCCAGTGGCCTCCATTCTTGCTCCCGTGCCCGTTTGCGAAATTCCGGTGTGAACAGGACCTTGCCGACGACTAGCACCTCCATTAGCACCTAACCCAGAGCTTAATCCCCGTGGCCCCACTTGCCATAGCCACTGCCAAGTGGGCCCAGCCCCTGTTAATCCCCCTGTTAGTTTAATTCAAAATAAATCAATTTAATTAACCCAGTGAGACACTGACATGTGGGTCCCAGTGGTTAGTGGCCCCCTGACGTCAGCATGACCTCATGCTGATGCAGTAAATGATTTTCTATTTAAATCAATTCAGAAATTGGCAGAAAATATGCTAAACTTTGGAAATTCATAGAAAATTCATCCTAACTCCAAATGTAGAAAATAATATGTCTAAAATTATTAGAAAAATTGAAGGAATCTGAATATGAAATCTGTTTTCATGTTTGACCAAGTTTGCTTGGGTGAACAGTGGTAACAAAGCATATGCATTCCTTTTAAATTCAAAATGGAGTTTGAATTGGCAAGACCTTTGCAATACACTTCTTTTAAATGGAATTCCCTCACACATCAGAAGCATATACATCAAGTTTCAACTTTCAACCATGTGCTTGAGCATTGTATTTTTGTTGCTCCTTTGCTTGTTGTTTGTCGAGTAGAGGTGGAACCGGAACAGGAGGCTGCCCCCTTCGTTGAAGACCCCGATACTGAACCTCGTCAGCAAGGCAAGAAAATCCCCATTGATCATGTCGATAAAATCCCACTTCCCTCTCAGTCTCTCTTATGCATTGTTTAGGATGATTACCATGCTACGTTTCTACCGCATAAATGAACCCATTCCTTTCCATGACCTATCATTTGTCATAGTAGTAAGCAAACCACAATCCTAGCAAATATAGGAGTTGATTGATATCATGTGGCCCCTGCAACTGTTACTTCTTATTGCATGCTTAGAGTGTTACAATGTTGATACTGTCATGTGAGTCGGGATGGTAGAAATCATGTTGATGATGGTGGAAATTTGTTGGTGAATCTACCCTAATACAAGGTGAACGATGAGAGGGTGTGTAGGAGTACACAGTGGGTTGTCTCGTTGAACACCGCCTTAAGCCCGAGTTCTTGTGTGGTGATCCAAGCTGAAGAGTACTACCACATGTTGGGCAAACGGATCCCCGCTCAACCTACTAACTCACCCCTTCTCAGTTCAATGAGTCGCAGTAGTTCGGAGTTCTGGTAGGCTTGTGGCCTAGCTGCAAAGTGAGAGAACGGCTCAGCCGAGACCGGCTTATGCACCACACACACATCTTCTGGGACCACTTCGGTAAGCCGGCCGGGTTACGAATGTGGAAACCATCCCAGATAGGCGTCTTCATTGAACCTGAGTTGGCTGTGAGGTCAAAGTTGTGGAGATTATCCTCGCCGACACCCGCTTGAAGGGTGACTAGATCCCGGCGGTAAATGATAGTTTCATGTGTGTATCAGTACACCCATGCATGGTTAATAAACTATTCGAATAGCCGCGTCCGCGGTAAGGGACTACTTGATTATTAGACAACTTCAATGGATACTTATAAAACTTGCCAAGATAAGCGTGAGTGCTATGGCGTGTTTTCTCGTGGGAAGTCGAGGAAGGCACCATAGTGGTGTAATTGGTTGGATACATGTAGTGTACTCGTGTACGCTTATTACCTCAAGTCTGGTACTCGTAGTTCAGAACTAGCCAAGTCAAAGCTGCACTTCTGCAGTGAACCCCACCTCCTTTTACCTTGATACATGTGCATGAGTAGTATAGCTCCTACGTAAGTCTTGCTGAGTACGACTTTGTACTCACGTTTGCTTATCCTATGTTTTAGATGAACCCACTGACCCCCAAGGTGGATTCTTCCTGCAGCTCGACGACTGAAGCCAAGCTAGTGTAGTCCCAGTCAGACGACTGGTCCCTCTGGAAGGGATTGTTTATAGATAAGGCTTCTCTAAGACATTTGTTAAACTTGTCTGTACTTAGACATACTTTGCTTCCGCATGTTTGATGTAATGTTGGATCACAGACTTGTGATTTCTGTGTGCACTCTGTAAGAGTTATCAATAAAGTTGTATACTTTGTAGAGAATTTCAATGATACCTGTTGTTCATACTAGACATGTGTGTTGCGTGTATGATTATAACATGCATGTCTTAGTATGGGTTTTCGAGAACTTAGTTGTGATCTGGCTGGCGGTCCTTTATACACCAAGTGGCCCTTAGATGTGCGCAGCTTGGGGCATCGCGATGCGATTGCTCGTGACTCCGTCACGTGCACACTTTGATGTATGATTGAGCCCGCCCTAGACCCCGACTAAGTGATCGGGCTGGAGTAAGTCTATGTAAGGGTTATAATACAATCGATAGTATGGTGGAGGCGACTTGTCTATGAGTATGGGAGTTCACCACCCATATCATTTAGACTTGTGTGCGGACGATGAGGACCCATCTCAGTTGATCATCCGGCCTGGATGGGATGCCCCTCACGTTCGATGCTTTCCGAGAACGTTTTGTGCTTGGCCTTGTCTGCTTAGACAAGTGGGTACGGTTCTCAGCTCTCCATATGATTGTGTTGTAGCGAGTCTTGCATACGCTAACCCCGGGTCCCGACAGACTTGGTATCAGAGCAGGACTGACTGTAGGATTATCAGCCTTGGCCGAAGTTGAGTCTATATTGCTATAGTTATATAGTTACTCTGGGTATATAAGGGAACAACGTAAGGCTTCTTTTTTCTCCTTACCTCATCGATCTGAGTTCTGAGTCACCCTCATCTTGTTCTACGGGAAGATAGGACTAGGCTCATCTATGTCTTAGTAGAACATCTCGTTGTTTGCTTCCTTGTAGCCGTAGGAAAGTTGTGTTCGGTTTGCTAGAGTTGTTGTGCTTCCTGATTTCTTACATCGTATGTAAGTGTTGTTCCTACATTGCAAGAAAAGATATTTCTTACAATTACAGCCGTTATGCTGTCCGAGTCATTCCAGGTTTCTTCATAATCTTATGCATTTGCAAAATCCTTCCCTCCATTTTGGTGTCCTTCTAGAAGAATTGTTAGGTGGCATTCCCGACAGCTCCATAGTATTTGTAGTAGGTTTTCTTCTAGAAACCTATACTGATTTAATTGCAGTTCTTCCTCCCACTTTAGGTGTTTCCTAGCCTGAATAACCACACTGACCATCGTGTTGGGGTACTTTGCTACTCTGACATATCTGTTGTAACCCCTAGTAAGCCGTGGTCATCCTCTAGAAAAAAATCCAGTAACCCAACCCCTTAAATCTAGCCACCCGACAGATGTGTAGAGTTCATAGTGGATCTTATGCCAGGAACCGCACCAATTTCCAGACGCCCATACAAAATGGCCCCACGTGAGTTAGCTGAGCTTAAAAATCCAACTTGAAGCTTTGTTGGTAAAAGGCTTCATCCGCCCTAGCTCATCGCCATGGGGTTTCCCTGTTCTGTTCGTAACGAAGAAAGATGGAACAGAAAGGATGTGCGTAGATTATCGCCCGCTAAATCTAGCGACGATAAAGAACAAGTACCCACTGCCTAGGATCAATGATCTTTATGATCAACTTGATGGATCCTCTGTCTTCTCCAAGATGGATTTGAGATTAGGTTATCATCAAATCAAAATCCGAAACGAGGACATTCCCAAACGGCTTTCACTACTCGTTATGGTCTTTACGAGTACACCATCATGTCCTTTGGTTTAACCAATGCCCCCGCCACTTTCTCGCGCATGATGAATTCGATCTTCATGGAGTACCTAGATAAATTTGTTGTAGTTTATCTTGATGACATTCTCATCTACTCGAAGAACGAAGAAGAACATGCCGAACATCTCAGGCGGGTATTGATGAAACTCCGAGAGCATCGCCTTTATGCCAAGTTCTCCAAGCGTGAATTTTGGCTACCAGAAGTGACCTACTTAGGCCACGTGATTTCTGCAAAAGGCATTGCTGTGAATCCCGAGAGAGTTCAGGCCGTCCTTGGCTGGACTCCACCTGAATCGGTTAAGCAAGTTAGGAGTTTTCTTGGCTTAGCAAGCTATTGTCGCCGCTTCGTCGAGAAATTTTCTAAAGTTGCAAAGCCTCTAACTGAACTCCTCAAGAAAGATAAGAAATTCCAATGGACTCCCAAGTGCGAGGAAAGCTTTCAAGAGCTAAAAATAAGATTGATTTCTGCACCCGTACTTGCGCCTCCAGACACCAAAAAGGATTTCGAGATATTTTGTGACGCCTCACGGCAAGGGTTAGGATGCATACTTATGCAAGATAGACATGTGGTAGCTTATTCTTCATGCCAGTTGCGTCCACATGAAGAGAACTATCGTACCCATGATCTTGAACTCGTTGCCGTAGTTCATGCCCTGACAACTTGGCGACATTACCTTCTTGGTAATCGTTGTGAGATATTTTCCGACCACCAAAGCCTCAAATACATATTCACCCAGCCAGATCTTAATCTCAGGCAAAGACACTGGATTGAGTTGATAAAAGATTACGACATAGGAATTTCTTACACCCCAGGCAAAGCCAATGTCATGGCTAATGCACTAAGTCGTTAGTCGTATTGTAACAACCTCATGTTACAACAGTGTCAACCACTTCTTCATGAGGAATTTCACAAGATCAATCTTTAGATTGTTCCTCATGGTTATCTTTCTACCTTGGTGGCGAAACCAACCCTTGAGGATAAAATCATAGCCGCTCAGAAACGTGATAGTGGTATTCGAGAGATCAAGAAGAACATTGCTAGCGGAGTTGCTAAATGTTTCTCCATAAATGATCAAGGTGTCGTTTTCTTTGGCACTCGATTGGTTGTACCACGAAAACACAATCTTAGGAGGCGAATTCTTAAGGAGGACCATGACACACCCCTTTCAATTCATCCTGGTAGCACAAAGATGTACCGAGACCTACGCCAGAGATTTTGGTGGACTAGGATGAAGCGAAAAATTTCTTAGTATGTTGCCGAATGTGATGTTTGTCGTCGCATTAAGGCCGAGCACCAAAGACCTGCTGGCACTCTTCAACCTTTGCCTATTCCAGAGTGGAAATGGGACAAAGTCAGTATGGATTTCATCACTGGCTTTTCAAAAACCCAGAAAGGAAATGATGCCATCTTCGTTGTGGTGGATAGACTTTCCAAAGTTGCACACTTCTTGCCCGTTCGCGAGTCTATAACTGCTAGCTAGTTAGTGGACTTGTATGTCTCTAGAATTGTGTCTCTTGATGGTGTTCCTTTGGAAATCAATTCTGATCGTGGTAGACTTTTCACCTCTAGATTCTGGGGAAGCTTTCAGAATGCTATGGGAACTCATCTCTCCTTTAGTACAGCTTTCCATCCTCAGTCTAACGGTCAAGTCGAAAGGGTTAACCAAATTCTTGAAGACATGCTCAGAGCTTGTGTTATCTCATTCGGGAAGAATTGGGAGAAGTCACTTCCATTCGCCGAATTTGCTTATAACAATAGTTTCCAATCTAGTCTGAACAAGGCTCCTTTTAAACTCCTCTATGGACGACGATGTCGAACACCCCTTAACTGGTTAGAAACCGGTGAAAGACAATTCTTTGGACCGGATATGATCCTGGAAGCAGAAGAGCAAGTTCGCATTGTTCGTGATCAATTGAAAGCAGCCCAGTCTCGTCAGAAAAGCTACTATGATCGTCATCATAGGCAAGAAAGCTACAATCTGGATGAGAAGGCTTACCTTCAGGTTACTCCTCTGAAGGGAACCCAACGATTCGGTATCAAAGGCAAGTTGGCCCCATGTTACATCGGACCTTTCCGCATTCTTGCTAAACGTGGAGAAGTTGCCTACCTACTTGAACTACCCCCGCACCTTTCCCGAGTACATGATGTATTCCACGTGTCACAACTCAGGCGTTGCTTCAAGGACCCCATCCTCGAAGTCGACCATGAAACGTTTGATCTCCAAGATGACCTCTCTTATCGAGAATACCCCATTTGTATGCTTGATTCATCAGAGCATGTCACTCGTCATCAGAAGATTAAGTTTCTGAAAGTGAATGGTCACACCACTCTGAGAGAGAAGCCACGTGGGAAAGAGAAGACCGTCTCAGTGCCTAGTACCCCTCCTTCCTCCCGCAGACTTCTGAATCTCGGGACGAGATTATTTTAAGTGGGGGCGAGTTGTCAGAACCCTCTGTTAGGTATGTGCTAGGATTAGCAAGTCACTTTGCATCATGTTAAAAATTTCAAAAGAAAGTGAAATGGGAGAGAGAACACCCCCAGATGAATTTAATTCAATTGGCCAGAATAAAAGTTGCTCCAAAAATTCCTTTTGCATTTTTGAAAAGTCTCATAAATGAGTATGATCACATATAAAGTGATGTGGTAGCATTCCCATGCTCATGGATTTTTCAAATATTCAAACAGGGTCTTGGATTTAAACAAATAACCCTATTTGAATTAAAGTTCAAATGATTTGAATTTTAAAAAGTGCCAAACATTATAAGTTGCTAGCCTAATATATTATGAGGCCATATAAAAAGTTTCAGCATTTTTAAAAAGGCCTAGCTATTTATTTTAGCATGGCCAACATAAGACAGAAAAAAAAACAGAAAAAAAAACAAAGCGCTTACCTTTCGCCTAGGCGAAGCCCACCCAGCCAGCCCAAAGGGGCAAGGGGGTCTTCTTCCCCGTCCCTGCGCTCCCAAGCTGCTTGGTGGAATGCCACCGAGCCAGCCGAGCACGGCGACGTCGCTACGGTCGCCACCTGCCCCTCCCGTGCCTTCTAGCCGCGCCACGCCACGCCTGGAAGACCCGTGCGTCCATTCCCCCTTCCCCCATCGCCTCTCCGCCTCTCCATAGCTCTCCCGCGCGGAACCCCGAGAGCACCGTAGGCCATGGCCATCGCGAGTCGTAGCCCGAGCCCGAGATAGGCGCCAAGAACTTGTCCATCCTCCTCGTCGTCCTCGACTTCGTCTCCGTGCAAGAAATCGTCGCGAGGATCTCGGCGGACCCGCAGCTCGCCGTCGACAAATTCTTCTTCGTCACATCCTCCCCAGCCTCGCCGTCTTCACCATTAGCTTCAGGGTGAGCTTCTGGTCCTCCTCCAACTCTTCCCATCCTCTCGCTTGCACCGTAGCCGGTTTCCCCTTTCTCCAGCACACGGCGGCCGCCATGAACGTCGACGAGGTTTCCCCTGTGCTCCTCCGTCCGAACTATGGCATGCAACATGTTCCACGCACTCCCAGGTTTCGTTCGCACTAAGCCACGGTCAAAGGTGCGCTCTGGAGCGCGAGTTCGACGAAGCCCGAGCCACTTCCTCCGTCGTCTTCGACGCCGACGACGCTCCGGTGACCCCCTGAAGCTCCAACTTGGTCCTTTCGACGCGGACGACGATGCTGAACACGTCGGTGGCCTCCATTCTTGCTCCCGTGCCCGTTTGCAAAATTCCGGCGTGAACAGGACCTCGCCGGCGACGAGCACCTCCATTAGCACCTAACCCAGAGCTTAATCCCCCTGGCCCCACTTGCCATAGCCACTGCCATGAGGGCCCAGCCCCTGTTAATCCCCCCTATTAGTTTAATTGAAATTAAATCAATTAAATAACCCAGTGAGACACTGACATGTGGGTCCTAGTGGTCAGTGGCCCCCTGACGTCAGCATGACCTCACGCTGATGCAGTAAATGATTTTCTATTTAAATCAATTCAGAAATTGGCAGAAAATATGCTAAACTTTGGAAATTCATAGAAAATTCATCCTAACTCCAAATGTACCAAATAATATGTCTAAAATTATTAGAAAAATTCAAGGAATCTGAATATGCAATCTGTTTTATGTTTGACCAAGTTTTCTTGGGTGAGCAGTGGTAACAAAGCATATGCATTCCTTTTAAATTCAAAATGGAGTTTGAATTTGCAAGACCTTTGCAATACACTTCTTTTAAATGGAATTCCCTCACACATCAGAAGCATATACATCAAGTTTCAACTTTCAACCATGTGCTTGAGCATTGTATTTATGTTGCTCCTTTGCTTGTTGTTTGTCGAGTAGAGGTGGAACCGGAACAGGAGGTTGCCCCCTTCGTTGAAGACCCCGATACTGAACCTCGTCAGCAAGGCAAGCAAACCCCCATTGATCATGTCGATAAAATCCCACTTCCCTCTCAGTCTCGCTTATGAATTGTTTAGGATGATTACCATGCTACGTTTCTACCGCATAGATGAACCCATTCCTTTCCATGACCTATCATTTGTCACAGTAGTAAGCAAACCACAATCCTAGCAAATATAGGAGTTGATTGATATCATGTGGCCTCTGCAACTGTTACTGCTTATTGCATGCTTAGAGTGTTACAATGTTGATACTGTCATGTGAGTCGGGATGGTAGCAATCATGTTGAAGATGGTGGAAATGTGTTGGTGAATCTACCCTAATACAAGGTGAACGATGAGAGGCTGTGTAGGAGTACACAGTGGGTTGTTGATACGTCCAAAACGTATCTATAATTTCTGCTTGCTCCATGCATGTTTTGTGTGATATTGCTATGATCTAGATACACTTTCATACAGTTTTTATCATATTTGGACTAACCTATTAACTCAGTGCACCCCAGTGCCAGTTCCTGTTTTATGTTGTTTTTCTATTTCAGTTTTCCCCCATATAAAAAGTGCCAGAAAAATTCCGGGAAAAATATAGGAAAAATCAGCGTACAGGAAGCTTCGCGAAGAGCCCGAGAAGGGCCAGAGCGGAGCCAGGGGGCCAGGCAGCCACCCGGCGCGGCCCCACCCCTGGCCGCGCCAGGGGGCGCCTGGGGCCCCTGGTGCACCTCTGGCTGCCCCCCTTCGCCTATTTATTCTCCGTCACGGGGAAACTCCGAAGACAGAACCCTATTTCGCAAAATCTCCTCTGTTCTGCCGCCGCCGCGCTTCCGAGATCGGGAGCACCAGAAGAACTCTTCCCGGCACCCTGTCGGAGGGAGGATTGACCTCCGGGAGTCTCCTCTCCACCATGGATGCTCTCCGGATGTCTCGTGAGTAGTTTTCCTTGGACCATGGGTCCGTGATCAGTAGCTATGTGATGTTCTCCTCCCCTCTTTGTTCTTCATGGTTTAGACCTCGTGAGCTGCCCTACATGATCGAGGCACTTTTGTAATATTTCTGTTGTTGCTATGCTGAGTTTGATGGGATCTGATGGATTATGAGATTATGTTCAGATTGTGATTGAGTAATATATTTGATTCTTATCTCTTATATTTTTGTTCCTAAGTAATTCTTGCATGTTCTCCGTTGCTATTTATTGCTTTGGCCAAGTAGTAGGTAGTAATTCCAAGAGGGAACGTTATGCTCGATTGTGGGTTCATGCCCCCCGATGACACGCTTGAGTGACAGAAACATGAGTCTAGGGGATGTGTTGTTGCCACAAGGGGGAAAACAACGGTGCTTGTAACCGCGGTTGCAAGGATTGTTTACTTTACGCAAAGTGCTTTTTAATGCAGTTGTCTCTTGCTTTGGGTTTACACTTTGGGTGGGGCTGGCAACTTAATACCAGCGAGATGTTATGGATAGATATCTCATGGTGGATGATTAGCAGTAGATGCAGTTGGATTTCGGTCTACTTATTTTGGCATACTGCCCGTGCTTTTGAGCCTCTTCCTTTCTTTTGTACCATAGTTAGCACTGGCTGGGACACCTCCTAGCTCGCAAACACCGGGAACGTCGTCCTACGCATCCAAAGCATGACACGCCAGGTCAGTACATGGAATGTACTTGCAAGCTCACACTACTAGAAAAAAGGCATGACATTCCAGGTCAGTACATTGAATGTACTTGCAAGCTCACACTACTAGAAAAAATGGCTCTAATGGCGCACTTAAGGTGCGCCATTACTAGCACGCCATTAGTAAGTGATAGTAATGGCGCACATTCGGTGCGCCATTGCTATCCTGGATAATAATGGCGCACCTTGAGTGCGCCATTGCTGATGACAGTGGTGCGCTACTGTTGTTACTTCTACCACCACAAGTGTCTATTGTGATCTGAGTCACTAATGGCGCACTTTTAGAAGTGTGCCATTTCTGTGTTTCTGTACATGCGCCACTAATGTACTCTATGTGCGCCATTACTTTGAATATTAGGATTTTTTTCTTTTTCTTTTCTGTATTTGCACAGGTTACAAACATATATAAACAACATATTTATAAACAACACAGATTTATCGAATACAATAGAAGATTAGTCTCCGAATACAACGGAAGATTAGTCTCCAATTACAAATCATCATATTAGTCTCCGAATTGGAAATACCAAACAAAGTTAGAACATTACAAGTCTTGAGTAGCGAGTTTTTCTTCACATTACAAGTCGATATCTAAACTACCCGGACATTGAAGAAGAGGGTGGCGGTCACGATGAGAATCATCGTGACCAAAGTGATCTTCATCTAGTTCCTCCTTCGCTCCCTCCTCTCCCCCGCTAAATAGCGCGCGTATCTAGCTTCCGCCTCCGCCCTTGTGGGGTACCCTTTGTAACTGTTACCGCTAAAACGGTGAACCTGTCTCCGACAATCCTCCCAGTCGTCGTAGACTCCGGGAATCCTACCAATGTACACGACATACGACGGCATTTGCTTTATGCATTGGACAAAAAAACATTAAGAGCAACTTACAGATAATATTTAAGCAGTACATACTTATACAACAAAATTAAGGACCAAAGGAAGAGAAAAGCAACACACATTAATAGCACACGGTTCATGGTCGTAGTAATAAATAGCATTGACTACATATAAGTTGAATGACGACTGCTTAAACTAAGGAGACATACGTACATAAAAGTTCAAAAAAGTTCATACAACACATGGGCTCTCGTCGATAGTCCGAAACTACATAGCTAGGCGCACGGGCATCAAGACTTTTGCCTCCGGTCACAGGCCAGAGCGTTGGTGAAGCCGCCGTATTTCGTGATGGTAATGAATGAGCGATCGCCGTCAGCCTGCAATATTAGCATTGTATCTATTTCAAGGTTGGACAGTTGATTGTTGAGGTAGAACTCCCTCGTGTTACGAAGGACATCTTCAGAGATGATTCCTGCCAAGTCCGACTGTATGTGAAAGAATTCTTGTCTGAGGTCGGCGTCTTGGATTTGCGACAAGCATTCGGCCCAGTGCGTGAGATGAGATGGCAGCGTAAGCTGCTACTGGTCCCGTACGAACTCCCGCATGTGATGCAAGGCGTAGTAGGCATCCTTCTGACTTCTAGGCGGCTGCTTGACGCAGGCTAACTTTGTTACGTGAGTGAACACGTGCGCGTCGTACCTAACAACTTCCTTCTTGAAGGTGACTCCAGATTTGGAGTAGCGCGAGAGAGCCTCATCGAGAACTTTCTTGATATTTTTGTAGTCTTTGTTCGACTCATGGTCCGGGTCGAAATACGTGGCCATGGACCATTTCGGGCTTAGAGCAATGAGTGTGCACATTGTTTCATCACTGCACACAACATGGATGTTAGGAGGAAAAGAACGACCAAAATCTAAGCAACCTCATGTACGTTACGGGGACGTGAGGGGATGACTTACTTGGGAAAGTAAGGCACGAGGAAGTTGTCCTTATCCTTGTTCGCCAGAATGACGTCTTGGAGGTAATCACTAGCGAGTCGCCGGTCCCCGGGGCTGGTCAAGAGCATGGCACGCATGTAGAAGGGGTCGACTATAACGATGTCCGGGGTCTTGTCTCTAATGATCAGCGTCTCCATACTGAGCGCAAATAGCCGAACGAATGTGTAGTGCAGCGGAAAAAGGTGAAACATAGCGAAGATGTCATCAAACCGCAGGAAGATCACACGCCCGATGTTGCAAGCAACAAATCCCTTTCCCTCTGGCACCTTGGCAGTGAAAACCGGGTATGCCCCATCATTCCCTCTGAGACGTCGCATCTCTGTATTCAGAACAATGTCATGCAGACTCTTCATATATAGCACCGGTTGCAACATCGAGAATTGCAGCAGATAGCATCGGCCTACTCGCCACATGCACCCTCGACATGATTCCTTCGAGTCTTGGTGGCCCGTCTTGAGCACAGATCGTTGGTGCCGGCTGGCTCGAAGTAGTGTGACCCTTCTTCCTTCTTGCCCGTTGATACGTCTCAAACGTATCTACTTTTCCAAACACTTTAGCTATTGTTTTGCCCTCATTCTTGCATGATTTGGACGAAACTAACCCGGACTAACGCTGTTTTCAGCAGAGCTGCCTGTATGGTTTTATTGTGCGCAGGAAAATTGATTTTTGGGTGTCTCAGAAAATTCCCAGAAAAAACACAGAAAATCCATGCACCCGAGGGGCCATTGTGCCAGAAGTGGGACCAAAGGGCAGCCAAGGGGGCCCCAGGCGCGGCCAGGGGTGGGGCCGTGCCCTCTGGCCGCCTGGGGGCCTCCCCCCTCCTCTGGTGCCCTACCGAGGCTCCTATTTATTCCCGTGATGGAGAAACCCCGAAACAGAAGTCGTTTTCCCAATTCACATCGCGGAGCCGCCGCCACCCTCTATTCTTCTCCGGGAGGGCTAATCTGGAGGCTTTTTTGGCCTCCGGTGAGGGTAGATCATCGCCATCGTCATCATCATCACCACTCCATCCTCCCTCCATGACTTATCCATCCATGTGTGAGTAATTCCCTTCTGTAGGCAAAGGGGATGGTAGGGATTGGATGAGTTAGATCATGTAATAATTTATCAGATTGTTGGGGGCATGTTGCCTATCATCTAGATTGGTGTTTATCATCTTTGCTTTAACTTTTTGCTCTTAATGCTTGTCACTTTGGGCCCGAGTGCCATGACTTCAGATCTGAACCCTATGTGTTTCCATGAATATATTTGTGTTCTTGATCCTATCTATGAGTTGTATGCACCTGTTATAGTCCGGAACCGGCGATCCCAAAAGTGACAGCTTGGGACACCAAAGGGGATGGACTGTAATTTGGGGATTCCGTGTATCCGTTGATTGTTAATGCTTTGTTCCGGTGCTCTTTGACAGGAGCACCTTAATCTCCATAAGTTCCTTTTGGCCTCGTTCGTAGGGGATGGTAGGACAAAAGATGTTGTGCAAGTTCTTATTGCAAGCACGTACAACTACCTCTTGGGTACATTCCTGATGTTTGATTTATTCCTAGATGATCATTGCTTTTCTGTGTGCTTTGCCCCAAGTTAAATACATGATGTGTCTTATCCATGCAGCGCCCAACCATCCATCTCCCTAGCCTACAGTATTTTCAATTCTGCTTGTTACTAGTTGTTTACTTTCGCTATTTTACCACCACTATTTTCGTTGCCACCATCACTTCGATATCGCAATTACTATTAATATCTTGTTGCAAGTAAGTGTATCTCAGGTGCGGTGGAATTGAAAACTCCACTGTTAAAGCTTGTTGATATTCTTTGGCTCCCCTTGAGTAGAATCTATAAATTGGGTTATTCTTACCCGCGAAGACTATCTCGATCCCCTGAAGTTGTGGGTTATCAAGCCTGTTTTCTGGCGCCGTTGCCGGGGAGCATAGCTTTATTCACAAGTCTACTTGAGGTATTTTACCTGCTGCAATTTATCTGCTATGGGTAAGAAAGAAGACCCCAAGGTCCCGATCTTACCATCCCGTACAAGAAAAGGTATTGTTCTAAACACTAGTGCTACACTTGATTCACCTTCAGTTATGAGTAAGTTTGCTTCACCTCCACCACATGATGCCTCTACTGAATCTGTTACTACGTCCAATACTTTTGATGATGCTTCTACTAATCTTGATGATATTGGTTCACTTAGTCACGCTCTTCAGAAACAGATCGCTGCTGCAAAAAAACGTCTGGAGAGACTCCTTGATGATGATTATATTATACTTGATGATGATTTATGCAGGGAACTAACAGAGTTTGTTGACTCTGACCCTGATGCTATTAAGAAGCTCCTCAAAAAGCATTTCCTGAAGAACAAGACCGTTCCTGATCCTAAATTTGCTACATCTCCTATATGCATCAATGATCCTGATTATAATTTTTCTGTTGATCTTTCACTTATATCTATGGTTGAAGCTGACCCCTTTTATGGCAGATAAAATGATGATGCTACTACACACCTGACCAAACTCACTGTGTTGGGTGGCTTGTTTACTACGGATGAAAAGATACAAAACTTCTATGTTACTAAACTTCTGCCTTTCTGCTTGAAGGAAGGTGCTAAAGCATGGTATGACACACTACCATGTGGTTCCATTAGGAGTCCTCAAGACTTAGCTCGCTCTTTTGTTGATAAGTACTTTCCTGCTCATATGCAACATGCTGCTTTACGAAGAATTTATAACTTTAAATAGTTGCAGGATGAGAACCTCCCTAAAGCTTGGGGGAGATATTGCAGTATGATCTAGGCTAGACCGGGAAATGGAGTCCTTAAGAATGAATTAATTGATATATTTTATGCTGGTCTAACTGATGAATCTAGATCCTATTTGGACAGTTGTGTTGGGAGTGTTTTCAGGAAAAGAACAGTGGACGATGCAGAAGAATTAATGGGCAAGATTGCCAAGAACCGCGAAGATTGGTCCGTCCCTGAACCACCTCCACCACCAAAGAAAAATGACATGCTTGTCCTAAGCCCCGAAGATATGCAAGAAGCAAAGAAGTCTATTAAAGAGAAGGGTATTAAAACTGAAGACGTGAAGAATCTACCCCCCATTGAGAAGTTGTGTGAACCGACCACTCACTCTCCAATGGTAGATGTACACTCTCTTTTAGATTTCAATGCAAGTGACATTCCTCATGGTAAGCCTCCTGATCAATGTTTAGATGAGCTTGATAATTTTATTATGAACAAAAATCACTTTAATGAGAGGATACAAAGTCAGTTGCATGATAATTCCCTTGCCATCAAAATCTTGCTTGATGTTCTAGGTAGAACAGTCAATGATGTTAAATGTCTTGTGAAGAACTTTCATATGGTTCAAACTCAGCTTGATCAAATTTCTAATGTGCAAAAAGATTTGCTTGCTAATAATGCCAAACAGGATATACAGGCCTTCGGGACTAAAACCCGAGAAGGAACTAGCACTCAAGATCCTCTCTATTCGGAGGGGCGTCCAAAGAGGATCGAGCAAGATTATCAAATAAAGGAAGAAGAAATCGTTAGCTCTCCGAAGAAAAAGAAGAAGCACAAAGAAGCTGACAATTCCAATGATCCAAATAGTATATCTACCTCCGATGCTGAGACTGAAGACGGTGCTGAGCCTGAAAAGGATGGTGAAAAGAATGATCCACCCGAAGTTCAAGAAGAAGAAGCACTCGACAAACGCAAGAAGTACACTAGAGAAGATTTTATCGCAAGAAGACATGGGAAGGAACGAGAACCATGGGTACAAAAACCCATTCCCTTTCCAGGTAAGTCTCTCAAAACTAAAGAAGAAGAGCATTATAATAAGTTTTGTGAGTGGATGAAACCTCTTTTTCTCCAAATTCCTTTGACTGATGCTATTAAGTTACCTCCTTATTCGAGATATATGAAAGATATTGTTACTATTAAAAAAAGTTCCTAATGAAGCAATATCTACTATGCTTGCTAACTACTCTTTTAGTGGCAAGATTCCTGAGAAGCTTGGTGATCCAGGTATACCCACCATTCCTTGCTCCATAAAGAATAATTATGTCAGGACTGCTTTATGTGTTCTTGGAGCAGGAGTGAGTGTCATGCATTTTTCTCTTTATAAGAGGCGATGTTTAGATAAGCTAATTCCTACAGATATCTCTCTTCAGATGGCTGACAAGTCAACAGCCATCCCGATTGGTATTTGTGAGGATGTTCCTGTTGAAGTTGCTAATTGCTTAATCCATACAGATTTTGTTGTGCTTGACATGCCCGAGGATGGGAGCATGTCCATTATTCTTGGTAGAACTTTTCTTAACACCGCAGGTGCTATTATTGATTGCAATAAAGGAAAGGTTACTTCAACGTTGATGACAAAGAACACACGGTGTATTTTCCAAAGAAGATCGACAAAAGGCATGGGGTCGACTTCGTCTAGCCACGATGCAATAAAGGAAAGGTTACTTCAACGTTGATGACAAAGAACACATGATGTCCAGGACGAAGCCAGGCATCGACTTCGTCTAGCCACGCCCTCAATCGAAGCCCGGGGGCCACGAGCATGACTCCGGCCTCAAGAACTCGTCGCCGGCCGCCGTGGACCTCAAACCCAAATTCGTCGCCGTCCGAGCGTCTTCGGCCCCCTCGACTGCTCCGTTGAGCTGCTGGTGAGGCCACGGGTTTTTCCCCTCTCTCCCAGCCCCTCCCCGTTCTTCGTAGCGCTGCGCCGCCGCAAGCCCAGCCACGGCCGCCGCGCCTTGTAGACGCCGGTGAAGCTCCGGTCACCCCCGAGTCCCCCCGTGGGTTCTGGGTGAAGCGGGCGAGCACGGGGAGCACTCCGGTGCCCTCAGCGTGCCATCCCGTGGCCAGGAAGCCACTCCGGCGACCACTCCGCCGTGCCCGAGGTCGCCGGCGGCTAACCGCCGGCAGGCCGGTTTAATTAGCGCCTAATGACCCCCCCTGAGTCCATGACATGTGGGCCAGCCCCCCCCCCTTAACCCATCTGTTAAACTAATCACACTGGGTTAACACCCACTGAGGCAGACAGGGTGGACCCACTGGTCAGCCCCCCCTGACGTCACCCCCACGCCATGCTGACGCATTAAATCGAATTCCAGAAAAATAGAAAGTTTTTAAAATATTCCAGAAAATCTTTTAAACTTTGGAAATTCATAACTAATTCATATGAACTCCAAATATAGCAAATAATATGTCTAAAAATATCAGAAAAATCAAAGGATTATGAATATGGGCTTTGTTTTCATGTTTGACCAATTAAAATTGGGTGAACAGTGCAAAACATCCATATGGCTTTAATTCAAATTCAAATTTGAAGCACATTTGCAAGTGACTTTGCATTTGACTTCTTTTAAATGGAATTGTAACCACTTTGTGACCAAGAACATCACTATTTCAATATTGATCATGTGTTTGATGCATTGCAAATAAATTTATACCATTGTTTGATTGTTTGCTCGATAGACGTGCAACCGGAACCGGAGGCCACCCCCTTCGTTGAAGACACCGTTGTCGAACCTCGTCAGCAAGGCAAGCAAACCCCATTGATCATGTCTATAAAATCCCAATTCCCTCTCAGTCTCGCTTATGCATGTTTAGGAAATCATCTTGTGTCGATTCTACCGCATAGTTGAACCCATATCCGATGCATGACCTATCATCTTGTCACAGTAGTAAGCAAACCACAATCCTAGCTGATATAGGAGTTGTATGATATCATGAAGCCCCTGCAACTATTACAGCTTATTGCATGCTTAGTGTTACATGAGGTTGCTTTTGATGTGAGTAGGGATGATGGTGAACATGGTGTTGATGAAAGTGAAACTGTGTCGGTGAATCCACCCTAATACAAGGTGAACGATGAGAGGATGTGTAGGAGTACACAGTGGGTTGTCTCGTTGAACACTGCCTTAGGCATCGAGTTCTTGTATGGTAATCCAAGACAAAGAGTACAACCACACATTGGGCTCACTGACCCCTCTCGGCCTAGTACCTTGATCCGTGTCGACGTCCAGGAGTCACATTAGTTCGGGCTTTCCATTTGACATGTGCATAGAAAAAGAACGAAGGAAATGGTTGCATCATATAGATATGTGGGTGCACCTGTGAGGCAGGAAAACCATCTTCCAGAGGTGGCGTCTCGGTCACCTACATTGTTTGAGTCCGTTTCGTTGATCCGGCTGGGCTCTCGAGCGGAGGCAAACTCAGATAGTCGACTCCTGGAATAGACCGGTTGTGAGCGAAGTGTCGTGGTGAACATCCTCACTGTCACCTCTTGAACGGTGGCGAGACCTGGCGGTAACCGATGGTCATGTGTGTGTAGTTTACACCCTTGCAAGGTTAAAAAAACTATTCAAATAGCCGCGTCCGCGGTTAAGGACTACTTGGAACCTGTACCTGATTATTAGACAACTTGAACTGGATACTTCTAAAATACACCAAGATAAGTGTGAGTGCTATGGTGTGCCTCCTCGTGGGGAAGTCGAGGAAGTAACCATAGTGGTGTATTGGTTGGAGATGTAGTGGACTCGTGTACGCTTCTTACCTCAAGTCTGGTATTCGTAGTTCAGGATTAGCCAAGTCAAAGCTGGCATTTCTGCAAGTGAAACCCCACCCCCTTTACCTTGATACTTGAGCATGAGTAGTTTAGTTCTGATGTAAGTCTTGCTGAGTATGACTTTGTACTCACGTTTGCTTATTCTATGTTTTAGATAAGAACCGAACCCCGATGGAGTCACCTTCGTGAAGCTCGACGTTGGCTAAGTTAGCATAGTCCCAGACAGCAGTCTGGTCCCTCGTGGAAGGGCATGTTTGTTTACAAGGCTTCTCTAAGCCATTTGTTAAACTTGTCTGTACTCAGACCTAATTTTCTTCCGTTGTATGATGTAATGTTGATCGCAGACATGTGATCTTTGTATGCTCTATGTGTATATCAATAAAGAGTATTTTGTAGAGTTATGTGATGATACCTTCTGTTCATACTAGGCATGTGTGCTGCGTGTATGATTATAACATGCATGTCTTAGTATGGGTTTTCGAGACCTTAGTTGTGATCTGGCTGGCGGTCTTTTATACACCAAGTGGCCCTTAGATGTGCGCAGCTTGGGGCATCGCGATGCGATTGCTCGTGAATCTGTCACATGCACACTTTGTTGTATGATCGAGCCCGCCCTAGACCCCGACTAAGTGATCGGGCTGGAGTAAGTCTATGTAAGAGTTAGGATCCAATCGATAACATGGTTGAGGCGACTTGTCTATGAGTATGGGATTCACCACCCATAAGCATTTAGACTTGTGAGCGGACGATGAGGACCCATCTCAGTTGATCATCCGGCCTGAATGGGATGCCCCTCACGTTCGATGCTTACCGAGAACGTTCTGTGCTTGGCCTTGTCTGCTTAGACAAGTGGGTACGGTTCTTGGCTCTCCATGTGATTGTATCGTGACTGGAATTACATACGCTAACCCCGGGTCCCGACAAAAACCATCATGGTAGGGACGATATCCATTAAAGTAAAGGTATCATGAATGCTTCATAGTAAGTGAAACTTTTTGCCTTATGTATTGCTAGTTTGGTAGTAGGACTTGATCAACCTTTCTATTAAATGAGTTTTATATGAGTAAAAAGTAGAGGTTGTTATGTTTGCATTTCTTTTAGCTTTTATTCTCCTTGTTGTACCAAGTTTATTTGTTTTTGAAAATTCACAACTCTAACCACTACTTCATGTTTTCAGAAAGTTTCGCAGCTTTTTGAACTTCGAAAAAATTTCAACAATGAAGTTGCCAGAAAAATTCCAGAAAAATTATATTAAAAATTTCCATGACGGGAGTGACCCAGAGGCACCTGGGGATGACCAGGGGGGCCACCAGTGGCCCAGGCGGCCAGTTGGCGCGGCCTGGCCCCTGGCCGCGCCCACAGGGCGCCTGGGGCCCACAGGCCCCACCTCCAGGTATGTCTTCTTCCTCCTCATCCCTCTCTCTCCAAAAACACGAGTTCTGCTCCAGTTCCTGCGTTCTTGCTGTTCTTGGAGGCGATTTTCGATCTCTCTCTACAGCCCATCATTCGAGCTGAGATTTTGATAAAATACTCCCTCTTATGTAACTCCTTCACCCCTCCAATTAGATTTTTGATTGGTGGCTCCATTAGTGAGTATTTAGTAGCTCTTGGTGTTGTTCATATCAGCTTGCTTGCATGTGTAGAAATTTATTTTCCAAGTTTTGATGCAAGTTTATGCCTTAGGTAAGTGAGTAGAGTAGTTTGCTTCAACTCACTTTGTTTAAATCCTTGTTTTTGGTGAATTGTTGAAAAATTCAGAAATGAGTTTCTTTGGAAAAGCAAAGGGGTGGCTTGGGAAGAAGAAGCCCGAGCGCTCCGATCGAGTCACTAGAGTTGCAGATTCACCCTCAACAGTTAGGGTGAGCTACAATGAAGATCATGTGCCCCTCGAGTTGTTGGAAGACACAAATCCAGCATGCGCAATGATGTATCCGTGCGATGATTTTCTTACGGCTGCAGGAATTAAGGATGAATTCTATGGCCTTTGTGCCAATGCATGTCATAACACGGCTAGCTTTATGCCGTGTGGTACAATACAAAAAGCTTACCTCCTGCTTTGTTGACAGTTTTTGTTATAACCATGATGCTGGAACCGTTGATTTCAAACTTTATAATGATCTCATAACCATGTCTTTGGCATAGTTTTGTGATATAATAGGTGTGTCGAACGTTGGTCAGACAACAAAGATGGCCATGCAGCCTTCCGGGTTGAGAACCCTCTTCAAGTCCCTTTGTTGCCAGGAGGAGACCGACATTCGGCTTACGAGGATTTCCAGCATTCTGTTTCCACACCTCAGGTATTTTGCGTATTTTTTTGCTAGAGGGGTGTTAGCTCGTGACAACACGAGCAATGGTTCTGCACCAGATTTCGCTACTTATGCGAACTCCCTCTATGATAAGAATGAGTATAATGTGGGTGCCTTGATTGCTCGGCGCATTGTTACGAACAGTAACAAAGGCAATTTATATGGTGGCATTTACGCCACACTTATCCTTGAGTCTCTTGAGCGCGCCCCGCATCCTGATGATGTTCCCTTTTCATATGCGAGGCTCGATCTTGCGGCTATGAAGAGGCATAAGTTTGTTACCATGACTTCCCAGTTTGGTAACCTTGATTATATTTTGAGGTTTGAAAGGACCATTACCCGTGAGATCCGTCTACCTGCACCACTTTTGTTTGATAACACTCACAGGAACGGATGGTCCTTCAACGAAATTCAGTTCGATGAGTTGATACGTCCAAAACGTATCTATAATTTCTTCTTGCTCCATGCATGTTTTGTGTGATATTGCTATGATCTAGATACACTTTCATACACTTTTGATCATATTTGGACTAACCTATTAACTCAGTGCACCCCAGTGCCAGTTCCTGTTTTCTACTGTTTTTCTATTTCAGTTTTCCCCCATATAAAAAGTGCCAGAAAAATTCCGGGAAAAATACAGGAAAAACAGCGTACAGGTAGCTTCGCGACGAGCCCGAGAGGGGCCAGAGGGGAGCCAGGGGGGCCCAGGCGGCCACCCGGCGCGGCCCCACCCCCGTCCACGCCAGGAGGGAGCCTGGGGCCCCTGATCCACCTCTGGCTGCCCCCCTTCACCTATTTATCCTCCGTCACGGGGAAACTCCGAAGACAGAACCCTATTTCGCAAACTCTCCTCTGTTCCGCCGCCGCTTCGCTTCCGAGATCGGGAGCACTAGAAGACCTCTTCCCAGCACCCTGCCGGAGGGAGGATTGACCTCCGGGAGTCTCCTCTCCACCATGGATGCTCCCCGGATGTCTCGTGAGTAGTTTTCCCTGGACCATGGGTCCGTGATCAGTAGCTATGTGATGTTCTCCTCCCCTCTTTGTTCTTCATGGTTTAGACCTCGTGAGCTGCCCTACATGATCGAGGCACTTTTGTAATATTTCTGCTATTGCTATGTGGAGTTTGATAGGATCTGATGGATTATGAGATTATGTTCAGATTGTGATTGATTAATATATTTGGTTGTTATCTCTTATATTTTTGTTCCTAAGTAATTCTTGCATGTTCTCCATTGCTGTTTATTGCTTTGGCCAAGTAGTAGGTAGTGACTCCAAGAGGGAATGTTTTGCTCGATTGTGGGTTCATGCCCCCCGATGACATGCTTGAGTGACAGAAACATGAGCCTAGGGGATGTGTTGTTGCCACAAGGGGGAAAACAACGGTGCTTGTAACCGCGGTTACAAGGATTGTTTACTTTACGCCAAGTACTTTTTAATGCAGTTGTCTGTTGCTTTGGGTTTACACTTTGGGTGGGGCTCGCAACTTAATACCAGCGAGATGTTCTGGATAGATATCTCAAGGTGGATGATTAGTAGTAGATGCAGTTGGATTTCGGTCTACTTATTTTGGCGTACTGCCCATGCTTTTGAGCCTCGACCTTTCTTTTGTAGCATAGTTAGCATTGCGGTGCGTTCATAATCCTGTCAATTGCCTTTCTGTAATTTGTTTACCTCGCATAGCAATTTTATCGTCTTTTCGGAGAGAGACATCACTAGTGAACATCACGTATCCCGGTCCATATCCTCATCACTGTTTACACGCTTGTTTACTTTTTTGCTTTTACTTTCAATTGCTATCATTATCCCTTGCGTTTTATCCTTTGTGAACAACAAGACCGGAGAGATTGACAACCTCTCTAAACTTCGTTGGGAAAAAAGTTATCGTGTCTGTGTATAGGACCGCGTCAGTTGCGCCGCTGACACCTACTTATCATCTCCGAAGTCCTACTAGAGACAAACCTTGGTATCTTCACCGAGGGAAATTAGTTGCTGTGCTACATCACGCCTTCCACTTGGGGTTTACCAACGAAGGGCGAGAAATCACTATCATCATCTCGCACATCAAGCCAAATTTCTGGCGCCGTTGCCGGGGACTTCGAGTGCTAAGATAGGGGAGTTGCACACTACCCTTTACCTTTGTTTTTTTAGTCTTGTTAGTTTACCTTTCAGTTTTTATCTTTGTGTCCTTTATCAAAAATACCAAAAATACCTACTAATGCTATCTTCACCATGGGTGTGGAACCACCCAAATATGGTAGGATGGACTTGTTTCACTTGGATCGTCTTCGATCAATCTGTGCTCGCGCTTAAAACCCAACCGACTTGGTTGAGGGAAAATCATTGGATGAGCATGCTCATTATACGCGGCACCGCCTATCTCAGAAAGGGAAACACTTATGGGACCAAATACAAACTTCTTATTGCTATGCTAAGTGTTGATGCCACATTTATGATTTTACTTGCTGCTTTAATATAGATCGTCAACACCTTGCTTTCAAATGTGAGTTTAATGAAAATGAGATCTTATCTTCTTATACTAAAGGTGTTTATGATTACTTTGATGTTGAAAAGATTGAAGAGTTTGTTGCTTTTAAAGGTGCTTATGAGATCGCTTATTTGATTGAAAAGTATCACGATACTATTTACAAATCTGAAAACTTTGTAGTTCTTGCTTATTGCTTCGAGAACTATACTTCCAATTCTTATATTGAGGATTTTAAAAATAGAATGCTTGCTGCCCGAGAAGAGGCTAATGATTGCTATGATGAGGAGTCCTATGATTCCGAGGACTCACTTGATACATCCCTTTCTGAAGATCTTGATACTTGCTTTGTTGTTGACCATGATGCCACTATGGATGATGCTTACAAAAATGAACTCTCTATAGTTCCTTATGTTAAGCATGAAATTGTTTCTATTGCACCCACACTTGATTGTCCTATTATCCTTTTGAAATCTCCAACTCCGGAGAATTTTGCTCTTATCAAGGCTCAATGTGATGGGTTGCATCTATCTTATCATCCTAAAAACCGTGTTGAAAACAATACACGTGTGCTTATAGGTCATGAACAACATGATTTATGTGATAGTTATATTCTTGATGTTGTTCATGATACTACTGAAAATTATTTTGATAGAGGGAAGTTTGGTTGTAGAAACTTGCATATTACTAAAACTCCTCTCTTTATGTTGAAAGTTTGAAAGTTGTTCTTGTTCCACCTTCCTATGCATGTCACTTTGTGCTTATTTTATTTATTTTCTTACAAGATGCCTATGCATAGGAAGTGGGTTAGGCTTAAATGTGTTTCATATTTGCTTCTTGATGCTCTCTTTTGCTTCAAATCCTTATTTTTATGAGAGCAAATTTTATGATATTCATGCCTAGCTAATGGCTCTAAAGAAGCGCTTTCGGGAGGCAGCCCGCAACGAATTTAGGTTGTTCTTTTTGCTTTTGTTGTGTCTTGATGATTTTTACTACTGTAGCAACATCATTGTATCCTTATTTTTCAACTTTGTGCCAAGTTATAGCCTCTTACGGCAAGGGAAGTAAAAGTTGTGGCATGCTGTCCAGAAAACAGATTATGTCCTCGTGACCAGAAAAATTCCAGAAAAATCCCAGTTCATATTTTTGAGCTGAAATTTTTACACAGTATGCTCTATACAATTACTAAACTTCTGTATGTTCTGAGTTTTTTTATTTGAGTTGCAGAAGTATCCCTAAAAAAATTCTTTACTATCTGCTGTTCTGTTTTTCACATATTCTGCCACGTTTTGTCTCTCCTTACTTTTGCAAACCTTAAGCTTGCTTTTTCTTTCAAAAACCTTTTGTCACTCTTGAGAAACAGTAGATATTCAAGAATATCTTTATATCCAGTGGTAAAAAATTATTTTATTAAGGTTGGCGATACTCGTCGGCTAACAGGAGATGCACTTCCTGCTCGATTGTATTATGCGAGGGGGCGATTACAGTGGGAGTCTAGGCGAGTTCGCGCAAGACTAGAAGCGGTGATTGTAGATTGGATGTCCTGTGATTTCCCTCCTCCCAGCCTTTATATACTAAGCTAGGTCTCGGAGAGTCCGTCTCAGGTTTACAGGGGAGTTTGCCTAATTCTATCCTTGCCTTAAACGCCAAATCGTGCCTTCCATATTGATCGCGGACTCCTACGTCGGTGCTTGGAGCGGGCCAGTCGTGGGCCTGCCGAAGCTTCCAGCGGGCCTCTTGTCTTCGTATGCACCAGGTATCCTCACACGCAGGAGTCGTGGGGTCACCCCCTTGTCAGTAGCCCCCGAGTGCCTGGGGGACTCGAAGAGTCACGCAGGGACTCTTAATCCATCCTCGTTCTCTTTGCGCAGTGCGGCTGCGAGTCGCTTGCAGCTTTAGCCATGACAAGTGTTTAATTTCGAGGGATGCTAAGCTGAAAGGGCCCAAGGTAATCGACTGGTCGAGCCTCGGTGAATTGCGCTAGTGGAAAATACCTCAATAGCCCAATCAAGCCCGTGTCCCTCGACACGAACTTGGGAACGATCGGTGTCTAGCAAAGTTCATGCCGCTGCAGGTCTTACAGGATCAATGTTGCCGGTCCCAGTAAATAGCCTTAACGCGTCAGTTATCGGCTCATCTCTCAATCATGCGAGCGCATGGAAAATATCGGGAATGAAGTCGCGCTGTGGCAAGTCCCGGCCCGGACGTCTGTGCAGCGGGGTCCTACCTACACGCTAAGCTTGTGTGGCATCTGGGTACAGCGAGGCGCTGCCCAGGCATCATTTTTTATAGCAGCGCGGAGCCTAGTTAGAGATGCACCCGCTTGGAATAAACAATCAAGTGAGATATTAGCAGTCACTCGCGGAGCTGTTTTGCGAAACTCGGGCGAGGAAAAATAAGAAAGCGCCCACTCGGAAAGTCATCGAGTGCGCGAGTAGATTATATTATCGAATACTTAGTAAGTCTTTGCGAGTAGTCACTCGAATGCTTTATTGTCTTCAGGGTGAGGGAGCACCCAAACTCTAAAGGTACGTTGTTTTCGCTAGTGCGAGTGGTCACTCGAGCACGTGCCTGCCTTCTGGGTGAGGGAGCACCTGAACTCTGTAGATTTCATGATTACTTGTTGGTGCGAGTAGCCACTCGAGCACGTCTTTGCTTTCTGGGTGAGGGAGCACCCAAACTCGAAATAAAGGTACTCCCGATGGGAGTAAAAGATTTTAGAATCAGAAAATTTTAGCACCAAGAACTAGGTAGCTTTTGCCAGTCTTCTGTTTTTTTAATTGCTTTTTCTTGACCCGTCCTTCTTGAGATGTCATGTTGAATAGGTGTTCTCATGCTATTTGGTGACCCATGATGACGCTTGGTCTTTCAACCCGTCGCGTCTTCTGGCCAGTCATAATGACGACTTGGACGCCGTGCTGCCTGGTGCCCGTTGGATTTCCGAGGCGTTTATGGGAAACAAGCGAGATTTGCCGTGTCTTTTAAATAGTGCTGACCGTGAAGGCATCTTGTCTTGGAATTCGTAACGCCTGGCGTGCCTGGTCTTTGATTTAATGATGGTGCCGCCTGGGCTTCTGTGTGTTTCCCTGGTTTGCCCTTGGATTGTGCTATAAATACCTCCTATGGTTTGCCTGACCTTGGCATCCATTCTTCGCTCCCTTATCTTCTGCTTCTTCTTCATATGGTGCCCAAACGCCGTAGTGGTGGTGTGACTAGCCGAGGTCGTGGTGGACGTGCTCCTCGTTCTTCACGCGGTGGACGACGTGGTGTTGCGTCAGCGCCTTCCTCTTCTTTCATGGAAGAGGGTATTTGGCGCTATGATTTCCTTTTGCGTGTTCTTAGCCGGACCGCTGCCCGGATTCCTCTTCCGTTCTCGTTTGCCACCATTGATTCTGAACTTAATTTGAGGGTTTTTTGGCTCCATCTTCAAGGATGCGCTCGATCTCTTCTTGGGTAGAGTTGGAAATAGACAATTCATCCTTGATTTTTCTTGGATCTGGCTGGAGGGAGTTCTCTCGTCGGTTGAATCTGCGTGACGGAGATAGCCTTTGTTGTCATTTTGATGGCGAGGATACTCTCACTGTTCGTGCATTTGATGCTGGTGGCAATCGTCTGGATCCATACTGGGAGGAAACAAGCAGTGACAGTTCGAGGAGTGGTTCGCCTGCTTCGTCTGTGACTTCATCTTCTGCCGACTCCTCGGCTGGTGGTGCTTTCTCTTCTAGTTCTAAGGATGAGCTCGACGTCAAGCCGGTCGTCAAGAGGGTGCATCAGTAGGCGAGGCACCTTGTAGAACTGGAGGACGGCGACTTGCTTCTTTGCAGGCTTAGTTGTTACTTTGTCTGTGGTGATGCTCGTCGGGTTGCGGGACGAAAGTGCCAACTATCTCAGTATGAGCACACATGTAGAAGTCATAATTCCCTGGGATGATTGGCATTGTAACCCTTCTGGTAGCTTCTCGAGTGCTTTTGTAATTAGAATTGCCCTCGACTCCTTTGTAATGAAGAATTGTCTTCGACTCCTTTGTAATGAAATAATTGTCTTCGATTCCTTTGTAATTGAAGAATTGTCTTCGGCTCCTTTGTAATGAAAAATTGTCTTCGAATCCTTTGTAATGAAAAATTGTCTTCGACTCCTTTGTAATGACAAATTGTCTTCGACTCCTTTGTAATGAAAAATTGTCTCGGGTGCGCGGCAGCGCTCCCGATGGGAGTAGCCCCTGAGGCTACGTTTGATTTGTAGAATCGGACGTAGGCCTCGAGTTTTTATGCACCTGGACTGTCCTTTTTTGTAGCTACTTAGTTTTCCAAACTTTTTATCGGGTGCGCGGCAGCGCTCCCGATGGGAGTAGCCCACGAGTCTTTGGGTGATCATTTTGTGATCAGGTGAAGACTAAGGAGTTTCTTTCTTTGTCCTTATCTTTTTAAAGCGTGCCTGAATGAGTTTTTCGTGGCTGTGTGAGCAGGATATGTTGTCCGTAGGGGGGAGTGTGTTTTAGCTTCCAAGTTCTTTGAGATGGTGTTGCGTGAGCAAAGATAGCGTCTCTCGAGGGGGGTTTGTGCTCGAGCCCCCCGAGTGCTTTAAGTAGTGTCGCGTAGGCGAAGATAGCGTCTCTCAGGGAGAGTTTGTTCTCGAGCCCCCGAGTGCTTTAAGTAGTGTCGTGTAGGCGAAGATAGAGTCTCTCGGGGGGAGTTTGTGCTCGATCCCCCCAGTGCTTTAAGTATTGTCGCGTAGGTGAATGTCGGGACCAGGGGTTTGCGTATGTAATTCCTGCTACAACTCAATCATATGAAGAGCCGAGAGTCGTACCCACTTGTCTAACCAAACAAGGCCAAGCACAGAACACTCTCTGAAAGCATCGAACGTGAGGGGAATCCCATCCAGGCCGGATGATCAACTGAGATGGGTCCTCATCGTCCGCTCACAAGTCTAAATGATTATGGGTGGTGAAATTCCATACTCATAGACAAGTCGCCTCAACCATATTATCGATTGAATTATAACACTTACATAAACAGACTCCAGATCGATCACCTAGTCGGGATCTCAGGCGGGCTCAATCATACAACAAGTGTGCCACGTGACAGAGTCACGAGAAATTGCATCGCGATGCCCCAAGCTGCGCACATCTAAGGTCCACTTGGTGTATAAAATACCGCCGGCAAGAACTCAACTAAGCTATCGAACCCCACACTAAGAGATGCACGTTATAATCATACACGCAGCATACACGTCTAGTGTAAACAGCAGATAACACAACATGAACTCTACAAACTCATAGCTTTATTGCATCTGCTAAACAGAGAAGATATAGTAGTGTTACAAGCAGAGATCACATGACTGTGACCCAACATTACATCAAACAACAACGTAAGAAAATTATGTCTTAGTAAAGACAAGGTTAACAAATGGCTTAAGAATCCTTTAAGAAAAACACAACGACCCTCCAGAGGGACCAGGCTGCTGTCTAGAACTACATTACTTCGTCGGCGTCGAGCTTGAGGGGGAGGCCACCATCAGGGTCAGTGGTCTCATCTCTAAAACATAAATTAAGCAAACGTGAGTACAAAGTCGTACTCAGCAAGACTTACATCAGAACTATACTACTCATGCTCAGGTATCAAGGTAAAGGCAAATGGGGTTGTAATGCAGAAAGCTTTGACTTGGCTATCCTGTACTACGACTACATGTAGTTGAGATGAGAAGCGCACTCGAGTCCATCTAATCTTGATCACCACATCAATACACCACCATGGATCCTTCCTCGACTTCCCCACGAGGAAGCAACCCTAAGCACTCACACTTAACCCCGCGGACACGCCTATTCGAATAGATCATTAACCCTGTAGGGGTGTACTTCTTCACATACGTAGCTACCACTTACCGCCTAGAACTCGTCACCTTCAAGTTGCGTCGGCGAGGATAGTACCACGACACTTACCTCACGGCTCCAACTCTAGTCCAGGGGATCGCCTATCTGAGTATGTACCCCAATCGGGAATCCGACCGGGCTTTACGTTCAGGACCCAGACGATGTATGGACGGTCCGACAAGCCCACCTCGACGGATGGTACTGGGCTTGCCTAAAACCGTGCTACAATATGAAATCAAATCGAAGAAACAATAACCCATGCGAATCCTGGACCATAGTCGGGGTGAGTTCATAGGTCGAGAGGGGTCAATGAGCCCAACATGTGGTAGTAATCTGTGTCTTGGATCACAACACAAGAACTCGGGGCCTAGGGCAGTGTAAATGAGACAACCCACTGTGTACTCCTACACAGCCTCTCATTGTTCACCTTTGTTAGGATGACTTCACCAACACATTACCATTACATTGCATTGTTATCTACCATCCCGATACATCACCCAGATGGATCATCTTCATTGCATACAACTCTAGCATAGCATAGAATAACATGGATGAAGGGCCACATGATGAACACAAACAATCTTGTATCTGCTATGTTGAGGTTTGCTTAATACTGTGGCAGCAATGATAGGTCATGCAAAGGATGGGTTCAACTAGCGGTAGAACGGTAACATGTGAATCACCTAATCATGCATAAGAGAACAAGAGGGAAATGGGTTTATATAGACATGATCAAGGGGTTTGCTTGCCTTCTTGATGATCACGAGGTGTCACTCTTCAGGGCAGTCGGAAACTACGTCCGGCGATGAATCTATCGAGAAGAGGCAAACACCGAGACAACAACAATGTAAACATCACATTGCAATGAAAAATCAAGATGCATAACATAGCATGGCATGGTACTGATGTGCTCTATGTTTAAGTTACAACATGTTAATTGAAGAGTATTTGAATAGGAAATTCAAATTCAAACTCCAAATGAATATTCAAATTTGTCCAAATTTCATTTGCTACTATTTGATCTTTGTAAACTGTTTTGTCATGCTTGAAAGTTGCATATTTGGATACCTCGCATTTTTCTGATCATTTTTCATATATTATTTGTTTGATTTGGATTTATGGTTTAAAAGTTATTAAATTTCAAATATTTAAACATTTTCTGGAATTTTCTATCAACAGAGAATTGGATTAATGCGTAAGCATGACGCAATGATGGCGTCAGGGGGTTGACTGGTCAAGCTGACCAGTGGGCCAACCCTGTCAGTGTCTCTGGGTTTAAACTCTGTTTAATTAGAATTAAAAGGGTTATTAGGGGGCAGGGCCCCACCAGTCAGTGACTTATGGCCAACTAACCAGGGGGTTAGCGCCCTAATTAAGTCGCCACGTCGGCTCACCCGTGCGGCGGCGCCCGCTGTGGACGGCGGATCCGGACACGATTCGTGGCGCCGCGACCACCAGGAGACAGAGCACGCACGCGCGCGTCTCCCTGGCGAGTCGGGCGTCTGATACGTCCAAGATGCATCACTATTTTATATATTAATTTATCCTTATTCATTGATATATTTCACATTACGATGATGTTCTTATGTTGTTTTGGCTTATTTTACACAGTTTGCAACTTTCTAGTGCCGAAGCAGCAGACGCAGGATTCAGCGGTAAAAAGTGGACGATGAGTTGCTGAAGAAGAATACCTCCAAATTACCTGAAAATCGACGGAGGGTATTTTCCAAAAGATTAACGAAGACACGCCGAAGAGGGGCCAGAGGGGGGCCACAGGAGCCCCAGGCGGCCACCTGGCGCGGCCCCACCCCTGGCCGCGCCGGGAGGGTGCCTGGAGCCCTGGGGCCACTCCCGGCTCCCCCCTCTGGCCTATATACTCCTCGTTACGCGAAAACCTAAAGAAGAGAAGCTTTTACGGAGTTCCACCGCCGCTCCGTGGATGAAACCTACAGAGAAGAAAAGGGCTCTCCGGCGGGCAGATTCCGCCGAGGAGATCACCTCCCGGAAGGGGAGATCATCGCCATCGTCATCACCATCGTCACGGGCATCATCGAGATCATCATCAACATCATCTCCAACATCAGCACCATCTCAATCACCATCCCATCTCACCTCACAAGTTTATCTTGTGTTGTAATCTGTACTATCTATCCTCTCTACTCTATCGGTGTTGATTACTACTTTGTGGTGAATGCTATTGAGTTTTGTTGAAGAAATATCATTATGTCCAGATTTTTTATCATATATTTATCACCTCTCATCATGATCTCTTTTATGTATTGTGAGTAGTTACTTTGGTTCTTGAGGACATGGGAGAAGTCTAGTTGTTAGTAGTCATATGATGTTGAAGTAATCTGTGTTGTTTGATATTTAAGTTGTGTTGTTATTTTCCTAGTGGTGTTGTGTGAGTCAAACGCTCAACACTTCGCCTTATTAAGGACCTAGGAGGATACATTGTGTATAAAGAATGCTTGTGGTGGGTTGCCCGAGTGACAGAAACCTGAACCCCAGTTTGCACACTTTTGCACAAGGGAATATTGGATCCTTGATCTTATTGTTGTGGTTAGGCTTTGCCTTAATTTCTATCTTGTATTTGTGGATGCTTGCAAGATGTTTAATCATAAGAGTGCACTTATCTTAGTCTAGAAGGTGTGCTAGCATAGATCCACCCACTCAACACTTATCAGCACAACACTTGTTATCGATACGGAGTATGGCGAAAGCACGTGACTACATCCCCATGTGTCCTCAAGAATGCTTTAGTCTTTATAAGTTCAGTTGCCAGGCTTATCCTTTGCTCAAAAGGATTGGGCCACTTGCTGCTCCTCAGCGCTATTTACTTTGCTTGCTTTTACTTTATCGTTACTTATATCGAAAACCCCTAAAAAGTTATCTTACAGTGCTTGCAGTTACTCCTTGTCCAAAATCACCTATCAATACCTTTCGCTCCTCGTTGGGTTCGACACTCTTACTTATCGAAAGCGCTGCGACAGATACCTTACGTTGTGGGTCATCAAGTAACGTTTTCTGGCGCCCTTGCCGGGGAGCATAGCGCTATTGGTAAGTGAAGCTGGTAAGGAAGTATTGTTATTGTTATTTTTATTTTGTTGTTGCTGCTCTTTGTCCGTATGGACAACCTAGCTATTGATCGTTGCTTATGGGGAAACACCCCACATCCGTGGTGGTTGTTCCTCCCCCTACTGAAATTGTGCCCTATAAAATACCAGCTGGTATTATCGATTGTGTTTTGGCTAATCGTTATGCAGGAGACAGACATCCCAGTGAACACTTGCTATATTTATCACAACTATGTTCACTATTTAAGCTTGCAGGTGTACCAAAGGAGTTTGTCATGAAGAAATTGTTCTCCGTATCGCTTACAGATAAAGCTTCAGATTGGTATAAGCTTCTCGATAACTCTCATTTGCTTGATTGGCAAGAGCTTATGTCTCTCTTTTATACCAAGTTTTATCCTCTTCATGAATTCATCGAGACAGGAATTATATCTATAACTTTAGGTCTCGTGACGGAAAAAGCATCGCTCAAACTTGGGGGAGATTGAAATCTCTAATGCTCAAATGTCCTATTCATGAGCTCCCCAAGAAAACTATACTTACAAATTTTTATGCTAGACTTTCTCGTCAGATAAGGAGATGGTTGATGCCTTCCCTCATGGTTATGGCGCGTCTCGTTTGTCACGTCTGTCACGTCCTGCAGGGGAACTATCCTCAAAATAAAAAGATGGAAGGATAGAACTGTGTAACCTTTTGCTCTTTTGACTCAACACATACCATGATGGGTTGTGATCTATTAAGAAATAAATCCTATAAATTCATATACAAAGTTATGTCAATAAGAAAATAATTTTCCGCATTACGCATCATGCAGTAAAGAGGGATTTAGAAGGGGTGAATTTTGGCTTTTCAACTTTTCCTTTTACGTTCTACTTTTGTTTTCTTTTTAAAGTGTATTTTGAATCATTCACAACAAAATATTCGTCAGACGGGTTATCGGTCGAGCAAGGATCGTGCATAACTCGAGAACACGAGTTTGCCGTTCGCTCCCAAACCGACCCAAAAACAGCACACAGGCATGGCAAAAACCAGGGCTGTGGGCGGAGAGGACAAACAACACGGCTGCTGGGAACCATGGCGCCACTGTCCCAGCATCAGTGCGCCACCGGCTCCCTCCACAATCCGCCCAAGTTCTGTAGATCAAAGAGGCAAACATTAAATCTGAGGAGATACAAACTGAAAACCTCCTCAAAGTCATGTTTCCACATAACATTCTCAACACGGGGGAAGCCAGGGTACAGTACATTACAGCAAGGTTCATTTAACTGATTCAAACTGCAGACACAAAATCAGAACACTACTCAAACTTCTGTACATGGACGGACCGACTGACGGCGGCATGCGGAGCGAAACGCAACCAAATCTTAGAGACGGCCTCACTGGTCTGTGATTCCTTCTAGGAGAGTAAGGAAACCAGCGAGACAAACTCCGAGATCGCCCTGCCCTTGCATTTCGTGTTGATGACGAAGTGCTCCGGGTACTTCCTGAGCAGCCCCAGCAGCCCGAACCATGGCCTCCCCTTGGCTTCAATAGGTGACCAGTCATCCGACGACAGGTATTTCCGCACCCTGGTGTGGTGCCACACGTTGCCAAATTGGTCCATAAGCTGCGAGTAGTCAAACGATTAAGAGTTTGCAAACACTGATTGTAACTGTGTAACAGCAGCGTACTCATACTTCGTTGCTAAGCTTTCACATGGCTAGGTGTATGAAGAAAATGAAATGATCAGAAAAAGGAAACTGCAAGGAGTTATAAATTTACAGAAGAAATTGCAAGTGTTAAGCAGAACAACAAGAGTAATGATAAAAATGTTGTGACATGAACAGACTGAGGGGATATCCCTGCATGTAGCACTTTAATCAATTTTAAAGTGAAAATTATCAGATGGCTACCACAGGCTATACTTGCAAGTCTTTCCCATTACTTGTAGAAGATTATGCAAGTACCAGTAGAAAATCTTCCCTCAGGAGTCACAGCTCCACAAATCCTAAGCGGCAAGATTCAGTGCAAAATAGTGACAAATGAGTGGTGCTGCCAGGCACAGTCATGCATTAACATGCTAACAGTCTGATAGCCTATGTGCCTAAAACTGCATGCCTTACTGCCTTCATAAATTTATATGATAATTTTGACAAGTTATCGTACATACACCTACAGGTTACAACTAAGCTACGGAGTATTAGACAGGCAGGGATGCTAGCACCTGACTTCTATCCCCAGATGATATTCTCAGAATGCAGTTTACGGTATTACTCTTTCAAAACAATGTCTTTTTGTTAGTGTTGTAAATTGTAATGATTATTCTATTTCAAAAATGAAGCTGTAATGATATGGTCCATCCACTGAATGTATAAACAGAGTAAACTACTTTCTGTAGAGCTAGATTCAGTTGTTTCACACAAGACGGATTGGACTAATTTGGGTAAATAGCATATATTTTTAGCTTCAGCATAAAGTTGGACAGGAAATATGTGTGTTTTTCTATGACAAACCTCTGTATGGAGTTTTCTCATAGGCATCCATTCTCCAGGACCACAGAGGTCGGATAACACAGTAGCAACAGATGACACGACTTCCTTCTCTTCCATTTGAAGGATGTGCTGGTTGTCCACATCCTTGTCACCTCTCAGTCTTATCTCTGATTGATTGTCTGCACACAAAATGAAGCCAGTTCAGGTCAGATCAAACCAATATTTCCCCACATGGTAAAAGGTAATGAGTTTGGCCTTTCAATGGACAAAACTCGAAGAAACAGAATGCAGTAACAGTTTTTGAAACTGAAGGTTCACAAATGGAAACAGGAACATAGTTCACTAACAGTTTCTAAACTTTTCCCTCAAAAAGATGAAGAAAAAAACAATTTCTAAACTTACACCATACCATGTACTATTTCAAAGTTCATGATAGTATGTCTTCAGCTATATTGATAGAAATAACCTAGATAATGTACTTAGTTTATCCGTAGACACTAAAATTAGAAACCGTCAAGACATTCAGGTTGAAGCATCCTGATGTGCATCTTTCGATGTGCAAATATAACTGCATGTCTGCTACTTTTTCTCTTAAAAGGTAAAAATTATAAGAGGTGCAGTTATAATTACGCACCATGATGTGCCAATCTATACCTACTAATAAAAGCAGAAGCATTTCTTCCTCTCTTTTTTCGTCCATTTTGGTACGTCCTTCGCCCGTCTAAGCTAGCGAACAAATTTTCCGTACATCGCCTGTGTGGGGCATGTTTTGGGCCTCATCCAACTATTGTTGTTCCGCCAACCAAGTTGGGCCTAAGGGCAAGTTGTGCGCTCCAGGCTTGATCGCAGACACAATTACCAGGCACACGAACCAACCAGGTAAGCTATCGTAATCAACTGAACTACTCGAACCAACCAGGTAAGCTATCGTAATCAACTGAACTACTCCAATAGTCCCACCTCGGTTCATTGCATCAAAATTCTGGAAGCAACTAAAGAGGAAAGGGTTTGTGGACATGGGTAAACTTGATTGTGCATACATGGTAATTGCATGCGCAAATTGGAAGCGGCAATAAATTGGAGGATTGTGGGCTGTGACCATACATGGGTAAGTGCATGCATTGCATAATTAATAGAGAGCTCCGAGCTCTGTGCGCGAGAATCAAGGCATAGCCTCTACATGGGCCAATGGGAGAGAAAATCAAGGCGTAGCTGGTCATGGCCCCTGCGGAGCGATCAAATCAAAAAAAAATGCACACAACCTATCATCTCAAGCAAGATTACAACCAGACAAAGGCCCTCCGAAAGAAGACGGGGCGATGGAGAGATTAAGAGGATTGATGCTTAAAAGCAGTTTTTTTTTAACTTGGGTGAATTTACAGGGTGGAAGTTTTTTTTGGAAATGTGCTTCACAGTATTTATAGGCAGAAACTACATAAATTTTCTTATTTTCTTTGATGAAATGCTTCTGGGAACAAGAGATTTATTTGTGTACGTGAAATTGCCACCTAAAGTTCTTCGCATCAATAAGGTGATCCCATATAATAAAAAATTAAAAAGGAAAGAAGCAAATGCCATATCATCTTTTAAATTATGACCCAACAGAAAGTTACAAGGAGAAAAAACAAGTATTTTTATAATCATGTTATAGATTAGTAGGATGACAGCATTAAATGAGAGACTCCACTACAATAAAAAATTACTATGATGGCTCATTTCACGTAACTTTGGTTCGTTGTTGCCGGTCGCCTGCGTTCTAGCGGATGGGAGTCAAAGTCGTGGAAGACATTGTATTGTCGTGTCATACAAGACATTTAGTGCATGTTTTGTTGGAAATCAAAAATTCAAGGAAGACACGTCCAGATACCAACCAGATGTGGCAACCGACATCGTCGGCTACTACTATTTTAGAGTTGATAGTCCTCTATCGACGTCCCTCCGTCCCCATCGTTGCGTACCTACCCGTATCTCCTTAATCCCTTATGTCACTGGTTTAAATCTTCACTGGTATCTCTCAGCGTGTTGTCAACTAGTTGTTGGTTGTTGGTGGACCATGGCGAGATCGACCATCATGCATCTCATATGGCGGCCACAACACACCCAATAGAATGCTAGCAATTAGCTGTCCTCATATTTTTCTTCTGCTGTAACGCACCACCAGTTTTTGGACCCCCAATTTGTTCGCACGTCCGTCCAAGTAGCTTGTAGCTTGGCAGTGTGGCCCAACTAAGTCGGTCCACGCATACTGGCCCGTCGGAGAGGCAAAATATTGCTCCCGACGGGAATTAAACTTTCGACCTCATGTTAGCTATAGGGTCATAGCCAACTAAGGTAGCTGGTCTTGCCTTGACAAATTAGGTTTAGTTCTTTTACTGGATAGTCCCACATTACCCCTTCATACCTATCCCTATCAATTTATAAAACCTTTGAATTTTTTAGGGCATCAATAAGCTGCCTTGGAAATCAATAAACAGAGGGAAAAAGAGAACTCGTCATCTTAGTTGTACCAATCACAACTGTGGTAAGTGGCTGGTCAAGAAGGATTCAAAATGAATCATCACAACCGTGGCAAGTGGCTGGACAAGAAGGATTGAAAATGAATCATCACAACCGTGGCAAGGGGCTGGACAAGAACCTTTGAAATACACACAATGCACATCCTATCTTGCTTTGCAATCGGCATTTTCAGCCTGACTAACATCAGACATGATCTATGGATAAGAAGCAGATAAATCATCATAATCGTGGCAAGAGTGGCTAGATAAGAAGGAAGCATAATAAAAATGAATGAGGTGTGCGTAGGCTATCTGAACAAAAACGATCACACTGTGAACGTGCCAATAAAATTAAGGTAACAAAAGGGTTTCTTAACGAAATGTTTTCCTCTCTCCCACACCACGAGAGCTTCAGGAGGCTAGGGTTTTCTGCCTCCCGCCCGTGGCTGCCCCCGGTCTGCGTCATCTCTTATGGCCTGAGGGCCATGGAGGCGCGGTTGATCGCGATCCTTGCCGGTGGGGGGGCTCATGCTTCACCTTTAGGTGTTTTTTTAGTGTATTTAGATTTTGTGTTCTGTTCAGGAAGACGTGGCGGCGGCTGCTTCTTGAAGATGGAATAATATTCTCCCCGCCTAGCCTCCGTTCCGGTTATGTTTATAGCATCGTTGGAACATGTCGGAAGGGGATCGTGAAATCTTACATCCAACTCGAGACATTATCTTAAACATTTCTTTGCGATGGCGCAGTTCAATAACAAGTATGATATGAGCTTGACGAGCTCGTCTAGACGCATTTTTGGACACCTCGGTTATCGACGATGGAGGTGAAAAGAAGAATAAGCGGCGACACAGATGAGAACCATGTTAAAAGAAATAATGTGAACATGCGTAGGACATGAAGTTAGGTTAAGTGAGTGTGATACTTTTTACCTCCCGTTGCAACGCATGGGAAATTTTCCTAGTTCTTTACCTAATAATAAAGGGAGGTGTGTTTCTCCATCCGCCGTCACTTTTTGCAAAAAGGTCCTCCGAGTTTTTTGCGAAATCAACCTGCGGTCCAGTATTATACAGAGGTAACGATTCGTTCGCTCGCTGTTGTTGGGCTTGGCACCGCCGCCATGAACCCTGGTGGCACGCGCGGCCGTTCTTCCTCTCTGGGTACCCTCCAATGCCGCCGCAACCATTCTTCCCTTCCCACACCTTTACGTTATTTTTGTTTTCGTCTCTTCTTTTTCCCCTCTGCATCGGTCTTCACCTTTCCCCATTCCACACTAACCCACCTTCGATTCAATGTTGCCGTCCACGAAGAGTAAAACCGGCCGCCCGCCAAGCCAACCGGGGGCACCTTCGATTCAATGTGACGAAGCTCGATTTGCGAGAGTGGTTGCTCCATCAAGAGGTGTGGGCCTGGATCGGGAATGGAGCCGGCCGAGCATGCATGGGCATGCTGGGGTGCGAGGTGGCGACGACTCAAGCAGCTTCGATCGGGATGACAGCGTCTCGAAGGTAGCGGCGATCGGGAAGATGGTGGGCGGCCGGACGGGGTCAATGGAGAGCTCCAAGTCCCCAGTGTTCGTTCTCCTTTTGATCTGCTACTCTGTTGTATGTGAGTCGTGCAGGTGTATTCCGCCTCACCTAGCAGGCACCATGGTATGTTCATGGCGATTGTATCAGTCGCCCAAAGTTAATTGCCAAGCTGTGATCGGCCCAAGGACCAGGCGAAGCTCCTAAACTCAATCCTTTCATATTCGTTTACCCATTAAATAGTTTCTCAAAAAATATTTACACATTATATAGTACCATATCACTTTTTAACATTGAAACAAACCGATTTATATACGTCCGTGAATTGCCATGGAAGAAAAATAGACAGACCTAAATCTGGAGGACGCATAAATGAGATTCTTGACCCAAAGATGGAAGGATATATGGGGCAATGGAAGAAAAATAGACAGATCTAAATTCGGAGAACGCATAAATCAGATTCTCGATCCAGATATAGAAGGATATATGGAGCAATGGAAGAAAAAAGACCGATCTAAATCCGGAGAACGCAAAAATCAGATTCTCCATCACATTGCAGAATATCTCTACTACTATAAAACAAGCAAACATAATTTTTTTATGGCCACCCCACAAATTGTACACAGCCTGATTAGTACCATTTGATTATCCCACCATATCACATTTAACCGCCAGGATTGATATAATCTAATACGAGTTGTACCTGTATCCTACAGTCTCCCTACCGTGGGTACCTACGCCGCATGTCCATGGAAGATGTCCCAAATTTCAGATTTGGTGGCCTGGCTTGGCTCTTCCTTGGTGTTGCTAATTCTGACAGCCTTCTTTATGACGAAGAATTCAGAAGCTACCTTAAGCAGTATCTAGACAATTTCAGGTTACTAGACTTCTTGCGTCTTCATGCCCTGTGTCTGTCATTATCTTTACACATGCCCCAAACGGCATTTTGTTATTGACTTTGATGCCTCCGTCATGTAGAGCATTACTGATTTTAGATTTTTAGGTGTGCCACCACTTAAATAAACTACTTGAGTAAAATATAATTGAGTGTGTTGAATCTGTAGGTTTGACAAAGCACTGAGTAGGGAGCATAAGAACAAGAGTGGTGGCAAGATGTACAGACAAGATCGAAGAGTACAGCGATGAGATTTTCAAGCTTCCGGATGGGGGTGCACACATCTATTTATGTGGTCTGAAAGCAATGATGCCAGGGATCCAAGACACACTCAAGAAAGTGGCAGAGCAGAGAGGGCAGGCCTGGGATCAGAAGCTATCACAGCTCAAGAAGAACACGCAATGGCATGTTGAGGTTTACTAGGATCATAGTGTTCTACTATCTATGATTGCTCTGCTCTGAGATGGTGTCAGGAAAAAGGCAGAGAAAACACATGGAATGGAATGATTCTTGTGGTGGTGTAAAATTATCAGGCATAATTTTGGGAGAATCATAAGCTTCTGCATCATCATAAGCTTCTGCATCACATGATGCATGAAATGAAGCATGTAAATTTTATTCTTATAATTTCTTGAGGAGTTTTGTCTGAAGCCGAATTTAAGCACCTGTCCTGATTGTTTGTTCATGGCTGAAGTGCAATACTAGATTGTTGATTGTTGTTCATTCTAATATTCAGAGGACATATATATTCTGTGCACATTTTTTATGATCAACACCTTCCCTCACACCCGACATGGGCAGTGATAAATGATTGGGAAAATGCGGGGACTGAGACCGACTATCCCATGTTAGATATTCCTATCTACCGAATATCCCAAAAGACCGATCTGATATGAAGAGGAGATATAATATACTTAACAAACATATCATCATTAGAAACTGTACTGCTACAACGAAATGAAAAGGTATAGCTAGATAGTGCGATTGAACAATCAAAATCATCATCAAGTCTGCTTATTTTTTAGTTTTAGAAGAAGAAAAACAAGACAACGAGCAAGGAAAAGCATACAGAGTAAAAAATGCAGAGCAAGGACTATGCATCACCTTCACCCATTGTTCCTATTGCTTCAACATTGATTCTGTGCCCACCATAGATGTCCAAATCTCCAGGAGACTTCTTGGTTTTCTTCAGCTTGCCCTTCATACCACCTTCAGCAAAACCATTCCCAATGTCATCACTCTCCCGGTCCCGGGCATAATCACCTTCAGAGAAGCGGTCATGGAAACTGGAGACACGAGGGTGCCCTGGGCGTGCATACCACGGTGGCGGCACCTGTGGAGGAATAACAGGGGCCTGTCGAGGAGCAGCAGCGGCAAATGAGGCAAAGATGGACCTGGTGGGCAGGAGGAAGTAAAACTTCTTGTCCCCAATCTGAAGGAGGTCCTGCGAGTCAAGCTTAACAGGAGGGTTCCCAGGGAGGTGCAGGACGCCCTCAACAAGGCAGCCGTTCTTGCCGATGACATCAAGGGCAAAGCGGCGGCGCTGGAAGTCGTAGAAGATCCGCGCGTGGTGGCGCGAGATGTTCATCCCGCCGCCAAGGCTGGAGAGATCCACATCCACGGACGATTTCTTGCTGTTGCGGCCCAGCATGATGGAGTAGGTCTGCATGTAGTACTCGAAATCCTCGCCCTGCAGCTTGGCGAACCCTGCCTCCACTTCAACATCGCCGCCCGGGGATCCGGCGGACTTGACGTTAGGCATATCCGCACCTCGGACCGATCTTGCGCGCGGAAGTAGAAGAACCTAATCGGGGCATGGAACGGAATAATTAGTATGGGGCAATTAGCTGGACGGGCAAAGAAAGATCCAGATTTTGATTTTGATTCAGATTGCTTACTGCCCCAGCAAAGAACGAATTCCCTAAAAACCAATCGACTCCCTAGAACAGTGCGTCCGTCAAGCTAGGGTTTTCTTACCAACGAAAAGAGGAAATTAATCCAGCACCCCGTCCCCCGTCGCCGTCGGCCCGGGAAATTGCGGGGAAGAGGAGAACAACGGCGGTGGAACGGGGAAGGGGAGAAATCGGTGAGGACGAAGGGAGGGGGGAACTGTCAGGACCAGCTCCAGAGTAACTGAAGACGAGCACCAGCAGAGAGACAGGGGAGGAACAGCTAGCTTCAGTTATCCGACGGACGGCCCAAATCAAGTGATGACGTCTTCAACTCACATGGACGGAAGATATCGCTTCAGACACTTGTTGACACTGGTTTTTGGCACAGGAATAAACCCATATAATATGACCTTAAATGAAGAAGTGTTCTACATGAAAAAAATTGGGTATTGTCGATATGAACATTTTGTAGTTCGAGTCATCGTCATCCGAGACTGTTTCAAGACCGAAAACCATGTTCCGGGAAACAAGACTATGGCATTCAGTGCATTATTTGACTAATTGCGCCCTCAAGATGGCTTCAAATAATAAGATTTATACTTTAATTGGCTTCGCCTCATGGAGCCGGTCGACTTTGACACTTGAATCGCCCAAATCGGAGTTCGTATGAAAAAGTTATAGCCAAATCAATATAGCACAGCAGGGGAGACCGGTATTACCGGCCGGTACAAGTGATACTACCGGCCGATACGCGAAAAACCTTCTGTAAGAGCCCGGAACAGGGCAGGTATCACCCCGGTTGTTCCGGTAAATAATATATACCGGTACTACCGGTCCGGAGACCGGTACTACCGCCCGGGTACGCGAAAAAACCTTCTGTTGAGGCCCGGAATCGAGCCGGTAGCACCCCGGTTGTTCCGGTAAAAATTCATATATACCAGTACTACCGGTCCACTACCGGTCGACCGGTACTACCGGTCCACTACCGGCCGACCGGTACTACCGGTCTGAGAGAGTGGTACTACCGGTCTGTGCGCAGATTCGTGCAGATTTTGGAAAATCCGAGTTTGGCTATAGTTTTTGGTATTGTGACGGGAATCCAAGTCTGTGTCTTGCAAGGGAAGTCCAACCCCCTCATATATAGATGAGGTGATGGCCGATTGAAACAACACACAATCGCAAACACATCTAAGCCCTAATTTCGTCTACTTTTTCCACGTATCTTCTCCCTCGTTCTTCGTTTGTTCTTGTTCTTGCAGGGCAACGATCCGCGAGAGCTCTAGGGGCGGTAAGGTCGACCTAGGGCAGCCCATAGCCGTCGTGCGCCCAGACGGGGTCCCTCCCGGGCGTGTGGGGTTTCGGGTGCTCAAAAGCATCCGCCGGTTGTCTTGTGTATCGCGCTACCGGACGGATCTCCTTCGACGTGAGTTGCGGTGCATCACCCCCGGCGTCGAGTGTACACGTGACGTGTTCGTGTGTCAACACACTTTTTGGCGACTCCGCTGGGGAAAAGAGATCAAGCTTCATCATCAACCATGACCAACGGAGATAATCTTCCCAATCCATCGGAAGTTGACGCCGGTAACATCATCAAGACTAGTCTTGAGGAATTATCGGAGGACCATCGCCGAGCTTATGAGGAGTACAAGAAGGCACGTGAAGAGAAGGAGCTGCAGGACTTCCTTGGGAATTTCAAGAAAGATCACCAATGCAATATTGCTCCGGTTGGAGAAATCAAGTTCCCTCCTCTTCATGTTGAGCAAGTTAAACCCTCTGTGAGTACTACCTTTTCTCCTGAACAATGGGCTGAATTGATAGTCGTATTACCGACGGCAATAATTTGGTTTACCGAGCTTGCATTGAGAATACTAGTGCTAAAAATAATATGCCTCCATTATCTAGTGGTAGTATTGGTGCACGTACTAGTTTGGGAAACCCTAGTTCAGTTTTGCCATTATCATCGGCGCCTCCCATGTCGATGAATTATTTCCCCACCTATACAAATCAAGTTGTGGCTGCACCTATTAATCCTGTCATGAGTATGCCAGGTTCGGTGGCAACGCCGAACTAAACTTTGTTTACAGGTAGGGATAATATTGGATCATTGCCGAATTATGGTTCGGTTTACACACATGTAGCCCCAAATCATACTCCTCATGTGCCAGTGTCACAAGCAACATCGTCTAATACAGACGATGCGTTAGCTAACCTTAGAGAGGAGATGGCCAAGATGCTTAGAAAAAACTTTGGTGTGGAACTACCGAGGAATTGGATGTATCAAAAGCCGTATCCTGAGTATTTCGATGAAATTCAATGTCCTCCAGAATATAAAATTCCAGATTTTGTTAAGTTAGTGGGGATGTCACAAAGACTACATGGGAGCATATTAGTCAATATTTGGCTCAATTAGGTGAAGTAGCTTCATCAAAAGAGTTGAAAATACGTTTGTTTCCTTTATCATTGACTGGTACTGCTTTTTCATGGTTTTCATCTTTGCCGCATGGTTCTATTCTTGCATGGCCTCATCTTGAACAAAAATTTCATGATCATTTTTACAGTGGTGATAATGAACTTAAACTGTCACATCTTACATCGGTTAAACAAAAGAATGATGAATCGGTCTCCGATTACGTCAAGAGGTTTAGGGACACAAAAAATCGGTGTTATAGTTTAGTGATAAGTGAGAGGGATTTAGCTGATCTTGTATTTAATGGTTTAAAAACTTACATTAAAGATAGGTTAGAAGGCCATGAGTTCTTAACTATTAATCAAGTCTTGCAAAGGGCTTTAGCTCAAGAGAGCCATGGCAAAGAGAATAAAGAGGTGCATAGATATAAGATTGATCGTCCTAAGGTGAATATGATTGAATATGATAGTGATTCAGACGATGAAGCTAATGTCTATACCGTCGAGTTTGTTTGGCCATCCAAGGCCAAACCGTTTACTTGTCAAGATTTGAAGCCGATTCATAAGAATCGTGATGATGATATGAAGTTTACTTTTAACATTGCTAAATGTGATAGAATATTTGATGCTTTGCTGCAAGCTAAGTTTATTAAAATGTCTCACGCTTTACCGCCATTTGAGGAGCTAAAACGGCGTGCATATTGCAAGTATCATAATTCTTTTTCTCATGCTACTAATGATTGCAATGTTTTTCGACGACAGATACAATCGGCCATTAATGACGGACGATTGAATTTTCTGAGATGCAAGTTGATAAGCAGCCCTTCCCCATGAACACTATGGATTTGGAGGGGAGGAAGATGTTAATTCGGCCTGGCATAGCCGAATCATCTAACAAGGACAATGTTGTCATTGGTGAATCCAGAAAAAGCAAGGATGGCAACAAGGTCTCGGAGAGGCAAGTGGTGCTTGACAAGCAACCCGGTGGTGGTGAGATTATCAAGATCACCATAAATAATCCTACACCTGGGGGAAACCACAAGTGCAAGAGAATACTCGTGGCAGATTTGTCAAGCCCAAGAGTCTGGAAATTGGCAGGTGGAAGACAAATGAAGCTAAAGTGCAACGCAAGAAAATCAAGCCAACTTTTGATATGTTGCTGTCCAAGTATGTCAACCAAGCGGCCGGTTCTAGCTCTAATCGGTCATCACGTTTGAAACGTTCAAGGTCGCCTCCTAAGCAAGAATTTCAGCGTCGAGCAAGGCCATACGGGTCATGGGCGCCAGCCCCATGGATGGCGCCACCCCCTTATGCGCCGCCCCCTTATGGGCCATACTATACAGGAGGATTTGATGGTAGATGGGAGCAGCCCCCAATGGCTCCTTATGCTTTTCATCCAGGGTGGGCAGCGCCTAGAAGATCCGTGCATGGTAGGATTTCTTACCCCATACAAGACCGTTTGAGTTATGGTGCCAATCGGTCAATGCAAAGTCATCCAAAGGAAGCTAGCGGGAAAATGTGGCGTGCAAAGTCACCGAGTGCTATAATTCCAGATTCCGCTAAGCCGAAGGAAGATGGACTTGGTGTCAAAACCGTTATGGTGGGCATCGAGGTGCTAAAACTCAAAGAGTCGATTGTTATTGATGATCCGGCTATTTCAAGTGATGGTGTGGTGGCTGTCCTGCAAGGTCCTATGGCTAATGATCATGAAGCCAGTACAAGTGAGGTCAAGCCTAGAGACCCCAAGTATACTCAACCTAAATGGTGTCCTCCCGGTATATCCAAATCACAAAAGAGGATATTGCAGCTCATGAGGAGCCATGAAAAGGTGGAGCAAGAGGCAGAAAAACTGAGGGATGAGTGGTTCAACGAAGATCGTCCCATGGTGCCCGCGACAAAGGTGTGGAGGCCTAAACAAATAGATAACACGGTGGCTCTCCCAACGCCGGTAGTTCCAAGAGAGGATGATGCAAATGCTATTGTATCGTCCACACCATCTATCACTTCTCCTTCACTTGAGAATACATCGGAGTCAGTGGATATGCATGAAGAAGAGGAGTTGCTTGATTATGAGCCTACGCCTGTACGTGAAAGTATGGATATTAATATGGTGTTCTACTTACCCGCTGAATTTCGTGCCGTAGATGAAGAAGGGGAGGTGGCTCATTTGGATTTTGGCCCTAAAAATGCTATATTCGAGAAGCCAAAAGAACCGGTGACGCACTTGAGGCAATTGTACCTCAAAGGTCATATTAATGGATCATCGGTCTCTAGGATGCTTGTTGATGGTGGTGCTGTTGTGAATCTTATGCCCTATTCGGTCTTCAAAAAGATGGGTTTGAATCAGGCGGAATTGATAAAGACCAATATGGTGCTCAATGGATTTTAAGGCAAGGAAAAAACTGAAGCCAAAGGTGTCATGTATGTAGAGCTTACGGTGGGGAGCAAGACTTTGGCTACCGCATTCTTTGTTGTTGAGGTGCATGGTAACTACAATGTCATACTCGGGCGCGATTGGGTTCATGCAAATCAATGTGTACCATCAACTATGCACCAGTTCTTGATTCAGTGGGTTGATGAGGAAGTGGAGGTTGTTCATGTGGATAATTCGGCTTGTGTTGCTTTGGCTGATGCACCGGTGGATTGCCAACATCCACATGCTACTCGCTTGACGGGGCGCGACTTGTCAGATTTTGATTTTCTTAGCACCACAAAGAATGGTTTCGTGCCCGTGTCTCTAAAGCCGGTTGGTGGTAACCGGCTCCAAGGAACAATGCATTTAAATGGATTCTAACTCCGAGTGGTTGCAGAAGCGTGTGGAAGAATATCGGTCCAATGGGAACGATATATTCGAGTCAATAGAAGAGTTGGAAGACATGGATAAGCTAGGACAAGGTTTTGCGTCGGCTGATCCATTAGAGAAGGTAGACATAGGAGATGGTTCAATTCCTAGGCCGACGTTTGTGAACAAAAATCTGGAAGCCAATTGTAAAGTTAAAATAATCGAGTTGTTGAAAGAATATATTTGTTGTTTTGCATGGGAGTATCATGAGATGTCGGGTTTAAGCCGAGAGCTAGTTGAGCATTGGTTGCCTATAAAGAATGGTTTTAGGCCTTATAAGCAAACAACTAGAAAGTTTAATCCTAAAATATATGACTGTATCAAGGAAGAGATCGGTCGATTGCTTAAAGCTAATTTTATTAGACCTTGCAGGTATGCTGAATGGATTTCTAATATCGTGCCTGTAGAGAAGAAAGGGTCCAACAAGGTGAGGGCGTGTATTGGTTTCAGATATTTGAATAGAGCTACGCCCAAAGATGAGTATCATATGCCAATAGCCGATATGCTTATTAATGAAGCTTCTGGACATAAAGTTATTAGTTTTTTGGATGGTAATGCGGGATATAATCAAATTTTTATGGCCGAAGAGGATATTTACAAGACTGCTTTTCGATGCTTCGGTTTTGTTGGTTTATTTGAGTGGGTGGTAATGAATTTTGGTTTGAAGAATGCCGGTGCCACATATCAAAGGGCTATGAACTTAATTTTTCATGATCTACTTGGTGTTATACTTGAGGTCTATATTGATGATATTGTTGTCAAATCGGATGCTTTTGAATCTCACTTAGCCGATTTGCATTTAGCTTTTGAGAGGATGGAGAAATATGGACTGAAGATGAATCCTTTGAAGTGTGCTTTTGGCGTATCGGCTGGCAAGTTCTTGGGTTTTATTATTCATGAGGACGGTATAGAAATTGATCCCAAGAAGATAGAAGCTATACAGAAGGTGGAGGCTCCAATGTGCAAAAGAGATATGCAGAAGTTCCTTGGCAAGATTAATTATTTGAGGAGATTCATTGCTAATTTGTCAGGGAAGGTTGATGCATTTACACCTATAATTCGGTTAAAGAATGATGTTGATTTTATCCAGGGGGAAAAACAGCAAGAAGCATTTGACACGATCAAGAAATATTTGTGCACTCCTCCGGTGTTGAAAGCTCCTAAGCATGGGAAGCCCTTTAGACTTTATATTGCGGCGGAGCACGGTGTTATTGGTGCTATTTTGACTCAAGAGACCGAAGGGAAGGAACATGCTATTACTTATTTAAGTCGGCGCCTTTTGGATGCCGAAACAAGGTATACCTTCATTGAGAAAATATGCTTATGTTTATATTATGCTTGCACAAAACTGAGATATATTTTAGTGCGTAGTAATTGCATAGTAGCTTCTCAAACCGATGTCATCAAATACATGTTGCATAGGCCAATTCTTAGTGGTAGAATTGGCAAGTGGGCTTATGCTTTAATTGAGTATGATTTGGCTTATGAATCTTTGAAATCTATGAAAGGCCAAATTGTTGCTGATTTTATAGTTGAACATCGGATTGATAGTGAGCATGATATTGATATAAACTTTGTTTCGTTAGTACCATGGAGATTATATTTTGATGGTTCAGTTTGTAGCAATGGACAGGGTGTTGGTGTTGTTTATATATCTCCTCATGGTGCTGTTTTTGAGGCCTCATGCCGATTAGAATACTTTTGCACCAATAATCAGGCCGAATATGAAGCATTGTTATTCAGCTTAAAGATGTTGCTTAATATAGGTGCTACACATATTGAGGCTTTTGGTGATTCATTATTGGTAGTGCAGCAAGTTTCTGGAGTGTTTAAATGCTTTGATGAATCACTCAATGTTTATCTTGATAAATGTCTAGATGTAGTTTCTACTTTGGATCATTTTAGTATTGCTCATATACCTAGACATGACAATTGGAAAGCAAATGAATTGGCACAACAAGCATCTGGTTATCATGTTGATCATGGCATGTTTTATATTTCTCGAGAACCGATGTCTTGCTTTGCCAACATAGAAGAGGCCGAATTGGAACTTACTACTTCGGCCACTAATGAGATATCTAGTGTCGGTGAAAATCAAGACTGGAGGAAGCCCATTATTGATTATTTGCGTGATCCTAGTAAAAGGGTGGACAGGACTGTTCGGCATATAGCTTTTAAGTATGAATTGAGGGATGATGACCTTTATCGCCGAAGATTGATGATGTTTCTTTAAAGTGCTTGGATGATGATCAAGCGAGAGTTGCTATGGGAGAGGTACATGAAGGAATATGTGGTACTCATCAGTCGGGTCCAAAGATGAAGTGGTTATTGCGACGTGCTGGATTTTATTGGCCGACTATGATTAGTGATTGCTTCAAGTACTACAAAGGATGTGAAGCTTGTCAAAAGTTTGGTGATATTCAGTTGGCTCCCGCTGCTATGTCACATCCTATTATTAAGCCATGGCCTTTCAGAGGTTGGGGATTATATTTCATTGGACAAATTCATCCTTCCTCTTCAAAGGGGCATCGGTTTGTGTTGGTGGCGACTGATTATTTTACCAAGTGGTCTGAAGCAGTACCTCTCAGGAATATGACGCATGTGGAGGTAATTAAATTTATAACCGAGCATATTATTCATAGATTCGGAATTCCTCAAACATTGACTACGAATCAAGGTTCGTCTTTCATGGCACATCAAGTTAGAGAATTTGCCGAATCTTATAATATAAAGTTGCTCAATTCCTCCCCGTATTATGCCCAAGCTAATGGACAAGCTGAATCTAGTAATAAGATATTGGTCAAGCTCATCAAGAAGAAAATTGAAGATAATACAAGGAGATGGCATGAGTTATTGTCTGAAGCTTTGTGGGCACATAGGACTTCAAGGCATGGTGCTATGAAGGTAACTCCATATGAGCTTGTATATGGTCAAGAAGCTGTTTTACCCGTGGAAGTTAATTTGAATGCCTTGAGAATAGCCAAACAAAATGATTTATCGGCGGTGGACTTTTATAATTTGATGATGGATAATATTGATGAGGTCACCGATAAGCGTTTGGCTGCGTTAAAGGCCATAGAAAATGACAAGTTGAGAGTTGCAAGAGCTTACAATAAGAAGGTGAAATTGAAGAATTTTTAGATTGGAGATCTTGTGTGGAAGGTGATTCTACCAATTGGTTCAAAAGATAGAAAATTCGGGAAGTGGTCACCTAGCTGGGAAGGTCCTTTCAAGATTACAAGAATAGTTCCCAGAAATTCGTATTTGGTGTCCATACAAGGAACATTGCTGCCTAAAGCTCTCAATGGCAAGTATTTGAAGAAATACCACCCAAGTGTGTGGCAAGAAGCCTGAATGGGCTAATGGTCGATATATGATTATCGCCCTAAGAACAAGACATGGCCGATATGGAATTATCGCCCTAAGAATATGTATGGCCGATGGAGTGTTGACATCGTCCTTAGACCCTATGTGGTGCACATTATTTTTCGGCACGCAAGTTTTGCCGAAAAACAGGGGGGCATGTGTTGACACTGGTTTTTGGCACAGGAATAAACCCATATAATATGACCTCAAATGAAGAAGTATTCTACATGAAAAAGTTGGGTATTGTCGATATGAACAACTTTGTAGTTCGAGTCATCGTCATCCGAGACTGTTTCAAGACCGAAAACCATGTTCCGGGCAACAAGACTATGGCATTCAGTGCATTATTTGGCTAATTGCGCCCTCAAGATGGCTTCAAATAATAAGATTTATACTTTAATTGGCTTTGCCTCGTCGAGCCAGTTGATTTTGACACTTGAATCGCCCAAATCGGAGTTCGTATGAAGAAGTTATAGTCAAATCAATATAGCAGAATAGGGGAGACCGGTACTACCGGCCGATACGCGAAAAATCTTCTGTAAGAGCCCGGAACAGGGCCGGTATCACCCCCGGTTGTTCCAGTAAATAATATATACCGGTAGTACCGATCCGGAGACTGGTACTACCGCCCGGGTACGCAAAAAAACCTTCTGTTGAGGCCCGGAATTGAGCCGGTAGCACCCCGGTTGTTCCGGTAAAAATTCATATATACCAGTACTACCGGTCCACTACCGGTCGACCGGTACTACCGGTCCACTACCGGCCGACCGGTACTACCGGTCTGAGAGAGCGGTACTACCGGTCTGTGCGCAGATTCGTGCAGATTTTGGAAAATCCGAGTTTGGCTATAGTTTTTGGTATTGTGACGGGAATCCAAGTCCGTGTCTTGTAAGGGAAGTCCAACCCCCTCATATATACATGAGGTGACGGCCGATTGAAACAACACACAATCGCAAACACATATAAACCCTAATTTCGTCTACTTTTCCACGTATCTTCTCCCTCGTTCTTGATTGTTCTTGTTCTTGCAGGGCAACGATCCGCGAGAGCTCTAGGGGCGATAAGGTCGACCTAGGGCATCCCATAGCCGCCGTGCGCCCAAACGGTGTCCCTCCCGGGCGTGTGGGGTTTCGGGTGCTCATAAGCATCCGCCGGTTGTCTTGTGTATCGCGCTACCGGACGGATCACCTTCGACGTGAGTTGCGGTGCATCACCCCCGGCGTCGAGGGTACACGTGACGTGTTCGTGTGTCAACAACACTTTTACCTTATTAATGTTTACCATCCAGCTGCTGTCACTGAGTGGTTGCGCGGTAACACTATATTGTCAAAACTTGTAATAAATAGCCACGATGTAGATCAGATCGGCAAGGAAAAACTATCTCATTGTTAGGTTAGCTAAGTTAGGGTTTGTCTTCCCTTTGTATCATACTCTATGGTTTCCTCTTGAGTAAAGCTTTCCTTCGTAAGTACCAAATTCGTGTGATCCTCGTTCAATTCTTGGTTATCTTCGATTGGATCCTCGCAAGTGTATCAGAGGTTTGTCGATTCTCGGCTCAATCGTAGGTGTTAAACTTTTTTTAAGGTTGTTCCCCCCAAAACCATGAAAAAGGTGCACAAAAGAAGCAAATGCAATGGTAAGGCATAAATCTGGGAAAATGGGACAGACTGTGAAACTTGAATAAAAGCGGGCACTTCTATAGCTCAAATAAAAAAAACTCAAAACTAATGAAAGTTTAACAATTGTATAGAACATGTTGTGTAAAAAAATTAGATAAAAAAGATAATCTAGTGATTCGTGTGCTATTGGTGGCGTTCGGGACTAGATCGGGGCACAACTTGGCTTGCTATAAAATCCCTGTGTAATTGACTACGTTCTGCAGGGGTTGGGTTCATTCCAGCGTATACAGGGAAGAGATCGACTGCCCATCTCTTGCACCGAGCTGGTATATCAATGGCGGATACTCGCTCCAGGGTTCAGATCACTATCGATAAGTTGGAAGGGTAAGTATCTCAATTGCGGGCTGAAATCTCTGAACTAAGAGAGCTTAGGTACTACAACTCAAGTCTGGGATGGTTATGACATCGCGAGTGGAACGGAAACCGGCGGAAATGAACTCATAAATTCAACAGACAGATGATACAATGGGTTCTTCCATTCCTGTGCTTACTCTATCCATTCTGGGAGAGAGGGAACACACTGCCCAAATGAATGCAGGGCAAGGTACAAAGTGTCTAATTTCTTCTGTTCCTTTGTTCACTGATAGCACTGTCACAACAACCTAGATACCACAAGCAAGTTCCCAGATATTCAAACTTACACCAACAGTGCAAACATAGCAGTTGCAGCAGCATACTCTGGGTTTTCAAGGGAACAATGGGTATTTTGCTCCAGTCCATGCCCCCATATACACCCCACCCCAGAGTTACAATCCAATATCTAGTCAGTTTGACAATACTACTCCTAGTGGAAAAATGCCTCTGGTTGTATACCAAGTTAGGGCTCAGTTATATGATATGTAGAGGAACCAATAGGCCACACAATTGGGGGCCCTTCTTATTATCCAGATGCAACTCTCAAAGGCCCCGTATTTGAAATTACTTTGTTCAATGGGGAGGATATGATTGGATGTTTGATTGCGTGTAAAGTATTATGATATGTCTGGCACACCTTATGATCAATGGGTGAACTTGGCCACATGGCATTTACAAGGTAGAGCTTCTACTTGGCTGAAAAATATTTGGGTCTATGGCAACAAGCTAGATAATGTCTTCTCTCGAATCTTATGCTTCACTGATTAGACCTTGTGAGCTGCCTATCATGATCAAGACATATTTGTTATAGTTTCTATGTTGTTATGATGCATCCTCCACCAGCCGTCAGATCACCAATGACTCGATCGCGCGGGCGGCGAAAAACGCTGCAGCAACGGCTGTGGCAAGCGGCAACGCAGGACCCAGCATCTTGCGGGGCGTGTTGTACACGCCCGTGGACCTCAACACCGATCCAGCTATGGCGCACGCCGAGCTGGAGAAGACTATTCAGTGCCTTGCGGCGCAGGCGGACATCATCAACACCGAGGAGCACCGACTGGAGGCCATCATGTGAGAGTACAACACGGCGCACGGCGCCATTCCATGTGTGATCGACCCAGCTGTGTTGGAAGAGCTTCGCATCACTGGACGAGCAGTCGGTAAGGAGTTGGCTGGGGACACGCAACTCGCTGCGTCTGCTATCATCCCACAGCCAGTGTATAGCTCTCCAGTGAGGAACCGAGGGCTGCAGAGCAAATCGCACGCGAGCTGGAGAACTTGGAGGGCGTTGAGCTGCAGGAAAGGACGCGTCGCATGCCTGAACTCCTGACCGCGGCAAATCAGCGGCAGTAGGCGGCAACAGAGCCACCTTCGCGCCCGGCAGGATCGAGATTAGGGCCACAGACGGTTGCGGGTGCGAACCAGCAACCAGGCGGGGCACCATGGCAGCAAAGACAGACATCTTCGCCTCATGGAGACCGTGCACACAGTCGCCGAGACCCACCTGATGGCCTCTCGCCCCTCGTTGGTTACCCCAAGTGGAAGGTTGAGATGTAGCACAATAACAAGTTTCCCTTAGTGAAGATACCGAGGTTTATGTCTCTAGTAGTACTCCGACAACGACAAGTAGGTGACAACGATGCTATAAATTGATAGCGCGAGAGTTGACGTGGACCTGCACACATCAACAGATAACATTGCTCCCAACGAGTACAGAGAGGTTGTCAATCTGTCCGGTCTTGTTGTTTACAAAGGGTCAAACGCAAGGATAGATAGTAGTGATAACTTCAACTAGAAAGTAAAACAGGAAGTAAATTGAGGGTGTAAACAGTGGTGGAAATATGGGCCGGGGTCCCATGAAGTTCATTAGTGATGCCTCTCTCCCAAAAGATGATAAACAACTATGCGAGGTGACGAGGGGGTGACCCCACGACTCCTGCATATGAGGATACCCGGTGCGTATGAAGACAGAGGGCCCGCTGGGAAGCCTCGACAGGCCCACGACTGGCCCAACCAAGCATCGACGTAGGAGTTCGCGACTGATATGGAAGGCACCACTTGGCGTACAAGGCAAGATTAGAACTAGGAAACTATCTTTGTAATCTAGTACGGACTCCACGAGACCTAGCCTAGTATATAAGGGCTGGGAGGGGAGACGTCTAGATCAATCCAATACACAATCTACTCTCCTGGTCTTGCGAGAACTCGCCTTGGCCTCCCCTGTAATCGCCCCTTCACGCAATAATATCGAGCAGAAAGTGCTTCTCCTGTTAGCCGACGAGTATCGTCCAACCTGTTCCTTCTCTATCACTAACCCAGGGTCCTTGACCATGGGATTTGCCGGGGCCGATCCCCGTCAATTGGCGCCGTCTGTGGGAACTACGCAGGTTGGAATCCCGATCTCGGCGTCCTCATCACCAGCAACCATCAAAGCGGCGACTCCGACAGCACCCATTGACTCCACGACTCGAGCGAACTCCGATCTGTTTGGGTCCCTCGGCTTCATGGCCCACCTTCCGGCCTTTCGACCGGCCTTCGCCGACCTGCGCACCGGTGTCAACCTGACCTTTGGAGCGTACCAGATCTACATCAACCACCGGGGAGCCCTCCGCCTCACGGATAGCACTCGAGCACCCGCAACAACATATCCTACACCAGCGATCGAAGCAGCACCCGCTCGCGTGGCGACTCTGCGAGTCAGCCATGACTCCCAACCCGACTACTCGAGTGGTCCATGGAAGAAGAGCAACATGCGCGCAATGCGCGCAAGCAAGACGGCAATCAAGACACTGTCCCAAGTGTTCATGGCAGACGTTCACGAGCCAACCGCAGATGACAAAGGCCAAGATGACGACCCGAGCAGTCGCCGATACACTCGCTCGAACAGCAAAAACAGCGATCCCGACAACACCGGCCAGGTCACCGTCACACTTGGAGAACCAGGAACCATACCAAAAAAGTATACAAAGGAATGGAGCATAGAAATCACAAGAACGACGAGCCAGAAAGCAGCAAGCACCAGACCTCGGGCATGGCGACAGAGGACCATCACGTAGAAAAAATCTACTTGTCCAAAGAAGCAATCGCCAGAGTAAGAGACGCAGTAAAACACGGCAAACTACTCCCGGAGAACGCATCACGAGACGAGCTCAGAGCATACAACAAGTGGGCGAGTGACGTCACCAAGAAAACAAGACAACAACGCTCAGAGTTAGAGAAGCAAGGAAAAACCTCCATCGACCCAAGGACAAACCACAAGCCATGTCCCAGAAGCGACTCCTCCGACTACGATTCCCCTGTCCAAGCCAGATCCATATTCAGCAATCTGAAACGCACGGACAAGAAGAAGGTAGCCCGCAAGCTAGATGAGGACTTCAAGCTAGAAGAGGATGACGACGAGGAAGAACAACTCATGCCAGCCGAAGCCCTTATAACTGCCCGAGAATACCTATCGCGTGCTCAGAAGGGCAAGAAGGACAGTTTAGACCGCAACACGACGATGGCACTCAAAATAATGAAAGACGCCATCACCGCCACAACCCCTAAAAAAGCAGGCGCAAGACGAGTCCCCCGCGAGCAGACTCCGGACAAGGACCCCAGTTCACCCGACGACAACGATAGCAGCGACGACTGGCGCAAGCGACCAAACAAAAACAAAAACCATGACAACGACGACAACGGCAACAGACGCAACAGCAATCGACGAGACGCACGCGACGACATAACATAGAACAGGGTCAACCGCGAAAGACGAAGGCGAGCAGCCCGCGAAGAATACTCGGACGAGCAAGCCTTCGACGAGGACATAGAACCATGTGGAGCACTGTGCTTCACGCGACCCATACGAGAAACACGGATGCCGAAAGGTTTCAAGCTAAACTCCACAACACACAAGTACGACGGGCTGGAAGAGCCAGAAGCATGGCTCGACGACTACCTAACAGCCGTCAAATTCCAGCGTGGAACCAATATCACAGCAATGCCGTACGTACAACTCATGATCGAGAGCTCGGCACGACACTGACTGAAAAACCTACCGAGAGGATCAATCAGTTCCTGGAAGCAATTCCGCAGCGCCTTCGTCGAAAACTTCAAGTCCACCTACAAACGACTGGCATCACTTGAGGAGCTAAGGGCCTGCAAGCAAGGATCCAGAGAATCCCCGCGAGCATACATCCAGCGATGGACCATACTCAAAAACTCAGCCGAGGACATATCAGACGAAAGTGCAATCGACGCATTCAGGAGGGGTTTGAAACGCATCGACTTCAAGGAGCAACTCGGGCAGATGAAGGTCCAAACACTCGCACGACTACTAGAGCAAGCCAATAATTGGGCAGACGGAGAAGACTCCGTACGGAACGAATCAGAGATCCAGACAGCGCGCTCAGAGCGCGACTACGACTACCACACCAACACAGAGGATTCGACAGAAGAAGAAAACGCCCGAGGCGTAACTTCTACGACGACAGAGGACCCGATATGGTCGCGGCCGGCTTCCCGGACGACAAAGAAGGCAGACACCGTGACGACAGAAGAATGCAGCGCAGAGACAACCAAGAAGAAGCACCCCAAGTTCAGAAACGGGATTGGAGGACAAGACAGCCGCGAGATGACGCCCGAGCATATCGCTCGGCCAAAGAACAGCTCGACGGACCGTGTACACTACACGGGTTCAGAAACGAGCGCGGAGAGCTCAGATCAGGACACACCCTCAGAAACTGTAGGCGCTTCATCGAGCTCTCATAAGAAAAAAGGCGATCTACAACAACAACAGCACAGCCTCCCGCAAGCATAGCAGTCGGGACCATCGCCCACAACGCATTGCCAGCACCTGCAATACCAGCAAGGCAAGTAGTAGTAATCCAAGAACGGAGCACGCACCCGAGGAATAAGAAAAATACCCAGAAGCGCATGGCCGGATCTACATGATACAAGAAGGAAGACCGTCAAATAGGCAGCAGAAGCAGGTCACCAGACAAGTTTTTCTCGCAGTCTCCTCGCACCCTGCTGTCCTAGAATACTTACGTGGGTCTGAGACTGAAATCACGTTCTCCCGAGAAGACCACCCGCCAGCCATCCCACGCCCAGGACACGCCGCATTAGTACTCGAAGAAAGAATCGGAAACTACGACATGTCACGAGTCTTCATGGACGGCGGCAGTGGAATCAACGTCATATTCACCAGAACCCTGGAAGAAATGCTCATCCAAAACTCGGCGCTAAAAACTTCAGGCACAACGTTCCATGGAATCGTGCCAGGGAAAGTAGTCTACCCCCTCGGAAAATAAGTCTCGAGGTGGTTTTTGGCAGCACGAGCAACTTCCGCAAAGAGACATTGGATTTCGAAGTGGTCAACTGGAAATCACAGTACCATGCCATCCTAGGACGCCCAGCCTTCGCGCGTTTCATGGAGGTTCCACACTACGCGTACCTCAAGCTGAAAATGCCAGGTCAGCGAGGAGTGATCACAGTCAGCGGCAGCTTCGTCAGATCCGACCGCTGCGACAAAGAGTTCCACAAGATATCAGAAATCTTCGGAACACACCAAGCCAGCTGAGTCGCAGCATCAGAAGAAGAGGCCCTACCATAGAAGCAAAGGGAGTAACCAGAGGACCCACAAGGTTTCGCACACCAAAGAACCCATACCAGTCCACCGCATCAATTTACCACTCTTAGGGCTACCAAGCCATCAATCCAAATAAAAGGGTTGTCTTCAAACAACCCCCCTCGTGTAAGAAACAAAAGGAAGAGTATTGAAAATATTTTTCCAAGAAATTTCTTACTCATTGGCACTTGGGGGCTCGCCGTAGCAGCCACCCCCGAGGCGTTCTTCGCTCGCGCGACTTACAAATTGGCACTCGGGGGCTCGCCGCAGCAGCCACCCCCGAGGCGTTCTTCGCTTATGCGACTTACAAATTGGCACTCGGGGGCTCGCCGCAGCAGCCACCCCCCGAGGCGTTCTTCGCTTACACGACTTACAAATTGGCACTCGGGGGCTCGCCGCAGCAGCCACCCCGAGGCATTCTTCGCTTACGCGACTTACAAATTGGCACTCAGGGGCTCGCCGCAGCAGCCACCCCCCGAGGCGTTCTTCGCTTACGCGACTTACAAATTGGCACTCGGGGGTTCGCCGCAGCAGCCACCCCCCGAGGCGTTCTTCGCTTACGCGACTTACAAATTGGCACTCGGGGGATCGCCGCAGCAGCCACCCCCCGAGGCGTTCTTCGCTTACGCGACTTACAAATTGGCACTCGGGGGCTCGCCGCAGCAGCCACCCCCCAAGGCGTTCTTTGCTTACGCGACTTACAAACTGGCACTCGGGGGCTCGCCGTAGCAGCCACCCCCCAAGGCGTTCTTCGCTTGCGCGTCTTACAAATTGGCACTCGAGGGCTCGCCGCAGCAGCCACCCTCCGAGGCGTTCTTCGCTTGTGCGACTTACAAATTGGCACTCGGGGGGCTCGCCGCAGCAGCCACCCCTGAGGCGTTCTTCGCTTACGCAACTTACAAATTGGCACTCGGGGGCTCACCGCAGCAGCCACCACCCAAAAGAGCTCCTCGCCAAAAACTTAGAAATCGGCAAGTCTAGCCTGTACCACACAGGATCCATTTACAACAGACAAACAACGTAAACCAAAAGGGAACAACAACACATGTTGTCCAGCAAAGGAGCCAGTGCCAAGCAAAGTCTAATCTCCAGGCTCTGATTTTACTTTACACAGAGCACCCAACCGACGGTCGTTATCCTCGACCACCCACTTCACAACTCGACTTGCAGGCTTGTCCGCCACGGTGTAATGGTCGTCCATCGGCTAAGCTCGACCACCAGGAGGACCTTGAGCTGCCAACATAATGTCCACCCCTGGACAATGACTATGGACAAAGGCAAAAGCACAGCGAGCCCCCCATAAATCTGATGATTAACTACACGCCGAAGGTCCGCAGGCTGAGATAACACCCGACAAAGCTTTTCAAGAGAAGACGGGACAGGGTCCAAAGGATAAAACTCAGCAAAGATCTTGCCAAACACTCCGCAACAGTACTCAAGAGCCCGCGGTACCCTCTCAACCCGCATCCGCAGAATGGCGAATACCCGAGCACGCGCCCTATCCATCCAGAAAGGATTACTCGCCTGCACAACCGGGTCCTCCAGCCGCAACGGCTCCGATTGCACCGCTTCCTCTTCCTCGCGAGAACGCCCAGCAAGCACTTCGCAATGAAGAGCAAAAGATCAGCCACAAGCATAAGGAAAATAACTCGCACAGTCGAGCAGTCGAAAAGAGACAAAACTCACCCTTCAGAAGATCAGACAACTTTATCATCCAAGCCGCCAAGCTATCCAAGACGGCTTCAGCAAGTTCACGCTTCGAGCGATGGACCGCAACAACACCTTTCAGGCGAACGATCTCACGCTCGGCCTCTTTCAGCCTCAAGAAAACATACTCATAGGCACCCTCGCGAGCATCCTCCTTCAGCAAATTCCAAGCCCGAGAAACGCCTGTGATGGCCTACCGCAAAGAGGAACAAGTCAAAGGAAACAAGACAACAAGCAGCACAAAAGAGCAAAGCAGTTCCATGAATTAAAAAAGATCAACCGTCCCATAGGAGGCACATTACAGCTCAAGGTTTTAAAACAAAAGCAAGTTCACCCTACTCCTCGCTTGAAGAATTGCGGTTATCATCCTCCACAACCAGCTGCAGCTGGCGGGCCAGCCGAGTGGCTCGAGCACTCTGCTCGTCCGTATAATCAGGCAAACTATCCACCATGTAATCCTCAATGGGAACACCATGTCCCAGAAGAACAACAATAGACGTGGCAAGCCCACTCACCACGTTCTCGTGAACCAAGCCCTCCAGCTGATCACCATCCGGACCGAAGGCAGCAACCAGAGAATCAAGACCCTCAGGCCGTTTCTCCTCACCTGGGAACATATGCTCATGAAGAAGCTTCAGGAGAGTTGAAGCCCGAGCACAGACATCCCCAACAGCTACAACAGCGCCCGAGACAACATCCACAGAGCCACGGAAAGCGCCTGACCCCGCAGCAGCCACCTCCACCGCCCCAACACCCGCAGAACCTGGAAGAAGGAAAAAGACTCAAATAACCAGAAACTTAAGGGACGAACAAACCCAAGTAAACGGAAAACAGGAAGAGTCCACAAACCAGTCAAAGAACCCGCCAAGTCCCGCAGGTGCTCGCACTCAACCTTCTCGGCCTGGAGAAACTGCTCCTCCACCTGCCGCAACCGCTCGAGCTCGCCATGCTGCGCCTGCAACTCTCTTTCCTTGGATTCCAGAGCAGTCCGAAGCTCAGCAAGCTCCTTTTTGCAGCCTCTGCCCGCTTGTCAGCACCTTTCTTGCGACCTGCGGAATGGACACCAGTCATAAAAAACCAACTAGGAAAAGAAACAAAGGTCAAGAATCAAGATCTCACGTCTCATAGCGGTCAAGCTCCCCTGGACCGAGTCATGAGCACGTCGCCACCGATCAGTCTCAGTCAGCACATGTTCGCATATCCGGAACAAAGGCTGAATTCAAGTAAATGCACCAGTCAAAGCCTAGGAAAGAAGAAAATCAAGCTCAAGACTACAACCAATCACAAATGATTGCTTGCAGCCTCAGGGGCTACTCCCATTGGGAGCACTACCGTGCTCCCAATATTCATAAGATCGACAAAAGGAATCCCAAGCTAAAGACTACAACCAATCACAAGTGATTGCTTGCAGCCTCGGGGGCTACTCCAACAAAGCTCAGAAGGACAAAGAAATCACATACCTGCTCCGCCATGCGATCAAAGAACTTCGCCTTATCTTCTGCAGAAAGATCCCTGATGGCTTCTCGCCCTTCGTTGGTTACCCCAAGTGGAAGGTTTGAGATGTAGTGCAACAACAGTTTTCCCTCGGTGAAGATACCAAGGTTTGTCTCCAGTAGGACTCCAGAGATGATAAGTAGGTGTCAGCGGCGCAACTGACGCGGACCTGCACACAGACACAGATAACTTTGTTCCCAACGAAGTTCAGAGAGGTTGTCAATCTTTCCGGTCTTGTTGTTCACAAAGGATAAAACGCAAGGGATAATGATAGCAAGTAAAAGCAGTAAAGTAAATAGCGTGGAAACAGTAATGAGGATATGGACCGGGATACGTGATGTTCACTAGTGATGTCTCTCTCCCAAAAGACGATAAAACTGCGATGCGAGGTAAGCAAATTACAGAAGGGCAATTGACAGGATTATGAACGCACCGCAATGCTAACTATGCTACAAAAGAAAGGAAGACGCTCAAAAGCACGGGCAGTACGCCAAAATAAGTAGACCGAAATCCATCTGCATCTACTACTAATCATCCACCTTGAGATATCTATCCAGAACATCTCGCTGGTATTAAGTTGCGAGCCCCACCCAAAGTGTAAACCCAAAGCAACAGACAACTGCATTAAAAAGAACTTTGCGTAAAGTAAACAATCCTTGTAACCGCGGTCACAAGCACCGTTGTTTTCCCCCTTGTGGCAACAACACATCCCCTAGACTCATGTTTCTGTCACTCAAGCGTGTCATCGGGGGGCATGAACCCACAATCTAGCACAACGTTCCTTCTTGGAGTCACTACCTACTACTTGGCCAAAGCAATAAACAACAACGGAGAACATGCAAGAATTACTTAGGAACAAAAATATAAGAGATAAAAACCAAATATATTACTCTATCACAATCTGAACATAATCTCATAATCCACCAGATCCCATCAAACTCAACATAGCAACAACAGAAATATTACAAATGTGCCTCGATCATGTAGGGCAGCTCACGAGGTCTAAACAATAAGATCAAAGAGGGGAGGAGAACATCACATAGCTACTGATCACGGACACATGGTCCAAGGAAAACTACTCATTAGACATCTGGGGAGCATCCATGGTGGAGAGGAGACTCCCGGAGGTCAATCCTCCCTCCGGCAAGGTGCCGGGAAGAGGTCTTTCTGTGCTCCCGATCTTGGAAGCGCGGCGGCGGCGGAACAGAGGCGATTTTGCGGAATAGGGTTCTTCTTCTGGAGTTTTCCCGTGACGGGGGATAAATAGGCGAAGGGGGCAGCCAGAGGTGGACCAGGGGCCCCAGGCGCCCCCCTGGCGCGGCCAGGGGTGGGGCCGCGCCGGGTGGCCTCCTGGGCCCCCCTGTCTCCCCTCTGGCCCCTCCTGGGCTCTTCTCGAAGCTTCCTGTACGGTGATTTTTTCTGTATTTTCCCGGAATTTTTCTGGCACTTTTTATATGGGGAAAAACTAAAATAGAAAAATAGCAGAAAACAGGAACTGGCACTGGGGTGCACTGAGTTAATAGGTTAGTCCAATTATGATCAAAAGTGTATGAAAGTGTATTTAGATCATAGCAATATCACACAAAACATGCATGGAGCAAGCATAAATTATAGATACGTTTTGGACGTATCAACATCCCCAAGCTTAATTCTTGCTCGTCCTCGAGTAGGTAAATGATAACAGCATAATTTCTGTGGTCACATGCTAGCAACCATAAAAGAACTTTGAAAAGTAAAGCAATCAAAGTCAGAGATTTAAATCAAGTCATAACATGCAAGAGTCTATATTAGCATTGAAACAAGTAACAAAAGAACATTTAGGTGCAAGAGCTCTCGCTGTCCGTGACTCGAATGTCTCCAAATGGTGTGTGCGTGCAAGAAAGAGGATAGGGAATACGAGAAAAAAGTATTTTTGTGTTGAGAACTCAATCTACTAAAGTTTCACACTTGGTCCTCTTTGGAATCTTATCTTGACTCGTCCCCAGACCACTAGCTAGGTACAAGTCAATTTGATCCATTCCTTTTCGATATTTTGAGCACTCATGCAATGGATGAGCGTAAGCACGAGAGTTGACACTTAGGGTGGCAAAGAGAGAATATGGTAGAGGAGGAAGACAAAAAGGATGAGAAAGGCTCACATTAATAAGGACAATCATAGGCAAGAGATGCCAAATGATAGATATGATGTGAGGAGTAGGGATTGCCATGCAACGGATGCACATACGAGCTAAGAAGCTCTCCAATGGAACTAGTGGGGGTGCATCTAACTTGCTTGCTCATGAAGACCTAGAGATCGTTTGAGGAGGCTCATCCTTGGAATATGCAAGACAAGTTCTATAGTGTGAAGGTCCCCACATAGCTATATGCAAAAAGATCATCTCTATGGAGTACAAGGATATAAAGGGAGTACTAGTGTGGATCTCTCAAAAGGATAGTAGTGTTGCCCCTTTCTCTCTTTTTATTTCTTTTTCTGTTTTTCTATTTTTTTGTGTGTGGCCTCAATGGCTCTTTCTATTTAACTCTCATTTGTCCTCTTTGGGATCTTTTATTGTGTCCACTTTGGGATCTTTTCCTCTTAAGGGCAACACTCTATTTTACAAGAAGGTAAAGGAGATCTTTCACACTTTACAAGGCACTCAAAGTCATAAAGAAGATGTAACTACATGATGTATGCAATGTATGTCGCTGCCAGTGTAGCGGGAACATGTATGACATGAAGATCAAGTCATGAAGAGGTGGATGTTGCATGGCAATATAACTCGGAAAGGCTATGGAAATGCCTTGATAGGTAGGTATGGTGGTTGTTTTGAGAAAAGATATAAGGAGGCTTATGATGACAGAGCGTATCATGCCAAGGGTTTGCATGTACCGGCGAAGGTGGACGCTAACTCTCGGAGTGAGAAGAAAGCAATGCACGACACAGGAGAGGCTAGCAAAATATGGGAAGGTGAAAGTGTCAACTTTCAATACTTACATTAGTCTGAAGAACTCATGCACTTATTATCGGTAACTCTCAATCTACTAAGGAGGTTCACAAAGAGACAAGTACCCCGAGGAGGAGTGTATGGGGGTTTGGTTATCCTTGCGCATCCTCGACTCATGGTACGTGAGTGTTCTCTGATATTCGACCCCTCAGAAGAGTAGTGATCCATCTAGTAGCTAGAGTTCTCAACTAGTTTTGTAGGTTTTGAAAATACACACGGATTGCCCAAAATACGACACCTATCACTAATAGTCTAGATCTCTTGACACCAAAAGTTCAAACATTACTCACAACAATACCTCAAAACTATTGCAAGCTACTACTAGAATTAAATAGCAACCTCAATTACCTACTTTCAAGACAAGACACAACTCAGTGCAACAACCAAATCTCTTTAACAAGATAAACATGAAAATAAAAAGAGTTCCAGCAACAAACTAAGCAAAAGACAAGGCTCTTGCTAAAGACAAACTAAGACTAAAACTAAACAAGGCAGTAGCTATGAAAAGATAAAGAACACACAACAGCAAAAAGATAAGCAGGAAAAATCCTATGATGTGTTCTAAATTTTGAATGTGGAGCGTGTTTCTCTCCCACACAAAGTAAGACGGGATCTAACTTGTTATGAACAGAAAGCAAAGCTAAAGAAAACTAAAAGAAAAACCTAAGAGCGAGACGCTCCAAGCATAGCACATAACGCATGAAGTGATAAAAATATAGTGAGACGAAGGACGAACTGATGATTGTTGATGGAGAAGGGGATGCACGGGGGCATCCCCAAGCTTAGACGCTTGAGTCTCCTTGAATATTTATTGGGGATGCGTGGGGGCATCCCCAAGCTTGAGCGCTTGACACTCCTGGATCTTCTTTCATCATCTTCTATCGCACACTTGAAAAGTCCCTTCATACATAACTCATCATAAGCTGATTAGAGAGGTTAGTACCCTTAATAAAATAATTTTTCCCCACTGGATATAAAGATATTCTTGAAGAGCTACTGTTTCTCAAGAGTGCCAAAAAGTTTTTGCAAAGAAAAAGCAAGCTTAAGGTTTGCAAAAGTAAGGAGAGACAAAACGTGGCAGAATCTGTGAAAAACAGAACAGCAGGTAGTAAAGAATTTTTTAGGATCACTTCTGCAACTCAAATCGAAAAACTCAGAACATACGGAAGTTTCGTAATTGTATAGAGCATACTGTGTAAAACTTTCAGCTCAAAAAGACGAATTGGGATTTTTCTGGAATTTTTCTGGTCACGAGGACAGAATCTGTTTTCTGGACAGCATGTCACAACTTTTACTTCCCTTGCCGTAAGAGGCTATAACTTGGCACAAAGTTGAAAAATAAAGATACAATGATGTTGCTACAGTAGTAACAATCATCAAGACACAATAAAAGCAAAAAGAAACACCTAAATTCTTTGCGGGCTGCCTCCCGAAAGCGCTTCTTTAAAGCCATTAGCTAGGCATGATGCAATAAGAAGAATCAAGTTTTATCAAGAGAAAGAGAATAACTAGCCCATGTAACGGACTCAAAAGGTAACTTGATTTTCTTTCTAGGGAAGTCTTCCATCCCCAAACGGGAATTGGAATTTTATATTCCCCTCTTTCATGTCAATAACCGCATCAACGGTGCGAAGAAAAGGACGTCCCAAAATAATTGGACACAAAGGTTCACACTCTATATCCATAACAATAAAATCAACGGGAACATAGTTTTCATTGACAATGATAAGAACATCGTCGATATTCCCCAAAGGTTTCTTTATGGAAGAATCAACATAACGAACACCAAAAGAACAAGGATCAAAAGGTTTCAATTCAAACATATCAAATATTCTTTTGGGCATAACTGAGGTACTAGCTCCAACATCACATAAAGCATAGCAAGAGAAGTTATTTAATTTAATTTTGATCATAGGGTCCCAACCATCATCTAGCTTCCTAGGTATGGAGGCTTCTACTCTAAGCTTATCCTCCCTAGCTTTGATGAGAGCATTTGTGATATGCTCCGTGAAGGCAAGATTAAGTGTGCTAGTGTGGGGGTCTCTAGACATTTTGTGTAGCAAGCCAATAACTTCTGAGAGGGTACAACTATCAAAATCAATATCGCTACTATCAAAGGTGGTAGTGGTGTCATCTAGGCTCACTTGTTTGAAACCCTATATGTTCATAGGAGTTTATTTTTCTACGGTTGAGGTATTAGCATCACCATTAATAGGTCCAACGGGACTAGGAGTGCATTGGGTGCTAATAGTTTGAGTGTCCTCAACAATTTGGATAGTGGCAATTGTGTGGTGTGTAGGAAGGCTCTTAATTCTATCCTCTTCCATAGGAATAACTTCCGGTTTGGCTGCCATTTGATTTATCAAAGTAGATTGGGTGTGGGACATATTCGAAACATGGGTTTCGGTGGCGGTAAGTCTAGCCCGGAGATTAGAAATCTCACTGTTCAGGCTATCAAGCTGTTCACTAATGTTTTGCAGAATGGCAATATGCTCACCTATTTTCTTAGAGAAGGCTTTGTTTTGTTCAATCTGGGTGTGCATATAGTTCTTAGTAGCTTTCTCTATTTCTACCAATTTATCATAGCTAGGTAGGTCTCTTTTCGTATAAGCAGGATTATAGGAGTTGTTGGTAGGGTAGGTGTTGTTGTTCCCATAGTTGGAAGGAAACGGTCTAGGATTGCTAGCAAAATTTCCCCTATAAGCATTGTTGTTGAAGTTGTTTCTAGCAATAAAGTTCACATCTACTTGTTCTTGGGCAACCAAAGAACTTAAAGGGACATCGTGAGGATCAATAGAGGGTTGCTTGGTAAGTAGAGACATAATTAAGTCAACTTTTTCATTGAGGGAGGTAATTTCCTCGACATAATTTACCTTCCTACCTGTGGGAGCGCGTTCGGTGTGCCATTGGGAATAATTGGTCATCATTTCATCGAGAAGCTTTGTGGCAGCACCAAGTGTAGTTGACATAAAGGTTCCTCCCGCGGCCGAATCTAACAGGTTCCGCGAGGTAAAGTTCAAGCCTGCATAAAAAGTCTGGATAACCATCCAAGTAGTCAAACCATGTGTAGGGCATTTCTTAACAAGAGATTTCATTCGTTCCCAAGCTTGGGCAACGTGTTCATTATCCAATTGCTTAAAATTCATAATATTACTCCTCAATAGATAATCTTAGCAGGAGGGTAGTACTTCCCTATAAAAGCATCTTTGCACTTATCCCAAGAATCTATGCTATTTCTAGGCAAAGATTGAAACCAAATTTTAGCATCTCCCCTTAAAGAGAAAGGAAAGAGCTTGAGCTTAACAACATCACCTTCTACTTCTTTATACTTTTGCATATCACATAATTCAACAAAATTATTCAAGTGTAAAGCATCATCATCTCCAGCACCAGAGAATTGATCTCTCATAACAAGGTTTAGCAAAGCAGGTTTAATTTCATAAGAGGTAGCTGAAGTGGCAGGTGTGGCAATGGGAGTGCAGATAAAGTCTTGGTTGTTGTGACTAGTGAAGTCACACAACTTGGTGTTTTCAGTGGAACCCATAATAGCAGCAAGTGTGGCAGATTTATTTGTAGTTTTTGATAAAAGACACAAAGATAAAAACTGAAAGATAAACTAACAAGACTAAAAAACAAAGGTAAAGGGTAGTGTGTAACTCCACTATCTTAGCACTTGGAGTCCCCGGCAACGGCGGAAGAAAACTTGCTTGATGGCTTCTCGCCCCTTCGTTGGTTACCCCAAGTGGAAGGTTGAGATGTAGTGCAGCAGTAGTTTTCCCTCAGTGAAGATACCAAGGTTTGTCTCTAGCAGGAATCCAGAGATGATAAGTAGGTGCCAGCGGCGCAACTGAGGCGGACCTGCACACAGACACAGATAACTTTGTTCCAAACAAAGTTCAGAGAGGTTGTCAATCTCTCCGTTCTTGTTGTTTACAAAGGATAAACACAAGGGATAATGATAGCAAATAAAAGCAGTAAAGTAAATGTAGCGTGGAAGCAGTGATAAAGATATGGACCGGGATACGTGATGTTCGCTAGTGATGTCTCTCTCCCAAAAGACGATAAAATTGCTATGCGAGGTAAACAAATTACAGAAAGGCAATTGACAGGATTATGAACGCACCGCAATGCTAACTATGCTACAAAATAAAGGAAGAGGTTCAAAAGCACAGTCAGTACGCCAAAATAAGTAGACCTAAATCCATCTGAATCTACTACTAATCATCCACCTTGAGATATCTATCCAGAACATCTCGCTGGTATTAAGTTGCGAGCCCCACCCAAAGTGTTAACCCAAAGCAACAGACAACATCATTAAAAAGAACTCTGCGTAAAGTAAACAATCCTTGTAACTGCGGTTACAAGCACCGTTTTTCCCCCTTGTGGGAAAAACACATCCCCTAGACTCATGTTTCTGTCACTCAAGCATGTCATCGGGGGGGCATGAACCCACAATCTAGCACAACATTCCCTCTTGGAGTCACTACCTACTACTTGGCCAAAGCAATAAACAACAACGGAGAACATGCAAGAATTACTTAGGAACAAAAATATAAGAGATAAAAACCAAATATATTACTCTATCACAATCTGAACATAATCTCATAATCCATCAGATCCTATCAAACTCAACATAGAAATAGCAGAAATATTACAAAGGTGCCTCGATCATGTAGTGCAGTTCACGAGGTCTAAACAATGAAGATCAAAGAGGGGAGGAGAACATCACATAGCTACTGATCATAGACGAGTTCGCGGAATAGGGTTCCTCTTCTGGAGTTTTCCCGTGACGGGGGATAAATAGGCGAAGGGGGGAAGCCAGAGGTGGACCAGGGGCCCCAGGCGCCCCCCTGGCGCGACCAGGGGTGGGGCCGCGCCGAGTGGCCGCCTGGGCCCCCCTGGCTCCCCTCTGGCCCCTCCCGGGCTCTTCTCGAAGCTTCCTGTACGCTGATTTTTCCTGTATTTGTCCCGGATTTTTTCTGGCACTTTTTATATGGGGGAAAACTGAAATAGAAAAACAACAAAAAACAGGAACTGGCACTGGGGTGCACTGAGTTAATAGGTTAGTCCAAATATGATCAAAAGTGTATGAAAGTGTATCTAGATCATAGCAATATCACACAAAACATGCATGGAGCAAGCAGAAATTATAGATACGTTTTGGACGTATCAATATACAATCCAAGTTCTATAGTGTGAAGGGTCCCCACATAGCTATATGCATGATGATGATCTCTATGGAGTACAAGGGATAGAATATGAAGTACTAGTGTGGATCTCTCAAAAGGAATAGTAGTATGCCCCCTTCTCTCTTTTTATTTTTCTTTTTCTCCTTTTCCCTTTTTTATTTTATTTTTTGGTGGCCTCAATGGCTCTTTCTATCTAACTCCCATTTGTCCTCTTTGGGATCTTTTGATTTTGTCCTCTTTGGGATATTTTCCTCACTTTAGGTGCAATACTCTATATTTTACAAGAATATAGGAGATCTTTCACACTTTACAAAGGTACTCACATAAAGAAAATGTAACTATCATGATGCAAATGTATGCCTCTGCCAGGGTAGCAGGATATGCAATGATACTAGCGCGTCATGTATCAATGATTAGGGCAAGGCCCAACTAGCATGCGGCTCATCGATCAAGCAAGTAGCATGTATGACATGGAGATCAAGTCATGAGAAGGTGGATGTTGCATGGCAATATATCTCGGAAAGGCCATGAAAATGCCTTGATAGGTAGGTATGGTGGCTGTTTTGAGGAAAGATATAAGGAGGTTTATGATGACAGAGCGTATCATGCCAAGGGTTTGGATGTACCGGCGAAGGTGGACGCCAACTCTCGGAGTGAGAAGAAAGCAATGCATGGCACATGAGAGGCTAGCAAATATGAGGAGGTGGAAGTGTCAACTTTCAATACTTACATTAGTCCGAAGAACTCATGCACTTATTATCGGTAACTCTCAATCTAGTAAGGAGGTTCACAAAGAGACAAGTACCCCGAGGAGGAGTGTATGGGGGTTTTGTTATCCTTGCGCATCCTCGACTCATGGTACGTGAGTGTACTCTAATATCCGACCCCTCCAAAGAGTAGTGATCCATCTAGTAGCTAGAGTTCTCAACTAGTTTTGTAGGTTTTGAAAATAAACACGGATTGCCCAAAATACGACACGTATCACTAATAGGCTAGAGCTCTTGACACCAAAAGTTCAAACATTACTCACATCAACACCTCAAAACTATTGCAAGTTACTACTAAAATTAAATATCAACCTCAATTATCTACTCTCAAGACAAGACATAACTCAGTGCAACAACCAACTCTCTTCACAAGATAAACATGAAAACTAAAGAGAGTTCCAGCAACAAACTAAACAAAATCAAAGGCTCTTGCTAAAGACAAACTATGACTAAAACTAGACATGGCAGTAGCTACGAAAAGATAAAGAACACACAACAGCAAAAGATAGGCATGAAGAATCCTATTATGTGTTCTAAATTTTGAAAGTGGAGCGTGTTTCTCTCCCACAGAAAGTAAGACGGGATCTAACTTGTTATGAACAACAAGCAAAGCTAAAGAAAACTAAAAATAAAACCTAAGAGCGAGACGCTCCAAGCATAGCACATTACGCATGAAGTGATAAAAATATAGTGAGACGAAGGACGAACTGATGATTGTTGATGGAGAAGGGGATGCACGGGGGCATCCCCAAGCTTAGACGCTTGAGTCTCCTTGAATATTTATTGGGGATGCATGGGGGCATCCCCAAGCTTGAGCGCTTGACACTCCTGGATCTTCTTTCATCATCTTCCATCGCACACTTGAAAACTCCCTTCATAGACAACTCATCATAAGCTGATTAGAGAGGTTAGTACCCTTAATAAATAATTTTTCCCCACTGGATATAAAGATATTCTTGAAGAGCTACTGTTTCTCAAGATTGCCAAAAGGTTTTTGCAAAGAAAAAGCAAGCTTAAGGTTTGCAAAAGTTAGGAGAGACAAAACGTGGCAGAATCTGTGAAAAACAAAACAGCAGGTAGTAAAGAATTTTTTAGGGGCACTTATACAACTCAAATAAAAAAAACTTAGAACATACGAAAGTTCTGTGATTGTATAGAGCACGCTGTGTAAAAAATTCAGCTCAAAAATATGAACTGGTGATTTATTCTTATTTTTCCCGTCACGAGGACAGAATGTGTTCTCTAGACAGCATGTCACAACTTTCACTTCCCTTGCCATATGAGGCTATACTTGGCACAAATCTTGAAAAGTAAAGATACAATGATGTTGCTATAGTAGTAACAATCATCAAGACCATGAAAAACTGAAAGTAAAAAACTCAAACTAAAGATAACAAGGGTTGTCTCCCTAGAGCTCTTTCTTTATAGCCATAAAGATAGGCTTAAGATTTTAATGATGCTCTCATAGGAATAGGGAATAAGAGTTGAAGAACAAAAGAGAGCATCAAGAAGCAAATAACAAACACATTTAAGTCTAACATGCTTCCTATGCAAAGGGATCTTGTAGAGAAATAACTCATGGAAGCATAAAGATATTAGCATAGGAAGCCAAAATAAGTGCAACTTCAAAACCTTCAACATAAAGAGAGGGAACTTGATATTATTGAAATATCTATAGGCATATGTTCCCCTCTCATAATAATTTTCAGTGGGATCATGAATAAACTCAACAATATAAGTATCACATAAAGCATTGTTACCATGATCCACATGCAAAAGGGTACTCTTACTCTCCACATAAGCATAATCTTTCTCATTGGTAATAGTGGGAGTAGGACTATCATAAACAACTTGAACACTATAGATTAATTGTGTATTAGGAAGATGGTCTTCAACAAGGGAGTAATTCCCTCCATGATTATGACAAGTTTCATAAGGATAATTTCTCCTTATGTCATAGGTACCTTTATAATCACTAAAGATAGGAGTTATAACATCATCATAGTAGATAAGAGCATTATCATTGCTAGAAACTATATTTGTAAACATGTTGTCTTTATTCTTACTAGCAAAAGAATTATCAATTACCACATCACTAATGGGTAAAGGACTTGCAATCCTATCACCCCCAAGCTTAGAGCTTTCCATATCATCACTCTCAGAGTTAGTACCAAAAAGATTTTCAAGATCATAAGTAGAATTATCATCATTTTCCCAATCACAAAAAGTAACATGCATATCATAATCAAAATCATCTTCAATAGTACCTACATACTTATCTTCAAGATAATAATGAATGCAATCAAGCTCACCATCCTCCATAAATTTCTGTCCGTTAGGATAAAAATCGATGCGAGGAATATGCTCAGGCCAGGTTGTTACCCATTCTTCTTCCTTCTTGCTCCTCTTCCTCCTCCTCTTATTTTTCTTCTTCTTCACCTTAGGAAGGAGTGGTTTGAGAGAAAGCTTCTCCACATATCCTGGTTTATCATTAGAAACAATAGGGGAAACTCGGGAGAAACTCTCCTTTTTATTAGTAGAAACATAAGAGACATTTTTATACTTTGGTACAGTTCCCTCCTTTCTAATATTTTTTATGTAATCATTATCATGGCAATTAACAACACAATAGAGATGACAATTCTGCAAAGTGTTATTTATTCCCAAAGCATGAACATCTAGCCAAGAAGTCTTTTCTGATAACTCTTCACACATAAAAAATAACATAAGCTCATCACAAAGATCAGGGGTGATCATGTCATCACACAACTGGCTAACAGTTATGTTTTGAAAGTACATGCATTGAAAATTGAAGTGACCCTTTATGCAGCAAAGTTCACAAGTAAAAGGATAAAGGTCACACAATTCTCTAGCAATTTCATTTAAATCTCTAACCCAAGTGATTGTTCTTTCATGCTTATGTTGCTTACAATACTTCTCTTCTTCAATCATAGGACTTTCACAAGGTCTATCCACTCCACAAAAATTAACATGCTTATATAAAACTTCATTTTCAGGAATTGGATCATGCATGTTGCAATCATCATTAGCAATTTCATTTTCTTTGCAAATCTCTTTAAAAGGTTCATGATGCTTGATCCAATTCTCCTTAGGCATATTAAGATGTGAAGCAAAAGATTTGAGGAAATCAATAAGCAGTTGAGAATCAAGCCCAAACTTAGCACTAAACTTATTAAAACTTGCAGTTTCAACAAAGGACTTAATGCAATCATACTCATAAATTATACCTGACTCTTTACCTTTGTCGATCTCCCAATCTTCAGTGTTGTGTTGGATTCTTTCAAGGAGTTCCCATTTAGCATCAATCTTTTCGTTTGTGAAAGAACCCATCGAGGAAGCATCGAGCAAGTATTTATTCTGTCGAGATAGTGATGTGTACGCACGCTTCTATTCTTGTAGACTATGTTGGGCCTCCAAGCGCAGAGGTTTGTAGGACAGCAACAATTTCCGTCAAGTGGATGACCTAAGGTTTATCGAACTCAGGGAAGTAGAGGTTGAAGAGGGTCTCTGTAAGGCCCGATATGCGGTACTGTTCCAGATCTAGGTGTTTCCACCCAGATCCGGGGACGAAGCACATATCGGTCCCACCGCGACATATGACAAAGCCATATGCCCCGGATTTCCAACATGATATCACAACATTACAGATATAGGATACAACATCTCATACAATCGGCATACAACTGCCTCAAATACAATATGATAGCGGAAGATACATGTCTGAGTACAGACTACAATCAAATGCCTACTGGCAAAGAGAAAAACATCGATCCCATAACCACACGGGTCCAGGCCCTCCGCCGGGATCCGCCTAACTAGTCGTCGTCGAGTCTCCACGTGAAACGTCGATCACCATACCTGTTGTCGATCAAGAACCCTGAAAAGAGTTTGGGGGTAGTATCATGAGTACAGAATTACTCAGCATCCAACTGTAGTGGTCAACTGACCCAGCAAGGACTTCATCACTCGTCATTCTAGGACAACTAGTAGTTTATGGTAAGGAAGGGGTAAGTGGTGAGGTTGCTGCCGCACTAGCATTGATGAAGTGGCTAACGATCTAGAGAGTAAGATAAGAAGCCAAGCATTCGATGAGGAATCGCCTCCAACAAGTCTGCTATCCACCTATTACGCAAACATAACACCTATCCTATCCTTGTCCTCCTCTTCGCATCCCGACGAAGAAGAATCAGTCAAGGCACACACACGTTGATCAAGTTATATTAAGATTATCTCAGTTGTTGTTGTCTATGAACAAGGAGTAGGTCTCAAGTCGTCCATAACCGTGGACACGGCTTCTCGAAAAGATTTAACTCTGTAGGGGTGTACCAACTGCCCATTACAAGGCTCCGCACGCACGCCCATCTCTCTCAGTTGCTACCCATCACAGGCAACCATTTTATGATTTAGTTCCAAGAGATCCGAAACGACAGGTCCCTCTAACTAACAACGAACAAATCCGGGTGGCCCCCGGGGAGTCGACACCCAACCCAAAAGCTGTCCACGCTCTCGGATCGGACTCTTCCGTCTCAACAGGGTTTGGGTTACCGAGACGCCTCACTTGAGGCCTCGGTCCCTCGCCGGTCAAAGGTGGACCAACAGGGAAACCATGTCTCCGCTGGTCCGGGTTGTTTAAAAATTGCGAGGGGATCCACCAAGCACACACACGGGGTTTCAAATGGTAAATCAGCTCGGGCCACCAGTAGAAATGTTTGAAGCTAGATAGGTAAGAAAAGGGGACCCCATAAAATCCCACATGCGGTTAGGCACGCTCAGTCTTAAAACCAATACCCGGAACTCGGATCCTAGGTGACTCGAATGGAACAAAGCATCGGGGCGGGATAGCCTAGACCTTCCATCCTTCGTCGAATATAGTCAACATTTATAATAATCATAATAGCAACAACAATATAAAAATGTGATATCCCAAACCCAGGAGTAACAGGGTAACATCGTAGCATCCTAAGCATGCATACTAAGCAGGGGCTGAGCAACGAGCAATAGTAACATAGCAGTACAAGGTTTGCTGGGAAGGGACATGGCTGTATCGGTTTGAAAGAGGATGTAAACATGTGGTAGGATCAAACATCGAACCTAACCTAGACTAGCATGCAAACCGCTGGTTGAAATAGAATGGATCATCAGTAATGTATAGTCCTTTCCTGTTGATAAGTCGGGTTCCGAAGGTGTAGTCGATCGCAAGCTCGCATCGTCTCCGAGAGGTACCCGCGAGGCACACAAGACGGCAAACACTGGAAAGCAATCAACAGTGCACCACTATTACTACGGAGCAAACACGAGCAAGCATAAAAAAGAAGGCAACACGAGACAACGCACCTACCGTCGAGAGCGGTTACTAACAATTTAAGTGGAGTACTCGTCGCACACGACGATGCCGCACGTTTACGGTAGTTCAAGTTGTTTAGCTACACAAGGTGAGCAAAAGGTTGTTAACATGGCAAAGCACAGAAGCATGGCATAGCACTCAAACATGGCAAGAGGTGAAGCATAAATAAACTATCAAATCTAGTCACTTTAAGTGGGGGTAAAACCTATACATGCCAACTATTGCGGACCCCATGATAATTATTGCAGTTGGTACTGTTTTTCCCTAAAAAATATTTTATTATTTTTATTAGCAAGAAAGAGCAGCACAAACACAATCTACATGCAATTCTAGTCAACTTACATATAAAGAACATTTTAAACAGAGCAACGGTTAAAAAGTTATTGCAATAACAGTTACAGTGGCAGACAGTGTAATTACGGTCAAACAACAGGTAAACAAAGTCAAACATGGCAAAGGAGCACAAATTATTAAACTAGACACAAAACTAAGCAAGTTTCATATTTTACGCGTCGCGATCGGAGCTACGGTTAAAAAGTTACGGGCACCGCAAAAAAACAATACAATCTGCCAATTAAATAAATAAAAAAACCTAGCAACAGAAAAAAATTAAACAGGCCGAAACTAGGCTATTTGGGCCCAACAGAAAAAAAAACAGAACTAATAAAAAAAATAAAAAAGGGGTTGGGGCGCCTCACCTTGGTCCTAGCCCAAGTGGCCTGGCGTCCTGTGCTGGGCTGGGGAGGCCGTGGGCCACGTGGGCGAGGCCGGCCCACTGGCAGCTTGGCGGCCTGCCTCCCCTCGCCCGATCCAGCGGGATCGAGGCCGGAGTACAGTGGCGCGCGGCGGCGCCCTCCTGGCCAGCGACGGGCGGTGCTTCGAGGGGCGCGGAGCAGGCAAGGGGGCTCGGCGCGGGAGGACGCGAGCTCGAGGTGGGAGGAGGCCGGCGGCCTCAGCGTCGAGCTCCTGGCGGCGCCATGGCGGGCGGTGGCCGCGGATCCCGATGCGGCGGCGTTCCATGGCGGCGGCCGGCTGCGTGCCCTGCGAGGAGAGAGGGAGACAGAGGGGATGAGAGGGAGAGGATGCGGAGGAGGGAGAGGAGAGGAGGTAGGCCTGGAAGGGGGGCGCGGTGGCGAGCAACTCCGGCTGCCGGCGGCGGCTGAGGCGGACCCGTGGCGTGAAGGCGGCTCGGGCGTGGTGGGTTGCTCCACGAGATCCATTCCGGGCGACGTGGCAGCCTTCGGGGCCGTCGGATCTGCGATCCGATGGCTGAGATTTTCCTCTGGCTAGGGAAACCCTAGAAAAGGGGTGGCAGTGTGGTGGTCTTTATATAGCCCCGGTGGCTGGCAGTTTGCAAAAACATCTCCAGTTTTTCTCTCTCGCGCGCGGTGCTCACGTTTATGACCGCCGGGGGTCCGCAGTACCTCCGATTCGGGTAAAACTTCGAACTGCGTGATCAGCGCATCGAGCTGACGGCGTTCACCTCGCGCTGGAACCGTTCCGAAAACACTTTCCGGCGCGCTATAAAAAAACCCGTTTAATTATTAAACGGGGTTTTTCGTTCCGTTGGTTGCGGCTGGTCTCGTGCGGTTTTCGCGACGGTGATCGGGCGAAACCCGGTGTCGCAAAGGTCGAGTGTCAGGGTGGCAAGGGTCGCTCTCCGTCCGATACGAGATAAGAGGGGGAAAAATAATCGCCGATCGATAAATCGGGGATGCAAACACCGCAAACAAATCAGTCAATCAAACAATTCACACCGAAAACAATTTTTTTAATTTTTGTGAAAACTGGGCTGTTACAATACAACACCACCAACAAGGGATCTCGTCCCGAGATCCAGGACGATCCGGGGGAGAGGGGAAGGGGGAAGGAAGAGAGTCGACAATCTTCAACACCACCAACAAGGGACTCTTCTCCATGTCGACGTCAAACTTCGGTCGAGATAAATTTCCGCAGAGATACGACATCGTCGAAAATGCGAAGTCGACGGTGTCAAGAGGAGGAACAACAGCTAAAACCTGGTCAAAAGGATAGTTATTTTCGACGCAAGTCGTAAAAACACCGGGCAAAAGGAGGGAGGGCAAAGGACGACCCAGATGATATCCAAAATCGGAGAAGCTAAAGGTACTACAGGAATTCCCACCTGAGATCGGAATCGAGACAATACGCTGCAAGCAAGGCATTGTAACGGTTCCGATACTCCACACACTCGAGATCCTAGAGTTTTGAAGGGGGTAAGGCGCGAATTAAGACACTTACGACACTTGTCCTGACCAGAGCAAAGGTACGGAGTAAAAAGATCCTACTCTCCGATCACTAACTTAGTAACTACAAAATAGTTTTTGTCTAGACTCGACTTCGGCCAGAGAAGGGATCCTACGGTCGGTAAGGCTCTGATACCAAGTTGTAAGGCCCGATATGCGGTACTGTTCCAGATCTAGGTGTTTCCACCCAGATCCGGGGACGAAGCACATATCGGTCCCACCGCGACATATGACAAAGCCATATGCCCCGGATTTCCAACATGATATCACAACATTACAGATACAGGATACAACATCTCATACAATCGGCATACAACTGCCTCAAATACAATACGACAGCGGAAGATACATGTCTGAGTACATACTACAATCAAATGCCTACTGGCAAAGAGAAAAACATCGATCCCATAACCACACGGGTCCAGTACCTCCGCCGGGATTCGCCTAACTAGTCGTCGTCGAGTCTCCACGTGAAACGTCGATCACCATACCTGTTGTCGATCAAGAACCCTGAAAAGAGTTTGGGGGTAGTATCATGAGTACAGAAGTACTCAGCATCCAACTGTAGTGGTCAACTGACCCAGCAAGGACTTCATCACTCGTCATTCTAGGACAACTAGTAGTTTACGGTAAGGAAGGGGTAAGTGGTGAGGTTGCTGCCGCACTAGCATTGATGAAGTGGCTAACGATCTAGAGAGTAAGATAAGAAGCCAAGCATTCGATGAGGAATCGCCTCCAACAAGTCTGCTATCCACCTATTACGCAAACATAACACCTATCCTATCCTTGTCCTCCTCTTCGCATCCCGACGAAGAAGAAGCAGTCAAGGCACACACACGTTGATCAAGTTATATTAAGATTATCTCAGTTGTTGTTGTCTATGAACAAGGAGTAGGTCTCAAGTCGTCCATAACCGTGGACACGGCTTCTCGAAAAGATTTAACTCTGCAGGGGTGTACCAATTGCCCATTACAAGGCTCCGCACGCACGCCCATCTCTCTCAGTTGCTACCCATCACAGGCAACCATTTTATGATTTAGTTCCAAGAGATCCGAAACGACAGGTCCCTCTAACTAACAACGAACAAATCCGGGTGGCCCCCGGGGAGTCGACACCCAACCCAAAAGCTGGCCACGCTCTCGGATCGGACTCTTCCGTCTCAACAGGGTTTGGGTTACCGAGACGCCTCACGTGAGGCCTCGGGACCTCGCCGGTCAAAGGTGGACCAACAGGGAAACCATGTCTCCGCTGGTCCGGGTTGTTTAAAAATTGCGAGGGGATCCACCAAGCACACACACGGGGTTTCAAATGGTAAATCAGCTCAGGCCACCACTAGAAATGTTTGAAGCTAGATAGGTAAGAAAAGGGGACCCCATAAAATCCCACACGCGGTTAGGCACGCTCAGTCTTAAAACCAATACCCGGAACTCGGATCCTAGGTGACTCGAATGGAACAAAGCGTCGGGGCGGGATAGCCTAGACCTTCCATCCTTCGTCGAATATAGTCAACATTTATAACAATCATAACATCAACAACAATATAAAAATGTGATATCCCAAACCCAGGAGTAACAGGGTAACATCGTAGCATCCTAAGCATGCATACTAAGCAGGGGCTGAGCAACGAGCAATAGTAACATAGCAGTACAAGGTTTGCTAGGAAGGGACATGGCTGTATCGGTTTGAAAGAGGCTGTAAACATGTGGTAGGATCAAACATCGAACCTAACCTAGACTAGCATGCAAACCGCTGGTTGAAATAGAATGGATCATAAGTAATGTATAGTCCTTGCCTGTTGATAAGTCGGGTTCCGAAGGTGTAGTCGATCGCAAGCTCGCATCGTCTCCGAGAGGTACCCGCGAGGCACACAAGACGGTAAACACTGGAAAGCAATCAACAGTGCACCACTATTACTACGGAGAAAACACGAGCAAGCATAAAAAAGAAGGCAACACGAGACAACGCACCTACCGTCGAGAGCGGTTACTAACAATTTAAGTGGAGTACTCGTCGCACACGACGATACCGCACGTTTACGGTGGTTCAAGTTGTTTAGCTACACAAGGTGAGCAAAAGGTTGTTAACATGGCAAAGCACAGAAGCATGGCATAGCACTCAAACATGGCAAGAGGTGAAGCATAAATAAACTATCAAATCTAGTCACTTTAAGTGGGGGTAAAACCTATACATGCCAACTATTGCGGACCCCACGGTAATTATTGCAGTTGGTACTGTTTTTCCCTAAACAATATTTTATTATTTTTATTAGCAAGAAAGAGCAGCACAAACACAATCTACATGCAATTCTAGTCAAGTTACATATAAAGAACATTTTAAACAGAGCAACGGTTAAAAAGTTATTGCAATAACAGTTACAGTGGCAGACATTGTAATTACGGTCAAACAACAGGTAAACAAAGTCAAACATGGCAAAGGAGCACAAATTATTAAACTAGACACAAAACTAAGCAAGTTTCATATTTTACGCGTCGCGATCGGAGCTACGGTTAAAAAGTTATGGGCACCGCAAAAAAAACAATACAATCTGCCAATTAAATAAATAAAAAAACCTAGCAACAGAAAAAAACTAAACAGGCCGAAACTAGGCTATTTGGGCCCAACAGAAAAAAAAACAGAACTAATAAAAAAATAAAAAAGGGGTTGGGGCGCCTCACCTTGGTCCTGGCCCAAGTGGCCTGGCGTCCTGTGCTGGGCTGGGGAGGCCGTGGGCCACGTGGGCGAGGCCGGCCCACTGGCAGCTTGGCGGCCTGCCTCCCCTCACCCGATCCAGCGGGATCGAGGCCGGAGTCCCGCGGCGCGCGGCGGCGCCCTCCTGGCCGGCGACGGGTGGTTCTTCGAGGGGCGCGGAACAGGCAAGGGGGCTCGGCGCAGGAGGACACGAGCTCGAGGTGGGAGGAGGCCGGCGGCCTCGGCGTCGAGCTCCTGGCGGCGCCATGGCGGGCGGTGGCCGCGGCTCCCGATGCGGCGGCGTTCCATGGCGGCGGCCGGCTGCGTGCCCTGCGAGGAGAGAAGGAGACAGAGGGGATGAGAGGGAGAGGATGCGGAGGAGGGAGAGGAGAGGAGGTCGGCCTGGACGGGGGGCGCGGCGGCGAGCAACTCCGGCTGCCGGCGGCGGCTGAGGCGGACCCGTGGCGTGGAGGCGGCTCGGGCGTGGTGGGTTGCTCCACGGGATCCATTCCGGGCGACGTGGCAGCCTTCGGGGCCGTCGGATCTGCGATCCGATGGCTGAGATTTGCCTCTGGCTACGGAAACCCTAGAAAAGGGGTGGCAGTGTGGTGGTCTTTATATAGCCCCGGTGGCTGGCAGTTTGCAAAAACATCTCCGGTTTTTCTCTCGCACGCGCGGTGCTCACGTTTCTGACCGCCGGAGGTCCGCAGTACCTCCGATTCGGGTAAAACTTCGAACTGCGCGATCAGCGCATCGAGCTGGCGGCGTTCACCTCGCACTGGAACCGGTCCGAAAACACTTTCCGGCGCGCTATAAAAATAACCCGTTTAATTATTAAACGGGGTTTTTCGTTCCGTTGGTTGCGGCTGGTCTCGTGCGGTTTTTGCGACGGTGATCGGGCGAAACCCGGTGTCGCAAAGGTCGAGTGTCAGGGTGGCAAGGGTCGGTCTCCGTCCGATACGAGATAAGAGGGGAAAAAATAATCGCCGATCGATAAATCCGGGATGCAAACACCGCAAACAAATCAGTCAATCAAACAATTCACACCGATTTTTTTTTAATTTTTGTGAAAACTGGGATGTTACAGTCTCTCTCAAGCAACCCTGCAATTAAGAAACAAGATGTCTCTTGTGTCCCCAACACACCTAATACAACTAGGAATTGTATAGGTGCACTAGTTCGGCGAAGATATGGTAAAATATGGGTGATAGGTGTGGCAAAGCAAGGTAATAAAAATCTTTAATAAAAAGTGCAGAAAGAAAACATGTAACAAAAGTGAGTGCAAACGGTGTAACAATAGTGGAAACAAGTCCTAGGCTTCATACTTTCACTAGTGGCAACTCTCAACAATATTAACATAGTCTAATCACATGATATTTCCCATAAAACATGCAATGGAGACACACTCGAAGGTCATTCCTTTGTGGTCAAGAGAGGACGATAATTATGTAGGGCTACAAAAGCACACCTCAGAGTTCGTAGTTCTCAATCTATGGATTTCCCAATGTCACCGTGGCCATCCAAAGAGAGTACCACAATCAACACAACATATCTAAAGGATAGTCAAAGACAAGCACCAAAAGACTCTCAATCTTCAATCCACACACAAAAGAGGAAATCACTCATGAAAATATTCTTCTAACCCATGTCCAATAGACCGCTGTCACCTTGGTCTCGGGGATTATACTAGATAAGATCAATTGAGTACATCAAATCCAATACATAGAAGAAGGGGAAATATCATGGGATCACCCTAGATTAACATAGCCAATGATCACAATAAAGATCACATCATGGGAGAGAGAGAAACTACATAGATCAAGATACAAGCCTTAGCCCCGAGGGGGAACTACTCACACATGGATATGGTGAGTGAGAGAGAGTTGTTGATGGAGAGGTGCAACCCGGAGAAGATGAAGGAGACGGCGCCGGCGCCCACGACCACGGCGGTGGCCACGACCCTTGGGGCAGCGGCCCTTGGCCCCTTCTTCTTCCTTGGAGATGGTGCTGTTGTGGAGATTGATCTCCCCCTCAAGACGGATGCCAAGGGGGAGGAATTTTCGTGGTACCCTTTGACCTAGGTTTCCTCCCTTTATATAGACTCTCGGATTCCCGTCATCCAGATTACGTCTTCTGTATTTCGGAGTTTCTGGAAGCATCCGAACTCCGATTGGGCCAAATTTTATGTCTAAATCCACCGGAAAAAAATTCCCCTACAACTTTTTAGTTTTATGTTTTTCCGTTTGAGGTCGTGTTGTAGCGTTTCCGAGGCGATCTTTAAAACCTGTCTGGTGGGGACAGATTTCGGGAGAGTTAAAGTCCAACTCCTACAAGGCTCCTTTTTGTGATTTTTTCCTTTATCCAAGTAATTCCTACACATAAAGTACAAAACCAAGAACTTGTGCACTCTTGCAACTATTAATAGGTTAGTTCCAAAATATGTTATAAAAATATATGAAAGTATATCAAAAGCATAGCAATATCACACGAAACATGCATGGAGCAAGCAGAAATTATAGATACGTTTGGCACGTATCAACATCCCCAAGCTTAATTCCTGCTCGCCCTCGAGTAGGTAAATGATAACAAACATAATTTCTGTGGTGACATGCTAGCAACCATATAAGAACTTTGAAAGTAAACAAAGGGTGCAAGAGCTCTCGCTGTCCGTGAATCGAATGTCTCCAAATGGTGTTTGCGTGCAAGAAAAGGGATAGGGATATACGAGAGAGTAAAACATAGTTTTTATTGTTGAGAACTTAATCTACTAAAGTTTCACACTTGGTCTCTTTGGAATCTTATCTTGACTCATGCCCAGACCACTAGCCAGGTACAAGTCAAAATGATCCACTCCTTTTCGATATTTTGAGCACTCATGCAATGAATGAGCGTGAGCAAGAAAGCTGACACCTAAAAGGCGAAGCAGAAAGAAGGTGGAGAAGGAAGACAAAAAGGCGTGAAAGGCTCACATCAATGAGGACAATCATAGGCGAGAGATGGTCATATGATAGATATGATGTGAGGAGTAGGGATTGCCATGCAACGGATGCACATGTGAGCTAAAAGCTCTCCAAGGGGACTAGTGGGGGTGCATTTAACTTGCTTGCTCAAGAAGACCTAGAGCTCGTTTGAGGAGGCTCATCATTGGAATATACAAGCCAAGTTCTATAGTGTGAAGGTCCCAACATAGCTATATGCATGATGATGATCTCTATGGAGTACAAGAGATAAAGGATGAAGTACTAGTGTGGATCTCTCAAAAGGAATAGTAGTGTGCCCCCTTCTCTGTTTTTATTTTTATTTTTCTCCTTTTTTTACTTTTTTGTATTTTTTGGTGGCCTCAATGGCTCTTTCTATTTAACTCTCATTTGTCCTCTTTGGGATCTTTTGATTTGTCCACTTTGGGATCTTTTCCTCACTTTAAGGGCAACACACTATATATTACAAGAAGTATAGAAGATCTTTCACACTTTACAAAAGTACTCAACATAAACAAAATGTAGCTATCATGATGTATGCAATGTATGTCGCTGCGAGTGTAGCAGGAACATGTAGGACATGAAGATCAAGTCATGAAGAGGTGGATGTTGCATGGAAATATATCTCGGAAAGGCCATGGAAATGACTTGATAGGTAGGTATGGTGGCTGTTTTGAGGAAAGATATAAAGAGGTTTATGATGACAGAGCGTATCATGCCAAGGGTTTGGATGTACCGGCGAAGGTGGACGCCAACTCTCGGAATGAGAAGAAGGCAATGCACGGCACGGGAGAGGCTAGCAAATATGAGGAGGTGGAAGTGTCAACTTTCAATACTTACATTAGTCCGAAGAACTCATGCACTTATTATCGCTGACTCTCAATCTAATAAGGAGGTTCACAAAGAGACAAGTACCCCGAGGAGGAGTGTCTGGTGGTTTGGTTATCCTTGCGCATCCTCGACTCATGGTACGTGAGTGTACTCTAATATTCGATCCCTCCAAAGATTAGCGACCCATCTAGTAGCTAGAGTTCTCAACTAGTTTTGTAGGTTTTGAAAATAAACACGGATTGCCCAAAATACGACACCTATCACTAATAGGCTAGAGCTCTTGAAACCAAAAGTTCAAACATTACTCACATCAATACCTCAAAACTATTGCAAGTTACTACTAAAATTAAATAGCAACCTCAATTACCTACTCTCAAGACAAGACACAACTTAGTGCAACAACCAACTCTCTTAACAAGATAAATATGAAAACTAAGGAGAGTTCCTGCAACAAACTAAACAAAAAGCCAAGGCTCTTTCTAAAGACAAACTGAGACTAAAACTAAACATGGCAGTAGCTACGAAAAGAAAAAGAACAACTCACAGCTAAAAGAATAAGCATGGAAATCCTATGAGGAGTTCTAGTTCAAGCGGAGCGTGTTTCTCTCCCACACAAAGTAAGACGGGATCTAACTTGTTATGAACAGCAAGCAAAGCTAAAGAAAACTAAAAATAAAACCTAAGAGCGAGATGCTCCAAGCATAGCACATAACACATGAAGTGATAAAAATATAGTGAGACGAAGGACGAACTGATGATTGTTGATGGAGAAGGGGATGCACGGGGGCATCCCCAAGCTTAGACGCTTGAGTCTCCTTAAATATTTGTTGGGGATGCATGGGGGCATCCCCAAGCTTGAGCGCTTGACACTCCCGAATCTTCTTTCATCATCTTCCATCGCACACTTGAAAACTCCCTTCATACATAACTCATCATAAGCTGATTAGAGAGGTTAGTACCCTTAATAAATATATTTTTTCCACTGAATATAAAGATATTCTTGAAGAGCTACTGTTTCTCAAGATTGCCAAAAAGTTTTTGCAAAGAAAAATCAAGCTTAAGGTTTGCAAAAGTTAGGAGAGACAAAACGTGGCAGAATCTGTGAAAAACAGAACAGCAGGTAGGTAAGAATTGTTTAGGGATACTTCTGCAACTCAAATCAAAAAACTCAGAACATACGAAAGTTCCGTAATTGTATAGAGCATGCTGTGTAAACAATTCAGCTCAAAAAGATGAACTGGTGATTTATTCTGTTTTTTCCCGTCACGAGGACAGAATCTGTTTTCTGGACAGGATGTCACAACTTTCACTTCCCTTGTCATATGAGGCTATAATTGGCACAAAGCTTGAAAAATAAAGATACAATGATGTTGCTACAGTAGTAACAATCATCAAGACCACTAAAAACAGAAAGTAAAAACTCAAAATAAAGATAACAAGGGTTGTCTCCCTAGAGCTCTTTCTTTATAGCCATAAAGATAGGCTTAAGATTTTAATGATGCTCTCATAGGAATAAGGAATAAGAGTTGAAGAACAAAAGAGAGCATCAAGAAGAAAATAACAAACACATTTAAGTCTAACATGCTTCCTATGCAAAGGGATCTTGTAGAGAAATAACTCATGGAAGCATAAAGATATTAGCATAGGAAGGCAAAATAAGTGCAACTTCAAAACCTTCAACATAAAGAGAGGGAACTTGATATTATTGAAATATCTATAAGAATATGTTCCCCTCTCATAATAATTTTCAGTGGGGTCATGAATAAACTCAACAATATAAGTATCACATAAAAAATTCTTATCATGATCCACAAGCATAGAAAATTTGTTACTCTCCACATAAGAAAAATCCTTCTCGTTAGTAATAGTGGGAGAAAACTCAAGAAAATAGCTATCACATGAATCATTCTTATCATGATACACTTGCAAACATTTATTCTATATAGCATAAGTGTCATCACAATAATCATCATAGATAGGAGGCAAAGTATCATCAAAATAAATTTCCTCATCAAAATTTGGGGGGCTAAAAAATCATCTTCATAAAACGTAGCATCCCCAAGCTTATAGCTTTGCATATCATTAGGATAAAAGGTATTCAAAGAAGACATACTAATAACATTGCTACTAACATGAGTGTTGTGCAAATAATGAAGCTCCATAGGCTTTTTGATTTTCTCTTCAAACACTTCATGTCCCAACTCAAGGTAGAGCTCATAAAGCTCTCTCATAATATTTTTGTTGTTTTCCATAAGTCTAACCAGTGAAAATAAAAACAAGAAACAAAAAGATTTTATTGCAAGATCTAAAGATATACCTTCAACGCTTACCTCCCCGGCAACGGCGCCAGAAATAGCTTGATGTCTACGCACGCTTCTATTCTTGTAGACCATGTTGGGCCTCCAAGCGCAGAGGTTTGTAGGACAACAGCAATTTGTCACAACCCCAAGTTAGGTATGTGCTAGGATCAAGTGCTACCTTGCATCATGTGAAAAATTCAAAAAGAAAATCAAAATTGGGGAAAACAAAAGCCCTGAGAATTTTAAATCAAATGGCCAGATAAAAATCTTTTTCCAAAAATCATTTGAACATTTGGAAAATTCCTATAAATGGTGCTGATCATTTTAAAAATGGTTTGGGATCAATCCCATGATCATGGATTTTTCTAATTTTCAAATAGTGCCTTGGAAAATTAAAAGAACCCCTATTTGATTTGAAATTCAAATTATTTGAATTTCAAAAATGCCCAAAAGTTATGAGTGGCTAGCTCTCTATTTTATGAGACCACATAAAAATTTGCGGCATTTAAAAAAATGCCTAGGTTTTTTTTCCTAGGCAGAACAAATAGAACAGAATTAAATAAAAAGAAAAGGGCAGGGAAAGCTTACCTCTTGCCCAGGGCGAGGCCCAACAGACGGCCCAGCAGCCTTCTCCCTTTTCTTCTACCTCCCCGCGCCCCTAAGGTGCTCGGTGGAAAGCCACCGACGCCACCGACGACGCCACGACGACGCTGAGCCGCTTCCAGAGCCTCCCCCTCCTCCTAAGCGTGCCACGGAGACGCCCAGAGCCCCGCAGCACTTCTCCCCCTCACCCGGCTTCCTCTACCTCTCTCCCTCGTCGATTTCCTCTCTATCCCGAGCCCGCCGGAGAGCACCGCCGCCGCCCAGTCGTGGCCAACGGCAGCCATACGCCGAGCTAGCCTGTCCAGCCGCATCGCAGACGTCGTCTTTGTCTTCAAGCACAAGCAATCGAACCAGGGAGCCCCGAGTACGACGCCTGCTTCGAGAGATCACCGCCGGCCGCCGCAACAGACTTCTCCAAATTCGTCGCCGTGGAACCCTCATCGACTCCGCCGTCTCCTCCATCGCGCCCAGGGTGAGCTGTAGCTCGAAAACCCTCTGGATCCGCCTTTGTTTGCGTACTCTAGCAACGTCCGCCATGAAAGCCGAGCCTCGCCGCCGCCATGTCCGGTGAGGTACTTGCTTCCGTGCACTACCACCCCAACCGCCTAGCCTACTACACTCCTGGTCACCCCAGCAAGCGTTTGCACCAAGCCACGGTCAAAGGCGTGCTCCAGAGCGCCTTCCCGACGTCGCCGTGTTTCGGCCGCCGCGCTCCTCGTCGCCAGCATGGATCCAGGCCTCCCCGAGGTCCCCGACGTACTCTACGCGAAGCGCACGAGCAAGAGACACCCCCTGGTGCCCTCCTCTTCCCTCCCCGTGGCCCGTAGCGCTGTCCCGACGGAGCGCCGCCGCGCACAGGACGCCGGCGGTTAACCGCCGGCCGATTAGGCCTTAAGCACCCACTAATCGCCCCCTTTGACCCAATGACAGGTGGGGCCCCAGCCCCTAATCCCTCACTGTTAGTTTAAACTAACAGGGGTTTTAACCCGGAGAGGCTGACCAGTGGGGCCCCTTGTCAGTTTGACTCGGGTCAAACCCCCCTGACGCCAGCATGACACCACAGTGACGCATTAATCCCTTTTTCTAATTTAAGAAATTCCAGAAAATACCCCAAACTTTGGAAATTCATAGAAAATTCATTTTAACTCCAAATTGGACAAATAATATATGAAAAATGATCAGGAGAAAATTATCTTTCCAAATATGAAACTTTCAACTATGTTGGAGTTGATTTTAAAATGGTACCAGTAGCATATGTCATTTGATTTATTTGAAATTAATTCAAATTCAAATCAAATGCTTTTGCAACTTGGACCATGGAATTATGCTACATTTCACCTACACTTCAGAAGCTTATCACACACATGATCATTTGGATTACAAAATACAAACGCTAGCAAATGCAACTTGGACCAATTTAAATACATTTGGAGTTTGAATTTGAATTCACTTTCAAATCAACTTCAATTAACTTGTTGCAAATGGAACCTAGATCACATCAATATAATTCACATCATTTGACAACATAATCATGTGCTTGAGCATTGCAACTTATTTATGCTTTGTTTATATTGTTTGCTCGGATAGAAGTGGATCCGGAGCTCGAGATCACCCCCTTCGTTGAAGACCCCCGTGACTGAACCTCGTCAGCAAGGCAAGCAAACCCCCATTGATCATGTCTATAAAATCCCACTTCCCTCTCATGTCTCGCTTATGCATTATTTAGGATGATCACCATGATAACGTTTCTACCGTATAGTTGAACCCATATCCTTTGCATGACCTATCATCTTGTCACAGTAGTAAGCAAACCACAATCCTAGCAGATGTAGGAGTTGGTTGATATCATGTGGCCCCTGTAACTGTTACTGCTTATTGCATGCTTAGCGGTACAATGAGGTTGCTTATGATGTGAGTCGGGATGATGATAAACATGGTGTTGATGAAAGTGAAACGTGTTGGTGAATCTACCCTAATACAAGGTGAACGATGAGAGGCTGTGTAGGAGTACACAGTGGGTTGTCTCGTTGAACACTGCCTTAAGTCCGAGTTCTTGTGTGGTGATCCAAGAAGAAGAGTACAACCACACATTGGGCTCACTGACCCCTCTCGACCTAGTACCTCACCCCGTTCGAACCCCAGAAGTCGCAGTAGTTCGGAGTTCTGGTAGGGCTGTGGCACGGTCTGCGAAGTGGATGAACGGCTTTTCAAGACCGGCTTGGGACCCTGCACACATCGTTTGAGGCTGTACTGGAACCTCGGCCGGACTTCCATACGGATCCCCCTCAGATAGGCGACTCTCTGGACTAGAACGGAGCTGTGGGCGAAGTGTCGTGGCAACATCCTCACCGGTACCCGCTTGAAGGGTCCCACTCCCAGGCGGTAACTGATGAGTGTGTGTGTGTAGCGGTACACCCCTGCAGGGTTAACAAAACTATTCGAATAGCCGCGTCCGCGGTTAAGGACTGCTTGGAGAGCTGTGCTCGATTATTAGACAACTTGAACTGGATACTTCTAAAATACACCAAGATAAGCGTGAGTGCTATGGTGTGCTTCTCGTGGGGAAGTCGAGGAAGTAACCATAGTGGTGTAATTGGTTGAAGAGATGTAGTGGACTCGTGTACGCTTCTTACCTCAAGTCTGGTATTCGTAGTTCAGGATTAGCCAAGTCAAAGCTGGCACTTCTGCAAGTGAAACCCCACCTCCCTTTACCTTGATACATGTGCATGAGTAGTATAGCTCCTATGTAAGTCTTGATGAGTACGACTTTGTACTCACGTTTGCTTAATCTATGTTTTAGATGAACCCACCGACCCCGATGGTGATTTTTACCCGAAGCTTGAAGAATGAAGACTCAGACCAAGACCAAGCTAGTGTAGTCCCAGTCAGACGACTGGTTCCCTCATGGAGGGCTTGTTTTTAGATAAGGCTTCTCTAAGCCATTTGTTAAACTTGTCTGTACTCAGACCTACTTGCTTCCGCTTGTCTGTTGTAATGTTGGATCACCTGCTTGTGATCTCTGTGTGCACTCTGTAAGAGTTATTAATAAAGATGTATACTTTGTAGAGAATTGCAATGATACCTACTGTTCATACAAGGCATGTGTGCTGCGTGTATGTTTATAACATGCATGTCTTAGTATGGGTTTTCGAGACCTTAGTTGTGATCTGGCTGGCGGTCTTTTATACACCAAGTGGCCCTTAGATGTGCGCAGCTTGGGGCATCGCGATGCGATTGTTCGAGACTCTGTCTCGTGCACACTTTGATGTATGATCGAGCCCGCCCTAGACCCCGACTAAGTGATCGGGCTGGAGTAAGCCTATGTAAGGGTTATAATACAATCGATAGTATGGTTGAGGCGACTTGTCTATGAGTATGGGAGTTCACCACCCATATCATTTAGACTTGTGTGCGGACGATGAGGACCCATTTCAGTTGATCATCCGGCCTGGATGGGATGCCCCTCACGTTTGATGCTTTCCGAGAACGTTCTGTGCTTGGCCTTGTCTGCTTAGAAAAGTGGGTACGGTTCTCGGCTCTCCATATGATTGTGTCTTAGCTGTACTTGCATACACTAACCCCGGGTCCCGACAGACTTGGTATCAGAGCAGGAGTGACTGTAGGATTATCAGCCTTGGCCGAAGTAGAGTCTAGCATTCTATAGTTATATAGTTACTCTGGGTATATAAGGGAACAACGTAAGGCTTCTTTTTCTCCTTACCCTCATCGATCTAAGTTCTGAGTCACCCTCATCTTATTCTACGGGAAGATAGGACTAGGCTCATCTATGTCTTACTAGAACATCTCGTTGATTGCCTCCTTATAGCCGTAGGATTGTTGTGGTTGTCCAGAGTCTCCGTATTTTGAGTTCCTTGAAGAAGTTATGTCCAATTTCTTCGAGGTTGTTTCATTTTCCATCCCAGTGTAGCCGTTATGCTGCCGGATTTGTTCCGTGTTTCTTGAGTCATTGCATTTGCATTATAGTCTTCTCCTTCTGAAATCATATCCTTTTATCCTTGACTCCATCGTACAACCTGTTTTGATTGTTGATTTTTATCACACAGGATGTCAGGTGGAACTCGTAGTGCTGTTCTTCGGAATCGAGACCGTGACCGGAATCGAAATGATGATGAACTTCCACCACCGCCTTCTGCGGCGGAGATCATGATGGAAGCTGAGCGGAATAGACGTGATCAAACACGCCTTCTGGAGCTCATCGAGCAGAATACCGCCCACCATCGTAATGTGGTGGTCAGCATTCAGGACTTCATCCTCCTCAAGCCACCGGTATTCCGATGTTCTTCTGAGCCCCTTGAAGCTGATGATTGGCTCCGTTCCATCGAGCGTAAGCTTGATACAACACATGTTGCTCCCGATGACCGAGTTGTTTTCACGGTATACTTCTTGGAAGGTGCTGCTCTTCAGTGGTGGGAGAACTATGTTGCTATGCAGCCAGATAGTCACGTAGTGACTTGGCAGGAGTTCTGTGTTGCCTTTCGAGGGTACCACATTCTGGATGAGTTGATGGAGCGCAAGAAGGAAGAGTTCTGCAATCTGAATCAATGAGAGATGTCCATTCATGAGTATGTGAGGGAATTCAACCGTCTTGCTCGGTATGCCCAAGATGAGATCACCACCGATGCCAGAAAGCAGGCAAGGTTCCGCAAGGGACTTAGCCCCATCCTCCGTCATGATCTCAACCTCATCGAATTTTCCACCTTTGAGGATTTAGTCAACAGATCCTTCAGAGCTAAGCATGGCAATGAAGTTTTCGAGAAGTCTCGCAAGCATGCTCTTGAGCTTGCCCCTTCTTCCAGTTCACGCCCTCAGAAGCGTATGATCTGGATTCCTAATAGTTTGATCCACCAAAACAACCCACCGAGGCCATCCCTTGTGCCGCCTCGTCCACCAGCTCCACCAAACAACCCAGCTCCCCGCACTATCTTCGGAGCCTGCTTTAGATGTGGCCAGCCTGGTCACTACTCTCGTGAGTGCCCCGTCAACCAAAATGCTCCACCCCATGCCAAAGGAAAACCCATTATTCATGCCAAACCACCCCCGAAGGTTTCCACTTCCAAGCCATCCACCTCAGAAAATCTTGGACGTGTGAACCAAATCTCAACTGAGGAAACTGATAGTACTTCTGATGTCATTCTTGGTACGCTCCCAGTCAATTTTGTTCCCACTTCTGTCCTTTTCGATCCAGGGGCATCTCACTCATTCATGTCGGAAAGTTATGCACTTCGACATGATGTATCCTTTGAAGAAATGTTCACCCCTATGATCATTCAAACACCTGGTTCCAAGTGGCAAACTAATAGAGTAAGCCATGGTAATCAAATTGCAATTGAGGGTTTAGTATTCCTTGCTTCACTCATAGCACTCAAGTCTTCAGACATTGATGTCATCTTGGTATGGATTGGTTATCAAGACAACATGCTTTTCTTGATTGTAAAGCCAAGTCAGTTAGACTTACACATCCTTCAGGCCAGACAATAGATTACACCTCACCCAGATCAAGAAACCAAGTACAATCTTTGAATGTGCTTCCCCTTCCTGACCTTGAAGATGTTCCGGTGGTTCGTGACTTCCCGGATGTCTTTCCTGAAGAGCTGCCGGGAATGCCACCCGACAGATGTGTAGAGTTCATAGTGGATCTTGCCCCAGGAACCGCACCCATTTCTAGACGCCCATACAAAATGGCCCCACGTGAGTTAGCTGAGCTTAAAACCCAACTGGAAGCTTTGTTGGAAAAAGGCTTCATCCGCCCTAGCTCATCGCCATGGGGTTGCCCCGTTCTGTTCGTAACGAAGAAAGATGGAACAGAAAGGATGTGCGTAGACTATCGCCCGCTAAATTTAGCGACGATAAAGAACAAGTACCCACTGCCCAGGATCAATGATCTTTATGATCAACTTGCCGGATCCTCTGTCTTCTCCAAGATGGATTTGAGATTAGGTTATCATCAAATCAAGATCCGAAGCGAGGACATTCCAAAAACGGCTTTTACTACTCGTTATGGTCTTTACGAGTACACCGTCATGTCCTTTGGTTTAACCAATGCCCCCGCCACTTTCTCACGCATGATGAACTCGATCTTCATGGAGTATTTGGACCAGTTCGTCGTGGTTTACCTCGATGACATCCTTATATACTCGAAGAACGAAGAAGAACATGCCGAACACCTAAGGCTGGTATTGATGAAACTTAGAGAGCATCGCCTGTATGCTAAATTCTCCAAGTGTGAATTTTGGCTACCAGAAGTGACCTACTTAGGCCACGTGATTTCTGCAAAAGGCATTGATGTGAATCCCGAGAGAGTTCAGGCCGTCATTGACTGGACTCCACCTGAATCGGTTAAGCAAGTTAGGAGTTTTCTTGGCCTAGCCAGCTATTGCCGTCGCTTCGTTGAGAACTTCTCCAAAGTTGCAAAGCCTCTGACTGAACTCCTCAAGAAAGATAAGAAATTCCTATGGACTCCCAAGTGCGAGGAAAGCTTTCAAGAGCTAAAAAGAAGATTGACTTCTGCACCCGTACTTGCACCTCCAGACACCAAAAAGGATTTCGAGATCTATTGTGACGCCTCACGGCAAGGGTTCGGATGCATACTTCTGCAAGATCGACATGTGGTAGCTTATGATTCATGCCAGTTGCGGCCACATGAAGAGAACTATCCTACCCATGACCTTGAACTCGCTGCCGTAGTTCATGCCCTAACAACTTGGCCACATTACCTCCTTGGTAATCGTTGTGAGATTTATTCCGACCACCAAAGCCTCAAATACATTTTCACCCAGCCAGATCTTAATCTCAGGCAAAGACGCTGGATTGAGTTGATAAAAGATTACGACGTAGTAATTTCTTACACCCCAGGCAAAGCCAATGTCATGGCTGATGCACTAAGTCGTAAGTCGTATTGTAACAACCTCATGTTACAACAGTATCAACCACTTCTTCATGAGGAATTTCGAAAGCTTAATCTCGAGATTGTTCCTCGTGGATCTCTTTTCAACTTGGTGGCGAAACCAACTCTTGAGGATCAAATCATAGTTTCCCAAAAGCGTGCACGAGGTGTTCGCCGGATCAAGGAGAACATTGCTAGCGGAGTTGCTAAATGTTTCTCCATAGATAGCAAGGGAACGGTATTCTTTGGAAATCGTTTGGTAGTACCTAAGAATAGGGAACTAAGGCAACTCATCCTCAAAGAAGCCCATGACACACCCCTCTCAATTCATCCCGGTAGCACAAAAATGTACCGAGATCTACGCCAGAGATTTTGGTGGACTAGGATGAAGAGAGACATTGCTCAATTTGTTGCCGAATGTGATGTTTGTCGTCGCATTAAGGCAGAACATCAAAGACCTGCTGGTACACTTCAACCTTTGTCTATTCCCGAGTGGAAATGGGACAAAGTCGGTATGGACTTCATCACCGGCTTTCCAAAAACCCAGAAAGGAAACGATGCCATCTTCGTTGTCATAGATAGGCTTTCCAAAGTTGCTCACTTCCTTCCAGTTCGCGAGTCTATAACTGCTAGCCAGTTAGCGGACTTGTATGTCTCTAGAATTGTGTCCCTTCATGATGTTCCTTTGGAAATCAATTCTGATCGTGGTAGCCTTTTCACCTCTAGATTTTGGGGAAGCTTCCAACGTGCTATGGGAACTCATCTCTCCTTTAGTACAACTTTCCATCCTCAGTCTAGTGGTCAAGTCGAAAGGGTTAACCAAATTCTTGAAGACATGCTCAGAGCTTGTGTTATATCTTTCGGAAAGAATTGGGAGAAATCTCTTCCATTTGCCGAATTTGCTTATAACAATAGTTTTCAATCTAGTCTGAACATGGCTCCTTTTGAACTCCTTTATGGACGACGATGTCGAACACCTTTAAACTGGCCAAAAACCGGTGAAAGACAATTCTTTGGACCGGACATGATCAAGGAAGCAGAAGAGCAAGTTCGCATTGTTCGTGATCAATTGAAAGCAGCCCAGTCTCGTAAGAAAAGCTACTATGATCGTCATCATAGGCAGGAAAGCTAGAATCTGGATGAGAAGGCTTACCTCCGGGTTACTCCTCTGAAGGGAACCCAAAGATTCGGTATCAAAGGCAAGTTGGCCCCACGTTACATCGGACCTTTCCGCATTCTTGCTAAACGTGGAGAAGTTGCCTACCAACTTGAACTACCCCCGCACCTTTCCCGAGTACATGATGTACTCCATGTGTCACAACTCAGGCGTTGCTTCAAGGACCCCATCCGCGAAGTCGACCATGAAACGCTTGATCTACAAGATGACCTTTCTTATCGAGAATACCCTGTTCGTATTCTTGATTCAGCAGAGCGTGTCACTCGCCGAAAGAAGATCAAGTTTCTGAAAGTTCAGTGGTCTCACCACTCCGAGAAAGAATCCACGTGGGAAAGAGAAGACCGTCTCCATGCCGAGTACCCCTCCTTCCTCCCGCAGACTTCTGAATCTCGGGACGAGATTCTTTTGAGTGGGGGCGAGTTGTCACAACCCCAAGTTAGGTATGTGCTAGGATCAAGTGCTACCTTGCATCATGTGAAAAATTCAAAAAGAAAATCAAAATTGGGGAAAAGAAAAGCCCTGAGAATTTTAAATCAAATGGCCAGATAAAAATCTTTTTCCAAAAATCATTTGAACATTTGGAAAATTCCTATAAATGGTGCTGATCATTTTAAAAATGGTTTGGGATCAATCCCATGATCATGGAATTTTCTAATTTTCAAATAGTGCCTTGGAAAATTAAAAGAACCCCTATTTGATTTGAAATTCAAATTATTTGAATTTCAAAAATGCCCAAAAGTTATGAGTGGCTAGCTCTCTATTTTATGAGACCACATAAAAATTTGGGGCATTTAAAAAAATGCCTAGGTTTTTTTCCAAGGCAGAACAAATAGAACAGAATTAAATAAAAAGAAAAGGGCAGGGAAAGCTTACCTCTCGCCCAGGGCGAGGCCCAACAGACGGCCCAGCAGCCTTCTCCCTTGTCTTCTACCTCCCCGCGCCCCTAAGGTGCTCGGTGGAAAGCCACCGACGCCACCGACGACGCCACGACGATGCTGAGCCGCTTCCAGAGCCTCCCCCTCCTCCTAAGCGTGCCACGGAGACGCCCAGAGCCCCGCAACACTTCTCCCCCTCGCCCGACTTCCTCTACCTCTCTCCCTCGTCGATTTCCTCTCTATCCCGAGCCCGCCGGAGAGCACCGCCGCCGCCCAGTCGTGGCCAACGGCAGCCATACGCCGAGCTAGCCTGTCCAGCCGCATCGCAGACGTCGTCTTCGTCTTCAAGCACAAGCAATCGAACCAGGGAGCCCCGAGTACGACGCCTGCTTCGAGAGATCACCACCGGCCGCCGCAACAGACTTCTCCAAATTCGTCGCCGTGGAACCCTCATCGACTCCGCCGTCTCCTCCATCGCGCCTAGGGTGAGATGTAGCTTGAAAACCCTCTGGATCCGCCTTCGTTTGCGTACTCTAGCAACGTCCGCCATGAAAGCCGAGCCTCGCCGCCGCCATGTCCGGTGAGGTACTTGCTTCCGTTCACTACCACCTCAACCGCCTAGCCTACTACACTCCTGGTCACCCCAGCAAGCGTTTGCACCAAGCCACGGTCAAAGGCGTGCTCCAGAGCGCCTTCCCGACGTCGCCGTGTTTCGGCCGCCGCGCTCCTCGTCGCCGGCATGGCTCCAGGCCTCCCCGAGGTCCCCGGCGTACTCCACGCGAAGCGCACGAGCAAGAGACACCCCCTGGTGCCCTCCTCTTCCCTCCCCGTGGCCCGTAGCGCTGTCCCGACGGAGCGCCGCCGCGCACAGGACGCCGGCGGTTAACCGCCGACCGATTAGGCCTTAAGCACCCACTAATCGCCCCCTTTGACCCAATGACAGGTGGGGCCCCAACCCCTAATCCCTCACTGTTAGTTTAAACTAACAGGGGTTTTAACCCGGAGAGGCTGACCAGTGGGGCCCCTTGTCAGTTTGACTCAGGTCAAACCCCCCTGACGCCAGCATGACACCACAGTGACGCATTAATCCCTTTTTCTAATTTAAGAAATTCCAGAAAATACCCCAAACTTTGGAAATTCATAGAAAATTCATTTTAACTCCAAATTGGACAAATAATATATGAAAAATGATCAGGAGAAAATTATCTTTCCAAATATGCAACTTTCAACTATGTTGGAGTTTATTTTAAAATGGGACCAGTAGCATATGTCATTTGATTTATTTGAAATTAATTCAAATTCAAATCAAATGCTTTTGCAACTTGGACCATGGAATTATGCTACATTTCACCTACACTTCAGAAGCTTATCACACACATGATCATTTGGATTACAAAATACAAACGCTAGCAAATGCAACTTGGACCAATTTAAATACATTTGGAGTTTGAATTTGAATTCACTTTCAAATCAACTTCAATTAACTTGTTGCAAATGGAACCTAGATCACATCAATATAATTCACATCATTTGACAACATAATCATGTGCTTGAGCATTGCAACTTATTTATGCTTTGTTTATATTGTTTGCTCGGATAGAAGTGGATCCGGAGCTCGAGATCACCCCCTTCGTTGAAGACCCCCGTGACTGAACCTCGTCAGCAAGGCAAGCAAACCCCCATTGATCATGTCTATAAAATCCCACTTCCCTCTCATGTCTCGCTTATGCATTATTTAGGATGATCACCATGATAACGTTTCTACCGTATAGTTGAACCCATATCCTTTGCATGACCTATCATCTTGTCACAGTAGTAAGCAAACCACAATCCTAGCAGATGTAGGAGTTGGTTGATATCATGTGGCCCCTGTAACTGTTACTGCTTATTGCATGCTTAGCGGTACAATGAGGTTGCTTATGATGTGAGTCGGGATGATGATAAACATGGTGTTGATGAAAGTGAAACGTGTTGGTGAATCTACCCTAATACAAGGTGAACGATGAGAGGCTGTGTAGGAGTACACAGTGGGTTGTCTCGTTGAACACTGCCTTAAGTCCGAGTTCTTGTGTGGTGATCCAAGAAGAAGAGTACAACCACACATTGGGCTCACTGACCCCTCTCGACCTAGTACCTCACCCCGTTCGAACCCCAGAAGTCGCAGTAGTTCGGAGTTCTGGTAGGGCTGTGGCACGGTCTGCGAAGTGGATGAACGGCTTTTCAAGACCGGCTTGGGACCCTGCACACATCGTTTGAGGCTGTACTGGAACCTCGGCCGGACTTCCATACGGATCCCCCTCAGATAGGCGACTCTCTGGACTAGAACGGAGCTGTGGGCGAAGTGTCGTGGCAACATCCTCACCGGTACCCGCTTGAAGGGTCCCACTCCCTGGCGGTAACTGATGAGTGTGTGTGTGTAGCGGTACACCCCTGCAGGGTTAACAAAACTATTCGAATAGCCGCGTCCGCGGTTAAGGACTGCTTGGAGAGCTGTGCTCGATTATTAGACAACTTGAACTGGATACTTCTAAAATACACCAAGATAAGCGTGAGTGCTATGGTGTGCTTCTCGTGGGGAAGTCGAGGAAGTAACCATAGTGGTGTAATTGGTTGAAGAAATGTAGTGGACTCGTGTACGCTTCTTACCTCAAGTCTGGTATTCGTAGTTCAGGATTAGCCAAGTCAAAGCTGGCACTTCTGCAAGTGAAACCCCACCTCCCTTTACCTTGATACATGTGCATGAGTAGTATAGCTCCTATGTAAGTCTTGCTGAGTACGACTTTGTACTCACATTTTCTTAATCTATGTTTTAGATGAACCCACCGACCCCGATGGTGATTTTTACCCGAAGCTTGAAGAATGAAGACTCAGACCAAGACCAAGCTAGTGTAGTCCCAGTCAGACGACTGGTTCCCTCGTGGAGGGCTTGTTTTTAGATAAGGCTTCTCTAAGCCATTTGTTAATCTTGTCTGTACTCAGACCTACTTGCTTCCGCTTGTCTGTTGTAATGTTGGATCACATGCTTGTGATCTCTGTGTGCACTCTGTAAGAGTTATTAATAAAGATGTATACTTTGTAGATAATTGCAATGATACCTACTGTTCATACAAGGCATGTGTGCTGCGTGTATGTTTATAACATGCATGTCTTAGTATGGGTTTTCGAGACCTTAGTTGTAATCTGGCTGGCGGTCTTTTATACACCAAGTGGCCCTTAGATGTGCGCAGCTTGGGGCATCGCGATGCGATTGTTCGAGACTCTGTCTCGTGCACACTTTGATGTATGATCGAGCCCGCCCTAGACCCCGACTAAGTGATCGGGCTGGAGTAAGTCTATGTAAGGGTTATAATACAATCGATAGTATGGTTGAGGCGACTTGTCTATGAGTATGGGAGTTCACCACCCATATCATTTAGACTTGTGTGCGGACGATGAGGACCCATTTCAGTTGATCATCCGGCCTGGATGGGATGCCCCTCACGTTCGATGCTTTCCGAGAACGTTCTGTGCTTGGCCTTGTCTGCTTAGACAAGTGGGTACGGTTCTCGGCTCTCCATATGATTGTGTCTTAGTTGTACTTGCATACACTAACCCCGGGTCCCGACACAATTTCCCTCAAGTGGATGACCTAAGGTTTATCGAACTCAGGGAAGTAGAGGTTGAAGATGGTCTCTCTCAAGCAACCCTGCAATTAAGAAACAAGAAGTCTCTTGTGTCCCCAACACACCTAATACAACTAGGAGTTGTATAGGTGCACTAGTTCGGCGAAGAGATGGTAAAATATGGGTGATAGGTGTGACAAATCAAGGTAATATAAATCTGTAATAAAAAGTGCAGCAAGAAAACATGTAACAAAAGTGAGTGCAAACGGTGTAACAATAGTGTAAACAAGGCCTAGGCTTCATACTTTCACTAGTGGCAACTCTCAACAACATTAACATAGTCTAATCACATGATATTTCCCATAAAACATGCAATGGAGACGCACTCGAAGGTCATTCCTTTGTGGTCAAGAGAGGACGAGAATTATGTAGGGATACAAAAGCACACCTCAGAGTTCGTAGTTCTCAATCTATGGATTTCCCAATGTCACCGCGGCCATCCAAAGAGAGTACCACAATCACCACAACATATCTAAAGGATAGTCAAAGACAAGCACCAAAAGACTCTCAATATTCAATCCACACACAAAAGAGGAAATCACTCATGAAAATATTCTTCTAACCCATGTCCAATAGACCGCTGTCACCTTGGTCTCGGGGATTATACTAGATAAGATCAATTGAGTACATCAAATCCAATACATAGAAGAAGGGGAAACATCATGGGATCACCCGAGATTAACATAGCCAATGATCACAACAAAGAACATTCATAACCTTTTCAATTATCCCAAGTGGTATTTTGAATGGGATACATTCATTAGGTGGAGGGAGCTTGGGTCAAGGAAGTACTCCACTGCAGCGGCCGATCAGGCAAAACAGTAAAAGCACAAAAGTAGAACGGGGTGAGATTATATCATTACAGGATAACTGACTTCCTACGGTAAGACAAAGTAAAGGTAAAGGTTGCAGCCGCACTAGCATTTATGGTGGCTATCGTTCTATTAGAGTAGAGGTAAGATCCAAGAAACGCTCGCGACTTCGTGTCATAAGTCTGCTATCCACCTACTTACGTCAAGCATAACACAACCTGGATCTTCTCTCGGTCCCCCTGGACGAAGAAAAGCAACCAAGGCACTCACACGGTAGGCAAGTTTTAATTATGATTCAGATTGATGTTATTCTATGAACAAGGAGTAGGTCTCAAGTCGTACATAACCGCGGACACGGCTTTTCGAAAAGATTTAACCCTGCAGGGGTGTACCAACTGCCCATCATAGGCTTCGCATGTACGCCCGGTTTCCACTTGGCTACGTAAACGCCTGAAACTCCAGAACGTCAGAGTCCCTCTAACTAACAACACACAATTCCGGGTGGCCCCCGGGGAGTCGACATCCGATCCAAAAGCCGTCCAAGCTCTCGAATCGGCCTCTTCCGTATGGCCAAGGTCGGGTTTAGTCTCGCCTATACAACAGGGGACTTCCCTAGCTCACCAGTGTGGACCAACCAGAGGAACTATGTTTCCGTTGGTCCGGGTTGTTTCGAAAACAGCTAGGGTACCAACCAAGCACACACACGTTTGCAAAAGTAAATCAGCTCGGGCCACCACTAGAACTGTATGAAGCTAGGTAGGTAAGACAAGGGGACCCCATAGAATCCCACACACGATTAGGCACGCTCGTCAAGAAACACAATACCCGGAACTCGGGACCTAGGTGACTCAAATGGAACAAAACACCTGGCGGGAACAGCCTGGTCTCCCATCGTTCGTCAAGTATAAAATTTAACATCATAATAATAAATATCAACCAACTTCTTTAAATAACATGATAACCCAAACCAAAGCAATAGGGTAAGCATCAAGTTTTCCTACTCATACTAAGCAATGGCTGAGCAGCGGTAACTTAGCAATACGTAGTTTTGCTGGGATGTGGGGATCATGGCTGTTTGGGTTTTTGAAGGTGGCATACTCAAAGTGGATAGGATCAAACAACCGTTCTAGGCTACAGCTAAGCAGGTAGGCAGAAAGGTATCAAGTAATGGTATGAATCTTCCCCTTGCCTGGGTAATCGGTCGTCGAAGCAGACACAGCAGGGTCCTCGGGCTCGGTGTCGGAAACCTCCACGTAAGTCTCCTCGGCGGTCTCAGGTGCTAACGTAAGGTACCGGCAAGGAAAGGCACACAAGTAAGTAACGGGTACATTGCACAGGCAAGGATGGTATGAGCAAGTTTAAGGTGACATGCTGTGACCATATCTAGTCAATTTAAATGAAGGTGGTGACGACACGTCGACAATTTCATATGCAATTTATTTACGTGAAGATGGCCTTGGTCATAGCCTTATTTTGGTGTAAGTAGCATGTCAACATGGCATGAGCAACAAATGCATATAACATAAATAAAACAACGTGAAAAGTAATCATCGATTCCGGAGACGGAGTAGTGTTGGTGAATTTGACACAAGGAAGGTGCAACAAAAGTTGGAAACCAGCCACTTGCATATGACAATATGTTAGGGGCTGACTTTGAAGAAAGATGATTGAAGATGACAATGAAACAAACTTGAAAAGGACTGATGATAATCATTTCAAAATGCACTGAAGTTGAAATGATGCAAGAAGAAAGACAGATGATTCTGGATCAGGTGGTCACACCTTGTTCACACGAGTTGCACAAAACTTCATGAGGACAACACCATTGCAATCCTTGCAGAGAACTACCCCAAACCCATATATAATATGGCACCATCTGAATTTGCAAACACAGTTGCAAATTCAACTGGAGTTCAGGGGGCTGGGTGCAAATGTTACACTACATGCATTTGGGAAAAGCTCAAATGATTGAATCATTATCACCATGCAACTCCTTGGATGAAACTACCCAAAATTCATATATGGCATGGACAATTTGAATTTGGGCAAGACTTGGTCAAAACAAAAGAAAAAGGAGGGGGTTTATTGCAAAATTACCACACCTCAATTATTAGAGGGGGCAAGGTGCAAAATAGACCTCACCATTGATATCAGTGGCTTAAATCACCCCAAATTCATATATAATATGCCCCTAATTGCAAAGGATGTTCAAACCAGACTTGAATTTGAATTCAAATTCAAATTTGAACTTAAAACAGAAAAGAAATCAAAGAAAAAAAATAGAAAAGGGCTCAGGCCACATGGGCTGGCCTCGGGCAAAGGCCCAACTCCTTCTCCTCTACTCTCAGCCTACGAGCCCACTGGACAGTGGCCACTTGGGCCAGGCCCAGCTCTGCGAGAGATAGACAAACGAAAAAAAGAAAAACCAAGGCTACGCCCCGGCTGGGACTCGATCCCTGGTCTCCTGGTTCAAACTCCAGCGCCACGACCACCACGCTACTCGAACCACTCTGAAGGAAAAACGAGATGCAGGGCAGAAGTACTGAAGTGCTCCGGTAAACTGAAACTGAAGAAATCGACAGCGCAGCTCCTGACGGGGAAACATACATCGGCAGAGGCCGTTTTCCTTCGTCCGTGGCCTTGGATAGGAACCCCCGGCGAGTCGACGGCGACCTCCCTGGTCTAGCTGGACCTGCCAGGATTCCATTTTTCCCATCACCTCACTCTGCGGCTGGGGAACGGAGATGCCACGGTCGCGGGAAGATCGCGGCGGCGTGCCTCCTCGGAGGGCAGTTTCAGACATCGGCGACGGCAAAAAAAGGGGGCGCGCGGCGCAAGGCTGCTCCTTGCGGCGCCTAGACGTGCACTGAGCGAACCCACGACGGCCCAGCGCGTGAGCTGGCCTCGCCACGGCCACGCCGACCATGGGCTGCCCGTGGACACGACGGCGGCACGGGAACTCACGGGGATGGAGACTTCGTACTACCACGGCTACGGGAAAGGGAAGCTCACCTAGGTGGTACTGAGGAAGAACTCGAACACGGAGAAGAGGATGGAGCCGCCGTAACCGACGTCGGGGACGGAGACGGGGATCGGCGAAGAAGACGACGGTGCGGGCGTGGGGCGTCTCCTAGCTCCTGGCTACGAGGAAAAAACGGACGCAGGCACGATCAGAGACGTGGACGAGAGCGCACGACCACCCACGGACCACGACGGCCATGAAATCGGTCACTCACCGGAGAAACAGGGGAGAGCCACCTCTCCCCTTGGCGGAGGCGGCGGCGAAAACGAGGAGGGGGGAGGAACGGCTAGGGTTTCCCGAGGCGAGGCGGAGCCCTGCCTATAAAGGGGGAGGATGGAGACGCTGGCGAGAGGGCTCCACGCCGGCTCCCTCCTCGTCCTTGCTCTGACGTCGGGAGAAAGGGGAAAAGGTGAGGAGGAAGACGCTGTCAAGAGGGCCCGGGCGGTCAGCGGGAGAGAGGAATAAAAAAGATGGAGGGCGCGGGCTCCTCTTGCTGGGCCGAATCGGCCAGGCCCCGGATGGCCTGGGCTTCTCTGGAATAAGAGGAGGAAAAGAAACCTCTGCATTTAGAAAATGCAACAGACAAAAAAAAAAGAGGAAGGAAAGAGATCATGAAAAAATATAGCACAATATTTTTAAATATCTCTGGCAACAAGTCTGATCATCCAAAATTGGTTGGGCAATTTTTGGATGCAGAGAAAAATCACCATAATGCAAACAGTACCCTTTTTCAATAAAAAAGGTGCACTTGGGATTTTTTGGAAATAAACACAAGGGTAAAAAAATCCATGAGCTCAAGAATCTCACACCTTGCATTATTCCTCAATTTCCAAAAATGGTTAGGGCATTTTTGGCAACAACAAAATTGTGAGCTCATTTTGAATTCAAAATCACTTTGAACTAGAGCCCATATTTTTGATGATGGCAAAAATAATTTGAGGTTTTCAAAACCCTTGCCACAACAAAGGAAATGGCTATGCCCAACTTGGGGTTAGGGAGAGCATGCATGCAACAATTAAAATTCCTCCAACACTCTTCTTGAACCACTTTGGATGCAAAAACAAGCAACCAAATGGGCTCCAATCCCAATGCCAATTTTTAACCACCACATGAAATCATAATGTTTAGCATCATGCAAAGTTACAAAGTCAACAGACAAAGTACAAACTCATGATGTTTTATAATTATTGCACATGGGCTGTTACAATACTTCTCTACCACGGGTGTGGTAAAGCGGACTCCCCGAAGCAACGAACTAAGATTGCAGTTTTCCATAAGCCTAACTAGTGAAAATAAAAACAAGAAACAAAAAGATTTAATTGCAGAATCTAAAGATATACCTTCAAACCTTACTTCCCCGGCAACGGCGCCAGAAATAGCTTGATGCCTACGCACGCTTCTATTCTTGTAGACTATGTTGGGCCTCCGAGCGCAGAGGTTTGTAGGACAACAACAATTTCCCTCAAGTGGATGACCTAAGGTTTATCGAACTCAGGGAAGTAGAGGTTGAAGATGGTATCTCTCAAGCAACCCTGCAATTAAAATATAAGAAGTCTCTTGTGTCCCTAACACACCTAATACAACTAGGAGTTGTATAGGTGCACTAGTTCGGCGAAGAGATGGTAAAATACGAGTGATAGGTGTGGCAAAGCAAGGTAATATAAATCTGTAATAAAAAGTGCAGCAAGCAAACATGTAGTAAACGTGAGAACAAACGGTATAGCAATGGTGGAAACAAGGTCTAGGCTTCATACTTTCACTAGTGGCAACTCCCAACAACATTAACATAGTCTAATCACATGATATTTCCCATAAAACATGCAATGGAGACACACTCGGAGGTCATTCCTTTGTGGTAAAGAGAGGACGAGAATTATGTAGGGCTACAAAAGCACACCTCAGAGTTCGTAGTTCTCATCTATGGATTTCCCAATGTCACCGCGGACATCCAAAGAGAGTACCACAATCACCACAACATATCTCAAGGATAGTAAAAGACAAGCACCAAGAGACTCTCAATCTTCAATCAACACACAAAACAGGAAATCACTCATGATAATATTCTTCTAACCCATGTCCAATAGACCGCTGTCACCATGGTCTCGGGGATTATAATAGATAAGATCAAGTGAGTACATCAATCCAATACATAGAGGAAGGGGAAATATCATGGGATCACCCTAGATTAACATAGCCTATGATCACAACGAAGATCACATCATGGGAGAGAGAGAGAGAAGAACACATAGCTACTGGTAGAAACATCAGCCCCGAGGGAGAACTACTCCCGCTTCATGGAGGGAGGGAGCAACGTCGATGGAGATGAATCCGGGGGCACTTCCCCATCCCGGCAGGGTGCCGGCATAGGAATTCTGGTCCCCCGAAGCTTGTCGGCGATGGCGGCGGAGATCGGAATTGCTTCTGGAGAAAAGGGGTCTGGAATCAGGGTTTCCGCGACGGGAGAATAAATAGGAGCCAAAGGGGGCATCGAGGGGGGCCACAGGGCAGCCAGGAGGGCAGGTGGCGCGGCCTAGGGTGGGGCCGCGCCAGGAACCCTCCTGGGCCCCTGGTGGTGGCCCTCCTGCTATGTCTTGGTTATTCCGGAAGCTTCTGGAGCGCTGATTTTTTATATAATTTTTCCGGAATTTATTGGGCACTTTAATTATTGGAAAAACCTGAAATACAAAAATAGCAGAAAACATGAACTGGCAACTGGGTGCACTGAGTTAATAGGTTAGTCCAAATATGATCAAAAGTGTATGAAATTTTAAGCAAAACATGGCAAAGTCACACAAAACATGCATGGAGCAAGCATAAATTATAGATACGTTTGCGACATATCAATTACACGCACAAACCAATGCTAACTATGCTACAAAAGAAAGGAAGATGCTCAAAAGCATGGGCGGTACGCGAAGATAAGTAGACCGAAATCCATCTGCATCTACTACTAATCATCCAGCTTGAGATATCTATCCATAACATCTCGTTGGTATTAAGTTGCGAGACCCACCCAAAGTGTAAACCGAAATCAACAGACAATTGCATTAAAAGAACTCTGTGTAAAGTAAACAATCCTTGAAACCGTGGTTACAAGCACCATAGTTTTCCCCCTTGTGGTTACAACACACCCCCTAGACTCATGTTTCTTTCACTCAATCTAGTCATCGGGGGGCATGAACCCACAATCATGCATAATGCTCCCTCTTGGAGTTACTACCTACTACTTGGCCAAAGCAATAAACAACAACGGATAACATGCAAGAATTACTCAAGAACAAAAATTTACTCGGAGTCCCCGACAACGGCGCCAGAAATTTTCTTGATGGCGTGGAAGTGAAAATGGCTTCTCGCCCTTCGTTGGTTACCCGAAGTGGAAGGTGAGATGTAGGATAGCAGTAAATTTCCCCTACGTAGAGGATAGGGTTTGTATCCCGTAGGACTCCGGAAATGATAAGTAGGTGGATCAGCAAGTGATGCGCCGTCTGAAAAGAACCACTTGCTTCTCCTGGACCTGCACACAACACAAATAACTTTGCTCCCAACGAAGTTGAAAGAGGTTGTTAATCTCTCTGGTCTTGTTGTTTACAAAGGATCAAACGCAAGGGATAATGATAATGATAGCAACTGAAAGTAAATGCGGTAAAATAAATAAGCTTGTAAACAATGATGATAATATGGACCGGGGTCCCGTGATGTTCACTAGTGATGTCTCTCTCCCAAAAGACGATAAGACTGCTATGCGAGGTAAACAAATTAGAGATGGGAAATTGACAGGATTATAAACGCACCGCAATGCTAACTATGCTACAAAAGAAAGGAAGAGGCTCAAAAGCATGGGCAGTACGCCAAAATAAGTAGACCAAAATCCATCTGCATCTACTACTAATCATCCACCTTTAGATATCTATCCAGAACATCTCGCTGGTATTAAGTTGTGATCCCCACCCAAAGTGTAAACCCAAAGCAACAGACAACTGCATTAAAAAGAATATCGCGCAAAGTAAACAATCCTTGCAACCGCGGTTACAAGCACCGTTCTTTTCCCCCTTGTGGCCACAACACATCCCCTAGACTCATGTTTCTGTCACTCAAGCGTGTCATCAGGGGGCATGTACCCACAATCGAGCATAACGTTCCCTCTTGGAGTTACTACCTACCACTTGGCCAAAGAAATAAACATCAACAAAGAACATCAAAGAATTACTTCGGAACAAAAATACAAAAGAGAAGAACCAAATATATTACTCATCACAATCTGAACATAGTCTCATAACCCATCAGATCCCAACAAATTAAACATAGCAACAGCGGAAAGAATTACATATGTGCCTTGATCATGTAGGGCAGCTCACAAGGTCTAATCCATGAAGAAAAAAGAGGGGGTGAGGACATCACATAGATACTGATCATTGACCCATGGTCTAAGGTGGACTACTCACGGATCATCCGGGAAGCGTCCATGGTGGTGGAGAAGCTCCCGGAGGTCAATCCTCGCTCCGGCAGGGAGCCGGGAAGAGGTTTTCTGGCGCTCCCGATCTTGGAAGTGCGGCGGCGGAGGAACAGAGGCGAGATCGCGAAAAGGGTTATGTCCGTGGGGGTTTCGGAGGACAAGGTAAATATAGGAGAAGGGGGCCAGCTAGGGGGCCACCAGGGTGTCCAGGCGCCCCCCCGGCGCGACCCCACCCTAGGTCATGCCCATAGAGCGTTTGGACCCCTGGTGGGTCCCCTCTGCCCCCCTTTCGGGCATCTGGAAGCTTCCGGTACGCTAATTTCTTATATATTTTTCTCGGAAGTTTTCTGACATTTTACGTAATGGGAAAACCTGAAATAAAAAGACAACAGAAAACAGAAACTAGCACCGGGGTGCACTGAGTTAATAGGTTAGTCCAAATATGATCAAAAGTGTATGAAAGTGTATCAAAATCATAGCAATATTACCCAAAACATGCATGGAGCAAGCAGAAATTATAGATACATTTGGGACGTATCAACATCCCCAAGCTTAATTCCTGCTAGGTTGAGATGTAGCGTAGATGTAATTTTACTCGGTGAAGATACCAAGGTTTGTCTCCAGTAGGACTCCAGCAACGACAAGTAGGTGACAACGGCGCTAGAAATTAATAGCACGAGTTGACGTGAACCTGCACACATATACAAATAACTTTGCGCCCAACGAGTTCAGAGAGGTTGTCAATCTCTCCGGCCTTGTTGTTTACAAAGGGTCAAACGCAAGAGATAAAAGGTAATGATAACTGCAACTAGAAAGTAAAACAGGAAGTAAATTGAGGGTGTAAAAGTGGTGGAAATATGGACCGGGGTCCCATGAGGTTAACTAGTGATGTCTCTCTCCCAAAAGACGATAAACAACTATCCAAGGTGAACAAATTACAGCTGGGCAATTGACACGATTACAGGCGCAAACCAATGCTAACTATGCTACAAAAGAAAGGAAGAGGCTCAAAAGCATGGCAGTACGCCAAGATAAGTAGACCGAAATCCATCTGCATCTACTACTAATCATCCACCTTGAGATATCTATTCAGAACATCTCGCTGGTATTAAGTTGCGAGCCCCACCCACAGTATAAACCCAAAGCAACAGACAACTGCATTAAAAGAACTCCGCGTAAAGTAAACAATCCTTGCAACCGCGGTTACAAGTACCGTTATTTTCCCCCTTGTGGAAACAACACATCCCCTAGACTCATGTTTCTGTCACTCAAGCTAGTCACCGCGGGGCATGAACCCACAATCATCCATAACGCTCCCTCTTGGAGTTACTACCTTGCAAAGCAATAAACAGCAACGGAGAACATGCAAGAATTACTCAAGAACAAAAATATAAAAGAGAAGAACCAAATATATTACTCATCACAATCTGAACATAGTCTCATAATCCATTAGATCCCAACAAACTCAACATAGCAATAGTAGAAAGAATTACATATGTGCCTTGATCGTGTAGGTCGGCTCATAAGGTCTAATCCATGAAGAACAAAGAGGGGGAGAGGACATCACATAGCTATTGATCATGGACCCATGGTCCAAGGTGGGCTACTGATGGCGTGGAAGTGATAATGGCTTCTCGCCCTTTGTTGGTTACCCGAAGTGGAAGGTGAGATGTAGGATAGCAGTAAATTTCCCCTATGTAGAGTACATGGTTTGTCTCCCGTAGGACTCCGACAATGATAAGTAGGTGGATCAGCAAGTGATGCGCCGTCTGAAAAGAACCACTTGCTTCTCCTGGACCTGCACAGAACACAAATAACTTTGCTCCCAACGAAGTTCAGAGAGGTTGTCAATCTCTCCGGTCTTATTGTTTACAAAGGATCAAACGCAAGGGATAATGATAATGATAGCAACTGAAAGTAAATGCGGGGAAATAAATAAGCTTGTAAACAGTGATGAGAATATGGACCGGGGTCCCGTGATGTTCACTAGTGATGTCTCTCTCGCAAAAGACGATAAGACTGCTATGCGAGGTAAAAAAAATAGAGATGTGCAATTAAAAAGATTATAAACGCATCGCAATGCTAACTATGCTACAAAAGAAAGGAAGAGGCTCAAAAGCATGGGCAGTACCAAAATAAGTAGACTGAAATCCATCTGCATCTACTACTAATCATCCACCTTCAGATATCTATCCAGAACATCTCGCTGGTATTAAGTTGCGAGCCCCACCCAAAGTGTAAGCCCAAAGCAATAGACAACTGCATTAAAAAGAACTTTGTGTAAAGTAAACAATCCTTGCAACTGCGGTTACAAGCATCGTTGTTTTCCCCCTTGTGTCCACAGCACATCCGCTAGACTCATGTTTCTGTCACTCAAGCGTGTCATCAGGGGGCATGTACCCACAATCGAGCATAACGTTCCCTCTTGGAGTTACAACCGACCACTTGGCCAAAGCAATAAACATGCAAGAATTACTTCGAAACAAAAATACAAAAAATAAGAACCAATTATATTACTCTATCACAATCTGAACATAATCTCATAATCCATCAGATCCCATCAAACTCAGCATAGCAAAAGCAGAAAGATTACATACGTGCCTCGATCATGTAGGGCAGCTCATGAGGTCTAAACCATGAAGAACAAAGAGGGGAGGAGAACATCACATAGCTAGTGATCACGGACCCATGGCCCAAAGGAAACTACTCACGGCACATCCGGGAAGCGTCCATGGTGGAGGAGAAGCTCCCGGAGGTCGATCCTCCCTCCGGCAGGGTGCCGGGAAGGGTCCTGGCGGTGCTCCCGATCTTGGAAGCGCGACGGCGGCGGAACAGAGGCGAGATTGCGAAAACAGATTCTGTCTTCATAAGTTTCCCGTGACAGAGATTAAATAGGAAAAGGGGGCCAGCCAGGGGGCCACCAGGAGTGCAAGCGCCCCCTGGCGCGGCCAGGCCCCTGGCAGCGCCAGGTGGCCGCCTGGGCACCTGGTGGTGGCCCCCCCGGCCCTCCTTTGGGGCTCTGGAAGGTTCCGGTACGCAGATTTTGATCTGATTTTTCCCGGATTTTTGGAGCACTTTTTATATGGGGGAAAACCGAAATAGAAAATAGCAGAAAACAGAAACTGGCACTGGGGTGCACAGAGTTTAATAGGTTAGTCCAAATATGATCAAAAGTGTATGAAAGTGTATCTAGATCATAGCAATATCACACAAAACATGCATGGAGCAAGCATAAATTATTGATACGTTTGAGACGTATCAACATCCCCAAGCTTAATTCCTGCTCGTCCTCTAGTAGGCAAACGTTAACAAACATAATTTCTATGGTGACATGCTACCAACCATATAAGAACTTTGAAAAGTAAAGCAATCAAGGTATGTGATTCAATTCAAGTCATAACATGCAAGAGTCTATATTAGCATTGAAACAAGCAACGAAAGAACATTAGGTGCAAGATCTCTCGCTGTCCGTGACTCGAATGTCTCCAAATGGTGTTTGCGTGCAAGAAGGGGGATAGGGAATATGAGAAAAAAGTATTTTTGTTGAGAACTCAATCTACTAAAGTTTCACACATGGTCTTCTTTGGAATCTTATCTTGACTCGTCCCCAGACCACTAGCCAGGTACAAGTCAGTATGATCCACTCCCTTTTTATATTTTGAGCACTCATGCAATGGATGAGCGTAAGCACGAGAGTAGACACTTATGATGGCAATGAGAGAAATATGGTGGAGGAAGACAAAAAAGGTGAGAAAGGCTCACATCAATGAGGACAATCATAGGCGAGAAGGCCAAATGATAGATATGATGTGAGGAGTAGGGATTGTCATGCAACGGATGCACATATGAGCTAAAAAGCTCTCCAAAGGAACTAGTGGGGGTGCATCTAACTTGCTCGCTCATGAAAACCTAGAGCTCTTTTGAGGAGGCTCATCCTTGGAATATGCAAGCCAAGTTCTATAGTGTGAAGGTCCCCACAAAGTTATGTGCATGAATGATCATCTCTATGGAGTACAAGGATAAGAGGGAGTACTTGTGTGGATCTTTCAAAAGGATAGTAGTGTTTCCCCTTTCTCTCTTTTTATTTCTTTTTCTTTTTTTTCTATTTTTGTACTTTTTTTGGTGGCCTCAATGGATCTTTCTATTTAACTCTCATGTGTCATATTTGGGATCTTTTATTTTGTCCACTTTGGGATATTTTCCTCACTTAAGGGCAACACTCTAGTTTACAAGAGGGTATAGAAGATCTTTCACACTTTACAAGGTAATCAAATCATAAAGAAGATGTAGCTATCATGATGTATGCAATGTATGCCGCTGCCAGTGTAGCAGGAACATGTATGACATGAAGATCAAGTCATGAAGAGGTGGATGTTGCATGGTAATATATCTCGGAAAGGCTATGGAAATGCCTTGATAGGTAGGTATGGTGGTTGTTTTGAGGAAGGATATAAGGAGGTTTATGATGACATAGCGTATCATGCAAAGGGTTTGGATGTACCGGCGAAGGTGGATGCCAACTCTCGGAGTGAGAAGAAAGCAATGCACGACATAGGAGAGGCTAGCAAATATGAGGAGGTGGAAGTGTCAACTTTCAATACTTACATTAGTCCGAATAACTCATGCACTTATTATCGGTAACTCTCAATATAATAAGGAGGTTCACAAAGAGACAAGTACCCCGAGGAGGAGTGTATGGGGGTTTGGTTATCCTTGCGCATCCTCGACTCATGGTACTTGAGTGTACTCTAATATTCGATCCCTCCAAAGATTAGGGATCCATCTATTAGCTAGAGTTCTCAACTAGTTTTGTAGGTTTTGAAAATAAACACGGATTGCCCAAAATACGACACCTATCACTAATAGGCTAGAGCTCTTGAAACCAAAAGTTCAAACATTACTCACATCAATACCTCAAAACTATTTCAAGTTACTACTAAAATTAAATAGCAACCTCAATCACCTACTTTCAAGACAAGACACAACTCAGTGCAACAACCAACTCTCTTAACTAGATAAACATGAAAACTAAAGAGAGTTACAGCAACAAACTAAACAAAAGCCAAGGATCTTGCTAATGACATACTAAGACTAAAATGAAACATGGCAGTGGCTACGAAAATATAAAGAACACACAACACCAAAAAGATAGGCACGAAGAATCCTATGGTGTGTTCTAGATTGGAGTGGAGCGTGTTTCTCTCCCACACAAAGTAAGACGGGGTCTAACTTGTTATGAACAGCAAGCAAAGCTAAAGAAAAGTAAAAATAAAACCTAAGAGCGAGACGCTCCAAGCATACCACATAACGCATGAAGTGATAAAAATATAGTGAGACAAAGGACGAACTGATGATTGTTGATGGAGAAGGGGATGCACGGGGGCATCCCCAAGCTTAGACACTTGAGTCTCCTTGAATATTTGTTGGGGATGCATGGGGGCATCCCGAAGCTTGAGCGCTTGACACTCCTGGATCTTCTTTCATCATCTTCCATCACACACTTGAAAACTCCCTTCATACATAACTCATCATAAGCTGATTAGAGAGGTTAGTACCCTTAATAAAATAATTTTCCCCACTTGACATAAAGATATTCTTGAAGATCTACTGTTTCTCAAGATTGCCAAATAGTTTTTGCAAAGAAAAAGCAATCTTAAGGTTTGCAAAAGTAAGGAGAGACAAAACGTGGCAGAATCTGTAAAAAACAGAACAACAGGCAGTAGAGAATTTTTTCGGGGTACTTCTGCAACTCAAATAAAAAAACTCAAAACATACGAAAGTTCCAGGATTGTATAGAGCATGCTGTGTAAAAAAACAGCTAAAAAGATGAACTGGTGATTTGATCCGATTTTTTCCTTCATGAGGACAGAATCTATTTTCTGGACAGCATGTCACAACTTTCGCTTCCCTTGTCATAAGAGGCTATAACTTGGCACAAAGCTTGAAAATAAAGATACAATGATGTTGCTACAGTAGTAACAATCATCAAGACCACTAATAACATAAGTAAAAACATCTTGGGTTGCCTCCCAACAAGCGCTTTCTTTTACGCCTTTAAGCTAGGCATAAGGAAAAGATCAAGTTGTATCAATCGAACCATCATCAAGATCATCAAAAAGCTCTTCAATTGTACAACTAGTCTTAAGAGGTCTTTCAAACAAAGGCCTAATGAAGATACTTCTAGGGATAAAACCAAAAGGCGAAAAATCAATGGGAGTTTCATTTATAAATTTATCAAAGAGAGGTATTTCTTCCAAAGTTTTCACGGTTTCAACTTCCTTGGCAATGGGTGGATTATTTTTGGGTCGTAGAACCTTAGGGACATAATTGAATTTAGTTTCCCTCCTTGTAGGAGTCTTTACCCTTTTTGGTTTGATTGAGGAGAAAGTAGTTCTTAGAGTATTAATGATTTCCTCAATCTTATCAATCCTAGAAGGATCCATATCATGGAATTTGATGGTCTCCAGGGTTTTAATAATTTTATGCATGGAGCTATCAAGTCTATTCAAATTCCCTTGAATCTTGAAATCCAACTCATTTATCCTAGTTATACTTGGTATTTCTAACTCTATCTTTTCAAGTTTCTTCAAAATGTGAGCTAGAGTTATATCTTCTTGTATGCTAGCAACAGGGAGATTTCCAACAAGATTTTCAATGATATTAAGAGACTCCCAAATTGGGCCTTCTAGGAAATTCCCATTGATAGCAGTATCTAGTATGAACCTATTCCATGGAGTAATTCCAACATAAAAATTTCTAAGCAGGATAGTAGAGGTTTGCTTCTTGGTGGATCTTTTCTGAGAATCATTAATTCTATACCAAGCATCTTTTAAACTTTCACCACCTTTTTGTTTAAAGGTGAGAACCTCTGTCTCAACAAAGGCAAAAGGACCGGACATAATGACAGCTACTAGCAAGATAAATAATAATGTTTTTGTGATTTTTAATATAAGACACAAAGATAAAAACAGAAAGGTAAACTAACAAGACTAAAAAGTAAAGGTAAAGGTAGTGGGAAACTCCCCTATCTTATCACTCGGAGTCCCCGGCAACGGCGCAGAAATTTACTTGATGGCGTGGAAGTGATAATGGCTTCTCGCCCTTCGTTGGTTACTCGGAGTGGAAGGTGAGATGTAGGATAGCAGTAAATTTCCCCTATGTAGAGGATAGGATTTGTATCCCGTAGGACTCCGGCAATGATAATTAGGTGGATCAGCAAGTGATGCGCCGTCTGAAAAGAACCACTTGCTTCTCCTGGACCTGCACACAACACAAATAACTTTGCTCCCAACGAAGTTCAAAGAGGTTGTTAATCTCTCCGGTCTTGTTGTTTACAAAGGATCAAACGCAAGGGATAATGATAATGATAGCAACTGAAAGTAAATGCGGGAAAATAAATAAGCTTGTAAAAAATAATGAGAATATGGACCGGGGTCCTCTGATGTTCACTAGTGATGTCTCTGTCCCAAAAGACGATAAGACTGCTATGCGAGGTAAACAAATTAGAGATGGGCAATTGACAGGATTATAAACGCACCCCAAGCTAACTATGTTACAAGAGAAAGGAAGAGGCTCAAAAGCATGGGCAGTACGCCAAAATAAGTAGACCGAAATCCATCTGCATCTACTACTAATCATCGACCTTGAGATATCTATCCAGAACATCTCGCTGGTATTAAGTTGTGAGCCCCACCCAAAGTGTAAACCCAAAGCAACAGACAACTGTATTAAAAAGAACTTCGCGTAAAGTAAACAATCCTTGCAACCGCGGTTACAAGCACCGTTGTTTTCCCCCTTGTAGCCACAACACATCCCCTAGACTCATGTTTCTGTCACTCAAGCGTGTCATCAGGGGGCATGTACCCACAATCGAGCATAACGTTCCCTCTTGGAGTTACTACCTACCACTTGGCCAAAGAAATAAACAGCAACAAAGAACATGAAAGAATTACTTCGGAACAAAAATACAAAAGAGAAGAACCAAATATATTACTCATCACAATCTGAACATAGTCTCATAATCCATCAGATCCCAGCAAACTAAACATAGCAACAGCGGAAAGAATTACATATGTGCCTTGATCATGTAGGGCATCTCACAAGGTCTAATCCATGAAGAACAAAGAGGGGGAGAGGACATCACATAGCTACTGATCATGGACCCATGGTCCAAGGTGGACTACTCACGGATCATCCGGGAAGCGTCCATGGTGGTGGAGAAGCTCCCGGAGGTCAATCCTCCCTCTGGCAGGGTGCCGGGAAGAGGTCTTCTGGCGCTCCCGATCTTGGAAGCGCGGCGGCGGTGGAACAGAGGCGAGATCGCGAAAAAGGGTTCTGTCCTCGGGGGTTTCGGAGGACGAGGTAAATATAGGCGAAGGGGGGCAGCCAGGGGCCACCAGGGAGTCCAGACGCCCCCCGGCGCGGGCCCACCCTAGGCCGCACCCACAGAGCTCCTGGGCCCCTGGTGGGTCCCTATTCCCCCTTAGGGCATCTGGAAGCTTCTGGTACGCTGATTTTTTATATATTTTTCCTGGAATTTTTTTGGCATTTTACGTAATGGGAAAACCTGAAATAAAAAGACAGCAGAAAACAGAAACTGGCACTTGGGTGCATTGAGTTAATAGGTTAGTCCAAATATGATCAAAAGTGTATGAAAGTGTATCAAAAGCATATCAATATCACCCAAAACATGCATGGAGCAAGCAGAAATTATAGATACGTTTGGGATGTATCAACATCTCCAAGCTTAATTCCTGCTCGTCCTCGAGTAGGTAAATGATAACAAGTATAATTTCTGTGGTGACATGCTACCAACCATAAAAGGACTTTTTAAGTAAAGCAAGTAAGGCATTTAATTCAATTCAAGTCATAACAAGCAAGAGTCTATATTAGCGTTGAAACAAGCAACATAAGAACATAAAGGTGCAAGAGATCTCACTGTCCGTGACTCAAATGTCTCCAAATGGTGTTTGCGTGCAAGAAGTGAGGGATGGGAATACGAGAGAGAAAAATATATTTATTTGTTGAGAACTCAATCTACTAAAGTTTCACACTTAGTCTTCTTTGGAATCTTATCTTGACTCGTCCCCAGACCACTAGCCAGGTACAAGTCAAACCGATCCACTCCCTTTCAATATTTTGAGCACTCATGCAATGGATGAGCGTAAGCAAGAAAGTTGACACTTAGGATGGAAAAATGAGAGATGGTGGAGGATGAAGACAAAAAGTTGTGAAAGGCTCACATAATTGAGGAAAATCATAGGTGAGAGAAAGCCAAATGATAGATATGATGTGAGGAGTAGGGATTTCCATGAAACGGATGCACATGTGAGCTATGGAAAGCTCTCCAATGGAACTAGTGGGGGTGCATCCAACTTTCTTGCTCAAGAAGACCTAGAGCTCATTTGAGGAGGCTCATCATTGGAATATACAATCCAAGTTCTATAGTGTAAGGGTCCCCACATAGCTATATGCGTATATAATCATCTCTATGGAGTACAAGATATAAGAGGGAGTACGAGTGTGGATCTTTCAAAAGGAATAGTAGTGTGCCCCTTCTCTCTTTTTATTTTATTTTTCTCTTTTTTATATTCTTGTGTATTTTTTGCCTCAATGGCACTTTCTACTTAACTCTCATTTGTCCTCTTTGGTATCTTTTAATTTTTTCTCTTTGGGATCTTTTCCTCACTTAGGGGCAACACTCTATTTTACAAGGAGTATAGAATAACTTTCACACTTTACAATAGTACTCAGGATAAAGACGATGAAGCTATCATGATTTATGCAAATGTATGCCTCTGCCAGTGTAGCAAGAACATGTATGCCATGTAGATCAAGTCATGAGAGGATGGATGTTGCATGGCAATATATCTCGGAAAGGCTATGGAAATGCCTTGATAGGTAGTATGGTGGCTGTTTTGAGGAAAGATATAAGGAGGTTTATGATGACAGAGCGTATCATGCCAAGGGTTTGGATGCACCGGCGAGGTAGCCGCCAACTCCCGGAGTGAGAAGAGGGTAATGCACGGTACTGAAGAGGCTAGCAAATATGGGAAGGTGGAAGTGTCAACTTTCGAATACTTACATTAGTCTGAAGAACTCATGCACTTATTATCGGTAACTCTCAATCTAATCAGGAGGTTCACAAAGAGACAAGTACCCCGAGAGGAGTGTATGGGGGTTTGGTTATCCTTGCGCCTCCTCGACTCATGGTACGGGAGTGTACTCTAATATACGATCCCTCCAGAGATTAGTGATCCATCTAGTAGCTACTGTTCTCAACTAGTTTTTTGTAGTTTTTCGAAAATAAACACGGATTGCCCAAAATACGACATCTATCACTAATAGGCTAAAGCTCTTGACACCAAAAGTTCAAACATTACTCACAACAATACCTCAAAACTATTGCAAGTTACTACTACAATTGAATAGCAACCTCAATTACCAACTTTTAAGTCAAGACACACAACTCAGTGCAACAAGCCAACTCTCTAAAGAAGATAAACATGAAAACTCAAGAGAGTTCCAACAACAAACTAAACAAAAGATCTTATTAAAGTTAAGCATGAAAACTAAGAGCTAAACATGACAGCATCTACGAAAAGATAAAGAACACACAACAAAAGCAAGAAAATCCTATGATGTGTTCTTTAAAGTGGAGCATGTTTCTCTCCCACACAAAGAAAGCCGGGTTCTAACTTGTTACGAAAAGCAAGCAAAGCTAAATAAAACTAAAAAGTAAAAAACAAGACGCTCCAAGCATAGCACATAACGCATGAAGTGATAAAAAATATAGTGTAAGAAGGACGAACTGATAATTATTGATGGAGAAGGGGATGCACGGGGGCATCCCCAAGCTTAGACGCTTGAGTCTCCTTGAATATTTGTTGGGGATGCCTGGGGGCATCCCCAAGCTTGAGCGCTTGACACTCCTGGATCTTCTTTCATCATCTTCCATCGCACACTTGAAAACTCCTTTCATACATAACTCATCATAAGCTGATTAGAGAGGTTAGTACCCTGAATAAAATAATTTTTCCCCACTGGACATAAAGATATTCTTGAAGATCTAATGTTTCTAAATATTTCCAAAAGGTTTTTGCAAATAAAAAGCAAGCTTAAGGTTTGCAAAAGTAAGGAGAGACAAAACATGGCAGAATCTGTGAAAAATATACCCGCAGGTAGTAAATAATTTTTTTGGGGTACTTCTGCAACTCAAATAAAAAAACCCAGAACAGACGCTCGATAGCTAATTGTATAGAGCATGCTTTCAAAACAATTCAGATCAAAAAGACGATATGGTGATTTATCGTGAATTTTTTTGTCCAAGGACAGAATCTGTTTTCTAGACAGCGTGTCACAACTTTTGAACTTTCTTGCAATCGGCGGCTAAACTTGGCACAAATATGGAAAAGAAGATACAATGATGTTGCTACAGTAGTAAAAATCATCAAGACCACTAAAAACAGAAGGAAAAACATCTTGGGTTGCCTCCCAACAAGCGCTTTCTTTTACGTCTTTGTGCTAGGCACAAAGCAAAAAGAAGAATCAAGTTTTATCAAGTGAAAGAGAATAGCTAGCCCGTGTAACGGAATCAATAGGTAACTTGATTTTCTTTCGAGGGAAGTGTTCCATCCACTTCTTGAGAGGGAGTTGGAATTTTATATTCCCCTCTTTCATATCAATGACAACACCAACGGTGCGAAGAAAAGGATGTCCCAAAATAATTGGACATAAGGGTTCACACTCAATGTCCATAATAGTAAGATCAACGGGAACATAATTATCATTGACAATGATAAGACCATCACCAATCTTCCCCAAAGGTTTCATTACGGAAGAATCAACAAGACGGACACCAAAAGAACAAGGATCAAAAGGTTTCAATTCAAACATATCATACATTCTTTTGGGCATAGCGGAGGTACTAGCTCCAACATCACGTAAAGCATAGCAAGAGAAGTTATTCAATTTAATTTTAATTATAGGATCCCAACCATCTTCTAGCTTTCTAGGTATGGAGGCTTCTACCCTTAGCTTCTCCTCCCTAGATTTAATGAGAGCATTGGTGATATGCTCCATGCAGGCAAGATTTAGTGTGCTAGTGTGGGGGTCTCTAGACATTTTGTGTAGTAAGCTAATAACTTTAGAAAGGGTGCAACTATCAAAATCAATGTCACTACTATCAAAGGTGGTAGTGGTGTCATCTAGGATCACTTGTTTGAAAGCTTCTATGTTCATAGGAGTTTCTTCTTTTATGGTTGAGGTAATAGCATCGCCATTAATAGGTCCAATGGGACTAGGAGTGTGTTGGGTGCTAAAAGTTTGGGTATCCTCAACAACTTGGATAGTAGAAACAGTGTGGTGTGTAGGAAGGCTCTTAATTATATATTCTTCTTCCTTTTCTCTATCCCCTCTTTCTTTAAGTTTAGCCATCATCCTAATTTTTTCATTAATTTGCACTTGAATAGCATTAATAGGAGTGGTCTTCCTCTCCTCGAGGGGAGAAGTTCTAATTTTAAGCATCTCAACATCAAGGGCTAAGTTTTCTACCTTCAAAGAGAGACTATCTAATTTGTCTAATTTCTCTTCTACACTCTTGTTGAACGCTTTTTGGGTAGTGGTAAGTTCCTTAAGCATGCTCTCTAATTCAGAAGTGGAGTTCTTGGTGCTAGGATAAGTGTTGTTGTTCCCATAGTTGTTGGATGGGAACGGTCTAGGAATGCTACCAAAGTTACTCCTATAAGCATTGTTGTTGAAGTTGTTTCTAGAGATAAAATTCACATCTACTTATTCTTGAGCAGCCAAGGAATTTAAAGGAACATCATGAGGATCAATAGGAGCTTGCTTGGTGAGTAAAGACATGATCAAGTCAACTTTTTCATTTAGGGAGGAAATCTCCTCGACAGAGTTTACCTTCCTACCTGTTGGAGCTCTTTCGGTGTGCCATTCACTACTAGAAATGCTTAGTTTGCCATGTGTCATGCCCTTTGCTGTCTGCATTTCGTCGGGGCGGACGACAAACAGGTGGTGTGCCGTCTGCAACCCTAAATGCAGACGGCAAAAGTATGACGTATGGCAAACAGGCTATATGCCGTCTGCTTCGCCTAGGCGGACGGCAAAGGGACCTTTGCCATCTGTGCATAGACGGCAAAGAGCCTGGTGGCCCCACCCAGCCCACTCCTCAGATGGCAGTTAACGGCCCGGGGGTTTGCCGTCTGCCCCCGGATGGCAAAAATAATTTTGCCGTCAGGGGGCAGACGACAAACCCCCGGGGCGTTAACTGCCCGTGAGGCCTCCTCTCTCTCTCTCACTTCATCCACTTCTCCCTGCGCCGCCTCTCTCCTCTCGCCCCACGCCGTCGCCGCACCGTCGCTGTCCCCGCCGCCCATGGCCGCCCGAGCCGCCTGTCACCGGTGATCCTTGCCGCCAGCCCCTCTCCTCCTCCCTCCTCTCTCTCCTCTCCTCCTCTCCCCCCTCTCCCCCTCTAACAGCTGCCGCCGCGCTTGGATTCGCAGAGCACCGCCGCTGCTGATGAAGACGCCGCCCTCGTTGCCGGTGCCACCCCGCACCCGCAGCCGTCCTCGTCGCCAGCGCCACCTCCCCCCACCCACAGCCACCTCCCCCACCGCCGCCGATGAGCCCGAGATCACCGACCCTCTATTTTTTTATTTTTTTCTAGGTATTATTAGTATTAGATTTTTCTGTTATTAGTATTAGTATTGTTAGTTTTTTCTGTTTTTTAGTTAGTATTAGGTTTTTTGTTGTTTAGTTAGTATTACTATTAATATTAGGTTTTTCTGTTATTAGTGGTAGTATTAGCATTTAGTTAGTGTTTTGTAGTTAGTTAGTTTTAGAAAAGAAAAATAATTAGAAGAAGGAAAAGAATTAGAAAAAAATAATTAGAAGAGGAGAAGGAATAAGAAGAAGAATAGAACAAGAAGAAGATGAAAAAGAAGAAGATGAGAAATAGAAGAAGAAGAAGAAGAAAAAGAAGAAGAGGAGAAAGAAGAAGAAGAAGAAAGGAAGAAGAAGAAAAATAGGAGAAACAAAAGAAGAAGAAGAAGAATAAGAAGAAGAAGAAGAATAAGAGAACTAGAATAAAAAAGGATAGGAGAAAGAAGAATAGGAAAAATATGAAGATTTAGAAAAGGAAAAGAAATAGATGAAGAAAAATAAAAAGAAAAGAAATAGAATAAAAAGAACAAGAAGAAAAGGAAGAGATGAAGAGGATAAAGAAGAAGAGTTTATAGTATTGTAGTTAGTTAGTGTATATATTGTAGTATTATGGTTAGTTAAATTTAGTACTCCCTTCGATCCATAATAAGTGTCTCTCATCTAGTACAAACTTTGTACTAGCTTAGTACAAAACTTGCGACACTTATTATGAATCGGAGGGAGTATTTGTTAGGAAAAGTAAAATGTTAATGATCCCTCCCCTCGCCTATCACTAACGTATCCCTTACCGGACCCCTCCTCGCAGATCCTCACCGGTGACCCTAGCCTCTCCTCGGCCCTCTCTCTCGTCACCTAAGGCAGCAGGTAGCTAGATATCTTCTTCCCCCTTCATTTGCTTTGTTTCGGCCTTCGTGTCGACGAAACTAGTTGCTAGGTAAATACAGTCGCGTAACCAGTATGCGTCTCCCGTTCGAAAGGGTTACAGTTATAAATATGCATTAATTTGCATATTTATAATAGTGATTCTTTCGAATTGTCCAACGTTATCCATGGACAGCCCGAGTATGTGTAGATTGGGTCGGTTTCCCATGCTTTGGTCCCGATCCGACGCGGTATTTCGTCAGCGCCTCCCTGTTGTTCTCCAGATACACAACCTCTCGGCTTGTTGTCGAGACGTGTATTAGGAGAACAGCGGGGAGGTGCTGCCGAAATACTGTGTCGGATCGGGACCAAAGCATGGGAAACCGACCCAATCTACACATACTCGGGTGGGATTATGACCTATCTTTACCTATTAGTGTGTAGGTTAATTTCATATGCCGTAGCTATGTAGGATAAAAGCAATAAAAAGTGGACGTAATAAATGGTATATTTGTTGTTTAGTAGCTAGCTGTAGCGACAAGATGAGCGATGATCGTGCGTGGATGTACACTGGTCGCTCTAATCAGAAAGAGATCAACAATGAATGGGCAATGAAAACAAAGGAGTTTCTTAGAGCGGCGTTTGCAAATGGACAGAGAAAAACCTGGTGCCTCTACGTTAGGTGCGACAATTATAAACAGGCGACATAGGTGGATATGGGTAAACACTTGCAGAAGTGGGGTTATAAGCCTGGTTATACGGTGTGGAGCTTCCATGGCGAGTCTGGCGGACGACGGAGAGATGAGGTGGTCCGTCAGCGCACGGATGAGTACGGAACCGGGAACGAAGACATGGTGCAGGACTTTGACGATGCGCGGGATGAGGACGTTGAGATGGAGGAATCTGCGAAGGCCTTCTATGAGATGTTGGAGTCTTCGAAACGTCCGCTGCACGCTCACACTGAGCTTTGTCAGCTCGATGCCATCACATAGTTGATGGCTTTGAAGGCATAATTCAACTTGGGCACAGATTGCTACAATGCGATCACGACCCTAATTGGGCGGTTTCTACCAAAAGATCATGTTATGCCTGCAAACCTATACCAATCGGATAAAATCCTCAAGGTACTTAAGATGCCCTATGAGCAGATACATGCTTGGGAAAATGGATGTGCTTTATTTAGGAAAGAGTATGCGGACGAAGACTATTGTCCCAAATGCAAGTCATCCAGGTATGTTGTGGTAGACAATGGTCAAGGTGAGAAGACGCAGACCAAAATACCTGTAAATGTTCTTCGGTATCTTCAAGTGATACCAAGAATTCAACGCCTTTACATGATGGAAGAGACAACCAGACATATGACATGGCACAAATATGGGAAGAGAACATAATTTGATGCAGATGGGAAGCCGATGTTGACTCACCCATCGGATGGTTCAGCATGGAAGCACTTTGATGAAAAACATTCGGAAAAAGCTAAGGAGCCAAGGCATTGCCGAATCACCGTCGGCACGGATGGGTTCAATCCTTTTGGTCTGATGGCAGCCTCATACAGTTGTTGGCCTGTATTTGTCATGCCACTCAATCTCCCCCCTCAAAGATTATGAAAAGGAAGAACATTTTCCTGACGTTGATAATACCAGGGCCCAAATATCAGGGGAAGAATATGGATGTGTACATGCAACCGCTTAAGGAGGAATTGCAACAAGCTTGGGACGAAGGGTTCAAGACATACGATGCAGCTAGCAAAAAGACCTTCAAAATGCATGTTTGGTACCAGTACTCGATGCATGACCTGCTGGCGTATGCGCTTTTCGCTGGCTTCTGTGTTCATGGAAAGTTCGGGTACCCAACATGCAAGGACGCTCTTCAGTTTCATTGGATGAAGGCGGGTGGCAAGTATTCCTGCTTCGACTTGCATAGACAGTTTCTGCCTCCTAAGCATCCTTTCAGAAAAGACAAGAAGAACTTCATCAAAGGCAAAGTTGTCAAAAACCTGGCAGCACCTACGATGACGGGCGAACAGGTCTTGGCACAGTTGAACTCTCTCGAGCCTGATCCAGAACGTCCCGGGTATTTCAAGGGATATAATTCGGAACACGCCTGGACTCACAAGACATGCTTCTGGGATCTCCCCTACTTCCAAGACCTCAAACTTCCACACAATATTGATGTGATGCACACTGAAAAAAATATTGGCGAGGCCCTGTTTGGTACATTTTTCGGCATAGATGGGAAGTCAAAGGATAATCCTAAAGCTAGAGTCGACCAGGGGACTCTATGTGATAGACCCTCACAGAACATGCGACAGCCGAAAGGAAAGAAGAATTGGTCCAAGCCAAGGGCCTAGTTCAATCTTGAAAGGGGCATATCAGGGAAATTCTCTTGTGGGTGCAAAACAGTTTGATGTTCCCCGATGGGTATGCAGCGAATCTGAGGAGGGGAGCGAGTCCTGAAAAACATAAAATATTTGGGCTCAAGAGTCATGATTGGCACATATGGCTTGAGCGGGTAATGCCGGTTATGTTGCGCGGCTATATCCCCGAGGAAGAGTGGCTAGTACTGGCAGAACAGAGCTATTTCTTCCGTGTTCTTTGTGCTAAAGAACTATCCGATGGCGTGCTAGAAGACATGGAAGATATGGCGCCGGAGTTGCTCTGCAAGTTAGAGAAGATATTTCCACCGGGTTTTTTTAATCCGATGCAGCATTTGATATTGCATCTCCCGGCCGAGGCAAGATTAGGGGGCCCTGTGCAAAACCGCTGGTGCTATTCAACGGAGAGAATGCAGAAGACGCTTCGAGCAAAATGTAAAAATAAACGTAGAATTGAAGCATCGATGGCCGAGGCTTTCATTACCGAGGAGGCGGCAAACTTCGTGACAACACATTATGAAGCAAAAAAAAATCACCATTTGCATAATCCAAAGCCTCGGTACAATACTGGCGACCCCCAACGGCGTCAATCGAACCTCAGCCTATTCAAAGGGAAGCTCGAACCTGTTGGTGCTTCGAGAAATAAGATTTTGGATATCGAAGAATGGCGGACTCTTACACTGTATATCTTCACCAACCTAACAGAAGTGCGACCGTACATCGAGTAAGTGCTCGGTACGTACATTGTTTCGCAACTTCTCATAATTCTTGTTTCTTATTAATTCTCATGAATTCATACAGTCGATACGTCGCCAAATTCTCGAATGGAGTGGTTATTGAAAGTGATTTCATCGCAGAGTATGAGCTTCTTTCCAATCAAGGAGACAGCAATCCTGGTTTCATCTCTTGGTTCAAACAAACGGTAACTATCATTCATATATATGGTTTCATTTGTTGGTCCAGCCTATTTTTGACTAATATACCAATCCTTTCCTATTAAACTTATAGGCAAATGAGGAGCCTATGGACGCCGAATTGAGACAAGTCGCTAATGGTTTTGACAATAAGGTCCGTGTATTTGAGAAATACGACATCAACGGGTATCGCTTTCGTACCGTTGATAAAGAGCGAAAAATGGCCGATCAAAAAAGTATAAATTCGGGTGTCTCTGCTGTCGGCGACGGAGGTATTGAGTATTATGGAAGAGTTGAAACAATATACGAACTTCTATTCTATGGTGAAAATCCTCCCAACGTCGTTGTCTTCAAATGTCATTGGTTTCTCCCTGTCGAGGACTAGACGGACTCATGAACATGTAGGTCTAGTCGAAATTCGACAAGCAACCCATTTAAATGTCCCCGATGTCTATATTACGGCTCAGCAGTCCACCCAGGTTTTCTATCTATCCTACCCCTGCCAAACGGTTGAAAACCTGAAAGGTTGGGATGTCGTTTATGATGTGCCACCACATATTAGACCACCTCCCCCCAATGAAGAGGATTATGTACCCCACATTGACCCAGAGACATATGACGGAGAATTCTTCCAAGAAACACGCGTGATAAAAAAAACGTTTCCGAAACCGCTCTATGCATCCCCAGAACATAGAAGAAGACAATGAGAGTGAACCCGATAACGATGATGAGAGTGAACCCGCTAACGACGATGTTGAAGAGCCTGAAGAAGAAGAGGTTACTGCTCCAGATGACCTGTCAATGCTTGACCGTTTACATAAAGGCCTTCCAAATGTTGGTGTTGTTAAACCTGATGAGGCCGTCATTATCGACGACACGCGTGATAGTGATGACGATCCATCAATTGATCGCGGAGAAGAGACCGATGATCCCGACTATTGTTAGTTGTATGCATCTCAACTTTAATTATATATATATATATTCTCATTATTGAAGTAATTACTTTTGTATTATTAATTCTTTTTCTCATTGTACTAATTATTTTATTTTAATTCTTGGCAGGTTCGTGACAGATATGGAGGGCGAGACCTCAGGCTCGCGAGGGAGGGGTCGGGGTCATGCACTCCCACCTCTGGCTCTACGGAGGTCTTTGCTCGCGAGTATTTCCTCGCCACCTCCTTCTACTGCTGAGGTGCTCAGGGGGAGAGGAGGTCGGAATAAGACCGGGAGAGGCAAAGCAGGTGGTGGCCGCGGGAAAGGGAGACGGACACCTGTTGCTTCCTCACCGCCACCTCCGGCTGATTCATCAGAGCACTGCAGGGTGGATCCCTCCTCGGACACTCCGGTCCACCAGACTGAGTTGGAGGAGGAGGCTACGTCCACCTGCATGACTTGGAGTCCGTGGCTGGACCGGTCGACTGAGGGGGAGGCTGGTGCCGAGGAGCCGGTGTACACTACTGATGAGGAGGAGGTGGCTGAGGGTACCACCGTGTACCAGCGTGGTGGTACACGTCTCCCGCCCCCACCGGTGACTCCAGCCCATAAGTCGTTGATTACACCTGATGGAGAGATGTAAGTGCACTTACACTCTCTTTCGGTACCTTCTATAATCATGTATATCTGATGACTTTGCCTTTTTATACTGCAGGGGTTGGATATACGGCAAGGGTGTCCGCGATCCCAACGCCGTCCTTGGTGTGCTCGTTAGGGAGAACTTCCCGAGGCTGATTTAGTTGCCCGGAGAGGATCAGGTTCCGCAGCCTGAACTCTTTTGGGAGCACTATTGTGCTGCCTCGGCCCCGCCGGATATGATCATCAACAGGGTCGAATGCCACACCAGAGCCGACATGGTGTTGAACGGCTTTTGGGTAATTTCTTATTCACACAATAAAAACTTGACAATAACTACTTGGTGCACTCATCAATGTCTCATGCTATTGCAGCTCTACTACAAGGTCGATGAGTCCAAGGAGCAGGAGGCGTCAGACGTGATCGTTGCAGAGGCCACACGCATCTTGCAGAACACATGGCACGAGATGCGAGTGCAGGCGGCCCGTGACTACTACACCAAGCAAGGGCGTAAGCGTACCAAGAAGGAGTGCCGCAAGAAGTTACTGACCAAGGCCCAATACATGACGGTAACCCTTCTTAAGTCTTGTATAGTTTGCTTGATTTGATTCGTATCTAGGCTACTTATTAGTTTCCTTGTTTACTAACTTAGGAGCCGCCGAGATGGTGTGCGGACAAGATGGATTGTTGGGACGTCATTGTAGACCACTGGTGCTCAGATGCCTGGTGGGCCGTTGCTTAGCGGCTTCTCGCCCTTCGTTGGTGAGCCCCAAGTGGAAGGCGTGATGCAGTGCAGCAGCGAGTTTCCCTCGGTGAAGATACCAAGGTTTGTCTCCCGTAGGACTCCGGATATGATAAGTAGGTGTCAGCGGCGTGACTGACGTGAACCTGCACACAGACACAGATAACATTGTTCCCAACGAAGTTCAGAGAGGTTGTCAATCTCTCCGGTCTTGTTGTTCACAAAGGGTAAAATACAAGGGATAATGATAGCAAGTAAAATTAGAAAAGTAAAGATAGCTTGGAAACAGTAATGAGGATATGGACCGGGATACGTGATGTTCGCTAGTGATGTCTCTCTCCCAAAAGACGATAAAAATGCTATGCGAGGTAAAAAATTTACAGAAGGGCAATTGAAAGGATTATGAACGCACCGCAATGCTAACTATGCTACAAAAGAAAGGAAGAGGTTCAAAAGCATGGGCAGTACGCCAAAATAAGTAGACCGAAATCCATCTGCATCTACTACTAATCATCCACCTTGAGATATCTATCCAGAACCTCTCGCTGGTATTAAGTTGCGAGCCCCACCCAAAGTGTAAACCCAAAGCAACAGACAACTGCAATAAAAGAACTTTGCGTAAAGTAAACAATCCTTGTGACCGCGGTCACAAGCACCGTTGTTTTCCCCCTTGTGGCAACAACACACTCCCTAGACGCATTTTTCTGTCACTCAAGCATGTCATCGGGGGGGGGGGGCATGAACCCACAATCTAGCACAACGCTCCCTCTTGGAGTCACTACCTACTACTTGGCCAAAGCAATAAACAACAACAGAGAACATGCAACAATTACTTAGGAACAACAATATAAAAGATAGAAACCAAATATATTACTCTATCACAATCTGAACATAATCTCATAATCCATCAGATCCGATCAAACTCAACATAACAATTGCAGAAATATTACAAAGGTGCCTCGATCATGTAGGGCAGCTCACGAGGTCTAAACAATGAAGATCAAAGTGGGGAGGAGAACATAACATAGCTACTGATCACGGACCCATGGTCCAAGGAAAACTACTCACGGGACATCCGGGGAGCATCCATGGTGGAGAGGAGACTCCCGGAGGTCAATCCTCCCTCCGGCAGGGTGCCGGGAAGAGGTCTTCTGGTGCTCCCGATCTTGGAAGCGCGGCGGCGGCGGAACATAGGCGAGTTCGCGGAATAGGGTTCCTCCTCTGGAGTTTTCCCATGACGGGGGATAAATAGGCGAAGGGGGCAGCCAGAGGTGGGCCAGGGGCCCCAGGCGCCCCCTGGCACGACCAGGGGTGGGGCCGCGCCGGGTGACCGCCTGGCCCCCCGGCTCCCCTCTGGCCCCTCCCGGGCTCTTCTCGAAGCTTCCTTCACGCAGATTTTTTATCTGAATTTTCTCGAATTTTTCTGGCACTTTTTATATAGGGGAAAACTGAAATAGAAAAACAGCAGAAAACAGGAACTGGCACTGGGTGCACTGAGTTAATAGGTTAGTCCAAATATGATCAAAAGTGTATGAAAGTGTATCTCGATCATAGCAATATCACACAAAACATGCATGGAGCAAGCAGAAATTATAGGTAATTCCTGCTCGTCCTCGAGTAGGTAAATTATAACAAGCATAATTTTTGTGGTGACATGCTAGCAACCATAAAAGAACTTTGAAAAGTAAAGCAATTAAGGTTAGAGATTCAATTCAAGTCATAACATGCAAGAGTCTATATTAGCATTGAAACAAGTAACAAAAGAACAAAAGGTGCAAGAGCTCTCGCTGTCCGTGACTCGAATGTCTCCAAATGGTGTTGTTGTGCAAGAAGGGGGATAGGGAATATGAGAAAAAAGTATTTTTGTTGAGAACTCAATCTACTAAAGTTTCACACATGGTCTTCTTTGGAATCTTATCTTGACTCGTCCCCAGACCACTAGCCAGGTACAAGTCAATTTGATCCACTCCTTTTCGATATTTTGAGCACTCATGCAATGGATGAGCGTAAGCACGAAAGTTGACACTTAGGATGACAAAGAGAGAAATAAGGTGGAGGAGGAAGACAAAGAGGATGAGAAAGGCTCACATCAATGAGGACAATCATAGGCAAGAGATGCCAAATGATAGATATGATGTAAGGAGTAGGGATTGCCATGCAACGGGTGCACATACGAGCTAGGAAACTCTCCAAACTATATGTATAAAGATCATCTCTATGGAGTACAAGGATATAAAGGGAGTACTAGTGTGGATCTCTCAAAAGGATAGTAGTGTTGCCCCTTTCTCTCTTTTTATTTCTTTTTCTGTTTTTTTCTATTTTTTTGTATTTTTTGGTGGCCTCAATGGCTCTTTCTATTTAACTCTCATTTGTCCTCTTTGGGATCTTTTGATGTGTCCACTTTGGGATCTTTTCCTCACTTAAGGGCAACACTCTATTTTACAAGAAGGTAAAGGAGATCTTTCACACTTTACAAGGTACTCAAAATCATAAAGAAGGTGTAACTATCATGATGTATGCAATGTATGCCTCTGCCAGTGTAGCAGGAACATGTAAGACATGAAGATCAAGTCATGAAGAGGTGGAAGTTGCATGGCAATGTAACTCGGAAAGGCTATGGAAATGCCTTGATAGGTAGGTATGGTGGATGTTTTGAGGAAAGATAAAGGGAGGCTTATGATGACAGAGCGTATCATGCCAAGGGTTTGGATCTACCGGCGAAGGTGGACACCAACTCTCGGAGTGAGAAGAAGGTAATGCAGGGCACGGGAAAGGCTAGCAAAATATGGGAAGGTGGACGTGTCAACTCTCAATACTTACATTAGTCCGAAGAACTCATGCACTTATTATCGGTAACTCTCAATCTAATGAGGAGGTTCACAAAGAGACAAGTACCCCGAGGAGGAGTGTATGGGGGTTTGGTTATCCTTGCGCATCCTCGACTCATGGTACGTGAGTATACTCTAATATTCGAACCCTCAGAAGAGTAGTGATCCATCTAGTAGCTAGAGTTCTCAACTAGTTTTGTAGGTTTTGAAAATAAACACGGATTGCCCAAAATACGACACCTATCACTAATAGGCTAGAGCTCTTGACACCAAAAGTCCAAACATTACTCATAACAATACCTCAAAACTATTGCAAGCTACTACTAAAATTAAATAGCAACCTTAATCACCTACTTTCAAGACAAAACACAACTCAGTGCAACAACCAACTCTCTTTAACAAGATAAACATGAAAACTAAAAAGAGTTCCAGCAACAAACTAAACAAAAGCCAAGGCTCTTGCTAAAGACAAACTAAGACTAAAACTAAACATGGAAGTAGCTATGAAAAGATAAAGAACACACAACATCAAAAAGATAGGCATGAAGAATCCTATGATGTGTTCTAGATTTTGAAAGTGGAGCGTTTTTATCTCCCACACAAAGTAAGAAGGGATCTAACTTGTTATGAACAACAAGCAAAGCTAAAGAAAACTAAAAACAAAACCTAAGAGCGAGACGCTCCAAGCATAGCACATAACACATGAAGTGATAAAAATATAGTGAGACGAAGGACGAACTGATGATTTGTTGATGGAGAAGGGGATGCACGGGGGCATCCCCAAGCTTAGACGCTTGAGTCTTCTTGAATATTTGTTGGGGATGCATGGGGGCATCCCCAAGCTTGAGCGCTTGACACTCCTGGATCTTCTTCCATCATCTTCCATCGCAAACTTGAAAACTCCCTTCATAGATAACTCATCATAAGCTGATTAGAGAGGTTAGTGCCCTTAATAAATAATTTTTCTCCACTGGATATAAAGATATTCTTGAAAAACTACTGTTTATCAAGAGTGCCAAAAAGTTTTTGCAAAGAAAAATCAAGCTTAAGGTTTGCAAAAGTTAGGAGAGACAATACATGGAAGAAGCCGTGAAAAACAGAAAAACAGATAGAAAGAATTTTTTAGGGGCACTTCTGCAACTCAAATAAAAAAACTCAGAACAGACGGAAGTTTCGTAATTGTATAGATCATACTGTGTAAAAATTTCAGCTCAAAAAGATGAACTGGGATGTTTCTGGAATTTTTTTGGTCACGATGACAGAATCTTTTTTCTGGACAGCAAGTCACAACTTTTACTTCCCTTGCCGTAAGAGGCTATAACTTGGCACAAAGTTGAAAAATAAAGATACAATGATGTTTCTACAGTAGTAACAATCATCAAGACACAACAAAAGCAAAAAGAAAAACCTAAATTCGTTGCGGGCTGCCTCCCGAAAGCGCTTCTTTAAAGCCATTAGCTAGGCATGATACAAAAAAGAAGAATCAAGTTTTATCAAGAGAAAGAGAATAACTAGCCCGAGTAACGGACTCAAAAGGTAACTTGATTTTCTTTCTAGGGAAGTGTTCCATCCCCTTTTTGAATGGGAATTGGAATTTTATATTCCCCTCTTTCATGTCAATAACCGCACCAACGGTGCGAAGAAAAGGACGTCCCAAAATAATTGGATATAAAGGTTCACACTCTATATCCATAACAATAAAATCAACGGGAACATAGTTGTCATTGACAATGATAAGAACATTGTCGATCTTCCCCAAAGGTTTCTTTATAGAAGAATCAACAAGACGAACACCAAAAGAACAAGGCTCAAGAGGCTTCAATTCAAACATATCAAATATTCTTTTGGGCATAACAGAGGTACTAGCTCCAACATCACATAAAGCATAGCAAGAGAAGTTATTTACGTTAACTTTGATCATAGGATCCCAACCATCATCTAGCTTCCTAGGTATGGAGGCTTCTACTCTAAGCTTCTCCTCCCTAGCTTTGATAAGAGAATTTGTGATATGCTCCGTGAAGGAAAGATTAAGTGTGCTAGTGTGGGGGTCTCTAGACATTTTGTGTAACAAGCTAATAACTTCTGAGAGGGTGCAACTATCAAAATCAATATCACTACTATCAAAGGTGGTAGTAGTGTCATCTAGGCTCACTTGTTTGAAACCCTCTATGTTCATAGGAGTTTCTTTATCTACGGGTGAGGTATTAGCATCACCATTAATAGGTCCAACGGGACTAGGAGTGCATTGGGTTCTAATAGTTTGAGTGTCCTCAACAATTTGGATAGTGGCAACTGTGTGGTGTGTAGGAAGGCTCTTAATTCTATCTTCTTCCATAGGGATAACTTCCGGTTTGGTTGCCATCTGATTTATCAAGGTAGATTGGGTGTGGAACATATTCGAAACATGGGTTTCGGTGGCGGTAAGTCTTGCCTGGAGATTAGAAATCTCACTGTTCAGGCTACCAAGCTGTTCACTAATGTTTTGCAGAATGGCAGTATGCTCACCTATTTGGTTAGAGAAGGCTCTGTTTTTTTCAAACTGGGTGTGCATATAGTTCTTAGTGGCCTTCTATATTTCTACCAATTTATCATAGCTGGGTAGGTCTCTTTTCGTATAAGCAGGACTATAGGAGTTGTCGCTAGGGTAGGTGTTGTTGCTCCCATAATTGGATGGAAACGGTCTAGGATTGCTAGAAAAAATTCCCCTATAAGAATTGTTGTTGAAGTTGTTTCTAGCAATAAAGTTCACATCTATTTGTTCTTGAGCAACCAAAGAATTTAAAGGAACATCATGAGGATCAATAGAGGGTTGCTTGGTAAGTAGAGACATAATTAAGTCAACTTTTTCATTGAGGGAGACAATTTCCTCGACAAAATTTACCTTCCTACCTGTTGGAGCGTGTTCGGTGTGCCATTGGGAATAATTGGTCATCATCTCATCGAGAAGTTTTGTGGCAGCACCAAGTGTAGTTGACATAAAGGTTCCTCCCGCGGCCGAATCTAACAGGTTCCGCGAGGTAAAGTTCAAGCCTGCATAAAAAGTCTGGATAACCATCCAAGTAGTCAAACCATGTGTAGGGCATTTCTTAACAAGAGATTTCATTCATTCCCAAGCTTGGGCAACGTGTTCATTACCAATTGCTTAAAATTCATAATATTACTTCTCAATTGGATAATCTTAGCAGGAGGGTAGTACTTCCCTATAAAAGCATCTTTGCACTTATCCCAAGAATCTATGCTATTTCTAGGCAAAGATTGAAACCAGATTTTAGCATCTCCCCTTAAAGAGAAAGGAAAGAGCTTGAGCTTAACAACATCACCTTCTACTTCTTTATACTTTTTCATATCACATAATTCAACAAAATTATTCAAGTGTAAAGCAGCATCATCTCCAGCACCAGAGAATTGATCTCTCATAACAAGGTTTGGCAAAGCAGGTTTAATTTCATAAGAGGTAGCTGAAGTGGCAGGTGTGGCAATGGGAGTGCAGATAAAGTCCTGGTTGTTATGACTAGTGAAGTCACACAACTTGGTGTTTTCAGTGGAACCCATAGTGGCAGCAAGTGTGGCAGATTTTTTGGTAGTTTTTGATAAAAGACACAAAGATAAAAACTGAAAGATAAACTAACAAGACTAAAAAACAAAGGTAAAGGGTAGTGTGCAACTCCCCTATATTAGCACTCGGAGTCCCCGGCAACGGCGCCAGAAATTCTCTTGCTTAGCGGCTTCTCACCCTTCGTTGGTGAGCCCCAAGTGGAAGGCGTGATGCAGTGCAGCAGCGAGTTTCCCTCGGTGAAGATACCAAGGTTTGTCTCCCGTAGGACTCCGGATATGATAAGTAGGTGTCAGTGGCGCGACTGACGTGGACCTGCACACAGACACAGATAACTTTGTTCCCAACGAAGTTCAGAGAGGTTGTCAATCTCTCCGGTCTTGTTGTTCACAAAGGGTAAAACACAAGGGATAATGATAGCAAGTAAAAGTAGAAAAGTAAAGATAGCTTGGAAACAGTAATGAGGATATGGAACGGGATACGTGATGTTCGCTAGTGATGTCTCTCTCCCAAAAGACGATAAAACTGCTATGCGAGGTAAACAAATTACAGAAGGGCAATTGACAGGATTATGAACGCACCGCAATGCTAACTATGCTACAAAAGAAAGGAAGAGGTTCAAAAGCACGGGCAGTACGCCAAAATAAGTAGACCGAAATCTAGTTGCATCTACTACTAATCATTCACCTTGAGATATCTATCCAGAACATCTCGCTGATATTAAGTTGCGAGCCCCACCCAAAGTGTAAACCCAAAGCAACAAACAACTGCAATAAAAGAACTTTGCGTAAAGTAAATAATCCTTGTGACCGTGGTCACAAGCACCGTTGTTTTCCCCCTTGTGGCAAGAGCACACTCCCTAGACTCATGTTTCTGTCACTCAAGCATGTCATCGGGGGGGGGGGGCATGAACCCACAATCTAGCACAACGCTCCCTCTTGGAGTCACTACCTACTACTTGGCCAAAGCAATAAACAGCAACGGAGAACATGCAAGAATTACTTAGGAACAACAATATAAAAGATAGAAACCAAATATATTACTCTATCACAATCTGAACATAATCTCATAATCCATCAGATCCGATCAAACTCAACATAGCAATTGCAGAAATATTACAAAGGTGCCTCGATCATGTAGGGCAGCTCACGAGGTCTAAACAATGAAGATCAAAGAGGGGAGGAGAACATCACATAGCTACTGATCACGGACCCATGGTCCAAGGAAAACTACTCAAAAGACATCCGGGGAGCATCCATGGTGGAGAGGAGACTCCCGGAGGTCAATCCTCCCTCCGGCAGGGTGCCGGGAAGAGGTCTTCTGGTGCTCCCGATCTTGGAAGAGCGGCGGCGGCGGAACAGAGGCGAGTTCGCGGAATAGGGTTCCTCCTCTGGAGTTTTCACGTGACGGGGGATAAATATGCGAAGGGGGGCAGCCAGAGGTGGGCCAGGGGCCCTAGGCGCCCCCCGGCGCAGCTAGGGGTGGGGCCGCGCCGGGTGGCCGCCTGGGCCCCCTGGCTCCCCTCTGGCTCCTCCCGGGCTCTTCTCGAAGCTTCCATCACGTTGATTTTTTATCTGAATTTTCCCGAATTTTTCTGGCACTTTTTATATGGGGGAAAACTGAAATAGAAAAACAGCAGAAAACAGGAACTGACACTGAGGTGCACTGAGTTAATAGGTTAGTCCAAATATGATCTAAAGTGTATGAAAGTGTATCTAGATCATAGAAATATCACACAAAACATGCATGGAGCAAGCAGAAATTATAGATACGTTTTGGACGTATCAGCCATCCACAACAATGCCAAGGACCGGCGCGCCCAAATGGTTGGTGTGCCACACCATCAAGGCAGCCGTAACTTAGCTGGTTACGAGCATAAATGGGTATGTGCAAATTCTTCTTTGCTTTGTATTTTAGGCACCCGCTTACTAATATCATGCTTTACTTTGTCTTTTAGGCGGAGCATAATAAAACGGAGGTGCCTGAGGTGTTCAACATGTATGGCATGACCATACAGCGTCGTACAAGAAGGCCAAGGCGCTCTCAAAGTCGGATCTCGCCACTCCTTCGACTTTCACCAACATTGCCGCCTACAGTAAGCTCAAGGCTTATACTGAGGTGGCGAAGGAGAAGCACGAGGAGGCTTACACCCCGATTGGGAAGCCTATTGACCCGGAGCTGGTGATGATCTCTGGTGGCGGAAGGCGCCATGGCGCCATGGCCATTGGAGATAAGTTGATTAGCTATGATAAGACTCTTCCTAAGATCAAGGCGCGCCAAACGAGTTCTTCTCCTGCTATAAGGACACGTCCGCGGCCAGTCGACCTCGCTATCCAGGTTATCCATAAGGACTCTTGCATTCTTGTTTTCTCTCATCGAATATTACAATGCTAACTAGAGGAGTGGGGTTGCAGGAAGCTCTTAAGAAAGAGCGACAGAACACCCAACGGCTACTGGAGGAGAAGGAGCGGTTGGCAGAGGAGAAGGCAGCGGAGAGAGAGCGGCTGGCGGAGGAGAGGACGGCGAAGGCTCTTGAGGAGTCCGCGACACGACACGATGCATCGAACCGGTCCATGTATGAGCTCTTCGTGGTAAGTCACTTGTTCATATTCACCCAAAGAATGCATGTTATAAATTTTGTTTATATTAGTAACTAATATGATTGACTCATGGAAAACAACTATGCAGACTATGTGCGAGAAGACTGGTCAGGCCGCTCCATCGATGCCGATCATTTCTCCTGTGGGGACGGTGAGTATCTTTCGATGATCATCAAGACCATATTGAGTGGCGTCGTGCTAACCTCTAGTTGATCTTTTCGTGCAGCATAACTCTCGGGCTGCGTCCCATGACCCTTCTCCCCCGTCAACATCGGCCAACCCGACGGATGCTTCTCAGCCACCTCAGCCTTGAGTGCTTCTCGGACACTCCGGTAAGTTGTCTTGTATATCTTTCTTTTTAAATGCTTAGTTAGTTTGAAAATGCATATTTAGCTTCTGAAATATTATGAAATTCTTAAATATAGCTAATTTAGCCTAATAATAGCATGATTAGCCAGATTTGCTCACAATATAATGAAGTTAGCTTGATTTGCTCACAAAATGCTAAAGTTACCTTAATTGGCTCAAAAATGCTTAAGTTAGCTTCATTTGTTCAAAGTTGCCAAAGTTAGCTTAATTTGCTCACAAAATGGTAAAGTTAGCTTGATTTGCTCACAAGATGCTAAATTTAGCTTGAATCGCTCACAAAATGCTAAAGTTAGCTTGATTCACTTAAAAAATTCTAAAGTTAGCTAAAGTGGCTCACAAAATGCTAAAGCTAGCTTAATTGGCTCACAATATGCTAAAGTCAGCTTAATTCCTCAAAAGATGCTAAAGTTTCTTAAATTGCTCACAATATGCTAAAGTTAGTTTCATTGGCTCAAAACATGCTAATGTTTGCTTAATTGCTCACAAATGCTAAAGGTTAGCTTAATTTCTCAAAATGTGCTCACAAATGCTAAAGGTTAGCTTAATTGCTCACAAATGCTAAAGAAAACAGAAGAAGAAGTGTTCTTCTTCTCTTTTCTTCTTCTTCTTCTTGTCCTTCTCCTTCTCTTATTACTTATTCTTCTTGTCCTCCTTCTTCCACTAACTTTCTTATTTTTATCTTGTAGATTTGCTTTATGAGGGTCGTGTATCGATGGAGTTGCTGTATTTTCACTTTCAATATAGCTTAGAAACAGTTTATTGTTGTTATGAACTGTTTGGAGACTTTGTGTAATGAACTATGTATATATTGTTGTTAGCGAGCTTTGGAAACAATGTGTTATCCTTGTTGGAGATGCATATGTTGTTTGATATGCTGTGATGTGGTGTTAAAATGTGCTTCTGGTTCAATATAGCTTAAAATGTGCTGTGATATGCTTTGATATATATATATATATATATTGCTTTTTTGTCAAATGCAGGGATTAAAACAAAAACAGAAAAAACAGAGACAATATAGGCTATTTGCCGTCTGCTGGAAGTCAGCAAAGATGTTTTCCGTCTGCTGGCGGTCGACAAAGAGGACACGTGGCGCCCAGCTGTGCAATCTAGCAACAGCTGGGTGACCATTTGGTCATTTTACCATCTTCCTGGCGGCACGGCAGACGACAAAGAGGATAGGTTTGCCGTCTACAAGTAGACGACAAAGGCGGGTGTGGGTGGGTGGGGGCGTCATCAAACTGTTAGATGACGTCAGCGAGCTTTGCCGTCTGCAGGCAGACGGCAAAATACGCCGTTAACGGCCTGACGGAGTCGATTGAAACAGTTTCGCCGTCACACTCGCGCTGCCGTCTGCTTCCACTTAAGCGGACGGCGAATAGCTTTGCCGTCCGTCAATATACGACAGACGGCAATGAACCTCTTTGCCGAAGAAATATCTGACGATTCCTTTACCGTGCGGAGGCAGACGACAAATTGGCGAATTCCAGTAGTGATTGGGAATAGTTGGTCATCATCTCATCTAGGATTTTTGTGGCAGCACCAAGTGTTGTTGACATAAAGGTTCCTCCTGCGACCGAATCTAACAGGTTCCGCGAGGTGATACGTCTCAAACGTATCGATAATTTCTGCTTGTTCCATGCATGTTTTGCGTGATATTGCTGTGATATAGATACACTTTCATACAGTTTTGATCATATTTGGACTAACCTACTAACTCAGTGCACCCCAGCGCCAGTTCCTGTTTTCTGCCATTTTTTATTTCGGTTTTCCCCCATATAAAAAGTGCTCCAAAAATCCGGGAAAACAAGATAAAAAATCAGCGTGTCGGAAGCTTCCCGAAACCCAAAGGAGGGCCAGGGGGCCACCACCAGGCGCCCACCTGGTGCGGCCAGGGGCCTGAACGCGCCAGGGGGGCGCCTGGACCCCTGGTGGCCCCCCTGGATGCCCCCCTTCGCATATTTATTCTCCGTCACGGGGAAACTTTGAAGAAAGAACCCTATTTCGCAAACTCACCTCTGTTCCGCCGCCGTCGCGCTTCCAAGATCGGGAGCACCGTCAGGACCCTTCCCGGCACCCTGCCGGAGGGAGGATCAGCCTTCAGGAGATTCTCCTCCACCATGGACGCTTCCCGGATGTGCCGCGAGTAGTTTCCTTTGGACCATGGGTCCGTGATCATTAGCTATGTGCTGTTCTCCTCCCCTCTTTGTTCTTCATGTTTTAGACCTCGTGAGCTGCCCTACATGAGCGAGGCACATATGTAATTCTTCTGCTGTTGCTATGCTGAGTTTCACGGGATCTGATGGATTATGAGATTATGTTCAGATCATGATAGAGTAATATATTTGTTTTTTATCTCATATATTTTTGTTCCTAAGTAATTCTTGCATGTTCTCCGTTGCTGTTTATTGCTTTGGCCAAGTAGTAGGTAGTGACTCCAAGAGGGAACGTTATGCTTGATTGTGGGTACATGCCCCCTGATGACACGCTTGAGTGACAGAAACATGAGTCTAGGGGATGTGTTGTGGCCACAAGGGGGAAAACAACGGTACTTGTAACTGCGGATGCAAGGATTGTTTTCTTTACGCAAAGTTCTTTTTAATGCAGTTGTCTGTTGCTTTGGGTTTACACTTTGGGTGGGGCTCGCAACTTAATACCAGCGAGATGTTCTGGATAGATATCTCAAGGTGGATGATTAGTAGTAGATGCAGATGGATTTCGGTCTACTTATTTTGGCGTACTGCCCATGCTTATGAGCCTCTTCCTTTCTTTTGTAGCATAGTTAGCATTGCGGTGCGTTTATAATCCTGTCAATTGCCCATCTTTAATTTGTTTACCTCGCATAGCAGTTTTATCGTCTTTTGGGAGAGAGACAACACTAGTGAACATCACGGGACCCCGGTCCATATTCTCATCACTGTTTACAAGCTCATTTATTTTCTCGCATTTACTTTCAATTGCTATCATTTTCATTATCCCTTGTGTTTGATCCTTTGTAAACTACAAGACCGTAGAGATTGATAACCTCTCCGAATTCATTGGGAGCAAAGTTATTTGTGTCTGTGTCCAGGTCCAGGTGAAGTAAGCAACCCTGAGGTTGTGAACGACGCCATTGTTCACTTCACCACCTACTTATCATTATCGGAGTCCTACTGGATTGATAACCTCGGTATCTTCACTGAGGGAAATTTGCTGCTATCCTACATCTCACCTTCCACTTGGGGTAACCAACGAAGGGCGAGAAGCCATTATCACTTCCACGCCATCAAGCAAATTTCTGGCACCGTTGCCGGGGACTCCGAGTGCTAAGATAGGGGAGTTTCCCACTACCTTTTACCTTTACTTTTTAGTCTTTTTAGTTTACCTTTCAGTTTTTATCTTTGTGTCTTATATCAAAAATTACAAAAAAAATCTGCCACACTTGCTGCTACTATGGGTTCCACTGAAAACACCAAGTTGTGTGACTTCACCAGTCACAACAAAAAAGACTTTATCTTCACTCCTATTGTAACATCCCAATTTTCTAAATTCGAATGTTAACAGATCATCATATGCATGTCATGCTGGAGTTTTGCATTATTTGGATTTTCTGAATATTTTAAACACTTCCCAACTTAAGGTAATTTATTGGAGAGGATATAACATGACTTATCCCCATTTTAAATAAAGTTGAAAAGTTTTGAAAATATTTTTGGGTGTTTATAAATTGTGTCATATGAATTATAAATGACTCAAATTTATTTTTGGGATTTTTATAATTTTATACGGAGTTTATTGCATAAAAAGTATTTATGAAAATTGCATAATAGCTGAAATAGTAATTTCGGCAAAAAAAAATATTTTTATTATTTTATTTTATTGCTGTGACATTTTTCAAATTAATATTTTATTATTTAATTTTTTTTTGCGTAGTTGGTTGACAAAAAAAAAACGAGTTTTGTTTTGGGCCTTCCAGTGGCCCAGTCTGCTATTTTCCGCCTCGTGCGATTCGGGCCCGACCCAGACTGGAAAAAATATATTGTTTTCCTGGCTATATAAAATTTCGGGATTTTCTTTTTTTTTCTTTTTTTTGCCAAACCCTAAAAATCCCACCGCGGGACCCGCGTTGAACTCGCCGCCGCCGCCATTTTTCGCCGTCGCCGGGACACCGTCGCCGGAGCCGCGCCTCGCCGTGGTAAGTGCGCCGCCGCCTTGCGCCGCCGCCACGCGCCGCCGCCCCTGGTCGCCGACGCCGGCTGGAGCCGCCGCTCCACATCGGCCGTTCGATCTCGCGGCCGACGACCGAGATCTTCCCGATCTGGATCTCAGATCCAGATCCGGTTTTTAGGGTTCCGATTAACCGACGTTGACCCCGGTTTATTCCGGTTAACCGCGGAACTTTATTTAGCGGACGTTCGCCGGACTGTTCACCGGAGTGGACGCCGTTCGCTCCGTAGCCGAGGACCTGTTCACGACGAAGATTTATTTTTATTCGCGAATAGGCCCTTTTTCACAGATTTCACCCTAGAACGGTATTGGCTATATCTTTTAAACCGTAGCTCCGTTTTAGGTGATTCTTTTTGTGTTCCGACCGTAGTGAAGTCTAGTTTACAGTAGGATGCACTTTGCACCGTTACACTTTTCGAATTTGAATTTTGTACAGATTCAAGTTCAAACTTCCGGTGACCGTATCTTTTATACTGTGTATCCGTTTTCATCGATTCCAGTTGCGTTGGGATCGTGGTGACTTGTAGTTATCGTTTAGCTACTGTTTATTGGTTTTCTTTCAGTTCAATTGGTTTTTCTACTATTGTGATGTTTATGTGATACTGTGTATTGAATGCTACATTGTTTGATCATGTAGACTGCGCGGAGTGCAACGCTTCGTTCTGTGAAGGGTGTAATCGTCAGGAACAGGATCAAGGCAAGTCATACTTTGACCATTTCACAACATATTTTTTTACTTATGCATGTAGAAATATCACCCTATGCATGTGTAGGATTTACTATACTATATTATTATTGCTGCAAACCCGGTAGGGTAGCCATATGATGTTATCCTGTTTGCTTAGACAACCTAGCACGTGCGTGTTATATATTGCTATGCTTGTAGACGGGGATTGAGTTGAGATTTCATTGAGCTGTGTAAGGATTTAATTACTTGACTAGAAAATCTTAATTAGAATAAACCTCTGGACGGGCAGGGAGTGCTTCCTGGGGGCTCGTACCTTATCTAATGCGAGACCAGGTTGTACCCCTAATGGCTGGTATTGGTGGTATAAAGAACGTCATGGTATCTTCCCTCTGCACGTAAGTGGGCGCCGTCCAGGCTCAAAAAGATCAGACATACTTGGTGACTAGGAGCTTCCATGTACAACCGCTGGCCATATGGGCTCTGGCTTAGTTGAGTACGTTGTGGGAAGCCTCTCCCGTGCAAAGCTAGCAGATGTAGATGTGATAGGTGTACCGGCTTGCCATTGGGTGTAGGTTACCTCTTCTGAAAGACTTCGTCTCAATCTTCGGGTTGAGTCCAGTGGGTACATACCTCTGCAGAGCGTACAAACTAATGATGATTAGTCGTGTCCCCGGTTGTGGACAACCTTGAGCTACTAGACATTACTGTTACTGGAGGATCTTGACAGATGAAACACCTTAATAAAACTGGAGTGGGAAAGACTCTAATAAAGGGTATGGGTTGGAACTGGTGTAGCTCAGTTCAACCTTATGTAGTAAGCTAAACTAAAGTTTGACTTAGGTAGACTAAGGAAAAATCAGCTTTCTGCAAAATAAAACCATAAGCCTTCCTTTGACTTACCTTGCATGTAGCGATAGGTCTGTTATATGCTTTTTCGTGTGAATTGCCGTACAAATCAGATGTACTGACCCGTTGTCGGGCTGTAACCTTTGGTGTTGCAGGTTTTTCAGACGACCAGTAAGGTGCGTTTAGGGTTGCGGGTCTTCACTCAGCATGTCACTTGTGGATGTTGATGGGACTCCTTGATATTTACTATTTTCTACTTCCGCTATATTTATATTGAATAAGCTAGCCTTGAGGTATGCAACTTGTTTATGTTATGAATTCTGGATCATACGATGTAATAATGATGCACTTGTACTTTGTTATACATCTATTACTGTGTGTGCTAGGGAGTCGATCCAGGGACTAGCACTTGATCACAGATACTCCAATTCTATGTGAATTGGGTCGTTATACTGCCACTTCAGCTACCTCTTATGAAATTAAACCTGCTTTGCTAAACCTTGTTATGAGAGATCAATTCTCTGGTGCTGAAGATGCTGCTGCTTTACACTTGAATAATTTTGTTGAATTATATGATATGCAAAACTATAAAGAAGTAGAAGGTGATGTTGTTAAGCTCAAGCTTTTTTCCTTTCTTTTTGAGGGACGGAGCTAAAATCTGGTTTCAATCTTTGCCTAGGAATAACATAGATTCTTGGGATAAGTGCAAAGATGCTTTTATTGGGAAGTACTACCCACCTGCTAAAATTATCCAATTGAGGAGTAACATTATGAATTTTAGGCAATTGGATAATGAACACGTTGCCCAAACTTGGGAACGTATGAAATCTCTTTCTAAGAATTGCCCTACACATGGTTTGACTACCTGGATGGTTATCCAGACTTTTTTATGCAGGATTGAACTTTACCTCACGGAACCTGTTAGATTCGGGCGCGGGAGGAACCTTTATATCAAATACACTCGGTGCTTGTCGTGGATATAAATCTGACAATGAGTATAGAGGTATGAAAGGAGCTAAATGAATCTGTACGTAGAGTGGGTTGACGCAAGAGGATTATACAGGTTAGGCCTCTCCGTAGAGATAAAAACCTTAGTCCTATCCCAGGCTTACTGGGGTGTTCCTTCTTCAGAATACTGAGAAGTGGAAAAAATGTGCGCGTGCCCATGCCAGAGGGGAGGGGTGGCTTATATAGAGTGCGCCCCTGCCTCCTTAATTCCCTGGCATAAATGGGTCTTAATTACAAGATTAAATATATACTTAATTACAAAACGGTCAGCCCATTACTACTAATAAAGGAGGAAAAACTCCTGCAGCATTAAATGCCTCCTGTCCGTTGCGTTTTCCATCTTCCGAGTAGTGGCGGGGGAGGGGGGGTTTCTCCGATCATTTCCGAGTATTTCTCTACTCGGATCTTGCTGGGCTTCCGAGTAGTTGCGTACTTGGAAGCGACTCCTGGTCTCCGAGTAACATGTTACTCGGAAGCTGCCAATGCTTCGTGTTTTTTGGTTGATCTTATTTTGCTTGGTGTGTGTTTTTTGGGGAAACCCAGGGCTTAAGGATACCCCTGGGTTTCCCTCGCCTAGGGGTATGCCTTTAGTATTACCACGACAGTAGCCCCCAAGCGCTTTCGGGTGCTCGTAAGTGAGTTGGCTGACATCTAGTCTTTCTAAGGTATGCGAAGATTGAACTCAGTAAGAGGCCCGGAAGGGCTTTATTGATGTTCGAACTTTTCCCTCGAGTGAGAGTTGGGCAAGTTAGCGGAAAAAAATTGGCGACACTCAAACGTCTCTCGGAAGAGGTGGACTGAGGCCTCGGAAGGCGTGTCTCGGAGTAAAAGGCCTTAAACTCCATATGAACCAAATTTGTAAAGTTCAATCTCCTAGGACATCATGCCGAGTCCTAGGCCATGCCACGTGGGATATTGATTCTTTACCCCCTGCGCCGGGTCTTACCGGCGGCCTGGCATTCTACGTCAGAGATGGGCCACCAACGAGTTTGTTATTCGGATTTTCACCCGAGTAACCGGGTGCGGGATTCTTCGTCTTGCGAGGAATCTTCGAGTGGTTCCTTTCGCGGCGCTTCCGAGTGACAACTTACTCGGATGCTGCAGGAGCTTTGCGTTTTCTTCCGAGTGATGGCGTACTCGGAGAGTTTGGTCGGTGCTATGCTTCGCATCTTCCGAGTAGTTTGGGGATTCCAAGCTTCGGGTCGAAACCAGATTTGGTTTTTTCCAAAAGATTTTATCTTGTCAGAGAATCTTCTTGCACAGGTGAGTGGGTGCACTGTTTGGGTTTGTCTCCTCGATTCCCGCGGCGGTTTCATAGGATAATAATAATTAACTGCCCACGGGGGAAGTGGGAGGGATTATGGGGAAGTGGGGCGGTTTTTATGGGGAAGAGCAACCGACAAGCCCTTTAATGGGGTGCGGATCTGACGCGAGGCAGTTGCTACCTCGAGCTATAAAAGGCCCCCTGCCTTTCAGTTTGGAGCACTTCCGCTCATTTCCCCCCTGCGCAGCCGTTCTCGCTTCTCTCTCTCTCCCGCTCCGCCGCTTCCTTTTCCTGCTCAATCTCGCCGTCGAGACCTCTCCGCCGGCCGCTCGAGGTCCATCCTGGGAGGCCGCCATTCGCGCGGCCCCTCTACCGCCACCGCGACCATGTCTGCGGGGGAGTGGCTGCCATCGATCGTGACGGAGGACATGCTGCTGGGGTACCAGGACGCCGGCCTGGTTCCTCGCGAGGGTTGCCGTCTTCCCGCGGCGGGGGAAGACGAGCCTGCACCGCGGGATGGTGAGAGAGTAATTTTACTTTCGCATGTGGATCGCGGCTTTTCTCTTCCCCCACATCCCTTCTTTTTGGATTTTCTGGCTTTCACGGGTGCTCAGCTTCACCACGTTGTTCCCAACGCGGTTACCCATCTCTCTAGCTTTTTCACCCTTTGTGAGGGATTTCTAGGCATAGAGCCCCATTGGCATCTTTTCCGTAGCATATATGCTATCAAGCCTCAGAAGGCGAAGAAGTCTGGGGAGGGCGGCGGCGTTGAATTTAATCACCTTTGCGGCGGTCTGTTTTTGGCCAAGAAGCAGGGAGTACAGTATTTTTCTTCTTGTGTGCCCGATTCTGTCAAGAGCTGGCAGAATAGTTGGTTTTACTGCAAAGTGGCCGAGGAGCCGGGGGTGCGTACCTTGCCTCCTTACTCGGACGTTAGGCTGACCAACTGTCAGGGCTGGAACCCCCGACTCACCAACGCTGATAAGGAGCAGGTGCTCCCCTTGATGCGTCAAGTCATCAGGCTGAAGAAGAATGGTCTGGACGCCATAGATTTTATAGCTGCTTTCGTGATTCGGAAGATCCAGCCTCTCTAGGCCCGAGCTCGGGGGATGTGGACATACTCCGGGTTGCAGGATGACACCCGCTACAGTAATACTGAGATGCCCTTGGATGAATTTGAACTTCAGATGAAGATAATAACAAGCGTGACCCAGGGGCTTCAGACAACTGGCCGAGTGAGACCCCTCGGCATCGACAATCCTCCCACCTTGGTATGCTAAGTCATATGTATTTTTAATGTGCTTCATTTGTTGGCTTTAACTCGGACTTCTTTGTTTATTGCTAGGATTTTACCCAGTTTCGCTGCCCTATTCCTCTGGCTCCGCAGCATCCCGCCGAGGAGGATGAAGATAGTACTGCTGGCGCGGGGGTCGGAGTTGAGGTGGGGGAGGAGCTGGAGTCCTTGGTGGCTCGGGTTCAGGTAGCGTCCGAGCAACGCTCGAAGAATAACCAGGACCGCGAGTCGGCGCGGGAGGGGCTTACTCGGACCCGTAAAAGGGCTCATACTCCGAGTGGTGAAATGGACAGCGGGAAGCTTCCTCCCTTGGGCCTCAGCTCTGGGAAGGTGGCGCCCATGAAGAAGAAGAAACTTGTCACTCTTGGGGGCCGAGAGGCTAATCCCGCAGGAGGTGCTGCTGTTGAAAAGGCCAAGGGGGCTGGATCTGGTTCGGCCAGGGTTGATCCCCCAAGGCGTAGCTTGAAGACCATTCACCCGTAATGCTGTTGGTTATCTCGTGCTTTAAGGCTCTGTTAGTTTCTCAGGCTCATCCTTAGCTGTCTCTTTTTGCATTATTCGTCCGAGTGGTTCTGAGACGTTGCCTAGGATCGAGGAGGATCCCGAGGCCGAAGCTATGGAGGACGCTAGCACTTGTGAGGTGACTGACTTTCCTGGGATGGGCGCTATTCCAGAAGATACTGCGGCTGTTGGTGAGAATTCTCCGTTGTTTTATTTGTTGAGACATTTGTCATCTTTCGCTTTTAATTGCTTGTTTTTTCTGCTGCAGTCATGGATGTTGACCCTACTGTTGATCCAGCTCAGATTGTTACCGAGTCTGCCGCTGCTGGGGTCACTCCTCCTGAGGTGACTGTTCCTGAGGGAATGGTAGCCTCTGGGGCTGGTTCCCGAGCTGCCGCACCCGATGCTCCAGCTGGGGAGGTTGTTAAGGAGACCCCTGTCACCTCGGCGGCTGTTCGAAGGAGTGAGCTTGCTAGTTCGGGGGCCATTCCCGTCGGAGCCCCAGTGGAGAGTGCTATCATTGGCGGATTGAAGGAGTCTTTGGTCAAGGCGACCCAGTTTGAGCTGCGGCTGCGGGAGCTGGCATCTGAGGCTGAGTTGGTGAAGTCCAACATGCACGTAAGTACTTACGTAAGTTTTCCTACCCAGTGGGTGTAGCCCCCAAGGCTCCGAGTAACTTTGCGAAGTTATTCGGAGTCTTTTGATAGGAGGTTTTTATTTGGATGATCTTCCAGTGGTAGCACTTCTTAGTGCACCCAGTGGGTGTAGCCCCCAAGGCTCCGAGTAACTTTGTGAAGTTATTCAGAGTCTTTTGATAGGAGTTTTTTATTTTGATCAACTTCCAGTGGGAGCACTTCTTAGTGCACCCACTGGGTGTAGCCCCCAAGGCTCCGAGTAACTTTGAGAAGTTACTCGGAGTCTTTTGATAGGAGGTTTTTATTTGATTGATCTTCAAGTGGTAGAACTTCTTAGTGCACCCAGTGGGTGTAGCCCCCAAGGCTCCGAGTAACTTTGCGAAGTTACTCGGAGTCTTTTGATAGGAGGTTTTTATTTGATTGTGGTATTCCTCTTGTCTTCATAGGAGGCCTGCAAGCTTGGGTCGGCCTTCGTGAAGCTGCAGGGGGAGAGTGTTGCTACCAAGAGTGCGTACGAAGAGCTGCTTGAAGAGCATAACAAACTGAAAAAACAACATGCTGAGGATAATGGTAACAGTTCTTGAGGTTCCAAACTGCCATCTTTCTTCCTCTTGTTCTTGCGTCTGACATTTTTCTTGCAGAGGCGGCGAAGAAGGCCTTTGATGCAAAAGTTAAGGAGAACAATGATTTTGTGGCCAAGATGAAGAAGGAAATAGACCAGGTTGAGAAACGAGCCAAGGCTCACAAAGCTTTGGAGACCAGTCTCCATTACTACAAACAGGCGGTGAAGGAGAATGAGGCTTGCATCTCTAAGCTGGAGTCTGACTTGGAAAAACTTTCCGAGCTGCGTGCCGAGGATGCGAAGAAGCATGAAGCCGAGTTGGGAACCACTCGGAAGGCGGTGAAGGCAGCTGAAGAGTATTGGGCTGGGCGATTCGCCGTTTTCAGTGAGACCTTGTCTGGTGAGTATTTGATTGTCCGAGCTGTGGTAAGGACTTGTTTCCCATTCCTAGATTGTTTACTCATCTTCTCTTTTGGTGCAGCATATGGTACAGATCCAGATGCCGAGCGGGCGCGCATGGCTGACTTTGCAGAAATCATGAAGAGAGATAACTATACTCCAGTGACCACGGAATTTGCTTTGGCTCGGGGATTGCTGACCATGAGGTGCGCCAAAGAGAAGAAATTTGCTGAAGAGGTTATGGGTGCTACCCTAGCTTTAAAGAGCAAGCTGTCGCCTGATGAAGAGAGCAGAGTGAAGCTAGATACTGTTGTACCCGTTCTTCAGGAGGCTCCACATTAGGTGGCCCGCTGGAAACGCTCAGCAGCACGGATCGGTGCGAATTACGCACTGGCTTTGACCAAGGCGCATTTTCCGGAGCGGGTCCATAATCTTTAGCGAGTTGGTGGTGGAGATCCGAAAGAAGGTCAGAGCTGCACCTCCTTCCTGTCGCGCTATGCTGAAACTGCTAGCCGTATTGCCCTGATGCCTGATCTGGATTTCTTCGTTGAGTCAACTGGTGTAACCAGTGAGTCGGACGAGGCGAGCGAGGAATGAATGGAGTGTGGTTAAAAACACTGGTTTGATATTTGCCTCGGGATGCCGAGTGGATTTGTAATAAGTTGCACTGTGTGGTTGTGTCGTGACACTCCTTCATATGGTTGATGAACTCATACTCTGTTTCTTTGCTTGAAACGAATATTTCTTCCGATTTGCCTTTCTTTTTGTATGAATTTTCGAAGTTGTTACTCGAGCTGCGCATGGTTCGGAAGAGATCTTGTTTAAGCAGCCCCCAAGTCTACTTAGACTGGAAGGTGCTTAGAATTTTTTTCTATTGAGGATCTTGTATAAAAGGTCCTCAATGCAGATGATGTTGTGCATCCTCAAGCCTTTGGGGCGCTGGTGAGTACTTAACATAAGTTTTCTAAGTTCTCGTCCGAGCTGCGCACAGCTCGGATGGAAAACCTGATTGATAGTTTTCGTCCGAGCTGCGCACAGCTCGGAAGAAAACCTGTTTTTATAGCTTTAAGCAGCCCCCAAGCCTCTTGAGGCTTGAAAGTACTTACAAAAAATTTCTATTGAAGATCTTGTATACAAGGTCCTCAATGCAGATGATGTTGTGCTTCCTCAAGCCTTTGGGGCGTTGGTAAGCACCTAACATAAGTTTTCTAAGTTCTCGTCCGAGCTGCGCACAGGTCGGATGGAAAACCTGATTGATAGTTTTCGTCCGAGCTGCGCACAGCTCGGAAGAAAACCTGTTTTTATAGCTTTAAGCAGCCCCAAGCCTCTTGAGGCTAGAAAGTACTTAGAATTTTTTTATATTGAAGATCTTGTATACAAGGTCCTCAATGCAGATGATGTTGTGCTTCCTCAAGCCTGTGGGGCATTGATAAGCACTTAACATAAGTGTTCTAAGTTCTCGTCCGAGCTGCGCGCAGCTCGGATGGAAAACCTGATTGATAGTTTTCATCCGAGCTGCGCACAGCTCGGAAGAAGACCTGTTTGGTAGTTTTCGTCCGAGCTGCGCACAGCTCGTAAGAAAACCTGTTTTTAAGTTATGAAAGCGAAATGAGTAAGGCGCACTAGGCGTACAAGTGATATTTATTCATATCTTACAAGCGTGCTCATGCATAGAATTGGCGCAGTAACTGGGCATTCCATGCATGAGGCTCTTCTATCTTATTAGTTACATCATACAGGTGATAGGCCCCATTGTGCAGTACTCTGGAGATGATAAACGGGACTTCCCATGGGGGAGCTAATTTGTGGTCCGAAGTTTGCTTGATGCGAAGTACCATGTCACCCTCTTGGAAGGAGCGAGCTCGGACGTGTCGGTCGTGGTATCGGCGAAGGTCTTGCTGATAAAACGTCGAGCGGGTGAGAGCTGAATTTCGCTCCTCCTCCAAGAGGTCGACGCCGTCTTGTCGCGCTTCTTTAGCTTCAGCTTCTGTGTACTGGCTTATTCGGGGTGCATTGTGCTTGAGGTCACTCGGAAGGACTGCTTCTGAGCCGTAGACGAGGAGGAAGGGGGTTGACCGAGCTGAGCGATTGGGAGTTGTGCGCAATCCCCATAAGACTGAGGGGAGTTCATCAACCCAGGCGCCCGCTGCTTCTTTTAGTTCCGGAAGTAGCCGAGGCTTGATTCCTTTGAGTATTAGTCCGTTGGCTCATTCGACTTGGCCATTGGACTATGGGTGTGCGACTAAGGCGAAGTTGACCTGGATGCCATTGGACCAACAAAATTTCTTGAATTCGGCCGAGTTGAAGTTCGATCCATTATCAGTAATGATGTCATGCGGGACGCCGAACCGATGTATGATGCCTTGCATAAAGCTGACTGCTGTGGTGGAGTCTTTTTTCTTGATAGGTTTTGCTTCTATCCATTTTTTAAACTTGTCTACGACGACCAAAATGTGGGTGAAGCCACGCTTGCCCGTTCGGAGTGGTCCGATCATATCCAATCCCCATACTGAAAATGGCCAGGCTAGGGGGATTGTCTTCAGCTCGGAAGCTGGCTTGCGGGGCTGGTTGGCATAAAACTGGTAGCCGTCGCAGTGGTCCACGATGTACCGAGCATCGCTGAGGGCATCGGGCCAGAAAAAACCAGCTCGGAAAGCTTTTTCCACTAACGTCCGACTTGAGGCATGATGGACACAATCTCCCGAGTGGATTTCTTGTAGTATGCAGCGGCCTTCTTCCTCGGAGATGCATCGCTGGGGGACATGAGTGATGCTGTTCCTGTACAGCTCTCCATTGATCTCCGAGTAGGACTTGGACTTGCGGACGATCTGTTTGGCTTCTATCTCGTCGCCGGGAAACTCTTGTTTTTGCAGATAGTCAAGGATTGGGCGTGTCCACTCGGGGGGAATGACCTCCACATCAAACACCATGTCAACTACTGCGGGTATGCCTTCTTTGTTGGGGATGTTCTTGTCAGGAAGCATGTCCGGATCGGCTTCTAGGAAAGGGTCCTCCTTGACTGTTGGGGAATGCAAGTGTTCCAGATAGATCCCTGGTGGGATCTGTCCGCGGGTGGAACCCAATTTGGCTAGGTCGTCTGCTGCCTGATTCTTAACCCTTGGGATGTGATGGAGCTCCAGCCCATCAAATTTTTTCTCCAATTTTCTCACTGCTACACAGTAGGTTGTCATTGCTGGGCTTCGGATGTCCCACTCTTTCATTACTTGGTTGATTACCAAGTCTGAATCTCCGAATACCATAAGTCTCCTGACTCCGAGTGAGATAGCCATTCGCATACCATACAGGAGAGCTTCATATTCGGCTTCGTTGTTTGTTGCTGGGAAATGGATTTGGAGGACGTACCTCATCTCATCCTTTCTGGGTGAGACTAGTACCACCCCTGCCCCTGCGCCATGTAGCATCTTGGAGCCATCAAAGAACATCGTCCAATGTTCTGGTGTTGGCTGTGGGGGATGTTGGACCTCAATCCACTCGACTAGGAAGTCCACCAGTGCTTGTGACTTGATTGATTTCTTTGCTTGGTAATTGAGGTCAAAGGGGAGTAGGTCCAAACTCCATTTTGCTATTCTGCCTGTTGAATATATGTTGTTCATAATTTCTGCCAGGGGAGCTTCAGAGACCACTGTGATGGAATGATCCTGGAAGTAATGCGCGAGCTTCTGAGACGCCAAGTAAATCCCCATTGCTATCTTCTGGTAGTGAGGGTATCTCTGCTTGGATGGTGTGAGGACTTCGGAGATGTAGTACACCGGTCTTTGTACTTTCTGTGATTTTCCTTCTTCTTCCCTCTCGACCACTATAGCTACGCTGACAACTCGGCTTGTGGCAGCAATATACAACAAGAGCGGCTCTTTTTCCTGGGGTGCTGCCAGGACTGGCCGAGTTGACAGTTGCTTTTTGAGTTCTTCGAAAGCCCTTTGAGCTTCTTCCGTCCAGACGGAATTCGACGATTTTTTCATCAGTTGGTAGAGAGGTAGGGCTTTCTCTCCCAATCTGGAAATAAACCGAATGAGTGCTGCGAGGCAACCTGTTAAGTTTTGGACGTCTCGGATCTGCTTGGGAGGCTTCATGTTCTGAATTGCCGCGATTTTCTTCGGGTTGGCTTCTATCCCTCGCTCGGAGACCATGAATCCGAGTAGCTTCCCTGCCGGCACGCCAAAAACGCATTTTTCAGGATTAAGCCTGATGCTGTAGGCTCGGAGGCTCTGAAAAGTTTCGGCTAAGTCGGCTAGTAAACTACTCCCTTTAGCCGACTGGATCACGATGTCATCCACATAGACTTCCACGTTTTTGCCGATCTGCCAGATCAGACAATTCTGCATCATGCGTTGGTAAGTGGCGCCTGCATTTCTCAGTACGAATGGCATCGTGACGTAACAGAAACATCCAAATGGGGTTATGAATGCCGTTTTGAGCTCTTCTCGTTCATATAGTCGGAGTTGATGGTAACCCGAGTATGCATCGAGGAAACATAATCTCTCGCAACCTGATGTGGAGTCCACAATCTGGTCAATAGGAGGAAGAGGGAAATGGTCTTTTGGACAAACTTTATTGATATGACGAAAATCAACACAAGTTCTCCAAGTTTTATCTTTCTTCGGAACCATTACAGGATTTTCTAACCACTCGGAGTGGAAGATTTCCCTAATGAATCCGGCTGCTAACAGTCTAGCTATCTCCTGCCCGATGGCCTTCCTTTTCTCAGAGGAAAACCGTCGGAGGGATTCTTTTACCGGTCTTGCTTTCGGATCTACATGTAGCTTGTGCTCGGCCAACTCCCTTGGGACTCCAGGCATATCTGCGGGTTCCACGCGAAGATGTCCCAATTCTCACGGAGGAAGTTGACGAGGTCGAGTTCCTATTGGGGATCCATATCGGTGGCGATGTTGGCGTACTTGCCTTCATCTGTGGGGTGTATCTGTACCCTCTTGGTCTCTCTGGCCGACTCGAATGAAGATGTCTTCTTTGGCTGCAGCAACTCGGACGAGTCAGCGGCTTTCTTGTATTCGGCCAATTCGACCTCGGCCATCTGTTGGTCGGCTATCAGGGTACCTTTCTACAACAGTTCTTCGGCTTGCTTGTAGTCTCCTGAGACAGTGATCACGCCGTGAGGGCCGGGCATCTTGAGTTTCAGGTAGACATAGCAGGGGATGGCCATAAATTTAGCATAGGCCGGCCTTCCGAGTAAAGCGTGATACGCACTCGGGAAGTCCACCACTTCAAAGGTGATCTTCTCTTTCCGGAAGTTACTCGGAGTACCGAAGACCACATTGAGGGAGATCATTCCGAGTGAGTACGCCTTTTCCCCCGGGATTATCCCATGAAATTCCAGGTAGCTTTTTCAGAGTTTGGACATCGGGATGTTCATGCTCTTCAGAGTGCTAGCATACAGGATGTTAATTCCGCTGCCGCCATCCATCAAGATGTTCCTGATCCTGAAGTTACCATTTCCTGTTTCCACCAAAGGGTCCACGATCAGGGCATGTCTTCCCGGGTGAGGAATGTGAGGAGGGTGGTCTGATTGATCGAAAGTGATTGGGATGTCGGCCCACTTCATGTAACTCGGAACCGCTGAAGCCGCCGAGTTGACTTCTCTGAATCTTATCTTTTCCACCCTCTTCGACTCTCGTCCTGCAAATATGACCAGTACTCCGTCTTCCCGCGGGAAACCTTTGCTGTCCAGTTCTGGGCTGGGTGCTTTCTTTTTACCGGTCTCCTTATCTTGCTGGGGGCCTGCTCTTGCATTCTGAGCTGCTCTCTTGATCAGGCGGCACTGCCGAGCTGTATGCTTTGGGATAACCACCTTTCCCTCTGCATCGCGGGTGGTGTGGAGAGGACAGGGCTGATCCAGGACTTCATCATTGTTGGACGGCTTCTTCTGCCGCGGTTGCCACTCCTTTCGTGCTTGACCCTTGCCGTGAAGGCCCGAAGCGTTTGCTGCCGCCACCAGCTCAGCGTCTGTTGGGGCATCCTCCGCCTTTCTCTTGTTGTTTGCGGTCTTCTGCTTCGGGTTTGGCGCCGAGTTGCCACCTCCTCTATGCTGCTGGTTCTTCTGCCGGATTTCTTCTTCACCATTGGCATACTTGTTTGCTATCTCCATCAGTTTCCCGAGTGAGGTGATGTGCGGTGATCTTGCCAACTTGAGACTTAACTCCTTGTACTTGACTCCTTGCTTGAAGGCGTGAATGGCCTGGAACTTGGAGACTCCTTCGACCGAGTTGTGGAGTGTGATCCACCTCTGGATGTAGTCCAGAGTAGTCTCGGTGTTTCCCTGGACGCACAATTGCAGCTCGGTCAGGCCTCCGGGCCTCTTGTAGGTCCCCTCAAAATTCTTGATGAATACTCTCTCGAGGTCTTCCCAAACCCAGATGCTACTTGGGGGGAGCTGATTCAGCCACGCTCGAGCCGAGCCCTCTAACATCAGCGGCAGGTGCATCATGGCTATCTCGTCCCCGCCCCCTCCGATCTGCACGGCTATTCTGTAATCATCCAGCCATGTTTGGGGTTTAGCATCACCTCGGTACTTTTCCACCCCTTGAGCTATCCTGAAGTGTGGTGGAATGGGGGTAGGCCGAATCCTTTCACTGAAGCAGACCGGACCTGTGGCCATTGAGGGCTAAGCTTGATCCTGACGATGAGTTCTGGCGCGGTCGACTCGGCTCTGTACAAGATGGCTTCGGGCGTCGTCTTCAACGTCAAAATAATGGTCTTCCCGGTGCCGAGGGAACTCCTCTCTACGAGGTGCGGGCCGACCCGTCCCACGAGCTTTTGTTCTCCTGAGATCCTCATGCCGATATTGCTCTTGGCGATGGTCTCCTCGAGGTTCTTCTCTGCGCCGAGGCGAATTGTTTCTGTTCCTCCGCGCATCCCCATAGGGCATGTGTACTGATAGTGACGTCCTCGCAGGGGGAACTTGGGAATGGGTCCGCTGCTGTGATTGACTAACAGCAGCGTTTTGATCAACTGCGGTTTGCAATAGGAATGCCAGGTTCCGAATTTCTTCTTCCGCCGATCCACTGGGCTGCAGAGAGTTCGCGATCCGAGTCGCCGCTATGAGATTTTCCACTGGGGTACCCATAGCTCATAAAGGCTCTCGACCTGGGCCCCGCAGTTGACGACTCGTTCTGCTTTGTTTGAGCCGAGCTACCTCCCGAGCTTGACGTTCGAGAGTATTTTCTAGCTCGGCCAGGCGCTCTCGTTCAACCAAATTAGTTAATCTGGCTGCCTCCAGACCTCGCCCTTCTGGAGTGCTTGTGTCAATCGGGGTGTTAAGCAGTCGCTCGGCCGCTTCTGCCTCTTCCCGCTCCTCCCGGGTAGGAGGACGAGGTTGCCGACTTGACTCTCCGAGCTCCAACCTTCGGAAGGCTGAAACACGTCGGGTCGGCTCCCGAGTGCCATCCCTGGATGGGCAGTTCGTTTCATCTCGTGCGTGAGTGTCCCGAGCTGGCGATGGCTGAGAGGGCGGAGTCTCGGCCATACATACTTCTGCAACCGCGACAGGGGTGCCGCTGCTGCCTTCTTGCTCGGCGCCTGACTCGGGGTCAGATGCTTCCATGCCTTCTTCTTCAACCAAGTCGAACAGAGGCAAGAGAGAAGCCGTGGAGCCTTCTCTTGCGATCAGTTCATCCAAGGCCTTGTGGGCTGATTCCACCGAGTCGATGACTGCCACCTGCTGGACCTTGACCAATTTTCCATGATGGTGAGCGCGCGGGCGGCCCAAACGCTTCTTCTTGTGGCGGAAAGATAGCAGCGCGGGTGCTTGACGATGAGCCGACAGCTGGAGGCGCAGGGCCCCTGACTCGTCAGCTCGGAAGTGGACGCTGCCCCTTGAGGGCAGCAACTGTGCCTGGAGCGGAGAATCCGCTAACCAAGCCGAATCATCAGCTATGAAAGCTAACGATCCAAAACAGAAAACCTCTCCGACAATGAGCTCGGAGCCGCGAATCGACGAAGAGGATGAGAAAAACGCCATCTCTACGATTGCTGATCAACTCAGCCCCACGGTGGGCGCCAACTGTCGTGGATATAAATCTGACAATGAGTATAGGGGTACGAAAGGAGCTAAATGAATCTGTACGTAGAGTGGGTTGACGCAAGAGGATTATATAGGTTAGGCCTCTCCGTAGAGATAAAAACCTTAGTCCTGTCCCAGGCTTACTGGGGTGTTCTTTCTTCAGAATACTGAGAAGTGGAAAAAATGTGCGCGTGCCCATGCCAGAGGGGAGGGGGTGGCTTATATAGAGTGCGCCCCTGCCTCCTTAATTCCCTGGCATAAATGGGTCTTAATTACAAGATTAAATATATACTTAATTACAAAACGGTCAGCCCATTACAACTAATAAAGGAGGAAAAACGCCTGCAGCATTAAATGCCTCTTGTCCGTTGCGTTTTCCATCTTCCAAGTAGTGGGGGGGGGGTTTCGCCGATCATTTCTGAGTATTGCTCTACTCGGATCTTGCTGGGCTTCCGAGTAGTTGTGTACTTGGAAGCGACTCCTGGTCTCCGAGTAACATGTTACTCGGAAGGTGCCAATGCTTCGTGTTTTTTGGTTGATCTTATTTTGCTTGGTGTGTGTTTTTTGGGGAAAACCAGGGCTTAAGGATACCCCTGGGTTTCCCTCGCCTAGGGGTACGCCTTTAGTATTACCATGACAGTGCTGCCACAAAAATCCTCGATGAGATGATGACCAACTATTCCCAATGGCACACCGAACGCGCTCCAACAGGTAGGAAGGTAAATTCTATCGAGGAAATTACCTCCAGAAATGATAAAGTTGATTTAATTATGTCTCTACTTACCAAGCAACCCTCTATTGATCCTCATGATGTTCCTTTAAATTCTTTGGTTGCTCAGGAATAAGTAGACGTGAACTTCATTGCTAGAAACAACTTTAATAATAATGCTTATAGGGGCAACTTTGCTAGTAATCCTAGACCGTTTCCATCCACTTATGGGAACAACAACACTTACCCTAGCAACAAGAACCCCACTTCTGAATTAGAAAACATGCTTAGAGACTTTATCACTACCCAAAAAGCCTTCAACAAGAATTTGGAAGAAAAGCTAGCTAAATTAGATAATCTTTGTTTGAAGGTAGACAACTTAGCCCTTGATGTTGAGATGTTAAAAATTAGAACCCCTCCCCTTGAGGAGAGCAAGGACACTCCTATTAATGCTATCCAGTTACAAATTAATGAAAATATTAGGATGATGACTAAACTTAAGGAAAGATGGGCTAGAGAAAAATAGGAAGAGGATAGAATTAAGAGCCTTCCTACACACCACACAGTTGCCACTATCCAAATTGTTGAGGACACCGAAACTATTAGCACTCCATGAACTCCTGGTCCCATTGGACCTATTAATGATGATGCTAATACCTCAACTGTAGAAGAAGAAACTCCTATGAACATAGAGGGTTTCAAACAAGTGAGCCTAGATGACACTACTACCACCTTTGATAGTAGTGATATTGATTTTGACAGCTGCACCCTCTCAGAAGTTATTAGCTTACTACACAAAATTTCTAGAGACCCCCACACTAGCAGGGGCGGAGCCAGGATTTGAGTATAGGGGGGGCAACCAAAGTTGATTGAAAAAGAAAATTTGGTGTGAAAAGTGATGTAATACTATATTGATGCATTGATTCAACCAAGTAAAATATAATTGACTCTGTGTTAGTTAAAATTCACCCTATAATTGATTTTTTGCGGGATATATACCCTATAATTGTCAATAACATTAAAATTATTAGTAATTTCATCAGAAGCTAACCTAATTGCTAGATATTTTCCTTTTAAATATAGATTATCATGCAAATCAGAAAAATCCAACCCCAATTGGACCAGGATTGGTAACTTGCACATGAGCTTGTTATCAGTATGTTTGGAACTCAAACAACATGGTTAAAAATTGAATATATCTTTGTGATGCTTAGCTATTCTTTTATTTTCTTAAACTTTAGATAAACAAACAAACGAACAAAATTAAACTAAATTAGCATCAAGAATCACCACTAAAATAACTACAATAGGGCATAGAATTTTGACGCATATAAGATTAGAGTTGAGAGAGACTTTTGGATAGTAATAGGGATACTAACCTTTGCTTGTTGGCCTGGACCGCTAGAGATTTGGCGGGAGAAGTCTGCAAGATTTCTCATCACGGAGCAGGCGTATGTTGATTTAATCAGATTCAAATCTGATGATGGGCATGAGGCTGGAGGCAGCGACAGCCACCAACCGTAATCGCTGCTAGGGGTGTTTTTTCCCAGGGTACTAGGGAGGAGCGGGAGGACGTGATTATTGGATTGATGGTTGTCTGCCTTCTTGTTTTTGCAGATTTTACTCTCCATTATTTGTGCTAACTGTCAAGGGGGGCGAGTACGTATATAATTAGATGGATAGATATTATACTCGTACGTATTAAAAGATTACCAAGTGGATAGATATAGTATATGCGCATGCAGCTTCTCCCTTGACTTAGAAAATTCTTTAATTAGCTAATGGCCGGAATAATTAGGCCTTGCATTAGGCTAGCCCCTGCTACGATTGGTTGGAGGGGGCTGAACCATAGGGGGGGTCTGGCCCCCGCTCGCCCCCCTACTGGCTCCGCCTCTGCACACTAGCACACTCAATCTTTCCTTCACAGAGCATATCTCAAATGCTCTCATCAAAGCTAGGGACGAGAAGCTTAGGATAGAAGCCTCCCTACCTAGGAAGCTAGATGATGATTGGGACCCTATGATCAAAATTAAATTAAATAACTTCTCTTGCTATGTTTTATGTGACGTTGGCTCTAGTACCTCCGTCATGCCCAAAAGAATGTATGATATGTTTGAATTGAAACCTTTTGATTCTTGTTCTTTTGGTTTTCGTCTTGTTGACTCTTCCGTAAAGAAACCTTTGGGGAAGATCGTCGATGTTCTTATCATTGTCAATGACAACTATGTTCCCGTTGATTTCATTATTATGGATATAGAGTGTGAACCTTTATGTCCAATTATTTTGGGACGTCCTTTTCTCCGCACCGTTGGTGCTATCATTGACATGAAAAAGGGGAATATAAAATTTCAATTCCCTCTAAAAATGGGACGGAACACTTCCCTAGAAAGAAAGTCAAGTTACCTTTTGAGTCTGTTACACGGGCTAGCTATTCTCTTTCTCTTGATAAAGCTTGATTCTTCTTTTGCCTTATGGCTAGCTTAAAGGCGTAACAGAAAGCGCTTGTTGGGAGGCAACCCAAGGTGTTTTTACTTTTGTTTTTAGTGGTCTTGATGATTGTTACTACTGTAGCAACATCATTTTATCTTTTTTTTCAAGCTTTGTGCCAAGTTATAGCCTCATATGACAAGGGAAGTGAAAGTTGTGACATGCTGTCCAGAAAACAGATTCTGTCTTCGTGACGGGAAAAATCAGATCAAATCACAAGTTCATCTTTTTGAGCTGAATTTTTACACAGCATGCTCTATACAATCACGGAACTTTTGCATGTTTTGAATTTTTCGATTTGAGTTGCATAAGTACCCCTAAAAAAAATTCTTTACTACCTGTTGTTCTGTTTTTCACAGATTCTGCCACGTTTTGTCTCTCCTAATTTTTGCAAACCTTAAGCTTGGTTTTTCTTTGCAAAAACCTTTTGGCAATCTTGAGAAACAGTAGCTCTTCAAGAATATCTTTATGTCAAGTGGGGGAAAATTATTTATTAAGGGTACTAACCTCTCTAATCCGCCTATGATGAGTTATGTTTGAAGGGAGTTTTCAAGTGTGCGATGGAAGATGATGAAAGAAGATTCGGGAGTGTCAAGCGCTCAAGCTTGGGGGATGCCCTCATGCATCCCCAACAAGTATTCAGGAAACTCAAGCGCCTAAGCTTGGGGATGCCCCCCGTGCATCCCCTTCTTCATCAATAATCATCAGTTTGTCCTTCGTCTCACTATATTTTTATCACTTCATGCGTTATGTGCTATGCTTGCAGTGTCTCGCTCTTAGGTTTTATTTTTAGTTTTCTTTAGCTTTGCTTGTTGTTCATAACAAGTTAGACCCCATCTTACTTTGTGTGGGAGAGAAACACGCTCCACTTTCAAAATCTAGAACACATCATAGGATTTTTCATGCCTATCTTTTTGCTGTTGTGTGTTCTTTATCTTTTCGTAGCTACTGCCATGTTTAGTTTTAGTCTTTGTTTGTCTTTAGCAAGAGCCTTGGCTTTTGTTTAGTTTATTGCTGGAACTCTCTTTAGTTTTCATGTTTATTTTGTTAAGAGAGTTGGTTGTTGCACTGAGTTGTGTCTTGTTTTCAGAGTAGGTAATTGAGGTTGCTATTTAATTTTAGTAGTAACTTGCAATAGTTTTGAGGTATTGATGTGAGTAATGTTTGAACTTTTGGTATCAAGAGCTCTATCCTATTAGTGATATGTATCGTATTTTGGGCAATCCGTGTTTATTTTCAAAACCTACAAAACTAGTTGAGAACTCTAGCTACTAGATGGATCGCTAATCTTTGGAGGGATCGAATATTAGAGTACAGTCACGTACCATGAGTCGAGGATGCGCAAGGATAACCAAACCCCCATACACTCCTCCTCGGGGTACTTGTCTCTTTGTGAACCTCCTTATTAGATTGAGAGTTACCGATAATAAGTGCATGAGTTCTTCGGACTAATGTGAGTATTGAAAGTTGACACTTCCACCTCCTCATATTTGCTAGCCTTTCGTGTGCCGTGCATTGCCTTCTTCTCACTCTGAGAGTTGGCGTCCACCTTCGCCGGTACATCCAAACCCTTGGCATGATACACTCTGTCGTCATAAACCTCCTTATATCTTTCCTTAAAACAACCACCATACCTACCTATCAAGGCATTTCCATAGCCTTTACGAAATATATTGCCATGCAACATCCACCTCTTCATGACTTGATCTTCATGTCATACATGTTCCTGCTACACTGCTAGCGGCATACATTGCATACATCTTGATAGCTACATCTTCTTTATGATTTGAGTACCTTGTAAAGTGTGAAAGATCTTCTATACCCTCTTGTAAATTAGAGTGTTGCCCTTAAGTGCGGAAAAGATCCCAAAGTGGACAAAATAAAAGATCCCAAAGAGGACAAATGAGAGTTAAATAGAAAGATCCATTGAGGCCACCAAAAAAATACAAAAAAGAGAGAAAGGGCAACACTACTATCCTTTCGAAAGGTCCACACTACTACTCCCTCTTATCCTTGTACTCCATAGAGATGATCATGCATATAGCTATGTGGGGACCTTCACACTATAGAACTTGGCTTTCATAATCCAAGGAAGAGCCTCCTTAAAAGAGCTCTAGGTCTTCATGAGCGAGCAAGTTAGATGCACCCCCACTAGTTCCATTGGAGAGATTTTCAGCTCATATGTGCATCCGTTGCATGATAATCCCTACTCCTCACATCTTATCTATCATTTTGCCTTCTCGCCTATGATTGTCCTCATTGATGTGAGCCTTTCTCACCTTTTTGTATTCCTCCTCCACCATATTCTCTCTTTGCCATCTTAATTGGCAACTCTCGTGCTTACGCTCATCCATTGCATGAGTGCTCCTAATATCGAAAAGGAGTGGATCAAATTGACTTCTACCTGGCTAGTGGTCTGGGGACGAGTCAAGATAAGACTCCAAGGAAGACCAAGTGTGAAACTTTAGTAGATTGAGTTCTCAACACAAAAATATTGTTTTCTCGTATTCCCTATCCCCCTTCTTGCACGCAAACACCATTTGGAGACATTTGAGTCACGGACAGCGAGAGCTCTTGCACCTAATGTTCTTTTGTTGCTTGTTTCAATGCTAATATAGACTCTTGCATGTTATGACTTGGATAGAATCACATACCTTGATTGCTTTACTTTTCAAAGTTCTTATATGGTTTCTAGCATGTCACCACAGAAATTATGTTTATTACTCATCATTTACCCACTCGAGGACGAGCAGGAATTAAGCTTGGGGATGTTGATATGTCTCAAATGTATCGATAATTTCTGCTCGTTCCATGCATGTTTTGTGTGATATTGCTATGATCTAGATACACTTTCATACACTTTTGATCTTATTTGGACTAACCTACTAACTCAGTGCAACCCAGTGTCAGTTCCTGTTTTCTGCTGTTTTTTTTATTTCAGTTTCCCCCATATAAAAAGTGCTCCAAAAATCTGGGAAAAATCAGATAAAAAATCCGGGAAAAATCAGATAAAAATTCCGGGAGCTTCTCCTCCACCATGGACGCTTCCCGGATGTGCCGCGAGTATTTTCCTTTGGACCATGGGTCCGTGATCATTAGCTATGTGATGTTCTCCTCCCCTCTTTGTTCTTCATGTTTTAGACCTCGTGAGCTGCACTACATGATCGAGGCACATATGTAATTCTTCTGCTGTTGCTATGCTGAGTTTCATGGGATCTGATGGATTATGAGATTATGTTCAGATCATGATAGAGTAATATATTTTGTTTTTATCTCTTATATTTTTGTTCCTAAGTAATTCTTGCATGTTCTCCGTTGCTGTTTATTGCTTTGGACAAGTAGTAGGCAGTGACTCCAAGAGGGAACGTTATGCTCGATTGTGGGTACATACCCCCTGATGACACGCTTGAGTGACAGAAACATGAGTCTAGGGGATGCGTTGTGGCCACAAGGGGGAAAACAACGATACTTGTAGCCGCGGTTGCAAGGATTGTTTACTTTAGGCAAATTTCTTTTTAATGCAGTTGTCTGTTGCTTTGGGTTTACACTTTGGGTGGGGCTCGCAACTTAATACCAGCGAGATGTTCTGGATATATATCTCAAGGTGGATGATTAGTAGTAGATGCAGATGGATTTCGGTCTACTTATTTTGGCGTACTGCCCATGCTTATGAGCCTCTTCCTTTCATTTGTAGCATAGTTAGCATTGCGGTGCGTTTATAATCCTGTCAATTGCCCATCTGTAATTTGTTTACCTCGCATAGCAGTTTTATAGTCTTTTGGGAGAGAGACATCACTAGTGAACATCACGGGACCCCGGTCCATATTCTCATCACTGTTTACAAGCTCATTTATTTTCTTGCATTTACTTTCAGTTGCTATCATTATCATTTTCCCTTTTGTTTGATCCTTTGTAAACAACAAGACCGGAGAGATTGACAATCTCTCTGAACTTTGTTGGGAGCAAAGTTATTTGTGTCTTTGTGCAGGTCCAGGTGAAGTAAGCAACCCTGGGGTTGTGAACGGCGCCATTGTTCACTTCACCACCTACTTATCATTATCGGAGTCCTACTGGATTGATAACCTCGGTATCTTCACTAAGGGAAATTTGCTGCTATCCTACATCCCACCTTCCACGTGGGGTAACCAACGAAGGGCAAGAAGCCATTATCACTTCCACGCCATCACGAGGTAAAGTTCAAGCCTGCATAAAAAGTCTGGATAACCATCCAAGTAGTCAAACCATGTGTTGGGAATTTCTTAACAAGAGATTTCATACGTTCCCAAGCTTGGGCAACGTGTTCATTATCCAATTGCTCCTCAATTGGATAACCTTAGCAGGTGGGTAGTATTTTCCAATAAAAGTATCCTTGCACTTATCCCAAGAATCTATACTATTCCTAGGCAAGGATTGAAACCAAATTTTAGCTCCTTCCCTCAAAGAGAAAGGAAAAAGCTTAAGCTTAACAATATCACTTTCTACTTCTTTATACTTTTGCATATCACAAAGTTCAACAAAATTATTGAAGTGTAAAGCAGCAGCATCTCCAACACCGGAGAATTGATCTCTCATAGCATAGCAGTTTTATCGTCTTTTGGGAGAGAGACATCATTGGTGAACATCATGGGACCCCGGTCCATATTTCCACCATTGTTACACACTCAATTTACTTCCTGCTTTTACTTTATAGTTATAGCTATCACTATCTATTATTTGTTGTGTTGATCCTTTGTAAACAGCAAGGCTGGAGAGATTGACAAACTCTCTGTACTCGTTGGGAGCAAAGTTATTTGTTGTGTGTGCAGGTCCACGTAAAGTAAGCAACCTGAGGTTGTGAACGACCCCATTGTTCAATTTACCACCTACTTGAAGTTATCGGAGTCCTACGGGAGACAATCTTAAACCTTGGTATCTTTGCCAAGGGAAATCTTGCTGATACACTACATCCAACCTTCCACTTGGGGTAACCAACGAGGAGTTAGCATCAAGAAATTTCTGGCGCCATTGTCAGGGAATCCAATCTTCAAGATAGGGGAGTTGCACATTATCTTTTACCTTTGATTTTTAGTCTTGTTAGTTTACCTTTTAGTTTTTATCTTCGTGTCCTTTATCAAAAATCACAAAAAAATGTTTGTCACACTTGCTGCTACTATGGGTTCCACTGAAAACACTAAATTGTGTAACTTCACTAGTCACAACAACAATGATTTTATCTGCACTCCTATTGCTACACCTGCTACTTCAGCTACCTCTTATGAAATTAAACCTGCCTTGCTGAACCTTGTTACGAGAGATCAATTCTCTGGTGTTGGAGATGATGCTGCTTTACACTTAAATAATTTTTTTGAACTCTGTGATATGCAAAAGTATAAAGAAGTAGAAGGTGATATTGTTAAGCTTAAGCTTTTCCCTCTTTCTTTGAGGGAAGGAGCTAAAATCTGGTTTCAATCCTTGCCTAGGAATAACATAGATTCTTGGGATAAGTGCAAGGATGCTTTTATTGGGAAGTACTACCCACCTGCTAAAATTATCCAATCGAGGAGTAACATTATGAATTTTAAGCAATTGTATAATTAACACGTTGCCCAAGCTTGGGAACGAATGAAATCTCTTGTTAAGAAATGCCCTACACATGGGTTGAGTACTTGGAAGGTTATCTAGACTTTTTATGCAGGCTTGAACTTTACCTCGCGGAACCTGTTAGATTCGGCTGCGGGAGGAACCTTTATGTCAACAACACTTGGTGCTGATACGTCCAAAACGTATCTATAATTTCTTCTTGCTCCATGCCTCTTTTGTGCGATATTGCTATGATATTGATGAACTTCCATACACTTTTGATCATATTTGGACTAACCTATTAACTCAGTGCACCCCAGTGCCGGTTCCTGTTTTCTGCTGTTTTTATATTTCAGGTTTCCCCCATATTAAAAGTGCTCCCAAAATTCGGGAAAAATCCAATAAAAAATCAGCGATACGGAAGATTAGAGAATCACCGAGGGGGGGGGGTGCTAGAGGGGACCCACCAGGGCCCCAGGCGCCCTCCCCGCGCGCCCTAGGAAGGGGCCGCGCCAGGGGCCTGGCTGCCCCCCTTCGCCCATATAATCCTCGTGACGTGAAACCCCTGTGACGGGAACCCTTTTTCAAGATCTCTCCTCTGTTCCGCCGCCGCCGCGCTTCCAAGATCGGGAGCACCAAAAGACCTCTTCCCGGCACCCTGCCGGAGGGAGGAACCACCTCCGGGGGCTTCTCCACCACCATGGATGCTTCCCGGATGAACCGTGAGTAGTCCACCTTGGACCATGGGTCTATGATCAGTACCTATGTGATGTTCTCCTCCCCTCTTTGTTCTTGATGGATTAGACCTCGTGATCTGCCCTACATGATCGAGGCACATATGTAATCTTTCTGCTGTTGCTATGCTGAGTTTGTTGGGATCCGATGGATTATGAGATTATGTTCAGATTGTGTTTGAGTAATATATTTGATTCTCCTCTTTTATATTTATGTTCTAGAGTAATTCTTGCATGTTCTCCGTTGCTGTTTATTGCTTTGGCCAAGTAGTAGGTAGTGACTCCAAGAGGGAGCGTTATGCATGATTGTGGGTTCATGCCCCCTAATGACTAGCTTGAGTGACAGAAACATGAGTCTAGGGGATGTGTTGTTGCCACAAGGGAGAGAACATCGGTGCTTGTACTTGCGGGTGCAAGGATTGTTTACTTTACGCAAAGTTCTTTAATGCAGTTGTCCGTTGCTTTGAGTTTACACTTTGGGTGGGATTCACAACTTAATACCAGCGAGATGTTCTGGATAGATATTCCAAGGTGGATGATTAGTAGGTAGATGCAGATGGATTTCGGTCTACTTGTTTTGGCGTACCGCCCAAGCTTTTGAACCTCTTCCTTTCTTTGTAGCATAGTTAGCATTGATTTGCGCACATAATCCTGTCAATTGCCCAGCTGTAATTTTTTTACCTGGCATGGCTATTTTATCGTCTTTTGGGAGAGAGACATCACTAGTAAACATCATAGGACCCCGGTACATATTTCCAATACTGTTTACACCCGCTATTATTTACTGCTTTATTTACTTTTCCATTGCTATCACTATCATTATTATCCCGTGCGTTTTATCCTTTGTAAACAACAAGGCCAGAGGAATTGACAACTCCTCTGTACTCGTTGGGAAGCAAAGTTATTTGCTGTGTGTGCAGGTCCAGGTCAAGGAAGCAACTTTTGTCTTAAAAACGGTGCCATTTTTTCCTTGCCACCTACTTGTCGATCTTGGAGTCCAACTGGTCGATCCTAAACCTTAGCATCTTCGCTAAGGGAAATTTGCCGCTACGCTACATCTCACCTTCCACTTTGGGTAAAGCAAAGAGGGGCGAGAAGTAAACTCTCGTAACATCAAAGAAATTTCTGGCACCGTTGCCGGGGACTCCACTCTTCAAGATAGGGGAGTTGCACACTATCTTTTATCTTTGCTTTTTAGTCTTGTTAGTTTACCTTTCAGCTTTTGCTTTAGTCTCCTTTATCAAAAATAAAAAAATAGTTATCTTGCTTGCTGCTACTATGGGTTCCTCCGAGAACACCAAGTTGTGTGACTTCACTAGTCATAACAACAGTGACTTTATCTGCACTCCTATTGCTACACTTGCTACTTCAACACCTTCTTATGAGATTAAACCTGCTTTGCTGAACCTTGTTATGTGTAACGACCCAATTCACACTGAATTGAAGTCTCTGTGCTCAAGTGCCAGTCCCTGGATCGAACTCGCTCGCACACACAGTATCATAGATGTATATCAAAGTACAAGTGCATCTTTATTACAACGTATGATCCAAAGTAAATAAATAACAAGTTGCATAGCTCAAGGCTAGCTTAAACAATATAAATATAGCGGAAGCAAAAGCAAATAACGTAGAGTCCCATCAACAGCCACAAGCGAACATGCTGAGTGTAGACTCGCAACCCCTAAACGCACCTTACTGATCGTCTGAAAAACCTGCAACACCGAAGGTTACAGCCCGACAACGGGTCAGTACATCTGATTTGTACGGCAAGTGACACGAAAAAGTTTATATAAAGGACCTACAACTACATGCAAGGTAAGTCAAAGGAAAGGCTTATGGTTTAGTTTTGCAGAAAGCCAATTTTCTCCTGAACTAAACTAGTCAAAATTTTAGGTTGAACTTACTACTAAAGATTGAACTGGGCACACCAGTCTCAATCCACACCCTTTATTAATATCTTGCCCACTCAAATTTATTAAGGTGATTCATCTGTCAAGATCCTCCAGTAACAGTAATGTCTAGTAGCTCAAGGATGTCCATAACCGGGGACACGGCTAATCATGATTAGTTTATACTCTGCAGAGGTTAGTACACTTTCCCCGCTGGACTCAACCCGAAGATTGAGACGAAGTCTTTCAGAAGAGGTCACCTACACCCAACGGCAAGCCGGTACACCTATCATATCTACATCTGCTAGCATTGCACGGGAGAGGCTTCCTACATCGTACTCAACTAAGCCAGAGCCCATATGGCCAGCGGCTGTACAGGTAAGCTTCTAGTCACCAAGTAAGTCTGATCTTTTTGAGCCTGGACGGCGCCCACCACGTCAGAGGGCTCACCATGACGTTTTCTCGACCACCAAACAAACCATTGGGTGCATTTAACCCCGGCACTGTCCTCAACCGAGCCACAACTACCGGGATGCCACCCGCCCGTCCAGAAGTGATTTCTATTATTATAAAGTTGCTACACAGTTTATTAAATAGCTCACATGCACTCCATGAATTTGCACAACCCAAACCACGTCTACAAAGCATAGCAATAAAGCAACAACACGACTAGGTTGATCTACGGTAGACAAGTCAAAACATGTGGCTATCCTAACTGGTTTTGCAGCAACAGTAAAATAAACTACCTATCATGCAATAGAGTGATATTTCCTAACATAATGCATATAGAAATATAGGTATGAGTATGGTCAAAGTATCACTTGCCTTATACATTCGATGAAGATCTTCGCTCTCACGTTCCAGTCAACTCTACTCGTCACACTCCGAGCAATCTATCGTCAACGAAAGAACTCAATAAGCAATCACACCACAAGGAAAAACATAAGATCAACAAAACAATCACTGAAGTTTTAGCAACAAAACAAAAAGGTTTTGAAGTGCAAAGGTGTGGATGTGCTCGAAGGTGATCGGTGCTCGAGAGAGTCAACGGATAAGGAATTGTCGATACAAAAAGTATGATCGAGGCATTATGAAATCAAGGTGAAGATCATAGCAATATGAATGTTATGTGGATATTGCTGATAAGATGTCTCATATGATCCAATATACAAAAAGAATCACGTGAAACGGAATACTACAACATAGGTCATAGCAAATTGCAACATTGGAATGAATTTGAATTTTAACAGATCAATAAACTCGTGAATTTTTGTGTACACATGATATAAACAGAAAGTACATGGAACGAGTGATCCAACGCAAAAAGAAACGGCGCAAACGGGTGCACCGGTAAAAAGTTACGGCTGCCGGAAGTTCAAAGTTGGGTCAGCTTGGGATCCAAATTTAAAAACTTCAAACTTCTGTAACACTAGGTCTACTGGCTAGATAGTTTCTACACGGTCCCAACGCAACTGGAATCGCCCAATTCCGAGTTACGGTTAAAATGTAGTCGCGAAAACGGTTTCGGGTGAAAAACTGGGGTACCGAGGGGTTCTACTGTAAAAAGGACCGATACATAAATAAAATTTTTCTGAAAAACGCGATCGGGTCCCTGGGCGGTTTAGATCCAGATCTGGAAAAAAAAATTCGAAACGTTTTTTTCTAACTTTTTTTTTCTATCTTCTTCCTCCTCACGCCACGGGCTCACAGGGCAGCCATGGCCTGGAGCTTGGAGCTCAGCCTCGGCCTAGGGCTCGGCTCCGGCTGGGGTGGCCGGCGGCCGACAGCGGGGCGGCGGCCAGCCGCGGCAGACCGGCGCGGGCACGCGGGCGGCCACGGGCGCACAGGGTGGCGCGACCATGGCGCACGGCGGCGGCTCCGGCCGGCCGGTGAGGCGGCGGCGCGGTGGTGCTAGGGCACGGGGACGGCTCCGGCGGCGATGCGGGCGAAAAAAATTACCTCGAAGCAACGCGAAAACGCAACTCCGGCGAACTTTCCGGCGAAGCTCCGGCGATGACGTCGGCGGCGGCGAGTCCCGCGGATTAGATTAGAGCTAACCCTAAAAACGCTATCGAAAATAAATTTATCCCTAATCGGGACTATTTATAGCCAGCCCCTAATTCCTCCTTTTTTTTAAATCCGAAATAAAAACAAATTCGGTCTGCTGGGAAAAAAAACAGAGCAGGCCTGTTAGGCCCAAAACAATATTAGAAAAATCACGGAAATTAATTTTAAAATTCCGTCTTCGCCAATATTTTTAAAATAATAGAAGTGAATTTTTGGCTTGACCAAAATAATAAAATAAAATAAAAACTTTACAACTTTTTTTAAAATATTTTTAAATACTTTTCTGGCATTTTAAAAATACCGAAAACTCCGAAAATTGATTTAAAAACTTTTCCAGAGCATAAATAAATTCCAAAAATAATTTTAGAAAATATTTATAACTCCAAAGTAAAATTAAAAAGTCTCCCATAAATATTTTAAACTATTTTCCAACAATTTAAAAATGGGGATAAGTCCTTTTATATCCTCTCCAGCGAACTGCCATGGGTTGAAAAATGTTTAAAAATATTTTAAAAGAATTCCAATAAAGATTTAAAACATTTCCAAACTTCAATATGTTGAAGTAGTCATATTACCTTCTCTCATTTTATTTTGTTGGTTTGGTTTTAAAATAATAAATTCCAGAAACACTAATTATGAATATTAGGGAAAGTCCTTTTATTCCCTCTCTTTTTAATATTCAATAAACTCCAAAAGTTTTAAAACCCAAAGAAAATCAAACACATCAAGCAAACAATTATTATCTATTTAATTTATTAACATTCCAAAATTCGGAGAATTTTGGGATGTTACATTATGAAAGATCAATTCTCCGGTGCTGGAGATGATGCTGCTTTGCACTTAAATAATTTTATTGAGCTCTGTGATATGCAAAAGTACAAAGAAGTAGATGGTGATATTGTTAAGATTAAGCTTTTTTGCTTTCTCTTTGAGACGGGGAGCTAAAATCTGGTTTCAATCCTTGCCTAGGAATAACATAGATTCTTGGGATAAGTGCAAGGATGCTTTTATTGGGAAGTACTACCCCCCTGCTAAGATTATCCAATTGAGGAGTTATATTATGAATTTTAAGCAATTGGATAATGAACACGTTGCCCAAGCTTGGGAACGCATGAAATCTCTTGTTAAGAATTGCCCTACGCATGGTTTGACTACTTGGATGGTTATCCAAACTTTTTATGCAGGCTTGAACTTTACCTCGCGGAACTTGCTAGATTCGACCGCGGGAGGAACCTTTATGTCAACTACACTTGGTGCTGCCACAAAACTTCTCGATGAGATGATGACCAATTATTCCCAATGCCACACCGAAAGAGCTCCAACAGGTAGGAAGGTAAACTCTGTCAAGGAGATCTCCTCCTAAATGAAAAAGTTGACTTGATTATGTCTCTACTTGCCAAGCAATCTCCTATTGATCCTCATGATGTTCCTTTAAATTCTTTGATTGCTCAAGATCAAGTAGATGTTAACTTTATCTCTAGAAACAACTTCAATAACAATGCTTATAGGAGTAATTTTGGTAGCAATCCTAGACCGTTCCCCTCCAACTATGGGAATAACAACACTTATCCTAGCACCAAAAACTCCACTTATGAATTAGAGAGTATGCTTAAAGACTTTATCACTACCCAAAAAGCCTTTAACAAGAGTGTAGAGGAAAAACTAGACAAATTAGATAATCTCTTGTTTAAGGTAGACAATTTAGCCCATGAATTAGAATTGCTTAAAATTAGAACTTCTCCTCTTGAGGAGAGGAAGGTCACTCCTATGAATGCTATTCAAGTGCTAATTAATGAAAACATTAGGATGATGGCTAAACTCAAAGAGAGATGGGCTAGAGAAAAGGAGGAAGAAGCTAGAATTAAGAGCCTTCCTACACACCATACTATTGCTACTATCCAAGTGGTTGAGGATATCCAAACCCTTAGCACCCAATGCACCCCTAGTCCCATAGGACCTATTAATGGTGATGCTATGACCTCAACCGTACAAGAAGAAATTCCTATGACTATAGAAGCTACCAAACAAGTGAGCCTAAAGGACACTACTACACTTTAATTGATAGTAGTGACCTTGATTTTGATAATTGCATCCTTTCTGAAGTTATTCGTTTCCTTCACAAGATGTCTAGAGACCCCCACACTAGCACACTTAGTCTTGCCTTCACGGAGCATATCACTAATGCTCTCACTAAAGCTAGGGAGGAGAAGCTTAGGGTAGAAGCCTCCATACCTAGAAAGCTAGAAGATGGTTGGTATCCTATGATCAAATTTAAGTTGAATAACTTTTCTTGCTATGCTTTACATGATGTTGGAGCTAGTACCTCCGTTATGCTCAAAAGAATGTATGATATATTTGAATTGAAACCTTTTGATCCTTGTTCTTTTGGTGTTCGTCTTGTCAATTCTTCCGTAAAGAAACCTTTGGGGAAGACCGATGATGTTCTTATCATTTTCAATGAAAATTATGTTCCCGTTGATTTTACTATTATGGACATTGAATGTGACACTACTGGAAGGGATGGAACACTTCACTAGGAAAAAGATTACCTTCTTGTAAAATTATTTTGGGACGTCCTTTTCTTCGCACCGTGGGTGCTATTATTGATATGAAAGAAGGGATTATAAAATTCCAATTCCCTCTAAGGAAAGGGATGGAACAGTTCACTAGGAAAAATATTAAGTTGCCTTTTGAGTCCGCCACACGGGCTAGTTATTTTCTTGAAAAGACTTGATCTATTTGCATTAAGCCTAGATAATGGCTTTAAAGAAGCGCTTTCGGGAGGCAGCCCGCAGCAAATTTAGGATTTACCTTTTGTTTTTCTTCTGTTTTTAGTAGTCTTGATGATTTTTACTACTGTAGCAACATCCTTGTATCTTTACTTTTCAAGCTTTGTGCCATTTATAGCCTCATATGACAAGGGAAGTGAAAGTTGTGACATCCTGTCCAGAAAACAGATTCTGTCCTCGTGACTAGAAAAATCAAATAAAAATCGCAGATCATCTTTTTGAGCTGAAATTTTTACACAGCGTGATCTATAAAATTACGGAACTTTCGTATGTTCTGAGTTTTTTGATTTGAGTTGCAGAAGTATCCCTAAAAAATTCTTTACTACCTGCTGGTCTGTTTTTCACAGATTATGTCCTGGTTTGCCTTTTCTTCATTTTTCGAACCTTAAGCTTGCTATTTCTTTGCAAAAACTTTTTGGAAATCTTGATAAACAGTATCTCTTCAAGAATATCTTTATTTCTAGTAGAGAAAAAATTATTTTATTATGGGTGCTAACCACGCTAATCAGATTATGATGAGTTATGTATGAAGGGAGTTTTCAAGTGTGCGAGGAAAGATGATGAAAGAAGATTCAGGAGTGTCAAGCGCTCAAGTTCTTTAGATAAATACTTAAAAATCCCCTTACAATAACAAATCCAATTTAGAAGGGACTTCCTACCCGTGTCGAGAAAACTTTTCTTCTTCCAATTCTTCTTTTCTTCATTCAATATTCAATTCAGTTCAAAAAAGATACCTCAAAATACTTCAGTTGGTACGCGCAAGAATTAGGCCAATTCGGCAGCTTTTTGTTCAATTTCTCGTGGAGTAAAAAACTTATCATCAGTACGAGTCAAGGGAATGATGCCCTGACCCCGGATTTCCATATAAAGAATACGACGAGGATAAAGACCTTCTTTAACCTGAATTCTAATTGATTGGATATCCCGCATAAGGAATCGAAGGAAGACGCGACGTTTTATTCCAGGGAATCCCCAACGAAAAATGCACACTACTCCCTCTTTTCTATCGAATCGGTCATAACCACTACCTACATTCCATCCCCAAGAAATATTCAAGGATACTCAAGCGTCTAAGCTAGGGGTTGCCCCCGTGCATCCCCTTCTCCATCAACAATTATCAGTTCGTCTTTCGTTTCACTATATTTTTATCACTTCATGCGTTATGTGCTATGCTTGGAGCGTCTCGCTCTTAGGTTTTATTTTTAGTTTTATTTAACTTTTCTTTATATTCATAACAAGTTGGAACCCAGCTTTCTTTGTGCGGGAGAGAAACACGCTCCACTTTCAAAATCTAGAACACATCATAGGATTTTTCATGCCTATATCTTTGCTGTGAGTGTTCTTTATCTTTTTCATAGCTACTGTCATGTTTAGCTCTTAGTTTTCATGCTTATCTTTTTAAAGAGCTTTTATTTAGTTTGTTGCTGGAACTCCCTTGAGTTTTCATGTTTATCTTGTTTAGAGAGTTTGCCTGTTGCACTGAGTTTTGTGTCTTGACTTAAAGTAGGTAATTGAGGTTGCTATTCTTTTGTAGTAGTAACTTGCAATAGTTTCGAGGTATTGTTTTGAGTAATGTTTGGACTTTTGGTGTCAAGAGCTTTATACTATTAGTGATAGATGTCGTATTTTGGGAAATCCGCGTTTATTTTCAAAAATACAAAATCAGTTGAGAACTTTAGCTACTAGATGGATCACTACTCTTCCGAGGGGTCAAATATTAGAGAACACTCACGTACCATGAGTCGAGGATGCGCAAGGATAACCAAACCCCCATACACTCCTCCTCGGGGTACTTGTCTCTTTGTGAACCTCCTTATTAGATTGTGAGTTACCGATAATAAGTGCATGAGTTCTTCGGACTAATGTGAGTATTCTAAAGTTGACACTTCCACCTTCCCATATTTTTCTAGCCTCTCCTGTGCCGTGCATTGCTTTCTTCTCACTCCGAGAGTTGGCGTCCACCTTCGCCGGTACATCCAAACCCTTGGCACGATACACTCTATCATCATAAACCTCCTTATATCCTTCCTCAAAACAGCCACCATACCTACCTATCAAGGCATTTCCATAACCTTTCCGAGATATATTGCCATGCAACATCCACCTTCTCATGACTTGTCTTCATGTCATACATGCTACTTGCTTGATCGATGAGCCAGATGGTAGTGGGGCCTTGCCCTAATCATTGCTACATGACGTGCTAGTATCATTGCATATCCTGCTACACTGGCAGAGGCATACATTTGCATACATCATGATAGTTACATCTTCTTTATGATTTGAGTACCTTGTAAAGTGTGAAAGATCTTCTATACTTCTTGTAATATATAGAGGGTTGCCCCTAAAGTGAGGAAAAGATCCCAAAGAGGACAAAATTAAAAGAACCCAAAGAGGACAAATGAGAGAAATAGAAAGAGCCATTGAGGCCACCAAAAAATAAAATAAAAATAGAAAAAGGAGAAAAAGAAATAAAAAGAGAGAAGGGGCACACTACTATTCCTTTTGAGAGATCCACACTCGTACTCCCTCTTACATCTTGTACTCCATAGAGAGTATCATTTATGCATATAGCTATGTGGGGACCTTCACACTATAGAACTTGTCTTGTATATTCCAATGATGAGCCTGTTGGATATATGCTCTAGAGGCAAATAATATATGATTATTCCAATATATCTAAATAAGTTCATGACCAGTTTCATACTGTGCTGGAACTGTATCAGTGAAACAATGATACATGTGTGGTATATAAACAACCAGAGTTCCTAGTCAGCCTCTCATGACGACCGGTTTATCGTCAACTGATGATTGTGGTTTCACGATCATGGACAATCAATCAATTGACGGTAAGGTCACCTGATTGAATGAATGACATGATGAACATTACCCAATGCAAGCATTCCAACATGATAAAATCGTAAAAGTTCAGTGTTGTAATTACAGAACGTAGTAGCCTGTTCCTTTGACCGTGAGATCACGCATAATTTCTATCTTCTGAGGATGCTTTGAGTGCACTAACCCTAACACTGAAACATGGTGACCATAAAGGTGTATCTTGGGCTATCCGATGGGATATGTTGAGGAGTGTTGATTCAAGAGCGGGATTTGTCAATCCATATAATGGAAAGATACTTCATGGCCAACTCGGTGAGATTGCATCCATAAAGCTGCGCAGCGTGTGACTAGGTCACAAGGATGAATATCACGGAACGAGTGAATAAGATTTGTCGGTAACAAGATAGAACTAATGCATTGGATGCAGTTGATTGAATCTTGGACTAATCTAGTATCGCATGACAAAGGGAATGGTATACAATATGTACGGTTCAACCGGTTACTTCCGGAATGCACAGGGGTCATTATGGGCATCCAGGTCCCGCTATTGATCATTGGCCGTAGCCTTTGTATCGGTCATGATTGGAGTATTCTCGGACCGTAGGGTAACACACTTAAGGGCTCGATGAATATCGGATACCTTTTCGGAACTATCGAAGTTACCGGAGAAGAGAGAAAGACGTACCGGAAAAGTTCCGTGTTGGTCCGAAGGACGTTCAGAGTGAGCTGGAAGGAGTTCTGGATCATCGGGAGATGAAATAATATGTATTATTTATTAATTAAGTGAATTAATTATTATTATTAATTTATTTCAGATTAAAAAGTGCAATGGGCCTTATTTGTGAAAGAAGCCCATTAGGGGAAGGAGGAAAAAAATGGAAAAGGAAAAGAAAAAGGGGGGGGGCGCCATGGGCCTTGGGGCCCATGTGGGTGGCGCCCCACTTCCCCCCTCCTCCTAGCCGCACACTCCCTCCTTGGCAAGGGATTAGTCCCACATTGCCAAGGGAAGGTGGGTTGAATCCTTCCGTCTGCCTATATAAAGATGGGCAGGGGTGCACTTCTTTAATACAGAAAATTTCGCAGAGAATTCAATATTACTCCGAACTGAGATCGGTTTTCACCGGTGTTCTCCCCTCTCTCGTCTCTCTCAAGCCGGGGTCCCCTTTTCTGGAACCCGTGCTAGGATTGAGGCTTATCTGCTACGCGGACGCCGTCGTGCTGCCGAAACTCCGGTTCCGGGAGGTCTACTTCCGCCACCTTCGCTGGATCGGAGAACGGAGGTCATCATCGAGTCCGTACGTGTGCGAGTACTACGAGGTGCTGCACGTGCGGCACTACCACCCAACAGGGTGCCAACACAGCCAGGGGGCTGTGAAAGTGTCAGAACCCTCTGTTAGGTATGTGCTAGTGTTAGCTAGTGCCTTTGCATCATGTCAAAATTTCAAAAAGAAATCTTGGAAATCAAATTCAAAATCAAAATGGGAGAAGGAACACCCCCCAGATGAATTAATTCAAAAGGCCAGATAAAAATATTTTCCAAAAATTCATGTTAGAGTTTTGAAAAGTCTTATAAATGAGTGTGATCACATATCAAGTGATGTGGGACCCACCCCATGCTCATAGATTTTTCAAATATTCAAACAGTACCTTGGAATTAATGAAATACCCCTTTTTGATTTAAAATTCAAATCATTTGAATTTTAAAAATGTTGAAAGTTTATGAGTGGCTTGTCCATATTATTATGAGGCCATGTAAAAGTTTTCAGCATTTAATAAAATGTTTAGCTATTTATTTTAGCTAAACAGAACAAATTACAGAAAAACAGAAAGGAAAGATTAAACAGAAAAGGGAAAAACCTTACCTGGCGCCCAGGCGAAGACGGCCCACCTAGCCCAGCCGGCCCACCAGGGGCAGGGGAGTCTTCTTCCCCACCCCGCGCCTCCAAGCTGCTCGGTGGAATTCCACCGAGCCAGCCGTGGACGCCACGTCGCTGCCGAGAGCTTCCAGGCCTCCCCGTGGCCCCTTCTCGCGCCTGGAGACGCCTCTCTCCCGTCCTGATCCATTCCTCCCCTCCAGCGCGACTCCTTCCTCCTCCTTCGCCGATTTCTTCCTCCACCCGAGAGCGCCGCCGCTCGCCCTCGCAAGAACTCGTGGCCATCGACGTCAAGGAGTCAAGCCAAGGTGTCCAATCGCTTCGCCGTCGTCGTCTTCATCGAACTGCAGAAGGAATCGGAGCCGGACGCCACCTCGAGCTCGCTAGCTTCATCGTCTTCATCGCCGGCCGCCGTGGATCGAGTTCGAATTCCGGCAACTCCAGCGCCTCCCCGAGAAAGCCACCACTCCAGACAGTTTCAGGGTGAGCTTGCGAACGAAAACCCTCACCTTTCCCCCTCCTTTACTCGCTCTAGCCGGATCCGCCATGGATGCCGAGGCACTTCGCCGCCATGGATGAGCTCGAGGTCGCCCCTGTGCCCCTTCGACTCAGCCAGCGCGTGCGTTTGGCTCCTGAGCATGATAGCTTTCGAACGCGAGTGATTTCATCCCGATCCGTGCACGGTAGCGTCGTCTACGACTTCGCCGTGGTTCTATTGCCGCCGGAGTCGTCGCCGTCGTCGATTCCGAGCACCCCGCGAACCCCCGATGCCTCCAGAAGACGCGGGAGACCTCCAGGAGCAAGTTGGTGCCCTCCGTTTCCCTTCCCGTGGCCCCTAGCTCATTCCGGCGAGTCGCCGTCGTGGCTCCAGTCGCCGGCGTCAAGCCGCCGGTGGGTTAGCCACTAATCACCCAGTTAGTGACCCCCTGGGTCACTGACCAGTGGGCCCAGTGGCTTAATTAAGCCACTGGATTAATTTAACCCACGGGTTAAGTTAACCCAGCCACTGACAGGGTGGCCCCACATGTCAGTCCCCCCCTGACGCCAGCCTGACGTCAGCCTGACGCAGTAAATCATTTAGTTGAATTTCCAGAAAAGCAAAATGGTTTAAATAATTCCAGAAAATCCAAAAAATACCCCAAACTTTGGAAATTCATAGAAAATTCATATTAACTCCAAATTGGACAAATAATATATGAAAAATGATCAGGAGAAAATTATCTTTCCAAATATGCAACTTTCAACTCTGTTTGAGTTGAATTTAAAATGGGACCAGTAGCATATGTCATTTGGTTTATTTGAATTTATTTCAAATTAAAATCAATTGAGTTTGAAATTTGGACCATGGATTTAAGCTATACTTCAACCACACTTCAGAGGCATATCATACACATTTGAAGTTGATTCAAAATGATCAAACTATATCACATATAACTTGGTTAATGTTGAATTCAAATGTGGAGTTTGAATTTGCATTTTAAATGCAATATATTCCACTTAAATGGAATTGCCTCACACATCAAAACTTATACTTCAAGCTTTAACATTCAATCATGTGCTTGAGCATTGCATTCATATTGATTGCTACTTCATGCTTTGTTTGTCGAGTAGAGGTGGAACCGGAGCAAGAGGTCACCCCCTTCGCTGAAGGTCCAGAGCCCGAACCTCGTCAGCAAGGCAAGCAAAACCCCATTGATCATGTCGATAAAATCCCACTTCCCTCTCATGTCTCGCTTATGCATTGTTTAGGATGATCACCATGCTTCGTTTCTACCGCATAGATGAACCCATTCCTTTGCATGACCTATCATTTTGTCACAGTAGTAAGCAAACCACAATCCTAGCAACTATAGGAGTTGTTTGATATCATGTGGCCCCTGCAAATGTTACCGCTTATTGCATGCTTAGTATGATACCATGTTGTTACTGTGATGTGAGTCGGGATGGTAATGATCATGTGGATGATGGTAGAAAAGTGTTGGTGAATCGACCCTAATACAAGGTGAACGATGAGAGGCTGTGTAGGAGTACACGGTGGGTTGTCTCGTTGAACACCGCCCTAAGTCCGAGTTCTTGTGTGGTGATCCAAGATGAAGAGTACAACCACACATTGGGCTCACTGACCCCTCTCAACTTATTAACTCATCCCTTTCGATGTCCAGATGTCGCAGTAGTTCGGAGTTCTGGTAGGCTTGTGGCCTGGATGCTAAGTGAGAGAACGGCTCATCCGAGACCGGCTTATGCACCACGCACACATCGCTTGGGTCCACTTCGGTAAACCGGCCGGGTTCACGATAGTGGTAGCCAATCCAAGTAGGCGGCTTTCTTGGACTAGATAGGCTATGAGGTAACAGTTGTGGTGAGCATCCTCGCTGGCACCCCTTGAATGGTGTCGAGATCAAAGGCGGTAAATGATGGTCATGTGTGTGTAGCGGTACACCCTTGCAAGGTTAACAAAACTATTCGAATAGCCGCGTCCGCGGTTATGGACTACTTGGAAATCTTAGCTTGATTATTAGATAACTTGAAACGGATACTTCTAAAACACACCAAGATAAGTGTGAGTGCTATGGCGTGCTTTCTCGTGGGGAAGTCGAGGAAGACACCATAGTGGTGTATTGGTTGGTGAAAGTAGTGGACTCGTGTACGCTTCTTACCTCAAGTCTGGTACTCGTAGTTCAGGATTAGCCAAGTCGAAGCTGGCATTTCTGCAAGTGAACCCCACCTCCTTTTACCTTGACACATGTGCATGAGTAGTATAGCTCCTATGTAAGTCTTGCTGAGTACGCCTTTGTACTCATGTTTGCTTAATCTATGTTTTAGATGACGCCACTGACCCCGAAGGTGGCTTCTTCATCGAGCTGGACGACTGAAGTTAAGCTAGTCTAGTCCCAGTCAGCAGACTGGTTCCCTCGTGGAGGGCTTTATGTTTGAATAAGGCTTCTTAAGCCAATTTGTTAAACTTGTCTGTAATCAGACATAATTTGCTTCCGCTTTATGTTGTAATGTTGGATCACATGTATGTGATCTCTGTGTGTACTCTATAAGAGTTATAAATAAAATGTACACTTTGTAGAGAATTGCAATGGTACCTACTGTTCATACAAGGCATGTGTGCTGCATGTATGGTTATAACATGCATGTCTTTGTATGGGTTTTCGAGACCTTAGTTGTGTTCTGGCTGGCGGTCTTTCATACACCAAGTGGCCCTTAGATGTGCGCAGCTTGGGGCATCGCGATGCAATTGCTCGAGACTCCATCTCGTGCACACTTTGTGGTATGATCGAGCCCGCCCTAGACCCCGACTAAGTGATCGGGCTGGAGTAAGTCTATGTGAGAGTTTTGAGATAGTCGATAGTATGGTTGAGGCGACTTGTCTTTGAATATGGGAGTTCACCACCCATATCATTAGACTTGTGTGCGGACGATGAGGACCCATCACAGTTGATCATCCGGCCTGGATGGGATGCCCCTCACGTACGATGCTTTCCGAGAATGTTCAGTGCTTGGCCTTGTCTGCTTAGACAAGTGGGTGCGGTTCTCGGCTCTCCATATGACTATGTCTTAACTGTACTTGCATACGCTAACCCCGGGTCCCGACAGAAAGGTTTACGTCTTCATCAACCACGTTTGCGGGAACGTTTCCCGCGCAACGGACTACACCCCGATGTATGTTTCCGCAAGTCTTTCCGTTACGGCATTACAACTAGATAGATCTTGGGTTAAGGGCGACGCTAGTTAGAAATATTATTGGTTTCTGCTGCGAGACCCAATAGCGGTATCATGAGCTAGATCTATGCTTCGTATTGCTGTACGGTTAGAACACATCGGGGATGTGGGCGTTGATTCTACGATTGTTACCCTCTCACGTGTACTAGTTATATCTGTGGCATTGTTTGATGAAGCGGCCCCCGACCGACCTTATGCGTACGCTTACGCGAGACTGGTCCCACGCTTGACATATGGCTTGTACCGTATAAAGTGGGTCTGGGGGGTGTCTGTCTCTCTTACTTTAGCGGATATGGCATTTGCAACGGAGGGCCCCGTACGGGGTGTAATAGAGACAATCTATAATCAGCGTTGTGGTTCAATGATCGTAGAAACGGTTGATCTATGAAAAGCCCTAGCAGCCACGTAAAACATGCAATATAAAAAATAGAGGCGTCTAACATTATATTGCAGAGGGGGCTATTGTTGTTTGCTTAATCTTGATGTAGTGATAGCTTTGCTATGTGTTACTAGAAAGTAGTAAACGTTCATCATGATGAAACAAACTTAAATGGAGACACTGTAGACTTAGTGCCACCATGATCATACATCTTAAAACATGCTAGTATAGGATACACGACGGTAGCATAAAATAAGATCATCCCTTATAAAATGCCAAACATAAGTATTCTACCGAAGTGTGCACCACCTGGAAGGTTCTCTTTATGATAGGCAGGCCGTGACGATCGGGTGTCATACATACATTAGAGTTCGCATGAGGTTGGGCCTGACAAGCCTAGCATATGTAGATATGACCTTGCTAAGCAGCATATAACACTAAGGTCAATTTGGCGAGCCTAGCATATGCAGATATGGCCTCGGAATACTAGAGATCGAAAGATCAAGCATGAGTCACATATAGGATGTGATCGAACAAACTAGTTGTCTACCTTTGAAACTAATCCGTCGGCCGTTGTGATATTCGAGGACGGATAGTGAATCTGGATCATGTAATCACTAAAACTTCTTAGGGATGATTGTTTTAGTGTGAGCTCATCTATAATATGATTATTATGAACTTATTGTTATGAACTAGTATTAATTGTTTTCCTTGCAAATATTTTGTAGAAAATTAAAATGGACATGAATCAGTATCATGGATTGGTTACTTTCTTACGTGGTGAAAGACTTAAAGATGATGGGTCAAATTTCGTTGATTGGTACTTATACCATCGGACTGTGCTCAAGAGAGCTAACCTCTTGTTTGTGATACAAGAGTGTATGGGAGACCCTCCAGTAGACAACATGGATGAAAAAGTAATGCTTGATTACCATAATCGTCGAAGGACTTACGCCATGGTTAAAAGTGTCATAGAATCTAGCTTTCCGCAAGATTTACGTGAACAATATGCGGATATGGACACGTTGTTGGATATGTGCCCTAGAGACAAATTAATAAAGATATTTGTGACATATCTGTTTGTTCATAATACGTTATATATTGTGCTAGAACTGTATTAAGCGGAAACATTAATACACGTGTGATATATAACAACCTGGTCCCTAGTTAAACTCAGGCATACTAGCTCATTGGGCAATTGATGATCAAGGTTTCCTGATCATGACACATAATAGTCTATTGACAATGAGGTCATATCATTAGGAGAATGATGTGATGGACACACACCCACCTTAAGCATTGCAGTGTGATAAAGTCACATAAGTTCAGCATTGTGATGACTTAATAACTTAGTGACTGAATCCTTAGACCGTGATGATCATACATAATTGCTATCTATTAGGATGCTTTGAGTGCATTAACCGTTACACTGAAACATGGTAACTGAAAAGGTGTATCTTGGGTATTCCGAAGTAGATATGTTGAGGAGTATGAAATAGATCAGAGCGGGATTTGTCAATCCGAGTGACGGATAGGTACTCTGGGCCCACTCGGTGGTGTTGCATCAATAGCTTGCAAGCAAGTGACTAGGTCACAAGAGATGTAATATTCACAGACGAGTAAACATGTTATGTCGGAGACGAGGAAGAACTAGGTTTTGTATACCGACGATCATACCTCGGAAAACATAGTACCGAAGCACAAAGGGATCAAGTGATATTGTTAACGGTTCAACAACGATGAAGTTTATTCGATGGAAGAGTAGGGGCACATCAAGGATTGTAACCAGATCCCACATGATGGTCATTGGTCAGAGAGTGTCTCGATCATGTCTACTGTTTCCCGGACCGTAGGGTGTCACACTTAAGGGCAATCGATGCATTAAAGATTGATTCGGGATCATCGGTGAAAAGAGAGAAAACACCGGAAATGTACTGGGAGGTGCCGGAAGCTGTTCCAGATATTTTGAAAGGTTCAAAATAATATATATTAATGTTTAAATATGTTTTATTATTTAATTAACAGAATTAAATATTAAAAATGATTTAAGTAATTAATTAAAAAAGTGAAAAGGTATTTGGGCCTTAAAAGGCCCATGATGGGAAGGGGGAGCCTCCCCCCTTGGGCTTGGCACCAACGGAGGGGCCCATCCCCCCTCCTAGCCGCACCACTCCCCCCTTTGGGGTTTAGTCCCACATGGGGGAAGGGGAGGGGGTGGAGCCCCTCCTTGGCCTATATAAGGAGGGGTGGGGGTGCCTTTTTCAACACAACATTGAGTTTCTCTCTCTCTTTCTCCGACCTAGAGCGGACTCCCCTGGTTTGGAGTTTGCACCTGGTTGGGGGTTTCACCATCATACGGACGCCATCGCACTGCCGGAATCGGGATCCAGATCAATCTTCTTTCCGCCGCTCTTCTGGTTCGGAGCCCGGAGGGACGTCGGTTGCACCGTACGTGTGTAATCCCGCGAGGCACTACACGTGTTGTGCTACTTCATCATCGGAGGTTCTTCAACACGACAGGGAGGTCGTAGGATCAGAGTCTACGCCAACCACGTTCGAGGAACGTTTCCCTCTTTCGGTCTTCAAAGGTATGAACACCGATTCCTTCCGTTACATACATCAACTTAACATAGATCTTGGGTTCGGGACTCGTAGGTAGGAACTTTTTTGTTTTCTGCGCCGATCCCCAATAGTGGTATCATGAGCAAGGCTATGCGTAGATATATTGTACGGGTAGAACACATGTAGGATGTGGGCATCAATTCTCCAATTGTTACCCTCCCACGTGTACTCGTTTAGCGTTGTGGCAATGTCCTGATGAAGCAGACTCGACCAACCTTACGCGTTTACGCGAGACTGGTTCCACGCTTGACATATGGCTTGTACCATATAAGTGGCTGGGGGGTGTTTGTCTCTCAAACATTAGCGACGCGAAGACGTTTGCAACGGAGGGCCCCGACAGGGGTGTAATAGAGACGATTGCAGGATTGGTGTTGTGGCTTGTCTTCGCAGGATAGAAAGCAGTTCTCTCTCGAAATCCCTTAGCAGCCACGTAAAACTTGCAAAAGATAAAGTAGAAGGCATTTTAACTTTAATTGGCATGTAAGGGGGGATCATAGCTTGTATGATTTACAGTTTTACTTCTTGTCTTGCTAATATGCTAGATATGCGACGGTAGCATGATAGGATAATCTCTCTCAATACCATGATTGTATTCTCCCTTAGTGGGCACCGCCTGGAAGGATCTCTTTATGATAGGCAGGCCGTGACGATCGGGTGTCATACATACATTAGCGATCGCATGAGATTGGGTTTGGCAAGCCTAGCATATGAAGATATGGCCTTGTTGAACAACCATACACTAAGGTTCGACTGGCAGGCTTGACATATGTAGATATGAGCTTGGGATACGGATGACCGAAAGGTTAAGCATGAGTCATATAATGGATATGATTGGCATGATGGCCTACCTAGGGAGATGTGTCGTCGGCCATGTGATATTCGAGGACGATCATTCAAACTAGGATTATGTTAATCACTTAGTAAATTTGGAGAGATGTTTAACTAAGTGGGAGTTTTAGAATTAATTAAAATTGAACTCCAATTATGAACAAAGTCTAAATATGTGTTTTGCAAATAACCATTGTAGATGGCTGCACCTCGCCCCTCATTCAACTTAGGGTCATTCCTAGATAAAGACAAACTGAAAAACGATGGGTCAAACTTCACCAACTGGTTCCGCACTCTGAGGATTCTCCTCGTTCCCTTCAAGATGGCATACGTACTAGAGGCCGCGTTAGGTGACGAACCACCAGCAGACGCTAGTCAGGATGAGAAGAATGTCTACCTCTCCAAGACGGATGATTACAACCTTGTCCAGAGTGGAATGCTTTACTCCATGGAGGCTGAGATGCAGAAACGCTTTGAGAGGATGGGTGCATATGAGATAATCACCGACCTCAAGGCCGTCTTTGCACCACAAGCTAGGGCTGAACGTTATGAGGCTTCTGAAGTTTTCTTCTCAGCAAAGATGGATGAGCATAGCAGTGTTAGTGAGCACGTGGTAAAGATGTCTGGCTACGTTCAACGCTTGAATGCTTTGGAATATCAGATTCCAGATGAACTTGCTGGTTATAGGGTGCTGCAGTCGCTGCCCCCTAGCTACAAAGGCTTTGTGTTGAACTACAACATGTAGGGGATGACTAAGACCCCTTCTGAGTTGTTCGCCATGCTGAAAACTACTGAGGTTGAGATCAAGAAGGAGCATGCTGTATTCATGGTCAACAAGACCGTTGAATTCAAGAAGTCTGGCAAGAAGGAGAAGAGAAAGAAGGGAAGCCCGAAGAAGGGTGACAAGCCAGTTGTCACTCCTCGTAAGGCACCCAAACCTGGACCCAAGCCCGGCGTTGAGTGCTTCTACTGCAAGGGTGATGGTCACTGGAAATGCAACTGCCCCAAGTACCTAGAGGATAAGAAGGCTGGCAAGATTGTCAGAAGAGACAAAGGTATATTTGATATACACGTTATTGATCTTTTCTTAACAAGCGCTGGGAACAAATCCTGGATATTTGATACAGGATCTGTTGCTCATATTTCTAACTCCTCTCAGGGGCTACGGAATAGGCGACGCTTGATGAAAGATGAAGTGACAATGTGTGTGGGAAACGGCTGCCGGATTGAAGTGGTGGCGGTCGGCACGAAGCATCTTAATCTCCCTTCGGGATTAGTTTTTATTTTGAATAAGTGCTACTATGTACCCGCATTGAGTGTGGACATCGTCAGTGGTTCTTTCTTGAAGCGAGACCACTATTCTTTTAAGTCAGATACAATTGGTTGTGCGATTTATAAGGATTATGTGTTTTATGTTCACGCACCGGAGAAAAATGGCTTATTCATTCTTAATCTCGATTGCGATATACTTCATATTGATAACGTAGATGCCAAAAGATTAAAACCTAGTGGCGAAGAACACATGACGATGTGGCATTGTCGACTTGGTCATATTGGTGAAAAGCGCATGAAGAAGCTTCATGATGATGGACTTCTGGAGTCATTGGATTTTGGATCCCTTGACACATGTGAACCATGCCTTATGGGCAAGATGACAAGGACTCCATTCAATGGAACAATGGAGCGTGCGGAAGACTTGTTAGGGATCATACATTCAGATGTATGTGGACCTATGAACGTCCCCACACGCAATGCTCTTCGTTACTTCGTGATCTTCACAGATGACTTAAGCAGATATGGGTATATCTACTTAATGAAACATAAGTCTAAAACCTTTGAAAGGTTCAAGGAACTTCAGAGTGAGGTCGAGAATCAACTCGGGAAGAAAATCAAGCACCTTCGATCCGATCGAGGAGGCGGGTATTTAAGTCATGAGTTTGGCGATCATCTTAAGACTTGTGGCATCGTACCACAACTTACGCCGGCAGGAACACCTCAGCGTAACGGTGTTTCTGAGCGACGTAATCGAACTCTATTGGATAGCGTACGATCGATGATGTCTCATACCGACTTACCTGTGTCATTCTGGGGGTATGCATTAGAAACTGCCGCTTACATTCTTAATAGGGCACCGTCCAAATCCGTAAAGACAACACCATTTGAGGAATGGCATGGCAAGAAACCAAAGTTGTCTCACTTAAAGATTTGGGGTTGTGAGGCTTATGTTAGGAAACTTCAGCCTGACAAACTCGAATCAAAAGCATATAAGAGCATCTTTGTGGGATATCCAGGGGAAACCGTTGGATACACCTTCTACATCTAGTCTGAGGGCAAAACGTTTGTCGCCAAGACTGGATGCTTTCTTGAGAAAGAGTTTCTTTCGAAAGAATTGAGTGGGAGGAAAATAGACCTCAACGAGATGATTGACCAATCACTCCAAGTGGAAGAAATGGCAATGGAAGTTGTCCCGGAACCATCTTCCGTAGTGGGAGCTGAAGAGAACGGTCATCATGATATTCATAACGATCGTGACATACATGATGATCATGATCAAGATGAAGCGGATCCTATTGTACCCCGCAGGTCATCAAGAGCCCGAGTAAAAAGTCAGTTTTATGGGCAACTTGTCAATGCAGTCATGTTAAATGAACCTGACGATCCTGTGAACTACAAAGAAGCAATGGAGGGACCAGAGTCCGAGAAATGGCTGGAAGCCATGAAATCCGAGATAGACTCCATTTATGCCACAAAGTATGGACTTTGGTGGATATTCCCGAGGACCAAAAGGTTGTCGAGAATAAGTGGATATTCAAGAAAATGACTGACGCAGACGGAAACGTATCTGTCTATAAAGCTCGACTTGTCGCAAAAGTTTTTCGACGAATTCAAGGAGTTGACTACGAAGAGACTTTCTCTCCCTTAGCGATGCTAAAGTCTATCCGGATATTGCTAGAAATTTCTGCCTATTACGATTATGAAATATGGCAGATGGATGTGAAAATCGCGTTCCTAAATGGAAAAATTGAGGAAGAGTTGTATATGGTACAACCGGAAGGTTTTATTGATCCTAAGGACGCTGGTAAGGTATGCAAACTTCAATGGTCCATTTATGGGTTGAAGCAAGCATCTCAGAGCTGGAATCTTCGTTTTGATGAGGTGATCAAAGCTTTTGGATTTGTCCAAAATGAAGAAGAATTATGTGTTTATAAGAAAGCGAGTGGGAGCTCTGTGGTATTCCTAGTACTATATGTGGATGACATATTATTGATAGGGAATGATGTGAAATTTCTAGAGGGGGTAAAGGAATATTTGAATGGACAATTTTCCATGAAGGGCCTAGGTGAAGCTGCATACATATTAGGCATTAAAATCTATAGAGATAGATCAAGACGCCAATTAGCACTGAGTCAGAGAACTTACCTTGAGAAGATAATGAAGAGGTTCAATATTGATAACGCCAAGAGAGGCCTCTTGCCCGTTATGAAAGGAAGTAAATTGAGTGTGACTCAATGCCCAACAACAACAAAAGAAAGGGAGGAAATTTCCTCAAATCCCTATGCCTCAGCCATAGGTTCTATCATGTATGCTATGCTGTGTACTCGACCAAATGTGGCCCTGGCTATTAGTCTGACTAATCGTTTCCAAAGTAATCCTGAAATGGATCATTGGATTGCAGTGAAGAACGTCCTTCAGTACTTACGAAGAAATAAGGATCTGGTTCATGTCTATGAGGATGTGAAGAAGAGCTCTCCGTAACAGGTTACGTCGATGCCAGTCTTGGTACTGATCCGGATGACTCAAATCCTAGACGGGATACGTGTTTATGTTGAATGGTGGTGCGATTAGCTAGAGGAGCGGCAAGCAGTCAGTCGTCGCCCAATCTACGATGGAGTCGGAATATATTGCCGCTTGCGAAGCGTCAAATGAAGCGCATTGGCTGAAGAAGTTCGTCATCGAGCTTGGCGTATTCCCTAGTTGCACTGACCCTGTTAGAATTTATTGCGACAATACGGGTGCCATTGCTAACGCAAGGGAGCCGAGGACTCACTCTACAACCAATCATATTCTCCGGCGTTTCCATGTGACGCGGGACTACGTCAAGGATGGTCAAACTAGGATTTGCAAAATACATACGGATCTGAATCTGTTAGACCCAATGACTAAACCTTTTCCACAAGCCAAGTTTGAACAACACCGAGAGACTATTGGTGTTAGATACATACCTGATGTAAACTAGTGTAATTTGTACTCTAGTGCAAGTGGGAGGCTGTTGGATATGTGCCCTGTTGGGGTTTGGGGCAGAAAACACAAAAATTTCATAACCTACGAGACCCATACCCAGGACCTATGCTATGGCGATGCAAGTAACGAACAGAAATAGATCACATACCAGTATGTAGTCCGTTAAGCGGGAAACGTTCCCGCATGAACGTGGTTGGTGTAGTCGTATCGGCAATCCCCGATGCCGCGCAGATCCACGATGACTCCTGTAGCCACCCGATCCTTGCAGACCAATGACGGGATTACGTCCCCGTCGGAACGTTGCTGATGAAGACCTCGCGATACGACCACGACGATGAAGTAGCACCACAAGTGTAGTGCCTCGCGGGATTATACACATACATTATACCCGACGTCCCTCCGGGCTCCGAACCAGTAGAGTAGCGGAAAGAAGATGGATTCGGATCCCGATTCCAGCAGCACGACGGCGTGCGTATAGTGGAGAAATCCCCAACCAAGTGTAGACTCCAAACAAGGGGAGTCCACTCGAGGAAGGATAAAAAAAGGGAGAGAGATGAGAAACTTGTCTCAAATTTGGATGTGAAGAAAAGGGCACCCTACCCCTCCTTATATAGGCCAAGGAGGGGGGCAACCTCCCCTCAACTTCCCATGTGTGACTAATCCCAAGGGGAGGGGGGGAAAATGCGCCCCTAGGGGGGCATGGGCCCCTTCATGGCGCCATGGCCCATGGGGGAGGACTCCCTATCCCCCTAATGGGCCCTAGGAGGCCCATATGCCTTTTCTTCCATTTTTTATTATATTTAAATAAATTTTAATATTTAATTCAGATAATTAAATAATAAAACATATATTAAACATTATTAAATATATTTTGAACCTTTCAAAATACCCGGAACAACTTCCGGCCTTCATCGGAACAATTCCGGTCATCACCGGAACAATTCCGGTGTTCTCTCCAATTTCTCCGGTGATCCCGAATCAATCCTTACTGCGTCGAGTACCCTTAAGTGTAACACCCTACGGTCCGGGAAACAGCAGACATGATCGAGACAATTCTCATTGATCAATGACTAATCAATTGGACCTGGTTACAATCCTTGATAGCCCCTGCGCTTCCATCGAATGAACTTCAATCGCTGTTGGATCCGTTAACCGTGTGCCTATTCCCTTTGTCCTATGGTACTTTTCTTGTCCGAGGTTTGATCATCGGTATCCAATATACCTAGTTCGTCCTCGTTCTCAACAAACAAGTTTACTCGTTCCCGTGATATTACAACTCCGTGACCTAGTCACACGTTTGCAAACTTTATGATGCAATATCATCGAGTGGGCCCAGAGTACCTATCCGTCACATGGATGGACAAATCCCGCTTTGATCTATTTGCATACTCATCAACCATCTATTTCGGAATACCCAAAGTGCACCGTTATAGCCAGCATATTTCAGTCAGGCGGTGGGATACAAATCAAAGTCTCCTCATAGATGACAATTACGTATGATCATTACGGTCAAAGGATCTGGTCACTACGTTATATTTATCGCAATGTCGAACTATGTGACTTGATCACATCGCAACACTTCTGGTGGGTGTATGTCCATCATATCATTATCCAATGATACTACTCCATTGTTAACAGACGCCATTGTCTCATGATCAGGAAACCTTGATCATCAATCGCCCAATGGACTAGTATACTAGGGTTTACTAGGGACCTGGTTGTTTGTATACCACACTTGTATTAATGTTTCCACTTAATAAAGTTATAGCATAGTATCAAACGTATTATGAACTAATGGAATATGCTCGATAAAACATATTTTATTTGCCTCCAGGGCACATTCCCAACAGTCTCCCACTTGCACTAGAGTACAAATAATCTAGTTGCATTTTCTCTGGATCATAACTCCTTATTGATCATGCTTGCCCGTGGAAGAGGTTGTATCAACGGTCTGGGTACCATTCAGAACCTTATGTCCTTTTGCAAATCATAATGTCACCTAATTTGACATTCCTTCATTATCCACTATAATGATGAGGTATATATATATTTGGCGGTGAAGTGAGACTTCGTTTGCTGTGTCATAGCAATGACATCCGGTGGTTCAGGCGGACTTTCCCATAGTCATGCACACTTGAAACTCACTCAATCAGAAGTCGAACTTCTTAAGCCATAATATAACTCCTGCTACTTCTAAAGCAGCCACATGAATGTAGATTCAATCCTTAGTGCATTGTATGCAACTTTGATGTCTAACCATGTTTCTTTCAACTTAGGCATTCATTAGTGTGATATCTCAATTTTCTAGGTTAGTGTCAAAACTTGAACCAACATAACATTTATGGTCAAGTCCACTATCCTTTACAAATTTGAGATGTATCCTCAGTTCTCTTCAGACACTGAAGGATAAACTTAACTCTTTGTTCAATGATTTACTCATAAATCATATCACATCATGTTCTTACTACTAAGAACTTGGATCACATTACATCGAGTACATAACTCTGGTTTTATATGAAAGAACCTATGACAAAGGCATAGAGGATCCAACACATCCATTTCTTTCATTAACCATTAACCATTGTTCTTGTACTGAGATTAACTCAACACTTCTCTTGGATATACAAGTAAGGACCACTTCTTGACTTTTCCCATTCTGAACTCCTTCAGAATATTATCCAGGAAAGTATTACGACTCAATGTTATTAAACACACATCTATCTTAATAGATCTTCAATGCTTAATACTTATTCATCTTCATTTATGAAAGATTCAAATAATCATTAACACCAACTGCACCATTCATAATATGTTATCCATATATGAGAATGTTATCATGCTCCCACTCAAATATGTCATGCACATATTAAGTTATAGGATAACACTCATATTTCTCCCACTCAAATACGTCGGCCACATATAAGACAAGGATAACATCCACATGGCTCCCACTTAGATATGTCAGACACATATTAAGTTCAGGATACTAACCACATGGCTCCTACTCAAATATGGAATTTACATATAAGTCTAGGATAATAATCCCATAGCTCCCACTCAAAATATGTCGTCTACATATATCAAGTTTAGGAAACTATTCAACTCCCACTCAGTTTCATGCAAATGCATGTTTCCTCGATATTTTGGTTAAGTCCAAAAATCCTTTGATCATCCATCAAAATGAGAATTCATTTTACGAGACACTAGTATCCATATGTTTTTCCAAAACCTTCTTGTTGTACCAATTACAACACTTCTTCAAATACAGGATTTGAGGAAGTCACAGTATTGATAACAATCCTGGATCAATCGTAGTGAATATCCCTTTGACTCAAGCATTGCTACACATTGTAGTCAACCCATTGAATTTGTCAGAAACAATCTTTGTGACAAACCAATCTTGACGTCCCTTTGATGTTCACATTTATTCCTCATAACTCTGAAGTTATTGTGAATATCAAGTAACCTCCTTACTTGATAAGATTCAAGAAATCTTAAATGTAACTCAACATAGGATTTCATGACTCATAGTCATATCTCGTACTTAGGTCCACCATCGCTTCTTTGTAGTTCGTAGGAATGTCTTGTTCCATTAACATGACAAGTGAATCATGAATATCATTTTCCACCATGGGCAAATATATATTCTTGAATCCTACCTTTCTCAGTAAAAGCTCCCATCAGAAGATCATGATCATTATCATTAGTTTCTCCTCTTATTGTAGAGCTTTGCTTCCAGAACATATTCCGTTGCACTACTCTGGCATTTGGAGGCAAGGTCAATTACCTTGGTTGAACTTTCACTTTTCTTCCATTACCACATTTATCAAGAACAATTCTTGACAAACACCAAACATAGCAATACAAGTTTTGCTCCTTTTGGTTCTAGTTGTGGAAGATGCATCCATAGTTGTCTAAGGACACACTTACAAAGATAATTTATCTTACATAAATCAAGCTTCCTAGAAACCACAACACACCATGACATATATAGTGTTGGTTTCCACGAACTCAGATGGTTCCCTATGCTGAAGTGAGTGTTTGCATATTAAATTAATAACTCTGAACAATAATAACGTAACTTAGTAAGAGATAACTTAGACCATACACTTTTCGACAGAATATGATCACAATGTTCAGGCACGTCAATCATATTTAAGTGTCTCAAGACATTGCAATTTGTGGAACAACTTTCACACAACTCTTTATGCCCAAGACTAACTCAAAACATTTGTCACTTTGATCAAATCGTAGAGACTTGCCTTTCTTGTTAATTTAATATCCATCTTTACTCTGAAATCCCTTTTGATCATATCAAATTATTTCAGACTCATGTTTCATTAGTGAATACAAATATTCATCTAAGTCCACATACGAATTTCACGAAATAATAAAATTCACCACATGCTGCCATATGATACATCACAATGTATGATATTCAACAATAAGTACACATTCTGTTTACCAGAATGCGAGGTTTTAGTCATCTCACCTAAAAGGTATGGTTTGTATGTGTCAAGAGATCAAGTATCTTAAGACATCATCATACCATTCATGACTTAAACTGTAGTGTCATTATTAAGCCTGGATATTTCTTGGAATTACAATATTTCTTATAAATGATCAAACAACTATCATCAATATAAGAATAACTCATTCATAATCGTAATGTGACCATAAGAGATATCATTCATAAAAGGAGAACAACTGACTTGTTTCTCACTAATATGAATAATTGTCTTCGCGAGATGCAAGACACACTAATAAAGTCCTCATTCAAACGATCATAAAATTTATTCATATATTAATCAATTGATAGATGTAGAGGGAGAGTGTTGTCGACCATCAACTATCTTGATTGTCGTCAGCACACATTGTCACCTCATCCCTTCCAAGTCACTCTCAAGTAGTAAGTTCAAGCATCGAATACTTGATCAACCGCAATTAGTGTTTCGTGGGAAAGACATTTATAACTCGTATATAAAATATACCTTCTCCGTCAATGACCATTCCTGCATTGGTTCTACTCTTAAATTTCTTGACTTTAACCATGACCTCATGACAGGTGAACGATTCTCCTTCATGACATAGTCTAGACATGATCTTTGTAACTGGGAGGAAGCGGATGCAACTCCCCAGTTATCGCAAAGTAACCAGTCATTTAGTAGTCCAAGTTATACACAAGGTGTTCCATGTATCTTATACATTTTCCAAGTGACTTTCTCAGAAGGTTGTTCCTTCCACCATAGTTGAAAGAAACGCCGTCCATATATTCATATTCCATTACTCTGATTTGTGACCAAGTGCTTTCAAGTTCACCTAGCACGTCATACGTGTTGGTTAACATGCATTCACAATTCAGATTCCATAGAATGAATTTTGGTGTATTGGACAGTCATTCATAAGTGACGGTGAGTGCGATACTCATCATCATCTTCCTTGATTACGGAGTTGTCAGGTGTATCTCCTAGCAGTTCTTCGTATTATGTTTAGCAAGTCATTACTAATGAGTATGTCTCTAATGGTGTTGGTACACATCAATGAAGTAAGACCCATTTACCTTAAGTTCTATCATACTAAAAGAGCCATAGTTCTAAACATTGGTATGACGTTATCTACAATGATATTTGCTAAGACATGAAGATTAATTTCATAATATGGAGTTCATGTTTCAAAAACAATTCTGGAACTCCCACTCAGACAAACATCCCTCATAGTTTATTCTAAGTGATTACACGATCCTTGAAGAACATACCTCCCCCGTGTGACACGACCATCAGTATGTTGTTCAAGGTAGGCCATCATGCCAATCACATCATCCATGTGACTCATGCTCGACCTTTCGGTCTCTTGTGTCCCGAGGCCATGTCTGCACATGCCAGGCTCGCCACAATAACCTTAGTGAGTATATGCCGCGTATGCAAGGCCATGTTTCTGGACATGCTAGGCTTGCTCCACCCATCTCTTGTGAACGTAAAAATGTTTGACACCCGTGTGACACGTGATGCCTCCATAATGAAGAACTTTCCAGATGGTGCTTCACTAAGGAAGGACACTTTGTTGGATTAGTGAGGGATCATCCTATTATGCTACCGTCGTATATCTAACATATAAGCAAAACAGGATGCAACAGTATAAATCATACATGCTATGATTCCCCCCGACATGCAAATTAAAGTTGAAAACGCCTTTCTACTTTATCTTTTGCAAGTTTTACATGGCTGCTAGGGGTTTCGAGAAAAGAACCGCTTTCTATCCTGCGAAAACAAGCCACAACACCAATCCCGCAATTGTCTCTATTACACCCCTGTCGGGGCCCTCCGTTGCAAACATCTTCGCATCGCTAATGCAGAGAGACAGACACCCCCCCAGCCACTTTATATGGTACAAGCCATATGTCAAGCGTGGAACCAGTCTCGCGTAAACGCGTAAGGTCGGTCGGGGGCCGCTTCATCAAACATTGTCGCAACGCTAAATGAGTACACGTGAGAGGGTAACAATTGGAGAATTGATGCCCACATACTAGATGTGTTCTATCCGTACAATACATCTACGCATAGCGTTGCTCTGATACCACTGTTGGGGTTCGGGGAAGAAAACACAAATTTTTCATAACCTACGAGACCCATACCCAAGACCTATGCTATGGCGATGCAAGTAACGGACAGAAATAGATCACATACCAGTATGTACTCCGTTAAGCGGGAAACGTTCCCGCATGAACGAGGTTGGTGTAGTCGTATCGGCAATCCCCGATGCCGCGCAGATCCACGATGACTCCTGTAGCCACCCGATCCTTGCAGACCGATGACGGGATTACGTCCCCGTCGGAACATTGCTGATGAAGACCTCGCGATACGACCACGACGATGAAGTAGCACCACAAGTGTAGTGCCTCGCGGGATTATACACATACATTATACCCGACGTCCCTCCGGGCTCCGAACCAGTAGAGCAGCGGAAAGAAGATGGATTCGGATCCCGATTCCAGCAGCACGACGGCGTGCGTATAGTGGAGAAATCCCCAACCAAGTGTAGACTCCAAACAAGGGGAGTCCACTCGAGGAAGGAGAAAAAAAGGGAGAGAGATGAGAAACTTGTCTCAAATTTGGATGTGAAGAAAAGGGCACCCTACCCCTCCTTATATAGGCCAAGGAGGGGGGCAACCTCCCCTCAACTTCCCATGTGGGACTAATCCAAAGGGGAGGGGGGGCAAATGCGCCCCTAGGGGGGCATGGTCCCCTTCATGGTGCCATGGCCCATGGGGGAGGACTCCCTCTCCCCCTAATGGGCCCTAGGAGGCCCATATGCCTTTTCTTCCATTTTTAGTTATATTTAAATAAATTTTAATATTTAATTCAGATAATTAAATAATAAAACATATATTAAACATTATTAAATATATTTTGAACCTTTCAAAATACCCGGAACAACTTCCGGCCTTCATCGGAATAATTCCGGTCATCACCGGAACAATTCCGGTGTTCTCTCCAATTTCTCCGGTGATCCCGAATCAATCCTTACTGCGTCGAGTACCCTTAAGTGTAACACCCTACGGTCCGGGAAACAGCAGACATGATCGAGACAATTCTCATTGATCAATGACTAATCAATTGGACCTGGTTACAATCCTTGATAGCCCCTGCGCTTCCATCGAATGAACTTCAATCGCTGTTGGATCCGTTAACCGTGTGCCTGTTCCCTTTGTCCTATGGTACTTTGCTTGTCCGAGGTTTGATCATCGGTATCCAATATACCTAGTTCGTCCTCGTTCTCAACAAACAAGTTTACTCGTTCCCGTGATATTACAACTCCGTGACCTAGTCACACGTTTGCAAACTTTATGATGCAATATCACCGAGTGGGCCCAGAGTACCTATCCGTCACACGGATGGACAAATCCCGCTTTGATCTATTTGCATACTCATCAACCATCTATTTTGGAATACCCAAAGTGCACCGTTATAGCCAGCATATTTCAGTCAGGCGGTGGGATACAAATCAAAGTCTCCTCATAGATGACAATTACGTATGATCATTACGGTCAAATGATCTGGTCACTACGTTATATTTATCGCAATGTCGAACTATGTGACTTGATCACACTGCAACACTTCTGGTGGGTGTATGTCCATCATATCATTATCCAATGATACGACTCCATTGTCAACAGACGCCATTGTCTCATGATCAGGAAACCTTGATCATCAATCGCGCAATGGACTAGTATACTAGGGTTTACTAGGGACCTGGTTGTTTGTATACCAAACCTGTATTAATATTTCCGCTTAATACAGTTATAGCATAGTATCAAACGTATTATGAACTAATGGAATATGCTCGATAAAACATATTTTATTTGCCTCTAGGGCACATTCCCAACATGCCCTAGAGGCAAATTAATAATGATATTTGTCACATATCTGTTTTTTCATAATACGTTATATATTGTGCTAGAACTATATTAAACGGAAACATTAAAACACATGTGATATAAAACAACCTGGTCCCTAGTTAAACTCAGGCATACTAGCTCATTGGGCAATTGATGATCAAGGTTTCTTGATCATGAGAACATAATAGCCTATTAACAATGAGGTCATATCATTAGGAGAATGATGTGATGGACACACACCCACCTTAAGCAATGCAGTGTGATCAAGTCACATAAGTTCAGCATTGCGATGACTTAATAACATAGTGACTGAATCCTTAGACCGTGATGATCATACATAATTGCTATCTATTAGGATGCTTTGAGTGCATTAACCGTTACACTGAAACATGGTAAATGAAAAGGTGTATCTTGGGTATTACGCAGTAGATATGTTGAGGAGTATGAAATAGATCAGAGCAGGATTTGTCAATCTGAGTGACGGATAGGTACTCTGGGCCCACTCGGTGGTGTTGCATCAATAGCTTGCAAGCAAGTGACTAGGTCACAAGAGATGTAATATTCACAGACGAGTAAACATGTTATGTCGGAGACGAGGAAGAACTAGGTATTGTATACCGACGATCATACCTCGGACAAACATAGTACCGAAGCACAAAGGGATCAAGTCATATTGTTAACGTTTCAACAACGATGAAGTTTATTCGATGGAAGCGTAGGGGCACATCAAGGATTGTAACCAGATCCCACATGATGGTCATTGGTCAGAGAGTGTCTCGATCATGTCTACTGTTTCCCGGACCGTAGGGTGTCACACTTAAGGGCAATCGATGCATTAAGGATTGATTCGGGATCATCGGTGAAAAGAGAGAAAACGCCGGAAATGTACCGGTAGGTGCGGGAAGCTGTTCCGGATATTTTGAAAGGTTCAAAATAATATATATTAATGTTTAAATATGTTTTATTATTTAATTAACAGAACTAAATATTAAAAATGATTTAAGTAATTAATTAAAAAGGTGAAAAGGTATTTGGGCCTTAAAAGGCCCATGAGGGGAAGGGGGAGCCTCCCCCCTTGGGCTTGGCGCCAAGGGAGGGGCCCATCCCCCTCCTATCCGCACCACTCTCCCCCTTGGGGGTTTAGTCCCACATGGGGGAAGGGGAGGGGGTGGATCCCCTCCTTGGCCTATATAAGGAGGGGTGGGGGTGCCTTTTTCAACACAACTTTGAGTTTCTCTCTCTCTCTTTCTCCGACCTAGAGCGGACTCCCCTGGTTTGGAGTTTGCACCTGGTTGGGGATTTCACCATAATCCGGACACCGTCGCGCTGCTGGAATCGGGATCCGGATCAATCTTCTTTCCACCGCTCTTCTGGTTCGTAGCCCGGAGGGACGCCGGTTGCATCGTACGTGTGTAATCCCGCGAGGCACTACACGTGTGGTGCTACTTCATCGTCGGAGGTTCTTCAACACGACAGGGAGGTCGTAGGATCAGAGTCTATGCCAACCACGTTCGAGGAACATTTCCCTCTTTCGGTCTTCAAAGGTATGAACACCGATTCCTTCCGTTACATACATCAGCATAGCATAGATCTTGGGTTCGGGACTCGTAGGTAGGAATTTTTTTGTTTTCTGCGCCGATCCCCAACACACGTTTGACACAATCGACATGATGAAGTCATTGTTTATACATCAGTTCAGAGTGGCCAGATTTGAGTTAGAAAATGAGTTTCTTACTACAAAGATGGAAGAGAACACTTGTCTGAAAACTCACGTAGCCAAGATGCATGGGATACATCTGAAACTCGTGGAGGACTTTGACTATTGGACCACAGAGGAGTCTGCTATAAACACGATGCTACACTCGCTTCCACCGAGTTACACAGACTTTGTCCATGACTATGTCGGAAGAGGTGAAAGCCTTCAGTTCTTTGAGTTCATGGTCAACCTCCGAGATTTAGAGGTTGAACCCATTGAAGGAGAAATTGTTGATGGAGAAGGTATATATTTGATATACTCGTTATAAATGTTTGTTCCCTTATACAACATTTGCATTTTAATAAGTATTTGATACTTGTTCTGTTTTATGAAAACAGGGCCTACCATTACATGGACGGGAAGAGGTGCGATCCAGGATTGATGGCAACCAAGACAGTTGATGACCACAAAGATTTCACCAAGACATCTATCATAGAATTATACTTAGAGTATTAGATAAATATTTTGTAATCGATTAAGTATGAACACTTAGTGATATGTCTTGCATCTCGCAAGACGAAGTTATTCATGTTTTGAGACAAGTTAGTTGTTCCAGTTTGATGAATAAAGTGTGCTTATACTATGATTGCAATTGAGTTTATAATATGATAGAAGCATTTATAAAACACCATAATTGTCAAGTGATATTCAATGTTTAATGATTAAGTTATTTTGAATAACAATAAAGTCAAAAGTCATAACTATACTAAATGCATGAGATGAATTCATAAATGATGAAGTCGTTAGATACTCGATCTATTAACTCATGAATTTATTGTCAACCAAGATGACTAATGACGGAGTTCTAGCAAAGTAGAAATTGCGCCAAACATTGTACATAAATGATGTATTAACCAAGCGCATGAATAATCATTAAAGATGCTTCGCATGATTATTGAACAAGGCATTCAATTAAGATCATAAATCTGAGATTACGGAATCACAGTGAAGTTGGATATAAGAATACAAATCACCATGATGTGATCAAAGTGATGAGTATTATAGTTGACATAAATGGGAGACTTGTGGAAATAATGCCACAAATTACGATGGAAGTTTAAAGTGCTCAAGCACCTGAACCATTCGTAGTCATACTAAAATGTAGTATGGTATAAATACATTCCCCTTACGGTAATGCTATTTTGAATGAACAAAGTTGTTATAATTTATTAAGTTAAAACACCCACTTCATGAAATAAGGAAACCATTCTGAATTTAATGAAGCTGATGACTCCATATGATGATGGTGTTAGAAAGTTTCTAGAAGTTTTATATGATATAACTTTCTTTGTATTAGAGTTGTGAGCAATTGTAAAACACACCTTCCCAAATAGCAAAACTTGTATTGCTTGAATTGGTGAATGAGAAGATGGTTCTCAAGGAATAAACCAATGGGAGAAAAGTGAATTCTTTGACCAGGGTGATTGACCCTGCTTCTAGATAACAGAGTAACACAACGGAAAACGTTCCGCTGAAATGACTCCATGAGAAGAGGAAATATGCTATTGATGATGATCATGGTATATTAGTTAAAGCCTTAGTTTAAAAATAAGAATATTTTCATGAATATGTTCTGTACAGAACAATAATCATGAGTCTTCTTAAGTGAAACAAAAATGACACTGCGCATAAATTACGAAGGATTGATGGTTACCTAGGAAACAAGGAGAAATGAAATCATATTGAGTTGCATATGGGATGGCTCAAATCCTATGAAATAAAGTAGTTATTTCACATTCCGAATAACCAGGTAGTTATTAAGAATGATGCAACACATAAAGATTGATTTGGCACATAAAAGATATTATGGCTAAATTCAATAATGATTGACTACTGAAGCGTAGAAATGCTAAATCAATATGGGCATTTCATTCACAAACACTATACTGGGACCATAGCCTGAAGAAAATTGCATCACATTCAAATTTGGAATTTGAAGAGAAGTAGCAAATGGCATAACGAAAGAATGTTTCGATAAGATGGACCATAGTACCTCAAGGCAGAAACTCTCAACCTTGATTTGATCAAGTGATTTTGAAGTAGTCAAAATATTGAGATGGACTGCAATTTCATGAAACTGAGTGGGAGCTTTGGAGACTTCCTGAAAACTTGGAATGCAGAGAGCATTTTCTGAGTGGGAGCTTTGGGAGCAATATTATTATGTCTGACATAATTAGAATAGAAACTTAATAAAAGCTTACTTACAGATATATGTCGTATATATTTGAGTGGTAGCACAATGTCAATTTCATATATATACGATGATATATGTGAAAACAATCTCATATATATACGTTGATATACATGGAGATTAAGGCTAATAAGATGAAAGGATTACGAGAATCTTATATGAACGAAATACAGATGTGTCACACACTAAAATTTATAAGGATAGATTAGGACACGTGTAATGAACATCAAAAGGATTGGAATGATATCCTAAACAAGAAAAGGTTCTTGTGGCAAGGAATTATATAAAGGATGTAAAACCTTAATATCACAGAATAATGTTTTAATGGAAGAATAGGGATGCACTTTGTCTCAAGACATGTGATCCTATATGACCTTTGACATATGATTCTACCATAAAACGGAAGTTGTGAATCCAATAACAGAATGACTCAAAGGTTCTTAGAAGAAGAACAGGTTCCGATGTGCTTGGTTGGCAAAACACAGAACGTGAGCAAAGTCCAAGCATTCAGTATCTGAAGAGAAACTAAGGACAATACTCTAAATGATATAAAAGATAATATACTTGAATGTAATACTGGATTACGATTGCAAGCCTTATTATGGGTCTATATGAATTAGAGATATCACCAAAAGGAATAGAAAGGAAATGTGAGATATAATTTCACGAACCAAAACTCTACAAAACATAAATATCTACTTAAGGAAGTAGAAGGTTGAATAAAGTTTAGCGTAAGAAGTTTAGACTTCTGGCTGAGTGTATTTTTCAGTATACATGACTATGGGAGTCCTAGGGACTAAAACCATTTTGTCATTAGAGAATACTGTAAAATAAGAAGTCTCACTCTCCCGCCAAACTTATAATTCAAGCATTATTAGATAATGAAGGGTATATCAAGCAAGTTGACCAATACCTGTTGCAAAGGAACATACGAATCTGAACGGGTACAGATCGTTGACGAAACCTCTTCCATGAGCAAGCATGATCAATAAACACTTATATGATAAGATGATTATGATCGAGAAAATATGCAGCTAGATTATTTGCTATCTAGTGCAAGTGGGAGACTGTTGGATATATGCTCCAGAGGAAAATAATATTTGATTATTCCAATATATCTAAATAAGTTCATGACCAGTTTCATACTGTGCTGGAACTGTATCAGTGAAACAATGATACAGGTGTGGTATAGAAACAACCAGAGTTCCTAGTCAGCTTCTCATGATGACTGGTTTATCGTCAACTGATGATTGTGGTTTCATGATCATGGACAATGAAGTCAATTGACGGTAAGGTCACCTCATTGAATGAATGACGTGATGAACATTACCCAATGCAAGCATTTCAACATGATCAAATCGTAAAAGTTCAGTGTTGTAATTACAGAACGTAGTAGCCTGTTCCTTTCACCGTGAGATCATGCATAATTGCTATCTTCTGAGGATGCTTGAGTGCATTAACTGTCACACTGAAACATGGTGACCATAAAGATGTATCTTGGGCTATCCGATGGGATATGTTGAGGAGTGTTGATTCAAGAGCGGGATTTGTCAATCCATATAATGGAAAGATACTTCATGGCCAACTCGGTGAGATTGCATTCATAAAGTTGCGCAGCGTGTGACTAGGTCACAAGGATGAATATCACGGAACGAGTGAATAAGATTTGTCGGTAACAAGATAGAACTAATTCATTGGATGCAGTTGATCGAATCTTGGACTAATCTAGTATCGCATGACCAAGGGAATGGTATACAACGTGTACGGTTCAATCGGTTACTTCCGGAATGCACCGGGGTCATTATGGGCATCCAGGTCCCGCTATTGATCATTGGACGTAGCCTTTGTCTCGGTCATGACTGGAGTGTTCTCGGACCGTAGGGTAACACACTTAAGAGCTCGATGAATATCGGAGACCTTTTCGGAACTATCGGAGTTACTGTAGAAGAGAGAAAGACGTAACGGAAAAGTTCCGTGTTGGTCCGAAGGACGTTCGGAGTGAGCTGGAAGGAGTTCCGTATCATCGGGAGATGAAATAATATGTATTATTTAAAATTAAGTGAATTAATAATTAATAATAATTTATTTCAGATTAAAAAGTTCAATGGGCCTTATTTGTGAAAGAAGCCCATTAGGGGAAGGAGGAAAAAAGGGAAAAGGAAAAGAAAAAAAGGGGGGGGGCTCCATGGGCCTTGGGGCCCATATGGGTGGCGCCCCACTTCCCCCCTACTCCTAGACGCACCCTCCCCCTTGGCAAGGGATTAGTCCCACATTGCCAAGGGAAGGGGGGTTGACTCCTTCTGTGTGCCTATATAAAGATGGGCAGGGGTGCACTTCTTTAATACAGAAAAATTCGCAGAGAATTCAATATTACTCCGAATTGAGATCGGTTTTCACCGGTCTTCTCCCCTCTCTCGTCTCTCTCAAGCCGGGGTCCCCTTGTCTAGAACATGTGCTGGGATTGAGGCTTCTCTGCTACGCGGACGACGTCGTGCTGCCGAAACTTCGGTTCCAGGAGGTCTACTTCCGCCACCTTCGCTAGATCGGAGAACGGAGGTCGTCATTGAGTCTGTACGTGTGCGAGTACTACGAGGTGCTGCACGTGCGGCACTACCATCCAACAGGGTGCTAATAGAGCCAGGGGGCTGTGAAAGGTTTACGACTTCATCAACCACGTTTGCGGGAACGTTTCCGGTGCAACGGACTACACCCCGAGGTATGTTTCCGCAAGTCTTTCCGTTACGGCATTACAGCAAGATAGATCTTGGGTTAAGGGCGACGCTAGTTAGAAAAATTATTGTTTTCTGCTGCGATACCCAACAGAGCCTCCTCAAATGAGCTCTAGGTATTCTTGAGCAAGCGAGTTGGATGCACCCCCACTAGTTACAATGGAGAGCTTACCTTACCTCATATGTGCATCCGTTGCATGGCAATCCTACTCCTCACATCATATCTATCATTTGGCTTTCTCTCGCCTATGATTGTCCTCATTGATGTGAGCCTTTCACACACTTTTTGCCTTCCTCCTCCACCATATTCTCTCTTTTCCATCCTAAGTGTCAACTTTCTTGCTTACACTCATCCATTGCATGAGTGCTCAAAATGTTGAAAAGGAGTGGATCATTTTGACTTGTACCTGGCTAGTGGTCTGGGGATGAGTCAAGATAAGATTCCAAAGAAGACCAAGTGTGAAACTTTAGTAGATTGAGTTCTCAACACAAAAATACTTTTTCTCATATATCCCTATCCCCTTTCTTGCACGCAAACACCATTTGGAGACATTCGAGTCACGGACAGCTAGAGCTCTTGCACCTATATGTTCTTATGTTGCTTGTTTCAATGCTAAATATAGACTCTTGCATGTTATGACTTGAATTGAGTTACATGCCTTGATTGCTTTACTTAAAAGTTCTTATATGGTTGTTAGCATGTCACCACAGAAATTATGCTTTTATCATTTACCTACTCGAGGACGAGCAGGAATTAAGCTTGGGGATGTTGATACGTCCAAAACGTATCTACAATTTCTGCTTGCTCCATGCCTCTTTTGTGTGATATTGCTATGATATTGATGAACTTCCATACACTTTTGATTATATTTGGACTAATCTATTAACTCAGTGCACCCCAGTGCCAGTTCCTGTTTTCTGCTGTTTTTCTATTTCAGGTTTCCCCCATATTAAAAGTTCTCCAAAAATTCGGGAAAAATCCAATAAAAAATCAGCGATACGGAAGCTTCGAGAATCGCCAAGGGGGGGGGGGGCGCAGAGGGGACCCACCATGGCCCCAGGCGACCTCCCGGCGCGCCCTAGGGTGGGGCCGCGCCAGGGGGCCGTCTGGACCCCTGGTGCCCCCCCTGGCTGCCCCCCTTCGCCCATATAATCCTCGTGATGTGAAACCCCCGTGAAGGGAACCCTTTTTCAAGATCTATCATCTTTTCCGCCGCCCCCGCGCTTCCAAGATCGGGAGCACCAGAAGACCTCTTCCCGGCACCCTGCCGGAGGGAGGAACCACCTCCGGGAGCTTCTCCACCACCATGGATGCTTCCCGGATGAACCGTGAGTAGTCCACCTTGGACCATGGGTCTATGATCAGTAGCTATGTGATGTTCTCCTCCCCTCTTTTTTCTTCATGGATTAGACCTCGTGAGCTGCCCTACATGATCGAGGCACATATGTAATCTTTCTGCTATTGCTATGCTGAGTTTGCTGGGATCCGATGGATTATGAGATTATGTTCAGATTGTGTTTGAGTAATATATTTGATTCTCCTCTTTTAAATTTATGTTCTAGAGTAATTCATGCATGTTCTCCGTTGCTGTTTATTGCTTTGGCCAAGTAGTTGGTAGTGACTCCAAGAGGGAGAGTTATGCATGATTGTGGGTTCATGCCCCCTGATGACTAGCTTGAGTGACAGAAACTTGAGTTTAGGGGATGTGCTGTTGCCACAAGGGAGAAAACAACAGTGCTTGTACTTGCGGGTGCAAGGATTGTTTACTTTACGCAAAGTTCTTTAATGCAGTTGTCCATTGCTTTGAGTTTACACTTTGGGTGGGATTCGCAACTTAATACTAGCGAGATGTAACTGCGGATGCAAGGATTGTCTGTAACTGCGGGTACTTGTAACTGCGGGTACTTAATACTAGCGAGATGTAACTGCGGGTACTTGTAACTGCGGATGCAAGGATTGTTTTCTTTACGCAAAGTTCTTTTTAATGCAGTTGTCTGTTGCTTTGGGTTTACACTTTGGGTGGGATTCGCAACTTAATACTAGCGAGATGTTCTGGACAGATATCTCAAGGTGGATGATTAGTAGGTCGATGCAGATGGATTTCGGTCTACTTGTTTTGGCGTACCGCCCAAGCTTTTGAACCTCTTCCTTTCTTTGTAGCATAGTTAGCATTGGTTTCCGCACCTAATCCTGTCAATTGCCCAACTGTAATTTGTTTTCCTCGCATGGATATTTTATCGTCTTTTGGGAGAGAGACATCACTAGTGAACATCATAGGACCCCGTTCCATATTTCCAATACTGTTTACACCCGCTATTATTTACTGCTTTATTTAATTTTTTTCCGTTGCTATCACTATCATTATTATCCCGTGCATTTTATCCTTTGTAAAAAAAAAGGCTGGAGGAAATGACAACTCCTCTGTACTCGTTTGGAAGCAAAGTTATTTGTTGTGTGTGCAGGTCCAAGTCAAGGAAGCAACTTTTGTCTTAAAAATGGTGCCATTGTTTCCTTGCCACCTACTTGTCGATATTGGAGTCCAACTGGTCGATCCTAAACCTTAGCATCTTCGCTAAGGGAAATTTTCCGCTACGCTACATCTCACCTTCCACTTTGGGTAAACCAACGAGGGGCGAGAAGTAAACTCTCGTAACATCAAGTGCTGCCACAAAACTCCTAGAGGTGATGATGACCAATTATTCCCAATGGCACACCGAACGAGCTCCAACAGGTAGGAAGGTAAACTCTGTCGAGGAGATTTCCTCCCTAAATGAAAAATCTGATTTAATTATGTCTCTACTTACCAAGAAATCTCCTATTGATCCTCATGATGTCCCTTTAAATTCTTTGGTTGCTCAAGAACAAGTAGATGTGAACTTTTTCTCTAGAAACAACTTCAATAATAATGCTTATAGGGGTAATTTTGCTAGCAATCCTAGACCGTTCCCATCCAACAACTATGGAAACAACAACACTTATCCTAGCAACAAGAACTGCACTTCTGAATTAGAAAGCATGCTTAAAGAATTTATCACTACCCAAAAAGCCTTCAACAAGAGTGTAGAGGAAAAAAGAATCAAATTAGATAATCTCTCTTTGAAGGTAGACAACTTAGACCTTGATATTGAAATGATTAAAATTAAAACTTCTCCCCTCGAGGAGAGGAAGGCCACTCCTATCAATGCTATCCAATTGCATATTATTGAAAACATTATGATGATGGCTAAACTTAAAGAAAGTTGGAATTAAGAGCCTTCTTACACACCACACTGTTGCTACTATCCAAGTTGTTGAGGATACCCAAACTTTTAGCACCCAAAACACTCCTAGTCCCATTGGACCCATTAGTGGTGATCCTATGACATCAACCATAGAAGAAGAAACTCCTATGAACATAGGGGCCTTTCAAACAAGTAAGCCTAGATGACACCTAGTGACATTGACTTTGATAGTTGCACCCTCTCAGAAGTTATTAGCTTGCTACAAAAAATGTCTAGAGACCCCCACACTAGCACACTAAATCTTGCCTTCACGGAGCATATCACTAATGATCTCATTAAAGCTAGGGAGGAGAAGCTTAGAGTAGAATCCTCCATAAGGAAGCTAGAAGATGGTTGGTATCCTATGATTAAAATCAAATTGAATAACTTCTCTTGTTATGCTTTATGTGATGTTGGAGCTAGTACCTCCGTTATGCCCAAAAGTATGTATGATATGTTTCAATTGAAACCTTTTGATCCTTGTTCTTTTGGTGTTCGTCTCGTTGATTCTTCCATAAATAATCCTTTGGGGAAGATCGACGATGTTCTTCGCATTATCAATGACAATTATGTTCCTGTTGATTTCACTATTATGGACATAGAGTGTCAACCTTCATGTCCAATTATTTTGGGACATCCTTTTCTTTGCACCGTTGGTGTTGTTATTGACATGAAAGAGGGGAACATAAAATTTCAATTCCCTCTTAAAAATGGGATGGAACACTTCCCTAGGAAGAAGATTAAGTTACCTTTTGAGTTCGTTACACGGGCTAGCTATTCTCTTTCACTTGATAAAACTTGATCTTTTTGCTTCTTGCCTAGCTTAAAGGCGTAAAAGAAAGCACTTGTTGGGAGGAAACCCAAGATGTTTTACTTATGTTTTTAGTGGTCTTGACGATTGTTACAACTGTAGCAACATCATTGTATCTTTATTTTCAAGCTTTGTGCCAAGTTTAGCCGCCGATTGCAAGAAAGTTCAAAAGTTGTGACATGCTATCCAGAAAACATATTTTGTCCTTTGACGGAAAAGTTTGCCTAAAATCACCAGATGATATTTTTTATCTGAATTTTTCCATAGCGTGCTCCATGCAATTGGCTTTCGAGCGTCTGTTCTGAGCTTTTTGATTTGAGTTGCAGAAGTACCCCGAAAAAATTATTTACTATTTGCTGTTCTGTTTTCTCAGATTCTGCCATGTTTTGCCTTTCCTTAATTTTTCAAGACTTGTGCTACCTTTTTCTTTGCAAAAACTTTTTATCTATCTTGAGAAACAGTAGAACTTGAAGAAAATCTTTATTTCCAGTAGAGGCAAATTACTTTATTAAGGGTACTAACCTCTCTAATCAGCTTATGATGAGTTATGTATGAAGGTAGTTTTCTAGTGTGCGAGGGAAGATGATGAAAGAAGATCTGGGAGTGTCAAACGCTCAAGCTTGGGGATGCCCCCATGAATCCCCAATAAATATTCAAGGAGACTCAAGCGTCTAAGCTTGGGGATGCCCCCGTGCATCCCCTTCTCCATCAACAATCATCAGTTCGTCCTCTGTCTCACTATATTTTTATCACTTCATGCGTTATGTGCTATGCTTGGAGCGTCTCGCTAGTTTCCTTTTTAGTTTTCTATAGCTTTGTTTGCTGTTCATAACAAGTTAGAATCTAGCTTACTTTGTGTGGGAGAGAAACACACTCCACTTCAAACTAGAACACATCATAGGATTTTCATGCTTATCTTTCTTCTGTTGTGTGTTCTTTATCTTTTCGTAGCTGCTGCCATGTTTAGCTCTTAGTTTATTTATTTTTAGCTCTTAGTTTTCATGTTTGTCTTTTCCAAGAGCTTTAGCTTTTGTTTAGTTTGTTGCTAGAACTCTCTTTAGTTTTCATGTTTATCTTGTTAAGAGAGTTGGTTGTTGCACTAAGTTGTGTCTTGTCTTGAAGTAGGTAATTGAGGTTGCTATTAAATTGTAGTAGTAACTTACAATAGTTTCGAAGTATTGTTGTGAGTAATGTTTAAATTTTTGGTGTCAAGAGCTCTAGCCTATTAGTGATAGGTGTCATATTTTGGGCAATCCGTGTTATTTTCTAAACCTACAAAAACTAGTTGAGAACTCTAGCTACTAGATGGATCACTAATCTTTGGAGGGATCGGATATTAGAGTACACTCACCTACCATGAGTCGAGGATGCGCAAGGATAACCAAACCCCCATACACTCCTCCTCGGGGTACTTGTCTCTTTGTGAACCTCCTTATTAGATTGAGAGTTACCGATAATAAGTGCATGAGTTCTTAGGACTAATGTAAGTATTCAAAGTTGACACTTCCACCTCCTAATATTTGCTAGCCTCATTGATACCGCGCATTTCCCTCTTCTCACTCCGAGAGTTGGCGTCCACCTCGCCGGTGCATTCAAACCCTTGGCATGATACACTCTGTCATCATAAACCTCATTATATCTTTCCTCAAAACAGCCACCATACCTACCTATCAAGGCATTTCCATAGCCTTTCTGAGATATATTGCCATGCAACATCCACCTTCTCATGACTTGATCTTCATGTCATACATGTTCCTGCTACACTGACAGAGGAATACATTTGCATACATCATGATAGCTTCATCTTCTTTATGTTGAGTACCTAGTAAAGTGTGAAGATCTTCTATGCTTCTTGTAATATAAAGTGTTGCCCTTAAGTGAGGAAAAGATCCCTAAGAGGACAAATTAAAAGACCCCAAAGAGGACAAATGAGAGTTAAATAGAAAGAGCCATTGAGGCCACCAAAAAATAGAAACAATAGAAAAAAGAGAAAAAGAAATAAAAAGAGAGAAGGGGGCAACACTACTATTCTTTTTGAAAGATCCACACTCCTACTCCCTCTTATACCTTGTACTCCATAGAGATGATCATTTATGCATATAGCTATGTGGGGACCTTCACACTATAGAACTTGGCTTGTATATTCCAATGATGAGCCTCCTCAAACGAGCTCTAGGTCTTCTTGAGCGAGCAAGTTGGATGCACCCCCACTAGTTCCATTGGACAACTTTTCTTAGCTCATATGTGCATCCGTTGCATGGCAATCCCTACTCCTCACATCATATCTATCATTTCTCGCCTATGATTGTCCTCATTGATGTGAGCCTTTCACACCTTTTTTTCTTCCTCCTCCACCATATCTCTCTCTTTGACATCCTAAGTGTCAACTCTCGTGCTTACGCTCATCCATTGCATGAGTGCTCAAAATATCGAAAGGGAGTAGATCATACTGACTTGTACCTGCCTAGTGGTCTGGGGACGAGTCAAGATAAGATTCCAGAGAAGACTAAGTGTGAAACTTTAATAGATTGAGTTCTTGCACCTTTATGTTCTTATGTTGCTTATTTCAATGCTAATATAGACTCTTGCTTGTTATGACTTGAATTGAATTACAACCTTAATTGCTTTACTTACAAAGTTATTATATGGTTGTTAGCATGTCACCACAGAAATTATGCTTGTTATCATTTACCTACTCGAGGACGAGCAGGAATTAAGCTTGGGGATGTCGATACGTCCCAAACGTATCTATAATTTCTACTTGCTCCATGCATGTTTTGTGTGATATTGCTATGTTTTAGATACACTTTCATACACTTTTGATCATATTTGGACTAACCTATTAACTTAGTGCACCTCAGTGCCAGTTCCTGTTTTCTACTGTTTTTCTATTTCAGGATTCCCCCGTATTAAAAATGCTCTAAAATTCCGGGAAAATAAAATAAAAAATCAGCGCTTTGGAAGCTTCCGGAATCTCCGTGGAGGGGCCAAAAGGGACCCACCAGGGCCCTAGGCGCCCTCCCGGCGCGGCCAGGAGTGGGGCCGCGCCAGGGATCCGCCTGGACCTCTGGTGGCCCCCTTGGCTGCCTCCCTTCGTCTATTTATTCTCCGTAACGAGAAACCTCCGAAGATAGAAACCTTTTTCGTGATCCCGCCTCTGTTCTACCGCCGCCGCGCTTCCAAGATCGGGAGCGCCAGCAGACCTCTTCCCGGCACCCTGCCGGAGGGAGGATTGACCTCCAGAAGCTTCTCCACCACCATGGACGCTTCCCGGATGATCCGTATTCCACCTTGGACCATGAGTCCGTGATAAGTAGCTATGTGATGTTCTACTCCCCTGTTTGTTCTTGATGGTTTAGACCTCTTGATCTGCCCTACATGATCGAGGCACATATGTAATCTTTCTGCTGTTGCTATGCTGAGTGGAATGGGATCTGATGGATTATGAGATTATGTTCAGATTGTGATTGAGTAATATATTTGGTTCTTATCTTTTATATTTTTGTTCCTCAGTAATTCTGGCATGTTCTCCGTTGCTTTTTATTGCTTTGGCCAAGTATTAGGTAGTGACTCCAAGAGGGAATGTTATGCTCGATTGTGGGTTCAAGCCCCCTGATGACACGCTTGAGTGACAGAAACATGAGTCTAGGGGATGTGATGTTGCCACAAGGGGGAAAACAACGGTTCTTGTAACCGCGGTTGCAAGGATTGTTTACTTTACGCAAAGTGATTTTTAATGCAGTTGTCTGTTGCTTTGGGTTTACACTTTGGGTGGGGCTCGCAACTTAATACCAGCGAGATGTTCTGGATAGATATATCAAGGTGGATGATTAGTAGTAGATTCAATTGGATTTCGGTCTACTTATTTTGGTGTACTGCCCATGCTTTTGAGCCTCTTCCTTTCTTTTGTAGCATAGTTAGCATTGAGGTGTGTTTATAATCCTGTCAATTGCCCATCTGTAATTTGTTTACCTCGCATAGCAGTTTTATCGTCTTTTGGGAGAGATACATCACTAGTGAACATCACGGGACCCCGGTCCATATTATCATCACTGTTTACACGCTTATTTACTTTTCTTATTTTACTTTCAGTTGCTATCATTATCATTATCCCTTGTGTTTGATCCTTTGTAAACAACAAGACTGGAGAGATTGACAACCTCTCTGAAGTTCGTTGGGAGCAAAGTTATATGTGTATGTGTGCAGGTCCAGGAGAAACAAGTTATTATCATAAACGACGCATCACTTGCCGAACCACCTACTTATCATCTTTGGAGTCCTGCTGGAGACAAACCTCGATATCTTCATTGAGGGAAACTTGCCGCTACGTTGCATCTCACCTTCCACTTGTGGTAACCAACGAAGGGAAAGAAGCAATTATCATCTGTCGCCTAACAAGCAAATTTCTGCCGCCGTTGCCGGGGAGCTAAGCTCTACACAAGTTTTGCCCCGTCAACTTTGGCACCAACAAGTAAATTTCTGGCGCCGTTGACGGGGACTCCGAGTGATAAGATAGGGGAGTTTCCCACTATATTTTACCTTTGCGTTTTAGTCTTGTTAGTTTACCTTTCAGTTTTATCTTTGTGTCCTATATCAAAAATCCAAAAAAATATGGTATGACTAGTTCCTTACTTTCCAATCAATGTGTAAATTCTTTGAAACTAGATCTTGTTGGCATGGAGGATTCACTGAGGATCAACAAGAATGGTACAAGGAACACTGCTTTTCTCAAAAGGGGATACACTTATGGAAACAAATACATCTGTTGTATGAGTATGCTAGAAACTTGTGCTCAATATATAATATATCTTTCTACAGGGATGAATCTTGTTGCTTTGTGAGGCATAAACACCTTGCTTTCCAAGGTGAGTACAATGATGATGAAACCTTAGCTTCTTATGCTAAGAGAAATTATGATTTTTCTGATGCAGAGCAAGTAGAAGAATTTGTTTCTTATAAGGGTGCCTATGAAATTACTTCTCTTCTTAAAAATATTGATAATGCCCCTTACAAATCTGAGAATCTTGCTATACTTAACTGTTGTTTGGAAAATTACGATGAAAATTATTATTTTACTAACCATCTTGAGAGAATCTCTCCCCCAAAGGAAGAGACTAATGTTTTGCGGGAATCTATGGAAGAAGAAATTGCAGAACCTGAAAGCCCCTTGGATGAAAAAGAGGAGGAGAGTGACGAACAAAAGGAGGAAGAATGGAGCTATCCAGGTCTACCTTCTAATGAGAGTAACTCTTTTACTCTTATCTTATATGAGTGTTATGATCATATGGATTCTTTTTAAATATCCCTTTTTGATGAAGTTGATGCCTTCTATGCTTATGGCCATGATATCACTATGGATGATGCTTACGGAGATGAACTTGCTATAGTTCGTCATGTTAAGCATGTAATTTTTGCTATTACACCCACACTTGAATGCCCTATTGTCCTTTTGAAATCTCCAACTCTGGAGAATTTTGTTCTTATCAAGGCTCAATGTGACAGGTTGCATTTATCTTATGATCCTAAAGACCGTGTTGAAAACTATACATGTGGGCTTGTAGGTCATGAACAACATGATTTATGTGATAGTTATATTCTTGATGTTTTTCATGATACTACTGAAAATTATTTTGAAAGAGGGAAGTTTGGTTGTAGAAACTTTCATGTTACAAAAACACCTCTATTTATGATGAAAGTTTTGAAGTCGTTCTTGTTCCACCTTCCTATGCATGTCACTTTGTGCTTCTTTGGTTTCTTTTCTTACGAGATGCCTATGCATAGGAAGTGAATTAGGCTTAAATATGTTTCATATTTTCTTTTTGATGCTCTCTTTTGCTTCAAATTCTTATTCCTTTGTGAGCACCTTTTGTAGTCTTTATGCCTAGCTTAAAGGCGTAAAAGAAAGCGCTTGTTGGGAGGCAACCAAAAATATTTTTTACTTCTGTTCTTAGTGGTCTTGATGATTGTTACTACTATAGCAACATCATTGTATTTTTATTTTCAAGATTTGTGCCAAGTTATAGCCTCATATGATAGGGGAAGCAAAAGTTGTGACATGCTGTCCAGAAAACAGATTTTGTCTTCTTGACGGAAAACATCGGATCAAATCACCAGTTCATATTTTTTAGCTGAATTCTTTACACAACGTGCTCTATACAATTGTGAAACTTTCGTATGTTCTGTGTTTTTTGATTTGAGTTGCACAAGTACCCCGAACAAATTCTCTACTACCCGCTGTTCTATTTTTCACAGATTCTGCCACGTTTTGCCTTTCCTTACTTTTGCAAACCTTAAGCTTGATTTTTCTTTGAAAAAAATCTTTCGGAAATCTTGAGAAACAGTAGCTCTTCAAGAATATTATTATATCCAGTGAGGAAAAAATATTTTATTAAGGGTACTAACCTCTCTAATACCCTTATGATGAGTTATGTATGAAGGGAGTTTTCAAGTGTGCGATGGAAGATGATGAAAGAAGATCCGGGAGTGTCAAGCGCTCAAGCTTGGGGATGCCCCCATGCATCCCCAATAAATATTCAAGGAGACTCAAGCGTCTAAGCTTGGGGATGACCCGTGCATCCCCTTCTCCATCAACAATCATCAGTTCGTCCTTCGTCTCACTATATTCTTATCACTTCATGCGTTATGTGCTATGCTTGGAGCGTCTCGCTTTTAGGTTTTATTTTTAGTTTTCTTTAGCTTTGCTTGCTGTTCAGAACAAGTTAGACCCCGTCTTACTTTGTGTGGGAGAGAAACACGCTCCACTCAAATCTAGAACACATCATAGGATTTTTCATGCTTATCTTTCTGCTGTGGTGTGTTCTTTATCTTTTCATAGCTACTGCCATGTTTAGTTTTAGTTTTAGTTTGTCTTTAGCAAGAGCCTTGGATTTTGTTTAGTTTGTTGCTGGAACTCTCTTTAGTTTTCATGTTTATCTTGTTAAGAGAGTTGGTTGTTGCACTGAGTTGTGTCTTATCTTGAAAGTAGGTAACTGAGGTTGCTATTTAATTGTAGTAGTAACTTGCAATAGTTTTGAGGAATTGATGTGAGTAATGTTTGAACTTTTGGTGTCACGAGCTCTAGCCTTAGTGATAGGTGTCTTATTTTGGGCAATCCGTGTGTATTTTCAAAACCTACAAAACTAGTAGAGAAATCTAGCTACTAGATGGATCGCTAATCTTTGGAGGGATCGGATATTAGAGTACACTCACATACCATGAGTCGAGGATGCGCAAGGATAACCAAACCCCCATACACTCCTCCTCAGAGTACTTGTCTCTTTGTGAACCTCCTTACTAGATTGAGAGTTACCGATAATAAGTGCATGAGTTCTTTGGACTAATGTGAGAATTGAAAGTTGACACTTCCACCTCCTCATATTTGCTAGCCTTTCCTGTGCCGTGCATTGCCTTCTTCTCACTCCGAGAGTTGGCGTCCACCTTCGCCGGTACATCCAAACCCTTGGCATGATTCACTCTTTCATCATAAACCTCCTTATATCTTTCCTCAAAACAGCCACCATACCTACCTATCAGGGAATTTCCATAGCCTTTCCGAGATATATTGCCATGCAACATACACCTCTTCATGACTTGATCTTCATGTCGTACATGTTCCTGCGACACTGGTAGCGGCATACATTGCATACATCATGATAGATACATCTTCTTTATGATTTGAGTACCTTGTAAAGTATGAAAGATCTTCTATACCCTCTTGTAAATTAGAGTGTTGCCCTTAAGTGAGGAAAAGATCCCAAAGTGGACAAAATAAAAGATCCCAAAGAGGACAAATGAGAGTTAAATAGAAAGAGCCATTGAGGCCACCAAAAAATACAAAAAGTAGAAAAAAAATAAAAAGAGATAAAGGGGCAACACTACTATCCCTTTGAAAGATCCACACTAGTACTCCCTCTTATCCCTGTACTCCATAGAGATGATCATTTATGCATATAGCTATGTGGGAACCTTCCACTATAAAACTTGGCTTGCATATTCCAAGGTTAAGCCTCTTCAAAAGAGCGCTAAGTCTTCATGAGCAAGCAAGTTAGGTGCACCCCACTACTTCCATTGGAGAGCTTTCTAGCTCATATGTGCATCCGTTGCATGGAAATCCCTACTCCTCACATCATATTTATCATTTGGCCTTCTCGCCTATGATTGTCCTGATTGATGTGAGGCTTTCTCACCCTTTTTGTCTTCCTCCTCCACCATATTTCTCTCTTTGCTATCCTAAGTGTCAACTCTCGTCCTTACGCTCAACCATTGCATGAGTGCTCAAAATATCGAAAAGGAGTGGATCAGATTGACTTGTACACGGCTAGTGGTCTGGGGACGAGTCAAGATAAGATTCCAAAGAAGACCAAGTGTGAAACTTTAGTAGATTTAGTTCTCACCAAAAATATTTTTTTCTCGTATTCCCTATCCCCATTCTTGCACACAAACACCATTTGGAGACATTCGAGTCACGAACAGTGAGAAGTCTTGCACCTAATGTTCGTTTGTTACTTGTTTCAATGCTAATAGACTCTTGCATGTTATGACTTGAATTGAATCACATACCTTGATTGCTTTACTTTTAAAAGTTCTTATTTGGTTGCTAGCATGTCACCACAGAAATTATGCTTGTTATGATTTACCTACTCAAGGACGAGCAGGAATTAAGCTTGAGGATGTTGATACGTCCAAAACGTATCGATAATTTCCGCTTGCTCCATGCATGTTTTGTGTGATATTGCTATGATCTAGATACACTTTCACAAACTTTTGATTATATTTGGAGTAACCTATTAACTCAGTGCACCCCAGTGCTAGTTTCTGTTTTCTGCTGTTTTTCTATTTCAGTTTTCCCCCATATTAAAAGTGCTCCAAAAATTCGGGAAAATTAGATAAAAACCAGCGCAACAGAAGCTTCTGGAGCCCCAAAGTAGGGCCAGGGGGCCACCACCAGGTGCCCAGGCGGCCACCTGGCGCGGCCTAAGGCCTGGCCGCGCCAGGGGGGGCGCTTGGCCTCCTGGTGGCCCCCCTGGATGCTCCCCTTCGCCTATATATTCCCCGTGATGTGAAACCCCCGAAGACAGAACCCTTTTTCGTGATCTTGCCTCTGTTCCGCCGCTGCCGCGCTTCCAAGACCGGGAGCGCCAGCAGACCCCTTCCCGGTACCCTGCCCGAGGGAGGATCAACCTCCGGGAGTGCCGTGAGTAGTTTCCTTTGGACCATGGGCGCTTCCCGGATGTGCCGTGAGTAGTTTCCTTTGGACCATGGGTCCGTGATCAGTAGCTATGTGATATTCTCCTCCCCTCTTTGTTCTTCATGGTTTAGACCTCGTGAGCTGCCCTACATGATCGAGAAACATATGTCATCTTTCTGTTGTTTCTATGCTGAGTTTGATGGGATCTGATGGATTATGAGATTATGTTCATATTGTGATAGAGTAATATATTTGGTTCTTATCTTTTATATTTTTGTTCCTAAGTAATTCTTGCATGTTCTCCGTTGTTGTTTATTGCTTTGGCCAAGTAGTAGGTAGTGGATCCAAGAGGGAACGTTATGCTCGATCGTGGGTTCATGCCCCCAGATGACACGCTTGAGTGACAGAAACATGAGTCTAGGGGATTTGTTGTTGCCACAAGGGGGAAAACAACGGTGCTTGTAACCGCGGTTGCAAGGATTGTTTACTTTACGCAAAGTGCTTTTTAATGCAGTTGTCTGTTGCTTTGGGTTTACACTTTGGGTGGGACTCGCAACTTAATACCGGCGAGATGTTCTAGATAGATATCTCAAGGTGGATGATTAGTAGTAGATGCATTTGTATTTTGGTCTACTTATTTTGGCGTACTACCCATGCTTTTGAGCCTCTTCCTTTGTTTTGTAGAATAGTTAGCATTGCGGTGCGTTTATAATCATGTCAATTGCCCATCTGTAATTGGTTTACCTCGCATAGCATTTTTATCTTCTTTTGGGAGAGAGACATCACTAGTGAACATCACGGGACCCCGATCCATATTATTATCACTGTTTTCACGCTTATTTACTTTTCTGCTTTTACTTTCAGTTCCTATCATTATCATTATCCCTTGTGTTTGATCCTTTGTAAACAACAAGACCGGAGAGATTGACAACCTCTCTGGACTTCGTTGGGAGAAAAGTTATTTGTGTCTGTGTGCAGGTCCAGGAGAAGCAGGTGATTATCATAAACAATGCATCACTTGACGAACCACCTACTTATCATCTCCGGAGTCCTACTAGAGACCAACCTCGATATCTTCACCGAGGGAAACTTGCCGCTACGCTGCATCTCACCTTCCACTTGGGGTAACCAACGAATGGCGAGAAGAAATTATCATCTCTCGCGTATCAAGGTACTAGCTCCAACATCACATAAAGCATAGCAAGAGAAGTTATTCAATTTAATTTTAATCATAGGATCCCAACCATCTTCTAGCTTTCTAGGTATGGAGGCTTCTACCCTAAGCTTCTCCTCCCTAGCTTTAATGAGAGCATTGGTGATATGCTTCGTGAAGGCAAGATTTAGTGTGCTAGTGTGGGGGTCTCTAGACATTTTGTGTAGTAAGCTAATAAGTTTAGAAAGGGTGCAACTATCAAAATCAATGTCACTACTATCAAAGGTGGTTGTGGTGTCATCTAGGCTCACTTGTTTGAAAGCTTCTATGTTCATAGGAGTTTCTTCTTATATGGTTGAGGTAATAGCATCACCGTTAATAGGTCCAATGGGACTAGGAGTGTGTTGGGTGCTAAAAGTTTGGGTATCCTCAACAACTTAGATAGTAGCAATGATGTTGTCAGAACCCCAACTAGGGTAAGTGCTAGGGTTGCTTGTGTCTTTTGCATCATGTGAAAATTTCAAAAGAAATTCAAAAATAGGGAAAAGAAAAGCCCTAGAGAATTTAATTCAAATGGCCAGACAAAAATTGCTTCCAAAAATTCCTCTGGTATTTTGGAAAAGTCTTATAAATATGCATGATCACATATAAAGTGATGTGGGTCCCACTACATGCACCAAGATTTGCCAAAAATTCCAAATAGGGCTTGGAAATTAAATTAAACCCCTATTTGATTTGAAATTCAAATTATTTGAATTTCAAAAATCTCCAAAACTTGTGGGTGGCTAGATATTTATATTATAAGCCCATATAAAAGTTTTGAAGATTTTATAAAATGCCTTAGTATTTTTATTTGGGGCAAAACAGAAGACAGAAAATAGAAAAAAAGAAAAGAAAAGAACAAAGGCTTACCTATCGCCCAGGGCGAGGGCCCACTTCCTCTGGCCGGCCCAGCCCACCAGGCCGCGTTGTCTTCTTCCTCCCCTCGCCTCCAAGCAGCTCGGTGGCGAGCCGAGCACCGTGGACGCCACCGAGGCTCGCCTAGACCAGCCCGAGGCTTCTCCTTGCGCCACGCAACGCCCAGAGACCCCCCGCACCTTCTCCCTCCTCGAGCTCGCCCTCTTTCCTCCTCCCCATCGAGATCCCACGGCCACCCGAGCACTCGACCTCGCCGCGACGCCGCACAGACGTGGCCAACGGCCCCCTCCCGACAAGTCGTCGTGTCCACGAGGTCCCTCGCCGTCGACTTCGTCTAGCAGGCCGCCGAATCGAACTCAATCCCCACCGAAGACGACGCAAGCTTCAAGGTCTCGCCGCCGGGCACAGAGGACTCCGGTGAGGAATTCCCCAACGACCAGCCTCTCCCCGGTCTCGCAGCGTTCACCTTCGAGCTCCGGTGAGCCTCGCGGTCCTTTTCCCCCTTCGCCCTCTCTATTCCGCGCACGGTTTCGTCGAGGTCGCCTTCACAGTGCTTCGGCCGTCGCCTCGGACGACGCCGACGTGCTCCAGAGCCCTTCCGTGGCGCCCCGATGGCATGGTTGCGTGCGGAAGCCCGCGGGGAGCACAACCGTGCCAGCCAAACCCCACCCCGAGCCCGTTTTTCAACTCCGGCGAAACTCCGGTGGCACTCCGGGGACGACGCCATTAGTGCCCCTAAACCAGTTGCTAATCCCCCTCCCTCCTCTCACTGACAGTGGGGCCAACCCCCCCTAAAGCTTAATTAAAATTAATTTAAAACAGGGTTTAACCCCACTAAGGCTGACAAGCAGGCCCCACAGGCCAGAGCCCCCCCTACGTCAGCATGATGTCATGCTGACGCAATAAATAGAAAAGATTAAAGAAATTACAGAAAAGACAAAAAATCATTTAAACTTCAATAATTCATAGAAAATTCATATTAACTCCAAATTAAACATATAATATATGAAAAATTATCAGAAAAATGCAAGGATTATGAATATGCAATTTGTTTTCATGTTTGACCATTTTAAAATGGGTGAACAGTAGCAAACATGAATATGGCATAATTTGAATTTGAATTTGAAGTTTGAATTTGCAAATTCTTTGCAATACACTTAAATTAAATGGAATGTGCCACAAACCAGTACCCTATACCTCATGTCACAACATTAACATGTGCTTGAGCATTGTACTTTATTTGTGCCCCCCCCTTGTTGATGATTGCTCCGGTGACAGACGTTCCGAGACGGTGATCACCCCCGAAGAAGAAGACCACCGTTAAGACCAGTGTATCGTCAGCAAGGCAAGCAAACCCCATTGATCATGTCTATAAAATCCCAATTCCCTCTCATTCTCGCTTATGCATGTTTAGGAGATCACCTTGTATCGATTCTACCACATAGTTGAACCCATATCCGATGCATGACCTATCATCTTGTCACAGTAGTAGGCAAACCACAATCCTAGCTGACATAGGAGTTGTTTGATATCATGTGGCCCCTGCAACTGTTGCTGCTTACTGCATGCTTAGTGGTACAATGAGGTTGCTTTTGATGTGAGTCGGGATGATGGTGAACATGGTGTTGATGAAAGTGAAACTGTGTTGGTGAATCCACCCTAATACAAGGTGAACGATGAGAGGCTGTGTAGGAGTACACAGTGGGTTGTCTCGTTGAACACCGCCTTAAGCCCGAGTTCTCGTATGGTAATCCGAGACAAAGAGTAAAACCACACATTGGGCTCACTGACCCCTCTCGACCTAGTAACTCACCCCGATCCAAGTCCAGGAGTCACACCTAGTTCGGGATTTCCATTCGGCATATGCATAGAAAGATAAAGGAAATTAAATGTGGCATTCATGGTAGGGCTTGTGGAACATGGCTTGTCAAGCGGAGAACCATCCGTCGAGGTGGGCTTGTCAGTCGTGCCTACATGGTTTGAGTTCTGGCTGGAAGCTCGGCCGGAACTTCAGTTGGGTTTGGAACTCTAACAGTTGACTCCTTGGACTAGAACGGAGCTGTGGGCGAATTGTTGTGGTGAACATCCTCGCTGTCACCTCTTGAACGGTGGCGAGACTTGGCGGTAACCGATGGTCATGTGTGTGTAGCGGTACACCCCTGCAGGGTTAACAAAACTATTCGAATAGCCGCGTCCGCGGTCATGGACTACTTGGAAAGTTGTGCTTGATTATTAGACAACTTAAATGGATACTTCTAAAACTCGCAAGATAAGCGTGAGTGCTATGGTGTGCTTCCTCGTGGGGAAGTCGAGGAAGTAACCATAGTGGTGTATTGGTTGGAGACTTGGTAGTGGACTCGTGTACGCTTCTTACCTCAAGTCTGGTACTCGTAGTTCAGGACTAGCCAAGTCAAAGCTGGCACTTCTGCATGATGAAACCCCACCTCCTTTACCTTGATACTTGAGCATGAGTAGTGTAGTTCTGATGTAAGTCTTGCTGAGTACGACTTTGTACTCACGTTTGCTTATTCTATGTTTTAGATGAGAACCCGGACCCCGATGGAGTCACCGACCTGAAGCTTGACGTTGACTAAGTTAGCATAGTCCCAGACAGCAGTCTGGTCCCTCATGGAAGGGCATGTTTTGTTGTACAAGGCTTCTCTAAGCCATTTGTTAAACTTGTATGTACTCAGACCTAATTTGCTTCCTCTGTATGATGTAATGATGATCACAGACATGCGATCTTTGTATGCTCTATGTGTAAGTCAATAAAGAGTACGTTGTAGAGTTATGTGATGATACCTGTTGTTCATACTAGACATGTGTGCTGCATATATGATTATAACATGCATGTCTTAGTATGGGTTTTCGAGACCTTAGTTGTGATCTGGCTGGCGGTCCTTTATACACCAAGTGGCCCTTAGATGTGCGCAGCTTGGGGCATCGCGATGCGATTGCTCGTGACTCTGTCACGTGCACACTTTGTTGTATGATCGAGCCCGCCCTAGACCCCGACTAAGTGATCGGGATGGAGTCTGTTTATGTAAGAGTTATGATTCAATCGATAACATGGTTGAGGCGACTTGTATATGAGTATGGGATTTCACCACCCATAATCATTTAGACTTTTGAGCGGGCGATGAGGACCCATCTCAGTTGATCATCCGGCCTGGATGGGATGCCCCTCACGTACGATGCTTTCCGAGAGTGTTTTGTGCTTGGCCTTGTCTGATTAGACAAGTGGGTACGGCTCTCGGCTCTCCATGTGATTGAGTTGTGGCTGGAATTACATACGCATACCCCGGGTCCCGATAGACTTGGTATCAGAGCAGGACTGTCTGTAGGCTTATCAAACCTTTGGTCGAAGTCGAGTCTAGCATTCTATAGTTATATAGTTACTCTGGGTATAAGGGAACAACGTAAGGCTTCTTTTTCTCCTTATCCTCATCGATCTGAATTCTGAGTCACCCTCATCTTGTTCTACGGGAAGATAGGACTAGGCTAATCTATGTCTTACTAGAACATCTCGTTGAGTGCTTCCTTGTAGCCGTAGGATTGTTGTGGTTGTCTAGAGTCTTCGTGTCTTTGAGTTCCTTGAAGAAGTTATGTCCCATCTTCTCGAGGTTTTCTTGTTTTCCATCCCGGTGTAGCCGTTACGCTGCCCGATTTATCCCGTGATTCTATGAATCTTTGCCTTTGCATTACAATCTTTTCCTCCTAGTCATGTCCTCTTATCTTTGTTTCCATCGTAAAACCTATTCTGATTGTTGATTTTTATCACACAGGATGTCAGGTGGAACTCGTAGTGCTGTTCTTCGGAATCGAGACCGTGATCGGAATCGAAATGATGATGAACCTCCACCACCGCCTTTTGCGGCGGAAATCATGATGGAAGCTGAGAAGAATCAACGTGATCAAACACGCCTTTTGGAGCTCATTGAGCAGAATACCGCTCGTCAGCGCAATGTGGTTGTGAGCATTCAGGACTTCATCCTCCTCAAGCCACCGGTATTTCGATGTTCCTCCGAGGCCCTTGAAGCTGATGATTGGCTCCGTTCCATCGAGCGTAAACTTGAGACGGCGCATGTTGCTCCCAATGATCGTGTGATGTTTGCGGTATACTTCTTGGAAGGTGCTGCTGTTGAATGGTGGGAGAACTATGTTGCAATGCAACCTGATGGTCACGTAGTGACTTGGCAGCAATTCCGTGATGCCTTCCGAGGGTACCACATTCTGGATGAGATGATGGAAAGGAAGAAGGAAGAGTTTTGCAATCTAACTCAGGGAGATAGGTCCATCCATGAGTATATGACTGAGTTCAACCATCTTGCTCGTTATGCCCAAGAGGAGATATCCACTGATGCCAGGAAGCAAGCAAGATTCCGCAAGGGACTTAACCCTGTTATTCGTCATGATCTCAATCTTCATGAGTTTGTCAACTTTGAGGATTTAGTCAATAGATCCTTCAGAGCTGAGTATGGAAATGAGGTGTTCGAAGAGTCTCGCAAGCATGCTCGTGAGTTTGCTCCATCTTCTAGTTCGGCCCCTCAGAAACGCCGGATTTGGATTCCAACTAGTGCCATTCCTTCACACCTTATTTCAAGGCCATCCTATATGGTGCCTCACCCTCCACCACCAAACATGAATCCCAATAGCTTTGGTAGTGAGCCTGCCATCCTTGCTCCACCCCCTGACACCAGAGTTTGCTACAAGTGTGGTCATCCTGGCCACATTGCACGGAAATGTTCCTTGTCGGTAAAAGTTGATCCTCGTCCAAGACATGATGCCACCCCACCCAAGTCTTCCAAAGCTAAGTCTTCACAGAAATCAACCTCCAGCTCCTTGCAAGCTAAGTCCTTAGCCATTGTTGCTGGTTGTGTGAACCAAATCTCAGTTGAGGAAGCTATTGATACTTCTGACGTCATCCTTGGTACGCTCCCAGTCAATCATGTTCCCGCCTCCGTTCTTTTGGATCCAGGAGCTTCTCATTCATTCATGTCGGAGAGTTATGCACTTCGTCATGAGTTTCCTTTTGAAGAAATGTTTTCTCCAATGATCATTCAAACTCCTGGTTCAAAGTGGCAAACTAATAGAGTAAGCCATGGTAATCAAATTGCAATTGAGGGTTTAGTATTCCTTGCTTCTCTTATAGCCCTCAAGTCTTCAGACATTGATGTCATCCTAGGAATGGATTGGTTATCAAGGCAGAATTCTTTCCTTGATTGTAAGGCCAAGTCAGTTAGACTCACCCATCCTTCAGGCCAGACAATTGACTACACATCACCCAGCTCTAGAACCCAGATGCATAGTTTGAATGTGCTTCCCCTTCCTGACCTTGAAGATATTCCGGTGGTTCGTGACTTCCCGGATGTCTTTCCTGAAGAGTTGCCGGGCATGCCACCCGACAGATGTGTAGAATTCATTGTAGATCTTGCCCCATGAACCGCCCCAATTTCTAGAAGCCCATACAAAATGGCCCCACGTGAGTTAGCTGAGCTAAAAATCCAACTTGAAGCTTTGTTGGCAAAAGGCTTCATCTGCCCTAGCTCATCGCCATGGGGTTGCCCTGTTCTGTTCGTAACGAAGAAAGATGGAACAGAAAGGATGTGCGTAGACTATCGCCCGCTAAATCTAGCGACGATAAAGAACAAGTACCTACTGCCCAGGATCAATGATCTTTATGATCAACTTGCTGGATCCTCTGTCTTCTCCAAGTTGGATTTGAGATTAGGCTCTCATCAAATCAAGATCCGAAACGAGGACGTTCCCAAGACGGCTTTCACTACTCGTTATGGTCTTTACGAGTTCACCGTCATGTCCTTCGGTCTAACCAATGCCCCCGCCACTTTTTCACGCATGATGAACTCGATCTTCATGGAGTATTTGGACAAGTTCGTCGTGGTTTACCTCGATGACATCCTTATATACTCGAAGAACGAAGCAGAACATGCCGAGCATCTTAGGCTGGTATTGATGAAACTTAGAGAGCATCGCTTGTATGCTAAATTCTCCAAGTGTGAATTTTGGCTACCAGAAGTGTCCTACTTAGGCCACGTGATTTCTGCAAAAGGCATTGTTGTGAATCCCGGAGAGTTCAGGCCATCCTTGACTAGACTCCACCTGAATCGGTTAAGCAAGTTAGGAGTTTTCTTGGCCTAGCAAGCTATTGCCGCCGCTTCGTTGAGAACTTCTCCAAAGTTTCAAAGCCTCTAACTGAACTCCTCAAGAAAGATAAGAAATTCCTATGGACTCCCAAGTGCGAGGAAAGCTTTCAAGAGCTAAAAAGAAGATTGACTTCTGCACCCGTACTTGCGCCTCCAGACACCAAAAAGGATTTCGAGATCTTTTGTGATGCTTCACGGCAAGGGTTAGGATGCATACTTATGCAAGATAGATATGTGGTAGCTTATGCTTCACGCCAGTTGCGGCCACATGAAGAGAACTATCCTACCCATGATCTTGAACTCGCTGCCGTAGTTCATGCCCTGACAACTTGGCGACATTACCTCCTTGGTAATCGTTGTGAGATCTATTCCGACCACCAAAGCCTCAAATACATTTTCACCCAGCCAGATCTTAATCTCAGGCAAAGATGCTGGATTGAGTTGATAAAAGATTATGACTTAGGAATTTCTTACACCCCAGGAAAGGCCAATGTCATGGTTGATGCACTAAGTCGTAAGTTGTACTGTAACAAACCTCATGTTACAGCAGTATCAACCACTTCTTCATGAGGAATTTCGAAATCTCAATCTCGATATTGTTCCTCGTGGATCTCTTTTCAACTTGGTGGCGAAACCAACCCTTGAGGATCAAATCATAGTTTCCCAAAGGCATGCACGAGGTGTTCGCCGGATCAAGGAGAACATTGCTAGCGGAGTTGCTAAATGTTTCTCCACACATAGTAAAGGAACGGTATTCTTTGAAAATCGTTTGGTAGTTCCTAAGAATAGGGATCTAAGGCAACTCATCCTCAAAGAAGCCCATGACACACCCCTCTCAATTCATCCCGGTAGCACAAAATTGTACCGAGATCTACGCCAGAGATTTTGGTGGACTAGGATGAAGAGAGACATTGCTCGATATGTTACCGAATGTGATGTTTGTCATCGCATTAAGGACGAACACCAAAGACCTGCTGGCACACTTCAACCTTTGCCTATTCCCGAGTGGAAATGGGACAAAGTCGGTATGGACTTCATCACCGGCTTTCCAAAAACCCAGAAAGGAAACGATGCCATCTTCGTGGTCATTGATAAAATTTCCAAAGTTGCTCACTTCCTTCCAGTTCACGAGTCTATAACTGCTAGCCAGTTAGCGGACTTGTACGTCTCCAGAATTGTGTCTCTTCACGGTGTTCCTTTGGTAATCAATTCTGATCGTGGTAGCCTTTTCACCTCTAGATTCTGGGGAAGCTTTTAGAATGCTATGGGAACTCATCTCTCCTTTAGTACAACTTTCCATCCTCAGTCTAGCGGTCAAGTTGAAAGGGTTAATCAAATCTTGGAAGACATGCTCAGAGCTTGTGTTATCTCATTCGGAAAGAATTGGGAGAAATCTCTTCCATTTTCCGAATTTTCTTATAACAATAGTTTTCAATCTAGTCTGAACATGGCTCCTTTTGAACTCCTATATGGACGACGATGTCGAACACCCTTGAACTGGTCAGAAACCGGTGAAAGACAATTCTTTGGACCGGATATGATCAAGGAAGCAGAAGAGCAAGTTCGCATTGTTCGTGATCGATTGAAAGCCGCACAGTCTCGTCAGAAAAGCTACTATGATCGTCATCATACCCAAGAAAGCTACAATCTGGATGAGAAGGCTTACCTTCGGGTTACTCCTCTGAAGGGAACCCAAAGATTCGGTATCAAAGGAAAGTTGGCCCCACGTTACATCGGACCTTTCCGCATTCTTTCTAAACGTGGAGAAGTTGCCTACCAACTTGAACTACCCCCGCACCTTTCCCGAGTACATGATGTATTCCATGTGTCAAAACTCAGGCGTTGCTTCAAGGACCCCATCCGCGAAGTCGACCATGAAACACTTGATCTCCAAGATGACCTTTCTTATCAAGAATACCCTGTTCGTATTCTTGATTCATCAGAGCGTGTCACTCGTCGTCAGAAGATCAGGTTTCTGAAAGTGCAATGGTCACATCACTCCGAGAAAGAAGCAACATGGGAAAGAGAAGACCCTCTCCGTGCCGAGTACCCCACCTTCCTCCCGATGACTTCTGAATCTCGGGACGAGATTCTTTTGAGTGGGGGCGAGTTGTCAAAACCCCACCTAGGGTAAGTGCTAGGGTTGCTTGTGTCTTTTGCATCATGTGAAAATTTCAAAAGAAATTCAAAAATAGGGAAAAGAAAATCCCTAGAGAATTTAATTCAAATGGCCAGACAAAAATTGCTTCCAAAAATTCCTCTGGTATTTTTGAAAAGTCTTATAAATATGCATGATCACATATAAAGTGAAGTGGGTCCCACTGCATGCACCAAGATTTGCCAAAAAATCCAAATAGGGCTTGGAAATTAAATTAAACCCCTATTTGATTATAAATTCAAATTATTTGAATTTCAAAAATCTCCAAAACTTGTGGGTGGCTAGATATTTATATTATAAGCCCATATAAAAGTTTTGAAGATTTTATAAAATGCCTTACTATTTTTATTTGTGGCAAAACAGAAGACAGAAAATAGAAAAAAAGAAAAGAAAAGAACAAAGGCTTACCTATCGCCCAGGGCGAGGGCCCACTTCCTCTGGCCGGCCCAGCCCACCCGGCCACGTTGTCTTCTTCCTACCCTCGCCTCCAAGCAGCTCGGTGCCGATCCGAGCACCGTGGACGCCACCGAGGCTCGCCTAGACCAGCCCGAGGCTTCTCCTTGCTCCACACAACGCCCAGAGACCCCCCGCACCTTCTCCCTCCTCGAGCTCGCTCTCTTTCCTCCTCCCCATCGAGATCCCACGGCCACCCGAGCACTCGACCTTGCCGTGCCGCCGCACAGACGTGGCCAACGGCCCCCTCCTGACAAGTCGTCGTGTCCACGAGGTCCCTCGCCGTCGACTTCGTCTAGCAGGCCGCCGAATCGAATTCAATCCCCACCGAAGACGACGCAAGCTTCAAGGTCTCGCCGCCGGGCACAGAGGACTCCGGCGAGGAATTCCCCAATGACCAGCCTCTCCCCGGTCTCGCAGCGTTCACCTTCGAGCTCTGGTGAGCCTCGCGGTCCTTTTCCCCCTTCCCCCTCTCTATTCCGCGCACAGTTTCGTCGAGGTCGCCTTCATAGTGCTTCGGTCGTCGCCTCGGACGACGCCGACGTGCTCCAGAGCCCTTCCTTGGCGCCCCAATGGCATGGTTGCGTGCGGAAGCCCGCGGGGAGCACAACCGTGCCAGCCAAACCCCACCCCGAGCCCGTTTTTGCAACTCCGGCGAAACTCCGGTGGCACTCCGGCGACGACGCCATTAGTGCCCCTAAACCAGCTGCTAATCCCCCTCCCTCCTCTCACTGACAGTGGGGCCAACCCCCCCTAATGCTTAATAAAAATTAATTTAAAACAGGGTTTAACCCCACTAAGGCTGACAAGCAGGCCCCACAGGCCAGAGCCCCCCCTACGTCAGCATGATGTCATGCTGACGCAATAAATAGAAAAGATTAAAGAAATTACAGAAAAGACAAAAAATCATTTAAACTTCAATAATTCATAGAAAATTCATATTAACTCCAAATTAAACATATAATATATGAAAAATTAAAAATGCAAGGATTATGAATATGCAATTTTTTTTCATGTTTGACCATTTTAAAATGGGTAAACAGTAGCAAACATGAATATGGCATAATTTGAATTTGAATTTGAAGTTTGAATTTGCAAATTCTTTGCAATACACTTCAATTAAATGGAATGTGCCACAAACCAGTACCCTATACCTCATGTCACAACATTAACATGTGCTTGAGCATTGTACTTTATTTGTGCCCCCCCCCTTGTTGATGATTGCTCCGGTGACAGACGTTCCGAGACGGTGATCACCCCCGAAGAAGAAGACCACCGTTAAGACCCGTGTATCGTCAACAAGGCAAGCAAACCCCATTGATCATGTCTATAAAATCCCAATTCCCTCTCAGGCTCGCTTATGCATGTTTAGGAGATCACCTTGTATCGATTCTACCGCATAGTTGAACCCATATCCGATGCATGACCTATCATCTTGTCACAGTAGTAGGCAAACCACAATCCTAGATGACATAGGAGTTGTTTGATATCATGTGGCCCCTGCAACTATTACTTCTTACTGCATGCTTAGTGGTACAATGAGGTTGCTTTTGATGTGAGTTGGGATGATGGTGAACATGGTGTTGATGAAAGTGAAACTGTGTTGGTGAATCCACCCTAATACAAGGTGAACGATGAGAGGCTGTGTAGGAGTACACAGTGCGTTGTCTCGTTGAACACCGCCTTAAGCCCGAGTTCTCGTATGGTAATCCGAGAGAAAGAGTAAAACCACACATTGGGCTCACTGACCCCTCTCGACCTAGTAACTCACCCTGATCCAAGTCCAGGAGTCACACCTAGTTCGGGATTTCCATTCGGCATATGCATAGAAAGATAAAGGAAATGAAATGTGGCATTCATGGTAGGGCTTGTGGAACATGGCTTGTCAAGCGGAGAACCATCCGTCGAGGTGGACTTGTCAGTCGTGCCTACATGGTTTGAGTCTTGGCTGGAAGCTCGGCCGGAACTTCAGTTGGGTGTGGAACTCAGACAGTTGACTCCTTGGACTAGAACGGAGCTGTGGGCGAAGTGTTGTGGTGAACATCCTCGCTGTCACCTCTTGAACGGTGGAGAGACTTGGCAGTAACCGATGGTCATGTGTGTGTAGCGGTACACCTCTGCAGGGTTAACAAAACTATTCGAATAGCCGCGTCCGCGGTCATGGACTACTTGGAAAGCTGTGCTTGATTATTAGACAACTTAAATGGATAGTTCTAAAACTCGCAAGATAAGCGTGAGTTCTATGGTGTGCTTCCTCGTGGGGAAGTCGAGGAAGTAACCATAGTGGTGTATTGGTTGAAGACTTGGTAGTGGACTCGTGTACGCTTCTTACCTCAAGTCTGGTACTCGTAGTTCAGGACTAGCCAAGTCAAAGCTGGCACTTCTGCATGATGAAACCCCACCTCCTTTACCTTGATACTTGAGCATGAATAGTGTAGTTCTGATGTAAGTCTTGCTGAGTACGACTTTGTACTCACGTTTGCTTATTCTATGTTTTAGATGAGAACCCGGACCCCGATGGAGTCACCGACCTGAAGCTTGACGTTGACTAAGTTAGCACCCAGACATCAGTATGGTCCCTCGTGGAAGGGCATGTTTTGTTGTACAAGGCTTCTCTAAGCCATTTGTTAAACTTGTCTGTACTCAGACCTAATTTGCTTCTGTTGTATGATGTAATGATGATCACAGACATGTGATCTTTGTATGCTCTATGTGTTAGTCAATAAAGAGTATGTTGTAGAGTTATGTGATGATACCTGTTGTTCATACTAGACATGTATGCTGCGTGTATGATTATAACATGCATGTCTTAGTATGGGTTTTCGAGACCTTAGTTGTGATCTGGCTGGCGGTCCTTTATACACCAAGTGGCCCTTAGATGTGCGCAGCTTGGGGCATCGCGATGCGATTGCTCGTGACTCTGTCACGTGCACACTTTGTTGTATGATCGAGCCCGCCCTAGACCCCGACTAAGTGATCGGGCTGGAGTCTGTTTATGTAAGAGTTATGATTCAATCGATAACATGGTTGAGGCGACTTTTCTAAGAGTATGGGATTTCACCACCCATAATCATTTAGACTTGTGAGCGGGCGATGAGGACCCATCTCAGTTGATCATCCGGCTTGGATGGGATGCCCCTCACGTACGATGCTTTCCGAGAGTGTTCTGTGCTTGGCCTTGTCTTCTTAGACAAGTGGGTACGGCTCTCGGCTCTCCATGTGATTGAGTTGTGGCTGGAATTACATACGCATACCCCGGGTCCCGACAGATGTGGTAGAGTGTTGATATACGAGATAACTTCTCGTCCCTCGTTGGTTACCTCAAGTGGAAGGTGAGATGTAGCGTAGCAGCAAGTTTCCCTTAGCGAAGATGCTAAGGTTTGAAGTATCAAACCAGTAGGACTCCAACAGATACAAGTAGGTGGTGAAGTGAACAATGGCGCCGTTTACAACCTAAGGTTGCTTACTTCACCTGGACCTGCACACACAACAAATAGCTTTTCTCCCAACGAGTACAGAGGAGTTGTCAATTCCTCCGGCCTTGTTGTTTACAAAGGATAAACAGCACAGGATAATAATGATAGTGATAGCTACGGAAAAGTGAATACTGAAAGTAAATTGAAGGTGTAAACAGTGTTGGAAATATGGACCAGAGTACTATGATGTTCACTAGTGATGTCTCTCTCCCAAAAGACGATAAAATAGCCATGCGAGGTAAACAAATTACAGCTGGGCAATTGACAGGATTACGTGCGCAAACCATTGCTAATTATGCTAAACAGAAAGGAAGAGGCTCAAAAGCACGGGCGGTACGCCAAGACAAGTAGACCGAAATCCATCTGCATCTACCTACTAATCATCCACCTTGAGATATCTATCCAGAACATCTCGCTGGTATTAAGTTGCGAATCCCACCCAAAGTGTAAACTCAAAGATACAGACAACTGCATTAAAGAACTTTGCGTAAAGTAAGCAATCCTTGCACCCGCAAGTACAAGCACCGTTGTTTTCCCCCTTGTGGAAATAGCACACCCCCTAGACTCATGTTTCTGTCACTCAAGCTATCCATCGGGGGGCATGAACCCACAATCATGCATAACGCTCCCTCTTGGAGTCACTACCTACTACTTGGCCAAAGCAATAAACAACAACGAAGAACATGCAAGAATTACTCAAGAACATAAATATAAAAGAGAAGAATCAAATATATAACTCAATCACAATCTGAACATAATCTCATAATCCATCGAATCCCAGCAAACTCAACATAGAGACAGCAGAAAGATTACATAAGTGCCTCGATCATGTAGGGAAGCTCACGAGGTCTAATCCATGAAGAACAAAGAGGGGAGGAGAACATCACATAGCTACTGATCATAGACCCATTGTCCAAGGTGGACTACTCACGGTTCATCCGGGAAGCATCCATGGTGGTGGAGAAGCTCCCGGAGGTGATTCCTCCCTCCGGCAGGGTGTCGGGAAGAGGTCTTCTGGTGCTCCCGATCTTGGAAGCGCGGCGGCGGCGGAACAGATGAGAGATCACGAAAAAGGGTTCCGTTCCTGAGGGTTTCTCGTCACGGGGCATAAATAGGCGAAAGGGGGCAGCCAAACGTGGGCCAGGGGCTCCAGGCGCCCCCCTGGCGCGGCCAGGAGTGGGGCCGCTCCCTCTGGCCACCTGGGGCCCCTGGCTCCCCTCTGGCCCCTCTCGAGCTCTTCGCGAAGCTTCCGGTACGCTGGTTTTTCCCGGAATTTTTCTGGTATTTTTAATAAGGGGGAAACCTGAAATAGAAAAACAGCAGAAAACAGGAACTGGCACTGGGGTGCACTGAGTTAATAGGTTAGTCCAAATATGATCAAAAGTGTATGGAAGTTCATCAATAACATAGCAATATCACACGAAAGAGGCATGGAGCAAGCAGAAATTATAGATACGTTTTGGACGTATCAAGTGTCAGGGTGGAAAGGGTCAGTATCCGTCCGGTACGAGATAAGAGGGGGGGGGGAATCGCCGAACGATAAATCGGGGATGCAAACACCGCAAACAAATCAGACAATCAAAATATTCACACAAAAAACAAAAAATATAATTTTTGTGAAATCTGGGCTGTTACAATACAACACCACCAACAAGGGATCTCGTCCCGAGATCCAGGACGATCCACGGGAGAGGGGAAGGGGGAAAGAAGAGAGTCGACGATCTCCAACACCACCAACACGGGACTCTTCTCCATGTCTAATGGCGAACCTCAGTCGAGAAACTTTCCGCAGGGAGACGACATCGTCAAAAATACGAAACCGTCGGTGTCAAGTGGAAGAACAACTGCGAAAACCAGATCAAGGGATAGTGATTTTCGACGCAAGTCGTAAAAACACCTTTAAAAGGAGGGATGGCAACGGATGACCAAGATGATACCCGAAATCGGAGAAGCTAAAGGTATTATAGGATTTCCCACCTGAGCTCGGAATCGAGACAATACTTCCCAATAAAATCATTGTAGCAATTTCGATACTCCACACACTCGAGATCCTAGAGTTTGAAGGGGATAAGGCGAGAATAAAACACTTACAACACTTGTCCTGACCAGAGAAAGGGTAAGGAGTAAAAAGATTCCTACTCTCCGATAACTAACTTAGTAACTACAAAATAATTTTTGTCTAGACTCGACTTCGGCCAGAGAAGGGATCCTACGGTCGGTAAGGCTCTGATACCAAGTTGTAAGGCCCGATATGCAGTACTATTCCAGATCTAGATGTTTCCATCCAGATCCGGGGACGAAGCACATATCAGTCCCACCGTGACATATGACGAAGTCATACGCCCCGTATTTCCAGCATGATATCACAACATTACAGATACAAGGATACAACATCTCATACAATCGGCATACAACTTCCTTAATACAATACATCAGCAGAAGATACATGTCTGAGTACAGACTACAATCAAATGCCTATTGGCAAAGGTAAAACACACCTTCCCGTAACCACACGGGTCCAGGTTCTCTGCCAGGATCTGCCTAACTAGTCGTCGTCGAGTCTCCATGAAGGCGTCCATCAGAAGATTCGAGGTAGTAATCAATTGCAGCGGCCGATCAGGCAAAACATAAAAGGGAAAAGAAAAGCAAGGGGTGATAATATATCAAAAGTCTTGTAACTAACTTCTCACGGGTAAGATGGGGGTAGTGGTGAGGTTGCAGACGCACTAGAAATATATGAGTGGCTAACGGTCTATTTAGAGTAAGATGCTAACCAAGCATTCGATGAGGAATCGTCTCCAACAAGTCTTGCTATCAACTACTTACGCAAGCATAACACCTATCCTATCCTTGTCCTTCTCTTCGCATCCCGACGAAGAAGAAGCAGTCAAGGCACACACACGTTGATCAAGTTTATTAAGATTATCTCAGTTGGTGTTGTCTATGAACAAGGAGTAGGTCTCAAGTCGTCCATAACCGTGGACACGGCTTCTCGAAAATATTTAACCCTGCAGGGGTATACCAACTTCCCATTACAAGGCTCCGCACGCACGCCCATCTCTCTCAGTTTCTACCCATCATAGGCAGCCATTTTATGATTTAGTTCTGACAGATCTGAAATGACAGGTCCCTCTAACTAACAACGAACAAATCCGGGTGGCCCCCGGTGAGTCGACATCCAGCTCAGGAGCCGTCCGCGCTCTCGATCTGGTCTCTACCGTATGCCTCGGGTTTGGATTATTGGTGAATTCTCACATGAGTCCGGGTCCTCAGCTAGACAGGTTTGACCAACAAGGAAACCATGTCCCCGCTGGCCCAGGTTGTTTTAAAGGATATCTGCCAGGAGCTACCCGACAGATATATATGCATGGTTTCAAATGGTAAATCAGCTTGGGCCACCACTAGAAATGTTTGAAGTTAGGTAGGTAAGAAAAGGGGACCCCATAAAATCCCACACGCGGTTAGGCACGCTCGTCAAGAGACACAATACCCGGAACTCGGGTCCTAGGTAACTCGAATGGAACAAAATGTCGGGGCGGGATAGCCTAGACCTTCCATCCTTCGTCGAATATAGTCAACATTATAATAATCATATCATCAACAACAATATAATAATGTGATAGCCCAATCCAAGGAGTAATAGGATAACAATTGATAACATCCCAACATGCATACTAAGTAGTAGCTGAGCAGCGAGCAATAGTAACATAGCCGAACAAGGTTTGCTGGGATATGGAGGACATGGATGTTTGGGTTTATTTGAGAGGCATGAATACAAAGTAGTAGGATCAAGCAATCGTTCTATCCTACACCTAGGCGCAAGTGAGCTGACATTTATAAGCATGATATATGCCCCCCTTACCTGATGAGAAGACGAAACCGAAGGTGTAGTCGAACGCACGCTCGCATCGTCTCCGAGAAGTACCCGCGGAAGCACACAAGAAGGAAACACTGGAAAATGAAATCGACGAGCAAGCATCTGTTACTATGAAGCATTCGCGAGCAAACAACATCAAGAAGGTAACACGAGACAACACACGGTAACACATCTATCGTCGAGAATGGTTACTAGAAGGTTAAGTGGAGTACTCGTCACACACGACGATGCCGCACATTTAGAATGGTTCAAGTTGTTTAGCTACACAACATGAGAAAAGGTTATTAACATGGCATCTCACTCAAGCATGGCATAGCACACAAACATGACAAGAGGTGAAGCATAAGGGGAACTATCTATGCTAGTCAATTTAAGTGAGGCACAACCTAAACATGGCATTCCACTAAGTACCCCATGACAATTTAAGCATTTGGTACTGTTCTTACCTAAACCATATTTTAGGTTGGTTAACAGCAGAAAACAATAACATAAACACAAATTACATGAAATTCTAATCAAGTTATATATAAAGAACACTCCAAACGGAGTTACGGTTAAAAAGATATAAGCAAAACAAGTTATGCACACAATCTGCCAACATCAGGAAGCACACTTTAGAGAAGTGCATAAACAGGATAATGAATGCAAACATGCTCACAAATGATATGCAACTAAAGTAGACATGGCAGGGAAGGCAAGGAAAAAGGAATCATGCAAATAGGCATCATGGTTCACTACTTATAAGCAACACAAAAAGCTATAAAACATTACTGGTCAAGGACTTAGTGAAAATCAGGAAAACATGACAGAAACTGTTATTTTTATGCTGTATAAATAGGAGCAAAACTATATGCAAAAGTGCAGAAACATGACACAACAATATATGGGAATGAACTAGACATGATGGTGATCAGGTGCAAACAAGAATCATGGTCATATGCATCACAGATCAAAAGATATTAAGCATGCAACATGGCATCGAAAAGTTAGCGAAAAACAGAGGTGGCTGTCAGAAACAGTGGCATAACAACTTTGGAGCTAAACATATCTATGACCAGGAATGTAAACATGAAAATGCAATACATATAATGGAAGTAGACATGGCATAGATCAAAATGACATATTGCAATGCTCAATAGGATGCACGGTTAAAAAGATACAATGCAGCAAAGTAGCAACTTTATATAAACAGCGGCACATATCATCTGGGTCACCACTTTGGAGCAATAAATAATATAGCTACAACATGCAAACATGAAAATAGATTGCATAGGATTGAAGTAGACATGATGCTTAACAATATGCAACAAGAATTAATGCAATAGGCCTCATGGATGTGTCACAATCATCAATCAAACTTGCAATAAAATAATAACAGCAGCACTTAACAGGAAGTAACATCAGTTAACAGTCTGATGCCCACTTCAACACAGATTCAAAACATCAAGATGGCCTCAAATCAAAAATCTCACAAAAGATGAACTGAAGTACACACAATTCTAAACAATTTTCCTTTTGGGCGCAACGCCATCCGAGCTACCGTTTAATCGTTAATCGCAACACAAAATTGAATCAGCAACATAAATATTCCAGACTTAGAAAAAAAACAGAAAAAGAAATAAAAACGAGAAAAAAGGGGTGGACCTGCTGGACCGAGGCCCACTGGCGGCTGGGCTGGGGCACCTGGCAAGCCGACTGGGCCGCAGACGCTGGCCGGCCCACGGCGGCGGCTCGTCCCGATCTGGGTCGATCCCGATCCAGGGACGGGTGGCGGCGGCTGCCTCCTGGCCGGCGGCGAGCTCCGGCGTAGGGGAGGGGCGGCGCAGCACATGGACGAGGCGAGGGGAAGGCGACGGATCCGGTCGGGTGGGTCGCCGGCGACAAGGCGGTGCGAGTTCCCGAGGAGGAGGCTAGCTCCATGGCGGCGGCGTGACCTCCTGTTGGAGTCCATGGCGCGGCGGGCTGCAGGGAGGAGAGAGGGAGGTGAGGAAGAAGAGAGGGAGGAGAGAAAGGGGCGCGTAAGAAGGAGGAGAGGTGGCCGACGTCCTTGGGCGCCCGGCGGCGCGGCCCGGGGTTCCACGGGGCGGCACGGTGGAGAGTTTGGAGGAGAGAGAAAGGTGGGTGACGTGGCGGCTTCCTGACCGTCAGATCGCAAGATCTGACGGTCCAGATCCATTGGGCTCTCTGATCCAGATCTGACCTAGGGTTTGGACGAAATTGGGCTAATTTTGGGACAATGTGGAGGGGGTGACTGCAATTTTTGGCTAGGGAAACCCTAGAAAGGGGTGGGAGAGTGGTGGTCTTTATATAGCCCAGGTGGCTGGCAGTTTGCAAAAACATTCCTGGTTTTTCTTTCTCGCGCGCGGTGTTTATGTTTCTGCCCGCCGGGGGTCCGCAGTACCTCTGATTCGGGTAAAACTTCGAACTGCGCGATTAGTGTGTCGAGCCGGCGGCGTTCACCTCGCGCGGGAACCGTTCCGAGAACAGTTTTCGATGTGCTATAAAAAATAATCCATTTAATTATTAAACGGAGTTTTTCGTTCCGTTGGCTACGGCTGGTCTTGTGCCGGTCTTCGCGACGGTGATCGGGTGAAACCTGGTGTCGCAAAGGTCGAGTGTCAGGGTGGAAAGGGTCAGCCTCCGTCCGGTACGAGATAAGAGGGGGAAAAATAATCACCGAGCGATAAATCGGGGATGCAAACACCGCAAACAATTCACACCGAAAACAAAAAATTTAATTTTTGTGAAATCTGTGTTGTTACAATAGATATCTAAAGGTGGATGATTAGTAGTAGATGCAGTTGGATTTGTGCCTACTTATTTTGGCCTACTGCCCATGCTTTTGAGCCTCTTCATTTCTTTGTAGCATAGTTAGCATTGTGGTATGTTTAGAATCCTGTCAATTGCCCATCTGTAATTTGTTTACCTCGCATGACAATTTTATCGTCTTTTGGGAGAGAGACGTCACTAGTGAACATCACGTGACCCCGGTCCATATTCTCATCATTGTTTACACGCTCATTTACTTTCTTGCTTTTTTTACTTTTAGTTGCTATCATTATCATAATCCCTTGCGTTTGATCCTTTGTAAACAACAAGACCGGAGAGATTGACAACCTCTCTGAACTTCGTTGGGAGCAAATTTATTTGTGTCTGTGTGCAGGTTGATGTGCGAGGTGATGATAGTGATTTCTCGCCCTTCGTTGGTAAACCCCAAGTGGAAGGTGTGATGTAGCACATCAGGAAATTTCCCTCAGTAAAGATACCAAGGTTTGTCTCCAATAGGACTCCAGAGATGATAAGTAGGTGTCAGCGGCGCAACTGACGCGGACCTGCACACAGACACAAATAACTTTGTTCCCAACGAAGTTCAGAGAGGTTGTCAATCTCTCCGGTCTTGGTGTTCACAAAGGATCAAACACAAGGGATAATGATAGCAACTGAAAGTAAAAGCAGAAAAGTAAATGAGTGTGTAAACAGTGATGAGGATATGGACCGGGATACGTGATGTTCACTAGTGATGTCTCTCGCCCAAAAGACGATAAAACTGCTATGCGAGGTGAACAAATTACAGAAGGGCAATTGACAGGATTATGAACGCACCGCAATGCTAACTATGCTACAAAAGAAAGGAAGAGGCTCAAAAGCATGGGCAGAACACCAAAATAAGTAGACCGAAATCCAACTGCATCTACTACTAATCATCCACCTTGAGATATCTATCCAGAACATCTCGCTGGTATTAAGTTGCGAGCCCCACCCAAAGTGTAAACCCAAAGCAACAGACAACTGCATTAAAAAACACTTTGCGTAAAGTAAACAATCCTTGTAACCGCGGTTACAAGCACCGTTGTTTTTCCCCTTGTGGCAACATCGCATCCCCTAGACTCATGTTTCTGTCACTCAAGCGTGTCATCAGGGGGCATGAACCCACAATCGAGCATAACGTTCCCTCCTGGGATTACTACCTACTACTTGGCCAAAGCAATAAACAGCAACGGAGAACATGCAAGAATTACTTAAGAACAAAAATATAAGAGATTAGAACCAAATATATTACTCAATCACAATCTGAACATAATCTCATAATCCATCAGATCCCATCAAACTCAGCATAGCAACAGCAGAAAGATTACAAAAGTGCCTCGATCATGTAGGGCAGCTCACGAGGTCTAAACCATGAAGAACAAAGAGGGGAGGAGAACGTCACATAGCTATTGATCACGGACACATGGTCCAAAGGAAACTACTCACGAGACATCCGGGAAGCATCCATGGTGGAGAGGAGACTCCCGGAGATCGGCCCTCCCTCCGGCAGAGTGCCGGGAAGAGGTCTGCTGGTGCTCCCGATCTCGGAAGCGCGGCGGCGGCGGAACAGAGGAGAGATCGCGAAAAACGGTTCTGTCCTCGAGGGTTTCTCGTCACGGAGAATATATAGGCGAAGTGGGGCAGCCAGGGGGGCCACCAGGGGTCTAGGCGCCCCCTGGCGCGGCCAGCCCCTAGGGTGCGCCACCAGGGCGCCTGGGCCCCTGGTGGTGGCCCTCTGGCCCCACTCAGGTTCTTCCGGAAGGTTCTTCTGCGCTGATTTTTTATCTGATTTTTCCCGAATTTTTGGAGCACTTTTTATATGGGGGAAAACTGAAATAGAAAAACAGCAGAAAACAGGAACTGGCACTGTGGTGCACTGAGTTAATAGGTTAGTCCAAATATGATCAAAAGTGTATGAAAGTGTATCTAGATCATAGCAATATCACACAAAACATGCATGGAGCAAGCATAAATTATAGATACGTTTTGGACGTATCACAGGTCCACGTCAGTTGCGCCGTTGACACCTACTTATCATCTCCGGAGTCGTACTGGAGAGAAACCTCGGTATCTTCACTGAGGGAAACTTGCCGCTACGCTGCATGTCACCTCTCTGAACTTCGTTGGGAGCAAAGTTATTTGTGTCTGTGTGCAGGTCCAGGTCAAGGAAGCAACTTTTTTCTAAAATGGTGCCATTGTTTCCTTGCCACCTACTTATCATTGTCGGAGTCCTACTGGTCGATACTCTCTACCTCGGTATCTTCATCGAGGGAAACTTGCCGCTACGCTGCATCTCACCTTCCACTTAGGGTAACCAACGAAGGGCGAGAAGAAATTATCATCTCTCGCGTATCCAGCAAATTTTTGGCGCCGTTGCCGGGGACTCCGAGTGCTAAGATAGGGGAGTTGCCCACTACCTTTTACCTTTGCTTTTTATTCTTGATAGTTTACCTTTCAGTTTTTTTCTGTGTGTCTTATATCAAAAAATGCATAAAAATCTGCCACACTTGCTGCTACTATGGGTTCAACTGAAAACACCAAGTTCTGTGACTTCACTAGTCACAACAACACCGAATTTATGTGCACTCCTATTGCCACACCTGCCACTTCAGCTACCTCTTATGAAATTAAACCTTCTTTGCTAAACCTTGTTATGAGAGATCAATTCTCTGGTGCTGGAGATGCTGCTGCTTTACACTTAAATAATTTTGTTGAGTTATGTGATATTCAAAAGTATAAAGAAGTAGAAGGTGATGTTGTTAAGCTCAAGCTTTTTCCTTTCTCCTTGAGGGAAGGAGCTAAAATCTGGTTTCAATCTTTGCCTATGAATAGCATAGATTCTTGGGATAAGTGCAAAGATGCTTTTATTGGGAAGTATTACCCACCTGCTAAAATAATCTAATTGAGAAGTAACATTATGAATTTTAAGCAATTGGATAATGAACACGTTGCCCAAGCTTGGGAACGTATGAAATCTCTTGTTAAGAAATGCCCTACACATGGTTTGACTACCTGGATGGTTATCCAGACTTTTTATGTAGGCTTGAACTTTACCTCGCGAAACCTGTTAGATTCAGACGCGGGAGGAACCTTTATGTCAACTACACTTGGTGCTGCCACAAAGCTTCTCGATGAGATGATGACCAACTATTCCCAATGGCACACCGAACGCGCTCCAACAGGTAGGAAGGTAAACTCTGTCGAGGAGATTACCTCCCTAAATGAAAAAGTTGACTTGATTATGTCTCTACTTACCAAGCAAACCTCTATTGATCCCCATGATGTTCCTTTAAATTCTTTGGTTGCTCAGGAACAAGTAGATGTGAACTTCATTGCTAGAAACAACTTTAATAACAATGCTTATAGGAGCAATTTTGCTAGTAATTCTAGACTGTTTCCATCCACCTATGGGAACAACAACACCTACCCTAGCAACAAGAACCCCACTTCTGAACTAGAAAACATGCTTAGAGACTTTATCACTACTTAGAAAGCCTTCAAACAATAATGTAGAAGAGAAATTAGCTAAGTTAGATAATCTCTCTTTGAAGGTAGATAGTCTACCCCTAGATGTTGAGATGCTAAAAATTAAAATCTCTCCCCTTGAGGAGAGGAAGGCCACCCCTATTAATGCTATCCAATTACAAATCAATGAAAATATTAGGATGATTGCTAAACTTAAAGAAAGATGGGCTAGAGAAAAGGGGCAAGAGGATAGAATTAAGAACCTTCCTACACACCACACAGTTGCCACTATCCAAATTGTTGAGGACACTCAAACTATTAGCACCCAATGCACTCCTGGTCCCATTGGACCCATTAATGGTGATGCTAATACCTCAACTATAGAAGAAGAAACTCCTATGAACATAGAGGGTTTCAAACAAGTGAGCCTAGATGACACTACTACCACCTTTGATAGTAGTGATATTGATTTTGATAGTTGCACCCTCTCAGAAGTTATTAGCTTGCTACACAAAATGTCTAGAGACCCCCACACTAGCACACTTAATTTTGCCTTCACGGAGCATATCACAAATGCTCTCATCAAAGCTAGGGAGGAGATGCTTATGATAGAAGCTTCCATACCTAGGAAGCTAGATGATGGTTGGGACCCTATGATAAAAATTAAATCAAATAACTTCTCTTGCTATGCTTTATGTGATGTTGGAGCTAGTACCTCCGTCATGCCCAAAAGAGTGTATGATATGTTTGAATTGAAACCTGTTGATTCTTGTTCTTTTGGTGTTCATCTTATTGATTCTTTCGTAAAGAAACCTTTGGGGAAGATCAACGATGTTCTTATCATTGTCAATGACAACTATGTTCCCGTTAATATTATTATTATGGATATAGAGTGTGAACCTTTATGTCCAATTATTTTGGGACGTCCTTTTCTTTGCACCGTTGGTGCTGTCATTCACATGAAAGAGGGGAATATAAATTTCAATTCCCTCTCAAAAAGGGGATGGAACACTGATAGCGTAGAAGTGATAATGGCTTCTCGCCCTTCGTTGGTTACCCCAAGTGGAAGGTGAGATGCAGCATAGTGGCAAATTTCCCTCGGTGAAGATACCGAGGTTGAGATCAACCAGTATGACTCCGGCAATGATAAGTAGGTGGTGAAGTGAACAATGTCGCCGCTCACAACTTCAGGGTTGCTTACTTCACCTGGACCTGCACACGATACAATTAACTTTGCTCCCAACGAAGTTCAGAGAGGTTGTCAATCTCTCCGGTCTTGTTTTTACGAAGGGTCAAACACACAAGGGATAATGATAATGATAATGCTGAAAGTAAATACTTGAAAAGGAAATAGCTTGTAAAAAATAATGAGAATATGGACCGGGATCCCTTGATGTTCACTAGTGATGTCTCTCTCCCAAAAGACGATAAAACTGCTATGCGAGCTAAATTTTTTACAGATGAGCAATTGACAGGATTATGAACGCACCGCAATGCTAACTATGCTACAAAAGAAAGGAAGAGGCTCAAAAGCATGGGCACTACTGTTGGGGATCGGCGCAGAAAAGAAAATTTTCCTACCTACGAGTCCCGAACCCAAGATCTATGCTATGCTGATGTATGTAACGGAAGGAATCGGTGTCATACCTTTGAAGACTGAAAGAGGGAAACGTTCCTCGAAGGTGGTTGGCGTAGACTCTGATCCTACGACCTCCTTGTCGTGTTGAAGAACCTCCGACGATGAAGTAGCACCACACGTGTAGTGCCTCGCGGGATTACACACGTACGGTGCAACCGACGTCCCTTCGGGCTCCGAACCAGAAGAGCAGCGGAAAAAAGATTGATCCGAATCCCGATTCCGGCAGCGCGACGGCGTCCGGATGATGGTGAAACCCCAACCAGGTGCAAACTCCAAACCAGGGGAGTCCGCTCTAGGTCGGAGAAAGAGAGAGAGAGAGAAACTCAATGTTGTGTAGAAAAAGGCACCCCAGCCCTCCTTATATAGGCCAAGGATGGGCTCCACCCCCTCCCCTTCCCCCATGTGGGACTAAACCCCCAAGGGGGGGAGTGGTGCGGCTAGGAGGGGGGATGGGCCCCTCCCTTGGCGCCAAGCCCAAGGGGGGAGGCTCCCCTTTCCCCTCATGGGCCTTTTAAGGCCCAAATACCTTTTCACCCTTTTAATTAATTATTTAAATCATTTTTTAATATTTAATTATGTCAATTAAATAATAAAACATATTTAAACATTAATATATATTATTTTGAACCTTTCAAAATATCCGGAACAGCTTACGGCACCTCCCGGTACATTTCCGGTGTTTTCTCTCTTTTCACCGATGATCCCGAATCAATCCTTAATGCATCGATTGCCCTTAAGTGTGACACCCTACGGTCCGGGAAACAGTAGACATGATCGAGACACTCTCTGACCAATGACCATCATGTGGGATCTGGTTACAATCCTTGATGTGCCCCTACGCTTCCATCGAATAAACTTCATCGCTGTTGAACCGTTAACAATATGACTTGATCCCTTTGTGCTTTGGTACTATGTTTGTCCGAGGTATGATCGTCGGTATCCAATACCTAGTTCTTCCTCGTCTCCGACATAACATGCTTATTCGTCTGTGAATATTACATCTCTTGTGACATAATCACTTGCTTCCAAGCTATTGATGCAACACCACCGAGTGGGCCCAGAGTACCTATCCGTCACTCGGATTGAAAAATCCCGCTCTGATATATTTCATACTCCTCAACATATCTACTTCGGAATACCCAAGATACACCTTTTCAGTTACCATGTTTTAGTGTAACGGCTAATGCACTCAAAGCATCCTAATAGATAGCAATTATGTATGATCATCACGGTCTATGGATTCAGTCACTATGTTATTAAGTCATCGCAATGCTGAACTTATGTGACTTGATCACACTACAATGCTTAAGGTGGGTGTGTGTCCATCACATCATTCTCCTAATGATATGACCTCATTGTCAATAGAATATTATGTTCTCATGATCAGGAAACCTTGATCATCAATTGCCCAATGAGCTAGTATGCCTGAGTTTAACTAGGGACCAGGTTGTTATATATCACATGTGTATTAATGTTTCCGCTTAATACAGTTCTAGCATAATATATAACGTATTATGAACAAACAAATATGTGACAAATATATTTATTAATTCGCCTCTAGGGCACATATCCAATAACTACGCCAAAATAAGTAGACTGAAATCCATCTACATCTACTACTAATCATCCACCTTGAGATGTCTATCCAGAACATCTCGCTGGTATTAAGTTGCGAGTCCCACCCAAAGTGTAAACCCAAATCAACATAGAACTGCATTAAAAGAACTTTGTGTAAAGTAAACAATCCTTGCAACCGCGGTTACAAACACCGTTGTTTTCCCCCTTGTGGCCACAACACATCCCCTAGACTCATGTTTCTGTCACTCAAGCGTCTCATCAGGGGGCATGTACCCACAATCGAGCATAATGTTCCCTCTTGAAGTTACTATCCACTACTTGGCCAAAGCAATAAACATCAACGGAGAACATGCAAGAATTACTTAGGAACAAAAATATAAGAGATCAAAACCAAATATATTACTCTATCACGATCTGAACATAATCTCATAATCCATCGGATCCCATCAAACTCAACATAGGAAAAGCAGAAGAATTACATATGTGCCTCGATCATGTAGGGCAGCTCACGAGGTCTATAAAATGAAGAATAAAGAGGGGAGGAGAACATCACATAGCTACTGATCACGGACCCATGGTCCAAGGTAGACTACTCACGGGCCATCTGGGAAGCGTCCATGGTGGAGGAGAAGCACCCAGAGGTCGATCCTCCCTCCGGCAGGGTGCCGGGAAGGGTCCTGACGGTGCTCCCGATCTTGGAAGCGCGGCGGCGACTGAACAGAGGCAAGATTGGAAAATAGGGTTCTCTCTTCGGAGTTTCCGTGACGGAGGAATAAATAGGCGAAGGGGGGAAGCCAGGGGGGCCACCAGAGGTCCAGGCGCCCCTCTGGCGCGGCCAGGCCCCTGGCCGCGCCAGGTGGCCGCCTGGGCCCCTCGTGGAGGCCCTCTAGCCCCACTTGGGTGATTATGGAAGACTTCGTTACGCTGATTTTTTATCCGATTTTTCCTGAATTTTTGGAGCACTTTTAATATGGGGGAAACCTAGAATAGAAAAACAACAGAAAACAGAAACTGGCACTGGGGTGCGCTGAGTTAGTAGGTTAGTCCAAATATGATCAAAAGTATAAGAAAGTGTATCTAGATCATAACAATATCACACAAATCATGCATGGATCGAGCAGAAATTATCGACACATTTGGGACGTATCAAACACTTCCCTAGAAAGAAAATCAAGTTAACTTTTGAGTCTGTTACACGGGCTAGCTATCCTCTTTCTCTTGATAAAACTTGATTCTTCTTTTGCCTTATTCCTAGCTTAAAGGCGTAAAAGAAAGCGCTTGTTGGGAGTCAACCCAAGATGTTTTTACTTCTGATCTTAGTGGTCTTGATGATTTTTACTACTGTAGCAACATCATTGTATGTTTATTTCCAAGCTTTGTGCCAAGTTATAGCCTCTTATGATAAGGGAAGCAAAAGTTGTTACATGCTCTCCAGAAAACAGATTTTGTCTTCTTTACGGAAAAAATCGAAACAAATCACGATTTCAACTTTTTGAGCTGAATTTTTCACACAGCATGATCTACACAATTGTGAAACTTTTGTATGTTCTGAGTTTTTTTATTTGAGTGACAGAAGTGCCCCGAAAAAATTCTCTACTAGCTATTGTTCCATTTTTCACAGATTTTGCCACGTCTTGCCTTTCCTTACTTTTGCAAACCTTAAGCTTGCTTTTTCTTTGAAAAAACCTTTTGGTAATCTTGAGAAACAGTATCTCTTCAAGAATATCTTTATATCCAGTGGGGAAAAATTATTTTATTAAGGATACTAACCTCTCTAATCAGCTTATGATGAGTTATGTATGAAGGGAGTTTTCAAGTGTGCGATGGAAGATGATGAAAGAAGATCCGGGAGTGTCAAGCGCTCAAGATTGGGGATGCCCCCATGCATCCCCCAATAAGTATTCAAGGAGACTCAAGCGTCTAAGATTGGGGATGCCCCAGTGCATCCCCTTCTCCATCAACAATCATCAGTTCGTCCTTCGTCTCACTATATTTTTATCACTTCATGCGTTATGTGCTATGCTTGGAGCGTCCCGCTCTTAGGTTTTATTTTTAGTTTTCTTTAGCTTTGCTTGCTGTTCATAACAAGTTAGACCCCATATTACTTTGTGTGGGAGAGAAACACGCTCCACTCCAATCTAGAACACATCATAGGATTTTTCATGCTTATCTTTTTACTGTTGTGTGTTATTTATCTTTTCATAGCATCTGCCATGTTTAGTTTTAGTTAGTCTTTAGCAAGAGCCTTGTCTTTTGTTTAGTTTGTTGTTGGAACTATCTTTAGTTTTCATGTTTATCTTGTTAAGAGAGTTGGTTGTTGCACTGAGTTGTGTCTTGTCTTGAAAGTAGGTAATTGAGGTTGCTATTTAATTTTAGTAGTAACTTGCAATAGTTTTGATGTATTGATGTGAGTAATTTTTGAACTTTTGGTGTCAAGAGCTCTAGCCTATTAGTGATAGGTGTCGTATTTTGGGCAATCTGCGTTTAATTTTAAAACCTACAAAAACTAGTTGAGAACTCTAGCTACTAGATGGATCGCTAATCTTTGGAGGGATCGGATATTAGAGTACACTCACGTACCATGAGTCGAGGATGCGCAAGGATAACCAAACCCCCATACACTCCTCCTTTGGGTACTTGTCTCTTTGTGAACCTCCCTATTAGATTGAGAATTACCGATAATAAGTGCATGAGTTCTTCGGACTAATGTAAGTATTGAAAGTTGACACTTCCTGCTCATATGCAACATGCTGCTTTGCAAAGAATTTATAACTTTAAACAATTGCAGGATGAGCATATCCCTAAAGCTTGGGGGAGATTTTGCAGTTTGCTGAAGGCTAGACCGGGACATGAGATCCCTAAGAATGAATTACTTGATATATTTTATGCTAGTCTAACCGATGGGTCTAAATCCTATCTAGATAGTTGTGTTGGTTATGTTTTCAGGCAAAAACACCGGACGATGCGGAAGAATTGATGGGCAGGATTGCCAAAAACCATGAAGATTGGTCCGTGCCTGAACCACCTCCACCACCAAAGAAGAGGGGCATGCTTGTCCTAAGCCCCAAAGATATGCAAGAAGCAAAGAAGTCTATAAGAGAGAAAGGTATTAAAGCTAAAGACGTGAAGAATCAACCTCCAATTGAGAAGTTGTGTGAGCCCACCACTCACCCACCTATGGTAGAGGTATACTCCCTTTTAGATTTCAATGCAAGTGACATCCCTAAAGGTAAACCTCCTGACCAATGTTTAGATGAGCTTGATAATTTTATTATGAAGCAGAATCACTTCAACGAGAAGGTACAAGGTCAGTTGCATGATAATACTCTTGCTATCAAAAGTTTGCTTGATGTTCTAGGAAGAACATTTAATGACGTTAAATGTCTTGTGAAGCATTTTCATATTGTTCAAACTCAGCTTGAACAAATTTCTAATGTGAAAAAAGATTTACTTGCTAATAATGCCAAACATGACAATTTACAAGCTTATGGTATAAAGACCCGGGGTGGAACACACACCCAGGACCCTCTCTATCTAGAAGGGCATCCGAAGAGGATCGAGCAAGATTCTCAAGTGCAGGAAGCTGACAATTCCAATGATCCAATACAAGAATAAGAACAAGCTGTTGATACAAACAACATATCTACCTCCGATGCTGAGACTGAAGACGGTGCTGAACCTGAAAAAGATGCTGAAAAGGATGATCCACCCGAGGTTCGTGAAGAAGAAGCACCCGATAAGCGCAAGAAGTATACTAGAGAAGACTTTCTTGCAAGGAGACATGGGAAGGAACGAGAACCATGGGTACAGAAACCCATGCCTTTCCCAAGCAAGTCCGTCAAAACCAAAGAAGAAGAGCACTACAACAAGTTTTGTGAGTGGATGGAACCTCTTTTTCTTCAAATCCCTTTGACTGATGCTATTAAGTTACCTCCTTCCTCTAAATATATGAAAGATATTGTTACTAATAAAATAAAAGTCCCTAATGAGGCAATATCTACTATGCTTGCTAACTACTCTTTCAGTGGCAAGATTCCTGAGAAGCTCGGTGATCCAGGTATACCCACCATTCCTTGATCCATAAAAAATAATTATGTTAGAACTGCTTTATGTGATCTTGGTCCAGGAGTGAGTGTTATGCTCTTTTGTCTCTACAAAATACTTTGTTTAGAGAAATTAATTCCTACAGATATCTCTCTACAGATGGCCGACAAGTCCATGGCCCTCCCGATCGGTATTTGTGAGGATGTTCCTGTTGAAGTTGCCAATTGCTTAATACTTACTGATTTTGTTGTGCTTGACATGCCCGAGCATGGGAGCATGTCCATTATCCTTGGTAGACCTTTTCTTAACACCGCAGGTGTTGTTATTGATTGCAATAAAGGGAAGGTTACCTTCAACGTGAATGCTAAAGAACACACGGTGTATTTTCCGAAGAAGATCGACAAAAGGCATGGCCTTAAATCCATTGAGAATATCGAGACCATGAAGATTGGAGAATGGGATTGTCCACTACATGTATACCATAAATACAAGACAATTATGGTGGGGACAATGTCCATTAAAGTGAGAGTGCAATGATCACTTCATAAGAGGCGATACTTTCTACGCTATATACCACAGGTTTGTTGGTAAGACTTGATCAACCTTGCTAACTAGCATGTTTTATATAGGTAAAAAGTTGAGCTTGTTATGTTTTCATTTCCTTTAGCTTTTATTCTCCTTGTTGTACCCAAGTTTTTGTGTTTAAAGCTTCACTTGTTCTAACTTTTGTCTCAAGATCACGAAAGTTTTTGCAGATTTTTGAACTTTGAAAAATTCTCTACAGTGAAGTTGCCCAGAAAATTCGAGAAAAATCATAATCAAAATTTCCAGGTAAAAAGCCATCAGGAGGCACCTGAGGCTGACCAGGGGGGTCCACAGGCACCCCCTGGTGGCCTCTCTTCCCTCACTCTCTCTCCTTCCTCCCAAAAACTCGTGTTCTTGCTCTGGTTCTGCTGTTCTTGAGCATGGAACCTCGATCTCCTTCTACAACCACTCATTTGAGCTGAAATTTGGAAAAAATACTCTTTGGTATGTAACTCCCTCGCCCCTCCAATTAGTTTTCTAGTTGGTGGCTTCATTAGTGAGTATTTAGTGGTTCTTGGTGCTGTTTAGTTGAGCTTAAATGTTTGTGTAGAAAAAAAAATCAAGTTTTGTTGCTAGTTTGAGCCTTGGTAAAGAAAGTAGAATGTTTTGCCCAAACTAGTTTTGCTTAAATCTTCGTTTTTGTGAATTGTTAAAAAATTCAGAAATGGAGAGGCTAGGAAAGTGGCTTGGGAAGAAGAAACCCGAGCGCTCTAGCCGTGTTACGCGTTCCGCAGCTTCACCTTCGACCACGAGGGTGAGATACAATGAAGATATCGTACCCATAGAGATGTTGGACGCGTCACCCACGAAAGCCATGGCATTTCCATGCGAAAATTTCATGGAGGATGCCGGCATACAAGAAGAGTTCTATGCTCTGTGTGCCAATGCAGGTTTGACACAGCTTGTTACGAGCCGTGTACCACAGTACGAGACACTCACCGTTATTTTTGTTAACAGTTTCAGGTTTTATTCTGACAATGACACTTTGGTGTTTCGACTTTATGAAATATTGTTGACCAGGCCTATGAGTATATTTTGTGAAGCTTTAGGTTTGCCAGGCTTGGTCGAGAAGAAGAAGAGGAAAATGTCCAAACTGTTGCACTCAAAACCCTCCTCGACTCGTTCTGTAACACTGAAGTGAGGCCATCCAACCGTCAGAAGATTTCCAACATTATGTTCCCTCACCTCAGGTATTTCGCCTATTATATTGCTAGAGGAGTGTTGGCCCGAGACAACACGAGCAACACTTCTACGCCTGATACTACTATCATGGCGAATGCCCTCTCAGGGAAGCACGAGTATCATGTGGGTTCGCTTATCGCAAAACGCCTTGCTACTAATAGTAACAAGGGGGACATCTTTGGTGGCGTCTATGCCACACTTCTTTTGCAGTTTCTCCAAGGAGAACCGCGCCCAGATGATGCAATCTTTCCTTTTGTTAGCCTTGACTTGTCTGCCATGAAGAGGCATTTCTTTGTTACTAAGACCTCTGACCGCTATACACTTGATTATATTTTGCGGTTTAAAGACGGTGTGGAACGCATCATCCGTCTACCTGCAACACTTGTGTTTGATTTTTTCGCAGGAACGGATTTCGTTTCTCAGTGGACGAGTTTGATGAGATCACGGGGAGATACTAGTTTCACGACCCCACGGAGAGGGTCGAGCCAGACGAGGAGGAGCACGTGGTGTATCCACCAGTTCAGGAGGAGACCGTCACCCCCTAGGGTGAAGGGTCTTCCTCTGGATGGGGGGAGGGACCTTCCTCTTCCACGTGGGAGGAGCCCAGGGCTTCGGTGTACGCACCGGAGGACGCATACGACCCATGGACATACCAGTACTACCCTGGAGCAGGAGGCTCCTTGGGACCGTAGTAAACGAGCCCAACTTAGGCCAAAAGCCTAAGCTTGGGGGAGTACGTGCTATCCTCCCCTTTCCATTGTATCTACCGTTGGTTCGCTTTTAACTTTTTGCAAGTTTTAGCCTGTTCTTCTTTGTTCTTTTAATTTGCAAAAACCCAAAAAGATTTCTCCTTTCTTTTGCTTTCATTAAACCTTAAAAAACCCCAAAAATATGTTTCCTTTTCTCATTAGTTTGCTTTGTTTCAGAGTTCAGCTCGAATCCGTGATGATTATAATTTCCTACGTTCGATCGTGCAAGTGACAAGGCAGTAATGACGAAGATCGATGGAAGGGATGCAACAAGGAAAGCCGGTATGAACTCTTTTTGTTTCTACTTTTGTACATATGCATGTACTTATGATTAGATACCAGCTTGTAGCGGCATAGTGCTATGTTTACAATGCTTTCCCAGTGGTTCATGCTTTCTTTGTGGTTAGTCTCAAATAGCTAGAGTTTATAATGTGTTGCTTGAAATAATTGACATGCATTGCATTGTTCATGGTGTGGCATATTGAAGTGGTATTTCCCTCCGGGGGATTCTTGGATTGACTTGGCACATGTTCACGCATGTTAAGACTAAAAAGTATGTTCTTCCTTGATGATCTTTTTACTTCAGGGTGAGTTATATCACTTTCATGCCCGATTCAATGTTGCTTTGTCGCTCTGCATGATTATGACCGTTATGCTCTCTGGTTGGTCGCTTCCCCGTCTTTTGCTAGCCTTCCTCCAGCACCAAGCGGAATTCTTCTTGTTCTTCCACAATCACCTTTCTAAACCCAGTTGTTCCATTTGAGTCCACCATACCTACCTATATGTGGTATTTACCAGCCACTCCTAACTTAGACTTTCTTGTACCATCTCAAAATTTATTCAAAAGCTTCCCCTTTGTAATCGTACAAGCTCATGGTGCGGTGAGGGAAAATCAGTATCTGTCATGCCAAAAATATTTTGACGGAAGTTTTAACTAGTCAATTATATAAAATATGAGTTACACCTCCCTCATACTTGATGATGGAATGAAATGGACCAAATGCTGCTTATGATAGATGGAACGATACCCTCCTTCCATACTTGAGGCAAAATAAAAGGTTCCGTAGACCATCAAAGGATTTATGGATAAGGGAACATGTGTAAGCAAAAGGCATTAATATGGTTGGCATGGGAGATATTGAGAGACCTTTACCGTTCACCGTTGACTGGAAAGTTGCACTTACCAAAAGAGTTTTATCTCTGTTTTCAAAACCAAGAGCTCTGGTACATGTTTAGTCTTTGCTTCCTTTCACGGGTTTTCAACCTTGCCATCAATAGCTACGGTTCGAGGGTCTCCACCTTCCTTTCTCCAAGCACCAACTATGAAAGCATAATTGTCATTCTTAGTGTAACATGCATTGTCCCAAAGTATCACATTGTCTTCTGCATGCTTGTGATGTTTCTTACTTTGAGTTCTGAGTTCTAGTCTCCTTTAAAACTCCGGAGGAGTTTCTGCATTTATGTTTTGCTTCACTCATGGAGGCTAGCAAGATACCACTCTAATATGTTCATGTTATGTGCATTGTGATCTTAAATTGATTCTCAACAACATATGATTTACTGTTTGTTTGTTTGTGACTGATTACATGAAAGAAGGATTGCTTCGTGCATTGTCCTTGTAGCATGGTGTCAAAACTTGCTAAACTCTTTCGTAGTGCATGCTTATATACATCTAATGAAGCAAAAGAGTTTATCAAAGTTTTCCTTGTCGTGTCCAGTTCGTTGAACTGAATTGCTTGAGGACAAGAAATAGCTAAGCTTGGGGGAGTTGATACGTCTCAAACGTATCTACTTTTCCAAATACTTTTGCTATTGTTTTGGCTTCATTCTTGCATGATTTGAACGAAACTAACCCGGACTGACGCTGTTTTCAGCAGAGCTACCAGTGTTGTTTTCTTTTGCGCGGGTTTCTGGATATTTAGGTATGCTGGAAAAATCCCAAAAATATATATAAAAAATCAGCGTTCCGGAAGCTTCCGCAAGTCCAAAGGGGTGCCTGGCGCGGCCCAGCCCCTGGCCGCGCCACCTGCCCTCCTGGCTTGGTCCCACGTCCCTTGGTGCCCTACTTTGGCCCTATTTATTCTCCCGACGCAGAAATCCCAGAACAGAAGTCACTTTTCCAATCTACGTCGCGGAGCCTCCGCAACCCTCTTTTCTTCTCCGGGAGAGCTAATCTGGAGGATGCTTTGGCCTCCGGTGAGGGGAAATCATCGCCATCGTCATCATCATCACCTCTCCATCACCCCTCCATGACTTCCTCTCTCATGTGTGAGTAATTCCCTGCTGTAGGCAAAGGGGATGGTAGGGATTGGATGAGTTAGATCATGTAATAGTTCAATCAGATTGTTGGGGGCATGTTGCCTATCATCTACTTGGTGTTTATCATCTTTGTTACAACTTGTTGCTCTTAATGCTTGTCACTTTGGGCCCGAGTGCCATGATTTCAGATCTGATCACCCTTTTGTTTCTTGAGTTTGTGGTGTTCTTGATTCTATCTATGAGTTGTTTGCACCTATTATAGTCCGGAACCAGCGATCCCAATGGTGACAGCCTGGGACACCAAAGGGGATGGACTATAATTTGAGAATTCTGTGTATCCATGAAGTGTTAATGCTTTTTTCCGGTGCTCTTTGACAGGAGTACCTTAATCTCCCTAAGTTCCTTTTGGCCCCTTTTGTAGCGGTAGGGTAGGACAAAGATGTCGTGCAAAGTTCTTATTGCAAGTGCGTACAACTACCCTGGGATACATGCCCGATGTTTGATATTTGCCTAGATGATCCTTTCTTTTCTGTGAGCCTTGCCCGTGTTAGAATCTATTACATGTTCGTCCTCATCCAAGCAGCGCCCAACCATCCATCTCCTTAGCCTACAGTGTTTTCTTTCCTGCTGGTTACTAGTTGTTTACTTTTGCTGTTTTAATTTTGCTGCATCACCACTATTATCACCACCACTACTACCACCGTATCACAGTTTCTACTAATACCTTTGTGCAAGCAAGTGTTTTTTTCAGGTGCGGTTGAATTGACAACCCAGTTGTCAAAGCCTGCATGTATTCTTTGTGTCCCCAAGTGTCGAATCAATAAATTGGGTTATCTTGCCCGCGAAGACTATCTCGATCCTCTATAGTTGAGGGTTATCAGCAATTGACAGGATTATGTGCGCAAACCAATGCTAATTATGCTATAAAGAAAGGAAGAGGCTCAAAAGCATGGGTGGTACGCTAAGACAAGTAGACCGAAATCCATCTGCATCTACCTAATAATCATCCACCTTGAGATATCTATCCAGAACATCTCGCTGGTATTAAGTTGTGAATCCCACCCAAAGTGTAAACTCAAAGCAACGGACAACTGCATTAAAGAACTTTGCGTAAAGTAAACAATCCTTGCACCCGCAAGTACAAGCACCGTTGTTTTCCCCCTTGTGGCAACAACACATCCCCTAGACTCATATGTTTGTCACTCAAGCTAGTCATCAGGGGGCATGAACCCAAAATCATGCATAACGCTCCCTCTTGGAGTCACTACCTACTACATGCAAGAATTACTCTAGAACATAAATATAAAAGAGGAGAATCAAATATATTACTCAAACCGATCTGAACATAATCTCATAATCCATCGGATCCCAGTAAACTCAGCATAGCAACAGCAGAAATATTACATATGTGCCTCGATCATGTAGGGCAGCTCACGAGGTCTAATCCATGAAGAACAAAGAGGGGAGGAGAACATCACATAGCTACTGATCATAGACCCATGGTCCAAGGTGGACTACTCACGGTTCATCCGGGAACCATCCATGGTGGTGGAGAAGCTCCCGGAGGTGGTTCCTCCCTCCGGCAGGGTGCCGTGAAGTGGTCTCCTGGTGCTCCCGATCTTGGAAGCGCGGCGGCGGCGGAACACAGGAGATATCGCGAAAAAGGGTTCCCGTCACGGGGGTTTCACGTCACGAGGAATAAATAGGCGAAGGGGGGAAGCCAGGGAGGCCACCAGGGGTCCAGGAAGCCCCTTGCGCGGCCCCACCCTAGGGCGCGCCGGGAGGGCGCCTGGTGCCCTGGTGGGTCCCCTCTGGGCCCCCCTAGGTGATTCCTGAAGCTTCTTCTGCGCTGATTTTTTATTGGATTTTTCTCGAATTTTTGGGGCACTTTTAATATGGGGGAAACCTGAAATAGAAAAACAGCAGAAAACAGGAACTGGCACTGGGGTGCACTGAGTTAATAGGTTAGTCCAAATATGATCAAAAGTGTATGGAAGTTCATCAATATCATAGCAATATCACACAAAAGAGGCATGGAGCAAGCAGAAATTATAGATACGTTTTGGACGTATCAGGGGGCCACCAGGAGCCCAGGCGTCCCCCCTGGCGCGGCCCCAACCTTGGCCACGCAGGGTGGCCGCCTAGACCCCTGGAGCCACCCCAGGCTCCCCCCTCTGGCCTATTTATCCCTCGTCGCCCAAAAACCCTAAAATGGGAGATTTTTCGCGAGTTCCGACGCCGCTCCGTGGCGGAAACCAACAGAGGAGAAAAGACATCTTGGGCGGGCAGATTCCGCCGAGGAGAACACCTCCCGGAAGGGGAGATCGTCGGCATCATCACCATCGTCCCGGGCATCATCGAGATCATCATCAACATCTTCCCCAACATCAGCACCATCTTCACCTTCATCCAATCTCACCTCACAAGTTCAAACTTGTGTTGTAATCCTACTATCTATCCTCTCTACTCTACCGGTGTTGATTACTACCGTGTGATGAATTCTATTCAGTTTTGTTGGAGAAATATCATTGTGTCCAGATTGTTTATCATCTATTTATCTCCACTGATCATGATCTCTTTTATTTCTTGTGAGTAGTTACTTTAGTTCTTGAGGACATGAGAGAAGTCTAGTTGTTAGTAGTCATATGATGTTAAAGTAATATGTGTTGTTTGATATTTAAGTTGTGTTGTTATTTTCCTAGTGGTGTTTTTTGAGTCAAACACTCAACACTTCGCCTTATTAAGGACCTAGGGGAATGCATTGTGTATAAAGAATGCTTACGGTGGGTTGTCGGAGTGACGGAAACCTAAACCCCACTTCGCACGCTTTTTCACAAGGGAAAAATGGATCATCGATCATATTGCTATGGTTAGGCTTTTGCCTTAATTACTATCTTGTATTTGTGGATGCTTGCAAGGTGTTTAATCATAAGAGTGCACTTATCTTAGTCTAGAGGGTGTAGTAGCATAGATCCAGGCACTCAACACTTATCAACACAGTACATAGTACCGATACGGAATATGGCGAAACCACGTGACTATTTCTCCCGTGTGTCCTCAAGAACGCTTTAGCCTTTATATGTTCAGTTGCTAGGCCTCTCCTTTGCTCAAAAGGATTGTGCCACTTGTTACTCCTCAGTGCTTTTTACTTTGCTCGCTTTTACTTTTTTGTTGCTTATATCAAAAACCCCTAAAAAGTTATCTCTTAGTTCCTGCAGCTATTTATTTACCAAAGTCACTTACCAAAACCTTCTGCTCCTCGTTGGGATCGACACTCCTATTTATCGAAAATGATACAAACGATCCCCTACAGTTGAGGGTCATCACCTACTAACTCAGTGCCCTAGTGCCACTTTCTATCTGCTGTTGTCCCTGCATTACAGGTACTTACCAATATTTAAAGTGCTCGGAAAATTCCATAAAAAATATAATATGCACAGAAGAAGACTCTAGAAGCACGAAGGGGGGCCGGAGGCGGGGGCACCCCCCTCCCAGGCGGCCACTTGGCATGGGCCAGGGGGAGGCCAAGCCAGGGAGCCGCCTGGAGGGGTGGGACCTCCCCCGATGCCCTCCTTCGGCCTATATTTAGCCCCCGTTCTGTAAACCCTCGAGAGGCACTCCGTATCGCGATTTTCACCACTGTTCCGCCGCCGCGACGATCCCGAGATCGGGATAGCCAGAAGACCTTGTCCCGTCACCCTGCCGGAGGGAGGATTGATCTTCGAGAGCTTCTCCACCACCATGAACGCTTCTCGGATGTGCCGTGAGTAGTCCCTCTTGGACCATGGGTCCATGACCAGTAGCTATGTGATGTCTTCTCTCTAATCTTGTGCTTCAATTCTTAGCCCTTGTGAGCTTCCCTACATGATCAAGGCATCTATGTAATAGTTTCTGTGTTTCTATGTTGTGTTTTCTGGGATCCGATGGATTATGAGATTATGTTTAGATTGTGATGAGTTCTATATTTGGTTCTCCTTTTATATATTAGTTCTTGAGTATTCTTGCATGTATTCCGTTGCTTTTTATTGCTTTTGCCAAGTAGTAGATAGTAACTCCAATAGGGAGTGTTATGCATGATTGTGTGTTCATGCCCCCCGATGTCTAGCTTGAGTGACAGAAACATGAGACTAGGGGATGTGTTTTTTCCACCAGGGAGAAAACAACGGTGCTTGTAACTGCGGTTGCAAGGATTGTTTACCTTACGCATAGTTTGTTAATGCAGTTGTCTGTTGCTTTGAGTTTACACTTTGGGTGGGGCTCGCAACTTAATACTAGTGAGATGTTCTGGTTAGATATCTCAAGGTGGATGATTAGTAAGTAGATGTTGATGAATAAACGGTCTACTTGTCTTGGCGTACTGCCCATACGATTGAGCCTCTAACTTGCTTGTAGCATAGTTGGAATTGCGATGCGTTTATAATTCTGTCAATTTCCTAGCTGTAATTTGTTCAACCAGCATAGTTTTTCATCGTCTTTTGGGAGCGAGACATCACTAGTGAACATCATGGGACCCCGGTCCATATTTCCACCATTGCTTACACCTCAATCATTTACTGCTTTTATTTCCTTTTCGTTGCAATCACCACTACTATTTCCACCTGTGTTTTGATCCTTTGTCAACAACAAATCCGGAGAGATTGACAACCTATTTGTACTCATTGGGAGCAAAGTTATTTGTTCTGTGTGTAGGTCCACGTCAACCTCTGAGGATCAGGCAAACTTCGGCGCCATTGACACCTACTTGCAGAACTAGGAGTCCTATTGGTCGATTAAACCTCTGTATCTTCACCGAGGGAAACTTGTTGTTGTCTACTTCTTAACCTTCCACTTGGGGTACCCAACGATGGGCGACAAGCCATCAAGCTAATTTCTGGCGCCGTTGCCAGGGATTCCAGTCTACAAGATAGGGTAGTTGCACACTATCCTTTACCTTTGGTTTTTAGTCTTGTTAGTTTATTTTCTAGTTCTTGCTTTTGAGTCTTATATCAAAAACCACAAAAAAATTAGTTACTTTGCTCTTGCTCGCTGTTACTATGTGTTCCACTAAAAACACCAAGTTGTGTGACTTCACTAGTCACAACAACAATGACTTTATTAGCACTCATATTGATCCACCTGCCACTTCAACACCATCATATGAAATCAAACCTGCTTTGTTAAAACTATTTATGAAAGAACAATTCTCCTGTGCTGGAGATGATGTTGCTTTGCACTTAAATAATTTTGTTGAGCTTTGTGATATGCAAAAGTACAAAGAAGTACATAGTGACATTGTTAAACTTAAGCTTTTCCTTTTTCTTTGAGAGGAAGAGCTAAGGAGTGGTTGCAATCCTTGTCTAGGAATAGCATAGATTATTGGGATAACTGCAAGGATGCTTTTATTGGGGACTACTGTAACACCCGGGTGTCATACAACAGTAACTCAACAGTAATCACCTTGTTAATGGTCATGTCATCATGGTTAAGAAAGGGATCATTAACCTTGATCAATTTGATCTCAAATTCAAACCCAATTGAAATTCCAAAACAATGTGGAAATTAAATTTGACCCAAAAATTGTGCAAACACTTTTTAAAAATGCCTAAAAGATAGTAGATTACTATACCATGTCATGGATATTTATTGCAACATTTAAATATTTTAAACAATTCAAACAGTGCCAAAATAACCCCTTTTATTCGTTGCATATTCAAATGAAACCCTAAATGAATTTAGTTTGCCACCAAACTTTTTGTGCTAGTGCTATACCATGTAACAATAATGTGGGAACAAGTTTCACCTTTTGCAAAAATCCTAATAATGGAAAACAAAATAAAATAGTAGCTATGGGAGCCCTAATTAATCCTTCGTATTTTATATAATAGCCAAATCAATTTATTTCTGCTCCAAACTTTTTGCTGATGGGCACAAATATATAATAGAATATTGGGATCATTTACCCACATTACAAAAACATTTTGATATCCAAACAAATTATAAACATAAAAGAAAAAGAATAGTAAAACAGAAAACAACTACAAATATAAAAATATATATAAAGCTATCCTACACATTGGGCGAGGACCAACCCCTGGCCCAGCCCAGCCCCTTCCCCTTCTTCTTCCCTGTTAATGGGGGGAAGGCGTGGCACACATCCAGGGCGTCCTCACCGCGGCCGTCGCCGTGGCGGCCATCCCCCGGTCATCGGCGTGGATAAGGCCCCGACGCACCCCCAACCCTAACCCTAGGCCACCACTCCCCCCTCCTCGACTCTCTCTCACTCGCCCTTCTTCCTCCCGCACGGGTTCATGCGTGCCGCCGCCGCGCCATCGTCACCGGCGTTCCCGTCGGCCACCTCGGACCACGCCACCATGTCCGGAAACACCATCAGGGACGCCTCCTTCGTCCTTTGCCTCGAATCGTGCTCGGGGTCCATCGCAAGCTCACCAATGTCGTCGTCTTCCCCGCCCACGGCCGCCGCACCTCTGCCTCAATTCCCTCTACTCTGGTGGCTCCCCGGCCACCGCGACCTCTTCCATGCATCCTCTATGAGCCGCCGCACCTGTTCCACCCCCTCCTGGTCTCGATTCACCGCCGTATGTCATGCCCCCACCGGGCCACCATGGACGGCAGCAGAGATGCGCTCCTCTGCCCCCCCCCCCCCCCGCGCACGTCCCGTGGCCTGTGTGCCTCCGTGGACGCATGCTCGCGCGCGCCTGGCCGTGTGTGGCCACGCCCCTCTCCCCACAGTCGCCCGCTCGCCGCTGCTCGATGTACACCAGCCGCGCAGGCCGCCGCGCGCCATTGCGGCGTTGATGCTGCTCTGGCCGCGCCCGGCCATGGCCGGCCTCCACCTGCGCCGTGGCTGCCCTGTTGCGGCCGCATGCGCGTGATGTCACGAGAGTTTAGTTCTCGCCCCTTGTTGGTTACCCAAAGTGGAAGGTTGAGATATAGACAGCAGCAAATTTCCCTTGGTGAAGATACCAAGGTTTGTCTCTAGTAGGACTCCGATAACGACAAGAAGGTGACAACGGCGCCAGAGATTGGCGGTTGTCGTGGACCTACACACACACACCAGATATCTTTGCTCCCAACGAGTACAAAGGGGTTGTCAATCCCTCCGACCTTGTTGTTTACAAAGGATAAAACGCACGGGATAATAATGATAGCGATAGCAACGGAAAAATAAAAAAGCAATAAATTGATAGAGGGTGTAAACAGTATTGGAAATATGGACCGGGATCCTATGATGTTCACTAGTGATATCTCTCTCCCAAAATACGATAAAATAGCCATGCGAGGTAAACAAATTACAGCTGGGCAATTGACAAGATTATGTGCGCAAACCAATGCTAATTATGCTATGAAGAAAGGCAGAGGCTCAAAAGCATGGGCGGTACGCCAAGACAAGTAGACCGAAATCCATCTGCATCTACCTACTAATCATCCACCTTGAGATATCTATCTAGAACATCTCCCTGGTATTAAGTTGCGAATCCCACCCAAAGTGTAAACTCAAAGCAACGGACAACTGCATTAAAGAACTTTGCGTAAAGTAAACAATCCTTGCACCCTCAAGTACAAGCACCCTTGTTTTCCCCCTTGTGGAAACAACACATCCCCTAGACTCATGTTTCTGTCACTCAAGCTAGTCATCGGGGGGGCATGAACCCACAATCATGCATAACGCTCCCTCTTGGAGTCACTACCTACTACTTGGCCAAAGCAATAAACAGCAACGGAGAACATGCAAGAATTACTCAAGAACATAAATATAAAAGAGAAGAATCAAATATATAACTCAAACACAATCTGAACATAATCTCATAATCCATCGGATCATAGCAAACTCAGCATAGCAACAGAAGAAATATTACATAAGTGCCTCGATCATGTAAGGCAGCTCACGAGATCTAATCCATGAAGAACAAAGAGGGGAGGAGAACATCTCATTGCTACTGATCATAGACCCATGGTCCAAGGTGGACTACTCACGGTTCATCCGGGAAGCGTCCATGGTGGTGGAGAAGCTCCCGGAGGTGATTCCTCCCTCCGGCAGGGTGCCGATAAGAGGTCTTCTGGTGCTCCCGATCTTGGAAGCGCAGCGGCGGCGGAACAGAGGAGAGATCGCGAAAAAGGGTTGCCGTCTCGGGGGTTTTGCGTCACGGGGAATAACTAGGCGGAGGGGGGAAGCCATGGGGGCCACCAGGGGTCCAGCCGGCCCCCTGGCGTGGCCCCACCCTGGGGCGCGCCGGGAGGGCGCCTGGGGCCCTGGTGGGTCCCCTCTGCCCCCCCCCTCGATGATTCCGAAAGCTTCCTGATCGCTGATTTTTTATTGGATTTTTCCCGAATTTTTTGAGCACTTTTTATATGGGGAAGCCTGAAATAGAAAAACAGCAGAAAACAGGAACTGGCACTAGGGTGCACTGAGTTAATAGGTTAGTACAAATATGATCAAAAGTGTATGGAAGTTCATCAATATCATAGCAATATCACACAAAAGAGGCATGGAGCAAGCAGAAATTATAGATACGTTTTAGACGTATCAATATCCCCAAGCTTAATTCCTGCTCGTCCTCGAGTAGGTAAATGATACTCCCTCCGTTCCAAAATAACCGTCTTAGCCTTTGTACAATTTTATACTAGAGCTAGTACAAAGTTAAGACAGTTATTTTGGAACGGAGGGAGTAACAAGCATAATTTTTGTGGTGACATGCTAACAACCATATAAGAACATTTAAGTAAAGCAATCAAGGCATGTAATTAAATTCAAGTCATAACAGGCAAGAGTCTATATCTAGCATTGAAATAAGCAACATAAGAACATAAAGGTGCAAGAGCTCTCGCTGTCCGTGACTCGAATGTCTCCAAATGGTGTTTGCGTGCAAGAAAGGGGATAGGGATATACGAGAAAAAGTATTTTTGTGTTGAGAACTCAATCTATTAAAGTTTCACACTTGGTGTTCTTTGGAATCTTATCTTGACTCATCCCCAGACCACTAGCCAGGTACAAGTCAAAATGATCCACTCGTTTTCGACATTTTGAGCATTCATGCAATGGATAAGCGTAAGCAAGAAAGTTGACACTTGGGATGGCAAAGAGAGAATAAGGTGGAGGAGGAAGACAAAAAGGTGTGAAAGGCTCACATCAATGAGGACAATCATAGGCGAGAGAAAGCCAACTGATAGATATGATGTGAGGAGTAGGGATTGCCATGCAACGGATGCACATATGAGCTAAGGTAAGCTCTCCAATGGAACTAGTGGGGTTGCATCCAACTTGCTTGCTGATACGTCTCAAACGTATCTACTTTTCCAAACACTTTTGTTATTGTTTTGCCCTCATTCTTGCATGATTTGGACGAAACTGACCCGGACTAACGTTGTTTTCAGCAGAGCTGCCTGTATGGTTTTATTGTGTGCAGGAAAATGGATTTTTATACGTTCCAGAAAATTCCTAGAAAAATACCAGAAAATCCACGCACCCGAAGGAGCCAGAAGCCAGAAGTGGGACTAGAGGGCAGCCAAGGGGGCCCTAGGAGCCCCCCTCGCGCGGCCAGGGGTGGGGCTGCGCCCTCTGGCCGCCTGGGAGCCTCCCCCCTCCTCTGGTGCCCTACTGATGCTCCTATTTATTCCCGTGACGCGAAAACCCCAGAACAGAAGTCGTTTTCCCAGTTTCCGTCGCGGAACCGCCGCCACCCTCTGTTCTTCTTCGGAAGGGCTAATCTGGAGGCTGATTTGGCCTCCGGAGAGGGGAGATCGTCGCCATCGTCATCGCCATCACCAATCCATCCATCCTCCATGACTTATCTTCACATGTGTGAGTAATTCCCTGCTGTAGACAAAGGGGATGGTAGGGATTGGATGAGTTAGATCATGTAATAGTTCGTCAGATTGTTGGGGGCATGTTGCCTATCACTTAGATTGGTGTTTATCTTCTTGGGTTCAACTTTTTGTTCTTAATGCTTGTCACTTTGGGCCCGAGTGCCATGTTTTCAGATCTGAACCCTATGTGTTTTCATGAATATATTTGTGTTCTAGATCCTATCTATGAGTTGTATGCACCTATTATGGTTCGGAACCGGCGATCCCAAAGGTGACAGCTTGGGACACCAAAGGGGATGGTCCATAATTTGAGGATTCCATGTATCCATTGAGTTTATTGCTTTGTTCCGGTGCTCTTTGACAGGAGCACCTTAATCTCCATAAGTTCCCTTTGGCCCCATTCGTAGCGGGATGGTAGGACAAAAGATGTTGTGCAAGTTCTTATTGCAAGCACGCACAACTACCTACGGGATACATGCCTATTGTTTGATATTTGCCTAGATGATCATTGTTTTTCTGTGTGTATTGCCCCGTGTTAGAATCTATTACATGTTCACTCTCATCCATGTAGCGCCCAACCATCCATCTCCCTATCCTATAGTGTTTTCAATCCTGCTAGTCATTAGTTGTTACTTTTGCTGTTACTTTTGCTGTTGCCACCATCACTATCATATTACCACTACCACTTATCTTTTGTTGCAAGCAAGTATATTTCCGGTGCGATTGGATTGACAACTCAACTATCAAAGCTTATAAATACTCTTTGGCTCCCCGTGTGTCGAATCAATAAATTGGGTTAACTTACCCGCGAAGACTATCTCGATCAATTACGCCTGTGGGGCATCAAGCAGCGTTTTCTGGCGCCGTTGCCGAGGAGGATAGCAATATTTACAAGTCTACTTGAAGTATCCTGCCTGCTGCACATCATCCGCTATGGGTAAGTGTAACATCCCAAAATTCTAAATTTTGGAATGTTATAATAATTAAATTATTATGATGTTCTTGTTTGATTTATGTGTAATTGATCTGAGTGAGATAGACTAGGATCTGAAACTTTTGAAGTTTAAATGAATATTAAAAATGACTTTCCCTAATATCATTTCTGTTCTTTTACATTTATTTTTTTTAAAACAAATCCAACAAATAAAAATAGAGAGAAGGTAATATGACTCCTTCAATAAATAAAATAAAGTTGGGAAATATTTCAAATAAAAGTTTTCATCTTTACTTTATTGGATCTTATTTTGAATACTTTTATTTTTTAAAATAAAAATAATTAAATGAGGGAAGATAACATGACTTATTCAATTTCATTGAAAATGATTTAAAACCTTGCTTCGGATTTATTTGAATTTCTTGAATGAAGTTTTTCTTTATTATTTTATTTTGTATAAATAACTTATTGAAAATATTATTTACGTTTTTCTAAGATTTTAGAAATTTATTTTGTATTTTCAGATTTATATTTTATTTCATAAAACTCTTTAAAGTTTTTTTTTAAGTACGTATATATATACAGAATTACGTTTTATGTTTTTTTATTATTTTTAAAATATAAGATGTTATTTTTTTGGGCTACTTTTACTATATTAAAAATACCTCTATATATATATATAATTTTTTTTAAAGTTCGCGAAAAAAAAGAAAAAAAAAGAAAAACGGACGCGCCAGGCCAGGCCAGCCGCCGGCCTAGTCAGCGCGCCAGGCAGCGGGCCAAGTGGCCCAGCACGAGCACGTGTGCACGTACCAGCGTCTCCCTCCTGGAGACAGAACGAGTCCGCAACGGACTCTGTTCTGCGGCGTCGCTCGCCGTGTTCGCCCGGAACTCCATCTCCGGTCGCCCAGAAAACTTGTCCCATAAATATTCCACGTCCCTCTCCGCCGATTCCTCATAAAATTTTGCCCCAAACCGCCCCAAATCGAGCTAATTTTGAGGTAGATCTCGACGAAAAATTCCGACTTTGCCGGTAGATCCCGTCGCCGGTGAGCCTCCCCTTGATCCCAAATTTTGCAGACCGACTCCTCTCTTCGTTGTGCATCTAATTGAAATCTTTTCCCTCTTCTTTTCTTGCGCAAGATTGATCCCCAAATTGTACGCGTACCGCGGGAGTTCATCGGAGCGCACTCGGTTCACCGCGTTGCCACGCCCGTACGGACGACGTTGGAGATCATCACCACCACCGTTGTGATCTTCTAATCAAGCCCTACATCCTAGACGTCCTCGTTGACGCCGAAGATCGTCGGAGTTGTCGTCTTCGTCCCGTCAAATCTACACGCCGCGGTTAGTAAAAACTCCGTAACTTTTTATCCATTGCTCTGTTTTAGATGAAACTAGCGGCCACTTGTTTGTTTTTAAATCCTCTACACATTAGGTACTGTGGATCCAAGTTTGGAGGAAAAAATATTTTTGCGTTTGATCAAAAAAAAATTAAATCCTATGTAGATTTGTTTTTGTAATATCTTTTTGACCGTATATCCGTTTTGCGTGATTCCAAAGCCCACGGTTTTCTTTCGAAGTCCTCTATCCAGTACAACCCTAAAATTTATTTTTTTAATTTTCGAAAATATTCAGAACTGATCAGATTCTATTTTCAACTTTAGTTGATCGTATCTTTTGTTTTACAACTCGGATTTGATTGATTCTTTTTGCAAACTAAAACCCTAGCTAAACCCCATAATCTAGATACTTTGCAACCACTTTTGAACTCAATCATGATCTGTTTTGCAAAAACTTTTATTTGGTTTTTCTTTTGAAGTTTCAAAATAAAATAAAATTGTTCGCCTTCTTTTGGATTGTTGATTTATTGTGTGCAACCTTGTTTGCTTGGTTACAATAGATTGCTCGGAGTGTGGCGAGTAGAATTATCAGAATTATGAGCGCGAATAACTTCATCAAGATTCAAGGCAAGTCATATCTTTTGATCATATTCCCTATTACCTATGTTTTCAATGCATTAGTTCTTCTTCTTTAGATTGCATGATAGGTTGTACTATGTTATTACACCCAGTAGTTCATTGAGGTAGGTCTGATCCTTACATCTTTGTCACCATCGTATAATAGGATATTGCTATGCTAAGTAGACGTGGATTGGGAAGTGAATCATTATGAGGTATGAGTGATAAAGTAGTAATTAGGACCAAGATAAAGTTAATGAACTACCTGGGCGGGATGGTTGCGAGCATCCTGGGGGTGGCCAGTGATGACTGCGGAAAGCCACCCAGGTTCAAAGGGACTGTTTGTATTGACATACCTAGAAGCTTACGTGTGCAGCCACAAGCTACTATGGGCTCAGGCTTGGTTGATCAGTTGTAGGGACTCTTACTAGGTAGCGCTATGAAAGTAGTTGTGAGTAGGTGGGATGGGTGCTACCAGAGTAAGGGAAACTCTTCCTAAATACCATGTCTCGATCTTCCGGTTGTCATACACCATGCAGTGTGACGAACTACAAAGGAGGCAATCGAGTCTTGTGGGGGAAAGTGCACAAACCTCTGCAGAGTGTAAAACTAATCGATTAGCCGTGTCCCCGGTTATGGACAATTTGAGCGACTAGATGTGGTAATATTGATTTGTCTCATCATCTTTAATTAACTGATTGGTTTAATCACTTTGGGATAGATTGAGTGGGGGTTCCCGTCTCAATCGTATGCTATTGTAGAACTTAGTTATTATTATTCTATAAGGAAAAATTAGCTATTTGCAAAAAAATAAATGTAGAAGCTCCACCAGCCAAATTGCATGTATTGTAGGAAATTTTACTTCTTTCTGGGGTATGATTTGCCGTACATTCAAATGTACTGACCCGTTGTCGGGCTGTAACCATCGGTGTTGCAGGATTATATATGACGAGTAAGTGATACGATATAGCGTCGTGAAGTCTACACTCAACTTTTCCGTTGGCGTTGATGGGACTCCACTTATATATTGATTGTTCTGCTGTGTATTCTAGCCCAAGGGTTGTAAGGTAATAAATACCATGTATTTACGTTAATTTATGACATGTGATACTATGGTATTTCATCGAGTACCTGTGTGTGCTAGCATACTGATCCAGGGATAGCACAGAAGCACAGTAGACTTGGTTCCTTTGGGACCGGGTCGTTACAAGATGGTATCAGAGCACATGTTGACTGTAGGTCGTGACCCTAGAAACTGGAAAGCCATAGGGAATTCTATTTCTCAAAATATTATTTTGAAAAATAAAATCCATTACTTCTCATCTTTTCTTAGTTTTTTTGTCTTTCAAACACTCCCTCGTACCTCAAACAAGTTAGACTTTACCCATGCAACTTTGAGTACTTGGAAGGATTATCTTATGCTACATCGAGAAGGACAAGTTATTGTATTCATGATAAACTCAGTGTAAAGAGGATTATACCATGCATTGGAAGAATGGAAGTTACCAACTACAAGTATCGAAGATTTTCAAGACTCGAAGATCATTGAAGACTCTGAAAATCCCAAGCCTACCCATGACCTTTAGAAGACTAAACCCCTGTTATATGCTCACGTTAGATGCGGTGATTTGTGTGTTTTTTTGTATTGTTCTCCCCTCCCCTCCAAACTTAGTCCCTAAACCAAAACCCTTGGACCCAATAGATGGTGTATGGAGATGAACTCATCTTTTCCGGAGCAATGACTCAGTTGGAGACCGAACAATGGATTCAGAACATGGAGGATCACATGAAGGATAACAGTGTTGGAAGAAACGACATGGTGCAATATGCTCTTCAGTACTTTGCAAAAGGTGCTGCTACTTGGTGGAGGATTTACCAATCTATCAATGTATGGCGAGGAGAAATCACTTGGGAGGAATTCAAACTGACTCTACTAAGATCTCGTCTTGTCACCCGAACAAGGAAGGTTAGTATAAACGATCTGAAGAAACCATGCGCATTCAAGATCTGTGGAGAAATAGGACACACCCACGAGGAACCTCGGGATGAATGCCCATATTGTGAAGAAAGTCACCTAGCTAAAGAATGTCCCACTAGGCAGGTTACCTGATTCTTGTATGAAGGAACTACCCATTACCCCGCCCAGTGTAACTTATACCCCATGGTACAGAAAGTGATCCAACAACATAAGGAAGGGATGAAGGAAGCTCTTAGTAGAAAGATAGAAGCACTCATGATGAAGGAAGATGTTAAAGACCCTCTTGAAGAAACATCAACCCCAGTTTGCATCAAGTCATGCTATTCATGTGGAGAAGAAGGACATATTTCAAAAAACTGCAGAAAGAAGGGGGACGAGTATCTGGGTAAATTCCCGAAAATAGAAGTGGAGTATGACCAACAAGAAATAGAAGATTGGAGCAACATAGAAATGTCGAGAAAGAAACACAAGGTGTTGGAAGTGTCATGTGTTGGCATTGTAACAAGGATGGATGTTATGCACCTGGTTGCCCCTGTAAGACTACGACCTTCTCGCAAGAAGAAAAACCCAGACTAAGAAGAAGAGGATGACTCAAGATTCACAGAAGAAGCCTTACACCCCGGAGAACACCGCTTATGTTAAAGACGTCAAAAATACAGAGAAGGAGAATGCATCCCAGATATCCAAGAAGGGAGATGGTGAAAGCAGTGTGTATCCCCCGAAGAACCCAATTTCTGCAAAGAAGGACCTAAGTAAAGTCATGTGTTTTTAGGTGCAGGGAGGCAGGTCACTACTCCAACAATTGCCCGAGAAGGAAGCCAAATACTCAAGGAGCTTAAGTAATCACAATGAGACCCCGAGAATGGAAAGGAGTAAGCTGTTTTGCTGCAACGAGGAAGACCACTTTATCCAAGAATATCGCAATGGATAGAAGTCTTATGCTGAGATAGCAGTTGCGAAGCATGCAATAAGAATATGAGGAAATGTTTTGTAAAATAGAAACGTCGGATGGAGATGTGTAAATTCTATGAGATAGCAATGATCAATTTGATATTCAATAGAGCCAGTATGTGCCTTTGGTCAGGAAACAACCACATGTGTGAATTGGATGTTTATGAGTAGTAACACTACAAGCAAGGAGAAGTGATTCGGAAGCTAATGTAAGGATAAGGAAGAGACCCTGGATTTTCATTTTAAGGGTGCTAGTATTTTGTATTATTACCCGAAGAATGATCTTAGTGTTAACTACATAGTACCTCATAATGGAGTTTGACAAGTAAATCGTGAGTCCGTTTGGAGATGTGATAGTCTGCATTAAGATACTAAGGAAGGAGTATAGTTGGATTTTAAGAATGAGAAGTAAGACTTATGATTGAGATGGAGAATATTTACAACCCAAGGAGGATTTAAGATTTGCAATAAAGTAGGAGGGCTCATTACCCACAAGCTCCAGGATTTGATAATAAGCAAGCACATTCTTGTGGAAAGAAGAACCATGGAGGAAGCTACGGCTCTATCAACCGACGATTTCATAAGAGTTTACGTAAAACCCGAGAGTTGTGAAGAAACGATAGTTGTTTTGTTTGGCATGCAGAGACCATGGATTTACCCAAACTCAGATCGTGGAGGAGATAATTTTTGCAGTGCCTGTGAGGATGCCCGAGTGTTAGAATGCAAGATTCGCTAAACCATATACAAGGTAATGATTTGGGTGCAGGATGGATTGATCACCATACTGGCTACTCTTATTATTCGCTTTGCTATGTGGGATGGTCGATCTAGAGTGACTTACCTATAATAGAGAGAGACGAAGACGTTAAACCAAAACTTTAGAATGCTACGATGTCGACCCTGTACATTGCAACCCTCGTGAATCATAAGTAATACGGTGAGAATAGGCCAAGACCCATTTCTGCAGGAAAACCCTCTTGTTGACCACCATGAGAGTACCGATATTTGTTAGTATTGGCGTTCGACCGGTCATTCATGAAGATACAGTATATGGAAGACCGATTATTTGGATAAAGGATTCAATACCTCAAGAAGTAGGGGTATATGTAAATAAGGAAGTCATCAGAGGAGCGATATTCTTGAAGACCTGGGAATTTTCTTTTAAGGGTGGTAGAACCCTAGACCGTCGGAGGATCAATGCATTTTGAAGACAAAAGACCCCAAACCTAACCTTTTCTTTCTAGCCTCCTCGAATCTCGAGGACGAGATTCATTTTAAGGGTGGTAGATTTGTAACATCCCAAAATTCTAAATTTTAAAATGTTATAATAATTAAATTATTATGATGTTCTTGTTTGATTTATGTGTAATTGATCTGAGTGAGATAGACTAGGATCTGAAACTTTTGAAGTTTAAATGAATATTAAAAATGACTTTCCCTAATATCATTTCTATTCTTTTACATTTATTTTTTTTAAACAAATCCAACAAATAAAAATAGAGAGAAGATAATATGACTCCTTCAATAAATAAAATAAAGTTGGGAAATATTTCAAATAAAAGTTTTCATCTTTATTTTATTGGATCTTATTTTGAATACTTTTATTTTTTTAAATAAAAATAATTAAATGAGGGAAGATAACATGACTTATTCAATTTCATTGAAAATGATTTAAAACCTTGCTTCGGATTTATTTGAATTTCTTGAATGAAGTTTTTCTTTATTATTTTATTTTGTATAAATAACTTATTGAAAATATTATTTACGTTTTTCTAAGATTTTAGAAATTTATTTTGTATTTTTTCGATTTATATTTTATTTTATAAAACTCTTTAAAGTTTTTTTAAAGTACGTATATATATATATACGTAATTACGTTTTATGTTTTTTTATTATTTTTAAAATATAAGATGATATTTTTTTGGCTATTTTTACTATATTAAAAATACCTCTCTATATATATAAATTTTTTTTAAAATTCGCGAAAAAAAAGAAAAAAAAGAAAAACGGACGCGCCAGGCCAGGTCAGCCGCCGGCCTAGTCAGCGCGCCAGGCAGCGGGCCAAGTGGCCCAGTACGAGCACGTGCACGTACGAGCGTCTCCCTCCTGGAGACAGAACGAGTCCGCAGCGGACTCTGTTCCGCGGCGCCGCTCGCCGTGTTCGCCCGGAACTCCATATCTGGTTGCCTTTTGCCCAAGAAAACTTGTCCCATAAATATTCCACGTCCCTCTCCGCCGATTTCTCATAAAATTTCGCCCCAAACCGCCCCAAATCGAGCTAATTTTGAGGTAGATCTCGACGAAAAATTCCGACTTTGCCGGTAGATCCCGTCGCCGGTGAGCCTCCCCTTGATCCCAAATTTTGCAGACCGACTCCTCTCTTCGTTGTGCATCTAATTGACATCTTTTCCCTCTTCTTTTCTTGCGCAAGATTGATCCCCAAATTGTACGCGTACCGCGGGAGTTCATCGGAGCGCACTCGGTTCACCGCGTTGCCACGCCCGTATGGATGACGTTGGAGATCATCACCACCACCGTTGTGATCTTCTAATCAAGCCCTACATCCTAGACGTCCTCGTTGACGCCGAAGATCGTCGGAGTTGTCATCTTCGTCGCGTCAAATCTACACGCCGCGGTTAGTAAAAACGCCGTAACTTTTTATCCATTGCTCTGTTTTAGATGAAACTAGCGGCCACTTGTTTGTTTTTAAATCCTCTACACATTAGGTACTGTCGATCCAAGTTTTGAGGAAAAAAAATTTGCGTTTGATCAAAAAAATATATTAAATCCTATGTAAATTTGTTTTTGTAATATCTTTTTGACCGTATATCCGTTTTGCGTGATTCCAAAGCCTACGGTTTTCTTTCGAAGTCCTCTATCCAGTACAACCCTAAAATTTATTTTTTTAATTTTCGAAAATATTCAGAACTGATCAGATTCTATTTTCAACTTTAGTTGATCGTATCTTTTGTTTTACAACTCGGATTTGATTGATTCTTTTTGCAAACTAAAACCCTAGCTAAACCCTATAATCTAGATACTTTGCAACCAATTTTGAACTCAATCATGATCTGTTTTGCAAAAACTTTTATTTGGTTTTTCTTTTGAAGTTTCAAAATAAAATAAAATTGTTCGCCTTCTTTTGGATTGTTGATTTATTGTGTGCAACCTTATTTGCTTGGTTACGATAGATTGCTCGGAGTGTGACGAGTAGAATTGTCGGAATTATGAGCGCGAATAACTTCATCAAGATTCAAGGCAAGTCATATCTTTTGATCATATTCCCTATTACCTATGTTTTCAATGCATTAGTTCTTCTTCTTTAGATTGCATGATAGGTTGTTCTATGTTATTACACCCAGTAGTTCATTGAGGTAGGTCTGATCCTTACATCGTTGTCACCATCGTATAATAGGATATTGCTATGCTAAGTAGACGTGGATTGGGAAGTGAATCATTATGAGGTATGAGTGATAAAGTAGTAATTAGGACCAAGATAAAGTTAATGAACTACCTGGGTGGGATGGTTGCGAGCATCCTGGGGGTGGCCAGTGATGACTGCGGAAAGCCACCCAGGCTCAAAGGGACTGTTTGTATTGACATACCTAGAAGCTTACGTGTGCAGCCACAAGCTACTATGGTCTCTGGCTTGGTTGATCAGTTGTAGGGACTCTTACTAGGTAGTGCTATGAAAGTAGTTGTGAGTAGGTGGGATGGGTGCTACCAGAGTAAGGGAAACTCTTCTGAAAGACCATGTCTCGATCTTCCGGTTGTCATACACCATGCAGTGTGACGAACTACAAAGGAGGCGATCGAGTCTTGTGGGGAAAAGTGCACAAACCTCTGCAGAGTGTAAAACTAATCGATTAGCCGTGTCCCCGGGTATGGAAAATTTGAGCGACTAGATGTGGTAATATTGATTTGTCTCATCATCTTTAATTAACTGATTGGTTTAATCACTTTGGGATAGATTGAGTGGGGGTTCCGGTCTCAATCGTATGCTATTGTAGAACTTAGTTATTATTATTCTATAAGGAAAAATTAGCTTTTTGCAAAAAATAAATGTAGAAGCTCCACCAGCCAAATTGCATGTATTGTAGGAAATTTTACTTCTTTCTGGGGTATGATTTGTCGTACATTCAAATGTACTGACCAGTTGTCGGGCTGTAACCATCAGTGTTGCAGGATTATATACGACGAGTAAGTGATACGATATAGGGCCGTGAAGTCTACACTCAACTTTGTCGTTGGCGTTGATGGGACTCCACTTATATATTGATTGTTCTGCTGTGTATTCTAGCCCAAGGGTTGTAAGGTAATAAATACCATGTATTTACGTTAATTTATGACATGTGATACTATGGTATTTCATAGAGTACCTGTGTGTGCTAGCATACTGATCCAGGGATAGCACAGAAGCACAGTAGACTTGGTTCCTTTGGGACCGGGTCGTTACAGTAAGAAAGGAGACCCCAAGGTTCCGATCTTACCATCCCGTACAAGAAAAGGTACTGTTCTGAACACTAGTGCTACACTTGATTCACCTTCTGTTATGAGTAAGTTTACTTCACCACCACCACATGATGCTTCTACTGAGTCTGTCACTATGTCCGATACTTTTGATGATGCTTCCACTACTCTTGATGATACTACTTTTCTTGGTCACTATATTGAAACTCAGACTGCTAAGGCTACAGCAGAATCCAAGACCGAGACCCCTGCTACCTATATTCCTACCTGCAAAACCTTTGGTTACCCGTGCTTAGATGAACTCAAGGAGAGAATCCTTGATGATGATTATGTTACTCTTGATGATGATTTTTGCAGGGAACTCAGAGAGTGTGTCGACTCTGACCTTGGTGCTGTTAAGGAGTTGCTCAAAAAGCACTCCATGAAGAACAAAGTTATTCCTGATCCTAAATTTTCCACATCCCCTATATGCATCACTGATCCTGATTATGATTTCTCTGTTGATCTTTCACTTATATCTACAGTCGAGGCTGGCCCGTTTTATGGCAGAGAAAATGATGATGCTATAGCACACTTGACCAAACTCGTTGAGCGAGGTAACCTATTCACTACTGATGAGAAGATACGAAACTTCTATGTGGCCAAGCTTTTTCCTTTTTCTTTGAAGGAAGACGCTAAATCATGGTATGATGCACTACCCTATGGTTCCATTAAGAGTCCTCAGGACTTAGTCCAATTCTTTGTTGATAAATATTTCCCAGCTCATATGCAACATGCTGCTTTGCAAAGAATCGATAACTTTAAACAATTGCAGGATGAGCACCTCCCTAAAGCATGGGGGAGGTTTTGTGATTTACTTAAGGTTATGCCGGGACATGGAGTCCCCAAGAATGAACTGCTTGATATATTTTACGCTGGTTTAACCGATGAATCCAGATCCTACCTGGATAGTTGTGGTAGTTGTGTTTTCAGGGAAAGAACACCGTATGATGCAGAAGAATTAATGTGCAAAATTGCCAAGAACTATGAAGATTGGTCCATTCCTGAACCACTTCTACCACCTAAAAAGAGGGGCATGCTTGTTCTGAGCCCCGAAGATATGCAAGAAGCAAAGAAGTCTATAAAGGAGAAAGGTATTAAAGCCGAAGACGTGAAGAATTTACCGCCTATCGAGAAGTTGTGTGAGCCTACTACTCGCCCTCCCTTGGTAGAGGTACACTCTCTATTAGACTTTACTGAAAGTGACATCCCTAAAGGTAAGCCTCCCGACCAATGCTTAGATGAGCTTGATAATTTTATTATTAAGCAAGACCATTTTAATAGGAGATTACAAAGTTAGTTGCATGATAACTCTCTTGCTATCAAAAGTTTGTGTGGTGTTCTAGAAAGAACAGTTAATGATGTTAATTGTCTTGTTAAGCATTTTCATATGGTTCAAACTCAGCTTGAACAAATTTCTAATGTGCAAAAAGATTTTCTTGCTAATAATTCCCAACAGGACATACAAGCTTATGGCATCAAAACCAGGGGTGGAACACACACCCAGGACCCACTCTATCCTGAGGGGCATCCAAAGAGGATCGAGCAAGATTCTCACGTACAAGAAGAAGACGAGACTGTTAGCTCTCCGAAGAAGAAGAAGAATAAACACAAGGAGGCTGACAATCCCGATGATCCTATTATAAGTGAAAAGCCAGCTGTTGATCCTAACAGCATATCTACCTCCGATGCTGAAACAGAAGACGGTGCCGAGCCTGAAGAAAAGGACGCGGAGAAGGATGATTCTCCTGAGGTGAGAGAAGAAGAAACACCCGATAAACGCAAGAGGTACTCTAGAGAAGACATCATCGCAAGAAGACATGGGAAGGAAAGAGAACCATTGATACAGAAACCCATGCCCTTTCCAGGTAAGTCCCTTAAATCTAAAGAAGAAGAGCACTATAATAAATTTTGTGAATGGATGAAACCTCTTTTTCTTCAAATTTCTTTGAATGATGCTATTAAGTTACCTCCCTATTCGAAATATATGAAAGATATTGTTACTAATAAAAGAAAAGTTCCTAATGAGGCAGTATCTACTATGCTTGCTAACTACTCTTTCAGTGGCAAGATTCCTAAGAAGCTTGGTGATCCAGGTATACCCACCATTCCTTGCTCCATAAAGAATAATTACGTCAGAACTGCTTTATGTGATCTTGGTGCAGGAGTGAGTGTTATGCCTTTCTCTCTTTACAAGAGGCTTTGTTTAGAGAAACTAATCCCTACAGATATCTCCCTTCAGATGGCTAACAAATCAACAGCTGTCCCCATTGGTATTTGTGAGGATGTTCCCGTTGAAGTTGCTAACTGTTTGATCCTTACAGATTTTTTTGTGCTTGACATGCCCGAGGATGGGAGCATGTCCATTATTCTTGGTAGACCTTTTCTTAACACCGCAGGTGCTATTATTGATTGCAATAAAGGAAAGGTCACTTTCAACGTTGATGATAAAGAACACACGGTGTATTTTCCAAAGAAGATCGACAAGAGGCATGGCCTTAACTCTATAGAGAATGTTGAGACCGTGAAGATTGGAGAATGGGATTGTCCACTACATGTGCACCACAAATACAAAACCATTATGGTGGGGACAATGTCCATTAAAGTAAAGGTGCAATGATCACTTCATAAGAGGTGAGACTTCTTGTTCTATATATCACCGGTTTGTTGGTAAGACTTGATCAACCTTACAAGTGAGCTTGTTTTATATAGGTAAAAAGTTAAGCTTGTTAGGTTTTCATTTGCTTTAGCTTTCATTCTCTTTGCTGTACCAAGTTTTTGTGTTTTTTAAGCTTCACAATACTAATCACTGCTTTAAGTTTTCAGAAAGTTTTGCAGCTTTTTGAACCCCGAGAAATTTTCAACAGTCAAGTTTTCATAAAAATTCTAGAAAAATAAAAATAAAAATTTCCATGCCGGGAGTGACCCAGAAGCACCTGGGGCTGACAAGGGGGGGCCACCAGTGGCCCAGGCAGCCAGCTGGCACGGCCTGCCCCCTGGCCGCGCCCACAGGGCGCCTGGGGCCCACAGGGCAGCCAGCCAGGTAAGTCTTCTTCCGCCTCCTTCCTCTCTCTCCAAAAACACGAGTTCTGCACTCTGTTCTTGTGTTCTTGCTGCTCTCCGTCCAGAATTTCGATCTCTCTCTACGACCCATCATTTGAGCTGAGATTTTGGGCAAATACTCCCTGGTATGTAACTCCTCCAGTCCTCCAAATAGATTTTTGGTTGGTGGCCTCATTTGTGAGTATTTAGTAGCTCTTGGTTCTGTTCATATGAGCTTGCATGCATGTGTAGAATTTTATTTTCCAAGTTTTGATGCGAGTTTATGCCTTGGATAAGTGGGTTGAGTAGTTTACCTTAACTCACTTTGTTTAAATCCTTGTTTTTGTAATTTGTCAAAAATTTCAGAAATGAGTTTGCTAGGAAGAGCAAAGGGGTGGCTTGGGAAGAAAAGGCCCGAGCGCTCCGATCGAGTTACAAGAGCTGCAGCTTCACCCTCGACTGCTAGGGTGAGCTACAACGAAGATCATGTGCCCTTAGAGTTGTTTGAGGACACAAATCCAGCACGTGCAATGACTTTCCCGTGCGATGAATTCCTTGAAGCTGCAGGAATTAAGGAGGAGTTCTATAATCTTTGTGCTAATGCAGGTCTGATGCGGCTCGCAACGTGCCGTGTTGCTCAGTATCAAAAACTCACCTCCTGTTTCATTAACAGTTTTAGATATGACCTTGATACTGGTTCTGTTGAGTTTAAAATTTACAATGATCTTCTGACCATGCCTTTGGAAAAGTTTTGTGAAATAATAGGTGTGTCGAACGTTGGACTGACGACGAAGATGAGCTCTCAGCCCTCCGAGCTGAGAACCGTCTTCAACTCTCTCTATAGCATGGATACAAGGGATATCGGTCAAAGATCTCGAGCATCTTATTCCCACACCTCAGGTATTTTGCGTATTTTATTGCTAGAGGGGTGTTAGCTCGTGACAACACGAGCAACATATCTGCGTCGGATATTGCTATCCTGGCAACCGCCCTCTCAGGGAGGTTTGATTATAATGTGGGTGCCCTAATTGCTCGACGCCTTGCTATGAACGGTAACAAGGGAGATTTATTTGGTGGCGTTTACGCCACACTTATCCTAGAGTCTCTTAATGGCACCCCACACCCCGATGATAAGCCTTTTACTTATTTAAGTTTTGATCTTACTGCTATGAAAAGGCATAAGTTTGTTACCATGACTTCCGAGTTTGGTAGCCTTGATTATATCCTGCGTTTCGGAGCCACCACGGAACGCAAGATCCGTCTACCTGCACCTCTTTTGTTCGATTTTTCTCGCAGGAACGGATGGTCCTTTGATGTTATCCAGTTCGATGAGTTCGTGGTCCAGCATCAGTTTCATAACCCCATGGAGGGGGTTGTGCCCGACGAGGAGGAGCATGGTGAGTTCCCACCTTTCCAGGGGGAGACCGTCACCCAGTTTGGTGAAGGGTCTTCCTCTGCTTGGAGCGCGGATCCTTCTTCGTGGGAGGATCCGAGGACTTCTGTGTACGCACCGGAAGCCTCATACGACCCTGGAGCAGGAGGCTCTTAGGGACATTAGCTACTATCAACTTAGGCCAAAATCCTAAGCTTGGGGGAGTACGTGTCCTTCTGTAAGGCCCGATATGCGGTACTGTTCCAGATCTAGATGTTTCCATTCAGATCCGGGGACGAAGCACATATCGGTCCCACCGCGACATATGACGAAATTATATGCCCCGGGTTTCCAACATGATATCACAACATTACAGATACAAGGATACAACATCTCATACAATCGGCATACGACTGCCTCAATACAATACAACAGCGGAAGATACATGTCTCAGTACAGACTAAAATCAAATGCCTACTGGCAAAGAGAAAAACATCGATCCCATAACCACACGGGTCCAGGCCCTCCGCCGGAATCCGTCTAACTAGTCGTCGTTGAGACTCCATGTGAAACGTCGATCACCATACCTGTTTTCGATCAAGAACCCTGAAAAGAGTTCGGGGTAGTATCATGAGTACAGAGGTACTCAGCATCCAACTGTAGTGGTCATCTGACCCAGCAAGGACTTCATCACTCGTCATTCTAGGACAACTAGTAGTTTACGGTAAGGAAGGGGTAAGTGGTGAGGTTGCTACCGCACTAGCATTTATGAAGTGGCTAACGATCTAGAGAGTAAGATAAGAATCCAAGCATTCGATGAGGAATCGGCTCCAACAAGTCTTGCTATCAACTACTTACGCAAGCATAACACCTATCCTATCCTTGTCCTCCTCTTCGCATCCCGACGAAGAAGAAGCAGTCAAGGCACACACATGCGTTGATCAGGTTATATTAATATTATCTCTGCTGTTGTCTATGAACAAGGAGTAGGTCTCAAGTCGTCCATAACCGTGGACACGGCTTCTCGAAAAGATTTAACCCTACAGGGGTGTACCAACTGCCCATTACAAGGCTTCGCACGCACGCCCATCTCTCCCAGTTTCTACCCTTGATAGGCAACTATTTTATGATTTCGTCCCAAGAGATCCGGAATGAGATGTCCCTCTAACTAACAACGCACAAATCCGGGTGGCCCCCGGGGAGTCGGCACCCAATCCAAAGGCCGGCCGCGCTATCGGATCGGACTCTTCCGGCTGGACGAGGTCGGGTTAGCTACCCAAACAGCTGTGGGCAGCCCCCTAGCTTCCAGGTGTGGACCAACAAAGAAACCATGTCTCCGCTGGCCCGAGTTGTTTGAAAAATCTGCTGGGAGCTCACCAGTCACACACACGGTTTCAAATGGTAAAACCAGCTTGGGCCACCTCTAGAAATGTTTGAAGCTAGGTAGGTAAGAAAATGGGACCCCATAAAATCCCACACGCGGTTAGGCACGCTCAGTCTTAAAACCAATACCCGGAACTCGGATCCTAGGTGACCCGAATGGAACAAAGCGTCGGGGCGGGATAGCCTAGACCTTCCATCCTTCGTCGAATATAGTCAACATTATAATAACCATATCATCAACAACAATATAATAATGATAAAAGTGATATCCCAACCCAAGGAGTAACAGGGTAACATCGTAGCATCCTAAGCATGCATACTAAGCAGGGGTTGAGCAACGAGCAATAGTAACATAGAAGTACAAGGTTTGCTGGGAAGGGACATGGTTGTATCGGTTTGAAAGAGGCTGTAAAACATGTGGTAGGATCAAACATCGAACCTATCCTAGACTAGCATGCAAACCGCTGGTTGAAATAGAATGGATCATAAGTAATGTATAGTCCTTGCCTGTTGATAAGTCGGGTTCCGAAGATGTAGTTGATCGCAAACTCGCATCGGCTCCGAGAGTATCTGCGGGAGCACACAAGAAGTAAACACTGGAAAGCAATCAACGAGCAAGAACTCTATTACTACGGGCAACACAAGACATCGCACCTACCGTCGAGAGCGGTTACTAACAGGTTAAGTGGAGTACTCGTCACACACGACGATACCGCACATTTACGGTGGTTCAAGTTGTTTAGCTACAGGTGATCAACAAAGGTTGTTAACATGGCAAAGCACATAAGCATGGCATATCACAAAAACATGGCAAGAGGTGAAGCACAAAGTAAACTATCTATGCTAGTCAATTTAAGCGAGGCACAACCTAAACATGGCATAACTGTAAGTGTCGCACGATGATTAAAACATTTGGTACTGTTCTGTCCTAAACCATATTTTAGGTTGGTTAACAACAGAAAACAATAGCATAAACACAAAATACACGGAAAACTAATGAAGTTACATATAAAGAACACCCCAAACGGAGTTATGGTTAAAAAGATATAAGCAAGACAAGCTATGCACACATGCTGTATAAATAGGGGTAAATCTATATGAAAAAGTGCAGAAACATGACATAGCAATACATGGGATGAAAGTAGACATGATGCTTAACAATATTCAATTGGAATCACTCAATTCCGATAAACGGTTGCGACGCAACCGTCGACCGAAGTTGCAACAAAATAACAGTTTCAGCAACAGCAGCACATTAACATCAGGATCACCACTTTGGAGCAAGATTTAATATAGCTAAAGCACCCAAACATGACAAGTTAAAGCATGGAAATTAAGTACACATGATGCTTAACACATAGTAAAAAGAATCAATGCAATAGGCCTCATGGATGAGTCACAATCATCATGCAAAGTTGCAACAAAATATAAACAACAACACTTAACATGAATTAGTAGCAGTTTAACGGCCTGATGCCCACTTCAACACAGATTTGCACCATCAATATGGCCTCAAATCGAAATTCTCAAAAAAGACGGATTGAAGTACACGCAATTCTAAGCAACTTTCATTTTGGGGGCACGTTCATCGGAGCTACGGATCAACTGGAATTAACGTTGCAAAAACGTAACAGCAGCAATAATTACAGGACTTAGACAAAATCGCAGGGGCTAGGGAAAAAATAGCAACCTTATGGGCTGCGGCCCAACATGCCAGAGGAGGCGGGCTGGATCTGGCAGGCCGTGGCTGCTGGGGCTGCTCTGGGCCGCCTGGCCGTCAGCTGGACCTGGGCCGGCCCACCTGGGCGTCCAGCCGTGGAGCGAGGCCACGCGAGCTCCCGCTCGTCCCGAGCAAGGTGCGGCGGCGGCTGGACTCCGGTGGGTGCATGGCGCCACATGCACGGGCTGGCCAGGGGAGGGGGCACGGCTGCCGACCTCGGCTTGGATCCTGCTGGCAGCGAGGCGGTTGAGGCCGAGGGCGGCGAGAAGCAGCAAACGTCGAGCTTGGGCCGGCCCTCCCATGGCGGCGGCGGCGCTCCCGTGGCCAGACCTGCGAGGAGAGAGGGAAAAGCGGGGTGAGGAAGGAGAGGAGGGAGGCCATGGGGAGGAGGAGAGCTTGTGGCGCGGCGGCCCGGCTGGCTCGCCGGCCAGCGGCTGGCCAGAGGCAGCGCGCTGCGGCGGCCCCGTGGGCGTGGAGGCGGCTCGGTGGAGGAGAGAGGAGAGGTGGGTGGTGAAGCCGATCTGGGCCGTTGGATCGGCCGATCCGACGGTCTAGATCCGCAAGGGCTAGGGTTTGACTGAAATTGGGGTAAAACTGTGAAAATTAGGGCAGATTTGAGGGGGGTGGCTGCAAATTGTGGCTAGGGAAACCATAGAAATGGGTGGGAGTGTGGTGGTCTTTATATAGTCCAGGTGGCTGGCAGTTTGCAAAAACATCCCCAGTTTTTCTCTCGCGCGCGCGGTGCTCACGTTTCTGACCGCCGGGGGTCCGCAGGACCTCCGATTCGGGTAAAACTTCGAACTGCGCGATCAGCGCATCGAGCCGGCGGCGTTCACCTAGCGTTGGAACCGTTCCGAGAACACTTTCCGGTGCGCTATAAAAATAACCCGTTTAATTATTAAACGGGGTTTTTCGTTCCGTTGGCTGCGGCTGGTCTCGTGCGGTTTTCGCGACGGTGATCGGGTGAAACCCGGTGTCGCAAGGTCGAGTGTCAGGGTAGCAAGGGTCGGTCTCCGTCCGATACGAGATAAGAGGGGGGAAATAATCATCGATCGATAAATCGGGGATGCAAACACCGCAAACAAATCAGACAATCAAACAATTCACACCAAAAACAATTTTTTTAATTTTTGTGAAAACTGGGCTGTTACAATTGTGGCACCCCGGCTCAGAGGACCGGAACGCCCCGTGCACCAGCCCAGAGGTCATGTCTTCTGGAGCACGGCACTTACTGATATAGAACTGAACAACTTTCTATTACCAAATATAGGGGTACACGAGGTCTATTACAACGCTAGCGGAGACACAGCTTGCTCCTCAGGCTAGCCTCAGCTCTACACCAACCAGCAACATAATTCTAGCAGCGGAATAACGACGGCAGCGGAACAATAACGGCGACGATGAACTCCAATCCACAGGGACACTGGCTGGGACACCTCCTAGCTCGCAAACACCGGGAACGTCGTCCTACGCATCCAAAGCACGGCCTGCAAATCTTGCATAACACGCCAGGTCAGTACATTGAATGTACTTGCAAGCTCACAACAACCATGCAACAAGGCAAAATAATAACATGGCAACAGGTTAAAGTATATTAATGAATTAACAGGCGAGCAACAATATCATGCAAGCATATAATCATCAAGCATATTAACAACATTAAATCTAATGCACACACAATGTACCCCACATGATCGTCGCACGATCACGTGGCTTACCTCGGAGTCCTTATAGACTCAAGCACCGGGTCACCTCGTGACCAATCACTTCCACGGGTCGTCACATGACCAACCGGGTCATCGTACGACCATTCAACGGGTTAGGTGTCCTTCGTTACCACCCAACCAAGCCACTTATCGTATAACCATCCACTTACCACAAACTTGCCACCGTACTCAAGTTGATCATATGGTGTGACCTAGTACGAACTGTGTCCCATGACCGAGGACGCGGCTATTCGAATAGATTTTGACTCTGCAGAGTTTGTGCACGTTACCCACATTATGGAGTTCCTCCTCCATCCAGCACCTCGGTACTTATCCCACAGGATCCTTGGAACTCGCACCGCAAGAGTGGACTAGGACATCTCCAACGAAACCCAACTACCGCGTTACCTCCCTACAGACTCACCGACACACGGCCTTGGGTATCCCTGTGGTTGGGTGTCCACGTTACCACCATCAACCACCCAGCCACCTTGTGGCAACTTGTCCCACTGGGACTGAGCTCATAACAACTATGGATTTCGAGATTATCACCACCTACCTGATTAGGGTAGCGTGCGTGCATAACCTCCCCTACTGGGTGATATCCGTAGAAGGAACTACAATAGCCCGAGTCAAGGCCCGCCCATACAAGAAAATGTGGCTGCACGGATAAGCTCGGTTCGGTGGCACCTAATCAACTTGTCACGAAGCATATCTCCAACAGCGAACACAAGTATCAGGTGCAACATGAGTATCAGATCATAACAATGCATAGCATATTAACATGACACTTTCAGATATGATCAAACACATTTTTAGTTGGTGAACTTATCCGTTTTACAAAGATTAAGTCATTTAACATGGCAACATTATGAATGCAGTTAAGGCTAACTCAGGCATAGCATGAACTAGCATAGATATAACAGGATCAACTTGATATGGTGTTGTTGTGGTTAGATGGTGCATATCATAACATGGCAGTGATATGATTAAACATAGACTGGATATAACATGGAAAAACATAGCATAATAATAGCATATTCAAAGATAACATGGCAGCAAAACATCAATCGTAGCATGGCATCAATAATAGCATGGCAACAAATAACATTAAACATAGCAACGGTAACATGATCACGATCACCGATATAGCATATCATCGAACAACAATTTTTAAAGCAAGTCAAAGCTTTGCAAAGGTGCAAAGGGTATTGTGGCTTGCCTTCACCAGAGGAGTGTGGAACACTCCCGGTCTTCGACACCAACAAAGCCCTGCAAAAACCGAACAAAGCGGCACGACGAGAAGGGGGGTCAGATCACTTTGACCTAACCAGCAAAATAACACAAAGAACCATGGCATAAAACCTATGCCAACACGAAGAGGAGCTCGATACGAAAACAACTCAAAAAGAATCGCCTCATTTGGACTTTCGGTTGCGAAGATATCGACGAAAAGGTGCCGGGGGTGTTTTTGAGGTGGAATACGCTTTCTAGCAGAGAAAGCGCATTCTGGGCTGCTGAAAGAGAAAAGTACGCCTTCGCCGACTGGAAGCGCACTTCAGGCCAAAAGTGACAGGAATACGTTTCGCCAAGGGGAAAACGTATTTTGTTGAGAGTGCGCGACCACTCAAAGAAAACGGCCTCGGGCCTCAAGCCGCTGACAGGGGGGGAGGCGCTGGGCAGTCTCCTCTCTTTCCTCCCCTGTCTCCTTCCCGTGGACACGAGCAGAGGCCGCCGGCCGAGGCCGCGCGAGGGCTCCGGTGAAGGGAGGTCGGGGGCGAGGCCACCGTGGCGTCTCGATGGACGCTGCTCGCCGGCTGCGCCTGCAGGTGGTCGCGGCGCCGCGGGGTGGCCGGGCGTGCTGCTCTTGCTGGCCACGGTTGGCAGTGGCCGCGGGCGCCACCGGGAAGCGCAGCCCGGGCACGGGTGAGAGGGGGCCCGGCCAGGGCTTGGCATCAGGGAGGCCAAGGGGCGTCCAGGGAAGGTTGAAGGGACAGGAGGCGGTCTGGTGTGCGCGAATTCGACCGGAGCTCGGTGGTGGCCGTGGAGGTCAGTGGGGGAGCTAGGCGTGCTTCGGCGCAAAATTTGAGACGGGCGAGCAGCTAGGAGGATGTGGGGGTGCTGTGGGAGCTGCTCTGGAGGTCTGGGGGTGCGCCATTATATAGGGGAGGGCCGATTCCGAGCCCGGTCGCGACAATGTCGTGCGGCCGCGGCGTGCGACGAGCTGGTGACGTTGAGGGCGACGGGACGGTGCGGCGTGCTGCCTAGGGAGGGGGAAAAGGCATGCGTCGCAGCAAGACACGAGGAATACGCCGGGGACACACAGTGGCGCGAGGGCGATGCGTCGGGCACGCGCGGTGCGTGGCCAGAGCATGCCAGACACGGCCAAGAGCGTGGCCACAAAAGGGGAAGGTCACCTAGGGGAGGTTTCTTCGTGGCCAAGGATGTCCCACGCGTAGTCCTTCGATCGCTGATCACTGTGGAACAATTGACTGGTCAAGAGGATGCACAGGATGAGCTTATCATCACTGTAAAGTCTGATGCCGCAACCTTGGGCAAGAAGCAGAGCTCACATGGTGGGGGTTGGGGTGGTTCCAGCTTGTCTTTGGGGTTGTGGATAGGAAGGACTACATGTCTGCCAAGTTTGAGCTCAAAATAAACAATACACATAGCACCTCCTTTGTAAATGGCACAATGTGGCTGATGGTGTTTTACTGTGGTGTGGCTTTTACATAGCTCCCCTAAGCATGATATTTTGCAGAGCTCAATCATACATTAGGATGAGTATGTATACCAAGTTTCATATAATTTGGAGCAATATTTTTGGTACTTTCTTTGTAAAGCACCAAATGGGTCAGAATGGTGTTGGTGAGGCTAGAATCACATAGGTTTGTTGGACTTGCCTGAAAATTGGCTTAGCTTGGTCATTTGGCATGGTGCACATGTGTATAAAATTTAATAGCCATTGGAGATACATAGCTAGAACTTGCTTCACAATGTGGCCCACTGACCAGAAACTTCAACATGGTGGTGCACTCACATGTTTCATGGGATTTGGCTCATATTTGGTTTGGTGGAGTTATTTGGTGGTAGGATCATGCTCAAAAAGTTTCAATACAAATGGGATCCTCTATCATGCACTTGCTTCACAATGCCCCCTTGCTGCACCCAAACTTTGGGAATTTATTGTGGGAGTTTGGCTACTCAAATGGTGGTGGAATTTGGTGGATATCAATCATATGATGAGATGAGTTTGCATAAAAAGTTTCACCAGCAATGGAGCAAGGAAAATGGCACTCCCTTCACAAAGCTCCAATCTGCCCCCACAGACAAATAAATTTTTCTAGAGGAAAAATTCACTTGGGCTATGAAATGTTTTTGGAGAATTTGGCAAGATATGATGTCAATGACATGTGGGAATTATTTGGGGATTTATGGAGCAATCTAAATAGGGGTTTCTTCACAAACCTCAAATAATAGGAATATCCCTTTTATAGGAAAAAGGAATATATGGTTTGAATAGAATGGTGGCTTGGATGAGGTGGATCAATGAAATGGCAATGGAAAGGCTTGGATTCAAGGGTCACTTGAGCATGGAAAGAAAATATGCTCAAGTTTCAAGTCCAACGAGATGATCAAAGTCAAATCCAAACGCAAATCCAGAAATAAATCCGAAAAGTCTTCGAAAAAAGAAAGTTCCAAAATCCAGGATGTCACAAACCTACCCCCTTAGAAAAATCTCGTCCTCGAGATTTGGTTGTTGAGGGAACCATCGCAAACTTACCGTCCTTCGGAAACTTGCTGCTTCTCGGATTTCCTTTTTACCGCATACTGTTCCCATGGTAGCATCCAATATATCTCTGCTGAGCGGGTTTACTTCACCCGATCTGCGGCTCTGACAAAATGTTCTTCCTTGATACCTCACATCTTTCCCGTTGATTTCCATCCTCACATTTTCTGACTTGTATGATAACAGGATGTCTTGTCATAGGTTGAATGCTGACGATACCCATACTGTTTCTGGGGTACCTCGGGCTTTATTCGTGGTACGGTCTTGAATCCCTCGCATTGGCCTCTTCGACAAGAGCTTGTACTTCATTGATAGTTGGTATTTCAGAATGTTTACTATCAGGATCTTGACTGACGGCACGTGGGGTTGCCTCATATTTCTTTTGGCCTGTCCACCGTGCTCAAGGATTCGGGGTGGGGCACAAATGCTGAACCTTTGCGTATGCTGATATTTGCTTGACTGGCTTCCCCTTCCGGGTGATTGGTCCTGATATGCTTCAATCCGGTCCTTGTATTTGAATTGCCGGGCTGAGCGCATGACCTTTAATGAAGTAGACTGTGGTATCGTGGCAAGCCGGACAATTCTGACTTGAGTAACTGCTCAGGCTACTGGATCGGTACACGGTTCTTAGCCCATAGTGAATGAGCTTTATTTGTGGTAGATATCCACGGTGGTCCACATAACTTCAACTGATCGCGGCAAATTTGACTTGAGGTCCATGCAATTCATTCTGTCCAACCCGTCGGGCTCGAGAGTTGCATGCCTCTGACCACTTGCGGGGCGCCATGCTTGCTCAGATTGCAACAAGGTTTGACATCTGCCATGTGTGTCTGCCCTGGGTATTGCTCCAGTGGCAATCACCTTTCTTGTACTGGATTTTCTTTGGTCAGGGTTCTTTCCTTGTTGCATAACTGCTTATTGTTCTGCCGCAATCTTTGAGATAGACAGGTTACCATCACCCTTTTGTCTCTTGTTTCATTCTGATAACCTTGGTTGCAACGACGGGGTCTCCCGATTCTTCTTCTTCGAGGCCTTGTTGGTCGTGGGGAGCTGACCCTCCTGACGGGAGCAGAATTCAATGCTCCTTGCTTCCTTTCTTCAGGGTGTTCCTTCATGTCTCTGTCAGTCCTTCTTCCAGGCTGAGATGTGTATTTGTTTCTTCTGCTGACTTGTTTCCCAAGAGTTGTGGTTCTTCACCGATGTTCATATGCATGACTCTTCCTTTATTGCAAGCTTGGTGGTATCCGCACCGGGGTAGCTTTCATACTTGATAAGAATACCCATAACCATATGCGGGTCCTGACGATGCTGCAGTTTGCACTATACTGCATGGCTGAACTTCTGACGATACTGTTGCAGGTATGATGACGCGTCGAGGGAGACTGGTATCTTGTCCGCGAAGCTTGGGGTAGCTTGCTGAAGAAGATTGGGTACCGCACCCCGGAAGCTTGCTCTGGCGGTGTATCGAGGAAGGTGGGGTGTCGTACACGGGAAGCTGCCTCGATAGCTTGCTGAAGAAGGCTGGGTGTCTTGCCTTGGAAGCTTTCTTAACACTTACTGACGAAGATGGGTTGTCTTGTCCTGGAAGTTTCTGTGGCATTTCACTTTAGACGACCGAGCGGCTTGTGCTGGAGTCCATCCACGTGGCGTACTGAGCACGATCGAGTGTCTTGCACTGTAGGCTTCTGTCGGTGGCTTGTGGAGGAAGGCTGAGGTTCCTTCTGCGGGAAGCTTTCCCTCAATGACGTGGATGCATATCTGACCACAATGTCTGATAGGCTTCTTGCTGCCAGCTGGTGAGGGGAAAACATCCTTCCGATCATCTGGGCGTCAGGATGTGTCTTGGTCACCTTCCGGAATATACCGAAATAATTTGTATTGCATCGGACTGTAGCTGGTGTTTGTCCTGCCTTGGGTGCATATGCTTGGGTCACAGTCTTTGCTTATCTTTGCATGAATCTTTGCGGCTGCCGTAGTTGATGTAGATGGGACTCAATGGATAGCTTGGGTAGCATCCATTCGTGAGCCACTTGCCTCCAACACAACTGGGTACAAATCCTTTTTGACTTGCTGATTTCCCGCATCATTGCGGCCCTTAACTGTCTGAGTCTTCAGGTTGTTCTGAAATGCAGGCCTGAGGGTTGCCATATGCTTCATACTTGAGCAAAAAGTGTGAGATGCAACCGGGTATGCGTCATTCCTGTCTGGTTGATTTCCTTATTTCTTTGTGATCTTCCACGGATAGAATCTTCGTGACTGTAACATCCACCGGAAAAATGCTGACTTGATTCATTCAGGAAGAACTCATATGAGGTTGGATACTTCTACTGCAAGCTGATGTGGGTCCTTGACTTGATGTCTTCATGCTGCTCTGCGGTATTACACTGGTTCTTCGAGGTATGCGGGGTTATGAGCAACTTTTCATTGGGGTGGAGTAAGTGACACCAAAGAACCAAACGAAGAACCAACGAAGAAAACAACGGGGCAAAAGCAAACGAGAAGCGGCTTGCTACTTCATCAGCTTTAGCGGTAGTCGATGATTATCCGGACTCCTTGCAAAGAAAACAGCGAATAACCTAGTAGCCACCAGAACGGTCTTTACAACTCAGATCTGGGACTTGTACTGGAATAGCTCAAGAATTGCTCAAGACGGCCGACCGAAATCAGCTCAGAGCATGATGCAATGTTGATAAGAAGAATGCAGAGGTCCCCTAAGACGGCCGAGAAAACAGCTCAGAACATAGGGTCTCCAATGTGAAAAGAAACTCAACAACTACCCGAGATGGCCGAAAAGCAGCTCCGAACACGGACCAGTTGTTGAAAAGAGAAATGTAAAACAGGCATCCACTCCAGACGGCCGACGATGCATCAGCTCAGAACCAGACGTGGTGCCACTGCAGAACAACCAGCAAGGGTCCGTCCAATTCATCTAACACCTTCCAAAACAGAGCTAGTAACTGCCGAAGAAGCTGAACAAAGAACCAACAACGAGAACCAACTAAGCAGGAAAAGCAATGCTGAACAAGCACTGAGATCACACGCAGGATCTCAACTTATTTCTACACACATCAACATGCAACACTACTACTCATGCATCACGAACTACGCGAAGCTCAGGCGTTCTGATCTGACGGCGGGTTGCCGGGGGTCGCGGGAGTGGGCGAAGAAGTCGACAACGACAAGGCTGCAGCAAGAGCTCTCCTTGCATCCCTTGCATCACGGACTAGCTCGACGATGAGGGCGTATTGGGAGATCATGTAGAGGGACATGGTGATCACCGCTGCATCGTCTTCCGCCAAAGGACGAGGAAACCTTACTTGCTGCGGAGTCGCTCCCAAGGTGGGGTAAAAATGGAAGGCGTGATTCTGATGCATCGCACTTTCCTGGTGGCGTAGGCCTAACAGGCCCGCCATCGCGGCAAGCTGAATGGCACGATCCGAGGTAGAAGCGGGTCCACCCTGGAAGTTGTAGGAGCACACGCCGATGGGGATGGTGGCTGACATGTAGACGTTGGCACGGTACTCAAACAGCTGCCCTCCGATCGGCGTCTGGGAAACTTGGTACCTTGGAAGCTCTCCACTGGGGTAGAGAGTCCACCAAATGTCTGCAAGGAGATAGTCAAAGTTGGTCGCGGACGACGATCTTGTGTAGCCCACCGGATATTCCGCCATCTACACTCGTCAGATCAGATCGTTAGCGAAAACAAACCGTCTATATGCAACAGGCAAAAGCATCACACAAGCAAGCTATACTCTAACTCTAACGTACATGCAAGCTCACAACAACCATGCAACAAGGAAAAACAATAACATGGCAACAGGTTAAAGTATATTAGTGAATTAACAGGCGAGCAACAATATCATGCAAGCATATAATCATCAAGCATATTAAGTTGGTGAACTTATCCGTGTTACAAAGATTAAGTCATTTAACATGGCAACATTATGAATGCAGTTAAGCATAACTCAGGCATAGCATGAACAAGCATAGATATAACAGGATCAACTTGAGATGGTGTTGTTGTGGTTAGATGGTGCATATCATAACATGGCAATGATATGATAACATAGCATGGATATAACATGGCAAAACATAGCATAACGATAGCATATTCAAAGATAGCATGGTAGCAAAACATCAATTATAGCATGGCATCAATCATAGCATGGCAACAAATAACATTAAACATAGCAACCGTAACATGATCACGATCACCGATATAGCATATCATCGAACAATTTTTTTTAAAGCACGTCAAAGATTTGCAAAGGTTCAAAGGGTATTGTGGCTTGCCTTCACAGAGGAGTGTGGAACATGCCCGGTCTTCGACACCAACAAAGCCCTGCAAAAACCGAACAAAACGGCACGACGAGAAGGGGGGTCAGATCACTTTGACCTAACCAGCAAAAGAACACAAAGAACCATGGCATAAAACCTATGCCAACACGAAGAGGAGCTCGATACGAAAACAACGCAAAAAGAATCGCCTCATTTGGACTTACAGTTGCGAAGATATCGACGAAATGGTGCCGGGGGGGGTGTTTTTGAGGTGGAATACGCTTTCTAGCAGAGAAAGCGCATTCTGGGCTGCTGAAAGAGAAAAGTACTCCTTCGCCGACTGGGAGCGCACTTCGGGCCAAAAGTGACAGGAATACGTTTCCCCAAGGGGAAAACGTATTTACCTGAGAGTGTGCGACCACTCAAAGAAAACGGCCTGTGGCCTCAAGCCGCTAAAAGGGGGGGCCCGCTGGGCAGTCTCCTCTCTCTCCTCCCCTATCTCCTTATTCCCGTGGACACGAGCAGAGGCCGCCGGCCGAGGCCGCGCAAGGGTTCCGGCGAAGGGAGGTCGGGGGCGGGGCCATCGTGGCGGCTCGATGGACGCGGCTCGCCGGCTGCGCCTGCAGGTGGTCGCGGCGCCGCGGGGTGGCCGGGCGTGCTGCTCTTGCTGGCCACGGTGGGCAGTGGCCGCGGGCGCCACCGGGAAGCGCGGCCCGACCACGGGTGAGAGGGGATCCGGCCAGGGCTTGGCGTCGGGGAGGCCAAGGGGTGTCCAGGGCAGGTTGAAGGGAGAGGAGGCGGTCTTGTGTGCGCGAATTCGGCCGGAGCTCGGTAGTGGCCGTGGAGGTCAGTGGGGGAGCTAGGCGTGCTCCGGCGCAAAATTGGAGGCGGGCGAGCGGCTAGGAGGATGTGGGGGTGTTGTGGGAGCTGCTCTGGAGGTCTGGGGGTGCGCCATTATATAGGGGAGGGTCGATTCTGAGCCCGGGTTGCGACAATGGCGTGCGGCCGCGGCGTGCGACGAGCTGGCGACGTTGAGGGCGACGGGACGGTGAGGCGTGCTGCCTAGGGAGGGGGAAAAGGCGTGCGGCGCGGCAGGACACGAGGAAGACGCCGGGACACACAGTGGCGCGAGGGAGACGCGTCGGTCACGCGCGGTGCGCGGCCAGAGCATGCCAGACACGGCCAAGAGTGTGGCCACAAAAGGGGAAGATCACCTAGGGGAGGTTTCTTCGTGGCCAAGGATGTCCCATGCGTAGTCCTTCGTACGCTGATCACTGTGGCACAATTGACTGGTCAAGAGGATGCACAGGATGAGCTTATCCTCACTGTAAAGTCTGATGCAGCAACCTTGGGCAAGAAGCAGAGCTCACATGGTGGGGGTTGGGGTGGTGCCAGCTTGTCTTTGGGGTTGTGGATAGGAAGGACTACATGTCTGCCAAGTTTGAGCTCAAAATAAACAATACACATAGCACCTCCTTTGTAAATGGCACAATGTGGCTGATGGTGTTTGTACTGTGGTGTGGCTTTTACATAGCTCCCCTAAGCATGATATTTTGCAGAGCTCAATCATACATTAGGATGAGTATGTATACCAAGTTTCATCTAATTTGGTGCAATATTTTTGGTACTTTCTTTGTAAAGCACCAAATGGGTCAGAATGGTGTTGGTGAGGCTAGCATCACATAGGGTTGTTGGACTTGCCTGAAAATTGGCTTAGCTTGGTCATTTGGCATGGTGCACATGTGTATAAAATTTAATAGCCATTGGAGATACATAGCTAGCACTTGCTTCACAATGTGGCCCACTGACCAGAAACTTCAACATGGTGGTGCACTCACATGTTTCATGGGATTTGGCTCATATTTGGTTTGGTGGAGTTATTTGGTGGTAGGATCATGCTCAAAAAGTTTCAAGACAAATAGGATCCCCTATCATTCACTTTCTTCACAATGCCCCTTTGCTGCATCCAAACTTTGGGAATTTATTGTGGGAGTTTGGCTACTCAAATGGTGGTGGAATTTTGTGGAGATCAATCATATTATCATATGAGTTTGCAGAAAAAGTTTCACCAGCAATGGATCAAGGAAAATGGCACTCCCTTCACAAAGCTCCAATATGTCCCCACAAACAAATGAATTTTTCTAGAGGAAAAATCCACTTGGGCTATGAAATGTTTTTGGAGAATTTGGCAAGATATGATGTCAATGACATGTGGGAATTATTTGGGGATTTATGGAGCAATCTAAATAGGGGTTGCTTCACAAACCTCAAATAATAGGAATATCCCTTTTATAGGAAAAAGGAATATATGGTTTGAATAGAATGGTGGCTTGGATGAGGTGGATCAATGAAATGGCAATGGAAAGGCTTGGATTCAAGGGTCACTTGAGCATGGAAAGAAAATATGCTCAAGTTTCAAGTCCAACGAGATGATCAAAGTCAAATCCAAACGCAAATCCAGAAATAAATCCGAAAAGTCTTCGAAAAAAGAAAGTTCCAAAATCCAGGATGTCACACAATACAACACCACCAACAAGGGATCTCGTCCCGAGATCCTGGACGATCCGGGGGAGAGGGGAAGGGGGAGAGAAAAGAGAGTCGACGATTCTTCAACACCACCAACAAGGCATTCTGCTCCATGTCGACGTCGAACTTCCATCGAGAAACTTTCCGCAGAGAGACGACATCGTCGAAAACATGAAACCGTCGGTGTCAAGAGGAAGAATGACAACTAAAACCTGGTCAAAGGGATAGGTGCTTTTTGACGCAAGTCGTGAAAACACCGGGCAAAAGGAGGAAGGGCAAAGGACGACCCAGATGATATCCGAAACCGGAGAAGCTAAAGGTACTACAGGAATTCCCACCTGAGATCGTAATCGAGACAATATGCTGCAAGCAAGGCATTGTAACCATTCCGATACTCCACACACTCGAGATCCAAGAGTTTGAAGGGGGTAAGGCGAGAGTAAAACACTTACGACACTTGTCCTGACCAGAGCAAAGGTAAGGAGTAAAAAGATCCAACTCTCCGACAACTAACTTAGTAATTACAAAATAGTTTTGTCTAGACTCGACTTCGGCCAGAGAAGGGATCCTACGGTCGGTAAGGCTCTGATACCAAGTTGTAAGGCCCGATATGCGGTACTGTTCCAGATCTAGATGTTTCCATTCAGATCCGGGGACGAAGCACATATCGGTCCCACCGCGACATATGACGAAGTCATATGCCCAGGATTTCCAACATGATATCACAACATTACAGATACAAGGATACAACATCTCATACAATCTTCATACGAATGCCTCAATACAATACAACAGCGGAAGATACATGTCTGAGTACAGACTACAATCAAATGCCTACTGGCAAAGAGAAAAACATCGATCCCATAACCACACGGGTCCAGGCCCTCCGCCGGAATCCGTCTAACTAGTCGTCGTCGAGTCTCCACGTGAAACGTCGATCACCATACCTGTCGTCGATCAAGAACCCTGAAAAGAGTTTGGGGTAGTATCATGAGTATAGAGGTACTCAGCATCCAACTGTAGTGGTCATCTGACCCAGCAAGGAGTTCATCACTCGTCATTCTAGGACAACTAGTAGTTTACGGTAAGGAAGGGGTAAGTGGTGAGGTTGCTACCGCACTAGCATTTATGAAGTGGCTAACGATCTAGAGAGTAAGATAAGAATCCAAGCATTCGATGAGGAATCGCCTCCAACAAGTCTTGCTATCAACTACTTACGCAAGCATAACACCTATCATATCCTTGTCCTCCTCTTCGCAGCCCGACGAAGAAGAAGCAGTCAAGGCACACACACGCGTTGATCAGGTTATATTAATATTATCTCTGCTGTTGTCTATGAACAAGGAGTAGGTCTCAAGTCGTCCATAACCGTGGACACGGCTTCTCGAAAAGATTTAACCCTGCAGGGGTGTACCAACTGCCCATTACAAGGCTCCGCACGCACGCCCATCTCTCTCGGTTGCTACCCATGATAGGCAACTATTTTATGATTTAGTCCCAAGAGATCCGGAATGACAGGTCCCTCTAACTAACAACGCACAAATCTGGGTGGCCCCCGGGGAGTCGACACCCAATCCATAGGCCGGCCGCGCTATCGGATCGGACTCTTCCGGCTGGGCGAGGTCGGGTTAGCTACCCAAACAGCTGTGGGCGGCCCCCTAGCTTCCAGGTGTGCACCAACAAAGAAACCATGTCTCCGCTGGCCCGAGTTGTTTGAAAAATCTGTTGGGAGCTCACCAGTCACACACACGGTTTCAAATGGTAAAACCAGCTTGGGCCACCTCTAGAAATGTTTGAAGCTAGGTAGGTAAGAAAAGGGGACCCCATAAAATCCCACACGCGGTTAGGCACGCTCAGTCTTAAAACCAATACCCGGAACTCGGATCCTAGGTGACTCGAATGGAACAAAGCGTCGGGGCGGGATATCCTAGACCTTCCATCCATCGTCGAATATAGTCAACATTATAATAACCATATCATCAACAACAATATAATAATGATAAAAGTGATATCCCAACCCAAGGAGTAACAGGGTAACATCATAGCATCCTAAGCATGCATACTAAGCAGGGGCTGACCAACGAGCAATAGTAACATAGCAGTACAAGGTTTGCTGGGAAGGGACATGGTTGTATCGGTTTGAAAGAGGCTGTAAAACATGTGGTAGGATCAAACATCGAACCTATCCTAGACTAGCATGCAAACCGCTGGTTGAAATAGAATGGATCATAAGTAATGTATAGTCCTTGCCTGTTGATAAGTCAGGTTCCGAAGATGTAGTTGATCGCAAACTCGCATCGGCTCCGAGAGTATCCGCGGGAGCACACAAGAAGTAAACACTGGAAAGCAATCAACGAGCAAGCACTCTATTACTACGGGCAACACAAGACATCGCACCTACCATCGAGAGCGGTTACTAACAGGTTAAGTGGAGTACTCGTCACACACGACGATACCGCACGTTTACGGTGGTTCAAGTTGTTTATCTACAGGTGATCAACAAAGGTTGTTAACATGGAAAAGCACATAAGCATGGCATAGCACAAAAACATGGCAAGAGGTGAAGCACAAAGTAAACTATCTATGCTAGTCAATTTAAGCGAGGCACAACCTAAACATGGCATAACACTAAGTGTCGCACGATGATTAAAACATTTGGTACTGTTCTGTCCTAAACCATATTTTAGGTTGGTTAACAACAGCAAACAATAGCATAAACAAAAAGTACACGGAAAACTAATGAAGTTACATATAAAGAACACCCCAAACGGAGTTACGGTTAAAAAGATATAAGCAAGACAAGCTATGCACACATGCTGTATAAACAGGGGTAAATCTATATGAAAAAGTGCAGAAACATGACATAGCAATACATGGGATGAAACTAGACATGATGCTTAACAATATGCAATTGGAATCATTCAATTCCGATAAACGGTTGCGACGCAACCGTCAACCGAAGTTGCAACAAAATAACAGTTTCAGCAACAGCAGCACATTAACATCAGGATCACCACTTTGGAGCAAGATTTAATATAGCTAAAGCACCCAGACATGACAGGTTAAAGCATGGAAATTAAGTACACATGATGCTTAACACATAGGAAAAAGAATCAATGCAATAGGCCTCATGGATGAGTCACAATCATCATGCAAAGTTGCAACAAAATATAAACAACATCACTTAATAGGAATTAGTAGCAGTTTAACGGCCTGATGCCCACTTCAATACAGATTTATACCATCAATATGGCCTCAAATCAAAATGCTCACAAAAGACGGATTGAAGTACATGCAATTCTAAGCAGCTTTCATTTTGGGGGCACGTTCATCGGAGCTACGGATCAACGGGAATTAACGTTGCAAAAACGTAACAGCAGCAATAATTACAGGACTTAGACAAAATCGCAGGGGCTAGGGAAAAAATAGCAACCTCATGGGCTGTGGCCCAACAGGCCAGAGAAGGCGGGCTGGATCTGGCAGGCCGTGGCTGCTGGGGCTGCTCTGGGCCGCCTGCCGTCAGCTGGACCTGGGCCGGCCCACCTGGGCGTCCAGTCATGGAGCGAGGCCACGCGAGCTCCCGCTCGTCCCGAGCAAGGTGCGGCGGCGGCCGGACTCCGGCGGGTGCACGGCGCCACATGCACGGGATGGCCAGGGGAGGGGCGCGGCTGCCGGTGTCGGCTCGGATCCGGCTGGCAGCGAGGCGGTTGAGGCCGAGGGTGGCGGGACGCGGCAACCGTCGAGCTTGGGCCGGCCCTCCCATGGCGGCGGCGGCGCTCCCGTGGCAAGACCTGCGAGGAGAGAGGGAATGGCGGGGTGAGTAAGGAGAGGAGGGAGGCCATGGGGAGGAGGAGAGCTGGTGGCGCGGCGGCCCGGCTGGCTCGCCGGCCGGCGGCTGGCCAGAGGAAACGCGCTGCGGCGGCCCCGTGGGCGTGGAGGCGGCTCGGTGGAGGAGAGAGGAGAGGTGGGTGGTGGAGCCGATCTGGGCCGTCGGATCGGCCGATCCGACGGTCCAGATCCGCAAGGGCTAGGGTTTGACTGAAATTGGGGTAAAACTACGAAAATTGGGGCAGATTTGAGGGGGGTGGCTGCAAATTGTGGCTAGGGAAACCCTAGAAATGGGTGGGAGTGTGGTGATCTTTATATAGCCCAGGTGGCTGGCAATTTGCAAAAACATCCCCGGTTTTTCTCTCGCGCACGCGGTGCTCACATTTCTGACCGGGGGTCCGCAGGACCTCCGATTCGGGTAAAACTTCGACCTATGCGATCAGCGCGTCGAGCCGGCGGCGTTCACCTAGCGTTGGAACCGTTCCGAGAACACTTTCCGGTGCGCTATAAAAATAACCCGTTTAATTATTAAACGGGGTTTTTCGTTCCGTTGGCTGCGGCTGGTCTCGTGCGGTTTTCGCGACGGTGATCGGGTGAAACCCGGTGTGGCAAGGTCGAGTGTTAGGGTGGCAAGGGTCGGTCTCCGTACGATACGATATAAGAGGGGCAAAATAATCACCGATCGATAAATCGGGGATGCAAACACCGCAAACAAATCAGACAATCAAACAATTCACACCGAAAACAAAATTTTTAATTTTTGTGAAAACTGGGCTGTTACACCTTCTCACTTTTCCATTGTATTATCCGTTTTATTTTTTGTTCGCTTTGATCTTTTCGAAGCTTTTTCCCGTCCTTCTTTCTTTCTTTCTTTGCAAAAACAACAAAAATATTTTCTCTTTTCTTTTACTCTCGTTTAAACCTTTAAAAAACCCAAAAACAGATTTCCTTTCTCTCTTTAGTTTGCTTTGTTTTCAGAGTATAGCTCGAGTCCGTGATGGCATTTGATTATATTTCCCACGTTCGATCGTGCAAGTGACAAGGCAGTAATGACGAAGATCGACAGAAGGGAAGCAATAAGGAAAACGGGTATGAACTCTTCTTGTTTCTACTTTTGTACATATGCTTGTACTTATGATCTAGAGACCAGCTTGTAGCGACATAGTGCTATGTTTACAATGCTTTCCCAGTGTTCATGCTTTCCTTGTGGCTAGTCTCAAATAGCTAGAGTACATAATGTGTTGTTGGAATGATTTACATGCATTGCATTGTTCATGGTTTGGCATATGAAGTGGTATTTCCCTTCGGAGAATTTTTTGATTGACTTGGCACATGTTCACACATGTTTATGACTAAAAAGTCTATTATGCCTTGATGATCTTTTTGTTTCAGAATAGTTATATCACTTTCATGCCCGATTCAATGTTGCTTTGTCGCTCTGCATGATTATGACAGTTATTGCTCTCTAGTTGGTCGCTTCCCAGTCTTTTGCTAGCCTTCGCTCGCTCTAAGCGGAATTCTGCTTGTGCTTCCAAACTCCTTTTCAAACCCAGTTGTTCCATTTGAGTCCACCATACCTACCTATATGTGGTATTTACCGGCCACTCCTAACTTAGACTTTCATGTGCCATCTCGAAATTTATTCAAAAGCTTCCCTTTTGTAACCGTACAAGCTCATGGTGTGGTGAGGGGAAATCAGTATCTTGCATGCCAAAAATATTTTGACGGAAGTTTTAACTAGTCAAACAGGAAAAGAAAAAAATATGAAAGTTACACCTCCCCCATACTTGATGATGGAGTGAAATGGAACAAATGCTGCTTATGATAGATGGAACGATACCCTCCTTCCATCCTTGAGGCAAAATAAAAGGTTCCGTAGACCATCAAAGAATTTATGGATAAGGGAATATGTGTAAGCAAAAGGCATTATATATGGTTGGCATGGGAGATATTGAGAGACCTTTACTGTTCACCGTTGACTGGAAAGTTGCACTTCTCAAAAAAGATTTATCTCTGTTTTCAAAACCAAGAGCTCTGGCACATGTTTAGTCTTTGCTTCCTTTCACTGGTTTTCAACCTTGCCACCAAAAGCCACGGTTCGAGAGTCTCCCCTTCTTTCTTCAAAGCACCAACTATGAGAGAATAATTGTCATTCTTAGTGTAACATGCATTGTCCCAAAGTATTACATTGTCTTCTGCATGCTTGTGTTATTGCTAGTCTGAAATACTGAGTTCTAGTCACCTTTAAAACTCCGGAGGAGTTTCTGCATTTATTTTTTGCTTCACTCATGGAGGCTAGCAAAATGCCACTCAAGTATGTTCAAGCTATGTGCATTGTGATCCTGTCTTGATTTTCAGTAGTATATTATTTAGTTGTAGTTTTTTGTGACTGATCACATGAAAGAAGAATTGCTTCGTGCATTGTCCTTATAGCATTGTTTCAATACTGGCTAAACTCTTTTCGTAGTACATGCTTATATACATCTAATGAAGCAAAAGAGTTTGTCAAAGTTTTCTTTGTCGCGTTCAGCTCGTTGAACTGAATTGCTTGAGGACAAGCAATATGCTAAGCATGGGGGAGTTGATACGTCTCAAACGTATCTACTTTTCCAAACACTTTTGTTATTGTTTTGCCCTCATTCTTGCATGATTTGGACGAAACTAACCCGGACTAACGCTGTTTTCAAAAGAGCTGCCTGTATGGTTTTATTGTGTGCAGGAAAATGGATTTTTAGACGTTCCAGAAAATTCCCAGAAAAATACCAGAAAATCCACGCACCCGAAGGAGCCAGAAGCCAGAAGTGGGACCAGAGGGGAGTCCTGGGGGCCCCAGGCGCCCCCCTGGCGCGGCCAGGGGTGGGGCTGCGCCCTCTGGCCGCCTGGGAGCCTCCCCGCTCCTCTGGTGCCCTACCGATGCTCCTATTTATTCCCGTGACGCAAAAACCCCAGAACAGAAGTCGTTTTCCCAGTTTCCGTCGCGGAGCCGCCGCCACCCTCTGTTCTTCTTCGGGAGGGCTAATCTGGAGGCTGATTTGTCCTCCGGAGAGGGGAGATCGTTGCCATCGTCATCACCATCACCAATCCATCCATCCTCCATGACTTATCTTCACATGTGTGAGTAGTTCCCTGCTGTAGGCAAAGGGGATGGTAGGGATTGGATGAGTTAGATCATGTAATAATTCATCAGATTGTTGGGGCATGTTGCCTATCATCTAGATTGGTGTTTATATTCTTTGCTTCAACTTGTTGTTCTTAATGCTTGTCACTTTGGGCCCGAGTGCCATGTTTTCAGATCTGAACCCTATGTGTTTTCATGAATATATTTGTGTTCTAGATCCTATCTATGAGTTGTATGCACCTATTATGGTCCGGAACCGGCGATCCCAAAGGTGACAGCTTGGGACACCAAAGGGGATGGTCCATAATTTGAGGATTCCATGTATCCATTGAGTTTATTGCTTTGTTCCGGTGCTCTTTGACAGGAGCACCTTAATCTCCATAAGTTCCCTTTGGCCCCGTTCGTAGCGGGATGGTAGGACAAAAGATGTTGTGCAAGTTCTTATTGCAAGCACGCACAACTACCTATGGGATACATGCATATTGTTTGATATTTCCCTAGATGATCATTACTTTTCTGTGTTCCTTGCCCCGTGTTAGAATCTATTACATGTTCACTCTCATCCATGCAGCGCCCAACCATCCATCTCCCTAGCCTACAATGTTTTCAATCCTGCTGGTCATTAGTTGTTACTTTTGCTGTTACTTTTGTTGTTGCCACCATCACTATCATATTACCACTACCACTTATCTTTTGTTGCAAGAAAGTATATTTCTGGTGCGGTTGAATTGACAACTCAACTGTCAAAACTTATAAATACTCTTTGGCTCCTCGTGTGTCGAATCAATAAATTGGGTTAACTTACCCGCGAAGAATATCTCGATCCCTTACGCCTGTGGGGCATCACTTGCTCAAGAAGACCTAGAGCTCGTTTGAGGAGTCTCATCATTTGAATATACAAGCCAAGTTCTATAATGTGAGGGTCCCCACATAGCTATATGCATGAATGATAATCTCTATGGAGTACAAGATATAAGAGGGAGTACGAGTGTCCATCTCTCAAAATGAATAGTAGTGTGCCCCCTTCTCTCTTTTTATTTCTTTTTCTCTTTTTTATTTTTTTTTATTTTTTGGTGGCCTCAATGGCTCTTTCTATTCCTCTCTCATTTGTCCTCTTTGGGATCTTTTAATTTTGTCCACTTTGGGATCTTTTCCTCACTTTAGGGGCATGATACGCCCAAAACGTATCTATAATTTCGGCTTGCTCTATGCATGTTTTGTGTGATATTGCTATGATCTAGATACACTTTCATACACTTTTGATCATATTTGGACTAACCTATTAACTCAGTGCACCACAGTGCCAGTTCCTGTTTTCTGCTGTTTTTCTATTTCAGTTTTCCCCCATATAAAAAGTGCTCCAAAAATTCGGGAAAAATCAGATAAAAAATCAGCACAGAAGAACCTTCCGGAAGGACCTGAGTGGGGCCAGAGGGCCACCACCAGGGGCCCAGGCGCCCTGGTGGCGCGCCCCAGGGGCTGGCCGCGCCAGGAGGGCGCCTGGACCCCTGGTGGCCCCCCTGGTGCCCTACTTTGGCCCCTATTTATTCTCCCGTCGCGGAAACCTTGGTTCCAGACCCCTTATCTCTAGAAGCAATTCCGATCTTCGCCGCCATCGCCATCAAGTTTCGGGGGGACAGAATTCTTGTGCCGGCACCCTGCCGGGACGGGGAAGTGCCCCCGGACTCATCTCCATCGCCGTTGCTTCCCTCCTCCATGAAGTGGGAGTAGTTCTCCCTTGGGGCTGAGGTTTCTACCAGTAGCTATGTGTTCTTCTCTCTCTCTGATGATGTGATCTTCATTTTGATCATAGGATATGTTAATCTAGGATGATCCCATGATATTTCCCCTTCCTCTATATATTGGATTGATGTACTCAATTTATCTTATCTAGTATAATCCCCGAGACCAAGGTGACAGCGGTCTATTGGACATGGGTTAGAAGAATATTTTCATGAGTGATTTCCTCTTTTGTGTGTGGATTGAAGATTGAGAGTCTTTTGGTGCTTGTCTTTGACTATCCTTTAGATATGTTGTGGTGATTGTGGTACTCTCTTGAGAACTACGAACTCTGAGGTGTGCTTTTGTAGCCTACACAATTCTCGTCCTCTCTTGACCACAGAGGATTGACCTCTGAGTGCGTCTTCATTGCATGTTTTATGGGAAATATCATGTGATTATACTATGTTAATGTTGTGGAGAGTTGCCACTAGTGAAAGTATGAAGCCTAGGCCTTTTTTCCATCATTGTTACACCGCTTGCACTCACTTTTGTTACATGTTTTCTTGCTGCACTTTTTATTACAGATTTATATTACTTCGTTTTACAACACCTATCACCCATATTTTACCATCTTTTCGCCGAACTAGTGCACCTATACAACTCCTAGTTGTATTAGGTGTGTTGGGGACACAAGAGACTTCTTGTATCTTAATTGAAGGGTTGCTTGAGAGAGACCATCTTCAACCTCTACTTCCCTGAGTTCGATAAAGATTAGGTGATCCACTTGAGGGAAATACCGCTGTCCTACAAACCTCTACGCTTGGAGGCCCAACATAGTCTACAAGAATAGAAGCGTGCGTAGACATCAAGCTATTTCTGGCGCCGTTGCCGGGGAGGTGAGTGCTTGAAGGTATATCTTTAGATCTTGCAATTAAATCTTTTCGTTTCTTGTTTTTATTTTCACTAGTTAGGCCTTATGCAAAACTACAAAAATATTATGAGAGAGCTTTATGAGCTCTACCTTGAGTTAGGACATGAAGTGTTTGAAGAGAAAATCAAAAAGCCTATGGAGCTTCATTATTTGCACAACACTCATGTTAGTAGCAATGTTATTAGTATGTCTTCTTTGAATACCTTTGATCCTAATGATATGCAAAGCTATAAGCTTGGGGATGCTACGTTTTATGAAGATGATCTTTTTAGCCCCCCAAGTTTTGATGAGGAAATTTATTTTGATGATACTTTGTCTCCTATCTATGATGATTGTTGTGATGAAACTTATGCTATAAAGAATACTATTTTGCAAGTGCATCATGATAAGAATGATTCATGTGATAGCTATTTTGTTGAGTTTGCTCCCACTATTACTAATGAGAAGGACTTTGCTTATGTGGGGAGTAACAAATTTTCTATGCTTGTGGATCATGATAAGAAAGTTTTACGTGATACTTATATTGTTCAGTTTATTCATGATCCCACTGAAAATTATGATGAGAGGGGAACATATGCTCATAGATATTTCAATAATATCAAATTCCCTCTCTTTATGTTGAAAGTTTTGAAGTTGCACTCGTTTTGCCTTCCTATGCGAATATCTTTATGCTTCAATGAGTTATTATTCTATAATATCCCTTTGCATAGGAAGCATGTTAGACTTAAATGTTTTTGATATTTGCTTCTTGATGCTCTCTTTTGTTCTTCAACTCTTATTCCTACGAGAGCATCACTAAAATCTTAAGCCTAGCTAATGGCTTTAAAGAAGCGCTTTCGGGAGGCAGCCCGCAACGAATTTAGGATTTAAATTTTTTTCTTCTGTTTTTAGTGGTCTTGATGATTGTTAGTACTGTAGCAACATCATTGTATCTTTATTTTCAATCTTTGTGCCAAGTCTAGCCTCCGATTGCAAGTAAGTTCAAAAGTTGTGACATGCTGTCCAGAAAACAGATTCTGTCCTTGGACGGAAAAATTAGCCTAAAATCACCAGATCATCTTTTTGATCTGAATTTTTTTACAGCGTGCTCCATACAATTGAATTTCGAGCGTCTGTTCTGAGTTTTTTGATTCGAGTTGCAGAAGTACCCCTAAAAAATTCTTTACTACCTGTTGTTTTGTTTTTCACAGATTCTGCCACGTTTTGTCTCTCCTTACTTTTGCAAACCTTAAGCTTGCTTTTTATTTGCAAAAACCTTTTGGAAATCTTGAGAAACAGTAGCTCTTCAATAATATCTTTATATCCAGTAGGGAAATATTATTTATTAAGGGTACTAACCTCTCTAATCAGCTTATGATGAGTTATGTATGAAGGGAGTTTTCAAGTGTGCGATGGAAGATGATGAAAGAAGATTTGGGAGTGTCAAGCGCTCAAGCTTGGGGATGCCCCCATGCATCCCCAGTAAATATTCAAGGAGACTCAAGCGTCTAAGCTTGGGGATGCCCCCGTGCATCCCCTTCTCCATTAACAATCATCAGTTCGTCCTTCGTCTCACTATATTTTTATCACTTCATGCATTATGTGCTATGCTTGGAGCGTCTCTCTCTTAGGTTTTATTTTTAGTTTTCTTTAGCTTATATTGCTGTTCATAACAAGTTAGATCCCGTCTTACTTTGTGTGGGAGAGAAACACGCTCCACTTTCAAAATCTAGAACACATCATAGGATTCTTCATGCTTATCTTTTTGCTGTTGTGTGTTCTTTATCTTTTCGTAGCTACTGCCATGTTTAGTTTTAGTTTTAGTTTGTCTTTAGCAAGAGCCTTGGCTTTTGTTTAGTTTATTGCTGGAACTCTCTTTAGTCTTTATGTTTATCTTGTTAAGAGAGTTGGTTGTTTCACTGAGTTGTGTCTTGTCTTGAAAGTAGGTAATTGAGGTTGCTATTTAATTTCAGTAGTAACTTGCAATGGTTTTGAGATATTGATGTGAGTAATGTTTGAACTTTTGGTGTCAAGAGCTCTTGCCTATTAGTGATAGGTGTCGTATTTTGGGCAATCCGTGTTTATTTTCAAAACCTACAAAATTAGTTGAGAACTTTAGCTACTAGATCGATCACTACTCTTTGGAGGGATCGAATATTAGAGTACACTCACGTACCATGAGTCGAGGATGCGCAAGGATAACCAAACCCCCATACACTCCTCCACGCGGTACTTGTCTCTTTGTGAACCTCCTTACTAGATTGAGAGTTACCTATAATAAGTGCATGAGTTCTTCGGACTAATGTAAGTATTGAAAGTTGACACTTCCACCTCCTCATTTTTGCTAGCCTCTCCCGTGCTGTGCATTGCCTTGTTCTCACTCCGAGAGTTGGCGTCCACCTTCACCGGTACATCCAAACCCTTGGCATGATACGCTCTTCCATCATAAACCTCCTTATATCTTTCCTCAAAACAGCCACCATACCTACCTATCAAGGCATTTCCATAGCCTTTCCGAGATATATTGCCATGCAACATCCACCTCTTCATGACTTGATCTTCATGTCATACATGTTCCTGCTACACTGGCAGAGGCATACATTGCATACATCATGATAGTTACATCTTCTTTATGATTTTGAGTACCTTGTAAAGTGTGAAAGATCTCCTTTACCTTCTTGTAAAATAGAGTGTTGCCCTTAAGTGAGGAAAAGATCCCAAAGTGGACACAATAAAAGATCCCAAAGAGGACAAATGAGAGTTAAATAGAAAGAGCCATTGAGGCCAGAAAAAATACAAAAAAATAGAAAAAAGAGAAAAAAGAAATAAAAAGAGAGAAAGGGGCAACACTACTATCCTTTTGAGAGATCCACACTAGTACTCCCTTTATACCCTTGTACTCCATAGAGATGATCATTATGCATATAGCTATGTGGGGACCTTCACACTATAGAACTTGGCTTGCATATTCCAAGGATGAGCCTCCTCAAACGAGCTCTAGGTCTTCATGAGCGAGCAAGTTAGATGCACCCCCACTAGTTCCATTGGAGAGCTTCTTAGCTCGTATGTGCATCCGTTGCATGGCAATCCCTACTCCTCACATCATATCTATCATATGGCCTTCTCTCGCCTATGGTTGTCCTCATTGATGTGAGTCTTTCTCACCCTTTTTTTCTTCCTCCTCCACCATATTTCTCTCTTTGCAATCCAAAGTGTCAACTCTCGTGCTTACGCTCATCCAGTGCATGAGTGCTCAAAATATCAAAAAGGAGTGGATCAAATTGACTTGTACCTGGCTAGTGGTCTGGGGACGAGTCAAGATAAGATTCCAAAGAAGACCGAGTGTGAAACTTTAGTAGATTGAGTTCTCAACAAAAATACTTTTTCATCTCTTATTCCCTATCCCCTTTCTTGCACGCAAAAACCATTTGGAGACATTCGAGTCACGGACAGCGAGAGCTCTTGCACCCAATGTTCTTTTGTTACTTGTTTCAATGCTAATATAGACTCTTGCATGTTATGACTTGAATTGAATCTCTAACCTTGATTGCTTTACTATTCAAAGTTCCTATATGGTTGCTAGCATGTCACCACAGAAATTATGTTGTTATCATTTACCTACTCGAGGACGAGCAGGAATTAAGCTTGGAAATGTTGATACGCCCAAAACGTATCTATAATTTCTGCTTGCTCCGTGCATGTGTTGTGTGATATTGCTATGATCTAGATACACTTTCATACACTTTTGATCATATTTGGACTAACCTATTAACTCAGTGCACCATAGTGCCAGTTCCTGTTTTCTGCTGTTTTTCTATTTCAGTTTTCCCCCATATAAAAAGTGCTCCAAAAATTTGGGAAAAATCAGATAAAAATCAGCGCAGAAGAACCTTCCGGAAGGACCTGAGTGGGGCCGGAGGGCCACCACCAGGGGCCCAGGCGCCCTGGTGGCGCGCCCCAGGGGCTGGCCGCGCCAGGGGGGCGCCTGGACCCCTGGTGGCCCCCCTGGTGCCCTACTTTGGCCCCTATTTATTCTCCCATCGCGGAAACTCTGATTCGAGACCCCTTTTCTCCAGAAGCAATTCCGATCTCCGCCGCCATCGCCATCAAGTTTCGGGAGGACAAAATTCTTGTGCCGGCACCCTGCCGGGACGGGGAAGTGCCCCCGGATTCATCTCCATCGCCGTTGCTTCCCTCCTCCATGAAGCGGGAGTAGTTCTCCCTTGGGGCTGAGGTTTCTACCAGTAGCTATGTGTTCTTCTCTCTCTCCGATGATGTGATCTTCATTGTGATCATAGGCTATGTTAATCTAGGTTGATCCCATGATATTTCCTCTTCCTCTATGCATTGGATTGATGTACTCAATTGATCTTATCTAGTATAATCCCCGAGACCAAGGTGACAGCGGTCTATTGGACATGGGTTAGAGGAATATTTTCATGAGTGATTTCCTCTTTTGTGTGTGGATTGAAGATTGAGAGTCTTTTGGTGCTTGTCTTTGACTATCCTTTAGATATGTTGTGGTGATTGTGTTACTCTCTTTGGATGGCCGCAGTGACATTGGGAAATCCATAGATGAGAACTATGAACTCTGAGGTGTGCCTTTGTAGCCCTACACAATTCTCGTCCTCTCTTGACCACAAAGGATTGACCTCCGAGTGCGTCTTCATTGCATGTTTTATGGGAAATATCATGTGATTAGACTATGTTAATGTTGTTGAGAGTTGCCACTAGTGAAAGTATGAATCCTAGGCCTTGTTTCCATCATTGTTACACCGTTTGCACTCACTTTTGTTACATGTTTGCTTGCTGCACTTTTTATTACAGATTTATATTAGTTCGTTTTACCACACCTATCACCCATATTTTACCATATCTTCGCCGAACTAGTGAACCTATACAACTCCTAGTTGTATTAGGTGTGTTGGGGACACAAGAGACTTCTTGTATCTTAATTGCAGGGTTGCTTGAGAGAGACCATCTTCAACCTCTACTTCCCTGAGTTTGATAAACCTTAGGTCATCCACTTGAGGGAAATTGCTGCTGTCCAACAAACCTCTGCGCTTGGAGGCCCAACATAGTCTACAAGAATAGAAGCGTGCGTAGACATCAGGGCAACAGTCTATATATTACAAAAAAGTATTGAAGATCTTTCACACTTTACAAAGTACTCAATCATAAAGAAGATGTAACTATCATGATGTATGAAAATGTATGCCTCTGCCAGTGTAGCGGGATATGCAATGATACTAGCGCGTCATGTACAAATGATTAGGGCAAGGCCCAACTAGCATGCGGCTCATCGATCAAGCAAGTAGCATGTATGACAAGAAGATCAAGTCATGACAAGATGGATATTGCATGGCAATATATCTCAGAAAGGCTATGGAAATGCCTTGATAGGTAGGTATGGTGGCTGTTTTGAGGAAGGATATAATTAGGTTTATGATGACAGAGTGTATCATGCCAAGGGTATGGATGTACCGGCGAAGGTGGACGCCAACTCTCGGAGTGAGAAGAAAGAAATGCACGGCACAGGAGAGGCTAGCAAAATATGGGAAGGTGGAAGTGTCAACTTTCGAATACTCACATTAGTCTGAAGAACTCATGCAATTATTATCGGTAACTCTCAATCTAATAAGGAGGTTCACAAAGAGACAAGTACCCCGACGAGGAGTGTATGGGGGTTTGGTTATCGTTGCGCATCCTCGACTCATGGTACGTGAGTGTAGTCTAATATTCGACCCCTCAGAAGAGTAGTGATCCATCTAGTAGCTAAAGTTCTCAACTAATTTTGTAAACTTTGAAAAAAAACACGGATTGCCCAAAATATGACATCACTAATAGGCTAAAGCTCTTGACACAAAAAGTCCAAACATTACTCAAAACAATACCTCAAAACTATTGGAAGCTACTACTACAAAAGAATAGCAACCTCAATTACCTACTCCAAGTCAAGACACAAAACTCAGTGCAACAGGCAAACTCTCTAAACAAGATAAACATGAAAAATGAAGAGAGTTCCAGCAACAAACTAAACAAAAGCTCTTAAAAAGATAAACATGAAAACTAAGAGCAAAACATGACAGCAGCTATGAAAAGATAAAGAACACACGCAGCAAAGATAAGCATGAAAAATCCTATGTTGTGTTCTAGATTTTGGAAGTGGAGCGTGTTTCTCTCCCACGCAAAGAAATATGGGTTCTAACTTGTTATGAACAGCAAGCAAAGCTAAAGAAAACTAAAAACAAAACCTAAGAGCGAGACGCTCCAAGCATAGCACATAACGCATGAAGTGATAGAAATATAGTGAAACGAGAGATGGACTGATAATTATTAATGGAGAAGGGGATGCACGGGGGCATCCCCAAGCTTAGACTCTTGAGTCTCCTTGAATATTTCTTGGGGATGCATGGGGGCATCTCCAAGCTTAAGCGCTTGACACTCCTGAATCTTCTTCCATCATCTTCCCTCTCACACTTGAAAACTCCCTTCATACATAACTCATCATAATCTGATTAGCGAGGTTAGTACCCATAATAAAATAATTTTTCCTCTACTGGAAATAAAGATATTCTTGAAGAGATACTATTTCTCAAGAATGTCAAAAAGTTTTTGCAAAGAAAAAAGAAAGCTTAAGGTTTGCAAAATGAAGGAAGGGCAAAACAGGACAGAATCTGTGAAAAACAGACCAGCAGGTAGTAAAGAATTTTTTAGAGATACTTCTGTAACTCAAATCAAAAAACTCAGAACATAAAAAAGTTCAGTAATTGTATAGAGCACGCTTTGTAAAAAATTCAGATCAAAAAGATGAACTGGGATTTTTCTCTGATTTTTCTAGTCACGAGGACAAAATCTGTTTTCTGGAGAGCATGTCACAACTTTCACTTCCCTTGTCATATGAGGCTATAAATGGCACAAAGCTTGAAAAGTAAAGATACAATGATCTACAGTAGTAACAATCATCAAGACCACTTAAAACAGAAGAAAACAAAAGGGAAAACCTAAATTCATTGCGGGATGCCTCCCGAAAGCGCTTCTTTAAAGCCATTAGATAGGCTTAATGCAAATAGATCAAGTTGTATCAATTGAACCATCATCAAGATCATCAAAAAGCTCTTCAATAATACAACCACTCCTAAGAGGTCTTTCAAATAAAGGCCTAATAAAGATACTTCTAGGAATAAAAGCAAAAGAGGGAAGATCAATTGGAGTCTCATTTATTCTATTAAAGAGAGGTATCTCTTCCAAAGTCTTCATAGTTTCAACCCCTTTGGCAATAGATAGATTGTTTTTGAAACGAGGAGCCTTTGGAACGTAAACGAACCTAGGTTCCTTCTTTTCCGGAATTTCCTCCTTTTTGGTCTTGATTGAGGATAAAGTAGTTCCTAGAGTGTCAATGATTTCCTCAATCTTATCAATCCTAGAAGGGTCCAAGTCATGGGATTTGATGGTCTCCAAAATTTAAAAAAAAATATGCATGGAGCTATCAAGTCTATTCAAATTCCCTTGAACCTTACGATCCAACTAGCTTATCTTGTTAATTCTTGGCATCTCTAGCTCTATCTTTTCAAGTTTTTTCATAATATGAGCTAGGGTAATGTCCTCTTGAATGCTAGCAACAGGGAGATATCCAACAAGATTTTCCATAACACTAAGAGCTTCCCAAACTGGGGCTTCTATGAAATTCCCATTGATAGCAGTATCTAGAATAAACCTATTCAAAGAAGTAATTCCAACATAAAAATTTCTAAGAAGGATAGTAGTGGATTGCTTCTTGGTGGCTCTTTTTTGAGAATCATTAATTCTATACCAGGCATCTTTCAGACTTTAACCACCCCTTTGTTTAAAGGTGAGAACTTCTGCTTCACCAAAGGCAAAAGGACCAGATATAATGACAACTATTAGCAAGGTAACTATTAATTTTATGTTTATTTTTTATAAAGGACACTAAAGCAAAAACTGAAAGGTAAACAAACAAGACTAAAAAGCAAAGATAAAAATAGTGTGCAACTCCCCTATCTTGAAGAGAGGAGTCCCCGACAACGGTGCCAGAAATTGCTTTGATGTCACGAGAGTTTACTTCTCGCCCCTCGTTGGTTACCCAAAGTGGAAGGTTGAGATGTAGACAGCAGCAAATTTCCCTCGGTGAAGATACCAAGGTTTGTCTCCAGTAGGACTCCGATAACGACAAGAAGGTGACAACGGCGCCAGAGATTGGCGGTTGTCGTGGACCTGCACACACACTAGATAGCTTTGCTCCCAATGAGTACAAAGGGGTTGTCAATCCCTCCGGCCTTGTTGTATACAAAGGATAAAACACACGGGATAATAATGATAGCGATAGCAACGGAAAAATAATAAAGCAGTAAATTGATAGAGGGTGTAAACAGTATTGGAAATATGGACCGGGGTCCTATGATGTTCACTAGTGATGTGTCTCTCCCAAAATAAGATAAAATAGCCATGCGAGGTAAAAAAATTACAGCTGGGCAATTGACACGATTATGTGCGCAAACAAATGCTAATTATGCTATGAAGAAAGGTAGAGGCTCAAAAGCATGGGCGGTAGGCCAAGACAAGTAGACCGAAATCCATCTGCATCTACCTACTAATCATCCACCTTGAGATATCTCTCCAGAACTTCTCCCTGGTATTAAGTTGTGAATCCCATCCAAAGTGTAAACTCAAAGCAACGGACAACTGCATTAAAGAACTTTGCGTAAAGTAAACAATCTTTGCACCCGCAAGTACAAGCACCGTTGTTTTCCCCCTTGTGGCAACAACACATCCCCTAGACTCATGTTTCTGTCACTCAAGCTAGTCATTGGGGGGCATGAACCCACAATCATGCATAACGCTCCCTCTTGGAGTCACTACCTACTACTTGGCCAAAGCAATAAAAAGAAAAGGAGAACATGCCAGAATTACTCAAGAACATAAATATAAAAGAGAAGAATCAAATATATAACTCAAACACAATCTGAACATAATCTCATAATCCATCGGATCCCAGCAAACTCAGCATAGCAACAGCAGAAATATTACATAAGTGCCTCGATCATGTAGGGCAGCTCACGAGGTCTAATCCATGACGAACAAAGAGGGGAGTAGAACATCACGAGGTCTAATCCAAGGTGGACTACTCACGGTTCATCCGGGAAGCGTCCATGGTGGTGGAGAAGCTCCCGGAGGTGATTCCTCCCTCCGGCAGGGTGCCGGGAAGAGGTCTTCTGGTGCTCCTGATCTTGGAAGCGCAGCGGCGGCGGAACAGAGGAGAAATAGCGAAAAAGGGTTCCTGTCTCGGGTTTTTGCGTCACGGGGAATAAATAGGCGAAGGGGCAGCCAGGGGGCCACCAGGGGTCCAGGCAACCCCGTGGCGCGGCCCCACCCTAGGGCGCGCCGGGAGGGCACCTGGGGCCCTGGTGGGTCCCCTCTGCCCCCCCCCCTCGGTGATTCCGGAAGCTTCCTGATTACTGATTTTTTATTGGATTTTTCCCGAATTTTTGGAGCACTTTTTATATGGGGGAAACCTGAAATAGAAAAACAGCAGAAAACAAGAACTGGCACTGGGGTGCACTGAGTTAATAGGTTAGTCCAAATATGATCAAAAGTGTATGGAAGTTCATCAATATCATAGCAATATCACAGAAAAGAGGCATGGAGCAAGCAGAAATTATAGATACGTTTTGGACGTATCAATGCGCGACCTCACTCGCCCAATCACCGCGGGCCCCTCGCCTCACCGTCGTGCTCGGTTCGCCGGCGGGCACGGCTGTGAAAGCCGTGGGCTTAACACTTCTCCATCTACCTATGACCAGTGGGCCAGGTGCCCCTAATCAGCCCCCTAATTAAATTAGCACTAAACCTGGGCCCAGCCTGTTTGTTAAAAAATAGATTATTAAAATTTGTCTCAATGACAGTGGGTCCCATTGGATAGATATTGTATTTTATTAAATGTAATTCCCTGGATATTTGTTTAGTCAATGACATAGGGGTCCCACCTCTTAATTTGACCAGTCAACCCACTTCTGGATAATGCTATGTTTTAATAATAAAGAAATTCAGAAATTGCTAGAAAATGATTTAAACTTCAAATATTAGTATCTTTTAATCCGTATATCAGATGGAAAAACTTTATACATGAAAATTGCTCAGAAAAATATAATGAATACGGATACGCCACTGGTGTATCCACCACACCCCTCTAACATACCGAACGTGGAACATTTCTCCTCTGGTTCATCTGTCTGTCAAACGACCGGAGCCGGTTAAACTTTCCAGATGAAAATGTTCTAAATACGAAAGTTATTCAGAATGAATCTACGAGCACATATACACTATCCACATGTCTGTCAGATGTCTCTAACACTGCAGACATGGAACCTTCCCCTCCGGATCATCTGTTCGGTAATCGATGGATACTGACGAGTCAACCCCGGATAAATTCCTACTCCGAGAAAATCACCGAACACTGCGTTAGAGCCCCGTTGCTTTGTGTCTTCTATGTCATACCTTTGTATTGCTATTATTGTTGTGTATTTACTGATTCTCCCCCCTTATTCTCCGGTAGACCCCGTTGTTTCCGCCGACGACACCGTTACCGGGTACAACTACTACATCGACGATCGTACCCCTACTGTCGAGCTTCCAGTCAAGCAGAGCCATTTCCCTTCCTCAGATATCACCTATCTTTTTCGTATATTTCTTGCACTACGCATTGATATTGCTGCTGCTACGTTACAATCCTATTCTATTGCCTAGCCTGTTCTTGTCGCCCCTTGATGTACTTTGCTTTATCCTATGCTGCCTATATATATATATATATATATATATATATATATATATATATATATATATATATATACAGCCGGTCTATTCTGACATCGTTGTCATAATACCATTACGACCTGCATCGTATCGCAAAGAGAACCACACTGCTGAATTCGAAGCACTACAGCTCGGGTAAAACAGAACAGCATGCACCGTTTTCGCTTCAACTTTTTTACCTTTTATCGAAATTGAGCGTACGATACACCTCTAGATTCGTATTGAAATGGAGCATCTTCCGTATGTTTAACACTTCTTCTAATTCCTCACGTATTAAGAGCAGTTTCGAAAACGGTGCGGCAACATACTTTTGCAGCGGGCGTATTTTCGCAATTTCTCTTAAACCGTTCATCGGAATGATGCAAATGATATACCGTTGGAAAGATATCGACAAGTCGCTCCATCCATATGCAGCACACTTTATCTAATTCCTGACGGTTTGAGAGGAATTTCAAATTTAAAAAATGCAGCCACTCTGTTTTTGATTTCCGGATCTCGTAGAGAGTCAAAAAATTTAACCGTTTGTCGAAACGATGTGTATGATACACCGTTGGATTCGTATGGAGTAGGAGCATCTTCTACATGTTGAAAAATTTTCGAGATTCTGCACGGTTTTGAAAGAATTTTAGAAAACGGTGGCGCTGCCCTCTTGTGGACAGCGGTAATTTTCGCGTAAGAATTTTCGATTCGTTCGTACGATCGATGCAATTGATACACGGTTGGATAGCTCTCGTCGAGGCACTCGATTTTCATGTATAACTTTCTCTCTAACTCCTTACGGTTTAAAAGTAGCGTCGATTTTACTAAAACGCGGACTCACTATTTTCGCGGAACAAAAAATCGGCGAGTGAACTGCATTGGTTTGCATCCGACAGTCAAGCGCACTGAATTATCGCCAAACAGACCGCACATGTTCTTCGCGGACCCATGAATCGACCAAGTGAACTGCATTCGCCGGGCAACCGCACCGCATTCGACGGGAAAGCGCACTTCATTATCCGCGAACAGAAACAAACGTGTGTTTTACGGATCCGAACTCGACGAAGCAAACTGCATTCGTCGGGCGCCGGTTGCATTCATCGACGGGAGAGAACTGCATATGTTTTTTTCAATTTTTTATGAGAACTTCAAAGTTCGCTTCGGAGGAAGTGAACCACGAGTACAAACAAAGATACAAACAAAGCGCACTGCAACATTTTTCAGTACATTGCATCGATACACCAAGCGCACTGCAATGTTAATAAAGCAAACCAGACTTGATTAAATCGCTCTACATCAAATGGACGAGCTGCAATTTTTTTTACCATACATAAATCCACTACAAAATTCACAGTTTGCAGTTCCATCTAACTAAACTGGAGCACACCAACAATTTCATTACAACGCAATGTGCTGCAAAATTTAAAAAAAAATAAACACATACAAAAAATGTGAACTACAACGGCATAGCATCAAATCCATCTCCTCACTGAAACCAAAAACACAGTGGACTATGCTCCAATCTGCACTGAATTGGGAAACGCACTGCAAATAAGAGCCACATGAACAAAAAAATGTAGAGCTCTTCACTGTCGTCAGGCATCAACTTCACGGCCACACACATCGAACCGCACCGCGCGTCGGTGCACTGCAAGCGCGGGATGCCTGAACAACAATGGAGGAGGGCCAATCCTTGATCCCAATGGACTACACTCGTATTTTTTCCTGCTGCTAGATGAACGGGGCAAGTTCACTTGATCCCAGGCCGCTCAGGGGGTAGGGGACGCCCCGAGTGTGTTGGCGTCCGCCGTGTTGAGGATTTGCCCATCGTCGGTAGAAGTCGTCAACAGGTTACTGCACAAACGAGATCCAGAAAATTGTGAGCTTTTGCCTCCGCACGCAAGAGATCGGAGGAAATCAGACCAGATCCGGCGGAGCAGAGTTGAGAGGAAGACATACCATGGGTGGTTGGCGGTGACCTCGCGGAGCTCCTTCATACGCTGCAAGATATACTGCAGATGACCAGATCAGCCATCAAAAACCTCCCCATCGCCTGCTCCGGTGGCGCGCTGCCTCAGGCCGCGAGAAGGCTGCTCTCGGCGCGGCCATCCCCAGCAGGATGGGAGGAAGAAGTTGGCCCGCTCGTCCGCGGCAGCGTGATACACGAGATAGCTTCTAGTCCCTCGTTGGTTACCCCAAGTGGAAGGTGAGATGTAGCGTAGCAGCAAGTTTCCCTTAGCAAAGATGCTAAGGTTGAGTGTCGGACCAGTAGGACTCCAACAGATACAAGAAGGTGGTGAAGTGAACAATGGCGCCGTTCACAACTCAAAGTTGCTTACTTCACCTGGACCTGCAAACACAACAGATAGCTTTGCTCCCAACGAGTACAGAGGAGTTGTCAATTCCTCCGGCCTTGTTGTTTACAAAGGATAAAACGCACGAGATAATAATGATAGTGATAGCTACGGAAAAGTAAATACTGAAAGTAAATTGAAGGCGTAAACAATGGTAGAGGTATGGACCGGGGTACTATGATGTTCACTCGTGATGTCTCTCTCCCAAAAGACGATAAAATAGCCATGCGAGGTAAACAAATTACAGCTGGGAAATTGACATGATTATCTACGCAAACCAATGCTAATTATGCTATGCATAAAGGAAGAGGCTATCCAGAACATCTCGCTGGTATTAAGTTGCGAATCCCACCCAAAGTGTAAACTCAAAGCAACAGACAACTTCATTAAAGAATTTTGCGTAAAGTAAACAATCCTTGCACCCGCAAGTACAAGCACCGTTGATTTCCCCCTTTTGGCAATAGCACATCCCCTAGACTCATGTTTCTGTCACTCAAGCTAGTCATCGGGGGGCATGAACCCACAATCATGCATAACGCTCCTTCTTGGAGTAACTACCTACTACTTGGCCAAAGCAATAAACAGCAACGGAGAACATGCAAGAATTACTCAAGAATATAAATATAAAATAAGAGAATCAAATATATAACTCAATCACAATCTGAACATAATCTCATAATCCATCGGATCCCAGCAAACTCAACATATCAACAGCAGAAAGATTACATAAGTGCCTTGATCATGTAGGGCAGCTCACGAGTTCTAATCCATGAAGAACAATGAGGGGAGGAGAACATCACATAGCTACTGATCATAGACCCATGGTCCAAGGTGGACTACTCACGGTTCAACCGGGAAGTATCCATGGTGGTGGAGAAGCTCCCGGAGGTGATTCCTCCCTCTGGCAGGGTGCCGGGAAGAGGTCTTCTGGTGCTCCCGATCTTGGAAGCGCGGCGGCGGAGGAACAGAGGAGAGATTGCGAAAAAGGGTTCCGTCCCCGAGGGTTTCTCGTCACGGGGAATAAATAGGCGAAAGGGGGAAGCCAGAGGTGGGCCAGGGGCTCCAGGCGCCCCCTTGGCGCGGCCAGGAGTGGGGCCGCGCCCTCTGGCCGCCTGGGCCCCCATGGCTCCCCTCTGGCCCCTCTCGGGCTCTTCGCGAAGCTTCTGGTACGCTGATTTTTCCTATATTTTTCCCAGAATTTTTCTGGTACTTTTAATAAGGGGGAAACCTGAAATAGAAAAACAGCAGAAAACAGGAACTGGCACTGGGGTGCACTGAGTTAATAGGTCAGTCAAAATATGATCAAAAGTATATGGAAGTTCATCAATATCATAGCAATAACACACAAAAGAGGCATGGAGCAAGCAAAAATTATAGATACGTTTTGGATGTATCACAGCGCGCCCGTCGTCGGCACGCCCGTGCGGTGGGAGGAACAAGCGGGGTGGGCGGCGGTGGGCCGTCGAGGCCAGGGCAGGGGGCTGGTGGTGCGCCGCCGGCGACAGAGTCGGGGGATAGAGGTGCGCCGCCGGGTCCATGGGCGGGGGCTGGAGGTGCGCCACCGGGGTCGTGGGCGGGGGGCGTGGGGTGGAGTTGAGCCGCCGGTGGATGGGAGGAAGAAGGTGGGCTGCGGGAGGAGTGGTGGATGGATCGTTGGGCGTGGGGGTGAAGTGGGGACAAGTGGTGGGTCGGTGTGGGGCGTGGCACGAGACAAAAGCGGTGGGTGAGGCTCGGTTTCTTCGTGAAATTTTCGTGGTTCGTGTGCGGCTGCGTGTTTGGGTGCGTGGTTCGGGTGCGGCCGCGGTGCGTTGCCGCTCTAGAAAGTGGGTTAGGTGGGGAGTTGTTGGCAGAATAAGGGGGTGTTGTTAAAATAAGAGTTTTAAGGGGTGTTGTTAGAACAGACCCACCCTATATATATATATATATATATATATATATATATATATATATATATATATATCTTATTCAGAAGTGAACCCTGCGCATTCTTAGTCTACTAGGATTAGATAGAGGGCTGTGAACACTCTGGGAGTTAACGCGGATACAAATTATATATAACTGCACAGGTACGGTACAATGCAGACACCGCCTAAGGCCCTTACCTCGGCTCTTCCTAGCCACATCAAATGTGAACTATCGAGGAGTAATCCCCGTACTCCACTCGTTGCTGACTCTGTACAGCCGCCCTAGGGTCCTGAACACGGTTGTCCTTAAAGGTAAGAACTCGGGTGACCCAACGGTGCCCGCGAGTGGTATTGCGATGGGACGACAGGGAGGGTACGACCGTTGTACAGGTGTGCTTGGACCCTGATCGTTGGCCTCGAGAGTTACCAAACCACGAAAGTCGAGCTCCTCCAGGAGCACACGCGAGACAAGGTAAGGAGACAGTTCACCTTGTTGGTAACCGCGTGCTTTGACGGGACGACAGGGCAGACACCGATGTACTGGTGGTCCTGTCTGCTGTTCGTTGTCCATTGTGTTAACTAGTCGGGCAACGATAACTGTTGTCCGCGAGATAATAAAATGACTAAGGGTTCGGTGGATGACTTGAGTAGTGACGGGGATCGGCCCCGGCAAATCCCATGGTCAAGGACCCTAGGTTATGTTGGGGATCGGCGTAGAAAACAAAAAAATTCCTACCTACGAGTCCCGAACCCAAGATCTATGATATGTTGATGTATGTAACGGAAGGAATCGATGTTCATACCTTTGACGACCGAAAGAGGGAAACGTTCCTCGAACGTGGTTGGCGTAGACTCTGATCCTACGACCTCCCTGTCGTGTTGAAGAACCTCCGACGATGAAGTAGCACCACACGTGTAGTGCCTCGCGCGATTACACACGTACGGTGCAACCGACGTCCCTCCGGGCTCCGAACCAGAAGAGCAGCGGAAAGAAGATTGATCCGGATCCCGATTCCGGAAGCGCGACGGAGTCCGGATGATGGTGAAACCCCCAACCAGGTGCAAACTCCAAACCAGGGGAGTCCGCTCTAGGTCGGAGAAAGAGAGAGAGAGAGAGAAACTCAATGATGTGTTGAAAAAGGCACCCCCACCCCTCCTTATATAGGCCAAGGAGGGGCTCCACCCCCTCCCCTTCCCACATGTGGGACTAAACCCCCAAGGGGGGGAGTGGTGCGCCTAGGAGGGGGGATGGGGCCCTCCCTTGGTGCCAAGCCCAATGGGGGAGGCTCCCCCTTCCCCTCATGGGCCTTTTAAGGCCCAAATACCTTTTCACCTTTTTAAATAATTATTTAAATTATTTTTAATATTTAATTCTGTCAATTAAATAATAAAATATATTTAAACATTAATATATATTATTTTGAATCTTTCAAAATATCCGGAACAGCTTCCGGCACCTCCCGGTACATTTCCGGTGTTTTCTCTCTTTTCACTGATGATCCCGAATCAATCCTTAATGCATCGATTGCCCTTAAGTGTGACACCCTACGGTCCGGGAAACAGTAGACATGATCGAGACACTCTCTGACCAATGACCATCACGTGGGCTCTGGTTACAATCCTTGATGTGCCCCTACACTTCCATCGAATAAACTTCGTCGCTGTTGAACCGTTAACAATATGACTTGATCCCTTTGTGCTTCGGTACTATGTTTGTCCGAGGTATGATCGTCGGTATCCAATACCTAGTTCTTCCTCGTCTCCGACATAACATGTTTACTCGTCTGTGAATATTACATCTCTTGTGACCTAGTCACTTGCTTGCAAGCTATTGATGCAACACCACCGAGTGGGCCCAGAGTACCTATCCGTCAATCGGATTGACAAATCCCGCTCTGATCTATTTCATACTCCTCAACATATCTACTTCGGAATACCCAAGATACACCTTTTCAGTTACCATGTTTCAGTGTAACGATTAATGCACTCAAAGCATCCTAATAGATAGCAATTATGTATGATCATCACGGTCTAAGGATTCAGACACTATGTTATTAAGTCATCGCAATGCTGAACTTATGTGACTTGATCACACTGCAATGCTTAAGGTGGGTGTGTGTCCATCACACCATTCTCCTAATGGTATGACCTCATTGTCAATAGACTATTATGTTCTCATGATCAGGAAACCTTGATCATCAATTGCCCAGTGAGCTAGTATGCCTGAGTTTAACTAGGGACCAGGTTGTGATATATCACACGTGTATTAATGTTTCCGCTTAATACAGTTCTAGCACAATATATAACGTATTATGAACAAACAGATATGTGACAAATATCTTTATTAATTTGCCTCTAGGGCACATATCCAACAGTCTCCTACTTGCACTAGAGTACAAATTACACTAGTTTACATCAGGTATGTATCTAACACCAATAGTCTCTCGGTCTTGTTCAAACTTGGCTTGTGGAAGAGGTTTAGTCATTGGGTCTGACGGATTCAGATCCGTATGTATTTTGAAAATCCTAGTATGGCCATCCTTGACGTAGTCCCGCGTCACATGGAAACGCCGGAGAATATCCTTGGCTGTAGATTGAGTCCTCGGCTCCCTTGCGTTAGCAATGGCACCCGTATTGTCGCAATAAATTCTAGCAGGGTGAGTGCAACTAGGGAATACGCCAAGCTCGATGACAAACTTCTTCAGCCAATGTGCTTCGTTTGACGCTTCGCAAGCGGCAATATACTCCGACTCCATCGTAGATTGGGCGACCACTGACTGCTTTCCGCTCCTCCAGCTAATCGCACCACCATTCAACATAAACACGTATCCCGTCTGGGATTTTGAGTCATCGGGATCAGTACCAAGACTGGCATCGACGTAACCTGTTACGGCGAGCTCTTCTTCACATCCTCCATAGACAAGAACTAGATCCTTAGTTCTTCGTAAGTACTTAAGGACGTTCTTCACTGCAATACAATGATCCATTCCAGGATTACTTTGGAAACGATTAGTCAGACTTACCGCCAGGGCCACATCTGGTCGAGTACACAACATAGCATTCATGATAGAACCTATGGCTGAGGCATAGGGCTTTGAGGAAATTTCCTCCCTTTCTTTTATTTTTGCTGGGCATTGAGTCACACTCAATTTACTTCCTTTCATAACGGGCAAGAGGCCTCTCTTGGCGTTATCCATATTGAACCTCTTCAATATCTTCTCAAGGTAAGTTCTCTGACTCAGTGCTAATAGGCGTCTTGATCTATCTCTATAGATTTTAATGCCTAATATGTATGCAGCTTCACCTAGGTCCTTCATGGAAAATTGTCCATTCAAATATTCCTTTACCCCCTCTAGAAATTTCACATCATTCCCTATCAATAATATGTCATCCACATATAGTACTAGGAATGCCACAGAGCTCCCACTCGCTTTCTTATAAACACAGAATTCTTCTTCATTTTGGACAAATCCAAAAGCTTTGATCACCTCATCAAAACGAAGATTCCAGCTCCGAGATGCTTGCTTCAACCCATAAATGGACCGTTGAAGTTTGCATACCTTACCAGCGTCCTTAGGATCAATAAAACATTCCGGTTGTACCATATACAACTCTTCCTCAATGTTGCCATTTAGGAACGCGGTTTTCACATCCATCTACCATATTTAATAATCGTAATAGGCAGCAATTGCTAGCAATATCCGGATAGACTTTAGCATCGCTACGGGAGAGAAAGTCTCTTCGTAGTCAACTCCTTGAATTTGTCGGAAACCTTTTGTGACAAGTCGAGCTTTATAGACAGATACGTTTCCGTCTACGTCAGTCTTTTTCTTGAATATCCACTTATTCTCGACGGCCTTTCGGTCCTCGGGAATATCCACCAAAGTCCATACTTTGTTGGCATACATGGAGTCTATCTCGGATTTCATGGCTTCCAGCCATTTCTCGGACTCGAGTCCCTCGATTGCTTCTTTGTAGTTCGCAGGTTCGTCAGGTTCATTTAACATGACTGCATTGACAAGTTTCCCATAAAACTGAGTTTTTACTCGGGCTTTTGATGACCTGCGGGGTACAATAGGATCCTCTTCATCTTGATCATGATCATCATGTATGTCACGATCGTTATGAACATCATGATGATCGTTCTCTTCAGCTCCCACTACGGAAGATGGTTCCGGAACAACTTCCATTGCCATTTCTTCCACTTAGTGTGATTGGTCAATCATCTCGTTGAAGTCTATTTTCCTCCCACTCAATTCTTTCGAAAGAAACTCTTTCTCAAGAAAGCATCCAGTCTTGGCGACAAACGTTTTGCCCTCAGACTGGTTGTAGAAGGTGTATCCAACGGTTTCCCTTGGATATCCCACAAAGATGCACTTATCCGCTTTTGATTCGAGTTTGTCAGGATGAAGTTTCCTAACATAAGCCTCACAACCCCAAATCTTCAAGTGAGACAACTTTGGTTTCTTGCCATGCCATTCCTCAAATGGTGTTGTCTTTACGGATTTGGACGGTGCCCTATTAAGAATGTAAGCGGTAGTTTCTAATGCATACCCCCAGAATGACACAGGTAAGTCGGTATGAGACATCATCGATCGTACGCTATCCAATAAAGTTCGATTACGTCGCTCAGAAACACCGTTACGCTGAGGTGTTCCTGCCGGCGTAAGTTGTGATACAATGCCACAAGTCTTAAGATGATCGCCAAACTCGTGACTTAAATACTCGCCTCCTCGATCGGATCGAAGGTGCTTGATTTTCTTCCCGAGTTGATTCTCGACCTCACTCTGAAATTCCTTGAACCTTTCAAAGGTTTCAGACTTATGTTTCATTAAGTAGATATACCCATATCTGCTTAAGTCATCTGTGAAGGTCACGAAGTAATGAAGACCATTTCGTGTGGGGACGTTCATAGGTCCACATACATCTGAATGTATGATCCCTAACAAGTCTTCCGCACTCCCCATTGTTCCATTGAATGGAGTCCTTGTCATCTCGCCCATAAGGCATGGTTCACATGTGTCAAGGGATCCAAAATCCAATGACTCCAGAAGTCCATCATCATGAAGCTTCTTCATGCGCTTTTCACCAATATGACCAAGTCGACAATGCCACATCGTCATGTGTTCTTCACCACTAAGTTTTAATCTTTTGGCCTCTACGTTATCAATATGAATTATATCACAATCGAGATTAAGAATGAATAAGCCATTTTTCTCTAGTGCGTGAACATAAAACACATCATCCTTATAATTCGCACAACCAATTGTATCTGACTTAAAAGAATAGTGGTCTCGCTTCAAGCAAGAACCACTAACGATGTTCACACTCAATGCGGCTACATAGTAGCACTTATTCAAAATCAAAACTAATCCCGAAGGGAGACTAAGATGCTTCGTGCCGACCGCCACCACTTCAATCCGGCAGCCGTTTCCCATGCGCATCGTCACTTCATCTTTCATCAAGCGTCGCCTATTCCGTAGCCCCTGAGAGGAGTTAGAAATGTGAGCAACAGATCCTGTATCAAATATCCAGGATTTGTTCCCAGCGCTTGTTAAGAAAAGATCAATAACATGTATATCAAATATACCTTTGTCTCTTCTAACAATCTTGCCAGCCTTCTTATCCTCTAGGTACTTGGGGCAGTTGCGTTTCCAGTGACCATCACCCTTGCAGTAGAAGCACTCAGCGCCAGGCTTGGGGCCAGGTTTGGGTGCCTTACGAGGAGTGACAACTGGCTTGTCACCCTTCTTCGGGCTTCCCTTATTTCCCTTCTCCTTCTTGCCAGACTTCTTGAATTCAATGGTCTTGTTGACCATGAATACAACATGCTCCTTCTTGATCTCAACCTTAGCAGTTTTCAGCATGGCAAATAACTCAGAAGGGGTCTTAGTCATCCCCTGCATGTTGTAGTTCAACACAAAGCCTTTGTAGCTAGGGGGCAGCGACTGCAGCACCCTATCAACAGCAAGTTCATCTGGAATCTGACATTTCAGAGCATTCAAGCGTTGAACGTAGCCAGACATCTTGACCACGTGCTCACTAACACTGCTATGTTCATTCATCTTTGCTGAGAAGAAAGCTTCAGAAGCCTCATAACGTTCAGCCCTGGCTTGGGGTGCAAAGACGGCCTTGAGGTCGGTGATTATCTCATATGCACCCATCCTCTCAAAGCGTTTCTGCAGCTCAGCCTCCATGGAGTAAAGCATTCCACTCTGGACAAGGTTGTAATCATCCGTCTTGGAGAGGTAGACATTCTTCTCATCCTGACTAGCGTCTGCTGGTGGTTCTTCACCTAACGCGGCCTCTAGTATGTATGCCATCTTGAGGGGAACGAGGAGAATCCTCAGAGTGCGGAACCGGTTGGTGAAGTTTGACCCATCGGTTCTCAGATTTTCTTTGTCTAGAAATGACCCTAAGTTGAATGAGGGGCGAGGTGCAGCCATCTACAATGGTTATTTGCAAAACACATATTTAGACTTTGTTCATAATTGGAGTTCAATTTTAATTAATTCTAAAACTCCCACTTAGTTAAACATCTCTCCAAATTTACTAAGTGTTTAACATAATCCTAGTTTGAATGATCGTCCTCGAATATCACACGGCCGACGACACATCTCCCTAGGTAGGCCATCATGCCAATCATATCCGTTATATGACTCATGCTTAACCTTTCAGTCATCCGTATCCCAATCTCATATCAACATATGTCAAGCCTGCCAGTCGAACCTTAGTGTATGGCTGTTCAGCAAGGCCATATCTGCATATGCTAGGCTTGCCAAACCCAACCTCATGCGATCGCTAATGTATGTATGACACCCGATCGTCACGGCATGCCTATCATAAAGAGATCCTTCCAAGCAGTGCCCACTAAGGGAGAATACAATCATGGTATTGAGAGAGATTATCCTATCATGCTACCTCGCATATCTAGCATATTAGCAAGACATGAAGTAAAACTGTAAATCATACAAGCTATGATCCCCCCTTACATGCAAATTAAAGTTAAAACGCCTTCTACTTTATCTTTTGCAAGTTTTATGTGGCTGCTAAGGGGTTTCGAGAGAGAACCGCTTTCTATCCTGCGAAAACAAGCCACAACACCAATCCTGCAATCGTCTCTATTACACCCCTGTCGGGGCCCTCCGTTGCAAATGTCTTCGCGTCGCTAATGTTAGAGAGACAGACACCCCCCAGCCACTTATATGGTACAAGCCATATGTCAAGCGTGGAACCAGTCTCGCGTAAACGCGCAAGGTCGGTCGGGGCCGCTTCATCAGGACATTGCAGCAATGCTAAACGAGTACACGTGGGAGGTTAACAATTGGAGAATTGATGCCCACATCCTAGATGTGTTCTACCCGTACAATACATCTACGCATAGCCTTGCTCATGATACCACTGTTGGGGATCGGCGCAGAAAACAAAAATTTTCCTACCTACGAGTCCCGAACCAAAGATATATGCTATGCTGATGTATGTAACGGAAGGAATCGATGTTCATACCTTTGAAGACTGAAAGAGGGAAACGTTCCTCGAACGTGGTTGGCGTAGACTCTGATCCTACGACCTCCCTGTCGTGTTGAAGAACCTCCGACGATGAAGTAGCACCACACATGTAGTGCCTCGCGGGATTACACACGTACGGTACAACCGGCATCCCTCCGGGATCCGAACCAGAAGAGCAGCGGAAAGAAGATTGATCCGGATCCCGATTCCGGCAGAGCGACGGCGTCCGGATGATGGTGAAACCCCCAACCAGGTGCAAACTCCAAACCAGCGGAGTCCGCTCTAGGTCGGAGAAAGAGAGAGAGAGAAACTCAATGTTGTGTTGAAAAAGGCACCCCACCCCTCCTTATATAGGCCAAGGAGGGGCTCCATCCCCTCCCCTTCCCCCATGTGGGACTAAACCCTCGAGGGGGGGAGTGGTGCGGCTAGGAGGGGGGGATGGGCCCCTCCCTTGGCGCCAAGCCCAAGGGGGGAGGCTCCCTTTTCCCCTCATGGGCCTTTTAAGGCCCAAATACCTTTTCACCTTTTTAATTAATTATTTAAATCATTTTTAATATATAATTTTGTCAATTAAATAATAAAACATATTTAAACATTAATATATATTATTTTGAACCTTTCAAAATATCCGGAACAGCTTCCGGCACCTCCCGGTACATTTCCGGTGTTTTCTCTCTTTTCACCAATGATCCCGAATCAATCCTTAATGCATCTATTGCCCTTAAGTGTGACACCCTACGGTCCGGGAAATAGTAGACATGATCGGGACACTCTCTGACCAATGACCATCATGTGGGATCTGGTTACAATCCTTGATGTGCCCCTACGCTTCCATCGAATAAACTTCATCGTTGTTGAACCGTTAACAATATGACTTGATCCCTTTGTGCTTCGGTACTATGTTTGATCGAGGTATGATCGTTGGTATCCAATACCTAGTTCTTCCTCATCTCCGAAATAACATGTTTACTCGTCTATGAATATTACATCTCTTGTGACCTAGTCACTTGCTTGCAAGCTATTGATGCAACACCTCCGAGTGGGCCCAGAGTACCTATCCGTCACTCGGATTGACAAATCCCGCTCTGATCTATTTCATACTCCTCAACATATCTACTTCGGAATACCCAAGATACACCTTTTCAGTTACCATGTTTCAGTGTAACGGTTAATGCACTCAAAGCATCCTAATAGATAGCAATTATGTATGATCATCACGGTCTAAGGATTCAGTCACTATGTTATTAAGTCATCGCAATGCTGAACTTATGTGACTTGATCACACCGCAATGCTTAAGGTGGGTGTGTGTCCATCACATCATTCTCCTAATGATATGACCTCATTGTCAATAGACTATTATGTTCTCATGATCAGGAAACCTTGATCATCAATTGCCCAATGAGCTAGTATGCCTGAGTTTAACTAGGGACCAGGTTGTTATATATCACACGTGTATTAATGTTTCCGCTTAATACAGTTCTAGCACAATATATAACGTATTATGAACAAATAGATATGTGACAAATATCTTTATTAATTTGCCTCTAGGGCACATATCCAACAGGTTAGTCATAGAGAAGGCACAGGTTGAACAATACTCGTCGGCTAACAGGAGAAGCACTTCCTTCTCGATATTATTGCTTGAGGGGGTGATTACAAGGGAGGCCAAGGCGAGTTCTCTCAAGACTAGGAGAGTAGATGTGTATTGGATTGATTTGGACATCTCCCCTCCCAGCCTTTATATACTAGGCTAGGTCTCGGGGAGTCTGTACTAGGTTACAAGGATAGTTTCCTAGTTCTAGTCTTGCCTTGTACGCCAAGTCGTGCCTTCCATACTAGTCATGGACTCCCACGTCGGTGCTTGATCGGGCCAGTCGTGGGCCTGTTGCGTCTTCCTAGCGGGCCTTCTGTCTTCATATGCACCGAGTATCCCCATACGCAGGAGTCGTGGGGTCACCCCCTCGTCAGTAGCCCCCGAGTGCCTGGGGGACTCGAAGAGTCGCGCAGGGACTCGAATTCGTCAACGGTTTATTGATTTTAGGCGCGGCATTGCCGCGGGTCGCTGGCAGTTTTGAGCCATGACAATACCTGTTTCGAGGGATTGCTAAGCTGAAAGGGCCCAAGGAGTCGACTGGTCGAGCCGTGTGAATTGCGCTAGTGGAAAATACCGCAGTAGCCCAATCAAGCTCACGTCCCTCGACATGAACTTGGAACGACCGGTCTCAAGCAAAGTCATGCCACTGCAGGTCTTATAGGATCAATTGCTGCCAGTCTAAGAAAATAGCCTGAGCGCGTCTGCTCGGCTCTTTCTATCATGCGAGCGCATGGAAAATGTCGGGAGTGAAATCGCTCTAGGGCAAGTCCCGGCCCGGCCGTTCTGCGCAGCGGGGTCTTACCTACACGCTAAGCTTGCGTGGCATCTGGGTACAGTGTGTCATAGCCCAGGCATAATTTTTTTTGTAGAGGCACGGAGCCTGGTTAGTGATGCACCCGCTTGGAATAAACAATCAAGTGAGATATTTAGCAGCCGCTCGCGGAGTTTCTAATGAACTCAGGCAAGGAAAATAAGAAAGCACCCACTCGGAAAGTCATCGTGTGCGCGAGTAGATCATATTGTTGAAATGCTGAGTCTTTTTTTCGAGTAGTCACTCGAATGCTTTACTGACTTTAGGGTGAGGGAGCACCCGAACTCTGAGAGTATCTTGTTTCTGCTGGTGCGAGTGACCACTCGAGCACGTCTTTGCCTTCTGGGTGAGGGAGCACCCGAACTCGAATAAAGGTACTCCCGATGGGAGTAAGAGATTTTTAGAATTAGAAAATTTTGACATCAAGAAATAGGTGGCTTTTGGAGTCTTTTTGTTTTTTCCAATTGCTTTTATCTTGATCCGTCCCTCTTGAGATGTCACGCTGATATGCATTGGCATGTTATTTGATGACCTATGATGATGCTTGCTTTTTTGATCCGTCGCGTCTTCTGGGCCGTCATAATGATGATTGGAACGTCATGCTGCGTGGTGCCTGTTGGGTTTCCAATGCTTGTATGGGAATCAGGCGAGATTTGACGTGCCCTTTAAATAGTGCTGACCGTGGGAAGGCATCTTGCCTTGGAATTCGTAACGCATAGCCCGTTTGGTCTTTGAAGCAATGATAGCGCCGCTTGGGCTTCTGCGTGTTTTCCCTGGTTTTCCCTTGGATTGCTCTATAAATACCTCCTATGGTTGCCTGTCCTTGGCATCCATTCTTCGCATCTTTCTCTTCTGCTTCTTCTTCATATGGCGCCCAAGCGTGGTGGTGGTGTGACTGGGCGAGGTCGTGGCCGCCGTGGCCGTGGTGGCCGCACGCCTCGCTCTTCCCGCGGTGGACATCGCGGAGTTGTGTCGGCGCCTTCTTCTTCTTCTTCCATGGAAGAGGGTTTTTGGCGCTATGATTTTCTTTTGCGTGTTCTTAGCCGGAACGCTGCCCGGATTCCTCTTCCGTTCTCGTTTGCCTCCATTGCTTTCGAGCATAATTTGAGGGGTTTCTGGCTCCGTCTTCACGGATGCGCTCGGTCTTCTTCTTGGGTGGAGTTGGAAGTTGATAATTCATCCTTGATTTTCCTTGGGTCTGGCTGGAGGGCGTTTTCCCGTCGGTTGAATCTGCGCGACGGAGATAGCCTTTGCTGTCGTTCTAACGGCGAAGATACTCTTACTGTCCGTGCATTTGATGCCAGTGGCAATCGTCTGGATCCATACTGGGAGGAAATAAGAAGTGGTGATTCCGATGGATCGAGTGGTGGTTCGCCTGCTTCTCCCGTGTCTCCGTCTTCGGCTGATTCCTCGGCTGATGGTGCTTGCTCTTCTAGTTCTAAGGATGAGCTGGACGTCAAGCCGGTCGTCAAGCGGCTGCATCAGTAGGCGAGGCACCTTGTAGAACTGGAGGACAGCGACCTGCTTCTTCGCGGACTGAGTTGCTACTTTGTCTGTGGTGATGCTTGTCAGGTTGCGGTACGAAAGTGCTAATTATCTCAGCATGAGCATACATGTAGAAGTCACAATTCCTTGGGATAATTGTAACCCGTCCTGTAGCTGCTTGGTCCTTCTATAGTGATAACTGTCTTTAAACTCCTTTGTAACGAAAAAGTGTGCCCAACTCCTTTGTAATGAAGACTGCTTTCGACTCCTTTGTAATAAAAAAAGTGTGCTCGTCTCCTTTGTAATGAAAAACTGTCTTTGACTCCTTTGTAATGAAAAAAGTGTGCTCGTCTCCTTTCTAATGAAAAACTGTCTTTGACTCCTATGTGAAGGAGAAATTTCTTCGACTCCTATGTGAAGGAGAACTATCTTCGACTCCTATGTCAAGGAGAACTATTTTCGACTCCTTTGTGAAGGAGAGTTGTCTTCGACTCCTATGTGAAGGAGAACTGTCTTCGACTCCTATGTGAAGGAGAACTGTCTTCGACTCCTTTGTAATGAAGACGTCCTTCGGGTGCGCGGCAGCGCTCCCGATGGGAGTAGCCCCCGAGGCTACATTTGATTTGTAGAATTAGGCGTAGGATGTGATCTTTGTCTACATGGGTTGACTTTTCCCGCTGCTATTTATTCCAAGTTTTGATCGGGTGCGCGTCAGCGCTCCCGATGGGAGTAGCCCCCGAGTCTTTAGGTGATCGCTTAAGATCAGGTGAAGACTAAAGAACTTTGCGTTTTTTGATATGATTCTTTTTTCGGTGTTTGCAGATGAACTTGCGTTTCTCTGGGGGAGTTTATGCTCGAGCCCCCGAGTGCTTTTGAGTATATTCGCATGAGCGAGGATAGCGTCTCCCGGGGGGAGTTTATGCTCAAGCCCCCAAGTTCTTTTAAGTATAGTCGCATGAGCGAGGATAGCTTCTCTCAAGGGGAGTTTATGCTCGAGCCCCCGAGTGCTTTTAAGTATAGTCGCATGAGCGAGGATAGCGTCTCTCGGGGGGAGTTTATGCTCGAGCCCCCGAGTGCTTTTAAGTATAGTCGCATGAGCGAGGATAGCGTCTCTCAGGGGGAGTTTATGCTCGAGCCCCCGAGTGCTTTTAAGTATAGTTGCATGAGCGAGGATAGCGTCTCTCGAGGGGAGTTTATGCTCGAGCCCCCGAGTGCTTTTATGTATAGTCGCATGAGCGAGGATAGCGTCTCTCGGGGGGAGTTTATGCTCGAGCCCCCGAGTGCTTTTGAGTAAAGTGTTTGGGCAGCATTATTTTATTTCTTCAATTTTTACATGAGTTGCCGATCGGTGCTGCTGTCGATGTCTCTGACGGGGACTAGAGGACTATGGGTAGAACAGGCGTGGATTCTCTACGTTCCATGGATTTCCCACGACCTCATTGGTCCTCGGGTTCTTCAACCTGTATGCGCCTCCTCCTATGACTTCCGAGATGATGAACACCCCTCCCATTGCGGGGAAAGCTTGTGCACTTTTTCCTGTATCAGCCGTAATACGAGGTCTCCTTTGGTGAAAGTTCTGGTCCGCAGGCGACTGCTTTGATATGTGCGCAGTTTGTCTTGGTATACTTCAGATCTTGTGATGGCTGTGTCCCGTGCTTCGTATGCTATGTCTTTGTTGTTCTGCGGCGCTTCTTCCGCCTCTTCCTCTTCGTACCCTGAGATTCTGGGGGCTCCAAATTTTAAGTCGTGCGGCAGAAGTACTGCTTCTGCCCCGTATACCAGGAGAAAAGGTGTATACTGGGTTGAGCTGTTTGGGGTGTTGTGCAGGCTCCATAATACCGCGGGGAGTTGTTCTACACAGTTTCATGCGGCTTGTTCTAGTGGTGCGAGGAGTCGCTTCTTTATTCCTCCGCATACTAGGCCGCTTGCTTTCTCCACTTGGCCGTTGGACTGCGGGTGTGCGAATGATGCGTAGTTGATTTTGATGCCCAACTCTTGACAGAAGTTTTGGAATCCTGTTGTTGTGAAGTTTGTGCCATTGTCTGTGATGATGTTGTGTGGTACTCCGAATCTGAAGATGATTGACTTGATGAAGTTGACTGCCGTGAGGGCTGTTGAGCTGGTGATTGGTACTGCTTCGATCCATTTGGTGAACTTGTCGACTGCGATTAGTAGGTGCATTCGTCCTCCTTTTGAGGATTTCTTGAGTGGGCCTACCATGTCGAGTCCCCATGTGGCAAATGGCCATGACAACGGTATGGTTTTGAGTTCCGATGCTGGGGCGTGCGGCCTGCTGGCGAAATTTTGGAAGGCGATGCAGCGCCGTACGATGTCATCTGCATTTCTCATAGCGGTCGGCCAGTAGAAACCTGCTCGAAAGGCCTTGGCCACAAGTGCGCGACTGCTCGCGTGATGTCCGCAGGTGCCTTCGTGCATCTCGAGCAGTAGGGCTTTGTCGTCTTCTTCATCTGTACACTTTTGGGGGACCTGAGAAATAATGCACTTATAGAGTTGTCTGTTGATTACTGTGAATGCTTTAGATCGTCGACTGATGCGTCGGGCTTCTGCGACGTCTTGTGGTAGGGTGCCTTCGATTAGGAATCGAAGGAAAGGATTTTCCCAGGCTGGGTCTTCGAGTGTTGCTGGTTCTTCGGCTTCGATTGCTTGGTTGTTTGTGCCGTCGGCTGCGCTTGTTGGTGCCACCTGTGCTGGTTCATTTGTGTCGTCTTCTTCTGCGACTACCTTGGGTTACATTGGTTTTTCTTTGATTGATCTCTGGTTGATGCTTTCGAGGAAGACACCTGGTGGTATTGGTCCTCGAGTCGATCCGATGTTCGCAAGTTCGTCGGCTTCTGTGTTATTTGCTCTGGGGATGTAGTTGAGTTCGCAGCCGTCGAATCCTCCCTCAAGTGTGTTATAGAGCTTCTGGTAGGCTGCCATATTGTCTGCGACTGCATTACAGTCTCTCATCGCCTGCTGGACGACGAGGTTGGAGTCTCCATAGATCGAGAGGCGAGTGGCGCCACAAGTTTTTGCCATGCGCATGCCATGAAATAGTGCCTCGTATTCTGCTTCGTTGTTGGAGGCATTGCTAAAGTTGATCTGGAGGATATATTTGAGCTTCGTTCCTTTGGGGGAGACTAGTACAACCCCTGCTCCGGCTCCTTGTTGTCTTTTGGATCCATCGAAATACATCGTCCATGAGTTGGATAGGTCTGGGGGACCTGGTGTTTGGACTTCTTCCCACTCGACCAGGAAGTCTGGGAGTACTTGGGATTTGATTTCTGTTGGGTGCTTGAACTGCAGGTCCCGTAGGTGATGTCTACGCACGCTTCTATTCTTGTAGACTATGTTGGGCCTCCAAGCGCAGAGGTTTGTAGGACAGCAGCAATTTCCCTCAAGTGGATGACCTAAGTTTTATCGAACTCAGGGAAGTAGAGGTTGAAGATGGTCTCTCTCAAGCAACCCTGCAATTAAGATACAAGAATTCTCTTGTGTCCCCAACACACCTAATACAACTCGGAGTTGTATAGGTGCACTAGTTCGACGAAGAGATGGTAAAATACGAGTGATAGGTGTGGCAAAGCAAGGTAATATAAATCTGTAATAAAAAGTGCAGCAAGAAAACATGTAACAAAAGTGAGCACAAACGGTGTAACAATGGTGGATACAAGGCCTAGGCTTCATACTTTCACTAGTGGTAACTCCCAACAACATTAACATAGTCTAATCACACGATATTTCCCATAAAACATGCAATGGAGACGCACTCGGAGGTCATTCCTTTGTGGTCAAGAGAGCACGAGAATTGTGTAGGGCTACAAAAGCACACCACAGAGTTCGTAGTTCTCAATCTATGTATTTCCCAATGTCACCGCGGCCATCCAAAAAGAGTACCACAATCACCACAACATATCTAAAGGATAGTAAAAGACAAGCACCAAAAGACTTTCAATCTTCAATCCACACACAAAAGAGGAAATCACTCATGAAAATATTCTTCTAATCCATGTGTAATAGACCAGCTATCACCATGGTCTCGGGGATTATACTAGATAAGATCAATTGAGTACATCAATCCAATACATAGAAGAAGGGGAAACATCATGGGATCACCCTAGATTAACATAGCCAACGATCACAACAAAGATCATACCATGGGAGAGAGAGAAACCACATAGATCAAGATACAAGCCTTAGCCCCGAGGGAGAACTACTCACACATGGACATGGTGAGTGAGAGAGAGTTGTTGATGGAGAGGTGCAGCCCGGAGAAGATGAAGGATACGGCGACGGCGGCGGCCACGGCGGTGGCCACGGCCCTTGGCCCCTTCTGATTCCTTGGAGATGGTGCTGCTGTGGAGATTGATCTCCCCCTCAAGACGGCTGCCAAGGGGAGGAATTTTCGTGGTGCGCTTTGACCTAGGTTTCCTCTCTTTATATAGACTCTCGGATTCCCGTCATCCAGATTACTTCTTCTGTATTTCGGGGTTTCTGCAGCGTCCGAACTCCGATTGGGCCAAATATTATTCCTAAATCCACCGAAAGAAAATTCCCTAAAACTTAGTAGTTTTAAGTTTTTCCGTTTGAGGCCTTCTTCTAGCGTTTCCGAGGCGATCTTTAAAACCTGTCTGGTGAGGACAGATTTCGGGAGAGTTAGAGTCCAACTCCTACAAGGCTCCTTTTTGTGATTTTTCCTTTATCCAAGTAATTCCTACACATAAAGTACAAAAACAAGAACTTGTGCACTCTTGCAACCATTAATAGGTTAGTTCCAAAATATTTTATAAAAAGATATGAAAGTGTATCAAAAGCATAACAATATCACACAAAACATGCATGGAGCAAGCAGAAATTATAGATACGTTTGGGACGTATCAACATCCCCAAGCTTAATTCCTGCTCGTCCTCGAGTAGGTAAATGATAACAAGCATAATTTCTGTGGTGACATGCTACCAACCATATAAGAACTCTTAAAACAAAGCAATCAAGGCATGTAATTCAATTCAAGTCATAACAGGCAAGAGTCTATATTAGCATTGAAACAAGCAACATAAGAACATAAAGGTGCAAGAGCTCTCGCTGTCCGTGACTCGAATGTCTCTAAATAGTGTTTGCGTGCAAGAAAGGGGATAGGAATATACGAGAGAGTAAAACATAGTTTTTATTGTTGAGAACTTAATCTACTAAAGTTTCACACTTGGCCTTCTTTGGAATCTTATCTTGACTCATCCCCAGACCACTAGCCAGGTACAAGTCAAAATGATCCACTCCCTTTCGATATTTTGAGCACTCATGCAATGGATGAGCGTGAGCAAGAAAGTTGACACTTAGGATGGAAAAGAGAGAATATGGTGGAGGAAGAAGACAAAAAGGTATGAAAGGCGCACATCAATGAGGACAATCATAGGCGAGAGAAGGCCATATGATAGATATGATGTGAGGAGTAGGGATTGCCATGCAACGGATGCACATAATAGCTTAAGAAAAGCTCTCCAATGGAACTAGTGGGGGTGCATCCAACTTGCTTGCTCAAGAAGACCTAGAGCTCATTTGAGGAGGCTCATCATTGGAATATACAAGCCAAGTTTTATAGTGTGAAGGGTCCCCACGTAGCTATATGCATGTATGATGATCTCTATGGAGTACAAGGGATAGAGGATGAAGTACTAGTGTGGATCTCTCAAAAGGAATAGTAGTGTGCCCCCTTCTCTCTTTATTTTCTTTTTTTTTCTCTTTTTTCTATTTTTCTGTATTTTTTTGTGGCCTCAATGGCTCTTTTTATTTAACTCTCATTTGTCCTCTTTGGGATCTTTTTATTTTGTCCCCTTTGGGATATTTTCCTCACTTTAGGGGAAGCACTCTATATTTTACAAGAATAAAGAAGATCTTTCACACTTTACAAAGGTACTCACATAAAGAAGATATAACTATCATGATGCAAATGTATGCCTCTGCCAGGATAGCAGGATATGCAATGATACTAGCGGGTCATGTAGCAATGATTAGGGAAAGGCCCAACTAGCATGCGACTCATCGATCAAGCAAGTAGCATGTATGACATGAAGATCAAGTCGTGAGAAGGTGGATGTTGCATGGCAATGTATCTCGGAAAGGCTATGGAAATGCCTTGTAGGTAGGTATGGTGGTTGTTTTGAGGAAAAATATAAGGAGGTTTATGATGACAGAGCGTATCATGCCAAGGGTTTGGATGCACCGGCGAAGTATGCGCCAACTCTCGAGGTGAGAAAGGGCAATGCACGGTACAGGAGAGGCTAGCAAATATGAGGAGGTGGAAGTGTCAACTTTCAATACTTACATTAGTCCGAAGAACTCATGCACTTATTATCGGTAACTCTCAATCTAGTAAGGAGGTTCACAAAGAGACAAGTACCCCGAGGAGGAGTGTATGGGGGTTTGGTTATCCTTGCGCATCCTCGACTCATGGTATGTGAGTGTACTCTAATATCCGACCCCTCAGAAGAGTAGTGATCCATCTAGTAGCTAGAATTCTCAACTAGTTTTGTCTAACAGCCCAGTTTTCACAAAAATTTAAAATTTTGTTTTCGACGTGAATTGTTTGATTGTCTGATTTGTTTGCAGTGTTTGCATCCCCGATTTATCAATCGGCGATTATTTTTTCCCCTCTTATCTCGTATCGGACGGAGACCGACCCTTGCCACCCTGACACTCGACCTTTGCGACACCGGGTTTCACTCGATCACTGTCGCGAAAACCGCACAAGACCAGCCGCAGCCAACGGAACGAAAAACCCTGTTTAATAATTAAACGGGATATTTTTTATAGCGCACCGGAAAGTGTTCCCGGAACGGTTCCAGCGCTAGGTGAACGCCTCCGGCTCGACGCGATGTTCGCGCAGTTTGAAGTTTTACCCGAAACGGAGGTCATGCGGACCCCCGGCGGTCAGAAACGTGAGCACCGCGCGCGAGAGAGAAAAAGCGGGGATGTTTTTGCAAACTTCCAGCCACCGGGGCTATATAAAGACCACCACACTCCCACCCCTTTCTAGGGCTTACCCTAGCAAAAATTGCAGCCAACCTCTCTCAGATCCAGACCGCTGATCTGATCCGTCGGATCCAGATCAGACGAACCGCATCGTGCCACGTCATCAGGTTGGTCTCCCCAGCCCGAGCTCTCTCCTACCTCCAGCCCGTGGACCACGCACCCATCGCCGCCAACTCCAGCCATCTCTGGCCGCCTGCGCCCCCCCCCCCCCCCCCCCCGTCCAGGCCGACCTCCTCTCCTCTCCCACCTCCCGCGCCTCTCTCCTCCCCTCGGCCTCACCTTCCCTCTCCTCTCCTCTGCAGGTCCTTCAAGCCGCCGCGCCTTGGATGCTCGGGCCGAGTTGGCCATAGCCCCGACCTCGTCGTAGACAGAAGCCGTGGCCGCCCTTGCACGCCGGCGACCAGATCCCGGCCGTCGCGCCTCGGATCCGCCACCCAGCACCGCCCCGGCGCGTCTCCCTCGCCGGCCGGCGAGCTCCTGCGCCGCGCCGCTGCGTCCAGCCGTCGGGACGAGGCACGGGAGCCGCCACCCTCCAGTGCGCCACGGCTGGGCCGGCCTCACCCCGAGGACCACCACCTCGCCTGCTCCCTCACGGCCCAGGCCGCCCCTCCTCCTGGGCCACGGCCCAACAGTGAGGCTGCCCCCTTTTTATTTTATTTTTTTTAATTAGTTCTGTTTTTTTTCTGTTGGGCCCAAATAGCACTAGTTTCGGCCTGTTAACTATTTTTTTTGTCTGTTTATTTTTTTAATTAGGCAGATTGTATTAGTTGTTTTTGCGTTGCCCGTAAATTTTCACCGGTAGCTCCGATGGAGACGCTTTCTACATGAAAGTTGCTCCGTTTTGCGCGAAGATTATTAAAATGTTGTTTGTTGCCATGTTTGACTTTGTTTACTTGCTGTTGACCTGCTAATTACAACTGCTTGCCACTATAAACTGTAACTGCAATAACCTTTTAACCGTTGCTCGGTTTAAAATGATCTTTATATGTAACTTGACTAGAATTGCATGTAGATTGTGTTTATGCTGTTCTTGCTTGCTAAATAAATTAATAAAATATTGTTCAGGGCAAAACAGTACCAAATGTTTTAATCATCGTGTGGCACTTAGTGTTATGCCATGTTTAGGTTGTGCCTCACTTAAATTGACTAGCATAGATAGTTTACTTTGTGCTTCACCTCTTTCCATGTTTGTGTGCTATGCCATGCTTCTGTGCTTTGCCATGTTAACAACCTTTTGCTCACCTGTAGCTAAGCAACTTGAACCACCGTAAACGTGCGGTATTCGTCGTGTGTGACGAGTACTCCACTTAAATTGTTAGTAACCGCTCTCGACGGTAGGTGCGATGTCTCGTGTTGACTTCTTGTTGATGCTTGCTCGTGTTTGCTCCGTAGTAATAGATGCTTGCTCGTTGATTGCTTTCCAGTGTTTAAAGTCTTGTGTGCTTCCGCGGGTACCTCTCGGAGACGTTGCGAGCTTGCGACCGACTACACCTTCGGAACACGACTTCTCAACAGGCAAGGACTATACATTACTTATGATCCATTCTATTTCAACCAGCGGTTTGCATGCTAGTCTAGGTTAGGCTCGATGTTTGATCCTACCACATGTTTATAGCCTCTTTCAAACCGATACAGCCATGTCCCCTCCCAGCAAACCTTGTACTGCTATGTTACTATTGCTCGTTGCTCAGCTCCTGCTTAGTATGCATGCTTAGGATGCTACCCTATTACTCCCGGGTTTGGGATATCACATTATTATATTGTTGTTGATGATATGATTATTATAATGTTGACAATATTCGACGAAGGATGGAAGGTCTAGGCTATCCCGCCCCGACGCTTTGTTCCATTCGAGTCACCTAGGATCCGAGTTCCGGGTATTGGTTTTAAAACTGAGCGTGCCTAACCGCATGTGGGATTTTATGGGGTCCCCTTTTCTTACCTACCTAGCTTCAAACATTTCTAGTGGTGGCCCAAGCTGATTTACCATTTGAAACCGTGTGTGTGCTGGTCGGCCGCCAGTTTTTTACAAACCAACCTGGACCAGTGAGGACTTAGTTCCCTTGCTGGCCCACCTTGTTCGGCTGAGGACCCGGTGTCCCATGTGTGATTAGCCGGCTATCCAAACCTGCGACAGACGGTTGAGACCAGATCGAGAGCGCGGCCGGCTCCTGAGATGGATGTCGACTCACCGGGGGCCACCCGGATTTGTTCGTTGTTAGTTAGAGGGACCTGTCGTTTCGGATCTCTTGGAAGTAAATCATAAAATGGTTCCCTGGTATGGGTAGCAACTGAGAGTGATGGACGTGTGTGCGGAGCCTTGTAATGGGCAGTTGGTACACCCCTGCAGGGTTAAATCTTTTCGAGAAGCCGTTTCCACGGTTATGGACGACTTGAGACCTACTCCTTGTTCATAGACAACAACAACTGACATAATCTTAATATAATTTGATCAATGTGTGTGTGTGCCTTGACTGCTTCTTCTTCGTCGGGATGCGAAGAGGAGGACAAGGATAGGATAGGTGTTATGTTTGCGTAGCAGGTGGATAGCAGACTTGTTGGAGGCGATTCCTCATCGAATGCTTGGCTTCTTATCTTACTCTCTAGATCGTTAGCCACTTCATAAATGCTAGTGCGGCAGCAACCTCACCACTTACCCCTTCCTTACCGTAAACTACTAGTTGTGCTAGAATGACGAGTGATGAAGTCCTTGCTCGGTCAGATGACCACTACAGTTGGATGCTGAGTACCTCTGTACTCATGATACAACCCCCAAACTCTTTTCAGGGTTCGTGATCGACAACAGGTTGGTGATCGACGTTTCACGTGGAGACTCGACGAAGACTAGTTAGGCGGATCCCGGCGGAGGGCCTGGACCCGTGTGGTTATGGGGATCGATGTTTTTCTCTTTGCCACTAGGCATTTGATTGTAGTCTGTACTCAGACATGTATCTTCCGCTGTGATGTTGTATCTAAGGCAGTTGTATGCCGATTGTATGAGATGTTGTATCCTTATATCTGTAATGTTGTGATATCATGTTGGAAATCCAGGGCATATTACTTCTTCATATGTCGCGGTGGGACCGATATGTGCTTCGTCCCTGGATCTGGATGGAAACATCTAGATCTGGAACAGTACCGCATATCGGGCCTTACATTTTGTAGGTTTTGAAAATAAACACGGATTGCCCAATATACGACACCTATCACTAAAAGGCTAGAGCTCTTGACACCAAAAGTTCAAACATTACTCACATCAATACCTCAAAACCATTGCAAGTTACTACTAAAATTAAATAGCAACCTCAATTACTTACTTTCAAGACAAGACACAATTCAGTGCAATAACTAACTCTCTTAACAAGATAAACATGAAAACTAAAGAGAGTTCCAGCAACAAACTAAACAAAATCCAAGGCTCTTGCTAAAGACAAACTAAGACTAAAACTAGAAATGCCAGTAGCTACGAAAAGATAAAGAACACACAACAGCAAAAAGATAGGCATGAAGAATCCTATGATGTGTTCTAGATTTTGAAAGTGGAGTGTGTTTCTCTCCCACACAAAGTAAGACGGGATCTAACTTGTTATGAACAGCAAGCAAAGATAAAGAAAACTAAAAATAAAACCTAAGAGCGAGACGCTCTAAGCATAGAACATAACGCATGAAGTGATAAAAATATAGTGCAACGAGAGACGAACTGATAATTGTTGATGAAGAAGGGGATGCACGGGGGCATCCCCAAGCTTAGACGCTTGAGTCTCCTTGAATATTTATTGGGGATGCATGGGGGTATCCCCAAGCTTGAGCTCTTGACACTCCCGAATCTTCTTTCATCATCTTCTATCGCACACTTGAAAACTCCCTTCATACATAACTCATCAAAAGCTGATTAGAGAGTTTAGTACCCTTAATAAATAATTTTTCCCTACTGGATATAAATTTATCCTTGGATAGCTACTGTTTCATAAGATTTCCAAAAGGTTTTTTCAAAGAAAAAGCAAGCTTAAGGTTTGCAAAAGTTAGGAGAGACAAAACGTGACAGAATCTGTGAAAAACAGAAAAGCAGGTAGTTAAGAATTTTCTAGGGGCACTTCCGCAACTCAAATCAAAGAACTCAGAACATACGAAAGTTCCGTGATTGTATAGAGCAGGCTGTGTAAAAAATTCAGCTGAAAAAGATGAACTGGTGATTTATTCTGATTTTTTCCGTCACGAGGACAGAATATGTTTTCTAGACAGCATGTCACAACTTTCACTTCCCTTGTCATATCAGGCTATAACTTGGCACAAAGCTTGAAAATAAAGATACAATGATGTTGCTACAGTAGTAACAATCATCAAGACCACTAAAAATAGAAAGTAAAAACTCAAAGTAAAGATAACAAGGGTTGTCTCCCTAGAGATCTTTCTTTATAGCCATAAAGATAGGCTTAAGATTTTAGTGATGCTCTCATAGGAATAAGAGTTGAAGCACAAAAGAGAGCATAAAGAAGCAAATAAAAAACACATTTAAGTCTAACATGCTTACTATGCAAAGGGATATTATAGAGGAATAACTCATTGAAGCATAAATATATTAGCATAGGAAGGCAAAACAAGTGCAACTTCAAAACCTTCAACATAAAGAGAGGGAACTTGATATTATTGAAATATCTATAAGCATATGTTCCCCTCTCATAATAATTTCCAGTGGGATCATGAATAAACTCAACAACATAAGTATCACATAAAACTTTCTTATCATGATCCACAAGCGTAGAAAATTTGTTACTCCCCACATAAGAAAAATCCTTCTCATTAGTAATAGTGGGAGCAAACTCAACAAAATAGCTATCACATGAATCATTCTTATCATGATGCACTTGTAAAAATTTATTCTTTATAGCATAAGTGTCATCACAATAATCATCATAGATAGGAGGCAAAGTATCATCAACATAAATTTCCTAATCAAAACTTGGGGGGCTAAAAAGATCATCTTCATAAAACGTAGCATCCCCAAGCTTATGGTTTTGCATATCATTAGTATCAAAAGTATTCAAAGAAGACATGCAAATAAAATTACTATTATCATGAGTGTTGGGCAAATAATAAAGTTCCATAGGCTTTTTGATCTCCTCCTCAAACACTTCATGTCCTAACTCAAGATAGAGCTCATAAAGCTCTCTCATAATCTTTTTGTTGTTTTCCATAAAGCCTAACTAGTGAAATAAAAACAAGAAACAAAAAGAATTAATTGCAAGATCTAAATATATACCTTCAAGCACTCACCTCCCCGGCAACGGCGCCAGAAATAGCTTGATGTCTACGCACGCTTCTATTCTTGTAGACTATGTTGGGCCTCCAAGCGCAGAGGTTTGTAGGACAGCAGCAATTTCCCTCAAGTGGATGACCTAAGGTTTATCGAACTCAGGGAAGTAGAGGTTGAAGATGGTCTCTCTCAAACAACGCTGCAATTAATATACAAGAAGTCTCTTGTGTCCCCAACACACCTAATACAACTAGGAGTTGTATAGGTGCACTAGTTCGGCGAAGAGATGGTAAAATACGAGTGATAGGTGTGGCAAAGAAAGGTAATCTAAACCTGTAATAAGAACGTGAGCAAGAAAACATGTGACAAAAGTGAGCACAAACGGTGTAACAATGGTGGAAACAAGGCCTAGGCTTCATACTTTCACTAGTGGCAACTCGCAACAACATTAACATAGTCTAATCACATGATAATTCCCATAAAACATGCAATGGAGACACACTCGGAGGTCATTCCTTTGTGGTCAAGAGAGGACGAGAATTGTGTAGGGCTACAAAAGCACACCTCAGAGTTCGTAGTTCTCAATCTATGGATTTCCCAATGTCACCGCGGCCATACAAAGAGAGTACCACAATCACCACAACATATCTAAAGGATAGTCAAAGACAAGCACCAAAAGTCTCTCAATCTTCAATCCCCACACAAAAGAGGACATCACTCATGAAAATATTCTTCTAATCCATGTGTAATAGACCAGCTGTCACCATGGTCTCGGGGATTATACTAGATAAGATCAATTGAGTACATCAATCCAATACATAGAAAAAGGGGAAACATCATGGGATCACCCTAGATTAACATAGCCAACGATCATAACAAAGATCATACCATGGGAGAGAGAGAAACCACATAGATCAAGATACAAGCCTTAGACCCGAGGGGGAACTACTCACACATGGACATCGTGAGTGAGAGAGAGTTGTTGATGGACAGGTGCAGCCCGGAGAAGATGAAGGAGACGGCGACGGCGGCGGCCACGGCGGCGGCGGCGCCCCACGACCACGGCGGTGGCCACGGCCCTTGGGGCCAGCGGACCTTGGCCCCTTCTTCTTCCTTGGAGATGGTGCTGCTGTGGATATTGATCTCCCCTCAAGACGGCTGCCAAGGAGGAGGAATTTTCGTGGTGCCCTTTGACCTAGGTTTCCTCTCTTTATATAGACTCTCGGATTCCCGTGATCCAGATTATGTCTTCTGTATTTCGGGGTTTCTGGAAGCGTCCGAACTCCGATTGGGCCAAATTTTATGAGTAAATATACCGGAACAATATTCCCTACAACTTTGTAGTTTTAAGTTTTTCCGTTTGAGGCCGTCTTCTAGCGTTTCCGATGCGATCTTTAAAACCTGTCTGGTGGGGACAGATTTCGAGAGAGTTAGAGTCCAACTCCTACAAGGCTCCTTTTTGTGATTTTTCCTTTATCCAAGTAATTCCTACACATAAAGTACAAAAACAAGAAATTGTTCACTCTTGCAACCATTAATAGGTTAGTTCCAAAATATGTTATAAAAAGATATGAAAGTGTATCAAAAGCATAACAATATCACACAAAACATGCATGGAGTAAGCAGAAATTATAGATACGTTTGGGACGTATCAACATCCCGAAGCTTAATTCCTGCTCGTCCTCGAGTAGGTAAATGATAACAAGCATAATTTCTTTGGTGACATGCTACCAAGCATATAAGAAATCTTAAGCAAAGCAATCAAGGCATGTAATTCAAGTCAAGTCATAACAGGCAAGAGTCTATATTAGCATTGAAACAAGCAACATAAGAACATAAAGGTGCAAGAGCTCTCGCTGTCCGTGACTCGAATGTCTCCAAATGGTGTTTGCGTGCAAGAAAGGGGATAGGGATATACAAGAGAGTAAAACATAGTTTTTATTGTTGAGAACTTAATCTACTAAAGTTTCACACTTGGTCTTCTTTGGAATCTTATCTTGACTTATCCCTAGACCACTAGCCAGGTACAAATCAAAATGATCCACTCCTTTCGATATTTTGAGCACTCATGCAATTGATGAGCGTGAGCAAGAAAGTTGACACTTAGGATGGCAAAGAGAGAATATGGTGGAGGAGGAAGACAAAAAGGTGTGAAAGGCGCACATCAATGAGGACAATCATAGGCGAGAGAAGGCCATATGATAGGTATGATGTGAGGAGTACGGATTGCCATGCAACGGATGCACATAAGAGCTTAAGAAAATCTCTCCAATGGAACTAGTGGGGGTGCAGCCAACTTGCTTGCTCAAGAAGACCTAGAGCTCATTTGAGGAGGCTCATCATTGGAATATACAAGCCAAGTTTTATAGTGTGAAGGGTCCCCACGTAGCTATATGCATGTATGATGATCTCTATGGAGTACAAGGGATAGAGGATGAAGTACTAGTGTTGATCTCTCAAAAGGAATAGTAGTGTGCCCCCTTCTCTCTTTTTTTTTCTTTTTTTCAAATTTTCTATTTTTTTTATTTTTTTGGTGGCCTCAATGGCTCTTTCTATTTAACTCTCATTTGTCCTCTTTGGGATCTTTTGATTTTGTCCTCTTTGGGATATTTTCCTCAATTTAGGGGCAGCACTCTATATTTTACAAGAATAAAGAAGATCTTTCACACTTTACAAAGGTACTCACATAAAGAAGATATAACTATCATGATGCAAATGTATGCCTCTGCCAGGATAGCAGGATATGCAATGATACTAGCGCGTCATGTAGCAATGATTAAGGAAAGGCCCAACTAGCATGCGGCTCATCGATCAAGAAAGTAGCATGTATGACATGAAGATCAAGTCATGAGAAGGTGGATGTTGCATGGCAATGTATCTCGTAAAGGCTATGGAAATGCCTTGTAGGTAGGTATGGTGGCTGTTTTGAGGAAAAATATAAGTAGGTTTATGATGACAGAGCGTATCATGCCAAGGGTTTGAATGCACCGGCGAAGTATGTGCCAACCCTCGAGGTGAGAAAGGGAAATGCACGGTACAGGAGAGGCTAGCAAATATGAGGAGGTGGAAGTGTCAACTTTCAATACTTACATTAGTCCGAAGAACTCATGCACTTATTATCGGTAACTCTCAATCTAGTAAGGAGGTTCACAAAGAGACAAGTACCCCGAGGAGGAGTGTATGGGGGTTTGGTTATCCTTGCGCATCCTCGACTCATGGTACGTGAGTGTACTCTAATATCCGACCCCTCAGAAGAATAGTGATCCATCTAGTAGCTAGAGTTCTCAACTAGTTTTGTAGGTTTTGAAAATAAACACGGATTGCCCAAAATACGACACCTATCACTAATAGGCTAGATCTCTTGACACCAAAAGTTCAAACATTACTCACATCAATACCTCAAAACCATTGCAAGTTACTACTAAAATTAAATAGCAACCTCAATTACTTACTTTCAAGACAAGACACAACTCGGTGCAATAACTAACTCTCTTAACAAGATAAACATGAAAAATAAAGAGAGTTCCAGCAACAAACTAAACAAAATCCAAGGCTCTTGCTAAAGACAAACTAAGACTAAAACTGGAAATGGCAGTAGCTACGAAAAGATAAAGAACACACAACAGCAAAAAGATAGGCATGAAGAATCCTATGATGTGTTCTAGATTTTGAAAGTGGAGCGTGTTTCTCTCCCACACAAAGTAATACGGGATCTAACTTGTTATGAACAGCAAGAAAAGCTAAAGAAAACTAAAAATAAAACCTAAGAGCGAGACGCTCCAAGCATAGCACATAACGCATGAAGTGATAAAAATATAGTGCAACGAGAGACGAACTGATAATTGTTGATGAAGAAGGGGATGCACGGGGGCATCCCAAGCTTAGACGCTTGAGTCTCCTTGAATATTTATTGGGGATGCATGGGGGTATCCCCAATCTTGAGCGCTTGACACTCCCGAATCTTCTTTCATCATCTTCTATCGCACACTTGAAAACTCCCTTCATACATAACTCATCATAAGCTGATTAGAGAGGTTAGTACCGTTAATAAATAATTTTTCCCTACTGGATATAAAGATATTCTAGGATAGCTACTATTTCTCAAGATTTCCAAAAGGTTTTTGCAAAGAAAAATCAAGCTTAAGGTTTGCAAAAGTTAGGAGAGACAAAACGTGAAAGAATCTGTGAAAAACAGAACAGCAGGTAGTAAAGAATTTTTTAGGGGCACTTCTGCAACTCAAATTAAAAAACTCAGAACATACGAAAGTTCCGTGATTGTATAGATCAGGCTCTGTAAATAATTCAGCTCAAAAAGCTGAACTGGTGATTTATTCTGATTTTTCCCGTCACGAGGACAGAATCTGTTTTCTAGACAGCATGTCACAACTTTCACTTCCCTTGTCATATGAGGCTATAACTTGGCACAAAGCTTGAAAATAAAAATACAATGATGTTGCTACAGTAGTAACAATCATCAAGACCACTAAAAACAGAAAGTAAAAACTCAAAGTAAAGATAACAAGGGTTGTCTCCCTAGAGCTCTTTCTTTATATCCATAAAGATAGCCTTAAGATTTTAGTGATGCTCTCATAGGAATAAGAGTTGAAGCACAAAAGAGAGCATAAAGAAGCAAATAAAAAACACATTTAAGTCTAACATGCTTCCTATTCAAAGAGATATTATAGAGAAATAACTCATTGAAGCATAAATATATTAGCATAGGAAGGCAAAACAAGTGCAACTTCAAAACCTTCAACATAAAGAGAGGGAACTTGATATTATTGAAATATCTATAAGCATATGTTCCCCTCTCATAATAATTTTCAGTGGGATCATGAATAAACTCAACAACATAAGTATCACATAAAAGTTTCTTATCATGATCCACAAGCATAGAAAATTTGTTACTCCCCACATAAGCAAAATCCTTCTCATTAGTAATAGTGGGAGCAAACTCAACAAAATAGCTATCACATGAATCAGTCTTATCATGATGCACTTGTAAAAATTTATTCTTTATAGCATAAGTGTCATCACAATAATCATCATAGATAGGAGGCAAAGTATCATCAACATAAATTTCCTCATCAAATCTTGGGGGGCTAAAAAGATCATCTTCATAAAACGTAGCATCCCCAAGCTTATGGTTTTGCATATCATTAGTATCAAAAGTATTCAAAGAAGACATGCAAATAACATTACTACTATCATGAGTGTTGTGCAAATAATAAAGCTCCATAGGCTTTTTGATCTCCTCCTCAAACACTTCATGTCCTAACTCAAGATAGAGCTCATAAAGCTCTCTCATAATTTTGTTGTTGTTTTCCATAAAGCCTAACTAGTGAAAATAAAACAAGAAACAAAAAGAATTAATTGCAAGATCTAAAGATATACCTTCAAGCACTCACCTCCCCGGCAACGGCACCAGAAATAGCTTGATGTCTACGCACGCTTCTATTCTTGTAGACTATGTTGGGCCTCCAAGCGCAGAGGTTTGTAGGACAGCAGCAATTTCCCTCAAGTGGATGACCTAAGGTTTATCGAACTCAGGGAAGTAGAGGTTGAAGATGGTCTCTCTCAAGCAACCCTCCAATTAAGATACAAGAAGTCTCTTGTGTCCCAACACACCTAATACAACTAGGAGTTGTATAGGTGCACTAGTTCGGCGAAGAGATGGTAAAATACGAGTGATAGGTGTGGCAAAGCAAGGTAATATAAATCTGTAATAAAAAGTGCAGCAAGAAAACATGTGACAAAAGTGAGCACAAACGGTGTAACAATGGTGGAAACAAGGCCTAGGCTTCATACTTGCACTAGTGGCAACTCCCAACAACATTAACATAGTCTAATCACATGATATTTCCCATAAAACATGCAATGGAGACGCACTCGGAGGTCATTCCTTTGTGGTCAAGAAAGGACGAGAATTGTGTAGGGCTACAAAATCACACCTCAGAGTTCGTAGTTCCCAATCTATGGATTTCCCAATGTCACCGCGGCCATCCAAAGAGAGTACCACAATCACCACAACATATCTAAAGGATAGTCAAAGACAAGCACCAAAAGACTCTCAATCTTCAATCCACACACAAAAGAGGAAATCACTCATGAAAATATTCTTCTAATCCATGTGTAATAGACCAGCTGTCACCATGGTCTCGGGGATTATACTAGCTAAGATCAATTGAGTACATCAATCCAATACATAGAAGAAGGGGAAACATCATGGGATCACCCTAGATTAACATAGCCAACGATCACAACAAAGATCATACCATGGGAGAGAGAGAAACCACATAGATCAAGATACAAGCCTTAGCCCCATGGGGGAACTACTCATACATGGACATGGTGAGTGAGAGAGAGTTGTTGATGGAGAGGTGCAGCCCGGAGAAGATGAAGGAGACGGCGACGGCGGCGGCCACAGAGGCGGCGGCGCCCACGACCACGGCGGTGGCCACGGCCCTTGGGGGCAGAGTCCCTTGGCCCCTTCTTCTTCCTTGGAGATGGTGCTGCTGTGGAGATTGATCTCGCCCTCAATACGGCTGCCAAGGAGAGGAACTTTCGTGGTGCCCTTTGACCTAGGTTTCCTCTCTTTATATAGACTCTCGGATTCCCGTCATCCAGATTACGTCTTCTGTATTTCGGGGTTTCTGAAAGCGTTCGAACTCCGATTGGGCCGAATTTTATGTCTAAATCCACCGGAAAAATATTCCCTACAACTTTGTAGTTTTATGTTTTTCCGTTTGAGGCCGTCTTCTAGTGTTTCCGAGGCGATCTTTAAAACCTGTCTGGTGGGGACAGATTTCGGGAGAGTTAGAGTCCAACTCCTACAATGTAACAGCTCAGTTTTCACAAAAACTTAAAAAATTTGTTTTCGGTGTGAATTGATTGATTGCCTGATTTGTTTGCAGTGTTTGCATCCCCGATTTATCAATCGGCGATTATTTCCCCCCCCCCTCTTATCTCGTACCGGACGGAGACCGACCCTTGCCACCCTGACACTCGACCTTTGCGACAACGGGTTTCACCCGATCACCGTAGCGAAAACCGCACGAGACCAGCTGCAGCCAACAGAACGAAAACCCCGTTTAATAATTAAACGGATTATTTTTATAGCGCGCCGGAAAGAGTTTTCAGAACGGTTCCAGCGCGAGGTGAACGCCTCCGGCTCGATGCGCTGATCGCGCAGTTCGAAGTTTTACCCGAATCGGAGGTACTGCGGACCCCCGGCGGTCAGAAACGTGAGCACCGCGCGCGCGAGAGAAGAACCGGGGATGTTTTTGCAAACCGCCAGCCACCGGGGCTATATAAAGACCACCACACTCCCACCCATTTTTAGGGTTTCCCTAGCCACAAAATTGCAGCCACCCCCCTAACAATGCCCCCAATTTCGCATTTTGCCCAATTTTCCCCAAAAACCTAACTACCTGCGATCTGGACCGTTGGATCGGCCGATCCAACGGCCCAGATCCACCTGGCCTCCACCTCTCTCCTCTCTCTCTGTCCGTCCAGGCCGCCGCCCGTGGAGGATGAGCAGCCGCCGCCAGCAGCAGGCCGTCGCCCCCCCCCCCTCCTTCCCTCTCCCTCCGTGCTCCCTTCTCCTCCTTCCCCTCACCTCCTCGCTGCCTCCTCTGTGCAGGTCACCCCGGCGGGAGCCCACGGTAGCTGTCGCGCCATGGCTGGCCGGCATCCCGAGCCGAGGTCGGGCCGCCACGCCCACGGCCTCGTCGCCCCTGCCGCACCACCCTTGCCCGGATCCGGCGAGATCCGGCGAGCCGCCGCCTCCAAACCGTCCCGGCTCCCCTGCCCTCCCTGGCCGGCGACCAGACTCCGCCGCCTCCTGGCTAGGGGCGAGCCCGACGAGAGGCTTCAGCCACCTCCAACGAATGGCCACAGCCACGTGGGCCAGGTCCGGCCAGTGGGCCGTCCACCTCCTCAAGGCCCAGCCCGACCCAGGCGCCCCCAGGCCAGCCAGCCTCGCCCAGCCAGGCCAGATGGGACCGAATTGGCCCATGGGTGAGAAGCAGCCCATGCCTTTTTTCTGATTTAGCCCCTGCGATTTTCACTAAGTCAGGAAAATTTTGCTGCTGATTCGTTTTTGCACCGTTAATAACGCTTAAACCGTAGCTCCGATGAACGTGCCCCCAAAATGAAAGTTGCTCAGTTTTGCGTGCCCTAGCGTTCGTATGTAGAAAGTTTTTGCATTTGAGCTCATCTTGATTGTGTAATTGTGTGCTGAAGTGGGCATCAGGCCGTTAAACTGCTACTTTTCCTGTTAAGTGCTGCTGTTTATATTTTGTTGCAACTTTGCATGATGATTGTAACAAATCCATGAGGCCTATTGCATTGTTTCTTTCTCCTATGTGTTAAGCGTCATGTGTACTTAAATTCCATGCTTTAACTTGCCATGTTTGGGTGCTCTAGCTATATTAAATCTTGCTCCAAAGTGGTGATTCTGATGTTATTGTGTTGCTGAAACTGTTATTTTGTTGCAACTTCGGTCGACGAGTGTGTCGCGACCGTTTATCGGAATTGAGTGATTCCAATTTCATATTGTTAAGCATCATGTCTACTTTCATTACATGTATTGCATCTTCATGTTAGCATTACTGGTCATATAGATATTTAGCTCCAAAGTTGCTATGCTGCTGTTTTTGACAGCCACCTCTGTTTTTCTCTAAGTCTGTAACGTCACGATGCCATGTTGTTTGCTTAATATCTTTTGATCCATGATGCCTTTTTGCATGATTCTTATTTCCATGCCTTCCCTGTCATGTCTACTTTAATTCCAGATCATTTGTAAGCATGTTTACATCAATTATACTGTTTATGCTTTGCTCTAAAGTGTGCTTCGTGATGTTGGCAGTTTGTGCCCGTAACTTGTTTTGCTTGTATCTTTTTAACCGTAACTCCGTTTGGATTGTTCTTTATATGTAACTTGATTAGTTTTTCGTGTACTTTGTGTTTATGCTATTGTTTTCTGTTGTTAACCAACCTAAAATATGGTTTAGGACAGATCAGTACCAAATGTTTTAATCATCGTGCGGCACTTAGTGTTATGCCTTGTCTAGGATTTCACCCCACTTAAATTGACTAGCTTAGGTAGTTTACTTATGCTTCACCTCTTGCCATGCTTGAGTGATATGCCATGTTAATAACCGTTGGTTGTTCACCTGTAGCTAAGCAACTTGAACCACCGTAAATGTGCGGTATTCGTCGTGTGTGACCGATACCCCACTTAAACTGTTAGTAACCGCTCTCGACGGTAGGTGCGATGTCTCGTGTTGCGTTCTTGTTGATGCTTGCTCGTTTTTGCCTCGTAGTAATAGATGCTGGTTCGTTGATTGCTTTCCAGTGTTTCCTTCTTGTGTGCTTCCGCGGGTACCTCTCGGAGACGATGCGAGCTTGCGATCAACTACACCTTCGGAACCCGACTTATCAACAGGCAAGGACTATACATTACTTATGATCCATTCTATTTCAACCAGCGGTTTGCATGCTAGTCTAGGTTAGGTTCGATGTTTGATCCTACCACATGTTTACAGCCTCTTTCAAACCGATACAGCCATGTCCCCTCCCAGCAAACCTTGTACTGCTATGTTACTATTGTTCGTTGCTCAGCCCCTGCTTACTATGCATGCTTAGGAGGCTACGATGTTACCCTGTTACTCCTTGGGTTTGGGATATCACATTATTATATTGTTGTTGATGATATTGATTATTATAATGTTGACTATATTCGACGAAGGATGGAAGGTCTAGGCTATCCCGCCCCGACGCTTTGTTCCATTCCAGTCACCTAGGACCCGAGTTCCGGGTATTTGTTTTAAGACTGAGCGTGCCTAACCGCGTGTGGGATTTTATGGGTTCCCCTTTTCTTACCTACCTAGCTTCAAGCATTTCTAGTGGTGGCCCAAGCTGATTTACCATTTGAAAACGTGTGTGTGCTTGGTTGGGCCCCCAGCTGTTTTAAAACAACTTGGGCCAGTGGAGACTTTGTTTCTCTGTTGGTCCACCCGATCAGCTAGGACCCGGTTTCCCATGTGTGATTAACCGGCTATCCGACCTGCGTCATACGGAAGAGTCCGATCCGAGAGCGAGGCCGGCTTTTGGATTGGGTGTCGACAACCCGGGGGCCACCCGGATTTGTTCGTTGTTAGCTAGAGGGACCTGTCGTTCCGGATCTCTTGGAACTAAATCATAAAATGGTTGCCTCTGATGGGTAGCAACTGAGAGAGATGGGCGTGCGTGCGGAGCCTTGTAATGGGCAGTTGGTACACCCCTGCAGGGTTAAATCTTTTCGATAAGCCGTGTCCACGGTTATGGACGACTTGAGACCTACTCCTTGTTCATAGACAACAACAACTAAGATAATCTTAATATAACTTGATCAACGTGTGTGTGTGCCTTGACTTCTTCTTCTTCGTCGGGATGCGAAGAGGAGGACAAGGATAGGATAGGTGTTATGTTTACGTAAGTAGTTGATAGCAAGACTTGTTGGAGGCGATTCCTCATCGAATGCTTGGCTTCTTATCTTACTCTCTAGATCGTTAGCCACTTCATAAATGCTAGTGCGGCAGCAGCCTCACCACTTACCCCTTCCTTACCGTAAACTACTAGTTGTCCTAGAACGACGAGTGATGAAGTCCTTGCTGGGTCAGATGACCACTACAGTTGGATGTTGAGTACCTCTGTACTCATGATACTACCCCCAAACTCTTTTCAGGGTTCTGATCGACAAAAGGTATGGTGATCGACGTTTCACGTGGAGACCCGACGACGACTAGTTAGGCGGATCCCGGCGGAGGGCCTGGACCCGTGTGGTTATGGGATCGATGTTTTTCTCTTTGCCAGTAGGCTTTTGATTGTAGTCTGTACTCAGACATGTACCTTCCGCTGTTGTATTGTATTTGAGGCAGTTGTATGCCGATTGTATGAGATGTTGTATCCTGTATCTGTAAAGTTGTGATATCATGTTGGAAATCCGGGGCATATGATTCCGTCATATGTCGCGGTGGGACCGATATGTGCTTCGTCCCAGGATCTGGATTGAAACATCTAGATCTGGAACCGTACCGCATATCGGGCCTTACATACAAGGCTCCTTTTTGTGATTTTTCCTTTATCCAAGTAATTCCTACACATAAAGTACAAAAACAAGAACTTGTGCACTCTTGCAACCATTAATAGGTTAGTTCCAAAATATGTTATAAAAAGATATGAAAATGTATCAAAAGCATAGCAATATCACACAAAACATGCATGGAGCAAGCAGAAATTATAGATACGTTTGGAACGTATCAGCGGGCTGAGCTCCATGTTCCACTCAGCGACTCGGCCGGTCGCTCCGGTATTGAGGATGTCCGCGAGTGGTGCTCTGCTGACGATTGTGATGGAGTTTTCGTCGAAGTAGTGCGATACTTTCCTGGAGGTCATGATAATGGCAAGCAGGAGCTTGTGGTAGTGCGGGTACCGTTGCTGTGGTTTCGTGAGCGGTGTGCTGAGATAGTAGATTTTCCTTTGTATGCTCTGGATATTGCCTTCTTCTGGGCGCTCGACGACGAGCACCGTGCTCACGACACTGCTGCGTGCTGTTATGTAGAGGTACAACTTCTCCCTTTCTTTAGGCACCGCAAAGATTGGTGGGGTCGAGATGGTTTTCTTTAGGTATGAGAATGCATTGCTGTCTTCCTCGGTCCACTCGAATTTTTCTCCTTTTCTCAGCAGTTTGTAGAACAGTAAGGTCCTTTCTCCAAACCTGCTGATGAAATGGCTCAATGTTGCGAGTTTTCCTGTGAGCTGTTGCACTCCTCTGATGTTGGTTGGACTTTGCATCTTGGCGATTGCTTGGACCTTTTCGGGGTTTGCTTCGATTCCTTGGGCAGAAACCATGTACCCGAGTAGTTTTCCTGCTGGTACGCCGAACACGCACTTTTTGGGTTGAGCTTGATTCTATACTTTTTGAGGGCCGCGAATGTTTCACGGAGGTCATTGAGTAGCGTGTTTGCACTATAGGTTTTGATGACAATGTCGTCTACATAGACCTGGATGTTTCTACCAATCTGGTCCCTCAAGCATGCTTGCATCATCCGCTGGTACGTGGCTCCGGCGTTTTTTAGGCCAAAGGGCATTGTTTGATAGCAGAATACGTCGTAGGAGTGATGAACGAGGTGTGCTCTTCGTCTTCTTCCTTCATCCTGATCTGATTGTATCCTGAGTATGCGTCGAGGAAGGATAGGAGGTCGCATCCTGCTGTTGAGTCGATTATTTGATCGATTCGGCAGGGGGAAGTGGTCTTTTGGGCAGTGCTTGTTGATAGGCCCATAGTCAACGCACATCCTCAGTACCTCGGTGTCCTTTTTAGGGACTAGGATTGGGTTTGCTATCCAGGTTGCTTTCTTTGTCTCTCGGATGAACTGTGCGTCGAGGAGTCGGTTGACTTCTTCTCCGATTGCTCTGCGCTTGGGCTCTGAGAATCGTCGTAGCGCCTGCTTTACTGGTTTGGTGTTTGGCTTGATGTGGAGCGCGTGTTCTGCAAATTCTCGCGGTATTTTGGGCATGTCGGCTGGGCACCAGGCAAAAAAAATCCACTCTTCGCGAAGGAAGGTTATGAGGGCGGTTGCTTGTTCTTCTGGAAGGTGGGCATATACGCGGACCGTCTTCTCTAGGTCTGTTGGGTGGACTTGGTGTGTGATTGTGTCGCTGTTGACGCTGAAATCGCGGCCGAATTCTTTTGTCTCACTTCGGCTTTCCAGCGGAAATATGCTTTTGTCCGTTACCATGGCTATTTCTGTGAGCTGTTGTTGGGCTCCGAACGTGTAGGAGACTTTGTGGAAGTCGCGGTCGCACTGGTCCAATTTGGTGAAGCTTCCTTTGACTGTGATGATTCCTTCGGGTCCTGGCATCTTGAGCTTGATATATGCATAGTGAGGAACCGTCATGAATTGTGCGAACGTTGATCGCCCGAGTATGGCGTGATACTGCGACTACCAGTCGAGCACTTCGAACTCGAGGACTTGCTTTGCGAAGTTGCGCTTGCTGCCGAAGATTACATCAAGCTCGATTGTTCCGATGGAGGCGGTTGCTTCGCCCGGAACTACGCCATATATTGTTGTGCCTGACTTCTTCCAAACTGATCGTGGGATTAGCATCTTGCGTAGGGTGTGATACATCCAAAATGCATCACTATTTTATATAGTAATTCTTTCTTATTCGTTGATATATTTCATGATATGATGCTATTCTTATGTTGTTTTGGCTTATTTTACACAGTTTGCAACTTTCCGGTGCCGAAGCAGCAGACGCAGGATTCAGCGGTAAAAAGTGGACGCTGAGTTGCTGAAGAAGAACACCTCCAAATTACCTGAAAATTGACGGAGGCTGTTTTCCAGAAGGATAACGAAGGCACGCAAAAGAGCAACCAGAGGGGGCCACTGGGTGCCCAGGCGGCCACCTGGCGCGGCCCCACCCCTGGCCGCGCCGGGAGGGCGCCTGGGCCCCCTGGAGCACTCCCGGCTCCCCCCTCTGGCCTATATACCCCTCGTCGTCCAAAAACCCTAAAAAGAGGAGAGTTTCCAGAGTTCCGCCGCCGCTCCGTGGCGGAAACCTACAGAGAAGAAAAGCCATCTCTGGCGGGCAGATTCCGCCGGGGAGATCACCTCCCGGAAGGGGAGATCGTCTCCACCGTCATCACCATCGGCACGGGCATCATCGAGATCATTATCAACATCATCCCCATCATCAGCACCATCTCCGCCTCCATCCAATCTTGTCTCACAATTGCAACTCGTGTTGTAATCCGTACTATCTATCCTCTCTACTCTATCGATGTTGGTTACTATTTTGTGGTGAATGCTATTGAGTTTTGTTGGAGAAATATTATTGTGTTCAGATTGTTTATCATCTATTTATCCCCACTGATCATGATCTCTTTTATGTCTTGTGAGTAGTTACTTTACTTCTTGAGGACATGGGAGAAGTCTAGTTGTTAGTAGTCATATGATGTCGAAGTAATATGTGTTGGTTGATATTTAAGTTGTGTTGTTATTTTCCTAGTGGTGTTGTGTGAGTCGAACACTCAACACTTCGCCTTATCAAGGACCTAGGGGAATGCATTGTGTATAAAGAATGCTTACGGTGGGTTGCCGGAGTGACAGAAACCTAAACCCCAGTTCGCACGCTTTTGCACAAGGGAACAATGGATCACCGATCGTATTGCTATGGTTAGGCTTTTGCCTTAATTACTATCTTGTATTTGCGGATGCTTGAAAGGTGTTTAATCATAAGAGTACACTTATCTTAGTCTAGAGGGTGTACTAGCATAGATCCACCCACTCAACACTTATCAACACAGCACATAGTACCGATACGGAATATGGCGAAAGCACATGACTACCTCTCCCGTGTATCCTCAAGAACACTTTAGCTTTTATAAGTTCAGTTGATAGGCCTCTCCTTTTCTAAGAAAGGATTGTACCACTTATTACTCTCCAGTATCTTTTACTTTGCTAGTTTTTACTTTCCTGTCGCTTATACCAAGAAAACCCCTAAAAAGTTATCTTTCAGTGCTTGCAGTTATCTCCTTACCAAAGTCACTTGCTACTACCTTCTGCTCCTCGTTGGGTTCGACACTCTTACTTATCAAAAACACTGCAATAGATCCCATTACGTCGTGGGTCATCAAGCTACGTTTTCTGGCGCCGTTGCCGGGGAGTGTAGCGCTATTAGTAAGTGAAGCTGGTAAGGAAGCTTTTATATTTCTGTTGTTAGTTTTGTTGTTGCTGTTTTTGTCCTCATGGACACCCCTACTATTGGATCGTTGTTCTTGGGGAACCGCCCCACTACTAAGGTAGTCACTCCTACCCCTACTGAAATTGTGCCTTATAAGATACCATCTGGTATTATCGATTATGTCTTAACTAATCGCTATGCAGGAGACAGACATCCAGGTGAGCACTTGCTATATTTATCACAACTATGTTCATTATTCAAGCTTGCAAGTGTGTCACTGGAGTTTGTTATGAATAAATTATTCTCCGTAGCGCTCACAGACAAAGCTTCAGATTGGTATAAGCTCCTCGATAACCCACATTCTCTTAATTGGGAAGAACTTATGTCTCTCTTTTATACAAAGTTTTACCCTCTTCATGAAGTTTATCGAGACAGGAATTACATCTATAACTTTAGGTCTCGCGAAGGAGAGAGCATCGCTCAAGCTTGGGGGAGGCTTAAGTCCCTAATGTTCAAATGTCCTATTCATAAGCTCCCCAAAGATGTTATACTTACAATTTTTTATGCCATGCTTTCTAATCAGGACAAGGAAAGGCTGGATGCCTCCTCTAGCGGGGTATTTCAGACAAAGAGCGTTGAAGAAAGATGGGATCTCATCGAAAGGATCCAGAAGAATACTGAAGACTGGGAAATCGATAAAGGTATTGAACCTGCTATAAATTATGAGCATGACTATATTGAGAGCTATGTGAAAACTGATTATTTCAATACCTTTTTCTCTAAGATTGGTCTGGATTCCCATCTAATGATTGATTTTTGTAAGAACTTTGCCTCTCATGTTGATTCTTCTAAGATGAAGAAGGATCAGTACCATAAGCCTTTCAAATAAGTGCCTATTGATATTCACGTTGCTGATCCTATTTTTCCTGCAGTTATATATCAGCAGCCCCCATACCCTTCAAGAATAAGGGAGCACTCTTTTGTGACAGGCATCATAAATAAAAGTGAGAGAAGAACAGGAGAACCTGAGGACCAGATCAGAGTCGATCCTCAAGTTTCTATGGTTAAAGATTTAGTTACTGATGATGTTTCAGATTCTATTATAAATTTTGTGTTGTTTCAACGAACATTGTCACAGCCAAGAATAATAGCCCAATTTCAGGTACACCAGTTGTATCTGTTAAAATAGGAGATCAAAATTATTACGAGCTATGCGATCTGGGATCAAGTGCTAGCGCGATTCCTTATTCGCTTTATCAAGAGATCATGGGTGAGATTTCACCTTGTGAACTCGAAGATATTTATGTTACTATTCATCTTGCAAACAAAGCTAGTATCTCTCCTATTGGGATTGTGAGAGATGTTGAAGTTCTATGTGGAAAGGTAAAGTATCCTACCGACTTTCTCGTACTTGGTTCAGTGCAAGATAGTTTTTGTCCTATTATTTTTGGTAGACCTTTTCTCAGAACTTGTGGGGCTATTATAGATTGCAAGAAAGGTAAAGTTTCTGTTGAATTCAATGGTGAGCCATATGAATTTAACTTTTCTAAGATTTCCAAGCAACCTCGTGGTACTGAATTACCTAGTGATGATAAAATTATTGAAAGTATTGCTTCTATTGCTATTCCCCCTAATGATCCTTTGCAACAATACATGGAGGACCACGAGAATGATACTCATATGCAGGAAAGAAATGAAATTGACGAAATCTTCTTGAGACAACCTGCTATCCTGAAGCACAACCTTCCGGTTGAACCTTTAGAAATTCTATCCAAACCAAAAGAAGACCCGGTGTTTGATCTCAAACCTCTTCCCGATACGCTCAAGTATGCCTATTTAGATGAAAAGAAAGTATATCATGTTATTATCAACTCTAACCTTTCAGGATATGAAGAAGAGCGATTATTGGAAGTACTTCGTAAACACCGTGGTGCAATTGGCTATACCCTTGATGACCTTAAGGGGATATTAGTCCATCTATCTGTCAACATACTATCAACCTCGAGCCCGATGCTAAACCTGTTGTTGACCATCAACGGCGGTTGAACCCAAAGATGATGGATGTTGTGAGGACGGAAATCCTCAAGCTTCTAGCTGCAGGTATTATCTACCCTATAGCCTATAGTAAGTGGGTAAGTCCAGTTCATTGTGTTCCTAAGAAAGGAGGGACAACTGTAGTCCCTAATGATAAGAATGAACTAGTACCTCAGAGAATTATTATTGGATATAGAATGTGTATTGATTACAGGAAGTTGAACAAGGCAACCAGGAAGGACCACTACCCGCTGCCCTTTATCGATCAGATGCTTGAGAGGCTGTCCAAAAACACCCACTTCTGCTATCTTGACGGGTATTCAGGCTTGTCTCAAATTCACGTTAACACTGCCGATCAAGAGAAGACCACTTTCACTTGTCCTTATGGTACTTATGCTTATAGGTGTTTGCCTTTTGGTGTATGCAATGCACCTGCTACTTTTCAGAGATGTATGTCTGCAATATTTCATGGTTTCTGTGAGGAGATTGTGGAAGTCTTCATGGACGATTTCTCCGTCTATGGAACTTCCTTTGACCACTGTCTCCACAATCTCAATAAAGTTTTCTAGAGATGCGAGGATACAAACTTATTTCTAAACTGGGGAAAGTGCCACTTCATGGTTAACGAAGGGATCATGCTTGGCCACAAGATTTCCTAGAGAGGAATTGAAGTGGACAAGGAAAAGATTGAAGCTATCGAAAGGATGCCCTATCCAACGGACATTAAAGGTATTCGTAGTTTTCTCGGTCATGCCGGTTTCTATAGAAGATTTATTAAAGACTTTTCTAAGACCTCGAGACCCCTCACTAATCTTCTCCAGAAGGATGTTCCTTTTGTATTTGATGAAGATTGTAAGGAGGCTTTCGAAGTTCTTAAGAAAGCTTTAATAACCGCTCCTATAGTACAACCGCCTGACTGGAATTTGCCCTTTGAAATTATGTGTGATGCTAGTGATTTTGCTGTTGGAGTTGTTTTAGGACAAAGGGTTGATAAAAAGTTGAATGTTATTTATTATGCTAGTAAGACCCTTGATAGTGCTCAGAAGAATTATGCTACTACTGAGAAGGAATTCTTAGCAGTAGTGTTTGCTTGTGACAAGAGTAGGCAGTATATTGTTGATTCAAAGTTATTATTCATACTGACCATGCTTCCATTAAGTATCTTATGACGAAGAAGGATGCCAAGCCAAGACTCATCAGATGGGTACTCCTTCTTCAAGAATTTGATTTGCAGATTGTTGATAGAAAAGGAGCAGACAACCCTGTAGCGGACAATCTTTCAAGGATGGAAGATATACCGCATGATCCCATCCTGGTCAACGACAGTTTTCCAGACGAACAACTTGCCGTTGTTAAAGTACAATCTCTTTCCGATCCTTGGTTTGCAGATTATGCTAATTTTATCGTTGCAAAGTATTTTCCTCCAGGTTTAACATTTCAGCAAAGGAAGAAGTTCTTCCATGATTTGAGGCATTACTTTTGGGATGACCCACATCTTTTCAAAGAAGGTCCGGACGGGATCGTGAGAAGATGCGTACCGGAACACGAGCAGAAGGACATTCTCAAGGAATGTCACGATAGTCCCTACGGAGGACATCACGCCGGTGAGAGGACCGCACATAAGGTTCTCCAATCAGGTTTTTATTGGCCTACTCTCTTTAAAGATGCTAGAAATTATGTTTTAGCTTGTGATAAATGTCAGAGAGTTGGTAATATTAGTAGAAGGAATGAGATGCCTATGAATTACTCACTAGTGATTGAGCCTTTTGATTGCTGGGGTTTTGATTTTATGGGTCCTTTTCCTTCTTCACACAAGTACACTCATATCTTAGTTGTTGTTGATTATGTAACCAAGTGGGTTGAAGCAATCCCCACTGAAAGTGCTGATCACAAAACATCTTTGAAAATGCTCAAAGATGTAATTTTCCCTAGGTTTGGTGTACCTAGGTATCTCATGACTGATGGAGGATCACACTTCACGCATGGAGCTTTTAGAAAAGCTTTAGCCAAGTACGATGTCAATCATAGGATTGCGTCACCGTACCATCCTCAAACTAGTGGGCAAGTTGAGCTCACCAATAGAGAGATCAAGTTGATCTTGCAAAAGACAGTTAACAGAAATAGGAAGGACTGGTCAAATAAGTTAGGAGATGCTTTGTGGGCGTATAGAACTTCTTACAAAAACCCCATGGGCATGTCTCCCTATAAAATGGTCTATGGCAAGGCTTGCCATTTGCCATTAGAGTTAGAGCACAAAGCTTTCTGGGCTGTTAGAGAGCTTAATGCTGACCCAAAGTTAGCTGGTGAAAAGCGTCTCATGAACTTGACTTCTCTAGATGAGTGGAGAAGTGAAGCTTACGAGAGCGCTAAAATGTTCAAGGAAAAGGTAAAGAAGTGGCATGACAGGAGGATTCTGAAACAAGAATTTAATGTTGGTGATAAAGTTTTATTGTTTAGATCCTGTTTCAGGTTTTCTCCAGGTAAACTACTTTCCAGGTGGGAAGGGCCATTTCATATCGAAGAAGTCTACCGGTCTGGTGCGATTAAGATTAACAATTTTGAAGGCACCAAACCTCAAGTTGTGAATGGGCAAAGACTCAAGAATTACATAGCGGGAGACCCCGTCAATGTTGATGTAAATATAATACGCACAACAACTCATGAAGAACATGTTGAAGCCCTGTTTCAGACACTGACAGAAGCAGAATAAGAAAAGGTATGTATTACGGTAAGGAAACATCGCGAACCGCCATAAAAGTTCCATATTATGAGTTTTTGCAAAATTAGGAAAATTCGAGGCCTAAGCGGAGCCGGAGACGAGCTCTAGGGGGCCCAGGCACCCCCCTGGCGCGGCCTACCTCCTGGTCGCGCCGGGAGGCCGCCTGGGCACCCAGGGGTCCGTCTCCGACCACACTTTGGCTCGTTACCTTCCTTTTGTTGCAGAAATTTTTTCTATATATTCACCCGGATCGTTCCGGCAACGTATCTCGCGATTTCGTGTGTTTTCTCTTCGATCTGTTTCTGCCAGGATAAAAAGCTATTTTTAGTGATGTCTTCTTGTGGCTCAAGTGGAGAGGACTTCATGGGACGGCGTCTACGGGAAGTTCAGAAAGATATCAACCAAGGGAAATACATAGATTGGGCCATAGAAGAAGAAACCGCAAGGCGAGAGGAGATGGAGCATTCCGTGAGAAAAGAAGTCAAGATTATCACCGCCCAGCAACCGGGGGGTCCATCAACACAAGGAGGAAGATCAAGCAACCCATCATGGTGGGGAGTGTCCAACCTTATTATGATCTTTCTCTTAACCTTTCAGGAATGGCCCCTACACTTGAAGATCAACGTACGATTTCTACCATCTCCGAAGCTTACCGCATCACCAATCAACTGTGTGAAGATTTCCATGTACTAAAAGTGCAAGTGGAGATTTTGGAGAAGGAAAACCAAACCCTTCGCCGTGTCATCAAAGATCTGAAGAATCAACAAGAATGAGGAGTAAATCTCCTCGGGTAATTGCATCCCCTCAGCTTGTTCCAAGCATGGGGGAGTGCCCGGTATCTTTATCTTTATCTTAGTCTTTTAGAGTCAAGTAGAGTCGTATCATGTCTAGGGAGTTTATTATATGAAATAGGTGTTTGCATTGAGGTCTATCACTCCGCCTGTGGAGAGATTGTATCCGTGAGTGTGGAGTCGTCTATAATGGAATATTAATGAGAAGTCTATTGGTTCCTCCGCTGCACTCGGTATTCTCTTCACGCAATCGGCATCATATGACGATTCTTATGGGGAGTATTGACCTTATATCAGGTATGGCTTTGAAAACTTTATTTAATTTTGGCAAATATAGCTTTGGTCTTGACAACATGCATGTTTTATCAAGTAGCGACATAGCCAAAACCTTTATGTTATTATGCTTGAAGTGTTATGTTGACAAGGAAGACAACTTGATGTGTTATGCTTACCTTAAAGTTTATGCCTTATATGTTTTGCATCTAAATTAGCATCAATTGTCTGTTCTCTCAAAGCCTTTTCTAGCCAAACTCTTTGCCAAGTAGATTTCTTCTTGTGCATCCATACCCTGAAACCTTTACCTTCCATGTGAGTCCACCATACCTTCCTATTCGTGGTATTCCCCTACCACTCCTATAAGTATAGAATTTATGTTTTATCCTTAAATGTTCAAAATCTTCTGTTTTGTGCCTCTTGTTTAGCTCATGAGGAAGTAGTAGGTAATTCATGATCTTCTTAAGTTGGACAAGTTTTACCCTGGGATTGCATGTCTAATCTGCAAACCCATAATACGAGGAGGAACTGGCATGGGTGCGCCCAGCTCGAAAGATAATATAACAAACAAACCCTCCTTCACGCTGGTCTATGAGAAATCAGAAACTTTGGCAGTGATAAACAATGGAGATTAAGGGGATGTGATCATCCTCACTTGGGAGTCGTTCCTCTAAACTTGTCCATCTTGAGAAGTAATTGAGCTATCTATTAGCATTCGTTGACAAACTATGCACCGCCTCAAAATCTATTTTTACTCTGTTTGATTTAAGGATAGCACATGAGTTTTCCCTGCTTGCCTTTAACAAGGCCTTTCTTCCACCTTGATGTTGAGTCAGTTGCCCTACTTCCTTCTTTTCCCTAAGAGAACAGACATTTGATGTTGATGAGGATTCATCCATATAAAGTTGCATTAAGTTTTGCCATGCCATATCCTTGTTGACATTATCTTTTGATAAGTAAGTTGTTTGCGAAAGCTTTTGCCTAGCGAGCATCTTCCTTTGTGTTAGCATTTGCACCTCATGACTATTAACATGTTCTTTCAAAAGCTTCAAATTGTTTCTAGTTGCCCTTTGACCAAGGTTATGTTTGCCATAATTTGATGAGTTTCCTCAGCCCTACTTTTGATTATAATTGTTATTACTTTCTCATAAGGGCCTTATGAGTTGAGGTTGCTGTTGAGGATGCTTGAGTTTGATGAAGGAACCTTGATGCTTCTTGTCTGTATTTTATTTATCGAGACTTCACTCTCTAAACTTGTGGACAGGTTTACCGAGCTCAGTATTCGCTTGGGGACAAGCGAGGTCTAAGCTTGGGGGAGTTGATACGTCCAAAATGCATCACTATTTTATATAGTAATTCTTTCTTATTCATTGATATATTTCATTATATGATGCTATTCTTATGTTGTTTTGGCTTATTTTACACAGTTTGCAACTTTCCGGTGCCGAAGCAGCAGACGCGGGATTCAGCGGTAAAAAGTGGACGCTGAGTTGCTGAAGAAGAACACCTCCAAATTACCTGAAAATTGACGGAGGCTGTTTTCCAGAAGGATAACGAAGGCACGCAAAAGAGCAACCAGAGGGGGGCCACTGGGTGCCCAGGCGGCCACCTGGCGCGGCCCCACCCCTGGCCGCGCCGGGAGGGCGCCTGGGCCCCCTGGAGCACTCCCGGATCCCCCCTCTGGCCTATATACCCCTCGTCGTCCAAAAACCCTAAAAAGAGGAGAGTTTCCGGAGTTCCGCCGCTGCTCCGTGGCGGAAACCTACAGAGAAGAAAAGCCATCTCTGGCGGGCAGATTCCGCCGGGGAGATCACCTCCCGGAAGGGGAGATCACCTCCCGGAAGGGGAGATCGTCGCCATCGTCACGGGCATCATCGAGATCATCATCAACATCATCCCCATCATTAGCACCATCTCCACCTCCATCCAATCTTCTCTCACAATTGGAACTCGTGTTGTAATCCGTACTATCTATCCTCTCTACTCTATCGGTGTTGATTACTACTTTGTGGTGAATGCTATTGAGTTTTGTTGGAGAAATATTATTGTGTTCAGATTGTTTATCATCTATTTATCCCCACTGATCATGATCTCTTTTATGTCTTGTGAGTAGTTACTTTAGTTCTTGAGGACATGGGAGAAGTCTAGTTGTTAGTAGTCATATGATGTTGAATTAATATGTGTTGGTTGATATTTAAGTTGTGTTGTTATTTTCCTAGTGGTGTTGTGTGAGTCGAACACTCGACACTTCGCCTTATCAAGGACCTAGGGGAATGCATTGTGTATAAAGAATGCTTACGGTGGGTTGCCGGAGTGACAGAAACCTAAACCCCAGTTCACACGCTTTTGCACAAGGGAACAATGGATCACCGATCGTATTGCTATGGTTAGGCTTTTGCCTTAATTACTATCTTGTATTTGCGGATGCTTGCAAGGTGTTTAATCATAAGAGTACACTTATCTTAGTCTAGAGGGTGTACTAGCATAGATCCACCCACTCAACACTTATCAACACAGCACATAGTACTGATACGGAATATGGCGAAAGCACATGACTACCTCTCCCGTGTGTCCTCAAGAACACTTTAGCTTTTATAAGTTCAGTTGCTAGGCCTCTCCTTTGCTAAGAAAGGATTGGGCCACTTATTACTCTCCAGTATCTTTTACTTTGCTAGTTTTTACTTTCGTGTCACTTATACCAAGAAAACCCCTAAAAAGTTATCTTTCAGTGCTTGCAGTTATCTCCTTACCAAAGTCACTTGCTACTACCTTCTGCTCCTCGTTGGGTTCGACACTCTTACTTATCGAAAACACTGCAATAGATCCCATTACATCGTGAGTCATTAGGGTGCTGGCAAAGATTATGTTTAGGTTGCTGCCTCCGTCCATGAAGACTCTGTCCATGTCGTAGCCTCTGATCTGGGCTTCGAGGACCAGGGGTGCGTGTCCCGGCCTTGGGACTGCGGGCGGGTGGTCGCTCTGAGAGAAGGTGATACTGGTCTCAGCGCCACGAAGTTGGTAGATCTCTTCTATCTTTAGGCCTTTGGCTGCTTCGGCCTGCAGGGTGTAGGCGTCTTGCTTTGCTTTTGAGGGTCTTCCTTCCTGGATCATGCAGATTCGTACATGGGGCGTGATGTATTTCCTTTCTGCACTTGGTGTTGGTGATTGCGCACTTCTTCGAATGCGCTTGGCTTCGCGCTGCTTCTCCTCTTTGAGGCTGTTGGAGAGTTCGGTGAATATGCGGCAATCTCCTAAGGTGTGGCTTGCTCCGAGGTGTCCCCAACTGTCTTCGAAACAGTGGATCGCGCAAGGTCCTTCCTGTTTCTCTTTGGCTGTGAGTTTACTGGAGACGGCGTGCCTTCTTCTCCTTGAGATTTGGAAGATCTATGAGTGGTCTTCTGTTCGGTTGTGAAATCTTGGGTCAAGCTCTATCCCATCGCTGAGTGATTGGTTCCGGATGAAGTTGGCGAATTCATCTGGTCTTCGGTCTGGGTCGTAGTATTCTCCGGTCTGGGTTTCGGAGTCGCTGTCTTGTCGAGTGGCAGGAGTCCGGGTGGCGGCAGGTCATCGACTGATGGGCGGGTCTTCTGTCACGCGCCACGACTCTTCGAGTGGGGTTCCCGAGTAGAGTCCTCGCACTTGTCTTCTGGGTCGTCGAGTTCTTTTCCGTCGGCGATGGGTCTGGCGGTCGTTGAAGTGTTGGGCTTGATTCGACTGCAGGCTAGATGATCTTGACGGGACGATGGACGGAACGATGGATATGCTTGTGGTGAACTTGAATTCCTCGAGCGGGCTAGATCTGGTTCTAGTCTTCGAGTCTTGATGTGTTGAGGGAGGGACCGCCGAGATCGTGATTCCAACCTGTGTAGTACCCACAGACGGCACCAATTGACGGGGATCGGCCCCGGCAAATCCCATGGTCAGGGACCCTGGGTTAGTCATAGAGAAGGCGCAGGTTGAACGTTACTCGTCGGCTAACAAGAGAAGCACTTCCTGCTCGATATTATTGCTTGAGGGGGTGATTACAAGGGAGGCCAATGCGAGTTCTCGCAAGACCAGGAGAGTAGATGTGTATTGGATTGATTTGGATGTCTCCCCTCCCAGCCTTTATATACTAGGCTAGGTCTCGGGGAGTCTGTACTAGGTTACAAGGATAGTTTCCTAGTTCTAGTCTTGCCTTGTACGCCAAGTCGTGCCTTCCATACTAGTCATGGACTCCCACGTCGGTGCTTGACCGGGCCAGTCGTGGGCCTGTCACGGCTTCCTAACGGGCCTTCTGTCTTCATATGCACCGGGTATCCTCATACGCGGGAGTCGTGGGGTCACCCCCTCGTCAAGTAGCCTTTTGGCTCATACACGCTGCCTACACGTTGGATAATGAGTTATGGGCTCCTCTGCTTCATAGCCTCGTTCGAGAACTCTTCAAACGGCAGCCGTATCGTGGCCTACGCCGGGAAGTGGTGTGTATTATTTGCTCGAGTAGTGTGATTTGTATTTTCTTTTGCTTCACCGGCCAGCCTTGCACCATGCAAGAGTACGTCAAGCTTAGGGTACAAAGCCCTGCGTACATAGGATTTAGTCCAGCGGATGAACTCCCTGTTGAGTTTGAAGGATGGGCTACGGAGTGTCGGATAGCCTCGGTGGGGCATTCCCTAACAAGGTGTACGCCACCCTGGAGATCCGTGCGTTGTAGTGTAACACAAGTGCACCCCTGCAGGGAAGATTGATCTATTCGAATAGTCGTGTCCACGGTAACAGGAAGGTTTATGCTGAAGCCAAATCCTACTACTACAAACTACTACTATTAAACTATTTGTTCCGGGTTTTCTTTCTTGCTGGGAAGTCGAGGGAGGGATCTCGGAGGCATTGCTAATTATTCCAACTTACTATTATACAATGCTGCAACAACTTTTGCTGCATTGCTAATTTATGCTTTTTATAAACTGTTGGATATTCTCTCCTCATGCTGCAAGACTCGTCGGAAGATGATAGTCTTTGATAGACCTAGCTTCTCTTCCTTATTCCGGTTTTCTGACTTTCAGTCCACTATATATAGCCTCCCCTTTCCATTTGATACAAACGCATAAATGCTTAGTAGCGGACATAAGACTCGCGGGTATGCTAGATACTCACCTTTGCTTTATTTCCCCCCCCCCCTTTGTTTTATATACCCGACCGGTTGCTGCGATCAGACGTTGGAGCCTTGGAGTCCTGGACCAGGAGATCCCCGATGCCGACCACCACAAGATGAAGTTCCCCGATGCCTTGTACGACGTCGAGTTCCCTGTTGACCAGGAGTAGTTTGGAGGTTCCCAGGCAGGAGGCCTCGCCTTTTCGATCGTTGTTGTTTTTGTGCTAGCCTTCTTAAGGCAGATCATGTGTACACTGTGTATGTACTCAGATACTATTGCTTCCGCTAACTTTGTGCTTTCGAGCTGTTGTATTCGAGCCCTCGTGGCCCCTGGCTTGTATTAAACATCTTGTATTATTTTATTTATAGAGTTGTGTTGTAATATCTTACCATGAGTCCCTGATCTCGATCGTGTACCTTGCGTGTATGATTACTGTACACGACTTGATTTTGGGGGCGTCACATTAGCCCGGTGCGGTGAGAACTGTCCCACGTGCACTCTTCTGTTTCGGTCGGTGAATTTTGCCGCATGTGGACTAATGCGTTGTGCTAGATCCAGGTCGGTGAGAACTTTCACAGCATGATAAGTCCACGTCATGTGTGAATAATCCGTAGTGCTCATTTCTCACTGTTGGTTCTGAGAGGATTTCGTTTTGCAAGGATTTGACGACCATTGGATGTTCACTCGTTAAAGATTATGGCTAAGTTTTCCTGTCGGTCCGGCGAGTGACTCTCTCGAGTGGCTATTCCGATATAAGATCGGTGAGTACTGTTAGCTCGTTGGCTAGTCCGGACGACATATTCAGATATTCGGTTTCAGATTTCATGTTGACAATGAGTTACCTGTATTTTCTCATGGTTAATTAATCTTCATTGTTCGTATGGTTCTAATTGTACTTGCTGAGTATTTCTATACTCATCCTTGCATTTTCATTTGGTTTTCAGGTACAAAGTAAACGACATATGCATGGGCGAGAGTAGTTCATCATCACACGGATCACATATTATACTTACTTAATACCTCCTAGTCATCATTTAGAAACTTCTTGGTTGCCTTGCGCAAATCCTTTTATAGATATATATCGTGTTTATCGTGAGTCATGTGTTAACTTTAGTGTGTGGTTGAATATGTGATCTTAAGTTCATGTTTTACAAAGGGAGTGAGGATCATCTTTTGAGAATGGATTAGACACTGATCTATGATTGATGAATAAAAGGAGTTATGTTGATTCAACACATGAGAGAAGAATTCGAGGGCAAATTCTGCTGAAGTGGGGGAGAATACAATACCCCGGATTTTTCACACATTCGTTTGGAAAATTCATCTTGAAAGTTGGACAAAGTTTAAAAAAAATTGAGTTGTAAAACGAATGGAGAATCCGAGACCATGTTTGTGTCCGTCTCATCAAGTAGATCGAACAAGAGTATACATTTGCCCGAAATGAAGTTCGTATGCATTCTTGGGGAGTCTGTTAAATTCTAGTATTTTATTAATTCCGGGGATAAAAATAAATAACAAAACACTTGATAGGTTAATATTAGAATAGGAAAAAATAACAAAGGAAATAAAAATTCCTTTTGGTCGTTCTAGCCTCGCTCACGAGCCAGAATCGCGCTCGAATCCCTAATCACGGTCGCCATCTAGGATTAAGCCTTTGGAGTCGTTGCCGATTGTGGCCGCCATCGCCGGAGTCTGTTGTGCGCAGCTGCCGTCGATAGAGTCCGCCGCGCGCAGCCGCCGTCGTTGAAGTCCGCCGCGTAAAGCCACCGTCTTAAGAGAGCCTCATGTGGTCGATCTTGACTCACCATTGGCAGGATCCAGCAGCTGCTTGAAGAGGTCCTAGAAATATGGGTGCGAGAGTTGACAGGTTAACGGCAAGTTTTAAGGCAAGTGCATCATGACCCTGTTGTATGGTTTGCCCATTGTTGGGTTGCTCCATTGTTGTTCATTCCCTCTTGGTATGGTGTACGTCGCTCTTCATTGTTCGTTTTCAAAACTGCTGGATTTTCGTTGTTTCTAAAGGTTGCCCATTGTTGGGTTTGCTATTTTGTCGAGTGTTGTTCGAGTGATTTGGTTCCGTTGTGGATTGGAGCTTCTTGAATTGGATATTTGTTAGCCCGGTGTGGTGAGAACTGTCCCACATGCACTATTTTGTTTCGGTCGGTGAATTATGTCTCATGTGGACTAATCCATTGTGCTAGAGCCGGGTCGATGAGAACTTTCACAGTATGATAAGTCCACGTCATTTGTGAATAATCCGTAGTGCTCATTTCTCACTGTTGGTTTCGAGAGGATTTTGTTTTGCAAGGATTTGACGACCATTGGATGTTCACTCATTAAAGATTATGGCTAAGTTTTCGTGTCGGTCCGACGAGTGACTCTCTCGAGCGGCTATTCCGATATAAGATTAGTGAGTATTGTTAGCTCGTTGGCTAGTCCGTACGACATATTCAGATATTCGGTTTTAGATTTCATGTTGACAATGAGTTACCCGTCTTCTCTCATGGTTAATTAATCTTCATTGTTCGTATGGTTCTAATTGTACTTGTTGAGTATTTTTGTACTCATCTTGTGTTTTCATTTGGTTTTCAGGTACAAAGTAAACGACATATGCATGGGCGGGAGTAGTTCATCATCACAGGGATCACATATTATAGTTACTTAATACCTCCTAGTCATCATTTAGAAACTTCTTGGTTGCCTTGCGCCAATCCTTTTAGAGATATATATCCTGTTTATCATGAGTCATGTGTTAACTTTAGTTGTGTGGTTGAATATGTGATCTTAAGTTGATGCTTAGTTATTTTGTCTAAATTGCATGTCGTGGATGTCCAAAAAACAAGGGAAACTTTGGCGAAATTTGGAATTTTTCTTAGGGCTTGTGAAAATTTGTTAGTGTGGTAGCATTGCCGGGTTTGATAGAAACCTGGGGTGTTACAAGAAAACAATCACATAGTTACTCGTCATGGAACAATGGTCCAAGGGGTTCTACTCACGGCGCATCCCAGAGGAGATCATGGTGGTGGAGAAGCCTCCGGAGGTCAATCCTCCCTCCAATAGGGTGTTGGGACATGTCCTTCAGGCGATCCCGAGATTGGAATCGTCGCAGTAGCGGAACTGTAGGTCTTTTCACGGAACGGTGGACTCTTTGTAGGTTTTTGTGTCGAGAGGTAAATATATGCGGCCACCCCCTGGGCCAGGGTGGCCGCACCAGGGAAGCGCCTGGACGGGGGGTGGCCCTGTTGGGGAACGACACAGAAAAAAAGTTCCTACCTACGTGTCCCGAACCCAAGACCTATGCTATGATGATGTATGTAACGGAGGGAATCGGTGTCCATACCTTTGAAGACCAAAAGAGGGAAACGTTCCACGAACGTGGTTGGCGTAGACTCGGAACCTACGACATCCCTATCGTGTAGAAGACCCCCGGTGATGAAGTAGCACCACAAGTGTAGTGCCTCGCGGGATTACATATGTATGGTGCAATCGATGTTCCCTCCGGGCTACGAACCATAAGAGCAGCGGAAAAAAGACGGATTCGGATCCTTATTTCGGCAGCACGACGACGTGTGTATGGTGGAGAAACACACAACCAAGTGGAGACTCCAAACAATGGGAATCCGTTCAAGGTGGGAGAAATAGAGAGGAGAAGAACTCAATGGATGAAAGAAAAGGGCACCCCATCCCCTCCTTATATAGGCAAAGGGGGGTGGGAACCTCCTCCCCTCCCCCATGTGGAAATAAACTCCCAAGGGGGGAGGTGCGCCGGCCAAGGGGGGTTGGTCCCCTCCCTTGGAGCATGGCCCAAGGGGGGAACCCCCTCCTTCCCCTTATGGGCCTTTTTAGGACCATGTTCCTTTTCTTCCTTTTATTTTAATAATTAATATATTTTAATATTTAATTCAGTTAATTAAATAATAAAACATTATTTGAACCCTTCAAAATATCCGGAACAACTTTCGGCACCTCCCTGAACAATTTTGGTGTTCTCTCTTATTTCACCGATGATCCTGAATCTATCCTTAATGCATCGATTACCCATAAGTGTGACACCCTACGGTCCGGGAAACAGCAGACATGATCGATAAGCTCGTTGACCAATGACCATCATATGGGATCTGGTTATAACCCTTGATAGCCTCTGCGCTTCCATTGAATAAACTTCATCGGTGTTGAACCGTTAACAATATGAATTTATCCCTTTGTTCTCTGGTACTATGTTTGTCCGAGGTATGATCGATGGTATCCAATACCTAGTTCTCCCTCGTCTCTGACAAAAACATGTTTACTTGTCTGTGCATATTACATCTCTTTTGACTTAGTCACTTGCTTGCAAGCTATTGATGGAATATCACCGAGTGGGCCCAGAGTACCTATTCGTTACTTGGATGGACAAATCCCGCTCCGATCTATTTCATACTCCTCAACATATCTACTTCGTATTACCCAAGATACACATTTATGGTTACCATATTTCAGTGTAATGGTTAATGCACTCACAGCATCGTGATAGATAGAAATTATGTATCGTCATCACGGTAAAAGGATTGAGTCACTATGTTGTTAAGTCATCCCAGTGCTGAACTATGTGACTTGATCACACTACAATGCTATAGGTGGGTGGGTGTCCATCACATCATTCTCCTAATGACATGACATCATTGTCAATAGACTGTTCACATCTCATGATCAGGAAACCTTGATCATCGATTGCCCAACGAGCTAGTATTCCTGAGTTAACTAGGGACCATGTTGTTATATACCACACGTGTATTAATGTTTCAACTTAATACCGTTCTAGCACAATATACAATGTATTATGAACAAATATATGTGTGGAAAATATCTTTATTAATTTGCCTCTAGGGCACATATCCAACAGTCTCCCACTTGCACTAGAGTACGAATTACACTAGTTTACATCAGGTATGTATCTAACACCAATAGTCTCTCTGTGTCGGAACCCGGGGTTAGCGTATGCAAGCCTCGCTACAACACAATCATATGGAGAGCCGAGAACCGTACCCACTTGTCTAAGCAGACAAGGCCAAGCACAGAACGTTCTCGGAAAGCATCGAACGTGAGGGGCGTCCCATCCAGGCCGGATGATCAACTGAAATGGGTCCTCATCGTCCGCACACAAGTCTAAATGATATGGGTGGTGAACTCCCATACTCATAGACAAGTCACCTCAACCATACTATCGATTGTATTATAACCCTTACATAGACTTACTCCAGCCCGATCACTTAGTCGGGGTCTAGGGCGGGCTCGATCATACATCAAAGTGTGCACGAGACAGAGTCTCGAACAATCGCATCGCGATGCCCCAAGCTGCGCACATCTAAGGGCCACTTGGTGTATAAAAGACCGCCAGCCAGATCACAACTAAGGTCTCGAAAACCCATACAAAGACATGCATGTTATAAACATACACGCAGCACACATGCCTTGTATGAATAGCAGGTATCATTGCAATTCTCTACAAAGTATATATCTTTATTAATAAATCTTACAGAGTGCACACAGAGATCACAAGCATGTGATCCAACATTACAACAAACAAGCGGAAGCAAGTAGGTCTGAGTACAGACAAGTTTAACAAATGGCTTAGAGAAGCCTTATCTAAAAACAAGCCCTCCACGAGGGAACCAGTCGTCTGACTGGGACTACACTAGCTTGGTCTTGGTCGGAGTCTTCATTCTTCGAGCTTCGGTTAGAAGCCACCATCGGGGTCGGTGGGTTCATCTAAAACATAGATTAAGCAAACGTGAGTACAAAATCGTACTCAGCAAGACTTACATAGGAACTATACTACTCATGCATATGTATCAAGGTAAAGGGGGTGGGGTTTCACTTGCAGAAGTGCCAGCTTTGACTTGGCTAGTCCTGAACTACGAGTACCAGACTTGAGGTAAGAAGCGTACACGAGTCCACTACATCTCTTCAACCAAATACACCACTATGGTTACTTCCTCGGCTTCCCCACGAGAAGCACACCATAGCACTCACGCTTATCTTGCGAGTTTTAGAAGTATCCAGATCAAGTTGTCTAATAATCGAGCACAGCTCTCCAAGCAGTCCTTAACCGCGGACGCGGCTATTCGAATAGTTTTGTTAACCTTGCAAGGGTGTACCGCTACACACACGTGTCATCAGTTACCGCCTTTTGCGTGTCACCGTTCAAGAGGTGACAGCGAGGATGCCACCACAACACTTCGCCCACAGCTCCGTTCTAGTCCAGAGAGTCTCCTATCTGAGGGGGATCTGTATGGAAGTCCGGCCGAGGTTCCAGTATAGCCTCAAACGATGTGTGCAGGGTCCCAAGACGGTCTTGAAAAGCCGTTCATCCACTTCGCAGACCGTGCCACAGCCCTACCAGAACTCCGAACTACTGTGACTCTTGGGGTTCGAACAGGGTGAGGTACTAGGATGAGAGGGGTCAGTGAGCCCAATGTGTGGTTGTACTCTTCTTCTTGGATCACTACACAAGAACTCGGGCTTAGGGCGGTGTTCAACGAGACAACCCACTGTGTACTCCTACACAGCCTCTCATCGTTCACCTTGTATTAGGGTAGATTCACCAACACGTTTCACTTTCATCAACACCATGTTTGTCATCCCGACTCACATCATAAGCAACCTCATTATACCACTAAGCATGCAATAAGAAGTAACAGTTGCAGGGGCTACATGATATCAACCAACTCCTACATCTGCTAGGATTGTGGTTTGCTTACTACTGTGACAAGATGATAGGTCATGCAAAGGATATGGGTTCAACTATGCGGTAGAAACGTTATCATGGTGATCATCCTAAACAATGCATAAGCGAGACATGAGAGGGAAGTGGGATTTTATAGACATGATCAATTGGGGTTTGCTTGCCTTGCTGACGAGGTTTCGATAATGGAGTCTTCAACGAAGGGGGTGATCTCGAGCTCCGAATCCACTTCTATCAGCAACATGACAATCATAGGATCAACATAATGTACAATGCACAATCACATGAATAAGATTGTAATGGTGATGTTCAAGGTACTGATGTGTTGAGCATTCCATTTAAAAGGAGTATATTGCATTTGAAATGCAAATTCAAACTCCAGTTGATTTATCGATGAATTTCAAATGCATTTGGATGCATGAATCTGAAAAGTTTGATCATGAAGTGATGTTGTATAGTTGAAGTAATGTTTCTGAGGTGTGGATGAAACCATTGGAAATAAGGGTGTTGCAAAATCATTTGCAAAATCATCCCAAATTTGAAATTGAAAAGGGTCCATATGCATGTTTGCTACTGTTCACCCATTTTAAAATGGTCAAACATGAAAAAAAATTGCATATTCTTAATCCTTGTATTTTTCTGATAATTTTAGACATATTATTTGCTATATTTGGAATTAGGATGAATTTTCTATGAATTTCCAAAGTTTGGGTAATTTCTGGAATTTCTGGAATTAAATAAACCATTTAACTGATTTACTGCGTCAGCCTGACGCCAGGGTGACGTCAGGGGGCTGCTGACGCGTGGGTCCGGGCTGTCAGTGGGGGGGGTTAATTAACCCGGTTAGTTAAACTAACCAGGGGTTAGTTAGTGGCCTTGGGCCCACGAGTCAGTGGGATTAGGGGGTGATTAGGGGTGGGTTAACTCCTAAGTGCCCGGCGGTTAGCCGCCGGCGTCCAGTGCGCGGCGGCGCTCTACCGGAACGGCGTTACAGGACACGGGGAGGAGGCTGGGGGCACTGGGACGAAGCCCGCGATGTCGCGCGTCGTCTGGACTAGGAGGGGTTCGAGGGGGAGGCTCCAGACCATGGCTTCGACGTCGGGAGGCGGCGGCCGGAGACACTGTCCATGGCGGACTAGCACAGAGAGCCCGGGGAGACGCACGGATGGGGGGGAAATGGAGCTGGGAGCTCACCAGTGGCGATGGAGAGGACGAAGGGGGCGGGGAAAGCAGCACGGCGTCGAAATCGACTTGGGGGTCGTCGGCGGCCGGCGGAAACTCGAAGACACGGGCGACGCCTGGGGAGCTCCTCGGTTCGATTCTGTGCGGGAGATGACGAAGACGACGGCAGCGGATGCACTGGACAGCTCGGCTCGGCGAGGGGGGCACGGTGGCCACGTCGGGGTGTCGCCACGCTCCGGCTGTGCTTCGGGGGTGCTCGGTTTCTCGTCGCCGGAGGGGAAGGAGAGGGTCTGGGAGAGAGCTGGGGTGCGGGGGGGGCTTCTGCGCGACTCCGTGGCACAAGAGAGAGGGAGGGGGAGGTCTAGAAGGGCCTGGACGTCGCCGTGGCGTCGTCGCCGTGCTCTGCCCTCCAGCGAGGTGCTTGGAGGGGCGGGGAGGAAGAAGACAAGGTGGCTCGGTGGGCTGGGCCGGGGCCAAGGAGGTGGGCCTCGCCTGGTGCGAGAGGTAAGCTCTCTGCTTTCTCTTTTCTTTTTATTTAATTCTGTTCTATTTGTTCTGCCTAGAAAACAAAATACCTAGGCATTTTATTAAATGCCCCAAATTATTATGTGGCCTCATAAAATAGAGAGCTAGCCACTCATATCTTTTGGGCATTTTTGAAATTCAAATAATTTGAATTTCAAGTCAAATAGGGTTTTATTTAATTTCCAAAGCCACTGTTTGAATATTAGAAAATTCCATGAGCATGGGATTGCTCCCAAACCATTTTTAAATGATCAGCACCATTTATAGGAATTTTCCAAATACTCAAATGATTTTTGGAAAAAGATTTTTCTCTGGCTATTTGATTTAATTTCTCAGGGCTTTCTTTTCCCCATTTTTGAATTGCAATTTGAAATTTTTGCATGAATGCAAGGTACCTCTGATCCTAGCACATACCTAACTTGGGGTTGTGACAACTCGCCCCCACTCAAAAGAATCTCGTCCCGAGATTCAGAAGTCTGCGGGAGGAAGGAGGGGTACTCGGCACTGAGACGGTCTTCTCTTTCCCACGTGGCTTCTTTCTCTGAGTGGTGTGACCACTGAACTTTCTGAAACTTGATCTTCTTTCGGCGAGTGACACGCTCTTCGGAATCAAGAATACGAACGGGGTATTCTCGATAAGAAAGGTCATCTTGGAGATCAAGCGTTTCATGGTCGACTTCGCGGATGGGGTCCTTGAAGCAACGCCTGAGTTGTGACACATGGAATACATCATGTACTCGGGAAAGGTGCGGGGGTAGTTCAAGTTGGTAGGCAACTTCTCCACGTTTAGCAATAATGCGGAAAGGTCCGATGTAACGTGGGGCCAACTTGCCTTTGATACCGAAACGTTGGGTTCCCTTCAGAGGAGTAACCCGAAGGTAAGCCTTCTCATCCAGATTGTAGCTCTCCTGCCTATGATGACGATCATAGTAGCTTTTCTGACGAGACTATGCGGCTTTCAATTGATCACGAACAATGTGAACTTGCTCTTCTGCTTCCTTGATCATATCCGGTCCAAAGAATTGTCTTTCGCCGGTTTCTGACCAGTTAAGGGGTGTTCGACATCGTCGTCCATAAAGGAGTTCAAAAGGAGCCATGTTCAGACTAGATTGAAAACTATTGTTATAAGCAAATTCGGCAAATGGAAGAGACTTCTCCCAATTCTTTCCGAAAGATATAACACAAGCTCTGAGCATGTCTTCAAGAATTTGGTTAACCCTTTCGACTTGACCACTAGACTGAGGATGGAAAGCTGTACTAAAGGAGAGATGAGTTCCCATAGCACGTTGGAAGCTTCCCCAAAATCTAGAGGTGAAAAGGCTACCACGATCAGAATTGATTTCCAAAGGAACACCATGAAGGGACACAATTCTAGAGACATACAAGTCCGCTAACTGGCTAGCAGTTATAGACTCGCGAACTGGAAGGAAGTGAGCAACTTTGGAAAGCCTATCTATGACAACGAAGATGGCATCGTTTCCTTTCTGGGTTTTTGGAAAGCCGGTGATGAAGTCCATACCGACTTTGTCCCATTTCCACTCTGGAATAGGCAAAGGTTGAAGTGTACTAACAGGTCTTTGGTGTTCGGCCTTAATGCGACGAAAAACATCACATTCGGCAATAAATTGAGCAATGTCTCTCTTCATCCTAGTCCACCAAAATCTCTGGCGTAGATCTCGGTACATTTTTGTGCTACCGGGATGAATTGAGAGGGGTGTGTCATGGGCTTCTTTGAGGATGAGTTGCCTTAGATCCCTATTCTTAGGTACTACCAAACGATTTCCAAAGAATACCGTTCCTTTACTATCTGTGGAGAAATATTTAGCAACTCCGCTAGCAATGTTCTGCTTGATCCGGCGAACACCTCGTGCACGCCTTTGGGCAACCATGATTTGATCCTCAAGGGTTAGTTTCGCCACCAAGTTGAAAAGAGATCCACGAGGAACAATCTCGAGATTAAGCTTTCGAAATTCCTCATGAAGAAGTGGTTGATACTGTTGTAACATGAGGTTGTTACAATACGACTTACGACTTAGTGCATCAGCCATGACATTGGCTTTGCCTGGGGTGTAAGAAATTACTACGTCGTAATCTTTTATCAACTCAATCCAGCGTCTTTGCCTGAGATTAAGATCTGGCTGGGTGAAAATGTATTTGAGGCTTTGGTGGTCGGAATAGATCTCACAACGATTACCAAGGAGGTAATGTCGCCAAGTTGTTAGGGCATGAACTACGGCAGCGAGTTCAAGGTCATGGGTAGGATAGTTCTCTTCATGTGGCCGCAACTCGCGTGAAGCATAAGCTACCACATGTCGATCTTGCAGAAGTATGCATCCTAACCCTTGCCGTGATGCGTCACAATAGATTTCGAAATCCTTTTTGGTGTCTGGAGGTGCAAGTACGGGTGCAGAAGTAAATCTTCTTTTTAGCTCTTGAAAGCTTTCCTCGCACTTGGGAGTCCATAGGAATTTCTTATCTTTCTTGAGGAGTTCAGTCAGAGGTTTTGCAACTTTAGAAAAGTTCCCGACGAAGCGACGGCAATAGCTGGCTAGGCCAAGAAAACTCCTAACTTGCTTAACCGATTCAGGTGGAGTCCAGTCAAGGACGGCCTGAACTCTCTCGGGATTCACAGCAATGCCTTTAGCAGAAATCACGTGGCCTAAGTAGGTCACTTCTGGTAGCCAAAATTCACACTTGGAGAATTTAGCATACAGGCGATGCTCTCTAAGTTTCATCAATACCAGCCTTAGGTGTTTGGCATGTTCTTCTTTGTTCTTCGAGTATATAAGGATGTCATCGAGGTAAACCACGACGAACTGGTCCAAATACTCCATGAAGATCGAATTCATCATGCGTGAGAAAGTGGCGGGGGCATTTGTTAAACCGAAGGACATGACGGTGTACTCGTAAAGACCATAACGAGTAGTAAAAGCCGTTTTGGGAATGTCCTCGTTTCGGATTTTGATTTGATGATAACCTAATCTCAAATCCATCTTGGAGAAGACAGAGGATCCTGCAAGTTGATCATAAAGATCGTTGATCCTGGGCAGTGGGTATTTGTTCTTTATCGTCGCTAAATTTAGCGGGCGATAGTCTACGCACATCCTTTCTGTTCCATCTTTTTTCGTTACGAACAGAACGGGGCAACCCCATGGCGATGAGCTAGGGCGGATGAAGCCTTTTTCCAACAAAGCTTCCAGTTGGGTTTTAAGCTCAGCTAACTCACGTGGGGCCATTTTGTATGGGCGTCTGGAAATTGGGGCTGTGCCTGGGGCAAGATCCACTATGAACTCTACACACCTGTCGGGTGGCATGCCCGGCAGCTCTTCAGGAAAGACATCCGGAAAGTCAGGAACCACCGGAACATCTTCAAGGTCGGGAAGGGGAAGCACATTCAAAGAATGCACCTGGGTTCTTGTTCTTGGTGAGGAGTAAACTATTGTCTGGCCTGAAGGGTGTGTAAGTCTAACTGACTTGGCTTTACAATCAATAAAAGCATGTTGTCTTGATAACCAATCCATACCAAGGATGACATCAATGTCTGAAGACTTGAGGGCTATGAGTGAAGCAAGGAATACTAAACCCTCAATTGCAATTTGATTACCATGGCTTACTCTATTAGTTTGCCACTTGGAACCAGGAGTTTGAATGATCATAGGGGTGAACATTTCTTCAAAGGATACATCATGTCGAAGTGCATAACTTGCCGACATGAATGAGTGAGAAGCTCCTGGATCGAAAAGAACAGAAGTGGGAACAAAATTGACTGAGAGTGTGCCAAGAATGACGTCAGAAGTACCATCAGTTTCCTCAGCTGAGATTTGGTTCACACATCCAAGATTTTCTCAGGTGGATGGATTAGCGGTGGGAACCTTTGGAGGTGGTTTGGCACGTACAGTGGGTTTTCCTTTGGCATGGGGTGGAGCATTTTGGTTGACGGGGCACTCACGAGAGTAGTGACCAGGCTGGCCACATCTAAAGCAGGCTCCAAAGATAGTGCGGGGAGCTGGGTTGTTTGGTGGAGCTGGTGGACGAGGCGGCACAAGGGATGGCCTCGGTGGGTTGTTTTGGTGGATCAAACTGTTAGGAATCCAGATCATACGCTTCTGAGGGCGTGAACTGGAAGAAGGGTCAAGCTCAAGAGCATGCTTGCGAGACTTTTTGAAAACTTCATTGCCATGCTCAGCTCTGAAGGATCTGTTGACTAAATCCTCAAAGGTGGCAAATTCGATGAGGTTGAGGTCATGACGAAGGATGGGGCTAAGTCCTTTGCGGAACCTTGCCTGCTTTCTGGCATCGGTGGTGATCTCATCTTGGGCATACCGAGCAAGACGGTTGAATTCCCTCACATACTCATGGATGGACATCTCTCCTTGATTCAGATTGCAGAACTCTTCCTTCTTGCGCTCCATCAACTCATCCAGAATGTGGTACCCTCGAAAGGCAACACAGAACTCCTGCCAAGTCACTACGTGACCATCTGGCTGCATTGCAACATAGTTCTCCCACCACTCAAGAGCAGCACATTCCAAGAAGTATACCGCGAAAACAACTCGGTCATCGGAAGCAACATGTGCAGTATCAAGCTTACGCTCGATGGAACGGAGCCAATCATCAGCTTCAAGGGGCTCAGAAGAACATCGGAATACCGGTGGCTTGAGGAGGATGAAGTCCTGAATGCTGACCACCACATTACGATGGTGGGCGGTATTCTGCTCGATGAGCTCCAGAAGGCGTGTTTGATCACGTCTATTCCGCTCAGCTTCCATCATGATTTCTGCCGCAGAAGGCGATGGTAGAGGTTCATCATCATTTCGATTCCGATCACGGTCTCGATTCCGAAGAACAGCACTACGAGTTCCACCTGACATCCTGTGTGATAAAAATCAACAATCAGATCAGGTTGTACGATGGAGTCAAGGATAAAAGGATACGATTTCAGAAGGAGAAGACTATAATGCAAAGGCAATTATTCAAAGAAACACGGAACAAATCCGGCAGCATAACGGCTACACTGCGATGGAAAATGAAACAACCTCGAAGAACTTGGACAGAACTTCTTCAAGGAACTCAAAATACGAAGACTCTGGACAACCATAACCATCCTACGGCTATAAGGAGGCAATCAACGAGATGTTCTAGTAAGACAGAGGTGAGCCTAATCCTATCTTCCCGTAGAATAAGATGAGGGTGACTCAGAACTCAGATCGATGAGGGTAAGGAGAAAAAGAAGCCTTACGTTGCTCCCTTATATACCCATAGTAACTATATAACTATAGAAGGCTAGACTCGACTTCGGCCAAGGCTGATAATCCTACAGTCAGTCCTGCTCTGATACCAAGTCTGTCGGGACCCGTGGTTAGCGTATGCAAGCCTCGCTACAACACAATCATATGGAGAGCCGAGAACCGTACCCACTTGTCTAAGAAGACAAGGCCAAGCACAGAACGTTCTCGGAAAGCATCGAACGTGAGGGGCGTCCCATCCAGGCCGGATGATCAACTGAAATGGGTCCTCATCGTCCGCACACAAGTCTAAATGATATGGGTGGTGAACTCCCATACTCATAGACAAGTCGCCTCAACCATACTATCGATTGTATTATAACCCTTACATAGACTTACTCCAGCCCGATCACTTAGTCGGGGTCTAGGGCAGGCTCGATCATACATCAAAGTGTGCACGAGACAGAGTCTCGAACAATCGCATCGCGATGCCCCAAGATGCGCACATCTAAGGGCCACTTGGTGTATAAAAGACCGCCAGCCAGATCACAACTAAGGTCTCGAAAACCCATACAAAGACATGCATGTTATAAACATACACGCAGCACACATGCCTTGTATGAACAGCAGGTATCATTGCAATTCTCTACAAAGTATATATCTTTATTAATAACACTTACAGAGTGCACACAGAGATCACAAGCATGTGATCCAACATTACAACAAACAAGCGGAAGCAAGTAGGTCTGAGTACAGACAAGTTTAACAAATGGCTTAGAGAAGCCTTATCTAAAAACAAGCCCTCCACGAGGGAACCAGTCGTCTGACTGGGACTACACTAGCTTGGTCTTGGTCGGAGTCTTCATTCTTCGAGCTTCGGTTAGAAGCAACCATCGGGGTCAGTGGGTTCATCTAAAACATAGATTAAGCAAACGTGAGTAAAAAATCGTACTCAGCAAGACTTACATAGGAACTATACTACTCATGCATATGTATCAAGGTAAAGGGGGGTGGGGTTTCACTTGCAGAAGTGCCAGCTTTGACTTGGCTAGTCCTGAACTACGAGTACCAGACTTGAGGTAAGAAGCGTACACGAGTCCACTACATCTCTTCAACCAAATACACCACTATGGTTACTTCCTCGGCTTCCCCACGAGAAGCACACCATAGCACTCACGCTTATCTTGCGAGTTTTAGAAGTATCCAGTTCAAGTTGTCTAATAATCGAGCACAGCTCTCCAAGCAGTCCTTAACCGCGGACGCGGCTATTCGAATAGTTTTGTTAACCTTGCAAGGGTGTACCGCTACACACACACGTGTCATCAGTTACCGCCTTTTGCGTGTCACCGTTCAAGAGGTGACAGCGAGGATGCCACCACAACACTTCGCCCACAACTCTGTTCTAGTCCAGAGAGTCGCCTATCTGAGGGGGATCCGTATGGAAGTCCGGCCGAGGTTCCAGTACAGCCTCAAACGATGTGTGCAGGGTCCCAAGCCGGTCTTGAAAATCCGTTCATCCACTTCGCAGACCGTGCCACAGCCCTACCAGAACTCCGAACTACTGCGACTCTTGGGGTTCGAACGGGGTGAGGTACTAGGATGAGAGGGGTCAGTGAGCCCAATGCGTGGCTGTACTCTTCTTCTTGGATCACTACACAAGAACTCGGGCTTAGGGCGGTGTTCAACGAGACAACCCACTGTGTACTCCTACACAGCCTCTCATCGTTCACCTTGTATTAGGGTAGATTCACCAACACGTTTCAATTTCATCAACACCATGTTTGTCATCCCGACTCACATCATAAGCAACCTCATTATACCACTAAGCATGCAATAAGCAGTAACAGTTGCAGGGGCTACATGATATCAACCAACTCCTACATCTGCTAGGATTATGGTTTGCTTACTACTGTGACAAGATGATAGGTCATGCAAAGGATATGGGTTCAACTATGCGGTAGAAACGTTATCATGGTGATCATCCTAAACAATGCATAAGCGAGACATGAGAGGGAAGTGGGATTTTATAGACATGATCAATGGGGGTTTGCTTGCCTTGCTGACGAGGTTTCGATAATGGAGTCTTCAACGAAGGGGGTGATCTCGAGCTCCGAATCCACTTCTATCAGCAACATGACAATCATAGGATCAACATAATGTACAATGCACAATCACATGAATAAGATTGTAATGGTGATGTTCAAGGTACTGATGTGTTGAGCATTCCATTTAAAAGGAGTATATTGCATTTGAAATGCAAATTCAAACTCTAGTTGATTTATCGATGAATTTCAAATGCATTTGGATGCATGAAAGTTCATCTGAAAAGTTTGATCATGAAGTGATGTTGTATAGTTGAAGTAATGTTTCTGAGGTGTGGATGAAACCATTGGAAATAAGGGTGTTGCAAAATCATTTGCAAAATCATCCCAAATTTGAAATTGAAAAGGGTCCATATGCATCTTTGCTACTGTTCACCCATTTTAAAATGGTCAAACATGAAAACAAATTGCATATTCTTAATCCTTGTATTTTTCTGATAATTTTAGACATATTATTTGCTATATTTGGAGTTAGGATGAATTTTCTATGAATTTCCAAAGTTTGGGTATTTTCTGGAATTTCTGGAATTAAATAAACCATTTAACTGATTTACTGCGTCAGCCTGACGCCAGGGTGACGTCAGGGGGCTGCTGACGCGTGGGTCCGGGCTGTCAGTGGGGGGGGTTAATTAACCCGGTTAGTTAAACTAACCAGGGGTTAGTTAGTGGCCTTGGGCCCACGAGTCAGTGGGATTAGGGGGTGATTAGGGGTGGGTTAACTCCTAAGTGCCCGGCGGTTAGCCGCCGGCGTCCAGTGCGCGGCGGCGCTCTATCGGAACTGCGTTACGGGACACGGGGAGGAGGCTGGGGGCACTGGGACGAAGCCCGCGACGTCGCGCGTCGTCTGGACTAGGAGGGGTTCGAGGGGGAGGCTCCAGGCCATGGCTTCGACGTCGGGAGGCGGCGGCTGGAGACACTGTCCATGACGGACTAGCACAGAGAGCCCGGGGAGACGCACGGATGGGGGGGAAATGGAGCTGGGAGCTCACCAGTGGTGATGGAGAGGACGAAGGGGGCGGGGAAAGCAGCACGGTGTCGAAATCGACTTGGGGGTTGTCAGCGGCCGGCGGCAACTCGAAGACACGGGAGACGCCTGGGGAGCTCCTCGGTTCGATTCTGTGCGGGAGATGACGAAGACGACGGCAGCGGATGCACTGGACAGCTCGGCTCGGCGAGGGGGGCACGGTGGCCACGTCAGGGCGTCGCCGCGCTCCGGCTGTGCTTCGGGGGTGCTCGGTTTCTCGTCGCCGGAGGGGAAGGAGAGGGTCTGGGAGAGAGCTGGGGTGCGGGGGGGGGGGGGGGGGGGGGTCTTCTGCGCGACTCCGTGGCACAAGAGAGAGGGAGGGGGAGGTCTAGAAGGGGCTGGACGTCGCCGTGTCGTCGTCGCCGTGCTCTGCCCTCCAGCGAGGTGCTTGGAGGGGCGGGGAGGAAGAAGACAAGGTGGCTCGGTGGGCTGGGCCGGGGCCAAGGAGGTGGGCCTCGCCTGGTGCGAGAGGTAAGCTCTCTGCTTTCTCTTTTCTTTTTATTTAATTCTGTTCTATTTGTTCTGCCTAGAAAACAAAATACCTAGGCATTTTATTAAATGCCCCAAATTTTTATGTGGCCTCATAAAATAGAGAGCTAGCCACTCATAACTTTTGGGCATTTTTGAAATTCAAATAATTTGAATTTCAAGTCAAATAGGGTTTTATTTAATTTCCAAAGCCACTGTTTGAATATTAGAAAATTCCATGAGCATGGGATTGCTCCCAAACCATTTTTAAAATGATCAGCACCATTTATAGGAATTTTCAAATACTCAAATGATTTTTGGAAAAAGATTTTTCTCTGGCTATTTGATTTAATTTCTCTGGGCTTTCTTTTCCCCATTTTTGAATTGCAATTTGAAATTTTTTCATGAATGCAAGGTACCTCTGATCCTAGCACATACCTAACTTGGGGTTGTGACACTCTGTGTTGCTCAAACTTGCCCAGTAGAAGAGTTTTAGTCATTGGGTCTGAAGGGTTCAGATCCGTATGTACTTTGCAAATCCTAGTATGACCATCCTTGACGTAGTCTCGCGTCACATGGAAATGTCAGAGAATATGCTTGGCTGTAGAGTGAGTCCTTGGCTCCCTTGCATTAGCAATGGCACCCGTATTGTCGTAATAAATGCTAACAGGGTCAGTGCAACTGGGGAATACACCAAGCTCGATGAGGAACTTCTTCATCCAATGCGCTTTATTTGACGCTTTGCAAGTGGAAATATACTCCGACTCCATCGTAGATTGGGCGACGAGTGACTGCTTGCCACTCCTCCAGCTAATCGCACCACCATTCAACATAAACACGTATGTCGTCTGAGATTTCGAGTCATCGGGATCAATTCCATGACTAGCATCGACGTAACCCTTTACATAGAGCTCATTTTCACACACTCCATAGACGAGAAACATGTCCTTAGTTCTTCGTAATTACTTAAGGACATTCTTCACTGCATTCCAATGATCCATTCCAGGATTACTTTGGAAACGATTAGTCAGACTAACCGCCAGGGCCACATCTGGTCGAGTACATAGCATAGCATACATGATATAACCTATGGCTGAAGCATAGGGCTTTGAGTACATTACCTCCCTTTCTTTTGCTTTTTCTGGGCATTAAGTCACACTCAATTTACTTTCTTTCATAACGGGCAAGAGACCTCTCTTGGTGTTATTCATATTGAACCTCTTCAATATCTTCTCAAGGTAAGTTCTCTGACTCAGTCCTAATAGGCGTATTGATCTATCTCTATAGATTTTAATGCCTAATATATATGCAGCTTCACCTAGGTCCTTCATAGAAAACTGTCTGTTTAAATATTCCTTCACGCTCTCTAGAAATTTTACATCATTCCCTATCAATAATATGTCATCCACATATAATACTAGGATTGCTACAGAGCTCCCACTCGCTTTCTTATAAACATAGAATTCTTCGTCATTTTTGACAAATCTAAATGCTTTGATCACCTCATCAAATCGAAGATTCTAGCTCCGAGATGCTTGCTTCAACCCATAAATGGACCGTTTAAGTTTGCACACCTTACCAGCGTTCTTAGGATCAATAAAACCTTCTGGTTGTACCATGTACAACTCTTCCTCAATGTTACCATTAAGGAACGCGGTTTTTACATCCATTTGCCATATTTCATAATCGTAATAGGCGGCAATCGCTAGTAATATCCGAATAGATTTCAGCATCACTACAGGAGAGAAAGTATCTTCGTAGTCAACTCCTTGAACTTGTCGGAAACCTTTTGCGACAAGTCGGGCCTTATAGACATATATGTTTCCGTCTGCTTCAGTCTATTTTTTTTTTTGAATATCCATTTATTATCGACGACCTTTCGGTCCTCGGGAATATCCACCAAAGTCCATACTTGGTTGGCATACATGGAGTGTATCTCGGATTTCATGGCTTCTAGCCATTTCTCAGACTCGGGTCCTTCCACTACTTCTTTGTAGTTCGCAGGTTTGTCACGTTCATTTAACATGACTGCGTTAACAAGTTGTCCATAAAACTAGGTTTTATTTCAGACTCTTGACGACTTGCGAGGTACAATAAGATCCTCTTCATTTTCATCATGATCATCATGTATGTGACGATCATTATAAATGTCATGATGACCAGTCTCTTCAGCTCCCACTTCGAAAGGTGGTTCCGGAAGAACTTCCGTTTCCACGTCTTGCACTTGGAGTGATTGGTCAATCATCTCGTCGAGGTCTATTTTACTCCCACTCAATTCTTTAGAAAGAAACTCTTTCTCAAGAAAACGTCTAGTCTTGGCGACAAACGTTTTGCCCTCGGACTAGTTGTAGAAGGTATATCCAATGGTTTCCCTTGGATATCCCACAAATATGCACCTATCCGCTTTTGATTTGAGTTTGTCAGGCTGAAGTTTCCTAACATAAGCCGCACAACCCCAAATCTTCAATTCAGACAACTTTGATTTCTTGCCATGCCATTCCTCAAATGGTGTTGTCTTTACGGATTTGGATAGTGCCCTATTAAAAATGTAAGCGACAGTTTCTAACGCATACCCCCAGAATGATACAGGTAAGTCGGTATGAGACATCATCGATCGTACACTATCTAATAGAGTTCGATTACGTCGCTTAGAAACACCGTTTCGTTGAGGTGTTCCTGTCGGAGTAAGTTGTGGTACGATGCCACAAGCCTTCAGATGATCGCCAAACTCGTGACTCAAATACTCGCCGCCTCGATCGGATCGAAGGTTCTTGATTTTATTCCCGAGTTGATTCTCGACCTCACTCTAAAATTCCTTGAACTTTCAAAGGTTTCATACTTATGTTTCATCAAGTAGATATACCGATATCTGCTCAAGTCATCAGTGAAGGCCACGAAATAACGAAGACCATTGCATGTGGAGACGTTCATAGGTCCACATACATCTGTATGTATGATCCCTAATAAGTCGGTCGCACGCTCCATTATCCCATTGAATGGAGTCTTTGTTATTTTTCCCATGAGGCATGGTTCACATGTGTCAAGGGACCAAAATCCAATGACTCCAGAAGTCCATCAGAATGAAGCTTCTTCATGCATTTTATGCCAATATGACCAAGTCGACAATGCCACATTGCCATGTGTTCTTCGCTACTAGGCTTTAATCTTTTGGCCTTTATGTTATTGATATGAAGTACATCATTATCGAGATTAAGTATGAATAAGAAATTTTTCTCCGTTGCGTTAACATAAAACATATCATCCTTATAAATCACACAACCAATTGTATCTGACTTAAAAGAATATTGATCTTGCTTTAAGCAAGAACCACTAACGATGTTCACACTCAATGCGGGTACATAGTAGCACTTATTCAAAATCAAAACTAATCCTGAAGGGAGACTAAGATGCTTCGTGCCGACTGCCACCACTTCAACTCGACAGTCGTTGCCCACGCGCATCATCACTTCATCTTTCGTCAAGTGTAGCCTATTCCATAGCCCCTGAGAGCAGTTGGAAATGTGAGCAACAGATCTTGTATCAAATATCCAAGATTTGCTCCCGGTGCTTGTTAAGAAAATATCGATAACATGTATATCAAATATACCTTTGTCTCTTCTAACAATATTTCCAGCCATCTTGTCCTCTAGGTACTTAGGGAAGTTGTGTTTCCAGTGACCATCACCCTTGCAGTAGAAGCACTGAAGGCCGGGCTTGGGTCCAGGTGTGGATGCCTTACAAGGAGTGCCAACTGTCTTGTCACCCTTGTTCGGGCTTCCCTTCTTTCCTTTTCCCTCTCACCAGACTTCTTGAATTCAATGGTCTTGTTGACCATGAATACAGCATGCTCCTTCTTGATCTCAACCTCGGCAGTTTTCCGCATGGCGAACAACTCAGAAGGGGTCTTAGTCATCCCCTGCATGTTGTAGTTCAACACAAAGCCTTTGTAGCTAGGGGGCAGCGACTGCAGCACCCTATCAACAACAAGTTCATCTGGAATCTGACATTCTAGAGCATTCAAGCGTTGAACGTAGCTAGACATTTTGACCACGTGCTCACTAACACTGCTATGCTCATCCATCTTTGCTGAGAAGAAGGCTTCAAAAGCCTCATATCGTTCAACCCTGGCTTGGGTGCAAAGACGACCTTGAGGTCGGTTGTAATCATCCGACTTGGAGAGGTAGACATTCTTGTCATCATGACTAGCGGCGGCTGGTGGTGCGTCACCTATCGCGGCCTCTAGTATGTATGCCATCTTGAGGGGAACGAGGAGAATCCTCAGAGTGCGGAAACAATTGGTGAAGTTTGACCCATCAGTTTTCAGTTTGTCTTTCTCTAGGAATGACCATAAGTTGAATGAGGGGTGATGTGCAACCATCTACAATGGTTATTTGCAAAACACGTATTTAGACTTTGTTCATAAAAGGGAGTTCAATTTTAATTAATTCTAAAACTCCGACTTAGTTAAACATCTCTCAAAATTTACTAAGTGATTACATAATCCAAGTTTGAATGGTCGTCCTCAAATATCACACGGTCGACGACACATCTCCCTAGGTTGGCCATCATGCCAATCACATCCGTTATGTGACTCATGCTTAACCTTTCGGCCATCCGTATCCCAAGATCATATCTACATATGTCAAGCCTGCCAGTCTGACCTTAGTGTATGGCTTGTTTTAGCAGGCCATATCTGCATATGCCAAGCTTGCCAAAACCCAACCTCATGCGAACGCTTACGTATGTATGACACCCAATCGTCACGGCATGTCTATCATAAAGAGATCCTTCCAGGTGGTGCCCACTAAGGAAGAATACAATCTTCGTATTGTGAGAGACTATCCTATCATGCTACCGTCGTATATCTAGCATATTAGGAAGACAGGAAGTAAAACTTTAAATCATACGTGCTATGATCCCCTTTACATGCAAATTAAATTTAAAACACCTTCTACTTTATCTTTTTAAGTTTTACATGGCTGCTAAGGGGTTTCAAGAGAGAACTGCTTTCTATCATGCGAAAACAAGTCACAACACCAATGCTGCAATCATCTCTATTACATCCCTGTCGGGGCCCTCCGTTGCAAACATCTTTGCATCGCTAATGTTAGAGATACAGGCACCCCAAGCCAATTATATGGTACAAGACATATGTCAAGTGTGGAACCAGTCTCGTGTAAACGCGTAAGGTCGGTCGGGGATGCTTCATCAGGACATTGTTGCAATGTTAAACGAGTACACATGGCAGGGTAACAATTGGAGAATTGATGCCCACATCCTAGATGTGTTCTACCCATACAATACATCTACGCATAGCCTTGCTCATGATAACACTGTTGGGGAACGGTGTAGTTTTTTTTCCTACCTACGTGTCCCGAACCCAAGACCTATGCTATGCTGATGTATGTAACGGAGGGAATCAGTGTTCATACCTTTGAAGGCCGAAAGAGGGAAACGTTCTATGAACGTGGTTGGCGTAGACTCGGATCCTACGACCTCCCTATCATGTAGAAGACCCCCGGCGATGAAGTAGCACCACAAAGTGTAGTGCCTCGCGAGATTACACACGTACGGTGCAATCGATGTTCCCTTCGGGCTCCAAACCAGAAGATCGGTGGAAAGAAGACGGATTCTGGTCCCGATTCCGGCAGCGCGATGGCGTGTGTATGGTGGAGAAACCCCCAACCAAGTGGAGACTCCAAACAATGGGAATCCGATCAAGGTGGGAGAAAGAGAGAAGAGAAGAACTCAATGGATGAAAGAAAAGGGCACCCATCCCCTCCTTATATAGGCAAAGAGGGGGGTAACCTCCTCCCCTCCCCCATGTGGGACTAAAATCCCAAGGAGGAGGAGGTGCGCCGGCCAAGGGGAGGTTGGGCCCCTCCCTTGGCGCATGGCCCAAGGGGGGAACCCCTCCTTCCCCTCATGGGCCTTTTTAGGACCATGTGCCTTTTCTTCCCTTTATTTTAATAATTAATTATATTTTAATATGTGATTATTTGTGACGCCCCCAAAATCAATCTGTGTACAGTAATCATACACGCAGGGTACACGGTTGAGATTAGGGTGCCACGGTGAGAATATCACAGCACAACACTAAACACAAAAGGATAAACCAATATGTTACAATACCAGGGATCACGAGGATCCGAATACATAAGTCATACAAGCCATAATATCTGAGTACAGACATAGTTGGTCAAGTTTTGCCTTAAGAAGGCTAGCACAAATCACATCAGAGATACAGATCGAAAAGGCGAGGCCTCCTGCCTGGGATCCACCGAACTACTCCTGGTCAACGGGGAACTCGACATCGTAGTAGTCGCCTCCGGGGTACTCCTGCTCCTGGGCTTCAACGTCGGCTAGAGCGGCCGATCAGGCAAAGAGAAAAAGGGGAAATAAAGCAAAGGTGAGTATCTAGCATACCCGCGAGTCTTACGTCCGCTACTAAGCATTATGCATTGTATCAATGGAAAGAAGAGGTTGTATATAGTGGACTACAAGATAGAAATCAGAATAAGGGTAAGAAGCTAGGCCTATCGAAGACTAGCATCTTCCAACGATGTCTTGCAGCATGAGGTAAGAATCAGCCAACAGTTTATATAAATCATAAAGTAACAATGCAGCAGAAGTTGCTGCAGCATTGTATAATAATAAGTTGTAATAATTAACAATGCCTCCGAGTTCCCTCCTCGACTTCCCAGCGAGGAAGAAAACCCGGAACCATAAAGTTTAATAATAATAGTTTGTAGTGGTAAGATCCAGCTGTAGCATAAAGCGTCCTGTTACCGTGGACACGGCTATTCGAATAGATTAATCTTCCCTGCAGGGGTGCACTTGTGTTACACTACACGCACGGATCTCCAGGGTGGCGGGAACCTTGTTAGGGAACGCTCCACCGAGGCTATCCGACACTCCGTAGCCCATATTTCAAACTCAACAGAGAGGTCATCCGCCGGACTATATCATATGTACGCGGGGCTTTGGACCCTAACCCCGACGTACTCCTCCACGGTGCGAGGCTGGCCGGTGAAGTTAAATCAAAGCAAATACAAATCACACTATCGCGGCAAATAAGACAACACCACTTCCCGGCGTAGGCCGCGGTACTGCTGACGTCTGAAGAGTCCTCGGACGAAACTATGAAGCATATGAGCCCATAACTCGTAATTCCCACGGGTAGGTAGTGCGTACATGGCATATAGCCAACTCAAGACATTCACTGAACCATTAGTCATTTTATTAACTTGCGGGACAACCGTTATCGTTGCCTCGACTTAACTGACCCGCGGACAACGACAGCAGGCAGGACCACAAGTACATCGGTGCCTGCCCTGTCGTCCCACCAAGCCTCTGCGGTTACCAACAAGGTGAACCGTCTCCTTACCTTGTCTCGCGTGTCCTCCTGAAGGAGCTCGACTTTCGTGGGTTGGTAACTCTCGCGGCCAACGATCAGGGGCCAAGCAAACCGATACACTGGTCGTACCCTCCCTGTCGTCCCGTCGCAATACCTCTCGCGTGTACCGTTGGGTCGCCCGACTTCTTACCTAAAGGACAACTGTTGCTTAGGTACCTAGAGCGGCTATACAGAGTCAGCAACGACTGGGGTACAAGGATCACTCCTCTATAGCTCACACTTGATGGTGGCTCGGCAGAGCCGAGGTAGGGGGCCTGAGGCGGTGTCGGCACTGTACCGTACCTGTGCAGTTATAATATTTGTATCCGCATTCACTCCCCTGAGTGATCATGGCCCCCTATTTAAAAGTATATGTGCAGTTATAATATTTGTACCTGTGCAGTTATAATATTTGTATCCGCATTCACTCCCCTGAGTGATCATGGCCCCCTGTGCAGTTATATATTTATAGGCAGCATAGGATAAGGAAGGCACATCAAGGGGCGACAATGACAGGTTATGCAATTGAATAGGTAAGCAACGTAGCAGCAGCAGTAACAATGCCTAGTGCAAGAAAGTACGGAGAGATAGGCGATATCTGGGGAAGAGAATGGCTCTGCTTGCCTGGAAGCTCGACGGTAGGGGTAGGGTCGTCGACGAAGTAGTCGTACTCAGCAGCGGTGTAGTCGACGGCAGCAGCGGGGTCTACCGGAGATTAAGGGGAGGAAGAAACAGTAAATACAGAGCAAGCATATACAAACAGATGCATGACATGACAGATGAAATGTTACCGGTGTTCTAACGCAGTGCAATGCACGTTGCTCGGAGCGGGAATTCATCCGGGGATGAACTACCGGCTCCGGGTGATTACCGGACAGAAGATCCGGAGGGGAAGGTATCATGCCGGAGGTGTCGTCGACATTTGAAACATGTGTGGGTGGTGTATCCAGGTTAGTTGATTTATTCTGAACAACTTTCGTGTTCGAAATAAATTCATCCGGGTACTTTAGCAGTACCGGACAATTTATCGGACCGTCGGTCCGGAGGGGGACGGTTTGATGTTCGTTGTGTTAGAGGGGTGTGATAGACATACGGATAGTGTATTCGTATTCGTTAAATTTTTCTGATCAATTTTCATGTATAAAGTTTTTGAATCTGAGTTACGGTTTAAAAGTTATTGAATTTCAAAGTTTTAAATCATTTAAATGATTTTTTGAATTTCTTTTATTATTAAATTCCAACATTATCCAAAACATTATCCACAACAGTGCCTAACATGTGGGACCCACCTGTCAGCCTCTGTTTATTTATAGATCATTTTAATTAATCAGAAAAGCCTCTGGGCCCACTGGTCATAGACTCAACATTTTAAAAAACCAATTTATTAAATAAAAACTCAGTGGGGCCCAGTGGTCAATGACACATAAGCTAAATAACTAGTTTAAATTAATTTAAATGGCCAAGGGCCCACCTGTCATAGACAGTGGGGGGTTTAACTCCAGTTTAGTTTAACAAAGGGATTAGAGGGGGGCGGGCCCGTTGTCAGTGGCTCATTAACCATTGATGCTGAACCTGACAGGCGGGGCCCTCCGGTCAGCCTCACCGGAGAGCTCACCGGCGGCTGAACGCCGGCGAGGCCAACGGCGCACGCGCTACAGGCTACGGGAGAGGGCGCGGGGTGGCGCGTTCGAACCGGACGAGCACCGCGGTTCGAATGGTGGCGGCGGCGCGACTTGGGGTCGCCGGAATCGGCGTCGACGACGAGCGAGGCGGCGGACCGTGGGCGGGAGGTGACGACGGGGACGTTCTAGCGGGACAAACTAGGCGCGCGCTACGGGGACCTACTCCTGGGGGCGTGGCGAGCAAGGTGACGCGCATCGCGCGCCAAACGCATGCCCCAGGCCACGGTGAAGAGTGCGCCAGCGGTGAGGTAGCCACGGCTCCAATGGCAGAACGGGATACGATGCACGGAGAGCTACTGGGAGGGTTGGCGGTGGTAGAGGAGCTCACCGCGGAGGTGTAGCCGTTTAAGTGGGCTCGGGGGAGGGTTGATGCTGGCCGGAATTGCTCGCGGACGCCGGCGAGGTAGCGGAGGGGAACGGGGACGTGGCATGGTGCAGAGGCGCTCCCGGGTCGATTCTGTCCGTGGGGGGGCGTAGTCGACGACGGCGAACAAGTTGGACAAGGCAGCGTGGCAACGCGAGCTCACTGGCCGTGTGAGCTCACGGCCATGGCGACGGCGGCGGGGCTCGGGTTTTCCCCCGACGGCTGCGAGAAGGGGAGGAGGGGAAAGTGGAGGCGGGGGTGTCCAGGGGGAGGTCGGGGTCAACCTTATCGCCTCCCCAGCCACAGTGGGGGTGGGGGCGACCGGCAGGCGTCCTGGCCACGGCGGTGGCGCCACGGCGACGGAGCAGGTGGAGGAGGTGACGGGGGAAGGTGGAAGGGGAGGTGGGCCGAGGTGGGCCGAGGTGGGCCATCGCCCCAGGCGACGTTTAGCTTCTTTTCATTTTATTTTGCTTTTTGTTTTCTATCTTTTCTGTTTGTATTTGTTTTATAGACTTTAGCATTTTTGTAAAATATGTACTAGGCTCCAAAATTATTGTTATACCCCACATCAGTGCTACAAAAAGTTTGGGGCATATATAAATTCTCTTGTATTGTTGTTTTATTTAAAAGGTATCAAATGCCATTGTTTTTGCTACTGTTTGCGTTGTTTACATTATTCTATAGCTTCAAAAATTACCAAAGTTGGTCCAACATGATTATAATGATTTTAGGAAATTTACAAAAATGGTTTCATGATTTTCGAGCAAGGTTTAATTTGCCACAATTTTCCTAACCTCATTTGAATAGGATTATGACTTTGGGTTTGACTTCAAGTGATCATGCACATGGGGCATGGGTTGTTGATCACCCACATCAAGGTTTTGGTTAAGCTCATCACAAAGTTTGAGTAATGATAGGGGAGCAACAGTGATTAATCAACAGTGATGATCAACAGTGATGATGATTACTGTTACAGACAACTGAGGGTGTTACAAATCTCCCCCACTACAAGAATTCTCGTCCCGAGAATTTAAGTGGTAGCGAGGAAAAGATCGGGGTATTCATCGCGAAGGCGATCTTCGCGTTCCCAGGTGGCTTCATCTTCAGAATGATTCGACCACTGTACCTTGAGGAACTTGACGGTCTTGTTGCGGGTTCGACGCTCAGACTGATCGAGAATGCGGCTCGGATGTTTCCGATAAGTCAAGTCTTGTTGCAGCTCGATCATATCATGCTCCACTTCACGGATAGGGTCCTTGAAGCAGCGACGGAGTTGCGACACGTGGAATACATCGTGGACTTGGGAGAGGTTCGGTGGCAATTCCAACCGGTATGCCACGGGTCCACTCCTGGAAAGGATACGGAACGGGACAATGTAGCGAGGAGCCAACTTGCCCTTGATACCGAAGCGATGAGTGCCCCTCATGGGAGTGACACGAAGGTAAGCGTATTCACCAGGTTGATACTCCATTTCCCGGTGTTTGCGGTCATAGTTGCTCTTCTGGCGGGACTGAGCGGCCTTCAAATGTTCACAGATGACGTGAACTTGATCTTCAGCTTGCTAAATAATATCCGGGCCAATGAGTGCACGTTCCCCAGTTTTTGACCAACTCAGAGGGGTCCGACACTTACGCCCATAGAGAACTTCATAGGGTGCCATCTTCAGACTAGCGTGGTAGCTATTGTTATACGAGAACTCGACCAACGGAAGAGATTCCTCCCATTTCTTACCGAAGGAAATAACGCAAGCTCGAAGCATGTCTTCCAGCACTTGATTGACTCGTTCAACTTGGCCTTGTGACTGGGGGTGATAAGCGGTGCTGAGATGCAGAATAGTCCCCAAAGCTTCTTGGAAACTCCGCCAATATCTTGAGGTGAAAAGGCTGCCACGATCTGAACTGATCTCCAACGGAATACCGTGGAGCGACACGATTTGGGCGATATACAATTCCGCTAACTGAGCCGCCGTGATCTTCTCCTTGACTGGCATAAAGTGAGCAACCTTGGAGAAACGGTCGATGACGACAAAGATAGCATCTTTACCTTTCTGTGATCGGGGAAACCGGTGACGAAGTCCATCTGAACTTTGTCCCACTTCCATACAGGGATTTCAGGTGGTTGTAGAGTTCCAGCGGGTTTTTCATGTTCACCCTTGACGCGACGGCAAATGTCACATTCAGAAACATATCGGGCAATGTCTTGCTTCATGTTAGGCCACCAGATGTCGGGACCCGGGGTTAGCGTATGTAATTCCGGTCATAATACAATCACATGGAGAGCCGAGAACCGTACCCACTTGTCTAAGCAGACAAGTCCAAGCACAGAACGTTCTCGGTAAGCATCGAACGTGAGGGGCATCCCATTCAGGCCGGATGATCAACTGAGATGGGTCCTCATCGTCCGCACACAAGTCTAATGATATGGGTGGTGAATCCCATATTCACAGACAAGTCGCCTCAACCATGTTATCGATTGAATCATAACCCTTACATAGACTTACTCCAGCCCGATCACTTAGTCGGGATCTCGGGCGGGCTCGATCATACAACAAAGTGTGCCACGTGACAGAGTCACGAGCAATCGCATCGCGATGCCCCAAGCTGCGCACATGTAAGGGCCACTTGGTGTATAAAAGACCGCCGGCAAGAACACAACTAAGCTATCGAACCCCACACTAAGACATGCATGTTATAATCATACACGCAGCATACATGTCCAGTGTAAACAGCAGGTAATCACAACATGAACTCTACAAACTCATAGTCTTTATAACCTCTGCTAAACAGAGCAGACATAGTAGTTGTATTACAAGCAGAGATCACATGGATGTGATCCAACATTACATCAAACATCAACGGAAGCAAATTATGTCTTAGTAAAGACAAGTTTAACAAATGGCTTAAGAAGCCTGAAAGAAAAGTACAACGACCCTCAAAAGGGCACAGGCTGCTGCCTGGAACTATACGACATTGGTCCACGTCGAGCTCGAGGTAGAGGCCACCATCAGGGTCAGTGGTCTCGTCTCTAAAACATAGAATAAGCAAACGTGAGTACAAAGTCGTACTCAGCAAGACTTACATAGGAACTATACTACTCATGCACATGTATCAAGGTAAAGGGAGGTGGGGTTTCACTTGCAGAAGTGCCAGCTTTGACTTGGCTAATCCTGAACTACGAGTACCAGAGAGAGATAAGAACGTACAAGAGTCCAAGTAACAGTCTCCAAACAATACTCCACTATGGTGCCATCCTCGACTTCCCACGAGGAAGCACGCCATAGCACTCACACTTATCTTGGTGTGTTTTAGAAGTATCCGGTTCAAGTTATCTATGATCAAGTAAAGGTCTCCAAGTAGTCCATAACCGCGGACACGGCTATTCGAATAGTTCATTAACCCTGCAGGGGTGTACTGCTACACACACGCATCATCAGTTACCGCCTGGGGATGGACCCTTCAAGTGAGTACCGGCGAGGATGCTGCCACGACACTTCACTCACGGCACCATCTCTAGTCCTAGGGAGTCGCCTATTTGAGTTGGGACCACAATCGGAATCCGGCCGATTCTTCCGATGCGGACTCAAACGTTGTGTGACCGCCATCAAGCTCAACTCGATCATGATCACTTGATTCAACGTGCCCACAACCTACGCCAACCACTTACCTTGGTTCCACCTGCTTGAGATCGTTAAAGGGCGAACTACTTGCGACTCCTGGACTGGTCCGGGGTGAGGTACTAGGCCGAGAGGGGTCAGTGAGCCCAATGTGTGGTCGTACTCTTTGTCTTGGATAACAACACAAGAACTCGGGCCTAAGGCAGTGTTCAACGAGACAACTGTAACAGCCCAGATTTCACAAAAATTAAAAAAAATTTGTTTCGGTGTGAATTGCTTGATTGTCTGATTTGTTTGCGGTGTTTGCATCCCCGATTTATCGATCGGCGATTATTTCCCCCCTCTTATCTCGTATCGGACGGAGACCGACCCTTGCCACCCTGACACTCGACCTTTGCGACACCGGGTTTCGCGCGATCACCGTCGCGAAAACCGCACGAGACCAGCCGCAGCCAACGGAACGAAAAACCCCGTTTAATAATTAAATGGGATATTTTTATAGCGCACCGGAAAGTGTTTTCGGAACGGTTCCAGCGCGAGGTGAACGCCTCTGGCTCGACGCACCGATCGCGCAGTTCGAAGTTTTATCCGAATCGGAGGTACTGCGGACCCCCGGCAGTCGGAAACGTGAGCACCGTGCGCGCGAGGTAAAAACCGATGATGTTTTTGCAAACTGCCAGCCACCCATGCTATATAAACACCACCACACTCCCACACCCAATTAGGGTTTTCCTAAGCCAATTTTGCAGCCACCCCCCTGATTTGTCTTAGATCTGCCCAAAACCACCCCCAAAATCCGAAACCCTAGCTCCCAGATCCGTTTTCGGGCGTCGGATCGCAGATCGGACGCACCGGATCGCCTGCAGCCTTCTCCCTCCTCTCTCCTCACGCCTCCTCCCATGGAGCCGCGCCCGTGCTCCGGCGAGCCGCCGCGCCGCCGGCTTTCCTCCTCCTCTCCCGCGCCCCTCTCTCCTTCCCCTTCTCCTCCCGCTCACCCGCCTCTCCCTCTGCGCGGATCGGCCGCCGCCCCGCCATTGGAGGCCGCCGAGCTCCGCGAGCGCCCGGAGCAGCCCGCCTCTGCCTGGCCACGGGCCGCACGGATCCGGCGGGATCCGGCCGCCGCCGCCGCGCCAGGTCCTCCACCGCCTCCTCCCGGCCTCCCCTCGCCTGCCTCGCCGCCTCCTCGACGCCGGTGGCCGGCGTGCCACCGGGCAACCGCGCCGCCGCCCCTGTCCAAGCTCGGGAGGAGCCAAGCAGCCGGCCGGCCAGGCAACGGCCACGTGGGCCGCTGCCCAGATCCGCAGGCCGGCCAGCCCAGCAGCCCCCGCGGCCCAGATCCGCAGGCCGGCCAGCCCAGCAGCCCCCACGGCCCAGGCCAGGCCAGGCCAGATGGGCCAGTTTCGGCCCATGGTGAGAGGCCGGCCTTCCCTATTATTTTTTTCCCGATTTAGGTCCTGCTGAAAATTGCTAAGTGTTGGAAAACTATGTGCTGATTCGTTATTGCGTTGAAGTTTGCGAGTGAACCGTAGCTCGGATCGCGTTGCGCCCAAAAGACGAACTTCTTAGAATCGTGTGTACTTTAATCCGTCTTTTGTGAGTTAATTGTTTTGAGGTTGTTTAGATATAGTTTTTGCTGTTCAAAGTGGGCATCAGGCCGTTAATTGCATTTATTTCCTGTTATGTGTTGTTGTTATTATTTTGTTGCAACTTTGCATGATGATTGCGAGTAATCCATGAGGCCTATTGCATTGATTCCTTTTGCGTTGCGTCAAGCAATGTTTCTACTTCAGTTTCATGCATTCACATGCCATATTTGCCTGCTGCATCATTTTTTATCTTGCTCCAAAGTAGATATCATGATGTTATTGTGCTGCTATTGCTGAAACTGTTATTTGGTTGCAACTTCGGATGACGATTGCTTCGCAACCGTTTATCGGAATTGAGTGATTCCAATTGCATTTTGTTAAGCATCATGTCTACTTTCATCCCAAGTATTGTTATGTCATGTTGCTGCACTTTTGCATATAGATTTACCCCTGTTTATACAGCTTGTGCCCGTAACTTGTTTTGCTTATATCTTTTTAACCGTAACTCCGTTTGGGGTGTTCTTTATATGTAACTTGATTAGTTTTTCGTGTTCTTTGTGTTTATGCTGTTGTTTGATGTTGTTAACCAACCTAAAATATGGTTTAGGACAGAACAGTACCAAATCTTTTAATTATCGTGCGGCACTTAGTGTTATGTCATGTTTAGGTTGTGCCTCACTTAAATTGACTAGGATAAATAGTTTACTTTGTGCTTCACCTCTTGACCTGTTTGAGTGAGATGCCATGCTTGCTTGAGTTTCCATGTTAACAACCTTTGTTGATCACCTGTAGCTAAACAACTTGAACCACCGTAAATGTGCGGTATCGTCGTGTGTGACGAGTACTCCACTTAAACCGTTAGTAACCGCTCTCGACGGTAGGTGCGATGTTTCGTGTTACTTCTTGTTGATGCTTGCTCTTGTATTGCTCCGTAGTAATAGTGGTGCACCGTTGATTGCTTTCCAGTGTTTACTTCTTGTGTGCTCCCGCGGGTACCTCTCGGAGACGATGCGAGCGTGCGATCAACTACACCTTCGGAACCCGACTTATCAACAGGCAAGGACTTGCATTACTTATGATCCATTCTATTTCAACCAGCGGTTTGCATGCTAGTCTAGGATAGGTTCGATGTTTGATCCTACCACATGTTTACAGCCTCTTTCAAACCGATACAGCCATGTCCCTTCCCAGCAAACCTTGTACTTCTATGTTACTTTTGCTCGTTGCTCAGCCCCTGCTTAGTATGCATGCTTAGGATGCTATGATGTTACCCTGTTACTCCTTGGGTTGGGATATCACTTTTATCATTATTATATTGTTGTTGATGATATGGTTATTATAATGTTGACTATATTCGACGATGGATGGAAGGTCTAGGATATCCCGCCCCGACGCTTTGTTCCATTCGAGTCACCTAGGATCCGAGTTCCGGGTATTGGTTTTAAGACTGAGCGTGCCTAACCGCGTGTGGGATTTTATGGGGTCCCCTTTTCTTACCTATCTAGCTTCAAACATTTCTAGAGGTGGCCCAAGCTGATTTATCATTTGAAAACATGCATATATATCTTGTTGGGTCGCTCCTAGCAGATATCTTTTAAAACAACTCGGGCCAGTGGAGTCATAGTTTCTCTGTTGGTCCACACCTGGTGAGCTAGAGGCCTGCCCACATGTGAGGGGATCAGTTACCTCGACCTTAGCCAGACGGAAGAGTCCGATCCGAGAGCGTGGCCAGCTTTTGGGTTGGGTGTCGACTCCCCGGGGGCCACCCGGATTTGTTCGTTGTTAGCTAGAGGGACTTGTCGTTTCGGATCTCTTGGAACTAAATCATAAAATGGTTGCCTATCATGGGTAGCAACTGAGAGTGATGGACGTGCGTGTGGAGCCTCGTAATGGGCAGTTGGTACACCCCTGCAGGGTTAAATCTTTTCGAGAAGCCGTGTCCACGGTTATGGACGACTTGAGACCTACTCCTTGTTCATAGACAACAACAACTGAGATATCTTATTACAACTTGATCAACGTGTGTGTGCCTTGACTGCTTCTTCTTCGTCGGGATGCGAAGAGGAGGACAAGGATAGGATAGGTGTTATGCTTGCGTAAGTAGTTGATAGCAACACTTGTTGGAGGCGATTCCTCATCGAATGCTTGGCTTCTTATCTTACTCTCTAGATCGTTAGCCACTTCATAAATGCTATCAACGAGACAACCCACTGTGTACTCCTACACAGCCTCTCATCGTTCACCTTTGTTTAGGGTAGATTCACCAACACTTTACCACCATCATTCACATGATCACTACCTTCCCGACTCACATCAAAGTAGCCTCAGGTAACAACTCTAAGCATGCAATAAGCTGTAACAGTTGCAGGGGCCACATGATATCAACCAACTCCTACATCTGCTTGGATTGTGGTTTGCTTCCTACTGTGACAAAATGATAGGTCATGCAAAGGAATGGGTTCAACTAGCGGTAGAACGTATCATGGTGACATCCTAAACATGCATTTGCGAGAATGAGAGGGAACTGGGATTTTATAGACATGATCAAAGAGGGGGTTGCTTGCCTTGCTGACGATCACGAGGTATCACTCTTCTGACGTGAGGTTGAACTCGTCTCTGAGATCAACTCTACCGAGAAGATGCAATCACCGAAGCACTGGAAGTAAAGCACAATCAAAATAATACGATGCACATTCAATATGCAAAACAAAGCATGGCAGTGTGCTGATGTGACCTATGTTTGAATTTCCACATTTTAATTGAAGTTGATTTGAAAAGTAAATTCAAATTCAACCTCCAAATGTTATTTAAATTTCGTCAACTTGCATTTGCTAATATTTGTTCACTTGAAACCAAATGATTATATGTGTGAAATGCTTCTGATGTACAAGTGAAGTGTGGTGCATTTCAAAGTTTGAAGTTGGAATAGTAATTGATTTGAATTTGAAATAATTCCAATTAAATCAAATAGCAAAAGCTACAGATCCCTTTTTAAGATCAACTCCAACATAGCTCAAAGTTGGATATTTGGATAGAGGATTTTCTCCTGATCATTTTTCATATATTATATGTTGAATTTGGAGTTAAAATGAATTTTCTATGATTTTTCAAAGTTTCAGCCATTTTCTGGAATTAACTGAATTTCTTTACTTCTTTTAAATGATTTCTCTGTTTACTGCGTCATTAAGACGTCAGCATGACGCAAGGGGGGGAAGGCTGACGTGTGGGGTCCCTTTGTCAGCGGCTCTGGGGTTAAACCTGGTTTAGAATAACCACGGTTTAATTAGAGGGGGCTCTGGGCCCACCTGTCGGTGACGTGGGGGGGGGTTAGGGGTTGGTTTAGCTTAACCAACCGGCGGTTAAACGCCGGTGGCATTCCGGCCCGGCGGCGCTCCACGGGAGGGCGGTTTCGGGCACGGGGGAGGGGGCTGGGGGCACGGGCAGGTTGCTCTCGACGTTGCGCGTCTCCTGGAGCAAGCCAGGGACCTCGAGGAGGCCCTGGGCCACGGCTACGACGACGAGAGGCGGCGGCTGGCCACTGGCTCCGGCGAACTCACGCTACAGAACACGGGGGAGAGAGCTAGGAGGGGGAAAACGAGCGGGAGCTCACGAGGAGGATGAAGACGTGCTCGGGGAAGCCGGAGAGGAACTGGACGCGGCGAATTCGTCGACGACGTCCACGGTGGCCGGCGGCGAATTCTTGAAGTAGTCGTTGCTCTGCTGGTCCTTGAATCAAATTGGAGCTGCTGCTCGAGCTGGTGGTCGCCGGGGGTCCTCGTAGACACCTTGGCTCGCCGGAAGGAGCTCGGTGGCCGCGCTAAACCTCGTCGGTGCTCAGGCGGTTCTCGGGTGTGTGCGCGAAACAACGAGAGAGAGAGGGAGAGGATGAACTGGGAGAGGGGGAAGAAGGCCTGGGGGCTTCTGGGCGTGTCCAGCGGCGAGGAGAGAGGGGGGAAGACCAGGCAGGGAGGTGGCGTGGTGGCCATGGCCACCGCATGCGCTCCAGCGAGAAGCATCGGGGCCAGGGGAAGAAGACGACAGGGGAGGTCCCCCTGGTGGGCTGGGCCGGCCAGGTAAGTGGGCCTTCGCCCGTGGGCGAGGGGTAAGTCTTTCTGTTGTTTTTCTTATTTTCTTTTCTGTTGTCTGTTTGCCCAATTAAAAATAAATAGTTAGGGCATTTTATAAAATCCCCAAATATTTTTATAAAACCTAGGTGACTATAAAGAAGCCAATCCCAAGTTTTGGGAATTTTTGAAATTCAACTTATTTGAAATTCAATTCAAATAGACAAAAGATTTAATTTCCAAGCCACTATTTGAATTATTGAAAAATCTATGAGCATGGGATTAATCCCAAATCACTTTTAAAATGATCAGACTCATTTTTAGGATTTTTCAATACATCCAAAAGATTTTAGGAAAAAGATTTATTTCTGGCCTTTTTATTTAATTCATTTAGGGCTTTTTTTCTTTTCCCCAATTCCTTTTCTTTTGCAAATTTTTTTTCATGAAGCAAAAAAAGCAAGCTTGGAAAAGCACAAACCTAAATTTGGGGTTCTGACAACTCGCCCCCACTCAAAAGAATCTCGTCCCGAGATTCAGAAGTCGTCGGGAGGAAGGTGGGGTACTCAGCTCGTAGACGATCCTCTCGTTCCCAGGTGGCTTCTTTCTCTGAATGATGTGACCACTGCACTTTGAGGAATCTGATCTTCTGACGTCTGGTGCTACGCTCGGCTTCATCAAGAATACGAACAGGGTACTCTCGATATGAAAGGTTATCTTGGAGATCAAGCGTTTCGTGGTCTACTTCGCGGATGGGGTCCTTGAAGCAACGCCTGAGTTGAGAGACGTGGAAGACATCATGAACCTGGGAGAGGTGAGGGGGTAGTTCCAATTGGTAGGCAACTTCTCCACGTTTGGCGAGAATGCGAAAGGGACCGATATAACGTGGGGCCAACTTGCCTTTGATACCGAAGCGATGGGTACCCTTCAGAGGAGTAACCCGAAGGTAAGCCTTCTCATCCAGATTATATCTTTCTTCCCTATGATGACGATCATAATAGATTTTCTGACGAGACTGGGCTGTTTTCAATTTCTCACGAACAATGCGAACCTGCTCTTCTGCATCCTGAATCAAATCCGGTCCAAAGAATTGTCTTTCACCGGTTTATGACCAGTTTAGGGGTGTTCGACATTTCCGTCCATAGAGAAATTCAAAAGGAGCCATGCCCAGACTAGATTGAAAACTATTGTTATACGCAAATTCGGCAAAAGGAAGAGAATTCTCCCATTTCTTTCCGAAAGAGATAACACAAGCTCTGAGCATGTCTTCGAGAATTTGATTGACCCTTTCTACTTGACCACTAGACTGCGGGTGATATGCGGTGCTAAAGGAGAGGTGGGTTCCCATAGCATTCTGGAAACTTTCCAAAAATCGAGAAGTGAAAAGACTACCACGGTCTGAATTGATTTCCAAAGGAACACCGTGAAGTGACACGATTCGGGAGACATACAAGTCCGCTAACTGGCTAGCAGTTATAGACTCTCGAACTGGAAGGAAGTGAGCAACTTTTGAAAGTCGATCAATGACAACGAAGATGGCATCATTTCCTTTCTGGGTTTTTGGAAAGCTGGTAATGAAGTCCATACTGACTTTATCCCACTTCCACTCGGGGATAGGCAAAGGTCTAAGAGTACCAGCAGGTCTTTGATGTTCTGCCTTAATGCGACGACAAACATCACACTCAGCAATGAACTGAGCAATTTCTCTCTTCATCCTAGTCCACCAAAATCTCTGGCGTAGATCTCGGTACATTTTTGTGCTACCGGCATGAATGGAGAGGGGTGTGTCATGGGCTTCTTTGAGGATGAGTTGCCTTAGTTCCCTATTCTTAGGTACTACCAAACGATTTTCAAAGAATACTGTTCCTTTACTATCTGTGGAGAAACATTTAGCAACTCCGCTAGCAATGTTCTCCTTGATCCGGCGAACACCTCGTGCACGCCTTTGGGCAACTATGATTTGATCCTCAAGGGTTGGTTTCGCCACCAAGTTGAAAAGAGATCCACGAGGAACAATCTCGAGATTAAGCTTTCGAAATTCCTCATGAAGAAGTGGTTGATACTGTTGTAACATGAGGTTGTTACAATACGACTTACGACTTAGTGCATCAGCCATGACATTGGCTTTGCCTGGGGTGTAAGAAATTACTACGTCGTAATCTTTTATCAACTCAATCCAGCGTCTTTGCCTGAGATTAAGATCTGGCTGGGTGAAAATGTATTTGAGGCTTTGGTGGTCGGAATAGATCTCACAACGATTACCAAGGAGGTAATGTCGCCAAGTTGTTAGGGCATGAACTACGGCAGCGAGTTCAAGGTCATGGGTAGGATAGTTCTCTTCATGTGGCCGCAACTCGCGTGAAGCATAAGCTACCACATGTCGATCTTGCAGAAGTATGCATCCTAACCCTTGCCGTGATGCGTCACAATAGATTTCGAAATCCTTTTTGGTGTCTGGAGGTGCAAGTACGGGTGCAGAAGTAAATCTTCTTTTTAGCTCTTGAAAGCTTTCCTCGCACTTGGGAGTCCATAGGAATTTCTTATCTTTCTTGAGGAGTTCAGTCAGAGGTTTTGCAACTTTAGAAAAGTTCCCGACGAAGCGACGGCAATAGCTGGCTAGGCCAAGAAAACTCCTAACTTGCTTAACCGATTCAGGTGGAGTCCAGTCAAGGACGGCCTGAACTCTCTCGGGATTCACAGCAATGCCTTTAGCAGAAATCACGTGGCCTAAGTAGGTCACTTCTGGTAGCCAAAATTCACACTTGGAGAATTTAGCATACAGGCGATGCTCTCTAAGTTTCATCAATACCAGCTTTAGGTGTTTGGCATGTTCTTCTTTGTTCTTCGAGTATATAAGGATGTCATCGAGGTAAACCACGACGAACTGGTCCAAATACTCCATGAAGATCGAATTCATCATGCGTGAGAAAGTGGCGGGGGCATTTGTTAAACCGAAGGACATGACGGTGTACTCGTAAAGACCATAACGAGTAGTAAAAGCCGTTTTGGGAATGTCCTCGTTTCGGATTTTGATTTGATGATAACCTAATCTCAAATCCATCTTGGAGAAGACAGAGGATCCTGCAAGTTGATCATAAAGATCGTTGATCCTGGGCAGTGGGTATTTGTTCTTTATCGTCGCTAAATTTAGCGGGCGATAGTCTACGCACATCCTTTCTGTTCCATCTTTTTTCGTTACGAACAGAACGGGGCAACCCCATGGCGATGAGCTAGGGCGGATGAAGCCTTTTTCCAACAAAGCTTCCAGTTGGGTTTTAAGCTCAGCTAACTCACGTGGGGCCATTTTGTATGGGCGTCTGGAAATTGGGGCTGTGCCTGGGGCAAGATCCACTATGAACTCTACACACCTGTCGGGTGGCATGCCCGGCAGCTCTTCAGGAAAGACATCCGGAAAGTCAGGAACCACCGGAACATCTTCAAGGTCGGGAAGGGGAAGCACATTCAAAGAATGCACCTGGGTTCTTGTTCTTGGTGAGGAGTAAACTATTGTCTGGCCTGAAGGGTGTGTAAGTCTAACTGACTTGGCTTTACAATCAATAAAAGCATGTTGTCTTGATAACCAATCCATTCCTAGGATGACATCAATGTCTAAAGACTTGAGGGCTATAAGTGAGGCAAGGAATACTAAACCCTCAATTGCAATTTCATTCTCATGACTCACCATGGTGGTGTTCCATCTGGATCCAGGGGCTTGCACAACTAAGGGGGTGGATAACATCGAAAAAGAGATGTCATGTGACAGTGCAAAGTCATGGGATATGAATGAGTCAGATGCTCCTGGGTCAAACAGAACCGAAGCTGGGGTGGAATTGACAGGAAGGGTTCCGAGTACAACATCGGTTGACTTGTGGGAATCTAGAATGGATACATGATTCACATAACCATGTTCATAAACAGGAGGCTTGACATTGGAAGTCTTGGGTAGTGGCTTGCCACGACGAAAGGTTTGCTTTGGTTTAGGTGTGGTGGCTACATGATTTTGGGGACACTCTCGAACATTGTGGCCTGATTGTCCACATTGGAAACAAACACCACGTGGAATGAAAGGAACTTGAGCACTTGATTGTCCAACAAAATTCCAAGGAGGAAGATTGGGTTGAGGTGGACGATATATGGTGGTGTGTGGTCTAGAAGCACTTATAGCACGACTGACGTCACTGAAGGGAATCCAAACACGGCGTTTCCGAGAAACTGGGCCAGAAGATTGGGCAAATTCACGATCACGCTTGCGAGACTCTTCATACAACTCATTTCCATACTCGGCCTTGAAGGATTTGTCGACCAAGTCCCTGAAGTTGACGAACTCGTGAAGATTCAGGTCATGACGAAGGACGGGGCTAAGTCCTTTGCGGAACCTTTCTTGTTTCTTGGCGTCGGTGGATACTTCTTCTTGGGCATAACGTGCTAGACGAGTGAACTCAGTCCTATACTCATGAACAGTCATCTTTCCTTGTTTCAGATTGCAAAATTCTTCTTTCTTGCGCTCCATCAGCTGATCCGGAATATGATGTCCTCGGTTCATCACAGAACTCTTGCCAAGTCACCATGTGACCAACTGGTTGCATTGCCACGAAGTTCTCCCACCACTGAAGAGCAGCACCTTCCAGAAAATATGTCGCGAATAGCACACGATCACCTGGAGCAACATGGGCTGTCTCAAGCTTACGCTCGAGGGAACGAAGCCAATCATCGGCATCAAGGGGCTCGGAAGGACATCGGAATACTGGCGGGTTGAGGAGAATGAAGTCTTGGATGGTGACAACACTAAGATGCTGACGAGAAGTGTTCTTCTCAATACGCTCGAGAAGACGTGTCTGATCACGACGATTCTGTTCAGCCTCCATCATGATTTCTGCCGTTGAGGGTGGTGGTGGAGGTTCTTCACCGTCTATGTAACCAGAACTAGGATCAACACCTTGATTTGCACCTGAAATTCTGTGTGATAAGAATCAACAATCAGAATAGGATTTAGGACACAATTCTATGCTAAGACATAAGACTATAATGCAATAGCATCAAAGCCACAAACGGACAGCATAACGGCTGCACCGGGATGGAATTGAGACAACTTACAGGATAACGGACATCACTTCCACAGAAACACTATGGAATGATGGCTCAGAAAGACCACAACACTCCTACAGCTACAAAGCAGCAAACAACGAGATGTCCTAGTAAGACATAGATGAGCCTAGTCCTATCTTCCCGTAGAATAAGATGAGGTTGACTCAGAACTCAGATCGATGAGGATAAGGAGAAAAAAGAAGTCTTACGTTGTTCCCTTATACCCAAAGTAACTATATAACTATAGAATGCTAGACTCGACATCGGCCAAAGGTTTGATAATCCTACAGGCAGTCCTGCTCTGATACCAAGTCTGTCGGGACCCGGGGTTAGCGTATGTAATTCCGGTCATAATACAATCACATGGAGAGCCGAGAACCGTACCCACTTGTCTAAGCAGACACGGCCAAGCACAGAACGTTCTCGGTAAGCATCGAACGTGAGGGGCATCCCATTCAGACCGGATGATCAACTGAGATGGGTCCTCATCGTCCGCACACAAGTCTAATGATATGGGTGGTGAATCCCATATTCACAGACAAGTCGCCTCAACCATGTTATCGATTGAATCATAACCCTTACATAGACTTACTCCAGCCCGATCACTTAGTCGGGATCTCGGGCGGGCTCGATCATACAACAAAGTGTGCCACGTGACAAAGTCACGAGCAATCGCATCGCGATGCCCCAAGCTGCGCACATCTAAGGGCCACTTGGTGTATAAAAGACCGCCGGCAAGAACACAACTAAGCTATCGAACCCCACACTAAGACATTCATGTTATAATCATACACGCAGCATACATGTCCAGTGTAAACAGCAGGTAATCACAACATGAACTCTACAAACTCATAGTCTTTATAACCTCTGCTAAACAGAGCAGACATAGTAGTTGTATTACAAGCAGAGATCACATGGATGTGATCCAACATTACATCAAACATCAACGGAAGCAAATTATGTCTTAGTAAAGACAAGTTTAACAAATGGCTTAAGAAGCCTGAAAGAAAAGTACAACGACCCTCAAAAGGGCACAGGCTGCTGCCTGGAACTATACGACATTGGTCCACGTCGAGCTCGAGGTAGAGGCCACCATCAGGGTCAGTGGTCTCGTCTCTAAAACATAGAATAAGCAAACGTGAGTACAAAGTCGTACTCAGCAAGACTTACATAGGAACTATACTACTCATGCACATGTATCAAGGTAAAGGGAGGTGGGGTTTCACTTGCAGAAGTGCCAGCTTTGACTTGGCTAATCCTGAACTACGAGTACCAGAGAGAGATAAGAACGTACACGAGTCCAAGTAACAGTCTCCAAACAATACTCCACTATGGTGCCATCCTCGACTTCCCACGAGGAAGCACGCCATAGCACTCACACTTATCTTGGTGTGTTTTAGAAGTATCCGGTTCAAGTTATCTATGATCAAGTAAAGGTCTCCAAGTAGTCCATAACCGCGGACACGGCTATTCGAATAGTTCATTAACCCTGCAGAGGTGTACTGCTACACACACGCCTCATCAGTTACCGCCTGGGGATGGACCCTTCAAGTGAGTACCGGCGAGGATGCTGCCACGACACTTCACTCACGGCACCATCTCTAGTCCTAGGGAGTCGCCTATTTGAGTTGGGACCACAATCGGAATCCGGCCGATTGTTCCGATGCGGACTCAAACGTTGTGTGACCGCCATCAAGCTCAACTCGATCATGATCACTTGATTCAACGTGCCCACAACCTACGCCAACCACTTACCTTGGTTCCACCTGCTTGAGATCGCTAAAGGGCGAACTACTTGCGACTCCTGGACTGGTCCGGGGTGAGGTACTAGGCCGAGAGGGGTCAGTGAGCCCAATGTGTGGTCGTACTCTTTGTCTTGGATAACAACACAAGAACTCGGGCCTAAGGCAGTGTTCAACGAGACAACCCACTGTGTACTCCTACACAGCCTCTCATCGTTCACCTTTGTTTAGGGTAGATTCACCAACACTTTACCACCATCATTCACATGATCACTACCTTCCCGACTCACATCAAAGTAGCCTCAGGTAACAACTCTAAGCATGCAATAAGCTGTAACAGTTGCAGGGGCCACATGATATCAACCAACTCCTACATCTTCTAGGATTGTGGTTTGCTTCCTACTGTGACAAAATGATAGGTCATGCAAAGGAATGGGTTCAACTAGCGGTAGAACGTATCATGGTGACATCCTAAACATGCATTTGCGAGAATGAGAGGGACCTGGGATTTTATAGACATGATCAAAGAGGGGGCTGCTTGCCTTGCTGACGATCACGAGGTATCACTCTTCTGACGTGAGGTTGAACTCGTCTCTGAGATCAACTCTACCGAGAAGATGCAATCACTGAAGCACTGGAAGTAAAGCACAATCAAAATAATACGATGCACATTCAATATGCAAAACAAAGCATGGCAGTGTGCTGATGTGACCTATGTTTGAATTTCCACATTTTAATTGAAGTTGATTTGAAAAGTAAATTCAAATTCAAACTCCAAATGTTATTTAAATTTGGTCAACTTGCATTTGCTAATATTTGTTCACTTGAAACCAAATGATTATATGTGTGAAATGCTTCTGATGTACAAGTGAAGTGTGGTGCATTTCAAAGTTTGAAGTTGGAATAGTAATTGATTTGAATTTGAAATAATTCCAATTAAATCAAATAGCAAAAGCTACTGATCCCTTTTTAAGATCAACTCCAACATAGCTGAAAGTTGGATATTTGGATAGAGGATTTTCTCCTGATCATTTTTCATATATTATATGTTGAATTTGGAGTTAAAATGAATTTTCTATGATTTTTCAAAGTTTCAGCCATTTTCTGGAATTAACTGAATTTCTTTACTTCTTTTAAATGATTTCTCTGATTACTGCGTCATTAAGACGTCAGCATGACGCAAGGGGGGGAAGGCTGACGTGTGGGGTCCCTTTGTCAGCGGCTCTGGGGTTAAACCCGGTTTAGAATAACCACGGTTTAATTAGAGGGGGCTCTGGGCCCACCTGTCGGTGACGTGGGGGGGGGGGGGGTTTAGGGGTTGGTTTAGCTTAACCAACCGGCGGTTAAACGCCGGTGGCATTCCGGCACGGCGGCGCTCCACGGGAGGGCGGTTTCGGGCACGGGGGAGGGGGCTGGGGGCACGGGCAGGTTGCTCTCGACGTTGCGCGTCTCCTGGAGCAAGCCAGGGACCTCGAGGAGGCCCTGGGCCACGGCTACGACGACGAGAGGCGGCGGCTGGCCACTGGCTCCGGCGAACTCACGCTACAGAACACGGGGGAGAGAGCTAGGAGGGGGAAAACGAGCGGGAGCTCACGAGGAGGATGAAGACGTGCTTGGGGAAGCCGGAGAGGAACTGGACACGGCGAATTCGTCGACGACGTCCACGGTGGCCGGCGGCGAATTCTTCAAGTAGTCGTCGCTCTGCTGGTCCTTGAATCAAATTGGAGCTGCTGCTCGAGCTGGTGGTCGTCGGGGGTCCTCGTAGACACCTTGGCTCGCCGGAAGGAGCTCGGTGGCCGCGCTAAACCTCGTCGGTGCTCAGGCGGTTCTCGGGTGTGTGCGCGAAACAACGAGAGAGAGGGAGAGGATGAACTGGGAGAGGGGGAGGAAGGCCTGGGGGCTTCTGGGCATGTCCAGCGGCGAGGAGAGAGGGGGGGAAGACAAGGCAGGGAGGTATCGTTGCGGCCATGGCCACCGCATGCGCTCCAGCGAGCAGCATCGGGGCCAGGGGAAGAAGACGACAGGGGAGGTCCCCCTGGTGGGCTGGGCCGGCCAGGTAAGTGGGCCTTCGCCCGTGGGCGAGGGGTAAGTCTTTCTGTTGTTTTTCTTATTTTCTTTTCTGTTGTCTGTTTGCCCAATTAAAAATAAATAGTTAGGGCATTTTATAAAATCCCCAAATATTTTTATAAAACCTAGGTGACTATAAAGAAGCCAATCCCAAGTTTTGGGAATTTTTGAAATTCAACTTATTTGAAATTCAATTCAAATAGACAAAAGATTTAATTTCCAAGCCACTATTTGAATTATTGAAAAATCTATGAGCATGGGATTAATCCCAAATCACTTTTAAAATGATCAGATTCATTTTTAGGATTTTTCAATACATCCAAAAGATTTTTGGAAAAAGATTTATTTCTGGCCTTTTTATTTAATTCATTTAGGGCTTTTTTTCTTTTCCCCAATTCCTTTTCTTTTGAAAAAAAAATTCATGAAGCAAAAAAAGCAAGCTTGGAAAAGCACAAACCTAAATTTGGGGTTCTGACACCAGAATTGCTGACGAATGTCTTGGTACATCTTGGTGCTTCCAGGATGAATGGACAATGGGGTATCGTGAGCCGCTTTCATGACCTTCGGGGTGATATCCAGGTTCTCATGCCTACCCTTGCTGTGAGTGACCACTAAACAGTTCTCGTACAACACCGCACCTTTGCTATCAATGGTGAAGGGTGAGGGTCTCCCATTGGCGATATCACGCTTAATCTTGTGTACGAAATCATCATAAAACTGTATACCCTTCACGGATTTGACGAGATCCGGTTTGATAACCAGGTTATTTGCATAACCTAGAGGAACAATCTCGAGGTTCAGCTTTTGAAACTCTTCATACAGAGGTGGTTGTTCTAGTTGAACCTCAAGTTCACTACAGTAAGCTTTACGGCTCAAAGCATCGGCCATCACATTAGCCTTGCCAGGGGTGTAATGAAGAATTGAAGATCCATGTTGAAATTGGCTATTGTCTCGAGCCATCTTTGTTGGCGGAGATTCAGGTCTGGCTGAGTAAACAGGTACTTCTGACTTTGGTGGTCGGTGTAGACCTCGCAACGATTACCGACAAGGTAATGTCGCCACAGCTTCAATGCATAAATTACTGCTGCCAATTCGAGATCATGTGTTGGATACTTGTCTTCGTGAGCACGCAACTGACAAGAGCCATAAGCAATCACTTTGCGCTCTTGCATTAGGACACAACCTAATCCTTGACGAGACGCGTCGCAATATATCACGAAGTCCTTCTGAGTATCAGGGGGAGCGAGCACCGGGGGAGAAGTTAGCTTGTCCTTGAGCTCTTGGAAACTTTCTTGACATTTATCTGTCCACTCAAACTTGACGCCTTTGTGAAGCAGATTAGTCAGAGGCCTGGCAATCTTGGAAAAATTCTCGACGAAATGGAGGCAATAGCTAGCGAGCCCGAGGAAACTTCGGACTTGCTTGATGGTCTTGGGAGGAGTCCAGGCAAGAATAGTCTGGATACGTTCTGGGGTGACGGCAATGCCATCCTTGGAAATCACATGTCCAAGGTAGGTTACTTCGGGAAGCCAAAACTCACACTTAGAATACTTAGCATAGAGTTTGTGTTCTCGAAGCTTCTCCAGTATAAGACGAAGATGTTCATCATGTTCTTCTTCATTCTTGGAATATATCAATATATCATCCGGATAAACCACGACGAACTTGTCGAGGTACTCCATGAAAATATAATTCATCAATCTGGAAAAGGTGGCTGGAGCATTGGTTAAGCCAAAGGACATGACAGTGTACTCGTATGAACCATAGCGAGTAATGAAGGTAGTCTTCAGAATGTCCTCATCACGGACTCGGATTTGGTGATAACCCAACCTCAAGTCGAGTTTAGAAAACACCTTGGATCCGGCAAGTTGATCATACAAATCGTTGATCCGGGGAAGTGGGTATTTGTTCTGGATGGTGGCTTGGTTAATGGGCCGATAATCTTGGACCAATCGGTTTGTCCCATCGCTCTTCTTGACAAAGAGCGAAGGTGCTCCCCAAGCTGATGAACTGGGGCGAATGAATCCTTTCTGAAGTGCCTTGTCGATTTACTCCTTAAGTTCAAGGAGTTCATGTGGTGGCATCTTGTAAGGGCGCTTGGCAATAGGAACAGTGCCTGGCTTCAAGTCAATGACGAATTCAACTTCTCTGATCGGGGGTATTCCCGGCAGTTCTTCTGGGAAGACATCGGGAAAATCGCGAACGACCGGAACGTTCTCAGTTCCTTCCAGAGGTGAGATATTCAAAGCATTCATCATAAGTATTTGTGTTTCAGCATTACGGGTAACTCGGGTGGTGTGGTTAACAATCTCGCCGGAGGGGTGAAAAAGTTGGACAGACTTGGTGCCACAATAGAGTGCGGCATCGTGAAATTTCAACCAATCCATTCCCAGAATGAGGTCTATGGTGGAAGACTTCAGGAGGATGGGCGAAGCAAAGAATTCAACTCCTTCGATTTCAATGGTGGTGTTTGGCACAAGCATGGTGGTTCGGCATTGGCCTATCGGGGTGCGAACAACCATCGGGGGTTTCATCGTTTCGTACTTGAATTTATGCGAAAATGCAAATGCTTCCGACATGAATGAATGCGATGCTCCTGTATCAAATAAAACAGTAGCAGGTACGGAATTAACGAGGAGGGTACCCATCACGGTAGCGGGTTGTTGCTGAGCTTCTTCAACATTGATGTTGTTAGCATGTCCACGAGCATAAGCAGCAGACCCAGTATTATAGTTGGGGGTCCTGTTGCTGCCACGACCATTTCCGCGGCCAGCGGGGTGAACGACCAGTTGCTTCTGTTTCTGGGGGCACTCCCTGGAAAAATGCCCAGGTTGGCGGCACGTGAAGCATAATCCATCCTGAGGAAGAAGGGGTGTAGCATTGGGTGGTGCAGGCAGAGCTCTTGGAATCTGCGGTGGCGGAGGCAGACGGGGTGCAGCATAAGACGCCCTTGGAGCAGGGACAGGTAAATGGGTCACACTGGTAGGGAGCCAGATACGACGCTTCTGCGTTGCGCCCGAAGATGAGCCAACCTCACGATAACGCTTCAGAGAGTTCTTGTGCTCCATCTGGGCAGTCTCGACAGTGATAGCCTTGTTCACCATGGTGGCGAAGTTGGCGAAATCATGAACGGCAAGAGCGAGCCTGAGGTCTGGATTGAGGCCACGACGGAACTTCTGCTGCCTGCGAGCATCAGTGGTGATCTCTTCTTCCGCATAACGAGAGAGGTTGAGGAACTCGCGCTGATAGGCTTCAACAGTCATGTCGCCCTGAGAGAGGTTGCGGAATTCTTCCGCCTTACGATCCATGATCCCCTGAGTAATGTAGCGGGCGAGAAGGCAGACTGAAATTCATCCCAAGTGATGACTTCTCCAACTGGCAGTGAACGCTTGTGGGTGCTCCACCACTGAGCAGCGGCGCCTTTCAGATGATAAGACGCAAAGTTCACATAATCGGCTGGATCGACATTAGCAGACTCCAGCTCGTGAGTGATGTCGTGAACCAGTCATCAGCATCCAACGGCTGAACAGTGTTGCGGAACATAGTGGGGTTGAGGCGGTTGAAGTCGTGCAGAGTCACGGTGGCATGCTGATGGTGGTGCCCATTCTGTTTCGGCTGGGGGAACTGAGCCATGACATTCTGCATGAACTGACGGTTCATCTCGAACTGCTGCATCATCGCGGCCATGTAATCCGGCGGCGGAGGTGGGTCGTTGGCACCACGACCAGCCATCCTGCTAGAATTTAACAGGGGTATTTCAGTGATGAAAATTTAATGAGATATCGGAATCAAGCCTGAAGTAAAGCGACAACGAAGAGGAGGCGCGGATATATAGGAGTAGTCATATAAGACATACACATTCACACACAGAGTCAATCGAAAATCGGGCAGCGTAACATCGTAGAAATTAAGGAAAAAGGACTCACTAGGCGGCGCGCAGACCGTGGTAAGGATTACACGACGCGACATAGATTCCACTATGTCAATCACGCCGCAAGAAAACTGTTGGCCACAGGAGTTAATGCCAGAGGACGCGCAGCCTGCCCAGAATGAGAATGGGATCCGCGGTCCGGGACCTGGGGTAGAACTCCTGCGACACGACTCAATCAATGGGGAAGCACCAAAACGCCGGGTGGAATCAAGAGAACGTGATCCTAATGTCAGAGTTTGTAAAACTTACCAGCAAGGATAAGAGAACAGAGTCCCAGAGCATAGGTAAGGAGAAAAGGATCCTAATACCATAGATATCACACGTAGTGACATCGATGTGGGCCCGTAAGCCAAATATTAAGTTAGCAAAATAGTTTTTCAAAGTCTAGACTCAACTTCGACCAAGTAGTGGTGGGGTGGCTTCCTATAGGCAGTCGGCTCTGATACCAACTTGTGACGCCCCCAAAATCATTCCGTGTACAGTAATCATACACGCAGGGTACACGGCTGAGATTAGGGTGCCATGGTGAGAATATCACAGGACAACACTAAAAACAAAAGGATAAACAAATATGTTACAATACCAGGTATCACGAGGATCCGAATACATAAGTCATACAAGCCATAATATCTGAGTACAGACATAGTTAGTCAAGTTTTGCCTTAAGAAGGCTAGCAGAAATCACATCAGAGATAACGATCGAAAAGCTGAGGCATCCTGCCTGGGATCCACCGAACTACTCCTGGTCAACGGGGAACTCGACGTCGTAGTAGTCGCCTCCGGGGTACTCCTGCTCCTGGGCTCCAACGTCGGCTGCAGCGGCCGATCAGGCAAAGCGAAAAAGGGGAAATAAAGCAAAGGTGAGTATCTAGCATACCCGCGAGTCTTACGTCCGCTACTAAGCATTATGCATTGTATCAACGGAAAGAAGAGGCTGTATATAGTGGACTGCAAGATAGAAATCAGAATAAGGGTAAGAAGCTAGGCCTATCGAAGACTAGCATCTTCCGACGATGTCTTGCAGCATGAAGTAAGAATCAGCAAACAGTTTATATAAAGCATAAAGTAACAATGCAGTAGAAGTTGTTGCAGCATTGTATAATAATAAGTTGTAATAATTAACAATGCCTCCGAGTTCCCTCCTCGACTTCCCAGCGAGGAAGAAAACCCGGAACCATACAGTTTAATAATAATAGTTTGTAGTGGTAAGATCCAGCTTCAGCATAAAGTGTCATGTTACCGTGGACACGGCTATTTGAATAGATTAATCTTCCCTGCAGGGGTGCACTTGTGTTACACTACACGCACGGATCTCCAGGGTGGCGGGAACCTTGTTAGGGAACGCTCCACCGAGGCTATCCGACACTCCGTAGCCCATCTTTCAAACTCAACAGAGAGGTCATCCGCCGGACTATATCCTATGTACGCGGGGCTTTGGACCCTAACCCCGACGTACTCCTGCACGGTGCGAGGCTGGCCGGTGAAGTTAAATCAAAGCAAATACAAATCACACTGCCGCGGCAAATAAGAAAACACCACTTCCCGGCGCAGGCCGCGGTACTGCTGACGTCTGAAGAGTCCTCGGACGACACTATGAAGCAGAGGAGCCCATAACTCGTAATTCCCACGGGTAGGTAGTGCGTACATGGCATATAGCCAACTCAAGACATTCATTGAAACATTAGTCATTTTATTAACTTGCGGGACAACCGTTATCATTGCCTCGACTTAACTGACCCGCGGACAACGACAGCAGCCAGGACCACTAGTACATCGGTGCCTGCCCTGTCGTCCCACCAAGTCTCTGCGGTTACCAACAAGGTAAACCGTCTCCTTACCTTGTCTCGCGTGTGCTCCTGGAGTAGCTCGACTTTTGTGGGTTGGTAACTCTCGCGGCCAACGATCAGGGGCCAAGCAAACCGGTACACTGGTCGTACCCTCCCTGTCGTCCCGTCGCAATACCTCTCGCGGGTACCGTTGGGTCGCCCGACTTCTTACCTGAAGACAACCTTTGCTCAGGTACCTAGAGCGGCTATACAGAGTCAGCAACGAGTGGGGTACAAGGATCACTCCTCGATAGCTCACACTTGATGGTGGCTCGGCATGGCCGAGGTAGGGGGCCTGAGGCGGTGTCGGCACTGTACCGTACCTGTGCAGTTATAATATTTGTATCCGCGTTCACTCCCCTAGGTGATCATGGCCCCCTATCTAATCCTAGCTAACAATGCGCAGGGCTCACTGCTGAATATCATATATATATATATATATATATATATATATATATATATATATATATATATATATATATATATATTTATAGGCAACATAGGATAAGGAAGGCACATCAAGGGGTGACAATGACAGGTTATGCAATTGAATAGGTAAGCAACGTAGCAGCAGCAGTAACAATGCCTAGTGCAATAAAGTACGGAGAGATAGGCGATATCTGGGGAAGAGAATGGCTCTGCTTGCCTGGAAGCTCGACGGTAGGGGTAGGGTCGTCGACGAAGTAGTCGTACTCAGCAGCGGTGTAGTCGACAGCAGCAGCGGGGTCTACCGAAGATTAAGGGGGGGGAAGAAACAGTAAATACACAGCAAGCATATACAAACAGATGCATGACATGACAGATGAAATGTTAACGGTGTTCTAACGCAGTGCAATGATCGTTGCTCGGAGCGGAAATTCATCCGGGGATGAACTACCGGCTCCGGGTGATTACCGGACAGAAGATCCGGAGGGAAAGGTATCATGCCGGAGGTGTCGTGGACATCTGACACATGTGTGGGTGGTGTATCCGGGTTAGTTGATCTATTCCGAACAACTTTCGTGTTCGAAATAAATTCATCCGGGTACTTCAGCAGTACCGGACAATTTATCGGACCGTCGATCCGGAGGGGGATGGTTCGATGTTCGTTGTGTTAGTAGGGTGTGATAGACATAAGGATTGCGTATTCGTATTCATTATATTTTTCTGATCAATTTTCATGTATAAAGTTTTTCAATCTGAGTTACGGTTTAAAAGTTATTGAATTTCAAAGTTTTAAATCATTTATATGATTTTTTTAATTTCTTTTATTATTAAATTCCAACATTATCCAAAACATTATCCACAACAGTGCCTGACATGTGGGACCCACCTGTCAGCCTCTGTTTATTTATAAATCATTTTAATAAATCAGAAAAGCCTTTGGGCCCACTGGTCATAGACTCAACATTTTATAAAACCATTTTATTAAATAAAAACTCAGTGGGGCCCAGTGGTCAATGAAACATAAGCTAAATAACTAGTTTAAATTAATTTAAATGGCCAGGGGCCCACCTGTCATAGACAATGGGGGGGGTTTAACTCCAGTTTAGTTTAACAAAGGGATTAGAGGGGGGGCGGGCCCGTTGTTAGTGGCTCATCAACCACTGATGCTGAACCTGACAGGCGAGGCCCTCCGGTCAGCCTCACCGGAGAGCTCACCGGCGGCTGAACGCCGGCGAGGCCAACGGCGCACGCGCTACAGGCTACGGGAGAGGGCGCGGGGTGGCGCGTTCGAACCGGACGAGCACCGCGGTTCGAATGGTGGCGGTGGCGCGACTTGGGGTCGCCGGAATCGGCGTCGACAACGAGCGAGGCGGCGGACCGTGGGCGGGAGGTGACGTCAGGGACGTTCTAACGGGACAAACTAGGCGCGCACTATGGGGACCTACTCCTGGGGGCGTGGCGAGCAAGGTGACGCGCATCGTGCGCCAAACGCGTGCCCCAGGCCACGGTGAAGAGTGCGCCAGCGGCGAGGTAGCCACGGCTCAAAGGGCGGAACGGGATAAGATGCACGGAGAGCTACTGGGAGGGTTGGCGGTGGTAGAGGAGCTCAGCGCGGAGGTGTAGCCGTTTAAGTGGGCTCGGGGGAGGGTTGATGCTGGCCGGAATTGCTCGCGGACGCCGGCGAGGTAGCGGAGGGGAACGGGGACGTGGCATGGTGCAGAGGCGCTCCCGGGTCGATTATGTCCGTGGGGGGCATAGTCGACGACGGCGAACAAGTTGGACAAGGCGGCGTGGCGACGCGAGCTCACTGGACGCGTGAGCTCACGGCCATGGCGACGGCGGCGGGGCTCGGGTTTTCCCCCGACGGCTGCGAGAAAGGGAGGAGGGGAAAGTGGAGGTGGGGGTGTCCAGGGGGAGGCCGGGGTCAACCTTATCGCCTCCCCGGCCACAGTGGGGGTGGGGGCGGCCGGCAGGCGTCCTGGCCACGGCGGTGGCGCCACGGCGACGGAGCAGGTGGAGGAGGTGACGGGGGCAGGTGGAAGGGGAGGTGGGCCGTCGCCCCAGGCGACGTTTAGCTTCTTTTCATTTTATTTATCTTTTTGTTTTCTGTCTTTTCTGTTTGTATTTGTTTTATAGACTTTAGCATTTTTGTAAAATATGTACTAGGCTCCACAATTATTGTTATACCCCACATCAGTGGTACAAAAAGTTTGGGGCATATATAAATTCTCTTGTATTGTTGTTTTATTTAAAAGGTATCAAATGCCACTATTTTTGCTACTGTTTGATTTGTTTACATTTTTCTATAGCTTTAAAAATTACCAAAGTTGGTCCAACATGATTATAATGATTTTAGGAAATTTAAAAAAATGGTTTCATGATTTTCGAGCAAGGTTTAATTTGCCACAATTTTCCTAACCTCATTTGAATAGGATTTTGACTTTGGGTTTGACTTCAAGTGATCATGCACATGGGGCATGGGTTGTTGATCACCCACATCAAGGTTTTGGTTAAGCTCATCACAAAGTTTGAGTAATGACAGGGGAGCAACAGTGATTAATCAACAGTGATGATGATTACTGTTACAGACAAATGAGGGTGTTACATTATGTTAATTAGATAATAAAACATTATTAAACATTATTTTGAACCTTTCAAAATATCCGAAATAGCTTCCGACACCTCCTGGAACAGTTCTGGTGTTCTCTCTTATTTCACCAATGATCCCGAATCTATCCTTAATGCATCGATTACCCTTAAGTGTGACACCCTACGGTCCGGGAAACAACAGACATGATCGAGACACTCTCTGACCAATGGCCATCATGTGGGATCTGGTTACAATCCTTGATAGCCCCAGCGCTTCCATCGAATAAACTTCATCCTGTTGAATCGTTAACAATATGACTTGATCCCTTTGTTCTTCGGTACTATGTTTGTCCGAGGTATGATCGTCGGTATCCAATACCTAGTTCTCCCTCGTCTCTGACAAAAACATGTTTACTCGTCTGTGCATATTACATCTCTTGTGACCTAGTCACTTGCTTGCAAGCGATTGATGCAATATCACCGAGTGGGCCAGACTATCTATCTGTCACTCGGATGGACAAATCCCGCTCCGATCTATTTCATAGTCCTCAACATATCTACTTCGGATTACCCAAGATACACCTTTATGGTTACCATATTTCAGTGTAACGGTTAATGCACTCAAAGCATCCTGATAGATAGGAATTATGTATGATCATCACGGCCTAAGGATTGAGTCACTATGTTGTTAAGTCATACACGTGTTGAATATGTGACTTGATCACACTGCAATGCTATAGGTGGGTGGGTGTCCATCACACCATTCTCCTAATGATATGACCTCATTGTCAATAGACTGTTCACATCTCATGATCAGGAAACCTTGATCATCGATTTCCCAATGAGCTAGTATTCCTGAGTTAACTAGGGACTAGGTTGCTATATACCACACGTGTATTAATGTTTCCGTTTAATACAGTTCTAGCACATCATACAACGTATTATGAACAAAAAGATATGTGAAAAATATCTTTATTAATTTACCTCTAGGGCACATATCCAACATGCCCCCCTCTGGCTCTCCTTCAGGCTTCTGGAGTCTTCCGTGATGGATATTTTTGAGGATTTTTTCTGGATTTTTCTGAGAACTTTTGTTTTTCACCTTTTCTGCAATGCACAGACAAAAACAGACAGAAACTGGCACTGCGCACTGAGTTAATAGGTTAGTCCAACATAAGTTGTAAATGATATGGAAGTGCATCAAAACATATAGAATTATCACCTAAACAAGAATGGAATAAGCAAAAATTATAGATACGTTTGGGACGTATCAGTATCCCATGATATTTCCCCATCTTTTATGTATTGGATATGATCTTCTCCATTGGTGATATTTCCGTAATCCACGGTGACGCGTAGGACTCCATTATCATGGTGATATTGATCATGGGATTGTTCTTCTTTTTGGATTAAATCATCACTCTGAGAGTCTCTTGACACTTATGTTGAATATAGTTTCATAGTGTTGTGGTGACATTGGGCATTATGTCATATTAGAAAGAGACTATTCTTGAGATTTATTGTGGTGTTTATTAGTACTATATTTGGATGCTCGCACTGACATTGGTGTATTGATAACCCTCAACTGTAGGGGATTGAGATAGTCTTCGCGGGCAAGATAACCCAATTTATTGATTCGACACTTGGGGAGCCAAAGAATACGTACATGCTTTGACAATTGAGTTGTCAATTCAACCGCACCTAAAACAAACACTTGCTTGCACAAAGGTATTAGTAGCAACGGTAGTATGGAAGTGGTAGTGGTGATGAAACAGCAAAAGTAAAACAGCAAAAGTAAACAACTAGTAACCAGAAGGATTGAAACACTGTAGGCTAGGGAGATGGATGGTTGGGCGCTGCTTGGATAAGATCGGACATGTAATAGATTCTAACACGGGCAAGGCTCACAGAAAAGAAAGGATCATCTAGGAAAATATCAAACACCAGGCATGTATCCCAAGATAGTTGTACGTGCTTGCAAGAAGAACTTTGCACAACATCTTTTGTCCTACCCTCCCGCTACGAACGGGGCCAAAAGGAACTTAAGGAGATTAAGGTACTCCTGTCAAAGAGCTCCGGAACAAAGCATTAACACTTCATGGATACACAAAATCCTCAAATTATAGTCCATCCCCTTTGGTGTCCCAAGCTGTCACCATTGGGATCGCCGGTTCCGGACTATAATAGGTGCATACAACTCATAGACAGGATCAATAACACCAACAAACTCAATAAAACAAAGGGTGATCATGGCACTCGGGCCCAAAGTGACAAGTATTAAGAGCAACAAGTTGTAATAGAGATGATAAACACCAAGTAGATGATAGGCAACATGCCCCCAACAATCTGATAAACTATTACATGATCTAACTCATCCAATCCCTGCCATGCCCTTTGCCTATAGAAGGGAATTACTCACACATGAGAGGAGAAGTCATGGAGGGGTGATGGAGAGGTGATGATGACGATGATGGCGATGATTTCCCCTCATCGGAGGCCAAAGCAGCCTCCAGTTTAGCTCTCCCTGAGAAGAACAGAGGGTGGCGGCGGCTCCGCGATGTAGATCGGAAAAACGACTTCTTTTTTGGAGTTTCCTCGCCGAGGGAATAAATAGGGCCAAGGTAGGGCACCATGGGGTGTGGGACCCACCCAGGAGGGCAGGTGGCGCGGCCAGGGTCTGGGCCGCGCCACACACCCTTCTGGGTGCCCCCTGGCTGCCCTGTGGCCCCCCTTTGGCATCATCGAAGCTTCGGGAACGCTAGTTTTCTATTTTATTTTTGTGGATTTTTTCAGCGTACCTAAATATCTAGAAACCTGCACAATATAAAACAACATTGGTAGCTCTGCTGAAAACAGCGTCAGTCCGGGTTAGTTTCGTCCAAATCATGCAAGAATGAAGCCAAAACAATAGCAAAAGTGTTTGGAAAAGTAGATACGTTTGAGACGTATCATGTATCCATAGATGTGGAATACGAACTCTAAGGTGTGCTTTCGTAGCCCTATGCATTTCTCGTCCTATTTTGATCCATGAGAAGAATGATCTCTGAGTAACGTCTTCCTTGCATGCTTTTGGAGGAAATATCATGAGTTTCAATGATGTTAATGTTGTTGAAAGTTGCCACTAGTGAAAATATGAATCCTAGGCCTTGTTTCCAAGCTTTGCAATCCGTTTTTGCTCACTTTTGTTACTTTCTACCTTGTTGTAATTTTTATTACATATTTATATTACCTTGCTTTGCCACACCCATCACCCATATTTTACCATATCTTCGCCAGACTAGTGCACCTATACAATTTACCATTGTATTAGGTGTGTTGGCGACACATGAGATTCCTTGTATCTTGATTGCAGGATTGCTTGGCGGGGACCATCTTCAACCTCTATTTCCCTGAGTTCGATAAACCTTAGGTCGTCCACTTGAGGAAAATTTTCTACTATCCTACAAACCTCTGCGCTTGGAGGCCCTACATAGTCTGCATGAATAGAAGCGTGTAGTAGACATCAAGCTATTTCTGGCGTCATTGTCGGGGAACTAAGGTAAGCGGCACTCAGACACCCGCAACGAAGTTATTCCGACATCGTTGTCGGGAAGGTAAGTGCTTGAAGGTATATCTTTAGATCTTGCAATTGAATCTTTTTGTTTCTTGTTTTTTATTTCACTAGCTAGGCTTATGGAAAACAACAACAAAATTATGAGAGAGCTTTATAAGCTCTATCTTGAATGTGATATTTTCAATCCACCTACTATTGAGGAGAAGATTATTATGATTATAATATGCCTTTTATGTATGATGATTACAATGATAGCTATTAATTTGAGTTTGCTCCCACTATTACTAATGAGAAAGATTTTGCTTATGTGGGGAGTAATAATTTTTCTATGCTTGTGGATCATGGTAAGAATGCTTTATGTGATGGATATATTGTTGAGTTTATTCATGATGCCACTGAAAATTGCTATTAGAGGGTAACTTATGCTTATAAATATCTCAATATTATCAATTTTCCTCTCTCTATGTTGAAAGTTTTGAAGTTGCACTTGTTTTGCCTTCCTATGCTAATATCTTTATGCTTCAATGAGTTATTTCTCTACAAGATCCCATTGCATAGGAAGTGGGTTAGAATTAAATGTGCTTTATATTTTCTTCTTGATGCTCTCTTTTATTGTTCTTTAATTCTTATTCTCTTGTGAGCATCTTTTATAATCTTCATGCCTAGCTAAAAGGCATTAAAGAAAACAATTATTTGGAGGCAACCCAAAATATTTTTCCTTATAGTTTGTTATTTTTGTTTTATTGTGTCTTGGAGTTTGTTACTAACTCCGTTGTATCTTTATTTTCAAGTTTTGTGCCAAGTTTTAGCCTCTAATGTTGAGAGAGACAAAAGTTGTGACTTGCTACTAGAAAATAAATTATCTACACTTCAGTGCATCACCAGAACATCTTTTTGATCTGAAATTTTTACATAGCAAGATCTATACAATTTTCAATCTTTCATTAGTTTTGAGTTTTTATGCGATCTACAGAAGTACCTCCAATAATTCGAGTTTCACAGACTCTATTGTTTTTCCAGATTTTTGTCTTGTAATTGCATTTGCTTCTTTTGTGAGCTTTGCTCATGGATTTTTGGAAAAACCTTAAACAAAGTTGGGGAACAGTAGCTAATGTTGAAATTAAGTGTTCCATTGCGTTCCAACAGTACCCAAGTGAAATTTTATTATTTACTGGCACTAACCGCTCTAATCAATTTATGAGAAGTTTCGTGTGAAGGAAGTTTTCAAGTGTTACAAAGGGAGATGATGAAAGAAGATTCAAGAGTGCCAAAAGCTTAAGCTTGGGGATGGCCCGGCACCCCCAAGAAATATTCAAGGAGACTCAAGCATCTAAGCTTGGGGATGCCCCCGTGCATCCCCTTCTTCATCAACAATTATCAGTTCGTCCTTCTTAGCGCTATATTTTTATTGCTTCACATGTTATGTGATATGCTTGGAGCGTCTTGATCTTTAGTTTTAGTTTTTAGTTTCCTTTTTATTTTCCTTGCTGGTCATAGCCTTTGAGACCCTAAAATCCTTGATTGGGAGAGAGACACGCTCCACTTTCCTTAGAATACTCTTGTGCTTCATGTTTACTTGTTGAGTGTTCAATTTCAGTTTCTAGCTACTGCTTTACTTGTTAGCTCTTGTTTATCCTGTTTATCTTTTAAAGAGCTATTAGTTTTATTTATGGAAGTTTTAGGACTCTCTTATGTTTCACTCTTATTTTAACAGAGAGTTGGCTTCTGTTGCACTGGTTGATATATCTATGATAAAAATGCTATGTGCATAATGTTGTTTAGTAGTTCATGTTTTCTTATGGTTAGTCTCAAATACCTGAGAGTGCATAATGTGTTATTTAAAATACCAGCACAGTTTGTTTGCCTATGATGTGCTATGGTTGAGTGATATCTTCCTCCAAGAATTTATTTGGATTGACTTGGCACATGCTCACACATATTTAAGATTGTAAGAAGGTCTACCGAGACTTGATGATCTTTTATTTATGAATAGTGATATAACTTACATGCCCGATTCAATGTTGCTTTGTCGCTCTGCATGATTAGGCCTTTAATGCTCTCGTAGTTGGTCGATTCCCCGTCTTTTGCTAGCCTTCACCTGTACTAAGAAGACTGACTGCTTGTGCATCCAAAATCCTTGAAACCAGTAATGCCATGTTGTCCATTATATCTTCCTATATATGGTATTTATCTGTCAATCCTAATGTAGACTTTCATGTAGCATCTCTAATACTTTCAAATAAGCTTCTTCTTTGTACCCGTACAAGCTCATGGAGCGGTGGGTGTAGTTAGTATCTTCCATGTTAAAGATATTTTACTCAATGACAAAGTTTAATCTAGTAAAATTTATGAGGCACGGGGTGGTCTGAAGAATGCTCAGTTCTAAATGGTTTATAAAAATGAAAACTTACAGTCCCCCAGAATGGTTGAATGAATGGAGGGCACGCGCGAATGCGGCAAGCATTGGATTGTGATTGTTTGGTGAAGGGGGAGTGTAAGCAATATAAAAAAACATGGGAACCACCATTAACATAGTTGGCATGGAAGATATTGAAAGCCTCTATCGTAAACTGTTGACTGGAAAGTCATGCTCTCAAAAGTAAATTATCTCTGATTTAAGTAGTGAGCTCTGGTACATGTTAAGTCTTTGCTTCCTTTTGCGGATTATCAATTTCCCTTCACAAATCCACGGTTAAAAAGCACCGATTAAGAAAGTATGATTGTCATTTTGAGTATAATGTGCATTGTCACAAAGTATTATTGTCTTCTGCAAGATTGTGATATTGCTTATTCTGAAATCATTATATCTAGTCATCACTTAAACTTCACAGGTGTTCCTACATTTATGTTTTGCTTCACCACTAAAGGGGACAAACGAGTCATCTTACACGACCATCAATAACCACAAAGTCGATGGATCTGACGTGAAAATGGACAACGAGTGTTGTAGTAGTAGTATTTTATGTATATCATATTTGTATGATTTTGTATGAAAATGGAATTATGAATATGGAAAGTTTGATTATAAACTATAATTTTTTTAAGGTTGTTCGGACACCGTCTACAGACGTGGCCGATCGCGCTCACGTATGTCTAAGGATTCAAATTAGATATGTATTATTCTCAAAAAAAAGATATGTATAGTTGTAGATGCTTTAAGAGAGCTTAACTTAAAAAAGAATCGAGATAACAATATTTTGGAGGGCGTGGAAATACATACATTGCTCATGTGATGTGAGTCCAATAAAACATCCAAAAGTGCTCACATGGACACAGCTATATTGATCACGGGACTAGCTGCTACTGATACCTAGTGCATTGGCTGATGTATTGGGATCAAAAAAGGAAAAGGTGTCAGAACAGTTCAACATATCAAAAATAGATATAGACGTGCAATACTTGAGTGTATACGAGCCCCTCCGTCCAGCAGACGTTACAGAAAAAGAGCCGGACCGTGGCTCATATTTTCGGTTACCTTATGTACCAGGATCGTTATGGTAAAAAATTATGACCTAACACAGCGATCCAAACACGATTAATCAAGACAGCCCATCCTCCAAATTCAAACTTTGTGTAAACTGTGCGGACACTGAGTAAACACTCTTCGTTGCAGCTCGCAGTAGCTCGCTGTAAACATCGTCGCCGAAGCTCGACGTTGTCGTCGTTGCTGTCGCCGTAGCACATCATCGTTGCCGTCGTCGTTGCTGCAGCTCACCATCACCGTCGTCATCACCCTCGCCCTCGCCCTCGCAGCTCTCCGCTGCCGTAGTCACCATAGCTCGCCAACGTCGTCGTCATAGTTGTTGCTGCAGCTCGCGGATGTCATCGTCGCAGCTTGCCAACATCGTAGCTTGCCGACATCGTCGTCGCCGCAACTTGCCAATGTTGCCCTCGCCGCAGCTTTCCGTCATCGACATCGCCGCAGCCCACAACCCGTCGGCACTGCAGCTCGCCGAAGTTTTCATCGTTGAGCTCGCGGACATCAGCTTACCGCGATCGTCGATGTCGCTGCAGATCGCCGGCCGTGCGCTCGCCGACATAATCGTCACTGCTGCTCGTCGTCGTTGTTGTAGGCTTATAGCTCGTCAGTCGAAGAACGCCAACCGCGTCCAATGTATTTCTCCATCTCAAGCCGATGGTGAGTAGGTTCCTTCGAGGAGCCAAGTTGTTGCAGCCGTGGCCGTGGGTAAAACGGATCCGATGCTGCTGGCTTCGGCTGTTCAACAAATGCATGGTGGTAAAGATTCAGCTTGTGCGGACGGAACGACACAGAATATTGCCTGGACCGTGTAGCTAGATCCAGTACCGTCACTGTCAACGCACACCTGCACTTCCAGGCTAACTTCCCTTGACCAGCCCCTGTACGCGCACTCGCGCACTCCCCCACTCGTGCACTCCTCGCACGATCGGCACCCTGTACTATATATTGATGAGCAATATAAGGAGAAGCACCACGGTGTGCAATTCTTCCTCTCTCTTGCCTGTTCATATGGTATCGGATGCTTAGGTTCTTCTAGCCTCCTTCCGCTGCTCACCACATCTCCATCATGGCGCCGCCCAACCCTCCTCCCTTCCCAACCAGCCAAGGCCCCGCTACCCCCCTGCAGGCTCCTGCTCCCCGGTCTCCCGGCCTCCTCACTCCGTCTGCTCTCGCCGGCATGAGGAACGACAGCGACTCCCTCTTCCTGCGGACACCGGGCGGCTCTCCCTCCGCTGCGGTGGTTGTCATGTCCTCAGCGCTTGCTGGGATCTTCATCAACCAGCACGTTCCTCTCGTCCTCCAACTGCATCCGCCCAACTACACGCAGTGGCGCACCCTGTTCGAGGTCCACTTCACAAAGTCCGGCGTCTCCGACCATATCCATGACCCGCCGCGCACGGCTGCGGCGTACTGGCTGCAAGATGATGCCTTCATCGTCTCTTGGCTCTACAACCGGATCAGCCCCGAGATCTTCGGGCTGGTTCATCAGCGCAACGCCACAGCGGCCCAGGTGTGGTCCTCCATTGCCGCCTTGTTCCTGGAGAACGCCGAACACCAAGTGGTTCTCCTCGCCACCGACTTCCGCTGCATCGAGCAAGGCTCCTCCTCTGTCCTCAACTACATCGGCCGCCTCAAGGAGTGCGCCGATTGCCTCGCCGATTTCGGCGAACACATCTCCGACCGGGACCAGGTGCTCAACATGCTCCGCGGCCTAGCCCCGCGCCTCCACTACGCCATTCCTATCCCGACCATGCAGAAACCACTCCCCACCCTCTTGGCGTGTCGCTTCTTCCTCCCGCTCGAGGAGAGCTGCCTCAACCTCCACGCGGACGGCGTCGCCACCGCGCTCCACGTCACGCGTGCTCCGACCGGTGCACACAATGGTGGAGGCTCTGTCTCCGGCGGGGGCTCTGGCTTCAGCGAAGGCTCCGGCTCTGGCTCCTCTGGTGCAGGGGATGGCCCCGGTGGCTTCGGCTCCTCCTCTCTCCACTCCCACGGCAGCACCGGTGGCCGCAACTACCGTGGCAAGGGCAAGGCTCCTGCGCACCCACAACACTCCAACCAAGCGCCGCCTCGCCCTGCGGCGTTGCCCGCGCCCAACACCACTCCATGGACGGGCATGGTTCATGCATGGCCGGTGCCCTGGCGCCCGCACGCCCCTGGCTCCGGCATCCTTGGAGCGAGCCCCAGTGCTCCCTCTCCGTTCGCCGGGGCGGCCGCTCACTACTACGGCGCTCCGCCGGGCTACGTCGCCGCACCCCCAACTGCTGCCAGCCCTGTTGCGACTCCGGCATGGAACCAGGATGCACTCATTCAAGCCCTGAACGCCATGTCCATGCAGCAACAGCAGCCTGCTCCGCCCACCGGTGACTGGATCCTCGACACCGGTGCAACCTCGCACATGGCGTCGTCCCCCGGTATGCTCGCTCACTCGCGCCCTTTCTCCTCCTCTCGTATTGTTGTTGGTGACGGCTCCACGCTTGCAGTCTCGCACACTGGTCGCCAAACCTTACCCACCTCACGCTCCCCTCTCCAACTCAACAATGTCATTGTCTCACCAAATCTCATCACAAACCTTGTCTCTGTCAAATCACTAACCCGTGACAATGCCGTTAATGTTGAATTTGATGATTGTGGTTTTTCTGTCAAGGACCGACGAACAAGCCAGGTGATCCTCCGTTGTGAGTCCTCCGGGGCACTCTACCACGTCACCGCCCCCGTCACCCACCACAGTCTCTCCGCCGTCACCGTCGACACCTGGCACCAACGTCTCGGCCACCCCGGCCGCGATGCCCTGCGAGCCACGCTTCGACAGGCCTCGCCCGGACCACATGCCGCCCCAGCTCACACCTGCAATGCCTGTCAGCAGGGCAAACACATTAGATTTCCCTTTTCAAACTCAGACCATGTTTCATATTTCCCTTTTCAGTTAGTTCATTGCAACTTGTGGACGTCGCCTGTACCCAGCTTATCAGGATGTCAATACTACCTTGTTGTGCTTGATGACTACAGTCATTTTACATGGACTTTCCCACTCCGAGCGAAATCTGACACATTTTCCACCCTCCGGCAGTTCCATGTGTTCGTCCGCGCTCACTTCAACCTGCGCATCCTCACCCTCCAAAACGATAATGGCAGAGAATTTGACAACCACACTGCTCGTCAGTTCCTTGCCTCCCAAGGCATTGTACTGCGCATGTCGTGCCCCTACACTTCCCCACAAAACGGGCTCGCCGAGAGGATCCTGCGCACCCTCAATGACACAGTTCGCGCCCTGCTCACGCACGCCTCCATGCCATATGCCTACTGGGCAGAATCCCTCCTCACAGCCACATTTCTGACAAACCGTCGTCCTTGCACTGTCCGGCAAAACCACACCCCCTTCTACCTCCTCTATGGCCAACATCCCGATTACTCGCAGCTTCGTGTGTTCGGCTGTCTGTGCTACCCAAACATCTCCGCCACAGCCCCTCACAAGCTCGCACCGCGCTCCACGCCTTGCGTCTTCCTCGGCTACTCACCCGATCACAAGGGGTTCCGCTGCCTCAATCGGGCCACCGACCGGGTTCTAACCTCTCGCCATGTGTTCTTTGACGAAAACCAATTCCCCTTCCTCACCCCACATGAACCCACTAAATCCACTGAGGATGAACCCGTTTTCTCAAACCAAACCCGCCCACTGCTGCCTGTGTTGCCACTCACCCAGCCACACCCTCCAGCGGGGTCACCCTCACCACCACCCGCAACCTCATCACCCCAACCAGAGCCTGCCCGCGCTCCATCACCTCCTCTCCAGTCGCCTATGCCCACACCGGCACCCTCGCCTCCACCTGTCGAGCCCGCCCCTACCGAGCCCGCTCACCGCATGATCACTCGCGCTCGCAACGGCATATTTCTCCCCAACCCCAAATATGCCAATGTCGCTACCTCCACTGACATCTCTCCCATACCCAAGTTTGTGCGAACTGCGATGCGCGATCCCGTTTGGCTAACAACAATGCAGGAGGAGTACGGCGCACTCATGGCGAACCGGACATGGACGCTCGTGCCACGACCGCCTGGTGCCAACATCGTCACGGGCAAATGTCTGTTTCGGCGCAAACTCAAGGTGGACGGCTCCATTGAAAGGTACAAGGCACGTTGGGTGGTGCGCGGCTTCTCCCAGCGTCCTGGCGTGGACTTCCACCAAACGTTCAGTCCGGTGGTGAAGTCAGCCACCATCCGAGCTGTCCTCTCCATAGCTGACACCCGCGACTGGCCAGTACACCAAATGGATGTCAACAATGCATTCTTGCAAGGTTTTCTGACAGAACGTGTGTACTGTCAACAGCCCGCGGGGTTCATCGACGCTGCACGGCCAGACCATGTCTGCCTCCTCGACCGCTCCCTCTACGGACTCAAGCAGGCGCCGCGAGCGTGGTTCGATCGCTTCGCCGCCTTCCTGCGCACACTGGGCTTCGTCGCGGCTCTCTCTGATCCGTCGCTTTTCATCTTCAAGCAAGACAGCGGCACCGCATACCTGCTCCTCTACGTCGATGACATTGTCCTGACAGCGTCCTCGGCACAGCTTCTCCAGCAGCTCCAACGACGACTACACGCCGAGTTCTCCATGAAGGACCTCGGTCCTCTCCACTACTTCCTCGGCATCAGCGTCGTCCGCAGCCGCTCCGGCTTCTTCCTGTCACAACGCAAGTATGCCGAAGAGCTCCTGGAGCACGCCAACATGACGCACTGTCGACCGGCCTCGACTCCTGTCGACACCCATGCAAAGATCTCCGGTGCATGCGGCGTGCCCGTCGACGACCCATCCGAATACCGCAGCCTCGTCGGGGGACTGCAGTACATCACCATGACGCGCCCCGACCTTGCGTACGGCGTGAACCAGGCGTGCCTATACATGCATGATCCGCGTGCACCGCACCTCGCCCTCGTCAAGCGCCTGCTGCGCTACCTGCGAGGAATGGCGGATCACGGCATCCATCTCTGTGACGCCCCCAAAATCAGACCGTGTACAGTAATCATACACACAGGGTACACGACTAAGATTAGGGTGCCACGGTGATAATATCACAGCACAACACTAAACACAAAAGGATAAACAAATATATTACAATAGAGGGGGTCACGCGGACCCGAATATATAAGTTATACAAGCCATAATATCTGAGTACAGACATAGTTAGTCAAGTTTTGCCTTAAGAAGGCTAGCACAAATCACATCAGAGATACAGAACGAAAAGGCGAGGCCTCCTGCCTGGGATCCACAGTACTACTCCTGGTCAACGGGGAACTCGACGTCGTAGTAGGCACCTCCGGGGTACTCCCGCTCCTGAGCTCCAACGTCGGCTGCAGCGGCCGATCAGGCAAAACAGTAAAGGAAATAAAGCAGGTGAGTATCTAGTATACCCGCGAGTCTTACGTCCGCTACTAAGCATTATGCATTGTATCAACGGAATGAAGAGGCTATATATAGTGGACTGAAGACAGAAATTCAGAGCAAGGGTAAGAAGCTAGGCCTAACGAAGACTGGCATCTTCCGACGGTGTCTTGCAGCATGAGGTAAGAATCAGCCAACAGTTTATATAAAACAGTAAGGTAGCAATGAAGCAGAAGTTGCTGCAACATTGAATAATAATAAATTGTAATAATTAACAATGCCTCCGAGTTCACCTCCTCGACATCCCCGCGAGGAAAAGAACCCGGAACCATACAGTTTAATAATAGTTTCTAGTGGTAAGATCCAGCTTCAGCATAAAGCGTCCTGTTACCGTGGACACGGCTATCGATAGATCAATTCTTCCCTGCAGGGGTGCACTTGTGTTACGCTACACGCACGGATCTCCAGGGTGGCGGGAACCTTGTTAGGGAACGCTCCACCGAGGCTATCCGACACTTCATAGCCCATCTTTCAAACTCAACAGAGAGGTCATCCGCCGGACTATATCCTATGTACGCGGGGCTTTGGACCCTAACCCCGACGTACTCCTGCACGGTGCGTGACTGGCCGGTGAAGTTAAATCAAAGCAAATACAAATCACACGCCGCTGCAAATAAGACAACACCACTTCCCGGCAATCAGCCCGCGGTACTGCTGACGTCTGAAGAGTCCTCGGATGACACTAAGAAGCAGAGGAGCCCATACTCGTAATCCCACGGGTAGGTAGTGCGTACATGGCATATAGCCAACTCAAGACATTCACTGAACCATTTAGCATTTTAATTAACCTGCATGACAACCGTTATCGTTGCCGCGACTTAACTGACCCGCGGACAACGACAGCAGCCAGGACCACCAGTACATCGGTGCCTGCCCCGTCGTCCCACCAAGTCACTGCGGTTACCAACAAGGTGAACCGTCTCCTTACCTTGTCTCGCGTGTGCTCCTGGAGGAGCTCGACTTTCGTGGGTTGGTAACTCTCGCGGCCAACGAACAGGGGCCAAGCACACCGGTACACTGGTCGTGCCCTCCCTGTCGTCCCGTCGCAATACCTCTCGCGGGCACCGTTGGGTCGCCCGACTTCTTACCTGAAGGACAACCGTTTACAGGACCCTAGGGCGGTAAGACAAAGTCAGCCTCGAGTGGAGTACAAGGATTACTCCTTGATGGCTCACACTTGAGGTGACTAGGCATAACCCAGATAGGGGCCTGAGGCGGTGTCTGCATTGTACCGTACCTGTGCAGCTATAATATTAATATCCGCGTTCACTCCCCTGAGTGATCACGGCCCTCTATCTAATCCTAGCTAACAATGCGCAGGGTTCACTGCTGAATAATGCATAAGTAATAATAGGCAGCATAGGATTAAAGGAAGGTACATCAAGGGGCAACAAAAAAACAGGCTATGCAATTGAATGGGATTGTAATCGTAGCAGCAGCAGTAACAATGCCTAGTGCAAGAAATGTACGGAAAGATAGGCGATATCTGGGGAAGAGAATGGCTCTGCTTGCCTGGAAGCTCGACGGTAGGGGCAGGGTCGTCGACGACGTAGTCGTACTCAGCAGCGGTGTAGTCGACGGCAGCAGCGGGGTCTACCGAAGATTAAAGGGGGAAGAAATAATAAATACACAACAGTAATATACAAACATATGCAAGACATGACAGATGAAAAGTTAACGTTGTTCTAACGCAGTGCAATGGAATAGGCTCGGAGCGGGAATTCGTCTGAGGATGAACTACCGGCTCCGGGTGATTACCGGACAGGGTGTCCGGAGGGGGAAGGATCAAGCCGGAGGTGTCGTGGTTACCGGGACAACATAAGGGGGGTGTATCCGTGCTATTTGAACCATTCCGGACAACTTTCGTGTTCGGAATAAATTCATCCGGGCACTCTAACAGTACCGGACAATTTATCGGACAGACGGTCCGGAGGGGGAATGTTCGATGTTCGTAGTGTTAGAGGGGGGTGGTAGACATACGGATAGCGTATTCGTATTCGTTGTATTTTTCTGATCAACTTTCATGTATAAAGTTTTTGAATCCGAGTTACGGTTTAAAAGTTATTGAATTTCAAAGTTTAAATCAATTTAAATGATTTTTTGGATTTCTTTTATTATTTATTTAGCATTATCCAAAACATTATCCACAACCTTATCCAGAACAGTGCTGACATGTGGGCCCCACATGTCAGCCTCTGTTATTTATAAAACACATAATTAAATTGGAAAAATGCCTCTGGACCCACATGTCAGTGACTAGTTCTTAATTAATTGGATTAACCTAAATCATTTAGTTAATCATTTAGAGGGGACCCACCTGTCAGCGACTGGGAGGGGTATTATTTCCTGTTAATCTACTCAGTTAACCTAACAGGGTAATTAGCCGGGGGGGTCCACTGTCAGTGGGGATTAGGGGCTAATCCAGCGGGCCCACCTGGCAGCCACCGTAGGAGCTCGCCGGCGGCTGGACTCCGGCGAGGCCGAGCCCGAGCTCGAATCCGGGCACGGTTTGGAGCGCCGCTGGTGGCTACGGGTTCCTGGCGACCTGCGCGTTCGATTTGAGGTGGCGGGGGTGACGGGGGTGGCCGGAGCGGAGCGCGACATCGACGGTGACGGCGGAAACCTCCGGGTGAAGACGACGACGACGACCTACAGTGCTGCGAGGGGTGTGGCTTAGCGCATTCGAACGAGGGGGGCGCGGGCACCCGCGTGACGCGTACCGTGCGCCAAAAGCGTGCTCCAGGACACGGTGGAGAGCTCGCCGGCGGCGAGGCGCTTCTGCCCTAATGGCGGGGTGGGCTACAGGGCACAAACGGCTCGTCGGGGAGTTGGGGGAGGTGCAGGAGCTCACCAGGAACGTAACGGTGCAGAGAGCGGCCTCGGTGGCGTCGGGGTGGCGCCGGATTTCCTCCGCGACGTCGCGGCGGCCGGAGTTGGGGAAGATGACCGTGGGCTCGGGGTGGAGGCTCCCGCCTCGATTCCTTCCGCTCGGAGACGAGGACGACGACGAGAGACACGCTGGACACGGCGGGGTGGCGTCGCGAGCTCACTGGCCGCGTGAGCTCACTGCCATGGCGACGGTGGCGCTCGGGAAAGCTTTCCCCGACGTCGGCGAGAGGAGGAGGAGGGGAATGGGGTGGGGGAGTTGTCCAGGGGGCTGCGGGGGTTGGCCTTATCGGGTCCATGGCGGGAGGGAGCAGGTGAGGGAGGGGAGGGCTCCAGGGACGCCCGTGGCCACGGCGGCGCCACGGCGTCGAGCAGGTGGCGGACGTGATGGGGGCAGGTGGGAGGTGGAAGACGGGCCGGGGTGGGCTGGGCTGAGGTGGCCTCGCCCCAGGCGAGGTTTAAGGGTTTTTCCCATTTTCTGGTTTTCTGTTTATTCAAATTCTTTTCTGTAATTGATTTGTTAACCCTAGCATTTTTGAAAAATATAATTGGTGTTTGTAAATTAGTTTTATATATTTCTGAGGTGCCACAAAAAGTTATGCAGCAAAATAAATTCATTAGGTATTTATTTTAAATATTAAATGCTCAAAGTAGGGGTTTTAACCTACTGTTTGATTTGTTTGGAATTTTCTGCAACTCCAAAAATTATCAAAGTTGGTCCCACATGATTGTAATGATTTTAGGCAATTTACAAAAATAGTTCCACGATTTTTGGAACAACTTTATTTGAGTACTTTTGTTTTAATTTCCATTTGAGGTAGTTTCAACTAGGGTTTGGTTTCATGATGAGCAAAATGCATTGGGCTTTGTGTTTTGATTACCAACCAGCATGGTTTGGATGGAGCAGAAGCAAAGTTTGATTAAGGTCAGGGAATAACAGGGATTAACAAACAGTGATAGTCAACAGTGGTGATGATTACTGTTACAGGCATCTGAGGGTGTTACAATCTCCACCGGTCGCCTTCGCTCGACCTTGTCGCCTACTCTGACGCCGACTGGGCCGGCTGCCCTGACACCCGCCGCTCCACATTCGGATACGCCGTGTTTCTTGGCGATGCACTGGTCTCCTGGTCCTCCAAGCGCCAGCCCACAGTGTCCAGGTCGAGCGCCGAGGCTGAGTACCGCGCCGTTGCCAACGTCGTCGCAGAGTGCTGCTGGCTGCGCCAACTCCTCGGCGAGCTCCATGCCCCTGTACCCAAGGCCACCGTCGTCTACTGCGACAACATCTCCAGCGTCTACATGGCTGCCAACCCCGTCCATCACCGGCGCACCAAGCATATCGAGCTTGACATCCATTTCGTCCTCGAGAAGGTGGCGCTCGGTCAGCTACGAGTTCTCCATGTGATGACCAAAGGACCGCCGACGGCTGCGTTTGAAGAATTTCGTTCCAGCTTATGCGTCCGACCACCTGACGCACCAGCTGCGGCGGGGTGTCAACGCACACCTGCACTTCCAGGCTAACTGCCCTTGACCAGCCCCTGTACGCGCACTCGCGCACTCCCCCACTCGTGCACTCCTCGCACGATCGGCACCCTGTACTATATACTAGATCATTAATGGCGCGCGTTGCCGCGCCCATCAATTTTTAAATAGAATGCTAAAAAACTGATAAATAGATAAGCAAAGAAGAATAAACCTATTTTTTAAAGACTAACCCATATATTGGATGCATACCAACCATATTATAATTTTCTAAGATATATTATGAAAAGGTGAAGATATATGAGAGTAAATACATTGTGAATGAAATTGGACAATCTTAATTATAAAAATATATCGAGACGAGGAGTTAGATTGTTATTTATGAAAATTCAATATAGATCACCATCTCAGTACTAATAAATGACCATACCATCAAGTAAAGAAAATCTTAGTCAAAACTAAATTTTGAAAATGTGCACCCTGTATATTTTGGAATGAAACAATGTGTATCAAAATGTGATAACAAGTATCGATATTGACAAGGCACCGTACTTCCGTTAAAGAAAAGACAAGGCATAGTACCCATGTATACAAGTATAAGCATGGTAGTCATTGACAGAAGGAAAATCGTATGTACTGATCATAAATGTGTACTCCGTATTTGATATAGCAATATTTTTTCCATCTTGATATAGCAGTCTAGGAAATAAGAGTGTTTTTAATTAATGCTAGAGCGGGAGCAATGCTTGTACAATTCTTGCGCCTAATACCCTGCTTAGCTGTCTGCTGCCCTGTGCTTGCAACATATATGATCTCACAACATGAAAAAAGCATGAAATCCACGAGAAAATTGATGAAAAATAAGAATGTAAAACAACATGAATTAATCATGTAAAGGAAGCCGATCTTAGTAAGTACTTTCATAAAATAACACCATTCATACTATATATTTTTTAACACCTTTACTAAAGTGATAACCATAAATAAGATCATGATGCTCTCCTAATGGTCAAGTTGAAATGACTACATGTAATGGACAAATCAGGCATGAAAAACATTTAAAATGATATCCTCTAACAAGTTCAGGAGTAAGGACAATTCAATAACAATCATATCAACTTCAACATTGTCGATTTTTGAATGCATTAGATAGGAACTTTCAAGAGGCTGAATCAAAAAGGTGTGGTTGGTACTACCACTGTACAGTTACCAAAAATTGGACATTCAGTATGTATTCTTATAAAAGAAGTGCATTCATGAGGGGAAAACACCAGCTACATATTCCTACAAAGTTGACAAATAATATCATCGCTTATGTATAGGCAAGCAAATTGTTTGATCAATAGCGAAGCTTTTTATACACTGAAAGAAATGGACATTCAAGACCGAACAGTTCCTTCTGATACAGAGAAAGTAAGTATGTACAATAAACAGAAATCATAAACTCCTATTAGATAGTTTTTCCTTTGTCAAAAAACGGAATTAGAGTTTTAAGCAAACTACCATGGGTCTTATTACAAACTTCAAAGCCGACAATCCATGATGTACTCAAGTTAATCAATTATAGAGTTAGTTCAAGGATGACTTTTGACTGACATCTGATTTGAAACCTAAAGCTGAGAAAGTCGTTGATAGATACAAAGTTATCTTAACTAACTCGTGATGATAATTCTTCATTTAAACTTTTCAAGATATAGTTAACTGAATTTTGAATAGTATATTGAACTATTAGACATCACATGGCATGTAACATAGCTAACTGAAATTATTATTCAAATGGGTAGAGAATACCTCACATTAGTAAATGAGTTCATTGTTCCACCTTTTCTAGTTCATCATTGCTAACGATTACTGGCTGACATAAGTAAGAACTAAGCTTTATAAACCCAAGTTGCATCGATTGGTACCTTGGACGCATTGCTTTATAATAATTTCAAGAGGCAAGGATGGTTGCTGGAGTTCCATGACAAGTAACAGCTTTCAGGGTGTTGTCAGTTAACTTCTCCAAAGCCAAAGCATCAAAATCATGTAAAAATGTCGCATCAAAGTATAAGCGAGGCGAACATGAGCTAAATACAGAAAACCTTGCTATCAAATTGGCTATCAAAGTATAGCATAACCTTGTGGATAACCTTGTTGTTGAGGTTGGCTTTCGAAGTATCGCATAACCTTGATATCAACAGTGAGCTCACCGAATGGCTTGAACTACATAACTGAAGGCCTCTACACTGATTTGCATAGGCTAGCTATCAGATATACCAATAATTTTCAATGTATAGATGCATGAAATGTACCTGAACAGAACTGCACGCCTGATAAATCTTTTAGCATTGATGAGCTATTGATCAAATACCCAATATAAAAATCTAACAGAAGTTTCTAAACCACCAAAAAGTGATTGTTTTTGTATTGCTCTCATAAAACTTACATGTCCGTGTTAACATGTTTTACTTTAAAAGATCTTTGTGAGATAAATTTTCTAAAGAAACTTGCTTCAGAACTTGTCCACGTTAATCAGAATAGGTTGCGTTCCTTTTCACACTACAAATACATCAAGGAAAAAGTAGTTTAAATAAGCACACATTGGAGCTTGATCATGCAAAATTCAGAGAGACCAAGCAAATATCTATCAGCTGGATGGATCAATTGAAATCACAAATTTATGGCCAACCACTGATAGTGTGATGAGCATATAAATATCCATGCTTTCAATTGCATCAGAACAACTTATAAAGATACATGCAGAGAAGCGGTCATTCAATCCAACAATTCAAGCATCACATCAATTCAGTACTTTAGTTGCCTATCATGACTTCTTTGGAGACACTGAGAGAAAAATAGATGACATTTATTATTCTGATGTGTGTTGGTTGTCTTGTAAACTACAAAAAAGATGAAAATATCGAAGAGGTAAAGTTTAATCATGATAAGTGAATATTATCATGGGCATAATTTCCACGAGGGATAAATTACATGATAGATGTGTCTAGGAACTTACATTATATTTGCAGGAGATCAAAATCGTGATGTTTAGCGATCGTCAGCTTCTCCCTTCCCTCAGGCCCTTCATGCCCTCATCCAGATACCGCCCATCTACCCCAGCTCTAGCAGGGGCACCACAACACGACACAACCCTGGCAGCCCCCTCAGGTCCGAGCCCAATTCACGGCCATGCCACACCTCTCCTTTGATCGGTCCCTGACATTATCCGAGCCAAGCCCGTCATCGAGCGTCGGGTGCCCATGATCCGCACGCCCCATTCCCATGTAAGTTTTTCTTGGAAATAATTTTTCTGTTGTCGGTAGGATGAAAGTGACATGCGGAAATGACCTGCGAATTTCCTGCGCAATGGCTACAACAGAAGTATCCGCGGAGGGATATCGAGCTACATTTACGGCCATGACACAAGCCAATGACATGAGAAACATGATTAACAACAGATATACTACCCTTACCATGCCAACAAAAAAAAACAGATCGCCCGTGAGGTTGCTCTTGTCGTTGGCGATGAACTCCGTGGCGGCAAAGCTCATGAGCCATCAGCCATGGCGAGGTGGCTGCAGCCTGCAACCGTTGCGGATCTGGCCGCCGCCTGACCTGGTCGATCTCCCTCTTCTGATGAGGTGAGAAGGAGAGGGTGGGGCGAGGTCGGCGTTTGGGGGAGAGTATAGGGGGGAGGCCGGTGGCGAGGTGGCGTGAGGGAGACGAGGTGTTTGGCGGCGGAGATGCGTGAGGGGAGGGGAAGGAAGGAGTACCGATGCGTGGAGGAGGAGAGGAGGAGGACGGCGTGGCGTCCGCTAGAGGCTGGAATGGGCTGGGTTATGGCCCAATTAACCACAATGCACCCTTTTGGCCCGCGGAGCAGCTGCGCTTTAGGACACTAAGCCCAGTTTCGGTATAACTCGCGGGACACACAAATCTAACGATCAGAAACAGTCGGATCATGGAAATGGACGGCCGAAAATGCTAATCGCTGTGAGGACTCGCTTTAGGTCCGGTTATACTGTCCTAAATTGATGAGCAATACAAGGAGAAGCACCACGGTGTGCAATTCTTCCTCTCTCTCGCCTGTTCACAGTCACGTTCGTTAATGAAGGGTCTGTTCCAGCCTGGCAAATGGATCGTGGAATACGATCGATATATGCGCCTATAATACGATATACATGAGCATCTCGAAGAAGAATGATGGCTGGGATTCGGAGTGCATCTGTGCTCGTGATCAGTTTTGAATTTTCGGCTCACATGCCCCCACCTTAGTGGAATTTCGTGATAAAATGCGAGGTCCCAATACCGTTTGGGTATCCCAGGAAGGAACACGACTACACTGTGTCACGTTCTATGCTAGTACAAGCCCACAGCACCTCCGGACTCCCCTTCCTTCCTCTCAGCACGAAGCCAGCCACCGCTGACCCGCCGGAAGCGCCGCCCCTCCCCCGTAGGCCGGCAGCCACTCACCGGAGGGAGGGGACTAGGGGAGGGAGAGAGGCGTCGTCGGATGGGGGTCCTGGGCGACCGCTCGGGCTGGTGCTTCTGCTCCGGCGGCGGGGCCAAGCTGGAGCGGATCAAGTCCACGCTGCTCGCCACCAAGGGCCCCGCCCTCGCGGCCGTGTCCTTCCCTCGCGGCGGAGAAGGAGCAGCAGCAGGAGCAGGAGGAGGAGGAGGGAAACGCGGGGGCGGGTTCCTCATCCACCGCGGCCTCCTTCTCACCACGCACGGGACCGTCCCATCAGCCGCCGTGGCGGGCGCGGCCGAGGTCCAGCTCAACAACGGCCGCCTCCTGGCCCGCCTCATACCCCAGAGGTAACGAACCCCGAAGGCATTGCTCGCTTTTTCCTGCTTGGTTTCCGCTTGGGATTGTTTGCCTGCGCAATGGGGTGCCAAATGATTACATTTTGTGTGTGGCGGTTTCGCCCGGAAACCGATTGATGTTGCGCAGTGCTCTGCAGAGAGATTTGATTATGCAACACCCTTCGCGATTTCTTTGCGCTGCACTCGTGTTCTGATTGTTCATGCTGTGCCATGGTGAAAGAAGATCTGGTTTCCGTCTTCAAATTTAGGAGAATCTTATAGGCATCCGTAGCAATTCTCAGTTGAAATGCTGTTGAAAATGGCTCAAGGCTTTGGCGGATTTGTGGGTCCGTGCCATATTGGTTCCCCAGTTCTTGCATTTAGGCGCAATATCAGGAGTTTGGTGGGGTTGACTTCAATATGGTTCAGGGAATTGTTTGAGCTTGTGATTCTGGACCTCGGCAATTCTGATGTTATTAATGCATTTAGTTATTGTAGCAACCGTACCTGCAAGGGGGGACACAGTTTCGATTTTACTTCTGGAGGATCAAATGCAACCAGCGGTAGATATATTATAATAGTGAAAATGAAGATCTAATACATCATGGACAGCTTTGAGATAACAGATTACAAATAAGTATATTTGCACCTTGTGCAAGTCATAATGGCTTTTGTCATTTGTTGAGGTATGAAGGATTAAAGTTGATTTTGTACATACAAGAGCTAGCACAAAAGCTGTTGTAGCCGCATAGGATCACCTCACCGCTCTGTACATGTAGGCATAAATTCTATTGAATTTTTTTGATGCTCAACTAGATGAGAATCAATGGGAGGTAGTAGTAATATCTGCTGAAAGTGGTCCTTGGTTCCATTTATTCGCTCGATTGATGGGCATGGGGCGTGTTGTTTTGAATGCATTCTTTCTCAAGATGGTCTCAATCTGGATTTCCTCCAGAAAACTTTATTGGCTAACAGCCTAACAACTTTTGTAACTTAGTTGTATGAATTATATGAATAAATGATACTCCCTCTGTTCATTAATATAAGACGTTTTGTCAGTTTAATTTGAACTGCCAAAACATCTTACATTAGTGAACAGAGGTAGTAAGTGATAATGAAGTAGTTCATGTGGAAAAAAGATGCAGTGCACATTTCTGTCCTACTAGAGTTAGAATAAGTTTAGCAAGTATTTACATTGCTGTCATTTTTTACCAGTTCTACATTTTGTTTCTTCATTTCAGGTTCTTCATTACTAGTCCCATTCTGGACCTTACAATAGTCGGGCTTGATGTTGTGGATGATGGCTCCGATTCGCATGCGCAACAGCCTCATTCCCTGAAAACCTGCTTGAACCCCAGCTTGGACCTTGGCAGTACAGTTTTGCTCCTGGGTCACACAAACAAAAGAGATTTGGCAGTAGGTGAGGGAAAGGTTGTTATAGCAACTGATAACCTTATAAAGTTCTCAACCGATGAAGTCTCATGGCATCCTGGGTCTGCTGGTTTTGATATGCACGGGAATCTAGCTTTTATGGTATGTGATCCGATGAAGCTTGCACCTTCTACACCTACAGGATATGCTTCTGCATCATCGACTGCATGCCTTGCATCAAAAAAGGATGTGCCAACACAATTTGGGATCCCCATCCCTGCAGTATGTGAATGGTTAAAACAGCACTGGAGTGGTAGCTTGGAAGACGTTAGCAAGCCAATGATGCCTCCCACGCGATTAATATCTGCTGGACAACGAAGCGAACCTTCTTCTCTGAGTCATCGTCATTATATTAAGACCACTGAGCGAGACGGTGGAGCATTGTCATCATCACAGATGTCAGCAAGACCAACACAGCAGCATGGATCATGCAGTTCAGCATCTGCCAAGATTACACATGGTGAAAATGATTCTGTTGATTCACACTCTTTTCAAGGCCAACGAGATCCGGCTTCACAGACGTCCAGACCTAAGGAGCAACCTGGTTCTCTTATGGACATTAGCTTTCCTCCTGGGCATCCAAGATCTATTTTCTTACCCCTTCCTCTAAAGCAAATGATGCCTGTTGAGAATAAGATCAAACCAAACTACTCAGTTTCCGATGAATCACGGGTAGCTAATGCACGAATCAACTGTGATGCTATGAACAATGTTGCTTATCAGGAAAACTGCTGGAATGAGGCGCAGTCAAGCTCTTCACCACCGGCAATATCAGAACAAGGAGACAAGAGGGACGGCTTTAGCAGTGGCGAGGAAACAATGTACTCCGCGGAAACTATGGAAAGCCGAAACATTCCCAGTCCAAAGGAAAAGAGGCCCCAGATAGTTGGTAGGTCACAGAGTTTCACAAATCATAGCAAATGGGACTCACCTAAAAGTGTTGAATCTTCGAAAGGGCCGCCCTCAAGGTCTCACACATTCATTCCTTTGAGAAAACCACATTTGCAAGCTGCAGCAATTTCACAGAAGAGCCAGGTTTATTTCAGCCCTACTGTCTCGTCGAACATGAAAAAGAGGAACCTGTCCCAGATTCCCATGAAACCTCGGCAAAGTGCTCAAGTTACCTCCAAGTGGATCACCTGATAGGATTCGGTTGGTTACCATACAAAGATATCACATCTTTCAGTTTAGTCAGCTCTACTGCTCAACATCTCCTATCCTCCATTTTGTTTGTAGTTGTGACATGTAAATGTATACTAGCTGTAAACTACGCGCTGATGATTCTTTGAGTTTAACATTAGCTAGCATATTCCCATATATTTTTTATGTTTTACCTGTAGGGTAAAATGAATCATCACCAGAAATATAGCCTTATTTGTTTCAGTCAGGTAAGCTGTTGTTGAGGATGCTACAGCGAAGACCAAGATTCTGTCCTGTGCAGGGAGTGATGTTCAGGAATGTTTTGCCACAGGCAACCAGACCTGTATTATTACTCTGAGTGTTATTCTGTCAGCCCAATAAGCGAACGGCTCCATGTTTTCTAAAGCCAATATCTATGTTTTCTAAAACCAATATCTTCATGTTTTTAGCAAGAACTTTTTTGCATATGCATCCTGTTCTATTTGGTGATGTATGTTCAACCCACTGCATTTTGCGCATTTCTCGAAACGTGGAGTTAAGATCTGTGTAAGATTCTATGTATTTCTACCGTCTGTACGAGCTATAGGTTTTTCACTGTTTCAAACATCAATGGAGAATAGTTGTAAGATCTGCATAAAGAAATTCGTAAATTCAACATTTTTCAGTCCAATGAGATAATGCATATTTTTGCGGTAGACAAATGAGTGTTATTCTGTCAGCCCAAAAAGCGAACGGCTCCATGTTTTCTAAAGCCAATATCTATGTTTTCTAAAACCAATATCTTCATGTTTTTAGCTAGAACTTTTTTGCACATGCCTTCTGTTCTATTTGGTGATGTATGATCAACCCACTGCATTTTGCGCGCATTTCTCGAAACGTTGAGTTAAGATCTGTGTAAGATTCTATATATTTCTACGGTCTATAAGAGCTATAGGTTTTTCACTGTTTCAAACATCAATGGAGAATAGTTTTAAGATCTGCATAAAGAAATTTGTGAAATTGATATTTTTCAGTCGAATGAGATAATGCATATTTTTGCGGTAGACAGAAGAGAATACGACAACTTTTTTGCTAGATGAACAAACTATCACAACGTGCTGATCGTTTTCGTAGAACTGTATGAGCAAATTTGGATATTCAAATGAGAATTAAGATATTATCACTTGGACTATAAACTCGACGCAATGAACCACTTGGTTTGAAGGGGAACAATTTGGACTCGTTTGAGGTGCTGCTTCCCCTTCCTGCTTCGTCTTTTTCCACCGTCCGATCCAAGATCGTGCGGACCACCGCTCGAGCCGCCGGCAATAGCATAGGCAGCGAAGACCCCGACGCGCGAGCCCAGTCTCTCCGGCTCGTCCCTCCGACCTGCTCCTCCGCCCCGACCGACTCCGTCGCGCCCACGTCGCCGCCGGTGATCCGGTAGCTGTTCTCCCCCTTCACCCAGCTCTCTCTCTCTCTCTCCCTTGTGCTTACGTCTAGGGTTCATGGCTTCAGGGAGGCAGTAGAGGGACCAGCGCGCGACCGGAGGGGATGCGGCAGCAGCGGGGCGTCGGCGGGGGAGGGGCCCGGCGGGAGCCCGGGCTGATGACGAGGGTGGTGGACAAGGTCTTCCGCTTGTTCCGCCTCGCCGAGTTCGAGATCCTCTTCGTCCTCTTCTTCCTGGTCGCCTTCATCTTCTTCAAGGATCTCGTAAGCCCGCACCTCTCATCTTCTCCCCTCGTTGAACATTCCGCAGCTGAGCAGTAAGAGATCTACCAGTAGTGCGGTCTATTCGGCGATTGAATGGTTACAGAGGAAGAATCAATTGAAACCGTGGAAGAGGTGGTATTTAATGTAATGCTAGTGCTCTATATGGCTTGGAATTTGGGGGATGTTAAATATCTGAGCTCGAATATAGGCATCTTTGTCCATGGTTACTGCTCGAAGCATCGGAGTATGCTATTCAAATCGAAACCATTAGGCCTGGTCGTCTGGACTTGGAGATACAGTCTATCATATAACCGTAATTCTGCTAGTCAGATAATCTAACTTGGAGGTAGATCTGTTACCTAGATAATGTCTCAGTAGCAAATCATGCCTAAAGTGGAACTAAGTGTAGTCGGCTTTATATGATTTGCTTTGCTATATCTTGTATTCTTGAGTTTGTTATCGTCTTATACTAATTATTATTACTGAATGGTTTTAATTACAGATGTCTCGACCCCAGTACAACCAGATCTTTGTCAAGAAGCCTGATCTAGATGACCACTGGCCTTAAAGGGCATAAGGTGCTCTTATTGTAGTGTAATCATCTTTTCTTACTGTGTTGTGGTATGTACATTACATAGAGCCTTCTTTAAATTTTATTGTTATGACTACTTATTCGATACTTTAAACACGCTTTTGACATGTTGCTGCCTCCAGTTTTCTGTAAGATTCATTTGCTCACTATTGCTTTTGTGGTCGTTTTGTATGAGACTTCATTTTTCTTTTCTTTATTACAAACAAGCTGCCACATGATGTTAAGTTGGCATAGTGAAGTACTTATATTTCTTCTCCACGCCATGGCGTTTTCTACATTTATATCCTGTGACATCCCCATGAGCTCTGAGCAGAGCGTGGTGTATGAAATCCGGTACTACTTTTCTTTGGTCAGTGATGTGTGCCAAAGATTTTCGCCATTGAGGTCTGGATGATTGGCTCTCACAGTAATCTTGTCGGGAACAAGCCTATCATGGTTCCTAGTCATTCGGAACCTCCGAAACCTAGATAAGCCGTGCACGTTCGAGCTTATTTTAGTTATCAGATGATAGGTTCTCCTTAAAGATCCAAATGGCGTTCTTCATGATCATGGAACAACTGAAGTTATTGATAGCCCCACCTTGTACAAAAATGGTGTGTGCTCACAAGTCAGAATATCCAGTACACAGATTCATGGGATCATGGTTATTAGATTTCGCTCCAGCTGTTATATTGTTTCCACCAGTGGATATTTGTTTTTGGTCTTATAAACTACATTTGGCATTTGGGTGCCATAAGACTTCAGTATTTGTGCTATCTGAGCTTTTAATTTGCTGTCTGTTATACATGAATCTATGACGCTCTTTGAGAAAAGAAATTGAAGGCCGTCTAATATGTTAGTGGGACAAATTGTTGTTATGCAGCTTGGAGCTTCAATTCAATCATCGTTTAGAGTGTTTCCCGAAATGAGCAGTGACTGATAGACAAAGAGAATGTTTGATGTGATACAATATGGCTTCAATTTGACATGCACTACAAATGATGTTTGAACCCCAACCCACTGCTCTGTGCAGGCTTGTATAGGACGCGCCTCACCGAAAGCTTCTATAAAGTGTGCCTGGAACGACAAAATAAATCTCAACCCTTATATGTCCAACGAGAATTGGTCCTCCTTGTTGGACTCCACATCCGCGAAGGCTTCCTCCAGCTTTGTGTCTGTTCCGCAGAGGTAACTGTGGTTTTGCAGTGACCTTGAGCTCCGATAAGATGAACTCAAGGATGGCCTGCCGCACAACCGCGTCTTGCGTAGTCGAAGGCAAGTCGACTGCGATCGCCACCCCATGCTTGTATCCTTGATTGTGAGATTCCTATCTAAAACTCTGGAAATTGGGGATGAACTGGAAATTGGGGATGAACTGGAAATTGGTATTCTTATTGCTGTTCCTCCCAACCACCCACACAGCAGATTCGGTTACAACTCGGCCGCAGCCGCCACTCAGTTCCAGCCTCCTCCAGAGTTACACAACGATACGTATATAACACCTACTCCTAACGGGCCCATGTTGCACTGTCGAGCCAGTGAGAAGGCTTCCTGGGCCGAACCAACCTGGGCCGAAACCCAACCTGTCGAGGAGTAGCTTCAACTGTGGTTGCTGGTGCCGGATCAGCTACAGTCTTCTCTGGAGCTTCTCTGGTTCCATTCAGGTCGCTGACATCCCCCCTTCCTTGAGAAACGGCTTGCCCCCAAGCCGGCGCGCGTGGGAATTGTTGACGAAGAGAATCAATGTCTTCCCAGGTTGCTGAAGCAGGTGTGCCGTCACTCCACTCTATCAGGCCCTGAGGAATGACCTTCCTGCCAGCTTGCCGAACCCGGCGCTGCAAAACATGGACAGGAAATTGCAAGCGTGCAAGTGAAGAAGGTAACGAATCAGTAACCTCCTTGGGCGGCAAGATCAGCTTCTTGAGTTGGGAGACATGAAAGACTGGGTGAATCTTGCTGGACTCAGGAAGCTGTAGGCGATATGCCACTTCTCCAATTCGAGCGAGCACTTGATACGGGCCATAGTATTTGAAGGACAGCTTATGATTGGAGCGATGCACTACCGAAGACTGAACATAAGGCTGAAGCTTGAGAAAAACCATGTCACCCACTTCAAAAGATCGCTCCGTACGATGTTTATCAACAAGCACCTTCATACGTTGCTGAGCTCGCAGCAAGTGCTGACGAACAGAATCCACCATCAACTGTCGACCGGAGAGCCACTGCTGTATGTCCATAGGTGCCACCGTATCAGAGGGGGACAGACCAAAATATCATGGGGGGTGACCATAGAGAACCTCAAATGGTGACTTGCCCATCGCCGAGTGCCAATTAGTGTTGTACCAAAATCCGCATAATGAAAGCCATTTGCTCCATTTAGTGGGATGCGAGCTGATAAAACAACGTAGATAGCACTCCACCTGTTGATTGACACGCTCAGTTTGACCATCCGTAGCAGGGTGAGCTCATGTTTAAATGTGCTCCAGTGCGCTTGACGAGCGTTTGCCAGAAGGTACTGGTGAAGACAGGATCACGATCTGAGATAATATGTAGAGGCATACCGTGCAGCTTGTAAATGTTATCCAAAAATACTTCCGCTATCTTCTGAGAAGTGTAGGGATGCTTGAGCGGTAAGAAATGCCCATATTTGGTGAATTTGTCAATCACAACAAATATACAATCATACTGGGACGAACAAGGTAGCCCCGTGATGAAATCCATAGTAATTGTATCCCAAGCCTTGTGAGGAACTGGGAGGGGTGATAGCAGACCTGGGTAGTTTACTCTCTCAGCCTTGGCCTGCTGACAAGTTAAACATGACTGAACTTGTTGTTTAATAAAAGTCTTCATGCCAGTCCATCGGAAAAGAGAATGAACCCGTCTGTACGTAACTGGAAACCCAGAATGACCACCGAGGGGACTGTCATGGAAGGCAGAGACGATTTTCTGTTGAAGATTCGGATCATTGCCCACCCAGACTCTATTCTTATAGCGCAAAAGGCCTTGGAGCAATTGATAGTGGGGTTTGGACTTGGGTGCAACTGCGAGTTGCTGCAACAATTCAGTAGCCTGAGCATCCGAAAGATAACTGTCGATGATGTCTTGTAACCACACAGGTTGCAGCTGAGAAATATGATTCAGTTGAACCGGTCGACGAGAAAGGGCATCGGCGGCTGAGTTATCAGTGCCTTTCTTATATTGAATGATGTAGTTAAAGCCCATAAGCTTTGTGAGAGCCTTGTGCTGCCAGGTGGTGTGGAGCTTTTGGTCTTGCAAATGGGAGAGACTTTTGTGGTCAGTTTTGATAATAAACTGTTGTATTTGCAAATAGGGTCGCCAGTGCTCCACTGCTAACAGAATTGCCATATACTCCTTTTCATACACAGATAGAGCCTTGTTTTTAGGACCCAAAGCCTTGCTGATATAGGCTAGAGGGTGCCCCGACTGCATGAGCACAGCTCCTATTCCAACATCACAAGCATCCGTCTCAATAATAAAGGGTTTAGAGAAGTCCGGAAGAGCAAGCACTGGTGCCGACACTAGAGCTTGCTTGAGCTGATTAAAGGCTTGCTCAGTTATAGAGGTCCAAACAAAGGGAACATTCTTTCTCAACAACTCAGTCAAAGGTTTGCTGATTAAGCCATAGTGCTTAATAAATTTTCTGTAATATCCACTTAAACCCAAGAATCCCCTGACGTCCTTGCTACAAGTAGGAGTAGGCCATTGCTGCACTGTAATAATTTTGCTTGGATCCGTAGAGACACCCTGGGAGCTAATGACGTGTCCCAGATAGGCTATCTTTTGTTGAGCAAAGGCACATTTAGAGAGTTTCACCTTCCACTGATCTTTCTGAAGAATTTTCAACACCTCAGTAACATGCAACACGTGCTCTTCGAATGTCTTGTTGTATATAAGGATGTCATAAAAAAAAACTAGCACAAATTTCCGCAAGGTAGGTGCCAAAGTCTGGTTCATCGCCCCCTGGAATGACCCTGGAGCTCCTGATAGTCCAAATGCCAACACAGTGAACTCATAGTGACCATTGTGTGTTTGAAAGGCAGTCTTGTATTCCTCTCCAGGGGCAAGACGGATCTGATGGTAACCCGCCTTCAAATCCAACTTAGAAAACCAAGTTGCACCGGTTAATTCATCCAACAACTCATCTATGACCGGCAGAGGGTATTTTCCCTTAACAGTGATAGCATTTAACATGCAATAATCAATGACCATCCACCATTCACCCCCCTTCTTCTTAACTAACAGGACCGGAGAAGAAAATGGGTTGTTACTTAACCGAATCATTCCAGATTTGAGCAGTTCAGCAACTTGTCTCTCTAATTCATCCTTGAGTTGTGGCACTATACGGTATGGTCGCATAGCAAATGGTCTGGCACCTGGAATCAATGGTATGGTGTGATCGTAATTGCGACGAGGCGGAAGTCCTTCAGGAGCAGAAAATACATCCGGAAACTGATCCAGAATCTGCTGCATCACAGGATTTAGAGGTACCTCATCAGTAACTTGAATGGCTGCAACCGATACAACTGTGATGGCACATTCGGCTGGTAACACACCCTGAAGCAAGGCAACTTCTCCTTGCCAATTGAATGACATCCACTTCTGGACCCAATCCACATTCATGGGGCTATGCATGGCAAGCCAATCTAATCCAAGAATGCCATCATACACCGTTAATTGGAGCAAACGAAATTCAGTGGAAAAGGTAAAACCAGAACTCGACCAGGTGCCTTCAGGTAATTTATGTTGACAGGATAAAGTAGCACCTCCAGCTACTGTGACTGAAACTGGTGCAGTGGTAGTGACTCCTTGCAAACTGGGAAGTAACTCAAGGTTAAGGAAAGAGTGGGTACTGCCAGAATCAACCAAGAACAGGAGAGGCATGTCCTGAAGCAAAACTTCTAGTTGCAGAACCGGAGCATTACAGTTTTTTCCCATTGCAGCCGCTGACAGAGTAATTGCTTGCACTGAGAATTCAGAATGTCGATCAGCAGCAGAACCTTCAGAACGAGCAGAAGAACTGGACTGAATTTGATCAATCATCTCTTGAACAAAATGAAGTTGCACAGAAGGTTTACACACATGATCCCTAGACCACTTTTCACCACAGACAAAGCAGAGACCCTTAGATTTTCTGAAATTCCTTAAGGCGGACCATTTATCTTCAGTAGTAGAGATTCTGGTACTAGGCAATGCTCTTTTATCTTCAGTATGACGATTTGCCGGAGGTAGCGGCAATGGAACAGCCTGTGCTCGCTTGGAACTGGGACAATACGAATTGATTGGTGTATAGCCGTCCCCCAATTCTTCATGCAGAATAGCCAGATCATAGGCAGTATCAAGATCTGTAGGCTTCTGAAGTGCAACTGCCATACGCACTCCTGGTTTCAGACCGTCAAGGAAACGAGTAATGTAGTGCAGATAATTAGGAACCTCCTCATACGCAGTCAATTGATCATATAGGTCAGCAAAACGCTCCACATAGTCAGCTACTGTATTGGTTTGAGAGAGACGAAATAGGCGCCGTAAGAGGACTTGATGCTGGTTACGGCCAAACCTGGTCTGCAGTGCCTCGCAAAATTCGTTCCAGGTTGCATGAGGAAAACGCCTCTGAACGGATTCCAGCCAACGGGCTGCAGCTCCCTCAAACTGAGCATACGCCATGGAAATCCAGCGATACGTCGGAACACGCCACAGTCGAAACTGGTCTTCACATCTATTTTGCCACAATCGCGGGTTGGAGCCATCGAATCTCGGCAGAGCCAGATGTGTACCAAACGAATTGGAATCAGCAGTATCCGAAACATGGAACGGTTGTGAAGAAAAATTCTTGAGGTTGGAACTGGAGTCACGCGTACCTCTGACCGGAGGAGGGACATAGGTATGTGCCTTCCCCCGGTGGTCGTGATCTGAGCCAAGTGCTTCGGCGGCTGTGGTGACGCGGCCGTACCCAGTGGTGCGTGGATCTGATCCGCCGTCGGCCTTGGAATGGGGTTCGGCGCCGTCGGACTTGAGCATGTCGGCCTTGATCTGCTCGATCTCCAGCGCCAATTCCTCTCGGATGCCATCCACCCGAGCGGACATGAGACCATCCAGAGTGGAATTATTTGTCTCCATCAACCTACTCATAGATCTGATGAGGACATCACCTTGTTCCTTGAGCTTCGCATCCAAGTCGTTGGCGACCGCGGTGCGAAGGAGATCGTAGATGGCGCGGCCTTCAGCTCCTAGTTCCTCCATGATTTGAGCTCGTCGGCGGACGCCGAAACGGGTGTGGTGGCGATGTACAGGGACCTCCAGGACGAAGCTCTGAATACCAGATGTGAGATTCCTATCTAAAACTCTGGAAATTGGGGATGAATTGGAAATTGGTATTCTTATTGCTGTTCCTCCCAACCACCCACACAGCAGATTCGGTTACAACTCGGCCGCAGCCGCCACTCAGTTCCAGCCTCCTCCAGAGTTACACAACGATACGTATATAACACCTACTCCTAACGGGCCCATGTTGCACTGTCGAGCCAGTGAGAAGGCTTCCTGGGCCGAACCAACCTGGGCCGAAACCCAACCTGTCGAGGAGTAGCTTCAACTGTGGTTGCTGGTGCCGGATCAGCTACAGTCTTCTCTGGAGCTTCTCTGGTTCCATTCAGGTCGCTGACATTGATAGAAGCTTCAACCGATATTATGAAGTGGGCATCTTGTAGGTAGTGATCAGTTGATGGACTCTAAGTGGACAACGATCTCAAAGCGGCTTAAGTGTGGACAACGAGATTGGAGTGGCCTAGGAGTGGTTAGGGTTGAGGCTCATTGTCCGATCTAAATTAGACCCCTCGATTGACGCGTCGAATCGTTGATACACAGACCGATAAGTTTCACCGTGTCCATGTAGGTTCCATCCATCAATCAATCCTAGTGTGATAGGGTATCTTTATATCCATCATAGTAGATATGAATTGGATAAAAAAGAGGCGCCAATTAACCCGACACATACACGATCTATTTGAATGTTTTGGATGAATTAAAATATTGTGATCACTGGATGAATCTTTCGTTCAAACTTATAGCAGTCACTTGAAAAGCTTGGCCATAGATGCTCTTGTGTACAAAGTGGCCGTGGCTGGAGTGATATTTGATCCATCGGAAATGATTTTGTGTGGTTGGTCCATGCGGAGCATCCAGGAAACGGAGGAGGAGGAACCAGTTGACGCGCCCTCCAAGTGCGACGCACACGGCACATGCGTCGCCCGAGTCAAAGCAATCTTTCAACGAAGCGAAACAAAAGGGACACTCCTACAAGTAGTACCATCAGCATCGCGATTCCCGAGCCCGGATGCGTCAACGATGCCACGTGCGTGCGTGAGGGAGTCTCCTCGACGACATCGACAAACAGAGCGTGGAATGGCGCGGTTGTAAAATCCAAAGAATTCGTTGGTAGTACGTAGAATGGGGAGAGTCGAGCAGAGTTTGGTTGAATCCAACCCCGACGCAGCAAGCACGCGTTGCAGCGTTGTTGCGTGACAAGAAGGGCGGGCGGTGGGTGAGCGCGCAAATCGGCACGGGACGGCGCGTCGGTGACACGGAGCGGAGCGGCCAGCTCATATTTCGAGCACTGGTCCCGTCCGTGGCCGGTCCACTCCACCACCCCGAGAGGCCGAGACCGAGATCCCGGCCCTCGTCCTCGCCGCCGCCGCCGCCCCCCTCCCTCCACTCGATCCACCTCCACACCCGTCGCCTCCTCCCCTCCCACCCGATCCACCCGACCCGATGCCTCGCCGCGCCCTTACCCTCCTCCTCTTCGCCCTCGCCCTCTCCGCCCCTCTCGCCGCCTCTGCCGCCGGCGACCAGGTCAGCGCTCCCCGCCCTTCTCTCTCCCTCTTCTCCCCCGCGGGTGTCGTCGTCTCTTCCCCGTTTGCCGGCCGCCGAGTGTTCCCCAGTAAACTCTGGCCGTCTGGCCGTTTTGTTTCCCTTTCAGGATGGCAACGACACCACCGCGCGCCGCCTCGACCGCCGCACCAAGGTGAGTCGCCACCGCACGCGCTGCGTCCGTCGCGTGCCTTCCGTAATACTACTAGCTGGTTTTGGGGGCTGGGTTGTTGTTGCTCTCTCATCAAGGCCTCCTCCGCCTGTTCCCCTGCTTCCCAGATGTTCCTCAACACGGCCCGCGATGTCAGCAGCGGCGGAGCTGCCGTTGGGATCGAGCCGGAGTCCGAGTTGGGCCTCTTCGACGCCTTCTTCGCCAGCCTCTCCATGATTCTCGTCAGCGAGGTGACCTGCCGTTTCTCGGATTACAAACAGATGCTGCTACTCGCAGTGTTTTTTCAATTTGACCTCCTGCCTGTGTATGCATATACTGTTTGTGTGCTTATTACTTGCTTCATGCCTTGCTGGGTAAAGATTGGCGACGAGACGTTCATCATCGCGGCTCTCATGGCAATGCGTCACCCCAAGTCCACGGTGCTCTCAGGCGCGCTGTCAGCGCTGGTTGTCATGACGGTAGGTGATACTGCACCTTTTGTTTGTTTGGCAAAATGGGATTGCAGTTTAGTCTTAATTACTCCTGTTTGTGCTCTATGCTTTTTTAGGTACTGTCAACTGGGCTTGGCAGGATTGTTCCCAACTTGATATCGAGGAAGCACACTAACAGCGCAGCAACTGGTATGACTTGCCTGATTGTTAGCTTGCTGTCCATTGATTGCTCAAGCTGGTCTGAGGTTATAGGAGTAGTAGATTTTGATTGGTGTGCATGGACATCCAGGTCATTCGAAAATACTGGCCAATTCATCAAAAGAAATGGCACAGTATGGCCACAACTGTTCCAAATAAAGACATTGATAAACGTTTTAACAGCAAGATTGCTGAATATCCTGAAATATGCATTTGATGACCAACATTATAAAAAAAAATAGATGGTTCAGTTTGACATATTATCAGAGAGAAGTTCAGATATTGATACCTGCACCTGCATTGGCTAGAATCCTTCAGAATTAGTGTCCATAAAAATACAAGCTGTGCAAATTCCTGTACTGTTTTAATTATGGATATATGCCTTCCCCCAGTCTACATGTTAAGTTTTTCTCCCTGAACCCAAGTGAGCCTCTAAATTATACTCCATTACAATGATTGCCATTGTTGTAAAAAGATGCACACCACTAGGGTGAGACTATGCGATCAGCTTATCTTTAGCCACGATCTTGTGTGTACTTAACCATAGTGCCCAGCAAGCAGTGGCAAAAGCAAACCACAACATTCAAACTATAATGTCATTGGATAGATAGATCTCCTTTTGAATGTGTTCTCATAACATTGTTCGTGAACAAATTCAAACCTAGCAATCAGGAAATAATTGTTGAAAAATAATAAAGAAGTACATTTAGTTATTATGAAAATATCATAGTTCTAAAAAGCGCTAGGCGTTAATTGTGCATTTTGCCACTGCCTTGCGCTTTTTTGAACTTGCATCTGAAATGTGAATATTTAACAAAGAGGGAGAGATGAAGACAATGCATCATGGTTGGTATCTAATTGGTTAGTCAAACATGAGGTGGTTCATACATCTTTGGAGAGAGGAGGGGGGGGGGACTTGCAACAATCAACAACAACAACAACAAAGCCTGTCAGTCCCAAACAAGTTGGGGTAGGCTAGAGCTGAAACCCAAAAGATATCGTAACCAAATCACGGTTCTGGCACGTGGATAGCTAACTTCCACGCACCCCTGTCCAGAGCTAGATCTTTGTTGATAGCCCAGTCCTTCAGGTCTCTCTTCACAGACTTCTCCCAAGTCAATTTTGGCCTCCCCCGACCTCTCTTGACATTATCAGCACGCCTTAACCGCCCGATATGCACAGACGCTTCAGAAGGCCTACGTTGGATATGCCCAAACCATCTCAGACGATGTTGGACAAGCTTCTCTTCAATTGGTGCCACCCCAACTCTCTCCCGTATAACATCATTACGGATCCGATCCTTCCTTGTGTGGCCACATGCCCATCTCAACATGCGCATCTCTGCCACACCTTGTTGTTGGACATGTCGCCTTTTAGTTGGCAACATGCAGCACCATACAACATCGCAGGTCGAATCGCCGTTCTATAGAACTTGCCTTTTAGCTTTTGTGGCACTCTCTTATCACAGAGAACACCAGAAGCTTGGTGCCACTTTAGCCATCCAACTTTGATTCGATGGCTAACGTCTTCATCAATATCACCATCCTTTTGCAGCATTGACCCCAAATATCGAAAGGTGTCCTTCTGAGGTACCACTTGCCCCTCAAGGCTAACTTCCTCCTCTTTCCCATGGTTAGTAGTACTAAAACCGCACCTCATGTACTCAGTTTTAGTTCTACTAAGCCTAAAACCTTTCGATTCCAAAGTCTGTCTCCATAGCTCCAGCTTCCTATTAACCCCCGCCCGACTATCGTCGACTAGCACCACATCGTCTGCAAAGATCATACACCATGGGCTGTCCCCTTGTATATCCCGTGTGACCTCATCCATCACCAATGTGAAAAGATAAGGGCTCAAAGCTGACCCCTGGTGCAGTCATATTTTGATTGGGAAGTCATCAGTGTCACCATCGCTTGTTCGCACACTTTTCACAACATTGTCGTACATATCCTTGATGAGGGTAATGTACTTTGTCGGGACTTTGTGTTTTTCCAACGCCCACCACATGACATTCCGTGGTATCTTATCGTAGGCCTTCTCCAAGTCAATGAATACCATATGCAGGTCCTTCTTTAGCTCCTTGTATCTCTCCATAAGTTGTCGTACCAAGAAAATGGCTTCCATGGTCGACCTCCCTGGCATGAAACCAAATTGATTTTTGGCCACACGTGTCATTCCTTTTACACGGTGTTCAATGACTCTCTCCCATAGCTTCATTGTATGGCTCATTAGCTTAATCCCGCGGTAATTAGTACAACTCTGAACATCCCCTTTGTTCTTGAAGATTCGTACTAATATACTCCGCCTCCATTCTTCAGGCATCTTGTTTGACCGAAAAATGAGGTTGAAAAGCTTGGTTAGCCATACTATCGTTTTGTCTCCAAGGCCTCTCCACACCTCGATGGGGATACAGTCAGGGCCCATCGCCTTGCCTCCTTTCATCCTTTTTAAAGCCTCCTTGACCTCGGCCTCCTGGATTCGCCGCACAAAACATCTGTTCATCTCATCAAAGGAGTCATCCAGCTCAATGGTAGAGCTCCCATTATCCTCATTGAACAACTTGTCGAAGTATTGCCTCCATCTATGCCTGATCTCTTCGTCCTTCACCAGAAGTTGATCTGCTTCGTCCTTGATGCATCTCACCTGATCGACATCCCTCGTCTTCCTCTCTCGGATCTTGGCCATCTTATAGATGTCCCTTTTACCTTGCTTCGTGTTTAAACGCTGGTAGAGGTCCTCATACGCCCGCCCCCTAGCTTCGCTCACAGCTCGCTTCGCTGTCTTCTTTGCCACCTTGTACTTCTCTATGTTGTCCGCACTCCTATCGAGGTATAGGCGTCGGAAACAGACTTTCTTCTCCTTAATAGCCTTCTGGACATCCTCGTTCCACCACCAGGTATCTTTAGCTTCGACTCTACTACCCTTGGTTACCCCAAACTCCTCTAAAGCTATCCTCCGGACGCAGGTCGCCATCTTCATCCACATATTGTTTGCATCACCTCCTTCCTCCCAAGGGCCCTCCTTCATGACCCTCTCCTTGAAAGCCTGAGCCGCCTCCCCCTTCAGCTTGCACCACTTCGTTCTAGCGACTTTGGTGTGCTTATCCCGTTGGACACGGATCCGAAAGCAGAAGTCAGCCACCACAAGCTTATGTTGAGCGACAACACTCTCCAGGTATCACCTTACAATCTAGGCAAGCACGCCTATCTTCTCTTCTTGAGAGGATGAAATCAATCTGGCTAGAGTGTTGTTCGCTACTAAAAGTCACTAGATGAGATTCTCTCTTTCTAAAGAGGGTGTTAGCTACGATCATGTCGTAGGCTAAAGCGAAGCTTAAATCCCAATAAGAGCAACAAAGCCTGCCAGTCCCAAACAAGTTGGGCTAGGCTAGAGTTGAAACCCATAATTCATAAGATATCGAAACCAAGTCATGGCTCTGACACATGGATAGCTAACTTCCACTCAGCCCTATCCAGAGCTAAATCTTTGCAGATAACCCAATCCTCCAGATCTCTCTTCATGGACTCCTCCCAAGCCAACTTTGGTCTCTCCCGACCTCTCTTGACATTATCAACACGCCGTATCAGCATGCCTTAACCGCCCGCTATGTACTAGCACTTCAGGAGGCGTGCGCTGAATATGCCCAAACCATATCAGACGATGTTGGAGAAGCTTCTCTTCAATTGGTGCCATCCCAACTCTCTAACGTATATCATCATTCCAGACCCGATACTTCCTTGTGTGGGCACATGTCCATCTCAACATGCGCATCTCTACCACACCTAGTTGTTCTATATGTCGCCTTTTAGTCGGCCAACATTCAGCGTCATACGACATCGCAGGTCAAAGCGCCGTTCTATAGAACTTGCCTTTGGGGGTGGACTCGCTTTAGGAAAAAATGTATTAGTAGCTTATACGCCATGGGAAGGTTCCAATTTTGAAGACGCAATACTAATTAGGGAACATTTGGTATATGAGGATATTTATACCTCTTTTCACATCCGGAAATATGCAATTCGGACGGATACGACATGCCAGGGCTCCGCTGAAAAAATCACTGAAGAAATACTGCATCTAGAAGAACAATTAATTCGTAATTTTGGCAGAAATGGAGTTGTTAGGTTGGGATCCTAAAGTGATTAAGCGCTAGGCCTTTTGCTATCGTTTAGAGCCTAGGCATGCCTTTTTTAACTATGGTAAAAATCCTACTAAGGAACTTCCATCAGTCTTATCATGCTGTAATAAATTGTTGATTACACATATATTCTTTAAATCTCAAGTAAGGTATTTCCTGAAATATTATGTTTTTCCAATTTTTATAGCACTAGCACACAGTTAATTTACCGGTTTGTCTAATACCTAACATCACCTTTTATGTTTGTGCTACAGTCCTTTACGCATTCTTTGGGCTGCGACTGCTTTACATTGCTTGGAGATCAGATTCTAGGGCATCACAGAACAAGGAAATAGAAGAAGTATGTGCCTTTTCTTACATGGCTCTTTACCTTCACAGCTGTAGATTAGCTTGGTTTTGTTCGTTCGACATGTAAACTGCTAATCATAAGTAATTCGTTTAGATTGAGATTCAATTTCTCGAAATGCTGAATTAGAAGCTGAAGGATAAACATCAATTGATGTAGATACATCCTTCCATTTGTGTCAACAGCGACTTAGCATCAACTGGAAATGCGTATTACACATTTCTGCTGGTTCTAACCTGTTCTTTTAATTGTTTGGTGTGGTAATTTAACCAGCTTATAAATTTTAATTGCTTGAAATATGCAGGTACAGGAAAAATTGGAAGCAGGCCAAGGGAAATCAACATTTAGACGCATCTTCTCAAGGTTATGTACTCCTATTTTCTTGGAGGTACATTGCCCATCCTTTTCTCATGTACAATTTTATGTTTCCTGATAAGCTATGTTTTCTACCATCTTATTTGAGATGTAATTATATAGGATTGAGAATTTTTACAGTTCCCTTTTTAGTCTTGCATAATGCATAGTACTCGAGTAGTATATTTCTGTTTGCGCCAACTGTCCATATACAATGCTTGATAAAATATACCTTCAGTGACGCTGCAATAGTTCGACCAAGTGTGATGCCTATCAACGGCTTTATGTATGACTTCTTTCTTATGATCCAGTCATTTGTGTTGACCTTCCTGGCTGAGTGGGGCGACCGAAGTCAGATAGCCACAATTGCGGTACAGCTTATTTCCCTTTCGCATCAAATTCCCAACCTGTCAGTGTTGAAGCAAATCCATTTTAACTTGTAGCATGTTTCAAAATGCAGCTGGCTACGCACAAGAATGCTGTAGGTGTTGCCATTGGAGCAACCTTGGGGCACACCATCTGCACGTCATTCGCGGTGGTGGGCGGCAGCATGCTGGCGTCGAGGATATCGCAAGGCACTGTGGCCACCATCGGAGGCCTCCTCTTCCTTGGCTTCTCTGTATCATCATACTTCTACCCACCATTGTAATCACGCCCTGTGCTTCCTTCCTGCAGCAGCAATTTCTTCTTCATTTGTTCGTAAGATCACACTCCCTAAGCTCCGTCACGTCATCTTACTTAGCAGCATATGATGCTTGGCATACAATTTTTTTTGTTGTACCACGACACTCTGATATATATATATGGAGTATGGGATATGATCACTGCTAATATATACAACTTGACCCGATTCCAAGAAATGGGTATCCTGAACCCTGATTGCTTTGTCAACCTGACATCATTTCTCCCATAGCAATCTGCAAAATATTGATGTATCTAAGCTAACTCTTAACCAACTAGGGATAATTGCCAGCCGGCCGGCTTCGCTAGTAGTTGAACCACCAGCTCCACCGGCCGATGATCTTGCCGACGTACGGGTGGTCGTGTTTCTTGTACTGGCACACGGTGGGGAACAGGCCGAGGAAGTGCTTGCACTCTCTGAGTAGCACGTCTCCGACGAGCTTCTTCTCCCGCCGCTGCCACGGCGCCGCCTTGGTGGCATGCCTCCCGGTGACGAGGAACATGTGGCCGTCCTGGAAGAGATAGCGGCACCCGCCGGCGTCGACGCGGCAGAGTGGAGCGTAAGGCTCGCTGCTGTTGAAGACGACCACGTCCTGGAGGAAGTTGCCAATGTAGCCCCACTTGCAGAGGATGGCGTAGTGACCGGTCTGGGGCGTGAAGAAGGCGTGCTGCGGCTTGTAGGGGTCCAGGATGAAGTAGTGGAAGTACTCCCAGTTGCCCGCGAAGGCGGCGCGGCAGCTCAGGATCATCTGCCCGCCGGTCATGGTGCTCAGCATCCCCACCGTGTAGTTCTGCTGCGGCGAGTCCACGGCCACCTTGGGCTCCACCGCGTGCGGCGACAGCATGCCCACGAAGATCACGATGGACGGGATGGCCACGAACACGAAGGGGATCGAGATGATGGTCAGCTTCCGTAGCAGGTTCTTCTTCTTGTCCTCCATTCAACCAATCTCCTAACAATCAACTTATTATTAGGTTTATTATCGTCCTCCCTTCTTGATTAGAACCTCCTCTAGGTGATTGTGTGGTTGACGAGGTGCTGCAAAATATAGGAGCTGCCCTGCAGAATAACGTGGAAACGTGATGCATGTGTCAATGTTCATAGCATGGTACTTGTATATTTAGATAGAAGAGGGGAGTCTATTATTAGGGCATTTATTTGTGGCTGACGGAAGGAATTTTGACTCCCAAGTTGAACATTCCATGATTTCACCAGAATCCAAAAGGAAACAAGAACAACTTCATCTAATTTATCCTCGCAATTTTTTTAATCTAATTTATGACTAACCAGCAACCTTAAACTTCATGCTGTGCGTTCCAAAACTTTGATACTGCATTCGAAGATAGCTTTCTGGCATCTATTACATCTTCCCAAGTTGCATGCATGGGGAATATGGTAATCATCATGTGCAAACACGCAATAGATGAAAGTATGAAACTGATGCAGGAACTTGAGGCATGTATTTGCGACGCCTACCGATTTGGCCGGACTGGATTACGTCGACCGGCCGATCGCTCTGCTTGTTTTGTATGTTTGGCCGCTCGCTCGTGCAGAGCAGACGATTGGAAGAGGGGAAGAAATGGAGAATGGAGGCGAACCGGGAAAAGAAGAGATTGTTGTTGGCGTTGTTTTGAGGGAGATGGTCAAGGAAAAGGTTTCTTACGGGAGCGTCCATGGAAAATAAAATGGTGGCTATCTGGTAGCCTTGCTGCGGCGTAAGCACCACAATATATTTTGGGCGCTACGAATTTAGGCTTGCGCCGTTTGTTTCTTCTTTTCCAGAAACCAAGATGCGGGATGGGGGAACCTATTTGGTAAGAGCATCTCGAACGTATTCTATTGCTACACAAAAGTTCGATTTAGGAGAAGCTGGGCCAAAAATTCTTAGAAAGAAATTCTGGTTTAGGAAAAGTTGGATAAAAAGTGCTTGAACGCTTGAACAGATCTCCTAACATAAAATAGAAATGAAAAATAGACTTCATCCCTCCCCCTTCCGTGCCAACCTGATGAGCCGCCAACCGCCCGGTTGCCTCCTTGCACCGACCCTTGCTGCTGGTTCGATGGTAATAAAAGACGAGGATGTACCCAGGTTCAGCCTCTTCGAAGAGATACAACCCTATTCCTTCTTATTCTTGATTATAATGGAGTGTATCGCAGAGTACAATGACTGTGAGATTGTTGTTATGCTTCTAGGGGTCATGTACCCTCGATTTATATACGACATCGGAGATCCTAGGGTTTACACAAAAATCTACTTTGATACGATCATCTTATCTTCCACGCCAAGTAGAAGACCTTCTTTTACTTTTTATGAGCTTCATCTAGCAGACATGTTGAAGAAGTCTTCTAGGAGGCTCACTACCAGTCCCACAAGGTCGGACCCGTCATCATGGAGGATCCTTTAGCCCCTGGATTGATCTTCAAGTTCGATCCTCAAATAATTGATTCATCGTCCTTACTTCATCGGACTTGAAATCAATTAATAATAGTTTTTTCTCTATTTTGAGTCTTCTCGACCATCGTCAAGAAAAATCTTTGAATGTATTGATGACCATCTAGCGGGAGCCTGTCAATTTTGCCAACTTGTCAGCTGCTTAATTATCTGCTTCGTTGTTGTAACTTCCCTTCAAAGGCGATGCCCTTTCTTAAGTTTTTTGTGTTAGAGTAGGTTGTAGTATCCTACTCCATTAGATAGGAGGTTTCCTGCATATTTATCACCTGTACATGTACTATATATTGTAGTCTTTAGCCACCATGGAATACAAGTTTCTTATTCCTAACATGGTATTAGAGCATTAGGTTTTTTTTACACGCGCAACTCGTGCTATTTTTGATCCAATCTCACGTTCGTGCCTGTCGCCGCGGGCCGCAACCCGGTGCTGGCCGCCCGTCACGAGCCGCTGCTCGAAGCTGCCATCTGAAGCTGCCTCGCCAGGATCTCGTACGATCCATCCGTCGCCGGCCCGATCCATCCGTCGCCTGTACGCCCCGTACAGCCGCCGGCGTCCCTGTCTCTGGCGCCCGCCTGTCCGTGACGTCGGGGTCTGCCCCGTCCGCAGGCCGCCGATCCCTTCCGCCGGCCGCCCTCCTATACGATTGGTCCGCCCCCTGCTTGTCCGCTGCTAGTCGCTGCCCCTACTGGCCGCCCTCATGTACGGCTGGTTTCCCTCGCTGGATCCATCCATTGGCAGGAATCCATCCATCCACTCACGCATGTTCTTTCACGCGATGATAGTTGTTTCTTCTCGATCCCAGTACGGTTGCTTCGCCAGCTTTGGTTGTATCGATTGATCTGATATTTCTGATCTGATTGATTTGCACAAAAAAAAAAGCAGGCACAATGTCTTGCTCGGGTATGCCTCCCTCCCGCCCGCAAGCTGGTGACGGTGTTCGTTCTACTGACCCCGTCTTGCATCCCCGCCGATCCTTGGTGCTTGGTGCATTTTCGTCTTCGATGTCGTCCCATCCCGGGTTGTCTGCACATGGTGATTGTCGCTCTACACCGACATCTCTTGTGACTTTCATCGGTGATTGTCGCTCTACATCGACTCTTCTCGCGACTTTCATCGGCAGTGCTGGTGCATATGGCACCCTTGAAGATGCCTAACACATGCGTCTTCCCTCGGCTGTTGATGCTCGTCTGTCTATGGCGTTGACTTCTCCCTCGGCCTATGAAGACGATGTTGGTCATGCTATATCGCGTTCTCTTGCGGTTTCTTCCGGTTCAGGTGTCTGCTCCACCCATGATGCTATTATGCCGCCTGCTTCAGCTGTCTTCACCGACGAAGAGATTGTACGACTACATGACATGCTTACTGCCTTTGAGTCTTCTATGAGGGTGCATCTTCATCGGCTTCTTCAATTGAGTCCCTCACTGAGCAGGAGATTCTGCGACTTCGGTGCCTGCTAGCTGCATTCTTCGACTCTTCACCGACAGGTTCTGCTGGTTCTGCTACTGACACTTCTGGCATTATGAGACCACCTTCTACACAGGCAGGTACATCCTCGTGGATTCTTGATACTGGAGCTTCTTTTCATATGACTCATGATTCATCCACTTTATCGTTTCTTCGATCGCTTGATTGACCTATTCATGTTCGTACTGCTGATGGTACCTCTCTCCCGGTTCATGGTCGCGACAATCTTAACACTTCATCGTTTACTGTTCCTGATATTGCTCATGTTCCTCGACTTACCATGCAGCTTATTTCCAGTGGTCAGATTGTTGACTCTGACTGTCGGGTCATTCTCGACTTTGACTCTTGTTCTGTTCTCGACCGTCGCACTAGTTCTCTCCTTGGTGCAGGTCCCCGTCGCCGTGACTCTCAGGGTCTTTGGGAGCTTGACTGGCTTCATCTTCCTTCCGCTGCTATCACTGCCAGTTCTCCCTCCTCTACTGCCTTATCTACCAGCTCTTTTCAGCAGTGGCATCACCGACTTGGTCACTTATGTGGCTCTCGTCTCTCCTCTCTAGTTCGACGTGGTCTTCTAGGATCCGTTTCCGGTGGTGTCTCTCTAGACTGTCTGGGTTGTCGCCTTGGCAAACAGGTCCAGTTGCCTTATCCTCATAGCGAGACTGTGTCTCAACGTCCTTTTGATCTTGTTCACTCCGATGTCTGGGGTCCCGCTCCTTTTGCCTCGAAGGGCGGTCATCGTTACTATATTATTTTTATAGACAATTTCTCTCGATACACTTGGATCTAATTTACGTCATCTAGTAGTGAGGTCCTATCCATATATCAACGTTTTGCTGCCATGGTTCACACTCAGTTCTCTACGCCTATTCGTGTGTTCCGTGCTGACTCTGCTGGAGAGTATATCTCCAAGATGTTGCATGGAGTTCTTTGCTGAGCAGGGTACTCTTGCTCAGTTCTCTTATCCTTGTGCTCATGCTGAGAATGGTGTGGCTGAGCGCAAGCATCGTCACCTTCTTGAGACGGCTCGTGCGTTGATGATCGCCGCTTCTCTTCCCCCTCACTTCTGGGCTGAGGCCGTCTCTACTTCTGCCTATCTCATTAATATCCAGCCCTCTTCCGCTCTTTAGGGTGCCATTCCTCTTGAGCGCCTTTCCGATCACTCGCCTGACTATTCTATGCTTCGGTCGTTTGATTGTGTTTGCTTAGTTCTTCTTGCTCCTCGCGAACGCACCAAACTATCCGCCCAGTCTGTTGAGTGTGTCTTTCTCGGCTACAATGACGAGCATAAGGGCTATCGTTGTTGGGATCCGGTGGCCCGTCGAATGCGTATTTCTCGGGATGTGACTTTTGATGAGTCTCACCCCTTTTATCCGCGTTCGACCTCGTTTTCTATGGAGGATCTGTCTTTTCTCCTCTTTCCTGATTCTCCTCCCTTGGTTCCTCATGATCCTTCTCCCCCTACTCCTGTTGATCTGGTACTGTCTCCTCCGCCTTCGGTGCCATCTACTCCGACTCTTTCCTCTTCTTCATCGTTGTCCTCTGCACCCTCTTCCCTAGTGATTCCCTCACCTCTGACTCCTCCTGTTAGCCCTTCTCCTCCTACCTTCCCTTTCCACTATACTCGGCGTTCTCGTGTTTTCCCCGAGTCCTCTGATGCACCCTCTACTTCTGGCACACCACCTCCTTCACCATCCTATACGCTTCGTCCCCGGCCTTGTCCTCCTCCTAAAGTATTAGATCCTGATGATCCTACTACCTACAGTGTCTTGGCCATTTCGGAGCCGACCACTTACCGTGAGGTTGTTGTCCATCCCGAGTGGCAACTCGCCATGGCTGAGGATATTGCTGCGCTTGAGCGCACTGACACGTGGGAGATTGTTCCTCTTCCTCCTCAGATTGATCTGATCACGTGTAAGTGGGTCTATAAGGTTAAGACTCGTTCTGATGGGACTCTTCAGCGCTACAAAGCTCGTCTTGTCGCTCGTGGCTTTCAGCAGGAGCATGGTCGTGACTATGATGAGACATTTGCGCCGGTAGCTCACATGACCACTGTTTGGACTCTTCTCGCCGTGGCCTCTGGTCGCCATTGGTCTGTGTCTCAGCTTGATGTCAAGAATTCCTTTCTTAATGGTGAGTTGCGTGAGGAGGTTTATATGCAACCACCACCTGGGTATTATGTTACAGATGGCATGGTTTGCCGTCTTCGTCGCTCTCTCTATGTCCTCAAGCAGGCCCCTCGTGCCTGGTTTGAGCGCTTTGCTTATGTAGTCACTGCTGCTGGTTTCTCCCCTAGTGCTCATGATCCGGCGCTGTTTGTTCAATGTTATCCTCGTGGCCACACTCTTCTTCTCTATGTTGATGACATGATCATCACTGGTGACGACCCTGAGTATATCGCCTTTATTAAGGATCGTTTGAGTGAACAGTTTCTCATGTCAGATCTTGGTCCGCTTCGTTATTTTCTTGGGATTGAGGTTTCCTCCACTGTTGATGGATTCTTTATTTCCCAAGAACGGTACATTCAGGATCTTCTTGTTCGTGCCGCTCTTATTGATGAGCGTACTATTGAGACTCCCATGGAGCTCAATCTCTATCTTCGTGCTTCTGATAGTGATCCCCTTTCTGACCCGACTCGTTTTCGACATCTTGTCGGGAGTCTTGCCTATCTTGCTGTTACTCGTCCGGACATTTCTTACTCTGTCCATATTCTAAGTCGGTTTGTTTCGGCTCCCACTACGGTCCACTTCAGTCACATTCTTCGCGTTCTACGCTATCTTCGTGGGACTCTCTCTCTTTCTCTCTTCTTTCCTCGTTTCAGCTCGTTACAGATCCAGTCCTACTTCGATGCCACATGGGCAAGTGATCCTTTGGATCGCCGTTCATTATCTGCTTATTATGTTTTTCTTGGTGGTTCTCTCATTGCCTGGAAGACGAAGAAGCAGACCACAGTTTCCCGTTCAAGTGCAGAGGCTGAGTTGCGAGCCGTGGCTCTTTTGACTACCGAGGTGACTTGGTTACGGTGGTTACTTGCAGACTTTGGCGTCTCCATGACGACACCCACTACTCTCTTGTCTGACAGTACAGGTGCTATCAGTATTGCACGTGACCCGGTGAAGCATGAGCTTACCAAGCATATTGGTGTTGATGCTTCCTTTGTTCGTGCCAGTGTGCAGGATCAGATTATTGTGCTCCAGTATGTGCCTTCAGAGCTACAGTTGGCAGATTTCTTTACGAAGGCCCAGACTCGATCACAACATTGCTTTTTCCTCTCCAAACTCAGTGTTCTTCATCCACAGTTTGAGGGGGGTGTTAGAGTAGATTGTAGTATCCCTATTAGCTAGGGGGTTTCCTGCATATTTATCAGCTGTACGTGTACTATATATTGTGGCCTTTGCCCCCCATGGAATACAAGTTGCTTATTCCTAACACAATGGAGGTGGAGGTGGAGCAGAGCTCTCGATATGCAACGTAGTACGCCAACATTATTATTTTTTATAAGGTCAGAAACCAATGGTTTCTATGGGTCCCATGCGCTCCCCTTCTTCTCCCGCAATTGAGAAGCCGAGAGGTCCAACTTATTCTTTATTGAATCAATATTCACCTATTCTTTTTCCTCTTCAACCATAGAATTGAGAGGGCTCTCTGTAGTATCTTCAAGGATCATCTCCTATAGGAAAAGCCCTTATCATTAGATGTGCGCTTCATGGGAACATAATCTTGCCCCGCATGACATGCTTCCCTTCCTCTGCCTTTATTACTCCTCGCTGCCCCTTCCTGGCTGATGTGGAGGTCCACCTCTACCAAAGTTCCTCGTAGTGGCAAGCATCGAAGAGCCATATTCGACGTCATCCGAAGTATACACGCCAACTTCAGATTCCTCCTCAGTTTACCAAGGAGACTACAAATTCCACGGAAGAAACCAATCTTCTCATATTTGATGGGCATAGAAATTATTTCCCTGTCGTTTAAATTGAGCCGAGCAAAGAAAACTAGAGGCTCTAAGACATTGATTTTTGCCCGCATCGTACATAGTTTCCTTCATATGATTTTATCGGATTCATCTTAACACGTTTGACTTGTCCTATCCTCATGGCTAGTTGATCCAAAATTTGGCGAGGTCGATATAGTTCTATAAGGTCATCAATTTGTGCCCACATATATTTCGATCAAGTTTTACACTACCAAGACGTCCTTTCCCATCATACTGTTCCAGCATCACCATAATCCCATGAAAATCCACGATCCCTAGTGCATGACTCGACTCCAATCCCTTAAACAAAAAAGTTGTATCACACACACGTTCTCATCTGCCGCCCCAATATATGGATCTTATGCCATGCGCCACACATAGTTCATAGTATCTTTGAAGGCCTCATCATCATGGTTTTAAGGTGTCTCCTAGTCGTCAAAGTGCCCATGAACGTTAAGGCATTGGGCTTGCCTTAGAATTCTGTTTAAAGAGGTCCAAAGGCATCACTTAGGCGGGGAAGGCGACACTTACGTAAAAATTGGACGCCCTGGACATGGCTGGGTGCAGGTCAAGCGGGAAAACCTGGAGGGAAACATGTATTAGGCGGGATTGAGAGGGAAACTGGGGGCCAGATGACGAGGATTGACCTCGGAAAATCCCATGGTTAGGAACCTTGGGGTAGATCGTAGAGAAGATGTGCAGGTTGGCGATACTCGTCGGCTAACATGAGACAGGGATTTACCCAGGTTCAGGACCCTCGATCGGTGAAACCCCTAATTCCTGCTCGATTGTATTATGATGGAGGCGATTACAGTGGAGGTCGAGGCGAGTTCGCTCGGGACCAGAAGTGTTTCTTGGATATTCGATGCCCTATACGTCCCCTCTCCCAACCTTTATATACTAGGATGGATCGTAAGGAGTACATCTAGGGTTACAGAGACAGTTGTCTAATCTAGTTTTAGTCTTGGATGCCAAGTCATGATTTCCATAGTCGTCGAGAACTCCTACGTCGGTGCTTCGAGTGGGCCAGTCGTGGGCCAATCGAAGCTTCCAGTGGGCCTTTTGTCTTGATACGCACCAGGTACCCTCATCTGTAGGAGTCCTGGGGTCACCCCCTCGGCAGTAGCCCCCGAGTTCCTGGGGGACTCGAAGAGTCGCACAGGGACTCGATCCATAATCTCATGTCTTTATGCATGCAACGTTGCTGCGAGTCATCGACTGTTAACCACAAAAGATAGTTTATTCGAGGGATGCTAAGCTGAAAGGGCCCAAGGTAGTTGACTGGTCGAGCCTTGGCGAATTGCGCTAGTGGCAAACACCTCAGTAGCCCAATCAAGCCCGTGTCCCTCGACACGAACTTGGAAAACAACCGGTGTCTAGCAAAGTCCATGCCGCTGCAGGTCTTACAGGATCAATGCCGCCGGTCTCAGAAAATATCCTTAAAGCGTCCGTCATCGGCTCAACTCTCTTCATGCAAGCGCATGGGTAACATTGTGAGTGAAGTCATGTTGTGGCAAGTCCCGGCCCGGCCGACTGTGCAGCGGGGTCTTACCTACACACTAAGGTTGCGCGACATCTGGGGTGCAGTGTGTCGCCGCCCAGGCATCATTTTTTATAGAGGCGCGGAGCCTAATTAGAGAATGCACCCACTTGGAATAAACAAATCAAGTGGACTAATAGTAGTCACTCGTGGAGCGTTTTGTGAGCTCAAGCGAGGAGTCGATAAGAGATGCACCCAATCAAATAGTCGTCGAGTGGGCTAATCATGAAAGCACCCATAGAGCACTCGAGTGCTTGGGTGGAATGTTCTCCTGGATGTCGATCAGGTCTTACCATCTCGTGCGAGTAGTCATTCGAGCACTTCATTATCTGCTGGGTGAGGGAGCACCCGAACTCTATAGATGCATTAGTCCTTGCTGGTGCGAGTGATCACTCAATCGCGTCATAGTCTGCTGGGTACGGGAGCACCCGAACTCTGTAGGTGCATTTGTTCTCGATGGAAAGGAGTAGCCACTCGCGTCCTCGAGGCTTGATCATTTATCAGTCTTTAGCAAGGGCAGGACGCTCACGATGGGAGTAAAATTTTGAAATATGGTCAATAGGTTTTTGAGAAAAAGACCCATAACTATGGGTAATCTTTCCACTGTTTGATTTTTCCAGTGACTTGCCTTGCATCAATCCTGTCTGTTTTGTCACGAACGCATGCGTCGTTATGATGATCTTGGTGACGTGTGTCATGAAAGTGGCTAGTTTTTCGAAACATCGCTTCTTCTGTTCAGCCATGATGACGATCTGCACTGCTGCTGCCTGTTGGGTTTCCGATGCGTGTATTGGAAACACGCGGGATTTGATGTCTTCTTTATTATTTGTTGGATACGAAGGGGCGCCTTGTCTTGGATTCCGTATCGCCATGCGTGTTGGTCTTGGTTTTAATGGTAGCACCGCTTGTGTTTTTGCATGTTTCCCTTGCTTGCTCTTGGCCTGTGCTATAAATACATGTTGCTGCTCGCTTGTGTTCGGCACTTGCTCTTATCCCATCTTCTTCTTCTTCTTCTTCTTCTTCTTCTTCATTTTGATATGGCTCCCAAGCGCGGTGGTTGTACATTTAGTTCTTCTGCGGGCATGACTGGCCGAGGTCGTGGACGGCGTGGCCGTGGTGGCCGCACGCCTCGCTCTTCCCATCATGGGCGTGGAGTGGCTGCCATGGCGCCTCCTCCTTCCTCTGTGGAGGAGGGTGTCTGGCGCTACGACTTTTTTCTGTGTGTTCTTAGCCGGACTGCTACCCGGATCCCGCTTCCATTTTCTTTTGCTTCTATTGTTTCTGAGCTCAATTTGAGAGGTCTTTGGATTCGGCTTCAAGGGTGTTCCCGGTCTCCTATATGGATAGAGCTTGAGGTTGACAACTCGTTGTTGATTTTCTTGGGGTCTGGTTGGAGGCCATTTTCTTGCCGGCTGAATTTGCGTGATGGAGATAGCCTTTGTTGTCGGTTTGATGGCGAAGATATTCTCACTGTTCGTTCTTTTGATGCCGGTAGCAATCGTTTGGATCCATACTGGGAGGATTCGAGAAGTGGAGGCTCTGGTGGGTCAAGGGGTACTTCGGCTTCTTCTCCTGTGGCTCCATCTTCTGCCGACTCTTCGATTGGTGGTGCTTGCTCTTCTAGTTCTAGGGAGGACTCGGACGTCAAGCCTCCAAGCAAGAGGGTGTGCCGATAGGCAAGGTCACCAGGATCAGGAAGACGGCGAGCCGCTCCTTGCAGACTCATGCTTACTTTGTATGTGATGAAGCTCGTCAAGATGTGGACCAAAGTGCCAATTATCTCAGCATGAGCACACATGTAGAAGTCATAATTCCTTGTGATGATTGGTATTGTAGTCCTTTGACATGTGGTAGCCGCTCGAGTGCATTGATTTGTAATCTCTAATGTATGGCAGAGAATTTTGCCTTCGGGATTGAACCTTGTATCTCTCTGATATGTAGTGGGAACTGCCTTCGAGTGCTTGACCTTGTAATGAAACTGTCTTCGAGTGCTTGACCTTGTAATGAAACTGTCTTCGAGTGCTTGACCTTGTATTCAAACTGTCTTCGAGTGCTTGACCTTGATGTGTAACTGTCTTATTTCAATAATACCGGGTGCGCGGCAGCGCTCCCGATGGGAGTAGCCCCCGAGGCTATGTTAGATTTGTAGAGTCAGGCATAGGCTTGAAATATCCTTCTACGCTGATCCATCTTGCGTTTCTTCTGTAATTCTGAAATTCATCAGGTGCGCGGCAGCGCTCCCGATGGGAGTAGCCCCCGAGTCTTTAGGTGATCACTTGTGATAGAGTGAAGACTTAGAAATTATTCTGCTTTGATGTTGTTTTATCCTTAGCTTGGAGGATAGACTTTACTGGTATCAAACTTTGGAGTTTATTCATGATCCTATGTTTGGATCTCCAAGTGTAGAAGACGGTTTTTGTCATCATGACGAAGAAACGTCGGGGTTGATAAAGTAGTAGTGTCGTGGAGCGCCTTGGGGTGGGAGTTATACGCTCGTGCCCTGTGAGTGCTTTAAGTGGTATCATCGTGTAAGCAAAGGAACATCTCTCGGGGGGGAGTCTGCGCTCGAGGTCCCGAGTGCTTAAGTTGTATCGTCGCGTAAGCGAAAAAGCATCTCTCGGGGGGAGTCCGCGCTCGAGCCCCCGAGTGCTTAAGTAGTATTGTCGCGTAAGCGAGAAAACGTCTCTCGGGGGGAGTCCGCGCTCGAGCCCCCGAGTGCTTAAGTAGTATTGTCGCGTAAGCAAAAAAACGTCTCTCGGGGGGAGTCCACGCTCGAGCCCCCGAGTGCTGAAGTAGTATTGTCGCGTAAGCGAAAAAGCGTCTCTCGGGGGGAGTGTGCGCTAGAGCCCCCGAGTGCTTAAGTAGTGTCATTTGGGCAACCCATCCTTTATCGCTTCAAGTTTTTACATGAGTTGCCAATCGGTGCTGCTGCCGATATTTGCGTTGCTGGGTGAAAAGTGTCGAATGAGTAGTCTATGGGTAGAAGAGGCGCAAGTTTTCCACGTTCCACGGGTTTCCCACGTGTTCGTTGGTCTTCGGGTTCTTTAGTCTATATGCTCCTCCTCCTATGACCTCTGAGACTATAAATGGTCCTTCCCACTGCGGGGCAAGCTTGTGGACCTTCTCTTGTATTAGTCGCAGAACGAGGTCGCCTTTACGAAAAGTTCTTGTTCGCAGGCGGCTGCTTTGGTAAGTGCGTAGCTTGTCTTGGTATCCTTCTGACCTTGCGAGAGTTGTGTCCCTTGCCTCATCTGTGATGTATTTGTCGTCTTCGAGTGTGTCTTCTTCCTCTTCTTCTTCATACCCCGTAATTCGAGGAGCTCCAAATTGGAGGTCGTGAGGCAGTACGGCCTCCGCCGCGTACACCAGGAAGAATGGAGTATATTGGGTGAAGAGTTGGGGGTGGTGCACAAGCTCCATAAAACCGCGGGAAGCTCTTCTATCCAGTTGCCTGCGACCTGCTCGAGTGGTGCGAGGAGCCACCTTTATATTCCGCCGCATGCTAGGCCATTTTCTTTTTCTACTTGGACGTTGGACTGCGGGTGCCCGACTGAAGCGTAATTGATCTTGATGCCCAGCTCCTGGCAGAAGTTCTGGAATTCTGCTGCTGTGAAGTTTGTTCCGTTGTCCGTGATGATGTTGTGCGGTACACCGAATCGAAAGATGATTGACTTGATGAAGTTGACTGCTGTGAGGGCTGTCGAGCTGGTGATTGGCATTGCTTCAATCCACTTGGTGAACTTGTCAAATGCTACTAGAAGATGCGTTCTGCCGCCTTTTGCAGATTTCTTGAGCGGGCCTACCATGTCGAGTCCCCATGTGGCGAAGGGCCAAGATAGCAGTATAGTTTTGAGTTCGGATGCTGGCGCATGGGGTCTGCTGGCGAACTTTTGACAAGGGATGCAACATCGCACGATGTCTTTCGCGTTTCGCATTGCGGTTGGCCAGTAGAAACCTGCTCGAAAGGCTTTGGCCACAAGTGCGCGACTGCTCGCGTGGTGTCCGCATGTGCCTTCGTGAATCTCAATATTAGGGCTTTGCCGTCTTCCTCCTCAATGCACTTTTGGAGTACTTGGAGATGCTGCGTTTGTAGAGCTGTCCATTGATTATGGTGAACACCTTGGATCGTCGGCTGATTCGTTGGGCTTCCGCGACGTCTTGCGGCAAGGTGCCTTGTATCAGGAATCTGAGGAAAGGTATTGTCCAGGTTGGGCCTTCGGGTACTGCTGGTTCGTCCTCCTTGACTGCATTGTTGTCTTCTTCGTCAGCAGCTGGGTTCGCTGTTGCTACCTGTGCTGGTTCACTTGTGTTGCCGGCTTCTGCGGCTGTTCCCGGCGGGGGTGTCTTGGTTTTGATTGATCTTTGGATGATGCTCTCGAGGAAAACTCCAGGAGGGACTAGTCCTCGAGTTGATCCGATGTTTGCGAGCTCGTCTGCTTCTGTGTTATTTGCTCTGGCAATGTAGTTGAGCTCGCATCCGTCGAACTCCCCTTCTAAGGTGTTGTAGAGTTCTGGTATGCTGACATGTTGTGTGCGACTGATTCACAGTCCTTCATTGCTTGTTAAACAAAAAGATTGGAGTCGCTGTAAATTACGAGGCGAGTGGAGCCGCAGGCCTTTGCCATGTGCATGCCATGGAGTGGTGCCTCATACTCTGCTTCATTGTTTGACGCCTTGCCGAAGTTGATCTGGATCACATAGCTAAGCTTATCTCCTTTGGGTGAGATTAGCACGACGCTAGCTCTAGACCCTTGGTGCCTTTTAGACCCGTCGAATAACATCTTCCATGAATTGGAGAGGTCTGGCGGACCGGGTGTACTTCCATCCACTCGACCAGAAAATCTGGGAGTACCTGGGCTTTTATTGTTGTTGGGTGCTTGAATTGTAGGTCGCGAGGGCCGAGTTCGATGTTCCACTCAGCGACTCGACCTGTTGGTCCTGGGTTATTGAGGATGTCGGCGAGTGGTGCGCTGCTCACGATCGTGATGAGGTGCTCATCGAAGTAATGCGTTACTTTTCGTGATGTCCTAACAATGGCATACACGAGCTTCTGGTAGTGCGGGTACCGCTGCTGAGATTTTGTTAGGACCTCACTGAGGTAATAGATTGGCCTTTGTATGCTTTGCACTTTGCCTTCTTCCGCGCGCTCGACGATGAGCGCGGTGCTGACCACGCTGCTACGCGCCTCTATATAGAGGTATAGAGGTTCCTGCTCCTTTGGCACTGCCAATATTGGCGGGGTCGAGAGGGTCTTCTTTAGGTCTGTGAATGCGTTCCGGGCCTCTTCGGTCCACTCGAATTTTCCTCCTTTTCTGAGTAGTTGGTAAAATGGCAAGGTCCTCTCTCCTAACCTGCTGATGAAACGGCTCAGGGTTGCGAGTCTTCCGGTGAGTTGCTGGACGCCCTTGATGTCGACCGGCTCCTGCATCCTTGCGAGTGCTTGGACTTTTTCTGGGTTGGATTCGACTCCTCGGACAGAGACCATGTACCCGAGCAGTTTTCCGGCTGGGACCCCGAACACGCACTTTTTTGGGTTGAGCTTGATCCTGTATCTATTGAGTGCTGCAAAGGTTTATGGAAGGTCGTCGAGTAGTGTGTCCGCGTTGTATGTTTTGACGACGATGTCATCGACATAAACTTGGACATTTCTGCCGAGAGTGAAATACGAGTCAATCCACTCGTAAGTCAAATTTGAAGCGACTCGGAGAGTCTCGCCGTTGTAGGTTCCCTTGGGCGTCTGCTCTATACCGTACCTGTTGCAGTTATAATAAAATGTACCTGTGTCACTCCCCAGAGTGATCATGACACGCTATCTAAACCTAGTTAACTAACAATGCGCAGGGCCAACTGCTGAATATTGCATAAGTAAAAATAGGCAGCATAGGATTAAAGGAATGTACATCAAGGGGCGACAATGATAGGCTATGATTTTGAATAGGTAAGCAACGTAGCAGCAGCAACAATGCCTAGTGCAAGAAATGTACGGAAAATATAGGCGATATCTGGGGAAGGAGAATGGATCTGCTTGCCTGGAAGCTCGACGGTAGGGGTACGGTCGTCGATGAAGTAGTCGAACAAAGGGGGAAGCACCGGCAGCGGTCGCAACGTCTATCGGCAAAAAGTGGGGGGGGGGGGGAGAAACAATAAATACACTACAATTAAGTAATACAGATTCATGACATGGAAAACGTTAACCTAGGGGTGAACTAACGCGGTGCTGCACGGTGTAGACGAAACGGGAATTTAACCGGATGTTTTACCGGCTTCGGGTGATTACCGGACAGACGATCCGGAGGGGGAAAGTCTCGTGTGTGGTATGTTAGAGGAGTGTGGTGGGTATATGGATAGTGTATCCGTATTCGTTATATTTTTCTGAGAAATTTTTATGTATAAAGTTTTTCCATCGGAGTTACGGTTTAAAAGATATTAATTTCTAAAGTTTTAAATCATTTAAATCAATTTCTAGAATTTCTTTTATTATAAAATTAGCATTATCCACAATAGTGCATCTGACTGGTCAAACCTGACAGAGGGGACCCACATGTCACCCTCTGTAATTTTATAATTCATTTTATTTATACAAAAATAGCAGTGGCCCAAATGTCATACACTGATTGTATATAACTCTATTTTAATTAACCTAAATATGCAGTGGGGCCCAACAGTAAGTGACACATGTTTTAGTTAACCAGTTATTTTAATTGAACAATTGACAGGGCCCACATGTAAGTCTGTCAGGAAGTGTTCTCTATTCAAATTAAATTTGTAGATCAATTAAAGGGCAGGGCCCCACTAGTCATACATAGAAGCTAAACATGGGGGGTTAATTGTTAATAGAGGATTAACCTCTAATTAAAATAGGGCCGGCCCCTCAGGCAGTGGCACTGCGTGCCCAGGGCTGGGCTGCTCGAGCACGCCGGCGGCGAGCCAGCACGACAGCGAGGACATCAGCGGAGGAGTGGCGTCGGGGGCGAGGGCGGGCACCAGCAGGCGCGCAACGCGCAGCCAGGGAGGCGGGTCTGCGGGGCATGGGAACATGCTGGAAGGCGGTGGCCGGGCCTTGGCCCGCCGTGGGCGGATGTGGCCACGGGCACGCACGCGGGGGGGGGGGGGGGGCAGGTGTAACAGCCCAGTTTTCACAAAATTTAAAATTTTTGTTTTCGGTGTGAATTGTTTGATTGTCTGATTTGTTTGCGGTGTTTGCATCCCCGATTTATCGATCGGCGATTATTTTCCCCCTCTCTTATCTCGTACCGGACGGAGACCGACCCTTTCCACCCTGACACTCGACCTTTGCGACACCGGGTTTCACCCGAGCACCGTCGCAACCGGCACCAGTCCAGCCATCGCCACCGGAACGCAAACCCCGTTTATTTAATAAACGGATTATTTTATGGGGAGCCCAAAAATGTTGTCGGAATGTCACCGCAGTGAGGTACGATCGACGGGCTCGACGCGCTGAGCGCGTGGTTCGAGATTTCGTCAGAATCGGAGTCTGTATGGATTCTCGGCGGTCATAAACGTGCGACGTAGGATGCGGGAGATAACGGGGGTATTTTCGTCTTCTGTCGAACCACCTACCCTATATAAGGACCCCTCAGCTTCCCCCATAGCATTAGGTTTTCCCTCTTTGGAAAATTGCAGCCACCCCCGTAATCCCCTCAAAATTCTGCCCACAATCCCATCTCCACTGAAACCCTAGATAGCCCCATCCAGAGCCATCAGATCCCCAGATCGACGCTCCAGATGGCGTCACATCACCTCCCAGCCAGCCACCTCCCAGATCGAAACGGGCCCCGCGGGGCCTGGAACCGCCGCCGCCAGGGCCCGCCCGAGCCCATCTGGCGCCCGAGCCGACCACCCCGTCTCCATGGCCGCGCCGCCCGCGCTCCGGCAAGCAAGCCGGCGAGCCGCCGCACGCCCCGGTGAGCTCCTCTAGCCCACGCGCTCCCCCCTCCCCTGGTCCTCACCGCCCCCCTTCTCCTCCTCGCAGCACACCGCCGTCAGCCGCCGCACTGGCCGGCGAGCTGCCATGGCTGCGCCCGAGCCCGCGGTCGCCCCGTGGCCTTCACCGTCGCCGACCTCAGCCGCCCCTCGCCTGGATTCGAAGGCCTCCGCCGCCCTTCCGCGGATCCGGCCGCCACGGGCTCCCAGTCGTGCTGCCCGAGCCGCCTGGACGGAGCGTCGCCGCCCGGCGTCAACGCCGGCGCCGCTGCTCGGGAGCGCCAGGGACGAGCCCCTCATCCAGCCAGCCAGCCAGCCGGGTGGGCCGGCTTGCCCAGCCTCAGCCCAGCCAAGCCGCCCCCAGTCCAGAAGTCGGCCTGGGTCTCGGTCCAAGGTGAGCTGCCCCATTTTTTTATTTTTTCTTCTTTTTTTTCTGTTGGGCCAGGAGATTTGGCCCGTTTAGTTTTTTTTTCTGCTGTTAGGTTTTTTTTATTTGGCAGATTGTATTAGTTTTTTACGGTGCCCGTAACTTTTTAACCGTAGCTCCGATCGCGACGCGTAAAATATGAAACTTGCTTAGTTTTGTGTCTAGTTTAATAATTTGTGCTTGTTTGTCATGTTTGACCTTGTTTACATGTTGTTTGCTTGCTAATTACACTGCCTGTCACTGTAAACTGTAATTGCAATAACTATTTAACCGTTGCTCTGTTTAAAATGTTCTTTATATGTAACTTGACTAGAATTGTATGTAGATTGTGTTTATGCTGTTCTTGCTTACTGATAAAAATAATAAAATATTGTTTAGGGCAAAACAGTACCAAATGCAATATTTATCGTGGGGTCCGCAATAGTTTGCATATATAGGTTTTACCCCCCACTTAAATTGACTAGCCCAGGTAGTTTATTTGTGCTTCACCTCTTGCCATGTTTGTGTGCTATGCCATGCTTCTGTGCTTGCCATGTTAACAACCTTTTGCTCACCTGTAGCTAAACAACTTGAACCGATTCTAAACGTGCGGTATCGTCGTGTGCGACGAGTACTCCACTTAAATTGTTAGTAACCGCTCTCGACGGTAGGTGCGATGTCTCGTGTTGCTTCTTGTTGATGCTTGCTTGTGTTTTGCTCCGTAGTAATAGATGCTTGCTCGTTGATTGCTTTCCAGTGTTTACTTCTTGTGTGCTTCTGCGGATACCTCTCGGAGACGATGCGAGCTTGCGATCGACTACACCTTCTGAACCCGACTTATCAACAGGCAAGACTATACATTACTTATGATCCATTCTATTTCAACCAGCGGTTTGCATGCTAGTATAGGTTAGGTTCGATGTTTGATCCTACCACATGTTTACAGCCTCTTTCAAACCGATACAGCCATGTCCCCTCTCAGCAAACCTTGTACTGCTATGTTAGTATTGCTCGTTGCTCAGCCCCTGCTTAGTATGCATGCTTAGGATGCTACGATGTTACCCTGTTACTCCTTGGTTCGGGATATCACATTATTATATTGTTGTTAATGGTATGATTATTATAATGTTGACTATATTCGACGAAGGATGGAAGGTCTAGGCTATCCCGCCCCGACGCTTTGTTCCATTCGATTCATTTAGGATCCGAGTTCTGGGTATTGGTTTTAAGACTGAGCGTGCCTAACCGCGTGTGGGATTTTATGGGGTCCCCTTTTCTTACCTATCTAGCTTCGAACATTTCTAGTGGTGTCCCGAGCGGATTTACCATTTGAAATCCCGTGTGTGTGCTTGGTGGATCCCCTCGCAATTTTTAAATAACCCGGACCAGCGGAGACATGGTTTCCCTGTTGGTCCACCTTTGACCGGCGAGGGCCCGAGGTCTCACGTGAGGCGTCTCGGTAACCCAAACCCTGTTGAAACGGAAGAGTCCGATCCGAGAGCTTGGCCAGCTTTTGGATTGGTTGTCGACTCCCCGGGGGCCACCCGGATGTAAGGCCCGATATGCGGTACTGTTCCAGATCTAGGTGTTTCCACCCAGATCCGGGGACGAAGCACATATCGGTCCCACCGCGACATATGACAAAGCCATATGCCCCGGATTTCCAACATGATATCACAACATTACAGATACAGGATACAACATCTCATACAATCGGCATACAACTGCCTCAAATACAATACAACAACGGAAGATACATGTCTGAATACAGACTACAAGCAAATGCCTACTGGCAAAGAGAAAAGCATCGATCCCCATAACCACACGGGTCCAGGCCCTCCGCCGGGATCCGCCTAACTAGACGTCGTCGAGTCTCCACGTGAAACGTCGATCATCATACCTGTTGTGGATCAGAACCCTGAAAAGAGTTTGGGGGGTAGTATCATGAGTACAGAGGTACTCAGCATCCAACTGTAGTGGTCATCTGACCCAGCAAGGACTTCATCACTCGTCATTCTAGGACAACTAGTAGTTTACGGTAAGGAAGGGGTAAGTGGTGAGGTTGCTGCCGCACTAGCATGTATAAAGTGGCTAACGATCTAGAGAGTAAGATAAGAAGCCAAGCATTCGATGAGGAATCGCCTCCAACAAGTCTTGCTATCAACTACCTACGCAAACATAACACCTATCCTATCCTTGTCCTCCTCTTCGCATCCCGACGAAGAAGAAGCAGTCAAGGCACACACACGTTGATCAAGTTATATTAAGATTATCTCAGTTGTTGTTGTCTATGAACAAGGAGTAGGTCTCAAGTCGTCCATAACCGTGGACACGGCTTCTCGAAAAGATTTAACCCTGCAGGGGTGTACCAACTGCCCATTACAAGGCTCCGCACGCAAGTCCATCACTCTCAGTTGCTATCCATCACAGGCAACCATTTTATGATTTAGTTCCAAGAGATCCGAAACGACAGGTCCCTGTAACTAACAACGCACAAATCCGGGTGGCCCCCGGTGAGTCGACATCCAACTCAAAAGCCGGCCGCGATCTCGAATCGGCCTCTACCGTCTGGACGAGGTCGGGTTAGCTACCCAAACAGATGTGGGCAGTCCCCTAGCTTCCAGGTGTGGACCAACAAGAGAAACCATGTCTTCGTTGGCCCAAGTTGTTTTAAAAGATATCTGCTAGGAGCGACCCGACAAGATATATATGCATGTTTTCAATTGGTAAATCAGCTTGGGCCACCACTAGAAATGTTTGAAGCTAGGTAGGTTAGAGAAGGGGACCCCATAAAATCCCACACGCGGTTAGGCACGCTCAGTCTTAAAACCAATACCCGGAACTCGGATCCTAGGTGACTCGAATGGAACAAAGCGTCGGGGCGGGATAGCCTAGACCTTCCATCCTTCGTCGAATATAGTCAACATTTATAATAATCATATCATCAACAATAATATAATAATCAGGTGATATCCCAACCCAAAGAGTAACAGGGTAACATCGTAGCATCCTAAGCATGCATACTAAGCAGGGCTGAGCAACGAGCAATAGTAACATAGCAGTACAAGGTTTGCTGGGAAGGGACATGGCTGTATCGGTTTGAAAGAGGCTGTAAACATGTGGTAGGATCAAACATCGAACCTAACATAGACTAGCATGCAAACCGCTGGTTGAAATAGAATGGATCATAAGTAATGTATAGTCCTTGCCTGTTGATAAGTCGGGTTCCGAAGGTGTAGTTGATCGCAAGCTCGCATCGTCTCCGAGAGGTACCCGCGGAAGCACACAAGAAGGAAACACTGGAAAGCAATCAACGGTGCACCACTATTACTACGGAGCAAACACGAGCAAGCATCAACAAAAGCAACATGAGACATCGCACCTACCGTAGAGAGCGGTTACTAACGATTTAAGTGGAGTACTCGTCACACACGACGATACCGCACATTTACGGTGGTTCAAGTTGCTTAGCTACAGGTGATCAAAGAACGGTTATTAACATGGCAACTCAAGCAAGCATGGCATATCACACAAACATTACAAGAGGTGAAGCATAATTAAACTACCTAAGCTAGTCAATTTGAGTGGGGTGAAATCCTAGACATGCAAATTATTGCGGACCCCACGATAAATATTGCATTTGGTACTGTTTTGCCCTAAACAATATTTTATTATTTTTATTAGCAAGCAACAGCAGCAAAAACAAAATCTACATGCAATTCTAGTCAAGTTACATATAAAGAACATTTCAAACAGAGCAACAGATAAAAAGTTATAGCAGTTACAGTTTCAGTGGCAGGCAGTGTAATTAGCAGTCAAACAGCATGTAAACAAAGTCAAACATGGCAACAAAGCACAAATTATTAAACTAGACACAAAACTAAGCAAGTTTCATATTTAAATCGTCGCAATCGGAGCTACGGTTAAAAAGTTACGGCACTGTAAAAATCCTAATACAAACTGCCTAATTAAATAAAAACAACTAGCAGAAAAAAAAACTAGCTGGGCCGAAATCTACTGGGCCCAACTAACAAAAAAAAATAAATAACAGAAAAATAAAAAAAAACGGGCAGCAGGCGCCTCACCCACGGGCTGAGGCCCACTGGCCTGGTCTGGCTCGGCTGGGGCAGGCCGTGGCTGCTGGGCCTGGCGCGGCCCACCTGGCCGGCTGGCTGCGGTTGGAGCGGGCGCACGCTTCGTACTCCTCCCCGAGCGGGAGCGGTAGGCGGCGGCGGCTTGCTCGGCTCGCCGGCCGGCCGCGCGACGAGACGGCGAGGGGGAGGTCGAGGCGGACGCAGGGAAGGGGAGGCGCCGCAAGGTGGCACTGGATCGGGCCGGTGGAAGGGCGGAGGCGTGGTTCCAAGGGGCGGCGGCGAGCTTCTCCAAGCTCCGTCCATGGCGCCATGGCTGCGGTTCCTTGCTGCACAGAGAGAGAGAGGTGAGAGGGAGAAAGAAGAAGAGAGGGGAGACGAAGGGAGAGGAGGAACGAGGGGCCGGGCGCGGCTCCTTGCTGCTGCTCCGGCGGCCGCTGCATCGGGCCGGCGGCACTGGCTACGCCCACGGGCGCGGAAGGCGGCTTCGGGCATGGCTTCTTGGTCAGAGAGAGAGAGGAGAGCCTCCAGGCGACGTGGCACATCCACGGCCGTCGGATCTGACGATCTGATGGCCCAAAACTCATTGGGCTGATTCCAGATCTGGGAGCTAGGGTTTGCAGCGAAAATTGGGGTATTGGGGTCAGATCTGGGGCTGGTGGCTGCCTAGGGAAACCCTAAGTGGGGTGGTGGTCTTTATATAGCATGGGTGGCTGGCAGTTTGCAAAAACATCCCCGGTTTTTATCTCGGGCGCGCGGTGCTATCGTTTCTGACTGCCGGGGGTCCGCAGTACCTCCGATTCGGGTAAAACTTCGAACTGCGCGATCAGTGCGTCGATCCGGAGGCATTCACCTCGCGTTGGAACCGTTCCAAAAACACTTTCCGGCGCGCTATAAAAATATCCCGTTTAATTATTAAACGGGGTTTTTCGTTCCGTTGGCTGCGGCTGGTCTCGTGCGTTTTTCGCGACGGTGATCGAGCGAAACCCGATGTCGCAAGGTCGAGTGTCAGGGTGGCAAGGGTCAGTCTCCGTCCGATACGAGATAAGAGGGGGGAAAATAATCGCCGATCGATAAATCGGGGATGCAAACACCGCAAACAAATCAGGCAATCAAACAATTCACACCGAAAACAAAAAATTTAATTTTTGTGAAAACTGGGCTGTTACAGGCAACACCACCAACAAGGGATCTCGTCCCGAGATCCAGGACGATCCGGGGGAGAGGGGGGGAGAGAAAAGAGAGACGACGATCTTCAAAACCACCAACCAGGGACTCTTCTCCATGTCGACGTCGAACTTCTGTCCAGATAATTTCCGCAGAGAGACGACATCGTCGGAATAACGAAAACGTCAGTGACAAGAGGAAGAACGATCGCGAAAACCAGTTCAAGGGATAGTGGTTTTCGACGCAAGTCATAAAACACCGGCAAAATGATGGATGGCAATGGATGACCCAGATGATATCCAGAATTGGAGAAGCTAAAGGTACTATAGGAATTCCCACCTGAGCTCGGAATCGAGACAATACGCTGCAAGCAAGGCATTGTAACGGTTCCGAAACTCGACACACTCGATCCTAAAGTTTGAAGGGGATAAGGCGAGAATAAAACACTTACGACACTTGTCCTGACCAGAGCAAGGGTAAGGAGTAAAAAGATTCCTACTCTCCGATAACTAACCTAGTAACTAGAAAATAGTTTTGTCTAGACTCGACTTCGGCCAGAGAGGGGATCCTACGGTCGGTAAGGCTCTAATACCAAGTTGTAAGGCCCGATATGCGGTACTGTTCTAGATCTAGGTGTTTCCACCCAGATCCGGGGACGAAGCACATATCGGTCCCACCGCGACATATGACAAAGCCATATGCCCCGGATTTCCAACATGATATCACAACATTACAGATACAGGATACAACATCTCATACAATCGGCATACAACTGCCTCAAATACAATAAAACAGCGGAAGATACATGTCTGAATACAGACTACAAGCAAATGCCTACTGGCAAAGAGAAAAGCATCGATCCCCATAACCACACGGGTCCAGGCCCTCCGCCGGGATCCGCCTAACTAGACGTCGTCGAGTCTCCACGTGAAACGTCGATCATCATACCTGTTGTCGCTCAGAACCCTGCAAAGAGTTTGGGGGTAGTATCATGAGTACAGAGGTACTCAGCATCCAACTGTAGTGGTCATCTGACCCAGCAAGGACTTCATCACTCGTCATTCTAGGACAACTAGTAGTTTACGGTAAGGAAGGGGTAAGTGGTGAGGTTGCTGCCACACTAGCATGTATAAAGTTGCTATCGATCTAGAGAGTAAGATAAGAAGCCAAGCATTCGATGAGGAATCGCCTCCAACAAGTCTTGTTATCAACTACTTACGCAAACATAACACCTATCCTATCCTTGTCCTCCTCTTCGCATCCCGACGAAGAAGAAGCAGTCAAGGCACACACACGTTGATCAAGTTATATTAAGATTATCTCAGTTGTTGTTGTCTATGAACAAGGAGTAGGTCTCAAGTCGTCCATAACCGTGGACACGGCTTCTCGAAAATATTTAACCCTGCAGGGGTGTACCAACTGCCCATTACAAGGCTCCGCACGCACGTCCATCACTCTCAGTTGCTATCCATCACAGGCAACCATTTTATGATTTAGTTCCAAGAGATCCGAAACGACAGGTCCCTCTAACTAACAACGCACAAATCCGGTTGGCCCCCGGTGAGTCGACATCCAACTCAAAAGCCGACCGCGCTCTCGAATCGGCCTCTACCGTCTGGACGAGGTCGGGTTAGCTACCCAAACAGATGTGGGAAGCCCCCTAGCTTCCAGGTGTGGACCAACAAGAGAAACCATGTCTCCGCTAGCCCAAGTTTTTTTAAAAGATATCTGCTAGGAGCGACCCGACAAGATATATATGCATGTTTTCAAATGGTAAATCATCTTGGGCCACCACTAGAAATGTTTGAAGCTAGGTAGGTAAGAGAAGGGCACCCCATAAAATCCCACACGCGGTTAGGCACGCTCAGTCTTAAAACCAATACCCGAAACTCGGATCCTAGGTAACTCGAATGGAACAAAGCGTCGGGGCGGGATAGCCTAGACCTTCCATCCTTCGTCGAATATAGTCAACATTTATAATAATCATATCATCAACAATAATATAATAATCAGGTGATATCCCAACCCAAAGAGTAACAGGGTAACATCGTAGCATCCTAAGCATGCATACTAAGCAGGGGCTGAGCAACGAGCAATAGTAACATAGCAGTACAAGGTTTGCTGGGAAGGGACATGGCTGTATCGGTTTGAAAGAGGCTGTAAACATGTGGTAGGATCAAACATCGAACCTAACATAGACTAGCATGCAAACCGCTGGTTGAAATAGAATGGATCATAAGTAATGTATAGTCCTTGCCTGTTGATAAGTCGGGTTCCGAAGGTGTAGTTGACCGCAAGCTCGCATCGTCTCCGAGAGGTACCCGCGGAAGCACACAAGAAGGAAACACTGGAAAGCAATCAACGGTGCACCACTATTACTACGGAGCAAACACGAGCAAGCATCAACAAAAGCAACATGATACATCGCACCTACCGTCGAGAGCGGTTACTAACGATTTAAGTGGAGTACTCGTCACACACGACGATACCGCACATTTACGGTGGTTCAAGTTGCTTAGCTACAGGTGATCAAACAACGGTTATTAACATGGCAACTCAAGCAAGCATGGCATATCACACAAACATTACAAGAGGTGAAGCATAATTAAACTACCTAACCTAGTCAATTTAAGTGGGGTGAAATCCTAGACATGCAAACTATTGCGGACCCCACGATAAATATTGCATTTGGTACTGTTTTGCCCTAAACAATATTTTATTATTTTTATTAGCAAGCAACAGCAGCAAAAACCCAATCTACATGCAATTCTAGTCAAGTTACATATAAAGAACATTTCAAACAGAGCAACAGATAAAAAGTTATAGCAGTTATAGTTTCAGTGGCAGGCAGTGTAATTAGCAGTCAAACAGCATGTAAACAAAGTCAAACATGGCAACAAAGCACAAATTATTAAACTAGACACAAAACTAAGCAAGTTTCATATTTAAATCGTCGCAATCGGAGCTACGGTTAAAAAGTTACGGCACTTTAAAATCCTAATACAAACTGCCTAATTAAATAAAAACAACTAGCAGAAAAAAAAACTAGCTGGGCCGAAATCTACTGGGCCCAACTAACAAAAAAAATAAATAACAGAAAAATAAAAAAAACGGGCAGCAGGCGCCTCACCCACGGGCTGAGGCCCACTGGCCTGGGCTGGCTCGGCTGGGGCAGGCCGTGGCTGCTGGGCCTGGCGCGGCCCACCTGGCCGGCTGGCTGCGGTTGGAACGGGCGCACGCTTCGTGCTCCTCCCCGAGCGGGAGCGGTAGGCGGCGGCGGCTTGCTTGGCTCACCGGCCGGCCGCGCGATGAGACGACGAGGGGGAGGTCGAGGCGGACGCAGGGAAGGGGAGGCGCCACAAGGTGGCACTGGATCGGGCCGGTGGAAGGGCGGAGGCGTGGTTCCAAGGGGCGGCGGCGAGCTTCTCCAAGCTCCGTCCATGGCGCCATGGCTGCGGTTCCTTGCTGCACAGAGAGAGAGAGGTGAGAGGGAGAAAGAAGAAGAGAGGGGAGACGAAGGGAGAGGAGGAAGGAGGGGCCGGGCGCGGCTCCTTGCTGCTGCTCCGGCGGCCGCTGCATCGGGCCGGCGGCACTGGCTACGCCCACGGGCGCGGAAGGCGGCTTCGGGCATGGCTTCTTGGTCAGAGAGAGAGAGAGGAGAGCCTCCAGGCGACGTGGCACATCCACGGCCGTCGGATCTGGCGATCTGACGGCCCAAAACTCATTGGGCTGATTCCAGATCTGGGAGCTAGGGTTTGCTGCGAAAATTGGGGTATTGGGGTCAGATCTGGGGCTGGTGGCTGCCTGGGGAAACCCTAAGTGGGGTGGTGGTCTTTATATTGCATGGGTGGCTGGCAGTTTGCAAAAACATCCCCGGTTTTTATCTCGGGCGCGCGGTGCTCCCGTTTCTGACTGCCGGGGGTCCGCAGTACCTCCGATTCGGGTAAAACTTCGAACTGCGCGATTAGTGCGTCGAGCCGGAGGCATTCACCTCGCGCTGGAACCGTTCCAAAAACACTTTCCGGCGCGCTATAAAAATATCCCGTTTAATTATTAAACGGGGTGTTTCGTTCCGTTGGCTGCGGCTGGTCTCGTGCGGTTTTCGCGACGGTGATCGGGCGAAACCCGGTGTCGCAAGGTCGAGTGTCAGGGTGGGAAGGGTTAGTCTCCGTCCAATACGAGATAAGAGGGGGGAAAATAATCGCCGATCGATAAATCGGGGATGCAAACACCGCAAACAAATCAGGCAATCAAACAATTCACACCGAAAACAAAAATTTTAATTTTTGTGAAAACTGGGCTGTTACACCGGATTTGTTTGTTGTTAGCTAGAGGAACCTGTCGTTTCGGATCTGTTGGAACTAAATCATAAAATGGTTGCCTGTGATGGGTAGCAACTGAGAGTGATGGACGTGCGTGCGGAGCCTCGTAATGGGCAGTTGGTACACCCCTGCAGGGTTAAATCTTTTCGAGAAGCCGTGTCCACGGTTATGGACGACTTGAGACCTACTCCTTGTTCATAGACAACAACAACTGAGATAATCTTAATATAACTTGATCAACGTGTGAGTGTGCCTTGACTGCTTCTTCTTCGTCGGGATGCGAAGAGGAGGACAAGGATAGGATAGGTGTTATGTTTGCGTAAGTAACTGATAGCAAGACTTGTTGGAGGCGATTCCTCATCGAATGCTTGGCTTCTTACCTTACTCTATAGATCGTTAGCCACTTCATAAATTCTAGTGCGGCAGCAACCTCACCACTTTCCCCTTCCTCACCGTAAACTACTAGTTGTCCTAGAATGACGAGTGATGAAGTCCTTGCTGGGTCAGATGACCACTACAGTTGGATGCTGAGTACCTCTGTACTCATGATACTACCCCCAAACTCTTTTCAGGGTTCTGATCAACAACAGGTATGGTGACCGACGTTTCACGTGGAGACTCGACGACGACTAGTTAGGCGGATCCCGGCGGAGGGCCTGGACCCGTGTGGTTATGGGATCGATGTTTTTCTCTTTGCCACTAGGCATTTGCTTGTAGTCTGTACTCAGACATGTACCTTCCACTGTTGTATTGTATTAAGGCAGTTGTATGCCGATTGTATGAGATGTTGTATCCTGTATCTGTAATGTTGTGATATCATGTTGGAAATCCGGGGCATATGGCTTTGTCATATTTCGCGGTGGTACCGATATGTGCTTCGTCCCCGGATCTGGATGGAAACATCTAGATCTGGAAAAGTACCACATATCGGGCCTTACAACTTGGTATCAGAGCCTTACCGACCGTAGGATCCCCTCTCTGGCCGAAGTCGAGTCTAGACAAAAACTATTTTGTAGTTACTAAGTTAGCTATCGGAGAGTAGAAATCTTTTTACTCCTTACCTTTGCTCTGGTCAGGACAAGTGACGTAAGTGGTTTTATTCTAGCCTTATCCCTTTCAAACTTTAGGATCTCGAGTGTGTGGAGTATCGGAATAGTTACAATGCCTTGCTTGCAGAGTATTGTCTCGATTCCGATCTCAGGTTTGGGAAATCCTGTAGTACCTTTAGTTCTTCCGACTCTGGGTAAATATCTTGGTCATCCGTTGATTTCATTCCTCTTGCCCAGTATCCTCACGATTTGAGTGAGAGTACTTCCTTTGATCGTCACTTTCAACTATCGTTCTTCCTCTTGATCTTTTGATGGTTTCGTTTTCCGACGTTACCGTCTCTCTGCGGAAATTTATCTCAACAGAAGTTCGACGTCGACATGGAGCAGAGTCCCTTGTTGGTGGTGTTGAAGATCGTCGTCTCCCTTTTCTCTCTTCCCCTCTCCCCCGGATCGTCCTGGATCTCGGGACGAGATCCCTTGTTGGTGGTGTTGTATTGTAACAGCCCAGTTTTCACAAAATTTAAATTTTTTGTTTTCTGTGTGAATTGTTTGATTGTCTGATTTGTTTGCGGTGTTTGCATCCCCGATTTATCGATCGGCGATTATTTTCCCCCTCTCTTATCTCGTACCGGACGGAGACCGACCCTTGCCACCCTGACACTCGACCTTTGCGACACCGGGTTTCACCCGAGCACCATCGCAACCGGCACCAGTCCAGCCATCGCCACCGGAACGCAAACCCCGTTTATTTATTAAACGGATTATTTTATGGGGCGCCGAAAAATGTTGTCGGAATGTCACCGCAGTGAGGTACGATCGATGGGCTCGACGCGCTGAGCGCGTGGTTCGAGATTTCGTCAGAATCGGAGTCTGTATGGATTCTCGGCGGTCATAAACGTGCGACGTAGGATGCGGGAGATAACGGGGGTATTTCCGTCTTCTGTCGGACCACCTACCCTATATAAGGACCCCTCACCTTCCCCCATAGCATTAGGTTTTCCCTCTCTGGAAAATTGCAGCCACCCCCCTAATCCCCTCAAAATTCTGCCCACAACCCCATCTCCACCGAAACCCTAGCCCTAGCCCCATCCAGAGCCATCAGATCCCCAGATCGACGCTCCAGAAGGCGCCACATCGCCTCCCAGTATAGCCAGCCACCTCCCAGATCGAAACGGGCCCCGCAGGGCCTGGAACCGTCGCCTTCAGGGCCCGCCCGAGCCCATCTGGCGCCTGAGCCGACCACCCCGTCTCCATGGCCGTGCCGCCCGCGCTCCGGCAAGCAAGCCGGCGAGCCGCCTCACGCCCCGGTGAGCTCCTCTAGCCCACGCGCTCCCCCCTCCCCTGGTCCTCACCGCCCCCTTCTCCTCCTCGCAGCATACCGCTGTCAGCCGCCGCACTGGCCGGCGAGCTGCCATGGCTGCGCCCGAGCCCGCGGTCGCCCCGTGGCCTTCACCGTCGCCGACCTCAGCCGCCCCTCGCCTGGATTCGAAGGCCTCCGCCGCCCTTCCGCGGATCCGGCCGCCACGGGCCGGGCTCCCAGTCGTGCTGCCGGAGCCGCCTGGACGGAGCGTCGCCGCCCGGCGTCAACGCCGGCGCCGCTGCTCGGGAGGGCCAGGGACGAGCCCCTGATCCAGCCAGCCAGCCAGCCGGGTGGGCTGGCCTGCCCAGCCTCAGCCCAGCCAAGCCGCCCCCAGTCCAGCAGTCGGCCTGGGCCTCGGCCCAAGGTGAGCTGCCCCTTTTTTTTCTTTTTTTTTTCTGTTGGGCCAGTAGATTCGGCCCGTTTAGTTTTTTTTCTGCTGCTAGGTTTTTTTATTTGGCAGATTGTATTAGCTTTTTGCGGTGCCCGTAACTTTTTAACCGTAGCTCCGATCGCGACGCGTAAAATATGAAACTTGCTTAGTTTTGTGTCTAGTTTAATAATTTGTGCTTGTTTGCCATGTTTGACCTTGTTTACATGTTGTTTGCTTGCTAATTACACTGCCTGCCACTGTAAACTGTGATTGCAATAACTTTTTATCGTTCCTCTGTTTAAAATGTTCTTTATATGTAACTTGACTAGAATTGCATGTAGATTGTGTTTATGCTGTTCTTGCTTACTAATAAAAATAATAAAATATTGTTTAGGGAAAAACAGTACCAAATGCAATATTTATCGTGGGGTCCGCAATAGTTTGCATGTATAGGTTTTACCCCCCACTTAAATTGACTAGCCCAGGTAGTTTATTTGTGCTTCACCTCTTGCCATGTTTGTGTGCTATGCCATGCTTCTGTGCTTGTCATGTTAACAACATTTTGCTCACCTGTAGCTAAACAACTTGAACCGATTCTAAACGTGCGGTATCGTCGTGTGCGACGAGTACTCCACTTAAATTGTTAGTAACCGCTCTCGACGGTAGGTGCGATGTCTCGTGTTGCTTCTTGTTGATGCTTGCTCGTGTTTTGCTCTGTAGTAATAGATGCTTGCTCGTTGATTGCTTTCCAGTGTTTACTTCTTGTGTGCTTCTGCAGATACCTCTCGGAGACGATGCGAGCTTGCGATCGACTACACCTTCGGCACCCGACTTATCAACAGGCAAGGACTATACATTACTTATGATCCATTCTATTTCAACCAGCGGTTTGCATGCTAGTATAGGTTAGGTTCGATGTTTGATCCTACCACATGTTTACAACCTCTTTCAAACCGATACAGCCATGTCCCCTCCCAGCAAACCTTGTACTGCTATGTTACTATTGCTCGTTGCTCAGCCCCTGCTTAGTATGCATGCTTAGGATGCAAAGATGTTACCCTGTTCCTCCTTGGTTCGGGATATCAAATTATTATATTATTGTTGATGGTATGATTATTATAATGTTGACTATATTCGACGAAGGATGGAAGGTCTAGGCTATCCCGCCCCGACGCTTTGTTCCACTCGAGTCACTTAGGATCCGAGTTCTGGGTATTGGTTTTAAGACTGAGCGTGCCTAACCGCGTGTGGGATTTTATGGGGTCCCCTTTTCTTACCTATCTAGCTTCAAACATTTCTAGTGGTGGCCCGAGCTGATTTACCATTTGAAACCCCGTGTGTGTGCTTGGTGGACCCCCTCGCAATTTTTAAATAACCCGGACCAGCGGAGACATGGTTTCCCTGTTGGTCCACCTTTGACCGGCGAGGGCCCGAGGTCTCACGTGAGGCGTCTCGGTAACCCAAACCCTGTTGAGACGGAAGAGTCCGATCCGAGTGCGTGGCCAGCTTTTGGATTGGTTGTCGACTCCCCGGGGGCCACCCAGATTTGTTTGTTGTTAGCTAGAGGGACCTGTCGTTTCGGATCTCTTGGAACTAAATCATAAAATGGTTGCCTGTGATGGGTAGCAACTGAGAGTGATGGACGTGCGTGCGGAGCCTCGTAATGGGCAGTTGGTACACCCCTGCAGGGTTAAATCTTTTCGAGAAGCCGTGTCCACGGTTATGGACGACTTGAGACCTACTCCTTGTTCATAGACAACAACAACTGAGATAATTTTAATATAACTTGATCAACGTGTGAGTGTGCCTTGATTGCTTCTTCTTCATCGGGATGCGAAGAGGAGGACAAGGATAGGATATGTGTTATGTTTGCGTAAGTAGCTGATAGCAAGACTTGTTGGAGGCGATTCCTCATCGAATGCTTGGCTTCTTACCTTACTCTCTAGATCGTTGGCCACTTCATAAATGCTAGTGCGGCAGCAACCTCACCACTTACCCCTTCCTTACCGTAAACTACTAGTTGTCCTAGAATGACGAGTGATGAAGTCCTTGCTGGGTCAGATGACCACTACAGTTGGATGCTGAGTACCTCTGTACTCATGATACTACCCCCAAACTCTTTTCATGGTTCTGATCGACAACAGGTATGGTGACCGACGTTTCACGTGGAGACTCGATGACGACTAGTTAGGCGGATCCCGGCGGAGGGCCTGGACCCGTGTGGTTATCGGATCGATGTTTTTCTCTTTGCCACTAGGCATTTGCTTGTAGTCTGTACTCAGACATGTACCTTCCGCTGTTGTATTGTATTAAGGCAGTTGTATGCCGATTGTATGAGATGTTGTATCCTGTATCTGTAATGTTGTGATATCATGTTGGAAATCCGGGGCATATGGCTTTGTCATATGTCGCAGTGGGACCGATATGTGCTTCGTCCCCGGATCTGGATGGAAACATCTAGATCTGGTACAGTACCGCATACCGGGCCTTACAGCAGGGGACCCGTGGGCGTGGGTTTTGGCCACCTGCGTACGGGCGCCCGACCAGTAGCGCACACGGGCGGGAGGGTTCGGAGCCCCGGCCATGGCGGCCGCACTCACGGGCTCGTCGGGTCCGGCGGGGAGGGATCTACGACACGACAATTGGTGGAGGGGAAAGGGGAAATGGTGCAGCGGCTCACCATGAGGTCCGGGGAGAGGTCTGGAGGCCGGAGGGGGAACGACAGCGAGGAAACCTACGCGGCTGGGCGGCGGCCTTGGCGGGAAGGTTGGACCTGATTCCGGCGATGCAGAGGGCGGCGGCGATGGTGGACGGCTTGGGGTGAGGGAGTCGACCGTGGGGAGGACTCCGAACACGTCGGCATGGCGACGCGGGGCCGTTGGCCGCGCGGGCATCAACGGCGCGGCGAGGTCGCAGGACGGCGAGCCCGGCGAGCGAGGACAGTGGGAGGATGGGGAGAAACGGGGGGCGGCTAGGGTTCGGGGAGGGGCATGGGTCTTCTTGTACCCCGGGGGGAGCTGGGGATGGACGACACGGAGGTAGCCGTGGCCATGGCGCCATGGGATGGCTTCCACGCACTGTGAACAGGGGAGGGGAGGAAGAAGACAAGGGATGTGGGAAGATGGGCTAGGCCGGGGTGGTTTGCCCAGGGCGTAGGATAGGTGTTTCCTTTTTTTGCTTTTTTGTGCATTTCATTACTGTTTTATTTGTTTAGCCATCATTTGGGTTTTTGTGAAATATGATACTTGTACTAATATTAGTGTTACACTTTCCCATGATGCCACAAAAAGTTTGGGGCAGAACAAAATTCATTTGGTAATTCTGTTGAATATGCAGTGGGTAAATGGTGTTGTTATAACACTGGTTTGAATTATTTGTAATATTTATTTATTGCAATAAATACCCAAGTTTGGTTTAACATGGTCCACTGTTTTTAGGCATTTAACAAAATTGGTTGCACAATTTTTGGTCAAGATTTATTTGCCACTTTGTTTTTAATATCAAGCAAAAGGGTTTTTGGAATTTGATTTGATTCAAACATGATCAAGCCATGATTATCAACAGTAATTGTCATTAGCAAAAGTGATTACTGTTACATGACACTGAGGGTGATACAAATCTCCCCCACTACAAGAATTCTCGTCCCGAGACTTTAAGCGGTAGAGGGGAAAAGATCGGGGTATTCCTCACGAAGACGATCTCCGCGTTCCAAAGTGGCTTCATCTTCAGAATGATTCAACCACTGAACTTTGAGGAACTTGGTTGTCTTGTTGCGGGTTCGACGTTCAGACTAATCAAGAATGTGGCTCGGATGTTCTTGATAAGACACGTCCTGCTGCAGTTCAAGAACTTCATGATCCATTGCTTGGATAGGATCCTTGAAGCAGCGACATAGTTGCGACACGTGGAAGACATCATGAACTTGGGAGAGGTTCAGTGGCAATTCCAATCGGTATGCCACTGGTCCACTTCTGGAAAGGATACGGAACGGGCCGACGTATCGAGGAGCTAACTTGCCTTTGATCCCGAAACGATGAGTGCCCCACATGGGAGTTACACGGAGGTAAGCTTGTTCGTCGGGTTGATAGACCATTTCCTTGTGCTTACGGTCATAGTTGCTCTTCTGATGGGACTGAGCGGTCTTCAAATGCTCACGGATAACGAGAACTTGGTATTCAGTATGTTGGATAATATCCGGACTGATGAGTGCTTGTTCCCCAGTTTCTGAACAATTCAGAGGGGTTCGACACTTACGTCCATAGAGAACTTCAAAGGGTGCCATCTTCAGACGCCTGATATCTATTGTTGTACAAGAATTTAGCAAATGGAAGGGATTTCTCCCATTTCTTACCGAATGATATGACACAAGCTTGAAGCATGTCTTCAAGCACTTGATTGACTCGTTCAACTTGGCCTTGTGACTGGGGGTGATAAGCGGTGCTGAAGTTTAGGTGAGTGCCCATTGCTTCTTGGAAACTATCCCAAAATCTTGAGGTGAAATTGCTGCCACAGTCTGAACTGATCTCTAACGGAATACCGCGGAGGGACACAATTCTGGAAAAATACAAGTCTGCTAACTGACTAGAAGAGATCGTCTCCTTGACTGGCAGAAAGTGGGCAACCTTGGAGAACCGGTCGATGACGACAAAGATAGCATCATGAACCTTCTGTGATCGGGGAAAACCCGTGACGAAGTCCATCTCGATATTGTCCCATTTCCATTCAGGAATAGAGAGTGGTTGCACAGTTCCAGCAGCCCTTTGATGTTCGGCTTTGACGCGACGGCAAACGTCACATTCATCAACATAACGATCAATGTCTTTTTTCATGTTAGACCACCAATACCGCTGACGAATGTCTTGGTACTACCAGGGTGAATCGACAAGGGGGTATCATGAGCTTCTTTCAGGACATCAGGGGTGTAGTTCAGGTTGTCCTTGGCTACCGGAACCACTAAACGACCCTTGAAGTACACCACATCATCATCATTTGCATCAATAGTGAAGAGTGAGGGCTTTCCGCTGGCGACATGGCGCTTAATCTTCGCAATGTCAGAGTCATAATGTTGTATTGTCTTGATGCGGTCAACGAGGTTTGGTTTGAGAACCAGGGAGTTCACATATCCCTGCGGAACAATTTCAATGTCCAGCTTGCGGAGCTCTTCATACAGGAGTGGCTGCTGTACTTGAACCTCAAGTTCACTACAAAAGGCTTTACTGCTCAAGGCATCGGTCATCACATTAGTTTTGCCAGGGGTGTAATGAATATCCATGTTGAAATCAGCTATTGTCTCGAGCCATCTTTGTTGGCGAAGATTCAGGTCTGGCTGAGTAAACAAGTACTTCAGGATTTGGTAATCGGTGTAGATCTCGCAACGATTACCAATGAGGTAATGTCGTGTAAGGCCCGATATGCGGTACTGTTCCAAATCTAGATGTTTCCATCTAGATCCGGGGACGAAGCACATATCGGTCCCACCGCGACATATGACAAAGCCATATGCCCCGGATTTCCAACATGATATCACAACATTACAGATACAAGGATACAACATCTCATACAATCGGCATACAACTGCCTCAAATACAATACAACAGCGGAAGATACATGTCTGGGTACAGACTACAAGCAAATGCCTAGTGGCAAAGAGAAAAACATCGATCCCATAACCACACGGGTCCAGGCCCTCCGCCGGGATCCGCCTAACTAGTCGTCGTCGAGTCTCCACGTGAAACGTCGAGCACCATACCTGTTGTCGATCAAGAACCCTGAAAAGAGTTTGGGGGTAGTATCATGAGTATAGAGGTACTCATAATCCAACTGTAGTGGTCATCTGACCCAGCAAGGACTTCATCACTCGTCATTCTAGGACAACTAGTAGTTTACGGTAAGGAAGGGGTAAGTGGTGAGGTTGCTTCCGCACTAGGATTTATGAAGTGGCTAACGATCTATAGAGTAAGAAAAGAAGCCAAGCATACGATGAGGAATCGCCTCCAACAAGTCTTGCTATCATCTACTTACGCAAACATAACACCTATCCTATCCTTGTCCTCCTCTTCGCATCCCGATGAAGAAGAAGCAGTCAAGGCACACACACACGTTGATCAAGTTATATTAAGATTATCTCAGTTGTTGTTGTCTATGAACAAGGAGTAGGTCTCAAGTCGTCCATAACCGTGTTCACGACTTCTCGAAAAGATTTAACCCTGCAGGGGTGTACCAACTGCCCATTACAAGGCTCCGCACGCACGCCCATCTCTCTCAGTTGCTACCCATCACAGGCAACCATTTTATGATTTAGTTCCAAGAGATCCGAAACGATAGGTCCCTCTAACTAACAACGAACAATTCCGGGTGGCCCCGGTGAGTCGACATCCATCTCAGGAGCCGGCCGCGCTCTCGATCTGGTCTCAACCGTCTGTCGCAGGTTTGGATAGCCGGTTAATCATACATGGGACACCGGGTCCTCAGCCGGACAACTTGGGCCAGCAAGGGAACTAAGTCCTCACTGGTCCAGGTTGGTTTGAAAACAACTGGCGGCCGACCAGCACACACACGGTTTTAAATGGTAAATCAGCTTGGGCCACCACTGGAAATGTTTGAAGCTAGGTAGGTAAGAAAAGGGGACCCCATAAAATCCCACACGAGATTAGGCACGCTCAGTCTTAAAACCAATACCCGGAACTCGGATCCTAGGTGACTCGAATGGAACAAAGCGTCGGGGCGGGATAGCCTAGACCTTCCATCCTTCGTCGAATATAGTCAACATTAAAATAATCATAATATCAACAACAATAATAATAATTATGTGATATCCCAAACCAAGGAGTAACAGGGTAACATCGTAGCATTCTAAGCATGCATACTAAGCAGGGGCTGAGCAACCAGCAATAGTAGCATAGCAGTACATGGTTTGCTGGGAGGGGACATGGCTGTATCGGTTTGAAAAAGGCTGTAAACATGTGGTAGGATCAAACATCGAACCTATCCTAAACTAGCATGCAAACCGCTGGTTGAAATAGAATGGATCATAAGTAATGTATAGTCCTTGCCTGTTGATAAGCCGGGTTCCGAAGGTGTAGTCGATCGCAAGCTCGCAACGTCTCCGAGAGGTACCCGCGGAAGCACACAAGACGGTAAACACTGGAAAGCAATCAACGAGCAAGCATCTATTACTACGAAGCAAACACGAGCAAGCATCAACAAGAAGGCAAAACGAGACATCGCACCTACCGTCCAGAGGCGGTTACTAACAATTTAAGTGGAGTACTCGTCACACACGACGATACCGCACATTTATGGTGGTTCAAGTTGTTTAGCTACAGGTGAGCAAAGGTTGTTAACATGGCATAGCATAGAAGCATGGCAACAGATGAAGAATAAATAAACTATTTTATCTAGTCACTTTAAGTGGGGGTAAAACCTATACATGCCAACTATTACGGACCCCACGATAAAAATGGAATTTGGTACTGTTTTGCCCTAAACAATATTTATTATTTTTATTAGCAAGCAAGAACAGCAAAAACACAATCTACATGCAATTCTAGTCAAATTACATATAAAGAACATTTTAAACAGAGCAACGGTTAAAAAGTTATAGCAGTTACAGTTTATAGTGGCAGGCAGTGTAATTAGCAGTTAAACAACAAGTAAACAAGCTCAAACATGGCAAAAAACAACATTTTAATAATCTACGCGCAAAACGGAGCAACTTTCATGTAGAAAGCGTCTCCATCGGAGCTACCGGTGAAAAGATATAGCTACCGCAATAAAACAACACAATCTGCCTAAATAAATGAATAAAACCTAGCAAAAAAACTAAATGGGCCAAAACTAGTGCTATTGGGCCCAACAGAAATAAAAACAGAACTAATAAAAAAAATAAAAAAAGGGGGGCAGCCTCACCTCTGGGCCGTGGCCCATCTGGCCTGGGAGGCCTGGCGGCTGGGCTGGCTGGCGCTGGCTGCTGCTGGGCCGCGCGGCTGGAGGCGGCCCACCTGGGCGCAACGACCGGCTCGTGCCTCGTCTCCACGACGAAGACCGCAGCGGCGGCAGATGGCTCGCCGGCCGGCCGGCGAAGTGGCGAGGCGGTGCGAGGAGGGGGGGGGGGGGGTCCAGGAGGCATAGGAGAGCGGCGCCGGTCCGGATCCGGCAGGGCAAGGTCGCCGGCGGGTCCAAGGGCGGCGGCTTGAAGCTCGAGGCCGGGCCGAGGTGCTCCCATGGCGCGGCGAGCTTCACGGCGGCTTGAATGCACAGGAGAGAGGGAGATCAGGGGAGAGAGGAGAGGAGGAGGAAAGGGGGCGCGGTGCAGGGGCTCCTCACCGGAGGCGGCAGCGGCGTCCTCGGGCGGTCGCGAGCTTCGGAGCTCCATGGCCATGGCGTGGAGGCGGCTCGGGGAGGAGCACGGGCGGCTATGGGAGAGAGAGATGACGTGGCCAGATCTGGGCCGTCGGATCGCCAGATCTGACGGTCCAGATCGCCTGGGGGCTAGGGTTGCGAAAAATGGGGGCACAACTGGGGGTGTGGCTGCAAATTTGGGCTCAGGGAAACCCTAAGTGGGGGTGGGAGAGTGGTGGTCTTTATATAGACCCGGTGGCTGGCAGTTTGCAAAAACATCTTTGGTTTTTCTCTCGCGCGCGCGGTGCTCACGTTTCTGACCGCCGGGGGTCCGCAGTACCTCCGATTCGGGTAAAACTTCAAACTGCGCGATCAGCACGTCGAGCCGGAGGCGTTCACCTCGCGTTGGAACCGTTCCGAGAACACTTTCCGGCGCGCTATAAAAATATCCCGTTTAATTATTAAACGGGGTTTTTCGTTCCGTTGGCTACGGCTGGTCTCGTGCGGTTTTCGCGACGGTGATCGGGTGAAACCCGGTGTCGCAAAGTTCGAGTGTCAGGGTGGCAAGGGTCGGTCTCCGTCCGATACGAGATAAGAGGGGTTAAAATAATAGTCGATCGATAAATCGGGGATGCAAACACCGCAAACAAATCAGACAATCAAACAATTCACACCGAAAACAAATTTTTTATTTTTTGTGAAAACTGGGCTGTTACATGTCGCCACAGCTTCAATGCATAAATTACTGCTGCCAATTTGAGATCATGCGTTGGATACTTATCTTCGTGAGAACACAACTGACGAGAGCCATAAGCAATCACACGACGCTCTTGCATTAGGACACAACCTAATCCTTGACGAGACGCGTCGCAGTATATCACGAAGTCCTTCTGAGTATCAGGGGGGGCAAGCACTGTGGGAGAAGTGAGCTTGTCCTTGAGGGCTTGAAAAATTTCTTGAAATTTATCAGTCCACTCAAACTTAACGCCTTTGTGAAGCAGATTAGTCAAAGGCTTGTCAATCTTGGAGAAGTTCTCGACGAAACGGCGACAATAGCTAGCGAGTCTGAGGAAGCTTCTGACTTGCTTGATAGTCTTGGGAGGAGTCCAGTCAAGAATACCCTGAATACATTCTGGGTTGACGGCAACGCCATCCTTGGAAATCACATGACCAAGATAGGTTACTTCGGGAAGCCAGAACTCACACTTGAATACTTAGCATAGAGTTTGTGTTCTCGAAGCTTTTCTAGAATAAGATGAAGGTGTTCAACATGTTCCTCTTCATTCTTGGAGTATACCAAGATATCATCCAGATAAACCACAACGAACTTGTCGAGGTTGTCAGAACCCCAACTTAGGTAAGTGCTAGGGTTTCATTGTGCCTTTGCATCATGCCAAAAATTCAAAAGAAAAATCAAAAATGGGGAAAAGAAAAGCCCTGAGAATTTAATTCAAGTGGCCAGACAAAAAATTGTTCCAAAAATTCCTCTGGTATTTTTGAAAAGTCTTATAAATATGCATGATCACATATAAAGTGAAGTGGGTCCCACTGCATGCACCAAGATTTTTCAAGTATTCCAAACAGGGCTTGGAAATTAAATAATACCCCTATTTGAGTTGAAATTCAAATTAATTGAATTTCAAAAATCTCCAAAACTTGTGAGTGGCTAGCTATATATTTTATAAGCCCACATAAAAGTTTTCAAGATTTTATAAAATGCTTTGCTATTTTTTTACAAAGAAAAACAAAATAGCAGAAAAGTTTAAAAGAAAAAGAAATAAAGACAAAGAGGGGAAAAGAGGCCTGACTCATTCCCCAGGCCCATCTGGCCGGCTCAGCCCAGCCACCCGCTGTTGTCGTCTACCCCCAAGCAGCTCGCTGTCGAGCATGCCGGGGGCGACGACTGCCACCGCGATGGCCAGAGGCTTCTAGGCCTCCCCCTCGCCTCCAGGCTCGCCGCGAGGAAGCCCAGAAGCCCCCTCCCCTTTACCGTCACTCTCTGCTCTCTCTGCGTCCTTCCCCTCGTCGTTTCCTCAACGGCCGAAGCGCACCAGAGGGCGCGGCCGCGCGCACGCGTGCTCCCAGCCAGCAAGAGCTCCAGCCAAGTTGTCCAGAGGGAGCGCCGGGAACTCCTACGTCTTCGTGCAGAAGATGGCCAGCTCCTTCGCCACGTAGACGCCGGATTCCTCCACAAGTCGTCGCCGGAGCCGCACTTCCGCCGCCGTCGATTCGCCGCTTGCAGCACTTCCCCGACCCCGCCGTGGACGTCATCGTTCTCCTCGTGCTCCGGTGAGCAGATCCCCCCTATTCCCGCCTCCTCCCGTGCCCCGGAGCCCGATTCCGACGAGGTCCAAGCTCCGGCCGCAGCCTTGTTGAAGCTGTCGTCGCGCACGGCCTCCCTGGCGTTCCCCTACAGGGCGCAACAGACGCGGAAGGCCACGGGGGTCATTTTGGTGTTCATCCCATGCCCCCCCGTGCTCGATTCCGAGCTTCGGCGAACCTCCGCCGCACGCCGTGGTCGCCGCCGGCTAACCTCCGGTGGGTAGATTAGCTTAAGGCTAATCACCCCCACTAACCACCCCAGCAGCCACTAACTGTGGGCCCTGGCCCCCCTAATGGCCTATGTTATTTTTAATCCAACCGGGGTTAATCCCTGAGAGACTGACATGGGGGACCCAGCAGTCAGACCCCCCCCTGACGTCACTGTGACGCAGGGATGACGCAGTAAATAATTTTCTGTTTTAAAAAGAATTAAAAGAAATTAGAAAAATCCAGAAAATAGCCCAAACTTTGGAAATTCATAAATAATTCATATTAACTCCAAATTGGACAAATAATATGTCTAAAATTATCAGAAAAATACAAGGATTATGAATATGCAATTTGTTTTCATGTTTGACCATTTTAAAATGGGTGAGCAGTAGCAAACATGCATATGGATCCTTTTCAAATTCAAATTTGGAGTGATTTTGCAAATGATTTTGCAACACCCTTAATTCAAATGGATTCATCCACACATCAGAGACATTACTTCAACCATACCACATCACTTCATGATCAAACTTTTCAAGTGAACTTTCATGCATTTAAATGCATTTGAAATTCATCGATAAATTAAATGGAGTTTGAATTTGCATTTCAAATGCAATATACTCCTTTTAAATGGAATGCTCAACACATCAGTACCTTGAACATCACCATTACAATCTTATTCATGTGATTGTGCATTGTACATTATGTTGATCCTATGATTGTCATGTTGCTGATAGAAGTGGAGCAGGAATCCGAGATCACCCCTTTGTTGAAGACCCCGTGACTGAACCTCGTCAGCAAGGCAAGCAGACCCCATTGATCATGTCCATAAAATCCCACTTCCCTCTCAGTCTCGCTTATGCATGTTTAGGAGATCACCTTGTATCGATTCTACCACATAGTTGAACCCATATCCGATGCATGACCTATCATCTTGTCACAGTAGTAAGAAAACCACAATCCTAGCAGATGTAGGAGTTGGTTGATATCATGTGGCCCCTGCAACTGTTACTGCTTATTGCATGCTTAGAGTTTACAATGAGGATGTTTTTGATGTGAGTCGGGATGGTAGTGAACATGGTGTTGAAGAAAGTGAAACTGTGTTGGTGAATCTACCCTAATACAAGGTGAACGATGAGAGGCTGTGTAGGAGTACACAGTGGGTTGTCTCGTTGAACACCGCCCTAAGCCCGAGTTCTTGTGTGGTGATCCAAGACGAAGAGTACTACCACATGTTGGGCACATGGACCCCCTCTCAACCTACTAACTCACCCCTTCTCAATTCAATGAGTCGCATTAGTTCGGAGGTCTGGTAGGTCTGTGGCATGGTCTGCGAAGTGGAAGAACAGCTATTCAGACCGGCTTGGGACCCTGCACACATCTTCTGGGACCACATCGGTAAACCGGCCGGGTTCACGATGTGGATTCCAGCCCAGATAGGCGTCTCCATTGAATTTGAGTTGGCTGTGAGGTAAAAGTTGTGAGTATTATCCTCGCCGGCACCTCTTGAACGGTGTCGAGTACAAAGGCGGTAACTAATAGTTTCATCTGTGTAGCAGTACACCCCTGCAGGGTTAATAAAATATTCGAATAGCCGCGTCCGCGGTAAGGGACTACTTGGAGAGCTGTGCTCGATTATTAGACAACTTGAACTGGATACTTCTAAAACTCGCAAGATAAGCGTGAGTGCTATGGTGTGCTCCTCGTGGGGAAGTCGAGGAAGTAATCATAGTGGTGTAATTGGTTGAAGAGATGTAGTGGACTCGTGTACGCTTCTTACCTCAAGTCTGGTACTCGTAATTCAGGACTAGCCAAGTCAAAGCTGGCACTTCTGCAAGTGAAACCCCACCTCCCTTTACCTTGATACATATGCATGAGTAGTATAGCTCCTATGTAAGTCTTGCTGAGTACGATTTTGTACTCACGTTTGCTTAATCTATGTTTTAGATGAACCCACCGACCCCGATGATGGCTTCTCCCCGAAGCTCGAAGAATGAAGACTCAGACCAAGACCAAGCTAGTGTAGTCCCAGTCAGACGACTGGTTCCCTCATGGAGGCCTTGTTTTTAGATAAGGCTTCTCTAAGCCATTTGTTAAACTTGCCTGTACTCAGACCTACTTTGCTTCCGCATGTTTGATGTAATGTTGGATCACATACTTGTGATCTCTGTGTGCACTCTGTAAGAGTTATTAATAAAGATGTATACATTGTAGAGAATTGCAATGATACCTGCTGTTCATACTAGACATGTGTGCTGCGTGTATGTTTATAACATGCATGTCTTAGTATGGGTTTTCGAGACCTTAGTTGTGATCTGGCTGGCGGTCTTTCATACACCAAGTGGCCCTTAGATGTGCGCAGCTTGGGGCATCGCGATGCGATTGTTCGAGACTCCGTCTCGTGCACACTTTGATGTATGATCGAGCCCGCCCTAGACCCCGACTAAGTGATCGGGCTGGAGTAAGTCTATGTAAGGGTTATAATAAAATCGATAGTATGGTTGAGGCGACTTGTCTATGAGTATGGGAGTTCACCACCCATATCATTTAGACTTGTGTGCGGACGATGAGGACCCATTTCAGTTGATCATCCGGCCTGGATGGGATGCCCCTCACGTTCGATGCTTTCCGAGAATGTTCTGTGCTTGGCCTTGTCTGCTTAGACAAGTGGGTACGGTTCTCGGCTCTCCATATGATTGTGTTGTAGCGAGGCTTGCATACGCTAACCTCGGGTCCCGACAGAGGTATTCCATGAATATACCGTTCATCAATCGGGAGAAATTGGCTGGGGCAGTGGTCAGGCCAAAAGACATGACGGCGTACTCGTATGAACCATAACGAGTAATGAAAGCGGTCTTCAGAATGTCCTCCTCGCGGACCCTGATCTGATGGTAACCCAACCTCAAATAGAGTTTCGAGAACACCGTAGATCCAGTTGGTTGATCATATAGATCGTTGATTCGAGGAAGCGGATACTTGTTCTGTATTGTTGCCTGGTTGATAGGTCGGTAATCTTGGACCAAACGGTTTGTTCCATCGCTCTTCTTGACAAAGAGCGAAGGTGCTCCCCAAGTAGAGGAACTTGGATGGATCAAGCCTTTGTGGAGTGCCATGTCGATCTCCTCTTCAGTTCAAGGAGGTGGTGAGGCGGCATCTTATAAGGGCGCTGAGCAATAGGGACGGTGCTGGGATTCAAGTCGATGACAAATTCGACTTCTCTGATCGGGGGTATTCTCGGCAATTCTTCTAGAAAGACTTTTGTAAAATCGCGAACGACTGGAACGTTCTCTATCCCTTCAAGAGTTGAGGCATTCAATGCATTCAGAGCATATATCTGGCTTTTGGCATGGTGAGCTGTTTGGGCCGAGTACAAAATCTTCTTGCCAGACGGGTGAGTGAGCTGAACTGTCTTAGTGGCACAGTGGATATGGGCATCATGTGTCCCCAACCAATCCATAACGAGGATGACATAAATGTTGGACGACTTGAGGACAATAAGAGGAGCAGGGAACAATAGACCCACAATTGCAATGGTGGTATCGGGGCTCATCATGGTGGCACGACTCTGAGACCCAACGACATTTACCGCTAAAGGAGTGGCCAAGGGTTTCATAGCTATTCCATGCAACTGAGCAAACGATTGGGACATAAATGAATGCGATGCCCGGAATAAAAAAGAACAGACGCTGGCGCTGAATTGACGAGAAGGGTACCCACCACCATTTTTGGAGACTCGCGAGCTTATTCCATCTTGACATGGGTGACTTGAGCACAACTCATTGCAGACGGCCTATCCTTACAGTCCCTGAAACGACGATTTCGACCGCTCTTCTTATGACTACCAGGGGGACATGGTGCATTCTGAGGCTGAACCGGGCGACAGTTGACAGCACGGTGACCTGGTTGTCCACACTTGTGGAATAAGCCATCATTCTGGGGAGGAGCCATAATATTGGGCTGTACAGTCGGAATCGTTAGCTGTCTTGGAGGCGGAGGCAGACGAGGTGCAATATAAGACGACCTTGGCGTCGGGGTAGGTCGACGGTGGACATTGTGTGGGATGTAGACTTGAAGTTTCTGAGCGGGTCGTCTCGAGGATGGGCCAACATCTCGAGTACACTTGAGTGTTTCGCGGTGCTCCACGAGAGCAGTTTCAACTTGAAATGCCTTGCTGACGAGCGTCGCAAAGTTTGCGAAATCATTAACAACCAATGCGAGTTTCATGTCGGGATGCAATCCTTCACGGAATTTCTCCTACTTGCGAGCATCAGTGTCAACATAATCCTCAGCATAACGAGACAGTTCAAGGAATCTCCTATGATATTCAACAACAGTTGCCGTGCCTTGTCTAAGTTTGAGAAAATTCTTCTTCTTCTAGTCCATTAGACCTCGAGGAATGTGCCATGCACGAAAAGAAAACTGGAATTCTTGCCAAGTGGTCATAGTCCTAGCAGGCAGCACACACCTATGACTTTCCCACCATTGAGCGGCTGAACTCTTCAGATGAAATGCCGCAAACGTGACGTAACTGGTCGGGGCAACATTATCTGACTTCATCTCAAACAAGATGTCACGGAGGTAATCATCAGCATCCATCGGATTGGTGGAGTTGCGGAAAATAGACGGGTTGAGGTGCATGAACTCTTGCAGTGTGATTGGGGCATTCTGGTTTGGAAGCCGGGCCATTACTCCGGCCATGAATTGACGGTTCAGATCAAACTGCTTACGGATTAGTTCAAACTGCTGCATCATTGCGGCCATGTAATCTGGCAGCGGAGGTGGATCGTTGGCACCACGACCATGACCAGCCATCCTGCTAGAATTTAACAGGGGTATTTCAGCGATGAAAATTTAACGAGATACTGGAAAGAACCATGAGGTAATGCGACAACGAAGAGGAGGCGCGGATATATAGGAGTAGTCATATAATACATACACATCCACGCATGGAGTCAATAAAAAATCGGGCATCATAACGTCGTAGAAATTAAGGAAAAAGGACACACTAGGCGGCGCGCAGACCGCGGTAAGGAATACACGACACGACATAGCTAAGGCTATGTCAATCACGCCGCAAGAAAATTGTTGGCCACAGGAATTTGTGCCAGGGAACGCGCGGCCTGCCCCGAATGAGAAAGGGGATCCGCGGTATGGGATCTGGGTCAGAACTCCTGCGACACGACTCAATAGAGGGTTAAGAAGCAGAACGCCGGGTGGAATCAATGAGGACGTGATCCTAATGTCAGAGTTAGTAAACCTTACCAGCAAGCATAAGAGAGCAGAGCCCAGAGCATAGATACGGAGAAAAGGATGCTAATACCATAGACATCACGACGGGGTGATATCGATGTGGGCCCGTAAGCCAAACATTAAGTTAGCAAAATAGTTTTCCAAAGACTAGACTCAACTTCGACCAGGTAGTGGGTGGGTGGCTTCCTACAGGCAGTCGGCTCTGGTACCAACTTGTGACGCCCCAAAAATCAAGCCGTGTATAGTAATCATACACGCAAGGTACACGATCGAGATCAGGGACTCATGGTAAGATATCACAACACAACTCTACAAATAAAATAATACAAGCTGTAGAATACAAGCCAGGGGCCACGAGGGGCTCGAATACAACAACTCGAAAGCACAAAGTTAGCGGAAGCAATAGTATCTGAGTACAGACACAAGATACACATGATTTGCCTTAAGAAGGCTAGCACAAAAACAACAACGATCGAAAAGGCGAGGTCTCCTGCCTGGGAACCTCCAAACTACTACTGGTCATCGGGGATCTCCATGTCGTAGAAGGCATCGGGGATCTTCACGTTGCGGTGGTCGGCATCGGGGATCTCCTGCTCCGGGACGCCTTGCGTCAGATTGCAGCAACCGATCGGGTATATAAAACAAAGGGGGGGGGGGATAAAGCAAGGGTGAGTATCTAGCATACCTGTGAGTCTTACGTCCGCTACTAAGCATTTATGCATTGGTATCAAATGGAAAGGGGAGGCTATATATAGTGGACTGAATGGTAGAAAGTCATGATAAGATTGAGAAGCTAGGCCTATCGAAGACTAGCATCTTCCGACGAGTCTTGCAGCACAAGAAGAGAACAGCCAATAGTTCATATAAAGCATAAAGTAATAATGCAACAGAAGTTGCTGCAACATTGTATAATAGTAAGTTGTAATAATTCACAATTATAAATGCCTCCGAGTTCCCTTCCTCAACTTCCCTGCGAGGAAGAGAAACCGGAACCAACAGTTTAATAGTAATAGTTTGTAGTAGTAGGCTCTGGCTTCAGCATAAAGCGTCCTGTTACCGTGGACACGGCTATTCGAATAGATCATCTTCCCTGCAAGGGTGCACTACTGTTCAGCCTGCATGCTCGGATCTACAGGGTGGCGTACACCTTGTTAGGGAATTCCCCACTGATACGCGAGAGATGATAATTGCTTCTCGCCCTTCTTTGGTTACCCTAAGTGGAAGGTGAGATGCAGCGTAGCGGCAAGTTTCCCTCGGTGAAGATACCGAGGTTTTAAGATTGTATCCCGCAGGACTCCGGCAATGATAAGTAGGTGGTTTGGCAAGTGATGCACCGATTGAAGATAATCACTTGCTTCTCCTGGACCTGCACACAGACACTAATAACTTTGCTCCAAACGAAGTTCAGAGAGGTTGTCAATCTCTCTGGTCTTGTTGTTTACAAAGGATAAAAACACAAGGGAGAATGATAATGATGATAGCAACTAAAAGTAAAAGCAGAAAAGTAAATAAGCGTGTAAACAAGGATGAGAATATGGACCGGGGTCCCGTGATATTCACTAGTGATGTCTCTCTCCCAAAATACGATAAAACTGCTATGCGAGGTAAACAAATTACATATGGGCAATAGACATGATTATAAATGCACCGCAATGCTAACTATGCTACAAAAGAAAGGAAGAGGCTCAAAAGCATGGGCAGTACGCCAAAATAAGTAGACTGAAATCCAACTGCATCTACTACTAATCATCCACCTTGAGATATCTATCCGGAACATCTCGCTGGTATTAAGTTGCGAGCCCCATCCAAAGTGTAAACCCAAAGCAACAGACAACTGCATTAAAAAGAACTTTGTGTAAAGTAAACAATCCTTTCAACCGCGGTTACAAGCACCGTTGTTTTCCCCCTTGTGGAAACAACACATCCCCTAGACTCATGTTTCTGTCACTCAAGCGTGTCATCAGGGGGCATGAACCCACAATCGAGCATCACGTTCCCTCTTGGAGTTACTACCTACTAGTTTGCCAAAGCAATAAACAGCAACGGAGAACACGCAAGAATTACTTAGGAACAAAAATATAAAAGATAAGAAGCAAATATATTACTCTATCACAATCTGAACATAATCTCATAATCCATCAGATCCCATCAAACTCAGCATAGCAACAACAGAAAGATTACATATGTGCCTCAATCATGTAGGGCAGCTCACGAGGTCTAAACCATGAAGAACAAAGAGGGGAGGAGAACATCACATAGATACTGATCACGGACCCATGGTCCAAAGGAAACTACTCATGGCACATCCGGGAAGCGTCCATGGTGAAGGGGAAGCTCCCGGAGGTCGATCCTCCCTCCGGCAGGGTGCCGGGAAGAAGTCTGCCGCCGCTCCCGATCTTGGAAGCGCGGCGGTGGCGGAACAAATGCTAGATCGCGAAAAGGGGTTCTCTTCTCGGAAGTTTCACATCACGAGGAATATATAGGCGAAGGGGGGCAGCCAGGGGGCCACCAGGGGTCCAGGCGCCCCCCCTCGGGCGTGGCCAAGCCCTAGGATGCGCCAGGTGGCCATATGGGAACCTGGTAGTGGCCCTCCGGCCCTCCTTCGGGGTTCTGGAGGCTTCCGATGCGCTGATTTTGTATCCGGTTTTTCCCGAATTTTTGGAGCACTTTCAATATGAGGGAAACCTGGAATAAAAAAACAGCAGAAAATAGAAACTGGCACTGGGGTGCACTGAGTTAACAGGTTAGTCCAAATATGTTCAAAAGTGTACGAAAGTGTATCTAGATCATAGCAATATCACACAAAACATGCATGGAGCAAGCAGAAATTATCGATACGTTTGGGACGTATCAACATCACTAAGCTTAATTCCTGCTCGTCCTCGAGTAGGTAAATGATAACAAGCATAATTTCTATGGCGACATGCTAGCAAACATATAAGAACTTTGAAAAGTAAAGCAATCAAGGTATGTGATTCAATTCAAGTCATAAAATGCAAGAGTCTATATTATCATTGAAACAAGTAACAAAAGAACATTAGGTGCAAGAGCTCTCGTTGTCCGTGACTCGAATGTGTCCAAATTGTGTTTGCGTGCAAGAAGGGGGATAGGGAATACGAGAAAAAATTATTTTTGTTGAGAACTCAATCTACTAAAATTTCACACTTGGTCTTCTTTGGAATCTTATCTTGACTCGTCCCCAGACCACTAGCCAGGTACAAGTCAATTTGATCCACTCCTTTTCGATATATTGAGCACTCATGAAATGGATGAGCGTAAGCATGAGAGTTGACAGTTAGGATGGAAAAGAGAGAGATATGGTGGGGGAGGAAGAAAAAAAGGTGAGAAAGGCTCACATCAATGAGGACAATCATAGGCGAGAAGGCCGAATGATAGATATGATGTGAGGAGTAGGGATTGCCATGCAACGGATGCACATGAGAGCTAAAAGCTCTCCAATGGAACTAGTGGGGGTGCATCTAACTTGCTCGCTCATGAATACCTAGAGCTCTTACTTGGAATATGCAAACCAAGTTCTATAGGGTGAAGGTCCCCACATAGCTATATGCATGAATGATCATCTCTATAGAGTACAAGGATAAGAGGGAGTACTAGTGTGGATCTTTCAAAATGATAGTAGTGTTGCCCCTTTCTCTCTTTTTATTTTCTTGTTTCTCTTTTTTCTCTCTTTTTTGTATTTTTTGGTGGCCTCAATGGCTCTTTATATTTAGCTCTCATTTGTCCTCTTTGGGATCTTTTATTTTGTCTGCTTTGGGATCTTTTCCTCACTTAAGGGAAACACTCTAATTTACAAGAGGGTATAGAAGATCTTTCACACTTTACAAGGTACTCAAATCATAAAGAAGATGTAGCTATCATGATGTATGCAATGTATGCCTCTGCCAGTGTAGCAGGAACATGTATGCCATGAAGATCAAGTCATGAAGAGGTGGATGTTGCATGGCAATATATCTCAGAAAGGCTATGGAAATGCCTTCATAGGTAGGTATGGTGGCTGTTTTGAGGAAAGATATAAGGAGGTATATGATGACAGAGCGTATCAATGCAAGGGTTTGGATGTACCGGCGCAGGTGTACGCACCCTCTCGGAGTGAGAAGAAGGCAATGGACGACACGGGAGAGGCTAGAAAATATGAGGAGGTGGAAGTGTCAACTTTCAATACTTACATTAGTCCGAAGAACTCATGCACTTATTATTGGTAACACTCAATCTAATAAGGAGTTTCACAAAGAGACAAGTACCCCGAGGAGGAGTGTATGGGGGTTTGGTTATCCTTGCGCATCCTCGACTCATGGTATGTGAGTGTACTTTAATATTCGATCCCTCAAAAGATTAGCGATCCATCTTGTAGCTAGAGTTCTCAACTAGTTTTCTAGGTTTTGAAAATACACACGGAATTCCCAAAATACGACACCTATCACTAATAGGCTAGAGCTCTTTACACCAAAAGTTCAAACATTACTCACATCAATACCTCAAAACTATTTCAAGTTACTACTAAAATTAAATAGCAACCTCAATTACCTACTTTCAAGACAAGACACAACTCAGTGCAACAACCAACTATCTTAACAAGATAAACATGAAAACTAAAGAGAGTTCCAGCAACAAACTAAACAAAAGACAAGGCTCTTGCTAAAGACAAACTAAGACTAAAACTAAACATGACAGTAGCTACGAAAAGATAAAGAACACACAACAGCAAAAAGATAAGCATGAAAAATCCTATGATGTGTTCTAGATTGGAGTGGAGTCTGTTTCTCTCCCACACAAAGTAAGATGGGGTCTAACTTGTAATGAACAGAAAGCAAAGCTAAATAAAACTAAAAATAAAACCTAAGAGCAAGACGCTCCAAGCATAGCACATAACGCATGAAGTGATAAAAACATAGTGAGACGAAGGACGAACTGGTGATTGTTGATGGAGAAGGGGATGCACGGGGGCATCCCCAAGCTTAGACGCTTGAGTCTCCTTGAATATTTATTGGGGATGCATGGGGGCATCCCCAAGCTTGAGCGCTTGTCACTCCTGGATCTTCTTTCATCATCTTCCATCGCACACTTGAAAACTCCCTTCATACATAACTCATCATAAGCTAATTAGAGAGGTTAGTACCCTTAATAAAATGTTTTTTCCCACTGGATATAAAGATATTCTTGAAGAGCTACTGTTTCTCAAGATTGCCAAAAGTTTTTTGCAAAGAAAAATCAATTTTAAGGTTTGCAAAAGTAAGGAGAGACAAAACGTGTCAGAATCTGTGAAAAACAGAAAAACAGGTAGTAGAGAATTTTTTCGGGGTACTTATGCAACTCAAATAAAAAAACTCAGAACATACGAAAGTTTAACAATTGTATAGATAATGCTGTGTAAAAATTTCAGCTCAAAAAGATGAACTGGTGATTTGATCCGATTTTTCCATCAAGAAGACAGAATCTGTTTTCTGGACAACATGTCACAACTTTTGCTTCCCTTATCATAAGAGGTTATAACTTGGCACAAAGCTTGAAAATAAAGATACAATGATGTTGCTACAGTAGTAACAATCATCGATACCACTAAAAACAGAAGTAAAAACATCTTGGTTTGCCTCCCAACAAGCGCTTTCTTTTACGCCTTTGAGCTAGGCATAAGGCAAAAGAAGAATCAAGTTTTATCAAGAGAAAGAGAATAGCTAGCCCGTGTAACGGACTCAAATGGTAACTTGATTTTCTTTCTAGGGAAGTGTTCCATCCCCTTTTTGAGAGGGAATTGAAATTTGATATTCCCCTCTTTCATGTCAATAATGGCACCAACTGTGCGAAGAAAAGGACGTCCCAAAATAATTGGACATAAAGGTTCACACTCTATATCCATAATAATGAAATCAACGGGGACATAGTTGTCATTGACAATGATAAGAACATCGTCGTTCTTCCCCAAAGGTTTCTTTACGGAAGAATCAACGAGACGAATACCAAAAGAACAAGAATCAAAAGGTTTCAATTCAAACATATCATACATTATTTTTTGCATGACGGAGGTACTAGCTCCAACATCACATAAAGCATGGCAAGAGAAGTTATTTAATTTAATTTTTATCATAGGGTTCCAACCATCATCTCGCTTCCTAGGTATGGAGGCTTCTATCCTAAGCTTCTCCTCCCTAGCTTTGATGAGAGCATTTGTGATATGCTCCGTGAAGGCAAGATTAAGTGTGCTAGTGTGGGGGTCTCTAGACCTTTTGTGTAACAAGCTAATAACTTCTGAAAGGGTGCAACTATCAAAATCAATATCACTACTATCAAAGGTGGTAGTAGTGTCATCTAGGCTCACTTGTTTGAAACCCTCTATGTTCATAGGAGTTTCTTCTTCTACGGTTGAGGTATTAGCATCACCATTAATAGGTCCAATGGGACTAGGAGTGCATTGGGTGCTAATAGTTTCGGTATCCACAACAATTTGGATAGTGGCAACTGTGTGGTGTGTGGGAAGGCTCTTAATTCTATCATCTTCCTCTTTTTCTCTAGCCCATCTTTCTTTAAGTTTAGAGATCATACTAATATTTTCATTAATTTGTAATTGGATAGCATTAATAGGAGTGGCCTTCCTCTCCTCAAGGGGAGAGGTTCTAATTTTTAGCATCTGAACATCAAGGGCTAGGATATCTACCTTCAACGAGAGATTATCTAACTTAGCTAATTTATCTTCTACATTCTTGTTGAAGGCTTTTTGGATAGTGATAAAGTCTCTAAGCATGCTTTATAATTCAAAAGTGGGGTTCTTGTTGCTAGGATAAGTGTTGGTGTTCCCATAATTGGATGGAAACGGTCTAGGATTGCTAGAAAAATTGCCTCTATAAGCATTGTTGTTGAAGTTGTTTCTATCAATAAAGTTCACATCTACTTGTTCCTGAGCAACCAAAGAATTTAAAGGAACATCATGAGGATCAATAGAGGGTTGCTTGGTAAGTAGAGACATAATCAAGTCAACTTTTTCATTTAGGGTGGTAATCTCCTCGACAGAGTTTACCTTCCTACTGTTGGAGCGCGTTCGGTGTGCCATTGGGAATAATTTGTCATCATCTCGTTGAGAATCTTTGTGGCAGTACCAAGTGTAGTTGACATAAAGGTTCCTCCCGCGGCCGAATCTGACAGGTTCCGCGAGGTAAAGTTCAAGCCTGCATAAAAGTCTGGATAACCATCCAGGTAGTCAAACCATGTGTAGGGCATTTCTTAACAAGAGATCCCATACGTTCCCAAGCTTGGGCAACGTTTTCATTATACAATTTCTTAAAATTCATAATGTTACTTCTCAATTGGATAATTTTAGCAGGTGGGTAGTACTTCCAAATAAAAGCATCTTTGCACTTATCCCAAGAATCTATGCTATTTCTATGCAAAGATTAAAACCAGATTTTAGCATCTCCCCTTAAATAGAATGGAAAAAGCTTGAGCTTAACAACATCACCTTCTACTTCTTTATACTTTTGCATATCACATAACTCAACAAAATTATTTAAGTGTAAAGCAACATCATCTCTAGCACCAGAGAATTGATCTCTCATAACAAGGTTTAGCAAAGCCGGTTTAATTTCATAAGAGGTAGCTGAAGTGGAAGGTGTGGCAATGGGAGTGCAGATAAAGCCGGTTTAATTTCATAAGAGGTTTAATTTCCTGCACACCACACAGTTGCCACTATCCACATTGTTGAGGACACTCAAACTATTAGCACCCAATGCACTCCTAGTCCCGTTGGACCTATTAATGGTGATGCTAATACCTCAACCGTAGACAAAGAAACTCCTATGAACATAGAGGGTTTCAAACAAGTGAGCCTAGATGACACTACTACCACCTTTGATAGTAGTGATATTGATTTTGATAGTTTTACCCTCTCAGAAGTTATTAGCTTACTACACAAAATGTCTAGAGCCCCCACACTAGCACACTTAATCTTGCCTTCACACAGCATATCACAAATGCTCTTATCAAAGCTAGGAAGATCGACGATGTTCTTATCATTGTAAATGACAACTATGTTCCCGTTGATTTTATTGTTATGGATATAGAGTGTGAACCTTGATGTCCAATTATTTTGGGACGTCCTTTTCTTCGCACCGTTGGTGCGGTTATTGACATGAAAGAGGGGAATATAAAATTCCTATTCCCATTCAAAAAGGGGATGGAACACTTCCCTAGAAAGAAAATCAAGTTACCTTTTGAGTCCGTTACTCGGGCTAGTTATTCTCTTGATAAAACTTGATTCTTCTTTTGCATTATGCCTAGCTAATGGCTTTAAAGAAGCGCTTTCGGGAGGCAGGCCGCAACGAATTTAGGTTTTTCCTTTTGCTTTTGTTGTGTCTTGATTATTGTTACTTCTGTAGCAACATCATTGTATCTTTGTTTTTCAACTTTGTGCCAAGTTCTAGCCTCTTACGGCAAGGGAAGTAAAAGTTGTGACATGCTGTCCAGAAAACAGATTCTGTCCTCGTGACCGGAAAAATTCCACAAAAATCCCAGTTCATCTTTTTGAGCTGAATTTTTTACACAGTATGCTCTATACAATTACGAAACTTCCGTATGTTCTGAGTTTTTTTATTTGAGTTGCAGAAGTGCCCCTAAACAATTCTTTACTATCTGCTGTTCTGTTTTTCACAGATTCTGCCATGTTTTGTCTCTCCTAACTTTTGCAAACCTTAAGCTTGCTTTTTATTTGAAAAAACTCTTTGGCACTCTTTAGAAACAGTAGCTCTTCAAGAATATATTTATATCCAGTGGAGGGAAATTATTTATTAAGGGTACTAACCTCTCTAATCAGCTTATGATGAGTTATGTATGAAGGGAGTTTTCAAGTGTGCGATGGAAGATGATGAAAGAAGATCCAGGAGTGTCAAGCGCTCAAGCTTGGGGATGCCCCCATGCATCTCCATTAAATATTCAAGGAGACTCAAGCGTATAAGCTTGGGGATGCCCCCGTGCATCCCCTTCTCCATCAACAATCATCAGTTCGTCCTTCGTCTCACTATATTTTTATCACTTCATGTGTTATGTGCTATGCTTGGAGCGTCTCGCTCTTAGGTTTTGTTTTTAATTTTCTTTAGCTTTGCTTGCTTTTCATAACAAGTTAGATCCCTTCTTGCTTTGTGTGGGAGAGAAACACGCTCCACTTTCAAAAAAACTAGAACACATCATAGGATTCTTCATGCCTATCTTTTTGCTGTTGTGTGTTCTTTATCTTTTCATAGCTACTGCCATGTTTAGTCTTAGTCTTAGTTTGTCTTTAGCAAGAGCCTTGGATTTTGTTTAATTTGTTGCTGGAAATCTTTTTAGTTTTCATGTTTATCTTGTTAAAGAGAGTTGGTTGTTGCACTGATTTGTGTCTTGTTTTGAGAAGCATGTACTTGAGGTTGCTATTTAATTTTAGTAGTAGCTTGCAATCGTTTTGAGGTATTGCCATGAGTAATGTTTGAACTTTTGGTGTCAAGAGCTATTGCCTATTAGTGATAGGTGTCGTATTTTGGGCAATCCGTGTTTATTTTCAAAACCTACAAAACTAGTTGAGAACTCTAGCTACTAGATAGTTCACTACTCTTCTGAGGATTCGAATATCAGAGAACACTCACGTACCATGAGTCGAGGATGCGCAAGGATAACCAAACCCCCATACACTCCTCCTCGGGGTACTTGTCTCTTTGTGAACCTCCTCATTAGATTGAGAGTTACCGATAATAAGTGCATGAGTTCTTCGGACTAATGTAAGTATTGAGAGTTGACACTTCCACCTTCCCATATTTTGCTAGCCTTTCACGTGCCGTGCATTGCCTTCTTCTCACTCCGAGAGTTGGTGTCCACCTTCGCCGGTACATCCAAACCCTTGGCATGATACGCTCTGTCATCATAAGCCTCCTTATATCTTTCCTCAAAACAGCCACCATACCTACCTATCAAGGCATTTCCATAGCCTTTCCGAGTTACATTGCCATGCAACTTCCACCTCTTCATGACTTGATCTTCATGTCATACATGTTCCTGCTACACTGGCAGAAGCATACATTGCATACATCATGCTAGTTACATCTTCTTTATGATTTTGAGTACCTTGTAAAGTGTGAAAGATTTCCTCTACCTTCTTGTAAAATAGAGTGTTGCCCTTAAGGGAGGAAAAGATCCCGAAGAGGACACATTAAAAGATCCCAAAGAGGACAAATGAGAGTTAAATAGAAAGAGCCATTGAGGCCACAAAAAAATACAAAAAAATAGAAAAAGATAAAAAGAAATAAAAAGAGAGAAAGGGGCAACACTACTATCCTTTTGAGAGATCCACACTAGTACTCCCTTTATATCCTTGTACTCCACAAAGATGATCTTTTTACATATATTTTGGAGAGCTTCCTAGCTCGTATCTACACCCATTGCATGGCAATCCCTACTCCTCACATCATATCTATCCTATGGCATCTCTTGCCTATGATTGTCCTCATTGATGTCAGCCTTTCTCATCCATCATCCTTTTTGTCTTCCTCCTCCACCATATTCTCTCTTTTCCATCCTAAGTGTCAACTCTCATGCTTACGCTCATCCATTGCATGAGTGCTCAAAATATCGAAAAGGAGTGGATCAAATTGAATTGTACCTGGCTAGTGGTCTGGGGACGAGTCAAGATAAGATTCCGAAGAAGACCAAGTGTGACATTTAGTAGATTGAGTTCTCAACAAAAATACTTTTTTCTCGTATTCCCTATCCCCTTTCTTGCACGCAAACACCATTTGGAGACATTCGAGTCACGGACAGCGAGAGCTCTTGCACCTAATGTTCTTTTGTTACTTGTTTCAATGCTAATATAGACTCTTGCATGTTATGACTTGAATTGAATCTCTAACCTTGATTGCTTTACTTTTCAAAGTTCTTTTATGGTTGCTAGCATGTCACCACAGAAATTATGCTTGTTATCATTTAACTACTCGAGGACGAGCAGGAATTAAGCTTGGGGATGTTGATACGTCCAAAACGTATCTATAATTTCTGCTCGTTCCATGCATGTTTTGTGTGATATTGCTATGATCTAGATACACTTTCAAACATTTTTGATCATAATTGGACTAACCTACTAACTCAGTGCACCCCAGTGCCAGTTTCTGTTTTCTGCTGTTTTTCTATTTCAGTTTTCCCCCATATAAAAAGTGCCAGAAAAATTCGGGAAAATTCAGATAAAAAATCAGCGTGACGGAAGCTTCGAGAAAAGCCCGATAGGGGCCAGAGGGGGGCCAAGGGGGGGCCAGGCGGCCACCCGGCGCGGCCCCACCCCAGGCCGCGCCAGGGGGGCCAGGCGGCCACCCGGCGCGGACCCACCCTTGGCCGCGCCAGGGGGGCGCCTGGGGCCCCTGGACCACCTCTGGCTGCCCCCTTTCCCCTATATATCCCCCGTCACGGGAAAACTCCAGAACGAGAACCCTATTCCGCGAAGTCGCCTCTGTTCCGCCGCAACCGCGCTTCCAAGATCGGGAGCACCAGAAGACCTCTTCCCGGCACCCTGCCGGAGGGAGGATTGACCTCCGGGAGTCTCCTCTCCACCATGGATGCTCCCCGGATGTCCCGTGAGTAGTTCTTCTTGGACCATGGGTCCGTGACCAGGAGCTATGTGATGTTCTCCTCCCCTCTTTGATCTTCATTGTTTAGACCTCGTGAGTTGCCCTACATGATCGAGGCACCTTTGTAATATTTCTGCAATTGCTATGTTGAGTTTGATCGGATCTGATGGATTATGAGATTATGTTCATATTATGATAGAGTAATATATTTGGTTTTGATCTTTTATATTTTTGTTCCTAAGTAATTCTTGCATGTTCTCCGTTGTTGTTTATTGCTTTGGCCAAGTAGTAGGTAGTGACTCCAAGAGGGAGCGTTGTGCCAGATTGTGGGTTCATGCCTCCCTGATGACACGCTTGAGTGATAGAAACATGAGTCTAGGGGATGTGTTGTTGCCACAAGCGGGAAAACAACGGTGCTTGTGACCGCGATCACAAGGATTGTTTACTTTACGCAAAGTTCTTTTATTGCAGTTGTCTGTTGCTTTGGGTTTACACTTTGGGTGGGGCTGGCAACTTAATACCAGCGAGATGTTCTGGATAGATATCTCAAGGTGGATGATTAGTAGTTGATGCAGATGGATTTTGGTCTACTTACCTTGGCGAACTGCCCGTGCTTTTGAACCTCTTCCTTTCTTTTGTAGCATAGTTAGCATTGCGGTGCATTTATAATCATGTCTATTGCCCATCTGTAATTTGTTTACCTCGCATAGCAGTTTTATCGTATTTTGGGAGAGAGACATCACTAGCGAACATCACGTATCCCGGTCCATATCCTTATTACTATTTCCAAGCTATCTATACGTTTCTGCTTTTACTTGCTATCATTATCACTTGTGTTTTACCCTTTGTGAACAACAAGACCGAAGAGATTGACAACCTCTCTGAACTTCGTTGGGAACAAAGTTATCTGTGTCTGTGTGCAGGTCCACGTCAGTCGCGCCGCTGACACCTACTTATCATATCCGGAGTCCTATGGGAGACAAACCTTGGTATCCTCACCGAGGGAAACTCACTGCTAAACTGCATCACGCCTTCCACTTGGGGCTCACCAACGAAGGGCGGGAAGCCGCTAAGCAGAGTTCTCAACTAATTTTGTAGGTTTTGGAAATAAACACAGATTTCCCAAAATACGACACCTATCACTAATAGGCAAGAGCTCTTGACACCAAAAGTTCAAACATTACTCACATCAATACCTCAAAACCATTGCAAGCTACTACTAGAATTAAATAGCAACCTCAAGTACCTACTTCTCAAAACAAGACACAACTCAGCGCAGCAACCTACTCTCTTTAACAAGATAAACATGAAAACTAAAAAGAGTTACAGCAACAAACTAAGCAAAAGCCAAGGCTCTTTCTAAAGTCAAACTAAGACTAAAACTAAACATGGCAGTAGCTATGAAAAGATAAAGAACACACAACAGCAAAAAGATAGGCAGGAAAAATCCAATGATGTGTTCTAAATTTGAAAGTGGAGCGTGTTTCTCTCCCACACAAAATAAGAAAGGATCTAAATTGTTATGAACAGCAAGCAAAGCTAAAGAAACTAAAAAAACTAAGAGCGAGACGCTCCAAGCATAGCACATAACACATGAAGTGATAAAAATATAGTGAGACGAAGGACAAACCGATGATTGTTGATGGAGAAGGGGATGCACGGGGGCATCCCCAAGCTTAGACGCTTGAGTCTCCTTGAATATTTGTTGGGGATGCATGGGGGCATCCCCAAGCTTGAGCGCTTGACACTCCTGGATCTTCTTTCATCATCTTCCATCGCACACTTGAAAACTCCCTTCATACATAACTCATCATAAGCTAATTAGAGAGGTTAGTACCCTTAATAAATAATTTTTCTCCACTGGATATAAATATATTCATGAAGAGCTACTGTTTCTCAAGAGTGCCAAAAAGTTTTTGCAAAGAAAAGGAAAGCTTAAGGTTTGCAAAAGTTAGGAGAGACAAAACGTGGCAGAATCTGTGAAAAACAGAACAGCAGATAGTAAACATTTTTTAGGGGCACTTCTGCAACTCAAATCAAAAAACTCAGAACATACGGAAGTTTTGTAATTGTATAGAGTATACTGTGTAAACATTTCAGCTTGAAAAGATGAACTGGGATTTTTCTGGAATTTTTCTGGTCACGAGGACAGAATCTGTTTTCTGGACAGCATGTCACAACTTTTGCTTCCCTTATCATAAGAGGCTATAACTTGGCACAAAGCTGAAAAATAAAGATACAATGATGTTGTTACAGTAGTAACAAACATCAAGACACAACAAAAGCAAAAAGAAACCTAAATTCGTTGCGGGCTGCCTCCCGAAAGCGCTTCTTTTAAGCCATTAGCTAGGCATAATGCAAAAAGAAGAATCAAGTTTTATCAAGAGAAAGAGAATAACTAGCCCGTGTAACGGACTCAAAAGGTAACTTCATTTTCTTTCTAGGTAAGTGTTCCATCCCCTTTTTGAATGGGAATTAGAATTTTATATTCCCTCTTTCATGTCAAAAACCGCACCAACGGTGCGAAGAAAAGGACGTCCCAAAATAATTGGACATAAAGGTTCACACTCTATATCCATAACAATAAAATCAACGGGAACATAGTTGTCATTTACGATGATAAGAACATCGTCAATCTTCCCCAAAGGTTTCTTTATGGAAGAATCAACAAGACGAACACCAAAAGAACAAGGCTCAAAAGGTTTCAATTCAAACATAACAAATATTCTTTTGGGCAAAACGGAGGTACTAGCTCCAACATCACATAAAGCATAGCAAGAGAAGTTATTCAATTTCATTTTGATCATAGGGTCCCAACCATCATCTAGCTTCCTAGGTATGGAGGATTCTACTCTAAGCTTCTCCTCCCTAGCTTTGATGAGAGCATTTGTGATATGCTCCGTGAAAGCAAGATTAAGTGTGCTAGTGTGGGGGTCTCTAGACATTTTGTGTAGCAAGCTAATAACTTCTGAGAGGGTACAACTATCAAAATCAATATAACTACTATCAGAGGTGGTAGTAGTGTTATCTAGGCTCACTTGTTTGAAACCCTCTATGTTCATAGGAGTTTCTTCATCTACGGTTGAGGTATTAGCATCACCATTAATAGGTCCAACGGGACTAGGAGTGCATTGGGTGCTAATAGTTTGAGTGTCCTCAACAATTTGGATAGTGGCAACTGTGTGGTGTGTAGGAAGGCTCTTAATTATATCCTCTTCCTCTTTTTCTCTAGCCCATCTTTCTTTGAGTTTAGCCATCATCCTAATATTTTCATTGATTTGTAACTGGATAGCATTAATAGGAGTGGTTTTATTCTACTCAAGGGGGGAGGTTCTAATTTTAAGCATCTCAATATCAAGGGCTAAGCTTTCCACCTTCAAAGAGAGGTTATCTATTTTAAATAATTTCTCTTCTACATTTTTTTTGAAGGCTTTTTGGGTAGTGATAAAATCTCTAAGCATGCTTTCTAATTAAGAAGAGGGGTTCTTCTTGCTAGGGTAAGTGTTGTTGTTCCCATAGTTGGATGGAAACGGTCTAGGATTGCTAGCAAAATTTCCCCTATAAGCATTGTTGTTGAAGTTGTTTCTAGCAATAAAGTTTACATCTACTTGTTCTTGAGCAACCAAAGAATTTAAAGGAACATCATGAGGATCAATAGAGGGTTGCTTGGTAAGTAGACACATAATTAAGTCAACTTTTTCATTGAGAGAGGTAATTTCCTCGACAGAATTTACCTTCCTACCTGTTGGAGCGTGTTCGGTGTGCCATTGGGAATAATTGGTCATCATTTCATCGAGAAGCTTCGTGGCAGCACCAAGTGTAGTTGACATAAAGGTTCCTCCCGCGGCCGAATCTAACAGGTTCCGCGAGGTAAAGTTCAAGCCTGCATAAAAAGTCTGGATAACCATCCAAGTAGTCAAACCATGTGTAGGACATTTATTAACAAGAGATTTCATTCGTTCCCAAGCTTGGGAAACGTGTTCATTATCCAATTGCTTAAAATTCATAATATTACTCCTCAATTGGATAATCTTAGCAGGAGGGTAGTACTTCCCTATAAAAGCATCTTTGCACTTATCCCAAGAATCTATGCTATTTCTAGGCAAAGATTGAAACCAGATTTTAGCATCTCCCCTTAAAGAGAAAGGAAAGAGCTTGAGCTTAACAACATCACCTTCTACTTCTTTATACTTTTGCATATCACATAATTCAACAAAATTATTCAAGTGTAAAGCAGCAGCATCTCCAGCACCAGAGAATTGATCTCTCATAACAAGGTTTAGCAAAGCAGGTTTAATTTCATAAGAGGTAGCTGAAGTGGCAGGTCTGGCAATGGGAGTGCAGATAAAGTCTTGGTTGGCAATGGGGATGCAGTAGGACTCCAGAGATGATAAGTAGGTGTCAGCGGCGCAACTGACGCGGACCTGCACACAGACACAGATAACTTTGTCCCCAACGAAGTTCAGAGAGGTTGTCAATCTCTCCGGTCTTGTTGTTTACAAAGGATAAAACGCAAGGGATAATGATACAAATAAAAGCGGTAAAGTAAATGTAACGTGGAAACAGTGATAAGGATATGGACCGGGAAACGTGATGTTCGCTAGTGATGTCTCTCTCCCAAAAGACGATAAAATTGCTATGCGAGGTAAACAAATTATAGAAAGGCAATTGACAGGATTATGAACGCACCGCAATGCTAACTATGCTACAAAAGAAAGGAAGAGGTTCAAAAGCACGGGCAGTACGCCAAAGTAAGTAGACCGAAATCCATCTGCATCTACTACTAATCATCCACCTTGAGATATCTATCCAGAACATCTCGCTGGTATTAAGTTGCGAGCCCCACCCAAAGTGTAAATCCAACGCAACAGACAACTACATTAAAATAACTTTGCGTAAAGTAAAGAATCCTTGATACGCGAGAGATGATAATTGCTTCTCGCCCTTTGTTGGTTACCCCAAGTGGAAGGTGAGATGCAGTGTAGCGGCAAGATTCCCTCGGTGAAGATACTGAGGTTTTAAGATTGTCTCCCGTAGGACTCCGGCAATGATAAGTAGGTGGTTCAGCAAGTGATGCGCCGTTTGAATATAATCACTTGCTTCTCCTGGATCTGCAGACAGACACTAATAACTTTGCTCCCAACGAAGTTCAGAGAGGTTATCAATCTCTCTGGTCTTGTTGTTTACAAAGGATCAAAACACAAGGGATAATGATAATGATGATAGGAACTAAAAGTAAAACAAAAAGAGTAAATAAGCGTGTAAACAATGATGAGAATATGGACCGGGGTCCCGTGATGTTCACTAGTGATGTCTCTCTCCCAAAATACGATAAAACCACTATGCGAGGTAAACAAATTACAGATGGGCAATTGACATGATTATAAATGCACCGCAATGCAAACTATGCTACAAAAGAAATGAAGAGGCTCAAAAGCATGGGCAGTACGCCAAAATAAGTAGACCGAAATCCAACTGCATCTACTACTAATCATCCACCTTGAGATATCTATCCAGAACATCTCGTTGGTATTAAGCTGCGAGCCCTACCCAAAGTGTAAACCCAAAGCAAAAGACAACTGCATTAAAAAGCACTTTGCATAAAGTAAACAATCCTTGCAACCACGGTTACAAGCACCGTTGTTTTCCCCCTTGTGGCAACAACACATCCCCTAGACTCATGTTTCTGTCACTCAAGCGTGTCATCAGGGGGCATGAGCCCACAATCATGCATAACGTTCCCTCTTGGAGTTACTACCTACTACTTGGCCAAAGCAATAAACAGCAACGGAGAACATGCTAGAATTACTTAGGAAAAAAAATATAAAAGATAAGAACCAAAGATATTACTCTATCACAATATGAACACAATCTCATAATCCATCAGATCCCATCAAACTCAGCTTAGCAACAGCAGAAAGATTACATATGTGCCTCGATCATGTAGGGAAGCTCACGAGGTCTAAACCATGAAGAACAAAGAGGGGAGGAGAATATCACATAGCTACTGATCACGAACCCATGGTCCAAAGGAAACTACTCACGACACATCCGGGGAGCGTCCATGGTGAAGGGGAATTTCCTGAAGGGGTTTTCTTCTCGGAAGTTTCACGTCACAGGGAATATATAGGCGAAGGGGGGCAGCCGGGGGGGGGGGGGCACCAGGGGTCCAGGCGCCCCCCTGGCACGGCCATGCCCTAGGTCGCGCCAGGTGGCCGTCTAGGCACCTGTTGGTGCCCCCGGCCCTCCTTCGGGGTTCTGGAGGCTTCCGATGCGCTGATTTTTATCCGATTTTCCCAATTTTTGGAGCACTTTTAATATGAGGGAAACCTGGAATAAAAAACAGCAGAAAACAGAAACTGACACTGGGGTGCACTGAGTTAATATGTTAGCCCAGATATGATCAAAATTGTATGAAAATGTATCTAGATCATAGCAATATCACACAAAACATGCATGTAGCAAGCAGAAATTATCGATACGTTTGGGATGTATCACCCACCAAGGCTATCTGACTTGCCGAGGCCTATCCTACGTCTCATCAGAGAGGTCCCCGCCGGTCTAAGGTCCAAAGAGCAAGGGGGTCTTGGGCCGTCGCCCCTTGCTCTCCGGGTCGGTGTGACGACGGTGGATACCACGCAACTCTATCATGGATGCGGATCCGACCGTGCCACAATGCTGAACTAGACGTCTTTCAGAGCTTTAGAACGAGACCACAACGCGGAGGGCCCACACCGTAATCCCGCGTGAAGGTAGTGCGTACAGGCCTTTGCGGCCTCTCAAGTCATCCACCTGAACCATTAGCCGTTTTATTATTATCTCGCGGACAACCGTTATCGTTGTCCGACTAGTCAACACAACGGACAACGAGCAGCAGCCAGGACCACCAGTGCATCGGTGCCTGCTCTGTCGTCCCGTCAAAGCACACGGTTACCAACAAGGTGAACCGTCTCCTTACCTTGTCTCGCGTGTGCTCCTGGAGGAGCTCGACTTTCGTGGTTTGGTATCTCACGGCCAACGAGCAAGGACTAGGCCCACGATGGTATCCACCTGTCCTGCCATCCCGATACAATACCTCTCGCGGGCACCGTTGGGTCACCCGACTACTTACCTTTAAGGACACCAGTTGATTCGGGTGCCTACCATCAAGTGAAACCAGGAGGAATCACCCTCGATGGTACACTTAAAGAGGTTCGACCGAGACATCCGCGGAATGAACTAAAGAGGAATATCCTCGTATCACCCCGGTGATGTTACGCTACCGAGCCGATGAAGAGAGTGAACTACGAGTCCATCCACTCGTAAGTCAAACTTGAAGCGACCCGGAGAGTCTCGCCGTTGTAGGTTCCCTTGGGCGTCTGCTTTGTACCGTACCTGTTGCAGTTATAATAAAATGTACCCGTGTCACTCCCCGGAGTGATCACGGCCCGCTATCTAAACGTAGTTAACTAACAATGCGCAGGGCCAACTGCTGAATATTGCATAAGTAATAGTAGGTAGCATAGGATTAAAGGAGGTACATCAAGGGGCGACAATGATAGGCTATGCAATTAAATAGGTAAGCAACGTAGCAGTAGAAGCAATGCCTACTGCAAGAAATGTACGGAAACGATAGGAGATATCTGGGGAAGGAGAATGACTCTACTTGCCTGGAAGCTCGACGGTAGGGGTACGATCGTTGACGAAGTAGTCGAACAAAGGGGGAAGCACCGGCAACGGTCGCAACGTCTATCGGCAAAAGAGGGGGGAGAAACAATAAATTCACTGCAATGAAGTAATACAGATTTATGACATGGCAAACGTTAACCTAGGGGAGAACTAACACGGTACTGCACGTCGCAGACGAAACGAGAATTTAAACGATGTTTTACCGGCTCCGGGTGATTACCGGACAGACGATGCAGAGTGGGAAAGTCTCGTGTGCGGTATGTTAGAGGGGTGTGGTGGGTATACGGGTAGCGTATCCGTATTCATTATATTTTTTGAGCAATTTTCATGCATAAAGTTTTTCCATCGGAGTTACGGTTTAAAAGATATTAATTTCTAAAGTTTTAATTCATTAATATCAATTTCTGGAATCTCTTTTATTACTAAATTAGCATTATCCACAACAGTGCATTTGACTGGTCAAACCCGACAGAGGGGACCCACATGTCAGCCTCTGTAATTTTATAATTCATTTTAGTTATACAAAAATAGCAGTGACCCACATGTCATACACTTATTGTATATAACTCTATTTTAATTAACCTAAATACCCAGTGGGGCCCAATAGTAAGTGACACATGTTTTAATTAACCAGTTATTTTAATTAAACAATTGACAGGGCCCACATGCAAGTCTCTTAGGAAGTGTTCTTTGTTCATATTAAATTTGTAGATTAATTAAAGGGAAGGTCCCACTAGTCATACATAGAAGCTAAACATGGGGGGTTAATTGTTAAGAGAGGATTAACCTCTAATTAAAACAGGACGACCCCTCAGGCAGTGCACTAACTGCCCACGACTAGGCTGCTCGAGCACGCCGACGACGAGGACACCAGCGGAGGAGCCGCGTCGGGGGCGAGGGCGGGCGCTAGCAAGCGCGCAACGCGCAACCAGGGAGGCGGGCGTGCGGGGCGTGGGCACACGCACGCAGGCGGTGGTCGGGGATTGGCCCGCCGTGGCCACATCACACGCACGGGGGGGGGGGGGGGGCATGCCGCTGCGAGGGGACCTGTGGGCGTTGGTCGTGGCCACCTGCGTAGGGCCGCCCGACCAGTAGCGCACACAGACGAGAGGGTTGGGAGCCCCGGCCATGGAGGTCGCGCTTACGGGCTCGTCGAGTCCTGTGCGGAGGGTGCTACGACACGGCAATTGGCGGAGGGGAGAGGGGGAATCAGCGCAGCGGCTCACCGTGAGCGCCGGGGAGAGGTCTGGGAGGCTGGAGGGGGAACGTCGGCGAGGAAACTAGCGCGGCGGGGCGGCGTCCGTGGCGGGGAGGTTGGGACCGATTCCGGCGATGCAGAGGGCGACGGCGACGGTGCACGGCTTGGGGTGAGGGATTCGACCGTGGGGAGGACTCCGGACACGTCGGCGTGGTGATGCGGGTTCGTTGGCCGCGCGGGCATCAAAGACACGGCGAGGTTGCGGGTCAGCGAGCCTGGCGAGCGAGGACAGTGGGAGGATGGGGAGAAACGCAAGGCTTCTAGGGTTCGGGGAGGGGCATGGGTCTTCTTATACCCCGGGGGGAGTTGGGGATGGCCGACACGGAGGCAGCCGTGGCCATGGCGCCATGGGATGGCTTGTTGGGTATGTGCCCTACAGAAAAATTAATAAAGATATTTTTCACATATCCGTTTTGTTCATAATACATTTTATACTGTGCTATAACTGTATTACTTGGAAATACTAATACAGGTGTAGTATAAAACATGGTCCGTAGTTTAACTCGGGTAAACTATCTCATTGGGCAATTGATTGATCAAGCTTTCCTGATCATGGCGACACTTAGTCCATTGACAATGAGGTCATATCGTTAAGGGGAATGATGTGATGGACGTACACCCACCTAAAGTATTGCAATGTGATCGAGTCACATAGTTCAGCGTTGCTATGGCTTTGTAACGTATGGCTTAGTCCTTAGACCGTAACGATCATACGTAATTGTCATCTATGAGGAGACTTTGATTTGTATCCCACCGCCTGACTGAAATATGCTGGCTATAACGGTGCACTTTGGATATTCTGAAATAGATGGTTGATGAGCATGTTAATAGATCAGAGCGGGATTTGTCAGTCCTTGTGACATGACAGGTACTCTGGGCCCACTCGGTGATATTGGATCAACACCTTGCAAGGACGTGACTAGGTCACAAGAGATGCAATGATCATGGACGAGAGAAGTTGTTTGTTGTGAACGAGATGTGAACACGGTATGTAGGATACCGACGATCAAACCTCGGACAAAAAAAGTACCACAGCACAAAGGGATTACGTCGTATCGTTAACGGTTTCCAAAAGCGATCGAAGTTCATTCGATGGAAGCGCAGGGGCTGTCAAGGATTGTAACCAGGTCCAACTGACTAGTCATTGGTCAATGAGAAGAGTCTCGACCATGCCTGCTGTTTCCCGGACCGTTAGGGTGGTACACTTAAGGGCAATCAATGCATCGGACAGTTACGGGATCAATCGGTGAAATAGGAGGAATCACCGGAATAGTTCCGGAGGAGGACGGAATGGTTTCCGGATATTTTGAATAGTTCAAAATAAAGTTTAATTGCTTTAATAATGTTTTATTATTTAATTATCTGAATTAAATATTTAAAACATATTAAATAAATTAAAAAAATGGGAAAAAGGCAAAATGGGCCCATGGGGCCCATTAAGGGAGGAGGGGGTCTCCCCCCTTGGGCTTGGCGCCAAGGGTGGGGCCCACCACCCCCCTTGGCCGGCGCACTCCCCCCTTGGGAGTTTAGTCCCACATGGGGGAGGGGAGGAGGATGGCACCCCCTTGGCCTATATAAGGAGGGGTAGACCCCCCTTTTTCCAACACACCAATATCTCCTTCTTCCTCCTTCTCCTTCCCGGAAGTGGACTCCCCTTGTTTGGAGTCTGCACCTGGATTGGAGTTCTCCAACATAAGGCAGGCCGTCGTTCTGCTGGAGTTGGGATCCGTAGCCGTCTTTCTTTCGCTGCTCGCCTGGTTCGGGGCCCGGGAGGAACATCGATTGTACCGTACGTGTATAATCTCTTCGAGGCACTACACCTGTGGTGCTACTTCGTCGCTGGAGGTTTACCGGGAGTCATCCTCGCCGGTGGTGGTCTTCTACACGACAGGGAGGTCGTAGTTTCGAGTCTACGCCAGCCACGTTCGCAAGAACGTTTCCCTCTTTCGGTCTTCAAATGTATGAACACCGATTCCCTCTGTTATTTTACATCGCCATAGCATAGATCTTGGGTTCGGGTACCGTAGGTATGAATTTTTTTGTTTTCCGCCCCGTATCCCAACAGTGGTATCAGAGCTAGCTATGCGTAGATGTATTGTACGGGTAGAACACATCTAGGATGTGGGCATCGAATCTTCATTCGTTACCCTCCCACGTGTACGCATTTAGCGTTGCGGCAATGTTTGATGAAGCGGCCCCGACCGACCTTACGCGTTTACGCGAGACTGGTTCGACGCTTGACATATGGCTTGTACCATATAAAGTGGCTGGGGGGTGTCTGTCTCTCTGCATTAGCGACGTGAAGATATTTGCAACGGAGGGCCCCGACAGGGGTGTAATAGAGACGGATGGGAGACGGTGTTGTGGCATGTTTTTCGCAGGATAGAAACGGTTCTCTCTCTCGAAACCCCTAGCAGCCACGTAAAACTTGCACAAGCTAAAGTAGAAAGGCGTTTAACTTTGCTTTGCATGAAGGGGGATCATAGGTTGTATGATTTATAGTTTTACTTCCTGTTTTATGCTAGTATGCTAGATATATCGACGGTGGCACGAAACTGGACCATCTCTCACAATACCAGCATTGTGTTCTCCCTTGGTGGGCACCGCCTGGAAGGTTCTCCCATATGGCTTGATGCTCCGTACATACCGGAGTTGTCCTACATATTCAACAGAGTTCGCATGAGGTTGGGTTCGGCAAGCCTGGCATATGCAGATATGGCCTTGCTGAACAGCTAACATCAAGGTTCGATTGGCAGGCTTGACGTATGTAGATGCGGGCCTGGAACACAGGAGACCGAAAGTTCGAGCACGAGTCACATGCCTGATGTGATTGGCTTAGAGGACTACCTGGTTCGCATACTGATGGCCGTGACGATCGGGGGAGGTATGGGGGCTGGGATTGTGTAATCACTTAGTTAAATTGAGAGGTGTTTATCTAAGTGGGAGCTTTCTAGAATTTTGAGATTAAATTGAAACTCCACATTATGAACAAAAGTCTAAATATGTATCCTTGTGAATCAACCTTGTAGATGGCAGCACCTCGCCCCTCGTTCAACTTAGGATCATTCCTAGAGAAAGATAAGCTAAAAACAGATGGGACAAACTTCACCAACTGGTTCCGCACCCTGAGGATTCTCCTCGTTCCCCTCAAGATGGCATACGTACTAGAGGGCGCGTTAGGTGACGCACCAGCAGATGATGCCAGTCAGGACGAGAAGAATGTCTATCTCTCCAGGACTAATGATTACAACCTTGTCCAGAGTGGCATGCTCTACTCCATGGAGGATGAGCTGCAGAAACGCTTTGAGAGGATGGGTGCATATGAGATTATCACCGACCTCAAGGCGGTCTTCGCACCTCAAGCCAGGGCTGAACGGTACGAGGCTTCTGAAGCCTTCTTCTCAGCAAAGATGGACGAGCACGGCAGCGTGAGTGAGCACGTAGTCAAAATGTCTGGCTACGTTCAGCGCTTGAATGCTCTGGAATGCCAGATTCCAGATGAACTTGCTGTTGATAGGGTGTTGCAGTCGCTTCCCCCTAGCTACAAAGGCTTTGTGCTGAACTACAACATGCAGGGGATGACCAAAACCCCTTCTGAGTTGTTCGCCATGCTGAAGAGCGCCGAGGTTGAGATCAACAAGGAGCACGCCGTCTTCATGGTCAACAAAACCACCGACTTCAAGAAGTCAAGAAGGCGGGAGAAGGCCAAGAGAGGTGGCCCCAAGAGGGATGGAAAGACAGTTGCCGCTCCTCCCAAGGCACCCAAGCCTAAACCCGGAGTGGAGTGCTTCTACTGCAAGGGTGAAGGTCACTGGAAACGCAACTGCCCCAAGTACCTAAAGGACAAGAAGGCTGGCAAGGTCGCCAAGAGAGACGAAGGTATATTTGATATACATATTGTTGATCTTCTCTTGAAAAGCGCCGGGAACACATCCTGGATACTTGATACAGGATCTGTCGCTCATATTTCTAATTCCATTCAGGGACTAAGGAATAGGAGACGCTTGTTCAAGGATGAAGTGACGATGCGCGTGGGGAATGGCTGTCAAATTGAAGTCTTGGCGGTCGGCACGAAGCATCTTAGTCTCCCTTCGGGATTGGTTTTAGTTCTGAATAATTGCTACTATGTACCCGCGTTGAGTTTGAACATCATTAGTGGCTCTTTCTTGAAGCGAGACCGCTATTCTTTTAAGTCTGATACAATTGGTTGTTCGATTTATAAGGATGAAATGTTTTATGTTCACGCACCGGAGTTGCATGGTTTATTCGTACTTGATCTCGATGGTGATGTGTGTCACATTAACAATATTGAGGCCAAAAGATTGAAGAATGATGAAGATCACATGAAGATGTGGCATTTCCGACTTGGTCATATTGGTATAAAGCGCATGTAGAAGCTCCATAAGCATGGACTTCTTGAGTCATTGGATTTTGGATCCCTTGATACATGTGAACCAAGCCTCATGGGCAAAATGACAAGGACCCCATTCAATGGGATAATGGAGCGTGCGGATGACTTATTGGGGATCATACACACGGATGTATGTGGACCCATGAATGTCCCCAATCGCAATGGTCTTCGTTACTTCGTGACCTTTACTGATGACTTGAGTAGATATGGGTATATTTACTTGATGAAGCACAAGTCTGAAACCTTTGAAAAGTTCAAGGAATTTCAGAATGAGGTCGAAAATCAACTCGGAAAGAAAATCAAGCACCTTCGATCGGATCGAGGTGGCGAGTATTTGAGTCACGAGTTTGGCAATCATCTGAAGTCTTGTGGCATAGTACCACAGCTTACGCCGGCAGGCACACCTCAGAGAAACGGTGTGGCTGAGCGACGTAATCGAACCCTATTGGATAGCGTACGATCGATGATGTCTCATACTGATTTGCCTGTGTCATTCTGGGGGTATGCATTAGAAACTGCCGCTCATATTCTTAATAGGGCACCATCCAAATCCGTAAAGACAACACCATTTGAAGAATGGCATGGCACGAAACCTATGTTGTCTCACCTAAAGATTTGGGGTTGTGAGGCTTATGTTAGGAAACTACAGCCTGACAAACTTGAATCCAAGGCGGATAAGTGCATCTTTGTGGGCTATCCCAAGGAAAATTGTGGATACACCTTCTACAACAAGTCTGACAGCAAAACATTTGTTGCCAAGACTGGACACTTTCTTGAGAAGGAGTTTCTCGCGAAAGAGTTGAGTGGCAGGAAAATAGACCTCGATGAAGTGACTGACCAATCACTCCAATTGGAAGAAACGTCTACGGAAATTGTTCTTGAACCATCTTCCACAGTGGGAGCTGAAGAGAATGGCCAGAACGACATTCATAACGATCATGACATTGATGATGATCATGATGAGAATGAAGAGGAACCTTTTATGCCCCGTAGGTCATCAAGAGTCCGTCAACCTACTGAGTTTTACAGACAGCTTGTGAATGCAATCTCGGCTGATGAGTCGGATGAACCTACAAGTTACAAAGAAGCAATGGAGGGACCCGAGTCCGAGAAATGGGTTGAAGCCATGAAATCCGAAATAGACTCCATGTACACCAACAAAGTATGGACTTTGGTGGATATTCCCGAGGACCGCAAGGCCGTCGAGAATAAATGGATTTTCAAGAAAAAGACTGACTCAGACGGAAACATATCTGTCTACAAAGCTCGACTTGTCGCGAAGGGGTTCCGACAAATTCAAGGAGTTGACTACGAGGAGACGTTCTCTCCTGTAGCGATGATAAAGTCTATTCGGATCCTACTAGCAATAGCTGCATATCATGATTACGAGATATGGCAGATGGATGTGAAAACTGCATTCCTAAATGGCAACATTGAGGAAGAGTTGTATATGATGCAACCAGAGGGGTTTGTCGATCCAAGGAACGCTGGTAAGGTGTGCAAGCTTCAACGGTCAATCTATGGGTTGAAGCAAGCATCTCGGAGCAGGAATCTTCGATTTGATGAGGTCATTAAAGCCTTTGGATTTGTCCAAAACGTCGAAGAGTTCTGCGTCTAGAAAAAAACTGAGTGGGAGCTCTGTAGCATTCCTTGTGTTATATGTAGATGACATATTACTAATAGGGAACAATAAGAAATTCTTAGAGGCAGTGAAGGAATATCTGAATGGATTATTTTCCATGAAGGACCTAGGTGAAGTAGCGTACATATTGGGGATTACGATCTATAGAGATAGACCTAATCGACGGTTGGCCTTGAGTCAGAGCACTTATATTGACAAGATATTGAAAAGGTTTAGTATGGGTAACTCCAAGAGAGGCCTCTTGCCAGTTATAAAAGGTGTCAAATTAAGCGTGACTCAATGCCCAACCACATCAAAAGAGAAGGAGGAGATGTCCTCAAAGCCCTATGCCTCAGCCATAGGTTCTCTCATGTATGCTATGTTATGTACCAGATCGGATTTAGCGCAGGCCATTAGTATGACTAATCGCTACCAGAGTAACCCGGGAATGGCTCACTGGACAGCAGTAAAGAACATCCTTAAGTAATTGAGAAGAACCAAGGATCTCTTTCTCGTTTATGGAGGAGTTGATGAGGAGCTCACCGTAAAGGGTTACATTGACGCAAGCTTCGGCTCAGATCTAGATGACTCGAAATCCCAGACGGGATATGTTTTCATGTTGAACGGTGGCGCAATTAGCTGGAGGAGCGGCAAACAGTCAGTCGTCGCCCAATCTACAATGGAGTCGGAGTATATTGCCGCTTGCGAAGCGTCAAACGAGGCGCTGTGGCTGAATAAGTTCGTGATCGAGCTTGGCATCTTTCCTAGCTGCACTGACCCCGTGGGAATCTTCTGCGACAACACGGGTGCCATTGCTAACGCGAAGGAGCCAAGAACTCACTCTACAGCCAAGCACATCCTCCGAAAGTTCCATGTCACGCGAGACTACGTCAGGGATGGGCACACTAGGATTCACAAGATACATACAGATCTGAACGCAGCAGACCTGATGACTAAAACCTCTTCCACAGGGCAAGTTTGAAGAACACCGAGAGACCATTGGTGTTAGATACATACCTGATGTAAACTAGTGTAATTTGTACTCTAGTGCAAGTGGGAGACTGTTGGATATGTGCCCTAGAGAAAAATTAATAAAGATATTTGTCACATATCCATTTTGTTCATAATACATTTTATACTGTGCTATAACTGTATTACTTGGAAATACTAATATAGGTGTAGTATAAAACATGGTCCGTAGTTTAACTCGGGTAAACTATCTCATTGGGCAATTGATTGATCAAGCTTTCCTGATCATGGCGACACTTAGTCCATTGACAATGAGGTCATATCGTTAAGGGGAATGATGTGATGGACGTACACCCACCTAAAGTATTGCAATGTGATCGAGTCACATAGTTCAACGTTGCTATGGCTTTGTAACGTATGGCTTAGTCCTTAGACCGTAACGATCATACGTAATTGTCATCTATGAAGAGACTTTGATTTGTATCCCACCGCCTGACTGAAATATGCTGGCTATAACGGTGCACTTTGGGTATTCCGAAATAGATGGTTGATGAGCATGTTAATAGATCAGAGCGGGATTTGTCAGTCCTTGTGACATGACAGGTACTCTGGGCCCACTCGGTGATATTGGATCAACACCTTGCAAGGATGTGACTAGGTCACAAGAGATGCAATGATCATGGACGAGAGAAGTTGTTTGTTGTGAACGAGATGTGAACACGGTATGTAGGATACCGACGATCAAACCTCGGACAAACAAAGTACCACAGCACAAAGGGATTACGTCGTATCGTTAACGGTTTCCAAAAGCGATCGAAGTTCATTCGATGGAAGCGCAGGGGCTGTCAAGGATTGTAACCAGGTCCAACTGACTAGTCATTGGTCAATGAGAAGAGTCTCGACCATGTCTGCTGTTTCCCGGACCGTTAGGGTGTTACACTTAAGGGCAATCAATGCATCGGGCAGTTACGGGATCAATCGGTGAAATAGGAGGAATCACCGGAATAGTTCCGGAGGAGGACGGAATGGTTTCCGGACATTTTGAATAGTTCAAAATAAAGTTTAATTGCTTTAATAATGTTTTATTATTTAATTATCTGAATTAAATATTTAAAACATATTAAAAAAATTAAAAAAAATGGGAAAAAGACTAAATGGGCCCATGGGGCCCATTAAGGGAGGAGGGGGTCTCCCCCCTTGGGCTTGGCGCCAAGGGTGGGGCCCACCACCCCCCTTGGCCGGCGCACCCCCAACTTGGGAGTTTAGTCCCACATGGGGGAGGGGAGGAGGATGGCACCCCGCTTGGCCTATATAAGGAGGGGTAGACCCCCCTTTTTCCAACACACCAATATCTCCTTCTTCCTCCTTCTCCTTCCCGGAAGTGGACTCCCCTTGTTTGGAGTCTGCACCTGGATTGGAGTTCTCCTCCATAAGGCAGGCCGTCGTTCTGCTGGAGTCGGGATCCGTAGCCGTCTTTCTTCCGCTGCTCGCGTGGTTCGGGGCCCGGGAGGAACATCGATTGTACCGTACGTGTATAATCTCCTCGAGGCACTACACCTGTGGTGCTACTTCGTCGCTGGAGGTTTACCGGGAGTCATCCTCGCCGGTGGTGGTCTTCTACACGACAGGGAGGTCGTAGTTCTGAGTCTACGCCAGACACGTTCGCAAGAACGTTTCCCTCTTTTGGTCTTCGAAGGTATGAACACCGATTCCCTCCGTTACTTTACATCGCCATAGCATAGATCTTGGGTTCGGGTACCGTAGGTATGAAAAATTTGTGTTTTCTGCCCCTTATCCCAACATGGGTTCCACGCACTGTGAACAGGGGAGGGGAGGAAGAAGACAAGGGAGGTGGGAAAATGGGCTGGGCCGGGGTGGTTTGCCCAGGGCGTAGGATAGGTGTTTCCTTTTTTTTCTTTTATTTTTGTTGTGCATTTCTTTACTGTTTTATTTGTTTAGCCATCATTTGGGTTTTTGTAAAATGTGATACTTGTACCAATATTAGTGTTACACTTTCCCATGATGCCACCAAATTTTTGGGCAAAACAAAATTCATTTGGAAATTCTTTTTGAATATGCAGTGGGTAAATGGTGTTGTTATAGCACTGGTTTGAATTGTTTGTAATATTTATTTATTGCAATAAATACCCAAGGTTGGTTTAACATGGTCCACTGATTTTTATGCATTTAATAAAATTGGTTGCACAATTTCTGGTCAAGATTTTATTTCCACTTTGTTTTTAATATCAAGCAAAAGGGTTTTTGGAATTTGATTTGATTCAAAGATGATCAAGGCATGATTATCAACAGTAATTGTCATTAGCAAAAGTGATTACTGTTACATGCCACTGAGGGTGTTACACTTAGGCTAGTGGATGGTGATGGGATTCCTGCCATGCTAGAATTACAACACTAATGAGGTTTTCAAAGGAGAAGATCAATCAAGGTTTGCCCCAACAAAACAAGCAAGCTTCGTTCAAGAAGATCTTGTGCATCGTTGATAAATGTTGGGAGACTCAAATGGACCATCCATTGTATCGGGATGCTTGTTTTTTAACCCTTGAAACATATTTATCTATTGTCAAGAGTGGTGATGATGTCCTAGTGTAACACCCTCAATGTCATATAACAGTAATCACTTCTGCTAATGACAATTACTGTTACTAATCATGCCTTGATCAGATTTGTATTTGAATAAATTCAAAATTCCCTTTGGATAATATTAAAAACATTGTGGTTGATACGTCCAAAACGTATCTATAATTTCTGCTTGCTCCATGCATGTTTTGTGTGATATTGCTATGATCTAGATACACTTTCATGCACTTTTGATCATATTTGTACTAACCTATTAACTCAGTGCACCCCAGTGCCAGTTCCTGTTTTCTGCTGTTTTTCTATTTCAGTTTTCCCCCCTATAAAAAGTGCCAGAAAAATTCGGGAAAATTCATATAAAAAATCAGCGTGATGGAAGCTTCGCGAAGAGCCCGAGAGGGGCCAGAGGGGAGCCAGGGGGGCCTAGGCGGCCACCCGGCGCGGCCCCACCCCTGGCCGCGCCAGGGGGGCGCCTGGGACCCCTGGCCCACCTCTGGCTGTCTCCTTTCGCCTATTTATCCCCCGTCACGGGAAAACTCCAGAACGAGAACCCTATTCCGCGAACTCGCCTCTGTTCCGCCGCCGCCGCGCTTCCGAGATCGGGAGCACCAGAAGACCTCTTCCCGGCACCCTGCCGGAGGGAGGATTAACCTCCGGGAGTCTCCTCTCCACCATGGATGCTCCCCGGATGTCCCGTGAGTAGTTTTCCTTGGACCATGGGTCCGTGATCAGTAGCTATGTGATGTTCTCCTCCCCTCTTTGATCTTCATTGTTTAGACCTCGTGAGCTGCCCTACATGATCGAGGCACCTTTGTAATATTTCTGCTATTTCTATGTTGAGTTTGATCGGATCTGATGGATTATGAGATTATGTTCAGATTGTGATAGAGTAATATATTTGGTTTCTATCTTTTATATTTTTGTTCCTAAGTAATTCTTGCATGTTCTCCGTTGCTGTTTATTGCTTTGGCCAAGTAGTAGGTAGTGACTCCAAGAGGGAGCGTTGTGCTAGATTGTGGGTTCATGCCTCCCCGATGACACGCTTGAGTGACAGAAACATGAGTCTAGGGGATGTGCTGTTGCCACAAGGGGGAAAACAACGGTGCTTGTAACCACGGTTACAAGGATTGTTTACATTATGTAGAGTTCTTTTAATGCAGTTGTCTGTTGCTTTGGGTTTACACTTTGGGTGGGGCTCGCAACTTAATACCAGCGAGATGTTCTGGATAGATATCTGAAGGTGGATGATTAGTAGTAGATGCAGATGGATTTCGGTCTACTTACTTTGGCGTACTGCCCGTGCTTTTGAACCTCTTCCTTTCTTTTGTAGCATAGTTAGCATTGCGGTGCGTTCATAATCCTGTCAATTTCCTTTCTATAATTTGTTTACCTCACATAGCAATTTTATCGTCTTTTGGGAGAGAGACATCACTAGCGAACATCACGTATCCCGGTCCATATCCTTATCACTGTTTCCACGTTACATTTACTTTACCGCTTTTATTTGTATCATTATCCCTTGCGTTTTATCCTTTGTAAACAACAAGACCGGAGAGATTGACAACCTCTCTGAACTTCGTTGGGGACAAAGTTATCTGTGTCTGTGTGCAGGTCCGCGTCAGTTGCGCCGCTGACACCTACTTATCATCTCTGGAGTCCTACTGCATCCCCATTGCCAACCAAGACTTTATCTGCACTCCCATTGCCAGACCTGCCACTTCAGCTACCTCTTATGAAATTAAACCTGCTTTGCTAAACCTTGTTATGAGAGATCAATTCTCTGGTGCTGGAGATGCTGCTGCTTTACACTTGAATAATTTTGTTGAATTATGTGATATGCAAAAGTATAAAGAAGTAGAAGGTGATGTTGTTAAGCTCAAGCTCTTTCCTTTCTCTTTAAGGGGAGATGCTAAAATCTGGTTTCAATCTTTGCCTAGAAATAGCATAGATTCTTGGGATAAGTGCAAAGATGCTTTTATAGGGAAGTACTACCCTCCTGCTAAGATTATCCAATTGAGGAGTAATATTATGAATTTTAAGCAATTGGATAATGAACACGTTTCCCAAGCTTGGGAACGAATGAAATCTCTTGTTAATAAATGTCCTACACATGGTTTGACTACTTGGATGGTTATCCAGACTTTTTATGCAGGCTTGAACTTTACCTCGCGGAACCTGTTAGATTCGGCCGCGGGAGGAACCTTTATGTCAACTACACTTGGTGCTGCCACGAAGCTTCTCGATGAAATGATGACCAATTATTCCCAATGGCACACCGAACACGCTCCAACAGGTAGGAAGGTAAATTCTGTCGAGGAAATTACCTCTCTCAATGAAAAAGTTGACTTAATTATGTGTCTACTTACCAAGCAACCCTCTATTGATCCTCATGATGTTCCTTTAAATTCTTTGGTTGCTCAAGAACAAGTAGATGTAAACTTTATTGCTAGAAACAACTTCAACAACAATGCTTATAGGGGAAATTTTGCTAGCAATCCTAGACCGTTTCCATCCAACTATGGGAACAACAACACTTACCCTAGCAAGAAGAACCCCTCTTCTTAATTAGAAAGCATGCTTAGAGATTTTATCACTACCCAAAAAGCCTTCAAAAAAAATGTAGAAGAGAAATTATTTAAAATAGATAACCTCTCTTTGAAGGTGGAAAGCTTAGCCCTTGATATTGAGATGCTTAAAATTAGAACCTCCCCCCTTGAGTAGAATAAAACCACTCCTATTAATGCTATCCAGTTACAAATCAATGAAAATATTAGGATGATGGCTAAACTCAAAGAAAGATGGGCTAGAGAAAAAGAGGAAGAGGATATAATTAAGAGCCTTCCTACACACCACACAGTTGCCACTATCCAAATTGTTGAGGACACTCAAACTATTAGCACCCAATGCACTCCTAGTCCCGTTGGACCTATTAATGGTGATGCTAATACCTCAACCGTAGATGAAGAAACTCCTATGAACATAGAGGGTTTCAAACAAGTGAGCCTAGATAACACTACTACCACCTCTGATAGTAGTTATATTGATTTTGATAGTTGTACCCTCTCAGAAGTTATTAGCTTGCTACACAAAATGTCTAGAGACCCCCACACTAGCACACTTAATCTTGCTTTCACGGAGCATATCACAAATGCTCTCATCAAAGCTAGGGAGGAGAAGCTTAGAGTAGAAGCCTCCATACCTAGGAAGCTAGATGATGGTTGGGACCCTATGATCAAAATGAAATTGAATAACTTCTCTTGCTATGCTTTATGTGATGTTGGAGCTAGTACCTCCGTTTTGCCCAAAAGAATATTTGTTATGTTTGAATTGAAACCTTTTGAGCCTTGTTCTTTTGGTGTTCGTCTTGTTGATTCTTCCATAAAGAAACCTTTGGGGAAGATTGACGATGTTCTTATCATCGTAAATGACAACTATGTTCCCGTTGATTTTATTGTTATGGATATAGAGTGTGAACCTTTATGTCCAATTATTTTGGGACGTCCTTTTCTTCGCACCGTTGGTGCGGTTTTTGACATGAAAGAGGGAATATAAAATTCTAATTCCCATTCAAAAAGGGGATGGAACACTTACCTAGAAAGAAAATGAAGTTACCTTTTGAGTCCGTTACACGGGCTAGTTATTCTCTTTCTCTTGATAAAACTTGATTCTTCTTTTTGCATTATGCCTAGCTAATGGCTTAAAAGAAGCGCTTTCGGGAGGCAGCCCGCAACGAATTTAGGTTTCTTTTTGCTTTTGTTGTGTCTTGATGTTTGTTACTACTGTAACAACATCATTGTATCTTTATTTTTCAGCTTTGTGCCAAGTTATAGCCTCTTATGATAAGGGAAGCAAAAGTTGTGACATGCTGTCCAGAAAACAGATTCTGTCCTCGTGACCAGAAAAATTCCAGAAAAATCCCAGTTCATCTTTTCAAGCTGAAATGTTTACACAGTATACTCTATACAATTACAAAACTTCCGTATGTTCTGAGTTTTTTGATTTGAGTTGCAGAAGTGCCCCTAAAAAATGTTTACTATCTGCTGTTCTGTTTTTCACAGATTCTGCCACGTTTTGTCTCTCCTAACTTTTGCAAACCTTAAGCTTTCCTTTTCTTTGCAAAAACTTTTTGGCACTCTTGAGAAACAGTAGCTCTTCATGAATATATTTATATCCAGTGGAGAAAAATTATTTATTAAGGGTACTAACCTCTCTAATTAGCTTATGATGAGTTATGTATGAAGGGAGTTTTCAAGTGTGCGATGGAAGATGATGAAAGAAGATCCAGGAGTGTCAAGCGCTCAAGCTTGGGGATGCCCCCATGCATCCCCAACAAATATTCAAGGAGACTCAAGCGTCTAAGCTTGGGGATGCCCCCGTGCATCCCCTTCTCCATCAACAATCATCGGTTTGTCCTTCGTCTCACTATATTTTTATCACTTCATGTGTTATGTGCTATGCTTGGAGCGTCTCGCTCTTAGTTTTTTTAGTTTCTTTAGCTTTGCTTGCTGTTCATAACAATTTAGATCCTTTCTTATTTTGTGTGGGAGAGAAACACGCTCCACTTTCAAATTTAGAACACATCATTGGATTTTTCCTGCCTATCTTTTTGCTGTTGTGTGTTCTTTATCTTTTCATAGCTACTGCCATGTTTAGTTTTAGTCTTAGTTTGACTTTAGAAAGAGCCTTGGCTTTTGCTTAGTTTGTTGCTGTAACTCTTTTTAGTTTTCATGTTTATCTTGTTAAAGAGAGTAGGTTGCTGCGCTGAGTTGTGTCTTGTTTTGAGAAGTAGGTACTTGAGGTTGCTATTTAATTCTAGTAGTAGCTTGCAATGGTTTTGAGGTATTGATGTGAGTAATGTTTGAACTTTTGGTGTCAAGAGCTCTTGCCTATTAGTGATAGGTGTCGTATTTTGGGAAATCTGTGTTTATTTCCAAAACCTACAAAATTAGTTGAGAACTCTGCTTAGCGGCTTCCCGCCCTTCGTTGGTGAGCCCCAAGTGGAAGGCGTGATGCAGTTTAGCAGTGAGTTTCCCTCGGTGAGGATACCAAGGTTTGTCTCCCATAGGACTCCGGATATGATAAGTAGGTGTCAGCGGCGCGACTGACGTGGACCTGCACACAGACACAGATAACTTTGTTCCCAACGAAGTTCAGAGAGGTTGTCAATCTCTTCGGTCTTGTTGTTCACAAAGGGTAAAACACAAGTGATAATGATAGCAAGTAAAAGCAGAAACGTATAGATAGCTTGGAAATAGTAATAAGGATATGGACCGGGATACGTGATGTTCGCTAGTGATGTCTCTCTCCCAAAAGACGATAAAACTGCTATGCGAGGTAAACAAATTACAGATGGGAAATAGACATGATTATAAATGCACCGCAATGCTAACTATGCTACAAAAGAAAGGAAGAGGTTCAAAAGCACGGGCAGTTCGCCAAGGTAAGTAGACCAAAATCCATCTGCATCAACTACTAATCATCCACCTTGAGATATCTATCCAGAACATCTCGCTGGTATTAAGTTGCCAGCCCCACCCAAAGTGTAAACCCAAAGCAACAGACAACTGCAATAAAAGAACTTTGCGTAAAGTAAACAATCCTTGTGATCGCGGTCACAAGCACCGTTGTTTTCCCGCTTGTGGCAACAACACATCCCCTAGACTCATGTTTCTATCACTCAAGCGTGTCATCAGGGAGGCATGAACCCACAATCTGGCACAACGCTCCCTCTTGGAGTCACTACCTACTACTTGGCCAAAGCAATAAACAACAACGGAGAACATGCAAGAATTACTTAGGAACAAAAATATAAAAGATCAAAACCAAATATATTACTCTATCATAATATGAACATAATCTCATAATCCATCAGATCCGATCAAACTCAACATAGCAATTGCAGAAATATTACAAAGGTGCCTCGATCATGTAGGGCAACTCACGAGGTCTAAACAATGAAGATCAAAGAGGGGAGGAGAACATCACATAGCTCCTGGTCACGGACCCATGGTCCAAGAAGAACTACTCACGGGACATCCGGGGAGCATCCATGGTGGAGAGGAGACTCCCGGAGGTCAATCCTCCCTCCGGCAGGGTGCCGGGAAGAGGTCTTCTGGTGCTCCCGATCTTGGAAGCGCGGTTGCGGCGGAACAGAGGCGACTTCGCGGAATAGGGTTCTCGTTCTGGAGTTTTCCCGTGACGGGGGATATATAGGGGAAAGGGGGCAGCCAGAGGTGGTCCAGGGGCCCCAGGCGCCCCCCTGGCGCGGCCAAGGGTGGGTCCGCGCCGGGTGGCCGCCTGGCCCCCCTGGCGCGGCCTGGGGTGGGGCCGCGCCGGGTGGCCGCCTGGCCCCCCCTTGGCCCCCCTCTGGCCCCTATCGGGCTTTTCTCGAAGCTTCCGTCACGCTGATTTTTTATCTGAATTTTCCCGAATTTTTCTGGCACTTTTTATATGGGGGAAAACTGAAATAGAAAAACAGCAGAAAACAGAAACTGGCACTGGGGTGCACTGAGTTAGTAGGTTAGTCCAATTATGATCAAAAATGTTTGAAAGTGTATCTAGATCATAGCAATATCACACAAAACATGCATGGAACGAGCAGAAATTATAGATACGTTTTGGACGTATCAACATCCCCAAGCTTAATTCCTGCTCGTCCTCGAGTAGTTAAATGATAACAAGCATAATTTCTGTGGTGACATGCTAGCAACCATAAAAGAACTTTGAAAAGTAAAGCAATCAAGGTTAGAGATTCAATTCAAGTCATAACATGCAAGAGTCTATATTAGCATTGAAACAAGTAACAAAAGAACATTAGGTGCAAGAGCTCTCGCTGTCCGTGACTCGAATGTCTCCAAATGGTGTTTGCGTGCAAGAAAGGGGATAGGGAATACGAGAAAAAAGTATTTTTGTTGAGAACTCAATCTACTAAATGTCACACTTGGTCTTCTTCGGAATCTTATCTTGACTCGTCCCCAGACCACTAGCCAGGTACAATTCAATTTGATCCACTCCTTTTCGATATTTTGAGCACTCATGCAATGGATGAGCGTAAGCATGAGAGTTGACACTTAGGATGGAAAAGAGAGAATATGGTGGAGGAGGAAGACAAAAAGGATGATGGATGAGAAAGGCTGACATCAATGAGGACAATCATAGGCAAGAGATGCCATAGGATAGATATGATGTGAGGAGTAGGGATTGCCATGCAATGGGTGTAGATACGAGCTAGGAAGCTCTCCAAAATATATGTAAAAAGATCATCTTTGTGGAGTACAAGGATATAAAGGGAGTACTAGTGTGGATCTCTCAAAAGGATAGTAGTGTTGCCCCTTTCTCTCTTTTTATTTCTTTTTATCTTTTTCTATTTTTTTGTATTTTTTTGTGGCCTCAATGGCTCTTTCTATTTAACTCTCATTTGTCCTCTTTGGGATCTTTTAATGTGTCCTCTTCGGGATCTTTTCCTCCCTTAAGGGCAACACTCTATTTTACAAGAAGGTAGAGGAAATCTTTCACACTTTACAAGGTACTCAAAATCATAAAGAAGATGTAACTAGCATGATGTATGCAATGTATGCTTCTGCCAGTGTAGCAGGAACATGTATGACATGAAGATCAAGTCATGAAGAGGTGGAAGTTGCATGGCAATGTAACTCGGAAAGGCTATGGAAATGCCTTGATAGGTAGGTATGGTGGATGTTTTGAGGAAAGATATAAGGAGGCTTATGATGACAGAGCGTATCATGCCAAGGGTTTGGATGTACCGGCGAAGGTGGACACCAACTCTCGGAGTGAGAAGAAGGCAATGCACGGCACGTGAAAGGCTAGCAAAATATGGGAAGGTGGAAGTGTCAACTCTCAATACTTACATTAGTCCGAAGAACTCATGCACTTATTATCGGTAACTCTCAATCTAATGAGGAGGTTCACAAAGAGACAAGTACCCCGAGGAGGAGTGTATGGGGGTTTGGTTATCCTTGCGCATCCTCGACTCATGGTACGTGAGTGTTCTCTGATATTCGAATCCTCAGAAGAGTAGTGAACTATCTAGTAGCTAGAGTTCTCAACTAGTTTTGTAGGTTTTGAAAATAAACACGGATTGCCCAAAATACGACACCTATCACTAATAGGCAATAGCTCTTGACACCAAAAGTTCAAACATTACTCATGGCAATACCTCAAAACGATTGCAAGCTACTACTAAAATTAAATAGCAACCTCAAGTACATGCTTCTCAAAACAAGACACAAATCAGTGCAACAACCAACTCTCTTTAACAAGATAAACATGAAAACTAAAAAGATTTCCAGCAACAAATTAAACAAAATCCAAGGCTCTTGCTAAAGACAAACTAAGACTAAGACTAAACATGGCAGTAGCTATGAAAAGATAAAGAACACACAACAGCAAAAAGATAGGCATGAAGAATCCTATGATGTGTTCTAGTTTTTTTGAAAGTGGAGCGTGTTTCTCTCCCACACAAAGCAAGAAGGGATCTAACTTGTTATGAAAAGCAAGCAAAGCTAAAGAAAATTAAAAACAAAACCTAAGAGCGAGACGCTCCAAGCATAGCACATAACACATGAAGTGATAAAAATATAGTGAGACGAAGGACGAACTGATGATTGTTGATGGAGAAGGGGATGCACGGGGGCATCCCCAAGCTTATACGCTTGAGTCTCCTTGAATATTTAATGGAGATGCATGGGGGCATCCCCAAGCTTGAGCGCTTGACACTCCTGGATCTTCTTTCATCATCTTCCATCGCACACTTGAAAACTCCCTTCATACATAACTCATCATAAGCTGATTAGAGAGGTTAGTACCCTTAATAAATAATTTCCCTCCACTGGATATAAATATATTCTTGAAGAGCTACTGTTTCTAAAGAGTGCCAAAGAGTTTTTTCAAATAAAAAGCAAGCTTAAGGTTTGCAAAAGTTAGGAGAGACAAAACATGGCAGAATCTGTGAAAAACAGAACAGCAGATAGTAAAGAATTGTTTAGGGGCACTTCTGCAACTCAAATAAAAAAACTCAGAACATACGGAAGTTTCGTAATTGTATAGAGCATACTGTGTAAAAAATTCAGCTCAAAAAGATGAACTGGGATTTTTGTGGAATTTTTCCGGTCACGAGGACAGAATCTGTTTTCTGGACAGCATGTCTCAACTTTTACTTCCCTTGCCGTAAGAGGCTAGAACTTGGCACAAAGTTGAAAAACAAAGATACAATGATGTTGCTACAGAAGTAACAATAATCAAGACACAACAAAAGCAAAAGGAAAAACCTAAATTCGTTGCGGCCTGCCTCCCGAAAGCGCTTCTTTAAAGCCATTAGCTAGGCATAATGCAAAAGAAGAATCAAGTTTTATCAAGAGAATAACTAGCCCGAGTAACGGACTCAAAAGGTAACTTGATTTTCTTTCTAGGGAAGTGTTCCATCCCCTTTTTGAATGGGAATAGGAATTTTATATTCCCCTCTTTCATGTCAATAACCGCACCAACGGTGCGAAGAAAAGGACGTCCCAAAACAATTGGACATCAAGGTTCACACTCTATATCCATAACAATAAAATCAACGGGAACATAGTTGTCATTTACAATGATAAGAACATCGTCGATCTTCCTAGCTTTGATAAGAGCATTTGTGATATGCTGTGTGAAGGCAAGATTAAGTGTGCTAGTGTGGGGGCTCTAGACATTTTGTGTAGTAAGCTAATAACTTCTGAGAGGGTAAAACTATCAAAATCAATATCACTACTATCAAAGGTGGTATTAGTGTCATCTAGGCTCACTTGTTTGAAACCCTCTATGTTCATAGGAGTTTCTTTGTCTACGGTTGAGGTATTAGCATCACCATTAATAGGTCCAACGGGACTAGGAGTGCATTGGGTGCTAATAGTTTGAGTGTCCTCAACAATGTGGATAGTGGCAACTGTGTGGTGTGCAGGAAGGCTCTTAATTCTATCCTCTTCCTCCTTTTCTCTATCCCATCTTTCTTTGAGTTTAGCCATCATCCTAATGTTTTCATTGATTTGTAACTGGATAGCATTAATAGGAGTGGCCTTATTCTCCTCAAGGGGGGAGGTTCTAATTTTAAGCATCTCAATATCAAGGGCTAAGCTTTCTACCTTCAAAGAGAGATTATCTATTTTAGCTAATTTCTCCTCAAAAATTTTGTTGAAGGCTTTTTGGGTAGTGATAAAGTCTCTAAGAATGCTTTCTAATTCAGAAGAGGGGTTCTTGTTGCTAGGGTAAGTGTTGTTGTTCCCATAATGGGATGGAAACGGTCTAGGATTGCTAGCAAAATTTCCCCTATAAGCATTGTTGTTGAAGTTGTTTCTAGCAATAAAGTTCACATCTACTTGTTCTTGAGCAACCAAAGAATTTAAAGGAACATCATGAGGATCAATAGAGGGTTGCTTGGTAAGTAGAGACATAATTAAGTCAACTTTTTCATTGAGGGAGGTAATTTCCTCGACAGAATTTACCTTCCTACCTGTTGGAGCGCGTTCGGTGTGCCATTGGGAATAATTGGTCATCATCTCATCGAGAAGCTTTGTGGAAGCACCAAGTGTAGTTGACATAAAGGTTCCTCCCGCGGCCGAATCTAACAGGTTCCGCGAGGTAAAGTTCAAGCCTGCATAAAAAGTCTGGATAACCATCCAAGTAGTCAAACCATGTGTAGGACATTTCTTAACAAGAGATTTCATTCGTTCCCAAGCTTGGGCAACGTGTTCATTATCCAATTGATTAAAATTCATAATATTACTCCTCAATTGAATAATCTTAGCAGGAGGGTAGTACTTTCCTATAAAAGCATCTTTGCACTTATCCCAAGAATCTATGCTATTTCTAGGCAAAGATTGAAACCAGATTTTAGCATCTCGCCTTAAAGAGAAAGGAAAGAGCTTGAGCTTAACAACATCACCTTCTACTTATTTATACTTTTGCATATCACATAATTCAACAAAATTATTCAAGTGTAAAGCAGCATCATCTCCAGCACCAGAGAATAGATCTCTCATAACAAGGTTTAGCAAAGAAGATTTAATTTCATAAGAGGTCGCTGAAGTGGTAGGTGTGGCAATGGGAGTGCAGATAAAGTCTTGGTTGTTGTGACTAGTGAAGTCACACAACTTGGTGTTTTCAGTGGAACCCATAGTAGCAGCAAGTGTGGCAGATTTTTTTGTAATTTTGTATAAAAGACACAAAGATAAAAACTGAAAGATAAACTAACAAGACTAAAAAACAAAGGTAAAGGGTAGTGTGCAACTCCCCTATCTTAGCACTCGGAGTCCCCGGCAATGGCGCCAGAAATTCTCTTGCTTAGCGGTTTCCCGCCCTTCGTTGGTGAGCCCCAACTGGAAGGCGTGATGCAGTTTAGCAGTGAGTTTCCCTCGGTGAGGACACCAAGGTTTGTCTCCCGTAGGACTCCGGATATGATAAGTAGGTGTCAGCGGCGCGACTGACGTGGACCTGACACAGACACAGATAACTTTGTTCCCAACGAAGTTCAGAGAGGTTGTCAATCTCTCCGGTCTTGTTGTTCACAAAGGGTAAAACACAAGTGATAATGATAGCAAGTAAAAGAAGAAAAGTAAAGATAGCTTGGAAACAGTAATAAGGATATGGACCGGGATACGTGATGTTCGCTAGTGATGTCTCTCTCCCAAAAGACGATAAAACTGCTATGTGAGGTAAACAAATTACAGAAAGGAAATTGACAGGATTATTAACGCACCGCAATGCTAACTATGCTACAAAAGAAAGGAAGAGGTTCAAAAGCACGGGAAGTTCGCCAAGGTAAGTAGACCGAAATCCATCTGCATCTACTACTAATCATCCACCTTGAGATATCTATCCAGAACATCTCGCTGGTATTAAGTTGCAAGCCCCACCCAAAGTGTAAACCCAAAGCAACAGACAACTGCAATAAAAGAATAGATACGCTGGTTAGTCCAATTATGATAAAAAAATGTATGAAAGTATATCTAGATCATAGCAATATCACACAAAACATGCATGGAACGAGCAAAAATTATAGATACGTTTATGACGTATCAAACTCTAGCTACTAGATGGATCACTACTCTTCTGAGGAGTCGAATATCAGAGAACACTCACGTACCATGAGTCGAGGATGCGCAAGGATAACCAAACCCCGATACACTTCTCCTCGGGGTACTTGTCTCTTTGTGAACCTCCTTATTAGATTGAGAGTTACCGATAATAAGTGCATGAGTTCTTCGGACTAATGTAAGTATTGAAAGTTGACACTTCCACCTTCCCATATTTTTCTAGCCTCTCCTGTGCCGTGCATTGCCTTCTTCTCACTCCGAGAGTTGGTGTCCACCTTCGCCGGTACATCCAAACCCTTGGCATGATACACTCTGTCATCATAAGCCTCCTTATATCCTTCCTCAAAACAGCCACCATACCTACCTATCAAGGCATTTCCATAGCCTTTCCGAGTTACATTGCCATGCAACTTCCACCTCTTCATGACTTGATCTTCATGTCACACATGTTCCTGCTACACTGGCAGCGGCATACATTGCATACTTCATGTTAGTTATATCTTCTTTATGCTTTTGAGTACCTTGTAAAGTGTGAAAGATCTCCTTTACCCTCTTGTAAAATAGAGTGTTGCCCTTAAGTGAGGAAAAGATCCCAAAGTGGACACATTAAAAGATCCCAAAGAGGACAAATGAGAGTTAAATAGAAAGAGCCATTGAGGCCACAAAAAATACAAAAAAATAGAAAAAAGAGAAAAAGAAATAAAAAGAGAGAAAGGGGCAACATTACTATCCTTTTGAGAGATCCACACTAGTACTCCCTCTATATCCTTGTACTCCATAGAGATGATCATTATGCATATAGCTATATTGGAGAGCTTCTTAGCTCGTATGTGCATCCGTTGCATGGAAAACCCTACTCCTCACATCATATCTATCATTTGGCATCTCTTGCCTATGATTGTCCTCATTAATGTGAGCCTTTCTCATCCTTTTTGTCTTCCTCCTCCACCTTATTCTCTCTTTGCCATATTAAGTGTCAACTCTCGTGTTTACGCTCATCCATTGCATGAGTGCTCGAAATATCGAAAAGGATTGGATCAAATTGACTTGTACCTGGCTAGTGGTCTGGGGACGAGTGAAGATAAGATTCCAAAGAAGACCAAGTGTGACACTTTAGTAGATTGAGTTCTCAACACAAAAATACTTTTTCTTGTATTCCCTATCCCCTTTCTTGCACGCAAACACCATTTGGAGACATTCGAGTCACGGACAACGAGATCTCTTGCACCTAATGTTCTTTTGTTACTTGTTTCAATGCTAATATAGAGTCTTGCATGTTATGACTTGATTTGAATCTCTAACTTTGCTTGCTTTACTTTTCAAAGTTCTTTTATGGTTGCTAGCATGCCACCACAGAAATTATGCTGTTATCATTTACCTACTCGAGGACGAGCAGGAATTAAGCTTGGGGATGTTGATACGGCAAGACGTATCTATAATTTCTGCTTGCTCCATGCATGTTTTGTGTGATATTGCTATGATCTAGATACACTTTCATACACTTTTGATCATATTTGGACTAACCTATTAACTCAGTGCACCCCAGTGCCAGTTCCTGTTTTCTGCTGTTTTTCTATTTCAGTTTTCCCCCATATAAAAAGTGCCAGAAAAATTCGGGAAAAATCAGATAAAAAAATCAGCGTGATGGAAGCTTCGCGAAGAGCCCGAGAGGGGCCAGAGGGGAGCCAGGGGGCCCAGGCGTCCACCCGGCGCGGCCCCACCCCTGGCCGCGCCAGGGGGGCGCCTGGGGCCCCTGGCCCACCTTTGGCTGCCTCCTTTCGCCTATTTATCCCCCGTCACGGGAAAACTCCAGAACGAGAATCCTATTCCGCGAACCCGCCTCTGTTCCGCCGCCGCCGCGCTTCCAAGATTGGGAGCACCAGAAGACCTCTTCCCGGCACCCTGCCGGAGGGAGGATTTACCTCCGGGAGTCTCCTCTCCACCATGGATGCTCCCCGGATGTCCCGTGAGTAGTTTTCCTTGGACCATGGGTCCGTGATCAGTAGCTATGTGATGTTCTCCTCCCCTCTTTGATCTTCATTGTTTAGACCTCGTGAGCTGCCCTACATGATCGAGGCACCTTTGTAATATTTCTGCTATTGCTATGTTGAGTTTGATCGGATCTGATGGATTATGAGATTATGTTCAGATTGTGATAGAGTAATATATTTGGTTTCTATCTTTTATATTTTTGTTCCTAAGTAATTCTTGCATGTTCTCCGTTGCTGTTTATTGCTTTGGCCAAGTAGTAGGTAGTGACTCCAAGAGGGAGCGTTGTGCTAGATTGTGGGTTCATGCCTCCCCGATGACACGCTTGAGTGACAGAAACATGAGTCTAGGGGATGTGCTGTTGCCACAAGGGGGAAAACAACGGTGCTTGTAACCACGGTTACAAGGATTGTTTACTTTACGCAGAGTTATTTTAATGCAGTTGTCTGTTGCTTTGGGTTTACACTTTGGGTGGGGCTCGCAACTTAATACCAGCGAGATGTTCTGGATAGATATCTCAAGGTGAATGATTAGTAGTAGATGCAGATGGATTTAGGTCTACTTACTTTGGCTTACTGCCCGTGCTTTTGAACCTCTTCCTTTCTTTTGTAGCATAGTTAGCATTGCGGTGCGTTCATAATCCTGTCAATTTCTTTTCTGTAATTTGTTTACCTCACATAGCAGTTTTATCGTCTTTTGGGAGAGAGACATCACTAGCGAACATCACGTATCCCGGTCCATATCCTTATTACTGTTTCCAAGCTATCTTTACTTTTCTGCTTTTACTTGCTATCATTATCACTTGTGTTTTACCCTTTGTGAACAACAAGACCGGAGAGATTGACAACCTCTCTGAACTTCGTTGGGAACAAAGTTATCTGTGTCTGTGTGCAGGTCCGCGTCAGTTGTGCCGCTGACACCTACTTATCATCTCTGGAGTCCTGCTGGAGACAAACCTTGGTATCTTCACCGAGGGAAAACTGCTACTGCACTACATCTCAACCTTGAAGGGGCGAGAAGCCATCAGTGGTCAATAAAACTTGATCCAAATTTGTGCATCCAATTTTGTTAAATGCCTAAAAATCAGTGGACCATGTTAAACCAACCTTTGGTATTTATTGCAATAAATAAATATTACAAACAATTCAAACCAGTGCTAAAACAACCCCATTCACTAGTTGCACATTCAAAAGAAATATTAAATGAATTTCTTTTGCACTCAAAATTTTTGTGACACTCTAGTAATATGATATACTAATTATGGGACAAGTTCCATATTTTACAAAAAGTCAAAAGCTAACAAGACAAATAAAAATAGAAAAGTAAAAAGGAAAAGAAAACAGAAAATGGGAAAAGCCTAACTATCGCCCTGGGCAAAGCCCACCAACCCCGGCCCACCCCGGCCCATCGTCTTCCTCCTGTTCACATGAGAGGCGTGGCGCCCATCCCCCGGCTGGCCACGCCGTGGGCGCCATGGCGGCCATCCGCCGGCTAGCCGAAGGGGATAAAGTCCCCCGCGCCTCGTTCCCCTCTGGAACCCTAGCTCACCCTTGGCTTCCCCGTCACACCGCCGCTCCCCTCTCCCCGTGTTCGGCCGAGCCCACCGTGGCCGCGCCGTCGAGCCCGCGTGGCCACCGACGTCTACGGGTCCTTCTGTCGTGTCTGCCAGCTTCGCCTGACTCCCTTACGTCGTATGCGCACCCCAGCCCGAGCTCTGCGCCACCACATTGAGTGAATCAGACTCGTTCCTCCGTCGGCCTCCACAGATTGCATCGACGACTACGTCGCCACCAGCGCTTCCTCGCCCCCCTCGCCGCCCTCAACGTGCTCATTGTGAGATTGTGCTCCTTCCCCTTCTTGTCGCGCTCGATCCCGTGCACCACAACGCAGTTCCCCATCGAGCTTGCTCCGGCCGCCGCTAGGTCTCGTCGTAGACGTCGCCACGGTTCACCTCCGCTCAAACTTCTTGCACAAATGAATGCGACTCGTCTCGCAGGTCACGTAGCACCTGGTCTCGCTCGAAATGATGCGCGGTACTGAGCGCATGGTCGCCGGCCATGGCGCTGCTCGTCACTGGCGTGAGTGTTCTTTGGCTGTGCCACTAACCATGGGGCCCGCTCTGTTAAGCCCATGTTAGTATTAAGCTAATACCCTCCCCACACCCACTTACGCATGGACCCCACCCCTTTTAATCTGCTGCTGTTAAAACAAAATAAAAAACCCGTCTGTTAGACTTACAGGTGGGGCCTAGTCATTAAGTTAATAAAACAACCGTTAAATAAATCTGTCTCAATGACAGTTGGGCCCCACTGGCAGGATAATTAGATTAAATTACTTATTAAAAATAATCAGTATGACAGTTGGGTCCCACTACTATTTAGAATAAATAAAATGATTTATTATCCCACTATGTATACCATGTGGGACCCTCATATCAGGTTTGACCAGTCAAAGTTCCCTGTGGATAATGTTGGTTTTTATAATAAAAGAAATTCCAAAAGTCATTTAAATATTAGAAAATCAATATATATTAAACCTTAACTCCGATGAAAAAACTTTATACATGAAAATTGATCAGAAAAATATAACGAATACCCCGACCCATACCCCCACCCCCCCTCTAACACAACGAACACGAGACATTCCCCCTCCGGGTCGTCTGTCGATAATAACCCAGAGCCGGTAGTTCATCCCCGGATGAATTCCCGCTCCGAGCAACGTGCATTGCACTGCGTTAGGACGCCGTTAGCATTGCATCGTCCATGCCATACATCTGTTTGCATATGATTGCTTTGTATTTACTGTTTTCCCCCTTTTGTTCTCCGGTAGACCCCGCTGCTACCGCTGCCGAGTACGACTATTACGTCGACGACCCTACCCCTACCGTCGAGCTTGCAGGCAAGCAGAGCCATTTTCCTTCCGCAGATATCACCTATCTTTTCTGTACATTTCTTGCACTAGGCATTGTTACTGCTGCTGCTACGTTACGATCCTATTCTATTGCATAGCCTGTTTTTGTCGTCCCCTGATGTACCTTCCTTTATCCTATGCTGCCTATAGATATATTATACTCAGCAGTGAGCCCTGCACTTTGTTGTCAACTAGAATTAGATAGCGGGCCGTGATCACTCAGGGGTGTGAACGCGGGTACAACTTATTATAACTAGACATGTACGGTACAATGCAGACACCTCCTAAGGCCCCTACCTCGTTGTTGAATCTGTATAGCCGCCCCAGGGTCCTGAGCCACGACTGTCCTTAAGGTAAGAAGTCGGGCGACCCAACGGTGCCCGCGAGCAGTATTGCGACGGGAACGACAGGAAGGGTACGATCGACGTACTGACGTGCTCGGCCCCTGCTCGTATTCCGCGAGAGTTACCAAACCATGAAAGCCGAGCTCTTCCAAGAGCACACGCGAGATAAGGTAAGGATATGGTTCACCTTGTTGGTAACCGAAGAGCTTTGACGGGACGACAGGGCAAGCACCTATGTACTGGTGGTCCTGGCTGCAGTTCGTTGTCCGTTGTGTTGTTAGTCAAACAACGATAACGGTTGTCTGCGAGATAATAATAAAATGCTAAATGGTTCGATGGATGACTTGAGAGGCTTGTTGGTCTGTACGCACTACCTTCACGTGGGAAAAGGAGTTATGGGCTCCCCTGCGTTGTAGTTCATTCGAAAGCTCTTAAGACGTCAGCAGTACCGCACCCTGATTGCCGGGAAGTGGTGTGTATTCTTCGTCCGGACGATGTATTTGGATTTGCTTTTGCTTCACTGGCCAGACTCGCACCGTGCAGGAGAGTGGAAAGGTGAGGGACCTAGACCCCTGAGCGCATAGGATATAGTTCGAAGGATGACCTCTCTGTTGAGCCTAGGATGGATTGCGGCGTGTCGGATAGCTTTGGTGGAGCGTTCCATAACAAGGTGCCCGCCACCCTGGAGATCCGAGTGTGCATGCTGAACAGTAGTGAACACCTGCAGGGAGTTTAATCTATTCGAATAGCCGTGTCCACGGTAACAGGACGCTTTATGCTGAAGCTGGATCTTACCACTACAAACTACTACTGTTAAACTGTATGGTTCTGGGTCTTCTTCCTCGCAGGGAAGCTGAGGAAGGGAACACGGAGGCACTTATAAATTGTTAATTATTACAACTTACTATTATACAATGCTGCAACAACTTCTGTTGCATTGTTACTTTATGCTTTATATGAACTGTTGGTTGTTCTCTGCTTGTGCTGCAAGACTCGTTGGAACATGCTAGTCTTCGATAGGCCTAGCTTCTTATCCTTATTCTTACTTTCTATCTTTTAGTCCACTGTATACAGCCTCCCCTTTACATTTGATACAAATGCGTAAATGCTTAGTAGCGGACGTAAGACTCGCGGGTATGCTACATACTCACCCTTGATTTATTTCCCCCCTTTGTTTTATATACCCGGATTGCGGCAATACGACGTTGGAGCCCAGGAGCAGGAGTACCCCGGAGGCGGATACTACTACATCGAGACCCCCGCTGACCAGGACTAGGAGTAGTTTCAGAGGCTCCCAGGCAGGAGGCCTTGCCTTTTCGATCTGTACCTCTGATGTGATTTGTGTTGGCCTTCTTAAGGCAAAAATTGACTAACCATGTTTGTACTCAGATATTATGGCTTGTATAAATTATGTACTCGGATCCTCGTGATCCCTGGTTTATAACTAAAAAGTTTTATCTTAATTGTGTCTAGTGTTGTGCTGTGATATTCTCACCGTGGCACCCAGATTTCGGTCGTTGACGAGGGGGTGACCCCACGACTCCTGTGTGTGAGGATAGCTGGTGTGCGTGAAGATAGAAGGCCCGCTGGAAAGCCTCGACAGGCCCACGACTGGCCCAATCAAGACACCGACGTAGGAGTCTGCGACTGATATGGAAGGCACGACTTGGCGCACAAGGCGAGACTAGGACTAGGAAATTATCTCTGTAATCTAGGACGGACTCCCCGAGACCTAGCCTAGTATATAAAGGCTGGGAGGGGAGACGTCTCGAATATCCAAGATCCAATCTACTCTCCTGGCCCTGCGAGAACTCGCCTTGGCCTCCCTTGTAATCGCCCCCTCACTCAATAATATCAAGCAAGAAGTGCTTCTCCTGTTAGCCGACGAGTATCGTCCAACCCGTTCCTTCTCTATGACTAACCCAGGGTCCCTGACCATGGGATTTGCCGAGGCCGATCCTCGTCAATTGGCGCTGAAAGGACGTGGATGTCGCCTAGAGGGGGGGTGTGAATAGGCGCTTAAAATAATTACGGTTTTGGCTTGAAAAAATGCGGATTAAAACTTAACGTTTAATTTGCCAAGCAAGAAACCTACATAAGCTAGGCTCAACTATGTGCACCAACAACTTATACTAAGAAAGATAAACAACTATGTGATAGCAAGATATATAACAAGAGCACTAGGGCTATCACAAAGTAGGTGCACAAGTAAATAGGGCTATAACAAGAGAACAACCTATGGGACAAGCAATGTACAATAATATGAGCAAGCACAAGATAAACCATGTAATAAGCTTGCTCAAAGTAAAGGTAGAGATACCGCACGTGGAGCCCATGGAGACAAGGATTTGTTACCGAAGTTCCTTCTCTTGCGAGAAGTACGTCTCCGTTTGGAGAGGGTGAGGAGCACAATGCTCACACGAAGCCAACGAGGGCCACCCCATTTCTCCTCACGCTCTTACCAATGCAAGATGACGTGATTCCACTATAAGGACACTTGAGGGCGGTCACCAAACCCGTACAAATGGCGACCCTTGGGGGCGGTCATCGAACCCGTACAAATGCTCGGGCAATCTCCACAACCGAATTGGAGGCTCCCGTAGCGTCCCGAAGCTTTCCACCACAATGATTGAGCTCCGCAACAACAAGCCTCTAGGCGCCAACGCACCCACGAGGTACAAGCTCTAGAGTGCCAATGCACTCAAGAGTAGCTATCTTCTCAACTTCACTCACTACAAAGAATCCTCAGAGAGAACTCAAACCGATGCACCAAATGCAATGGCAAGAGCACACGAAGTGCTCAAGTCCTCAACTCTCAAATCCCACCAAAGCAACAAAAGCTATGGAGGAATATGAGAGGAAGAACAAGGAGAACACAATGAACTCCAAGATCTAGATCCACAAGGTTCCCCTCACTTAGAGTTGAGATGCTTGGTGGAGAATGTGGATCTAGACCTCCTCTCTCTTTTCCCTAAAAAGGAGCAAGAATCATAGGAGGGAAAGAGAGTAAGCAAGCTCAAAGAGGTCAACAATGAGGGGAAGAACTTGCACAAAACCAGTGGGGAAAAAGGAAGAAGAAGACCCCCTTTTATAGTCCCCCACGAATCCAGCCGTTGTAACCCGTTGGCAGCCCACCAACCACGGTACTACCGACTCGGAGAGCGGTACTACCGTGGTGCGGTACTATCGCACCGGGAGCGGTACTACCGCCCCACGGTACTACTGAAGCCCAGTTCCGTGCCCACTACCGCAGAGTCCAGTGGACTTACGGTAGTGAGTGCGGTACTTGACCGCGGTACTACCGTGGCACGATACTACTGCACTGGGAGCGGTACTACCACCCCACGGTACTACCGGGGGCCAGTACCGTGCCCACTACCGCAGAGTCTAGTGGACTTACGGTAGTGAGTGCGGTACTCGCCCACGGTACTACCGTGGCGCGGTACTACCGCTCCAAGAGTAGTACTACCGCTCCAAGAGCGGTACTACCGTGGCGCGGTACTACCGCTCCAAGGGAGAAATGCCAAACAAATAGAGGTGTGAAACCTCTAACCGAGAAGAACCGGCAAATCTCCCACATCGGAAAACATAAGAGAGGACGCATATGAAATCCGTTTTCGATGAACAAGAGCTTGTCATGAAGAAGACCACAAGCACCAAAACTCACAAAGAGAAAATCCAAACAAGAACCAATAAATATGATGCCAAGGATGCAAAAGGTTTGAGCTCTCCACGAACGACTCGGCCTAGTCTATAACACGGTCTCCTAACTACTACCAAGAGACCGGCAAACTAGGCACCTATCCAGTCAAACCTTTGTCTTGCGCATAATCCACTTGAGCTTGATGATGACGATCATGCCCGCCTCAAGTTGGAACATCTTCCTTGATTCCGCCGGCTCGATGAAGACTTGTAGATAGCTCCCCCAAACTCCATTATGGGTGAGCCTCTTTTAGGCATATCTTCACAAGACCATTATCACCAAATGTTCGGCAAGAACCAAGCATATGATATCTTCGTGATGCTCCTCTTGACCTTGCACACATCACCTTGACCAATCTTTGGATAGCTTCATGAAGAACACCTTGGTCAACACAAAATCTTCATCTTACCGCCTTGAAGCCAACATATGATCTTCAAGCATTGCCTATGGATAAACCTTAAAGTATAACTCAAGGAAACCATTAGTCCATAAAGATTGTCATCAATTACCAAAACCAAACATAAGGGCACATGCCATTTCAGGCGCCGTCTATTGGAAATACACAGGTTGGAATCACAATCTCGGTGGTCCCTCCTTCAGCAAATCATGACTCGAGGGCTAGAGCCAGATCAAGCCCGCTCGAGGAGTTCAAGTTCATCACAAGCGTCTTCATTGCCCCACCAAGATCACTTAACCTGCAGCAAAATCAAGCCTAGCACCTCGACGACTGCCAGACCCACCACCGATAGAAAAGAACTCGACGACCCAGAAGACAGGCGCGAGGACTCTACACGGGAATCCCACTCGAAGGGTCGCGGCGCGTGACAGAAGATTCGCCAACCACTCGACGACCCACCGCCACCCGGGCTCCCGCCGCATGACAAGAGAATGACTCCGAAACCCAGACCGGCGAGTACTACGACCCAGATCGAAGACCAGACAAATTCACCAACTTCATCCGGAACCAGTCGCTCAGCGATGGGATATTGCTCGACCCAAGATTCCACAACCGAACAGAAGACCACTCGCAGATTTTTCAATTCTCAAGGAGAAGAAGGCACGCTGGTTCCAGCAAGCTCACAGCCAGAGAGCAGCTGGAAGGACCTTGCACGATCCACTGTTTCGAAGATGGGTGGGGACGCCTCAGAGCAAGCCACACCCTAGGAGAGTGTCGTCTATTCACCGAGCTCTCCAATAGCCTCAAGGAGGAAGAGCAGCGTGAAGCCAAGCGCACGCGAAGAAGTGCGCAGTCACCAACACCAAGTACAGAAAGGCAATACCCTACGTCCCATGGACGAATCTGCATGATCCAAGAAGGAAGATCCTCAAAAGAAAAATAGGACGCTTACACCCTGCAAGCCCGAGCGGCCGAGGGCCTAAAGATAGGAGAAATCTACCAATTGTGTGGCGCCGAGACCAACATCACATTCTCTCAGAGCGACCACCCGTCCGCAGTCCCAAGGCCGGGGCATACACCCCTGGTCCTTGAAGCCCAGATCGGAGGTTACGACATGGACAGAGTCTTCATGGACGGAGGCAGCAGCCTAAACATAATCTTCGCCAGCACCCTACACAAGATGTTAATCCCACGATTAGTTTGAAAGAATTCAGGCACCAAAATACATGGCGTAGTTCCAGGGGAAGCAGCCGCCTCCATCGGAACAATCAAGCTCGATGTCATCTTCGGCAACAAGCGCAACTTCGCAAGACAGGTCTTCGAGTTCGAAGTGCTCGACTGGCAGTCGCAGTACCACGCCATACTCAGGCGACCAGCGTTTTCCCAATTCATGGCGGCCCCGCACTACGCATATCTCAAACTCAAGATGCCAGGACCCGCAGGAGTCAGCACAATCAATGGAAGCTTCACCAAATCGGATCATTGCGACCGCGATTTCCACAAAGTCTTCGACACGTTCGGAGCCCAACAACAACTCGAAGAAATAGCCATGGTGACGGATAAAAGCATCTTTCCACTGGCGAGCGGAAGCGAGTCCAAAGAATTCGGCCACGATTTCAGCGTCGACAGCGACACAGTCACCCACCAAGTTAACCCAACAGGCCCAGAGAAGACGGTCCGCGTATACGCCCACCTCCCAGAAGAAAAGGAAACCGCCCTCATAACCTTCCTTCGCGAAGAGTAGAAAATCTTCGCCTGGTGCCCAGCCGACATGCCCGGAATACCGCGAGAATTTGCAGAACACGCGCTCCACATCAAGCCAAACACCAAGCCAGTAAAGCAGGCACTACGACGATTCTCAAAACCTAAGCGCAGAGCAATCGGAGAATAAATCAATCGACTACTCGACGCATAGTTCATCCAGGAGACGAAGAAAGCAACCTGGATTGCAAACCCAGTCCTGGTCCCTAAAAAAATACACTGACATACTGAGGATGTGCGTCGACTACGAACATGTCAACAAGCACTGCCCGAAAGATCACTTCCCCCTGCCAAGAATCGACTAGATAATCGACTCCACAGCAGGATGCGACCTCCTATCCTTCCTCGATGCATATTCAGGATACACCAAGATCAGGATGAAGGAAGAAGATGAAGAGCACACCTCGTTCATTACCCCCTACGGCGTGTTCTGCTACCGAACAATGCCCTTTGGTCTAAAAAATGCCGGAGCCACGTACCAACGATTGAAGCAAGCATGCTTGAGAGACCAAATTGGCGGAAACGTCCAGGTCTACGTAGACGACATTGTCATCAAAACCTACCGCGCAAACACGCTACTGGACGACCTCCGCGAAACATTCGCGGCCCTCAACAAGTACAAAATCAAGCTCAACCCAAAAAAATGCGTGTTCGGCGTCCTAGTCGGAAAGCTACTCGGGTACATGGTCTTCGCCCGAGGAATTGAAGCAAATCCCGAAAAGGTCCAAGCAATCGCCAAGATGCAAAAGCCAACCAACATCAAAGACGTGCAGCAGCTCACAGGAAGACTCGTAGCATTGAGCCGTTTCATCAGCAGGCTAGGAGAAAGGACACTACCGTTCTACCAACCGCTCAGAAAAGGAGAAAAATTCGAGTGAACCAAGGAATCCCGCAACACATTTGCAGACCTAAAGAAAACCCTCTCGACTCCACCAATCCTGGCGGTGCCCAAAGAACAAAAGAAATTATACCTCTACATAGCAGCGCGCAGCAGCGTAGTCAGCAAGGCGCTCGTCGTCGAGCGCGCAGAAGAAGGCAAAATCCAGAGCATACAAAGACCAATCTACTACTTAAGCACGTTGCTCACAAAGCCCCAGCAATGGTACCCGCACTACCAGAAGCTCCTGCTCGCCATCATCATGACCTCAAGGAAAGTATCGCACTACTTCGATGAACACCCCATCACAATCGTGAGCAGTGCACCACTCGCGGACATCCTCAACAACCCCAGAGCGACCGACCGAGTCGCTGAGTGGAACATCGAGCTCAGCCCGCGAGATCTACAGTTCAAACACCCAACAACAATCAAAGCCCAAGTACTCCCAGACTTACTGGTCGAGTTGACAGAGGTCAAAACACCAGGCCCTCCAGATCTATTCAACTCATGGATGATGTTCTTCGACGGGTCCAAAAGAGAGCAAGGAGCCGGAAAAGGCGTCTTACTAGTCTTCCCGAAAGGAACGAAGCTCAAATATGTCCTCCAGACCAACTTAAGAAATGCCTCCAATAACGAAGAAGAATACGAGGCACTACTCCACGGCATGCGCATGGCAAAAACTTGCAGCACCACTCGCCTCTCGATCTACGGCGACTCCAACCTCGTCGTACAGCAGGCGATGAGAGACCGTAACGCAGTCGCAGACAACATGATAGCTTATCAGAAGCTCTACAACACACTAGAGGGAGGATTCGACGGCTGTGAACTCAACTACGTCTCCAGAGCAAATAACACAGAAGCCGATGAACTTGCGAACATCGGATCGACTCGAGGACCAATACTACCAGGTTTTTTCCTCGAGAGAATCAGCCAGAGATCAATCAAAGTAAAGCCAGCGGCACCCGAGGCAGTCGTAGAGGCCGATGACACAAATGAACCAGCACAGGTGGCGGCAGCGAGCACAGCCGACGACACAAGCATCCAAGCAACCGAAGTCGCAGAGCCAGTCGCACTCGAAGACCCAGCCTGGGAAAAACCATTCCTTCGATTCCTAATCGAAGGCACCCTACCACAGGACGTTGCAGAAGCTCGACACATCAGTCGACGATCCAAAGCATTCACAGTAATCAATAGACAGCTCTACAAGCGCAGCATCTCTCAGGTCCTCCCAAAGTGTATCGATGAAGAAGACGGCAAAGCCCTACTGCTCGAGATTCACGAAGGCACCTGTGGGCATCACACGAGCAGTCGTGCACTCATGGCCAAGGCTTTTCGAGCATGTTTCTACTGGCCAACCGCCATAAGAAATGCGGAAGATATCGTATGGCGTTGCATCGCTTTCCAAAAGTTCGCCAGCAGACCACACGCCCCAGCATCAGAACTCAAAACTATACCGCTGTCATGGCCATTCGCCACATGGGGCCTTGACATGGTGGGTCCACTCAAGAAATCTTCAAAAGGAGGACGAAGACGCCTACTAGTCGCAGTTGACAAGTTCACCAAATGGATCGAAGCAGTACCAATCACTAGCTCAACAACCCTTATGGCAGTTAACTTCATCAAGTCAATCATCTTCAGATTCGGCGTACCACACAACATCATCACAGACAACGGTACAAACTTCACAGCAGTAGAATTCCAAAACTTTTGCCACGAGCTAGGCATCAAAGTCAACTACGCATCAGTCGCGCACCCACAATCCAACGGCCAAGTGGAGAAAGCAAATGGACTAGTATGTGGAGGAATAAAGAAACGACTCCTTGCACCACTGGAACAAGCCGCATGCAACTAGGTAGAAGAACTTCCCGCGGTACTATGGAGCCTGCGTACCACCCCAAACAGCTCGACCCAGTATACACCTTTCTTCCTGGTATACGGGGCAGAAGCAGTACTGCCGCACGACTTAAAATTTGGAGCTCCTCGGATCTCAGGGTACGAAGAGGAAGAAGCAGAAGAAGCACTGCAGAACGATAAAGAAACAACAGACGAAGCACGAGATACAACCATAACAAGATCTGAAGGATATCAAAGAAGTCGCCCGCGGACCAGAACCTTCAGCAAAGGGGACCTCGTCTTGCGACTAATACAAGAAAAAGTGCACAAACTCGCCCCACAATGGGAAGGGCCATTCATAATCTCGGAAGTCATCGGAGGCGGCGCATACATGTTGAAGAATCCGAAGACCGATGAAGACGTGGGAAACCCATGGAACGTAGCGAACCTATGCTTGTTCTACCCATAGCCCCCCCCAAACATTACAGCGGCACCGGCAGCAGTACCGATCAGCAACCCATGTAATACCTGAAGAAATAAAATGGTGTTACCCAAACATTATCACTTAAAAGCACTCGGGGGATCGAGCATAAACTCCCCCGAGAGACGCTATCCTCGCTTACGCGACCCTTTACTTAAAAATAACTCGGGGGCTCGAGCATAAACTCCCCCCGAGAGACGATATCCTCGCTTACGCGACAATTTCTTAAAAGCACTCAGGGGCTCGATGATGGCTTCTCGCCCCTCGTTGGTTACCCAAAGTGGAAGGTTGAGATGTAGACGGCAGAAAATTTCCCTCGGTGAAGATACCTAGGTTTGCCTCCAGTAGGACTCCGACAACGACAGGAAGGTGACAACGGCGCCAACAATTAGGCGCTTGACGTGGACCTACACACACAGCAGATAACTTTGCTCCCAATGAGTTCAGAGAGGTTGTCAATCCCTCCGGCCTTGTTGTTTAAAAAGGATCAAACACATGGGATAATAATGATAGTGATAGCAACGGAAAAGGAAATAAAGCAGGAAATAAATAGCGAGTGTAAACAGTGGTGGAAATATGGACCGGGGTCCCATGATGTTCACTAGTGATGTCTCTCTCCCAAAAGACGATAAAATAGCCATGCGAGGTAAGCAAATTACCGCTGGGCAATTGACAGGATTATGTGCGCAAACCAATGCTAACTATGCTATAAAGAAAGGAAGAGGCTCAAGAGCTTGGGCGGTACACCAAGACAAGTAGACCGAAATCCATCTGCATCTATCTACTAATCATCCACCTTGAGATATCTATCCAGAACATCTCGCTGGTATTAAGTTGCGAATCCCACCCAAAGTGTAAACTCAAAGCAATAGTCAACTGCATTTAAAAACTTTGCGTAAAGTAAACAATCCTTGCACCCGGAAGTACAAACACCGTTGTTTTCTCCCTCGTGGCAACAACACATCCCCTAGACTCATGTTTCTGTCACTCAAGCTAGTCATCAGGGGGCATGAACCCACAATCATGCATAACGCTCCCCTTGGAGTCACTACCTACTACTTGGCCAAAACAATAAACAACAACGGAGAACATGCAAGAATTACTCAAGAACATAAATATAAAAGAGGAGAATCAAATATATTACTCAAACACAATCTGAACATAGTCTCATAATCCATCAGATCCCAGCAAACTCAGCATAGCAACAACACAAAGATTACATATGTGCCTCGATCATGTAGGGCAGCTCACGAGGTCTAAACCATGAAAAACAAAGAGGGGAGGAGAACATCACATAGCTACTGATCATGGACCCACGGTCCAAGGTGGACTACTCACGGTTCATCCGGGAAGCATCCATGGTGGTGGATAAGCTCCCGGAGGTGGTTCCTCCCTCCGGCAGGGTGCCGAGAAGAGGGATCCTATTGCTCCCGATCTTGGAAGCGCGGTGGCGGCGGAACAGAGGAGAGATCAAGAAAAAGGGTTCTGTCTTCGAGGGTTTCGGGACGAGAGGGATATATAGGCGAAGGGGGGAAGCCAGAGGTGGACCAAGGGCCCCAGACGCCCCCCTGGCGCGGCCTAGGGGTGGCCGCGCCAGGTGGCCTCCTGGGCCACCCCTGGCTCCCCTCTGGCCCCACTTGGGCTCTTCCCGAAGCTTTCTGTACGCTGATTTTTCCTATATTTTTCCCAGAATTTTTTTGGCAGTTTAAGTAATGGGAAAACCTGAAATACAAAAACAGCAGAAAACAGGAACTGGCACTGGTGTGCACTGAGTTAATAGGTTAGTCCAAATATGATCAAAAGTGTATGGAAGTTCATTAATATCATAGCAATATCACACAAAAGATGCATGGAGCAAGCAGAAATTATAGATACGTTTTGGACATATCAACATCCCCAAGCTTAATTCCTGCTCGTCCTTGAGTAGGTAAATGATAACAAGCATAATTTCTGTGGTGACATGCTACCAACCATATAAGAACTTTTAAGTAAAGCAATCAAGGCATGTAATTCGATTCAAGTCATAACAGGCAAGAGTCTATATTAGCATTGAAACAAGAAGTATAAGAACATAAAGGTGCAAGAGCTCTCGCTGTCCGTGACTCGAATGTCTCCAAATGGTGTTTGCGTGCAAGAAAGGGGATAGGAATATACGAGAGAGTAAAACATAGTTTTTATTGTTGAGAACTTAATCTACTAAAGTTTCACACTTGGTCTTCTTTGGAATCTTGTCTTGACTCATCCCCAAACCACTAGCCAGGTACAAGTCAAAATGATCCACTCCTTTTCGATATTTTGAGCACTCATGCAATGGATGAGCGTAAGCAAGAAAGTTGACACTTAGGATGGCAAAGGAGAGAAAAATGATGGGGGAGGAAGAAAAAAATGGTGTGAAAGGCTCACACCAATGAGGACAATCATAGGCGAGAGAAAGCCAAATGATAGATATGATGTGAGGAGTAGGGATTGCCATGCAACGGATGCACATATGAGCTAAGTTAAGCTCTCCAATGGAACTAGTGGGGGTCCATCCAACTTGCTTTCTCAAGAATACCTAGAGCTCATTTGAGGAGGCTCATCATTGGAATATACAAGCCAAGTTCTATAGTGTGAAGGTCCCCACATAGCTATATGCATGAATGATAATCTCTATGGAGTAAAAGATATAAGATGGAGTACGAGTGTGGATCTCTAAAAAGGAATAGTAGTGTGCCCCCTTCTCTCTTTTTATTTATTTTTCTCATTTTTCTATTTTTTTGTATTTTTTTGGTGGCCTCAATGGCTCTTTCTATTTAACTCTCATTTGTCCTTTTTGGGATCTTTTGATTTTGTCCTCTTTGGGATCTTTTGATTTTGTCCTCTTTGGGATCTTTCCTCACTTTAGGGGCAACACTCTATATATTACAAAAAGTATAGAAGATCTTTCACACTTTACAAGAGTACTCAACATAAAGAAAATGAAACTATCATGAAGTATGCAAATGTATGCCTCTGCCAGTGTAGCAGGATATGCAATGATACTAGCGCGTCATGTAGCAATGATTAGGGCAAGGCCCAACTAGCATGCGGCTCATCGATCAAGAAAAAGCATGTATGACATGAAGATCAAGTCATGAGAAGGTGGATGCTGCATGGCAATGTATCTCGGAAAGGCTATGGACATGCCTTGATAGGTAGGTATGGTGGCTGTTTTGAGGAAGGATATAATGAGGTTTATGATGACAGAGCGTATCATGCCAAAGGTTGGATGTACCGGAGAAGGTGGACGCCAGCTCTCGGAGTGAGAAGGAGGCAATGCACGACACAGGAGAGGCTAGAAAAATATGGGTAGGTGGAAGTGTCAACTTTCGAATACTCACATTAGTCCGAAGAACTCATGCACTTATTATCGGCAACTCTCAATCTAATTAGGAGGTTCAAAAAGAGACAAATACCCGAGGAGGAGTGTATGGGGGTTTGGTTATCCTTGCCCATCCTCGACTCATGGTATGTGAGTGTACTCTAATATTCGATCCCTCCAAAGATTAGTGATCCATCTAGTACCTAAAGTTCTCAACTAATTTTGTAAGTTTTTCAAAAATAAACACGGATTGCCCAAAATACGACATCTCTCACTAATAGGTTAAAGCTCTTGACTCCAAAAGTTCAAACATTACTCATGGCAATACCTCAAAACTATTGCAAGTTACTACTACAATTGAATAGCAACCTCAATTACCTACTTCAAGTCAAGACACAAAACTCAGTGCAACAGGAAAACTATCTAAACAAGATAAACATGAAAACTCAAGAGAGTTCTAGCAACAAAATAAACAAAGCCTCTTTAAAAAGATAAGCATGAAAACTAAGAGCAAAACATGACAACAGCCATGAAAAAGATAAAAATCACACACAACAAAGATAAGCATGAAAATCCTATGTTGTGTTCTAGGTTGAAGTGGAGCGTGTTTCTCTCCCACACAAAGAAATCTGGGTTCTAACTTGTTATGAACAGCAAGCAAAGCTAAAGAATACTAAAAAGTAAATAAAGAGCAAGACGCTCCAAGCATAGCACATAACGCATGAAGTGATAAAAATATAGTGCAACGAAAGACGAACTGATAATTGTTGATGGAGAAGGGGATGCATGGGGGCATCCCCAAGCTTAGATGATTGATTATCATTGAGTATTTATTGGGGATGCATGGGGGCATCCCCAATCTTGAGCGTTTGACCCTCCTGAATCTTCTTTTATCATCTTCCCTCGCACACTTGAAAACTCCCTTCTTACATAACTCATCATAATCTGATTAGCGAGGTTAGTACCCATAATAAAATGATTTTTCCTCTACTGGAAATAAGGATATTATTGAAGAGATACTGTTTCTCAAGATTGCCAAAAAGTTTTTGCAAAGAAAAAGCAAGCATAAGGTTTGCAAAATGAAGGAAAAGCAAAACAGGACAGAATCTGTGAAAAACAGACCAGCAGGTAGTAAATAATTTTTTAGGGGAAATTCTGCAACTCAAATAAAAAAACTCAGAACATATGAAAGTTCCATGATTGTATAGATCATGCTGTGTAAAAAATTCAGCTCAAAATTTTTAACTGGGATTTTTCTATGATTTTTCCCGTCACGAGGACAGAATCTGTTTTCTGGACAGCATGTCACAACTTTCACTTCCCTTGTCATATGAGGCTATAAATGGCACAAAGCTTGAAAAGTAAAGATATAATGATGTTGCTACAGTACTAACAATCATCAAGACCACTAAAAACATAAGAAAAACAAAAAGGAAAACCTAAATTCTTTGCGGGCTGCCTCCCGAAAGCGCTTTCTTTTATGCCTTTAAGCTAGGCATGATGCAAAAAGAGCAAGTCTTATCAGGAAAATAACTTTCCTGTGTGACGGACTCAAAAGGCAACTTAATCTTCTTTCTAGGGAAATGTTCCATCCCTCTATTGAGAGGGAATTGGAATTTTATAATCCCTTCTTTCATATCAATGACAACACCCACGGTGCGAAGAAAAGGACGTCCCAAAATAATTGGACAAGAAGGTTCACATTGAATGTCCATAATAGTAAAATCAACGGGAACATAATTGTCATTGACAATGATAAGAACATCATCGATCTTCCCCAAAGGTTTCTTTACGGAAGAATCGACAAGACGAACACCAAAAGAACAAGAATAAAAAGGTTTCAATTCAAACATATCATACATTCTTTTGGGCATAACGGAGGTACTAGCTCCAACATCACATAAAGCATAGCAAGAGAAGTTATTCAACTTAATTTTAATCATAGGATACCAAGCATCTTCTAGCTTTCTAGGTATGGAGTCTTCTACCCTAAGATTCTCCTCCCTAGGTTTAATGAGAGCATTAGTGACATGTGTAACACCCCAAGATCCTGTAACAGTAATCACTACAGTGGCCCCCTTGGTAATGATCATCACTGTTGTTAATCAAGCCATGATCACCTTTGATCATAGCTCTGTCAAATTCCAACCCTGATAAAATTTTCAAATTGGTTGGATTATAAATCTTGCTCCAAGAATTGTGGATGCAGGTCAATCAACTTGATCATGGTTAAACCAAATCAACCTTAGTCATTAGAATAACCCCAAGCCAAGAATAATTGTGAAACCAATGTTGTGGGGTTATCAAATTTGTCATGGAAATTTAAATGAAAATGGAAACCTTCGTTAAACCAAAATGATGAAACCTATAAATAAAATGTCTAGCAATCATTAGGCCATGTTACTATGGTAATGGTTATTTTTATTAAAGCGGTTTAGTAATAATATGCTATAAAGACAATAGCTTGGAAATTATTAAATTGCCATGGAATTTCAATAAACAAGTGGGAATTTTAACTGCACTAAAAATTGTGAACCCAATTTCATTAAATGATTATTGATCAGTAGGTCATATTAAAATAGCAAAGATATTTTATTACAATGTTTTAATGTTTTAAACAAATAAAACAGTAGCAAAATAGCCACGTTTAATCCACTTTTTAAATACAACAAAATTCAAATGAATTTATTAAAGGCTCAAACTTTTTGTAGCCTTGTATTGGTATGCCATAACAATATTGGTGATGGCCCCATATTTTAAAAAATTCCATTTGATGGCTAAAATAAATTAAAACAGAAAAGAAATAGAACAAAAAGTAAAAGAAACAAAAAAATAGGAAACCCCTATACCCCACCCAGGGCGAGGCCCACCCCTGGCCCAGCCCATCCCCTCTCCTTCTCCCTCCCCCTACTGCTCACCCCCTCCCGCTGTCATCGCCATGGCCATCCGTGGTCGCCGGTGCCCACGTGCCGGCCATCCGCCGCACCTCGGCGTCGTACAAGTCACCGTCGACCCTCCGAAACCCTAGGCACCCGCTTTCCCCTCGCCCACTCTCTCTGTCTCCTCCCAGCGTCGAGCCGTCGCGGATGCCGTGGGCGCACCTCGTCGTGGACGCGCCCGGCGACCTCCCCGCACCGAGAGGAGCTGTCCAGATGCGAGCTTGTCGTCGACTACTTCACCCCGCGCCCAGAATCAAGCTTCCATGCCCCGTGCGCTCGCCATCCCGCCGCCGCACCATTGCCATCGATTCGCCGACTCAGGAGCTTCCCCGTGCCCGCTGCCACCCCCTGCATCTCCACCGTGAGCTCCACCTTCGAATCCCCCTTCTTCCACGTCGATTTGGTCTCTGTAGCCGTCGTCTTCGAGCTCGGCCGCCATGGCCGGAGCTTAAGCTCCCAGGCCGCTCGTCGCAGTTGATGCGGTGCTGCTTGCCCCCTGGCGTGCCCGCCGTGCCCCCTGCGCCGACCGCGCCCCTAGCCCGTCGTGCTCGGGCTCCCCCTGGCCTTTCCTGGCCACACCCAGCCACGCACCGGGTGCGTGCGTGTGCACCGGGCTGCCATGGTCGCACGCCTCCTTGCCCGTCGCCGCTCCCGTGCGTGGGGGCACCACCTCGCCGCGCCGCCCGCCGCCCATCACAGCTGCACCCCCCTCCCGCCGTGCCCCCTGCTCTGGCCTCGCCGCCGTCCGGGGAGCTCTCCGTGCTCCCTGTGCACCACAGCCGGCTAGGCTAAGCCACGGGCTAACCCCCCTCCTAATTATTGTTTAAACATAATAACCCCCCATGTTAGTATATCTGTTGGAATGACACATGGGGCCCAACCCCTAATAACTTAATATGGTTAAGTTAGATAACTCAGAGAATGACATGTGGGCCTAGCATCACTTAATCTTTTGTTTAGTAAAAATAACTGTTAGATTAGAACTGTCTCCATGACACCTGGGCCCCACTGTTGTTTAGATTTTATAAAATGAATTATTAAAATGTGAGGCTGACAGTGGGACCCACTGGTCAGATTTGACCAGTCAACACCCCTATGTATGACATGTGGGCCCCTGATGTTAGTTTGACCAGTCAACAAACCTGTTATGGATAGTGTTGATTTGAATATTAAAGAAATTCTAGAAATTCTTTTAATTTGAATAAAACTTTGAAATTCAATATCTTTAAACCGTAGCTCCGATAGAAAAACGTTGTACATGAAAATTGATCAAAAAAATATAACGAATACAAATACGCTACATGCATACTCACCGCCTCCCTCTAACATACCGAACCCGAGACTTTCCCCCTCCGGATCGTCTGTCCGGTAATTACCCGGTACCGGTAAAACTATCCGAATGAATTTATTCTGAACACGAAAGTTGTTCAGGATAGATCACCTAATACGGATACACCATCCATATGTTTGTCAGATGACCACGACACCCCCGGCATGGTACCTTCCCCCTCCGGACACCCTGTTCGGTAATTACTCGGAGCTGGCAGTTCATCCCCGGATGAATTCCCGCTCCGAGCTTAGTGCATCGTACTACATTAGAGCCCCGTTGCTTTGTATCTTCTATGTCATACATTTTTATTGCTATTATTGTTGTGTATTTATTGTTTCTCCCCCCTTTATTCTTCGGTAGAACCTGTTACTGCCGCTGATGACACTGTTGCTGACGGGGATGTACCCCGGCAAATCCCATGGTCAGAGACCCTGGGTTAGTCATGAGAAACACAGGTTGGACGATAAGCTCGTCGTCTAACAGGATGATACGTTCTTGCTCGATATTATTGATTGGAGATGGCGATTACAGGGAAGCCGAGGCTAGTGCGCGCAAGGCTAGGTTACAGATTGTGTATTGCTTGATCTCGACGTCTCCCCTCCTAGCCCTTATATACTAGGCTAGGTCTCGGGGAGTCCGTCATATTTACAAATGAGGTTTCCTAACCATGATCTTGTTCCGTACGGCAAGTTTGCACCTTCCTTATGACTCGCGGACTCCTACGTCGGTGCCACTAGTGGGCCAAGGCTGGGCCCAGGCGGCATCTTTGTGGGCCTTCTGTCTTCGGGTACACCGGGTCGGCTCATCCATAGGAGTCGTGGGGTCACCCCCTCGTCAGTATCCCCCGAGTGCCTGGGGGACTCGAAGAGGTGCGCAGGGACTCGAATCCACTCTAGCGTCGTTTTGATATTTTCACGGTTCAACCGCGGGTCGCTGGCAGTCTGGGGCCATGACAAAATCTGTTTCGAGGGATGCTAAGCTGAAAGGGCCCAAGGTGTCGACTGGTCGAGCCTTGGTAAATTGCACTAGTGGCAAAAACCGTAGTAGCCCAATCAAACCCATGTCCCTCGACATGAATTTGGAACACTGGTGTCTAACAAAATTCATGCCGCTGCAGGTCTTACAGTGACCAATTTGGAACACTGGTGTCTAGTAAAGTTCATAGCCTAGGCGCGTCCGCCCGGCTTTTTCTATCATGCATGCGCATGGAAAAGGTTGGGAGTGAAATCGCTCTTCGGCAAGTCCCAGCCCAGCCGATCTTCGCAGCGGGGTCTTACCTACACGCTAAGCTTGCGTGGCATCTAGGCACAGTGTATCGTGTTCCAGGAATATGTATTTTTATTGAGGCGCGGAGCCTAGTAGATAATGCACCCACTTGGAATAAACAATCATGTAGGCGGTTTTAGCAGTCATTCGTGGAGCTTCTCTGAGTGCTCGGGTGTAGAGGGATATTTTCTCGGGAGGTCGTCGAGTGCTTGAGTATATATAGAGTTTTTCGAGTAATCACTCGAATATCGCTTTTGCTCTCGGGGTGAGGGAGCACCAGATACTCCAGGACCGCTCGAGCTGGCGAGTGCAGGTCTGCTCATCTTGCGTCATGGTGAGGGAGCACTCGAAACTCTCATGGGTGCGAGTAATCACTCGAGCATGTCTTTTCTTCTAGGTGAGGGAGCACCTGAGACTCTCGTAGGTGTGAGTGATCACTCGAGCACATTTTTTCTTCTGGGTAAGGGAGCACCCGAAAAACTCTCATGGGGATGCTCCCGATGGGAGTAAAAAAATTTGCTCATCGGAAAAAGATTTTAAATATTGAAATTCCGAAGCTGGGAAACGTACACGATACGCCTTGCGATGCTGGCTTAATTTTTCTGGTGTCTTTGACCATTGTAACCTACCGAAGGAAATGACTTGGCGCTGTCCCGCCGAGATTTTCTCTTCATGTGATTATGGTCCTCTTTTTGCGCGCATAGTGGGCGGTGCTGATACTGCGCCGTTTGGGTTTTCCATATTTTTCGCCTGTCGTGGGATCATGCCACGTTTACTGACCGCTGGGATCGAACGGTACTCCTGCTCACCTAGCTGGTGGTTAAATACCGAGCGGCTGGGTAAATTTTAGGTTTTACCCAGCCATTGCCTTCTCCCCTCGCTGCTAGATTCCCCTGTTCTTGAGCCTTCTCTTTCCTCCTGTTCCTGCTTGCTGCGGTATTGATGACAACGCGCTCCGGTGCTGCTCCGAAATCGGCCAAGATGTCTGGCAAGTGGGAGCGCTCGACTTTTGGGGTCGCAGATCTTGGCCCGCTGATTGCCGATGGCTTGGTGGTTGGAGATGCCGTGCGGATTCCAGGGGAAGAACCTGTTCCTGCTCCCCTGGCCGATGAGCGGGTGTGCTTTCAGACGTTCTTTCCTCACGGGTTTGCCCTTCCAATTCACCCTTTTGTTCATGGTTTGCTGTACACCTATCGGCTTCAGCTGCACAATTTGACTCCCAATGGGATCTTGCACATTGCTTGCTTTATTACCCTTTGTGAGGCTTTCTTGGGGATCTATCCCCATTGGGGGCTCTGGAAGAACCTCTTTTGTATAAAGAGGACGAACTCTGAGTACGCTGTAGGGCAGGTGGGTATATCCATTAGGGACTCCAAATCGTACTTTGATTTGGAGATGCTTGACTCCGTCAGTGCTTGGCAAAAAAATTGGTTCTATCTGAAGGACCAGCACATTGATGGGCAACGATTTGGTCTTGCTCCCTTTAATCCTGAAGCGTGGGTAGTCAAGCAGGCCTCATGGTCCCATTCTTTGTCGGCGAAAGAGTCATCTGAAGTGGCTCCATTCTTGGAGAGGATTGCCCTGGTGAAGGACAACTTGACCGGTGGGCAGCTCATCTCTGTGTTCATTGGGAGGCACGTGCAACCCTTGCAGTCGCGAGCCCGTCCCATGTGGAAATATGAAGGACTTGGGGACTCGACGAGATGCTCCGGCCAAGAGCTTGACGCCGATGGTCTCTTGGCCCGGATCCAGTACGTGACCATATACTCGAACGTTTCCGAGATGGGTTTCGTCACTCCGTATTCTTCTGATCACGCGCTGCCGCAGGTTCGCATTTTTGAATTTCCCATGTGACTGGACATGCTTGTTTGACTGCTTGCTGACGATGTTTCTTGCTTTTTGTAGGATCATGTTCCCGTGCTGTGCAACCCGCCGCAGACGGAGGATGCTGACATTTGCGAGGAGCCGGGTGCTTCCGTTGCAGAAGATGCTGCGCCGAGTGCTGGTGTCGGCGTGCTTGCGGGTGCGGATGAGTCCACGGGGATCGAGCTGCCGGGAACCGGAGATAGTGGAGAGTCAGCGCCTTTTCGCATCAAGCGGTCGCGGCCTTCGGGTGCCGAGGATCTTGACGCGTCTCCTTCTGCTGCTGAATTCAAGAGGCCCAGGTTTGGGAGGTTGTTGCGTGTTGGCTCTGTGCACGGCGGGTAAGCATATGCTTGTCGTTGCTGAGGTTGTTTTTCCTCTGTTCTTTTGTCTGATGGTTTTGTCTTGTAGCGCTGCGACTGCTCCAGCTGCTTCCTCCTCCAGTGCGGGTACTGTCGACCTGCAGTTGACTGACTCCGGAGCGGCCGCCAAGTATACTGTGGATTCGTCGGCTGCTGTTTATCGGCCCGTATCGTCGGTGACCCTTGTTGTCCCGGCTGCGTGTGTGGTTCCTACTGTTGCTCCTCTAGTGGCGTCTGGTATTGTTGTTCCTGATGCCGAGCCTGCTGCTCCCGATCGTCCTTACTTAGGCCGTCGCGATCTTGGTGTCGAGGATAAAATCTGCTTCTTCGACCGCATAGCTGGGCTGGTAAGTTTGCTTCATGTTTACTTGTGTAGTTGTTGTTATCGGGGGCACGGCAGTGCTCCCGATGGGAGTAGCCCCCGAGGCTGCAAGCAAGTGCTTGCGGTTGCTTGCAGTCTTGCCTTGGTTCTGTTTTTTCCTTTGTGTTGTCATTGGGAGAACGGCCAGTGCTCCCGATGGGAGTAGCCCCCGAGGCTGCAAGCAAACGCTTGCGATTGGTTGTAGTCTTGCTTTGGCTCTGACTTTAATATCCTATTTCTTCGGGCAGCCGGTGTTTCAACACTATGAGCGTCTGGTGGTCGATGCTGAGCGTTGTCGGCAGGCCCACGCTTTTTCCCAGGATGCTTTGTCTGCCATGAGTGGTGAGTATTTCTTCCTGTGCTGCCGTGCTTGAACTGCTGGGTCTTCGATTCTGAGTGTTGTCTTGTGTTTTCAGACCGTTGTCAGACTGCTGAGAAGCAGGTGGAGAAGGCGGAAAGAACGGTTTCCACCCTTTAGGCTGCTTTGGCTTCCAAGGAGAAGGAGCTGCATGATCAGCAAGAGGAGCTGGTGCGCCTGCGTCGGGCTGAGGATGCGCTTGTGCAGGCGGAGGCGGTCGAGTGCGAGCGTCTTCGGGTCTTGGCGGACTCGCTTGTGTGTAAGTCATTGTTTCGTTGCTGGGTGCTTTGTCTCCTTGCTCCTTTTGTAGTGATTTCTGTTGCCTGGTGCAGCCTCCACGGGTGCGAGTGTGACGGAAGTGGCTTCATCGGAATCTCGAGTTCTCCGGGGGGGCTTGGATGCCGTGTCGGCCGCTGTTGAAGTTGCCAAGGGTGTCTGTGCCTGGGCTTCTACTCTTGTGGGTCTTGCTCATCAGCATCTCATGTCGGAGGGCGTGAAGGTACCTGCTGGTCTGGACGCTCGCGTTGCTGCGTTTGGTAATGGCGGGGCTCTCTTGGAGGAGCTAGTTGGGGAGACCGTGGTGAGTGGTCTTTCCACGTCCTTTGTTGTTCTTCTGGGGCACGGAGTTGCTACTGACGATTCGTTGGTTGAGACTGTCCCTGCTTATACTGACGAGCAGAGTGTGCGAGCCACAGTTCTGGCTCGTCGCCTGCAGGAGGTTGTGGATGGTCAGTATCCCTCTTCTGTAGGCAAGGGGGTCGTAGCCATGTCGTGCCGTTTGGAATTTTCTGGTTGTAATATGCCTCCTTTGTTGTGATGGATCTGTGCTACCTGGATTGAAGTAACTATTTGGCCGTCCTGCTATTGTGTTTGATTGTCTTTTCTTTTTGTTCATTTTGCGGTAGGCCGCCTCGGGCGTGCTTCGGTCTTGGAGTTCTTTGAAGGAGGACGCTCACGAGGGCGCGTATGAGTCCGTGTGCTTGAGGCTGAGGGACGCTGAGCGAGAGATTGTTCGCTTGAAGGGGGATGTAGCAGTTCATCGTTCCAAACACGAGCGTGCTGAGGCCGTGCTGGATAGTCTTGCTTCGTGGGTGGTGAAGTTGTCTGACCTCCTGCGAGGTGAGTCTTGATGCTATTCGATTGCTCGACTGCCTTTAGTAGTTTTCCTGTCGTCGTCTTGATTTTGATTCTGTTTTTCGAAGTTCTGTCGGGGCGGTCCTGGGATGAAGATAAGGCCGTCCAGTCGAAGCTGTCTCGATTGGACGATCCTAAAGTGCAGGTGAGCAATCCTTTCTGGGCAGATGGGGCTCGCGCTCAAGCATTTGTTGTGCTTCGTCTTCGAGTTGAGCGTGTGCCGGATGCTCTGCGGTACTGCCAGCAGATGCTGGGTAGGATCCATGCTGAGTTTTATCCGCTGCAGGTGGTGCCGTCGTTGTTTGAGACGCTTTGCCGCGTATTTTCTCAGCCTGCAGAGCTGCGTCGCGTGATGAATCACCAGATTCATGCTGGAGCCCGTGCTGCTTTGGGCTTGGTCCATAGTCATTGGCCGGGAGCTGATATTGCTCACGTGGTGGGGGGTCCTCCTGGCGGCAGGGATTGCCCGATGAATGAGCATTACTCGGTGGTCGATGAGCCTGCGCGCCGAGTTGTGGAGCGAGTTTGTGAAGAGAACGATCGTTATCTGGGTGCCCTGATTAAGGCGAAGATGGAGCCTGGGGGTCAGATGCTTCCTTCATTTGTATACGCTTCTTCTTAGTGTACTGTAGATAAATGGTTTTGCTGCTGTGGCGGGCCCTTGTGTGTCGCGATTTGCGAAGAATGCCTCGGGGGGTGGCTGCTGAGGCGAGCCCCCGAGTGCCAATTTTATTTATGTCGCAATTGCGAAGAACGCCTCGGGGGGTGGCTGCTGCGGCGAGCCCCCGAGTGCCAATTTTGTTTATGTCGCGATTGCGAAGAACGCCTCGGGGGTGGCTGCTGCGGGCGAGCCCCCGAGTGCCAATTTTATTTATGTCGCGATTGCGAAGAATGCCTCGGGGGGTGCCTGCTGCGGCGAGCCCCCGAGTGCCAGTTTTTTTTATGTCGCGATTGCAAAGAACGCCTCGGGGGGTGGCTACTGCGGCGAGCCCCCGAGTGCCAGTTTTTTTTATGTCGCGATTGCGAAGAACGCCTCGGGGGGTGGCTGCTGCGGCGAGCCCCCAAGTGCCAGTTTTGTTTATGTCGCGATTGCGAAGAACGCCTCGGGGGGTGGCTGCTGCGGCGAGCCCCGTGGTGCCAGTGGATCAATTTTTGTAAAAACATTTTTCAATATTCTTCCTGGTGTCTCTTACATTTAGTAAGAATGAGGGGGGCGGTCTGATGAGTATAGTCCCCTTTATTAAAAACGACGGCGTGGTAGCCTTAAGTGCTGGATGGCTTCTTCTCCGAGTGCTCGAGTTCTTCGGGTGGCGGCTTGTTCTACGGGAGCGCTTCCTCTGCGGGTCCCGTGGTCTCGCTGGCTTGGTGGGCTCCAAAGGCCTCTGATATCTTGTGGAATTCCTTGTCGCAGTGGTCCGATCGAACGAAACTGCCGCTGATTGTGATGACACCGTGAGGGCCTGGCATCTTTAGCTTAAGGTAGGCGTAGTGAGGCACTGCCATGAAGCGGGCAAAGGCCGGTCGTCCGAGGATTGCGTGGTACTGCGATTTCCAGTCGACCACTTCGAAATCTAGGATCTCCTTGCGGAAGTTGGTTGCTTCACCAAAGACCACTTCCAGGCTTATCTTTCCCAGAGGGTAGACTGCTTTTCCTGGCACAATCCCATGGAAGGTTGTGCTTGAGGATTTCAGCGCGGAGCTCTGGATTAGCATTTCTTCGAGTGTCCTTGTAAAGATAATGTTGATCCCGCTGCCGCCGTCCATGAATACTCGTGACATGTCGTAGTTCCCTATTCTGGCCTCGAGCACTAATGCGGCATGTCCTGGTAGAGGGATGACAGGCGGGTGGTCCTCTCGAGAGAAGGTAATATCTGTTTCGGACCCGTGCAAGTACCCTGGGATGGCGGGGTGTGAGGAGGCTGCGAGGAAGACTTTTCTTGTGACCTGCTTCTGCTGCCTATTTGAAGGCTTGCCTTCTTGTATCATGTAAATCCTGTCGTGGGCTTCTGGGTACTGCTCCTCTGCATCTAGTGTCCTGCGCCATTGCTGGATTGCGGCCACTTGCCTTGCTGGTAGGGGAGGGGCTGGTGGTGCGTCGTGGGCAATGGGCCCGACTGCTATGCTCGCGAGTGGCTGGGCCGCTGTTGTCGCGGATCGGCTTTTTTCCTCTGCCAACTCGTTGAAGCTTCTGCAGTTTCTGAGGGTGTGTCCTTACCTGAGCTCCCCTCGTTCGTTTCTGAATCCATGTATCGAGCACGGTCCGTCGAGTTGTTCTTTGGCCGAGCGGTATGTTCTGGTGCTGTTGCGCTGCTGCCTCGTCCTCCAGTCTCGTTTCTGAGCTTGGGGCGCATCTTCGAGGTTGTCTCTGCGCTGTGTCCTGCCATCTTCACGATGCCTGCCGTCTCTGTCGTCTGGAAGCCTGCGGCGACCATGTCGGGTCCTCTGTCGTCGTAGAAGCTGCGCCTAGGTTGCTTCCTTCGATGGTCGAGTCCTCTCTCTCCGTTGTGGTAGTCGTAGTCGTGTTCTAAGCGTGTGATGTGGATTTCTGTTTCGTTGCGAACGGAATCCTCGCCGCCCGCCCAGCTGTTGGCTTGCTCCAGCAGCCACGCGAGTGTTCGGACTTTCATCTGTCCGAGTTTTTCCTTGAATTCGATGCGCTGCAGGCCTCGCTGATACGTCCCAAACGTATCTATAATTTATGCTTGCTCCATGCGTGTTTTGTGTGACTTTGCCATGTTTTGCTTGAACTTTCATACACTTTTGAACCTATTTGGACTAACCTACTAACTCAGTGCACCCAGTTGCCAGTTGTTGTTTTCTGCTGTTTTTGTATTTCAGGTTTTCCGACCATTAAAAGTGCTCCAAAAAATCCAGGAAAATCAAATAAAAAATCAGCGCGACGGAAGCTTCCGGAATCATCAAAGAAGGGAAGGAGGGCCACCACCAGGAAGCTAGGAGGGCAGCTGGCGCGGCCCCACCCTGGGCCGCGCCAGGCACCCTCCTGACTGCCTCGTGGCCCCTCTCGGTGCCCCCCTTCGCCTATATTTACCCCCCGTGACGGAAACCCTTAATATCGATTCCTCTTTCGCGATCTCTCCTCTGTACCGCCGTCACCGCCGTTTCAAGATCGGGGCTGCCTGGAGAAGCTGCTCCGGCACCCTGCCTGGAGAAGCTACCCCCTCCGGGAGACCATCCATAGCCATGGACGCCTCCCGTATGTACCGTGAGTAGTCCCCCTTAGACCATGGGTCCGTGACCAGTAGCTATGTGATCTATCTCTCCCCCCTTTGTGCTTTCACTTTCGAGTCTTCGTGAGCTGCCTCACATGATCGAGGCATCTATGTAATTTCTGCTGTTGCAATGCTGAGTTTGTTGGGATCTGATGGATTATGAGACTATGTTCAGATTGTGATGAGTAATATATTTGGTTCTTCTCTTTTATATTTTGTTCTTGAGTTAATTCTTGCATGTTCTCCGTTGCGGTATTTGCTTTGGCCAAGTATTTTATTTGCAACTCCAAGAGAGAGCGTTACGCTCGATTGTGGGTTCAGCCCCTTGATGTCTAGCTTGAGTGACAGAAACATGAGACTAGGGGATGTGATGTTGCCACCAGGGATAAAACAACGGTGCTTGTACCTGCGGGTGCAAATATTGTTTACTTTACGCAAAGTTCTTTTAATGTAGTTGTCTGTTGCTTTGAGTTTACACTTTGGGTGGGATTCGCAACTTAATACAAGCGAGATGTTCTGGATAGATATATCAAGGTGGATGATTCGTAGTAGATGCAGATGGATTTCGGTCTACTTACCTTGGCGTACTGCCCATTTCTTTTGAGCCCTTCCTTTCTTTGCAGCATAGTTAGCATTGCGGTGCCTTCATAATCCTGTCAATTTCCCAACTGTGATTTGTTTACCTCGCTAGCACTTTTATCGTCTTTTGGGAGAGAGACATCACTAGTGAAAATCACGGGACCCCGGTCCATCTTCACATTATTGTTCACACCCTCAATTTACTTTCAGCTTTTACTTTCCTTTGCACCTTTTATCTCTTGCGTTGATACTTTGTAAACGACAAGGCCGGAGGAATTGACAACTCCTCTGTACTCGTTGGGAGCAAAGTTATTTGTTGTTGTGTGCAGGTCCACGTCAACTCTCTAGTCAGGAAGCAATTTCTGGCGACGTTGCCACCTACTTGTATCTCCTGAGTCCTACTGGTTCGATAACCTTGGTATCTTCACCGAGGGAAACTTGCTGCTGCACTGCATCTCAAACCTTCCACTTGGGGTAACCAACGAGGGGCGAGAAGCCATCAAGCAAATTTCTGGCGCCGTTGCCGGGGACTCAAGTCTACAAGATAGGGGAGTTGCACACTATCTTTTACCTTTGCTTTTTAGTCTTGTTAATTTACCTTTCAGTTTTTACTTTTGTGTCCCTAATAAAAAATACCAAAAATACCTGCTGCTACTATGGGTTCCAATGAAAACACTAAGTTGTGTGACTTCACTAGTCACAACAACAGTGACTTTATGTGCACTCCTATTGCTCCACCTGCCACTTCAGCACCTTCTTATGAGATTAAACCTGCTCTGCTTAACCTTGTCATGAAAGATCAATTCTCAGGAGCAGGAGAAGATGCTGCCTTGCACCTAAACAACTTTATCGAGCTCTGTGACATGCAGAAGTACAAGGAAGTGGATGGAGACATCGTCAAGCTGAAGCTTTTTCCTTTCTCTTTGAGAGGAAGAGCCAAGGAGTGGCTACAATCTTTGCCCAAGAACAGTATTGATTCTTGGAGTAAATGCAAAGATGCTTTTATAGGGAAGTACTATCCCACTGCTAAAATTATTCAATTGAGGAGTAACATTATGAAAATCAGGCAATTGGATAATGAACACGTTGCCCAGGCTTGGGAACGTATGAAGACGCTTGTCAAGAACTACCCCACACATGGACTGACTACCTTGATGGTTATCCAGACTTTTTATGCAGGCTTGAACTTCACCTCGCGGAACCTGTTAGATTCGGCCGCGGGAGGAACTTTTATGTCAACCACACTTGGTGCTGCCACAAAGCTACTTGATGAGATGATGTTGAACTACTCGCAATGGCACACCGAGAGATCTCCAACTGGTAATAAGGTAAACTCTGTCGAGGAGATCTCCTCTTTAAATGAAAAGGTTGACCTTATCATGTCTCTACTTAAAAAGAAACCTTCTATTGATCCTCAAGATGTTCCTTTAAATTCTTTGGTTGCTCAGGAACAAGTAGATGTTAATTTTTTTCTCTAGAAACAACTTCAACAATAATGCTTATAGGAGTAACTTTGGTAGCAACAATCCTAGGCCTTTCCCATCCAACAACTATGGGAACAACACTTATCCTACCACCAGAAACTCCACTTCAGAACTAGAGACCTTGCTCAAAGACTTTATCACTACCCAGAAAGCCTTCAACAAGAATGTGGAAGAAAAACTAGCTAAATTAGATAATCTTTGTTTGAAGGTGGATAACTTAGCCCTTGATGTTGAGATGTTCGAAATTAGAACACCTCCCCTTGAGGAGAGTAAAACCACTCCTATGAATGCTATCCAGGTCCAAATTAATGAAAACATTAGGATGTTGGGAAAACTAAAAGAGAGATGGGCTAGAGAAAAGGAGGAAGAAGAGAGAATTAAGAGCCTTCCTACCTACCACACAGTAGCTGCTATCCAAGTAGTTGAGGATGTCCAAACTATTAGCACCCATCACACCCCTAGTCCCACTAGACCTATTAATGGTGATGCTACCACCTCAACCTTAGAAGAGGAAACCTCTATGAACATAGAGGCTTTCAAACAAGTGAGCTTAAATGATATCACTACCTCCTTGATAGATAGTAGTGACCTAGACTTTGACAACTGCACTTTACCTGAAGTTATTGGTTGCCTACACAAGATGTCTAGAGACCCCCACACTAGCACACTCAATCTTGCCTTCACAGAGCATATCACCAATGCTCTAATTAAAGTTAGGGAGGAGAAGCTTAGACTAGAAGCCTCCATACCTATGAAGCTAGAAGATGGCTGGGATCCTATGATAAAAATTAAATTGAAAAACTTCTCTTGTTATGCTCTTTGTGATGTTGGAGCAAGTACCTCTGTTATGCCCAAAAGAATGTATGATATGCTTGAATTGAAACCTTTTGATCCTTGTTCTTTTGGTGTTCTTCTTGTTGATTATTCCGTAAAGAAACCTTTGGGGAAGATAGACGATGTTCTTATCATTGTCAATGACAATTATGTTCCCATTGATTTCACTATTATGGACATTGAGTGTGAGCCCTCTTGTCCAATTATTTTGGGACGTCCTTTTCTTCGCACAGTTGGTGCTATCATTGACATGAAAGAGGGAACTATCAAATTCCAATTCCCTCTCAAGAAAGGGATGGAACATTTCCCTAGGAAAAAGATTAAGTTACCTTTTGAGTCCGTCACACGGGCTAGTTATTCTCTTGAAAAGACTTGATCTTCTGCTTTAAGCCTACCTAATGGCTCTAAAGAAGCGCTTTCGGGAGGCAGCCCGCAACGAATTTAGGTTTTTCTTTTTTGCTTTTGTTCTGTTCTTAGTGGCCTTGATGATTGTTACTACTGTAGCAACATCATTGTATCTTTACTTTTCAAGCTTTGTGCCAAGTTTAGCCTCATACGGCAAGGGAAGTAAAAGTTGTGACATGTTGTCCAGAAAACAGATTATGTCCTCGTGACTAGAAAAATTACAAAAAAATCCCATTTCATCCTTTTGAGCTGAAATTTTTACACAGCGTGCTCCATAAAATTACGAAACTTCCATATGTTCTGAGTTTTTTTATTTGAGTTACAGAAGTACCCCTAAAAAATTCTTTTCTACCTGCTGTTCTGTTTTTCACAGATTCTGCCACGTTTTGTCTCTCCTTACTTTTGCAAACCTTAAGCTTTCTTTTTCTTTGAAAAAACTTTTTGGCAATCTTGAGAAACAGTAGCTCTTCAAGATTATCTTTATTTTCAGTAGAGTAAAATTATTATTTTAGGGTACTAACCTCTCTAATCAGCCTACAATGAGTTATGTATGAAGGGAGTTTTCAAGTGCGCGATGGAGGATGATGAAAGAAGATTCAGGAGTGTCAAACGCTCAAGCTTGGGGATGCCCATGTGCACCCCCAATAAATATTCAAGGAGAATCAAGCATCTAATCTTGGGGATGCCCCCGATGCATCACCTTCTTCATCAACAATCATCAGTTTGTCCCTCGTTGCACTATATTTTTATCACTTCATGCGTTATGTGCTTTGCTTGGAGCGTCTCGCTCTTTACTTTTCTAGGTTTGTTTTGCTTTCTTTGCTGTAGTAACAAGTTAGACCCCAACTTACTCTTTTGGGTGGGAAAGATTCACGCTCCGCTTGAACTAGAACTCCTCATAGGATTTGCATGCTTATTCTTTTAGCTGTGAGCTGTTCTTTTTCTTTTCTTAGCTGTTGTTTTGTTTAGTTGTAGTGTTTTAGTTTTTCTAGAGCTTTTCTTTTGTCTTAGGTTGAACTTTCTATAGGTTGCATGTTTTATCTTGTTAGAGAGTTTTCCTGTTGCACTGAGTTTTGTGTCTTGACTAGAAGTAGGTAGTTAAAGTTGATATTCTCTTTGTAGTAGTAACTTACAATAGTTTTGAGGTATTGACTAGAGTAATGTTTGAACTTATGGTGTCAAGAGCTCTTGCCTATTAGTGATAGATGTCGTATTTTGGGCAATCCGTGTGTTTTTCGAAAACAAAAAAAAACCCTGTTGAGAACTCTAGCTACTAGATGGATCACTACTCTTCTAAGGGGTCGAATATTAGAGTACACTCACGTACCATGATTCGAGGATGAGCAAGGATAACCAAACCCCCATACACTCCTCCTCGGGGTACCTATCTCTTTGTGAACCTCCTGATTAGATTGAGAGTTACCGATAATAAGTGCATGAGCTCTTTGGACTAATGTGAGTATTCGAAAGTTGACACTTCCACCCACCTATACTTTTTCTAGCCTCTCCTGTGCCGTGCATTGCTTTCTTCTCACTCCGAGAGTTAGCGTCCACCTTTGCCGGTACATCCAAACCCTTGCCATGATACGCTCTGTCACCATAAACCTCCTTATATCTTTCCTCAAAACAGCCACCATACCTACCTACAAGGCATTTCCATAGCCTTTCCGAGATACATTTCCATGCAACACCCACCTTCTCATGACTTGATCTTCATGTCATAGATGCTACTTGCTTGATCGATGAGCCGCATGCTAGTTGGGCCTTGCCCTAATCATTGCTACATGATGCACTAGTATCATTGCATATCCTGCTACCCTGGCAGAAGCATACATTTGCATCATGATAGTTACATTTTCTTTATGTGAGTACCTTTGTCAAGTGTGAAATATCTCCTATATTCTTGTAAAATATAGAGTATTGCCCCTAAAGTGAGGAAAAGATCCCAAAGAGGAAAAATCAAAAGATCCCAAAGAGGACAAATGAGAGTTAAATAGAAAGAGCCATTGAGGCCACCAAAAAAAAGAGAAAAAGAGAAAAAGAAAAATAAAAAGAGAGAAGCGGGCATACTACTATTCCTTTTGAGAGATCCACACTAGTACTTCATCTTCTATCCCTTGTACTCCATAGAGATCATCATCATGCATATAGCTACGTGGGGACCCTTCACACTATATAACTTGGCTTGTATATTCCAATGATGAGCCTCCTCAAACGAGCTCTAGGTCTTCTTGAGCAAGCAAGTTAGATGCACCCCCACTAGTTCCCTTGGAGAGCTTTTAGCTCACATGTGCATCCGTTGTATGGCAATCCCTACTCCTCAAATCATATCTATCATATGACCTTCTCTCGCCTATGATTGTCCTCATTGATGTGAGCCTTTCACACCTTTTTGTCTTCCTCCTCCACCTTCTTTCTGTTTCGCCTTTTAGGTGTCAACTTTCTTGCTCACGCTCATCCATTGCATGAGTCCTCAAAATATCAAAAGGGAGTGGATCAGTTTCACTTGTACCTGACTAGTGGTCTGGGGACGAGTCCAGATAAGAAGCCAAAGGAGACCAAGTGTGAAACTTTAGTAGATAGTTGTTCTCAACCACCTTACTTTTTTCTCTCATATTTCCCTATCCCTTTCTTCGCAAACACCATTTGGAGACATTCGAGTCACGGACAGCAAGAGCTCTTGCACCTGTTGTTCTTTTGTTACTTGTGTCAATGCTAATATAGACTCTTGCTTGTTAAGACTTGAATTGAATTGCATGCTTTGATTGCTTTCTTAAAAGTCCTTATTTGGTTGTGTGGCATGTCACCACAGAAATTATGCTTGTTATCATTTACCTACTCGAGGAAGAGCAGGAATTAAGCTTGGGGATGTTGATACGTCCCAAACGTATCTATAATTTCTGCTTGCTCCATGCATGTTTTGTGTGACTTTGCCATGTTTTGCTTGAACTTTCATACACTTTTGAACCTATTTGGACTAACCTACTAACTCAGTGCACCCAGTTGCCAGTTGCTGTTTTCTGCTGTTTTCGTATTTCAGGTTTTCCGGCCATTAAAAGTGCTCCAAAAATCCAGGAAAATCAGATAAAAAATCAGCGCGACGGAAGCTTCCGGAATCATCAAAGAAGGGAAGGAGGGCCACCCCCAGGCAGCCAGGAGGGCAGCTGGCGTGGCCCCAGCCTGGGCCGCGCCAGGCACCCTCCTGACTGCCTCGTGGCCCCTCTCGGTGCCCCCCTTCGCCTATATTTACCCCCTGTGACGGAAACCCTTAATATTGATCCCTGTTTCGCGATCTCGCCTCTGTATCGCCGCCGCCGCCGTTTCAAGATTGGGGCTTCCTGGAGAAGCTGCTCCGGCACCCTGCCTGGAGAAGCTACCCCCTCCGGGAGACCATCCATAGCCATGGACGCCTCCTGTATGTACCGTGAGTAGTCCCCATTGGACCATGGGTCCGTGACCAGTAGCTATGTGATCTATCTATCCCCCCTTTGTGCTTCCACTTTCGAGTCTTCGTGAGCTGCCTCACATGATCGAGGCATCTATGTAATTTCTGCTATTGCTATGCTGAGTTTGTTGGGATCTGATGGATTATGAGACTACGTTCAGATTGTGATGAGAAAAATATTTGGTTCTTTTCTTTTATATTTTGTTCTTGAGTTAATTCTTGCATGTTCTCCGTTGCGGTATTTGCTTTGGCCAAGTATTTTATTTGCAACTCCAAGAGAGAGTGTTATGCTCGATTGTGGGTTCAGCCCCTTGATGTCTAGCTTGAGTGACAGAAACATGAGACTAGGGGATGTGCTGTTGCCACCAGGGATAAAACAATGGTGCTTGTACCTGCGGGTGCAAGGATTGTTTAATTTATGCAAAGTTCTTTTAATGCAGTTGTCTGTTGCTTTGAGTTTACACTTTGGGTGGGATTCGCAACTTAATACCAGCGAGATGCTCTGGATAGATATCTCAAGGTGGATGATTCGTAGTAGATGCAGATGGATTTCGGTCTACTTACCTTGGCGTACTGCCCATTGCTTTTGAGCCCTTCCTTTCTTTGCAGCATAGTAAGCATTGCGGTGCCTTCATAATACTGTCAATTGCCCAACTGTGATTTTTTTACCTCGCTAGCACTTTTATCGTCTTTTGGGAGAGAGACATCACTAGTGAAAATCACGGGACCCCGGTCCATCTTCACATTATTGTTCACACCCTCAATTTACTTTCAGCTTTTACTTTCCTTTGCACCTTTTATCTCTTGCGTTGATACTTTGTAAACGACAAGGCCGGAGGAATTGACAACTCCTCTGTACTCGTTGGGAGCAAAGTTATTTGTTGCTCTGTGCAGGTCCACGTCAACTCTCTAGTCAGGAAGCAATTTCTGGCGACGTTGCCACCTACTTGTATCTCCTGAGTCCTACTGGTTCGATAACCCTTGTATCTTCACCGAGGGAAACTTGCTGCTACACTGCATCTCAAACCTTCCACTTGGGGTAACCAACGAGGGGCGAGAAGCCATCACTCGCCTGAACGCGTCGATTGCGCTTTCGTCTGATATGTCTTCTACTGAATTCTTGAGTATGGTCCACCGCTGGATGTAGGCTCGGAGGGTTTCCCTGGTTCCTTGCTTGCATGCCCGCAGTTCCTCGAGTGATGTCGGTCTCTTGTATGTGGATTTGAAGTTTTCTATGAAGGCTTCACGGAACTGCCTCCATGAGCTGATAGATCCTCGCGAGAGGTTCTTCAACCAGTGTCGTGCCGAGCTCTCGAGCATGAGCTACACATACTGCATTGCCGTGACGTTGGTCCCTCGCTGGAACTTGACTGTTGTTAAGTAGTCGTCGAGCCATGGCTCTGGCTCTTCGAGTCCATTGTATTGGAGAGTTGTGGAGTTCAATTTGAACCCGCTCGGCATTCGCGTCTCGCGTATGGAACGCGTGAAGCATAGTGCTCCGCATGGCTCTATTTCTTCGTCGAAGGTTTCTTCGTCTGAGTACTCTTCGCGTGCTGCGCGTCTTCGTCTGACGCGGTTGACTTTGTTCTGTGTGATGTCGTCGCGCGCGTCTCGTCGGCTGCTGCGGCGCCTGTTGTCGTTGTCGTCCCTGTCGTGTCTCCTGTTTTTGCCGGAGCGTTTGCGCCAGTCGTCGTTGTTGTCGTCGTCCTCGGGTGAGTTGTGGTCCCTGTCTGGTGTCCTTGCACGGTTCGGTCGCCTTGCATTTGATTTTTTGGGTGCTGAGGCGGCGATGGCGTCCTTCATTATCTGTAAGGCTATTGAAGTGTTGTGGTCTGGTCTGTTCTACCTGTTCCTCTGGGCGCGGGATAGGTAGTCTCGGGCGCTTATAAGGGCTTCTGCTGGTGTGAGGGGTTCCTCTTCGTCGTCCTTCTCTTCTAGCTTGAATTCGTCGTCGAGCTTCCAGACCACTCTCTTCTTGTCAGTTCGCCGCAGGTTGCTGAATTTCAATTTATTGCGGAGAGGGGAGTCGTGATCCGGGAAGTCGTCTCTTGGAGGTGGCTTGCGAGTGCTTTTCTGCTCGGCGGCCGCCCTTTCTTGCTTCTCCAGCTCTAAGCGTTGTTGTCTCGCTTGCCAATTTGTTGTATGCCCTGAGCTCGTTCCTTGTTGCGCTGGCCGATAGTAACTTCCCATGCTCGACTGCGTCTTTTACCTTGGCCATTGATTCTTTGGTCAGGTAGATTCGCTCTTTGGTTGGTTCATCCACCGCCGCACTCGGAGTTTGTTGCTTACTGCTTGATGGCTTGTCTCTCTTGTGGTTGCTCTGTTCTTGTCCTTGTGGTACTTTCATTGGTATGCTTCCCACATCTCCCAGCTTCACGACGATCTTATTGGTGGTTCTGGGCGCCTTTGTGTCGCCGTTGGTTTGGCGAGTGTTCGAGTCGTCATCCTGGCCCTCGCCATTTGCTGGTGGCTCGTCGATTTCTGCCATGAACACCTGGGATGGCGCCCCGGCTGCCTTGTTGGTTGAGCGTGTGATGCTGCTTTTCCGGGTCGATAGTCCAGTCGAGTGATCGTGGGTGACGCGGAGCCTTTGGTTAGGTGGGCAGTCGCGGCTGGCCTGGAGGGTGGTCGCGCGGGTGGCGACTGGGTCAATTGCTGCTGTAGATGTCGTCGCGGGTGCTCGGGCATCGTCCGTGAGGCGGAGGGTGCCCCAGTGGTTGATGTAGATCCGATATGTTCCGAAGATCAGGTTGATGCCGGAGCGAAGGTCGGCGAAGGTTGGTCGGAGAGTCGAAAGGTGGGTCGTGAAACCAAGGGACCCGAACAGATCGGATTCCGCCTGGGTCGTCGGATCGAAGAGCGCTGGTGGAGTCGTCGCGCCGGTGGGTGTTGAAGATGCTGACGAGGCCACCGAGATTGCGTTCCCAACTTGTGCGGTTCCCATAGACGGCGCCAATTGACGAGGATGTACCCCGGAAAATCCCATGGTCAGGGACCCTGGGTTAGTCATTAGAAACACAGGTTGGACGATAAGCTCGTCGGCTAACAGGAGGATACGTTCCTGCTCGATATTATTGATTGGAGATGGCGATTACAGGGAAGCCGAGGCTATTGCCCGCAAGGCTAGGTTACAGATTGTGTATTTCTTGATCTCGACGTCTCCCCTCCTAGCCCTTATATACTAGTCTAGGTCTCGGGGAGTCCGTCCTATTTACAGATGAGGTTTCCTAACCATGGTCTTGTTCCGTACGGCAAGTTTGCACCTTCCTTATGACTCGCCGACTCCTACGTCGGTGCCAATAGTGGGCCAAGGCTGGGCCCAGGCGGCATCTTTGTGGGCCTTTTGTCTTCGGCTACACCGGGTAGGCTCATCCATAGGAGTCGTGGGGTCACTCCCTCGTCAGTTGCCGAGTACGACTACTTCGTCGACGTCCCTACCCCTACTGTCGAGCTTCCAGGCAAGCAGAGCCATTCTCTTCCCCAGATATCGCCTATCTTTCCGTACTTTTCTTGCACTAGGCATTGTTACTGTTGCTGCTACGTTACAATCCTATTCAATTGCATAGCCTGTTTTTGTCGCCCCTTGATGTACCTTCCTTTATCCTATGTTGCCTATTATATATATTATATTCAACAGTGAGCCCTGCGCATTGTTAGCTAGGATCAGATAGCGGGTCGTGATCACTCAGGGGAGTGACACGGATACAACTTATTACAACTGCACAGGTACGGTACAATGCAGACACCGCCTCAGGCCCCTACCTCGGCTCTGCCGAGCCACCATCAAGTGTGAGCTATCGAGGAGTGATCCTTGTACTCCACTCGTTGCTGACTCTGTATAGCCGCTCTATGTACCTGAGCAACGGTTATCCTTCAGGTAAGTAGTCGGGCGACCCAACGGTGCCCGCGAGCGGTATGGCGACGGGACGACAGGGAGGGTACGACCAGTGTACCGATGTGCTTGCCCCCTGATCGTTGGCCGCGAGAGTTACCAAACTACGAAAGTTGAGCCCCTCTAGGAGCACCCGCGAGACAAGGTAAGGAGATTGTTCACCTTGTTGGTAACCACAGAGACTTGGTGGGACGACAGGGCACGCACCGATGTACCGGTGGTCCTGACTGCTGTCGTTGTCCGCGGGTCAGTTAAGTCGATGCAACGATAACGGTTGTCCCGCAAGTTAATGAAACGACTAATGGTTCGGTGGATTTCTTGAGTTAGATATATGCCATGTACGCACTACCTACCCGTGGGAATTACGAGTTATGGGATCCCTTGCTTCATAGTGTCGTCCGAGGACTCTTTAGACGTCAGCAGTACCGCGGCCTGCGCCGGGAAGTGGTGTTGTCTTATTTGTCGTGGCAGTGTGATTTGTATTTGCTTTGATTTACCTTCACCGGCCAGCCTCGCACCGTGCAAGAGTACGTCGGGGTTAGGGTCCAAAGCCCCGCGTACATAGGATTTAGTCTGGCGGATGACCTCTCTGTTGAGTTTGAAAGATTTGCTACGAAGTGTCAGATAGCATTGGTGGAGCGTTCCCTAACAAGGTGCCCGCCACCCTAGAGATCTGTGCGTGTAGTGTAACACAAGTGCACCCCTACAGGGAAGATTAATCTATTCGAATATCCGTTTCCACTGTAGCAGGACGCTTTATGCTGAAGCTGGATCTTACCACTACAAACTATTATTATTAAACTGTATGGTTCCGGGTTTTCTTCCTCGCTTGGATGTCGAGGAGGTGATCTCGGAGGCATTGCTAATTATTACAACTTATTATTATACAATGCTGCAACAACTTCTGTTGCATTGTTACTTTATGCCTTATATAAAATGTTGGCTATTCTCTCCTCATGCTGCAAGACTCGTTGGAAGATGCTAGTCTTCGATAGGCCTAGCTTCTTACCCTTATTCTGATTTCTACCTTGCAGTCCACTATATATAGCCTCCCCTTTCCATTTGATACAATGCATAAATGCTTAGTAGCGGACGTAAGACTCGCGGGTATGCTAGATACTCACCTTTGCTTTATTTCCCCCTTTTTGTTTTCCCTGATCGGCCGCTGCAGTCGACGTTAGAGCCTTGGAGTCCAGGAGCAGGAGATCCCCGATGTCGACCACCGCAACGTGAAGATCCCTGATGAATTCTATGACGTAGAGTTCCCCGTTGACCAGGAGTAGTTTGGAGGTTCCCAGGCAGGAGTATTTGTGCTAGCCTTCTTAAGGCAACCTTGTATTCTTGTGTCTGTACTCAGATACTATTTCTTCCGCTAACTTTGTGCTCTCGAGCTGTTGTATTCGAGCCCTCGTGGCCCCTGGCTTGTATTAAACAACTTGCATTATTTTATTTGTGGAGTTGTGTTGTGATATCTTACCGTGAGTCACTGATCTCGATCGTGTACCTTGCGTGTATGATTAATGTACACGACTTGATTTTTGGGGCGTCACAAGTTGGTATCAGAGCCGACTGCCTGTAGGACACCCCTTCCAACTCCTTGGTCGAAGTAGAGTCTAGTCCTTGCAAAACTACTTTACTAACAGTGTCGTGTGGCTTATCGGCCCACGTCGCAAACTGGGTGGTATTAGGATCTTTTACTCCATATCTTTACTCTGGGACTCTGATCTCTCTTCCTTTCGGGTTAAATATTTTGCTAACTCTAACTCTAGGTTCTCGTGACTACTTCCTCCCGGAGAGCCCCTCATTCCAAATGGTCACTTACTTCGCCAGAAGATGCCGAAGATACTCCCCGATGAATTGTCGAGACCCTATGTGCCCATCGCCCTTGCAATCCCCTGCCACTGATAAGTCTGTATGTATAACGACATACACCTTCCGTTCATCCATTCAATCCCAGTTGCTTTTGTGTTCACAAGATGCATCGAAATACTTTTCGTTGTTTCCAAAACCCGTTGAGCCTACTGCATTGCAGCTTCTTTTCACCCTGCGGATAATTCCTCACTTTTATCGAGGATCCGTTCATCCTAATTGGTTCCTGTGATTCCCAAAATACTTTACAATACTATTCGATCTCGCGACAATCCTCGGCAGCCTACTGCTTTGAAGATTCTTCTTGTCTGCTTGCATTATGGTTAATTTCGTATGTTTAGTAGTCTTCGTTGACGAGCCTTGTCGTTGACATTTTGATCCTAATAATTCGATGTGTGCGAATGCACGCAATCATCCGTCAACCCTGTGAATTCATTCTTTTGGCTCAGACGTCATTCTGGACATGAGCTGGATCTCGGTAAGTCAGACCTTCCTTGATTGTCCGTCTTTTGGACATCGTAATTCCTTTGTACTCCAGCGTCGAACTATTCAGATGCTTCTATCTCCGATGTCTTTGCATTCTTTCTTCTTAGGGTTGAGTACCGATACTCGCCCCAGACTCTATATACGCCACCTGACCTTTTGGTGGATTACTACCTACAGTTCCTTTGTGTCCTAAATCATTGATGAGTTTCCCCTGATACGAAATGCCTTTGGTGAACGGTATCATCTGGTCCGTGTCATCAGTCTTCTGCTTAAACTTGTATCTCTTGTTCCTATTGTTTGTCGTATAGATTTGTAAAATGTCCCTATGGGGTGTACCTATGTTTCAACTATCTATGTGAACCCCGGAAACTTCTGCGGGTCATACTCTACTAGTGTTACGCCAGATAAATTTCCTACTCTACAACTTCATCGAAAGCGAGAAGTGATTGAAATGTTATGCATTGAAGAAGTGGGAGTCGACCCTGAACCTTGTGTTCATGCCCATGGGTATTATGTAGAACTTATCATGAGAGCTTCTTGTAAAGGTAATTATCCCCTTGGTATAAATTCTGCTGCACCTATGATCGTCCCTTCTACCTTCGAGTATTACCTCCTGGAACCTCGAGGATATCATACCTTTGCACTACATCTAATGAATTTTGATGGAACAATACTTATCCCTGTCGTAACCACTCTATGGGTTCTGGGTTGTTGTCAACCAAGAACACCGAATACTTATTCTTCACCATTCCGTTTGCTTGATGTGTCCGTTGTTCGATTGTATTTTCTTGAAACCTTTTTACATGATGTGTCATGGTCATCATCAACATTTTGCCTTCTTCCAGGTGTCAATTTAATTCATTGTGGGAAATACCATTCTTTCCCCTCGATGGTTTGTGTCATCATTGACAACCCCCTTTGACTCCCTGCCAATAAAAACTTGGTCATGTATATCTTGCTCTGCTTTCTCTTGGAAAAGATATACACTTGATACTTGTGTATCATCACATTTCCTTTCCTTTGGTCTATTTAACCTTTCTTTGAATATAAGTTATCCAAGCAGTGATAATTCCCTGCTGATGTAAACACTTCAGTGTACTACTTTGTCCGTACAACTTGTTACTACTGTTGATAATATTTTGGTAACCACCGATGGACGAGAACTTTGCCTATTGGTCCGCCTCGTCTTAACGAGAAGGAAAATGGTTCTCTTTGTCCCTCGCCCTTGGTACCGACGTTGTTGCCGACATAGCTAACATGATGCTCCCTGACTTACCTTGCAACTCAATCGCATTGTTTGTCACCACCCTTCTTATTCAATGTGGGCCATAACCCACAGTTCCACAGGATCGAAACCTGACTCTCTTGTACCTTTTTGTTCTCGAGGTTATTCCTCTTTCTTGACCTCGTATGCAATTCACGAGTCACCTACCTTGTGATATTCAGTCTAATGTTCTGGACCCCTTTTCATCATCTTTCATCGGCATCGACTGCATTCCTATCCACTTGAAACTTCTCATGCCTTCTTTTGATTCTCTCGATGTATCTCATTGAGTTTAACTCGTGACATACTTTGTACCCCCATTCCCTTGGACCACCCCGGTTGATTAGCGTGGTATCAATCCGTCCCCCTTAAGTTTTATCTCCTAGCCTATTCATAAGTACGATGAAGACCCTGAAAGACGGATAGCAACTCGTCGAGATGCACCGATGCAGGTAAATGAAGACATTAACGAGGAGGATTAACTTCTTCGAGAAGGACAACAAGACCCGGAAGAATCGTCAGACTACGAAACCGAACTTTACACCTTGCACTACCTTTAATTCTCTGGACGAGAATTCTTGTTAGTTGGGGAGATTTGTAACACCCCCAGATCCTGTAACAGTAATCACTACAGTGACCCCCTTGGTAATGATCATCACTGTTGTTAATCAAGCCATGATCACCTTTGATCATAGCTCTGTCAAATTCCAACCCTGATAAAATTTTCAAATTGGTTGGATTATAAATCTTGCTCCAAGAATTGTGGATGCAGGTCAATCAACTTGATCATGGTTAAACCAAATCAACCTTAGTCATTAGAATAACCCCAAGCCAAGAATAATTGTGAAACCAATGTTGTGGGGTTATCAAATTTGTCATGGAAATTTAAATGAAAATGGAAACCTTAGTTAAACCAAAATGATGAAACCTATAAATAAAATGCCTAGCGATCATTAGGCCATGTTACTATGGTAATGGTTATTTTTATTAAAGAGGTTTAGTAATAATATGGTACAAAAACAATAGCTTGGAAATTATGAAATTGCCACGGAATTTCAATAAACAAGTGGGAATTTTAACTGGACTAAAAATTGTGAACCCAATTTTATTAAATGCTTATTGATCAGTAGGTCATATTAAAATAGCAATGATATTTTATTACAATGTTTTAATGTTTTAAACAAATCAAATAGTAGCAAAATAGCCACGTTTAATCCACTTTTTAAATACAACAAAATTCAAATGAATTTATTAAAGGCTCAAACTTTTTGTAGCCTTGTATTGGTATGCCATAACAATATTGGTGATGGCCCCATATTTTACAAAATTCCATTTGATGGCTAAAATAAATTAAAACAGAAAAGAAATAGAACAGAAAGTAAAAGAAACAAAAAAATAGGAAACCCCTATACCCCACCCAGGGCGAGGCCCACCCCTGGCCCAGCCCATCTCCTCTCCTTATCCCTCCTCCTACTGCTAACCCCCTCCCGCTGTCATCGCCATGGCCGTCCGTGGCCGCCGGTGCCCATGTGCCGGCCATCCACCGCACCTCGGCGTCCTACAAGTCACCGTCGACCCCTCCGAAACCCTAGGCACCCTCTTTCCCCTCGCCCACTCTCTTTGTCTCCTCCCAGCGTCGAGCCGCCTCGGATGCCGTGGGCACACCTCGCCGTGGACGCGGCCGGTGACCTCCCCGCGCCGAGAGGAGCTGTCCAGATGCGAGCTTGTCGTCGTCTACTTCACCCCGCGCCCGGAATCAAGCTTCCACGCCCCGTGCGCTCGCCATCCCGCAGCCTCCGCCCGCCACGGCCGCCGCACCATTGTCATCGATTCGCCGACTCCGGAGCTCCCCCGTGCCTGCTTCCACCCCCTGCATCCCCATCGTGAGCTCCACCTTCGAATCCACCTTCTTCCGCGTCGATTTGGTCTCTGTAGTCGCCGTCTTCGAGCTCGACCGCCATGGCCGGAGCTTAAGGTTCCAGGCCTCTCGTCGCAGTTGATGCGGTGCTGCTTGCCCCCTGGCGTGCCCGCCGTGCCCCCTGCACCGACCGCGCCCCTAGCCTGTCGTTCTCGGGCCCCCCCCCCCCGGCCTTGCCTGGCCACACCCAGCCACGCACTGGCCGCACCGGGCGCGTGCATGTGCACCCGGCTGCCATGGCCGCGCGCCTCCTTGCCCGTCGCCGCTCCCGTGCGCGGGGGCACCACCTCGCCGCGCCGCCTGCCGCCCATCGCAGCTGCACCCCCCTCCCGCCGTGCCCCCCCCTGCTCTGGCCTCGCCGCCGTCCGAGGAGCTCGCCGTGCTCCCTGTGCACCACAGCCGGCTGGGCTAAGCCACGGGCTAACCCCCCTCCTAATTATTGTTTAACATAATAACCCCCCATGTTAGTATATCTATTCGAATGACACATGGGGCCCAGCCCCTAATAACTTAATATTGTTAAGTTAGATAACTCAGAGAATGACATGTAGGACTAGCATCACTTAATCCTTTGTTTAGTAAAAATAACTGTTAGATTAGAACTATCTCCATGACACCTGGGCCCCACTGCTGTTTAGATTTTATAAAATGAATTATTAAAATGTGAGGCTGACAGTGGGACTCACTGGTCAGGTTTGACCAGTCAACACCCCTATGTATGACATGTGGGCCCCTGATGTTAGTTTGACCAGTCAACAAACCTGTTATGGATAATGTTGATTTAAATATTAAAGAAATTCCAGAAATTCTTTTAATTTGAATAAAACTTTGAAATTCAATACCTTTTAAACCCCGATAGAAAAACTTTGTACATGAAAATTGATCAGAAAAATATAACGAATAAAAATACCCTACATGCATACCCACCGCCCCCCTCTAACATACCGAACCCGAGACTTTCCCCCTCCGGATCGTTTGTCCGGTAATTACCCGGTACTGGTAAAACTATCCGAATGAATTTATTCTGAACACGAAAGTTGTTCAGGATAGATCACCTAAGACGGATACACCATCCATATGTTTGTCAGATGACCACGACACCCCCGGCATGATACCTTCCCCCTCCGTACACCATGTCCGGTAATTACTCAAAGCTGGCAGTTCATCCCCGGATGAATTCCCGCTCCGAGCTTAGTGCATCGTACTACGTTAGAGCCCCGTTGCTTTGTATCTTCTATGTCATACATTTGTATTGCTATTATTGTTGTGTATTTATTGTTTCTCCCCCCTTTATTCTTCGGTAGAATCCGTTACTGCCGCTGATAACACCGTTGCCGAGTACGACTACTTCGTCGACGACCCTACCCCTACTGTCGAGCTGCCAGGAAAGCAGAGCCATTCTCTTCCCCAGATATCGCCTATCTTTCCGTACTTTTCTTGCACTAGGCATTGTTACTATTGCTTCTACGTTACAATCCTATTCAATTGCATAGCCTGTTTTTGTCGCCCCTTGATGTACCTTTCTTTATCCTATGCTTCCTATTATATATATTATATTCCGTAGTGAGCCCTGCGCATTGTTAGCTAGGATTAGATAGCAGGCCGTGATCACTCAAGGGAGTGATGCAGATACAACTTATTACAACTGCACAGGTACGGTACAATGCAGACACCACCTCAGGCCCCTACCTCGGCTCTGCCGAGCCACAATCAAGTGTGAGCTATCGAGGAGTGATCCTTGTACTCCACTCGTTGCTGACTCTGTATAGCCGCTCTAGGTACCTGAGCAACGGTTGTCCTTCAGGTAAGTAGTCGGGCGACCCAACGGTGCCCTCGAGCGGTATTGCGACGGGACGACAGGGAGGGTACGACCAGTGTACCGGTGTGCTTGGCCCCTGATCATTGGCCGCGAGAGTTACCAAACCACGAAAGTCGAGCTCCTCCAGGAGCACATGCGAGACAAGGTAAGGAGACGGTTCACCTTGTTGGTAACCACAGAGACTTGGTGGGACGACAAGGCAGGCACCGATGTACCGGTGGTCCTGACTGCTGTCGTTGTCCGCGGGTCAGTTAAGTCGAGGCAACGATAACGGTTGTCCCGCAAGTTAATGAAACGACTAATGGTTCGGTGGATGTCTTGAGTTGGCTATATGCCATGTACGCACTACCTACCCGTGGGAATTACGAGTTATGGGCTCCCCTGCTTCATAGTGTCGTCCGAGGACTCTTCAGACGTCAGCAGTACCGCGGCCTGCGCCGGGAAGTGGTGTTGTCTTATTTGCCGTGGCAGTGTGATTTGTATTTGCTTTGATTTTACTTCATCGGCCAGCCTCGCACCGTGCAAGAGTACGTCGGGGTTAGGGTCCTTCGCCAAAAATTCAGTTTAATTATTTTAAAAATATTGGCGAAGACAGAATTTAAAAATAAATTTCCGTGATTTTTCTAATATTGTTTTGGGCCTAATGGGCCTGTTCTATCTGGGTTTTTTTCGCAGACCGATTTTGTATTTATCTCGGATTTAGAAAAAAAAGGGGATTAGAGGGTGTCTATAAATAGCCCCGATTATCTAATTCGTTAATTTGCACTTGAATAGCGTTCATAGGAGTGACCTCAAGAGGAGAAGTTCTAATTTTAAGCAATTCTACTTCATGGGATAAATTGTCTACCTTCGACGAGAGATTATCTAATTTGTCAAGTTTTTCCTCTACACCCTTCCTGAAGGCTTTTTGGGTAGTGATGAAGTCTTTAAGCATACTCTCTAGTTCAGAAGTGGAGTTCTTGGTGCTAGGATAAGTGTTGTTATTCCCATAGTTGTTGGAGGGGAACGGTCTAGGATTGCTACCAAAATTACTCCTATAAGCATTGTTATTGAAGTTGTTTCTAGAGATAAAGTTCACATCTACTTGATCTTGAGCAATCAATGAATTTAAAGGAACATCATGAGGATCAATAGGAGATTGCTTGGTAAGTAGAGACATAATCAAGTCAACTTTTTCATTTAGAGAGGAGATCTCCTCGACAGAGTTTACCTTCCTACCCGTTGGAGCTCTTTTGGTGTGCCATTGGGAATAGTTGGTCATCATCTTATCGAGTAGTTTTGTGGCAGCACCAAGCATTGTTGACATAAAGGTTCCTCATGCGGCCGAATATAGCAAGTTCCGCGAGGTAAAGTTCAAGCCTGCATACAAAGTTTGGATAACCATGCGTAGGGCAATTCTTAACAAGAGATTTCATGCGTTCCCAAGCTTGGGCAACGTGCTCATTATCCAATTGCTTAAAATTCATAATATTACTCCTCAATTGGATAATCTCAGCTGGGGGGTAGTACTTCCCAATAAAATCATCCTTGCACTTATCCCAAGAATCTATGCTATTCCTAGGCAAGGGTTGAAACCAGATTTTAGCTCCCCCTCTCAAGGAGAAAGGAAAAAAGCTTAAGCTTAACGATATCACCATCTACTTCTTTGTACTTTTGCATATCACAGAGCTCAACAAAATTATTTAAGTGCAAAGCAGCATCATCTCCAGCACTGGAGAATTGATCTTTCATAACAAGGTTCAGTAAAGCAGGATTAATCTCATAAGAAGGCGCTGAAGTGGCAGGTGGAGCAATAGGAGTGCAGATAAAGTCACTGTTGTTATGACTAGTGAAGTCACGCAACTTGGTGTTCTCGGTGGAAGCCATAACAACAGCAAGCAAGGTAACTATTTTTTTGGTTTTTGATAAAGGATACTAAAGCAAAAACTGAAAGGTAAACTAACAAGACTAAAAAGCAAAGATAAAAGATAGTGTGCAACTCCCCTATCTTGAAGAGTGGAGTCCCCGGCAATGGCGCCGGAAATTAGCTTTGATGGCTTCTCCCCCCTCGTTGGTTACCCAAAGTGGAAGGTTGAGCTGTAGACAACAGCAAATTTCCTTCGGTGAAGATACCAAGGTTTGTCTCCAGTAGGACTCCGACAACGATAGGAAGCTGACAACAGTGCCAGCAATTAGGTGGTTGACGTGGACCTGCACACACAATAGATAACTTTGCTCCCAACGAGATCAGAGAGGTTGTCAATCCCTCCGGCCTTGTTGTTTACAAAGGATCAAACGCACGGGATAATAATGATAGTGATAGCAACGGAAAAGGAAATAAATTAGGAAATAAATAGCGAGTGTAAATAGTGGTGGAAATATGGACCGGGGTCCCATGATGTTCACTAGTGATGTCTCTCTCCCAAAAGACGATAAAATAGCCATGCGAGGTAAACAAATTACAGCTGGGCAATTGACAGGATTATGTGCGCAAACCAATGCTAACTATGCTATAAAGAAAGGAAGAGCCTCAAGAGCTTGGGCGGTACACCAAGACAAGTAGACCGAAATCCATCTGCATCTAGCTACTAATCATCCACCTTGAGATATCTATCCAGAACATCTCGCTGGTATTAAGTTGCGAATCCCACCCAAAGTGTAAACTCAAAGAAACAGACAACTGCATTAAAGAACTTTGCGTAAAGTAAACAATCCTTGCACCCACAAGTACAAGCACTGTTGTTTTCTCCCTTGTGGCAACAACACATCCCCTAGACTCATGTTTCTGTCACTCAAGCTAGTCATCAGGGGGCATGAAACCACAATCATGCATAACGCTCCCTCTTGGAGTCACTACCTACTACTTGGCCAAAGCAATAAAAAAACAGGGGAGAACATGCAAGAATTACTCAAGAACATAAATATAAAAGAAGAGAATCAAATATATTACCCAAACACAATCTGAACATAGTCTCATAATCCATCAGACCCCGGCAAACTCAGCATAGAAACAACAAAAAGATTACATATGTGCCTCGATCATGTAAGGCAGCTCCCGAGGTCTAAACCATGGAAAACAAAGAGGGGAGGAGAACATCACATAGCTACGGATCATGGACCCATTGTAACAGCCCAGATTTCACAAAATTAAAAATTTTGTTTTCGATGTGAATTGTTTGATTGCCTGAATTGTTTGCGGTGTTTGCATCCCCGATTTATCGATCGGCGATTATTTTCCTCCCTCTTATCTCGTATCGGACGGAGACCGACCCTTGCCACCCTGACACTCGACCTTGCGACACCGGGTTTCACCCGATCACGAGACCAGCCGCAGCCAACGGAACGAAAAACCCCGTTTAATAATTAAACGGGATATTTTTATAGCGCGCTGGGAAGTGTTCTCGGAACGGTTCCAGCGCGAGGTGAACGCCACCGGCTGGACGCGCTAATCGCGCATCTGGAAGTTTTACCCGAATCGGAGGTCCTGCGGACCCCCGGCGGTCAGAAACGTGAGCACCGCGTGCGCGAGAGAAAAACCGGGGATGTTTTTGCAAACTGCCAGCCACCGGGGCTATATAAAGACCACCACACTCCCACCTCTTTCTAGGGTTTCCCTAGTCCAAAATTGCAGCCACCCCTTGAGAATTCGTAGATCTGCCCAATAGCCTCCAGAAATCCCGAAATCCTAGCCCAGACCCTCGATCTGGACCGTCAGATCCAGATCGGAGGGCTCCCAGCCGTCCACGTGGCCTCCACAGCAAGCCTATGCTCCAACCTCCTGAGCCGCGTCCAGGCCGTGGACGCCGCCGCCTCCACTCCGGCCGGCCGCCGCGCGCCGCAGCTGCCCCGGTGAGGCCCTCCACCGCCGGCCCTCTCCTCTTCTCCCTCCTTCCTCACGTCTCCTCTCTTCCTGCAGGTCACCGGCGACCTTAGCGCCGCCCGCCATGGCCAGCAGCCGGCAAAGCTTCGAGCCCTCGTCGCTCGCCCCGATCTGCTAGCTAAGCCGCCTGCGAGCTCCCCAACGTCAAATCCGGTGGCCCTGGACCGGCTCCGCGCCGCCGCGCGCATTCCCGGCCACCCCGTCGTCGTCCGCCTCCCCTGCCGAAGTCCGGCCAACCGCCGCCGGCGTCGGCCAATCCCGTCGGGGACGGGAGCCGCTCGCCCGAGCCGCCATGTGGGTCGGCCTCCCTGTGACCCAGCTGGCCACGCCCCTCGGGCCGGAAGCGCCATGCGGCCCACCAGCGCCCGTGGCCCAGCAGGCGCCCCAGGTCGCCATGCCTCCTTTTACTCATGGGCTCGGCCCAGTTGGGGTGAGATCCCAGGCCGCTTTTTTTTCTTTTGTTTATATTTCTTATTTCTGCTAAGTCCTTTCATTTCTGTTGCTGATTCGATTTCGCGGTGACGATAGCGAGAGAACCGTAGCTCGGATCGTGTTGCGCCCAAAAGATGAATTGCTCAGTTTTGCGTGCTCTAGCGTTCATATGTAGAAAGTTTTTCCGTTTGAGGCCGTCTAGATAATTTAATTCTGCGTCGAAGTGGGTATCAGACCGTTAACTGTGTTGTTGTTGCTGAACTGTTATTTTATTGCAACTTCGGGCGACGGTTGCGTCGCAACCGTTCGTCGGAATTGATTGATTCCTTTTGCATCCTGTTAATAATTGTTTCTAATTCAGTTCCATGCATTCACATGCCATATTTTCTTGATGCATGATGATTGTATCTTGCTCCAAAGTAGCTACCCTGCTATTAGTATGCTGTTGTTTATATTTTGTTGCAACTTCGGTCGACGAGTGTGTCGCGACCGTTAATCAGAATTGAGTGATTCCAATTGCATATTGTTAAGCATCATGTCTAATTCATGCCCATGTATTGCTATGTCATGTTGCTGCACTTTTGCATATAGTTTTATCCCTGTTTATACAGCATGTGTGCATAGCTTGATTTGCTTGTATCTTTTTAACCGTAACTCCGTTTGGGGTGTTCTTTATATGTAACTTGATTAGTTTTTCGTGTACTTTGTGTTTATTCTATTGTTTGGTGTTGTTAAACAACCTAAAATATGGTTTAGGGCATAACAGTACCAAATCCTTTAATCATCGTGAGGCACTTAGTGATATGCCATGTTTAGGGTGTTGCCTCGCTTAACTTGACTAGTATAGGTACTTTACTTTGTGCTTAACCTTTTGCCATGATTGTGTGACATGACATGCTTGGGTGCCTTGCCATGTTAACAACCGTTGGTTGATCACTTGTAGCTAAACAACTTGAACAGATTCTAAATGTGCGGTATCGTCGTGTGTGACGAGTACTCCATTTAAATTGTTAGTAACCGCTCTCGACGGTAGGTGTGATGTCTCGTGTTGCCTTCTTGTTGATGCTTGCTCGTGTTTGCCCCGTAGTAATAGATGCTTGCTCTTTGATTGCTTTCCAGTGTTTACCTTCTTGTGTGCTCCTGCGGATACCTTTCGGAGACGATGCGAGCTCGCGATCAACTACACCTTCGGAACCCGACTTATCAGCAGGCAAGGACTATACATTACTTATGATCCATTCTATTTCAACCAGAGGTTTGCATGCTAGTCTAGGTTAGGTTCAATGTTTGATCCTACCACATGTTTACAGCCTCTTTCAAACCGATACAGCCATGTCCCCTCCCAGCAAACCATGTACTGCTATGTTACTATTGCTCGTTGCTCAGCCCCTGCTTAGTATGCATGCTTAGGATGCTACGATGTTACCCTGTTACTCCTTGGTTTGGGATATCACATTATTATTATTGTTATTGATGATATGATTATTATAAATGTTGACTATATTCGACGAAGGATGGAAGGTCTAGGCTATCCCGCCCCGACGCTTTGTTCCATTCGAGTCACCTAGGATCCGAGTTCCAGGTATTGGTTTTAAGACTGAGCGTGCCAAACCGCGTGTGGGATGCTATGGGGTCCCCTTGTTTTACCTAGCTAGCTTCAAACATTTCTAGTGGTGGCCCAAGCTGATTTTACCATTTGAAACCGCATGCATAACTGGTCTGCAGCCAGTGGATTTAAAACAAACCGGGCCAGTGGGATGGTATATCCTGTTGGTCCAAATCTGGAAGCTAGGGAGCCTGCCCGGGCGAGGGTAGATTATCCCGACCTCGTCCAGACGGTAGAGGCCGATTCGAGAGCGCGACCGGCTTTTGAGTTGGATGTCGACTCACCGGGGGCCACCCGGATTTGTGCGTTGTTAGTTAGAGGGGCTTGTTGTTCCGGATCTCTTGGGACTAAATCACAAAATGGTTGCCTACCATGGGTAGCAACTGAGAGAGATGGGCGTGTGTGCGGAGCCTCGTAATGGGCAGTTGGTACACCCCTGCAGGGTTAAATCTTTTCGAGAAGCCGTGTCCACGGTTATGGACGACTTGGGACCTACTCCTTGTTCATAGAAAACAACAACTGAGATAATCTTAATATAATTTGATCAACGTGTGTGTGCCTTGACTGCTTCTTCTTCGTCGGGATGCGAAGAGGAGGACAAGGATAGGATAGGTGTTATGTTTGCGTAGTAGTTGATAGCAAGACTTGTTGGAGGCGATTCCTCATCGAATGTTTGGCTTCTTATCTTACTCTCTAGATCGTTAGCCACTTTATAAATGCTAGCGCGGCAGCAACCTCACCACTTACCCCATCCTTACCGTAAACTACTAGTTGTCCTAGAATGACGAGTGATGAAGTCCTTGCTGGGTCAGATGACCACTACAGTTCGATGTTGAGTACTTCTGTACTCATAATACTACCCCCAAACTCTTTTCAGGGTTCTTGATCGACAACAGGTATGGTGATCGACGTTTCACGTGGAGACTTGACGACGACTAGTTAGGCGGATCCCGGCGGAGGGCCTGGACCCGTGTGGTTATGGGGATCGATGATTTTCTCTTTGCCACTAGGCATTTGATTCTAGTCTGTACTCAGACATGTATCTTCCGCTGTTGTATTATATTAAGGCAGTTGTATGCCGATTGTATGAGATGTTGTATCTTTGTATCTGTAATGTTGTGATATCATGTTGTAAATCCGGGGCATATGACTTCGTCATATGTGTCGCGGTGGGACCGATATGTGCTTCGTCCTCGGATCTGGATGGAATCGTCTAGATCTGGAACAGTACCGCATATCGAGCCTTACAACTTGGTATCAGAGCCTTACCGACCGTAGGATCCCTTTTCTGGCCGAAGTTGAGTCTAGACAAAACTATTTTGTAATTACTAAGTTAGTAATCGGAGAGTAGGAATCTTTTTACTCCTTACCCTTGCTCTGGTCAGGACAAGTGCTGTAAGTGTTTTATCCTCGACTTATCCCCTTTCAAACTTTAGGATCTCGAGTGTGTGGAGTTTCGGAATAGTTACAATGCCTTGCTTGCAGCGTATTGTCTCGATTCCGAGCTCAGGTGGGAATTCCTGTAGTACCTTTAGCTTCTCCGATTTTGGGTATCATCTGGGTCATCCATTGCCATCCATCCTTTTGCCGGTGTTTTCACGACTTGCGTCGAAAAGCACTATCCCTTTGACCAGGTTTTAGCTGTCGTTCTTCCTCTTGGCACTGACGGTTTCATTTTTCCGACGATGTCGTCTCTCTGCGGAAATTTATCTCAACCGAAGTTTGACGTCGACATGGAGCAGAGTCCCTTGTTGGTGGTGTTGAAGATCGCCGTCTCTCTTTTATCTTCCCCCCTCTCCCCCGGATCGTCAAGGATCTCGGGACGAGATCCCTTGTTGGTGGTGTTGTATTGTAACAGCCCAGATTTCACAAAATTAAAAATTTTGTTTTCGGTGTGAATTGTTTGATTTCCTGAATTGTTTGCGGTGTTTGCATCCCCGATTTATCGATCGGCGATTATTTTCCTCCCTCTTATCTCGTACCGGATGGAAACCGACCCTTGCCACCCTGACACTCGACCTTGCGACATCGGGTTTCACCCGATCACCGTCGCGAAACCCGCACGAGACCAGCCGCAGCCAACGGAACGAAAAACCCCGTTTAATAATTAAACGGGATATTTTTATAGCGCGCCAGGAAGTGTTCTCGGAACGGTTCCAGCGTGAGGTGAACGCCACCGGCTGGACGCGCTGATCGCGCAGTTCGAAGTTTTACCCGGATCGGAGGTCCTGCGGACCCCCGGCGGTCAGAAACGTGAGCACCGCGTGCGCGAGAGAAAAACCGGGGATGTTTTTGCAAACTGCCAGCCACCGGGGCTATATAAAGCCCACCACACTCCCACCTCTTTCTAGGGTTTACCTAGTCCAAAATTGCAGCCACCCCCCTGAGAATTCGTAGATCTGCCCAATAGCCCCCAGAAATCCCGAAATCCTAGCCCAGACCCTCGATCTGGACCGTCAGATCCAGATCGGAGGGCTCCCAGCCGTCCACGTGGCCTCCGCAGCAAGCCCGTGCTCCAACCTCCCGAGCCGCCTCCACGCCGTGGACGCCGCCGCCTCCACTCCGGCCGGCCGCCGCGCGTCGCAGCTGCCCCGGTGAGGCCCTCCGCCGCCGGCCCTCTCCTCTTCTCCCTCCTCCCTCACGTCTCCTCTCTTCCCGCAGGTCACCGGTGACCTTAGCGCCGCCCGCCATGGCCAGGAGCCGGCCAAGCTTCGAGCCCTCGTCGCGCGCCCCGATCTGCTAGCTGAGCCGCCTGCGAGCTCCCCAACGTCAGATCTGGTGGCCCTGGACCGGATCCGCGCCGACGCGCGCATTCCCGGCCACCCCGATGTCGTCCGCCTCCCCTGCCGAAGTCCGGCCAGCCGCCGCCGCTGTCGGCCAATCCCGTCGGGGACGGGAGCCGCTTGCCCGAGCCGCCATGTGGGCCGGCCTCCCTGTGGCCCAGCTCGCCACGCCCCTCGGGCCGGAAGCGCCATGCGGCCCACCAGCGCTCGTGGCCCAGCAGGCGCCCCAGGCCGCCATGCCTTCTCTGCCTCATGGGCTCGGCCCAGTTGGGGTGAGATCCCAGGACGCTTTTTTTTTCTTTTGTTTATTTTTCTTATTTCTGCTAAGTCCTTTCATTTCTGCTGCTGATTCGATTTCGCGGTGACGATAGCGAGAGAACCGTAGCTCGGATCGTGTTGCGCCCAAAAGATGAATTTCTTAGTTTTGCGTGGTCTAGCATTCATATGTAGAAAGTTTTTCCGTTTGAGGTCGTCTAGATAATTTAATTCTGCATCGAAGTGGGTACCAGACCGTTAAATGTGTTGTTGTTGCTGAACTGTTATTTTATTGCAACTTCGGGCGACGGTTGCGTCGCAACCGTTCGTCGATTGATTGATTCCTTTTACATCCTGTTAAGAATTGTTTCTACTTCAGTTCCATGCATTCACATGCTATATTTTATTGATGCATGATGATTGTATCTTGCTCCAAAGTAGCTACCCTGCTGTTAGTGTGCTCCTGTTTATATTTTGTTGCAACTTCGATCGACGAGTGTGTCGCGACCGTTTATCGGAATTGAGTGATTCCAATTGCATATTGTTAAGCATCATGTCTACTTCATGCCCATGTATTGCTATGTTATGTTTCTGCACTTTTGCATATAGTTTTACCCCTGTTTATACAGCATGTGTGCATAGCTTGTTTTGCTTGTATCTTTTTAACCGTAACTCCGTTTGGGGTGTTCTTTATATGTAACTTGATTAGTTTTTCGTGTACTTTGTGTTTATGCTATTGTTTGGTGTTGTTAACCAACCTAAAAATATGGTTTAGGGCAGAACAGTACCAAATCCTTTAATCATCGTGAGGCACTTAGTGGTATGCCATGTTTAGGGTGTTGCCTCGCTTAACTTGACTAGTATAGGTACTTTACTTTGTGCTTAACCTTTTTCCATGATTGTGTGACATGACATGCTTGGGTGCCTTGCCATGTTAACAACCGTTGGTTTATCACTTGTAGCTAAACAACTTGAACAGATTCTAAATGTGCGGTATCGTCGTGTGTGATGAGTACTGCACTTAAATTGTTAGTAACCGCTCTCGATGGTAGGTGCGATGTCTCATGTTTCCTTCTTGTTGATGCTTGCTCGTGTTTGCCTCGTAGTAATAGATTCTTGATCGTTGATTGCTTTCCAGTGTTTACCTTCTTGTGTGCTCCTGCGGATACCTTTCGGAGACGATGCGAGCTCGCGATCAACTACACCTTCGGAACCCGACTTATCAGCAGGCAAGGACTATACATTACTTATGATCCATTCTATTTCAACCAGAGGTTTGCATGCTAGTCTAGGTTAGGTTCAATGTTTGATCCTACCACATGTTTACAGCCTCTTTCAAACCGATACAGCCATGTCCCCTCCCAGCAAACCATGTACTGCTATGTTACTATTGCTCGTTGCTCAGCCCCTGCTTAGTATGCATGCTTAGGATGCTACGATGTTACCCTGTTACTCCTTGGTTTGGGATATCACATTATTATTATTGTTATTGATGATATGATTATTATAAATGTTGACTATATTCAAAGAAGGATGGAAGGTCTAGGCTATCCCGCCCCAACACTTTGTTCCATTCGAGTCACCTAGGATCCGAGTTCCGGGTATTGGTTTTAAGACTGAGCGTTCCTAACCGCGTGTGGGATGCTATGGGGTCCCCTTGTTTTACCTAGCTAGCTTCAAACATTTATAGTGGTGGCCCAAGCTGATTTTACCATTTGAAACCGCATGCATAACTGGTCTGCAGCTAGTGGATTTAAACCAAACCGGGCCAGTGGGATGGTATATCCTGTTGGTCCAAATCTGGAAGCTAGGGAGCCTGCCCGGGCGAGGGTAGGTTATCCCGACCTCGTCTAGACGGTATAGGCCGATTCGAGAGCACGGACGACTTTTGAGTTGGATGTCGACTCACCGAGGGCCAACCGGATTTGTGCGTTGTTAGTTAGAGGGACTCGTTGTTCCAGATCTCTTGGCACTAAATCATAAAATGGTTGCCTATCATGGGTAGCAACTGAGAGAGATGGGCGTGCGTGCGGAGCCTCGTAATGGGCAGTTGGTACACCCCTGCAGGGTTAAATCTTTTCGAGAAGCCGTGTCCACGGTTATGGACGACTTGAGACCTACTCCTTGTTCATAGACAACAACAGCTGAGATAATCTTAATATAATTTGATCAACGTGTGTGTGCCTTGACTGCTTCTTCTTCGTCGGGATGCGAAGAGGAGGACAAGGATAGGATAGGTGTTATGTTTGCGTAGTAGTTGATAGCAAGACTTGTTGGAGGCGATTCCTCATCGAATGCTTGGCTTCTTATCTTACTCTCTAGATCGCTAGCCACTTTATAAATGCTAGCGCGGCAGCAACCTCACCACTTACCCCATCCTTACCGTAAACTACTAGTTTTCCTAGAATGACGAGTGATGAAGTCCTTGCTGGGTCAGATGACCACTACAGTTGGATGATGAGTACTTCCGTACTCATGATACTACCCTCAAACTCTTTTCAGGGTTCTTGATCGACAACAGGTATGGTGATCGACGTTTCACGTGGAGACTTGACGATGACTAGTTAGGCGGATCCCGGCGGAGGGCCTGGACCCGTGTGGTTATGGGGATCGATGATTTTCTCTTTCCCACTAGGCATTTGATTGTAGTCTGTACTCCGACATGTATCTTCCGTTGTTGTATTATATTAAGGCAGTTGTATGCCGATTGTATGAGATGTTGTATCTTTGTATCTGTAATGTTGTGATATCATGTTGGAAATCCGGGGCATATGACTTCGTCATATGTGTCGCGGTGGGACCGATATGTGCTTCGTCCCCAGATATGGATGGAAACATCTAGATCTGGAACAGTACCGCATATCGGGCCTTACACCCATGGTCCAAGGTGGACTACTCACGGTTCATCCGGGAAGGATCCATGGTGGTGGAGAAGCTCCCGGAGGTGGTTCCTCCCTCCGGCAGGGTGCCGGGAAGAGGGCTCCTGGTGCTCCCGATCTTGGAAGCGCGGCGGCGGCGGAACAGACGAGAGATCGCGAAAAAGGGTTCTGTCTTCGAGGGTTTCGGGACGAGAGGGATATATAGGCGAAGGGGGGCAGCCAGAGGTGGACCATGGGCCCCAGGCGCCCCCCTGGCGCGGCCTAGGGGGTGGCCGCGCCAGGTGGCCGCCTGGGCCACCCCTGGCTCCCCTCTGGTCCCACTTGGGCTCTTCCCGAAGCTTCCTGTACGCTGATTTTTCCTATATTTTTCCCGGAATTTTTCTGGCACTTTAAGAAATGGGAAAACCTAGAATACAAAAACAGCAGAAAACAGGAATTGGCACTAGGGTGCACTGAGTTAATAGGTTAGTACAAATATGATCAAAAGTGTATGGAAGTTCATCAATATCATAGAAATATCACACAAAAGATGCATGGGTCAAGAAGAAATTATAGATACGTTTTGGACGTATCACTCGAGCATAAACTCCCCCCGAGAGATGATATCCTCGCCCACGCGACAATTTCTTAAAAGCACTCGGGGGCTCGAGCATAACCCCCCCTGCTCGTATTCCGCGAGAGTTACCAAACCACGACAATCGAGCTCTTCCAAGAGCACACGCGAGATAAGGTAAGGAGACGGTTCACCTTGTTGGTAACCGCAGAGCTTTGACGGGACGACAGGGCAGGCACCGATGTACTGGTGGTCCTGGCTGCTGTTCTGTCCGTTGTGTTGTTAGTTAGACATCGATAACGGTTGTCTGGGAGATAATAATAAAATGCTAAATGGTTCGGTGGATGACTTGAGAGGCCTGTTGGTCTGTACGCACTACCTTCACGTGGGATAAGGAGTTATGGGCTCCCCCGCGTCGTAGTTCATTCGTAAGCTCTTCAGACGTCAGCAGTACTGCAGCCTGATTGCCAGGAAGTGGTGTGTCTTCTTCGTCCGGATGGTGTATTTGGATTTTCTTTTGCTTCACCGGCCAGAATCGCACCGTGCAGGAGAGTGGAAGGGTGAGGGACCTAGACCCCTGAGCGCATAGGATATAGTCCGGCGGATGACCTCTCAGCTGAGCCTAGGATGGATTGCGGCGTGTCGGATAGCTTTGGTGGATTCCTAACAAGGTGCCCGCCACCCTGGAGATCCAAGCGTGTAGGATGAACAGTAGTGCACCCCTGCAGGGAGTTTAATCTATTCGAATAGCCGTGTCCACGGTAACAGGACGCTTTATGATGAAGCTGGATCTTACCACTACAAACTACTACTGTTAAACTGTATGGTTCCGGGTCTTCTTCCTCATAGGGAAGTCGAGGAAGGGAACTCTGAGGCATTTATAAATTGTTAATTATTACAACTTAATATTATACAATGTTGCAGCAACTTCTGTTGCATTGTTACTTTATGCTTTATATGAACTTTGGTTGTTCTCTTCTTGTGCTGCAAGACTCATCGGAAGATGCTAGTCTTCGATAGGCCTAGTTTCTCATCCTTATTCTGCATTTCTAACTTTCAGTCCACTATATACAACCTCCCCTTTCCATTTGATACAATGCATAAATGCTTAGTAGCGGACGTAAGACTCACGGGTATGCTACATACTCACCCTTGCTTTATTTCCCCCCTTTGTTTTATATACCCGGATTGCGGCAATCAGACGTTGGAGCCCAGGAGCAGGAGTACCCCGGACGCGGATACTACTACGCCGAGACCCCTGCTGACCAGGACCAGGAGTAGTTTAGGAGGCTCCCTGGCAGGAGGCCTTGCCTTTTTGATCTGTATCTCTGATGTGATTTGTGCTAGCCTTCTTAAGGCAAAACTTGACTAACCATGTCTGTACTCGGATATTATGGCTTGTATAACTTATCTATTCGGATCCTCGTGATCCCTGGTTTGTAACTTAAAAGTTTTATCTTAATTGTGTCTAGTGTTGTGCTGTGATATTCTCACCGTGGCACCCTGATTTCGATCGTGTACCCTGCATGTATGATTACTGTACACACCTTGATTTTGGGCGCGTCACACCTAGTTGGGGAGCTAAGAAGTTGTTTTCATGATGTCCTTGCAAGAATGGAACTTGAACCGATACTCGCAACAAGATTTTGATTGGGGCAATGAGTGCGTTGACCCAACTATACCTCCACCCGATCGAAGGTGCTCGAGGCTGTCCCGATGAGATTTCATGGGAACTTGTTAATGAGGCTGTTGGTGCAACTTCATCGTTGCGAGGTCAAAATTTTCCTAGAACTAGAACCATGGAAAGGGCCCCCTCAAGTGTCAATATCCAGTACCATAGGGAGCGCAAAAGGTCCGCTCCATCACCACCATTTCTTCATGAAGAAGAAGGAGAGGATGAGTAGCACTCAAGTAGCCCCAATTGAGAGGATGATGATTTAGACTTTCTTCAAGATGATGTTGATGTGACCGATGATGAAGAAGATCCAACCAGTGCTGACCAAGATGTGGAATTTTATGTTGTGAACCTAATTTATTTTGTATTTTGGTTGTGGACCACTAGACCTATTTATGTTCTGGACTTGCATTGCATTGGACCATTGGTTATGTAATATGTAATGCACTCATGTTTGGCATCTTCTTTTGCACTTTTACTCTCATTTATTCTCTGTTTTTAACCAATGGTGGTATGTTAAGTCAAGTTCTAACCATACATGTTCATGTTTATGCAGATTTGCGTTGTGGAAGGAGGAAATGGGAAAAGGGATGGGAGAAATGGATGCATGTGGACTCAACAAGAAGAAAATTCAAGGTTTTTAATATCTACTCATGGCTGCCATATTATTTTTCCTTTAACTGGTTAAAATTGAGTAAGGCGTCGCCTCGCTTCGTGCTTTGAGCACCTATGCATTGAGGCGACCCCATCACCTTAAACCGCCTTACCGCCTTAAAAACCATGCTCATCATTGAAAGGTTTGCGTGTATTAACCCTCGGCACTATGAGCCACCTCACTGCCTTGGAAAATTCTTAGATCTCTTCCTCACCAACGAATACATCATCAAGTTTTGGATCTTTAAGTTTCATCTTCCTCAAAGCTTCTTTTAGATTTGCGTCCTCCTTTTCCTTCACCTTTCCTGAATTTGAGTTCGAGTTACCCGATCCCCTAAAGGTGCTTATTCCACCATCGATCTGGACGATCATCAAATATCCGTCGGTACATCGGTGCCGAGGCTGGATAAAATGACTAGGCAACTCCATAGTAAGCCTAAGCACGCGCAGAAGATGAAATAAAAAATGAGAGTTCCACGGTTCAACAATGCTTGAATCATCGGAATAGAAAAACGTTAGAAGAGTCGCCACGAGTCAACGACTCAAGAGAAGTGCCCCAAGTTCTCTTCGTCCGATCGCGCCAAGCTCGAGCGCACTAAAAGGATCGAGATGGACCTAGAGGGGGGGTGAATAGGTACAATTACAAATTATAATGACTACTTAGCAATTTTAGGCAATCTTGTGGAATATAAATGTGAGCCTAACAATTGCAAAGGTGATACTAGCAAGCAACGTATAACAACAATAATACAAAAAAATAAGCGAGTTAGTAAATGATAAGGTAAATGTTAGTAAGATAAAATGGTAAGGGATAACCGAATGACGCGGAGACAATGTGATATGGGACAAGCCCTTAGATTCGCCCAATCTTCACAATTTGGAAGTGGATCGACAAGATCACGAAGAACATGAAGGGCATCCACGAGAACACTAAGGGGATTCACAAGAAAATCAACACAAGAGAGGAAGGGGAGTAAGATCCATACAAAGAACAATCAAATCCACACAAATACCATACACCTCAAGATCCATATGCATCCACGAATTGGTAGCATTGGTAGTTACCTCTCCTTCTACTACCAGAAGAGAAAGGTAAGAGAGATGGATCTCATAGAGATCTAGATGCCCAAGGGGAAAGTAGGAGCTAAGATCTCTCAAGGTTTAGTTTCAACTTAGCTAACCCTAATTTGTTCGGGAGGCTGAAATATATAGTGTAGGGTGGAAAGGAAGGGGTACACAGGCTGCTAGCCTAAATCTGTGTGCAGGTAGCGATTGTATAGGCCGTGCCGGCCGGTACAACCAGTTATGTGATTTGTACCAGAACAATCTGTCTCCCCCCGGCATCTTGTTCTAGCGAGCTCCAGGTCCCGGTGGTCGTCTCCAGGCGTCGATTGTACCACTTGGTCGGTAGTGGACCGGTTGTACCGGTCCCTACAGACAGTGCCTCCACAACTTTGTTTTCTCGTCGCTCCTCTTCCGATGTGACTTGGCCTTGCTCCTTAGCTCCTTATTGAGCATATCCTTGGTACCTGATGGTGCATAGAATATCCGCATGAGGCAGTACCAAGTCTCACATGTATCTAAGTGTAGTTCGGAGAGGAACGAGTTCACCTTCGTCCCAATGGCGTGTGCTTGCGCTCTCAACAACAGTCCACGTGAAAGAGTGGTCTCCATGGTGATGTTCGTGGGATGCTCCGCATCATAATGATTTATCCCGAAGTTCACTTCCTTGATGGGAAGTTACTCACCATTGGAGGGATGAATGTTACCATGAAGACACACCACTGCCACAAAGGCTCACCATATTCTCCCCTAAAGATATCACCACTAATGCTATTCCCAACCAATAGTGTTGACCTTAAAGGTGGTCGCCAAACCCTCACAAACGCAATGGGGATAATCAAAGTAGTTGATTCCTCTTCGAAGATATCCTACCCACCTAGGAGTCTCCAACCTCCAAGAGTAACAAGATCAATGGGGAAAAGCTTAATATTTGCTCAAATCACGATTTGCTTTGGTCAAAAAATGAGGAAGAGATAGATATATCAACAGTGTGATGATCCACCAAGAACTCTCACAAATATCTCGGTATCTAAGATTTAGTGTGAGAGAAGAGGAGAGGGAGCACTTACGTTCTTAGGTGTTTTAAAATGCAGTGGTCAACCCTCTCACAGAGTGGGAGAGGGGTATATATAGTGCCTCGAGTAAACAACTGTTGGAGTCAATTAAGTGATTTGGCCCGGACATTCGAGTAGCCATCCAGACGATGCGAGCATTGCTCGAATGTTCGGCTAGCGAGCCAGATGGTCGGCCAGGTCAATTCTGCCTCACCTAGGCATGAGGGCCCGCATGGATAAGGTTGCATGAAACTACCCAGGCATGAAGGATCCAAGCTACTTGGACATCTGGACAGGGGAGCTAGATGGTCTGACCGACCGGGGAAATCATTATGTCAATGGTGTAATTGATCTCGGACATACGGGGGACTAGTCGGATGATCCGGGCATTGCCCCGATGACCCCTCTTGTGGTCCAGATGCCCGGATGATCCTGCTAAGGACCCGGTTGGTCCGATCAGTCATATAGAGTATCCCAACTGTGTCATTTTGCACGCCCATTTTATCTGAGTGATTCTTAGTGTTAGTGCATACATGTTATCTTTACTTTTGTAGATTAGAACTTGAGAAAGTCGAAAGCTAAACCTTATGATTCTTTCTTAATAGTGCAGGGATCCCTACAACTCAAGATGTAACAAAATAGAAGACTTATCGTAGTCTTCCATTGTTGATTGCTTTCTTGAGATGTATGAAAGTTGTCTGGCCCATGATCCCTACACAATGATGTTAAGATGACTAGTTTTCTGAGTACACACTTAGCAAATGTAATTAGTCCCATATATGTATATTGTTATCAATTTCAAAATATGCTTAAGGGCATGATTGCACTCTCACACGTGCAGTGATACAGACTTGCTGCATTGATGCACGATTAGTGTCGTAATTATGATATTAAAATGTTATTATCTGTACAAATATGATATTAAAATGCTAATACGATGACCTATGTTACTTGCCACTAAACGGATGTATCTAGATGTATTTTAATGCTAACTACATCTATTTGAAAGCGTGTCACAAAAATGCTACTATGTTAATTTATATTACTTGCCACTCAAAAGTTGTATCTAGATGTATTTTAGTGCTAATCCATTTGAGAGAGTGTAGCCAGTGATGATGGTGCTACTTTTTTTTTGTAACGGGCAACGGAAAAAGCTATCACTGAACCTCGATATATTGTTACAACCAAAAATGATGAAGTTTGAGCGATGATGATGGGGGCTGCAAATTTTGCCGCAACCGATAACAAAAAAAGCTACCACGGGCGACCAATTTGTTGTAATTATTCAACGATAACTATGGTCTGCGCCAACAATGTTCAATTTTTACTGCAACGATGGTAAAATTGAAAAAATACACACAAATATAAAAAAAGTAAAATTTTACTACAACTGGTAATCCATTTTGCTGTAACATATTCCCAACTATTAGATCCAACAAAGGATAACATGAAGATCCAACGATGCGAAAGACTTCAAAATAACTAATTAGCGAGTACTTGTAGCAATGAATACGCCCACTTCCTCCGCGCTCGACAAATGGCGCTCCCCCGTGTGTCAAGTGGACCGAATTGGCGGTTCCCTTTTTCTCCCTTTTTGAAGCACGCGGCGTGCCTTTCGCGTAAGTACTCCGCAGAGGTACGGTCGTGCCTTTTTTTAGAAGCACGGCTCGTGCCTTTCTTTTAAGAAGCACGATCTTGCCTTTTTTTAGAGGCACGCGATGTGTCTCCCGTAGAAGCAAATTCGGTGGCATGGTCATGCCTTCCGCGGAAGCAAATTCGTGCCTCTCATGAAAGCACGGTCATGCCTTTTTTTATTTTTTTCTTCAAAACGTGAAGAAAAAGTGTGCGAAAACCAGGAAAAAAAACTGAAAAACCTTATTTTAAACACCAAAAGTACGTACATAAAATTTAAAAAACAAAATAAAAAACGCTGTGGATACGACACGTGACGAGTACTCATTAATTAGTTGTTCTCGAATGACTCAGATAATATATGTTGCACGGAGTTGGGCCAGTGGACCGGCGCAGAAGATCACTCGGTAAACAGAAACGACGGTCCATCACACCCACCTGGGCCGGGCAGGGCCGACTGGATTTGTTGCTGTCTCAGAAAGTTTTGCCTAACCGACCGAGGTAATAAAATCCAGAGTGGCAGCATTCCTTCCGGCGGTACTACGCACGCACGGCCGCAGCACTTGCCACACAGCCCACCAAACCCACCGCGGCGCCACCGCCCCTCGACCAACGAAACCGCCTTCCGCTCCTCCCTCCCTCCCGTCGCGGACGCCTCCCCCGGCTGCTCGGTCCTTCCTCCGAGTCCTCTACCCTCGCCGCCCGGCTGCTGGTAAGCCTCGTCTCCTCCCCTCCGAATCCCGCTCCGCCGCGTCGCTGGGTGCGCGCGTGCTTGCTTGCTTGATCGCGTGGTGTGGGTGTGGACTGGTGGGTTTCTCTATCAGTGCACGAATCGGATCTGCGGCGCCGCTCTTGCGTGTTTCTCCACCGGAATGCTCGGATTCTTCGGTGGAGTTTTTTTTCGTCCTCCGCTTCGCTGCCGTTGTCGGCTACCGGAATGTTCGATTTCTCCTTATCTTTTCCGTGGAGTTTTTTTCCTTGCCCTCCGCCTCGCTGGCGTTCTCGGTTGCTTTTCCGCCGTATAAGTTGCCAAGCTCTTGATGCTCGCTACCGGAATGTTCGATTTCTTCTCGTCTTGTTGGTGTAGTTTTTTTTTTCTTGCTCTCCGATTCTTCAGGATTTTTTGCTTCAGAAAAGTTCATGGCGCCGCTAACTCTTGACGGTCGCTGGGATTTTCGGTTTTGTTGGCTTATTGATTGCTTACTTTTAGGCATCTCTATTCCGTACGGTTCCATTTTTTGGGTTCAGTTGGATTCATTCTTGTTGTTTCTTAGTTTCAGGCGACAGGCGTGATGGTAGAGGAGAAGAGGGATAGGGCGGAGGAGGCTTCAGAGAGCCCGCAGAAAACCCCGCGCCTGGACATTCTGGCCGCGGCCGCGGTTGATCCTGGATGCAGCCCCGGGTCTCCGACGGATTCGAGCGAGTGGCCATCTTCCGGGGAAGCGGAGGAAGCAACCAGCACCGACAGTATGGACGACAGCGGTCGGTGCTACCACATACGTTTTGACATGGATATGGTCGTATATGATCTCAAGGTCCTCGAGGAGCCCCGGAAGTGCCACTATGCTAGGTGCAACAAGACCTGGAAGGGAGCCGGTGGGTGTGGTGAGGACGACCAAGGGTTGATGAAGTGCATAGACTGCCCCTGTTTTTCCTGCTCTGGGTGGCCGGTGGACAGGGAAAAACCGCAGGGACACGCCCGCTGGCACGCCGGTAAGTATCAGCATTGGGTTGCTCAGTGGTGCAATGAGCCGAATACGGGATACTGCTTCTTGTGTGCACGTGTTATGAGGCTCAGTGACTGGAGCGCTGTCCGAAACCAAAAGGATCAGCAAGGACTGGGGGATAGCGTCATTGCAAATGATGGTGGATCGGGAGCGGTGTCCGAGAACCCGCAGAAATCCCCGCGCATTGACCTGCTGCTTGCGGCTGCGGCTGAAAACCCACAGAAATACCCGCACCTGAACCTGCTGCTTGGACCCTCGCCCGCGCCCAAGGCGCCGCTGGAGTTAAGCGAGTTGCCATTGATGGGGGAAGAGGAGGCGACCAGTGACTGGACAACATACGACATCGGGTCGTGCGAGCACTTATTCAAGGGCCGAGACGAGCTGGATGATATGGTGCTTGATGTCAGGACCGCCGATAAGCCCCCGGTGTGTGAGCATTTCCCGTGTGCTGCTGCTTCTTCTGCTGAGTTGATGGTGTGCACGGAGTGCAGCTCTACTTTCTGCACTGGCGAGAAGGGGGACAATCAAAATCCGCTGGGACACGCCCAATGGCACGCCAGAATGGACCAGCATTGGGTTGCTGTGTGGTATGATGAACCGTATAAGGGGTACTGCTTCAAGTGTGGACACATTCTGAAGCTCGGTCAGGACAAGCTGAACGATGATGAGTGGGCAGCTGTGACCAGAAATAAAAGGGATGATCAGGCAATGTTGGCCAGCAATGGAAGGCATGAGGTGGGAACAGTGGCTGGTTATGCAAATGATTCGTGGGTAATGCCGGCCAGCAATTGGAAGGATGAGTGGGGACTGGTGGCCAGTTATGAAACGAATTTGTGGGCAATGGTGGCCGGCGATGATGCGTCTGAGTATGCTAACGGGAATGGCTGTGTTATCAGAGGGATACCGAATCTTGTAAACACATGCTACATGAATGCATTGCTGCAGTGCCTCCTTGCACTTGGTGAGCTGAGGACAATGATTTTAGGATCAGGTGCTAGGCTGGGCAACATTGGTCTGCACCTGAAGCAATTGTTTGTGGAGACAAGCAGCAGGGATGATGCCAGACGCTTGCTGGATCCACAGAGGCTACTGAAAGATATGCGGGTGTTATATCCGCAGTTCAATGGCACTGATATGCAGGACAGTGCTGAGTTTCTTGTGTCTTTGCGCAGTGCTTTGGAAAAGGAGACTGTGCAGCTAAACAATTTGTATTCCATACATGGGGGTGCAAAGTTTCCTATAATTGGCGATTCCATTTTCGGGGGCATGCAGTGTGAGATCACGTGCTGCAAACGTTGCCCAAATAAATCAGAGAAAGATCAGGGATTCAATGAGCTCCATCTGGCACTGCCATCAAAGGAACCTTCAGCTAGAAGTGTTGCGTTACCACCAAAGATTCGTAAGGAACTATTTCAACAAACTGACAAGTCCGATGGAGAAAAGCTTCAAACAACTGCTGAAGGCAGTTATTCTCAGTTTCCTGGTTCAGAATTCGGAGATGAGGCCATGGAGAAAACACCGACACCTTTGAAAGTTGGTAAGTCTGTGTGCTCCTCTAGCTGACTAAAACATACAATGTGGAACAGGCCGGTAGGTGTGGAATAGTGTGATCTAGTACCAGCTAGCTATTTTTCTGAACACAGGAACAAATCACACCTTTTCAGGATGGAGCTACGGCAATAGCTAAGCAGAGAAAATTGTTAAGGACATTTTACATATGGATTGAAGAAGTCGCATCAAAGCCTTCGGGGTGGCTACATAAAATTGGGCTGGATGTTTGAGCATTCTTAGCATGGCCAAAGTGTTTGATATAGTGTAGTTGTTCGAATTGACATTTGAAGATAGCTCAGGGGCTTGAGTCCTTATCTTCATACAATAAGTGTTACTCAAAATGGTTGGTTAACTTAGCGTGTATGGATATTGTTGGAAAAAACTAGAATATGGTGGATAAAGATTCTAAAATACGCAGATTCTAGAATAGGATGAGGGTTTCTGGTTGCATGATCTTGACCAATGCAGATAAAGCTAACCCTGTATGCTTGAACCTGCAGATACTACTGAAGTGGAGGATGTTGCACACGGTCGTTTGCAGACTCAGAAGAATGATGTCTCACGAGAGATCATTGAAGTGCCAATAAAAGTTCTTGATTTCATTCCTAACTTGTTTGATGACACTGAAGGAATGGATGAGTCAATAGTGAATCCTCACAGTCCAGAAGATACTTGTCCACCTCCACTTGTTAATATAGAAGCCAAGGAGAACACTTACTCAGTAGAACTTACTACAGAAGACAAGGGGAGAGCTCAGAGCAGTGATATTACTGCTGATGAGGCAGTACATATGGACTCTGTTGCATCGCTCGAGGACTGCTTGACATTTTATGCCTATTCTTCGGTGGAATGGAAATGTGAGAAATGTCCCAAGGTTGCTGAGCTGCCAAGAACCAACGGAAGTAAAATTGGTGAACCGATGATAGCAAGTACCAATGTAAATCCAACAGTTGAAGGAGACCAGACTGAACTTTCAGACAGGGAAACATGCCCAAGTGAGCAATCTAGTGATTCAAATAGCTTGTTGGTAGAATGTACTTCTCCAATTAGGCAACCACATGGTTCAGATGCACACCATCAAATTAATCTTTCTGAGGACAGAAATAGTGAAGAAATCACTTCGGGAATGAGCTATGATGAAAATAACTCGGCCTCTTGCAGCACTGCCAATAAAAAACCTGAAAGTCATGAAGGTGTTCAGGAAGCTGCACTTAGTTCCTTTCCAACTGATAAACAGACTGACCTGCTCAGTGGCCAGGATAGTCAGGATACCAGCTCCCAAAATCAAGGCAGTAGGAAGCAGGTAAAGCTGGATGATCATAGCGCACAACAAGCGGAAGAAAACCAAATTGAGCAGAAAGATGGAACTGGTGCTTTTCAAATACAATTGCTTACTCAGCTGCCACCTGTATTGACCATTCAACTGAAGAGATTCACCAATGTTCTTTCTAAAGAAAGAGGACATTTGAGCTTTAAGGAGATTCTTCATGTAGGACCGTTCATGCACCCCAGGTACCGACTTCTGATAGTTACACACAGCAATTTCTAAGACCGTTCTTTTATGCCTGTTCCATTAAGTTCTTATCTTTAGAAATCCAGTACGAGTGACTATTTTCTTTCATAGTCTGCTTCTACAAAGATTTAAGAGTATTCTTTCTCTGCCATTGCTGGTTACAAAAATGAAGGTTTTAAACATAAAAATTATGTCAGACTACAGAAATTTATATGTAAGTTTGTAAACTATTTTATAGTTTCAGACTACAAGTTTTTCTAGGTTCAGAGTAGAATTTTGTATTTCTCAGAACACAATAATTGCAAGCTTAAATGCTTAATTGAGTCGTTTGAAGGTAGCAGCTGAATTTGAGTGTGTACTGAGAGCCTGATATGGACCAGAACCCTGTGCCATTGATTGAAACTGTTAGTTTTTCTTTGTCGGTACCAGATACCATATTTGAATATGTATCAGATGTCCAGGCCCTCTGCCACAAACTCTGTTCACCTTGGCGGTGTATCAGTATCACTGACCAAGTTGTGATTATATTATCATCACCTTGGTAGTGTATATCATTTTTGGCTTGTAGGTGATTAGTAGGTTCCTTGAAATGCCTAACCGGGCAAAATCTGTGTGAAGTTTGGATTGTTAAGTATAGTTCTGGTTTTAGAATTTCACTTGGATGTGTGTGTGTGTGTGTGTGTGTGTGTCTATATATACAGATACAAATCTATCATCTTTCAATGGCCTGTTGAGAATTACTATGAGCCTTTACTTAAGAGTTTTGATTAGTAAGTACGTAATCAGTCACTTCAGAGTTCAGACACACCATATTGTTCTGTTAATCCGATAGAGCTTTCTTGTTAATAATGCTCAGTTTGTTGTATGAAGAAAGACTTGCCATTGTTGCTAATCCTCAGTTTCTGTTTAATGGTCAACCATTGCATCTGGTCTAACTATTTATGTTTTTTTGTTCTACTCTTCAGTAGTGAGGACAAAGGTAACTCCAGCTATCGTCTAGTTGGTGTCATTGAGCACCAGGGCCCCCTGTTGAATGCAGGGCACTACGTTGCTTATGTGAGGGCAGCTCGCAAGCAGCAGAGCAGTGGTTCGTCGTCATGGGTTTGCGCAAATGATGGCAACCTCAGGGAAGTCTCTCTAGAAGAAGTTCTCGGGTGCGAGGCGTACATGCTTTTCTATGAGAGGATGGGATGACCCAGGCATGTCTGGGAGCCTACCCACCAGCAACTAACTAACTAACTAGATGGGCAACGAGAACAGAAGTTTGAGCTTAGCAAATACAGTATCAGCAAGTGTACGTACTACTAACGCAGAGACACAGAGTAGTAGTCATGGCGTCCAGTTTTATTGCTTTGGCTGAGTCATTGCAGGATTTTGCATTGGTTGCAGCATGTAGATTGCAGGGTAGTCAACTGGAGAGAATTCGGGCAGTGTTGTTGGCCAGCTGATCTGGTCACACTCCATTTTTCTGTCCATGAGAAACGCATATATTTTTTGTATCTTGTTAGAACAACACCTGACTGTAGGACAGTGGAAAATCTCCCTTCGAATATTGTTGTGATGGGTAGCATTCCCCGTTTAAATAACAGTTGATAATTGTGCTCAACGTCTGCTTCTGGATGAGTGCATTCATGTGTACTCCCTCCGTAAAGAAATAGGGAGTATCCGAGTAGCGAGTCTAGCAAGTCAAGAGTCCACGGGAAAAAGCAAAATCACCCTAACCTAAGTCGTTGCCTCTGTCTATGTGTGCCGGCTTGAAGAAGAGGGCATGGATGTGCGGCGCCGACGGTCTCTGTCTCTGGTCTGGTGGTGAGACGTCGATGGCTGCAATCTCGCTCGTCTGTAGATGATACGCGATGCCCTGTTGCGCCCTAATATGGCAGTCCTCAGCTCGGGCGCGCCGTGGTCCTGTGCTGCTAGGCGATGAATGCGACAAGATAGGTCCAATGACGACGAGTATGTTTTGAGAACAAATTCTGCTATCACGGACGAGAAAAGCGGAGCATGAGGACGGTGCGGGATTGTCGTAGTGTGTTCTGAAATTGGAACTTTGACGGTGCTAGTGATCTCCCTCCGGTTAATCTTCGTCGTATGTGTGATGATGGCCTTCGTTGTTAGGAGCTTTTGGTGGCGGCAAACTCTTGTCCTGGCTTGATCGCCTTCTTGTGCGAGTATGGTCTTCACTTGCATGTGTTGAGATCATGCTATACATGACAGGTAATAGGCTTTTGCCCTTTTTATAGATACATGAATCGAACAAGGTACACAACCGAACGATATAAGATGATGAGGAAGCCTTTTTACAAAGCTGATCCTGGGCATACACGATAAACACAAGCAACTACGCAATCAGCAGAAAGCATCGGAGAACTAAATACAACCCCACGCTACACCCTAGCACACCTAAGGTCTACAACAACGCTCTCAAAAGGGAAGATGGCGCGGAACATCGGCACTGCCGAGTCCGGGCTAACAAAGGTCTTCACCCAGGACCTTGTCATGGAGAGAAGAACCAAGACGACGTCTTCAAGTAGAGAGCGCTACCCATGGGTGTCGCCGCCGCCGTCAAGGCACGAAGCTTTCACTCGGCAACTCGACTGTGTCAGGGATGCAACCATGGGGTTTGCGAGGAGGTCTAATCTCCAGATCCGGAACAGGAAACCATCCTGAAGGGCATGTCCGGACAACCCGCCACTCCACCACCCACTGCCCACACAACCCGGGGGGGGAGGAGGAGCCACCACCACCACACTCGTGCCCGCTGGAGAGCAACCATTTGGACTGCCATTCCAGGGTCATTGCCTTGGCATTCATGCCACCAGATGTCGTACGTCACTCACATCACAGCGCGCTCGACCCCGACGGGAAGAGCGATGACCCACCATCACTCTTAAGCCCGGCATCAGTCCCCGAGTTTGGGTAGGCGCCTCCATCGTCGGAGCTACTCACACCTGCATCCCCAGCCAATCCCTGTGGACAAGTGACGGGGATCAACCTCGGCAAATCCCATGGTCAGGGACCCTGGGTTAGTCATGAGATGCACAGGTTGGACGATAGCTCGTCGGCAAACAGGAAGGCTCGCTCCTGCTCGATATTATTGATGGGGGAGATGCGATTACAGTGAAGGCCAAGGCTGGAGCGCTCAAGGCTAGGGTTACAGGTGATATCAGATGTCTTTGGCGTCGCCCCTCCTAGCCCTTATATACCGGGCTAGGTCTCGGGGAGTTCATCTACGTTTACAGGTAAGCTTTCCTAACCCTAGCTTGCTCCGTATGGCAGGTCTTCGCACCTTCCTTGTTAGTCATGGACTCCTACGTCGGTGCCAACTAGCGGGCCGAGGCCGTATCTTCATGGGCCTTCTGTCTTCATGGACACCAGGTAGGCTTATCCGTAGGAGTCGTGGGGTCACCCCCTCGTCAGTAGCCCCCGAGTGCCTGGGGGACTCGAAGAGTCACGCAGGGACTCGAGTACATTCATTTGTCGGTTATTGGTATGTGCGGTTCCTCCGCGGGTCGCTGGCAGTCTGGTGGCCATGACAAAACCTGTTTCGAGGGATGTTAAGATGAAAGGGCCCAAGGAGTCGACGGGTCGAGCCTTGGTGAATTGCACTAGGGCAAATACCACAGTAGCCCAATCAAACCCACGTCCCTCGACGTGAGCTTGGAACACTGGTGTCGAGCAAAAGTCTGGCCGCTTCAGGTCTTACGGTGTTCATTTGCCGCCAGTAATGTGCATAGCCTAAGGCGCGTCCGCCCTGATTTTCTATCATGCGCAGCGCATGGGAAAGGTTGGGAGTGAAATCGCTCTTCGGAAAGTCCCAGCCCGGCCGTACTTTGCAGCGGGGTCTTACCTACACGCTAATCTTGCGTGGCATCTGGGCACAGTGTATCGTGTTTCAGGAATGTGTGTTTTTGAGGCGTGGAGCCTTATAGCATTGCACCCGCTTGGAACAAAGCATCAAGCGAGCTGTTCACTCATTCACCCGAGGAGCTTTGTTTCGAGTGCTTAGTCGGGGGGGTTTTCGCAAGTAATCACTCGAATGCCGTTTCGGCTCTTGAGGTGAGGGAGCACCTGAGACTCTTAGCGTCGTATGGTCTTGGCGAATGCATGTTTGTCTTACGTCGGGTTGAGGGAGCACCCGAAACTCTCATAAGTGCGAGTGGTCACTCGAGCACATGGCTGATCTTTAGGTGAGGGAGCACCCGGGACTCTTATGATGTACTCTCCCGATGGGAGTAAGATGTTTTTTTCTTCATCGGGAAAAAGATCTGAGAGATGGAATCTCAGGGCCTTGATGTCTGTTTGGTTTTCTTCGCCGCTTGTCAGGGATAGCGATGCCTCTGTTTGATGGCTGTCAGGGATGCTCTGCCAGTGAACCGTCACGTCTTCATGATCGGTCATAATAATGGCCACTGTGGCGTGCGGCAGGCGCCGGTTGAGTTTCCGATACGCGCGTTGGAAACGTGCGTGAACTGACGCGTCTTGAGCATAGTGCGTCCCGTGGGAGAGCATCTTGGTCTTGGAGTCCGAGACGTCTGCGACGTTTGGTCTTTGAATTAATTGCTGCTGTCGTCTTGCCTTCTCTGTGCTTTGAGGATTGTTGTTCTATAAATAAGCCTTTCTCTTCCACAGCGTTCCGCCTCTATCCAGCTTGCTGCTTTGCCTCTTCCTTCTTCTCTTGTTCCTCTCATGGCTCCCAAGCGGGGTGGCGGTCGTGGCCGTGTTCGTCGTGGCCGTGGTGGCCGTACGCCACGCTCATGCCTTGGTGGTCGCCATGGTGCGGCGCCAGTGCCTTCCTCTTCTCCCTTGGAGGAGGGATTCTGGCGCTATGACTTTCTTTTACATGTTCGTGGCCAGAATGCCAATCGCGTTCTTCTTCCTTCTGCTTTTTCCGCCATTGTCTCTGAACGTGGCTTGGATGGCTTGCTTCTGCATCTTCAAGGGAGCTGTCGATCTCGTTCTTATGTTGACTTGGAGGTTGATAGTTCCCGCTTGATTTTTCTTGGCTCTGGTTGGAGTTTGTTTGCTCGGCGATTGAATTTGCGAGATGGCGATGTGCTCAGCTGTCGTTTTGATGGCGAAAGCACTGTCACTGTCCGCGCGTTCGACCCGAGCGGTAACAGCATGGATCCGCGCCGGCAGGAGTCGAGCAGCGACAGCTCCACAAAGTCGAGGAGTCATTCGCCTGCGTCTTCGACTGCTTCTTCCTCCAGGGACTCTTCTGGTGCTGGTGGTGAGCCGTCTTCAACTGCTTCCCCCTCTGGCTCTGAAGAAGACCTCGATGTCAAGCCACCGGTTAAACGAGCGCGGCAGGCGACCTTGTACAACTGGAGGCAGCGGCGTCATCTTCGCCGGCAGCTTGGGCGGAGCTGGAGAAGAAGCTAGAGGAGCAGGAGAAGAAGCTGGTGGAGCATCGTCTTCAACGGCTCCGCAAATAAGTCGAGCTTCACCTTTTGTTATGTCATTGACATCATGAGCCTGCTGCTTTGACTCCTCCTTTGTCTGTGATGATGCTCTTGTACTAGAGTCGATTACCCCTCATGGGCACACATGTAGAAGTCATAATTCATTGGATGATTCCCTCTTGTAACAGGAGTTGCCTTCTATCCAAATTTAGTTGAGTCCTTTTTGTACTGAAGATGATCCTTATGATGTAAACTGTGCTTTATCCTTTGCAATGGAATTTATATTTTGGCCTTTATGCAACCGAAAACTGTGTTCGAGTCCTTGACGATCAGGAGCTATCTTCGATTTCTTTGGAACTGAGAGTTGTGTTCGAGTCCTTTGCGGTCGAGAGCTGTCTTCGAGTCCGTCAAATACTTTGCATTGTGGGTTCTATCGGGTGCGCGACAGCGCTCCCGATGGGAGTAGCCCCCGAGGCTACGCTTGAGTCGAAGGGTCAAGCGTAGGCTAAAATTTGCTTCCTCTATCGTTAGTTTTTGTCTTTTATCGGGTGCGCGGCAGGCTCCCGATGGGAGTAGCCCCCGAGTCTTTAGGTGATCGTTGGCGATCGGGTGAAGACTAAATGAGCCTGTGTCCTGTGCTTCCTCCAAAGTTTTTTCAGAGTACTTGGTGCTCCATCTGATTGTGGCCATGTCTTTCGAGCCTTGTTTTCAGCAGGTGGGGCTGGCCGGGTATTTTTGCTTGAGCGTTTTTTAAGCTTCGGACTGCGCGAACGGTCTTCGGGAGGCGACGGTCCTCGAGCTCCCGAGTGCTTGGATGTAGAGGTCGCGTGGGTGACGATAGCGTCCTTCGGGGGGAGTTCTTGTGCTCGAGTCCCCGAGTTTTGATGAAGATCGCGTATGCGATAGCATCTCTCGGGGGGATTTTGCTCTTGAGCCCCCGAGTGCTTTGGTTAAGATCGCGTAGGCGATAGCGTTGCTCGGGGGGATTTTTCTCTTAAGCCCCCAAGTGCTTTGATTAAGATCGCGTAGGCGATGGCGTCTCTCGGGGGGATTTTGCTCTTAATCCCCCGAGTGCTTTGGTTAAGATCGCGTAGGCGATAGCGTCTCTCGGGGGGATTGTGTTCTTAAGCCCCCGAGCGTTTTGGTTAAGATCGCGTAGGCGATAGCGTCTCTCGGGGGGATTTTGCTCTTAAGCCCCCGAGTGCTTTGGTTAAGATCGCGTAGGCGATAGCGTCTCTTGGGGGGATTTTGCTCTTAAGCCCCCGAGTGCTTTGGTTAAGATCGCGTAGGAGATAGCGTCTCTCGGGGGGATTTTGCTCTTAAGCCCCCGAGTGCTTTGGTTAAGATCGCGTAGGCGATAGCGTTGTTCGGGGGGATTTTGCTCTTAAGCCCCCGAGTGCTTTGAGATGGCAGTATTTGGGAAACATTTTATTTTATTGCGGTCAAGCGGTTACATGAGTTGCCAGTCATGTCCGACCGATAGGGGCTATGGATAGAACAGTCGCAAGTTTGCTACGTTCCATGGGTTGCCCACGTCCTCGTCTGTCTTCGGATTCCTCAGCCTGTAGGCGCCACCTCCGATGACTTCTGAGACTATGAATGGTCTTTCCCATTGGGGGGCAAGTTTATGGACCTTCTCTTGTATTAGTCGTAGGACTAGGTCACCTTTGTTGAAGGTTCTAGTGCGCAATCGACTGCTTTGGTAGGTACGTAGTTTGTCTTGGTACCCCTCTGATTTTGTCAGGGTTGTGTCTATTGCTTCGTCAACCATATCTTTGTCATCTTGTAGTGCTTCTTCTGCTTCTTCTTCTTCGTATCCGGTGACCCGGGGTGCTCCGAACTTGAGGTCATGTGGTAGGACTGCCTCTGCCCCGTACACCATGAAGAAGGGTTTGTACTGGGTCGCGGTGTTTGGTGTAGTACGTAGGCTCCATACGACCGCGGGGAGCTCTTCTACCCAGTTGCCTGCGCCTTGCTCGAGTGGTGCGGGGAGTCATTTCTTGATTCCCCCGCAGACAAGGCCGTTTGCTTTTTCCACCTGGCCGTTGGACTGCGGGTGCGCGACTGATGCATAATTGATTTTGATGCCCAGTTCTTCGCAGAAGTTCTGAAATTCTGCGGCTGTGAAGTTCATGCCGTTATCCGTGATGATGTTGTGTGGCACTCCGAATCTGAAGATGATCGACTTGATGAAGTTGACAGCCGTGAGGGCTGTGGAGCTGGTGATGGGCACTGCTTCAATCCATTTAGTGAACTTGTCGACTGCGACGAACAGGTGTGTCCTTCCGCCCTTTGATGATTTCTTGAGTGGGCCCACCATGTCGAGTCCCCAGGTGGCGAACGGCCAGGATAGTGGTATGGTCTTGAGCTCTGATGCGGGAGCGTGTGGCCTATTGGCGAATTTCTGGCAAGCGACACAACGTCGCACGATTTCCTCTGCGTTTTTCATGGCTGTGGGCCAGTAGAACCCAACTCGGAATGCTTTGGACACGAGTACTCGACTGCTCGCGTGGTGCCCGCAGGTGCCTTCGTGGATTTCAAGCAGTAGGGCTTTGCCGTCCTCTTCGTCGATGCACCTTTGGAGTATCTGGGTGATGCTGCGCTTGTATAGTTGTCTGTTGATCACCGTGAATGCCTTGGATCGTCGGCTGATGCGTCGTGCTTCGGCCACGTCTTCTGGTAGCGTGCCTTTGATTAGGAATCGGAGGAACGGTTTTGTCCAGACGGGTCCTTCGAGCTCTGTCGGAGATGTGCTGTCGGATGTGCTTGTGCCTTCTGATGGGGTTGCTGCTGCCACCTGTGCCATTTCTGTTGCGTCTTCGCCGTCCATGACTGCTTCAGGTGTTGCTGCCTGTACCTTGATGGATCTTCGGCTGATGCTTTCGAGAAAAACGTCGGGTGGTACAGGCTCCCGGGTCGAGCCGATGTTCGCGAGCTCGTCAGCTTCTGTGTTGTTGTCTCTGGTGATGTAGTTGAGCTCGCACCCGTCGAAACTTCCTTCGAGTTCGTTGTAGAGCTTTTGGTAGGCCGCCATGTTGTCGGCTATTGCGTTGCGGTTTCTCATCGTCTGCTGGACGACGAGATTGGAGTCCCCGTAAATTATGAGGCGAGTGGCTCTGCATGTTTTGGCCATGCGCATGCCATGGAGGAGTGCCTCGTATTCTGCTTCGTTGTTGGAGGCGTGACTGAAGTTTATCTGGAGGACATATTTCAGTTTTGTTCCTTTAGGGGAGATGAGCACAACTCCTGCCCCAGCTCCTTGTTGTCTCTTGGACCCATCGAAGAACATTGACCATCATCTTGATAGGTCTGGGGGGGCCTGGTGTCTGAACCTCCGTCCACTCGACCAGGAAATCTGGGAGTGCTTGGGCTTTGATGGTTGTTGGGTGCTTGAACTGCAGGTCCCGTGGGTTGAGCTCATTGTTCCACTCGGCGACTCGCCCGGTTGCTCCAGGGTTGTTGAGTATGTCAGCGAGTGGTGCGCTGCTCACGATTGTGATAGGGTGCTCGTCTAAGTAGTGGGACACCTTTCTTGAGGTCATGACGATGGCCAGTAGTAGCTTCTGATAGTGCGGGTACCGCTGCTGGGATTTGGTCAGGAGCATGCTGAGGTAGTAGATTGGTCTCTGGATGCTCTGGACCTTGCCTTCTTCTGCGCGTTCGACAACGAGCGATGTGCTTACTACACTGCTACGTGCTGCCACGTAGAGGTATAGCTTCTCTCGTTCCTTGGGTACCGCCAGGATTGGTGGGATCAAGAGTGTCTTTTTCAGGTCCGCGAATGCTTGGCGGGCTTCCTCTGTCCACTCGAATTTCTCTCCTTTCCTGAGCAGCTGATAGAAAGGCAGCGTGCGTTCTCCCAGCCTGCTGATGAAGCGGCTTAGGGCTGCGAGTTTTCCAGTGAGCTGATGTACTCCTTTGACGCCGGTTGGTTCTTGCGTGCGGGTGATGGCTTGGACTTTCTCAGGATTTGCCTCGATTCCTCGGGCAGAGACCATATAACCAAGCAGCTTTCCCGCCGGTACGCCGAATGCGCACTTCTTTGGGTTGAGTTTGATTCTGTATTTGTTGAGCGCCGCGAAGGTTTTGCGCAGGTCGTCGAGTAGTGTGGCTGCTTTGTAGGTCTTGATGACGATGTAGTCCACGTAGACTTGCACGTTTCTTCCGATTTGCTCCTTCAGGCAGGCCTGCATCACTCGTTGGTAAGTGGCGCCTGCGTTTTTGAGCCCGAAGGGCATGGTCCTGTAGCAGAATACGCATGTGTGCTCTTCGTCTTCTTCCTTCATCCTGATTTGGTTGTATCCTGAGTAAGCGTCGAGAAAGGAAAGTAGATCGCACCCTGCTGTTGAGTCGATTATCTGATCGATTCTAGGAAGGGGGAAGTGATCCTTCGGGCAATGCTTGTTGACTGGTCCGTAGTCGACACACATGTGCAGCACGGTCGTGTCTTTCTTGGGCACCAGCACTGGGTTGGCTATCCAGGTGGCTTTCTTCGTTTCGCGGATGAACTGAGCGTCGAGTAACCGGTTGACTTCCTCTCCGATTGCTCTGCGCTTGGGCTCCGAGAATCATCTCAGCGCTTGCTTCACCGGCTTCATGTTTTCCTTGATGCGTAGGGATGATACGTCCAAAACGTATCTATAATTTCTGCTCGCTCCAAGCATGTTTTGTGTGATATTGCTATGATCTAGATACACTTTCATACACTTTTGATCATATTTGGACTAACCTATTAACTCAGTGCACCCCAGTGCCAGTTCCTGTTTTCTGTTGTTTTTCTATTTCAGTTTTCCCCCATATAAAAAGTGCCAGAAAAATTCGGGAAAATTCAGATAAAAAATCTGCGTGACGGAAGCTTCTAGAAGAGCCCGGGAGGGGCCAGAGTGGGATAAATAGGCGAAGGGGGAAGCCAGAGGTGGGCCAGGGGCCCCAGGCGCCCCCTGGCGCGGCCAGGGGTGGGGCCGCGCCGGGTGGCCGCCTGTCCCCCCTTGCCCCCCCTCTGGCCCCTCCCGGGCTCTTCTCGAATCTTCCGTCACGCTGATTTTTTATCTGAATTTTCCCGAATTTTTCTGGCACTTTTTATATGGGGGAAACTGAAATAGAAAAACAGCAGAAAACAGGAACTGGCACTGGGGTGCACTGAGTTAATAGGTTAGTCGAAATATGATCAAAAGTGTATGAAAGTGTATCTAGATCATAGAAATATCACACAAAACATGCATGGAGCAAGCAGAAATTATAGATACGTTTTGGACGTATCAACATCCCCAAGCTTAATTCCTGCTCGTCCTCGAGTAGGTAAATGATAACAAGCATAATTTCTGTGGTGACATGCTAGCAACCATAAAAGAACTTTGAAAAGTAAAGCAATCAAGGTTAGAGATTCAATTCAAGTCATAATATGCAAGAGTCTATATTAGCATTGAAACAAGTAACAAAGGAACATTAGGTGCAAGAGCTCTCGCTGTCCGTGACTCGAATGTCTCCAAATGGTGTTTGCGTGCAAGAAAGGGGATAGGGAATACGAGAAAAAGTATTTTTGTGTTGAAAACTCAATCTACTAAAGTTTCACACTTGGTCTTCTTTGGAATCTTATCTTGACTCGTCCCCAGACCACTAGCCAGGTACAAGTCAATTTTATCCACTCCTTTTCGATATTTTGAGCACTCATGCAATGGATGAGCGTAAGCACGAAAGTTGACACTTAGGATGACAAAGAGAGAAATATGGTGGATGAGGAAGACAAAAAGGATGAGAAAGGCTCACATCAATGAGGACAATCATAGGCAAGAGATGCCAAATGATAGATATGATGTGAGGAGTAGGCATTGCCATGCAACGGGTGCACATACGAGCTAGGAAGCTCTCCAAACTATATGTAAAAAGACCATCTCGATGGAGTACAAGGATATAAAGGGAGTACTAGTGTGGATCTCTCAAAAGGATAGTAGTGTTCCCCCTTTCTCTCTTTTTTATTTCTTTTTCTCTTTTTTCTATTTTTTTGTATTTTTTTGTGGCCTCAATGGCTCTTTCTATTTAACTCTCATTTGTCCTCTTTGAGATCTTTTAATGTGTCCTCTTCGGGATCTTTTCCTCACTTAAGGGCAACACTCTATTTTACAAGAAGGTAAAGGAGATCTTTCACACTTTAAAAGGTACTCAAAATCATAAAGAAGATGTAACTATCATGATGTATGCAATGTATGCTTCTGCCAGTGTAGCAGGAACATGTAAGACATGAAGATCAAGTCATGAAGAGGTGGAAGTTGCATGGCAATGTAACTCTGAAAGGCTATGGAAATGCCTTGATAGGTAGGTATGGTGGCTGTTTTGAGGAAAGATAAAGGGAGGCTTATGATGACAGAGCGTATCATGCCAAGGGTTTGGATGTACCGGCGAAGGTGGACACCAACTCTCGGAGTGAGAAGAAGGTAATGCACGGCACGGGAAAGGCTAGCAAAATATGGGAAGGTGGGAGTGTCAACTCTCAATACTTACATTAGTTTGAAGAACTCATGCACTTATTATCGGTAACTCTCAATCTAATGAGGAGGTTCACAAAGATACAAGTACCCCGAGGAGGAGTGTATGGGGGTTTGGTTATCCTTGCGCATCCTCGACTCATGGTACGTGAGTGTTCTCTGATATTCGACTCCTCAGAAGAGTAGTGATCCATCTAGTAGCTAGAGTTCTCAACTAGTTTGGTAGGTTTTGAAAATAAAGACGGATTGCCCAAAATACGACACCTATCACTAATAGGCTAGAGCTCTTGACACCAAAAGTCCAAACATTACTCATAACAATACCTCAAAACTATTGCAAGCTACTACTAAAATTAAATAGCAACCTTAATCACCTACTTTCAATACAAAACACAACTCAGTGCAACAACCAACTCTCTTTAACAAGATAAACATGAAAACTAAAAAGAGTTCCAGCAACAAACTAAACAAAAGCCAAGGCTCTTGCTAAAGACAAACTAAGACTAAAAATAAACATGGCAGTAGCTATGAAAAGATAAAGAACACACAACAGCAAAAAGATAGGCAGGAAAAATCCTATGATGTGTTCTAAATTTTGAAAGTGGAGCGTGTTTCTCTCCCACACAAAGTAAGACAGGATCTAACTTGTTATGAACAGCAAGCAAAGCTAAAGAAAACTAAAAAAACAAAACCTAAGAGCGAGACGCTCCAAGCATAGCACATAACACATGAAGTGATAAAAATATAGTGAGACGAAGGACGAACCGATGATTGTTGATGGAGAAGGGGATGCACGGGGGCATCCCCAAGCTTAGACGCTTGACACTCCTGGATCTTCTTTCATCATCTTCCATCGCACACTTGAAAACTCCCTTCATACATAACTCGTCATAAGCTGATTAGAGAGGTTAGTACCCTTAATAAATAATTTTTCTTCACTAGATATAAAGATATTCTTGAAGAGCTACTGTTTCTCAAGAGTGCCAAAAAGGTTTTGCAAGGAGAAAGCAAGCTTAAGGTTTGCAAAAGTTAGGAGAGACAAAACGTGGCAGAATCTGTGAAAAACAGAACAGCAGGTAGTAAAGAATTTTTTAGGGATACTTCTGCAACTCAAATAAAAAAACTCAGAACATACGGAAGTTTCGTAATTGGATAGAGCATGCTGTGTAAAAATTTCAGCTCAAAAAGACGAACTGGGATTTTTATGGAATTTTTCTGGTCACGAGGACAGAATCTGTTTTCTGGACATTATGTCACAACTTTTACTTCCCTTGCCGTAAGAGGCTATAACTTGGCACAAAGCTGAAAAATAAAGATACAATGATGTTGCTACAGTAGTAACAATCATCAAGACACAACAAAAGCAAAAAGAAAAACCAAAATTCGTTGCGGGCTGCCTCCCGAAAGCGCTTTCTTTTATGCCTTTAAGCTAGGCATGATGCAAAAGAAGAATCAAGGGTCTCCAAGATCAGAATCATAAAAACCTTCAAATTGATTTTCAATAATCTCATTCTTCTTCTTACTAGGAAAGAGATACTTACCTTTCGCCATACCGCGTAAGCGTATGTGCCTGTTACCAATGTCAATGAAGCCTTTCATAGCACAGAGGAAGTCTCTTCCGAGCACAATGTTACTTTGGTTTGGCTCCATGATGCAGAAATCCATTGGTACAGTGCTATGAAGGAATGCAACTTGGACTTCTTTTACCTTTCCTTTAATCTCTGAAATATCTCCATTAGAATGTTCATGATAAGATGATAACTTATCCATATCTAGCTTCAAAGAATCATAAACTATTTTTGGCATAGTAGAAACTGTGGATCCAATATCACAAAGAGCAAGGAAGCCTTGGTTAGAGATGCTAATCCAAACAAAGGGCTCCCAATCATCATCTATCTCCAACATTTCTTTCTTGTTGGACTTAAGTTCCTCTACTTTCCTCAAGTCTAGAGCATCCAGTCTTTTTTCAATAGAGGCAAGTCTATCTATGACAGTATCAATACTACGATCATAAACAAAATAACTAGATAGACTATGCAAAATATCAAGAGCTCTAACTTCATCACACTCTAGAAAATCTCCTTCAACTATAATATCAAGAGAGTGTTTACACCACTTAAAAAGACCATGGTAAAAAATTCTAAGCACAATTTTTATAGGTATCCAAGGCATAATTCTTTTATGTGCTTCAGAGATTCTGTCCCATGCCTTCTTCATATTTTCTCCATCTCTTTGACAGAAATCGAGAACTTACGATTCCCGCAAAGCACCTAGCCCTAACATGTTCATCTAAACAAGGAGGACTACTAACAGTAAGATAAACAATTTTTTTGTGATTTTTGATATAAGACACAAAGATAAAAATTGAAAGGTAAACTAACAAGACTAAAAAACAAAGTTAAAGGGTAGTGTGCAACTCCCCTATCTTAGCACTCGGAGTCCCCGGCAACGGCGCCAGAAATTTTGCTTGATGGCTTCTCGCCCCTCGTTGGTTACCCCAAGTGGAAGGTTTGAGATGCAGTGCAGCAGCAAGTTTCCCTCGGTGAAGATACCAAGGTTTGTCTCCAGTAGGACTCCAGAGATGATAAGTAGGTGTCAGCGGCGCAACTGACGCGGACCTGCACACAGACACAAATAACTTTGTTCCCAACGAAGTTCAGAGAGGTTGTCAATCTCTCCGGTCTTGTTGTTCACAAAGGATCAAACGCAAGGGATAATGATAGCAACTGAAAGTAAAAGCAGAAAATTAAATTAGCGTGGAAACAGTAATGAGGATATGGACCGGGATACGTGATGTTCACTAGTGATGTCTCTCTCCCAAAAGACGATAAAACTGCTATGCGAGGTAAACAAATTACAGAAGGGCAATTGACAGGATTATGAACGCACCGCAATGCTAACTATGCTACAAAAGAAAGGAAGAGGCTCAAAAGCACGGGCAGTACGCCAAAATAAGTAGACCAAAATCCAACTGCATCTACTACTAATCATCCACCTTGAGATATCTATCTAGAACATCTCGCTGGTATTAAGTTGCGAGCCCCTCCCAAAGTGTAAACCCAAAGAAACAGACAACTGCATTAAAAAGAACTTTGCGTAAAGTAAACAATCCTTGTAACCGCGGTTACAAGCACCGTTGTTTTCCCCCTTGTGGCAACAACACATCCCCTAGACTCATGTTTCTGTCACTCAAGCGTGTCATCGGGGGGCATGAACCCACAATCGAGCACAACGTTCCCTCTTGGAGTTACTACCTACTACTTGGCCAAAGCAATAAACAGCAACGGAGAACATGCAAGAATTACTTAGGAACAAAAATATAAGAGATAAAAACCAAATATATTACTCAATCACAATCTGAACATAATCTCATAATCCATCAGATCCCATCAAACTCAGCATAGCAACAGCAGAAAGATTACAAAAGTGCGTCGATCATGTAGGGCAGCTCACAAGGTCTAAACCATGAAGAACAAAGAGGGGAGGAGAACATCACATAGCTACTGATCACGGACCCATGGTCCAAGGAAAACTACTCACGAGACATCCGGGAAGCAGCCATGGTGGAGAGGAGACTCCCGGAGGTCGGCCCTCCCTCCGGCAGGGTGCCGGGAAGAGGTCTTCTGGTGCTCCCAATCTCGGAAGCGCGGCGGCGGCGGAACAGAGGAGATATCGCGAAAAAGGGTTCTGTCCTCGGATTTTCCCCGTGACGGAGAATAAATAGGCGAAGGGGGGCATCCAGAGGTGGGCCAGGGGTCCTAGGCGCCCCCCTGGCGCGGCCAGGGGTGGGGCCGCGCCGGGTGTCCGCCTAGGCCCCCCTGGCTCCCCTCTGGCCCCACTCGGGCTCTTCGCGAAGCTTCTTGTGCGCTGATTTTTCCTATATTTTTCCCGGAATTTTTCTGGCACTTTTTATATGGGGGAAAACTGAAATAGAAAAACAGCAGAAAACATGAACTGCCACTGGGGTGCACTGAGTTAATAGGTTAGTCCAAATATGATCAAAAGTGTATGAAAGTGTATCTAGATCATAGCAATATCACACAAAACATGCATGGAGCAAGCAGAAACTATAGATACGTTTTGGACGTATCACCATGTCGTACCCTCCGATTTGAGCATCGAGTACTAGGGGCGCATGCCCCGGTCTTGGGACTGCGGGTGGATGGTCGTCCTGTGAGAACGTGATGCTGGTCTCCGTGTCATGTAGCTAATAGACTTCGACTATGTTTATACTCTCAGCTGCTCTGGCCTGCAGGGTGTGGGCATCGCGATGTGCTTGCGGTACCCTTCCTTCTTGGATCATGAGCACCTGTTCTTGCAGCGGGCTGTGACGTCCTTCCGTGCTTGGGGTCGGCGATTGTTCGGGTCATCGGTTGCGCCTGACTTCTTTCTGCTTCTCCTTCTTGAGGTCGTCTGCTAGCTCGTTGAACAAGCGGCAGTCTCTCAAAGTGTGACCTGACCTGACGCGTCCCCAGTCATCCTCGAAGTTTTGGATCATGCAGTGTCCTGCTAGCTGCTCTCTAGCCGTGAGTTTGCTAGATCCGATGTGCCTCTTCCTTCTTGAGATTCTGAAGATCTGCTCGTGATCCTCCGGGTGTTCGTGGAAGCGAGGGTCGGTTTCGATTCCTCGACTCATGTCTTGGTTCTTGATGAGGTTGGCGAATTCATCCAGCCTTCGATCTAGGTCGTAGTACTCGCCTACAGGTGTCTCGGAGTCGCTGTATTGGTTGACGGCAGGTGCTCGCGCGACGGCGTGTCGTTGAGTGGTCGTCGGTTGTGCGGCTGAGTGGTGTGGCTCGTTCATTGGGGCCTCGCCGTAGATCTCCCATGCGAGCCTTTTGGGTCGTCGATTCCTTCTTCCTTGGCGGTGGTTCTGCTGATCGCTGGATTCGATCTCGTAGTCATCGTCTTGATGTGCGGCGGGTGCCCGGGCGGTGGTGGGTTGTCGAAAGATTTGCGAGTCCTCCGCTGCGCATCGCGGTTCGTCGAGTGGAATTCCTTTGTAGAGGCCCCTCGCCGTTCTTCTGGGTCATCGACTCCTTCGGCGCTGGCGCTGCACTTGGACGTTACCGTAGTATCGGTCCTGGCACAACTGTAGCTCGAGTGGTCTTGATGGGGTGGCGGAGATGTCCGCCATGATCTTGAATCCTTCGAGTGGGCTAGATCTGGTTCTTGCCCTTGAGTTGTAGCTTGCTGAAGACAGGACCGCCGAGATCGTGATCCCAACCTGTGTAGTTCCCACAGACGGCGCCAATTGACGGGGATCAACCCCGGAAAATCCCATGGTCAGGGACCCTGGGTTAGTCATTAGATGCACAGGTTGGACGATAGCTCGTCGGCAAACAGGAAGGCTCGCTCCTGCTCGATATTATTGATGGGGGAGATGCGATTACAGTGGAGGCCAAGGCTGGAGCGCTCAAGGCTAGGGTTACAGGTGATATCAGATGTCTTTGGCGTCGCCCCTCCTAGCCCTTATATACCGGCCTAGGTCTCGGGGAGTTCATCTACATTTACAGGTAAGCTTTCCTAACCCTAGCTTGCTCCATACGGCAGGTCTTCACACCTTCGTTGTGAGTCGTGGACTCCTACGTCGGTGCCAACTAGCGGGCCGAGGCCGTATCTTCATGGTCCTTCTGTCTTCATGGACACCAGGTAGGCTTATCCGTAGGAGTCGTGAGGTCACCCCCTCGTCAACAAGGGAGGACACAATCCAAGAACTGTCGACGGTGAGCCCGCCCAACCCCACGCCAGGCGTGCTCACACGACGCCAAATCCAAGGTCACCGGCGCCGATCCGCACCACGACGCATTGGTACCACGAACACCACCGACGAGCACCATACTCGCGAGACGGGCACGACCCCCCCCCCCCCCCCCCCCCGTGAGCACATCCTGGGGCAAACCAAACCTCACCTACCCAAAACAGAAGCCCTGATCCGCACCGGGCTCCACGCAGACTTGCCCGAGCACGAACCACTTGACGCGAAGGTCGCTGATGGAATCACTCATGCGAACTCCCTCGTGGTCTCACTCCACGCCCTCACCGGTATACGGACGACGAAGACTATGCTGCTGCCGGTGACGATCAATGGGGAGCGCCTCCTAGCTCTGTTGGATACGGGCTCCACCCATAACTTTCTAGCCGGGCCCACCATGCGCCGCCTGGCGCTCCGCCCAACGGGCGGGGAGTAGCTCAGGTTACCTGGCCCAACGAGGACCGCCTACACTACCATGGTATTGCTCGGCATGCCCCCTCATCATCGGCGACGAGCACTTTGAAATCATGTGTGTCGACATCGACTTCATCCTAGGCGTCGACTTCTTGCGGACCCTGGGTCCCATCCTTTGGGACTTCGACGTCATGACGATGGTCTTATGTCACATGGGTCGCCGCGGTAGCTGGGATGGTGTGGGTGGCGCTGCCCATGCGGTGCCCCAGTCCCAGCTGACCAACGCCCTCTTCGACGCGCCTCAGGGCATCATTCGGCCTACTACCTCGCCATTCTCAGCACCGGTGCTCCTCGTCGGCAAGGCCGACGACTTGTGGCGCTTTGGCACTAACTACCGTGCCCTTAGCACCAAGAGCCGTCCCCTTCCGTTTCTAGAGCAGGTTTTGAAGTTCCAGCAGCGCCGCGGTGTTTGGCAAGGCTTTCTGAAGGAGGACGCCTCTTGGGAACACCTCGAGGAGTCCCGCCAGCACTTTCCGGATTTCCAGCTCGAGGACGAGTTGTTTTGCGCAGGCGAGGAGAGATGTTATGTGAAAGTACATGTAGTCCCCATGTGTGGTTTTGGTAATTAATGACAATCCTTATGGACTAATGTTTGCATTGAGATATATATATTTGAAGGAAAGTTACATAGGCAATGCATGAAGAACATTGATGTAACACCCCTAGAGCCAGTAACAGTAATCACTACAGTGATCCCCTTGGTAATGATCATCACTGTTGTTAATCAAGCCATGATCACCTTTGATCATAGCTCTGTCATATTTCAACCCTGATAAAAATTTCAAATTGGGTGGATATTAAATCTTGCTCCAAATTTTTTGGGAGATTATTAATCACCTTGCAAATAATTAGACCAAGTCATACCTAGCCTTTAGAATAATCCCAAGTCAATGATAGTTATGAAACCAATGATGTTGGGTTATCAAATTGTCATGGAAATTAAAATAAAAATGAAAATCATAGTTGGACCATAAATGATGAAACCTATTTTATAAAATACCTAATAATCATTAGGTCATATGGGAAATGAATTGGGGTTTTATTAAAGTGTTTTAGTAATATTAAGAAATAAAAACAATATCTTGAAAATTAAATAAAGTGGAATATAAAAGTTGCACAAAAATTATGGAAAGATATTTATAAAATGGCTAATAATCAGTAGGTCATCACAAAAGTTGAAATGGGCATTTTCTAAAATGTTAAATAAACAAAAGGAATTAAAACAGTGGCTAATAAGCACCATTTAATTCTTTAAAATAAATAACCATATGTAAAAGAAATTATAGTGTACCCAACCTTTTTGTGGCATCTTTATATTGGGTAACAATAATATTAGAGTTGTTCAGCTATTTTACAAAAAAAATCATTTGGAGGCTAAATAAAATAGAACAGTAGAGAAAAATGTAAAAGAAACCTAAATAGGAAAATTCCTATATAGCGCCCTGGGCAAAGCCCACCAACCCCAGCCCAGCCACCCGGCCCACCTTCCCCTTCCCTTGTCTTCTTGCCCATGCGCCTGTTCACCATGGCATGGCAAGCATCCACGGTGCCATGGCCACTGTGGGCGCCGTGTCGGTCATCTGGCGAGTCCTTGTGGCATATATGAACGACCCCGAGCCCGTGGACAAACCCTAACGCCATTTCCCCCCTCCATTGCCTCACCATCGTCGCCGCAAAACGCCTGGGCGCGGCCGTCGCCGTCCGCCTTGCACCGGCGTGGCCAGCATCCACACCAGGCCAAACCAACATGTCCAGGAGCTCCGGCGCACTCGTCCTCGTCACCGGCAGCAAGGAATCGAGCCGGGAGCCATCATGCCTCGCAAATCGCGTCTTCTTCCACCTCGGACCCGCCGGCGAACTCCGTCGATTCCGGTCGCTCCAGCACGCCGTCGAGCCCACTGCTACCTCATGCATGCTCGCGGTGAGCCTCCTGTACGTCGCAAAATGGCCTTAGCCTTCCCCTGAGCCCCTAGCCTATCCCCCCTTTTCCCTTTGCTCCGGCCGCCGCCATGGCCGGAGGTTACGTCAGACGCCGTGCTCCTCTGGACCGCCTTGTGCCGCATATGGGCTCCCCATTCCTTCGCGAGGCCGATGCGCTGCGTGGTTTGCTCGCAGTTGCCCCGCCTCGCCAAGTTCTAGTGATGTCCGAACGCTGCCGCCGCACAACTCGACGCCGGCAATGATTCCGGCGAGTGCTCGCTCCAGATCCACCACCGTTGGATGCATCTCGTCGTGGGCGTTCTGTACAGCCCAACCACGCCACCAGCCACGGGCCCTAGCGGTTTTCCGACAAGATCCTGCGCCGCGCCGCCGCGGTTTGGTCGTCGCCGACGCCAACACCGTTTCAACCTGATCGGTGGGCCCGCGTTGGCATGATTAACCCCTAATTGGCCACTGACGTGTGAGCCCTCATACCCCCCTCTAATTAAACATATTTATTTAGCCCCCAGTGAGACTTACAGGTGGGCCAGCCCCTTTAAAAATATCTCTGGAGATAATTAAAACTATTTAGTTAACTGTGTGAGTATGTGATACGTCCAAAACATATCTATAATTTCTGCTTGCTCCATGCATGTTTTGTGTGATATTGCTATGATCTAGATACACTTTCATACACATTTGATCATATTTGGACTAACCTATTAACTCAGTGCACCCCAGTGCCAGTTCCTGTTTTCTGCTGTTTTTCTATTTCAGTTTTCCCCCATATAAAAAGTGCCAGAAAAATTCGGGAAAATTCAGATAAAAAATCAGCATGAAGGAAGCTTCGCGAAGAGCCCGAGTGGGGCCAGAGGGGAGCCAGGGGGCCCAGGCGGCCACCCGGCGCGGCCCCACCCCTGGCCGCGCCAGGGGGCGCCTGGGGCCCCTGGTCCACCTCTGGCTGCCCCCCTTCGCCTATTTATTCTCCGTCACGGGGAAACTCCGAAGATAGAACCCTATTTCGCAAACTCGCCTCTGTTCCGCCGCCGCCCCGCTTCCGAGATCGGGAGCACCAGAAGACCTCTTCCCGGCACCCTGCCGGAGGGAGGATTGACCTCCGGGAGTCTCCTCTCCACCATGGATGCTCCCCGGATCTCTCGTGAGTAGTTTTCCTTGGACCATGGGTCCGTGATCAGTAGCTATGTAATGTTCTCCTCCCCTCTTTGATCTTCATTGTTTAGACCTCGTGAGCTGCCCTACATGATCGAGGCACTTTTGTAATATTTCTGTTGTTGCTATGCTGAGTTTGATGGGATATGATGGATTATGAGATTATGTTCAGATTGTGATTGAGTAATATATTTGGTTTTTATCTCTTATATTTTTGTTCCTAAGTAATTCTTGCATGTTCTCCGTTGCTGTTTATTGCTTTGGCCAAGTAGTAGGTAGTGACTCCAAGACGGAACGTTGTGCTCGATTGTTGGTTCATGCCCCCCGATGACACGCTTGAGTGACAGAAACATGAGTCTAGGGGATGTGTTGTTGCCACAAGGGGGAAAACAACGGTGCTTGTAACCGCGGTTGCAAGGATTGTTTACTTTACGCAAAGTTCTTTTTAATGCAGTTGTCTGTTGCTTTGGGTTTACACTTTGGGTGGGGCTCGCAACTTAATACCAGCGAGATGTTCTGGATAGATATCTCAAGGTGGATGATTAGTAGTAGATGCAGTTGGATTACGGTCTACTTATTTTGGCGTACTGCCCGTGCTTTTGAACCTCTTCCTTTCTTTTGTAGCATAGTTAGCATTGCGGTGCGTTCATAATCCTGTCAATTGCCCTTCTGTAATTTGTTTACCTCGCATAGCAGTTTTATCGTCTTTTGGGAGAGAGACATCACTAGTGAACATCACGTATCCCGGTCCATATCCTTATTACTGTTTCCCCGCTATATTTACTTTTCTTCTTTTACTTTTAGTTGCTATCATTATCCCTTGTGTTTTGCCCTTTGTGAACAACAAGACCGGAGAGATTGACAACCTCTCTGAACTTCGTTGGGAACTAAGTTATCTGTGTCTGTGTGCAGGTCCACGTCAGTTGCGCCGCTGACACCTACTTATCATATCTGGATTCCTACTGGAGACAAACCTTGGTATCTTCACCGAGGGAAACTTGCTGCTGCGCTACATCTCAACCTTCCACTTGGGGTAACCAACGAAGGGCGAGAAGCCATCAAGCGAATTTCTGGCGCCGTTGCCTGGGACTCCGAGTACTAAGATAGGGGAGTTGCACACTACCCTTTACCTTTGTTTTTTTAGTCTTGTTAGTTTACCTTTCAGTTTTTGTTTTTGCTTTTGTCTTATATGAAAAACCAAAAAACTAGTTGCTACCTTTTGCCTTTGTCTTGCTTTTCCTAGTTATGCTATCCTCACCATGGGTGCTGAACCACCCAAATATGGTAGGATGGAAATATTTGACATGTTTTACTTGGATCTTCTTCGATCAATTTGTGCTCGCGCTAAAAACCCAACCGACTTGGTTGAGGGAAAATCACTGGATGAGCATGCTCATTATACGCGGCACCGCCTATCTCAGAAAGGGAAACACTTATGGGATCAAATACATGTTTCTTATTGCCATGCTAAACTTTTGTGCTACAATTATGATTTTACTTGTTGTTCTAATATAGATCATAAACACCTCCCTTTCCAATGTGAGTTCAATGAAAATGAGATCTTATCTTCTTATGCTAAAGGTGTTTATGATTACTCTGATGTTGAAAAGATTGAAGAGTTAGTTGCTTTTAAAGGTGCTTATGAGATTGCTTCTTTGATTGAAAGGTATCACGATACTATTCACCAGTCCAAAAACTTTGAAGTTCTTGCTTATTGCTTTGAGAATTACACTTCCAATTCTTATATTGAGGATTTTAAAAATAAAATGCTTGCTGCCCAAGAAGAGGCCAATGATTGCTTTGAGGAGGAATCCCATGATTCCGAGGACTCACTTGAAATATCCCTTTCTGAAAATTTTGATACTTGCTTTGTTGATGGCCAAGATGCCACTATAGATGATGCTAACAAAAATGAACTCTCTATAGTTCCTTATGTTAAGCATGAAATTGTTGCTATTGCACCCACACTTGATTGTCCTATTATCCTTTTGAAATCTCCAATTCATATTCCGGAGAACTATGCTCTTATCAAGGCTCAATGTGATGGGTTGCATCTATCTTATCATCCTAAAAACCGTGTTGAAAACAATACACGTGTGCTTGTACGTCATGAACAACATGATTTATGTGATAGTTATATTCTTGATGTTGTTCATGATGCTACTAAAAATTACTTTGAGAGAGGAAAGTTTGGTTGTAGAAACTTCCATGTTACAAAAACACCTCTCTTCATGTTGAAAGTTTTGAAGTTGTTCTTGTTCTACCTTCCTATGCATGTCACTTTGTGCTTCTTTGATTTATTTTCTTACAAGATGCCTATGCATAGGAAGTGGGTTAGGCTTAAATGTGTTTCACATTTTCTTCTTGATACTCTCTTTTGCTTCAAAATCCTTATTCTTGTGAGAGCATCTTCTATAATCTTTTAGCCTAGCTAATGGCTTTAAAGAAGCGCTTTCGGGAGGCAGCCCGCAACGAATTTAGGTTTTTATTTTTGTTTTTTTTGTGTCTTGATGATTGTTACTACTGTAGCAACATCATTGTATCTTTATTTTTCAAATTTGTGCCAAGTTATAGCCTCTTGCGGCAAGGGAAGTAAAAGTTGTGACATGCTGTCCAGAAAACAGATTCTGTCCTCGTGACCAGAAAAATTCCAGAAAAATCCCAGTTCATCTTTTTGAGCTGAAATGTTTAGACAGCGTGCTCTATACAATTACAAAACTTCCGTATGTTCTGAGTTTTTTGATTTGAGTTGCAGAAGTGCCCCTAAAAAATTCTTTACTATCTGCTGTTCTGTTTTTCACAGATTCTGCCACGTTTTGTCTCTCCTTACTTTTGCAAACCTTAAGCTTGCTTTTTCTTTGCAAAAACTTTTTCGCACTCTTGAGAAACAGTAGCTCTTCAAGAATATCTTTATATCCAGTGGGAAAAAATTATTTATTAAGGATACTAACCTCTCTAATCAGCTTATGATGAGTTATGTATGAAGGGAGTTTTCAAGTGTGCGATGGAAGATGATGAAAGAAGATCCAGGAGTATCAAACGCTCAAGCTTGGGGATGCCCCCATGCATCCCCAATAAATATTCAAGGAGACTCAAGCGTCTAAGCTTGGGGATGCCCCCGTGCATCCCCTTCTCCATCAACAATCATCGGTTCGTCCTTCGTCTCATTATATTTTTATCACTTCATGCGTTATGTGCTATGCTTGGAGCGTCTCGCTCTTAGGTTTTATTTTTAGTTTTCTTTAGCTTTGCTTGCTGTTCATAACAAGTTAGATCCCGTCTTACTTTGTGTGGGAGAGGAACACACTCCACTTTCAAAATCTAGAACACATCATAGGATTTTTCCTGCTTATCTTGTTGCTGTTGTGTGTTCTTTATCTTTTCGTAGCTACTGCCATGTTTAGTTTTAAGTCTTAGTTTCCTTTAGCAAGAGCCTTGGATTTTGTTTAGTTTGTTGCTGGAACTCTTTTTAGTTTTCATGTTTATCTTGTTAAAGAGAGTTGGTTGTTGCACTGAGTTGTGTCTTGTTTTGAGAAGTAGGTAATTGAAGTTGCTATTTAATTCTAGTAGTAGCTTGCAATGGTTTTGAGGTATTGTTGTGAGTAATGTTTGAACTTTTGGTGTCAAGAGCTCTAGCCTATTAGTGATAGGTGTCGTATTTTGGGCAATCCGTGTTTATTTTTCAAAACCTACAAAACTAGTTGAGAACTCTAGCTACTAGATGGATCACTACTCTTCTGAGGGGTCGAATATTAGAGTACACTCACGTACCATGAGTCGAGGATGCGCAAGGATAACCAAACCCCCATACACTCCTCCTCGGGGTACTTGTATCTTTGTGAACCTCCTTATTAGATTGAGAGTTACTGATAATAAGTGCATGAGTTCTTCGGACTAATGTAAGTATTGAAAGTTGACACTTCCACCTTCCCATATTTTGCTAGCCTCTCCTGTGCCGTGCATTGCCTTCTTCTCACTCCGAGAGTTGGTGTCCACCTTCGCCGGTACATCCAAACCCTTGGCATGATACGCTATGTCATCATAAGCCTCCTTATATCTTTCCTCAAAACAGCCACCGTACCTACCTATCAAGGAATTTACATAGCCTTTCCGAGATATATTGCCATGCAACATCCACCTCTTCATGACTTGATCTTCATGTCATACATGTTCCTGCTACACTGGCAGCGACATACATTGCATACATCATGATAGTTACATCTTCTTTACGTTTTGAGTACCTTGTAAAGTGTGAAAGATCTCCTTTACCTTCTTGTAAAATAGAGTGTTTCCCTTAAGTGAGGAAAAGATCCCAAAGTGGACACAATAAAAGATCCCAAAGAGGACAAATGGGAGTTAAATAGAAAGAGCCATTGAGGCCATAGAAAAATAGAAAAAAATAGAAAAAGAGAAAAAGAAATAAAAAGAGAGAAAGGGGCAAAACTACTATCCTTTCGAGAGATCCACACTAGTACTCCCTTTATATCATTGTACTCCATAGAGATGATCATTATGCATATAGCTATGTGGGGACCTTCACACTATAGAACTTGGCTTGCATATTCCAAGGATGAGCCTCCTCAAACGAGCTCTAGGTCTTCATGAGCGAGAAAGTTAGATGCACCCCCACTAGTTCCATTGGAGAGCTTCTTAGCTCGTATGTGCATCCGTTGCATGGCAATCCCTACTCCTCACATCATATCTATCATTTGGCATCTCTTGCCTATGACTGTCCTCATTGATGTGAGCCTTTCTCCTCCTTTTTGTATTCCTCCTCCGTATTTCTCTCTTTTCCATCCTAAGTGTCAACTCTCGTGCTTACGCTCATCCATTGCATGAGTGCTCAAAATATCGAACATGAGTGGATCAAATTGACTTGTACCTGGCTAGTGGTCTGGGGATGAGTCAAGATAAGATTCCAAAGAGGACCAAGTGTGAAACTTTAGTAGATTGAGTTCTCAACACAAAAATACTTTTTTCTCGTATTCCCTATCCCCCTTCTTGCACGCAAACACCAGTTGGAGACATTCGAGTCACGGACAGCGAGAGCTCTTGCACCTAATGTTCTTTTGTTACTTGTTTCAATGCTAATATGGACTCTTGCATGTTATGACTTGAATTGAATCTCTAACCTTGATTGCTTTACTTTTCAAAGTTCTTTTATGGTTGCTAGCATGTCACCACAGAAATTATGCTTGTTATCATTTACCTACTCGAGGACGCGCATGAATTAAGCTTGGGCATGTTGATACATCCAAAACGTATCTATAATTTCTGCTTGCTCCATGCATGTTTTGTGTTATATTGCTATGATCTAGATACACTTTCATACACTTTTGATCATATTTGGACTAACCTATTAACTCAGTGCACCCCAGTGCCAGTTCCTGTTTTCTGCTGTTTTTCTATTTCAGTTTCCCCCATATAAAAAGTGCCAGAAAAATTCGGGAAAATTCAGATAAAAAATCAGCGTGAAGGAAGCTTCGCGAAGAGCCCGAGTGGGGCCAAAGGGGAGCCAGGGGGGCCAGGCGGCCACCCGGCGCGGCCCCACCCCTGGCCGCGCCAGGGGGGCGCCTGGGGCCCCTGGTCCACCTCTGGATGCCCCCCTTCGCCTATTTATTCTCCGTCACGGGGAAACTCCGAAGACAGAACCCTATTTCGCAAACTCGCCTCTATTCCGCCGCCGCCGCGCTTCCGAGATCGGGAGCACCAGAAGACCTCTTCCCGGCACCCTGCCGGAGGGAGGATTGACCTCCGGGAGTCTCCTCTGCACCATGGATGCTCCCCGGATGTCTCGTGAGTAGTTTTCCTTGGACCATGGGTCCGTGATCATTAGCTATTTGATGTTCTCCTCCCCTCTTTGATCTTCATTGTTTAGACCTCGTGAGCTGCCCTACATGATCGAGGCACTTTTGTAATATTTCTGTTGTTGCTATGCTGAGTTTGATGGGATCTGATGGATTATGAGATTATGTTCAGATTGTGATTGAGTAATATATTTGGTTTTTATCTCTTATATTTTTGTTCCTAAGTAATTCTTGCATGTTCTCCGTTGCTGTTTATTGCTTTGGCCAAGTAGTAGGTAGTGACTCCAAGACGGAACGTTGTGCTCGATTGTTGGTTCATGCCCCCCGATGACACGCTTGAGTGACAGAAACATGAGTCTAGGGGATGTGTTGTTGCCACAAGGGGGAAAACAACGGTGCTTGTAACCGCGGTTGCAAGGATTGTTTACTTTACGCAAAGTTCTTTTTAATGCAGTTGTCTGTTGCTTTGGGTTTACACTTTGGATGGGGCTCACAACTTAATACCAGCGAGATGTTCTGGATAGATATCTCAAGGTGGATGATTAGTAGTAGATGCAGTTGGATTACAGTCTACTTATTTTGGCGTACTGCCCGTGCTTTTGAACCTCTTCCTTTCTTTTGTAGCATAGTTAGCATTGCGGTGCGTTCATAATCCTGTCAATTGCCCTTCTGTAATTTGTTTACCTCGCATAGCAGATTTATCGTCTTTTGCGAGAGAGACATCACTAGTGAACATCACGTATCCCGGTCCATATCCTTATTACTGTTTCCCCGCTATATTTACTTTTCTGCTTTTACTTTTAGTTGCTATCATTATCCCTTGTGTTTTACCCTTTGTGAACAACAAGACCGGAGAGACTAACAACCTCTCTGAACGTCGTTGGGAACAAAGTTACCTGTGTCTGTGTGCAGGTCCACGTCAGTTGCGCCGCTGACACCTACTTATCATATCTGGAGTCCTACTGGAGACAAACCTTGGTATCTTCACCGAGGGAAACTTGCTGCTGCGCTACATCTCATCCTTACACTTGGGGTAACCAACGAAGGGCGAGAAGCCATCAGTATGACACATGGGCCCCTCTGATTATTTGTTTAATTAAAGATGCAATTATAAATTGAGTGCATGACATGTGGGCCCACCTGCTTTTTTATTTTTTCTTTCTAAAATGTATTAGTTAGATCTGTGCCAATGATAATAGGGCCCCACCTATCAGTTGACCAGTCAACTACTATTGTGGATAATGTTGTTTTAAATATTAAAAGAAATCCAGTAATTGCTTTTAAATTGATTTACACTTAAGAAATTAATATCTTTTAATCCGTAGCTCCGATGGAAAAACTTTATACATCAAACTTGATCAGAAAAATATCACGAATCTGAATACGCTACCCGCATACCCACCGCCCCCCCTCTAGCATACCTAACCCGAGACTTTCCCCCTTCGGATCGTCTGTCCGGTAATTACCCGGTACGGGTAAAACTTTCTGGATGGAAATGTTCTGAACATAAAAGTTGTTCAGAATACATCAACGATCACGGATACACTATCCACATGTCTGTCAGATGTCTCTAACACTACAGACATAGAGCCTCCCCCCTCCGGGCCGTCTGTCGATAATCATCCGGAGCCAGTATTTCATCCCCGGATGAATTCCCTCCCCGAGCAATACGCCTTGCACTACGTTAGAACACCGTTAACTTTGCGTTTGCCATGTCTTGTATTTGTATTGTTATTATTGTTGTGTTTTATTGTTTCTCCCCCCTCTCTTATTGTCCGGTAGTCCCGACGACCGCTGCCGATGCCCCTGTGATTGACTACATCGTCGACGATCGTACCCCTACCGCGAGCTTCCAGGCAAGCAGAGCCATTCTCTTCCCTAGATATCACCTATCTATTCCGTACGTTTCTTGCACTAGGCATTGTTACTGCTGCTGCTACGTGATACGGTGAGGATAGTTCTCACTCCTCGTTGGTTACCCCAAGTGGAAGGTGAGATGTAGCGTAGCAGCAAATTTCCCCTATGTAGAGGATAGGGTTTGTCTCCCGTAGGACTCGCAGAGATACAAGAAGGTGGTAAAGTGAACAATGGCGTCGAGGTTGCTAACTTCGCCTGGACCTGCACACACAGCAAATAACTTTGCTCCCAACGAGTACAGAGGAGTTGTCAATTCCTCCGGCCTTGCTGTTTACAAAGGATCAACGCAAGAGATAATAATAGTGGCAATAGAAAGTAAAGACTGTAAGTAAATTGATGATGTAAACAATGGTGTGAATATGGACCGGGGTCCCGTGATGTTCACTAGTGATGTCTCTCTACCAAAAGACGATAAAAGTGCTAGCGAGGTAAACAAATCACAGCTGGGCAACCGACAAGATTATAAACGCACCGCAATGCTAACTATGCTTCAAAAGAAACGAATAGGCTCAAAAGCAATGGGCAGTACGCCAAAGTAAGTAGACTTAAATCCAACTGCATCTACTACGAATCATCCACCTTGAGATATCTATCCAGAACATCTCGTTGGTATTAAGTTGTGAATCCCACCCAAAGTGTAAGCTCAAAGCAACAGACAACTGCATTAAAAGAACTATGCGTAAAGTAAACAATCCTTGCACCCGCAAGTACAAGCACCGTTGTTTTATCCCTGGTGGCAACAACACATCCCCTAGTCTCATGTTTCTGTCACTCAAGCTAGACATCAAGACGCTAAGCCCACAATCAAGCATAACGCTCCCTCTTGGAGTAGCAACAAATCACTTGGGCAAAGTAAAATACGGCAACGGAGAACATGCAAGAATTTACTAAAGAACACAAATATAAAAGAGAACCAAATATATTACTCATCACAATCTGAACATAATCTCATAATCCATCAGATCACAACAAACTCAGCGTAGCAACATAGAAAACTACAATAGTGCCTCGATCATGTGAGGCATCTCACGAGGTCTCGAAAGTGGAAGCACAAAGAGTGGAGAGGTACATCACATAGCTACTGGTCACGGACCCATGGTCCAAGGGGGACTACTCACGACACATACAGGAGACGTCCATGGCCATGGATGGTCTCCCGAAGGGGATTTCTCCTTCCGGCAGGGTGCCGGGGCAGATTCTCCTGGCATCCCCGATCTTGAAACGGCGGCGGCGGCGGAACAGAGAGGAGAACGGGAATAGAAGATTGATATTAGGGGTTTACGTCACGAGGGTACATATAGGCGAAGGGGGGCACCGAGGGAGGCCACCAGGCAGCTAGGAGGCCTCCTGGCGCGGACTAGGGTGGTGTCGCGCCAGGGACCCTCCTGGGGCCCCGGTGGTGGCCCTCCTACCATATCTTGGTTATTCCGGAAGCTTTCGTGAAGCTGATTTTTTATTGGATTTTTTCCGGAATTTATTTGGCACTTTTAATGGCCGGAAAACCTGAAATATAAAAACAGCAGAAAAACAGGAACTGGCAACTGGGTGCACTGAGTTAATAGGTTAGTCCAAATATGATAAAAATTGTATGAAAGTTCAAGCAAAACATGGCAAGGTCACACAAATCATGCATGGAGCAAGCAGAAATTATAGATACGTTTGTGACGTATCACTACATCACAATCCTATTAAATTGCATAGCCTGTTTTTGTCGCCCCTTGATGTACCTTCCTTTATCCTATGCTGCCCATAAATTTATATTATATTCAGCAGTGAGCCCTGCGCTTTGTTAGTAAACTAGGATTAGATAGCGGGCCGTGATCACTCAGGGGAGTGACGCGGATACGATATATATAACTGCACAGGTACGGTACAATGCAGACACCGCCTAAGGCCCCCTAGCTTGGCTCTATCGAGCCACATCAAGTGGAGCTATCGAGGAGTGATTCCCGTACTCCACTCGTTGCTGACTCTGCATAGCCGCTCTAGGTACCTGAGCAACGGTTGTCCTTAAAGGTAAGAGTCGGGCGACCCAACGGTGCCCGCGAGCGGTATTGCGTCGGGAACGACAAGGAGGGTACGACCGACGTTACTGGCGTGCTTGGACCCTACTCGTATCTCGCGAGAGTTACCAAACCACGAAAAGTCGAGCTATACCAAGAGCACACGCGAGACAAGGTAAGGAGACGGTTCACCTTGTTGGTAACCGCGTGCTTTACCGGGACGACAAGGCAGGCCCCGAAGTTACTAGTGCACCTTGTTGCTATTCGTTGTCCGTTGTGTTGTTAGTCAGACAGCGATAACGGTTGTCTGCGAGATAATAATAAAATGCTAAATGGTTCGGTGGATGACTTGAGAGGCCCGTTGGTCTGTACGCACTACCTTCACGTGGGATAAGGAGTTAGGGGCTCCCCTGCATCGTAGTTTGTCCGAAAGCTCTTCAGAAGTCAGCAGTACCATGGGCTGATTGCTGGGAAGCGGTCTTGTCTTCTTTGCTGCAGCAGGTGTATTTGGATTTGCTTTTGCATCACCGGCCAGTCTCGTACCGTTTAGGAGCGCGGAAGGGTGAGGGACCTAGACCCCTGAGCGCATAGGATATAGTCCGGCGGATGGCCTCTCTGCTGAGCCTAGGATGGGTTGCACCGTGTCGGATAGCTTTGGTGGAGCGTTCCCAAACAAGGTTCCCGCCACCCTGGAGATCCGAGCGTGCAAGCTGAACAGTAGTGCACCCCTGCAGGGAGTTTAATCGATTCGAATAGCCGTGTCCACGGTAATAGGACGCTTTATGCTGAAGCTCGATCTTACCACTACAAACTACTACTATTAAACTGTATGGTTCCGGGTTTTCTTCCTCACAGGGAAGTCGAGGAAGGGAACTCGGAGGCATTATTATTATTAATCATTACAACTTACTATTATACAATGTTGCAGCAACTTCTGCTTCATTGTTACTTTATGCTTTATATAAACTGTTGGATGTTCTCTTCTTGTGCTGCAAGACTCGTCAGAAGATGCTGGTCTACGATAGGCCTTGCTTCTTACCCTTATTCTGATTTCTACCTTGCAGTCCACTATATACATCCCCCTTTCCATTTGATACAAATGCACAAATGCTTAGTAGAGGACGTAAGACTCGCGGGTATGCTAGATACTCACCCTTGCTTTATTTTCCCCTTTTTGTTTTGCCTGATCGGCCGCTGCATTCGACATTGGAGCTTTGGAGTCCAGGAGCAGGAGATCCCCGATGTCGACCACCGCAACATGAAGATCCCCGATGCCTTCGACGACGTCGAGTTTCCCCGTTGACCAGGAGTAGTTTGGAGGTTCCCAGGCAGGAGGCCTCGACTTTTCGATATGTTGTTATTTGTGCTAGCCTTCTTAAGGAAACCTTGTATTCTTGTGTCTGTACTCAGATACTTTTGCTTCCGCTAACTTTGTGTTTTCGAGCTGTTGTATTCGAGCCCTCGTGGCCCCTGGCTTGTATTAAACAACTTGTATTATTTTATTTGTAGAGTTGTGTTGTGATATCTCACCGTGAGTCCCTAATCTCGATCGTGTACCTTGCGTGTATGACTACTGTACACGGTCTGATTTTGGGGGCGTCACAATTGTTCATCAACACAAATGTATCCATTGTGGCTTGGTAATGAATGATCATTCCAATAAATCAACAATGCCATCATGGATCTATGGATGGTTGTCCCATGGATAATGATAATATGAATGGATGAATTTGTAATGAATACAATCTATTGAAGATCGGTTTTTGGGTCTCATGTGTTGTATACAACCTCAGATTAAGATGATTCAAAAATCAAAGTCATTTCCTCAACAAGACTGAGAATATTCATGTTGAACAGTTGTCAATTTGAGGTCATCTTAAGGACTCAATAATTCGCGCAATATATCTTTATGTGTCTTTCGGACTGAACACCACTTGATCATGGAGTAAAGATTAATGTTGACCAAGAGAAAGATGAAAGATTGAATTCTTGATGGTCAACACTCAAGCACTACTTATGTACCACATGGGATCTTGTGGCATGGTAAGAAATTTTCAATTGTGTTTTTGAGTTCTAACCCATACGTATGTATTTCTATATCTTTGAGGGTTAGCTGATTCTCATGGGAATGCATCAAGATAAAGATCACAAGTGCCCATGAGATGATGACATCAAGTGTAATGGTCATCAAGTTATACAAGGTCAAGTTCAAGATATGCATCTTAGAGCATTACATGCTTGAAGCTTGCGGATAATCACTTGGTGGCACATGTGAAGATGGCATATAATGCAAAGCTTTCCTCATGACTTACGAGGAAACTAATTTAAGTCTTCACCAAGTTATGTGACCAAGCTCAAGTGGAACGCTCAAGTAAGAGGTATTGTGTCGTGGATCATTGACCATCGAAAAGGATACATGCTCAAGAATGGATTTCCGGAAGCTATAGTATAGTTCTTTTATTATTCTTGAGTTATAGGGATCCCGCACTATTAAGAGGGGATCAAAGGGGTTTAGTAATGGACTTTCTCGAGTCAACAATTCCTAATAAAATTCCACTCCTATCCTTTATACCAAAGGTAAATCCAAAGCCAACTCATTCCCCAAATCTTATGGCATAACCTTTACATACTTTGCACCCTCCATTTTGGTTTATCTTGGGTGGTTCTCTATGTGAGGATATTGAGCTTTTCAATAGCTTTAAAACGAGCCCAAGATCATCAAAATCGGAGTTCGTATGTAAAAGTTATGCATGTTTCAGTTTGGGGTTCCTGCTGATTTTTCTATGGTTGGACGGTCCGGGTTTGATGTTGGACAGTCCGGGATTTGCTCGGACGGTCTGGGTTCAAAGTCAGATCGTCTGAACATGGGCACCCGAGTCTAGTGATTTCTATGCCCTTGTCGGACGGTCCGGGATGAACCCCGGACGGTCCGACCGGGTCGTCGCCCATGGCCTTATTCATTGGCTTCCTACCCGTTGACCTTGTCGGACGTCCGGGATCTATGTAGGACCGTCCGGGCTTGTCCCAAACCGTACGACTTGGTCCTCGGACCGTCCGGGATGCTCCAGATATGCACCAAACGGCTAGTTCTCGTGTGTACTATAAATACCCCTCACCCACTCCGGGTGAGGGTTGAGCACTTCATTCCAAACACACAAGAACCCTAAAAGGCTCTCTCTCCTTTCTCCTACACCAAATCCTAGATCCCGAAGAGATTTGTGAGAGTACTTGAGAGAGATTTCACCCATTGATAGATTCACCCCCTCTCCCTCTTTTGACCAAAGGAATTTGCGATTTGAGCAAGTCTTGAGCATTTCTCCCTTGATCTTGTTACTCTTGGAGCTTGGAGACTCCTAGGCGGTAGGAGCGCTCCGGTGAGGAATCAACTTGTGATTTGCCCCCCGGAAAGTTTGTGAAGGTTTGGAGGCCGCCTCAAGGTCTACCACTAGTGGTTGGGAGTCGCCTTCGTGGTGATATCTCAAGGGGAATAGAGTGAGCCTTCGTGGCGTTGGTGTGCCTTCGTGGTTTCACCCACTCTCTCCAAACGGTGAGTAGCTTCCCTCCAAGGAAGTGAACATCGGGATACATCCTCGTCTCCGAGTCTATGGTTATCTCTAACCCTAGTTCACTACTTGTGGTTTACTTTGGTCACTTGACCTTGCATTCACTATATCTTGTTGTCCTCATTATATTGTGTTGGTTATTATATCGCAGTGATCATTTTAGGCCAACCCATTATACTCCGCCGTTCATACGTGGTACTATTGCTCCATATTGTTCTTAGTGTGAATTTATATATTGTATCTCTCATATCCACATGTTGAGGTGCATATATCTTGTGTAAGTTTGTGTAACTTACTTGTGCCTACCAGTATCCTCATTGTGGTCATATTGTTTAGAATATAGTTGTTGGTGTACTTAGTTGAGCCTAGTATATTAAGGATTTGTGCTTGTTAAGTATCCGCTTACTTTATTTCCGCATCCGAATATTGACAAATCCATAAAAGGTTTAAAAAGTCTATTCACCCCCCTCTAGGCGACATTGTGATCCTTTCAATGACCGGCGTCACTTAGGCCCAATGGGCACGTTTAGTTAGGGGCTTAGCCCAAGTTATCTTATTTTATTAACATCGATATTATATAAGCAGTTGTAAGATACTCTTTTAAAATTAAGCAATAAGACATAATCTATTGCCCGGCTCCCACAGGAGTCGAAACCCCTAACCCTAGCCGCCGCTTCTCCCATCGCCGCCGCCTCCTCCCCACGCGAGACGGCGCCCTCGCGCCGACCGCCTCGCCCTCGCCCTCGCCAACTCCCCTCCTTCCCCTACAACCTCAGGCCAAGACCCGGCATGACCCTAGTTCCTACCAGATGCAATACTGATGGATCTACAGTACTTGTTTTCTCGTCAGCTAGCTGCTTATATGTACATGTGCATGGGAAAGTAGGGAACAGGCGGCAACGCCACCGGAGCCGGCAGAACAGATGGAGCGGCTGCGGGTACCCTAGACGGCCTTGTCTCCCGTGCAGTGGGAGTCATGGAAAATAAAACAGGGATTTGATGGCAGCTTGAGAAATTAGAATGAAGGGGTACATTAACTTAGCGGTGGCAGTTTTGGTAATTTCTACCTGTGTTGAGTAGCTCAACATTGGAGCGATCTTGTTCATATGATCAACGCAATTTGACGGTTGAAATTCATTATATCCCAACATGTTTGCTCTTTTGTAAGTAGTGGTAGATAAATTATAAGTAGTGGTAGATAGATTAAAAGTATTGGGGTCCATAAACTTGCGTACCATGTGATGGTTTGATCCACAATGTTGAAAAATGCAACTCTGTCAGCCATTAACTTGTAGTTCAGGTGTAAAAAAGTCTAAACCCAATACGAAGCTGACATGTGGCGTGGTATATTTTATAAATAATCCTTTATCATGTTTGAATTTGATGCAAAGGCTACATAGGTCCAATTGTTAGTACAATAGTGAAATAATAGTCAGGCAAAAAAATTGTGCGCCCGGAGGATCGAACTTGGGACCTTGCAAAAAACAACGGCATGAGCTACCACTTCGTCCAAACAATTCTAATTTATTTATCAAATTACAGGTATTATATATTGTACGTAAAGGCGGATTATGTACTTCACTGCCTTCCTGGGGCTGCTTCCAAGCCGGAAGTATATTTATTTACTTATTTTGCAAAATGTTATTTCACACTTCGGAAAAATCTAAAACAAAACTATACACATGTAAATTTTTCTGAACATATTTGTTCACATGTGATGTACAAAAAAAATACAGTGATTAAATTAGACTTTTTTGTATTTGGATTGGATATCTATCTTTTTGTATAATCTGTAAAATAATAATATTTTTGTTAATGAAACTGTATACATAATTGAAGAACATGTATATGTATTTGTAAAACAATACAAAAATATTTCTGGGAACTTTTAAATATTTTTTTATACAACCTTCATGAAAACCGGTCACTAAATCGCTTTTTGGTATAAACTACTAGCCTCATGTAGTCATGTATCAATACCACATTTGTATAGAACGCGCGTTTTATATATCGTATAATTACTTTAAGGTTCACCATACTATAAATAAATAATCTTATTTAAATGGAAAATTTTGTTGTATATAGAAAAAACAAATGTGGCATCAGCGTACATTTTACGACCAGTGCTATCAACATTTTCCCTAGTGAGTACGATCCGAGTTTTATTTTGAACGTGAGTGACAAATGGACACGTACATACCTCATTACATAGACGTAAGTATTTCAAACATGCAAACATTTTTTTCACCAGTTAAATAAAAAATAGCACACATGTGTATAAAATCTGTTTCTCTCAACTCATTTATTTTCTTCAATTAATTACGTGCATGTTTTTATTATACTATACTGCATACAAATACATGTTTTGTTTTATTAATTATATAAAATAAAACACTTATACATATGTAATATGTTGTTAAATAAATTAGAAAAATACCCCGTGCGTTGCAACGGAAATCTCGTCAGAAGCTAAACTGTATAAATTAAAGGGCATATAAGAAAACAACATGGAGTTGTATAAAGGAATATGTAAGATTCCATTGGTCAAAGTAGTCGAGATGCTAAATTGAATTGATGTGAAATTTTTATATATTTGACGATTGGCGATGATAGACAATTGGATGGAAGAAAATAGATAACATGGACATTTTGCATGTAAAGATATATTGTTATAAATAAATGTTAATGGGATGACCTGGAGATTTGATTGACTAATGAAGTGGATGATGTGGATAGCTTGCATGTAGAGATAGACTAACATTAATTTTAGTTAGTGGGGTTTTGCTTTATAAGTATAGATATCATGGTGCATGTAAAAGCCTAATGTATGGTGTGCTCTGTTTTATTTTTTCTGATTTTCCTATGTTATATAATGCATGCATTTGCAGAAATGACATCTGAGTACACTTGGTTTGGTGGGTTGTGCGGGCGTAATTGAATTACGAGACCAGTGTTCGAACTCCAACAACTCTTCTTTTATGCCTGTTATTTCGCTGTAGTACTGACAATTGGGCCCTTGTAGGCTTTGCATCAAATTCAAACATGATAAGGGGTTCTTTCTGAAATATGCAGCGCCACGTGTCAGCTTCGTATTGGCTTTGGTTTTTTACAGGCCAACTACAAGTTAGTGCATGGTGGAATACTATATTTCAAGATTGTGGACCAAACCTTCACATGATGTGCAAGTTGATGGATCTCCAGTGCTTTTACCTCTATAAACAACAATCCTCATTATACATACAGTTGATGACCATTAATTAAAAAAAATCCAACAATATTTATCCGTGTCTTTTTAATTTTACGTTGATCCATTACATTGTCTAGATGAGTTCCGCTTCCTAATCCTTAAACCGGACTCGCCCACACAAATTGCGAAACAAGATGCAACTTCCTCGTCGAACCACACGACCTGGGAGACCAACAAACATGTGGCGCACAACCGAAACGGACTTCAAATGTCTTCGATTTCACAACTCTCGCCATCGCCGCCGCTACCGCATGCATCTAGACTGAAGAGGAACTGAAATGATAGCCCACTGTTGGCCATCTTTGGTCGTAGCAATAGCTCGCCCTTTCGGCACTTTGGCAATTTCCTCATCACGCACATGCAGAGCATTTTAGCGCAAAATGCATGCACTTTCGGCAAAATACACAAAATGCACCCTTTTTTCACTCCGAAAAGTTGTGTGCTTCTCGAAAAATAATCATATATATAGATGAATGGACATCGACATTACATCCAGCCACTGACGTTGCCCAGTGGGCAAATTCGTGCACTACTCCATGTCATGCGAAACGGTAACCAAGTTTTGTTGTACTACTACATAAGAAGAAGACAAATTAGTCGCTGAAAATGAAGCCTTGCTCACATACACTACCAACAGTTAAAATTTCGTATATCTACTGTCTGACTTGTCTCCCCATGCATTCGGGGCCTCTTTTGGAAACACATTTTTCGTTGAAATTTTGGCAGAATCCTTGGTTTAATTAGGAGAATGAAACAATATATAGTTCCCGTGTTCCAAACGAAGGCACATGGATTCTTGAAACCTAAAATTAACCTCCCTCCACCACCGTTGTTGCTGCACGTACGTCCATCTCGTCGTGCCATGCCATCAACGAATCAAAGGTCGATCAGACTTGCATGCCGTCGTCACTGTCGGCGTCAGTCATCTCCACTTTGTCACTGACCTCGCCACCCTTGCCTCTCTCGATGTACACCATGTCGATGTTGTAGAGTATCGGGATCATGGCCATGGAGCACAGGCACGCCAGCACGGGCCCGAAGATCCACAGCAGAAGCGGGACGCCGCCGAAGAAGAGCCTGTTCCCCACGAAGTTGAGCAGCAAGCCCCTGTCCAGGACCTCAAGGACGTATTCCTTGTTCACCGGCAGGTGGCGGCCGCCGTCGGGGAGGGCGAAGAGCTGGGAGAGGGCGTTGACGAGGAAGGTGGCCTGGTTGAAGGTGCAGATGGCGAGGCTGTGGCAGAGGAAGGAGAGGAGGAAGGCGGTGAGGAGGGCCACGTACTTGAGCGCCATCATGTACTCGCCGTGCGCGCCGAACACGGCGTCGCTGATGGGCTTCTTGACGGCGTAGGTGCTGCTGAGCACGGCGGCCACGCCGGTGCAGAAGAGGACGGACGTGGTGGCCACCAGCGTGGATCCCATGATGACGTTCCGCAGCGACTGCACCACCAGCACCGCCTTCTTCTCGTTGTCCTTCATCATGGACAGCACCCAGAGGCGGCGCGCGGCGGCGTTGATGCCGATGGTGGAGCGCAGCGGGCAGCGGCGGACGGCGCGCCACAGCCACATGTGGTAGACGATCGGGAACAGGAGGCCCACGGGGATCAGCACCAGGTCCAAGTAGCTGTTCCTCCACGCCATGATCGCTCTCCTAGCTCGATCACCACAAATCTCTCTCTAGATAGTCTTTCAGTCTATCTTGCAGAGTACTAGGTTTCTTTTGTGTTATTGCATGCACCTGAGGCGTTTGTGATTGTTGGTTGATGGTGGAGTGCATGCGTGCTGCTGATATATACAAGGAGACCAGCCGGCGATGATGGTGGTAGCTAACTAGGATGGGCCGAGAGACGACGACCACTGAGTTAGGGTAGGGTACGTAGGTGTGAAGCACATTGCAGGCATGGTGATATGTGGTGCAAACTCTATTCAAAGGCCACCATGAAAGTGAAACGGTGACCTAAAAAGTAGTCAAAAACCTGACATGACCAACCTCGCCCTGCATCACGACGAAGCAGCACACAAACGTACGTCTCTTTCCGTTCGTGTTTTTTGTTTGTTTGTTTATGTTCTATACTTTTTTAGTGGGGATAGTAGATCAGGAGTAGTATATTCGGAGGGATGCCTATTGGTGCTCTCGTGGTAATATTAAACGTTGTCCCCGATCATGGTATCCAGCTGCTAATGAACAAATTACTAAAAAAGAATCACAGGCATGGTTGGGATTTATGAAAACCAAGAGACAAATTAAGAATGATCGATGACAAGATTAGTTTCACAGTAGTTAAAATTAGTTGAGGAAAAACTCTCGTGTCGCTTTATAAAGAAAGCGACGATCATACAATCAAGTATATAACTTAGCATCACATAAAACCTACTCGAGGCAAGATACAAAGGTACCTAGAACAACTACAACACACCAAAGATAAAGCTATGTCCGATTACCCATAGACTTCAAGACAACACGTTTAGAAAGGAACAAAATCGAGCACCACTGCCGGTTGATCCAAAAGGATCACGGTTATTATCAAGAGCAATCTGAAGCTGAAGAGTAGATGCGACGCCTTCAGAAAAGAAATCACGTCCACTGACGCAGTCATCGTCGACCTAGCCCATCCAGACAGTCATTACACTCCGACTCGCACTATCCGACTCCGAGACCATGAGGAGCCGTCGAACACCTGCCACCATGTTGCCCTCACAACCATGCTCATCATTCCGCACCCGAGCCGTGAGCTCGACCTACGAGTGTTGCGTCTCCCACCACTAAGGTGGCCCACCCTGACATCCCAAACTTACCCTACCTTGCCACCATGAGGCCCGAGCACCGCCACCAAAGAAGGGGTAAAAGGCATTACTAAAGACACATGCCACCACCATGATCGATCTAGCACAACTAGATGCCGACGAATGGAAGGCTAGGAAGCCCTTGCCTCCTTCCCCAGGACGACTGCAATATCTTCACATAGGACGCCAGAACGAGCCCGCGATGAGCAGAGGGGGAAGGACTTGGTCTCTCCTCCAGAACTTGTCGGAGAAGACCCCACCACAATCGCCCCCCACAAACCGACACCACGACAGGGGGCAGCCGCCCGCAGCCAAGGCCCCGACCTCCCGGTACGTGGTCAAATGTAGGAGCTATTGCAGCCCTAGCCCCGCTACCACACAAGAACATCCACTTCGCTGCTCAATGAAGCCGAGGCCACCGAACATCGCCTAGAACCCACACTATCGTCATGACCCAAGCCCCACCACCATCACGTCCCCCCTCCATGCGCACCACCACCTACCCCGTCGCATGGCACATGGACGATGCATCAGGTCATCTCACCACTGTGTCGTGACGCCTAGCTTCCACATCGCGCCTCGGGACGGAGGAATCATCCCATGCCGGTTCTTGTACATGGGGAGAAAGAAATCCTCGCCGTCGGCATCTTTGGTCGGGCTTTTCCCGGTCGAGCCGAGTGGTCGCGGTGAGGGAGGCAGTGGAGGAGGGGCGGAGGGAGGGCTGGCGACATCAGATTAGGGTTTCTTCTGGTCACCGCGCGGAGGTGATAAGGGGGAGCAAGCTCTAGTAATCATAAACAATGGAACGTTCTATATATGCACATATATTTGTGCTCACTCTTCGACTCTTCGGATGAAACTATCTAGCATAATTAGCCGATGCTCGATCTAGAGGCCTCATTTGGAGCTTCCTGACAAATAGGGCTAGAACTTCATGAATGTCTAGGTCCCATATTTGTTGTGGCCTTCAGTTTAGGAAGGCGTAACTGGTTGCGAAAATAAATAAAACTAGGAGATTACCCCGCGCGTTGCAGCGGATATATCCATAAGAACTCTACAATGGATGATATGAATAATGTTTGGATAGCTAAAAATAGATTATGTGTATATCTTGTATGTAGATTGTAGACATCGACTATTATATTAATAAATATTGATAGAGATGATATGAACAATTGCTTGGTTGACAGATAAAATGATGTTCATACACCCGCGTGTTGCGGCATAAATCTTTTTAAGGATTTTATTGTTAAACAAAATGAGTTAAAGATGTATGAAATATGAAGTTTTTTTTATAGACACATGCAAGATTCAGTTGATCACAATAGTCTATATCTCTATAAGAACTTTGTAATGTAAATTGAAAAGATATAAGATGCATGTAAATAAAATTGGATGACATGGACAAATGATTGGCTAAAATAGTGGGTGATGGGGTAAATTGCATGTTCATATAGATAACATAAATTCATCTTAGTATGACATGGACAAATGATTGGCTATAGTAGTGGATGATGTGGATAGCTTGCATGTTGAGATAGACACTTTAAATGCATCTTAGTGGGGTTTTATCTTATAAGAGATATAGATTGGATGCCCACGTGGATGGGTTTATCCTGTCCGATGAGGAGTGGCTCTAGCGATATGCCTTGAAGGACGAACTTATATCCATCTATTGCTAGGAGGAGATTTACTGTGGCAATAGGGCCACATTTTTTCCGACTTGGTACTCTTTTGCGATGCCAACGCGCCCTAGTGCCAGGCTATCGCTAATGGTCATCGTAGGTGTTGTCCGATCCCCCTATTAGGGCATCTCCAATGGTTGTAAGATAGGTGTTGGTTAGTTTGGCACCTAGGATCTAAAGATGATGTGGCATGTAATAAATGAGGTGAGAGAGCAAAGTAGTATGTAGATTAACCAACACCTCTTGCACAAGCTCCAAGGTAGACTAGAGAACAACTATATTATTTTTTTACTTTTTATTGGATGTCTTACATACAACCCATTGGAGTGCTTGTATGATAGCTTGTTGGTTGATGACATGGACAATTTACCAACAACACCTACATACAAACTATTGGAGATGCTCTTATGGGATGGTCATGGATTCCTTCAATTCGATGCCTACTTATGGGTCCACATCGATGGGTTCTTCAAGAACCTATTCAACGGTAATTAATATGGACCATAGAAAGTATAATAATTTTTCGTGCCAATTTTCTTGTATCATGTATACCTATACATCGTAAGACTAGTGGTCAAAATAATTCTTGCATATCGTGTTAATATAAATGATAGGTAAGTACTTATCATTTGGAGGGAGTAGCTTACTGGTTTGGAGATTTCACATGGATTTGGTTTGCTTATCGTCGTTGTCCTGCAGCAAGGTCCGTTATGAGAATAGTTTATCTTGCTAACACCAGAGCTAGATATATACCAATAATATACACTAACTTTATATTGTACTTGTGATTATGATATCTGGTGTATAAGATCCATACTTTATCATATAACAATTTTATATTTCCACTAGGATCAGTACGTTTCATTTCCTCTTTACAGTAGGAACCTAGTCAGCTCAGTGTCCACATACATCAAGCCATAAAGCCTGGAGTGCCACAAACCACATCTTTGTTACTTGGGCATGAAACTACATTTTATTCATGACTATAAGGGGTTCAAGTGCAATATTGATATATTAGACAATGAAAAAAAATAACACGCTATTTCGCGGTTATTAACGCCCTATAGCTTAATTTGAGGGGCCACACTATATTTAGCCAAAAGTTACCGCTACAGCGCTAATGAAGTTTTTAACACGCTAAACTTGATAACCCGCTATTTTTTATAGCACGCTATTTAAAACCTTGTGTTCTTCTGGTGGTTTTTCTTATTCATCTGAAGATGATGCCAATGATTCTGATTAAAATCTTAAAACAATTTGTCTTTTAGAGTTTATGACTTTGTTGTGCGTGGATTTAAGCCTCATATTTGTATTTGTGCCATGAATTTGGCCTCGACATTTGGACACATTTTTTATGTTGAAACTTAAAAAGCCAGAAATCCTTAATATTTGGGTTAGTTCTCGCCCTTTTTTCATCACGCTATTTTAAATGTAACTTCGCTATATCCTGCTATATGTTTTGTAGCTTCTGGAGAAGGGCCACGCTATTTTTGATAAAACGCTATTTAAAACCTTGTATATTACACATACATTGTTTCGTTCAACACAAGAATATAATAATGATGTCTTTCAATTCAACAACATCATCAGCTGAGGTGGCATGTGTTATGTTTATTTAGGAAAGGAGGATCATCCTCGATTTCTGCATCATTATGATGCCAACAAATATATATTTATTAAAGTTCAAGTAAAAAACTTCAGTACTAAAAATCAATACGACAATTTTACAAGAGACAACGATGAAACTAAAGATATATACCTACACACAACCTACAATTGGACCATCATCTAAACTGGTGGTACGCCCGTTCTACCATCTCCCACTAGTTGCACCCTGTAACAGCCCAGATTTTGCAAAAAAATTAAAAAAAATTGTTTTCGGTGTGGATTGTTTGATTGCCTGATTTGTTTGCGGTGTTTGCATCCCCGATCTATCGATCGGCGATTATCCCCCCCCCTCTTATCTCGTACCGGACGGAGACCGACCTTTGCCACCCTGACACTCGACTTTTGCGACACCGGGTTTCACCCGATCACCGTCGCAGCTTTAGGCACAAGACCAACCTTCACCATCGGTGCGAAAAAACCCCATTTATATTTAAATGGTTTATTTTATCGTGAGGTGTTCGACGTTCTATTTTGGCGTTAAACGATGTAGACGACGTCAGTTCGGTGCTTTGAAGCGGTGTTTCAAATTTCGCGCGATTCCGACTTCGTCGGGCAGGTAAACGTTCGGATGTGCCAGACATAGTAGCCGATGTAATTCGAGGGGCGTATTTACAAAATGTCGCGCGTGCCTTTAGCTGGACCCCCGGATTCCCCGCTTATCTTCGGATTCTAGCCACCCGAAAAACCGGACCCGAAACGGGTCATTTCGTGGCCCAAAAACACCCACAAACACCCACTTGCTATATATAGCAGTGCTAACCTACCAAAATAGCCAAACCCTAGCCGGTCTCCTCTCTTTCCGTGCAGCTCCTCTCCCCCGCCGCCTCCATTTTCGTGCACCCCCAATCACACCACATCCAGATCTGGCGACCGATCTGCACCGTCCGATCTGAATCGGACGCCTCACGCCGTGCCATGTCACCAAAATTCCCCACCAGCCCGTGGAGCTTCGCCCGAGCTCCTCCGAGCCGCCTCTGAGCCGCCCCCGCGAGCTCGCACTCTGGCGAGCAGCGCCGCCTCCGGTGAGCCGCCCCTCACGACGCTGTGCCTCATCTCCCTCTCTCACCTCCCTCCTCTCCTCCCTCTGCGCAGGGAGTCACGACCCCCGTCATGGCCGAGGCCGGCCGCCATTGGAGCCGCCATGGAGCTCGGGCCGAGCTCGCCGTGGCCAGCCCGCGTCGCCTCCCCGCCCTGGACATCACCGGCCACCGGATCCGCATCGCCCCGTCCCGTTCCCGCCTCCTCCATGCCCGCGCCCCCTCGCCTCCTCGCCGGAGCGGCCAAGACGGCGGCGCCGTCGCTGCTCTCTCGTCGGGAACGAGCACGAGCGCCCGCTCGCTTCCCCGATCCAGCCGCTGCTGCCCACGTGAGCCTTGCGCGCCCCAGCGGCCCATGTGCTTCCCACAGCCGGCCTAGGCCTTGGCCCATAGGTGAGCACCCCCTTTTGCCTTTTTTTCTTTTTTTTCCTGTTGGGCAGGCCCAGTGGCACAGATTCGGCCCGTATTGTTTTTTTTTTGCGATGCCCGTAACTTTTTAACCGTAGCTCCGATTGCGACGCGTAAAACATGAAACTTGCTTAGTTTTCCGTGTAGATTAATAAAATGTGCTTGTTTTCCATGTTTGACTTTGTTTACATGTTGTTTGACTGCTAATTACACTGCTTGCCACGGTAAAATTGTTTCTTTAATAACTTTTCAACCGTTGCTCGGTTTAAAATTTTCTTTATATGTAACTTGACTAGAATTGCATGTAGATTGTGTTTATGCTGCTCTTGCTTGCTAATGAAAATAATAAAATATTGTCTAGGGCAAAACAGTACCAAATGCAATAAATATCGTGGGGTCCGTAATAGTTGTCATGTATAGGTTTTACCCTCCACTTAAAGTGACTAGATTAGATAGTTTACTTTGTGCCTCACCTCTTGCCATGTTTGTGTGACATGCCATGCTTGAGTGAGATGCCATGTTAACAACCTTTGTTGATCACCTGTAGCTAAACAACTTGAACCACCATAAACGTGCGGTATCGTCGTGTGTGACGAATACCTCACTTAACCTGCTAGTAACCGCTCTCGATGTTAGGTCTGTATCGCGTTGTCGTGCCTCGTGTTGTCTCTTTGATCTTGTATTGCTCCGTAGTAATAGTGGTGCATCGTTGATTGCTTTCCAGTGTTTCCGTCTTGTGTGCTTCCGCGGGTACCTCTCGGAGACGATGCGAGCTTGCGATCAACTACACCTTCGGAACCCGACTTATCAACATGCAAGGACTATACATTACTTATGATCCATTCTATTTCAACCAGCGGTTTGCATGCTAGTCTAGGTTAGGTTCGATGTTTGATCCTACCACATGTTTACAGCCTCCTTCAAACTGATACAACCATGTCCCTTCCCAGAAAACCTTGTAATGCTATGTTACTGTTGCTCGTTGCTCAGCCCCTGCTTAGTATGCATGCTTAGGATGCTACGATGTTACCCTGTTACTCCTTGGTTTGGGATATCACATTATTATTATTGTTGTTGATGATATGATTATTATAATGTTGACTATATTCGATGAAGGATGGAAGGTCTAGGCTATCCCGCCCCGATAACAGGGTGATCCCGCCTCGGATAACAGGGTGATCCCACCTCGGATAGCCTAGACCTTCCATCCTTCGTCGAATATAGTCAACATTATAATAATCATATCATCAACAACAATAATAATAATGTGATATACCAAACCAAGGAGTAACAGGGTAACATCATAGCATCCTAAGCATGCATACTAAGCAGGGGTTGAGCAACGAGCAACAGTAACATAGCAGTACAAGGTTTGCTGGGAAGGGACATGGCTGTATCAGTTTGAAGGAGGCTGTAAACATGTGGTAGGATCAAACATCGAACCTAACCTAGACTAGCATGCAAACCGCTGGTTGAAATAGAATGGATCATAAGTAATTGTGACGCCCCCAAAATCAGACCGTGTACAGTAATCATACACACAGGGTACCCGACTAAGATTAGGGTGCCACGATGATAATATCACAGCACAACACTAAACACAAAAGGATAAACAAATATATTACAATAGAGGGGGTCACGCGGGCCCGAATATATAAGTCATACAAACCATAATATCTGAGTACAGACATAGTTAGTCAAGTTTTGCCTTAAGAAGGCTAGCACAAATCACATCAGAGATACAGAACAAAAAGGCGAGGCCTCCTGCCTGGGATCCACAGTACTACTCCTGGTCAACGGGGAACTCGACATCGTAGTAGGTGCCTCCGGGGTACTCCTGCTCCTGGGCTCCAACGTCGGCTGCAGCGGCCGATCAGGCAAAACAGTAAAGGAAATAAAGCAGGTGAGTATCTAGTATACCCGCGAGTCTTACGTCCGCTACTAAGCATTATGCACGATATCAACGGAATGAAGAGGCTGTATATAGTGGACTGAAGTCAGAAGTTCAGAGCAAGGGTAAGAAGCTAGGCCTATCGAAGACTAGCATCTTCCGACGGTGTCTTGCAGCATGAGGTAGGAATCAGCCAACAGTTGATATAAAGCAGTAAAGTAGCAATGAAGCAGAAGTTGCTGCAACATTGAATAATAATAAGTTGTAATAATTAACAATGCCTCCGAGATCACCTCCTGGACATCCCCGCGAGGAAAAGAACTCGGAACCATACAGTTTAATAATAGTTTCTAGTGGTAAGATCCAGCTTCAGCATAAAGCGTCCTGTTACCGTGGACACGGCTATCGATAGATCAATCTTCCCTGCAGGGGTGCACTTGTGTTACGCTACACGCACGGATCTCCAGGGTGGCGGGAACCTTGTTAGGGAACGCTCCACCGAGGCTATCCGACACTTCATAGCCCATCTTTCAAACTCAATAGAGAGGTCATCCGCCGGTCTAAATCCTAAGTACGCCGGGCCTTGGACCCCAACCCAAACGTACTCCTGCACGGTGCGTGGCTGGCCGGTGAAGTTAAATCAAAGCAAATACAAATCACACGCCGCGGCAAATAAGACAACACCACTTCCCGGCAATCAGCCCGCGGTACTGCTGACGTCTGAAGAGTCCTCGGACAACACTAAGAAGCAGAGGAGCCCATAACTCGTAGTTCCCACGGGTAGGTAGTGCGTACATGGCATATAGCCAACTCAAGACATTCACTGAACCATTTAGCATTTTAATTAACCTGCGTGACAACCGTTATCGTTGCCTCGACTTAACCGACCCGCGGACAACGACAGCAGCCAGGACCACCAGTACATCGGTGCCTGCCCTGTCGTCCCACCAAGTCACTGCGGTTACCAACAAGGTGAACCGTCTCCTTACCTTGTCTCGCGTGTGCTCCTGGAGGAGCTCGACTTCCGTGGTTTGGTAACTCTCGCGGCCAACGATCAGGGGCCAAGCACACCGGTACACTGGTCGTGCCCTCCCTGTCGTCCCGTCGCAATACCTCTCGCGGGCACCGTTGGGTCGCCCGACTTCTTACCTTTAGGACAACCGTTGTCAAGACCCTATGGCGGTAAGACAAAGTCAGCCTCGAGTGGAGTACAAAGATTACTCCTTGATAGCTCACACTTGAGGTGACTAGGCATAACCCAGATAGGGCCTGAGGCGGTGTCTGCATTGTACCGTACCTGTGCAGCTATAATATTAATATCCGCGTTCACTCCCCTGAGTGATCACGACCCACTATCTAATCCTAGCTAACAATGCGCAGGGTTCACTGCTGAATAATGCATAAGTAATAATAGGCAGCATAGGATTAAAGGAAGGTACATCAAGGGGCGACAAAAACAGGCTATGCAATTGAATAGGATTGTAATCGTAGCAGCAGCAGTAACAATGCCTAGTGCAAGAAATGTACGGAAAGATAGAAGGTATCTGGGGAAGAGAATGGCTCTGCTTGCCTGCAAGCTCGACGATAGTAGTAGGGTCGTCGACGACGTAGTCATACTCAGCAGCGGTGTAGTCGACGGCAGCAGCGGGGTCTATCGGAGATTTAAAGGGGGGGAGAAACAGTAAATACACAGCAAGCATATACAAACAGATGCATGAAATGATAAATGAAATGTTAACGGTGTTCTAACGCAGTGTAATGCACGTTGCTCGGAACGGAAATTCATCTGAGGATGAACTGCCGGCTCCGGGTGATTATCGGACAGGGTGTCCGGAGGGGAAGGATCAAGCCGGAGGTGTCGTAGTTACCGGAACAACATAAGGGGGGTGTATCCGTGCTATTTGAACCATTCCGGACAACTTTCGTGTTCGGAATAAATTCATCCGGGCACTCTAACAGTACCGGACCATTTATCGGACAACCGGTCCGGAGGGGGAATGTTCGATGTTCGTTGTGTTAGAGGGGTGTGGTAGACATACGGATAGCGTATTCGTATTCGTTATATTTTTCTGATCAATTTTCATGTATAAAGTTTTTGAATCCGAGTTACGGTTTAAAAGTTATTGAATTTCTAAGTTTAAATCAATTTAAATGATTTTCTGGATTTTCTTTTATTATTTATTTAAACATTATCCAAAACATTATCCAGAACATTATCCAGAACATTATCCAGAACAGTGCTGACATGTGGGACCCACATGTCAGCCTCTGTTATTTATAAAACATTTAATAAAATCAGAAATGCCTCTGGACCCACATGTCATTCTCTCATATTTAATAAATGATTTTTTTTATTCACTTACAACTGGGGCCCGCATGTCAGTGACTAATGTTTTAAGATATCCTTTTAATTAATCTAAACTAACAGGGGACCCGCATGTCATAGACAGTGGGGGGGTTAATTTTGCTAATGATTTATTAGGGGCTAATTAGCAGGGCTGGGACCCACGGGTCAGTGGCACAAAGGCCATGTCCATGCTCGTGCACGCCGGCGTCAATGGCCAGGGGCACGGCGGTGCTGGCCGTTCCGGCGAGGGTGGGGGGGGCGCGGCTGCGGTGGGGGTAGCGTGGCGAGGGGAGTTTTGGGTTGTCCAGGGGGCGCGGTGTAGGGGGTGGGCGCGACCGTGGGTTCCGCGGCCATGGCGAGCACGACGGCGGCCGGGGCGGAGCACAACGAAGCACGGGGCGGGGGGTGTGAGGAGATGCAGCGCACAGCGAGCGGGCGCGCACGAGCGGCATCTCCAGGGCGGACAGAGCGCGCCGGGCGCGAGGCAGAGGCGCGGTGAGCGCGTGCTCGGCCATGGCGGGTCCGACAACGGAGCACGGCGGGAGGAGGGACTCCGGCGACTAACAAGTGCGGGGGAAGGGGGAATCGACGCTGCGCTCACCGAGGAACGATCTGGTGCAGGCGGAAGGAGCTCGGGGAGGCCGGAGCTAGCGAATTGCGGCGGCGGTCCCGGCGGCCGTGGGGAGGGGCGCGGCCTGATTCGGCGTCCAAGGGGGTCTTCGGCTCGAGCTGGCGGCTGGGGGTGGTGAGGACGAGCGCGACGCAGCTCCTGGACAAGCTGGCGCGCCCCGTGGTGGCCTCTGGCCGCGTCGACGCACGGCAACGGCGACAGTTCCGCCGCGGCGAGCTCCGGGAGGGAAGAATAGAGGGAGGAAGGGGAAAATGAGCAGGGGAGGAGCGCGAGGGGGGGGGCTCGGCCTTATCCCCGAGGGAGCAGGTGAGGGAGGAGGGGGAGCAGGTGAGGGGGAGGGGCCGGCATGGCCACGGCCATGGCGCCCTGTCCACAGCGACAGTGGAACAGGGGAGGGGGTAGGTGGGGAAGAGGAGGGGGGGCTGGGCCCGGGTGGGCCTGCGCCCTAGGCGGGTTTTAGGTTTTTTTTTTCATTTTCCTTTGTCTTTTCTTTTCTGATTTCTCTTTTGGTAATTAATTTTCCAGCTTAGGCATTTTTGTAAAATGTGTTAGGTGTCCCAATATTAGTATAACAGTATATGTCAGTGCCACAAAAGTTTTTGTAGCAAAATAAATTCATTAGATATTTATTTTAAATATTAAATGCCCCAAGTAAGGGTTTTAACCTACTGTTTGAATTGTTTGGAATTTTTTGTAACTACAAAAATTACCAAAGTTGTTCCACATGATTATAATGATTTTAGGCAATTTATAAAAATAGTTCCATGATTTTTGGAACAACTTTATTTGAGCACTTTTGTTTTAATTTCCATTTGAGGTAGTTTTCAACTAGGGTTTGGTTTCATGATGAGCAAAATGCATTGGGCTTTGTGTTTTGATTACCAACCAGCATGGTTTGAAAAGAGCAGAAGCAAAGTTTGATTAAGGACAGGGGATAACAGTGATTAACAAACAGTGATAGTCAACAGTGATGATCATCAGTGATGATGATTACTGTTACATCAACTGAGGGTGTTACAGTAATGTATAGTCCTTGCCTGTTGACAAGTTGGGTTCCGAAGGTGTAGTTGATCGCAAGCTCGCATCGTCTCTGAGAGGTACCCGCGGAAGCACACAAGACGGAAACACTGGAAAGCAATCAACGGTGCTCCACTATTACTACGGAGCAATACAAGATCAAAGAGACAATACAAGGCACGACAACGCGATACGGACCTAACGTCGAGAGCGGTTACTAGCAGGTTAAGTGAGGTATTCGTGACACACAACGATACCGCACGTTTATGGTGGTTCAAGTTGTTTAGCTACAGGTGATCAACAAAGGTTGTTAACATGGCATCTCACTCAAGCATGGCATGTCACACAAACATGGCAAGAGGTGAGGCACAAAGTAAACTATCTAATCTAGTCACTTTAAGTGGGGGGTAAAACCTATACATGACAACTATTATGGACCCCACGATATTTATTGCATTTGGTACTGTTTTGCCCTAAACAATATTTTATTATTTTTATTAGTAAGCAAGAGCAGCATAAACACAATCTACATGCAATTCTAGTCAAGTTACATATAAAGAACATTTTAAACCGAGCAACGGTGGAAAAGTTATTAAAGAAACAATTTTACGGTGGCAAACAGTGTAATTAGCAGTCAAACAACATGTAAACAAAGTCAAACATGGAAAACAAGCACATTTTATTAATCTACACGAAAAACTAAGCAAGTTTCATGTTTTACGCGTCGCGATCGGAGCTACGGTTAAAAAGTTACGGGCACCGCAAAAAAAACAATACAATCTGCCAATTTTAATAAAAAAACTAGCAGAAAAGAAAAAAAAACTAAACGGGCCGAATCTGTGCCACTGGGCCTGCCCAACAGGAAAAAAAAGAAAAAAAAGGCAAAAGGGGGTGCTCACCTATGGGCCAAGGCCCAGGCCGACTGTGGGCAGCACATGGGCCGCTGGGGCGCGCGAGGCCCACGTGGGCAGCAGCGGCTGGATCGGGGAAGCGAGCGGGCGCTCGTGTTCGTTCCTGACGAGAGAGAAGCGGCGGCGCCGCCGTCTTGGCCGCTCCGGCGAGGAGGCGAGGGGGCGCGGGCATGGAGGAGGCGGGAACGGGACGGGGCGACGCGGATCCGGTGGCCGGTGATGTCCAGGGTGGGGAGGCGACGCGGGCTGGCCACGGCGAGCTCGGCCCGAGCTCCATGGCGGCTCCAATGGCGGCCGGCCTCGGCCATGACGGGGGCCGCGACTCCCTGCGCAGAGGGAGGAGAGGAGGGAGATGAGAGAGGGAGAGGAGGCACAACGCGGTGATGGGCGGCTCACCGGAGGCGGCGCTGCTCGCCGGAGTGCGAGCTCGCGGGGGCGGCTCGGAGGAGCTCGGGCGAAGCTCCACAGGCTGGTGGGGAATTTTGGTGACATGGCGCGATGTGAGGCGTCTGATTCAGATCAGACGGTGCAGATCGGTCGCCAGATCTGGATGTGGTGGGATTGGGGGTGCACGGCAATGGAGGTGGCGGGGGAGAGGAGCTGCACGAAAAGAGAGGAGACCGTCTAGGGTTTGGCTATTTTGGTAGGTTAGCACTGCTATATATAGCAAGTGGGTGTTTGTGGGTGTTTTTGGGCCACGAAATGGCCCGTTTCGGGTCCGGTTTTTCGGGTGGCTAGAATCCGAAGATATCGGGGAATCCGGGGGTCCAGCTAAAGGCACGCGCGACATTTTGTAAATACGCCCCTCGAATTACATCGGCTACTATGTCTGGCACATCCGAACGTTTACCTGCCCGACGAAGTCGGAATCGCGCGAAATTTGAAACACCGCCTCAAAGCACCGAACTGACGTCGTCTACATCGTTTAACGCCAAAATATAACATCGAACACCTCACGATAAAATAAACCATTTAAATATAAATGGGGTTTTTTTCGCACCGATGGTGAAGGCTGGTCTTGTGCCGAAAGCTGCGACGATGATCGGGTGAAACCCGGTGTCACAAAAGTCGAGTGTCAGGGTGGCAAAGGTCGGTCTCCGTCCGGTACGAGATAAGAGGGGGGGGGGGAATAATCGCCGATCGATAGATCGGGGATGAAAACACCGCAAACAAATCAGGCAATCAAACAATCCACACCGAAAACAATTTTTTTTTTATTTTTTTACAAAATCTGGGCTGTTACACAGCCCGGAGACCCATAAGCTCCTGCACTTCCATATGTTGCAGTAAGAATGACATAAAAATTCATCACATAGCTAAAATATAACCTATGATTGTGTACCTTTACTTTGTTAAAAATAAAACCTTTCTGATAGTTTCAAAGAATTAAAAGGAAAGCATAAAAGTCCCACACAGATACACTTAATTTAGTCTTATTCTCACCTTCTCCCCGACAATTTATCAAACATATTTGGTATAATTGTAGGCGACGGCGGGTTAAAAGTTGCATGGACCGTTCATCAAAGAAGAGTACAAAATTTGAGGCAATAAACAAATGATGCATTGTTTCTTCTGATTACGAAAATAACATTGTTTACTACTTTGCCATCTACGTTTTGCAAGGTTATACTTAGTAAGAATCATTTCACTATGAACAAACCACATGAAAATCTTAATCTAAGTGATTCTATTGTTTTCCATATGTGCTTTGAATGAACAACTGACCCCATGTTTATTAAATCCATATACATAGATTTTACAGAGAAAATGCCATACGGCCTTAACCTCCAATGAAACAGACATTAGTTAAGGTAACACCTATCAATCTACGTACTAAATGCAGCCATGAATTTCATCTATCCCCGATCAGAACTCTCCTAAATTTAATATTCAACAGACTTGACACCAAAACCAAGCTAATCGTACTCTTCCTTACACTGCGCACTATTGTAATTTTTTTTAGAAATGAGAGCCTCGCCCCAACCTCTGCATCAAAAAAAAGATGCATACGGCCGTTTTTGTTTTTATTAAATAGGAGCGTCACAGTACGGACTTGTTACAGGAAATCACATCACTGATCACACAGTGTAAAAATGTAAATAAGCCAAATGAAGATGAGCAGTCTATCCATCAATTCTTCTAGCATGACGCCACCCATTCCGAGAGAAGATAGCCCGAACGACCGCCATCATTCGAGTACATCCGGAATCCATAAGAACCTGCTGGGCTTCTGGCAGGAGAGGTGACCACGATTGGATCCAGTGGGTAGCCTTGAGCACAACCTGCATAAAATGTGGATTTTGAACCTTATTAAAGACAATATCATTCCGGCAATTCCAAATTGCCCAAAGACAGGCTGACACCCCGATGCGAATTCTAGCCTTCGTGTCTTTATCCATACCGTTCAACCAATTTCCAAACAGATTAGAAATACTGGTTGGGGGTTCAATATTAAAAGTAAAATGAATTAGACGCCAAATGTTTTTAACCAATTGGCAGGATATGAACAAGTGCTCTACATACTCTTCTGTATCGCAGAATACACACTTTTTACATCCTGTCCATCTTCGTTTCGCCAAGTTATCCTTAGTAAGCAGCTCCTTTTTATTGAGAAACCATAAGAAAATCTTTATCTTTAGAGGGATTCGAAGTTTCCACAAATATTTTGTAAGTATCTCGTATGTGTATTCATATAATGTGCATACATTGATTTAACGGAGAAAGAGCCGCTTGCTGACAATCTCCACTGAAATTTGTCCTCCTGATCTGAAATTGTTACTTGGATCAACCGACCCACTAGGTGCATCCAGTCAACTCGTTTATCACCTATTATGGCCCGGCGAAATTGTAAATTAAGGGGAGCCGTGTTCATAACATGTGCAACTAAGACGCCTCTATGTCGCGCAATGTTATATAGACTTGGGTATTGAGAAGCCAGTGGTGTTTCGCCTAACCATGTGTCTTCCCAAAATCTTGTTTGTAAACCATTTCCCACTACAAACGCCCCATTGGCAAAAAAATCATGTTTAACCCCCATAATTCCCTTCCAAAAGGGAGAGTCTGCTGGTTTGACCTGAGCTTGAGATAGCGTCTTGCCACTCAAATACCTATTACACAATAATTCTTGCCACACCCCTTCTTGTGTGAGTATTTTATATAACCATTTGGCTAATAGGCTTTTGTTTTTAATTTGTAAAACCTCGATTCCCAATCCGCCTTGGTCTTTGGGTCTACATATAATGTTTCATTTTGAGAGCCTATATTTTCTCTTCATTTGATCACTTTGCCAAAAGAACCGTGGTAGAAATCCAAACGCTTTCTGACCCCTACCGGAATCTCAAAAAATGATAACAGAAACATAGGTAAGCTAGTTAAAACTGAATTTATAAGGACTAAACGATCTCCGTATGAGAGCATTTTTCCTACCCAAGCACCCAGTTTCTTCTCGAATCTATCCTCAGCTGATTTCCATTCTTTATTCAAAAGTCTTCAGTAATGAATTGGAATACCAAGATATTTAAACGGAAGTACCCCGCTTTCACATCCGAAAATATTTTGGTATTCAACTTGCCTTTCTTTTGCTTTTCCAAAACAGTAAATCTCGCTTTTATGAAAATTGATCTTGAGACCAGAGAGTTGTTCAAAGAAGGATAGAATTAGTTTCATGTTCACCGCTTTCGCTAAGTCGTGTTCAAGAAATAGTATGGTGTCATCCGCATATTGAAGAATTGAAACACCACCGTCAACAAGGTGGAGAATCAGACCACCAACTTGTCCATCCTCTTTTTCCCGTGCAATTAAAATGGCTAGCATATCCGCGACTAAATTAAACAGGATAGGGGATAGTGGGTCTCCTTGTCGTAGTCCCTTTAGCGTTTAGAAATAGTGGCCAATGTCGTCATTAACCCTTACTCCCACACTCCCGCCTTGAACAAACCTAGCTATCCATTCACACCACTTAGGCGAGAATCCTTTCATGCGTAGCGTTTGTTGCAGGAAAGCCCAATTTACTTTGTCGTATGCTTTTTCAAAATCAATTTTGAATAAAACCCCATCCATTTTTTTCCGCTGAAGTTCATGAATGGTTTCATGTAACACCACCACCCCCTCTAAAATATTTCTCCCTGGCATAAAAGCTGATTGGGATGGACGTACCACTTTGTGAGATACATATGTTACTCTATTAGTACCCACTTTGGTAAATATTTTAAAACTGACGTTAAGAAGACAAATAGGCCTATATTGCTCTATTCTACTCGCGTCTTCTTTTTTGGGCAATAACATGATGACTCCATAATTTAGTTTGAAAAGAGGTAATTGACCAACTTGTAATTGGGTACACAAAGCCATCAAATCGCTTTTGATAACCCCCCAAATTTTTTGATAAAACTCCACCGGGAACCCGTCTGGTCCTAGAGCTTTGTTATGTTCCATCTGAGATATAGCATCGAAAACTTCCTTCTCCGTAAAGTTAGAAGTTAAGATATCATTCTCCACCTCGGAAATCTGAGGCATGTCCTCAGTTCGAGACTCCTCCAAGGAAAAAAAATTAGGATCCGCTGCCCCAAAAAGCTTCTTATAATAATCTGATATGAAAGTTTTTAATTATCCTCTCCCACAATAGTTCCCTCATCTTGTTCAAGTTGGAAAATCCTCTTTTTACGGTGCTTGCCATTTGCAATTAAGTGAAAGTATTTTGTATTGGCCCCTCCTTCTGTAATGTCTTTTACCTTCGCTCTTTGCCTCCACTTTATTTCTTCGTCTCTCCTTAAATTTCCCAAATATTTTTCTGCCTCTTTTTTGGCCTCCATTTCGGCTACGCTTAGAGGATTTGATTCATCCTTAATATCTAATTCGTTAATGAGGGCCAACAATTTATCTTTGTTCTTCTTATACTCACCGCTCATATTCTTTGCCCATCCACGTAGGAATTGTCTAAGATGCCGAATTTTATTTTGCCAAATTTCAATAGGTGTTTTCCCACTATTAACGGACTCCCATTCTGTCCGAACAATATCATAGAATCCCTCATGGCGCATCCATGATAATTCAAAAGAGAAGTGAGATTTATTTCCGAGATGAGCCTGCTCCCCTGAATTGATGATCAAGGGTGTGTGATCAGACCCCGTTCGGGTCCGCGCATGAACAGAGACTAATGGAAATTTTTGTTCCCACTCGACGCTCGCAAGGAACCTGTCTAATTTCTCATAAGTCGGAACTTCTCTCCTGCTGGCCCATGTGTATTGTCTTCCGGACATTCTCAACTCCCTTAAGCTAAGGCTCTCAATGATAGCATTAAATATAAAAGGCCATCGCGCATTGAAATTGTCATTACTTTTTTCTTCCTGTCGTCGAATAATGTTAAAATCACCCCCTACCAACATAGGCAGCGTTTCATTTTCACAAATTCTGACTAACTCTGCTAGAAACTCAGATTTATTTGAGTCTTGTGCTGCACCGTAGACAACAACAAGTACCCACAAAAAACCGTCCTTTTTTTATTTGATTTGCAATTTAGCACAATAGTCACCAGCCACTATGTTAAGCACCGATAAAGTGGTGTTATTAATTCCAACCAAGATGCCTCCAGAGCGACCGTGTGGGGGTAGGCAGAACCACGCATAGTCTCTACCTCCCGCCAAATGACTTAAAAAAGGTGTGCTAAAGTTTTATCGCCCAGTTTCCAAAATAGCGAGAAAATCAAGGTTTTCATCCCAATTCCCAAATTTACGTGGTTCGTCCATGTCTGATTTTGAGGCTCCCCTTATTGAAGAACCCAACTTTGATCCTCATCAAACCCTTCCAAAGGGATGAGTTGTTGGTTGCAGTGAGTTGAGACAACATGTGATACTCATTTCGCTATAACCGAATCCACACTCCATCATCCTTCGTTGCAATCCTGTAAATCAATTACTAAGCAGGCATTTATTATTAATGTCAAGATTCTTCATGCTACCTCGTCGAACAAAAGATTCAACTTAGTTGCGCTAATCTTTTTTTGTTGTTAACTAGTAAATATGCATGTGCAGTGCATGGTGATATTAGCTAGGCGAGATGTTAATTGCTCATTGATATTAGGTTGTTGTTAACGCTCTGAAATGTGGTTAGTTCTCAAGATTGGGTCGATTTTGATTGACAGATCGACGTGATTAGAAGGTGGTGATGTTTGGATCTACCCCACTAGTGCTTTATAGTATCGTTGACAGAAAGTAGAAATCGACAAGAGTTTCTAACTCACCCTTTTTCCTTGTGAGAGAATAATCCAACATTGTTATTTGTTAGGTTGGTGATGGTAAGTCTAGTAGGCGACCATTTGCTGATCAGGAGGCAAGTGCTCCAGAATGGGAAATGATGGATAAGCTAATCCCAGCTAACTTACAGAGTGCATGCATCACCATAATGCACTATGCGATCACCTTTCCCGGCCGCTCTGCCCTTAAAATCTTTCTCTAGTTTATAAACAATCCCTACAATGCTTGCACATAAATGTCCATTAATTTGGTTCCCCACTAACTTGGGTCATATTTGTTGTTGTTGTTGCGAGGACAGAAACTAGCCGTTTGTCCAATCTAGCTACTAAAAAGAGAGCCACGCGATAAGGGGCATGCCAGCACGGGAACACAGACGACAGTGCTTGCTGCGTGCCTGCGTCGACAGTTTTTGCAGCTAGATTGCCGCATATATTCACGAAATACAACATGAGTCGACTGGTAGTTATTGGAAATCAAGAACGTATATCATGTAGTTTCTACAAACGACATGTAATTAAAACTAGATTTCAGAATAAAAATCAGCGCATTGCACTAGATTTTAAACAATTGGCCAACTGGAATTATTATTTATGAGAACAAAGAGCAGACCAGGCGCTTCTTAACCAGCGCAATCTCGGAATGCCAGTACGGCAATTTCATTAGAATGACTAGTTTAACGAGCAGAGAGCTGGATCAGTCGTTTCTTAACCAGAGCAAACTTATTACGGCATACCCGCAATAGCAGTTTGGCATTATAACTACCTAGATTGACCAGTTTAATAATTGTCGCTGACAATTAGACAATAGGTAGAGGGCCAGATCGCTGGAGTGAGTCATCACGCATTCATTGGTCAGTCTCGCACTCTCGCCTCACTGCTTCGCGCTGCGTCACGTACCACAAAGAAAATGGTGCCAAGAGAAGACATAGGGATGGAGAGATGTCTTTAGGAAGTAGCGGCGGCAAAAATAATCAACGCCCCACACAGCCTTCGGGGTACTGTAGCACTTTGCTACACTGTACACGCAAGCCTAGCCTCACGCCGAGGCAGCGGCCCTGGGGCCTAATACTGCTGTTGTCTCTAGGGACGTAAATTAGAAGGGAGTGACTAGGGCTCATGCGCATGTGACTCAGTTAAGACACATGAGTTGATATCAGCCTGCATATTCTTTTATAATTGGGCCTTTGTTTGTTTGGTTGGTTTTTGTCTAGTGAGTTTTAATGGACAGGAAAAAAAGTACATGTTGTCACAATATTTTTTAATTCGGGTTGGATTTTGTTGTACGTGTAGTCACGTATTAGTTTCTATATATTTTGAAAATATTTTATTTGAATTTAATTTTTTTATTAGATAAATAATGAAAATTTAAGTGTTTTTATATATTTTATTGTAAATTTAATATTTCGGGTAGAAAAAAATTCGGAACCAGTTGTGACTCATTGATGGACTTGCAACTGAGGAAAAAAATCGAACCCAGTTGCGACTCGTTGATGATCTTGCAACTGAGAAAAAAATCGAACCCAGTTGCGACTCGTTGGTGGACTTGCAACTGAAAAAAAATCGAACCCAGTTGCGACTCGTTAGTGGACTTGCAACTGAGAAAAAAATCGAACCCAGTTGCGACTCGTTGGTGGACTTGCAACTGAGAAAAAAAGTTAAACACAATTGCGACTCGTTGGCGGACTTGTGATTGAAAAAAAAATCAGACGCAGTTGCGACTCATTGGTGGACTTGAAACTGAGAAAAATAAGTCAGACCTATTTGCGACTCGTTGGTGGACTTGAACTGAGAAAAAATTCGGAACCAGTTGTGACTCATTGATGGACTTGCAACTGAGAAAAAAATAGGAACCAGTTAAGACTCATTGGTGGACCTGAAACTAAGAAAAAAAAAGTAGGACCCAGTTGCGACTCGTTATGGACTTAAAACTAAGAAAGAAAAAGTAGAACCCAATGAGGAATCTTTGGTGAACTTACAACTAAGAAAATAAAGTAAGACTCAGTTGCGACTCGTTGATAGACATGTAACTGAGAGAAAAAAGTAGATGGTTGACTATCAATTGGGTTTTGCGACATAAAACCTAGTTGCGATTCGATAAGCGACTTGCAACTGGGTTGGCGAAAAAATTCTAGTTGCAACCTTCGATCCACTCTCGTAGTTTTTAAAAACAGAAAAATCACACGACAAATGATTCAAATGTAACTTCAATATTTCACATGTACATGTGTTTTAGCAATTTCATATTAAAAAACTATATTTTATGTTAAAAAAATGTTTAATGTCTATTAAAAAATATTTTTCATATAATATAATAAATTAGTGAATATAAAAAAAATTCGTTATACATTAAATATTTTGAACTTATATAAAATATTAATGTATATTTAAAAGTAGTTCAGCATACTAAATTTATTTTAAGTATTTAATAATTATTCACCATATATCATGAAAAGTTGTAAAAAATCCAAAAAAAAAAATTCATTAAAATTTGAAACTGGAAAAGAAAAACGAAAGAAAAGAAAAACCAAAAAAATTGAAACAGAAAAAATAGGAAAAAACATAAGAGAAAAATTATGTGGGCCGACCCATCTTTCTATGCTACGAAATCACAGATATCTTTTCAAATAAAATTAGATAAGTACATTTGATTTCCAACTACAGGGAAAAAACAATTTACATGTGACTTTACTTAGGAAGACCGAAACCTTTAGGGTTCCCTTCGATTCTAATTTTAAAAACTTAAGTACATTTAGTTGAACAAAAGATGGTCTAAGGGCACCCTTAAGTTTTCAAATTTGCATGCCTAGGGACGCCCGTGACAAAGTGTGCATGCGCGGCCAGTGATGCTGCGAATCTTGTTATCTTGATTGTTCACTAAATCTTGGTCTTCTCTGTTGAAGTAAATTGTCTATCCCTTTTTATCAGTTCGAACTTTTGGTTGAGGTTGCTAATACATGCAATTCAATATGGTATTGATGCAGGAGGTCTTAGGATCAAATCTTGGCCAACACAAGAATTAAAATAAAATATTGTGCCTCCCCAAAACATACGTCACAATAGGCCAAAGGGAAAAGACGTAGGGTGAGTGTTGAAGTAAATTGCCTAGCCCTTTCCATCAGTTTGAACTTTTGGTTGAGTTGACTAGTGCATGCAATTCAATATGGTATCAACACAGTAGGTCCTAGGATCAAATTATTTCCAACGCAAGAATTAAAACGAAATATTGCGGCCCCCCCAAAAAATGCGTCATAATAGGCTAAAGGGCAAAGACGTAGGGTGAATGTTGAAGTAAATTGTCTAGCTCTTTCTATCAGTTCGGAATTTTGGTTGAGTTGGCTAGTGCATGCAATTCAATATGGTATCAGCGCAGGAGGTCCTAGGATTAAATCCTGGCCAACACAAGAATTAAAGTAAAATATTGTGGCTCCCCAAAACATACGTCACAATAGGCCAAAGGGCAAAGACGTAGGGTGAGTGTTGAAGTAAATTGCTTAGCCTTTTCCATCAGTTCATACTTTTGGTTGAGTTGGCTAGTGCATGCAATTCAATATTCTGTTCGATTTTATTTTTTATTGGCATCGCTCTTTATGCACTTTCTCTATATACAAATCTTGGTTTCTCTTTCTCGAAAAATAAATCTTGGTTTCTCTTCGATTCTGTTTTTATGGCATCGTTATTTTCGCTATATGCGTGTCGCCTGAATTTTATATTTGTAAGTCAATTTTATGATTGTTGGTCTTTGCTTTGTGAATTTCACTTCTTTATTTATTGTTGAAGTGGCTTTTGATGTCTTTTTTTATTGAACCCCAATTTGGGTTAGTCGATTTTTTTTCTAGGGTTGATTCACCGCCGTGTTTCGCATTATTTATTTTTCCTTTAGGCCATGCCCATCTTGTGCAGAGAGATGAGAGGCTCTCAGTCTCTCACTCTATCAGGTCTTCTTCCTTTCTCGGTTCTTTCCTTCTTTTTTCTAGGGTTTGTTGATCTTTCTTTCGCCCCCACCCATTTCATTGATTTCTGCCTCAATTTTTGTTAGATTTGTTGATTGCTTGAGTTCTATTTCTTGTATTGATGTGAATCTATGGGATTTCGCACGGTTGCATTTGGTAAGGGTTTATCTTCTTCGTGTGATTGTGCTCGGTGAGGCTTATTTTAGCTTCAGCTACGTGTTTTTTCATCTATTTTGTTTATCTCTCGATTCCCCCATGTGAACAGTGTGTAGATTAGTCTATGTATGGATCTATCTTTGTTTTTCTTATCACCCCGTCACCTTTGATTTTCGTGGGGAGTCCATAAGATGTTATGTCGATTACTTTGTGCTTTGTTTCTGTCATTTTCGCCCTTGATTTTCATGAGAAACTACAGGATTTGTGTACCTTAGTGATTTATGTACTTTGATTTTAGTCATTAAGCTCTTTGTAGCTAGCATTGTTTATGCTTTCCATATATAAATCCCTAAATGTCTAGCTTGTACAGGTAGGAGCTAACTATTTAAGGTTGGACAAAGATAACCTTAGATGTTTTTAGCCCTTCTTTTCCACTTCTATCAGCGTAAGAGCATATATTTAAAGGGGCAAAGCTTGTAAGTTTGTGGTGTAGTGTTATAGCAGAACTACGCAAGTTTTGTTTGTATCTTTATTTTTCTTGTCTATCAATGGATTTGCATTTCTATTCGCGAGGTGATCATTTGTATGTGCAAATTGTTCTTTCCATTTTATGCCTATTTTCTAATTCAATTTTATATCATCCATGCATGTGAATTTCAAATCCAGAGAAATCATGGTTCAATTTGAGAAGTGAGAAAACATTATGACTTAAACTAGGAGGATGAGGAAATAATTACCCAGATTAGGAAGTTTTTTCATTTTATATGGTTGTTCCTCTTATCTCCCTTGTAATTTCTTCCTTGTCCTTCCAGATCTGAGCTCTAATGGTTGTTCATGGCGGAGCGATGCGTGTGGAAAAAGTAAAAAAGAAAGGAAAGAAGTAATGAAAGGATATATGCATTGTCTAGGTTTTGGTGTGACTGGAATAGGCCAAATTTGGGTCCATTTTGGTTGGGTTTTTGTTGGACCAAGTTTTGTTCCATTTTTGGTTGGGTTTTTCGTTGCGCCAAGTTATGTTTCGTTTGGTGCGTTTTGGGTTGTACAACACAATCGGTTGACTTTAAATTTGGAAGAATTCAGTTATGCTCATACAAAGCTTGGCTAACTAAGAGCTTGCTTTGCTTGACAACTAAATGCATCCCTAATATTGTTTATTTTTTCATTCCAAACCAGTAAAATGCTAATCCATAGAGGGTAAACTGAATTTTCGTCTATATGGCTGGCCAAGCTTTGCAATATAGCAACTCCAAACTGAAATTGAATTCGGGCAATGTAATAAATGCAGCGGCCAACTGATCTTGGTTGGCTTTCTAAAGTTGTCATGGAAAATTATAAACTTTCAACCTTTTTTTATTAAATAACGGAATGTTAACTACATCACCATGCCGGTTTATTTAACTTTTTTCCTACGTTTTTCAATCAATGCCAACATTTTTTTTATTTTCCCATAGTTCACATAGTTAGATAAAGAAATTGAACTATGTGTTTCTATTCTAACATTTTTTAGTTTTTATATATGCAGGGAATGGCATTGCTGGGCTTTACCGGTTCGTCGCCACTCTAAGGGTCTACTACCATGGAAGCACTCGGGCTGAGGGTGGTTCTGCTCGAACGATTTTTGTTTGATCCATGTCAATCACTAGTTGAGGGGTACCCCTCGCCGAGATCACTCACGCGCGCGCCAAATGGCGTGTTCTGGTGCACTTCAGAATTTTCCTTTAGTCCTTCCGCGTTCGACACATGACGCCTTCCAGACACACAGCCGTAGCCACAGCCACACGCACATCCACAGGCCTAGCCACAACCACGAACGCGGCCACAGCCCGAACCACAGCCCAAGCCCAAGCCATAGCCCAAGCCACAACCTCAGTTCGAGCGAGTCACATGTGCAGCCACACGTGCAACCACAAGTCTCACGCAGCCACAGATGCAGCCACACGTGCAACCACATGTCCCACGCAGCCACAGATGCAACCACACGTGCAACCATAGTTCACGCGCAGTCCCAGTTATTGCTTGGCGCGAATATAATCAAAACGCGACACGTGACGGCTTTAGAACGCACTGAAAGTAACCTTTGCGGAGGCGCGCGAAAATGTACCCTTTAGCTAGTTATTCCCTTGATCCATGCTGCCCCAGGAACAAAATGTTCGGGCTGGATTTATCCGGACCTTTCGTTCGGCTAACAACGGCGTCCATTTCCTTCTATAATTGGTTGGCCGAGCTTTGCCATGTAGCAACTCCAATCTAACAGTACGTATCAAATTCGGGCAATGTAATAAATGCAGCATGACGGATTGAAAGAAAATTTCATCAGCCAAATTGCAAAGGGAGTTACAAAGAAAAGATGAAAACTAAAGAGATACGCAATAGTTTATTGCCCCTTATTCATTCATAGTTCTTCTTCATCGGCGCATGACAAATCTAACACATTCATCTAGCTAATAACAATCGCCCGCGCTCATGGACGTGCAGAAGACCGGATTCCAGCCAGCGGAGGTCGTATGCAATGGGCTTTGCAGTCATCCAACGTCCCAAAGCATTGGTTATCGGGGTAACACAGGAAGCACGACGGGATGGTGTCACTCTGGTAGCACGTATCGTCGTCGATGTCATTCACGCCAATGCCTCGACCTACAAAAACATCAAGGAAAATACACACTTAATATTTGGACGCATAACCATGCGATTACACACTATGGCTTAGGTTGAAGACTTGCTTATAGTTAAGCAATGAATGAATGGATCGAAAGCACAGCAAGAAGGCTCTGCGTTAGTGCCACTTACATTGTGCATGAACAGCGCAGCATAGGAGAAGGAACAATAGTGCATGGACGTACTTCCCCATGGATATATGATTACAGCTTCAAACGCTTGCCAGCAGTTTGGTTTTTGCCGAAACTATCGGGTTCTTGCGTTGCATATATATATATATATATATATATATATATATATATATATATATATATATATATATAGTGAAGCTATTCATCACCCAGGGTACAGAATAATTTATTCTTCACCCGAGGTAATTTTATATATAGATAGAGAAAGAGAGAGATTTACACATATGTTAAAATTGTAATGTATTAATTGGTATAGATAGATATCGATTGAGTAAGAAAAATAGTATTAATTGGAAAAGATAGATGTTCATTGAGCATTAATTGATTGATTGATTACAGTCCGTTTCCTTCCAAAGTTGTTTGGGCGTCTAGTCTTACCTGGCGGTACGGTGGATGCAAATCGGAAAAAAATCCTATGAGACCGGGTCTCATAGGCATCAGGTGAGACATTGCTGATGACACGTGGTCTATCTAATCTCAGCGCTAATCCAATTTCGCCCATCAGTTATCAATCCGGCTCGAAGCAACCCAGCCATGGAGACGCGTCTCAGACATTCTTTTCAGTTTTTCACCGCCATTGCCACCGGCCTCCCTTTGTTTTTAAACCCTCAGCGTGATGAAATCCGAGCGCCGCCGCCCCCAACCCCTCCCCCTGCCTCGCCGCCGCCCGAGGATGGCGCCGGCAAAGGCCGCACGCGCTCCGGGGAAGGTGGCGGCGGAGCTCTCTTCCCTGCTTCGGGCGTCCTCGTCAGAGGAGTAATGGTGGCGCGCGGATCTGGATCTGGGAGCCCGCCTCCCGTGGCGCCGGCGGCGGTTCCCCGGCGGCCGTCGCGTGGCTTTGGCGTGGCGTGGCGTGGGGCGCTGCTTGCCGCGGCTGGGCTAGCCGCGTGGTCGGGGGCGGCCCGGGATGGGCGTGGTCATGCTGCACGGAGTGCAGCGGCGCGGCCCTCTGCTCCGGCGCCGAGCGGTTCGCCGGAGGATGCCGGGGCGGCGGCCCCGGGTCGGTTGTGGTGCTGCTCCACATCTGGAGCTCTCGTGGCGTGCTGCTAGACGTGCGGGTGATGGCGGCATGGCCGGCGTCCTTGGTGGTTGACGGAGATGGGAGCTTCACGCAACGGAGATGGTTACTCGTGTTGGCTTGAGGTAGTTCCGGGCGAAAGCCTCGAACTGACTTTGTCGGTTTCATTGACGGCGGCGCTTTCGGGCGTCGTTTTTCCTTCTTGAAGGCGTCTTCGTGGAACTCCTCTGCCTTGCGAGGAGCTTGGGCAATGACGGCGACATCGGCGTTTCCCCCTTGGGGCGTTGCTTGGGAGAGTCAGCTACTGTTTTGTTGCGCTTGGATCTCTTCTGCGTCCGGCTGGTGGATGCCGGGGCGGCGGCCCCGGACGGTTGATGTAAGTCGAGGCGGCGGCCTCGGAAAGCGATGTGTGAGCCGTCCCCATGAGGTGGGGCATCGACTCGGCCTTCGTTTGGATGGCAACCCTGAGGCACCAGGGTGGAAGGTTTGTCGGTCCGGTCGACGCGCTCCAGTAAGAGCGGTTGGACGTTACGTCGGGGCGGCGGCCCCAGAGGCGGTGCGACGTTCGTGGTCTGCGTGCATTTGTCCTGTGCAGCATGGGCTGCGTGCTTCCGTATCGTGCCGGCGTTGCATCTTGATAACCCACAACTGCAGGGGATCGAGATAGTCTTCGCGGATAAGATAACCCAATTTATTGATTCGACTCAAGGGGATCCAAAGAATATCAACAAGCTTTAATAGTGGAGTTGTCAGTTCCACCGCACCTGAGATACACTTATGTGACACCCCCAAAATCAGACCGTGTACAGTAATCATACACGCAAGGTACACGATCGAGATCAGAGACTCACGGTGAGATATCACAACACAACTCTACAAATAAAATAATACAAACTGTATAATACAAGCCAGGGGCCACGAGGGCTCGAATACAACACCTCGAGAGCACAAAGTTAGCGGAAGCAATAGTATCTGAGTACAGACACAAGGTACACATGATCTGCCTTAAGAAGGCTAGCACAAAACAACAACGATCGAAAAGGCGAGGCCTCCTGCCTGGGAACCTCCAAACTATTCCTGGTCAAATGGGAACTCGAAGTCGTAGAAGGCATCGGGGATCTTCACGTTGCGGTGGTCGGCATCGGGGAACTCCTGCTCCTGGACTCCAAGGCTCCAATGTCGACTGCAGCGGCCGATCAGGCAAAACAAATAGGGGGAAATAAAGCAAGGGTGAGTATCTAGCATACCCGCGAGTATTACGTCCGCTACTAAGCATTTATGCATTTGTATCAAATGGAAAGGGGAGGCTGTATATAGTGGACTGCAAGGTAGAAATTCAGAATAATTATAAGAAGCTAGGCCTATCGAAGACTAGCATCTTCCGACGAGTCTTGAAGCACAAGAAGAGAATAGCCAACAGTTCAATAGCATGAATGTAATAACAATGTAGCAGAAATTGCTGCAGCATTGTATAATAGTAAGTTGTATTAGATAATAATTATATATTCCTCCGAGATCCCCTCCTCGACTTCCCTGCGAGGAAGAGAAACTGGAACCAACAGTTTAATAGTAGTAGTCTGTAGTAGTAGGCTCTGGCTTCAACATAAAGCGTCCTGTTACCGTGGACACGGCTATTCAAATAGATCAAACTCCCTGCAGGGGTGCACTACTGTTCAGCCTGCACGCTCGGATCTCCAGGGTGGCATACACCTTGTTAGGGAATGCCCCACCGAGGCTATCCGACACGCCGAGACCCATCCTACGACTCATCAGAGAGGTCCCCGCCGGTCTAAAGTCCTAAGTGCAAGGGGGTCTTGGACCGTCGCCCCTCACCCTCCGGTTCGTTGTGTGCCAGGTGATTCCACGCAACTCTTCCAGGATGCGGATCGACCTAACCACAATGATGAACTGGACGTCTTTCAGAGCTTTCGAACGAGACCACAACGCGGAGGGCCCACACCATAACCCCACGTGAAGGTAGTGCGTACAAGCCTTTGCGGCCTCTCAAGTCATCCACCTGAACCATTAATAATTTTATTATTATCTGTCGGGACAAACGTTATCGTTGCCCCTTATCTGGGTGATTCGCTGACAACGACAGCAACCATGACCACCAGTAACGTCGGTGCCTGCCCTGTCGTCCCACCAACTCGTGCAGTTACCAACAAGGTGAACCGTCTCCTTACCTTGTCTCGCGTTTGATCCGAAGAGCTCGACTTTCGTACAACAGGATACCTATCGGCCACGAACAGTACCAGGCCCTCCGCACACCGGTGGAATACACCTGACCTGTCCTTCCGCTAAGATACCCTGCGCGGGCACCGTTGGGTCACCTGACTCCTTACCTGTAAAGACACCAGTTGATTCGAGTGCCTACCATCAAGTGAAACCAGGAGGAATCACCCTCGATGGTACACTTGAAGAGGTTCGACAGAGACATCAGCGGAATGAACTAAAGAGGAATATTCTCGTATCACCCCGGTGGTGCCGAGACACCAGCAGAATGAACTAAAGAGGAATACCCTCGTATCATCCTAGTGATGCTACGCTACTGAGCCGACGAGAGTGAAATACGAGTCCGTCCACCTGTAAGTCAAACTCGAAGCGACTCGGCAGAGTCTCGCCGTTGTAGGTTCCCTAGGGCGTGTGCATTGATCTGTAACTGTTGCAGTTATAATATTTTGTAATCCGCGTTCACTCACCAGAGTGATCACAACCCGCTATCTAATCCTAGCTAACAATGCGCAGGGTTCACTGCTGAATATTATATATATATTTATAAGGCAGCATAGGACAAGGAAAGGTACATCAAGGGGCGACAAAAACAGGCTATGCAATTGAATAGGATTGTAACTTAGCAGCAGCAGTAACCATGCCTAGTGCAAGAAATGTACGGAAAGATAGGCGATATCTGGGGAAGAGAATGACTCTGCTTGCCTGGAAGCTCGACGATAGTGGTACGGTCGTCGACGAAGTAGTCGTACTCGGCAGCGATGTAGTCGGCGGCAGCAACGAGGTCTATCGGAGAATAAAGGGGGGGAGAAACAATAAATACACATCAATAATAGCAATACAATTGTATGACATAGCAGATATAAAGCAACGAGGCTCTAACGCAGTGTTCGGTGATTTGCTCGGAGCAGGAATTTATCCGGGGATGACTCATCAGTACCGGTTGATTACCGAACCGATGATCCGGAGGGGAAGGTTCCATGTCTGCAGTGTTAGAGACATCTGACAGACATGTGGATAGTGTATCCGTGCTAGTTGATACATTCTGAATAACTTTCGTGTTCAGAACATTTTCATCTGGAAAGTTTTACCGGTACCGGGAATTACCGACCGGGTTCACCGGAGGGGAAATGTTCCACGTTCGGTAGGTTAGAGGTGTGCGGTGGGTATACATATAGCGCATTCGTATTCGTGATATTTTTCTGATCAAGTTTGATGTATAAATTATTTTCATCGGAGTTACAGATTAAAAGATATTGATTTTCAAAGTTATATTCAATTTAAATAATTTTCTGGATTTTCTTTTAATTATTAAATCAACATTATCCAAAGACTTATCCAAAACAGTGCAGTGACATGTGGGGCCACCCTGTCATAGTCTGATGCCTTTGACTGGTCAACTGACCAGTGGGTCCCACCTGTCATACACACAGGGTTAATTAACCAGTTTATTTAATCGAGAGAGTTATTTAAAGGGGTTGGGCCCACCTGTCATACACTGATTATTTTCATTAACTCATTTAACTTAATTTCCTACAGGTGGGACCCAGCTGTCAGTGACAGTGACAACTAACAGTTTCATTAATTTAAACAAATGGCCCAGGGCCCACATGTCATAGACCCAAAGGGTTATTCTATTCTAATTAAACAGAGATAATTAGTTAGGGGGTGGGGTCCACCCGTAAGTGACTGGGGGTTACAATTGGTTTTATTAGCAGGGGCATCTGCCAGAGGGCACGCCGGCGGTGAACTGCGCCACGGCGGCGACGTCGGTTCTAGCGAGAGGAGCCGCGGTGAGGTGGGCGAGGTGTGGCCTCGCGTGGGAATGCGCACGCAGGGGGGCGGCCAGAGCGCGATGAACGCAGGGCCGAGGCGTGTGAGCACGCGCCCCGCCATGGAGGGTGTGGCGGCTCCCGGAGCAGGGGGTACTGCGGGGGCGCGGGGTCGTGGCCGCGTGCGGCAGGGCGCGCGCGTGCCCACAAGGAAGCGCGACGAGAGCGCGCCCTCCACGGGCAGAAGACACGGCGAGGGCGGCCATCCATGGCGAGCACGGCAGCGCCGGAGTACGACCAAGGTGGGGGTGGTAGCCCAGTGCGACAAAACCAGCGCGAAGACATGCAAAACGACGGGGAGCTCACAGTGGAGCGGATGGCGAGCTCGGGGAGGCGGAGCTTGTGCTACCGGCGACGAATTCGTCGATGCAGTCCGCGGCGGCCGACGGAGGAACGAGTCCGATTCGCGGCCTCCGGTGCGTCCTGGCCCGAGCTTGAGGGTGGGGGGGAACTGGAGGAGGACGGCGGCGGTCCTGGACGTGGTCTCGGGGCTCGGCGAGGGGGTTGGCCGCGCCGGTAATGACCACGCGCCCACGACTGCGCGCGGTGGGTCCGGCCAGAGAAGCAGGGGCGGCGCGAGGGGAGGATGCGGGGTGGCTGGGTTAGGGTTGCACCAGGGGGCTTCGACCCTCTTATACACGCCGGAGGCTCGCCGGATGCGTGCCACGGCAGCGACCATCGCGGTGGCCGGCTCAGATGGTGACCACGGGGTCACCATGAGCAGTGGGAAGGGGGAAACGAGTGGGAGGGGGGGGGGGGGTAGATGGGCTGGCTGGAGGGGTGGGCTTCACCCAGAGCGAGGTATAAGGGTTTTCCCCTTTTTTTTGAATTTCTTTTCTGTTCCTTTTGTTTTCTGTTTCTATTTGTTAAACCTCCACTTGATTTTTGTAATAGGTAAAATGAGTCCAACTATTAGGGTTACATGATACTACAGTGCCACAAAATTTTTGGTGGCATAATAAAATCATTTGGGTTTTTGTTTTATTTAAAAAGGATTAAAAATGGCTGGTTTAGACACCGTTTGTTTTGTTTGCCAGATTTAAACAAAGTAACAAAATACCATTGCTATTTTATTGGGACCTACTGATTTTTAGACATTTAATAAAAGTGGTTGCACTATTTTTGGATTAAGTTTTATTTCCACTTGTATTAGGAATTTTTATTTGGTTTGAATTTGAACAAGCTTTGATCAAGGTGATCATCACATGCCTAATCATGGTGACATGGCAACAGTAAAAGTGATTACTGTAGGTGATTACTGTAGTGTGACACCCGGGGTGTTACAAATCTCCCCCACTACAAAGAATTCTCGTCCCGAGAATTGAAAGGTAGTGGAAGGGGTAAAGCTTTGGTTTCGTATTCTAACGAATCTGCTGGGTCTTGTTTTTCTTCTCGAAGCAGTTAATCCTTCTCGTTGACGTCTTCATTTCTCTGCATCGGTGCATCTCGACGAGTTGTTATACTTCCTACGGGGCTTCATCGTCCCTACGAATAGGTGCAGGGCTCTCCGGAAGGAAGGAGGTACGAGAACCTAAAGTTAGTGTTAGAAAAAATCATTAACCTGAAAGAGGAGAGAGGTTAGAGTTCCAGAGTAAAGGTACGGAGTAAAAGATCCTAATACCACCCAGTTTGGCGACGTGGGCCGATAAGCCACACGACAGTGTTAGTAAAGTAGTTTTGCAAAGAATAGACTTGACTTTGACCAAGGAGTTGGAAGGGGGTATCCTACAGGCAGTCAGCTCAGATACTGTCGTCGATATGTAACGGTAGATGCCATGGGGATGGCTAAAGAGGGGGACAAACCGAGGTTAGTTTCGATGGTTCCGGAAGCGAGAATGGGAACACACGGTGAGACACCACGATGTACCCAGGTTCGGGGCTCTCCGTAGAGATAACAACCCTAGTCCTGCCGAGCTAGCTATATGCAATAACTCTGGCTACAATGAATGCTCCTTGAGCTGTTTGAGAGGAAGAAGAAGAGGGCCTTTGGTCTCTACTCTCTTCTTTCTCTCTCTGGTGGGTGAGATTGTAATAACTGATCCGTCTTCCCCCACGCAGGAGGGGTACCCGGGGCTCTTATAGGCCGAGCCTGGGGTACAAAAGTAAATATACAAGAGGAAGGGCCCAGCTGTCTGTCTCAGATCAGCTAGAGACCTAACATCGTGCTTCTCTGGATGACCCGATGTAGACTTGCGGCTCGCCATACTGCTATCCGTAGACCTCGGTAGTGAACAGTGAAGCTAGATACTTAGGCCTGTCGGCCTGTCCGTGTGATCGGCGCTGGAGGAGACCGCACACCTCTGATAGTCCCGATCTTCAGGGATTGTGCATTGAATGCTCTTGTACCAGGTGTCCGACCTGGACCTCGGATCGGATGTTTCTCTTCTTACTTCGGCCGGATGCCCCTGGGTGAGGCCGATTGCGCCCTCTCTAGGGCAATCGACCCCACTTGGAACTTGTTTAGCTCGGCCTTGATTAGATCGGTGACCATCAGGTCGGTGATCTTTGCCTTGATGAACGGTTTCCCTTGGGTGACCTTACCCGGGGGTCATACCCCCGATAGTAGCCCCTGAAGTTGCGGAGGTCCCGCCGAACTCAGAGATGGCGAGGCCTGCACAGGTTCCTTATAAAATGCACTCTTTGTTTCTGACCGGTTGCTCCAATCGACCGGTTTCTTGCTACCTGCCGATTGCTCTTGATCTTCCGATTGCTCTTGATCTTCCGATTGTTCTGTATCTTCGTACCAACTGCTCTTAATGGGCCGATTGCGCTCAATTGGCCGATTGCGCTTGACCTCCTCGACCGATCCGCCCAACGGTTGGTTTGATTGGAATGTTGACCGAACTTGCCGCTTAGAATTCGCCGAATAATACGGGACGTCGTGCCACGATTTGACATGCCATAACCGCTGCCTCGGCCCACGCGCGCACGTCCCGTTCCATCTGCCGGATCTTCTGTGCTCTGAACTGATGCCGCTCTGTGGATACACGCGGCCACACCGCCTGCCAGATCGGCACACCCGATCCCACTACCTCCTCGCCGCGCCTTTAAATATCCACCGGGGTGAGAGATGCGTTTCGCACCCCTCACTCCACCATCTTCCTTGAGCTCTCCTCCATTTCCTCCGCCACCGCACTGCTTGCTCTGCCGTGCTGCTGCCATTGCCCCCGACGCCAAGAGCCACCGCGCCGAAGACCGGTCTGCTGCACTCCACCGCCATTGCTACCGCTCCTCCTCCACCACCATAGGTGGACTTGGATCTCGTTTTCCGCCGCCTTCGCCGCCGTCTTCTCCGCCGCCGCCACCTTCTTCCTCGTCTCCGTCTCGCTCCTCTTCGCCCACCACAGAGTCCGACGCCTCCATGGGGGACGCCGCCGCCGTCGGTTCCCAGAGGGGAGCTTCGAAGGGATCCAATATGACGGAGATGTAGATCGCGCTCCTCCGTCGGTCTCGCAAGATTCCGACGGACCTTGACTTCCGTGTTCCTGGCGACGAGATTGTGCCCGCGCCCCGGGACGGTGAGCGTGTTGTCTTCCTCACGCATTTCGAGCGCGGATTCGGGCTCCCGGTGAGCCAATTCTTCCATGACTTCCTCTCCTTCTACCGCCTGCAACCGCACCACCTCGGAGAAAACGCCATTATGCTGCTCTCCACCTTCGTGGCACTGTGCGAAGGTTACCTCGGAGTCCGGCCCACCGTTGGGCTCTGGTGCCGGCTCTTTCATTTCCGCAGCTTCCAAGTGGGCACCGGTGTGCATACTATCAACCCCAAGACCAAGAAAAAGGAAGAAGTAAAGGTGATGGCCGAATGCGGCAGCGCCACCATATACCTCCGCCAAGTCGGACTCTATCCTCACCCCCAACTGCCTCAGTCCATCAAGAATTGGCAGACGGGGTTCTTTTAAGTCTCCTTACCCCGGAACCAAGATTTGCTGAATCTTCCTGAGTTCTGTCTGCCACCTCCGACTGCAAAATACCACTGGGCTGAAAAACCAGGGGACGGGGACACCGATCTGGACCGTCAAATGGCTTACATCCAGAAGCTGATGGAGCAGGGGCAGCAGCCCGCTGATCTGGTGGTGACCTGGATCTTCCCCCGAGTGCTCCCGCTGCAACGCCGCTGCCACTGGATCTGTGACATGCATCTTCGCCTCGACCCCACTCGGATTTCCACCTTCCGAATAAACGAAGATGAGTTCATCCGCCGAATCAACAGTATTACCAATCTCAAGGTTGGTGAACCTTTCGAGTTCGGAATGAAACCTTACAGCCGATCTCGGCCCTGCCCCGAGGTATGCTCTAATTATGATCTTTTACTTTAGCTTTTCTTTCCTTCATGCTAACTTTGATCGGATCCTTCTCCTCAGGAATTCCTGGCCTCTAGGCTCATGCAGGATGTACAGTCCGCCTCGGGCTATCACCCTGACCGAGCTGAAGAAGATGCTCAAGATGTGGAGCTTGAGGAAGAGACCGAATCCGAGACTGAAGCCCGAACTGCTTCCCTCGGACTCGGATTCAAAAAGCCGGGTGAGTCTGATTCCTCCGTCAAACGCTTCATGGCCGAATGGAGTAGTGATTCTGATCCTCTTGGTGACTTCGGCGCAGAATCTGAACCGGCCGACCAGATGCTGCCCAAGGGGAAACGCCCCCTACCAGATGACGGTGGCCCCTCCAAGGTTGCCAAGAAGAAAGGGAAGACATGCACGCGCCGAGCCGCCCCCGAGATTAGTGGCCCTATTCTTTCTCCCACTCCTCTGAACATTGCTCGCCCTGACTTCTCTATGGCCCGATTTGCTGCTCAACTGCCCCGAGCTGCTGGGTATGATTCTCTTCATCTTTTTGTTTCTCTTGACTCTGCATATACTGCTTTTCTCACTTGTGCTTTTTATTATAGGGCTGCCCGATCTGTTGATCCTGCGGGACCTGGGGGTGTTCCGACTGCTCCCCCTGCCCCCTCTGCTGCAACTCCTCGCACAACCCCTGCGACCTCGGCCACCTCCAACGTGCCTGCGCCTGCTCGTAAGAGAGGTGCCGCCGACACCCACAAGGCTGAGCGGGCCAAGAAGAAAGCTGCTGCTGCCGCGACCCAAACGCGACCGATTGCTCCACCGCCAACCTCTGCTGTTCTTCCGACTGCTGGCGCGCAGTCGGCCACTCCTGCCCCAACCACTGCTGTTGCTTCTCCGATTCTGCTGGACCCTTTTGGCATCGCACATGTTGATGTGCCGGTGCCAGATCGGCCTGCCGCTGATGCTCCTCAGCCTGAGGCTTCTCCAACCCAGGCCACTGCCGCCGACACGACTATTGCCGCTGGCTCGGAGAGTGCTGCTACTGCCTCCACCGAACCAGCAGCTTCTCCATCCGCTGCTCCACAACCCGCTCATGCCGTTGCCGGATCCAACGCTTCTACAACACCATCCTCCGACATCCTTGCTCGCCAACCGCCGTCCAACCGCCAGCTCGTACTGGCCGACCGGTTCCGCGAAGCATACTTTGGTGCCTCCGATTTCTCGCCCGTCCGACCTGCTGCCGATTCGGCCACTCCTCCGCCTCCTGGTTCCGAGGACCAACTTCCGTCCCAGCTTCTGGGCCGGTTGGGTGGTCTTGCCACTGACATCCGATGCTTCGCTGATGGGGCGCTGGGTCGAATCCTTGTCTCGAACCACTCTGTTACTGTAAGATTTCTTGTCAGTGGGGGCGCGCCTAGCGCACCCACTGGGTGTAGTCCCCGAGATTCAGGCCGATTGCTTGCAATCTGTTCGGATCTTCATTTCTCTTTATTACCCTATGCTTTTGCTTTAGATCTGATCGGCCCATTTTTCAGGCCATCTGTGATAGACGTAAATCTGTATTTGAAGAGCTTCTGGCCGCTTATTCAGCGGGTCAGAAGTCCATTGCTGCGCTAAAGAAGAATGCCGATACCCAAGCTGCCAAGATTCAGAAACTCACAGGTATATTTTGCTTGTCCTTTCTTGTTTCTTCCGATTGTGGTTACATCCTTACTCCATTGCAAACTTGTAGCTGCTGCCACTCGCTCCTCCGAGCTGGAGGCTGCTCAGAAAAGAATCTCCGAACTGGAGACCCAGCTCGGTGAGAAAAATGGCCAGCTCGGCCGCGCCGAACAAGACAACCAGCGCCTAGCTGCTGCCGAAACTGAGCTGCAAGCCAAACTTCAACAAGCCGCCGACGATCTTGCCGCTGCCCGACCCTCCCATGAACATGAACTTCAGAGGCTCTCCGATGCTCGAATTGAGGTTGAGGGACAACTTATGAAGGAAAGGGATGCCGCTGTCAAACGTGCTGAAGACATGGATGCCCAGCAGATCATAGAAATCCAGCGTGCCTAGGCTGGTGTTGATCATGCGCTCTCTTACCTCCACCGAGTAGACCTCAGCCTTGCAGGTAACTTTTGTTTTGTTGTATTCTGATCTGACTTTACCGTTTCCCGAGCTAACTTCACTCTCCGATTTGCTTTTGCCAGATGCTTGGTGTTGTAAATATGCCCTAGAGGCAATAATAAAATGCTATTATATATATATTTCCACGTTCATAATTAATGTTTATATTTCTGTGCTATAATTGCAATGACCCTGACTGTGAGATTCAGAAGAAAACTCATTTGCATGTGTGGAAATGTAAACACCAAGAGTTCCTGGTTTATCCTCTAAGACCAGCTCATGTGCTAACTGATGATTACGTTTTCTTAATCATGAACATTGTTCTTGTAACAAGGATGTCAGTAGCAATGGGAACATATTGTTAGCAGAACAATGATGTTGAACCGACCCCAGTATTGAATGATATACTTAGAGATCACATCGTAACTACATTATAAGTCATATCATGAAATGTTTTCATATACGTAATTCCTTAGACCATGAGAGTATCGAGTTGCTTCACATAGGAAGACATGCTTTGGTTCTTAGATGAATCCTCCCGTAAATGGGAAGTAGTAAAATAAGTTCTGGGTATGTCAGATGGTGTGGCTAGTGACTGTGATAGTTCAAGAATGGGATTTGCTCCTTCACGATGAAGAAGATATTCACTTCGGGCCCACTCGATATGATGGTATCCATTATAGTCTGGCCAGACGCATTGTGATTCAGTCACGGGGATACCGGAATACGATAACGAGAAAATGGACAAACGAGCAAAGAGGATAACGAGTGGCTTGTGATCAAGAAGTTGTTACACATGGGTGCCAAACATCTCTCCTCTAACTTTGTCATATATCACGAAGCAAAGGGAATGGTACATGAATAAACATAATGGTTCACTCGAAGTTTCTTCGTGTATGTGCGGGAGTCAACATGGGTGTCCATGGCTCCGCTGTTGATTATTGGCTATTGACAAAAGGCTGTTGACCTATGTCCGGAAGATGTTCTGAGTCATGTCCGCATTATACCGAACCTATTGGGTCACACACTTAACGAGCAGTAGTCTGTTAGAATACTAGTATGGTAGAAGGTTTACTGGAAGCAAAGCAGAATAGTTCATACGGGTACCGGAAGTAGTTCCGGAGATTTATGGAATTGTTCATAAGGGCACCAGAAGTAGTTCTGGGTATTTAAGGATATGTCCGGATCACTCTGGAGTAGTCCCAGGTGGTTCCGAATCATATGAGAATGGTACTGGGGAAGTCCTGGATCAACCGGGATAGTTTCTGGATAATCGCTGGGCGTCCTGACAACCTTCGCGGTCATCAGGTGGCTTAAATTGTAACTCGGATGGTTTTGTAAACTATCCGGATGGCTCCAGAACGTCCGAGAACGGTCCCGGAAGGTCCTGGAAGTGCTCCAGAAGTGTCCGGAATGTCCCGAAACGGTCCCGATATGTCCCGGAAGGTCCTGAAAGCTTCTAGAAGGTCATGGAAGGTTCCGGAAGGTTCCGGGCAGTACCACCCACTCCCCTGCGCCCCTAGCCTTGGGGGGCAAGCCACCTAGGCTGCCCTGGCCGGCCAAGGGGTGGGGGGCGCACCAAGGGGAAGGAATCCCCCTCCAGGTGGAAAGTCCAACTCTCCAATATGGCAGGTTTCCGGTGGGAAGGTTTGGGAGGTTTGGGAGTCCAAGTTGGACTCCCCACCCCCCTTATTGCGCCCCAAGGGCCTCTTGGCCACCTATATAATGTGGGGGAGGGGTGGGGGGGCGCAAGACAACTTGTCCCTAAGGCCTATGCGCCACCCTCCCTCATCTAAACCCCGTTGCTCCACAATTAGACCCCGGTTTAGACGCTGTTCTAGATCGGAATCCATTAGGGTTTTCTCCCTCTAGTTTTCTCGGTGGCGTTCATCTCTGGACGGCGGAGCGCTGCTGGATTGCTGCTACGGGATGTGTGGATACCGGTAGAGGGATCATAACTTTGATCCTTCTTCGAGGAGCTTCTTCTTCTCGGAGATCTGTTCGAGGGACTTGTTCGTGGGATAGATCGAGGGACTGTTCGTGGGAGATCTACTTCGACTACTTCCACTACGTCCACCCGCTTCACCAACTCTTCTTCCGCTGCAACCGTTGGTGAGAAAAGACTTAAACCTTGTATGCAATCTATCTTGGATGATCTTGGGTGCTTGATTCGTAGGCCGAAATTTTTTGTTTTCTACTACGTTTCCCAACACTTGGCCCAACTCCACTACTGCCGCTGATGAGGCTGTTGCCGCAGCCCGCCAAGTTCGGGGTGTGGCTGTTGCTGCTGATGCCGGATGGGATGCCGAGGACTTCGCAGTTGCTCTGGATGCTAGGATCCCCCATGTGAAAGGTGCATTGTGCACTTACAAGACTGGTATCCAGAAGCTGAATGGCAAGTTGTTCAAGGGCAAGCAGAAAGCCATTGCATTTGATAAGCACGAGGATGTTGCTCGGAGTCTCAGGGCTGCCAACCGCCAGATTGATAACATGCTGGACTCTACCTTCCGGTCTGGGGTACAGGCCGCCCTCTATATTGCAAAGAGCTGGTACCCTGGAATTGACCTGCAACTGATGACTGCTCTGCCGGAGGGCTCGGAAGAGTCCATTGGCGAGCTCTGGACTCAAATCTTCCAGATTGCCCAGGAGCTCGCAAATGGTATGGATCTCCTGGAGGTTACTCCCTATGTTGATTCTGTTGGCCAGCCGACTGGAGTTGCCTCCTTCAGCGACCTTCTGTACACCACAAGTGAAGACAAGGCGCCCCAGTCCCGACCTGCTCGCCAGGTAGGCAGCGAGAACTCCCACTCTTCAGATTACGCAGATGATGATGCCGAGGAAGAAAGCGAGGGTTCCTCCGACGGGCACTCGGTGAGTGCCGCCCAGGAGCCCTGTCGCGATCAAGCCAAGACCACTGCTTCTTCTGCTCTAGGGGGTGCCACCAGCACGGCCCCGACTGCTCCCTCCGCGCCGGATGCTCCAGATGCGCCAGCCGCCTAAGCTCGGCACACTGTCCCAGTTTCCTGCTTTTGCTTCACAAACAATTAAATTTCAAGTGCGCCAGTCGAGGGCCACTTTCATGTAATGAACATTATTCGGCCAACTGGCCCTATCTGCCTGTGAACTTGGTTTTTGCTTAAATGATCATGGCCTTCTGTCTTTGCGCTTTTCAACCGATTGCCTTTTTCTTTGCCACTTGTTCTCTCTTGGTCGACTCTCTCACCAACCTTACAGCCGACCTGCGGTCTGTGGTCGGATCGGAGAATAGACCTTGAAATAATTTTTTGACAAATACTTCTAGGGTTCCAGTTTATCTCGCAAAGGTAAAGTTTCATAGATGGGCCGATTGCAACCTGCCGATTGCTTGGCCAGCCAGCCTGGTCACAATCGGCGGGTTGTGAATGGCTTGCTCCGAACTAGATATACTTTGAGTGTAAACTCTTCGATTGATAGTTCTGTTCGGCCGCGTGCCCCCGACATTACAGCCGACCTGCGGTCTGCATTCGGTTCGGACCAGCTTTCACAAAACCCTTCACTCGTTTCGCTCTTTCTCCGAGTATACCCTTTTCGGGGCAACCGGCCAGTCCTCGGGTCTGCTTTTGCTGACCCCGGAATTGAAACATGCTAAACAAATAATTTCATAACTCATGCCGAATGCAGTCTCATGGACGCACGGCTATTCTCATTGATAATAATTACACAAAGGGAGGGGATACAACAATACCATTCAACTTTAAACAGACATAACAGCTCGGCGTTCCAAGGACACTCCGTTTCTTGCCCCGAAGTATCCACGTATCGGGTCGGCTTCCTGAGATCAATGAGGTAATACGCATTGTTTTTGAGCGCTCGACTGACGACGAATGGACCTTCCCAAGGAGAGGATAACTTGCGCTGGCCATCCGATTTCTGGATTCGGCGCAACACTAAGTCACCCTCACGAAAAGCTAGGGGACGGATCTTCTTGTTGTGGTAGTGACGCAGCTTCTGCTGGTATATTGCCGACCTGGACAAGGCCAGGAGACATGCTTCTTCTCTGAGATCAACGCCGTCCTCATGAGCTTCCTTGGCTTATTTTTCCGTGTACATGGCATGACGACGTGAATCGAACTCAATGTCACAAGGGAGCATTGCTTCGGCGCCATACACCAGGAACAAGAGAGTGAATCCAGTTGAACGGTTTGGTGTGGTGCGCAAGCTCCAAAGTACTGCCGGCAGCTCATCAATCCATGCACCGGGTGCTCTTTCTAGTGGTTCCACCAATCTTGGCTTGATTCCGGACAGAATGAGACCATTCGTCTGCTCTTCTTGACCATTTGACTGGGGGTGAGCCACAGATGTGACGTCCAGCCGGATGCCCTGCTGGGAGGCAAACCGAGCTAGCACCCCGTTTGTAAAGTTTGTTCCATTGTCAGTGATGATGCTGTGCAGTACTCCATATCTAACCATGATGTCCACTATGAACCTGACCGCAGTCGGTCCGTCTAGTTTCTTGATCGGCCTTGCCTCTATCCACTTGGTAAATTTGTCCACTGCTACTAGTAAGTGTGTCATACCACCTCTTGCTGTTTTGAACGGCCCTACCATGTCCAGACCCCAGACTGCAAATGACCATGTGGTCGGAATTGTCTTGAGTGCTGAGGCTGGTAAATGGCTTTTTGCTTTAAATCTTTGACACCCTGCAATGCTTGACCAGATCTTCTGCCGCTGCTTTCGCAGTCGGCCAATAAAAACCATGGAGAAAAGCCTTGGCAACTATTGCTATTGCTGATGCATGATGACCGCATTCACCTTGGTGGATGTCTCGGAGCAACTCCAGCCCCTTGTCCTCTTCCACACATCGCTAAAGAACTCCTGTTGCGCTTCGGTGCACCAGCTCGTTGTTGATGATCGTGTATGCTCCAGATCGGCCCTGGATTTGCCGAGCTTCTACTTCGTCTTCTGGGAGTATGCCATATACCAGGAAATCTCTGAATGGTTCTGCCCATGACGGCGCTGCCACAATCACCATTACAGTAACTGTTTCTGGCTCTGGTTGTGCGACTTCTGCTACTGGCAGATCAGAGGAGGAGGAGCCGATTGCATCTGGCATTGTTTCCTCAGTCCCCGGGCTAACGACAGCAGCCCCTGGTTCGCAATCGGCAGCCCCTAGTGCAGCCGAATGCTCCTTTTCCTTTTGCTTTTTTGCTTCGAGTTCTGCCATCTTCAAGTCGGCCGGATTAAAGATTGACTCTGATTCTGGGGAAGTCTTGATGGATGGCTTATGGATGTTTTCTAGTGATATTCTTGGAGGAACTTCCTTTCTGGTAGACCCCAGCTTGGACAGTGCGTCTGCTGCTTCATTTCTAGCTCTGGGATTGTGATGGAATTCACACCCCTCAAAGAATCCGGACAACTGCTGCACAAGGAATCTGTACCTTGCCATATTTTCATCCTTTGCGTCCCAAGTGCCAGTGCATTGCTGCACCACCAAATCGGAATCACCATAACATAGAATTCGCCGAATGCCAATCTCCTTGGCCAATCGGACACCGTGCACCAAAGCTTCGTATTCGGCCAAAATTATTTGATGCTGCGAAGTGAATCTGCAGTACATATTCGAGCTTGTCACCCTTTGGGAAGGTAAGAACAACACCAGCCCCTAGTCCGGTCATCATCTTGGAGCCATCGAAGTGCATTTCCCTGTACAGAGAGTCCGGACAGGGGGGTATATACTGAGTTTCTGCCCAATCCACCAGAACCTGAGACTTGACCGCCGTCCGAGGCTCATACTTGATCCCATGTGTTGCGATTTCTATGGCCCATTTTTCCACCCGACCGGATGCGTCCCGACTACCAATGATTTCTGCCAATGGAGCCCAACTGACCACCGTGACCGGATGCGCCTGGAAATAAGGCTTCAACTTTTTTTCTGCCATGTACACACCATAGCACATCTTCTGATAATGGGGGTAGTTTTTCTTGGAGGTGGAGAGCACTTCACTGACATAATAAACTGGCCTCTGGACCGGTTGCGCCTTGTCCTTTTCAGGACGCTCGACCACCATAACAATACTGACCACCCGATTGGTTGCTGCGATGTACAACATCATTGGCTCTTTTTCCTTCGGAGCTGCCAGCACTGGAGCAGTGGACATCATACGCTTGAGCTGCTTAAATCCATCTTCCTCCTGTGGTGTCCAGCTGAACTTGTCTGTTTTCTTCATTAACTGATACAGCGGAATTTCCTTTTCTCCCAGCCGACTGAGAAATCGGCTGAGCGATGCCAAACATCCAGTGAACTTCTGCACATCCTTGAGATTTCTGGGCTTACCCATCCTCTCGATTGCTGCAATCTTCTCGGGGTTGCACTCTATTCCTCTCTCGGAAACCAGAAAACCAAGCAACTTGCCGGCTGGCACGCCGAACACACATTTCTCTGAGTTGAGCTTGATCTGGTATGATCGCAAATTTGCGAATGTCTCCTTGAGGTCATCCAACAAGGTTGATCCCAACACCGATTTGACCACGAGGTCATCTACATATACATGAATGTTCCGACCTAACTGAGGCCGAACACATCGCTGCATAGTACGCTGATAATTCGCGCCGCCGTTTTTCAGGCTGAATGGCATGGTGATGTATCAATAAGCCCCGAAAGGGGTAATAAAAGTTATTTTAATCTGATTGTTTACATAAAGATTAATCTGGTGATAGCCTGCTGTCGCATCCAGAAAGCATAGGAGCTGAGAGCCAGCCGTAGAATCAATCACTTGATCGATACGGGGCAACGGAAAAGGATCCTTGGGGAAGGCCTTATTCAGGCAAGTGTAATCTATTCACATGCGCCAAGTTACATTCTTCTTCGGAACCAGAACTGGGTTAGCTAACCAGTATGGGTAGAACACTTCCTTGATAAATCCTGCTGCGATCAACTTGGCTATCTGATCGCCGATTTCTCCTCTCTTCTCTTCTGAAAAACGCCGAAGTGGCTGCTTGATCGGCTTGGATCCAGGTCGGATATGAAGCTTGTGCTCGGCGAGTTCCCTCGGTACACCAGGCATGTCATGTGGGGACCATGCGAAGATGTCACGGTTCTCACGGAGGAACTCAACGAGCCCGCCTTCCTATTTGCTGCTGAGCCCGGCCCCAACAATGACCAGCTTCGGTCGGAGGGGTTCAGGGAAATCTTCTTGCTGTCCTTTGCTGCTTGGAATATGGTCTCATCATCCGGCCTCTTGTCCTTCGTGCTCGGAATGGGGTCCTTCATTTGAGCTTGGACTGCTGCTACCACCTTGTCCAGCTGGCGCCGTTCTGCATCTATGACCAGAGCATCGGCTAGCTTGGAACCAGCAGATGAACACTCCAGTGACTTCCTGTAGTCACCACACACAGTGATTGGACCATTCGGCCTTGGGAGCTTCATCTTCAGGTAAGGATGCATGATGTTGAACATGAACTTGGTGATCGCAGGCGACCCGAGCAGAACATGGTATGGGCTGCTCAGATCGGCCACCTCGAACCAGATCGTCTCTCGGCGGAAATTTTCTTCCGACCCGAATACTACCTCAAGACGAATGCGGCCTAATGGGGTACATGACAGGCCGGGCACTATCCCATGAAACGTGGTTCTGCAGGGCTCTAACTCGCTCTCGCTGATGCCGAGCTTGATCATTGTGTCTCTGTACAGAATGTTGATGGCACTGCCTCCATCAATAAGCGTCCTTGTGAACTTGCATGAATACAATGGTGCCGCCAGGATTACATCCACCATGAGCATGTAACTTCCCGGGTTGGGCATTATGCTCAGGTGGTCTTCTAGGCCCCATGTTATGGCACTATCCGACCAATTCAAAATCTGCGAAATTGCTGGCTGATGTGCGAGGTGATGATAGTGATTTCTCGCCCTTCGTTGGTAAACCCCAAGTGGAAGGTGTGATGTAGCACAGCAGAAAATTTTCCTCAGTAAAGATACCAAGGTTTGTCTCCAGTAGGACTCCGGAGATGATAAGTAGGTGTCAGCGGCACAACTGACGCGGACCTGCACACAGACACAAATAACTTTGTTCCCAACGAAGTTCAGAGAGGTTGTCAATCTCTCCGGTCTTGTTGTTCATAAAGGATCAAACACAAGGGATAATGATAGCAACTGAAAGTAAAAACAGAAAAGTAAATGAGCGTGGAAACAGTGATGAGGATATGGACCGGGATACGTGATGTTCACTAGTGATGTCTCTCTCCCAAAAGACGATAAAGCTGCTATGCGAGGTGAACAAATTGCAGAAGGGCAATTGAAAGGATTATGAACACACCGCAATGCTAACTATGCTACAAAAGAAAGGAAGAGGCTCAAAATCATGGGGAGAACGCCAAAATAAGTAGACCGAAATCCAACTGCATATACTACTAATCATCCACCTTGAGATATCTATCCAGAACATCTCGCTGGTATTTAGTTGCGAGCCCCACACAAAGTGTAAACCCAAAGAAACAGACAACTGCATTAAAAAGCACTTTGCCTAAAGTAAACAATCCTTGCAACCGCGGTTACTAGCACCGTTGTTTTCCCCCTTGTGGCAACAACACATCCCCTAGACTCATGTTTCTGTCACTCAAGCGTGTCATCAGGGGGCATGAACCCACAATCGAGCATAACGTTCCCTCTTGGGGTTACTACCTACTACTTGGCCAAAGCAATAAACAACAACGGAGAACATGCAAGAATTACTCAAGAACAAAAATATAAGAGATAAGAACCAAATATATTACTCAATCACAATCTGAACATAATCTCATAATCCATCAGATCCCATCAAACTCAGCATAGCAACAGTAGAAAGATTACAAAAGTGCCTCGATCATGTAGGGCAGCTCACGAGGTCTAAACCATGAAGAACAAAGAGGGGAGGAGAACATCACATATCTACTGATCACGGACCCATGGTCCAAAGGAAACTACTCACGATACATCCGGAAAGCATCCATGGTGGAGAGGAGACTCCCGGAGGTCGGCCCTCCCTCCGGCAGGGTGCCGGGAAGAAGTCTGTTGGTGCTCCCGATCTCGGAAGCGCGGCGGCGGCGGAACAGAGGCGAGATCACGAAAAAGGGTTCTGGCCTCGAGGGTTTCTCGTCACGGAGAATATATAGGCGAAGGGGGGGGGGGCAGCTAGGGGGCCCACCAGGGGTCCAGGCACCCCCCTAGCACGGCCAGCCCCTGGGGCGCGCCACCAGGGCGCCTGGGACCCTGGTGGTGGCCCTCTGGCCCCACTCAGGTCCTTCCGGAAGGTTCTTCTGCGCTGATTTTTTATCTGATTTTTCCCGAATTTTTGGAGTACTTTTTATATGGGGGAAAATTGAAATAGAAAAACAGCAGAAAACAGGAACTGGCACTGTAGTGCACTGAGTTAGTAGGTTAGTCCAAATATGATCAAAAGTGTATGAAAGTGTATCTAGATCATAGCAATATCACACAAAACATGCATGGAGCAAGCAGAAATTATAGATACGTTTTGGACATATCACTGGCATGGTGGCATTGACTGCCTGCTCACGGGATCTCCGACTGCCCTTGTCATCCGACTCGCTGGTGAAGATCATATAAGCTGCATCGTGACGTGGAAACTGCTGCCGAGCATTTGTTGGTGGTGGGCCTGGGGGTGGGTGTGGTGGTGGGGGTTGGTTTCCTGCTCCTCCCTTTGCTAAACGCTCAACCCAAATGCATTGCCGAGTGGTGTGCGATGCGGGCTTGCCTACTCCACTATGCATCTTGCAGGGCTGGTTCATCATGTCCTCAAATGTGTATGGGGGCTTGGGTTGACCTGGTGGCCTTTCCGCGGGCTTCATCTTCCGACTGCCTCCCGCAATCCCTTGTTCTTCCTGGTGCTACACTGTTGCTACCTGCCGATTGCCATACTGGGCATCCGACTGCTCATCCTTCCTCTTGTTGAAACCAGTGTTGTTGTTGTTGAAATTGGGGGTGTTGCTGTTGTTGTTGAAGTTGTTGTTCCTCTGAATCTCGCGCCTCTCGCGCCGATTGGGACCATTTGGCCCATTTGCTTCTGCCGATTGCTGCTGCTGGCCGGATGATTGCCCTTGGATGAAACCATTGGGACTTAACGTGATCGGGCGCATTGCAGAGTCAGATGCGGTGAATGAATTGGCTATCCTCATCAGATCGTCCAAAGAAGTTATCTCCTTGCGCAGGAGCTTGTGCTTCAACAAAGACCCGTCCAAGCAGCCGTCAGTGAAGTACTGGATGGCTTGGATTTCATGAACTCCCTCGCAAGTGCTCCTAAGCTTGATCCACCGCTGAAGGTAATCGCGAAGGGGCTCGTCCTTACCTTGTACACAGAGTGACAGGTGCCGAGGCAGACCTGGACGCTCATAAGTACCCATGAAATTGCGAACAAACGCGTCCTCAAAATCCTTCCAGCAATTGACACTATTGCTGGGCAAACTGTTTAACCAGGACCGAGCTGAACCTTGAAGCATGAGCGAAGCATAGCGCACAGCTACGCGCCGACCACCTCCTGCGATACCGACGGCTGTCATATAATCGACCAACCAATCTTCTGGCTTGACTGATCCATTGTACTTGGGGGTGTCCCTAGGCAATGTGAAGCCTTTGGGAAACTGCTCTTGCCGAATGCGCGGGCCGAAACATGCTGGACCCGCCGACGCATCATCCTCCAGTTGCTTATCTTGCTGCAACTGCTCGATTCTGTGCCTTGCGTCATTGTCCGCGATTGCTCGGGGACCTAACCGCTGGCTTATTGCCGGCCGGACTGATGCCTCCGGTTGCTCATTGCACCTGCTGTTGACTGCTGGCTCATCTCTCCGACTGCCTACTGCAGCCCCTTGATTCCTCTGACTGCGGTGCAAACTGCCATGCGATGAGGATGCCTGCCTTTGCTGCCGCTGCGGCGCATTCGGATGATTCGCCCCCGCAGTTGCCCGGAGTGACTTTGATGCTACTGGCCCTTGCTGCTCGGTGGCCGCCCTTTGCTGCTGGTTCGCTGTGGTTATGAGGTCGCATTCGGCGCGTCCTCTCCCCTAACTCTTCTCCCTCCAGATGCTCCAGCTCGGTGGCGATCTTCTGGGCAGCCCTCATGTTCTACACAGGAGAACTGTATGAAATCTGTGGTGCTACAATGATGGACGCTACAGGTTGCTGGGATCCTCCAAACTCTCTGCCGACCTCTCGGCCTGCTGCCCGAAGCTCCTCAATGACTGGGGGTCGGATAACACGCCGCCGAATGTCGTGCGCTGCATTATACTCCCGAACAGATGCCTCCATCCGGCGCTTTTCAGCGTCGATCCGATCTGATTGCTCCTTCAGAGCTTGACGCACCTTCTCCAGCTCGGCGTGTGCCATGGATGGATCGGCATAAAGATCCACGGGAGTGCTAAGCACATCCGGTGGGTTGCTTGGGCCTGCTGTTGCTGTTGTTGCTCTCGCGGGTCGGGTCGCTGAAGTAGAACTGTGGAGACTTGAGGCTCCTGCCATCATGACCTCCGCACGGATGTGCGCAGTCGTGCCGTTTGTTCCCACGGCATCCTGCCCTCCTGGCAACGGATCCGTCAGCTCAGAGAACACCCGTACCTCCCTGGGAAACACATCAGGAAGCGCTGCGACGATGACGCGATGTCCGCCAAAGGGAATGATGACATCGCGCGGTAGAGGCATTCCAGCCCCAAACCGCGAGGCGTTGTCGATGACGAAATCCCATGCCCCGCTCCTCATCACCAGGCCAGAGGCGAAGCGCACGCGCGATGCAGATGATGGTCCCGTTCGGATCAGAACTCCAGTCGACGCCTCGGTCTGCCCCACGGTAGGCGCCAACTGTCGTCGATATGTAACGGCAGATGCCATGGGGATGGCTATAGAGGGGGACAAACTGAGGTTAGTGTCCCTAGTTCCGGAAGCGAGAATGGGAACACACGGTGAGATACCACGATGTACCCAGGTTCAGGGCTCTCCGTAGAGATAACACCCCTAGTCCCGCCGAGCTAGCTATATGCAATAACTCTGGCTACAATGAATGCTCCTTGAGCTGTTTGAGAGGAAGAATAAGAGGGACTTTGGTCTCTACTCTCTTCTTGCTCTCTCTGGTGGATGAGATTGTAATAACTGCTCCGTCGTCCCCCACGCAGGAGGGGTACCCGGGGCTCTTATAGGCCGAGCCCGGGGTACAAAAGTAAATATACAAGAGGAAGGGCCCAGCTGTCTGTCTCAGATCAGCTAGAGACCTAACATCGTGCTTCTCCAGATGACTCGGTGTAGACTTGCGGCTCGCCATACTGCTATCCGTAGACCTCGGTAGTGAACAGTGAAGTTAGATACTTAGACCTGTCGGCCTGTCCGCGTGATCGGCGCTGGAGGAGACCGCACGCCTCTGACAGTCCCGATCTTCAGGGATTGCGCATTGAATGCTCTTGTACCAGGTGTCCGACCTAGACCTCAGATCGGATGTTGCTCTTCTTACTTCGTCCGGATGCCCCTGGGTGAGGCCGATTGCGCCCTCTCTAGGGCAATCGGCCCCACTTGGAATAGATCGGCCCGGTTCTTGCTTGATCTTGTTTAGCTTGGCCTTGATTAGATCAATGACCATCAGGTCGGTGATCTTTGCCTTGATGAACTGTTTCCCTTGGGTGACCCTACCCGGGGGTCATACCCCCGACAGATACCAACTTGTGACAGCCCCAAAATTAGACCGTGTACAGTAATCATACACGCAAGGTACACAATCGAGATCAGGGACTCACAGTGAGATATCACAACACAACTCTACAAATAAAATCATACAAGCTGTATAATACAAGCCAGGGGCCACGAGGGCTCGAATACAACAGCTCGAGAGCACAAAGTTCGCGGAAGCAATACTGAATACAGACACAAGGTACACATGATCTTCCTTAAGAAGGCTAGCAGAAAACAACAATGATCGAAAAGGCGAGGCCTCCTGCCTGGGAACCTCCAAACTACTCCAGGTCAAAGGGGACCTCAACGTCGTAGAAGGCATCGGGGATCTTCACGTTGCGGTGGTCGACATCGGGGAACTCCTGCTCGTGGTCTCCAAGGCTCCAATGTCGACTGTAGCGGCCGATCAGGCAAAACAAAAAGGGGGAAAGAAAGCAAGGGTGAGTATCTAGCATACCCGCGAGTCTTACGTCCGCTACTAAGCATTTATGCATTTGTATCAAATGGAAAGAGGAGGCTGTATATAGTGGACTGCAAGGTAGAAATTCAGAATAAGGATAAGAAGCTAGGCCTATCGAAGACTAGCATCTTCCGACGAGTCTTGAAGCACAAGAAGAGAATAGCCAACAGTTCAATAGCATGAATGTAATAACAATGAAGCAGAAGTTGCTGCAGCATTGTATAATAGTAAGTTTTATTAGATAATAATTATATATGCCTCCGAGATCCTCTCCTCGACTTCCCTGTGAGCAAGAGAAACCGGAACCAACAGTTTAATAGTAGTAGTTTGTAGTAGTAGGCTCTGGCTTCAGCATAAAGCGTCCTGTTATCGTGGACACGGCTATTCGAGATCATACTCCCTGCAGGGGTGCACTACTGTTCAGCCTGCACACTCGGATCTCCAGGGCGGCGTACACCTTGTTAGGGAATGCCCCACCGAGGCTATCCGACAGGCCGAGGCCCATCCTACGACTCATCAGAGAGGTCCCCGCCGGTCTAAAGTCCTAAGCGCAAGGGGGTCTTGGACCATCGCCCCTCACCCTCCGGGTCGTTGTGTGCCAGGTGATTCCACGCAACTCTTCCAGGATGCAGATCGACCTAACGACAATGATGAACTGGACATCTTTCAGACCGAGACCACAACGCGGAGGGCCCACACCGTAACCCCACGTGAAGGTAGTGCGTATAAGCCTTTGCGGCCTCTCAAGTCATCCACCTGAACCATTAAGCATTTTATTATTATCTGTCGGGACAACCGTTATCGTTGCCCCTTATCAGGGTGAGTCGCGGACAACGACAGCAGCCAGAACCACCAGTAACGTCGGTGCCTGCCCTGTCGTCCCACCAACTCGTGCGGTTACCAACAAGGTGAACCGTCTCCTTACCTTGTCTCGCGTTTGCTCCGAAGAGCTCGACTTTCGCACAACAGGATACCTGTAGGCCACGAACAGTACCAGGCCCGCCGCACACCGGTGGAATACACCTGACCTCTCGTTCCGCTAAGATACCCTGTCCGGGCACCGTTGGGTCACCCGACTCCTTACCTGTAAAGACACCAGTTGATACGAGTGCCTACCATCAAGTGAAACCAAAAGGAATCACCCTCGATGGTACACTTGAAGAGGTTCGACAAAGACATCAGCGGAATAAACTAAAGAGGAATATTCTCGTATCACCCCGGTGGTGCCGAGACACCAGCGGAATGAACTAAAGAGGAATACCCTCGTATCATCCCAGTGATGCTACGCTACTGAGCCGACGAGAGTGAAATACGAGTCCGTCCCTCGTAAGTCAAACTCGAAGCGACTCGACAGAGTCTCGCCATTGTAGGTTCCCTAGGGCGTCTGCATTGATCTGTACCTGTTGTAGTTATAATATTTTGTAATCCGCGTTCACTCACCAGAGTGACACAACCCGCTATCTAATCCTAGCTAACAATGCGCAGGGTTCACTATTGAATATTATATATATAATTATAAGGCAGCATAGGACAAGGAAAGGTACATCAAGGGGCGACAAAAACAGGCTATGCAATTGAATAGGATTGTAACGTAGCAGCAGCAGTAACCATGCCTAGTGCAAGAAATGTACGGAAAGATAGGCGATATCTGGGGAAGAGAATGGCTCTGCTTGCCTGGAAGCTCGAAGGTAGGGGTACGGTCGTCGACGAAGTAGTCGTACTCGACAGCGATGTAGTCGGCGACAACAACGAGGTCTATCAGAGAATAAAGGGGGGGGGGAGAAACAATAAATATACAGCAATAACAGCAATACAATTGTATGACATAGCAGATATAAAGCAACGGCGCTCTAACGTAGTGTTCGGTGATTTGCTCAGAGAAGGAATTTATCCGGGGATGACTCATCAGTACCGGTTGATTACTGAACCGATGATCCGGAGGGTAAGGTTCCAGTTCTGCAGTGTTAGAGACATCTGACAGACATGTGGATAGTGTATCCGTGCTAGTTGATACATTCTGAATAACTTTCATGTTCAGAACATTTTCATCCGGAAAGTTTTACCGGTACCGGGAATTACCGACCGGGTTCACCGGAGGGGGAAATGTTCCATGTTCGGTAGGTTAGAGGGGTGCGGTGGGTATACATATAGCGTATCCGTATTCGTGATATTTTTCTAATTAAGTTTAATGTATAAATTATTTTCATCGGAGTTACAGATTAAAATATATTGATTTTCAAAGTTATATTCAATTTAAATCATTTTCTGAATTTTCTTTTAATTATTAAATCAACATTATCCAAAACCTTATCCAAAACTGTGCACTGACATGTGGGGCCACCCTGTCATAGTCTGATGCCTTTGACTGGTCAACTGACCAGTGGGTCCCACTTGTCATACACACAGGGTTAATTAACCAGTTTATTTAATCCAGAGAGTTATTTAAAGGGGTTGGGCCCACCTGTCATACACTGATTATTTTCATTAAGTCATTTAACTTAATTTACTACAGGTGGGACCCAGCTGTCAGTGACAGAGACAACTAACCGTTTTATTAATTTAAACAAATGGCCTAGGGCCCACATGTCATAGACCCAAAGGGTTATTCTATGCTAATTAAACATAGATAATTAGTTAGGGGGTGGGGCCACCCGTAAGTGACTGGGGGTTACAATTGGTTTTATTAGCATCTGCCAGAGGGCACGCTGGCGGCGAACTGCGCCACAGCGGCGACGTCGGTTCTAGCGAGAGGAGCCGCGGTGAGGTGGGCGAGGTGTGGCCTCACGTGGGAATGCGCACGCAAGGGGGCGGCCAGAGCGCGATGGACGCAGGGCCGTGGCGTGTGAGCACGCGCCCCGCCATGGCGGGCGTGGCGGCTCCCGGAGCAGGGGGTACTGCGGGGGCGCGGGGTCATGGCCGCGTGCGGCAGGGCGCGCGCGTGCCCATAGGAAGCGCGACGAGAGAGCGCCCTCCACGGGAAGAAGACACGGCGAGGGCGACCATCCATGGCGAGCACGGCGGCGCCGGAGTACGACCAAGGTGGGGTTGGTAGCCCAGTGCGACAAAACCAACGCGAAGACAAGCAAAACGATGGGGAGCTGATAGTGGAGCGGATGGAGAGCTCGGGGAGGCGGAGCTTGTGCTGCCGGCGACGAATTCGTCGATGCATTCCGCGGCGGCCGACGGAGGAACGAGTCCGATTCGCGGCCTCCGGTGCATCCTGGCCCGAACTTGAGGGTGGGGGGGGGGGAACTGGAGGAGGACGGCGGCGGTCCTGGACGTGGTCTCGGGGCTCGGCGAGGGGGTTAGCCGCGCCGGTGACGACCACGTGCCCACGACTATGCGTGGCGGGTCCGGCCAGAGAAGCAGGGGCGGCGCGAGGGGAGGATGCGGGGTGGATGGGTTAGGGTTGCACCAGGGGGCTTCGGCCCTCTTATACACGTCGGAGGCTCGCCGGATGCGTGTCACGACGGCAACCATAGCGGTGGCCGGTTCAGATGGTGACCACGGGGTCACCATGAGCAGTGGGAAGGGGGAAACGAGTGGGAGGGGGGGGGGGGTAGATGGGCTGGCTGGAGGGGTGGGCTTCGCCCAGGGCGAGGTATAAGGGTTTTCCCCTTTTTTTGAATTTCTTGTCTGTTCCTTTTGTTTTATGTTTCTATTTTTTAAACCTCCACTTGATTTTTTAATAGGTAAAATGAGTCCAACTATTAGGGTTACATGATACTACAGTGCCACAAAAAGTTTGGTGGCATAATAAAATCATTTGGGTTTTTTATTTATTTAAAAAGGATTAAAAATGGTTGGTTTAGACACCGTTTGTTTTGTTTGCCAAATTTAAACAAAGTAATAAAATACCATTGCTATTTTATTGGGACCTACTGATTTTTAGACATTTAATAAAAGTGGTTGCACTATTTTTGGATTAAGTTTTATTTCCACTTGTATTAGGAATTTTTATTTGTTTTGAATTTGAACAAGCTTTGATCAAGGTGATCATCACATGCCTAATCATGCTGACGTGGAAACAGCAAAAGTGATTACTGTAGTGTGACACCCTGGGTGTTACAACTTACTTGCAACAAGATATTAATAGCGACTACGATAATAGTAGTAGCGACGATAGCAACAGTAATGGTAACAACAAAAGTAAACAACTAGTAACCAGCAGAATTGAAACACTGTAGGCTAGGGAGATGGATGGTTGGGCACTGCATGGATAAGACACATCATGTAATCAACTTGGGGCAAGGCACACAGAAGAGCAAAGATCATCTAGGCATAAATCAAACATGAAGCATGCATCCCATAGGTAGTTGTACGTGCTTGCAATAAGAGCTTGCACAACATCTTTTGTCCTACCATCCCGCTACGAACGGGGCCAGAAGGAACTTATGGAGATTAAGGTGCTCGTGTCAAAGAGCACCGGAACAAAGCATTAACAATCAATGGATACATGGAATCCCCATATTATACTCCATCCCCTTTGGTGTCCCAAGCTGTCACCTTTGGGATCGCCGGTTTCGGACCATAACAGGTGCAAACAACTCATAGATAGGATCAAGAACACAAATATATTCATTAAAACATAAAGGGTTCAGATCTGAAATCATGGCACTCGGGCCCAAAGTGAAAAGCATTAAGAACAAGTTGAAGCAAAGATGATAAACACCAATCTAGATGATAGGCAACATGCCCCCAACAATCTGATAAACTATTACATCATATAACTCATCCAATCCCTACCATCCCCTTTGCCTACAACAGGAAATTACTCACAAATGGATGGAGATGTCATGGAGGAAGGATGAAGTGGTGATGGCGATGACGATGGCGATGATCTTCCCTCTCCGGAGGCCAAAACAGCCTCAAGATTAGCCCTCCCGGAGAAGAACAGAGGGTGGCGGCGGCTCCGCGATGAGAATTGGGAAAACGACTTCTGTTCTGGGGTTTTCGCGTCACGGGAAAAAAATAGGAGCATTGGTAGGGCACCAGAGGAGGGGGGAGGCCCCTAGGCGGCCAGAGGGCGCGGCCCCACCCCTGGCCGCGCCAGGGGGGGCGCCTGGGGCCCCCAGGACTCCCCTCTAGTCCCACTTCTGGCATCTGGCGCCTTCGGGCACGTGGATTTTCTGGTATTTTTCTGGGAATTTTCTGGGATCTCCAAAAATCCATTTTCCTGTGCATAATAAAACAATATAGACAGCTCTGCTGAAAACAGCGTTAGTCCGAGTTAGTTTCGTCCAAATCATGCAAGAATGAGGGCAAAACAATAGCAAAAGTGTTTGGAAAAGTAGATACGTTTGAGACGTATCAACCCCCCAAGCTTATCATATTGCTTGTCCTCAAGAAATTCAGTACAACGAACTGAACGCGGCAAAGAAAACTTTGACAAAATCTTTTGCTTCAATAAATGTATATAAGCCTGTACTACGAAAAGAATTTAGCAAGTATCAAAACAATGCCATGAGGACAATGCACGAAGCAATCCTTATTTCAAGTGATCAATCACAAACAACTAAAAGCAAATAATATGCTACTGAAAATCAAGACAGGATTACAATGCACAAATTTTGAACATACTAGAGTGGTATTTCGCTAGCCTCCATGAGTGAAGAAAAACATAAATGCAGAAACTCCTCTGGAGTTTTAAAGGAGACTAGAACTAAGAACTTCAGAATAAATAATACCACAATCATGCAAAAGACAATGTAATACTTTGGGACAATGCACACTACACTCAGAATGACAATTATGCTCTCCTAGTTGGTGCTTTGAAGAAAGAAGGTGGAGACTCTCGAACCGTGGAGTTTGATGGAAAGGTTGAAAACCCGTGGAAGGAAGAAAAGACTAGACTTGTACTAGAGCTTTTGGTTTCGAAAACAAAGATAAAAAGTGTTTTGGGAGGTGCATGCTTTGTCAACGAATGATAGTAGAAAACTCAATCGCCTCTTACGCTAGACATGTTTCGAGGAACGACTCCCAAGATGGAGACGATCACATCCCCTTAATCTCCTTTGTTTATCACTGCCAAAGTTTTCTGATTTCTCATAGACAAAGCGTGAAGGAGGGTTTGTTGGTTGTGATTATCTTTTGTGAGCTGGGCGCACTCATGCCAGTCCCTCCTCGTATTGGGGTTTGCAGATTAGACATGCAATCCCGGAATAAAACATGTCTAACATAAGACAGTCATGAGTTACCTACTACTTCCTCATGAGCTAAAACAGAGGCACAAAACAGGAATGCTTTTGAATAATTTCAAGATGGTACAAGAAAGTCTTCGTTAGGAAGGCCGGTAAATGCCAAAAAGGAAGGTATGGTGGACTCATATGGAAAAACTGGTTTCAAGGATTTTGGATGCACAACCAGAAATCCGCTTAGTGCGAGCAAAGGCTAGCAAAAGACTGGGAAGCGACCAACTAGAGAGCAATAACAGTCATAATCATGCAGAGCGACAAAGTAACATTGAATTGGGCACGAAAATGATACAACTATTCTGAAATTCAGAGATCACCAAGGCAAAGTAGACTTTTCAGTCATAAACATGTGTAAGCATGTGCCAAGTCAATCCAAGAATTCTCAAAAGGGAAATACCACTTCATTATGCCAAACCATGAACAATGCAATGCATGTAAATCATTTCAATAACACATTATGTACTCTAGCTATTTGGGATTAGCCACAAGGAAAGCATGAACACTGGGCAAGAATTGTAAACATAACACTATGTCGCTACAAGCTGGTCTCTAAATCATAAATACAAGCATATGTACAAAAGTAGAAACAAAAAGAGTTCATACCGGTTTTCCTTGTTGCATCCCTTTCGTCGATCTTCGTCATTACTGCTTGTCACTTGCACGATCGAACGTAGGAAATATATAATCAAGTGCAAATGCCATCACAGACTCAAGCTAAACTCTGCAACAAAGAAAACTAAAGAGAGAAAAGAAAATATTTTTGGATTTTTCAAAGGTTAAACGAAAGAAAAAGAAAAGAGAAATCTTTTTGTTGTTTTTGCAAAATAAAAGATCAAAGAAGAACGGGCAAAAACTTCGAAAAGATCAAAGCAAACAAAATAAAACGGATAATACAATGGGAAGGTGAGAAGGGCACGTACTCCCCCAAGCTTAGGCTTTTGGCCTAAGTTAGTAGCAGCTACTGCCCCCAGGAGCCTCCTACTCCAGGGTAAGGGTAAGTCCAGAAGTCGTATGAGCCCTCCGGTGCGTACACCGAAGCCCTCGGATCGTCCCATGAGGAAGGCCCTGCGCTCCAAGCGGAGGAAGATCCCTCGCCATGCTCGGTGAAGGTCTCTCCCTGGAAAGGTGGGAACTCACCATGCTCCTCCTCGTCGGGCACAACCCCCTCCATGGGGTTATGCGGCTGGTAATTAGCCAAGAACTCATCGAACTGAATTTCGTTGAAGGATCATCCGTTCCTGCGAGTGTTATCAAACAAAAGTGGTGCAGGTAGACGGATCTCACGAGTAATAGCCCTTTCAAACCTCAAAATATAATCAAGGTTACCAAACTGAGAATTCATGGTAACAAACTTATGCCTCTTCATAGCCGCAAGATCGAGACTCGCGTATGAAAAGGGAACATCATCAGGATACGGGGTGCGCTCAAGAAACTCAAGGATAAGTGTGGCGTAAACGCCACCATATAAATCTCCTTTGTTACTGTTCGTAACAAGACGCCGAGCAATCAAGGCATCCACATTATACTCATACTTACCAGAGAGGGCGTTCGCATAAATGGCGAAGTCTGGTGCAGAACCATTGCTCGTGTTGTCACGAGCTAACAGCCCTCTAGAAATAAAATACGCAAAATACCTGAGGTGTGGAAACAAGATGCTGGAAATCTTCGTGCGCCGAATGTCGGTCTCCTCCTGGCAGCAAAGGGAGTTGACGAGGGTCCTCAACCCGGAAGGCTGCATGGTCATCTTAGCTGTCTGACCAACGTTCGGCACACCTATTATATCACAAAACTGTGCCAAAGACATGGTTATGAGATAATTATAAAGTTTGAACTCGACGGTTCCAGCATCATGGTTATAGCAAAAACTATTAACAAAACAGGAGGTAAGGTTTTTGTATTGTACCACACGGCATAAAGCTAGCCGTGTCAAACCTGCATTGGCACAAAGGCCATAAAATTCCTTCTTAATTCCTGCAGCTGTAAGAAAATCATCGCACGGATACATCATTGCGCATGCTGGATTTGTTTCTTCCAACAGCTCCAGGGGCACATGATCTTCATTTTAGCTCACCCTAACTGCTTAGGGTGAAGCTGCAGCTCTAGTGACTCGATCGGAGCGCTCAGGCTTCTTCTTCCCAAGCCACCCCTTTTCTTTTCCAAAGAAACTCATTTCTGATTTTTTTTACAATTCACAAAAATAAGGATTTAAACAAAGTGAGTTGAGGCAAACTACTCTACTCACTTACTTAAGGCATAAACTTGCATCAAAACTTGGAAAATAAATTTCTACACAAGCATGCAAGATCATAAGAACAACACCAAGAGTTACTAAATACTCACTAATGAAGCCACCAATCAAACATCTAATTGGAGGGGTGAAGGAGTTACATACCCGAGATTATTTGCCCAAAATCTCAGCTCAAATGATGGGTCGTAGAGAGAGATCGAAAATCGCCTCCAAGAACAGCAAGAACGCGAGAAGAAGTGCAGAACTTGTGTTTTTGGAGAGAGAGGAAGGAGGAGGAAGAAGATTTACCTGGAGGTGGGGCCTGTGGGCCCCTGGTGCCCTGTGGGCACGACCAGGGGCTAGGGGCCAGGCCGCGCCAGCTGGCCGCCTGGGCCACTGGTGGCCCCCCTGGTGGCCCCCCTGGTCATCCCCAGGTGCCCCTGGGTCACTCCCGGCATGAAAATTTTTAAAATATTTTTTCTGGAATTTTTCTGACAACTTCACTGTTGAAATTTTTTCGAAGTTCAAAAAGCTGAGAAACTCTCTGAAAACTTGAAACAATGATTAGAATTGTGAAGTTTCAAAAACATATAAACTTGGTACAACGAGGAGAATAAAAGCTAAAGCAAATGAAAACATAACAAGATCCACTTTTTACCTATATAAAACATGCTCACTAGCAAGGTTGATCAAGTCTTACCAACAAACCGGTGATATATAAAGCAAAAAGTCTCTCCTCTTATGAAGTGATCATTGCACCTTTACTTTAATGGACATTGTCCCTACCATGATGGTTTTGTGTTTATGGTGCACATGTAAAGGGCAATCCCATTCTCCAATCTTCACGGTCTCGATATTCTCTATAGAGTTGAGGCCATGCCTCTTGTCAATTTTCTTTGGAAAATACACCGTGTGTTCTTTGTCATTCACGTTGAAAGTAACCTTTCCTTTATTGCAATCGATAATAGCGCCTACGGTGTTAAGAAAAGGTCTACCAATAATAATAGACTTGCTCCCATCTTCGGGCATGTCAAGCACAACAAAATCATTAAGGATTAAACAATTAGCAACTTCAACGGGAACATCCTCACAAATACCTATGGGAACGACTGTTGACTTATCAGCCATCTGAAGAGAGATATCTGTAGGGATTAGTTTTTCTAAACATAGTCTCTTGTAAAGAGAAAAGGGCATAACACTCACTCCTGCTCCAAGATCACATAAGGCAGTCCTAACATAATTGTTTTTATGGAACAAGGAATGGTGGGTATACCTGGATCACCAAGCTTCTCAGGAATCTTGCCACTAAAAGAGTAGTTAGCAAGCATAGTAGATATTGCTTCATTAGGAACTTTTCTTTTATTAGTAACAATATCTTTCATATATCTCAAATAGGGAGGTAACTTAATAGCATCAGTTAAAGGAATTTGAAGAAAAAGAGGTTTCATCCACTCACAAAACTTATTTTAATGCTCTTCTTCTTTGGTTTTGAGAGACTTACCTGGAAAGGGCATAGGTTTCTGTACCCATGGTTCTCGTTCCTTCCCATGTATTCTTGCGACGAAGTCTTCTCTAGTGTATTTCTTGCGTTTTTCGGGTGTTTCCTCTTCTCGAGCCTCGGGTGGATCATTCTTTTCACCATCCTTTTCAGGATCAGCACCGTCTTCAGTCTCAGCATCGGAAGTAGATATACTATTTGGATCATTGGAATTGTCAGCTTCTTTGTGTTTTTTCTTCTTTGGAGAGCTAACAATTTCTTCTTCCTGGATTTGAGAATCTTGCTCGATCCTCTTAGGATGCCCCTCCGGGTAGAGAGGATCTTGAGTGCTAGTTTCCCCTCGGGTTTTAAGCCCGAAGGCCTGTATATCCTGTTTGGCATTATTAGCAAGCAAATCTTTTTGCACATTAGAAATTTGATCAAGCTGAGTTTGAACCATATGAAAATGCTTGACAAGAAATTTAACATCATTAACTGTTCTACCTAGAACATCAAGCAAACTTTTGATAGCAAGGGAATTATCATGCAACTGACTTTGTATCCTCTCATTAAAGTGAATCCGCTTCATAATAAAATTATCATGCTCATCTAAACATTGATCAGGAGGCTTACCATGCGGAATGTCACTTGCATTGAAATCTAAAAGAGAGTGTACCTCTACAATAGGAGGGTGAGTGGTTGATGGCTTCTTGCCCCTACGTTGGTTTCCCCAAGTGTAAGGTTGAGATGTAGTGCAGCAACAGTTTGCCCTCGGTGAAGATACCAAGGTTTGTCTCCAGCAGGACTCCAGAGATGATAAGTAGGTGTCAGCGGCGCAACTGACGCGGACCTGCACACAGACACAGATAACTTTGTTCCCAACGAAGTTCAGAGAGGTTGTCAATCTCTCCGGTCTTATTGTTTACAAAGGATAAAATGCAAGGGATAATGATAGAAAATAAAAGCGGTAAAGTAACTAAAGCGTGGAAACAATGATAAGGAAATGGACCGGGATACGTGATGTTATCTAGTGACGTCTCTCTCCCAAAAGACGATAAAAATGCTATGCGAGGTAAACAAACTACAGAAAGGAAATTGACAGGATTATGAACGCACCGCAAGGCTAACTATGCTACAAAAGAAAGGAAGAGGTTCAACAGCACGGGCAGTACGCCAAAGTAAGTAGACCGAAATCCATCTGCATCTACTACTAATCATCCACCTTGAGATATCTATCCAGAACATCTCGCTGGTATTAAGATGCGAGCCCCACCCAAAGTGTAAACCCAAAGCAACAGACAACTGCATTAAAAAGAACTCTGCGTAAAGTAAACAATCCTTGGAACTGTGGTTACAAGCACCGTTGTTTTCCCCCTTGTGGCAACAACACATCCCCTAGACTCATGTTTCTGTCACTCAAGCATGTCATCGGGGAGGCATGAACCCACAATCTAGCACAACGCTCCCTCTTGGAGTCACTACCTACTACTTGGCCAAAGCAATAAACAGCAACGGAGAACATGCAAAAATTACTTAGGAACAAAAATATAAGAGATAAAAACCAAATATATTACTCTATCACAATCTAAACATAATCTCATAATCCATCAGATCCGATCAAACTCAACATAGCAATAGCAGAAATATTACAAAGGTGCCTCGATCATGTAGGGCAGCTCACGAGGTCTAAACAATGAAGATCAAAGAGGGGAGGAGAACATCACATAGCTACTGATCACGGACCCATGGTCCAAGGAAAACTACTCACGGGACATCCGGGGAGCATCCATGGTGGAGAGGAGACTCCTGGAGGTCAATCCTCCCTCCGGCAGGGTGCCGGGAAGAGGTCTTCTAGTGCTCTCGATCTTGGAAGCGCGGCGGCGGCAGAACAGAGGCGAGTTCGCGGAATTGGGTTCTCGTTCTGGAGTTTTCCCGTGATGGGAGATAAATAGGCGAAAGGGGGCAGCCAGAGGTGGGCCAGGGGCCCCAGGCGCCCCCCTGGCGCGGCCAGGGGTGGGGCCGTGCCGGGTGGCCGCCTGGCCCCCCTCTGGCCCGTCCCGGGCTCTTCTCGAAGCTTCCGTCATGCTGATTTTTTATCTGAATTTTCCCGAATTTTTCTGGTGCTTTTTATATGGGGGAAAACTGAAATAGAAAAACAGCAGAAAACAGGAACTGGCACTGGGGTGCACTGAGTTAATAGGTTAGTCCAATTATGATAAAATATGTATGAAAGTGTATCTAGATCATAGCAATATCACACAAAACATGCATGGAGCAAGCAGAAATTATAGATACGTTTTGTACGTATCAACATCCCCAAGCTTAATTCCTGCTCGTCCTCGAGTAGGTAAATGATAACAACATAATTTCTGTGGTGACATGCTAGCAACCATAAAAGAACTTTGAAAAGTAAAGCAATCAAGGTTAGATATTCAATTCAAGTCATAACATGCAAGAGTCTATATTAGCATTGAAACAAGTAACAAAAGAACAATAGGTGCAAGAGCTCTCGCTGTCCGTGACTCGAATGTCTCCAAATGGTGTTTGCGTGCAAGAAAGGGGATAGGGAATACGAGAAAAAATATTTTGTGTTGAGAACTCAATCTACTAATGTGTCACACTTGGTCTTCTTTGGAATCTTATCTTGACTCGTCCCCAGACCACTAGCCAGGTACAAGTCAATTTGATCCACTCCTTTTCGATATTTCGAGCACTCATGCAATGGATGAGTGTAAGCACGAGAGTTGACACTTAGGATGGCAAAGAGAGAATATGGTGGAGGAGGAAGACAAAAAGGATGGGAGAGGCTCACATCAATGAGGACAATCATAGGCAAGAGATGCCAAATGATAGATATGATGCGAGGAGTAGGGATTGCCATTCAACGGATGCACATACGAGCTAAGAAGCTCTCCAATGGAACTAGTGGGGGTGCATCTAACTTGCTCGCTCATGAAGACCTAGAGCTCGTTTGAGGAGGCTCATCCTTGGAATATGCAAGCCAAGTTCTATAGTGTGAAGGTCCCCACATAGCTATATGCATAAAGATCATCTCTATGGAGTACAAGGATATAGAGGGAGTACTAGTGTGGATCTCTCAAAAGGATAGTAGTGTTGCCCCTTTCTCTCTTTTTATTTATTTTTCTCTTTTTCTATTTTTTTGTATTTTTTTGTGGCCTCAATGGCTCTTTCTATCTAACTCTCATTTGTCTTCTTTGGGATCTTTTATTGTGTCCACTTTGGGATCTTTTCCTCACTTAAGGGCAACACTCTATTTTACAAGAAGGTAAAGGAGATCTTTCACACTTTACAAGGCACTCAAAAGCATAAAGAAGATATAACTATCATGAAGTATGCAATGTATGTCGCTGCCAGTGTAGCAGGAACATATATGACATGAAGATCAAGTCATGAAGAGGTGGAAGTTGCATGGCAATGTAACTCGGAAAGGCTATGGAAATGCCTTGATAGGTAGGTATGGTGGCTGTTTTGAGGAAAGATATAAGGAGGCTTATGATGACAGAGCGTATCATACCAAGGGTTTGGATGTACCGGCGAAGGTGGACACCAACTCTCGGAGTGAGAAGAAGGCAATGTACGACACGTGAGAGGCTAGCAAAATATGGGAAGTTGGAAGTGTCAACTTTCAATACTCACATTAGTCCGAAGAACTCATGCACTTATTATCGGTAACTCTCAATCTAATAAGGAGGTTCACAAAGAGACAAGTACCCCGAGGAGGAGTGTATGGGGGTTTGGTTATCCTTGCGCATCCTCGACTCATGGTACGTGAGTGTTCTCTGATATTCGACTCCTCAGAAGAGTACTGATCCATCTAGTAGCTAGAGTTCTCAACTAGTTTTGTAGGTTTTGAAAATAAACAAGGATTGCCCAAAATACGACACCTATCACTAATAGGCGATCTTGACACCAAAAGTTCAAACATTACTCACAACAATACCTCAAAACCATTGCAAGTTACTACTAAAATTAAATAGCAACCTCAAGTACCTACTTCTCAAAACAAGACACAACTCAATGCAACAACAAACTCTCTTGTAAGGCCCGATATGCGGTACTATTCCAGATCTAGGTGTTTCCACCCAGATCCGGGGACGAAACACATATCGGTCCCACCGCGACATATGACAAAGCCATATGCCCCGGATTTCCAACATGATATCACAACATTACAGATACAAGGATACAACATCTCATACAATCGGCATACAACTGCCTCAGATATAATATAACAGCGGAAGATACAAGTCGGGGTACAGACTAAAAGTGCCTAGTGGCAAAGAGAAAAACATCGATCCCATAACCACACGGGTCCAAGCCCTCCGCCGGGATCCGCCTAACTAGTCGTTGTCGAGTCTCCACGTGAAACGTCGATCACCATACCTGTTGTCGATCAACACCCTGAAAAGAGTTTGGGGGTAGTATCATGAGCACAGAGGTACTCAGCATCCAACTGTAGTGGTTATCTGACCCAGCAAGGACTTCATCACTCGTCATTCTAGGACAACTAGTAGTTTACGGTAAGGAAGGGGTAAGTGGTGAGGTTGCTGCCGCACTAGCATTTATGAAGTGGCTAACGATCTAAAGAGTAAGATAAGAAGCCAAGCATTCGATGAGGAATCGCCTCCAACAAGTCTTGGTATCCACCTACATACGCAAACATAAAACCTATCCTATCCTTGTCCTCCACTTCGCATCCCAACAAAGAAGAAGCAGTCAAGGCACACACACGTTGATCAAGTTATATTAAGAGTATCTCAGTTGTTGTTGTCTATGAACAAGGAGTAGGTCTCAAGTCGTCCATAATCGTGGACACGGCTTCTCGAAAAGATTTAACCCTGTAGGGGTGTACCAACTGCCCATTACGAGGCTCCGCATGCACGCCCATCTCTCTCAGTTGCTACCCATTATAGGCAACCATTTTATGATTTAGTTCCGAGATATCCGAAACGACAGGTCCCTCTAAATAACAACGAACAAATCCGGGTGGCCCCCGGTGAGTCGACATCCAGCTCAGGAGCCGGCCGCTCTCTCGATCTGGTCTCTACCGTCTGTCTCGGGTTTGGATAGCCGGTTAATCACACATGGGAAACCGGGTCCTCAGCCGAACAAGGTGGGCCAGCAAGGGAACTAAGTCCTCACTGGTCCGGGTTGGTTTGTAAACAACTGGCAGCTGACCAGCACACACACGGTTTCAAACGGTAAATCAGCTTGGGCCACCACTAGAAATGTTTGAATCTAGGTAGGTAAGAAAAGGGGACCCCATAAAATCCCACACGCGGTTAGGCACGCTCAGTCTTAAAACCAATACCCGGAACTCGGGTCCTAGGTGACTCGAATGGAACAAAGCGTCGGGGCGGGACAGCCTAGACCGTCCATCCTTCGTCGAATATAGTCAACATTATAATAATCATGTCATCAAAAACAATAATAATAATGTGATATCCCAAACACAGGAGTAACAGGGTAACACGTAGCATCCTAAGCATGCATCCTAAGCAGTGGCTGAGCAACGAGCAACAGTTAAATAGCAGTACAAGGTTTGCTGGGAAGGGTCATGGCTGTATCGGTTTGAAAGAGGCTGTAAACATGTGGTTGGATCAAACATCGAACCTAACCTAGACTAGAATGCAAACCGCTGGTTGAAATAGAATGGATCATAAGTAATGTATAGTCCTTGCCTGTTGATAAGTCGGGTTCCGAAGGTGTAGTTGATCGCAAGCTCGCATCGTCTCCGAAGGTACCCGCGGAAGCACACAAGACGATAAACACTAGAAAGAAATCAACGAGCAAGCACTCTATTACTACGGGGCAACACAAGGTCAAAGAGACAACACAAGGCACGGCAACGCGATATGGATCTATCGTCGAGAACGGTTACTAACGATTTAAGTGGAGTACTCGTCACACACGACGATACCGCACATTTAGAAAGGTTCAAGTTGTTCAGCTACAGGTGATCAATCAACGGTTATTAACATGGCAACTCAAGCAAGCATGGCATAGCACACAAACATGTCAAGAGGTGAAGCACAAAGTAAACTATCTATGCTAGTCAATTTAAGTGAGGCACAACCTAAACATGGCATAACACTAAGTGCCGCACAACAATTAAAGGATTTGGTACTGTTCTGTCCTAAACCATATTTTAGGTTGGTTAACAACAGCAAACAACCACACAAACACAAAGTACATGAAAAACTAAACAAGTTACATATAAAGAACACTCCAAACGGAGTTACGGTTAAAAAGATACAAGCAAAACAAGTCATGGGCACAAACTGCCAACATCACGAAGCACACTTTAGAGCAATGCATAAACAGTATAATCAATGCAAACATGCTCACAAATGATATTGAACTAAAGTAGACATGACAAGGAAGGCATGGCAAAAAGAATCATGCAAAAAGGCATCATAGATCAAAAGATATTAAGCAAACAACATGGCATCGTAAAGTAACAGACTTAGTGAAAAACTGAGGTGGCTGTCAAGAACAGCAGCATAGCAACTTTGGAGCTAAAAACCTATATGACCAGCAAACATATCATGGCAATGCAATACATGGGATGAAAGTAGACATGATGCTTAACAATATGCAATTGGAATCAATCAATTCCGATAAACGGTCGCGACACACTCGTCGGCCGAAGTTGCAACAAATTAACAGTTTCAGCAACAGCAGCACGTTAACATCAAGATCACCACTTTGGAGCAAGATTTAATATAGCTAGAGCACCCAAACATTACAAGTTAAAGCATGGAAATGAAGTACACATGATGCTTAACACATAGGAGAAAGAATCAATGCAATAGGCCTCATGGATTTGTTACAATCATCATGCAAAGTTGCAACAAAATAATAACAGCAGCACTTACCAGGAAAAAGTAGCAGTTTAACGGCCTGATGCCCTGTTCAGCACACAATTACACAATCAAGATAATTTCAAATGCAAAAAATTTCTACATACAAACGCTAGAGCACGCAAAACTGAGCAACTTTCGTTTTGGGGGCACGTTCATCGGAGCTACGGATTACTCGCAATTATCGTTGCAAAACAGCTAGCAACAGCAGTAATTTCCAGACTTAGCAGAAATTTCAGAGGTAAAAGAAAAAACAGACGAAATAAATAAAATAAAAAAGGGTGTTGGGCGGTCTGGGCTCACCATGGGCCGAGGCCCACTGGCCTGGAGAGGCCGGATCTGGCCTGGCTTGGGCTGGGGGGGCTTGCTGGGCCGGCCCAGCTCGGCCGCTGGAGGGAGCCGGCTGGCTGCGCTGGGGCTTCGTCCTCTCCTGGACGAGCAGGGGCGGCGCCGCGGCTGTTGCCGGCCACCGGCGGGCACGGGCGGAGCTAGGAGGCCGGATGAGGGGCGCTGGAGGTGGGGCCGGGCGGATCCCGCCGGATCCAAGAGGCGCAGGCCGGCACGGGCAGCTCCATGGGCAGCGGCCGAGGAACCTCTCGAGCTTCAAGCCATGGCCGTGGCGCGGCTGCAGCTCCGGGCTGCGATCTGCGAGGAGAGGAGACAGAGGGAGATGAGAGGAGCACGAGAAGGGAGAGGAGGAGGGAAGGCGCGGCAGGGGAAGAGGTGGCGCGGCGGCCGGTGCGGGCGGCCGGAGACGCAGGCGGCGGTGTGCCCACGGGCATGGCACGGGAGAGGAGAGAGGAGCACGGGCTGGGGCTGACGTGGCACGCCCGGAGCCCTCCGATCGCCCGATCGGACGATCGGGAGCAACTGGAGCTGGGGTTTCAGATCTGGGGGTGTTTTGTGCGAAAATTGGACTATTGTGAGGGGGGTGGCTGCAACTTTGTGGCTAGGGAAACCCTAAAAATGGGGTGGAAGTGGGGTGGTCTTATATAGCCCCGGTGGCTGACAGTTTGCAAAAACATCCCCGGTTTCTTTCTCGCGCGCGCGGTGCTCACGTTTCTGACCGCCGGGGTCCGCAGTACCTCCGATTCGGGTAAAACTACGAACTGCGCGATCAGCGTGTCGAGCCGGAGGCATTCACCTCGCGCTGGAACCATTCCGAAAACATTTTCCGGCGCGCTATAAAAATATCCCGTTTAATTATTAAACGGGGTTTTTCGTCCCGTTGGTTGCGGCTGGTCTCGTGCGGTTTTCACGACGTGATCGGGTGAAACCCGGTGTCTCAAAGGTCGAGTGTCAGGGTGGCAAGGGTCGGTCTCCGTCCGATACGAGATAAGAGGGGGAAAATAATCGCCGATCGATAAATCGGGGATGCAAACACCGCAAACAAATCAGACAATCAAACAATTCACACCGAAAACAATTTTTTTAATTTTTGTGAAAACTGGGCTGTTACATCTCTTTAACAAGATAAACATGAAAACTAAAAAGAGTTCCAGCAACAAACTAAACAAAATCCAAGGATCTTGCTAAAGACAAACTAAAACTAAAACTAAACATGGCAGTAGCTACTAAAAGATAAAGAACACACAACAACAAAAAGATAAGCAGGAAAAATCCTATGATGTGTTCTAAATTTTGAAAGTGGAGCGTGTTTCTCTCCCACACAAAGTAAGAAAGGATCTAATTTGTTATGAACAGCAAGCAAAGCTAAAGAAAACTAAAAACAAAACCTAAGAGCGAGACGCTCCAAGCATAGCACATAACGCATGAAGTGATAAAAATATAATGAGACGAAGGACGAACCGATGATTGTTGATGGAGAAGGGGATGCACGGGGGCATCCCCAATCTTAGACGCTTGAGTCTCCTTGAATATTTTTTGGGGATGTATGGGGGCATCCCCAAGCTTGAGCGCTTGACACTCCTGGATCTTCTTTCATCCTCTTCCATCACACACTTGAAAACTCCCTTCATACATAACTCATCATAAGCTGATTAGAGAGGTTAGTACCCTTAATAAATAATTTTTATACACTGGATATAAAGATATTCTTGAAGAGCTAATGTTTCTCAAGAGTGCCAAAAAGTTTTTTCAAAGAAAAAGAAAGCTTAAGGTTTGCAAAAGTTAGGAGAGACAAAACGTGGCAGAATCTGTGAAAAACAGAACAGCAGATAGTAAAGAATTTTTTAGGGGCACTTCTGCAACTCAAATCAAAAAACTCAGAACATACAGAAGTTTCGTAATTGTATAGAGAATACTGTTTAAAAATTTCAGCTCAAAAAGATGAACTGGGATTTTTCTGGAATTTTTCTGGTCACGAGGACAGAATCTGTTTTCTGGACAGCATGTCACAACTTTTACTTCCCTTGCCGTAAGAGGCTATAACTTGGCACAAAGTTGAAAAATAAAGATACAATGATGTTGCTACAGAAGTAACAAACATCAAGACACAACAAAAGCAAAAAGAAAAACCTAAATTCGTTGCGGGCTGCCTGCTGAAAGCTCTTCTTTAAAGCCATTATCTAGGCTTAATGAAAAAAGAAGAATCAAGTTTTATCAAGAGAAAGAGAATAACTAGCCCGTGTAACGGACTCAAAAGGTAACTTGATTTTATTTCTAGGGAAGTGTTCCATCCCCTTTTTAAATGGGAATTGGAATTTTATATTCCCCTCTTTCATGTCAATAACCGCACCAACGGTGCGAAGAAAAGGACGTCCCAAAATAATTGGACATAAAGGTTCACACTCTATATCCATAACAATAAAATCAACGGGAACATAGTTGTCATTGACAATGATAAGAACATCGTCGATCTTCCCCAAAGGTTTCTTTATGGAAGAATCAACAAGACGAACACCAAAAGAACAAGGCTCAAAAGGTTTCAATTCAAACATATCAAATATTCTTTTGGGCATAACGGAGGTACTAGCTCCAACATCACATAAAGCATAGCAAGAGAAGTTATTTAATTTAATATTGATCATAGGGTCCCAACCATCATCTAGCTTCCTAGGTATGGAGGCTTCTACTCTAAGCTTCTCCTCCCTAGCTTTGATGAGAGCATTTGTGATATGCTCCGTGAAGGCAAGATTAAGTGTGCTAGTGTGGGGGTCCCTAGACATTTTGTGTAGTAAGCTAATAACTTCTGAGAGGGTACAACTATCAAAATCAATATCACTACTATCAAAGGTGGTAGTAGTGTCATCTAGGATCACTTTTTTGAAACCCTCTATGTTCATAGGAGTTTCTTTATCTACGGTTGAGGTATTAGCATCACCATTAATAGGTCCAACGGGACTAGGAGTGCATTGGGTGCTAATAGTTTGGGTGTCCTCAACAATTTGGATAGTGGCAACTATGTGGTGTGTAGGAAGGCTCTTAATTCTATCCTCTTACTCTTTTTCTCTAGCCCATCTTTCTTTGAGTTTGGCCATCATCCTAATGTTTTCATTGATTTGTAACTGGATAGCATTAATAGGAGTGGCTTTATTCTCCTCAAGGGGGGAGGTTCTAATTTTAAGCATCTCAATATCAATTGCTAAGCTTTCTACCTTCAAAGAGAGATTATATATTTTAGCTAGTTTCTCTTCTACATTTTTGTTGAAGGCCTTTTGGGTAGTGATAAAGTCTCTACGCATGCTTTCTAATTCAGAAGAGGGGTTCTTGTTGCTAGGGTAGGTGTTGTTGTTCCCATAGTTGGATGGAAACGGTCTAGGATTGCTAGCAAAATTTCCTCTATAAGCATTGTTGTTGAAGTTGTTTCTAGCAATAAAGTTCACATCTACTTGTTCTTGAGCAACCAAAGAATTTAAAGGAACATCATGAGGATCAATAGAGGGTTGCTTGGTAAGTAGAGACATAATTAAGTCAATTTTCATTGAGGGAGGTAATTTCCTCGACAGAGTTTACCTTCCTACCTGTTGGAGCGCGTTTGGTGTGCCATTGGGAATAATTGGTCATCATTTCATCGAGAAGCTTCGTGGCAGCACCAAGTGTAGTTGACATAAAGGTTCCTCCCGCGGCCGAATCTAACAGGTTCCGGGAGGTAAAGTTCAAGCCTGCATAAAAAGTTTGGATAACCATCCAAGTAGTCAAACCATGTGTAGGACATTTCTTAACAAGAGATTTCATTTGTTCCCAAGCTTGGGCAACGTGTTCATTACCCAATTGCTTAAAATTCATAATATTACTCCTCAATTGGATAATCTTAGCAGGAGGGTAGTACTTCCCTATAAAAGCATCTTTGCACTTATCCCAAGAATCTATGCTATTTCTAGGCAAAGATTGAAACTAGATTTTAGCATCTCCCCTTAAAGAAAAAGGAAAGAGCTTGAGCTTAACAACATCACCTTCTACTTCCTTATACTTTTGCATATCACATAACTCAACAAAATTATTCAAGTGTAAAGCAGCATCATCTCCAGCACCAGAGAATTGATCTCTCATAACAAGGTTTAGCAAAGCAAGTTTAATTTCATAAGAGGTAGGAGAAGTGGCAGGTGTGGCAATGGGAGTGCAGATAAAGTCTTGGTTGTTGTGACTAGTGAAGTCACACAACTTGGTGTTTTCAGTGGAACCCATAGTAGCAGCAAGTGTGGTAGATTTGTTTTGTAGTTTTTGATAAAAGACACAAAGATAAAAACTAAAAGATAAACTAACAAGACAAAAAAAAAGGGAAAGGGTAGTGTGCAACTCCCCTATCTTAGCACTTGGAGTCCCCGGCAACGGCGCCAGAAAACTTGCTTGATGGCTTCTCGCCCCTTCGTTGGTTTCCCCAAGTGTAAGGTTGAGATGTAGTGCAGCAGCAGTTTTCCCTCGGTGAAGATACCAAGGTTTGTCTCCAGCAGGACTCCAGAGATGATAAGTAGATGTCAGCGGCGCAACTGACGCGGACCTGCACACAGACACAGATAACTTTGTTCCCAACGAAGTTTAGAGAGGTTGTCAGTCTCTCCGGTCTTGTTGTTTACAAAGGATAAAATGCAAGAGATAATGATAGCAAGTAAAAGTAGTAAAGTAAATATAGCATGGAAACAGTAATGAGGATATGGACCGGGATACGTGATGTTCGCTAGTGATGTCTCTCTCCCAAAAGACGATAAAATTGCTATGCGAGGTAAACAAATTACAGAAAGGCAATTGATAGGATTATGAACGCACCGCAATGCTAACTATGCTACAAAAGAAAGAAAGAGGTTCAAAAGCACGGGCAGTACGCCAAAGTAAGTAGACCGAAATCCATCTGCATCTACTACTAATCATCCACATTGAGATATCTATCCAGAACATCTCGCTGGTATTAAGTTGTGAGCCCCACCCAAAGTGTAAACCCCAAGAAACAGACAACTGCATTAAAAAGAACTCTGCGTAAAATAAACAATCCTTGTAACCGTGGTTACAAGCACCGTTGTTTTCCCCCTTGTGGCAACAGCACATCCCCTAGACTCATGTTTCTGTCACTCAAGCATATCATCGGGGAGGCATGAACCCACAATTTAGCACAACGCTCCCTCTTGGAGTCACTACCTACTACTTGGCCAAAGCAATAAACAGCAACGGAGAACATGCAAGAATTACTTAGGAACAAAAATATAAGAGATAAAAACCAAATATATTACTCTATCACAATCTGAACATAATCTCATAATCCATCAGATCCGATCAAACTCAACATAGCAATAGCAGAAATATTACAAAGGTTCCTCGATCATGTAGGGCAGCTCATGAGGTCTAAACAATGAAGATCAAAGAGGGGAGGAGAACATCACATAGCTACTGATCACGGACCCATGGTCCAAGGAAAACTACTCACGGGACATCCGGGGAGCATCCATGGTGGAGAGGAGACTCCCGGAGGTCAATCTTCCCTCCGGCAGGGTGCCGGGAAGAGGTCTTCTGGTGCTCTCGATCTTGGAAGCGCGGCGGCGGCGGAACAGAGGCGAGTTCGCGGAATAGGGTTCTCGTTTTGGAGTTTTCCCGTGACGGGGGATAAATAGGCGAAAGGGGGCAGACAGAGGTGGGCCAGGGGCCCCAGGCGCCCCCTGGCGCGGCCAGGGGTGGGGCCGCGCCGGGTGGCCGCCTGGCCCCCCCTTGGCCCCCCTCTGGCCCCTCCCGGGCTCTTCTCGAAGCTTCCGTCACGCTGGTTTTTTATCTGAATTTTCCCGATTTTTTCTGGCACTTTTTATATGTGGGAAAACTGAAATAGAAAAACAGCAGAAAACAGGAACGGGCACTGGGGTGCACTGAGTTAATAGGTTAGTCCAATTATGATCAAAAGTGCATGAAAGTGAATCTAGATCATAGCAATATCACACAAAACATGCATGGAGCAAGCAGAAATTATAGATACGTTTTGGACGTATCAGTGGTATTCTCACACAACTTCTCAATAGGGGGTAGATTCTTCACGTCTTTAGTTTTAATACCCTTCTCTTTAATAGACTTCTTAGCTTCTTGCATGTCTTCGGGGCTTAGGACAAGCATGCGCCTATTCTTTGGTGGTGGAGGTGGTTCAGGGACGGATCAATCTTCGTGGTTCTTGGCAATCTTGCCTATCAATTCTTCGGCATCGTCCGGTGTTCTTTTCCTGAAAACACAACCAGCACAACTATCCAAGTAGGATCTAGATTATTCAGCTAGACTAGCATAAAATATATCGATTAATTCATTCTTAGGGACTCCATGTACCGGTCTAGCCTGGATCAAACTGCAATACCTCCCCCAAGCTTTAGGAAGTTTCTCATCCTGTAACTGTGTAAAGTTATAATTTTTTCGTAAAGCAGCGTGTTGCATATGGGCTGGAAAATACTTATCAACAAAGGACTGAGCTAAGTCTTGAGGACTCCTAATAGAACCACATGGTAGTGCATCGTACCATGCTTTAGCACTTTCCTTTAAAGAGAAAGAAAAAAGCTTAGTAACATAGAAGTTTTGTATCTTCTCATCAGTAGTAGACAAACCACCCAACTCACTGAGTTTGTTCAGGTGTGCAATAGCATCATCATTTTCTCTGCCATAGAAGGGGTCAGCTTCAACCATAGATATAAGTGAAAGATCAACAGAGAAATTACAATCCGGATCATTGATGCATATAGGAGACGTAGAAAAAGTAGGATCGGGTACGGTCTTGTTCTTCAAAGAATGTTTCTCGAGAAGCTTCTTAATAGCATCAGGGTCAGAGTCGTTAAACTCTGTTAGCTCCCTGCATAAATGATCATCAAGTATAATATAATCATCATCAAGGAGTCTCTCCTTGAGTTTACTCAGATCGGGATAAGTGTAAGTTCCATCAAAAGGATAGCAAGTATCAGGAATTTCAATCCGAGATTTCTTGACAGCAGCAGCAATCTGTTTCTCAAGAGCGTGACTAAGCGAATGATACGTCCAAAACGTATCTATAATTTCTGCTTGCTCCATGCATGTTTTGTGTGATATTGCTATGATCTAGATACACTTTCATACACTTTTGATCATATTTGGACTAACCTATTAACTCAGTGCACCACAGTGCCAGTTCCTGTTTTCTACTGTTTTTCTATTTCAGTTTTCCCCCATATAAAAAGTGCTCCAAAAATTCGGGAAAAATCAGATAAAAAATCAGCGCAGAAGGACCTTCCGGAAGGACCTGAGTGGGGCCAGAGGGCCACCACCAGGGGCCCAGGCGCCCTGGTGGCGCGCCCCAGGGGCTGGCCGCGACAGGGGGGTGCCTGGACCCCTGGTGGCCCCCCTGGCTGCCCCCCTTCGCCTATATTTTCTCCGTGACGAGAAACCCTCGAGGCCAGAACCCTTTTTCGCGATCTCGCCTCTGTTCCGCCGCCGCCGCGCTTCCAAGATCGGGAGCAGCAGCATACTTCTTCCCGGCACCCTGCCGGAGGGAGGGCCGACCTCCAGGAGTCTCCTCTCCACCATGGATGCTTCCCGGATGTATCGTGAGTAGTTTTCTTTGGACCATGGGTCCGTGATCAGTAGCTATGTGATGTTCTCCTCCCCTCTTTGTTGTTCATGGTTTACACCTCGTGAGCTGCCCTACATGATCGAGGCACTTTTGTAATCTTTCTGCTGTTGCTATGCTGAGTTTGATGGGATCTGATGGATTATGAGATTATGTTCAGATTGTGATTGAGTAATATATTTGGTTCTTATCTCTTATATTTTTGTTCTTAAATAATTCTTGCATGTTCTCTGTTGCTGTTTATTGCTTTGGCCAAGTAGTAGGTAGTAACCCCAAGAGGGAACGTTATGCTCGATTGTGGGTTCATGCCCCCTGATGACACGCTTGAGTGACAGAAACATGAGTCTAGGAGATGTGCTGTTGCCACAAGGGGAAAACAACGGTGCTTGTAACCGCGGTTACAAGGATTATTTACTTTACGCAAAGTGCTTTTTAATGCAGTTGTCTGTTGCTTTGGGTTTACACTTTGGGTGGGGCTCGCAACTTAATACCAGCGGCCTGTTCTGGATAGATATCTCAAGGTGGATGATTAGTAGTAGATGCAGTTGGATTTTGTTCTACTTATTTTGGCGTTCTGCCCATGCTTTTGAGCCTCTTCCTTTCTTTTGTAGCATAGTTAGCATTGCGGTGCGTTTATAATCCTGTCAATTTCCCTTCTGTAATTTGTTCACCTCGCATAGCAGTTTTTATCGTCTTTTGGGAGAGAGACATCACTAGTGAACATCACGTATCCCGGTCCATATCCTCATCACTGTTTCCACGCTCATTTACTTTTCTGCTTTTACTTTCAATTGCTATCATTATCCCTTGTGTTTGATCCTTTGTGAACAACAAGACCGGAGCGATTGACAACCTCTCTGAACTTCGTTGGAAACAAAGTTATTTGTGTCTGTGTGCAGGTCCGCGTCAGTTGCGCCGCTAACACCTACTTATCATCTCCGGAGTCCTACTGGAGAAAAACCTTGGTATCTTTACTGAGGGAAATTTTCTACTGTGCTATATCACTCCTTCCACTTGGAGTTTACCAACGAAGGGCGAGAAATCACTATCATCACCTCGCACATCAAGAAAAATTTCTGGCGCCGTTGCCGGGGACTCTGAGTGCTAAGATAGGGGAGTTGCACACTACCCTTTACCTTTGTCTTTTTAGTCTTGTTAGTTTAACTTTCAGTTTTTATCTTTGTGTCTTATATCAAAAATCACAAAAAAATCAGCCACACTTGCTGCTTCTATGGGTTCCACTGAAAACACCAAGTTGTGTGACTTCACTAGTCACAACAAGCAAGACTTTATCTACACCCCCATTGCCACACCTGCCACTTCAGCTACCTCTTATGAAATTAAACCTGCCTTGCTAAACCTTGTTATGACAGATCAATTCTTTGGTGCTGGAGATGATGCTGCTTTACACTTGAACAATTTTGTTGAATTATGTGGTATGCAAAAGTATAAAGAAGTAGAAGGTGATATTGTTAAGCTCAAGCTCTTTCCTTTCTCTTTAAGGGGAGAAGCTAAAATCTGGTTTCAATCTTTGCCTAGGAATAGCATAGATTCTTGGGATAAGTGCAAAGATGATTTTATAGGGAAGTACTACCCACCTGCTAAAATTATCCAATTAAGGAGTAACATTATGAATTTTAAGAAATTGGATAATGAACACGTTGCCCAAGCTTGGGAACGAATGAAATCTCTTGTTAAGAAATGCCCTACACATGGTTTGACTACCTGGATGGTTATCCAGACTTTTTATGCAGGCTTGAACTTTACCTCGCGGAACCTGTTAGATTCGGCCGCGGGAGGAACTTTTATGTCAACTACACTTGGTGATTCCATGAAGCTTCTCGATGATATGATGACCAATTATTCCCAATGGCACACCGAACGCGCTCCAACAGGTAGGAAGGTAAACTCTGTCGAGGAAATTACCTCCCTCAATGAAAAAGTTGACTTAATTATGTCTCTACTTAGCAAGCAACCCTCTATTGATCCTCGTGATGTCCCTTTAAATTCTTTGGTTTCCCAAGAACAAGTAGATGTGAACTTTATTGCAAGAAAAAAATTCAACAACAATGCTTATAGGGGTAACTTTGCTAGCAATCCTAGACCGTTTCCATCCAATTATGGGAAAAACAACACCTACCCTAGCAACAAGAACCCCTCTTCTGAATTAGAAAGCATGCTTAGAGACTTTATCACTACCCAAAAAGCTTTCAATAAAAATGTAGAGGATAAATTAGCTAAATTAGATAATCTCTCTTTGAAGGTAGAAATCTTAGCCCTTGATATTGAGATGCTTAAAATTAGAACCTCTCCCCTTTAGGAGAATAAGGCCACTCCTATTAATGCTATCCAATTGCAAATTAATGAAAATATTAGGATGATGGCTAAACTTAAAGAAAGGTGGGCTAGAGAAAAAGAGGAAGAGGATAGAATTAAGAGCCTTCCTACACACCACACAGTTGCCACTATCCAAATTGTTGAGGACACCCAAACTATTAGCACCCAATGCACTCCTAGTCCCGTTGGACCTATTAATGGTGATGCTAATACCTCAACCAAAGATGAAGAAACTCCTATGAATATAGTGGGTTTCAAACAAGTGAGCCTAGACGACACTACTACCACCTTTGATAGTAGTGATATTGATTTTGATAGTTGCACCCTGTAAGAAGTTATTAGCTTGCTACACAAAATGTCTAGAGACCCCCACACTAGCACACTTAATCTTGCCTTCACGGAGCATATCACAAATGCTCTCATAAAAGCTAGGGAGGAGAAGCTTAGAGTAGAATCCTCCATACCTAGGAATCTAGATGATGGTTGGGAACCTATGATCAAAATTAAATTAAATAACTTCTCTTGCTATGCTTTATGTGATGTTGGAGCTAGTACCTCCGTTATGCCCAAAAGAATATATGATATGTTTGAATTGAAGCCCTTTGAGCCTTGTTCTTTTGGTGTCCGTCTTGTTGATTCTTCCGTAAAGAAACCTTTGGGGAAGATCGATGATGTTCTTATCATTGTCAATGACAACTATGTTCCCGTTGATTTTATTGTTATGGATATAGAGTGTGAACCTTTGTGTCCAATTATTTTGGGACGTCCTTTTCTTCGCACCGTTGGTGCGGTTATTGACATGAAAGAGGGGAATATAAAATTCCAATTCCCTCTCAAGAATGGGATGGAACACTTCCCTAGAAAGAAAATCAAGTTACCTTTTCAGTCCGTTACTCGGGCTAGTTATTCTCTTTCTCTTGATAAAACTTGATTCTTCTTTTGCATCATGCCTAGCTTAAAGGCATAAAAGAAAGCGCTTTTGGGAGGCAGCCCACAACGAATTAGGTTTCCTTTTGATTTTTTTGTGTCTTGATGTTTGTTACTACTGTAGCAACATCATTGTATCTTAATTTTTCAGCTTTGTGCCAAGTTATAGCCTCTTATGATAAGGGAAGCAAAAGTTGTGACATGCTGTCCAGAAAACAGATTCTTTCCATTGACAGAAAAATTCGAATAAAATCACCAGATCATCTTTTTAATCTGAATTTTATTGAAAGCATGCTCTATAAAATTGTGAAACTTTCGTATGTTCTGAGTTTTTTGATTTGAGTTGCAGAAGTGCCCCGAAAAAATTCTCTACTACCTGCTGTTCTGTTTTTCACAGATTCTGCCACGTTTTGCCTCTCTTCACTTTTGCAAACCTTAAGCTTGCTTTTTCTTTGCAAATTTTTTTGGCACTCTTTATAAACAGTAGCTCTTCAAGAATATCTTTATATCCAGTGGGGAAAAATATTTTATTAAGGGTACTAACCTCTCTAATCAGCTTATGATGCGTTATGTATGAAGGGAGTTTTCAAGTGTGCGATGGAAGATGATGAAAGAAGATCCAGGAGTGTCAAGCGCTCAAGCTTGGGGATGCCCCCATGCATCCCCAATAAATATTCAAGGAGACTCAAGCGTCTAAGCTTGGGGATGTCCCCGTGCATCCCCTTCTCCATCAACAATCATCAGTTCGTTTTTCGTCTCACTATATTTTTATCACTTCATGCGTTATGTGCTATGCTTGGAGCGTCTCGCTATTAGGTTTTATTTTTAGTTTTCTTTAGTTTTTCTTTCTGGTCATAACAAGTTAGACACCTTCTTACTTTGTGTGGGAGAGAAACACGCTCCAATCCAATCTAGAACACATCATAGGATTTTTCCTGCTTATCTTTTTGCTGTTGTGTGTTCTTTATCTTTTCGTAGCTGATGCCATGTTTAGTTTTAGTCTTAGTTTGTCTTTAGCAAGAGCCTTGGCTTTTGCTTAGTTTGTTGCTGGAACTCTCTTTAGTTTTCATGTTTATCTTGTTAAGAGAGTTGGTTGTTGCACTGAGTTGTGTTTTGTCTTGGAAGTAGGTAATTGAGGTTGCTATTTAATTCTAGTAGTAACTTGCAATAGTTTTGAGGTATTGATGTGAGTAATGTCTGAAATTTTGGTGTCAAGAGATTTAGCCTATTAGTGATAGGTGTCGTATTTTGGTCAATCCGTGTGTATTTTCAAAACCTACAAAACTAGTTGAGAACTCTAGCTACTAGATGGATCACTAATCTTTGGAGGGATCGAATATTAGAGTACACTCACGTACCATGAGTCGAGGATGCGCAAGGATAACCAAACCCCCATACACTCCTCCTCGGGGTACTTGTCTCTTTGTGAACCTCCTTATTAGATTGAGAGTTACCGATAATAAGTGCATGAGTTCTTCGGACTAATGTAAGTATTGAAAGTTGACACTTCCACCTTCCCATATTTTGCTAGCCTCTCCCGTGCCGTGCATTGCCTTCTTCTCACTCCGAGAGTTGGTGTCCACCTTCGCCGGTACATCCAAACCCTTGGCTTGATACGCTCTATCATCATAAGGCTCCTTATATCTTTCCTCAAAACAGCCACCATACCTACCTATCAAGGCATTTCCATAGCCTTTCCGAGATATATTGCCATGCAACATCAACCTCTTCATGACTTGATCTTCGTGTCATACATGTTTCTGCTACACTGGCAGACGCATACATTGCATACATCATGATAGTTACATCTTCTTTATGATTTTGAGTACCTTGTAAAGTGTGAAAGATCTCCTTTACCTTCTTGTAAAATAGAGTGTTGCCCTTAAGTGAGGAAAAGATCCCAAAGTGGACACTATAAAAGATCCCAAAGAGGACAAATGAGAGTTATATAGAAAGAGCCATTGAGGCCACAAAAAAAATAGAAAAAAGAGAAAAAGAAATAAAAAGAGAGAAAGGGGCAACACTACTATCCTTTTGAGAGATCCACACTAGTACTCCCTCTATATCCTTGTACTCCATAGAGATGATCATTATGCATATAGCTATGTGGGGACCTTCACACTATAGAACTTGGCTTGCATATTCCAAGGATGAGCCTCCTCAAATGAGCTCTAGGTCTTCATGAGCGAGCAAGTTAGATGCACCCCCACTAGTTCCATTGGAGAGCTTCCTAGCTCGTATGTGCATCCATTGCATGGCAATCCCTACTCACATCATATCTATCATTTGGCATCTCTTGCCTATGATTGTCCTGATTGATGTGAGCCTTTCTCATCCTTTTTTTGTTTTCCTCCTCCTCCTCCGTACTTCTCTCTTTGCCATCCTAAGTGTCAACTCTCGTGCTTACGCTCATCCATTGCATGAGTGCTCAAAATATTGAAAAAGGAGTGGATCAAATTGACTTGTACCTGGCTAGTGGTTTGGGGACGAGTCAAGATAAGATTCCAGAAAAATACCAAGTGTGAAACTTTAGTAGATTGAGTTCTCAACAAATAAATATTTTTCTCGTATTCCCTACCCCCCTTCTTGCACGCAAACACCATTTGGAGACATTCGATTCACGGATAGCGAGAGCTCTTGCACCTAATGTTCTTTTGTTACTTGTTTCAATGCTAATATAGACTCTTGCATGTCATGACTTGAATTGAATCTCTAACCTTGATTGCTTTACTTTTCAAAGTTCTTATATGGTTGCTAGCAAGTCACCACAGAAATTATGCTGTTATCATTTACCTACTCGAGGACGAGCAGGAATTAAGCTTGGGGATGTTGATACGTCCAAAACGTATCTATAATTTCTGCTTGCTCCATGCATGTTTTGTGTGATATTGCTATGATCTAGATACACTTTCATACACTTTTGATCATATTTGGACTAACCTATTAACTCAGTGCACCACAGTGCCAGTTCCTGTTTTCTACTGTTTTTCTATTTCAGTTTTCCTCCATATAAAAAGTGCTCCAAAAATTCGGGAAAAATCAGATAAAAAATCAGCGCAGAAGGACCTTCCGGAAGGACCTGAGTGGGGCCAGAGGGCCACCACCAGGGACCCAGCCGCCCTGGTGGCGCGCCCCAGGGGCTGGCCGCGCCAGGGGGGGCGCCTGGACCCTTGGTGGCCCCCCTGGCTGCCCCCCTTCGCCTATATATTCTCCGTGACGATAAACCCTCGAGGCCAGAACCCTTTTTCGCGATCTCACCTCTGTTCCGCCGCCGCCACGCTTCCGAGATCGGGAGCACCAGCAGACTTCTTCCCGGCACCCTGCCGGAGGGAGGGCCGACCTCCAGGAGTCTCCTCTCCACCATGGATGCTTCCCGGATGTATCGTGAGTAGTTTCCTTTGGACCATGGGTCCGTGATCAGTAGCTATGTGATGTTCTCCTCCCCTCTTTGTTCTTTATGTTTTAGACCTCGTGAGCTGCCCTACATGATCGAGGCACTTTTGTAATCTTTCTGCTGTTGCTAAGCTGAGTTTGATGGGATCTGATGGATTATGAGATTATGTTCAGATTGTGATTGAGTAATATATTTGGTTCTTATCTCTTATATTTTTGTTCTTAAGTAATTCTTGCATGTTCTCCGTTGCTGTTTATTGCTTTGGCCAACTAGTAGGTAGTAACCCCAAGAGGGAACGTTATGCTCGATTGTGGGTTCATGCCCCCTGATGACACACTTGAGTGACAGAAACATGAGTCTAGGAGATGTGCTGTTGCCACAAGGGGGAAAACAACGGAGCTTGTAACCGTGGTTACAAGGATTGTTTACTTTACGCAAAGTGCTTTTTAATGCAGTTGTCTGTTGCTTTGGGTTTACACTTTGGGTGGGGCTCGCAACTTAATACCAGCGAGATGTTCTGGATAGATATCTCAAGGTGGATGATTAGTAGTAGATGCAGTTGGATTTTGGTCTACTTATTTTGGCGTTCTGCCCATGCTTTTGAGCCTATTCCTTTCTTTTGTAGCATAGTTAGCATTACGGTGCATTCATAATCCTGTCAATTTCCCTTCTGTAATTTTTTCACCTCGCATAGCAGTTTTTATCGTCTTTTGGAAGACAGACATCACTAGTGAACATCACGTATCCCGGTCCATATCCTCATCACTGTTTCCACGCTCATTTACTTTTCTGCTTTTACTTTCAGTTGCTATCATTATCCCTTGTGTTTGATCCTTTGTGAACAACAAGACCGGAGAGATTGACAACCTCTCTGAACTTCGTTGGGAACAAAGTTATTTGTGTCTGTGTGCAGGTCCGCGTCAGTTGCGCCGCTGACACGTACTTATCATCTCCGGAGTCCTACTGGAGACAAACCTTGGTATATTTACTGAGGGAAATTTTCTGCTATGCTACATCACGCCTTCCACTTGGGGTTTACCAACGAAGGGCGAGAAATCACTATCATCACCTCGCACATCAGCGAACCAATATCATCAAGAGTAGTAGAAGCATCATCAAAATTTTCAGAAATAGTAACAGATTCAGTAGAAGCATCGTGTGGTGGCGGCAATGAAACAAATAGCGCGCTGTAGCATCGCTAATAGCACGCTATAGCGTTTTGGGAAATTCCTCGCTAAATGAATCTATGTACAATATCTCGCTAATAGCACGCTATAGCGCGAAATAGCACGCGAATAGCATATTTTTAGGGTCACGCTATTTTTTCATAGCACACTATTTTTTACATTGGGTGGCGGTGAAGAAAACTTACTCATAACTGAAGGTGAATCAAGCGTAGAACTAGTGTTCAAAACAGTACCTTTTCATGTACGGGATGGCAAGATCGGGACCTTGGGGTTTTCTTTCTTACCCAAAGCGGATAAATTGCAGCAGGTAAAATACTTCAAGTAGACTTGTGAATAAAGCTATGCTCCCCGGCAACGGCGCCAAAAAACAGGATTGATAACCCACAACTGCAGGGGATCGAGGTAGTCTTCGCGGGTAAGATAACCCAATTTATTGATTCGACCCAAGGGGAGCCAAAGAATATCCACAAGCTTTAATAGTGGAGTTGTCAGTTCCACCCGCACCTGAGATACACTTACTTGCAACAAGATATTAATAGCGACTGCGATAATAGTAGTAGTGACGATAGCAACATTAATGGTAACAGCAAAAGTAAACAACTAGTAACCAGCAGAATTGAAACACTATAGGCTAGGGAGATGGATGGTTGGGCGCTGCATGGATAAGACACATCATGTAATCAACTTGGGGCACGACACACAGAAGAGCTAAGATCATCTAGGCATAAATCAAACATCAGGCATGTATCCCACAGGTAGTTGTACGTGCTAGCAATAAGAACTTGCACAACATCTTTTGTCCTACCATCCCGCTACGAACGGGGCAAAAAGGAACTTATGGAGATTAACGTGCTCCTGTCAAAGAGCACCAGAACAAAGCATTAACAATCAATGGATACATGGAGTCCCCAAATTATAGTCCATCCCCTTTGGTGACCCAAGATGTCATCTTTGGGATCGCCGGTTCCGGACCATAACAGGTGCAAACAACTCATAGATAGGATCAAGAACACAAATATATTCATGAAAACATAAAGGGTTCAGATCTGAAATCATGGCACTCGGGGCCAAAGTGACAAGCATTAAGAACAACAAGTTGAAGCAAAGATGATAAACACTAATATAGATGATAGGCAACATGCCCCCAACAATCTGATAAATTATTACATGATATAACTCATCCAATCCCTACCATCCCCTTTGCCTACAGCAGGGAATCACTCACACATGGATGGAGAAGTCATGGAGGAAGGATGGAGTGGTGATGGCGATGATCTCCCCTCTCCGGAGGCCAAAACAGCCTCCAGATTAGCCCTCCCGGAGAAGAACAGAGGGTGGCGGCGGCTCCGCGATGAGAATTGGGAAAACGACTTCTGTTCTGGGGTTTTCGCGTCACCGGAAAAAATAGGAGCATTGGTAAGGCACCAGAGGAGGGGGGAGGCCCCCAGGCGGCCAGAGGGCGCGGCCCCACCCCTGGCCGCGCCAGGGGGCGCCTGGGGCCCCCAGGACTCCCCTCTGGTCCCACTTCTGGCATCTGGCTCCTTCGGGTGAGTGGATTTTCTGGTATTTTTCTGAGAATTTTCTGGGACGTCCAAAAATCCATTTTCCCGCGCATAATAAAACCATATAGACAGATCTGCTGAAAACAACGTTAGTCCAGGTTAGTTTCGTCCAAATCATGCAAGAATGAGGGCAAAACAATAGAAAAAGTGTTTGGAAAAGTAGATACGTTTGAGACGTATCACAGCTCGAGTGCGGGTTGTGGCATGTCGGGGCGGGGGCCCCGGAAGGTGGTCTTGGTGGGCTGCGCAAGACGTGGCGTGATCGATGGACGTCGGCGCGGCGGCCCCGGGATTTCGACGGCATCGACCACTTCGGTGGCAACGATGACGGTTGAAATGATGTCGGCGACAAGGCACTGGTTGAGATAGCCAGCTCTTCTCCGGCGTGTCTGTGGGTTTTCCTCGGTTCTTCCTTTTGCTGTGAAGTCGAAGCCGCTATGGAGAGGACCTGTGGTATACGATGACTGGCTACAGGTGGACCTTTCGGTGATCTTTAGTGGCGCCTACCGTGCCGGCTTCTGTCCTTCAGAGTTCACCACCAGAGTCGGAGCTGCGTTGGTTTGGTTGTATGTTCTAGGGTTGATGATGATGTCTAAGGGTGGTGTGATGCCGAGGATGCATGCGTGCGTTCTCGGTGAGGTATCTTAGGGGTGCCGCTCAACGGTTGTGAGGGTTTTCGCTCGGTTTTCCTTAATTAACCAAGCAACTCTGATTTTCCCTTAATTAATTGATGTGGGAAAGATTTTGCCACCGTTTCGAAAAAAAAATAAACCCTCTCCATGATCCACATACCAGAAGGAGGAGTTTTGCAGCGAGTTTTTGAAATGGAGACAAAAGCTTTGCCACATCTATTTAATAAAGAAGAATATTTTGTACAAACAAGATCAAGAACAAGAGTACGGCATGTCAATTACTCACAACAAATAATAACCCCTAACTTTTTTGCGCCTGCAATGACCCAAACCCGTGCCTCCTCAAGAATAGAGTCCAAAAGAACCGGCAGGGGCACACACTTGTGCCTAAAGATACGGGAGTTTCTCTCATTCCACACCGTCCAAGAGATAAGCATGGTTAGGGAGGCCATCGCCTTCCGGTTCGCGTTTGAGAGGTTGGTCATCTTGTCCCACCACTTCATGAGAGAATCCTCCAAATGCCAAGTTGAAGTGTCCAAGGACACAAGACCCAACTTCTGGATGATCAATCTCCAAATCCTTAGAGTGAAACGACATTTGTAGAAGAGGTGAGCACCACTCTCCTAGTCCCGCTTACAAAGCGGACAAAGACCACAATTGGTCCAACCGCGCTTCTCCAGCCTGTCCGCCGTCAAGATCCAATTTTGCAACGCAAGCCACGCGAAGAATTTTACCTTGGGGGGAAGGTGGTGCCCAAGGCTTCCAAACCATGAAGTCCAAGTGGGAGGAAGTCAAACCCAGGAATTGAGCCTTGTATGCGGAGGCCGCAGAGTAGATGCCGTCATTGGAGTGCTTCCAAATGATGTCATCCTCCATAGACTCATTGAGCACAACATCTTTAAGGAGCTCCCAAAGGTTAAAAAATTCACGAAGGTGATCGCTAGTGACCAAGGTATTTGGGTTGATGTTTAGGATCCAAGCTTCATTCCGAAGCGCCTCCCGGACAAACCAACATTTTCTTCTGGAAGCAAGGAAGATGAGGGGGGCGATGTCTTTGGGCTTTTTCCCAAGTAACCAAGGGGAGCTCCAAAACGGCGTTTTAGCGCCATCTCCAACGTGAATGAGGGTGGAGGCATAGAAGAAGTTGTAGTCATCCTCGTTGCAAGGATTGCCGAAGCCCACCCAAAGCTTGTTGCGATTCTTCCACTCGAACCAAAGCCACCAAAGTCTCAAAGCACCTTGGGATTGAAAACGATCTCCCAATTGACCTTACATCTGGCGCCAGTCGTCTTGTCGTTTCCGGACCAGAGAAAAGCCCTCTCAATCTTGTTCAAGGCGGTAATTGTGCTCTTAGGGATGGTGAGGGGCGTGATGGTGTACACCGCTTGGGATGAGAGGACCGACTTGAGAAGGGTCGTACGCCCAATGGTGGTAAGATTGGTTCCTTCCTAAGAGCACAATTTGCCTACCTCCTTGTCTTGGAGAAACTGGAAATCGACCTTCCTCAGCGCATGAGTTGATAGGGGGAGCCCAAAATATTTCACGGGGAAGGTGGCTCTCTCCGCCGGCATGCTTTGGAGGACAAGATCCAAGTTGATGTTACCGCATCTAATGGGAACCACCGAGCTTTTGTGGAAGTTTGTGCATAGTCCCGTGACCTCCCCAAAGCCATGAAGAATCTCTGCAAGGGCGATGGTTGTCGATGCCGGCGGTTCGCTTCGGATGGAGACCGCTGGTGCCTGTTCTGGGTCCGGGTCGGCGATCTGCAGCAGGGGCGCATGATGGACGGCGTTTTCGAGATGCCACGGCACCTGCTGGCGAGCATGGCAGAGGGGCTGATGATGAGCCCACCGATGCGGAAAAGAATGTCTGAGACGCGTCTCCATGGCTGGGTTGCTTCGAGCCGGATTGATAACCGATGGGCGAAACTGGATTAGCGCTGAGATTAGATAGACCACGTGTCATCAATCCGGCAAGGTCTCACCCGATGCCTATTAGACCCGGTCTCATATAATTTTTTTCCGATGCAAATCACCTTCTATTCCGATCTTGTACTAGATGATGTCCCGCGCGTTGCTGCGTGTATTGTTAAGAAATAATTTATGTTTGAAAACATGAATTTTTTTATTAGATATAGTATAATTTGATTATAAATTCTGTTTTGATAGAAATATTGCTTAGAGTAAAAAACTAAGAAAATTTGATGAAAAATCTGAAAAAATGAATTATTATTATTAATTTATTTCCTTGATAATATATCAATGAGATGATAAGAGATGAAAAGAACGTTGTGTATAGACAGTGAAAATATCTTCACCTTTGGGCTAAACCTAAACAATGGTAGCAATTATGGATGTGCATAGAAAACTGAAATATAAGATAACTCATAATTTGATTATTTTTTATTGAAAAGTCCCTTACAAATCGTGATGATAAGTGCATAAAAAATTATTATCTATTTAGGTTACATGCACATGCAGAATTAATGAGAACATGTGCATGGAGAGTTAGTGGAAAATAACTTTTACATAATAGACATATTTGATGATGTGGATAGTTTGCATATCAAGATAAATACGTTATTGGGATGAACTATTTAGTTATTATAGATACGTACTAGCAAAATACTGCGTTGCTACAGGGCGATGATGATAAATACCTTCACCATGTCGCGTGGCAAGCTCAAAGTTTTCATCAACTTTTTTCCTATCCAATTCAAAAAAAAAATACTTGGAACACTAAAAGTATTCATAATGATAAGTGCCGAAAATTCGGCATCAGCCATGTCGGCCCGAACTCCCCATCCGCCGTTAGTGATCCCGAGGTGACACGTCAGCTTTTTTAAATCGTGTGGTCGGTGTGGGTTCCACCCTGACGTTTTGTTACACAGATTTTACGCACTAAGCGACGTTTCGCTATCCTTCGCCCATAATGTTTGTGTGATGTGCACCAATGTTGCGCTCACTATTTAGGCCCAGTTACTACAGTTCGACCCACTTCATGATTTGATATGATTATTTTGCGATGCTTATAATTTTTAAATGGTAGTTCGAATCGAAACGTGTTCTACATGTAACTTTCTCAGATATTTTTCTAGTTTCATAAAAAATGCTTATTATTACCATGTTTGATATTTTTAAACATGATATTTTCCTGTTAATTACAAGTGATACCATTTTTTGTAAAAAAATTGTGTGATATCTAATTAATCATAACTTATTACAATTTTTTTTATTTTGTGGGATATGAGAATTATCATTTGTATGTAGCTTATGGGTATTTGTAATTATTAGGATATGTCAATTAATGGTAATTCTTTGTGCGTTGTCTTGGGGGTACATATTTATTAAAACACGATATTTTTTATTTGTGTGATATGGCAATTCTTTATAATACTACGTGAAACACGGTGATTTTTTGTTTTAGAAATATTGGACATTGCTTTTTTTAGTAGAAGATGGCAAAATCGCCATGATTCCAATGGTGCAATAGGTTTTCTACCCAAAGACAATTTTTCCTTGTTTTTGTTTTACTAGTTTGTCTTTTATTTTTGTTGCAATTGATTTTTGTTTGAAAAAAATCTTTGTAAAACTATCCAAGGCAAATTCATATTTTTATTGGACATGGCAATTCTTGTTGGTAAGACGTGGCAATTCTAATTCATAGGACATGGCCATTATTATTCATAGAACATGAAAATTCTTATTCGTAGGAGATGAAAATTCTTATTGGTAGGACATAGCCATTCTTGTTGTTAGGACATGGCAATTCTAATTCAAAGGACATGACAATTCTAATTCATAGGACATGGCAATTCTTTACTGGTAGGACATGACAAAATGTTTTTGTAGGACATGGAAATTCTTGTTCGTAGGACATGTCAAGTCTTACTGGGGACATGGCAATTCTTATTGGCATGGCATGGAAATTATTACAGATGGGTCATCATACTTTGCGAAAAATGGCACTTTATTGAAATTGTTGAACATGGCTATTTTTTAGTAGAACATGGCAAATTTTCCATGGTTATAATAGTGTTATAGGATTTTTCATCCCATGACAATTCTGTCATTTTTTTTATTTTTAGGTTGCTTTATTTATGTTGTGATGGATCTTTTGCACATGGCAAATTCTTATGTTTACACATGGAAAACTCATACTATAGTATTTTCTTTTTTCAGATAATCTATGGTAAATTCTTTTTCGTGTGAGAGTGCAATTCTTATTTCGTATATAGCTTATTGGATATGGAAAATTCCTTTTTTTTTGTGCGAGATGACAATTCTTCTTTGTCGGCTATGGCAATTTTTTATTTTTGCGTTACATGCCATTCGTTATATATGAGACATGGCAATTCTTGTTTGCATGGTATATCAATTCTTATATGCGGGGCATGATGTTGTGTGGAACACAAGGTTTTAAATAGCGTGCTATTGAAGATAGTGTGACCCTTCTCCAGAAGCTACAGAAGATATAACGGGATATAGCAATGTTACATTTAAAATAGCGTGATGAAAAAAATGGCGAGAACTAACCCAAATATTCAAAAAATTAGGATTTTCAAGTTTCAACATTGAAAATGTGTCCAAATGTCGAGGCCAAATTCATGGCACAAATACTAATATGAGGCTTAAATCCAAGCACAACAAAGTAATAAACTCTAAAAGACCAATTTTTTTAACCTTTTAATCAGAATCATTGGCATCATCTTCAGATGAACTAGAAAAACCACAAGATGGACACAAGGTTTTAAATAGCGTGCTATAAAAAATAGCGGGTTATCAAGTTTAGCGTGATTTAGAGCATTAAAAACGTCATTAGCGCTGTAGCGGTAACTTTTGGCTAAATATAGCGTAGCCCCTCAAATTAAGTTATAGCGCGCTAATAACCGCGAAATAGCACACTATTTTTTTCATTAGTGGAACATGACATTCGTTATATATGGGACATGGAAATTCTTATTCGTATGATATGATTTTTTATGACAAATTTGGTAGGAGAAACCGCCTGATGCGTGGGTGCAATGAGAAGTAATATTCCTACAATATGTAAAAAATATAAGCAATTCATATAGATTCTATCGAGTCAACAATATAGGGAGGATGTAGACATATGTATTAGCCCATCTCCAACAGAAAACGGACGACCGAGTCGAGGACATCATAGATGACGATCAATAGCTAACGCGTATAAATCCATGACGAGCAGTGGAAGACTCCATAGACACTGCAAACCAACCTGTTCAACAAGGAAGCCCGGCCCAAGCAGTAAATGATTAGTTCATTATCGTGCATGAACTAAATGTGGTTTTCATTATTAGAAAATAAGAGAGATGCTACCTAGAAAGCAAATCTAGAGGTGAAGTCAGTGGAGGCCAGGGCAGAGAGTGCAATCGCGGCAAAGAAAACATGCATAGAGTGAAAACTGAGGCCAACATGCGTCCAGGGTTTCCCTGGCACATCGTTCAACCGCACCGAAGGGTTAACTCCTAACACTGGCTCCACCTCGACCGGGGATATAGCTATATGAATCATTTCTCTTCCTGAAATGAACCACATATTAAAAGACAAACTTGGTTGATGAAAACAACTGAATGGAGTAATGTTCTAATTATCAGAAATCAATTATAGATAACAAATAAATACAGAATTTGGCTACCTCTCACGGATTTCATTCACAAAACTTAGACAAATGGATTATTATATTTCAGACAAGTTAAAATCATAAATTAACATAGGTAAAATAATTACAGAGCCGGTGAGAAGACATCACATTAAGATAGCTCTTGCCCCTCCTTTTTTGAATATATGTTTATAATTGAAGACATCACATTAAGATAGCTCTTGGATATTTGACCATCCATATATTTTTGTAGGACCACATTGTGAACTGGAGTTTAGGAAGAAAGATGATAGAAGTGCAAAAAAACTAAGGAAAGAACACACTGTCGAACTATTGAAACTGCCATGGTGCTTTGTCTCAGAGAGATGCAGCTCCAACTCACTACAAATTTGGTAGGAGAAACTGCCTGACGTGTGGATGAAATGATAAGTAATATTCCTACAATATATAGAACCAATATAAGTAATTCATATAGATTCTATCGAGTAAAAAATACAGGGAGGAGGCAGACATATGTATTCGCCCATCTCCAACAGAAAAACAGACGACCGAGTCGAGGACATCGTAGATGACGATTAATAGCTAACTGATACGTCCCAAACATATCTATAATTTTTGATTGCTCCATGCATGTGTTGTGTGATATTGCAATGTTTTAGATACACTTTCATACACTTTTGATCATATTTGGACTAACCTATTAACTCAGTGCACTCCAATGCCAGTTTCTGTTTTCTGCTGTTTTTCTATTTCGGGTTTTTCCATTATTAAAAGCGCTCGAAAAATTCCGAGAAAATCCAATAAAAAATAAGTGCAACAGAACATTCCAGAGTCCCGAAGGGGGCCCGGAGGGGACCCACCAAGGCCCCAGGAGCCCTCCCGGCGCTGCCAGGAGTAGGGCCGCGCCAGGGCGCCGCCTGGACCCATGCTAGCCCCCTGGTGGCCCCCCTGGCTGCCCCCTTCGCCTATATTTATCAACCGTCGCGAAAACCCTGAAGACATAACCCTTTTTCGCGATCTCGCCTCTGTTCCACCGCCGCCGCACTTCCAAGATCGCGAGCACCAGAAAACCCCTTCCCGACATCCTGCCGGAGGGAGGATTGACCTCCGGGAGCTTCTCCACCACCATGGACACTTCTCGGATGATCCGTGAGTAGTCCACCTTGGACCATGGGTCCATGATCAGTAGTTATGTGATGTTCTCCTCCCCTATTTGTTCTTCATGGATTAGACCTTGTGAGCTGCCTACATGATCAAGGCACATATGTAATTCTTTCTACTGTTGCTATGCTGAGTTTGCTAGGATCTGATGGATTATGAGACTATGTTCAGATTGTGATTGAGTAATATATTTGGTTCTGATCTTTTATATTTTCGTTCTTGAGTAATTCTTGCATGTTCTCCGTTGTTGTTTATTTCTTTGGCCAAGTAGTTGGTAGTGAATCCAAGAGGGAACGTTATGCTCGATTGTGGGGTCATGCCCCCTGATGACGGGTTTGAGTGACAGATACACGAGTCTGGGGGATGTGTTGTTTTCAGAAGGGGGAAACAACGGTGCTCGTAACCGCGGTTGCGAGGATTATTTACTTTACGCAAAGTTCTTTTAATGAAGTGTCTGTTGCTTTGGGTTTACACTTTGGGTGGGGCTCGCAACTTACTACCAACGAGATTTCTGGAAAGATATCTCAAGGTGGATGATTAGTAGTAGACGCAGATGGATTTCGGTCTACTTATGTTGGCGTACCGCCCATGCTTTTGAGCCTCTTCCTTTCTTTGTAGCATAGTTAGCATTGGTTTGCGCCTGTAATCCTGTCAATTGCGCAGCTGTGATTTGTTTACCTCGCATAGCAGTTTTATCATCTTTTGGGAGAGAGACATCACTAGTGAACATCATCGGACCCCGGTCCATATTTCCACCATTGTTTACACCCTCAATTTACTTTCTGTTTTACTTTCCAGTTGCAATTATCACTATCTATTATCTGGTGCGTTTGACCCTTTGTAAACAACAAGACCGGAGAGATTGACAACCTCTCTGAACTTCATTGGGAGAAAATTTATTTGTTGTGTGTGCAGGTCCACGTAAAGTAAGCAACCAGAGGTTGTGAACGGCGCCATTGTTCACTCTACCACCTACTTGTCGACCTTGGAGTCCTGTGGGGGACACTCTTACAACATTGGTATCTTTGCCAAGGGAAATCTTTCTGCTACGCTACATCTCAACCTTCCACTTGGGGTAACCAACAAAGGGCGAGAAGCTATAACTTCCTCGCTAGCATCAAGAAATTTCTGGCGCCGTTGCTGGGGACTCCAATCTTCAAGATAGGGGAGTTGCACACTATCTTTAGTCATTTCTTTTTAGTCTTGTTAGTTTACCTTTCAGATCTTGCTTTAGTGTCCTTTATCAAAAATCACAAAAAAAATATTTACCTTGCTAGTAATTGTCATCATGTCTAGTCCTTTTGCCTTTGTTGAGACAGAGGTTCTCACCTTTAAACAAAAAGGTGGTGAAAGTTTAAAAGATTCTTGGTATAGAATTAATGAATCTCAGAAAAGAGCACCAAGAAGCAATCCACTACTATCCAGCTTACAAACTTTTATGTTGGAATTACTCCTTGGAATAGGTTTTTTTAGATACTGCTATCAATGGGAGTTTCCTAGAAGCCTCAATATGGGAGTCTCTTAATGTTGTTGAAAATCTTGTTGGAAATCTCCCTGTTGCTAGCATTCAAGAGGATATCACTCTAGTTCACATTATGAAAAAACTTGAAAAGATAGAGTTAGAAATACCAAGCATAAGTAGGATAAACGAGTTGGATCGCAAGATTAAAGGGAATTTGCATGGACTTGATAGCTCCATGCATAAAATTATCAAAAGTTTGGAGACATTCAAATCCCATAATTTGGATCCTTCTAGGATAGATAAGATTGAGGAAATCATTGACACTCTAGGAACTACTTTCTCCTCAATCAAACCAAAAAAGGTAGAAACTCCGGCAAGGAAGGATCCTAAGTTCAGTTATGTCCCTAAGGTTCCCCGACCTAAAAATAATCCACTCATTGCCAAGGGAGTCGAAACCGTGAAAACTTTGGAAGAAATACCTCTCTTAGATAAATTTATAAATGAAACTCCAATTGATTTTCCTCATTTTGGTTTTATCCCTAGAAGTATCTTCATTAGGCCTTTATTTAAAAGACCTCTTAAAACTAGTTGTACAATTGAAGAGCTTTTTGATGATCTTGATGATGGTTCGATTGATGCAACGTATTTCTTCTTTTTGCTTCTTGCCTAGCTTAAATGCGTAAAAGAAAGCGCTTGTTGGGGGGCAACCCAAGATGTTTTTACTTCTGTTCTTAGTGGTCTTGATCATTGTTACTACTGTAGCAACATCATTGTATCTTTATTTTCAAGCTTTGTGCCAAGTTTAGCCTCCGATTACAAGAAAGTTCAAAAGTTGTGACATGCTGTCCAGAAAACAGATTTTGTCCTTGGACGGAAAAATTCGCCTAAAATCACCAGATCATATTTTTTATCTGAATTCTTTTCACAGCATGCTCTATACAATTGGCTTTCGAGCATGTGTTCTGATTTTTTTGTTTGAGTTGCAGAAGTAGCCCGAAAAAATTATTTACTACCTGCTGGTCTGTTTTTCACAGATTCTGCCACATTTTGCCTTTCCTAGCATTTGCAAGTCTTGCGCTAGATTTTTCATTGAAAAATCAATTTGGAAATCTTGAGAAACAGTAGCCCTTCAAGAAAATCTTTATTTCCAGTAGGGAAAAATTATGTTATTAAGGGTACTAACCTCTCTAATCATCTTATCATGAGTTATGTATGAAGGAAGTTTTCAAGTGTGCGAGGGAAGATGATGAAAGAAGATCCGGGAGTGTCAAACGCTCAAGATTGGGGATGCCCCCATGCATCCCCAAGAAATATTCAAGGATACTCAAGCGTCTAAGCTTGGGGATGCCCCCGTGCATCCCCTTCTCCATCAACAATCATCAGTTCGTCCTTTGTCTCACTATATTTTTATCACTTCATACGTTATGTGCTATGCTTGGAGCATATTTCTCTTTACTTTTCCTAGTTTTCTTTAGCTTTGCTTGTTGTTCATAAAAATTTAGAACACAACCTTCTTTGTGTGGGAGAGAAACACGCTCCACTTCAAACTAGAACACATCATAAGATTGTCATGCTTATCTTTCTTTTGTTGTATATTCTATTTCTTTTCTTAGCTGATGTCATGTTTAGCTCTATGTTTTCATGCTTATCTTTTTCAAGAGATTTTTTTTAGTTTGTTGCTGGAACTGTCTTTAGTTTTCATGTTTATCTTGTTAAGAGAGTTGGTTGTTGCACTGAGTTGTGTCTGGACTTTAAGTAGGTAATTGAGGTTGCTATTCAATTGTAGTAGTAACTTGCAATAGTTTTGAGGTATTGTTGTAAGTAATGTTTGAAATTTTGGTGTCAAGAGATCTAGCCTATTAGGGATAGGTGTCGTATTTTGGGTAATCCGTGGTTATTTTCAAAAACTACAAAAACTAGTTGAGAACTCTAGCTACTAGATGGATCACTAATTTTTGGAGGGATCGGATACTAGAGTACACTCACGTACCATGAGTCGAGGGTGCGCAAGGGTAACCAAACCCCCATACACTCCTCCTCGGGGTACTTGTCTTTTTGTGAACCTCCTGATTAGATTGAGAGTTACCGATAATAAGTGCATGAGTTCTTCGGACTAATGTAAGTATTGAAAGTTGACACTTCCCCCTCCTCATATTTTGCTAGCCTCTTCGGTACCGTGCATTGCCCTCTTCTCACTCCGAGAGTTGGCGTCCACCTCGCCGGTGCATCCAAACCCTTGGCATGATACGCTCTGTCATCATAAACCTCCTTATATCTTAGTCAAAACAGCCACCATACCTACCTACCTAGGCATTTCCATAGCCTTTCCGAGATATATTGCCATGCAATATTGATACGTCCCAAACGTATCTTTAATTTATGCTTGCTCCATGCATGTTTTTTGTGATATTGCTATGATCTAGATACACTTTCATACACTTTTGATCCTATTTGGACTAACTTATTAACTCAGTGCACCATAGTGCCAGTTCCTATTTTTTTTTCTTTCTGTTTTTCTATTCAGGGTTTCCCCCATATTAAAAGTGCTCCAAAAATTCAGGAATAACGGATAAAAAAATCAGCGCAACGGAATTTTCCGGAACCCTGAAGGAGGGCCGGGGGGCCACCACCAGGGACCCAGGCGGCCACCTGGTGCGACCTAGGGTCTGGTCGCGCCAGGGGGGCGCCTGGACTCCTGGTGGCCCCCTGGCTGCGCCCCTTCGCCTATTTATTCCCCGTGACGTGAAACCCCCGAAGACAGAACCTTTTTTCGCGATCTAGCCTCTGTTCCACCGCAGCCTCCCTTCTAAGATCGGGAGCGCCAGCAGACTTCTTCCCGGCACCCTGCCGGAGGGAGGATCGACCTCCGGGAGCTTCCCCTCCACCATGGACGCTTCCTGGATGTGCCGTGAGTAGTTTTCTTTGTAACATGGGTACGTGATCAGTAGCTATGTGATGTTCTCCTCCCCTCTTTGTTCTTCATGGTGTAGACCTCGTGAGCTGCGCTACATGATCGAGGCACATATGTAATCTTGCTGCTGTTGCTATGCTGAGTTTGATGGGATCTGATGGATTATGAGATTATGTTCAGATTGTGATTGAGTAATATATTTGGTTCTGATCTTTTATATTTTCGTTCTTGAGTAATTCTTGCATGTTCTCCGTTGTTGTTTATTGCTTTGGCCAAGTAGTTGGTAGTGAATCCAAGAGGGAACGTTATGCTCGATTGTGGGGTCATGCCCCCTGATCACTGGTTTGAGTGACAGATACACGAGTCTGGGGGATGTGTTGTTTTCAAAAGGGGGAAAACAACGGTGCTCGTCACCGCGGTTGCAAGGATTATTTACTTTACGCAAAGTTCTTTTAATGAAGTTGTCTGTTGCTTTGGGCTTACACTTTGGGTGGGGCTCGCAACTTACTACCAACGAGATGTTCCGGATGATTAGTAGTAGATGCAGTTGATTTCAGTCTACTTATATTGGTGTACCGCCCATGCTTTTGAGCCTCTTACTTTCTTTGTAGCATAGTTAGCATTGCGGTGCGTTTATAATCTTGTCAATTGCCCATCTGCAATTTTTTTACCTCGCATAGCAGTTTTATCTTCTCTTGGGAGAGAGACATCACTAGTGAACATCACGGGACCCCGGTCCATATTCTCACCACTGTTTACAGGCTTATTTACTTTCTTGATTTTACTTTCAGCGGCTATCATTATCATTATCCCTTGTGTTTTGATCCTTTATAAACAACAAGACTAGAGAGATTGACAACCTCTCTACACTTCGTTGGGAGCAAAGTTACTTGTGTTGTGTGCATGTACAGGTCAAGGAAGCAACCCACGGTGCCATTGTTTCCTTGCCACCTATTTATCATTCTCGGAGTCCTACTGGAGACAAACCTCGGTATCTTCACCCAGGGAAATTTTCTGTTGTCCTACATCTCACCTTCCACTTGGGGTTACCAACGAAGGGCGAGAAACCATTATCAACTCTCTCGTCATCAAGCGAATTTCTGGCGCCGTTGCTGGGAACTCCGAGTGCTAAGATAGGGAGGTTTCCCACTACATTTTACCTTTGCTTTTTAGTCTTTTTAGTTTACCTTTCAGTTTTTATCTTTTTGTCTTATATCAAAAATTACAAAAAAAACTGCCACACTTGCTGCTACTATGGGTTCCACTGAAAATACACGGTTGTGTGACGTCACTAGTCACAACAAGAAAGACTTTATCTGCACTCCCATTTCCACACCTGCCACTTCAGCTACCTCTTATGAAATTAAACCTGCTTTGCTAAACCTTGTTATGAGAGATCAATTCTCTGGTGCTGGAGATGATGTTGATTTACACTTAAATAATTTTGTTGAGTTATGTGATATGAAAAAGTATAAAGAAGTAGAAGGTGATGTTGTTAAGCTCAAGCTTTTTCCTTTCTATTTGATGGAAGGAGCTAAAATCTGGTTTCAATCTTTGCCTAGGAATAGCATAGATTCTTGGGATAAGTGCAAAGATGCTTTTATTGGGAAGTATTACCCACCTGCTAAAATTATCCAATTAAGAAGTAACATTATGAATTTTAAGCAATTGGACAATGCACACGTTGCCCAAGCTTGGGAACGTATGAAATCTTTTGTTAAGAAATGCCGTACACATGGTTTGACTACCTCGATGGTTATCCAGACTTTTTATGCAGGCTTGAACTTTACCTCGCGGAACCTGTTAGATTCGGCCGCGGGAGGAGCCTTTATGTCAACTACACTTGGTGCTGCCACAAAGCTTATCGATGAGATGATGACCAATTACTCCCAATGGCACACCGAACGCGCTCCGACAGGTAGGAAGGTAAACTCTGTCGAGGAGATTACCTCCCTAAATGAAAAAGTTGACTTAATTATGTCTCTACTTACCAAGAAATCCTCTATTGATCCTCATGATGTTCCTTTAAATTCTTTGGTTGCTCAGGAACAAGTAGATGTGAACTTTATTGCTAGAAACAACTTTAACAACAATGCTTATAGGGGCAATTTTGCTAGTAATCCTAGACCGTTTCCATCCAACTATGGGAACACCAACACTTATCCTAGCAACAAGAACTCCACTTCTGAGCTGTAAAATATGCTTCGAGACTTTATCACTACCCAAAAAGCCTTAAATAAGAATGTAGAAGAGAAGTTAGCTAAATTAAATAATATCTCTTTGAAGGTAGATAGCTTAGCCCTTGATGTTGAGATGCTAAAAATTAGAACCTCTCCCCTTGAGGAGAGGAAAGACACTCCTATTAATGCTATCCAATTACAAATTAATGAAAATATTAGGATGATGGCTAAAATTAAAGAAAGATGGGCTAGAGAAAAAGAGGAAGATGATAGAATTAAAAGCCTTCCTACACACCACACAGTCGCATTGTTGAGGACACCAAAACTATTCGCACCCAATGCACTCCTGGTCCCATTGGACCTATTAATGGTGATGCTAATACCTCAACCGTAGAAGAAGAAACTCCTATGAACATAGAGGGTTTCAAACAAGTGAGCCTAGATGACACTACTACCAACTTTGATAGTAGTGATATTGATTTTGATAGTTGCACCCTCTCAGAAGTTATTAGCTTGCTACACAAAATGTCTAGAGACTCCCACACTAGCACACTTAATCTTGCCTTCACGGAGCATATCACAAATGCTCTCATCAAAGCTAGGGAGAAGAAGCTTAGGATAGAAGCCTCCATACCTAGGAAGCTAGATGATGGTTGGGACCCTATGATAAAAATTAAATTAAATAACTTCTCTTGCTATGCTGTATGTGACGTTGGAGCTAGTACCTTCGTCATGCCCAAAAGAATGTATGATATGTTTGAATTGAAACCTTTTGATTCTTGTTCTTTCAATGTTCGTCTTGTTGATTCTTCCGTAAAGAAACCTTTGGGGAAGATCGACAATGTTCTTATCATTGTCAATGACAACTATGTTCCCGTTGATTTTATTATTATGGATATAGAGTGTGAACCTTTATGTCCAATTATTTTGGGATGTCCTTTTCTTCGCACCGTTGGAGCCGTTATTGACATGAAAGAGGGGGATATAAAATTTCAATTCCCTCTAAAAAAGGGGATGCAACACTTCCCTAGAAATAAAATCAATTTACCATTTGAGTCCGTTACACGGACTATCTATTCTCTTTATCTTGATAAAACTTGATTCTTCTTTTGCTTTTTTCCTAGCTTAAAGGCGTAAAAGAAAGCGATTGTTGGGAGGCAACCCAAGATGTCTTACTTTTTTATTTAGTGGTCTTGATGATTTTTACTACTGTAGAAACATCATTGTATCTTTATTTTCAAGCTTTGTGCCAAGTTATAGCCTCTTATGATAAGGGAGGCAAAAGTTGTGACATGCTATCCAGAAAACAGATTCTGTCTTCTTGACGGGAAAAATCGTAACAAATCACCAGTTCATATTTTCGACCTGAAATTTTTATACAGCATTCTTTATAAAATTCTGAAAACTCTCGTATGTTCTGAGTTTTTTGATTTGAGTCGCAGAAGTGCCCCGAAAAAATTATCTACTACCTGTTGTTCTGTTTTTCACAGATTCTTCCACGTTTTTCCTTTCCTTACTTTTGAAAACCTCAATCTTGCTTTTTCTTTGCAAAAACCTTTTGGCAATCTTGAGAAACAGTAGCTCTTCAATAATATCTTTATATCCAGTGGGGGGAAATTATTTTATTAAGGGTACTAACTGATGCTAGAAAGGAAGATAGATCCTTCACTTCTCGTTGGTTACCCAAAGTGGAAGGTGATATGTAGCGTAGAAGAAGATTTCCCCTATGTAGAGGATAGGGTTTGTCTCCCGTAGGACTCGCAGAAATACAAGAAGGTGGTTCGACAAGGGATGCGCCGTCTGAAAAGAATCACTTGTTTCTCCTGGACCTGCACACGCAACAAATACCTTTGCTCCCAACGAGTACAGAGGAGTTGTCAATTCCTCTGGCCTTGCTGTTTACAAAGGATCAACGCAAGAGATAATAATAGTAGCAACGGAAAGTAAAGACTGGAAGTAAATTGAGGGTGTAAACAGTGGTGGAAATATGGACCGGGGTACCATGACGTTCACTAGTGATGTATCTCTCCCAAAAAACGATAAAAGTGCTAGCGAGGTAAACAAATCATAGCTGCGCAATTGACAAGATTATAAACGCACCGCAATGCTAACTATGCTACAAAAGAAATGAAGAGGCTCAAAAGCAATGGGCAGTACACCAAGGTAAGTAGACCGAAATCCATCTGCATCTACTACGAATCATCCACCTTGAGATATCTATCCAGAACATCTCGCTGGTATTAAGTTGCGAATCCCACCCAAAGTGTAAACTCAAAGAAAAAGACAACTGCATTAAAAGAACTATGCGTAAAGTAAACAATCCTTGCACCTTTAGGTACAAGCACAATTGTTTTATCCCTGGTGGCAACAACACATCCCCTAGAGTCATGTTTCTGTCACTCAAGCTAGACATCAGGGGGCTGAACCCACAATCAAGCATAATGCTCCCTCTTGGAGTTGCAACAAATCACTTGGCCAAAGCAAAATACGGCAACGGAGAACATGCAAGAATTAACTAAAGAACACAAATATAAAAGAGAACCAAATATATTACTCATCACAATTTGAACATAGTCTCATAATCCATCATATCCCAGCAAACTCAGCATAGCAACACAGAAAATTAAAAAGGTGCCTTGATCATGTGAGGCAGCTCACGAGGTCTCGAAAGTGGAAGCACAAAGAGGGGAGGAGAACATCACATAGCTATACTGGTCATGGACCCATGGTCCAAGATGGACTACTCACAGCACATCCGGGAGGCGTCCATGGTGATGGATGGTCTCCCGGAGGGGGTTCCCCCTTCCGACAGGGTGCTGGGGCAGCTTCTCCTTGCAGCCCCGATCTTGAAACGGCAGCGGCGGCGGTACAGAGAGGAGAACGGGAATAGAAGACCGATGTTAGGGGTATTCTCCGCGGGCACTAAATATAGGCCAAGGGGGGCACCGAGGGGGGGGGGGCACAAGGCAGCCAGGAGGGTGCCCGGCGCGCCCTAGGGTTGTGCCGCGCCAGGGACCCTCCTAGGGCCCTGGTTGGTCCACTCCCTTCCTTCCTTGGTTCTTCGGGAAGCTTACGGGACGCTGAATTTTTATATAATTTTTCCAGAATTTATTTGGCACTTTTAATGGCCGGAAAACCTGAAATATAAAAACAGCAGAAAACAGGAACTAGCAACTGGGTGCACTGAGTTAATAGGTTAGTCCAAATATGATCAAAAGTGTATGAAAGTTCAAGTAAAACATGGCAAAGTCACACAAATCATGCATGGAGCAAGCAGAAATTATAGATACGTATGGGACGTATCAACATCCCCAAGCTTAATTTCTGCTCTTCCTCGAGTAGGGAAATGATAACAAGCATAATTTCTGTGTTGACATGCCACACAACCATATAAGGACTTTTAAGTAAAGCAATCAAAGCATGAAATTCAATTCAAGTCTTAATAAGCAAGAGTATATATTAGCATTGACATAAGCAACAAAAGAACAAAGGGTGCAAGAGCTCTCGCTGCCCGTGACTCGAATGTCTCCAGATAGTGTTTGCGTGCAAGCAGGGGATTGGGAAAAAGAGAGAAAAATGGTTGTTGAGAACTACTGTCTACTAAAGTTTCACACTTAGTCTCCTTTGGATTCTTATCTTGACTCGTCCCCAGACTACTAGCCAGGTACAAGTCAAACTGATCCACTCCCTTTCGATATTTTGAGCACTCATGCAATGGATGAGCGTGAGCAAGAAAGTTGACACCTAAAAGGCGAAACAGAAAGAAGGTGGAGGAGGAAGACAAAAAGGTGTGAAAGGCCCACATCAATGAGGACAATCATAGGGGAGAGAAGGCCATATGATAGATATGATGTGAGGAGTAGGGATTGCCATGCAACGGATGCACATGTGAGCTAAAAGCTCTCCAAGGGAACTAGTGGGGGTGCATCCAACTTCCTTGCTTAAGAAGACCTAGAGCTCGTTTGAGGAGGCTCATCATTGGAATATACTAGTCAAGTTCTATAGTGTGAAGGGTCCCCACATAGCTATATGAATGTATGATGATCTCTATGGAGTACAAGGGATAGAGGATGAAGTACTAGTGTGGATCTCTCAAAAGGAATAGTAGTGTGCCCCCTTCTCTTTTTTTTCTTGTTTTCTTTTTTCTCTTTTTTGTATTTTTTTGGTGGCCTCAATGGCTCATTGGGCCATGTTAAATAGCAATGGGTATTCTATTAAAGTGTTTAGAAAGTATTATGAAATAAAAACAATAGCTTCGGGAATTATTTAAATTGCCATGGAATAAAATAAACAAGTGCAAATTTTAAATGAACTAAAAATTGTCAAACCAATTTTAGAAAATGCCTAAATAACAGTAAGCTATATTAAAAGTGAAATGGGATTTTATTACCATGTTTAAAAATGTTAAACAAATAATAAAAGTGGTAAAACAGTAGCATTTAATACCTTTTAAATAAAACAAAAATGCAATTGATTTTATTTGGGCAAAAAACTTTTTGTGGCATTGTTATAAAGTGCATCCCTAATTTTGGTGCAAATATAACATTTTACAAAAATCAAAACCTAGCTAAACTAAATACAAACAGAAAAGAAAATTTAAAAGAAACAAAACAAAGAGAAAATAACAAGGAACTAAAACCCGCCTAGGGCGAGGCCCACCCTGGGCCCAGCCCCCTCCCTCTCTCTCCTCCCACCAACCCCCACCTTCTCCCTCCTCGTGCCCATGTCGCGCGCGGCCGCGCCATGGCCACTGCCTGGCCGGCCCCCCCCTCACCTGCTCCCTCGGGGAGGCGATAAGGTTGACCCCAGCCACCCCCTGGAAAGCCTCCCCAGCCATTCCTCCTCCTCCTCACCTCGCTCGCCTCGGGGGAAAATTACCCGAGCGCCACCGTCGCCATTGCCGTGCCCAACCGTGGCCACTGTGCCCCCTAGACCAAGAGACCGTGTCCGGCCGCCTCCTAGCCTTCGTCTTCATCACGCTGAGAGAGGAATCGAAACCGGAGGCACCGCAGCTCGTGAATTCGCCGTCTTCGTCTACCTCCAGCCGCCGGATCGCCGCCGAGTTCCTCCCGCACCGAGCCGTCCCCGACCACGCTGCCCACCTCTACGCGCTCAAGGTGAGCCATGCTACCACCCCCAACTGACCGGAGCCGACTGATAGGCCGCTAGCGCGCGCCCCCCTTTCTTGCACTCCGGCCGTCGCCATCATCGACCGTGAGCTCGTCCCCGTGCCTCCCAGCTCGCGCCTTTGACGTCAACGAGTTTCTAGGTTCCCATAGGTTCGATTTGGCGCCAGGGATTGCTTGTAGTTTCCGCGAGTTCAGTTTCACCATTGGAGCCCGAAGCCTGCTTCCGCCGTCGACGACCCCGAGCTCGACTCCGGCCGCCCCCGCCACTGCCACGGCTACCAGTCAACACAGCAGAGCCGTAGCTTTATGACACACCTACGCAAGGCCCCTCCCGTGCCCGCTTTAGTCGTCGACCACATCACCCGTGCGCCACCGCCGCCTGACCTCGTCGCCGGCAAATTTCCCGGCCACCCGTGACGTCGCCACCACCTGGAATCGACGCAGCGCTGTCTTCCCGTTCGAATGCATCAAACCCCGTGACGAACGGTGCCCCCTAGCCCATTTCCGACGCCCCTCCCGTGGCCTCCGCCGTGTTGGGCACGCCGGCGTCTCGCTGCCGGTGCCCCCCTGACGTGGCACACTGGGGAAAACCCCTGGGTCACTGCCAGTGGACCCCATGGCCCCAGTTGACTGGGTTGACCAGTCAACTGTGCTGACTAGGCAACCCCAGTCACTGACATGTGGGTCCCCCCGGCTAATTACTTTGTTAGCTAACAGAAAATTAAACAGAATAATAAACCCTCCCAGACACTGACCTGTGGGCCCCTGGCCATTTAACTTAATTAAACAAGTTTAGTTAGCACTGGAGTCACTGACTGCTGGGCCCCAGCTGTAAGTCTTTTTAAAATAAATAGAATTATAAAAACTAGTCACTGACATGTGGGCCCAGTGCCTTTTCTGATTTATTAAAATGTTTTATAAATAAACAGAGGCTGACATGTGGGTCCCACATGTCAGGCACTGTTTTGGATAATGTTTTGGATAATGTTCTGGATAATGTTGAATAAATAATAAAAGAAATTCAGAAAATCATTTAAATGATTTAAAACTTTGAAATTCAATAACTTTTAAACCGTAACTCGGATTCAAAAACTTTATACATGAAAATTGATCAGAAAAATATAACGAATACGAATACGCTATCCGTATGTCTATCACACCCCTCTAACACAACGAACATCGAACCATCCCCCTCCGGACCGACTGTCCGATAAATTGTCCGGTACCGTTAGAGTGCCCGGATGAATTTATTCCGAACACGAATGTTTCTCAGAACAGATCAACTAGCACAGATACACCCCCTTATGTTTTTCCGGTACCCACGACACCTCCATCTTGATCTTTCCCCCTCCGGACACCTTGTCCGATAATCACCCGGAGCCGGTAGTTCATCCTCAGATGAATTTCCGTTCCGAGCAATGTGCATTGCACTGCGTTAGAATACCATTAACATTTCATCTGTCATGTCATGCATATGTTTGTACATGCTTGCTATGTATTTACTGTTTCTCCCCCCCCCCCCCTTAATCTCCGGTAGACCCCGCTGCTGCCGTCGACTACACCGCTGCTGAGTACGACTACTTCGTCGACGACCCTACCCCTACCGTCGAGCTTCCAGGCAAGCAGAGCCATTCTCTTCCCCAGATATCGCCTATCTTTCCGTACATTTCTTGCACTAGGCATTGTTACTGCTGCTGCTACGTTACAATCCTATTCAATTGCATAGCCTGTTTTTGTCGTCCCTTGATGTGCCTCCTTTATCCTATGCTGCCTATTATTATTATGCATTATTCAGCAGTCAGCCCTGCACATTGTTAGCTAGGATTAGATAGAGGGCCGTGATCACTCAGGGGAGTGAACGCGGATACACATATTATAACTGCACAGGTACGGTACAATGCAGACACCGTCTAAGGCCCCTATCTGGTTTATGCCTAGTCATCTCATGTGTGAGCTATCAAGGAGTAATCCTTGTACTCCACTCGAGGCTGACTTTGTCTTACTGCCATAGGGTCTTGAAAAACGGTTGTCCTTCAGGTGAGAAGTCGGGCGACCCAACGGTGCCCGCGAGAGGTATTGCGACGGGACGACAGGGAGGGTACGACCAGTGTACCGGTGTGCTTGGCCCCTGGTCGTTGGCCGCGAGATTTACCAAACTACGAAAGTCGAGCTCCTCCAGGAGCACACGCGAGACAAGGTAAGGACACGGTTCACCTTGTTGGTAACCGCAGTGACTTGGTGGGACGACGGGGCAGGCACCGATGTACTGGTGGTCCTGGCTGCTGTCGTTGTCCGCGGGTCAGTTAAGTCGAGGCAACGATAACGGTTGTCACGCAGGTTAATTAAAATGCTAAATGGTTCAGTGAATGTCTTGAGTTGGCTATATGCTATGTACGCACTACCTACCCGTGGGAATTACGAGTTATGGGCTCCTCTGCTTCGTAGTGTTGTCAGAGGACTCTTCAGACGTCAGCAGTACCGCGGCCTACGCCGGGAAGTGGTGTTGTCTTATTTGCCGCGGCAGTGTAATTTGTATTTGCTTTGATTTAACTTCACCGGCCAGCCTCGCACCGTGCAGGAGTACGTCGGGGTTAGGGTCCAAAGCCCCGCGTACATAGGATATAGTCCGGCGGATGACCTCTCTGTTGAGTTTGAAAGATGGGCTATGAAGTGTCGGATAGCCTCGGTGGAGCGTTTCCTAACAAGGTTCCCGCCACCCTGGATATCCGTGCGTGTAGCGTAACACAAGAGCACCCCTGTAGGGAAGATTAATCTATTCGGATAGCCGTGTCCACAGTAACAGGACGCTTTATGCTGAGGCTGGATCTTACCACTAGAAACTATTATTATTAAACTGTATGGTTCCGGGTTTTGTTCCTCGCGAGGATGTCGAGGAGGTGAACTCGGAGGCATTGATAATTATTACAACTTATTATTATACAATGCTGCAGCAACTTCTGCTGCATTGTTACTTTATGCTTTATATAAACTGTTGGCTGATTCTTACCTCATGCTTCAAGACATCGTCGGAAGATGCTAGTCTTCGATAGGCCTAGCTTCTTACCCTTGCTCTGGATTTCTGTCTTTCAGTCCACGATATACAGCCTCTTCTTTCTGTTGATACAATGCATAATGCTTAGTAGCAGACGTAAGACTCGCGGGTATACTAGATACTCACCTGCTTTCTTTCCTTTACTGTTTTGCCTGATCGGCCGCTGCAGCCGATGTTGGAGCCTAGGAGCAGGAGCACCCCGGAGGCGCCTACTACGACGTCGAGTACCCCGTTGACCAGGAGTAGTTCGGTGGATCCCAGGCAGGAGGCCTCGCCTTTTCGATCTGTATCTCTGATGTGATTTGTGCTAGCCTTCTTAAGGAAAAACTTGACTAACTATGTCTGTACTCAGATATTATGTCTTGTATGACTTATGTATTCGGGTCCGCGTGACCCCCCTCTATTGTAACATATTTGTTTATCCTTTTTTGTTTAGTGTTTTGCTGTGATATTATCACCGTGGCACCCTAATCTTAGTCGTGTACCCTGTGTGTATGATTACTGTACACGGTCTGATTTTGGATGCGTCACAATAGGTAACTCTCAATCTAATCAGGAGGTTCACAAAGAGACAAGTACCCCGAGGAGGAGTGTATGGGGGTTTGGTTATCCTTGCGCATCCTCGACTCATGGCACGTGAGTGTACTCTAATATTCGAACCCTCCAGAGGTTAGTGAGCCATCTAGTGGCTAGAGTTCTCAACAGGGGTTTTGGTTTTCGAAAATCACACGGATTGCCCAAAATACGACATCTATCACTAATAGGCTAAAGCTCTTGACACCATAAGTTTAAACACTATTGAAGAGGGGGTGACCCCACGGCTCCTACGGATAAGCCTACCTGGTTTCCCTGAAGACAGAAGACCCGTGAAGATACAGCCTCGGCCCGCTAATTGGCACCGACGTAGGAGTCTGCGACTCACAAGGAAGATGCGAAAAACTGCCATACGGAGCAAGCTAGGGTTAGGAAAGCTTACCTGTAAACATAGATGAGCTCCCCGAGACCTAGCCCAGTATATAAGGGCTAGGAGGGGCGATACCAAAGGTAACCAATATCACCTGTAACCCTAGCCTTGAGCGCTCCAGCCTTGGCATCCACTGTAATCGCATCTCCACCATCAATAATATCGAGCAGGAGTGTGCCTTCCTGTTTGCCGACGAGCTATCGTCCAACCTATGCCTCTCATGACTAACCCAGGGTCCCTGACAATGGGATTTGCCAGGGTTGATCCCCGTCAATTGGCGCCGTCTGTGGGAACTACACAGGTTGGGATCACGATCTCGGCGGTCCCGTCTTCAGCAAGCTACAACTCAAGGGCAAGGACCAGATCTAGCCCACTCGAAGGATTCAAGATCACGGCGAACATCTCTGCCACCCCATCAAGACCGCTCAGGCTACAGCCGTGCCAGGACCGATACTACAGTAACGGCCAAGTGCAGCGTCAGCGCCGAAGGAATCAACGACCCAGAAGAACGGCGAGAGGCCTCTACGAAGGAATTCCACTCGACGAACCATGACGCGCAGCTGAGGACTTGCAAATCTTTCGACAACCCACCGCCGCCCGGGCACCCGCCGCACATCAAGACGATGACTACGAGACCGAAACCAGCGATCAGCAGAACCATCGCCAAGGAAGAAGGAATCGAAGACCCAAAAGGCGCGCATGGGAGATCCACGGCGAGGCTCCAATGAACGAGCCACGTCACGCAGCCGCGCAACTGACGGCCGCTCGATGACAGGCCGTCGCACGAACACCTGCCGCCAGCCAGGACAGCGACTCCGAGACACCGGTGAGCGAGTACTATAACCCAGATCGAAGGCAAAATGAATTCGCCAACCTCATCAAGAACCAAGACATGAGTCGAGGAATCAAAACCGACCCTCGCTTCCACGAACACCCGGAGGATCACGAGCAAATCTTTAGAATCTCAAGAAGGAAGAGGCACGCCGGATCTAGCAAACTCACGGCTAGAGAGCAGCTAGCAGGACCCTCACGATCCACAGCTTCGAGGATGACTGGAGACTGCCGCCTGTTCAATGAGCTAGACGACGACCTCAAGAAGGAGAAGCAGAAAGAAGACAGGCGCAACCGGCGACCCGAATAATCGCCGCCCTCAAGCCCGGAAGGCCATCACGGCCAGCTGCAAGGACAGGTGCTCATGATCCAAGAGGGAAGGGCGCCGCAAGCACAACGCGACGCCTACACCCTGCATGCTAGAGCAGCCGAGAGCATAAACATAGTCGAAGTCTACCAGCTACATGATACGGAGACCAGCATCACGTTCTCACAGGACGACCATCCACCCGCAGTCCCAAGACCGGGGCACGCGCCCCTGGTGCTCGATGCACAAATTGGAGGGTACGACATGGATATGGTCTTCATGGACGGAGGCAGCAACATGAATATCATCTTCGCCAGCACCCTGCGAAAGATGTTGATCCCACGATCAGTATGGAGAAAATCGAGCACCGAGTTACACGGGGTAGTCCCAGGAGAAGCAGCCACATCCCTCGGAGTTGTCTTCAGCAACCGATGCAACTTCGCAAAGCAACGTCCTCGAGTTCGAGGTACTCGACTGGCAATCGCAGTACCACGCCATATTGGGACGGCCAACATTCGCGCAGTTCATGGCGGTCCCACACTACGCCTACATCAAGCTCAAGATGCCAGGATCAGCAGGAGTCCTCACTATCAACGGAAGATTCATCAAATCAGATCAATGTGACCGTGACTTTCACAAAATCTACGACACATTCGGAGCCGAGCAAGAACTCAGAGAAATAGCCATGGTGACGGACAAGAGTACCTTCCCATTGGTGAGCCGAAGCGAATCTAAGGAGTACGGACGCGACTTCAGTCACTCACCAAGTGCACCCGACAGACCCGGACAAAACAGTCCGCGTGTACGCCCACCTTCCAAAGGAGCAGGCGACGGTCCTCGTCGCTTTCCATCGAGATGAGTGGGAAATATTTGCCTGGTGCCCAGCTGACATGCCTGGAGTACCATGCGAGTTCGCGGAACACGCCCTACGCGTCAAACAAAACACGAAGCCGGTGAAGCAAGCTCTGAGACGATTCTCGGAGCTCAAGCGCAGAGCAATCGGAGAGGAAGTCAACCGGTTACTCGACGCCCAGTTCATCCGAGAAACGAAGAAAGCCACCTGGATAGCCAACCCAGTGCTGGTGCCCAAGAAAGACACGACCGTGCTGCGCATGTGTGTCGACTACGGACCAGTCAACAAGCATTTCCCGGAGGACCACTTCCCCCTGCCTACAATCGATCAGATAATCGACTCGACAGAAGGGTGTGATCTACTTTCCTTTCTTGACGCTTACCCAGGATACAACTGTGACGCCCCCAAAATCAGACTGTGTACAGTAATCATACACGAAAGGTACACGATCGAGATCAGGGACTCACGGTGAGATATCACAACACAACTCTACAAATAAAATAATAAAAGTTGTTTAATACAAGCCAGAGGCCACGAGGACTCGAATACAACAGATCGAGAGCACAAAGTCAGAGGAAGCAATAGTATCTGAGTACAGACACAAGGTACACATGATCTGCCTTAAGAAGGCTAGCACAAAATCAACACTCGATCGAAAAGGCAAGGCCTCCTTCCTTGGAACCTCCAAACTACTCCTGGTCAAAGGGGAACTCGACGTCGTAGAAGGCATCGGGGATCTTCATGTTGCGGTGGTCGGCATCAGGGATCTCCTGCTCCTGGGCTCCAAGGCTCCAACGTCGACTGCAACGGCCGATCAGGCAAAACAAAAAGGGGGGAAATAAAGCAGGTGAGTATCTAGCATAACCGCGAGTCTTACGTCCGCCACTAAGCAATTATGCATTGTATCAAAAGGAAGGGGAGGCTATATATAGTGGACTGCAAGATAGAAAGTCAGAGCAAGCATAAGAAGCTAGGCCTAACGAAGACTAGCATCTTCCGACGAGTCTTGCAGCATGAGGTAAGAATCAGCCAACAGTTTATATAAAGCATAAAGTAACAATGCAGCAGAAGTTGCTACAACATTGTATAATAATAAGTTATAATAATTAGCAATGTCTCCGAGTTCCCCTCCTTGACTTCCTTGCGAGGAAAAGAAACCGGAACCAACAGTTTAATAGTAGTAGTTTGTAGTGGTAGAGTCTGGCTTCAGCATAAAGCGTCCTGTTACCATGGACACGGCTATTCGAATAGATTATCTTCCCTGCAGGGGTGCACTGGTGTCATACTACACGCTCGGATCTCCAGGGTGGCGTACACCTTGTTAGGGAACACCCCACCGAGGCTATCCGACACGCCGAGGCCCATCCTACGGCTCATCAGAGAGGTCCCCGCCGGTCTACATCCCTAAGTGCAAGGGGGTCATGGGCCTATCACCCCTCGCTCTCCAGGTCGTTGTGAGGACGGTGGATATCACGCAACTCTAACATGGATGCGGATCCGACCGCGCCACAATGCTGAACTGGACATCTTTCAGATCTTTCGAACGAGACCACAACGCGGAGTGCCCACACCGTAATCCCACGTATAGGTAGTGCGTACAAGCCAAAAGGCTACTCAAGTCATCCGCCGAACCCGTTAAGCATTTTATTATTTTCTGTCGAGACAACCGTTATCGTTGCCCCTTATTGAATGAGTCGCGGACAACGACAGCAGTCAGGACCACCAGTAACGTTGGTGCCTGCCCTGACGTCTCACTAACTCGTGCGGTTACCAACAAGGTGAACCGTCTCCTTACCTTGTCTCGCGTTTGCTCCGAAGAGCTCGACTTTCGTACCACGAACAGTACCAGGCCCGCCGCACACCGGTGGAATACACCTGACCTGTCGTTCCGCTAAGATACCCTGCGCGGGCACCGTTGGGTCACCCGACTCCTTACCTTTAAGGACACCAGTTGATTCGAGTGCCTACCATCAAGTGAAACCAGGAGGAATCACCCTCGATGGTACACTTGAAGAGGTTTGACAGAGACATCAGCGGAATAAACTAAAGAGGAATATTCTCGTATCACCCCGGTGGTGCCGAGACACCAGCGGAATGAACTGAAGAGGAATACCCTCGTATCATCCCAGTGATGCTACGCTACTGAGCCGACGAGAGTGAAATACGAGTCCGTCCACTCGTAAGTCAAACTCGAAGCAACTCGGCAGAGTCTCACCATTGTAGGTTCCCTAGGGCGTCTGCATTGATCCGTATCTATTGCAGTTATAATATTTGTCATCCGCGTTCACTCACCAGAGTGATCACGGCCCGCTATTCTAAACCTAGCTAACAATGCGCAGGGTTCACTGCTGAATATTATATATATATTTATAAGGCAGCATAGGACAAAGGAGGGTACATCAAGGGGCGACAAAAACATGCTATGCAATTGAATAGGATTGTAATGTAGCAGCAGCAGTAACCATGCCTAGTGCAAGAAATGTACGGAAAAGATAGGCGATACCTTGGGAAGGAAAATGGCTCTGCTTGTCTGTAAGCTCGATTGTAGGGGTACGCTCGTCGACGAAGTAGTCGTACTCGGCAGCGATGTAGTCGGCGGCAGCAACGAGGTCTATCAGAAACAATAAATACACAACAATAATAGCAATACAATTGTATGACATAGCAGATATAAAGCAACGGGGCTCTAAAGCAGTGTTCGGTGATTTTCTCGGAGCAGGAATTTATCCGGGGATGACTCATCAGTACCGGTTGATTACTGGACCGATGATCCAGAGGGGAAGGTTCCATGTCTGCAGTGTTAGAGACGTCTGACAGACATGTGGATAGTATATCCGTGATCGTGGATCCATTCTGGACAACTTTCATGTTCAGAACAATTTCATCCGGCAAAGCTCTACCTGCTCCGATTGTTTGACAAACCGATGAACCGGAGGGGAAATGTTCCACGTTTGGTATGTTAGAGAGGTGCGGTGGGGGCATGGGTAGCGTATTCGTACTCGGGGCATTCTTCTGAGCAACTTTGATGTATAAAATATTTCGATCTGAGCTACGGTTTATTTTATATTATTTTCTAAAGTTTTAATCATTTAAAAGCATTTCTTTTATTTCTTTTATTATTTAATTAGAACATTATCCAAATCTTATCCAGAATAGTAACCTGTCAAGGGGGACCCACATGTCATACCCTGGCATTTAAATAAATCATTATTTTTGTTCTAAAATCCACTGGACCCACATGTCGTTTGCAATAGGTTTGGAATCCTCCGAATTTTGCTAAGTCTGGGATTATTAATATTTTGAGCAGTTTTCAAATGGTTATAACTAGTGATTTATAATTTCGATGAACAAGTACCCTATACCAAAACTGATTAGTTTTAGATGGCCTTTAATGTGGTACAAGTTACAACCTAAAAATATTTCATTTGCTTAGCCAAATCCTTGCCTAAACAGTGATGCAAACTATTAATTACAGATCACTGCTATTTCATCCAATCTTTGCAATTCAATAGCTATTGATCTATAGCTCAAATTGGGGCACTTCCTATGGATGAGTTGCAACCTATAAGTTATACTAGCATGCCATGGGTTCCCTTTGTATAAAACTTTTCTGTAATTTTGTTATCAACATCTCCAAATTAACTAACATGATAAACTGTTCTCTGTCACCTTTCTGTAAATAAAAACTGGCACTTTGTGAATTTCGTAGGATTTAATCCTGGCCTTATCTGGAGATGGTCCAAAGGAACAATTCGAAGCTTGATACATCTACTTTACAACCATACAATTTTTAGCTTTATTTGGTCTGGCTTTATTGCAATTTTGTGGCTTGCAAAAGTGGTACAGCAGCAGCCTGCATCTACCTTAGCATTATCTGAAATCAGAAATCTGTATTTTGTCCATTTTATAGCTTTTAATCCGGGCATCAATTTGATTTGGTCCAATGGAGAAAATCGAAGCTCGATACGTGTACTACATGTCTACACATCTTTTAACAATGTTGGATTTGGTTTGCACCACTTTGTTGCTGTCCAGGTGGGTATCCAGTGTAGCAATTTCAGCATAGTCATTTTTCAGTAAAGTTCAGTAGTGACAGCAGCAACATACGGCAGCAGCATCAAGCACAACAGTCGACAGCGAGCAGCACCAGCAGTAGATCGAGCAAGGAGGTGCGGGGGCTTGGGCAGCGAGTGCAGCAGCAGCTAGCAACAGCAACATCAACGCAGCAGCAACAGCTGGTGCAGGTAGCAGCCACAGCAACAAAAGCAGCAGGGGGGCACGGAGGGGGGGAGCTCACAGAGGGAAGGAAGGGTCGGCCGGGGCTCGGGGAGCACGGGTGGCGGCGGCGAGGTCCGAGGCCATGGCGGCTAGGGTTCGCCGTTCCGCACGAGAGTAGGCGGCGGCCACGAATCGCCTCGGCCAGGAGGCAGAACCCGTGGCGCGGCATCCCTCGGAGACGAGCACGGCGGCCGGCGACGACGACCATCGCCGGATCCAGCCGGCGGCTAGGCAGGGGAAGGGGATCGAGCCACGGGCTCGAGAGAGAGAGGGAGGAGAGATCGAGAGAGATAGAGACTGGATGGGGGGCCGTCCGGGCCAGTTATCCACGCGCTAGGGGGCAAGGGGGGCTGGGCCTGGCCCAGTGGGAGGGGTTGCCCCGTGCGGGTAATAAGGTTTTTCTTTTTATTAGTTTTACTTCCGTTTTCCCATTTTTTGTTTTCAAATGTTTTAGTTAGTTTTGCATTTTTATAAATCATGAAAACAATACCATAATTAGTATTGCAACTTACTAGAGGGCTACAAAAAGTAGTGGACTTTTATAAAGTCATTTGACATTTGTTTGGAATTTGTAAATGACCAATAGTGTTTTTATAGCACTGCCAAGAATTTTCTGGATTTTTCAGAGGCATAACAAATAACCACAATCACATGGACATAGCCCACTGATTATTAGTGATTTTATAAAAGTGGTTTCACAATTTTTGGACAAGATTTAATTGTCACATGATTTTTAATATAACCCAAAAGGCATTTTTGAATGGGATCAAAAGCAAAGATGATCATGGCATGATTTGTAATAGTAATAATCATTATCAAAATGATTACTGTAGTGATTACTGTTACACAATAGTGAGGGTGTTACAACAACCAGATCAGAATGAAGGAAGAAGACGAAGAGCACACTTCGTTCATCACCCCCTGTGGCCTATTCTGCTACAGGACCATGCCCTTCGGGCTCAAAAACGCAAGCGCCACATACCAGCGAATGATGCAGGCCTTCCTGAAGGAGCAAATCGGAAGAAACGTGCAAGTCTATGTGGACGACATCGTCATCAAGACCTACAAAGCAGCCACACTACTCGATGACCTGCGCGAAACCTTCGCAGCGCTCAACAAATACATAATCAAACTCAACCCAAAGAAGTGCGCATTCGGCGTACCGGCAGGGAAGCTGCTTGGCTATATGGTCTCTGCCCGAGGAATCGAGGCAAACCCTGAGAAAGTCCAAGCCATCACCCGAATGCAAGAACCAACCGACGTCAAAGGAGTACAGCAGCTCACTGGAAAACTCGCAGCCCTAAGCCGCTTCATCAGCAGGCTGGGAGAACGCACACTGCCTTTCTATCAGCTGCTCAGGAAAGGAGAGAAATTTGAATGGACGGAGGAAGCCCGCCAAGCATTCTCGGACCTAAAAAAGACAATCTCGACCCCACCAATCTTGGCGGTACCCAAGGAACGGGAGAATCTGTACCTCTACGTGGCAGCACGTAACAGTGTAGTAAGCACAGCGCTCGTTGTCGAACGTGCAGAAGAAGGCAAGGTCCAGAGCATCCAGAGACCAATCTACTACCTCAACATGCTCCTGACCAAATCCCAGCAGTGGTACCCGCATTATCAGAAGCTACTACTAGCCATCATCATGACCTCAAGGAAGGTGTCCCACTACTTCGACGAGCACCCTATCACAATCGTGAGAAGCGCACCACTCGCTAACATACTCAATAACCCTGGAGCGACTGGACGAGTCGCTGAGTGGAACATTGAGCTCAGCCCACGGGACCTGCAGTTCAAGCACCTGATGGCTTCTCGCCCTTCGTTGGTTTCCCCAAGTTTAAGGTTGAGATGTAGTGCAGCAGCAGTTTTCCCTCGGTGAAGATACCAAGGTTTGTCTCCAGCAGGACTCCAGAGATGATAAGCAGGTGTCAGCGGCGCAACTGACGCGGACCTGCACACAGACACAGATAACTTTGTTCCCAACGAAGTTCAGAGAGGTTTTCAATCTCTCAGGTCTTGTTGTTTACAAAGGATAAAACGCAAGGGATAATGATAGCAAATAAAAGCGGTAAAGTAAATGTAGCGTGGAAACAGTGATAAGGATATGGACCGGGATACGTGATGTTCGCTAGTGATGTCTCTCTCCCAAAAGACGATAAAATTGCTATGCGAGGTAAAAAATTTATAGAAAGGCAATTGACAGGATTATGAACGCACCACAATGCTAACTATGCTACAAAAGAAAGGAAGAGGTTCAAAAGCACAGGCAGTACGCCAAAGTAAGTAGACCAAAATCCATCTGCATCTACTACTAATCATCCACCTTGAGATATCTATCCAAAACATCTCGCTGGTATTAAGTTGCGAGCCCCACCCAAAGTGTAAACCCAAAGCAACAGACAACTGCATTAAAAATAACTCTGTGTAAAGTAAACAATCCTTGTAACCGTGGTTACAAGCACCGTTGTTTTCCCCCTTGTGGCAAGAACACATCCCCTAGACTCATGTTTCTGTCACTCAAGCGTGTCATCAGGGAGGCATGAACCCACAATCTAGCACAACGCTCCCTCTTGGAGTCACTACCTACTACTTGTCCAAAGCAATAAACAGCAACGGAGAACATGCAAGAATTACTTAGGAACAAAAATATAAGAGATAAAAACCAAATATATTACTCTATCACAATCTGAACATAATCTCATAATCCATCAGATCCGATCAAACTCAACATAGCAATAGCAGAAATATTACAAAGGTGCCTCGATCATGTAGGGCAGCTCACGAGGTCTAAACAATGAAGATCAAAGAGGGGAGGAGAACATCACATAAATACTGATCACGGACCCATGGTCCAAGGAAAACTACTCACGGGACATCCGGGGAGCATCCATGGTGGAGAGGAGACTCCTGGAGGTCAATCCTCCCTCCGGCAGGGTGCCGGGAAGAGGTCTCCTGGTGCTCCCGATCTTGGAAGCGCGGCGGCGGCAGAACAGAGGCGAGTTCGCGGAATAAAGTTCCTCCTCTGGAGTTTTCCTGTGACGGGGGATAAATAGGTGAAAGGGGGCAGCCAGAGGTGGGCCAGGGGCCCCAGGCGCCCCAGGCGCCCCCCTGGCGCGGCCAGGGGTGGGGCCGCGCCGGGTGGCCGCCTGGCCCACCTTGGCCCCCCTCTGCCCCCCCCCCCACGGGCTCTTCTGGAAGCTTCCTGTACGCTGATTTTTCCTGTATTTTTCCCGGAATTTTTCTGGCATTTTTTATATGGGGGAAAACTGAAATAGAAAAACAGCAGAAAACAGGAACTAGCACTGGGGTGCACTGAGTTAATAGGTTAGTCCAAATATGATCAAAAATGTATGAAAGTGTATCTAGATCATAGCAATATCACACAAAACATGCATGGAGCAAGAAGAAATTATAGATACGTTTTGGACGTATCAACATCCCCAAGCTTAATTCCTCCTCGTCCTCGACTAGGTAAATGATAAAAACATAATTTATGTGGTGACATGCTAGCAACCATAAAAGAACTTCGAAAAATAAAGCAATCAAGGTTAGAGATTCAAATCATGTCATAACATGCAAGAGTCTATATTAGGATTGAAACAAGTAACAAAAGAACATTAGGTGCAAGAGCTCTTGCTGTCCGTGACTCGAATGTCTCCAAATGGTGTTTGCGTGCAAGAAGGGGGATAGGGAATACGAGAAAAAGTATTTTTGTGTTGAGAACTCAATCTACTAAAGTTTCATGCTTGGTCCTCTTTGGAATCTTATCTTGACTCGTCCCCAGACCACTAGCCAGGTACAAGTCAAAATGATCCACTCATTTTTTCGATCATTTGAGCACTCATGCAATGGATGAGCGTAAGCATGAGAGGTTACACTTAGGATGGCAAAGAGAGAAATATAGTGGAGGAGGAAGACAAAAGGGATGAGAAAGGCTCACATCAATGAGGACAATCATAGGCAAGAGATGCCAAATGATAGATATGATGTGAGGAGTAGGGATTGCCATGCAACGGATGCACATACGAGCTAAGAAGCTCTCCAATGGGACTAGTGGGGGTGCATCTAACTTGCTCTCTCATGAAGACCTAGAGGTCTTTTGAGGAGGCTCATCCTTGGAATATGCAAGACAAGTTCTATAGTGTGAAGGTCCCCACATAGCTATATGCATGATGATCATCTCTATGGAGTACAAAGATATAAAGGGAGTACTAGTGTCGATCTCTCAAAAGGATAGTAGTGTTGCCCCTTTCTCTCTTTTTATTTCTTTTTTCTCTTTTTTCTATTTTTTTGTATTTTTTTGTGGCCTCAATGGCTCTTTCTATTTAACTCTCATTTGTCCTCTTTGGGATCTTTTTATTGTGTCCACTTTGGGATCTTTTCCTCACTTAAGGGCAACACTCTATTTTACAAGAAGGTAAAGGAGATCTTTCACACTTTACAAGGTACTCAAAAGCATAAAGAAGATATAACTATCATGAAGTATGCAATGTATGTCGCTGCCAGTGTAGCAAGAACATATATGACATGAAGATCAAGTCATGAAGAGGTGGAAGTTGCATGGCAATGTAACTCGGAAAGGCTATGGAAATTCCTTGATAGGTAGGTATGGTGGCTGTTTTGAGGAAAGATATAAGGAGGCTTATGATGACAGAGCGTATCATGCCAAGGGTTTGGATGTACCAGCGAAGATGGACACCAACTCTCGGAGTGAGAAGAAGGCAATGCACGGCACGTGAGAGGCTAGCAAAATATGGGAAGGTGGAAGTGTCAACTTTCAATACTCACATTAGTCCGAAGAACTCATGCACTTATTATCGGTAACTCTCATTCTAATAAGGAGATTCACAAAGGGACAAGTACCACGAGGAGGAGTGTATGGGGGTTTGGTTATCCTTGCGCATCCTCGACTCATGGTACGTGAGTGTTCTCTGATATTTGACCCCTCAGAAGAGTAGTGATCCATCTAGTAGCTAGAGTTCTCAACTAGTTTGTAGGTTTTGAAAATAAACACGGATTGCACAAAATAAGACACCTATCACTAATAGGTAAGAGCTCTTGATACCAAAAGTTCAAACATTACTCACATCAATACCTCAAAACCATTGCAAGCTACTACTAGAATTTAAATAGCAACCTCAAGTACCATCTTCTCAAAACAAGACACAACTCAGTGCAACAACCAACTCTCTTTAACAAGATAAACATGAAAACTAAAAAGAGTTCCAGCAACAAACTAAACAAAATCCAAGGCTCTTGGTCAAGACAAACTAAGACTAAGACTAAACATGGCAGTAGCTATGAAAAGATAAAGAACACACAACAGCACAAAGATAGGCAGGAAAATCCTATGATGTGTTCTAAATTTTGAAAGTGGAGCGTGTTTCTCTCCCACACAAAGTAAGAAAGGATCTAACTTATTATGAACAGCAAGCAAAGCTAAACAAACTAAAAAAAACCTAAGAGCGAGACGCTCCAAGCATAGCACATAACGCATGAAGTGATAAAAATATAATGAGACGAAGGACGAACCGATGATTGTTGATGGAGAAGGGGATGCACGGGGGCATCCCCAAGCTTAGACTCTTGAGTCTCCTTGAATATTTTTTGGGGATGCATGGGGGCATCCCCAAGCTTGAGCGCTTGACACTCCTGGATCTTCTTTCATCATCTTCCATCGCACACTTGAAAACTCCCTTCATACATAACTCATCATAAGCTGATTAGAGAGGTTAGTACCCTTAATAAATAAAATTTTCTCCACTAGATATAAATATATTCTTGAAGAGCTACTGTTTCTCAAGAGTGCCAAAAAGTTTTTGCAAAGAAAAAGCAAGCTTAAGGTTTGCAAAAGTTAGGAGAGACAAAACGTGGCAGAATCTGTGAAAAACAGAACAGTAGATAGTAAAGAATTTTTTAGGGGCACTTCTGCAACTCAAATCAAAAAACTCAGAACATAAGGAAGTTTCGTAGTTGTATAGAGCATACTGTGTAAAAAGTTCAGCTCAAAAAGATGAACTGGGATTTTTCTGGAATTTTTCGGGTCACGAGGACAGAATCTGTTTTCTGGACAGCATGTCACAACTTTTACTTCCCTTGCCGTAAGAGGCTATAACTTGGCACAAAGTTGAAAAACAAAGATACAATGATGTTGCTACAGAAGTAAAAAACATAAAGACACAACAAAAGCAAAAATAAACACCTAAATTTGTTGCAGTCTGCCTCCCGAAAGCGCTTCTTTAAAGCCATTAGCTAGGCATAATGCAAAAAGATCAAGTTGTATCAATCGAATCATTATCAAGATAATCAAAAAGCTCTTCATTTGTACAACTAGTCTTAAGAGGTCTTTCAAATAAATGCCTAATGAAGATACTTCTAGGGAGAAAACCAAAAGGCGGAAAATCAATGGAAGATTTATTTATAAAATTATCAAAGAGAGGTATTTCATCCAAAGTTTTCACGGTTTCAACTTCCTTGGAAATAGTTGGCTTATTTTTAGGTTGGGGAACCTTAGGGACATAATTGAACTTAGGTTCCCTTCTTGCCGAAGTCTCAACCTTTTTTGGTTTGATTGAGGAGAAAGTGGTTCCTAAAGTATTAATGATTTCCTCAATCTTATCTATCCTAGAAAGATCCGTATCACGGGATTTGATGACCTCCAAATTTTTAATAATTTTAAGCATGGAGCTATCAAGCCTATTCAAATTCCCTTGAATCTTGCGATCCAACTCATTTATACTAGTTATACTTGGTATTTCTAACTCTATCTTTTCAAGTTTATTCATAATGTGAGATAGAGTTACATCTTCTTGTACGCTAGCAATAGGGAGATTTCCAACAAGATTTTAAATAACATTAAGAGACTCCCAAGTCGGGGATTCTAGAAAATTCCCATTGATAGCAGTATCTAATATGAACCTATTCCAAGGTGTAATCCCAACATAAAAATTTCTAAGCAGGATAGTAGTGGATTGCTTCTTGGTGGCTTTTCTATGAGAATCATTAATTTTATACCAAGCATCTTTTAAACTTTCTCCACCTTTTTGTTTAAAGGTGAGAACCTCTGTCTCAACAAAGGCAGAAGGACCAGACATAATGACAGCTAGCAAGATAAATAATTTTTTTGTAAATTTTGATAAAAGACACAAAGATAAAAACTGAAAGATAAACTAACAAGACTAAAAAACAAAGGTAAAGGGTAGTGTGCAACTCCCCTATCTTAGCACTTGGAGTCCCCGGCAACGGCGCCAGAAAACTTGCTTGATGGCTTCTCGCCCTTCGTTGGTTTCCCCAAGTGTAAAGTTGAGATGTAGTGCAGCAGCAGTTTTCCCTCGGTGAAGATACCAAGGTTTGTCTCCAGCAGAACTCCAGAGATGATAAGTAGGTGTCAGCGTCCCAACTGATGCGGACCTGCACACATACACAGATAACTTTTTTCCCAACGAAGTTCAGAGAGGTTGTCAATCTCTCCGGTCTTGTTGTTTACAAAGGATAAAACGCAAGGGATAATGATAGCAAATAAAAGAGGTAAAGTAAATGTAGCTTGGAAACAATGATAAGGATATGGACCGGGATACGTGATGTTCGCTAGTGATGTCTCTCTCCCAAAAGACGATAAAATTGCTATGCGAGGTAAACAAATTACAGAAAGGCAATTGACAGGATTATGAACGCACCGCAATGCTAACTATGATACAAAAGAAAGGAAGAGGTTCAAAAGCACGGGAAGTATGCCAAAGTAAGTAGACCGAAATCCATCTGCATCTGCTACTAATCATCCACCTTGATATATCTATCCAGAACATCTCGCTGGTATTAAGTTGCGAGCCCCACCCAAAGTGTAAACCCAAAGCAACAGACAACTGCATTAAAAAGAACTCTGCGTAAAGCAAACAATCCTTGTAACCGTGGTTACAAGCACCGTTGTTTTCCCCCTTGTGGCAACAACACATCCCCTAGACTCATGTTTCTGTCACTCAAGCGTGTCATCAGGGAGGCATGAACCCACAATCTAGCACAATGCTCCCTCTTGGAGTCACTTCCTACTACTTGTCCAAAGCAATAAACAGCAACGGAGAACATGCAAGAATTACTTAGGAACAAAAATATAAGAGATAAAAACCAAATATATTACTCTATCACAATCTGAACATAATCTCATAATCCATCAGATCTGATTAAACTCAACATAGCAATAGCAGAAATATTACAAAGGTGCCGCGATCATGTAGGGAAGCTCACGAGGTCTAAACAATGAAGATCAAAGAGGGGAGGAGAACATCACATAGCTACTGATCACGGACCCATGGTCCAAGGAAAACTACTCACGGGACATCCGGGGAGCATCCATGGTGGAGAGGAGGCTCCCGGAGGTCAATCCTCCCTCCGGCAGGGTGCCGGGAAGAGGTCTCCTGGTGCTCCCGATCTTGGAAGCGCGGCGGCAGCGGCGGAACAGAGGCGAGTTCGCGGACTAGGGTTCCTCCTCTGGAGTTTTCCCGTGACTGGGGATAAATAGGCGAAAGGGGGCAGCCAGAGGTGGGCCAGGGGCCCCAGGCGCCCCCCTGGCGCGGCCAAGGGTGGGGCCGCGCCGGGTGGCCGCCTGGCCTCCCTTGGCCCCCCTCTGCCCCCCCCCCCCGGGCTCTTCTGGAAGCTTCATGTACGCTGATTTTTCCTGTATTTTTTCCGGAATTTTTTTGGCATTTTTTATATGGGGGGAAACTGAAAGAGAAAAACAGCAGAAAACAGGAACTGGCACTGGGGTGCACAAAGTTAATATGTTAGTCCAAATATGATAAAAAAATGTATGAAAGTGTATCTAGATCATAGAAATATCACACAAAACATGCATGGAGCAAGCAGATATTATAGATACGTTTTGGACGTATCAGCACCCAACAGCCATCAAAGCCCAAGTACTCCGAGATTTCCTGGTCGAGTGGATGGAGGTTCAGACACCAGGCCCCTCAGACCTATCAAGTTCATGGTCAATGTTCTTCGATGGGTCCAAGAGACAACAGGGAGCTGGGCAGGAGTTGTGCTCATCTCCCCTAAAGGAACAAAGCTAAAATATGTCCTCCAGATCAACTTCAGTCACGCCTCCAACAACGAAGCAGAATACGAGGCACTCCTCCATGGCATGCGCATGGCCAAAACATGCGGAGCCACTCGCCTAATAATCTACGGGGACTCCAATCTCGTCGTCCAGAAGACGATGAGAAACTGCGACGCAATAGCCGACAACATGGCGGCCTACCAGAAGCTCTACAACGCACTGGAAGGAAGTTTCGACGGGTGCGAGCTCCACTACATCACCAGGGCCAACAACACAGAAGCAGACGACTTCGCGAACATCGGTTCGACCCGAGGACCAATACCACCCGGTGTTTTTCTCGAAAGCATCAGCCGGAGATCCATCAAGGTACATGCAGCAGCACCTGAATCAGTCGTGGACGGCGAGGACGCAACAGACCTGGCGCAAGTGGCAGCAGCAACCCCATCAGAAGGCACAAGCACCAGCACACCGACAGCACAGCTCCGACAGAGCTCGAAGGACCTGTCTGGGAAAAACCGTTCCTCCGATTCCTAATCGAAGGTACGCTACGGCAAGACGTGGCCGAAGCACGACACATCAGCCGACGATCCAAGGCGTTCATGGTGATCAACAAACAACTATACAAGCGCAACATCACCTAGATACTCCAAAGGTGCATCGACGAAGAGGACGGCAAAGCCCTACTGCTCGAAATCCATGAAGGCACCTGCGGGAACCATGCGAGCAGTCGAGTACTCGTGTCCAAAGCATTCTGAATCGGGTTCTATTGGCCCACGACCATGAAAAACGCAGAGGAAATCGTGCGACGTTGTGTCGCCTGCCAGAAATTCGCCAACAGGCCACACGCTCCTGCCTCAGAGCTCAAGACCATACCACTATCCTGGCCGTTCGCCACCTGGGGACTTGACATGGTGGGCCCACTCAAGAAATCATCAAAGGGCGGAAGGACACACCTGCTCGTCGCAGTCGACAAGTTCACTAAATGGATCGAAGCAGTACCCATCACCAGCTCCACAGCCCTCACGGCTGTCAACTTCATCAAATCGATCATCTTCAGGTTCGGCGCGCCACACAACATCATCACGGACAACGACACGAACTTCACAGCCGCAGAATTCCAGAACTTTTGCGAAGAACTAGGCATCAAAATAAATTATGCATCAGTCGCGCACCCGCAGTCCAACGGCCAAGTGGAAAAAGCAAACGGCCTTGTATGCGGGGGAATCAAGAAGCGGCTCCTCGCACCACTCGAGAATGCCGCCGGAAACTGGGTAGAAGAACTTCCCGCGGTACTATGGAGCCTATGAACTACAGCAAACACCATGACCAAGTACACACCCTTCTTCATGGTGTACGGGGCAGAGGCAGTCCTACCACATGACCTCAAGTTCTGAGCACCTCGGGTCACCGGATACGAAGAAGAAGAAGAAGAAGAAGAAGAAGAAGCACTACAAGATGACAAAGATACGGTTGACGAAGCAAGAGATACAACCCTGGCAAAATCAAAGGGGTACCAGGACAAGCTACGCACCTACCAAAGCAATCGCTTGCGCACTAGAACCTTCAACAAAGGTGACCTAGTCCTACGGATGATACAAGAGAAGGTCCATAAACTTGCCCCCCAATGGGAAGGACCATTCATAGTCTCAGAAGTCATCGGAGGTGGCGCCTACAGGCTGAAGAACCCGAAGACAGACGAGGACGTGGGCAACCCATGGAACGTAGCAAACTTGTGACTGTTCTATCCATAGTCCCCGTCGGTCAGACATGACTGGCAACTCATGTAGCCGCTCGACCGCAATAAAATAAATGTTGCCCAAATACTGCCATCTCAAAGCACTCGGGGGCTTAAGCATAAAATCCCCCCGAGAGACGCTATCACCACTCAAGCGATCTTAACCAAAAGCACTCTGGGGCTTAAGAATAAAATCCCGCGAGAGTCGCTATCACCCACGCGATCTCAATCAAAGCACTCGGGGGCTCGAGCACAAAAACTCCCCTTGAGAGACGCTGTCGCCACTCAAGCGACCTTAACCAAAATGTAACAACCCAAAACTGACAATATCGAGAAAAATTTGCATTTTTACTTTTTTCCATTGGGGATGAAAATTTGCACAACGATTCCTTGCCAAATCCATGTGACACAAAAATGCTCAAGCATTTTTCTGATCATGTGAAAGGATTTACCCTTTTTCTTTTCTTTGCTTTCATTTCTTTCTTTGGTTCCTTGCCATTTTTCTCCAAGCCATCCTGTTGATCCACTCATAGAAATATTCTGCAAATAATCATGTTTTGCCATGATTTATCCCTTGCCCAACTTTCAGGATTTTTTCCTTTTCAGAAAATGGGGTTGTAATTTAAATGGATTTTAAATTAGTTTAATAGCCATTTTTATTACTTAAATAATATTATCCCAAATCATTTTCTAAAAATCCTATAGTTGATGAGGATTCATAATCATATTTGTATATGATTTTTGGAATTCCTTTGCATTTTCCTTTTAGCCTTTTCCTGTGCTGTCTTTTGTTAAGAATAAAATGCAGAGATACTTCAGAGGTCATTGGGCCGATTCTTCTCTCATCTCAGCCCAATCCCCAAAACCCCCAGCCAACCGAGCAGCCACCCTCTCCTTTCCACCTCACGTGGAGGTCCCCCCTCTCCCTCCTCTCACAACCATGGAAAAGTAGAGGAGCTGGCCGTCGCCGTGGCAAGCCACCTGTGCTTCCCCTCACCCTTATTAAGCACCTCTTCCCCCCTCCAGGAACCCTACCCCCATTCCCCCAAGCCGCCGCCGCCATCTCCTCTCTTCTTCTCCTCCCTCCTCTATCTCTCCTTGAAGCCACCATGACCAGGAGATCCATGAGCTCGTCCTCGACGCCAAGGAAGTTGACGTCCTCCACACCTTTGTGCGCGTCCACAGGACCATCTTGACGGAGGCCGGCGTGCCTCCAGCGCAAGCCGGCGTCGTCTTCCTCCTCTGCGTCCTCGTCGTCCGCGCCTGCATCGTCGTCCCCAAGCTCGATTTTTTATGACCTTGAGTGCCCGCTGTGAGCTGCCTCTTCCCTGCCTCCCTTTCTTATCACTGTAGACGCTCGCGTTAGCAGTAGGTTCGTGGTGGTTCCCTTCATTGTTTTCGGGTTGCAGGCGAGTCGCAGATTCTCTATATGCGACGCCACATTCGCCAGAATTCCTGCCCGTGCGCCCGTCTCTGCAGCTGTCAAACCGTGTGGTCGCCATGACTTTCCGGCGAGGCCAAGCCTCCGTCTTTGAGGCACCTGTGCAAGATCTATGCAAAATGGGTTCTTGGATGTCCCAGCTCCTCACAACACGCAGCCTTCGAGCCGCCGGGTCAGCGCAGCCATCGCAATCGTCGTCGGTGTTTGCTCCTGTCATCCGCCCTTCGCAAATTTAGTTTTGTCAGAGTTAGCCCTACACCTTCTATATGTAACTTTGGTTTCCAGTTGAATCACGTTCGATTGGATTGTGTAGTGGTGTGAACGCTCTGGTTGTATGCGAGGGGTCGTGGGTTTGAATCCCGGTCCACGCAAGGCGCCCCTTTTTTCTATATTTTTGCATCGCGCGTTAAGTTTTATCAGTGTTCGATGTTGACGCAGTTTCAGCTATCCCGTGCAGCATGTGCTATGTTGTTTAAGTTAGTTATCCTATTGCAATTCGATCAGTAGCCCAGCGGTGTGGGAGACCTGATTGCATCCAAGAGGTCCCTGGTTCGATCCCCCTTGGAACGAATTAAACCTCAGATTTTGACTCTTTTCCCTCTGTTTTTTTTGCAGCAGCGCATAGTGGGCTTGGCCCAGTGGTTTTCTTTTTTCGTGGGCGCTCAATAGAGTAGCACCGCGAGGTTTCGGGCCACCTCGGCCGAACTCATCCCAATGGGGATTTATCCTTCTTTTCTTTTTGGAATAAATTCAAAGATGATTTGAATCGAACCAAATCTGCCATCTTTTTGCGTTTCTTGTGCTATGTGCATCCTAGCTCCAAATAATTCATGTCATACATGAATTTGGGGTAGAAAAACATGAGGAACGTCATGGTGCTGTTCATTTTTCTTTATGAGCTAGCATTATCTGGGTGATGGTGTATTTTGCACGAAACCCCTCATGATGATGCACATGGTGTATTTCTTTCATTATTATTTTTCCTTGTTGTTGCGATCCGGTGACCGTAGATTGCCGGTAGCGTAGTATTGCGTTTTATTTCATTGCTTGCAATAGATTGCATTAGGTGCATCATAATATTGCCATGTCATATTGCATTTATTAAATTGAATGAATCCCATCTCAAGGTCCATCTTCGTGTGTGGGCAATTCTTGTTCATGTTATGTTCTAGTCTTTTGTTTATGCCATGATCATGCATCATAATAACTACAATGTAAGGATCCTCCGGATCCATTGAGCACCCACCTAATGCATATGAAGGTTGTCGATAGCGTTGCACCCTTGCTTCCCGATGCTTCATTTAAACTTGCTCGTTCTTATGTTCATGCCATGATAATCAAATGACATGCATCATACTTGATCTTGATTGCTTATTTATTGCTTGCTCATGATTGCTCCGTAGTGATAGTGGTATCTTCGTTGCTTGCTTTCCAATGTTTGATTTCTGTGTGATCCCGCGGATACTTTCGGAGACGTAGCGAGTTTGCGATCAACTACACCTTCGGAACCCGACTTCTCAACAGGCAAGGACTATACATTACTTATGATCCATTCTATTTCAACCAGCAGTTTGCATGCTAGTCTAGGATAGGTTCGATGTTTGATCCTACCACATGTTTACAGCCTCTTTCAAACCGATACAACCATGTCCCCTCCCAGAAAACGATGTACTGCTATGTTACTATTGCTCGTTGCTCAGCCCCTGCTTAGTATGCATGCTTAGGTTGCTACGATGTTACCCCCTGTTACTCCTTGGTTTGGGATATCACATTATTATATTGTTGTTGATGATATGATTATTATACATGTTGATTATATTTGACGAAGGATGGAAGGTCCAGGCTATCCCGCCCCGACGCTTTGTTCCATTCGAGTCACCTAGGATCCGAGTTCCGGGTATTGGTTTTAAGACTGAGCGTGCCTAACCGCGTGTGGGATATTATGGGGTCCCCTCTTCTTACCTACCTAGCTTCAAACATTTCTAGTGGTGGCCCAAGCTGATTTACCATTTGAAACGTGTGTGTGACTGGTCCGCGGCCGGCAGATTTCAAAAAACTTGGACCAGCGGAGACATGGTTTCTTTTGTTGGTCCACCCCAGGGAGCTAGGGGGTTGTCCACATCTGTTTGGGCAACCTATCCGACCTCGTCCAGAGAGTAGAGGCCGATTCGAGAGCGCGGCCGGCTTTTGAGTTGGATGTCGACTCACCGGGGGCCACCCGGATTTGTGCGTTGTTATTTAGAGGGACCTCTCTTTCCGGATCTCTTGGGAATAAATCATAAAATGGTTGCCTATCATGGGTAGCAACTGAGAGAGATGGGCGTGCGTGCGGAGCCTCGTAATGGGCAGTTGGTACACCCCTGCAGGGTTAAATCTTTTTGAGAAGCCGTGTCCACGGTTATGGACGACTTGAGACCTACTCCTTGTTCATAGACAACATCAACTGAGATAATCTTAATATCACTTGATCAGCGTGTGTGTGCCTTGACTGCTTCTTCTTCGTCGGGATGCGAAGAGGAGGACAAGGATAGGATAGGTGTTATGTTTGCGTAAGTAGCTGATAGCAAGACTTGTTGGAGGCGATTCCTCATGGAATGCTTGGCTTCTTATGTTACTCTCTAGATCGTTAGCCACTTCATAAATGCTAGTGCGGCAGCAACCTCACCACTTACCCCTTCCTTACCGTAAACTACTAGTTGTCCTAGAATGATGAGTGATGAAGTCCTTGCTGGGTCAGTTGACCACTACAGTTGGATGCTGAGTACTTCTGTACTCATGATACTACCCCCAAACTATTTTCAGGGTTCTTGATCGAAAACAGGTATGGTGATCGACGTTTCACGTGGAGACTCGACGACGACTAGTTAGGCGGATCCCGGCGGAGGGCCTGGACTCGTGTGGTTATGGGATCGATGTTTTTCTCTTTGCCACTAGGCATTTGATTGTAGTCTCTACTCAGACATGCATCTTTCGCTGTTGTATTGTATTAAGGCAGTTGTATGCCGATTGTATGAGATGTTGTATCCTTGTATCTGTAATGTTGTGATATCATGTTGGAAATCCGGGGCACATGACTTCGTCATATGTCGCGGTGGGACCGATATGTGCTTCGTCCCGGATCTGGATGGAAACATCTAGATCTGGAACAGTACCGCATATCGGGCCTTACACAAAAGCACTCGGGGGCTTAAGAATAAAATCCCCCCGAGAGTCGATATCGCCCACGCGATCTTAATCAAATCACTCGGGAGCTCGAGCACAAAAACTCCCCCCGAGAGACGCTATCGCCTAAGCGATCTTCACCAAAAGCACTCGGGGGCTCGAGCAGAAAAACTCCCCCCGAGAGATGCTATCGCCTACGCGATCTTAACCAAAGCACTCGGGGGCTTAAGAATAAAATCCCCCCGAGAGACGCTATCGCCTACGCGATCTTAACCAAAGCACTCAAGGGCTTAAGCATAAAATCCCCCCGAGAGACGCTATCGCCACTCAAGCGATCTAAACCAAAAACACTCAGGGGCTTAAGCGTAAAATCCCCCCGAGAGACGCTATCGTAAGCACTCGGGGGCTCGAGCACCACCTCCCCCCGAGAACCGCTCGCGCAGTCCGAAGCTTAAAAGGACCAAACAAAAATACCCGGCCAGCCCCACCTGCTGAGAGCAAGGCTCGAAAGACATGGCCACAATCAGATGGAACACCAAGTACCTTTGAAGAAATTTCAGAGGGAGCACAGGACACGGACTACTTTAGTCTTCATCCGATCGCCAACGATCACCTAAAGACTCGGGGGCTACTCCCATCAGGAGCGCTATCGCGCACCCGATAAAAGACAGAAATTAACGGAAGAACGACAAGGGAAACAAACCTCAGCCTACGCTCGACCCTTCGACTCAAGCGTAGCCTCGGGGGCTACTCCCATCGGGAGCGCTGTCGCGCACCCGATAGAACCCACAGTGCAAAGTTTGGAGGGACTCGAACACATCTCTCGGTCGCAAAAAACTCGAAGACAGCTCCTGAATGCCAAGGACTCGAACACAGTTCTCGTTTGCATAAGGCCCAAATATAAATTCCATTGCAAAGGCTCAAGCATAGTTTACATCATAAGGATCATTTTTAGTACAAAAAGGACTCAACTACATTTGGATAGAAGGCAACTCCTGTTACAAGAGGGAATTACCCAAGGAATTAAGACTTCTACATGTGTGCCCATGAGGGATAATCGACTCTGATACAAAGGCATCACCACAGACAACGGAAAAAAGGAAGCTAGCACAGGATGTCAATGACATAACAAAAGGTGAAGCTCAACTTATTTGCGGAGCAGTTGAAGACGATGCTCCACTAGCTTCTTCTCCTGCTCCACTAGCTTCTTCTCCAGCTCCGCCTGAGATTCCAGCGAAGATGAGGCCGCCTCCAGTTCTACAGGGTCGCTTGGCGCGCCCGCTTGATCGATGGCTTGACGTTGATGTCCTCCTTGGAGCTAATGGAGGCGGCACCATCACCTGAGGAGTCGCCAGAAGACGGAGCTGTAGAAGATGCAGGCGTAGGACTCCTCGACCTTGTGGAGTTGTCGCTGTTCGACTCCTGCCAGTGCGGTTCCATGCTATTGCCGCTCGGATCGAACGCGCAGACAGTGACAGTGCTTTCGCCGTCAAAACGCAGCTCAACATATCGCCATCTCGCAGATTCAACCGCCGAGCAAACAAACTCCAACCAGAGCCAAGAAAAATCAAGCGGGAACTATCAACCTCCAAGTCAACATAAGAAGGAGATCGACAGCTCCCTTGAAGATGCAGAAGCAAGCCATCTAAGCCACGTTCAGAGACAATGGTGGAAAAAGCAGAGGGAAGAAGAACGCGATTGGCGCTCTGGCCACGAACGCGTAAAAGAAAATCATAGCGCCAGAAACCCTCCTCCAAGGGAGAGGAGGAAGGCACTGGCGCCTTACCATGGCGACCAGCACTGCCACGGCCAGCACCTCACCTGGGAACCATGAGAGGAAGAAGAGAAGAAGGAGGAGGCAAAGCAGCAAGATGGATAGAGGCGAAATGCTGTGGAAGAAAAAGGCTTATTTATAGAACAAAAATCTCCCAGCACAGAGAAGCCACGACGACAGCAGCAATTAATTCAAAAGACCAAACGTCGCAGACCTCTCATATTGCAAGACCAAGATGCTTTCCCACAGGACACACTGTGCGTGAGACGCGTCAATTCACGCGCGTATCGGAAGCTCAACCAGCGCCTGTCGCACGCCACAGCGGTCATCATTATGACCGGTCATGAAGAAGTGACGGTTCACTGGCGGAGCATCCCTGACAGCCATCAAACAGAGGCATCGTTATCCTGACAAGCAGTGAAGAATACAAACAGACATCAAGGCTCAGAGATTCCATCTTTCAGATCTTTTTCCCGATGAAGAAAAACATCTTACTCCCATCGAGAGAGCACATCATGAGAGTCCTAGGTGCTCCCTCACCCAAAGGTCAGCAATGTGCTCGAGTGATCACTCGCACTCACGAGAGTCTTGGGTGCTCCCTCAACCCAACGCAAGACAAACATTCACTCGTCAAGATCAGATGGCGCTAGAGTCTCAGGTGCTCCCTCACCTCAAGAGCCGAAACGGCATTCGAGTGACTACTCGCGAAGAACTCCCCGTCTGAGCATTCGAAACAAGCTCCACAGATGAATGAGTGAACAGCTCGCTTGATGTTTTGTTCCAAGCGGGTGCAATACTATTAGGCTCCGCGCCTCAAAAACACTTATTCCTGGAACACGATACACTGTGCCCAGATGCCACGCAAGATTAGCGTGTAGGTAAGACCCCGCTGCGAAGTTCGTCCGGGCTGGGACTTGCTGAAGAGCGATTTCACTCCCAACCTTTTCCATGCGCTGCGCATGATAGAAAAAGCCGGGAGGACGCGCCTTAGGCTATGCACATTACTGGCGGCAAATGAACACCGTAAGACCTGAAGCGGTGGGACTTTTGCTCGACACCAGTGTTCCAAGCTCACGTCGAGGGACGTGGGTTTGATTGGGCTACTGCGGTATTTTCCCTAGTGCAATTCACCAAGGCTCAACCAGTCGACTCCTTGGGCCCTTTCAGCTTAGCATCCCTCGAAACAGGTTTTGTCATGGCCACCAGGCTGCCAGCGACCCGCGGTTGTACCGCGCATACAAATAACTGACAAATGGATGTACCCCTGCGCGACTCTTCAAGTCCCCCAGGCACTCGGGGGCTACTGACGAGGGGGTGACCCCACGACTCCTACGGATAAGCCTACCTGGTGTCCCTGAAGACAGAAGGCCCGTGAAGATACAGCCTCGGCCCGCTAATTGGCACCGACGTAGGAGTCTGCGACTCACAAGGAATGTGCGAAAACCTGCCGTACGGAGCAAGCTAGGGTTAGGAAAGCTTACCTGTAAACGCAGATGAACTCCTCGAGACCTAGCCCAATATATAAGGGCTAGGAGGGGCGACGCCAAAGGCAACCAATATCACCTGTAGCCCTAGCCTTGAGCGCTCCAGCCTTGGCATCCACTGTAATCGCATCTCCACCATCAATAATATCGAGCAGGAGCGTGCCTTCCTGTTTGCCGACGAGCTATCGTCCAACCTGTGCCTCTCATGACTAACCCAGGGTCCCTGATCATGGGATTTTCCGGGGTTGATCCCCATCAACTACTCTAGTCAATACCTCAAAACTATTGCAAGTTACTACTACAAAGAGAATAACAACTTCAACTACCTACTTTCTAGTCAAGACACAAAACTCAGTGCAACAGGCAAACTCTCTAAACAAGATAAACATGCAACCTATAGAAAGTTCAACTGAGACAAAAGAAAAGCTCTAGAAGAAAACTAAAGCACCACAACTAAACAGGGCAACAGCTAAGAAAATAAAAAGAACAACTCAGAGCTAAGGAAATAAGCATGCAAATCCTATAAGGAGTTCTTGTTCAAACGGAGCGTATTTCTCTCCCACACAAAAGAAAGAAGGGGTCTAACTTGTCATTACATCAAACAAAGTACAAACAAACGTAAGAAAAGTAAAGAGCGAGATGCTCCAAGCATAGCACATAACGCATGAAGTGATAAAATATAGTGCAACGAGGGACGACCTGATAATTGTTGATGAAGAAGGGGATGCACGGGGGAATCCCCAAGCTTAGACGCTTGAGTCTCCTTGAGTATTTATTGGGGTGCACATGGGCATCCCCAAGCTTGAGCGTTTGACACTCCAGGATCTTCTATCACCATCTTCCATTGCACACTTGAAAACTCCCTTCATACATAACTCATTGTAAACTGATTAGAGAGGATAGTACCCTATTAAAATAATTTTCCTCAACTGAAAATAAAGATTTCCAGGAAGTTCTACTATTTCTGAGGATTTCCAAAAGGTTTTTGCAAAGAAACAGCAAGCTGAAGGTTTGCAAAATTAGGAGAGACAAAACGTGGCAGAATCTGTGAAAAACAGAACATCATGTAGTAAAGAATTTTTAGGGGTACTTCTGCAACTCAAAAAAAACTCAGAACATACGAAAGTTCCATTATTGTATAGAGCATGCTGTGTAAAAAATTCAGCTCAAAAAGATGAACAAGTGATTTTCTATGATTTTTCCCGTCACGAGGACATAATCTGTTTTCTGGACAGCATGTCACAACTTTCACTTCCCTTGTCATATGAGGCTATAATTGGCACAAAGCTTGAAAAATAAAGGTACAATGATGTTGCTATAGTAGTAACAATCATCAAGACCACTAAAAACAGAAGGAAAAACATCTTGGGTTGCCTCCCAACAAGATCTTTCTTTTACGCCTTTAAGCTAGGCACAAAGCAAAAGATCAAGTTGTATCAATTGAACCATCATCAAGATCATAAAAAATCTCTTCAATAGTACAACTAGTCTTAAGAGGTTTCTCAACTAAAGGCCGAATAAAAATGCTTCTAGGGATAAAATCAAAAGGAGGAAAGTCAATTGGAGTTTCATTAAAATTAAAGATAGGGGTCTCCTCCAAAGTTTTCACTGCCTGAACTCTCTTGGAAATAAGTGTGTCAACTTTAGCTCGAGGAACCTTTGGGACGAAAACGAAATTGGTTTCCTTTCTTGCCGGAGTTTTATCCTTTTTAGTTTTGATTGAGGAAAAGGTAGTTCCTAGAGTTTCAATAACTTCCTCAATCTTTTCTATCCTAGAAGACTTCTCATCAAGGGATTTGATAGTCTCCAAAGTTTTGACAATTTTTTGCATGGAGTTATCTAGCCTATTCATATTCCCTTGAGTCTTACGATCCAACTCATTTACTTTATCGATACTTGGCATTTCTAACTCTATTTTCTCAAGTTTTCCCAAAATGTGAGCTAGAGTAATGTCCTCCTTAATGCTAGCAACGTTGAGACATCCAACAAGATTTTCAATAACATTAAGGGCTTCCCAAACTGGAGCCTCTATAAAGTTCCCATTGATAGTAGTGTCTAAAACAAACCTATTCCAAGAAGTAATCCCAACATAAAAATTTCTAAGCAAGATAGTAGTGGATTGATTCTTGGTGGCCCTCTTTTGAGAATCATTAATTCTATACCAAGCATCTTTCAGACTTTCACCACCTCTTTGAGTAAAGGTAAGTACTTCTGCCTCACCAAAGGCAAAAGGACCAGCCATAGTGGTAACTACTAGCAAAGTAACATGTATTTTTGGTATATTTGATAAGGGACACAAAAGTAAAACTAAAAGGTAAACTAACAAGACTAAAAAGCAAAGATAAAAGATAGTGTGCAACTCCCCTATCTTGTCGACTGGAGTCCCCGGAAAAGGCGCCAGAAATTTCTTAATGCTACCAAGGAAGATAGATCCCTCACTTCTCGTTGGTTACCCCAAGTGGAAGGTGAGATGTAGCATAGCAGCAGATTTCCCCTATATAGAGGATAGGGTTTGTCTCCCGTAGGAATCACAGAAATACAAGAAGGTTGTTCGACAAGGGATGCGCCGTCTGAAAATAATCACTTGCTTCTCCTGGACCTGCACACGCAGAAAATAACTTTGCTCCCAACGAGTACAGAGGAGTTGTCAATTCCTCAGACCTTGCTGTTTACAAAGGATCAACACAAGAGATAATAATTGTGTCAACGAAAAGTAAAGACTGATAGTAAATTGAGGGTGTAAACAATGGTGGAAATATGGACCGGGGTCCCATGACGTTCACTAGTGATGTATCTCTCCCAAAAGACAATAAAAGTGCTAGCGAGGTAAACAAACCACATCTGGGAAATTGACAAGATTATAAACGCACCGCAATGCTAACTATGCTACAAAAGAAAGGAAGAGGCTCAAAAGCAATGGGCAGTATGCCAAGGTAAGTAGACTGAAATCCATCTGCATCTACTACGAATCATCCACCTTGAGATATCTTTCCAGAACATCTCGCTGGTATTAAGTTGTGAATCCCACCCAAAGTCTAAACTCAAAGCAACAGACAACTGCATTAAAAGAACTATGCGTAAAGTAAAAAATCCTTGCACCCGCAGGTACAAGCACCGTTGTTTATCCCTGGTGGAAACAGCACATCCCCTAGTCTCATGTTTCTGTCACTCAAGACATCAGGGGGCTGAACCCACAATCAAGCATAACGCTCCCTCTTGGAGTTGCAACAAATCACTTGGCCAAAGAAAAATACGGCAACGGAGAACATGCAAGAATTTACTAAAGAACACAAATATAAAAGAGAACCAAATATATTACTCATCACAATCTGAACATAGTCTCATAATCCATCAAATCCCAGGAAACTCAGCATAGCAACACAGAAAATTACAAAGGTGCCTCGATCATGTGAGGCAGCTCACGAGGTCTCGAAAGTGGAAGCACAAAGAGGGGAGGAGAACATGACATAGCAACTGGTCATGGACCCATGGTCCAAGAGGGACTACTCACAACACATCCGGGAGGCGTCCATGGTGATGGATGGTCTCCTGGAGGGGGTTCGTCCTTCCGGCTGGGTGCCGAGGCAGCTTCTCCTATTAGCCCCAATCTTGAAATGGCGGAGGCGGCGGTACAGAGAGGAGAACGTGAATAGCATATCGATATTAGTTGTTTTCTCTGCGGGCACTAAATATAGGCCAAGGGGGGCACCGAGGGGGGCCACAGGGCAGCTAGGAGGGTGCTCGGCGCCCTGGGGTTGGGCCGCGCCAGGGACCCTCCCGGGGCCCTAGTGGGTCCACTCCCTTCCTTCCTTGGTTCTTCGGGAAGCTTCCGGGACGCTGATTTTTTCGGAATTTATTTGGCACTTTTAATGGCCGGAAAACCTGAAATATAAAAACAGCAAAAAACAGGAACTGACAACTGGATGCACCGAGTTAATAGGTTAGTCCAAATATGATGAAAAGTGTATGAAAGTTCAAGTAAAACATGGAAAGGTCACACAAATCCTGCATGGAGCAAGCAGAAATTACAGATACTTTTGGGACATATCACTAACCTCTCTAATCAGCTTATGATGAGTTATGTATGAAGGGAGTTTTCAAGTGTGCGATGGAAGATGATGAAAGAAGATCCAGGAGTGTTAATCGCTCAAGCTTGAGCATTCCCCCATGCATCCCCAATAAATATTCAAGGAGACTCAAGCGTCTAAGCTTGGGGATGCCCCCGTGCATCCCCTTCTCCATCAACAATCATCAGTTCGTCCTTCTTCTCACTATATTTTTATCACTTCATGCGTTATGTGCTATGCTTGGAGCGTCTTGCTCTTAGGTTTTATTTTTAGTTTTCTTTAGCTTTTCTTGCTGTTCATAATAATTTAGATCCCAGCTTACTTTGTGAGGGAGAGAAACACGCTCCACTCCAATCTAGAACATATCATAGGATTTTGCATGCCTTTCTTTTTACTGTTGTGTGTTCTTTATCTTTTCGTAGCTACTGCCATGTTTAGTTTTAGTCTTAGTTTTTCTTTAGCAAGAGCCTTGGCTTTTGTTTAATTTGTTGCTGGAACACTCTTTAGTTTTCATGTTTATCTTGTTAAGAGAGTTGGTTGTTGCACTGAGTTGTGTCTTGTCTTGAAAGTAGGTAATTGAGGTTGCTATTTAATTTTAGTAGTAACTTGCAATAGTTTTGAGGTATTGATGTGAGTAATGTTTGAACTTTTGGTGTCAAGAGCTCTAGCCTATTAGTGATAGGTGTCGTATTTTGGGCAATCCGTGTTTATTTTCAAAACCTGCAAAAAACTAGTTGAGAACTCTAGCTACTAGGTGGATCACTAATCTTTGGAGGGATCGAATATTAGAGTACACTCACGTATCATGAGTCGAGGATGCGCAAGCATAACCAAACCCCCATACACTCCTCCTCGGGGTACTTGTCTCTTTGTGAACCTCCTTACTAGATTGAGAGTTGCCGATAATAAGTGCATGAGTTCTTCAGACTAATGTAATTATTAAAAGTTGACACTTCCACCTCCTCATATTTGCTAGCCTCTCCTGTGCCGTGCATTGCCCTCTTCTCACTCCGAGAGTTGGCGTCCACCTTCGCCGGTACATCCAAACCCTTGGCATGATACGCTCTGTCATAATAAGCCTCCTTATATCTTTCCTCAAAACAGCCACCATACCTACCTATCAAGGCATTTCCATAGCCTTTCCGAGATATATTGCCATGCAACATCCACCTCTTCATGACTTGATCTTCACGTCATACATGTTCCTGCTACACTGGCAGAGGCATACATTGCATACATCATGATAGCTACATCTTGTTTATGTCTGAGTACCTTGTAAAGTGTGAAATATCTTCTATACTCTCTTGTAAATTAGAGTGTTGCCCTTAAGTGAGGAAAAGATTCCAAAGTGGACAAAATAAAAGATCCCAAAGAGGACAAATGAGATTTTAGAAAGAGCCATTGAGGCCACCAAAAAATACAAAAAAATGGAAAAAAGAGAAAAAGAAATAAAAAGAGAGAACGGGGCAACACTACTATCCTTTTGAAAGATCCACACTAGTACTCCCTCTTATCCTTGTACTCCATAGATATGATCATACATGTATATAACTATGTGGGGACCATTACACTATAGAACTTGGCTTGCATATTCCAAGGATGAGCCTCCTCAAAAGAGCTCTAGGTCATCATGAGCGAGCAAGTTAGATGCACCCCCACCAGTTCCATTGGAGAGCTTTTTAGCTCATATGTGCATCCGTTGCATGACAATCCCTACTCCTCACATCATATATATCATTTGACCTTCTCGCCTATGATTGTCCTCATTGATGTAAGCCTTTCTCACCCTTTTTGTCTTCCTCATCCATCATATTTCTCTCTTTGCCATCCTAAGTGTCAACTCTCGTTCTTATGCTCATCCATTGCACGAGTGCTCAAAATGTGGAAAGGGAGTGGATCAACTTGACTTGTACCTGGCTAGTAGTCTGGGGACGAGTCAAGATAAGATTCCAAAGAAGACCAAGTGTGAAACTAGTAGATTGAGTTCTCAACAAAAATACTTTTTCTCGTATTTCCTATCCCCCTTCTTGCATGCAAACACCATTTGGAGACATTCGAGTCACGGGTAGCGAGAGCTCTTGCACCTAATGTTCTTTTGTTACTTGTTTCAATGCTAATATAGACTCTTGCATGTTATGACTTGACTTGAATCACATACCTTGATTTCTTCACTTTTCAAAGTTCTTATATGGTCGCTAGGATGTCACCATATAAAGTATGCTTGTTATCATTTACCTACTCGAGGTCGAGAAGGAATTAAGCTTGGGGATTTTGATACGTCCCAAACGTATCTATAATTTCTGCTTTCTCCATGCATGTTTTGTGTGATATTTCTATGTTCTAGATACACTTTCATACACTTTTGATCATATTTGGACTAACTTATTAACTCAGTGCACCACAGTGCCAGTTCCTGTTTTCTGCTGTTTTTCTATTCCAGGTTTCCCCCGTATTAAAAGTGCTCCAAAAATTCGGGAAAATCGGATAAAAAATCAAGGTTTCCCCCTTCACCTATTTATTCCCCGTGGTGCGAAACCCCTGAAGACAGAACCCTTTTTCGCGATCTCGCCTCTGTTTCGTCGCCCACGCGCTTCCAAGATCGGGAGCGCCAGCAAACTTCTTCCCGGCACCCTGTCGGAGGGAGGATCGACCTCCGGGATCTTCCCCTCCACCTTGGACGCTTCCCGGATTTGCCGTGAGTAGTTTCCTTTGGACCATGGGTCCGTGATCAGTAGCTATGTGATGTTCTCCTCCCCTCTTTGTTCTTCATGGTTTATACGTCGTGAGCTGCCCTACATGATCGAGGCATATATGTAATCATTCTGCTGTTGCTATGCTGAGTTTGATGGGATCTGATGGATTATGAGATTATGTTCAGATTGTGATAGAGTAATATATTTGGTTCTTATCTTTTATATTTTTGTTCTTAAGTAATTCTTGCATGTTATCCGTTGCTGTTTATTGCTTTGGCCAATTAGTAGGTAGTAACTTCAAGAGGTTACGTCGTTATGCTCGATTGTGGGTTCATGCCCCTTGATGACACGCTTGAGTGACAGAAACATGAGTCTAGGGGATGTATTGTTGCCACAAGGGGGGAAACAACGGTGCTTGTAACCGCGGTTGCAAGGATTCTTTACTTTACGCAAAGTGATTTTTAATGCAGTTTTCTGTTGCTTTGGGTTTACACTTTGGGTGGGGCTCACAACTTAATACCAGCGAGATTTTCCGGATAGATATCTCAAGGTGAATGATTATTAGTAGATGCAGTTGATTTCGGTCTATTTATTTTGGCGTACCGCCCATGATTTTGAGCCTCTTCCTTTCTTTGTAGCATAGTAAGCATTGTGGTGCGTTTATAATCCTGTCAATTGCCCATCTGTAATTTGTTTACCTCACATAGCAGTTTTATCGTCTTTTGGGAGAGAGACATCACTAGTGAACATCACAGAACCCCGGTCCATATTCTCATCACTGTTTACACGCTTATTTAGTTTCTTTCTTTTACATTCAGGTGCTATCGTTATCATTATCCCTTGTGTTTTGATCCTTTGTAAACAACAGGACCGGAGAGATTGACAACCTCTCCGAACTTCATTGGGAGAAAAGTTACTTGTGTTGAGTGCAGGTCCAGCTCAAGGAAGCAACCCACGGTGCCATTGTTTCCTTGCCACCTACTTATCATTATCGGAGTCCTACTGGAGACAAATCTCGGTATCTTCACCGAGGGAAATTTGCTGCTGTCCTACATCTCACCTTCCACTTGGGGTAACCAACAAAGGGTGAGAAACCATTACCAACTCTCTCGTCATCAAACATCCACCTTCTCATGACTTGATCTTCATGTCATACATGTTCCTGCTACACTGGCAGAGGCATACATTTGCATACATCATGATAGCTACATCTTCTTTATGTTGAGTACCTTGTAAAGTGTGAAAGATCTTCTATACTTCTTGTAAAATAGAGTGTTGCCCTTAAGTGAGGAAAATATCCCAAAGAGGATAAATTTAAAAGATCACAAAGAGGACAAATGAGAGTTAAATAGAAAGAGCCATGGAGGCCACCAATAAAATAAAAAATAAAAGAGAAAAAAGAGAAACAGAAAATAAAAAGATAGAAGGGGGCAACACTACTATTCCTTTTCAAAGATCCACACTCGTACTCCCTCTTATACCTTGTCCTCCATAGAGATGATCATATATGCGTATAGTTATGTGGGTACCTTCACACTTTAGAACTTGGCTTGTATATTCCAATGATGAGCCTCCTCAAATGAGCTCTAGGCCTTCTTGAGCGAGCAAGTTGGATGCACCCCCACTGGTTCCATTGGAGAGCTTTTCTTAGCTCATATGTTCATCCGTTGCATGGCAATCCCTACTCCTCACATCATATCTATCATTTGGCCCTCTTTCCTATGATTGTCCTCATTGATGTGAGCCTTTCAAACCTTTTTGTCTTCCTCCTCCACCATATATCTCCCTTTACCATCCTAGGTGTCAACTCTCATGCTTACGCTCATCCATTGCATGAGTGCTCAAAATATCGAAAGGGAGTGGATCAAATTGACTTGTACCTGGCTAGTGGTTCGGGGACGAGTCAAGATAAGATTCCAAAGAAGGCTAAATGTGAAACTTTAGTAGATTGAGTTATCAACAAATAAATATTTTTCTCTCGTATTCCCATCTCCCACTTCTTGCCCGCAAACACCATCTGGAGACATTCAAGTCACGGACATAAAGAGCTCTTGCACCTTTATGTCCTTATGTTGCTTGTTTCAATGCCAATATAGACTCTTGCCTGTTATGACTTGAATTGAATTACATATCTTGATTAGTTTACTTAAAGGTTCTTATATGGCTTGTTATCATTTACCTACTCGAGGACGAGAAGGAATTAAGCTTGGGGATGTTGATACATCCCAAACGTATCTATAATTTCCGCTTGCTCCATGCATGTTTTGTGTGATATTGCTATGTTTTAGATACACTTTCATACACTTTTGATCATATTTGGACTAACCTATTAACTCAGTGCACCCCAGTGTCAGTTTCCGTTTTCTACTCTTTTTCTATTTCATGTTTTTCCATTATTAAAAGTGCTCCAAAACTTTCGGGAACATCCAATAAAAAATCAGCGCAACGGAACTTCCAGAGTCCCGAAGGGGGCCAGAGGGGACCCACCAGGGCCCCAGGAACCCTCCCTGTGCGGCCAGGAGTGGGGTCGCACCAGGGGGGCGTCTGGACCCCTGGTGGGCCCCTGGCTACGCCCCCTTCACCTATATTTATCTCCCATCGTGGAAACCTTGAAGACAGAACCCTTTGTCGCGATCTCGCCTCTGTTCCATGATACGTCTCAAACGTATCTACTTTTCCAAACACTTTTTCTATTGTTTTTCCCTCATTCTTGCATGATTTGAGCTAAACTAACTCGGACTGACGTTGTTTTCAGCAGAGCTGCCTGTATGGTTTTATTGTGCGCAGGAAAATGGATTTTTGGACACCACTAAAAGTTCCCAGAAAAAATACAGAAAATCCACGCACCCGGAGGGACCCAAGACAAAAAGGTGGGCCAGAAGGGAGCCAGGGGGGCCCAGGCGCCTAGAAGGCGCGACCAGCCCACTGGCTGCGCCCACAGGGCGCCTGGGTGGGTCCCACACCCTCTGGTGACCTACCTTGGACCCTATTTATTCTTGTGGCGAGGAAACTCTGAAGCAGAAGTCGCTTTTCCAGAACCCGTCGCAGAGCTAATCTGGAGGCTAATTTGGCCTCCGGAGAGGGGAGATCGTTGCCATCGTCATCACCATCACCACTCCATCCTCCCTCCATGACTTCTCTTCACATGTGTGAGTAATTCCCTGTTGTAGGCAAATGGGATGGTAGGGATTGGATGAGATTGATCATGTAATAGTTCGTTAGATTGTTGGGGGCATGTTGCCTATCATCTACTTTGGTGTTTATCATTTTTGCTACAACTTGTTGCTCTTAATGCTTGTCACTTTGAGCCCGAGTGCCATGTTTTAAGATCTGAACCACTTATGTTTTCATGAGTATATTTATGCTCGAGATCCTATCTATGAGTTGTATGCACCTATTATGGTCCGGAACCGGGGATCCCAACGGTGACAGTTTGGGACACCAAAGGGGATGGTCCATAATTTGAGGATTCCATGTATCCATTGAGTTTATTGCTTTGTTCCGGTGCTCTTTGACAGGAGCACCTTAATCTCCATAAGTTCCTTTTGTCCCCGTTCGTAGCGGGATGGTTGGAAAAAAGATGGTGTGCAAGTTCTTATTGCAAGTACTCACAACTACCTATGGGATACATGCCTAATGGTTGATATTTTCCTAGATGTTCATTGATTTTCTATGTGCCTTGCCCCATGGTAGAACCTATTACATGTTCATTTTTATTCATGCAGCGCCCGACCATCCATCTCCCTAGCCTACAGTCCTTTAATCCTGCTGGTTACTACTAGTTTATTTCTACTGTTTTACTTTTGCTGTTACCACCATCACTATCACTATCATACCTCAGTTGCTATTAATATTTTGTGAAAGCAAGTATATTTCAGGTGCGGTTGAATTGATAACTCAACTGTCAAAGCTTATAAATACTCATTGGCTCCCCTTTTGTCGAATCAATAAATTGGGTTAACTTACCCGCGAGAACACTACAATCGATCCCCTACAGTTGAGGGTCATCAAGTACTGTTTTCTGGCGCCGTTGCCGGGGAGCATAGCAATATTTACAAGTCTACTTGAAGTATCCTTCCTGCCACACTTTATCCGCTATGGGTAAGAAAGGAGACCCCAAGGTTTTGATCCTACCATCTACTACAAGAAAAGGTACCATTCTAAGTACCAGTGCTACGCTTGATTCACCTTCCGTTATAAGTAAGTTTGCTTCATAGCTACCACCACATGCTACTTCTACTGAGTCTGTTACTATGTTTGATACTTTTGATGATGCTTCCACTACTCTTGAAGATACTAGTTTTCTTGGTCACTATATTGAAACTCAGACTGCTAAGGTTGCAGCAGAACCTAAGACCGATACTCCTGCTACCTATATTCCTACTTGCAAAACCTTTGGTTACACAGACTTAGATGAACTCAAGGAGAGACTCCTTGATGATGATTATATTACTCTTGATGATGATCTTTGCAGGGAACTCAGAGAGTGTGTCGACTCTGACCCTGATGTTGTTAAGGAGATGCTCGAAAAGCACTCCATGAAGAACAAGATTATTCCTGATCCTAAATTTTCTACATCTACTATATGCATCAATGATCCTGATTATGATTTCTCTGTTAATCTTTCACTTATATCTAAACTCGAGGCTGACCCTTTTTATGGCAGAGAAAATGATGATGCTATAGCACACCTGAACAAACTCGCTGAGTTAGGTGACCTATTTACTACTGATGAAAAGATACGAAACTTCTATGTGTCCAAGATTTTTCCTTTTTCTTTGAAGGAAGACGCTAAATTATGGTACGATGCACTACCCTATGGTTCCATTGAGAGTCCTCAGGACTTAGTTCAATTCTTTGTTATAAATATTTTCCTTCTCATATGCAACATGCTGCTTTGCAAAGAATCTATAACTTTAAACAATTGCAGGATCAGAACTGATGGCCCTCAACTGTAGGGGATCGTTTGTAGCGTTTTCAATAAATAAGAGTGTCGAACCCAACGAGGATCAGAAGGTATTGGCAAGCGACTTTGGTAAAGAAATAGCTGCAGGAACTGAAAGATGGCTTTTTTAGGGGGCTTTGGTATAAGCAACAAAAGAGTAAAAGCGAGCAAAGTAAAAGGAACTGAGGAGTAACAAGTGGCCCAATCCTTTCGAGAAAAGGAGAGGCCTAGAAACTGAACTTATAAAGGCTAAAGCGTTCTTGAGGACACACGGGAGAAATAGTCGTGTGCTTTCGCCATATTCCGTATCGGTACTATGTGCTGTGCTGATAAGTGTTGACTGGGTGGATCTATGCTAGTGCACCCTCTAGACTAAGATAAGTGCACTCTTATGATTAAACACCTTGCAAACATCCGCAAATACAAGATAGTAATTAAGGCAAAAGCCTAACCATAGCAATACGATCGATGATCCATTGCTCCCTTGTGCAAAAGCATGCGAACTGGGGTTCAGGTTTCTGTCACTCCGGCAACCCACCGTAAGCATTCTTTATACACAATGCATTCCCCTAGGCCCTTAATAAGGCGAAGTGTTGAGTGTTCGACTGACACAACACCACTAGGGAAATAACAACACAACTTAAATATCAAACGACACATATTACTTCAACATCTTATGACTACTAACAACTAGACTTCTCCCATTTCCTCAAGAACTAAAGTAACTAATCACAAGACATAAAAGAGATCGTGATCAGTGGGGATAAATAGATGATAAACAATCTGGACACAATGATATTTCTCCAACAAAACTCAATAGCATTCATCACACGGTAGTAATCAACACCGGTAGAGTAGAGAGGATAGATAGTACGGATTACAACACAAGTTGAACTTGTGAGGTGAGATTGGATGAAGATGAAGATGGTGCTGATGTTGGGGATGATGTTGATGATGATCTTGATGATGCCCGTGACAATGGTGATGATGATGGCGACGATCTCCCCTTCCGGGAGGTGTTCTCCCCGGCGGAATCTGCCCGCCGGAGATGTCTTTTCTCCTTTGTAGGTTTCCTCCACGGAGCGGCGGCGGAACTCCGAAAACTCTCTCCCTTTTAGGGTTTTTGGATGATGTGCGATATATAGGACAAAGGGGGGAGCCGGGAATGGCCCCAGGGGTCCAGGCGCCCTCCCGGCGCGACCAGGGTGGGGGCCGCGCCAGGTGGCCGCCTTGGCACCCTGTGGCCCCCCTCTGGCCCCTCTTCGGCGTGTCTTCGTTATTCGTCTGAAAAATACCCTCCATCGATTTTTAGGTAATTTGGAGGTATTCTTCTTCAGCAACTCAGCGTCCACTTTTTACCGCTGAATCCTGCATCTGCTGCTTCGGGATCGGAAAGTTGCAAACTGTGTAAAATAAGCCAAAACAACATAAGAATAGCATCATAACATGAAATATATCAATGAATAAGAAAGAATTACTATATAAATATTGATGCATTTTGGACGTATCAACTCCCCCAAGCTTAGACCTTGCTTGACCCCAAGAGAATACTGAGCTCGGTAAACCTGTCCACACGTTTAGAGAGTGAAGTGTCAATAACTAGAATACGGACAAGAAGCATCAAGCTTTCTTCATCAAATTCAAGCATCCCCAACAGCAACCTCAACTCATAAGGTTCTTATGAGAAAGTAATAACAATTATAATCAAAAGTAGGGTTGAGAGAACTCATAAAATTATGGCAAACATATCCTTGGTCAAAGGACAACTAACATTTTTTACTCTTGCTCTTTCTAGTTATAAGAAACAACTTGAATATTTTGAAAGAACATGTTATTAGTCATGAAGTGCAAATGCTAACACAAAGGAAGATGTTTGATTGGCAAGCTTTTGCAAACAACTTACTTATCAAAAGATAATGTCAACAAGGATGTGGCATGGCAAAACTTAATGCAGCATTATATGGATGGATCCTCATCAACATCAAGTGTCTGTTCTCTTTGGGAAAAAGAAAGAAGTAGGAAAACTGACTCAACATAAAAGTAAAGGAAAGGCCTTGTTAAAGGCAAGCAGGGAAAACTTAAGTGCTATCCTTAAATGAAACAGAATGAAAATAAATTTTGGGAGGTGCATAGTTTGTCAACGAATGCTAAGAGATAGCTCAATTACTTCTCAAGATGGACAAGTTTCGAGGAACGGCTCCCAAGTGGGGATGATCACATCCCCTTAATCTCCTTTGTTTATCACTGCCAAAGTTTCTAATTTCTCATAGACCAAGCGTGAAGGAGGGTTTGTTTGTTATATTATCTTTCAAGCTGGGCGCACTCATGCCAGTTCCTCCTCGTATTATGGGTTTGCAGTTTAGACATGCAATCCCGGGGTAAAACTTGTCCAACTTAAGAAGATCATGAATTACCTACTACTTCCTCATGAGCTAAACAAGAGGCACAAAACAGAAGAATTTGAACATTTAAGGATAACGCATAAATTCTATACTTCTAAGAGTGGTAGGGAAATACCATGAATAGGAAGGTATGGTGGACTCATATGGAAGATATTGGTTTCAGGGTATGGATGCACAAGAAGAAATCTGCTAGGCAAAAGGTTTGGCTAGCAAAGGCTTTGAGAGAACAGACAGTTCATGCTAATTTAGATGCAAAACATATAAAGCATAAACATGAAGGTAAGCATAATACATCAAGTTGTCTTCCTTGTCAACATAACACTTAAAGCATGATAACATAAAGGTTTTGGCTATGTCGCTACTTGGAAAAACATGCATGTTGTCAAGACCAAAGCTATGTTTGCCAAAATTAAATAAAGTTTTCAAAGCCATGCCTGATATAAGGTCAATAATCCCCATAAGAATCATCATATAAGGTCGATTGCGTGAAGAGAATACCGAGTTGTAACACCCTCACTGTCACTGAACAGTAATCACCATTACTGTTTATCACTACTGTTCAAATTTTTTTTGATCAACTTGGTTCACCTCAAATTCAATTCCATTTTGATATTGTTGAAAGCAATGTGATCATGGACCTTGGTCATGATGAATCCAAAAAATTCCAAGCTCAATTCAAATCCCATTTGAATTGAAATCAAATCAAATACTCAATTGCCTTTGGTGCAATATTAAAAACAAGGTGACAATAAAACCTTTTTCAAAAATTGTGCTTCCACTTTTATTAAATCACTAATATTTAGTGCAGCATGTCACATCAATTTGGGGATTTTATTAATCTCTAGATTAAATCAATTAAATCAAAACAATGATCGGAAACCTTAAATAAATCATTTAATATTTAATCCAAATATTAAACGGATTTTAAAATTGCCCAAATCTTTTGTGGCACTAACCTAGGGTGATTACTAAATTATGGTACCCTTACAACATTTTACAAAAATGCCTAGGTGAATAAAATTATTACAAAAAGAAAAGAAACAAAAAAAGGAACCTAAACTACGCTCAGGGGCAAGGCCACCCACTGGGCCGAGCCCCCCCCCCCCCCCAGCACACCCCGGCACACCAAGGCCCCCCTCCCCGTTGTCTTCTTCCTTGGCCTTGCGTGGAGGGCATCCAGCGGCTCCACGCCGGCCGGCCGTGCCGTGGCGGCCATCGGCGGCTGCCGTCGAGGGGTTAAAGCCCGAGGCCACCCCGCGCCCCCCGGCATGAACCCTAACCCTAGACGCCCCCTTTTCCTCCCCTCGCTGAACCTCTGCCCCGCTCTCCCCACGCCCGAGTGCGCCCGCGGCCACGACACTGGCGCCCGCGCGGCCACTAGCCACCCCAACGCCCCCGGAGAAGTCTGGAAGCTCCGCAATCGTCGCCCAGTTCAACCGCGCCGACCGTATTGAGCCGGAGTGGCTCACGCGCCGCGAATCAGGCCGCCCCCTTTGCCGCGGCTGTCGTCTTCCTTTGCAAATTCCGTCGCCCTCCAAGCCTCCTCGAGCTCATTGCCACCCTACACGCTCTTGGTGAGCCGCTGCGCCGATTACCCCCCTTCTCCTCGCCGTTCGGCCACCGTAACCCTATTCCCTGCCCAAGCCGCCATGGACGGGAGCTCAACCTCCCGTGCCACTGATCACCGCTGCCCGCTGCTGCTCTGTTGAGCGTGCCGCCAGGGGAACCTGTTGTTGCAGCTGCACGTGCGTCCGCGTGGCCTCGCCCCGCGCCCAGGCCTCCCCCCACCTCCCTCGCTGGCATGGCCTAGCGCTGCCGTGCCTCGGCTCGTCGCCGTCGGGCAGGCGTGCGGATTAGCCACGGGCTAATCCCCCCCTCACACTGACAAAGGGCCCCACCCCCTAATGATCCCTCTTGTTTAATTAACTAGTGGAAAAATTAGTGTGCCTATGACAGGTGGGTCCAGCCCTTAAAATAACCATCTGGATAATTAAGTTGATTTTTTAGGACATGTCTCAATGACAACTAGGTGCCACTGATAGGTTTAATTAAATAAATGGATTTTATTACAGGTGTCTATGACACATGGGACCCACTGGTCAGTTGACCAGTCAAAGGCTCCAGCCTATGACATGTGGGTCCCCTTTGTCAGGTTTGACCAGTCAACTGTTGTGGATAATGTTGAGATTTAATAATAAAAATAATTCAGAAAATGATTAAATCTTTAAAATTCAATATCTTTTAATTCGTAACTCCGATGAAAATACTTTATACATCAAAATTGATCAGAAAAATATAACGAATACGGATACGCTATCCATATACCAACCACACCACTCTAACACACCGAACATCGAACCGTCCCCCTCCGGACCGTCTGTCCGATGATTTGTCCGGTACTGTCTAAGTATCCGGATGAATTTATTCTGAACACGAAAGTTGTTTGGATTCTTTCAACTAGCACGTTTACACCTTTCACACGTTTGTCGAATGTCCACGACACCTCCGGCATGAACCCTTCCCCCCTCCGGACACCCTGTCCGGTAATCACCCGGAGCTGGGATTTCATCCCGAGATGAATTCTCGCTCCGAGCAACGTGCATTGCACTGCGTTAGAACACCGTTAACATTGCATCTGTCATGTCATGCATTTGTATTGTTATTGTTGCTGTGTATTTATTGTTTCTCCCCCCTCTTATTGTTCGGTAGTATCAACGTCCGACGCCGATGCCGCTGTGATCGACTACGTCGTCGACGACTTTACCCCTACAACCGTCGAGCTTCCAGGCAAGCAGAGCCGATCTCTTCCCCAGATATCGCCTACCTTGCCGTACTTTCTTTCACTAGGCATTGTTATTGGTGCTACTACGTTACAATCCTATTCAATTACATTGCCTGATTTTGTCGCCCCTTGATGTACCTTCCTTTATCCTATGCTGCCTATTGTTATTTATATAATATTCATCAGTGAACCCTGCGCTTTGTTAGCTAGGATTAGATAGCGGGTCGTGACCACTCAGGGGAGTGACGTGGATACAAAATATATACAACTTCAACAGGTACGGTCCAATGCAGACGCCCCAGGGAACCTACAACGGCGAGACTCTGCCGAGTCGCTTCGAGCTTGACTTACGAGTGGAATGGACTCGTATTTCACTCTCGTCGGCTCAGTAGCGTAGCATCACCGGGATGATACGAGGTTTATCTCTTTAGTTCATTCCACTGGTGTCTCGGCACCACCGGGGTGATATGAGAATATTCCTCTTTAGTTCATTCCGCTGATGTCTCTGTCAAACCTCTTTAAGTGTGCCATCGAGGGTGGTACCTCCTGGTTTCACTTAATGGTAGGCACTCGAACCAACTGGTGTCCTTAAAGGTAAGAGTCCGGCGACCCAACGGTGCCCGCGAGCGGTATATTGTAGGGAACGACAGGGAGGGTACGACCAACGTTACTGGCGTGCTTGGCCCCTGCTCGTATCTCGCGAGAGTTACCAAACTACGAAAAGTCGAGCTCTACCAAGAGCACACGCGAGACAAGGTAAGGAGACGGTTCACCTTGTTGGTAACCGCAGTGACTTGGTGGGACGACAGGGCAGGCATCGATTTACTTGTGGTCCTGACTGCTGTCGTTGACCGCGGGTCGGTTAAGTCGAGGCAACAATAACAGTCGTCACGCAGGTTAATTAAAATGCTAAATGGTTCGGCGGATGACTTGAGAGGCCCGTTGGTCTGTACGCACTACCTTCACGTGGGATAAGGAGTTATGGGCTCCCCTGCGTCGTAGTTTGTCCGAAAGCTCTTCAGACGTGAGCAGTTCCGCGGCCTGGGCCGGGAAGTTGTGTCTTCTTCGCTCGAGCGGTGTGTATTTGGATTTGCTTTTGCTTCACCGGCCAGCCACGCACCGTGCAGGAGCGTGCAAGGGTGAGGGTCCTAGACCCCTTGGCGCATAGGATATAGTCCGGTGGATGGCCTCTCTGTTGAGCCTAGGATGAACTGCGATGTGTCGGATAGCCTGGTGGGGCATTCACTAACAAGGTGTACGCCACCCTGGAGATCCAAGCGTGCAGCCTGAACAGTAGTGCACCCCTGCAGGGAGTTTAATATATTCGAATAGTCGTGTCCACGGTAACAGGACGCTTTATGCCGAAGCTGGATCTTACCACTACGAACTACTACTATTAAACTGTATGGTTCCAGGTTTTCTTCCTCGCAGGGAAGTCGAGGAGGGGAACTCGGAGGCATTATTATTATTAATCATTACAACTTACTATTATACAATGTTGCAGCAACTTCTGCTTCATAGTTACTTATTACTTTATATGAACTGTTGGTTGTTTCTCTTCTCATGCTGCAAGACACCGTCAGAAGATGCTAGTCTTCGTTAGGCCTAGCTTCTTACCCTTATTCTGATTTCTACCTTGCAGTCCACTATATACAGCCTCCCCTTTCCATTTGATACAATTCATAATGCTTAGTAGCGGACGTAAGACTCGCAGGTATGCTAGATACTCACCTTTGCTTTATTTTCCCCTTTTTGTTTTTCCTGATCGGCCGCTGCAGTCGACGTTGGAGCCTTGGAGTCCAGGAGCAGGAGATCCCCGATGTGGACCACCTACACATGAAGATTCCCGATGCCTTCTACGACGTTGAGTTCCTCGTTGACCAGGAGTAGTTTGGAGGTTCCCAGGCAGGAGGCCTCGCCTTTTCGATCTGTTGTAATTTTTGCTAGCCTTCTTAGGGAAACCTTGTTTTCTTGTGTCTGTACTCAGATACTGTTGCTTCCGCTAAGTTTGTGCTTTCGAGCTGTTGTATTCGAGCCCTCGTGGCCCCTGGCTTGTATTAAACATCTTGTATTATTTTATTTGTAGAGTTGTGTTGTGATATCTTACCGTGAGTCCCTGATCTCGATCGTGTACCTTGCGTGTATGATTACTGTACACGGTCTAATTTTGGGGGCGTCACACGAGTGCGGCGAAGGAACCAATATACTTCTCATTAATATTCCAACATAGACGACTCAACACTGACGGATACAAACTCTCCACAGAAGGAGTGATAGACCGTAATGCAAACATCTATTTCATATAATAACTTCCCTAGACATGATACGACTCTACTTGACTCTAAAAGACAAAGATGAAGATAAAGATACCGGGCACTCCCCCAAGCTTGGAACAAGCTGAGGGGGTTCTATTACCCAAGGATATTTACTTCTCATTCTTGTTGTTGTTGTTGTTGTTGTTGTTGATGATGTAGTCATGGACGAAGCGCTTCCATGGTAGAGGTTCCCCGGTCTCATGAGAGGCTTCAGTCTCCAAGATCCTGCTTCCAGCACCTAAACCCATGTGCATAAACTTTAGTTCATACTCACAGTTCTGATTGTGCAGATCATAGATCTTCCCTTGGAGATCATCAATTCTTTCTTCTGTTGCGGTGATGCTTGACCATATCCCCTCATCTCCTTCTTGTAGAACGCCTTCAGCTCGTTGATGAGGTCGAAGTTGGCTTCAACACCCCACTCAACCATATTCTTGTACTTGAAGACTTCTTGCTCCATCTCTTCTAGTCTGGCCTTGATGCTCCCCTCCTTGGCAGGTTCCTTTAGATCTTCTTGGTGAAGGACACCATCCTCCAATTGGACGGTTCGAGGATGGTTCTTCATCTGAGCGAGGTAAGGGTTGATGACATTGACGACGAACTTGTCCTTGGGGGAACTTGGGGAAGCCATGGCACCTAGGTCTAGCTAGAATATTTCCTGGCAGAAACAGCTCGAGAAGAAAACACGCGAAATCGAGAGATACAGTGTCGGGGCTATCTGGGCAAATATATAGCAAAAATTTCTGCAACAATGGGAAGGTAACGAGCCAAAGTGGAGTCGGAGACGGGCTCCGGGGCGCCCAGGCGGCCTCCCGGCGTGGCCAGGAGGGGGACGCCTGGGGCCCCTGGAGCTCCTCTTCGGCTCAAATTAGGCTCTGAATTTTCTATATTTTGCAAAAAATCATAATCTGGAACTTTTATGGCGGTTCGCGATGTTTCCTTGCCATAATACATACCTTTTCTTATTATGCTTCTGCTGGTGTCTGAAATGGGGCTGCAACATATTCCTCATGAGTGGTTGTGTGTATTATATTTTCATCAACGTTGACGGGATCTCCCTCCATGTAATGCTTGAGTCTTTGCCCATTCACAACTTGAGGTTTGGTGCCGTCAAAATTATGAATTTTGATTGCACCTGACCGGTAAACTTCTTCGATATGAAATGGCCCTTCCCATCTGGAAAGTAATTTACCTGGATAATACCTGAAAGGAGATCTAAACAACAAAACTTTATCACCAACATTAAATTCACGTTTCAGAATCCTTCTATCATGCCACTTCTTTACCTTTTCCTTAAACATTTTAGCACTCTCGTAAGCTTCACTTCTCCACTCATCTAGAGAATTCAAGTTCATGAGGCGCTTCTCCCCAGCCAACTTTGGGTCAGCATTAAGATCTCTAACAGCCCAGAAGATTTGTGTTGTATTTCTAATGGCAAATGGCAAGCCTTTCCATAGACCATCTTATACGGGGACATGCCCATGGGGTTTTTGTTAGCAGTTCTATACACCCACAAAGCATCTCCTAACTTCTTTGACCAGTCCTTCCTAGAACTGTTAACTGTCTTTTGCAAGATCAACTTGATCTCTCTATTGGTGAGCTCAACTTGCCCACTAGTTTGAGGATGGTACGGTGAAGCAATTCTATGATTGACATCGTACTTGGCTAGAGCTTTTCTAAAAGCTCCATGCGTGGAGTGTGATCCTCCATTAGTCATACGATACCTAGGTACACCAAACCTAGGGAAAATTACATCTTTGAGCATTTTCAAATATGTTTTGTGATCAACACTCTCAGTGGGGATTGCTTCAACCCACTTGCTCACATAATCAACAACTACTAAAATGTGAGTGTACTTTTTTGAAGGAGGAAAAGGACCCATAAAATCAAAACCCCAGCAATCAAAAGGCTCAATCACTAGTGAGTAATTCATAGGCATCTTGTTCCTCCTAAAAATATTACCAACTCTCCAACACTTATCACAAGATAAAACAGAATTTCTAAAAACTTTAAAGAGAGTAGGCCAATAAAAACATGATTGGAGAACCTTATGTGCGGTCCTGTCACCGGCGTGATGTCCTCCGTAGGGACTATGGTGACATTGCTTGAGAATGTCCTTCTTCTCATGTTCTGGTATGCATCTTCTCACGATCCCGTCTGGACCTTATTTGAAAAGATGAGGGTCATCCCAAAAGTAGTGCCTCAAATCATGGAAGAACTTCTTCCTTTGCTGAAATGTTAAACCTGGAAGCAAATACTTTGCAACGATAAAATTTGCATAATCTGCAAACCAAGGATCGGAGAGATATTGTACTTTTACAACGACAAGTTGTTCATCTGGAAAACTGTCGTTGACTGGGATGGGGTCATGCGGTATATCTTCCAACCTCAAAACATTGTCCACCACCAGATTGTCTGCTCCTTTTCTATCAACAATATGTAAATCAAATTCTTGAAGAAGGATTACCCACCTGATGAGTCTTGGTTTGGAATCCTTCTTTGCCATAAGGTATTTAAGAGCAGCATGGTCAGTATGAATAATAACTTTTGAATCAATAATATAAGGCCAAAATTTACCACAAGCAAATACTACTGCTAAGAATTTCTTCTCAGTAGTAGCATAATTATTTTGAGCACTATCAAGGGTTTTGCTACCATAATGTATAACATTCAATTTCTTATCAACCCTCTATCCTAAAACAGCTCCAACAGCAAAATCACTAGCATCACACATAATTTCAAAGGGCAATTTCCAGTCAGGTGGTTGTACTATAGGAGCGGTTATCAAAGCTTTCTTAAGAACTATGAAAGCATCCTTACAATCATCATCAAATACAAAAGGAACATCCTTCTGGAGAAGATTAGTGAGGGGTCTCGAGGTCTTAGAAAAGTCTTTGATAAATCTTCTATAGAAACCAGCATGACCGAGAAAACTACGAATACCTTTAATGTCCCTTGGATAGGGCATCCTTTCAATAGCTTCAATCTTTGCCTTGTCCACTTCAATTCCCCTCTCGGAAATCTTGTGACCAAGCACGATCCCTTCTTTAACCATGAAGTGGCATTTTTCCGAGTTTAAAACCAAGTTTGTGTCCTCGCATCTCTGCAAAACTTTATTAAGATTGTGGAGGCAGTGGTCAAAGGAAGTTCCATAGACGGAGAAATCATCCATGAAGACTTCCATAATATCCTCACAGAAACCATGAAAAATTGCAGACATACATATCTGAAAAGTAGCAGGTGCATTACATAAACCAATAGGCATGCGCCTGTAAGCATAAGTACCGTAAGGACAAGTGAAAGTGGTATTCTCTTGATCGGCAGTGTTGACATGAATTTGAGAGAAGCCAGAGTACCCAACAAGATAGAAAAAGTGGGTGTTTTTAGACAACCTCTCTAGCATCTGATCAATAAAGGGCAGCGGGTAGTGATCCTTCCTAGTTGCCTTGTTCAACTTCCTGTAATCAATACACATTCTATATGCAATAACAACGCTTTGAGGTATTAGTTCATTTTTATCATTAGGAACAACAGTCATATCTCCTTTCTTAGGAACACAATGAACCGGACTTACCCACCTACTCTCAGCTATAGGATAGATGATACCTGCGGCTAGAAGCTTAAGAATCTCTGTCCTAACCACGTCCTTCATATTTTGGTTTAGCCGTCGTTGATGATCAACAACTGGCTTAGCATCGGGCTCGAGATTGATAGTGTGTTGGCAAATCGACGGACTAATCCCCTTAAGGTCATCAAGGGTATAACCCAAGGCACCACTGTGTCTGCGAAGTGTCTCCAATAATCGCTCTTCTTCAAATCCTGAAAGGTTAGCATTGAAAATGACAGGATATATTTTATTTTCATCTAAATAGGCATACTTGAGCATATCGGGCAATGGTTTGAGGTCAAACACCGGGTCTTCTTTTGGTTGTGCTAGGATCCCCAAAGGCTCAACTGGAAGGTTGTGCTTCAGGATAGTAGTTTGTCTTGTGAATATTTCATCTAACTCATTTCTCTCCTGCATATGCATATCATTCTCGTGGTCTTCCATATATTGTTGCAGAGCATCATTAGGAGGAATAGCATTAGAAGCAATATTTTCAATAATTTTGTCATAACTAAGTAAATCAGTACCACGAGGTTGCTTGGAAAATTTAGAAAAGTTAAATTCATATGGCTCACCATTGAATTCAACAGAGACTTTACCTTTTTTACAATCTATAATAGCACCACAAGTGCTGAGGAAAGGTCTACCAAAGATAATAGGGAAAAAACTATCTTGCACTGAACCAAGTACGAGAAAGTCGGTAGGATACTTTACCTTTCCACATAGGACTTCAACATCTCTCACAATTCCAATGGGAGAGATAGTTTATTTGTTTGCTAGATAAATAGTAGCATCGATCTCTTCAAGTTCACAGGGTGAAATCTCACCCATGATCTCCTGATAGAGTGAATAAGGGATAGCGCTAGCACTAGAACCCAGATCACAAAGCCCGTAATAGTTGTGATCACCTATTTTGACAGATACAACTGGTGTACCTGAAATTGGTCTCTTATTCTTGGTTGTGACAATATCAGTTGAAACAACACAAAAATTTATCTTGGCATCTGAAACATCATTAGTAACTAAATCTTTAACCATCGCAACTTGAGGATCGACCTTAATCAGGTCCTCAGGTTCGTCAGTTCTTCTCTCACTTTTAATCATTATGCCTTTCACAAAAGAGTGCTCCCTTATCCTTGTAGGAAAAGGAGGCTTTTCATAAAAAACTGCAGGCAGAATAGGGTCAGCAACATGAATATCAATAGGTAACTCTTTAAAGGGTTTATGATACTGATCCTTATCCTCCTTAGAAGAGTCAATTTGAGAGGCAAAGTTCTTACAAAATTCAATCATAAGCTCGGAATCAAGACCAATCTTAGAACAAAAGGTATTAAATAATCAGTTTTCACATAGCTCTCAATGTAATCATGCTCATAATTTATAGCAGGTTCAATACCTTTATTGATTTCACAGTCTTCAGTATTCTTCTGGATTCTCTCAATGAGATCCCATTTTTCGTCGACGCTTCTTGTTTGGAATACCCCGCTAGAGGAGGCATCCAACATATCCTTATCCTGTCGAGAAAGCCTGGCATAAAAATTTGGAAGTATAATATTTTTGGGAGTTCATGGATAGGACATTTGAACATTAGGGATTTAAGTCTCCCCCAAGCTTGAGCGATGCTCTCTCCGTTGCGAGACCAAAAGTTGTAGATTTAATTCCTGTGTCGATGAATTTAATGAAGAGGGTAAAACTTTGTATAAAAGAGAGACATAAGCTCTTCCCAATTAAGTAGATGTGAGTTAACGAGGAGCTTATACCAATCTGAAGCTTTACCTATAAGCGATATGGAGAATAATTTCTTCATGATGAAATCCAGTGAAACACCTGCAAGCTTAAATAGTGAACCTAGTTGTGTTAAATATAGCAAGTGTTCACCTGGATGTCTATCTCCTGCATAACGATTAGATAAGACATAATTGATAATACCAGACGGTATTTTGTAAGGCACAATTTCAGTAGGGGTACGAGTGACCACCAAAGTCATGGGGCGTTTCCCCATAAACAACAATCCAAGAGTAGAGGTGTCCATAAGGACAAAAGCAGCAACGGCATAATAAAAACAGAAATACAAAAACTTCCTTACCAGCTTCACTTACTAATAGCGCTACGCTCCCCGGCAACGGCACCAGAAAACAGTACTTGATGACCCTAAACTGTAGGGGATCCTTTGTAGCGTTTTCGATAAATAACAGTGTCGAACCCAACGAGGAGCAAAAGGTATTGGCAAGTGACTTTGGTAAAGAAATAGCTGCAGGAACTGAAAGATAGCTTTTTAGGGGTTTTTGGTATAAGCAACAAAAGATTAAAAGCGAGCAAAGTAAAAGGCACTGAGGAGTAACAAGTGGCCCAATCCTTTCGAGCAAAGGAGAGTCCTAGAAACTAAACTTATAAAGGCTAAAGCGTTCTTGAGGACACACGGGAGAAATAGTCGTCTGCTTTTGCCATATTCTGTATCTGTACTATGTGCTGTGCTGATAAGTGTTGAGTGGGTGGATCTATGCTAGTGCACCCTCTAGACTAAGATAAGTGCACTCTTATGATTAAACATCTTGCAAGCATCCACAAATACAAGATAGTAATTAAGGAAAAAGCCTAACCATAGCAATACGATCGATGATCCACTACTCCCTTGTGCAAAAGCATGCGAACTGGGGTTCAGGTTTCTGTCACTCCGGGAACCCACCGTAAGAATTCTTTATGCACAATGCATTCCCCTAGGTCCTTAATAAGGAGAAGTGTTGAGTGTTCGACTCACACAACACCACTAGGAAAATAACAACACAACTTAAATAGCAAACGACACATATTACTTCAACATCATATGACTACTAACAACTAGACTTCTCCCATGTCCTCAAGAACTAAAGTAACTAATCACAAGACATAAAAGAGATCATGATCAGTGGGGATAAATAGATGATAAAAAATCTGGACACAATGATATTTCTCCAACAAAACTCAATAACATTCATCATGCGGTAGTAATCAACACCGGTAGAGTAGAGAGGATAGATAGTACGTCTTACAACACAAGTTGAACTTGTGAGGTGAGATTGGATGAAGATGAAGATGGTGCTGATGTTGGGGATGATGTTGATGATGATCTCGATGATGCTCGTGACGATGGTGATGATGATGGCGACGATCTCCCCTTCCGGGAGGTGTTCTCCCCAGTGGAATCTGTCCGCTAGAGATGTCTTTTCTCCTCTGTAGGTTTCCGCCACGGAGCAACGGCGCAACTCCAAAAACTCTCTCCTTTTTAGGGTTTTTGGATGATGTGCGATATATAGTCCAAAGGGGGAGCTGGGAGTGGCCCCAGGGGTCCAGGCTCCCTCCCGGAGCGGCCAGGGTGGTGGCCACGTCAGGTGTCTGCCTGGGAACCCTGTGTCCCCTCTCTGGCCCCTCTTCGGCGTGTCTTCGTTATTCGTCTGAAAAATACCCTCCGTCGACTTTCAGGTAATTGGGAGGTATTCTTCTTCAGCAACTCAGCGTCCACTTTTTACCGCTGAATCCTGCTTCTGCTGCTTCGGCATCGGAAAGTTGCAAACTGTGTAAAATAAGCCAAAACAACATAAGAATAGCATCATAACATGAAATATATCAATGAATAAGAAAGAATTACTATATAAAATAGTGATGCATTTTGGACGTATCAAGCACCTCCCTAAAGCTTGGGGGAGGTATTGTGACTTAATCAAGGCTAGACCAGGAAATGAAGTCCCAAAGAATGAATTACTTGATATATTTTATGTTGGTCTAACCGATGAATCTAGATCCTATCTGGATAGTTGTGCTGGTTGTGTTTTCATGGAAAAACACCGGACGAGGCTGAAGAACTAATGGGCAAGATTGCCAAGAACCATGAAGATTGGTCCGTCCCTGAACCACCTCCACCACGAAAGAAGAGGGGCATGCTTGTTCTGAGCCCCGATGATATGCAATAAGCAAAGAAATCTATTAAGGAGAAAGGCATTAAAGCCGAAGACGTGAAGAATCTACCACCTATCGAGAATTTGTGTGTAACAGCCCACATGTAATGCCCATATGTCACACCATGTTTTGTACTTTCTCTGTCGGACTTTTCATGTGGTGATCTTAAGTTGCATTGGGATTTGAGTCCATTTGCTTTGTGATCAAAGGTGACCAATGAGGTTCAAGTGGCATGATCTTGCATTTGTTCTGTCCACATGTCACCTCTCCTCAACGTCATCTTTGGATTAGCCAAATCTTTTGTTTTGCCAAGGATTCTTATCTTGTCAAATCTTTTTTACAACATTCAAAAACAGTGGCTCTAGTTCAAATGGTTTTGAATTTCAAAAAGGGGCCACATTTTTGTTGTTGCCAAAATTGGTCAAACCAATTTTGAAAAATCCAGTAAAATGCAGGGATCAAGATTCTCAAGTTCATAGAATTTTGCACCTTGTATTTTCTTCTCCAAAATTCCCTAAACACCCTTTTCTATTTATTTTTCATTGGAAAGGGCACTGTTAGCCTTTGTGGAATTTTTCCTTTGCATCCAAAAATTGGCCAACCAATTTTGGATACCCAATCATGCAGCAAGGAGCCTAAAAATATATTGCAATGTATTTTTATCCTCCTTTTCGTTTCTGTCTTTTTTTTCTTTCTTTATTTCTCCTCCCAGGCCAGGCCTAGCCCACCTAGGCCCGTTCGCACCTCGGCCCAGCCCCACCGAACCATTACGCGTCATCGTCTTCCTCCTTTCCAGCGTGGACACACGCTTTTCCCCCTCCTCCTCTCTCACGACGAGCGCCACGACGGCATGGAGCCCCATGGCCAGCGACTGCGCCCCCCTTCCTTTTAAGCGCGCCGAGGGATCCCCCTGGAACCCTAGTCCCCATTTCCTTCCCCAATTTTTCTCGCGCCGCCGCCTCCATGGACGCCCTCTTCCTCCCCTGTTCTGCCTGAAGACAGCAGGAATTCGCCATTGCCTGCAGTCGACTTCGACTAGGAGCTCGTGGAGGTCTTCCTCCCCATCGCCTTCGCCATCCCCAGCAGCAGCTTCGCCGCAAGGACCAAGGCCGAGCCGCGACCCCCTCTTCCCCGCCTCGGTCGTCTTCGTCAACGAAGGCGACGTATTCCTCCACGGCAGGCCCTTCCGCGTCCTCAAGCCCCCCCCTCTGTGAGCTCATCTCCTTCCCCCCGTTCCGTTTTCCTCGCGTAGATAGCCGCTGTGAGCCGCGCGTCGCCGCCGGAGTTGCTGGAAGACCGCCGTGGCTGCAGAGCCGGAGCACGGCCGGTTCACGTCCCTGGCGCCCCGCAGCGGGCTAGCGCACGCTTATGGCATGCCAAGGTGCCTCCTTTCGCATGCCTAGCCCGCGTAGGAAGTAGCCACGCCTGTCTGCAGGGTGTCGATCCCGTGTGCCGCCGTCGTCTTCGGGAGAGGCCCGCGTCGTCGCTGAAGCTCATAGTAAGTCGCCGGTGGCCGGGATCTGCTCACGGATGTGCCCTCTATAGCTCCGTCCCGAGCCCGCCGTCGCCGGATCCCTCTAGCCGCCGCAATCCTCGCCGGAAAAGCTCTGCGCCGCGCCTCCTTTTTCATGTTCAGAAAACACCGGATTCAGAGAGGACCCCTCTCTTCGCGCGCGTGAGAGGGCTGCCGCGCTCGCCACCTGGGCCTGGAATCCGAATCCAGCCCAGGAAACCCCTGTCCTATTTTTTTTAGCAGCTAGCCCTTTTATTTTTCCAAATTCAAATCTTGGTTTGAATTTCCATATCTTTTGAGTGCACGTTCATGTGGGGGCATTTTTTATATGATTCTGCATCAGAAAAATCCACTTTAGCTGCTGGTGTAATCCATTGTATGGTTTGAGCAGTGCACTTTTGGTGGCTTGAGATATGCTTCACCCTAGGGCACCCCTTGTTATTCATGTGATGCAACTTGATCTTGGAATCGTCTTTCTCAAGGGGATTTGCACCTATGTTTGTGTGCTGAGGATCTGTCATGTAAGGAATGGAGAGTTATGGTGCCTATGGTTGTACTTTGAGCAAGTATAAAAAAAAATAGGATGTGACACAATGTCACATGTAGCACCCTATCCTTTCTTTCTTTCTTTTCATTATCTTTTATTTTGCTCCCCTTGATGTTCTTTTCCACGTGTAACTTGGGACAGAAGTAATCCAGGGATGGATGTAACCTTTCAAATTGTTTTTGTGCAACACAACTATGGAAGGGGTGTGCATGACACCATGTGCCGGCCTTTTCTTTGTTTTTCCCTTTCCTTCCTTTCCAACTCTTTGAAACTTTGCTTGAGGCCCACTAGTTGGCACCCTCAATGCATCCCTTTTCCTCGCACCATCTTGTCACTTGCCAGTCACATATTGCAACCCATCTAATTTTCTTTGATACTCCCTTGGTGTCAAATTCACCGACACTACTCCGTCTCCGGAATCGATGTTTACTTTTCACGTTGTAATTGTTTCTGTTAATTGCATTGTTGATCATGCCATGTTGACATGCTACTTACACCTAAAATAAGGCTAAGACCAAAGCCATCTTCACGTAAATAAATTGCATATGAAGTTGATGACGTGTCGTCACCACCTTCATTTAAATTTGACTAGATATGGTCACATCATGTAAATTAAACTTGATCATACCATCCTTGCCTGTGCATTGTACCCATTACTTACTTGTGTGCCTTTTCCTTGCCGGTACCTTACGTTAGCACCTGAGACCGCCGAGGAGACTTACGTGGAGATTTCCGACAACCCGAGGACCCTGCTGCGTCTGCTTCGACAACCGATTACCCAGGCAAGGGGAAGATTCATACCATTACTTGATACCTTTCTGCCTACTTGCCTAGCTGTAGCCTAGAACGTTGGTTTGATCCTATCCACTTTGAATATGCCACCTTCAAAAACCAAAAAACCATGATCCCCACATCCCAGCAAAACATTGTATTGCTAAGTTACCGCTGCTCAGCCATTGCTTAGTATGAGTAGGAAAACTTGCTGCTTACCCTATTGCTATGGTTTGGGATATCATGTTATTTAAATAAGTTGGTTTATATTTATTATATCTATGATGTTAATTTATACTTGACGAAAGATGGGAGACCAGGCTATTCCCGCCAGGTGTTTTGTTCCATTTGAGTCACCTAGGTCCCTAGTTCCGGGTATTGTGTTTCTTGACGGGCGTGCCTAATCGTGTGTGGGATTCCATGGGGTCCCCTTGTCTTACCTACCTAGCTTCAAACAATTCTAGTGGTGGCCCGAGCTGTTTTACTTTTGCAAATGTGTGTGTGCTTGGTTGGTACCCCAGCTGTTTTCGAAACAACCCGGGCCAGCAGAGACATGGTTTCTCTTGTTGGTCCACCCCAGGGAGCTAGGGGGTTGCCCACATCTGTTTGGGCAACTAACCCGACCTCATCCAGACGGTAGAGGCCGATTCGAGAGCGCGGCCGGCTTTTGAGTTGGGTGTCGACTCACCGGGGGCCATCCGGAATTTTGCGTTGTTAGTTAGAGGGATTCTGACGTTCCGGAGTTTCAGGCGCTTACCTAGCCAAGTGGAAACCGGGGTACATGCGAAGCCTATGATGGGAAGTTGGTACACCCCTGCAGGGTTAAATCTTTTCGAAAAGCCGTGTCCGCGGTTATGGACGACTTGAGACCTACTCCTTGTTCATAGAATAACATCAATCTGAATCATAATTAAAACTTGACTATCGTGTGTGTGCCTTGGTTGCTTTTCTTCGTCCAGGGGGACCGAGAGAAGATCCAGGTTGTGTTATGCTTGACGTAAGTAGGTGGATAGCAGACTTATGACACGATGTCACGTGTGTTTCTTGGATCTTACCCCTACTCTAATAGAACGATAGCCATCATATATGCTAGTGCGGCTGCAAACTTTACCTTTTGTCTTGTCTTTCCGTAGGGAGTTAGTTATCCTGTAATGATATAATCTCATCCCGTATTTCCTTTTGTGCTTTACTGTTTTGCCTGATCGGCCGCTGCAGTGGAGTACTTTCTTGACCCGAGCTCTGGACGATACTTCGTGGAGGTGCCCCTGGAGGATGACGATGAGATGGACCTCGTTCAGTAGATCCTACAGTTGGGCTTCGACGATCCGTGGGTGGACTCTTTATGTGCAGCCCTCTCTAGGGCAATTTGGCTTTTGACCGTACTCGGTCGTGTTTGTCTTCCGCTTGTCGCATGATGTACTGTTGGGTCCACGGACCTCTGAGATGATGTAATAATTATCCAATGGCAATGTATGCCTTGGATCTTATATATTTATGTCTTAGTTAAAGTTCTTGTTCTTATACTTGTTGTCGAGAGTCCGGCAGCGACACGAGTGCGAGTGTTGTGAGTCGGTGGCTCTTTATGCGCTACTAACTTGAGCGGGACGCGAAAGCGACTAACTCAAGTTTGCACCGCATCGTGGGCTTTACATTGTGTGAGCCTACTACTCACCCTCCCTTGGTAGAGGTACACTCTCTTTTAGAATTTACTGAAAGTGACATCCCCAAAGGTAAGCCTCCCGACAAATGCTTAGATGAGCTTGATAATTTTATAATTAAGAAAGACAATTTTAATAGGAGGATACAAAGTCAGTTGCATGATAATTCTCTTGCTATCAAAAGTTTACTTGGTGTTCTAGAAAGAACAGTTAATGATGTTAAATGTCTTGTTAAGAATTTTCATATGGTTCAAACTCAGCTTGAACAAATTTCTAATGTGCACAAGGTTTGCTTGCTAACAATGCCAAACAGGACATACAAGCTTATGGCATCAAGACCAGGGGTGGAACACACACCCATGACCCACTCTATCTTGAGGGGCATCCAAAGAGGATCGAGCAAGATTCTGAAGTGTAGATAGAAGACGAGATTGTTAGCTCTCCGAAGAAGAAAAAGAAGAAGAAGAAACACAAGGATGCTAACAACTCCAATGATCCCATTACAAGTCAAGCACCCGTTGTTGATCCTAACAGCATATCTACCTCCGATGTTGAAACTGAAGACGGTCCCGAGCCCGAAGAAAATGATACGGAGAAGAATGATCCTCCCGAGGTGCAAGAAGAAGAAGCACCCGATACACGCAAGAAGTATACTAGAGAAGACTTCATCGCAAGAAGACATGGGAAGGAAAGAGAATCGTGGGTACAAAAACCCATGTCCTTTCCAGGTAAGTCTCTCAAATCTAAAGAAGAGGAGCACTATAATAAATTTTTTGAATGGATGAAACCTCTTTTTCTTTAGATTCCTTTCGCTGATGCTATTAAGTTACCTCCTTATTCAAAATATATGAAAGATATTGTCACTAAGAAAAGAAAAGTTCCTAATAAGGAAATATATACTATGCTTGCTAACTACTATTTCAGTGGAAAGATTCCTGAGAATCTTGGTGATCCAGGTATACCCACCATTCCTTGCTCCATAATAAATAATTATGTCATAACTACCTTATGTGATCTTGGACCAGGGGTGAGTGTTATGACCTTTTCTCTTTATAAAAGGCTATGTATAGATAAGCTAATCCCTACAGATATCACTCTTCAGATGGCTGACTAGTCAACAGCCGCCCCGATAGGTATTTGTGAGGATGTTCCCGTTGAAGTTGCTAATTTCTTAATTCTTACAGATTTTGTTGTGCTTGACATGCCCGAGGACGGGAGCATGTCCATTATTCTTAGTAGACCTTTTCTTAACACCGCATGTGCCATTATTAATTACAATAAATTAAAGGTCACCTTCAATGTAGATAATAAAGAACACACGGTGTATTTTCCGAAGAAGATCGACAAAAGGCATGGCTCGATTAGTCATATCACTTTCATGCTCGATTCAATGTTTCTTTGTCGCTCTGCATGATTATGACAATTATTTCTCTCTAGTTGGTCTCTTCCCAGTCTTTTGCTAGCATTCGCTCACACTAAGCGGAATTCTGCTTGTGTATCCAAACTCCTTTTCAAACCAATTATTCCACTTGAGTCCACCATACCTACCTATATGTGGTATTTTCCGGCCACTCCCAACTTAGACTTTCTTGTGCCATCTCGAAATTTATTCAAAAGCTTCCCTTTTGTAACCGTACAAGCTTATGGTGCGGTGAGGGAAAATCAGTATCTACCATGCCAAAAATATTTTGACGGAAGTTTTAAGTAGTCAATTTTATAAAAAAATATAGAGAGTTATACCTCCCCTATACTTGATGATGGAATGAAATGGACCAAATGCTGCTAATGATAGATGGAACGATACCCTCCTTCCATACTTGAGGTAAAATAAATGGTTCCATAGACCGTCAAATGATGGATGGATAAGGGAACAAAGTGTAAGCAAAAAGCGTTAATATGGTTGGCATGGGAGATATTGAGAGACCCTTACCGTTCACCGTTGACTGGAAAGTTGCACTTGTCAAAAGATTTTATCTCTGTTTTTCAAAACCAAGAGATCTGGCACATGTTTAGTCTTTGCTTCCAATCACGGGTTTTCAATCTTGCCATCAAAATCCACGGTTCGAGAGTCTCCCCTTCTTTCTTCAAAGCACCAACTATTGAGAGCATAATTGTCATTCTTAGTGTAACATGCATTGTCCCAAAGTACCACATTATCTTATGCATGCTTGTGATATTGCTAGTCTGAAATTCTTAGTTCTAGTCTCCTTTAAAACTCCGGAGGAGTTTCTGCATTTATGTTTTGCTTCACTCATGGAGGCTAGCGAGATACCACTCTGATATGTTCAGGCTATGTGCATTGTGATCTTGTCTTGATTTTTGGTAGCATATTGTTTACTTTTGATTGTTTGTGATTGATCACTTGAATGAAGGATTGCTTCGTGCATTGTCCTTATAGCATTGTTTTGATACTAGCTAGACTCTTTTTGTAGTACCGGCTTATATACATCTAATGAAGCAAAAGAGTTTCTCAAAGTTTTCTTTGTCGCGTCCAGTTCGTTGAACTGAATTGCTTGAGGACAAGCAATAGGCTAAACTTGGGGGAGTTGATACGTCTCAAACGTATCTACTTTTCCAAACACTTTTGCTATTTTTTTGCCCTCATTCTTCCATGATTTGAGCTAAACTAACCCGGACTGACACTGTTTTCAGCAGAGCTGCCTGTACGGTTTTGTTGTGCGCAAGAAAATGGATTTTTGGACATCACAGAAAATTCCTAGAAAAATACAGAAAATGCACGCACCCAGAGGGACCCAGGACCAGAAGGTGGGCCCGAGGGGAGCCAGGGGGCCCCATGCGCCTACCTGGTGCGGCCAGCCCCCTGGCCGCGTCCACAGGGTACCTGGGGGGGGTCACACCCCCTCTGGTGACCTACCTTGTCCCCTATTTATTCTCGTGGTGAGGAAACTCCGACACGGAAGTCGCTTTTCCAGAACCCGTCGCGGAGCCGCCACCACCCTCTGTTCTTCTTCAGGAGGGCTAATCTGGAGGCTGATTTGGCCTCCAGAGAGGGGAGATCGTTGCCATCGTCATCACCATCACCACTCCATCCTCCCTCCATGACTTCTCTTCACATGTGTGAGTAATTCCCTGATGTAGGCAAAGGGGATGGTAGGGATTGGATGAGATTAATCATGTAATAGTTCGTTAGATTGTTGGGGGCATGTTTCCTATCATCTACTTTTGTGTTTATCATCTTTGCTACAACTTGTTGCTCTTAATGCTTGTCACTTTGGGCCCGAGTGCCATGTTTTCAGATCTGAACCACTTATGTTTTCATGATTATATTTATGTTCGAGATCCTATCTATGAATTGTATGCACCTATTATGGTCCGGAACCCGAGTGCCATGTTTTCAGATCTGAACCAAAGGGGATGGTCCATAATTTGAGGATTCCATGTATCCATTGAGTTTGTTGCTTTGTTCCGGTGTTGTTTGATTGGAGCACCTTAATCTCCATAAGTTCCTTTTGGCCCTGTTCATAGCGGGATGGTAGGACAAAAGATGTGGTGCAAGTTATTATTGCAAGCACGCACAACTACCTATGGGATACATGCCTAATGTTTGACATTTTCCTAGATGATCATTGCTTTTCTGTGTGCCTTGCCCCGTGGTAGAACCTATTACATGTTCATTCTTATTCATGCAGTGCCCGACCATCCATCTCCCTAGCCTACAGTGCTTTAATCCTGCTGATTACTACTAGTTTACTTCTGTTGTTTTACTTTTGTTGTTACCACCATCACTATCACTATCATTACCTCAGTTGCTATTAATATTTTGTGCAAGCAAGTATATTTCAGGTGCGGTTGAATTGACAACTCAACTTTCAAATCTTATAAATACTCTTTTTTTGAATTTTAAGGATTGTGAAGCATGAGCTCCACAGTGTTTTATTGCATATAAAAAAGAGTGGGAGAACCAAAAGTTCTCGTAAGGAGTACATGAGGAGATACAGAAAGGATGGCCTACCTGTACAAACTAATGCAAGCTATTAATCCAAATAAGCAACTGATCTCTAGTATCTCCCTGAAATCTATGTGAAAGCAGGGTGATGTCATGCACAAAGTGCCTTCTCGAGGAGGTGAAAGAGAAGCTCTCCCCCTGAAGGTCTTGCCATTCCTTTGCAGCCAAATGCACCATACAGCAGTGAGAACAACTTCTAAGAAAAAAGGTCTGGAAAATTTGTTCCTTGCCTGAGCAAAGCAGGACACAATGTCTGGAGCATTGGGCCATTCAATTTGAAGGTAGTTCCAAATTCTTGCACTGAAGTTGCAGTTGAAGAACAAGTGTAACCTATCCTCATGAGCATGTATAGGACACATAGTGCAAGAGTTGTGATCCTGAGGAGACCTCCACTTCCTTCTAACTAGAAGATCTTTAGTATTCAGTCTGTCAAACAACAAGAGCCAACCAAATACTTTGTTCTTCATGGTGCATTTACTCCTCCAAATCCACTTGCAGGCAGAATCATCAGGAAGATGAGAATGCATCAAGGTATAAAACTGTTTTGAAGAATATCCATGCTTTCCAGGCCAAGTCCATATATCAGGGATGGAAGTGTCTCTCTATAAGTTTGCCATCCAATCTCTCAGGATTTGCAGCTCCAAAGATGCCTGCTGAGACAGAGGCAGGTGAAATAGAGTGGCCACTCCCGTGTGTGTTATGAATTCATGGACAGATTGTTTGTCATCTCTGACAAAGGAGAAAAGATGAGGCAAGCTATCTCTCAAAGGCCTGAAGGAGTCACCCAATTGCCATCCATCAGACCAAAAAAGCACAGAATCCCCAAAATTAACCTTGATGAAAGCCACAGGTCTGTACAGGTCAGCCAGCTTGAGGATGTCTTTCCACCAAAAGGAACCACAAAACACAGTAGCATGTGGCACATTCCCATTATAGTAGGAGTTCCAAATGAGAGAAACCAAGGGGATATCAGCCTTATTTTAGAACTTATGCATATGCTTCAGAAGAAGGGCTTTATTTTGCAGTTGCAGATTCATGATGCCCATGCCCCCTTTATTCTTTGGTCTACAGACAAGGTCCCAAGCAGCTAGTGATTTTCTTTGTGATTCAGAGTTGCCCCTCCAAAGGCACTGCCTCTGAATTCTTTCCAACTGTTTTAAGATCCCTTGAGGGGTGGCCATGGAGCAAAGATGATAGATGGGGAGAGATGAAATTACAGAGTTGAGCAGCTGGAGCCTAGCCCCCTGGTTCAACATAGCAGAACTGGCAGTCAGTCTTCTCTCCACTCTATCAACCAAAGGCATGAGGTCTTGTATCCTGGGTTTAGTTGTACCCATAGGAAAACCAATATAAGTAAAGGTAATTTGGCCTATGGTACAACCAAAGAGGTCATCCAACCTAGCAGCCTCAGCCTCAGGGACATTGAAGGGAACCATGGAGGATTTGCTAAAATTAACTTTCAGACCAGTAGAACAGTGAAACTGAATAAGCATATCCTTCAAGGCAATCAACTGATCCTCTTTAGCAGGCACAACCAAGATTGTATCATCAACATACTGAATGATAGGATAGTGAGGATCATGGGAAGGGATAGGTAAGGTGAGAACACCATCCAACAACATCTTGTTAACAATGGATTGTAGCAAGTCAGTAGCAAAAACAAAGAGCAAAGGTGAGAGTGTGTCACCTTGTCTGACACCCCTCTTGCAATAGAACTTTTTCCCAGGTACTCCATTAAGCAGAATGGAAGATGATCCTGAGGATAAAATTTCTCTCACCCAATTGATCCAAGTTGTGTTGAAACCTTTATGATGTACAATCTTAAAGATTACTTCATGCTCAATGGTGTCAAAGGATTTGGCAAAATCAAGCTTAAGAATTATGAGGGGCAAGTGAGACTGATTGCAGTGATGGATATATTCAAAAGCCCAGGCCAGACAGTCTTGAATTGATCTGGATTTGAGGAAGCCATATTGGTTCACGTGGATGAACTTGAGGACAACCTTCTGTAATCTATTAGCCAGTAGCTTTGTTATAAATACTCTTTGGCTCCCCTTGTGTCGAATCCATAAATTGGGTTAACTTACCCGCGAGAACACTACAATCGATCCCCTATAGTTGAGGGTCATCATTCCACCGCTGCCGCGCTTCCAAGATCGGGAGCACCAGAAGACCCCTTCCCGGCACCCTGCCGGAGGGAGGATTGACCTCCGGGAGCTTCTCCACCACCATGGACGCTTCTCGGATGATCTGTGAGTAGTCCACCTTGGACCATGGGTCCATGATAAGTAGCTATGTGATGTTCTCCTCCCCTCTTTGTTCTTCATGGATTAGACCTTGTGAGCTTCCCTACATGATCAATGCACATATGTAATTCTTTCTACTGTTGCTATGCTGAGTTTTCTGGGATCTGTTGGATTATGATACTATGTTCAGATTGTGATTGAGTAATATATTTGGTTCTCATATTTTATATTTCCGTTCTTGAGTAATTATTGCATGTTCTTCGTTGCTGTTTATTGCTTTGGCCAAGTAGTAGGTAGTGAATCCAAGAGGGAATGTTATGCTCGATTGTGGGTTCATGCCCCCTGATGACTAGCTTGAGTGATAGAAACATTAGTCTAGGGGATGTGTTGTTCCCACAAGGGGGAAAACAATGGTGCTTGTAACCGTGGTTGCAAGGATTGTTTACTTTACGCAAAGTTCTTTTAATGCAGTTGTCTGTTGCTTTGGGTTTACACTTTTGGTGGGGCTCGCAACTTAATACCAGCGAGATGTTCTGGATAGATATCTCAAGGTGGATGATTAGTAGTAGATGCAGATGGATTTTGGTCTACTTATTTTGGTGTACCGCCCATGCTTTTGAGCCTCTTCCTTTCCTTGTAGCATAGTTAGCATTGGTTTGCGCCCGTAATCCTGTGAATTGCCCAGCTGTGATTTGTTTAGCTTGCATAGCAGTTTTATCGTCTTTTGGGAGAGAGACATCACTAGTGAACATCATGGGACCCCGGTCCATATTTCCACCACTATTTACACCCTCAATTTACTTTCTGTTTTACTTTCTTGTTGCAATTATCACTATCTATTATCTGTTGCATTTGACCCTTTGTAAACAACAAGACCGGAGAGATTGACAACCTCTCTGAAATTCGTTGGGAGCAAAGTTATTTGTTGTGTGTGCAGGTCCAGGTAAAGTAAGTAACCATAGGTTGTGAACGGTGCCATTTTCCACTTTACCACCTACTTGTCGACCTTGGAGTCCTACGGGGGACACTCTTTCAACCTTGGTATCTTTGCCAAGGGAAATCTTGCTGCTACGCTACATCTCAACCTTCAACTTGGGGTAACCAACGAAGGGAGAGAAGCTATCACTTCCTCGCTAGCATCACGAAGGGCGAGAAGACAGGAATAATCAGTAAATGATTAGTTCATTATTGTGCATGAACTAAATATTGTTTTCATTATTAGAAAATAAGAGAGATTCTATCTATAAAGCAAGTCTAGAGGTGAAGTCAGTGGAGGACAGGACAGAGAGTGCAATGGCAGCGAAGAAATAATGCACAAAGTAAAGGTTGAGGCCAATAGACGTCTAGGGTTTCTGTGGCACATTGTTCAACCGCACCTAAGGGTTGACTCCTACCACTGGCTCCACCTCGATCGGGGATATAGCTGGATGGCTCATTTCTCTTCCTGAAATGAACCACATATTTAAAAACAAACCTGGTTGATGAAAACAATTGAATGGAGTAATGGACTAATTATTAGAAATCAATATTATAAAACAAATAAATACATAATTTGGCTACCTCTCACATATTTCATTCACGAAACTTAGACAAAAAATGGATTATTAGATTTCAGACAAGTTAAAATCATAAATTAACATAAGTAAAATAATTACAGAGCCTGCGAGAAGGGATCTCTGGTGTATGGGGGCCATTCCCCACCCCCCTCCAATTTTTTTAAATATATGTTTATAATTGAAGGAATCACATTAAGATAGCTCTTGGATATATTTGACCATACATAGTTCAGACAACCGAGTTGACAACCTTGTAGATGACTATATTACAAAAATATATGAGCTAAGGTAAGCTCTCCAATGGAACTAGTGGGGGTGCATCCAACTTGCTTGCTCATGAAGACCTAGATCTCTTTTGAGGATGCTCATCCTTGGAATATGCAAGCCAAGTTCTATAGTGTAAGGATCCCCACATAGTTATGCATGAATGATATGAAAATCTCTATGGAGTACACATATGACTTTAGAGTATGAGTATGGATCTTTCAAAAGGAATAATAGTGTTGCCCCCTTCTCTTTTTTACTCTTTTTCTCTTTTTTATTTTTTTTATTTTTGTGGCCTCATTGGCTCTTTCTATTTATCTCCCATTTGTCCTCTTTGGGATCTTTTAATATGTCCTCTTTTGGGATCTTTTATTTTGTCCTCTTTGGGATATTTTCCTCACTCAAGGGCAACACTTTATATTGTACAAGAATAAAAAGAAGATCTTCACACTTTACAATAAGTAATCAACATAAAGAAAACTCAAAAACTATCATGATGTATGGAAATCTATGCCTATGCCAGTGTATCAGGATATGCAATGATACTAGTGCGTCATGTAGCAATAATAAGGGCAAGGACCAACTAGCATGCAGCTCCTCGATCAAGCAAAAAACATGTATGACATGAAGATCAAGTCATGAGATGATGGATGTTGCATGACAATGTATCTCGGAAAGGCTGTGGAAATGCCTTGATAGGTAGGTATGGTGGCTGTTTTGAGGAAGATATAAGGAGGTTTATGATGAAAGAGCGTATCATGCCAAGGGTTTGGATGCACCGGCGAAGTTTGTACCAACTCTCAAGATCAGAAAGGGCAATGCACGGTACCGAAGAGGCTAGCAAAATATGGAAGGTGGAAGTGCCAACAATCGAATACTCGGATTATTCCGAAGAACTCATGCACTTATTATTGGTAACTCTCTATCTAATCAGGAGGTTCACAAAGAGACAAGTACCCCGAGGAGGAGTGTATGGGGGTTTGGTTATCCTTGTGGATCCTCGACCCATGGTACGTGAGGGTAGTCTATATATTCCAATCCCTCCAGAGGTTAGCGATCCATCTAGTAACTACAGTTCTCAACTATTTTTTGTAGTTTTCTAAAATAAACACGAATTACCCTAAATACGACACCTATCACTAATAAGCTCAAGCTCTTGGCACCAAAAGTTCAAACATTACTCAAATCAATACCTCAAAACTATTGCAAGATACTACTACACTTATAATAGCGACCTCAATTACCTACTCATGCAAGACGCACAACTCAGTGCAACAAGCCAACTCTCAAAACAAGATAAGCATGATAACTTAAGAGAGTTCCAAAAGCAACAAGATAAATAAAAGGTCTTAAAAAGATAAGCATGAAAACTAAGAGCGAAGCATGACAACAACTGTGAAAAGATAAAGAACACACAAAAAGATAAGCATGCAAACCTATGTTGTGTTCTAGGGTGGAGTGGAGGGAGTTTCTCTCCCAAATAATGAAGGCTGGGGTCCAAATTGTTATGAACAGCAAGCAAAACTAAAAAAACTAAAAAGTAAAGAGTGAGACATTCCAAGTTTAGCACATAACACATGAAGAGATGAAAATATAGCATGGAGAAGGCATCCCCAAGCTTAGACGCTTGAGTCTCCTTGGATATTTCTTGGGGGTGCATGGGGGAATCCACAAGCTTGAGCTTTTGACACTCCCCGATCTTCTTTCATCATCTTCCTTCGCATGCTTGAAAACTCCATTCATACGAAACTCATCATAAGCTGATTAGAGTGATTAGTAACCGTAATAAAATATATATTTTCCACTGGAATTAAAGATTTTGATGAAGAGATACTGTTTCTCAAGATTTCCAAATTTTGTTTGCAAAGAATAAACAAGTTTAAGATTTGCAAAACGGTGAAAATGCAAAACGTGGCAGAATCTGTGAAAAACATAACAACAAGTAGTAAATAATTTTTTTGGGGTACTTTCTCCAACTCAAATCAAAAAACTCAGAACAGACGCCAGAAAGCTAATTGTATCGAGCATACTATCAAAAAAAATCAGATCAAAAAGATGATCTGGTGATTTATGATGAATTTGTCCGTCAAGAAGACATAATCTGTTTCTGGACAGCATGTCACAACTTTTATCATTTTTTTAATATATGTTTATAATTGAAGACATCACATTAAGATAGCTCTTGGATATATTTGACCATCCATATATTTGGGTAGGACCACATTATGAACTATAGTTTTGAAAGAAAGAAGATAGAAGTGAAAAAAAGCTAAGGAAAGCACACACTACCGAACTCTTGAAACTGCGAAAGTGCTTTGTCTCAGAAAGATGCAGCTCCAGCTCACTAAAAAATTGGTAGGAGAAACCGCCTGACGCGTGGATACAATGAGAAGTAATATTCCTACAATATGTAGAAATAATATAAGTAATTCATATAGATTCTATCGAGTCAAAAATACAGGGAGGAGGTAGACATATGTATTAGCCCATCTCCAATTGAAAACAGACGACCGAGTCGAGGACCTCGTAGATGACGATTAACAGCTAATGCGTATAAATCCATGACGAGCACTGGAAGACTCCATAGACACTGCTAATAAGCTGCCGCAACAAGGAAGCCAGGCCCAATCAATAAATGATTAGTTCATTATCTTGCATGAACTAAATGTGGTGTTCATTATTATAAAATAAGAGAGATGCTATCTAGAAAGCAAGACTAGAGGTGAAGTCAGTGGAGGCCAGGACAGAGAGTGCAATGGTGGCAAAGAAAAGCTGAACATAGTGAAGGCTGAGGCTAACATGCGTCCAGGGTTTCCATGGCACATCGTTCAACTGCACCTAAGGGTTAACTCCTAACACTGGCTACACCTCGACCGGGGATATAGCTGGATGGCTCATTTCTCTTCCTGAAATGAACCATATATTCAAAAACAAACCTGGTGGATGAAAACAACTGAATGGAGTAATGGACTAATTATCGTAAATCAATTATACAAAAAAATACATAATTTGTCTACCTATCACAGATTTCATTCACAAAACTTAGACAAATGGATTATTAGATTTCAAAAAAGTTAAAATCATAAATTAACATAGGTAAAATAATTACAGAGCCGGTGAGAAGGGCTCTCTAGTGTATGGGGGCCATTGCCCCTTCACCCCTCCTAAAATTTTATCATTTAAAAAAATTATAACTGAAGACATCACATTAAGATAGCTCTTGGATATATTTGACCATCTATATATTTGTGTAGGACCACATTATGAACTGGAGTTTAGGAAGAAATATGATAGAAGTTCAAAAAATCTAAGGGAAGCACACACACACTGTCGAACTCTTGAAACTGCCATAGTGTTTTGACTCGGAAAGATGCAACTCCAGGTCACTGCAAAATTGGTAGGAGAAACCGCCTGGCGCGTGGCTGCAATGATAAGTAATATTCCTACAATATTTATAAACAATATAAGTAATTCAGATAGATTCTATCAAGTAAAAAATACAGGGATGAGGTATATGATACGTCTCAAACGTATCTATAATTTCTGCTTGTTCCATGCACTTTTAGGTGACGTTGCTATGTGTTTTGCTACACTTTCATATCTGTTTAGACATATTTGGACTAACCTACTGATACATACTAAACGTATCTACAGTTTATGCTTGTTCCATGCACTTTTATGTGACATTGCTACATATTTTGCTACACTTTTATATCATTTTACACATATTTGGACTAACCTACTAACTCAGTGCACCCAGTGCCAGATCCTGTCTGCTCATGTCTTTAGTTGCAGTGATTTTTCACCAATTTAAAATGCTAGAAAAATTCTGGAAAAATCATAATAAAAACCATCATGAAGGAAACTTCCGGAACCACCGAAGTAGACCTGGAGGGGGGCCACCCTCCTCCCAGGCGGCCAGGTGGTGCGGCCCCACCCCTAGCTGCGCCACCAGGGCGCCTGGGAGGTGGGCCCCACCTATGGTGCCCCTTCGGCCTATTTTACCCCCCGTCGAGGAAACCCTCGAGGAGAGTCCCGCATCGTGAATTACCTCTCCGTTCCGCTGCCGCCGCGCTCCGAAGATCGGCATCACTAGAACACCTCTTCTCGGCACCCTACCGGAGGGAGGATTGACCTTCGGGGGCCTCTCCACCACCATGGACGCCTCCCGAATGTGCCGTGAGTAGTCCCCCTTGGACCATGGGTCCGTGATCAGTAGCTATGTGATGTCTTCTCTCCACCTTTGTTCTTCAATGTTTAGACCTTGTGAGCTGCCCTACATGATCAAGGCACCTATGTAATTTTCCTTTGTTCCTATGTTGTGTTTGTTGAGATCCGATGGATTATGAGATTATGTTCAGATCGTATTGAGTTATATATTTGGTTTACCTTTTATATTTTGTTCTTAGTGATTCTTGCATGTTCTCCGTTGCTTTTTATTGCTTTGGCCAAGTAGTAGATAGTAACTCCAAGAGGGAGTGTTATGCATGATTGTGGGTTCAGCCACCCGATGTCTAGCTTGAGTGACAGAAACATGAGACTAGGGGATGTGTTGTTGGCACCAAGGACAAAACAACTGTGCTTGTAACCGCGGTTGCAAGGATTGTTTACCTTACGCATATATTGTTAATGCAATTGTCTGTTGCTTTGAGTTTACACTTCGGGTGGGGGTCGCAACTTAATACTAGTGAGATGTTCTGGATAGATATATCAAGGTGTATGATTAGTGAGTAGATGAAAATGGATTTCGGCCTACTTGTCTTGGCGTACTGCCTATACTTTTGAGCACTCTTACTTTCAAGTAGCATAATTAGCATTGCGGTGTGTTTATAATTATGTCAATTGCCCAGCTATAATTTGTTCACCCAGCATAGTCGTTTTACTGTCTTTTGGGAGAGAGACATCACTAGTGAACATCACCGGACCCCGGTCCATATTTCCACCACTGTTACACCTCCACTTTATTTACCGTTTTTACTTTACTTTGCAATTATCACTACTATCTACCCTTGCGTTTGACCCTTTATAAACAACAAGGCCGGAGAGATTGACAACCTCTCTGTACTCGTTGGGAGAAAAGTTATATTTCTCTGTGTGAAGGTCCACGACAACTACCTAGAGTAATATCTAGCGACGTTGTCACCTACTTGTCGTCGTCGGAGTCCTACTGGAGACAAATCTTGGTGTATTCGCCGAGGCAAATAACTACTGCGCTACATCTCAACCTTCCACTTGGGGTAGCCAACGAGGAGAACTACTTCAGCGCCATCAAGAGTAATTTCTGGCGGCTTTGTCGGGGACTCCACTCTTCAAGATAGGGGAGTTGCATACTATCTTTTACCTTTGCTTTTTAGTCTCGTTAGTTTACCTTATTATTTTTATCTTAGTGTCCTTTATCAAAAAACACACAAAAATTAGTTACCTTGCTTTGTTTAGTCAGTATGTCAAAATCCTTTGACTTTGGTTTTACACCCGAAAGGGAGATTCTCACCTTCAAACAATGAGGTGGAGAAATTTTATAAGATGTTTTGTTTAGAATTAATGATTCTCAAAATAGAGATACCAAGAAGCAATCCACTACTATCCTGCTTGGAAACTTTTATGTTGGTATTACTTCTTGGAATAGGTTTGTTTTACATACTGCTATCAATGGAAATTTCCTAGAATCCCCGACTTGGGAAGCTCTTAATGTTATGGAAAACCTTTTTGGAAATCCTTCTATTGTTAGAACACAACAGAACATTACCTTAGCTCACATTATGAATAAACTTGATAAGGTACGTTTAGAGATGCCAAGCATGGGAAAACTAAATGAAGTAGATTGTAGGATTCAAGGGAATTTAAATAGGCTTGATAGCTCCATGCATAAAATTTATACCACCTTGGAGATCCTTAAATCCCATGATTTAGACCCTTCTAGGATTGATAAGATTGAGGATATTATTGAAACTATAGGAACTACTCTATCCTCTATCAAGACTAAAAAGGTATAAACCCGCTCAAAGAAGGAACTCAAGTTCGTCTACGTACCCAAGGTTCCTAAACCCAAAATAAATAAAGCCGTTGTTAGGGGAGTGGAAACGGTGAAGACTTTGGAAGAGATACCGCTCTTGAATAGAATCAGAAATGAAATTCCAATTGATCTTACTAACTTTGCTTTTATTCCTAGAAGTGCTTTCACAAGGCCTTTATTTGAGAGTCCTCTTAAGACCAGTTGTACTATTGAAGAGCTTTTTGATGATCTTGATGATGGTTCAATTGTTAGAACTTGATCTTTGTATCATGCCTAGCTAAAGGCATAAAAGAAAGCGCTTGTTAGGAGGCAACCCAAAATGTTTTTACTTTCAGTTTTAGTGGTCTTGATGCTTGTTACTACTGTAGCAACATCATTGTATCTTTATTTTTCAAGCTTTGTGCCAAGTTTTAGCCTCCGATTGCAAGAATTTCAAAAGTTGTGACATGCTGTCCAGAAACAGATTTTGTCCCCTTGTCGGAAAAATTCGCCTAAAATCACCAGATCATATTTTTGATCTGATTTGTTTTGACAGAATGCTCTATACGATTGTATTTCGTGCGTCTGTTCTGAGTTTTTTGATTTGAGTTGCAGAAGTACACCAAAAAAACTATTTACTACCTGCTGGTCTATTCATAACAAGTTGGATCCTAGCCTTCATTGCTTGGGAGATAAACACGCTCCACTCCACTGTAGAACACAACATAGGATTGCATAATTATCATTATTTTTGTGTGTATTCTTTATCTTTTCATAGCTACTATCATGCTTAGCTCTTTATTTTCATGCATATCTTTTTAAGGGGTTTTGTTTAGGTTGTTCTAGAAACTCTCTTAGCCTTCATGTTTATCTTGTTTAGAGAGTTGGCTTGTTGCACTGATTTGTGTGTCTAGCATGAGTAGGTAATTAAGGTTGCTATTACAAGTGTAGTAGTAACATGCAATAGTTTTGAGGTATTGATTAGAGTAATGTTTGGACATCAAGGTGCCAAGAGCTTGAGCCTATTAGTGGTAGGTGTCATATTTTGGGCAATCCATGCTTATTTTCAAAAACTACAAAAGTTAGTTGAGAACTCTAGCTACTAGATGGATCGCTAACCTCTGGAAGGGTTGGAATATATAGAGTACCCTCACGTACCATGAGTCGAGAATCCGCAAGGATAAACAAACCCCCATACACTCCTCCTCGGGTTACTCGTCTCTTTGTGAAACTCCCAATTAGATAGAGTGTTACCGATAATAAGTGCATGAGTTCTTCAGACTAATGCGAGTATTCAATTTTGGCACTTCCACCTTCCCATATTTTTCTAGCCTCTTCAGTACCGTGTGCATTGCCCTTTCTCACCTTGAGAGTTGGTGCATACTTCGCCGGTGCATCCAAACCCTTGGCACGATATGCTCTGTCATCATAAACCTCCATATACCTTCCTCAAAACAGCCACCATACCTACCTACCAAGGCATTTCCCTAGCCTTTCCGAGATACATTGCCATGCAACATCCACCATCTCATGACTTTATCTTCATATCATACATGCTTTTGCTTGATCGAGGAGCCACATGCTAGTTGGGCTTTGCCGTTATTATCGCTACATGACGCGCTAGTATCATTGCATATCCTGCTACACCGGCAGAGGCATACATTTGCATACATCATGATAGTTTTTCATCTTTCTTTATGTTTGAGTATTTCTTGTAAAGTGTGAAGATCTTCTATATTCTTGTAAAATATAGAGTGTTGCCCTTAACTGAGGAAAAGATCCCAACGAGGACAAATTAAAAGATCCCAAAGAGGACAAGTGAGAGATAAATAGAAAGATCCAAAGAGGCCACAAAAATACAAAAAATAGAAAAAAGAGAAAAAGAAATAAAAAGAGAGAAGGGGGAAACAATACTATTCCTTTTCAAAGATCCACACTCGTACTCCAATGCTATACTTGTACTCCATAGAGATTATCATTCATGCATAACTATGTGGGGACCCTTACACTATAGAACTTCACTTGCATATTCCAAGGATGAGCCTCCTCAAAAGCGCTCTAGGTCTTCATGAGCAAGCAAGTTGGATGCACCCCACTAGTTCCATTGGAGAGATTACCTTAGGTCATATGTGCATCCATTGCATGGCAATCCCTACTCCTCACATCATATCTATCATTTGGCCTTCTCTCACATATGATTGTGCTCATTGATGTGAGACTTTCATACCCTTTTTGTCTTCCTTCCCCAACATTTCTCTCTTTGCCATCCTAAGTGCTAATGTATCTTGCTCGCGCTCATCCATTGCATGAGTTCTCAAAGTCGAAAGGGAGAGGATCAGTTTGACTTGTACTTGACTAGTGGTCTGGGGATGATTCAAAATAAGATCCCGAAGGGGACCAAGTGTGAAACTTTAGTAGATTGAGTTCTCAATTACTATATATATTTTTACTCTCTTAATCCCATCTCCATTGCTTGCACACAAACACCATTTGGAGACATTCGAGTCACCGACAGCGACAGCTCTTGCACCTTTATGTTTATACTTTGCTAGAATTAATACTAAGACTCTTGCTTGTTATTGTCTTGACTTGAATTTCATATCTTACTTGCTTTACTTTGAAGTTCTTATATGTGTGTTTTAGCATGTCACCACAGAAATTATCTGTGTTATCATTTACCTACTCGAGGACGAGCAGGAATTAAGCATGGGGAAGTTGATACGTCCCAAACGTATCTATAATTTCTGCTAATTCCTGATACGTCCCAAACATATCTATAATTTCTTCTTGCTCCATGCATGTTTTGTGTGATATTGCTATGTTTTAGATACATTTTCGTACACTTTTGATCATATTTGTACTAACCTATTAACTTAGTGCACCCCAGTGCCAGTTTCTGTTTTCTGCTGTTTTTGTATTTCAGGTTTTACCATTACTTAAAGTGCCCAAAAAATTCCGGGAAAAATAAATAAAAAATCAGCGCGAAGCAACCTTCCGGAATCACCAAAGGAGAGCCGGAGGGGGGACACCAGTCACCGAGGCGGCCACTCGATGCGGCCTAGGGGGAGGCCGCGCCCACAGGCCGCCTAGGTGAGTGGTACCACCCCCGGTGCCCCCTTTGGCTCTTATTTATACTCGTGTCGCGAAAACCCTGATTCCAGACCCCTTTTCTCCAAAAGCAATTCCGATCTCCGCCGCCATGCCAACAAGCTTCGGGGGACCAGAATTCCTGTGCCAGCACCCTGCCGGGACGGGGAAGTGCCCCCGGATTCGTCTCCATCGATGTTTCTTTCTCCCTCCATGATGCGGGAGTAGTTCCTCCTTGTTGGATATATGCTCTAGAAGCAAATAATATATGATTATTCCAATATAACTAAATAAGTTCATGACCAGTTTCATACTGTGCTGGAACTGTATCAGTGAAACAATGATACATGTGTGGTATAGAAACAACCAGAGTTCCTTGTCAGCCTCTCATGATGACTGGTTTATCGTCAACTGATGATTGTGGTTTCACGATCATGGACAATCAAGTCAATTGACGGTAAGGTCACCTCATTGAATGAATGACGTGATGAATATTACCCAATGCAAGCATTGCAACATGATCAAATCGTAAAAGCTCAGTGTTGTAATTACAGAACGTAGTAGCCTGTTCCTTTGACCGTGAGATCACGCATAATTTCTATCTTGGGCTATCCGATGGGATATGTTGAGGAGTGTTGATTCAAGAGCGGGATTTGTCAATCCATATAATGGAAAGATACTTCATGGCCAACTCGGTGAGATTGCATCCATAAAGCTGCGCAGCGTGTGACTAGGTCACAAGGATGAATATCACGGAACGAGTGAATAAGATTTGTCAGTAACAAGATAGAACTAATGCATTGGATGCAGTTGATCGAATCTTGGACTAATCTAGTATCGCATGACAAAGGGAATGGTATACAACGTGTACGGTTCAATCGGTTACTTCCGGAATGCACATGGGTCATTATGGGCATCCAGGTCCCTCTATTGATCATTGGCCGTAGCCTTTGTCTCGGTCATTACTGGAGTGTTCTCGGACCGTAGGGTAACACACTTAAGGGCTCGATGAATATCGGAGACCTTTCCAGAACTATCGGAGTTACCAGAGAAGACAGAAAGACGTACCGGAAAAGTTCCGTGTTGGTCCGAAGGACGTTCGGAGTGAGCTGGAAGGAGTTCCGGATCATCGGGAGATGAAATAATATGTATTATTTATTAATTAAGTGAATTAATAATTAATAATAATTTATTTCAGATTAAAAAGTGCAATCGGCCTTATTTGTGAAAGAAGCCCATAAGGGGAAGGAGGAAAAACAGGGAAAAGGAAAAGAAAAAAAGGGGGGGCGCCATGGGCCTTGGGGCCCATGTGGGCGGCGCCCCACTTCCCCCCCTCCTCCTAGCCGCACCCTCCCCCCTTGGCAAGGGATTAGTCCCACATTGCCAAGGGAAGGGGAGTTGACTCCTTCCGTCTGCCTATATAAAGATGGGCAGGGGTGCACTTCTTTAATACAGAAAAATTTGCAGAGAATTTAATATTACTCCGAATTGAGATCGGTTTTCACCGGCCTTCTCCCCTCTCTCGTCTCTCTCAAGCCGGGGTCCCCTTGTCTGGAACCTGTGCTGGGATTGAGGCTTCTCTGCTACGCGGACGTCGTCGTGCTGCCGAAACTCCGGTTCCGGGAGGTCTACTTCCGCCACCTTCGCTGGATCGGAGAACGGAGGTCGTCATCGAGTCCGTACGAGTGCGAGTACTACGAGGTGCTGCACGTGCGGCACTACCACCCAACAGGGTGCTAACACAGCCAGGGGGCTGTGAAAGGTTCACGGCTTCATCAACCACGTTTGCGGGAACGTTTCCCGCGCAACGGACTACACCCCGAGGTATGTTTCCGCAAGTCTTTCCGTTACGGCATTACAGCTAGATAGATCTTGGGTTAAGGGCGACGCTAGTTAGAAAAATTATTGTTTTCTGCTGCGAGACCCAACACTCCTAGGGGATGAGGTTTCTACCAGTAACTATGTGGTCTTCTCTCTCTCCCATGATGTGATGTTCATTGTGATCATAGGCTATGTTAATCTAGGATGATCCCATGATGTTTCCCCTTCTTCTATGTATTGGATTGATGTACTCACTTGATCTTATCTAGTATAATCCCCGAGACCATGGTGACAGTGGTCTATTGGACATGGATTAGAAGAATATTTTCATGAGTGATTTCCTCTTTTGTATGTTGATTTAATATTGAGAGTCTCTTGGTGCTTGTCTTTGACTATCCTGGAGATATGTTGTGGTGATTGTGGTACTCTCTTTGGATGGTCGCGGTGACACTGGGAAATCCGTAGATGAGAACTACGAACTCTAAGGTGTGCTTTTGTATCCCTACACAATTCTCGTCCTCTCTTGACCACAAATGAATGACCTCCGAGTACGTCTCCAATGCATGTTTTAGTGGAAATATCATGTCATTAGACTATTTTAATGTTGTTCGGAGTTGCCACTAGTGAAAGTATGAAGCCTAGGCCTTTTTTCCACAATTGCAATACCGTTTGTGCTCACATTTATCACTTGTTTTCTTGCTGCACTTTTTATTACAGATTTATATTACTTTCTTTTGCCACACCAATCACCCATATTTTACCATCTCTTCGCCGAACTAGTGCACCTATACAACCCCTATTTGTATTAGGTGTGTTGGGGACTCGAGAGACTTCTTGTGTCTTAACTGCAGGGTTGCTTGAGAGAGACCATCTTCAACCTCTAGTTCCCTGATTTCGATAAACCTTAGGGCATCCACTTGAGGGAAATTGCTGCTGTCCTACAAACCTCTTCGATTGGAGGCCCAACATAGTCTACAAGAATAGAAGCATGCGTAGACATCAAGCAATTTCTGGCGCCGTTGCCGGTGAGGTAAGGTTTGAATGTATATCTTTAGATCTTGCAATTAAATCTTTTTGTTTCTTATTTTTATTTTCACTAGTTAGGCTTATGGTAAACAACACAAAAATGAGAGAGCTTTATGAGGTCTACCTTGAATTGGGACATGAAGTGTTTGAAGAGAATATCAAAAAAACTATGGAAATTTATTTGCACACTCTTCATGATTGCAATGTTACTAGTATGTCTTCTTTGAATACCTTTGATGCTAATGATATGCAAAGTTATAAGCTTGGGGATGGTACATTTGATGAAGATGATCTTTTTACCCCCCCCCCCCAAGTTTTGATGAGGAAATTTATTTTGATGATACTTTGCCTCCTGTCTATGATGATTATTGGGATGACACTTATGATATAAAGAATATATGTTTGCAAGTGGATCATGATAAGAATCATTCATGTGAAAGCTATTTTTCTGAGTTTTCTCCCACTACTACTAATGAGAAGGATTTTGCTTATGTGGGGAGTAATAAATTTTCTATGCTTGTGGATCATGATAAGAATTTTTATGTGATACTTATATTGTTGAGTTTATTCATGATCCCACTGAAAATTATTATGAGAGGGGAATATATGCTTATTCCAATAATATCAAGTTCCCTATCTTTATGTTGAATGTTTTGAAGTTGCACTTGTTTTGCCTTCCTATGCTTATTGCTTTGTGCTTCAATGAATTATTCTATTGCAATATTCCTATGGATAGGAAGCATGTTAGACTTAAATGTATTTGGTATTTGCTTCTTGATGCCGTTTTTTCTTCAACTCTTATTCCTACGAGAGCATCATTAAAATCTTAAGCCTATCTTTATGGCTATAAAGAAAGAGCTCTAGGGAGACAACCCTTGTTATCTTTACTTTCAGTTTTTGTGGTCTTGATCTGTGTTACTACTGTAGCAACATCATTGTATATTTATTTTGAAGATTTGTGCCAAGTTTAGCCTCCGATTGCAAGAAAGTTCAAAAGTTGTGACATGCTGTCCAGAAACAGATTTTGTCCCCTTGACGGAAAAATTGGCATTAAATCACCTGATCATATGTTTTTCTGAATTTTTTTGACAGCATGCTCCATACAATTGTATTTCGTGCGTCTATTCTGAGTTTTTTGATTTGAATTGCAGAAGTACCCCGGAAAAATTTATTTACTACCGGTTGGTATGTTTTTCACAGATTCCGCGCTGTTTTGCGTTTCCTTCATTTTGCAAACCTTAAGCTTGCTTTTTCCTTGCAAAAACTTTTTGGAAATCTTGAGAAACAGTAGCTCTTCATAAATATCTTTATTTCCAATAGAGGAAAATTATGGTATTAAGGGTACTAACCTCTCTAATCAGCTTATGATGAGTTATGTATGAAGGGAGTTTTCAAGTGTGCGAGGGAAGATGATGAAAGAAGATCCGGGAGTGCCAAACGCTCTAGCTTGGGGATGCCCCCATGCTGATGGTATGAGTTCTCATTCCCTCGTTGGTTACCCAAAGTGGAAGGTTGAGATGTAGATAGCGGCAATTTCCCTCGGTGAAGATACCAAGGTTTGTCTCCAGCATGACTCCAGCAACGACAGGAAGGTGACAACGGAGCCAGCAGTTAGGAAGTTGACGTGGACCTGCACACACAACAGATAACTTCGCTCCCAACGAGTTCAGAGAGGTTGTCAATATCTCCGGCCTTGTTGTTCACAAAGGATCAAACGCACGGGGTAATAATGATAGTGATAGCAACAGAAAAGTAAATAAAGCAGTAAATAAATAGTGGGTGTAAACAGTGTTGGAAATATGGACCGGGGTCCCATGATGTTCACTAGTGATGTCTCTCTCTCAAAAAACGATAAAATAGCCATGCGAGGTAAACAAGTTACAGCTGGGCAATTGACAGGATTATATGCGCAAACCAATGCTAACTATGCTATAAAGAAACGAAGAGGCTCAAAAGCATGGGCGGTACGCCAAGACAAGTAGACTGAAATCCATCTGCATCTACCTACTAATCATCCACCTTGAGATATCTATCCAGAACATCTCGCTGGTATTAAGTTGCGAATCCCACCCAAAGTGTAAACTCAAAGCAACAGACAACTGCATTAAAGAACTTTGCGTAAAGTAAACAATCCTTGCACCCGCAAGTACAAACACCGTTGTTTTCTCCCTTGTGGCAACAACACATCCCCTAGACTCATGTTTCTGTCACTCAAGCTAGTCATCGGGGGGCATGAACCCACAATCATGCATAACGCTCCCTCTTGGAGTCACTACCTACTACTTGGCCAAAGCAATAAACAGCAACGGAGAACATGCAAGAATTACTCAAGAACATAAATATAAAATAGGAGAATCAAATATATTACTCAAACACAATCTGAACATAGTCTTATAATCCATCGGATCCCAGGAAACTCAACATAGCAACAGCAGAAAGATTACATATGTGCCTCGATCATGTAGGGCGGCTCACGAGGTCTAATCAATGAAGAACAAAGAGGGGAGGAGAACATTACATAGCTATTGATCATAGACCCATGGTCCAAGGTGGACTACTCACGGTTCATTCGAGAAGCGTCCATGATGGTGGAGAAGCTCCCGGAGGTGGTTCCTCCCTCCGGCAGGGTGCCGGGAAGAGGTCTCCTGGTGGTCCAAATCTTGTAAGCGCGGCGGAGGCGGAGCAGAGAAGAGATCGCGAAAAAGGGTTCTTTCTCCGAGGATTTCTCGTCACGGGGAATAAATAGGCGAAGGGGGGCAGCCAGAGGTGGACTAGGGGCCCCACAGCCTCCCACCTGGCGCGGCCTTGGGGGTGACCGCGCCAGGTGGCCGCCTGGGCCACCCATGGCCCCCCTCGGGTCCCACTTTGGCTCTTCTGGAAGGTTCCGTACGCTGATTTTTCCAATATTTTTCCCAGAATTTTTCTGGCACTTTAAATAATGGGAAACCCTGAAATACAAAAAACAGCAGAAAACAGGAACTGGCACTGGGGTGCACTGAGTTAATAGGTTAGTCCAAATATGATCAAAAGTGTATGGAAGTTCATCAATCATAGAAATATCACACAAAAGAGGCATGGAGCAAGCAGAAATTATAGATACGTTTTGGACGTATCAACATCCCCAAGCTTAATTCCTGCTCGTCCTCGAGTAGGTAAATGATTACAAGCATGATTTCTGTGGTGACATGCTAACAACCATATAAGAACTTTTAATTAAAGCAATCAAGGCATGTAATTCAATTCAAGTCATAACAGTCAAGAGTCTATATTTAGCATTGAAACAAGCAACATAAGAACATAAAGGTGCAAGAGCTCTCGCTGTCCATGACTCGAATGTCTCCAAATGGTGTTTGCATGCAAGAAAGGGGATAGGGATATACGAGAAAAAAGTATTTTTTTTGTGTTGAGAACTCAATCTACTAAAGTTTCACACTTGGTCTTCTTTGGAATCTTATCTTGACTCATCCCCAGACCACTAGCCAGGTACAAGTCAAAATGATCCACTCCTTTTCGATATTTCGAGCACTCATGCAATGGATGAGCGTAAGCAAGAAAGTTGACACTTAGGATGGCAAAGAGAGAAATATGGTGGAGGCGGAAGACAAAAAGGTGAGAAGGGCTCACATCAACGAGGACAATCATGGGCGAGAGAAAGCCAAATGATAGATATGATGTGAGGAGTAGGGATTGCCATGCAACGGATGCACATATGAGCTAAGGTAAGCTCTCCAATGGAACTAGTGGGGGTGCATCCAACTTGCTTGCTCAAGAAGACCTAGAGCTCATTTGAGGAGGCTCATCATTGGAATATACAAGCCAAGTTCTATAGTGTGAAGGTCCCCACATAGCTATATGCATGAATGATAATCTCTATGGAGTACAAGATATAAGAGGGAGTACGAGTGTGGATCTCTCAAAAGGAATAGTAGTGTGCCCCATTTTCTCTTTTTATTTCTTTTTCTCTTTTTTTGTATTTTTTTGGTGGCCTCAATGGCTCTTTCTATTTCTCCCATTTGTCCTCTTTGGGATCTTTTGATTTTGTCCTCTTTGGGATCTTTTCCTCACTTTAGGCGCAACACTCTATATATTACAAGAAGTATGGAATATCTTTCACACTTTACAAAGGTACTCAAATCATAAAGAAAATGAAACTATCATGAAGTATGCAAATGTATGCCTCTGCCAGTGTAACAGGATATGCAATGATACTAGCGCGTCATGTAGCAATGATTAGGGCAAGGCCCAACTAGCATGCGGCTCATCGATCAAGCAAGTAGCATGTATGACATGAAGATCAAGTCATGAGAAGGTGGATGTTGCATGGCAATGTATCTCGGAAAGGCTATGGAAATGCTTTGATAGGTAGGTATGGTGGCTGTTTTGAGGAAGGATAAAAGGGGGTTTATGATGACAGAGCATATCATGCCAAGAATTTGGATGTACCAGCGAAGGTGGACGCCAACTCTCATAGTGAGAATAAAGCAATGCATGGCACAGGAGAGGCTAGAAAAATATGGGAAGGTGGAAGTGTCAACTTTCGAATACTCACATTAGTCCGAAGAACTCATCCACTTATTATCGGTAACTCTCAATCTAATAAGGAGGTTCACAAAGAGAAAGTACCCCGAGGAGGAGCGTATGCGGGTTTGGTTATCCTTGCGCATCCTCGACTCATGGTACGTCAGTGTAATATAATATTCGATCCCTCCAAGGAGTAGTGATCCATCTAGTAGCTAAAGTTCTCAACTAATTTTGTAAGTTTTGAAAATAAACACGAATTGCCAAAAATACGACATCTATCACTAATAGGCTAAAGCTCTGGACACCAAAAGTCCAAACATTACTCATGGCAATACCTCAAAACTATTGCAAGTTACTACTACAAAAGAATAGCAACCTAAATTACCTACTCCAAGTCAAGACACAAAACTCAGTGCAACAGGCAAACTCTCTAAACAAGATAAACATGAAAACTCAAGAGAGTTCCAGAAACAAACTAAACAAAAGCTCTTAAAAAGATAAGCATGAAAACTAAGAGCTAAACATGAAAGCAGCTATGAAAAAGATTAAGAACACACACAGTAAAGATAAGCATGAAAAATCCTATGTTATGTTCAAGATTGAAGTGGAGCATGTTTCTCTCCCACACAAAGAAAGCTGGGTTCTAACTTGTTATGAACAGCAAGCAAAGCTAATTAAAACTAAAAATAAAACCTAAGAGCGAGACGCTCCAAGCATAGCACATAACGCATGAAGTGATAAAAATATAGTGGAACGAAAGGCGAACTGATAATTGTTGATGGAGAAGGGGATGCATGGGGGCATCCCCAAGCTTAGACGCTTGAGTCTCCTTGAATATTTCTTGGGATGCATGGGGGCATCCCCAATCTTGAGCGCTTGACACTTCTGAATCTTATTTCATCATCTTCCCTCGCACACTTGGAAACTCCCTTCATACATAACTCATCATAATCTGATTAGCGAGGTTAGTAACCATAATAAAATAATTTTTCCTCTACTGGAAATAATTATGTTCTTGAAGAGCTACTGTTTCTCAAGATTTCTAAAAAGTTTTTGCAAAGAAAAAGCAAGCTCAAGGTTTGCAAAATGAAGAAAAGGCAAAACAGGACAGAATCTGTGAAAAACAGACCAGCAGGTAGTAAATAATTTTTTAGGGATACTTCTGCAGCTCAAATAAAAAAACTCAGAACATACGAAAGTTGCTTAATTGTATAGAGAACGCTGTGTAAAAATATCAGCTCAAAAAGATGAACTGTGATATTTCTGTGATTTTTCCAGTCACGAGGACAGAATCTGTTTTCTGGACAGCATGTCACAATTTTCACTTTCCTTGTCATATGAGGCTATAATTGGCACAAAGCTTGAAAAGTAAAGATACAATGATGTTGCTACAGTAGTAACAATCATCAATACCACTAAAAAAAGAATAAAAACAAAAAGGAAAACCTAAATTCGTTGCGGGCTGCCTCCCGAAAGTGCTTCTTTAAAGCCATTAGCTAGGCTTAATGCAAAAAGATCAAGTTGTATCAATAAAATAACTAGCCCGTGTGATGGACTCAAAAGGTAACTTAATCTTTTTTCTAGGGAAGTGTTCCATCCCTTTCTTCGGAGGGAATTGGAATTTTATAATCCCTTCTTTCATATCAATAACAGCACCCACGGTGCGAAGAAAAGGACGTCCCAAAATAATTGGACAAGAAGCTTCACATTCAATGTCCATAATAGTAAAATCAATGGGAACATAATTGTCATTGACGATGATAAGAAGATCATCGATATTCCCCAAAGGTTTCTTTACAGAAGAATCGACAAGACAAACACCAAAAGGACAAGGATCAAAAGGTTTCAATTCAAATATATCATACATTCTTTTGGGCATAATGGAGGTACTAGCTCCAACATCACATAAAGCATCGCAAGAGAAGTTATTCAACTTAATTTTAATCATAGGATCCCAACCATCTTCTAGCTTTCTATGTATGGAGGCTTCTACCCTAAGCTTCTCCTCCCTAGCTTTAATGATAGCATTAGTGATATGCTCCATGAAGACAAGATTAAGTGTGCTAGTGTGGGGGTCTCTAGACATCTTGTGAAGGAAACGAATAGCTTCAGAAAGGGTGCAATTATCAAAATCAAGGTCACTACTATCAAGTAAAGTGGTCGTGGTGTCCTTTAGGCTCACTTGTTTGGTAGCTTCTATAGTCATAGGAATTTCTTCTTCTACGGTTGAGGTCATAGCATCACCATTAATAGGTCCCATGGGACTAGGGGTGCATTGGGTGCTAAGAGTTTGGATATCCTCAACAACTTGGATAGTAGCAATGGTATGGTGTGTAGGAAGGCTCTTAATTCTATCTTCTTCCTCCTTTTCTCTAGCCCATCTCTCTTTAAGTTTAGCCATCATCCTAATGTTTTCAATAATTTTCACTTGAATAGCGTTCATAGGAGTGATCTTTCTCTCCTCAAGAGGAGAAGTTCTAATTTTAAGCAATTCTACTTCATGGGCTAAATTGTCTACCTTCGACGAGAGATTATCTAATTTGTCTAGATTTTCCTCTACACTCTTGTTGAAGGCTTTTTGGGTAGTGATGAAGTCTTTAAGCATACTCTCTAATTCAGAAGTGGAGTTCTTGGTGCTAGGATAAGTGTTGTTGTTCCCATAGTTGTTGGAGGGGAACGGTCTAGGATTGCGACCAAAGTTACTCCTATAAGCATTGTTATTGAAGTTGTTTCCAAAGATAAAGTTCACATCTACTTGATCTTGAGCGATCAAAGTATTTAAAGGAACATCATGAGGATCAATAGGAGATTGCTTGGTAAGTAGAGACATGATCAAGTCAACTTTTTCATTGAAGGAGGAGATCTCCTCGAGATAATTTACCTTCCTACCTGTTTGAGCTCTTTCGGTTTTCCATTGGGAATAGTTGCTCATCATCATCTCACCGAATCTAGCAAGTTCCGCGAGGTAAATTTCAAGCCTGCATAAAAAGTTTGGATAACCATCCAAGTAGTCAAACCATGTGTAGGGCAATTCTTAACCAGAGATTTCATGCGTTCCCATTCTTGGGCAACGTGTTCATTATCCAATTGCTTAAAATTCATAATATTAATCCTCAATTGGATAATCTTAGCAGGAGGGTAGTACTTCCCAATAAAAGCATCCTTGCACTTATCCCAAGAATCTATGCTATTCCTAGGAAAGGATTGAAACCAGATTTTAGCTCCTCCTCTCAAGGAGAAAGGAAAAAGCTTAAGCTTAACAATATCACCATCTACTTCTTTGTACTATTGCATATCACAGAGCTCAATAAAATTTATTTAAGTGCAAAGCAGCATCATCTCCAGCACCGGAGAATTGACCTTTCATAACAAGGTTCAGCAAAGCAGGTTTAATCTCATAAGAAGGTGCTTAAGTAGCAGGTGTAGCAATAGGACTGGAGATAAAGTCACTGTTGTTGTGACTAGTGAAGTCACACAACTTGGTGTTCTCGGAGGAACCCATAGCAGGAGCAAGCAAGATAACTATTTTTTTTGTTTTTTGATAAAGGAAGATAAATCAAAAACTGAAAGGTAAAGTAACAAGACTAAAAAGAAAAGATAAAAGATAGTGTGCAACTCCCCTATCTTGAAGAGTGGAGTCCCCGGCAACGGCGCCAGAAATTGCTTTTGATGGTACGAGTACTCGTCCCCTCGTTGGTTACCCAAAGTGGAAGGTTGAGATGTAGATAGCAGCAATTTCCCTCGCTGAACATACCAAGGTTTGTCTCCAGTAGGAATCCAGCAATGACAGGAAGGTGACAACGGCGCCAGCAGTTAGGCGGCTGACGTGGACCTGCACACACAACAGATAACTTCGCTCCCAACGAGTTCAGAGAGGTTGTCAATCTCTCCGGCCTTGTTGTTCACAAAGGATCAAACACACGGGGTAATAATGATAGTGATAGCAACAAAAAAGTAAATAAAGCAGTAAATAATGGGTGTAAACAGTGTTGGAAATATGGACCGGGGTCCCATGATGTTCACTAGTGATGTCTCTCTCCCAAAAGACGATAAAATAGCCATGCGAGGTAAACAAATGTAACAGCCCAGTTTTCACAAAAATTAAAAATTTTGTTTTCGGTGTGAATTGTCTGATTGTCTGATTTGTTTGCGGTGTTTGCATCCCCGATTTATCGATCGGCGATTATTTCCCCCCCTCTTATCTCGTATCGGACGGAGACCGACCCTTGCCACCCTGACACTCGACCTTCGCAACACCGGGTTTTACCCGATCACCGTCGTGAAAACCGCACAAGTCCAGCCATCTCCACCGGAACGCAAACCCCATTTATTTAATACGGATTATTTTATGGGGCGCCGAAAAATGTTGTCAGAATGTCACCGCAGTGAAGTACGATTCACGGGCTCGACGCGCTGAGCGCGTGGTTCGAGATTTCGTCGGAATCGGAGTCCGTACGGAGTCTCGGCGGTGACAAACGCGATCACCGGACGCGAGAGAGAGGTACCGGGGGCGTCTGCGTAAACTAGCCAGCCAACATGCCTATATAAAGACAACCAGCCTCCCACCACCCAATTAGGGTTTGCCCTAATGGAAATTTGCAGCCCCCCCTGAAAAACTCCACAAAATTGCCCCCAAACCCCCTCCATCGAAACCCTAGGCTCAGCCCCCGATCTGGACCATCAGATCCAGATCTGAGGGCTCAGATCGCGCCACAGCCTTCCTCAACCGCAGCACAGGGCATACGGGCCGCGCCGGGCCCACCCGAGCCCATCCACGCCGGCTCTCTCTCCCGTGGACGCCCTCCACCTCGACGGGGCCGCCGGCCGGCGAGCCGTGCGCCGCCGCGCGCTCCCCTCTTCCCGCGCCTCCTCCCTCCTCTCATCTCTCTCCCTCTCCTCCCACTCCCCTCTCCCTCTCCTTCCTCTCCCCTCACGCCCCTCCTCTCTCCCCGCAGGACCCGCACCATGGCCGGAACCCGATCCGCCATGGCAGCCCGCCGTTGGGAGCTCGCCTCGTCGACCCGTAGCCGAGCCGGCGGCCCCAGGCGACCACCATGGCCCGGATCCGGTGAAGCTCCTCCGCAGATCCTCCTCCAAGCCGCGTCCCTGCCGGGTCCTTGCCTCGCCGCTGGCCGGAGCGCCACGCCGGCTCCGCCGTCGGTCTCGAACCAGGCGGGATCGAGCCGGCCTCCCTCCAACCGCTGCCGTTGACCGCTGGCTGGGCTGGATCCAGCGCCGCGGCCAGCAGCCCCCAGGCGGCCCAGAGCAGCCGCGGCCTAGTGGCCACGTGGCCCAGAGCAGCCAGGCCGGACTCTCCTCCCCTCTCCACTGCGAATTGGGCCGAAGCCCATGGTGGGCCTCTTTTTTTTTCCAGTGGCTATTTTATTTCCAAATTTCTGCTAAGTCCCCAGGATTTTGCTGCTGTTTTTGACAGCCACCTCAGTTTTTCACTAAATCTGTTACTTTGCGATGCCATGTTGTTTGCTTAATATCTTTTGATCTATGATGCCTATTTGCATGATTCCTTTTGCCATGCCTTCCCTGTCATGTCTACTTTAGTTCAATATCATTTGTGAGCATGTTTGCATTGATTAACCTGTTTATGCATTGCTCTAAAGTGTGCTTCATGATGTTGGCAGATTGTGCCCGTAACTTGTTTTGCTTGTATCTTTTTAACCGTAACTCCGTTTGGGGTGTTCTTTATATGTAACTTGATTAGTTTTTCGTGTACTTTGTGTTTATGCTATTGTTTTCTGTTGTTAACCAACCTAAAATATGGTTTAGGACAGAACATTACCAAATCTTTTAATTGTCGTGCGGCACTTAGTGGTATGCCATGTTTAGTTTGTGCCTCACTTAAATTGACTAGCATAGATAGTTTACTTTGTGCTTCACCTCTTGACATGTTTGTGTGCTATGCCGTGCCTACTTGAGTTGCCATGTTAATAACCGTTGATTGATCACCTGTAGCTAAACAACTTGAAACTTTCTAAATGTGCGGTATCGTCGTGTGTGACCGATACCCCACTTAAACTGTTAGTAACCGTTCTCGACGATAGATCCGTATCGCGTTTCCGTGTCGTGTGATGTCTTCTTGATCTTGTGTTGCCTCGTAGTAATAGATGCTTGCTCGTTGATTGCTTTCCAGTGTTTATCCTCTTGTGTGCTTCCGCGGATACCTCTCGGAGACGTTGCGAGCGTGCGATCGACTACATCTTCGGAACCCGACTTATCAACAGGCAAGGACTATATATTACTTATGATCCATTCTATTTCAACCAGAGGTTTGCATGCTAGTCTAGGTTAGGTTCGATATTTGATCCTACCACATGTTTACAGCCTCTTTCAAACTGATACAGCCATGTCCCTTCCCAGCAAACCTTGTACTGCTATGTTACTATTGCTCGTTGCTCAGCCCCTGCTTAGTATGCATGCTTAGGATGCTACGATGTTACCCTGTTACTCCTTGGTTTTGGGATATCACATTATTATATTGTTGTTGATGATATGATTATTATAATGTTGACTATATTCGACGAAGGATGGAAGGTCTAGGCTATCCCGCCCCGACGCTTTGTTCCATTCGAGTCACCTAGGATCCGAGTTCCGGGTATTGGTTTTAAGACTGAGCTTGCCTAATCGCGTGTGGGATTTTATGGGGTCCCCTCTTCTTACCTACCTAGCTTCAAATATTTCTAGAGGTGGCCCAAGCTGATTTACCATTTGAAACCGTGTGTGTGTTGGTCAGCTGCCAATAGTTTTCAAATAACTCGGGCCATCGGAGACATGGTTCCTCTGTTGGTCCACACTTGGTGAGCTAGGGGTCCCCTGATGTCAGGTGTGATTTCCCGACCTTATCCTTACGGAAGAGTCCGATCCGAGAGCGTGGCCGGCTTTTGGATTGGGTGTCGACTCCCCGGGGGCCACCCAGATTTGTGCGTTGTTAGTTAGAGGGACCTGTCGTTTCGGATCTCTTGGAACTAAATCATAAAATGGTTGCCTATGATGGGTAGCAACTGAGAGAGATGGGCGAGCATGCGACGCCTCGTAATGGGCAGTTGGTACACCCTTGCAGGGTTAAATCTTTGCGAGAAGCCGTGTCCACGGTTATGGACGACTTGAGACCTACTCCTTGTTCATAGACAACAACAACTGAGATAATATTAAATTCTTAATACAACTTGATCAACGTGTGTGTGCCTTGACTGCTTCTTCTTTGTCGGGATGCGAAGAGGAGGACAAGGATAGGATAGGTTTTATGATTGCGCATGTAGGTGGATAGCAGACTTGTTGGAGGCGATTCCTCATCGAATGCTTGGCTTCTTATCTTACTCTCTAGATCGTTAGTCACTTCATAAATGCTAGTGCGGCAGCAACCTCACCACTTACCCCTTCCTTACCGTAAACTACTAGTTGTCCTAGAATGATGAGTGATGAAGTCCTTGTTGGGTCCGATGACCACTACAGTTGGATGTTGAGTACTTCTGTACTCATGATACTACCCCCAAACTCTTTTCAGGGTACTTGATCGACAACAGGTATGGTGATCGACGTTTCACGTGGAGACTCGACGACGACTAGTTAGGCGGATCCCGGCGGAGGGCCTGGAACCGTCTGGTTATGGGGATCGATGATTTTCTCTTTGCCAGTAGGCATTTGATTGTAGTCTGTACTCAGACGTGTATCTCCGCTGTTGTATTATATCTGAGGGAGTTGTATGCCAATTGTATGAGATGTTGTATCCTTGTATCTGTAATGTTGTGATATCATGTTGGAAATCCGAGGCATATGACGAATATGTCGCGGTGGGACCGATATGTGCTTTGTCCCTAGATCTGGATGGAAACGTTTAGATCTGGAACAGTGCCGCATATCGGGCCTTACAACAAATTACAGCTGGGCAATTGACAGGATTATGTGCGCAAACCAATGCTAACTATGCTATAAAGAAAGGAAGAGGCTCAAAAGCATGGGCGGTACGCCAAGACAAGTAGACCGAAATCCATCTGCATCTACCTACTAATCATCCACCTTGAGATATCTATCCAGAACATCTCACTGGTATTAAGTTGCGAATCCCACCCAAAGTGTAAACTCAATGCAACAGACAACTGCATTAAAGAACTTTGCGTAAAGTAAACAATCCTTGCACCCGCAAGTACAAGCACCGTTGTTTTCTCCCTTGTGGCAACAAAACATCCCCTAGACTCATGTTTCTGTCACTCAAGCTAGTCAGCGGGGGGCATGCAAGAATTACTCAAGAACATGAATATAAAAGAGGAGAATCAAATATATTACTCAAACACAATCTGAACATAGTCTCATAATCCATCGGATCACAGCAAACTCAACATAGCAACAGAAGAAAGATTACATATGTGCCTCGATCATGTAGGGCAGCTCACGAGGTCTAATCCATGAAGAAAAAATAGGGGAGAAGAACATCACATAGCTACTGATCATAGGCCCATGGTCCAAGGTGGACTACTCACGGTTCATCCGGGAAGCATCCATGGTGGTGGAGAAGCTCCCGGATGTGGTTCCTCGCTCCGGAAGGGTGCCGGGAAGTGGTCTCCTGGTGCTCCCGATCTTGGAAGCGCGGCGGCGGCGGAACAGAGGAGAGATCACGAAAAAGGGTTCTGTCACCGAGGTTTTCTCGTCACGGGAATAAATAGGCGAAGGGGGGCAGCCAGAGGTGGACCAGGGGCCCTAGGCGCGCCCCTGGCGCGGCCTAGGGGGTGGACGCGCCAGGTGGCCGCCTGGGCCAACCCTGGGCCCCCTCGGGTCCCACTTTGGCTCTTCTAGAAGGTTCCCGTACGCTGATTTTTCATATATTTTTTTCCGGAATTTTTCTGGTAGTTTAAATAATGGGAGAACCTGAAATACAAAAACAGCAGAAAAAAGGAACTGGCACTGGGGTGCACTGAGTTAATAGGTTAGTCCAAATATGATCAAAAGTGTATGGAAGTTCATCAATATCATAGCAATATGACACAAAAGAGGCATGGAGCAAACAGAAATTATAGATATGTTTCCGACGTATCACATGCATACCCAATAAATATTCAAGGAGACTCAAGCGTCTAAGCTTGGGGATGCCACGTGCATCCCCTTCTCCATCAACAATCATCAGTTAATCCTTCGTCTCACTATATTTTTATCACTTCATGCGTTATGTGATATGCTTGGAGCATCTCGCTCTTTAGTTTACTTTTTAGTTTTCTTTAGTTTTGTTTGTTGTTCTTAACAAGTTAGAACCCAGCTTACTTTTTTTGGGAGAGAAACATGCTCCAATTCAAACTAGAACACATCATAGGATTTAATGCTTATGTTTCTTTTGTTGTGTGTTATTTATCTTTTCGTAGTTATTGTCATGTTTACCTCTTAGTTTTCATGTTTATTATTTTCAAGAGCTTTAGCTTTTGTTTAGTTTGTTGCTGGAATTCTCTTTAATTTTAATGTTTATCTTGTTAAGAGAGTTGGCTGTTGCACTTAGTTGTATCTTGACTTTAAGTAGGTAATTGAGGTTGCTATTCGATTGTAGTAGTAACTTGCAATAGTTTTGAGGTATTGTTGTGAGTAATGTTTGAACTTTTGGTGTCAAGAGCTCTAGTATATTAGTGATAGGTGTCGTATTTTGGGAAATCCGTGTTTATTTTCAAAACCTAAAAAACCTAGTTGAGAAATCTAGCTACTAGATGGATCACTAATCTTTGGAGGGGGCAGATATTAGAGTACACTCACGTACCATAAGTCGAGGATGCGCAAGGATAACCAAACCCCCATAAACTCCTCCTCGGGGTACTTGTCTCTGTGTAAACCTCCTTATTAGATTGAGAGTTACCGATAATAAGTGCATGAGTTCTTCGGACTAATGTAAGTATTGAAAGTTCACACTTCCAACTCATTATATTTGCTGGCCTCTTCGGTACCGCGCATTGCCCTCTTCTCACTCCGAGAGTTGGCGTCCACCTCGCCGGTGCATCCAAACCCTTGGCATGATACGCTCTGTCATCATAAACCTCCTTATATATTTCCTCAAAATATCCACCATACCTACCTATCAAGGCATTTCCATAGCCTTTCCGAGATATATTACCATGCAACATCCACCTTCCCCTAACTTGACCTTCATGTCATACATGTTCCCGCTACACTAGCAGAGGCATACATTTGCATACATCATGATAGCTACATCTTCTTTATGTTGAGTACCTTGTAAAGTGTGAAAGATCTTCTATACCTTCTTGTAAAATAAAGTATTGTCCTTAAGTGAGGAAAAGCTCCCAAAGAGGACAAATTAAAAGATTCCAAAGAGGAAAAATGAGAGTTAAATAGAAAGAGCCATTGAGGCCACCAAGAAAATACAAAAAAAATAGAAAAAGAGAAAAAGAAAATAAAAAGAGAGAAGGGGGCAACACTACTATTCCTTTTGAGAGATCCACACTCGTACTCCCCTCTATACCTCGTACTCCAAAGATATGATCATACATGCATATAGCTCTGTGGGGACCTTCACACTTTAGAACTTGGCATGTATATTCCAATGATGAGCCTCCTCAAATGAGCTCTAGGCCTTCTTGAGCAAGCAAGTTGGATGCACCCCCACCAGTTCCATCAGAGAGCTTTTCTTAGGTCATATGTGCATCCATTGCATGGCAATTCCTACTCCTCACATCATATCTATCATTTGGCCTTCTCGCCTATGATTGTCCTCATTGATGTGAGCCTTTCACACCCTTTTTGTCTTCCTCCTCCACCATCTCTCTCTCTTTGCCATCCTAAGTGTCAATGTTCGTGCTTACGCTCATCCATTGCATGAGTGCTCAAAATATCAAAAAAGAGTGGATCAAATTAACTTGTACCTGGCTAGTGGTCTGGGGAAGAGTCAAGATAAGATTCCAGAGAAGACTAAGTGTGAAACTTTAGTAGATTGATTTCTCAACAAATACATATTTCTTGTCGTATTACCATCTCCCACTTCTTGCATGCAAACACCATTTTGAGACATTCGAGTCACAGACGATGAGAGCTCTTGCATCTTTATGTTCTTACGTTGCTTGTTTCAATGCTAATATAGACTCTTGATTTTTATCACCTTGCTCGCTTTACTTAAAAGTTCTTATATGGTTGGTAGCATGTCACCACAGAAATTATGCTTGTTATCATTTACCTACTCGAGGACGAGCAGAAATTAAGTTTGGGGATGTTGATACATCCCAAACGTATCTATAATTTTTGCTTGCTCCATGCATGTTTTGTGTGATATTCCTATGTTTGAGATACACTTTCATACACTTTTGATTATATTTGGACTAATCTATTAACTCAGTGCACCCCCGTGCAAGTTTCTGCTTTTTGCTGTTTTTGTATTTCAGGTTTTCCCATTACTTAAAGTGCCAAAAAAATCCGGGAAAAATATATAAAAATCAGCGCGAAGGAACCTTCCGGAATCACCAAAGGAGAGCCGGAGGGGGGGCACCAGTCACCGAGGAGGCCACCCGACGCGGCCTAGGGGGAGGCCGCGCCCACAGGCCGCCTAGGCTACTGGGACCACCTCCGGTGCCCCCTCTAGCTCTTATTTATACTCGTATCACGAAAACCCTGATTGGAGACCCCTTTTCTCCAAAAGCAATTCTGATCTCCGCCGCCATCGCCAACAAGCTGCAGAGGACCAGAATTTTTGTGCCGGTACCCTGCCAGAACGGGAAAGTGCCCCAGGATTCATCTCCATCGACGTTTCCTCCTCCCTCCATGATGCGGGAGTAGTTCCTCCTCGGGGCTGAGGTTTCTACCAGTAGCTATGTGGTCTTCTCTCTCTCCCATGATGTGATCTTCATTGTGATCATAGGCTATGTTAATCTAGGATGATCACATGATGTTTCCCCTTCTTCTATGTATTGGATTGATGTACTCACTTGATCTTATCTAGTATAATCCCCGAGACCATGGTGACAGTGGTCTATTCGACATGGGTTACAAAATATTTTCATGAGTAATTTCCTCTTTTGTGTGTTGATTGAAGATTGAGAGTCTCTTGGTGCTTGTCTTTGACTATCCTTGAGATATGTTGTGGTGATTGTGGTACTCTCTTTGAATGGTCGCGGTGACATTGGGAAATCCGTAGATGAGAACTACGAATTCTAAGGTGTCCTTTTGTAGACCTACACAATTATCATCCTCTCTTGACCACAAAGGAATGACCTCCGAGTACGTCTCCAATGCAATGTTTAGTGTAAATATCATGTGATTAGACTATGTTAATGTTGTTGGGAGTTGCCACTAGTGAAAGTATGAAGCCTAGGCCTTGTTTCCACCATTGAAATGCCGTTTGTGCTCACATTTATCACTTGTTTGCTTGCTGCACTTTTTATTAAAGATTTATATTACTTTGTTTTGCCACACCTATCACCCATATTTTACCATCTCTTCGCCGAACTAGTGCACCTATACAACCCCTAGTTGTATTAGGTGTGTTGGGGACACAAGAGACTTCTTGTATCTTAATTGCAGGGTTGCTTGAGAAAGACCACATTCAACCTCTACTTCCCCGAGTTCGATAAACCTTAGGTCATCCACTTGAGGGAAATTGATGTTGTCCTATAAACCTCTGCGCTTGGAGGCCCAACATAGTCTACAAGAATAGAAACGTGCGTAGACATCAGTTCCATGTACTTTTGTGACATTGCTACATGTTTTGCTACACTTTTATATCATTTTACACATATTTGGACAAACCTACTAACTCAGTTCACCCAGTGCCAGTTCTGTCTGCTGTTGTCTTTAGTTGTAGTGATTTTCACCAATTTAAAATGCCAGAAAAATTCTGGAAAAATGAGAATAAAAATCAGCATGGAGGAAGCTTCGGGAACCACCGAAGAAGAGCCAAAGGGGGGCCACCCCCCTCCCAGGGAGCTAGGTGGCACGGCCCCACCCCTGGTCGCGCCACCAGGGCACCTAGGAGGTGGGCCCCACCTCTGGTGCCCCCCCTCGGCCTATTCCCCCCCCCCCCCCCCCCCCCGTCGAGCAAACCCTCGAGGAGAAACCCGCATCGCGAATTACCTCTATGTTCCGCTGCCGCTGCGCTCCGAAGATCGGGAGCACCAGAAGACCTCTTCCAGGCACCCTGCGGAGGGAGGATTGACCTCCGGGAGCCTCTCCACCAGCATGGACGCCTCCCGGATGTGCCGTGAGTTGTCCCCCTTGGACCATGGGTCCGTGATCAGTAGCTATGTGATTTATTATCTCCACCTTTGTTCTTCATTGTTTAGACCTTGTGAGCTTCCCTACATGATCAAGGCAGCTATGTAATTTTCCTTCTGTTGCTATGCTGTGTTTGTTGGGATATGGTGGATTATGAGATTATGTTAAGATCGTATTGAGTTATATATTTGGTTTACCTTTTATATTTTGTTCTTAGTAATTCTTGCATGTTCTCCGTTGCTTTTTATTGCTTTGGCCAAGTAGTAGATAGTAACTCCAAGAGGGAGCGTTATGCATGATTGTGGGTTCAGCCCCCCGATGTCTAGCTTGAGTGACAGAAACATGAGACTAGGGGATGTGTTCTTGCCACCAGGGAGAAAACAGCAGTGCTTGTAACCATGGTTTCAAGGATTGTTTACCTTACGCATATATTGTTAATGCAATTGTCTGTTGCTTTGAGTTTACACTTTGGGTGGGGCTCGCAACTTAATACCAGCGAGATGTTGTGGATAGATATCTCAACGTGGATGATTAGTGAGTAGATGCAGATGGATTTCGGTCTACTTGTCTTGGTGTACTGCCCATACTTTTGAGAACACTTACTTTAAAGTAGCATAATTAGCATTCCGGTGCGTTTATAATTCTGTCAATTTCCCAGTTGTAATTTGTTCACCCAGCATAGTAGTTTTACCATCTTTTGGGAGAGAGACATCAGTAGTGAACATCACGGTACCCCGGTCCATATTTCCACCACTGTTACACCTCCACTTTATTTACCGTTTTTACTTTACTTCACAATTATCATTACTATCTACCCTTGCGTTTGACCCTTTGTAAACAACAAGGACGGAGATATTGACAACCTCTCTGTACTCGTTGGGAGAAAAGTTATATGTATTTGTGTGCAGGTCCACGACAACTACCTAGAGTAATTTCTAGCACCATTTTCACCTACTTGTCGTCGTCGGAGTCCTATTGGAGACAAACATTGGTATATTGACCAAGGGAAATTACTGCTATGCTACATCTCAACCTTCCACTTGGGGTAGGCAATGAGGAGCAATACTTCAGTGCCATCACCTACTAACTCAGTGCACCCAGTGCTAGTTTTTTTCCGCTAATGTCTATGAATTGCAGGTTTTTACCCATATTTACACAGCTCCACAAATTCCAACAAAAATATATAAAATATCAGCGCGACAGAAGCGTCGAGAATCACCAAAGGAAAGCCGGAGGGGAGCCAGGGCCCACCCAGGCGGCCACCTGGCACGGCCCCGCTCCCGGGCGCGCCACCACGGCGCCTGGAGGGAGGAGACACCCCCTGGTGCCCCTCTTCGGCTTATATTTACCCCACGACCTAAAAATACCCGAGAGGAAACCCGCATCATGATTTTCACCTATGTTCCGCCGCCGCCTCGCTTCCAAGATGTCGAGCACCAGAAGACCTCTTCTCGGCACCCTTCCGGAGGGAGGATTGACCTACGGGAGCTTTTCCATCACCATGAGCGCTTCCCGGATGTGCCGTCAGTATTCCCCCTTAGACCATGGGTCCATGACCAGTAGCTATGTGATGTCTTCTCTCCAATCTTATGCTTCAATTCTTAACCCGTGTGAGCTTCCCTACATGATCAAGGCATCTATGTAATTTTCCTGTTATTGCTATGCTGTGTTTGCTGAGACCCGATGGATTATGAGATTATGTTCAGATTGTGGTGAGTTATATATTTGCTTCTCCTTTTCTATTTTTTTCTTACTTAATTCTTGCATGTTCTCCATTGCTTTTTATTGCTTTAGCCAAGTAGTAGATAGTAACTCCAAGAGGGAGCGTTTATGCTTGATAGTGGGTTCATGCCCGCCGATGTCTAGCTTGAGTGACAGAAACAGGAGGCTAGGGGATGTGTTGTTGCCACTAGGGAGAAAAAATGGTGCTTTTATCCGCGGTTGCAAGGATTGTTTACCTTACGCTAAATTTGTTAATGCAGTTGTCTGTTGCTTTGGGTTTATGATACGTCCCAAATGTATCTATAATTTCTGCTTGCTCCATGCATGTTTTGGGTGATATTGCTATGCTTCTGATACACTTTCATACACTTTTGATCATATTTGGACTAATCTATTAACTCAGTGCACCACAGTGCCAGTTTTTGTTTTTGCATTTCAGGTTTCACGGAGAAAATAACGGTGCTTGTAACCGTGGTTGCAAGGATTGTTTACCTTAAGCAAAGTTTGTTAATGCAGTTGTCTGTTGCTTTGGGTTTACACTTTGAGTGGAGCTCGCAACTTAATACCAGCGAGATGTTCTCGATAGATATCTCAAGGTGGATGATTAGTGAGTAGATGCAGTTGGATTTTGGTCTAGTTGTCTTGGCGTACTGCCCATATTTTTTAGCCTTTAACTTTCTTTGCAGCATAATTAGCATTGCGGTGTATAATTATGTCAATTGCCCAGCTGTAATTTCTTCACCCAGCTTAGCTATTTTATCATCTTTTGGGAGAGAGACATCACTAGTGAACATTACGGGACCCCGGTCCATATTTCCACCATTGTTCACACCTCAACTCATTTTCTGCTTTATTTCCTTTTCGTTGCAATCACCACTTTTATTTCCCGCTTATGTTTGATCCTTTGTAAACAACAAGACCAGAGAGATTGACAACCTCTCTGAACTCGTTGGGATCTAAGTTATTTGTTGATGTGTGCAGGTCCACGACAACTCCTAGCTAGACAATTTCTAGAGTCGTTGCCACCTACTTGCAGAACTTGGAGTCCTACTGGAGACATAAACCTTGGTATGTTCACCGAGGGAAATTTACTGCTAGCTACATTTCTACCTTCCACTTGGGGTAACCAACAAGGCGCGAGAAGGCATCAAGACAATTTCTGGTGCCTTTTCCGGGGACTCCATTCTTCAAGATAGGGGAGTTGCACAATATCTTTTACCTTTGCTTTTTAGTCTTGTTAGTTTACTTTCTAGTTTTTGCTTTAGAGTCTTTTACCAAAAATCACAAAAAAATAGTTGCTTTGTTCTTGCTTGATGTTGTTACTATGGGTACCTACAAAAGTAACAGACCTTGTGACTATGTTAGTTTTGACGGAGAATTATTCCCATGGCATGGTCTCCTCGGGAAAAAACTTGATCTTTGGTTTGAAGTTGCTCCTAAACGTCCCAAACCTGGGAGGATGTCCAAAAGCTTATAATAGAAAGCAAATCAAATATAGAGGATGGCACCACAGTTTTGCTTACTAGCAAGTAAATTGATTTTGACAATTGTAGTCTTTCTGAAGTTATCACTTTTTTGCAAAGAATGGCTAAAGACCCCCACACTAGTACACTTAACATTGCCTTCACCGAGCATATTACCAATGCTCTTATCAAATCTAGGGAGGATAAGCTCAAATTAGAGACTTCTATTCCTAGAAAACTAGAAGATGGTTGGGATCCTATGGTCAAAATTAAATTGAATAATTTCTCTTGCTTTGATTTATGTGATGTTGGAGCTAGTGCCTCCGTTATGCCCAAAAGAATGTATGATATGCTTGATTTGAAACCTTTTAATCCATGTTCTTTTGGTGTTCATCTTTTTTATTCTTCCGTAAAGAAACCTTTAGGAAGGACCGATCATGTTCTTATTGTTGTCAGTGATAATTATGTTCCCGTTGATTTTCTTGTCATGGACATTGAGTGTGATCCCTCATGTCCAATTATTTTGGGACGTCCTTTTCTCCGCACCATTGGTTCTATCATTGACATGGAAAAAGGGACCATTAGAATCCAGTTCCCCCTCAAAAAGGCAATGAAATACTTCCCTCGAAAGAAGATTAAGTTACCTTATGAGTTCGTTACACGGACAAGTTATTTTTTTGGAGTTGATAAAACTTGATCTTTTGCATTATGCCTAGCTAAAAGGCTTAAAACGCTTATAGGGAGGCAACCCAAAATGTTGTTACTTTCAGTTTTAGTGGTCTTGATGCTTGTTACTACTGTATCAACATCATTGTATATTTATTTTCAAGCCTTGTGCCAAGTATTAGCCTCTGATTGCAATAAAGTTCAAAAGTTGTGACATGCTGTCCAGAAACAGATTATGTCTGCTTGACAAAAAAATTCATGATAAATCACCAGATCATCTTTTTGATCTGAATTGTTTTGACAGTATTCTCTATACAATTAGCTTTCTGGCGTCAGTTCTGAGTTTTTTGATTTGAGTTGCAGAAGTACCCCAAAAAATTATCTCTTCATGTGTTATGTGCTAAACTTGGAGCGTCTCGCTCTTTACTTTTTAGTTTGCTTTAGTTTTTCTTGTTGTTCATAACAAGTTGGACCCTAGCCTTCATTGTATGGGAGAGAAACACGCTCCACTCCACCCTAGAACACAACATAGGTTTGCATGCTTATCCTTTTTGTCTGTTCTTTATCTTTTCATAGCTATTGTCATGCTTAGCTCTTAGTTTTCATGCTTATATTTTTAAGATCTTTTATTTAGGTTGCTTTTGGAATTCTCTTGAGTTTTCATGCTTATCTTGCTTAGAGAGTTGGATTGTTTCACTGAGTTGTGTGTCTTGCATGAGTAGGTAATTTAGGTCGCTATAATAAGTGTAGTAGTAACTTGCAATAGTTTTGAGGTATTGATTTGAGTAATGTTTGGACTTTTGGCACCAAGATCTTGAGCCTATTAGTGATAGGTGTCGTATTTTTGGCAATCCGTGCTTATTGTTGAAAACTATGAAATTTAGTTGAGAACTCTAGCTACTAGATGGATCGCTAACCTCTGGAGAGGTTGGAATATATAGAGTACCATCACGTACCATGGGTCGAGGATGCGCAAGGATAACCAAACCCCCAGACACTCCTCCTTGGGGTACTTGTATCTTTGTGAACCTCGTGGTTATATAGAGAGTTACCGATAATAAGTGCATGAGGTCTTCGGACCAATGCGAGTATTCGATTGTTGGCACTTCCACCTTCCATATTTTGTTAGCCTCTTCGGTGACATGCATTGCCCTTTCTCATCTTGAGAGTTGGTGCATACTTCGTTGGTGCATCCAAACCCTTGGCATGATACGCTCTGTCATCATAAACCTCCTTATATCTTCCTCAAAATAGCCACCATACCTACCTATCAAGGCATTTCCATAGCCTTTCCAAGATACATTGTCAGGAAACATCCACCATCTCATGACTTGATCTTCATGCCATACATGCTTTTGCTTGATCGAGGAGCCGCATGCTAGTTCGGCCTTGCCCTAATCATTGCTACATGACGCGCTATTATCATTGCATATCCTGATACACTGGCAGAGGCATACATTTGCATACATCATGATAGTTTTTCAGTTTTCTTTATGTTGAGTACTTCTTGAAAATTGTGAAGATCTTCTTTATATTCTTGTAAAATATAGAGTGTTGCCCTTAAGTGAGGAAAAGATCCCAAAGAGGACAAATTAAAAAATTCCAAAGAGGACAAATGAGAGATAAATAGAAAGAGCCAATGAGGCCACAAAAATAATAAAAATAAAAAATAAAAGAAAAAGAAATAAAAAGAGGGAAGGGGGCAACACTACTATTCCTTTTTAAAGACCCACACTCGTACTCCATTGTCATATTTGTACTCCATATAGATATTCATATCTTTGATGCATAACTATGTGGGATCCTAGCACTACAGAACTTGGCTTGCATATTCCAAGGATGAGCCTCCTCAAATGAGCTCTAGGTCTTCATGAGCAAGTAAGTTGGATGCACCCCCACTAGTTCCATTGGAGAGCTTACCTTAGCTCATATGTGCATCCGTTGCATGGCAGACCCTACTCCTCACATCATATCTATCATTTGACTTCCTTTCTCCTATGATTGTCCTCATTGATGTGAGCCTTTCACACCTTTTTGTCTTCCTTCCCCGTCATCTTTCTCTTTTCCATCCTAAGTGCCGACATATCTTGCTATGCTCATTCATTGCATGAGTGCTCAAAGTCGAAAGGGTGAGGATCAGCTTGACTTATGCCTGACTAGTGATCTGGGGACGATTCAAAATAAGATTCTGAAGGAGACCAAGTGACAAGTTTTAGTAGATTGAGTTCTTAATTAAACTATATAGTAATTTTATGCTCTAAACCCATCTCTCACTTCTTGCACGCAAACACCATTTGGAGACATTCGAGTCACGGACAGGGAGAGCTCTTGCACCTTTATGTTCTTACTTTTGCTAGTTTCAATAGTAGATATAGACTCTTGCTTGTTATTATCTTGACTTGAATTGCATATCTTACTTGCTTTAATTTGAAGTTCTTATATGTGTGTTAGCATGTCACCACAAAAATTATCTGTGGTATAATTTACCTACTCGAGGACGAGCAGGAATTAAGCTTGGGGATGTTGATACGTCCCAAATGTATCTATAAATTCCGCTTGTTCCATGTACTTTTAGGTCACATTGCTATGTGTTTTGCTACAATTTCGTATCTTTTTACACATATTTGGACTAACCTACTAACTCAGTGCACCCAGTGCCAGTTTCTGTCTGCTGATGTCTGTGAATTGCAGGTTTTTACCCATATTTACAGAGATCCAAAAATTCCAACAAAATATATATAAAAAATCAGCGCGATAGAAGCTTTGAGAATCACCAAAGGAGAGCCGGAGGGGAGCAAGGGCCCACCCAGGAAGCCATCTGGCGCGGCCCCCTCCTGGTCGCACCACCAGGGCGCTTGGGGGGAGGGGCCACCCCCTGGTGCAACCCTTCGGACTTTATTTACCCCTCGACCTAAAAACACCCGAGAGGAAGCCCGCATCGTGATCTTCACGTCTGTTCCGTCGCCGACTCGCTTCCAAGATCGGGAGCACCAGAATATCCCGGCACCCTGTCGGAGTGAGGGTTGACCTCCGGGAGCTTCTCCACCACCATGAGCGCTTCCCGGATGTGCCGTGAGTAGTTCCCGTTGGACCATGGGTCCATGACCAGTAGCTATGTGATGTATTCTCTCCAATCTTGTGCTTCAATTCTTAGCCCTTGTGAGCTGCCCAAAATGATCAAGGCATCTATGTAATTTTCCTGTTGTTGCTATGTTGTGTTTGCTGGATCCGATGGATTATGAGATTATGTTCAGAATATGATGAGTTATATATTTGGTTCTCCTTTTATATTTGTTCGTGAGTAATTCTTGCCTATTATCCGTTGCTTTTTATTGCTTTGGCCAAGTAGTAGATAGTAACTCCAAGAGAGAGTGTTTATGCTTGAATGTGGGTCCATGCCCCCGATGCCTAGCTTGTGTGATAGAAACATGAGGGAGAAAAAAACAGTGCTTTTAACCGCGGTTGCAAGGATTGTTTACCTTACGCTAAATTTGTTAATGCAGTTGTCTGTTGCTTTGGGTTTATGATACGTCCCTAATGTATCTATAAATTCTGCTTGCTACATGCATGTTTTGGGTGATATTGCTATCCTTCTGATACACTTTCATACACTTTTGATCATATTTGGACTAATCTATTAACTCAGTGCACCACAGTGCCAATTTTTGTTTTTGTATTTCAGGTTTTCCCTTTACTTAAAGTGCCAGAAAAATTCCGGGAAAATATATAAAAAATCAGCGTATCGGAAGCTTCCAGAGTCTTGAAGGGGGGCCAGGGGGGCCCACCAGTTGCCCAGGCGTCCAGGGGGCGCGGCCTTGGGTGGGGCCCCACCGGGAGGCCGCCTGGACTCCCTGGTGGCCCCCTGGCTGCCCCCTTCGCAACAGAATTTGGGACGTATCATAAACCCAAAGCAATAGACAACTACATTAACAAATTTAGCGTAAGGTAAACAATCGTTGCAACCGCGGTTAAAAGCACCATTTTTTTCTCCCTAGCGGCAAAAAAACATCCCCTAGTCTCATGTTTCTATCACTCAAGCTAGGCATCGGGGGGCATGAACCCACAGTCAAGCATAAACACTCTCTCTTGGAGTTACTACCTACAACTTTGCCAAAGCAATAAACAGCAACGGAGAACATGCAAGAATTACTTAGGAACAAACATATAAAAGAGAAGAACCAAATATATTACTCTATCACAATATGAACATCGTCTCATAATCCATCAGATCCCATCAAACTCAGCATAGCAACAACAAAAAGATTACATATGTGCCTCGATCATGTAGGGCAGCTCACGAGGTCTAATCCATGAAGAAAAAAGAGGGGAGGAGAACATCACATAGCTACTGATCACGGACCCATGGTCCAAAGAAAACTACTCACGGCACATCCGGGAAGTGTCCATGGTGAAGGGGAAGCTCCCGGAGGTCGATCCTCCCTCCGGCAGGGTGACGGGAAGAAGTCTGCTGGCGCTCCCGATCTTGGAAGCGCGGCGGCGGCAGAACAGAGGCGAGATCGCGAAAAAGGGTTATATCTTCGGGGGTTTCGTGTCACGGGGAATAAATAGGCGAAGGGGGGAAGCCAGGGCGGCCACCAGGAGTCCAGGCGCCCCCTGGCGTGGCCAGACCCTAGGCCGCGCCAGGTGGCCGCCTTGGTCCCTGGTGGTGGCCCCTTGGCCTTCTTTCGGGGTTCTGGAAGCTTCCGTTGCGCTGTTTTTTTATCCGATTTTCCCAAATTTTTGGAGCACTTTTAATATGGGGGAAACCTAGAACAAAAAAACAGCAGAAAATAGGAACTGGCACTTTGGTGCACTGAGTTAATAAGTTAGTCCAAATATGATCAAAATTGTATGAAAGTGTATCTAGATCATAGCAATATCACACAAAACATGCATGTGATGTCTACGCACGCTTCTATTCTTGTAGACTATGTTGGGCCTCCAAGCGCAGAGGTTTGTAGGATAGCAGCAATTTCCCTCAAGTGGATGACCTAAGTTTATCTAACTCAGGGAAGTAGAGGTTGAAGATGGTCTCTCTCAAGCAACCCTGCAATTAAGATACCAGAAGTCTCTTGTGTCCCCAACACACCTAATACACTTGCAAATTGTATAGGTGCACTAGTTCGGCGAAGGGATGGTAAAATATGGGTGATAGGGGTGGCAAAGCAAGGTAATGTAAATCTGAATAAATAAAAACAGCAAGGTAGCAAGCGACAAAAGTGAGCACAACCGGTATTGAAATCGTGGAAACAAGGCCTAGGCTTCATACTTTCACTAGTGGCAACTCCCAACAACAGTAACATAGTCTAATCACATGATCTTTCCCATAAAACATGCAATGAAGACGTACTCGGAGGTCATTCCTTTGTGTTCAAGAGAGGACGAAAATTGTGTAGGGCTACAAAAGCACACCTCAGAGTTCGTAGTTCTCATCTATGGATTTCCCAATGTCACCGCGGCCATCCAAAGAGAGTACCACAATCACCACAATATATCTAAAGTATAGTCAAAGACAAGCACCAAGAGACTCTCAATCTTCAATCCCCACACAAAAGAGGAAATAACTCATGAAAATATTCTTCTAACCCATGTCCAATAGACCGTTGTCACCATAGTCTCGGGGATTTTACTAGATAAGATCAAGTGAGTACACCAATCCAATACATAGAAGAAGGGGAAACATCATGGGATCATCCTAGATTAACATAGCCTATGATCACAATGAAGATCACATCATGGGAGAGAGAGAAGACCACATAACTACTGGTAGAAACCTCCGCCCCGAGGAGGAACTACTCCCGCATCATGGAGGGAGGAAGAAACGTGATGGAGATGAATCCGGGGGCACTTCCCCATCCCGGCAGGGTGCCGGCACAGGAATTATGGTCCGCCGAAACTTGGTGGCGATGGCGGCGGAGATCGGAATTGCTTCTGGAGAAAAGGGTTCTGGAATCAGGGTTTTCGCGACGCGAGTAAAAATAAGGGCCAAGGGGGAGTCCGAGGCGGTGCCCAGGGGGTCCAGGCGGGTACCTGGCGCGGCCTACCCGTAGGTGGGTCCCCTCTGGCTCTCCTTCAGGCGTAAGGAAGCTTTTGGAACGCTGATTTTTTATATACTTTTTCCGGAATTTTTCTGGCACTTTAAGTAATGGGAAAACCTGAAATACAAAAACAGCAGAAAACAGAAACTGACACTGTGGTGCACCGAGTTAATAGGTGATGGCTTCTCGCCCCTCGTTGTTTACCCAAAGTGGAAGGTTGAGATGTAGACAACAGCAAATTTCCCTCGGTGAAGATACCAAGGTTTGTCTCCAGTAGGACTTCAACAACGATAGGAAGGTGACAACGGCGCCAGCAATTAGGCGGTTGGCGTGGACCTGCACACACACAACAGATAACTTTGCTCCCAACGAGTTCAGAGAGGTTGTCAATCCCTATGGCCTTGTTGATTACAAAGGATCAAACGTACGGGATAATGATGATAGTGATAGCAACGGAAAAGTAAATAAAGCAGAAAATAATAGTGGGTGTAAACAGTATTTGAAATATGGACCGGGGTCCCATGATGTTCACTAGTGATGTGTCTTTCCCAAAAGATGATAAAATAGCCATGCGAGGTAAACAAATTATAGCTGAGAAATTGACAGGATTATGTGCGCAAACCAATGCTAACTATGCTATAAAGAAAGGAAGAGGCTCAAAAGCATGGGCGGTACGCCAAGACAAGTAGACCGAAATCCATCTGCATCTCCTTACTAATCATCCACCTTGAGATATCTATCCAGAACATCTCGCTGGTATTAAGTTGCGAATCCCACCCAAAGTGTAAACTCAAAGCAACAGACAACTGCATTAAAGAACTTTGCGTAAAGTAAACAATCCTTGCACCCGCAAGTACAAGCACCGTTGTTTTCTCCCTTGTGGCAACAACACATCCCCTAGACTCATGTTTCTGTCACTCAAGCTAGTCATCGGCGGGCATGAACCCACAATCATGCATAACGCTTCCTCTTGGAGTCACTACCTACTACTTGGCCAAAGCAATAAACATCAACGGAGAACATGCTAGAATTACTCAAGAAAATAAATATAAAAGAGGAGAATCAAATATATTACTCAAACACCATCTAAACATAGTCTCATAATCCATCAGATCCCAACAAACTCAGCATAGCAATAGAAGAAAGATTACATATGTGCCTCGATCATGTAGGGCAGCTCACGAGGTCTAAACCATGAAGAACAAAGAGGGGAGGAGAACATCACATAGCTACTGATCATGGACCCATGGTCCAAGGGGGACTACTCACGAATTATCCAGGAAGCATCCATGTTGGTGGAGAAGCTCCCGGAGGTGATTCCTCCCTCCGGCAGGGTGCCGGGAAGAGGGCTCCTGGTGGTCCCGATCTTGGAAGCGCGGCGGCAGCGGAACAGAGGAGAGATCGCGAAAAAGGGTTCTGTCTTCAGGGGTTTCGCGTCATGGAGAATATATGGGAGAAGGGGGCAGCCAGGGGGGCCACCAAGGGTCAAGGCGGCACCCTAGCGTGGCCCCACCCTAGGGCGCGCCGGGAGGGCGCCTGGGGCCCTGGTGGGTCCCCTCTGGGCCCTCCTTGGAGATTCCCGAAGCTTCCGAAGCGCTGATTTTTTATTGGATTTTTCCCAAAATTTTGGAGCACTTTTAATGTGGGGGAAACCTGAAATAAAAAACAGCAAAAAACAGGAACTGGCACTGGGGTGCACTGAGTTAATAGGTTAGTCCAAATATGATCAAAAGTGTATGAAAGTGTATCAATATCATAGTAATATCACACAAAAGAAGCATGGAGCAAGCAGAAATTATAGATACGTTTTGGACGTATCAATAGGTTAGTCCAAATATGATCAAAAGTGTATGAAAGTGTATCAATATCATAACAATATCACACAAAACATGCATGGAGCAAGCAGAAATTATAGATACGTTTGGGACGTATCAACATCCCCAAGCTTAATTCTTGCTCGTCCTCGAGTAGGTAAATGATAACAAGCATAATTTCTGTGGTGACATGCTACCAAAGAGTCTTTCACAATCACATGACAAATGCTTATTGAGATAATGAATCTTTAGTAATTAAGTTGCCTCATGAGAATATCACAAAGAACTAAAAGTTTACAATATGATACTGAAACACCCAATAGATTTGTAGTGAGCATGTTGTGCAAACATGACAAAGTGATACCTCGCGTGCCCCCTTTAGTGAAGCAAAACATAAATGCAGAAGCACCTCCGAAGTTTAAGTGACGACTAGATACAATGATTTCAGAATAAGCGATATCACAATCATGCAGAAGACAATGGTACTTTGGGACAATGCACATTACACTCAGAATGAAAATCATGCTCTCAATAGTTGGTGCTTTGAAGACAGAAGGTGGAGACTCTCGAACAGTGGCTTTTGATGGCAAGGTCGAAAACTCGTGGCTGGAAGCAAAGACTAAACAAATACCAGAGCTCGTGGTTTTGAAAACAGAGATAAAAAGCTTTTGAGGGGTGCATAATTCGTCAACGAATGCTAGTAGATAACCCAATTACTTCTTATGCTGGACAAGTTTCGAGGAACGGCTCCCACGCGGGGACGATAACATCCCCTTAATCTCCTTTGTTTATCACTGCCAAATTTTTCTGATTTCTCATGAACAAAGCGTGAAGGAGGATTTGTTTGTTGCTATTATCTTTAGTGAGCTGGGCGCACTCATGCCAATCCCTCCTCGTATTAGGGGTTGCAGATTACACATGCAATCCCAGGGTAAAACTTGTCCAACATAAGAAGATCATGAATTACCTACTACTTCCTCATGAGCTAAAACAGAGGCACAAAAGAGAAGTGCTTTTGAATAATTTTGAGATGGCACATGAAAGTCTTCGTTAGGAATGGCAAGTAAATACCATATATAGGAAGGTATGGTGGACTCATATAGCATAACTGGTGTCGAGGATTTTGGATGCAAAAGCAGTCAGTCCGCTTAGTACAGGTGCAGGCTAGCAAAAGACTGGGAGCGACCAACTAAGAGAGCAATGACGGCCATATCATGCAGAGCGACAAAGCAAGTTGAATCGGGAATGTAAGTTATATCACTACTCAGAAATTAAAGATCATCAAGGCTTGATAGACTTTCTCAGTCTCAAATATGCATGAGCATATGCCAAGTCAATCAAAATAAATTCTTGGAGGAAGATATCACTAAACCATACCACATCATAGGCAAAGAAAACATGTTGGTATTTCAATAACACATTAAGAACCCCCAGCTATTTGAGACTAACCATAAGAAAACATGAACTACTAAGCAACATTATGCACATAGAATTTTTATCATAGACATATCAACCAGTGCCACAGGAGCCAACTCTCTTAACAAGATAAGCATGCAAACTCAAGAGAGTTCCAGAAGCAACAACCTAAATAAAAGCTCTTAAGAAGATAAGCATGAAAACTAAGAGCTAAGCATGACAGTAGATAAGAAAAGATAAAGAACACACAGAAGAAGATAAGCATGCAAGCCTATGTTGTGTTCTACAGTGGAGTGGAGCGTGTTTCTCTCCCAAACAATGAAGGCTAGGATCCAACTTGTTAAGAACAGCAAGAAAAACTAAATAAACTAAAAAGAAAAGAGCAAGACGCTACAAGCATAGCACATAACGCATGAAGTGATAAAAATATAGTGGAACGAATGACGAACTGATAATTGTTGATGGAGAAGGGGATGCACGGGGGCATCCCCAAGCTTAGATTCTTGAGCCTCCTTGGATATTTCTTGGGGGTGCATGGGGGCATCCCCAAGCTTGAGCGTTTGAAACTCTTGAATCTTCTTTTATCATCTTCCCTCGCACACTTGAAAACTCCCTTCATACATAACTCATCATAATCTGATTAAAGAGGATAGTACCCACAATAAAATAATTTTTCTCTACTGCAAACAAATATATTATTGAAGGGCTACTGTTTCTCAAGATTGCCAAAAGGTTTTTGCAAAGAAAAAACAAGCTTAAGGTTTGCAAAATGAAGAAAAGGCAAAACAGGGCAGAATCTTTGAAAAACAGAACAGCAGGTAGTAAATAATTTTTTGCGGCACTTCTGCAACTCAAATCAAAAAACTCAGAACAGACGCTCGAAAGCAAATTGTATAGAGCACGCTGTAAAAAAATCAGGTCAAAAAGATGATCTGGTGATTTTATTAAAAAATTTCTGTCCAAGGACAGAATCTGTTTTCTGGACAGCATGTCACAACTTTTGAACTTTCTTGCAATCAAAGGCTAAACTTGGCACAAAGCTGATAATTTCTCCTTATGTCATATGTACCTTTACAATCACTATAGATAGGAGTTATAACATCATCATAGTAGAGAAGAGCATTATCATTGCTAGCAACTATATTTGTAAACATGTTGTCTTTATTCCTACTAGAAAAAGAATTATCAATTACCACATCACTAATGGGTAAAGGACTTGCAATCCTATCATCCCCAAGCTTAGAGCTTTCTATATCATCATTTTCAGAGTTGGCACCAAAAAGATTTTCAATATCATAAGTAGTATTATCATTATCTTCCCAATCACAATAAGTAACATGCATATCATAATCAAAATCATCTTCAATAGTGCCTACGGACTTAACATCAGGATAATAATGAATGCAATCAAGCTCACCATCACCCATAAATTTATATCCGTTAGGATAAAAATTGATGCGAGGAATATGCTCAGGCCAGGTTGATACCCATTCTTCCTCCTTCTTGCTCCTCTTCTTTTTCTTCTTCTTCACCTTAGGAGGGAGTGGTTGGAGATGAAGTTTCTCCATATATCCTGGTTTATCATTAGAAACAATAGGGGAAACTTGGGAGAAACTCTCCTATTTATTAGTAGAAATATAAGAGACATTTTTATACTTTGGTAAAGTTCCTTCCTTTATAATCTTACTTATGTAATAATTTTCATGGCAATTAACAACACAATAGAGATGGAAATTTTGCAAAGTGTTGTTTATTCCTAAGACATTAACATCTAGCCAAGACGTATTTTCTGATAACTCTTCACACATCAAAAATAACATAAGTTCATCATAAAGATCAGGGGTCATCATGTTATCACACAACTGGTTAATAGTTATGTTTTGAAATTTCATGCATTGAAAATTAAAGTGATCCTCTATACAACAAAGTTCACAAGTAAAAGGATAAAGGTCACACAATTCTCTAGCAATTTCATTTAAATCTTTGACCATAGTGATTGTTCTTTCATGCTTATGTTGCTTACAATACTTCGCTTCTTCAATCATAGGCCTTTCACAAGGTCTATCCACTCCACAAAAATTAACATGCTTATATAAAACTTCATTTTCAGGAATTGGATCATGCATTTTGCAATCATCATGAACAATTTTATTTTCTTTGAAAATCTCTTTAAAAGTTTCATGATGCTTGATCCAATCCTCCTTAGGCATATTAAGATGTGAAGCAAAAGATTTGAGGAAATCAACAAGGAGTTGAGAATCAAGCCCAAACTTAGCACTAAACTTATTAAAACTTGCAGTTTCAACAAAGGACTTAATGCAATCATACTCATCAATTATACCTGACTCTTTACCTTTGCCGATCTCCCAATCTTCAGTGTTGCGTTGAATTCTTTCAAGGAGTTCCCATTTAGCATCAATCTTTTCGTTTGTGAAAGAACCCATAGAGGAAGCATCGAGCAAGTCTTTATCCTGTCGAGAGAGCCTTGCATAAAAATTAGTAATAATGATATCTTTGGGGAGCCTGTGGTTAGGACATTTTTCCATTAAAGTTTTCAGTCTCCCCAAGCTTGAGCTATGCTCTCTCCATCATGAGGATATAAATTATAAACATAATTCCTATTCTCATGGACTTCATGAAGAGGATAAAACTTGGAGTAAAAGAGAGACTGGATCTCTTCCCAATCCAGTAGGTGAGAATCATCTAGTAGCCTATACCATTCCAATGCTTTTCCTTTCAGTGACAAGGCAAATAATTTCCTCATGACTCCATCTCTTGTCAAACCTGAAATCTTAAACAACTCACAAAGTTTTGTAAGTTTCAACAAATGAATACTAGGATTGACTGTCCCATCATAACAATCATTCCTAATTATTTCAAGTATCCCAAGTGGTATTTGGAACGGGATACATTCAGTAGGTGGCGGAGACTTCTCTACCACAGGTGTGGCAAAGCGGCTTCCCCCAAGCAGCGAACTAAGAGAGAAGTTTTCCATAAACATAACTAGTGAAAATAAAAACAAGAAACGAAAAGATTTAATTGAAAGATCTAAAGATATACCTTCAAACACTTACTTCTCCGGCAACGGCGCCAGAAATAGCTTGATGTATACGCACGCTTCTATTCTTGTAGACTATGTTGGGCCTCCAAGCGCAGAGGTTTGTAGGACAGCAGCAATTTCCCTCAAGTGGATGACCTAAGTTTTATCGAACTCAGGGAAGTAGAGGTTTAAGATGGTCTCTCTCAAGCAACCCTGCAATTAAGATACAAGAAGTCTCTTGTGTCCCCAACACACCTAGTACACTGGCAAATTGTATAGGTGCACTAGTTCGGCGAAGAGATGGTAAAATATGGGTGATAGGGGTGGCAAAGCAAGGTAATATAAATCTGAATAAATAAAAACAGCAAGGTAGCAAGCGACAAAAGTGAGCACACACAGTATTGCAATGGTGGAAACAAGGACTAGGCTTCATACTTTCACTAGTGGAAACTCCCAACAACATTAACATAGTCTAATCACATGATATTTCCCATAAAACATGCAATGGAGACGTACTCGGAGGTCATTCCTTTGTGGTCAAGAGAGGACGAGAATTGTGTAGAGCTACAAAAGCACACCCCAGAGTTCGTAGTTCTCATGTATTGATTTCCAAATGTCACCGCGGCCATCCAAAGAGAGTACCACAATCACCCCAACATATCTAAAGGATAGTCAAAGACAAGCACCAAGAGACTCTCAATCTTGAATCCACACACAAAAGAGGAAATCACTCATGAAAATATTCTTCTAACCCATGTCCAATAGACCGCTATCACCATGGTCTCGGGGATTGTACTAGATAAGATCAAGTGAGTACACCAATCCAATACATATAATAAGGGGAAACATCATGGGATCATCCTAGATTAACATAGCCTATGATCACAGTGAACATCACATCATGGGAGAGAGAGAAAACCACATAGCTACTGGTAGAAACCTCAGCCCCGAGGAGGAACTACTCCCGCATCATGGAGGGAGGAAGCAACGTCGATGGAGATGAATCCGGGGCACTTCCTCGTCCCGGCAGGGTGCCGGCACAGGAATTCTGGTCCCTCGAAACTTGGTGGCGATGGCGGCAGAGATCGGAATTGCTTCTGGAGAAAAGGGTTCTGGAATCAGGGTTTTCGCGACGCGAGTAAAAATAAGGACAAAGGGGGAGTCCAAGGAGGTGCCCAGGGGGTCCAGGAGGGTACCCGGTGCGTCCTACCCCTAGGTCGCGCCCACAGGCCGCCTCGACGACTGGTGGGGCCCCTCTGGCTCTCCTTCGGCTATAAGGAAGCTTCTGGAACGCTGATTTTTTATATATTTTTTCCAGAATTTTTCTGGCACTTTAAGTAATGGGAAAACCTGAAATAGGAAAAACAGCTGAAAACAGAAACTGGCACTGTGGTGCACTGAATTAATAGGTTAGTCCAAATATGATCAAATGTGTATGAAAGTGTATCAATATCATAGCAATATCACACAAAACATGCATGGAGCAAGCAGAAATTATAGATACGTTTGGGACGTATTAGCATGGAGCAAGCAAAAATTATAGATATGTTTGGGATGTATCAGGTGGCCAGCCAAAGGGGGAGGGGTGCGCCACCCTCAAGTGCCCTAGGGCCCATGGGGCCTCCCCCCTTCTTTCTCTTTTTTTATTTTTTTCCCTTTATTCCCCTAGTGGGCCTCTTTCATAAATAAGGCCCATAGCACTTTTTAATAATAAAAAAAATTAATTAATTATTCAATTAATAAATAAATAAAACATATGATTCCTTCTCCCGGTGATCCAAAACACCTTCTGGCTCACTCCAAAACTCCTTCGGGTCAACACGGAACTTTTCCGGTGCTGCTTCCTTTATTCTCCGGTAACTCCGATAGTTTCGAAAAGGTCTCCGATTTCATCAAGCCCTTAAGTGAGTTACCCTACGGTGCGAGAACACTCCAGTCATGACCGAGATGAGGCTACGGTCAATGATCATCAGCGGGACCTGGATGCCCATAATGACCCCTGTGCATTCCGGATATCAAAACCGATTGGACCTTACGTCGTATAGCATTCCCTTTGTCATCGACACTGGATTATTCCAAGATTCGATCAATGACATCCTATGTCTGGTTCAACCTTGTTACCGAAAAATCCTTATTCACTCGTTCCGTGATATTCATCCCCGTGACCTAGTGGGCCCTTACTATCTATCCATCACATTGATTGACAAATCCCGCTCTTGTTAACGGAATACCCAAGATACAACCTTTATGGCCAGCATATTTCAGTCAGGCGGTGGGATGTAAGTCAAAGCATCCGAGAAGATAGCAGTTATGCAAGTACTCACGGTCAAAGGAAATGTCTACTACGTTCTGTAATTACAACACTGAACCTTCATAAGTTTGATCATGCTGTAATGCTTCCGTTGGGTAATGTTCATCACGTCACTCATCCAGTGAGGTGACCTCACGTCAATAGACTTAGTTGTCCATGATCGTGAAACAAAGATCATCATGTTGACCATGAACTAGTTATTGATATAGAGGCTAACTAGGAATGTTGGGTGTTTCTATACCACACATGTACCATTGTTTCACTGATACAGTTCTAGCACGGTATGAAACTGGTTATGAACTTGCTTAGATATATTGGAATAATCATATATTATTTGCCTCTAGAGAATATATCCAATCGGATGCACCCCCACTAGTTCCATTGGAGAGCTTTCCATAGCTCATATGTGCATCCGTTGCATGGCAATCCCTACTCCTCACATCATATCTATCATTTGGTTTTCTCTCGCCTATGATTTTCCTCATTGATGTGAGCCTTTCCCACCTTTTTGTGATGCTCCCCCACCATATCTCTCCTTGCCAGCCTAAGTGTCAACTTTCTTGCTTACGCTCATCCATTGCATGAGTGATCAAAATATCGAAAGGGAGTGGATCAGTTTGACTTGTACCTGGCTAGTGGTCTGGGGACGAGTCAAGATAAGATTCCAAAGAAGACCAAGTGTGAAACTTTAGTAGATTGATTTCTCAACAAAATAAATAGTATTTTTTTACTCTATCGCATTCCCATCTCCCACTTCTTGCGCGCAAACACCATTTGGAGACATTCGAGTCATGGACAACGAGAGCTCTTGCACCTTTATGTTCTTATGTTGCTTGTTTCAATGCCAATATAGACTCTTGCTTGTTATGACTTGAATTGAATTACATGCCTTGATTGCTTTACTTAAAATTTCTATTATGGTTGGTAGCATGTCACCACAGAAGTTAGGCTTGTTATCATTTACCTACTCGAGTACGAGCAGGAATTAACCTTGGGGCTGATGATAAGTCCTAAACGTATCTATAATTTATGCTTGCTCCATGCATGTTCTGGGTGATATTGCTATGTTTTTGATACACTTTCATACAATTTTTTTCATATTTGGACTAACCTATTAACTCAGTGCACCACAATGCCAGTTTCTGTTTTCTGTTGTTTTGTATTTCGGATTTTCCCATTACTTAAAGTGCCAGAAAAATTCCAGGAAAAATATATAAAACATCAGCGTACCGAAAGCTTCCAGAGTCCCGAAGGGGGGCCAAGGGGGGCCCACCAGGTTCCCAGGCGGCCAGGGGGCGCGGCCTATGGTGGGGCCGCGCCGGGAGGCCGCCTGGACTCCCTGGTGGCCCCCTGGCTGCCCCCTTTCTCCTATATATCTCTCTCGTCCCGAAACCCCCGAGAATAAAACCCTTTTTTCGCGATCACGCCTCTGTTCCGCCGCCGCCACGCTTCCAAGATCGGGAGCACCAGAAGACCTCTTCCCGGCACCCTGCCGGAGGGAGGATCGACCACCACCATGGACGCTTCTCGGGTGATCTGTGAGTAGTCCACCTTGGACCATGGGTCCATGATCAGTAGCTATGTGATGTCCTCTACCCCTCTTTGTTCTTCATTGATTAGACCTTGTGAGCTGCCCTACATGATCAAGGCGCATATGTAATTCCTTCTGTTGTTGCTATGTTGAGTTTGCTGGGATATTATGGATTATGAGATTATGTTCAGATTGTGATGAGTAATATATGTGGTTCTTCTCCTTTTATATTTGTGTTCTTGATTAATTCTTGCATGTTCTCCGTTGTTGTTTATCGCTTTGGCCAAGTGGTAGTTAGGAACTCCAAGAGGGAGCCTTATGCATGATTGTGGGTTCATGCCCCCTGATGACTAGCTTGAGTGACAGAAACATGAGTCTAGGGGATGTGTTGTTGCCACAAGGGGGAAAACAATAGCTTGAGTGACAGAAACATGAGTCTAGGGGATGTGTTGTTGCCACAAGGGGGAAAACAATAGTTCTTTTAACCACGGTTGCAAGGATTGTTTACTTTACGCAAAGTTCTTTTAATGTAGTTCTCTATTGCTTTGGGTTTACATTTTGGGTGGGGCTCGCAACTTAATACCAGCGAGATGTTCTTGATAGATAACTCAAGGTGAATGATTAGTGAGTAGATGCAGATGGATTTTGGTCTATTTGTCTTGGCGTACTGCCCATGCTTTTGAGCCTCTTTCTTTCTTTTGTAGCATAGTTAGCATTGCGGTGTGTTTTTAATCCTGTCAATTTCCCACCTGTAATTTGTTTACCTCACATAGTTGTTTATCGTCTTTTAGTAGAGAGACATCACTAGTAAACTTCATGGGACCCCGGTCCATATTTCCATCAATGTTTACACCCTCAATGTATTTCCTGCTTTTACTTTACATTGCATTTATCACTACTATCTATCCTTGCGTTTGACCCTTTGTATACAACAAGGCCGGAGAGATTGACAACCTCTCCGCACTCGTTGGGAGCAAAGTTTTCTATACAACAAGGTCCAGGTAAAGTAAGCAACCTTGGTTGTGAACGGCGCCATTGTCCACTTTGCCACCTAGTTTTCGTCGTTGGAGTCCTACTAGTTCGATCTAAACCTTGGTATCTTTGCCAAGGGAAATTTACTTTTGTTCTACATCTCAACCTTCCACTTGGGGTAACTAAAGAGGGGCGAGAAGCCATCAGTTTACACTTTGGGTCGGGCTCAAAAATTAATACCAGCGAGATGTTCTGGATAGATATCTCAAAGTGGATGATTAGTGAGTAGATGCAGTTGGATTTCGGTCTACTTGTCTTGGCATACAACCCATACTTTCGAGCCTCTATCTTCCTTTTCGGCATAATTAGCATTGCGGAGCGTTTATAATTCTGTCAATTGCCCAGCTGTAATTTTTTTTCCCAGCTTAGCTATTTTATCGTCTTCTGGGAGAGAGACATCACTAGTGAACATCATGGGACCCCGGTCCATATTTCCACCATTGTCTACAACTCAACTCATTTACTGCTTTATTTACTTTTCGTTGCAATCACCACTATTATCTCTCACTTGTGTTTGATCCTTTGTAAACAACAAGACTGGAGAGATTGACAACCTCTCTGAACTCGTTGAGTGCAAAGTTATTTGTTGCTGTGTGCAGGTCCACGTCAACCCCAAGCTAGACAATTTCCAGCGCCGTTGCAACCTACTTGCAGAACTTGGAGTCCTACTGGAGACATAAACTTTGGTATCTTCACTGAGGGAAATTTACTGCTAGCTACATCTCAACCTTCCACTTGGGGTCACCAACGAGGAGTGAGAAGCCATCAGTAGACATATGTATTAGCCCATCTCCAATAGAAAATAGTCGACTGAGTCGAGGACCTCGTAGATGACGATTAACAGCTAACACGTATAAATCCATGATGAGCAGTGGAAGACTCCATACACACTGCAAATAAGCTGCTGCAACAAGGAAGTCGGGCCCAAGCAGTAAATCATTAGTTCATTGTAGTGCATGAACTAAATGTGGTTTTCATTATTAGAAAATAAGAAAGATGCTATCTAGAAAGCAATCCTAAAGGTGAAGTCAGTGGAAGCCAGGACAGAGACTGCAATGGCGGCGAAGAAAAGCTGAACAGTGTGAAGGCTGAGGGCAACATGTGTCCAGAGTTTCCATGGCACATCGTTCAGCTGCACCTAAGAGTTAACTCCTAACACTGGCTCCACCTCGACCGGTGATATAGCTGGATGGCTCATTTCTCTTCCTGAAATGAACCACATATTCAAAAAAACCTGGTGGATGAAAACAACTGAATGGAGTAATGCACTAATTATCAGAAATCAATTATAGACAAGAAATAAATACAGAATTTGGCTTAGGTAAAACTTACAAAAGTGGATTATTATGTTTCAGACAAGTTAAAATCATAAATTGACATAGGTAAAATAATTACAGAGCCGGTGAGAAGGGCTCTCTAGTGTATGAGGGCCATTGCACCCCCCCCCCCTCCTAAAATTTTATCATTTTTAAATATATTTTTATAATTGAAGATATCTGTGACGCCCCCAAAACAGGACCGTGTACAGTAATCATACACGCAACGTACATGATCGAGATCAGGGACTCACGGTGAGATATCACAACACAACTCTACAAATAAAATAATACAAGTTGTTTAATACAAGCCAGGGGCCACGAGGGCTCGAATACAACAGCTCGACAACACAAAGTTAGCGGAAGCAATAGTATTTGAGTACATACACAAGGTACACATGATCTTCCTTAAGAAGGCTAGCACAAAAACAACAACGATCGAAAAGGAGAGGCCTCCTGCCTGGGAACCTCCGAACTACTCCTGGTCAACGGGGGAACTCGACGTCATAGAAGGCATCGAGAAACTTCATGTTGCGGTGGTCGGCATCGGGGATCTCCTGCTCCAGGGCTCCAACGTTACTGCAGCGGCCGATCAGGTAAAACAAAAAGGGGGGAAATTAAGTAGGTGAGTATCTAGCATACCCGCGAGTCTTACGTCCGCTACTAAGCAATTATGCATTTGTATCAAATGGAAAGGGGAGGTTGTATATAGTGGAATGCAAGGTAGAAATCAGAATAAGGATAAGAAGCTAGGCCTATCGAAGACTAGCATCTTCTGACGAGTCTTGAAGCATGAGGTAAGTATCAGCCAACAGTTCAATATCATGAATGTAATAACAATGAAGCAGAAGTTGCTGCAGCATTGTATAATAGTAAGTTGTAATAATTAATAATTATATATGCCTCCGAGATCCCCTCCTCGACTTCCCTGCAAGGAAGAGAAACTGGAACCAACAGTTTAATAGTAGTAGTTTGTAGTAGTAGGCTCTGCCTTCAGCATAAAGCGTCATGTTACCGTGGACACGGCTATTCGAATAGATTATCTTCCGTGCAGGGGCTGCACTACTGTTACCCTACACGCTCGGATCTCCCGGGTGGTGTACACCTTGTTAGGGAACACCCCACCGAGGCTATCTGACACGCCGAAGCCCATCCTATGGCTCATCAGAGAGGTCATTGCCGGTCTACAGCCCTAAGGGCAAGGGGGTCATGGGCCTATCATACCTCGCTCTCCGGGTCGTTGTGAGGAGGGTGAATTCCAGCGCCGCAGTGCGATCCGTCCGTGCCACAATGTTGAACTGGACGTCTTTCAGAGCTTTCGAACGAGACCACAACGCGGAGGTCCCACACCGTAATCCCACATGGAGGTAGTGCGTATAGGGCACGTCGACCCACTCAAGTCATCCACCTGAACCGTTAAGCATTTTATTAATTTTCTATCAAGACAACCGTTATCGTTGTCCCTTACTGAATGAGTCGCGGTCAAGTCAGCAGCCAGGACCACCAGTAACGCCGGTGCCTACCCTGTCGTCCCACCAACTCGTGCGGTTACCAACAAGGTGAATCGTCTCCTTATTTTGCCTCGCGTTTGCTCCGAAGAGCTCGACTTTCGTACAACAGGAAATCTTTCGGCCACGAACAGTACCAGGCCCGCCGCACACCGGTGGAATACACCTGACCTGTCGTTCCGCTAAGATACCCTGGGCGGGCACCGTTGGGTCACCCGACTCCTTACCTTTAAGGACACCAGTTGATTCGAGTGCCTACCATCAAGTGAAACCAGGAGGAATCACCCTCGATGGTACACTTGAAGAGGTTCGACAGAGACGTCAGCGGAATGAACTAAAGAGGAATATTCTCGTATCACCCCGGTGGTGCCGAGACACCATCGGAATGAACTAAAGAGGAATACCCTCGTATCATCCCAGTGATGCTACGCTACTGAGCCGACGAGAGTGAAATACGTCCGTCCACTCATAAGTCAAACTCGAAGCGACTCGGCAGAGTCTCGCTTTTGTAGGTCCTCTAGGGCATCTGCATTGTTCCGTACCTGTTGCATTTATACTATTTTGTGATCCGTGTTCACTCACAAGAGTGATCACGGCCCGCTATTCTAAACCTAGCTAACAATACGCAGGGTTTACTGCTGAATATTATATATATTTATAGGAAGCATAGGGTAAAGGAAGGTACATCAACGGGCGACAAAAACATGCTATGCAATTGAATAGGATTGTAACTTAGCAGCAGCAGTAACCATGCCTAGTGCAAGAAATTTATGGAAAAGATAGATGATATCTAGGGAAGGAAAATGGCTCTACTTGCCTGGAAGCTCGACGCTAGAGGTACGGTCGTCGACGTAGTAGTCGTACTCGGCAGCGGTGTAGTCGACAGCGGCGGGGTCTACCGGAGAACAAGGGGGGAGAAACAATAAATACACAACAATAATAGCGATACAAATATATGACATAGAAGATACAAAGCAACGGAGCTCTAACTCAGTGTTCGGTGAATTTTCCGGAGTAGGAATTTATCCGGGGATAACTCATCGATACTGGTTGATTACCGGACAGATGATCCGAAAGGGGAAGGTTCCATGTCTGCAGTGTTAGAGACAACTGACAGACATGTGGATAGTGTATCCGTGATCGTTGATCCATTTTGAACAACTTTCATGTTCAGAACATTTTCATCCGGACAGTTTTACCGGCACCGGGAATTACCGGCCGTATTCACCGGAGGGGGGATGTTCCACGTTCGGTGTGTTAGAGGGGTGTGGCGGGGGTATGGGTAGCGTATTCGTATTCTTCATATTTTTCTGATAAACTTTGGTATATAAATTATTTTCATCGGAGTTACGGATTAAAAGATATTGATTTTTGAAGTTTAAATTATTTTAAACGAATTTATGGATTCATTTAATCAATTAATCTAACATTATTCAGAATAGTAAATTTGACTGGTCAACCCTAACAGCAGGGACCCACATGTCATGGGTTGGAGCCTTTGACTGGTCAAACTAACCAGGGGGTCCCACATGTCATAGACTCCTAGTAGATATCTCTAAAATTACTAAGTCTGAGAATTTGTTATTGTTAGCCCTCTTGTGAATTTAATAACTAATTGATTAAGCCTCAAATAAATATGTACCAAATACATTTTCATATCTGGGTTATGTACACAACATTCCCTTGACATTTGCATTAATTATAAGAATCAATAACATAAAGTTTTGGGCTTATGAAGTGGTTAAGATAATATTTATGATTTAGCAGAAATTTGCTAAGTCTGGAAATTTTTGTTTTAACATAAAGTAGCATTTTGCAAGATTTATTGTGATCAATCACTTCATAATTCGAAGTTGGTCCAATGTAATGGAATCATCTTTGGCATGTCTAGTCTCGGGATCTATAACTTTTATCTCTGTTGAATTTTGTCTGCTCGGAGATTGTCGTGTGTAAAGGGGGCATCCAGTGTGGTATTTAGCACTTGGCCAATTTTCAGTCCTAGCAACATTCAGCAGCAACTGCAGCTGAATTCTTCAGCGACAACAGCATAGCAGCAACAACACATCTCCAGCAAGCAGAGTACAGCATCAGCAGCACGCAGCCGACAGCAGCAGTGCATGGCCAGGGAGCTCACAGGGGGGGTTGGGCGTTGCGGTGTCTCGGGGAAGGAGATGCACGGCGGCGGAGCTTCAGGCGCGCGCGGGTCAGAACGGAACGGTGGCCGTCGGCACCATGGCGCGGCCGAGGCGAGGATCGCGGGCGGAGGCGGCCAGGACGGCGGCGCGGCAAGGCCACGCAGGGGCGAGTACACCGAGAGGCGCCAGAGGTCGTGGCGGCGTCCATGGCGGCCCCGAGAACCGGAGGCTACGAGGACGGCGGCTAGGGTTCGGCCGGGCCGCACGAGGAGGAGGCGCGTGACAAATCGATGCAGGGGAGGAGGTGCACCGGCGCAAGGGGGTCCCGGGGCGGTGCAGCCGGCAGCCGGGCAGGTCGGCGACGGCCGGAACCGGCGGCGGCGCGACGCCAGGAGAAGGGGATCGGGAGGAGCAAGTCGTGCGGGGGAGAGTGAGAGAGATTGGAGGGGGCGGCTCGGGTGGGAGTTATGGCCAGGGGTGGGCCTAGGTGGGTTAGGAGAGGTGGGCCGAGGCAGTTGTGCCCAGGGGCGATAGATAGCCCTTTTGCTTTTGTGTAATTCTTTTATTTCGTTTTTCTTCTGTTTGCAATTAGTTTAATAGGGTAGGCATTTTTATAAAATACAATGCATGCACTACAATTAGTATTGCATCATACAAGAGTGCCACAAAAAGAATTGGGCATTAATAAACTCTTTTAATAATTGTTTGGAATTTGCAAATGGCAATTGGTGTTGTCCTAGTGCCATAAAGAATTGTTTGGATTTTTCAGAGGCATAACAAATAACCACAATCACATGGACATGGCCCACTGATTATTAGTGATTTTATAAAAGTGTTTCACAATTTTTGGACAAGATTTAATTGCCACATGATTTTTAATATAACCCAAAAGGCATTTTTGAATGGGATCAAAAGCAAAGATGACCATGGCATGATTAGCACAGTGATTAGCAACAGTAATAGGCAACAGTAAAAGTGATTACTGTAGGTGATTACTGTAGCTTGACACCCGGGGTGTTACAAATCTCCCCCACTACAGGAATTCTCGTCCCGAGAATTTGAGTGGTAGAAGAAAAAAAATCCGTATTTTTCTCGAAGGCGAACTTCACATTCAGTAGTGGCTTCATGCTCAACATGATTTGACCACCGAACCTTAACGAACTCGACGGCGTTTCAGAGGTTATGGTGCAGTTCACCATCTCAACGAAGGGTGAAAAGTTGAACAACTTTAGTGCGACAATAGATTGCAGCCGCGGGGGTTTTCAACCAAACCATCACCAAAACAAGGTTGATGGTGACAACCTTGAGAATGTGTGGGTGAGGGTAGCAAGGAGCCCAACTCCTTCAACTTCGACGGTGATGTTAGGAGCCATCATGCCAACATGACACTGGCATCCGAGGGTTACGATGGATTATCGGGGTATGCGTAGCACATCGCGAGAATAAAAGAACGCATGAGAAGTCTCAAGAGGATAGGCATGCATTCGATGTCGATGACGGATTATAAAAAGGCGTACAGAGCATCAGGCATAAGCACAACATCTGATATCGGGTTGAATACCCCAAGGCAAATGACTTCGTGAATTACATACGAGGTCGAGCAAGAGGAATAACCTCGAAAACAGGAAGGTACAGGAGAGTCAGGTTTCGATCCTGTGGAACTGTGGGTTATGGGCCCACATTGAATAAGAAGGGTGGTGACATTTCATGCGATCATAGTGCATTGTTTGTCAGAGAATAGCTTGTTAACGATGTCGACAACAACATCGGCACCAAGGGCGAGGGAAGAAGAGAACCATTTTTCTGCTCGTTAAGACGAGGCGGACCAATTGGCAAGGTTCTCGTCCAAAGGTGGTTACCGAAAGGTTTTCAACGATAGCAACAGGTTATACTGATAGAGTGGTACACCGAGGTGTTTACAAAAGCAGGGAATCATCACTGCTCAGATAAGATACCTTTCAAGAAATATTAAACAGACCAATGAAAGGGAAAATGTGATGATACACAAGTACCAGATGTATATCCATCCCAAGGGAAGGCAGAGCACGATATACACGACCAACTGCATTGGCAGGGAGTCAAGGGAGGTTGTCGATGATAATACAAATCATCGAGGGGAAAGGATGGTATTCCACACGATGAATCCAATTGACACATGGAAGAAGCCAGGTAAGATTAGTCGGACAATAATCCACCGAAAATGGGGTGGTGTACAAGAATCTGGTCGGAGTATCGGTACTCAACCAAGAAGAAATAATGCAAAGGCATCAGATGGTAGAAGCATCGGAATAATTCGATGTTTGGATTCAAAGGAATCATGATTTCCAATAGGGAAGATCAGAAGCAAACGTTCTGACCATGGGTATACAAGTTGAACGGAGTTATACGAACAATCAACGAAGGTTTGATTTACCGTGATCCAGCTCATGTCCGGAATGACGTCTGAGGCAGAAGAATGAGTTCATAAGTTTAACTGATGACTGCGTGCACTCGCGCACACGATGACTTCCATAAGATCAGTATGGCAAGGACAAGGGATGTCGATGAAAAATACACAGGCATATGGAAGAAACCATAATGCAAGCAGGTAAGAAGAACCTCCTAAGCAGTAGGCTGCAGAGGATTATCGAGACATCGGAGAGTATTCCGGGGCATCCTGCAAACACAGGAGCATCGGGGAATGAAGGTACCGATAGCAAGGATGGGTATTTATCCACGGGGATTTACCGATGGTAGAGAATTATAAAGGCAATGGACACATAGGTACTCAAGAATTTATCGGAGAGTAATCTTCGGGATCTCCAGGTGAAACCAAGCGATCATCTGGAATGCAGGGCTCTCCGGGAGGAAAGGGGTACGAGAACCTAAAATCAGAGTTAGTAAAATCTTACCAGCAAGGATAAGAAGGTAGAATCCCAGAGTCATAGGTAAGAAGAAAAGGATCCTAATACCATAGATATCACACTAGTGACATCGATGTGGGCCCGTAAGCCAAACAGTAAGTTAGCAAAAATAGTTTTTCCAAATACTAGACTCAACTTCGACCAAGGAGTGGTTAGGGGGTTTCCTACAAGCAGTCGGCTCTGATACATACTTGTGACGCCCCCAAAATCGGACCGTGTACAGTAATCATACACGCAAGGTACACGATCTAGATCAGGGACTCACGGTGAGATATCACAACACAACTCTACAAATAAAATAATACAAGTTGTTTAATACAAGCCAGGGGCCACGAGGGCTCGAATAAAATAGCACGAGAGCACAAAGTTAGCGGAAGCAATAGTATTTAAGTACAGACACAAGGTACACATGATCTGCCTTAAGAAGGCGAGCACAAAAACAACAACGATCGAAAAGGCGAGGCCTCCTGCCTGGGAACCTCCGAACTACTCCTGGTCGACGGGGGAACTCGACGTCGTAGAAGGCATCGGGAAACTTCATGTTGCGGTGGTCGGCATCGGGGATCTCCTGCTCCAGGGCTCCAACATCGACTGCAGCGGCCGATCAGGAAAAACAAAAAGGGGGGAAATAAAGCAGGTGAGTATCTAGCATACCCGCGAGTCTTACGTCCGCTACTAAGCAATTATGCATTTGTATCAAATGGAAATGGGAGGCTGTATATAGTGGACTGCAAGGTAGAAATTAGAACAAGAATAAGAAGCTAGGCCTATCGAAGACTAGCATCTTCCGACGAGTCTTGAAGCATGAGGTAAGGATCAGCCAACAGTTCAATAGCATGAATGTAATAACAATGAAGCAGAAGTTGCTACAGCATTGTATAATAGTAAGTTGTAATAATTAATAATTATATATGCCTCCGAGATCCCCTCCTCGAAGTCCCTGCGAGGAAGAGAAACCGGAACCAACAGTTTAATAGTAGTAGTTTGTAGTAATAGGCGCTGGCTTCAGCATAAAGCGTGTTGTTACCGTGGACATGGCTATTCGAGTAGATTATCTTTCGTGCAGGGGCTGCACTACTGTTACCCTACATGCTCGGATCTCCCGTGTGGCGTACACCTTGTTAGGGAACACCACACCGAGGCTATCCGACACGCCGAGGCCCATCCTACGGCTCATTAGAGAGGTCCCCGCCGGTCTATAGCCCTAAGGGAAAGGGGGTCATGGGACTATCACCCCTCGCTCTCCGGGTCGTTGTGAGGAGGGTGAATTCCAGCGCCGCAGCGCGATCCGTCCCTGCCACAATGCTGAACTGGACGTCTTTCAGAGCTTTCGAACGAGACCACAACGCGGAGGTCCCACACCGTAATCCCACGTGGAGGTAGTGCGTATAGGGCACGTCGACCCACTCAAGTCATCCACCTGAACCGTTAAGCATTTTATTAATTTTCTATCGAGACAACCGTCATCGTTGTCCCTTACTGAATGAGTCGAGGTCAACGTCAGCAGTCAGGACCACCAGTAACGTCGGTTCCTACCCTGTCGTCCCACCAACTCGTGCGGTTACCAACAAGGTAAACCGTCCCCTTACCTTGTCTCGCGTTTGCTCCGAAGAGCTCGACTTTCATACAAAGGAAATCTTTCGGCCACGAGTAGTACCAGGCTCGCCGCACACCGGTGGAATACACCTGACCTGTCCTTCTGCTAAGATACCTTGCGTGGGCACCGTTGGGTCACCCGACCCCTTACCGTTAAGGACACCATTTGATTCGAGTGCCTACCATCAAGTGAAACTAGGAGGAATCACCCTCGATGGCACACTGGAAGAGGTTCGACAGAGACGTTAGCGGAATGAACTAAAGAGGAATATTCTCGTATCACCCCGGTGGTGCCGAGACACCAGCGGAATGAACTAAAGAGTAATACCCTCATATCATCCAAGTGATGCTACGCTACTGAGCCGACGAGAGTGAAATACGAGTCCGTCCACTCGTAAGTCAAACTCAAAGCGACTCGGCAGAGTCTCGCTATTGTAGGTCCCCTAGGGCGTCTGCATTGATCCGTACCTGTTGCAGTTATAATATTTGGTAATCCGCGTTCACTCACCAGAGTGATCACGGTCCGCTATTCTAAACCTAGCTAACAATGCGCAGGGTTTACTGCTGAATATTATATATATTTATAGGCAGCATAGGGTAAAGGAAGCTACATCAAGGGGTGTCGGGACCCGTGGTTAGCGTATGCAAGTCCCGCTACGACATAGTCATATGGAGAGCCGAGAACCGTACCCACTTGTCTAAGCAGAGAAGTCCAAGCACAGAACGTTCTCGGAAAGCATCGTACATGAGGGGCATCCCATCCAGGCTGGATGATCAACTGAGATGGGTCCTCATCGTCCGCACACAAGTCTAATGATATGGGTGATGAACTCCCATATTCAAAGACAAGTCGCCTCAATCATACTATCGACTATCTCATAACCCTTACATAGACTTACTCCAGCCCGATCACTTAGTCGGGGTCTAGGGTAGGCTCGATCATACATCAAAGTGTGCACGAGACAGGGTCTCGAACAATTGCATCGCGATGCCCCAAGCTGCGCACATCTAAGGGCCACTTGGTGTATAAAAGACCGCCAGCCAGATCACAACTAAGGTTTAGAAAACCCATACAAAGACATGCATGTTATAAACATACACGCATCACACATGCCTTGTATGAACAGCAGGTCTCATTGCAATTCTCTACAAAGTATACATTTTTTTATAACTCTCACAGAGTGTACACATAGATCACAAACATGTGATCCAACATTACAACAAACAAGCGGAAGCAAAGTAGGTCTGAGTACAGACAAGTCTAACAAATGGCTTAAGAAGCCTTATTTAAACACAAGCCCTCCACGAGGGAACCAGTCGTCTGACTGGGACTACACTATCTTGGTCTTTAGTCGTCGAGCTCGATGAAGAAGCCACCTTCGGGGTCAGTGGGTTCATCTATAACATACAATAAGCAAACATGAGTACAAAGTCGTACTCAGCAAGACTTACGTAGGAGCTATACTACTCATGCACATGTATCAAGGTAAAGGGAGGTGGGGTTCAATTGCAGAAGTGCCAGCTTTGACTTGGCTAGTCCTGAACTACGAGTACCAGACTTGAGGTAAGAAGCGTACACGAGTCCACTACATTCTCCAACCAAATACACCACTATGGTGCCTTCCTCGACTTCCCCACGAGAAAGCACGCCATAGCACTCACTCTTATCTTGGCAAGTTTTATTAGTATCCGATTCAAGTTGTCTAATAATCAGGCACAGTTTTCCAAGTAGTCCCTTACCGCGGACGCTGTTATTCGAATAGTTTATTAACCCTGCATGGGTGTACTGCTACACACATGAAACCATCAGTTACCGCCGGGATCTCGTCACCCTTCAAGCGGGTGTCGGCGATGATAATCTCCACAACTTTTACCTCACAGCCAACTCAAGTTCAATGAAGACGCCTATCTGGGATGGTTTCCACATTCCTAACCCGGTCGGTCTACCGAAGTGGTCCCAGAAAATGTGTGCGTGGTGCATAAGCCGGTCTCGGTTGAGCCGTTCTCTCACCCTGCATCTTGGCCACAAACCTACCAGAACTCTGAACTACTGCAACTCATTGAACTGCGGAGGGGTGAGTTAATAGGTTGAGCGGGGATCCGTTTTCCCAACATGTGGTAGTACTCTTCAGCTTGGATCACCACACGAGAACTCGGGCTTAAGGCGGTGTTCAACGAGACAACCCACTATGTACTCCTACACAGCCTCTCATCGCTCACCTTGTATTAGGGTAGATTCACCAACACATTTCCAGCATCATCAACATGATCACTACCATCCCGACTCACATAACAGTATCAACCTTGTACCACTCTAAGCATGCAATAAGCAGTAACAGTTGCAGGGGTCACATGATATCAAACAACTCCTACATTTGCTAGGATTGTGGTTTGCCTACTACTGTGACAAAATGATAGGTCATGCAAAGGAATGGGTTCATCTATGCGGTAGAAACGCATCATGGTAATCATCCTAAACAATGCATAAGCGAGACATGAGAGGGAAGTGGGATTTTATCGACATGATCAATGGGGGTTTGCTTGCCTTGCTGACGAGGTTCGGTATCGGGGTCTTCAACGAAGGGGGCAGCCTCCTGTTCCGGTTCCACCTCTACTCGACAAACAACAAGCAAGGGAGCACAATAAGTACAATGCACAATCACATGGTTGAAGGTTGAAACTTGATGTATATGCTTCTGATTTATGAGGCAATTCCATTTAAATGGAGTATATTGCAAATGAAATTACAAATTCAAACTCCAATTTGAATTCATTTTAGCCAAGTTACAAATGCTATTGTTTGAGCAATGCAACTCATTTTGAAATTTGTATGATATGCCTCTGATGTTCAAATGAAATGTGGCATGTTGTTAAGATTCAAATTGCAAAAGCATTTGAATTTAATTTGATTAAATTCCAATTAAACCAAATAGCAAATGCTACTGGTCCCATTTTAAATTCAACTCAAACATAGTTGAAAGTTGGATATTTGGATAGATTATTTTCTCCTGATCATTTTTCATATATTATATGTTAAATTTGGAGTTAATATGAATTTACTATGAATTTCCAAAGTTTCAGCCTTTTCTGGATTTTCTGGAATTGATTTAAATAGAAAAACTGATTTACTGCATCAGCATGAGGTCATGCTGGCGTCAGGGGGCCTCTGACCACTGGTACCCACATGTAAGTGACTCTATTGTTTAATTACACTGATTAACTTTGATTTAAACTTAACAGGGGATTAGCAGGGGGGCTGGCCCACATGTCAGGGTCACTGACAGGTGGGGCCAGGGGGGTTAAGCACTGGGTTAAGCTCTAATGGCGTCGACGGCGGTACTGTTCGCCGAAGAACTCGTCGGAGTTGCAAATCGGGCACGGGAGGGGAAAGGATTGCACCATCTTGCTCAGCATCGTCGTCCGCATCGAATGGACCCGTCCAGAGCTTCAGGGGGTCACCGGAGCGTCGCCGGCGTCGACGACGGCGGAAGCAGAAGCTAGGGCTGCGTTGGGGAGGGGGCAAACGGGCACCATTTGGGGTGGCGAGTGGCGCGTTGTGAAGCTAGCGCACGCATGAGCCATACGCACGCTCTGGGCAACGACAGGGGCACGGGAGCAAGGGGGGCATCGTCCATGGCGGCGACCTTCCTCTACTCTCTTGGCGGAATCGGCTAGGGGGGGATTGAGGAGCCGCAAGGTTGGGGGTTCTTCTCACCAGGAGGTGGTGAACGCAACGGCACAGGCGGTGGAGGCGGAGAGGCTTCAACGGCGACGAATTCGGCGGAGTTGGCTTGCGGGTCCAGCGGCGACGTGGATACGATTCCGGCGGCTACAGAGCGTCCGAGCTCGATTCCTTCTGCACGGAGACGAAGTCGAGGACGGCGAGGAGGATAGACAACACGGCGCAGCTCGGGGACGACGTTGGCCACGCGGTCTTCAGGCCATGGCGACGACGGCGTCCTGTTCTTCGCGGGGCTCAGCGAGAGAGAGGAGGATAGGCACTGGGGAGGGGGGGAATGGACGCACGGCGTCTCCAGCGTCTCCGTGGGGTGGCTAGAAGGCGCGGAAGGGGCAGGTGGCGTCTGGAGAGGCGGCGACGTGCACGGCTACCTCGGTGGAATTCCACCGAGCAGCTTGGAGGCGCGGGATCGGGGAAGAAGACCCATGTGCCCTTTTGGGCCGGCTGGGCTGGATGGGCCGGCTTCGCCTAGGCGTCAGGTAAGATTTTCTCTATTTTCTTTTCTGTTTAATCTTTCCTTTCTGTTTTTCTTTTCTGTAATTTGTTTTGCTGTGCTAAAAAAATAGCTAGGCATTTTATTAAATGCTAAAACTTTTTACATGGCCTCATAATAATATATACTAGCCAATTGCAAAGTTTGGCATTTTTTGTAAAATTCAAAATATTTGAATCTTAAATCAAATAGGGGTTTTTGAATTAATCCAAGGTCCTGTTTGAATATTTGAAAAATCCTTGAGCATGGGGTACGTCCCACATCACTTGATATGTGATCACACTAATTTATAAGACTTTTCAAAAATCAAACATGAATTTTTGGAGAAGATTTATTTCTGGTCTTTTGAATTAATTCATCTGGGGGGGTTCCTTCTCCCTTTTGAGTTTGAATTTGATTTCAATTGATTTCTGTTGAAATTTTTAACATGATCCTAGCACATTACCTAACAGAGGGTTCTGACAACTCGCCCCCACTCAACAGAATCTCATCCCGAGATTCAGAAGTCTGCGGGAGGAAGGTGGGGTACTCTGTACGGAGACAGTCTTCTCTTTCCCACGTGGCTTCTCTCTCAGAGTGGTGTGACCATTGCACTTTCAGAAACTTAATCTTCTGACGACGAGTGACACGCTCTGCGGAATCGAGAATACGAACGGGGTATTCTCGATAAGAAAGGTCATCTTGGAGATCAAGCGTTTCATGGTCGACTTCGCGGATGGAGTCCTTGAAGCAACGCCTGAGTTGGGACACATGGAATACATCCTGTACTCGGGGTTTCTGAACAGTTTAGGGGTGTTCGACATCGTCGTCCATATAGGAGTTCAAAAGGAGCCATGTTCAGACTAGACTGGAAACTATTGTTATAAGCAAATTCGGCGAATGGAAGAGACTTCTCCCAATTCTTTCCGAATGAGATAACACAAGCTCTGGCATGTCTTCAAGAATTTTGTTAACCCTTTCGACTTGACCACTAGACTAAGGATGGAAAGCTGTACTAAAGGAGAGATGAGTTCCCATAGCATTCTGAAAGCTTCCCCAGAATCTAGAGGTGAAAAGGCTACGACGATCAGAATTGATTTCCAAAGGAACACCGTGAAGGGATACAATTCTAGAGACGTACAAGTCCGCTAACTGTCTAGCAGTTATAGACTCGCGAACGGGCAGGAAGTGAGCAACTTTGGAAAGCCTATCTATCACAACGAAGATTGCATCATTTCCTTTCTGGGTTTTTGGAAAGCCCGTGATGAAATCTATAGTGACTTTGTCCCATTTCCACTCTGGAATAGTCAAAGGTTGAAGTGTACCAGCAGGTCTTTGATGTTCGGCCTTAATGCGACGACAAACATCACATTCGGCAATGAACTGAGCAATTTGTCGGGTCATCCTGGTCCACCAAAATCTCTGGCGTAGGTCTCGGTACATCTTTGTGCTACCAGGATGAATCGAAAGGGGTGTGTCATGGGCCACCTTAAGAATTAGCCTCCTAAGATTGTGTTTTCGTGGTACAACCAATCGAGTGCCAAAGAAAATGACACCTTGATCATTTATGGAGAAACATTTAGCAACTCCGCTAGCAATGTTCTTCTTGATCTCTCGAATACCACTATCACGTTTCTGGGCGGCTATAATTTTATCCTCAAGGGTTGGTTTCGCCACCAAGGTAGAAAGATAGCCATGAGGAACAATCTCAAGATTGAGTTTGCAAAATTCCTCATGAAGAAGTGGTTGATACTGTTGTAACATGAGGTTGTTACAATACGACTTACGACTTAGTGCATCAGCCATGACATTGGCTTTTCCTGGGGTGTAAGAAATTCCTACGTCGTAATCTTTTATCAACTCAATCCAGCGTCTTTTCCTGAGATTAAGATCTGGCTGGGTGAATATGTATTTGAGGCTTTGGTGGTCGGAAAAGATCTCACAACGATTACCAAGGAGGTAATGTCGCCAAGTTGTTAGGGCATGAACTATGGCAGCGAGTTCAAGGTCGTGGGTAGGATAGTTCTCTTCATGTGGCCGCAACTGGCGTGAAGCATAAGCTACCACATGTCTATCTTGCAGAAGTATGCATCCTAACCCTTGCCGTGATGCGTCACAAAAGATCTCGAAGTCCTTTTTGGTGTCTGGAGGTGCAAGTACGGGTGCAGAAGTCAATCTTCTTTTTAGCTCTTGAAAGCTTTCCTCGTACTTGGGAGTCCATAGGAATTTCTTATCTTTCTTGAGGAGTTCAGTTAGAGGTTTTGCAACTTTAGAAAAGTTCTCGACAAAGCGGCGGTAATAGCTGGCTAGGCCAAGAAAACTCCTAACTTGCTTAACCGATTCAGGTGGAGTCCAGTCAAGGATGGCCTGAACTCTCTCAGGATTCACAGCAATGCCTTTTGCAGAAATCACGTGGCCTAAGTAGGTCACTTCTGGTAGCCAAAATTCACACTTGGAGAATTTAGCATACAGGCGATGCTCTCTAAGTTTCATCAATACCAGCCTTAGGTGTTCGGCATGTTCTTCTTCGTTCTTCGAGTAGATGAGAATGTCATCGAGATAAACTACAACAAATTTATCTAGGTACTCCATGAAGATTGAATTCATCATGCGTGAGAAAGTGGCGGGGGCATTGGTTAAACCAAAGGACATGACGGTGTACTCGTAAAGACCATAACGAGTAGTGAAAGCCGTTTTTGGAATGTCCTCGTTTCGGATTTTGATTTGATGATAACCTAATCTTAAGTCCATCTTGGAGAAGACAGAGGATCCAGCAAGTTGATCATAAAGATCATTGATCCTGGGCAATGGGTACTTGTTCTTTATCGTCGCTAAATTTAGCGGGCGATAGTCTACGCACATCCTTTCATTTCCATCTTTCTTCGTTACGAACAGAACGGGGCAACCCCATGGCGATGAGCTAGGGCGGATGAAGCCTTTTTCCAACAAAGCTTCAAGTTGGGTTTTAAGCTCAGCTAACTCACGTGGGGCCATTTTGTATGGGCGTCTGGAAATTGGTGCGGTTCCTGGCATAAGATCTACTATGAACTCTACACATCTGTCGGGTGGCATGCCCGGCAGCTCTTCAGGAAAGACATCCGGGAAGTCATGAACCACCGGAATATCTTCAAGTTCGGGAAGGGAAAGTACATTCAAAGAATGCACCTGGGTTCTTGTTCTGGGTGAGGTATAGTTGACTGTCTTGCCTGAAGGGTGGGTTAGTTTCACGGATTTTCCTTTGCAATCCAGGTAGGCATTCTGCCTGGATAGCCAATCCATGCCAAGGATTACATCGATGTCTGAAGACTTGAGGGCTATGATTGAAGCAAGGAATACTAAACCCTCAATTGCAATTTGATTACCATGGCTTACTCTATTAGTTTGCCATCTTGACCCTGGAGTTTGAATAATCATGGGGGTGGACTATTCAACAAAGGATAACTCATGACGAAGTGCATAACTTTCCGACATGAATGAATGAGATGCTCCTGGGTCGAAAAGAACGGAAGTAGGAACATAATTGACTGGGAGCGTACCAAGAATGACGTCAGAAGTGTCGTCAGTCTCTTCTGCTGATATCTGGTTCACACGTCCACGATTGGAGGGAGGAGCGGGTTTGGTGGTGTAGACCTTCTAGGGTGGCTTGCCACGACCATTGTTGTTGCCTCCGGCACGGGGTGGAGCATTCTGGATCTGGAGCTGGTTCTGGGGACACTCGCGGGAGTAGTGGCATGCCTGACCACACTTGTAGTAGGCTCCAAAGACAGTGCGTGGAGCTGGGTTGTTCGGTGGAGCTGGGTGGAACGAAGCTGGTGGACGAGGCGCCACATCGGATGACCTCGGTGGGTTGTTCTGGCGAAACATACTGTTGGGGATCCAGATCTTGCGCTTCTAAGAGCCTGAACTGGATGAAACATCATCTCTAGGGTGTTTGCGGAAGTCATTGGGGGTGTTCATGTCCTCTGCCTTGATGGCCTTGTTGACAAGGACCTGGAAGGTGGCAAAGTCATGCAGGATGAGCTCACGACGGAGTCCAGAATTGAGTCCACGACGGAACCTCTCTTGCTTCTTGGCCTCGGAGGAGACCTCTTCAGTAGCATAATGAGCCAGTCGGTTGAACTGACGACTAAACTCGTCAACAGTCCTTCTTCCTTGGGTGAGGTTGCAAAACTCCTCACGCTTGCGGTCCATAAGACCCTTTGGAATGTGGTGCTCACGGAATGAAGTGCAGAACTCATCCCAAGATGTGGGCGGTCCATCGGGACGCATGTTCAGGAAATTCTCCCACCAAGAGCTAGCTGCACCCTCGAGGTGATAGGTGGCATAGCTGACCTTGTCACCATCTGCAACATGGCCTGCGTGGAGCTTCCTCTCGATGCTGCGAAGCCAGTCATCGGCATCAAGGGGCTCGGTGGAGTAGCTGAAAACCGGGGGATGAAGCCGGATGAAGTCGTTCAAAGACACCAACTCGTTGCGCTGCTGAGTGGTATTGCGGGCAATGACCTCCAGCAAATGGTGAGAGTCTCGGCGGTTCCTCTCAACCTCCATCAGAACCTGAGCCATCGTGGGTGGGGGTGGAAGATTGCCTTCCTCCGGTTCATTCCCACGACCATGGGAACGACCAAGCTGGCCACGGGTTCCTTGAGACATCCTGAAGGTGAAAACCAAAGTCAAACAGAGTTGATTGGAAGAGTCTAAACGAGGTATTGAGGTACTGGAAGAATTACAGAGAAAAGGAAGTAACCATCTTGACAACATGGTGATAAAAGCGTACAAGCCATATATTCCCAAGCTGTCATACAAACCATACATCGTTTTAGTACAATCTCCAAGCTAATACAAACGTGATGAAGATGATACATCCTTCAGAGGCACTCTGACTCCCTATACATTATTTATCTAAGCCTCTGGAACTTAGAACACCTTGCGTACAATATACTAAAGATACTACTACATCCTCACTAAGTAAGACCACAGGCGGTCTCACTCATCTCCATCTCCATAGTAGTCCTCGTAAAAGTTACCCGCGTAACCCGGTAGCTGAAGGTGACCATCGGAAAACACGGAGGCCTGTGGACCCTGATATCCATTTGGGCAAGGATGGGGCCTAGGTCCAGCGTAGGGTGGAAGCAAAGGACCACGGGGTGGAAAAATGCCTCCAATCTCAGGCCAAGCAACTCGAGAAGGCATCTGCGTCCTGACTGGGTAGATAGCATCATACTCCACTGATCCAACACTCACAAAATGAGCCAGGAGTGCAAGTGCTCGATACAGACGAACACGGGTGGCGTGAAGCTCAAAACGAAGGGCACGTGCATAACGATCTCTATCACAAGTGTGTCGAGCAGTGATCTGAAGCAAAGGATCCTCCAAAGAGTGATCTGTGTACAGTCCGGTGTAATACCCCTCTTCTCCTGGAAGTGCAGCAGGGATATACCGGAAAGATGTGTCTCCAAGCAAAGCGTGCTCCTCTCTCAGCAGGGTAATACATGAGTATGCAGCATCCTGCACAGCCATGTTCCCAGTCATGCCAATGCCATGTCCAAAGTGGATAGGCTGAGTGACTCCATTGTGGTGCGGGTAGATCCTGACAATGCAGTGGAACTGGGTCTGGTTGAAGTCAAGGAACTTCTCCTCAACTGTGTACTCAGGGTACCATCGGTATCCAATGAAGGACATCATCTCGATCAGCATGGCGGGATGGCCACGCACTCCGAGGCACCTAGTCAAACGAACAATCTTCCGAGGGGGAAGATCTGCCATCTGAAACAGAAAGAAGGAGTTTGCAAATGCATCAGATTATGAAGAAACCTGGAATGACTCGGACAGCATAACGGTTGTAATTGTAAGAAATGTCTTTTCTTGCAATGTAGAAACAACACTTACATACGATGTAAGAAATCAGGAAGCACAACAACTCTAGTAAACCGAACACAACCTTCCTATGGCTATAAGGAAGCAAACAACGAGATGTTCTAATCAGACAAAGGTGAGCCTAGTCCTATCTTCCCGTAGAATAAGATGAGGGTGACTCAGAACTCAGAATGATGAGGGTAAGGAGAAAAAAGAAGCCTTACGTTGTTCCCTTATATACCCAGAGTAACTATATAACTATAGCAAGCTAGACTCGACTTCGGCCAAGGCTGATAATCCTACAGTCAAACCTGGCTCTGATACCAAGTCTGTCGGGAACCGGGGTTAGCGTATGCAAGTCCCGCTACGACATAGTCATATGGAGAGCCGAGAACCGTACCCACTTGTCTAAGCAGACAAGGCCAAGCACAGAACGTTCTCGGAAAGCATCGTACGTGAGGGGCATACCATCCAGGCCGGATGATCAACTGAGATGGGTCCTCATCGTCCGCACACAAGTCTAATGATATGGGTGATGAACTCCCATATTCAAAGAGAAGTCGCCTCAACCATACTATCGACTATCTCATAACTCTTACATAGACTTACTCCAGCCCGATCACTTAGTCGGGGTCTAGGGCGGGCTCGGTCATACATCAAAGTGTGCACGAGACAGAGTCTCGAACAATCGCATCGCGATGCCCCAAGCTGCGCACATCTAAGGGCCACTTGGTGTATAAAATACCGCCAGCCAGATCACAACTAAGGTTTCGAAAACCCATACAAAGGCATGCATGTTATAAACATACACGCATCACACATGCCTTGTATGAACAGCAGGTATCATTGCAATTCTCTACAAAGTATACATTATTTTATAACTCTCACAAAGTGCACACATAGATCACAAACATGTGATCCAACATTACAACAAACAAGCGGAAGCAAAGTATGTCTGAGTACAGACAAGTCTAACAAATGGCTTAAGAAGCCTTATTTAAACACAAGCCCTCCACGAGGGAACCAGTCGTCTGACTGGGACTACACTAGCTTGGTCTTCAGTCGTCGAGCTCGATGAAGAAGCCACCTTCGGGGTCAGTGGGTTCATCTAAAACATAGAATAAGCAAACATGAGTACAAAGTCGTACTCAGCAAGAGTTACATAGGAGCTATACTACTCATGCACATGTATCAAGGTAAAGGGAGGTGGGGTTCAATTGCAGAAGTGCCAGCTTTGACTTGGCTAGTCCTGAACTACGAGTACCAGACTTGAGGTAAGAAGCGTACACGAGTCCACTACATTCTCCAACCAAATACACCACTATGGTGCCTTCCTCGACTTCCCCACAAGAAAGCACACCATAGCACTCACTCTTATCTTGGCAAGTGTTATTAGTATCTGGTTCAAGTTGTCTAATAATCAGGCACAGTTTTCCAAGTAGTCCCTTACCGCGGACGCGGCTATTCGAATAGTTCATTAACCCTGCAGGGGTGTACTGCTACACACATGAAACCATTAGTTACCGCCGGGATCCCGTCACCCTTCAAGCGGGTGTCGGCGATGATAATCTCCACAACTTTTACCTCACAGCCAACTCAAGTTCAATGAAGACGCCTATCTGGGAGGGTTTCCACATTCGTCACCCGGCCGGTCTACCGAAATGGTCCCAGAAGATGTGTGCGTGGTGCATAAGCCGGAATCGGTTGAGCTGTTCTCTCACCCTGCATCCAGGCCACAAACCTACCAGAACTCCGAACTACTGCGACTCATTGAACTGAGGAGGGGTGAGTTAATAGGTTGAGCGGGGATCCGTTTGCCCAACATGTGGTAGTACTCTTCAGCTTTGATCACCACACGAGAACTCGGGCTTAAGGCGGTGTTCAACGAGACAACCCACTGTGTACTCCTACACAGCCTCTAATCTTTCACCTTGTATTAGGGTAGATTCACCAACACATTTCCACCATCATCAACATGATCACTACCATCCCGACTCACATAACAGTATCAACCTTGTACCACTCTAAGCATGCAATAAGCAGTAACAGTTGCAGGGGTCACATGATATCAAACAACTCCTACATTTGCTAGGATTGTGGTTTGCCTACTACTGTGACAAAATGATAGGTCATGCAAAGGAATGGGTTCATCTATGCGGTAGAAACGCATCATGGTAATCATCCTATACAATGCATAAGCGAGACATGAGAGGGAAGTGGGATTTTATCGACATGATCAATGGGGGTTTGCTTGCCTTGCTGACGAGGTTCGGTATCGGGGTCTTCAACGAAGGGGGCAACCTCATGTTCCAGTTCCACCTCTACTCGACAAACAACAAGAAAGGGAGCACAATAAGTACAATCCACAATCACATGGTTGAAGTTTGAAACTTTATGTATATGCTTCTAATGTGTTAGGCAATTCCATTTAAATGGAGTATATTGCAAATGAAATTGCAAATTCAAACTCCAATTTGAATTCATTTTAGCCAAGTTACAAATGCTATTGTTTGAGCAATGCAACTCATTTTGAAATTTGTATGATATGCCTCTGATGTTCAAATGAAATGTGGCATGTTGTTAAGATTCAAATTGCAAAAGCATTTGAATTTAATTTGATTAAATTCCAATTAAACCAAATAGAAAATGCTACTGGTCCCATTTTAAATTCAACTCAAACATAGTTGAAAGCTGGATATTTTGATAGATTATTTTCTCCTGATCATTTTTCATATATTATATGTTAAATTTGGAGTTAATATGAATTTTCTATTAATTCCCAAAGTTTCAGCCTTTTTTGGATTTTCTGGAATTGATTTAAATAGAAAAACTGATTTACTGCATCAGCATGAGGTCATGCTGGCGTCAGGGGGCCTCTGACCACTGGGACCCACATGTAAGTGACTCTGTTGTTTAATTACACTGATTAACTTTGATTTAAACTTAACAGGGGATTAGCAGGGGGGCTGGCCCACATGTCATGGTCACTGGCAGGTGGGGCCAGGGGGGTTAAGCACTGGGTTAAGCCCTAATGGCGTCGACGGCGGTACTGTTCGCCGGAGAACCCGTCGGAGTTGCAAATCGGGCATGGGAGGGGAAAAGGAGTGCACCATCTTGCTCAGCATCGTCGTCTGCATCGAATGGACCCGTCCAAAGCTTCAGGGGGTCACCGGAGCGTCGCCGGCGTCGACGACGGCGGAAGAAGAAGCTAGGGCTGCGTCGAGGAGGAGGAAAACGGGAACCATTTGGGGTGGCGAGTGGCGCGTTGTGAAGCTAGTGCACGCATGAGCCATACGCACGCTCTGGGGCAACGACAGGGGCACGGGAGCAAGGGGGCATCGTCCATGGCGGCGACCTTCCTCTGCTCTCATGGCGGAATCGACTAGGGGGGATTGAGGAGCCGCAAGGTTGGGAGTTCTGCTCACCAGGAGGTGGTGAACGCAACGGCACAGGCGGTGGAGGCGGAGAGGCTTCAACAGCGACGAATTCGGTGGAGTTGGCTTGCGGGTTCGGCGGCGACGTGGAGAAGATTCCGGCGGCTACAGAGCTTCCGAGCTCGATTCCTTCTGCACGGAGACGAAGTCGAGGACGGCGAGGAGGATGGACAACACGGCGCAGCTCGGGGACGACGTTGGCCAAGCGGGCTTCAAGCCATAGCGACGGCGGCGTACTATTCTTCACGGGGCTCAGCGAGAGAGAGGAGGATAGGCACTGGGAGGGGGGGAATGGACGCACGGCGTCTCCAGCGTCTCTGTGGCGTGGCTAGAAGGCGCGGGAGGGGCAGGTGGCGTCTGGAGAGGCGGCGACAAGCACGGCTAGCTCGGTGGCATTCCACCGAGCAGCTTGGAGGCGCAGGATCGGGGAAGAAGACCCCTGTGCCCTTTTGGGCCGGCTGGGCTGGATGGGCCATCTTCGCCTAGGCGTCAGGTAAGCTTTTCTCTATTTTCTTTTCTGTTTAATCTTTCCTTTCTGTTTTTCTTTTCTGTAATTAGTTTTGCTGTGCTAAAAAAATAGCTAGGCATTTTCTTAAATTCTAAAACTTTTTACATGGCCTCATAATAATATATACTAGCCATTTGCAAAGTTTGGCATTTTTTTAAAATTCAAAATATTTGAATCTTAAATCAAATAGGGGTTTTTGAATTAATCCAAGGTCCTTTTTGAATATTTGAAAAATCCATGAGCATGGGGTTGGTCCCACATCACTTGATATGTGTTCACACTCATTTATAAGACTTTTCAAAAATCAAACATGAATTTTTGGAGAAGATTTATTTCTGGCCTTTTGAATTAATTCATCTGGGGGGTTCCTTCTCCCTTTTGAGTTTGAATTTGATTTCAATTGATTTCTTTTGAAATTTTTAACATGATGCAAGATGACTTTGATCCTAGCACATTACCTAACAGAGGGTTCTGACAAGGGGCGACAAAAACATGCTATGCAATTGAATAGGATTGTAACATAGCAGCAGCAGTAACCATGCCTAGTGCAAGAAATGTACGGAAAAGATAAACGATATCTAGGGAAGGAAAATGGCTCTGCTTGCCTGGAAGCTCGACGGTAGAGGTACGGTCGTCGGCGTAGTAGTCGTACTCGGCAGCGATGTATTCGATAGCAGCGGGGTCTACCGGAGAACAAGGGGGGAGAAACAATAAATACACAACAATAATAGCGATACAAATATATGACATTGAAGATACAAAGCAACGGGGCTCTAACTCAGTGTTCGGTGAATTTTCCGGAGTAGGAATTTATCCGGGGATAACTCATCGATACCGGTTGATTACCGGACAGATGATCCGGAAGGGGAAGGTTCCATGTCTGCAGTGTTAGAGACAACTGACAGACATGTGGATAGTGTATCCGTGATCGTTGATCCTTTTTGAACAACTTTCATGTTCAGAACATTTTCATCCGGACAGTTTTACCGGCACCGGGAATTACCGGCTGTATTCACTGGAGAGGGTATGTTCCACGTTCGGTATGTTATAGGGGTGTGGCGGGGGTATGGGTAGCGTATTCATATTTGTCATATTTTTCTGATCAACTTTGATATATAGATTATTTTCATCGGAGTTACGGATTAAAAGATATTGATTTTTTAAGTTTAAGCTATTTTAAACAAAATTCTGGATTAATTTAATCAATTAATCTAACATTATTCAGAATAGTAAATTTGACTGGTCAACCCTAACAGCAGGGACCCACATGTCATGGGCTGGAGCCTTTGACTGGTCAAACTGACCAGGGGGTCCCACATGTCATAGACTCCCAATAGATATCTCTAAAATTACTAAGCCTCAGAATTTGTTATTGTTTAGCCCTCTTGTAAATTTAATAACTAATTGATTAAGCCTCAAACAAATATGTACCAAATACATTTGCTGATCTGGGTTATGTACACAACATTCCCTTGACATTTGCATTAATTATAAGAATCAATAACATAAAGTTTTGGGCTTAGGAATTGGTTAAGATAATATTTATGATTTAGCAGAAATTTGCTAAGTCTCGGAAAAAAATTAACATAAAGTAGCATTTTGCAAGATTTATTGTGATCAATCCCTTCATAATTTGAAGTTGGTCCAATGTAATGAAATCATCTTTGGCATGTCTAGTCTCGGGATCCATAACTTTTATCTTTGTTGAATTTCGTCTGCTCTTATATTGTCGTGTGTAAAGGGGGCATCCAGTGTGGTATTTAGCACTTGGCAAATTTTCAGTCCTAACAACATTCAGCAGCAACTGCAGCTGAATTCTTCATCGACAACAGCAAGCAGCAATTTACAGCAGCAACAACACATCTCCAGCAAGCAGAGTACAACATCAGCAGCACGCAGCCGGCGGCAGCAGTGCACGGCCAGGGAGCTTACAGGGGGGATTGGGCGTCGCGGTGTCTCGGGGAAGGAGATGCACGGCGGCGGAGCTTCAGGCGCGAGCGGGTCAGAGCGGCGCGGTGGTCGTCGGCACCATGCGGCGGCCGAGGCGAGGAGCGCGGGCGGAGGCGGCCAGGACGGCGGCGCGGCAAGGCCACGCAGGGGCGAGTACACCGAGAGGCGCCGGAGGTCGCGGTGGCGTCCATGGCGGCCCCGAGCACCGGAGGCGACGAGAACGGCGGCTAGGGTTCGGCCGGGCCGCATGAGGAGGAGGCGCGTGACAAATCGATGCAGGGGAGGAGGTGCACCAGCGCAAGGGGGTCCCGGGGCGGTGCAGGTCGGCGGCGGCCGGAACCGGTGGCGGCGCGACGCTAGGAGAAGGGGATCGGGAGGAGCAAGTCATGCGGGGGAGAGAGAGAGAGATTGGAGGGGGGCGGCTCGGGTGGGAGTTATGGCCAGGGGTGGGCCTAGGTGGGTTAGGAGAGGTGGGCCGAGGCAGTTGTGCCCAGGGGCGATAGATAGCCCTTTTGCTTTTGTGTAATTCTTTTATTTCCTTTTTCTTCTGTTTGCAATTAGTTTAATAGGCTAGGCATTTTTATAAAATACAATGCATGCACTACAATTAGTACTGCATCATACAAGAGTGCCACAAAAAGAATTGGGCATTAATAAACTCTTTTAATAATTGTTTGGAATTTTCAAATGGAAATTGGTGTTGTCCTACTGCCATAAAGAATTGTTTGGATTTTTCAGAGGCATAACAAATAACCACAATCACATGGACATGGCCCACTGATTATTAGTGATTTTATAAAAGTGGTTTCACAATTTTTGGACAAGATTTAATTGTCACATGATTTTTAATATAACCCAAAATGCATTTTTGAATGGGATCAAAAGCAAAGATGATGATGGCATGATTAGCACATTGATTAGCAACAGTAATAGGCAATAGTAAAAGTGATTACTGTAGGTGATTACTATAGCTTGACACCCGGGGTGTTACAACATCACATTAAGATAGCTCTTGGATATATTTGACCATCCATATATTTGTGTAGGACCACATTATGAACTGGACTTTAGGAAGAAATATGATAGAAGTGCAAAAAAGCTAACGAAAGAACACACTATCGAACTCTTGAAACTTCCATAGTGCTTTGTCTCAGAAAGATGCAGCTCCAGCTCACTAGAAAATTGGTAGGAGAAACCGCCTGACGCGTGGCTGCAATGAGAAGTAATATTCCTACAATATGTAGAAACAATATAAGTAATTCAGATAGATTCTATAGAGTCAAAAATACAGGGAGGAGGTAGACATATGTATAAGCCCATCTCCAATAGAAAACAGACGACCGAGTCGAGGACCTCGTAGATGACGATTAACAGCTAACACATATAAATCCTTGATGAGCACTGGAAGACTCCATAGACACGGCAAATAAGTTGCTGCAACAAGGAAGCCGAGCCCAAGCAGTAAATGAGTAGTTCATTATCGTGCATGAACTAAATGTTGTTTTCATTATTAGAAAATAAGAGAGATGCTATCTAGATATCAAGTCTAGAGGTGAAGTCAGTGGAGGCCAGGTCAGAGAGCAATGGCGACGAGGAAAATCTAAACAGAGTGAAGGCTGAGGCCAACATGCGTCTAGGGTTTCCATGGCACATCGTTCAACCGTACCTAAGGGTTAACTCCTAACACTGGCTCCACCTCGACCGGGGATATAGATGGATGGCTTATTTCTCTTCCTGAAATGAACCACATATTCAAAAACAAATCTGGTGGATGAAAACAACTGAATGGAGTAATGGACTAATTATTAGAAATCAATTATATACAAGAAATAAATATAGAATTTGGCTCTACCGAGTAGAGGACCTCTTAGATGCATCCAGGGTTTCCATGGCACATCGTTCCACCGCACCTCAGGGTAAACTCCTAACACTGGCTCCACCTCGACCGGGGATATAGCTGGATGGCTCATTTGTTTTCCTGAAATGAACCACATATTCAAAAAAAACCTAGTGGATGAAAACAACTAAATGGAGTAATGGACTAATTATCAAAAATCAATTATAGAAAACAAATAAATACAAAATTTGGCTACCTCTCACATATTTCATTCACAAAACATGTACAAATGGATTATTAGATTTGAGACAAGTTAAAATCATAAATGAACATAGGTAAAATAATTACATAGCCGGAGAGAAGTGCTCTCTAGTGTATGGGGGGCATTGCCCCCCCCCTCCTAAAATTTATCATTTATTTTTATTAAATATATTTTTATAATTGAAGACATCACATTAAGATATCTCTTGGATATATTTGACCATCCATATATTTGTGTAGGACCACATTATGAACTGGAGTTTAGGAAGAAAGATGATAGAAGTGCAAAAAAGCTATGGAAAGCACACACTGTCGAACTATTGAAACGGCCATGGTGCTTTGTCTCAGAAAGATGCAGCTCCAGCTCGCTACAAATTTGGTAGGAAAAATTTCCTGGCGCGTTGGCTGCAATGAGAAGTTATATTCCTACAATATGCAGACACAATATAAGTAACTCAGATAGATTCTATGCAGTCAAAAACACAAGGAGGAGGTAGACATATGTATTAGCCCATCTCCCATAGAAAACAAACGAGCGAGTCGAGGACCTCGTAGATGACGCTTACTAGGCAACACATATAAATCCATGAAGAATAGTGGAAAACTCCATAGACACTACAAACGAGCCGCTGCAATGAACCACATATTCAAAACTAAACCTGGTTGACGAAAACAGCTAAATGGAATAATTATCATATATTTTTAGCAAAAATAAATAAATAAAAAATTTGAATACCTCTCATAGATTTCATTCCCAAACCTTAGAAAAATAGATTATTAGATTTCAGAGAAGTTAAAATCATAAATTAACATAGGTAAAATAATTATAGTTCCTGTGATACGGGCTCTCTAGTCCAGGCTTGGCACACATATTACTCGCTCTTGCAATTTAAACATATATGACAACCTCATTCAGGATTTACTTGCGACAACAAAAAATTAAAGATCCAAAACTGATAAACAACAAAAATGTAGTGTGCTTTGAAACAAAACAACATGCTAGTGTCAAAGGTGAGTTGTCACCTCTCTTATTGCCTAGCGGCTGGGTTTCCTCCCTCTGTGTGTGTGTGGTTGATGCGCAAGAGATGATAATGGCTTCTTTCCCTTCGTTGGTTACCCCAACTGGAAGGTGAGATGTACGATAGCAGAAAATTTCCCTTGGCAAAGATACCAAGGTTGAGTTTGTCTCCAGTGGGACTCTGATAACTACAAGTAAGTGGTTAGGCAAGTGATGCGTCGTCTAAAAGAATCACTTGCTTCGCCTGGACCTGCACACGACACAAATAACTTTGCTCCTAACGAAGTTCAGAGAGGTTGTCAATCTCTCCGGACTTGTTGTTTACAAAGGATCAAACACAAGTCATAATGATAATGGTAATTGCAACTAGAAAAGTAAAACCAGGAAATAAATGAGCGCGTAAACAGTGATGAGAATATGGACCGGAGTCCCGTGATGTTCACTAGTGATGTCTCTCTCCTAAAATACGATAAAACTGCTATGCGAGGTAAACAAATCACAGCTTGGTAAAAACGCACTGCAGTAATAACTATGCTACAAAGAAAGGACGAGGCTCAAAAGCATGGGCGGTACGCCAAAATAAGTAGACCGAAATGCAACTTCATCTACTACTAATCATCCACCTTGAGATGCCTATCCAGAACATCTCGCTGGTATTAAGTTGCGAGCCTCACCCAAAGTGTAAACCCAAAGCAACAGACAACTGCATTAAAAGAACTTTGCGTAAAGTAAACAATCCTTGCAACTGCGGTTACAAGCACCGTTGTTTTCCCCCTTGTGGCAACATCACATCCCCTAGACTCATGTTTCTGTCACTCAAGATAGTCATCAGGGGGCATGAACCCACAATCAAGCATAATGTTCCCTCTTGGAGTCACTACCTACTACTTGGCCAAAGCAATAAACAACAACGGAGAACATGCAAGAATTACTCAAGAACATAAATATGAAAGATAGGAACCAAATATATTACTCAATCACAAACTTAACATAGTCTCATAATCCTTCAGATCCCAGCAAACTCAGCATAGCAATAGCAGAAAATTACATATGTGCCTCGATCATGTAGGGCAGCTCACGAGGTATAAACCATGAAGAAGAAAGAGGGGAGGAGAACATCACATAGCTACTGATCACGGACCCATGGTCCAAGGTAGACTACTCACGGATCATCCGGGAAGCGTCCATGGTGGAGGAGAAGCTCCCTGAGGTCAATCCTCCCTCCGGAAGGGTGCCGGGAAGAGGTTTGCTGGCGCTCCCGATCTTGTAAGCGCGGCGGCGGAACAAAGGAGAGATCGCGAAAAAGGGTTCTGTCCTCGAGGGTTTCGGGACGAGAGGTAAATATAGGCGAAGGGGGGAAGCCAGGGGGGACACCAGGTGTCCAGGAGGCCTCCCGACGTGGCCCCACGCTGGGCCGCTCCACCTGGCCGCCTGGGCACCAGGTGGGGCCCCTCTGGCCCCCCTTCGGGACTCCGGAAGCTTCCGTTGCACTGACTTTTTATATATTTTTCCCAGAATTTTTGGAGCATTTTTAATACGGGGGGACCTGAAATGAAAAAACAGCAGAAAACAGAAATTGGCACTAGGGTGCACTGAGTTAATAGGTTAGTCCAAATATGATCAAAAGTGTATGAAATTGTATCTAGATCATAGCAGTATCACACAAAACATGCATGGAGCAAGCAGAAATTATATATACGTTTGAGACGTATCAACATCCCCAAGCTTAATTCATGCTCGTCCTCGAGTAGGTAAATGATAACAAGCATAATTTCTGTGGTGACATGCTACCAACCATATGAGAACTTTGAAAGTAATGAAGTCAAGATATGTAATTCAATTCAAGTCATAACAAGAAAGAGTCTATATTAGCATTGAAACAAGCAACATAAGAACATTTAAGTGCAAGAGATCTCGCTGTCCGTGACTCAAATATCTCCAGATGGTGTTTGCGTTCAAGAAGTGGGAGATGGGAATACGAGAGAGAAAATATAATTGTTGAGAACTCAATCTACTAAAGTTTCACGCTTGGTCTTCGTTGGAATCTTATCTTGACTCGTCCCCAGACGAGTAGCCAGGTACAGGTCAATTTGATCCACTCCTTTTCGATATTTTGAGCACTCATGCAATGGATGAGCGTAAGCATGAGAGTTGACATTTAGGATGGAAAAGAAAGAGATGTGGTGGAGGAGGAAGACAAAAAGGGTGTGAAAGGATCACATCAATGAGGACAATCATAGGCGAGAAGGCCAAATGATAGATATGATGTGAGGAGTACGGATTGCCATGCAACGGATGCACATATGAGCTAAGAGAAGCTCTCCAATGGAACTAGAGGGGGTGCATCCAACTTGCTCGCTCATGAAGACCTAGAGATCGTTTGAGGAGGCTCGTCCTTGGAATATGCAAGGCAAGTTCTATAGTGTGAAGGTCCCCACATACCTATATGCATGTATGATCATCTCTATGGAGTACAAGGTATAAGAGGGAGTACGAGCATAGATCTTTCAAAAGGAATAGTAGTGTTGCCTCTTTCTCTCTTTTTATTTCTTTTTCTCTTTTTCTATTTTTTTGTATTTTTTGGTGGCCTCAATGGATCTTTCTATTTAACTATCTTTTGTCCTCTTTGGGATCTTTTAATTTTGTCCTCTTTGGGATCTTTTCCTCACTTAAGGGCAACACTCTATTTTACAAGAAGGTACAGAAGATCTTTCACACTTTACAAGGTACTCAATCATAAAGAAGATGTAGCTATCATGATGTATGAAAATGTATGCCTCTGCCAGTGTTGCAGGAACATGTATGTCATGAAAATCAAGTCATCAAGAGGTGGATGTTGCATGGCAATATATCTCGTAAAGGCTATGGAAATGCCTTGATAGGTAGGTATGGTGGCTGTTTTAAGGAAAGACATAGGGAGGTTTATGATGACAAAGTGTATCATGCCAAGGTTTTGGATGCACCGGCAAGGTGGACACCAACTCTCGGAATGAGAAGAGGGCAATGCGCGGTACCGAAGAGGCTAGCAAATATAAGGAGGTGGAAGTGTCAACTTTCAATACTTACATTAGTCCGAAGAACGCATGCACTTATTATCGGTAACTCTCAATCTAATGAGGAGGTTCACAAAGAGACAGGTACCTGATGCTAGCAAGGAAGATACTTCTCTCGCTCCTCGTTGGTTACCCCAAGTGGAAGGTGATATGTAGCATAGCAGCAGAATTTCCCCTATGTAGAGGATAGGGTTTGTCTCCCGTAGGACTCGCAGAGATACAATAAGGTGGTCAAGTGAACAGTGGCGCCGAGGTTGCTAACTTCGCCTGGACCTGCACACACAGCAAATAACTTTGCTCCAAACGAGTACAGAGGAGTTTTCAATTCCTCCGGCCTTGTTGTTTACATAGGATCAACGCAAGAGATAATAATAGTGGCAACTGAAAGTAAGAATTGAAAGTAAATTGAAATTGTAAACAATGATGTGAATATGGACCGGGGTCCCGTGATGTTCACTAGTGATGTCTCTCTCCCAAAAGACGATAAAAGTGCTAGCGACGTAAACAAATCACAGTTGGGAAATTGACAGGATTATAAACGCACCGCAATGCTAACTATGCTACAAAAGAAAGGAAGAGGCTCAAAAGCAATGGGCAGTACGCCAAGGTAAGTAGACCGAAATCCATCTGCATCTACTACGAATCATACACCTTAAGATATCTATCCAGAACATCTCGCTGGTATTAAGTTGTGAATCCCACCCATAGTGTAAACTCAACAACAGACAACTACATTAAAAGAACCATTCATAAAGTAAACAATACTTGCACTCGCAAGTACAAGCACCGTTGTTTTATCCCTGGTGGCAACAGCACATCCCCTAGTCTCATGTTTCTGTCACTCAATCTAGACATCAAGGGCTTGAGCCCACAATCAAGCATAACGCTCCCTCTTGGAGTTGCAACAAATCACTTGGCCAAAGTAAAATACGGAAACAAAGAACATGGAAGAATTTACTAAAGATCACAAATATAAAAGAGAACCAAATAGATTACTCATCACAATCTGAACATAATCTCATAATCCATCAGATCCCAGCAAACTCAGCATAGCAACATAGAAAACTACAAAAGTTCCTCGATCATGTGAGGAAGCTCACGAGGTCTCGAAAGTGGAAGCGCAAAGAGGGGAGGAGTAAATCACATAGATACTGGTCACGGACCCATGGTCCAAGGGGGACTACTCACGGCACATCCGGGAGGCGTCCATGGCGATGGATGGTCTCCCGGAGGGGATTCCTCCTTCCGGCAGGGTGCCGGGGCAGCTTCTCCTAGCAGCCCTGATCTTGAAACGGCGGTGGCAGCGGAACAGAGAGGAGAACGGGAACAGCAGATCAATATTAGGGGGTTATGTCACGGGGGGTAAATATAGGCGAAGGGGGGCACCGAGGGGGCCACCAAGAAGCCAGGAGGCCTCCTGGCGCGGCCGAGGGTGGGGCCGCGCCAGGGACCCTCCTGCGCCCCCGGTGGTGACTCTCCTGCCATATCTTGATTATTACGGAAGCTTCCGTGACGCTGATTTTTTATATAATTTTTCCGGGATTTATTGGGCACTTTATTGGCCGGAAAACCTGCTATAGAAAAACAACAGAAAAACAGGAACTGGCAACTGGGCGCACTGAGTTAATAGGTTAGTCCAAATATGATAAAAATTGTATGAAAGTTCAAGAAAAACATGGCAAAGTCACACAAAACATGCATGGAGCAAGTAGGAATTATAGATATGTTTGGGACGTATCAACATCCCCAAGCTTAATTCCTGCTCGTCCTCGAGTAGGTAAATGATAACAAGCATAATTTCTGTGGTGACATGCCACACAACCATATAAAGAGTCTATATTAGCATTGACACAAGTAACATAAGAACAAAAGGTCCAAGAGCTCTCGCTGTCCGTGACTCGAATGTCTCCAGATGGTGTTTGCGTGCAAGAAAGGGGATAGGGAATACGAGATAAAAAATAATTGTTGAGAACCACTATCTACTAAAGTTTCACACTTAGTCTCCTTTGGATTCTTATCTTGACTCGTCCCCAGACCACTAGTCAGGTACAAGTCAATTATCCACTCCCTTTCGATATCTTGAGAACTCATGCAATGGATGAGCGTGAGAAAGAAAGTTGACACCTAAAAGGCGAAACAGAAAGAAGGTGGAGGAGGAAGACAAAAAGGTGTGAAAGGCCCACTTCAATGAGGACAATCATAGGGGAGAGAAGGCCATATGATAGATATGATGTGAGGAGTAGGGATTGCCATGCAACGGATGCACATGTGAGTTAAAAGCTCTCCAAGGGAACTAGTGGGGGTGCATCCAACTTGCTTGCTCATGAAGACCTAGAGCTCGTTTGAGGAGGCTCATCATTGGAATATACAAGCCAAGTTTTATAGTGTGAAGGGTCTCCACATAGCTATATGCATGTGTCATGATCTCTATGGAGTACAAGGGATGGAGGATGAAGTACTAGTGTGGATCTCTCAAAAGAAATAGTAGTGTGCCCCCTTCTCTCTTTTTATTTTTATTTTTCTCTTTTTTCTATTTTTTGTATTTTTTGGTGGCCTCAATGGCTCTTTCTATTTCTCTCATTTGTCCTCTTTGGGATCTTTTGATTTTGTCCTCTTAGGGATATTTTCCTCACTTTAGGGGCAACAGTCTATATTTTACAAGAATATAGGAGATCTTTCACACTTTACAAAGGTACTCGCATAAAGAAAATGTAACAATCATGGTGCAAATGTATGCCTCTGCCAGGGTAGCAGGATATGCAATGATACTAGCGCGTCATGTAGCAATGATTAGGGCAAGGCCCAACTAGCATGCGGCTCATCGATCAAGCAAGTGGCATGTATGACATGAAGATCAATTCATGAAAAGATGGATGTTGCATGGCAATGTATCTCGGAAAGAATATGGAAATGCCTTGATAGGTAGGTATGGTGGCTATTTTGAGGAAAGATATAAGGAGGTTTATGATGACAGAGTGTATCGTGCCAAGGGTTTGGATGTACTGGCGAAGGTGGACGCCAACTCTCAGAGTGAGAAGGAGGCAATGCACGGCACAGGAGAGGCTAGAAAAATATGGGAAGGTAGAAGTTTCAACTTTCGAATACTCACATTAGTCTGAAGAACTCATGCACTTATTATCGGTAACTCTCAATCTAATAAGGAGGTTCTCAAAGAGACAAGTACCCCGAGGAGGAGTGTATGGGGGTTTGGTTATCCTTGCGCATCCTCGACTCATGGTACATGAGTGTACTCTAATATTCGAACCCTCCAGAGGTTAGTGATCCATCTAGTAGCTAGAGTTCTCAACAGGGGTTTTGGTTTTCGAAAATCACACGGATTGCCCAAAATACGACATCTATCACTAATAGGCTCGAGCTCTTAACACCAAAAGTTCAAACATTGCTCCAGTCAATACCTCAAAACTATTGCAAGTTACTACTACAAACAGAATAGCAACTTCAACTACCTACTTTCTAGTCAAGACACAAAACTCAGTGCAACAGGCAAACTCTCTAACAATATAAAACATGCAACCTATAGAAAGTTCAACCTAAGACAAGACAAAAGCTCTAGAAGAAAACTGAAGCACTATAACTAAACAGGCCAGCAGCTAAGAAAAGAAAAAAACAACTCACAGCTAAGAGAATAAGCATGCAAATCCTATGAGGAGTTCTAGTTCAAGAGGAGCGTGTTTTTCTCCAACACAAAATAAATCTGGGTATAACTTGTTATGAATAGCAAACAAAGAAAAATCAAACCTAAGAAAAGTAAAGAGCGAGACGCTCCAATCATAGCACATAACGCATGAAGTGATAAAAATATAGTGCAACGAGGGACGAACTAATAATTGTTGATGAAGAAGGGGATGCATGGGGGCATCCCCAAGCTTAGACGCTTGAGCCTCCTTGAATATTTATTGGGGGTGCACATGGGTATACCCAAGCTTGAGCGTTTGACACTCCAGGATCTTCTTTCATCATCTTCCATCGCACACTTGAAAACTCCCTTCATACATAACTCATTGTAAACTGATTAGAGAGGTTATTACCCTATTAAAATAATATTTCCCTTACTGGAAATAAAGATATTCTTGAAGAACTAATGTTTCTCAAGATTACCAAAATGTTTTTGCAAAGAAAAAGCAAGATTAAGGTTTGCAAAAGTAAAGAGAGACAAAACGTGGCAGAATCTGTGAAAAACAGAACAACAGGTAGTAAAGAATTTTTTAGGGATACTTCTGCAACTCAAATCAAAAAATTCAGAACATACGAAAGTTCCGTGATTGTATAGAGCACGCTGCGTAAAAACTTCAGCTCAAAAAGATGTACTGGGATTTTTCTACGATTTTTCCCGTCACGAGGACAGAATCTATTTTCTGGACAGCATGTCACAACTTTCACTTCCCTTGTTATATGGCTATAAATGGCACAAAGCTTGAAAAGTAAAGATACAATGATGTTGCTACAGTAGTAACAATCATCAAGACCACTAAAAATAGAAGAAAAACAAAAAGGAAAACCTAAATTCATTGTGGGCTGCCTCCCGAAAGCGCTTCTTTAAAGCCATTAGCTAGGCTTAAAGCAAAAGAATCGGATCAAAGTTCTCCAAAATCATCGGAAGGTTTGCCAAGGGTTTCAAAAGGGTTGTCAATAAGCTCATCCTTGTTCCTCCGAGGGAAGAGGTATGTACCTTTTGCTTTACCACGCAAGCGTATTTGCCCTTTACCTATATCAATGAAGCCTTTCATGGCTCGGAGGAAGTCCCTTCCAAGCACTATATTTCCTTGATTGGCTTTCATGATGGCAAAGTCAACTTCTACGCTCTTTTTAAGAAACATGACTTGGACATCTTTTAATCTTCCCTGAATCTCAGAAATATCACCATTAGAATGTTCATGAAAAGATGGAAATTTGTCCATGCTTGCAAGGTACAAAGAATCGTAAATAAAGCTCGGCATTATAGAAACTGTAGATCCAATGTCACAAAAAGCAAGGAAGTTTTGATTAGAGATAACAATCGTAACAAAAGGCTCCCAGTCATTTTCTATTTCCAAAATCTCCTATCTAGGAGGGTTTAGTTTTTCTACTCCTTTTAAGTCTAGAGCATCAAGCTTCTTCTCAATAATAGCAATTCTGTTTACAACAGTATCAAGACCATCATAAACAAAATAACTAGATAAACCATGTATAATTTCAAGAGCTCTAGCTTCATCACACTCTAAAAAGTCTCCTTCGGCTATAAGATCAAGAGAGTGCTTACACCACTTAAAAAGGCCAAAGTAAAAATTCCTAAGCACAATTCTTATAGGTAACCAAGGCATATTTGCCTTATGTGCTTCAGAAGTTCTGTCCCATGCCTTCTTCATATTTTCCCCGTTCCTTTCAAGGAAATCCAAAATTTCGGATTCCCTCATAGTACCAACTCCTAACATACTTGACCACACACGAAAGGTAACAAGTATTTTTGGTATTTTTTATAAGGGACACAAAAGCAAAAACTGAAAGGTAAACTAGCAAGACTAAAAAGCAATGATAAAAGATAGTGTGCAACTCCCCTATCTTGTAGGCTGGAGTCCCCGACAACGGCGCCAAAAATTGCTTGATGCTAGCAAGGAAGATACTTCTCTCGCTCCTTGTTGGTTACCCCAAGTGGAAGGTGAGATGTAGCGTAGCAGCAGAATTTCCCCTATGTAGAGGATAGGGTTTGTCTCCCGTAGGACTCGCAGAGATACAAGAAGGTGGTAAAGTGAACAGTGGTGCCGAGGTTCCTAACTTCGCCTGGACCTGCACACACAGCAAATAACTTTTCTCCCAATGAGTACAGAGGAGTTGTCAATTCCTCCGGCCTTGTTGTTTACAAAGGATCAACACAAGAGATAATAATAGTGGCAACTGAAAGTAAGAACTGAAAGTAAATTGAAAGTGTAAACAATGATGTGAATATGGACCGGGGTCCCGTGATGTTCACTAGTGATGTCTCTCTCCCAAAAGACGATAAAAGTGCTAGCGAGGTAAACAAATCACAGCTGGGCAATTGACAGGATTATAAATGCACCGCAATTCTAACTATGCTACAAAAGAAAGGAAGAGGCTCAAAAGCAATGGGCAGTACGCCAAGGTAAGTAGACCGAAATCCATCTGCATCTACTACGAATCATCCACCTTGAGATATCTATCCAGAACATCTCGCTGGTATTAAGTTGCGAATCCCAACAAAGTGTAAACTCAAAGCAACAGACTACTGCATTAAAAGAACCATGCGTAAAGTAAACAATCCTTGCACCCGCAAGTACAAGCACCGTTGTTTTATCCCTGGTGGCAACATCACATCCCCTAGTCTCATGTTTCTATCACTCAAGCTAGACATCAAGGGGCTGAACCCACAATCAAGCATAACACTCCCTCTTGGAGTTGCAACAAATCACTTGGCCAAAGTAAAATACGGCAACGGAGAACATGCAAGAATTTACTAAAGAACACAAATATAAAAGAGAACCAAATATATTACTCATCACAATCTGAACATAATCTCATAATCCATCAGATCCCAGAAACTCAGCATAGCAACATAGAAAACTACAAAAGTGCCTCGATCATGTGAGGCATCTCACGAGGTCTCGAAAGTGGAAGCACAAAGAGGGGAGGAGTAAAAACATAGCTACTAGTCACGGACTCACGGTCTAAGGGGGACTACTCACGGCACATCCGGGAGGCGTCCATGGCGATGGATGGTCTCCCGGAGGGGATTCCTCCTTCCGGCAGGGTGCCGGGACAGCTTCTCCTGGCAGCCCCGATCTTGAAATGGCGGTGGCGGCGGAACAGAGAGGAGAACGGGAATATCATATCGATATTAGGGGTTTCTGTCATGGGGGGTAAATATAGGCGAAGGGGGCACCGAGGGGGGCCACCAGGAAGGCAGGAGGCCTCCTGGCGCGGCCTAGGGTGGGGCCGCGCCAGGGACCTTCCTGGTCCCCCGGTGGTGGCTCTCCTGTCATATCTTGATTATTCGAGAAGCTTCCGTGACGCTGATTTTTTATATAATTTTTCAGGGATTTATTGGGCACTTTTAATGGCCGGAAAACCTGAAATACAAAAACAACGGAAAAACAGGAACTGGAAACTGGGTGCACTGAGTTAATAGGTTAGTCCAAATATGATAAAAAGTGTATGAAAGTTCAAGCAAAACATGGAAAAGTCACACAAAACATGCATGGAGCAAGCAGAAATTATAGATACGTTTGGGACGTATCAGTACCCCGAGGAGGAGTGTATGGGGGTTTGGTTATCCTTGCGCATCCTCGACTCATGGTACGTGAGTGAACTCTAATATCCGATCCCTGAAAAGATTAGTGATCCATCTAGTAGATAGAGTTCTCAACTAGTTTTTGTAGGTTTTGAAAATAAGCATGGATTTCCCAAAATACGACATCTATCACTAATAGGCTAGATCTCTTGACACCAAAAGTTCAAACATTACTCACAACAATACCTCAAAACTATTGCAAGTTACTACTATAATTGAATAGCAACCTCAATTACCTACTTCCAAGATAAGACACAACTCAGTGCAACAACCAACTCTCTTAACAAGATAAACATGAAAACTAAATAGAGTTCCAGCAACAAACTAATCAAAATCTAAAGCTCTTGAAAAAGACGACACGAAAACTAAGAACTAAACATGGCAGTAGCTACGAAAAGATAAAGAACACACAACAAAAGAAATATAAGCATGAAAATCCTATGATGTGTTCTAGTTGAAAGTGGAGAGTGTTTCTCTCCCACACAAAGTAATCTGAGGTCTAACTTGTTATAAACAGCAAGCAAGGCTAAAGAAAACTAAAAAGGAAACCTAAGAGCGAGACACTCCAAGCATAGCACATAACGCATGAAGTGATAAAAATATAGTGAGACGGAGGACGAACTGATGATTGTTGATGGAGAAGGGGATGTACGGGGGCATCCCCAAGCTTAGACGCTTGATTATCCTTGAATATTTATTGGGGATGCATGGAGGCATCCCCAATCTTGAGCGTTTGACACTCCCGGATCTTCTTTCATCATCTTCCCACGCACACTTGAAAACTCCCTTCATACATAACTCATCATAAGCTGATTAGACAGGATAGTACCCTCAATAAAATAATTTTAACCTACTGGAAATAAAGATATTATTGAAGAGCTACTGTTTCTCAAGATTTCCAAAAAGTTTTTGCAAAGAAAAAGCAAGCTTAAGGTTTGCAAAAGTAAGAAAAGGCAAAACGTGGCAGAATCTGTGAAAAACAGAACAACAGGTGATAAATAATTGTTTTGGGGTACTTCTGCAACTCAAATTAAAAAACTCGGAACATATGAAAGTTTAACAATTGTATAGAGCATGCTGTGTAAAAAATTCAGCTCAAAAAGATGAACTGGTGATTTTTTTTCGATTTTTTCCTTCAAGCAGACATAATCTGTTTTCTGGACAGCATGTCACAACTTTTGCTTCCCTTATCATAAGAGGCTACAACTTGGCACAAATCTTGAAAATTAAGATACAATGATGTTTATACAGTAGTAAAAATCATAAAGACCACTAAAAACAGAAGTAAAAACATCTTGGGTTGCCTCCCAACAAGCGCTTTCTTTTACGCCTTTAAGCTAGGCATAAAGCAAAAGAAGAATCAAGTTTTATCAAGAGAGAGAGAATAGCTAGCCCGTGTAATGAACTCGAAAGGTAACTTAATCTTCTTTCTAGGGAAGTGTTCCATCCCCTTTTTAAGAGTGAATTGAAATTTAATATTTCCCTCTTTCATGTCAATAACAGCACCAACGGTGCAAAGAAAAGGCAGCCCCAAAATAATTGGATATAAAGGTTCACACTCTATATCCATAATAGTGAAATCAAAGGGAACATAATTGTCATTCACAATGATAAGAACATCGTCGATCTTCCCCAAAGGTTTATTTATGGTAGAATCAACAAGACGAACACCAAAAGAACAAGGCTCAAAGGACTTCAATTCAAACATATTATACATTCTTTTGGGCATAACGGAGGTACTAGCTCCAACATCACATAAAGCATGGCAAGAGAAGTTATTCAATTTAATTTTTATCATAGGATCGCAACCATCATCTAGCTTCCTAGGTATGTAGGCTTCTACTCTAAGCTTCTCCTCCCTAGCTTTGATGAGAGCATTAGTGATATGCTCTGTGAAGGCAACATTTAGTGTGCTAGTGTGGGGGTCTCTAGACATTTTGTCTAGCAAGCTAATAACATCTGAAAGGGTACAACTATCAAAATCAATATCACCACTATCAAAGGTGGTAGTGGTTTCATCTAGGCTCACTAGTTTGAAACCCTCTATGTTCATAGGACTTTCTTCTTCTATGGTTGAGGTATTAGCATCACCATTAATAGGTCCAATGGTACTAGGAGTGTGTTGGGTGCTAATAATTTGGGTGTCCTCAACAATTTGGATAGTAGCAACAGTGTGGTGTGTAGGAAGGCTCTTAATTCTATCCTCTTCATCTTTTTCTCTAGCCCATCTTTCTTTAAGTTTAGGCATCATCCTAATGTTTTCGTTAATTTGCAATTGGATAGCATTAATAGGAGTGGCCTTCCTCTCCTCAAGGGGAGAGGTTCTAATTTTAAGCATCTCAACATCAAGGGCTAAGCTGCCTACCTTCAAAGAGAAATTATCTAATTTGTCTAATCATTCCTCTACACTCTTGTTGAAGTCTTTTTGAGTAGTAATAAAGTCTCTAAGCATGCTTTCTAATTCAGAGGTGGTGATCTTGTTGCTAGGATAAGTGTTGTTGTTCCCATAGTTGGATGGAAACGTTCTAGGATTGCTAGAAAAATTACCCCTATAAGCATTATTGTTGAAGTTTTTTTCTAGAGATAAAGTTCGCATCTACTTGTTCCTGAGCAACCAAAGAATTTAAAGGAACGTCATGAGGATCAATAGAGGGTTTCTTAGTAAGTAGAGACATAATTGATACGTCCAAAATGCATCACTATTTTATATCGTAATTCATCCTTATTCATTGATATATTTCATATTACAATGATGTTCTTATGTTTTCTGGCTTATTTTACACAGTTTGCAACTTTCCGGTGCCGAAGCAGCAGACGCAGGATTCAGCGGTAAAAAGTGGACGTTGAGTTGCTGAAGAAGAATACCTCCGAATTACCTGAAAATTGACGGGGGGTATTTTCCAGAAGAATAACGAAGACACGCCAAAGAGGGGCCAAAGGGGGGCCACAGGAGCCCCAGGAGGCCACCTGGCGCGGCCCCACCCCTGGCCGCGCCGGGAGGGCGCCTGAAGCCCTGGGGCCACTCCCGGCTCCCCCCTCTGGCCTATATACTCCTCGTTAGGCGAAAACCATAAAAGGAGAAGCTTTCACGGAGTTCCGCCGCCGCTCCGTGGCGGAAACCTATAGAGAAGAAAAGGGCTCTCCGGCGGGCAGATTCCGTCGAGGAGATCACCTCCTGGAAGGGGAGATCATCGCCATCGTCATCACCATCGTCACGGTCATCATTGAGATCATCATCAACATCATCCCCAACATCAGCACCATCTCCACCACCATCCAATCTCACCTCACAAGTTTATCTGGTGTTGTAATCGGTACTATCTATCCTCTCTACTCTACCGGTGTTGATTACTACTTTGTGGTGAATGATATTGAGTTTTGTTGGAGAAATATCATTATGTCCAGATTGTTTATCATATATTTATCACCTCTGATCATGATCTATTTTATGTCTTGTGAGTAGTTACTTTAGTTCTTGAGGACATGGGAGAAGTCTAGTTGTTAGTAGTCATATGATGTTGAAGTAATTTGTGTTGTTTGATATTTAAGTTGTGTTGTTATTTTCCTAGTGGTGTTGTGTGAGTCGAACACTCAACACTTCGCCTTCTTAAGGACCTAGGGGAATACATTGTGTATTAAGAATGCTTACGGTGGGTTGCCGGAGTGACAGAAACCTAAACCCCAGTTTGCACACTTTTGCACAAGGGACTATTGGATCCTTGATCTTATTGTTGTGGTTAGGCTTTGCCTTAATTTCTATCTTGTATTTGCGGATGCTTGCAAGATGTTTAATCATAAGAGTGCACTTATCTTAGACTAGAAGGTGTGCTAGCATAGATCCACCCACTCAACACTTATCAGCTCAACACTTGTTACCGATACGGAGTATGGCGAAAGCACGTGACTACCTCTCCATCTGTCCTCAAGAACGCTTTAGCCTTTATAATTTCAGTTGCCAGGCTTATCCTTTTCTCAAAAGGATTGGGCCACTTGCTGCTCCTCGGTACTATTTACTTTGCTTGCTTTTATCTTATTGTTGCTTATATCGAATACCCCTAAAAAGTTATCTTTCAGTGCTTGCAGTTATTCCTTGTCCAAAATCACCTATCAATACCTTTCGCTCCTCGTTGGGTTCGACACTCTTACTTATCGAAAACGCTGCAATATATCCCTTTACGTTGAGGGTCATCAAGTAACGTTTTCTAGCGCCGTTGTCGGGGAGCATAGCGCTATTGGTAAGTGAAGCTGGTAAGGAAATTTTTATATTGTTGTTTTTATTTTGTTGTTGCTGCTCTTTGTCCGTATGGACAACCTAGCTATTGGATCGTTGCTTACGAGGAAACACCCCACATCTGTGGTGGTTGGTCCTCCCCCTACTGAAATTGTGCCTTATAAAATACCAGCTAGTATTATCGATTGTGTTTTGGCTAATCGTTATGCAGGAGACGGATATCCCAGTGAACACTTGCTATATTTATCACAACTATGTTCACTATTTAAGCTTGCAGGTGTATCAAAGGAGTTTGTCATGAAGAAATTGTTCTCCGTATTTCTAACAGATAAAGCTTCAGATTGGTATAAGCTTCTCGATAACTCTCATTTGCTTGATTGGCATGAGCTTATGTCTCTCTTTTATACCAAGTTTTATCCTCTTCATGAAATTCATCGAGACAGGAATTATATCTATAACTTTAGGTCTCGTGACGGAGAAAGCATCGCTCAAGCTTGGGGGAGATTGAAATCTCTAATGCTCAAATGTCCTATTCATGAGCTCCCCAAGAAAACTATACTTACAATTTTTTATTCTAGAATTTCTCATCAGGATAAGGAGATGTTGGATGCCTCCTCTAGTGGGGTATTTCAGACGAAAAGCGTTGAAGAAAGATGGGATCTCCTTGAAAGGATCCAGAAGAATACCGAAGATTGGGAAATAGATAAAGGTATTGACTCCACTATAAATTATGAGCATGATTATATAGAGAGCTATGTGAAAACTTATTACTTTAATACCTTTTTCTCTAAGGTTGGTTTTGATTCCCATCTAATGATTGATTTTTGTAAGGACTTTTCCTCTCATATTGACTCTTCTAAGAAGAAGAAGAATCAGCATCATAAACCCTTCAAAGAATCACCTATTGATATTCATGTTGCTGACCCTATTGTGCAAGCAGTTATATATGAAAATCCCCCTTTTCCCGTAAGAATAAGGGAGCACTCTTTTGTGACTGGCATAATGAATAAGAGTGAGAGAAGAATTGATGAGCCTGAGGACCAGATCAAGTTCGATCCTCGAGTGGCATTGGTTAAGGATCTTATTACTAATGATGCTTTAGATTCCCATATAAATTTTTGTGTTGTTTCCACTAACCTTGTCACAGCCAAGAATAAGGGCCCACTTTCAGGTATTCCAGTAGCATCTGACAAAATAGGAGATCACAATTATTATGGGCTATGCGATTTGGGATCGAGTGCTAGTGCTATCCCGTATTCACTTTATCAAGAGATCATAGGTGAGATTTCACCTTGTGAACTTGAAGAAGTTGATGTTACTATTCATCTTGCAAACAGAGCAACTATCTCTCCTATCGAAATTGTGAGAGACGTTGAAGTTTTATGCGGAAAGGTAAAATATCCTACCGACTTTCTAGTACTTGGTTCAGTAAGGGATAATTTTTGTCCTATTATTTTCGGTAGACCTTTTCTCAGAACTTGTGGAGCTATAATAGATTGCAAGAAAGGTAAAGTTTCTGTTGAATTCAATGGTGAGCCATATGAATTTAATTTTTCTAAGTTCTCTAAGCAGCGTCGTGGTACTGATTTGCCTAGTAATGATAAGATTATTGAAGATATTGCTTCCATTGCCATTCCTCCTAATGATCCTTTGCAGCAATATATGGAGGACCACGAGAATGATTTGCATATGCAGGAGAGGAATGAGCTGGACGAAATATTCCTAAGACAACCTGCTATCCTAAAGCACAACCTTCCAGTTGAGCCTTTGGGAATTTTATCGAAACCAAAAGAAGATCCAGTGTTTGATCTTAAACCTCTTCCTGGTACGCTCAAATATGCTTATTTAGATGAAAAGAAAGTATATCCTATTATTATCAATTCTAACCTTTCAGGGTATGAAGAAGAGCGACTATTGGAAGTACTTCGCAAACATCGAGGTGCAATTGGCTATACCCTTGATGACCTTAAGGGGATTAGTCCATCTATTTGTCAACATACCATCAACCTTGAGCCTGATGCTAAACCAGTTGTTGATCATAAATGACGTTTGAATCCAAAAATGATGGATGTTGTAAGGACTGAGATTCTCAAGCTTCTAGCCGCATGTATTATCTACCCTATAGCTGATAGTAAGTGGGTAAGTTTGGTTCATTGTGGTCCAAAGAAAGGAGGAACAACTGTGGTTCCTAATGATAAGAATGAACTAATACCTCAGAGAATTATTATTGGATATAGAATGTGTATTGATTACAGGAAGCTGAACAAGGCAACCAGAAAGGACCACTACCCGTTGTCATTCATCGACCAAATGCTTGAAAGGTTATCTAAAAATACTCACTTTTGTTATCTTGATGGTTATTCTGGCTTCTCTCAAATTCATGTTAACACTGCTGATCAAGAGAAGACCACTTTTACTTGTCCCTATGGTACTTATGCTTACAGACGTATGCCTTTTGTTTTATGTAATGCCCCTGCTACTTTTCAAAGCTGTATGTCTGCTATCTTTCATTGTTTTTGTGAAGAAATTGTGGAGGTATTCATGGACGATTTCTCCGTCTATGGAACCTCTTTTGACCATTGTCTCCACAACCTTATTAAAGTTTTGCAGAGATGTGAGGAGACAAATCTGGTGCTTAACTGGGAGAAGTGCCACTTTATGGTCAACGAGGGAATTTTTCTTGGCCACAAGATTTCCGAGAGGGGAATTGAGGTGGACAGGGCCAAGATCAAAGCAATTGAAAGGATGCCCTATCCAAGGGACATCAAAGGTATTCGTAGTTTTCTCGGTCATGCTGGTTTCTATAGAAGATTTATTAAAGAATTTTCTAAGACTTCAAGACCCCTCACTAATCTTCTCCAGAAGGATGTTCCTTTTGTTTTTGATGAAGATTGTAAGGAAGCCTTCGAAGTTCTGAAGAAAGATTTAATAACCACTCCTATAGTACAACCACCTGATTGGAATTTACCTTTTGAAATTATGTGTGATGCTAGTGATTTTGCTGTTGGAGCTGTTTTAGGGAAAAGGGTTGATAAGAAGTTGAATGTTATATATTATGCTAGCAAAACCCTTGATAGTGCTCAAAAGAATTATCCTACTACTGAGAAGGAATTCTTAGCAGTAGTGTTTTCTTGTGATAAGTTTAGGCAGTATATTGTTGATTCAAAGATTATTGTTCATACTGACCATGCTGCCATTAAGTATCTTATGGAGAAAAAGGATGCCAAACCAAGACTCATCCGATGGGTACTCCTTCTTCAAGAATTGGATTTGCAGATTGTCGATAGGAAAGAAGCAGACAATCCGGTGGAGGATAATCTTTCAAGGATGGAAGATATACCGCATGATCCAATTCCAGTCAACGACAGTTTTCCAGACGAACAGCTAGCTGTTGTTAAAGTACAATCTCTCTCCGATCCTTGGTTTGCAGATTATGCTAACTTTATCGTTGCAAAGTTTTTGCCTCTAGGTTTAACATTTCAGCAAAGGAAGAAGTTCTTCCACGATTTGAGGCATTACATTTGGGATGACCCACATCTTTTCAAACAAGGTCCAGATGGGATCGTGAGAAGATGCATACCGGAACACGAGCAGTAGGACATTCTCAAACAATGTCACGACAGTCCATATGTAGGACATCATGCTGGTGAGAGGACCGCACATAAGGTTCTTCAATCAGGTTTATATTGGCCTACTCTCTTTAAGGATGCTAGAAGTTATGTTTTATCCTGTGATAAGTGTCAGAGAGTTGGTAATATTAGTAGAAGGAATGAGATGCCTATGAATTACTCTCTAGTGATTGAGCATTTTGATTGCTGGGGTTTTGATTTTATGGGTCCTTTTCCTTCCTCACACAAGTACACTCACATATTGTTGTTTATTATGTAACCAAGTGGGTAGAAGCAATCCCCACTGAAAGTGCTGATCACAAGACATCTTTGAAAATGCTCAAGGATGTAATTTTTCCTAGGTTTGGAGTACCTAGGTACCTCATGACTGATGGGGGTTCGCACTTTACACATGGAGCTTTTAGAAAAGCTTTAGCCAAGTACGATGTCAATCATAGAATTGATTCACCGTACCACACTCAAACTAGTGGGCAAGTGAGCTCACCAATAGAGAGATCAAGTTGATCTTACAGAAGACAGTCAATAGTAATAGAAAGGATTGGTCAAATAAGTTAGGAGATGCTTTGTGAGTGTATAGAACTGCTTACAAAAACCCCATGGGAATGTCTCCCTATAAGATGGTCTATGGCAAGGCTTGCCATCTGCCATTAGAATTAGAACACAAAACTTTCTGGGCTATTAGAGAGCTTAATGCTGACCCAAAATTAGCCGGTGAAAAGCGTCTCATGAACTTGACTTCTCTAGATGAGTGGAGAAGTGAAGCTTACGAGAGCGCTAAAATGTTCAAGGAAAAGCTAAAGAAGTGGCACGATAGGAGGATTCTGAAACGTGAATTTAATGTTGGTGATAAAAAAAATTTGTTTAGATCCCGTTTCAGGTTTTCTCCAGGTAAACTACTTTCTAGGTGGCAAGGGCCATTTCATATTGAGGAAGTCTACCGCTCGGGTGCAATCAAGATTAACAATTTCGATGGCACCAAACCTCAAGTGGTGAATGAGCAAAGACTTAAGCATTACATAGCAGGAGATCCTGTCAATGTTGATGTGGATTTGGTATACACAACAACTCAGGAAGAACATGTTGCAACCCTGTTTCAGACACCAGCAGGAGCAGAATAAGGAAAGGTATGTATTACGGTAAGGAAACATCGCGAAACCGCCATAAAAGTTCCAGATTACGAGTTTTTTCAAAATATAGAAAATTTGAGGCCGAAGTGGAGCTAGAGAGCAGCTCCAGGGGGCCCAGGCGCCCCCCTGGCGCGGCCCCACCCCTGGCCGCGCCGGGAGGCCGCCTGGGCACTCCGGAGTCCGTCTCCGACCCCGCTTTGGCTCGTTACCTTCCTTTCTGTGCAGAAATTTTTGCTATATATTTGCCCGGATCGTTCCGGCAACGTATCTCGCGATTTCGTGTGTTTTCTTTTCGAGCTGTTTCTGCCAGGGAAGCTTTCAGCTAGACCTAGGTGCCATGGCTTCCCCAAGTTCCCCGAAGGACAAGTTCGTCGTCAACGTCATCAACCCTTACCTCGCTGAGGTGAAGAAGCACCCCCAGATCCTTTGTGTGGAGGATGGTGACCTCCACAAGGAGGATCTGAAGGGACCAGTCAAGGAGGGGAGCACCGAGGAGCAGCTGAAGGAGATGGAACATGAGGTCTTCAAGTTCAAGAAGATGGTGGAGCGTGGTGTTGAAGCTAACTTCGACATCATGAACGAGATAGAGGCTTCCCACAAGATGGAGATGAAGGAGATGTGGTCCAGTTTGGCCGCACTAGAAGAAAAAGTTTATGAGCTCCAAGCACAGATCTATGATCTGCAGAACCAGAACTGTGAGTATGAACTAAAGTTTTTGCGCATGGGTTTGGGTGCTGAGTGCAGGATCCTGGAGACGGGAATGTCCTTTGAGACTGGAGAACAACTGCCATGGAAGCGCTTCGCCAAGGAGTACGTGACCGACAAGAACAAGAATGAGGAGTAAATCTCCTCGGGTAATGGCATCCCCTTAGCTTGTTCCAAGATTGGGGGAGTGCCCGGTATCTTTATCTTTATCTATGTCTTTTAGAGTCAAGTAGAGTCGTATCATGTCTAGGGAAGTTATCTTACAAAATAGGTGTTTGCCTTGAGGTCTATCACTCCTTTTTGGAGAGTTATGTATCCGTGAGTGTGGAGTCGTCTATGATGGAATATTAATGAGAAGTCTATTGATCCCTTCGCTGCACTCGGTATTCTTTTCACGCAATCGACCTCATGATGATTCTTATGGGGAGTATTGACCTTATATCAGGTATGGCTTTGAAAACTTTATTTAATCTTGGCAAACATAGCTTTGGTCATAACAACAAGCATGTTATTTTTCTCAAAGTAGCGACATAGCCAAACCCTCTTTTTTATTATGCTTGTAGTGTTATGTTGACAAGGAAGACAATTTGATGTGCTATGCTCGTTTTAATGTTTATCCTTTATATTGCTTTGCATCCAAGTCATCATCAATTGTCTGTTCTCTCAAAGCCTTTTCTAGCCAAACCTCTGTACTAAGCGGAATTCTGCTTGTGCATCCATACCCTGAAACCAGTATCTTCCATTTGAGTCCACCATACCTTCCTATTCGTGGTATTCCACTACCACTCCTAACGCATAGAATTTTTGTGTTGTCCTTAGATGTTCAAAAATCTTCTATTTTGTGCCCCTGTTTTAGCTCATGAGGAAGTAGTAGTTAATTCATGATATTTTTAAGTTGGACAAGTTTTACCCCGGGATTGCATGTCTAATCTGCAAACCCCTAATACGAGGAGGAACTGGCATGAGTGCGCCCAGCTCACAAAAGATAATACAACAAAAAAACCTCCTTCACGCTTTGATCATGAGAAATCAGAAAACTTTGGCAGTGATTAACAAAGGAGATTGCGGGGATGTGATCGTCCCCATTTGGGAGCCGATCCTTGAAACTTGTCCAATCTGAGAAGTAATTGAGTTTTCTATTAGCATTCGTTGATAAATCATGCACCTCTCAAAACTTGTTTTCATTCTGTTTGATTTAAGGATAGCACTTGAGTTTTCCCTGCTTGCCTTTAACAAGGCTTTTTCCTTTACTTTTATTTTTGAGTCAGTTTTCCCTACTTCCTCCTTTCCCAAAGAGAACAAACACTTGATGCTGATGAAGATTCATCCATATAATGCTGCATTAAGTTTTGCCATGCCATATCATTGTTGATATTATCTCTTGATAAGTACGTTGTTTGCAAAAGCATTTGCCAAGCAAATATCTTCCTTTGTGTTATCATTTTCACTTCATGACTAATAGCTTGTTCTTTCAAAAAGTTCCAAATTGACTCTTCAAAATACAAAGAGAAAGAGCAAAGGTAAAATCTATTAGTTGTCCCTTGACCAAAGGACATGTTTGCCATGATTTGATGAGTTTCCTTAGCCCTACTTTTGATTATAATTGTTATTACTCTTTCATAAGGGCCTTATGAGTTGGAGATTGTTGTTTAGGATGTTTGAGTTTGGTGAAAGGATCATGATGCTTCTTGTCCGTATTTTATTTATCGACACTTCACTCTCTAAACTTGTGGACAGGTTTACCGAGCTCAATTTTCGCTTGGGGACAAGCGAGGTCTAAGCTTGGGGAGTTGATACGTCCAAAATGCATCACTATTTTATATCGTAATTCATCCTTATTCATTGATATATTTCATATTACGATGATTTCCTTATGTTGTTTTGGCTTATTTTACACAGTTGCAACTTTCCGGTGCCGAAGCAGCAGACGCAGGATTCAGCGGTAAAAAGTGGACGCTGAGTTGCTGAATAAGAGTACCTCCGAATTGCCTGAAAATCGACGGGGGGTATTTTCCAGAAGAATAACGAAGACACGCCGAAGAGGGGCCAGAGGGGGGCCATAGGAGCCCCAGGCGGCCACCTGGCGCGGCCCCACCCCTGGTCGCGCTAGGAGGGCGCCTGGAGCCCTGGGGCCACTCCCGGCTCCCCCTCTGGCCTATATACTCCTCGTTACGCGAAAACACTAAAAGGAGAAGCTTTCACGGAGTTCCGCCGCCGCTCCGTGGAGGAAACCTATAGAGAAGAAAAGGGCTCTTCGGCGGGCTGATTCCGCCGAGGAGATCACCTCCCAGAAGGGGAGATCATCGCCATCGTCATCACCATCGTCACGGGCATCATCGAGATCATCATCAACATCATCCCCAACATCAGCACCATCTCCACCACCATCCAATCTCACCTCACAAGTTTATCTTGTGTTGTAATCCATATTATCTATCCTCTCTACTCTACCGGTGTTGATTACTACTTTGTGGTGAATGCTATTGAGTTTTGTTGGAGAAATATCATTATGTCCAGATTGTTTATCATATATTTATCACCTCTAATCATGATATCTTTTATGCCTTGTGAGTGGTTACTTTAGTTCTTGAGGACATGGGAGAAGTCTAGTTGTTAGTAGTCATATGATGTTGAAGTAATTTGTGTTGTTTGATATTTAAGTTGTGTTGTTATTTTCCTAGTGGTGTTGTGTGAGTCGAACACTCAACAGTTCGCCTTCTTAAGGACCTAGGGGAATACATTGTGTATTAAGAATGCTTACGGCGGGTTGCCGGAGTGACAGAAACATGAACCCCATTTTAACACTTTTGCACAAGGGACTAATGGATCCTTGATCTTATTGTTGTGGTTAGTATTTGCCTTAATTTCTATCTTGTATTTGCGGATGCTTGCAAGATGTTTAATCGTAAGAGTGCACTTATCTTAGTCTAGAAGGTGTGCTAGCATAGATCCACCCACTCAACACTTATCAGCTCAACACTTGTTATCGATACGGAGTATGGCGAAAGCACGTGACTACCTCTCCATGTGTCCTCAAGAACGCTTCAGCCTTTATAAGTTCAGTTGATGTAAGGCCCAATATGTGGTACTGTTCTAGATCTAGATGTTTCCATCCAGATCCGGGGACGAAGCACATATCGGTCCCACCGCGACATATGACAAAGTCGTATGCCCCGGATTTCCAACATGATATCACAACATTACAGATACAAGGGTACAACATCTCATACAAGCGGCACACAACTGCCTTAAAACAATACAACAGCGGAAGATACATGTCTGAGTACAAACTACAATCAAATGCCTAGGTGGCAAAGAGAAAAACATCGATCCCATAACCACACGGGTCCAGGCCCTCCGTCGGGATCCGCCAAACTAGTCGTCGTCGAGTCTCCACGTGAAACGTCGATCACCATACCTGTTGTCGATCAAGAACCCTGAAAAGAGTTTGGGGGTAGTATCATGAGTACAGAACTACTCAGCATCCAGCTGTAGTGGTCAACTGACCCAGCAAGGACTTCATCACTCGTCATTCTAGGACAACTAGTAGTTTATGGTAAGGATGGGGTAAGTGGTGAGGTTGCTGCCGCACTAGCATTTATGAAGTGGCTAACGATCTAGAGAGTAAGGTAAGAAGCCAAGCATTCGATGAGGAATCGCCTCCAACAATTCTTGCTATCAACTACTTACGCAAACATAACAGCTATCCTATCCTTGTCCTCCTCTTCGCATCCCGACGAAGAAGAAGCAGTCAAGGCACACACACATTGATCAAGTTATTAAATATGATTCAGTTGATGTTATCTATGAACAAGACGTAGGTTCCAAGTCGTCCATAACCTTGGACACGGATTCTCAACAAGATTTAACCCTGTAGGGGCGTACCAAATGCCCATTACAAGGCTCCGCACGCACGCCCATCTCTCTCAGTTGCTACCCATTATAGGCAACCATTTTATGATTTAGTTCTGAGAGATCCGAAACGACAGGTCCCTCTAACTAACAACGAACAAATCCGGGTGGCCCCCGGTGAGTCGACACCCAACTCAAAAGCCGGCCGCGCTCATGAATCGGTGTCTACCGTCTGTCGTAGGTTTGGATAGCCGGTTAATCACACATGGGAAACCGGGTCCTCAGCCGGACAAGGTGGGCCAACCAAGGAACAAGTCCCCCGGGCCCAGGGTGGTTTGTAAACAACTGGCGGCCGACCAGCACACACACGGTTTCAAATGGTAAATCAGCTTGGGCCACCACTGGAAACGTTTGAAGCTAGGTAGGTAAGAAGAGGTGACCCCATAAAATCCCACACGCGGTTAGGCGCGCTCAGTCTTAGAACCAATACACGGAATTCGAATCCTAGGTGACTCGAATGGAACAAAGCATCGGGGCAGGATAGCCTAGACCTTCCATCCTTCATCGAATATAGTCAACATTATAATAATCATATCATCACCAACAATATAATAATGTGATATCCCAAACCGAGGAGGAACAGGGTAACATCGTAGCATCCTAAGCATGCATACTAAGAAGGGGCTGAGCAACGAGCAATAGTAACATAGCATTACATGGTTTGCTGGGAGGGGACATGGTTGTATCGGTTTGAAAGAAGTTGTAAACATGTGGTAGGATCAAACATCGAACCTATCCTAGACTAGCATGCAAACCGCTGGTTGAAATAGAATGGATCATAAGTAATGTATAGTCTGCCTGTTGATAAGTCGGATTCCGAAGGTGCAGTTGATCGCAAGCTCGCGTCGTCTCCAAAGGGTACCCGCGGAAGCACACAAGAGGTAAACACTGGAAAGCAACCAACGAGCAAGCATCAACAAGAAGGCAACACGAGACATCGCACCTACCGTCGAGAGCGGTTACTAACATGTTAAGTGGAGTACTCGTCACACATGACGATACCGCACATTTGGAAAGGTTCAAGTTGTTTAGCTACAGGTGATCAACAAAGGTTGTTAACATGGCATATCACTCAAGCATGGCATAGCACACAAACATGGCAAGAGGTGAAGCACAAAGTAAACTATCTATGCTAGTCAATTTAAGTGAGGCACAACCTAAACACGACATCCACTAAGTGCCCCACGACAATTAAAACATTTGGTACTGTTCTGTCCTAAATCATATTTTAGGTTGGTTAACAACATCAAACAATAGCATAAATCATATTTTAGGTTGGTTAACAACATCAAACAATAGCATAAACACAAAGTACATGAAATTCTAATCAAGTTACATATAAAGAACACTCCAAACGGAGTTACAGTTTAAAAGATACAAGCAAAACAAGTTTGGAACGCAATCTGCCAACATCAGGAAGCACACTTTGGAGCAATGCATAAACAGGATAATGAATGCAAACATGCTCACGAATGATATGCAACTAAAGTAGACATGGCAGGGAAGGCATGGCAAAAAGAATCATGCAAATAGGCATCATGAACAACTAGTTATAGCCCAAGCAAAATGCAATAAAACATTACTGGTCTAGGACTTAGTGAAAATCAGAGAAACATGGCAGAAACTGTTATTTATATGTTGTATAAAAAGAGGCAAAACTATATGAAAAAGTGCAGCAACATGACATATCAATATATGAGCATGAACTAGACATGATGGTGATCAGGTACAAACAAGAATCAAGGTCATAGGCATCATAAATCAAAAGATATTAAGCATGCAACATGGCATCGGAACGGTACAGACTTAGAGAAAAACAGAGGTGGCTGTCAAAAACAGTAGTATAGAAACTTTGGAGCCCAATAACTAGATGACCAGCAAGCATATCATGACAATGCAATACATATAATGGAAGTAGACATGATGCTTAACGGTATGAAAAAAGAATCAATGCAATAGGCCTCATGGATGTGTCACAATCATCATGCAAACTTGCAATAAAATAACAGCAACTGCACACTAACAGGAAATAATAGCAATTAATAGTCTGATGCCTACTTCAACACAGATTAAAAACATCAAGATGTCCTCAAATCAAAATTCTCACAAAAGATGGATTGAAGTACACACAATTCTAAGCAATTTTACTTTTGGACGCAACGCGATCCGGGCTTGAGATTACTCGCAAACTACAATGCAAAACAGCATCAGCGGCAAAATACCAAGGACTTGGTGAAAAATAAACTGAAGGCTGATAATAATAAATAAAAAAATAAAAAAAGGGCTCTCACCCTAGTGGGCCTTGGCCCAAGGCGGCAGAGGAGGCGGCAGAGGAGCTGAGCCTGGCGGCTCGCTTGGGCCGGCCCACCTGGCTGGCTGGAGGCGCTCCATCTCGATCCCGATTGGATCGAGACGTGGTGGCGGTTGGCGGCGCCGTGCGGCCGGCGACGGGCGGCGCCGTGCGGCTCACGGCGAGAGGAGGATGGGGTGGCGCGAGTCCGGTCGGGGGCGAGCGGATCGGGCGCGGGGTGGCCTAGGGGTGCCGGATCCGGGCTGGAGGTGGCCGGCGGTGAGGTCTAGAAGCGGCGCAGCGAGCTCAAGCTCTCGGCATGCATGGCGCCGGCGGCGGCTTCCTACGGCACTGGAGAGAGGAGGAGGTGAGGCAGAGAAGAAGGGGGAGAAGAGGAAGCACGGCTCACCTGGCGACAGACGACGGCGAGCTAGCCGGAGGCGGGCGCGGAGGCGCTACTCCACGGGAGGAGGAGGAGGAGCACGTTCGTCCGGCGCGCCAGATGGGCTCGGCGGGCCCGCGGCAGCGACGCTCGGCCCGGCGGGGCCCGAACCGGTTGGAGCTGCGTTGCTCAGATCTGAGCCATTGGATCTCAGATCTGATGGCCCAGATGCGAGGAGGGGCTAGGGTTTCGATTTTTGGGGGCTATTTGGGCAGATCTGAGCAAACTCGGGGGGGTGGCTGCAATTTTGTGGCTATGGAAACCCTAGAAAGGGGTGGGAGTGTGGTGGTCTTTATATAGCCCAGGTGGCTGGCAGTTTGCAAAAACATCCCCGGTTTTCTCTCTCGCGCGCGCTGTTTACGTTTCTGACTGTCGGGGGTCCGCAAGACCTCCGATTCGGGTAAAACTTCGAACTGCGCGATCAGCGTGTCGATCCGGCGGCGTTCACCTCGCGTTGGAACCGTTCCGAGAACACTTTCCGGTGCGCTATAAAAATGACCCGTTTAATTATTAAACGGGGTTTTCGTTCCGTTGGTTGCGGCTGGTCTCGTGCGGTTTTCGCGACAGTGATCGGGTGAAACCCGGTGTCGCAAATGTCGAGTGTGAGGGTGGCAAGGGTCGGTCTCCGTCCGATACGAGATAAGAGGGGGGAATATAATCGCTGATTGATAAATCGGGGATGCAAACACCGCAAACAAATCAGATAATCAAACAATTCTCACTGAAAACAAAATTTTATTTTTTGTGAAATCTGGGTTGTTACAGTACAACACCACCAACAAGGGATCTCGTCCCGAGATCCAGGACGATCCGGGGGAGAGGGGAAGTGGGAAATAAGAGAGTTGACAATCTTCAACACCACCAACAAGGGACTCTGCTCCATGTCGAATGACGAACTCCGTCGAGAAAACTTTCCGTAGAGAGATGGCAACGTCAAAGAACGGAACCATCGGGGGATCAAGAGAAAGAACGACACTTCAAAGCGACGATCAAGGGAAGCATTCTCATGTAAATCAAGAGGATACTAGGCAATAGGACTGAATTCAACGGATGACCAAGATATAAACCAGAGTCGGACAGACTAAAGGTACTACAGGATTTCCCAAACCTGAGATCGGAATCGAGACAATACACTGCAAGCGAGGCATTGTAACGGTTTTTCCGATACTCCACACACTCGAGATCCTAGAGTTTGAAGGGGATAAGGCGAGAATTTAAAACACTTACGACACTTGTCCTGACCAGAGCAAAGGTAAGGAGTAAAAAGATCCTACTCTTCGATAACTAACTTAGTAACTACAAAATAGTTTTTGTCTAGACTCGACTTCGGACAGAAAAGCGATCCTACGGTCGGTAAGGCTCTGATACCAAGTTGTAAGGCCCGATATGCGGTACTGTTTGTGACGCCCACAAAATCAAGTCGTGTACAGTAATCATACACGCAAGGTACACGACCGAGATCAGGGACTCGCGGTAATATATCACAACAGAACTCTACAGATAAAATAATACAAGTTGTTTAATATAAGCCAGGGGCCACATGGGCTCGAATACAACAGCTCGAGAGCACAAAGTTAGCGGAAGAAATAGTATTTGAGTACAGACACAAGAATACAACGATGCCTTAAGAAGGCTAGCACAAATAACAACAGATCAAAAAGGCGAGGCCTCCTGTCTGGGAACCTCCAAACTACTCCTGGTCAACGGGGAACTCAACGTCGTAGAAGGCATCGGGGATCTTCATGTTGCGGTGGTCGGCATCGGGGATCTCCTGCTCCTGGACTCCAAGGCTCCAACGTCGACTGCAGCGGCCGATCAGGCAAAACAAAAAGGGGGAAATAAAGCAAGGGTGAGTATCTAGCATACCCGTGAGTCTTACGTCCGCTACTAAGCATTTATGCATTTGTATCAAATGGAAAGGGGAGGTTGTATATAGTGGACTGCAAGGTAGAAATCAGAATAAGGGTAAGAAGCTAGGCCTATTGAAGACTAGCATCTTCCGACGATATCTTGCAGCATGAGAAGAGAACAACCAACAGTTCAGTAGCATGAATGTAATAACAATGGAGCAGAAGTTGCTCCAGCATTGTATAATAGTAAGTTGTAATGATTAATAATAATAATGCCTCCGAGTTCCCTTCCTCGACTCCCTACGAGGAAGAAGACCCGGAACCATACAGTTTAATAGTAGTAGTTTGTAGTGGTAAGATCCAGCTTCAGCATAAAGCGTCCTGTTAACGTGGACACGGCTATTCGAATGGATTAAACTCCCTGGAGGGGTGCACTACTGTTCATCCTGCACGCTCGGATCTCCAGGGTGGCGGGAATCTTGTTAGGGAACGCTCCACCAAAGCTATCCGACACGACGCAGCCCATCCTAGGCTCAATAGAGAGGCCATCCGCTGGACTATATCCTATGCGCCAAGGGGTCCAGGTCCCTCACCCTTGCATGCTCCTGCACGGTGCGTGGCTGGTCGGTGAAGCAAAAGCAAATCCAAATACACACCGCTCGAGCGAAGAAGACACAACTTCCCGACGCAGGCCGCGGTACTGCTGACGTTTGAGGAGCTTTCGGACAAACTACGACGCAGGGGAGCCCATAACTCCTTATCCCACGTGAAGGTAGTGCGTACAGGCCTTTGCGGCCTCTCAAGTCATCCGCCGAACCATTTAGCATTTTAGTTAACCTGCGTGACAACCGTTATTGTTGCCACGACTTAACTGACCCGCGGAAAACGACAGCAGCCAGGAACACCAGTACATCGGTGCCTGCCCTGTCCTCCCACCAAGCCTCTGTGGTTACCAACAAGGTGAACCGTCTCCTTACCTTGTCTCCCGTGTGCTCTTGGTAGAGCTCGACTTTTCGTGGTTTGATAACTCTCGCGAGATACGAGCAGGGGCCAAGCACGCCAGTAACGTCGGTCGTACCCTCCCTGTCGCTCCCGACAATATACCGCTCGCGGGCACCGTTGGGTCGCCCGACTCTTACCTTTAAGGACACCAATTGGTTCGAGTGCCTACCATTAAGTGAAACCAGGAGGTATCACCCTCGATGGCACACTTAAAGAGGTTTGGGAGAGACATCAGCGAAATGAACTAAAGAGGTAAACCTCGTATCATCCCGGTGATGCTACGCTACTGATACGACGAGAGTGAAATACGAGTTCGTCCACTCGTAAGTCAAACTCGAAGCGACTCGGCAGAGTCTCGCCGTTGTAGGTTCCCTAGGGCGTCTTCATTGACCCGTACCTGTTGCAGCTGTATATATTTTGTATCCGCATCACTCCCCTGAGTGGCCACGGCCCGCTATCTAATCCTAGCTAACAATGTGTAGGGCTCACTGCTGAATATAATGTATAGATATAGCTGGCAGCATAGGATAAGGAAGGTACATCAAGGGGTGAAAAAATCAGGCTATGCAATTGAATAGGATTGTAACGTAGCAGCAGCAGTAACAATGCCTAGTGCAAGAAAGTACAGAAAGGTAGGTGATATCTGGGGAAGAGAATGGCTCTGCTTGCCTGGAAGCTCGAAGGTAGGGGCAGGGTCGTCGACGAAGTAGTCGTACCCGGCATCAGTGTAGTCGGCAGTAGCAGTGGGGTCTACCGGAGAATAAAGGGGGGAAGAAACAGTAAATACAAAGGAATCATAGCAAACAGATGAATAACATGACGTATGCAATGTTAACGGTGTTCTAACGCAGTGCAATGCACGTTGCTCGGAGCGGGAATTCATCCAGGAAGGAAATACCAACTCCGGGTGATTACCGTACAGGGTGTCCGGAGGGGGAAGGGATCATGCCGGAGGTGTCGTCGACACCCGACAAACAGGTGCAAAGTGTATCTGTGTTAGTTGATCCATTCTGAACAACTTTCATGTTCAGAATAAATTCATCCGGATACTTTGATAGTACCGGACAAATCATCGGACAGACGGTCCGGAGGGGGGACGGTTCGATGTTCGGTGCGTTAGAGAGGTGTGGTCTGTATACATATAGTGTATCCGTATTCGTTATATTTTTCTGATAAATTTTCATGTATAAAGTTTTTGAATCTGACTTACGGTTTAAAAGATATTTAAATTCAAAGTTTAAATCAATTTAAATACAATTTCTGGATTTCTTTTATTATTTAAAATCCAACATTATCCACAGGAGGGTTGACTGGTCAAACCTGACCAGTGGGTCCCACCTGTCATACACATAACTAATAAAATCCATTATATTTAATCATATGAAAGTAGGGTCCCACATGTCACGGAGACATTTATAATTCATCAATTTTTATTTAAGCCAAGGGTTAATTAAAGGGTTGGGCCCACATGTCATCCACTGTAAAAATACTAAATCATTTTATTTATTATTCACTACAGGGGACCATATGTAAGTCACATAGGCAATTATCCTAATAGTTTTATTTTAACAAAACTTACTGGCCTCGGTCCCACGCGGCAGTGACATAGGGAGGGTTAATTAACGAAAGGAGATTAACCAGGGGGGTTACCCCGTGCTCGCCAGCGACAACTAGGAAGCACGTCGGCGCTGGGCCGTTCCGGCGAGGGCCACGGCAGGGGCGCGGCGGAGGCCAGCAGGGTGAGCGCGACCGCACGCTGGTCGGGCGCAATAGCAGCAGCAGCAGGGTGTGCGCAACGCGGGGTGAGTGGACGGAGCACGGCCATGGCTATGGGGCGCGGGAACAGGGGTGTGGCGCGGCGCGGCCCGCGCACGTCCAAGGCGCGGCCGCTGGGCGGGGAGCACGCGTGCACGCGCCGCGGAGGGTCCATGCGGGCGCATGGGGCGTGGAAGGTCGCGGAACCCCGGCCATGGCAGTCGTGGCTCACGGGAACGGTGGCTAAAACGAAGGGTTCACAAGGGGGAGAGAAGGGAAACGTGAGGGAGCTCACATGGGCGTTGTAGGGAGGGGGCAACGGGCTCGGGGAGGCGTCGTCGACGAAGAATTTGTCGCCGATGGTGAGCGGCCGTAGAGACGAGGAACGGCGGCGATTTGCCAGCAGCAGGGCGTCCCGCCTCCAATTGAAGCACGGGGCAGACGCAGACGAGGCAGAGGAAGGGCCCGGACACGGTGGCGTGGCCCGGTGCGGCCGTTGGCCACGGCGGAGCGGCGACGGCGCCCACGACAGTTCCAGTGCGCGAAGGATGCAAACGACGGCGCACCAGGGAGTGGGGGTACGTTAGGGTTTCTGGAGGCACACGAGGGGTCTTAACCTTGTCGGCTAGCCGATACATGGCCTCCACGGGGTGGCCGCGGCGTGGCCACCGCGGGATGCACGCCACGACCCCCCCCCCTGTGAACAGGGGAGGAAGACGAGTGAGGGGAGGGGTTGGGCCGTGGTGGGCTGGGGTGGAGGTGGCCTGGCCCAGTGTGGGAGCCCTGCCCAGGGCGTTGTTTAATTTTTTTTATATCCTTTGTTTTCCTTTTTCCTTTCTATTTTCTTTTATGTTTTCTATTTGTTTAGTCACATTTGATTTTTGTAAAATATGAGAATTGCTCCAATATTTATATTATAATTTAATATGCTGCCACAAAAAGTTTGGCCACCTAATAAATTCATTTTCAATTTTGTTTTATTTAAAATGGAACAAAGGTGGTTGTTTTGCTACGGTTTGAAATGTTTAAAATATTTAAACATTGTAATAAATATCCACTATTATTTTAATATGACCTAATGATTATTATGCATTAAATAAAATTGTTTGCAACATTTTTTGTTTCACTTTTATTTCCACTTTGTTTTTTTTATTCCATCCAAAGGGGTTTGAAAAAGATTTGATTCAATGATGATCAAGTCATGGTTAATCACTGAGCTTAGTCATTAATAAAAAAGTGATCACTGTAGCTTGACACCGAGGGTGTTACAAATCTCCCCCACTACAAAGAATTCTCGTCCCAAGAATTAAAAGGTAGTGGAAGGGGTAAAGCGTTGGTTTCGTATTCTAACGAATCTTGTGGTTCTTCTTGCCCTTCTCGAACAAGTTAATCCTTCTCGTTGATGTCTTCATTTCTTTGCATCAGTGCATCTCGATGAGTGGTCATCCTTCTTTCGGGGCTACATCGTACCTACGTATAGGTTAGAGAAAAAACTTGAGGACGTGCCGATCGGTACAAGGTTAATCAACTGAGATGGTCCAAGGGAATGGGGTACAAAGTATCTCACGAGTTAAACTCAGGGAGATACATCGAGAGAAACAAAAGAAGGCATGAGAAGTTTTCAAGTGGATATGCAAGCATTCGACGACGATAACGGAGGATGAAAAGGGGTCCAGAGCATCAAGCATAAGCACTGAGTCTGATATCGCACTGAATATCACAAGGTAGAGGATTCGTGAATTGCATACGAGGTCAAGCAAGAAGAATGACCTCGAGAACAAAAGGTACAAGAGAGTCGGGTTTCGATCCTGTGGAACTGTGGGTTATGGGCCCACATTGAATAAGAAGGGTCATGACAAACAATGCGATCAGGTAGCAAGGTGAGTTAGAGAACAGCTTGTTAGCTATGTCGGCAACAACGTCGGTACCAAGGGCGAGGGGCGAAGAGAACCATTTTCCTGCTCGTTAAGACGAGGCGGACCAATTGGCAAAGTTCTCGTCCATCGGTAGTCACTGAAAAGTCAACAACAATAGTAACAGGGGGTACGAACAAATTAGTACACCGAAGTGTTTAACTAAGCAGGGAATTATCACTTCTTAGATAAGATTCATAACAATAAAGGTTAATCAGACCAATGGAATGGAAAATGTGATTATCCGATTAATCAGACCAATGGGAGGGAAAATCTAATGATACACAAGTATCACGTTTATATCTTTCCCAAGGGAAAGCAGAGCAAGATATATATGACCAAGTTTGTATTTGCGGGGGTCAAAGAAGGTTGTCGATGATAACACAAGTCATCGAGGGACAAGGATGGTATTTCTCACGATGCATCCAAGTAACACTTGGGAGAGGTCAAAATGTCGATGATGAATTGGTGAAGCAAAGTATTCACTGTTCCCGGTTGACGACAACCCAGAACCATGAAATGACCATGACAGGGATAGGCATTGTTTCATCACAATTCATAAGATGTAGTGCAAAGGCATGATATCCTCGAGATACTAGGGGTAATACTCGAAGGTAGAAGGGTGAATCATAGTTGCAGAAGAATTTACACCAAGGGGTTAATTATCTTCCAAGAAGCTTCCATGATAAGTTCTACATCGTATCCATGGGCATGAACACAAAGGTTCAGGGTCGACTCCCACTTCTTCAATGCATAGCCTTTCATTCACTTCTTGATGTCGATCAATTTGTAGCGTTCAAAATTTTATCTGGCATAACACCAGTAGAGTAAGACCCGTAGAAGTTCATGGGTTCACACAGATGGATGAAGCATAGATACAAACCATAGGGACCTTTTACAAATCAATACGACAAACTATAGGAACAAGAGATACAAGTTTGAAAGCAGAAGGCTGATGACACAAACCAGATGATACCGTGCACCAAAGGCATTTCGTATCAGGGGAAGCTCGTCAATGATTTAGGACACAAGGAGACGACATGTAGTAATCCACCAAGAAGGTCAGGCGGCATAAGAAGAGTCTGGGGCGAGCATCGGTACTCAACCATAAAAAGAAAGAATGCCAAAGCATTGAAGATAGAAGCATCAGAATAATTCTATGCTTAAGTACGAAGAAATTATGATTTCCAATAGGGATATCAGAAGCAGATGTTCTGACCATGGTTATATAAGTTGAACGAACTTATATGGACAATCAACCGAGGTTTGAGTTACCGATATCCAGCTCATGTCCGGGACGACGTCTGAGCCGAAAGAATGAATTCATAGGGATCAACTAATTATTGCGTGCACTAGCACACACGATGATTCAACAGATTAAAATGGAAATGCCAAGGGAGGTCCTCAAAGACCACAAGACAAACGGGATTAATCATAGTGCAAGCAGGCAAGTAGAATATCCAAAGTAGTAGGCTGACGAGGATTGGCGCGAGATCAGATAGTAATTCAAAGTATTTTGGGAATCATAGGAACCACTTAGGATGAACGGATCCTCGATAAATGTGAGGAATTTTCCGCAGGGTGAAAAGAAGCTGCAAGGCAGTAGGCTCAAAGGATTCCCGAAACAACGGAAAGTATTTTGATGCATCTTGTGAACACAAGAGCAACTGGGGTTGAATGGATGATTGGAAAGTATAGGTAATTATCCATACACACTTATCGGTGGCAGGGGATTGCAAGGGCAATGGGCACATAGGGTCTCGGCAATTCATCGGAGACTATATTCGGCACTTTCTGGTGAAGCAAGCGATCATCCGTAATGAGGGGCTCTCCGGGAGGAAGTAGTCACGAGAACCTAATGTCAGAGTTAGCAAAATCTTTATCCCGAAAAGAAGAGAGAGCAGAGTCCCAGAGTAAAGGTACAGAGAAAAGGATCCTAATACCGCCCAGCTTGCGACGTGGGCCGATAAGCCACACGACACTGTTAGTAAAGTAGTTTGGCAAACACTAGGCTCGACTTCGACCAAGGAGTTGGAAGGGGTGTCCTACAGGCAGTCGGCTCTGATACCAACTTGTGACGCCCCCAAAATCAAGTCGTGTACAGTAATCATACACGCAAGGTACACGACCGAGATCAGGGACTCGCGGTAAGATATCACAACACAACTCTACAGATAAAATAATACAAGCTGTTTAATACAAGCCAGGGGTCACGTGGGCTCGAATACAACAGCTCGAGAGCACAAAGTTAGCGGAAGAAATAGTATCTGAGTACGGACACAAGAATACAAGGATGCCTTAAGAAGGCTAGCACAAATAACAACAGATCAAAAAGGTGAGGCCTCCTTCCTGGGAACCTCCAAACTACTCCTGGTCAACGGGGAACTCAACGTCGTAGAAGGCATCGGGGATCTTCATGTTGTGGTGGTCGGCATCGAGGATCTCCTGCTTCTTGACTCCAAGGCTCCAACGTCGACTGCAGCGGCCGATCAGGCAAAACAAAAAGGGGGAAATAAAGCAAGGGTGAGTATCTAGCATACCCGCGAGTCTTACGTCAGCTACTAAGCATTTATGCATTTGTATCAAATGGAAAGGGGAGGTTGTATATAGTGGACTGCAAGGTAGAAATCATAATAAGGGTAAGAAGCTAGGCCTATCGAAGACTAGCATCTTCCGACGATGTCTTGCAGCATGAGAAGAGAACAGCCAACAGTTCAGTAGCATGAATTTAATAACAATGGAGCAGAAGTTGCTGCAGCATTGTATAATAGTAAGTTGTAATGATTAATAATAATAATAATGCCTCCGAGTTCTCTTCCTCGAGTCCCTGCGAGGAAGAAGACCCGGAACCATACAGTTTAATAGTAGTAGTTTGTAGTGGTAAGATCCAGCTCAGCATAAAGCGTCATGTTACCACGGACACAGCTATTCGAATAGATTAAACTCCCTGCAGGAGTGCACTACTGTTCAGCTTGCACGCTCGGATCTCCAGGGTGGCGGGAACCTTGTTAGGGAATGCTCCACCAAAGCTATCTGACACAAAGCAGCCTATCCTAGGCTCAACAGAGAGGCCATCCGCCGGACTGTATCCTATGCGCCAAGGGGTCTAGGTCCCTCACCCTTGCACGCTCCTGCACGGTGCGTGGCTGGCCGGTGAAGCAAAAGCAAATCCAAATACACACCGCTTGAGCGAAGAAGACACAACTTCCCGGCGCAGGCCGCGGTACTACTGACGTCTGAGGAGCTTTCGGACAAACTACGACGCAGGGGAGCCCATAACTCGTTATCCCACGTGAAGGTAGTGCATACTGGCCTTTGAGGCCTCTCAATTCATCCGCCAAACCATTTAGCATTTTAATTAACCTGCGTGACAACCATTATCGTTGCCACGACTTAACTGACCCGCGGACAACGACAGCATCCAGGACCACCAGTACATTGGTGCCTGTCCTGTCGTCCCACCAAGCCTCTGCGGTTACCAACAAGGTGAACCGTCTCCTTACCTTGTCTCATGTGTGCTCTTGGTAGAGCTCGACTTTTCGTGGTTTGGTATCTCCCGCGAGATATGAGCAGGGGCCAAGCACGCCAGTAACGTCGGTCGTACCCTCCCTGTCGCTCCCGACAATATACCGCTCGCGGGCACCGTTGGGTCGCCCGACTCTTACCTTTAAGGACACCAATTGGTTCGAGTGCCTACCATTAAGTGAAACTAGGAGGTATCACCCTCGATGGCACACTTAAAGAGGTTTGACAGAGACATTAGCGGAATGAACTAAAGAGGTAAACCTCGTATCATCCCGGTGATGCTACTCTACTGAGCCGACGAGAGTGAAATACGAGTTCGTCCACTCGTAAGTCAAACTCGAAGCGACTCGGCAGAGTCTCACCGTTGTAGGTTCCCTAGGGCGTATGCATTGACCCGTACCTGTTGCAGTTGTATATATTTTGTATCCGTGTCACTCCCCTAAGTGGCTCGCCATCAGCCGAAGCTTTTCCTTCCACCAGTGCGTGACACTTTGGAATTGCTGAGGAAGCCCAATGATCCGTTTGCCACATATGTTGGCGTGCGCCATGAAGTCAATGAGCGAAACTTATCGAAGAAATTACAGAAAGACTGCCACCACTTTGAAGTTAATCTTCAGTCGCAGCAAATGCTCGAAAACTTCATTGAAGAAAATCAGCGCCAGATGCAATGTCTTGCTGATGAGATAAACAGAGTTGGCAACATTGCGCTCAATAACAATCAGTATCTGCGTGTTCTCAAGCGTAATTCCTGGAAGGGGCTCCAGAAATTCAACTCTGTAAAAGGCCTTCGTAAAGATCGCATCTACAAAGAGTATGAGCACCTCCAGCGAAACTTTTCCCGTGATGATACAGTAGACCGCCAGAATCAAAAGATCCCTCCCCTGCACAAGATTGATGAAGTCTTCTTCGTCAACAAACCCGAACCCATCAGGCATGATACCGTCTCTGAGAACGACTCCATTACATCAAAGGATGACGACGGCCTCGACGACAGCGACCTCGACATCAACCTCATCACCCAGACACGCCACGAAGCCATTCCTTCATCTTCTTCCGAAGAAGAATCATCTGGCGATCAATCTTCGTCGGATGAGTCTTCGTCCATCTCTGCTTCGTCGGGTTCCCAGGGTGCTGATGTCGCGCAATAGATCTCTTGAACCTCTTCCCAACCTTTTGTCCAATCATTGACAAAAAGTGGGAGAATGAGGGCATCGATGAGTTAGATTTGCATCGGGGAAAGGGATTTTGCTATTTGCTTTTGCTTCTCTTGGTTAAGTTACAACAAACATTCCATTCTCTTCGATTGGGTTGTAACTTAAGTTTAACTTCGGTCCTGCTACTTCTGTGCTATGATTAAGTTTTAATAACCCCTTTGCTTGCAAGTATTGTTTCGTATCTTCTATCTTGCAGGTGGTTATTATTTTCTAAGTCACAGGTCATTGGAAGAAATTGCATACATTCTTGGATATATATCTTCAAATGCAATTTTATTCGCTAAGATATTTGTTTTGCTCTCCACCGAAGAAATTTACCTCAAGCATTAACTTCGATTACATAAATCTTCGATGCTTGTATTCAGGGGGAGCCAAAAACTTCATATCTCAGAGTTTGTCCCATCACTTCACAAAAACTTCAATATCTTTTATCGATGCCTGTTTTGTCAACAATAGTCCAAAAAGGGGGAGATTGTAAGAGCAAAGTTTTGCCCCCGTGTGTTTTGGATATTGTTGGACAAGACAGTAGAGGAACTAACAATGTTTTCCAGTGTAAACAGTTGAATAGGTTCCTGAAGGACAAGCTAAGTGATAAAGCTTCAGGGAAGGTTTTCAAGTTATCAAAGAATTACCTCGTTTAGCAAAGCTTAATCACGGAGGATGACCCCCAAAAATGAAGGTGTCCTGAAGCTCAACTCATTGAAGGAAATTAAGAAGACGGCGCAAGACTTAGATGTTTTTGTGTAGTTCTTTTTCGGTTCTTTGACTCATAGGACAAACCGTACTATCAAGAGGGGTCTTTAGTTTGTGGACACCGAAGTCATTGAGAAAATGCTCAGATCAAATCCTAACCAAGTGAGAAGCCTGAGCTAAGAAATATCATGTGCACTGAGCTAAGTTTCAGTAGAAAAGACTTCGTTCTTTGGCTTCTGAAGCAGAACTAAGTCCGTGTGTCAGCTTTACTTGTTCCGCAAGTAAAGTTGCGCAGTGATGAAAAATCCAACCGTTGTGGACACGTGTCAGTCTGTCACTTCGGGTCAATTTGGTCATTCCGCACCTCGGGATCGCCAACTATAAATACGCCGCCCCCTCCTCTATTTGCGGGTGGCTGCTCTGAGAATATTCCTGAGAGAGACTGAAGAGAGCACCCCAAAAACTCCACCGAAGCAAAACCCATATCCCGGAATACTGAAGCCTAAGTCCCATTGATCTGAGTAGATTCGAGATGACTTAGGTGAAATCTTTCTAGCCTTTTTATCTTGGAGAACTTCAATTCTCCTAGACGGTTAGAGTGTTGTTCTTCAGAGAGCGAAGAGTAATTGTCGCCTCGAAGTCCAGTTTGTCAAAGGTTTCGGTGATTTCCTCAATAATCAACCACGAGTGAAGAACTGACCAAGGTCAAGGAGTTTGGTGCAATGGAGCAACGGACGGAGAGAGATTTGCTCCAGGTTTTCAATCACCAGTCCCTCCAACCAGACGTAGCGCTTTGCAGAGCGTGAACTGGTCGAACAAACATCGCCGAGTCCCAGTTCGTTTTACTTCAAGCATTTACCTTATGTATTGCATTTGCTTCGTAGTTATGCTTCAATGCGTTTTGATTCACTGCATTTAGTTTCGCTTCCAGTTTTACTTCGCTGTTCCGCCTTACTTATGCTTCACTTCAATAGTTTCAGTCGAAAATTTTGAAGTGATCATTCACCCCCTCCCCCTCTGATCACATACTTGGACTTTCAATTGGTATCAGAGCTAGTCACTCCCTACACTCTGTGTGTTTTGGATTAACCTCCTGGAGTGTCTTCAAGTATGTCTTTCGCAGCTATTCGCTCCGGCGAACCTATTCTTGTTTTCAATGGGAAGGACTACCCGTACTGGAAGGACAAAATGAAGAGAAATATCATGGCTATCAACTCGACTGCCTGGCAAGTTGTCTTGTATGGAGTCACTGTTGCCGATGAGAAGGCCATCACTCCTGAAGAAGCAAAACTGATTGATCTTGATTCTGAGGTTTGGGTTTTCATCACCAATCATTTGACACCAGAAAAGTATCATGAAGTGAAGAATATTCCATCTGCCAAAGGTGTCTGGGACTATCTTGAAAAGATTGGTGAAGGTGTTTCTACCCAGAAGGATGCCAGAATCGACACACTCCAAAGAAAATTCTATCGCTTCAAGAGAAACGAGGGTGAAAAAGTCAGCTCCATTTACTGTAGACTCACTGCTCTTGCTAATGAGTTAATTTCCCTCGATGCTGATGACATTACTCCTCACTCAGTTGTAAGAACTTTGCTTCGCTCATTGGATGATTCGTTTGATCACATTGTGCTGATGATCAAAGAAAGAACTGATTTCAGACGTCTTGTTGCCGCTGATATTCTTGAGAGACTCAATACTTTTGAAATGGAAGAAGATGAGAAACGTGACATAAATGGCTCTCGAAGAATATCACATGCTTTGAAAGCAAAAGCTTTGCGTCATTCTTCACCCGAAGTCAGTTCTGCTTCAGGTGTCGAATTAGATGATCCTGCAAGCATTGGGAAAGATTTAGCATTGATCATGAGACGCTTCAACCGCTTCCAAAGAATAGGTTTTTCTTGACCGAAAAAGAGTTATTCTTCAAGGAGATCAAGTCACTCATCTCACCGCTCATCCTCAAGAAGCTCTCCATCGAAGGACAACTGCTGCTACAAGTGCAAGAAACCAGGTCACTACATTGCTGATTGCCCTCTGTGGGAAGCTGAGAACAAATCAAAGCATTCGCTCAGAGACTCCTCAACCAAGTCCCATAGATCTTCCAGAAGCTATGAGTCCAAGAGACATGATTCCAGTTGGAGAAGAGAAAAGAAGAAAGATTCTGATGATGACAAGAGGAAGATGTATCATAAGAAGCGTGAGGGTTCTTCATCGAAGACTCACTCGTCTCGGCGAAGCAGCTCTCCTCATGCCAAGGCCTATCTGGGAAAGGAGATGAACTCTGAAGACGAAGCCTCTGGGTCCGAAGCTGAATCAGGCTCAAGGTCTGGGTCTGGGTCTGAATCAGATGGTGTTTCTGGTTTGGCATTCGCTTCAGCAGATGCTTCAACCAAAGCTTCGAGCTCATTCTTCACCAACAACAGCAGTGAAGATGAAACTCCTGCATATTGCTTCATGGCCAAGGCGAAGGTATCTTCATCAAAATCTAACTATTATACTTCTGATTGTTCCTCATATGATAGTGATTCGAAAATAAGCTATGCTAAACTTGCTAAAATTGCTTCAATTCAACAAGATGAACTTGATTCGCTAAGCAAAACCATTAAGAAATCAGAAATTCTGTTGATCGATGAGATAGAGAAAGGTCAAACTTTGACTAATGAGCATGCAGCTCTGAAGGAAAAGTTTGAAGAATTATCCTCTCGGCATGATCTTCTTTCAGTTGATTATGAGAAGCTCACCTATGAATTTCTTCAGAGGAAAATGGCTCTCGAAAGACTGAAAGAGGCTCATGAAGAGTTGGAAAATGTCAATCTCTCTCTCATGGCTCAACAAGGTTCTCAAGCAAATCATAAAACTGATTCACCTTGCTTAACTTGTCTGGAACGAAGCAAAACTGATTCCAAAGTCAAATCTCCTATTGTTATTGATGATACTAATGCCTCTGATGAGGAAAATCCTGCTGTTACCGAGGAACTCCTCAGGTTGAAAAACTTATTTGAAACAGACATGTTCAAAAGTGTGCAAGGTCACCAATATCTTTGTGACATCCTGAGGAAGGCTCTCCTTCACAGGAACCCCAGGAATGAGGGTGTTGGTTTCGAGAGAAAGATAAACCCTGATGGCACCTATTGGGAACCTGAGCAGTATCCTAAAATTGTTTGGGTCCTAGCGAAGGAGAAACCCATTAATATAGCTAACCTTTCAGGTTTTGACTGCAAAATGAACAAAGCTATTGTACACCAATCACTTGATTCAGACTACAAGCTCATCAAAGACGAACAGGGAAAGGTTACAGCTGAATATGTTGGTACTCCTCCTAAGAATGGCTTCTACAAGAGGCAGATATGGGTGCAGAAAGAACTTGTGGAAAAACTGCCTGCTAACCATACTATGCAGGGAAAGTCTTCTATACCACCGAATCATTTCTATTCTCTAGAAACAAGAAATGATTCACTAGTGCCCGAATCAAATGTTCCGCAGAAGCAATACTATCGCACTGGTCGTCTGACGAGGGGGTGACCCCACGACTACTACGGATGAGCCTACCTGGTGTCCATGAAGGGAGAAGGCCCATGAAGATACGGCCTCGGCCCACTAGATGGCACCGACGTAGAAGTCCTCGACTCACAAGGAAGGTGCGAAGACCTGCCGTACGGAGCAAGCTAGGGTTAGGAAAGTTTACCTGTACACGTAGATGAACTCCCCGAGACCTAGCCCGGTATATAAGGGCTAGGAGGGGCGACACCAAAGACATCGAATCTCACCTATAAACCTAGCCTTGAGCGCTCCAGCCTTGGCCTCCACTATAATCGCATATCCCCAATCAATAATATCGAGCAGGAGCGAGCCTCCCTGTTTGCCGACGAGCTATCGTCCAACCTGCGCCTCTCATGACTAACCCAGGGCCCCTGACCATGGGATTTGCCGGGGTTGATCCCCGTCAATTGGCGCCATCTGTGGGAACTACGCAGGTTGGGATCACGATCTCGGCGGTCTCGTCTTCAGCAAGCCACAACTCAAGGGCAGGAACCAGACCTAGCCCACTCGAAGGATTCAAGATCACGGCAGACATCTTCGCCACCCCATCAAGACCACTCGAGCTGCAGTCACGCCAGGACCGATACTACGGTAACGGCCAAGTACAGCGCCAGCACCGAAGGAGTCGACGACCCAGAAGAACGGCGAGGGGCCTTTACGAAGGAATCCCACTCGACGAACTGTGACGCGCAGCGGAGGACTCGCAAATCTTCCGACAACCCTCCACCGCCCGGGCACCTGCCGCACATCAAGACGATGACTACGAGATTGAATCTAACGATCAGCAGAACCACCGCCAAGGCAGAAGGAATCGACGACCCGAAAGGAGCGCACAGGCATCCGCCGCCAACCAAGACAGCGACTCCGAGACACCTGTTGGCGAGTACTACGACCCAGATCGAAGGCCGGATGAATTCGCTAACCTCATCAAGAACCAAGACATGAGTCGAGGAATCGAAACCGATCCTCGCTTCCACGAGCACCCGGAGGATCACGAGCAGATCTTAAGAATCTCAAGAAGGAAGAGGCACGCAGGATCTAGCAAACTCACGGCCAGAGAGCAGCTAGCAGGACCCTGCACGATCCACAGCTTCGAGGATGACTGGGGACGTGTCAGGTCAAGTCACACTTTGAGAGACTGTCGTCTGTTCAACGAGCTAGCAGACGACCTCAAGAAGGAGAAGCAGAAAGAAGACAGACGCAACCAACGACCCGAGAAAGCGCCGACCTCAAGCTCGGAAGGACGTCACAGCCCGTTGCGAGCACAGGTGCTCATGATCCAAGAAGGAAGGATACCGCATACACAACGTGACGCCCAAACCCTGCAGGCCAGAGCAGCTGAGAGCATAAACACAGTCGACGTCTACCTGCTACATGGAACGGAGACCAGCATCACGTTCTCAAAGGACGACCATCCACCCGCAATCCCAAGACCGGGGCATGCACCCTTAGTGCTAGATGCACAAATCGGAGGATACGACATGGATCGGATCTTCATGAACGGAGGCAGCAGCATGAACATCATCTTCGCCAGAACCCTGCAAAAGATGCTGATCCCACGATCAGTATGGAGAAAATCAAGCACCGACCTGCACGGGGTAGTCCCAGGAGAAGCAACCACATCTCTCGGAGTCATCGAACTCGAAGTCGTCTTTGGCAACCGTCGTAACTTCACAAAGCACGTCCTCGAGTTCGAGGTACTCGACTGGCAATCACAGTATCACGCCATATTGGGATGGCCAGCATTCACGCAATTCATGGCGGTCCCACACTACGCCTACCTCAAGCTCAAGATGCCAGGATCATCGGGAGTCCTCACGATCAACGGAAGCTTCATCAAATCATACCAATGTGATCGTGACTTCCACAGGATCTCCGACACATTCGGAGCCAAACAAGAACTCAGAGAAATGGCCATGGTGACGGACAAAAGTACCTTCCCATTGGTGAACCGAAGCGAATCCAGGGAGTACGGACGCGACTTCAGCGTCGACAGCGACATAGTCACTCACCAAGTGCACTCGACGGACCCGGACAAAACAGTCTGCGTATACGCCCACCTACCAGAGGAGCAGGCAGCAGCTCTCGTCGCCTTCCTTCGAGACGAGTGGGAAATATTCGCCTGGTGCCCAGCCGACATGCCTGGGATACCACGCGAATTCGCGGAACACGCCCTACGCATCAAACCAAACATGAGGCCAGTGAAGCAAGCACTGAGATGATTCTCGAAGCCCAAGCGCGGAGCAATCGGAGAGGAAGTCAACCGGTTACTCGATGCTCAGTTCATCCGAGAAACGAAGAAAGCAACCTGGATAGCCAACCCAGTGCTGGTGCCAAAGAAAGACACAACCGTGCTGCGCATGTGTGTCGACTACGGACCAGTCAACAAACATTGCCCGAAGGATCACTTCCCCCTGCCTAGAATCGATCAGATAATCGACTCAACAGCAGGGTGCGACCTACTCTCCTTTCTGGACGCTTACTCAGTATACAACCAGATCAGGATGAAGGAAGAAGACGAAGAGCACACATCGTTCATCACCCCCTATGGAGTATTTTTCTACATGACCATGCCCTTCGGGCTCAAAAACGCAGGCGCCACTTACCAACGAATGATGCAGGCCTGCCTAAAGGAGCAAATAGGAAGAAACTTACAAGTATACGTGGACGACATCGTCATCAAGACGTACAAAGAAGCCACACTACTCGACGACCTGCGCGAAACCTTCGCAGCGCTCAACAAATACAAAATCAAACTCAACACAAAGAAGTGCGCATTCGGCGTACCGGCGGGAAAGCTGCTGGGCTACATGGTCTCTGCCCGCGGAATCGAGGCAAATCCCGAGAAAGTCCAAGCCATCACCCGCATGCAAGAACCATACGACGTCAAAGGAGTGCAGCAGCTCACTGGAAAACTCGCAGCTCTCAGCCGCTTCATCAGCAGGCTTGGAGAACGCACGCTGCCTTTCTATCAACTGCTCAGGAAAGGAAAGAAATTCGAGTGGACGGAGGAAGCCCGCCAAGCATTCGCGGACCTGAAAAAGACAACCTCAACTCCACCAATCCTGGCGGTACCCAAGGAACGAGAGCAGCTATACCTCTACGTGGCAGCACGCAGTAGTGTAGTAAGCACGGCGCTCGTTGTCGAACGCGCAGAAGAAGGCAAGGTCCAGAGCATTCAGAGACCAATCTACTACCTCAGCATGCTCCTGACCAAATCCCAACAGCGGTACCCGCACTATCAGAAGCTTCTACTAGCCATCGTCATGACTTCAAGAAAGGTGTCCCAATACTTCGACAAGCACCCTATCACAATCGTGAGCAGCGCACCACTCGCTGACATACTAAACAACCCTGGAGCAACCGGGCGAGTCGCCGAGTGGAACATCGAGCTCAGCCCACGAGACCTGCAGTACAAGCACCCAACAGCCATCAAAGCCCAGGTACTCCCAGATTTTCTGGTTGAGTGGACGGAGGTTCAAACACCAGGCCCCCCAGACCTATCAAGCTCATGGTCAATGTTCCTCGATGGATCCAAGAGACAACAAGGAGCTGGGGCAGGAGTTGTACTCATTTCCCCCAAAGGAACAAAACTAAAATATGTCCTCCAGATCAACTTCAGTCACGCTTCCAATAACGAAGCAGAATACGAGGCACTCCTACATGGCATGCGCATGGCCAAAACATGCGGAGCCACTTTCCTCATAATTTACAGGGACTCCAATCTCGTCGTCCAGCAGACGATGAGAAACTGCAACGCAATAGACGACAACATGGCGGCCTACCAAAAGCTCTACAACGAACTCGAAGGAAATTTCGACGGTTGCGAGCTCAACTACATCACCAGGGACAACAACACAGAAGCTGACGAGCTCGCGAACATCGGTTCGACCCGGGCGCCTGTCCCACCTGGCGTTTTTCTCGAAAGCATCAACCGGAGATCCATCAAGGAGCAGGCAGCAACACCTGAAGCGGTCGCGGATGGCAAAGACGCCCTATTGCTAGAAATCCACGAAGGCACCTGCGGGCACCACGCGAGCAGTCGAGTGCTCGTGTCCAAAGCATTCCGAGCTGGATTCTACTGGCCCACAACCATGAAAAACGCAGAGGAAATCGTGCGACGTTGCGTCGCCTGTCAAAAATTCGCCAACAGGCCACACGCTCCCGCATCAGAGCTCAAGACCATACCACTATCCTGGCCGTTCCCCACCTGGGGACTCGACATGGTGGGCCCACTAAAGAAATCATCAAAGGGCGGAAGAACACACCTGCTCGTCGCAGTCGACAAGTTCACCAAGTGGATCGAAGCAGTGCACATCACCAGCTCTACAGCTCTCACCGCTGTCAACTTCATCAAATCGATCATCTTTAGATTTGGAGTGCCACACAACATCATCATGGACAATGGCACGAACTTCACGGCCGCAGAATTTCAGAACTTCTGCGAAGAACTGGGCATAAAAATCAATTATGCATCAGTCTCACACCCGCAGTCCAACGGCCAGGTGGAAAAAGCAAACGGCCTTGTCTGTGGAGGAATCAAGAAACGGTCCTCGCACCACTCGAGCAAGCCGCCGGTAACTGGGTAGAAGAACTCCCCGCGGTCCTGTGGAGCTTACGAACCACGCCAAACACTGCGACCCAATACACACCCTTCTTCATGGTGTACGAGGCAGAGGCAGTCCTACCACATGACCTCAAGTTTGGAGCACCCCGGGTCACCGGATACGAAGAAGAAGAAGCAGAAGAAGCACTACAAGACGACAAAGATATGGCTGACGAAGCAAGAGACACAGCCCTGGAAAAATCAGAAGAGTACCAAGACAAACTACGTACCTACCAAAGCAGTCGACTGCGTACTAGAACCTTCAACAAAGGTGACCTAGTCCTACGACTAATACAAGAGAAGGTCCACAAACTCGCCCCCCAATGGGAAGGACCATTCCTAATCTCAGAAGTCATCGGAGGTGGCGCCTACAGACTGAAGAACCCAAAGACAGACGAGGACGTGGGCAACCCATGGAACGTAGAAAACTTGCGACTATTCTATCCATAGCCCCTATCGGTCCGACATGACTAGCAACTCATGTAAATCGTTTGACAGCAATAAAATAAGTGTTGCCCAAATACTGCCATCTCAAATCACTCGGGGGCTGAAGAGGAAACTCCCCCCCGAGCAACTGCTATCGCACTCGCGATCTTAATCGAAACACTCGGGGGCTGAAGAGGAAACTCCCCCCCGAGCAACTGCTATCGCACTCGCGATCTTAATCAAAGCACTCGGGGGCTGAAGAGGAAACTTCCCCCCGAGCAACTGCTATCGCACTCGCGATCTTAATCGAAACACTCGGGGGCTGAAGAGGAAACTCCCCCCCGAGCAACCGCTATCGCACTCGCGATCTTAATCAAAGCACTCGGGGGCTGAAGAGGAAACTCCTCCTCGATCAACTGTTATCGCACTCGCGATCTTAATCGAAATACTCGGGGGCTGAAGAGGAAACTCCTCCCCCCCCCCCCCGAGCAACTGTTATCGCACTCGCGATCTTAATCAAAGCACTCGGGGGCTAAAGAGGAAACTCCCCCCCCCCGAGCAACTCTATCGCCCACGCGATCCTAATCGAAGCACTCGGGGGCTTAAGAGCAAAAAATCCCCCCGAGCAACTCCATCGCACACGCGATCCTAATCGAAGCACTCGGGGGCAGTAAGAGCAAAGTTATACCCCTATGAGTTTTGGATATTGTTGGGCAAAACAGTAGAGGAACTAACAAGTTTTCTAGTATAAAACAGATGGTTAGGTTCCTGAAGTTATAGGTTGGTGATAAAGCTTCAACGAAGATTTACATATTTACTGAAGCATATCCTCTGGAGTGAAGCTCATCGCGGATGTAGACCCCTAAAAAGATAAGGAATCCTGAAGCACGTCCCATCGAAGGAGATGACCAAGATGGCGCAAGACTTAGTTGTTTTTGCGCAGTTCTTTTTCACTTCTTTGAGTCGTAGGAAAAACCGTACTATCAAGAGGGGTTTAGTAAATGTACTCCGAAGGTTTTGGTGAAAAGACTCAGATCGAATCCAAACCAGTGAGTAGCCAGAGTTGAGAAATCTCATGTGCACTAGGTAATGCTTCACCAGCGAAGACTTATTTCTTTCGGCTCCTGAAGCAGAACCAAGTCCGTGAGTCAGCTTTACTTGGACCGCAAGTAAAGTTGCGCTTTGATTGGAATTATGACCGTTGGGGACAGGTGTCAAGCTGTCACATCGAGTCACTTCAGTCATTTCGCACCTAGGGATTGCCACCTATAAATATGCCACCCCCGCCCTCATTGTCCGGTGGCTGCTCCAAGAATATTTCCTGACAGTGAAGAGAAAGAGAGCAACCCCACCGAAGCAAACCAAAAACCTATCCACAGAAGCATAAGTCCTATTGATCTGAGTTGATTCATTATGACTTAGGAAGAAGTTTGCTAGCCTTTTTATCTTGGAGAAATGCAATTCTCCTAGACGGTTAGAGAGTTGTTCTTCAGAGAGCGAAGAGTTATTGTCGCCTCGAAGTCTAGTTTGTCAAAGGTTTCGGTGATTTCTTCAATAATCAACCACGAGCGAAGAACTGACCAAGCTCAAGGAGATTGGTGCAGTGGAGATACGGACGGAGAGAGGTTAGCTCCTGTGTTCAATCACAAGTCCCTCCAACCAGACGTAGCACTTTGCAGAGTGTGAACTGGTTGAACAAAAATCGCCGAGTCAAGAGTTCGTTTTACTTTCCGCACTTACATTCAGTTTATCAATTGCTTCAGTGACTTGCTTTGATGCAATTGATTCGATGCTTTTGATTCGCTATGTTATGCTTCAATTATGTTCTGCTTCAATGTTTACCTTTCTGTTGAATCTCTTCTGCTGCTAAGTTATGCTTCACTTCATAGTTTCATGCAAAAATTTGAAGTGATCATTCACCCCCTCCCCCTCTGATCACATACTTGGACTTACAATTGGTATCAGAGCTAGTTACTCTTTATTTGGATTAACCTCCTAGAGTGTTTTGCAAGTATGTCTTTCGCAGCCATTCGCTCCGGCGAACCCATACCCGTGTTCAATGGAAAGGAATATCCCTACTGGAAGGACAAGATGCAGAGAAATATTATGGCTATCAACTCAATTGCCTGGCAAGTTGTCTTGTATGGAGTTACAGTTGCAGACGAGAACGCCATCACTCCTGAAGAAGCGAAGCTGATCGATCTTGATTCTGAAGTCTGGGTTTTTATCACCAATCATCTGACACCAGAGAAGTATCATGAAGTGAAGAATATTCCTTCGTCCAAAGGTGTCTGGAACTATCTTGAGAAGATTGGTGAAGGTGTTTCTACCCAGAAGGATGCCAGAATTGACACACTTCAAAGTAAATTATATCGATTCAAGAGAAATGAGGGTGAAAAAGTCAGCTCCATTTACAGCAGACTCACTGCTCTTGCAAATGAATTGATCTCACTTGGTGCTAATGATATTACTCCTCACTCAGTTGTTAGAACTCTGCTTCGCTCCTTGGATGAGTCGTTTGATCACATTGTGTTGATGATCAAGGAAAGGACTGATTTCAGACGTCTGGTCGCTGCTGATATTCTTGAGAGACTCAATACCTTTGAGATGTAAGAAGATGAGAAAGGTGACATAAATGGTTCTCGAAGGAGATCTCATGCTTTGAAAGCAAAAGCTTCGCGTCATTCTTCACCCGAAGTCAGTTCTGCTTCAGGTGTCGAATCAGATGATCCTACAAGCATTGGAAAAGATCTAGCACTGATCATGAGACGCTTCAACCGTTTTCAGAGAAAAGGTTTTTCTTCACCCAAGAAGAGTTATCCTTCAAGAATCTCAAGTCATTCTTCTCACCGTTCATCCTCAAGAAGCTCTCCATCGAAGGACAATTGCTGCTACAAGTGCAAGAAACCAGGTCACTACATTGCTGATTTCCCTCTGTGGGAAGCTAAGAACAAATCGAAGCATTCGCTCAGAGACTCTTCATCAAAGTCTCACTGATCCTCCAGAAGCCATGAGTCAAAGAGATACGATTCCAGTTCGAGAAGAGAAAAGAAGAAAGATTCTGATGATGATAAGAGGAAGAAGTATCATAAGAAGCGTGAGGGTTCTTCGTCGACAACTCACTCGTCTCGTCGAAGCAGCTCTCACCGTGCCAAGGCCTATCTGGGAAAGGAGCTGAAGTCTGAATACGAAGCCTCAGGTTCCAAAGCTGAACAAGATTCAAGGTCTGGGTCTGGTTCCAAATCAGATGGTGTTTCTGGTTTGGCTTTCGCTTCGGCAGATGCTTCAACAAATGCTTTGAGCTCATTCTTCACCAACTACAGTAGTGAAGATGAAACTCCTGCATATGGCTTCATGGCCAAGGCAAAGGTATCTTCATCCAAATCAAACTATGATACTTCTGATTGTTCCTCATATGAAAGTGATTCAAAGATAAGCTATGCTAAACTTGCTAAAATTGCTTCAATACAACAAGATGAACTTGATTCACTAAGCAAAACCATTAAGAAATCAGAAACTTTGTTGATCGATGAGATTGAGAAAGGTCAAACTTTAACTAATGAGCATGCTACTCTGAAGGAGAAGTTTGAGGAATTATCCTCTCGGCATGATCTTCTTTCGGTTGATTACGAGAAGCTCACCTATGAATTTCTTCAGAGGAAAATGGCTCTCGAAAAACTGAAAGAGGCTCATGAAGAATTGGAAAATGTCAATCTCTCTCTCATGGCCCAACAAGGTTCTGAAGCAAATCATAAAATTGAATCACCTTGTTTAACTTGTTTGGAACGAAGCAAAACTGATTCCAAAGGGAAAGCTCATATTGTTATTGATGATACTAATGCCTCTGATGAGGAAAATTCTGCTGTTACCGTGGAACTCCTCAGGTTGAAAAACTTATTTGATACAGGCATGTTCAAAAGTGTGCAAGGACACCAATATCTCTGTGATATCCTAAGGAAGGCTCTCCTTCAAAGTAATCCCAGAAATGAGGGTGTTGGTTTCGAGAGAAAGATAAACCCTGATGGCACCTATTGGGAGCCTGAGCAGTATCCTAAGACTGTTTGGGTTCTAGCAAAGGAGAAACCCATTGATATTGCTAACCTTTCAGGTTTCGACTGCAAAATGAACAAAGCCATTGTGGATGAATCACTTGATTCAGACTACAAACTCATGAAAGATGAACAGGGAAAAGTTACAGCTGAGTATGTAGGTACTCCACCGAAGAATGGCTTCTATAAGAGGCAAATATGGGTGCAGAAAGCACTTGTGGAAAAACTTCCTACTAACCATACTATGCAGGGAAAGACTTCGGTACCACCGAATCATTTCTATTCTCTTGAGACGAGAAATGATCCACTGGTGCCCGAATCAAATGTTCCGCAGAAGCAATACTATCGTACTGGTCGCCATACGTATCGTCCTCATAATAATCATACTAAGATTGCATATGCTCATTCTTATGCTAACCATTCGCAGAGGACTTACATTTATGGTGTGCTTGATGGTACACCGAAGCAATACACTCCTGTTCGATTTAATATTGCTTCAACCAGTGCTTAAACATCTTCTCAGTCACCTACTCGTTTGTGGGTGATTAAGAAGAACTAATTCTTCTGTAGGGCTATGTCTCCGGTGGATCCGAATGGGTCATGGATAGTGGTTGTACAAATCATATGACCGGAGACAAGGAGTTGTTCACCGAAGGAAAACTATCTCAATCCTCTCAGAAGTACATTACCTTCGGTGATAACAACAAAGGTAAAGTGTTAGGTTTGGGTATGGTTGCCATATCGAAAGATAAGAACATTGACAAGGTTATGCTGGTCCAATCTCTTGGATATAATCTTATGTCTATTTCGAAGTTATGCAATATGGGTATGCTTGTTCTATTTTCTGCTTCGCGTTGCGTTGTCTTTTCACAGGATGACTATACGTTTGTCTTCGAGGGTTACCGAAAGGGAGATTTATACATTGTTGATTTTTCTTCGGGCCCTGTTGTATCCACTTGCTTAATGGAAAAAGCTTCATCTGGTTGGTTATGGCATCGAAGACTTGGTCATGCAGGGATGAGAAACCTTCATAATCTAGTGAAGAAGAAGCATGTTATTGGCCTTAGTGAAGTAAAATTCGATAAGGATCGTCTCTGCAGTGCTTGTGAAGCTCGTAAAATCACGAAGAAACATCACTCAGCGAAGACTATCATGACTACCACTCGTCCTCTTGAATTGCTTCATATGGATCTGTTTCGTCCTCAAAAATATGCAAGCCTGGGAGGAAACAAATATGGTCTTGTTATTGTTGATGATTTCTCTCGTTATACTTGGGTTTTCTTTTTGGATGACAAGAGCAAAGTTGTTGAAATCTTCAAGTCATTCGCTAAGAGAGCTCAAACAGAATATGAATTATCTCTGAAGCATATCCGAACTGATAATGGAACTGAGTTCAAAAATACTCATATTGAAGATTTTCTTGATGATCATGGTTTTACTCATGAGTTTTCTGCTGCATATACACCTCAACAGAATGGTGTAGTTGAAAGGAAGAATAGAACTCTCATTGAAATGGCCAGAACCATGCTTGCTGAATACAGGACTCCTATTAGGTTCTGGGCCGAAGCAATTAACACTGCTTGTCACATCATCAACAAGGTTTGCCTTCACAAATTCCTGAAGAAAACTTCACATGAGCTTATCACTGGTAACAAACCAAATGTTTCATATCTTAGGGTATTTGGTGCTCCATGCTTTATTAGAGATATGAATCATAGCTCCAAATTTTCCCCTAAGGCACATGAAGGGTTTTTTTTAGGTTATGGCTCAAACTCTCACACTTACAGAGTGTATAACTCTCACTTTGGGAAAGTTATGGAAACTGTAAATGTGAGGTTTGATGAAACTAATGGCTCTCAAAAGGAGCATTTGCCTCATGATCTAGATGAACCTCCACTTGATGAAGTGATCAGGTCCATGGCTATTGGAGAGATTCGCCCTGTTGAAGCCAATCAACGTCAAGCTGTTAGGGATCATAATGGTCCATTGTTCCCACACATAGCCCGGGGCGCTGTAGATCAACATCCTGAAGCTAATGGTGAACAGGACGAAGAAGGACAAGGGAACGAAGGAAATGCTAATCCTGAAGGAAATGCTGAAGCTGAAGGTGAAGCTGATCCCGAAGCTGATGCAGATCCTGAAGCAGAAGCTGAGCCTGAAGCCCATGATACTACATTATCACGAGTTCGAAGAAGAGTTGATGTTGATTCGATCCTCGAAGATATCAATCAACCAGGTCGTCCCACTACTCGATCTCGTACTCGTTTGGCTATCTTATGTGGAAGTTTTTCTTTCGTTTCCATGCTAGAGCCTTCAAAGTATGATGAAGCCATGAAGGACCCTGATTGGTTATTAGCCATGATGGAAGAACTTCACCAATTTGAAAGGAACAAAGTCTGGTCACTTGTTGACAGGCCAGATCCCACGAAGCACAATGTTATTGGCACAAAGTGGATATTTCAGAATAAGCAAGATGAAGATGGTATTGTGGTAAGGAACAAGGCTAGATTGGTAGCACAAGGTTACACCCAAATCGAAGGCATTGACTTTCGTGAAACCTATGCTCCAGTATCCCGTCTCGAATCCATTCGTGTCATGCTTGATTTTGCTAATCATAAAAATATATTGCTTTATCAAATGGATGTCAAAAGTGCCTTTCTTAATGGTGAAATAGAAGAAGAAGTATATGTTATGCAGCCTCCAGGTTTTGAAGACTCGAAGAATCCTGATATGGTGTACAGGCTTCACAAAGCTTTGTATGGACTGAAGCAAGCACCTCGTGCTTGGTATGAAACATTGAAGGATTTCCTCCTGAAGAAAGGCTTCAAACCAGGAACCACTGACCCCACTCTTTTCACTCGATCATATAACAATGATCTATTTGTGTGTCAGATATATGTAGATGATATCATTTTTGGCTGTACTAACACTGAAATCAGCGAAGAATTTGCAAGGATGATGTCGAAGAAATATGAGATGTCTATGATGGGTGAATTGAAGTTTTTCCTTGGACTTCAGATTCGTCAACAGAAGAATGGCACCTCTATTTCACAGGAGAAATACTTGAAGGATTGACTGAAGAAATTTGATCTTTCTGAATGCAAGACCATCAGAACTCCCATGCCCACAAATGGTTTTCTTGATGCAGATGAGAAAGGGAAACCCTTCGATCAGAAGAAGTTTCGGTCTATGATAGGTTAACTCTTATACTTATGTGCATCTAGACCTGATATCATGCTATCCGTTTGTATTTGTGCTCGTTTTCAGGCAAATCCGAAGGAATCGCATCATATTGCTGTGAATCGAATTCTTCGATATCTAGCACATACTCCTTCTTTGGGGCTTTGGTATCCCAAAGGTACTCAGTTTGATTTGATTGGATATTCTGATTCAGACTGGGCTGGAGATAGGGTGGACAGGAAATCTACCTCAGGCACTTGCCATTTCCTTGGTAGATCTCTTGTGTGTTGGGCTTCAAAGAAACAAAACTGTGTCTCAATATCTACTGCTGAAGCTGAATATATTGCTGCTGGCTCATGCTGCTCTCAAATACTTTGGCTTAAGCAGACGCTGAAAGATTATGGTATATTCGTGAAGAAAATCCCTCTGCTTTGTGACAATGAGAGTGCTATCAAAATTGCGCACAATCCTGTGCAACACTCTCGAACGAAGCATATCGATATTCATCACCATTTTCTTCGAGACCATGTTCAGCGCGAAGACATTGAGATCAGCCATGTTAGGACTGAAGATCAATTGGCAGATATATTCACGAAGCCATTGCACGAGAAAAGGTTTTGTGCATTGAGATGTGAGCTAAACATCCTAGACCCACACAATGTTCAGTAAGATCGAAACTCTTCATTGTATATATTCACCTTCGTTATGTGTTTTTTTATTTACTTTCGATTGAGTTTTCCTTCGTCCAAGTTTCTGTGTTGCTTTTATTTGTTCGTTTCTTTTGTCCCCTATACTTATCACTTTTAGCTTCGTTGTTGTTCTTCGAAGTGATAAGTTTCGGACCCTACCCCCCCCCCCATTCTGATTCGCTCCCAATCTATTCTGTCTTGAATGGTTAAGCACAATTGAAACGGAAAGCATATTGCTTCGAGCGTCATTGAGTTCCGAATCAAATGCTTTCAACTTTATCGAAGTTTTTTCTCTCGGTCAAGACTTAATCTTCGGCCGTTGAGTCCCCGTCTTTTTCGGGTCGTTGAGACTCGCTCGCGATCCGCCACTTCATTTGAGCCGTTGAATCGGAAGAGACACTCGCTGGGAACCGTCCGATACGATCTGGCAACCGTTTTAGCTCGGGCCTATTTAAGGCGATCCCCCCAGCGAACCGTTTGCCCCACGTTCATTCTCTCCCGAATTATCCGTCTTCCTCCTCGAGCACGTCGCAGAGATCCCGTTCCCGACGACAACTGCGCCGCTTCACTGCCGGACCGCCGCCGCCGTGGACGTTCCCCGTCGACGAAGAGCAAGTCTACGCACTCCGTCGCCGTAGCCGCTTTGCGTCACCGAGTTAGGGTACGCTAAGCTTCTTGGATCCAATCTTCTCTGCGAGTTCTTCATCTAGGGCTTGGATCTAAGTTTTGTTAGGTCTTTGTTTTCTGTTTATAGGATTGTTTGATCCGTGCTGATCATTTCTCCTTGGGAAAACTGTTCTTAGCAATCAAAGTTATCCCATCTTCTCAGGTCAGTTTTTGAGATTCGATCTATTCTGTGTTTTTGGACTGAGTTAGGTCTTGTTCTTGAACTAGATCTAGCCCAATCCATTGACAGACTGGTATCTGATCTTAGATTGCTCTGGGTTCTTGTCAAAATTTAGTTTTGGTCGAAACTTTTTCCAGTGCTTATTCATTCCCTTTCCTGCTGCCTCTTTTCTATCTTTCTGGTCACAGGATGTCTGGCGAAGAGGCTGCCATGGGGAATGAGTCACCCATCGTTGAAGGGCTCGAAAACTATCCAGAGCCACCGACGCAGAAAGGCAAAGGTGGCAAGACAAAGGAAATCAATAATGCCAGAGGCATACCCGAAGCCATTCGCATCAAGATGGGCTATGACACACCTCCTGATGAATCTGACCATGATAGAAAGATTCGATTGCAAAAGATTCGACGCTATTGGGCCATTAGGTGGTACAAGTACAAGAGCATTACAAACTGGAAGTGGGCAATGCAGTTTGCATTTAGTCCTCCTTATCGGTACACAACTGTCATGTGTGCACAATATAATGCTGCAAACAGGAAGAAGTACTACCCGAAGCCTCCTGCTGTCCCTCACCCAAACACTCTCAAGACTCCAGATGACTATCCTGATGAGCAAGAGAGACTTGCAATCTTGGCTGAGAAGAAGAGAAGAAGGCCAAAGCTCTTGCTGCTGCAGGGCAAGATGAAGCAGGTGCTTCGAAGCCTAAGAGGCGAAAGCTTCGAAAACTGAGTGCTTCACCCCCTCCTGCTATTTCGGAAGAAGAGGGAGATGATGAAGCAGATGACGAAGTTGATGCTGCTGTACAGCTTGAAGATTCAATTGATGAAGATCATGCTGATGAAGAGGATGATGAATCTGAACACGCACCTATTCCCCCAAGTCCTAAGAGAAAACAGATTCGGAAGCCACTGAAGAAGAAGGCTGGAGAGAAACCGTCTGCTCCAAAAGGCAATAAGATTCAATATCCAACTGACCCTCTTGTTCCCAAGCGAAACATTGATTTAACGAACTTGGTGGTTGAGTCTCCTTTGGCTACAAATCCACCTCGCCGCCTTGTTCCTGCTGAACAAAGAACAAAGGAGAGGCATGACCCGAAGGCAAAGCCTGCTGCTAAGCCCGAAGCCAAAGCTCCTGAACCAGCCAAAGCTTCGAAGCTAAAGGCAACAGTTGCCAAGCCTGTCCAGACATATGCCCAGGTCGGCACCAAGAAGTTGTCTGAAGCTGAACTGCGCAAGTGTGACCGTGCTGAAGCTGAACGTCTTCATGTTGAAGCACAAGCCCAAGCTAAGGCTGATAAAGAAGCTAAGGATAAAGAGAAAGCAGATAGAGAAGCTTCTCAGTTGGAGAAGCAGAGGAAAGGTATGGCTGAATCAAATCAGAAAGCTGAAGCGAAGCGTAAGCTCGCTGAAGCAAAAGATCAAGAGGCTAAGGCGGCTGCCGAAGCCAAACAGCTTAGTGAAGCTAAAGCCAAGCGCCAAGCTCAGCTTGATATTCTTCGCACGAAGAAAGCTGAGAAAACTTCTAGAGCCGCTCAGAAGAAAGCCTCTGTAGACATGGCCCCAAAGGATGTCACTCTAAAGCCAGTCGCAGCTCCTGCCCCCGAAGCTCAAGAAGAAGCTTAGCACAGCCAACACAACTTCCCTGATGCAAGAGGAGAACTTTGGGACTGTTTGAGCCTGAATCAGGCATTCTACCAGCTTGCTGAAGCTGTGGATCCCAAAGCTATGGACGTTGGGAATGTTTACATTTCACCAACTCTTTCTGCTATGATTGAAACTTTGTACAATCAGCTGAGGGATTTGCATGCTAGGGACAGATCTGAAACTGTTAAAATTCTAAAGTTTAAGAAGAAAGCAGATGCTGAATCTGATGAGGATTTCAAGATCAAAGCCGAAGCTGCTTCGAAGAAAATTGCTGATGTGAATGAGAAGACGAAGCAAAATATTCAAGTATATCAAGGCAAGATCAAGTCTGCCATTGAAGAATGTTGCAAAACGCACAATGCTTCGGTCATGGCTCTTGACTCCAAGAAGCGTGAAGCCATGCTCAAGCAATTAGCTTCACCTCTTCCCGAGCTGCAACAGAGAAAGCGACGTCTTATCACAGATGCAGACGAAGCTGATGAGGTGAGCTCTCATCCGGCCAAGAAGGCCAGAAGGCAAGCATCGCTCCCTCGATGCAAGATAATTACTCTTCCCAAACCCTCTGCGAAGCCAACCGCCCCCCAAAGTTGTTCCACCCCGTGCTCCAACTCCAACTCCTCCTCAACCCGCTCCTCAACCGTACGCTCACGACAACTTTGAGCCAGTGCCTTCTCCTCCTCCTCAAGACATTCCTGCAAAGGATTATTCTTCAGCTCACTCTGCTGAAGAGTCTGAAGAACAAGAAGGCGAATCCAAAGAACATGCTGCTGAAGCCCATGCTGAAGCCGATGCAGATGCCGAAGCCGAAGCAAATGTATTGGCAATCATGACTCAACCGCAAGAGCGAGCCATAGTTGCTCGAAGGCACACTCCGCACTGCATCCCTGCACAAGATACTCAACTGGACTCCATCTACCCCCGAGAGACTTTTCCTATATTCTTGGGAGATGGATCTTCTTCAAGACATGGTCCTGATTTCAATCTCAAAGTTCATCGCCAGAAGCTTTGCTTCTTTGGTGCAAGTCCATATGATTCACCCAGGACTGCAGATGACCTTCGCTTCTGGACAGCTGAGCAACAAATTATTTACACGAAGCTATACTGCCAGAAAGGTGTTCTGTTCAGGCACAAGTACTTAGATATGCTAAGTCTAACTTCTGCAACGTGCTTCCAGAATATCATGGAAACCATCGAAGTACAGAATCTGACCAACATGTTTGCCATGGAGACCCCATTCAATTCCGAGCTAGTGAAGCAATTCTATGCCACTCTCTATGTCTCTGGAAACCCTGATGATACAAGCACATGGATTCTTGAGTTGATGATTCAAGGAAAGGTCTTTAGGATGCATTCTGATGAATTCATGGACATTGTCAACATCCCAAGGCACACTGGAGAACTGGCAAAGGTTCATTTGTTGCCTGATCCCACTGAAGCTGAATTTGCTTCACTGATGGATCCCGAAGTCACTGGAGATCACATGCCTTAGAACATTTGCCCGAAGCATCTAGTATTCATAACGAAGACTTGGTTTTACATATTGTCTAACTCACTGATGCCTCTCAGCAATGAATATGAAGAGTCCAACATTCATTATCATACACGTCATGCTTTGCTGAAGCTTACTCATGGGCATGTGTTTGACTTCGAGGATTGTTTCCTTCGGTATATGGTCCAAGCTGCTGAACTTGTACATCAATTGAAGCCATATGCCCCCTGACTCCAAGCCATTTGCAACCATGGACGCAGGGAAGACTTCATTGCGAAGCATCACCCGAAGTTGTTCTGCCCTCCTGTGCGCGATACTATGAATATCTTCAGAAGGCCAAATGATCCATTTGCCACATATGTCGGAGTCAGACAGCATGTCAATGAACGCAACATGTCGAAGAAATTCCAGAAGGAAGTTTATCACTTTGAAGTTGGTATTCGTACTCAGCAGATGCTAGAAAACTTCATCGAAGGAAATCAGCGCCAAATGCAACATCTTTCAGATGAGATCAATAGAGTTGGCAACATTGCTTTAAACAACAACCAGTACCTGAAGGTTTTGAAGCGCCACTCTTGGAAAGGATTAAGGAAGTTCAACTCTGTGAAGAAGCTTGAAGATGATCGGATTTTCAAGGAGTATCCACATCTTCAACGCCACTTTTCCAGAAATGATTCGATCGATCGCCCCAACCCAAAGATCTCGCCGCTGGAAAAGATTGATGAAATTCTTTTTGTTAATCCAGCTGAACAGATTCTCCCAGATACCTTCTCTGATGAAGACTCCCACACCTCGATGCAAGAAGATGATCCTCTCAACGACAGTGATCTTGATCTGCTTCAAGCACCGATGGACATCGACGAGCTGGAGTCGCCTGCTTCGACTGAAGGAGACACTTCAGGCGATGCATCTTCTTCGGGCGAAGACAATCAGCAGGGTCCCCGGGTTGCAGCAAACGCGTAAATACTCTTGATATACCTCTCAACGTTTTGTCCAATTATTGAAAAAAAGGGGGAGAAAGTAGCATCGATTGAGTTTAGATTCGCTGCGGGGTTTAGGGATTTGATTCGATCTTTTGTGTGTTAAGCATGATTTAAGATAGCCCGATATTTGGCCGATATATCTTCTAGGAAAGCTCGCCGATATATTTTTCCTTCATTGAATATCGGCAAATAGCCCGATATCTCGCCGATATAGCTGCATTCTTTGTATCAAATATCCCCAAATAGCTGCCAAAAAAGCCCGCCGATATATCATGTATCCCGCTATTTTAAACCTTGGTGTTAAGTTACAACAAACTTTCCATTCGCTTCGATTGGGTTTTAACTTAAGTTTTACTTCGGATGTGAACTGCTACATGTTATGTGTTAATAACCCCCATGCTTGCAAGTTGCTCTCGTATCTTTTATCTTGCAGGTGGTTATTATCTTTAAGTTCACAGGTCATTGGATGATTGCATATTCTTCAAGACAAACATTCTCTACATGCAATTGATTCACTAAGATATGTGTTAGACTTCCCATTGAAGATATTCTTCATCAAGCATTCACTTCGATTATATAAATCTTCAATGCTTGCATTCAGGGGGAGTCAAAAGCTTCATATCTTAGAGTTTGCTCTCAACTCAACTCAAAATTCCATATCTTTATCAATGCCTGTTTTGTCAACAATAGTCCAAAAAGGGGGGAGATTGTAAGAGCAAAGTTATACCCCTATGAGTTTTGGATATTGTTGGGCAAAACAGTAGAGGAACTAACAAGTTTTCTAGTATAAAACAGATGGTTAGGTTCCTGAAGTTATAGGTTGGTGATAAAGCTTCAACGAAGATTTACATATTTACTGAAGCATATCCTCTGGAGTGAAGCTCATCGCGGATGTCGACCCCTAAAAAGATAAGGAATCTTGAAGCACGTCCCATCGAAGGAGATGACCAAGATGGAGCAAGACTTAGTTGTTTTTGCGCAGTTCTTTTTCACTTCTTTGAGTCGTAGGAAAAACCGTACTATCAAGAGGGGTTTAGTAAATGTACTCCGAAGGTTTTGGTGAAAAGACTCAGATCGAATCCAAACCAGTGAGTAGCCAGAGTTGAGAAATCTCATGTGCACTAGGTAATGCTTCACCAGCGAAGACTTAGTTCTTTCGGCTCCTGAAGCAGAACCAAGTCCGTGAGTCAGCTTTACTTGGACCGCAAGTAAAGTTGCGCTTTGATTGGAATTATGACCGTTGGGGACAAGGGTCAAGCTGTCACATCGGGTCACTTCAGCCATTTCGCACCTAGGGATTGCCACCTATAAATACGCCACCCCCGCCCTCATTGGCCGGTGGCTGCTCCAAGAATATTTCATGACAGTGAAGAGAAAGAGGGCAACCCCACGGAAGCAAAACAAAAACCCATCCACAGAAGCATAAGTCCTATTGATCTGAGTTGATTCATTATGACTTAGGAAGAAGTTTGCTAGCCTTTTTATCTTGGAGAACTGCAATTCTCCTAGACGGTTAGAGAGTTGTTCTTCAGAGAGCAAAGGTTATTGTCGCCTCGAAGTCCAGTTTGTCAAATGTTTTGGTGATTTCCTCAATAATCAACCACGAGTGAAGAACTGACCAAGCTCAAGGAGATTGGTGCAGTGGAGATACGGACGGAGAGAGGTTAGCTCCTGTGTTCAATCACAAGTCCCTCCAACCAGACGTAGCACTTTGGAGAGTGTGAACTGGTCGAACAAACATCGCCGAGTCAAGAGTTCGTTTTACTTTCCGCACTTACATTCAGTTTATCAATTGCTTCAGTGACTTGCTTCGATGCAATTTATTCGATGCTTTTGATTCGCTATGTTATGCTTCAATTCTGTTCTGCTTCAATGTTTACCTTTCTGTTGAATCTCTTCTGCTGCTTAGTTATGCTTCACTTCATAGTTTCATGCAAAAATTTGAAGTAATCATTCACCCCCTCCCCCTCTGATCACATACTTGGACTTACAGGGGCTGAAGAGGAAACTCCCCTCGAAGCAACTCTATCGCCTACGCGATCCTAATCAAAGCACTCGGGGGCTTAAGAATAAAAACCCCCTGAGCAACACTATCGCCTATGCGACCTCCTTCACGAAGCACTCGGGGTCTCGAACACAAATCCCACCCGAGAGACGACCATCAACACTCCCATGGCATCCAAACACTTTCGAAGAAACTTTGGAGGAAGCACAAGTTCATCTAGTCTTCACCCGATCGCCAACGATCACCTAAAGACTCGGGGGCTACTCCCATCGGGAGCGCTGCCGCGCACCCGATAAAAGACAACAAAGGACACCAAAACTCTAGCCTACGCCGGACCCTTCGAATCAAGCGTAGCCTCGGGGGCTACTCCCATCGGGAGCGCTGTCGCGCACCCGATAAAACCCACAATACCAAGTACAAGATGGACCCGAAGACAGTTCCCAGCCGCAAAAGACTCAAACGTAACTCTCAGTTCCAAAAAGGCTTCAAAGACAGCTCCTGATGTTGAAGACACAGTTTTCGGGGGCATAAAGGCTCAAATATCCACAAAGGATAAAGCACAGTTTACATCATAGATATCATCTTCAATACAAAAAGGACTCAACTACATTTGGATAGAAGGCAGCTCCTGTTACAAGAGGAAATCACCCAAGGAACTATGACTTCTACATGTGTGCCCATGAGGGGTAATCGACTCTAGTACAAGAGCATCATCACAAACAAAGTAGGGATGGAAGCAGTAGGCTCATGATGTCAATGACATAACAAAAGGTGAAGCTCGACTTATTTGGGGAGCCACTAGGGAAGCTGCTCCACCAGCTTCTTCTCATGCTTCTCTAGATTCTTCTCCAGCTCCGCCCAAATTGCCGGCGAAGATGACGCCGCCGCCTCCAGTTCTACAAGGTCGCCTGCCGCGCTCGTTTAACCGGTGGCTTGACATCAAGGTCTTCTTCAGAGGCAGAGGAGGAAGTAGTTGAAGACGGCTCACCACCACCACCAGAAGAGTCCCTGGAGGAAGAAGCAGTTGAAGACGCAGGTGAAGGACTCCTCGACTTCATGGAGCTGTCGCTGCTCGACTCCTGCCCATGCGGATCCATGCTATTGCCACTCGGATCGAATGCGTGGACAATGACAGTGCTCTCACCGTCAAAGCGACAACTGAGCACATCACCATCTCGCAAATTCAACCGCCGAGCAAACAAACCCCAACCAGAGCCAAGAAAAATCAAGCGAGAGCTATCAACCTCCAACTCAACATAAGAAGGAGATCGACAGCTCCCCTGAAGGTGCAGAAGCAAGCCATCCAAGCCACGTTCAGAGACAATGGCAGAAAAAGCAGAGGGAAGAAGGATGTGATTGGCACTTTGGCCATGAACGCGCAAAATAAAATCATAGCGCCAGAATCCCTCCTCCAAGGGAGAGGAGGAAGGCACTGGCACCGCACCATGACGACCTCCGCGACATGAGCGTGGTGTGCGGCCACCACGGCCATGACGACCACGGCCACAGCCAACACCTCGCCTAGGAACCATGAGCGGAAGGAGAGATGAAGAAAGAGGTGAAGCAGCGAGTTTGATAGAAGCGTGGAAGAGAAAGGCCTATTTATAGAACAAAAATCCTCGAAGCACAAAGAAGCCAAGACGACAGCAGCAATTAATTCAAAGACCAAACGACCCAGCCGTCTCGAACTCCAAGACGAAGATGTTTTCCCACGGGAAGCACTGTACGCAGGGCGCGTCAATTCGTGCGCGTTTCCAACGCACGCATGGGAAACTCAATCGGCGCCTGCCGCACGCCACAAACGGCCATCATTATGACCGGTCCTCGAGACGTGACAGTTTACTGGCAGCGCATCACTGACAGCCATCAAGCAGAGGCATCACTATCCCTGACGAACGGCGAAGAAAATCAAACAGCAAGGCGCACTCAGTACGCCATCAAGGCACAGAGATTCCATCTTTTCAGATCTTTTCCCCAAGGAAGAAAAACATCTTACTCCCATCGGGAGCGTACATCATAAGAGTCCCGGGTGCTCCCTCACCTAAAAGCCAACCACGTGCTCGAGTGAACACTCGCACCAATAAGAGTCTCGGGTACTCCCTCACCTAAAAGCCAACCACGTGCTCGAGTGAAACACTCGCACCAATGAGAGTCTCGGGTGCTCCCTCAACCCGACGCAAGACAAACAAAACACTCGCCAGGACCATATGGCGCTACGAGTCCCAGGTGCTCCCTCACCTCAAGAGCCAAAAACGGCATTCGAGTGATTACTCGCAAAAACCCCCCCGACTGAGCACTCGAAACAAAGCTCCTCGGGTGAATGAGTGAATAGCTCGCTTGATGTTCTGTTCCAAGCGGGTGCAATTCTATAAGGCTCCGCGCCTCAAAAACACACATTCCTGGAACACGATACACTGTGCCCAGAAGCCACGCAAGATTATCGTGTAGGTAAGACCCCGCTATGAAGTACGGTCGGGCTGGGACTTGCCGAAGAGCGATTTCACTCCCAACCTTTCCCATGCGAAGAGCATGATAGATAAGTCAGGCGGACGCGCCTTAGGCTACACACATTACTGGCGGCAAATGAACACCGTAAGACCTGAAGCGGCCGGACTTTTACTCGACACCAGTGTTCCAAGCTCACGTCGAGGGACGTGGGTTTGATTGGGCTACTGTGGTATTTGCCCTAGTGCAATTCACCAAGGCTCGATCCGTCGACTCCTTGGGCCCTTTCAGCTTAGCATCCCTCGAAACAGGTTTTCTCATGGCCACCAAACTGCCAACGACCCACGGATGAACCGTGCATATCAATGAACGACAAATGAATGTACTCGAGTCCCTGCGCGACTCTTCGAGTCCCCCAGGCACTCGGGGGCTACTGATGAGGGGGTGAACCCACGACTCCTACGGATGAGCCTACCTGGTGTCCATGAAGGCAGAAGGCCCATGAAGATACGGCCTCGGCCCACTAGATGGCACCGACGTAGAAGTCCTCGACTCACAAGGAAGGTGCGAAGACCTGCCGTACGGAGCAAGCTAGGGTTAGGAAAGTTTACCTGTACACGTAGATGAACTCCCCGAGACCTAGCCCGGTATATAAGGGCTAGGAGGGGCGACACCAAAGACATCGAATCTCACCTGTAACCCTAGCCTTGAGCGCTCCAGCCTTGGCCTCCACTGTAATCGCATCTCCCCAATCAATAATATCGATCAGGAGCAAGCCTCCCTGTTTGCCGACGAGCTATCGTCCAACCTGCGCCTCTCATGACTACCCCATGGTCCCTGACCATGGGATTTGCCGGGGTTGATCCCCGTCATCGTCATACTTATCGTCCTCATAACAATCATACTAAGATTGCATATGCTCATTCTTATCCTAACCATTCGCAGAGGACTTACATTTATGGTGTACTTGATGGTACACCGAAGCAATACACTCCTGTTCGCTTTAATATTGCTTCAACCAGTGCTTCAACATCTTCTCAGTCACCTGCTCGTTTGTGGGTGGTTAAGAAGAACTAATTCTTCTGCAGGGCTATGTCTCCGGTGGATCCGAATGGGTCATGGATAGTGGTTGCACAAATCATATGACTGGAGACAAGGAGTTATTCACCGAAGAAAAACTATCTCACTCTTCTCAGAAGTACATTAGCTTCGGTGATAACAACAAGGGTAAAGTTTTAGGTTTGGGTAAGGTTGCCATATCGAAAGATAAGCACATTAACAAGGTTATCCTAGTCCAATCCCTTGGATATAATCTTATGTCTATTTCGAAGTTATGCGATATGGGTATGCTTGTTCTATTTTCTGCTTCGCGTTGTGTTGTATTTTCACAGGATGACTATACGTTTGTCTTCGAGGGTTACAGAAAAGGAGATTTATACATTGTTGATTTTTCTTCGGGCCCTGCCGTATCCACATGCTTAATGGCAAAAGCTTCATCTGGTTGGTTATGGCATCGAAGACTTGGTCATGCAGGGATGAGAAATCTTCATAATCTAGTGAAGAAGAAGCATGTTATTGGCCTTAGCGAAGTAAAATTCGATAAGGATCGTCTCTGCAGTGCTTGCGAAGCTGGTAAATTTACGAAGAAACATCATTTAGCGAAGACTATCATGACTACCACTCGTCCTCTTGAATTGCTTCATATGGATCTTTTTGGTCCTCAAAATTATGCAAGCCTGGGAGGAAACAAATATGGTCTTGTTATTGTTGATGATTTCTCTCGCTATACTTGGGTTTTCTTTTTGGATGACAAGAGCAAAGTTGTTGAAATCTTCAAGTCATTCGCTAAGAGAGCTCAAACTGAATATGAATTATCTCTGAAGCATATCCGAAGTGACAATGGAACTGAATTCAAAAATACACATATTGAAGATTTTCTTGATGATCATGGTTTTACTCATGAGTTCTCTGCTGCTTATACACCTCAACAGAATGGTGTAGTTGAAAGGAAGAATAGAACTCTTATTGAAATGGCCAGAACTATGCTAGTTGAATACAAGACTCCTATCAGGTTCTGGGCCGAAGCAATTAACACAGCTTGTCATATCATCAACAAGGTTTACCTTCACAAATTTCTGAAGAAAACTTCACATGAGCTTATCACTGGTAACAAACCAAATGTTTCATATCTTAGGGTATTTGGTGCTCCTTCCTTTATTAGAGATATGAATCATAGCTCCAAATTTGCCCCTAAGGCACATGAAGGTTTTCTTTTAGGCTATGGCTCAAATTCTCACACTTACAGAGTATATAACTCTCACTTTGGGAAAGTTATGGAAACTGTAAATGTGAGGTTTGATGAAACTAATGGCTCTCAAAAAGAGCATTTGCCTCATGATCTAGATGAACCTCCACTTGATAAAGTGATCAGGTCCATGGCTATTGGAGATATTCGCCCTGTTGTAGCCAATCCTCGTCAAGCTAATAGGGATGATGACGGTCCAATGTTCCCACAAATAGCCCAGGGCGCTGGAGATCAACATCCTGAAGCTAATGATGAACAGGACGAAGAAGAGCAAGGGAACAAAGGAATGCTAATCCCGAAGGAAATGCTGAAGCTGAAGGTGAAGCAGATCCTGAAGCTGAAGCAGATCTTGAAGCTGAAGCTGAGCCTGAAGCAAATGATTCAACCTTACCATGAGTTCGAAGAAGAGTTGATGTTGATTCGATCCTTGAAGAAATTCATCAACCAGGTCGTCCCACAACTCGCTCTCCTACTCGTTTGGCTAACTTCTGTGGAAACTTTTCATTTTTCTCCATGCTAGAACCCTCAAAGTTTGATGAAGCCATGAAGGATCCAGATTGGTTAACAGCTATGCTCGAAGAACTTAACCAGTTCGAGCAAAACAAAGTCTGGTCCTTAGTTGATAGACTTGATCCCACGAAGCACAACATCATTGGTACAAAGTGGATTTTTCGCAACAAGAAAGATGAAGATGGTATAGTGGTAAGAAACAAAGCACGACTGGTAGCACAAGGATACAAGCAAATCGAAGGTATCGATTTCGGTGAAACTTATGCTCCAGTTGCTCATCTCGAATCCATTCGTGTTATGCTTGCTTTTGCAAATTTCAATGGTATTCTACTTTATCAAATGGATGTGAAAAGTACTTTTCTTAACGGAGAAATCGAGGAAGAAGTGTATGTTATGCAGCCTCCAGATTTTGAAGACCCAAAGAAACCTGACATGGTGTAAAGGTTGCACAAGGCTCTCTAAGGGTTGAAGCAAGCACCTCGTGCTTGGTACGACACATTGAAGGACTTCCTTCTGAAGAAAGGATTCAAACCAGGAACAACTGACCCAACACTTTTCACTCGATCTTATAATGGTGATTTGTTTGTATGTCAAATATATGTAGATGATATTATTTTTGGCTGCACTAACACTGAAATCAGCAAAGAATTTTCCAAAATGATGTCGAAGAAATATGAGATGTCAATGATGAGTGAATTGAAGTTTTTCCTTGGACTTCAACTCCGTCAACAGAAGAATGGAACCTTTATTTCTCAAGAAAAATATCTCAAGGATTGCCTAAATAAGGTTGGTCTTACTGATTGCAAAACTATTAAGACTCCAATGCCTACCAATGGCTTCTAAGAAGCAGATGAGAAGGGAAAAGCCTTCGATCAGAAGAAATATCGGTCTATGGTTGGATCTCTCTTATATCTTTGTGCATCTAGACCTGACATTATGCTTTCAGTATGTATTTGTGCTCGTTTTCAGGCCAATCCAAAGGAATCACATCATACTGATGTAAAGCGAATTCTTCGGTATCTTGCTCACACACCAACATTGGGCTTGTGGTATCCCAAGGGAGCTCAGTTTGATCTCATTGGCTATTCTGATTCAGACTGGGCTGGTGATCGTGTGGATAGGAAATCAACTTCAGGGACTTGTCATTTCCTTGGAAGATCACTTGTGTGTTGGGCTTCAAAGAAGCAAAACTGTGTCTCAATATCTACTGCTGAAATTGAATACATTGCTGCTGGGTCATGCTGTACTCAGATTCTTTGGCTGAAGCAAACACTGTGTCGGGAACCGGGGTTAGCGTATGCAAGTCCAGTTAAGGCATAGTCATATGGAGAGCCGAGAACCGTACCCACTTGTGTAAGCAGACAAGGCCAAGCACAGAACGTTCTCGGAAAACATCGTACGTGAGGGGCATCCCATCCAGGCCGGATGATCAACTGAGATGGTTCCTCATCGTCCGCACACAAGTCTAATGATATGGGTGGTGAACTCCCATATTCAAAGACAAGTCGCCTCAACCATACTATCGACTATCTCATAACTCTTACATAGACTTACTCCAGCCCGATCACTTAGTCGGGGTCTAGGGCGGGCTCGATCATACCACAAAGTGTGCACGAGACGGAGTCTCGAACAATCGCATCGCGATGCCCCAAGCTGCGCACATCTAAGGGCCACTTGGTGTATGAAAGACCGCCAGCCAGAACACAACTAAGGTCTCGAAAACCCATACAAAGACATGCATGTTATAAACATACACGCAGCACACATGCCTTGTATGAACAGCAGGTACCATTGCAATTCTCTACAAAGTGTACAATTTTATTGATAACTCTTATAGAGTGCAAACAGAGATCACAAACATGTGATCCAACATTACAACACAAACGGAAGCAAATTATGTCTGAGTACAGACAAGTTTAACAAATGGCTTAAGAAGCCTTATTTAAACACAAGCCCTCCACGAGGGAACCAGTCGTTTGACTGGGACTAGACTAGTTGGTCTTCAGTCGTCCAGCTCGATGAAGAAGCCACCTTCGGGGTCAGTGGCATCATCTAAAACATAGATTAAGCAAACGTGAGTACAAAGTCGTACTCAGCAAGACTTACATAGGAACTATACTACTCATGCACATGTATCAAGGTAAAGGGAGGTGGGGTTCACTTGCAGAAGTGCCAGCTTTGAATTGGCTAATCCTGAACTACGAGTACCAGACTTTGAGGTAAGAAGCGTACACGAGTCCACTACTTTCTCCAACCAATTACACCACTATGGTGCCTTCCTCGACTTCCCCACGAGAAAACACGCCATAGCACTCACACTTATCTTGGTGTGTTTTAGAAGTATCCAGTTCAAGTTATCTAATAATCAAGCTAAGCTTTCCAAGCAGTCCATAACCGCGGACGCGGCTATTCGAATAGTTTTGTTAACCCTGCAGGGGTGTACCGCTACACACACATGATCATCATTTACCGCCTTTGTACTCGACACCGTTCAAGAAGTGTAGGCGAGGATGCTCACCACAACTGTTACCTCATAGCCGATCTAGTCCGAGAAAGCCGCCTACTTGGGTAGGCTACCACTATCGTGAACCCGTCCGGTTTACCGAAGTGGACCCAAGTGATGTGTGCGTGGTGCATAAGCCGGTCTCGGATGAGCCGTTCTCTCACTTAGCATCCAGGCCACAAGCCTACCAGAACTCCGACCTATTGCGACATCTGGACATCGAAAGGGATGAGTTAGTAAGCTGAGAGGGGTCAGTGAGCCCAATGTGTGGTTGTACTCTTCATCTTGGATCACCACACAAGAACTCGTACTAGGGCGGTGTTCAACGAGACAACCCACCGTGTACTCCTACACAGCCTCTCATCGTTCACCTTGTATTAGGGTCGATTCACCAACACTTTTCTACCATCATCAACATGATCACTACCATCCCGACTCACATCATAGTAACAACATGGTATCATACTAAGCATGCAATAAGCAGTAACATTGCAGGGGCCACATGATATCAAACAACTCCTACGTTTGCTAGGATTGTGGTTTGCTTACTACTGTGACAAAATGATAGGTCATGCAAAGGAATGGGTTCATCTATGCGGTAGAAACGAATCATGGTGATCATCCTAAACAATGCATAAGCGAGACATGAGAGGGAAGTGGGATTTTATCGACATGATCAATGGGGGTTTGCTTGCCTTGCTGACGAGGTTCGGGTTCTGGGTCTTCAACGAAGGGGGCAGCCTCCTGCTCCGGTTCCACCTCTACTCGACAAACAACAAGCAAAGTAGCAAAGTAAATACGATGCACAAACACATGATGGAAGTTTGAATCTTGATGTATATGCTTTGATGTGTGAAGCAATTCCATTTAAATGGAGTATATTGCAAATTGAATTGCAAATTCAAACTCCACATTTGAATTCAAATTAACCAAGTTGCATGTGACATTGTTTGATCATTTTGAATCATATTCAAATGTGTATGATATTCCTCTGAAGTGTGGTTAAATTGTAGCATAACTCCATGGTCCAAGTTGCAAGATCATTTGATTTGAATTTGAATTAATTCCAAATAATTCAAATGACATATGCTACAGGTCCCATTTTAAAATCAACTCCAACATAGTTGAAAGTTGCATATTTGGAAAGATAATTTTCTCCTGATCATTTTTCATATATTATTTGTCCAATTTGGAGTTAATATGAATTTTCTATGAATTTCCAAAGTTTGGGGTATTTTCTGGAATTTCTTTAATTCAAATAATCTCTGGAAATTCATTTAAATGATTTATTGCGCCAGGCTGACGTCAGGGGGGCTGACAAGGGGGTCCCACCTGTCAGTGGCTGGGTTTAATTAACCGTGGGGTTAATTAATCCAGTGGCTTAATTAAGCCACTGGGCCCACTGGTCAGTGACCCAGGGGGTCATTAGCCGGGTGATTAGGGGGGGTTTGGTTGACACGCTGGCGGCTAAACGCCGGCGACTGGAGCCGCGGCGGCGCTGCACGGGATCATGATTCCGTCGACGATTTGGAGTGCCAAGACCACCAGATCGAAGCCCTTGCTGATGCGCGTCGAATGAGACCGATTCCAAGAGCTGGGGTGCACTGTACGCTCGCCGGCGTAAACTTTTGCGGCGACCTACCTACGGTCGTGATCGGGAAATCGCTACAAGGCACGGATTGAAGCGGGGTTGGGCTGGTTCGAAGAGGAGCAGCACGGGGAACATGATGGACAACATGGCGGGTTCGATTTCGTAGCGGTTGGACGTCGCCATGGATCCCGGCGGCGAGGAGCTTCGGCTCTCATGGCGGCCAAGGCTAGAGGAAGCAATCGAAGGGGGAAATTTAGGGGTTTTGAACCCGAGCTCACCAGGAACTCAGTAGAGGTGGTGGCGATGGCTGGGGTGGCTCAACGGCGACGGAATTGACGAATTCCTTCACGGTGGCCGGCGTGAACTCGAGGAAGAATCCGGCGTCTACGCGGGCTCCGGGCTCGATTCCTTGCACTGCTCAACGAAGAAGACGGCGGTGAAGACGATGGACAGGCTCCGGGGGCTTCTCGGCGTCGATGGCTACGCGGGGGCTCGACGACGCTCCGGCGTGCTTCTCAGGCGGCGACGAATCGGGCGAGAGAGGAAGGGGAGGTGGTCCTTGAGGGAGGGGAATGAACTGGGGCGGTTCCAGGATGCGTCCAGACGAAGAGATAAGGCCTGGGGAGGCCTGGAAGCTTGAAGGCGTCGCGGTGGCGTCCACGGCGTCGGCGCCTCGCCACCGAGCTGCTTGGCAGCGCGGGGTAGAAGACGACAAGGGGGTTTCGCGGGCTGGGCTGCGGGAGAGGTGAGTTGGGCCGAGGTGGCCCAGGTAACTGGGCCACTTTCCTGTTTTCTTTTTCTTTCTGTTTTCTCTTCTGATATTTGTTCTGTTTAGCTAAATAAAATAGCTAAACATTTTATTAAATGCTGAATACTTTTATATGGCCTCATAATAATATAGACTAGCCACTTATAAAGTTTCAACATTTTTAAAATTCAAAAGATTTGAATTTTAAATCAAATAGGGGTATTTCTTTAAATCCAAGGCACTGTTTGGATATTTGAAAAATCTATGAGCATGGGATGGGTCCCACATCACTTGATATGTGATCACACTCATTTATAAGACTTTTCAAAAATCTAACATGAATTTTTGGAGAAGATTTTTATCTGGCCTTTTGAATTATTTCATCTGGGGGGTTTTCTTCTCCCCTTTTTTTGATTTTGAAGTTGAATTCAAAGATTTCTTTTGAAATTTTGACATGATGCAAGGTTACTTTGATCCTAGCACATTACCTAACCGAGGGTTCTGACACACTGAAGGATTATGGTATTCATGTGAAGAAAAATCCCCTTCTATGTGATAATGAGAGTGCAATCAAAATTGCTCACAATCCTGTGCAGCACTCTCGCACGAAGCATATTGACATTTGCCATCATTTTCTTCGTGATCATGTTCAGCGTGAAGATATTGTTATAAGTCATGTCAGAACTGAAGATCAACTGGCTGACATATTCACGAAACCATTGGATGATAAAAGGTTCTGTGCGTTAAGGTGTGAACTCAATATATTGGACTCACGCAATGTACTGTAAGACCGAACCTTTTACTCCTGTATATATTCATTTACTTCGTTGCCTACCTTTTTGGTTTCGTTGTTTCATTTTGCTTCGTTTATTTTATTTCGCTTGGATCTAGTCCTCTATGCTTATCACCTTTTGCTTCGTTTGGTTTTTCTTTGAGGTGATAAGTTTCGGACCCTACCCCTTCTGTTCTTCTTCTTTCTTATTCTGTCTGTCCAAATGGTTGAGCACAACTGAAACGGAAAGTATCTTGCTTCGAACATCATTGAGTTCCGAATCAAATGATTCCAATTTTTATTGAATTTTTACTCAAGTCGAGGACATATTCTTCGGTCGTTGAGATCCCGTCAAATCCGGGTCGTTGAGATTTTCTCGCGATTCGCCACGAAATCCTCGCCGTAGAATCCGGAGAGACGGTCACTGGGAGTCGTCCGATCAGATCTGACAACTCCTGTCAGACCTGCCTATATAAGGCATCCACCCCCAGCGAATCCAACCTTCCACTTCATTCTCATCTCTCCGGAACCCCATCGCTCCCGAGCGCGCCGCCGAGCTCCTCGTCTCCGTCACTGTTCTCGCCGCTTCACTGCCGGAAGAGCGCCGCCGTGGACTTCACGCCGTCGATGAGCCCCTCCTCTCCGCTCATCGCCGCCGTAGCTGATTGACGCCATGGAGTTAGGGTACGCCGAGCCCTCGATCCAATCTATGTCCATCTCAATTCACCTCTGTCCAGATTGGATCCGAGTTCTTAGTCCTCGTGTTGGATTGATTTTCTTAGGTTTCTTTGATCCGTTGGATCCTTGCTCCGTTGGGAAACTTGTTTCTTCTAGCAAAAGCTTCCCATCGTGATTCAGGTTAGAAGTTAGGGTTTGTGGCTATCTGTTCTGTGTTAGGGTTACAGTTCATCATGGATGAGGTTAAGTCTAGCTCAGAACAGACTAGATTCATCACCCTTATTCATCACTGAATCTCTTGTCATAACCTTTTGTTTTTAGGTCGAAACTTTTGCTGGTGCTCATTCCATGCTTGCCTTTTTCCCTCGGTACCTTATGCTTTTCACAGGATGTCTGAGGATTTAGGCTTCGGGAATGAGTCCCCAAATCTTGATCACATCAACGAAGCAGAACAGTCTGCTCCGAAGAAGAAAGGTGGCAGAACCAAAGAAACCAACAATACTCGAGGCATCCCTGAATCCATTCGCATTGAGCTTGGATATGATACGCCTCCTGGAGAAACCAAAGATCAGCGCAAGATTCTCTTGCAAAACATTCGCCGTTACTGGGCTGTCAGATGGTACAAGTACAAAAGCATCCCTGACTGGAAGTAGGCTATGCAATTTGCCTTCAGTCCACCCTATCAATATACTTCGGCCATGTGCAGTCAGTACACCGAAGAAAATCACCATTTATACTACCCAGTTCCACCCAAGTACCCTCACCCCAACACTCTCAAAATTCCTGCCGACTACCCTGATGAGCAAGAGCGATTGAGGATTGCTGCAGAGAAGAAGAGACTCAAGGAAGCCAAGAAAGCCGCCAAGTTGGCTGAAGCTGAAGCCCATGATGTTGGGCCTAGCTCGAAGAAGAAAAAGAAACTGAAGAAGAAATCTGCTTCTTCTCCTCCTCATGCTTCCACAGATGATGAAGAGCAAGCTAGACAAGCACAAGTTGCTCTGGAAGATTCGATGTTGGAAGAATCAAATGCTGCTGATAACGAATCTGAATCTGAAGCAGATGATGAATCAGATCCTGCTCCCCCCAAGAAGCAAAGGCTTCGGATTCCATTGAAGAAGAAGCCAGGAGAAAAACCTGCTGCTAAGGGAATTAAGATTCAAGACCCCAAGGACAAGCCCTCTGCTCACCCCACCATTGACCTATCAAACTTGGTGGTTGCGAAGCCCTTGGCCTCCAAGCCACCGGCTAATGCCCTCTCCACTGAGAGGCGATCGAAGCAGAGGCATGACCCTGCCAAGCAACAATCTGCAAAGGCTTCTGCACCAACGAAGCCCAAGCAGTCTGCCCCACCAAACCCTTCAGCGAAGCGAAATCTCACTGAAGAAGAATTGAAATAGAAAGACCTCGCAGAGGCACTTGAGCGAAACATTCTCACCAGAAGCGCTGCCGAAAAGCAGAAAGCAGATGAGGAAGCCGCAAAAAAGCAAAAGGAGTTGGACTCTTCCAGATTGGCTGCAGAAAAGGCTAAGACGAAGCGCAAGCTCGCCGAAGCCGAAAAGAACGAAGAGAAAGCTTCCGCTGAAGTTAAACAGCTGGCTGAGCATGAAGCTAAACGCAAGGCCTCTCTAGAAGGCCTCAGGACAAAGAAAGCTGAGAAAGCGGTTAGGGCAAGTCAGTAAAAGCCCATTGTTGATATGACTCCCTCCACTGAAGTTATTCAATCGAAGCAGAAAGGCATATCTCTGCCTGAAGCTCAAGCTGAAGCTGATCGCCATAGTGAACATCAGTTCCCTGACCCTCGTGAAGGCGAACTATGGGATCAGTTGGGCATCACTGAAGCCCTTTGGGAGAAATGTGCTGCTGAAGAGCCTGAATCTATTGATCTAGGAGAAGTGTATATCTCAAGCTCCATCGAAGCGATGATATCCACAATAATTAGTCAGCTGAAGGATTTGCATTCTAGAGATAGAGCTGAAGTTACAAAGATTCACAACTATCAGAAGCGCGCTGAAACTGAACCAGATGAAGAATTCAAACAGCACGCTCTGAAATTGCTTCAGCAAGTGACGGACGTCAACACCACCACCAAGGATAACATCAAAATCTTCAAGGGAAAAATTAAAGCTGTTCTCGATGAAATGGTGAAGACGCATAATGCATCCATTATGGAAAGGGATTCAAGGAAGCGCAAGGCTCCGCACGAAGCTGAACCAGCTGCTGCAAAACCAGTTTCTGCCAAGGCTACTGTTTCAAAGGCTTCGGACCCTTCTCCAAAGAAGAAATCTACTAAGAAGAGGAAGATCACTTTGGCTTCAGCCGCTGACTTGGACACTAGTGATGAGCAGCCGAAGGAAACTCCTGAAGCAGTTCCCACTCCTGCTTCGAAGCCAAAGCCTGCCCAGCCCATACAAAAATCTTCAGCTCCACCCACCAAAATCCCCCACACCTCCGACTACCAGAACCACCCCCAAACCAACTCCACCACAAAGAGCTCCTACCCCAACTCCAACACCTGCACGAACTCCCGCACCCATTCCACCCCGTGCACCCACACCCATTCGTGCTCCATCCCCCGCACCGCAAAGGACTCCCACACCACCAGCTGCTCCTGCACCACCTCCATCACCTCCCCATGAAGCAAATGCACCCTCCCCATCCCACTCCAGAACCCGTGGCACTCGAGACTTTTCCCCTGCCAGAACCGCTCAAGAGTCTGAATCTCATGCGCCTCACACCGAAGCACATGAAGACGAAGACGAACAAGTTCAGATACTGAATCTTTCGCAAGAGCAAGCGCTCATAGTCGCTCAATCTGCTGGCCCTTCAAGAGCAAATCAAATAGCTCCTCTGCAAAGGTTTCGTGCTCATTCGCGCCCCTGCCAAGACACCCAGCTTGATTCAAATTACCCTCATGAAACTTTTCCTATCTTCAAGGGCATTGGTTATTCTTCAAGGCATGGTCCGGACTTCAACTTAGAACAACATCAGAAGCGCCACCGTTTCTTTGGTGTCAGTCAGTATGCTTCAGATCGCACTGCGGATGATCTTCGTTTCTGGACTGTAGAGCAACAAATTTTATACACCAAAGTCTTCTGTCAGCAAGGTGTTCTGTTTAGGCACAAATATCTGGATATGCGAAGTCTTTCCACTGCCACTTGCTTTCAGAACATCACCGAAACCATTGAGAATCAGAATCTGACTCGGCTGTTTGCTTTAAGCACTCCCTTCAATTCTAAACTCATCAAGCAATTCTATGCCACTCTTTATGTTTCTGGTGAAGCAAATGAACCCAGCTCATGGACGCTGGAATGGATGATCCAAGGTAAAATCTTCAGAATTTCCTCTGCCGAATTCATGGAGATAGTCAATATTCCAAGGCATTCTGGAGTCCAAGAAAAGATTCACTCAGAACCTAATCTGGCTGAAGAAGAATTTTCTACCATGTTGGATACTGAAGTCTCTGCAAACTACTTTCCTGAAAACATTCTCCCGAAGCATTTGAACTTCATCTCCAGGACTTGGTTCTATATCTTGTCCAACTCTTTGATCCCATTGAGTACTGCTTCGGAAGAATCGAATATTTATCCAGAGACAAGGCATGCAATAATGAAGCTCACTCATGGTCTCATCTTTGACTTTGAAGACTGCTTCATTAGGAACTTGGTTCATGCAGCAGAGCTGCCATTCACACTGAAACCTTATGCTCCCTGGCTGCAAGTTGTCTGCGATTATGGCAGGAATAAAGACTTTGTGGCTCACCATCATCCGAAGCTTTTCCTTCCACCAGTGCGTGACACTTTGGAATTGCTGAGGAAGCCCAATGATCCGTTTGCCACATATGTTGGCGTGCGCCATGAAGTCAATGAGAGAAACTTATCGAAGAAATTCCAGAAAGACTGCCACCACTTTGAAGTTAATCTTCGGTCGCAGCAAATGCTCGAAAACTTCATTGAAGAAAATCAGCGCCAGATGCAATGTCTTGCTGATGAGATAAACAGAGTTGGCAACATTGCGCTCAATAACAATCAGTATATGCGTGTTCTCAAGCGTCATTCCTGGAAGGGGCTCCGGAAATTCAACTATGTAAAAGGCCTTCGTAAAGATCGCATCTACAAAGAGTATGAGCACCTCCAACGAAACTTTTCCCGTGATGATACAGTAGACCGCCAGAATCAAAAGATCCCTCCCCTGCACAAGATTGATGAAGTCTTCTTCGTCAACGAACCCGAACCCATCAGGCATGATACCGTCTCTGAGAACGACTCCATTACATCAAAGGACGACGACGGCCTCGACGACAGCGACCTCGACATCAACCTCATCACCCAGACACGCCACGAAGCCATTCCTTTGTCTTCTTCCGAAGAAGAATCCTCTGGCGATAAATCTTCGTCGGATGAGTCTTCGTCCAGCTCTGCTTCGTCGGGTTCCCAGGGTGCTGATGTCGCGCAATAGATCTCTTGAACCTCTTCCCAACCTTTTGTCCAATCATTGACAAAAAGTGGGAGAATGAGGGCATCGATGAGTTAGATTTGCATCGGGAAAAGGTATTTTGCTATTTGCTTTTGCTTCGCTTGGTTAAGTTACAACAAACATTCCATTCTCTTCGATTGGGTTGTAACTTAAGTTTAACTTCAGTCCTGCTACTTCTGTGCTATGATTAAGTTTTAATAACCCCTTTGCTTGCAAGTATTGTTTCGTATATTCTATCTTGCAGGTGGTTATTATTTTCTAAGTCACAGGTCATTGGAAGCAATTGCATACATTCTTGGATATATATCTTCAAATGCAATTTTATTCGCTAAGATATTTGTTTTGCTCTCCACCGAAGAAATTTACCTCAAGCATTAACTTCGATTACATAAATCTTCGATGCTTGTATTCAGGGGGAGCCAAAAACTTCATATCTTAGAGTTTGTCCCATCACTTCACAAAAACTTCAATATCTTTTATCGATGCCTGTTTTGTCAACAATAGTCCAAAGAGGGGGAGATTGTAAGAGCAAAGTTTTGCCCCAGTGTGTTTTGGATATTGTTGGACAAGAAAGTAGAGGAACTAACAATGTTTTCCAGTGTAAACAGTTGAATAGGTTCCTGAAGGACAAGCTAAGTGATAAAGCTTCAGGGAAGGTTTTCAAGTTATCGAAGCATTACCTCGTTTAGCGAAGCTTAATCATGGAGGATGACCCCCAAAAATGAAGGTGTCCTGAAGCTCAACTCATTGAAGGAAATGAAGAAGACGGCGCAAGACTTAGATGTTTTTGTGTAGTTCTTTTTCGGTTCTTTGAGTCATAGGACAAACCGTACTATCAAGAGGGGTCTTTAGTTTGTGGACACCGAAGTCATTGAGAAAATGCTCAGATCAAATCCTAACCAAGTGAGAAGCCTGAGCGAAGAAATCTCATGTGCACTGAGTTAAGTTTCAGTAGCAAAGACTTCGTTCTTTGGCTTCTGAAGCAGAACTAAGTCCGTGAGTCAGCTTTACTTGTTCCGCAAGTAAAGTTGCGCAATGATGAAAAATCCGACCGTTGTGGACACGTGTCAGGCTGTCACTTCGGGTCAATTTGGTCATTCCACACATCGGGATCGCAAACTATAAATACGCCGCCCCCTCCTCTATTTGCGGGTGGATGCTCTGAGAATATTCCTGAGAGAGACTGAAGAGAGCACCCAAAAAACTCCACCGAAGCAAAAACCATATCCCGGAATACTGAAGCCTAAGTCCCATTGATCTGAGTAGATTCGAGATGACTTAGGTGAAATCTTTCTAGCCTTTTTATCTTGGAGAACTTCAATTCTCCTAGACGGTTAGAGTGTTGTTCTTCAGAGAGCGAAGAGTAATTGTCGCCTCGAAGTCCAGTTTGTCAAAGGTTTCGGTGATTTCCTCAATAATGAACCACGAGTGAAGCACTGACCAAGCTCAAGGAGTTTGGTGCAGTGGAGCAACGGACGGAGAGAGATTTACTCCAGGTGTTCAATTACCAGTTCCTCCAACCAGACGTAGCGCTTTGCAGAGCGTGAACTGGTCGAACAAACATCGTCGAGTCCCAGTTCGTTTTACTTCAAGCATTTACCTTATGTATTGCATTTGCTTCGCAGTTATGCTTCAATGTGTTTTGATTCACTGCATTTAGTTTCGCTTCCAGTTTTACTTCGCTGTTCCGCCTTACTTATGCTTCACTTCAATAGTTTCAGTCGAAAATTTTGAAGTGATCATTCACCCCCTCCCCCTCTGATCACATACTTGGACTTTCAAATAGTAAATACAAAGCAATCATAGAAAACAGATGAATAACATGACGTATGCAATGTTAACGATGTTCTAACGCAGTGCAATGCACGTTGCTCGGAGCGGGAATTCATCCAGGGATGAAATACCAGCTCCGGGTGATTACCGGACAGGGTGTCCGGAGGGGGAAGGGATCATGCCGGAGGTGTCATCGACACCCGACAAATAGGTGCAAGGTGTATCCGTGTTAGTTGATCCATTCTGAACAACTTTCATGTTCAGAATAAATGCATCCGAATACTTTGACAGTAACAGACAAATCATCGGATAGACGGTCCGTAGGGGGGACGGTTCAATGTTTGGTGTGTTAGAGGGGTGTGGTTGGTATACAGATAGCATATCCGTATTCTTTATATTTTTCTGATCAATTTTCATGTATAAAGTTTTTAAATCTGACTTACGGTTTAAAAGATATTTAAATTCAAAGTTTAAATCAATTTCTAGATTTATTTTATTATTTAAAATCCAACATTATCCACAGGAGGGTTGACTGGTGAAACCTGACCAGTGGGTCCCACCTGTCATACACATAACTAATAAAATCTATTATATTTAATCATATGACAGTAGGGGTCCCACATGTCACAGAGACATTTATAATTCATCAATTTTTAATTAAGCCAGGGGTTAATTAAAGGGTTGGGCCCACATGTCATCCACTGTAAAAATAATAAATCATTTTATTTATTATTCTGTACAAGGGACCCACATGTAAGTCACATAGGCAATTATCCTAATAGTTTTATTTTAACAAAACTTACTGGCCTCGGGGTCACGCGCCAGTGACATAGGGAGGTTTAATTAACGAAAGGGGATTAACCAGGGGGTTACCCCGTGCTCGCCAGCGAAAACTGGGAAGCACGCCGGCGCTGGCCCGTTCCGACGAGGGCCACGGCAGGGGCGCGGCGGAGGCCGACAGGGTGAGCGCGACCGCACGCTGGCCGCGCGCAATAGCAGCAGCAGCAGGGCGTGCGCAACGCGGGGTCAGTGGACGGAGCACGGCCATGGCCGTGGGGCGCGGGAACAGGGGTGTGGCACGGCGCAGCCAAGGAGCGGCCAACGCGGCCAGAGCGCGGCCGCGGGGCGGTGAGCACGCGTGCACGCGCCGTGGAGGGTCCATGCGGGCGCACGGGGCGCGGAAGGTCGCGGAGCCCCGGCCATGGCAGTCGTGGCTCACGGGAACGGTGGCTAAAACGAAGGGTTCACAAGGGGGAGAGAAGGGAAACGTGAGGGAGCTCATAGGGGCATTGTAGGGAGGGGGCAGCGGGCTCGAGGAGGCGTCATCGACGATGAATTTGTCGACGATGGTGGGCGGCCGTGGCGACGAGGAACGGCGGCGATTCGCCAGCAGCAAGGCGTCCCGCCTCCAATTGAAGCACGGCACAGACGCAGACGAGGCAGAGGAAGGGCCCGGACACGGTGGCGCGTCCCGGCGCGGCCGTTGACCACGGCGGAGCGGCGACGGCGCCCACGGCGGTTCCAGTGCGCGAAGGATGCAAACGACGGCGCAACAGGGAGCAGGGGGTGCGTTAGGGTTTCTGGAGGCGTGCGGGGGTCTTAACCTTGCCGGCTAGCCGGTAGATGCCCTCCACGGCGTGGCCGCGGCGTGGCCACCGCGGGATGCACGCCACGACCCCCTCTGTGAACAGGGGAGGAAGACAAGTGAGGGGAGGGGTTGGGCCGTGGTGGGCTGGGGTGGAGGTGGCCTGGCCCAGTGGGGGAGCCCTTCCCAGGGCGTTGTTTGGTTTTTTTATATCCTTTGTTTTCCTTTCTATTTTCTTTTATTTTTTCTATTTGTTTAGTCACATTTGATTTTTGTAAAATATGAGAATTGCTCCAATATTTATATTATAATTTAATATGCTGCCACAAAAATTTTGGCCACCTAATAAATTCATTTGCAATTTTGTTTTATTTAAAATGGAACAAAGGTGGTTGTTTTGCTACGGTTTCAAATGTTTAAAATATTTAAACATTGTAATAAATGCCCACTATTATTTTAATATGACCTAATGATTATTATGCATTAAATAAAATTGTTTGCAACATTTTTTGTTTCACTTTTATTTCCACTTTGTTTTTTTATTTCATCCAAAGGGGTTTGAAAAAGATTTGATTCAATGATGATCAAGTCATGGTTAATCACTGAGCTTAGTCATTAATAAAAAAAAGTGATCACTGTAGCTTGACACCGAGGGTGTTACACTGTTCCACATCTAGATGTTTCCATCCAGATCCGGGGACGAAGCACATATCGGACCCACCGCGACATATGACGAAGTCGTATGCCCCGGAATTCCAACATGATATCACAACATTACAAATACAAGGGTACAACATCTCATACAAGAGGCACACAACTGCCTTAAAACAATACAACAGCGGAAGATACATGTCTGAGTACAGACTATAATCAAATTCCTAGGTGGCAAAGAGAAAAACATCGATCCCATAACCGCACGGGTCCAGGCCCTCCGCCGGGATCCGCCTAACTAGTCGTCGTCGAGTCTCCACGTGAAACGTCGATCACCATACCTATTGTCGATCAAGAACCCTGAAAAGAGTTTGGGGGTAGTATCATGAGTACAGAAGTACTCAGCATCCAACTGTAGTGGTCAACTGACCCAGCAAGGACTTCATCACTCGTCATTCTAGGACAACTAGTAGTTTACGGTAAGGATGGGGTAAGTGGTGAGGTTGCTGCCGCACTAGCATTTATGAAGTGGTTAACGATCTAGAGAGTAAGGTAAGAATCCAAGCATTCGATGAGGAATCGCCTCCAACAAGTCTTGCTATCAACTACTTACGCAAACATAGCACCTATCCTATCCTTGTCATCCTCTTCGCATCCCGACGAAGAATAAGCAGTCAAGGCACACACACATTGATGGAGTTATTAAATATGATCCAGTTGATGTTATCTATGAACAAGACGTAGGTTCCAAGTCGTCCATAACCGTGGACACGGCTTCTCGAAAATATTTAACCCTGCAGGGGTGTACCAACTGGCCATTACAAGGCTCCGCACGCACGCCCATCTCTCTCAGTTGCTACCCATTATAGGCAACCATTTTATGATTTAGTTCCGAGAGATCCGAAACGACAGGTCCCTCTAACTAACAACGAACAAATCCGGGTGGCCCCCGGTGAGTCGACACCCAACTCAAAAGCCAGCGCTCTATCGAATCGGTCTCTACCGTCTGTCGCAGGTTTGGATAGCCGGTTAATCACACATGGGAAACCGGGTCCTCAGCCGGACAAGGTGGGCCAGCCAAGGAACAAGTCCCCCTGGCCCAGGGTGGTTTGTAAACAACTGGCGGCCGACCAGCACACACACAGTTTCAAATGGTAAATCATCTTGGGCCACCACTGGATATGTTTGAAGCTAGGTAGGTAAAAAGAGGGGACCCCATAAAATCCCACACGCGGTTAGGCACGCTTAGTCTTAGAACCAATACCCGGAACTCGGATCCTAGGTGACTCAAATGGAACAAAGCGTCGGGGCGGGATAGCCTAGACCTTCCATCATTCATCGAATATATTCAACATTATAATAATCATATCATCAACAACAATATAATAATGTGATAGCCCAAACCAAGGAGTAACAGGGTAACATCGTAGCATCCTAAGCATGCATACTAAGCAGGGGCTAAGCAACGAGCAATAGTAACATAGCAGTATATGGTTTGCTGGGAGGGGACATGGATGTATCGGTTTGAAAGAGGATGTAAACATGTGGTAGGATCAAACATCGAACCTATCCTAGACTAGCATGCAAACCGCTGGTTGAAATAGAATGGATCATAAGTAATGCATAGTCCTTGCCTGTTGATAAGTCGGATTCTGAAGGTGCAGTTGATCGCAAGCTCGCATCGTCTCCGAAGGGTACCCGCGGAAGCACACAAGAGGTAAACACTGGAAAGCAATCAACGAGCAAGCTTCTATTACTACGAGGCAAACACGAGCAAGCATCAACAAGAAGGAAACACGAGACATCGCACCTACCGTCGAGAGCGGTTACTAACATGTTAAGTGGAGTACTCGTCACACACGACGATACCGCACATTTGAAAAGGTTCAAGTTGTTTAGCTACAGGTGATCAACAAAGGTTGTTAACATGGCATATCACTCAAGCATGGCATAGCACACAAACATGGCAAGAGGTGAAGCACAAAGTAAACTATCTATGCTAGTCAATTTAAGTGAGGCACAACCTAAACACGACATCCACTAAGTGCCCCACGACAATTAAAACATTTGGTACTGTTCTGTCCTAAATCATATTTTAGGTTGGTTAACAACATCAAACAACAGCATAAACACAAAGTACATGAAATTCTAATCAAGTTACATATAAAGAACACTCCAAACGAAGTTACGGTTTAAAAGATACAAGCAAAGCAAGTTTGGAACGCAATCTGCCAACATCAGGAAGCACACTTTGGAGCAATGCATAAACAGGATAATGGATGCAAACATGCTCACGAATGATATGCAACTAAAGTAGACATGGCAGGGAAGGCATGGCAAAAAGAATCATGCAAATAGGCATCATGAACAACTAGTTATAGCCCAAGCAAAATGCAATAAAACATTACAGGTCTAGGACTTAGTGAAAATCAGAGAAACATGGCAGAAACTGTTATTTTTATGTTGTATAAACAGAGGAAAAACTATATGCAAAAGTGCAGCAACATGACATATCAATATATGAGCATGAAGTAGACATGATGGTGACCAGGTACAAACATGAATCAAGGTCATAGGCATCATAGATCAAAAGATATTAAGTATGCAACATTGCATCAGAACGTTACAAACTTAGAGAAAAATAGAGGTGGCTGTCAAAAACAGCAGCATAGCAACTTTGGAGCCCAATAACTAGATGACTGGCAAGCATATCATGACAATGCAATACATATAATGGAAGTAGACATGATGCTTAACAGTATGAAAAAAAATCAATGCGATAGGCCTCATGGATGTGTCACAATCATCATGCAAACTTGCAATAAAATAACAGCAACTGCACACTAACAGGAAATAATAGCAATTAACAGTCTGATGCCCACTTCAACACAGATTAACAACATCAAGATGGCCACAAATCAAAATTCTCACAAAATATGGATTGAAGTACACACAATTCTAAGCAATTTTCCTTTTGGACGCAACGCGATCCGGGCTACAGATTACTCGCAAACTACAACGCAAAACAGCATCAGCAGCAAAATACTAGGGACTTAGTGAGAAAAAAAACTGAAGGCTGATAATAATAATAATAATAATAATAATAAAAGAAAAAATAAAAAAAGAAAAGGGCTCTCACCCTAGTGGGCCTTGGCCCAAGGCGGCAGAGGAGGCGGCCTCGAAGCTGGGCCTGGCGGCTGGCTTGGGTCGGCCCACCTGGCTGGCTAGAGGCGCTCCATCTCGATCCCGATCGGATCAGACGTGGTGGCAGCTGGCGGCGCAGGCCGGCCGGAGCGGTGCGGCTCACGGCGAGAGGAGGATGGGGTGTCGCGAGGCCGGTCGGGGGCGAGCGGATCGGGCGCGGGGTGGCCTGGGGATGCCGGATCCAGGATGGAGGTGGCCGGCGGTGAGGTCTAGAGGCGGCGCAGCGAGCTCAAGCTCTCGGCGTGCATGGCACCGGCGGTGGCTTCCTGCGGCACTGGAGAGAGGGAGGAGGTGAGGCAGAGAAGAAGGGGGAGAAGAGGAGGCGCGGCTCACCTGGCGGCAGACGACGGCGAGCTAGCCGGAGGCGAGCGCGGCGGCGCTACTCCACGGGAGGATGAGGAGGAGCACGGGCGTCCGGTGGCGCCAGATGGGCTCGGCGGCCCCGCGGCGGCGGCGCTCAGCCCGGCGGGGCCCGAACCGGCTGGACCTGCGTGGCTCAGATCTGAGCCGTTGGATCTCAGATCTGACGGCCCAGATCTGAGGAGGGGCTAGGATTTCGATTTTTGGGGGCTATTTGGGCAGATCTGAGCAAACTCAGGGGGTGGCTGCAATTTTGTGGCTAGGGAAACCCTAGAAAGGGGTGGGAGTGTGGTGGTCTTTATATAGCCCAGGTGGCTGGTAGTTTGCAAAAACATCCCCGGTTTTCTCTCTCGCGCGCGGTGTTTACTTTTCTGACCGCCGGGGGTCCGCAGGACCTCCGATTCGGGTAAAACTTCGAACTACGCGAACAGCGCGTCGAGCCGTCGGCGTTCACCTCGCGTTGGAACCGTTCCGAGAACACTTTCCGGTGCGCTATAAAACTAACCCGTTTAATTATTAAACGGGGTTTTCGTTCCGTTGGCTGCGGCTGGTCTCGTGCGGTTTTCGCGACAGTGATCGGGTGAAACCTAGTGTCGCAAATGTCGAGTGTCAGGGTGGCAAGGGTCGGTCTCCGTCTGATATGAGATAAGAGGGGGGAAATCATCGCCGATCGATAAATCGGGGATGCAAACACCGCAAAAAAATCAGACAATCAAACAATTCTCACCGAAAACAAAATTTTTAATTTTTGTGAAATTTGGGTTGTTACAATTGCCAGGCTTATCCTTTGCTCAAAAGGATTGGTCCACTTGCTGCTCCTCAGTACTATTTACTTTTCTTGCTTTTATCTTATTGTTGCTTATATCGAAAACCCCTAAAAAGTTACCTTTCAGTGCTTGCAGTTATTCCTTGTCCAAAATCACCTATCAATACCTTTCGCTCCTCGTTGGTTCGACACTCTTACTTATCTAAAATGCTGCAATAGATCCCTTTACGTTGAGGGTCATCAATAATCAAGTCAAATTTTTCATTTAGGGAGGTAATCTCCTCGACAGAGTTTACCTTCCTACCTGTTGGAGCGCGTTCGGTGTGCCATTGGGAATAGTTGGTCATCATCTCATCGATAAGTTTTGTGGCAGCACCAAGTGTTGTTGACATAAAGATTCCTCCCGCGGCCGAATCTAACAGGTTCCGCGAGGTAAAGTTCAAGCCTGCATAAAAAGTCTGGATAACCATCCAAGTAGTCAAACCATGTGTAGGGCATTTCTTAACAAGAGATTTCATTCGTTCCCAAGCTTGGGCAACATGTTCATTATCCAATTGCTTAAAATTCATAATGTTGCTCCTCAATTGGATAATTCTAGCAGGTGGGTAATACTTCCCAATAAAAGCATCTTCGCACTTATCCCAAGAATCTATGCTATTCCTAGGCAAAGATTGAAACCAGATTTTAGCTCCTTCCCTCAAAGAGAAAGGAAAAAAGCTTAAGCTTAACAATATCACCTTCTACTTCTTTATACTTTTGCATATCACATAGCTCAACAAAATTATTTAAGTGTAAAGCAGCATCATCTCCAGCACCAGAGAATTTATCTCTCATAACAAGGTTTAGCAAAGCAGGTTTAATTTCATAAGAGGTAGCTGAAGTGGCAGGTGTGGCAATAGGAGTGCAGATAAAGTCATTGTTGTTGTGACTAGTGAAGTCACACAACTTGGTGTTTTCAGTGGAACCCATAGCAGCAGCAAGTGATTTTTTGTGATTTTTTATAAAGGACACTAAGATAAAAACTGAAAGGTAAACTAACAAGACTAAAAGGCAAAGGTAAAAGATAGTGTGCAACTCCCCTATCTTGTAGATTGGAGTCCCCGGCAACGGCGCCAGAAATTTTCTTGATGCGCGAGAGATGATAATGGCTTCTCACCCTTTGTTGGTTACCCCAAGTGGAAGGTGAGATGTAGGATAGCAGCAAATTTCCCTTGGCAAAGATACCAAGGTTGAGTTTGTCTCCAGTAGGACTCCGATAACTACAAGTAAGTGGTTCAGCAAGTGATGCGTTGTCTGAAAAGAATCACTTACTCCGCCTTGACCTGCACACGACACAAATAACTTTTCTCCCAACGAAGTTCAGAGAGTTTGTCAATCTCTCTGGTCTTGTTGTTTACAAAGGATAAAACAAAAGCGATAATGATAATAGTAATTGCAACTAGAAAAGTAAAAGCAGGAAATAAATGAGCGCGTAAACAGTGATGAGAATATGGACCGGGGTCCCGTGATGTTCACTAGTGATGTCTCTCTCCCAAAAGACGATAAAACTGCTATGCGAGGTAAACAAATCACAGTTGGGCAATTGACAGGATTAAAAATGCACCGCAATGCTAACTATGCTACAAAGAAAGGACAAGGCTCAAAAGCATGGGCGGTATGCCAAAATAAGTAGACCAAAATCCAACTGCATCTACTACTAACCATCCACCTTGAGATGCCTAGCCAGAACATCTCGCTGGTATTAAGTTGCGATCCCCACTCAAAGTGTAAACCCAAAGCAAAAGACAACTACATTAAAATAACTTTCCGTAAAGTAAACAATCCTTGCAACTGCGGTTACAAGCACCATTGTTTTCCCCCTTGAGGCAACAACACATCCCCTAGACTAATGTTTCTGTCACTCAAGCTAGTCATCAGGGGGCATGAACCCACAATCGAGCATAACGTTCCCTCTTGGAGTGACTACCTACTACTTGGACAAAGCACTAAACAGCAACAGAGAACATGCAAGAATTACTGAAGAACATAAATATAAAAGATAGGAACCAAATATATTACTCAATCACAAACTGAACATAGTCTCATAATCCATCAGATCCCAGCAAACTCAGCATAGCAACAATAGAAAATTACATATGTGCCTCAATCATGTAGGGGATCTCACGAGGTCTAATCCATGAAGAACAAAGAGGGGAGGAGAACATCACATAGCTACTGATCACGGACCCATGGTCCAAGGTAGGCTACTCACGGATCATCCGGGAAGTGTACATGGTGGAGGAGAAGCTCCCGAAGGTCAATCCTCCCTCTGGCAGGGTGCCGGGAAGAGGTCTACTGGCGCTCCCGATCTTGTAAGCGCGGCGGCGGGGGAACAGAGGCGAGATCGCGAAAAAGGGTTCTATCCTCGAGGGTTTCAGGACGAGAGGTAAATATAGGCGAAGGGGGGCAGCCAGGGGGCACCAGGTGTCCAGGCAGCCTCCCGGCGCGGCCCCTTCCTGGGTCGCGCCACCTTGCCGCCTGGGCACCAGGTGCGACCCCTCTGGCCCCCCTTCGGGACTCCGGATGCTTTCGTTGCGCTGATTTTTTATATATTTTTCCCGGAATTTTTGGAGCATTTTTAATACGGGGGAAACCTGAAATAAAAAAATAATAGAAAACAGAAACTGGCACTAGGGTGCACTGAGTTAATAGGTTAGTCCAAATATGATCAAAAGTGTATGAAAGTGTATCTAGATCATAGCAATATCACACAAAACATGCATGGAGCAAGCAGAAATTATAGATACGTTTGGGACGTATCAGTCGTGCTCTTCCCCTCTGGCTGGTTGCTCCTCTTTTAGGTCATGCATATGGGATGTCTGTCAGAATTGGAGTATCGGCAACAACTGAAGTTCAGTTACCTGTAGCATTCCCTACATAAGTTACCACTTTGATCAACGACCCAGATCATAGATTATAGATCATGTTTATTGTTACTACAATAAAGTCTGAGTTTTACTTTCACTCACTGGACACGTGAGCTACCTGTAAGTGAGTCAGGCTGTGGCAAAAACACTTATGGTTCCTCTCTTGTTAACCTAAAGCTTCATGCACTAGCCAACCAACCGAAAGTAAAAACAGATGGAAAGGGTTAGGCAATTCACATATACACTTTAACACCCCCTCTCCCGTGTGATGCGAAAAGTCAACACGTGGATAGACTCAGAGTTATGGCTCAATAGGCTCATACGTGGACAAAGGGGGGCAACATTATTTTGTAAATTAACTATGAAAACCAGGACTTAAATTCAAGACTTTAGGCTCTAATACTATGCTAGCTTCATGCACTATCCAATGCAACCCAAAGTACCAACTGATGGAAAGGGCCAGTGGCGGTGCCAGGTAGCAAAGTCTGTGATGTCACATGGGCATGTGTAGTCAAATTTTCAAAAGTTGTTTGTTCAGTACTAGGGATATGTATACATATGATAGCTTGATTTCCAAATTTTTGTGTAGTCACATGACTACACAACTAAAGAGTGGCTTCGCCACTGGAAAGGCTAGGCAATTCACATATACACTTCAACACTCTATACCCTCTTATACTCATGATATAGTAGATTGGGACGAACCCTACCACCTAATTACTTATCAATTTCATGCTTATACTAGCGAATTACTAGTCAGTCCCGACAAATTGGTATTCAAACCATAGATATTCGGCGACATTTATAATTTGGGGGCGGTACTCCAATCTAAGGTAAATCCTACCCAAATCCCTCCCTATTTGCGGCGGTGTTTGTATTTTTGTGGCAGCGAGTGTTCAGGAACATATTAGTAGCATGGAGTGGTTGTTCAGGAATACCTCCTCATCGGTAAATTCCACGTCTATCACTGATCCATGTGCTTTTTTCGGCGAATTGGTTTGGTGGCGGCAGGATCCGACTCACGAGAGTGGTTCCCATGTTCTACGGTGGTAAAATTCCCCCTCATTTGTTCAGATCAAGGAGATGGGGAGAGCTAAAACGTTGGATGACGCAGATCTACAATATGTTCTATCTATATGGGTGATGAGGTGATTGGGATCCAGAAGGACAATGCAACTTTGCGTTATTGATGTGTCTAAATTGTAGGATGATGTTAAGTCAATTAGTTCAAAGTAAGATGGACTATCAGTGCAAGTAGGTGGACTGGAAAAAGGAAGTGGTTGAACTGGGGAAACAATTGTCTACAATTAGTTCAGTACTCCACAACATTGTTCCACCAACCACTGAGAATCCACAGCATGAGAAAGACCAACCAAGTCCAAGTAACAACAGCAAGTCACCAAGTCTACAACAAGAACAAGTAAACCAACAAGCTGACAGAAGTGAACAATTAAGGAAACAATGTGAGGTGGAGAAGGAAAGAACCAGAAAAATAGAAGATCTTAAGTTACATAATCCACCTCCTAGTAGAACTGGCAGATCTCACAGGCCTCCTAGTTCCAATCCTCAGCAAGGACAGGAATAGAGTGCTATAGGGACTCCAGTAACACATGCTGACGAGTACCTACACCATATTTCCAATAGTTTCTAACAAACAGAGAAAGACAAATGTGGAAGTGTGACTATAGAACCTGTGAGTAAGATACGCATGCACAATTTATGAAGTCTCTCACAAAAGGGCCTAGAATGGATTTTTGTAGCTTTCATGGTTAGGATCCAGTGGGGTGAATAAGCTAATGCAATAAATATTTCCAAATGTCTGCATCACATGAAGAATACAAAGTTTCATTGGCTCAATTATGTATTGTGGGAGAGGCAGATGTATGGCATATAAGGTCCGGCTTACTAAAGAAATTCCTCACTTGGCCCCAATTTTGTGGTGAGCTAGTTAAGAGATTTTCAGATCAAGGATCCTATGATTTAACTAAGAAATTCAATTATGTCAAGCAATTCAATAGCAAAGTCATTAATATTTTTTTAAGATTTGATGGCTGAAGTGCAAGAGGAAAATCCTGAGATGAGTTAGTTATGGTTTGTGAGATGCTATGTAAATGGGTCGTGAGAGGGCATTAAATTTCAAATCATACCATTCAGATCTCAGACATTAACTGATTCTTATTGGTTGGAAAAATATGTTGAACCTTTTCATCCACAAAATGTTGTAAATCAGAAGAAGCAATACAGTCCTTATACAAACCTCTATCATAAGTTGCATCATAACAGGTAGTAAGGCCCATAACGGTTCAACAACGAGCTCTCTCCTTGTATATTCCCCCTTGTACATGCACCCTCCCTTCCCCCTTCATACATATCTCCCCTATACTTTGTTTTATATATTAATGGTTTACTTGTGATTCTATTTTGTGGTTATTCATAGCTATGTATGCTTTCTAATCTATCTTGTTTACACTGGCCATGTATGTGGGATTTATCTTCACAGGAAGTGGAGCATAGTAGTGTTGGGAATGTGCCCTAGAGGCAAATAAAATATGTTTTATCGAGCATATTCCATTAGTTCATAATACGTTTGATACTATGCTATAACTGTATTAAGCGGAAACATTAATACAGGTGTGGTATACAAACAACCAGGTCCCTAGTTAACCCTAGTATACTAGTCCATTGGGCGATTGATGATCAAGGTTTCCTGATCATGAGACAATGGCGTCTGTTGACAATGGAGTCGTATCATTGGATAATGATATGATGGACATACACCCACCAGAAGTGTTGCGATGTGATCAAGTCACATAGTTTGACATTGCGATAACTATAACGTAGTGACCAGATCCTTAGACCGTAATGATCATACGTAATTACTGTCTATTAGGATGCCTTGATTTGCTACCCACCGCCTGACTGAAATATGTTGGCCATAAAGGAGTACTTCAGGTATTCCGAATAGATATGTTAATGAGTATGCAAATAGATCAAAGCGGGATTTGTCCACCCGTGTGACGGATAAGTACTCTGGGCCCACTCGGTGATGTTGCATCATAAAGTTTGCAAACGTGTGACTAGGTCACGGAGTTGTAATATCACGGGAACGAGTAAACTTGTTTGTTGAGAACGAGGACGAACTAGGTATATTGGATACCGATGATCAAACCTCGGACAAGCAAAGTACCATAGGACAAAGGGAACAGGCACACGGTTAACGGATCCAACAGCGATTGAAGTTCATTCGATGGAAGCGCAGGGGCTATCAAGGATTGTAACCAGGTCAAATTGATTAGTCATTGATCAATGAGAATTGTCTCGATCATGTCTGCTATTTCCCGGACCGTAGGGTGTTACACTTAAGGGTACTCGACGCAGTAAGGATTGATTCGGGATCACCGGAGAAATTGGAGAGAACACCGGAATTGTTCCGATGAAGGCCGGAAGTTGTTCCGGGTATTTTGAAAGGTTCAAAATATATTTAATAATGTTTAATTAATGTTTTATTATTTAATTATCTGAATTAAATATTAAAATATAATTAAATATAATTAAAAATGAATTAAAAGGCATATGGGCCTCATAGGGCCCATTAGGGGGAGAGGGAGTCCTCCCCCATGGGCCATGGCGCCATGAGGGGGCCCACCCCCCTTATAGGTGCGCCACCCCCTCCCTTGGGATTAGTCCCACCCCGGAAGTGGAGGGGGTGACACCCCTCCTTGGCCTATATAAAGAGGGGTAGAGGTGCCTTTTTATTCATCATATTTTTGAGATAAGTTCTCATCTCTCTCTCCCTCCTTTCTCCTTCCTCGAGTGGACTCCCCTTGTTTGGAGTCTACACTTGGTTGGGGATTTCTCCACTATACGCACACCGTCGTGCTGCTGGAATCGGGATCCGAATCCATCTTCTTTCCGCTGCTCTACTGGTTCGGAGCCCGAAGGGACGTCGGGTATACTGTATGTGTATAATCCCGCGAGGCACTACACTTGTGGTGCTACTTCATCATCGTGGTCGTATCGCAAGGTCTTCATCAGCAACGTTCCGACGGGGACGTAATCCCGTCATCGGTCTGCAAGGATCGGGTGGCTACAGGAGTCATCGTGGATCTGCGCGGCATCGTGGATTGCCGGTACGACTACACCAACCACGTTCATGCGAGAACGTTTCCCGCTTAACGGACTACATACTGGTATGTGATCTATATCTGTCCGTTACTTGCATCAGCGTAGCATAGGTCTTGGGATTGGGTATCGTAGGTTATAAAAAATTTGTGTTTTCTGCCCTGAACCCCAACAGTGGTATCATGAGTAAGGCTATGCGTAGATGTATTGTACGGATAGAACACATCTAGTATGTGGGCATCAATTCTCCAATTGTTACCCTCTCACGTGTACTCATTTAGCGTTGCGTCAATGTTTGATGAAGCGGCCCCCGACCGACCTTATGCGTTTACGCGAGACTGGTTCCACGCTTGACATATGGCTTGTGCCATATAAAGTGGCTGGGGGGGGGTGTCTGTCTCTCTGCATTAGCGATGCGAAGATGTTTGCAACGGAGGGCCCCGACAGGGGTGTAATAGAGACAATTGCGGGATTGGTGTTGTGGCTTGTTTTCGCAGGATAGAAAGCGGTTCTTTTCTCGAAACCCCTAGCAGCCACGTAAAACTTGCAAAAGATAAAGTAGAAAAGCGTTTTTAACTTTAATTTGCATGTAAGGGGGAATCATATCATGTATGATATATGTTGCATCATGTTTTGCTAATATGTTAGATATACGACGGTAGCATATTAGGATGATCCCTCACTAATCCAACAAAGTGTCCTTCCTTAGTGAAGCACCATATGGAAAGTTCTTCATTATGGAGGCATCACGTGTCACAATGGGTGTCAAACATTTTTACGTTCACAAGAGATGGGTGGAGCAAGCCTAGCATGTCCAGAAACATGGCCTTGCATACGCGGCATATACTCACTAAGGTTATTGTGGCGAGCCTGGCATGTGCAGACATGGCCTCGGGACACAAGAGATCGAAAGGTCGAGCATGAGTCACATGGATGATTTGATTGGCATGATGGCCTACCTTGAACAACATACTGATGGTCGTGTCACACGGGGGAGGTATGTTCTTCAAGGATCGTGTAATCACTTAGAACAAACTATGAGGGATGTTTGTCTGAGTGGGAGTTCCAGAATTGTTTTTGAAACATGAACTCCATATTATGAACTTAATCTTCATGTCTTAGCAAATATCATTGTAGATAACGGCATACCAATGTTTAGAACTATGGCTCTTTTAGTATGATAGAACTTAAGGTAAATGGGTCTTACTTCATTGATGTGTACCAACACCATTAGAGACATACTCATTAGTAATGACTTGCTAAACATAATACGAAGAACTGCTAAGAGGTACACCTGACAACTCCGTAATCAAGGAAGATGATGATGGGTATCGTACTCACCGTCACTTATGAATGACTGTCCAATACACCATACTTCATTCTATGAGTCTGAATTGTGAATGCATGTTAACCAACACGTATGACGTGCTAGGTGAAACTTGAAAGCACTAGGTCACAAATCAGAGCAATGGAATATGAGTATATGGACGGGGTTTCTTTCAACTATGGTGGAAGGAACAACCTGCTGAGAAAGTCACTTGGAAAATGTATAAGATACATGGAACACCTTGTATATAACTTGGAATACTGAATGACTGGTTACTTTGCGATAACTAGGAGTTGCATCTGCTTCCTCCCAGTTACAAAGACCATGTCTGGACTATGTCATGAAGGAAAATCGTTCACCTGTCATGAGGTCATGGTTAAAGTCAAGAACTTTAAGAGTAGAACCAATGCAGTAATGGTCATTGACGGAGAAGGTATATTTGATATACAAGTTATAAATGTCTTTCCCACGAAACACTAATTGCGGTTGATTAAGTATTCGATGCTTGAACTTACTGCTTGAGAGTGACTTGGAAGGGATGAGATGACAATGTGTGCTGACGGCAATCAAGATAGTTGATGGTCGACAACACTCTCCCTCTACATCTATCAATTGATTAATATATGAATAAATTTTATGATCGTTTGAATGGGGACTTTATTAGTGTGTCTTGCATCTCGCAAAGACAATTATTCATATTAGTGAGAAACAAGTCAGTTGTTCTCCTTTTATGAATGATATCTCTTATGGTCACATTACGATTATGAATGAGTTATTCTTATATTGATGATAGTTGTTTGATCATTTATAAGAAATATTGTAATGCCAAGAAATATCCAGGCTTAATAATGACACTACAGTTTAAGTCATGAATGGTATGATGATGTCTTAAGATACTTGATCTCTTGACACATACAAACCATGCCTTTTAGGTGAGATGACTAAAACCTCGCATTCTGGTAAACAGAATGTGTACTGATTGTTGAATATCATACATTGTGATGTATCGTATGTCAGCATGTGGTGAATTTCATTATTTTGTGAACTTCGTATGTGGACTTAGATGAATATTTGTATTCACTAATGAAACATGAGTCTGAAATAATTTGATATGATCAAAAGGGATTTCAGAGTAAAGATGGATATTAAATTAACAAGAAAGACAAATCTCTACGATTTGATCAAAGTGACAAATGTTTTGAGTTAGTCTTGGGCATAAAGACTTGTGTGAAAGTTGTTCCACAAATTGCAATGTCTTGAGACACTTCAATATGATTGACGTGCCTGAACATTGTGATCATATTCTATCGAAAAGTGTATGGTCTATGTTATCTCTTACCAAGTTACGTTATTATTGTTTAGAGTTATTAATTTAATATGCAAACACTCACTTCAGCATAGGGAACCATCTGAGTTCGTGGAAACCAACACTATATATGTCATGGTGTGTTGTGGTTTCTAGGAAGCTTGATTTATGTAAGATAAATTATCTTTGTAGTGTATCCTTAGACAACTATGGATGCATCTTCCACAACTAGAACCAAAAGGAGCAAAACGTGTATTGCTATGTTTGGTGTTTGTCAAGAATTGTTCTTGATAAATGTGGTAATGGAAGAAAAGTGAAAGTTCAACCAAGGTAATTGACCTTGCCTCCAAATGTCAGAGTAGTGCAACGGAATATGTTCTGGAAGCAAAGCTCTACAATAAGAGGAGAAACTAATGATAATGATCACGATCTTCTGATGGGAGCTTTTACTGATAAAGGTAGGATTCAAGAATATATATTTGCCCCTGGTGCAAAATGATATTCAAGATTCACTTGTCATGTTAATGGAACAAGACATTCCTACGAACTACAAAGAAGCGATGGTGGACCTAAGTACGAGATATGACTACGAGTCATGAAATCCTATGTTGAGTTACATTTAAGATTGCTTGAATCTTATCAAGTAAGGAGGTTACTTGATATTCACAATAACTTTAGAGTTATGAGGAATAAATGTGAACATCAAAGGGACGTCAAGATTGGTTTGTCACAAAGATTGTTTCTGACAAATTCAATGGGTTGACTACAATATGTAGCAATGCTTGAGTCAAAGGGATATTCACTACGATTGATCCAGGATTGTTATCAATACCGTGACTTCCTCAAATCCTGTATTTGAAGAAGTGTTGTAATTGGTACAACAAGAAGGTTTTGGAAAAACATATGGATACTAGTGTCTCGTAAACTGAATTCTCATTTTGATGGATGATCAAAGGATTTTGGACTTAACCAAAATATCGAGGAAACATGCATTTGCATGAAACTGACTGGGAGATGAATAGTTTCCTGAAACTTAATATGTAGACGACATGTTTTGAGTGGGAGCTATGGGAGTATTATCCTAGACTTATATGTAAATGACATATTTGAGTAGGAGCCATGTGGTTAGTATCCTGAACTTTATATGTGTCTGACATATCTAAGTGGGATCCATGTGGATGTTATCCTTGTCTTATATGTGGCCGACATATTTGAGTGGGAGCAATATGAGTGTTATCCTATAACTTAATATGTGCATGACATATTTGAGTGGGAGCATGATAACATTCTCATATATGGATAACATATTATGAATGGTGCAGTTGGTGTTAATGATTATTTGAATCTTTCATAAATGAAGATGAATAAGTATTAAGCATTGAAGATATATTAAGATAGATATGTGTTTAATAACATTGAGTCGTAATACTTTCCTGGATAAGATTCTGAAGGAGTTCAGAATGGGACAAGTCAAGAAGTGGTCCTTACTTGTATATCCAAGATAAGTGTTGAGTTAATCTCAGTACAAGAACAATGGTTAATGGTTAATGAAAGAAATGGATGTGTTGGATCCTCTATGCCTTTGTCATAGGTTCTTTCATATAAAACCAGAGTTATGTACTCGACGTAATGTGACCCAAGTTCTTAGTAGTAAGAACATGTTGTGATATGATTTGTGAGTAAATCATTGAACAAAGAGTTAAGTTTATCCTTCAGTGTCTGAAGAGAACTGAGGATACATCTCAAATTTGTAAAGGATAGTGGACTTGACCATAAATGTTATGCTGGTTCAAGTTTTGACACTAACCTAGAAAATTGAGATATCATACTAATGAATGCCTAAGTTGAAAGAAACATGGTTAGACATCAAAGTTGCATACAATGCACTAAGGATTGAATCTGCATTGATGTGGCTGCTTTAGAAGTAGCAGGAGTTATATTATGGCTTAAGAAGTTCGACTTCTGATTGAGTGAGTTTCAAGTGTGCATGACTATGGGAAAGTCCGCGTGACCCACCGGATGTCATTGCTATGACACAGCAAACGAAGTCTCACTTCACCGCCAAATATATATACCTCATCATTATAGTGGATAATGAAGGAATGTCAAATTAGGTGACATTATGATTTGCAAAAGGACATACGGTTCTGAATGGTACCCAGACCGTTGATACAACCTCTTCCACGGGAAAGCATGATCGATAAGGAGTTATGATCCAGAGAAAATGCAACTAGATTATTTGTACTCTAGTGCAAGTGGGAGACTGTTGGGAATGTGCCCTAGAGGCAAATAAAATATGTTTTATCGAGCATATTCCATTAGTTCATAATACGTTTGATACTATGCTATAACTGTATTAAGAGGAAACATTAATACAGGTGTGGTATACAAACAACCAGGTCCCTAGTTAACCCTAGTATACTAGTCCATTGGGCGATTGATGATCAAGGTTTCCTGATCATGAGACAATGGCGTCTGTTGACAATGGAGTCGTATCATTGGATAATGATATGATGGACATACACCCACCAGAAGTGTTGCGATGTGATCAAGTCACATAGTTCGACATTGCGATAACTATAACGTAGTGACCAGATCCTTAGACCGTAATGATCATACGTAATTACTGTCCATTAGGATGCCTTGATTTGCTACCCACCGCCTGACTGAAATATGTTGCCCATAAAGGAGTACTTCAGGTATTCCGAATAGATATGTTAATGAGTATGCAAATAGATCAAAGCGGGATTTGTCCATCCGTGTGACGGATAGGTACTCTGGGCTCACTCGGTGATGTTGCATCATAAAGTTTGCAAACGTGTGACTAGGTCACGGAGTTGTAATATCACGGGAACGAGTAAACTTGTTTGTTGAGAACGAGGACGAACTAGGTATATTGGATACCGATGATCAAACCTCGGACAAGCAAAGTACCATAGGACAAAGGGAACAGGCACACGGTTAACGGATCCAACAGCGATTGAAGTTCATTCGATGGAAGCGCAGGGGCTATCAAGGATTGTAACCAGGTCAAATTGATTAGTCATTGATCAATGAGAATTGTCTCGATCATGTCTGCTGTTTCCCGGACCGTAGGGTGTTACACTTAAGGGTACTCGACGCAGTAAGGATTGATTCGGGATCACCGGAGAAATTGGAGAGAACACCGGAATTGTTCCGATGAAGGCCGGAAGTTGTTCCGGGTATTTTGAAAGGTTCAAAATATATTTAATAATGTTTAATTAATGTTTTATTATTTAATTATCTGAATTAAATATTAAAATATAATTAAATATAATTAAAAATGAATTAAAAGGCATATGGGCCTCATAGGGCCCATTAGGGGGAGAGGGAGTCCTCCCCCATGGGCCATGGCGCCATGAGGGGGCCCACCCCCCGTATAGGTGCGCCACCCCCTCCCTTGGGATTAGTCCCACCCCGGAAGTGGAGGGGGTGACACCCCTCCTTGGCCTATATAAGGAGGGGTAGAGGTGCCTTTTTATTCATCATATTTTTGAGATAAGTTCTCATCTCTCTCTCCCTCCTTTCTCCTTCCTCGAGTGGACTCCCCTTGTTTGGAGTCTACACTTGGTTGGGGATTTCTCCACTATACGCACACCGTCGTGCTGCTGGAATCAGGATCCGAATCCATCTTCTTTCCGCTGCTCTACTGGTTCGGAGCCCGGAGGGACGTCGGGTATACTGTATGTGTATAATCCCGCGAGGCACTACACTTGTGGTGCTACTTCATCGTCGTGGTCGTATCGCAAGGTCTTCATCAGCAACGTTCCGACGGGGACGTAATCCCGTCATCGGTCTGCAAGGATCGGGTGGCTACATGAGTCATCGTGGATCTGCGCGGCATCGGGGATTGCCGGTACGACTACACCAACCACGTTCATGCGGGAACGTTTCCCGCTTAACGGACTACATACTGGTATGTGATCTATCTCTGTCCGTTACTTGCATCAGCATAGCATAGGTCTTGGGATTGGGTATCGTAGGTTATGAAAATTTTGTGTTTTCTGCCCCGAACCCCAACAAGTAGTAGGTTCAATCTTGCAGTGCTATATATCCTAGTGACCTTGTTTGGTACAAGACATGTATTTCTATTGTTCTTAATTACTAAGGGGAAAACAACTAGGATCGGTAGTACTGCACTCCTTTCTTGGCTTACTTTACGTCTTCTTGCTTATGTCGTTACTCTGATTGTTATGAACTTAATATTTCTATATGCATGTTGGATAACGGTTTAGAAGTGGGGTCATAGTGATGGGGGTAGCTGGAGTAACATTAACCATCTATCGTGGATGTATTGCCTATATAGAATTTACACCTTGAACATTCATAGCTATCAACTGTCATAATTCTGTCAATTACCCAACTGTAGTTTCCAGCACATGATTACTTTCAAGAGAGATGTCACTAGTGGATTCCATGGTCCCCGGGGTCTATTCTCATCATTTATATTGTTGTTTTTTATCTTTGTTTTGTTGTTGCTCAAATATTATAAAATTACAAAAACATGTATCGCTACTTTTAATACCGTTCTGGCAAGATAGGGGGCTTGACAACCTCTTTGTTAACTTGTTGGGAGAGGTGGAGTTTGTTGTTTCTTTGTGTGTAGGTGTTGGTCGACTTGTGAGATTGGGAGCTCCTTCTGGTTCGGTTAAACCTTGATCTCATCATCGAGGTAAAACTTATTGCTCAGTGCTTCACCCTGCAACTCGGGGGTCCGAACAAGCTATAAGCACACGAGTATCTTTTATGGTTACGTCAAGTGACCATCACTCCCCTTCGATCGGTGTTTGTTTCATCATGGTCCTCCTATATGGCCTAGGTGATGGCTAATCTGACGACGTTGGACTAGTGGCCTCTTTCATCGATGATGTCATGTGTCTTGCACTTGTGGTTCTATTCTGAGGTTGATGGCATATTTGTCTCCGTAGTGTTTGTACTTCAGTTATGCCCGTCGTGGTTATTCGAGCTAGGTTGTGTTGTAGTTTGATTATGGTTCATGTTTTGTCAACAGAAGTTTATCACCTTCTCATCTTGTATAATATCTCGCTCTAGCCTAGGTTGGGCTTGGTCGTCTTACGGTTGTGGATCGACTTGGGGTTGGTGATCTTTAGATCGTGTCCCTTTTGATTTGTATTAATTGTGCCTTTCTATGGTGAAATATTATATTCTTTGTTATGAATATACATGCAACTCTCATGCACGGTTGAGGGAAAAGAGGGAAGCAAATGACGGGGACCACAAGAGGATGTAATGTACCGATGATAAGAATGAAGAACTAGGGCGTGGCCGGAGGCCTCGTCCTTCCACAGTCGTCTGCGCCGATGTGTACTCTTTTGAATGTAAGTGCACCTGACATTAGTGTATGCATATTTACCGATCTTTTTCGCGAGGAAAAGAACATGCGAGTGTCTTTAAATTTTAAGGGCAACAAACATTAATTAGTACTTTATGGGTGTAACTTTCTTATGATGAAATCACACTCATGAATGTCCAAGAGAAAAATAATTAGCACTTCAAAACACTTTCAAAAACAATTTTCTTGAAATATTATTTTGTTTTGTTTCTTCCAAAGCATTAGAAACGTTTTTTTTTAAAATGCACGTATGTACAAAATTCAACAATATTTGTTGCTAAGAAAAACCAGATTCTCTTTTTTTTCATGTTCACAAGAATGCATTTGAACCATGGTTTAAAATAGCGAGATAAGTGATATATCGGCGGACTTTTTTGGCAGCTATTTGCCGATATTTGGCACAAAGAATTCCGATATATCATAGATATATTCCGCTATTTATCGATATTCAACAAAGAAAAATAATATCTGCGAGCTTTCTTAGCAGCTATATCGCCGATATATCGATCATTTAGCGCGCTATCTTAAATCATGATTTGAACTGGAAAACAGAAGCTCCACGTCCTGATGTCAGATTCTTTTTTTGTTTCCATACGCGGAACACGAATGGGACCGGACGAACAGTACTCTCTTGATCTGCCTGCAACCGGGTCCCACGGAAACCCCGTGCCCCCGGACCCACCCATCACGGCACGGCACCCGCAGCGGCCGGTCCAAATGGACGGTGGGAGCCGCAACGCGACAACGCCCAAGCGAGCGCGCGCGCACGCACGCACAAACGGACGGTGCGATCGATCCCCCTCACTCCTCAATCACAGTGGTATCACACTATCAGGCACGCACTCGAGACAGTCACACTCCCCACGAAGAAGGAAGAACCAACATGAGGCGCGGATCCCACCGATAAATAATCCCACCTCGCCGCTCGCTCCTCCCCAAAATCAATCCACCGATCGATCGGGGTTCCCGGCATGACGATGATGGCCATGGCCGAGGCGCCCTGCCTCTGCGCGCGCCCGTCCCTCGCCGCGCCCGCGGGGCGGCCGCGCCTGCGACGGGTGGCGCTGCGGCGGCCCAATGCGACGGCCGGGAAGGGGGTCGGCGAGGTCTGCGCCGCGGTTGTCGAGGCGGAGACGAAGGTCGAGGACGAGGAGGACGAGGAGCCGGCGGTGGACGAAGAGAGGCACGCGCTCGACGGCGCGTGCAGGGTGCTCGCCGGAATGCCCACGCCTATGGGCGCCACCGCGCTCGCTGGCGGGGTCAATTTCGCCGTCTACTCCAGCGGAGCCACCGCCGCAGCGCTCTGCCTCTTCACGCCAGAAGATCTCAAGGAGGTGGGCTTTGCTTCCCGAGTATGGAATTCAGCTTTCCGTGCTCCCGTGCGCCCTTTTTTGGCCTGCCATTTGAGTTTTGTCTTGTGGGAAATGGTGCAGAATAAGGTGACCGAGGAGGTTCCCCTTGATCCCCTGATGAATCGGACGGGGAACGTGTGGCATGTCTTCATCGAAGGCGAGCTGCACAACATGCTTTATGGGTACAGGTTTGATGGCACCTTCGCCCCTCACCGTGGGCAGCACTTTGCTGTTTCCAATGTTGTGGTGGATCCTTATGCTAAGGTGATGATACATCAGCTTTGCCTGCTTGCTGGAATTACAATAGAGATTGATGCATGGACACTGGACACTTACTTGCTCCCTTTTTGTGTTGCTCTAGGCAGTGATAAGCAGAGGAGAGTATGGTGTTCCAGCACTTGGTAACAATTGCTGGCCTCAAATGGCTGGCATGATCCCTCTTCCATATAGTACGGTATGCCTGATTGCTGAAAATATCGGCTGCATTAGTTTCTCTTTTCTCACACATTTTTTTGTATCGAATTAAGGAGCATCGCCCCCGGTTTCATTTATCATGAAATTGATAATTGTAACAAGGCCGGATTGCAATGGAGTAGGCATCTTGATCGACAAGAGCCTCAAGTATGGAGTTGTAGACCTCAAGAGGCAAGGGGACCGGGTTATCCTGGTCAAGTCGGCCGTTGAGGACTTAGTTTTCAATGTTATCAGCCCCTATGCCCCGCAACTAGGCCACAGTGAAACCACCAAGATGGAGTTCTGAGAAGGCATGGTTAGAAGTGTACCTATTGGTGACCGGTGAGAGCCTCTTCATAGGAGGAGACCTCAATGGTCATGTGGGTACATCTAACACGGGTTTTTAAGGGGTGCATGGGGGCTTTGGATATGGAAGCAGGAATCAAGGAGAGGATGTCTTAAGTTTCGCTTTAGCCTACGACATGATCGTAGCTAACACCCTCTTTAGAAAGAGAGAATCTCATTCACTGACTTTTAGTAGTGGACAACACTCTAGAAAGATTGATTTTGTCTTCTAGAGAAGAGAAGACATGCGTGCTTGCTTAGATTGCAAGGTGATACCTGGATAGAGTGTCGTTGGTCAACATAAGCTTGTGATGGCAGACTTTTGCTTTCGGATTCGTGTCCAGTGTGATAAGCATGCCAAAGTCGCTAGAACGCAATGGTGGAAGCTCAAGGGGGGAGGCAACTCAGGCTTTCAAGGAGAGGGTTATTAAGGAGGGTCCTTGGGAGGAAGGAGGTGATGCAAACAATATGGGAGGAAGGAGGAGAAAAAAGTCTATTTGAAACGCCTATACCTGGATAGGAGTGCAGACAACATAGGGAAGTATAAGGTGGCGAAGAAGACAACAAAGCAAGCTGTGAGTGAAGCTAGGGGCGGGGTATGAGGACCTCTACCAATATTTAGATACGAAGGAAGGTGAAAGGGACATCTATAAGATGGCCAAGATCCGAGAGAGGAAGACGAGGGATGTCAACCAAGTCAAATGCATCAAGGTCTAGCAGACCGGCTTCTGGTGAAGGACGAGGAGATCAAGCATAGATGGTGATATTACTATGCCAAGTTGTTCAATGGGAAAAGTGGGAGCTCTACCATTGAGTTGGACGACTCCTTTCATGATATGAGCGGACGTTTTGTGCAGCGAGTTCAGGAGGCCGAGGTCAGGGAGGCTTTATAAAGGATGAAAGGAGGCAAGGCGATGGACCCTGATTGTATCCCCATTGAGGTGTGGACAGGCCTTGGAGACATGGCGATTGTTTGTCTAACCAAGCTTTTCAACATCATTTTTCGGTCAAACAGGATGCCTGAAGAATGGAGGTGGAGTATATTAGTACCAATCTTCCAGAACAAAGGGGATGTTCAGAGTTGTACTAATTACCTTAGGATTAAGCCGATGAGCCATACAATGAAACTATGGGAGAGAGTCATTGAGCACCGCTTGAGAAGAATTACAATTATGACCAAAAATAAGTTTGGTTTCATACTTGGGATGTCGACCATGGAACCCATTTTCTTGGTATGACAACTTATGGACAAATACTGGGAGCAAAAGAAGGACCTGCATGGTGTTCATTGACTTGGAGAAGGCCTACAATAAGATATCACAGAATGTCATGTGGTGGGTGTTTGAGAAAGACAAAGTCCCAACAAAGTACATTACCCTCGTCAAGGACATGTACGACATTGTTGTGATAAATGTGCGAACAGGCGATGGCGACACCGATGACTTCCAATTAAAACAGGACTACACCATGGGTCAGCTTTGAGCCCTTATCTTTTCACTTTGGTGATGGATGAGGTCACAAGGGATATACAAGGGGGCATCCCATGGTGTATGCTCTTTGTAGATGATGTGGTGCTAGTCGACGATAGTCGGACGGGGGTTAATAGAGGTGTGGAGACAGACTTTAGAATTCAAAGGTTTTAGTCTTAGTAGAACTAAAGGTGAGTACACGAGGTACAGTTTCAGTACTACTAGGCATGAGGAAGAGGAGGAAGTTAGCCTTGATGGGCAGGTGGTTCCTTAGAAGCACACCTTATGATATTTGGGGTCAATGTTGTAGAAGGATGGTGATAATGATGAAGATGTGAGCCATCGAATCAAAGCTAGATGGCTAAAGTGGAGCCAAGCTTCCGACGTTCTCTGTGATAAAAGAGTGCCATGAAAGCTAAAAGGCAGGTTCTATAGAACGATGATTCGACCTTGCGATGTTTTATGGCGCTGAATGTTGGCCAACTAAAAGGGGACATGTCCAACAACTAAAAGGGGGCATGAAAGCAAAGATGCGTATGTTGAGATGGGCATTTGGCCACACAAGGAAGGATCGGGTCCGGAATGATGATATACGCGAGAGAGTTAGGGTGGCACCAATTGAAGAGAAGCTTGTCCAAGATCGCCTGAGATGGTTTGTGCATATTCAGCGCAGGCCTCCTGAAGCGCCAGTGCATAGTGGGCGGTTAAGGCGTGCTGATAATGTCGAGAGGTCGGGGGAGACCAAACTTGATATGGGAGGAGTCCGTGAAGAGAGAGAGCCCGAAAGATCGGGGATATCACCAAAGATTTAGCTTTGGACATGGGTGCGTGGAAGTTAGCTATCCATGTGCCGGAACCATGACTTGGTTTTGATATCTTATGGGTTTCAACTCTAGCCTACCCCAACTTGTTTGGGACTGACAGGCTTTGTTGTTGTTGTTGTAACAAGACCGGACTGAGATCAAGCCAGACAGCCCAATCCCAGAATACTCTTTTCTCCTGTCTTCCATTTGTACTACGTTGCCCGAGACGGTCATGATTAAAAAGAGCAGTATCATTATAAATTTATAATTGTAGTTATCTGCTGACATTTGATGAAAAACTTGCAACCTACTGATGTTAAAACCTTAAAGGTCCTTGAATCATGATATTCATGATCTGTTTGCAAGTGGAATTGAAGTGAAATTGCATCTACTGTTTGTTGCTGTTGTCTTAGTCGTTTAATTGGATATGCAGTAAAAAGGTTTGCATCTGCAGTTTGATTGGCAAGGCGACCTACCTCTCAGATATCCTCAAAAGGACCTTGTAATATATGAGATGCACTTGCGTGGATTCACAAAGCATGATTCAAGCAATGTAGAATATCCGGGCACTTTCATTGGGGCTGTGTCGAAGCTTGACTATTTGAAGGTACCGTTGTACTTTCTGAGTATATAAGATAATTCTCAAAAAAGCTACTCCCTCAGTACAGAAATATAAGAGCGTTTAGAATGCTAAAGTAGTGATCTAAACACTCTTACATTTCTTTACAGAGGGAGTACATAGTTATCGACAAAAACTGCTGCATACTAGAGCAGTTACATGCTCATCATAAAAAAGATGTTCACATGAATTTTATTTGGATTTCATAATACCTAATTCTGTAATCATGACTAAATATGTTTTCCAGAGCTGCTTATGAACTCTATATTATTTACTTAAGCTGCCCTGTATTTTGGTGGCTGCTACTATTTTATGGCTGGTCACTAATAGTAGTTGAGGATTTTTAGCCATTTTATTCTTAGTTTGATATTGGATCATTCCCTCTACAGGAGCTTGGAGTTAATTGTATAGAGTTAATGCCCTGCCATGAGTTCAATGAGCTGGAGTACTCCACCTCTTCCTCCAAGTACGGACTTGAATTAGTATTAGCCTGCCAGCACTGTTTGAGTGAGAGTTCACACACATTCTGTGCCTGTATAATTGACATTTGTTCAAAATATTATGTTTCAGCACTTACTCAATAGTCTTCATTCATAGGTATTTTTTATAGATATGATTGATGCCAGCTGCTGCTAATGATATTAAACATCGCAAGTACCTAAGCTAGATTTTTATCCATAAGGCATCAATTCATATCTGAAGTTGGTCACAACAGTTGAATAGTTGATAGCTGAAAATGGAATCTAGCATGTCATTGTCTTGCCATCTCCAGGCTTGCTAACGTTGATTTGGTCTGTGTACCTGTCATTTGGGCTGATGGTTCCAATTGCCTTCTCATTATTCTTGTGTACCATGCATATGTGTTTTAACACGATTATTATTGGCTATATTTCTCTTTGGAAACATGACCACTTAACACTGTTCCATATAAACTGCTTGTCATCGTATCAGGGTGAACTTTTGGGGATATTCTACGATAAACTTCTTTTCACCAATGACGAGATACACATCAGGTGGGATACAAAACTGCGGGCGTGATGCCATAAATGAGTTCAAAACTTTTGTAAGAGAGGCTCACAAACGGGGAATTGAGGTAAGCAAGTCGTATGAGTTAATGCTTATCTAGTAGTTGCGGTCTTTTCAACTTATCAGTTTGATGTAAAGATGTGTTACTGTTAGGTGATCCTGGATGTTGTATTCAACCATACAGCTGAGGGTAATGAGAATGGCCCAATATTATCATTTAGGGGGGTTGACAATACTACCTACTATATGCTTGCACCCAAGGTGAGAGATCTTGCTTGTTGCGTAATTATTCTTTCATAGATGCATAGAGTATAGATTTTTTATGTAGTTCTTTTTAAAGGCTATTTTTTCATGCAGGGAGAGTTTTATAACTATTCTGGATGTGGGAATACCTTTAATTGTAATCATCCTGTGGTCCGACAATTTATTGTAGATTGTTTAAGGTACAAATATGATTTTTACTTCTACTAATATTAATGTTTTGTTGCTTATAGATTTGGCATCTTGAAATTCTTCTTCTCCAATAAAAAGACAATCTATTGTACATCTCATCAACTAATTAAGTTTGTTTTTTAGATATTGGGTGATGGAAATGCATGTTGATGGTTTTCGTTTTGATCTTGCATCCATAATGACCAGAGGTTCCAGGTAATTTATATTGATTCTTTGTTTGTGTGTTGCCTATTCAGAACATTCTTAAAATAATGTTTCTTTTTGCAAGTCTGTGGGATCCAATTAATGTGTATGGAGCTCCAATAGAAGGTGACATGATCACAACAGGGACACCTCTTGTTACTCCACCACTTATTGACATGATCAGCAATGATCCAATTCTTGGAGGTGTCAAGGTACTTGTTTCATCCAACACCTGTTATATGTGTACATTCAATTGTTTTATATGGTAATGATCCGTTTCCCAATCCTGATAAGAAATATATTTTTATGCAAGTAGCTCTCATTATTTAGCTCTTGTTACACTAAACATTTAGATAGGATATATCAACTGGATATACTCATATTATTGCCTCTTACTCCTTTCCCTCATTGCAATTATAGCTCATTGCTGAAGCATGGGATGCAGGAGGTCTCTATCAAGTAGGTCAATTCCCTCATTGGAATGTTTGGTCTGAGTGGAATGGGAAGGTAAGACACCTGTTTAAAGTTTGATTTGCTAAGTCAATGGGTTGTTCTTTGGCAATTACTGATAGACCGATATAACTATATTTGCTACATATAGAGATAAAGCAAAATAATTCACATTCTTCCTAAACTTCAAAGGGCACACAGAATTGTGCCATCTGTAAATGTACAAGAAAGAGCACATGATCTGAATAGTGCAGTACTACTTGTCAAATAATTGAATGGATGCACCAACTCTTTGAGTGCCAGTTGAGCAAGAAATATTCGGGTTTTCAGGCTTTGTTGTTGTTGTTGTTGTTGTTGTTGTTGTCTGCAAGAAATGGATCATGTTGTGCTGTTACATCATTTGGATGAAACGAATATATGTATGTTCAAACTAAATTCCCACGAAAAAGCATAGAAGAGGATATTGCTTTTTGACTTGCAACAGCTAAACCTCACTGTTTCTCCTAGGTATTTATATGTTTGAAGCAAGTAACTGGATAATATGTAATTTACTTCTGCCTTTATTTGTAGCTTGAGTTGATGGTGCGACATAGGTTTTCTCTTAGTAGTATTTTGTAAATTGTCATAGTTTATATATATGTATACTCATTAGGGGACTTCCCTACTGGTTCCATATAAAAATAATAGAATAATCACACAATTCAGGTAACTGGCAATAATTATTGACAACATTTGGTTGTGCATTTGGTTTTATCAGGGCATGGAAAAAATGATATCACTAAGAAACAATACGACAGTAAGCTTTTATATATGTTTTAAATGCTGGTGGAGCTTTAAGAGGGAACATATGATTGTGTGCATCCATCTTCAACTAAACCAATATGCGGCACACTCCCACTTTACTTATCTGTACTAGCTGTTTCATCCAAGTACTGAATTGTGTGGCTTTTCCTCAGTACCGGGACATTGTGCGTCAATTCATTAAAGGCACTGATGGATTTTCTGGTGGTTTTGCGGAATGTCTTTGTGGAAGTCCACACCTGTACCAGGTAAGTTGTGGCAATACTTGTAAATGGATCGAGTGAAATTTCACCTGGATTGATTAAAAATACCACATGATGATAGGACGCAGACTATCCGAGCTCGAGCTCAAACGAGCTTGGATGAACAGTAAATTCCAAAAACGTTCAAAAATTTCTGATTTTTGTTTGCAACAAACATTGAGAAATTTTTCACATGCGTGCAAAAATTCATGATGGAATTGTTAAGCTTCATGCACTGGCCACCGCAACCAAAAGTCTGAACTGATGGAAAGGACTAGGCAATTCACATATACATTTCAACACCCCCTCTCACGTGTGATGCGGAAAGTCAACATGTGGATAGACTCAGAGGTATGGCTCAAGAGGCTCATACGTGGACAAAGGGAGTGCTACAGCAATTTTTTAGATAAATTGTGGAAGCCAGGACTTGAACTCAAGATCTTAGACTCTGATACCATGTTAAGCTTCATGAACTAGTCAACGCAACCAAAAGTCTGAACTGATGGAAAGGACTAGGCAATTTACATATACACTTCAACAGGAATCACATTCGTGGAGGTGTGGGCAAAAAAAATGCTCATGAAAGACTGTTTTTTAAAGCAGTTTGGAGCATCGTTTTTTTCTCACACCTACACGAATGTGATGCATCACAAAAAAATTGCACGCATATGAAAATTTTATCAATGTTTGTTGCAAAAAACAATACAGAAAATTTTGAACTTCTTTTGAAATTTTCAGGATTTTACTGTTTGTACCAAGCTCATTTGAGCTCAAGCTGAGAATGGCACTCTTCATGATGATACACATATCAATTGCTAAATAACGATTGTACTATATGTATATATGCATTCGCCAAGAAGTATGAGTGTAAGACACTCGTGCTATATATAGGTTTTGACACCCAATTTACGAATGAAGGAACATAGAGCGTTTCATTTATCTTATTTATTTGTCCGGTGACTAATCTACTGAAAAATCTAGCCAGGTCGGCTGAACATAGAAAAGTTACCTTATATTTTGGGGGTGAGAAGAAACTATATTGGGTTTTCTTTTTCGTAAAAAAAGCCATCTCGGATTTCATACGTGGGACCCTGTTGGACGCCTTTTGATAAAACTATCTTTGTTCTCTTTCTGTTGGTGCTAAGTGCTAACTTAACTCCATGTATATAAGAGAAAATGTCAAATTCAATCCGACGGATAATGTGCCCTGTTACTCGTAAACTTCTATTTGGTTTCCTTTGAAATAAAATAGTAACTTGTTATTGGCGCTGTGATTTCTGATTGATTAATCAGGCAGGAGGAAGAAAACCTTGGCACAGTATCAACTTTGTATGTGCACATGATGGATTTACATTGGCTGATTTGGTAACATATAATAACAAGTACAATTTATCAAATGGGGAGAACAACAGAGATGGAGAAAATCACAATCTTAGCTGGAACTGTGGGCAGGTAATTCCGAACTCTCCTGTTTTCTTTTCTTGCTTTACATATATGCAAATGGCTGAAAAATGTCGTTGTATTGTTCTCTCTCTAGCTAAACCATTAGGGCAGTAAGAGTTTCCATACCAGATGCCATTGTTCGTAGTATTGTATTTTCTAGAGAAAAGTTACCTTATATTTTGTGCACGAGACAGTACAGGACCGTGGCCAAATATTGATACACGGTAACCATAAGCGCAACTTTTTTGAAAAACAAAGGCATCAACCTGGTTCCATTACCAACGAACTCACAGCATCCAAAACATAGTTTTACCAGTATGCGGAGAAAGAAGTATCAACCCAGCAAAACTAGTTGTTTAGAGGCGCAAAGAGAAAAGGCAACGATGTGCTCTATTACATCAACGTCTTGTTACTTAGGGACGACCAGCATCACTCCATCTTCAGTGAACTGGAGCGTGGTTGCCCCCAATCTTCATGCCAGTCTTGGATTAGTGACCTCCCAAGCAGGTGTATCAGCGTCCATCGTCTGACGGTCGGGCGCATACCATGAGCACAATCACTTGAATTTGTTGAATTTTCCTCTGTTTACCTCAAAGCAGACCCCTGCTATATGAATGGTTTTAAATCACCGCATGTCCTTTCAGTTTGAAGCAAAATTTGTATGGCAACTGCCAAGAAGCTTTAGAATCATGTGCAACATGCACTTACATTTCATGTGAACAATATAGGAAGGAGAATTTGCAAGATTGTCAGTCAGAAGATTGAGGAAGAGGCAGATGCGTAATTTCTTTGTTTGTCTCATGGTTTCTCAAGTAAGACTTGTTATCTGATCTCTTTAATTTTTGAGATTGCCTGCTTTTTCACAGTGCCATATGTTGTCAGGTGAAAGACCCAATGCCCCAAAGTAAAATTCTTCTCCAGTATTTCAAACCTTCTAAGTATTTTTTTCCCCAACTGTTAGGGAGTTCCAATGTTCTATATGGGCGATGAATATGGCCACACAAAAGGGGGCAACAACAATACATACTGCCATGATTATTATGTGAGTCCAATTTGGTCAATATATTGCTGTAAGTAACCATCTTCAAATATTTGCATTCATCCATCATGGCTCTTCTGTAGGTGAATTATTTTCGCTGGGATAAAAGAGAAGAGTCCTCTGACTTGCATCGATTCTGCTGCCTCATGACCAAATTCCGCAAGTAAGTATGCCGTTGAATAATTTCTGTGTGGAACCACTGAAGTTGCCTCCAAATGCTAAGCAAGCGAGATCAATTTCACACCCTAATCAAGTTGGTGTTGTCTCTTTAATTAATGTACACTGCAGGGAGTGCGAGAGTCTTGGCCTTGAGGACTTTCCAACGGCCGAACGGTTGCAGTGGCATGGTCATCAGCCTGGGAAGCCTGATTGGTCTGAGAAAAGCCGATTCGTTGCCTTTTCCATGGTACACATATAGTTCTTACACTTCACAATATTATTGAGAATCTTAGAGGTATAACAATGCCCTTATGTATCTCACCACAGAAAGATGAAACAAAAGGAGAGATCTATGTGGCCTTCAACACCAGCCACTTACCGGCTGTTGTTGAACTCCCAGAGCGCACAGGGTACCGATGGGAACCGGTGGTGGACACAGGCAAGCCAGCACCGTACGACTTCCTCACCGACGACCTACCTGACCGTGCTCTCACTGTACACCAGTTCTCTCATTTCCTCAACTCCAACCTCTACCCCATGCTCAGCTACTCATCGGTCATCCTTGTATTGTGCCCCGAGGTTTGAAAGGCGGATGTACAGTAAATAAAATGTGTGTATATATATAGTCCTTCTCTGTATCATCAGAGTGTGCAAGTTGCTCTATTGTCATTGATCTAATCAAGCCACAAATACATGTGCAAACTGCAAAGTTTCTGGTGACCAGAGAAGTTTTTTTCCTGATGACCAAGCTAGGATAACATTCATTGACAATGTAGCAAAAAGAAAAATGCATAAAGCATGCTGTTCTGTCGACGATAATGTCGGAAGACGAATGATCCACACCGCGGTCAGCATGACGACTAAAGAGGAAGGTAGAAGAATCAGCAAAACGATCAGAAGATCTCGAGCTTGATCTGCTTGCTGGGTGTGCATGCCCTCGTCGATCATGATTCGGTGCTTTCTGGATACGTGATGCATCTGTAGACCCTGCATCTCTGGCACAAGATGTACCCTGCCTGCAACGAGCAAGGGACATCGGTTGGTTGCCGGAGCTGAAGAAGAAGATGGAAAATTCAAGGCATGAGGAAGAAGTGAACTCACGGCCTTGCAGGTCGGGCAGCGGCGGTAGATCCTGGGGCTGCTCTCGGACTTGACGTTGTTCTTCTTCCCCTTGCAGAAGTCGCACAGCATCCACCCTGCGCCGCCGCATCCTTCGCACTCTACACCTTCTTCCTTGGGATGGCAAGTGAGAATTGTTAGCTTGGAGGATCAGGCGAACGGTTTGAACTCTTCGGATGGTTCACGGATTTACTAACCTCCATGTCATTGTTCGCCTCAACCTCCGGCGGGGCCGCCTCTGCCGCCGCGGCCACGGTGACCTCCCTGGCGGACACGCAGCCGATCCTCCTCGGCTGATGGGACGGCGACATGGTCGACGACGCGAGGAACGGCAGAGGCGGCGATGGACCTTGGCACCAACGGTTCAGGCTCGTCGGGCTGCACCATTGCACTGCCATTCCTCGCCCTTTGCTCAGCTTCTCCTCACCACCACTCCCTCCGGATAAAATTGCGAGGGAAAGGTTGAGGGATCATCCCGGACTCTGACGCCCTGGACCCACATGAGTCCCAAACTCCGGATGTCCGGATCAGTAGGCCACGAGTCAAACTCCGAAGCCTGACAACTAGGCCCAGGGAGCAGTTTACTGGCTCTACAAGTCGCCTCTAGTCAACGTATGAGGCTGAAGCTTTCACCAGATCTCGCCGCCGCGTCCGCTCTCTCCATGCCGTCATCGCGCCACCACCATTGCCTTGTCCTCCTCCTCCTCTTCGTCGTCGTCGTAGCACTCTCCGCCGTCGCGGCACTCGGAGGAGGAGAAGAGGCGGCCTGCGACGCGGTGTCCCGGCAGGATGACCTGCGGCCGGACCGGCTCACGGTGCTCCTGAGCGGCTACTCGGAGCAGCGGCTCCCGCTCCTCCGCGGCATCGCGGGAGCCTACGCCGCCCACCCGCTCGTCCTCGCCGTCGTCGTGCTCTGGTGCAACCCCTCCACCCCTGACGACCGCCTGCTCCTCCCGCGCTTCCCGCCGGGCGTGTCTCTCCACCGGACCGCCTCCGCCTCCCTCAACTCCCGCTTCCTCCCGCACCCGTCCATCCGCACCGCCGCCGTGGCCGTGGCCGACGACGACGTGCTCCCCGACGCCGCGGCGATCTCCTTGGCGTTCGCGGCCTGGCAGCAGCGGGCCGGCCGCCCAGGCGTCCTCGTCGGCTTCTTCCCGAGGTCGCACCACCTGGACCTCGCCCGCGGGGGGTGGGCGTACGCGGCGCCGCAGCCCGGGCGCTACTCCATGGTGCTCACCAAGTTCCTGGTCCTGGGCGTGGACCTCCTCCGGAAGTACTCCTGCTCCCCGGAGCTGGCGGCGGCGCGCGCCGTGGTGGACCGGGTGCGCAACTGCGAGGACATCCTGATGAACTTCTTGGCCGCGGAGGCGTCCGGGGAAGGGCCGGTGCTGGTGGAGGCCGGCAGCATCAGGGACTGGGGCGACCCGAGGAACGACGCCAACGCCAACGCCAACGCCGGTGAGGCGATGAAGGCCGTGGGGCTGAGCTCGAGAGGCGGCGTGGGGCACTGGGAGAAGAGAGGGGATTGCATCACCGAGTTCCACCGGCTGCTTGGGAGGATGCCGCTGCGGTACAGCTACGGGAAGGTGGTGGAGGCCGCCGTCGCCGAGCAGGGGCTGTGCAGCAAAGGCGGCCGTCTCGTCCCGTGCGACCAGCCATAGCTCGGCATTGCTAGCCTTCAGTGATGTGATCACTGAACAATCTGAACGGACTGTGCTAAATCAGAAGTCTGAACTCTGACGGACTGTACCAGTGTTGCGATTTTACGTGTTCTGGCAGCGATTTGGAACCATGATCTTGGCAGATTTTTGTAAGTACGTACTCCTATGTGACACGGCTATGTTCAAATTTGATTTGTGGGCACGTTTTGGGACGAGAGAGTTGTGGGGAAGGAGGCGGTTGCTGCGTCCCGTTGTGCCCCTGAATTGAAAACAACCCTCCGATCACGATCGGCGGCTGGATTGGACGACGGGCGCCCCGCTCTCGCTTACAAATTTCTGTCCCACTTCTCCCTACATTGCAGGTAGTGGGCGTTCGTGGGCGCCTTGGTGTCCATTTCCATTCTCCCCTTCTTCTGAACGCGAGCGTCGAGAAGCATCGGACAGCAGCCGAGCGGTGGCGGCGGAGGACGACGACGACGATGCAGCCGCGCGGTGGCGGTGGTGGTGAGCGGGCGGCTGTGAGGAAGGGGCCGTGGACGGCGGAGGAGGACGAGGTGCTGCACCAGCGTCCGCGAGCACGGCCCGCGCGAGTGGAGCTCCATTCGATCCAAAGGCCTCCTCCCCCGCACCGGCAAGTCCTGCCGCCTCCGCTGGGTCAACAAGCTCCGCCCCGACCTCAAGACGTAATCCCGATTCTCCTCTTACATTTTCCTCTCGCTCTGTGGAGCTTCGTCTTCCAGTTTCGATCGATCAGCCGATGGCGGCCTCCGAGCGAGGGGCTGAAGGTCGCTGCGTTTGTTGTGTTGTGTGTGAAGGGGCTGCAAGTTCTCGTCGGAGGAGGAGCGGGTGGTGATCGACCTGCAGGCGCAGTTGGGGAACAAGTGGGCGAGGATCGCCACGTACCTTCCCGGCAGGACGGACAACGACGTCAAGAACTTCTGGAGCACGCGCCAGAAGCGGCTCTCCAGGATGCTGCGGGCGCCGCTGCCCCGCACCCCCAAGCACAGCGGCAGAGGAGGCGGCGGTGCTGCTTCGTCTTCTGCGGCTTCTCATTCTCATGAGCGGGCGGCGCGCGATCCCGAGGTGAATCTCTTGCTTGCTGTCTCTGAAGCAAAAACTGAAATGGGTTTGTTGCTCTTTCTCTGATGAAGTCTGAGCTAGGCAGCGATCGCCCTGTTTTTCTGAACCTGATTTCGTGCCTCTGTTTTCCTGAAACGATCGAATGTCACATTTTTTTGTTTTTTTCTCCTGAGTTTGGCAAGATAATTACACATTTGGTACATGTGTTTACTCGTTGTTGTGGGCAGCGACAGTTTGACACCAACTCTAATAGTATTTCATACATATTTGGCCATTAATTTTACAGTCACGTATTCTTAAATGTTGACGAAATTGCAAATTCAAATAGTCATATCTTACTAAAGGTTTGCGAAATTACAAATTTAAATCGTTTTGTGTGTGTATTGCTCAATTTTAGTTGTTTTTGTGTTGGGATAAAAAAAATCTCCTAGAGTAATAATGACATTGTCATCCTATATCTGTTGTTGAAGTACTTTTTCCATCAGAGTTTATTAGCCGCCCCCCCCCCCCCCCCTTGTATCTTTTTGACCGTTGGTTTGATTAGAAAATATGTGATGTACCATAAAAAATGTTATTCAAAAGAATAACACTACTTTTGCTACATATAACTCATCTTTTGTTACAACCAAAATGTACTGTAAAAAACATCGGACATGTAGCACTGCTCTTACTGAAATTGACAATCTTCGAGTGATCAAAATAGTTTGGACCAAATATTATATCTAGAAGAAATACATCTGCATTTTTTTTCCATTCTCAAACTGACTCATGCTGCCATTCTTTGTGTGATCTGAAGCCCTGAACCATTTGCACATTTCGCCCCTCTGTGACAGCAGGATCAGTACCGCTGCATGGGCATGACCCCTTTGCAACAGACAACGACGCACCACTACCACGTCGGCGAGAGCAGCCAAGGACCACCACTCGCGGCAAACCAGTACGTCGGCGCGCCATTCTGCGGACTGCTCGACGCCGAACCCGTCATGCCGTCTCCCCTCGCGTTCGTCTCCCTGGACGTCGGATGCAGCAGCTCGTACGGCGCCGCTTCGGAAGTTCACCAGCCGCTGTCCTTCCTCTACGCCACCGACCCTATGGTTGATCCGGGGCGGCCCGTCGGCGACGGGTTTATCGACGGCAGCGGCGGCATGGCTTTCCTGGAGCCGAAACCGGAGCAGCAGACGCCGCCCCGGTTCTATGGGATGGAGGAGGAAGACGACGACTACGGCCACGTCGCGCCCGTGCGGCGGGGCGCTCCCGACGTGCTGTTCGATGACCTGCCCCCCGAGATGATCGACTTCTTCGAGCTCCCGCCGCCGCCTTCGCCGTCCACTCGGCTGTAGATTGTCGTTGACTTGACCCACGCTGGACGCATGAGGTGCATCGTGGTTCAGCCACTGTCGATGCTCTGAATCCTCTGAACGAGGTGCACTCTAGCTTCCATTAATCTGAAATGCTAATGTGTTGTTTGGTTGTAACATTGTACCTACTACTCGTCTAATGAACTGTATTGCTGTAGTTTTGGACACGCCTCTTCTGACTGGCTCGAAAATTAGACCTGATGTATATGATGATCCTACTTACTAATATGTTGTTGGCGCAAAACACTTTTTTTTAACCGGGCCAAACATCCCCTTTCCATTAATCAAATTAACGGAAATACACAGTGCCAATAGATAGAGAGAGAGGGGAGGGGGGGGGGGCTTAAACGTTTCTAGAGTACCAGTGGGAAACCCTTGGGTGGTGGCTCGCAGCCGAAACCTCCACCTTGTGAATAAAATCCACTGATCTCATCCAGAATCTTATAAAAGTGACACAGAACAGCTACAAAGTACGAACTAACTAGAGACCAAACTGCCACACCGGCAACTAGAGATCATCCCTACGCAGAGGGGAACATCGAACCCAGCATAGTCTCCCAGGTAGGCCAAAAATAGAAGTTCCAACAAACAGCAACATCATCAACTTGCAGAATCACGGTGCGCCTTCTCGCAGATCCTCAAAATCTTGGTAGCGTTGTCCCTAAGCAGCTTCGCCCCATGCTCGAGAGCCTCCCTTTCTCCATTCTTCAGTAAACCTGCCCAAGAGTTCAAAAGAACCCACGATAGTTTCCACACGTGTGAGCGGAGCGCTTCTGCCCACACGTTTTTAGATGGCAATTTTAGTTATGTATATATGGCAATTATGAGCCAAAATCTTTGGCTCATAATTGCCATATATACATAACTAAAATTGCCATCTAAAAACGTGTGAGCGGAAGCGCTCCGCCCACACGTGTGGTGAGTATCATTACCGAATTACAATGGTATGTTACAATGGTAAAAGTAAAGGAATGAAGGTGGGTTTATAGCTTATCCTATACCAGTCTTATTCATTGAAAACCAAAACTTAATCTAGAGTATCTGAGATCCACTTTTGGAGGCTTTCTCTGAATTTAGCCTTTATTCTGTGCTGAAGTAAATCCAAATCCAATGCGAGCTTTCTTCTTCATTCTTGCACTGAGGGCTTTTCCTTCATGAAGATCAAACCATTCCTCATATTCCAAATGTGCCAGTATCCAAAGATGATGATTTCAAGTCCAAAATCTTTTGGAACGTGATGAAGAGCTAGATATGTTTCTTCATAAACTGAAGTATCTCTAAGCTTAAAAGGAATGAGTGAAATCCAACATCTGTGGGAAAAATGTCAATCTAGAATAGGTGCATGATTGTTTCAGGAGCTTGAATGTTGCAACAAGCACATGTGAAGCATTCCAAATGGAATCCTTTTCTCTGAAGTAAAGCTCTAGTGTTAATCCTGTTGTGCAGAACCAACCAGAAGAAAATTTTATGCTTCAATTTGTTTGCTCCTTTCCAAGTGCTAAGGATGAGATCACAACATCTCTCACCGCCAATGATTTGCATGTAGATTATCATGGAATAATACACTTGTTTGTTGTGACTCAGCCAAATGTCTTTAGATGTTGAGGGGGGTGGCAGTAGCGTTTGGATTTGCTAGAGCTGATTCCAAGCTTGAGATGACATTGGGGTGTGGAAAAATTCCCCCAATCAGAGGTGCTTCTAACTGATTCCATAGAAATCAAATTGTCTTTGGCATAGGAAAGCAATTATGGGAACTTTAAGTTTAGACTTCTATCTGTCCAGGAGTCAAACCAGAAAGAAATGGTATCTCCCCTTTTGCATTGTATGGAGGCATGCTGCTTGTCAATTTTAATCAAAGGAATATGTGCTTTCCACCAGAAAGATCCAGCCTGCTGATCATCAGGCAAATTGTTACTGTATGCAGTTTCCCAGAGCAGCTTGACCCATGGAAGATCCACTTTGTTTAGGAATTTGTGGATATTTTTGATGAGCAGGGCTTTATTATGAGCTTCAATGTCAATGATCCCTAGTCCACCTTTGTCTCTTGGCTTACAAACTTTGTCCCAAGCTACCAGAGGGGATCCACCATTATCAGTACCATACTTTCTCCAAAAAAGGATCTCAAGTACTTGTTAATTTGTTGTATGACTGTAACAGCCAAGATTTTCACAAAAAATAAAAATTTTGTTTTCTGCGTGAATTGGTTGATTGTCTGATTTGTTTGCGGTGTTTGCGTCGCCGATTTATCGATCGGTGATTATTTTGTCCCTTTTATCTCGTATCGGACGGAGACCGACCCTTGCCACCCTGACACTCGACCTTGCGACATCGGGTTTCATCCGATCGCCGTCGCAAAACCAGCACAAGACCAGCCGTAGCCAACGGAACAAAAACCCCGTTTAATAATTAAACAGGTTATTTTTATAGCGCGCCGAAAAGTTTTCTCCGAACGGTTCCAGCGTGAGGTGAACGCCGCCGGCTCGACGCGCTGATCGCGCAGTTCGAAGTTTTACCCGAATCGGAGGTTCTGCGGACCCCCGGCGGTCAGGAACGTAAACACCGCGCGCGAGAGAAAAACCGGGATGTTTTTGCAAACTGCCAGCCTTCTGGGCTATATAAAGACCACCACTCTTCCACTCTTTCTAGGGTTCCCTAGTCTAAAAATTGCAGCCACCCCTTCACTTTGCCCCAAAAATTACCCCATTTTCGCAGTTTTATCCCCAAAATTCGAAACCTAGATCCAAACTCCTCTCAACCCTCGGATCTGGGCAACCGGCGGCCCAGATCGCGCAACGTCACCACCTACCTCGTCTCTCTCCTCTCCACCACCGTGCCGCTTCGCCGCCTCACTCCGGCCGCCGGCCTCCCATGACGCCTGCCGCTCTAGCCTCCTCCGCGTCGGCTCGAGCCTGCCCCTCGCCGCGTTTCCCTCGCCGGTGCGGCCACGTCGAGGCACCGTGCCGCCAGCCCCGCCCTGATCGGGATCGGGAGGATCCCGACACAGGCGCCTCCAACCACAGCGCCTCCAGCGGCCCAGATGCATCAAACGCGGCCTAAGCCCAGCACCGCGGTGGCCTCTCCCTTAGCTCCACTACCAATGCATCCACGAAGCGGCAGAGTAGGGCTGCGACAGCGGTGTTCCAAACACTGCCGCCTCCATCCCCGCACCTAGCACATTCGTTACAGAGATGAGCAGGTCCGAGTTGTGTTTGGAGAGGAAATCCAGGTAGGGATTTTAGTTAATGTAAATGTGCAATGGAGCTAAATCATGTTCTCATTTTGCTTGCAGTGTTGAATTAGATCTTCAGGGATCATTGTATCTTTAGGTAATAAAAATGCTAACATGAAGATCAAGTATAATATCATAGAAAATATGAAAAAAAATCAGTGGAGTTGTTTTCACTATTATAATCGTAATGCTTTGTATGATGTAGGTTGAGTCAAAGAAGTTGAGAGTTCAAATTACTGAAATGAGAAGAGACATGACATTATTGTAGACATGTGAACTCTTTCTTCCTTGTTTCCTCATCTTCCCATGTCGGCCTTAGCTCATCCATCTCACTAATGGTTTGCTTTTTTTTTTTTTGTCATTTACAGTAGAATGATTGCAGGAAAGAAAAAGGTGCTTGAATTACCCATTGATTTGGCCTAGGGTTTAGTTACAGGTTTGTTCCACCGGTGATCTGTTGGTTATGCTGTTGGCAATTCATTTGTTAATATCTTAAAATGCAGACCACTTTCTTTGTGGTTTTTTAGTTTTTTAGTTACATTTCGTTATAAATATGTACTTGGTTTTGCAAGGTTGTGTTATATGGTCATAAGAACTTATCCATTTGGTCAAACTCATGCCTTATGGGCCTTGATTTGTATGAAGAAATATGTGTACTTCCATATAAATGGATTTACTTAGTCAGTCAATAGCAAGTAATTGCAGGAATAGGGCTCAAAACAGATCTAATCTTTGCCGCCGTGGCAAAAATTATGTTGGATGAGGAGTAATAGCAAGTAATGGTTGCAATGACAGCCGTGGCATTTACTCTGGTTGCACTTTATCATAAGGTTCTGGAATTCAGTAAGTCCACCACAAACATTCGTACATAACTTGACATTTATTTTGAACTAAATACACTTGATGCATGTCTTAGCTACTTTAAAATGAAAGCTTAGATTAGGGAAAAAAATTCATATAATTGAGTTTGTTTCAAATTGCTGGTTGTATATACACAGTAGATTTGTATACAGAATCTTTTACTCTTTTATATCTTCTCCTGTATTTTCTTTTCTGCCTGCTATCTGCATGTCTTCATTTTATAGTTTTTTCAAAGATTATGTTTTTTATTGTCCTTACCATGCCACGTTCTTTACAATTGGTGCTTCTTTCTCCACGGGATCTTTCAAAACCAAAATTGTGTGATGTCTGATTTTGTTCAGAATTTGTGTGGAGCTTGAAGCACATCAGCAAAATATTAGAGATGCTTCTTGCTGGGAGGATCTGCCATGCTCGTGCCTCATCTGGTTGTGTGCCCCGTTGCATGCACCTTCTCGCATTCACGCCAAGGTGAGCTTCACCTAATATCTTTGCCTCTCTAATTTTTCTTCAATAGCTTCTCCAATCTATTTCTACTTGCTGTATATTAGGTAGGATCTATAAGAGTTAGCTATGTGTAGTTTGATCTGCATAGAGTTTGTTTGATACAGTGCATTAGCTGCAATTGTTGGCTAGGTGTGTCACCTCACAACTTAAGGTTGTAGCTACAATCATTGTTAGTGTTTATTGCATATCTTCCTTCTATGGTCAAAAAGCTGAGATCCCTGTTGTCTGCTTTGTACCATGATTATAAGTAGATTTCATATATTTCAACAACGGGCTTTACTGTATCATTCGGTTTCGCCACCATAGTTTTATTGTCAACATAAATTTCCCTTATCCCATCTATTAACGCTTTAAACTATTGACGTCTAGGAATCCCTTCAGACTAGCAACGCCTTGTCTTCGCAGGAAAGCAGCTTGACAAAGGTCGCACCCTCGCCGATCACAACGTCCAGAAGGAGTCCACACTGCATCTCGTGCTTCGCGTCCACGGGAGCGGTAGGGTCAAGCCCAACTTCAAGGCACTCGCTCAAAAGTACAACCAGAAGAAACCGATCTGCCGCAGGTAATGAATTAAGCCCCTGCACTATTCTCAAATTAGTTGGCATTTGTTCATACGAGTATATTTGTGAGCATGCCACCCATCTAAAATTTTATAAAAATACGACTTTGTAAAGGAGGTGTGGTTATACAAGAGGGTATGCTATTTGGGCCTTATGATGCACTCATCTTCTTGTTTCAGTTAATGAAACGCCTAAGCATTAGAGTCAACAGGCAAGGAGTTTTATTGATAGATTAACTTTGGTGAAATACTTAGTTATGTGACTACTCCATGTGCCTTTTTTCCTTTTACCCACCTGGATCCTGATATTGAGATCATGAGATGTGATATTTGATGAAAAACCCATGTTTACTACCATATCATAGGTTCTTACACGTGCTAATTACTCACTCACTTTGTGTTCAAGTGGAAGTTCTGCTTGCCGCTAGAGATTTAATGTGAACGAGCTATACTCAATATAGTTGTAAATTCAAGATTTTCTTCAAAGTGAGCCCTTTCTTTTATTATAGTTTCCTCTTGCTTCCAGATTTTAGTGTAATCAGTTATCCCTTCAAGGTTATGAATTAGTTCCATCTGCAAATGTGTATGCTTTCTTATTTTGTATTTATATATTCCTGTGAAATTGATCGGGGAATTTTTTCGTTGCGGTTAGAAAACACAATCTCATTAATTTGTCGCAATGAAACAGAAAGTATTCTGGCTAGATTATACTTTATTTTGGAAGTCATCAAGCCAAGCCTTCATCTTTGTTTCTGTTTTCAAATATTTAGCATTGGAATGCTTTCTGAATCGGCTCTATTTTATATGTGCTTAACTTGTTACCTTTCTTTTTGCAAGTGCATACACCATCAGAGGGTGGTTTCATTTGGGAGCATGTGAGCAATGGTGGAGTCTGGGCACCAAGGTGGCCGACCAGCAGCTCGAGTAGAAGGAGGCCTCGACACATTGCAGATCGCAGAGACCAGTGCGGCCTTTGACCTTGCGGAGATCAGGTGTGCTTCTTTTATTCCTCTTTTCATGACGATGTAAGAGGTGGCGCAGTGTCTATTTAATTTGCTGACGGGAAATGCCTCGACATTACTGGATACATACATGGTGGCCTACATTTTTAGCGTCATATTCTATCGTGCTCTATTAGTGTCTACTACCTAACAAGTTTTTATTTACCACTAAGTAATTGTTGCCAAATGGACCAAATAGCATAGGAGATATCTACAACCAATTTCCCTTAGGTGCAGTGTCTTTTACTGACAACAAGGATGCATAGTGGCATGCCCAGGTTAGTTCTAGAAACAAAAACATCACTGTTTCAATTGTTCTCGTTCATTCATACAAACATAGCGTCCACTTCTATTCATAGCCCACTACAGGACAACTATGCTTCGATTGGTACATTATGGCTCTTTTTTAATGGTATAGATTATGGCTCTGTATAATTAGAAATGTGCTTCCCTTGCATCCCTGGCTCTTCACCCCTCCCCCCTCTCTTGACATGTACACTCTCCAGGTTTTAAGTCCGATTTCGTTGGTTCCTCTACCTCCTTGAGAGGTCTGCTATTCTTCCTTGGGAGCATACTTTCATCTAATATATTGCCATTATCAATGTTTTTTTAGTTCCCCAAATGCCCAAATTTTAAATTCAGCACCCATTTATTTGCTTCTGATAATATAGTTTTTTTGCGATAATATAGTTGATCTACAAGCATCAAAAGTTCAGCATTGCTTTAGTGGTATTACTTACAGTAGTGGGGGGGGGGGGTTCTATTTTAATCATATCGCTGGTTTATTGTTAGGCACAGTAGGATTTTTTTGCAAATGCACGGTCATTCTACGCAGGATTAGCCGAAATGAGCATGTGTCTTACTAATTGTTCTTGGTAGAGAAAATATCATGGATATATATTATATCATTTTAATCTACCGAGCCGCTTGCGAAACTTTGATAGAAGAAAAAATATATTATTTTTGAATAAAGTTTCTAACAAAAAGGTCTACCAAGAATCACAAGATCGAAGAAATGCATTGAGATGTAATGTTACGTGTTACACCACTTTTTGTAGGCTATAGCAATTACTATGTATGTATATGCAACTTTCATGTGGTTTATGATGGTAAATTCAGTATATATAACGTCTATTACATATGTTTTATCTTATATATGATGTGTTTTATCTACATAGGTTGTATCAAGTGAAAACATACTTCTGGCTTTTGTTCCCAGTATTCCTTCATATCCCGGCTCGAAGGTCTTGTCCTCATTTATGTGAATTTTGCACGCGGGGAGACCAAGGGCTATAGTTAAATGCAATGAGATGGACATGCTCGACACACTTGGATTCCCCTGGCTGGAATCTAATGAGCGTAATCTCTAGCTTATCCTAAACCTTTCTGAAGAAAATGCAGTTCGCAAGACATATTTAGTTTTTCTTCTCCTTGTACCCTAGCTCAGTTGACAACTGTTTTTAGACCTATGTAGAAAATGTAGTTTGTTAGGCTTGAATATAGTTTTCATTTTTCTTTGTCTGGAACTGTAAGGCTTGAATGGAGAGTTTGTGGGACCTCTGTAGAAAATTTAGTTTGTCAGGCTTGGATGTATTTGTTCTCTTTGTTGTATCATAATACGTCCTCTGTCCTAAAATAAGTGTCTTAACTTCATTACTAACTTTAATACAAAATTATACTTACTCCGATTCATATTACTTGTTCTAAAATTGATGTATCTATCATTAAAATGCAAACCCAAAATAATCACCTACATAGATGTGAGATTGCTTACATCTCTGCATACACCTATCATACGGCCTGAGAAGGGAAGCAAAAGTTGCATTCAATAAGAATTGTAGCTGGGACCACAAGAAATTCCTTGTCCTTGGTCACTAAGACTACCCATAGTGGGAGTAACATCACATTTATCTATGCAAAATAGATGATGTGGCAAGTAGTTAATGAAGAAAGAGAAGGATGTGGTAACTTAGGTAGTTACTTGCTTTTTGAGTAACATCACACATACCAATACAATATGAGTCTACAACACAATAAATGAAGTGTTGCATGACACTACATCTATGTTACTCCCACTATAGAGGTAGTAACATAGACTAGTAACAACGTCATGTTACTAGTCGAAGTTACTCTCCACTATGGCTAGTCTAAGTATTCATAATCTTTGCCAAATCAATCATACCGATTCCTCACGATGCAACTGTAGGCTGCATCACGCAGTAGGATGGGAAATGATCAACACATATCTCATTGCCGAGTAGGGGAAGATGTTGGTGTGATGTAACTTTCCCCACAGTTGCGACCAAAATAACCAAAAAAATGGGTTATAAGTAACACCAAATTATTCCAAGCAAGGATTGCTATACGTTCCATTACAAAAATAAAGTACCAAAACCCCCCCTTTTCATTACAAACCAGGTACAAATACACTAAAGAGAACAATGTATCAGTAGATACTTCATTACATACTTAAACACAAAAGTTGACAGTTGGATGCAAAAAAAATATGCTTCAATAGAAATTAGTCCGCACATCTACAACACCATCTGGTCCCTCTTGCGGCAAATGCCGCAACGGGTCATCTAGTCTTTTTAACGGTAGTTCGGATCGCGACGCATTAAAAATGTAACTTGCTTAGAATTTTGTGTAGATTAATAAAATGTGCTCTTTTGCCATGCTTGACTTTGTTTACTTGTTGTTTCACTGTTAATTACAACCTTGCCACTGTAAATATAATTTGCCATAACTTTTAAACCGTTGCTCCGATTAAAATGTTTTAATATATGTAACTTGGTTAGAATTGCGTGTAGATTGTGTTTATGTTATTGTTTGCTACTGTTAACAAATATAAAATATTGTTTAGGGTAAAATAGTACTAAAAGCTTAATTATCACGGGGTAATTAGTGTTGTGCCATGCTTAGGAGTTTACCTCGCTTAACTTGACTAGCATAGATAGTTTACTCTTGCTTCATCTCTTGCCATGCTTGTGTGATATGCCATGCTTGGGTGAGATGCCATGTTAACAATATTTGCTCACCTTGCGTAGCTAAACAACTTGAACCATTCTAAATGTGCGGTACCGTCGTGTGTGATGAATACTTCACTTAACCTGTTAGTATCCGCTCTCGACGATAGATGTGATGTCGTAGTGTGTTGTCTCGTGTTGCTTTCTTATTGTTGATTACTCGTGATTGTTTCGTAGTAATAGATGCTTGCTCGTCGATTGATTTCCAGTGTTTTCTTCCTGTGTGCTCCCGCGGTTACTCTCAGAGACGGTGCGAGCTCGCGATCGCCTACACCTTTGGAACCCAATTTATCAACAGGCAAGGACTATACATTACTTATGATCCATTTTATTATAACCAGTGTTTGCATGCTAGTCTAGGTTAGATTCGATGTTTGATCCTACCACATGTTTATAGCCTCTCTCAAACCGACACAACCATGTCCCCTCCCAGCAAACCATGTATTGCTATGTTACTATTGCTCGTTGCTCAGCCCCTGCTTAGTATGCATGCTTAGGATGCTACGACTGTTATCCTGTTACTCCTTGGTTTGGGCTATCCCATTATTATATTATTGTGGATGATATGATTATTATAATGTTGACTATATTCGACGAATGATGGAAGGTCTAGGCGATCCCGCCCCGACGCTTTGTTCCATTCGAGTCACCTAGGTCCCGAGTTCCGGGTATTGTGTCTCTTGACGAGCGTGCCTAACCGTGTGTGGGATACTATGGGGTCCCCTTTTCTTACCTACCTAGCTTCAAACATTTTTAGAGGTGGCCCAAGCTGATTTACCATTTGAAACCATGCATATATATCTGTTGGGTCGCTCCTAGCAGATATCCTTTAAACAACCTGAGCCAGCGGGGACATGGTTTCCCTGTTGGTCCACCTTTGGCCGGCGAGGGCCCGGGACCTCACGTGAGGTGTCCCGGTAACCCAAACCCTGTTGAGACGGAAGAGGCCGATCCGAGGGCGCGGCCGGCTTTTGGATTGGATGTCGACTCCCCGGGGGGCACTCGGATTTGTTCGTTGTTAGCTAGAGGGACCTGTCGTTTCGGATCTCTCGGAACTAAATCATAAAATGGTTGCCTATGATGGGTAGCAACTGAGAGAGATGGGCGTGCGTGCGGAGCCTTGTAATGGGCAGTTGGTACACCCCTGCAGGGTTAAATCTTTTCGAGAATCCGTGTACACGGTTATGGACGACTTGAGACCTACTCCTTGTTCATAGATAACAACAACTGAGATAATCTTAATAACTTGATCAATGTGTGTGTGCCTTGACTGCTTCTTCTTCGTCAGGATGCGAAGGGGAGGGCAAGGATAGGATAGGTGTTATGTTTGCGTAAGTAGCTGATAGCAAGACTTGTTGGAGGCGATTCCTCATCGAATGCTTGGCTTCTTATCTTACTCTTTAGATCGTTAGCCACTTCATAAATGCTAGTGTGGCAGCAACCTCACCACTTACCCCATCCTTACCGTGAACTACTAGTTATCCTAGAACGACGAGTGATGAAGTCCTTGCTGGGTCAGTTGACCACTACAGTTGAATGCTGAGTACTTCTATACTCATGATACTACCCCCAAACTCTTTTCAGGGTTCTTGATCGACAACAGGTATGGTGATCGACATTTCATGTGGAGACTCGACGAGGACTAGTTAGGTGGATCCCGGCGAAGGGCCTGGACCCGTGTGGTTATGGGAGTGATGTCCGTTTCTGTTTGCCACTAGGCATTTGATCGTAGTCTGTACTCGACATGTATCTTCCGCTGATGTATTGTATTTAAGGCAGTTGTATGCCGATTGTATGAGATGTTGTATCCATGTAGCTGTAATGTTGTGATATCATGTTGGAAATCCGAGGCATATGGCATTGTCATATGTCACGGTGGGACCGATATGTGCTTCGTCCCCGAATCTGGATGGAAACATCTAGATCTGGAACAATATCGCATATCGGGCCTTACAATGACCCCAACAGGTAACATTAGAGAACACATCTATAAGGTGGGAAGAGCAGAGAAGATTGATCTAATCAGCATGAGTCTGCCATCAAATGTTATCAAAGTTGAGCAACCTGACAATCTTCTATCAATTGTTTGCATCATATTCATAAAATTTTCAATCTTTGGTTTACTAATACTCATAGGGAGCCCCAAGTAGGTGAATGGGAAAGAACCAAACTGGCAGTTGAGTGCATTGATTAGATGTTGAACTCTGTCTTCAGACACATTGATTGGGACCAGAAATGATTTGTGATAGTTAACTCTCAATCCAGTGAATTCTGCAAAGAAGTGAAGCAAAGTTTTGATATGTTCCAATTGTCTTCCATCTGCCGGTAAGATGAGCAAAGTATCATCAACATATCGTCACTAGAAAATCAGGACAAGAGCTTGATGTCAAAGGAGCCTCAATGAGCTTTTCTTGCATTGTAGCATTGCAAATAGATTGAAGGAGATCTGCAGCTAGCACAAAAAGAAGTGGGGAAGAGAGGATCTCCTTGTCTCACTCCTCTCTTACAGTTATAAATCTCCCCTGGAATGCCATTAAGTAGGACCGAGGAGGTTCCAGAAGAAAAAATCATTTCATCCAGTTGCACTAAATTGTGCCAAAACCTTTGGCTTTAAGAATTTCCAAAATGGTACTCTGCTCAATCATGTCAAATGCCTTTTCAAAATATAACTTAAGCACCGCAATCTGTTTTTTGGAAGCCTGGTAGAGATGGAGATATTCAAATGCCCAAGAAACACAATCTGGAAGAGATCTATTTTTGATAAATCCATACTGATTAACATGGACCAGAGATAGAATGTGCTTTTGGAGTCTGTTTTTTAGAAGTTTGGTGATGATCTTTATTGAGCAGTTGAGCAGTGAGATGGGTCTGAAGTCATTGGCAGTGACAGGGGCATCTATTTTGGGGACCAATGTGATGAAGGATGCATTGATGTTTGGTAAGTTGATTTTTCCAGCATGAAAGTCAGCAATCATCCTATAGAAGTCCTGGCAAATAATATCCCAACATTTTTTTTATAAAAGCTCCATTAAATCCATCAGGGCCAGGTGATTTATCAACAAGCATAGATTTGACTACATCATCAATCTCAGCAGTAGTGAATGGGGCTTCTAAATCTTCCAGATTCTCAATTTTCTTTAGGATGCTTGTGAAATCCATTAAATTGGAGGTTGGGGAACTAGTACCCAATGTGTCTTTAAAGGAGTGCCAGAGCAGATTTTCTTTCTCATCATGTTCAGTGAAAAAATTGCCAAGGTTATCAGTCAAACCTGCAATAGAATGGTTTTTGTGATTAATGGTGGCCTTGGAGATTTAGAATTTTCATCTTCTAATTGACCCATCTAATAGTGGCTCTTTGTTTCCAGTACATTATTTGGAATTACAAAATCTTAGCCAGGTAGTCTTTAAGTATCTCCCTTCCATTATTCTCAATGTCACTGAGAGGTCTAAATTCTTCCAAAAAATCCCATATATGAATAACCTTATTGGAAGTCTTGATGGTGCTTGCAACATTGTATATTGATTTTGCCCAGATTTTCAGTCCTTTCCTCAACCTTTTAAATTTAGCAGTAATGATTTTTGCACTATCTGTTTCTTGAGTTGGTTGATTCCAAATATTACTGACCACTTGTCTGAAATCCTGGTGTTCCAACCAGAAGTTTACAAATCTAAAGACCCTAGATTTAGGAATGGAAGTTCCAATGGAAATGCAACATGATGCATGGTCAGAAGTTGTTTTAGCTTATGTTCTGACAGCAGTGTTAGGATAAGAAGTGGTCCATTTTTCAGAGGTAAAGACCCAATAGAGCTTTTCCAAGAGAGGAGCCGCTGCATGTTGCTCGAAGTGAAATTTCTATCTTTAAGAGGTATCTCCACAAGTGCAAGGTTGTGAATGGTTTCATTGAACTGCATCATATTGTGAATGTCTCCAGCACCTCTATTCCTATTGTGGGGAAATATAATGTAATTAAAATATCCCACAATAAGCCAGTCAGTAGAATCAAGCATCATAATATTGCTGAACCACTCAATGAAATTGATTCTTTGGGCAGCATCACAAGGTCCATAGATATTTGTGAGAATCCATTAGCTATTATTTTTCAGAGAGGTGCATCTAATTGAGATGGTGATGTGCGAGAGATGATAATGGATTCTCGCCCTTCGTTGGTTACCCAAAGTGGAAGATGAGATGTAGGATAACAACAAATTTTCCTATGTAGAGGACAGGGTTTGTCTCCCGTAGAACTCCGAAAGCTACAAGTAGGTGACAAGGTGCTAGAAATTTAGCGGTTGACGTGGACCTGCACACAATACAAATAACTTTTCTCCCAACGAAGTTCAGAGAGGTTGTCAATCTCTCCGGCCTTGTTGTTTACAAAGGATCAAACGCAAGGGATAAAGGATAATGTTAATTGCAACTAGAAAGTAAAGCAGGAAATAAATTGAGCGTGTAAACAATGATGAGAATATGGATCGGGGTCCCGTGATGTTCACTAGTGATGTCTCTCTCCCAAAAGACGACAAAACTGCTATGCGAAGTAAACAAATCACAACTGGGCAATTGACAGGATTAAAAACACACCGCAATGTTAATTATGCTACAAAGAAAGGAAGAGGCTACAAAGCATGGGCGGTACTAATCATCCACCTTGAGATACCTATCCAGAACATCTCGCTGGTATTAAGTTGCGAGCCCCACCCAAAGTGTAAACCCAAAGCAACAGACAACTGCATTAAAAGAACTTTGCGTAAAGTAAAAAATCCTTCAACCGCGGTTACAAGCACTGTTGTTTTCCCCCTTTGGAAACATCACATCCCCTAGACTCATGTTTCTGTCACTCAAGCTAGTCATCAGAGGGCATGAACCCACAATCGAGCATAATGTTCCCTCTTGGAGTCACTACCTACTATTTGGCCAAAGCAATAAACAACAATGAAGAACATGCAAGAATTACTTGCTATGTCTCAAACGTATCTATTTTTTCAAACACTTTTGCTATTGTTTTTCCCTCATTCTTGCATGATTTGAACTAAACTAAACCGGACTGACGCTGTTTTCAGCAGAGCTGCCTGTATGGTTTTATTGTGTGCAGGAAAATGGATTTTTAGGTATGTCGGAAAATTCTAGGAAAATTCATAAAAAATCCACGCATCCGAAGCTTCCACGAACCAGAAGTGGGGCCAGAGGGGCTTCAGGCGTCCTGCTGGCGCGACCCCACTCCTGGCCGCGGCGACTGGCCGCCTGAGGGCCTGCCCCTCCTCTGGTGCCCTACTGAGGCCCCTATTTATTCCCATGACGGGAAAACCCTGAAACAGAAGTCACTTTCCAGTTTCTGTCACGGAGACGCCGCCACCTTCTCTTCTTCCTCTGGAGGCTGATTTGGCCTCCGAAGAGGGAAAATCATCGCCTATTAGGCGATAAGCTTAGATGGTACCAGAATTATGGTAACTTGTACACCATACAGTGCAAAAGAGTCATACGATCAAGCACTAGTAATTCAGTGATCAAATGGTTGCATTCAGTTATCAAGTACCCCGGTACACATGCAATCAGTACGAAAAGGTGAAGGTTATAGTACCTATATAAATGTAAAATTTCACATTTTAGTGATCAAGTACCAGAAGTGCAGGTTCCATATAAAAACACAATTGGTATCAGGAAGTATCCAATTTAGGCTATGTTTGGTTGAGCTTTAGCTGTCAACTTCTAGGTATAAAAGCTAAAAGCTGAACAAAGGGGTTTTCATCAGACTCAGATTCTATAGAAGCTGCAACTTCTAGTACAATTTTCGCAACCGCTGGACCCCAATTTTTGCAGCTTCTCATCCAACCAACTTCGTAATATTTACCCACCTCTGCCACCGATAAGTGAAAATAACTCTTCATTCTAATCCTTCATGAGTGAATAGAAAAAAAAGTGTATCCCTCGTTATCTTGCCAGATCACAGAAACAAATAATCCTCACGAGAGGCGGCAAGGGTTCCACGACCGTCGCTGCGATTGCCGTTGCCGCTACCAGCCCTCCGCCGGCGTTGCGGCCGTCCCTCCCTCCCTCCGGCCAGGTACAATTTTCTTTTCCCTCCTTTCCTCCCTCGTCTCTCGTCCTTCGTCCTGTATGTTGATCTCTACTACGTATGTAGGATATATGAGATTTAGTACGTGCTCCTTCATCCTTCCTGGGGCGGCCAAGCTAATGAAATGCATTAAAAAAATAAAAACTTGAACTATATATACTAGTACTTCAGTACGTATAGACAGTACGAAGGAGCACGTGAATGAGCTATCCAAGTTCCAAACCTCCCAAAGGTATATCATAATAAATAATGTCATCATTATTCATTTTTTATTTGTGACTTTATCTTTGTTTTCTTTTTCTTTTTTATACCAGAATTTCGTCTTTGGTGGCAACATAGTTTTATTAATGGAGGTCATCATCATGTGAACCATGTGTGTTATGTATGGTTCATGTCTTTTGTAATATACTACAGAACGACTTTATATTTATGCAATATCAAATTCTAGTCGTTTAATCGCTTCATGGTCAATTGCTATAAAAAAATATCTAGTCATGCATCTGGGGCATTAAAGACAATCCACGGCTAAATCTACAGATTTACTGTTGTCTAAACCAAACAGCTTCCAGTTTCTTCACAACTGACAGTTCACAACAGCTTTTCTAAAATCTGCAGCTCAACCAAACAGAGCCTTAGTACCTACAAGATGCGCAGTTATAGCCACCTACAAGACCTATCTACGATTATTTTCTTGGGGACATATAAGATTTCATTATTAAGCACTCATGGTTTACCTGAACTTATCAATAGTATTGATCATTCATCCATCAAGTATCGATAATGGAAAGATCCGGTAGCTGGCGTGTTCATGAGCACTCCTGAAGAGGCCTCGGCAAGGGATAAAACAAGCAGCACAGATTAGTCTTTTTTTTTAAAAAACTTTTACAATACATTCATGCACTACCATCCACCTAACTACAGAGCACCTTCCAGAAATAAGAGCTCGGTACCAGCATTCTTAGGTCCTAGTACGTGATGGAGTTGAACATGATTCTTAAGACGAAAGAAGAAATCAGTCGCAAGTTGGGGGACAAAGACGATGGGAAAAAGAAACATCACAGCTTGAACACAAACTAGGCTATGGAAGTGACAAACTCCAGTTACAATATACAACAGGTACTAGGTGCCTAGCGTTCAAGTACTAGGATCAGTATACCAAGCATGCTAACTAGCTAATCGCCCGGATTAATCAGTCAGTAATCATGTTTAGAAATCCAGGTACCTTCGGAAGCACATTGTTGGTACCAGGAGTTGATGGCGCTCACAAGCAAACATCTCACGGATACAGTGAACATAAATCGACATGCATATCAAAGAAAGGAAAACACCTAGTATGCAGTCATCAAAAACTCTCATCCAGTGATCAAATACCCTAAAGAACACACCGGCACATGGCGATGCAAGACTGGTGCTGGAGCTCTCGCGAACACGCGACCGCGTCCCACAGCCCCGTGCCGGCGCCGGCCGCTCCGGCCCCGCCGTCCACCAACAACCGGGCCCCCGCGGCACGCCGGAGTCAGCTGCCGCCCCCGCCGGCCTGCATCCCCGCGGGCTTCGTTCCCCAGATTTTCAATCCCGCAGCCCTCTCCGCCGATCTGTATCGTGCGCCGCCGTCTCCGTCGCAGGCGGGCTCGGGTGGCGTGCCGGAGGAGCCGAAGGAGCCGGAGGAGGTCCCGGAGACGCCCTCCTTCCTGCTAAGGCCCAGGCCCCGGCCGCTGCCAACTGGGCACGCCGTTGGGGATCGAAGACGAGGAGGCGGGGAAGCCTTCAATGCGCCGGCTCCTTCAATTCCGCAGGCGGAACTCGAGGAGGCAGGACAGGGGAGGTGGTAGGTCGTCCAATCCCGGCGCCCGCGACGCCTGGCCTTCTCCCCACCACGGCCAGCCATCAATGCTGCCCGCCCGCCACCGCCGGTCTGGCTTAATGGCCGGTGCTTCCACTGCCTCTACAAAGGGCGCCCGGGTCACAGAGCTTCGGAGTGCAGGGACCCGGTCAAGTGTCGCAGCTGCTTCAGGTCCGGCCACCGCGCCCGCTCCTGCACCCACCCGCCTGAGCCGCCTCCAGGTCCCGGAACTGCTACTCCTGGCCCCCGCGCGTGGCGCCCTGTAGCTGTTCGTCCTCCGCCGCCTACTCCACCGACGGCCGCTACTCACCGTCAAGCCCGTCCTCGCTCGCCGCCACCAACTCCACCTGCCGCTGCTCATCGGCAAGGCCAGGCCCGTCCTCGCTCGCCTCCCACGCCAACTGCCGTTATCCGTCGCCGGGTTAGTCGGGATCGGGCGACCATGGCCGGAGGTGTTGCTGCTGCTGACAGGCCGGCTGAGGACTTCGTCGTCATCCACTCCACTGCCGAGATGGGGGCGGAGGCCACTGCCCTGCTCACCTGTGGCGCCTATGCCTGGTTTGACCGGCCGCCGGCGCGTGACGAGAAGCCGGCCCTGCTCAGGGCGTTGGCGACCATGTTCGGGGCGGTTCCGGACGACATCGCCATTACTGAACACTTCCCCGAGCCCTTCCTGGTGCGGTTCACCCACCCGCACCATCGCGACACGGCTGTTGCACGCCATGACTTCCCCTTCGGCACTCTTCGGGTGCAAGTGAGGCCTTGGAGACTGTAAGACAACGCTGAGCAGACCAACCTGCAGCATCACGTCCGGCTCTGCATCGAGAACCTCCCCCTCTACGCCTGGAACGAACTGGTGGCGCAACAGGTGATCGGGCGGGCGTGTTCGCTGGACTACATCGAGCCAAGATGCAAGACGAAGGAGTACACGAAGGCGTTGTGCCTTTGGGCCTGGACGGAGAACCCCTCCTTCGTCCAGCGCGTCCGCTGGGTCACCCTCCCTGGCCCCAATGCTGCTCCGGGTGTGCGAGAACATGGTCGCAGGGGGCTGCAGCGCAGGTGCATCATCCACCTCGACATCGACGAGGACCTCACCGGGCCCGTTGGCGAGCCACCTCTGGCCCCGGCAAGGTTCACCTGGCGTTTTGGGCTTATCGACGATGACCGCTCCATCCGTGACAGAGCGGAGAGGGTCAATGATGGCGACTTTGAGCGCAGGGACCGGGGTCGTGACAGAGATGATGATGATGATGATGGCCGTGATAGTGGCCGCAGGAACCCAAGAGATTGGGGGGCACCCTCCCGCCGCAGTCGCTCCCGCAATGGCGGGGGTCGTGATGGTCACCGTCGGGAGCGTGATCACTCCGGAAATGGGCGTGGGAACAGAGACGGTGGGCGGCAGCACGCCCCCACCCCGCACGATGCTGAGATGGCCGCTCCGGACGACGAGTTGATGGCTGTTGCTCCTCGCCCACACGGGAGGCCGTGGGCTCGCTCTGCCTCCCCGGCATCGCGCGCTGCTGAGATGACAACCCGGGGAGCGACGCATGCTACTCTGCTTCCCGGTGGAAGGTTCGCTGCTGCGCCTCGCCCCCAAGGTAGGACTGGGGCTCGCTCGGCTTCCCCGGCCTTTTGCTTGCGCCGCTCCTCGAAGGTGTTGTCGCCTCTTGCGCCCCCGCTTTCGCCCACCTCGGTGTGCCCGGCTTCGCCCTTCTCTGCGGCGGACTCGGCGCCTTTCTTCCTCCTCTCAGGCGGCTCCCTAGCCGCGCCGCTGAGGGTGGAGGTGTCCCAGCAAACTGCCCATAGCGCGGAGACTAGGCGCCTGCTGGAGTTCCTTGCACCGGACTCGCTCACCCCGCCGCGCCCTCCGGGTTTCGGCTCCTCGCCGTCGCCCACTCAGGCCACCGCCATCGACCCAGGAAGGGTTGTTCACAGCCAAGGTGTGGCTGCAGCTGGGACGCTTGCCGCGCTTTTCACTGCGCGCAAGGACTACCTGTTGTCCCCGCCTTTGTCCACTCCGCCGCCGCCGCGGCGGCCAGCAAACCGGAGGATGACGATGGCTGGCGTGACCATCGACAAAACGGGCGGCTTCTCTCTGCGCCGCACCAGCAACCGCATGAAGGAGAAGCGCAGGGCCAAGCCGGTGGCAAAGGCAGCTGAGTTGGCTGTTTGCCGCGGTCTCGGCATCGTCCAAGACGGCGAGGAGGTGACCGAAGCTGCTCTGGAAGCGTTTGCCCACACCTTCGATGGGGAGGTGTCCGGCAAGGCGATGTCCGCGCTGCGGGCCATCTTCAAAGTGTCCACACCTGTAGACGACGCCCTGGAGGAGGCGCTGCTCAGCCATGGTGGAGCCGCTGGTCTCGACCTGCAGGATCTGGACGCGGACGCGGCTGCTGCCTCCACCGATGTCTAGTCTGCTTTTGTCCATGTCACTGCTGCTGGGTGTCTGTAGTCTCTTGATGCTACGCTACCAGTTCCAGTTCTTTTTTCAGTTTCGTTTTAGAAGATCGATCGGGATTGTGGGTTGTTGTACTGGCACGCTCATCTGGAGCCTGTTCCAGCACCTGAGTAAACTTTGTTGTTTCGCTACTGCTGTGTGGGTTGTTTGGCGCCTGTGCCTGAAGCCTTTTTGGATCGTTGCTTTGCTACGGAAGGTGTCAGCTATGTACGTGATGGGTTTTTCTAGTGTTCAATGATAGAGCTTCTTCCTAATATTTTGGATTGGAACGTGAGAGGTTTGAATGACAAGGACAGGCAAGATGTTGTCCACGAAACCGTTGCCTCGTCCACTTGTCATATTGTTTGTCTACAAGAGACTAAGCTGGGTCCGGTGTCCTCCTTCGACGCCCGCTACATTGGTGGAAATCGCCTCAAAAGCTTTGCCGAAAAACCTGCGGCGGGTACGAGAGGTGGGATCCTAATTTTGTGGGACGATTCTGTGGTGCAACTCACTAACGTCGCCTCTACGGAGTTTACGCTTTCGGCGATGGTTCACATCATCAACGCTGAAGTAGAGGGTGATTTCATGATCACCACTGTCTATGGTCCTACGGCGTCTAACCGCAAAGACGACTTCTTTGCCGAGCTCACCAATCTCAAGCCCCCGGCCGGCGTTCGATGGTTGGTCCTTGGTGACTTCAACCAAATTAGACGAGCCCAAGACAAGAACAACCGCAACATTAACCGGGGTCGCATCATCCGTTTCCGCAACGCCCTTCAATCTTGTGAGCTTAAGGAGGTTCATCTACAAAACAGGCACGTTACTTAGAGCAATGAGAGGGCTGATCCCACGTTATCCAAGCTTGATGCCTTTTACTGCAACTCGGAGTGGGATGTTCGCTTCGACACTCATGTCCTTCACGCCTTGTCATCCTCCCTTTCTGATCACTGCCTGCTGCTGCTTGCTGATGACCGGGGTCCTCGTAGACCCCGAACTTTCAAGTTCGAGAATTTTTGGTTGCGCCTCCCCGTTTTTTCTGAGGTGGTGCAGAGGGCGTGGGGCGAGACCTCTACTCACACTGAGCCTTGTCACATCCTCCATCACAAGTTGCGCGTTACGGGCATGAGGCTGTCGAGGTGGAGCCGTGGCATGTTCTCCAACTCCAAGGTCTTGGTTCATGCCGCTCTGCTGGTCATTCTCCAGTTCGACTTGGCACAAGAAAATAGAGCGCTCTCGGCGGCTGAGAGGGACCTCAGGGCCAGGCTCAAGAGGAAAGTTGTTGCCTTAGCCGTCGTGGAGAGATCTAGGAAGAAACAGAGTGCAAGGATGACGAATATCAGAGAAGGAGATGCTAACACAAAATTCTTTCATATGAGGGACTCGAGGAGGAAAAATCACATACATCGCCTCAAGTTCAATAATGGTTGGGTGACGGACCATGGTGCCAAACAAGGGTTGGTTCACAATCATTTCAGCTCCATCATGGGTCATGGGCAAGCTAGGACACAAGATTTTTATTGGGAGGGGCTTCGCTTTGAGGACCAGGATCTCCGTTCCCTCGGGGATCCCTTTACCGAGGAGGAGGTGAAAAATGCGATTAATCAGATGCCTAGTGACAAGGCCCCTGGTCCCGATGGCTTTACCGGGGCCTTTTTCAAGAAATGTTGGGACATCATCAAGGTGGATGTTATGCGGGTGATCAACCTCTTTGGCAATCTTCATTCCGATAATTTTCATTGGCTTAACTCCGCCAATATTGTCCTGTTGCCGAAGAAGGAGGGCGCGGAGGAGGTCTCCGACTATAGGCCTATTAGCCTCATCCACGCTATTGCGAAGATCATCTCCAAGATGCTCGCTCTTCGTCCTGGGCCCCTTATGAACGACCTTGTCTCCAATGCCCAAAGTGCCTTCATCAAGAAAAGAAGTATCCACGACAATTTCCTCTATGTCAGGAACCTCGCCAGGCGCTTCCATAAAGGGAAGACCCCTGCTCTGCTCTTCAAGCTCGACATTCGCAAGGCGTTTGACTCGGTCCGTTGGGAATACGTTTTGGATCTTCTCCAACGCCAAGGTTTTCCCACCAGATTCCGGAATTGGATTGCCGCCCTGCTGTCCACGGCATCCTCACGTGTGCTCCTAAATGGTGTGGCCCGCCCTCCCATTTCGCATGGTCGTGGCCTTAGACAAGGAGACCCGTTGTCTCCCCTTCTCTTTGTTTTGGCGATCGACCCCCTCACACAAATCTTGGAAAATGCAACTAGAGAAGGCCTTCTTCACAAGCTTCGTGGTAGAGGCACCATTTTGAGAACATCCCTTTATGCGGATGATGCGGCAGTTTTTGTGGTGCCTATCAAGGAGGACATTCAAAATTTCGCGTCCATTCTTCATGCTTTTGGAGAGGTTACGGGTTTTTGCACCAACTTCGACAAGAGTTCTGTGGTCCCAATAAGGTGTGGTGATGTCGATCTTGATGACATCCTTGAGGGCTTACCGGCAAAAAGAGCTAGCTTCCCTTTGCGCTACCTTGGTCTGCCGTTGTCAGCGTGGCGCCTCAAGCGAGTGGACTTCCTTCACCTTGAGGATAAGTGTGCGGGCAAGCTTCCCACTTGGAATGGCAGATATATTGCGACGGCCGATCGGGCTGCTCTCGTCAAGTCCGTCATTGCGTCCCAAGCAATCTACTACTTGACGCCCCTCATCGTTCCTCCAGGCACCTTGGAGTTTATTAACAAAATCCAACGCGCATTCTTGTGGTCGGCGAAAGACAAGACCACCGGTGCTAAATGCAAGGTCAACTGGGAGTTGGTTTGCCGCCCTAAGGAGCAAGGTGGGCTTGGAATCCTTCACTTAGAAAAGTTTGCTACCGCCTTGCGTCTGCGTTGGCCTTGGCTAGAGTGGAAGGACCCCGGAAAAATTTGGGTGGGTCTTGGCAACCCTTGCACCAAAGAGGACATGGATCTTTTCTATGCTGCTACAACCATCTCCGTTGGTAATGGGCTCAAGACCCCCTTTTGGCATGCGCCATGGCTAGATGGGAGGAAACCTAAAGATGTTGCACCTCTCATTTTCGAGCGCTCGAGCATGAAAAATTGTTCCGTCGGAAAGGCTCTGCTCGAGGATTGTTGGGTTGACAATGTGCGCCTTGACGAAAGCTTCGCCACAACCCACTTCTCGCAGTTCGTGGATCTCTGGAGCCTCACCGCAAATGTCCACTTAAACCAGGATGTTGGCGACGAAATCCGTTGGAAGCTCACAGAAAACGGAGAGTATTCGGCCAAATCTGCTTACAAGATGCAATTCATGGGAACCATCACCTCCTACATGTACAAGTCGGTTTGGAGGCCTTGGGCTCCGCCCAAGACGAAGTTCTTTGCCTGGCTTGCAAACCAAAACAGGGTTTGGACGGCCGATCGCCTCGCCAAGAGAGGGTGGCCAAATTGTGGGCTTTGTCCTCTTTGCAAGCAAACACCGGAGTCTCTTGTTCACCTCCTCGTGCACTGTCGCTTCACTCGGAGGATTTGGGATCTTACTAAAAGTTGGCTAGGTCTCCACAACATCAGCACTGGAGATTGGATTAACCTCAGTTTTCCGGATTGGTGGCTACGGATGACCAACGTTACTCCACACCGCAAGGCCATCGCTTCTCTCACCTTGCTTGTCACGTGGGAGGTGTGGAACGAGCGCACCGCTAGGGTGTTTCAAAATAGGAGTGTTCCGTCGTTGGTCGTTTTAGACAAGGTTAAAAATGAGGCTCGCTTGTGAGTCCTCGCGGGTGCCAAATGTTTGGGCAACTTGATACCGCGAGAGTAGTGGGGTTATTTGTTTCGGTCTTGAACTTGCTTTCTTGCAATCCTCTCCTTAATTAATATGCGGGGCAAAGCTTTTGCCTCTTGTTTCAAAAAAAAAAAAGAACACACCATCCAGTACTAGGATACATACAATCTAGTGCAAGACGATTTTGTATATATAAATGCAGTCATGAAAAACTCACATTCAGTGGTCAAGTACCCAAAGGTGCATGTTCCAGTACTAAGAGACGGAGGATTAAGTATCCAAAGGTGCAGATTCTAGTTGTACATGCTTCTTGTAGTACCAGAGATAAGCTTATATCTGATATATGGTACCACCTAAAGGATCATGCTAATATTGTGCTAGCATCTCCAAAAGTCATTCTAAATGAATTTGGATCTCACAAGCCCTCTCGGTGCAGCTTAATGTAAAATAAATCTCAATTTTGTTTCAAGCCTTCTCGGCGCAGCTTAATCTAGAAAATCTTTTTTTTTCTCTCAAAAAAAAAACTGTGTGTATATGAGCTAGCAGTAACTTGCACGTCAGTGTACATCACACATAAAATCCACTTAGCTACAAGTGTCTTCACAATTAGTTGTCCTAAACAGATCCTCTGATTTTGAAGTATCAAGGGTAATAGACCTACATACCAGATCAACGAAAGTAAAAGATAGCCTAGATAGGAAATCATAACAAAAAGCATTATCGTATATTTAGCTATAATATGCAGCTCTCAGGATCTGAATCTGTTGGAATATGTATGCACTATGATACATTTAGCTAGCTGAGAGTGGATGATAGAACAAATGGTATCATTTCGCATGCAAACATACATTTAAAAGTAGAATAAAATGCACAAAGCAAGTTGCAGTGTACCTTGTACTACAACGGCATTAATTGTGCGAGTGGAACTAAATTTCTGAACCTTGTACTACAACGGCATTAATTGTGCAAGTGGAACTAAATTTCTGAACTTTGTACTGCAGCGGTATTAAGCTTGAAAAGTCGTCAGTTGGCAAAGAGTTGATATGCTGATTGTATGCAAGCCAAGATTTTGAGCAATTAGCACCTGAGAACATGAAACAAAATATTCAATCAGAAACTAGAAATCAAGTGGTATGCGTGAGTTGAAACGATACCCTGTGCAAAGGCAAAGGCCGAACAGGTCTATTTTAAACAGCAGCACACAGCCACACATGCACGGCACAAGGTATCTCTGCCTCACAGCCCTCACTGACAATACGCGCACCTAGGTACCCAGCACACACAACCTCATGGCCTCACACCAAATCGTGCGCCTCACTGCCCCCCCCCCCCCCCCCACACACACACACACACAAGGCTCCAGCACAGACCTGCACAAGCCGCTCTGCCCCCAAATCGAACGACAAGAAACGACCTGAGGAAGCAGGGACTACCCGAGGCGGCGAGGTCACGTCGGCGCGAGGACTAGCGGAGGAGAAGTTCCAGGTCGGAGAGAACATGGTATTGCAACTGGTTCTAGGTCGGAGAGAAAAACAGGTGGGAAAAGCAATGGTCCAAGAACTACAGAACATGGTATTGTAACTGGTTCAAACTAACTAGTCCAAAATTTCATAATTTATGGATGATAACCAAGTGTCTAAAAAATCCAAACCATAATTCATGCATGGTCTAGTTAGATAACTGAAAACATGAGGAGTTCAAACTAAAAGACCAGAGAGAAGGTTCGAGAATGCCAACCCATGACAAAAGGTCTCCTTACACAACTGGAGCTTCAAGTATCACCGCCACGAAATCCTGAGAATAGCAGTCGAGAGAAATAAATTAGTTTGCATAGACGGAAGTTCAAATATAAGACATTGAACATATGTGGAAAGTACATGAGTAACTTTGATTTTCCACGGTTAGAATTCCAAAAAGCATTAGAAACATAGCTAACAAAGTATCCATTTGCTTGCTGCATCATATTAAGACTACGTACTAAACCGAAAAACAAAACAGCCACGTTGCATGGTAAATACAGATTTCATCCATGTTCAGGAAAAAAGTATCAGGCTTGTAACAGTACCACTCACAAAGCCACATATCTGAATGGCTCACTTTACAGTTCAAGATAATTAGCTAAGGCCATGAAACAAGAAATCAACTAGCATCAACCAAGACATGAAGAAAACAAAGTAACCCCCAGACAGAGCAAGCAATCAGACACTAGAGAGTGTCCAGCTTGAATTAATTTGTCAGAACGATTGCTGCTAAAAAAAATCTTCATCTGAGTGTAGCAATCCAGTGTATTTAGCTACGTCAGTTCGTCTCGAAAAACATGACGGTCTGATGTACACATTAGAAAAATAATTTTCAATTTTTTCAAGGTTCTGACCAAGGCGCTAAACTGGTACTCCCTCCGTTCCAAATTAGATGACTTCTATTTGTTCACATGTATATCTAGACATGTACACAAATGAAAGTCGTCTAATTTGAAACGGAGGGAGTATAATATTTTAAAACGGAGAGAGACCTGAAGGACTGGGCTATCAACAAAGATCTAGCTCTGGACAGGGGTGCGTGGAAGTTAGCTATCCACGTGCCAGAACCGTGATTTGGTTACGATATCTTTTGGGTTTCAGCTCTAGCCTACCCCAACTTGTTTGGGACTGACAGGCTTTGTTGTTGTTGTTGTTGTTGTTGTATACGAATCATTGGTTCAGCTCAGCTGCTAGTTATTTGTGCCAGTGTATTTAGCTGGTAGCTGCTCGAGCACCTGGTAGTGGCAAAAAAAAAATATACTCTGGCTGGGTGCAACAGGTCATTAGGAGGAGACATTTTCTTATTTGGCTGCTGGGAGGGAAATGGGCTCGTTCGGATCGATGGGCACGCGGACCATCGACACCAACTGCCTCTTTTGAAGAAGTAAAGAAATCTTATAATGTACTCATAGTTGGCCCCCTAATGGAACTTTTGGAATTCAGGTATTCTACTTATGGAGTGGGGTCTTTGGCGGTACACGAGCAGAGCTAGTTCACTGACAGTCAATCGGCTTTAGCTTGAGGCCGCTAGCACACCTTAGTTGGCTTTGTCTTTGTCGCAAGGTATTAACATACTTGGACATGGCTTCCGTTTAAACCTACTGAATCTGACTCAACTTTCCAAACCTACATGGACTAGTCCTACCAAACTGACTCACGTACTAATAGTACACGACCAGACCTACTAGCCATTGGAAAATAAACAATCTAAGTGAAATAGCAGAAGCAATAGTCCACCTAGTCACAATTATTTTCATCAGTTCCAGCAGTTTTTCATGCATTATGAATTCACTACAAATGACAAACCTGGATAGCAACTCTACTAAGCAATTACTTTCCTTCTTCACGACATTATCAATTGTGGACAAATGAACAATGAAACTCTGCAGATTTTAAAGTCATGGGGCTGATAGTCTGATATACCAGGACAAATTAGTTTCACGGTGAAGTGGCATCAAATATCTATCTTCAGTAGCATGCACAACTACATATTATGTTACCAACAGAATGCCTAGAGATTTGTCCATATAAAGATTACAATAAAGTTACCTGAGAAAGACGGTACAGAAAGATGTCTCTTGAAAACTAAACTTCATCCAGAAACAAAGAGTTGTCCTTGCCCTCATTAGATCTGGAATCTTGCATATGTTGAAAGCCGTGCTTGAACTGATTTATAGCCCTAATAAACTACAAACAACAAAAAGTGACACACGGATAAGAATCACTAACTATTCTTTGACTAAATTAGGCAATTGACACCAACAAGCAAATATACTGATAGGAACTCCTCTGCCATCGATTTTAGTTATTTTGAAGGTACCATTGGTCAACTTGTTCGGTTTCCTAGGCTTGCGGTCCCTTTTTTCCTTTGATGGTTGTTCTTCTGCAACATCTTCTTCAGTTAGAGAAGGAGGAGGTGAATCGAAACCATCAGCAGATGAGTCAAAGCTATCAGAAGATTCTTCCATTCCTACAAACAGTTGAACAAACAGGTCAGTCTCATAAACATAGAACAACTAAAATATGAGCAACGGACAAGTATAGGCTGAGGTTTATATTGTACTACCAAGTTCACTATACTCAGTAAGTAACACAACATGTTAATGGCAACAAAAACCTTGCTCGTGAGCTGCTTCGTTGGAGCGGGCAGTCTGCTTAGTATATGAGACATGAGCAAAAAGTTCGGCTACATGAAGAAACAGAAGAAAACCAGTTCCCTGAATATTTCCGTGCCACAGAGTACTGGAGCTAGCTCAAATTTACCATGCATCCATCATGCCCTAATGAGACTAGAAAACAGATGGCTCACATGGTCAGGATCAATATTACAGCAATAGTCTATTCTAGGTGGAAACTCTATTCGATGATGCAAATCATTTTGGACTATACTTCTGCAAGAAAAATAACGAGCAATCATAAAATACTAAACCTAGTACTGTACTTGTAGATATTCTGTATTTCTGTTCCAGGGAACTATGCTGGTTTAAATCATATAGATATGACAAAGAATTAATGGCCTCATATGAGAAAAAACAGAGATATAATGTACATAGACTGCAACCATGTATGAAAATTGTAGATGTGAACTTACAGAGAATTAGACATATATGTAATCTGAAGAAGGTGCATGTATTTTGTTGTCTACGCCCACCGGCACCTGGCCACTCCGTAACCGCCAGGGTGCCCACGCGTCCACCCGGGTGGATCAAGAAGCAGGCGGCTTCCTGGGTGAGTCATTTGCTGGCGTGGTGGAGCAAGACTGAGACGGGTGAGTCATTTGCCGGCATGTATGAATCTCCAGAACACAGATGGCAGAGATCGATGTCTCTCACGAGACAATACTATGTGTTGTTCTACATATATAAGAAAACTAATCCAAAGTATCTTAACCAAAATGTATTTAAGACAAAAGTCCCAAGAGCATAGTCTAGCAAATCAGTGACTTTGGTGACGATACTTGGAGAAGTAAAAACAACTGTAGCAACAAACCACAGAATTAGCTATTAACCACAAAACTAAAATTTGATATTTTACACCTGTATGCAGAAGCTAATGCCATGGTTAGAAGCAATGCAACACTGAATTGACCATGACACTGGAGAAAGACTGTTTTATGTATAGTTTCTGGTAGACAGAGGGCCGAATTCATGCAAAAATAGTTTTGTTTAATCAAGGGTCATTAGCAACATGAATTCTTCATCTCTCAACTTAACCATTCCGATGATATGTACAAAACTTTGCGTACCTGTTTCTAAAACATGATTTAATAGAAAGAGCGTGTCTGCATTAGCTTTCGTACTCGGCTTCTTCACGATCTGCATTAAGGCAAGAAAATTTCAACACATTTGGAGTTACTGAAGCTTTTGAGTTTTGAACCTTTGATTTACCTTGAGCCACCTCTACTCATGTTCATAATCGCAAATGTTGGCTCCCCAGGCTCCAACCAAACCATCACCAAATTGGATATTCCCTTTCCAGTGGCCAACTGCACCCTGTACTAGGATTATGTAAAACCTAAAGCATACTCACCTGAACATAATCATAGGAAGTAGCCTAGTTTGGCAAGAAAAAGGAATTTCACAAAACACAATAGTAGTGAACTGGACCTTAATGCTCCCCAATTTCGAGGTCTGCTCGACGAAAAGAAGGCAATCCTATGGCTAAACTGAAACTGTGTGCTTGCTGCCGCTCTCTCGCACCTGCCTCTAACCGTTGCCACCTATGCATCTATCCTTACAACATCACCTTACATTAGATATAGATATAATCAGAAAAGCAGCTCATTTCATCTTTTCAAATCTCATGCTACAGAGGCAAATCACAAAGCATCCCTAACCAAATTTTAGAGCACCTCCTAAAATATAATAAAGCCTCAATTATCCATTAAACTTAAAGGACCGAATTGCTCCAGATTGAAACCAGAACGAGCAATGAGTGCAGAAGCCACGGGAACTTTACTGCTGGAGAATTTTTTGAAGAAAGGACATAATAAATTCCAGCAGCATTCTGTCTGTACATTTTCAGGGGGGAACAACTTTACTGTCCTTGGCACTTAAGAAGGTGCAACCTTACCTTTACTATCTACAAATAAGGTGTCCCATCTCATTGCCGACATTCCAAGATTTTTTCGGGACCAGCATAATCGTTAAAAAATAGTTTCTTAACATATTATTTTCCTTTTTGAGCAGTGATAGAAATACTTTTATTGCTAGAGCACATACAACATACTAGAAGGAGCAAAAGCATACAAAATCTCTGCATTTCCCAGAACAGGCGTACAAGAAAATAGCTCAGCAGGTTCTACGCAATTGATAGGAGAAGCAAACTTTTTATTGCCAGAAATCATAATTTACATCCAGAGACCATAGTACCGGACGGACTTAGTATGCATTGCATACAACGAGCTAGTTCCTACACCCAGAACGCTACAGGAGAGAACAACGGGGAATGCTTTGACACGGTATAGGAGTTAGTGACGCGGTTCATCATTTGCAGCTCTCCCTTATGACTGTACTTCAGACTGAACGTGGTGATGTGAAGAATGCAACCATCACGGGCACCGGAAGTATTATAGCGCACCACACAATCCACAAAGCAAAACTTGGCGTTTCCCATGTGTGTGAGAGAAGGCATTGGTGCTGGAAGTTTGCTGTTAGGGGGCTCGCGGGACAACCTTTCCTTGACCATCTTGCAGTCCGGCTGCGACTGGCTGGTGCTGGAGCGGGAGGCAACTTGGCAAGAGCAAATGTAGCCATCCTTGTTAAGCCCAACCCATGCATCCAGCATGGTGTCAAAGTAGCCTTGGTCCTCGAAAGGCAAGGACCATTCCCCGTGCGACCTCCACTGGCAGTGCTTGGTGTCGAAGGAAAAGGTTCAAATGGGAATGCGTTTGTAGTTGGTCTGCGCTGAGAAGAAGATGGTGTGCCCATCTTTGTGCAAGGCATAGGCGGTGATGACATTGTTACGGGTGAAGGGCCACGGCGAGGGCATGCTTTGCCAGCACCAGTCCATGGTTGGCCTTGAAGCCCATGGATCATCGTTGTCAGTGGGTGCCCACGACATGACCTTCAAGAATTGCTGCGGGTTCTTAATGAGACGTCGGAATGCATACAGCATATTGGCGGTAGCAATACACCTGTAGTTGTCACCTAGCAGTGATTCCGGGATGGGAGGGCCAACAGCCAGCCCTGCTGCCTCTGCATCGTAAACAAGAGTGGGGGTCTGTGCGCAACGTGGGTTGGTGGTGATAAAGATGTTGCTGCCCATGGCAGCGAAGATCATGCGATTGCCAGTTATAGGTGTGATTATCCGGAGGACGCCAGGCTCCCTGAGGTCAGAGTCGTTGTCATGGTCAATCTTATGGATGGTGAAGCCTTTGCTCCAGTCATCCAGCACCAGATAGAGATGCTTCTGCCTCTCCAACCTTTTACGGGTGCGCTGCTCACAGTAGCTGTCCTCCCTCTGCTGCCGCTTACCTCCAATCACCTCCCGGCTATCAATTCTCATCCCGTCTAAAGATGGGATTTTTCTCTCGCAACAAGATTGATGGAGATCTGATCTGAAATAGGGCTGGCTTGCAATCGATATCTGGATGTAATCTTAAAATCTGCCAACAGACAAATATCCCTCTTAAGTAGTATCAGATTCTACGATTGGGTTGATTGATTAGAGCTCCCTTTATCGGGGCTCTAGCTAGTCGCAATCGAACTCGGAAAGGGATCCAATCGGGAAAAAGGTGGGCACGTACCTCCTCAGAATCCGAGCCGGAAACTGTCGAATAAAACCAACCGATTGGGGCGCGTAGGGAGGAGAGGCGCTTGGGACAGGCCGAATCAGACGGGGAGGGGGGAGCGGTGGAAGTTGGAGATAGCGGCGCTATGAGTTTGGGGGCGGAGGTGGAATCAGACGCAGGCGGCGGCGGCGCGTCGGGTGGCGACTCGGGCGGAATTGGAACGTTCCGGACAAAACTGGCCCACGGCCCATCCCGTGGTGATCCCCGTTTATTTGGCGGGCTATAAACGGGCCGGCCTGGGCACGCTTAGCCCTCCTTATGGGCCAAGTTTGGGTCACGTGCCCGTTTTGCCACTTAGGGCCTGTTCGGCAACCCTCTAGCAGCCAGCTTCTCAAACTCCACCGTTGGAGTTGAGCCGAACGCTCTAACTCCATGGAGTTGAGAAGAAGAAGCTCGCTGCTCTTCTAGTGTAAAATTTGTGGAGTTGAGAAGCTAGGCTTTTGGAGATCCAGGAATGAGAGAAGCTGGAGTTGGTTGAAATTGCAGCGATGTTGCCACCGCCAAGTGAACAGCGACATACCGATTCGAGCGCATCTTCCCCCCGAACAGCGGAACAGCCTCTTTCTCTCTCCCAATCCCAGTCCTAGCACCACCGCGAACGCACAACCGACGCTGCCATAGTTCGGGGAGCTTGTGCTCGACCTCGACCCTGGAGAAGTTGGCCTCTGCCGCTGGCGCCTACCCGGTGACGCCGTCGAGGTCCGCGCGCATACTGCAGCCAAGGCAACGGCACATCGCGCCGTGGCGAACGCATGTATACATGTACGTCTTGGTGGGGCTCCTTCATGTCGCCATTGTCTACCAGTACGTTTCCTGCTTCTCGGCTTCGCGGCCGCCGGCGTGCACCCGACGCATGCATCAACCTTTCTGGACAGCCGCACCTTTGGGAGCTCATCCTCGACCCATGAGTTGTGAGCAGCTGGTCGACGGCGAGATGGGAGTCACCGTGAGGACTGGGCGCGGAGGACAGCGTTGACCAGCTAGCGGTTGAACAGCCTGAGCCCTCTCGTCGTGTGTGATGGCAACGTGAGGGAGTTGTGTACGTGGTCTGTTCATGGATTGCGGGTAGTTTAATTGGTGAGAGATGAGATGGACACTAATTTGCGTTCATAAGGGAGTACTTGGTTACGAGCTAGAAGCTGCCCTGCCGAACAAAACTTGGCTCCTGGAATTTTTAGGCGGAGTTGGAAGCTGGCGGTGGAGTTGAGTTATGAGGATTTGACGACGGTGGAGGGTTACCGAACATGCCCTTATTGATTACTAGTTGACATGTACGTGCAATGCACGTTATAACGATTAAAGGGGGCAATTTACAAGTACGACACAACTGTATCAGGGTCCATGTGGATTAGTTCTTCTATAGATTCTAAATTTCATATTGCAAAGAGAACTATAATTATGTAAGTATTATGGAGCGCACACAGCTCAGGAAGAAGCTTCACGAAGTGGTGCGCTGCGATAAAAGACGTGCTCCTTGAGTAATAAAGTCGTGCTCTTTGAGTGTCTTGTCAGCACAAATTTTGTCATATCCTCAATGTCACACACGCACATCCTTCTGCACGACCTTCATTGGCGGAACCGCCTCGGACATCATCGCACGCATTTAGAGGGAGAAGAAGAAGAAGAAGAACACTCATGTAAAGGGAAAAGAGGAAGAGCGCACATAATAGGTAGTGCAAATGAAAGTTGTCGCCATCCTCGTTGTCACGGAATATGCCCTTAGCCCCACAAAATTCAGTGTGGCGTTCACCGAAGCTACATCCCCATGCAAAGATGGAGGACCTTCAGAAACCTTCCGGTAGATCAGAGGCGCCACACCGACAATTGCATCTCGCCGATTAGAAGGATGATCGGAGGGACGCGGTGGCGCCCCCACCCGAGGCGACAGAGCCTGATGGTTGGAACACGCCAGCGGAGGGCAGGACGGCAGATCAGACGCACAACAGTCCTTGAAAGACAAATTAGCGGTATCTTTAAATTTACTATGCTCCCTAAGTATGGAGACACCACAATCAATTGAGGTCTCAATTTGCAATTTGTACTTCAATTTTGACTTGGTCCGAGTGTTCTGTCCTATGGGCCTTTATTTGTGCGACAGACTGATCTGAGGGCCCGATAGGTCGAGAGATATTCGCTGGAAAAGGGCTGCGTGGCGGCTGGAGGGTTCCCCTACGCCACGCGTCGTATCCTTTTGGTCGATGGCTGCCAGGGAGAGGAGGGGATGGAAGCCTAGGTCCTATGCGCCGCAAGTTCAGTAGTTGCTTCGATTTTTTTGCCTGGCATGCTCGCCGGTGAGGGTGGCTTCTTGGGTTGCGCTTCTCAAGGATGGCGGGACATGCTGCCTGTCGGAATGCTCCCTGCTTTCCACGGTTGCTCCAAGGTAGGTACCAATTCATGAATCCGTTTGTTTTCTGGGATTGATTTCTATGTCTGATTTTGCTGAGTTGGTGGTGATACTAATATGTACGTATGGTGTTTCTAGATTTGTTTTGATAGGGAAAGAACGACTGGTACATCGTAGAGGCGTTCATGACCACGCGAAGGACAAGGCCACTGATGTATGTTTTGGAGATTATGCGCCTCTCCGCCAAGGTTATTTGTGCTTGTGCGTGTGGGTTATCAATGCTCCTTGCCGTTAGTGGTATTTGTGGGTTATCGCCGTATCCGTGATTCTGCCCCGGCCACGGAGCGTGGCGATTGTGGCGTCCTTGGTGAATCCGGGCGCCGTGTACGGGGAGCAACAGCGAGGCTGGTGGCGGAAGCCTCAATGAATTTGGGAAAATCTGCGGGGAGCAGCGGCCAGCGGCGGGCTCTCTAATTATCCCACATCCGTGTATGTGTTTTTTTTGTGCATGTTCATCGGCGTCTTGATGGTGCAGTGAGGGCTGGTAGGATCCTATGTTGTTCTAAGGCTATTTGATTTTGTGACTGGGTCACTCGGTCGTCTCCTGGTTAGGGATTCATTGCAAAGCTCATCCAACTTTATCTTACAAAACACATTCGACAACTATGGCCGGTCTATCAGCAATTCAGCACAGCACCCACTCAACTCTTGCGGCAAGGCCTTGGAAATCTCACCCTACTTGGAATTTCACAAAGAAACCAAATAACTCAGGAGCACCATAGTTGTTGTAAGGAGTGCAAATGCAGAAGAGCCGCTGATGGATTGCGTTCATGTATCTTTTGAACTAAATACTGATCACTTGTTTCTTTTCTAAATTAAGGACCTCTTTTTTAGCCTGTAGGTCTTAGAGATCTTTGGGTGAGTGAGATATCCTTGATAGTTATTATCTTAGATGTAGCAACGAAATGTTCCAAATATCATGTTTGCCCATGTTTGGTTAACTTCTGGATGGTTACTCAAGTCATTTAGATGAAAGAGATTTTTTGGAGGATAAGAGTTGGTTTTGCAAGATTTACCCTTTTGTGTACTGGTTGGCTCTTCATATGTATGACCCTACACTTGCTTATTAGTTTTCTCTAAATTATTTGAATTTCTGAGTTACCAGTATCTGTACTATTAGTGTCAAATTCCTTAAATACTGTTTTTCTGACTAATCAATACATGGTTGTTCCGCGGGGCATTTTAAACGAGTGTTTTAGATAGCCGGCTATAGCCTGACTATATCATGTTGGGAGACCTCAGACTACGACTATGCCATTTGTAGGTTAAATGAGAAAAAACTGCTAATAACTGGCTATAGCCCTATTTAGCCTCTATTTTATCCGCTAAAGTCCCTGTTTTCTTAATTTTTCTCTTCTTTTTTCTCTTTCTATTCAATCTGATTCAATATTACTTATGAGTTGAATAGTTGAATATTTATTTGGGTTAAATAGTTGAATGAGTTATAGATCAAATCATGTAGTTTACTTCTCTCTTTGTTGGCAAAATATGACTAATATTTTCTTTGTTTTTTAAAAACGGTTAAATGGATTAGCCGCTATAGCCTAGGCTATAACCTTTCTTAGCTTCTGAAAATGTCGAGACTAAATGAAATAGCCGGCTATTTTAAACATTGTTTTAAACAGATAATACTTTGGTTTCATGTTTGTTTTTTAGATAAAAGGCCACGGCCCGATTTTATAAATAAAGCCAATCTTGATTTCATTTTTGTTTGAATACCGAGTTAATATTGATCTCCAGGTAATCAGTTTTGTGATAGTAGGTGGTGGTGCTACTAGGTTGATGAACATACAAAGTGGATGCTAAGTGTTTGATTTCAGTTAGAGAGAAAGCTAAGATGAAATTGGCTACCAAATTATTGATCCAGTAATGATGGAATTAACAAAGTCAATTAATTATCATGAACTTGTGCAATGAGAGGAAGTCATGACGTCGACACTTTTGTTGGTTTTTCTAGATTTTGTAGTCAGTTTGTAGATAAGTGTAATAAGTCAGTAGTGAATTTCTTCCTTGCACAAATTTAGTTTACTTACTTATCTGCTGTACTATCCTTACCATGCTTACTCTTCTCCAAAATGTGCTAATATTGTGTACCCTTTTCACCATGAACTGTGTGAATGTGAAGCAACATTGATATAAATGCAGGTTGTAAGAAGAAAATTCCTTGTTTTTTTGTTTGGTGTGATCATAGCATATATATGCATCTATTACTCTTTCTCATACAGTATGTGCTTGCACTATCTGATATATTTTTGCTGACCTATTTAGTATGTTGTGCTGTAGTCCGGAGCGGTGGACCCACAGGATTACTCTTTCTTATACAGTATGTCCAATTAGTTAAGCTCCAGATTCCACCGGACATCTTGCTGCTTGATCCACAGGATGCAGTGACGATTAAAGAGTAATCATTAGAGACACGGTATGTTAGTTGTAATTTTGTCTTTTTGCGTCATTGTACCGAATGATCGCGGATAACATTGGCGCTTGCAAAGAGTTGTGAATGCACAAACTTTAAATTTCTTCGAACAACCTTGGCATGTGTATGTTAACCTTGGCATATATATGTATGCATACTTGCAGACTTACAATTTTCTTTATGAGAAATGACCCTCGCAAATGCGAGGCCTTCCTCTTTAGTGTGTTGAGAGTGTTATGGATGGGCTTTATAGGCACTCATATCATGCAACTACAAACAATCTATAGACACTACAAATATTTATGTAAACAAATATCACTTGTGTAGTACAAATCTTTCCTTTTATTTATTTGTGGCTAAATGATTATTATGACATTTCTATAAACAACATACATTGATGTACATATATACCATTCACGAGCGGGGGCATCTTTATGACTATATCTAAAAAATCACAACAAATTGATATTCCCAAGTGTACTTAAACGTATCATACTCAATATACTTCCATTATAACAACATCGTCCTACTATTGTTTAAGGAGCTAATTATTTGTTAGACTAGAAATGTACATCTTTCTCCTGATTTAAACATTTTACGTTTGAGGAAACACACCAATCCAAACACGATCCACTTGATGGAAGCACAAAATAACCCCATGTACCATCATTGGAGAATTGTTGCTATCTAAGCTGTAAGGATTAGAGCATGATGAGCGCATGGTTCATTTAGGTACACTGATGAAGATCTATTAGCTGTGATATGCTTACGAATAACTATTGATCATCTACTAGCTATGATGTGTTTAAAATTATTAAGATCCACTTGTTATGATAAATTTAGTTACAATTATGATAATTGATTTCACCTTTTTAGATTTGTATATGCTCGATATATCAGATGTTCTCTACCAATAAAATTAGGTAGACTCATTGATGGACAACTATTTTCTTTTGTATGAGAAATTCAATCATATCTCTTTCTTTGCAATGGCTAGAAAGTTTAATCATGTTTGTGATATATTTTCCTCATAAGCAATTGCATTTGAAAAGATTTTGTGTTGCATAAATCCAGAAATGTTAAGCATCTTTCTTCAGTCATAACAATAAGTCGTGAAGACTGAAGGACAACATTTTAATAAAAAACAACTTTAATTTTTTTAGCAAAGTATTATGATTTACACTCTTAATTATTAATATATATGTCCTTTTAATACATATTCAAGTATGTGTATAAATCAGATTATGTATTATATCCTACCATGCATCTTTCTTGCCACGTTCAGTGTATTTAGCCTTGTGCCAGTTGTAGCATGCACGTCTAAAATGAAAACAGTCTCTATCAATGTGATTTGATATTTGCTTTCCACATAAAAATGGATTGCATCAATACGTAGTTACATAACATGTAATAAATATGATATTTATATTATATGAGTTTTGATTTCTTATTAAACTCTAGCTTGAAATTATATATATAATTATCAAAATATTTTGGATGTTGTGTATTAATTTTATGCCTTTATTACATTGGGTTAAATTTAGATCGTGAAGTGCCTACTTTGTGCTCCAGGAACCAAAAAGAGAATGAAAATGAATTCGAAAGGTACACGTATACATGGACTAAGGAAGCTGCATCGTTCTGATTATATAGGGAAACACACACTATTTGTTTTTGTGAGGGGAAGAACACATATGTTTTGTTGACATGGAAGGACACACGTGTTAGCTTCGTGGACTATTGAGGTGGGTTATATAAATCCTAAAGAAACCCTACGACGATTACCAGCACCACCATGGCTTAGGTTAATTTACCAAAGAGCTGGGCCTATATCGACCTTAGTGTATTTAGCATGTAAGTATTTTTCCAAGGAAATTATTCTATCCAAGCCATTAAATTTTACTTAATTGTAAGGGTACACTTGATAAATAGTTAGATGTGTTTCTGTGTTTTCTAAGAATTTCTGGAAAAAATATATTTTTCTTTCGTAGTTTATTTTTAGTATATAGTGGATAGATATATGTTTTTTCATTCCTGATCTACTGATGTCCATATAACATAATGTATTAGTAGTTTCTAATTTTGAAAATGTAAAGCTAGCACAACGGTTATAATTTAGTTTAAAGTTCGATTGCCTTTCCATGGAACATCTGATAATTAGTTAACCACTAGGCTTGCACCGACTAATTTGTTACCATTTGATTTTTTTTTTTGTGTAATCTATTCTCGTAAACTGGTCTGCAAGTTCTATTTACCTATTGCGCTGCCAAGTACATCATACAATGGCATTAGGTGCATCTGTGCAGTAATTCCGTATGGCAAGCACATATGAATCTATCAAATGTGTGACATATGCTCTCCAACTAAATAATTTTGTTGTTTTGGCATACTTGTCTAATTAGAAACTAATCTTCTTCATGAAAAACAAAACAAAAGTTGTTGTACTACATGTTGGAAGTCACTTGGTATATGTTGGTACATTATTTCTAGGCTACATTTCCCATGGGATTCCTCTTCATATAAAAAATGAGAGAAGATTTAACATGTATAGCGCACATTGTTTCTTTCCTTAATTATTGTTCAAATGTCTCCAAATAGAAGTAATATATTGGACAAACGTGGTGGACCGTGTCATGGTGATTGATCATGCATTGGTCATAACAATCAATTGAACGTGCATTGTTTCCAGGTCATTTCAAACGGTTGTGAATTTCTAAGGACTTATTCAGCGTTTTGCAGGACCGTTTTGAGAGAGAACCTATTAAGTTCATGGGCATTGTGATTCAATTTATTTACAATCTTATTTTACATAATCGTCAGGGTCTTTGGTGTCTCTATAAATATATATTTGATATCTACACCAAGTGCTCACCACTGGTTTGCATGCTTAGATTGTTTGTTTAGAAGATAATTGTCTTTAACCTAGATGTCCAGGTAAATGCGATGAATGGGGGATGATTCCATCTATTCCCATTCTTTGTCTTGCATGTGTGTAGTTATTAATGCAAGTGGTAGGTTTGGGGATGCTGTTGTGAGGCATGTCCTATTTGATGACCTTGAGTTATTTATTTTTACTTTTTGTAAGTCAAAATTTTCAAAACTATAAATAATTAATAATAATGGATGGTTGCAATAACCGATGCAAATGCTTGGGGTTTATCATTCGTTTTAAAAAAATGTTTTTACTTTTCATCTTGTAGGTAAGAAGTTTGTTATTTTCAAGTAATGGAGTGTAACAGCAAGTTATTTTGTTATTTTCAAGTAATGAAGTGTAACAGCAAGTGTTTTACTCCTGTCTATTTGTGGTGGTTGTGTATTGTATACATTGTGTTGTAAATTATCACCGAATTTTTTTATGACAATAATAGTGGTAGATCCTCCGATTAGAACACGTTGAAATTATGCATCTCAATGTAGTAGTGTTGTTTGCAAATCAAAAAATGAACAATAAGTTTAAATTAAGTATGCCCAATATAATCACTCTAGAGACAACCGACGCAGCAAAGCGCGTGAAACGCTTCTAGTAAAGTCTATAACAGATTGAAATCTTACTTCACAAGCTTAGAATCTTGAAACCATTTTATCGTATGACGGTGTCTTTAATCCATTTTATCATACGATGCCTGTTCACACACTAAACATACTAGAATCTACTAATCATTTTTTTCTTAGTACTTATCAAGCATTAGTTGTGCACGATTCGAGTACGTGCAGAATGTTCGATACTCATTATTTTCAACCTATCACTTTTCCTTGGCACAAAAATAAATAAAATAATCTATTACCCTTTTGTCTTTCACGTGTTCTTCCGATGACCACAAATTAACTCATGATTTCGTAGCTCCATTTTTTTTGGTACCGTGCGGGATTTTTTTAACCTTGCTCGTCTCTAACTACTTCGCTTCCAAAGTTCTAGCAGAAGCCAGCCCCTAGTACTATGGATGTATTTTTGATTTAGCAAAGTTTCTATTGGCCTTAATTAAAACAAGACATGTAAAGAGGCCAGTGACAAACAGTTAGACGATATCAGAATACGTACTTACGCATCCTACCATTTTAGGATGAGAACCTAAGCAACACAGTACCATGGCTCCCCAACGTCTCTCTCGACACCACGCTCCCCCCTCCAACGTTCGAATCCCTGGCGGCCACCGTCCACCTCCACAACCCCTCCCGTCGGCCGGCCACTCCAGCTCCCGACGGCCAGATAACGTCCCTCATCGGCCGCCAGCTGGTTCCAGTGATCCGATAACTGTTGTTTCCTCGGCGTCATCTGCCCCCTTCCCGGGCCGTGCGAGACCGGCCGAGGCGGATCTGGATCCTGACGGTGACGGTTGGATTGAGGTCAGGAACCGCCGCTGTCAACGTCGTCTACAACCGGCCCCCGTCGCTCCTCCGCGGACAGCTGTCCCCAGGCATAGGATTCGCCGGTGGTTGGAAGGGCTCTGCTTTAAATGCTTGGAACCGGGCCACTTTAAAGGGCAGTGCTCCGGCGAGATTCGCTGTCATCGCTGTTGGCTCACGGGTCATATTGCTCGCAAGTGCCCTCCTCCCACCGCCCCCACCCACTCAGCCCCTCTCAGATCTGCATCTCACCGCCAGCCACCGCCGCCGCTCAAGGACATGGCTCACTATCCTCCGCTGGCCCGCGACCGCTTCCCAGGGGAAATACTCACCCATGGGGACCCGGATCTGCGGCCAGAGAGAGGAGGAGGCATCATCTCTCGCACGGAGGGAATGGAGGCGCTGGAGGAGGATTTCCGCAACCGGGCGCTGCTCGCCTCGGTGCAAGGAAGAAGACCAGCGGTGTCACCGCTGGCGATTGTGCAGGCCCTGGAGCGGATCTGCGGGGTGGAGGAGAGGCATGTCAAGGTGGAAGTCTCCTATCCCGCGGATTTCTTCATCACGTTCGCGTCCACGGGCGATTGCGACCGGGTTCTGGCCAGTAACGGTTCCTTCCGTTGTGCCGGCGCCCCGATTGCCTTCCGACGGTGGTACAGGAGTGACCAGGCATCCAGTGGCAAGCTCACCTTCTTCTGCAAGATGGGCATTGAAGGCCTACCCAACAATGCTTGGGAATGGGGGCGGTGAGCCAGCTCATTAACCTGCTGGGAGGGCAATTGGTGGAGATTCTCCCGGCGGACGACCGCTGGCAGCTGGAGGTGACGTCTTGGATGAGGAATCCATCTGGGATCCCCAGGATCTACGACTTGGAGGTGCCTGAGCCGGTGGGATTGCCCAATTCTATCGATCCGGACCTCCCCTGGTTGCCCTCTTCGCCTGCTCCCCCAACTGAGCGCCTCACCCTGGTTCATCACCTCACAATCCATGTGCTGGACGTGGTCGACCGCACTGTGCCGTACATGGAGCTGCGGCCCGACTACTAACCTGACGAAGACGAAGACCTGACCAGGAGGCACGACTACTTGCGTTGCTGCTACAGAGGAAGGGTGGATGGCACCGACATGGGGGACTCCCCTCGCACCGGTGGCCATCCCTTCGGCGGCCCCGGTGGTCTCGGCATGGCTGGCGGCTGGGGTGGCAATAGGATGCACGGCCTACTCGCGCCCGCGGGCAGACGGGCATGGTCCTTGCCCAGGGCTGGTGACCCGCGGGATTCAGACTCCGCCCAGGCCGTCGCGAACCCACGGAGGGGGATGGCGGCGGCCACCGATCCCTCTGCGTTGGTGGGCAGCTCCGACCCACGGCACGGTATGGAGGGGGGAAACCTCGAAGCAGGATCCGTCTCCCCTGCTACGACTGTCTCCGGCTCGGCGGCGCTCGGGGACACGCCAGCCTTGCCCTGGTCGTCGGCTTCGACGGTGATCGGCTCGGACGCGCGGGTGGTCACGCCTCTCGGTGCCAAGGGGGTCCTGGTCTGCGCGCCTTCGCCACGCAAACTCTGCTTCAGCCCGGGCTTTACCGATCAGTATGGTACTGCATCTGAGAAGACTGCAAGTCCAACCTCCACTGGGGGGCGTCCATCTCACCCGGGTGAGGACTCTGCGGAGAGGCAGCGGAGCGTGGCGGTCATGGATCAAGTGGAGATGGGTTCCGCCGGCGACGGCTCTCCGGTGGAAGAAAAGATGCATCATCTCAACACGCCGACAGAGGAGGCCAAGAGCAATACCACTAGTCCGGCGCGCACCCCATTGGCCGTCCCGCTGGCTGAGCACTAGCTTGTTTCTTCGGCGGCGGTCTCGCCACCTCCTGGATGGACTTTTGGGCCGGTGCCTACGGCTGACGCCTTCGATGTTGTGGTCTGCTCGGCCCCGGCCCCGTCCATCCTGGGGCTGAGACCAACGAGATCGGTCCTGGCGCGGAAGAATAAGACTATCCCGCCGGATTTCGTACCAAGAAGGAGTGCAAGAATCTGCAAGACCAACGACGGCACAAACAAGGGACCGGTAGTGAAAGCCCAGACGGTCCTCCTGAGAAGAATGGGTTTCCTGGAAGCGGAAGAGAAACTATCTGACGAAGCCATGGATGAGTATCTCAAGCTGTTCGACAAGCCTCTCGCTCCACAACACATAAAGGCGATCACCACGCTCTTCGCACCGGACTCGGTGGACTTTGATGAGCCAGCCTTTGGAGGCATGGGTGCCCTGTCCCTACCGAAGTGTGTGGAGCCCTGTGGTGCTTAGCTGCCGGGCTTGCACATCGGTGGTCTTTAGCTTTATTTACTATGTCAGTAGAAATTGTGGCTTGGAATGTTAGGGGCCTCAATAATTCGGCAAGGCGTAGCGCCGTTTGTATGTTCCTTCGAACCCTGAATGTCTCATTGGTGTGTCTGCAAGAATCGAAGCTTGCTTTGGTCGATGCTTCGGTGGTTTATCAATCTATGGGACCTGCGTTTGATGGCTTTGATTACTTACCTGCTATTGGTACTAGGGGGGCATTCTGTTGGCATGGAGATCGGACAGGCTGAACGTTTCCCTGCTGCACAAAGGTGAGTTTTCTATCACGGTGAAGGTACTTTCCTTGGCTGATGGAAAAGAATAGGCCTCCACGACAGTCTACGGACCTCAAGAGAATGATGAAAAAGCATGGTTTTTGGAGGAGCTTGAGAGGTTTGGGGACATGATTAACTTGCCATGGATTCTCAATGGTGATTTTAACATGGTCTGCAATGCGGAGGAACGCAACACCGGCAGAACTAACAGGAGGATGTCCAACAGATTCAGGCACTCGATCAATAGGTTGGGGTTGCATGACATGCCGCTGATGGGCAGAAGGTTCACATGGTGTAACCAACATGCCAACTCAGTGATGGCTAAGCTGGACAGAGTGTTGTTCAATAATGATTGGGAAGACACTTATCCGATCAGCGATCTCACGCCCCTTAGCTCCAATATTTCGGATCACTGCCCAATTTTGTTAACCTGTTCGGATGCTCGGCCGAGAGTTCACAGATTTCGTTTTGAGAATTTTTGGCGCAAGATGGAGGGGTTCCAGGATATTGTTCGAGCGGCATGGGATGGCTCACCTGTCGAACCTGACCCCATCAAGACTTTCTGCCTCAAGTTGCAACACACGGCTAAGGCTTTGCGGAGCTGGGGACAGCGGAAGCAGAATTGGTTCCAGACTCTCACCATGATTGCTAATGAGATCATTCTCAGGTTGGATGGAGCGCAGGAGACTAGACCCTTGTCCAAGGAAGAGAGAAAGTTGAGAGCTCTTCTAAGGGGGAAATGCTTAGCCTTGGCTTCTCTTGAGAGGGTCCGCTTACGGCAACGGGCGAGAGTCCATGACCTGCGAGAGGGTGATGCTAACACCAAATATTTTCACATGAAGGCAAATGGGCGAAGACGAAAGCATAAAATCCCTTTCCTAACCAATGGTGGGCGGACAACAGCCTCAGCGGAAGAGAAGCTTGATCTTGCTCGTAATTTCTTTGTGGGTTTAATGGGAACGCCAGTTCGATCCTCCAGGAAGCTGGACTGGAGCGCAGTACATCTGAATTCCCTTTCGAGTGAGGAGGCGAGGGCCCTGGAGGCTGACTTCACAGAGAAGGAGGTTCGTAAGGTGGTGATGGAGATGCCGACCGATAAGGCGCCGGGACCGGATGGCTTCTCAGGCTTGTTCTATAAGGTTTGCTGGGATATCATCAAAGTTGACCTGATGGCGGTCATGAAGGCGCTGCAGGAGGGCCGTTTTGCACACTTTGGGCGTCTCAATTCTTCCATTATGACGCTGCTTCCCAAGAAAGACTGCTCTATGGCGATTACGGACTTCATACCTATCAATTTGATTCACTCCGCGGCAAAGTTATTCGCCAAGATTCTGGCGAACAGAGTGTCAGTTTATTTGCCTTCCTTGGTCTCGCAGGCCCAGAGTGCATTCATTAGCAGAAGAAGCATTCAAGAAAATTTCAAATTTGTGAGAAACACGGCTAAATGGTTACACAAGAGGAGGGTTCCATCTGTGTTGTTGAAGATTGACATATCCAAAGCCTTCGACACCCTTTCCTGGGATTTCTTGTTGCAGATTTTGACACATAGGGGCTTTGGAAGGAAGTGGAGGTCTTGGATCTGTGGTCTACTGGGCTCGGCATCCACATCGATTCTGATCAACGGGGAGTTAAGTGATTCTTTCACTTTGGAAAGGGGGGTGAGGCAGGGAGACCCCCTCTCGCCTGCTTTATTCATCCTTGCGATGGATGCGCTGCAGTCGCTTCTTCACACGGCTGTCCGCGGTGGTTACCTACTGGATTTGGGACTCCCCCCGAAGACTCCTAGGACTTCCATCTTCGCTGACGATGCGATCCTTTTCTTCACGCCATCCCCGAATGATCTCACGGTTATCTCCCACGCATTATGCATTTTTGGAGAAGTTTCTGGGCTGAGGATAAATCTGGAAAAGAGCACTATTAGTTGTATTGGTTGTGAAGAGGAGAGAGCACAATCTGTGGCGTCACATTTCAGGTGCTTGAAGAGGAATTTTCCAATCCAATATTTGGGCCTTCCGCTCTCAATATACAGACTCAAGAGACAAGATATCCTCCCTCTGGCGACAAGGTCTCTATCAAGTTGAAAGGGTGGAAACCAAAGCTTCTGGCTCCTGCTGGAAGACTCACCTTGACCAGCTCGGTGTTAATGGAACTACCTCTCCATTTCCTTTCGGTCCTACCTTTGCCGGCGTGGGCAATCGACGCTATTAACAAGAAATGTAGAGGCTTCATTTGGAAAGGGGAGGAGAGGATTAATGGTGGTCATTGCCTGCTACCTTGGACACGGGTCTGTATGCCCAAAAGGCTGGGAGGTCTCGGGTTGATCAACTTGAAATGGGAAGGTTTTGCCCTCCGCTGTCGTTGGCCTTGCCTAAAATGGAAGGATGACGAAAGGCTGTGGAAGTTACTACCTGATCATACGGAGAGAGAGGTCTGTGCCCTATGCAAAGCGGCTACCGTTGTGACCCTGGGAGACGGCAGAGTTGCGAGGTTTTGGATTGACAAATGGCTACCTGACGGCAGCTCAATTGCGGACTCGGCTCCTATACTCTTCTCTTTCGTCACCGACCGGGGCAAGTCTGTCAAGGAGGCACTCATCAACCACAACTGGGTAAGGGATATCTCCGGGGGTCTGTCCGTGCAGGCCATGTCCCAATACCTTGTCATTTGGGACTTGGCGCACGGAGTAACACTGTAGCCGAGGGAGGAAGACAAGCTGATTTGGAAAATGAATGGGGACAACCACTTCTCGATAAAGAGCGCATACAACCTGTTCTTCATGGCCAACGTGCCTTTTGCGTGCAGCAAGATGATTTGGAAATCCAAAGCCCCCCCGCGACAGAAATTCTTCATGTGGCTAGCGGTACACCGGAGATGTCTTACAGCCGACAACCTGGAGAAAAGAGGATGACCGTCTAATGGCACATGCCCGCTGTGTTGCTCGGCACCAGAGGACTGCAGTCACCTTTTCGTCCATTGCGGATACACTCAACAAATTTGGGACCTCTTTCGTTCTTGGTGCAGAGCGGAATTTACCATACCAGGGCCAAACTTTACATCCACGGAGGAATGGTGGCTCAGAGTTCACAAGGAAATCGACAAGCCGTTGAGAAGAAACTTTGATACTCTGATTATTCTGGTCCACTGGAGAATTTGGAAAGAGAGGAATGCCAGAATCTTCGACAAGGTGGCATCTTCGACGAACAGGGTTCTAGACGTTATTAGGGAGGACATTTTAGCTTGAAAGGCAGTTGGGTGCATAGTGGATCTAACCTAGTTTGCAACATATGCCTACTACGCCGGGCTTGTAATGTCGAAGCTCTCGCTTCAGTCTCTGGCCTTTCGGTTCTAGTCCGCCTAGACCGTAGGGCTCTGTATGCTGTACTCTCTTTCTCCCTTAATTAAATTCGGCCAAAGGCCCTTCGATAGAATACGTACTTCATTGTTTGCTTCTAGATCGACGGATCGGCCTAGTCGGCGCCGCGGTGGCGGCGACGGCGGAGATATAGGCAGCTGTTGTATATAGGGAAGCCAGGTCGTGACCATTCATCTACCATCCATGAGTTTCATCGTTACAGCCTAGTAGTTGCTTGTACACGGATTATGGTAATTAGGGATTAAAGAGGAGAAGGACACGTCCTACAGTTTAACTGTAATACTATGTCCGTGCCTGTTCAAGCTACGGAGTCTTCACGACATCAAATTGCCGCATTGTTGATAGCTCAACATTGAAGCGATCTTGTCCATCGGATCCAATTAGTTTGACGGTTGAGATTTAATGTATCTATGAAGTTTGCAATTTTATAAGTAGTATAGAAAAAATTCAAAAAAATGGTGATACGTCCCAAACGTATCTATAATTTCTGCTTGCTTCATGCATGTTTTGTGTGACTTTGCCATGTTTTGCTTGAACTTTCATACACTTTTGAAACTATTTGGACTAACCTATTAACTCAGTGCACCCAGTTGCCAGTTTCTGTTTTCTGTTGTTTTTGTATTTCAGGTTTTCCGGCCGTTAAAAGTGCTCCAAAAATTCCGGGAAAAATATATAAAAAATCAGTGCAACAGAAGCTTCCGGAATCACCAAGAGAGGGAAGGGGGGCCACCACCAGGCAGCCAGGAAGGCAGGTGGCGCGACCCCACCCTGGGCCGCACCAGGGACCCTCCTGACTGCCTCGTGGGTCCCCTCGATGCCCCCCTTCGCCTATATTTTCCCCTCGGGGTGGAAACCCCTAATATCGATCTCTTTCTCGCGAACTCCCCTCTTTACCGCCGCCGCCGCCGTTTCAAGATCGGGGCTGCCTGGAGAAGCTGCCCCGGCACCCTGCCGGAAGGAGGAACCCCCTCCGGGAGACCATCCATAGCCATGGACGCCTCCCGGATGTACCGTGAGTAGTCCCCCTTGGACCATGGGTCCGTGACCAATAGCTATGTGATGAATCTCTCCCCCTTTTGTGCTTCCACTTTCGAGTCCTCGTGAGCTGCCTCACATGATCGAGGCATCTATGTAATTTCTGCTGTTGCTATGCTAAGTTTGTTGGGATCTGATGGATTATGAGACTATGTTCAGATTGTGATGAGTAATATATTTGGTTCTTCTCTTTTATATTTTGTTCTTGAGTAAATTCTTGCATGTTCTCCGTTGCGGTATTTGCTTTGGCCAAGTATTTTATTTGCAACTCCAAGAGAGAGCGTTATGCTCGATTGTGGGTTCAGCCCCTTGATGTCTAGCTTGACTGACAGAAACATGAGACTAGGGGATGTGCTGTTGCCACCAGGGATAAAACAACGGTGCTTGTACCTGCGGGTGCAAGGATTGTTTACATTACGCAAAGTTCTTTTAATGTAGTTGTCTGTTGCTTTGAGTTTACACTTTGGGTGGGATTCGCAACTTAATACCAGCGAGATGTTCTGGATAGATATCTCAAGGTGGATGATTCATAGTAGATGCAGATGGATTTCGGTCTACTTACCTTGGCGTACTGCCCATTGCTTTTGAGCCCTTCCTTTCTTTGCAGAATAGTTAGCATTGCGGTGCCTTCATAATCCTGTCAATTGCCCAACTGTGATTTTTTTACCTTGCTAGCACTTTTATCGTCTTTTGGGAGAGAGACATCACTAGTGAAAATCACGGGACCCCGGTCCATCTTCACATTATTGTTCACACCCTCAATTTACTTTCAGCTTTTACTTTCCTTTGCACCTTTTATCTCTTGCGTTGATCCTTTGTAAACGACAAGGCCGAAGGAATTGACAACTCCTCTGTACTCGTTGGGAGCAAAGTTATTTGTTGCTGTGTGCAGGTCCACGACAACACCCTAGTCAGGAAGCAATTTCTGGCGACGTTGGCACCTACTTGTATCTCCTGAGTCCTACTGGTTTGATAACCTTGGTAGTTTCACCGAGGGAAACTTGCTGCTGCACTGCATCTCAAACCTTCCACTTGGGGTAACCAACGAGGGGCGAGAAGCCATCAAGCAAATTTCTGGCGCCGTTGCCGGGGACTCAAGTCTACAAGATAGGGGAGTTGCACACTATCTTTTACCTTTGCTTTTTAGTCTTGTTAGTTTACCTTTCAGTTTTTACTTTTGTGTCCCTTATCAAAAATACCAAAAATACCTACTAATGCTATCTTCACCATGGGTGTGGAACCACTCAAATATGGTAGGATGGACATGTTTCACTTGGCTCGTCTTCGATCAATTTGTGCTTGCGCTAAAAACCCAACCGACTTGGTTGAGGGAAAATCATTGGATGAGCATGCTCATTACACGCGGCACCGCCTATATCAGAAAGGGAAACACTTATGGGATCAAATACAAGTTTCTTATTGCTATGCTGAATCTTTATGCCACATTTATGATTTTACTTGCTTCTCTAATATAGAGCGTAAACACCTTCCTTTCCAATGTGAGTTTAATGAAAATGAGATCCTATCTTCTTATGCCAAAGGTGTTTATGATTAATTTGATGTTGAAAAGATTGAAGAGTTTGTTGCTTTTAAAGGTGCTTATGATATTGCTTCTTTGATTGAAAAGTATTACGATACTATTCACAAGTCTGAAAACTTTGCTATTCTTGCTTATTGCTTTGAGAATTACACTTCCAATGCTTATATTGATGATTTTAAAAATAGAATGCTTGCTGCCCGAGAAGAGGCTAATGATTGCTATGATGAGGAGTCCTATGATTCCGAGGACTCACTTGATACATCCCTTTCTGATGATTTTGATACTTGCTTTGTTGATGTTCATGATGCCACTATGGATGATGCTTACAAAGATGAACTTGCTATAGTTCCTTATGTTAAGCATGAAATTGTTGCTATTGCACCCACACTTGATTGCCCTATTATCCTTTTGAAATCTCCAACTATTGCAGAGAATTTTCCTCTTATCAAGGCTCAATGTGATGGGTTGCATCTATCTTATGATCCTAAAAACCGTGTTGAAAACAATACACGTATGCTTGTAGGTCATGAACAACATGATTTATGTGATATTTATATTCTTGATGTTGTTCATGATGCTACTGAAAATTATTTTGAGAGAGGAAAGTTTGGTTGTAGAAACTTTCATGTTACAAAAACACCTCTCTTTATGATGAAAGTTTTTAAGTTGTTCTTCTTGCACCTTCCTATGCTTGTTACTTTGTGCTTTCATGATTTATTTCTTTACAAGGTTCCCATGCATAGGAAATGGGTTAGGATTAAATGTGTTTCATGTTTTCTTCTTGATGCTCTCTTTTGCTTCAAATCCTTATTCTTACGTGAACATCTTTTATAATCATTAAGCCTAGCTAATGGCTTTAAAGAAGCGCTTTCGGGAGGCAGCCCGCAACAAATTTAGGTTTTTCTTTTTGCTTTTCTTCTGTTCTTAGTGGTCTTGATGATTTTTACTACTGTAGCAACATCATTGTATCTTTACTTTTCAATCTTTGTGCCAAGTATAGCCTCATACGACAAGGGAAGTAAAAGTTGTGACATGTTGTCCAGAAAACAGATTCTGTCCTCGTGACTAGAAAAATCATGGAAAAATCCCAGTTCATCTTTTTGAGCTGAATTTTTTACACAGCGTGCTCTATACAATTACGAAACTTTCGTATGTTCTGAGTTTTTTGATTTGATTTGCAGCAGTATCCCGAAAAAATTCTTTACTACCTGCTGTTCTGTTTTTCACAGATTCTGCCACGTTTTGTCTCTCTTTACTTTTGCAAACCTTAAGCTTGCTTTTTATTTGCAAAAACTTTTTGGCAATCTTGAGAAACAGTAGCTCTTAAAGAATATCTTTATTTGCAGGAGAGGAAAATTATTTTATTAGGGTACTAACCTCTCTAATCAGCCTACAATGAGTTATGTATGAAGGGAGTTTTCAAGTGCGCGATGGAGGATGATGAAAGAAGATTCAGGAGTGTCAAACGCTCAAGCTTGGGGATGCCCATGTGCAACCCCAATAAATATTCAAGGAGACTCAAGCGTCTAAGCTTGGGGATGCCCCCGATGCATCCCCTTTTTCATCAACAATCATCAGTTTGTCCCTCGTTGAACTATATTTTTATCAATTCATGCGTTATGTGCTTTGCTTGGAGCGTCTCGCTCTTTACTTTTCTAGGTTTGTTTTGCTTTCTTTGCTGTAGTAACAAGTTAGACTCCAACTTACTCTTTTGTGTGGGAGAGATTCACGCTCCGCTTGAACTAGAACTCCTCATAGGATTTGCATGCTTATTCTTTTAGCTGTGAGCTGTTCTTTTTCTTTTCTTAGATGTTGTTCTGTTTGGTTGTAGTGCTTTAGTTTTTCTAGAGCTTTTCTTTTGTCTTAGGTTGAACTTTCTATAGGTTGCATGTTTTATCTTGTTAGAGAGTTTGCCTGTTGCACTGAGTTCTGTGTCTTGACTGAAAGTAGGTAGTTAAAGTTGCTATTCTCTTTGTAGTAGTAACTTGCAATAGTTTTGAGGTATTGACTAGAGTAATGTTTGAACTTATGGTGTCAAGAGCTCTTGCCTATTAGTGATAGATGTCGTATTTTGGGCAATCCGTGTGTTTTTCGAAAACCAAAAAACCCCTGTTGAGAAATCTAGCTACTAGATGGATCACTAACCTCTGGAGGGTTCGAATATTAGAGTACACTCACGTACCATGAGTCGAGGATGCGCAAGGATAACCAAACCCCCATACACTCCTCCTCGGGGTACCTGTCTCTTTGTGAACCTCCTGATTAGATTGAGAGTTACCGATAATAAGTGCATGAGTTCTTCGGACTAATGTGAGTATTCGAAAGTTGACACTTCCACCCACCTATACTTTTTCTAGCCTCTTCGGTACCGTGCATTGCCCTTTCTCACCTCGAGAGTTGGCGCATACTTCGCCGGTGCATCCAAACCCTTGGCATGATATGCTCTGTCATCATAAGCCTCATATCTTTCCTCAAAACAACCACCATACCTACCTACAAGGCATTTCCATAGCCTTTCCGAGATACATTGCCATGCAACATCCACCTTCTCATGACTTGATCTTCATGTCATACATGCTACTTGCTTGATCGATGAGCCGCATGCTAGTTGGGCCTTGCCCTAATCATTGCTACATGACGCGCTAGTATCATTGCATATCCTGCTACCCTGGTAGAAGCATACATTTGCATCATGATAGTTACATTTTCTTTATGTGAGTACCTTTGTGAAGTGTGAAAGATCTCCTATATTCTTGTAAAATATAGAGTATTGCCCCTAAAGTGAGGAAAAGATCCCAAAGAGGACAAAATCAAAAGATCCCAAAGAGGACAAATGAGACTTAAATAGAAAGAGCCATTGAGGCCACCAACAAAATAAAAATAAAAGAGAAAAGGAGAAAAGAAAAATAAAAAGAGAAAAGGGGGCATACTACTATTCCTTTTGAGAGATCCACACTAGTACTTCATCTTCTATCCCTTGTACTCCATAGAGATCATCATCATGCATATAGCTATGTGGGGACCCTTCACACTATAGAACTTGGCTTGTATATTCCAATGATGAGCCTCCTCAAACGAGCTCTAGGTCTTCTTGAGCAAGCAAGTTAGATGCACCCCCACTAGTTCCCCTGGAGAGCTTTTAGCTCACATGTGCATCCGTTGTATGGCAATCCCTACTCCTCACATCATATCTATCATAAGGCCTTCTCTCGCCTACGATTGTCCTCATTGATGTGAGCCTTTCACACCTTTTTGTCTTCCTCCTCCACCTTCTTTCTGTTTCGCCTTTTAGGTGTCAACTTTCTTGCTCACGCTCATCCATTGCATGAGTGCTCAAAATGTCGAAAGGGAGTGGATCAGTTTGACTTGTACCTAGCTAGTGGTCTGGGGACGAGTCCACATAAGAATCCAAAGGAGACCAAGTGTGAAACTTTAGTAGATAGTTGTTCTCAACAACCTTTTTTTTCTCTTTCTTCCCAATCCCTTGCTTGCACGCAAACACCATTTGGAGACATTCGAGTCACGGACAACGAGAGCTCTTGCACCCTTTGTTCTTTTGTTGCTTGTGTCAATGCTAATATAGACTCTTGCTTGTTAAGACTTGAATTGAATTGCATGCTTTGATTGCTTTACTTAAAAGTCCTTTTATGGTTGTGTGGCATGTCACCACAGAAATTATGCTTGTTATCATTTACCTACTCGAGGACGAGCAGGAATTAAGCTTGGGGATGTTGATACGTCCCAAACATATCTATAATTTCTGCTTGCTCCATGCATGTTTTGTGTGACTTTGCCATGTTTTGCTTGAACTTTCATACACTTTTGAACCTATTTGGACTAACCTATTAACTCAGTGCACCCAGTTGCCAGTTTTTGTTTTCTGCTGTTTTTGTATTTCAGGTTTTCCGGCCATTAAAAGTGCTCCAAAAATTCCGGGAAAAATATATAAAAAATTAGCGCAACAGAAGCTTCCGGAATCACCAAGAGAGGGAAGGGGGGCCACCACCAGGCAGCCAGGAGGGCAGGTGGAGCGGCCCCACCCTGGGCCGCGCCAAGGACCCTCCTGACTGCCTCGTGGGTCCCCTCGATGCCCCCTTCGCCTATATTTACCCCTCGGGGTGGAAACTCCTAATATCGATCTCTTTCTCGCGAACTCCCCTCTGTACCGCCGCCGCCGCCGTTTCAAGATCGAGGCTGCCTGGAGAAGCTGCCCCGGCACCCTGCCGGAAGTAGGAACCCCCTCCGGGAGTCCATAGCAATGGACGCCTCTCGGATGTACCGTGAGTAGTCCCCCTTGGACCATGGGTCCGTGACCAGTAGCTATGTGATGAATCTCTCCCCCTTTTGTGCTTCCACTTTCGAGTCCTCGTGAGCTGCCTCACACGATCGAGGCATCTATGTAATTTCTGCTGTTGCTATGCTGAGTTTGTTGGGATCTGATGGATTATGAGACTATGTTCAGATTGTGATGAGTAATATATTTGGTTCTTCTCTTTTATATTTTGTTCTTGAGTAAATTCTTGCATGTTCTCCGTTGCGGTATTTGCTTTGGCCAAGTATTTTATTTGCAAATCCAAGAGAGAGCGTTATGCTCGATTGTGGGTTTAGCCCCTTGATATCTAGCTTGAGTGACAGAAACATGAGACTAGGGGATGTGATGTTGCCACCAGGGATAAAACAACGGTGCTTGTACCTGCGGGTGCAAGGATTGTTTACTTTACGCAAAGTTCTTTTAATGCAGTTGTCTGTTGCTTTGAGTTTACACTTTGGGTGGGATTCGCAACGTAATACCAGCGAGATGTTCTGGATAGATATCTCAAGGTGGATGATTCGTAGTAGATGCAGATGGATTTCGGTCTACTTACCTTGGCGTACTGCCCATTGCTTTTGAGCCCTTCCTTTCTTTGCAGCATAGTTAGCATTGCGGTGCCTTCATAATCCTGTCAATTTCCCAACTGTGATTTGTTTACCTCGCTAGCACTTTTATCGTCTTTTGGGAGAGAGGCATCACTAGTGAAAATCACGGGACCCCGATCCATCTTCACATTATTGTTCACACCCTCAATTTACTTTCAGCTTTTACTTTCCTTTTCACCTTTTATCTCTTGTGTTGATCCTTTGTAAACGACAAGGACGGAGGAATTGACAACTCCTCTGTACTCGTTGGGAGAAAAGTTATTTGTTGCTGTGTGCAGGTCCACGACAACACCCTCGTCAGGAAGCTTTTTCTGGCGACGTTTCCACCTACTTGTATCTCCTGAGTCCTACTGGTTCGATAACCTTGGTATGTTCACCGAGGGAAACTTGCTGCTGCACTGCATCTCAAACCTTCCACTTGGGGTAACCAACGAGGGGCGAGAAGCCATCAAATGGAAAATTAGAATAAAATCTAGAAAAATGTAAAAAAATAAGACACATGATAAAATGGAGCTTTATTTGTAGCTGCCCCATTATAACTTTCTATTTCTAGGAGAAAGAAAAAGGACAACTTTGCTCTAAAAATCTAAATTAGAAGTTGTTGATTACACTTCCTATCGCTTCTTTCTTGACGTAGGTGTCGAAGTGTCTCGACAAGTGGCCGGTTCCTCCTCCTCTTTTCAACCACAGCGACATCGTGTAGTAGAAAATTGAATATTAGAGACGGTCCCGTGAAAAAAAGAACATGCTCGGAAAGGCAACCCTTCAGCCGGTTTGTGTAGATAAACCGCATCTAAAGAAAAACCCGGCTCCAATAAGATGTAATCCATGATAGGCTAAAATAAATTCCGCCTCCCAAAATCCCTACGACGGCTGCAAAAACTATCTGACTCGTATGATTGCATAATTGGAACCGGTCTGTACTACGGACGGCCGTCAAAAATTGTTGCATCGGTTCGGAATGACAACCGCCTTTGAGTGTAATAGTTTTTCAGACGCCTCGTACGAATCACCGCCTGATAGGGTTGCCGTGAAACTATTTGCGTTTGCGCCCAAGCTGGTTGACACAGACCCAGGCCTATTTTCTACGAAAGTTTGGCCCTCCAAATTCGATTGGAGCTACTGATTTGTCACAGGTGCGTATTTTTCCTGTATGTGCAACCGACCGTGTCAGCGCTGTAGGTGACGAGTGCCAGCGTCGGCGACTTAGCTCAGGGGTGGCGGTGTGAGAATAAGTGGGGTCGGCGGCAAGATAGATAAGGGGTGGTGGCGCGGGAAGAAATGGGGCCGGCTATGACGTAGCTCAGGGGTGGCGCGGGTATAAGTTCGGCCTGTGCCGGTGCCGGCTCAGTCGAGTTGATAAGAGAGGAATAGGTGGGATTGGTGGGGATCTGGATTTGTGACTAGAATGCTGAAGTTATATGGAGGAATTAAGTATATTATTGCATAATTGGATTAAGTACACATATAGTTAACTCAAACACAAATTCGTAGTGGCATCACTAGGCCTCCCCAAATTGTTAATTCGTCCACAACTACAGACTATCTCGAGCACCTTAAAAACTCGAACATTGCTATTACAACCGCGATGAGTATAAAGATAGCACCGATAGCTGATACGCCCAAATGTATCTACTTTTGCAAACACTTTTGATGTTGTTTTTCTTTAAACTTGTGAGTTTTGAATACAACTAACATGAACTGATGCTGTTTTCAGCAGAATTGCCCTGGTGTTTCATTTTTGTGCAGAAGTTCAACTTTCAGGAAATTGCACGGAAAAGATTGCAAAGTCCCAATTTTACCCGAAGACTGCCGGAGCCAGAAGACGAGATGAAGAGGGGCCACGAGGGGCCCACACCACCTGGCGGCGCCCCCTAGGTTGCGCCACTACATGGTGTGGCCCCTCGGTCACCCCCTTGCGCCACTACATGGTGTGGCCCCTCGGTCACCCCCTCGGCCCCCCCTTTTACCTCCTCTTATCTCCTCTGTCGGGAAAACCTATAGCTTCACAAAAGGTACTCATAGGCATGGTTAGTAACCTTTCATAAATCTGAAATACAACAACATCACTTTCAGGATAGAATCTTCTCGCCCCTCGTTGGTTACCCCAAGTGGAAGGTTTGAGATGCAGTGCAGCAACAAGTTTCCCTCGGTGAAGATACCAAGGTTGTCGAACCAGTAGGACTCAGGAGATACAAGTAGGTGGCAACGTCGCCAGAAATTGCTTCCTGACTAGGGTGTTGTCGTGGACCTGCACACAGCAACAAATAACTTTGATCCCAACGAGTACAGAGGAGTTGTCAATTCCTCCGGCCTTGTCGTTTACAAAGGATCAACGCAAGAGATAAAAGGTGCAAAGGAAAGTAAAAGCTGAAAGTAAATTGAGGGTGTGAACAATAATACGAAGATGGACCAGGGTCCCGTGATTTTCACTAGTGATGTCTCTCTCCCAAAAGACGATAAAAGTGCTAGTGAGGTAAACAAATCACAGTTGGGCAATTGACAGGATTATGAAGGCACCACAATGCTAACTATGCTGCAAAGAAAGGAAGGGCTCAAAAGCAATGGGCAGTACACCAAGGTAAGTAGACCGAAATCCATCTGCATCTACTACGAATCATCCACCTTGAGATATCTATCCAGAACATCTCGCTGGTATTAAGTTGCGAATCCCACCCAAAGTGTAAACTCAAAGCAACAGACAACTGCATTAAAAGAACTTTGCGTAAAGTAAACAATCCTTGCACCCGCAGGTACAAGCACCGTTGTTTTATCCTTGGTGGCAACATCACATCCCCTAGTCTCATGTTTCTGTCACTCAAGCTAGACATCAAGGGGCTGAACCCACAATCGAGCATAACGCTCTCTCTTGGAGTTGCAAATAAAATACTTGGCCAAAGCAAATACCGCAACGGAGAACATGCAAGAATTTACTCAAGAACAAAATATAAAAGAGAAGAACCAAATATATTACTCATCACAATCTGAACATAGTCTCATAATCCATCAGATCCCAACAAACTCAGCATAGCAACAGCAGAAATTACATAGATGCCTCGATAATGTGAGGCAGTTTACGAGGACTCGAAAGTGGAAGCACAAAAGGGGGTGAGATAGATCACATAGCTCCTGGTCACAGACCCATGGTCCAAGGGAAACTACTCACGGTACATACGGGAGGCGTCCATGGCTATGGAGGGTCTCCCGGAGGGGGTAGCTTCTCCCGGCAGGGTGCCGGAGCAGCTTCTCCAGGCAGCCCCGATCTAGAAACGGCGGCGGCGGCGGAACAGAGGCGAGATCGCGAAAGAGGAGTCCGTATTAGGGGTTTCCACCCAGAGGGGTAAATATAGGCGAAGGGGGGCATCGAGGGGACTCACGAGGCAGTTAGAAGGGCAGGTGGCGCGGCCTAGGTCTGGGCCGCGCCAGGCACCCTCCTGGCTGCCTGGTGGTGGCCCTCCCTTCCTTCCTTGGTGATTCCGGAAGCTTCCGGGACGCTGATTTTTTATATAATTTTTCCGGAATTTTTGGAGCACTTTTAATGGCCGGAAAACCTGAAATACAAAAAACAGCAGAAAACAGGAACTGGCAACTGGGTGCACTGAGTTAATAGGTTAGTCCAAATATGCTCAAAAGTGTATGAAAGTTCAAGAAAAACATGGCAAAGTCACACAAAACATGCATGGAGCAAGCAGAAATTATAGATACGTTTGTGACATATCAACATCCCCAAGCTTAATTCCTGCTCGTCCTCAAGTAGGTAAATGATAACAAGCATAATTTCTGTGGTGACATGCCACACAACCATATAAGGACTTTTAAGTAAAGCAATCAAAGCATGCAATTCAATTCAAGTCTTAACAAGCAAGAGTCTAAATTAGCATTGACACAAGCAACAAAAGAACAAAAGGTGCAAGAGCTCTCGCTGTCCGTGACTCGAATGTCTCCAAATGGTGTTTGCGTGCAAGAAGGGGGATAGGGAATACGAGAAAAAAGTATATATTTGTTGAGAACTCAATCTACTAAAGTTTCACACTTGGTCTCCTTTGGAATCTTATCTTGACTCGTCCCCAGACCACTAGCCAGGTACAAGTCAATTTGATCCACTCCCTTTCGATATTTTGAGCACTCATACAATGGATGAGCGTGAGCAACAAAGTTGACACCTAAAAGGCGAAACAGAAAGAAGGTGGAGGAGGAAGACAAAAAGGTGTGAAAGGCTCACATCAATGAGGACAATCATAGGCGAGAGAATGCCATATGATAGATATGATGTGAGGAGTAGGGATTGCCATGCAACGGATGCACATGTGAGCTAAAAGCTCTCCAAGGAAACTAGTGGGGGTGCATCTAACTTGCTTGCTCAAGAAGACCTAGAGCTCGTTTGAGGAGGCTCATCATTGGAATATACAAGCCAAGTTCTATAGTGTGAAGGTCCCCACATAGCTATATGCATGATGATGATCTCTATGGGGTACAAGGGATAAAGGATGAAGTACTAGTGTGGATCTCTCAAAAGGAATAGTAGTGTGCCCCCTTCTCTCTTTTTATTTCCCTTTTTCTCTTTTTTTCTATTTTTTCTATTTCTTTGGTGGCCTCAATGGCTCTTTATATTTAACTCTCATTTGTCCTCTTTGGGATCTTTTGATTTTGTCCTCTTTGGGATCTTTTCCTCACTTTAGGGGCAATACTCTATATTTTACAAGAATATAGGAGATCTTTCACACTTTACAAAGGTACTCACATAAATAAGATATAACTATCATGATGCAAATTTTGCCTCTGCCAGGATAGCAGGATATGCAATGATACTAGAGCGTCATGTAGCAATGATTAGGGCAAGGCCCAACTAGCATGCGGCTAATCGATCAAGCAAGTAGCATGTATGACATGAAGATCAAGTCATGAGAAGATGGATGTTGCATGGCAATGTATCTCGGAAAGGCTATGGAAATGCCTTGTAGGTAGGTATGGTGGCTGTTTTGAGGAAAGATATAAGGAGGCTTATGATGACAAAGCGTATCATGCCAAGGGTTTGGATGCACCGGCGAAGTATGCGCCAACTCTCGAGGTGAGAAAGGGCAATGCACGGTACCGAAGAGGCTAGAAAAAGTATAGGTGGGTGGAAGTGTCAACTTTCGAATACTCACATTAGTCCGAAGAACTCATGCAATTATTATCGGTAACTCTCAATCTAATCAGGAGGTTCACAAAGAGACAAGTACCCCGAGGAGGAGTGTATGGGCGTTTGGTTATCCTTGCGCATCCTCGACTCATGGTACGTGAGTGTACTCTAATATTCGAACCCTCCAGAGGTTAGTGATCCATCTAGTAGCTAGAGTTCTCAACAGGGTTTTTGGTTTTCGAAAATCACACGGATTGCCCAAAATACGACATCTATCACTAATAGGCTAAAGCTCTTGACACCATAAGTTCAAACATTACTTAAGTCAATACCTCAAAACTATTGCAAGTTACTACTACAAAGAGAACAGCAACTTCAACTACCTACTTCTAGTCAAGACACAAAACTGAGTGCAACAGGAAAACTTTCTAACAATATAAAACATGCAACCTATAGAAAGTTCAACCTAAGACAAAACGAAAGCTCTAGAAGAAAACTAAAGCACTACAACTAAACATGGCAGCAGCTAAGAAAAGAAAAAGAACAACTCACAGCTAAGAAAATAAGCATGCAAATCCTATGAGGAGTTCTAGTTCAAGAGGAGCGTGTATCTCTCCCACACAAAAGAGTAAGTTGGGGTCTAACTTGTTACTACAGAAAACAAAGCAAAACAAACCTAGAAAAGTAAAGAGCGAGACGCTCCAAGCATAGCAAATAACGCATGAAGTGATAAAAATATAGTGCAACGAGGGACGGACTGATAATTGTTGATGAAGAAGGGGATGCACGAGGGCATCCCCAAGATTAGATGCTTGAGTCTCCTTGAATATTTATTGGGGATGCATGGGGGCATCCCCAAGCTTGAGCGCTTGACACTCCCGAATCTTCTTTCATCATCTTCCATCGCACACTTGAAAACTCCCTTCATACATAACTCATCATAAGCTGATTAGAGATGTTAGTACCCTTAATAAATAATTTTTCCACACTGTATATAAATATATTCTTGAAGAGCTACTGTTTCTCAAGATTGCCAAAGGGTTTTTGCAAAGAAAAAGCAAGCTTAAGGGTTGCAAAAGTTAGGAGTGACAAAACGTGGCAGAATCTGTGAAAAACAGAACAGCAGGTAGTAAAGAATTTTTTAGGGGAACTTCTGAAACTCAAATCAAAAAACTCAGAACATACGAAAGTTCCGTGATTGTCTATAGCATACTGTGTAAAAAAATCAGCTCAAAAAGATAAACTGATGATTTATTCAGATTTTCCTCGTCACGAGGAAAAAATCTGTTTTCTGTACAGCATGTCACAACTTTCACTTCCCATGTCATATGAGGCTATACTTGGCACAAAGCTTGAAAAATAAAGATACAATGATGTTGCTACAGTAGTAACAATCATCAATACCACTAAATACAGAAAGTAAAAACTCAAAGTAAAGATAACAAGGGTTTTCTCCCTAGAGCTCTTTCTTTATAGCCATAAAGATAGGCTTAAGATTTTAATGATGCTCTCGTAGGAATAATAGTTGAAGCACAAAAGAGAGCATAAAGAAGCAAATACCAAACACATTTAAGTCTAACATGCTTCCTATGCAAAGGGATCTTGTAGAGAAATAACTCATTGAAGCATAAAGATATTAGAATAGGAAGGCAAAGCAAGTGCAACTTCAAAACCTTCAACATAAAGAGAGGGAACTTGATATTATTGGAATATCTATGAGCATATGTTCCCCTCTCATAATAATTTTCAGTGGGATCATGAATAATCTCAACAATATAAGTATCACATAAAACTTTCTTATCATGATCCACAAGCATAGAAAACTTATTACTCTCCACATAAGCATAATCTTTCTCATTGGTAATAGCGGGAGTAGGACTATCATAAACAACTTGAACACTATAGATTAATTGTGTATTATGAAGATGGTGTTCAGAAAGAAAGTAATTTCCTTCATGATTATGACAAGATTCATAAGGATAATTTCTCCTTATGTCATAGGTATCTTTACAATCACCATAGATAGGAGTTATAACATCATCATAGCAGAGAAGAGCATTATCATTGCTAGCAACTATATTTGTAAACATGTTTTCTTTGTTCTTACTAGCAAAAGGATTATCAACTATCACATCACTAATGGGTAAAGGACTTGTAATCCTATCATCCCCAAGCTTAGAGCTTTCCATATCATCATTTTCAGAGTTGGTACCAAAAAGATTTTCAAGATCATAAGTAGAATTATCACCATCTTCCCAATCACAGTAGGTAACATGCATATCATAATCAAAATCATCTTCAATGGTTCCTATAGACTCATCTTCAAGATAATAATGAATGCAATCAAGCTTACCATCCTCCATAAATTTTTGTCCGTTAAGATAAAAATTTATGCGAGGGATATGCTCAGGCCAGGTTGTTACCCATTCTTCTTCCTTCCTGCTCCTCTTCCTCCTCCTCTTCTTTTTCTTCTTCTTCACCTTAGGAAGGAGTGGTTGGAGGGGAAGTTTCTCCACATATCCTGGTTTATCATTAGAAACAATAGGGGAAACTTGGGAGAAACTCTCCTTTTTATTAGTAGAAATATAAGAGACATTTTTATACTTTGGTAGAGTTCCCTCCTTTCTAATCTTACTTATGTAATAATTCTCATGGAAATTAACAACACAATAGAGATGGCATTTCTGCAAAGTGTTATTTATTCCCAAAGCATGAACATCTAGCCAAGAAGTCTTTTCTAATAACTCTTCACACATCAAAAATCACATAAGATCATCATAAAGATCATGGGTGATCATGTCATCACACAACTGGCTAACAGTTATGTTTTGAAAGTACATGCACTGAAAATTGAAGTGACCCTTTATGCAGCAAAGTTCACAAGTAAAAGGATAAAGGTCACACAATTCTCTAGCAATTTCATTTAAATCTCAAACCCAAGTGATTGTTCTTTCATGCTTATGTTGCTTACAATACTTCTCTTCTTCAATCATAGGCCTTTCACAAGGTCTATCCACTCCACAAAAATTAACATGCTTATATAAAACTTCATTTTCAGGAATTGGATCATGCATGTTGCAATCATCATTAACAATTTCATTTTCTTTGCAAATCTCTTTAAAAGGTTCATGATGCTTGATCCAATTCTCCTTAGGCATATTAAGATGTGAAGCAAAAGATTTGAGGAAATCAACAAGGAGTTGAGAATCAAGCCCAAACTTAGCACTAAACTTATTAAAACTTGCAGTTTCAACAAAGGACTTAATGCAATCATACTCATAAATTATACCTGACTCTTTACCTTTGTCGATCTCCCAATCTTCAGTATTGTGTTGGATTCTTTCAAGGAGTTCCCATTTAGCATCAATCTTTTTGTTTGTGAAAGAACCCATCGAGGAAGCATCGAGCAAGTCTTTATCCTGTCGAGATAGCCTCGCATAAAAATTAGTAATAATTATATCTTTCGGGAGCCCATGGTTAGGACATTTTAGAATTAAAGTTTTCAGTCTCCCCCAAGCTTGAGCTATGCTCTCTCCATCGTGAGGATAGAAATTATAAATATAATTCCTATTCTCATGAATTTCATGAAAAGGATAAAACTTGGAGTAAAAGAGAGACTGGATCTCTTCCCAATCCCGTAGGTGAGAATCATCTAGTATCCTATACCATTCCAATGCTTTTCCTTTCAGTGAAAAGGCAAACAATTTCTTCATGACTTCACCTCTTGTCAAACCTGAAATCTTAAATAACTCACAAAGTTTTGTAAGTTTCAACAAATGAATACTAGGATTGACTGTCCCATCATAATAATCATTAATAATTATTTCAACTATCCCAAGTGGTATTTTAAATGGGATACATTCAGTAGGAGGAGGAGACTTCTCTACCACGGGCGTGGTAAAGCGGACTTCCCCAAACAGCGAACTAAGAGTGCAGTTTTCCATAAGCATAACTAGTGCAACCCCGATCTAGAAACGGCGGCGGCGGAACAGAGGCGAGATCGCGAAAGAGGAGTCCGTATTAGGGGTTTCCACCCCGAGGGGTAAATATAGGCGAAGGGGGGCATCGAGGGGACCCACGAGGCAGTCAGAAAGGCAGATGGCGCGACCTAGGGCTAGGCCGCGCCAGGCACCCTCCTGGCTGCCTGGTGGTGGCCCTCCCTTCCTTCCTTGGTGATTTCGGAAGCTTCCGGGACACTGATTTTTTATATATTTTTCCGGAATTTTTGGAGCACTTTTAATGGACGGAAAACCTGAAATACAAAAACAGCAGAAAACAGGAACTGGCAACTGGGTGCACTGAGTTAATAGGTTAGTCCAAATATGCTCAAAAGTGTATGAAAGTTCAAGCAAAACATGGGAAAGTCACACAAAACATGCATGGAGCAAGCATAAATTATAGATACGTTTGGGACGTATCAGCGGCCTAGGGCTGGGCCGCACCATGGACCCTTCTGGAGCCCTGGTGGGGGCCCTCCCTTCCTTCCTTGGTGTTTCCGGAGGCTTCCGGGACGCTGATTTTTTATATAATTTTTTTGGAATTTTTGAAGCACTTTTAATGGCCGGAAAACCTGAAATACAAAAACAGCAGAAAACAAGAACTGGCAACTGGGTGCACTGAGTTAATAGGTTAGTCCAAATATGCTCAAAAGTGTATGAAAGTTCAAGTAAAACATGGCAAAGTCACACAAAACATGCATGGCACAAGCAGAAATTATAGATACGTTTGGGACGTATCAACATCCCCAAGCTTAATTCTTGCGCGTCCTCGAGTAGGTAAATGATAACAAGCATAATTTCTGTGGTGACATGCCACACAACCATATAAGGACTTTAAGGTATAGCAATTAAAGCATGCAATTCAATTCAAGTCTTAACCAGCAAGAGTCTATATTAGAATTGACACAAGCAACAAAAGAACATAAGGTGCAAGAGCTCTCGCTGTCCGTGACTCGAATGTCTCCAAATGGTGTTTGCGTGCAAGAAGGGGAATTTGGGAATACGAGAGATAAAACTTTTTATTGTTGAGAACTAAATCTACTAAAGTTTCACACTTGGTCTCCTTTGAAGTCTTATCTGGACTCGTCCCCAGACCACTAGCCAGGTACAAGTCAAACTGATCCACTCCCTTTCGATATTTTGAGCACTCATGCAATGGATGAGCATGAGCAAGAAAGTTGACACCTAAACGGTGAAATAGAAAGATGGTGGAGGAAGAAGACAAAAAGGTATGAAAGGCTCAAATCAATGAGGACAATCATAGGCGAGAGAAAGCCATATGATAGATATGATGTGAGGAGTAGGGATTGCCATGCAACATGCGGATGCACATAGAGCTATAAGTGTATGAAAGCCCTCCAATGGAACTAGTGGGGGTGCATCCAACTTGCTTGCTCATGAAAACCTAGAGCTCTTTTGAGGAGGCTCATCCTTGGAATATGCAAGCCAAGTGCTATAGTGTAAGGATCCCCACTTAGTTAAGCAAGTACAACATGAAAACTCTCTACAAACTGAAGTACAGGTGATACTTTGAAGCACAAGTGTGGAATAAAGGATAGTAGTGTTGCCCCCTCTCTCTTTTTTTTCATTTTTTATTTTTCACCCTTTTTTGTATTTTTTTTGATTTTGGGTGGCCTCCATGGCTCTTTATTTCTCTCTCTTTTTTTCGTCCTCTTTGGGATCTTTTTTTGTATTTTGTCCACTTTGGGATCTTTTATTCCTTTCCTCACTATAGGGGCAACACTCTAGAAGAACATCAACACACTTTTATCTACTTACAACTCTGAATCAAAAAGTAATGACTCTATATGAATGCCTCTGCCAGTGAAGCAGTATGTGCAATGATCAAGCGCAACATGCAGCAAAAATATGAATAGCGGGCAAAGCCCAACTACATGAAGGCTATGAGATCATGCAAGGCAATATGACAATGAAGGATAAGTCATATGAACATGAAGAACAATGGATGTTGCATGGCAATGTATCTCGGAAAGGCTATGGAAATGCCTTGTAGGTAGGTATGGTGGCTGTTTTGAGGAAAGATATAAGGAGGCTTATGATGACAGAGCGTATCATGGCAAGGGTTTGGATGCACCGGCGAAGTATGCGCCAACTCTCGAGGTGAGAAAGGGCAACGCACGGTACCGAAGAGGCTAGAAAAAGTATAGGTGGGTGGAAGTGTCAACTTTCGAATACTCACATTAGTCCGAAGAACTCATGCACTTATTATCGGTAACTCTCAATCTAATCAGGAGGTTCACAAAGAGACAAGTACCCCGAGAAGGAGTGTATGGGGGTTTGGTTATCCTTGCGCATCCTCGACTCATGGTACGTGAGTGTACTCTAATATTCGACCCCTCCAGAGATTAGTGATCCACCTAGTAGCTAGAGTTCTCAACAGGGTTTAGGTTTTAGAAAATCACACGGATTGCCCAAAATACGACATCTATCACTAATAGGCTAAAGCTCTTGACACCATAAGTTCAAACATTACTTAAGTCAATACCTCAAAACTATTGCAAGTTACTACTACAAAGAGAATAGCAACTTCAACTACCTACTTTCTAGTCAAGACACAAAACTCAATGCAACAGGAAAACTCTCTAAACAAGATAAGCATGCAAACTATAAAAAGTTCAAGCCTGAACCAATTAAAACCTCTAGAAGAAAACTCTAAAGCACACAAACTAAACAGGGCAACAACTAAGAAAAGATAAAGAACAACTCACAGCAAAGAATAAGCATGAAAATCCTATGAGGTGTTCTCGTTTAAAGTGGAGCGTGTATCTCTCCCAATCAAGCATGTTAGGTTCCGATATTGTAATGACCAGCAAACAAAACAAAAGAACTAAGAAAAGTAAAGAGCAAGACGCTCCAAGCATAGCACATAACGCATGAAGTGATAAAAATATAGTGGAACGAGGGACGAACTGATGATTGTTGATGAAGAAGGGGATGCATGGGGGCATCCCCAAGCTTAGACGCTTGAGTCTCCTTGAACATTTCTTGGGGGTTCCGGGCGCATTCCCAAGCTTGAGCTTTTGACACTCCAAGATCTTCTTTCATCATCTTCCATCACACACTTGAAAACTCCCTTCATACATAACTCATCATAAGCTGATTAGAGAGGTTAGTACCCTATTAAAAATAATTTTCCTCTACTAAAAATAAATATTTCCAGGAAGGGATACTATTTATCTTGCCTTCCCAAAAGTTTTTGCAAAGAAAAAGCAAGCTTAAGGTTTGCAAAACTGCCAAAAGAAAAACAGGGACAGAAGATGAGAAAAACAGAACAGTAGAGAGAAAAGAATTTTTTCTAGGCACTTCTGCAACTCAAATAAAAAAACTCAGAACATACGAAAGTTTCGTAATTGTATAGAGCACGCTGTGTAAAAATTTCAGCTCAAAAAGATGAACTGGGATTTTTCTAGTCACGAGGACAGAATCTGTTTTCTGGACAGCATGTCACAACTTTCACTTCCCTTGTTGTATGAGGCTAAACTTGGCACAAAGCTTGAAAAGTAAAGATACAATGATGTTGCTATAGTAGTAACAATCATCAATACCACTAACAACAGAAGAAAAGCAAAAATAAAAACCTAAATTCGTTGCGGGCTGCCTCCCGAAAGCGCTTCTTTAAAGCCATTAGCTAGGCATGAGTGTAACGATGCTCACTCAAGAATAAGAGTTGAAGCACAAAAGAGAGCATCAAAGGAGCAAAGACAAACCACATTTAAGTCTAACATGCTTCCTATGCATGGGAAACTTGAAACAAAATAAATAAATGAAGCACAAAGCAACAAGCATAGGAAGGTAAAACATGAGCACCTTCAAGATTTTCAACATGGAGAGGGGTGTTTTCCTAACATGAAAATTTCTATAACCATATTTCCCTCTCTCATAATAACTTTCAGTAGCATCATGAACAAACTCAACAATATAATTATCATACAAAGAATGCTTTTCATGATCTACTAGCACATAATCATGTAGACTTTCTAAGCAAACCTCATCATCATTAAGAACATCCATAGTAGGCAAAAATAGAGGTTTATCATAAGATTCATCAATATAGCAAGGGTTATCATAAATAACAGTAGAAAAATCATCCTTGCAAGTATCATTCATAGGGGCATCGTGGCCACAAGCATCAATTTCATCAAAAAGGGATATTTCAAAAGAATCCATAGGATCATAACAATCAATATAGCATTCATCCTCCTTTGGTAAGCATGGAGGGCAATCATATAAAGTAAGATTCAAAGAGTTACTCTCATTAGTAGGTAGAGATGGGTAGCTACTCCATTCTTCCTCCTTTTGTTCGTCACTCTCCTCCTCTTTTTCATCCAAGGAGCATTCAGTTTCAGCAATTTCTTCTTCCGTAGAGTCCTGCAAAGCATTAGTCTCTTCCTCTTGTGGAGAGAACCTTTTGAGATGGTCAATAATATAATAATTGTCATTAAAATCCTCAAAGCAATAATTAAGTATTTCAAGACTCTCGGATTTGTAAGGGGCATCATCAATATTTTCAACAAAGGAAGCAATTTCATAGGCACCCTTAAAGATAACAACTTCTTCTATTTGTTCTGCATCATAAAAATCATAGTTTCCCTTAGCGTAAGAAGCTAAGGTTTCATCATCATTGTACTCACATTGGAAAGCAAGGTTTTTGTGCCTCATTAAGCAACAAGATTCATCCCTGCAGAAAGATATATTATATATTGAGCACAAGTTTCTAGCATAGTCAAACAACTCCTGTATTAGTCCCCATGAGTGTATCCCTTTTTGAGACAAGCGGTATTCCTTGTAATATTTTTGTTGATCCTCCGTGAATCCGCCTTGCCAATAAGATCTAGTCTCAAAGAAAGTAGCCATTAGTAGAAAACAGAGTAATAAGCAAAATGTACTTATCAAGTGAACTTTATAAGTAAAGCTATGCTCCCCGGCAACGGCGCCAGAAAATAGTCTTGATAACCCACAAGTGTAGGGGATCGCAACAGTCTTCGCGGGTAAGAGTAACCCAATTTATTGATTCGACACAAGGGGAGCCAAAGAATACTTATAAGCCTTAGCAGTTGAGTTGTCAATTCTACCACACCTGAAAAAGCACTAGACAAGATATAAGTAGCAACGGTGTGTTGACGGGTGTAGCCTTCAAGACTTCCACAATCACCAACACCACAAAGTAGTAGGAGCAGCAAAGAAAGTAAAAGTAACGACGAAGGTAATGAAGGTGAAAGATGGACCGGGGTTCAAGGTTTCACTAGTGGTACCTTTGTAGGCAAAAGAACAAGGTGCTGGGTGAACAAATTACAGTTGGGCAATTGACAGAATTGCACCAACTCTAGCCAAAGAACAAACTAGAGCATCCTAGTCTAAGAACCAAACGTAGGCATGTGTTCCATATGTAGTTGTATGTGCTTGCAATAAGAACTTTGCATAACATCTTTTGTCCTACCATCCCGCTACGAACGGGGCCACTTAAGGAACTTATGGAGATTAAGGTGCTCCTGCGGCGGAGCACCGGAACAAAGCATTAACACTCCATGAACACATGTGATCCTCAAATTATAGCCCATCCCCTTTGGTGTCCCAAGCTGTCACCATTGGGATCGCCGGTTCCGGACTATAATAGGTGCATACAACCGTAGATAAGATCTAGAACAACAATTATAGTCATGCAACCATAACGTGCTCAGATCTGAGATCATGCTACTCGTGCACTAGTAACAAGCATTAAGAACAACAAATTGCAGCAACAATAATTCATAAACCTCTTAGGACTGAATAAGGTAACAATTCATCGGATCCCAACAAACAGAACACCAATTACATCATATGGATCTCAATCATGTAGGGCAGCTCATGAGAACTTTCTATTGAGGATCTAGGGAGAGAGAATACCACATAGCTACTGCCAAGAACCCGTAGTCCAAGGTGGAACTACTCAAGAAGCATCATGGGGGGAAGGAGAGTCGATGAAGATGGCCCCGGGGGCCAAGGCCCTCCCCGGCAGGGTGCCGGAACAGGATCCTGGTGACCCCCGAAGCTAGTTTTCGATGGCGGCGGAGATCGGAATCGCTTCTGGAAAAAGTACTTCGATATTAGGGATTTCCTCCTCGGGGGTAAAAATAGGGGCCAATGGGGGCACCGAGAGGGGCCACCAGGCAGCCAGGAGGGTGCCTGGCACGGCCTAGGGCTGGGCCGCGCCATGGAACCTTCTGGAGTCCTGGTGGTGGCCCTCCCTTCCTTCCTTGGTGTTTCCGGAGGATTCCGGGACGCTGATTTTTTATATAATTTTTCCGGAATTTTTGGAGCACTTTTGATGGCCGGAAAACCTGAAATACAAAAACAGCAGAAAACAGGAACTGACAACTGGGTGCACTGAGTTAATAGGTTAGTCCAAATATGCTCAAAAGTGTATGAAAGTTCAAGCAAAACATCGCAAAGTCACACAAAACATGCATGACACAAGCAGAAATTATAGATACGTTTGGGACGTATCAATAACCCTCAACTGTAGGTGATCGAGATAGTCTTCGCGTGCAAGATAACCCAATTTATTGATTCGACACTTGGGGAGCCAAAGAATACGTACATGCTTTGACAATTGAGTTGTCAATTCAACCGCACCTGAAATAAACACTCGCTTGCACAAAGGTATTAATAGCAACGGTAGTATGGAAGTGGTAGTGGTGATGATAATAGTGGTGATGAAACAACAAAAGAAAAACAACAAAAGTAAACAACCAGTAACCAGCAGGATTGACACACTGTAGGCTAGGGAGATGGATGGTTGGGCGCTGCTTGGATGAGATCAAACATGTAATAGATTATAACACGGGCAAGGCTCACAGAAAAGAAAGGATCATCTAGGAAAATATCAAACATCAGGCATGTATCCCAAGGTAGTTGTATGTGCTTGCAATGAGAACTTTGAACAACATCTTTTGTCCTACCCTCCCGCTACGAACGGGGCCAAAAGGAACTTAGGGAGATTAAGGTACTCCTGTCAAAGAGCACCGGAACAAAGCATTAACACTTCATGGATACACGGAATCCTCAAATTATAGTCCATCCCCTTTGGTGTCCCAAGCTGTCACCATTGGGATCGCCGGTTCCGGACTATAATAGGTGCATACAACTCATAGATAGTATCAAGAACACCAACAAACTCAAGAAAACAAAGGGTGATCAGATCTGAAATCATGGCACTCGGGCCCAAAGTGACAAGCATTAAGAGAAACAAGTTGTAACAGAGATGATAAACACCAAGTAGATGATAGGCAACATGCCCCCAACAATCTGATAAAATATTACATGATCTAACTCACCCAATCCCTAACATCCCCTTTGCCTACAGCAGGGAATTACTCACACATGAGAGGAGAAGTCATGGAGGGGTGATGGAGAGGCAATGATGATGACGATGTCGGTGATTTCCCCTCACTGGAGGCTAAAGCAGCCTCCAGATTAGCTCTCCCGGAGAAGAACAGAGGGTGGCGGCGGCTCCGCAACATAGATCAGAAAAGCGACTTCTTTTCTGGAGTTTCCTCGCCGAGGGAATAAATAGGGCCAAGGTAGGGCACCAGGGGGTGTGGGACCCAGCTAGGAGGGCAGGTGGCACGGCCAGGGGCTGGGTCGCGCCACACACCCTTCTGGGTGCCCCTGGCTGCCTTGTGGCCCCCCTTTGGCATCATCGAAGCTTCGGGAACGCTGATTTTTTATTTGATTTTTGTGGATTTTTCCAGCGTACCTAAATATCCAGAAACCTGCATAATATAAAACAGCATTGGCAGCTCTGCTGAAAACAACGTCAGTCCGGGTTAGTTTCATCCAAAATCATGCAAGAATGAAGCCAAAACAATAGCAAAAGTGTTTGGAAAAGTAGATACGTTTGAGACTGTAACGACCCAATTCACATAGAACTGGAGTCTCTGTGATCAAGTGCCAGTCCCTGGATCGAACTCGCTGGCACACACAGTATCATAGATGTATATCAAACTACAAGTGCATCATTATTACAACGTATGATCCAGAATAATATAAATAACAAGTTGCATAGCTCAAGGCTAGCTTATTCAACATAAATATAGCGGAAGCAAAAGAAAATAACGAGGAGTCCAAAACCAATCCAGAGGTGTATTCTAATTAAGAGTTTGCTAGTCAAGTCATTAAATCCTCACATAGCTCAATGTAATCTCAAACCAATCCACGTCTACAAGCATAACAAATATATAGCAAGCACGTGCTAGGTTGTCTAAGCAAACAGGATAAGATCATATGGCTACCCTACCAGGTTTGCAGCAATAATAATATTAAACTTCCTACACATGTATAGGGTGATATTTGCTACATGCATAAGTAAAAAATATAGGTTGTGAAATGGTCAAAGTAACTTGCCTTGATCCTGTTCCTGACGATCACACTCTTGACAGAACGAAGCGTTGCACTCCGGACAGTCTACACGATCAAACAATATAACATTCAATACACCATATAAAACATAAACAATGCAATAGTAAAAGAACCAAATGAACAGCAAGAAAACCAACTAAACAGTAGCTAAACAATAACTACAAGCCACCACGATCCCAACGCAACTGGAATCGGCGAAAACGGATACGCCGTATAAAAGATACGGTCACCAGAAGTTTGAATTTAATTCTGTACAAATTCAAATTTGAACACTAAAAACTTTTTAAAACTTAGGTCTACTGGATAGGATTTTTCGTAACGGTCGCAACGCAAAAAGAATTAACTAAAACGGAGCTACAGTTTAAAAGATACAGGTAAAACGATTCTAGGGTGAAATCTGTGAAAAAGGGCCTAATTGCAATTAAAATAACTTCTCTGTCGCGAACAGATCCTCGGCTACGGAGCGAACGACGTCCACTCCGGAGAACGGTCGGGCGGACGTTCGCTCTTTAATAAAACCGTGGTTAATCGGGAAAAACCCTAACCCTAAAAAAACCAAATCCGACGGCCGAGAGGCGGCGGCGGCGCCCGGCCCGAACAGGCCCGGTGGGCGGCGGCGGCGTCCATGGCCGGCGGCGTCCGATGCGGCAAGCGGCGTGGCGCGGCGAGGGGCGCGACACTCATGACGGTCTCTTCATGTGGCACTGTATCTCTCAAAGGAATATATGTCATCTCTTCATGACACTTCTTCCGCTGGGATACGTGAAACACATCCTGAAATCCTGACAAAGCTCCTGGCAACTCCAACTGATAAGCTACCTCTCCTCTGCGCTCCAAGATCTTGTAAGGACCCACAAAACGTGGTGCTAACTTGCCCTTGATTCCAAACCTCTTGATTCCACGAATTGGTGAAACTCTGAGATATGCACGGTCCCCAACTTCATAGGTCACGTCCTTGCGCTTCGCATCTGCATAACTCTTCTGCCTGGACTATGCTATCTTCAGTCTATCACGGATCAACTTGACTTTCTCCTCAGCATCTCTGATCAGGTCTGGTCCAAACAACTGACGTTCTGCTACCTCATCCCACATCAACGGTGTTCTGCACTTTCTGCAGTACAGTAACTCAAATGGTGCCGTCTGCAGACTAGCCTGAGAACTGTTGTTGTATGAGAACTCAGCATATGGTAGATTATCATCCCAACTAGACCCATAGTCTAATGCGCAAGCTCTCAACATATCCTCCAGAATCTGATTCACTCTCTCTCTCTGCCCATCTGTCTGTGGATGAAAAGCTGTACTGAACTCCAGCCTGGTGCCCAAGGTCTCATGCAACTGACGCCAAAATTTGGATGTAAACTCAGTACCTCTATCAGACACTACCTTGCTTGGAACTCCATGCAGACAAACGATCCTGGTCATATAAATCTAGGATATCTTAGCACTTGTATTAGTTGTCTTTACTGGAATGAAGTGAGAAATCTTGGTCAAACGATCAACAATCACCCAAATAGAATCATATCCTGACCGAGTCCTGGGTAAACCAGTAATAAAGTCCATACCTATCTGATCCCACTTCCAATCTGGTATAGGCAAAGGCTGCAACAATCCTGCTGGCTTCTGATGCTCAGCTTTGACTCTCTGGCAAACATCACACAATGCAATATACTGAGCTATCTCTCGCTTCAGACTGTGCCACAAAAATCTCTCCCTCAAATCCAAATACATCTTGGTATTCCCGGGATGGCTAGAATAAGGTGAATCATGTGCTTCCTGAAGAATCAACTTCCTGATCTCTGCGTCTTGCGGTACACAAATGCGCTTCTCAAACCAAATGGCTCCATGATCATCCTCACGAAAACCCTCTGCTTTCCCTTTGGTCATCTTCTCCTTTATCTCATCAATTTCTGCATCACGCCTCTGAGCTTGGTGTTCTTCTGCTGCAACTCAGTGATGATGTAGAGATCTGACTGGGTGCTCTTCTCCAGGTTGAGGATGTGCTTCTCTAGGCTCTGGATAAAGTAGGAAGTTGTACATGGCCAAATGGTCCCAGGCACATACTTAAACTTCTTTGGCCTTATGTTCCCCGATGGAAGGATCTTGGTCATCTCCTCGTACACGGTACCCTTTAGCCGACCGGCATACCGGTTGACGATGCGCCCAAGAGCCATGTGAGAGGCTATGCGCAAAAACTGCTCCTTCTCCGGGGCATGCACCTCGAATGACTCCGTGATCACCCTTTCTTCCGTCATGCTTCCTAGAAGAAATGCCTCCACTTTCCAGTAGTCATCAGCTCCCCTGGTCTCCACTATGTCCGGCTGAAAGACTGGCGCGTAGATGTTCAGGTGATGGCAAATCCCCCTGAGCTCAGGTCCAAACGCCATAGAGCGGTATGACAAAGTGGTCATCTATAATCAAAGAGAGGAAAGACAAGATTAGAACAGGTATGAATACGAGATAGAGAGGGTAAGTAATTACAAGACAGAGTGATATAAAGTAATATTTTCATTCCTATGGCTTTTCTAATTCATTTTCTAGGGTCACGTCCTACAGTCAACACACTGCCCTGATACCATCTGTAACGACCCAATTCACATAGAACTGGAGTCTCTGTGATCAAGTGCCAGTCCCTGGATCGAACTCGCTGGCACACACAGTATCATAGATGTATATAAAAGTACAAGTGCATCATTATTACAACGTATGATCCAGAATAATATAAATAACAAGTTGCATAAGTCAAGGCTAGATTATTCAACATAAATATAGCAGAAGCAAAAGCAAATAACGACGAGTCCCATCAACATCCACAAGCGAACATGCTGAGTGAAGACCCGCGACCGTAAACGCACCTTACTGGTCGTCTGAAAAACCTGCAATACCGAAGGTTGCAGCCCGACAACGGGTCAGTACATCTGATTTGTACGGCAAGTCACACGGAAAAGGATATATTAGACCTATCGCTACATGCAAGGATAAGTCAAAGGAAAGGCTTATGGTTTTGTTTTGCAGAAAGCTGATTTTCCCAATCTACCCAGTCAAAATTTTAGTTTAACTTACTACTTAAGATCGAACTGGGCACACCAGTTCCAATCCACACCCTTTATTAAATCTTGCCCACTCAAGTTATTATGGAGATTCATATGTCAAGATCCTCCAGTAACAGTAATGTCTAGTAGCTCAAGGATGTCCATAACCGGGGACACGGCTAATCATGATTAGTTTTTTACTCTGCAGAGGTTAGTACACTTTCCCCGCTGGACTCAACCCGAAGATTGAGACGAAGTCTTTCAGAAGAGGTCACCTACACCAACGGCAAGCCGGTACCACCTATCACATCTACATCTGCTAGCTTTGCACGGGAGAGGCTTCCTACATCGTACTCAACTAAGCCAGAGCCCATATGGCCAGCGACTGTATATGGAAGCTCCTAGTCACCAAGTATGTCTGATCTTTTTGAGCCTGGACGGCGCCCACTAACGTTCAGAGGGTAGATACCATGACGTACCGTCGAGCACCAAAACCAACCATTAGGGGTAAAACATGGTCTCGCCTTAGATAAGGCACGAGCCCCCAGGAAGCACTCCCTGCCCGTCCAGAGGTGTATTCTAATTAAGAGTTTGCTAGTCAAGTCATTAAATCCTCACATAGCTCAATGTAATCTCAAACCAATCCACGTCTACAAGCATAGCAAATATATAGCAAGCATGTGCTAGGTTGTCTAATCAAACATGATAAGATCATATGGCTACCCTACCAGGTTTGCAGCAATAATAATATAAAACTTCCTACACATGCATATGGTGATATTTGCTACATGCATAAGTAAAAATATAGGTTGTGAAATGGTCAAAGTATGACTTGCCTTGATCCTGTTCCTGACGATCACACTCTTCACAGAACGAAGCGTTGCACTCCGGACAGTCTACACGATCAAACAATATAACATTCAATACACCTTATAACACATAAACAATGCAACAGTAAAAGAACAAAATGAACAGCAAGAAAACCAACTAAACAGTAGCTAAACGATAACTACAAGCCACCACGATCCCAACGCAACTGAAATCAGCGAAAACGGATACACCGTATAAAAGATACGGTCACCGAAAGTTTGAATTTAATTCTGTACAAATTCAAATTTGAACACTGAAAACTTTTGAAAACTTAGGTCTACTGGATAGGATTTTTCGTAACGGTCGCAACGCAAAAAGAATTAACTAAAACGGAGCTACGGTTTAGAAGATATAGCGAAAACGGTTCTAAGGTGAAATCTGTGAAAAAGGGCCTAATATCGCAATTAAAATAACTTCTCTGCCGCGAACAGATCCTCGGCTACGGAGCGAACGGCGTCCACTCCGGCGAACGGTCCGGCGAACGTTCGCTGTTTAATAAAATCGAGGTTAATCGGGAAAAGACCTAACCCTAAAAAAACCGATCCAATCTAAAACGGACCGTCGGATGCGAATCCGACGACCGAGAGGCGGCGGGGGCGCCCGGCCCGAACAGGCCCGGTGGGCGGCGGCGGCGGCGCGACACCCGTGGCGCGCGGGGTGGCGGGGAGGACGGGGCGGGGCGACGGCTTACCGCCGACGAGGCGGCGGCGGCGACCCGGCGGCGGGTTTCGGGCGGAAATCCTAGTGCCCGCGGGTCCGCGGGTATTTATGGACCCGCGCCCGGTAAGTGTTTTTAAATCCGATTCGGAAACGGCTGGGCGCAAAATAAATAAATAATTACAGAACAGGGCCCATCAGGCCCAAAACAATTTTATAAAATTAACGATTAATTATTTTTAATTTCCGTTTTCACCAAAACTTTTAAAATAATAAAATTGAATTTTTGGCATTACCAAAATATTCAATAAAAATAAAAACTTTTGCAACTTATTTTTAAATACTTTTAAATACTTTTTCGGCAATTTAAAAAGACCAAAAAACTTCAAAAAGTATTTTAAAATTTCCGGGATCATAAATAAATTCCCAAAATCTTTTTAGAAATTATTTATAACCCCAAAGTAAATTTAAAAAGTCTCCAGAAAATATTTAAAACTATTTTCCAACATTTCAAAATGGGGATAAGTCATATTATATCCTCTCCAATAAATTACCTTAAGTGAAAAAATGTTTAAAATATTCATAAAAGTCCAAATAATGCAAAACTCCATAATGACATGCATATGAGGATCTATTAACATCCGAATTTAGAAAATTGGGATGTTACAAACCTACCCCCCTTAAGATGAATCTCGTCCTCGAGATTCGGGCTGGCTAGCAAAGAGGTGTGGATGATATTGCTATAAATCCTCTTCTTGCTCCCAAGTAGCTTCTTCCTCGGTATGATGACCCCACTGAACTTTGCATAGCTTGATTATCTTGGTGCGGGTAACTCTTTCTGCAGTCTCCAGAATCTTCACTGGTTTCTCCTCATAAGTCAGGTCACTCTCCAACTGAATTGCCTCGAGTGGCACTGTATCTCTCAAAAGAATATCTGCCATCTCTGCATGACACTTCTTCAGCTGGGATACGTGAAACACATCATGAACTCCTGACAAAGCTCCTGGCAACTCCAACTGATAAGCTACCTCTCCTCTGCGCTCCAAGATCTTGTAAGGACCCACAAAACGTGGTGCTAACTTGCCCTTGATTCCAAACCTCTTGATTCCACGAACTGGTGAAACTCTGAGATATGCACGGTCCCCAACTTCATAGGTCACGTCCTTGCGCTTCACATCTGCATAACTCTTCTTCCTGGACTGTGCTATCTTCAGTCTATCACGGATCAGCTTGACTTTCTCCTCAGCATCTCTGATCAGGTATGGTCCAAACAACTGACGTTCTCCTACCTCATCCCACATCAACGGTGTTCTGCACTTTCTGCCATACAGTAACTCAAATGGTGCCATCTGTAGACTAGCCTGATAACTGTTGTTGTATGAGAACTCAGAATATGGTAGATTATCATCCCAACTAGACCCATAGTCTAATGCGCAAGCTCTCAACATATCCTCCAGAATCTGATTCACTCTCTGTGTCTGCCCATCTGTCTGTGGATGAAAAGTTGTACTGAACTCCAGCCTGGTGCCGAAACTGACGCCAAAATTTGGATGTAAACTGAGTACCTCTATCAGACACTACCTTGCTTGGAACTCCATGTAGACAAACGATCCTGCTCATATAAATCTTGGCTAGCTTAGCACTTGTATTAGTTGTCTTTACTGGAAACAAGAGACCAACCTTGGTCAAACGATCAAAAATCACCCAAATAGAATCATATCCTGACCGAGTCCTGGGTAAACCAGTAATAAAGTCCATACCTATCTGATCCCACTTCCAATCTGGTATAGGCAAAGGCTGCAACAATCCTGCTGGCTTCTGATGCTCAGCTTTGACTCTCTGGCAAACATCACACAATGCAATATACTGAGCTATCTCTCGCTTCGGACCGTGCCACCAAAACCTCTCCCTCAAATACAAATACATCTTGGTATTCCCGGGATGGATAGAATAATGTGAATCATGTGCTTCCTGAAGAATCAACTTCCTGATCTCTGCGTCTTGCGGTACACAAATGCGCTTCTCAAACCAAATCGCTCCATGATCATCCTCACGGAAACCCTTTGCTTTCCCTTTGGTCATCTTCTCCTTTATCTCATCAATTTCTGCATCACCCCTCTGAGCTTGGTGTTCTTCTGCTGCAACTCAGTGATGATGTAGAGATCTGACTGGGTGCTCTTCTCCGGGTTGAGGATGTGCTTCTCTAGGCTCTGGATAAACTAGGCAGTTGTACCTGGCCAAATGGTCCCAGACACATACTTGAACTTCTTTGGCCATATGTTCCCCGATGGAAGGATCTTGGTCATCTCCTCGTACACCGTACCCTTTAGCCGGCCGGCATACCGGTTGACGATGCGTCCAAGAGCCATGTGAGAGGCTATGCGCAAACACTGCTCCATCTCCGGGGCATGCACCTCGAATGACTCCGTGATCACCCTTTCTTCCGTCATGCTTCCTAGAAGAAATGCCTCCACTTGCCAGTAGTCAGTAGCTGCCCTTGTCTCCACTATGTCCGGCTGAAAGACTGGCGCGTAGATGTTCAGGTGATGGAAAATCCCCCTGAGCTCAGGTCCAAACGCCATAGAGCGGTATGACAAAGTGGTCATCTATAATCAAAGAGAGGAAAGATAAGATTAGAACAGGTATGAATACGAGATAGAGAGGGTAAGTAAGTACAATACAGAGTGATATAAAGTAATGTTTTCATTCCTATCGCTTTTCTAATCCATTTTCTAGGGTCACGTCCTACAGTCAACACACTGTTCTGATACCATCTGTAACGACCCAATTCACATAGAACTGGAGTCTCTGTGACCAAGTGCCAGTCCCTGGATCGAACTCGCTGGCACACACAATATCATAGATGTATATGGAAGTACAAGTGCATAATTATTACAACGTATGATCCAGAATAATATAAATAACAAGTTGCATAAGTCAAGGCTAGATTATTCAACATAAATATAGCAGAAGCAAAAGCAAATAACGAGGAGTCCCATCAACATCCACAAGCGAACATGCTGAGTGAAGACCAGCGACCCTAAACGCACATTACTGGTCGTCTTAAAAACCTGCAAAACCGAAGGTTACAACCCGACAACGGGTTAGTACATCTGATTTGTACGGCAAGTCACATGGAAAAGGATATAACAGACCTATCGCTACATGCAAGGATAAGTCAAAGGAAAGGCTTATGGTTTTGTTTTGCAGAAAGCTGATTTTTCCCAATCTACCTAGTCAAAATTTTAGTTTAACTTACTACTTAAGATCGAACTGGGCACACCAGTTCCAATCCACACCCTTTATTAAATCTTGCCCACTCAAGTTATTATGGTGATTCATATGTCAAGATCCTCCAGTAACAGTAATGTCTAGTAGTTCAAGGATGTCCATAATCGAGGACACGACTAATCATGATTAGTTTTTTACTCTGCAGAGGTTAGTACACTTTCCCCGCTGGACTCAACCCGAAGATTGAGACGAAGTCTTTCAGAAGAGGTCACCTACACCCAACGGCAAGCCGGTACCACCTATCACATCTACATCTGCTAGCTTTGCACGGGAGAGGCTTCCTACATCGTACTCAACTAAGCCAGAGCCCATATGTCCAGCGGCTGTACATGGAAGCTCCTAGTCACCAAGTATGCCTGATCTTTTTGAGCCTGGACGATGACCAGCGGCGTCCGATGCGGCACGGCGAGGGGCGCGACACCCATGGATCGCGGGATGGCGGGGAGGACAGGGCGGGGCGGTGGCTTACCGGCGACGAGGCCGCGGCGGCGGAGCGGTTTCGGGCGGTGGCGACGGGTTTCGGGCGAAAACCCTATTGCCCGCGGGTCCGCGGGTATTTGTGGACCCGCGCCCGGTAAGTTTTTTTTAAATCTGATTCGAAAACGGCTGGGCGCAAAATAAATAAATAAAACAGAACTGGGCCCATCAGGCCCAAAATAATTTTATAAAATTAACGGATAATTATTTTTAATTTCCGTTTTCACCAAAACTTTTACAATAATAAAATTGAATTTTTGGCATTACCAAAATATTCAATAAAAATAATTTTTTTAAACTTATTTTTAAGTACCTTTAAATACTTTTCCGGCAATTTAAAAATACCGAAAAACTTCAAAAAGGAGTTTAATATTTCCCGGAGCATAAATAAATTCCCAAAATCTTTTTAGAAATTATTTATAACCCCAAAGTAAATTTAAAAAGTCTCCAGAAAATATTTTAAACTATTTTCCAACATTTCAAAAATTGGGATAAGTCATATTATATCGTCTCCAATAAATTTCCTTAAGTGGAAAAATGTTTAAAATATTCATAAAAATCCAAATAATGCAAAACTACAGCATGACATGCATATGAGGATCTATTAACATCCGAATTTAGAAAATTGGGATGTTACAGAGACGTATGAGTCCATCACATCATTCTCCCAATGACATGATTTCATTTTCAATGGACTTAAGTGTCGCCATGATCAGGAAAGCTTGATCAATCAATTGCCCAATGAGATAGTTTACCCGAGTTAAACTACGGACTTGTGTTTTATACCACACGTGTATTAGTATTTCCATGTAATACAGTTATAGCATAGTATAAAACGTATTATGAACAAAACGGATATGTGACAAATATCTTTATTAATTTTTCTCTAGGGCTCCTATCCAACACATACCACTTTCGCTATTAATATTTTGTTGCAAGCAAGTATATTTCAGGTGCAGTTGAATTGAAAACTCAAATGTCAAAGCTTATAAATACTCTTTGGCTCCCCTTGTGTCGAATCAATAAATTGGGTTAAATTACCCGCGAAAACGCTACACAAGATCCTCTACAGTTGAGGGTCATCAAGTACTGTTTTCTGGCACCGTTGCCAGGGAGCATAGCAATATTTACAAGTCTAATTGAAGTATCCTGCATGCTACACTTCATCCGCTATGGGTAAGAAAGGAGACCCCAAGGTTCCGATCTTACCATCCACTATAAGAAAAGATACCGTTCTGAGTACCAGTGCTACGCTTGATTCACCTTACGTTATAAGTAAGTTTGCTTCACCACTACCACCACATGTTACTTCTACTGAGTATGTTACTATGTCCGATACTTTTGATGATGCTTCCACTACTCTTGATGATATTAGTTTTCTTGGTCAGTATCTTGAAGCTCAAATTGCTAAGGTTGCAGCACAGTCCAAGACTGAGACTCCTGCTACCTATATTCCTATGTGAAAAGCCTTTGGTTACCCAGACTTAGATGGACTCAAAGAGAGAATCCTTGATGATGATTATATTACTCTTGATGATGATTTTTGCAGGGAACTCAAAGAGTGTGTCGACTCTAACCCTGGTGCTGTTAACGAGCTGCTGGAAATGCACTCCATGAAGAACAAGATTACTCCCGATCCTAAATTTTCTACATCTCCTATATGCATCATTGATCCTGATTACGATTTCTCTGTTGATCTTTCACTTATATCTATGGTCGAAGCTGACCCTTTTTATGGCAGAGAAAATGATGATGCTATAGCACACCTGACCAAACTCGCTGAGTTGGGTAGTTTATTTACTACTGACGAGACGATAAAAAACTTTTATGTGGCTAAGCTTTTTTCTTTTTCTTTGAAGGAAGACGTTAAAGCATGGTATGATGCACTACCTTATGGTTCCATTGAGAGTCCTCAGAACTTAGTTCAATTCTTTGTCGATAAATATTTTCCTGCTCATATGCAACATGCTGCTTTACAAAGAATTTATAACTTTAAACAATTGCAGGATGAGCACCTCCCTAAAGCTTGGGGGAGGTATTGTGGTTTAATTAAGGCTAGCCCGGGGCATGAAGTCCCTAAGAATGAATTAGTTGATATATTTTATGCTGGTCTGACCAATGAATCTAGATCCTATCTGGATAGTTGTGCTGATTGCGTTTTCAGGGAAAGAACGTCGGACGATGCTGAAGAACTAATGGGCAAGATTGCCAAGAACCATGAAGATTGGTCCGTCCCTGAACCACCTCCACCACCAAAGAATAGGGGCATGCTTGCCCTGAGCCCCGAAGATATGCAAGAAGCAAAGAAGTCTATAAATGAAAAAGGCATTAAAGCCGAAGACGTGAAGAAGCTACCTCCTATTGAGAAGTTGTGTGAGCCTACTACTCACCCTCCCTTGGTAGAGGTACACTCTCTATTTGATTTTACTGAAAGTGACATCCCTAAAGGTAAGCCTCCCGACCAATGCTTAGATGAGCTTGATAATTTTATTATTAAGAAAGACCATTTTAATATGAGGATACAAAGTCAGTTTCATGATAATTCCATTGCTATCAAAAGTTTACTTGGTGTTATTGACAGAACACTTAATGATGTTAAATGTCTTGTTAAGCATTTTCATATGGTTCAAACTCAGCTTGAACAAATTTCTAATGTGCAAAAATATTTGCTTGCTAATAATGTCATATAGGACATACAAGCTTATGGTATAAAGACCAGAGGTGGAACACACACCCATGACCCACTCTATCCTGAGGGGCATCCGAAGAGGATCGAGAAAGATTCTCAAGTGCAGGCAAAAGACGAGATTGTTAGCTCTCCAAAGAAGAAAAATAAGAAGAAGAAACACAAGGAAGTTGACAACTCCAATGATCCTATTACAAGTGAAGAACCTGCTGTTGATCCTAACAACATATCTACCTCCGATGCTGAAACTGAAGACGGTGCCGAGCCCAAGGAAATTGATAAGGAGAAGAATGATCCTCTCGAGGTGCGAGAAGAAGGAGCACCCGATAAACGCAAGAAGTATACTAGAGAAGACTTCATCGCAAGAAGGCATGTCAAGGAAAGAGAACCATGGGTACAGAAACCCATGCCCTTTCCAGGTAAGTGTCTCAAATCCAAAGAAGAAGAACACTATAATAAATTTTGTGAATGGATGAAACCTCTTTTTCTTCAAATTCCCTTGACTGATGCTATTAAGTTGCCTCCTTATTGAAATATATGAAATATATTGTTACTAATAAAAGAAAAGTTCCTAATGAGGCAATATCTACTATGCTTGCTAACTATTCTTTCAGTGGCAAGATTTCTGAGAAGCTTGGTGATCCAGGTATACCACCATTCCTTGCTCCATAAAAAATAATTATGTCAAAACTGCCTTATGTGATCCAGGAGCAGGAGTGAGTGTTATGAATTTTTATCTTTACAAGAGGCTATGTTTAGGTAAGCTAATCCCTACAGATATCTCTCTTCAGATGGCTGACAAGTCAACAACCGTCCCGATAGGTATTAGTGAGGATGTTCCCGTTGAAGTTGCTAATTGCTTAATTCTTACAGCTTTTGTTGTGCTTGACATGCCCGAGGATGGGAGCATGTCCATTATTCTAGGTAGACCTTTTCTTAACACCGCATGTGCTATCATTGATCGCAATAAAGGAAAGGGTACCTTCAACGTTGATGATAAAGAACACACGGTGTATTTTCCAAAAAAAGATTGACAAAAGGCATGGCCTTAACTCAATAGAGAATATCGAGACCGTGAAGATTGGAGAATGGGATTGTCCTCTACATGTGCACCACAAACACAAAACCATTATGGTGGGGACAATGTGCATTAAAGTAAAGGTGTAATGATCACTTCATAAGAGGTGAGACTTTTTGCTCCATATATCGCCGGTTCGCTGGTAAGACTTGATCAACCTTGCTAGTGAGCATGTTTTTTATAAGTAAAAAGTGGAGCTTGTTATGTTTTCATTTGCCTTAGTTCTCTTTGATGTACCAAGTTTATATGTTTTTTGAAGCTTCACAATTCTAATCACTGCTTCAAGTTTTCAGAAAGTTTCGCAACTTTTTGAACTCCAAATTTTTTGCAACAGTGAAGTTTTCAGAAAAATTCCGAAAAAATTAGAATAAAAATTTCCACGACGAGAGTGACCCAGAAGCACTTGGGGATGACCAGGGGGGCACTAGTGGCCCAGGCGGTCAGCTGGCGCGGACAGCCCCTTGGCCGCGCCCACAGGCCCCACATGCAGGTATTTCTTCTTCCTCTTCCTTCCTCTCTCTCCCAAAACACGAGTTCTGCTCCTGTTCTTGCGTTCTTGCTGTTCTCGGGGGAGATTTTCGATCTCTCTCTACAACCCATCCTTTGGGCTGAGATTTTGAGAAAATACTCCCTGGTATGTAACTCCTCCATCCCTCCAATTAGATTTTTGATTGGTGTCTTCATTCGTAAGTATTTAGTAGTTCTTGATGCTGTTTATATGAGCTTGCATGCATGTGTAGAAATTTATTTTCCAAATTTTGATGCAAGTTTATGCCTTAGGTAAGTGAGTAGAGTAGTTTGCCTCAACTCACTTTGTTGAAATCCTTGCTTATGTGAATTGTCAAAATTTTCAGAAATGAGTTTGCTAGGAAAAGCAAAGGGGTGGCTTGGGAAGAAGAAGCTCGAGCGCTCCGATCGAGTTACTAGAGCTGCAGCTTCACCCTCAGCTGCTATGGTGAGCTACAACGAAAATCATGTGCCCCTAGAGTTGTTTGAACACACGAGCCCCACATGCGCAATGATGTATCTGTGCGATGATTTTCTTGAAGCTGCAGGAATCAAAAAGGAGCTTTATGGCCTTTGCGACAATGCAGGTTTGACACGGCTAGCACTATGCCGTGTGGTACAATATAAGTAATTCACCTCCTGTTTCATTAATAGTTTTTACTATAGTCCGGATGTAGGAACTATTGAGTTCAAAATTTATGATAAGCTTATGACCATGTCTTTGGCAAGATTTTGTGAAATAATAGGTGTGTCGAACGCTGGTCAGACAACAAGGATGAACTCTTAGCCCTTCGAGTTGAGGACTCTCTTCGATTCCCTTTATATCCAGGAGACGATGGATATCCGGCGTACGAAGATTTCCAGCATTTTATTCCCTCATCTCATGTATTTTGCATATTTTATTGCCAGAGGGGTGTTATCTCATGACAACACGAGCAACGGTTCTGCACCAGATTTCGCTATCTATGCGAACGCCCTCTCTGGAAGGAGTGATTATAATGTGGGTGCCTTAATTGCTCGCCGCCTTGCTATGAATGCTAACAAGGGTGATTTATTTGGTGGCGTTTATGCTACTCTTATCCTTGAGTCTCTTGATGCCCCCCCATATCCTGATGACGTTCCCTTTTCATACACAAGTCTTGATCTTGCTGCTATGAAGAGGCATAAGTTTGTTACCACGACTTCTGTGTTGGGTAAACTTGTTTATATTTTGAGGTTTGAAAAGAAAATTACTCGAGAGATCCGTCTACCTGCACCACTTTTGTTTGATTATGCCCGCAGGAAAGGATGGTCCTTCAATGACACCCAGTTTGACGAGTTTATGGCCCAGTATCAGTTGCATAACCCCATAGAGGGGGTTGTGCCCGATGAGGAGGAGCATGGTGAGTTCCCACCTTTCCAGGGGGAGACCGTCACCCAGTATGGTGAGGGGTCTTCTTCCGCTTGGAGCGCAGGACCTTCCTCATGGGAGGACCCGAGTACTTCGGTGTACGCACCGAAGGGCTCGTACGACTCTTGGACTCACCCGTACTACCCTGGAGCAGGAGGCTCCTGGGGCAGTAGCTGCTACCAACTTAGGCCAAAAGCCTAAGCTTGGGGGAGTACGTGCCCTTCTCACTTTTCCATTGTATTATCCGTTTTTATTTTTGTTCGCTTTGATATTTTCGAAGTTTTTGCCCGCTCTTCTTTGTTATTTTAAATTGCAAAAACAAAGAAAAGATTTCTCTTTTCTTTTGCTTTCATTAAACCTTTGAAAAACCCAATTTTTTTATTTATTTCTCTCTTTAGTTTGCTTTGTTTTTAGAGTTCAGCTCAAGTCCGTGATGGCATTTGATTATATTTCCCATGTTCAATCGTGCAAGTGACAAGGCAGTAATGACGAAGATCGACGGAAGGGAAGCAACAAGGAAAACCGGTATGAACTCTCTTGTTTCTACTTTTGTACATATGCCTGTACTTATGATCTAGAGACCAGCTTGTAGCGACATAGTACTATGTTTACAATGCTTTCCCAGTGTTCATGCTTTCTTTGTGGCTGATCTCAAATAGCTAGAGTGCATAATGTGTTGTTGAAATGATTTACATGCATTGCATTGTTCATGGTTTGGCATATTGAAGTGGTATTTCCCTTCGGAGAATTCTTGGATTGACTTGGCACATGTTCACACATGTTTATGACTAAAATGTCTGTCATGCCTTGATGATCTTTTTATTTCAGAATAGTTATATCATTTTCATGCTCGATTCAATGTTGCTTTGTCGCTCTGCATGATTATGAAAATTATTTCTCTCTAGTTGGTCGCTTCCCAGTCTTTTGCTAGCCTTCGCTCGCACCAAGCGAAATTCTGATTGTGTATCCAAACTCCTTTTTCAAACCAGTTTTCCACTTGAGTCCACCATACCTTCCTATATGTGGTATTTACCGGCCACTCCTAACTTAGACTTTCTTGTGCCATCTCGAAATTTATTCAAAAGGTTCCCTTTTGTAACCGTACAAGCTCATGGTGCGGTGAGGGAGAATCAGTATCTACCATGCCAAACATATTTTGACGGAAGTTTTAACTAGTCAAATTTTAAAAAAAGTTACACCTCCCCCATACTTGATGATGGAATGAAATGGACCAAATGCTGCTAATGATAGATGGAACGAGAACCTCCTTCCATACTTGAGGCAAAATAAAAGGTTCCATAGACCGTCAAAGGATTTAGGGATAAGGGAACAAAAGTGTAAGCAAAAAGCATTAATATGGTTGGCATGGGAGATATTGAGAGACCTTTACCGTTCACTGTTGACTGGAAAGTTACACTTCTCAAAATAATTTTATCTCTGTTTTTAAAACCAAGAGCTCTAGCACATGTTTAGTCTTTCCTTCCAACCACGGGTTTTCAACCTCGCCATCAAAAAGCCACGGTTCGAGAGTTTCCCCTTCTTTCTTCAAAGCACCAACTATTGAGAGCATAATTGTCATTCTTAGTGTAACATGCATTGTCCCAAAGTACTACATTGTCTTCTGCATGATTGTGATATTGCATATTCTGAAATTCTTAGTTCTAGTCTCCTTTAAAACCCCGGAGGAGTTTCTGCATTTATGTTTTGCTTCACTCATGGAGGCTAGCGAGATACCACTCTAGTATGTTCAAGCTATGTGCATTGCGATCTTGTCTTGATTTTCGGCAGCATATTATTTACTTTTGGTTGTTTGTGATTGATTACTTGAAAGAAGGATTGCTTTGTGCATTGTCCTCATAGCATTGTTTCAATACCTGCTAAACTCTTTTCGTAGTACCGGCCTATATACATCTTATGAAGCAAAAGAGTTTGTCAAAGTTTTCTTTGTCGCGTCCAGTTCGTTGAACTGATATGCTTGAGGACAAGCAATAGGCTAAGCTTGGGGGATTTGATACGTCTCAAATGTATCTACTTTTCCAAACACTTTTGCTATTGTTTTGCCCTCATTATTGCATGATCTGAACTAAACTAATCTGGACTGACGCTATTTTCAGCAGAGCTGCCTGTACGGTTTTATTGTGTGCAGGAAAATGGATTTTTAGGTATCTTGGAAAATTCCAGGAAAATTCATAAAAAATCCACGCACCCGAAACTTCCACGAACCAGAAGTGGGTCCAGAGGGGGCCACAGGGGCTTCAGGCGCCCTACTGGCGCGGCCCCACCCCTGGACGCGCCGACTGTACGCCTGGGGGCCTGCCCCCTCCTCTGGTGCCCTACCGAGGCCCCTATTTATTCCCGTGACGGGAATACCCCGAAACAGAAGTCACTGTTCCAGTTTTCGTCGCGGAGCCGCCGCCACCCTCTGTTCTTCCTCGGGAAGGCTAATCTGGAGGCCGATTTGGCCTCCGGAGAGGGGAGATCATCGCGATCGTCATCACAATCGCCAATCCATCCTCCCTCCATGACTTCTTTTCACATGTGTGAGTAATTACCTGCTGTAGGCAAAGGGGATGGTAGGGATTGGATGAGTTTGATCATGTAATAGTTCGTCAGATTATTGGGGGCATGTTGCCTATCATCTACTATGGTGTTTATCATCTTTGCTACAACTTGTTGCTCTTAATGCTTGTCACTTTGGGCCCGAGTGCCATGTTTTCAGATCTGAACCACTTATGTTTTCATGAGTATATTTATGTTCTTGATCCTATCTATGAGTTGTATGAACCTATTATGGTCCGGAACCGGCGATCCCAAAGGTGAAAGCTTGGGACACCAAATGGATGGTCCATAATTTGAGGATTTCATGTATCCATTGAGTTTATTGCTTTGTACCGGTGCTCTTTGACATGAGCACCTTAATCTCCATAAGTTCCCTTTGGCCCCGTTCATAGCAGGATGGTAGGACAAAAGATGTTGTGCAAGTTCTTATTGCAAGCACGCACAACTACCTACGGGATACATGCCTAATGTTTGATATTTTCCTAGATGATCATTGCTTTTTTGTGTGCCTTGCCCCGTGTTAGAATCTATTACATGTTCACTCTTATCCAAGCAGCGCCCAACCATCCATCTCCCTAGCCTACAGTGTTCTAGTCCTACTGGTTACTAGTAATTTATTTTTGCTGTTTTACTTTCGCTGTTATCATTACCACCATCATACCACAATCTCTATTAATATTTTATTGCAAGCAAGTATATTTCAGGTGCGGTTGAATTGACAACTCAACTGTCAAAGCTTATAAATACTCTTTGGCTCCCCTTGTGTCCAATCAATAAATTGGGTTAACTTACCCGCGAAAACGCTACACACGATCCCTTACAGTTGAGGGTCATCATTACTCAAGAAAAAAAATATAAAAGATAAGAACCAAATATATTACTCAATCACAAACTTAACATAGTCTCATAATCCATCATATCCCAACAAACTCAGCATAGGAACAACAGAAAGAATTACATATGTGCCTTGATCATGTAGGGCAGCTCACAACGTCTAATCCATGAAGAACAAAGAGGGGAGGAGAACATCACATAGCTACTGATCACAGACTGATACGGTGAGGATCTCTCACTCCTCGTTGGTTACCCCAAGTGGAAGGTGAGATGTAGCGTAGCAGCAAATTTCCCCTATATAGAGGATAGGGTTTGTCTCCCGTAGGACTCGCAGAAATACAAGAAGGTGGTAAAGTGAACAATGGCGCCGAGGTTGCTAACTTCACCTGGACCTGCACACAGATACAAATAACTTTGCTCCCAACGAGTACAGAGGAGTTGTCAATTCCTCCGGCCTTGCTTGTTACAAAGGATTAATGCAAGAGATAATGATAGTGATAGCAACTGGAAAGTAAACTAAGGATGTAAACAGTAATGTGAAGATGGACCGGGGTCACGTGATTTTCACTAGTGATGTCTCTCTACCAAAAGACGATAAAAGTGCTAGTGAGGTAAACAAATAACAGTTGGGCAATTGAAAGGATTATGAAGGCACCGCAATGCTAACTATGCTGCAAAGAAAGGAAGGGCTCAAAAGCAATGTGCAGTACGCCAAGGTAAGTAGACCGAAATCCATCTGCATCTACTACGAATCATCCACCTTGAGATATCTATCCAGAACATCTCGCTGGTATTAAGTTGCGAATCCCACCCAAAGTGTAAATCCAAAGCAACAGACAACTGCATTAAAAGAACTTTGTGTAAAGTAAACAATCCTTGCATCCGCGGATACAAGCACCGTTGTTTTATCCCTCGTGGCAACAACACATCCCCTAGTCTCATGTTTCTGTCACTCAAGCTAGAAATCAAGGGGCAGAACCCACAATCAAGCATAACGCTCCCTCTTGGAGTTGCAACAAATCACTTGGCCAAAGTAAAATACGGCAACGGAGAACATGCAAGAATTTACTCAAGAACAAAATATAAAGGAGAAGAACCAAATATATTACTCATCACAATCTGAACATAGTCTCATAATCCATCAGATTCCAACAAACTCAGCATAGCAACGGCAGAAAATTACAAAGGTGCCTCGATCATGTGAGGCAGCTCACGAGGTCTCGAAAGTGGAGGCACAAAGAGGGGAGAGGAACATCACATAGCTACTGGTCACGGACCCATGCTCCAAGGGAAACTACTCACGGTACATACGTGAGGCGTCCATGGCTATGGATGGTCTCCCGGAGGGGGTAGCTTCTCCTGGCAGGGTACCGGAGCAGCTTCTCCAGGCAGCCCCGATCTTGAAGCGGCGGCGGCGGCGGTACAGAGGCGAGATCGCGGAAAAGAGATCGATATTAGGGGTTTCCACCCCGAGGGCTAAATATAGGCGGAGGGGGGGGTGTCGAGGGGACCCACAGGGCAGCCAGGAGGCCCCCTGGCGCGGCCTAGGGTGGGGCCGCGCCAGGGACCCTTCTGGAGTGCCTGTGGTGGCCCCCTCCGCTGCCTTGGTTATTCCGGAAGCTTCCGGGTCGCTGATTTTTTATCTGATTTTCCGGATTTTTGGAGCACTTTTAATGGCCGGAAAACCTGAAATACAAAAACAGCAGAAAACAGCAACTGACAGCTGGGTGCATTGGGTTAATAGATTAGTCCAAATATGCTCAAAAGTGTATGAAAGTTCAAGCAAAACATGGCAAAGTCACACAAAACATGCATGGAGCAAACAGAAATTATAGATACGTTTGGGACGTATCAACATCCCCAAGCTTAATTCCTGCTCGTCCTCGAGTAGGTAAATGATAACAAGCATAATTTCTATGGTGACATGCCACACAACCATATAAGAAATTCGTAAGTAAATCAATCAAAGCATGCAATTCAATTCAAGTCTTAACAAGCAAGAGTCTATATTAGCATTGACACAAGCAACAAAAGAACAAAAGGTGCAAGAGCTCTCGCTGTCCGTGACTCGAATGTCTCTAGATGGTGTTTGCGTGCAAGCAGGGGACTGGGAAAATAGAGAAAAAGGTTGTTGAGAACAGCTATCTACTAAAGTTTCACACTTGGTCTCCGTTGGATTCTTATCTTGACTCGTCCCCAGACCACTAGCTAGGTACAAGTCAAACTGATCCACTCCCTTTCGATATTTTGAGCACTCATGCAATGGATGAGCGTGAGCAAGAAAGTTACACCTAAAAGGCGAAACAGAAAGAAGGTGGAGGAGGAAGACAAAAAAGGTGTGAAAGGCTCACATCAACGAGGACAATCATAGGCGAGAGAAGGCCAAATGATATGATGTGAGGAGTAGGGATTTCCATGCAACGGATGCACATGTGAGCTAAAAGCTCTCCAAGGGAACTAGTGGGGGTGCATCTAACTTGCTTGCTCAAGAAGACCTAGAGCTCGTTTGAGGAGGCTCATTATTGGAATATACAAGCCAAGTTCTATAGTTTGAAGGTCCCCACATAGCTATATGCATGATGATGATCTCTATGGAGTACAAGGGATAGCGGATGAAGTACTAGTGTGGATCTCTCAAAAGGAATAGTAGTGTGGCCACTTCTCTCTTTTTATTTTTCTATTTTTTCTTTTTTTTGTATTTTTTTGGTGGCCTCAATGGCTCTTTCTATTTAACTCTCATTTGTCCTCTTTGGGATCTTTTGATTTTGTCCTCTTTGGGATCTTTTCCTCACTTTAGGGGCAACACTCTATATTTTTGGGATCTTTTGATTTTTTCCTCTTTGGGATCTTTCACACTTTACAAAGGTACTCACATAAAGAAGATATAACTATCATGATGCAAATGTATGACATGAGGATAAAGTCATGAAAAGATGGATGTTGCATGGCAATGTATCTCGGAAAGGCTATGGAAATGCCTTGTAGGTAGGTATAGTGGATGTTTTGAGGAAAGATATAAGGAGGCTTATGATGACAGAGCGTATCGTGCCAAGGGTTTGGATGCACCGGCGAAGTATGCGCCAACTCTCAAGGTGAGAAAGGGCAATGCACGATACCGAAGAGGCTACAAAAAGTATAGGTGGGTGGAAGTGTCAACTTTCGAATACTCACATTAATCCGAAGAACTCATGCACTTATTATCGGTAACTCTCAATCTAATTAGGAGGTTCACAAAGAGATAAGTACCCCGAGGAGGAGTTTATGGGGGTTTGGTTATCCTTGCGCATCCTCGACTCATGGTACGTGAGTGTACTCTAATATTCGAACCCTCCAGAGGTTAGTGATCCATCTAGTAGCTAGAGTTCTCAACAGGGGTTTTTGGTTTTCGAAAAACACACGGATTGCCCAAAATACGACATCTATCACTAATAGGCTCGAGCTCTTGACACCAAAAGTTCAAACATTACTCTAGTCAATACCTCAAAACTATTGCAAGTTACTACTACAAAGAGAAAAGCAACTTCAACTACCTACTTCTAGTCAAGACACAAAACTCAATGCATCAGGCAAACTCTCTAACAAGATAAAACATGCAACCTATAGAAAGTTCAACCTAAAACAAAAGAAAAGCTCTAGAAAATTTCTATAGGTAGACTACTCATGGATCATCCGGGAAGCGTCCATGGTGGAGGAAAGGCTCCCGGAAGTCAATCCTCCCTCCGTCAGGGTGCTGGGCAGAGGTATGCTGGCGCTCCCGATATTGTAATTGCGGCGGCGGCAAAACTGAGGCGAGATCGCGAAAAAGGTTTCTGTCTTCGGAAGAATCCCGTCACGGAGAATATATAAGCGAAAGGGGGGAGCCAGGGGGCCACCAGGTGTCCAGGCGGCCACCTGGCACGACCTCCCCCTAGGGCGCGCCACCAAGGAGCCTGGACCCCCGGTGGTGGCCCTCTGGCCCCACCCGGGCTCTTCCGGAAGATTCCGGTAGGCAGATTTTTATCTAATTTTCCCAAATTTTTGCAGCACTTTTAATATGGGGGAACCTGAAATAGAAAAACAGCAGAAAATAGGAACTGGCACTGGGTTGCACTGAGTTAATAAGTTTGTCCAAATATGATCAAAAGTGTATGAATGTGTATCTAGATCATATCAATATCACACAAAACATGCATGGAGCAAGCAGAAATTATAGATACTATTGGGACGTATCAACATCCCCAAGCTTAATTCCTGCTCGTCCTCGAGTAGGTAAATAATAACACGCATAATTTCTGTGGTGACATGCTAACAACCATATAAGAACTTTGAAAGTAAAGCAATCAAGGTATGTAATTCAATTCAAGTCATAGCAGGCAAGAGTCTATATTAGCATTGAAACAAGCAACATAAGAACATAAAGGTGCAAGAGCTCTCGCTGTCCATGACTCGAATGTCTTCAGATGGTGTTTGCGTGCAAGAAGTGGGAGATGGGAATACGAGAAAAAATATATATTTGTTGAGAACTCAATCTACTAAAGTTTCAGACTTAGTCTTCTTTGGGATCTTATCTTGACTCGTCCCCAGACCACTAGACAGGTACAAGTCAATTTGATCCACTCCCTTTCGATATTTTGAATACTCATGCAATGGATGAGCGTAAGCACGAGAGTTGACACTTAGGATGGCAAAGAGAGAGATATGGTGGAGGAGGAAGACAAAAAGGGTGTGAAAGGATCACATCAATGAGGACAATCATAGGCGAGAAGGCCAAATGATAGATATGATGTGAGGAGTAGGGATTGCCATGCAACGGATGCCCATATGAGCTAAGAAAATCTCTCCAATGGAACTAGTGGGGGTGCATCCAACTTGCTCGCTCAAGAAGACCTAGAGCTCGTTTGAGGAGGCTCATCCTTGGAATATGCAAGCCAAGTTCTATAGTGTGAAGGTCCCCACATAGTTATATGCATATGTGATCATCTCTATGGAGTACAAGATATAGAGGGAGTACGAGTGTGGATCTTTCAAAAGGAATAGTAGTGTTGCCCCTTTCTCTATTTTTATTTTCTTTTTCTACTTTTCCTATATTTTTGTATTTTTTTGGTGGCCTCAATGGCTCTTTATATTTAATTCTCATTTCTCCTCTTTGGGATCTTTTGTTTTGTCCACTTTGGGATCTTTTCCTCACTTAAGGGCAACACTCTAATTAACAAGAGGGTATAGAAGATCTTTCACACTTTACAAGGTACTCAACATAAAGAAGATGTAGCTATCATGATGTATGCAAATGTATGCCTCTGCCAGTGTAGCAGGAACATGTATGACATGAATATCAAGTCATGAGGAGGTGGATGTTGCATGACAATATATCTCGGGAAGGCTATGTAAATGCCTTGATAGGTAGGTATGGTGGCTGTTTTGAGGAAAGATATAAGGAGGTTTATGATGACAGAGCGTATCATGCCAAGGGTTTGGATGCACCGGCGAGGTGGACACCAACTCTCGGAGTGAGAAGAGGGCAATGCACGGTACCGAAGAGGCTAGTAAATATGAGGAGGTGGAAGTGTCAACTTTCAATACGTACATTAGTCCGAAGAACTCATGCACTTATTGTCGGTAACTCTCATTCTAATAAGTAGGTTCTGTCAGAACCCCAACTAGGGTAAGTGCTAGGGTTGCTTGATCCCTTTGCATCATGCAAAAATTCAAAAGAAATTCAAAAAGGGGGAAAAGAAAAGCCCTGAGAAATTAATTCAAATGGCCAGATAAAAATCTTTTTCCAAAAATCATTTGAACATTTGAAAAGTTCCTATAAATGATGCTGATCATTTTAAAAATGGTTTGGGATCTATCCCATGCTCATGGAATTTTCTAATTTTCAAATAATGCCCTGGAAATCAAATTTGACCCCTATTTGATTTGATATTCAAATGTTTTGAATTTAAAAAATGCCCAAATCCTAAAAGTGACTAGCTACTGGTCCCCTAGTATTTGTAAAAATGTTTGGGCATTTTACTAAAATGCCTAGCTACTTAATTCTAGGCAAAACAAATTAACAGAAAAAGAAAAGAGGAAGAAAAAGAAAAGAGCAAACCCCCTGGCCATCTTGCCCAACTTGCTGATCCAGCCAGCCCAGCCCACTAGGAGGGCATGGTCGTCTTCCTCCCCGTGCCAGAAGGAAGGCACCGAGGCCGCCGTCGACGCCGCATGGTTGCCACCTCCTGCTTCGACGTGGAGAGCCTCCCCTTGCCTCATCTCGCGCCTGGAAGCCTCCCCGGTCTCCCTCATCCTTTTCCCTCCCTCTGGATCGTCTCTCCCCTTCTCTCACGCCGTGCTCATCCCCACCCGACGGACGCCGGAGCACGCCGTCGTGCGCCCCCGTGCCCCGAGCCACCCCGAGGACACTCCGAAGTGTCCAGACGCCGCGCCATCTTCGTCTTCGTCGAAAGGCGCTTCGAATCGAGCCAAATACGCACCGGAGACGCCACCCCCGTCCTCGACTCGCCGCCGGCCACCGAGGATCTCGACGGGAAATACACCGCCACCGCGCCCTCCAAGCTCTCGATGTCGACGCCATTGCATCCTGGGTGAGCCCCTCGTTGTTTCCCCCCCTTCTCCCGCTCTCCCCCGTGCCCCCGTGCCGGTTTTCTCTTTAGCAGTCGCCGGCCGCCGCTGGAGCTCCTCCCCGCCATGGACTCCGGCGTCCCCGAGACCCCTGCGTAGCAGCACTGGTGGCGGACGAGCGGGGGCTACCTTCTGGTAGCTTCCCCACGCGCTCCTGTGGCCGGAGAGGCCCTGACCAGTGGGCGCCGCCGTGGAGTATGGTCGCCGCCCGCCAACTTCGGCAGGCCCACGTGGCCACACTAACTAGGGGCTAATCCCCCTCCTAATTGACCCCATGGGTCAATGACAGTGGGCCCCAGGCCCTTAACTAATCACTGTTAGTTTAAAACTAACAGGGATTAGCCCCTCTCCCACTGACAGAGTGACCCCACCCGTCAGAGCCCCCATGATGTCAGCCATGCGTCATACTGATGCAGTAATTAGAAAAACTTTTAAAACAATTCCAGAAAAATCCAAAAAATCATTTAAACTTTAGAAATTCATAACTAATTCATACTAACTCCAAATTAAACATATAATATATGAAAAATTATCAGAAAAATGCAAGGATTAAGAATATGCAATTTGTTTTCATGTTTGACAATTTTAAAATGGGGGAACGGAAGCAAATGTGTATATGACTTAATTTGAAATTGAATTTGGAGTTTGAATTTGCATTTCAAATGCAATATACTTCAATTAAATTGAATATGCTACAAACCAGTACCATTCACATCATGGACAACCTTATCATGTGTATGTGCATTTTTACTTTCGAAGTTGTCCCCCCCTTGTTGATGATTGCCTCCGATGACAGACGTTCCGAGACGGTGATCACCCCCGAAGAAGAAGACCACTGTTAAGACCCGTGTATCGTCAGCAAGGCAAGCAAAACCCCATTGATCATGTCTATAAAATCCTACTTCCCTCTCAGTCTCGCTTATGCATGTTTAGGAGATCACCGAGACACGTTCTTTCGCATAGTTGAACCCATTCCGATGCTTGGCCTATCATTTTGTCACCGTATTAAGCAAACCACAATCCTAGCAGATTTAGGAGTTGAATGATGAGCATGTGGCCCCTGCAAATGTTACTGTTTATTGCTTCTTAGTGATACAATGAGGATGTTATGATTGTGAGTCGGGATGGAATGAACACAGTGATGCTGGTGATAACGTGTTGGTGAATCCACCCTAAACAAAGGTGAACGATGAGAGGCTGTGTAGGAGTACACAGTGGGTTGTCTCGTTGAACAGTGCCCTAGGCCCCGAGTTCCTGTTTTGTGATCCAAGACAAAGAGTATGACCACATGTAGGGTTTATGGGAGCCCCGTTTGGCCTCTTTACGTACCCGATCCGGTCCAGGAGTCACACTAGATTCGGGCTTTCCATTTGACCTAACTATAGATATGTGGGTGGACCTGTGAGGCAGTGAAACCATCTGTCAAAGGTGGCGTCTCGGTCCCTTGCATTATCTGAGTCCGTTTCGTGGAACCGGCCGGACTCTCGAGCGGTGACAAACTCAGGTAGTCGACTCCTGGATTAGAGAAGGTGATGTGAGGTAGTGCCTTGGTTTCATCCACGTCCGATACCCGCTTGAAGGGTGACAAGAACGAGGCGATACGCGATGACACGCGTGTGAAGATGTACACCCCTGCAGGGTTAATGAACTATTCGAATAGCCGTGTCCGCGGTTATGGACTACTTGGAGACCTTTACTTGATCATAGACAACTTGAATGGATACTTATAAAACTCTCAAGATAAGCGTGAGTGCTATGGCGTGCTTTCTCGTGGGGAAGTCGAGGAAGTATCCATAGTGGTGTAATTGGTTGGAGACTTGGTAGTGGACTCGTGTACGCTTCTTACCTCAAGTCTGGTACTCGTAGTACAGGACTAGCCAAGTCAAAGCTGGCACTTCTGCATGATGAACCCCACCTCCTTTACCTTGATACTTGAGCATGAGTAGTATAGATCTGATGTAAGTCTTGCTGAGTACGACTTTGTACTCACGTTTGCTTATTCTATGTTTTAGATGAGAACCGGACCCCGATGGAGTCGCCTTCGTGAAGCTTGACGTTGACCTTGGTAGTATAGTTCCAGACAGCAGTCTGGTCCCTCGTGGAAGGGCATGTATGTTTACAAGGCTTCTCTAAGCCATTTGTTAAACTTGTCTGTACTCAGACCTAATTTGCTTCCGTTGTATGATGTAATGTTGATCACAGACATGTGATCTTTGTATGCTCTATGTGTAATTTAATAAAGATACACTTTGTAGAGTTATGTGATGATACCTGCTGTTCATACTAGGCATGTGTGCTGCGTGTATGTTTATAACATGCATGTCTTAGTATGGGTTTTCGAGACCTTAGTTGTGATCTGGCTGGCGGTCTTTTATACACCAAGTGGCCCTTAGATGTGCGCAGCTTGGGGCATCGCGATGCGATTGCTCGTGACTCTGTCACGTGCACACTTTGTTGTATGATCGAGCCCGCCCTAGACCCCGACTAAGTGATCGGGCTGGAGTAAGTCTATGTAAGAGTTAGGATTCAATCGATAACATGGTTGAGGCGACTTGTCTATGAGTATGGGATTCACCACCCATAAGCATTTAGACTTGTGAGAGGACGTTGAGGACCCATCTCAGTTGATCATCCGGCCTGGATGGGATGCCCCTCACGTTTGATGCTTTCCGAGAGCGTTCTGTGCTTGGCCTTGTCTGCTTAGACAAGTGGGTACGGTTCTCGGCTCTCCATGTGATTGTATCGTGACTGGAATTACATACGCTAACCCCGGGTCCCAACAGACTTGGTATCATAGCAGGACTGTCTGTAGGCTTATCAAACCCTTGGTCGAAGTCGAGTCTAGCACTCTATAGTTATATAGTTACTCTGGGTATAAGGGAATAACGTAAGGCTTCTTTTTCTCCTTATCCTCATCGATCTGAGTTCTGAGTCACCCTTATCTTTTCTACGGGATGATAGGACTAGGCTCAGCTATGTCTGACTAGAACATCTCGTTGTTTGCCTCCTTGTAGCCGTAGGACAGTTGTGGTCGTCCAGAGTCTTCGTGTTCTGAGTTCCTTGAGGAAGTTCTGTCCAATCTCCTCGAGGTTGTCTTGTTTTCCAACCCGGTGTAGCCGTTATGCTGCCGGATTTATTCCGAGTTTCTGTGGATCTTTGCCTTCGCATTATAATCTTTTCCGCCTTCATCATGTCTTGTTATCCTTAAATCCATCATTCAACCTGTTCTGATTGTTGATTTTTGTCAAACAGGATGTCAGGTGGAACTCGTAGTGCTGTTCGTCGGAATCGAGACCGTGTTCAGAATCGAAATGATGATGAACCTCAACTACCGCCTTCTGCGGCGGAAATCATGATGGAAGCTGAGAAGAATCAACGTGACCAAACACGCCTTCTAGAGCTCATCGAGCAGAATACCTCACGTCGTTGCAATGTGGTTGTGAGCATTCATAACTTCATCCTCCTCAAGCCACCGGTATTTTGATGTTCTTCTGAGCGCCTTGAAGCTGATGATTGGCTCTGTTCCATTGAGCGTAAGCTGGATACTGCACATGTTGCTCCCGATGACCGAGTTATTTTCGCGGTATACTTCCTGGAAGGTGCTGCTCTTCAATGGTGGGAGAACTATGTTGCTATGCAGCCAGATGGTCACCTAGTGACTTGGCAGGAATTCTGTGTTGCCTTTCGAGGGTACCACATTTTGGATGAGTTGATGGAGCGCAAGAAGGAAGAGTTCTGCAACCTGACTCAAGGAGAGATGTCCATGTATGAGTATGTGAGAGAGTTCAACCGTCTTGCTCGTTATGCCCAAGATGAGATCACCACCGATGCCAGAAAGCAGGCAAGGTTCCGTAAGGGACTTAGCCCCATCCTTCGCCATGATCTCAACCTCATCGAATTTTCCACCTTTGAGGATTTAGTCAACAGATCCTTCAGAGCTGAGCATGGCAATGAAATTTTCGAGGAGTCTCGCAAGCATGCTCTTGAGCTTGCTCCTTCTTCAAGTTCAGCCCCTCAGAAACGCAGAATTTGGATTCCAACCAGAGCCATACCTCAAAACTTTCTGCAGAGACCAACCTCCAAAGAGAGTTCTAGCAACAAACTAAACTAAACTAAAGCTCTTGAGAAAGATAAACATAAAAACTAAAATCTATACATGGCAGTAGCTACGAAAATATAAAGAACACACAACAGCGAAAATTAAGCATGAAAATCCTATGATGTGTTCTAGTTTAAAGTGGAGTGTATTTCTCTCCCACACAAAGTAAGCTGGGGTTATAACTTGTTATGAGCAGAAAGGAAAGATAAAGAAGACTAAAAAGGAAACCTAAGAGCGATACGCTCCAAGCATAGCACATAACACATGAAGTGATAAAAATATAGTGAGACGGAGGACGAACTGATGATTGTTGATGGGAAGGGGATGCACTAGGGCATCCCCAAGCTTAGGCACTTGAGTCTCCTTGAATATTTATTGGGGATGCATGGGGGCATCCCCAAGCTTGAGCGTTTGACACTCCCGGATCTTCTTTCATCATCTTCCCTCGCACACTTGAAAACTCCCGTCATACATAACTCATCGTAAGCTGATTAGAGAGGTTAGTACCCTTAATAAAATATTTTCCTCTACTGGAAATAAAGATATTCTTGTGGAGCTACTGTTTCTCAAGATTGCAAAAAAGTTTTTGAAAATAAAAAGCAAGGTTAAGGTTTGCAAAAGTGAGGAAAGGCAAAACGTGGCAGAATCTGTGAAAAACAGAACAACAGATAGTAAATAATTTTTTCGGGGTACTTCTGCAACTCAAATCAAAAAACTCAGAACAAATGCTCGAAAAACTATTGTATGGAGCATGCTGTCAAAAAAATTAAGATAAAAAATATGATCCGGTGATTTTAGGCTAATTTTTCCGTGCAAGGACAGAATCTGATTTCTGGACCGCATGTCACAACTTTTGAACTTTCTTGCAATCGGAGGCTAAACTTGGCACAACGCTTCAAAATAAAGATACAACGATGTTGCTACAGTAGTAACAATCATCAAGACCACTATAAAACTGAAGTAAAAACATCTTGGGTTGCCTCCCAACAATCGCTTTCTTGTACGCCTTTAAGCTAGGCAAGATGATTATGATAGGTGCTCTCATAAGAATAAGGATTTGAAGCAAAAGAGAGCATCAAGAAGCAAATATGAAATACATTTAAGCCTAACCCACTTCCTATGCCTAGGAAACTTGTAAATAAATAAATCAAAGAAGCACAAAGTGACATCCATAGGAAGGTGGAAAAAGAACAACTTCAAAACTTTCAACACAAAGAGAGGAGTTTTAGTAATATGGGAGTTTCTACAACCAAACTTCCCTCTCTCAAAATAATTTTCAGTAGTATCATGAACAACATCAAGAATATAACTATCACATAAATCATTTTGTTCATGACCTAAAACCACAAGTGTATAGTTTACGACACGGTCTTTAGGATCATAAGATTAATGCAACCCATCACATTGAGCCTTAATAAGGAAAAAATTCTCCGGAATATGATTTGGAGATTTCAAAAGGATAATAAGAAAATCAAGTGTGGGTGCAATAGAAAAAATTTCATGCTTAACATGAGGAACTATAGAAATTTCATCTCCATAAGCATCATTCATAATGGCATCATGGACACAAGTATAGAAAGCATCAACTTCATCAAAAAGGGATATTTCAAAAGAATCCATATGATCATAATACTCATATAAGGTAAGAGTCAAAGAGTTACTCTCATTAGAAGGTAGACATGGATGGCTCCATTCTTCCTCCTTTTGTTCGTCATTCTCATCCTCTTTTTCATCCAAGGAGCTTCCAGGTTTAGCAATTTCTTCTTCCATAGAGTCCCGCAAAACATTAGTCTCTTCCTTTGGGGGAGATTTCTCTCAAGATGATCAGTAATATAGTAATTTGCATCGTAATTTTCCAAACAATAGTTAAGGATAGAAAGACTCTCAGATTTTTAAGGGGCATCATCAATATTTTTAAGAAGAGAAGTAATTTCATAGGCACCCTTATAAGCAACAAATTCTTCTATTTGCTCTGCATCATAAAAATCATAATTTATCTTAGCATAAGAAGCTAAGGTTTCATCATCATTGTACTCACATTGGAAAGCAAGGTGTTTATGCCTCATAAAGCAAAAAGATTCAACCCTGTAGAAAGATATATTATATATTGAGCACAAGTTTCTAGCATACTCATACAACTGATGTATTTTTTTCATAAGTGTATCCCCTTTTGAGACAAGCGGTGTTCCTTGTACCATTCTTGTTGATCCTCAGTGAATCCTCCATACCTATAAGATCTAGTTTCAAAGAAGTTAGACATTGATTGGCAAGTAAGGAACTAGACATACTAATTTTTTTTGGATTTTTGATAAAGGACACTAAAGCAAAATCTAAAAGGTAAACTAACAAGACTAAAAAGAAAAGATAAAAGATAGTGTGAAACTCCCCTATCTTGTAGCTTGGAGTCCCCGTCAACAGCGCCAAAAATTTGCTTGATGTGCGAGAGATGATAATGGCTTCTCGCCCTTCGTTGGTTACCCCGAGTGGAAGGTGAGATGTAGGATAGCATCAAATTTCCCCTATGTAGAGGATAGGGTTTGTCTCCCATAGGACTCCGAAAGCTACTAGTAGTGACAACGACGCTAGAAATTTAGCGGTTGACGTGGACCTGCACACAATACAAATAACTTTGCTCCCAACGAAGTTCACAGAGGTTGTCAATCTCTCCGGACTTGTTGTTTACAAAGGATCAAACGCAAGGGATAAAGGATAATGATAATTGCAACTAGAAAGTAAAGCAGGAAATAAATTGAGCGTTTAAACGGTGATGAGAATATGGACCGGGGTCCCGTGATGTTCACTAGTGATGTCTCTCTCCCAAAAGACGATAGAACTGCTATGCGAGGTAAACAAATCACAGCTGGGAAATTGACAGGATTAAAAACGCACCGCAATGCTAACTATGCTACAAAAGAAAGGAAGAGGATCAAAAGCATGGGTGGTACGCCAAAATAAGTAGACCAAAATCCAACTGCATCTACTACTAATCATCCACCTTGAGATATCTATCCAGAACATCTCGCTGGTATTAAGTTGCGAGCCCCACCCAAAGTGTAAACCTAAAGCAACAAACAACTGGATTAAAAGAACTTTAAGTAACGTAAACAATCATTGCAACCGCGGTTACAAGCATCGTTGTTTTCCCCGTTGTGGCAACAACACATCCCCTGGACTCATGTTTCTATCACTCAAGCTAGTCATCAGGGGGCATGAAACCACAATCGAGCATAATGTTCCCTCTTGGAGTCACTACCTACTACTTGGCCAAAGCAATAAACAACAACGGAGAACATGCAAGAATTACTCAAGAACAAAAAATATAAAAGATAAGAACCAAATATATTACTCAATCACAAACTGAACATAGTCTGATAATCCATCAGGTCCCAGCAAACTCAGCATAGCAACAAAAGGAAGAATTACATGTGCCTTGATCATGTAGGGAAGCTCACAAGGTCTAATCCATGAAGAACAAAGAGGGGAGGAGAACATCACATAGCTACTGATCATGGACCCATGGTCAAAGGTGGACTACTCATGGATCATCCGGGAAGCGTCCATGGTGGAGGAGAGGCTCCCGGAGGTCAATCCTCCCTCCAACAGGGTGCTGGGAAGAGGTATGCTGGCGCTCCAGATCTTGGAAGCGCGGCGGCGGCGGAACAGAGGCGAGATCATGAAAAAGGGTTATGTCTTCGGAAGAATCCCATCACGGAGAATATATCTGCGAAGGGGGGGGGGGGGCAGGGGGAGCACCAAGTATTCAGGCGGCCACCTGGAGCGGCCTACCCCTAGGGCGCGCCACCAGGGCGCCTGGACCCCTGGTGGTGGCCCTCTGGCCCCACCCGGGCTCTTCCGGAAGTTTCTGTTACGCTGATTTTTTATCTATTTTCCCAAATTTTTGGAGCACTTTTAATATGGGGGAAACCTGAAATAGAAAAACAGCAAAAAACAGGAACTGGAACTGGGGTGCACTGAGTTAATAAGTTAGTCCAAATATGATCAAAAGTGTTTGAAAGTGTATCTAGATCATAGCAATATCACACAAAACATGCATGGAGCAAGAAGAAATTATAGATACGTTTGGGACATATCAGATGGAAAATTGGTTTTTGAATAGAAATTCTCCTTGGAGTATCCTATCATTCCATGCCACCATAAGCCCTCTAGATGCACCAACTGATGCCACAAATTCAAATTTACTAAAATTTCTTGGGATTTGTTTTTGATATAGGAAGAATCAAAACTTTCCCTCTTTGTTTCTTGAATACATACAAGTGACCTGTTAGATTCAGCAATTTTTTTAGCAACAGCCAACCATTTTTCTTGTGTATTGATGCCTCTGATATTCCAATTCAAAATATTCCAAGAAGATTGTATATGTGAATTTGAGCCAATCTTTGAAAACAGGTCCACATCATTAACACACTGGGGGCATAATTAAACGTGGTCCACTTGAGAGCAGAAATAAAGCAGGGGATATTACATTTCCAGTGAGCATCAAAATACATATCTAGCAAAAGTTTAGAACTGGATCTTGGAGGAGTGGATCTTTAGGCCTTTTTTGGGGCCTTGCTTCCTTTATCCTTGGCCCCCTTCTTTTGCTTCTTCAGTTCCAGGATCTCCTCGGATGTATCCTTGGCATTAACCTTGCAATAAGTTGTGTTAATATTTTTAACAACTTTGCTCTTGTCAAGGGAGGAATTGCATTACAAGCTGGGCAGTTTCTATTCTGACAAGTTTCCTGTTTAAAACCTTTAGCAGTGCAGAGCAATCTAGTACTTATTCTTACCTCAGTCTCCACCAATGGGGCCCTATTCCTTCTTTTTCCTTTGGCATGCAAAGCACTGGTTGTAGAGACCAAACCAGCAGCTTTCCCTGGATTCCCTGCCTTGTCCTGGGGAGTGGAGAAAAGAGAAATAACATCAGGGATAGAAGTCCCCAATTCATTGCTTTGGAATTCTGATTTTTATCATGGCATTGCAAAGGTTCACTGTTAGAGCATTCATCAGGAATAAAGAATGTCAACAATTCTTCATTATCAGTTCCTTCCACTATAATTTGCCACATTTGTGATTGGAGAAATTTAAAGATCCACTCAAATCTATCAGGGGACAATAGTTGCATGGATATAAAATGAGCCCATTCAAAGGGTACCTTAACTTGAAGAGCATCTTCAGAGTTTCTGGAAAAGAAATCCTTCCAAGCTTCACTGACTTGAGGCCCAGAGGAGGAATTCTGTTCCTGGAAAAATAAAGAGGGGTGAGAATATTTTCCTTTTTCCAGGAAACCAGGTGGGGCCGAAGTCATAGAGCTTTCACCGGAGTCTGAATGAACCACCTCAGACTGCTTTATCTTGTTGTTTAATCCTGGTTCCTCAACAATGATTTCTTCATCAGCAGAAGAGCTGTGGTTGGGGTCTACATTGAATTATCATTCTCAATGGGGTCTGCAGGCTGTAGGACAGGGTTGAGAGGGTCATCAATAATATAGTTGGGGTCAACATTATCATTGTTGATGTGCATAAGCTCCTTAACAGGCTCATTAGTAGCCACTATCTCCTCAATAATTGGGACATCAAGGATGGCAGAGCTTCTCTTCCAAAGTGAAAGGAATAGAGCTTGAATTTGCAAAGGCTTCAGAAGTATTGTTTCTCTCCCTGCTATGACCTCCAGAGAAATTAATATTGAGTTGCAGAGTTGGTTGGTGGGCTATAATGGTCTGAGTAAGCTTGAGGTCAGGCAACCCATCAAAGATTGGGCCCATAGGATTCGAAGTCTCATTTCCCTCCATTTGCTCTCGTAGTTCAGCATCTTTAGGGTGTTGCACTGAATTGGAGGCTAGAGAGAGGGTCAGATCACTGTCAGAGCTAATCTGGTTGGCAGAACTAGCAATTACAATTTCAAATTGGTCTTCTAGGGGTTGCATCAGATCAACCAAGACTGGAAATTCCCCAGAGGCTAGTTCTTGATCAATTTCAGTATTTTGTGCAGGAGCAGGCTAGTGTCCCTAACTAGGGAGGTCATAATCTTCATCTTCCTCCAAAACTTGCACACCATTTTCTTGAGCATTTTGTAGAACCATTTCAGGTCGTGGGAGATTTAAATCATCAATGGCCTGGTGAGGTAGCAGAGGACCAATGAAGTGGTTGAGCTGGTTGGGGTGAAAATTTGGGTTGACATGCACTAGAAGTGGATTACCATCTTGAGGGATGGGGTCCTCATCTTGGGGCCACCTCCCAGAATTTCCTGCTGCATAATCACAATAGGAACAGTCCATGATTTAGACATATGAGAATCTCCATATCCAATAACAACACTGATAGGGATATCACTGAGGTTTTCCACTCTGATTTTAACTACAGAATATGCTCTTGTGCTTCTGTCTCTGTCCCACAACAGAAGTTTGCCAAAACTATTGATAGCATTAACAATTTCATGCATCTCCCTCTTATCAAAGGGAAACCCCACTAACTAATCCAAACATCTCTATTGTGCACAAGGTTCCTCCAGTTCATGCCATGGTTACGCCTTTGGAAGACCACATGGATATCTCCAAACCGATGTGGACTCTCATGGACCAGAGTATCTCTATCTAAAGCATTGTTCAATCTGACATAAGCTTGCCCAAAGGGAGATGGGATGATTTCAGAAAAATTCAGTCTCTTCTCATTCTGCATAAATTTCCCTGAAAGATCTTTTATGTTGTTGAAGTGCGCCGGCAGATTAGGCATGGGAACAAAGGTGGCAGTCGCCCATTCCTCATGAGTGGGGGCTGCGGCAGCAGAAAGAACCCTAATCCTACCCGGCCTTCCTGGGACAACCAGAGCTTGCTTACCTGGGGTAAGAAGAGTCGATGGATTGAAAGGGAAGCTCACCATTGCAGCCTCCGGTCTCTCCAAGCGAACCACTGATGCAATCGGCGAAGATCTCGGAGGCGATCAAGAAGCTGGAGGTGCCGGTGGAGTGGGGTGGAGCCCAGCAGCATTGGAAGGTGGCACGATCACAGGGGAGTAATTTCATGCTGTCGTTGTCTCGGCAGGCCCCGTCTTATTAGCTATAATTGCTACGGTCGCTTTGGCTTGGCGATTTTCTACTGCATGGAGAAGGAATTGAGAGTTCCTAGCAATGTGCCCCCATCTTTTACACTTATGACATTTTCTTTTCTTCGTGCAATTGGTCCTGGTGTGGTCAAAGACCAGACACCGAGGAAAGCCCACTCCAGAACTTTGGGCCAGAGGCATCCGTCTCTTTTGAAAATGAGTCGTTCCCGCTCTGCGTTGACTGCTAGAGGAATTAGCCCGTGCATTATGGCTTATAGGGGCAGTAACCTGCACATTAACATTGCCTCTGTCCGAAGAATAAGCCCTTTGGTTTGTATATGCATTTGATGCACTAATATGAACATTTGAATTTCCAGACCAATTGTGATTAAAGGAATTGGAAATCCTGGGTGATCTCACTACTTGGGCATAGAACTTCTTCCTTGATCTATAAACTACAGTCCATGAATCTTCTTGTTCTTTCATGTAGAGATCATATTCATGCTTGTAGTTGGGGCCTCCAGAGTTCCAAAGCCAAAAAGAGATGTTGAATAGTGAAGTAACAATATTACCTTCATTGTAGATGGAGAATCCAACATCTCGAGAGGATACAAAAAACTTGAAGGTGAGGTTTTGAAGCCTGGAGACCTTGAATAAACTTGCTCTACCCCCAAAACATGACAGAAGAATGATAGCAACCGATTTGTCAGAGAGGATGATCTTCGACTTGGTAAATTCAGCCACCAGAAAAAAATTCCCTATGCCCTTGATTTTCAACATAGTTGATTGGCTTCTTCAGCGATGACCAAATGCGCTTTTCAAAACCCTGGCCGCGATCGAAGGAGAGATCCTGGAGGGAGATGGTGGTCGTTGGATGGTGGAATGTGTCTCAACGAGAAAGGTGGTGTGCTAGTCGGCAATCTGGTTGTGATCGCCGTGGGTGGAGTGTCCAGCGACGGAGGGGGAGGGGCTCTCTCTCTCCATCTTTCTCGTTTCTATCTTCCGAACGACCCTGAATCAATTGGCGCAAAACACTTACCAAAGAAGAATGCATTATGTGCACTCGCGGTCGAGAACCTACCATTAGCTTCCATCCTCCATCTGAACTAGTCTAGGGGGCCACTGAGATCAACAATGGACAACCTATTCCATATGTCCATCAGCTCGACAGTAAGGGCACCCTTAATGTTACACATCCACCGTGACTCGGGCAGCATGTCACGAACCAGATGTCGTTGTGCCGACGGTTGATCTTTAGGGATTTAGAGTAGAAAAAAAATCGACACTACCAAACCAAGTCCCAAGATTGGATCTAGTTAGATGCATACAGGGATAGTGATTTTGTTACCTTACAACCGTTCAACGGATGTACTCTCGAAGTGGAAGGTGTTTATGGAGAGTTGAAGAAGTTTGGCGTAGGGCAATCCCTTGAATAGATCTATTCCACGTGAAGTCCCTCGAACAAAAGATTGAATGTACGATCTCTCTACAGTTGATCCACACGTACGGTGTAGATGATTCGGTAGGGCTCTGCCGTCCAGAGCTCGGTGCCGCCGGAGTAGGGAGAATGGAGGAGCAGCCCTTTGGGGTATGGTGGTGTTTAGATCTAAATAGAAAGAGAGGGGATAGCCCTGGGGAAAAAGATCAATCTATTGTGCTTTTGGGGGTGTCCCTCCTCATCAATTTATAGTGGGAGGGGACGAGAGGCAGCCTTGGAGGAGGGAGCAGCCCTAGGGCTGCGCCTAGGGGGATAAAATCACTGTTTTTACCCTTTTGCAAAATTTTAGCATGACCTGACCCCTTCTAGCATGTTTAGCACGATCTGACCCCTTTCAAACACACCAATCATAGTGGCGTGTCTGCCCAGGTAATACACGCCAAGGTCTCTGGTGTGTCTTACCTTCCACTTGTTTTACCTACTCAGCACAGGTATGACACGCCAGAGATATCGACATGACTCCCCAGGTAAGACACGCCAGGGATCTTGGCGTGTCTTACATGGGAAGACACGGCGAGGTCTCTGGCGTGTCTTACCTGTATTCGTCCAGAGCACGATGCCAGGGGAGACATGCCAAGAACTCTGGCGTGTCTAAGTTAAGCAGAACACCACAATGATCGGCGTGTCTAAAAGGTGTCAGATTGTGCTAAACATGCTAGAAGAGGTCAGATCATTCTAAAATTGTGCAAAAGGTTAAAAACAGTGATTTTGTCGCCTAGGGTGTCACAAGGGGGTGTGGAGGGCCCCTTAGAGCGCCTCCCCCAAAGGGCCCCAATGGACCAAGTGGCTCCCACACTTGGGCATTCCAAGTGGAAGGGGGTGTGTGACGCCCCCAAAATCAGACCGTGCACAGTAATAATACACGCAAGGTACACGATCGAGATCAGGGACTCACGGTGAGATATCACAACTCTACAAATAAAATAATACAAGAAAAAGGCCACGAGGGCTCGAATACAACAGCTCGAGAGCACAAAGTTAGCGAAAGCAATAGTATCTGAGTACAGACACAAGGTACACATGATCTGCCTTAAGAAGGCTAGCACAAAACAACAATGATCGAAAAGGCGAGGCCTCCTGCCTGGGAACCTCCAAACTACTCCTGGTCAACGGAAAACTCGACGTCGTAGAAAGCATCGGGGATCTTCACGTTGCGGTGGTCGGCATCGGGGATCTCCTGCTCCTGGACTCCAAGGCTCCAACGTCGACTGCAGCGGCCGATCAGGCAAAACAATAAAAGGGGAAAATAAAGCAGGTGAGTATCTAGCATACCCGCGAGTCGTACGTCCGCTACTAAGCATTTATGCATGGTATCAAATGGAAAGGGGAGGCTATATATAGTGGACTGCAAGATAGATATCAGAATAAGGGTAAGAAGCTAGGCCTATCGAAGACTAGCATCTTCCGACGAGTCTTGCAGCATGAGGAGAGAATAGCCAACAGTTCATATAAAACATAAAGTAATAATGCAGCAGAAGTTGATGCAGGATTGTATAATAGTAAGTTGTAATAATTAGCAATGCCTCCGAGATCACCTCCTCGACATCCCAGCGAGGAAGAAAACCCGAAACCATACAGTTTAATAATAATAGTTTGTAGTGGTTAGATCCAGCTTCAGCATAAAGCGTCCTGTTACCGTCGACACGACTATTCGAATAGATTAATCTTCCTTGCAGGGGTGCACTTGTGTTACACTACACGCACGGATCTCCAGGGTGGCGGGCATCTTGTTAGGAAACGCTCCACCGAGGCTATCCGACACGTCGTAGACAATCTTTCAAACTCAACAGAGAGGTCATCCGCAGGACTATATCCTATGTACACGGGGCTTTGGACCCTAACCCCGACGTACTCCTGCACGGTGCGAGGCTGGCCGGTGAAGTTAAAGCAAATCCAAATAATACACCACCGCGCGAGCAAATAAGACAACACCACTTCCCGGCGCAGGCCGCGGTACTGCTGACGTCTGAAGAGTCCTCGGACGACACTATGAAGCACAGGAGCCCATAACTCGTAATTCCCACGGGTAGGTAGTGCATACATGGCATATAGCCAAGTCAAGACATCCACTGAACCATTAAGCAGTTTATTTATTTTCTGTCGGAACAACCGATATCGTTGTCCTTATTTAGGTGAGTCGCGGACAACGACAACAGTCAGGTCTACCAGTAACATCGGTGCCTGCCCTGACGTCCCACCAACTCGTGCAGTTACCAACAAGGTGAACCGTCTCCTTACCTTGTCTCGCGTTTGCTCCGAAGAGCTCGACTTTCGTACAACAGGATATCTGTCGGCCACGAATAGTACCAGGCCCGCCGCACACCGGTAGAATACACCTGACCTATCGTTCCGCTAAGATATCCTGCACGGGCACCGTTGGGTCACCCGACTCCTTACCTGTAAGGAGACCAGTTGATTCGAGTGCCTACCATCAAGTGAAACCAGGAGGAATCACCCTCGATGTTCCACTTGAAGAGGTTCGACAGAGACATCAGCGGAATGAACTAAAGAGGAATATTCTCGTATCACCCCGGTGGTGCCGAGACACCAGCGGAATGAACTAAAGAGGAATACCCTCGTATCATCCCAGTGATGCTACGCTACTGAGCCGACGAGAGTGAAATACGAGTTCGTCCACTCGTAAGTCAAACTCGAAGCGACTCGGCAGAGTCTCGCCGTTGTAGGTTCCCTAGGGCGTCTGCATTGATCCGTACCTGTTGCAGTTATTATAATTGTAATCCGCGTTCACTCACCAGAGTGATCACGGCCCGCTATTCTAAACCTAGCTAACAATGCGCAGGGTTTACTGCTGAATATTATATATATATATTTATAAGGCAGCATAGGATAAAGGAATATACATCAAGGGGCAACAAAAAACATGCTAAGCAATTGAATATGATTGTAATGTAGCAGCAGCAGTAACCATGCCTAGTGCAAGAAATGTACGGAAAGATAGACGATATCTGGGGAAGAGAATAGCTCTGCTTGCCTGGAAGCTCGACGGTAGGGGTAGGGTCGTCGACGAAGTAGTCGTACTCAGCAACGGCTGCAGCGGGGTCTGCCGGAGATTTAGGGGGAGAAGAAACAGTAAATACATAGCAAGCATATACAAACAGATGCATGATATGACAGATGCAATGCTAACGGTGTTCTAACGCAGTGCAATGCACGTTGCTCGGAGCAGGAATTCATCCGGGGATGAGTTGCCAGCTCCGGGTGATTATCGGACAGGGTGTCCGGAAGGGGGGGAGATATCATGTCGGAGGTGTCGTGGACATCCGACAAATGTGTGGGTGGTGTATCCGGGATAGTTGATCTATTCCGAACAACTTTCGTGTTCGAAATAAATCCATCCGGGTACTTTAGCAGTACCGGACAATTTATCGTACAGTCGGTTCGGAGGGGGACGGTTCGATGTTCGTTGTGTTAGAGGGGGACGGATAGCTTAACTGTATTCGTTATATTTTTCTGATCAATTTTCATGTATAAAGTTTTTGAATCTGAGTTACGGTTTAAAAGATATTGAATTTCAAAGTTTAAATCATTTTTAAACAATTTTCTGAATTTCTTTTATTATTAAATTCCAACATTATCCAAAACAGTGATATTGACCTAGTCAAACCTGACAAGTGGGGCCTACTGACCAGTGGGTCCCACATGTCATAGGCATATTTAATAATTACATTTGCAATTGATAAAACAGTAGGGGTGACCCACCTGTCATAGACACATTTTTATAATTGCAGTTTAATTATCTGATTAAACCAGTGGGCCCCAACAGTCACTGACACATATACTAATACCCGATTTAATTAACAGTGAATTAAATTAACTTACATCTAGGACCCACCTGTAAGTCTCAGGGGGTTATCTTTATTTCTAATTTTACTTAAAGGGGGGGGGGTTATCTACTAATCTTTCTTCTTTTCTTTTTAAACAGGGGGATTAGGGGGTGGGGCCCCACTGTCAGCGTGGTGTGGAGGGGGCTTAGCCCACGGCGGTTAACCCGCACGCCGGCGGTGATCCACCACGACGGCGAGGACCGAGGGGGGAGGGCACGGCAAGGCCGGCACGCTGGGGGCGGGGGGGAGCGGCGTGCAGGCGCGGCGTACCCATGCAGGGGAGCGCAGCCGCGCGCGACGAGGCGACCACGGGGGGGCTCGAGCTCTCGATAATGGCGGCCCGGGCGGGGCACGACCCTACGAGTGAACAAAACGAAGGGGGAGAGGGGAAAGGATGCACGCGATCTCATAGGGAAAAGCAGGGCCGACCGGAGCTCGGGAAGGTGCCGGGGCGCTCGCGTGGAGGGGATCAAGTGGCGGCGGCGCCGAGATGCAGGGGCGGGGAAAGCTCGAGGGCAACGAGTGGAGGGGCTTCCAGACCGTCAAGGTTGTCGAGGAGGAGGGATTCGAGGGAGGGGCGCCTCCTGGACATGCCCACATTGCTCGGGGTGGCCGGTGGCCACGGCGGAGCACGGACCGCGGCGACGACCGTGGTAGGAGGAGAACAACAGTGCGTGGGGAAGGGGGAAAATGGCGAGGGGAACTCATTGTGCAGTGGGAGGGGGTCTTATCCGTCGAGGCAGGTGGAGGAGGGGAGGGAGCAGGTGAGGGGAGAGGGGGGGGCAGCTTGGCGCTCTGGCCATGCCCATGCTGCCACGGGAGGGGGAGCAGGTGAGGGTGGTTGGGGAGGGGGAGAGAGAAGAGAGGAGGGGGGCTGGGCCCGGGTGGGCCTCGCCCCAGGCGGGATTAGGGGTTTTTCTATTTTTTTCTTTCCTGTTATTCTTTTTGTAATCTTTTTCTTTCTGTTTATTTGTTTAGCTAGTATAGGATTTTATAAAAAGGTGATACCTTTTGCAATAATCCTATTACACCATACAGTGATGCCACAAAAAGTTTTGGCCCAAACAAAAACCATTTTAATTTTTGTTATTTATTTTAAAGTGTTAAATGGTGCCTTTTAGCTACTGTTTTTATTTGTTTCTGTTATTTAAACATAGCAATAAAATACCAATGCTAATTTAATATGGCTTACTGAATTTTAGGCATTTAATAAAAATGGTTTCATAAATTTTGGATCAACTTTATTTTCCACTTGTTTATTATAATTCCATGGTAATTTTAATATTTCCCATTCATAACATTACTAAATCACTTTAATAAAATATCTATTGCTATACTAATCATGGCCTAATGTTTGGTAGGCATTTTATAAATAGATTCCATCATAAAGGGCCCACTATAGTTTTCATTTTCATTTTAAATTCCATAAAAAATTCGATATCCCAACCTTTGTTTCATAATCATCATTGCCTTGGGATTACTCTAATGACTAAGGATGAATTGGTTTAACCTAGATCAAGGTGATTGACATGCCTCCACAATTCATGGGGCAAAGTTTTATAACTTATCCAATTTGAAAATTTTATCAGGGTTGGAAATTGACAGAGCTATGGTCAAAGGTGATCATGGCTTGATCATCAACAATAATGATCACTAACAGGGGAATCACTATAGCAATTACTGTTACTGATTCTGAGGGTGTTACAAATCTCCACCACTACAAAGAATTCTCATCCCGAGAATTAAAGGTAGTGTAAGGGGTAAAGTTTCGGTTTCGCGTTCTAAAGATTCTTCTGGTTCTTGTTGTCCTACTCGAAGAATTTAATCCTGCATGTTGAGGTCTTCATCTCTTTGCATCGGTGCATCTCGATGAGTTTTCATCCTTTCCTCGGGGCTTCATCGCACTCACGAACAGGTTAAGAGGTAAAGCTTAAGGGGGTCGGATCGATACAAGATCAATCAAATGGGGTTGCTCAAGGGTATGGGGGTACAAAGTCCTTCCGAGTTTAACCTCAGGGAAGTACATCGTGAGAAGTTTTTTAAGCGGATAGGCACGTATTCGATGCTGATGACGGATGGTGGGAAAGGGGCCCCGATCATCAGGCACAAGAACTGAGTCTGATCTCGGACGGAATATCACAAGGTCGATGACAAGAGTCAGGTTTCGGTCCAGTGGAACTGTGGTTTATGGGCCCACAGAAGAATCAGAAGTATGGTGACAAACAATGCAATCAAGTTGCAAGGTAAGTTAGAGAACAACTTGTCAGCTATATCGGCAACAACGTCGGTACCAAGGGCACTGGGCATTGAGAACCATTTCCTGCTCGTTAATACGAGGCGGACCAATTGGCAAAGTTCTCGTCCATCGTTGGTTACCGAAATGTTATCCAAAGGAGTAACAGGTTGTACAGACAAAGTAGTACACCGAAGTGTTTACATAAGCAGGCAATTATCACTGCCCAGATAATTTATATTAAAAGAAAGATTAAACAGACCAATGGAAAGGAAAATGTGATTATACACAAGCATTAGGGGTATATTATTCCCAAGGGAAAGCAGAGCAAGATATACATGACCAAGTTTGTATTGGCCGGGAGTCAAAGGGGGTTGTCAATGGTAACACAAATCATCGAAGGGCAAGAATGGTATTTCCCATAATGAATTCAATAGACACATGGAAGAAGCAAAAATGCTAATGATGACCACGACACTTTATTTCGAGAGGTTTCAAGAGAATGCAATCGAATAGCAGAGCAAAAGGTAAGCGATGTTCTCGGTTGACGACAACTCAGAACCCATGGAGTGGTTACGACAGGGATAGGCATTATTTCATCACAATTCATAAGATGTAGTGCAAAGGCATGATATCCTCGAGATACTAGGTGTAATACTCGAAGGTAGAATGGTGGATCATAGGTGTAGCAGAATTTACACCAAGGGGGTTAATTATCTCTACGAGGAGCTTTCATGATAGGTTATACATAGTATCCATGGACATGAACACAAAGGTTCAGGGTCGACTCCCACTTCTTCAATGCATAGCCTCTCATTCACCTCTCGCTATCGAATAATTTGTAGAGTAGGAAATTTATCTGGCGTACCACCAGTAAAGTATGACCCGTAGAAGTTGATGGGTTCACACAAACAACTGAAGCATAGATACAACCCATAGGGACATTTTACGAATCTATACAACAAACAAGGATAAGGGGACCAGTTTGAAAGCAGAAGGCTGATGACACGGAGCAGATGATACCGTTCGCCGAAGGCATTTCGTATCAGGGGAAATTCATCAATGACTTAGGACACAAGGGGACGACAGGTAGTAATCCACCAAAAAGTTCAAGCAGCGCACCGAGAGTCTGGTGCGAGTATTGGTACTCACCCATAAGAAGAAGGAATACAAAGGCATCGAATGATAGAAGCATCGGAATAATTTGATGCTTAAGTACAAAGGAAATAATACTTCCATTTCGATCAAACATGAATAACTTGTATAGAAGCTTGACGGTTAATCAATTAGGGTTTGATTTACCGAGAACCAACCCATGGCCGGAATGACGTCTGAGCCAGAACAATGGATTCATAGGGATCAACTGATGATTGCGTGCACTAGCACACACGATGATTCAACAGATCAGAATTGCAGTGCCAAGGGAGGTCATCAAAGACTACAAGACAAACGAGATTAATCATAGTGCAAGCAAGTAAGAAGAATCTCCAAAGCAGTAGGCTGCCGCGGATTGTCGCGAGATCGAATAGTATTTCAAAGTATTTTTGGGAATCACAGGAACAACTTAGGATGAACGGATCCTCGATAATTGTGAGGAATTATCCGAAGGGTGAAAAGAAGCTGCAAGGCGGTAGGCTCAAAGGATTCCCGAATCAACGGAAAGTATTACGATGCATCTTGTGAACACAAGATCAACTGGGATTGAATGGATGAACGGAAGGTGTATGTGGTCATACATACAGACTTATTGGTGGCAGGGAATTGCAAAGGTGACCGACAAATATGGTCTCGGGAATTTTATCGGAGAGTAATCTTAGATATCTTCAGGTGAAGCAAGCGATCATCTTGGGTGAAGGGCTCCCCGGGTAGATGCGACCACGAGATTCTAATGTCAGAGTTAGCAAAATCTTTAACCCGAAAAGATGAGAGAGTAGAGTCCCAGAAAAAAGGTGCGGAGAAAAGGATCCTAATACCACCAAGTTTGCAACATGGGCCGATAAGCCACATGACACTGTTAGTAAACTATTTTTGCAAAGACTAGACTCGACTTCGACCAAGAAGTTGTAAGGGGGTGTCCTACAGGCAGTCGGCTCTGATACCAACTTGTGGCGCCCCCAAAATCAGACCATGTATAGTAATCATACACGCAAGGTACACGATCGAGATCAGGGACTCACGGTGAGATATCACAACACAACTCTACAAATAAAATAATACAAGCTATATAATACAAGCCAGAGGCCACGAGGGCTCGAATACAACAGCTCGAGAGCACAAAGTTAGCGGAAGCAATAGTATCTGAGTACAGACACAAGATACACATGATCTGCCTTAAGAAGGCTAGCACAAAACAACAATGATCGAAAAGGCGAGGCCTCCTGCCTGGGAACCTCCAAACTACTCCTGGTCAACGGAAAACTCGACGTCGTAGAAAGCATCGGGGATCTTCATGTTGCGGTGGTCGGCATCGGGGATCTCCTGCTCCTGGACTCCAAGGCTCCAACGTCGACTGCAGCGGCCGATCAGGAAAAACAATAAAAGGGGAAAATAAAGCAGGTGAGTATCTAGCATACCCGCGAGTCTTACGTCCGCTACTAAGCATTTATGCATGGTATCAAATGGAAAGGGGAGGCTATATATAGTGGACTGCAAGATAGAAATCATAATAAGGGTAAGAAGCTAGGCCTATCGAAGACTAGCATCTTCCGACGAGTCTTGCAGCATGAGGAGAGACTAGCCAACAGTTCATATAAAACATAAAGTAACAATGCAGCAGAAGTTGCTGCAGCATTGTATAATATTAAGTTGTAATAATTAGCAATGCCTCCGAGATCACCTCCTCGACATCCCAACGAGGAAGAGAACCCAGAACCATACAGTTTAATAATAATACTTTGTAGTGGTAAGATCCAGTTTCAGCACAAAGCGTCCTGTTACCGTGGACACGACTATTCGAATAGATTAATCTTCCCTGCAGGGGTGCACTTGTGTTACACTACACGCACGGATCTCTAGGGTGGCCGGCACCTTGTTAGGGAACGCTCCACCGAGGCTATCCGACACTTCGTAGCCCATCTTTCAAACTCAACAGAGAGGTCATCCGCCGGACTATATCCTATGTACGCGGGGCTTTGGACCCTAACCCCGACGTACGCCTGCACGGTGCGAGGCTGTAAGGTGAAGTTAAAGCAAATACAAATAATACACCACCGCGCGAGCAAATAAGACAACACCACTCTTCGGCGCAGGCCGCGGACTGCTGACGTCTGAAGAGTCCTCGGACGACACTATGAAGCAGAGGAGCCCATAACTCGTAATTCCCACGGGTAGGTAGTGCGTACATGGCATATAGCCAACTCAAGACATCCACTGAACCATTAAGCAGTTTATTTATTTTCTGTCGGAACAACCGTTATCGTTGTCCTTATTTAAGTGAGTCGCGGACAACGACAGCAGTCAGGTCCACCAGTAACATTGGTGCCTGCCCTGACGTCCCACCAACTCGTGCGGTTACTGAACCGTCTCCTTACCTTGTCTCGCGTTTCCTCCGAAGAGCTCAACTTTCGTACAACAGGATTCTGTCGGCCACGAACAGTACCAGGCCCGCCGCACACCGGTAGAATACACCTGACCTGTCGTTCCGCTAAGATACCCTGCGCGGGCACTGTTGGGTCACCCGACTCCTTACCTGTAAGGACACCAGTTGATTCGAGTGCCTACCATCAAGTGAAACCAGGAGGAATCACCCTCGACGGCACACTTGAAGAGGTTCGACAGAGACATCAATTGAATGAACTAAAGAGGAATATTCTCGTATCACCCCGGTGGTGCCGAGACACCAGCGGAATGAACTAAAGAGGAATACCCTCGTATCATCCTAGTGATGCTACGCTACTGAGCCAACGAGAGTGAAATACGAGTTCGTCCACTCGTAAGTCAAACTCGAAGCGACTCAGCAGAGTCTCGCCGTTGTAGGTTCCCTAGGGCGTCTGCATTGATCCGTACCTGTTGCAGTTATTATAATTGTAATCCGCGTTCACTCACCAGAGTGATCACGGCCCGCTATTCTAAACCTAGCTAACAATGCGCAAGGTTTACTGCTGAATATTATATATATTTATAAGGCAGCATAGGATAAAGGAATATACATCAAGGGGCAACAAAAAACATGCTATGCAATTGAATAGGATTGTAACGTAGCAGCAGCAGTAACCATGCCTAGTGCAAGAAATGTACGGAAAGATAGGCGATGTCTGGGGAAGAGAATGGCTCTGCTTGCCTGGAAGCTCGACGGTAGGGGTAGGGTAGTCGACGGCAGCAGCGGGGTCTACCGGAGATTAAGGGGGGGGAAGAAACAATAAATACACAACAAGCATATACAAACATATGCATGACATGACAGATGCAATGCTAACGGTGTTCTAACGCAGTGCAATGCACGTTGCTCGGAGCAGGAATTCATCCGGGGATGAACTGCCAGCTTCGGGTGATTATCGGACAGGGTGTCGGAGGGGGGATATATCATGTTAGAGGTGTCGTGGACATCCGACACATGTGTGGGTGGTGTATTCGGGTTAGTTGATCTATTCCGAACAACTTTCGTGTTCAAAATAAATCCATCCGGGTACTTTAGCAGTACCGGATAATTTATCGGACAGTCGGTCCGGAGGGGGACGGTTCGATGTTCGTTGTGTTAGAGGGGTGTGATAGACATACGGATAGCGTAATTGTATTCGTTATATTTTTCTGATCAATTTTCATGTATAAAGTTTTTGAATCTGAGTTACGGTTTAAAAGATATTGAATTTCAAAGTTTACATCATTTTTAAACAATTTTCTGAATTTCTTTTATTATTAAATTCCAACATTATCCAAAACAGTGATATTGACCTAGTCAAACCTGACAAGTGGGGCCTACTGACCAATGGGTCCCAAATGTCATAGGCATATTTAATAATTACATTTGCAATTGATAAAACAGTAGGGGTGGCCCACCTATCATGGACACATTTTTTATAATTGCAGTTTAATTATCTGATTAAACCAGTGGGCCCCAACAGTCGGTGACACATATACTAATACCCGATTTAAATAACAGTTAATTAAATTAACTTCCATCTAGGACCCACCTGTAAGTCTCACGGGGTTATCTTTATTTCTAATTTTACTTAAAGGGGGGGGGGGTTATCTACTAATCTTTCTTCTTTTCTTTTTAAACAGGGGGATTAGGGGGTGGGGCCCCACTGTCAGCGTGGTGTGGAGGGGGCTTAGCCCACGGCGGTTAACCCGCACGCCGGCGGTGATCCACCACGGCGGCGAGGACCGAGGGGGGAGGGCACGGCAAGGCCGGCATGCTGGGGGCGGGGGGAGCGGCGTGCAGGCGCGGCGCACCCATGCAGGGGAGCGTAGCCGCGCGCGACGAGGCGACCACGGGGGGCTCGAGCTCTCGATAATGGCGGCCCGGGCGGGGCACGGCCCTACGAATGAAAAAAATGAAGGGGGAGAGGGGGAAAGGATGCACGCGAGCTCACAGGGAAAAGCAGGGCCGACCGGAGCTCGGGAAGGTGCCGGGGCGCTCGCGTGGAGGGGATCAAGCGGCGGCGGCGCCGAGATGCAGGGGCGGGGCGTGCTCAAGGGCGACGAGTGGAGGGGCTCCCAGCCCGTCAAGGTTGTCGAGGAGGAGGGATTCGAGGGAGGGGCACCTCCTGGACATGCCCACATTGCTCGGGGTGTCCGGTGGCCACGTCGGAGCATGGACCGTGGCGACGACGGCGACGACCGTGGTAGGAGGAGAACAACAGTGTGTGGGGAAGGGGGAAAATGGTGAGGGGAACTCATTGTGCAGTGGGAGGGGGTCTTATCCGTCGAGGCAGGTGGAGGAGGGGAGGGAGAAGGTGAGGGTAGAGGGGGGGCAGCTCGGCGCTCTGGCCATGGCCATGCTGCCACGGGAGGGGGAGCAGGTGAGGGTGGTTGGGGTGGGGGAGGGAGAAGAGAGGAGGGGGGCTGGGCCCGGGTGGGCCTCGCCCCAGGCGGGATTAGGGGATTTTCTATTTTTTTTCTTTCCTGTTATTCTTTTTGTAATCTTTTTCTTTCTGTTTATTTGTTTAGCTAGTATAGGATTTTATAAAAAGGTGATACCTTTTGCAATAATCCTATTACACCATACAGTGATGCCACAAAAAGTTTTGGCCCAAATAAAAACCATTTTAATTTTTGTTATTTATTTTAAAGTGTTAAATGGTGCCTTTTAGCTACTGTTTTTATTTGTTTCTATTATTTAAACATAGCAATAAAATACCAATGCTAATTTAATATGGCTTACTGACTTTTAGGCATTTAATAAAAATGGTTTCATAAATTTTGGATCAACTTTATTTTCCACTTGTTTATTATAATTCCATGGTAATTTTAATATTTCCCAAGCTATTGTTTTATTTCATAACATTACTAAATCACTTTAATAAAATATCCATTGCTATACTAATCATGGCCTAATGTTTGCTAGGCATTTTATAAATAGATTCCATCATAAAGAGCCCACTATAGTTTTCATTTTCATTTTAAATTCCATAAAAATTTCGATAACCCAAACTTGGTTTCATAATCATCATTGCCTTGGGATTACTCTAATGACTAAGGATGAATTGGTTTAACCCAGATCAAGGTGATTGACATGCCTCCACAATTCATGGGGCAAAGTTTTATAACTTACCCAATTTGAAAATTTTATCAGGGTTGGAAATTGACAGAGCTATGGTCAAAGGTGATCATGGCTTGATCATCAACAGTAATGATCACTAACGGTGGAATCACTGTAGAGATTACTGTTATTGATTCTGAGGGTGTTACAGGGTGCCGTTGATATTATAACCCTTTTATAAATTCTGGAAAATTCGGGAATTCACAATAAATAAATATTAAACATATTTAGACCATCCCGGAACTTTTCTGACCCTCCAGTTTTACCCGGTTTTCATAAAACTCCTCCAGGTACCTTACAGGGTCCCCGAAACCATTTCAGTTCTCTCACCGATCATAACCCAATCACTCCGAGACTTTCGCGGTGTGATAAATACATACTCCTAGCACTCTAGTACTCAATACATCAACTACCCTTAAGTGTGTGACCCTGTAGGTTCGGTAGGATACATACATGAATTAGAAACTTTCTTTCTCGCGGAACTATAACCGATAGCGGAGCCATGGACACCCATGAGGGTTCCCCCACCTACACGAATATAAATTTGAGTGAACCGTTAAGTTAACATGCCAGTCCTATTTGCTTCACGATACTATACAAAACCTGAGGTGAGATATTTTAGGTATCTGTGTGATTAACCATTAACCACTATACCAAGTTATCCTGCTTCTTGTTTTGTTTCATTTTTTTGTTCACTTTTACGGTTTCCCTTGTGATCAATTCACAATGTCTGGCCAGACGATGTTGGATACCGTAATACCGAGAGGGCCCAAAGAATCATCGTTAGAGGAGCAAATTCCCAACTTGAATCGTTAAGTACCTTGACATACTTTCAGGTGTGAATGAGAAAAGCCTTTATAGCCACGCCTGTTATGGATGGTGTTTGGATAGAGTCAAAACACACCCTCCGGTATGAAGCTACGAAACATTCACATGGTCATTAAGGACACGTGCATATTAACTTTAGATGATTTTACTCATCACATGGAAACGATGTGATCTCAAAGTAAATCATACAATTGGGTCAGTCCAACACCCTTGTTCCGGTAGCAATGTGCTCCCATGTGTTACCGGCATCTTCGATGCATTATAATCAGGAAAATATGGCATCCATCACACACGGGTTAGTCCTAGAGGTAGACTAAGAACACTTAGTGTTTATACTCCACACCTGCATATGGGTTTTCCTCCGAAGGCAGTTAACATTCACTTGGCAAACCTCCGCATAGGCCATCGCAGTTATGACAGAACATGTTATCAACCAGAGGGGGGTGAATGGGTGTTTTTTAAGTTTTCCTGATGAATTTCAATTTCCTCAAGACCGAGGCAATACGAAACTGATGAAATTCAGAAAAATTATGAAACATAGAAAGTTTGCAAAATGCAAACATGAGTACATGGCATCATAATGCAGCATAAATAATCGTCATAGGATATGCAAGCATGCATCAGAAGAAAATTATGATGCAACAGATCAGAGGGAAACAGAAACAGAGCAGCAACAGAATCAATTCATCAAAGTAAGTACTTGAGGTAGATGAGTTGAAGAAATAGCACCAGGAGACCTGTTCAAGTTGTTGTGACAACTCTACATCTGGTTGGAGAGGCTGAGAATCAACTCAGAATACATAGTCTTGACCTTATTCTCCTTGAACTAAAGTCCTCAGACTCTGTCCAATTACTCAGGTGAGTGTTCAAAGTAGACTCCCCAAACCTTCACAAACTCTGTTTACTTTGGGAATTCACAATTGCATCTTGAATTCCTAAGAACGATGACTCCTACATTGGCTGGAAGAGCACAATCTTCAAGAGTAAAAAGCCCCAGATCACTCGAACTGAGTTCCTCAGAACTGCTCAACTACTCAGGGCTAGTGTGGTTTCCTCACTTGGGTTCTTCAGTTTCTTCAGAGGAGGGATGCTCTCAAATGACAAGTGACAAGTTTTCTCTCAGAGCAGCCAACCCGCCAATGGGGCTGGAGGCGACTATTTATAGCCACGGAGCTATCCCCAGTGAAAGGACATAAATACCCATGCATGAAAAGACATTTGTGCCCACCCTACGGACCGTTGGATGCATCGGCACAAACGTATCTATAATTTCTTCTTGCTCCATACATGTTTTGGGTGGTATAGCTATGTGTTTTGATGCACTTTCATATCTTTTTATAACATATTTGAGAACTAACCTATTAATGGTTTCAAGAGTGCACAAGTTCTTGTTTTTGTACTTTATGTGTAGAAATTATTTGGATAAAGGAGAAATCACAAAAATAAGATTTATCGGAGTTGGACTCTAACTCTCCCGAAATCCGTCCCCACCAGATAGGTATTAAAGATCGCCTCGAAAACGGTAGAAGTAGGACTCAAATGGAAAATTTTAAAACTAAAAAGTTGTAGAGAATTGTTTTACGGTGGATACAGACATAAAATTCGGCCCAATCGGAGTTCGGATGCTCCCTCGAGCCCTGAAATACTTAAGTCGTAATCTGGATGACGGGAATCCGAGAGTCTATATAAAGAGTGAAAACCTAGGTCAAAGGGTACCACGAAATTTCTCCCCCAAGGCAGCCATCTTGAGGGGGAGATCAGTCTCCACAGAAACCCATCTCCAAGGAAGAAGAAGGGGGCGAAGGGCCGTGGCCGCCGCCGTCTCCTTCATCTCCTCTGGGCTGCACCTCCCCATCAACAACTCTCTCTCTCTCTCTCTCTCTCTCTCACCATGTCCATGTGTGAGTAGTTCCCCCTCGGGGATAAGGCTTGTACCTTGATCTATGTGGTTATTTCTCTCCCTCATGATATGATCTTCATTGTGTTATATCTAGTATAATCTTTGAGACAAAGGTGACAACGGTGTATTGGACATGATTAGAAGAATATTTTCATGAGTGATTTCCTCTTTTGTGAATTGATTGAAGATTGAGAGTCTCTTTTTTTATTGTTTAATGTAGAAAAACAACCCCACAGTCTTTTATTTCCAGAAATTTGTACACATGCCTGTTTAAATTCGCTCCCACCAGGAGTGGAACCCAGGACCCGGCGTGCTACTAAGTCTGCTGCAACCATTAGGCTACATGCCCGTTCACACATTGAGAGTCTCTTGGTGCTTGTCTTTGACTATCCTTGAGATATGTTGTGGTGATTGTGGTACTCTCTTTGGATGGCCGCGGTGACACTGGGAAATCCATACATGAGAACTACAAACTCTGAGGTGTGCTTTTGTAGACCTACATAATTCTCGTCCTCTCTTGATCACAAAGCAATGACCTCCGAGTACGTCTCCATTGCTGGTTTTAGTGGAAATATCATGTGATTAGACTATGTTAATGTTGTTGGGAGTTTCCACTAGTGAAAGTATGAAGCCTAGGCCTTGTTTCCACCATTGTAATACCGTTTGTGCTCACGTTACTACTTATTTTCTTGCTGTAATTTTTATTACAGATTTATATTACTTCGTTTTCCCACACCTATCACCCATATTTTACCATCCCTTCGCCGAACTAGTGCACCTATACAACTCCTAGTTGTATTAGGTGTGTTGGGGACAGAAGAGACTTCTTGTATCTTAATAGCAGGGTTGCTTGATAGAGACCATCTTCAACCTCTACTTCCCTGAGTTCGATAAAACTTAGGTCATCCACTTGAGGGAAATTGTTGCTGTCCTACAAACCTCTGCGCTTGAAGGCCCAACATAGTCTACAAGAATAGAAGTGTGTGTAGATATCAAGCTAGTTCTGGCGCCGTTGCCGGGGAAGTAAGCGCTTGAAGGTATATATTTTGATCTTGCAATTAAATATTTTCATTTCTTGTTTTTATTTTTACTAGTTAGGTTTATGGAACACAACAAAAAAACGTAAGAGCTTTATGAGCTCTACCTTGAGTTGGGACATGCAGAGTTTTAAGAGAAAACCAAAAAACTTATGGAACTTTATTTGCATACTGTTCATGATTGCAATGTTACTAATATGTCTTCTTTGAATACCTTTGATGCTAATGATATGCATAGCTATAAGCTTGGGGATGCTACGTTTGATGAAGATGATCTTTTTAGCCCCCCAAGTTTTGATGAGGAAATTTATTTTTATGATACTCTGCCTCCTATCTATGATGATTATTGTGATGACACTTATGCTATAAAGAATACTTATTTGCAAGTGGATCATGATAAGAATGATTCATGTGATAGCTATTTTGTTGAGTTTTCTCCCACTATTACTAATGAGAAGGATTTCGCTTATGTGGGGAACAATAAATTTTCTATGCTTGTGGATCATGATAAGAAAGTTTTATGTGATAGTTATATTGTTGAGTTTATTCATGATCCCACTGAAAACTATTATGAGAGGGGAACATATGCTCATAGATATTTCAATAATATCAAGTTCCCTCTCTTTATGTTGAAGGTTTTGAAGTTGCAATTGTTTTGCCTTCCTATGCTTATTGCTTTGTGCTTCAGTAAATTATTTCATTGCAATATTCCTAAGGATAGGAAGCATGTTAGACTTAAATATGTTTGGTATTTGCTTCTTGATGCTTTCCTTTTTTCTTCAACTCTTATTCCTACGAGAGCATCACTAACATCTAAAGCATATCTTTATGGCTATAAAGAAAGAGCTCTAGGGAGACAACCCTTGTTATCTTTACTTTGAGTTTTTACTTTCAGGTTTGAGTGGTCTTTTTGTGTGTTACTACAGTAGCAACATGATTGTATCTTCATTTTGAAGCTTTGTACCAAGTTTTAGCCTCCGATGACAAGAAAGTTCAAAAGTTGTGACATGATGTCTAGAAACAGATTATGTCTGCTTGATGGAAAAATTCACCATAAATCACCAGATCATATTTTTTATCTGCATTTTTTGATAGTATGCTCTATACAATAGCTTTCTGGCGTATGTTCTGAGTTTTTTATTTGAGTTGCAGAAGTACCCCAAAAAAATTATTTACTACCTGCTGGTCTGTTTTTCAAAGATTCTACCACGTTTTGTGTTTTCACCGTTTTGCAAATCTTAAGCTTGCTTTTTCTTTGAAATTTTCTTTTGGAAATCTTGAGAAACAGTATCTCTTCATGAAAATATCTATTTCCAGTGGAGAAAAAATTATTTTACTATGGGTACTAACCACTCTAATCTCTTCATGAAAAAAGTATGCGAAGGAAGATGATGAAAGAAGATCTGGGAGTGTCAAAAGCTCAAGCTTGTGGATGCCCCCATGCACCCCAAGAAATATCCAAGGAGACTCAAGCATCTAAGGTTGGGGATACCCCCGTGCATCCCCTTCTCCATCAATAATCATTAGTTCGTCCTTCTCCATGCTATATTTTTATCTCTTCATGTGTTATGTGCTAAACTTGGAGCGTCTCGCTCTTTACTTTTTAGTTTGTTTTATTTTTCTTGCTGTTCATAACAAGTTGGACCCTATCCTTCATTGTTTGGGAGAGAAACACACTCCACTTCACCCTAGAACACAACATAAGTTTGCATGCTTATTTTTTTGTGTGTTCTTTATCTTTTCGTAGTTGCTGTCATGCTTAGCTCTTAGTTTTCATACTTATATTTTTAAGAGATTTTATTTAGGTTGCTTTTGGAACTCTCTTGAGTTATCTTGTTTATCTTGTTTAGAGAGTTGGCTTGTTGCACTGAGTTGTGAGTCTTGCATGAGTAGGTAATTAAGGTTGCTATTATAAGTGTAGTAGTAACTTGTAATAGTTTTGAGGTATTGATGAGTAATTTTTGGACTTTTGGTGCCAAGAGCTTGAGCCTATTAGTGATAGGTGTCGTATTTTGGGCAATCCATTCTTATTTTCGAAAACTACAAAAAATTAGTTGAGAACTCTAGCTACTAGATGGATCGCTAACTTCTGGAGGGGTTGGAATATAAAGAGTACCCTCACATACCATGGGTCGAGGATGCGCAAGGATAACCAAACCCCCATACACTCCTCCTCGGGGTACTTGTCTCTTTGTGAACATCCTGATTAGATAGAGAGTTACTGATAATAAGTGCATGAGTTCTTCGGACTAATGCGAATATTAGATTGTTGGCACTTCCACCTTCCATATTTTGCTAGCCTCTTCGGTACCGTGCATTGCCCTTTCTCATCTCGATAGTTGGTGCAAACTTCGCCGGTGCATCCAAACCCCTGGCATGATACGCTCTGTCATCATAAACCTCCTTATATCTTCCTCAAAAAAGCCACCATACCTACCTATCAAGGCATTTCCATACCCTTTCCGAGATACATTGCCATGCAAATTTCATCATCTCATGACTTGATCTTCATGTCATACATGCTTTTGCTTGATCGAGGAGCCGCATGATAGTTGGGCCTTGCCCTTATAATTTCTACATCATCATGCATTTGCATACATCATGATAGTTTTCAGTTTTCTTTATGTTGAATACTTCTTGTAAAGTGTGTGATCTTCTATACTCTTGTTAAATATAGAGTGTTTCCCTTAAAGTGAGGAAAAGATCCCAAATAGGACAAAATAAAAGATCCCAAAAGAGGACAAATTAAAAGATCCCAAAGAGGACAAATGAGAGATAAATAGAAAGAGCCAATGAGGCCACAAAAATACAAAAAAAATAGAAAAAAGAAAAGAAAAAAAGAAAGAAAAAGAGAGAAGGGGGGCAACACTACTATTCCTTTTGAAAATCCACACTCGTACTCCATTGTCATATTTGTACTCCATAGAGATATTCATATCATTCATGCATAACTATGTGGGGATCCTTACACTATAGAACTTGGGTTGCATATTCCAAGGATGAGCCTCCCCAAAAGAGCTCTAGGTCTTCATGAGCAAGCCAGTTGGATGCACCATCACTAGTTCCATTGTAGAGCTTACCTTAGCTCTATGTGCATCCGTTGCATGGCAATCCCTACTCCTCACATCATATTTATCATTTGGCTTTCTCTCTCCTATGATTGTCCTCATTGATGTGAGTCTTCCACACCTTTTTGTCTTCCTTCCCCATCATTTTTCTCTTTGCCATCTTAAGTGCTAACTATCTTGCTTGCGCTCATTTATTGCATGAGTGCTCAAAGTCGAAAGGGAGAGGATCAGTTTGACTTGTGCCTGACTAGTGGTCTTGGGACGAGTCAAAATAAGATCCCAAAGGAGACCAAGTGTGAAGTTTTAGTAGATTGAGTTCTCAATCAAAATATATAGTATTTTTATGCTCTAAACCCATCTCCCACTTCTTGCACGTAAACACCATTTGGGAACATTCGAATCAAGGACAGCGAGAGCTCTTTCACCTTTATGTTCTTATGTTACTTGTTTCAATACTAGATATAAACTCTTGCTTGTTATGACTTAACTTGAATTGCATATCTTGCTTGCCTCACTATAAAGTTCTTTTATGTTGGTAGCATGTCATCACAGAAATTATGCTTGTTATCATTTACCTACTCGAGGACGAGCAAGAATTAAGCTTGGGGATGTTGATACATCCCAAATGTATCTATAATTTCTTCTTGCTCCATGCATGTTTTGGGTGATAATTCTATGTGTTCGGATGCACTTTCATATCTTTTTATAACATATTTGAGAACTAATCAATTAATGGTTGCAAGAGTGCACAAGTTCTTGTATTTGTAATTTATGTGTAGGAATTATTTGGATAAAGGAGAAATAACAAAAAGAAGCCTTATTGGAGTTGGACTCTTAACTCTCCCGAAATTTGTCCCCACCAGTTAGGTTTTAAAGATCGTCTCAGAAATGCTAGAAGAAGGCCTCAAACGGAAAAAAAACTTAAAACTACAAAGTTGTAGAGAATTGTTTTCTGGTGGATCTAGACATATAATTCGGCCCAATCGGAGTTCGATGCTCCCTCGAGCCCCGAAATACTGAAGACGTAATCTGGATGACGGGAATCCGAGAGTCTTTATAAAGATAGGAAACCTAGGTCAAAGGGTACCATGAAATTTCTCCCCCAAGGCATTCGTCTTGAGGGGGAGATCAATCTCCACAGCAGCACCATCTCCAAGGAAGAAGAAGGGGGCCAAGGGCCGTGGCCGCCGCCGCCGCCATCTCCTTCATCTCCTCCGAGATGTACCTCTCCATCAACAACTCTCTCTCTCTCTCACCATGTCCATGTGTGAGTAGTTCCCCCTCGGGGCTAAGGCTTGTACCTTGATCTATGTGGTTATTTCTCTCTCCCATGATGTGATCTTCATTGTGATCATTGGCTATGTTAATCTAGGGTGATCCCATGATATTTCCCCTTCTTCTATGTATTGGATTTGATGTACTCACTTTTCTATATCTAGCATAATCGTGACAGCGGTCTATTGGACATTGATTAGAAAACTATTTTCACGAGTGATTTCCTCTTTTGTGAATTGATTGAAAATTGAGAGTCGCTTGGTGCTTGTCTTTGACTATCCTTGGGATATGTTGGGGTGATTGTGATACTCTCTTTGGATGGCCGCGGTGACATTGGATAATCCATAGATGAGAACTACGAACTCTGAGGTGTGCTTTTGTAGCCCTACATAATTCACATCCTCTCTTGATCACAAAGGAACGACCTCCGAGTACGTCTCCATTGCATGTTTTAGTGGAAATATCATGTGATTAGACTATGTTAATGTTGTTGGGAGTTGCCATTAGTAAAAGTATGAAGCCTAGGCCTTGTTTCTACCATTGGAACATCGTTTGTGCTCACGTTTACTACCTGTTTTCTTGCTGTAATTTTTATTACAGATTTATATTACTTCGTTTTGCCACACCTATCACCCATATTTTACCATCACTTCGCCGAACTAGTGCAGCTATACAACTCCTAGTTGTATTAGGTGTGTTGGGGACACAAGAGACTTCTTGTATCTTAATTGCTGGGTTGCTTGAGAGAGACCATCTTCAACCTCTTCCCTGAGTTCGATAAACCTTATGTCATCCACTTGAGGGAAATTGATGTTGTCCTACAAACCTCTGCGCTTGGAGGCCCAACATAGTCTACAAGAATAGAAATGTGTGTAGACATCAACTATCCACGTGACACATGGCACGTTCGGAATACTCTCTCTCTCTTTTTTCAGGAAAATTGCACTGGAAAATTCCTGACTCCTCAATTGAAGACATAAGCCTCAGTGTCCTGAAGAACAATGTCTCAGACACCCGAGGAACTGAACTTCTACTGCAGGACATTCCTCAGGGATTTTATTCAGGTTTCTATTGAGAAATTCCTCAGAGTCTTAGAACCCGTTTTCCTCAACCCCTTCGACAGTACAGTATTTTCCTATGACTCAAGAAAGTAAAAAGAGTAATGAAGATTATTGATACGTCCCAAACTTATCGATAATTTTTGCTTGCTCCATGCATGTTTTGTGTGACATTGCTATGATCTAGATACACTTTTAATCATATTTGGACTAACTTATTATCTAAGTGCACCATAGTGCCAGTTCCTGTTTTCTGCTGTTTTTCTCTTCCAGGTTCCCCCCATATTAAAAATGCTCCAAAAATTCGGGAAAAATCGGATAAAAATCAGCGCAACGGAACCTTCCAGTATCACCAAAGTGGGGCCAGAGGGCCACCACCAGGGACCCAGGCGTCCACCTGGCGCGGCCTAGGGTCTGGCCGCGCCAGGGGGGCGTCTGGACCCCTGGTGGCCCCCCTGGCTGCCCCCTTCGCCTATTTATTCACCGTGATGTGAAACCCCCAAAGACAGAACCCTTTTTCGTGATCTCGCCTCTGTTCCTCCGCCATTGTGCTTCCAAGATCGGGAGCGCCAGCAGACCTCTTCCCGGCACCCTGCCGGAGGGAGGATCGACCTCCGGGAGCTTCCCTTCCACCATGGATGCTTCCTGGATGTGCCGTGAGTAGTTTCCTTTGGACCATGGGTCCGTGATCAGTACCTATGTGATGTTCTCCTCTCCTCTTTGTTCTTCATGGTTTAGACCTCGTGAGCTGCCCTACATGATCGAGGCACATATGTAATCTTTCTGCTGTTGCTATGCTTAGTTTGATGGGATCTGTTGGATTATGAGATTATGTTCAGATTGTGATAGAGTAATATATTTATTGCTTATCTTTAATTTTTTTTTCCTAAGTAATTCTTGCATGTTCTCCATTGCTGTTTATTGCTTTGGCCAAGTAGTAGGTAGTAACTTCAAGAGGGAACGTTATGCTCGATTGTGGGTTCATGCCCCCCGATGACACGCTTGAGTGACAGGAACATGAGTCTAGGGGATGTGATGTTTCCACAAGGGGGAAACAACGGTGCTTGTAACCGCGGTTGCAAGGATTGTTTACTTTATGCAATGTGCTTTTTAATGCAGTTGTATGTTTCTTTGGGTTTACACTTTAGGTGGGGCTCGCAACTTAATACCAGCGAGATGTTCTGGATAGATATCTCAAGGTGGATGATTAGTAGTAGATGCAGTTGGATTTAGGTCTACTTATTTTGGCGTACTGCCCATGCTTTTGAGCCTCTTCATTTCTTTGTAGCATAGTTAGCATTGCGGTGCGTTTATAATCCTGTCAATTTCCCATCTGTAATTTGTTTACCTCACATAGCAGTTTATCGTCTTTTGGGAGAGAGACATCACTAGTGAACATCACGGGACCCCGGTCCATATTCTCATCACTGTTTACACGCTTATTTAGTTTCTTGCTTTTACTTTCCAGTTGCTATCATTATCATTATTATCTGTTGCGTTGATCCTTTGTAAACAACAAGGCCGGAGAGATTGACAACCTCTCTGTACTTGTTGGGAGCAAAGTTATTTGTGTTGTGTGCAGGTCCACGTCAGTTGCGCCGCTGACACCTACTTATCATCTCCGGATTCCTACTGGATTGAACTCAACCTCGGTATCTTCATCGAGGGAAATTTTCCATTATCCTACATCACACCTTCCACTTGGGGTAACCAACGAGGAGAGGCGTTGCACTAGTCAACTCTTTTGTCTTCAAGAGAATTTATGCCGCCGTTGCCGGGGACTCCGAGTGCTAAGATAGGGGAGTTGCCCACTACCTTTTACCTTTTCTTTTTAGTCTTGTTAGTTTACCTTTTAGTTTTTATCTTTTTGTCTTCTATCAAAAATCACAAATTTTTTATTTATCTTGATTTTAGTAGTCCTCCTTGTTTAGATGAACATGTCAGGACTTGGTGCTTTGTGGGAATCAGAAGTTCTCAATTTCATTCAAAGGGATGGAGAAAATATGAAGAAGGCGTGGGACAGAATTTCTGAAGCACATAAAAGAATTATGCCTTGGATACCTCTAAAAAAATCTTAGAAATTTTTACCATGGTCATTTTAAGTGGTGTAAACACTCTCTTGATATTATAGCTGAAGGAGACTTTTTAGAGTGTGATGAAGCTAGAGCTCTTGATATTTTGCATAGTCTATCTAGTTATTTTGTTTATGATCGTAGTATTAATACTGTTATAGATAGACTTGCCACTATTGAAAAGAGGATGGATGCTCTAGACTTGAGGAAGGTAGAAGAACTTAAGTCCAACAGAAAGAAATGTTGGAGATAGATGATGCTTGGGAGCCCTTTGTTAGGATTAGCATCTCTAACCAAGACTTCCTTGCTTTTTGTGATATTGGATCCATGGTTTTTACTATGCCAAAAATAGTTTATGATTCTTTGAAACTAGATATGGATAAATTGTCATCTTATCATGAACATGCTAATGGATATATTTCAGAGGTTAAGGGAAAGTTAAAATAAGTCCAAGTTGCATTCCTCCATAAGGTTGCATCGATGGATTTCTTCATCATGGAGCCAAACCAAAGCAACATCGTACTTGGGAGGGACTTCCACCGATAAATGAAAGGCTTCATTGATATTGGTAACGGGCACATACGCTTACGTGTTAAGGAAAAAGGTAAGTACCTATTTCCTAGGAAGAAAAAGAATGAGCTTATTGCAAATCAATTTGAGGGTTTTTATGACTCCGATGATCTTGGAGACATTTGATTCTACTTTTTCCTTATCCCTAGCTTAAAGGCGTAAAAGAAAGCGCTTGTTGGGAGGCAACCCAAGATGTTTTTACTTCTGTTATTAGTGGTCTTGATGATTGTTACTACTGTAGCAACATCATTGTATCTTTATTCTCAAGCTTTGTGCCAAGTTATAGCCTCTTATGATAAGGGAAGCAAAAGTTGTGACATGCTGTCCAGAAAACAGATTCTGTCTTCTTGACGGAAAAGATCGGAACAAATCACCAGTTCATCTTTTTGAGCTGATTTTTTACACAACATGCTCTATACAGTTGTGAAACTTTCGTATGTTATGAGTTTTTTTATTTGAGTTGCAGAAGTGCCCCGAAAAAATTCTCTACTACCTGCTGTTTATTTTTCACAGATTCTGCCACGTTTTGCCTTTCTTTACTTTTGCAAACCTTAAGCTTTCTTTTTCTTTGCAAAAACCATGAAATATTGAGAAACAGTAGCTCTTCAAGAATATCTTTATATCCAGTGGGGAAAAATTATTTTATTAAAGGTATTAACCTCTCTAATCAGCTTATGATGAGTTATGTATGAAGGGAGTTTTCAAGTGTGCAATGGAAGATGATGAAAGAAGATCCGGGAGTGTCACGCGCTCAAGCTTGGGGATGCCCCGATGCATCCCCAATAAATATTCAAGGAGACTCAAGCGTCTAATCTTGGGGATGCCCCTGTGCATCCCCTTCTCCATCAACAATCATCAGTTCGTCCTTCGTCTCACTATATTTTTATCACTTCATGCATTATGTGCCATGCTTGGAGCGTCTCGCTCTTAGGTTTTAGTTTTAGTTTTATTTATCTTTTCTTGTTTTTCATAACAAGTTAGACCCCAGCTTACTTTGTGTGGGAGATAAACACGCTCCACTTCAATCTAGAACGCATCATAGGATTTTGCATGCCTATCTTTTTACTGTTGTGTGTTCTTTATCTTTTCGTAGCTATTGCCATGTTTAGTTTTATTCTTAGTTTGTATTTAGCAAGAGCCTTAGCTTTTGTTTAGTTTGTTGCAGGAACTCTCTTTAGTTTTCATGTTTATCTTATTAAGAGAGTTAGTTGTTGCACTGAGTTGTGTCTTGTCTTGAGCGTAGGTAATTGAGGTTGCTATTTAAATTTTTGTAGTAACTTGCAATAGTTTTGAGGTATTGTTGTGAGTAATGTTTGAACTTTTGGTGTCAAGATATCTAGCCTATTAGTGATAGATGTCGTATTTTGGGCAATCCGTGTTTATTTTCAAAACCTACAAAACTAGTTGAGAACTCTATCTACTAGATGGATCACTAATCTTTGGAGGAATCGGACATTAGAGTACCCTCACGTACCATGAGTCGAGGATGCGCAAGGATAACCAAACCCCCATACACTCCTCCTCGGGGTACTTGTCTCTTTGTGAACCTCCTTATTAGATTGAGAGTTACCGATAATAAGTGCATGAGTTCTTCGGACTAATGTAAGTATTTAAAGTTGACACTTCCACCTCCTCATATTTGCTAGCCTCTCCCGTGCCGTGCATTGCCTTCTTCTCACCACGAGAGTTGGCGTCCACCTTCGCCGGTACATCCAAACCCTTGGCATGATACGCTCTGTCATCATAAACCTCCTCATATCTTTCCTCAAAACAGCCACCATACCTACCTATCAAGGCATTTCCATAGCCTTTACGAGATATATTGCCATGCAACATCCACCTCATCATGACTTGATCTTCATGTCATACATGTTCCCGCTACACTGGCAGAGGCATACATTGCATACATCATGATAGCTACAACTTCTTTATGTTTTGAGTACCTTGTAAAGTGTGAAAGATCTTGTATACCCTCTTATAAATTAGAGTGTTTCCCTTAAGTGAGGAAAAGATCCCAAAGTGGAAAAAATAAAAGATCCCAAATAGGACAAATGAGAGTTAAATATAAAGAGCCATTGAGGCCACCAAAAAAAGAAAAAAAAAGAAAAAAAAGAGAAAGGGGCAACACTACTATCCTTTTGAAAGATCCACACTAGTACTCCCTCTTATCCTTGTACTCCATAGAGATGATCATATATGCATATAGCTATGTGGGGACCTTCACACTATAGAACTTGGCTTGCATATTCCAAGGATGAGCCTCCTCAAAAGAGCTCAAGGTCTTCATGAGCGAGCAAGTTAGATGCACCCCACTAGTTCCATTGGAGAGCTTTTCAGCTCATATGTGCATTAGTTGCATGGCTATCCCTACTCCTCACATCATATCTACATTTGGCCCTCTCTCCTATGATTGTCCTCATTGATGTGAGCCTTTCTCACCTTTTTGTCTTCCTCCTGCACCACATTTCTCTCTTTGCCATCCTAAGTGTCAACTCTCATGCTTACGCTCATCCATTGCATGAGTGCTCAAAATATCGAAAGGGAGTGGATCAAATTGACTTGTACCTGGCTAGTGGTCTGGGGACGAGTCAAGATAAGATTCCAAGGAAGACCAAGTGTGAAACTTTAGTAGATTGAGTTCTCAACAATTTTTTTCTCTTATTCCCTAGCCCCCTTCTTGTAGGCAAACACCATTTGGAGACATTTGAGTCACGGAGAGCAAGAGCTCTTGAACCTAATGTTCTTTCGTTGCTTGTTTCAATGCTAATATAGAATCTTGCATGTTATGACTTGAATTGAATCACATACCTTGATTACTTTACTTTTCAAAGTTCTTATATGGTTGATAGCATGTCACCACAGAAATTATGCTTGTTATCATTTACCTACTCGAGGACGAGCAGTAGTTAAGCTAGGGGATGTTAATACATCCCAAACGTATCTATAATTTCTTCTTGCTCCATGCATGTTTTGTGTGATATTGCTATGATCTAGATACACTTTCATACACTTTTGATCATATTTGGACTAACTTATTAAGTAAGTGCACCACAGTGTAAGTTCCTGTTTTCTGCTGTTTTTCTATTCCAGGTTTCCCCCATATTAAAATTGCTCCTAAAATTCATAGAAAATCAGATAATAAATCAGCGCAACCGAACCTTCTAGAATTACCAAAGTGGGACCAGAGGGCCAACACCAGGGACCCAGGCGGCCACCTGGCGCTGCCTAGGGTCTGGCCGCGCCAGGGGGGCGCCTGCACCCCTGGTGACCCCCCTGGATTCCCCTTCACTTATTTATTCTCCGTGACGCGAAACCCCAAAGACAGAACCCTTTTTCGCGATCTCGCCTCTGTTCCGCCGCCGCCGTGCTTCCAAGATGGGGAGCGCCAGAAGACCTCTTCCCGGCACCCTGCAGGAGGGAGGATCGACCTCCAGGAGCTTCCCCTCCACCATGGACGCTTCCCGGATGTGCCGTGAGTAGTTTCCTTTAGACCATTGGTCCGTGATCAGTAGCTATTTGATGTTCTCCTCCCCTCTTTGTTCTTCATGGTTTAGACCTAGTGAGCTGCCCTACATGATCGAGGCACATATGTAATCTTTCTGCTATTGCTATGTTGAGTTTGATTGGATCTGAGGGATTATGAGATTACGTTCAGATTGTGATAAAGTAATATATTTGATTCTTATCTTTTACATTTTTTTTCCTAAGTAATTCTTTCATGTTCTCTGTTGCTGTTTATTGCTTTGGACAACTAGTAGGTAGTAACTTCAAGACGGAACGTTATGCTCGATTGTGGGTTCATGCCCCCCGATGACACGCTTGAGTGACAGAAACATGAGTCTAGGGGATGTGTTGTTACCACAAGGGGGAAAACAATGGTGCTTCTAATCGCGGTTGCAAGGATTTTTTTACTTCACGCAAAGTGCTTTTTAATGCAGTTGTCTGTTGCTTTGCGTTTACACTTTGGGTGGGGCTCGCAACTTAATACCAGCGAGATGTTCTGGATAGATATCTCAAGGTGGATGATTAGTAGTAGATGCAGTTGGATTTCGGTCTACTTATTTTGGCGTACGACCCATGCTTTTGAGCCTCTTCCTTTCTTTGTAGCATAGTTAGCATTGCGGTGCGTTTATAATCCTGTCAATTGCCCATCTGTAATTTGTTTACCTCGCATAGCATTTTTATATTCTTTTGGGAGAGAGACATCACTAATGAACATTACGGGACCCCGGTCCATATTCTCATCACTGTTTACATGCTTATTTGGTTTCTTGCTTTTACTTTCCAGTTTCTATCATTATCATTATTATCTATTGCGTTGATCCTTTGTAAACAACAAGGCCTAAGAGATTGACAACCTCTCTGTACTCGTTGGGAGCAAAGTTATTTGTGTTGTGTGCAGGTCCACGTCAGTTGCGCCGCTGACACCTACTTATCATCTCCGGAGTCCTACTGGATTGAAGTCAACCTCGGTATCTTCATCGAGGGAAATTTGCCGTTATCCTACATCACACCTTCCACTTGGGGTAACCAACGAGGAGAGGCCTTGCACTAGTGAACTCTCTTGTCATCAACTACGCTTCAACTTTTTCTTCAGTCTTGAGTTGCATCAGTATGAGCGTAGTTTCCTTAGAACTGGATTCCTCAGGATCCAGTACCTCAGGATTTCGTGCCACAGCATGCCTCAGGAAAAGACCGATTTCTTCAATGTTCCTCAACATTTTGGGGGGTCGACAACTGTGGTAAAACCATACCTCAGGGATATTTTATCTTGTTTATACTCCCCCTTTTTGGTAATGTCATGAAAATCCGGTTATGGCTTCAACGAAATTAAATATATTTATTTGAGGTACAGAAACATGAACATTACTTTTTATAAATCCAAGATATAGAGATGCTCCCCCTGAAGATATGCATGCTTGATGGATTAGCTTTTGTATGCATAATTTAATTTGGATAGAATTTTTGAGGAGCTCCCCCTATATCCAGGAATATCAAAACAATGCATTGATCAAAAGTTTTGAGGAATTAGCACAAGGCACTGAGTAAAGCAGTTTCCAAGTAAAGGTATCATGCAGGAAAAATATACTAAGAAAATATGCATGATGCAGTTCAAGAGTATCAAGCACCCATGCAATAGTTAAGTTTACAATTCATTACAAAAATCGGCTGAAGAACGAGAGCTGTAACTTATGAGGCACCCAAAATATTTTAGCCCGTTTGAAGACTAACTCAAATTACTCCCCCTTTGTCATTGAATGGACAAAAAGGAGAAAAATTGAGACTAACGTCTCAAAGAGAATCATCAGGAAGGAGGCGCATCAGTCTTGAGGCCAGCGGTTGCAGTATGAGGACATGCAGTGGTGTCTTCAGCTTCCTCAGGGGTGACGTCTTGATCTGAGGAGTATGACTCCATCACCAGAGTTGGAGTTGGTCATAGATGAAATTGGCGAGGCAGGCGAATTTCAGAAAGCAGAGGCCGACGAAGAACAATTTTCTGAATTTCTTCAAGAGTTATGACGGCTTCAAGGATGGTATCAATGCGCTGATATGTATGATGTGCATACTGATGATTCTTCTTCTGAGCAGTTTGCATTTTGAGCCATATATGTGAGAATTTCAGAAATTTTACGCTTCGTCCAATCTTGATTCTGATGCACCTTTTGATGCAGGCTAATTAGGAGTTCTCGATCAGTCATCATGCGAGCTTGGGTGGCGTCTTTAGACTGAGGACGGCGACTGTTGAAGGCAAGGGACTTGGTGGGATGATACTTCTCATTGTAGAGACATTTGCCTTTATCTTAAGCATGAACTGATGAAATTGTGCAGGGGAGAACCTCAACTGGGGGGCAGGTAGAACCAATGATTTTCTTGATCCTCCATATAACTGAAGCCAGTCTTGATGCAGATGATCTTCATAATCCAGGGGGCATAAGGCTTGAAGGTATGAGGGTTTTGTGCAACATCAATCATGGTTCTGAAGAAGAAGTCCGGGACATTGATTGGTGCTGACATGCAAAGATTGAAGAGTATATTCTTCATGCATCCAACCACTTCCTCAGCAGTTGATTCATAGCCTTTGATGGGGCATAATGACTTGGCAAGTATACGATATAACGTCCTAGCAAAAAAATTGAAGATCGGAAATCAATTACTTGGTGCGCGGTGGTGCATCAAGAGCCAGTTGTTTCATCAACATGTTCATCAAATCATCACGAAGAGGATTTGAGGCATAAGTACTGGGAACTGATGCAGCAAACACTGGGAGCTGAAGAATTTCAATGATTTCTGTGACAGAGGCAGAGTGATGCTTGTGCTCTGTCATCCATTCCAGCAACCAAGTGTTGATGTTTCAAGGATCACCAGAAACATAAAGAGTAGCATAAAATTGAAGCACCAATTCTTCATTCTAGTGAATGCACTCAGCACAACATTGAAGCAGCTTCGCATGATGAAGATCTTGAAGAGCATTGTTGAAGCAAGGAATATCCTCCATATCCATGTGAGGAATATGCTTACGAGGAAACAACTTGTTCTACTTGTAGAGCATTCAGGCATAATAGTTCTTCAGAGTCTTGGTCCAGAACCTCAGCATATTGGGTGGAGGAACAGTGTGATAAGGATTCTTAATCTCGTCTTGGAAGTAGCTCATGCTGGCATAGAAATCATCAACATTGAACCTTGGTCTTTCATCAACAGGTAAGTTGCGGTAGAAAGGCATCTTTTGCTTCGGGCACAATGGAAATCAGATGATTGGCCCACATCATCATGCCTCATGGGGGAAGATTGAGGCTGAGGTGAACCTGGAGGAATGTCCTCAGCTTTCGCTGTTGCATCAGGATCAGGTTTCAGAGATGCATCAGTAACGCGAGGTGAAGTTGCCTGTTTGTCAGCAGAGATTTTCTTGGAGGTATTAGTATCCTAAGGATCCACATTGGTGTTTTGTTCGGCTTCAGCCTCAGTTGCATGATTTGCACTTTCGGCATTAGGAATAGGACTTGCTTCGTGAACAGATTCTTCAGAGTTATCTGCCCCAGTGTCAGGCAAGACCTCAGTGGAAGTTGGAGAGTGTGGTTCAATGGAGAATACTGTGTGCGTGGGAGAGTCTGGATGCTCAAGTTCATAAGCTTCATCCATGATTTGAGGCGTGCCCAAATCACTGATATTAACATCTTCATCCATGGCCTCAGTGATGACTGGAGGAGCTGGTGATTGAGGAGTTGCAATCACATGAGTTGAGGCAACAGAAACAACTAACTTGGCGGTAGGAGTGAACACAATGAGGCTTCGTTCAACATTGCTGGTGGAGGGGTGGTTGCTTTAGCTTGAGACCTCGATGCCTCAGGACGACTCGGAGGGGCTGAGGCAAGCGGAGCTGCATCAATGGGTTCAGTCGTGGGGGCATCAGCAGGTGTTGGATTCTTGGCAGAAGGCGGTGTTGCTGTAGGAGAGTCATCAGGCTTTCATTTCTAAGGACGAGAAGTCGATTGCCTCAACGGAACAGAGGTTTCAGGCTGGCGGACAGGGTGCACTAAGGCAACAGGAGGTTCTGATCCAGGAAAGTTGTCGCTCTTGACAATGTGATCAACTTGTTTGGAGATCCTATCCTTAGCTTTGCCAATGTAGGCACACTTGTTGTTGAACTCCTGAATGAGGCGCTGAACCTTGTCCTGGTATGCGATGAATTCCTCAGGAGTGACGTCTATGACGGGATTCCATTTGAATTCACGATGGACTTTCCTCAGTTCACGGTCCAGATTTTTCTTCAGATCCTAATGATGAAGTTCATTAATGAGGAATTGTTGCAGATAGAAATTGACATATTTGGGAATATCAAGATCATCAAGGGGAGTGTTGGGGCCACCATCTAGATATTAATGAACTCAATAATCTTCTTGGGATCAAGGAGAAGAGGAACCTTAGACCCGGTGGCTTCCGCTTTGCGCTTTGCAGCAGCGCGCAAATACTCAATTTGTTGTTCCTCAGTCTAAACAAACCCAGCTTCATCTTCAAATTCATCATCATCATCCTCATGGAGAAGAATTGCTGGGATGGAGCCACACATAGCAGTTTTCTTTGGAGAGGTCTGAGTGCCACGATGAATTGTGGTCTTAGTCTTCAACTGAGACCCTCCAACAGTGGTTGATGCTCCAGGGACACTACCAGATTCATCAGATCTGAGTCTTGATGTAGGGGATGGCTCAGTCGTCCTTTGACATGAAGATCTAGGAGCTTGAGGTGCAACAGCTGATGACTGAAGAATAAGACTGGATTTCTTGATGCCAGACTTCTTCTTTAGAGTCTTGGTGGCAGGTTGTGGAGGAATCTCAACTGATTCAGCAAGTTTTTGTGCGTGAGACTTAGCCAGATGATCAATTCATTTGAGGTAGCGCTAATAGGCTTCAGGAAAGTCATCATGAGTCTTGAGACTTGTGGGATGAGGCACAATGTCATCAGCAGGCGGTGGGCGCACTTTGATACCCAGAGTCTTCAGTGGGGGATTAATAGCGAACATTTCCTCATGCTGAGGATTCACCCATTCATACGAAGCCCAACGCCTGGCCCATACCCTCGTGATTTTCTGAATCCTCAGTTTTCTTTCTTGAGGTATTTCTTGAGGCGGAGTTTTCAGAAGATCATACTGTTCTTGAGGCACATCAAGCACAGTAACAGAACGACGACGAGAGCTTCCGGCCATCTGCTTCAGCTAAGGGGACTGAGGAATCGTAAGTTCAAGCTGAGCTGCAAATGAACTGAGACTATGAGAACCATGGGATTCCTCAGCAGACATGTACCTGTGACAGAATTATAATGGGAGGGAAGGGGGTACGGTCATATGCGTTCATGAAGAAATTTGAGCGAAGCAAATTGATGATTCATAGGTCTCATTGAGGAATCAATACTGCTGAGGAATAGAAACTTTGAAGAAGAGACAACAGTACTGATGCAAATATGAAAATTGATACTATGGCATACCAAACATGTTTGAGGAACTTGCAGCGGCACGAGAAGGTCGTCTCCGACGATGATGCACTCCAACGACGGCGGCACTAGGGTTTGAGGAGCTCGAGAGCGGCGGCGCGAGAGATCAAGGGAGTTGTGAGGTAAAAATGACCGCGGGGTTACTATATATAGGCAGGGTAAAAACCAAACAACCGTGATTTTTATGGACAGGATAGCCCCTGGCGGTTCCTAGCTCAGCGCAACGTGGCCGTTAGGAGGATTTGATATTTTTGGATAACAATGAATAGCTGAAAAATAGCAACCGTGAAATGGATAAGGCATCAACGGATGCATCAGTTTGAGGAAACTGAGAGGTATCAACAGAACGCATATGATAGATGGATAGACTGGTTGAGTGAGAATAGATAAGAGGAGTCCGATCACAATCACCTAGTTGAAGAATCAAAACTTGAAGAAATAAGCTATAGGTGGCTGCTGTTATGGATATAAACAAGTATCAAATTGAAGCAAACTTTGAGGCAACTGAAGAAATTCCGTTCCTAAGGAATTTTGGCGGTGGCGCTACCCACCTTATAGGGAATGAGACTTTTGATACCACACAATTGTCGTATGGGTCATAAGTCAATTCCACGTTAATTTCGTCCCACTTAGCAAGGTAGTTCCTCATGAATTGAGGAGTACGACGCACCGTGCGTTGTACCTCAGGATCAGTAATAGTGTTTAAGCATTAGGATGTGTGTCCATTCACTGGAAATTTGAGGAATCCAAGATATTTAGCTCACACCTCAGGGCGCTAAATCTCTTCTCATCCAAAGGCTTAGTGAATATATCAACTAGTTGATCTTCAATCTTCACGTGGCTGATGACGATGTCTTCCTTCAACACGTGATCACAAAGAAAGTGATATCGAGTCGCAATGTGCTTTGTCCGTGAGTGCTGTACTCGGTTCTGAGAGATCTTGATGGAACTCTCATTGTCACACAGTAGTGGCTCTTTCTTCAAGTTGATACCTTAGTCCTTGAGCATCTGTTTCATCCAGAGGAGTTGTGTGCAACTAGCACCACCTGCAATGTACTCTACCTCAGTAGTGGAGAGTGAGACACAATTCTGGTTCTTCGATGACCAGCACACTAGTTAGCGTCCGAGGAAGTGACATGTTCCTGAGGTAGAATTCGATCCACTCGATCTTCAGCATAAAATGAATCTGAGTACCCAACGAGATCCAAGTGAGTGCCTTTTGGATACCATAAGCCTAGCGTAGGGCTGTGAGCCAAATATCGAAGAACTCATTTCACCGCTTGGTGATGCGATTCCTTTGGTGCCGCTTGGAATCGGGCACACATGCAAACGCTCAACATTATATCAGGCCTAGATGCACAAAAGTATAGCAGAGAACAACTAATGGAGCGGTATACCTTTTGATTGTAGTCTTTGCCATTTTCATCAGGGCCAAGTTGTCCATTTGTAGGCATTGAGGTCTTGATGCCTTTGCAGTCTTGCATCCCAAATTTCCTAAGGCACTCCTTGAGGTAATTCTCTTGAGAGATGAAGATGCCGTTGCGATGCTGACAAATTTGAAGTCCTAAGAAGAACTTCAGTTCACCCATCATAGACATCTGATACTACTCACTCATCAGGACATCAAACTCTTCATTGTATTTCTTGTTAGTGCAACCAAATATGATATCATCAACATAGATTTGGCAGATGAATAGTGCATCATCATAATGTTTAGTGAAAAGAGTTGAATCGATGGAACCGGATTTGAAGCCCTTGCTAATGAGGAAGTCTCTCAAGGTATCATACCAAGCCCGAGGGGCTTGCTTCAGAACATATAGGTCTTTCTTCAGCTTATACACCATGTCTGGATTCTTTGAGTCTTCAAACCTTGGAGGTTGGCCAACATATACTTATTCCTCGATATTACCATTAAGGAATGCATTTTTCAAATCCATTTGATATAACTTGATATTATGATGGTTAGCGAAAGCAAGCATGATACGAATGGATTCAAGTCTAGCAATAGGGTCAAAGGTTTCACCGAAATCTACACCCTCAATTTGAGTGTAGCCTTGACAACAAGTCGTGCCTTGTTTCTCATGATTTGACCGTCTTGATCTAGCTTGTTGTGGCAAATCCACTTTGTGCCGATGACGTTGTGAATCCGAGGATCAGGCCTCTTGACCAATTCCCAAACAACATTAAGTTTGAACTTAAGAAGTTCATCTTGCATGGCCTGAATCCATTATGCTTCTTGGAATGCCTCAACAACCTTAGTGGGCTCTGAAATAGATACAAATGCAAAATTCTCACAAAAGTTAGCTATTCCATGTGCTCTAGCACGAGTGAGTGGACCTGGTACGTTGATGTCGGCGAAATTTTTATCAATTTGAACTTCATTTGCCACACGAGGAATTCAAGGTCGACGATCTTGAGGTGAGTCATCATCACTCTCGTCAGACTCATTTGATCTAGCATCAGGAGCTTCAGGAGTGTTAGGAGCATTAGGGTCGTTTGAGTCATCAGGGTCATTTGCTTCAGGATTTGGATATTCTTCCTGAGAAGGAGGGATGTGAGTTTCTTCAACATGGTCGACGGGCTTGATCTCACCGACACCCATCTTTTTTATCAGTTCATCAGGAGATGCTTCATCTAAAACATGTGGAAGTTGATCTTTTTGCGAGTCGTCAAATTCATCAAACCGCACGTCTAAAGTTTCAACAACCTTGTGATGATTGATGTTGAAGACTCTGTAGGTGTGCGATTCGAGACCGTAACCAAGCATGAAACCCTCATATGCTTTTGGTGCAAATTTGGATTGGTGATGAGGATCACGAAATCCAGCATGGTGCACCGAAGAGTTTGAAGTAACTCACATTGGGTTTCTTACTGACCATAAGCTCATATGAAGTTTTCTTGAAGAACTTATGAAGATATACCCGGTTGATGATGTGACATGCAATGTTGATTGCTTCAGCCTACCATTTGAGAGGAGTGTTGTATTCAACGAGCATTGTACGAGCCATCTTGATGAGGGTTTTGTTCTTCCTTTTGAAGAATCCATTTTGCTGAGGACTGTATGGGGCAGAGAACTCATGAGTGATGCCCAATTCATCGAGATATTCCTGAACTCTAGTATTCTTGAATTTTGTGCCATTGTCGCTTTGGATGTGCTTGATCTTCAGGGCATAGTTGTTCATGACACGCTGGGTTGAGCGCTTGAAGACACCTTGAGTCTCTGACTTATAGATAAGAAATTGCACCTAGGTGTATCGTGAGAAGTCATCAACAATAACAAGCCCATACACACTTCCTCCAAAACTTGAGTATTTTCTAGGGACGAATAGGTCTGACGAGGGGATACCCCCACGACTCCTATGCATGAGGGTACCTGGTGCGTGTCAAGATGGAGGGCCCGCTAGATTCCTCGACTGGCCCACGACCGGCCCACCCAAAGCACCGACGGCTGCACCGACATAGGAGTCCTCAGCATTATGGAAACCAAGACTTGGCGTCCAAGACTAAAGCTAGATTAGGCAACCACCTCTGTAAACCTAGATGGACTCCTTGCGACCCAACCTAGGATATAAAGGATGGGAGAGGGAACGTCTAGGGCATCCAATCTCATAGCAACACCTCCGGTCTTGAGCGATCTCGCCTTGACCGCCACTGTAATCGTCTCCATCATAATACAACAGAGCGGGAAGTAGGGGTTTTACCGATCGAGGGCCATAAACCTGGGTAAATCCATGTCTCCTGTTAGACGACGAGCATCGCCAACCTACACCTCTCTCTGCGATCTAAACCCAGGGTTCCTTACCATGTGAATTGCTGAGGCCGATCCTCGTCAATTGGCGCCGACTGTGGGGAAGACGCAGGTTGGAATCTCAATATCAGCGGTCCCATCATTAGCAACTGACAACTCGGCGACTACATCAACACTCGACATCTCCATAGCTCGAGCGGAATCTGATCTGTTTGTGTCCCTCGGTTTCATCGCGCACCTTCCGGTCCTGCGATCAGCCTTCGCCGATCTACGCACAGGCGTGGACCTGAGCTTCGGTGGTACCAGATCTACGTCAACCGATGGGGAACTCTTGATAACCCACAAGTGTAGGGGATCGCAACAGTCTTCGCGGGTAAGAGTAACCCAATTTATTGATTCGACACAAGGGGAGCCAAAGAATACTTATAAGCCTTAGCAGTTGAGTGGTCAATTCAACTACACCTGAAAAAGCACTAGACAAGATATAAGTAGCAACAGTGTGTTGACGGGTGTAGCCTTTAAGACTTCCCCAATCACCAACACCACAAAGTAGTAACAAAGTAGTAGGAGCAGCAAAGAAAGTAAAAGTAACAACGAAGGCAATGAAGGTGAAAGATGGACTGGGGTTCAAGGTTTCACTAGTGGTACCTCTCTAGGCAAAAGAACAAGGTGCTGGGTGAACAAATTACAGTTGGGAAATTGAAAGAATTGCACCAACTCTAGCCAAAGAACAAACTAGAGCATCCTAGTCTAAGAACCAAACGTAGGCATGTGTTCTGTATGTAGTTGTACGTGCTTGCAATAAGAACTTTGCACAACATCTTTTGTCCTACCATCCCGCTACGAACGGGGCCACTTAAGGAACTTATGGAGATTAAGGTGCTCCTGCGGCGGAGCACCGGAACAAAGCATTAACACTTCATGAACGCATGTGATCCTCAAATTATAGCCCATCCCTTTTGTGTCCCAAGTTGTCACCATTGGGATCGCCGGTTCCGGACTATAATAGGTGCATACAACCGTAGATAAGATCTAGAACACCAATTATAATCATGCAACCATAACGTGCTCAGATCTGAGATTATGCTACTCGTGCACTAGTAACAAGCATTAAGAACAACAAATTGCAGCAATAATAATTCATAAACCTGTTAGGACTGAACAAGGTAACAATTCATCGGATCCCAACCAACACAACACCAATTACATCATATGGATCTCAATCATGTAGGGCAGCTCATGAGAACTTTGTATTGAGGATCTAGGGGGAGAGAATACCACATAGCTACTGCCAAGAACCCGCAGTCCAAGGAGGAACTACTCAAGAAGCATCATGGGGGAAGGAGAGCCGATGAAGATGGCCCCGGGGGCCAAGGCCCTCCCCGGCAGGGTGCCGGAGCAGGATCCTGGTGACCCCCAAAGCTAGTTTTCGATGGCGGCGGAGATCGGAATCGCTTCTGGAAAAAGTACTTCAATATTAGGGATTTCCTCCTCGGGGGTAAAAATAGGGGCCAAAGGGGGCACCGAGAGGGGCCACCAGGCAGCCAAGAGGGTGCCTGGCGCGGCCTAGGGCTGGGCCGCACCATGGACCCTTCTGGAGTCCTGGTGATGGCCCTCCCTTCCTTCCTTGGTGTTTCCGGAGGCTTTCGGGACGCTGATTTTTTATATAATTTTTCCGGAATTGTTGGACCACTTTTAATGGCCTAAAAACCTAAAATACAAAAACAGCAGAAAACAGGAACTGACAACTGGGTGCACTGAGTTAATAGGTTAGTCCAAATATGCTCAAAAGTGTATGAAAGTTCAAGCAAAACATGGCAAAGTCACACAAAACATGCATGGCACAAGCAGAAATTATAGATACGTTTGGGACGTATCAACATCCCCAAGCTTAATTCCTGCTCGTCCTCGAGTAGGTAAATGATAACAAGCATAATTTCTGTGGTGGCATGCCACACAACCATATAAGGACTTTTAAGTAAAGCAATTAAAGCATGCAATTCAATTCAAGTCTTAACAAGCAAGAGTCTATATTAGCATTGACACAAGCAACAAAAGAACATAAGGTGCAAGAGCTCTCGCTTTCCGTGACTCGAATGTCTCCAAATGGTGTTTGCGTGCAAGAAAGGGGATTTGGGAATACGAGAGATAAAACTTTTTATTGTTGAGAACTAAATCTACTAAAGTTTTACACTTGGTCTCCTTTGAAGTCTTATCTGGACTCGTCCCCAGACCACTAGCCAGGTACAAGTCAAACTGATCCACTCCCTTTCGATATTTTGAGCACTCATGCAATGAATGAGCGTGAGCAACAAAAGTTGACACCTAAACGACGAAATAGAAAGATGGTGGAGGAAGAAGAAAAAAAAGGTGTGAAAGGCTCACATCAATGAGGACAATCATAGGCGAGAGAAAGCCATATGATAGATATGATGTGAGGAGTAGGGATTGCCATGCAACATGCGGATGCACATAGAGCTATAAGTGTATGAAAGCCCGCCAATGGAACTAGTGGGGGTGCATCCAACTTGCTTGCTCATGAAGACCTAGAGCTCTTTTGAGGAGGCTCATCCTTGGAATATGCAGGCCAAGTTCTATGGTGTAAGGATCCCCACTTAGTTATGCAAGTACAACATGAAAACTCTCTACAAACTGAAGTACGGGTGCTACTATGAAGCACAAGTGTGGAATAAAGGATAGTAGTGTTGCCCCCTCTCTCTTTTTTACTTTTTATTTTTCAAATTTTTTTGGTATTTTTTTGATTTTGGGTGACCTCCATGGCTCTTTATTTCTCTTTTTTTTTCTTTCATCCTCTTTGGGATCTTTTTTTGTATTTTGCCCACTTTGGGATCTTTTATTCCTTTCCTCACTGTAGGGGCAACACTCTAGAAGAACATCAACACACTTTTATCTACTTACAACTCTGAATCAAAAAGTAATGACTCTATATGAATGCCTCTGCCAGTGTAGCAGTATGTGCAATGATCAAGCACAACATGCAGCAAAAATATGAATAGCAGGAAAAGCCCAACTACATGAAGGCTATGAGATCATGCAAGGCAATATGACAATGAAGGATAAGTCATATGAACATGAAGAACAATGGATGTTGCATGGCAATGTATCTCGGAAAGGCTATGGAAATGCCTTGTAGGTAGGTATGGTGGCTGTTTTGAGGAAAGATATAAGGAGGCTTATGATGACAGAGCGTATCATGCCAATGGTTTGGATGCACCGGCGAAGTATGCGCCAACTCTCGAGGTGAGAAAGGGCAATGCACGGTACCGAAGAGGCTAGAAAAATATGGATGGTGGAAGTGTCAACTTTCGAATACTCACATTATTCCGAAGAACTCATGCACTTATTATCGGTAACTCTCAATCTAATCAGGAGGTTCACAAAGAGACAAGTACCCAGAGGAGGAGTGTATGGGGGTTTGGTTATCCTTGCGCATCCTCGACTCATGGTACGTGAGTGTACTCTAATATTCGACCCCTCCAGAGATTAGTGATCCATCTAGTAGCTAGAGTTATCAACTGGTTTTAGGTTTTTGAAAGTCACACGGATTGCCCAAAATACGACATCTATCACTAATAGGCTAAAGCTCTTGACACCATAAGTTCAAACATTACTTAAGTCAATACCTCAAAACTATTGCAAGTTACTACTACAAAGAGAATAGCAACTTCAACTACCTACTTTCTAGTCAAGACACAAAACTCAGTGCAACAGGCAAACTCTCTAAACAAGATAAGCATGCAAACTATAGAAAGTTCAAGCCTGAACCAATTAAAAGCTCTAGAAGAAAACTCTAAAGCACATGAACTAAACAGGGCAGCAGCTAAGAAAAGATAAAGAACAACTCACATCAAAGAATAAGCATGAAAATCCTATGAGGTGTTCTAGTTTAAGCGGAGCGTGTATTTCTCCCAATCAAGCATGTTAGGTTCCGAAATTGTAATGATCAGCAAACAAAACAAAAGAACTAAGAAAATTAAAGAGCAAGACACTCCAAGCATAGCACATAACGAATGAAGTGATAAAAATATAGTGGAACGAGGGACGAACTGATGATTGTTGATGAAGAAGGGAATGCATGGGGGCATCCCCAAGCTTAGACGCTTGAGTCTCCTTGAATATTTCTTGGGGTTCCGGGCGCATCCCCAAGCTTGAGCTTTTGACACTCCAAGATCTTCTTTCATCATCTTCCATCGTACACTTGAAAACTCCCTTCATACATAACTCATCATAAGCTGATTAGAGAGGTTAGTACCCTATTAAAAATAATTTTCCTCTACTGCAAATAAAGATTTCCAGGAAGGTCTACTGTTTCTCTTGCTTGCCCAAAAGTTTTTGCAAAGAAAAAGAAAGCTTAAGGTTTGCAAAACAGCAAAAAGATAAATAGGGACAGAAGCTGAGAAAAATAGAACAGCAGAGAGAAAAGAAATTTTTTCTAGGCACTTCCGCAACTCAAATAAAAAAACTCAGAACAGACGCCTGAAAGGTAATTGTATGGATCATACTGTCAAAAAAATTCAGATCAAAAAGATGATCTGGTGATTTATCGTGAATTTTTCCGTCAAGCAGATAGAATCTGTTTCTGGACAGCATGCACCAACTTTTGATCTTTCCTGCAATCAGAGGCTAAACTTGGCACAAAGCTTAGAAAGTAAAGATACAATGTTGTTGCTACAGTAGTAACAATCATCAACACCACTAAGAACAGAAGAAAAACAAGAAGAAAAACCTAAATTCGTTGCGGCCTGCCTCCCGAAAGCGCTTCTTTAAAGCCATTAGCTAGGCATGAGTGTAACGATGCTCACGAAAGAATAAGAGTTGAAGCACAAAAGAGAGCATCAAAGGAGCAAGGACAAACCACATTTAAGTCTAACATGCTTCCTATGCATGGGCAACTTGAAACAAAATAAATAAATGAAGCACAAAGCAACAAGCATAGGAAGGTAAAACATGAGCACCTTCAAGATTTTCAACATGGAAAGGGGTGTTTTCCTAACATGAAAATTTCTATAACCATATTTCCCTCTCTCATAATTTCAGTAGCATCATGAACAAACTCAACAATATAATTATCACACAAAGCATGCTTTTCATGATCTACTAGCACATAATCATGTAGACTTTCTAAGCAAACCTCATCATCATTAAGAACATCCATAGTAGGCAAAAATAGAGGTTTATCATAAGATTCATCAAGATAGCAAGGGTTATCATAAATAACAGTAGCAAAATCATCCTTGCAAGTACCATTCATAGGGGCATCGTGGCCACAAGCATCAATTTCATCAAAAAGGGATATTTCAAAAGAATCCATAGGATCATAGCAATCAATATAGCATTCATCCTCCTTTGGTAAGCATGGAGGGCAATCATATAAAGTAAGAGTCAAAGAGTTACTATCATTAGTAGGTAGAGATGGGTAGCTACTCCATTCTTCCTCCTTTTGTTCGTCACTCTCCTCTTCTTTTTCATCCAAGGAGCATTCAGTTTCAGCAATTTCTTCTTCCGTAGAGTCCTGCAAAGCATTAGTCTCTTCCTCTTGTGGAGAGAACCTTTTGAAATGGTCAATAATATAATTATTGTCATTAAAATCCTCAAATCAATAATTAAGTATTTAAAGACTCTCGGATTTGTAAGGGGCGTCATCAATATTTTCAACAAAGGAAGCAATTTCATAGGCACCCTTAAAGATAACAACTTCTTCTATTTGTTCTGCATCATAAAAATCATAGTTTCCCTTAGCGTAAGAAGCTAAGGTTTCATCATCATTGTACTCACATTGGAAAGCAAGGTGTTTGTGCCTCATAAAGCAACAAGATTCATCCCTGCAGAAAGATATATTATATATTGAGCACAAGTTTCTAGCATAGTCATACAACTCCTGTATTAGTCCCCATGAGTGTATCCCTTTTTGAGACAAGCGGTATTCCTTGTAATATTTTTGTTGATCCTCCGTGAGTCCGCCTTGCCAATAAGATCTAGTCTCAAAGAAAGTAGCCATTAGTAGCTAACAGAGTAATAAGCAAAAGTGTACTTATCAAGTGAACTTTATAAGTAAAGCTATGCTCCCTGGCAACGGCGCCAGAAAATAGTCTTGATAACCCACAAGTGTAGGGGATCGCAACAGTCTTCGCGGGTAAGAGTAACCCAATTTATTGAGTCGACACAAGGGGAGCCAAAGAATACTTATAAGCCTTAGCAGTTGAGTTGTCAATTCAACCACACGTGAAAAATCACTAGACAAGATATAAATAGCAACGGTGTGTTGAAGGGTGTAGCCTTTAAGACTTCCCCAATCACCAACACTACAAAGTAGTAACAAAGTAGTAGGAGCAGCAAAGAAAGTAAAATTAACAACGAAGGCAATGAAGGTGAAAGATGGACTGGGGTTCAAGGTTTCACTAGTGGTACCTCTCTAGGAAAAAGAACAAGGTGCTGGGTGAACAAATTATAGTTGGGAAATTGACAGAATTGCACCAACTCTAGCCAAAGAACAAACTAGAGCATCCTAGTCTAAGAACCAAACGTAGGCATGTGTTCCGTATGTAGTTGTACGTGCTTGCAATAAGAACTTTGCACAACATCTTTTGTCCTACCATCCCGCTACGAACGGGGCCACTTAAGGAACTTATGGAGATTAAGGTGCTCCTGCGGCGGAGCACCGGAACAAAGCATTAACACTTCATGAACACATGTGATCCTCAAATTATAGCTCATCCCCTTTGGTGTCCCAAGCTGTCACCATTGGGATCGCCGGTTCCGGACTATAATAGGTGCATACAACCGTAGATAAGATCTAGAACAACAATTTAATCATGCAACCATAACGTGCGCAGATCTGAGATCATGCTACTCGTGCACTTGTAACAAGCATTAAGAACAACAAATTGCAGAAACAATAATTCATAAACCTCTTAGGACTGAACAAGGTAACAATTCATCGGATCCCAACCAACAGAACACCAATTACATCATATGGATCTCAATCATGTAGGGAAGCTCATGAGAACTTTGTATTGAGGATCTAGGGGGAGAGAATACCACATAGCTACTGCCAAGAACCCGTAGTCCAAGGAGGAACTACTCAAGAAGCATCATGGGGGAAGGAGAGTCGATGAAGATGGCCCCGGGGGCCAAGGCCCTCCCCGGTAGGGTGTCGGAGCAGGATCCTGGTGTCCCCCGAAGCTAGTTTTCGATGGCGGCGGAGATCGGAATCGCTTCTGGAAAAAGTACTTCGATATTAAGGATTTCTTCCTCGGGGGTAAAAATAGGGGCCAAAGAGGGCACCGAGAGGGGCCACCAGGCATCCAGGAGGGTGCCTGGCGCGGCCTAGGGCTGGGCCGCGCCATGGACCCTTCTGGAGTCCTGGTGATGGCCCTCCCTTCCTTCCTTGGTGTTTCCGGATGCTTCCGGGATGTTGATTTTTTATATAATTTTTCCGGAATTTTCGGAGCACTTTTAATGGCCGGAAAACCTGAAATACAAAAACAGCAGAAAACAGGAACTGACAACTGGGTGCACTAAGTCCAAATATGCTCAAAAGTGTATGAAAGTTCAAGCAAAACATGGCAAAGTCACACAAAACATGCATGGCACAAGCAGAAATTATAGATACATTTGGGACGTATCAACTCTCCGCCTCACAGATCGTGCTCGGGAACCCACAACAGCAACTACAATAGCGGTAACCATAATATACGAGGATCGGCCTCGGAAAATCCCATGGTAAGGTACCCTGGGTTTAGATCATAAAGAGAGGTGCAGGTTGGCGATGCTCGTCGGCTAACATGAGACAGGAATTTACCCAGGTCCAGGGCCCTCGATCGGTAAAACCCTTACTTCCTTCTCTGTTGCATTATGATGGAGGCGATTACAGTGGCGGTCAAGGCGAGATCGTTCAAGACCGGAGGTGCTGCTATGAGATTGGATGCCATAGACGTCTCCTCTCCCAGCCTTTATGTACTAGGCTGGTGTCGTGGTCATACATAAGGCATACCCTTAAGTATCGCATATCATGGGGGTACCCTTAACGAGATAATAAGAATAAGACTGACATATAACCGAGTCAGGTGTTACTCGATTATCAAAGTATGATTACGCTTCCGAGTAACAAATAACTCGGGGTGGCATGCTACTCGGACATGAAGCTACCGAGTAACAGGCAACTCGGACAAGACGATGTTCAACAATCACCGAAGCTATACAGTCAAGCATCCTGCTTCACCCATTATAATACGACTTAATGGAGGAGTTTCTATGTTTTAATTAGAAGCTTTATTCTAGCACTAATAGGCATTAATCCCTCATTTATGTAATTTGAGTGAGGTGGAGGTGGCGCACTCTACATAAGCCAACCCCCACCACCACTACAATGGGCTGAACTCTTTCTTCTTCCTCCTCTCTCACGGGATCTTATCCCATGTAATTCCAAGTTCTTCGTGTTCTTACACAGATCAAGGAAAAAAGCTCCTCCGGGAGCACGAGACGTAGGGATTTTATCTCCTCCGCGAGAGTCCCGAACTGGATAAAATCACCTGCGTCCACCCGTTTGCATTTCGATAGATCATGCTCCGTTCATACCCCTCTCTCTATTGTCAGAATTATAACCACAACAATTGGCGCCCACCGTGGGGCATGGCGGCTATCGATCCATGATGCAAACGGTTTGTATTCAATCTTACATCTATTTTCTGTTGCTCTTGATGCACGTCATTTTTGCCAAGAACAGGAATTCTCGGATAATCTAATTTAATCTCCGAAGATGAGAGATCATCACCAAGTGAAAGAGATTGATCCATACAATCATACAAGGATTCCAACCTCTCCTTGTGCTACACCGACGCATGCAGCCTGCCCGTCCGTGCCCGCGCTGATCGGCACCACCATGGGCCGCGCCCTCACCTTGCCGTCCTCCGCTCCGTAATGCTGACGACCACTGTCGCCATCACCATCGCGTTCGGCAGGCATCGTCTAGACGCTGGCGAGTTCATCGGCCGGATCTGTCTATGTGCTTAATTTTTCTTTCGGCAAATTTCTAAACATGGCATGTTTTAATAGCAGTAATGAGCATTGTTTGGCAACTGCAGCGAAACGGGCAGGCAATCAATCACCCCATGCAATATTATGCGCATGGGAGAGATTAATGGTACCGTTAGAAACGGCTAATTCAATGCATGCAGTTAATATGGACGAGTGGGGCAACGAGTGATGGCCCTTCAGCTCCAACCAGCCCTTCCCGACACCGACGGACACAAGGGGCAACAACGCACACAAAGTGGTTCTGGTTCGGTTCATGTATAAAGATTAGATTCCACTTACATATATATGTGCGTGCATGTTTATGTTGGCGTAGGTGTTCTGGTTACTCGGACGCTATGGGCCATCCACACGCACTCAACTCGAACAGGACACAACGGCTGTTCTTCTTCTCGGAAGCAGGCTCTAACTCGGACGGATGAGATGCAGCGACGCCTACGACCAGCTCCGGCCTCCGCTCCAGCGTCCATGACGCCACCACCTGCCCCCATGCGGTCGCCGTCCACTCCGGCGGTGCCGCTCTTCGGCGAGGTTTCGGCAAACCCGCAGCCACCGGCTACCCTACACGGCGTGCGGCGCTCGCAGCTCCAGCTACTCTGCCCTGACTCCAGCGTAACCAAGCTATCCAAAATACCTGATGGATGTACAGTATTTACAAAATGTGCTAGCTTTGTACTATGGATATTCTGTAACAACTCGGCGGCCACTCCGAACTGCTCTACCTCGGAGGCCACTGATCAACTCTGCCTCCAAATTGCTCCAACTCGGCGACTCTTTTCAAGCTGCTCCAGCTCGGACGCCGCCGGCCTCCCCAACAAATAGCAACTTGGACGAATCCTAGCTAATTTACTTGCTCAATGGATTTTATGCTATGACTGCTAACGTACAACTTATTTGGATGATTTTATTTCAGACTCACAGGCTCATTCGAACGAGCCATTTTCTCAAATGGATGACGAACTTTATTTAGCACCTGAATGACTCCAACAATTCGGATGAAGCTAGCTTTGCATTGTTTGAGCTTCAGCACACTGTTCATCCATCAACATCAGTGTGCTAGGTTCACACTGCACGACTCGGACGGCTACATGCATGGACAGCTCAGGACACTTCCCCGACCTATCTGCAACTCGGGCGCCCTCCTCCACGCTTGCCAACGCGTCGACCTGGCGACAGCTCGGATACACCGGCAATTCGGCTACAGCACCGGCAGCGTGCCCCTGCTCCGCTCTGACTTGGCTGCACCGATGCTTGGATGCGCGCCTCTCCAGAATAGCTTGGCCGTCACCTTCCTCCAACTCGGAAGCTGCGCCTCTCTCGCTCTAACTCGGGGGCTGCGGTTACTCCAATTCGAAAGAGCAACAACACTATGCACACGACTCGGAAGAGTTAAGTAGTACCTATTGCTCATTTATCAGTATACTTGTTCAGATGTGCTAGCTTTTCTCTACAGTGATTCAATCAGCACTCGACCTATTCTAACTCGGTAACCCTCTCCGAGCTACTCCAACTCGGGGCTGCCCCCCGACATGACTGCAACTCGGACGTTGTCTTCCTTGCTCGCCAGCGCACCGACCTGGTCGCTACTTGGACCGTCCTTGCACGCAGTTCATGCATCCACTGCCACAAGCTTACGACTCAATACACTTCCTCGACGCCGTGATCGAGCTGCTCGCGCACATGTGATTCTGTACCGCCAAGCTGCTCGCTCCTACAACGACTCGGACAAGTGTCACTCGTCCGCACTACTCCAACTCGGCTAGCTACACCATGATTGGACGACGCTGCTCCGACTCGGCGACGACTCGAGCTACGCGCTCCTTTCGCAATGCTTCATCTACAACGATTCAAACAAGACGAGCTACACGCTCCCTCCGTTGCGACAATCGTGATGATCCAAATAAGCTATGTGCTCCTCCCTCAACGACCTAATGGACCCCTTCGAGGACGTTTCTTCATCGTGACACGGCTTCACCGACGCCGGCCACATCATCAACGCGGAAAACAGCTAAGTTCCTCATACAACCAATTTCTGCACTTAATATTTAGCGAGTTTGTCTCTCCCGAGCGCCACCCGGGAGCTAATCCTCGCCTTTACCCGAGTCTACCTCGATGAAACACAAATTATATTCCCTGTATTCCGACTGGTATGCCGTCGAAGGTTGTAACGCACTGAGGGGCTACGCCACACCCGGGGGCTACAACTTAGATTAGAATCAGATTTACCTTTGTTGGTGGTTTTTTGCTCTACCCATTAGTTGCGCCGCCAGTCGGCAAGTTGTTTACTTGGTTTTCTCCTGTTCTTCGTCAAATGCCTATACACGCCCGGTACCTAAACGCCTACTCTTCGTCTCCAACCCGGTCGCAACCTGACTGTCTGGTTGGCAAGAGCAAAAGCTAATGGTCTTCCGACTCGCTAAATGGCTAAACACGAGAGAACAATAAACCAAATTAGACATATTATTATCTGCAAAGTTTAAGTTCTACACTTTATTTCTGCAAAGTTTAAAGTTCTGCGTTTTCATTCAGTTTTCTGGGTATGAATACTGTAATACTTTCATTCTCCATCTGTTTGCATTTTCTTTCAGGTCAATGAGGGGAATATCTTTGGTTTTATTCTGTGCCCGCGCACGACGAGATTCCAAATTCCTTCAAGAAACAACACTCAAGAAAATGTTCCGTGTTCACGCACGATGAAACAATTTTGTACAGCTTCAGTAAAAGACTCCAACTAACTACCAATAGTTAGTCGGAGCCTAGGGGACTACACCCAGTGGGTGCACTGATCGTGCTCCCACTGGAAGGAAAATTTAGCCCGAGTAGATCTTCACTCGGAAGAACAACGTACCGAGTAAGTCGCCACTCGGATACTCAACAAAACCGAGTAAGTCCCGAACTCGATAATCTAAATCACAACCGAGTAAGTCATCACTCGGAGTATTTTTGAAAGAGGCTATTTCTCAAGCAGGAAACCGTTTCGAATGCGATAATACTCGAGACTAAGTGACATGCATGAATGCAGCCATATTTCAGAATACACAGCAAACAGAAAATCTTGTATTCATTAGCTATTTGAGAAAAGTTCCGAGTAGTTAATTCGCTAGTAATCCGTCTCTGACGTAGATTGCCAGATTACTAGTATGATAAGGTGCAGGGGGTAAAGAATTGATATCCCACGCGGTATGATCTAAAGCTCATTTTATGATACTTTAGAATATCAAACTTTACAAATCTGGTTAATATGGAGTTTAAGACCTATTACTCCGAGACACGCCCTCCTGGGCCTCAGTCCACCTCTTCCGAGAGACGCTTGAGTGTCGCCAGATTTTTCCATTAACTTGCCCGACTTATATTCGAGGGAAAAGTTCAAATTTTAGTAAAGCCCTTCCGGGCCTCTTATTGAGTTTAATCTTCACATACCGCATGAACCCGCCATCAATAGAAAAAGGATACACTTCTTTGATGACGTCAATTACCTCAATTACGAGAACCCAAAAGCACTTCAATAGGAAGAGCATTCTCCTTTGATGAAATCAATTATCTCAATTAATAAAAAGTCTCCAATCAAAAGACTCCGAGTAACTTCAAGAAGTTACTCGGAGCCTTGGGGTCTACACCCAGTGGGTGCACTAAGAAGTGCTCTCACTGGAAGGATTTATACAAAAAGTCTCTAATCAAACCTTGGGGGCTACTGTCGTGGTCATACATAAGGCATACCCTAAGTATCGCATATCATGGGGTACCCTTAACGAGATAATAAGAATAAGATTGACATATAACCGAGTCAGGTGTTACTCGATGATCAAAGTATGATTACGCTTCCGAGTAACAAATAACTCGGGGTGGCATGCTACTCGGACATGAAGCTACCGAGTAACTGGCAACTCGGACAAGACGATGGTCAACAATCACCGAAGCTATACAGTCAAGCATCCTGCTTCACCCATTCTAATACGACTTAATGGAGGAGTTTCTATGTTTTAATTAGAAGCTTTATTCTAGCACTAATAGGCATTAATCCCTCATTTATGTAATTTGAGTGAGGTGGAGGTGGCGCACTCTATATAAGCCAACCCCCACCACCACTACAATGGGCTGAAATCTTTCTTCTTCCTCCTCTCTCACGGGATCTTATCCCATGTAATCCCATGTTCTTCGTGTTCTTACACAGATAAAGGAAAAAAGCTCCTCCGGGAGCACGATATGTAGGGATTTTATCTCCTCCGCGAGAGTCCCGAACTCGATAAAATCACCTACGTCCACCCGTTTGCATTTCGATAGATCATGCTCCGTTCATACCCCTCTCTCTATTGTCAGGATTATATCCACGACAGCTGGCTCGCAAGGAGTCCATCTAGGTTTACAGAGGAGGTTGCCTAATCTAGCTTTAGTCTTGGATGCCAAGTCTTGGTTTCCATAATGCTGAGGACTCCTATGTCGGTGCAGCCATCGGTGCTTCGGGTGGGACAGTCGAGGCTTCTAGCGGGCCCTTTGTCTTGACACGCACTAGGTACCCTCATGCATAGGAGTCGTGGGGGTATCCCCTCATCAAGGTCCATATGAAGCAGTTCCAGAGGCCGAGTTTTCTTCATGATGGTCTTCGCGGGATGCTTGGCCTTGGTGATTTTTCCAGCTTCACATGCCCCGCAGAGACGATCCTTGGTGAATCTAATTTCCTCAATTCCGAGGACATGTTTCTTCAGCACTAGTATTTGCAGATTCTTCATGCCAGCATGACCGAGTATTCGATGCCATAACCAGCATTTGGTGGCCTTTGCGAGGCGGCATGTAGCAACTTGAGGACCTTCAGAAAAATCTACAATATACATGTCACATTTTCTAACTCCCCAGAAGACGGTGGAGTTATCACTAACCATTTGAAGAACGCATCCATATTTTCCGAAGATAACAATGAGATCAAGATCACATAACATTGATACAAACATCAGGTTATACCCAAGGGATTCAACAAGCATGACCTTGTCAATATGTTGATCTATGAAGATAGAAACTCTGCAGAGACCCAATACCTTACTTTTACCTTTATCAACGAAGGTGATGGTTTTATTTGATGAGGGACTTAAAGATGATTCCATGAGAAGGCTTCTATCACCAGTCATGTGATTTGTACGTCCACTATCCATTACCCATTTTGTCTTGCCAGATGATTTTCCCTGCAAAAGAATTAGTATCTCACACTACAAATCATGAGCCAATTTGGGTTTGAAGAATTTAAGATTCCTCATGATGAAATCCTCAGGATTGATTCCTTAGAATCAGTGAGTTCTGTCTTTCTTCAAACAGCTCATTAGTTTTGTCCTGGGCATAAAATATGCAAATGGTTAAGGTTTCCTTAGGACGCGTTCCTGCAAGAGAAGTTAGTTCTTCTTCACCACCCACATGCAAATGGGTGGTCTTGAAGCATACGAGGAACGACGGGTGTGATAGTGCCTAATGGGATGATACTTACTGATATCAGGATACACAACTGAATAAGCATTTTTATGTGTAGCTTCCTTGTGAATAAAATGATTAGATGAGTCATGTTCATAATCATGACCTCTTGAGGTATCCAGTGAGGAATCCCTCAAGACAGTTGCATCTGCATTCACAAGTAGATTAGTGATGAGTTCCTTCTAAACCCATATCTGCTTCACTGGAGAACCATTCCTACAATTATTACCAATGTATCTGGCGAACACTTCACCATTAACATCCTTAAACAACTTGTAGTTTGAGTCAAATGACTCAATCACCACATCTGAGGAAGCATTCTCATAACCAGATAAGTGTAAGGATCGGGAGGGGCCAGTTTTGCCAGAACCCATGTAGTTTTGGGGTATTTCTCAGGTTCCCAATAAGAGTCGTCGGGGTTGAGGTTTCGAGTGAACCCTACGGCTTCGTTCCTCGGATTCCGGTTGAGGATCTGGTTGTTGAGAACATCACATAGAATCTAACGCCCCTTTAGGCTCTTAAACATACCTATCTCTAATAGATTCTTCAACCTGACATTTTCTTCAGCAATATTTGTGGTTTCCTCAGATGAGGGGTTAGATACCACCGAAGCAGTTGATAGCATAGTTTCTGAAGAAGTTGATGAACTAGGAGATGTAGTGCCATTTTCATGTTCTAAGAATTTTAACCAGGGAGGATTAAATTCTTCCTGAGAAATTTTGATCTGTTGAGCAAGGAGAGAATCATTTTCTTTCCTCAGATCATCATGAGACATCCTCAGCCTTTCGAGTTCTTGCTTTCTCATGAGAAACTCATGAGCCAGCTTCTCATGATTAGTGAGGAGTGTTTCATGATGACCAAATAAGTCATCAAACTTTGACCGCAGAACACTAGATTCATCAGTCAACTTTTGAGACTGATTCATTTCCCAACCAATAGATCATCACTATTGTTTAATGAGTTTTGATTTTTTCTCAAGAGCATGTTGTTGCTTAGAAGCAAGTTTGGCAAGTTTAGAATAGTTTTCATCAGTCTGATATGTGACTTCATCATAGGATGAGTGAGAAGACACCTTAGAGCCCTTGGCCATGAAGCATAATACTGGTGAAATATCATCATCATTGTTAGTGGTGATGCGGTTGGGGTTTTCTTCAGTGCTGAAGATAGATTTGAAGAAAAATGTAGTAACAAGAGCCAGTCCTGCAACACCTTCAGATTCTTCAGACTCTTCTTCTGCTTCAGGATCAGAACCAAATTCCTCAGAATCCAATTCTAATCTGAGGTAATCCCAAGCCTTGCAAGAGGTACTATTCTTTTATCCAGCATTCTTTGAGGAACATTGTTGACACCCGTTTTTGGCACGACAATGAACCTATATAAGATGACCTCAAATGAAGAAGTGCTCTACATGAAAAAGTTGGGTATTGTTGATATGAACAACTTTGTATTTCGAGCCATGATCATCCGATTCCATCTCAAGGGCCGAAACTATGTTTGAAGCAATAAGACCTTGGCATTCGGAGTACTATTCTGCCAATTAGGACATCAAGACATCCTCAAATGGGAAAATGTTCTACATAGGCCGGCTTCGTCTCGTCGAACCAGTCGATTTTGATATTTGAAACGTCCAAATTTGAGTTCGTATGAAAAAGTTATTTCCAAAACAGTGCAGCACTGGAAAACCAGGTCGGACCGTCCGAGGTGGAAACCGGACCGTCCGAGCTAAGGTCGGGCCGTCCGACTTTGAAGTCGGACCGTCCGACTTGAGGACCCCGGTTACAGAAAGATTTTGACCTCAGCTCGGACCGTCCGACCTAGAAGCCGGACCGTCCGACCCTATGGTCCGCACCGTCCGGGTTAAAGTCCGGACGTCCGAACCCCCGTTCCGGGTCCGAATTTGATCGGGTTTTTGGCAGTTTTGACGCGAATCTGAACCCTTTTATTGCACAGAAAGTCCAACCCCCTCATAAATAGATGAGGTGACGGCCGATTGACACAACACACAATCGAACAAACATATCTACACTTCCAAACCCTAATTTTATCTCTCTCCCTTGTATCTTTCTTCTCGTTCTTCGTTCGTTCTTGTTCTTGCAGGGCAACGATCCACGAGGCCCTAGGGGCGATCAGGTCGACCTAGGGCAACCCATAGCCGCCGTGCTCTCTGACGGGGTCCCTCCCGGGAGTGTGGGGTTTCGGGTCTACAAAAGCGCCTTCCGGATTGCTTGCGTACCGCGCTTCCGGTCGGGTCTCCTTCGACGTGCGTTGCGGTGTATCACCCCCGGCATCGAGGGTACACGTGACGTGTTCGTGTGTCAACACACTTTTTGGCGACTCCGCAGGGGATCAAGCTTTGAACGGTCTCCGGCCCGTTCTTGCTACGAAAAGATCGTCATCAAGGATTTGTTATCTACGAAGGTAATATGAATACTCAATCCCCTCATGTAGATGCAAATAACTCATATGGTGTTACTAGATCGTTCAATGAGTATACTATATCGGCTAACCCTAGTTTTGTCAATTATACATCTAATTATATGCAAGGGCCGATTGAAAGTAATTTACATGCTTCAACTTCTTATGATACTAGTAACATGCACCATATGTATTCCAACTCTCATGCATCGGCAAACCCAGGAATCCATATGCCGATGAACAACATGATGAGCTCGGTTGATAGAGTTGAAACACCCCATGTAGGAACCTTAAATAACATGAAAGAGAACAAGCTTACATTCTCTTGGGATTTGTGCAATTCTATTCGTCAGGATTTGATAGAAATCGGGGAACCTCATGATTTTGCTGCTGTAAAAGCTAGAGTTATGCAAATGATGCAGTCACCCAGTACTTTAGCATCCATTAAGCCTCCTAAACCAGTGCAAACTTTCGCCACTACTCAAGTTTCAATGCCGAAAGAGTCTAAAAGCATTGGGGGGCAATATCATCAAGTAATAGCTGGCACCGGTAACTTCACTATGCCTACCTGGGAGGAATTATCAGACAAACAACGTCGAGGCTATGAAGTTTTAGGGAGGAAGCGCAAAGAGGATTATGAAGTACTCAAGAAGAAGCGCGAGGAGGAGCTTGAAAGGCTCAAAAAACAGCATGAAGAGGAGGATTTTCAAGAATACATCAAGCTCTTTTCTCCGAGTGGTAATCATGTTGGCCCTTCTGTGATGTTGCGGCAAGATAAAAAAGAAACTTTGCAAGCAAATCAGCAAGAGAAGATTGACTCGTCTAATACTATTGCATCAGTTGAAGCCAATACAAATGTGACTACATCTTCTATAGTCGAGTCATGCAATACAGGTGGCGAGTTCAATAATAAAAAGGACCACCCGGGTGACACAATTGATTCTATAGAAGCCGAACCAAATAGTTCAGGTGATAGAAAGTCGGGCGTGCACACCGAGTCCATCAAGCCAACAGAGGGAAACTTTGTCAAGAAAGAGTATGAAAAAGGACGCGAGTCAGCCGTGCTCAATTTTTCTGGATGCAAAGGAGTTTATGTACCAACCGATGAGTTCCATGCCAAAGATGATGAGCATCAAAATCAAAAGGAGACGACCGAGCAAGATTCGGTTAATGATGAACATCAAGAGCTAGAAAGCGGTGACACGGAACAAAATCCAGAAAAGGAAGACGAGACGTTGGAGAGTCATCAAAAACTGGAGCACGTTATTATAAAATTCATACAACCATCATGCTCTTCCAACGTGAATAAGGAGGTATGTCTAGCAAGTAACTTATCTATTTTCAGATTTGGTCATAACTTTATTGTTGATGCATCTATTAGCAAAATTCTTATAACAAATCTTGAGAGACCAATGAAGAAGGATAATTTACTTGTTAGCAATAAAATTATAACAAAGCATATCGGTCAACACATTGTGTCATTTAGAGAGACCGATAGTGACTTATTATTACATCAAAAGCTTTTCACATTGTTTCATTTAAAGTTTATATATACATGGGTAGCTTTTATTATTTCATACTTGGCTTGCATTTGGTCTCAATTGAGACATATATGTTATAATAGTTTTGATTTCAGAAATATAAAGCCAAGGTTTGAATTTTCCGAGAAAACCGATGGTAGTGTAATTTATTATTCAAAGTCATCGGAGATGGGGTGCGAAACACAATGCATAGCCGAATGGGGTGATGCGGAATCTGGACCGTTCGTTTGCTTACTTCTAAAGCCGTTCTCGCACCAATATCGGCTAGAAAACAAAGTGATTACCTTCGATTCAAATATGTGTGATCGGATCTTTGATTTATTGCTGAAGAATGATTATATTAGAATTCTTGATCACCATGTTAAGCCATCAATCCAAGGATGAATGTATTGTAAGTTACATAATTCGTTCAAGCATAATTTTGAGGATTGCAATATGTTTCGTCAAATAGTTAAATCGGCCATTGATAGTGGACGATTGAAACTTGTTAAAACACCAAGGGATCATCATGCTATTCATATTGGTCCTGATGGAAAAAAGTTTTTGCATCGGTTGCTTCAAGCCGATTCATTTAAGGACAAGAAGGTAAAAACTGCAGGTGATGGGATCAAGCTTTCAAGGACACAAATTATTCTTGAGCGCAATAATGATATTCTTGAAGGCGAGAATTCTGTCAAAGTTACAATGAAGATGCCAAGCACTGGGGGGGAGCAAGCAAATCCAAAGATCGATGCAAGGAAAACCAAAGAGAGCAAAGGCCGAGATAAGCACAAGGGTGAGAAATCAAAGGTCACTTTCGCACAACTATTGGAAAAATATCATAAGATAAGTGAGGATAAAATTGCTCATCGGCCAAGTAATTCAAAAACATCAAGATCACCCCCTAGGAGCAAATCTGAGCGGTATTGGCAAAGTGATAATTTCAATACATCATACTCATATCCTTATTTTGAGCCGCCAGTACCAGCGTCATGGGTACCTCCCTATGCTTATATGAATCAATATCCATCACGGGACAGGTATAATTCTAGGGCACATTATCCATCTTATTTTGAACCATCTCATCAAGATTATGCAGCTCCAAGAAGGTCCACATTCGATGAACAATTGCATAACAAAGACCGTTTCAATCGAAAGGAATCGGTCCGGAGTTGAAGGAAGAAGAAAGAGGTGGTCAAGCAAGTATATCGTGTCAAAAAGGATGGTCGGAAGTGTGCCACTTCAGATTTAGTTTCAAATAATGAAGAGCCAATTAAAGCATTGAAATTGGCTACTAAAGGCAAAGACGTGGAGCAAGCAAATGTTCAGAATCAAGATGTCAAATTTGAACAAAAGGAGCTGAGAGTGCACAAGATCAAAAGTGAGTTTCCACTGCTTGAAAAAGAATCACAATCGAGATGTTCACTCGGTTTATCATATTGGCAGAAGAAGAAATTGCAAAAACTTAGTGCATGAGAACTTGAAAAGAAGAATATGGCATGGGTCCCCAAGAATAACAGTCAAACCAAAAATGATGTGCAAGCTTCTATTTTAGCGAATACAACCAAAGTGAAGAAGGAGAAATCATCTCGTAAAAGATTAAGCCGAAGGTTTCCATCATCCAACCGGAATCTTCAATTAGCACATCATTTATATTCTTCAAACATGTCATTGATGCCTTTATCATGGAATTCATCCTCAGGTATGATTGGTTACCCTCCATGGACTTATTTTGATCCATGGATGCAATACAATTTCTTACATCATGATAGGGGATTACCAAGTCACTATGAATTTTATTAGTTTCATTCTTGTTCCTAATTCAAGGGGCCGAAATATTTGATTTGTTATTTCATTTGTTTTTTTCGGCTATATATGCTTTGGTGGGTGAATTCTACATGTCGTTTATACTAATGGCCGATATTTCTTCTATCGTCCTAAGAATACATCTAAACATGGCCGGTGTGGTTTTATAAACATCGTCCTTAGTTTCGTTGGAGATTGAGACAAGGTGTACATTCGCTAAAAATATGTTGCATGGACCAATTCATAAGTTGCAGAATTGGTGAGTGGGATTATGCTTTGGCTCGGTATGATATAGCTAATTTGCATCCATGAGAAGCCAAATCATTGTTGTTTCTATTATTTAGCATAATATTGTTATGAACCTTGTCTCATTAGTGCCATGGAGATTATATTTTGGTGGTTTAGTTGGTAGCAACAGCCAAGGTTTTGGTATTGTTTTTATATCTCCTCATGGTGTTGTTTTGAAGCCTCGTGTCGCTTAAATTTTGTTGCATGAACAATGAAAGCTGAATATGTTATTGTTCGGTTCAGAACTTTTGCTTGATATAGGTGCTACACATATTGAGGCTTTTGGTGATTCGTTATTAGTTGTGCAGAAAATATATATGGATTTCATATATTTTGACGAATCACTTCATATTTATCTTCATAAGTGTCTAGATATAATTTCTTTATCCGATTACTTTATTGTTTCTCATATATTTAGACATGACATTGAAGAGAAAATGAGTTGGCACAGCAAGCATCCGGCTATTATGTTAATCATGGTGTATTTCTCAAGAGCCGATGCCAAGTTTGCCAACATGGGGAAGGACGAATCGGAGCTTACCGTTTTCGGCCACTAATGGAAATTTTATATGGAGGCGAAGGCAAGATTGCGAGAAGTTCACTATTTTTTATTTACAAGATTCTTGCAAGAGGGTGGACAATATGATTCAGTGGATATCTTTGAGATGGAGCTAGATATATGGGAATTATTGAAGAATTTCTTATGGCGTTATTCTCAAGTTCAGAAGGTTGCACCCAAGTCCGCATAAAAAGGGATCAAACAAGCAATGGATGATACATGATTAATCGTGCTAACAAATAGCCGATATATGATTATCGTCTCAAGGATAAGCATGGCCGATATACAATTATCGCCCTTAGAAAACACATGGCCGATGGAGTGTTGACATCGTCCTTAGAACAAGCCTGGGAAAAATATTTTTCGGCACACAAGTTTTGCTGAAAAACAGGGGGGCATGTGTTGACACCCGTTTTTGGCACGGCAATGAACCTATATAAGATGACCTCAAATGAAGAAGTTCTCTACATGAAAAATTTGGGTATTGTCGATATGAACAACTTTGTAGTTCGAGCCATGATCATCCGATTCTATCTCAAGGGTCGAAACTATGTTTGAAGCAATAAGACCTTGGCATTCGGAGTACTATTCTGCAAATTAGGACATCAAGACATCCTCAAATGGGAAAATGTTCTACATAGGCCGGCTTCGTCTCGTCGAACCAGTCGATTTTGATATTTGAAACATCCAAATCCGAGTTCATATGAAAAAGTTATTGCCAAAACAGTGCAGCACTGGAAAACCAGGTCGGACCGTCCGGGGTGGAAACCGGACCGTCCGAGCTAAGGTCGGACCGTCCGACTTTGAAGTCGGACCGTCCGACTTGAGGACCCAAATTACAAAAAGATTTTGACCTCAGCTCGGACCGTCCGACCTAGAAGCCGAACCGTCCGACCCTATGGTCCGGACCGTCCGGGTTAAAGTCTGGACGTCCGAACCCCCGATCCGGGTCCGAATTTGATCGGGTTTTTGGCAGTTTTGACGCGAATCTGAGCCCTTTTCTTGCACGTAAAGTCCAACCCCCTCATAAATAGATGAGGTGACGGCCGATTGACTCAACACACAATCGAACAAACATATCTACACTTCCAAACCCTAATTTTATCTCTCTCCCTTGTATCTTTCTTCTCGTTCTTCGTTCGTTCTTGTTCTTGCAGGGCAACGATCCACGAGGCCCTAGGGGCGATCAGGTCGACCCAGGGCAACCCATAGCCGCCGTGCTCCCTGACGGGGTCCCTCCTGGGAGTGTGGGGTTTCGGCTCCACAAAAGCGCCCGCCGGATTGCTTGCGTACCGCGCTTCCGGTCGGGTCTCCTTCGACGTGAGTTGCGGTGTATCACCCCCGGCGTCGAGGGTACACGTGACGTGTTCGTGTGTCAACAAACATGAGGATTTCTTCTTGGACTTTTCATTAGAACTAACATCTTTGTTATTTTTCTTCTTCTTCTTCTTCTTCTTCTTCTTCAGTTTGGCTTCCTTTTCCTAGCAAGGACATTCAACATTGTAATGCCGAGGTTTCTTGCATTTGTGGCACACACTCTTTCTTGAGTCAGTGGAATCATCTTCTCTGTTTATCCTTGAGACAGATCTTGAAGAATTTCCAAAGCAATTTTTCTTGGTGAACTTCTGAGAATTTCTGGTGAGAAGAGCCAATGCACGACTGAGAGCCTCAGGATCATCAGAGTCAACTTCAGATTCATCAGACAAGACTATTCTAACCTTTGCCATTAGTGCGCGAGCCTTGTGAGTGGTACCATAGAGATCACGTTTCTCAGACAACTTCATTTCATGAGCATTGAGTATTTTGAGGATATCAACAGGGTCAAGGGTCTTGAAGTCAGCCCGTTCTAGGATCATCAGAGAGAGTATATCAAATGAGTCATCCAAAGATCTCAGTATCTTTTTCATGACTTCATGATCAATGATATCAGTGGCTCCGAGTGCTTGAAGCTCGTTTTATATATCAGTGAGTCTATCAAATGTTTGTTGAACATGTTCATTATCCAATCTCTTGAACCTGTTGAAGAGGCTACGAAGAGGATCAACTCGAGAGCCTCGTTGTGCAGAAACTCCCTCATTGACCTTTGACAGTCTCATCCACATTTTATTTGCGGTGTCGAGACCACTGATGCGATTGAACTGAGCTTTGTTGAGATTTCCACCAATGATGCTTCGAGCCTTTGCATCAAGTTTCCATTTTCTCTTGGCAACTTCAGGTGGAGTCATCAGGGTGACAGGAGGAATGCCTTGATCCACAATATCCTAGAGATTCTTGTCAATTTCTTCAAGATGCATTCACATCTTATTCTTCTAGTAAGGGTTGTTCGTTCCATCGAAGCTTGGGTAGTTCGAAGGAACATTGATCGTACCTAAGCTCAACATAACTAAAACTCCAGGTGGTTAAACCGAATCACACAAAACAAGAGAGTACCTTGCTCTGATACCAATTGAAAGCACATGTTATCGACCAGAGGGGGGTGAATGGGAGATTTTTAAGTTTTCCTGATGAATTTCAATTTCCTCAAGACTAAGTTAATACGAAACTAATGAACTTCAGAAAAATGATGAAACACAGAAAGTTTGCAGAATGTAAACATGAGGACATGGCATCATAATGCAGAAGAAATAATCATCATAGGATATGCAAGCATGCCTCAGAAGCAAATTATGATGCAACAGACCAGAGGGAAACAGAAACAGGGCAGCAGCAGAATCAATTCATCCAAGTAAGTACTTGAGGTAGATGATTTGAAAAAATAGCACCAGGAGACTGAAGACAAAAATTTGGTAGATCAGTTCAAGTTGTTCTGACAACTCTACATCTAGTTGGAGAGGCTGAGATTCAACGCAGAAGACATATACTTCACGTTATTCTCCTTAAACTAAAGTCCTTAGACTCCATCCAATCACTCAGGTGAGTCTTCAAGGTAGACTCCCGAAACCTTCACAAACTCTGTTCACTTCGGGAATTCAAAATTGCGTCTTGAATTCCTCATAATGATGACTCCTACACTGGCTGGAAGATCACAGTCTTCAAGAGTAAAAAGCCTCAGAACTGCTCAACTACTCAGGGCTAGTGTGGTTTCCACACTTGGATTCTTCAGTTTCTTAAGAGGAGGGATGCTCTCAAATGACAAGTGTCAAGTTTTCTCTCGGCGCAGCCAACCTGCCAATGGGGCTAGGGCGGCTATTTATAGCCACGGATCAATCCCTAGTGAAAGGACATAAATGCCCATGCACGAAAAGACATTCGTGCCCACCCTTCGGAACGTTGGCTGGATCGGTACCAGCGACTATCCATGCGACACGTGGAACGGTCGGAATACTCCCTCTCTTTCTTCAGGAAAATTGCACTAGCAAATTCCTGACTCCTCAATTGAAGACAAAAGACTCAGTGTCCTGAAGAACAATGTCTCAGACACCCGAGGAACTGAACTTCTACTTCAGGAGATTCCTGAGGGATTTTCTTCAGGTTTCTATTGAGAAATTCCTCAGATCCTCAGAACTCATTTTCCTCAACCCCTCCAACAGTACAGTGTTTTCCTATGACTCAAGAAAGTAAAAAGAGCAAAGAAGACTACGCTTCAACTTTTGCTTAAGTCTTGAGTTGCATCAGTATGAAGCGCAGTTTCCTCAGAATTGGATGCCTCAGGATCCAGTTACCTCAGCATTTCACGCCACATCATGCCTTAGGAAAACACTTATTTCTTCAATGTTCCTCAACATTTGGCGGGGGGGGGGGGGGATCGACAATGGTGGTAAAACCGTACCTCAGGGAATTTTTTTCCCGTGTATACTCACAAACACATTAGTTTGTCGGGACCCGGGGTTAGCGTATGCAAGTCCCGCTACGACATAGTCATATGGAGAGCCGAGAACCGTACCCACTTGTCTAAGCAGACAAGGCCAAGCACAGAACGTTCTCGGAAAGCATCGTACGTGAGGGGCATCCCATCCAGGCCGGATGATCAACTGACATGGGTCCTCATCGTCCGCACACAAGTCTAAATGATATGGGTGATGAACTCCCATATTCACAGACAAGTCGCCTCAACCATACTATCGACTATCTCATAACTCTTACATAGACTTACTCCAGCCCGATCACATAGTCGGGGTCTAGGGCGGGCTCGATCATACATCAAAATGTGCACGAGACAGAGTCTCAAGCAATCGCATCGCGATGCCCCAAGCTACGCACATCTAAGGGCCACTTGGTGTATAAAAGACCGCCAGCCAGATCACAACTAAGGTCTCGAAAACCCATACAAAGACATGCATGTTATAAACATACACGCAGCACACATGCCTTGTATGAACAGTAGGTATCATTGCAATTCTCTACAAAGTATACAACTTTATTGATAACTCTTACAGAGTGCACACAGAGATCACAAGCATGTGATCCAACATTACAACAGACAAGCGGAAGCAAAGTAGGTCTGAGTACAGACAAGTTTAACAAATGGCTTAAGAATCCTTATTTAAACACAAGCCCTCCACGAGGGAACCAGTTGTCTGACTGGGACTACACTAGCTTGGTCTTCAGTCGTCGAGCTCGATGAAGAATCCACCTTCGGGGTCAGTGGGTTCATCTAAAACATAGAATAAGCAAACGTGAGTACAAAGTCGTACTCAGCAAGACTTAAGTAGGAACTATACTACTCATGCACATGTATCAAGGTAAAGGGAGGTGGGGTTTCACTTGCAGAAGTGACAGCTTTGACTTGGCTAGTCCTGAACTACGAGTACCAGACTTGAGGTAAGAAGCGTACACGAGTCCACTACATCTCCAACCAATACAGCACTATGGTTACTTCCTCGACTTCCCCACGAGGAGCACACCATAGCACTCACGCTTATCTTGCGAGTTTTAGAAGTATCCAGTTCAAGTTGTCTAATAATCGAGCACAGCTCTCCAAGTAGTCCCTTACCGCGGACGCGGCTATTCGAATAGTTTATTAACCCTGCAGGGGTGTACTGCTACACACATGAAACGATCAGTTACCGCCGGGATCTCGTCACCCTTCAAGCGGGTGTCGGCGAGGATAATTTCCACAACTTTTACCTCACAGCCAACTCAAATTCAATGGAGACGCCTATCTGGGTTGGAATCCACATCGTGAACCCGGCTGGTTTACCGATGTGGTCCCAGAAGATGTGTGCAGGGTCCCAAGCCAGTCTGAATAGCCGTTCTTCCACTTCGTAGACCATGCCACAGACCTACCAGAACTCCGAACTAATGCGACTCATTGAACTGAGAAGGGGTGAGTTAGTAGGTTGAGCGGGGGTCCATGTGCCCAACATGTGGTAGTACTCTTCGTCTTGGATCACCACACAAGAACTCGGGCTTAAGGCGGTGTTCAACGAGACAACCCACTGTGTACTCCTATACAACATCTCATCGTTCACCTTGTATTAGGATAGATTCGCCAACACAGTTTCACTTTCATCAACACCATGTTCACTATCATCCCGACTCACATCAAAAACATCCTCATTGTAAACTCTAAGCATGCAATAAGCAGTAACAATTGCAGGGGCCACATGATATCAGTCAACTCCTATGTCAGCTAGGATTGTGGTTTGCTTACTACTGTGACAAGATGATAGGTCATGCATCGGATATGGGTTCAACTATGTGGTAGAATCGATACAAGGTGATCTCCTAAACATGCATAAGCGAGACTGAGAGGGAATTGGGATTTTATAGACATGATCAATGGGGGGGTTGCTTGCCTTGCTGATGAGGTCCAGTCACGGGGTCTTCAACGAAAGGGGTGATCTCGGGTTCCGGCTCCACTTCTATCAGCAACATGACAATCATAGGATCAACATAAGGTACAATGCACAATCACATGAATAAGATTGTAATGGTGATGTTCATGGTTGCATTGTGTGGACAATTCTATTTAAAAGGAGAATATTGCAATTGAATTACAAATTCAAACTCCATTTGATTTATCGATGAATTTCAAATGCATTTGAATGCATGAATGTTCATTTGAAAAGGTTGATCATGAAGTGATGTTGTAAAGGTGAGGTAAAGCCTCTGATGTGTGGATGAATCCATTTAAAAGAAGTGTGTTGCAAAGTCATTTGTAAATTCACTCCAAATTTGAATTTGAAAAGGATGCATATGCATGTTTGCTACTGTTCACCCATTGTAAAATGGTCAAATATAGAAACAAGTTGCATATTCATAATCCTTGTATTTTTCTGATAATTTTAGACATATTATTTGTCCAATTTGGAGTTAATATGAATTAGTTATGATTTTCTAAAGTTTAATCAATTTTCTGCCTTTTGTGTAATTTCTTTAAAATCAATTTCTGTTTACTGCATCATGCTGACATCAGCATGACGTGGGTGGGCTCTGGCCAGTGGGGCCCTGTTGTCAGCCTCAATGGGGGTTAACCCCTGTTTTATTTTAATTAAGCAGAGGGTTAAGGGGCTTGGTCCCACCTGTCATAGACTAGGGTTAGGATTAGTGGGGGGTTAGGTTAGCTCTAATGGTGGAGCTCGCCGGGGAGTCGCCGGAGCTTCGCCGGAGTAGAGTTTTAGGGTGCGGGGATGGGTGTGGAGAGTAAGGGCGTGTAGCCCGCACCCGTGCGCATCCAACGGTGCCATCTGGGCATCAAGGAGGTGCACTGGAGCTCGCCCACGACGGCAATGGCGGCGGCCGAGGCACTGGAACACGGCGACGTCGATTCCTTGCGCGGAAGATAGCGGGGAAAAGGGGAAAAAGGTAAGGAGCTCACCTTGGAGCGGATGGAGAGGACGACGGGGTCGAAGGAGCACCAGAGGAGACGAATTTGACGATGGCGTGCCGGCGGCCGTGCCGGGGTCGGGGAAGGCGGGCGTCGCGTAGGAGGCTCCCCCGCTCGCAATCTTCTACGCACAAGGCCTGCTCGAGGAGGCGGAGTTCCTGGACACGGTGGCTCGGAGAGGGGAGGTCGGTGGCCGCGGTGGTGCACGTCGGCGTGCTCCGACGAGCTCTCGGGCCACGACAAAATCGGCGAGGGGGAAGCGGGAGAGAGAGCGGAGAGTGAGGGGAAGGAGGTAGGGGCTCCTGGGCGTTCTCATGGCGCAAGCAGAGGGAAGGGGGAGGCCTAGAAGCCTCTCGGCGGCCACGACGGCGTCGCCGTGCTCTCCCAGCTCGCCACCGAGCTGGTTGAGGAAGAGGACAAACGGCAAGGTGGACTGGGCCGTGGTGCTGGGCCAGACAGGCTTGAGTTGGGCCGAAGCCAGGGGCTGTTCCCCTTTTCCTTTTTCTTCTCTCTTTTTCTTTTCTGTAATTCTGTTGTGCCTAGAAATAAATATCTAGGCAATTTTGTAAAATTTCCAAACATTTTTATAAATCCTAGGTGGCCAGTAGAAAACCACTTGTGACTTTTGGGCATTTTTGAAATTCAAACAATTTGAATTTCAATTCAAATAGGGGTCAACTTTAATTTCCAAGGCACATTTTGAATTTTAGAAAAATTCCATGAGATTGGGATTGAACCCAAACCACTTTTGCAATGATCAGCAACAATTCTAGGAATTTTCCAAATATTCAAATGATTTTTGGAAAAATAATTTTATCTGGCCTTTTATTTAAAATCTCAGGGCTTTTCTTTTCCCTATTTTTGAATTTCTTTTGAAAATTTTTGCATGATGCAAAGGGGCACACAAACCCTAGCACTTACCCTAGTTGGGGTCCTGACATAGTTCCTCAACCGTTTTATCATCAAATCTCCAAAACCTCAAAGGGGGCACTAGATGCACTTACAAGTTATAGCACACAAATATGAACATTAATAATGAACCTGGAATTATGATTATACATTTTATTATTGCCTCTGGGCATAACTCCAACATGATCAGCTTTGAGAGGTGCGGGGCTAGCGATTCATTGCTTTGGCCATCCATCCAAGGGTCGACCCAGAAACTTAGCTTGTTGTCATCTCTTAGCGAGTATGCAATGTCCGCGAACCCTAGTGATGGAGCATCACGAGGAATTGCAAACCTGAATCCCTTCCATGACTTGTCCACTCCCACCTTCTTGAGCCACATCCATTTTAACAGGAATGCGTTGTTTAGCAACCTGAGATTCTTAATTCCAAGACCAGTGTACTCCGTTGGAGAGAAGAACTTCTTCCAGTTTATTACAGAGTGCCTTCCCTTCATGCCCACGCAAGAAAATCATCGACAAATATTATCAATTCACGACAAGAACCATTGGAGAAAGTTGAGTACTAACATTGGACAGATTGCGGTGGCCATTAAAGTTCAGTTCAAATGTACAAGCCTCCCTACTTTTTTGAGAATTGTCGTCTGATGGCACTGAAGTAGTGCTCCCCTTTTGTAACATCCCAAAAAATTTCAAATTTTGGAATGTTAACAAATTAATTAATAAGGATTGTTTTGCTTGATTTCTTTGATTTTCACTAGGATTTGAAACTTTTAGAGTTTAAATGAATATTCAAATGAGCGGGAATAAAATGACTTTCTCTAATATTCATTGTTGGTGTTTTGGAATTTATTATTTAAAACAAAACCAACAAATTAAAATGAGAGAAGGTAATATGACTCCTTCAATATATTACAAGAGTTGGAAAATGTTTTCAATAATTATTTGCATTTTTATGAATATTCAAAACATTTTTCAACTTAAGGAAATTTATTGAAAAAGATATAAAGTGACTAATCCCTTGTTAAATAAGGTTAAAAATATTTAGAATATTATTTCAATGTATTTGAACTTTATTATAAGGATTATAAATAACTCTAAAATTATTTTAGGGATTTTTATAATGCACATAAAGTTTTTATTTCATTAAAATGATTTATTAAAAATTGCATAATAGCTGGAAAAGTATTTTCACCAAAATATTTTATTTTAGTATTTTATTTTATTACTGTTAAACTTTTAAAATAATTAGTTTATTACTTAAAAATATTCTCTCTTCTTGGTTAACCGAATAAAAATATTTTAAAAAGTGGCAATCACAGTTGAGCCGCTAGCCGGCCCAATGCTTATCCGCTGTCAGTGCGCGCATCGTAGCTCCAGCGCACTCTGAAGAGAACTAGGCCTGTTAGTTTTTCTTTTCTTGAGGCCGGACTACAAATAAATAATTCGGATTTTTCCTTTTTCTTTTTTTCCTCCGCCCATGGACCCCGCCGCCTAACCCTAACCGCCGCTGCCGGACTCACCGGAGCCACGCCGGCCACCGTCTTCGGCAGACCGCGCCGGCGAGCGCCACACCACGCTGCCACGCACCGGAGACCGGCCGGCCCCGACCCGAGCCACGCCGCGCAGCCTCCACCTGATTCGGCGACCGCGCCACCCCGCACCGCCTCCGCCGCCCGCCGGCGACCGCGCCACCAGATCCCGACGCCGCCGTTGGCCCGGCCACCGCGCCCACCCGTGACCCAGCCGCTGCCTCCGTCCTCCGGGATGCCGTGCATAGGAGCTCACCGGAGCCGCCGCGAACGCCTCAACCCCTGCCAGACCCCACCGCCCCTCGCCGGACAGCCGTGCCGCCGTCGCCGGAGCCCGACGCCGCCCCTGCCGAAGCCCGCTCCGGTAAGCCGCCACCGTCGGATCCTGATCCGGTGGCCCATATCTGTTAGATCTAGGGTTGTAACACCCTCAGTTTCTGAAACAGTAATCATCATCACTGTTGACCATCACTGTTGGTTAATCACTGTTATCCCCTGTCCTTAATCAAACTCTGCTTCTGCTCTTTTCAAACCATGCTGGTTGGTAATAAAACCCAAAGCCAAATGCACCTTGCTCATCTAACAAACCAAACCCTAGTTGAAACTTCTTTGAATGAAAAATAAAACAAAGGTGCTCAAATAAAGTTGTTCCAAAAATCATGAAACTATTTTTGTAAATTGCCTAAAATCATTATAATCATGTTGGACCAACTTTGGTAATTTTTGAAGTTATGGAAAATTCCAAACAATTCAAACAGTAGGTTAAAACCCTTACTTTGGGCATTTAATATTTAAAAGAAATATCTAATGATTTTCTTTTGCTGCAAAAACTTTTGTGGCACTGATATATAATGTTATACTAATATTGGGACACCTAACACATTTTACAAAATTGCCTAAGCTTGGAAAACAATTACCAAAAGAGAAATACAGAAAAGAAAAGACACAGAAAATTGGAAATTCACTAAATATCGCCCTGAGCAACGGCCCACCGCAGCCCAGCCCAGCCCACCCCTTGTCTTCTTCCCCCACCTGCTCCCACCTGCTCCCGTCCGGCGACCGCCGTGGGCACGCCGCTGCCAGGCCGACCCCGCCTCCACCTGCTCCCTCCCGGCGTCGACGCGATAAGGGCGAGGCCCCCGACCCCCTGGACACCCTCTCCCTCTCCTTCCCCTCCTCCTCTTCTCTCACGCCTCGGGGAAAAGCAGCCAAGGGCCGTCGTCGCCATTGCCGTGGCCAAGCGCGGCCAACGTGCTCACGCCGCCTCGCCGTGTTGTCCAGGAGCCGCCTCGCCGTCGACTACCTCACCCACCGCGAGGAATCGAGCCCGAGTCCACCACATCGAGCGCTACTTCACCGCCTTCGTCTTCGGCTCCGGCGGGATCCGCGACGAATTCCGGCCACAACAAGCTCGCATCGAGCCCGCTGCCACCTCCGTCGTGCTCCTGGTGAGCTCCCCGTTCGTCGCCAACCCTTCCCCTTGCCCCCCTCTCGCCGTAGCACCCGCCTCCATTGAAGCCGAGGACTCGCTGCCGCCGGCGAGCTCACAATGGCGTCCTGGCTCGTGCAAATGGCACCCCCCGAGCGTCACTTTGCTCCGTGCGCTTCCAGACACCGAGCGCACCCTAGAACTCCCCGACCCGTGCGCGTATGCGACGTCGTCGCCATCAGCCCGAGAACCCCCTCCGCCATTGTTGAGCTCGAGCTCGTGCCCGTCCACCCCAAGCCACCGCACCGCCACCAAACTCCTCCCCGTGGTCGTCCGCGTCGATTGGTACCAGCCGCGCCTCCTCCCGTGCACCACGGCGAGGGAAGCATCAACCTCGCCGGCGACGGGCTCCGGTGAGCACTCCGGTGAGACTTACCGGTGGGCCCCCATCGTCAGCTAGGTAATTAGCCCTAATGATTTTGGCCCCAGTCACTGACTTGTGGGTCCCCTGGCCGTTTAACTTAATTAAAACAAGTTTAATTAGCACTGGAGTCAATGACACCTGGCCCCCCTTTGTCAGTTTGATTTTTAAAGATTTTAAAAGAAATTCTAGTGGCTGACATGTGGGTCCAGAGGCATTTCTGATTTAATAAAATGTTTTATAAATAAATAGAGGATGACAAGTGGGTCCCACATGTCAGGCACTGTTTTGGATAATGTTTTGGATAATGTTAAATAAATAATAAAAGAAATTCGGAAAATCATTTAAATTGATTTAAACTTTGAAATTCTATAACTTTTAAACCGTAACTCGGATTCAAAAACTTTATACATGAAAATTGATCAGAAAAATATAACGAATACGAATACGCTATCCGTATGCCTACAACACCCCTCTAACACAATGAACAGTGAACCGTTCCCCCTCCGGACCGGCAATCCGATATATTGTCCGGTACTGTTACATTGCCCGGATGAATTTATTCCGAACACGAATGTTTCTCGGAATCGATCAACTAGCACGGATACACCCCCCTTATGTTTGTCCGGTACCCACGACACCTCCGGCTTGATCCTTCCCCCTCCGGACACCCTGTCCGGTAATCATCCAGAACCGATAGTTCATCCTCAGATGAATTTTGGTTCCGAGCAATGTGCATTGCACTGCGTTAGAACACCGTTAACATTTCATCCGTCTTGTCATGCATCTGTTTGTATATGCTTGCTGTGTATTTACTGTTTCTTTTCCCCCTTAATCTCCGTTAGACCCCGCTACTGCCGTCGACTACACCGCTGCTGAGTACGACTACTTCGTCGACGACCCTACAACTACAGTCGAGCTTGCAAGCAAGCAGAGCCATTCTCTTCCCCAGATATCGCCTACCTTTCCATACATTTCTTGCACTAGGCATTGTTACTGCTGCTGCTACGATTACAATCCTATTCAATTGCATAGCCTGTTTTTGCCCCCCCCCTTGATGTACCTCCTTTATCCTATGCTGCCTATTATTTTATGCATTATTCAGCAGTGAGCCCTGCGCATTGTTAGCTAGGATTAGATAGCGGGCCGTGGTCACTCAGGGGAGTGAACGCGGATACAAATATTATCACTGCACAGGTACGGTACATGCAGACACCGTCTAAGGCCCCTATCTGGGTTATGCCTAGTCACCTCAAGTGTGAGCTATCAAGGAGTAATCCTTGTACTCCACTCGAGGCTGACTTTGTCTTACCGCCTTAGGGTCCTGAACAACGGTTGTCCTTCAGGTAAGAAGTCGGGCGACCCAACGGTGCCCGTGAGAGGTATTGTGACGGGACGACAGGGAGGGTACGACCAGTGTACCGGTGTGCTTGGCCCCTGATCGTGGGCCGCGAGAGTTACCAAAACCACGAAAGTCGAGCTCCTCTAGGAGCACACGCGAGACAAGGTAAGGAGACGGTTCACCTTGTTGGTAACCGCAGTGACTTGGTGGGACGACGGGGCAGGCACCGATGTACTGGTGGTCCTGGCTGTTGTCGTTGTCCGCGGGTCGGTTAAGTCGAGGCAACGATAACGGTTGTCACGCAGGTTAATTAAAATACTAAATGGTTCGGTGGATTTCTTAAGTTGGCTATATGCCATGTACGCACTACCTACCCGTGGGAATTACGAGTTTATGGGCTCCTCTGCTTCGTAGTGTCGTCCGAGGACTCTTCAGACGTCAGCAGTACCGCGGCCTATGCCGGGAAGTGGTGTTGTCTTATTTGCTCGTGCGGTGGTGTCTTATTTGGATTTGCTTCAACTTCACCGGCCAGCCACGCATCGTGCAGGAGTACGTTCGGGTTGGGGTCCAAGGCCCGGCGTGCTTAGGATTTAGACCGGCGGATGGCCTCTCTGTTGAGTTTGAAAGATGGGCTATGAAGTATCGGATAGCCTCGGTGGAGCGTTCCCTAACAAGGTTCCCGCCACCCTGGAGATCCGTGCGTGTAGCGTAACACAAGTTCACCCCTGCAGGGAAGATTAATCTATTCGAATAGCCGTGTCCACGGTAATAGGACGCTTTATGCTGAAGCTGGATCTTACCACTAGAAACTATTATTATTAAACTGTATGGTTCCGGGTTTTCTTCCTCGCGGGGATGTCGAGGAGGTGAACTCGGAGGCATTGCTAATTATTACAACTTATTATTATACAATGCTGCAGCAACTTCTGCTGCATTGTTACTTTATGTTTTATATAACTGTTGGCTGATTCTTACCTCATGCTGCAAGACATCGTCGGAAGATGCTAGTCTTCGTTAGGCCTAGCTGCTTACCCTTGCTCTGGGTTTCTGTCTTTCAGTCCACTAAATACAACCTCTTCTTTCCGTTGATGCAATGCATAATGCTTAGTAGCGGACGTAAGACTCGCGGGTATACTAGATACTCACCTGCTTTATTTCCTTTACTGTTTGTCCTGATCGGCCGCTGCAGCCGACGTTGGAGCCCAGGAGCAGGAGTACCCCAGAGGCGCCTACTACGACGTCGAGTTCCCCGTTGACCAGGAGTAGTTCGGTGGATCCCAGGCAGGAGGCCTCGCCTTTTCGATCTGTATCTCTGATGTGATTTGTGCTAGCCTTCTTAAGGCAAAACTTGACTAACTATGTCTGTACTCAGATATTATGGCTTGTATGACTTATGTATTCGGGTCCGCGTGACCCCCTCTATTGTAACATATTTGTTTATCCTTTTGTGTTTAGTGTTGTGCTGTGATATTATCACCGTGGCACCCTAATCTCAGTCGTGTACCCTGTGTGTATGATTACTGTACACGGTCTGATTTTGGGGGCGTCACAAGTTGGTATCAGAGCCGACTGCCTGTAGGAAGCCACCCCACCACTACTTGGTCGAAGTTGAGTCTAGACTTTGAAAAACTATTTTGCTAACTTAATATTTGGCTTACGGGCCCAGATCGATGTCACTACGTGTGATATCTATGGTATTAGGATCCTTTTCTCCTTACCTATGCTCTGGGAATCTGCTCTCTTATCCTTGCTAGTAAGTTCTACAAAATCTGACATTAGGATCACGTTCTCTTGATTCTACCCGGCGTTTTTGGTGCTTCCCCCATTGATTGAGTCGTGTCGCAGGAGTCGTACCCCAGGTCCCGGACCGCGGATCCCATTATCATTCTGGGTAGGCCGCGCGTTCTCTGGCATCAACTCCTGTGGCCAACAGTTTTCTTGCGGCGTGATTGACATAGTGGAATCTATGTCGCGTCGTGTAATCCTTACCGCGGTCTGCACGCCGCCTAGTGAGTCCTTTTTCCTTAATTTCTACGACGTTACGCCGCCCGATTTTCGATTGACTCTGCGTGTTAATGTGTATGTCTTATATGACTACTCCTATATATATCTGTGCCTCCTTTTCGTTGTCAATTTACTTCAGGCCTGATTTCGGTATCTCGTTAAATTTTCATCGCTGAAATACCCTTGTTAAATTCTAGCAGGATGGCTGGTCGTGGTCGTGGACGTGGTCGTGGTGCCAACGACCCACCTCCGCCGCCGGATTACATGGCCGCGATGATGCATCAGTTCGAGATGAACCGTCAGTTCATGCAGAATATCATGGCTCAGTTCCCCCAGCCGAATCAGAATGGGCACCACCATCAGCATGCCACTGTGACTCTGCACGACTTCACCCGCCTCAACCCCACTATGTTCCGCAACACTGTTCAGCCGTTGGATGCTGATGACTGGCTTCGCGACATCACGCACGAGCTGGAGTCTGCTAATGTCGATCCAGCCGACTATGTGAACTTTGCGTCTTATCATCTGAAAGGCGCCGTTGCTCACTGGTGGAATACCCACAAGCGTTCACTGCCAGTTGGAGAAGTCATCACCTGGGATGAATTTCAGTCTGCCTTTCGCTCTCGCTACATTCCTCAAGGGATCATGGATCGTAAGGCGGAAGAATTCCGCAACCTCACTCAGGGCGACATGACTGTTGAAGCCTTCCAGCGCGAGTTCCTCAACCTCTCTCGCTATGCGGAAGGAGAGATCACCACTGATGCTCGCAGGCAGCAGAAGTTCCGTCGTGGCCTCAACCCAGACCTCAGGCTCGCTCTTGCCGTTCATGATTTCGCCAACTTCTCCACCATGGTGAACAAGTCTATCACCGTCGAGACTGCCCAGATGGAGCACAAGAACTCTCTGAAGCGTTATCGTGACGTTGGCTCATCTACGAGCGCAACGCAGAAGCGTCGTATCTGGCTCCCTACCAGTGTGACCCATTCAGCTGTCCCTGCTCCAAGGCCGTCTTATGCTGCACCCCGTCTGCCTCCGCCACCGCAGTGGCCAAGAGCTCTGCCTGCACCACCCAATGCTACACCCCTCCATCCTCAGGATGGATTATGCTTCACGTGCCGCCAACCTGGGCATTTTTCCAGAGAGTGCCCCCAGAAACAGAAGCAACTGGTAGTTCACCCCGCTGGCCGTGGAAATGGTCGTGGCAACAACAGGACCCCCAACTATAATACTGGGTCTGCCGCTTATGCTCGTGGACATGCTAACCACGTCAATGTTGAAGAAGCTCAGCAACAACCCGCTACCGTGATGGGTACCCTTCTCGTTAATTCCGTACCTGCTACTGTTTTATTTGATACATGAGCATCGCATTCATTCATGTCGGAAGCATTTGCATTGTCGCATAACTTCGCATTGGAAAAGATGAACCCACCGATGGTTGTCCGCACCCCGATAGGCCAATGCCGAACCACCAAGGTAGTGCCCGGAACCATTGTTGAAATTGAAGGGATTGAATTCCTTGCTTCCCCCATCGTTCTGAAGTCTTCCACCATAGACCTCATTCTGGGAATGGATTGGTTGAGATTTCACGATGCCGCACTCTATTGTGGCACCAAGTCAGTCCAACTTTTTCACCCCTCCGGCGAGATTGTTAACCATACCACCTGAGTTACCCGTAATGCTGAAACACAGATATTTATGATGAATGCTTTGAATGCCGCCCCCTCGAAGGCCTCGAGAACGTTCCAGTCGTTCGCGATTTTCTCGACGTCTTTCCAGAAGAACTGCCGGGAATACCCCCGATCAGAGAAGTTGAATTCGTCATCGACTTGAAGCCAGGCACTGTTCCTATTGCCAAGCGTCCTTACAAGATGCCGCCACATGAACTCCTTGAACTTAAGGAGGAAATCGACAAGGCACTTCAGAAAGGATTCATTCGCCCCAGTTCCTCAGCTTGGGGAGCACCTTCGCTTTTTGTCAAGAAGAGCGATGGGACAAACCGATTGGTCCAAGATTATCGGCCCATTAACCAAGCCACCATCCAGAACAAATACCCACTTCCCCGGATCAACGATCTGTATGATCAACTTGCCGGATCCAAGGTGTTTTCTAAACTCGACTTGAGGTTGGGTTATCACCAAATCCGAGTCCGTGATGAGGACATTCCAAAGACTGCCTTCATTACTCGCTATGGTTCATACGAGTACACTGTCATGTCCTTTGGCTTAACCAATGCTCCAGCCACCTTCTCCAGATTGATGAATTATATTTTCATGGAGTACCTCGACCAGTTCGTCGTGGTTTATCTGGATGATATATTGATATATTCCAAGAATGAACAAGAACATGCTGAACACCTTCGTCTTATACTGGAGAAGCTTCGAGAACACAAACTCTACGCTAAGTACTCTAAGTGTGAGTTCTGGCTTCCCGAAGTAACCTACCTTGGGCATGTGATTTCCAAGGATGGCATTGCCGTCACCCCAGAACGTATCCAGGCTATTCTTGACTGGACTCCTCCCAAGACCGTCAAGCAAGTCCGCAGTTTTCTCGGGCTCGCTAGCTATTGCCGCCGTTTCGTCAAGAATTTCTCCAAGATTGCCAGGCCTTTGACTAATCTTCTTCACAAAGGCGTCAAGTTTGAGTGGACGGATAAATGTCAAGAAAGTTTTCAAGCACTCAAGGACAAGCTAACTTCTCCCCCGGTGCTCGCTCCCCCTGATACTCAGAAGGACTTCGTGATATTTTGCGACGCGTCTCGTCAAGGATTAGGCTGTGTCCTATTGCAAGAGCGCAAGGTGATTGCTTATGGCTCTTGACAGTTGCGTGCTCACGAAGACAAATACCCAACACATGATCTCGAATTGGCAGCAGTAATTTATGCATTGAAGCTGTGGCGACATTACCTCGTTGGTAACCGTTGCGAGATCTACACCGACCACCAAAGCCTGAAATACTTGTTTACTCAGCCCGACCTGAATCTCCGCAAACAAAGATGGCTCGAGACAATAGACGATTTCAACATGGATATTCATTACACCCCTGGCAAGGCTAATGTGATGGCCGATGCTTTGAGCCATAAAGCTTACTGTAGTGAACTTGAAGTTCAAGTACAACAACCACTTCTGTATGAAGAGTTTCAAAAGTTGAACCTCGAGATTGTTCCTCAAGGTTATGCAAATAACCTGGTTATCGAACCGGATCTCGTCAGATCCGTCAAGGGTATACAGTTTTATGATGATTTCGTACACAAGATTAAGCGCGATATCGCCAATGAGAGACCCTCACCCTTCACCGTTGATAGCAAAGGTGCGGCGTAATACCAGAACCGTTTAGTGGTTACTCACAGCAAGGGCAGGCATGAGAACCTGGATATGACCCCGAAGGTCATGAGAGCGGCTCACGATACCCCGTTGTCCATTCATCCTGGAAGCACCAAGATGTACCAAGACATTCGTCAGCAATTCTGGTGGCCTAACATGAAGCAAGACATTGCCCGATATGTTTCTGAATGTGACGTTTGCCGTCGCGTCAAGGCAGAACATCAAAGACCTGCTGGAACTCTACAACCACTCTCTATTCCTGAATGGAAGTGGGACAAGATCGAGATGGACTTCGTCACCGGTTTTCCCCGATCACAGAAGGGTCATGATGCCATCTTTGTCGTCATCGACCGATTCTCCAAGGTTTCCCACTTTCTGCCAGTCAAGGAGACGATCTCTGCTAGTCAGTTAGCAGACTTGTATGTTTCCAGGATTGTGTCCCTCCATGGTATTCCGCTGGAGATCAGTTCGGACCGTGGCAGCATCTTCACCTCAAGATTTTGGGATAGTTTCCAAGAAGCTATGGGAACTCATCTAAATTTCAGCACCGCTTATCACCCCCAGTCGCAAGGACAGGTCGAACGAGTCAACCAAGTGCTTGAAGATATGCTCCGAGCTTGTGTCATCTCATTCGGTAAGAAATGGGAGGAATCTCTTCCATTTGCTGAATTCTCGTACAACAATAGCTATCAAGCCAGTCTGAAGATGGCCCCCTTTGAAATCCTCTATGGACGTAAGTGTTGAACCCCTCTGAATTGGTCAGAAACTGGAGAACGAACTCTCATTGGTCCGGACGTTATTCAGCATGCCGAAGATCAGGTTCGCGTTATCCGTGAACACCTGAAAGCTGCTCAGTCCCGTCAGAAGAGCAACTATGATCGCAAGCACAAGGAAATGGTCTATCAACCTGGCGAATACGCTTACCTCCGTGTCACTCCCATGAGGGGAACTCATCGCTTTGGTATCAAGGGCAAGTTGGCTCCTCGCTACATTGGCCCGTTCCGTATCCTTTCCAGGAGTGGACCCGTGGCATACCGGTTGGAATTGCCGCCGAACCTCTCCCAAGTCCACGATGTATTCCACGTGTCGCAACTCCGTCGCTGCTTCAAGGACCCTATCCGCGAAGTGGAGCATGAGATGATCGAGCTGCAACAAGACTTGACTTATCGGGAACATCCGAGCCGCATTCTCGACCAGTCTGAACGTTGAACCCGCAACAAGACCGTCAAGTTCCTCAAAGTCCAGTGGTCGAATCACTCTGAAGATGAAGCCACTTGGGAACGCGAAGATCGCCTTCGCGATGAATCCCCCGATCTTTTCCTCGCTACCCCTTAAATTCTCGGGACGAGAATTCTTATAGTGGGGGAGATTTGTAACACCCTCAGTTTCTGAAACAGTAATCATCATCACTGTTGACCATCACTGTTGGTTAATCACTGTTATCCCCTGTCCTTAATCAAACTCTGCTTCTGCTCTTTTCAAACCATGCTGGTTGGTAATAAAACCCAAAGCCAAATGCACCTTGCTCATCTAACAAACCAAACCCTAGTTGAAACTTCTTTGAATGGAAAATAAAACAAAGGTGCTCAAATAAAGTTGTTCCAAAAATCATGAAACTATTTTTGTAAATTGCCTAAAATCATTATAATCGTGTTGGACCAACTTTGGTAATTTTTGAAGTTATGGAAAATTCCAAACAATTCCAACAGTAGGTTAAAACCCTTACTTTGGGCATTTAATATTTAAAAGAAATATCTAATGATTTTCTTTTGCTGCAAAAACTTTTGTGGCACTGATATATAATGTTATACTAATATTGGGACACCTAACACATTTTACAAAATTGCCTAAGCTTGGAAAACAATTACCAAAAGAGAAATACAGAAAAGAAAAGACACAGAAAATTGGAAATTCACTAAATATCGCCCTGAGCAACGGCCCACCACAGCCCAGCCCACCCCACCCCTTGTCTTCTTCCCCCACCTGCTCCCACCTGCTCCCGTACGGCGGCCGTCGTGGGCACGCCGCTGCCAGGCCGACCCCGCCTCCACCTGCTCCCTCCCGGCGTCGACGCGATAAGGGCGAGGCCCCCGACCCCCCGGACACCCTCTCCCTCTCCTTCCCCTCCTCCTCTTCTCTCACGCCTCGGGGAAAAGCAGCCGAGGGCCGTCGTCGCCATTGCCGTGGCCAAGCGCGGCCAACGTGCTCACGCCGCCTCGCCGTGTTTTCCAGGAGCCGCCTCGCCGTCGACTACCTCACCCACCGCGAGGAATCGAGCCCGAGTCCACCACATCGAGCGCTACTTCACCGCCTTCGTCTTCGGCTCCGGCAGGATCCGCGATGAATTCCGGCCACAACAAGCCCGCATCGAGCCCACTGCCACCTCCGTCGTGCTCCTGGTGAGCTCCCCGTTCGTCGCCAACCCTTCCCCTTGCCCCCCTCTCGCCGTAGCACCCGCCTCCATTGAAGCCGAGGACTCGCTGCCGCCGGCGAGCTCACAATGGCGTCCTGGCTCGTGCAAATGGCACCCCCCGAGCGTCACTTTGCTCCGTGCACTTCCAGACACCGAGCGCACCCTAGAACTCCCCGACCCGTGCGCGTATGCGACGTCGGCGCCATCAGCCCGAGAACCCCCTCCGCCATTGTTGAGCTCGAGCTTGTGCCCGTCCACCCCAAGCCACCGCACCGCCACCAAACTCCTCCCCGTGGTCGTCCGCGTCGATTGGTACCAGCCGCGCCTCCTCCCGTGCACCACAGCGAGGGCAGCATCAACCTCGCCGGCGACGGGCTCCGGTGAGCACTCCGGTGAGACTGACCGGTGGGCCCCCGTCGTCAGCTAGGTAATTAGCCCTAATGATTTTGGCCCCAGTCACTGACTTGTGGGGCCCCTGGCCGTTTAAATTAATTAAAACAAGTTTAATTAGCACTGGAGTCAATGACACCTGGGCCCCCTTTGTCAGTTTCATTTTTAAAGATTTTAAAAGAAATTCTAGTGGCTGACATGTGGGTCCAGAGGCATTTCTGATTTAATAAAATGTTTTATAAATAAATAGAGGCTGACATGTGGGTCCCACATGTCAGGCACTGTTTTGGATAATGTTTTGGATAATGTTCTGGATAATGTTAAATAAATAATAAAAGAAATTCAGAAAATCATTTAAATTGATTGAAACTTTGAAATTCTATAACTTTTAAACCATAACTCGGATTCAAAAACTTTATACATGAAAATTGATCAGAAAAATATAATGAATACGAATACGCTATCCGTATGCCTATCACACCCCTCTAACACAACGAACATCGAACCGTTCCCCCTCCGGACCGGCAGTCCGATATATTGTCCAGTACTGTTAGAGTGCCCGGATGAATTTATTCCGAACGCGAATGTTTCTCGGAATCGATCAACTAGCACGGATACACCCCCCCTTATGTTTGTCCGGTACCCATGACACCTCCGGCTTGATCCTTCCCCCTCCGGACACCCTGTCCGGTAATCATCCGGAACCGGTAGTTCATCCTCAGATGAATTTCCGTTCCGATCAATGTGCATTGCACTGCGTTAGAACACCGTTAACATTTCATCCGTCTTGTCATGCATCTGTTTGTATATGCTTGCTGTGTATTTACTGTTTCTTTTCGCCCTTAATCTCCGTTAGACCCCGCTACTGCCGTCGACTACACCGCTGCTGAGTACGACTACTTCGTCGACGACCCTACTACTACCGTCGAGCTTGCAGGCAAGCAGAGCCATTCTCTTCCCCAGATATCGCCTACCTTTCCATACATTTCTTGCACTAGGCATTGTTACTGCTGCTGCTACGATTACAATCCTATTCAATTGCATAGCCTGTTTTTGCCCCCCCCCTTGATGTACCTCCTTTATCCTATGCTGCCTATTATTTTATGCATTATTCAGCAGTGAGCCCTGCGCATTGTTAGCTAGGATTAGATAGCGGGCCGTGGTCACTCAGGGGAGTGAACGCGGATACAAATATTATCACTGCACAGGTACGGTACATGCAGACACCGTCTAAGGCCCCTATCTGGGTTATGCCTAGTCACCTCAAGTGTGAGCTATCAAGGAGTAATCCTTGTACTCCACTCGAGGCTGACTTTGTCTTACCGCCTTAGGGTCCTGAACAACGGTTGTCCTTCAGGTAAGAAGTCGGGCGACCCAACGGTGCCCGCGAGAGGTATTGTGACGGGACGACAGGGAGTGTACGACCAGTGTACCGGTGTGCTTGTCCCCCTGATCGTTGGCCGCGAGAGTTACCAAAACCACGAAAGTCGAGCTCCTCCAGGAGCACAGGCGAGACAAGGTAAGGAGACGGTTCACCTTGTTGGTAACCGCAGTGACTTGGTGGGAAGACGGGGCAGGCACCGATGTACTGGTGGTCCTGGCTGCTGTCGTTGTCCGCGGGTCGGTTAAGTCGAGGCAACGATAACGGTTGTCACGCAGGTTAATTAAAATACTAAATGGTTCGATGGATGTCTTAAGTTGGCTATATGCCATGTACGCACTACCTACCCGTGGGAATTACGAGTTTATGGGCTCCTCTGCTTCGTAGTGTCGTCCGAGAACTCTTCAGCCGTCAGCAGTACCGCGGCCTGCGCCGGGAAGTGGTGTTGTCTTATTTTCTCGTGCGGTGGTGTCTTATTTGGATTTGCTTCAACTTCACCGGCCAGCCACGCACCGTGCAGGAGTACGTTCGGGTTGGGGTCCAAGGCCCGGCGTACTTAGGATTTAGACCGGCGGATGGCCTCTCTGTTGAGTTTGAAAGATGGGCTATGAAGTGTCGGATAGCCTCGGTGGAGCGTTCCCTAACAAGGTTCCCGCCACCCTGGAGATCCGTGCGTGTAGCGTAACACAAGTGCACCCCTGCAGGGAAGATTAATCTATTCGAATAGCCGTGTCCACGGTAATAGGACGCTTTATGCTGAAGCTGGATCTTACCACTAGAAACTATTATTATTAAACTGTATGGTTCCGGGTTTTCTTCCTCGCGGGGATGTCGAGGAGGTGAACTCGGAGGCATTGCTAATTATTACAACTTATTATTATACAATGCTGCAGCAACTTCTGCTGCATTGTTACTTTATGTTTTATATAACTGTTGGCTGATTCTTACCTCATGCTGCAAGACATCGTCGGAAGATGCTAGTCTTCGTTAGGCCTAGCTTCTTACCCTTGCTCTGGGTTTCTGTCTTTCAGTCCACTAAATACAACCTCTTCTTTCCGTTGATGCAATGCATAATGCTTAGTAGCGGACGTAAGACTCGCGGGTATACTAGATACTCACCTGCTTTATTTCCTTTACTGTTTGTCCTGATCGGCCGCTGCAGCCGACGTTGGAGCCCAGGAGCAGGAGTACCCCAGAGGCGCCTACTACGACGTCGAGTTCCCCGTTGACCAGGAGTAGTTCGGTGGATCCCAGGCAGGAGGCCTCGCCTTTTCGATCTTTATCTCTGATGTGATTTGTGCTAGCCTTCTTAAGGCAAAACTTGACTAACTATGTCTGTACTCAGATATTATGGCTTGTATGACTTATGTATTCGGGTCCGCGTGACCCCCTCTATTGTAACATATTTGTTTATCCTTTTGTGTTTAGTGTTGTGCTGTGATATTATCACCGTGGCACCCTAATCTCAGTCGTGTACCCTGTGTGTATGATTACTGTACACGGTCTGATTTTGGGGGCGTCACAAGTTGGTAGCAGAGCCGACTGCCTGTAGGAAGCCACCCCACCACTACTTGGTCGAAGTTGAGTCTAGACTTTGAAAAACTATTTTGCTAACTTAATATTTGGCTTACGGGCCCAGATCGATGTCACTACGTGTGATATCTATGGTATTAGGATCCTTTTCTCCTTACCTATGCTCTGGGAATCTGCTCTCTTATCCTTGCTAGTAAGTTCTACAAAATCTAACATTAGGATCACGTTCTCTTGATTCTACCCGGCGTTTTTGGTGCTTCCCCCATTGATTGAGTCGTGTCGCAGGAGTCGTACCCCAGGTCCCGGACCGCGGATCCCATTATCATTCTGGGTAGGCCGCGCGTTCTCTGGCATCAACTCCTGTGGCCAACAGTTTTCTTGCGGCGTGATTGACATAGTGGAATCTATGTCGCGTCGTGTAATCCTTACCGCGGTCTGCACGCCGCCTAGTGAGTCCTTTTTCCTTAATTTCTACGACGTTACGCCGCCCGATTTTCGATTGACTCTGCGTGTTAATGTGTATGTCTTATATGACTACTCCTATATATATCTGTGCCTCCTTTTCGTTGTCAATTTACTTCAGGCCTGATTTCGGTATCTCGTTAAATTTTCATCGCTGAAATACCCTTGTTAAATTCTAGCAGGATGGCTGGTCGTGGTCGTGGACGTGGTCGTGGTGCCAACGACCCACCTCCGCCGCCGGATTACATGGCCGCGATGATGCATCAGTTCGAGATGAACCGTCAGTTCATGCAGAATATCATGGCTCAGTTCCCCCAGCCGAATCAGAATGGGCACCACCATCAGCATGCCACTGTGACTCTGCACGACTTCACCCGCCTCAACCCCACTATGTTCCGCAACACTGTTCAGCCGTTGGATGCTGATGACTGGCTTCGCGACATCACGCACGAGCTGGAGTCTGCTAATGTCGATCCAGCCGACTATGTGAACTTTGCGTCTTATCATCTGAAAGGCGCCGTTGCTCACTGGTGGAATACCCACAAGCGTTCACTGCCAGTTGGAGAAGTCATCACCTGGGATGAATTTCAGTCTGCCTTTCGCTCTCGCTACATTCCTCAAGGGATCATGGATCGTAAGGCGGAAGAATTCCGCAACCTCACTCAGGGCGACATGACTGTTGAAGCCTTCCAGCGCGAGTTCCTCAACCTCTCTCGCTATGCGGAAGGAGAGATCACCACTGATGCTCGCAGGCAGCAGAAGTTCCGTCGTGGCCTCAACCCAGACCTCAGGCTCGCTCTTGCCGTTCATGATTTCGCCAACTTCTCCACCATGGTGAACAAGTCTATCACCGTCGAGACTGCCCAGATGGAGCACAAGAACTCTCTGAAGCGTTATCGTGACGTTGGCTCATCTACGAGCGCAACGCAGAAGCGTCGTATCTGGCTCCCTACCAGTGTGACCCATTCAGCTGTCCCTGCTCCAAGGCCGTCTTATGCTGCACCCCGTCTGCCTCCGCCACCGCAGTTGCCAAGAGCTCTTCCTGCACCACCCAATGCTACACCCCTCCATCCTCAGGATGGATTATGCTTCACGTGCCGCCAACCTGGGCATTTTTCCAGAGAGTGCCCCCAGAAACAGAAGCAACTGGTAGTTCACCCCGCTGGCCGTGGAAATGGTCGTGGCAACAACAGGACCCCCAACTATAATACTGGGTCTGCCGCTTATGCTCGTGGACATGCTAACCACGTCAATGTTGAAGAAGCTCAGCAACAACCCGCTACCGTGATGGGTACCCTTCTCGTTAATTCCGTACCTGCTACTGTTTTATTTGATACATGAGCATCGCATTCATTCATGTCGGAAGCATTTGCATTGTCGCATAACTTCGCATTGGAAAAGATGAACCCACCGATGGTTGTCCGCACCCCGATAGGCCAATGCCGAACCACCAAGGTAGTGCCCGGAACCATTGTTGAAATTGAAGGGATTGAATTCCTTGCTTCCCCCATCGTTCTGAAGTCTTCCACCATAGACCTCATTCTGGGAATGGATTGGTTGAGATTTCACGATGCCGCACTCTATTGTGGCACCAAGTCAGTCCAACTTTTTCACCCCTCCGGCGAGATTGTTAACCATACCACCTGAGTTACCCGTAATGCTGAAACACAGATATTTATGATGAATGCTTTGAATGCCGCCCCCTCGAAGGCCTCGAGAACGTTCCAGTCGTTCGCGATTTTCTCGACGTCTTTCCAGAAGAACTGCCGGGAATACCCCCGATCAGAGAAGTTGAATTCGTCATCGACTTGAAGCCAGGCACTGTTCCTATTGCCAAGCGTCCTTACAAGATGCCGCCACATGAACTCCTTGAACTTAAGGAGGAAATCGACAAGGCACTTCAGAAAGGATTCATTCGCCCCAGTTCCTCAGCTTGGGGAGCACCTTCGCTTTTTGTCAAGAAGAGCGATGGGACAAACCGATTGGTCCAAGATTATCGGCCCATTAACCAAGCCACCATCCAGAACAAATACCCACTTCCCCGGATCAACGATCTGTATGATCAACTTGCCGGATCCAAGGTGTTTTCTAAACTCGACTTGAGGTTGGGTTATCACCAAATCCGAGTCCGTGATGAGGACATTCCAAAGACTGCCTTCATTACTCGCTATGGTTCATACGAGTACACTGTCATGTCCTTTGGCTTAACCAATGCTCCAGCCACCTTCTCCAGATTGATGAATTATATTTTCATGGAGTACCTCGACCAGTTCGTCGTGGTTTATCTGGATGATATATTGATATATTCCAAGAATGAACAAGAACATGCTGAACACCTTCGTCTTATACTGGAGAAGCTTCGAGAACACAAACTCTACGCTAAGTACTCTAAGTGTGAGTTCTGGCTTCCCGAAGTAACCTACCTTGGGCATGTGATTTCCAAGGATGGCATTGCCGTCACCCCAGAACGTATCCAGGCTATTCTTGACTGGACTCCTCCCAAGACCGTCAAGCAAGTCCGCAGTTTTCTCGGGCTCGCTAGCTATTGCCGCCGTTTCGTCAAGAATTTCTCCAAGATTGCCAGGCCTTTGACTAATCTTCTTCACAAAGGCGTCAAGTTTGAGTGGACGGATAAATGTCAAGAAAGTTTTCAAGCACTCAAGGACAAGCTAACTTCTCCCCCGGTGCTCGCTCCCCCTGATACTCAGAAGGACTTCGTGATATTTTGCGACGCGTCTCGTCAAGGATTAGGTTGTGTCCTATTGCAAGAGCGCAAGGTGATTGCTTATGGCTCTTGACAGTTGCGTGCTCACGAAGACAAATACCCAACACATGATCTCGAATTGGCAGCAGTAATTTATGCATTGAAGCTGTGGCGACATTACCTCGTTGGTAACCGTTGCGAGATCTACACCGACCACCAAAGCCTGAAATACTTGTTTACTCAGCCCGACCTGAATCTCCGCAAACAAAGATGGCTCGAGACAATAGACGATTTCAACATGGATATTCATTACACCCCTGGCAAGGCTAATGTGATGGCCGATGCTTTGAGCCATAAAGCTTACTGTAGTGAACTTGAAGTTCAAGTACAACAACCACTTCTGTATGAAGAGTTTCAAAAGTTGAACCTCGAGATTGTTCCTCAAGGTTATGCAAATAACCTGGTTATCGAACCGGATCTCGTCAGATCCGTCAAGGGTATACAGTTTTATGATGATTTCGTACACAAGATTAAGCGCGATATCGCCAATGAGAGACCCTCACCCTTCACCGTTGATAGCAAAGGTGCGGCGTAATACCAGAACCGTTTAGTGGTTACTCACAGCAAGGGCAGGCATGAGAACCTGGATATGACCCCGAAGGTCATGAGAGCGGCTCACGATACCCCGTTGTCCATTCATCCTGGAAGCACCAAGATGTACCAAGACATTCGTCAGCAATTCTGGTGGCCTAACATGAAGCAAGACATTGCCCGATATGTTTCTGAATGTGACGTTTGCCGTCGCGTCAAGGCAAAACATCAAAGACCTGCTGGAACTCTACAACCACTCTCTATTCCTGAATGGAAGTGGGACAAGATCGAGATGGACTTCGTCACCGGTTTTCCCCGATCACAGAAGGGTCATGATGCCATCTTTGTCGTCATCGACCGATTCTCCAAGGTTTCCCACTTTCTGCCAGTCAAGGAGACGATCTCTGCTAGTCAGTTAGCAGACTTGTATGTTTCCAGGATTGTGTCCCTCCATGGTATTCCGCTGGAGATCAGTTCGGACCGTGGCAGCATCTTCACCTCAAGATTTTGGGATAGTTTCCAAGAAGCTATGGGAACTCATCTAAATTTCAGCACCGCTTATCACCCCCAGTCGCAAGGACAGGTCGAACGAGTCAACCAAGTGCTTGAAGATATGCTCCGAGCTTGTGTCATCTCATTCGGTAAGAAATGGGAGGAATCTCTTCCATTTGCTGAATTCTCGTACAACAATAGCTATCAAGCCAGTCTGAAGATGGCCCCCTTTGAAATCCTCTATGGACGTAAGTGTTGAACCCCTCTGAATTGGTCAGAAACTGGAGAACGAACTCTCATTGGTCCGGACGTTATTCAGCATGCCGAAGATCAGGTTCGCGTTATCCGTGAACACCTGAAAGCTGCTCAGTCCCGTCAGAAGAGCAACTATGATCGCAAGCACAAGGAAATGGTCTATCAACCTGGCGAATACGCTTACCTCCGTGTCACTCCCATGAGGGGAACTCATCGCTTTGGTATCAAGGGCAAGTTGGCTCCTCGCTACATTGGCCCGTTCCGTATCCTTTCCAGGAGTGGACCCGTGGCATACCGGTTGGAATTGCCGCCGAACCTCTCCCAAGTCCACGATGTATTCCACGTGTCGCAACTCCGTCGCTGCTTCAAGGACCCTATCCGCGAAGTGGAGCATGAGATGATCGAGCTGCAACAAGACTTGACTTATCGGGAACATCCGAGCCGCATTCTCGACCAGTCTGAACGTTGAACCCGCAACAAGACCGTCAAGTTCCTCAAAGTCCAGTGGTCGAATCACTCTGAAGATGAAGCCACTTGGGAACGCGAAGATCGCCTTCGCGATGAATCCCCCGATCTTTTCCTCGCTACCCCTTAAATTCTCGGGACGAGAATTCTTATAGTGGGGGAGATTTGTAACACCCTCAGTTTCTGAAACAGTAATCATCATCACTGTTGACCATCACTGTTGGTTAATCACTGTTATCCCCTGTCCTTAATCAAACTCTGCTTCTGCTCTTTTCAAACCATGCTGGTTGGTAATAAAACCCAAAGCCAAATGCACCTTGCTCATCTAACAAACCAAACCCTAGTTGAAACTTCTTTGAATGGAAAATAAAACAAAGGTGCTCAAATAAAGTTGTTCCAAAAATCATGAAACTATTTTTGTAAATTGCCTAAAATCATTATAATCGTGTTGGACAAACTTTGGTAATTTTTGAAGTTATGGAAAATTCCAAACAATTCCAACAGTAGGTTAAAACCCTTACTTTGGGCATTTAATATTTAAAAGAAATATCTAATGATTTTCTTTTGCTGCAAAAACTTTTGTGGCACTGATATATAATGTTATACTAATATTGGGACACCTAACACATTTTACAAAATTGCCTAAGCTTGGAAAACAATTACCAAAAGAGAAATACAGAAAAGAAAAGACACAGAAAATTGGAAATTCACTAAATATCGCCCTGAGCAACGGCCCACCACAGCCCAGCCCACCCCACCCCTTGTCTTCTTCCCCCACCTGCTCCCACCTGCTCCCGTACGGCGGCCGTCGTGGGCACGCCGCTGCCAGGCCGACCCCGCCTCCACCTGCTCCCTCCCGGCGTCGACGCGATAAGGGCGACGCCCCCGACCCCCCGGACACCCTCTCCCTCTCCTTCCCCTCCTCCTCTTCTCTCACGCCTCGGGGAAAAGCAGCCGAGGGCCGTCGTCGCCATTGCCGTGGCCAAGCGCGGCCAACGTGCTCACGCCGCCTCGCCGTGTTGTCCAGGAGCCGCCTCGCCGTCGACTACCTCACCCACCGCGAGGAATCGAGCCCGAGTCCACCACATCGAGCGCTACTTCACCGCCTTCGTCTTCGGCTCCGGCGGGATCCGCGACGAATTCCGGCCACAACAAGCCCGCATCGAGCCCACTGCCACCTCCGTCGTGCTCCTGGTGAGCTCCCCGTTCGTCGCCAACCCTTCCCCTTGCCCCCCTCTCGCCGTAGCACCCGCCTCCATTGAAGCCGAGGACTCGCTGCCGCCGGCGAGCTCACAATGGCGTCCTGGCTCGTGCAAATGGCACCCCCCGAGCGTCACTTTGCTCCGTGCGCTTCCAGACACCGAGCGCACCCTAGAACTCCCCGACCCGTGCGCGTATGCGACGTCGGCGCCATCAGCCCGAGAACCCCCTCCGCCATTGTTGAGCTCGAGCTTGTGCCCGTCCACCCCAAGCCACCGCACCGCCACCAAACTCCTCCCCGTGGTCGTCCGCATCGATTGGTACCAGCCGCGCCTCCTCCCGTGCACCACAGCGAGGGCAGCATCAACCTCGCCGGCGACGGGCTCCGGTGAGCACTCCGGTGAGACTGACCGGTGGGCCCCCGTCGTCAGCTAGGTAATTAGCCCTAATGATTTTGGCCCCAGTCACTGACTTGTGGGGCCCCTGGCCGTTTAAATTAATTAAAACAAGTTTAATTAGCACTGGAGTCAATGACACCTGGGCCCCCTTTGTCAGTTTCATTTTTAAAGATTTTAAAAGAAATTCTAGTGGCTGACATGTGGGTCCAGAGGCATTTCTGATTTAATAAAATGTTTTATAAATAAATAGAGGCTGACATGTGGGTCCCACATGTCAGGCACTGTTTTGGATAATGTTTTGGATAATGTTCTGGATAATGTTAAATAAATAATAAAAGAAATTCAGAAAATCATTTAAATTGATTGAAACTTTGAAATTCTATAACTTTTAAACCATAACTCGGATTCAAAAACTTTATACATGAAAATTGATCAGAAAAATATAATGAATACGAATACGCTATCCGTATGCCTATCACACCCCTCTAACACAACGAACATCGAACCGTTCCCCCTCCGGACCGGCAGTCCGATATATTGTCCAGTACTGTTAGAGTGCCCGGATGAATTTATTCCGAACGCGAATGTTTCTCGGAATCGATCAACTAGCACGGATACACCCCCCCTTATGTTTGTCCGGTACCCATGACACCTCCGGCTTGATCCTTCCCCCTCCGGACACCCTGTCCGGTAATCATCCGGAACCGGTAGTTCATCCTCAGATGAATTTCCGTTCCGAGCAATGTGCATTGCACTGCGTTAGAACACCGTTAACATTTCATCCGTCTTGTCATGCATCTGTTTGTATATGCTTGCTGTGTATTTACTGTTTCTTTTCGCCCTTAATCTCCGTTAGACCCCGCTACTGCCGTCGACTACACCGCTGCTGAGTACGACTACTTCGTCGACGACCCTACTACTACCGTCGAGCTTGCAGGCAAGCAGAGCCATTCTCTTCCCCAGATATCGCCTACCTTTCCATACATTTCTTGCACTAGGCATTGTTACTGCTGCTGCTACGATTACAATCCTATTCAATTGCATAGCCTGTTTTTGCCCCCCCCCCCTTGATGTACCTCCTTTATCCTATGCTGCCTATTATTTTATGCATTATTCAGCAGTGAGCCCTGCGCATTGTTAGCTAGGATTAGATAGCGGGCCGTGGTCACTCAGGGGAGTGAACGCGGATACAAATATTATCACTGCACAGGTACGGTACATGCAGACACCGTCTAAGGCCCCTATCTGGGTTATGCCTAGTCACCTCAAGTGTGAGCTATCAAGGAGTAATCCTTGTACTCCACTCGAGGCTGACTTTGTCTTACCGCCTTAGGGTCCTGAACAACGGTTGTCCTTCAGGTAAGAATTCGGGCGACCCAACGGTGCCCGCGAGAGGTATTGTGACGGGACGACAGGGAGTGTACGACCAGTGTACCGGTGTGCTTGTCCCCCTGATCGTTGGCCGCGAGAGTTACCAAAACCACGAAAGTCGAGCTCCTCCAGGAGCACAGGCGAGACAAGGTAAGGAGACGGTTCACCTTGTTGGTAACCGCAGTGACTTGGTGGGAAGACGGGGCAGGCACCGATGTACTGGTGGTCCTGGCTGCTGTCGTTGTCCGCGGGTCGGTTAAGTCGAGGCAACGATAACGGTTGTCACGCAGGTTAATTAAAATACTAAATGGTTCGATGGATGTCTTAAGTTGGCTATATGCCATGTACGCACTACCTACCCGTGGGAATTACGAGTTTATGGGATCCTCTGCTTCGTAGTGTCGTCCGAGAACTCTTCAGCCGTCAGCAGTACCGCGGCCTGCGCCGGGAAGTGGTGTTGTCTTATTTTCTCGTGCGGTGGTGTCTTATTTGGATTTGCTTCAACTTCACCGGCCAGCCACGCACCGTGCAGGAGTACGTTCGGGTTGGGGTCCAAGGCCCGGCGTACTTAGGATTTAGACCGGCGGATGGCCTCTCTGTTGAGTTTGAAAGATGGGCTATGAAGTGTCGGATAGCCTCGGTGGAGCGTTCCCTAACAAGGTTCCCGCCACCCTGGAGATCCGTGCGTGTAGCGTAACACAAGTGCACCCCTGCAGGGAAGATTAATCTATTCGAATAGCCGTGTCCACGGTAATAGGACGCTTTATGCTGAAGCTGGATCTTACCACTAGAAACTATTATTATTAAACTGTATGGTTCCGGGTTTTCTTCCTCGCGGGGATGTCGAGGAGGTGAACTCGGAGGCATTGCTAATTATTACAACTTATTATTATACAATGCTGCAGCAACTTCTGCTGCATTGTTACTTTATGTTTTATATAACTGTTGGCTGATTCTTACCTCATGCTGCAAGACATCGTGGGAAGGTGCTAGTCTTCGTTAGGCCTAGCTTCTTACCCTTGCTCTGGGTTTCTGTCTTTCAGTCCACTAAATACAACCTCTTCTTTCCGTTGATACAATGCATAATGCTTAGTAGCGGACGTAAGACTCGCGGGTATACTAGATACTCACCTTCTTTATTTCCTTTACTGTTTTGCCTGATCGGCCGCTGTAGCCGACGTTGGAGCCCAGGAGCAGGAGTACCCCGGAGGCGTCTACTACGACGTCGAGTTCCCCGTTGACCAGGAGTAGTTCGGTGGATCCCAGGCAGGAGGCCTCGCCTTTTCGATCTGTATCTCTGATGTGATTTGTGCTAGCCTTCTTAAGGAAAAACTTGACTAACTATGTCTGTACTCAGATATTATGGCTTGTATGACTTATGTATTCGGGTCCGCGTGACCCCCTCTATTGTAACATATTTGTTTATCCTTTTGTGTTTAGTGTTGTGCTTTGATATTATCACCGTGGCACCCTAATCTCAGTCGTGTACCCTATGTGTATGATTACTGTACACGGTCTGATTTTGGGGGCGTCACAAGGGTTTTCTGGTTTTCTGTCATTGTTCGGTTCAGTCGGTTTTCCATTTTTTAGCCGGTTAACCAGAGAACCATTTACCTTTATTGAGCGTACACTAACCGGTTAACTCCGAAAATGAACACCGTTCCTTCGTTAGTAGCAGGGGCCTGTTCATGATGTGAATTTATTTTTATTCACGGATGAGCCCTTTTTCACAGTTTGCACCCTAGAACCGTTATAGCCGTATCTTTTAAACCATGGGTGATGTTTTTTCCTACGCGCTCGTATTGATCAGTAGTTTATCATAGATTTAACGTTCCACACATTTGCACATATTTGAATTTGAATTTATTCAAATTAAAATTAAAATTTCTGAGGCCGTATCTTTTGTACCGTTGATCCAATTCGATTGATTCCTTTTGCATTGGAACACTCATATCATATACTAGTTGTCCATATCATTATCCACCACACTCAAATATTTCTTGGTCTATTTGAATTCAAATCTAATTCAAAATTCAGCTTGCTATAACTTATGTTTTAGTATTCCTTTACGAGTGATTCTTTTTGGTATATGGGATCACTTGTAAACTTATAGCCGTTGTATTAGCATACCTTTCATGTTGCACTGCCCTTGATCTTTGAACCATAGTTTCTTTAGTTGTAATCTTTTATAGTGACGGTTCTTTATCCATTGACTCACTTGAGTTTAACTTTCACCTATCACCTTCGAGCACATCGACACTTATACCATATCGAGCCTAGTTTTTTGGTTGCTAAACCTTATTGTATTTGATTTGTTGATCGTTTGGTTCCTTTTGGCGTGATTGTTTCTGTGGTATCTTTCATTTACGATAGATTGCTCAGAGTGTGACGAGTAGAGTTATCTGGATTGTGAGAGCGAAGAACTTCATTGAATGTATAAGGCAAGTTACACTTTGACCATACCTCAACCCATATTTTTCATTATGCATGTAGTACTTATCACTCTATGCATGTGTAGGATTACTACTATACTAGAAGGGCAGTGCTCGCTTCGCCGCGTCGTTTATGTTCCTTGATTGTTATGGGTCTTATCATATGTGCTATATTTTTTGTTGTGAAAATTATTTAATGTAATATGGTGTTTGGATGAATCCTTTTTACCGTACGATTATGGGACAACTTCTAATGAGTGCACGTACATAAGAAGGTTAACTATGTTGTTAACCACGTGTGCTATGATGATGTTAAATATATCGTATGCGAAAATTTCTTTGTACCAATCAAGACTCACAACATCCAATCATTTATCAAATTGATGCATCCATTGAGACATGTCACCATATAGTCAAAATCTTGTATCTAATTTTAAATTAAAGACCTCAAATGAATGAGAAAACTTCAAAATTAAACATTTTAGCCAATTGGTCCTTGAAACACCAATTAACCTTGTCTGGATCTGACGTTATAAAGTGGAATATCAAGTTGTTGTGTATGTCGTGGTTAAAAGTTGTTGTAGTGGCATCTACCGATTGAGCCGAATCGACTGATCGCGAACTCAATAATTTTGTACTGCAATAACATTTCGATTGTAAGCTCACAACAAATTCACTATAGCATGAACATACAAATCATATTAAAATTGTCATTCAAATTTTTCAAAAAAGATACATGTTGACAATGTTTTATGTTGGCCATGTCAACTTAAAAAATAAATAAGAGATGTGATAAATTTAATAAAAAAATTATATAGGTAAGGAGTTGACCAAGTCTAATTTGATTACTTAATTGAATGCCATGGCTAATAATTTAAATACATAGCCAAAAGGTTTGACCAAGTTAAAATTGACTACTCAATTGATTCTAAGGACTTTTAACCCTAGGGGCTTTAGTATATTAGAAGATTACTATGTTGCAAACTTGGTAGGATAGCCATATGATCTGATCTTGTATTCATTGTCGCCCTAGTTCGTGATATTATATATTACTATGCTATGTAGATGGGGATTGGCTTGAGAATACATTGAGCTATGTAAGGATTTAATTACTTGACCAACAACCTTAAATAGAATTCACCTCTGGACGGGTAGGATGCATCCTAGAGGTTGCCCCTTGTCTAAGGGCAAGTCCAGGGCTAAATGCTCCCAATGGTTTTGCATGATATGGAGGGAAGGCATCATGGGGTCTTACACCTTATCTAAGGACTGCGCCCATGAGAGTGCACCCTAAGTGGGCGTCGTCCAGGCTCAAAAAGATTGGAAAGACTTAGTGAATAGTAGCGTCCATGTACAACCACTGGCTATATGGGCTCTGGCTTAGTCGAGTAAGTTGTAGGGAGCCTGGCCCTGGTACCTAGAAGATGTAGATATGATAGGTGTATTGTCTACCAAAGAGTGGAGGTGACCTCTTCTGAAGACTTCGTCTCAATCTTCGGGTTGAGTCCAGTGGGTAAAGTGTACAAACCTCTGTAGAGTGTATAAACTAATCATGATTAGCCGTGTCCCCGGTTATGGACAACTTTGAGAAACCAGGCATTACTGTTATTGGATGGTCTTGACAGATGTTTCACCTTAATAAAACTTGGGTGGGAAACTTTAATAAAGGGTATGGGTCGGAATTGGTGTCGCCCAATTCAACCTTATGTAGTCAGATAAACTAAAATTTGACTAATAGGTAGATTGAGGGAAAAATCAGCTTTCTTCAAAATAAAACCATAAACCTTCCTTTGACTTACCTTGCATGTAGTTGTAGTTCTGTTATATCCTTTTTCATGTGGCTTGCCGTACATTCAAATGTACTGACCCGTTGTCGGGATGTAACCTTCGGTGTTGCAGGATTGTATACGACGAGCAAGTGATGCGATGTAGGGTTACGATGTCTATACTCAACTTTGTCAGTGGAGTTGATGGAAGCCACGAAGCTCTTTATTGTCTTTCCGCTGTATTCTATTTGCAAGCTAGCCTTGAGCTATACAGGTATGCTTTATTGTAATACTGGATCTTCAATATAATATTTATGATATGTGGTTTATTCTTGATATTACATCATGTATTGTGTGTTCTAAATATTGATCCAGGGACTAGCAGAGAATGCACGGAGACTTGGATTCCTAGTGAATCGGGTCGTTACATCTTTGGTTACCCCAAGTTGAAGGTTTGGATGTAGTAGCAGCAAATTTCCCTTGCACGAGGACTGTAAGGTTTATCGAATCCAGGAGGACTCCGAGGATCAACAAGAAGGTGTCTGCTGCTCTGGCACTGACAGAAGACGTGGACCTACACACAAAAGCAAATAACTTTGCTCCCAACGAGTTCAGAGAGGTTGTCAATCTCTCCGGTCTTGTTGTTTACAAAGGATCAAAACACAAGCGGGAAATAGTGGTGATTGCAATGGAAAGGAAATAAAAGCAGTAAATATGTGGAGGTGTAAACAATGATAGAAATATGGACCGGGGTCCCATGATGTTCACTAGTGATGTCTCTCTCCCAAAAGACGATAAAACAACTAAGCTGGGTGAACAAATTATAGCTGGGCAATTGACAAAATTATAAATGCACCGCGATGCTAATTATGCTACAAGAAAGTTAGAGGCTCAATCGTATGGGCAGTACGCCAAGACAAGTAGACCGTTTATTCATCAGCATCTACTCACTAATCATACACCTTGAGATATCTATCCAGAACATCTCGCTAGTATTAAGTTGCGAGCCCCACCCAAAGTGTAAACCCAAAGCAACAGACACCTTCATTAACAAACTATGCGTAAGGTAAACAATCCTTTCAACCGCGGTTACAAGCACCGTTGTTTTCTCCCTTGTGGAAACAGCACATCCCCTAGTATCATGTTTCAGTCACTCAAGCTAGACATCTGGGGGCATGAACGCACAATCAAGCATAACGCCCCCTCTTGGAGTTACTATCTACTACTTGGCCAAAGCAATAAAAAGAAATGGAGAACATGCAAGAATTACTCAAGAACAAATATAAAAGGAAAACCAAATATATAACTCATCACGATATGAACATAATCTCATAATCCATCGGATCCCAAGAAGTACATCATAGCAACAACTGAAAGATTACATAGAGGCATTGCTCTTGTAGGGCAGCACACAAGGGCTAAGAATTGAATCAAAAGATTGGAGAGAAGACATGACATAGCTACTGGTCATGGACCCATCGTCCAAGGGGGACTACTCACGGCACATCTAGGAAGCGCTCATGGTGGTGGAGAAATGCTTAGCGGCTTCCCGCCCTTCGTTAGTGAGCCCCAAGTGGAAGGCGTGATGCAGTTTAGCAGTGAGTTTCCCTCGGTGAGGATACCAAGGTTTGTCTCCCGTAGGACTCCGGATATGATAAGTAGGTGTCAGCGGCGCGACTGACATGGACCTGCACACAGACACAGATAACTTTGTTCCCAACGAAGTTCAGAGAGGTTGTCAATCTCTCCGGTCTTGTTGTTCACAAAGGGTAAAACACAAGTGATAATGATAGCAAGTAAAAGCAGAAAAGTAAAGATAGCTTGGAAACAGTAATAAGGATATGGACCGGGATAAGTGATGTTCGCTAGTGATGTTTCTCTCCCAAAAGACGATAAAACTGCTATGCGAGGTAAACAAATTACAGAAAGGAAATTGACAGGATTATGAACGCACCGCAATGCTAACTATGCTACAAAAGAAAGGAAGAGGTTCAAAAGCACGGGCAGTACGCCAAGGTAAGTAGACCGAAATCCATCTGCATCTACTACTAATGATCCACCTTGAGATATCTATCCAGAACATCTCGCTGGTATTAAGTTGCGAGCCCCACCCAAAGTGTAAACCCAAAGCAATAGACAACTGCAATAAAAGAACTTTGCGTAAAGTAAACAATCCTTGTGACCGCGGTCACAAGCACCGTTGTTTTCCCCCTTGTGGCAACAGCACATCCCCTAGACTCATGTTTCTGTCACTCAAGCGTGTCATCAGGGAGGCGTGAACCCACAATCTAGCACAACGCTCCCTCTTGGAGTCACTACCTACTACTTGGCCAAAGCAATAAACAGCAACGGAGAACATGCAAGAATTACTTAGGAACAAAAATATAAAAGATCAAAACCAAATATATTACTCTATCACAATCTGAACACAATCTCATAATCCATCAGATCCGATCAAACTCAACATAGCAATTGCAGAAATATTACAAAGGTGCCTCGATCATGTAGGGCAGCTCACGAGGTCTAAACAATGAACATCAAAGAGGGGAGGAGAACATCACATAGCTACTGGTCACGGACCCATGGTCCAAAAAGAACTACTCACGGGACATCCGGGGAGCATCCATGGTGGAGAGGAGACTCCTGGAGGTCAATCCTCCCTCTGGCAGGGTGCCGAGGAGAGGTCTTCTGGTGCTCCCGATCTTGGAAGAGCGGCGGCTGCGGAACAGAGGCGAGTTCGCGGAATAGGGATCTTGTTCTGGAGTTTTCCCGTGACGGGGGATATATAGGCGAAAGGGGGCAGCCAGAGGTGGGCCAGGGGCACCAGGCGCCCCCATGGTGCGGCCAGGGGTGGGGCCGCGCCGGGTGGCCGCCTGGCCCCCCCTTGGCCCCCCTCTGGCCCCTCCCGGGCTTTACTCGAAGCTTCCGTCACGCTGATTTTTTATCTGAATTTTCCCGAATTTTTCTGGCACTTTTTTATATGGAGGAAAACTGAAATAGAAAAACAGCAGAAAACAGGAACTGGCACTGGGGTGCACTAAGTTAGTAGGTTAGTCCAATTATGATAAAAAATGTATGAAAGGGTATCTAGATCATAGCAATATCACACAAAACATGCATGGAACGAGCAGAAATTATAGATACGTTTGGGACGTATCACCTAGCTTAATTCCTGCTCGTCCTCGAGTAGGTAAATGATAACAAGCATAATTTCTGTGGTGACATGCTAGCAACCATAAAAGAACTTTGAAAAGTAAATCACTCAAGGTTAGATATTCAATTCAAGTCATAACATGCAAGAGTCTATATTAGCATTGAAACAAGTAACAAAAGAACATTAGGTGCAAGAGCTCTCGCTGTCCGTGACTCGAATGTCTCCAAATGGTGTTTGCGTGCAAGAAAGGGGATAGGGAATACGTGAAAAAAGTATTTTTGTTGAGAACTCAATCTACTAAAGTGTCACACTTGGTCTTCTTTGGAATCTTATCTTGACTCGTCCCCAGACCACTAGCCAGGTAAAAGTCAATTTGATCCACTCCTTTTCGACATTTTGAGCACTCATGCAATGGATGAGCGTAAGCACGAGAGTTGACACTTAGGATGGCAAAGAGAGAAATATGGTGGAGGAGGAAGACAAAAAGGATGAGAAAGGCTCACATCAATGAGGACAATCATAGGCAAGAGATGCCACATGATAGATATGATGTGAGGAGTAGGGATTGCCATGCAGCGGGTGTACATACGAGCTAGGAAGCTCTCAAAACTATATGTAAAAAGATCATCTCTATGGAGTACAAGGATATAAAGGGAGTACTAGTGTGGATCTCTCAAAAGGATAGTAGTGTTGCCCCTTTCTCTCTTTTTATTTCTTTTTCTCTTTTTCTATTTTTTTGTATTTTTTTGTGGCCTCAATGGCTCTTTTTATTTAACTCTCATTTGTCCTCTTTGAGATCTTTTAATGTGTCCACTTTAGGATCTTTTCCTCACTTAAGGGCAACACTCTATTTTACAAGAAGGTAGAGGAAATCTTTCACACTTTACAAGGTACTCAAAATCATAAAGATGTAACTAGCATGATGTATGCAATGTATGCCGCTGCCAGTGTAGCAGGAACATGTATGACATGAAGATCAAGTCATGAAGAGGTGGAGGTTGCATGGCAATGCAACTCGGAAAGGCTATGGAAATGCCTTGATAGGCAGGTATGGTGGCTGTTTTGAGGAAAGATATAAGGAGGCTTATGATGACAGAGCGTATCATGCCAAGGGTTTGGATGTACCGGCGAAGGTGGACACCAACTCTCGGAGTGAGAAGAAGGCAATGCACGGCACGTGAAAGGCTAGCAAAATATGGGAAGATGGAAGTGTCAACTCTCAATACTTAAATTAGTCCGAAGAACTCATGCGCTTATTATCGGTAACTCTCAATCTAATGAGAAGGTTCACAAAGAGACAAGTACCCCGAGGAGGAGTGTATGGGGGTTTGGTTATCCTTGCGCATCCTCGACTCATGGTACGTGAGTGTTCTCTGATATTCGACTCCTCAAAAGAGTAGTGATCCATCTAGTAGCTAGAGTTCTCAACTAGTTTTGTAGGTTTTGAAAATAAACACGAATTTCCCAAAATACGACACCTATCACTAATAGGCAAGAGCTCTTGACACCAAAAGTTCAAACATTACTCATGGCAATATCTCAAAACTATTGCAAGCTACTACTAAAATTAAATAGCAACCTTAAGTACCTACTTCTCAAAACAGGACACAACTCAGTGCAACAACCAACTCTCTTTAACAAGATAAACATGAAAACTAAAAAGAGTTCCAGCAACAAACTAAACAAAAGCCAAGGCTCTTGCTAAAGACAAACTAAGACTAAGACTAAACATGGAAGTAGCTATGAAAAGATAAAGAACACACAACAGAAAAAAGATAGGCATGAAGAATCCTATGATGTGTTCTAGTTTTTGAAAGTGGAGCGTGTTTCTCTCCCACACAAAGCAAGAAGGGATCTAACTTGTTATGAACAGCAAGCAAAGCTACAGAAAACCAAAAACAAAACCTAAGAGTGAGACGCTCCAAGCATAGCACTTAACACATGAAGTGATAAAAATATAGTGAGACGAAGGACGAACTGATGATTGTTGATGGAGAAGGGGATGCACAGGGGAATCCCCAAGCTTGAGCGCTTGACACTCCTGGATCTTCTTTCATCATCTTCCATCGCACACTTGAAAACTCCCTTCATACATAACTCATCATAAGCTGATTAGAGAGGTTAGTACCCTTAATAAATAATTTTTCTCCACTGGATATAAATGATTTTCTTGAAGAGCTACTGTTTCTCAAGAGTGCCAACAAAAATTTGCAAAGAAAAAGCAAGCTTAAGGTTTGCAAAAGTTAGGAGAGACAAAACATGGCAGAATCTGTGAAAAACAGAACAGCAGATAGTAAAGAATTTTTTAGGGGCACTTCTGCAACTCAAATCAAAAAACTCAGAACATACGGAAGTGTCGTAATTGTATAGATCATACTGTGTAAAAAATTCAGCTCAAAAAGATGAACTGGGATTTTTCTGGAATATTTCTGGTCACGAGGACAGAATCTGTTTTCTGGACAGCATGTCACAACTTTTACTTCCCTTGTCGTATGAGGCTATAACTTGGCACAAAGTTGAAAAACAAAGATACAATGATGTTGCTACAGAAGTAAAAATCATCAAGACACAACAAAAGCAAAAATAAAAACCTAAATTCGTTGCGGGCTGCCTCCCAAAAGCGCTTCATTAAAGCCATTAGCTAGGCATAAAGATTATAGAAGATGCTCTCACAAGAATAAGAATTTTGAACCAAAAGAGAGCATCGAGAAGCAAAATGTGAAACACATTTAAGCCTAACCCACTTCCTATGCATAGGCATCTTGTAAGAAAATAAATCAAAGAAGCACAAAGTGACATGCAAAGGAAGGTAGAACAAGAACAACTTCAAAACTTTCAACATGAAGAGAGGTGTTTTTGTAACATGGAAGTTTCTAGAACCAAACGTTCCTCTCTCAAAGTAATTTTCAGTAGCATCATGATCAAAATCAAGAATATAACTATCACATAAATCATATTGTTCATGACCTACAAGCACACGTGTATTATTTTCAACACGGTTTTTAGGATCATAAGATAAATGCAACCCATCACATTGAGCTTTGATAAGAGAAAAATTCTCCGGAGTTGGAGATTTCAAAAGGATAATAGGGACATCAAGTGTGGGTGCAATGGCAACAATTTCATGCTTGACGTAAGGAACTATAGCAAGTTCATCTTCGCAAGCATAATCCATAGTGGCATCTTGGCCATCAACAAAGCAAGTATCAAAATTTTCAGAAAGGGAAGTATCAAGTGCGTCCTTGGAATCATAAGATTCCTCTTCATAGCAATCATTAGCCTCTTCTTGGGCAGAAAGCATTCTATTTTTAAAATCCTCAATATAAGCATTGGAAGTATAATTCTCAAAGCAATAAGCAAGAACAGCAAAGTTTTCAGACTCGAAAATAGTATCGGGATACTTTTCAATCAAAGAAGCAATCTCATAGGCACCTTTAAAAGCAACAAACTCTTCAATCTTTTCAACATCAAAGTAATCATAAACACCTTTAGCATAAGAAGATAAGATCTCATTTTCATTAAACTCACATTGGAAAGGGAGGTGTTTATGATCTATATTAGAACAACAAGTAAAATCATGAATGTGGCACAAAAGTTTAGCATGGCAATAAGAAACATGTATTTGATCCCATAAGTGTTTCCCTTTCTGAGATAGGCGGTGCCACGTATAATGAGCATGCTCATCCAATGATTTTCCCTCAACCAAGTTGGTTGGGTTTTTAGCACGAGCACAAATTGATCGAAGACGATCCAAGTGAAACATGTCCATCCTACCATATTTGGGTGGTTCATCACCCATGGTGAAGATAGCATCAATAGGTATTTTTGGTATTTTTGATAACGGACACAAAGATAAAAACTGAAAGGTAAACTAACAAGACTAAAAAAAACAAAGGTAAAGGGTAGTGTGCAACTCCCCTATCTTAGCACTCGGAGTCCCCGGCAACGGCGCCAGAAATTCTCTTTCTTAGCGGCTTCCCGCCCTTCGTTGGTGAGCCCCAAGTGGAAGGCGTGATGCAGTTTAGAAGTGAGTTTCCCTCGGTGAGGATACCAAGGTTTGTCTCCCGTAGGACTCCGGATATGATAAGTAGGTGTCAGCGGCGCGACTGACGTGGACCTGCACACAGACACAGATAACTTTGTTCCCAACGAAGTTCAGAGAGGTTGTCAATCTCTCCGGTCTTGTTGTTCACAAAGGGTAAAACACAAGTGATAATGATAGCAAGTAAAAGCAGAAAATTAAAGATAGCTTGGAAAAAGTAATAAGGATATGGACCGGGATACGTGATGTTCGCTAGTGATGTCTCTCTCCCAAAAGACGATAAAACTGCTATGCGAGGTAAACAAATTACAGAAAGGCAATTGACAGGATTATGAACGCACCACAATGCTAACTATGCTACAAAAGAAAGGAAGAGGTTCAAAAGCACGGGCAGTACGCCAAGGTAAGTAGACCGAAATCCATCTGCATCTACTACTAATCATCCACCTTGAGATATCTATCCAGAACATCTCGCTGGTATTAAGTTGCGAGCCCCACCCAAAGTGTAAACCCAAAGCAACAGACAACTGCAATAAAATAACTTTGCGTAAAGTAAACAATCCTTGTGACCGCAGTCACAAGCACCGTTGTTTTCCTCCTTGTGGCAACAACACATCCCCTATACTCATGTTTCTGTCACTCAAGCTTGTCATCAGGGAGGCATGAACCCACAATCTAGCACAACGCTCCCTCTTGGAGTCACTACCTACTACTTGGCCAAAGCAATAAACAGCAACGGAGAACATGCAAGAATTACTTAGGAACAAAAATATAAAAGATCAAAACCAAATATATTACTCTATCACAATCTGAACATAATCTCATAATCCATCAGATCCGATCAAACTCAACATAGCAATTGCAGAAATATTACAAAGGTGCCTCGATCATGTAGGGCAGCTCACGAGGTCTAAACAATGAACATCAAAGAGGGGAGGAGAACATCACATAGCTACTGGTCACGGACCCATGGTCCAAGAAGAACTACTCAAGGGACATCCGGGGAGCATCCATGGTGGAGAGGAGACTCCCGGAGGTCAATCCTCCCTCTGGCAGGGTGCCGGGGAGAGGTCTTCTGGTGCTCCCGATCTTGGAAGCGCGGCGGCTGCGGAACAGAGGCGAGTTCGCGGAATAGGGATCTTGTTCTGGAGTTTTCCCGTGATGGGGGATATATAGGCGAAAGGGGGCAGCCAGAGGTGGGCCAGGGGCCCCCCTGACGCGGCCAGGGGTGGGGCCGCGCCGGGTGGCCGCCTGGCCCCCCCTTGGCCCCCCTCTGGCCCCTCCCGGGCTTTTCTCGAAGCTTCCATCACGCTGATTTTTATCTGAATTTTCCCGAATTTTTCTGGCACTTTTTATATGGGGGAAAACTGAAATAGAAAAACAACAGAAAACAGGAACTGGCAGTGGGGTGCACTGAGTTAGTAGGTTAGTGAAATTATGATAAAAAATGTATGAAAGTGTATCTAGATCATAGAAATATCACACAAAACATGCATGGAACGAGAAGAAATTATAGATACGTTTTGGACGTATCAAGAAGCTCCCGAAGATCAACACTCCCTTCGACAGGGTCCCGGGATGAGGTCTTCTAGCGATCCCGATCTTGAGATCACGGCGGCAGGACAGTGGCGAATTTCGAGATGCGGGCTCTTTCTTCAGGGTTTCTATACCGAGGAGTAAATATAGGACGAAGGAGGGCACCAGGGGGTCCCACCCATCTAGGCGGTCTCCTGGCGCGGCCAGGGTTTGGGTCGCGCCCCCTGGCCGCCTGGGAGGGGTGGCCCCCGTCTGGCTCTCCTTCGGGCCTTTTGAGTTTTCTGGAACACTGATTTTTTTATATTTTTCTTGGAATTGTTTTGGCACTGTAAATATGGGTATAAACCTACAATTCACAGACATCAGCAGACAGAAACTTGCACTAGGTGCACTGAGTTAGTAGGTTAGTCCAAATATGTGTAAAAATGTATGAAAGTGTAGAAAAACACATAGCAATGTCACCCAAATAAGCATGGAGCAAGCAGAAATTATAGATACCTTTGGGACGTATCATCGTCTTGCAATTTGGGAGGTGGTTAGCCAGTTGATCGATGTAAGGTTGCATCTCACTTTTCGGTCTTCCGGACAAGGACTGTGGGATTCCCAGATACTTCATCGGGAGCACTCACACTTGGCAGTTGAGCCCACACGTCGTATCACTGTAAACCTCCTTTTTGCATCTGATTGGCGAAGCCGAGCTTTTAACCATTGTACAATATAGGCCCGAGGCTCCACCAAACATGTCAAGCAGTGCAATCACCGCTTTTCTTCCTCCACCACTGACCAGATTAACATCATAAGACCATCAACATATATGTTGATAGCCTATATCAAACTCCCCAATGAGATAATGGGTCAAAAAGATTTTCTTCTTTCGCCTTGCAAAACAACGAGGTAATGACATCCATAGCAGCCACAAACAACAACGGGGATAGTGGACCCCCTTCCTAAAACCCCGTCCATGCTAGAACTTCTCTCTTAGAGCGCCATTGATAAGTACACGGGAGCTAGTAGTAGATAGTAGCAGCGATAGCTTCCACAACCATCGATCACTGAAAGCACGGTCTTTCAGAACCTTCAGCAAGAACGACCAGTGTACTAAATCAAAGGATTTCTCTATATCGATCTTGAGCATCCAGGCTTCAATCTTGCAGTGATGAAAATCATAGATATAGTGTTGGGCATCATGTAATTATCGGTGATACAACATGATCGGTAAATAGTATTTTTTCCTAACTAGAGTACACCCAAGCCCAAGATCACATTTCCAAGGAAGGAGTCATCTATGTCGGTCACCTTGGAAAAAATGGTTTCGTCAACGATATGTTGGAGATATGCTCTAGAGGCAAATAATAAATCATGTTTATTATCGTATTTCATTATGTTCATAAAATTTTTCTACCATGATATAACTATACCAGTAGGAAACAATAATACACGTGTGGTATGTAAACAAACTAGAGTTCCTAGTTAGCGTCTATAAAAAGTAGCTCATGTGGCAACCGATGATCGAGGTTTCACGACCATGGACATTTATGTAAATTGAAAATAGGATCACCGTCATTGGGAGAATGGTATGATGAACATACCCAACATAAGACTTGCAACATGATCAAGTCACAAAGTTCATCATTGCAGTAATTAGGAAACACAGTAACCTACTCCTTAGACCATGAGATCATATCTAATCACTATTTCTGAAGACTGCCTTGATTGTATCAACCGTCACACAGTAATAGGGGTGATCATAAAGGTGTCTCTCAGGTATTCCGAAGGAATATGTTAAGGCATATTGATGATCCGCAAAATATAGGGGATCACATCAGTCTTCGAGTTATAATGTTCGAGGTGTGGGAGTGTCCGACATGAGTAGGAATGTCTGACTTTACAGGTGTAGCCAACGAGCAGATTTCTAGGGTTACTATATAAGGGCTCATTCTTCTATCTTGGAAAAGTGACAAACACAACTCCATTCCCCATTGATCCCAAAAGCTCAAATCTTCGATTCCTCCCACTCTAGCCAACTGATTAACACCATCTTCGGGGATGAGCAAGAGGAACACTCGATCTATACTTTCATCCAAACAAATCCCTATTTAATTGTGAGCTTGTTAGATCCTAGCAAGCCTTGTTACTTTTGGGTGTTGGAGCATCCCAGAGTTTGTGGTGACTTTGGAGCCATATCCATTGTGGTGAAACTTCGTGGTGATGTTGAGAGCCTCCAATTGAGTTTTGGAGTTCGCCCCTTCCTTGTTTGTAAGAATTTTGTGTGTCGCCTTCAAGACAAGCTTTAGTGGATTCATGACACCTTGCGTTTGTGCGAGGGTGTGAGAAGAATGAGGTGGTCCTTCTGACTTCTTGGGAGCATTGTGCCTCCACAGCTCTCCAACAAAAACATACTTTGCGCAATAGGAAGAACTTCGCTCAACATATCCTTGTGTCCACTTTCAATTATATATTCCTTTACATTCAAGTTGCTTGCATTAGATTTTTAGTTTATCGTATATGTTTGCTTGTGTTTAGTGCTTATGATATAGGTTGTTTACCTAGTTGCATATGTAGACAACATATTTTTTCTTGAGCTTCAATTTGATAGTAGAAGTAAAAAAACTATTAGTTGTCTATTTACCCTTTCTAGTTTACATTCCAAAAGTATGTATCATGGAAGCATCTAGGAGCGACTCTAGCAGATATGCTAAGTGAGATGACCGCAAAATCCAGAAGCGGGTCGCTGCAAAATGGTTATGCAACACGAAACACAACATGACATAATAGATACGCCATAGTCACACGCTATAATTACAAATTTGAAGACATATTGTTTTGCGGAACAAATAATAGCTGAAACATCACAGAAGCAGAGAAACACTAAAATAAAACCTCATGGGAGGTCACCGGAGCTCCCTTGAAAATGCATGAGGTTGTCGCTACTCAAGGATCGCTGTTGAAGTGATGTCTACTCACGCTTATATTCTTGTAGACTATGTTGGGCCTCCAAGCGCAAAGGTTTGTAGGACAGCAGCAATTTCCCTCAAGTGGATGACCTAAGGTTTATCGAACTCAGGGAAGTAGAGGTTGAAGATGGTCTCTCTCAAGCAACCCTGCAATTATGATATAAGAAGCCTCTTGTGTCCCCAACACACCTAATACAACTAGGAGTTGTATAGGTGCACTAGTTCGGCGAAGAGATGGTAAAATATGGGTGATAGGTGTGGCAAAGCAAGGTAATATAAATCTGTAATTAAAATTACAGCAAGGTAGCAAGTAGTAAACGTGAGCACAAACGGTATTGCAAGGGTGGAAACAAGGCCTAGGCTTCATACTTTCACTAGTGGCAACTCCCAACAACCTTAACATAGTCTAATCACATGATATTTCCACTAAAATATGCATTGAAGACGTACTCGGAGCTCATTCCTTTGTGGTCAAGAGAGGACGAGAATTGTGTAGGGCTACAAAAGCACACCTTAGAGTTCGTAGTTCTCATCTACGAATTTCTCAATGTCACCGCGGCCATCCAAAGAGAGTACTACAATCACCACACCATATCTCAAGGATAGTCAAAGACAAGCACCAAGAGACTCTCAATCTTGAATCCACACACAAAAGAGGAAATCACTCATGAAAATATTCTTCTAATCCATGTCCAATAGACCGCTGTCACCTTGGTCTCGGGGATTATACTAGATAAAGACAAGTGAGTGCATCAAATCCAATACATAGAAGAAGGGGAAACAGCATGGGATCATCCTAGATTAACATAGCCTATGATCACAATCAAGATCACATCATGGGGGAGTGAATTGACCACATAGCTACTGTACAAACCTCAGCCCCGAGGAGGAACTACTCCCGCATCATGGAGGGAGGAAGAAACGTCGATGGAGATGAATCCGGGGGCACTTCCCCGTTCGGCAGGGTGCCGACACAGGAATTCTGGTCCCCCGATGCTTGTTGGCGATGGCGGGCGGAGATTGGAATTGCTTCTAGAGAAAAGGGTTCGGGAATCAGGGTTTTCGCGTTGGGAGTAAAAATAAGGGCCAAGTGGGGCAGCCAGGGGGCCACCAGGGAGTGCAGGCGGCCTCCGGGCGTGACCCCACTCTAGGCCTCGTCCCCTGGCCGCCTAGACTCCTGGTGAGGGCCCTCTGGCCCCCCTTCGTGCGTCTGGAAGCTTCCGGATCGCTGATTTTTTATATATTTTTCCCGGAATTTTTCTGGCACTTTAAGTAATGGGAAAACTGAAATACAAAAACTGGCACTGTGGTGCACTGAGTTAATAGGTTAGTGCAAGTATGATCAAAAGTGTATCAAAAGCATAGCAATATCACCCAAAACATGCATGGAGCAAGCATAAATTATAGATACGTCTGGGATGTATCACAAAGCGGCCGAAAACAAGTTTGTACCGCTCGACGACGAGGTTGTACGACTCTTGGGCGATGGTGTGGCATTCCGATCCTATGTGTCATCTTCACCATGTATCACGGCATTGACAGCGACCCATAGTGGAATGTCAGCGTGAACAACGTCAGTGGTGTACGGGAGGACGTAGCAGCTAAGCTGCACGAACCGCTCCCAAGCGTGATTGGACGATGGGTCGCTGATGTTGCAGAAGAAGCGCAATCCGGGTAGGGGCTCGGGACTGGCACGCCCGCCGTCAGAGCCTCCATTATCGCCACGCCCGAGACCTCCTCGGGAACCAGCCGTCATCTAATTCATCATCAGAATTTGCTAGTCTAGACGACAAGAAAAGAAATAATGGTGGCGGCGAGGGGAATGGATGACAGAAGGGAATCCTAAATCTCCATCGCACCATCGATATAGAAGTCGAAGCGGTGTTTTGCGGGCCTTCGCAAAAAAATTACGGGCCGAGAGAATTACGCATGTATGCTCTGGACCGAAACTTTATCTGTCCACCAAATAATTCACAGGAATAACTTTGAATATCGTCTGTTGGATGAAACCGATCCAACGGTTGAGATGTGGCAAATCCGAGTAGTCTTGGTCGTTGGATATTCTCTCCATCACATTACCATTTTGCCATGTGTACTAATCCAGAAGGTTCCACACGTATGCTTATGCATAATCCTGGAAATAAAGACATTTTTCTTTCATTCTAGACTCTTTCATACTTCAGTTCTTCAAGTGTTTCTCTGTTAAGGAATAATAATTCATGTTTATTCTATCATTTACGTTTTAGAATATGTACCTAACACGTACACTTCTCATTTGTTCTACACATTTCCATAATTCAGTTCTCCCATGTGTTTTTTTAAGAATTGATATGTATTTTTATTTTGTTTTGTTCTGTTTTGGTTCAAAGCTAATACAACATCTTTCCAAAGTCTAACTTTCTTTGCAAATGGAATACTCAACTGTTTTCATGTATTTCACATGAGGTTTATGTAGTATATACCACACAGCCATCAAATATTATATCATTATATTTTGTTTTAAATGACATGGGTGATGATTTTAAATTTTATTTGTGTGTGATTCTAAATAATATTGTTGCCTATTATAATATGATATGTTGATACTCCCTCCATCCTTGAAAGAATCTTCTTTCAACTTTGTTAAAAAGTCAAGTTTTTTCAACTTTGACCACGATTATATAAAAATGCATCAATATTTATACCCCCAAATTAATACCATTAGATTCACTATGAAGTATATTTTTATCATATAACTATTTAGTTTCATAAGTATTATTTTTTTGTGTAAAATTGATGAAAATTTAAAATAGTTTGATTCTCCAAAAAAAATCTGAAGTACACTCTTCAAAGGACGGAGGAAATACTCCCTCCATTCCAATTTATAGTGCGCCCACGCTTTCCGAGGTGCAACTTTGATCGTAAATTTGACCAACAAGACTAATTGCGGCGGAAGTAAAAATTATACCACTGAAAAGATGAAAAGGTGAATTTTCACTGGTATAATTTTTGTTCTCGCCGCAATTAGTTTTGTTGGTCAAATTTACGGTTAAAGTTGCAACACGGAAACCGAAGACCCACTATAAATTAGAATGGAGGGAGTATTGTTAACACTTCACTCTCACATGCAAGGCACATAACTTACTAGTATATACAAGTCAACGATAAAATGGTGCATCTCCTAGAGTAACACCGGGTATTTTCCCATGGTCGAATTGCAGCACGCCAATGGATCATGTCGTACAGTTCTCGTATAGTATAAATAAATACTATCTTATACTTTCATGGTATCAAAATATAAGACATTTTCTAGTTCAAGTTTAAACTAAAAAGTAACTTATATTTTGGCACAAAAGTAATTCTGTGACCGTGACCGGCAACATTCGTGTATACCCATGCAAAACAATAAAAACATTCGTGTATACGACTACAAAAAAGTCCTATGAGCACAAGGGCAGTTTCGGTACACCTGAAAAATATATAAAAGGAGCCCCTGTGCTGTCGCTGTCCACAGAGAAGAGGGAGATTCCAGAGGCTTCCAGAGTTGAACCGAAGCTTCTCCACGCTTCTCTTCTCCACCTGTCCACCCAGTCCCTCTCCCGATCGAGCTCATATATCTCCCGCCACCACGCACTCGTTTCACTACGACCACAAGGCCAATTGCACGGTGAGTGAGATTGATTCCTCAGCAGCAGCACAGAGGTACAGCGATTGGATTAGTGCCTGGCACCTAAGTGAGCGCGATGGTGGTGCTCATGGAGTACGCCCCCGGCGCCGGGGTGACGATGAAGAGGAAGGGCGAGGAGGAGCCGGGGCTGTTCACGTCCCCCGGCGACAGCGACGGCCACGGTGTTCCGCTTTACTGCCGCGCGACCAAGATGAGGCGGCTGGAGAGTGCCAGCATCGGCCACGATGTGCCGGCGGCGGTGAGCGTTGCGACTGAGGGCGACGTGATGATGGCGGAGGAGCCGCCCGCGCCGTCGCTTGGGGCCGCGGAAGGGGAGAAGATGGCTGTGGTGGTGTACGGCGACCAGGCCGTCGACGCCGCGCGAGCTGGCGGCCCGCCCGGACTTCTCGGCCAGTGGCGGTTCCGTCCGTGGGCGCCCCTGAGCGCCGGCGCGGAGTGGATCCGTGACATGCTGCGCGAGGCGGACGGCCGCACGGTGCGGGCGGTGCTGTCCAGCGCCCAGGAAGAGGGCGGCGCCGACCAGGCCCTGGTCCCTTGGGCGGCGGCACACGTGCCGGCGGAGACGAATCGGGTGTCCATGGCCGCGGAGACGGTGGACGGGGAAGAGGACGCCGAGGGAACGGCAGCGATGGATGTCGAGGAGGGGGAGGAGGGACATCGTCAGACCCAAGCGGTCGGGGCCGGCTGCGGTGAGGGGTACCTATGCCGGTGGCCGCAGCACTGCTTGCCGCCGCCTCCGTTGCCGGCGATGCGCCGGGCGAGCCCGGCTCTGTGGTCGTGGTGAACCAGGCGTGGATGTACACGATTACCACCTACGGAATTCATCTTTGCCAATCGGTGCGTGTCGCGTCGATATGTTCGTTCAAATCGGATTTATATTGCTTTAGCACCATCATCTTTTCGATTATTTGCTCCTGAAATTCTATGGCACTAGATAATACCCCGCGTTGATATGTCAGTATGCAATACTGTAGAGATTCATGTGGTGTATTCTTAGAGGACATATAGGAAGATGTGGAAATTCTAACTAACATTTTTTGGGGGAAAAAATCTATTACCTCCGACCCATATTAATGTACACAACTTTGTCTAGATTCGTATATATCTAGTTAAGTATTTAGACTAGATGCATGTGTATCTGGACAAACTTAAGTACATTAATATGGATCGGAGTGAGTATTTAGACTAGATGCATGTGTATCTGGACAAACTTAAGTATTTAGACTAGATGCATGTGTATCTGGACAAACTTAAGTACATTAATGTGTATCTGGAGTAACTAACTTTAAATATCCATATTAAAATAATTAATGTAAATAAATTTGGTATACTGTAGAAAGCTAGATGAGCTACCAGAAGAATATAATTTACTTGGGCGCAATGATGAGGAGTTGATTGTACCACCAACAAATATACAACAAACATGACGGTAAAATTTAAATTACCTAAATGGATAACCAAATTCCATACATTACGAATCAATTTACATGAATGATTTCTGGTAGAGAGATATCATTTCAGATCTTAGAATGTAAGTATAAATAGTAAAAATAATTTTACTAACAAAATACACCAGAATAGTAAAAATAATTTTACTAACCCGAAAGACAACCTACAAATACCTAATAATACACTATGTTTGGTAAACCTGTATGTACACTTCGATCTATATAAGTCAGCACCAGTTTGGGCATCACCTTTATATGTTACTTTTAAGGAGACATAGGGTAGCTGATGCAAAAGAAAAATGACCTTCGTACATGAATGTAAGAATAATATAACTATAGATTGCAATAATAATAATAATAATGTGGGCATAAGGACTTGGTAGTTTGAGTATTAGCGCTGTTTTTTCGATACTGCAAGCTTCTTGGAGTACTTAATAAATATGGCTGGCCTGCTTCGGTTTGGATCAAACAACTCGTCAACGGACATTAGGAAAGAATCAGCTCAGATGACAGATAAAGCAATAATAGAAGTATAAATCAAAGCTGCTATAAACAAAATTAGTAACTGTATGGATCGTGAACCATGGAAGTACTGCCATTCAATCCAAATGTCCAATAGATAATGGTTCAGGATCCAGCAGCAATTACATAAATAATCAAAATCACCATGAGACTGTAATAGTGACCATAGATTAGGGAACTAAGAGAAAACATAAATTGGGAACAACATATACTTGCTAAATCTTCATAGGAATATCAATATAATGGATATAGATGACTGATGTGCAATGCTATTGTATGTCTGATTTTAAGCTCTACAGAATGATCAAATGAGTTGTACAGAAATTGACGCGTGTCGTTGTACTGAAGGTTCTTGGGGCCTTCATGAACCTCAATAACTTCTATTAAGTTGTATATACATGTGGCAGTTCTCAGCATAAGCCACTGGGATTGGTCGAGCAATTAAAATCAGTGGTGATGATAGGTGGTGTGGTACGCTTGGACATCCACGACCTCGTTGAACAGAGCAAACCTGTGAAAGAAAATCTGGGACATGACAGATCTTATAAACGGAAGAGTTCAGGAAAAATATTTATCAGAAATGTGATCAACTAATGGAGTAATGGTTGTCAACCTTAACACTGTTGTAACAAAGTGGCTTATATGGAGTCAATCTAGATGGAAAAATACAATAACCCATAGGTGTGACTCATAACTCAAACCTTTTCCAGTCTCTGAACATACTCAAGGAAGGCCAAAAAACAAAAAACAAATGAACATGCCAAAGTGCAGATTATAGTAAAGAAGCAACAAAGTACAGGAAATCTGGGAGGAGTGATAAAAAAGAACCTGCTACAGAGGACAATTGAAAGGGGTCACAATTCAGAAGAGATGGCGAGGAACATGAATCTATCCTAGCCAACATATGTGGCACCAAGAGGAAATGTGTTTCAACAATAGGGACCTCAAATTCGTCCCCTCAAGTTCCTTGATTTTCATATAACATGTTACTTTGGTACCTTGCCATTGGCCTCTTTGGATTGTTGTCCTTGCCTCCCTTATCTCCCCGAAGGACAAGTGAAGATAGATCTGCTTCCAAGGTGCCCCTAAATGAAAACCATCATGTTAATCTCCCTCCCTGATCTATGGAGAACTGAGGTGCCGAATAGATTAGGAATGTAGAAACACAAATCTCTCACCTGGAAACCTCATGAGCTGCTCGACCTAGGCATCTGCTTAAACTCTGGGAGGCGAGACCGACCGGGGACCCATAGTATACTCCAAGGCGGAACACCATACCCGAAGAAATTGCTCACCTATAAACCTCATGGTCTACTCCTAGGAGCCATCGAGACTGAATCGGGGTACTCCTTCATAAGTAGGGAGAACGAAATCCATTTGTTTCCATACTGCTAAATGGTAATGGGAGGTAGATGAATGTCATTCAATGGGGAATCAATAGTGGGAGAGTAATTATCGTCAAGAAGATGGAGAGTTGCCGTGCATGAAACTGAAGGACCTGCTATGGGTAATACGGGGAGATGGACTGTTCCACAACTTTGATGGGGGAAGGAATACATAATCAGGAAGAGCATGGATGAAACCTCTTTGACCCGTACATGGAAGATTGATTCACTGGTTTTGCAAAGTGGATGATGACGTGGACAGTGTGCATGATAAGAGAATAGGTTGTAGTGGGGAGCAACTTCTTAAGAATGTTAGATTTGGGATCCGTTTCAAGAGGGCGGGTGATTTGCGCCGGTCGACCGGACTAAGGCCGCGCTTGGTTGGTCGTTTTGCAGCGAGTTACACGGGTAAGATTTACACTTGTAATTAAAATCAGCGCCCTTTCATCCGCGCGATTGGTTAGTCGTTTTTTATCCGTAAAGTTTACACCCGTTTTCCACTTACACCCTTTAGATCCTGAAAGAACGGGCAGTTTGGTGCTTCCACCTGCAAAAACGAAACACCCCTGTCGCCCTCCGTTTCTTTTCCATTCGGATTTTGCGCGTGCCCAGTTTAATACGGGCGGAAGAGGTTACAGGTGGAAAAATAATACATCCCTAAAACAACGATCCAAGCGGGCTCTAAGGGGAAAAATATTTGTACGGTTGTAGAAAACAAGTTACAACAAAAAAACTATTTTTTGCAACTGGTTGCAACAAAATTCGCATACTAGCACTTTGTTAATAGAAAACCCACCTGTGATGGAATGCCATCAAAGATCAAGTTTGTTTTCTTGTTAAAGATAAATATTTTTTCGATGAGCGAAGGCGTTTATAATGATCTCGTTAAATCTCAATACTCGTCGAATTAAAAAATCAGTGTATCATCATCTCCTTCTGCATGGAGCAATCTGCAGACCTGAGATGGCTCAAGGCGGCTGCTTGGGCGCCTGTGAAGGCGGCGGCCTCGGCGGCGCGTTGCCCCCTCCCGCCGCCGACCTCGTTGTGGCCGACCTGGGCCGAGCGGCACCTCAGAGCCCTCGCCCCTCGGTTGCAGCGACGCCGACCTAGGCTCCCTCCCCCGCTCCGTTTCGGTGGGCTGACGCCGAGGACGCCATGGTGGAGTCGGGTAGGCGGGAGGTCCCCGTCTCCCTCGCCCCGCCCCAATTCGGCCTGTTCCTGGCCGTGCGCGCCTCGTCCCCAGCCGGCGGGCCGTCCCCTCGCCGACTCCGGCGCGGTACCTCTGATAGGACATATTTCCCCATGATTGGTTTTAGTGATTGATGACAACACATTTGCGGTTTAACCGTGTGCCTTGAGTATTTCAGATAACTTAAGCCATGACACAAGACGGTTATCATCCCCTCAGTTGATGGAATGACGGAGTTTCCCTCTCGGATTATTTTTTTGGTGGTTGAGTCGTAGGAAATCCGTACTATTAAGAGGGGATCCGCGGTGATATGATGGGTGGAATCATCACACTACACTTTTCTCTGCACCCACATATCTTCTTGGCGCCTTCGGAGGAGTCAGTATACGAGGCCATTCCAGCCTGGGTCTGCTGGGGCGGTAGTACCGCTTGGAATGCGGTAGTACCGCTCGTGCGGTAGTACCGCACCCGCTGCGGTAGTCGCGGTACGGTAGTACGGCAGTCTAGTGCCGCAACCACTACCGCAAGCGTACTGACTGAGCGGTAGTGGGGACGGCACTAGAGTGCGGTACTACGGTACCACGATAGTACCGCACCCAGCACGGTAGTACCGCGCTACGGTAGTACGGCAGGCTAGTACCGTAACCACTACCGCAAGCGCACTGACTAAAGCGGTAGTGGGCACGACACTAGGCTGCGGTACTATGGCAGCGCGGTAGTACCGCGCTACGGTAGTACGGCAGGCTAGTACCGTAACCACTACCGCAAGCGCACTGACTAAAGCGGTAGTGGGCACGGCACTAGGTTGCGGTACTACGGCAGCGCGGTAGTACCGCACCCACTGCGGTAGTACCGCGCCACGGTAGTACCGCTCTAGAGCGGTAGTACCGTGGTTGGTGGGGGTCCAACGACTGTTTAATGCGTCCCCTATAAAAGGGGGTCTTCTTTTCCAAGGAGAGGTACCTCATTTATTGCTGCTCCTCCATTGACGCCCAAAGCTTATTCTTGCCCGATCTCCCTCCCTAGCCATCAAAACTTGTTGATTCTCTAGGGTTTGGAAGAGGAGGCCCCGATCTACATTTCCACCAAAGGATATCTGATTCCCCCCATTATTCCCTTGTGGATCTTGTTACTCTTGGGTGCGTTGGTGCCCTAGACGGAAGAGGTCACCTCGGAGCCACATTCCATTGTGGTGAAGCTCCGTGGTTTGTTGGGAGCCTCCAATTAAGTTGTGGAGATTGCCCCAACCTTTTATTGTAAAGGTTCAGTTGCCACCTTCAAGGCCACCGCGTAGTGGTTCACGACATCTTGCATTGGTAAGAGCGTGAGGAGAATAGGGTGGCCCTCGTTGGCCTTCGTGTGAGCATTGTGCTCCACACCCTCTCCAAACGGAGACGTACTTCTCGAGAGAGAAGGAACTCCGGTAACATATCCTTGTCTCCGTGTTCCCTCTACCTTTACTTTGCAATTTACTTTTCATTGCTTATATCTTGCTTGATTTCTTGTTGCAGTTGTTAAGTTGTCATATAGGATCTCACCTAGTTGCATATCTAGACAACTTACTTTTCTTGTTGAGCCTAAACTTATTAAGAAGTCATAAAAATTGTTATTCGCCTATTCACCCCCCTCTAGTCGACATTCCGATCCTTTGAATTGGTATCAGAGCCTCGTCTCTTATTAAGGGCTTTACCGCCTTAAGAGGATGGCGACGGAGGGGAAAGACAAAGACGTTGCGTTGGTAGGTACTTCGGCCAATCCCTCCTTGGGGGAAAGTCCAAGTACCGCGGGACTCACTAACACGTCTTTGAGGGATGACACAACCACCGTCTCTAGACATGAGTATAATGACGACATGTCCGCCATAAAAGCTCAAATGAATGAAATGACCCAATTTCTTAGAGCTCTCATGTCTAAGGCTCCCGAGGGGGGCAACACCGTCACCACACCCAACACTCAAACGTTGGGAGGAGGAGAGTCGGTCTCTCAATTTCGTGATGATGGTAGGAATGGCAACCCTTTCATCCCCCTTCGTGGGAATGGAGCGGGTGTCAATTCCGCGGTTGCCCCCCCCCCCCCGAGCTATCACCCTTTACCTCTTCCCGAGCCTCATTTTGCACATGCAGGAACAACACCTATCCTTAACAAAGATGAGTATCCTATATGGGCATACCGTATGAAGAGGCACTTGAAGGGGTCATCGGAGGAATTGTGGCGAATTATCCAAGAAGGCTTTCATCCATATGATCGCCACAACATGACTCCAAGAGAATACCGTGACAACTTCATCAACAGTCATGCTCTAGTTGTCATTGGGAATGGTTTGAAGCCCGAGCAAGAAAATCTTGTAAGAAAGTGTGAAACGGCCAAGGAGTGTTGGGATCTCCTTGAAAGGACACTCATGGGAAGTGCAAGTATTAGAAGCTCCAAATTTGACAAGGTCCAAGACCAAGCCGATAACTTTGTCAGAAATGAAGGAGAGTCTTCCGAGGATGTTCATCGAAGGTTGGTTGCTCTTGCCAATGATATGACGGATCATGGAAGCAAGGACACCGATGATGATTGGGTCAAAAGGAAGTTCATCTCGGCTATGCTTCTCTATAAGGAGCATCTCACTCAAGTCATTCGTCAAAGACCGGATTTCCGTGACTTGACTTCCAACCAAGTCTTGGATGAATTTGTGGCCATGGAGATTTTGAATGACACGGCCAAGACGAAGATAACACGCCATGGAGGTCCTAAGATGCAATCCCTCTCCTTGAAGGCAAAGGAAGTTCATTTTGAGGAAGATGTTGATGAAGAGGATGTCGGTCCGGAAGACACCAAGTATGCTTACAATGAGCACATGGCTCTTGCACCAAGACAATTTTGGAGCAACAAGAAGAACTTCAAGTCCAACACTAGTAGCTTCAAGCCCAAGGGACAAAGAATAAGAACTTGCTTCAATTGTGGAAATGTGAGTCATTTCGTTGCGGATTTTCCATATGAGAAGAGAGAAGATCATGGTGGCAAGCTCATCCGGAAGGACAAGTCCAAGTCACCGTTGATCAAGAATTTTGTGAAGAAGAAGCCACAACGTGTGTTGGTGGCTCATGAAGAATACTTCTCCGATGATGAGGATGATGAAGAAGGTGGTGAGATTGTGGCAACCGCCACCGCCGCCATCGCCATGGAGTCTCCCTCATCGTCTTCGCTTTTCAACTCCCCCAACGAAAATCCTCACATCATCCACAAGTGTCTCATGGCGAAGACCACTTCGGTAACTCCTCCACTTAAACCATTTACTCCCACTAACCCATCTTTGTTGGATTGTGTGGAGGATAATGAGGAGCCCAAGGTTCAAGAAGGAAATGAGTTTGAGCTTTTCATGAGCAAACTCAAAGGTGAGGCCAAGAGACACTTTGTGGCTCTCTTGGAGCAATTAGGTGGAGCTCATGCCCACATTGAGGAACTTGAGGAGTCCATCACCGAGTTGCAAGGTCATAGTCGAGACTATGCGGATGAGATAGGAGAGCTATCTCAATCTCTTGACGAAGAGCGTGAGCTTAAGTTGTCTCTCGAGGAGACATATGCTAGTGATACCTCTAAGCTCAAAGTTGATCTTAAACATGCTAATGCCATTGCTTGTGACCTAAAGACTAAAAATGATGAACTTGTGGAGGCTCATGAGAGACTTCTTGTGGATCATGAGAAAGTTGAAAAGGACCACAAGTCCTTAAAACACGAACTCATGGTTCTCAAGAAAGCACATGAGGAAACCTCCATTAAACTCACTAAAGAGAATAATACTTTTTCTCCTATTCTTATGATAGAGAAACCTAGTTCCACTAATCCTTGTTGTGAGCATATCCCTCTTATTGAGGAAAACGCTAGGTTGAAGGCACAACTAGAGAAGGGACTTGTTTCTTGCATCCAAGGAGAAAAGAATCTCAATGATCTCTTGAGTTCCCAAAAGGAGGTGATTGACAAGGAAGGAATTGGGTTTGGTGCTAGTTCATCCAAAAAGAAGAACAAGAAAAGGAAGAACAAGAAGAAGAAAGGAAAATCTCCCCCTCCCACAAAAGATGTAGCATTCGTGAAGGAAGGGGAGAAGCCTCAAGAGAAAGTGGCAAAGGTCAATGAGGGTGGTGTTGCCAAAAGGGGTGATGCCATCCCCAATGACTTTTCCGGACCAACTAATCCTTCTTATGCTCTTTGTTGCACTAACAATGGGCATGTCTATGCCAAATTTATTGGTTCTTATGATGAATATATTGCTTGGTCTATTTGGGTCCCTAAGACCCTTGTTATTAACGCGAGAGGACCCATTCGTGAATGGGTACCTAAAACCAAGCATTGATTCCATGTAGGTGGCGGCTTCCGGTGGTGGCTCATGGATACTTGATAGCGGGGCTACAAGTCATATGACCGGAAGCAAGGACATGTTGGTGGACATTGACTATGGACCATCTCGAACCACCCGTGTCCAATTTGGTGATGCAAACACGTCTAAGGTATTGGGTCTCGGTAAAGTAATAATTTCTCCGGACTCGTCCATTGAGAAAGTATTACTCGTTGAGACTTGTGCCTTTAATTTACTCTCCGTTCGTCAACTTGCTATGATGGGTCTTTGTACCTTCTTTGATAAAGACATGGTCACCTTGATGTGGAGCAAAACTCTTAAAGTAGTCTTTGTTGGACACGTGGAGGACGGTATGTATGTGGTGGACTTCTCCAAAGTTCTCACCAAAACCGCCATGTGTCTAATGGCTAAAGTTGATGTGGGATGGCTTTGGCACCGCCGACTAGCCCATGTCAATATGAGATCTTTGCAAACACTCCTCAACGGTGATCATGTTGTGGGACTAACAAATGTTAGTTTTGCCAAAGATCGTGCTTGTAGGGCTTGTATTGAAGGAAAGATTCACGAGAAGAAACATCCCGTCAAGAATATCATCTCCACCAAGAGGCCGTTGGAGCTCCTTCACATGGATCTCTTCGGGCCTCCATCCTATGATAGTCTTGGCGGAAGGAAGTATTGTTTGGTGATTGTGGATGACTATTCAAGATACACATGGGTTTATTTCTTCAAGAGGAAGAGTGAGACTCAACAAACCGTCATCGAGTTTGCCAATGAAGCTCAACGACAACATAACTCAAAGATATTGGCTATTAGAAGTGACAACGGCACCGAGTTCAAGAACTATACCTTGGATGAATTTCTTGGTGATGAGGGGATCAAACATCAATATTCCGCTGCTTATACCCCTCAACAAAATGGTGTTGCGGAGAGAAAGAATCGCACTTTAATTGATGCGGCAAGGACAATGATGGCGGAGTTCAAAAGTCCCTACAACTTTTGGGAGGAAGCCATCAACACCGCTTGTCATGCTACCAATCGTCTTTATCTCCGCAAGATCTTGAACAAGACTCCATATGAAATCCTTACCGGGAAGAAGCCCAACATCAAGTACTTCCGGGTCTTCGGGTGTAAGTGTTTCATTCTTAAAAAGGGTGCCCGTCTGTCTAAGTTTGAGTCTAAGGCAATTGAGGGCATATTTGTTGGGTATGCTTCAAACTCTCACGCGTATAGAGTCTACAACAAGTCTTCCGGGCTTGTTGAATAATCTAGTAACGTGGAGTTTGACGAACATCATGGCTCCCAAGTGGGGCAAAGTGATCTTAATGATGTAGGTGATGAAATTCCTCTGGAAGCCATAAAAAGAATGGGTGTGGGATTTTTCCTACCCATTGAGGAACCCCTTGTGGCGGAAGGAGAAGGACAATGCTCTACTCAAGTGGAGCCATCACCTCCTCAAGATCAACAAGCCAACCAAGAACAAGATGAAGGCCCTCTCGTTACCGAACAAGATCAAGGTCAAGATCACATCAATGTTGAGGGTGTCGCACCCAATGATGACTAAGATCAAGTTCAAGTTCAAGGACAAACTCAAGATGTTGAGCAAGTCCTTGTTGATGCTCCCTCTTCCGAAGATGTTCCTCTCGAGCCATCTCAAGAGGCCATGGAGGAAGAAAGAGCACGTCGAGCACTCAAGATTGCATCCCGGTTAAAGTCTCAAGATCTCTTGGTGGATCAAGTGCTCGGAAGCATCAAGAAAGGGGTAACAACTCGTAGTCAATTGAGAAACTTTTGTGCCCATAATGCGTTTGTTTCTTGTGTTGAACCCCAAAAGGTTTTTGAGGCGCTTGAAGACCCGGATTGGCTTGAGGCCATGCATGATGAGCTCAACAACTTCAAGCGCAACAAGGTGTGGTCATTAGTGGAGAGACCCAAAGGTGATCATAATGTCATTGGGACCAAGTGGATCTTCAAGAACAAGCAAGATGCTAATGGTGTTGTCATAAGGAACAAGGCAAGGTTGGTGGCACAAGGTTTTTCCCAAGTCGAAGGTATTGACTACGGTGAAACTTTTTCCCCTGTGGCTCGCCTTGAGTCCATTCGTATAGCTCTTGCTTATGCTTCTCATCATAACTTCAAGCTATATCAAATGGATGTGAAGAGTGCTTTTCTTAATGGTCCCATTAATGAGTTGGTATATGTCAAGCAACCCCCCGGGTTCGAGGACCCCAATTTCCCTAATCATGTCTATAAACTCGACAAGGCGCTTTATGGCCTAAAACAAGCCCCAAGAGCTTGGTATGATCGCCTTACCGAGTTCTTAGTCGATTATGGGTTTCAAATTGGGCAAATCGATCCCACTATTTTTACTAAGAGGGTTGGTGGGCAATTGTTCATATGCCAACTATATGTTGATGACATTATCTTTGGTTCGGTTAACCAATCTTTTAATGAAGAATTTTCTAAGCTAATGACCAACAAGTTTGAGATGTCCATGATGGGAGAGTTGGAGTTCTTCCTCGGCTTTGAAGTGAAGCAATTATCTAGAGGAACCTTCATCAACCAAGCCAAATACACTCAAGACATGCTCAAGAGGTTCAAGTATGATGGTCTTAAAGGAGCCAAGACCCCCATGCCACTCAAGTGTCAACTTGACCTCGACCCGAACGACAAAGAGGTAGACCAAAGGGAGTATCGTTCCATGATCGGTTCCTTGCTTTACCTTTGTGCATCTAGGCCGGATATCATGTTGAGTGTGGGTATGTGTGCAAGATTTCAAGCCGCACCAAAGGAGAGCCACGTGGTGGCTGTCAAGAGAATCTTTCGATATTTGGTTCATACCCCAAACTTTGGCTTGTGGTATCCTAAGGGTTCAAGCTTCAATCTCATTGGCTACACAGATTCGGATTGGGCGGGAGACAAAGTGGAGAGGATGTCCACTTCCGGAGGATGTCAATTCCTTGGTAGGTCTTTGGTGAGTTGGTCATCCAAGAAGCAAAATTGTCTATCTCTCTCAACTACCGAAGCCGAGTATATTGCTGCCGCAAGTTGTTGTGCTCAATTATTGTGGATGAGGCAAACTTTAAAGGATTATGGTGTCACTTGTGACAAAGTGCCTCTATTATGTGACAATGAAAGTGCTATCAAGATTGCCTACAACCCCGTTCAACATAGCAAGACGAAGCATATTGAAATTCGACATCATTTCATTCGAGACCATGTGAAGCGGGGTGATATTGATCTTTCATATGTGGGCACCGGAGATCAACTTGCAGATATTTTCACCAAGCCTTTGGATGAAGCAAGATTCCGAGAGTTAAGGCATGAGCTAAATATCATTGATTCGAGTAATGCGGTTTGAAGACTTGGCACACATACCCCATCTCAACAAGGTATCTAGCTTGGATGTAGGCATGGACATAGGGGGAGTGTTGCTTAATTAATGGGCAACCAGTACACCTATTATGCATAAAGAGAAACAATTCTTTCACTATGGTCACTTTCGGCGGCCTTTCTAGGTCACCCAAGGTGATAACGGTGCTTCAAAGAAGAGCATTGGCCATGAACCCAAGATACATCTTTGTGGTGTCATACCAAATAAGCTCAAACATGGTGGCTTTGGCCACCGCCCCTCTTCGTTGGAGAGTGTTTGTGTTCTTGTGTCCGTTTTTTTTTGTTTTGCGTTTTGGTCACTTCAAGATTGCTCTCTTATTCGTGTGCTCCTTGATCATGAAGTGACCCTTCCCAGTCGTGTTTTATCTTGTCTCCATCCTAAGCCTTTCCCCCCTTTAGCCGTCGCGCAAAAGTCCTCCTTGTTTGCAACCTTGGCTGAGTTTTCTGCTTCCTGCGGTACTACCGCCCGGGGAAGCGGTACTACCGCGCCCAGTGCGGTACTACCGCAGTCTCGGGGAGAGTCAAAACCGAAGGGGTACGGGAAGTTGTTCCCATACCCCCAGTCAATTTCCCCTTCTCTCCTCTCTCGAAGCAGCAAGGCTCTCCCGCGACGCCCTCCCCGGAGTGCCGCATCCGTGCTCCCCCTCCATGTTCTCCTCCGGTGGGATCGATCCCCACCTCCCCCGTGTGCCATGGATCCCGGTATTGCCCTGTTTCTCCCTCGTGTTGGCTCGTGTTCTTGAGCTTTTGTGTTTAGGGCAATGCTTTTAGATCCACTAGGTTTTTGGCTATTCCTAGGCATTTTGAGGACATGGAAGGATTTCTAGATAGGCATAGAGTAGATTTGTTGGTGTGGTTGTGATTTGTGGAGGCACGGTAGTACCGGATCTCAGATCCATGGTCTCAGCTGTCTGCACGGTACTACCGCAGTGTTACTGCGGTACTACCGCTCGAGCGGTACTACCGTAGTACCCTACGGTACTACCATGGAGCGGTACTACCGCATTAACCACGGTACTACCGTACCTCCAGAACCTGCAACCTGTATAACCTTCTCTGCTTTATTATTCATCTCCTGGACTTTTGCATCTCATCCTCTTGTTCTTTTCGTGTCTGTCTGTTTTGGGTTTGGTCAGGTGGTGGCTCTCGTTCGCACTTGAAGCGCAAGGCTCCAGCCACTGGCAAAGCACCATACAGTTCAATGAAGAAGACCGCTCACCGAGAGAAGCCGAAGAGGAAGCCAGTGGTCGAGCTCCCTCTGCCAGAGTACCGGGACTACCGTAGGGTCAATCCCTACATGCAGCCTCGTGATCCATCCTTGATGAAGTCCAAGTTCTGGAACAAGGAGCAGCGTGATGTCTTCTACTTGCTCATATCTGACAGGAAGAACAAGTTTGTGCCCAATGTGAAGTCCGTCAGTCTGGCATACATGGAGCAGCATATGGACTACTTTGTTGATGCTCTTGCTCTGGTGGATCAGTTTGGACTTCGCCACATCATTTCCTTCAACAACCCTTTTGACGCTGATCTCGTGGCCCAGTTCTTCGCCACCGTCTTCTTCCATAATGATGCTGATAGAAACATCACCTGCATGTGTGATGATGATGTTCTCACCTGCAAGTGGAAGGTATTCATGGATCTTCTGCAGGTCCCCTACACCACTGCCGATGAGCCGGTGGGGCTGCGTCCTCACACCTCTGCCCCTGCTAAGAAGAAGGGTGAGTTGGCCCCCTATCAGACTTCTGTTGTCTACTATGATGCGAAGGGCAACGAGAAGCACAAGTTGATGCTCACCCCGTTTCTGGATATTATGCACCGGATTTTCCGGACCTCTCTGTTCCCTCGGGTTGGCGATCTGGACAAGATCCATAGCTACTTGGTCAACATGATTCTTCTCTGCCAGGAGTACAGGGGGACGGCGATGACTCTGGATATCTTCTCGATCATGTATGAGGAGCTCTACACTATAGTTATGGAGCGCAAGGTCCCTATCTATGGGCCTTACCTTCAGCTATTGTTTGAGAAGGTCTGGAGTGACACTTATGAGGATCCTCTTCGGCTGGGGCATCTTACCAGGCATGAGGTGGTGCAGCTGCGGATTAAGGCCAACTGGGCTGGTGGTGAGGCTGTTGCTCAGGGTTCCCCAGTTGCTTCTGATGCGGAGATGGCTGATGAGGAGGGTGGAGCTGGTGATGCCGATGAGCCTACGGCTGGAGGTGGCAGCGTCCGCCGCACTCGCTCTGGTACGAGCTTTGGTGGAAGTGGGAGGTCTTCCTCCCAGGACTTGGAGCAGCCGGGTTGGGAGGCTAAGCTCACTCGCAAGGTGAAGAAGTTGTTCTGCATGCAGTCTCACATGCAGCACAGGATGTATCAGGCTCACAAGAGGGAGAAGGAAAACCGCCAGCGTCAGAAGCTGTTCTACAGGCACTAAGGCATGGAAGTGCAGTCCGGATCTGAAGGGAAGATTACTGAAGAGGATGAATGGATCTACCAGTTCAGCACATGGGAGATTGACGAGGACACTGCCGGCACGTCTGCTTCTGCTCCACCTGCTGATGAGACTGTTGAGGATCCTGCTGAGGAGTATGAGGCGGGATCTTCGGATGAGTCTGATGATGGTGATGACGATTATCAAGCGGAGGAGTAGTCCACCACCGTGGGGCGTTACGTCACTCTCTTCCTTTTTGGCGTCTCGATGCCAAAGGGGGAGAGAGTTTAGGACCTCGATTTGCTTTCTTTCAGGGTTGTTGAGTCACAAGTGTGTTTCTGTGTTGCCTTTGCCTCCACTTGTGAACTCCGTGTGTTTTCTTTCGTTGTTCGTTTTCCTTGTGAGACCTTCGTGAAGTATGGTGTGAGACATACGCTACCCTTTTCTTAAAGTACTTTATATGTTGCTTATGCTATGCTTGTGCTAATTCTCGCTCATAGAATTGTTGTTGGTAGCTTGTGTGGCATGGTAGATAAAATATAGGGGTAGTGTCCATTCTAATGTGTGCACCATGCAATCCAAAGGCTAATCTCAAAGGGTGCACACATCTAGGGGGAGCTAGCCTATATTTTGTGGCTCCATGCCATATGTTTCATTCCCTATTATCTTTTTGGGCAAATCGGTTGTTGTCATCAATACACCAAAAAGGGGGAGATTGATATGGCATATTTCCCCATGATTGGTTTTAGTGATTGATGAAAACACATTTGCGGTTTAACCGTGTGCCTTGAGTATTTCAGATAACTTAAGCCATGACACAAGACGGTTATCATCCCCTCAGTTGATGGAACGTGAAGACGGAGTTTCCCTCTCGAATTCTTTTTTTGGTGGTTGAGTCGTAGGAAATCCGTACTATTAAGAGGGGATCCGCGGTGATATGATGGGTGGAATCATCGCACTACACTTTTCTCTGCACCCACATATCTTCTTGGCGCCTTCGGAGGAGTCAGTATAGGAGGCCATTCCAGCCTGGGTCTGCTGGGGCGGTAGTACCGCTTGGAGTGCGGTAGTACCGCGGTACGGTAGTACGGCAGTCTAGTGCCGCAACCACTACCACAAGCGTACTGACTGAGCGGTAGTGGGGACGGCACTAGAGTGCGGTACTACGGCAGCGCGGTAGTACCGCACCCAGCGCGGTAGTACCGCGCTACGGTAGTACGGCAGGCTAGTACCGTAACCACTACCGCAAGCGCACTGACTAAAGCGGTAGTGGGCACGGCACTAGGCTGCGGTACTACGGCAGCGCGGTAGTACCGCACCCAGCGCGGTAGTACCGCGCTACGGTAGTATGGCAGGCTAGTACCGTAACCACTACCGCAAGCGCACTGACTAAAGCGGTAGTGGGCACGGCACTAGGCTGCGGTACTACGGCAGCGCGGTAGTACCGCACCCACTGCGGTAGTACCGCGCCACGGTAGTACCGCTCTAAGAGCGGTAGTACCGTGGTTGGTGGGGGTCCAACGGCTGTTTAATGCGCCCCCTATAAAAGGGGGTCTTCTTCTCCAAGGAGAGGTACCTCATTTATTGCTGCTCCTCCATTGACACCCAAAGCTTATTCTTGCCCGATCTCCCTCCCTAGCCATCAAAACTTGTTGATTCTCTAGGGTTTGGAAGAGGAGGACCCGATCTACATTTCCACCAAAGGATATCTGATTCCCCCCATTATTCCCTTGTGGATCTTGTTACTCTTGGGTGCGTTGGTGCCCTAGACGGAAGAGGTCACCTCGGAGCCACATTCCATTGTGGTGAAGCTCCGTGGTTTGTTGGGAGCCTCCAATTAAGTTGTGGAGATTGCCCCAACCTTGTATTGTAAAGGTTCGGTTGCCACCTTCAAGGCCACCGCGTAGTGGTTCTTGGCATCTTGCATTGGTAAGAGCGTGAGGAGAATAGGGTGGCCCTCGTTGGCCTTCGTGTGAGCATTGTGCTCCACACCCTCTCCAAACGGAGACGTACTTCTCGAGAGAGAAGGAACTCCGGTAACATATCCTTGTCTCTGTGTTCCCTCTACGTTTACTTTGATATTTACTTTTCATTGCTTATATCTTTCTTGATTTCTTGTTGCAGTTGTTAAGTTGTCATATAGGATCTCACCTAGTTGCATATCTAGACAACTTACTTTTCTTGTTGAGCCTAAACTTATTAAGAAGTCATACAAATTGTTAGTCGCCTATTCACCCCCCCCTCTAGTCGACATTCCGATCCTTTCAACCTCCCCCGTCACGAAGCCCTCCGGCGGCTGGTGCGGGAGGCGTCGGGACTGGAGGAGGCGATTCTGCAGAAGGGGACACCCCACCTCGGCGGCTCCCAGGACGGTTGTGTAGATGGAAACCACTCCCGTGGAGGCCTGCTAGCTGCTGGTGCCGTGCCGGCTGCCAGGCGACTCGCCGACGGCGGAGGCCCTGGTCACCCTCCCCTGTCCTTGGAGAGAACGAACTCTACCGTGGACGGGGCCGGGGCGTGCTGCTGGGCTGGGCCGTGTGCCCTTGCCCTCTCCGTCCTGGCGTGTGGCGGACGGTGGCCCGCGCGGTAGCCGCCCTTTAACCGTGGGCTGGGCCGGCCCAACTCTGGCGGAGGCGCAGGCTGCGTCCCAGATGATCGTGGCCAAGGCCAACCGGGCCTGGCTTCTCGCCCCGGCCGACCCTGAGCGTTGGATCTGGATCCAGCGGATCTCGGGCCCCTTTGGGCCCCTCCTTCCCAGCGTCGAGGGGAGATGTCCAGCGCCATAGTTCCCATGCCCTAACCCTCCCCCGCGCCGCCCTCGCCCCCTTGCCGCCGCCGCCTGCCTCTCCCGGACCTTCGCCGCCGTTGTCATGGCACGGGAGTCCGGCGACGGCTCTGCGCCCCAAGCGGCCCCACCCCCTCCTTTTCCTCGTCGGCGCTGCCTCCTCGCGCACCCCCTTCGGCCTACCCTCCCTCGGGCTTGGGAAATTCCCCGCCGCCAGCCTCGTCTCGCAGCCGCTCGCCGGCGCCGACGGCTCGCCACGACCGTGGCGGCCCTGACCTGCCCGCACGTGACCAGCATGGTGGCAACCGGGCGGTATACCGACCCCCACCCCAGCGACATTCGGCAGCTCGAGGAGGCTCGCCATCGGGTTGCTGAGCTGGAGCGTGAGGCGGCCCTGCGCCAGGAGCTGGTGGCTGCGGACCAATCGGCGGCGGATAACCGGAGGCCGGAGCGCCGCCCAGCGTCCCCCTCCCGTCGGCTGGAGGGTCGCAGCGACCGTTCCTCGAGTTGGAGGTACGACCGGGCTTCCCACCATTGCCGTGACCGGGAGGTGCGGGCCCCTTCCGACCGGGAGGAGACGAGGGCTGGCTCTAGGCACCCCGGTGGCTCGCCACCACCAAGGTACTCCCCCCATGCCGTTCTGCGGACGCCCCCGATCCCATGGGCCCGAAGAAGAAGAAACCCAAGAAGAAGAAGATGCCCGCTACACGCTCGGATATGGATGGCGGGGCTCGCCCCCCGGTGGATCCTCGGCCATCTGCGACCGTGGCCACCTCTGACGACCTCCCGCCCCGGGGCAAGGGGCGAGGCCGCCTTCGCTCCGACTAGATGTGCTTCAACTGTGGGGTGGCCGGTCACTTCCGGTTCGAGTGCGAGGCCCCTCCCCGCTGCCCCATGGTGCTGGAGTTCCTCGGGCACGGGGTGGATGGTGGCTTTTACTTCATCGACATGGATTTGGCGGAGATCCCCACCCCACCCCACCCCACCAGGCCATCATCACCCTGGTCCCGGACCAGGCCCCTCCTCTGGCGATGGATGTCACTGCGGCGGTCATTCGCGCCGAGCTCTGCGACTACATCGGCGACTACATCGGCGACTACATCGGCTCTTCGTTCTCTTGGGTCGTCAAGGAGCTCACCCCTTCCTCCTTCGCGGTCCCCTTCCCCTTGGCGGAGATGTTACGCATGTGCTCCCGCTCTGGGGTGATCACCCTTCCCATCAATGGTATCAAGGTCACCATTAATAAGGCATCGGGGGACCCGCTGGTGACCGCCAGGCTCTACCGCGTGTGGCTCTTCATCCATGGCATTCCTAAGGAGGCTAAGAAGGCTCACATCATCAAGGCAGTCTCTGAAGCGGCGGGCAAGGTTGTGAGCGTCGACCTGGACTCACTCCCTGGAGATGGCCCGACAACAAATCCAGATCCTTTGCCCGGACCCCTACAAGCTGGATGGGTTGTCCCTCCCCCCGTTCTTCTTCGGCACCGTCGGGCGGACTCTTCGCCTCTACCTCGACATGGATGCCCTGGAGGCCATGCCTGAGGGATCCCTTCCCCCTCCACCTGCACCGCCCAAAGGGTCTGATGATGAGAGCGACTCTGAGACCGAGGAGAGTCGGGAGGGGGACCCGGCAAGAGACCGAGAGGACCGGAGGTCCCTTCGCCCGTCCCCTCTATCCTCATGTGGCTCCATCGCCGCTGTCAAGGGTAGCCGGCAGCTCCCCCGGTCCTCCTCGGCCCCCCTGGCTAAGGGGCCCGGTGACCTGGCGTCGCTTGATCGCGCCGTCGAGGATGATGACGAAGATGGCTCTCTCAGTGTGGTGATGGAGGTCCTTGCACCCTCATCTCCTCGCTCCCCGGGTGTGGTCTACTACGACCTGCCCCCTGAGTCGCCCTGCCCCTCCCCGGCTCCGGCGTCTCCTCCCATGACCTGCTCCAACTCCCCGTGTACAGCCGTTGCCGCACATCCTCACCGGCTCGCAGTGCTCTCCTCAGTGCCCGGCTGGGCACCTCAGGCGGAGACGGGTCGATACCGACGCCGACGACCGCGGAGCGGGCGGCCTCTCGTGCTGCGGCACGCAACCTGGACACTGGTACGTCTCTCCCCTCCCCCTCCCTTCGTTCCTCTGTCTCTAGGTTTACGATTCTTGGTGACGTCCCTTTGGGCCACCTCAGCAACCTGGCGGATGACTGCGGTATTGTGTTCCGAGGGGAAAAAGGTCCTAGAACTGAACAGATTGCTGCTATCCAAGCGAAGGAGTGCTTCGAGGGTGCGCTGGCTGCGGCACGTGCCCAACAAGAGGCGGCGCGGCAGCAGGCCATCCCGATGGAGGAACCTATGCATAGAGAGCATGGTCCCTCCACCTCTCAGGATCCCTCCCCGGGGGAGCCGATCCCACCTACGGGACCGCTCCCTCCTATTCGGTCAACCCTCGCTGGGGGCGAGACTTCCGTTTTGCCTCCACCTTGAAAGGGCATGTGCCCTTATGTTTGGTCTTGGTAATTGATGACAATCGTTATGGACTAATGGTTTCCTTGAGTTATACTTTAAGGTTTGTCCATAGGCAACGCTTGAAGATCATATGGTGGCTTCAAGGTTGTAGGATGAAGATTTCGTGTTGACCAAGGTGTTCTTCATGGAGCTATCCAAAGATTGGTCAAGGTGATGTGTGCAAGGTCAAGAGGAGCATCACGAAGATATCATATGCTTGGACCTTGCCGACCATTTGGTGATAATGGTTTTGTGAAGATATGCCTAAAAGAGGCTCATCCATAATGGAGTATGGGGGAGCAATTTACTAGTCTTCATCGAGCCGGCGCAACCAAGAAAGGTGTTCCAACTTGAGGCGGACATGATCATCATCGTCAAGCTCAAGCGGATTATGTGCAAGAAAAAGGTTTGACCTTTATAGGTTTCTAGTTTACCGGTCTCATGGTGGTAGTTAGGAGATCAGGTTATAGGCTAGGCCGCATCATTCGTGGAGAGCTCAAACCTTTGCATCCTCGGCATCATATTTATTGGTTCTTGTTTGGTTTTTCTCTTTGTGAGTGTTGGAGCTTGAGTTCGTATTCATTACAAGCCCTTCTTCATCGAAAACGTATTTCATATACATCTACTTTTGTGTTTTCGATGTTGGTGTCTTTGTCGGCTCTTATCTTGTGAAGGTTTCACCTTCTACCTTGTTGGCATTCTAACATTTTCATGATTTGCATCATTTATTTTTGTTGATCTTGGGTGGTTCTCTATGTGAGGATCTAGAGCTTTTCCATAGCTTTAAAACAAGCCCAAGATCATCAAAATCGGAGTTCGTATGGAAAAGTTATGCTTGTTTTGGCCGTGCTGTTTTTTCCTGTGAGGTAGTACCGCCCGGTAGAGTGGTAGTACCGCTCCAGAAGTACTACCGTGGTTAGTACCGCATCCACTACCGTATTCCTACTGGATAGGGCGGTAGTGGGACACGATACTGAGCCCGGTAGTACCGTAGGGCGGTAGTACCGCTCCAGTTGAGGTAGTACCGCTCCACGGTAGTACTGCTCGGTGTGCGGTAGTACCGTGTTGGTGGGCTTCCAACGGTTGGATCCGTGGGGACCTATAAAAGGGGGTCTTCTTCTTCCTTTGTCCTCACCGGTTTTGTGCAAGTTCTTCCCCCCATTGTTGACCTCTTGGAGCTTGCTTACTCTCTTCCCCTCCTATGATTCTTGCTCCTTTTTGAGGGAAAAGAGAGAGGAGGTCTAGATCCACATTCTCCACCAAGCCATCTCTCCTTTAAGTGAGGGGAACCTTGTGGATCTAGATCTTGGAGTTCTTGGTGTTCTCCTTGTTCTTCCTCTAATATTCCTCCATAGCTTTTGTTGCTTTGGTGGGATTTGAGAGTTGGGGATTTGAGCACTTCGTGTGCTCTTGCCATTGCATTTGGTGCATCGGTTTGAGTTCTCTCCGAGGATTCTTTGTAGTGAGTGAAGTTGAGAAGATAGCTACTGTTGAGTGCTTTGGAACTCTAGATCTTGTACCTCGTGGGTGCGTTGGCACCTAGAGGCTTGTTGGTGCAGAGCTCAATCATTGTGGTGGAAAGCTTCGGGACGCTCCGGGAGCCTCCAATTCGGTTGTGGAGATTGCCCCGAGCATTTGTATGGGTTCGGTAACCGCGCCCAAGGGTTGCCATTTGTACGGGTTCGGTGACCGCCCTCAAGTGTCCTAATAGTGGAATCACGACATCTTGCATTGGTAAGAGCGTGAGGAGAAATAGGGTGGCCCTCGTTGGCTTTGTGTGAGCATTGTGCTCCTCACCCTCTCCAAACGGAGACGTACTTCTCGCAAGAGAAGGAACTTCGGTAACAAATCCTTGTCTCCATCGACTCCACTTGCGGTTATCTCTACCTTTACTTTGAGCAAGCTTATTACATTGTTTATCTTATGCTTTCTCATATTCTTGTACTTTGCTTGTCCCATAGGTTGTTCTTCTAGTCAACCTTTTTACTTGTGAACCTACTTTGTGATAGCCTTAGTGCTCTTGTTTTATTTCTTGCTATCACATAGTTGTTTATCTTGCTTAGTATAAGTTGTTGGTGCACATAGTTGAGCCTAGCTTATTTAGGTTTCTTGCTTGGCAAATTAAACGTTAAGTTTTATTCCGCATTTGTTCAAGCCGAAACCGTAATTATTTTAAGTGCCTATTCACCCCCCTCTAGGCGACATCCACGTCCTTTCACACCTCCACCGAGGCGCCGCGGTCGACCCCTGAAGGTGGGTGTACTTACCGGAGAACCGGGTGCCCCTTGTGCGCTGCCAACCGTCACCCCACAGACGGGTATCCGTGGCCGCACCCGGTCTAAATCATCCCACCCCCCGGATACCCCCGGGGGTGGGCATCCGTGGATGCACCCGCTCTAAGTCGTCCCAGCCCTCGACCTCCGGTAGGGCTCGTCCGACTCCATGCACGAGTCCTCCAAGGTTGCTCGATGAAGCTCCTCTGCTGGAACATACGGGGGTTTGGTCAGCTAGGCCGCCGAAGGCAGCTGATCAACTACATCCGGGACGAGGTGATTGAAATCGTCGGCCTTCAAGAGAAGATTAGACAAGAGTTCTCCATCCAGGAATTGGAGGGGCTCTCCCCCACTAAATTCTCCTGGCAATGGCTCCCTGCAAAGGGTCATTCGGGAGCTATTTTGATGGGTATAAAAAACAAGAAGTCCGAGATCGAAGACATGGACCGCGACGAGTTCTTCCTTAGCATGACCATAACTGATAGGACCTCCCATTTCTGTTGGGAGGTCATCATTGTCTATGGTCCGGCTGAGCATAGTAGGTCCGCCGCCTTCCGAGCCGAGCTGCGGGCGAAAGTCGCCCGATGCCCCACACCGGTGGTGGTGGCCGGGGATTTTAATCTGATCCGATCCTCTGAGGAGAAGAGCTCTGAGCGCGTTGAAGTCCCCCGGATGCGGGCTTTTAACACGTGCATCGCCGACCTCGCCCTTAGAGAGGTTACCCGCGTGGGGGGACGGTACACCTGGTCTAATAACCAGCAGAACCCTATTCGTAGTGTTCTGGATAGGGTCCTCGTCTCCATTGAGTGGGAGATGAAGTTCCCTCTGTGCTCTCTGCACCTGGTCACTCGCATCTGCTCTGATCACTCCCCCCTTTTGTTGAATACGGGGGAGGGCACCCCCACCCCGGCCCGTCGCTTCCACTTTGGGGACTCATGGCTGCTCCAACCGGGGTTCATCGATGCGGTCAAGGATCGCTGGGCGGCCGCATGCGCCTTCCCTATCCGCCTATATTTTGGCGTGGACCGGTGGCACCATTGCGCAAAGGATGTGCGCTAGTTCATGCGAGGCTGGGGCGCGAACCTCGTGATACGTCCAAAACGTATCTATATTTTCTGCTTGCTCCATGCATGTTTTGTGTGATATTGCTATGATCTAGATACACTTTCATACACTTTTGATCATATTTGGACTAACCTATTAACTCAGTGCACCACAGTGCCAGTTCCTGTTTTCTGCTGTTTTTCTATTTCAGTTTTCCCCCATATAAAAAGTGCTCCAAAAATTCGGGAAAATTCAGATAAAAAATCAGCGTGGAGGAAGCTTCGCGAAGAGCCCGAGTGGGGCCATAGGGGAGCCAGGGGTGGCCCAGGCGACCACCCGGCGGCGCCCCTGGTCCACCTCTGGCTGTCCCCCTTCGCCTATATATTCCCCGTGACGTGAAACCCTCAGGACGAGAACCGTTTTTCGCGATCTCTCCTCTGTTCCGCCGCCGCCGCGCTTCCGAGATCGGGAGCACCAGAAGACCTTTTCCCGGCACCCTGCCGGAGGGAGGGCCGACCTCCGGGAGTCTCCTCTCTACCATGGATGCTTCCCGGATGTCTCGTGAGTAGTTTTCCTTGGACCATGGGTCCGTGATCAGTAGCTATGTGATGTTCTCCTCCCCTTTTTGTTCTTCATGGTTTAGACCTCGTGAGCTTCCCTACATGATCGAGGAACTTTTGTAATCTTTCTGCTGTTGCTATGCTGAAGCAGATGGGATCTGATGGATTATGAGATTATGTTCAGATTGTGATTGAGTAATATATTTGGTTTTTATCTCTTATAGTTTTGTTCCTAAGTAATTCTTGCATGTTCTCCGTTGCTGTTTATTGCTTTGGCCAAGTAGTAGGTAGTAACCCCAAGAGGGAACATTATGCTCGATTGTGGGTTCATGCCCCCCGATGACACGCTTGAGTGACAAAAACATGAGTCTAGGGGATGTGCTGTTGCCACAAGGGGGAAAACAACGATGCTTGTAACCGTGGTTGCAATGATTGTTTACTTTACGTAAAGTGCTGTTTAATGCAGTTGTCTGTTGCTTTGGGTTTACACTTTGGGTGGGGCTCGCAACTTAATACCAGCGAGATGTTCTGGATAGATATCTCAAGGTGGATGATTAGTAGTAGATGCAGTTGAATTTCGGTCTACTTATTTTGGCGTACTGCCCGTGCTTTTGAGCCTCTTCCTTTCTTTTGTAGCATAGTTAGCATTGCGGTGTGTTCATAATCCTGTCAATTGCCTTTCTGTAATTTGTTTACCTCGCATAGCAGTTTTATCGTCTTTTGGGTGAGAGACATCACTAGCGAACATCACGTATCCCGGTCCATATCCTTATTACTGTTTCCACGCTCATTTACTTTTCCGCTTTTACTTTCAATTGCTATCATTATCCCTTGTGTTTGATCCTTTGTGAACAACAAGACCGGAGAGATTGACAACCTCTCTGAACTTTGTTGGGAACAAAGTTATTTGTGTCTGTGTGCAGGTCCGCGTCAGTCGCGCCGCTAGCACCTACTTATCATCTCTGGAGTCCTACTGGAGACAAACCTTGGTATCTTCACCGAGGGAAACTTGCTGCTGCACTGCATCACGCCTTCCACTTGGGGCTCACCAACGAAGGGGCGAGAAGCCATCACCTCGGAGCCGACCTTCGGGCGCGCAACCTCTTAGATCAGATCAACAACCTCAACCTCCTAGCTGACGTGGGGGGTCTATCCCCGGATCAATGTGTGACTTCTTTGAAACTAGATCTTATTGGCATGGAGGATTCACTGAGGATCAACAAAAGTGGTACAAGGAACACCGCTTGTCTCAAAAGGGGATACACTTATGGAAACAAATACATCAGTTGTATGAGTATGCTAGAAACTTGTGCTCAATATATAATATATCTTTCTGCAGGGATGAATCTTGTTGCTTTATGAGGCATAAACACCTTGCTTTCCAATGTGAGTACAATGATGATGAAACCTTAGCTTCTTATGCTAAGAGAAACTATGATTTTTATGATGCAGAGCCAATAGAAGAATTTGTTGCTTATAAGGGTGCCTATGAAATTACTTCTCTTCTTAAAAATATTGATGATGCCCCTTACAAATCTGAGAGTCTTGACATTCTTAACTATTTTTTGGAAAATTACGATGCAAATTATTATATTACTGATCATCTTGAGAGAATCTCTCCCCCAAAGGAAGAGACTAATGTTTTGCAGGACTCTATGAAAGAAGAAATTGATGAAACCGAAAGCTCCTTGGATGAAAAAGAGGAGGAGAGTGACGAACAAAAGGAGCAAGAATGGATCCATCCATGTCTACCTTATAATGAGAGTAACTCTTTGAATATTACATTATATGAGTGTTATGATCCTATGGATTCTTTTGAAATATCCCTTTTTGATGAAGTTGATGCCTTCTATGCTTATGGCCATGATGCCACTATGGATGATGCTTACGGAGATGAACTTTCTATAGTTCCTAATGTTAAGCATGAAATTGTTGATGTTGCACCCACACTTGATTTTCCTATTATCCTTTTGAAATCTCCAACTCCGGAGAATTTTGCTCTTATCAAGGCTCAATGTGATGAGTTTCATTTATCTTATGATCCTAAAAACCGTGTTGAAAACAATACACGTGTGCTTGTAGGTCATGAACAATATGATTTATGTGATAGTTACACTCTTGATGTTGTTCATGATACTACTGAAAATTACTTTGAGAGAGGAAAGTATGATTGTAGAAACCTCCATGTTACAAAAACACCTCTCTTTTTGTTGAAAGTTTTTAAGTTGTCCTTGTTCCACCTTCCTATGCATGTCACTTTGTGCTTCTTCGATTTATTTTATTATGAGATGCCTATGCATAGGAAGAGGGTTAGGCTTAAATATGTTTCGTATTTTCTTCTTGATGCTCTCTTTTGCTTCAAAATTCTTATTATTGTGAGAGCATCTTCTATAATTTTCATCCTAGCTAATGGCTCTAAAGAAGCGCTTTTGGGAGGCAGCCCACAACGAATTAGGTTTGTTTTTGCTTTTGTTGTGTCTTGATGTTTGTTACTTCTGTAGCAACATCATTGTATCTTTATTTTTCAGCTTTGTGCCAAGTTATAGCCTCTTACGGCAAGGGAAGTAAAAGTTGTGACATGCTGTCCAGAAAACAGATTCTGTCCTCGTGACTAGAAAAATTCCAGAAAAATCTCAGTTCATCTTTTTGAGCTGAAATTCCTACACAGCGTGCGCAATACAATTACAAAACTTCCGTATGTTCTGAGTTTTTTGATTTGAGTTGCAGAAGTGCTCCTAAAAAATTCTTTACTACCTTCCGTTCTGTTTTTCACAGATTCTACCATGTTTTGTCTCTCCTAACTTTTGCAAACCTTAAGCTTGCTTTTTCTTTGCGAAAACTTTTTGGAACTATTGAGAAACAGTAACTCTTCAAGAATATCTTTATATCCAGTGGGGAAAATTTATTTTATTAAGGGTACTAACCTCTCTAATCAGCTTATGATGAGTTATGTATGAAGACAGTTTTCAAGTGTGCGATGGAAGATGATGAAAGAAGATCCAGGAGTGTCAAGCGCTCAAGCTTGGGGATGCCCCCATGAATCCCCAACAAATATTCAAGGAGACTCAAGCGTCTAAGCTTGGGGATGCCCCCGTGCATCCCCTTCTCCATCAACAATCATCAGTTCGTCCTTCGTCTCACTATATTTTTATCACTTCATGCGTTATGTGCTATGCTTGGAGCGTCTCGCTCTTAGGTTTTATTTTTAGTTTTCTTTATCTTTGCTTTCTGTTCATAACAAGTTAGATCCCGTCTTACTTTGTGTGGGAGAGAAACACGCTCCACTTTCAAAATCTAGAACACATCATAGGATTTTTCCTGCTTATCTTTTTGCTGTTGTGTGTTCTTTATCTTTTCATAGCCGCTGCCATGTTTAGTCTTAGTCTTAGTTTGTCTTTAGCAAGTGCCTTGGCTTTTGTTTATTTTGTTGCTACAACTCCTTTTAGTTTTCATGTTTATCTTGTTAAAGAGAGTTGGTTGTTGCACTGAGTTGTGTCTTGTCTTGAAAGTAGGTAATTGAGGTTGCTATTTAATTCTAGTAGTAACTTGCAATAGTTTAGAGGTATTGTTGTGAGTAATATTTGAACTTTTGGTGTCTAGAGCTCTAGCCTATTAGTGATAGGTATCATATTTTGGGCAATCTGTGTGTATTTTCAAAACCTACAAAACTAGTTGAGAACTCTAGCTACTAGATGGATCACTACTCTTTGGAGGGATCGAATATTAGAGTACACTAACGTACCATGAGTCAAGGATGCGCAAGGATAACCAAACCCCCATACACTCCTCCTCGGGGTACTTGTCTCTTTGTGAACCTCCTTATTAGATTGACAGTTACCGATAATAAGTGCATGAGTTCTTCGCACTAATGTAAGTATTGAATGTTGACACTTCCACCTTCCCATATTTTGCTAGCCTCTCCCATGCCGTGCATTGCCGTCTTCTCACTCCGAGAGTTGGTGTCCACCTTCGCCGGTACATTCAAACCCTTGGCATGATACGCTCTGTCATCATAAACCTCCTTATATCTTTCCTCAAAACAGCCACCATACCTACCTATCAAGGCATTTCCATAGCCTTTCCGAGATATATTGCCATGCAACATCCACCTCTTCATGACTTGATCTTCATACATGTTCCTGCTACACTGGCAGCGACATACATTGCATACATCATGATAGTTACATATTCTTTATAATTTTGAGTACCTTGTAAAGTGTGAAAGATCTCCTTTACCTTCTTGTAAAATAGAGTGTTGCCCTTAAGTGAGGAAAATATCCCAAAGTGGACACAATAAAAGATCCCAAAGAGGACAAATGAGAGTTAAATAGAAAGAGCCATTGAGGCCACCAAAAAATACAAAAAAATAAAAAAAGAGAAAAGAAATAAAAAGAGAGAAAGGGGCAACACTACTATCCTTTTGAGAGATCCACACTAGTACTCCCTTTATATCCTTGTACTCCATAGAGATGATCATTATGCATATAGCTATGTGGGGACCTTCACACTATAGAACTTGGCTTGCATATTCCAAGGATGAGCCTCCTCAAACGAGCTCTAGGTCTTCATGAGAGAGCAAGTTAGATGCACACACACTAGTTCCATTGGAGAGCTTCTTAGCTCGTATGTGCATCCGTTGCATGGCAATCCCTACTCCTCACATCATATCTATCATTTGGCATCTCTTGACTATGATTGTTCTCATTGATGTGAGCCTTTCTCATCCTTTTTGTCTTCCTCCTCCGTACTCCTCTCTTTGCCATCCTAAGTGTCAACTCTCGTGCTTACGCTCATCCATTGCATGAGTGCTCAAAATATCGAAAAGGAGTGGATCAAATTGACTTGTACCTGGCTAGTGGTCCGGGGACGAGTCAAGATAAGATTCCAAAGAAGACCAAGTGTGAAACTTTAGTAGATTGAGTTCTCAACACAAAAATACTTTTTCTCGTATTTCCTATCCCTCTTCTTGCACGCAAACACCATTTGGAGACATTCGAGTCACGGACATCGAGAGCTCTTGCACCTAACGTTCTTTTGTTACTTGTTTCAATGCTAATATAGACTCTTGCATGCTATGACTTGATTTGAATTTCTAACCTTGATTGCTTTACTTTTCAAAGTTCTTATATGGTTGCTAGCATGTCACCACAGAAATTATGCCGTTATTATTTACCTACTCGAGGACGAGCAGGAATTAAGCTTGGGGATGTTGATACGTCCAAAACGTATCTATAATTTCTTCTTGCTCCATGCATGTTTTGTGTGATATTGCTATGATCTAGATACACTTTCATACACTTTAGATCATATTTGGACTAACCTATTAACTCAGTGCACTACAGTGCCAGTTCCTGTTTTATGCTGTTTTTCTATTTCATTTTTCCCCCATATAAAAAGTACTCCAAAAATTCGGGAAAATTCAGATAAAAAATCAGTGTGGAGGAAGCTTCGCTAAGAGCCCGAGTGGGGCGAGAGGGGAGCCAGGGGTGGCCCAGACGGCCACCCGGCGCGGCCCCACCCCTGGCCGCGCAAGGGGGCGCCTGGGGCCTCTGGTCCACCTCTGGCTGCCCCCCTTCGCCTATATATTCCCCGTGACGTGAAACCCTCGGGACGAGAACCCTTTTTCGCGATCTCTCCTCTTTTCCGACGCCGCCGCGCTTCCAAGATCGGGAGCACCAGAAGACCTCTTCCCGGCACCCTGCCGGAGGGAGGGCCGACCTCCGGGAGTCTCGCCTCTACCATGGATGCTTCCCGGATGTCTCGTGAGTAGTTTTCCTTGGGCCATGGATCCGTGATCAGTAGCTATGTGATGTTCTCCTCCCCTCTTTGTTCTTCATGGTTTAGACCTCGTGAGCTGCCCTACATGATTGAGGCACTTTTGTAATCTTTCTGCTCTTGCTATGCTGAGTTTGATGGGATCTGATGGATTATGAGATTATGTTCAGATTGTGATTGAGTAATATATTTGGTTTTTATCTCTTATATTTTTGTTCCTAAGTAATTCTTGCATGTTCTCCATTGCTGTTTATTGCTTTGGCCAAGTAGTAGGTAGTAACCCCAAGAGGGAACGTTATGCTCGATTGTGGGTTCATGCCCCCCGATGACACGCTTGAGTGACAGAAACATGAGTCTAGGGGATGTGTTGTTGCCACAAGGGGGAAAACAACGGTGCTTGTAACCGCGGTTGCAAGGATTGTTTACTTTACGCAAAGTGCTTTTTAATGCAGTTGTCTGTTGCTTTGGGTTTACACTTTGGGTGGGGCTCGCAAATTAATACCAGCGAGATGTTGTGGATAGATATCTCAAGGTGGATGATTAGTAGTAGATGCAGTTGGATTTCGGTCTACTTATTTTGGCGTACTGCCCGTACTTTTTTGCCTGTTCCTTTCTTTTGTAGCATAGTTAGCATTGCGGTGCGTTCATAATCCTGTCAATTGCCCTTCTGTAATTTGTTTACCTCGCATAGCAGTTTTATCGTCTTTTGGGAGAGAGACATCACTAGCGAACATCACGTATCCCGGTCCATATCCTTATTACTGTTTCCACGCTCATTTACTTTTCCGCTTTTACTTTCAATTGCTATCATTATCCCTTGTGTTTGATACTTTGTGAACAACAAGACCGGAGAGATTGACAACCTCTCTGAACTTTGTTGGGAACAAAGTTATTTGTGTCTGTGTGCAGGTCCGCGTCAGTCGCGCCGCTGGCACCTACTTATCATCTCTGGAGTCCTACTGGAGACAAACCTTGGTATCTTCACCGAGGGAAACTTGCTGCTGCACTGCATCACGCCTTCCACTTGGGGCTCACCAACGAAGGGGCGAGAAGCCATCACCTCGGAGCCGACCTTCGGGCGCGCAACCTCTTAGATCAGATCAACAACCTCAACCTCCTAGCTGACGTGGGGGGTCTATCCCCGGATGGTTGGCTCCTTCGATACTCCCTGGAGGCATCCCTGATGACGATCTTTTAAGGTGAGGAGTTGTTTTGGCGCCGTAGGGGCAATCAAAACTGGCTCCTCCGGGGGGACTCTAACACGAAGTACTTCCATGCCATCTTCAACGGTCGTAGGCGGAAGCACTCCATCCCATGCCTGTGGGATGGTGATGTCCTACTCAAGGACGCCACCCTAATCTCGGATCACATTTACTCCTTCTATAAGGAGCTTTTCACCGCAGAACCCTGATCTGGAGTCTCCTTAGCTCCGACATTCTGGACCGAGCCGGAAATGGTTTCGGCGGAGAAGAACGCTGCTCTCACTGGCCCCTTCTCTATGGAGGAAGTGGTCAGAGCCCTGGCTGATATGAAAGTCTGCACCGCACCGGGCCTCGATGGCCTTCCGGTTTCCTTCTTCCGCAACTTCTGGCCCCAGCTTCAGCCCATTATTATGCCCATGTTCCACGAGTTCTATATTGGGACCTTGGATATGGCTAGGCTGAACTATGGGACTATTACATTGATCCCCAAGGTTATGGGGGCTACGAATATCCGGCAGTTTCGCCCCATTACGGTCCCCAATGTTGTCGAGCGGCTCTTTGCGAAGGTGTGTGCCAACAGGTTGGCACTGGTTGCTACCCGCATCGCTCACCCCTTCCAATTTGCTTTCATGAAGGGCCGATACATCCATGATGGATCTTGGCCCTCCACGAAATCGTCCATGAGGTCAAGTCCAAACGTGAGAGGGGTGTCTTCCTCAAGATGGACTTCCAGAAAGTCTACGATCGGCTCGACTAGGCCTTCCTCAGGTTGGCCCTCGACCGTAGGGGGTTCGATGACCGCTGATCCTGTTGGATTATGCAGCTGGTCCGCTCGGGGTCCATCGCCATCAATATCAATGGCACTATTGGCCCATATTTTAGGCCTTCCCATGGGGTTAGACAAGGGGATCCTATCTCCCCCCTTCTTTTTAACCTTGCGGTGGACGCCCTCGCGAACATCCTTGACAAAGCTAGGATCGCCGACCACCTCAAGGGTGTCGTGGGGCACCTCATTCCTGGAGGAGGGGTCACCCACCTCCAATATGCCGATGATACGATGATCATGATCGAGGGGTCAGACCTCGATATCATTAACCTCAAGTTCCTTCTCCTCTGCTTTGAGGCTATGTCAGGATTGAAGATCAATTTTGACAAAAGCGAGGTGGTGGTTCTCGGCTACTCTGATGAGGACGCACAGCGTATCGCGGACAAGCTTAACTATAAGCTGGAGTCATTCCCTCTTACCTATTTGGGCATGCCGATCTCTGGATCCTGCCTCCAGAACCATGCCTTCGACCCAGTGATGAACCGGGTCTCATCTAGATCTAAACCCTGGGTGGGGCGATGTACCTCCAAGGGTAGCAAGACCATCCTCATCGATGCTTGCCTTTCGAGTCTACCCATGTACCTTATGGGCCTCATTCTTCTTCTGGAAGGCGTCCATAGTGCCTTTGACCGGGACTTAGCCCGCTTCTTTTGGCAAGGAGCCAACGGAAGGCCCAAATACCACATGGTCACATGTTTGCCTAAATCCCTGAGGGGCCTTGGGATCATCTCCTCCCGGCGCATGAATGTGGCTCTGTTGCTCCGATGGGTTTGGCGCATTCTCTACGGGGACGACGGCCTTTGGCTTCAGCTCATCAGAGCGAAGTACCTTAGGGTCAGGCCGCTGCTAGCCTGCCAATCTCGGGTCCGATCCCAGTTTTGGCGGGCCATTAAGCCCCAGATTCGCCTCGCTTATCCATTTCAATTGGTGATGGTTCTGATACCCTCTTCTGGCTTGATGCTTGGGTTGGGGGTAACTCCATACGGCTTTTGTTACCTAGCCTCTTTGCGATCTACTCCGATCCCGATGTATTGGTAGCTGAGGCTGGGGCCAACGGCACCTGGGATATCGCCTTTCGGCGGACCTTTGGCCCGGAAGAGACCCGGGCTTGGGTCTCCCTTCGGGCCCTGCTCCCTGCCATCCGCCCCTTGCGCCCGGACCGAATCTTGCTCTCTGACCCCCTTCGGTCATTTTTCTGTGGCCTCCTCCTATAAGGCCCTTTGTCAGGCTCCATCCATTCCGTGGATGGCCCATTTATGGAAGGCTCCCATCCCGCTGAAGATTAAGATCTTCCTGTGGCAGTTACTTCGGGACCGCCTCCCCTCAGGGTCTGAGGTCCTCAAGCGCCAGGGACCGGGCACTGATCTCTGCCCTCTCTGTGATGTCCCTGAAACTGGACATCACATTTTGTTTGCCTGCACTGCTGCCAGATTCCTTTGGCGCTTTGCCCGTGAGGCTCTGGGACCCGACTGGGAGGCCCCAGACTCCGCCGAGTTCGTGGAGGCTAAGGCCAATCAACCAACTACTAGAAGACGGATGTTCTGGCTCATTTTCGCGGCTCTAACTTGGACCCTTTGGACGATTAGGAATAAAATGGTGATCGAGCACGTCTTTCTTCGACGGGCATCTGATATGCTTTTTAAATTCCTGGCATTTTTACAGCATTGGCTCCCACTCTCGAGGCGCAGGGATAGGGATCACCTCACCCAGATGACTAAGGCCCTGACTTCGGAGGCTAGGCGTCTGGCTTCTCCATCCTCGGCGGGCTGAGCTTTTTGGCGGAAGGACCCTGGAGGCGTCCGCACTTTCCTTTTTTATTTTCTTTTTTCTTTCATTTGGGCATGATGTGTTGTTGCCCCAGCCGGTTTGAATTCCTGAGTGGCACTCGTGGCTGTTGTTGGGATATTTACTTTATCTATAAAGCGGGGCGAAAGCTTTTTTTCGGAGTGTATCAAATGTGTTTAAAGGGTAAGGCAGGCATACGTGTATATCTTCATAGGGATGAGTGTGTGTACATATTTTTTTACCATAGAGTATGTGTACATAGTTGTGAGCATCGTTTTAAAAAAAGCACTGTTGCAACAAAAAATCATAATTTTTTTGTTATGTATTATATTTACCATTAATTTGTGGTAGCAAATTTAATCACTGGTGGTAGTCTGATTGCAACAAATTCGCCGGCCTGTCATCACCAGTCATACTTCATTATTTTTTATTGTAGGAAAAATTAAGAGTCAGTGGAAGCTTTTTCCATTGCCCGTTGCAACAAAAAACATATAATCTTTATCATCGGGCACATACTCTAAAATGGATGTATATAGCACTAAATACATCTATACACATCCGTTTTAAGATAGGTAGTTTGGATGATCATAATAGCATTTTTATGTCATGCTCTCAAATGGACGTGCTTAGCACTAAAATACATCTAGCTACATTTGTTTAGCGAAAAAGTAATATAGATTAACATAATAGTATTTTAATATCATAGTTATGCAAATAGTAGCATTTTAGTATTAGGTTTGTAGCATATCGTGAGTTAATTTCAACAAAAATGTCCACCTTTTTTACTTTTAAAAAAGATTAACTAATCTACAGAAAAAACAAAAATAGGAATTCCATTGAACTGTATTTTTATTGATCAATTATAATGAACTTCTAGAATGTATAATTGTCTAAAAAGGGCCAATATACATACATTATTGGACCTTTTGAGTAAGACTGAAGAATATTTTATGAGAACTGACAGTTTTCATATGGAAGATCGAAAACATATATGGGTCACTCGTGAAAGTCGCGATCGCTAATGTGCCAGTGCCCACACTAGTGCCCGTGATCGCTCGAGCGTTCATCCCTTTGGCATTAAGGACTAGGTGCCGCATATAGTTGCGGAGCTTGAAGCCTCGGGGATCTACGAGGACCCGGACATGCACGCTCCATCGCTCGCGCGAGAACCAGCGATCATGTGTGCGCCCTCGCTAGCTCCCGCACGCGCTTGTGCCAGTGCCCGTTCCCACGCTCGTTCCACCATTGTTTATCTTGGGGCTGGAAATGCATGCCTTTATTAAAGATTGGCCAAACTCCTTGTTCACCGCCAGCTCAAAAAGGACTCGCTGACGCCGTCGCTATCGTTGTTTCCCTGGGTGCAACTAGATCATTAATTAGCTAGTTTATAGTATGTAATTTTGTTTGATTGTACAATTTCAATGCGAGTATTTAATAAATGGATGTTTTAATCGAACGTGCATTTATTGGTTCCAAGTAAGCCAACTCTTCCAAGATTCTTTAGTAAGCCAACTCTGGAATAAAAGTTATGACGCGAACGATCGGGCATCGCATACAGTTAGTTTTAATAACCCATGCGTGTTTCTCATTTTAGATCTAAACAAACACTTTACAATTTGGCATATGAAATCAACCAAACAAGAGCAATACACACTTAAGATTCACTGAATATAGGTTTCATTGCATAATATAGATTTTCATTGCATAAAGGAACATGGTTCCTTTTTAAAATTAGTGCAACTATAAGAACTAACCAAAATAATCTCTAAACACGCGTAAACTATATACTGTAATGAAAGTCCAAGTATGTGATCAGAGGGGGAGGGGGTGAATGATCACTTCAAATTTTCGCATGAAACTTTGAAGTGAAGCACAAATTAGCAGCAGAAGGAATTCAACAGAAGGTAAACAGTGAAGCAGAACTAGAGTGAAGCACAACATAGAAAATCAAAAGCATTGAATTAGTTTCCTTGAATCAAAACACAGAATCAATTGCAAAACTGAATGTAAGTGCGGAATGTAAAACAAACTCTTGACTCGGCGATGTTTGTTCGACCAGTTCACACTCTGCGAAGTGCTACGTCTGGTTGGAGGGACTTGTGATTGAACACAGGAGCTAACTTCTCTCCGTCCGTATCTCCACAACACCAATCTCCTTGAACTTGGTCAGTTCTTCACTCGTGGTTGATTATTGAGGAAATCACCGAAACCTTTGACAAACTGGACTTCGAGGCGATAATTACTCTTCGCTCTCTGAAGAACAACACTCTAACCGTCTAGGAGAATTGCAGTTCTCCAAGATAACAAGGCTAGCAAACTTCTTCCTAAGTCATAGTGAAACAACTCAGATCAAATAGGACATATGCTTCGGTGGATGGGTGATACGTCCCAAACGTATCTATAATTTCTGCTTGCTCCATGCATGTTTTGTGTGACTTTGCCATGTTTTGTCTTGAACTTTCATACACTTTTGAGCATATTTGGACTAATCTATTAACCCAGTGCACCCAACTGCCAGTTGTTGTTTTCTGCTATTTTTGTATTTCAGGTTTTCCGGCCATTAAAAAAACTCCAAAAAATCGAGAAAAATCAGATAAAAAATCAGCGACCCGGAAGCTTCCGGAATAACCAACGCAGCGGAGGGGGGCCACCACCAGGAGACCAGGAGGGTCCCTGGCGCGGCCCCACCCTAGGCCGCGCCAGGAGGCCTCCTGACTTCCTGGTGGGTCCCCTCGACACCCCCTCCGCCTATATTTAGCCCTCGGGGTGGAAACCCCTAATATCGATCTCTTCTCCGCGATCTCGCCTCTGTACCTCCGCCGCCGCCGCTTCAACATCGGGGCTTCCTGGAGAAGCTGCTCCGGCACCCTGCCGGGAGAAGCTACCCCCTCCGGGAGACCATCCATAGCCATGGACACCTCCCGTATGTACCGTGAGTAGTTCCCCTTGGGCCATGGGTCCGTGACCAGTAGCTATGTGATGTTCCTCTCCCCTCTTTGTGCCTCCACTTTCGAGACCTCGTGAGCTGCCTCACATGATCGAGGCACCTTTGTAATTTTCTGCCGTTGCTATGCTGAGTTTGTTGGGATCTGATGGATTATGAGACTATGTTCAGATTGTGATGAGTAATATATTTGGTTCTTCTCTTTTATATTTTGTTCTTGAGTAAATTCTTGCATGTTCTCCGTTGCCGTATTTTACTTTGGCCAAGTATTTTGTTGCAACTCCAAGAGGGAGCGTTATGCTTGATTGTGGGTTCAGCCCCTTGATGTCTAGCTTGAGTGATAGAAACATGAGACTAGGGGATGTGCTGTTGCCACCAGGTATAAAACAATGGTGCTTGTATGCGCGGATGCAAGGATTGTTTACTTTACGCAAAGTTCTTTTAATGCAGTTGTCTGTTGCTTTGGATTTACACTTTGGGTGGGATTCGCAACTTAATACCAGCGAGATGTTCTGGATAGATATCTCAAGGTGGATGATTCGTAGTAGATGCAGATGGATTTCGGTCTACTTACCTTGGCGTACTGCCCATTGCTTTTGAGCCCTTCCTTTCTTTGAAGCATAGTTAGCATTGCGGTGCCTTCATAATCCTGTCAATTGCCCAACTGTGATTTGTTTACCTCGCTAGCACTTTTATCGTCTTTTGGGAGAGAGACATGACTAGTGAAAATCACGGGACCCCGGTCCATCTTCATATCATTGTTTACACCTTCAATTTACTTTTAGTCTTTAATTTCAGTTCCCATTATCATTATCTCTTGCGTTGATCCTTTGTAAACAGCAAGGCCAGAGGAATTGACAACTCCTTTGTACTCGTTGGGAGAAAAGTTATTTGTATCTGTGTGCAGGTCCAGGTGAAGTTAGCAACCTCGGTTGTGAACGGCGCCATTGTTCACTTTACCACCTTCTTGTATCTCTGCGAGTCCTACGCGAGACAAACCCTATCCTCTACATAGGGGAAATTTGCTGCTACGCTACATCTCACCTTCCACTTGGGGTAACCAACGAGGAGTGAGAACTATCCTCACTGTATCAAGCCAATTTCTGGCGCCGTTGCCGGGGACTCCAGTATACAAGATAGGGGAGTTGCACACTATCTTTTATCTTTGCTTTTTAGTCTTGTTAGTTTACCTTTCAGTTTTTACTTTTGTGTCCCTTATCAAAAATACCAAAAATACCTGCTGCTACTATGGGTTCCAATGAAAACACCAAGTTGTGTGACTTCACTAGTGACAGCAATAGTGACTTTATCTGCACGCCTATTGCTCCACCTACTACTTCAGCACCTTCTTATGAGATTAAACCTGCTTTGTTGAACCTTGTTATGAAAGATCAATTCTCTGGTGCTAGAGATGATGCTGCTTTGCACTTAAATAATTTTATTGAGCTTTGTGATATGCAAAAGTACAAAGAAGTAGATGGTGAAATTGTTAAGCTTAAGCTTTTTCCTTTCTCTTTGAGGGATGAAGCTAAAATCTGGTTTCAATCCTTGCCTAAGAATAGCATAGATTCTTGGGATAAGTGCAAGGATGCTTTTATCGGGAAGTACTACCCCCTGCTAAAATTATTGAATTGAGGAGTAACATTATGAATTTTAGGCAATTGGATAATGAACACGTTGCCCAGGCATGGGAACGTATGAAGACGCTTGTCAAGAAATGCCCCACACATGGACTGACTACCTGGATGGTTATCCAGACTTTTTATGCAGGCTTGAACTTTACCTCGCGGAACCTGTTAGATTCGGCCGCGGGAGGAACTTTTATGTCAACCACACTTGGTGCTACCACAAAGCTACTTGATGAGATGATGCTGGACTACTCTCAGTGGCACACCGAAAGATCTCCAACTGGTAAGAAGGTAAATTATGTCGAGGAGATCTCCTCTCTAAATGAAAAAGTTGACCTTATCATGTCTCTACTTACCAAGCAAGCTCCTATTGATCCTCAGGATGTTCCTTTAAATTCTTTGGTTGCTCAAGAACAAATAGATGTGAACTTTATCTCTAGAAACAACTTCAATAATAATGCTTATAGGAGTAATTTTGGTAGCAAAAATCCTAGGCCTTTCCCATCCAGCAACTATGGGAACAACAACACTTATCCTAGCACCAAAAACTCCACCTCTGAACTAGAGAGTATGCTTAGAGACTTTATCGCTACCCAAAAAGCCTTCAACAAGAATGTGGAAGAAAAACTAGCTAAATTAGATAATCTTTGTTTGAAGGTAGATAACTTAGCCCTTGATGTTGAGATGTTAAAAATTAGAACCTCTCCCCTTGAGGAGAGAAGGTCACTCATGTTAATGCTATCCAGTTACAAATCAATGAAAACATTAGGATGATGGCTAAACTTAAAGAAAGATGGGCTAGATAAAAAGAGGAAGATGATAGAATTAAGAGCCTTCCTACCTACCACACAGTAGCCACTATCCAAGTACTTGAGGATGTCCAAACAGTTAGCACCCATCACACCCCTAGTCCCACTGGACCTATTAATGGTGATGCTACCACCTCAACCATAAATGAAGAAACCTCTATGAACATAGAGGATTTCAAACAAGTGAGCTTAAATGATATCACTACCTCCTTGATAGATAGTAGTGACCTAGACTTTGACAACTGCACTTTACTTGAAGTTATTGGTTTCCTACACAAGATGTCTAGAGACCCCCACACTAGCACACTTAATCTTGCCTTCACAGAGCATATCACTAATGCTCTAATCAAAGTTAGGGAGGAAAAGCTTAGACTAGAAGCCTCCATACCTAGGAAGCTAGAAGATGGTTGGGATCCTATGATAAAAATCAAATTGAATAACTTCTCTTGTTATGCTCTTTGTGATGTTGGAGCGAGTACCTCTGTTATGCCCAAAAGAATGTATGATATGCTTGAATTGAAACCTTTTGATCCTTGTTCTTTTGGTGTTCGTCTTGTTGATTCTTCCGTAAAGAAACCTTTGGGGAATATCGACGATGTTCTTATCATTTTCAATGACAATTATGTTCCCGTTGATTTTACTATTATGGACATTGAATGTGAACCTTCTTGTCCAATTATTTTGGGACGTCCTTTTCTTCGCACAGTTGGTGCTGTTATTGACATGAAAGAGGGAATATCAAATTCAAATTCCCTCTTAAGAAAGGGATGGAACATTTCCCTAGGAAAAATATTAAGTTACCTTTTGAGTCCGTCACACGGGCTAGTTATTCTCTTGAAAAAACTTGATCTTTTGCATTAAGCCTAGCTAATGGCTTTAAAGAAGCGCTTTCGGGAGGCAGCCCGCAACGAATTTAGGTTTTCCTTTTTGCTTTTCCTCTGTTCTTAGTGGTCTTGATGATTGTTACTATTGTAGCAACATCATTGTATCTTTACTTTTCAAGCTTTGTGCCTTTTATAGCCTCATACGACAAGGGAAGTGAAAGTTGTGACATGCTGTCCAGAAAACAGATTCTGTCCTCGTGACTAGAAAAATCATGGAAAAATCCCAGTTCATCTTTTTGAGCTGAAATTTTTACACAGCGTGATCTATAAAATTACGAAACTTGCGTATGTTCTGAGTTTTTTGATTTTAGTTGCATAAGTACCCCTAAAAAAATTCGTTTCTATCTGATGTTCTGTTTTTTTTACAGATTCTGCAACGTTTTGTCTCTCTCTACTTTTGCAAACCTTAAGCTTGCTTTTTCTTTGCAAAAACTTTTTGAAAATCTTGAGAAACAGTATCTCTTCAAGATTATATTTATTTCCAGCAAAGGAAAACTTATTTTAGTAGGGAACTAACCTCTCTAATCAGTCTACAATGAGTTATGTATGAAGGGAGTTTTCAACTGTGCGATGGAAGATGATGAAAGAAGATCCTGGAGTGTCAAACGCTCAAGCTTGGGGATGCCCATGTGCACCCCCAATAAATATTCAAGGATACTCAAGCGTCTAAGCTTGGGGATGCCCCGTGCATCCACTTCTTCATCAACAATTATCAGTTCGTCTCTCGCTGCACTATATTTTTTTCCACTTCATGCGTTATGTGCTATACTTGGAGCGTCTCGCTCTTTACTTTTCTAGGTTTTTTTTGCTTTGTTTTCTGTAGTAACAAGTTAGACCCCAGCTTACTCTTTTTTTGGGAGATATACACGCTCCGCTTGAACTAGAACTCCTCATAGGATTTGCATGATTATTCTTTTAGTTGTGAGTTGTTCTTTTTCTTTTCTTAGCTGCTGCTCTGTTTAGTTGTAGTGCTTTAGTTTTTCTAGAGCTTTTGTTTTGTTTTAGGTTGAACTTTCTATAGGTTTCATGTTTTATCTTGTTAGAGAGTTTTCCTGTTGCACTGAGTTTTGTGTCTTGACTAGAAGTAGGTAGTTGAAGTTGCTATTCTCTTTGTAGTAGTAACTTGCAATAGTTTTGAGGTATTGACTAGAGTAATGTTTGAAATTTTGGTGTCAAGAGCTCGAGCATATTAGTGATAGATGTCATATTTTGGGCAATCCGTCTGTTTTTGAAAAACGAAAAAACCCCTGTTGAGAACTCTAGCTACTAGATGGATTATTAACCTCTGGAGGGATCGAATATTAGAGTACACTCATGTACCATGATTCGAGGATGCGCAAGGATAACCAAACCCCCATACGCTCCTCCTCGGGGTACTTGTCTCTTTGTGAACCTCCTGATTAGATTAAGAGTTACCGATAATAAGTGCATGAGTTCTTCGGACTAATGTGAGTATTCGAAAGTTGACACTTCCACCCACCTATACTTTTTCTAGCCTCTTCGGTACCTTGCATTGCCCTTTCTCACCTTGAGAGTTGGCGCATACTTCGCCGGTGCATCCAAACCCTTGGCACGATACACTCTGTCATCATAAGCCTCCTTATATCTTTCCTCAAAACAGCCACCATACCTACCTACAAGGCATTTCCATAGCATTTCTGAGATACATTGCCATGCAACATCCACCTTCTCATGACTTGATCCTCATGTCATACATGCTACTTGCTTGATTGATGAGCCGCATGCTAGTTGGGTCTTTCCCTAATCATTGCTACATGACGCGCTAGTATCATTGCATATCCTGCTATCCTGGCAGAAGCATACATTTGCATCATGATAGTTATATCTTCTTTATGTGAGTACCTTTGTAAAGTGTGAAAGATCTCCTATATTCTTGTAAATTATAGAGTGTTGCCCCTAAAGTGAGGAAAAGATCCCAAAGAGGACAAAATCAAAAGATCCCAAAGAGGACAAATGAGAGTTAAATAGAAAGAGCCATTGAGGCCACCAAAAAAATACAAAAAATAGAAAAAGAAAAATAAAAAGAGAGAAGGGGGAACACTACTATTCCTTTTGAGAGATCCACACTAGTACTTCATCCTCTATCCCTTGTACTCCATAGAGATCATCATCATGCATATAGCTATGTGGGGACCTTCACACTATAGAACTTGGCTTGTATATTCCAATGATGAGCCTCCTCAAACGAGCTCTAGGTCTTCTTGAGCAAGCAAGTTAGATGCACCCCCACTAGTTCCCTTGGAGATCTTTTAGCTCACATGTGCATCCGTTGCATGGCAATCCCTATTCCTCACATCATATCTATCATATGGCCTTCTCTCGCCTATGATTGTCCTCATTGATGTGATCCGTTCACACCTTTTTTGTCTTCCTCCTCAACCTTCTTTCTGTTTCGCCTTTTAGGTGTCAACTTTCTTGCTCACGCTCATTCATTGCATGAGTGCTCAAAATATCGAAACGGAGTGGATCAATTTGACGTGTACCTGGCTAGTGGTCCGGGGACGAGTCAAGAAAAGAATCCAAAGGAGACCAAGTGTGAAACTTTAGTAGATAGTTGTTCTCAACAACCTTTTTTCTCTCTTTTTCCCAGTCCCCTGCTTGCACGCAAACACCATCTGGAGACATTCGAGTCACGGACAGCGAGTGCTCTTGCACCTTTTGTTCTTTTGTTGCTTGTGTCAATGCTAATATAGGCTTGTGCTTATTAGGAATTGATTGAATTGCATGCTTTGATTGCTTTACTTACAAAGTTCTTTTATGGTTGTGTGGCATGTCACCACAGAAATTATGCTTGTTATCATTTACCTACTCGAGGACGAGCAAGAATTAAGCTTGGGGATGTTCATACGTCCCAAACGTATCTATAATTTATGCCTGCTCCATGCATGTTTTGTGTGACTCTGCCATGTTTTGCTTGAACTTTCATACACTTTTGAGCATATTTGGACTAATCTATTAACCCATTGCACCCAGCTGCCAGTTGCTGTTTTCTGCTGTTTTTGTATTTCAGGTTTTCCGTCCATTAAAAGTGCTTAAAAAATCCAGAAAAATCAGATAAAAAATTAGCGACCCGGAAGCTTCCGGAATAACCAAGGCAGCGGAGGGGGCCACCACCAGGAGACCAGGAGGGTCCCCGGCGCGGCCCCACCCTAGGACACGCCAGGAGGCCTCCTGGCTGCCTGGTGGGTCCCCTCGACACCCCTCCGCCTATATTTAGCCCTCGGGGTGAAAACCCCTAATATCGATCTCTTTTCCGCGATCTCGCCTCTGTACCGCCGCTGTCGCCGCTTCAAGATCGGGGCTGCATGGAGAAGCTGCTCCGGCACCCTGCCGGGAGAAGCTACCCCCTCCGGGAGACCATCCATAGACATGGACACCTCCTGTATGTACCGTGAGTAGTTCTCCTTGGACCATGGGTCCGTGACCAGTAGCTATGTGATGTTCCTCTCCCCTCTTTGTGCCTCCACTTTCGAGACCTCGTAAGCTGCCTCACATGATCGAGGCACCTTTGTAATTTTCTGCCGTTGCTATGCTGAGTTTGTTGGGATCTAATGGATTATGAGACTATGTTCAGATTGTGATGAGTAATATATTTGGTTCTGCTCTTTTATATTTTGTTCTTGAGTAAATTCTTGCATGTTCTCCGTTGCCGTATTTTACTTTGGCCAAGTATTTTGTTGCAACTCCAAGAGGGAGCGTTATGCTTGATTGTGGGTTCAGCCCCTTGATGTCTAGCTTGAGTGATAGAAACATGAGACTAGGGGATGTGCTGTTGCCACCAGGGATAAAACAAGGGTGCTTGTATCCGCGGATGCAAGGATTGTTTACTTTACGCAAAGTTCTTTTAATGCAGTTGTCTGTTGCTTTGGATTTACACTTTGGGTGGGATTCGCAACTTAATACTAGCGAGATGTTCTGGATAGATATCTCAAGGTTGATGATTTGAAGTAGATGCATATGGATTTCGGTCTACTTACCTTGGCGTACTTCCCATTGCTTTTGAGCCCTTCCTTTCTTTGCAGCATAGTTAGCATTGCGGTGCCTTCATAATCCTGTCAATTGCCCAACTGTGATTTGTTTACCTCGCTAGCACTTTTATCGTCTTTTGGGAGAGAGACATCACTAGTGAAAATCATGAGACCCCGGTCCATCTTCATATCATTGTTTACACCTTCAACTTACTTTTAGTCTTTACTTTCAGTTGCCATTATCATTATCTCTTGCGTTGATCCTTTGTAAAGAGCAAGGCCGGAGGAATTGACAACTCCTCTGTACTCGTTGGGAGAAAAGTTATTTGTATCTGTGTGCAGGTCCAAGTGAAGTTAGAACCTGATACGTCCAAAACGTATCTATAATTTCTGCTTGCTCCTTGCATGTTTTGTGTGATATTGCTATGATCTAGATACACTTTCATACACTTTTGATCATATTTGGACTAACCTATTAACTCAGTGCACCACAGTGCCAGTTCCTGTTTTCTGCTGTTTTTCTATTTCAGTTTCCCCCCATATAAAAATTGCTCCAAAAATTCGGGAAAAATCAGATAAAAAATCAGCGCAGAAGAACCTTTCGGAAGAACCTGAGTGGGTCCAGAGGGCCACCACCAGGGGCCCAGGCGCCCTTTTGGCGCGCCCTAGGGGTTGGCCGCGCCAGGGGGGCTCCTGGACCCCTGGTGGCTGTGACGCCCCCAAAATCAGACCGTGTACAGGAATCATACACACAGGGTACACGACTGAGATTAGGGTGCCACGGTGATAATATCACAGCACAACACTAAACACAAAAGGATAAAAAAATATGTTACAATAGAGGGGGTCACGCGGACCCGAATACATAAGTCATACAAGCCATAATATCTGAGTACAGACATAGTTAGTCAAGTTTTGCCTTAAGAAGGCTAGCACAAATCACATCAGAGATACAGATCGAAAAGGCGAGGCCTCCTGCCTGGGATCCACCGAACTACTCCTGGTCAACGGGGAACTCGACGTCGTAGTAGGCGCCTCCGGGGTACTCCTGCTCCTGGGCTCCAATGTCGGCTGCAGCGGCCGATCAGGCAAAACAGTAAAGGAAATAAAGCAGGTGAGTATCTAGTATACCCGAGAGTCTTACGTCCGCTACTAAGCATTATGCATTGCATCAACGGAAAGAAGAGGCTGTATTTAGTGGACTGAAAGACAGAAACCCAGAGCAAGGGTAAGAAGCTAGGCCTAACGAAGACTAGCATCTTCCGACGATGTCTTGCAGCATGAGGTAAGAATCAGCCAACAGTTATATAAAACATAAAGTAACAATGCAGCAGAAGTTGCTGCAGCATTGTATAATAATAAGTTGTAATAATTAGCAACCCATCGGTGGGTTCATATTTTCCAATGCGAAGTTATGCGACAATGCAAATGCTTCCGACATGAATGAATGCGATGCTCCTGTATCAAATAAAACAGTAGCAGGTACGGAATTAACGAGAAGGGTACCCATCACGGTAGCGGGTTGTTGCTGAGCTTCTTCCACATTGACGTGGTTAGCATGTCCACGAGCATAAGCGGCAGACCCAGTATTATAGTTGGGGGTCCTGTTGTTGCCACGACCATTTCCATGGCCAGCGGGGTGAACTACCAGTTGCTTCTGTTTCTGGGGGCACTCTCTGGAAAAATGCCCAGGTTGGCGGCACGTGAAGCATAATCCATCCTGAGGACGGAGGGGTGTAGCATTGGGTGGTGCAGGCAGAGCTCTTGGCAACTGCGGTGGCGGAGGCAGACGGGGTGCAGCATAAGACGGCCTTGGAGCAGGGACAGCTGAATGGGTCACATTGGTAGGGAGCCAGATACGACGCTTCTGCGTTGCGCCCGAAGATGAGCCAACGTCACGATAACGCTTCAGAGAGTTCTTGTGCTCCACCTGGGCAGTCTCGACGGTGATAGCCTTGTTCACCATGGTGGCGAAGTTGGCGAAATCATGAACGGCAAGAGCGAGCCTGAGGTCTGGGTTGAGGCCACGACGGAACTTCTGCTGCCTGCGAGCATCAGTGGTGATCTCTCCTTCCGCATAGCGAGAGAGGTTGAGGAACTCGCGCTGGTAGGCTTCAACAGTCATGTCGCCCTGAGTGAGGTTGCGAAATTCTTCCGCCTTACGATCCATGATCCCTTGAGGAATGTAGCGAGCGCGAAAGGCAGACTGAAATTCATCCCAGGTGATGACTTCTCCAACTGGCAGTGAACGCTTGTGGGTATTCCACCACTGAGCAGCGGCACCTTTCAGATGATAAGACGCAAAGTTCACATAGTCGGCTGGATCGACATTAGCAGACTCCAGCTCGTGCGTGATGTCGCGAAGCCAGTCATCAGCATCCAACGGCTGAACAGTGTTGCGGAACATAGTGGGGTTGAGGCGAGTGAAGTCGTGCAGAGTCACAGTGGCATGCTGATGGTGGTGCCCATTCTGATTCGGCTGGGGGAACTGAGCCATGATATTCTGCATGAACTGACGGTTCATCTCGAACTGCTGCATCATCGCGGCCATGTAATCCGGCGGCGGAGGTGGGTCGTTGGCACCACGACCACGTCCACGACCACGACCAGCCATCCTGCTAGAATTTAACAGGGGTATTTCAGCGATGAAAATTTAACGAGATATCGGAATCAGGCCTGAAGTAAAATGACAACGAAAAGGAGGCGCAAATATATATAGGAGTAGTCATATAAGACATACACATTAACACGCAGAGTCAATCGAACATCGGGCAGCGTAACGTCGTAGAAATTAAGGAAAAAGGACTCACTAGGCGGCGCGCAGACCGCGGTAAGGATTACACAACGCGACATAGATTCCACTATGTCAATCACGCCGCAAGAAAACTGTTGGCCACGGGAGTTGATGCCAGAGAACGCGCGGCCTGCCCAGAATGATAATGGGATCCGCGGTCCGGGACCTGGGGTACGACTCCTGCGACACGACTCAATCAATGGGGGAAGCACCAAAAACGCCGGGTGGAATCAAGAGAACGTGATCCTAATGTCAGATTTTGTAGACCTTACCAGCAAGGATAAGAGAGCAGATTCCCAGAGCATAGGTAAGGAGAAAAGGATCCTAATACCATAGATATCACACGTAGTGACATCGATGTGGGCCCGTAAGCCAAATATTAAGTTAGCAAAATAGTTTTTCAAAGTCTAGACTCAACTTCGACCAAGTAGTGGTGGGGTGGCTTCCTACAGGCAGTCGGCTCTGATACCAACTTGTGACGCCCCCAAAATCAGACCGTGTACAGTAATCATACACACAGGGTACACGACTGAGATTAGGGTGCCACGGTGATAATATCACAACACAACACTAAACACAAAAGGATAAACAAATATGTTACAATAGAGGGGGTCACGTGGACCCGAATACATAAGTCATACAAGCCATAATATCTGAGTACAGACATAGTTAGTCAAGTTTTGCCTTAAGAAGGCTAGCACAAATCACATCAGAGATACAGATCGAAAAGGCGAGGCCTCCTGCCTGGGATCCACCGAACTACTCCTGGTCAACGGGGAACTCGACGTCGTAGTAGGCGCCTCCGGGGTACTCCTTCTCCTGGGCTCCAACGTCGGCTGCAGCGGCCGATCAGGCAAAACAGTAAAGGAAATAAAGCAGGTGAGTATCTAGTATACCCGCGAGTCTTACGTCCTCTACTAAGCATTATGCATTGCATCAACGGAAAGAAGAGGCTGTATTTAGTGGACTGAAAGACAGAAACCCAGAGCAAGGGTAAGAAGCTAGGCCTAACGAAGACTAGCATCTTCCGACGATGTCTTGCAGCATGAGGTAAAAATCAGCCAACAGTTATATAAAACATAAAGTAACAATGCAGCAGAAGTTGCTGCAGCATTGTATAATAATAAGTTGTAATAATTAGCAATGCCTCCGAGTTCACCTCCTCGACATCCCCACGAGGAAGAAAACCCGGAACCATACAGTTTAATAATAATAGTTTCTAGTGGTAAGATCCAGCTTCAGCATAAAGCGTCCTGTTACCGTGGACACGGCTATTCGAATAGATTAATCTTCCCTGCAGGGGTGCACTTGTGTTACGCTACACGCACGGATCTCCAGGGTGGCGGGAACCTTGTTAGGGAACGCTCCACCGAGGCTATCCGACACTTCATAGCCCATCTTTCAAACTCAACAGAGAGGCCATCCGCCGGTCTAAATCCTAAGTACGCCGGGCCTTGGACCCCAACCCGAACGTACTCCTGCACGGTGCGTGGCTGGCCGGTGAAGTTGAAGCAAATCCAAAGAAGACACCACCGCGCGAGCAAATAAGACAACACCACTTCCCGGCGCAGGCCGCGGTACTGCTGACGTCTGAAGAGTCCTCGGACGACACTACGAAGCAGAGGAGCCCATAAACTCGTAATTCCCACGGGTAGGTAGTGCGTACATGGCATATAGCCAACTTAAGACATCCACCGAACCATTTAGTATTTTAATTAACCTGCGTGACAACCGTTATCGTTGCCTCGACTTAACCGACCCGCGGACAACGACAGCAGCCAGGACCACCAGTACATTGGTGCCTGCCCCGTCGTCCCACCAAGTCACTGCGGTTACCAACAAGGTGAGCCGTCTCCTTACCTTGTCTCGCGTGTGCTCCTGGAGGAGCTCGACTTTCATGGTTTTGGTAACTCTCGCGGCCCACGATCAGGGGCCAAGCACACCGGTACACTGGTCGTACCCTCCCTGTCGTCCCGTCACAATACCTCTCGCGGGCACCGTTGGGTCGCCCGACTTCTTACCTGAAGGACAACCGTTGTTCAGGACCCTAAGGCGGTAAGACAAAGTCGGCCTCGAGTGGAGTACAAGGATTACTCCTTGATAGCTCACACTTGAGGTGACTAGGCATAACCCAGATAGGGGCCTTAGACGGTGTCTGCATGTACCGTACCTGTGCAGTGATAATATTTGTATCCGCGTTCACTCCCCTGAGTGATCACGGCCCGCTATCTAATCCTAGCTAACAATGCGCAGGGCTCACTGCTGAATAATGCATAAAATAATAGGCAACATAGGATAAAGGAGGTACATCAAGGGGGGGGGCAAAAACAGGCTATGCAATTGAATAGGATTGTAATCGTAGCAGCAGCAGTAACAATGCCTAGTGCAAGAAATGTACGGAAAGGTAGGCGATATCTGGGGAAGAGAATGGCTCTGCTTGCCTGCAAGCTCGACGGTAGTAGTAGGGTCGTCGACGAAGTAGTCGTACTCAGCAGCGGTGTAGTCGACGGTAGTAGCGGGGTCTAACGGAGATTAAGGGGGAAAAGAAAAAGTAAATACACAGCAAGCATATACAAACAGATGCATGACAAGACGGATGAAATGTTAACGGTGTTCTAACGCAGTGCAATGCACATTGCTCGGAACGGAAATTCATCTGAGGATGAACTACCGGTTCCGGATGATTACCGGACAGGGTGTCCGGAGGGGGAAGGATCAAGCCGGAGGTGTCGTGGGTACCGGACAAACATAAGGGGGGTGTATCCGTGCTAGTTGATCGATTCCGAGAAACATTCGTGTTCGGAATAAATTCATCCGGGCACTCTAACAGTACCGGACAATATATCGGGCTGCCGGTCCGGAGGGGGAACGGTTCGATGTTCGTTGTGTTAGAGGGGTGTGATAGGCATACGGATAGCGTATTCGTATTCGTTATATTTTTCTGATCAATTTTCATGTATAAAGTTTTTGAATCCGAGTTACGGTTTAAAATTTATAGAATTTCAAAGTTTTAATCAATTTAAATAATTTTCTGAATTTCTTTTATTATTTATTTAACATTATTCAGAACATTATCCAAAACATTATCCAAAACAGTGCCTGACATGTGGGACCCACATGTCAGTCTCTATTTATTTATAAAACATTTTATTAAATCAGAAATGCCTCTGGACCCACATGTCAGCCACTGGAATTTCTTTTAAAATCTTTATTAATCAAACTGACAAAGGGGGCCCAGGTGTCATTGACTCCAGTGCTAATTAAACTTGTTTTAATTAAGTTAAAAGGCCAGGGGACCCACAAGTCAGTGACTAGGGCCAAAATCATTAGGGCTAATTACCTAGCTGACGACGGGGGCCCACCGGTCAGTCTCACCGGAGTGCTCACCGGAGCCCGTCGCCGGCGAGGTTGATGCTTCCCTCGCTGTGGTGCACGGGAGGAAGCATGTCTGGTACCAATCGACGCGGACGACCACGGGGAGGAGTTTGGTGGCGGTGCGGTGGCTTGGGGTGGACGGGCACGAGCTCGAGCTCAACAATGGCGGAGGGGGTTCTCGGGCTGATGGCGACGACGTCGCATACAAGCACGGGTCGGGGAGTTCTAGGGTGCACTCGGTGTCTGGAAGCGCACGGAGCAAAGTGACGCTCGGGGGGTGCCATTTGCACGAGCCAGGACGCCATTGTGAGCTTGCCGGCGGCAGCGAGTCCTCGGCTTCAATGGAGGCGGGTGCTACGGCGAGAGGGGGGCAAGGGGAAGGGTTGGCGACGAATGGGGAGCTCACCAGGAGCACGACGGAGGTGGCAGCGGGCTCGATGCGGGCTTGTTGTGGCCGGAATTCGTCGCGGATCCCGCCGGAGCCAAAGGCGAAGGCGGTGAAGTAGCGCTCGATGTGGTGGACTCGGGCTCGATTCCTCGCGGTGGGTGAGGTAGTCGACGGCGAGGCGGCTCCTGGACAACACGGCGAGGCGGCGTGAGCACGTTGGCCGCGCTTGGCCACGGCAATGGCGACGACGGCCCTCGGCTGCTTTTCCCTGAGGCGTGAGAGAAGAGGAGGAGGGGAAGGAGAGGGAGAGGGTGTCCAAGGGGTCGGGGGCGTCGCCCTTATCGCGTCGACGCCGGGAGGGAGCAGGTGGAGGCGGGTTCGGCCTGGCAGCGGCGTGCCCACGGCGGCCGCCGTACGGGAGCAGGTGGGAGCAGGTGGGGGAAGAAGACAAGGGGTGGGCTGGGCTGGGCTGCGGTGGGCCGTTGCTCAGGGCGATATTTAGTGAATTTCCAATTTTCTATGTCTTTTCTTTTCTGTATTTCTCTTTTGGTAATTGTTTTCCAAGCTTAGGCAATTTTGTAAAATGTGTTAGGTGTCCCAATATTAGTATAACATTATATATCAGTGCCACAAAAGTTTTTGCAGCAAAAGAAAATCATTAGATATTTCTTTTAAATATTAAATGCCCAAAGTAAGGGTTTTAACCTACTGTTTGAATTGTTTGGAATTTTCCATAACTTCAAAAATTACCAAAGTTGGTCCAACATGATTATAATGATTTTAGGCAATTTACAAAAATAGTTTCATGATTTTGGAACAACTTTATTTGAGCACCTTTGTTTTATTTTTCATTCAAAGAAGTTTCAACTAGGGTTTGGTTTGTTAGATGAGCAAGGTGCATTTGGCTTTGGGTTTTATTACCAACCAGCATGGTTTGAAAAGAGCAGAAGCAGAGTTTGATTAAGGACAGGGGATAACAGTGATTAACCAACAGTGATGGTCAACAATGATGATGATTACTGTTTCAGAAACTGAGGGTGTTACAGTGGCCCCCCTGGCTGCCCCCCTTCGCCTATATATTCTCCGTCTCGGGAAACCCTCGAGGACAGAAACCTTTTTCGCGATCTCGCCTCTGTTCCGCCGCCGCCGCGCTTCCGAGATCGGGAGCACCAGCAGACCTCTTCCCGGCACCCTGCCGGAGGGAGGGCCGACCTCCGGGAGTCTCCTCTCCACCATGGATGCTTCCCGGATGTCTCGTGAGTAGTTTCCCTTGGACCATGGGTCCGTGATCAGTAGCTATGTGATGTTCTCCTCCCCTCTTTGTTCCTCATGGTTTAGACCTCGTGAGCTGCCCTACATGATCGAGGCACTTTTGTAATCTTTCTGCTGTTGCTATGCTGAGTTTGATGGGATCTGATGGATTATGAGATTATGTTCAGATTGTGATTGAGTAATATATTTGGTTCTTATCTCGTATATTTTTTGTTCCTAAGTAATTCTTGCATGTTCTCCGTTGCTGTTTATTGCTTTGGCCAAGTAGTAGGTAGTAACCCCAAGAGGGAACGTTTTGCTCGATTGTGGGTTCATGCCCCCCGATGACACGCTTGAGTGACAAAAACATGAGTCTAGGGGATGTGCTGTTGCCACAAGGGGGAAAACAACGATGCTTGTAACCGTGGTTGCAATGATTGTTTACTTTACGTAAAGTGCTGTTTAATGCAGTTGTCTGTTGCTTTGGGTTTACACTTTGGGTGTGGCTCGCAACTTAATACCAGCGAGATGTTCTGGATAGATATCTCAAGGTGGATGATTAGTAGTAGATGCAGTTGGATTTCGGTCTACTTATTTTGGCGTATTGCCCATGCTTTTGAGCCTCTTCCTATTTTTTGTAGCATAGTTAGCATTGCGGTGCGTTCATAATCCTGTCAATTGCCCTTCTGTAATTTGTTCACCTCGCATAGCAGTTTTATCGTCTTTTGGGAGAGAGACATCACTAGTGAACATCACGTATCCCGGTCCATATCCTCATTACTGTTTCCATGCTCATTTACTTTTCTGCTTTTACTTTCAGCTGCTATCATTATCCTTTGTGTTTGATCCTTTGTGAACAACAAGACCGGAGAGATTGACAACCTCTCTGAACTTCGTGGGGAACAAAGTTATTTGTGTCTGTGTGCAGGTCCGGGTCAGTTTCGCCGCTGACACCTACTTATCATCTCCGGAGTCCTACTGGAGACAAACCTTGGTATCTTTACTGAGGTAAATTTGCTGTTGTGCTACATCACGCCTTCCACTTGGGGTTTACCAACGAAGGGCGAGAAATCACTATCATCACCTCGCACATCAAGCCAAATTTCTGGCGCTGTTGCCGGGGACTCTGAGTGCTAAGATAGGGGAGTTGCACACTACCCTTTATCTTTGTTTTTTAGTCTTGTTAGTTTACTTTTCAGTTTTTATCTTTGAGTCTTATATGAAAAATCACAAAAAAATTATTTATCTTGCTAGTAGTTGTCATTATGTCTGGCCCTTTTGCCTTTGTTGAGACAGAGGTTCTCACCTTTAAACAAAAAGGTGGTGAAAGTTTAAAAGATGCTTCGTATAGAATTAATGATTCTCAAAAAAGAGCCACCAAGAAGTAATCCACTACTATCCTGCTTAGAAATTTTTATGTCGGGATTACTCCTTGGAATAGGTTCATATTAGATACTGCTATCAATGGGAATTTCCTAGAAGCCCCGATTTTGGAGTCTCTTAATGTTATTGAAATTCTTGTTGGAAATCTCCCTATTGCTAGCATACAAGAAGATATAACTCTAGCTCACACTATGAAGAAACTTGAAAAGATAGAGTTAGAAATACCAAGTATAACTAGGATAAATGAGTTGGATCGCAAGATTCAAGGGAATTTGAATAGGCATGATAGCTCCATGCTTAAAATTATTAAAACTTTGGAGGTCATCAAATCCCGTGATATGGATCTTTCTAGGATTGATAAGATTAAGGAAATCATTAATACTCTAGGGACTACATTTTCCTCAATATAACCAAAAAAGGTAGAGACTTCAGCAGGAAGGGAACCTAAGTTCAATTATGTCCCTAGGGTTCCCCGACCTAAAAATAAACCACCCATTGCAAAACAAGTTGAAACCGTGAAACTTTTGGAAGAAATACCTCTCTTTGATAATTTCATAAATGAATCTCCCATTGATTTTCCGCCTTTTGGTTTTCTCCCTAGAAGTATCTTCATTAGGCCTTTATTTGAAAGACCCCTTAAGACTAGTTGTACAATTGAAGAGCTTTTTGATGATCTTGATAATGATTCGATTGATACAACTTGATCTTTTGCATCATGCCTAGCTTAAAGGCATAAAAGAAAGCGCTTACGGGGGGCAGCCCGCAAAGAATTTAGGTTTATTTTTTCTTTTTGTTGTGTCTTGATGTTTGTTACTACTGTAGCAACATCATTGTATCTTTATTTTTCAGCTTTGTGCCAAGTTATAGCCTCTTATGATAAGGGAAGAAAAAGTTGTGACATGCTTTCCAGAAAACAGATTCTGTCCCTTGACAGAAAAATTCGAATAAAATCACCAGATCATCTTTTTGATCTGAATTGTTTTGACAGCGTGCTCTATACAATTGTGAAACTTTCGTATGTTCTGAGTTTTTTGATTTGAGTTGCAGAAGTGCCCCGAAAAAATTCTCTACTACCTGCTATTCTGTTTTTCATAGATTCTTCCACGTTTTGCCTCTCTTCACTTTTGCAAACCTTAAGCTTGCTTTTTCTTTGCAAAAACTTTTTTGCACTCTTGAGAAACAGTAGCTCTTCAAGAATATCTTTATATCCAGTGGGGAAAATTTATTTTATTAAGGGTACTAACCTCTCTAATCAGCTTATGATGAGTTATGTATGAAGGGAGTTTTCAAGTGTGCGATGGACGATGATGAAAGAAGATCCAGGAGTGTCAAGCGCTCAAGCTTGGGGATGCCCCCATGCATCCCCAATAAATATTCAAGAAGACTCAAGCGTCTAAGATTGGGGATGCCCCCGTGCTTCCCCTTCTCCATCAACAATCATCAGTTCGTCCTTCGTCTCACTATATTTTTATCACCTCATGCGTTATGCGCTATGCTTGGAGCGTCTCGCTCTTAGGTTTTATTTTTAGTTTTATTTAGTTTTGCTTGCTGGTCATAACAAGTTAGACCCCTTCTTACTTTGTGTGGGAGAGAAACACGCTCCACTTTCAAAATCTAGAACACATCATAGGATTTTTCCTGCTTATCTTTTTGCTGTTGTGTGTTCTTTATCTTTTCATAGCTGCTGCCATGTTTAGTTTTAGTCTTAGTTTGTCTTTAGCAAGAGCCTTGGCTTTTGTTTAGTTTGTTGCTGGAACTCTTTTTAGTTTTCATGTTTATCTTGTTAAAGAGAGTTGGTTGTTGCACTGAGTAGTGTCTTGTCTTGAAAGTAGGTAATTGAGGTTGCTATTTAATTCTAGTAGTAACTTGCAATAGTTTTGAGGTATTGATGTGAGTAATGTCTGAACTTTTGGTGTCAAGAGATCTAGCCTATTAGTGATAGGTGTCGTATTTTGGGCAATCCGTGTGTATTTTGAAAACCTACAAAACTAGTTGAGAACTCTAGCTACTAGATGGATCACTAATCTTTGGAGGGATCGAATATTAGTGTACACTCACGTACCATGAGTCGTGGATGCGCAAGGATAACCAAACCCCCATACACTCCTCCTCGGGGTACTTGTGTCTTTGTGAACCTCCTTATTAGATTGAGAGTTACCGATAATAAGTGCATGAGTTCTTCGGACTAATGTAAGTATTGAAAGTTGACACTTCCACCTCCTCATTTTTGCTATCCTCTCCCGTGCCGTGCATCGCCTTCTTCTCACTCCGAGAGTTGGCGTCCACCTTCGCCGGTACATCCAAACCCTTGGCATGATACGCTCTGTCATCATAAACCTCCTTATATCTTTCCTCAAAACAGCCTCCATACCTACCTATCAAGGCATTTCCATAGACTTTCCAAGATATATTGCCATGCAACATCCACCTCTTCATGACTTGATCTTCATGTCATACATGTTCCTGCTACACTGGCAGCGACATACATTGCATACATCATGATAGTTACATCTTCTTTATGATTTTGAGTACCTTGTAAAGTGTGAAAGATCTCCTTTACCTTCTTGTAAAATAGAGTGTTGCCCTTAAGTGAGGAAAAGATCCCAAAGTGGACACAATAAAAGATCCCAAAGAGGACAAATGAGAGTTAAATAGAAAGAACCATTGAGGCCACAAAAAAATACAAATTTTTTTGAAAAAAGAAATAAAAAGAGAGAAAGGGGCAACACTACTATCCTTTTGAGAGATCCACACCAGTACTCCCTTTATATCCTTATACTCCATAGAGATGATCATTATGCATATAGCTATGTGGGGACCTTAACACTATAGAACTTGGCTTGCATATTCCAAGGATGAGCCTCCTCAAACGAGCTCTAGGTCTTCATGAGTGAGATCGTTAGTGTTGGGGTTCGCAGCAGAAAACAATTTTTTTTTCTAAATAGCGTTCCCATAACCCAAGATCTAGCTAGCCGTATTACCGTAACGGAAAGTAGTGCGGAAATAACATACCTCGGGGTGTAGTCCGTTGCGCGGGAAACGTTCCCGCAAACGTGGTTGATGTAGCCGATCAAGTTTCACAGCCCCCTGGCTGTGTTGAGCACCCGGATGGGTGTAGTGCCACACGTGTAGCACCTCGTAGTACTCGCACACATACGAGACTCGATGACGACCTCCGTTCTCCGATCCAGCGGAGGTGGCGGAAGCAGACCTCCGGACGGAGCTTCGGCAGCACGACGGCTTCCGATTCTAGTAGAGAAGCCTCAATTCCACTATAGGCTCACACTAGGGAGCCCACTGTGAAAGAGACAAGGGAGGGGAGAAGACCGGAGAAAACCGATCTCAATTCGGAGTAATATTTATTTTCTCACGAATTTCTGTGTTTTTAAATATGTGCACCCTGCCCATCTATATATAGGCAGAGGGGATGGAGTCAACCCCTCTCCCTTAGCAATGTGGGACTAAAGTCCCTTTGCTAAGGGGAGGTGGCCGGCCAAGGGGGGGAGGGGGCGCACCCCTCATGGGCCCTAGGGCCCATAGCGCCTCACCCCTCTTTTCTTTTTCTTTTTTCCCTTTTATTTCCCCTAATGGGCCTTTTTCTCCACTAAGGCCCATTGCGCATATTAATTAGTAATTAAATGATTTTAATTATTAATTCAATTAATAAATAACTAAAACATAATATTCCATCTCCCGGTGCTCCGGAACACCTTTCGGTTCACTTCGAACTTGTTTCGGTTCAACATGGTACTTCTCCGATATTGTTTCCTTTATTCTCTGGTTACTCCGATGGTTCCGAAACGGTCTCCGATTTCATCGAGCCCTAAAGTGTGTTACCCTCCGGTCCGAGAACACTCCAGTCATGACCGAGCAGAGGCTACAGTCAATGATCATCAGCGGGACCTGGATGCCCATAATGACCCCTGTGCATTCCGGATATCAAACACCGATTGGACCTTACGCCGTATAGCATTCCCTTTGTCAGCGATACTGGATTGTTCCGAGATTCGATCAATGACATCCTATGTCTGGTTCAACCTCGTTCTGAACTAATCCTCATTCACTCGTTCCCGTGATATTCATCCCCGTGACCTAGTCACACGCTGCAGCTTTATGGATGGAATCTCACCGAGTGGGCCCCGAGTATCTATCCATTATATGGATTGACAAATCCGGCTCTTGTAACAATACTCCTCAACATATCTCCACGGAATACCTAAGATACAACCGTTATGACCTGCATATTTCAGTCAGGTGGTGGGATGTAAGTCAAAGCATCCGGGAAGATAGTAATTATGCACGTACTCACGGTCAAAGGAACGGTCTACCACATTCTGTAATTACAACACTGAACCTTCATAAGATTTGATCATGATGTAATGCTTACTTTGGGTAATGTTCATCACGTCACTTAACCAGTGAGGTGACCTCATAGTCAAGAGACTTAATTGTCCATGATCACGAAACCACGATCATCATGTTGACCATGAACTAGTTATCGATGTAGAGGCTAACTAGGAACTCTGGGGGTTTCTATACCACACCTGCATCATTGTTTCACTGACACAGTTCTAGCACGGTATGAAACTGGTTATGAACTTGCTTAGATATATTGGAATAATCATATATTATTTGCCTCTAGAGCATATATCCAACAGTCTCCCACTTGCACTAGAGTGCTAATAATCTAGCCGCATTTTCCGATCATAATCATCTTATCACATAAGTGTTCATTGATCATGCATGCCCATGGAAGAGGGTTCGTCAACGAACTGAACCAATTTAGATTCGTATGTTTCCTTTGCAACTGGTACAGGTCAAAAACTCTTTTGACATACCACTCATTATCATATAATGGTTGGATATAAGTTTCGCGGGAGAGTGAGACTACTATTTCACAGTATCCTCCAATGATCTCTTGGTTCAGTATTTAGAAGACTCATCCTTAGTCATATATACTGGGAAATACACTCAACCAGAAGTCCAATACTTCTAACGCTAAACTTTTATCCATACGTCTACTTTCTTGTAACATCCCAAAATTTTCCAAATTTTGGATTGTTAATAAATAATATAATATTGATTGAATTGTTTTGATTTTGGGATAAATGAAAACTTTTCCCTTGAGTTTTTGTTTAAACCTTTACAAACCATTTAATAAAATTGGATAATCATTTATCCAATAATGAAAATTTTGGTTGTGAACTTTATTCAAAATTTCAAAGAATGATTTTCTTTCTTTTGTCCTTTTGAAATTTGGTACGAACCACAATTAAATATTTCCGAGTGAGAATAAAATGACTTTCTTAAATTTATTGTGGTCCCATACTCAATTCTCGAATTCTTATTTTGGAGTTTATTGGATATTGACGTTTAAGAGATATTTAAATATTTCCAATAATTTAATAAACAAAATGAGAGGAGATAATATGACTTCTCCAAACACAGTATTGGAAAAATTTAATAATGTCGTTAATGAGTTTTTTTTCATAAAGATATATTTCTAAAATTTATTTTGAGAGGGAAATATAGTTTTCCTAGGCTCTTTATGTTTTATTTGGCCTATACAATTTTATTTGAGAGTGTTTAACCCAAAATAGGATTCCTAAGTCAATTGGACTGAGGTCATCTATCTAATTTTTCCCCTCTATCTCTCTTTCCTTTTTCTTTATCTTGGGAAAATTTTTGCACTAAGGCCCATAGCCCGAGCGAGCTGTCTTCTTCCTCTCGTTCGTTCATGTATACGTGAACACAGAAGCAAATGGCCATGGCAACTGAAGCTCTTCCTCTTTTCCTCTCATCTACTCTTTTGACCGATTCACTTCAGAACCTACACAAAAATTGTGGACAAGTTCATGAGGAATCCATTCATGGAAACAAACACGCATTTTAATGCTTTTAATTGTCCATCATTTTCTCCATGAATGCCATTAAATTCATTTCCAAAACCTCGCTTTTAATTCCCATTATTTCTTCATAAATGCCATTAAATCTATTTCCAAAACCTCGCTTTTAATGTTCATTATTTCTCCATGAATGCCATTAACTCCATTCCAAAACCTCACCCACTCTCCTTCTATGGACCTCCCATGACCCTATAAATACCTCCCCTAGGACCCCTTTGAACCACACATCCCCACGCATAAAGTCCCTCCCCAAAGCCCTCTCCTTCGTGCGCAATTTCTCGTCGGAGTAAAGATGCATCCACACTTCCGGTGAAGATTTTTGTCGCCATGGAAGGTACCTAGTCCATATTTCTTCCTCTAGTTTCTTCCCCTTGCCGATGCGCACCGTTGTGACATATTTTTCCTCTCGATTACAAGGCCGGAGCACGCCGTCCGTGTCATTGTGCTCTTCATGCGTTCTTCTCTACTCCGGCGGAACTTCTCAGCTATCCGAAGGCGAACATGGAGCTATAACCTTGTCCATCGAGTCGGCCAAATCATCCTCTACCCCGTTCGGCTGTTCGTTGACGCCGGAGACCTTTTTCCAAAATTTCGGCGAGATCTCCGGTAAGATTTTCTCCCCTTTGTTCATCATTTTTTTTTGTAAAAAAATGAATAGGTGAGGACCTATCAGAACTCGCCACGTGGCATCCTTTTATTAATCCCGTAATTCATTTTAGCAAAAATACCCAAACTTCAAAAAAATTCATATCTTCTAGCCCGTAAGTCGGATTCGACAAATTTTATATCCCCGGATTCCTTGGAAAATTTAGTTTATTATTTTCCAGTAATATTCCACTTTTGATAATTTTAAATTTAACTCAAATTTATTTCTATAATTTGAGTATATTTGATATACATCTTATTCTATAATATATTTGGAATATTTTCTTCATCAAATTTGATCCTTAAAATCAAATCTTTCTGTTTGGACAATTGTCACATTCTTTCCATCATATAAATACACTATTTAGTTATATCTCTTTTTTATATAAATTTGGCTACAAAAATTCAATCTTCTCAACAAGATCATCACGATTTCTATCGGATCTTTTTGAATCCAATCCAAGAATTGATTTCCTATTCAAATATGCATATGGACAAACCAACTGAGTTTGACATACTCTCCATCCAATTGATTTTATAATCAACCTCCAACATATGCAATTGATTTTACAATCCTCGAATATATTATTGCCATCATATTTCCGTCCAATCCAACTTGATCCTATCTAAACCTATCCATGCCATAGTAATTAGTTTATTAATAGTAATAACTAAATATTTATGTTGTAATTGTATCTTTTTTGGATCTTCACTTTGGATTGAGTTGTGTGTTGAAGTGTTTCTCTTTTACCGTTAGATATATTGTAACGAGATGGAGAGATGACTACGAGTAGAATATTTCATCGTCAGGATCCAGGCAAGTTACTCTTTTGATCATGCTCTAGTATTACCTATATTTTTTATATGCATTGTAGTCCAACTTAAATATTATGCATTGACAGGATTATATATTATGCTGCTATTACACCCAATAGTTGATTGAGGTAGGTCTGAACCTTATATCATTGTCGCCACCGTGTAGAATTATACTGCTTTGCTAAGTAGACGTGGATTGGGAAGTGATCCATTATGAGGTATGAGTGACTAAGTAGTAAACAGGACCAAGATAATCTTAATGAACCACCTGGGTGGAATGGTTGGGGGCACCCTGGAGGAACCAGTGGATTTTCCTGAGTGACCTGAAGATGGCCAGTAATCACTGCGGAATGCCACCCAGGCTTAAAGGGATCAATCATATTTTTCATAACTAGAAGCTTACGTGTGCAGCCACAAGCTATTATGGGCTCTGGCTTGGTTGATTAGTTGTAGTGACTCTTACTAGGTGGTGCTACGAACGTAGTTATGAGTAGGTGGGATGGGCACCGCCAGAGTGAGGGAAAATCTTCTAAAAGACCATGTCTTGACCTTCCGGTTCTCATACAACATGCAGTGTGACGAACTAAAAAGGAGGTGGTCGAGTCTTGTGGGGAAAAGTGCACAAACCTCTGCAGAGTGTACAAACTGATCATGATTAGCCGTGTCCCCGGTTACGGACAACTTTGAGCATCTAGAAGTGGGAATGTTGACGGATCTCATCATATTTAATTAATCAATCGGGTTTAATCAACTTTGGGAATAGATTGACTTGGAGAAACCAATTCAATCATATTATGAGCTTTGTAGTACTGTTATGATAATCTTTGAGTAGGACAAAATCAGCTTTATGCAAACTGAAACTCTTAGAGCTTTTCCACCAGCCAAAATTGCATGTAGAAGATAGGTCTATTATATATTTTTTTGGGAGTAACTTGTCGTACATTCAAAGTACTGACCCATTTTGGGCTGTAACCTTCGGTGTTGCAGGATTGTATATGACGAGTAAGTGATGCGATGTAGGGTTACGATGTCTACACTCAACTTTGCCGTTGGTGTTGATGGGACTCCACTTATGTATTGTTTGTTTCCGCGGTGTATTCTAGCCCAAAGGCTATAAGGTAATAAATACCATGTATTTACGTTACTTTTTGACATGTGATTCATGGTATTTCATCGAGTACTGTGTGTGCTAGCATACTAATCCAGGGATAGCACAGAAGCACAGTAGACTTGGTTCCTTTTGGGACCGGGTCGTTACATTTCTTAAATAGTATTATGTTTGTAGTGCCGTGAATTTTGCTCACATTTCTTTCATGTCTTTGGTGATGTCTCTAATTCCATATAGACCCATAATATGGCTTGCAATTGTAATCTTGCATTACATTCAAGTCTATTATCCTCTCTATATTTTAGAGTACAGTCCTCAGTATTCCTCATATACTGAAATCATGGACTTTATTCAGATTCTGTGTTTTACTCCTAAAGCACATCGGAATCTGTTCTTCTTCCAAGAACTTTTGAGTCGTTTTGTTGTTGGATTCACAATGCATGTTATATGGTAGAATCATAAGTCAAGAACATATAAGATCACATGTCCAGTACATGGTGCATCTCTATTCTTCCATCAAGACATTGCTTGTGATATTTGGATTTCATCCATTATATAATTTCTAGCCACAAGAACCTGTTTCTTGTCTAGAAGATTATTCCAACCTTCACTTCGTTTCATTATCCGTATCTTAATCTACTCATATAGATTTCAACGTGTAATGTGTTGGTATTTCACATAAAAGAAGATTCTTGCAATCTTGTATTTTATTTGCCTTATGCTCTATATATATATCATAATGCACATATGTATATAAGATGATTCTCTATATACACGATCAATGCATATCCATATATATACATATGAGATCATTCTTCTCACATATCAATGCATATATGTTTGAGACAATGATCATGCTCCCACTCAAATATATCCATCATATACTCATATATTTCAGCTTTCATCAAGTCATTTTATTGTTTCACTATGTCTCACATAATGACAAAGCTTCCAAAGCTCCCACTCAGAAAATGCCCTCTGCATTCCAAGTTTCCGGGAAGTCTTCAAAGCTCCCACTCAGTTTCATGAAACTGCGGACCCACTCAATATTTTGTTCATCACAAAATCATTTGATCAAATCAAGGTTGAGGGTTCCTGTCTTGAGGTACTATAGTCCATCCTTTTAACGAAGTAACCTTCGTCATGCCTATTGCAATTCTCTTTCAAATCCCAAATTTGACTGAGATGCAATTTCAGGCTATGGTCCATCGTAGTGTAAATGAAATATTCTATCGATTAAAGCATTCCTACGTTTCCGTAGTCAATCACTATTGAACTTTGGTCATAACCAAATAATGCCTTATGCCCATTACATTTTTCTCAATGACTCTCCAGTTTGTCGAGAATATGAAATAACCGATTTATTTCACAGGACGTGAGCCATCCTATATGTAACTCAATATTATTTCATTTCTCCTCGTGTTCTAGGCTACCATCATTCCTTTGTGTCTTCAAGCAATGTTATTCTTTATTGTTTTATTAAGAAGACTCATGATTATTGTTCTGTACAGAACGTATTCATGATAACCTTCTAAATTCAACAATGGCTTCAACTCATATACCAAGATCAATCATCTTTGGCATATCCTTCCTTATATAGCGTCATTACAGCGGAACATGCTTCCGTTGCAATACTCTGATATTCTGAAGGCAAGGTCCAATACCCCGGTCAAAGTTTCCATTATCTCCCATTGGATCTGTGTCGAGAGACTTTTCTCTTATTATCAATTAAGCAACACAAATTTTGCTATTCGGGGAGAATATGTAATTTCAATTGCTCGTAGTTTTATTACAAAGAAATTCTTTCTTTTAAGAAACCTTATAACACCATCAGTTATGGAGCTATCATGTCTCGTTAGATTCAGGATGGTTTCCTATTCATGAAGTGGGTGTTTTAACTTAATGAATTAAACAATCTTATTCGACAATAACTATAGTGCTAGGGGAAAGAACATTTAGACCATACTACGGTTTAGTATGACTACGAATGGTTTAAGTAGTCTAGTACTTTCAACTTCCATCGTAGTTTGTGGTACAACTTCCACAAGTCTCCCATTATGTCAATATCAATACTTATCACTTCGGATCATAGCGTAGTGATATGTATCCTTGTATTCTCACTTCTCACTGTGATTCCTGAATCTCAGTTTTATGATCTCAATTGAATACAACTTTCAATTAATCATATGAAGTCTTTAATGATAGCTCACGTGCCCATTTAGTACATCATTTATGTATAATGATTGGCACAAGTTCTACTTGCTAGAACCTTGTCATGGTTATATTTATTGCAGAGGTTCATAGATCGTGTATCTAATCCATCTCATGCAATCAAGTTATGATTTTCATTCGATAATGAACTCACAAGTTAATAGGTCATACATTTAATGAATTCATCAGTTATGAAGTCACCTCATGCAATCAAATCTCTGACTTGTTATAATCAAGACAACTTTATCATTAAACATTGAATATTTCTTGACAATAATAGTAGTATTATAAATGCTTTCTATCATATCATAAATCAAGACGTAATCAAAGTATAATCACTCTTTTATTCATAAAGATGGAACAACTGACTTGTCTCATTACATGAATAACTTTGTCTCTCGAGATGCAAGACACACAACTAAGTGTTCATACTAGAATGATTACATAAGATTTATCTAATACTCTAAGTATCTCCTATGATAGATGTCTCGGCGGAATCCATGCTGGCCATCAACTGACTTGATATCCATCAATCCTCGATTTCACCTCTTCCCGTCCATGCAACGGCAGGTCCTGTTTTCATAAAACAGAATAAGTATCAGATACTCATTTACTGCAAATGTTGTATAAGGGAGTAAACATTTATAAATTATATCAAGTATATACCTTCTCCATCGACAACTTCTCCTTCAATGGGTTCAACCTCCAGGTACTGAAGTCTATCCATGAAGTCAGAGAACTCGAGGCTTTCACCTCTGTCGACATAGCCGTGGACATGGTCTGTATAGCTCGGTGGAAGCGAGTGTAACACTGTGTATATCGCAGACTCATGTGTGGTCTCATAGTCAAAATCATCTATGAGGCTCAGATGTATCGCATGCATCTTGGCCAAGTGTGCCTTCAGGCAAGAGCCTTCTTCCATCTTTGTAGAGAGAAACTCACTTTCTAACTCAAATCTGGCAACTCTAAACTGATGCAAGTTTGATGACTTCAGCTCATCGATCATATCATATGTATCCAAATCAGCATACTCCTCACGCAAAGGTTGCGGAATGCTGGTTTCTATGATACCCTTAGCTATGGCATATGTCCTTCGACGATACTGATAATCAATCGCCGCTTGTGCATCCATGTCGTTTGCTGGAGGGTTTCCCACATGCTTTTTAGTTAAGAATGAAAGGTTGATTCTCTTGAGCACGGCTCTAAGGCGTAAGTACCAACTAACGAAGTTTGACCCATTTTCTTTAAGAAGGAAACCATTTCAAGGTATTGGGTATTATCCATTTTCTACAAACATAATTGCAAGGAACACAATTAAGACTAGTTCACAACAATGAGTTCATATAATCACATTATAAATGAGCTCGCACTAAAACAATTAATCCCTAGGAAGTTTTAGTGATTACATGATCCAGATTCACTGCCCGACCTCGAATATCACATGGCCGACGGGTCAGTTTCAAAGGTAGACAACAACTTGTGCGATGACATTATCTTATATGTACTGTGACTCATGCTCGATCGCTAGTATTCCGAGGCCATATCTGCATATGCTAGGCTGGCCAAATTAACCTCCATGTTATATGCTTCTCAGCAAGGCCATATCTGCATATGCCAGGCTTGCCGAACCCAACCTCATGCGAACTCCATTTAATATGTAGGACAACTCCGGTATGTACGGAGCATCAAGCCATATGGGAGAACCTTCCAGGCGGTTCACACTTCGGTAGAATACTTGTGTTTGGCTTTGTTAAGGGATCATCTTATTACATGCTACCGTCGTGTATCCTATACTAGCAAGTTTTAAGATGTCTGAGCTATGGCAACACTAAGTCTACAGTGTCTCCATTTTAGTTTGTTTTATGATGACGTTTACTACTTACTAGTAACACATAGCAAAGCTATCACTACATCACAAACAAACGAACGATAGCCCCCACTTAGCAATACAAGGTTTAGACGGTCTAGTTGTATATTGCAAGTTTTACGTGGCTGCTAGGGCTTTCATAGTTAAACAGGTTTTAACCTACGAGTCAACCACAACGTCAACCATACGATTGTCTCTATTACACCCCGCACGGGGCCCTCCGTTGCAAATTCCACATCCGCTAAAGTAGAGAGACAGACACCCCCCCAGCCACTTTATACGGTACAAGCCGTATGTCAAGCGTGGAACCAGTCTCGCGTAAGTGTACAGGTAAAGTCGGTCGGGGGCCGCTTCATCAAACAATGTCGCAGATGTGAACAAGTACACGTGGGAGGGTAACAATCATACAATCAACGCCCACATCCCTGATGTGTTCTATTCGTATAGTAATACTAAGCATAGACCTAGCTCTGATACCACTGTTGGGGTTCGCAGCAGAAAACACAAATTTTTCTAACTAGCGTTCCCATAACCCAAGATCTAGCTAACCATATTACCGTAACGGAAAGTAGTGCGGAAATAACATACCTCGGGGTGTAGTCCGTTGCGCGGGAAACGTTCCCGCAAACGTGGTTGATGTAGCCGATCAAGTTTCACAGCCCCCTGGCTGTGTTGAGCACCCGGATGGGTGTAGTGCCACACGTGTAGCACCTCGTAGTACTCGCACACATACGAGACTCGATGACGACCTCCGTTCTCCGATCCAGCGGAGGTGGCGGAAGCAGACCTCCGGACGGAGCTTCGGCAGCACGACGGCTTCCGATTCTAGCAGAGAAGCCTCAATTCCACTATAGGCTCACACTAGGGAGCCCACCGTGAAAGAGACAAGGGAGGGGAGAAGACCGGAGAAAACCGATCTCAATTCGGAGTAATATTTATTTTCTCACGAATTTCTGTGTTTTTAAATATGTGCACCCTGCCCATCTATATATAGGCAGAGGGGAGGGAGTCAACCCCTCTCCCTTAGCAATGTGGGACTAAAGTCCCTTTGCTAAGGGGAGGTGGCCGGCCAAGGGGGGGAGGGGGCGCACCCCTCATGGGCCATAGGGCCCATGGCGCCTCCCCCCTCTTTTCTTTTTCTTTTTTTCCCTTTTATTTCCCCTAATGGGCCTTTTTCTCCACTAAGGCCCATTGCACATATTACTTATAAATAAAATGATTTTAATTATTAATTCAATTAATTAATAACTAAAACATAATATTCCATCTCCCGGTGCTCCGGAACACCTTCCGGTTCACTCCGAACTTGTTTCGGTTCAACACGGTACTTCTCCGATATTGTTTCCTTTATTCTCTGGTCACTCCGATGGTTCCGAAACGGTCTTCGATTTCATCGAGCCCTAAAGTGTGTTACCCTATGGTCCGAGAACACTCCAGTCATGACCGAGCAGAGGCTACAGTCAATGATCATCAGCGGGACCTGGATGCCCATAATGACCCCTGTGCATTCTGGATATCAAACACCGATTGGACCTTACGCCGTATAGCATTCCCTTTGTCAGCGATACTGGATTGTTCCGAGATTCGATCAATGACATCCTATGTCTGGTTCAACCTCGTTCTGAACTAATCCTCATTCACTCGTTCCCGTGATATTCATCCCCGTGACCTAGTCACACGCTGCAGCTTTATGGATGGAATCTCACCGAGTGGGCCCCGAGTATCTATCCATTATATGGATTGACAAATCCGGCTCTTGTAACAATACTGTTCAACATATCTCCACGGAATACCTAAGATACAACCGTTATGACCTGCATATTTCAGTCAGATGGTGGGATGTAAGTCAAAGCATCCGGGAAGATAGTAATTATGCACGTACTCACGGTCAAAGGAACGGTCTACCACGTTCTGTAATTACAACACTGAACCTTCATAAGATTTGATCATGCTGTAATGCTTACTTTGGGTAATGTTCATCACGTCACTTAACCAGTGAGGTGACCTCATAGTCAAGAGACTTAATTGTCCATGATCGCGAAACCACGATCATCATGTTGACCATGAACTAGTTATCGATGTAGAGGCTAACTAGGAACTCTGGGGGTTTCTATACCACACCTGCATCATTGTTTCACTGACACAGTTCTATCACGGTATGAGACTGGTTATGAACTTGCTTAGATATATTGGAATAATCATATATTATTTGCCTCTAGAGCATATATCCAACAGTCACGCTAGTGGTCTGGGGACGAGTCAAGATAAGATTCCAGAAAAAGACCAAGTGTGAAACTTTAGTAGATTGAGTTCTCAACAAAAAAATGTTTTTCTCGTATTCCCTATCCCCCTTCTTGCACGCAAACACCATTTGGATACATTCGAGTCACGGACAGCAAGAGCTCTTGCACCTAATGTTCTTTTGTTACTTATTTCGATGCTAATATAGACTCTTGAATGTTATGACTTGAATTGAATTTCTAACCTTGATTGCTTTAGTTTTCAAAGTTCTTATATAGTTGCTAGCATGTCACCACAGAAATTATACCGTTATCATTTACCTACTCGAGGACGAGCAGGAATTAAGCTTGGGGATGTTGATACGTCCAAAACGTATCTATAATTTCTGCTTGCTCCATGCATGTTTTGTGTAATATTGCTATGATCTAGATACACTTTCATAAACTTTTGATCATATTTGGACTAACCTATTAACTCAGTGCACCACAATGCCAATTCCTGTTTTCTGCTGTTTTTCTATTTCAGTTTTCCCCCATATAAAAATTGCTCCAAAAATTCGGGAAAAATCAGATAAAAAATCAGCGCAGAAGAACCTTCCGAAAGAACCTGAGTGGGGCCAGAGGGCAACCACCAAGGGCCCAGGCGCCCTGGTGGCGTGCCCTAGGGGCTGGCCGCGCCAGGGGGGCGCCTGGACCCCTGGTGACCCTCTGGCTGCCCCCCTTCGCCTATATAATCTCCGTCTCATGATCCTCCCCTCTTTGTTCCTCATGGTTTAGACCTCGTGAGCTGCCCTACATGATCGAGGCACTTTTGTAATCTTTCTGCTGTTGCTATGCTGAGTTTGATGGGATCTGATGGATTATGAGATTATGTTCAGATTGTGATTGAGTAATATATTTGGTTCTTATCTCGTATATTTTTGTTCCTAAGTAATTCTTGCATGTTCTCCGTTGCTGTTTATTGCTTTGGCCAAGTAGTAGGTAGTAACCCCAAGAGGGAACGTTTTTCTCGATTATGGGTTCATGCCCCCCGATGACACGCTTGAGTGATAGAAACATGAGTCTAGGGGATGTGTTGTTGCCACAAGGGGGAAAACAACAGTGCTTGTAACCGCGGTTGCAAGGATTGTTTACTTTACGCAAAGTGCTTTTTCATGTAGTTGTCTGTTGCTTTGGGTTTACACTTTGGGAGGGGCTCGCAACTTAATACTAGCGAGATGTTCTGGATAGATATCTCAAGGTGGATGATTAGTAGTAGATGGAGTTGGATTTCGGTCTACTTATTTTGGCGTACTTCCCATGCTTTTGAGCCTCTTCCTTTCTTTTGTAGCATAGTTAGCATTGCGGTGCGTTCATAATCCTGTCAATTTCCCTTCTGTAATTTGTTCACGTCGCATAGCAGTTTTATCGTCTTTTGGGAGAGAGACATCACTAGTGAACATCACGTATCCCGGTCCATATCCTCATTACTGTTTCCACGCTCATTTACTTTTCTGCTTTTACTTTCAGCTGCTATCATTATCCTTTGTGTTTGATCCTTTGTGAACAACAAGACCGGAGAGATTGACAACCTCTCTGAACTTCGTTGGGAACAAAGTTATTTGTGTCTGTGTACAGGTCCGGGTCAGTTTCGTCGCTGACACCTACTTATCATCTCCGGAGTCCTACTGGAGACAAACCTTGGTATCTTTACTGAGGGAAATTTGCTGTTGTGCTACATCACGCCTTCCACTTGGGGTTTACCAACGAAGGGCGAGAAATCACTATCATCACCTCGCACATCAAGCCAAATTTCTGGCGCTGTTGCCGGGGACTCTGAGTGCTAAGATAGGGGAGTTGCACACTACCCTTTATCTTTGTTTTTTAGTCTTGTTAGTTTACTTTTCAGTTTTTATCTTTGAGTCTTATATCAAAAATCACAAAAAAATTATTTATCTTGCTAGTAGTTGTCATTATGTCTGGCCCTTTTGCCTTTGTTGAGACAAAGGTTCTCACCTTTAAACAAAAAGGTGGTGAAAGTTTAAAAGATGCTTGGTATAGAATTAATGATTCTCAAAAAAGAGCCACCAAGAAGCAATCCACTACTATCCTGCTTAGAAATTTTTATGTCGGGATTACTCCTTGGAATAGGTTCATATTAGATACTGATATCAGTGGGAATTTCCTAGAAGCCCCGATTTGGGAGTCTCTTAATGTTATTGAAAATCTTGTTGGAAATCTCCCTATTGCTAGCATACAAGAAGATATAACTCTAGCTCACATTATGAAGATACTTGAAAAGATAGAGTTAGAAATACCAAGTATAACTAGGATAAATGAGTTGGATCGCAAGATTCAAGGGAATTTGAATAGGCTTGATAGCTCCATGCTTAAAATTATTAAAACTTTGGAGGTCATCAAATCCCATGATATGGATATTTCTAGGATTGATAAGATTGAGGAAATCATTAATACTCTAGGAACTACATTTTCCTCAATCAAACCAAAAAAGGTAGAGACTTCAGCAAGAAGGGAACTTAAGTTCAATTATGTCCCTAGGGTTCCCCGACCTAAAAATAAACCGCCCATTGCAAAAGAAGTTGAAACCGTGAAAACTTTGGAAGAAATACCTCTCTTTGATAATTTTATAAATGAATCTCCCATTGATTTTCCGCCTTTTGGTTTTCTCCCTAGAAGTATCTTCATTAGGCCTTTATTTGAAAGACCCCTTAAGACTAGTTGTACAATTGAAGAGCTTTTTGATGATCTTGATAATGATTCGATTGATACAACTTGATCTTTTGCATCATGCCTAGCTTAAAGGCATAAAAGAAAGCGCTTTCGGGAGGCAGCCCGCAACGAATTTAGGTTTCTTTTTGCTTTTTGTTGTGTCTTGATGTTTGTTACTACTGTAGCAACATCATTGTATCTTTATTTTTCAGCTTTGTGCCAAGTTATAGCCTCTTATGATAAGGGAAGCAAAAGTTGTGACATGTTGTCCAGAAAACAGATTCTGTCCCTTGACAGAAAAATTCGAATAAAATCACCAGATCATCTTTTTGATCTGAATTGTTTTGACAGCATGCTCTATACAATTGTGAAACTTCCGTATGTTCTGAGTTTTTTTATTTGAGTTGCAGAAGTGCCCCGAAAAAATTCTCTACTACCTGCTATTCTGTTTTTCATAGATTCTGCCACGTTTTGCCTCTCTTCACTTTTGCAAACCTTAAGCTTGCTTTTTCGTTGCAAAAACTTTTTGGCACTCTTGAGAAACAGTAGCTCTTCAAGAATATCTTTATATCCAGTGGGGAAAAAATATTTTATTAAGGGTACTAACCTCTCTAATCAGCTTATGATGAGTTATGTATGAAGGGAGTTTTCAAGTGTGCGATGGAAGATGATGAAAGAAGATCCAGGAGTGTCAAGCGCTCAAGCTTGGGGATGCCCCCATGCATCCCCAATAAATATTCAAGGAGACTCAAGCGTCTAAGCTTGGGGATGCCCCCGTGCATCCCCTTCTCCATCAACAATCATCAGTTCGTCCTTCGTCTCACTATATTTTTATCACCTCATGCGTTATGTGCTATGCTTGGAGCGTCTCGCTCTTAGGTTTTATTTTTAGTTTTCTTTAGTTTTTCTTTCTGGTCATAACAAGTTAGACCCCTTCTTACTTTGTGTGGGAGAGAAACACGCTCCACTTTCAAAATCTAGAACACATCATAGGATTTTTCCTGCTTATCTTTTTGCTGTTGTGTGTTCTTTATCTTTTCATAGCTGCTGCCATGTTTAGTTTTAGTCTTAGTTTGTCTTTAGCAAGAGCCTTGGCTTTTGTTTAGTTTGTTGCTGGAACTATTTTTAGTTTTCATGTTTATCTTGTTAAAGAGAGTTGGTTGTTGCACTGAGTAGTGTCTTGTCTTGAAAGTAGGTAATTGAGGTTGCTATTTAATTCTAGTAGTAACTTGCAATAGTTTTGAGGTATTCATGTGAGTAATGTCTGAACTTTTGGTGTCAAGAGCTCTAGCCTATTAGTGATAGGTGTCGTATTTTGGGCAATCCGTGTGTATTTTCAAAACCTACAAAACTAGTAAAGATGACTCACGGACTTGGTTATGCTTCAGGAGCCGAAAGAGCATAGTCTTCGCTGGTGAAGCATTACCTAGTGCACATGATACTTCTCATCTCTGCCTTCTCACAAGTTTGGATTCGATCTTAGTCTTTTCACCAAAACCTTCGGAGTACATTTACTAAACCCCTCTGGATAGTACGGTTTTTCCCACGACTCAAAGAAGTGAAAAAGAACTACACAAAAACTACTAAGTCTTGCGCCATCCTGATCATCTCTTTCGATGAGATGTGCTTCAGGATTCCTTATATTTTTGGGGGTCGACATCCGTGATGAGCTTCGCTCCAGAGGCTATGCTTTAGTAAATATGTAAATCTTCATTGAAGCTTTAGCACCAACCTATAACTTCAGAAACCTAACCATCTGTTTTACACTAGAAAACTTGTTAGTTCCTCTACTGTCTTGTCCAACAATATCCAAATCTCATGGGGGCATAACTTTGCTCTTACAATCTCCCCCTTTTTGGACTATTGTTGACAAAACAGGCATCGATAATAATATGGAATTTTGAGTTGAGTTGAGAGCAAACTCTAAGATATGAAGCTTTTGACTCCCCCTGAATGCGAGCATCAAAGATTTATATAATCAAAGTAAATGCTTGATGGAGGATATCTTTGATGGGGAGCTTAACACATATCTTAGTGAATCAATTGCATTTAAAAGATATTAGTCTTTAAGAATATGCAATCATCCAATAACCTGTCAACTTAAAAGAAATAACCACCTGCAAGACAAAATATTTGAGAGCAACTTGCAAGCAAGGGGGTTATTAACACATCACATGTAGCAGTTCACAGACGAAGTAAAACTTAAGTTACAACCCAATCGAAGCGAATGGAAAGTTTGTTGTAACTTAACACACAAAATATCGAATCAAAAGACCTTAAACCCCGCAGCGAATCTAAACTCAATCGATGCTACATTTTCCCCCTTTTTGTCAATGATTGGACAAAAGGTTGAGAGGTAGATCAAGAGTATTTACTTAGCGGCTGCAACCCGGGGAACCCGCTGACGTTCTTCGCCCGAAGAAGATGCATCTCCAGAAGTGTCTCCTTCGGCTGAGGCAGGCGACTCCATTTCTTCAATGTTCAATGGCGCCTGCAGCAAGTCAAGGTCACTGTCGTTGAGAGGGTCATCTTCTTTCTTCGACGTGTGAGAGTCTTCGTCAGAGAAAGTGTCAGGGCAAATCTGCTCAGCTGGGTTGACAAATAAAACTTCTTCAATCTTCTCCAGTGAAGGGATCTTCGGGTTGGGGCGGTCGATCGAATTATTTCTTGAAAAATGGCATTGAAGATGTGGATACTCCTCGTAAATCCGGGCATCTTCAAGCTTCTTGACAGAGTTGAATTTCCTCAATCCTTTCCATGAATGGCGCTTTAGCACTTTCAGATACTGATTGTTGTTCAAATGTAACGACCCAATTCACATAGAATCAGAGTCTCTGTGATCAAGTGCTAGTCCCTGGATCGAACTCGCTAGCACACACAGTATAATAGATGAGTATCAAAGTACAAGTGCGTCATTATTACATCGTATGATCCAGAATTCAAAACAAATAACAACTTGCATAGCTCAAGGCCAGCTTATTCAATATAACTATAGCGGAAGCAAACTAGTAGCGAGGAGTCCCATCAACATCCACAAGCGACATGCTGAGTGTAGACTCGCAACCCTATCATAACATACTAATCTTCTGAGAAACCTGCAACACGAAGGTTACAGCCCGAACACGGGTCAGTACATCTGATTTGTACGGCAAGTAACACAAGTGATAAAGCAATCCTACAACTAACTTCAAAACAATAACATGAATAAGGCTTGGTTTGTTGTGCATAAAGTTGGTATTCACCTACTTCTACTTACTACTCAACATATTTATCATCTTAAATTAAACTCAACCACAAAGGACAACATCAAACTAAACCTCCTATGAGAGCCCTCAGGATCATAGGATTTCTAATGGCAGCCATGAGAGCCCTCGGGATCATGGTTTCGTGAGTATTGTAGAGCCCTCAGGATACAATTGCACACGTACCTCCTATTCGTGAACATCATAGAGCCCTCAGGATACGATGCCACTACAAACACATTCGTGACTGTTACAGATCCCTCAGGATGCAACATCACCCTATCGTGAACATTGTAGAGCCCTCAGGATACAGTGCCACTACCTAGACACAAAGTGAATACTGCAGAGCCCTCAGAGTGCAATGCCACACAAACAATCGTTAGTGAATATCACAGAGCCCTCAGGATGTAATACCACTCTACAGTACCTCAATCGCACGTTACTATTTTACTAATAATAATGTTGTCACAACACTTGTATAACACAACAATTCCCCCCATGATTATCATTGCAACAGTAAGCATATAATCACATAGCACAAGAAATAATAAAACATAACAACGTTGGATATAATGATCAATCAAAACATGTGGCTATCCTACCAGGTTTCAGCATAACATAACGAACTTCACGTGCATAGAAACATAGTATGTGCATAATCAACAGTGAAGCATAACCAAAAGTGAAACTTTCCTTGAACGGTGTTGAAGTACTCTAACACTTATTTCTGATCCTTTCTGCACTCCAGACAATCTACACGATCAACAATAATGCATTCAATACACATGCAACACATAAACAATACAACAGTAAAAGAACCAAATGAACAACAATAAAACCAACTAAACAGTAGCTAAACGATAACTACAAGTCACCACGATCCCAATACAACTGGAATCGGCGAAAACGGATACACCGTACAAAAAATACGGTCTCCGGAAGTTTGAATTTAAATCTATGCAAAATAAAATTTGAACACCGAAAACTTTTGAAAACTTAGGTCCACTGGATAGGATTTTTTGTAACGGCCGCAACACAAAAAGAATTAACTAAAACAGAGCTACGGTTTAAAAGATATTGCGAAAACGGTTCCGGAGTCTTTTCTGCCAAAAGGGATAATCCGCAAATAAACGTTTTCTAAAAACGCGATCGGGTCCTTGGGGAAGTTGACTAGATCTGTTTTTTCTAACTCGTTTCCCTTTCTCTCTCCACAGCCCGACGGCCATGTCTAGGGGGGACGGCTCTGGCGAGCGCGTCCCTTAGCGCGGTGGCCTACGGCGGCGCAGGGCGGCGGGTAGTAGCGGGCGGCAGGGCGCGGCAGCACGGGCGCGGGACGACGGCCCACGAGTGGCGCGCGCGTGGCCCGGCGGCTCGGGCTCGCCGGCGCGAGGTGTGGCGGCGGCCGTGGCCTGCGCGGCCGGGGATGGCGGTGGGGCGGGCGCTAGGGCGGCGGCGCTGCGAGGTGAGGAGGCGGATCGGCTCACCCGAGGCGGCGGGGCGACGTGGAGACGAGTCCGGCGGCGGCTCCGGCGGGCGGCGCGCTGACGTCAGCGATGACGTCACGCTGACGTCGGCGGCGCGATTAGCCAGCAGGTCTCGGCGAGAACGCGATTAGGGTTAGGGTTAGCCAAACGCTAAAAAGAAATTTAGTCTAACTAAAACGAGGACTATTTATACAGCCCCCTCTGTTTTTTTTTCCTGAGTCCGAAAAGGACTCAAAATGCACGCGGCGTAAAATAGCCGTCTGGGGCGCTGGAAGGCCCAAAACGAAAACTTGTTTTTTTTTAATTTTATTTATTTGGTCAACCGACTACGCAGAACATTTTTAAATAATAAAATATGAATTTAAGAATGTCACAGCAATAAAATAAAATAATAAAAATAATTGTTTTTGCCGAAATTACTATTTCAGCTACTATGCAATTTTCATAAATACGTTTTATGCAATAAACTGCGTATAAAAATTATAAACAATCTCAAAAATAAATTTGAGTTATTTATAATTCCTATGACACAGTTTATAAACACCCAAAAATATTTTCAACACCTTTCAACCTTGTATAAATGGGGATAAGTCATATTATATCCTCTCCAATAAAATTGCCTTAAGTCGAAAAATGTTTAAAATATTCATAAGATCCAAGTAATGCAAAACTCTAGCATGCCATGCATATGATGATCTATTAACATCCAAATTTGTAAAAATTGGGATGTTACAAATCTATCCCCCTTAAAATGAATCTTGTCCTCGAGATTCGAGTTGGCCAGCAATGGTTAAAGATTGGTATCTAGAGAAATCCAAAATCAACCCCTTATGGAAAAATTCCATGCTTCTTTTCAACTGATAGGAGCAATGTGATGTACCATTACTGTAAGAAATGACCAAAATACTGGGACTCGATTAGAATCTTACCGGGTTCCAAGTCTGATGCTTTATTGAAACTTCCCACATCGACGAAATTTACATATCCTCTCTCCACATGATCACACCTCTTTCGTCCAGATTTCCTCACATTGACATGATTCACATGCTCTCTTTCAAAAAGATCAGGCTTCTTTTCTCCAGAATACCCATTCCCACTAGCTGGTTCAGTGCATTCTCTTGCATAATGTCCAGGCCTCTTGCAATTGAAACAAACTACTTTTCTCATATCCCTCCTGTGCGTCGAAGGGGTGTGTGGTTGATTGGCGTCCCCTCCATTTGAGTTATATCCATGGCCATTGTGCTTACCCTGTTCATTACGCACATCAGGGTATGTTGACGTAGTACGAGGCCTCTGCTGAACTCCTGAGTTATACTTGTCATTGTTGTTGTTGTATTTCCTTTTTCGATTTTCTATGGCATGGTGCTTTCCCTCAAGTACAATAGCCCGATCAATGAGCTCCTAACAATTTGCAAAGGTGGCCACAGTCAACTGAACTCCCAACTCATCGTTGAGACCCTCCAAGAACTTCTCCTGCCTGGCTGCATCCGTGTTGACATCATTTGGAGCATAACGGGCGAGCTTGTTGAATTCATCCACATACTCCGCTACTGTGCGACCTCCCTAGCGCAAACTGCGGAACTCTTTCTTCTTCAAAGCCATGGCACGTGCAGAGACATGTGCGGCGCGAAAAGCAGCCTGAAACTTCGCCCAAGTGACGGTGTCGATGGGATAAGTCACCAAGTAGTTGTCACAACATGTTGCGGCAGGAACCTCCAGCAAATGTGAGGCAAACCTCACTCTCTCTGCCTCAGTACAACCAACTGTCTCCATGTTCCGGCTCACTGAGCGAAGCCAGCCATCCGCCACAATTGGTTCAGGAGTGCTAGAGAATCTCTGAGGATTTAACCTCAGGAACCTAGCAAGCGTGTCCACAGGTGGGGGTGGGGGTGGTGCATTGTTGTTGTTGTTGCCCATATTCTGAGTGAGCAACTGGATCAACTGGGCTTGCCCTTAAAGTAATTGTTGCGTGTAGGCTGGCACTTCATTGTTGTTGTTCCCATTGCCCGTAGGATCTCGTCTTGGCGGCATCTGGTGGGTGAGCAGAGGTAAAGTTTAGATGGAAACATGTCTAAGGGGAATCACTACCCATAAGCACACAATAATATTCAGGCTCCAGCAAATACACAAGCCACACAAGCACAACAATCCTAATATCAACTAGACGCATAACGATAAATTATCTTAAAAAAATGGTGGTCTGCCAACTAAACTTTCTCATATAACACTAATATGACTACAAGGGTCATTTACAAGTTAAAAGAGAAGATAGTCAACAATGAATGAAGATATGAATACGAGAGTAAATACTAATAAGTAGGCAAAGGTTGCAAAGTAGAATTTTCACTCCTATGGCTTTTCTTATCCATTTTCTAGGGTCACGTCCTACAGTCAACACACTGCTCTGATACCATCTGTAACGACCCAATTCACATAGAATCGGAGTCTCTGTGATCAAGTGCTAGTCCCTGGATCGAACTCGCTAGCACACACAGTATAATAGATGAGTATCAAAGTACAAGTGCGTCATTATTACATCGTATGATCCAGAATTCAAAACAAATAACAACTTGCATAGCTCAAGGCTAGCTTATTCAATATAACTATAGCGGAAGCAAACTAGTAGCGAGGAGTCCCATCAACATCCACAAGCGACATGCTGAGTGTAGACTCGCAACCCTATCATAACATACTAATCTTCTGAGAAACCTGAAACACGAAGGTTACAGCCCGAACACGGGTCAGTACATCTGATTTGTACGACAAGTAACACAAGTGTTAAAGCAATCCTACAACTAACTTCACAACAATAACATGAATCAAGCTTGGTTTGTTGTGCATAAAGTTGGTATTCACCTACTTCTACTTACTACTCAACATATTTATAATCTTAAATTAAACTCAACCCACAAAGGACAACATCAAACTAAACCTCCTATGAGAGCCCTCAGGATCATAGGATTTCTAATGGCAGCCATGAGAGCCCTCGGGATCATGGTTTCGTGAGTATTGTAGAGCCCTCAGGATACAATTCCACACGTACCTCCTATTCGTGAACATCATAGAGCCCTCAGGATACGATGCCACTACAAACACATTCGTGACTGTTACAGAGCCCTCAGGATGCAACATCACCCTATCATGAACATTGTAGAGCCCTCAGGATACAGTGCCACTACCTAGACACAAAGTGAACATTGCAGAGCCCTCAGGGTGCAATGCCACACAAACAATCGTAAGTGAATATCATAGAGCCCTCAGGATATAATACCACTCTACAGTACCTCAATCGCACGTTACTGTTTTACTAATAATAATGTTGTCACAACACTTGAATAACACAACAATTCCCCCCATGATTATCATTGCAACAGTAAGCATATAATCACATAGCACAAGAAATTCTAAAACATAACAACGTTGGATATACTGATCAATCAAAACATGTGGCTATCCTACCAGGTTTCAGCATAACATAACGACCTTGACATGCATAGAAACATAGTATGTTCATATTCAACAGTGAAGCATAACCAAAAGTGAAACTTGCATTGAAAGGTGTTGAAGTACTCTAACACTTATTTCTGATCCTTTCTCCACTCCAGACAATCTACACGATCAACAATAATGCATTGAATACACATACAACACATAAACAATACAACCGTAAAAGAACCGAATGAATAGCAATAAAACCAACTAAACAGTAGCTAAACGGTAACTACAAGTCACCACGATCCCAACGCAACTGGAATCGGCGAAAACGGATACACCGTATAAAAGATACGGTCTCCGGAAGTTTGAATTTAAATCTGTACAAAATAAAATTTGAACACTGAAAACTTTTGAAAACTTAGGTCCACTAGGTAGGATTTTTTGTAACGGTCGCAACACAAAAATAATTAACTAAAACGGAACTACGGTTTAAAAGATATTGCGAAAACGGTTCCGAGGTCTGTTCTGCCAAAAGGGCTAATCCGCAAATAAAAGTTTTCTAAAAACGCGATCGGGTCCTTGGGGCAGTTGACTAGATCTGTTTTCTTTTCTAACTCGTTTCCCTCTATCTCTCCACAGCCCAACGGCCATGGCTAGGGGGGACGGCTCCGGCGAGCGCGTCCCTTAGCGCGGCGGCCTACGACGGCGCAGGGCGGCGGGGCGCGGCAGCACGGGCGCGGGACGGCGGCCCACGAGCGGCGCGCGCGTGGCCTGGCGGCTCGGGCTCGCCGGCGCGAGGTGCGGCGGTGGCCGTGGCCTGCGCGGCCGGGGATGGCGGCGGGGCAGGCGCTAGGGCGGCGGCGCTGCGAGGTGAGGAGGCGGGGCGGCTCACCCGAGGTGGCGGGGCGACGTGGAGACGAGTCCGGCGGCGGCTCCGGCGGGCGGCGCGCTGACGTGAGCGATGACGTCACGCTGACGTCGGCGGTGCGATTAGCCGGCAGGTCTCGGCGAGAACGCAATTAGGTTTAGGGTTAACCAAACTCTAAAAAGAAATTTAGTCTAAGGACTATTTATACAGCCCCCTCCTCTGTTTTTTTTCCTGAGTCCGAAACGGACTCAAAATGCACACGGCGTAAAATAGTCGTCTAGGGCGCTGGAAGGCCCAAAACGAAAACTCGTTTAAAAAAAAAATATTTGGTCAACCGACTACGCAGAACATTTTTAAATAATAAAATATGAATGTCAAAATGTCACAGCAATAAAATAAAATAATAAAAATAATTGTTTTTGCCGAAATTACTATTTCAACTACTATGCAATTTTCATAAATACGTTTTATGCAATAAACTCCGTATAAAAATTATAAAAAATCTCAAAAATAAATTTGAGTTATTTATAATTCCTATGACACTGTTTATAAACACCAAAAAATATTTTCAACACCTTTCAACCTTGTATAAAATGGGGATAAGTCATATTATATCCTCTCCAATAAAATTACCTTAAGTCGAAAAATGTTTAAAATATTCATAAGATCCAAGTAATGAAAAAATCAGGCATGCCATGCATATGATGATCTATTAACATCCAATTTTTTAAAAATTGAGATGTTACATCAAAGCAATGTTGCCAACTCTATTGATTTCATCAGAGATGTTGCATTTGGCGTTGATTGCCTTCGATGAAGTTTTCCAGCATCTGTTGCGAGCGAATGCCAACTTCAAAGTGATAGACTTCCTTCTGGAAAGACTTCGACATATTTCTTTCATTGACATGCTGTCTGACTCCTACATAAGTGGCAAATGGATCATTTGGCCTTCTAAATATATTCATTGTATCGCGCACAGGAGGACAGAACAACTTCGGATGATGATTGACAACAAAGTCTTCACTGTGCCCATAGTTGCATATGGCTTGGAGCCAGGGAGCATAAGGCTTCAATTGATGGACCAGTTCAGCAGCTTGAACCATATAGCGAAGAAAACAATCCTCGAAGTCAAACACATGTCCATGAGTGAGCTTCAGTAGTGCATGATGTACATGGTAATGAATGTTGGACTCATCATTGGCAGTGCTGAGAGGCATCAAGGAATTAGACAATATATAAAACCAAGTCTTCGAAATAAAAACCAGATGCTTCGGGCGAATATTTTCTGGCATATGATCTCCAATGACTTCAGGATCCAATAGCGAAGCAAATTCAGCTTCAGTAGGATCAGGCAGCAAGTGAACCTTTGCAAGTTTGCCAGTATGCCGAGGGATATTTACTATTTCCATGAATTCATCAGAATGCATGCGAAAAACTTTTCCTTGAATCATCCACTCCAGTACCCATGTGGCAGTATCATCAGGATTTCCAGATACATATAATGTGGTATAGAATTGCTTGATCAATTCAGAGTTGAATGGCGTCTCCATGGCAAACAAACTTGTCAAATTCTGTGCTTCGATAGTTTCCATGATGTTTTGGAAGCACGTTGCAGAAGATAGGCTTCGCATGTCCAAATACTTGTGCCTAAACAAAACACCCTTCTGGCAATACAACTTCGTGTACAGAATCTGCTGTTCAGCAGTCCAGAAACGAAGGTCATCAGCTGTCCTGGGCGAATCATAAGGGCTTGTTGCTAAGAAGCGAAGCTTCTGGCGTTGAGCTTCGACATAAAATTCTGGCCCATGTCTTGTTCAAGAACCATCACCCAGGAAAATTGGAAAGGTTTCGCGTCGGTAGATGGAATCCAGTTGAGTATCCTGGGCAGGTGTGCAATGGGGCGCCTGCCTACGAGCAACTATGGATCAATCTTGAGGTTAAGTTATGACAGCCAATTCATTTGCTTCAGCAGCATTTGCATTGGCTTTGGGCTCTTCTGATACAACCTTTTCTTTAGCGTCGCCTTCTGGTTCTTCAGACTCGTCCGCAGAGTGAGCCAAAGAATAATCTCGTGAAGGAACTGGTATATCTTGAGCTTGGGGCGAAGGCTGTGGCTCAAAGTTGTCATGGTGCGAGGGTTGTGGAGCGACTTGAGGTGGAGGTGGAGCACGGGGTGGAACGGCTTTGGGAGCAGGTGGATTTTGCGGTGGGAGTGGGGAGGGTGATGATTTTGCAACGCGGAGGTGAAGCACGTCCTGGGATCTTCTTGGTAGGATGAGAGTTAACCTCATCAGCTTCGTCAGTGGCATCAGTGATCAGACGACGCTTCCTTGGCTGCAACTGGGGAAGGGGAGAAGCGAGTTGCTTGAGCATAGCTTCACGCTTCTTGGAATCAAGAGCCATGACTGAAGCATTATGCGTCTTGCAACATTCTTCGAGGGCAGATTTGATCTTGCCTTGAAATACTTGAATAGTTTGCTTCGTCTTCTCATTGACATCAGCAATTTTCTTCGAAGCAACTTCGGCTTCGGCCTTGAAGTCTTCATCAGATTCTTCGTCATCTTTCCTTTTAAACTTTTGTACTTTGGCTGACTCAGACCTTTCCCTTGCATGCAAGTCCCTTAGCTGATTGTAAAAAGTTTCAATCATCGCAGAGAGTGTTGGTGAGATGTATACATTCCCAACATCAACAGCTTTGGGATCAATAGCTTCGGAGAGCTTACAGAACGCCTGATGCAGGCTCAAACGATCCCATAGTTCACCTTCTCTAGCATCAGGGAAGTTGTGGTGACTATGCTGGTGACTATGCTCAGCTTCTTCATGAGCTTCGGGGGCAGGAGCTGTGACTTGCTTCGGAGTAACTTATTTTGGAGTCATATCCACAACAGCTTTCTTCTGAGCAGCTCTAGCAGCCTTCTCTGCTTGCTTCGTTCTTAAGATATTAAGTGATGCCTTGCGTTTGGCTTCGGCTTCGCTGAGTTGTTTGGCTTCGACAGCAGCCTTAGCTTCTTGAGCTTTTACTTCAGCGAGCTTACGCTTCGCTTCAGCTTTCTGATTTTCTTCTTCTAAATCTTTCCTTTTCTTCTCAAGTAAGGCAGCTTCTCTGTCAGCCTTTTCTTTCGCTTGAGCTTCTTTATCTGCCTTAGCTTGGGCTTATGCTGCAGAATGTAGTCTTTCAGCTTCAGCATGATCTCTCTTGCGCAGATCAGCTTCAGACATATTCTTGGTGCCAACCTGGGCATAACTTTGGCCAGGCTTTGCAATAGTGGATTTCAGCTTCGAAGCTTTAACAGAGTCAGGGGCATGTGCTTCGGTCTGACCAACAGTCTTCTGCTTCGGGTCATGCCTTTCCTTTGTCCTTTGCTCTGCAGGGATCAGGCGGCGAGGGGGCTTTGAAGCCAAAGGAGCCTCAACCACCAAATTGGTTAAGTCAATTCTGGGCCTAGGAGCAGGAGGATCTGTGGGATCTTGAATTCTCACGCCTCTTGAAGCAGGCAGTTTCTCTCCAGCCTTTTTCTTCAGAAGCTTCCGAATCTTTTGCCTCTTGGGACTAGGAGCAGCTGGGGAGTTCTCGGACTCGTCAACGGCATCAGCTGCAAGATCCACATGAATGGAATCCTCAAGCTGTGCGGCAGCATCAGCTTCATCATCAGCAGCCTGCTCACTGTCTTCATTTGAGACAGCAGGAGGTGGTGAAGCACTCACTTTCCTCAGCCTGCATCTCTTAGGCTTCGATGTGCCAGCTTCAGCATGGCCTTCAGTAGCTTGTGCTTTGGCCTTCTTCTCTTCTCTGAGTCTTTTCTTCTCAGCCAGAATAGCAAGTCTTTCTTGCTCTTCGGGGTAATCAGCTGGCGTCTTGATAGAATTGGGGTGAAGGACATTGGGTGGCTTCGGGTAGTATTTCCTTCGGTTCTCAGCATTGTACTGAGCACACAGAGCAGTAGTGTACCGGTATGGTGGGCTGAAGATAAACTGCATTGCCCACATCCAATCTGGAATGCTCTTGTACTTGTACCATCTAATTTCCCAGTAGCGGCGAATCTTTTGCAGGCGAATCTTTCGCATGTGATCAGTTTCTTCGGGAGGAGTGTCATAGCCCATTTTCACATGAATGGCTTTGGTAATTCCTCGGGCATTATTGACTTCCTTTGTCTTGCCTCCTTTGCATTTCTGCTTCGGGGGCTCAGGGAAATCCTCAAGCCCTTCGACAACTGGTGATTCATTCCCAATGGCAGCCTCTTCATCAGACATCCTGTGAACAGAATAGTAGAATAGAGGGAATAGGATGGGAATGAATAAGCACAGGCAAAGGCTTCGACCAAAAACCAAAATTGACAAGAATTCAGGGCAAAACTAAGACCAGATGCATATCTGTCGTTGGATTAGGCTAGAACTAATTCAAGAACAAGTTCTAACTCAGTCCAAGCGCAAACAGATCTAATACCAACACTGACCTGAATAGAAGGGATACTTTGATGCTACAAACAAGTTTCCCAAGGTTCAATGATTACCACGGATCAAACAGCCCTAGAAACAGAAGGAACAAGGCAAACGGCAAGTCTCAGATCCAAACCCTAGGAGGAAGAGAACGCATTGAGAATAGATTGGATCCGAGATGGTGCTTAACGTACCCTAACTTGGTGACGAGAAGCGCTACGGCGACGGAGGGCGGTGAGGTGCGCTTCATCAGCGGGGAACGTCCACGGCGGCGACTGTCCGGCAGTGAAGCGGAGAAGTCGTCGTCAGAGGTGAGAGCCAAGCGGCGAGCTCGAGGAGGGAGAAGGGGAGCGGAGGAGACGAAAGAGCCGGGGGAGGTTCGCAGGGGTCGGGATTTTCCTTATATAGTGGCCGATCTGAAAAGGTTATCATATCGCATTGGACGGCTCCCTGCGAGTGTCTCTTCCGATTCAACGGTGGGGATGAAGTGGCGGTTCGTGAGCGAAACTCATCGTATCAAAAAAGACGGGGACTCAACGGTCGAAGAATAACTCTTGACCGAGAGCAAAAACTTCGAAAAAGTTGAAAGCAGTTGATTCGGAACTCAATGATATTCGAAGCAATATGCTTTCCGTTTCAAATGTGCTTAACCATTCAAGACAGAGTAGATTTGGGAACGAATCAGAATGGAGGGGATAGGGTCCGAAACTTATCAGTTCGAAGAAAAACAACAACGAAGCTAAAAGTGATAAGTATAGGGGACAAACGAAACAAATAAAAACCAACACAAAACTGAAAGAAAATGGCAAACGAAGCTAGACATATAAACATGGACAAAGGAAAACTCAAGCGAAACTAAATAAACAAACACACAATGAAGGTGAATATGTACAGGGGAAAAATCTTCGATCTTACTGAACATTATGTGAGTCTAGGATGTTGAGCTCACATCTCAATGCACATAACCTTTTCTCGTCCAATGGCTTCGTGAAAATATCTGCCAATCGATCTTCAGTTCGGACATGACTGATCTCAATGTCTTCGCGCTGAACATGATCTCGAAGAAAATGGTGGCGAATATCGATATGCTTCGTTCGAGAGTGTTGTACATGATTGTGTGCAATTTCGATAGCACTCTCGTTATCACAAAGCAAAGGGATTTTCTTCATATAAATACCATAATCTTTCAGCGTCTGCTTAAGCTAAAGTATCTGAGTGCAGCATGAGCCAGCAACAGTGTATTCGTCTTCAGCAGTAGATATTGAGACACAGTTTTGTTTCTTTGAAGCCCAACACACAAGAGATCTACCAAGAAAATGACAAGTGGCTGATACGTCCCAAACGTATCTATAATTTCTGCTTGCTCCATGCCTGTTTTGTGTGATATTGCTATGCTTTTGATACACTTTCATATATTTTTATAACATATTTTGGAACTAACCTATTAATGGTTGCAAGAGTGCACAAGTTCTTGTTTTTGTACTTTATGTGTAGGAATTATTTGGATAAAGGAAAAATCACAAAAAGGAGCCTTGTAGGAGTTGGACTCTAACTCTCCCGAAATCTGTCCCCACCAGACAGGTTTTAAATATCGCCTCCGTAACGCTAGAAGACGGCCTCATACGGAAAAACTTAAAACTACAAAGTTGTAGGGAATTTTTTTCCGGCCGATTTAGACATCAAATTTGGCCCAATCGGAGTTCGGACGCTTCCAGTAACCCCGAAATACAGAAGACGTAATCTGGATGACGGGAATCCGAGAGTCTATATAAAGAGAGGAAACCTAGGTCAAAGGGCACCACGAAATTTCCTCCCCCTTGGCAGCTGTCTTGAGGGGGAGATCAATCTCCACAGCAGAATCATCTCCAAGGAAGAAGAAGGGGCTAAGGGCCGCTGCCCCCAAGGGCCGTGGCCACCGCCGTGGTCGTGGGCGCCGCCGCCGCCGTGGCCGCAGCCGTCGCCGTCTCCTTCATCTTCTCCGGGCTGCACCTCTCCATCAACAACTCTCTCTCACTCACCATGTCCATGTGTGAGTAGTTCCCCCTCGGGGCTAAGGCTTGTATCTTGATCTATGTGGTTTCTCTCTCTCCCATGATGTGATCTTTGTTGTGATCATTGACTATGTTAATCTAGTGTGATCCCATGATGTTTCCCCTTCTTCTATGTATTGCATTTGATGTACTCACTTGATCCTATCTAGTATAATCCCCGAGACCATGGTGACAGTGGTCTATTGGACATGGGTCAGAAGAATATTATCATGAGTGATTTCCTCTTTTGTGTGTGGATTGAAGATTGAGAGTCTTTTGGTGCTTGTCTTTGACTATCCTTTAGATATGTTGTGGTGATTGTGGTACTCTCTTTGGATGGTCGCGGTGACATTGGGAAATCCATAGATGAGAACTACGAACTCTGAGGTGTGATTTTGTAGCCCTACACAATTCTCGTCCTCTCTTGACCACAAAGGAATGACCTCCGAGTACGTCTCCATTGCATGTTTTATGGGAAATATCATGTGATTAGACTATGTTAATGTTGTTGGGAGTTGCCACTAGTGAAAGTATGAAGCCTAGGCCTTGTTTCCATCATTGTTACACCGTTTGCACTCACTTTTGTTACTTGTTTATTTTCTGCACTTTTTATTACAGATTTATATTACTTCGTTTTATCACACCTATCACCCATATTTTACCATCTCTTCACCGAACTAGTGCACCTATACAACTCCTAGTTGTATTAGGTGTGTTGGGGACACAAGAGACTTCTTGTATCTTAATTGCAGGGTTGCTTGAGAGAGAACATCTTCAACCTCTACTTCCCTGAGTTCGATAAACCTTAGGTCATCCACTTGAGGGAAATTGCTGCTGTCCTACAAACCTCTGCGCTTGGAGGCCCAACCTAGTCTACAAGAATAGAAGCGTGCGTAGACATCATGCTATTTCTGGCGCCGTTGCCGGGGAGGTGAGTGCTTGAAGGTATATCTTTAGATTCTGCAATTAAATCTTTTCGTTTCTTGTTTTTATTTTCACTAGTTAGGTTTATGGAAAACTGCAATCTTAGTTCGCTGCTTCGGGGAGACCGCTTTGCCATACATGTGGTAGATAAGTCTCCGCCACCTACTGAATGTATCCCGTTCCAAATACCACTTGGGATAGTTGAAATAATTATTAATGATTGTTATGATGGGACAGTCAATCCTAGTATTCATTTGTTGAAACTTACAGAACTTTTTGAGTTATTTAAGATTTCAGGTTTGACAAGAGGTGAAGTCATGAAGAAATTATTTGCCTTGTCACTGAAAGGAAAAGCATTGGAATGGTATAGGCTACTAGATGATTCTCACCTACGAGATTGGGAAGAGATCCAGTCTCTCTTTTACTCAAAGTTTTATCCTCTTCATGGAGTCCATGAGGATAGGAATTATATTTATAATTTCTATCCTCATGACGGAGAGAGCATAGCTCAAGCTTGGGGAAGACTGAAAACTTTGATGCTAAAATGTCCTAACCATGGGCTCCCCAAAGATATGATTATTACTAATTTCTATGCAAGTCTATCTCGACAGGATAAAGACTTGCTCGATGCTTCCTCGATGGGTTCTTTCACAAACGAAAAGATTGATGCTAAATGGGAACTCCTTGAAAGAATCCAACACAACACTGAAGATTGGGAGATCGACAAAGGTAAAGAGTCAGGTATAATTTATGAGTATGATTTCATTAAGTCCTTTGTTGAAACTGCAAGTTTTAATAAATTTAGTGCTAAGTTTGGGCTTGATTCTCAACTCCTTGTTGATTTCCTCAAATCTTTTTCTTCACATCTTAATATGCCTAAGGAGAATTGGATAAGCATCATGAACCTTTTAAAAATATTTGCAAAGAAAATGAAATTGTTAATCATGATTGCAACATGCATGATCCAATTCCTGAAAATGAAGTTTTATATAAGCATGTTAATTTTTGTGGAGTGGATAGACCTTGTGAAAGTCCTATGATTGAAGAAGAGAAGTATTGTAAGCAACATAAGCATGAAAGAACAATCACTTGGGTTAGAGATTTAAATGAAATTGCTAGAGAATTGTGTGACCTTTATCCTTTTACTTGTGAACTTTGCTGCATAAAGGGTCACTTCAATTTTCAGTGCATGTACTTTCAAAACATAACTGTTAGCCAGTTGTGTGATGACATGATCACCCCTGATCTTTATGATGAGCTTATGTTATTTTTTATGTGTGAAGAGTTATCAGAAAAGACTTCTTGGCTAGATGGTCATGCTTTGGGAATAAATAACACTTTGCAGAAATGCCATCTCTATTGTGTTGTTAATTTCCATGAGAATGATTACATAAGTAAGATTGGAAAGGAGGGAACTCTACCAAAGTATAAAAATGTCTCTTATATTTCTACTAATAAAAAGGAGAGTTTCTCCCAAGTTTCCCCTATTGTTTCTAATGATAAACCAGGATATGTGGAGAAACTTCCCCTCCAACCACTCCTTCCTAAGGTGAAGAAGAAGAAAAAGAAGAGGAGGAGGAAGAGGAGCAGGAAGGAAGAAGAATGGGTAACAACCTGGCCTGAGCATATTCCTCGCATCGATTTTTATCCTAACAAACATAAATTTATGGAGGATTGATTGCATTCATTATTATCTTGAAGATAAGTCTGTAGGTACTATTGAAGATGATTTTGATTATGATATGCATGTTACTTTTTGTGATTGGGAAAATGATGATAATGCTACTTATGACCTTGAAAATCTCTTTGGTACCAACTCTGAGAGTGATGATATGGAAAACTCCAAGCTTGGGGATGATAGGATTGCAAGTCCTTTACCCATTAGTGATGTGGTAATTGATAATTCTTTTGCTAGTAAGAATAAAGACAACATGTTTACAAATATAGTTTCTAGCAATGATAATGCTCTTATCTACCATGATGATGTTATAACTCATATTTTTAGTGATTATAAAGGTACCTATGACATAAGGAGAAATTATCCTTATGAAACTTGTCATGATCATGGAGGGAATTACTCCCTTGTTGAACACCATCTTCCTAATACACAATTAATCTATAGTGTTCAAGTTGTTTATCATAGTCCTACTCCCACTATTACCAATGAGAAATATTATGCTTATGTGGAGAGTAAGAGTCCCCTTTTGCATGTGGATCATGGTAACAATTTTTTATGTGATACTTATATTGTTGAGTTTATTCATGATCCACTGAAAATTATTATGAGAGGGGAACATATGCTCATAGATATTTCAATAATATCAAATTCACTCTCTTTATGTTGAAAGCTTTGAAGTTGCACTTGTTTTGCCTTCCTATGCTAATATCTTTATGCTTCAATGAGTCAATATTCTATAAGATCCCTTTGCATAGGAAGCATGTTAGACTTAAATGTGTTTTGTATTTGCTTCCTGATGCTCTATTTTTTTCTTTAATTCTTATTCCTATGAGAGCATCACTAAAATCTTAAGCCTATCTTTATGGCTATAAAGAAAGAGCTCTAGGGAGACAACCCTTGTTATCTTTAAATTGAGTTTTTACCTTCTGTTTTTAGTGGTCTTGATGATTGTTACTACTGTAGCAACATCATTGTATCTTTATTTTCAAGCTTTGTGCCAAGTCGAGCCTCCGATTGCAAGAAAGTTCAAAAGTTGTGATATGTTGTTCAGAAAACAGATTCTGTCCTTGGACGGAAAAATTAGCCTAAAATCACCAGCTCATCTTTTTGATCTGAATTTTTTTGACAGCGTGCTCCATACAATTTAATTTTGAGCATCTGTTCTGAGTTTTTTGAGTCGAGTTGCAGAAGTACCCCTAAAAAATTCTTTACTACCTGCTGTTCTGTTTTTCACAGATTCTGCCACGTTTTGTCTCTCCTTACTTTTGCAAACCTTAAGCTTGCTTTTTCTTTGCAAAAACCTTTTGGCAATCTTGAGAAACAGTAGATCTTCAAGAATATCTTTATATCCAGTAGGGTAAAATTATTTATTAAGGGTACTAACCTCTCTAATCAGCTTATGATGAGTTATGTATGAAGGGAGTTTTCAAGTGTGCGATGGAAGATGATGAAAGAAGATTCAGGAGTGTCAAGCGCTCAAGATTGGGGATGCCCCCATGCATCCCCAACAAATATTCAAGGAGACTCAAGCGTCTAAGCTTGGGGATGCCCCCGTGCATCCCCTTCTCCATCAACAATCATCAGTTCGTCCTTCGTCTCACTATATTTTTATCACTTCATGCGTTATGTGCTATGCTTGGAGCGTCTCGCTCTTAGGTTTTATTTTTAGTTTTCTTTAGCTTTGCTTGCTGTTCATAACAAGTTAGATCCCGTATTACTTTGTGTGGGAGAGAAACACGCTCCGTTTGAACTAGAACACATCATAGAATTCTTCATGCCTATCTTTTTGCTGTTATGTGTTCTTTATCTTTTCATAGCTACTGTCATGTCTAGTTTTAGTCTTAGTTTGTCTTAGCAAGAGCCTTGGCTTTTGTTTAGTTTGTCGCTGGAACTCTCTTTAGTTTTCATGTTTATCTTTTTAAGAGAGTTGGTTGTTGCACTGAGTTATGTCTTGTATTGAAAGTAGGTAATTGAGGTTGCTATTTAATTTTAGTAGTAACTTGCAATGGTTTTGAGGTATTGATGTGAGTAATGTTTGAACTTTTGGTGTCAAGACCTATAGCCTATTAGTGATAGGTGTCGTATTTTTGGCAATCCGTGTTTATTTTCAAAATCTACAAATTTAGTTGAGAACTTTAGCTACTAGATGGATCACTACTCTTTGGAGGGATCGAATATTAGAGTACACTCACGTACCATGAGTCGAGGATGCGCAAGGATAACCAAACCCCCATACACTCCTCCTCGGGGTACTTGTCTCTTTGTGAACCTCCTTACTAGATTGAGAGTTACCGATAATAAGTGCATGAGTTCTTCGGACTAATGTAAGTATTGAAAGTTGACACTTCCACCTCCTCATTTTTGCTAGCCTCTCTCGTGTCGTGCATTGCCTTCTTCTCACTCCGAGAGTTGGCGTCCACCTTCGCCGGTACATCCAAACCCTTGGCATGATACGCTCTGTCATCATAAACCTCCTTATATCTTTCCTCAAAACAGCCACCATACCTACCTATCAAGGCATTTCCATAGCCTTTCCGAGATATATTGCCATGCAACATCCACCTCTTCATGACTTGATCGTCATGTCATACATGTTCCTGCTACACTGGCAGAGGCATACATTGCATACATCATGATAGTTACATCTTCTTTATGATTTGAGTACTTTGTAAAGTGTGAAAGATCTTTGATACTTCTTGTAATATATGGAGTGTTGCCCCTAAAGTGAGGAAAAGATCCCAAAGTGGACAAATTAAAAGATCCCAAAGAGGACAAATGAGAGAAATAGAAAGAGCCATTGAGGCCACCAAAAAAATAGAAAAAATAGAAAAAAAGAGAAAAAAATAAAAAAAAGAGAAGGGGGCACACTACTATTCCTTTTGAGAGATCAACACTAGTACTTCATCCTCTATCCCTTGTACTCCATAGAGATCATCATACATGCATATAGCTACGTGGGGACCCTTCACACTATAAAACTTGCTTGTATATTCCAATGATGAGCCTCCTCAAATGAGCCCTAGGTCTTCTTGAGCAAGCAAGTTGGATGCACCCCCACTAGTTCCATTGGAGAGCTTTTCTTAGCTCTTATGTGCATCCGTTGCATGGCAATCCCTACTCCTCACATCATATCTATCATATGGCCTTCTCTCGCCTATGGTTGTCCTCATTTATGTGAGCCTTTCTCACCCTTTTTGTCTTCCTCCTCCACCATATTTTTCTCTTTGCAATCCAAAGTGTCAACTCTCGTGCTTACGCTCATCCATTGCATGAGTGCTCAAAATATCGAAAAGGAGTGGATCAAATTGACTTGTACCTGGCTAGTGGTTTGGGGACGAGTCAAGATAAGATTCCAAAGAAGACCGAGTGTGAAACTTTAGTACATTGAGTTCTCAACAAAAATACTTTTTCATCTCGTATTCCCTATCCCCTTTCTTGCACGCAAACACCATTTGGATACATTCGAGTCACGGACAGCGAGAGCTCTTGCACCCTTTGTTCTTTTGTTGCTTGTGTCAATGCTAGTATAGACTCTTGCTTGTTAAGACTTGAATTGAATTGCATGCTTTGATTGCTTTACTTAAAAGTCCTTATATGTTTGTGTGGCATGTCACAACAGAAATTATGCTTGTTATCATTTACCTACTCAAGGACGAGCAGGAATTAAGCTTGGGGATGTTGATACGTCCCAAACGTATCTATAATTTCTGCTTGCTCCATGCCTGTTTTGTGTGATATTGCTATGCTTTTGATACACTTTCATATCTTTTTATAACATATTTTGGAACTAACCTATTAATGGTTGCAAGAGTGCACAAGTTCTTGTTTTTGTACTTTATGTATAGGAGTTACTTGGATAAAGGAAAAATCAGAAAAAGGAGCCTTGTAGGAGTTGGACTCTAACTCTCCCGAAATCTGTCCCCACCAGACAGGTTTTAAAGATCTCCCTCGGAGACGCTAGAAGACGGCCTCAAACGGAAAAACTTCAAACTACAAAGTTGTAGGGAATTTTTTTCCGGTGGATTTAGACATAAAATTCGGCCCAATCGGAGTTCGGGCGCTTCCAAAAACCCCGAAATACAGAAGACGTAATCTGGATGACGGGAATCCGAGAGTCTATATAAAGAGAGGAAACCTAGGTCAAAGAGCACCACGAAGTTTCCTCCCCCTTGGCAGCCGTCTTGAGGGGGAGATCAATCTCCACAGCAGCACCATCTCCAAGGAAGAAGAAGGGGCCAAGGGCCGCTGCCCCCAAGGGCCGTGGCCACCGCCGTGGTCGTGGGTGCCGCCGCCGCCGTGGCCTCCGCCGTCGCCGTCTCCTTCATCTTCTCCGGGCTGCACCTCTCCATCAATAACTCTCTCTCACTCACCATCTCCATGTGTGAGTAGTTCCCCCTCGGGGCTAAGGCTTGTATCTTGATCTATGTGGTTTCTCTCTCTCCCATGATGTGATCTTTGTTGTGATCATTGGCTATGTTAATATAGGGTGATCCCATGATGTTTCCCCTTCTTCTATGTATTGGATTTGATGTACTCACTTGATCCTATCTAGTATAATCCCTGAGACCATGGTGACAGCGGTCTATTGGACATGGGTCAGAAGAATATTATCATGAGTGATTTCCTCTTTTGCGTGTGGATTGAAGATTGAGAGTCTTTTGGTGCTTGTCTTTGACTATCCTTTAGATATGTTATGGTGATTGTGGTACTCTCTTTGGATGGACGCGGTGACATTGGGAAATCCATAGATGAGAACTATGAACTCTGAGGTGTGCTTTTGTAGCCCTACACAATTCTCGTCCTCTCTTGACCACAAAGGAATGACCTCCGAGTACGTCTCCATTGCATGTTTTATGGGAAATATCATGTGATTAGACTATGTTAATGTTGTTGGGAGTTGCCACTAGTGAAAGTATGAAGCCTAGGCCTTGTTTCCATCATTGTTACACCGTTTGCACTCACTTTTGTTACTTGTTTCTTTGCTGCACTTTTTATTACAGATTTATATTACTTCGTTTTATCACACCTATCACCCATATTTTACCATCTCTTCGCCGAACTAGTGCACCTATACAACTCCTAGTTGTATTAGGTGTGTTGGGGACACAAGAGACTTCTTGTATATTAATTGCAGGGTTGCTTGAGAGAGACCATCTTCAACCTCTACTTCCCTGAGTTCGATAAACCTTAGGTCATTCACTTGAGGGAAATTGATGCTGTCTTACAAACCTCTGCGCTTGGAGGCCCAACCTAGTCTACAAGAATAGAAGCGTGCGTACACATCAGTGGCTGAGGTAGATTTCCTGTCAACTCTATCACCAGCCCAGTCTGAAACAGAATATCCAATCAAATCAAACTGAGTTCCTTTGGGATACCAAAGTCCCAATGAAGGAGTATGTGCTAGATACCGAAGAATTCGCTTTACTGCAGTATGATGTGATTCCTTCGGATTGGCCTGAAAACGAGCACAAATACAAACTGATAGCATAATATCAGGTCTAGATGCACATAAGTATAAGAGTGAACCTATCATAGACCGATACTTCTTCTGATCAAAGGGTTTCCCTTTCTCGTCAGCATCAAGAAAATCATTGGTTGGCATGGGAGTTCTGATAGTTTTGCAATCAGTAAGATCAAATTTCTTCAGGAAATCCTTCAAATATTTTTCTTGCGAAATAAAGGTGCCATTCTTTTGTTGGTGAATCTGAAGTCCAAGGAAAAACTTCAGTTCTCCCATCATGGACATCTCGTATTTCTTCGACATCATCCTTGCAGATTCTTCGCTGATTTCAGTGTTAGTGCAGCCAAAAAAAATATCATCTAGATATATCTGACACACAAATAGATCATTGTTATATGATCGAGTGAAAAGAGTGGGGTCAGTGGTTCCAGGTTTGAAGCCTTCTTCAGGAGGAAATCCTTCAATGTTTCATACCAAGCACGAGGTGCTTGCTTCAGTCCATACAAGGCTTTGTGAAGCCTGTACACCATATCAGGATTCTTCGAGTCCTCAAAACCTGGTGGCTGCATAACATACACTTATTCTTCTATCTCACAATTAAGAAAAGCACTTTTGACATCCATTTGATATAGCAATATAATTTTGTGGTTAGCAAAAGCAAGCATGACATGAATGGATTCGAGACGGGCTACAGGAGCATAGGTTTCACCAAAATCAATGCCTTAGATTTGGGTGTACCCTTGTGCTACCAGCCTAGCCTTATTTCTTACCAAAATACCATCTTCATCTTGCTTGTTGCGAAATATCCACTTAGTGCCAATAATATTGTGCTTCGTGGGATCAGGCCTATCGACAAGTGAACAAACTTTGTTTCTTTCAAACTGGTGAAGTTCTTCCATCATAGCCAATAGACAGTCTGGAACCTTCATGGCTTCATCAAATTTTGAAGGCTCTAGCATGGAAACAAAAGAAAAACTTCCACATAAGTTAGCCAAATGAGTACGAGATCGAGTAGTGGGACGACCTGGTTGATGAATGTCTTCGAGGATTGAATCAACATCAAATCTTCTTCGAACTCGTGATAACATAGTATCGTTTGCATCAGGCTCAGCTTCAACTTCAGGATCAGCTTCAGCTTCAGGATCCGCTTCACCTTCAGCTTCAGCATTTCCTTCAGGATTAGCATATTCTTCGTTCCCTTGACCTTCTTCGCACTGTTCACCATTAGCTTCAGGATGTTGATCTCCAGCGCCCCGGGATATGTGTGGGAACATTGGATCATCATCATCCCTATTAGCTTGATGAGGATTTGCTTCAACAGGGCGAATCTCTCCAATAGCCATGGACCTGATCACTTCATCAAGTGGAGGTTCATCTAGATCATGAGGCAAATGCTCTTTTTGAGAGCCATTAGTTTCATCAAACCTCACATTTACAGTTTCCATAACTTTCCCAAAGTGAGAGTTATACACTCTATAAGTGTGAGAATTCGAGCCATAACCTAAAAGAAAACCTTCATGTGCCTTAGGGGCAAATTTGGAGCTATGATTCATATCTCTAATAAAACAAGGAGCACCAAATACCCTAAGATACGAAACATTTAGTTTGGTACCAGTGATAAGCTCATGCGAAGTTTTCTTCAGAAATTTGTGAAGGTAAACCTTGTTGATGATATGCCATGCTGTGTTAATTGCTTCGGCCCAGAACCTAATAGGAGTCTTGTATTCAGCAAGCATAGTTCTGGCCATTTCAATGAGAGTTATATTCTTCCTTTCAACTACACCATTCTGTTGAGGTGTATAAGCAGCAGCAAACTCATGAGTAAAGCCATGATCATCAAGAAATTATTCAATATGAATATTTTTGAATTCAGTTCCATTATCACTTCGGATATGCTTCAGAGATAATTCATATTCTGTTTGGGCTCTCTTAGCGAATGACTTGAAGATTTTGTAACGACCCAATTCACTAAGAATCCAAGTCTCTGTGCATTCCGTGCTAGTCCCTGGATCAATAGCTAGAACACACAGTACACGATGCAATATCAAGAATAAACCACATGTCATATATATTACATCGAAGGTCCAGTATTACAATAAAGCATACCTGCATAGCTCAAGGCTAGCTTACAAATAAAATACAGCGGAAAAACAATAAAAGCTTCGTGGCGTCCATCAACTCCACCGGCACAGTTGAGTATAGACATCGTAACCCTACATCGCATCACTTACTCGTCGTATATAATCCTGCAACACCAAAGGTTACAGCCCGACACCGGGTCAGTACATCTGATTTGTACGGCAAGTCACACGGAAAAGGATATAACAGACCTATCGCTACATGCAAGGTAAGTCAAAGGAAAGGCTTATGGTTTTGTTTTGCCGAAAGCTGATTTTTCCCAATCTACCTAAGTCAAAATTTTAGTTTAACTTACTACTTAAGATCAAACTGGCCACACCATGTAATGACCCGGTCCCGAAGGGAACCAAGTCTACTGTGCTTCTGGGCTATCCCTGGATCAGTATGCTAGCACACACAGGTACTCGATGAAATATCATAGTATCACATGTCATAAATTAACGTAAATACATGGTATTTATTACCTTACAACCCTTAGGCTAGAATACACAGCAGAACAATCAATATATAAGTGGAGTCCCATCAACGCCAACTGCAAAGTTGAGTGTAGACTTCACGACCCTATATTGTATCACTTACTCGTCATATATAATCCTGCAACACCGAAGGTTACAGCCCGACAACGGGTCAGTACATTTGAATGTATGGCAAATCATATCCCAGAAAGAAGTAAAATTTCCTACAATACAGGCAATTTGGCTGGTGGGGCTTCTACATTTATTTTTTGCAAAAAGCTAATTTTCCCTATAGAATAATAATAACTAAGTTCTACAATAGCATACGATTGAGATGGGAACCCCAACTCAATCTATCCCAAAGTGATTAAACCAATCAGTTAATTAAAGATGATGAGACAAATCAATATTACCACATCTAGTCGCTCAAATTGTCCATAACCGGGGACACGGCTAATCGATTAGATTTATACTCTGCAGAGGTTTGTGCACTTTTCCCCACAAGACTCGATCGCCTCCTTTGTAGTTTATCACACTGCATGGTGTATGACAACTGGAATATCGAGACATGGTCTTTCAGAAGAGTTTCCCTTACTCCGGTAGCACCCATCCCACCTACTCACAACTACTTTCGTAGCGCTACCTAGTAAGAGTCCCTACAACTGATCAACCAAGCCAGAGCCCATAGTAGCTTGTGGCTGCACACGTAAGCTTCTAGGTATGTCAATACAAACAGTCCCTTTGAGCCTGGGTGGCTTTCCGCAATCATCACTGGCCACCCCCAGGATACTCGCAACCATCCCACCCAGGTAGTTCATTAACCTTATCTTGGTCCTAATTACTACATTATCACTCATACCTCATAATGATTCACTTCCCAATCCACGTCTACTTAGCATAGCAATATTCTATTATACGATGGTGACAATGATGTAAGGATCAGGCCTACCTCAATGAACTACTGGGTGTAATAGCATAGTATAACCTATCATGCAATCTAAAGAAGAAGAACTAATGCATTAAAAACATAGGTAATAGGGAATATGATCAAAGATATGACTTGCCTTGAGTCTTGATGAAGTTATTCGCGCTCACAATTTCGACAATTCTACTCGTCACACTCCGAGCAATCTATCGTAACCAAGCAAACAAGGTTGCACAAAATAAATCAACAATCCAAAAGAAAGCAAACAAATTTTTATTTTTTTGAAACTCCAAAAGAAAAATCAAATAAAAGATTTTCAAAACCGATCATGATTGACTTCAAAAGTGGGTTGCAAAGTGTCTAGAGTTAAGGGTTTAGCTAGGGTTTCCGTTTGCGAAAAGAATCAATCAAATCTGAGTTGTAAAATAAGAGATACGATAAAAAAAACTTGAATTTGAATCTGATCAGATCTGATTATTTTCGAAAATCAAAAATAAAAATTTTGAGTGCTACTGGATAGAGGATTCCGAAAGAAAACCATGGGCTTTGGAATCACGCAAAATGGATCTACGAGTAAAAAGATATTACTAGAACGGTTTTGCATATGAGTTAGGAATTTTTTTGATCAAACGGAAAAATAATTTTCTCAAAACTTGGATCTATAGTACACAATATTTAGAGGGTTTTAAAACAACGATTTTGCCACTGGTTTCGTCTAAAACGGAGCAACGGATAAAAAATTACGGCACTTTTACTAACCGCGGCGTGTAGATTAGACGCGACGAAGAAGACAATTCCGGCGATCTTCGGCGTCAACGAGGACGTCTAGGATGTAGAGCTTGATTAGGAGGTCACAACTGTGGTGGTGATGATCTCCAAAGTCGTCCGTACGGGCGTAGCGACGCGATGAACCGAGCGCGCTCCCATGAACTCCCGCGGTGCGCGTACAATTTTGAGATCAAACTTGCGCAAGAAAAGAAAGAGGAAAAAGATGTCCATTAGATGCACGGCGAAGAAAGAAATCGGTATGCAAAATTTGGGGTCAAGGGGAGGCTCACCGGCGACGTGATCTACCGGCAAATCCGAAATTTTTCGGCGAGATCTACCTCGAAATTAGCTCGATTTGGGACGGTTTGAGGCGAAATTTTGTGAGGAATCGGCGGAGGGAGTCATGGGGTATTTATTGGACAAGATTTCGTGGGCAAGGGATTAACGGGAAGAGAGATCGGGACGAACACGGGCGGCGGCGGCGGCTGTTCCGTGTCCGCCATGGACACGTACGGAGAGCCTCCTCCTCCTGCGCTCGTGCGGGAGAGGAGGGCTGGCTCGGGGCGAACGGCCCACGCGCGGCACGGCTGGCTGGGCCGGCTTCGATCTGGCTGGCCTGTCCCGTTTTTCTTTACGATTTTTTTTGAGAAACGTACTAGAGAGATATTTTTAAAATAATAAAATAACTCTAAAAAAATAACGCAATACTTTTTTAAAAAATAAAGTAAAATAACATAAAATATATTTATTTATTTATTTTTAACACAACTTTAGAGAGTAATATAAAATAATTTACAACTCCAAAAATTCCCAAATAAATTTCTAAAATCTTATAATTATATAAATAAAAATTTCAAAGGCTTTTCATACATAAATAAATAAATAAAATTTTCCAATAAATCAAAATAAAACCCAAAGCAAGGTTTTAAATCATTTTCAAATGAAATTGAAGAAGTCATGTTATCTTCCCTCCTTTAAGTATTTTTATTTTAAATATAAAATTATTAAAAATAAGATCCAATAAAATAAAAAATTTATTGAAAATATTTTTCAACTTTTATTTTATTTATTGAAGGAGTCATATTACCTTCTCTCTATTTTTATTTGTTGGATTTTTTTTAAAATAATGAATGTAAAAGAACAAAAATGAATATTAGGGAAAGTCCTTTTATTCCCTCTCATTTTTAATATTCATTTAAACTCCAAAAGTTTCAGATCCTAGTCTATCTCACTCAGATCAAATTCACACAAATCAAACAAGACAATCATAATTATCTAATTATTATAACATTCCGAAATTTAGAATTTTGGGATGTTACACACCAGTTCAAATCAACACCCTTTATTAAATCTTGCCCACTCAAGTTTATTATGGTGATTCATCTGGCAAGATCCTCCAGTAACAGTAATGTCTAGTAGCTCAAGGATGTCCATAACCGGGGACACGACTAATCATGATTAGTTTTTACTCTGCAGAGGTTAGTACACTTTCCCCGCTGGACTCAACCCGAAGATTGAGACGAAGTCTTTCAGAAGAGGTCACCTACACCCAACGGCAAGCCGGTACCACCTATCACATCTACATCTGCTAGCTTTGCACGGGAGAGGCTTCCTACATCGTACTCAACTAAGCTAGAGCCCATATGGCCAGCGGCTGTACATGGAAGCTTCTAGTCACCAAGTATGTCTGATCTTTTTGAGCCTGGACGGCGCCCACTTACATTCATAGGGTAGATACCATGACGTACTGTCGACCACCAAAACCAACCATTAGGGGTACAACCTGGTCTCGCCTTAGATAAGGCACGAGCCCCCAGGAAGCACTCCCTGCCCGTCCAGAGGTGTATTCTAATTAAAGGTTTGCTAGTCAAGTCATTAAATCCTCACATAGCTCAATGAAATCTCAAACCAATCCACGTCTACAAGCATAGCAAATATATAGCAACCCCGTGCTAGGTTGTCTAAGCAAACAGGATAAGATCATATGGCTACCCTACCAGGTTTGCAGCAATAATAATATAAAACTTCCTACACATGCATAGGGTGATATTTGCTACATGCATAAGTAAAAATATAGGTTGTGAAATTGTCAAAGTATGACTTGCCTTATACATTCGATGAAGTTCTTCGCTCTCACGATCTAGATAACTCTACTCGTCACACTCCGAGCAATCTATCGTAAAGGAAAGATACCACATAAGCAATCACGCATAAAGGAACCAAAAGATTAACAGATCAAACACAAAGGTTTTAGTAACAAAAATAGCTAGGCTCGATAAGGTACAAGTGTCGATGTGCTCGAAGGTGATAGGTGGAAGGTAATCTCGGGAGTCAACGAATAAATAATTGTCGATACAAGATTATGACCAAGGCATTATGAAATCAAGGGAAATATCATAACAATATGAATGGTGTGTGGACATTGCCGATAAGATGTCTCATATGATCCAATATGCAAAAAGAATCACGTGCGACAAAACACTACAACACTAGTTATAGCAGGTTGAAGTTTGAATTAAATTTAAATTCAAACAGATCAAGAATTATTTGAATATGATGGACAAATGATATAGACAACAAGTATATGATACGAGTGATCATACGCAAAAGGAATCAATTGAATTTGATCAACAATATAAAAGATACGACCTCCGAAAAGTTGATTTTGAATCTAAATAAATTGAAATTCAAAAAATGTGCAAATGTGTGGAAGGTTAACTCTATGATAAACTACTGATCAATACTAGCATGTAGAAAACAGAATCACCTAAATCCTATTTACGGTTTAAAAGATATAGCTAGGCAAAAATTGAGCAAAAATCTGCCCAAACAAAAGTATTGAATTAGCCCAGATAATGTGGCGCTGCCACATGGCGTGACGTGATTAGCCGATACCCCTTCGCTGGGGCGGTTGGATTAAGCGAAAACGGATGACTCCTGTTTTTCCACGTGTGAGAACAAAACAAAGAAGAAGAAAAAAAAGAAAGAGAGCACGGGATGTACCAGTACAGAACGTGTATGTTGTCATATACAAACGATCGATAGTGGCAGCTTTGATGCGTCTTCGGGAAAATAAAGATGTCTAGAAAGTACACCTGTCGGTGTGTAACGCGCCAGTGCTCTTGGGATCGACGGCCGTCTTTTCTCTCGGCGGCGGAAATGACGTGAACTCGGTGCTCCCGGTGAACTCCGGCGACGTGCGAAGTTGCGAACTAGCCCATGAGACCTTGTCAATCGGATGCGGCTTCGACGGTAGATTCAAGAGGTGTTCATGGGAGCGGAGAAGACGTACCAGTAGCAACGCAAAGGAGTACGGAAGGCGGCAGCAATACACTTTTGGGCGAGATTCGTTTTCTTGCGGCGTTGAATTTGTTTGGGGAAAAAGAAAGGAAAGAAGGTCAAGGGATGCGGTGCAGGCTTATAAGGACCATGGACATCGCGAGAAAATTGGAGAAGATCAAAACGCATCGGTTTGATTCAGTTTGGATACGATACAGAGTACGTGATGTACACGTACACGTACACGAAGAAGGAAAAAGAGGGGAATAAAACGACTAGAGCCTTCCTTGGTTTTGGGCCGGCCTGCTGGCAGCGGCTATAAAACACACGGGTGAAAAAAAAAACGGGTCGGATGTTCGGCCCAACTGCAGATTTTGGTTTTTTATTCTATTCCCGTAGGAAAATAAATTCATCGAAACAAATATAAATGTGTTTTATAAAATAACCAAAACATATAGAGATATATTAGTAATAATATGTAGCAAATAAAATTATTATCAACTAAAAAAGTTCAAACAATAATTTTTAAATATTATTTGGGCCTTATAAAAATTCCATAAAATTAATTTAGGGTTATGAATAATTACAAAAATATTTTTAAACTCCAAATAAAAATCCTAAAAATAATTTAAAACATTTACCAACTATTTTAGTATATTGAAGGAGTCATATTACCTTCTCTCATTTTAATTTGTTGGATTTGTTTTAAATACTAAATTTCAAAACACAACCAATGAATATTAGGGAAAGTCATTTTATTCCCTCTCATTTTAATATTCGACAAACTTCGAAAGTTTTAAATCCTAGTGAAAATCAAACATACTAAGCAAACAATCATTATTATAATTATTTAATTTATTTATTAACATTTCAAAATTTAGAAAATTTTGGGATGTTACAGATTTCAACAACTTTACTCTTGTCATCCAAAAAGAAAACCCAAGTATAACAGGAAAAGTCATCAACAATAACAAGACCATATTTGTTTCCTCCCAGACTTGCATAATTTTGAGGACCGAAAAGATCCATATGAAGCAATTCAAGGGGACGAGTAGTAGTCATGATAGTCTTCGCTGAATGATGTTTCTTCGTGATTTTACCAGCTTCACAAGCACTACAGAGATGATCCTTATCGAATTTTACTTCGCTAAGGCCAATAACATGCTTCTTCTTCACTAGATTATGAAGATTTCTCATCCCTGCATGCCCAAGTCTTCGATACCATAACCAACCGGATGAAGCTTTTGCCATTAGGCATGTGGATACGGCAGGGCCCGAAGAAAAATCAACAATGTATAAATCTCCTTTTCGGTAACCCTCGAAGACAAACGTATAGTCATCCTGTGAAAAGACAACACAACGCGAAGCAGAAAATAGAACAAGCATAGCCATATCGCATAACTTCAAAATAGACATAAGATTATATCCAAGTGATTGGACTAGCATAACCTTGTCAATGTGCTTATCTTTAGATATGGCAACCTTACCCAAACCTAAAACTTTACTCTTGTTGTTATCACCGAAGGTAATGTACTTCTCAGAAGATTGAGATAGTTTTTCTTCGGTGAATAACTCCTTGTCTACGGTCATATGATTTGTGCAACCACTATCCATGACCCATTCGGATCCACCGGAGACATAGCCCTGCAGAAGAATTAGTTCTTTTTAACCACCCACAAACGAGCAAGTGACTGAGAAGAGGTTGAAGCACTTGTTGAAGCACTATTAAAACAAACATGGTTATATTGCCTAGGGGGACCATCAAGTACACCATAAATGTAAGTCCTCTGCGAATGGTTAGGATAAGAATGAGCATATGCAATCTTGTTATGGTTATCATGAGGAAGATAAGTATAACGACCAGTGCGATAGTATTGCTTCTGAGGAACATTTCATTCGGGCACCAGTGAATCATTTCTCTCCTCTAGATAATAGAAATGATTCGGTGGTACCGAAGACTTTCCCTGCATAGTATGATTAGTTGGAAATTTCTCCACAAGTTCTTTCTGCACCCATATCTGCCTCTTGTAGAAGCCATTCTTAGGAGGAGTACCAACATACTCAGCTGTAACCTTTCCCTGTTCATCTTTGATAAGCTTGTAGTTAGAATCAAGTGATTCATTCACAATAGCTTTGTTCATTTTGCAGTCGAAACCTGAAAGGTTAACAATATCAATGGGTTTCTCCTTCGCTAGGACCCAAACAGTCTTAGGATACTACTCTGGTTCCCAATAGGTGCCATCAGGGTTTATCTTTCTCTCGAAACCAACACCCTCATTCCTGGGATTCCTGTGAAGGAGAGCCTTCCTCAGGATGTCACAAATATATTGTGACCTTGCACACTTTTGAACATGCCTGATTCAAATAAGTTTTTCAACCTGAGGAGTTCCTCGGTAACAGCAGGATTTTCCTCATCCGAGGCATTAGTATCATCAATAATAATAGGAGCTTTGCCTTTGGAATCAGTTTTGCTTCGTTCCAGACAAGTTAAGCAAGGTGAATCAGTTTTATGATTTGCTTCAGAACCTTGTTGAGACATGAGAGAGAGAGATTGACATTTTCCAAGTCTTCATGAGCCTCTTTTAGTCTTTCGAGAGCCATTTTCCTCTGAATAAATTCATAGGTGAGCTTCTCATAATCAACTAAAAGAAGATCATGCCGAGAGGATAATTCTTCAAACTTTTCTTTTAGAGCGGCATGCTCATTAGTTAAAGTTTGACCTTTCTCTATCTCATCGATCAACAGAGTTTCTAACTTCTTAATTGTTTTGCTTAGCGAATCAAGTTCATCTTGTTGGATTGAAGCAATTTTAGCAAGTTTAGCATAGCTTATCTTTTAATCACTATCATATGAGGAACAATCAGAAGTATCATAGGTAATTTTGGATGAAGATACCTTCGCTTTGGCCATGAAGCAATATGCAGGAGTTTCATCTTCACTACTGTTGTTGGTGAAGTATGAGCTCGAAGCTTTGGTTGAAGCATCTGCTGAAGCGAATGCCAAACCAGAAACACCATCTGATTCGGACCCAGACCCAGACCTTGAGCCTGATTCAGCTTCGGACCCAGAGGCTTCATCTTCAGAGTTCGTTTCCTTTCCCAGATAGGCCTTGGCATGGTGAGAGCTACTTCGACGAGACGAGTGAGTCTTCGATGAAGAACCCTCACACTTCTTATGATACTTCTTCCTCTTGTCATCATCAGAATCTTTCTTCTTTTCTCTTCTCGAACTGGAATCATGTCTCTTGGACTCATAGCTTCTGGAGGATCTGTGGGACTTGGTTGAGGAGTCTCTGAGCGAATGCTTCGATCTGTTTTCATCTTCCTACAGAGGGCAATCAGCAATGTAGTGACCTGGTTTCTTGCACTTGTAGCAACAGTTGTCCTTCGATGGAGAGCTTCTTGAGGATGAGTGGTGAGATGAGTGAATTGAGCTCCTTGAAGAATAACTCTTCTTGGGTGAAGAGAAACCTTTTATTTGGAAGCGGTTGAAGCGTCTCATGATCAATGCTAAATCCTTACCAATGCTTGTAGGATCATCAGATTCGACACCTGGAGCACAACTGACTTCGGGTAAAGAATGACGCGAAGCTTTTGCTTTCAAGGCATGTGATCTTCTTCGAGAGCCATTAATGTCACGTTTCTCATCTTCTTCCATTTCAAAAGTATTGAGTCTCCCAAGAATATCAGCGGCAACAAGACGTCTGAAATCAGTTCTTTCCTTGATCATCAGCACAATGTGATCAAACGAATCATCCAATGAGCGAAGAAAAGTTCTTACAACTGAGTGAGGAGTAATGTCATCAGCACCGAGGGAAATCAACTCATTAGCAAGAGCGGTGAGTCTTCTGTAAATGGAGCTGACTTTTTCACCCTCGTTTCTCTTGAAGCGATAGAATTTTCTTCGGAGTGTGTCGATTCTGGCATCCTTCTGGGTAGAAACACCTTCACCAATCTTTTCAAGATAGTCCCAGACACCTTTGGCAGATGGAATATTCTTCACTTCATGATACTTTTCTGGTGTCAAATGATTGGTGATGAAAACCCAAACCTCAGAATCAAGATCAATCAGTTTTGCTTCTTCAGGAGTGATGGCATTCTCATTAGCGACTGTGACTCCATATAAGACAACTTGCCAGGCAACAGAATTGATAGCCATGATATTTCTCTTCATTTTGTCCTTCCAGTACGGGTAGTCCTTCGCATTGAAAACAGGAATAGGTTCGCCGAAGCGAATAGCTGCGAAAGACATACTTGAAAGCACTCCAGGAGGTTAATCCAAAACACACAGAGTGTAGGGAGTGACTAGCTCTGTTACCAATTGAAAGTCCAAGTATGTGATCAGAGGGGGAGGGGGGTGAATGATCACTTCAAATTTTCGCATGAAACTTTGAAGTGAAGCACAACTTAGCAGCAGAAGGAATTCAACAGAAGGTAAACAGTGAAGCAAAACTAGAGTGAAGCACAACATAGCGAATCAAAAGCATCGAATCAGTTGCATTGAATCAAAACACAGAAGCAATTGCAAAACTGAATGTATGTGCGGAATGTAAAACGAACTCTTGACTCGACGATGTTTGTTCGACCAGTTCACACTCTGCAAAGTGCTACGTCTGGTTGGAGGGACTTGTGATTGAACACAGGAGCTAACCTCTCTCCGTCCGTATCTCCACTGCACCAATCTCCTTGAGCTTGGTCAGTTCTTCACTCGTGGTTGATTATTGAGGAAATCACCGAAACCTTTGACAAACTGGACTTCGAGGCGACAATTACTCTTCGCTCTCTAAAGAACAACACTCTAACCGTCTAGGAGAATTGCAGTTCTCCAAGACAACAAGGCTAGAAAACTTCTTCCTAAGTCATAGTGAATCAACTCATATCAAATAGGACTTATGCTTCGGTGGATGGGTTGTTGGTTTGCTTCGGTGGGGTTGCTCTCTCTTAACTGTCAGAATAATCTTGGATCAGCCACCCGCCAATGAGGGTGGGGGTGGCCTATTTATAGGTGGCGATCCCTAGGTGCGAAATGACTAAAGTGACCCGATGTGACAGCTTGACACCTGTCCGCAACGGTCGGATTTCTGTTCAATGCGCAACTTTACTTGCGGAACAAGTAAAGCTGACTCACGGACTTGGTTATGCTTCAGGAGCCGAAAGAGCATAGTCTTCGCTGGTGAAGCATTACCTAGTGCACATGAGATTTCTCATCTCTGCCTTCTCACAGGTTTGGATTCGATCTGAGTCTTTTCACCAAAACCTTCGGAGTACATTTACTAAACCCCTCTTAATAGTACGGTTTTTCCTACGACTCAAAGAAGTGAAAAAGAACTACACAAAAACTACTAAGTCTTGCGCCATCTTGATCATCTCCTTCGATGAGACGTGCTTCAGGATTCCTTATCTTTTTGGGGGTCAACATCCGTGATGAGCTTCGCTCCAGAGGCTATGCTTCAGTAAATATGTAAATCTTATTGAAGCTTTAGCACCAACCTATAACTTCAGGAACCTAACCATCTGTTTTACACTAGAAAACTTGTTAGTTCCTCTACTGTTTTGTCCAACAATATCCAAAACTCATGGGGGCATAACTTTGGTCTTACATGTAATAGCTATCAACACTATATATAGATAATTTCAAGTACTAATAATCCATCTATATACTGATGAAAACCCAAAATATTTACTAACTAAAAGCTCCCCGCTTTGCGCGCAGATCTTTTGGAGGCAGAGGACGAGAGAACCCTTGCTGCTGAAGTGGCGACTTCCTAAATCCGCTCCTTCTCGAAGCTGATGGATTCTACATAGATCTTCTCAGGACACCTAATGGATGCAGCCTCGGCATCGGCGGGGGAATCCATGTAACACCCGCTGTTTCAAGCAACAGTAATCCCCTTGGTTGTAACAGTAATAATTTTGGAAATGCCAAGTTACTGTGATTAACAATGCTTGATCATGCCTCGTTTAAATTCCCACTCAAATAAAAATTCGGAACAAAAGTGGAAATTAAAGTTGCACTAAAAATTGAGATAATTAGCCTAAAACTTTCTAATAATCATTTGATCATGGTAGGATAGCAACCGATATTTATTAAAGTATTTAACTAGCCTAGATAAAATAAACCGTAACAAAACAACCTCTTTTGAATCCTTTGTAATTTAAATGAAATCCAAATGATAACATGCGCCCCAAACTTTTTGCAGTAGTGCTACAACGTGTAATATGAGTGTTGGTACTGATTGCACATTTTTCTAAAATCAAATGCTAGCGAAAGAAAATGCAATAGTAAATGAAAAGGGAAATAGAAAGCTAAATAGAGGATGGCACTATAAAACACCCTAGGGAACCCCAGCACCTGGCCCAGCTCAAACCCCACTCCCAAGCCCAACTGGCCTTCCCTAACCTCTCTCTACAGTGAAAGGCAGGGGAGAACCGTGGCCATCCACCGGCCATGGCCACTGCCGTCGCATGCGTCGGCCATCCTGCGGCTCCCCTCGGAGCATAAAGACCTCGTCCCCGACCGCATTGGAAACCCTAGACGCCTTCCTCTCCTTCCCCTCATGACTTCCCCTGCTCCCGTCCGTGCGTCCCGTCGCCGGCCACCGTGAGCCAGCACGGTCAACGGCGACGACGGGGCTCGTCGGCGTGCCCAAGCTGCCTCCCGTGGACGTCTATGTCTTCCCGAGAAAATAATTCAAGGTAGGACGCCCTTCTGCTGCTGAATCGAGCCACCACCTTGACATGGCCGTCGCGGCCGTTTCCCTCGATCTCCTCCACCAGCGCCTCCCGGCCTCGCCAAGCTTTCCCACGGGCCTCCATGTGAGCTCCTCGACCGATTCCCCTCTCCCATGTCTCAAACCGCCGCCGTAGAAGTCGTCTGTCGCCGCCGCCCGAGCTCACTCGAGCTCGCGCTCCCTGCCCGTGGTCGCGCCCACGCACCCCCTGGCAGCGCCCCCACCCTCCCGAGCATGCCCTTGCTACCCTGGCCGTGCCCGCATGGCCTCGCCCTCTGGCCGATGGCCATGGCCGCGCTACCCCCCACTTGCCCCCTGCTGTTGTTGCTGCTACTTGCAGCTGCGGCTTAACGCGCGCCGCCCGCGCTGGCCGCTCGCTGCCTCTTTGGCCGACGCTGCTCCCTAGCCATTGATGCCCCCTGTGTGATGCGTGCGTGCGAGCCCAATGTGGGGTTGGTTAGGCCACTGACCAGTGAGCCAGCCCCTATAAAAAACCGAAAAAGAGGATATTAAAATAATAACAATATTAATGATTAAAAGGATAATTAGTAAAATATTAATTATTTAGTTAATTAGTTTTGCCTAACAGCCTATGACAGCTGGGCCCCACCTCTAATTAAACTAGTTTAAATAATCTGTTATAACTATGTCAATGACGTGTGGACCCTCCTAACACAATTCATTTGTTGACCAGTCAATTATTGACTGGGTCAACCCATCCCCTGGCCCCCACCAGTCATACATTGTGGTTGGGTGCTACTTTGTACGCACAGTATTTACTGGTTTTAATTCGAATTTATATATTCCCGAAATTCTAGAAATTCATTTAAACGTTGAAAAATCATATAAAATAAACCGTAACTCCAATGAAAATATTTTATACATGAAAGTTGATTCGAAAAATACAACGAACCAAATACCCTGTTCGTATACCAACCACCCCCTCTAACATGCCGAACATGGAACCATTCCCCTCTGGTTTGTCTACCGATAATCAGCCAGAGCTGGCAGTTCATCCCCGGATGAATTCTCGCTCCGAGCAATACACCTTGTACTGCGTTAGAACACCGCTAACACCGCATTTGCCATGTATTGTGTATGTATTGCTATTATTTCCTTGTATTTATTGTTTCTCCCCGTTCTTCTTCGCTAGACCCCGAGACTGCCGCCGACTACACCGCTGCTGAGTACGACTACGTCGTCGAAGACCGTACCCCTATTGTCGAGCTTCTAGGCAAGTAGTGCCCCTTCACCTCTCCCAGATATCACCTATCTATCTATATTTATCTGTTGCACTAGGCATTGTTGCTGCTACTTTACATTCCTATTCATTGCATAGTCTGTCATTGTCGCCCCTTGATGTACCTTTCTTATGCTATGCTGCCTAGTATATGAATATAATATTCATCAGTTAGCCCTACGCAATGTTAGTCAACTAGGTTTAGTAATCGAGCTGTGATCACTCTGGGGAGTGAACGCGGATACAATATATCATTAGTGCAATAGATACGGTACAGAGCAGACGCCCAAGGGAACATACAACGGCGAGACTCTCCGAGTCGCTTCAAATTTGACTTACGAGTGGATGGACTCGTATTTCACTCTCGTCGCCGACTCGGTAGTGAAGCACCACCGAGGTGATACGAGGATATTTCTCTTTAGTTCATTCCCACTAATGTATCTGTCGAACCACTTCAAGTGTACCATCGAGGGTGATTCCTCCTAGTTTCACTTGATGGTAGGCACCTGAATTAACTGGTGTCCTTAAAGGTAAGTAGTCGGGTGACCCAACGGTGCCCACGAGAGGTATTGTATCGGGACGGTAGGACAGGCGGATACCATCGTGGTCCTGCTCCTTGCTCGTTGGCCGTGAGATACCAAACCACAAAAGTCAAGCTCCTCCAAGAGCATACGCGAGACAAGGTAAGGAGATGATTCACCTTGTTGGTAACCACATGCTTTGACGGGACGACAGGACAGGCCACGATGCACTAGTGGCCCTGACTGATGTTCTTTGTCCCTTGTTTGAATTAGTCGGGCCACGGTAACGGTTGTCCGCGAGATAATAAAATGACTAATGGTTCGGCGGATGACTTTGGAGGCCGCAAAGGCTTGTACGCACTACCTTCACGTGGGATAAGGAGTTATGGGATCCCCTGCACCGTAGTCTCATTCAAGAACTCTTCAGACGTCAGCAGTAACGCGGCTAGCACCGGGAAGTAGTGTGTCTTCTTTGCTCGAGCTGTGATATTTTATTTTGCTTCACCGGACAGCCATACACCATGCATCAGTACGTCAGGGTTAGGGTCCAAAGCCCTGCGTACTTAGGATTTAGACCGGCGGATGGCCTCTCTGTTGAGTTTGAAGGATGGGCTGCGGCGTGTCGGATAGCCTCGGTGGGGCATTCCCTAACAAGGTGTACGCCACCCTGGAGATCCGAGCTTGCAGGCTTAACAGTAGTGCACCCCTGTAGGGAGTTTAATCTATTCGAATAGCCGTGTCCACGGTAACAGGACGCTTTATGCTGAAGCCAGATCCTACTACTACAAACTACTACATTAATAAATTGTTGGTTCCGGGTTTTCTTCCTCGCAGGGAAGTCGAGGAAGTGATCTCGGAGGCATTGATAATTATTACAACTTACTATTATACAATGCTACAACAACTTCTGTTGCATTGTTACTTTATGATTTATATATAACTGTTGGCTATTCTCTTATCATGCTGCAAGAATCGCGTGAAGATGCTATTCTTCGATAGGCCTAGCGTATCCCCCCTTACCCTGGTATTTCTGTCTTACAGTCCACTATACATCCTCCCCTTCCATTTTGATACAGATGCATAATTGCTTAGTAGCCTGGGTTTAAGTCTCGTCGAGTATGCTAGATACTCACCCTTGCTTTATTTCCCCCTTTGTTTTATATACCCGGATTGCTACAACTAGACGCTGGTGCCCAGGAGCAGGAGTACCCCAGAGGTGCCTTCTACGACGTCGAGTTCCCCATTGACTATTTGTGCTAGCCTTCTTAAGGCAACCATGTTATTCATGTCTATACTCAGATACTATTGCTTCTGCTAACTTTGTGCTCTCGAGTTGTTGTATTCGATCCCTCGTGGCCCCTGGCTTGTATTATACAACTTGTATTATTTTATTTGTAGAGCTGTTTTGTGATATCATGTCGCGAGTCCTTGATCTCGGCCGTGTACCTTGCCTGTATGATTACTGTACACGGTCTGATTTTGGGGGCGTCACAATCCACCAATACCATAGCAAGCTGGCGCTCCTCCTCCGACTCCAAGAAGGCAATGTAGCGCTCGGGATTGTCATCACCACCGCCATAGGAGGCGTTTGGATGGAATGCTCCGGCTTTTGCATGACGCGGGCGAGCGCCTCCGCCCTTCGACTGACGTGGGAGAGGCGGGAGGCGTTGTACAAGCGGCGATTGCGCTCGATGCGCTCAGTGCACACCGTGTGAGAGACACTGGTGAACATAAAGTTCAGACTTGCGCGAGGTCGAGGAGTGCGCCGTGCCCGTGGTACTTGTTGTGGAAAATCACGTAAGATGTCCTCATAGGAGAACTTAACGTGGGGCCTTTGCTACGAGTGGATACAAGGAGGAAGAGTCGACTGGGAGAGAGAGAGACAGGGGTATTTACCCAGGTTCGGCCCCTCGATGAGGTAAAGACCTACTCCTGTTTTTCTGTATTATTGGTGGAGATGTCGATTACAAGAGCACTAGTTGTCGCATGTGTCTCGAGAACTATCTAAGATGATTCACCTCTTGGACGTCCCGGGACCTTGGATTATATACACGTCGGGTCCTAGAGTTTACAACAAGTCTGACTATAGCACGAGGTGGACTCCTATTCTATCTCCTGGCGGCTATCTTGTCGTCCAAGGTGAATCGACGCTTTCCTTCGGCATCGGTCTTCGTCTTGTAATGTGACTCGGCTTATAGTCCGAGTCTCCTCTGAGCCTTCACTTCTAACGACCCGACCCATTGGTCGACTCTCTTCGTCTTGCGCATAGAGGTCTTCTTGCTAATTCCACAGGGTCTTTGAATAATCCCCCCGACAGTATCCCCCAAGATTGGCATGGAGCTGGCTTCATGTCAATCTTCCTTCGAAACAAATCTTGAGTTTAAGACTCAGCCAACCATAAAGACGGTATTTCTCTCCCGTCCACGTTCTAGTAAATGTGGAAGACGTACCATCAAGCCAGTCAACCCGGAGTGTGAATGCAATCTTTAATCCCGTGGATATCGAGGCGTCGTCGTTAAGTCGCATTGTCTGGGAAACCGAACGGTCCAGTAATTTAATGCCCTGTGACGTGGGAATATCACCGCCGCCATGATGAATTTACTGTCATACCCTTTGTTAGGGGTATATTTATACCATCATGCGGTGAAACGATCTGCCCACCACATCTATTCTCCTTCCGTATTCACTTCCCTCTTCTCCAGACTTCCCACCATGGCCCCCAAGCTTCTTCTTCGCAAGCCCCCTGCCACCAGAGAAGCGAACTCTAGTGCGGAGCACAACGCTGGGCTACATGGCCGTCGACGCCGTGGGCGAGGGAGTCGAGGAGGTCGCGGGGCGTGAGCCATGGTGGCCGCGGAGGATGAGCAACTACGGCTCCAAACCCGTTGACTCATGAAGACACGCTCGGCCATGACTTCATTGTAAAGATTCTTTCTCGAATAAGTCGTATAATTGCTCTTCCCTACTCTTTTTCTGTTGCCATGGCGGATTCTGAGCCCTCTGGGTTGTGTCTTCGAGCCAATGTGTGTCCTTATGGCCCCATTTGTGTAGAGACCACATTCGAGGGTCACACTTCCATGTTCTTGGAGAAAGGGTGGAAAACATTTGCCCGATGGTACGATCCGCGTAGAGGGTATAACCTTTGTTGCAGGTTTGACGGAAGAGACACTCTGTTGGTGAAGGCGTTCAACTTTGATGGAGATCGCATGGAGTGCTACATGGAGAGTTCCAGCGAAGACTCCCCGCACGAGGAATACTCCGACTCTCATAACCCGCCATCCAGCAGCGGCAACCATGGCGGTCGGGGTGGTGTTATCTACTCCAGCTTCGAGGAGGAGGCTAAGGACGTCAAACCGGCTCTAAACCGTGCTCATAGTTAAACTAGGATTGCCTTTCCTTTTTCTGTGATGGTGTCTGCCAAAAGGCGTCGAGTCAATCGACTTATGTAAACTAAATCTTCTGGTTATGCAATGAATCCTTCCCAACTGTGGCTTTCTTTGTTCTATAAGAGTTTCTTTAGCAATCTGTTGCTTTAATACTCTATCATCGTTGAGTCGGCTATCTTTGACCAATTACAATTCTCCTGTAGAAGACCAATCCTTGGGCCCTTTCTTCCGCAAAATTCATAGTGGTTGACCATAATGATGAAGCCGAGTTTCCATACGAGGATGAAGACAATGAATATGATGATGAAATTGAGGAGTATGATGATGAACCCGGAGAAGAGCATGGGACCGAGGTGTCCTTTCTTTCCCGTCTTTCCTCAATCCTCGCGTTCAAGTGCCTTTGCTCTTTGAGTTTGACTCCAGAATCCTTTATATATAATAGGAAGAGTCAGCGAAGAGGCAAAGGATCCAATCATCGAATGCTGGAGATTTATATGGACCTGATGATATTGGTACATCGAGCCGGGTCCTTGCGAAGATTTCGCCACGTGCTAATACGAGCTGACCTGAGTCTCCTCCAGTGATAGTCTTGTCGGAGGACGAGTAATTGGATTTCCATGTGGCTAAAGGGTAAACTTTGCATTAGTTATCTTTGCCCCGGAGATAAAATGTATTCAACCTCAGTGTCTTTGTGTAGAGTGCGGGCTGTTTGTATAGAGTTCCCTAGACCTTCTTAGCCGGCTATCGAGGATCATGTGCTCGATCTTAGCAATCAGAAAGTACAGACTCCATCAAAGGAGGAGGCATCCTTCCCCGAGCTATGTGATGGTATAATGAGCCAATTAGATCGTCAATGTGACGTTCTTGTTTAGATAAAGAGGAAATATGAGGTAATTTCTATTTCCTTGTGTTGTAGCCATTGTAAGCCCCATGAGTCGGTATAATGGTTTATCATTGTTCCAAGTCATAGAATGATGTTTGCATATTTTGTTGTGCAGGATGTAGCTAATAATTCTTGTGAAGTCGTCTCTGTTTTAAAGAGTCGGTTGATCGACCAAGCATGTCGTCTCAAGGAGTCGGAAGAGCGGATGGTTCAACTTGAAGGTCATCATAAGACAATGTTTAACAGCTCCATGCCGCTCATGCCGGCTTGGCACAAAAGGACAGGTATATTGAAGATCTCGAAGCAAAGTTAAAATCAAAGGCATGATAAGGACCTTACTTTGAGTCAGAGTGTCACCAAGGTGGCTAGAGCCGTCTTTGGTAAGCAACTTCTATATTAATCTTCTGGCTTTGTAGTAACAATCATGTGTTAGATATTGTTCTTATCCATCATTTTCTTTGTACTACAGGTCCACAAGACCGGATTGTGAAGGATTCGGTTGCGAACGAGTTGAAGGCGGTGATGAATGTGGTCTGGGATCTCCATACTGATGGATGTCGGTCTATAAGGTTTGCTTCTGGCTTGCCAGAGATTCCCAGGGCAATCTCCAAAATGCTTGAAGAATTATCCAAAGTGCCGGGTTGGATCAAGAATAAAAAAGGTCCACGTGCCGGTAAGGTTCCAAGAGGGCCCTGACAATATGTAGGATATATAATCCATCCCTCAAGCTGGCTCAGCTAATAGGAGGGTTCACAACAATGAAGGACGATGGCTGCCTGTTTGTAAAGGAGGATTATCAGCAAGCCATGAAGGAGACCCCGGTGTATGCCACTCTCATTGCCGAGGACATCAATGTGGCGACATTTGAGCTTGTTTATGATGAGCCTGATATATAATCCATCCCTCAAGCCAGTCCCTCAGTTTTGCCAACGGAGATAGCCCCCAAGCCTAATGTTGAAAGGCCAGTCCAGGTTAATAAATAGGATTCTGCATACAGTACAAAGGCCTAGATATTTGTTAAGTCCATGGGATGTTTTATGTAAGAGATAGTTTGATAAAATACTCCCTTTTGTAAGCATTTTGAAGTAACATATGAATGAATATATTTATATGTTCTAAGAATGTGCTTTTATGATATATATTTAATAGCTCATATAGAAGTCAACAAAACGCGTGATATATACAATAATTTTTGATCGAGTAAGTTCGGGGTCAGCGAGCTCCTTGATAGGATGCTTCTGATTGACTTATGAAAAGGAATTATTGATCACGTAGGTGTGTGTAGGTAAGAACTTCTCTGTAAGCTGGCGTCGCATGACTTGTGATAGTGTTATCCTGACTTAGATTTAGTGTCAACGTGGCATGATTTATAGAGCCGATGTTGATTGATCTAATGACGTTACACTTAGGTCATATAAGAGCGAGTTTTCATCAAGCTTACATGCAGATATATAGTCATGATAGACTGTATCGAGATGATCAGAACAAAAGATAAAGATTTGTTGTAATTAAGATTTTATGAGGAGATTCAGATTTAAGAAGCCGGCTTCATATGTTTGTTGATAAGAAAAGTGACAATAAGCACATAATATTTTTATCGTCTTATCTTTGTTTAGTAGGAACGGAGTTGAGCAATATTCCATGCTCGGGGGGCTTCTTCCCCAGAAGTTCGTGAAGCAGACGACTCTCGTAGGTCTACTACATAGTAGGATCCATTGTGTAAGTTTTTGCTTACAACAAATGGTCCATCCCATGGTGAAGATAGTTTGCGCATGCCACTGATGTGCGAGATGATGATAATGGTTTCTCGCCCTTCGTTGGTTACCCCAAGTGGAAGGTGAGATGTAGGATATCAGAAAATTTCCCCTATGTAGAGGATAGGGTTTGTCTCCCGTAGGACTCCGTCAAAGATAAGTAGGTGTCAACGGCGCAACTGACGTGGACCTGCACACGAAAAAAGTAACTTTGCTCCCAACGAAGTTCAGAGAGGTTGTCAATCTCTCCGATCTTGTTGTTTACAAAGGATCAAAACACAAGGGATAATGATAATGATAGCAACTGAATGTAAATACTGAAAAGTAAATGAGCGTGTAAACAGTGATGACAATATGGACCGGGGTCCCGTGATGTTCTCTAGTGATGTCTCTCTCCCAAAAGACGGTAAAACTGCTATGCGAGGTAAACATATTACAGATGGGAAATTGACAGGATTATAAACGCACCGCAATGCTAACTATGATACAAAAGAAAGGAAGAGGCTCAAAAGCATGGGAAGTATGCCAAAATAAGTAGACCGAAATCCATCTGCATCTACTACTAATCATCCACCTTGAGATATCTATCCAGAACATCTCACTGGTATTAACTTGCGAGCCCCACCCAAAGTGTAAACCCAAAGAAACAGACAACTGCATTAAAAAGAACTTTGCGTAAAGTAAACAATCCTTGCAACCGCGGTTACAAGCACCGTTGTTTTCCCCCTTTTGGAAACATCACATCCCCTAGACTCATGTTTCTGTCACTCAAGCGTGTCATCAGGGGGCATGAACCCACAATCGGGCATAACGTTCCCTCTTGAAGTTACTACCTACTACTTGGCCAAAGAAATAAACATCAACGGAGAACATGCAAGAATTACTTAGGAACAAAAATATAAAAGATAAGAACCAAATATATTACTCTATCACAATCTAAACATAATCTCATAATCCATCAGATCCCATGAAACTCAGCATAGCAACAGCAGAAAGATTACATATGTGCCTCGATCATGTAGGGTAGCTCACGAGGTCTAAACCATGAAGAACAAAGAGGGGAGGAGAATATCACATAGCTACTGATCACGGACCCATGGTCCAAAGGAAACTACTCACGGCACATCCGGGAAGCGTCCATGGCGGAGGGGAAGCTCCCGGAGGTCGATCCTCCCTCCGGTAGGGTGCCGGGAAGGGTCCTACTGACGCTCCCAATCTTAGAAGCGCGGCGGCGGTGGAACAGAGGCGAGATCGTGAAAAATGGTTCTGTCCTCGGAAGTTTCACGTCACGGGAGATATATAGGCGAAGGGGGGCAGCCAAGGGCCCCACCAGGGGTCCATGCGCCCCCTTGGCGCAGCCAAGCCCTAGGCCGCGCCAGCTAGGTGCCTGGGGCCCTGGTGCGTCCCACCTGGTCCCCCTTTTGGACTCCGGAAGGTTCCTTAATGCTGATTTTTTATCTGATTTTTCCCGAATTTTTTGAGCACTTTTAATATGGGGGAAACCGAAATAGAAAAACAACAGAAAACAGAAACTCGCACTGGGGTGCACTGAGTTAATAGGTTAGTCCAAATATGATCAAAAGTGTATGAAAGTGTACCTAGATCATAGCAATATCACACAAAACATGCATGGATCAAGCAGAAATTATCGATACGTTTGGGACGTTTCAACATCCCCAAGCTTAATTCCTGCTCGTCCTCGAGTAGGTAAATGATAACAAGCATAATTTCTGTGGTGACATGCTAGCAACCATATAAGAACTTTGAAAAGTAAAGCAATAAAGGTATGTGATTCAATTCAACTCATTACATGCAAGAGTCTATATTAGCATTGAAACAAGTAACAAAAGAACATTAGCTGCAAGAGCTCTCGCTGTCCGTGACTCGAATGTCTCCAAATGGTGTTTGCGTGCAAGAAGAGGGATAGGGAATAAGAGAACAAAGTATTTTTGTTGAGAACTCAATCTACTAAAGTTTCACACTTGGTCTTCTTTGGAATCTTATCTTGACTCGTCCCCAGACCACTAGCCAGGTACAAGTCAATTTGATCCACTCCTTTTTGATATTTTGAGCACTCATGCAATGGATGAGCGTAAGCATGACAGTTGACACTTAGGATGGAAAAGAGATAAATATGGTGGAGGAGGAAGATAAAAAGGATGAGAAAGGCTCACATCAATGAGGACAATCATGGGCGAGAGGGCCAAATGATAGATATGATGTGAGGAGTAGGGATTGCCATGCAACGGATGCACATATGAGCTAAAAAGAGCTCTCCAATGGAACTAGTGGGGGTGCATCTAACTTTCTCGCTCATGAAGACCTAGAGCTCTTTTGAGGAGGCTCATCCTTGGAATATGCAAGCCAAGTTCTATAGTGTGAAGGTCCCCACATAGCTATATGCATGAATGATCATCTCTATGGAGTACAAGGATAAGAGGGAGTACTAGTGTGGATCTTTAGAAAGGATAGTAGTGTTGCCCCTTTCTCTCTTTTTATTTTCTTTTTCTCTTTTCTCTATTTTTTTGAAAGATCCACACTAGTACTCCCTCTTATCCTTGTACTCCATAGAGATGACCATTTAGGCATATAGCTATGTGGGGATCTTCACAGTATAGAACTTGGCTTGCATATTCCAAGGATGAGCCTCCTCAAACGAGATCTAGGTCTTCATGAGAGAGCAAGTTGAATGCACCCCCACTAGTTCCATTGGAGAGCTTTTCTTAGCTCATATGTGCATCCTTTGCATGGCAATCCCTACTCCTCACATCATATCTATCATTTGGCCTCCTCGCCTATGATTTTCCTCATTGATGTGAGCCCTTATCACCTTTTGTCTTCCTCCTCCACCATATTTCTCTCTTTGCCATCCTAAGTGTAAACTTGCGTGCTTAAGCTCATCCATTGCATGAGTGCTCAAAATATCGAAAAGGAGTGGATCAAATTGACTTGTACCTGGCTAGTGGTCTGGGGACGAGTCAAGATAAGATTCCAAAGAAGACCAAGTGTGAAACTTTAGTAGATTGAGTTCTCAACAAAAATACTTTGTTCTCTTATTCCCTATCCCTCTTCTTGCACGCAAACACCATTTGGAGACATTCGAGTCACGGACAGCGAGAGCTCTTGCAGCTAATGTTCTTTAGTTACTTGTTTCAATGCTAATATAGACTCTTGCATGTAATGAGTTGAATTGAATCACATACCTTTATTGCTTTACTTTTCAAAGTTCTTATATGGTTGCTAGCATGTCACCACAGAAATTATGCTTGTTATCATTTACCTACTCGAGGACGAGCATGAATTAAGCTTGGGGATGTTGATACGTCCCAAACGTATATATAATTTCTGCTTGCTCCATGCATGTTTTGTGTGATATTGCTATCATCTAGATACACTTTCATACACTTTTGATCATATTTGGACTAACTTATTAACTCAGTGCACCACAGTGCCAGTTCCTGTTTTCTGCTGTTTTTCTATTTCAGGTTTCCCCCATATTAAATGTGCTCCAAAAATTCGGGAAAAATCAGATAAAAAATCTATGTGGAGGAACCTTCCGGAAACACCTGGGTGGGGCCAGAAGGCCACCCCCAGGGACCAAGGCGGCCACCTGGCGCGGCCTAGGGTCTGGCCACGCCGGGGGGCGGGAGCCTGGACCCCTGGTGGGCCCCCTGGCTGCCCCCCTTCGCCTATTTATTCTCTGTGTCGCGAAACCCTCGAAGACAGAACCCTTTTTCGCGATCTCACCTCTATTCCGCCGCCGTCGCACTTCCAAGATCGGGAGCGCCAGCAGACCTCTTCCCGGCACCCTGCCGGAGGGAGGATTGACCTCCGGGAGCTTCCCCTCCACCATGGACGCTTTCCGGATGTGCCGTGAGTAGTTTTCCTTGGACCATGGGTCTGTGATCAGTAGCTTTGTGATGTTCTCCTCCCCTCTTTGTTCTTCATGGTTTAGTCCTCGTCAGCTTCCCTACATGATCGAGGCACATATGTAATCTTTCTGTTGCTGCTATGCTGAGTTTGCTGTGATCTGATGGATTATGAGATTATGTTCAGATTGTAATTGAGTAATATATTTGGTTCTTATCTTTTATAATTTTGTTCCTAAGTAATTCTTGCATGTTCTCCGTTGCTGTTTATTGCTTTGGCCAAGTAGTAGGTAGTGAATCCAAGAGGGAATGTTATGCTCGATTGTGGGTTCATGCCCACCGATGACACGCTTGAGTGACAGAAACATGAGTCTACAGGATGTGTTGTTGCCACAAGGGGAAAAAATGATGCTTGTAACCGCGGTTGCAAGGATTGGTTACTTTACACAAAGTGATTTTTAATGCATTTGTATGTTGCTTTGGGTTTACACTTTGGGTGGGGCTGGCAACTTAATACCAGCGAGATGTTCTGGATAGATATCTCAAGGTGGATGGTTAGTAGTAGATGTAGTTGAATTCGGTCTACTTATTTTGGCGTACCGCCCATGCTTTTGAGCGTCGTCCTTTCTTTGTAGCATAGTTAGCATTCCGGTGCATTTTTAATCCTGTCAATTGCCCAGCTGTAATTTGTTTACCTCGCATAGCAGTTTTATCGTCTTTTGGGAGAGAGAAATTACTAGTGAACATCACAGGACCCCGATCCATATTCTCATAACTGTTTACACACTCATTTATTTTCCTTCTTTTACTTTCTAGCTGCTATCATTATCATTATCCCTTGCGTTTGATCCTTTGTAAATAACATGGCCAGAGAGATTGACAACCTCTCTGTACTCGTTGGTAGCAAAGTTATTTGTGTCGTGTGCAGGTCCAGGAGAAGCAAGTGGTTCTTTTCAGACGGCGCATCACTTGCTGAACCACCTACTTATCATTGCCGGAGTCCTACGGGAAGACACTCTAAACCTTGGCATTTTTGCCAAGGGAAATTATGCCGCTACACTACATCTCACCTTCCACTTGGGGTAACCAACAAGGAGAGATATCAGTATGCCATGACCCAGGGCGAGTCGTGTTGTATGTCTCTTGGCAAGACGGCTTTGACGCCATATACGAGGAAGAACGACATATAGCCGGTTGAATAGTTGGGAGATGTTCGGCTGCTCCATAGTACGTAAGGTAGCGCGTCTACCCAGCAACTTAGGGTTTTCTGTAAAGGTACAAGGAGTCAGAGCTTGATACCCCACATAAGCTCCTGATTTGCAACTTCGGCTTGTCCATTGGACTATGGATTACGAGGGGGTGACCCCACGACTCCTACGAATGAGGGTACCTAGTGCGTATCAAGCTAGAAAGCCCACTGGAGGCCTAGATCGGCCCACGACTGTCCCACTCGAGGCACCGCCATAGGAGTCCTTGACGATTATGGAAGCTACGACTTGGCGTCCAAGAATGAAGTTAGATTAGGAAACCCTCTCTATAAACCTAGAAGGACTCCTTGCGACCCAGCCTAGTATATAAAGGTTGGGCGAGGAGACGTCTAAGGCATCGAATATTAAAGCAACACCTCCGGTACCGAGCGAGCTCGCCTCGACCCCCACTGTAATTGCCTCCATCATAATACAAACAAGCAGGAAGTGCTTTCTCCTATTAGCCAATGATTATCGCCAGCCGGCACATCTCCTCTATGATCTAACCCAGGGTTCCTAACCATGGGATTTTCCGAGGTCAATCCTCGTCAATTGGCACCGTCCGTGGGGAAGACGCAGGTTGGAATCATGATCTCGGCGGTCCCGTCATCAGCAAACCACAACTCGAGGACTCGAGCAAGATCCAACCCACTCAAAGAACTCAGGTTCATCGCAAGCCTCTCCGTCGCGCCTCCAAGATCGCTCGACCGACGACTATGCCAAAATCAATCTTTCGCGACTACCAAAGTCGCGCCCAGCAAAGAAAAACTTGACGACTCAGAAGACAAACACAAGACGAAGCCACAGGGCCAGTCGCAGATCCAGAGGAAGAAATACAAATCGAAGTCTCGCTCGAAGAACGACCGCCTAAGGCAGCAACTCCGACAACCACCCGAGAACCCGCCGCCACCCGATCACCCATCGTAGCACGCGACGAGGGTTCCGAAACTCAATCTGGCGAATACTACGACCCTAACCGAAGACCAGACGAATTCTCCAAGATGATCCGCAACTACTCGATCAATGACGGAATTGAGCTTTCTCCAAGATTCCACTCCCGTTCGGAAGATCACTCCCAGTCGTTCTGCATCGCAAGAAGAAGAAGGCACACCGGATCCAGCAAACTCACAGCCCAGGAGCAGATGGACGGACCTTGCACAATCCGTTGCTTTGAAGACGACTGGGGACGCATCAGATCAAGCCACACCTTGAGAAGCTACCGCTTGTTCACCGAACTCTCCAATAGACTCAAGAAATAGAAGTAGCGCAAAGCCAAACGGGCTCGCGAGACAGCGCATCCAGCAGTGCCTAGCTCAGAAGAATAGTACCCGCCGTCCCACAGACGAGTCTGTATGATCTAAGAAGGACGACCATCAAAGGCAAAGCAGGAGGCGCACACTCTGCAAGCTCGAGCAGCCGAAGACTTATTACTAGAAGAAACCTATCACTTATACGTTTCAGAAACCAACATCACGTTCTCACAAGACGACCATCCTCCCACAATTCCGACACCAGGGCAGCACCTTTGGTCCTCGAAGCTTAGATTGGCGGTTACGACATGGATAGAGTATTCATGGACGGAGGCACCATCCTAAACATCATCTTCACCAACACCTTGCGCAAGATGTCGATTCCACGACCAGTCTGGAAAAATGCAGGCATCACAGTCTACGGCGTAGTGCCAGGTGAAGCAGCCTCCTCCCTGGGATCAATCGAGCTTGACGTCATCTTTGTCAGCAAAGGAAACTTCACAAGAAAAATCCTCGAGTTCGAGATACTCGACTGGCAGTCCCAATACCATGCAGTACTCGACCGGCCTGCGTTCGCACAATTCATGGCAGTCCCACACTACGCATACCTCAAGCTCAAGATGCCAGGGCCCTCAGGGGTCATCACGGTTAACGGAAACTTCGTCAAATCAGATCAATGTGACCGAGACTTTCATCGGGTCTCTGACACATTTGGAGCACATCAACAGCTCGAAGAGATAGCCACGGTGGTATACAAGCGCGTCTTTCCGCTAGCAAGCAGGAGTGAGAAAAAAGAATTCACTCGCGACTTCAGCATCGACAGTTACACAACCACTCATCAGTTGCACCCGACGGACCCAGCTAAGACGGTCCAAATCTACGCTCACCTACCAGAAGACCAGGCAACAACCCTCATAGTTTTTCTCTGCGAGGAGTGAAATTTTTTCTCTAGGTGTCCGGCCGACATGCCCGGCATACCTTGGGAGTTCGCAGAGCACGCGTTGCAAATATACCCGAACACCAAACCAGTGAAGCAGGCGCTGCGCAGATTCTCAGAACCAAAGCACAGAGACATTGGAGAAGAAGTCAACCGATTACTCGACGCGCAATTCATCCGGGAGACGAAGAAGGCCACCTGGGTCGCAAACCCAGTCCTGGTACCTAAAAAGGACACCAACGTACTACGCGTGTGCGTCGACTACGGGCCCATCAACAAACACTGCCCAAAGGACCACTTCCCCCTCCCAAGGATCGACCAGATCATCGACTCAACTGCAGGATGCGACTTGCTGTCTTTCCTTGGCGCCTACTTAGGATACAACCAAATCAGGATGAAGGAAGAAGATGAAGAGCACACCTCATTCATCACACCCTACGGCGTATTATGCTACAGAACGATGCCATTCGGGCTGAAGAACGCTGGAGCTACGTACCAGCGGATGATGCAGTCATGCTTAAGATACCAAATCGGCAGGAACGTCCAAGTCTACGTCGAAGACATCGTCGTCAAAACATACAACGCAGACACACTACTCGACTACCTCCGAGAAACCTTCGCAGCACTCAACAAATACAGGATCAAGCTCAATCCAAAGAAGTGTGTGTTCGGTGTCCCGGCTGGAAAACTGCTCGGGTACATGGTCTCCGCTCGAGGAGTCGAAGCAAACCCGGAAAAAGTCCAAGCACTCGCAAGGATGCAAGAACCGATCGACGTCAAGGGCGTCCAGGAACTCACCAGAAGACTCGCATCCCTGATCCGTTTCATCAACAGGTTAGGAGAAAGAGCCCTACCATTTTACCAACTACTCAGAAAAGGAGGAAAATTTGAGTGGACCAAAGAAGCACGAAATGCATTCGCGGACTCAAAAAGACCCTCTGAACCCCACCAATTTTTGCAGTACCAAATGAGCGGGAACCTCTGTACCTCTATATAGAAGCACGCAACAGTGTGGTCAGCACCGTGCTCGTCGTCGAGCGCACGGTAGAAGGCATAGTGAAAAGCATACAAAGACCAATCTATTATCTCAGCGAGGTCCTAACAAAATCTCAGCAGCGGTACCCGCACTACCAGAAGCTCGTGTATGCCATCATCTTGACATCACGGAAAGTAACACACTACTTCGAAGAGCACCTCATCACGGTCGTGAGCAGCGCACCACTTGCCGACATCCTGAACAATCCAGGAGCAACAGGTTGTGTCACCGAATGGAACATCGAGCTCAACCCTCGCGACCTACAATTAAAGGACCCAACGGTGATAAAAGCTCAAGTACTCCCAGACTTTCTGGTTGAGTGGATGGAAGTACAAACACCCGACCCTCCAAACCTCTCAAACTCATGGAAGATGTTCTTCGACGGGTCTAAAAGGCACCAGGGGGCTGGAGCAGGCGTTGTGCTAATCTCACCCAAAGGAGATAAGCTCAAATATATGCTCCAGATCAACTTCAGCAAGGCGTCAAACAACGAAGCGGAGTATGAGGCGCTACTGCACGGCAAGCGCATGGCAAAAGCCTGCGGTGCCACTCGCCTCGTAATCTACTGCGACTCCAGCCTCGTCGTCCAGCAAACAAGGAAGGACTGCGAAGCAGTTGCAGAGAACATGTCAGCATACCAGAAGCTCTACAACATCTTAGAAGGAGAATTCGATGGATGCAAGCTCAACTACATCGCCAGAACAAACAACACAGAAGCAGACGAGCTCACAAACATTGGATCAACCCGAGGGCCAGTCCCTCCAGGGGGTTTCCTCGAAAGCATAGGCCAAAGATTGATCAAAACCAAGACATCCGCACCTGGAACAGCCACAGTAGCCAACAACAAAACTGAACTAGCATAGGTAGCAGCAGCGGACCCAACCACTGATGAAGAAGTTTACAACGCAGTCGAGGGGGATGAACCAGCAGCACTCAAAAGCCCGATCTGGACAAGACCCTTCCTCAGATTTCTGATACAAGGCACCCTGCCGCAAGACATCGCAGAAGCGCGACGAATCAGCCGGCGATCTAAGGCATTCACTATAATCAATGGACAACTCTACAAACGCAACATCTCCAAAGTACTCCAAAAGTGTATCGAGGAGGAAGACGACAAAGCCCTACTACTCGAGATCCACGAAGGAACCTGTGGACACCACGCGAGAAGCCGCACATTCATAGCCAAAGCCTTCCGAGCAGGTTTCTACAGGCCAACCGCCATGCAAAACATGGAGGACATCGTGCGACGCTGCATCACCTGCCAAAAGTTTGCCAGAAGACCCCATGCCCCAGCATCCGAGCTAAAAACCATACCGTTATCTTGGCCCTTCGCCACGTGGGGACTCGACATGGTGGGCCCGCTCAAAAAATCTACAAAAGGCGACAGAACATACCTCCTCGTAGTAGTCGACAAGTTCACCAAGTGGATTGAAGCAATGCCAATCACCAGCTCGACAACCCTCACAACAGTCAACTTCATAAAGTCAATCGTCTTTCGATTTGGTGTGCCGCACAACATCATCACGGACAACGGAACAAACTTCACAACAGCAAAATTCCAGAACTTCTGCCAGGAACTGGGCATCAAGTCAACTACGCCTTAGTCGCGCACCCGCAATCTAACGTCCAAGTAGAAAAATAAAATGGCCTAGTATGTGGCAGAATAAAAAATGGCTCCTCGCACCACTCGAGCAGGTCGCACGCAATTGGATAGAAGAACTCCCCGCAGTCCTATGGAGCCTGCGCACCACTCCCAACGCTTCTACCCAATATACACCATTTTTTCTGGTGTACGGAGCAGAGGCCGTACTCCCACACAACCTCAAGTTCGGAGCTCCTCGAATCACGGGGTATGAAGAAGAAGAGGAAGAACAAGCAATCGAAAATGACAAAGACGTCGCAGACGAGGCAAGGGACAGATCTCTCGCAAGGTCAGAAGGATACGAAGACAACCTACACACTTATCAAAGCAGTCGCCTGTGAACAAGATCTTCCGAGAAGGCGACCTAGTGGTACAGTTAATACAAGAAAAGGTCCACAATCTCGCCCCACAGTGGGAAGGGCCATTCATAGTCTCTAAGGTCATAGGAGGAGGAGAATACAGACTAAAGAACCCGAAGACCAATGAAGACATGGGAAACCCATGGAACGTGGCAAACTTGCGCTTCTTCTACCCATAGACTACTCACTTGGCACCCTCCCCCAGCAACGCAAGAATCGACAGCAGCACCGATTGGCAACTCATGTAAAAACTTAAAGCAATAAAGAATGTGTTGCCCAGATGACACCACTTAAGCACTCGGGGGCTCGAGCGCAGACTCCCCCCGAGAGACACATTTCGCTTACGCGATGACATAACTTAAGCACTCGGGGGCTCGAGCGTAGACTCCCCCCGAGAGACGCTTTTCGCTTCCGCGACGATATAACTTAAGTACTCGGGGGCTCGAGAGCACACTCCCCCCGAGAGACGCTTTTCTCTTACACGACGATATAACTTAGGCACTCGGGGGCTCGAGCGCAGACTCCCCCCGAGAGACGCTTTTCTCTTACGCGACGATATAACTTAAGCACTCGGGGGCTCGAGCGTAGACTCCCCCCGAGAGACGCTTTTCACTTACACGATGATATAACTTAAGCACTCGGGGGCTCGAGCACAGACTCACCCCAAGAGACGGTTTTCGCTTACGTGACGACATAAATTAAGCACTTGGGGGCTCGAGCGCAGACTCTCCCCGAGAGACGCTTTTCGCTTATGAGACAATATAACTTAAGCACTCGGGGGCTCAAGCACCAACCATTCCTGTAAGATATTGCGCGATAGAAAACAAAAAAATTCTCTGACATGCAGAAGCAACATCCAAGATCCAATCTAGAAGTTGCTAGTAACGGGGAGAGTAGATCATCATACCCTCGAAGAACATGCGCGTTGAACATTTATTTCAACGCAGCTTGGTGAAGTTGTTGATGAAGTTCGATCCGATTAGCACTGCAAATGAGAAGAACCTCCGGAGGCTTGCACACGTATAGCTCTATAACGTCTCCTTCTTCTTGATCCATCAAGCAAGAGGTAGAAATAGATGGGATCGATTCCAGCAGCACGACGACGTGGTGGTGGATATGGTGAAGAGTTTCCCGTGGACAGGGCTTCGCCAAGTGATGCACGTGAGTGAGGAAGAGGAGTGGAAGGACTTGGGCATTCTTGGTGAGCCTCTCCCCTCTCTTATATAGGCAAGGAGGTTGTAGCCACTTCAATTCCCAAGTGAAAACCCCTCTCTCACTTAAAAGATGGTAACACCTACCCTTCTTTTAAGAGTGGTAACCTTCCCATTGAAGGGCTTCCCATTTATTGGCATAATTAACCAAGGAGGGCTGGTCACATGGACTAGTGGACCACCCCTGGTCATCCAAAATAGGTGGGGCCCATAGTGGGACCCTTTGGAACCTTCTAGAACATTCCGACACTGCCAAAAAAACCTGAACTTTTCCAGAACCCTGAAATCAACTTGCCATATATAAATCTTTACCTCCGGACTCTTCCAGAGCTCCTCGTGATTTCTAGGATCTCATTTGAGAATCCGAACAATATTCGAACACCATTAATAAAATTATCCCAGAGCTATTCTAGTGTTACAGAACGTTAAGTGTGTGACCCTACGGGTTCGAGAATGTGTAGACATGATCGAGACATCTCTCTGATGAATAACCATTAGAGGGATCAGGATATCCATAATGACCCCCACACATTCAACGAGGATCTTTATCAATTGAACCACTATGTCATGGACTACTATAATCCGTACACAATTTCCTTTGTCACACGATATTTTACTCACCCGAGATTCGATCGTCGGTATCGCTATACCTAGTTCAATCTCGTTACCGGTAAGTACTATTTACTCGTTCTGTAATGCAACATTCTCTGTGACTAACTCATTAGTCATGTGCTTGCAAGCGTTACCGAATGTGCATTACCGAGTGGGCCCAGAGTATATCTCACCGTCACACGGAGGGACAAATCCCAGTCTTGATTCATGTAATTCAACAAGTACTTTCAGATATACCCGTAAGACATCTTTATGATCACTCTGTCACGATGTGATGGTTGATGTCCCCAAAGTATTATTCCGGTACCCGGGAATAACATAATCTCATGGTCTAAGAGACATGATACTTGACAATAAAAGGCATGACAATATAAACTTGATGATAGGATCAATATTGTTATGCTTAGTTGGGTCTGTCCATCACGTCATTCTTCTAATGACATGATCCCATTAATTAATAAACAACTCATGTTAATGGTTAGGAAACCATAACCATCACTAATTAACGAGCTAGTATAGTAGAGGCTTACTAGGGACGCCGTGTTGTTTATGCAACCACACATGCATTATGTTTCCGGTTAATACAATTATAGTATGAACACGGAAATATGATAATAACAACTTTATTATTTCCTCTAGGGCATATTTCCAACAATCTCCCACTTGCACTAGAGTCAATAATCTAGTTTACATTGGCAGAAATCTAAAACCCATGGCATTCTGGTGTTGATCATGTTTTGTTTGTGGAAGAACTTTAGTAAATGGATCTGCGATATTCTGATCCGTATGTACTTTGCTAATGGTAACATCTCCTTCATTGACATGCTCACGAATTTGATGAAACCGACGTTTGATATGCTTGGAGCTCTTGTGACATCTTGGTTCCTTGGCTAGAGCAATGGCACTAGTGTTTTCACAAAAGATCTCCATGGGATCCAGTGCACTCGGAACAATGCCGAGTTTAGTGACAAATTCTTTCAGCCATATCCCTTCTGTCGCTGCTTCAGAAGCGGCCATATACTCTGCCTCTAATGTAGATCTCGCAATGACACTCTACTCTGAACTCCTCCAGCTAACCGCAACTCCGTTTAAGATAAAGACATACCCTGTTTGAGATTTTGAGTCATCTGGATCAGTATTGAAGCTAGCATCAACATAACCTTCTATGAAGAGATCTTCATCACCACCATAGACAAGAAATATGTCCTTAGTCCTCTTTAGGTACTTAAGGATATTTTTAACTATTGTCCAGTGAGCCTCTCCAGGATCACTCTGGTGCCTTCTCGTCAAACTAAGAGCATGGGACACATCTGGTCTAGTACACAACATATTATACATAACAGAACCTATGGCCGAGGCATAGGGGATTTTGTTCATCCTTTCCCTTTCTGTTGCCGTAGTTTGACAATGAGTCCTACTCAATGGCTTACCTTGTAACATGGGAAAAGAACCTTTCTTTGCATCCCGCATATTGAATTTCTTCAGTATCTTCTCAAGGTATGTACTTTGACTAAGTGCTATTAAGCGTCTTGATCTATTTCTATAGATCTTAATGCCTAATATGTATGCAGCTTCACCAAGATCTTTCATTGAAAAACTGTTACTAAAATAATCTTTCACACTGTTAAGCATCTCCACGTCATTCCCAATTAGTAATATGTCATCTACTTATAAAATCAGAAATGCAACCGAGCTCCCACTCACTTTCTTGTAAACACAAGCTTTATTATAATTTTGGACAAATCCAAAACCTTTGATAACCTCATCAAATCGAAGATTCCAACTCCGGGATGCTTGCTTTAGTCCATAGATGGAACATTGAAGCTTGCACACTTTACCAACATCCTTAGGATTGACAAAACCTTGGGGTTGTACCATGTACAACTCTTCTTCAATATTTCCATTGAGGAATGCAATTTTGACATCCATCTGCCAAATTTCATAATCGAAATAAGCAGCAATTGCTAGTAGAACCCTAACATACTTAAGCATTGCCACGGGTGAGAAGGTATCATCGTAGTCAACTCCTTGAATTTGTCGAAAACCTTTTGCGACAAGTCGAGCTTTATGTACGGTAAAATTACCGTTAGCGTCTGTTTTCTTGAAAATCCATTTACATTCAACAGCCTTGCGGCTATCAGGAAGGTCAACCAAAGTCCACACTTGGTTTTCTTTCATGGATTACATTTCAGAGTTCATGGCGTCTTGCAATTTTCCAGAGTCTGGGTTCATCATCGCTTCCTCACAGTTCGTAGGTTCATCATTGTCTAACAATAAAACATTCATGACAGGATTACCGTACCACTCAGGAGTAGTACGTAAACTAGTCGACCTACGAATGGGAACTTCGACCGAATTTTCATGATCATTACCATCAGCTTCTTCCTCTCTAGTTGGTGAAGGCGGCACCAGAAGATCCAAATATTCTTGCGCTGCGCTATTCTCTAATTTGGGAGAAGGTTCAATAACCTCGTCTAGTTCTATTTTCCTCCCACTCACTCCTTTCGAAAGAAACTCTTTCTCAAGAAAGGTTCTGTCGTTAGCAACAAAGACTTTGCCTTAGGATCTGTGATAGAAGGTATACCCAATAGTTTCCTTAGGGTATCCTATGAAGACGCATTTTTCCGCTTTGGGTTCGAGCTTATCAGGTTGTAGCCGTTTGACATAAGCCTCGCACCCCCAAACCACAACTCATATGGTGTCGTCTCAACCGATTTAGATGGTGTCCTATTTAAAGTGAATGCAGATGTCTCTAATGCATAGTCCCAAAATGACATTGGTAAATCGGATACAGACATCATTGATGGCTTCTCGCCCCTCGTTGGTTACCCCAAGTGGAAGGTTGAGATGCAGCGTAGCAGTAATTTCCCTCAGTAAAGATACCAAGGTTTGTCTCCAGTAGGACTCAACGATAAGTACGATAGGTGGCAACGGCGCCAGAAATTATTCTGATCCGTGGAGTTGTCGTGGACCTGCACAAAACAAATAACTTTGCTCCCAACGAGTTCAGAGGAGTTGTCAATTCCTCCGGCCTTGTCGTTTACAAAGGATCAAACGCAAGAGATAAAAAGGTACTAGTAAAAGTAAAAACAGAAAGGTAAATAGTGGGTGTGAACAATGGTATGAAGATGGACCGGAGTCCCGTGATTTTCACTAGTGATGTCTCTCTCCCAAAAGACGATAAAAATGCTAGCGAGGTAAACAAATCACAGTTGGGCAATTGACAGGATTATGAAGGCACCGCAATGCTAACTATGCTGCAAAGAAAGGAAGGGCTCAAAAGCAATGGGCAGTACGCCAAGGTAAGTAGACCGAAATCCATCTGCATCTACTACGAATCATCCACCTTGAGATATCTATCCAGAACATCTCGCTGGTATTAAGTTGCGAATCCCACCCAAAGTGTAAACTCAAAGCAACAGACAACTGCATTAAAAGAACTTTGCGTAAAGTAAACAATTCTTGCACCAATAGGCACAATCACCATTGTTTTATCCCTGGTGGCAACAGCACATCCCCTAGTCTCATGTTTCTGTCACTCAAGCTAGACATCAGGGGGCTGAACCCACAATCGAGCATAACGCTCTCTCTTGGAGTTGCAAGCAAATAACTTGGCCAAAGAAAATACTGCAACGGAGAACATGCAAGAATTTACTCAAGAACAAAATATAAAAGGGCAAACCAAATATATTACTCATCATAATTTGAACATAGTCTCATAATCCATCAGATCCCAACAAACTCAGCATAGCAACATCAGAAAATTACATAGGTGCCTCGATCATGTGAGGCAGCTCACGAGGTCTCGAAAGTGAAAGCACAAAAGAGGGAGAGGACATCACATAGCTACTGATCACGGACCCATGGTCCAAGGGGGACTACTCACGGCACATACGGGAGGCGTCCATGGCTATGGATGGTCTCCCGGAGGGGTGATCTCCTTCCGACAGGGTGCCGGGGCATCTTCTCCAGGCAGCCCCGATCTGAAAATGGCGGCGGCGGCGGAACAGAGAGGTTTCCGCGAAAAAGAGTTCTTGTTTAGGGGTTTCTACCCCGAGGGGGTTATATAGGCGAAGGGGGGCGTCGAGGGGCCACCCAGGGCAGCCAGGAGGGTGCCTGGCGCGCCCTAGGGTTGGGGCCGCGCCAGGGACCCTTCTGGCTCCCTGGTGGTGGTCCCGACTCTCTCCCTTGGTTATTCCGGAAGCTTCCTGCCCGCTGATTTTTAATATAATTTTTGCGGAATTTTTTGGGCACTTTAATCAGCCGGAAAACCTGAAAAACAAAAACAGCAGAAAACCAGAAGCTGGCAACTGGGTGCACTGAGTTAGTAGGTTAGTCCAAATTGGTTTAAAAGTGTAATAAAGTTCAACCAAAACATGGCAAAGTCACACAAAACATGCATGGAGCAAGCAGAAATTATAGATACGTTTGGGACGTATCAATCATAGAGCGCACCAAATCCAATAAAGTATGATTACGACGCTCAGACACACCATTATGCTGTGGTGTTCCAGGTGGAGTGAGTTGGGTAACAATTCCATAGTTTTTCAAGTGAATGCCAAACTCGTAACTCAGATATTCCCCTCCGCGTTGATCTTCTTGTTACGATGATTTTCTACTTCACTCTGAAATTATTGTAACTTTTCAAATGTTTCAGACTTGTGTTTCATTAAGTGAATATACCCATATCTACTTAAATCACCAGTGAAAGCTAGGAAGTAATGATATCCACCACGTGTCGAAATTCTCATTGGTCCACACACATCAGTATGTATGATTTCCAACAAGTCACTTGCCCGTTCCATCGTACCAGAAAACGGGGTCTTAGTCATCTTACCCATGAGGCATGGTTCACATGTGTCAAATGATTCAAAGTAAATTGACTGGAAAATCCATTAGAATGGATTTTCTTCATGTGTTTTACACCAATATGACCTAAACGGCAGTGCCACAAGTATGTGGAATTATCATTATTCATTTTGCATCTTCTAGCATCAATGTTATGGATGTGTGAAGTACTACTATCGAGATCCAACAAGAATAAACCATTTACGTCGGGTGCATGGCCATAAAATATCTTACTCATAAAAATAGAACAACCTTTATTCTGTGATTTAAACGAGTAACCGTCTCTCAATAAACAAGATGCAGATATAATATTTATGCTTAACGCAGGCACCAAATAACATTTATTAAGGTTTAAAACTAATCCCGAAGGTAGATGAAGAGGTAACATCCCGACGGAGATGACATCGACCTTCGATCCATTCCCGACGCGCATCTTCACCTCATCCCTCGCAAGTCTCCGTTTATTTTGTAGCTCCTGATTCGAATTGAAAATATGAGCAACCGAACTAGTATCAAATACCCATGCACTACTACGAGAACTAGTAAGGTACACATCAATAACATGTATATCAAATATACCATTGACATTGCCAGCCTTCTTATCCGCCAAGTACTTGGGGCAGTTGCGCTTCCAATGACCTTCTCCCTTGTAGTAGAAACACACAGTGTCCGGCTTAGGACCAGCATTGGGCTTCACAGGTGTCGGGACCCGGGGTTAACGTATGCAAGACTCGCTACAACACAATCATATGGAGAGTCAAGAACCGTACCCACTTGTCTAAGCAGACAACGCCAAGCACAGAACGTTCTCGGAAAGCATCGAACGTGAGGGGCATCCCATTCAGGCCGGATGATCAACTGAGATGGGTCCTCATCGTCCGCACACAAGTCTAAATGATATGGGTGGTGAACTCCCATACTCATAGACAAGTCGCCTCAACCATACTATCGATTGTATTATAACCCTTACATAGACTTACTCCAGCCTGATCACTTAGTCGGGGTCTAGGGCGGGCTCGATCATACAACAAAGTGTGCACGTGACAGAGTCACGAGCAATCGCATCGCGATGCCCCAAGCTGCGCACATCTAAGGGCCACTTGGTGTATAAAAGACCACCAGCCAGATCACAACTAAGGTCTTGAAAACCCATACTAAGACATGCATGTTATAATCATACACGCAACACACTTGCCTAGTATGAACAACAGGTATCATTGCAATTCTCTACAAAGTGTAAAACTTTATTGATAACTCTTACAGAGTGCACACAGAGATCACGAGACCGTGATCCAACATTACAACAATCATGCGGAAGCAAAGTAGGTCTGAGTACAGACAAGTTTAACAAATGGCTTAGAGAAGCCTTATCTATAAACAAGCCCTTCCACGAGGGACCAGTCGTCTGACTGGGACTACACTAGCTTGGTCTTCAGTCGTCGGGCTCGAGGAAGAATCCACCTTCGGGGTCAGTGGGTTCATCTAAAACATAGAATAAGCAAACGTGAGTACAAAGTCGTACTCAGCGAGACTTACGTAGGAACTATACTACTCATGCACATGTATCAAGGTAAAGGGAGGTGGGGTTCATAAGAAAAAGTGCCAGCTTTGACTTGGCTAGTCCTGAACTACGAGTACCAGACTTGAGGTAAGAAGCGTACACGAGTCCACTACATCTCCAACCAATTACACCACTATGGTGCCTTCCTCGACTTCCCCACGAGAAAGCATGCCATAGCACTCACGCTTATCTTGGCAAGTTTTATAAGTATCCAGTTCAAGTTGTCTAATAATCAGGCACAGTTTTCCAAGCAGTCCTTAACCACGGACGCGGCTATTCAAATAGTTTTGTTAACCCTGCAGGGGTGTACCGCTACACACACACACGCATCAGTTACTGCCTGGGAGTGGGACCCTTCAAGCGGGTACCGGCGAGGATGTTGCCACGACACTTTGCCCACAGCTCCGTTCTAGTCCAGAGAGTCGCCTATCTGAGGGGGATCCGTAAGGAAGTCCGGCCGAGGTTCCAGTACGGCCTCAAACGATGTGTGCAGGGTCCCAAGCCGGTCTTGAAAAGCCGTTCATCCACTTCGCAGACCGTGCCACAGCCCTACCAGAACTCCGAACTACTGCGACTTCTGGGGTTCGAACGGGGTGAGGTACTAGGTCGAGAGGGGTCAGTGAGCCCAATGTGTGGTTGTACTCTTCTTCTTGCATCACCACACAAGAACTCGGACTTAAGGCGGTGTTCAACGAGACAACCCACTGTGTACTCCTACACAGCCTCTCATCATTCACCTTGTATTAGGGTAGATTCACCAACCCATTTATACCATCATCAACATGATTTCTACCATCCCGACTCACATAACAGTATCATCATTGTAACACTCTAAGCATGCAATAAGCAGTAACAATTGCAGGGGCCACATGATATCAACCAACTCCTACATTTGCTACGATTATGGTTTGCTTACTACTGTGACAAATGAAAGGTCATGCAACGGAATGGGTTCATCTATGCGGTAGAAACGTAGCATGGTAATCATCCTAAACAATGCATAAGCGAGACTGAGAGGGAAGTGGGATTTTATCGACATGATCAATGGGGGTTTGCTTGCCTTGCTGACGAGGTTCAGTATCGGGGTCTTCAACGAAGGGGGTGATCTCGGGTTCCGGCTCCACTTCTATCCGAGCAAACAATACAATCAAAGTGATCAACATAAGGTACAATGCACAAGCACATGATCAATTTTATAAGGTGATGTTCATGGTACTGATGTGTTGAGCATTCCATTTAAAAGGAGTGTATTGCATTTGAAATGCAAATTAAAACTCCATTTGATTTATCGATGAATTTCAAATGCATTTGAATCCGTGAATGTTCATTTGAAATGGTTGATCATGAATTGATGTTGTAAAGGTGAGGTAAAGTCTGTGATGTGTGGATGAAACCATTTAAAAGAAGTGTGTTGCAAAGTCATTTGCAAATGCACTCCAAATTTGAATTTGAATTAAAGTCATATGGATGTTTGCCACTGTTCACCCAATTTAAATTATTCAAACATACAAAAAAATTCCATATTCACATTCCTTGGATTTTTCTGATATTTTTAGACATATTATTTGCTATATTTGGAGTTAGGATGAATTTTCTATGATTTTCCAAAGTTTAATCCCTTTTTCTGGAATTTTCCGAATTCTTTTAATTGGAAATTCAATTACTGCGTCAGCCTGATGTCAGTGTGACGTCAGTGGGGGCTGACTGGTGGGCCAGGGATGTTAGTGAGAGGGGGGTTAATTATGTTGGGGTGTGGGGCAGAAAACACAAAATTTTCATAACCTACGAGACCCATACCCAAGACCTATGCTATGCTGATGCAAGTAACGGACAGAAATAGATCACATACCAGTATGTAGTCCGTTAAGCGGGAAACGTTCCCGCATGAACGTGGTCGGTGTAGTCGTACCGGCAATCCCCGATGCCGCGCAGATCCACGATGACTCCTGTAGCCACCCGATCCTTGTAGATCGATGACGGGATTATGTCCCCGTCGGAACGTTGCGGATGAAGACCTCGCGATACGACCACGACGATGAAGTAGCACCACAAGTGTAGTGCCTCGCGGGATTATACATATACAGTATACCCGACGTCCCTCCGGGCTCCGAACCAGTAGAGCAGCGGAAAGAAGATGGATTCGGATCCCGATTCCAGCAGCACGACGACGTGCGTATGGTGGAGAAATCCCCAACCAAGTGTAGACTCCAAACAAGGGGAGTCCACTCGAGGAAGGAGAAAGGAGGGAGAGAGAGATGAGAACTTATCTCAAAAATATGATGAATAAAAGGGCACCTCTACCCCTCCTTATATAGGCCAAGGAGGGGTGTCACCCCCCGCCACTTCCGGGGTGGGACTAATCCCAAGGGGGGGTGGCGCACCTATAAGGGGGGTGGGCCCCCTCATGGCGCCATGGCCCATGGGGGAGGACTCCCTCTCCCCCTAATGGGCCCTATGAGGCCCATATGCCTTTTAATTCATTTTTAATTATATTTAATTATATTTTAATATTTAATTCAGATAATTAAATAATAAAACATTAATTAAACATTATTAAATATATTTTGAACCTTTCAAAATACCCGGAACAACTTCCGGCCTTCATCGGAACAATTCCGGTGTTCTCTCCAATTTCTCCGGTGATCCCGAATCAATCCTTACTGCGTCGAGTACCCTTAAGTGTAACACCCTACGGTCCGGGAAACAGCAGACATGATCGAAACAATTCTCATTGATCAATGACTAATCAATTGGACCTGGTTACAATCCTTGATAGCCCCTGCGCTTCCATCGAATGAACTTCAATCGCTGTTGGATCCGTTAACCGTGTGCCTGTTCCCTTTGTCGTATGGTACTTTTCTTGTCCGAGGTTTGATCATCGGTATCCAATATACCTAGTTCGTCCTCGTTCTCAACAAACAAGTTTACTTGTTCCCGTGATATTACAACTCCGTGACCTAGTCACACGTTTGCAAACTTTATGATGCAATATCACCGAGTGGGCCCAGAGTACCTATCCTTCACACGGATGGACAAATCCCGCTTTGATCTATTTGCATACTCATCAACCATCCATTTTGGAATACCCAAAGTGCACCGTTATGGCCAGCATATTTCAGTCAGGCGGTGGGATACAAATCAAAGTCTCCTCATAGATGACAATTACGTATGATCATTACGGTCAAAGGATCTGGTCACCACGTTATAGTTATCGCAATGTCGAACTATGTGACTTGATCACATCGCAACACTTCTGGTGGGTGTATGTCCATCATATCATTATCCAATGATACAACTCCATTGTCAACAGACGCCATTGTCTCATGATCAGGAAACCTTGATCATCAATCGCCCAATGGACTAGTATACTAGGGTTTACTAGGGACCTGGTTGTTTGTATACCACACCTGTATTAATGTTTCCGCTTAATACAGTTATAGCATAGTATCAAACGTATTATGAACTAATGGAATATGCTCGATAAAACATATTTTATTTGCCTCTAGGGCACATTCCCAACAAATTAGCCTCTGTTTAAATTAACCCAGGGTTAATTAACATCCTAGGCCCACATGTCAGTGGCCCAGGGTTGGGTTAATCAGGGGTTAACCCCGCCGGACACGTGGGCTCACCAGCGGGAGGTCGCCGGCGACCAACTACGCGGTGGCGTTGCTCGGATCCGCTGCTCCCGTGCATCATTCGATGCGCTGAGACCACGGGAACTTAGCCCGTCCTCTCGCGCGTCGTCTGGTGCATGCGGGGGGCCTCGAGGGTGACCAGGTCGACGGCGTCTTCAAAGGTGGCGGCGGCCGAAGCCACTGGATCAACGAGCTCGTCGTCCAGGGCACGAGGAGAGCAATGGGGAGGGGGAAATCGATCGCACGCTCACCCTGAATGCGTTGACGAGCTCGACGGGGCCGGAGGTCGGCTAGAGGAGGGGGAATCGCTCGCTGGAGCTCCGCTACGGCCGTGCTTTCTCGGTGAAGGGGGCGTCGCCTCCGTTGGTCCTGGGTCCGAATCGAAGGCACTGCTTGAGGAAATCGAGGCCGGCGGAGCTACTGGACACGTTGGCCACGCAGGAGCTCGTCGGCGCTCTCCGGCTGGCTCGGGGCTGCGCGAGATTAGCGAGGAGGGAGGAAGGAAAACATGCGCTGCGAGGGGGAAAGAGGAATGGGGAGACGTGGGCGTCTCCTGGCGCGATAAGGTCTCCTGGGAGGGTGCCAGGCAGCCTAGCAGGTGCTCGCCGGCGTCAGCATGCGCTCCAGCGAGCTGCTTGCCGCGCCAGGGAAGAAGACAAACGGGGGCAGCGGGCTGGGCCAGGCTGGTGGGCTCGGGGGCGACAAGTTGGGCCACTTCGGCCAGGTAAGCCCTTTTTCTTTTCTTTTCTGTTTTCTTTTCTGACATTTGTTGTGCCTTGCTAAAAAAAATAGCTAGGCATTTTATTAAATGCCCCAAATTTTTATATGGCCTCAATATATATATAGGTAGCCACTTATAAAGTTTGGATATTTTTAAAATTCAAATTCTTTGAACTTTAAATCAAATAGGGGTTTTTGATTAATTCCAAGGTCCTGTTTGAATATTTGAAAAATCCATGAGCATGGGTGGTCCCACATCACTTGATATGTGATCACACTCATTTATGAGATTTTTCAAAAGTCAAACATGAATTTTTGGAGAAGATTTATTTCTGGCCTTTTGAATTAATTCATCTGGTGGGTGGTTCTTTCTCCCATTTTGCATTTGAATTTGATTTCAATTGATTTATTTTGAAATTTTTAACATGGTGCAAAGTGACTTTTGCTAACCCTAGCACATACCTAACTTGGGGTTGTGACAACTCGCCCCCACTCAAAAGAATCTCGTCCCGAGATTCAGAAGTCTGCGGGAGGAAGGAGGGGTACTCGGCACTGAGACGGTCTTCTCTTTCCCACGTGGCTTCTCTTTCAGAGTGGTGTGACCATTGCACTTTCGGAAACTTAATCTTCTGACGACGAGTGACACGCTCTGCGGAATCAAGAATACAAACGGGGTACTCTCGATAAGAAAGGTCATCTTTGAGATCAAGCGTTTCCTGGTCGACTTCGCGGATGGGGTCCTTGAAGCAACGCCTGAGTTGTGACACATGGAATACATCATGTACTCGGGAAAGGTGCGGGGGTAGTTCAAGTTGGTAGGCAACTTCTCCACGTTTAGCAAGAATGCGGAAAGGTCCGATGTAACGTGGGGCCAACTTGCCTTTGATACTGAAACGTTGGGTTCCCTTCAGAGGAGTAACCCGAAGGTAAGCCTTCTCATCCAGATTGTAGCTCTCTTGCCTATGATGACGATCATAGTAGCTTTTCTGACGAGACTGAGCGTCTTTCAATTGATCACGAACAATGCGAACTTGCTCTTCTACTTATATGATCATATCCGGTCCAAAGAATTGTCTTTCACCGGTTTCTGACCAGTTCAAGGGTGTTCGACATCGTCGTCCATATAGGAGTTCAAAAGTAGCCATGTTCAGACTAGATTGGAAGCTATTGTTATAAGCAAATTCGGCGAATGGCAGAGATTTCTCCCAATTCTTTCCGAATGAGATAACACAAGCTCTGAGCATGTCTTCAAGAATTTGGTTAACCCTTTCGACTTGACCGCTAGACTGAGGATGGAAAGCTGTACTAAAGGAGAAATGAGTTCCCATAGCATTCTGAAAGCTTCCCCAAAATCTAGAGGTGAAAAGGCTACCACGATCAGAATTGATTTCCAAAGGAACACCATGAAGAGACACAATTCTAGAGACATACAAGTCCGCTCACTGGCTAGCAGTTATAGACTCGCGAACTGGAAGGAAGTGTGCAACTTTGGGTTTTTGGAAAGCCGGTGATGAAGTCCATACCGACTTTGTCCCATTTCCACTCTGGAATAGGCAAAGGTTAAAGTGTACCAGCAGGTCTTTGATGTTCTGCCTTAATGCGACGACAAACATCACATTCAGCAACAAAACGAGCAATGTCTCTCTTCATCCTAGTCCACCAAAATCTCTGGCGTAGATCTCGGTACATTTTTGTGCTACTGGGATGAATCGAGAGGGGTGTGTCATGGGTTTCTTTGAGGATGAGTTGCCTTAGTTCCCTATTCTTTGGTACTACCAAACGATTTCCAAAGAATACCGTTCCTTTACTATCTGTGGAGAAAAATTTAGCAACTCCTCTAGCAATGTTTTCCTTGATCCGGCGAACACCTCGTGCACGCCTTTGGGAAACTATGATTTGATCCTCAAGGGTTGGTTTCGCCACCAAGTTGAAAAGAGATCCACGAGGAACAATCTCGAGATTGAGCTTCCGAAATTCCTCATGAAGATGTGGTTGATACTGTTGTAACATGAGGTTGTTACAATACGACTTACGACTTAGTGCATCAGCCATGACATTGGCTTTTCCTGGGGTGTAAGAAATTCCTAAGTCATAATCTTTTATCAACTCAATCCAGCGTCTTTGCCTGAGATTAAGATCTGGCTAGGTGAATATGTATTTGAGGCTTTGGTGGTCGGAATAGATCTCACAACGATTACCAAGGAGGTAATGTCGCCAAGGTATTAGGGCATGAACTACGGCAGCGAGTTCAAGATCATGGGTAGGATAGTTCTCTTCATGTGGCCGCAACTGGCGTGAAGCCTAAGCGACCACATGTCTATCTTGCATAAGTATGCATCCTAACCCTTGCCGTGAGGCGTCACAAAAGATCTCGAAATCCTTTTTGGTGTCTGGAGGCGCAAGTACGGGTGCAGATGTCAATCTTCTTTTTAGCTCTTGAAAGCTTTCCTTGCACTTGGGAGTCCATAGGAATTTCTTATCTTTCTTGAGGAGTTCAGTTAGAGGCTTTGAAACTTTAGAAAAGTTTTCGATGAAGCGGCGACAATAGCTTGCTAAGCCAAGAAAACTCCTAACTTGCTTAACCGATTCAGGTGGAGTCTAGTCAAGGACGGCCTGAACTCTCTCGGGATTCACAGAAATGCCTTTTGCAGAAATCACGTGGCCTAACTAGGTCACTTCTGGTAGCCAAAATTCAAACTTGGAGTATTTAGCATGCATACGATGCTCTCTAATTTTCATCAATACCAGCCTTAGATGTTCGGCATGTTCTTCTTCGTTCGTCGAGTAGATGAAAATGTCATCAAGATAAACTACAACAAATTTATCCAAGTACTCCATGAAGATCGAATTCATCGTGCGCGATAATGTGGTAGGGGCATTGGTTAAACGAAAGGACATGACGGTGTACTCGTAAAGACCATAACGAGTAGTGAAAGCCTTTTTTGGAATGTCCTCGTTTCGGATTTTGATTTGATGATAACCTAATCTCAAATCCATCTTGGAGAAGACAGAGGATCCAGCAATTTGATCATAAAGATCATTGATCCTGGGCAGTGGGTACTTGTTCTTTACCGTCGCTAGATTTAGCGGGCGATAGTCTACGCACATCCTTTCTGTTCCATCTTTCTTCATTACGAACAGAACGGGGCAACCCCATGGGGATGAGCTATGGCGGATGAAGCCTTTTGCCAACAAAGCTTCAAGTTGGATTTTAAGCTCAGCTAACTCACGTGGGGCCATTTTGTATTGGCGTCTGGAAATTGGTGCGGTTCCTGGCATAAGATCCACTATGAACTCTACACATCTGTCGGGTGGCTAGATTTAAAGCGTTGGGTTACTGGATGGTTTTCCTGAGGATGACCATGGCTTACTAGGGGCTACAACAGATATGTCAGAGTAGCAAAGTACCCCAACACGATGGTTAGTGTGGTTATTCTGGCTAGGAAACATCTAAAGTGCGAGGAAGAACTGCAAATGCATCACTATTGGTTTCTAGAATAAAACCTACAACAAACTCTAGAGAACTGTCGGGCATGCCACCTAAGAATTCTTCTAGGAAAACAACCGAAATATAGGGAAAGATTTTGCAAACGCATCAGATTATGAATAAACCTGGAATGACTCGGACAACATAACGTCTGTAATTGTAAGAAATGACAATTTCTTACAACATGGAAACAACACTTACATACGATGTAAGAAATCAGGAAGCACAATATCTCTAGCAAACCGAACACAACTTTCCTATGGCTAAAAGGAAGCAAACAACGAGATGTTCTAGTACGACATAGATGAGCCTAGTCCTATCTTCCCGTAGAACAAGATGAGGGTGACTCAGAACTCAGAACGATGAGGGTAAGGAGAAAAAAAGCCTTATGTTGTTCCCTTATATACGCAGAGTAACTATATAACTATAGAAAGCTAGACTCGACTTCGGCCAAGGCTAATAATCCTACAGTCAGTCCTGCTCTGATACCAAGTCTGTCGGCACCCGGGGTTAGCGTATGAAAGACTCGCTACAACACAATCATATGGAGAGCCGAGAACCGTACCCACTTGTCTAAGCAGACAAGGCCAAGCACAGAACGTTCTCGGAAAGCATCGAACGTGAGGGGCATCCCATTCAGGACGGATGATCAACTGAGATGGGTCCTCATCGTCTGCACACAAGTATAAATGATATGGGTGGTAAACTCCCATAATCATAGACAAGTCACCTCAACCATACTATCGATTGTATTATAACCCTTACATAGACTTACTCCAGCCCGATCACTTAGTCGGGGTCTAGGGCGGGCTCGATCATACAACAAAGTGTGCACGTGACAGAGTCACGAGCAATCGCATCGCGATGCCCCAAGCTGCGCACATCTAAGGGCCACTTGGTGTATAAAAGACCGCCAGCCAGATCACAACTAAGGTCTCGAAAACCCATACTAATACATGCATGTTATAATCATACACGCATCACACATGCCTAGTATGAACAGCAGGTATCATTGCAATTCTCTACAAAGTGTAAAACTTTATTGATAAATCTTACAGAGTGCACACAGAGATCACCAGACCGTGATCCAACATTACAACAATCATGCGGAAGCAAAGTAGGTCTGAGTACAGACAAGTTTAACAAATGGCTTAGAGAAGCCTTATCTATAAACAAGCCCTTCCACGAGGGACCAGTCGTCTGACTGGGACTACACTAGTTTGGTCTTCAGTCGTCGGGCTCGAGGAAGAATCCACCTTCGGGGTCAGTGGGTTCATCTAAAACATAGAATAAGCAAACGTGAGTACAAAGTCATACTCAGCAAGACTTACGTAGGAACTATACTACTCATGCACATGTATCACGGTAAAGGGAGGTGGGGTTCATAAGCAGAAGTGCCAGCTTTGACTTGGCTAGTTCTGAACTACGAGTATCAGACTTGAGGTAAGAAGCTACACGAGTCTACTACATCTCCAACCAATTACACCACTATGGTGCCTTCCTCGGCTTCCCCACGAGAAATCACGCCATAACACTCACGCTTATCTTGGCAAGTTTTATAAGTATACAGTTCCCCATGAGAAAGCACGCCATAACACTCACGCCAAGCAGTCCTTAACCGCGGACGCGGCTATTTGAATAGTTTTGTTAACCCTGCAGGGGTGTACCGCTACACACACACACGCATCAGTTACCGCCTGGGAGTGGGACCCTTCAAGCGGCTACCAGTGAGGATGTTGCCATGACACTTTGCCCACAACTCCGTTCTAGTCCAGAGAGTCGCCTATCTGAGGGGGATCCATAAGGAAGTCCGGCCGAGGTTCCAGTACGGCCTCAAACGATGTGTGCAGGGTCCCAATCCGGTCTTGAAAAGCCGTTCATCCACTTCGCAGACCGTGCCACAGCCCTACCAGAACTCTGAACTACTGCGACTTCCGGGGTTCGAACAGGGTGAGGTACTAGGTCGAGAGGGGTCAGTGAGCCCAATGTGTGGTTTTACTCTTCTTCTTGGATCACCACACAAGAACTCGGACTTAAGGCGGTGTTCAACGAGACAACCCACTTTGTACTCCTACACAGCCTCTCATCGTTCACCTTATATTAGGGTAGATTCACCAACACATTTCCACCATCATCAACATGATTGCTACCATCCCGACTCACATAATAGTATCATCATTGTAACACTCTAAGCATGCAATAAGCAGTAACAATTGCAGGGGCCACATGATGTCAACCAACTCCTACATTTGCTAGGATTGTGGTTTGCTTACTACTGTGACAAATGATAGGTCATGCAACAGAATGGGTTCATCTATGCAGTAGAAACATAGCATGGTAATCATCCTAAACAATGCATAAGCGAGACTGAGAGGGAAGTGGGATTTTATCGACATGCTCAATGGGGGTTTGCTTGCCTTGCTGACGAGGTTCAGTATCGGGGTCTTCAATGAAGGGGGTGATCTCGGGTTCCGGATCCACTTCTATCCAAGCAAACAATACAAACAAAGTTATCAACATAAGGTACAATGCACAAGCACATGATCAATTGTATAAGGTGATGTCATGGTACTGATGTGTTGAGCATTCCATTTAAAAGGAGTGTATTGCATTTGAAATGCAAATTCAAACTCCATTTGATTTATCGATGAATTTCAAATGCGTTTGAATCCGCGAATGTTTATTTGAAATGGTTGATCATGAATTGATGTTGTAAAGGTGAGGTAAAGTCTCTGATGTGTGGATGAAGCCATTTACAAGAAGTGTGTTGCAAAGTCATTTCCAAATGCACTCCAAATTTGAATTTGAATTAAAGTCATATGGATGTTTGCCATTGTTCTCCCAATTTAAATTGGTCAACCATACAAACAAAGTCCATATTCACATTCCTTGGATTTTTCTGATATTTTTAGACATATTATTTGCTATATTTGGAGTTAAGATGAATTTTCTATGATTTTCCAAAGTTTAATCCCTTTTCTGGAATTTTCAGAATTCTTTTAATTGGAAACTCAATTACTGCGTCAGCCTGATGTCACTGTGACGTCACGGGGGGGGGGGCTGACTAGTGGGCCAGGGATGTCAGTGAGTGGGGGTTTAATTAGCCTCTGTTTAAATTAACCCAGGGTTAATTAACATCCTAGGCCCACATGTCAGTGGTCCAGGGCTGGGTTAATCAGGGGTTAACCCCGCCGGACACGTGGGCTCACCGGCGGGAGGTCGCCGGCGACCAACTACGCGGCGGCGTTGCTCGGATCTGCTGCTCCCGTGCATCATTCGATGCGCTGAGACCACGGGAACGTAGCCCGTGCTCTCGCGCGTCGTCTGGTGCACGCGGGCGGCCTCGGGGGTGACCAGGTCGACGGCGTCTTCAAAGGTGGCGGCGACCGGAGCCACTGGATCGACGAGCTCGTCGTCCTGGGCATGAGGAGAGCAACGGGGAGGGGGAAATCGATCGCACGCTCACCCTGAATGCGCTGACGAGCTCGACGGGGCTGGAGGTTGGCTGGAGGAGGGGGAATCGCTCGCCGGAGCTCCGCTACGGCCGTGCTTTATCGGTGAAGGGGGCGTCGCTTCCGTTGGTCCTAGGTCCGAATCGAAGGCGCTGTTTGAGGAAATCGAGGCCGGCGGAGCTACTGGAAACGTTGGCGCGGCGCCTCGTTGTCGTTGGCCACGCAGGAGCTCGTCGGCGCTCTCCGGCTGGATCGGGGCTGCGCGAGATTAGCGAGGAGGGAGGAAGGAAAAGATGCATTGCGAGGGGGAAATAGGAACGGGGCGACGTGGGCGTCTCCTGGCGCGATAAGGTCATCTAGGAGGGTGCCAGGCAGCCTAGCAGGTGCTCGCCGGCGTCGGCATGCGCTCCAGCGAGCTGCTTGCCGCGCCGGGGAAGAAGACAAACGGGGGCAGCGGGCTGGGCCAGGCTGGTGGGCTCGGGGCCGACAAGTTGGGCCACTTCGGCCAGGTAAGCCCTTTTTCTTTTCTTTTCTGTTTTCTTTTCTGACATTTGTTGTGCCTTGCTAAAAAATAGCTAGGCATTTTATTAAATGCCCCAAATTTTTATATGGCCTCAATATATATATAGCTAGCCACTTATAAAGTTTGGACATTTTTAAAATTCAAATTATTTGAACTTTAAATCAAATAGGGGTTTTTGATTAATTCCAAGGTCCTGTTTGAATATTTGAAAAATCCATGAGCATTGGGTTGGTCCCACATCAGTTGATATGTGATCACACTCATTTATGAGATTTTTCAAAAGTCAAACATGAATTTTTGTAGAAGATTTATTTCTGGCCTTTTGAATTAATTCATCTGGGGGGGGGGGTTCTTTCTCCCATTTTGCATTTGAATTTGATTTCAATTGATTTCTTTTGAAAAATTTTACATGGTGCAAAGTGACTTGCTAACCCTAGCACATACCAAACTTGGGGTTGTGACAACAGGCTTGCCGCCCCGAGTGGCAGCTGACTTGCCACTGTTCTTGAAGTGTCCCTTTTTGACATTAGCCTTCTTGAAACTTGTGGTCTTATTGACGATCAAAACTTGATGTTCTTTCTTGATGTCCACTTCTGCAGATTTCAGCATCGCGAATAGCGCATTGAGAGTTTTATTCATTCCTTGCATGTTATAGTCCAGCACAAAACCTTTGTAGCTCGGAGGGAGCGACTGCAGCACCCTGTCAGTGATTAACTCATCTGGGATCACACATCCCAACTGAATTAGGCTTTTGATATAGCCTCCCATTGTTACAACGTGTTCACTGACAGAGTTGTGCTCCTCCATCTTACATTTATAGAACTTATCAGAGATCTCATATCTCTCAGCGCGGGTTTGAGTCTGAAACATGGTTTTCAGCTCTTGAACCATCTCATAGGCGCCGTGATGTTCAAAACGTTTCTGGAGATCAGTATCTGGAGATGTAAGGATGGTGCAAGAAATATAATGTGGTCATCTTTGCGTGTCTCAAAGATGTTATGTTCTGCTTGTGGAGCATCGTCTACAGGTGGGTCAGCTAGCGCAGCATCGAGCACATATTGCTTCTTACACCTAGTGAGGATAATCCTCAGGTTGTGGTGCCAGTCAGTGAAGTTTGAACCAGATGGTTTTAGTTTTTCTTTCTCAAGGAATGCGCTAAAGTTGAACTGAGCTATGCGGGCCATGATCTGCAACATTTTAGAAAATAAAATTTTAGACTATGTTCATGATAATGAGTTCAGTTTAATCAAATTACTAACGAACTCCCACTTATATCAACATCCCACATAGTTGTCTAGTGGTACACGATCCAAATCCACTACATCAAGTCCGATCTTCATGAGAGAAGATGTAGTTTCAATGGTGAACATCAAAATGTTGATCATATCATTCATATGACTCGTGTTTAACCTTTCGGTTCATTGCGTTCCGAGGCCATGTCCATACATGCTAGGCTCGTCAATTTAACCAAAGTATTTTTGCATGTGTAAAACTGGCTTACACCCGTCGTGTGTGAACGTAGAGTTTACCACATCCGATCATCACGAGATGCTTCAAAATGACGAACTTTCGCGAAGGTGCATACTAAGGGAGAACACGTTTATCTTGATATTTAGTGTGAGGGATCATCGTATAATGCTACCGTCGTGCACACGCAAAATAAGATGCATAAAAGGATAAACATCACATATTCACATTCATAAAATATGTGACATGGTATAGCCCTTTTATTGCGCCTTGATCTCCATCTTGAATGCATCGACATGATCTCCATTATGGCACCATGTTGGTCTCCACCTTATGGCATCTTGGTTGTCTACACCACGTTGCATCTACAACTATTGCTAAATCATAGCGATAAAGTAATGCAATTACATGGCAATTGAAGTTGACACGCAGGTGAGACGGTGAGGATCTCTCACTCCTCGTTGGTTACCCCAAGTGGTAGGTGAGATGTAGCGTAGCAGCAAATTTCCCTCGGTAAAGATACCAAGGTTATCGAACCAATAGGACTCCAAGAGATACAAGAAGGTGTCACGGCGCTTGACGTGGACCTACACACAGATACATATAACTTTGCTCCCAACGAGTACAGAGGAGTTGTCAATTCCTCCGGCCTTGTTGTTTACAAAGGATTAACGCAAGAGATAATAATAGTGGCAACTGAAAGTAAACTAAAGATGTAAACAGTAATGTGAAGATGGACCGGGGTCCCGTGATTTTCACTAGTGATGTCTCTCTCCAAAAAGACGATAAAAGTGCTAGCGAGGTAAACAAATCACAACTGAGAAATTGACAGAATTATAACGGCACCGCAATGCTAACTATGCTGCAAAGAAATGAAGGGCTCAAAAGCAATGGGCAGTACGCCAAGGTAAGTAGACCGAAATCCAACTGCATCTACTACGAATCATCCACCTTGAGATATCTATCGAGAACATCTCGCTGGTATTAAGTTGCAAATCCAACCCAAAGTGTAAACTCAAAGCAACAGACAACTGCATTAAAGGAACTTTGAGTAAAGTAAACAATCCTTGTACCCGCGGATACAAGCACCGTTGTTTTATCCCTGGTGGCAACAACACATCCCTAGTGTCATGTTTCTGTCACTCAAGCTAGACATCAAGGGGCTGAACCCACAATCAAGCATAACGCTCCCTCTTGGAGTTGCAATAAATCACTTGGCCAAAGTAAAATACGGCAACGGAGAACATGCAAGAATTTACTCAAGAACAAAATATAAAAGAGAAGAACAAAATATATTACTCATCACAATGTGAACATAGTCTCATAATCCATCAGATCCCAGAAAACTCAGCATAGCAACAGCAGAAATTACAATAGTGCCTCGATCATGTGAGGCAACTCACGAGGTCTCGAAAGTGGAAGCACAAAGAGGGGAGAGAAGTACATCACATAGCTACTGGTCACGGACCCATGGTCCAAGGGAAACTACTCACGGTACATACGGGAGGCGTCCATGGCCATGGATGGTCTCCCGGAGGGGTTCCTCCTCCCGGCAGGGTGCCGAGGCAGCTTCTCCAGGCAGCCCCGATTAGAAACGGCGGCGGCGGCGGTACAGAGGCGAGATCGCAGAAAAGAGATCGATATTAGGGCATTCCACCCCGAGGGCTAAATATAGGAGAAGTGGGCACCGAGAGGGGCCATAGGGAAGCCAGGAGGCCCCCTGGCGCGGCCTAGGGTGGGGCCGCGCTAGGGACCCTTCTGGACTCCCTGTGGTGGCCCCCCTTCCCTCCTTTGGTATTTCCGGAAGCTTCCGGATCGCTGATTTTTTATCTGAATTTTCCGGATTTTTTGGAGCACTTTTAATGGCCCGAAAACCTGAAATACAAAAACGGCAGAAAACAGCAACTGGCAGCTGGGTGCACTGGGTTAATAGATTAGTCCAAATATGCTCAAAAGTGTATGAAAGTTCAAGAAAATCATGGCAAAGTCACACAAAACATGCATGGAGCAAGCAGAAAATATAGATACGTTTGGGATGTATCAACATCCCCAAGCTTAATTCCTGCTCGTTCTCGAGTAGGTAAATGATAACAAGCATAATTTCTGTGGTGACATGCCACACAACCATATAAGGACTTTTAAGTAAAGCAATCAAAGCATGCAATTTAATTCAAGTCTTAACAAGCAAGAGTCTATATTAGCATTGACACAAGCAACAAAAGAACAAAAGGTGCAAGATCTCTCGCTGTCCCGTGACTTGAATGTATCCAGATGGTGTTTGCGTGCAAGAAGGGGACTGGGAAAAAGAGAGAAAAAAGGTTGTTCAGAACAACTATCTACTAAAGTTTCACACTTAGTCTCCTTTGGATTCTTATCTTGACTCGTCCCCAGACCACTAGCCAGGTACAAGTCAAACTGATCCACTCCTTTTCGATATTTTGAGAACTCATGCAATGGATGAGTGTGAGAAAGAAAGTTGACACCTAAAAGGAGAAACAGAAATAGGTGGAGGAGGAAGACAAAAAGGTGTGAAAGGCTCACATCAATGAGGACAATCATAGGCGAGAGAAGGCCATATGATAGATATGATGTGAGGAGTAGGGATTTCCATGCAACGGATGCACATGTGAGCTAAATGATCTCCAAGGGAACTAGTGGGGGTGCATATAACTTTCTTGCCCAAGAAGACCTAGAGCTCGTTTCAGGAGGCTCATCATTGGAATATACATGCCAAGTTCTATAGTGTGAAGGTCCCCACATAGCTATATGCATGATGATGATCTCTATGGAGTACAAGGGATAGAGGATGAAGTACTAGTGTGGATCTCTCAAAAGGAATAGTAGTGTGCCCCCTTCTCTCTTTTTATTTTTCTTTTTCTCCTTTTGCTCCTTTTTCTATTTTTTGTATTTTTTTGGTGGCCTCAATGGCACTTTCTATTTAACTCTCATTTGTCCTCTTTGGGATCTTTTGATTTTGTCCTCTTTGGGATCTTTTCCTCACTTTAGGGGCAACACTCTATATTTTACAAGAATATAGGAGATCTTTCACACTTTACAAAGGTGCTCACATAAAGAAGATATAACTATCATGATGCAAATGTATGCTTCTGCCAGGATAGCAGGATATGCAATGATACTAGCGCGCCATGTAGCAATGATTAGGGCAAGGCCCAACTAGCATGCGGCTCATCGATCAAGCAAGTAGCATGTATGACATGAGGATCAAGTCATGAGAAGGTGGATGTTGCATGGCAATGTATCTCGGAAAGGCTATGGAAATGCCTTGTAGGTAGGTATGGTGGCTTTTTTGAGGAAAGATATAAGGAGGCTTATGATGACAGAGCGTATCGTGCCAAGGGTTTGGATGCACCGGCGAAGTATGCACCAACTCTCAAGGTGAGAAAGGGCAATGCACGGTACCGAAGAGGCTAGAAAAAGTATAGGTGGGTGGAAGTGTCAACTTTCGAATACTCACATTAGTCGGAAGAACTCATGCACTTATTATCAGTAACTCTCAATCTAATCAGGAGGTTCACAAAGATAGAAGTACCCCGAGGAGGAGTGTATGGGGGTTTGGTTATCCTTGCGCATCCTCGACTCATGGTACGTGAGTGTACTCTAATATTCGAACCCTCCAGAGGTTAGTGATCCATCTAGTAGCTAGAGTTCTCAACAGGGGTTTTTTGGTTTTCGAAAAACACACGGATTGCCCAAAATACGACATCTATCACTAATAGGCTCAGCTCTTGACACCAAAAGTTCAAACATTACTCTAGTCAATACCTCAAAACTATTGCAAGTTACTACTACAAAGAGAATAGCAACTTCAACTACCTACTTCTAGTCAAGACACAAAACTCAGTACAACAGGCAAACTCTCTAACAAGATAAACATGCAACCTATAGAAAGTTTAACCTATAACAAAATAAAAGCTCTAGAAAAAACTAAAGCACTACAACTAAACAGAGCAGCAACTAAGAAAAGAAAAAGAACAACTCACAGCTAAAAGAATAAGCATGCAAATCCTATGAGGAGTTCTAGTTCAAGCGGAGTGTGTATCTCTCCCACACAAAAGAGTAAGCTGGGTTCTAACTTGTTACTACAGAAAACAAAGAAAAAAAAACCTAGAAAAGTAAAGAAAGAGACACTCCAAGCATAGCACATAACGCATGAAGTGATAAAAATATAGTGCAACGAGAGACGAACTGATAATTGTTGATGAAGAAGGGGATGCACGGGGGCATCCCCAAGCTTAGACGCTTGAGTCTCTTTGAATATTTATTGGGGGTGCACATGGTCATCCCCAAGCGTGAGCGTTTGACACCCCAAGATCTTCTTTCATCATTTTCCATCACGCACTTGAAAACTCCCTTCATACATAACTCATCATAATCTGATTAGCGAGGTTAGTACCCATAAGAGAATAATTGTTTCTCTACTGTAAATAAAGATAAACTTGAAGAGATACTGTTTCTCAAGATTTCCCAAAGGTTTTTGCAAATAAAAAGCAAGCTTAAGGTTTGCAAAACGAAGAAAAGACAAAATAGGACAGAATCTGTGAAAGACAGACCAGCTGTTAGAAACGAATTTTTTAGGGGTACTTCTACAACTCAAATCAAAAAACTCAAAACATACACAAGTTTCGTAATTATATAGAGCACGCTGTGTAAAAACTCAGCTCAAAAAGATGAACTGGGATTTTTTCATGATTTTTCTATTCACGAGGACAGAATATGTTTTCTGGACAGCATGTCACAACTTTCACTTCCCTTGTCGTATGAGGCTATAAAAGGCACAAAGCTTGAAAAGTAAAGATACAATGATGTTGATACAGTAGCAACAATCATCAAGACCACCAAAAACAGATGAAAATCAAAAATAAAAACCTATATTCGTTGCGGGCTGCCTCCCGAAAGCGCTTCTTTAGAGCCATTAGCTAGGCTTAAAGCAGAAGATCAAGTCTTTTCAAGAGAATAACTAGCCCGTGTGACAGACTCAAAAGGTTACTTAATATTTTTCCTAGGGAAATGTTCCATCCCTTTCTTGAGAGGGAATTGGAATTTTATAATCCCTTCTTTCATATCAATAACAACACCAACTGTGCGAAGAAAAGGACGTCCCAAAATAATTGGACAAGAAGGTTTACATTCAATGTCCATAATAGTGAAATCAGCGGGAACATAATTGTCATTGACAATGATAAGAACATCGTCGATCTTCCCCAAAGGTTTCTTTACGGAAGAATCAACAAGACGAACACCAAAAGAACAGGGATCAAAAGGTTTCAGTTCAAGCATATCAAACATTATTTTGGGCATAACTGAGGTACTTGCTCCAACATCACAAAGAGCATAGCAAGAGAAGTTATTCAATTTGATTTTTATCATAGGATCCCAACCATCTTCTAGCTTCCTAGGTATGGAGGCTTCTAGTCTAAGCTTCTCCTCCCTAACTTTGATTAGAGCATTGGTGATATGCTCTGTGAAGGAAAGATTAAGTGTGCTAGTGTGGGGGTCTCTAGACATCTTGTGTAGGAAACCAATAACTTCAGGTAAAGTGCAGTTGTCAAAGTCTAGGTCACTACTATCTATCAAGGAGGTAGTGATATCATTTAGTTTCACTTGTTTGAAAGCCTTTATGTTCATAGAGGTTTCTTCATCTATGGTTGAGGTGGTAGAATCACCATTGATAGGTCCAGCGGGACTAGGGGTGTGATGGGTGCTAACAGTTTGGACATCCTCAACTACTTGGATAGTGGCTACTGTGTGGTAGGTAGGAAGGCTCTTAATTCTATCCTCTTCCTCTTTTTCTCTAGCCCATCTTTCTTTGAGCTTAGCCATCATCCTAATATTTTCATTGATTTGTAACTGGATAGCATTAATAGGAGTGACCTTACTCTCCTCAAGGGGAGAGGTTCTAATTTTTAACATCTCAACATCAAGGGCTAAGTTGTCTACCTTCAAACAAAGATTATCTAATTTAGCTAGTTTTTCTTCCACATTCTTGTTGAAGGATTTTTGGGTAGTGATAAAGTCTCTAAGCATACTCTCTAGTTCAGAGGTGGGGTTCTTGTCGCTAGGGTAGGTGTTGTTGTTCCCATAAGTGGATGGAAACGGTCTAGGATTACTAGCAAAGTTGCCCCTATAAGCATTATTATTGAAGTTGTTTCTAGAGATAAAGTTCACATCTACTTGTTCTTGAGAAACCAATGAATTTAAAGGAACATCCCGAGGATCAATAGGAGCTTGCTTGGTAAGTAGAGACATGATAAGGTCAACCTTTTCATTTAAAGAGGAGATCTCCTCGACAGAATTTACCTTCTTACCAGTTGGAGATCTTTCGGTGTTCCACTGAGAGTAGTTCATCATCATCTCATCAAGTAGCTTTGTGGCAGCACCAAGTGCGGTTGACATAAAAGTTCCTCCCGTGGCCGAATCTAACAGGTTCCGCGAGGTAAAGTTCAAGCCTGCATAAAAAGTCTGGATAACCATCCAGGTAGTCAGTCCATGTGTGGGGCTGTTCTTGACAAGAGATTTCATGCGTTCCCAAGCTTGGGCAACGTGTTCATTATTCAATTGCCTAAAATTCATAATGTTACTCCTCAACTGGATAATCTTAGCAGGTGGGTAGTACTTCCCAATAAAAGCATCTTTGCACTTGTCCTAAGAATCTATGCTATTCCTAGGCAAAGATTGAAACAAAATTTTAGCTCCGTCCCTCAAAGAGAAAGGAAAAAGCTTGAGCTTAACAACATCACCTTCTACTTCTTTATACTTTTGCATATCACATAATTCAACAAAATTATTCAAGTGTAAAGAAGCATCATCTCCAGCACCAGAGAATTGATCTCTCATAACAAGATTTAGCAAAGCAGGTTCAATTTCATAAGAGGTAGCTGAAGTGGAAGGTGTGGCAATAGTAGTGCAGATAAAGTCACTATTGTTGTGACTGGTGAAGTCACACAACTTGGTGTTTTCATTGGAACCCATAGTAGCGCAGCAGGTATTTTTGGTATTTTTGATAAGGGACAAAAGAGTAAAAACTGAAAGGTAAACTAACAAGACTAAAAAGAAAAGATAAAAGATAGTGTGCAAATCCCCTATCTTGTAGACTGGAGTCCCCGGCAACGGCGCTAGAAATTGGCTTGATACGGTGAGGATCTCTCACTCCTCGTTGGTTACCCCAAGTGGAAGGTGAGATGTAGCGTAGCAGCAAATTTCCCTCGGTAAAGATATCAAGGTTATCGAACCAGTAGGACTCCAAGAGATACAAGAAGGTGTCACGGCGCTTGACGTGGACCTACACATAGATACAAAAAACTTTGCTCCCAACGAGTATAGAGGAGTTATCAATTCCTTCGGCCTTGCTGTTTACAAAGGATTAACGCAAGAGATAATAATAGTGGCAACTGAAAGTAAAATAAAGATGTAAACAGTAATGTGAAGATGGACCGGGGTCCCGTGATTTTCACTAGTGATGTCTCTCTCCCAAAAGACGATAAAAGTGCTAGCGAGGTAAAAAAATCACAACTGGGCAATTGACAGAATTATGAAGGCACTGCAATGCTAACTATGCTGCAAAGAAAGGAAGGGCTCAAAAGCAATGGGCAGTACGCCAAGGTAAGTAGACCGAAATCCAACTGCATCTACTACGAATAATCCACCTTGAGATATCTATCCAGAACATCTCGCTGGTATTAAGTTGTGAATCCCATCCAAAGTGTAAACTCAAAGCAACAGACAACTGCATTAAAATTACTTTGCATAAAGTAAACAATCCTTGTACCCGCGGATACAAGCACCATTGTTTTATCGCTGGTGGAAACAACACATACCCTAGTCTCATGTTTCTGTCACTCAAGCTAGACATCAAGGGGCTGAACCCACAATCAAGCATAACGCTCCCTCTTGGAGTTGCAATAAATCACTTGGCCAAATTAAAATACGCCAACGGAGAACATGCAAGAATTCAATCAAGAACAAAATATAAAAGAGAAGAACCAAATATATTACTCATCACAATCTGAACATAGTCTCATAATCCATCAGATCCCAGAAAACTCAGCATAGCAACAGCAGAAATTACAATAGTGCCTCGATCATGTGAGACAGCTCACGAGGTCTCGAAAGTGGAAGCACAAAGAGGGGAGAGAAGTACATCACATAGCTACTGGTCACGGACCATGGTCCAAGGGAAACTACTCACGGTACATACGGGAGGCGTCCATGGCCATGGATGGTCTCCCGGAGGGGTTCCTCCTCCCGGCAGGGTGCCGAGGCAGCTTCTCCAGGCAGCCCCGATTAGAAACGGCGGCGGCGGCGGTACAGAGGCGAGATCGCGGAAAAGAGATCGATATTAGGGGTTTCCACCCCGAGGGCTAAATATAGGAGAAGTGGGCACCGAGAGGGGCCACAGGGAAGCCAGGAGGGCCCCTGGCGCGGCCTTGGGTGGGGCCGCGCCAGGGACCCTTCTGGACTCCCTGTGGTGGCCCCCCTTCCGTCCTTTGGTATTTCCGGAAGCTTCCGGATCGTTGATTTTTTATCTGAATTTTTCGGATTTTTTGGAGCACTTTTAATGGCCGGAAAACCTGAAATACAAAAACGGCAGAAAACAGCAACTGGCAGCTGGGTGCACAGGGTTAATAGATTAGTCCAAATATGCTCAAAAGTGTATGAAAGTTCAAGAAAATCATGGCAAAGTCACACAAAACATGCATGGACAAAGCAGAAATTATAGATACGTTTGGGATGTATCAACATCCCCAAGCTTAATTCCTGCTCGTTCTCGAGTAGGTAAATGATAACAAGCATAATTTCTGTGGTGACATGCCACACAACCATATAAGGACTTTTAAGTAAAGCAATCAAAGCATGCAATTTAATTCAAGTCTTAACAAGCAAGAGTCTATATTAGCATTGACACAAGCAACAAAAGAACAAAAGGTGCAAGAGCTCTCGCTGTCCCGTGACTTGAATGTATCCATATGGTGTTTGCGTGCAAGAAGGGGACTGGGAAAAAGAGAGAAAAAAGGTTGTTGAGAACAACTATCTACTAAAGTTTCACACTTAGTCTCCTTTGGATTCTTATCTTGACTCATCCCCAGACCACTAGCCAGGTACAAGTCAAAGTGATCCACTCCTTTTCGATATTTTGAGAACTCATGCAATGGATGAGTGTGAGAAAGAAAGTTGACACCTAAAAGGAGAAACAGAAATAGGTGGAGGAGGAAGACAAAAAGGTGTGAAAGGCTCACATCAATGAGGACAATCATAGGCGAGAGAAGGCCATATGATAGATATGATGTGAGGAGTAGGGATTGCCATGCAACGGATGCACATGTGAGCTAAATGATCTCCAAGGGAACTAGTGGGGGTGCATATAACTTGCTTGCCCAAGAAGACCTAGAGCTCGTTTCAGGAGGCTCATCATTGGAATATACATGCCAAGTTCTATAGTGTGAAGGTCCCCACATAGCTATATGCATGATGATGATCTCTATGGAGTACAAGGGATAGAGGATGAAGTACTAGTGTGGATCTCTCAAAAGGAATAGTAGTGTGCCCCCTTCTCTCTTTTTAGTTTTCTTTTTCTCATTTTTCTATTTTTTGTACTTTTTTGGTGGCCTCAATGGCACTTTCTATTTAACTCTCATTTGTCCTCTTTGGGATCTTTTGATTTTGTCCTCTTTGGGATCTTTTCCTCACTTTAGGGGCAACACTCTATATTTTACAAGAATATAGGAGATCTTTCACACTTTACAAAGGTGCTCACATAAAGAAGATATAAATATCATGATGCAAATGTATGCTTCTGCCAGGATAGCAGGATATGCAATGATACTAGCGCGCCATGTAGCAATGATTAGGGCAAGGCCCAACTAGCATGCGGCTCATCGATCAAGCAAGTAGCATGTATGACATGAGGATCAAGTCATGAGAAGGTGGATGTTGCATGGCAATGTATCTCGGAAAGGCTATGGAAATGCCTTGTAGGTAGGTATGGTGGCTTTTTTGAGGAAAGATATAAGGAGGCTTATGATGACAGAGCGTATCGTGCCAAGGGTTTGGATGCACCGGCGAAGTATGCACCAACTCTCAAGGTGAGAAAGGGCAATGCACAGTACCGAAGAGGCTAGAAAAAGTATAGGTGGGTGGAAGTGTCAACTTTCGAATACTCACATTAGTCGGAAGAACTCATGCACTTATTATCGGTAACTCTCAATCTAATCAGGAGGTTCACAAAGATAGAAGTACCCCGAGGAGGAGTGTATGGGGGTTTGGTTATCCTTGCGCATCCTCGACTCATGGTACGTGAGTGTACTCTAATATTCGAACCCTCCAGAGGTTAGTGATCCATCTAGTAGCTAAATATAGGCGAAGAGGGGCACCGAGAGGGTCCACAGGGCAGCCAGGAGGCCCCCTGGCGCGGCCTAGGGTGGGGCCGCTCCAGGGACCCTTCTGGAGTCCCTGTGGTGGCCCCCTTCCCTCCTTTGGTGTTTCCGGAAGCTTTCGGGTCGCTGATTTTGATCTGATTTTTCCGGATTTTCTGGAGCACTTTTAATGGCCGGAAAACCTGAAATACAAAAACAGCAGAAAACAGCAACTGGCAGCTGGGTGCACTGGGTTAATACATTAGTCCAAATATGCTCAAAAGTGTATGAAAGTTCAATCAAATCATGGCAAAGTCACACAAAACATGCATGGAGCAAGCAGAAATTATAGATACGTTTGGGACGTATCAGCAGGTCATACAATAAATAATTAAGACAACCATATGGCTCCTGCCGGTTGCCGTACTCATCGACATGCAAGTCGTGAAACATTACAAAACATGATCATCTCATACATCACAAATATATCATATGAACAGTTTGGGCTATAGCACATCACAAGCACCCCTGCAAAAACAAGTTAGACGCCTCTCCATTATTATTTGCAATTTTACGTGGCTTCTAGGGTTTTGCATAAGAATTGTTCTTACCTACACAAAAAAACCACAACATTGATATAACAAATTGCTTTTTAATCTCATAAGAGCCCTCCTTTGTAAATATGGTTAATACTATGGTAAGAACAACTGACACCCGCATGTCGCATGTGCAATACAAGTTGCACGTCAAGTGCGGAACCGGTCTCAATCCGAAGATTGTAAAGTTGGTCCGGGCCGCTACATCAAACCATACCGCAAAACCAATAATACACATGGGAGGGTAGCAACAAGAAGATCAACACCCACCACTCATTGTGTTCTAACCGTACAAAGCATCTACGCATAGATCTGGCTCTGATACCACTATAGGAGATTGCGCGATAGAATTTTTTTTATCGAGCATGCGGAAGCAACATCCAAGATCCAATCTATGATATTATAGTAATGGGGAGAGTAGATCATCATACCCTCGAAGAACACGCGCGTTGAATGTTTATTTCAACGCAGCTTGGTGAAGTTGTTGATGAAGTTCGATCCGATTAGCACTGCAAATGAGCAGCACCTCCGGAGGCTTGCACACGTACACCTCGATGACGTCTCCTTCTTCTTGATCCAGCAAGCAAGAGGGAGAAATAGATGGGATCGATTCCAGCAGCACGGCAGCGTGGTGGTGGATATGGTGAAGAGTTTCCCGTGGGCAGGGCTTCGCCAAGCGATGCACGTGAGTGAGGAGGAGTGGAAGGACTAGGGCATTCTTGGTGAGCCTCTCCCCTCTCTTATATAGGCAAGGATGTTGAAGCCACTTCAATTCCCAAGTGAAAACCCCTCTCTCATTTAAAAGATGGTTACACCTTTCTTTTAAGAGTGGTAACCTTCCCATTGAAGGGCTTCCCATTTATTGGCATAATTAACCAAGGAGGGCTAGTCACATGGACTAGTGGACCACTCTTGGTCGTACAAAACAGGTGGGGCCCATAGTGGGACCATTAGGAACCTTCTAGAACATTCCGACAATGCCAAAAAAATCTTGAAATTTTCCGGAACCCTGAAATCAGCTTGCCATATATAAATCTTTACCTCCGGACTCTTCCGGAGCCCCTCGTGATGTCTAGGATCTCATCCGAGACTCCAAACAATATTCTAACACCATTAATAAAATTATCCCAGAGCTATTCTAGCGTTACCGAACGTTATGTGTGTGACCCTATGGGTTCGAGAATGTGCAGACATGATCGAGACATCTTTCTGATCAATAACCATTAGAGGGACCAGGATATCCATAATGACTCCCACACATTCAACGAAGATCTTTATCGATTGAACCACTATGTCATGGACTACTATAATCCGTACACAATTTCCTTTGTCACACGATATTTTACTCACCCGAGATTCGATCATCGGTATCGTTGTACCTAGTTCAATCTCGTTACCGGTAAGTACTCTTTACTCGTTCTGTAATACAAAATTCTCTGTGACTAACTCATTAGTCGCGTGCTTGCAAGCGTTACCAAATGTGCATTACCGAGTGGGCCCAGAGTATATATCACCGTCACATGGAAGGACAAATCCTAGTCTTGATTCATGTAATTCAACAATTACTTTCAGATATACCCGCAAGACATCTTTAAGATCACCCTATCACGATGTGATGGTTGATGTCCCCAAAGTATTCTTCCAGTACCCGGGAACAACATAATCTCATGGTCTAAGAAACATGATACTTGACAATAAAAGGCATGACAATATAAACTTAATGAAACGATCAATATTGTTATTCTTAGTTGGGTCTGTCCATCACGTCATTCTTCTAATGACATGATCCAATTAATTAATAAAAAACTCATGTTCATGGTTAGGAAACCATAACCATCACTAATTAACAAGCTAGTATAGTAGAGGCTTACTAGGGACACGGTGTTGTTTATGCAACCACACATGCATTATGTTTCCGGTTAATACAATTATAGCATGGAAAATAACATATATCATGAACACGGAAATATGATAATAACAACTTTATTATTGCCTCAAGGGCATATTTCCAACAGTTTCTACCATAAATATCTAAGAAGCATAGAGGGCGCGAGTACAGTCCCCAAAGCACCTCACGGCTACTACGCCAAAGCCTCGCGGTTTCCCTCGCGACAACGACAAAAGATTGTTCTCTACACTCAAGAAGCACAAAATCGGGTTCATGAATAAACTCCAAGACAATTCAACTATTTTGCATAATAATTTCTAAAGTCTTCACCTGATCACAAGCGATCAACTAAAGACTCGGGGGCGAATCCCATCGGGAGCGCTACTGCGCACCCGACGAGTTTCAGAAAGACAGAGCAAATACTAGGCGGGTCAGCATAAATGGGTATTTCAAGCCTATATCCGACTCTACAAATCGAACATAGCCTCGGGGGCTACTCCCATCGAGAGTGTTGCCATGCACCATATATTATTAAAAGTTTTGCAGCAAGGAGAAGCATTCGAAGAAAGTTTTCATTACAAGGTCAAGCACCCGAAGGCAGTTCCCATTACACATCAGAGAGACATAAGGTCCAGTACAAAATTCTCCGCTTTACATCAAATATTACAAGTCAAGGCACTCGAACAGCTATCACAAGACTACAAGACCAATCATCCCAAGGAATTATGACTTCTACATGTGTGCTCGTGCTGAGATAATTGGCACTTTGGTCCACATCCTGACGAGCATCATCACAGACAAAGTAAAACTAAGTCTGCAAGGAGCCACTCGCCGCCTTCCTAAGCCTGGTGACCTTGCCTATCGACACGCTCGCTTACTTGGCGTCTTGACGTCCGGCTCCTCCTTAGAACTAGAATAGCTAGAACCACCAGCCGAGGAGTCAGCGGAAGATGAATCCACGAGAGAAGAAACCAAAGTACTCATCGACTCGTCAGAGCTACCACTGCTTGAATCCTCCCAGTACGGATCCAGACGATTTCCACCAGCATCAAAAGCGCGAACGGTGAGAGTATCTTCACCGTCAAATCGACAGCAAAGGCCGTTCCCAGCACGCAAATTTAACCGGCAAGAAAACGACCTCCAACCAGGCCCCAAGAAAACCAAGAAAGAGCCACCAACCTCAAACTCTATCCACACATGAGAAAGAGAACACCCCTGGAGACGGATCCAAAGACACCTCAGACTGAGCTTAGAAACAATAGAAGAAAAATAAGATGGAAGAGGAACTCGAGTAGCGGTCCGGCTATGAATGCTCAGCAGGAAATCATAGCGACAGACACCCTCCTACTTAGAGGAAGAAGGAGGTGCCGCGGCCGCCCTACCATGACCACGATGGATAGAGCGCAGTGTGCGGCCGCCACGACCACGCCGGCCACGACCTCGGCAAGACATACCGCAAGAAGGACCAGTTAAGGAATACTACGCCTTGGTTTTTCGCCGAAACGGAAAAGAAAAGAAAGGGAAGCAAGAAGCAACTGACGAGCAAACACAATCAACAAGTATTTATAGCCCAGGCCAAGGGAAAGCAAGGAAATCGTGTGGAAATCCAAGCGACGCCATCATTAACCCAAGACTAGAACACGAGATGACACGGAGCCCAATACATGATGCCTCTTCACATTTTACAAATATTTAAAGGAGCCACCAAATCCGCGCGTGTTCCCATGCACACATTGGAAACCCAAAGGACCGCAGCGACTCAGAGCGTCATTATGACCGCGCAGAAGATGTGACGGTTCATAAAGATCACCCCCATCACCAAGCACGTCATCAGGAACATCATCACAAAACATGACACTGCGACAGTTCAGACAAGAGCGATTCAAGACAAGTCACCACAAAAGTAGAACAGTGGAAAGATTCCCTAGCTCTATTCTCGAAACTTTTGACCGCATTTCAAAACTTTTACTCCCATAAGGAGCGGCATGCCTTTGACAAAAGAAAAAGCAAAGCTCAAAGCCCCGAGGACGCGGGTGGATACTCCCCTCCTTTGAAGACCAAAAGCATCAATAGAGTACGGGTGCTCCCTCACCCAGAAGATCATGAAGTGCTCGAGTGATTACTCGCACTAGAAGTCAAGGCTCAGCCAGTCATCCAAGAGAACAATCTGCCCGAGCACTCGAGTGACGCATGGATGCATACTTGATCACAAGTTGCTAGGCACCAGTTGTTTCCCAAGTTCGTGTCGAGGGACGCGGCTTGATTAGGGCTATTGAGGTGTTTGCCACCAATTCACCAAGGCTCTACCAGTCAACTACCTTGGGCCTCTCTAGCTTATCATCCCTCGAATAAACTATCTCTTGTGGCTAACAGCCGACGACTCACAGCAGCGCTACGCGCATGAAGACAGGCGATTATGGATACGAGTCCCTGCGCGACTCTTCGAGTCCCCCAGGAAGTCGGGGGCTAATGACAAGGGGGTGACCCCACGACTCCTACGGATGAGGGTACCTGGTGCGTATCAAGCTAGAAGGCCTTCTGGAGGCCTCGATCGGCCCATGACTGGCCCACTCGAGGCACCGCCATAGGAGTCCTTGACGATTATGGAAGCTACGACTTGGCATCCAAGACTGAAGTTAGATTAGGAAACCCTCTCTATAAACCTAGAAGGACTCCTTGCGACCCAGCCTAGTATATAAAGACTGGGCGAGGAGACGTCCAGGACATCGAATATTCAAGAAACACCTCCGGTCCCGAGTGATCTCGCCTCGACCCCCACTGTAATCGCCTCCATAATAATACAATCGAGCAGGAAGTGCTTTCTCCTGTTAGCCGATGAGTATCGCCAGCATGCACATCTCCTCTATGATCTAACCCAGGGTTCCTAACCATGGGATTTGCCGAGGTCAATCCTCGTCAGTGGATGAGCCGCAGATGCAAGGTCGAGCCGGATGTGTTCTTGTTGATAGAAACACTCCTTTATCCCTCCGATAAGTTACTCCCATTATCTGTGATTATGCTGTGTGGGTTTCCAAACCTGAAGATGGATTTCTTCAGGAATTTGAGCACCGTCTTTGCGTCGCAATGCCTGGTCGGCTCTGCTTCGACTTGCTTGGTGAATTTATCGACTGCTACCAAGAGGTGCGTCTTTTTGTTCTTGGATGGTTTGAACGGGCCAACCATTACTAGACCCTAGACTGCGAAAGGCCAAGTTGTCGGAATCATCCTGAGTTCTTGAGACGGTACGCAGTCTTGTCTTGCATACCACTTGTGACCATCACATTTTTTGACTATATCCTCGGGGTCTGCGTGAGCTGATGGCTAGTAGAAATCGTGTCAGTAGGATTCTGCCACAAGTAATCGTGAGTCGGCATGGTGGCCGAAATTTCCTGAATGTATCTCGTTCAGAATCGCGCACCCTTCACTTGGTGAGACACATCGCTGAAAAACGCATGTTCGGCTGAGTCGGTGCAGATCTCCAATGACGATCACGAAGGACTTCCGGGTCTGGAAATTGGTCGCACTAGGAACTCGTCCTGCGGCAATATTCCCCGGGTCTTATAGTCCAGGTAGGGTGCGACCCATTCTAGGGTGGCGTGTAGTGCCGCTACTAGAGCCGGCTCCGGGTCGGGGACCGCTATTTCCTCCTCCGTGGGAAATTTCACGGAGGGTGCAGTAGAATGTGGAGGAAGACATTCGCTGGGACTTTCTTTTGCTGTGACCCATGACGGGACAGAGCATCGGCCACTTCATTGAGTTCCTCTCGATGTGGTCTACTTGGTAGCTGGTGAAGAAGCCGGCATGCCTTGAGAACTCACGTCTATAGGGTGCGATCATTTGATCCCTGGAGTCCCATGTTCCTGCTACTTGTTGGGAAATGAGGTCAGAGTCGCTGAAGCAGGGAATTCGGGTGATGTTCATCTCGCATGCGAGTTGTAGTCCATGCAATAATGGTTCATACTTGGATGCGTTATTAGTGCAGGGAAAATGTAGCTGCAGGACGTAGCAAAAAAATTCTCCCTATGAGGATGTAATGACCACTCCGGCACCTGAGCCCTATAATTGCCGGCTGATACGTCCCAAACGTATCTATAATTTCTGCTTGTGCCATGCATGTTTTGTGTGACTTTGCCATGTTTTGCTTGAACTTTCATACACTTTAGAGCATATTTGGACTAACCTATTAACTCAGTGCACCCAGTTGCCAGTTCCTTTTTTCTGCTGTTTTTGTATTTCAGGTTTTCCGGCCATTAAAAGTGCTCCAAAAATTTCCAGAAAAATTATATAAAAAATCAGCGTCCCGGAAGCCTCCGGAAACACCAAGGAAGGAAGGGACGGCCACCACCAGGACTCCAGAAGGGTCCATGGCGCGGCCCAGCCCTAGGCCGCGCCAGGCACCCTGAGGGTGGTGGCCCCTCTCGGTGCCCCCTTTGGCCCCTATTTTTACCCCCGAGGAGGAAATCCCTAATATGGAAGTACTTTTTCCAGAAGCGATTCCGATCTCTGCCGTCGTCGAAAAATAGCTTCGGGGGTCACCAGGATCATGCTCCGGCACCATGCCGGGGAGGGCCTTGGCCCCCGGGGCCATCTTCATCGACTCTCCTTCCCCCCAGGATGCTTCTTGAGTAGTTCCTCCTTGGACTACATGGTCTTAGCAGTAGCTATGTGGTATTCTCTCCCCCTAGATCCTCAATACAAAGTTCTCATGAGCTGCCCTACATGATTGAGATCCATATGATGTAATTGGTGTTGTGTTGGGATCCGATGAATTGTTACCTTATTCAGTCCTAAGAGGTTTATGAATTATTGTTGCTGCAATTTGTTGTTCTTAATGCTTGTTACTAGTGCACGAGTAGCATGATTATAATTGTTGTTCTAGATCTTATCTATGGTTGTATGCACCTATTATATTCCGGAACCGGCGATCCCAAAGGTGAGAGCTTGGGACACCAAAGGGGATGGGCTATAATTTGAGGATCACATGTGTTCATATAGTGTTAATGCTTTGTTCCGGTGCTCCGCCGCAGGAGCACCTTAATCTCCAGAAGTTCCTTAAGTGGCCCCGTTCATAGCGGGATGGTAGGACAAAAGATGTTGTGAAAAGTTCTTATTCCAAGCACGTACAACTACATACGGAACACATGCCTACGTTTGGTTCTTAGACTAGGATGCTCTAGTTTGTTCTTTGGCTAGAGTTGGTGTAATTCTGTCAATTGCCCAGCTGTAATTTGTTCACCCAGCACCTTGTTCTTTTGCCTAGAGAGGTACCACTAGTGAAACCTTGAACCCCGGTCCATCTTTCACCTTCATTACCTTCGTCGTTACTTTTACTTTCTTTGCTGCTCCTACTACTTTGTTACTACTTTGTGGTGTTGGTGATTGGCGAAGTCTTAAAGGCTACACCCGTCAACACACCGTTGCTACTTATATCTTATCTAGTGCTTTTTCAGGTGTGGTTGAATTGACAACTCAACTGCTAAGGCTTATAAGTATTCTTTGGCTCCCCTTGTGTCGAATCAATAAATTGGGTTACTCTTACCCGCGAAGACTGTTGCGATCCCCTACACTTGTGGGTTATCAAGACTATTTTCTGGCACCGTTGCCGGGGAGCATAGCTTTACTTATAAAGTTCACTTGATAAGTACACTTTTGCTTATTACTTTGTTTGCTACTAATGGCTACTTTCTTTGAGACTAGATCTTATTGGCAAGGCGGATTCATGGAGGATCAACAAAAATATTACAAGGAATACCGCTTGTCTCAAAAAGGGATACACTCATGGGGACTAATACAGGAGTTGTATGACTATGCTAGAAACTTGTCCTCTATATATAATATATCTTTCTGGAGGGATGAATCTTGTTGCTTAATGAGGCACAAACACCTTGCTTTCCCATGTGAGTACAATGATGATGAAACCTTAGCTTCTTACTCTAAGGGAAACTATGATTTTTATGGTGCAGAACAAATAGAAGAAGTTGTTATCTTTAAGGGTGCCTATGAAATTGCTTCCTTTGTTGAAAATATTGTTGATGCCCCTTACAAATACGAGAGTCTTGAAATACTTAATTATTGCTTTGAGGATTTTAATGAAAATTATTATATTATTGACCATCTCAAAAGGTTCTCTCCACAAGAGGAAGATACTAATTCTTTGCAGGACTCTACGGAAGAAGAATTTGCTGAAACTGAATGCTCCTTGGATGAAAAAGAGGAGGAGAGTGACGAACAAAAGGAGGAAGAATGGAGTAGCTACCCATCCACTACTGGAAAAATGGCTATAGATAATATGGACACTAATGGCGCACTATACATGTGGTGCGCCATTACTAAATAGTAATGGCGCACCATTACATAGTGCGCCATTAGTAACATAAATAGCAGTGGCGCACCAGGTGAAAAGTGCGCCATTACTATGTTTGACCAAGATTTGACCCATTCCTAAACATAGTAATGGCACAATTTTTACAGGTGCGCCATTAGTAAGTTGGGGTAGTAATGGCGCAGCTGGTGAAAAGTGCGCCATTACTATGTTTGACCAAGGTTTGACCCATTCCTCGACATAGTAATGGCGCACTTTGTATAGGTGCGCCATTAGTAAGTGGTTACTAATGGCGCACCTATACAAAGTGCGCCATTACTAACTTTTTTTTGAATTTTGAAGGCGGGTAAATTACAAAATAAAAAAAATAAAAAAAATAAAAAATTTAGTAATGGCGCACTTTGTATAGGTGCGCCATTACTAACTTTTTATAAAAAATTGAATTTTGAAGGCGGGAAAATAAAAAACTAAAAAAAAGTTAGTAATGACGCACTTTGCATAGGTGCGCCATTACTAACTTTTTTTTTATTTTTTTTGAATTTTGAAGGCGGGAAAATTAAAAAATTAAAATTTCGAAAAAATAAAAAAATTTAGTAATGGCGCACTTTGTATAGGTGCGCCATTACTAACATTTTTTTAAAAAAATTTGAATTTTGAAGGCGAGAAAATAAAAAAATAAAAAAAAGTTAGTAATGGCGCACTTTGCATAGGTGCGCCATTACTAACTTTTTTATTATTTTTTTGAATTTGGAGGCGGGAAAATTAAAAAAATTAAAAATTCGAAAAAATAAAAAAAGTTAGTAATGGCGCACTTTGTATAGGTGCGCTATTACAAATTTTTTTTTTAAATTTGATTTTGAAGGCGGGAAAATAAAAAAATAAAAAAATAAAAAATAAAAAATTTAGTAATGGCGCACTTTGCATAGGTGCGCCATTACTAATTTTTTTTACTTTGAAGGCGGGAAAATAAAAAAATTCAAAAGTCAAAAAATAATTTTATTTAGTAATGGCGCACCTTACGAATAGTGCGCCATTACTAAGTTTTTTTTTTTGAATTTTGAATGCGGGAAAATAAAATAAAAATAATAAAACAAATTAGTAAATAAAATTAGTAACTTTTTTAGAATTTTGAAGGCGGGAAAAAAATTCAAAATTTTTTAAATTTGAAGGCGTGAATTATTTTGAATTTTGAAGGCGCGATTTTATTTTGAAATTTTTTAACTTTTTTGACTTTTAAATTTTATCAAAAGTTTTGATTTTTTTCATTTTTTTGAAAGTTTTCAAAAAATATATTCTTTTTCAAATTTTTTGAAAAAAATAAAATTTTCAAATTTTGGACATCAACAAGGTTTAATAAGATTGTTATGATACATATATCAACAAGTGCGTGTTAAGTGAGCTGGTGTTGGGATTGGATAGAACTGAGAAGTTAAGCGTGCTGGGGCTGGAGTAGTGTGAGGATGGGTGATCGTTTGGGAAGTTTGACCACGGAGCGCCATTTGACTTGGGATTAATTATATGTGACCTGAGATTAAACATATTGAACGTAGATTAATAAAAAAATCAAATTTAGAAAAAAAATTGAAAAAATATTCAAAAAAAAATTTGAAATTTTTTTGTTATTAATGGAGCACTTCTATAGGTGCGCCATTACTATCTATTAAACATATTGAACGTAGATTAATAAAAAAATGAAAAAAAATCAAATTTAGAAAAAAATATTAAAAAAAAAATTGAAATTTTTTTGTTAGTAATGGAGCACTTCTATAGGTGCGCCATTACTAAGTCAGATAGTAATGGCGCACTTCTGGGCGACCGTTTGGGAAGTTTGACCACGGAGCGCCATTTGACTGAGATTAAACATATTGAACGTAGATTAATAAAAAATTGAAAAAAAAATCAAATTTAGAAAACATATTCAAAAAATATTCAAAAAAAAATTTGAAAAAAATTTGTTAGTAATGGAGCACTTCTATAGGTGCGCCGTTACTAAGTCAGATAGTAATGGCGCACTTCTATAGGTGCGACATTACTAAGTCAGATAGTAATGGCGCACTTCTAGGCCTAGTAATGACGCACTATAGGTGCGCCATTACTGTCTGGGATAGTAATGGCGCATCAAATGTGCGCCATTGCTAAAAGTTACTAATGGCGTGCTAGTAATGGCTCAGCTAATGTGCACCATTAGTAGCCAAAATAGGTGCGCCATTAAAGACCTATTTTCCAGTAGTGATCTCTACCTACTAATGAGAGTAACTCTTTGACTCTTACTTTATATGATTGCCCTCCATGCTTACCTAAGGAGGATGAATGCTATATTGATTGCTATGATCCTATGGATTCTTTTGAAATATCCCTTTTTGATGAAATTGATGCTTGTGGCCATGAGGGCCTATGAATGATACTTGCAAGGATGATTTTGCTACTGTTATTTATGATAACCCTTGCTATCTTGATGAATCTTATGATAAACCTCTATTTTTGCCTACTATGGATGTTCTTAATGATGAGGAGGTTTGCTTAGAAAGTCTACATGATTATGTGCTAGTTGATCATGAAAAGCATGCTTTGTGTGATAATTATATTGTTGAGTTTGTTCATGATGCTACTGAAAATTATTATGAGAGAGGGAAATATGGTTATAGAAATTTTCATGTTAGGAAAACACCCCTCTCCATGTTGAAAATCTTGAAGGTGCTCATGTTTTACCTTCCTATGCTTGTTGCTTTGTGCTTCATTTATTTATTTTGTTTCAAGTTGCCCATGCATAGGAAGCATGTTAGACTTAAATGTGGTTTGTATTTGCTTCTTTGATGCTCTCTTTTGTGCTTCAACTCTTATTCCCTTGTGAGCATCATTACACTCATGCCTAGCTAATGGCTTTAAATAAGCGCTTTCGGGAGGCAGTCCGCAACGAATTTAGGTTTTACTTTTTGTTTTTCTTCTGTTCTTAGTGGTCTTGATGATTGTTACTACTGTAGCAACATCATTGTCTCTTTACTTTCTAAAGCTTTGTGCCAAGTTTAGCCTCTGATTGCAACAAAGATCAAAAGTTGTTGCATGCTGTTCAAAAACAGATTCTGTCTGCTTGACGGAAAAATTCACGATAAATCACCAGATCATATTTTTTATCTGAATTTTTTTGACAGTATGATACATACAATTACCTTTCAGGCATCTGTTCTGAGTTTTTTGATTTGAGTTGCAGAAGTGCCTAGAAAAAATTCTTTTCTCTCTGTTGTTCTGTTTTTCTCAGCTTCTGTCCCTATTTTTCTTTTGGCAGTTTTGCAAACCTTAAGCTTGCTTTTTCTTTGCAAAAACTTTTGTTCAGGCAAGAGAAACAGTAGCCCTTCTTGGAAATCTTTATTTGCAGTAGAGGAAAATTATTTTTAATAGGGTACTAACCTCTCTAACCAGCTTATGATGAGTTATGTATGAAGGGAGTTTTCAAGTGTGCGATGGAAGATGATGAAAGAAGATCTTGGAGTGTCAAAAGCTCAAGCTTGGGGATGCGCCCGGAACCCCCAAGAAATATTCAAGGAGACTCAAGCGTCTAAGCTTGGGGATGCCCCCATGCATCCCCTTCTTCATCAACAATCATCAGTTCGTCCCTCGTTCCACTATATGTTTATCACTTCATGCGTTATGTCCTATGCTTGGAGTGTCTTGCTCTTTACTTTTCTTAGTTCTTTTGTTTTATTTGCTGGTCATTACAATGTCGGACCTAACATGCTTGATTGGGAGAGATACACGCTCCACTTTAAACTAGAACACCTCATAGGATTTTCATGCTTATTCTTTGTTGTGGGTTGTTCTTTATCTTTTCTTAGCTTCTGCCCTTTTTAGTTTGGGTGCTTTAGAGTTTTCCTCTAGAGCTTTTAATTGGTTCAGGCTTGAACTTTTTATAGTTTGCATGCTTATCTTGTTTAGAGAGTTTGCCTGTTGCACTGAGTTTTTTGTCTTGACTAGAAAGTAGGTAGTTGAAGTTGCTATTCTCTTTGTAGTAGTAACTTGCAATAGTTTTCAGGTATTGACTTAAGTAATGTTTGAACTTATGGTGTCAAGAGCTTTAGCCTATTAGTGATAGATGTCGTATTTTGGGCAATCCGTGTGATTTTCGAAAATCTAAACCCTGTTGAGAACTCTAGCTTCTAGGTGGATCACTAATCTCTGGAGGGGTCGAATATTAGCGTACACTCACGTACCATGAGTCAAGGATGTGCAAGGATAAACAAACCCCCGTACACTCCTACTCGGGGTACTTGTCTCTTTGTGCACCTCCTGATTAGATTGAGAGTTACTGATAATAAGTGCATGAGTTCTTCAGACTAATGTGAGTATTCGAAAGTTGACACTTCCACCCACCTATACTTTTTCTAGCCTCTTCGGTACCGTGTGTTGCCCTTTCTCACCTCGAGAGTTGGCGCATACTTCGCCGGTGCATCCAAACCCTTGGCATGATACGCTCTGTCATCATAAGCCTCCTTATATCTTTCCTCAAAACAGCCACCATACCTACCTACAAGGCATTTCCATAGCCTTTCCGAGATACATTGCCATGCAACATCCATTGTTCTTCATGTTCATATGACTTATCCTTCATTGTCATATTTCCTTGCATGATCTCATAGCCTTCATGTAGTTGGGCTTTGCCCGCTATTCATATTTTGCTGCATGTTGCGCTTGATCATTGCACATATTGCTACACTGGCAGAGGCATTCATATAGAGTCATTACTTTTTGATTCAGAGTTGTAAGTAGATAAAAGTGTGTTGATGTTCTTCTAGAGTGTTGCCCCTACAGTGAAGAAAGGAATAAAAGATCCCAAAGTGGACAAAATACAAAAAAAAGATCCCAAAGAGGACGAAAGAAAAAAAAAGAGAGAGAAATAAAGAGCCATGGAGGCCACCCAAAATCAAAAAAATCAAAAAAAGGTGAAAAAAGAGAGAGAGGGGGCAACTCTACTATCCTTTATTCCACACTTGTGCTTCAGAGTAGCACCTGTACTTCAGTTTGTAGAGAGTTTTCATGTTGTACTTGCATAACTAAGTGGGGATCCTTACACTATAGAACTTGGTTTGCATATTCCAAGGATTAGCCTCCTCAAAAGAGCTCTAGGTCTTCATGAGCAAGCAAGTTGGATGCACCCCACTAGTTCCATTGGAGGGCTTTCATACACTTATAGCTCTATGTGCATCCGCATGTTGCAAGACAATCCCTACTCCTCACATCATATCTATCATATGGCTTTCTCTCGCCTATGATTGTCCTCATTGATGTGAGCCTTTCACACCTTTTTGTCTTCTTCCTCAACCATATTTCTATTTCGCCGTTTAGGTATCAACTTTCTTGCTCACGCTCATCCATTGCATGAGTGCTCAAAATATCGAAAGGGAGTGGATCAGTTTGACTTGTACCTGGCTAGTGGTCTGGGGACGAGTCCAGATAAGACTTCCAAGGAGACCAAGTGTGAAACTTTAGTAGATTTAGTTCTCAACAATAAAAAGTTTTCTCTTGTATTCCCAAATTCCCCTTCTTGCACGCAAACACCATTTGGAGACATTCGAGTCACGGACAGCGAGTGCTCTTGCACCTTATGTTCTTTTGTTGCTTGTGTCAATTCTAATATAGACTCTTGCTTGTTAAGAATTGAATTGAATTGCATGTTTTAATTGCTTTACCTTAAAGTCCTTATATGGTTGTGTGGCATGTCACCACAGAAATTGTGCTTGTTATCATTTACCTACTCGAGGACGAGCAGGAATTAAGCTTGGGGATGTTGATACGTCCCAAATGTCTCTATAATATCTGCTTGTGCCATGCATGTTTTGTGTGACTTTGCCATGTTTTGCTTGAACTTTCATACACTTTTGAGCATATTTGGACTAACCTATTAACTCAGTGCACCTAGTTGCTAGTTCCTGTTTTCTGCTGTTTTTGTATTTCAGGTTTTCCGGCCATTAAAAGTGCTCCAAAAATTCCGAAAAAATTATATAAAAAATCAGCGTCCCGGAAACACCAAGGAAGGAAGGGAGGGCCACCACCAGGACTCCAGAAGGGTCCATGGTGCGGCCCAGCCCTAGGCCGCGCCAGGCACCCTCCTGGCTGCCTGGTGGCCCCTCTCGGTGCCCCCTTTGGCCCCTATTTTTACCCCCGAGGAGCAAATCCCTAATATCGAAGTACTTTTTCCAGAAGAGATTCCGATCTCCGCCGCCATCGAAAACTAGCTTCGGGGGTCACCAGGATCCTGCTCCAGCACCCTGCCGGGGAGGGCCTTGGCCCCCTGGGCCATCTTCATCGACTCTCCTTCCCCCCATGATGCTTCTTGAGTAGTTCCTCCTTGGACTACGGGTTCTTGGCAGTAGCTATGTGGTATTCTCTCCCCCTAGATCCTCAATACAAAGTTCTCATGAGCTTCCCTACATGATTGAGATCCATATGATGTAATTGGTGTTGTGTTTGTTGGGATCCAATGAATTGTAAGAGGTTTATGAATTATTGTTGCTGCAATTTGTTGTTCTTAATGCTTGTTACTAGTGCACGAGTAGCATGATCTCAGATTTAAGCACGTTATGGCTGCATGATTATAATTGTTGTTCTAGATCTTATCTACGGTTGTATGCACCAATTATATTCCGGAACCGGCGATCCCAAAGGTGAGAGCTTGGGACACCAAAGGGGATGGGCTATAATTTGAGGATCACATGTGTTCATATAGTGTTAATGCTTTGTTCCGGTGCTCCGCCGCAGGAGCACCTTAATCTCCATAAGTTCCTTAAGTGGCCCCGTTCATAGCGGGATGGTAGGACAAAAGATGTTGTGAAAAGTTCTTATTCCAAGCACGTACAACTACATACGGAACACATGCCTACCTTTGGTTCTTAGACTAGGATGCTCTAGTTTGTTCTTTGGCTAGAGTTGGTGTAATTCTGTCAATTGCCCAGCTGTAATTTGTTCACCCAGCACCTTGTTCTTTTTCCTAGAGAGGTACCACTAGTGAAACCTTGAACCCCGGTCCATCTTTCACCTTCATTACCTTCGTCGTTACTTTTACTTTCTTTGCTGCTCCTACTACTTTGTGGTGTTGGTGATTGGCGAAGTCTTAAAGGCTACACCCGTCAACACACCGTTGCTACTTATATCTTGTCTAGTGCTTTTTCAGGTGTGGTTGAATTGACAACTCAACTTCTAAGGCTTATAAGTATTCTTTGGCTCCCCTTGTGTCGAATCAATAAATTGGGTTACTCTTACCTACGAAGACTGTTGCGATCCCCTACACTTGTGGGTTATCACCGGCTTCCATCAAAGTGCAATGTCCAAAATTTTGTAGTGAGTTTTTCAAGGGGTATCTGCAGCTCGGTCAAGTCGTTGACAAATTCACCCAGGGCTTGTGACTTTGATGGTCTTGCGTGGTTCATATTTTATGTCGTAAGCCTCCATCTCTATGGCCCATTTGTCTATACGTCCGGTGGCTTCTCTGTTTTGTATGATGTCTCGGAGAGGTGCTGAACTGACAACAGTGATGGAATGTTCCTGGAAGTGGTGCTTCAGCTTTTGACTGGCCATGAAGACTCCCAAGACTATCTTTTGCCAATGAGGGTAGCGGTGTTTGGATATTGAGAGCAACTCGCTAACATACTAGGCGGGACGCTGGACGAGGTGTTCTTTACCCTCTTTCTTTCGTTCAACCACTATGGCAGTGTTGCCGGACTTACTATTTGCAGCAAAGTATAGTAGCATCGGTTCTTTTAGTTTAGGAGCCGCAAATATTGGAGCCTGAGATAACTGTAGTTTAGAGCCTCTAGGGCTTTGTCAGCTGCTTGGACCCAGACAAACGTATATGTTTTCTTGAAGAGTCGGTAAAGGGGGATATATTTCTCACCAAGCCGGCTTATAAAGAGGCTAAGGGCAGCAATGCACCCGGTGATTTTTTGAACCCACTGAATGGAGGTCGGCTTTGAGAGAGACATGATGGCATTTATCTTCTTCGGGTTTTCTTCGATTCCTCTTTCAGATATAATGTACCCTAAGATTTTTTCGGCCGGCACTCCGAAGGTGGATTTGGTCGGGTATAGCTTCATCTGTAAGGTACAAAGGTTTGCGAAAGTTTCCTTCAAGTCGTCGATCAGGGAGTCGGCCTTCTCGGTCTTGATGACTGTGACACCCTAGATTTTGGAACTTTATTTTTCCAAAAACTTTTCAGATTTATTTCTGGATTTGCGATTGGATTTGATTTTGTTCACCTCGTTGGACTTGAAACTTGAGCATATTTTCTTTCCATGCTCAAGTGGCCCTTGAATCCAAGCCTTTCCTCTAGAAAAATTCATTTGTTTGTGGGGGCAGAATGGAGCTTTGTGAAGGGAGTGCCATTTCACTTGATCCATTGCTGACGAAACTTTTTGTGCAATCTCATATGATCATATGATTGATCTCCACCAAATTACAAAACCATTTGATTAGCCAAACTCCCGAAATAAATTCCCAAAGTTTGGATGCAGCAAGGGGGCATTGTGAAGCAAGTGCATGATAGGGGATCCCATTTGCCTTGAAATTTTTTGAGCATGATCCTACCACCAAATGACCCCACCAAACCAGAATTGAGCCAAACCCAATCACCCATGTGTGTGCATTGTCATGTTTCAGTTTCTGGTCATGGGCCACACTGTGAAGCAAGTGCTAGCTATGTGTGTCCAATGGCTATGAAATTTTATACACATGTGCACCATGTCAAATAACCAAGCTACACCAATTTTCAGCCAATTCCAATTATCCTATGTGATGCTAGCCTCACCAACACCATTCTGACCTACTTGGTGCTTTACAAAGGAAGTACCAAAAATATTGCTCCAAATGATGTTAAACTTGGCATACATACTCATCCTAATGTATGATTGAGCTCTGCAAAATATCATGCTTAGGGGAGCTATGTACAAGCCATGCCACATTACAAACACCTTCTGCCTCATGATGCCATTTACAAAGCAAGTACCATTTACATTGCTTTGTTTGAGCCCAAACTCCATAGGAGCCTAGTCCCTTGTACCATAAACCCTAGAGATATATTGGTCCTATCCAAATCATCCCCATGTGAGCGTTGCTTCTGCTCCAAGTTTGCTGCATCAAACTGTTGATTGAGATAGAGATCACCACAGTGCATCTATTGACCATCCAGTTGTACCCACATGATCAGCACTCGAAGGACTTCACTGTGGACAACTTTGGTCATGATAGAACTCCCCCAGTTGCACCCTCCCCTTTGGTGGCCATGCTCTTGGACGCACACGGCGTGCTCTGGCCACGCTCCGCGCGTGCCCGTCACGTCCACCTCGTGCTAGAGAGCTCCCCTGTCCTCTTCTCCTTGTCCTGTCGCGCCGCACGCCTTTGTGCAGCCGCGTGCTCCACGTGCCGCCTCTGGAACCTCCTCAACGCCGCTCGTGGTCGCCAGCTCACCCCGTACGCCATGGCCGCCGTCCTGTTGTCGTGGCCCGAGCTCGGAATCGGCCTCCCCCTATTTAAACCGCGCACCCCGAGCTCCAGCAGCACCCCAACAGGTCCCTACCTCTCCTAGCCCACTGCCCCTCTTTCAATTTTTCGCCGGAGTCCTCCCACTGCCTCCATTGCCGCCACGACCATCTCCCTCTCCCCGGCCGAATTCGCACGACCTAGTGCTTCCCCCACCCCCCACTTCGTCGCAGAAGCCGCCACGGACGATTGCGACTCCTCCGCCTTGCTCCTTCCAGCCGGGAGCACCGCCGGCCCCGAGCTCGGCCGCCCAGCTCCCCTCTGCCGACACGCCCCGCCGTGCGGGCCGTCGCTGCTGGCCGCCCCCGCGTGGCGCTGCCACCGCCAGCGGCCGCGCCCTGAGGGCCGCGCCCGAGTGGTCCCTCGGCGAGTCCCGGCTCCGGCCACGAGGCGACGGGCACTGGCCTCGGCGCTCCTCTGCGTCGGGCCAGAGGTTGGAGACGAGAGAAACAGGAGAGGAGAGAGAGGAGAGGCTGCTAGGCGGGCCCCTTCCGTCAGCAGCCCGAGCTCGTTTCCTTCTTGTGGAGGCGCTTTCCCTCCGAATACGTTTTCCTGCGCGGAAAGCGTACTTTGTCCTTCCTCGGCCAGAAAGACGCTTCCTCTACACTGAAAGCATATTTTCCCTTCAAGCAGCCCAGAGTACGCTTTCTCTGTTTGAAAGCGCATTCCCACCTAAAACAGCCCCGGATACCGTTTCGTTGATATCTCCGCGACCGTAAGTCCAAACGGGTTGATTCTTTTTGTGTTGTTTTCGTATCGATCTCTTCTTAAGTTTGGCATAGGTTTAATGCCATGATCTTATGTTGTTATTTTCTGGTCAAACAAAAGATGATGTTTGACTTTTTTGCCGTGCCTTTTTATGAAATGTTTTGCAGGGTTTTGATTGTGTTGAAGATCCGGGAGTATTTCACACTCCTCTAGTGAAAGGCAAGCCACAATACCCTTTGCACCTTTGCAAAGCTTTGACGTGCTTCTAAAACTGCTTTACAATGATGTGCTTATATCTGTGATCCTGATCATGTTGCCATTCTATGCTTGATGATATCGTTGCCATGCTGTCATTGAATATGCTATTGCTATGCTATGTGTTGCCATGTTACACTCATGCTATGCCTTGATCATATCATTGCCATGTTATGTCATGAACCATCGTAACCACCACATACTAACACCATGTCAAGTTGATCATGTTATACTATGCTAGTTCATGTTATGCCTGAGTTATGCTTAACTGCATTCATAATGTTGCCATGTTAAATAACTTAATCTTTGTAACACGGATAAGTTCACCAACTAAAAATGTGTTTGATCATATCTGAAACTGTCATGTTAATATGCTATGCATTGTTATGATCTGATACTCATGTTGCACCTGATACTTGTGTTCGCTGTTGGAGATATGCTTCGTGACAAGTTGATCATGTGCCACCGAACCGGACTTATCCATGCAGCCACATTTTCTTGTATGGGCGGTCCTTGATTCGGTCTGCCGGTGGGTCCTCTTACTTGTATCACCAAGTAGGGGGGCTACCGCACGCGCTGCCCTGATCAGGCAGGCGGCGGTAGTCCTGACAGCCAGTGTTTTTATGAGCTCAGTCCCCGTTGGGACAGTATTTGCCACAAGGTGGCCGAGTGGTTCTGGTGGTAACGTGGACACCTAACCACAGGGCTACCCAAGACGGAATGTCGGTGATGCGGTAAGAGGGACACTCGGTAGTATCGGTCTCGTTGGAGATGTCCTAGTCCACTCCTGTGGTGCGAGTTCCAAGGATCCTGTGGGACAAGTACCGAGATGCTGGATGGAGGAGGAACTCCATAATGTGGGTAATGTGCACAAACTCTGCAGAGTCAAAATCCATTCGAATAGCCGAGTCCTCGGTCATGGGACACAGTTCGTACTAGGTCACACCATATGATCAACTTGAGTACGGTGGCAAGTTTGTGGTAAGTGGATGGTTATACGATAAGTGGATTGGTTGGGTGGTAACGAAGGACACCTAACCCGTTGAATGGTCGTGCGATGACCCGTTCGGTCATGCGACGACCCGTGGAAGTGAATGGTCACGAGGTGACCCGGTGCTTGAGTCTATAAGGACTCCGAGGTAAGCCACGTGATCGTGCAACGATCATGTGGGGTACATCGTGTGTGCATTAGACTTAATGTTGTTAATATGCTTGATGATTATATGCTTGCATGATATTGTTGCTCACCTGTTTAATTCACTAATATACTTTAACCTGTTGCCATGTTATTGTTTTGCCTTGTTGCATGGTTGTTGTGAGCTTGCAAGTACATTCAATGTACTGACCTGGCGTGTTATGCCAGATTTGCAGGACGTGCTTTGGATGCATAGGACGAAGTTCCCGGTGTTCGAGAGCTAGGAGGTGTCCCAGCCAGTGTCCCTGTGGATTGGTGTTCGTCATCGCCGTTATTATTCCGCTGCCGTCGATATTCCGCTGCTAGAGTTATGCTGCTGGTTGGTGTAGAGCTGAGGCTAGCCTGAGGAGCAAGCTGTGTCTCCGCTAGCGTTGTAATAGGCCTCGTGTACCCCTATCTTCGGTAATAGAAAGATGTTCAGTTCTATATCAATCAGTGCCGTGCTCCAGAGACTTGATCTCTGGGCTGGTGCACGGGGCGTTCCGGTCCTCTGAGCCGGGGTGCCACAACGGTTTGTATCAGAGCCAGGTTTGGCTGTAGGACCCGCTAGCCCGCGCGAACGTTAGAAGGACGTTAGATTGAAGTTAGAGCTAGAGTATAGCTTGCTTGTGTGATGCTATTGCCTGTTGCATTTGTTTGTTGCATATAGACACTATGTTTTCGCTAATGATCTGATCTGACGAGTGTAGATGGCGAAATACCCGGTGGGCTACATAGGATCCTCCTGCCACCCCCGGCAACCCGCCGTCAGATCAGAATGCCTGAGTTTCGCGTAGTCCGTGATGCATGAGTAGTAGTGTTGCATGTTGCCTGTTGCATGTTGATGTGTGTAGCAATAAGTTGAGATCTTGCGTGTGATCTCAGTGCTTGTTCAGTGTTGTTGTTCTTGCTTAATTCTCGTTGTTGGTTCATTGTTCCTCGGCAGTTACTAACTCTGTTTTGGCAGGTGTTAGATGAATTGGATGGACCCTTGCTTGTTGTTCTTCGATATTGGCACCACGTCTGGTTTTGAGCTGATGCATCGTCGGCCGTCCGGAGTGGATGCCTGTTTTACATTTCTCTTTTCAACAACCGACCGGTGTTCTGAGTTTATTTTCGGCCGTCTCGGGTAGTTGTTGAGTTTCTTTTCACAGTGGAGACCCTATGCTCTGAGATGTTTTCTCGGCCGTCTTAGGGGACCCCTGCATTCTTTTTATCAACATTGGCTCATGCTCTGAGCTGATTTCGGTCGGCCGTCGTGAGCAATGCTTGAACTATTCCAGTACAAGTCCCAGATCTGAGTTGTAAAGACCGTTCTGGTGGCTATTGGGTTATTCGCTGTTTCCTTTGCAAGGAGTCCGGATAATCATCGACCACCGCTAAAGCTGATGAAGTAGCAAACCGCTTCTCGTTTGCTTTTGCCCCGTTGTTCTCTTTGTTGCTTCTTCGTTTGGTTCTTTGGTGTCACTTTCTCCGCCCCGATGAAAAGTTGCTCATAACCCCGCATACCTCGAAGAACCAGTGCAATACCGCAGAGCAGCGTGAAGAAACCAAGTCAAGGACCCACACCAGCTTGCTGCAGAAGTGTTCAACCCCATATGAGTTCTTCCTGAATGAACCAAGTCAGAATTTTTCCGGTGGATGTTACAGTTAGGAAGATTCTATCAGTGGAAGACCGCAAAGGATTAAGGAAATCAACCAGACAGGAATGACGCATACCCGGTCGCATCTCACCCATTTTGCTCAAGTCTGAATCATGCGGCAACCATCAGGCCTGCATTTCTTCTGTAACCAGAACAGCCTGAAGACTCAGACAGTTAAAGGCTGCAATGATGCGGGAAGTCAGTAAGTCAAACCGGACTTTTAACCAGATGCGTTGGAAGCAAGTGGCTCACGAATGGATGATACCCAAGCTATCCATTGAGTCCCGTCTACATCGACTACGACAGCCGCAGAGATTCATGCAAAGATAAGCAAAGACTGTGACCCACGAGGCAGATGCACCCAAGGCAAGACAAATACCAGCTACAGTCCTATGCAATACAAATTAATTCAGTATATTCCGGAAGGTGGCCAAGACATATCATGAAGCCCAGATGATCGGAAGAATGTTTCCCCCTCATCCGCCGGCAGTCAGAAGCCTGTCAGGCACCGTGGTCAGATTTTCCTCCACGTCATTGAGGGAAAGCTTCGGACAGAAGGAACCTCAGCCTTCCGTGACAAGGTACCCGGTACAGCCGACTTGTACAGTGTATCAGCCTTCCTCAGTACGCTACCGGGATATCTTCTCAGCCAAGATAGTTAGCCTTCCTCCACAAGCCACCGACAGAAGCTTACAGTGCAAGACACTTGATCGTGCTCGGTACGCCACAGGGATGGACTCCAGCACAAGCCGCTCGGTCGTCTAAAGTGAATTGCCGCAAAAACTTCCAGCAGAAGGAACCGATGTATCCACAGTATAAAGAGGAAAACTTCTAGGACAAGACAACCCATCTTCGTCAGTAAGTTATTAAGAAAGATTCCAAGTCAAGGCACCCAGCCTTATTCAGCAAGCTATCGAGGCAGCTTCCCGTGTACGACACCCTGCTTTCCTCGATACGCCACCGGAGCAAGCTTCTGGGGTACGGTACCCAACCTTCCCCAGCAAGCTACCCCAAGCTTCGCGGACAAGATACCAGTCTTCCTCGATGCGTCATAATACCTGCAACAGTATTGTCAGAAATTCAGCCATGCAGGATAGTGAAGACTTCAGTATCGTCAGGACCCGCATATGGTTATGGGTATTCTTATCAAGTATGAAAGCTACCCCTGTGTGGACACCACCATGCTCGTAATCAAGGAAGAGTTATGCATATGAACGACAGTGAAGAACCGCAACTCTCGGGAAACAAGTCAGCAGAAGAGGCGGACACACCTCTCAGCCTGGAAGCAAGACTGACAAAGTCATGAAGAAACACAATGAAGAAAGGAAGCAAGGAGCATTGAATCCTGCTCCCGTCATGAAGGTCAGCTCCTCACGACCGACAAGGCCTCGAAGCAGAATAATCTGGAGACCCCGTTCATTACAACCAAGGTTATCAGGATGACACAAGAAACAAAAGGCGATGGTAACCTGTCTATCTCAAAGATTGCGGCAGAACAATAAGAAGTTATGCAACAAGGAAAGAACCCTGACTAAAGAAAATCCAGTACAAGAAAGGTGATTGCCGCAGAGGCAAGACCCAGCGCAAACATCCATGGTAGGTGTCAAACCTTGCTGCAATCCGAGCAAGCGCGACACCTTGCAAGTTGTCAAAGGTACACAACTCTTGCAAGCCGACGGGTTAGGCAGAATGAATCGCATGGGCCTCAAGTCAAATTTGCTGCGATCAGTTGAATTCATATGGACCACCGTGGTTGTCTACCACAAAGAGAGCTCATTCACTGTGGGTCAAGGACCGTGTACCGATCCAATTAGCCTGAGCAGTTACTCAAGTTCAGAATCGTCCGTCTTGCCGAGATACCCCAGTCTGCTCCAGTAAAGGTCACCCGCTCAACTCGGCATTTCAAATACAAGAACCGGATTGAACCATCTCATGAACCATCGCCACCCGGATAGGGCCACCTGTCAGGAAAAACTCATCATAAGTGAATGTCCAGAATTTGCGCCCCGCTCCGAATCCGCGAGTACGATGGAGATGCCCAAAAGAAATGCGAGGCAACCCCACGTGCCGTCAGTCAAGGTCCCGATAGTAATTATTCTGAGATACCAACCACCGATGAAGGCCAACACAAAGATTCAAGACCGTACCACGAGTAAAACCCGAGGTACCCTAAACACAGCATGGGTATCGTCAGCATTCAGCCGATGACGAGACATTCCGTTACCATACAAGTCAGGAGATATGAGGATTGAAATCAGCAGGAAAGGATGTGAGGTATCAAGGAAGAACAATTTGTCAGAGCTACAGATCGGGTGAAGTAAACCCCCTCAGCAGAGATATATTGGATGCTACCATGGGAACAGTATGAGGTATAAAGGAAATACTGAGAAGCAGCAAGTTTCCGAAGGACGGTAAGTTTGCGATGGTTCCCTGAGCAACCAAATCTCGAGGACGAGATTTTTCTAAGGGGGGTAGGTTTGTGACACCCTGGATTTTGGAACTTTCTTTTTCCAAAAACTTTTCGGATTTATTTCTGGATTTGCGATTGGATTTGATTTTGATCACCTCGTTGGACTTGAAAATTGAGCATATTTTCTTTCCTTGCTCAAGTGGCCCTTGAATCCAAGCCTTTCCATTGCCATTTCATTGATCCACCTCATCCAAGCCACCATTTTATTCTAGCCATATATTCCTTTTTCCAATAAAAGGGATATTCCAATTATTTGAGGTTTGTGAAGCAACCACTATTTATATTGCTCCATAAATCCCAAATAATTCCCACATGTAATTTATGTCATATCTTGCCAAATTCTCCAAAAACATTTCATAGCCGAAGTGGATTTTTCCTCTAGAAAACTTCATTTGTCTGTGGGGGCAGAATGGAGCTTTGTGAAGGGAGTGCCATTTCTCTTGATCCATTGCTGATGAAACATTTTGTGCAATCTCATATGATCATATGATTGATCTCCACAAAATTACACCACCATTTGATTAACCAAACTCCCAAAATAAATTCCCAAAGTTTGGATGCAGCAAGGGGGCATTGTGAAGCAAGTGCATCATAGGGGATCCGATTTGCCTTGAAACTTTTTGAGCATGATCCTACCACCAAATGACCCCACCAAACCAGAATGAGCCAAACCCAATCACCCATGTTTGTGCATTGTCATGTTTCAGTTTCTGGTCAGTGGGCCACATTGTGAAGCAAGTGCTAGCTATGTGTGTCCAATGGCTATGAAATTTTATACACATGTGCACCATGCCAAATAACCAAGCTACACCAATTTTCAGCCAATTCCAATAATGCTATGTGATGCTATCCTCACCAACACCATTCTGACCTACTTGGTGCTTTACAAAGGAAGTACCAAAAATATTGCTCCAAATGATGTTAAACTTGGCATACATACTCATCCTAATGTATGATTGAGCTCTGAAAAATATCATGCTTAGGGGAGCTATGTACAAGCCATGCCACATTACAAACACCTTCTGCCTCATGATGCCATTTACAAAGGACGTACCATTTACATTGCTTTGTTTGAGCCCAAACTCCACAGGAGCCTAGTCCCTTGTACCCTAAACCCTGGAGACATCTTTGTCCTATCCAAATCAACCCCATGTGAGCGTTGCTTCTGCTCCGAGTTTGCTGCATCAAACTATTGATTGAGATAGAGATCACCACAGTGCATCTATTGACCATCCAGCTGTACTCATGTGATCAGCACTCGAAGGACTTCACTGTGGACAAATTTTGCCACGATAGAACTCCCCCAGTTGCACCCTCCCCTTTGGTGGCCATGCTCTTGGACGCACACGGCGTGCTCTGGCAGCGCTCCGCGCGTGCCCGTCACGTCCACCTCGTGCTACAGAGCTCACCTGTCCTCTTCTCCGTGTCCTGCCACGCCGCACGGCTTTGTGCATCCGCGTGCTCCACGTGCTGCCTCTAGAACCTCCCCGACGCAGCTCGTGGTCGCCAGCTCACCCCGCACGCCATGGCCGCCGTTCTGTTGTCATGGCCCGAGCTCGGAATCGGCCTCCCCCCTATTTAAGCCGCGCACCCCGAGCTCCAGCAGCACCCCAACAGCTCCCCACCTCTCCTAGCCCACTGCCCCTCTTTCAATTTTTCGCCGGAGTCCTCCCACTGCCTCCATTGCCGCCACGGCCATCTCCCTCTCCCCGGCCGAATTCGCACGACCTGGTGCTTCCCCCACCTCCCACTCCGCCGCAGAAGCCGCCACGGACGACCGCGACTCCTCCGCCTTGCTCCTTCCAGCCGGGAGCACCGCTGGCCCCGAGCTCGGCCGCCCAGCTCCCCTCTGCCACCACGCCCAGCCGTGCGGGCCGTCGCTGCTGGCGCCCCCGCGTGGCGCTGCCCCCGCCAGCGGCCGCGCCCTGAGGGACGCACCGAGTGGCCCCTCGGCGAGTCCCTGCTCTGGCCACGAGGCGACGGGCACTGGCCTCCGCGCTCCTCTGCGTCGGGCCAGAGGTTGGAGACGAGAGAAACAGGGGAGGAGAGAGAGGAGAGGCTACCAGAGGGCCCACTTCCATCAGCAGCCCGAGCCCGTTTCCTTCTTGTGGAGACGCTTTCCCTCCGAATACGTTTTCCTGCGCGGAAAGTGTACTTTGTCCTTCCTCGGCCAGAAAGTCGCTTCCTCTACACTGAAAGTGTATTTTCCCTTCAAGCAGCCCAGAGTACGCTTTCTCTTTTTGAAAGCGCATTCCCACCTAAAACAGCCCCCGATACCGTTTCGTTGATATCTCCGCAACCGTAAGTCCAAACGGGTTGATTATTTTTGCGTTGTTTTCGTATCGAGCTCCTCTTCAGTTTGGCATAGGTTTCATGACATGATTTTATGTTGTTATTTGCTGGTCAAACAAAAGATGATGTTTGAATTTTTCTCCGTGCCTTTTTATGAAATGTTTTGCAGGGTTTTGCTTGTGTTGAAGATCCGCGAGTATTTCACTCCTCTGGTGAAAGGCAAGCCACAATACCCTTTGCACCTTTGCAAAGCTTTGACGTGCTTCTAAAACTGCTTTACAATGATCTGCTTATATCTGTGATCCTGATCATGTTGCCATTCTATGCTTGATGATATCGTTGCCATGCTGTCATTGAATATGCTATTGCTATGCTATGTGTTGCCATGTTACATTCATGCTATGCCTTGATCATATCATTGCCATGTTATGTCATGAACCATCGTAACCACCACATACTAACACCATGTCAAGTTGATCATGTTATATCTATGCTAGTTCATGCTATGCCTGAGTTATGCTTAACCGCATTCATAATGTTGCCATGTTAAATAACTTAATCTTTGTAACACGGATAAGTTCACCAACTAAAAATGTGTTTGATCATATCTGAAACTGTCATGTTAATATGCTATGCATTGTTATGATCTGATACTCATGTTGCACCTGATACTTGTGTTCGCTGTTGGAGATATGCTTCGTGACAAGTTGATCAGGTGCCATCGAACCGGACTTATCCGTGCAGCCACATTTGCTTGTATGGGAGGGCCTTGATTCGGTCTGCCGGTGGGTCCTCTTACTTGTATCACCAAGTAGGGGGGGCTACCGCACGCGCTGCCTTGATCAGGAAGGCGGCGGTAGTCCTGACAGCCAGTGTTGTTATGAGCTCAGTCCCCGTTGGGACAGTATTTGCCACAAGGTGGCCGAGTGGTTCTGGTGGTAACGTGGACACCTAACCACAGGGCTACCCAAGACGGAATGTCGGTGATGCGGTAAGAGGGACACTCGGTAGTATCGGTCTCGTTGGAGATGTCCTAGTCCACTCCTGCGGTGCGAGTTCCAAGGATCATGTGGGACAAGTACCGGGGTGCTGGATGGAGGAGGAACTCCATAATGTGGGTAACGTGCACAAACTCTGCAGAGTCAAAATCTATTCGAATAGCCGCGTCCTCGGTCATGGGACACAGTTCGTACTAGGTCACACCATATGATCAACTTGAGTACGGTGGCAAGTTTGTGGTAAGTGGATGGTTATACGATAAGTGGATTGGTTGGGTGGTAACGAAGGACACCTAACCCGTTCAATGGTCATGCGATGACCCGTTCGGTCATGCGACGACCCGTGGAAGTGAATGGTCATGAGGTGACCCGGTGCTTGAGTCTATAAGGACTCCGAGGTAAGCCACGTGATCGTTCGACGATCATGTGGAGTACATTGTGTGTGCATTAGACTTAATGTTGTTAATATGCTTGATGATTATATGCTTGCATGATATTGTTGCGCACCTGTTTAATTCACTAATATACTTTAACCTGTTGCCATGTTATTGTTTTGCCTTGTTGCATGGTTGTTGTGAGCTTGCAAGTACATTCAATGTACTGACCTGGCGTATTATGCCAGATTTGCAGGACGTGCTTTGGATGCGTAGGACGACGTTCCCGGTGTTCGTGAGCTAGGACGTGTCCCAGCCAGTGTCCCTGTGGATTGGTGTTCGTCATCGCCGTTATTGTTCCGCTGCCGTCGATATTCCGCTGCTAGAGTTATGCTGCTGGTTGGTGTAGACCTGAGGCTAGCCTGAGGAGCAAGCTGTGTCTCCGCTAGCGTTGTAATAGGCCTCGTGTACCCCTATCTTCGGTAATAGAAAGATGTTCAGTTCTATATCAATCAGTGCCGTGCTCCAGAGACTTGATCTCTGGGCTGGTGCACGGGGCGTTCCGGTCCTCTGAGCCGGGGTGCCACAATGACTATATCGTCGACGTATGCGTGCACATTACGTCCGATCTGCTCCTTGAGACAATTCTGGACGGTGCACTGATAGGTTTTCCGTGCGTTCTTCAGGCAAAAATGCATGGATGTATAGCAGAATGCACAAAAGGGTGTGATGAAGGATGTCTTTTCCTGATCTGCGATGGCTATCTTTATCGGATGATAGCCGGAATATGCGTCAAGAAAGCATAGGAGCTCGCATCCTACAGTGAAGTCGATTATTTGGTTTATAAGGGGTAAGGCGAAGGGGTCTTTGGGACACACCTTGTTCAGATCTGTATAGTCGACACACATGCATAAAGACGAGGACTGGGTTAGCTAACCATTCAGGGTGGAATACTTCAACGATGAACCCAGCAGCTGGGAGCCGAGCTATCTCTTCCCCCATAGCTTCTCTTCTCTCGTTGTTAAAATGGCAGAGGAATTGTTTGACTGGCTTCATTTTTGGATCGGTATTAAGGTGGTGCTCAACGAGTTCCCTTGGGACACCCGGCATGTCAGAAGGTTTCCATGCGAAGATGTCCCAGTTCTCACGGATGAACTCTATGAGCGCACTTTCCTATTTGTCGGATAGATCCGTCCCAATGATGAACTGCTTGGACGCGTCTCTAGGGACAAAGTCGACTTTATTGGTGTCCTCCGACGGCTAAAATTTTGGGTAGGATTCAGGAGTCGATTTCTTGAGTAAGGTGGGATCAGCCGGGTCTACTCTTTTTTGGTAGATGTCGAGGCCTAGCTGAGCGCATGTTGTTTTTTGCGTATGCAACATCATCCTTCTCGCAGGCGATGGCGATCCCCCAGCTCCCTTCTACTGTTAACATGTCGTGAGGACCCGACATCTTGAGTTTGAGATAAACATAGCATGGGTGTGCCATGAACTTGGCATAAGTCGGCCTCCAGAACAATGCGTGGTAGGGGCTTCTAAAATAAACCACCTCGAAGGGTAGTATTTATGATCTGAAGTTTGAGGGGTTTTCAAAGGACACCCCGAGGTATATTTTGCCTACCGGGTGAGCCGATTTCCCTGGAACGATCCATGGAAAACCGTGAATGAGGGTTGTAACTTCTTCTAGGTCAATCTCATCTTCTGGAAGGTTTTAAGATAGAGTATGTTGATGCTTCTCCCTCCGTCCATGAGTACTTTGTCCAGGGTGTATCCGTAAACCTGAGGTGCTACCAGCAAGGCTAGGGAACCTGGGCAATCCACGCGTGGTGGGTGGTCATCTCTGCTCTAGGTTATTATTTGTTCTGACCACTTGAGCCATCTGGGGATAGCCGGCATGGTTGAAGCTGTCAGGTTTGTTGCACATTGAGTGTTCTTTCTCACCGTGCGGTAGTTGTTGGTGGTGAAGACATGATACGAGGTGACATGGGTGAGCTCCTTGGGATGCTCCTGGTAGCCGTGGTTGATCGTGCCTCCACCTTTGAGGTTTAGGTCTGTGCTGATGAAATTCTCTGGGTCGGATTCATCCGGGGTCTCGAAGGGGCTCTCCGGCCCCGGAGTTCCTCGGGGGAGACCGATCAGAGCATGTGTGCCGTCTACTGAGGGTTGTTCTGTGTCATCGATTGTGCGGACACGAACCGGCCCAAGCACAGATCACTCGGCTTGGTTGATGGAGAGGAGGACTAATCTGACAGGGAACTCATAGCTGAGAACTGCTTACAGATCCTCGGCAGCGATGTTGGTGTAGAGCTTGTCGTGTCGATGTATGGTCGCCAGGTCGATCGCGATGGTTTCCACTCCATGGCGAACTTCCTCCTGGACCTCAACACTCTTGTGCGTAGGCCCCACAATGGGCACCAACTATCGTGTTAAAATCATGCCAGATGTCCTCATAGGAGAAATTAATGTGGGCCTTTGCTAGGAGTGGATACGAGGAGGAAGAGTCGATCGGGAGAGAGAGAGACACGGGGAATCAATCAGGTTCGGCCCCTAGATGAGGTAAAGACCTACTCCTGCTTTTCTGTATTTTTGGTGGAGACCTCGATTACAAGGGCGCTAGTTATTGTCCGTGTCTCGAGAACTATCTAAATGATTCTCCCCTTGGACGTCCCGGGACCTTGACTTATATACACGTCGGGTCCTAGGTTTACAACGAGTCCGACTATAGCACTAGGTGGAGTCCTATTCTATCTCATGGTGGCTATCTTATCCTCCAAGGTGGATCGACACCTTCCTTTGCCTTCGGTCTTTGTCTTGTAATGTGACTCGGCTTATTGGCCGAGTCTCCTCTCGGCCTTCACTTCTAACGAGGCGGCCCGTTTGATGACTCTCTTCGTCTTGTGCATAGAGGCCTTCTTGTTAATTCTGCCGGGTTTCTAAATAATCCCCCCGACAGTACAGGTAATGGTACATAATCTTGCCAACGGGAGGCGCCCGCCACTGTGCTAGGGAGCACTGCAGCTATTGTCGATTTGAGGGAAGATGGCAAACCACGGGGATTTGAATGTGGTTCCCGAGTCACCGACATGACGGTCTTATGGCCCGCATTACGGGGTGTCTAGCTACCGAGAGGGAAGGTTACGCGGTTTCGAGCTAGAACGGGCGCATCATCAGTTGCACTATGAGCATACACGTTGATACTTCCCAAACTTATCAATAATTTCTTCTTGTTCCATGCTCTTTTAGGTGACATTGCTATGTGTTTTGCTACACTTTTATACCTTTTTACACATATTTGGACTAACCTACTAACTCAGTGCACCCAGTGCTAGTTTTTGTCTGCTGATGTCTGTGAATTGCGACATTTACCCAGATTTACAGATCGCAAAAAAATCCAAGAAAATTATATAAAAAATCTGTGCATCGAAAGACTCCAGAAGCCAGGTGGCGCGGACCCACCCTGGCCGCGCTAGGAGGGCGCCTGGGCGGGGGCCACCTCCCCTGGTGCCCCCCTTCGGCCTATATTTACACCCCGTTCCAGAAACCCTCGGGAGGAACCCCGCATCACGATTTTCACCTCTGTTCCGCCGCTGCCTCGCCTCCAATATCGGGAGCACCATCAGACCTCTTCCTGGCACCCTACTGGAGGGAGCATTGACCTCCGGGAGCTTCTCCACCACCATGAGCACTTCCCGGATGTTCCGTGAGTAGTTCCCCTTGGACCATGGGTCCATGACCAGTAGCTATGTGATGTATTATCTCCAATCTTGTGCTTCAATTCTTAGCCCTTGTGAGCTGCCCCTACATGATCAAGGCATCTTTGTAATTTTCCTGATGTTGCTATGCTGTGTTTGCTGGGATCGGATGGATTATGAGATTATGTTCATATTGTGATGAGTTATATATTTTTTTCTCCTTTTATAGATTGTTCTTGAGTAATTCTTGCATGTTCTCCGTTGCTTTTTATTTCTTTGGCCAATTAGTAGATAGTAACTCCAAGAGGGAGCGTTTATGATTGATTGTGGGTTCATGCCCCCTGATGTCTAGCTTGAGTGAGAGAAACATGAGACTAGGGGATGTGTTGTTGCCACCAGGGAGAAAACAATGGTGCTTGTAACCACGGTTGCAAGGTTTGTTTACCTTACGCAAAGTTTGGTAATGCAGTTGTCTATTGCTTTGGGTTTACACTTTGGGTGGGGCTCTCAACTTAATACTAGCGAGATGTTCTGGATAGATATCTCAAGGTGGATGATTAGTGAGTAGATGCTTTTGGATTACGGTCTACTTGTCTTGGCGTACTGCCCATACTTTTGAGCCTCTAACTTTCTTTGCAGCATAATTAGCATTGCAGTGCATTTATAATTCTGTCAATTGCCCAGCTGTAATTTGTTCACCCAGCTTAGCTATTTTATCGTCTTTTGGGAGAGAGACATCACAAGTGAACATCATGGGGCCCCAGTACATATTTCCACCACTGTTTACACCTCCACTATTTACTGCTTTATTTCCTTTTCACCCCAGACTAGTGAACATCGTTGTGCAGGTCCAGGTTAAGGAAGCAATATCATTCAAACGACACGTTTCTCACTTCACCACCTACTTGTCGACCATGGAGTCCTCCTGGATTCGATAAACCTTACAGTCCTCGTGTAAGGGAAATTTTCTGCTACGCTACATCTCAACCTTCCACTTGGGGTAGCCAACGAGGAGCACTACTTCGGTACCATCAAGTATAATTTCCGGCGTCGTTGCCGGGGACTCCGATCTTCAAGATAGGGGAGTGGCATACTTTGTTTTATCTTTGCTGTTAGTCTTGTTAGTTTACCTTTTAGTTTTTATCTTAGTGTCCTTTATCAAAAACCACAAAAAAATAGTTACCTTGCTTTTAGTAGTCATTTCTGTTTAGTCAAGCATGTTAGGACTTAGTGCTTTGAGGGAATCGGAAGTTCTAGATTTCCATCAAAGGGATGGAGAGAATATGAAGAAGGCACGGGACATATTTTCTGATGCACATAGGAGAATTATGCCTTGGATACCTATAATAATTGTGCTTACAAATTTTTATCATGGTATTTTTAAATGGTGTAAACACTCTCTTGATATTATAGCTGAAGGAGATTTCTTAGAGTGTGATGAAGCTAGAGCTCTTGATATTATACATGGTCTATCCAATTACCTTGTTTATGATCATAGTTTTGACACTATTATAGATAGACTTGCTACTATTGAAAAAAGAATGGATGCTCTAGACTTGAGGAAAGTAGAGAAACCCAAGCCCAAGAAGAAAGATATGTTGGAGATAGATAATGAATGGGAGCCTTTTGTTAGAATTAGCATCTCTAACCAAGACTTCCTTTCTTATTGTGATATTGGATCCATGGTTTCTACAATGCCAAAAGTAGTTTATGATTCCTTAAAACTATTAAACATGGACAATTTGTCATCTTATCATGAACATGCTAATGGAGATATTTCTGAGATCAAGGGAAAGGTAAATGATGTCCAAGTTACATTCTTTAAAAGCAGTGCAACAGTTGATTTCTTCATCATGGAGTCAAACCAAGGAAACATAGTGCTTGGAAGGGCTTTCCTCCGAGCAGTTAAAGGCTTCATCGATATAGGAAACGGACACATACACTTACACGGAAAGGCAAGAGGTACGTATCACTTTCCTAAAAGAAATAAGGACGAGCTTGTTGAGGAACCATTTGAAGGTCTTTATAACTCCGACAACTATGATGACTTTTGATTCCTCTTTGTATCATGCCTAGATAAAAGGCATAAAAGAAAGCGCTTGTTGGGAGGCAACCCAAGATATTTTTACTTTCAGTTTTAGTGGTCTTGATGCTTGTTACTACTGTAGCAACATCATTCTATCTTTATTTTCAAGCTTTGTGACAAGTTTTAGCCTCCGATTGCAAGAATGTTCAAAAGTTGTGACACACTGTCTAGAAACAAATTATGTCCCCTTGACAGAAAAATTGGCTATAAATCACCAGATCATCTTTTTGATCTAAATGTTTTTGACAGAGTGCTCCATACAATTGGCTTTCATGCATCTGTTCTAAGTTTTTTTATTTGAGTTGCAGAAGTACCCCGCAAAAATTATTTACTACTGCTAGTCTGTTTTTCACAGATTCTGCCACGTTTTGCGTTTCCTTCGTTTTACAAACCTTGATCTTGATTTTTCCTTGCAAAAACATATTGGAAATCTTGAGAAATAGTAGATCTTCAAGAATATCTTTATTTCCAGTGGAGAAAAAATATTTTAGCATGGGTACTAACCAGTCTAATCAACTTATGATGAGTTTCGTATGAAGGGAGTTTTCAAGTATGCGAAGGGAGATGATGAAAGAAAATTCGGGAGTGTCAAGCGTTCAAGATTGGTGATGCCCCCATGCAACCCCAAGAATTATCCAAGGAGACTCAAGCATCTAAGCTTGGGGATGTCCCCGTGCATCCCCTTCTCCATCAACAATCATCAGTTCGTCCTTCTCCATGCTATATTTTTATCGCTTCATATATTATGTGCTAGACCTGGATCTGCTCACTCTTCAATTTTTAGTTTGTTTTAGTTTTTCTTGCTGTTCACAATGAGTTGGATCCTAGCCTTCATTGTTTGGGGGAGAAACACACTCCACTCCACCGTAGAACACAACATAGGCTTGCATGCTTATCTATCTTTTTGTGTGTGTTCTTTATCTTTTCATAGCTGCTGTCATGCTTAGCTCTTAGTTTTCATGCATATATTTTTAAGAGATTTTGTTTAGGTTTTTCTAGAAACTCTCTTGAGTCTTCATGTTTATCTTGCTTAGAGAGTTGGCTTGTTGCACTGAGTTGTGTGTCTTGCAAGAGTAGGTAATTAAGGTTTCTATTACAAGTGTATTAGTAACATGCAATAGTTTTGAGGTATTTATTAGAGTAATGTTTGGACATCAAGGTTCCAAGAGCTTGAGCCTATTAGTGATAGATGTTGTATTTTGGGCAATCCGTGCTTATTTTCAGAAACTACAAAAATTAGTTGAGAACTCTAGATACTAGATGGATTGCTAACCTCTGGAAGGATTGGAATATATAGAGTACCCTCACGTACTATGGGTGGAGGATGCGCAAGGATAACCAAACCCCATACACTCCTCCTCGGGGTACTCGTATCTTTGTGAACCTCCCGATTAGATAGAGAGTTACCGGTAATAAGTGCATGGGTTCCTTGGACTAATGAGAGTATTCGATTGTTGGCACTTACACCTTCCCATATTTTGCTAGCCTCTTCGGTACCGTGCATTGCCCTTTGTCACCTTGATAGTTGGCGCATATTTCGTCGGTGCATCCAAATTCTTCGCATGGTACGCTCTGTCATCATAAACCTCTTTATATCTTCCTCAAAACAGCCACCATACCTACCTATCAAGGCATTTCCATAGACTTTCCAAGATACATTGTCATGCAACATCCACCATCTCATGACTTGATCTTCATGTCATACATGCTTTTGCTTGATCGAGGAGCCGCATGCTAGTTGGTCTTTGCCCTTATTGTTGCTACATGACGCACTAGGATCATTGCATATCCTGCTACACTGGCAGAGGCATACATTTGCATACATCATGATAGTTTTCATTTTATTATTATTATTGAGTACTTCTTGTAAAGTGTAAAGATCTTCTATATTCTTGTAAAATATAGAGTGTTTCCCTTAAGTGAGGAAAAGATCCCAAAGAGGACAAATTAAAAGATCCCAAAGAGGACAAATGAGAGTTAAATAGAAAGAGCCAAAGAGGCCACAAAAATACAAAAAAGAGAAAAGAGAAAAAGGAAATAAAAAGAGAGAAGGGGGAAACACTATCATTCCTTTTGAAAGATCCACACGTGTACTCCATTGCTATATTTGTACTCCATAGAGATTATCATTCATGCATAACTATGTGGGGACCCTTTCACTATATAACTTGCTTTGCATATTACAAGGATGAGCCTCCTCAAATGAGCTCTAGGTCTTCATGATAAAGCAAGGTGGATGCACCCCACTAGTTCCATTGGAGAGCTTACGTTACCTCATATGTGCATCAATTGCATGGAAATTCCTACTCCTCACATCATATCTATTATTTGGATTTCTCTCGCCTATGATTGTCCTCATTGATGTGAGCCTTTCACACCTTTTTTGTCTTCCTTCTCCGTCATTTCTCTCTTTGCCATCCTAAGTGTCAATGTATCTTGCTCGTGCTCATCCATTGCATGAGTGCTCAAACTCAAAAGGAGAGAATCGGTTTGACTTGTACCTGACTAGTGGTCTGGGGATGAGTCAAAATAAGATCCCGAAGGAGACCAAGTGTGAAACTTTAGTAGATTGAGTTCTCAATTAAATTATATATATATATATATTATTTTTATTCTCTAATCTCATCTCCCATTTCTTGCACGCAAACACCATTTGGAGACATTCGAGTCACGGACAGCGAGAGCTCTTGAAACTTTATGTTTGTACTTTGCTAGAATTAATACTAAGACCCTTGCTTCTTATTATATTGACTTGAATTGCACATCTTACTTGCTTTACTTTGAAGTCCTTATATGTGTGTTAGCATGTCACCACAGAAATTACCTGCGTTATCATTTACCTACTCGAGGACGAGCAGGAATTAAGCTTGGGGATGTTGATACGTCCCAAACGTATCTATAATTTCTGCTTGTTCCATGCACTTTTATATATCATTGCTACATGTTTTGCTACACTTTCATATCATTTTACACATATTTAGACTAACCTACTAATTCAGTGCACCCAGTGCCAGTTTTTGTCTGCTGATGTCTTTAGTTGCAGTGATTTTCCCCAATTTAAAATTCTCCAAAAATTCCAGAAAAATCATAATAAAATCCAGTGTCACGGAAACATCTGGAACCACCGAAGAAGTGTCGGAGGGGGCCCACCCCCTCCTAGGCGGACAGGTGGCGTGGCCCACCTCCTGGCCACGCCTGGGAGGTGGGGACACCCCCTGGTGCCCCCCTTCGGCCTATTTTTACCCCTCGTCCAGGAAACCCTCGAGGAGAACCCCGCATCGCGAAATACCTCTCTGTTCCGCCGCTGCCGCGCTTCCAAGATCGGGAGCACCATAAGACCTCTTCCCTGCATCGTTCCGGAGGGAGGATTGACCTCCGGGTGCTTATCCACCACCATGGACGCTTCCCGGATGTGCCTTGAGTAGTCCCCCTTGGACCATGGGTCCATGACCAGTAGCTATGTGATGTCTTCTCTCCAATATTGTTCTTCAATGTTTAGCCCTTGTGAGCTGCCCTACATGATCAAGGCACCTATGTAATTTTCCTGCTGTTGCTATGCTGTGTTTGCTGGGATCCGATGGATTATGAGATTATGTTCAGATCGTGATGAGTTATATATTTGGTTTACCTTTTATATTTTGTTCTTGAGTAATTCTTTCATGTTCTCCATTGCTTTTTATTGCTTTGGAAAAGTAGTAGATAGTAACTCCAAGAGGGAGCGTTATGCATGACTGTGGGTTCATGCCCCCCGATGTCTAGCTTGAGTGACAGAAACATGAGACTAGGGGATGTGTTGTTGCCACCAGGGAGAAAACAACGGTGCTTGTAACCGCGGTTGCAAGGATTGTTTACCTTACGCATAGCTTGTTAATGCAATCGTTTGTTGCTTTGAGTTTATACTTTGGCTTGGGCTCGCAACTTAATACCAGCGAGATGTTCTGGATAGATATCTCAAGTTGGATGATTAGTGAGTAGATGAAGATGGATTTCGGTCACTTGTCTTGGCGTACTGCCCATACTTTTGAGCCTCTTACTTTCAAGTCGCATAATTAGCATTGCGTTTCATTTATAATTCTGTCAATTGCCCAGATGTAATTTGTTCACCCAACATTAGCTCTTTTTATCGTCTTTTGGGAGAGAGACATCACTAGTGAACATCATGGGACCCTGTCCATATTTCCACCATTGTTTACACCTCCTCTTTATTTAGTGCTTTTACTTTCAATTGCATTTATCACTATTACTATCATTATCTCTTGTGTTTGATCCTTTGTAAACGGCAAGACCGGAGCTATTGACAACCCCTCTGTAATCGTTGGGAGCAAAGTTATTTGTTGTGTGTGCAGGTCCAGGTTAAGGAAGCTATATCATTCAAACGGCGCGTTGCTCGCTTCACCACCTACTTGTCGACCTTGGAGTCCTCCTGGATTCGATAAACCTTACAGTCCTTGTGTAAGGGAAATTTGCTGCTACGCTACATCTCAACCTTCCACTTGGGGTAGCCAATGAGGAGCACTACTTCGGTGACATCATATGCCTGAATTCAGTTGATCTGTGGAATTGTGCGCCGTCCCTTTGGAATCTTCCTAGCATTCGTGAAGTTCAGAATACAAGTGTTGAAAGGCTACTTAACATTTTGGTGACACTATCGGATGTCCAGATATGTATGTTGTTGTTGTTTCTTTGGCGTTGTTGGCATAACAGGAACAAGATTGGGCGCACTAAACCACTACTTTCACTAGAAGTGTCTAAGAGGTTCTGTCAAGATACTTTGTCTCTCTAATTGGAATTAGAGTGAATACTAGTTTTGATCCGGCTAAAGGGACAACAAACATTGTCTATGACATTGTTGTTCCCTCGAAAAATTATACATCTTTAGTTAAGAGAACATCTACATGGGCTCGACCTCCTGAGGGTTGGGTCAAACTAAATACTGATGGGTCTTTGTCGCTTGATGGAAGAGCTAGAGATGGTAGGATTTCGGGGATGATGCATGCGGGCAAAATAATATTTTCATCATGCAGGAATTTTTTTCTTATAGAGATGCAATGCAGGCAGAACTTTGTGCTTGCATGGAGGAATTTTTTTATAGCTTTATAGTGGTATGAGATACAAATTCATTTGGAGTTAAAAAGTTTAAAAAGAACTTTATGATACATTATTCTCCAGTTGAATATACTCAACAATGTGGCTTTTGATAGACCAGTCTTTGGGTCTTTGGTGGCAGAGATTAAATATATATTATCCCTTTGTAAAACTTGTATTAGTTGTATATATAAATCGTAGCCATATTTTGGTTAGTGATTTTTTAGCAAACTTTTCATTATATGGTCCTAGCAAGATCGAGATCGTTATATTGAACAATAAAACATGGCCAACTAGAGAAGAATCCTCCTTGTGAGATACATAGAAGAATTTTTATTCCATTCATATTTATTGCACTCAACCATATATCCACTATGTTATTATAAATAGATATGTTAATGACTGCTCATTGAATATGCAATAAATTGTGAAGTTTTCTCATATATTGACTCTATGCCAGTACAACTTCCTATCAATTATCTCATTCCTCCCAACTCGACTATCTTATGTTAAAATCCAAAATCCTAGAATAGAACATCCATCATTAGTAGGTTTTTCACATCGGTAAATCTATTTGCATTGTGCTTCTTAGTAGGACCACATCCCATGTTATACAAGATGGGTCCATTGTGAATTTGCATGTTCAATTTTGAGCCTTCGTTTTTTGTTCATCCATCACTCAACCATATAAAAACCTTATTGTTATAAATAGATCTTCGGGTGACTGTTTGTTGAATGTGAAACCAATATTTGGAGCACATTCATATATTAACTTCATGCCATTACTACATCCTATCAATTAATCTCTACCCTTCTAACTCAACTATTCTATGTTAAGACCGAGAATCTTAGAACCGTACATCCATTAGTGGGTTTTCAACATCGATAAATCTATAGACACACATGCTTCTTAGTGGGCCTACATCCCATGTTATACGCAATGACTCCAATGTGATTTTAAAAATGTCAGATGATCTGTAAGTCCTTCACTTCTCCTACGATTAAATATTTTTCATGGCATCTCGTTGCAAACTCTATCCCGATTTGGCAGAATAAGAATAAAATGGGTGTTGAAGAATAAGGCATGTGTCTTGTGTGCGATCGAGAACAAGAAGATATATTGCATGCCCTTTGTAGATGCCTAATTCAGTTGATCTGTGGGATTGTATGTCTTCCCTCCGGAATGTACCTAACATTCATGAATTTAGAATACAAGTGTTGAATGGATACTTGATATTTTTGTGACATTATCGGATGTCCTGAGATGTATGTTGCTGCTAGTTATTTGTATTTGTTGGCATGACATGAACATAATTGTGCACAATATACCTACCACAACTTGAGGTGTCGAAGAGGTTCATGTCAAGTTATTTGGTCTCTCTAATTGGAATTAGAGTGAATAATTGTTCTGGTCCGGTTAAAGGGAAAACAAACATTGTACATGGCATTTTTTTTCCCTCAAACTTTCAAACATCTTCAGTTAAGACAATAGCTAAATGGGCTCGACCTCCATATGGTTCGGTCAAACTAAATGGTGATGGATCTTGGTCGCTTGATGGAAGAGTTGGAGTTGGTATGATTCAAAGGGATGATGCAAGCAAAAATATATTTTCACCAAACAGTGATTTTTTTTCTTGTAGAGATGCAATGGAAGCCTCGCTTTGTGCCTGCATAGAGGGCTCGTTTTTAGCTTTGCAATGTGAGTGGTACCGATTCAGTGGTAGTTAGACTGAGTCACAAAGTTCAAAAATAACTCTATGATATATTAATTTCGAGTTGAATATACTCAATGATGTGGCTTCTGATAGACTAGCCTTTGGTTCTTTGGTGGCAGAGATAAAATATATAAAATCTCTACATAACCCTTATATTACTCGTATAAGTCATAGCCAAATCTTGGTTAGTGTTTTCTTAGCAAACTTTGCATGAACTGACAATAGGATAGTTGTCTGGCTGGGTTGAGGTCCTCTAGTAGCAGTTGATCTCTGCAACGTTGATTGTACTCTAATTGTTTTTTTTCGCGAATATGTAAAGCTTGCAGATCATTTCATTGATAGAAGGATTAAAATGAGTATAGTGAAGGATACAACACATGACACGAACATAAGCAGACAGGAACATGGTGCCCGGAGGAAAGAGACAAGTGATGCTCGGGCAGCGCAGACTTTATTCCATTGCTAAACCTGCCAAGACCGAAAAAAGAGCCAATGTCGAACCAACAAGAATTCCAACACCGCAAAGCCAAAACCGGGGACACCGCGAACAAGAAAAATAGTGCATTCAAGAGGGGAAATCATGCCGAGACACCATCGCCATCCGGTCCGGAGGAACCTAACCTAGGGTTTCCCCTGATCTTGAAGAGGGGAACGACTGAGGGCCTAGATAATGCCTCCAAATAAGGAAATGACATGCGTGGGTGTCAAAGAGATTTTTTTGGAAGGTAATTCCCCAAAACCTTAGTTCGAACATGCTGGCGCGGGATAACGCTCCTCGTTGGTTAACCCAAGTGGAAGGTTGGATGTAGCCTAGCAGAAAATTTCCCTTGGCAAAGATACCAAGGTTTGAGTCAGTCCAGTAGGACTCCAAGGTCGACAAGTAGGTGGTAAAGTGAACAATGGCGCCGTTCACAACCATAGGTTTCTTACTTTACCTGGACCTGCACACACAACAGATAACTTTGCTCTCAAGGAGTACAAAGAGGTTTTCAATCTCTCCGGCCTTGTTGTTTACAAAGGATTAAAAGCAAGGATAGATAGTAGTGATAATTGCAACTGAAAGTAAAATCATAAAATAAAGTGGATGTGTAAACATTGGTGGAAATATGGACCGGGGTCCCATGATGTTCACTAGTGATGTCTCTCTCCCAAAAGACGATCAAATAGCTAAGCTGGGTAAACAAATTACAGTTGGGCAATTGACAGAATTATAAACCGCAATGCTAATTATGCTACTGGAAAGCTAGAGGCTCAAAAGTATGGGAAGTACGCCAAGACAAGTAAACCGAAATCCATCTTCACCTACTCACTAATCATCCACCTTGAGATATCTATCTAGAACATCTCGCTGGTATTAAGTTGCGAGCCCCAGCCAAAGTGTAAAATCAAAGCAACAGACTACTGCATTAACAAACTTTGCGTAAGGTAAACAATCATTGCAACCGCGGTTACAAGCACCGTTGTTTCTCCCTGGTGGCAACAGCACATCCCCTACTCTCATGTTGTTGTCACTCAAGCTAGACATCGGGGGGCATGAACCCACAATCATGCATAAACGCTCCCTCTTGGAGTTAATATCTACTACTTGGCCAAAGCAATAAAAGCAACGGAGGACATGCAAGAATTACTCAAGAACAAAAGATAAAAGGTAAACCAAATATATAACTCATCACAATATGAACATAATCTCATAATCCATCGGATCCCAGCAAACACAACATAGCAACAGCAAGAAAATTACATAGATTCCTTGATCATGTAGGGAAGCTCACAAGGGCTAAGAATTGAAGCACAAGATTGAAGAGAAGACATCACATAGCTCGACCCATGGTACGTGAGGGTACTCTATATATTCCAACCCCTCCAGAGGTTAGCGATCCATCTAGTAGCTAGAGCTCTCAACTAATTTTTATAGTTTTAGAAAATAAACACGGATTTCCCAAAATACGACACCTATCACTAATAGTCTCAAGATCTTGGCACCAAAAGTCCAAAAATTAATCAAATCAATACCTCAAAACTATTGCAAGTTACCACTAAACTTGTAATAGCTACCTTAATTACCTACTCATGCAAGACACACAACTCAGTGCAACAAGACCACTCTCTAAACTAGATAAGAATGAAAACTCAAGAGAGTTCTTAAATCAACCTAAATAAAAGCTCTTAAAAAGATAAGCATGAAAACTAAGACATAAGCATGACATCAGCTATAAAAAGATAAGGAACACACAAAAAGATAGATAAGCATGCAAGCCTATGTTGTGTTCTAGGGTGAAGTGGAGTGTGTTTCTCTCCTAAAGAATGAAGGCTAGGATCCAACTTGTTATGAACAGCAATAAAAACTAAACAATCTAAAAAGTAAAGAGTGGGACGCTCCAAGTTTAGCACATAACCTATGAAGTGATAAAAATATAGCATGGAGAAGGACGAACTGATGATTGTTGATGGAGAAGGGGATGCACAAGGGAATCCCACAGATTAGAAGCTTGAGTATCCTTCTATATTTCTTGGGGGTGCATGGGGGCATCCCCAAGCTTGAGCGCTTGACAATCCCGAATCTTCTTTCATCGTCTTGTTTCGCATACTTGAAAACTCCCTTCATACGAAACTCATCATAAGCGGATTAGAGTGATTAGTACGCATGATAGAATAATGTTTATCCACTAGAAATAAAGTTTTTCATGAAGAGCTACTGTTTCTCACGATTTCCAAAAAGTTTTTACAAATAAAAAGCAAGCTTAAGATTTGCAAAACGATGAAAATTCAAAACGTGTCAGAATCTGTGCAAAACAGACCAGCAGGTAATAAATAATTTTTGCGGGGTACTTCTGCAACTCAAATAAAAAACTCAGAACAGACGCATGAAAGATAATTGTATAGAGGATATTGTCATAAAAATTTAGATAAAAAATATGATGTGGTGATTTTTGGCTAATTTTTCCGTCAAGGAGGCAGAATCTGTTTCTGGACAGCATGTCACAACTTTTGAACTTTCTCTCAATCGGAGGCTAAAACTTGGCACAAAGCTTGAAAATAATAAAGATACAATGATGTTTCTATAGTAGTAACAAGAATAGAGACCAGTAAAACTGAAAGTAAAAACATTTTGGGCTGCCTCCCAATAATCGCTTCTTTTATGCCTTTTAGCTAGGCATGAAGATTATTAAAGGTGCTCTCATAAGAGAATAAGAGTTGAAACAAAAGAGAGCATCAAGTAGAAAATATGAAACACATTTAAGTCTAACCCACTTCCTATTCATGTGAAAGTTGTAAAAATTAAATCATGAAAGCACAAAGTAGCAAGCATAGCAAGGTAAATCAAGAACAACTTCAGAAGTTTCATCATAAAGAGAGGTGTTTTTGCAACACGAAAGTTTTTATAACCAAACTTTCCTCTCTCAAAGTAATTTTTAGTAGTATCATGAACAATATCAAGAATATAACTATCACATAAAGCATGTTGTTCATGAACTACAACTACACATGTAAAATTTTCGACACGGTCTTTAGGAACATAAGATAAATGCAACCCATCACATTGAGCCTTAATGAGAGCACAATTCTCCGGAATATAACTTGGAGATTTCAAAAGGATAATAGGACAATCAAGTGTGTGTGCAATGGCAACAATTTCATGCTTAAAATAAGGAACTATAGAAAGTTCATCTTCACAAGCATAATCCATATTGGCATCATGGCCATCAACAAAGCAAGTATCAAGATCTTCAGAAAGGGATGTATCAAGTGAGTCCTCAGAATCATTGGATTCCTCATCATAGCAATAATTATCCTCTTCTTGGGCAGCAAACATATTGTTTTTAAAAACCTCAATATAATCATTGCAAATATAATTCTCAAAGCAATAATCAAGAACCTAAAAGCAACAATCAAAGAAGCAATCTCATAAGCACCCTTAAAAGCAACAAACTCTTCAATCTTTTCAACATCAAAGTAATTGTAAACACATTTAGCATAAGAACATAGGATCTTATTTTTATTAAACTCACATTGGAAAGGAAGGTGTTTACGATGTAGAGCAACAAGTGAAATCATAAATGTGGCAAAAAGATTCAGCATGGCGCGTATAATGATCATGCTCATCCAATGATTTCCCCTCAACCAAGTAAGTTGAGTTTTTAGCGCGAGCACAAATAGATCGAAGACGATCCAAGTGAAAAGTGTCCATCCTACCATATTTGGATGGTTCCACACCCATGGTAACATAGCATCACTAGGCGAAGAGAAACAAAGCAAACAAACCAAAACAAGAAAGAAAACTAGAACAAGGTAATTTTTTTGTGGTTTTTGGTATAAGACTCTAAAAAAACAACTAGAAAGTAAACTAACAAGACTAAAAAGCAAAGGTAAAAGATAGTGCGCAACTCCCCTATCTTGAAGATTCGAGTCCCCGGCAACGGCGCCAAAAATTTACTTGCTGGCGCGGGATAGCGCTCCTCGTTGGTTACCCCAAGTGGAAGGTTGGATGTAGCCTAGCAACAAATTTTCCTTGGAAAAGATACCAAGGTTTGAGTCAGTCCAGTAGGACTCCAAGGTAGACATGTAGGTGGTAAAGTGAACAATGGCGCCGTTAACAGCCCTAGATTGCTTACTTTATCTGGACATGCATACACAACAGATAAATTTCCTCCCAATGACTACAGAGAGGTTGTCAATATCTCTGGCCTTATTTTTTACAAAGGATTAAACGCAAGGGTGGATAGTAGTGATAATTGCAACTGAAAGTAAAAGCAGAAAATAAAGTGGACGTGTAAACAATGGTGGAAATATGGACTGGGGTCCCATGATGTTCACTAGTGATGTCTCTCTCCCAAAAGACGATAAAATAGCTAAGCTGGGTAAACAAATTACAGCTGGGTAATTGACAGAATTATAAATGCACTGGAACGCTAATTATGCTACTGGAAAGCTAGAGGCTCAAAATTATGTGCAGTAATCCAAGAGAAGTAGACCGAAATCCATCTGCATCTACTCACTAATCATCCACCTTGAGATATCTATCCAGAATATCTCGCTGATATTAAGTTGCGAGCCCCACCCAAAGTGTAAACTCAAAGCAACAGACAACTGCATTAACAAACTTTGCGTAAAGTAAACAATCCTTGCAACCGCAGTTACAAGCACTGTTGTTTTCTCCCTGGTGGCAACATCACATCCCCTAGTCTCATGTTTCTTTCACTCAAGCTAGACATCGGGGGGCATGAACCCACAATCATGCATAAACGCTCCCTCTTGGAGTTACTATGTACTACTTGGCCAAAGCAATAAAAATTAACGGAGAACATGCAAGAATTACTAAAGAACAAAATATAAAAGGTAAACCAAATATATAACTCATCACAATCTGAACATAATCGAATCCCAGCAAAAACAGCATAGCAACAACAGTAAAATTACATAGATGCCTTGATCATGTAGGGCAGCTCATAAGGGCTAAGAATTGAAGCACAAGATTGGAGAGAAGACATCACATAGCTACTGGTCTTGGACCCATGGTCCAAGGGGGACTACTCACGGCATATCCGGGAAGCGTCCATGGTGGTGGAGAAGCTCCGGGAGGTCAATCCTCCCTCTGGCAGGGTGCCAGTAAGAGGTCTTCTGGTGCTCCCGATCTTGGAAGCGTGGCAGAGGCGAAACAGAGAGGTGATTCATGATGCGGGGGTCTCTCTGAGGGTTTTTGGAGCGAGGGGTAAAAATAGGCCGAAGGGGAGCACTAGGGGGTGGCCCTACCTCCCAAGCGCCTTGGTGGCGCGGCCAGGAGGTGGGTCGCGCCACCTGGCCGCCTGGGAGGGGGGTGGCCCCCCTCCGGCTCTCCTTCGGTGATTCTAGAAGCTTCTTGTACACTGATTTCCTATCTGATTTTTTAGAATTTTTGCAGCTCTTTAAATATGGGTAAAAACCTGCAACTTACAGACATCAGCAGACAGAAACTAGCACTGGGTGCAATGAGTTAATAGGTTAGGCCAATTATGTGTAGAAAGATGTAAAAGTGTAGCAAAACACATAGCAATGTCACATAAAAGAGCATGGAACAAGCAGGAATTATAGATACATTTGGGACGTATCAGAACACGGAGGGGGGGGGGGGGCTTATCTTCGTCTTCTCAACTTCGACGAGGGAGATGGTCAGATCTGCGGCGGAATCAAACAAGCATACACACAGGAGACGATGGTGTAACACCCTACTCCTGCATGTCCAGGATTGCTCCGGTGGAGATGATCATGGTGAGCTTACAAGTTTGGGGGTTGGGTAATGGTTGTCCGTCTCGATGGTGCCTTGGCTAGCACTTAAATACTATGGCCTTGGTCCTCTTTCTCCTCATCTAGGAGAAGGGATACCACATGCGGCCATCATTGTGGGAAAAATTTCCCCCCCTATCCTGACTAAAGCTACCTGTTGTTGACAACGGAGGGGATCAGGCAGTTGAGGCCTTCGGTGTCACCTTCATCATGCGATCGAGTGCTTCAGGAGCCGAAAGACTTGCTTCGAGAGGATCGCGAGGCATTGGTGAGGCAGGTCCTCGTGATCCGTGTCTTAGAGTACGTCGCCACTAAAGGAGTCCACATGTCTTCATGAACCTTATCCTTCCTGAGGAGAAATATTTGCCATCTTCAGACTGGCTTCGCTCAGGCCCAATAGCATGGCCCAGGGTACCCAGTTTACTGTGGGCCGACAGTAGCCCCCGGGTGCACAGAGTAGACAGATCTAGCCTCGGGAGGGGAGCTCGATGCGGCCATCTTTGTGTTGGGCCCGAGCGAAGCGTATAACCAAGTAGAGGTGGACCAAAATCTTGTGGTTCCAAGGACACCTCGAAACCCGCTCTGCTTGCCATAAAAGGGGGTTGCGCGTGAGGCGGTGGTCATAAATATCTTCTCTCTGCCTTTTGTCGTCTGCATCTCTTCATTCTGCTGGTGTCTCCTTGTCTTTGCGCTTTTCTCGATCTAGATTGATGGGCTAGCGGGGCGCTTTCCAAAAGTTGGGAAAGAAGGGGGGCGAAGTCGAGGAGGAAGTTGCACTTACCTTGCCGATATCTCACCTGACCTCTCAGCAGGATGTTGAGGACTTGACGGCTATAGTGGGCTCAGGCGGAATGAGCATGGGGTCACCGAGATCCACCCGACTGATGTTTTTGGTACCACCAGCGGCTCCAAGCTCTTCCCACTCTTTGTTCATACAATCATTTGCGGGCTGGTGCCGCCTTTCTCGGCCTTCTTCATCGCCATCTTGGAGCAGTACTGGATCCAAGTGCTTCATTTGCAACCGAACTCCGTGGCCCTGCTTGCCATCTTTGCTTATCTGTGTGAAGCTTATCAAGTGAGGCCAACAGTGGCCCTCTTCAGGCACTTCTACTCATTGAGGTCAATAGCTGGGGGCAAGTGCTCCGGCTGTGAATCCTTCCGGATGTATGAAAAGGTAGCAGATGGCTTCATCCGGGTGACCTCGCTCAAGAAACAAAGCGATGGATTCCTTTCCCGTTGGGTTCTCGCAGCCTCGTGAGACGCTCGCCTTGGCTTCGAGGTGCCCTCGGCCACCGCAAAGAAATGCCCAGTTGGAAAAGGGCGACGATACAAGGACTGGAGGTTTAAGCAGTGTTCTCCAAACTTCGGGCCTGTCACGAGGCTGACTTGAAGATAACGATGGTGGCTCAAGGTTTGCTCAGTCGGCGGATTTACTCCTTGCAGAGCAATCGTGAGCCGATGTGGAAGGATGCAGCGCAGAGGATCCGATGAGGTTGTCGTCGGATACTATGCCATCTTCGCTTATCCTTGAGGTCTTGGACGAGTTTTTCATGAGGCCTGAGCTTCCTCCTCCTCTTTAAGGTGTCCGGCCTCTCTTCCATGGCGGTGGCAGGGGTGCCAAAGGATGAGTTGGCAACGCCTGGGGAGTTGTGGCAAGTTGGGGAAGGTCACAAGGTCCGCCCTACCGGCCTTTCCAGCTGCGAATGCGCCTATGGGAGAGGGTCGATGAAGGCCGCGGGGAGATCCCCACGATCAGGAGGCGGGCGACGCCTTGCGCGCTGCCAGTAGTCGATGATGGAGGAATACCAGGGTGAAGGAGAAGACAACGACCGTGACACGAGCTCCGACGAGAGCGACGGTGGCGACCGCAACGAATCGTCGGGGGCGGCCTTACTTTGATCTCAAAAGGTACACGCGCGGAGAGGAGGGTGAGGACATGGGGAAGGCACGTCATGCCTCAATGCCGGATGAGAGGAGCCCGGGCAGACGATCGGTAGGCCTTAAAGAGGCGACAAGCCCCCTAGAGGATTTCCCGAAGCGATCCACCACGGAGGGGCTGGAGGCCGGGAAAGAACGCCCTCTTATCGGCAGCACAGACCGGATTCCGCCACCTAGATGCAAGAGGCTTGGACTCCTGGGCCGGTACTTTCCCTTTCTTGAGGATCCCAACTTTTATTGGCTCACATTATCTTGTTCCTAACTCTGGGGAGGTGTTTTTTAGGCTCATGGACCTGCTGAAGAAAGCTAAGATAACTCCTTCATGGTGCCTAGGCTGCCGAAGCCGGCCATCGCCAGTACTCAGGAGGCACCTGCTTTAGATGAGCGGGCTGGTGGGTCCCTTCAGCTCGTCGCAGCTCACAACGAAGCCCTTAAATCGCCCGGTGCTTTGGCGGGAGGAGGAGGAGGAGTCCCGGTGTCGGTACTCATCACAGTGGTGGCTCCCTTAGGGAGGGAGATGGTGGACACCGAAGGGGTCATCTCTGCCTTGGCAAAGGCTGGCCAACAGCTTGGCTCTACAACGGAGAGGCTCCTATCCCTCTCGGGTAGCATCACTCTTGCTGCATCTGTGGTAGGCGGCAAGATGAGGTCTGCCGTCTCACGAAGCCTTGCTTCCTGATCACATTGCCTCTCGCGAACGGGGCATCAAGGCCCGCGAGGACACAATGGTCGTTCATGAAGATGGGGCTACCTCCCGTGAGAGACGGCTCGCGAAGCTCGAAGAAGACGTTGCAGCGGTTGCCGCTGCTCAGGAGATCAGTCGCCAGCATCAGGTGGCTCGGGAGCAAGAGGCGGCCGATCTTCGTGCTCAACGTGTGAGCAAGCTCTGGGGCTTGATAGCCCGCTCTTGTTCTGTCATTGCAAAGCTTGCAGGTCAGGCACCATATCTCGAGGGGGTGCAGATCAACCTTGCCGCCTAGAGGTCTTTAGCATGCTTACCAAGGAGTTAGAGGAATTGCCTCATGCACTGGGTAAGGTGGTCAACGTGAGGAATCGCTTCTTCATGAAGGAGGTGGCTTCATGCAACTTCATAAACGCTAAGCTCCAGGCTTCGCCACCCAATCTCGACGCCCTGTTCGCTTTCGTCCTTGTTGAGGTTCCTGCAGGGATATCTCTGGCAGTGGGGGAATGTGCTGTCATGCTGGTTTATGAAGTGTGCGATGTCGTGGAGGGTGTCGACGAGGATGCCGAGGATGCGGTGGAGGGTCCTTAGCTCAAGGGTAGTGCTTATCGCTGGGCATCTGCGCCTTGTTCCTGTATCAAGAACTCGAGGCCCCATGGGCGTGTAAGCTTTATTTTATGGAGCTTGCTTGTTTTTTTACCTCATATTGTGGTGTAGACTTTGCTTTTTAGCATCTTTGCCTTTCTTGGCCGGCCTCTTAGAAGGCTTCAGGAAGCACTGTTCCTGAGGCTTTACCGCGAGATGGCGAGATGCGAATCGCGAAGCCCCTGTGCCAAGTTCCTGCATGGGAGTTTCTTTTCCCAGGGGGTTATGAAATCATAAATATTTTTGCGCTTGGTTTCTCACTCGCGTGGATTGCGCGAGGTATTATCACCAAGGACCTTGGTGTGATGTCGTGTGCGGGGGCTGGTCCGCAGGTCAGAGCTCGACCGCCTTTGGCTTGCCAATTACGAGAGGGCCTTCGCGAAGCGTCGTATGCGGGAGCATGCTTGCTAGAAAGAGCCCAACTCCTCAGGGTTTATTTGGGTGTCGAAGGGCCTTCGCGAGTTGTTGTGCATGAGAGCGTGCTCTCGAGATAGAACTCAGTGCCTTCGGGCTTTTCCTGGGTGCCGGAGGGCCTTTGTGAGGTGTCGTGCATGAGAGTGAGCTCGCGAGACATGCCTCAGCCCCTCCGGGCTTTTTCCTGGGTGTCGGAGGGCCTTCGCGAGGTTTCATGCACGAGAGTGGGCTCGCGAGACATGCCTCAGCACCTCCGGGCTTTTTCTTTCCGGTTGCCGAAGGGCCTTCGCGAGGTGTCGTTGATACGTCCGAAACGTATCTATATTTTCTGCTTGCTCCATGCATGTTTTGTGTGATATTGCTATGATCTAGATACACTTTCATACACTTTTGACCATATTTGGACTAACCTATTAACTCAGTGCACCCCAGTGCCAGTTCCTGTTTTTTGCTGTTTTTCTATTTCAGTTTTCCCCCATATAAAAAGTGCCAGAAAAATTGGGGAAAATTCAGATAAAAAATCAGCGTGAAGGAAGCTTCGCGAAGAGCCCGAGAGGGGCCAGAGGGGAGCCAGGGGGGCCCAGGCGGCCACCCGGCGCGGCCCCACCCCTGGTCGCGCCAAGGGGGCGCCTGGGGCCCCTGGTCCACCTCTGGCTGCCCCCCTTCGCCTATTTATTCTCCGTCACGGGGAAACTCCAAAAGAAGAACCCTATTTCGCAAACTCGCCTCTGTTCCGCCGCCGCCGCGCTTCCGAGATCAGGAGCACCAGAAGACCTCTTCCCGGCACCCTGCCGGAGGGAGGATTGACCTCCGGGAGTCTCCCCTCCACCATGGATGCTCCCCGGATGTCTCGTGAGTAGTTTTCCTTGGACCATGGGTCCGTGATCAGTAGCTATGTGATGTTCTCCTCCCCTCTTTGATCTTCATTGTTTAGACCTCGTGAGCTGCCCTACATGATCGAGGCACCTTTGTAATATTTCTGCTATTTCTATGCTGAGTTTGATGGGATCTGATGGATTATGAGATTATGTTCAGATTGTGATAGAGTAATATATTTGGTTCTTATCTCTTATATTTTTGTTCCTAAGTAATTCTTGCATGTTATTCGTTGCTGTTTATTGCTTTGGCCAAGTAGTAGGTAGTGACTCCAAGAGGGAACATTGTGCTAGATTGTGGGTTCATGACCCCCGATGACACGCTTGAGTGACAGAAACATGAGTCTAGGGGATGTGCTGTTGCCACAAGGGGGAAAACAATGGTGCTTGTAACCGCGGTTACAAGGATTGTTTACTTTACGCAGAGTTCTTTTTAATGCAGTTGTCTGTTGCTTTGAGTTTATACTTTGGGTGGGGCTCGCAACTTAATACCAGCGAGATGTTCTGGATAGATATCTCAAGGTGGATGACTAGTAGTAGATGCAGTTGGATTACGGTCTACTTATTTTGGCATACTGCCCGTGCTTTTGAGCCTCTTCCTTTCTTTTGTAGCATAGTTAGCATTGCGGTGTGTTTATAATCCTGTCAATTGCCCTTCTGTAATTTGTTTACCTCGCATAGCAGTTTTATCGTCTTTTGGGAGAGATACATCACTAGTGAACATCACGTATCCCGGTCCATATCCTTATTACTGTTTCTACGCTATATTTACTTAACTGCTTTTACTTGCTATCATTATCCCTTGTGTTTTACCCTTTGTGAACAACAAGACCGGAGAGATTGACAACCTCTCTGAACTTCATTGGGAACAAAGTTATCTGTGTCTGTGTGCAGGTCCACGTCAGTTGCGCCGCTGACACCTACTTATCATCTCTGGAGTCCTACTGGAAATAAACCTTGGTATCTTCACCGAGGGAAACTTGCTGCTGCGCTACATCTCCACCTTCCACTTGGGGTAACCAACGAAGGGTGAGAAGCCATCAAGCGAATTTCTGGCGCCGTTGCCGGGGACTCCGAGTGCTATGATAGGGGAGTTGCACACTACCCTTTACCTTTGTTTTTTAGTCTTGTTAGTTTACCTTTCAGTTTTTATCTTTGTGTCCTTTATCAAAATTTACAAAAAAATCTGCCACACTTGCTGCTACTATGGGTTCCAATGAAAACACCAAGTTGTGTGACTTCACTAGTCACAACAACCAAGACTTTATCTGCACTCCCATTGCCACACCTGCCACTTCAGCTACCAAGCTTTTTATCACTTCATGTGTTATGTGCTATGCTTGGAGCGTCTCGCTCTTAGGTTTTATTTTTAGTTTTCTTTAGCTTTGCTTGCTTTTCATAACAAGTTAGATCCCGTCTTACTTTGTGTGGGAGAGAAACACGCTCCACTTTCAAAATTTAGAACACATCATAGGATATTTCCTGCTTATCTTTTTGCTCTTGTGTGTTCTTTATCTTTTCATAGCTACTGCCATGTTTAGTTTTAGTCTTAGTTTGTGTTTAGCAAGAGCCTTGGCTTTTGTTTAGTTTGTTGCTGGAACTCTTTTTAGTTTTTCATGTTTATCTTGTTAAAGAGAGTTGGTTGTTGCACTGAGTTGTGTCTTGTCTTGAAAGTAGGTGATTGAGGTTGCTATTTAATTTTAGTAGTAACTTGCATTAGTTTTGAGGTATTGATGTGAGTAATGTTTGAACTTTTGGTGTCAAGAGCTCTAGCCTATTAGTGATAGGTGTCGTATTTTGGGAAATCCGTGTTTATTTTCAAAACCTACAAAACTAGTTGAGAACTCTAGCTACTAGATGGATCACTAATCTTTGGAGGGATCGAATATAAGAGAACACTCACGTACCATGAGTCGAGGATGCGCAAGGATAACCAAACCCCCATACACTCCTTCTCGGGGTACTTGTCTCTTTGTGAACCTCCTTATTATATTGAGAGTTACCGATAATAAGTGCATGAGTTCTTCGGACTGTAAGTATTCAAAGTTGACACTTCCACCTTCCCATATATTTGCTAGCCTCTCCCGTACCGTGCATTGCCTTCTTCTCACTCCGAGAGTTGGTGTCCACCTTCGCCGGTACATCCAAACCCTTGGCATGATACGCTCTGTCATCATAAGCCTCCTTATATCTTTCCTCAAAACAGCCACCATACCTACCTATCAAGGCATTTCCATAGCCTTTCCGAGTTACATTGCCATGCAACTTCCACCTCTTCATGACTTGATCTTCATGTCATACATGTTCCTGCTACACTGACAGCGACATACATTCCATACATCATGTTAGTTACATCTTCTTTATGATTTTGAGTACCTTGTAAAGTGTGAAAGATCTCCTTTACCTTCTTGTAAAATAGAGTGTTGCCCTTAAGTGAGGAAAAGATCCCAAAGTGGACACATTAAAAGATCCCAAAGAGGACAAATGAGAGTTAAATAGAAAGAGCCATTGAGGCCACAAAAAAATACAAAAAAATAGAAAAAAGAGAAAAAAGAAATAAAAAGAGATAAATGGGCAACACTACTATCCTTTTGAGAGATCCACACTAGTACTCCCTTTATATCATTGTACTCCATAGAGATGATCTTCATGCATATAGCTATATGGGGATCTTCACACTATAGAACTTGGCTTGCATATTCCAAGGATGAGCCTCCTCAAACGAGCTCTAGGTCTTCATGAGCGAGCAAGTTAGATGCACCCCCACTAGTTCCTTTGGAGAGCTTCTTAGCTCGTATGTGCATCCGTTGCATGGCAATCCCTACTCCTCACATCATATCTATTATTTGGCATCTCTTGCCTATGATTGTCCTCATTGATGTGAGCCTTTCTCATCCTTTTTGTATTCCTCCTCCACCATATTTCTCTCTTTGCCATTCTAAGTGTCAACTCTCGTGCTTACGCTCATCCGTTGCATGAGTGCTCAAAATATCAAAAAGGAGTGGATCAAATTGACTTGTACCTGGCTAGTGGTTTGGGGACGAGTCAAGATAAGATTCCAAAGAAGACCAAGTGTGAAACTTTAGCAGATTGAGTTCTCAACACAAAAATACTTTTTTTCTCGTATTCCCTATCCCCCTTCTTGCACGCAAACACCATTTGGAGACATTCGAGTCACGGACAGCGAGAGCTCTTGCATCTAATGTTATTTTATTACTTGTTTCAATGCTAATATAGACTCTTGCATGTTATGACTTGAATTGAATCTCTAACCTTGATTGCTTTACTTTTCAAAGTTCTTATATGGTTGCTAGCATGTCACCACAGAAATTATTTTTTTATCATTTACCGACTGGAGGACGAGCAGGAATTAAGCTTGGGGATGTTGATACGTCCAAAACGTATCTATAATTTCTGCTTGCTCCATGCATGTTTTGTGTGATATTGCTATTATCTAGATACACTTTCATACACTTTTGATCATATTTGTACTAACCTATTAACTCAGTGCTTCCCAGTGCCAGTTCCTGTTTTCTGCTGTTTTCTATTTCAGTTTTCCCCCATATAAAAAGTGCCAGAAAAATTCAGGAAAATTCAGATAAAAAATCAGCGTGAAGGAAGCTTCGCGAAGAGCCCGAGAGGGGCCAGAGGGGAGCCAGGGGGGCCGAAGCGGCCACCTGGCGCGGACCCACCCCTGGCCGCGCCAGGGGGGCGCCTGAGGCCCCTGGTCCACCTCTGGCTGCCCCCTTCGCCTATTTATTCTCCGTCATGGGGAAACTCCAAAAGAAGAACCCTATTTCGCAAACTCGCCTCTGTTCTGCCGCCGCCGCACTTCCGAGATCGGGAGCACCAGAAGACCTCTTCCCGGCACCCTGCCGGAGGGAGGATTGACCTCCGGGAGTCTCCCCTCCACCATGGATGCTCCCCGTATGTCTCGTGAGTAGTTTTCCTTGGACCATGGGTCCGTGATCAGTAGCTATGTGATGTTCTCCTCCCCTCTTTGATCTTCATTGTTTAGACCTCGTGAGCTGCCCTACATGATCGAGGAACCTTTGTAATCTTTCTGCTATTGCTATGCTGAGTTTGATGGGATCTGATGGATTATGAGATTATGTTCAGATTGTGATAGAGTAATATATTTGGTTCTTATCTCTTATATTTTTGTTCCTCAGTTATTCTTGCATGTTCTCCGTTGCTGTTTATTGCCTTGGCCAAGTAGTAGGTAGTGACTCCAAGAAGGGACGTTGTGCTAGATTGTGGGTTCATGCCCCCCGATGACACGCTTGAGTGACAGAAACATGAGTCTAGGGGATGTGCTGTTGCCACAAGGGGGAAAAAACGGTGCTTGTAACCGCCGTTACAAGGATTGTTTACTTTACGCAGAGTTCTTTTTAATGCATTTGTCTGTTGCTTTGGGTTTACACTTTGGGTGGGGCTCGCAACTTAATACCAACGAGATGTTCTGGATAGATATCTCAAGGTGGATGATTAGTAGTAGATGCAGTTGGATTACGGTCTACTTATTTTGGCGTACTGCCCGTGCTTTTGAGCCTCTTCCTTTATTTTATAGCATAGTTATCATTGCGGTGCGTTTATAATCCTGTCAATTGCCCTTCTATAATTTGTTTACCTCGCATAGCAGTTTTATCGTCTTTTGGGAGAGAGACATCACTAGTGAACATCATTATCCCGGTCCATATCCTTATTACTATTTCCACGCTATATTTACTTTACTACTTTTACTTGCTATCATTATCCCTTGTGTTTTACCCTTTGTGAACAACAAGACCGGAGAGATTGACAACCTCTCTGAACTTCGTTGGGAACAAAGTTATCTGTGTCTGTGTGCAGGTCCACGTCAGTTGCGCCGCTGAAACCTACTTATCATCTCTGGAGTCCTACTGGAGACAAACCTTGGTATCTTCACCGAGGGAAACTTGCTGCTGCGCTACATCTCCACCTTCCACTTGGGGTAACCAACGAAGGGCGAGAAGCCATCAGTCGTGCACAAGAGCAGGCTCGCGAGACAACCTCATCACCTTCGCGCTTTTGTGTGGTGGCTGCCGAAGGGCCTTTGCGAGGTGTCATGCACAAGAGAAAGCTCGCGAGACAACCTCAACACCTTCGGGATTTTATCACAGGAAGATCTCCGACCGCAATGAGAACGGGGATTCCACTGGTGGTGGGCATAGATCACTTATCAAGACTCAGAAGCGTGTGCCATGGGGATACAACTGATTTTTTCCCGTGCCGATGGATATCTTGTATCACAGGGAGGTGGGGACTTTTTGAAGGCTCCATCTAATGTATAGTGGGCTTCTGCCTATGCCGATGGATAACATGTATCACAGGTTAGGACTTTCAGGTGATGATCCGCGGATTAGGCGTCGTATCGCCGTGGTATGGCTCCAACCGGTTTGGACCATTATGGAGACGTGCAGAGGAGAGCGCCGTCCTCTATTGGGAGAGGGGGCGCCCGGCAGGAGGCATGATTGCCTCAGGAGGTGTGCTGCTCTGCAATTTCTCTTTCCACTCAATCTCTGTGAGCCGAGTATTCCTCTTGGGGAGTGGGGCTTCAGGAGGCTGTATGGCATCTTCGTCCACATGGTGTGTGGTAGCAGTGGCCTTGTAGGCCTCTTCCAGTGATTGGAGGGCATCCTTTTCCATACCGCGGATGGTGATGGTGCCGCTGCATCCTGGTAGCTTGACTATGTTCTAGGCGTGATGGGTAACTGCCATAAACTTGTCCAGAGCTAGGTAGCTGAGGATTGCAATATAATGCAAGCCAATGTGTGCCACGTCGAAGATGATTTCCTCCGTGCGGTAGTTCTCTCGGGTGCCGAAGGTGACGCAGAGTGTGATATGTCCCAGAGGCAGGGTCTTACCCTCAGTCACCCCTGAGAAGGGCCTCTTGGGCTTCAGGCACTCGTACGGGAGCTGCAGCTTCTCAAAGGTTTCCACAAACATCATGTTGAGCCCTGCCCCTCCGTCGATCAGTGTCTTGGTGACGGCCACATTTTTGATCGATGGTCGGGGTGCACACCGGGGGATACTGCCGGATATTTGGAATGTCGACTAGAGGGGGGTGAATAGGCGACTAACAAATTTTAAGATTTTCTTAACAAATTAAGGCTCAACAAATAAAGTAGTTTGTCTAGATGTGCAACTAGGTGGGCAACCTATATGGCAAGTAATGCAAACCTATATGAGCAAGAACAAGATGCAATGAGAATTAAGCTAGCACAAAGTAAAGGTAAATAACCGGTAGAGGAAACACGGGAGACAAGGATATGTTTACCGAAGTTCCATCTCTTGCGAGAAGTACGTATCCGTTTGGAAAGGGTGTGGAACACAATGCTCACACGACGCCAATGAGGGGCACCCTATTCTCCTCACGCTCTTGACAATGCAAGATACCGTGAATCAACTAACGGTGCCTTGGAGGCGCACACGAAACCTTTACAACAAGGGCGGGGCTTCCCCACAACAAGCCCGAGTCTCCCACCAACACCATGAAGCTTCACCACAATGGAATGTGGCTCCGAGGTGGCCTCAAGCTCTCGAAGGCTCCAAACCAGAAGAGTAACAAGATCCATTACAATATGGTTGGGGATAAACTTTCCTTTGAATGGAAGTGTAGATCTAGGTCTCCTCCCTCGATCCCTAGCAACTCAACAAGTTTGGGTGGCTAGAAATGGAGATCGGGCACGATGAAGCTTTTCGGCGTCAATTGAGAGAGAGTGTACACAAGTGCAGATGGTAGATATCACGATACTCCTTTCCGAGTCCCTTGACCGAAACTTTTTGCGATGCTTTGAACGCGAACGGTACGAATAGAGAACCTTGTGCTCGAAACTGAACCGTCTGGGAAACGTACGCGAACGGCCACAATTCTAAAAATTATTGCGTGGGTGATGTAGGGATGACGAGTCTTTGAAAATCGGTCTGGGATACCTAGAGTGAAAGCCCATGGTTGCAAAGAATGGACCGCTAGCCCTTTATCGCAATGGTTAATGTTTCGTCAAATTTTTGGGATACCTAATCAATCGGGCATGCTTCTGAAAATCCTTTCATTGGTGGGAACAAAGCTGACAATTCGACCAAGCAATCGTCCGCATATATATTCAGAAAACCGACGGTCGCAAATAATGAACCGCTAGCCCTTGTTACCAATCGGTTGTGGTTATGGAAATGTGTGGAATATGTGCTTTATCAGAAATGCTTCTGAAAATCTAAGTGTTGGTGTTGGATAGCACACAGTTCATACAATCAATTGTGCGTGATGACAACAAATAACACCGGCAGCTGCTTCAAATGAACCGCTAGCTTCTTCTATGTATTTTCTATTTATTTAAAAAAATTCTAGTTTCTCTTAGCAGACGTTTTGAAGTACAAAATTGTGTGTGATGATATGTTGTAACACGACCACGTAAGTTTTAGAAAATATCTGCTTTGTAGGCACACTGCAACCAAACGATTATAATACTAGACGATTTACAAACACCACGTGTGTGATACCTTGTGCACTTTTTAAAAAAAATTGAAGGAAAGAGTAACAAGAACCTTGCGATATAGATCGCCTCACGTCAGTCGCTCGTTCGTCTTCCTCGTTTCGGCTTGTACCCGCCGGCGACTTCTAGTCAAACAAATCGAACACCGTTTGATTGTTTGCGATGGCCACACGTACGCTCGCGATGCAGCTGGAGCAGGCGCGAGGTCAGGCGCGCAACCACGCAACCTTCCCTCCCATAGCCAAAAAAAACCCAATGCGGGCCGTAAAGAGCATCAATGTCGGGGACACAAGAGCTGCATTCACATCCCCTTCTTTTTCCCTGTCTTCCCACAGATCAACAATGGGTCCGGTCCGCTGTACCACAGCCAACTTGACCCCAACAGCTGATTGTGAGGTAGTGACTCCGCCGGCAGCTTCGCCGGTAGTGCCGGACAACTCCTTGCTAGTTCAAGTGGTACCGCTGGCGACCCTCACTCCCCAACGGTATGTGGTCCTGAACACTTACTCTCGCAAAGCCGGTCGCACAGCGCGCGCCGAGCGCAACACGCGCAGCGTGCGGAACCTCCAGGCTCAGGCGCGCGCAATGGAGGCAGAGGCACGCACCATCCGGGCAATGGAGCGGGACAGGCAGGAGGAGGGGAGCATGCAAGAGGATGGGAGCAGCGTCTGGGCGCAAGGGGGCGGCATGCAGGCCCCGGAGAGCACCATGCAAGCGCCGACGAGCACATCCAGGCATCTGTCAGCACATTCAGGCGCGGGTGAGCACATTTAGGCGTCGGCGAGCACCATCCTGGCGCCGGTGAACACCATCCTGGCGCCAGAGAGCGCCATCCAGGGTCCCCCGGGCTTCGGCGACGACAACGGCGACACCCTCGAATGCTACAATGCCTGGGTGAAGAGGAAGATCGTCAGCGTGATCTGGCGAGGTACGAGGAAAGCGAGCGCTTCGTGGTAGGGAATCTGGAGCGGCTAGAGGAGCATGCCCGTAGACTGAGGAGTTTCTCCTCCGGTGGCTCCAACTGATATGCACGCGTGGCAGGGAGCTTTTAGCTGGTAGTAAATATTCTGGGTTCATTAGTAAATCATCGATTGACTCCTAGCGTAGTTGAAATGAGCTTGATATGAGGGTAAAAGCTATTTCAGTACGTACTTGATGCTAGTTTAGGGTTTATTTTGGGTTATTTCTTATATTTGAAATAATTGGAGAAAAGGAACCATGCTCCTTTATGCAATGGATATCTCATTTATGCAATGGTAATTAAAACAGACTGTTGGCAATGTGCGCCCGCCTTCGCCAGGATTTTCATTGCAGATTTCTCGCTCCATTTTGCGAGGAGGAATAGTAGTTTCCTTACGGTAGAAGGCTTGGAGGGGTTGGTGAGGAGTGGTGGTGCGTGCTCCTGGCACGCGGCCATCTAGTCAACCCTGAGCACATGCCACGCCTCTACCGTCTCATCATCGCAGAGCTAGCAGGCGTAGCTTGGGAAAATAATTGCACTTGTTCATGTGGTTTCGAGCTTGCGATGTGAAAGAAGGAAGAACAGGTAGTAGTATTTGGGAGCGGTGAGGGGGGAGGGGTTTAACATCAAACGCCATGTCTCACGGTGAGCTAGCACTAGTCCCGGGGAGGAGCGTTGGTGCGCGTGTGCTCCTTCCACACCGCCATCTAGTCAAACCTGTTTGCACGCCATGCCTCTCCCGTCTAATCACCGTACTGTGCGTCTCGACAGTCACGAGGCTAGCTTCTAGTAGCTAGACACAGAGTAGTAATATTTTACGGTGAAGTCTGCAACGGCTGAGAAGAAATCATGTGAACAATCCAAAAGATTTCTTACAGCTTCTCCGCTGCATAGTTCATAGCCGCAATACACTGGAGTTCTTCCTCGACTAAAACCATTAAAACTTCAAACTTAAACTAGAGAGGACTGGCGCCTGGAGGCGATGATCGACGGCGGCTCACGAAGATAGTAGTTAAAGTAGACTCAAGCCTTGCATTCTGTGGGGAAGGACAAGCTCGCTGCCTTGTAGAGGGTGTAGGCGAGCCTGTACTTGTGTAGCACCTTGTCGAAGCGATCGGCGACGACGCCCTCCGAAACGGCCAACAGCTCTTCCTTCGCGGCATCCAGCTCGATCTGAGCCTTGTACATCATCTTGGATGACGGATATATGTGTTCTTCGAGGTAGCAGGTCACCCAGCCCTCGACATCAGCTTCAATATAGCGCGGCCTCTTCACACAGCGCGGCGACTCCACGGCAGGCGGAGGGATCGAGATGATGTCGCCTCCGCCGCATCCTCCACCTCCTAGAAGGCTCGACGGCTCGTCGATAGGAGGAGGGATTTGGCTGTCATCGACGTTGTCCGCTATGTCTCCGCCCCGTCCTCCACCTCCCACAGGGCTTGACGGCTTGTCGATGGGCTGAGGGACGATTTGGCTGCAGTCGTCCGCTATGCCTCCGCCGCATCCTCCACCTCCCACGAGATTCGACGGCTCATCAACGGGCGGAGGAATCGAGCTACCTTTCTCCGGTTTTCCCCCGCCGCATCCTCCACCGACCGCAAGGAGCGATAGCTCGACGAAGGGTGGAGGGGTCGAAATGACGTCGTCGGTTTTTCCTCCACCACATCATCCACCTTCCCCTTCTCCCGACATGGATGTAGGCTTTAGAGGACTAGGAAATACGGAAGGAATCTATGGTCGGAGGACGAACGAGAGATGTGGTGAAGGTGCAGGACGGGTTTGGTAGTGGGGTGTGTACGGGGTGGAGGATATTTTCCTGGACAGGAACCGTAAAATGCCACACCCAATGTTCATATATATATAGGGCGGGCGGGCTGCGGGATAGTGTTCACTAGCCGTATCCAAATTTCTCACCGTTTGCTTTGCAGTACAAATGGAAAAGCATACACATACAGGAATATTGTCGTTTGCGTTGTAAGAGCTAGTGGGTATAAACCCTAAAGGACTTTGAAATCGAAAACTAATTCAAATGATGACTAATCAGTATGAGACTTTGCATGCTGTCATCGTTTCACCAGAACGGAATGTTGTGTAAATTTGAGATTATCTTGATAAAAAATAGGGTTACTTCGTGTACAAAATGGGCCATTCCTATCGAAATATCAGGGTTTCTATGTGATACAACCACATTAGAAAGACAACATGTTATTCTAAAATCCTTTAAACCCCCAGTTTTTTATGTGTTAAGCAATGGGCACTCACACTATGTTCCCAAAATTTCAAATATCTTTGACTTCGTTTGACATATATGATGTACCAGGAGAATCATTTTCGAGCAAAACCACCCTCAAATGAATGGTCTCTAAATTGGATGAAACTTTGCGTGTTGTCATCATTTCACCAACAATGTATGTGGTTAAATTGCAAGGTGGTTATGATAAAAAAAACAATGGTACTCCGTGTATGAAGTTGTACCATTCACTTCGAAGCATTTGTGTTTCTATCGGAAACACGTGCATTACAAGTACAACATATTATTTGTAAGTGATTTGAACCCCGAACTTTTTATGTGTTCAACACCAAGCATTCACACTAACATCCTAAAATTTCAAGCATTTTGGGCCTCGTTTGGTAAATATTACGCATTTAGTGCTTTATTTTTCAGCAACACACCCATGAAATTGAAAGTCGATTAAAATGGCCTCAGAGTAGGATGAGATTTGACACACTGTCATCATTTCACGAACATGATACGTGGTAAAAAAATTGAGAGAATTATGACAAAAACTGATGGCACTTATTGTACAAAATTGGGCCATTCCCATCGAAATGTTAGGGTTTTGATATGAAACAACAACATCACAAAGACAACATGTCTTTCTAAAATCCTTTAACCTTCATTTGTTGTGTGTGTTCGGCATTAAACACTCACACCGGTATCCCAAAATTTCAAACATCTATGACTACATTTTACATATAAAATGTACCAGGTGAATCATTTTCGAGCAAAACAACCCTGCAACTGAAAATCAATTAAAACGGTCTTTAAATTGGATAAAACTTGCCGTGTTGTCATCATTTCACCAACAATGTATGTGGTTAAATTTGAAGGTGGTTATGATAAAAACCAATGTTACTTCATGTACGAAGTTGTACCATTCATTTTGAAACATCGATGTTTCTACCAGAAACATCCGCATTACAAGTGCAACATATTATTTTTAAGTATTTTTACCCCAAACTTTTTATGTGTTCACCGTCAAGCATTCACACTACCATCCTAAAATTTCAAGAAGTTTGGACCTCGTTTGATAAATATTGTGCACTCACTGATATTTTTTAAGAAAAATTCCCAAGAAATTGAATGTCGATTAAAATAACCTCTAAACGAGATGGCATTTGGCATGCCGTCACCATTTAACTAACATGGTCGGTGGTAAACATTTGAGAGGATTATGATAAAAACTGGTGGCACTTAGTGTACAAACTGCATTAGTTGAATGTTGGCAAACACTAAAAAACCACGTTGACCGTCTCAAAAACCCTCCGAAAAAATCTCGTAACCATTGTGCACAACAGTGGCCGTTGGATGTAACATTGGTGCCGAATGATGGTCATTGGATCTCAGCGCGATCCGCGAGGAGCTGGTTCTGCAACCTGATTGGCTGGTTTTTATCAAAGTACATGCACACATTTTACAATGAAGAAGCGTTTGGGATGCGAGGACGCAAGTGGCACGCCTCCTAACGAAGAATTCCGTCCGAAGCTATCCAAATTTCTCACGGTTATCTTTGCAGTACGTACAGATGGAAAATCATACACATACAGGAATATAATCGTTTGCGTTGTAAGAACTGGTGGGTATAAACCCTAAAGGACTTTGAAACCGAATACCAATTCAAATGATGACTAATCAGTATGAGACTTTGCATGTTGTCATCGATTCACGAGACCGGAAATTTGTGTAAATTTGAGATTATCGTGATAAAAAAATAGGGGTACTTTGTGTACAAAATGGGCCATTCCTATCGAAATAACAGGGTTTCTTTGTGAGACAACCACATTAGAAAGACAACATGTTATTCTAAAATCCTTTAAACCTCAAGTTTTTTATGTGTTAAGCAATGGGCACTCACATTGGATTCCCAAAATTTCAAACATCTTTGACTTCATTTGACATATATGATGTACCAGGTGAATCATTTTCGAGCAAAACAACCCTGCAAATGAAAGTCAATTCAAATTGTCTCTAAATTGGATGAAACTTTGCGTGTTGTCATCATTTCACCCACAATGTATGTGGTTAGATTTAAAGGTTGTTATGATAAAACCCATTGGTACTTCGTGTACGAAGTTCTACCATTCACTTCGAAGCATCGGTGTTTCTACCGGAAACACCTGCATTACAAGTACAACATATTATTTGTAAGTGATTTGAACCCCAAACTTTTTTATGTGTTTAACACCAAGCATTCACACTAACATCTTAAAATTTCAAGCATTTTGGACCTTGTTTGATAAATATTACGCATTTAGTGCTTTGTTTTGAGCAAAATGCCCATGAAATTGAAAGTCGATTAAAATGGCCTTTAAACGGGATGGAATTTGGCATGTCGTCACCATTTCACGAACATGGTACGTGGTAAAAATTTGAGGGGACTATGACAAAAACTGGTGGCACTTAGTGTATAAACTGCATTAATTGAATGCTAGTAAAACACTGAAAAACTCCGTTGACCGTCTCAAAAAATATCTGGAAAAAATCCCGTAACCATAGCGCACAACAGTGGCCGAATGGTGTTCGTTGGATGTAACATTAGCGTCGAATGGTGGTTGTTGGATCTCAACGCGATCCACGAGGAGCTGGTTCTACAACCTGATTGGATGGCTTTTATTAAATTATATGCACAAAGTTTACAATGAAGAGGCGTTTGGGATGCGAGAAGGCAAGTGGCACGCCTCCTAACGAAGGCTTCCGTCCGAAGCTTTCCAAATTTCTCATGGTTTTCTTTGCAGTACGTATAGATGGAAAAACATACACATACAGGAATATAATCATTTGCGTCGTAAGAACTGGTGGGTATAAACCCTAAAGGACTTTGAAATCAAAAACCAATTCAAATGATAACTAATCGGCATCAGACTTTGCATGTTGTCATCGTTTCACCAAACCGGAATGTTGTGTAAATTTGAGATTATCGTGATAAAAAATAGGGGTACTTCGTGTACAAAATGGGACATTCCTATTGAAATATCAGGGTTTCTTTGTGAGACAACCACATTAGAAAGACAACATGTTATTCTAAAATCCTTTAAACCCCCAGTTTTTAGGTGTTAAGCAATGGGCAATCACGTTGGATTCCCAAAATTTCAAACATCTTTTACTTCATTTCACATATATGATGTACCAATTGAATCATTTTCGAGCAAAACAACCGTGCAAATGAAAATGAATTCAAATGGTCTCTAAATTGGATGAAACTTTGCGTGTTGTTATCATTTCACCAACAATGTATGTTGTTAAATTTAAAGGTTGTTATGATAAAAACCAATGGTACTCCGTGTACGAATTTGTACCATTCACTTCGAAGCATCGGTGTTTCTACCGGAAATACCTGCATTACAAGTACAACATATTATTTGTAAGTGATTTGAACCCCAAACTTTTTAGGTGTTCAACACCAAGCATTCACACTAACATCCTAAACTTTCAAGCATTTTGGACCTCGTTTGATAAATATTACGCATTTAGTGCTTTTTTTTGAGCAAAATGCCCATGAAATGGAAAGTCGATTAAAATGACCTCTAAACGGGATGGGATTTGGCATGCTGTCATCATTTCACGAACATGGTACGTGGTAAAAATTTGAGAGGATTATGACAAAAACTGGTGGCACTTAGTGTACAAACTGCATTAATTGAATGCTAGTCAAACACTGAAAAACTCGTTGACCATCTCAAAAACTATCCGAAAAAATCTCGCAACCATAGTGCACAACAATGTCCGAATGGTGGTTGTTGGATGTACCATTAGCGCAGGATGGTGGTCGTTAGATCTCAGCGCGATCCCAAGGAGCTGGTTCTGCAACCTTATTGGCTGTCTTTAATCAAAGTACATGCACACAGTTTACAATGAAGAAGCGTTTGGAATGCGAGAACACAAGTGGCACGCCTCCTAATGAACGCTTCCGTCCAAATCTAGCCAAATTTCTCACGGTTTGCTTTGCAGTACGTACAGATGGAAAAGCATACACATACAGGAATATAATCGTATGTGTTGTAAGAGCTGGTGGGTATAAACCCTAAAGGACTTTGAAATCGAAAACCAATTCAAATGACGACTAATCAGTGTGGGACTTTGTATGTTGTCATCATTTCACCAGACCGGAATGTTGTGTAAATTTGAGATTATCGTGATAAAAAAGGGGTAGTTCATGTACAAAATGGGCCATTCCTATCGAAATATCAGGGTTTATATGCGAGACAACCACATTAGAAAGACAACATGTTATGCTAAAATACTTTAAACCCCCAGTTTTTATGTGTTAAGCAATGGGCACTCACACTGGGTTCCCAAAATTTCAAACATCTTTGACTTCATTTGACATATATGAGGTACAAGGTGAATCATTTTCTAGCAAAATGACCCTGCAAATGAAAATCAATTCAAATGGTCTCTAAATTCGATGAAACTTTGCGTGTTTTCATCATTTCACCAACAATTTATGTGGTCAAATTTAAAGGTGGTTATGATAAAAACCAATCGTACTTCGTGTATGAAGTTGTACCATTCACTTCGAAGCATCGGGGTTTCTACCGGAAACACCTGCATTACAAGTACAACATATTATTTGTAAGTGATTTGAACCCCAAACTTTTTATGTGTTCAACACCAAGCATTCACACTAACATCCTAAAATTTCAAGCATTTTGGACCTCGTTTGATAAATATTACGCATTTAGTGCTTTGTTTTTGAGCAAAATGCCCATGAAATTGAAAGTCGATTAAAATGACCTCTAAACGGGATGGGATTTGGCATGCTGTCATCATTTCACGAACATGGTACGTGGTAAAAATTTGAGAGGATTATGACAAAAAGTGGTGGCACTTAGTGTACAAACTGCATTAGTTGAATGCTAGTCAAACACTGAAAAACTCGTTGACCATCTCAAAAACTATCCGAAAAAAAAAATCGCAACCATAGCGCACAACAATGTCCGAATGGTGGTTGTTCGATGTACCATTAGCGTCGAATGGTGGTCGTTGGATCTCAGCGCGATCCGTGAGGACCTGGTTCTGCAACCTTATTGGCTGGCTTTAATCAATGTGCATGCACACAGTTTACAATGAAGAAGCGTTTGGGATGCGAGAACACAAGTGGCACGCCTCCTAACGAACGCTTCCGTCCGGAGCTAGCCAAATTTCTCACGGTTTGCTTTGCAGTACGTACAGATGGAAAAGCATACACATACAGGAATATAATCGTATGTGTTGTAAGAGTTGGTGGGTATAAACCCTAAAGGACTTTGAAATCGAAAACCAATTCAAATGACGACTAATCAGTGTGGGACTTTGTATGTTGTCATCATTTCACCAAACCGGAATATTGTGTAAATTTGAGATTATCGTGATAAAAAACAGGGGTACTTCATGTACAAAATGGGCCATTCCTATCGAAATATCAGGGTTTATATGTGAGAAAACCACATTATAAAGAAAACATTATATGCTAAAATACTTTAAACCCCCAGTTTTTATGTGTTAAGCAATGGGCACTCACACTAGGTTCCCAAAATTTCAATCATCTTTGACTTCATTTGACATATATGATGTAGAAGGTGAATCATTTTCGAGAAAAATGACCCTGCAAATGAAAATCAATTCAAATGGTCTCTAAATTCGATGAAACTTTGCGTGTTTTCATCATTTCACCAACAATGTATGTGGTCAAATTTAAAGGTGGTTATGATAAAAACCAATCGTACTTCGTGTACGAAGTTGTACCATTCACTTCGAAGCATCGGTGTTTCTACCGGAAACACCTGCATTACAAGTACAACATATTATTTGTAAGTGATTTGAACCCCAAACTTTTTATGTGTTCAACACCAAGCATTCACACTAACATCCTAAAATTTCAAGCATTTTGGACCTCATTTGGTAAATATTACGCATTTAGTGCTTTAGTTTTGAGAAAAATGCCCATGAAATTGAAAGTCGATTAAAATGACCTCCAAGCGGGATAGGATTTGGCATGCCGTCACCATTTTACGAACACGGTGCGTGGTAATAGTTTGAGAGGATTAGTTAAAAACTGGTGGCACTTAGTGTACAAACTGCATTAGTTGAATGTTGGTCAAACACTGAAAAACCCCGTTGACCGTCTCAAAAACTATCCGGAAAAAATCTCGTAACCATAGCGCACAACAGTGGCCGTTGGATGTAACATTAGCGCCGAATGGTAGTCATTGGATCTCAGCGCGATCCGCGAGGAGCTGGTTCCGCAACCTGATTGGCTGGCTTTTATCAAAGTACATGCACACAGTTTACAATAAAGAAGGCTTTGGGATGGGAGAACGCAAGTGGCTTCCGTCCGAAGCTATACTCAATCCAAATCGATCTAGCCAGATTTCCCCACCTCCGGTGATTCAAGCACACAATCCATTCCTCAACCCATCAGTCAACTTAGGTCTATAGGATGGGGACGTCGACTCGTTACAAGAGGGCTCGTAGGGCCGGCTTTGCCGCCGCTACGGTGCCTGCCGGAGGCAGTGGTTCCGACGATACTGCCTTGCGCGCGGCCTTGCGCGCGTTTGGACCAAGGTATAGTGTGGTGACCGATTCCTTTATTATCCCGGCCGCCCCGATCATCACCGATTTCCCGGCTATTTCCATCTTGCTGGCCTTTCATGCCCGGTTGGCGACCCCTTTTTACTGCAAGACTCCGGCCGTCTCCGTCTTGTCCATCCCGACTACATCCGTCCAACGCGCAGCTACGGAAGAGGCCAGGGCGACGGAAGACGCTAAGAGGGTGGCTTACGTCGCCATCTTGGCGGTGGTAGCCGCCAGATGAAAGACGGAAGCCGCCAACAGGGTGGCGGCATACGCCGATGCCTCGAAGGCCTCTCTGCACCAGCTCATCGACGTTCAGGAGGCTAATAGGGCGGCGACATACGCCGATGCCGCGATGGCCTCTCTGGACCAGCAACTCATCGACGTTCAGCGGGCCAAAAGGGCGGCTCATACGCCGATGCTGTGGCGGCCTCTCTGAACTAGCAGCTCAGCGACGTGCAGTGTGCCAATAGGGCGGCGGCATACGCCGATGCCGCGGCGGCCTCTCTGGACCAGCAATTCATCGACGTTCAGCGGGCCAACAGGGCGGCGGCATACGCCGATGCCGCTGCGGCCTCTCTGGACCAGCAGCTCAGCGACGTTCAGCGGGCCAATAGGGCGGCTGCATACGCCGATGCCTCGGAGGCCTCTTTGGACCAGCAGCTCATCGACGGTCAGGAGGCCAACAGGGCAGCGTCATACGCCGATGCCTCAGAATCCTCTCTGGACCAGTTGGACTAGTAGTATTTGTTTAATTAGGCGTCAGTCTTTTGTTATTCTAGTAGATCTTGAGTAAGAGCTTGTTAAGTCCGGTACCTTGTTTAACTATTGAGCTGGTTCGATTTAGCAAGTGTGAGCTTTGTTGACGACTCAGTTGTTTTCTCAAATTAACAGCTACTCTTAATATATTCAATGCCATGGATGATGTTCGCTATAATCAGGATGATTCACACCAAATTTTCAAGGTTCCCATACGGATTTATTTCTAGTTTCGTCTGTGATACCACTTCTCCCGCCTATATCCTTCCCACCTACCCAAAAATTTCGCCAGCCACGAGAATATCTAAGCCGCCCCCTCCTTCCATCCACCACCAAAGTCCGCATTTCCCCTTCTTGTTCAAACCCTCCCCTGCTCCTCCTAGTGATGTGGCCTAGACGGCGTAGGAAACTCCAGCGAAGTGCTACACGGCGCAGCCCCGCCCATGTTCCGCACACCGGACGCATTGGCCTACACGGCACAACCCCCCATGTTCCGTATACCACGCGCGGCAGCCTAGACTATGTACGTCAGCCGACCCCTCCCTGTGAGCTGCGCCGCTCGCCCTGTTCCGGTAAGATCCCGGCCGCCCTCCTCATGCGCATTCTCTTACTCCTCAATCGATCCTGTATGGCCCGACCACCAAATCATGGAGGATACACTTTCTGTGGATGCCACCCTCACCGCACTCACGCGCCATCGCGTGCTTTCCTTGAATCCAGGTCCGGCAGTCTTCTGCTACGACGGTGTGGAGGGAAGCCACGACGAGGAAACCTCACTTCCTTCCTTCCAATGGGAAGGATCCCAGTGCCCTCTCCATCGGCGACGAGTAGGTCTTTATTAGCTTCCTAGATACATATGTTTAGTTAGATATGCCACAGAGTTAAATTATATTCAGATCATCCTTTCCACATGCGTTGCTCATGCCTTGCATCTATTTTTTCTCTTTCGATTGCATCTGAAAATTATTATTTTCTATGGATTGCATCTACAACTTCAAGTAATTGAAACCATACTCTGTATAATGTTATCATGCAATGCGATACCCAAGTTAATCGGCGATCATTAACACAGAAAAACCTATTCATTTCCTATATTTGTTAGGCATGTTGTAGTTACTTAGCTGGACTTTCCATGTCTTGAATATGTTGGATTGTATGGTGTATTATGTATGCATGAACCTATTATCATTGACTGCATGCCAATTCTTGCATTACCTAATCATTATGTACTTTATGCAATTTCAGGGTAGTAATGGGTGACTCTGAGATTTACAACCAAGGTATGCACATGGTCTACATGGATTATATCCCATTAGTGTAAAAATGAAGGATAAATGCCACTGCTCGTGTTCTAATATTTACATTTTCCTTGTATCTCCCTTTGTCTAAGGACTAGATCCACTGTTCGACCCATTTTGCATCTAGGGAAATGATGTGACCATGACTATTAATCAAGTCAAGAAAGTTAGAAAAAATGTAAGGATAAAGAAACTGGCCACGAAAGACAAAAAACTCTTTGTCTGCATAATGAAGAAGACTTCAGTCTCCTATAGTATGGTACTAATTTACGTTCCAACCATATTTTCCCCTACGCACACAATTTCCATACTGAAAATTATATTTATGCATATCTTTGTATTCATTCTTTTCTGAAGCAGTTCACCGATGATTATCTACCAATCCACCTGTATGGTCAAGAGGCAAGAAAGGTTTTTGTACAACACCCGCTATAATATTGAATCCTTCTTGAAGAGGGCAAACGATGGGTGGGAAATCATCCATAGGCGTTAGACTAAAATTGCAAAGGGCTTTAACATTATCGAAGGCTCAATTTTAGCATTCCGCTTCGACGGTTTCCTAGATGAGATTCTGTCACATCCCAAAATTTGTAATTTGTGATGTATGCAACTAGTGGATGATCATCTTTTGGACCCAACAAAAACTTTGCATGATTTGTAGTGGTGTGATGTTGAATCCATGTTTGAATGTGTGTGCTTAGTGTTATAATGCTAAAGTTGTGTGGTTGTCATTGTGGTAAATGCACTTGTATGAATAGAATAGGTTTCCCACACTATTTATTGATCATCTTAACATGATCATAAGCTAGGCCACACTAAAAACCTTGCACCTATATAGTTTATATTAGACCCTCACATCATTTAGCACTTTTGCACTCTCTCATAATATTTGCTTGTAGATTGTTTTGCTCCTTTTTTTCCTCTGTTTGTTAGGTAAATGTATAAGGAATATAAATCCTTATATATTTTTTGTAATATATTTATAGTTAGCATAATTTAAGCTTTCACAAAACCCTAAGGCATTAACCTTGTGTTTGATAAAAATAATAAACAAAACTTGAGCAACTATATTTCTATTCATACATCAAATCATGATAAAATGATGATCTGATCTTTATAAATCATCTAATAGAAACAAATATTAAATTTTTCAATAAAAAATTCTTTGAGGCATTTCCACAAACACCTTAGATGAACTTTCTGTAATTACTTGAATTTTGTTTAAATAATTTTTTTCCTACAGAGAAACTACGCTAACCACCCCCTAATCTCTCTCACCCCTAACCTCCCTCCCTCTCTCACGTAGAGAGCCATCTCTCTTGGTTCTCTCTCTCCATCTTGTTATCCTCTCCCCCACGGTTCCCTCTCTCCCCATGATACTGTCTTCTCTCTCAAGACACCCCCACTGCCAGCCTCGTTACCCCTCTTTGCCCAACCGTAAGTGATCCCGAGGATCGCTGGCATGGCCTACCCACTCATATACCCCCCAACCCTGGGCTGCGATGTGGCTGGTAAAAGCCATGGTGGGTTGTACCCACGGACCTCCTCTCGCCCGATCTCTCACCACCGCCCTCCCGCTCCCGCACCCATCTCCTGGACGGTATATAAGGGGGCACTCCCCCTTGCCTCGCTCCCTCACTCCACCCAATCCAGCTCGCCTCATCACACTCACCACCCCACCTCGACCGAGAAGAGCAGAAGGAGGAGAAAGGAGAATGAAGGAAGGTCCAAGAGGAAGAAGGCGAAGGGAGAAGAAAGAAAGCAGGAGGAAGAAGGAAGGAAGGCGGGAGGAGGCCGACGCGCCCTTGCCCCCTCTCGCCGGCGACGCCCCGACGGAGCTCCGGCGATCTTCCCTAAGCCGCAGCCAGGAGAAGCTGCAGCCGCCGCCCCAAGTTCGTCTACTCGGAGCCACCGTTGTTCCCGACGTCCTCGACCTTCACAAGTGCCAAAAATGGGTTCCCCTCGCCGAGACGCATCCCCTCCGCCACTCCTCGTCGTAAATCGCCACTGGGAGGCCCCTCGGTGAGTCTCCCGCAAGCCCTCTGTCCGCCATGGACGTCTCCAGACCGAGCCCTCGTGCTCAGGGAGGAAGACGGCCTCCCACCGTCCGATCTATTGAGATCCGACGGCCAGGGAAGCCCAATACCCCTTCGCCCGCCTAAAAAATAACAAAAAAAGAGCAGCGTTGTGTAGAGGCCCAACCCGCTGGAAAATAAAAGAAAAAAAACAAATGCTCGTGGCCGTAGTATAGGCATGGGCCGGCCTGCTGTACTTTTTCTTTTTATTAGATCTACGACACCTAAATAATTTTACAAAAAAAACTATGGATCAGAAAAATGTGACACAAATTTTCTGCTGCTCAGAAATTTATGCTTTATTTTTCTGCATTTGTAGAACTATGGTTTGCTAAAATTAATTTATGGCCATTTATTAGTATTTTGAATGCTAGTTTAATTTCCATAATTTTTTTGGTACTAGTATTAAATTGTTAGAACTTTATTAAATTTGCCTCTGGTCAGTAGATATTTGTGGTTAATTTATTTGCTGATGATAAAATAAAAATAAAAATGACTTATTAAATAAAATAACTAACATCATCACCTTTAGTTAGGACTTGTTTAACTTTAATCTTGCTCTTATTAAATTCATGATAATTATCATATTACCCCTGTTAATTTGTAAACCTTTAAGAATGTGGTGTTTCAAAATAAAATAACCTTTTTTCCTTGCTTGTTGAAAGATTTTTTAATCTTGTTAATTGCTTCACCTACTAATAACCAAGTTATCCTACCATGGAGTTATAAATATTTATTATGTTTAATCATGTATTAAATTCTTGTGAATTAAAACTTGCTACTATATGTGTTAAATGATTGCTTAACCCCATGTAAAACTAAAACTAATAAAATAATTGTTACTTGATTAGCAACTTGTGATATAATTGCTTGCTACCTTATGTAATAATAATCATGTTAAGATAAACCATATCTAAATTGCTACAATCTTGTTGCTACTCTTGTTGTGATGTTGTTGTACTGCTTTGGTTATGTTTGAGTGATTATTGCTTGTATGCTTTGTGTGATTGTTGTGATTGTAATGTGTGTTTATATTTTTCCGCAACGTGTAGACGAAGCGCTTGCCGTTGCAGGTGAAGACTCCTCTCAAGCCGAAGAAGCCGTACCAGGAGACACCGCAGAGGAAGGCAAGCCATCTTCAAAACTCAAACCCTTGTCCTACATTTTCTACTTTCTTTTGTATCATGTTATGTATCATCATAATGTTATATCGTCTTGGGGTGGGATTGTATTAGTTGTATTAGGTAAAACCCCCACATACTCTCATAACGTACCTATTGGGAGAAATGAAATAAAACCACGATGATCTTGATGTACTATCAAGACCGTCCCCTACCCTTGTTAAAGAACTAAGTGCAACTTAAGAATTTGGTTAATCTTGCTCCACCCGGAAGAATTGGCATACATCTAAGAAGATGCGATGGCCAAGATTGTGGTTGTTGGAAACATCGTTGAACATATTCGAAGTCTTGCTTGAACGACTCTCTATAAGTGTCGCTAATACCTAGCCTCCCGTGCAACCACATTACCCTGATATGGGACAAGGCTTTACCGGAAGCCGTTGGGTCTAACATGAGCTACCTCACAACCACTATGAGGGATGCGTCCCTTGAAACCGGATTCTGCCCAGAGATTGCGAGAACCAAACCAGGGGACTACGGATCACTGAGGCCTCGGAAGACACGGTGAGCCCCTCTACTCCATTGAGACATTGTTCCTAAGAGGGTCATTGGCTGCCATCGGAGGCTGAGGGAATATACTCATTGGATAGGAGCTCATATTAGGGTTAATGGTGAAAGGTTTTGTTCAATTATCCGAAACCCACATACTGAGGTATGACGATTCGTAGATGACACGACAGATGTATTGAATTGTGTGGGTAAAGTGTACAACCTCTGCAGAGTGTAAATCTATTCAAATAGCCGGAGTCCACGGTCATGGACAACTAGTGAGGCCACACTTCGTGGGGAAATAGATGAGAAATTCTAGTACTGAGATTATGGTTCACGATGATGATGTTGATATTGTTGGAAGGGTTGGACCAGATTAAACCAATGTCATTGTGGGAAAATAAAACTTGCTAAGATTAAAAGTTTGCCAACTTTTTTTAAATTGAGTAGCTAGGAATCCCTATGAGAAACTCCACCATATAGCCATCCTATTATTTCGTGTACAAAACTTTGTTTCTTTCTTTAGGTGGTTTGCAAGTACTTTGTATGTACTCACGGCTTTGTCCCTGGTTATTCAATCGGCCAGGCTTGGAGGAGCAGGTATTTGACAATGATGCGACCGACGATTACTAGGACGTGCTATGCTCTGAACTGCCTGTGGATTGTGCCGCTACTACTTATCCTGCTTTTACTTATTCCACTGCTATTTGTGCCCGATGAGGCAATGTAATACTATTGTTGTAAGACTATTGTTTCGGTACTTGTATGAGCATGTGATCTGATGTATCCATTGTCGAGTTGTGCGTCATGCGACACTGATCATGGGAGCATGACAGTATGCACAGCTGGTCGCTCCGTGTATATAATCTTGGGTGCCCACAGATTCATCTGTCTATCTACCGACTATGATGCTGTACTTTGCAAAGGTTGTTTCTGTATTGCGGCATGGTGTACTATCTGCTGGTTGTTACCTTAGATTTCCTGTTTATGTAATGCGGCCTACTGTACTAGCTATTGGATGTACTGTGATTTCAGTAATTATGAAAATCCTAGTGACCATTATAAGCATATGAAAGATATTGTGTTATATATATGTGAATGTGCTTATATCAAAAATTAAAAAATATCCTAAAATATTTAATATTAATACAATGCTAATTAAACTGCGAGCGATTGGATAATTTCACACGGTTATGCATATAAGTTCGTCACTGATAGGTATGTACATCGCACACATTCGATAAGAAATAAGCGTTGGGGATTTATTTATAATTCCACACAATATTTTGTGCACAACCGTTTGTAATGTTCAGTGTACAACACACACAGTTTGGACAAAAAGAACGTTTGGGATTTAATTCTGAAACCACACGAGCATTTGTGCACAAACGTTTGTCTAGGTGTCAACAACACAAACGTGTACTATATACAAACTGTATGGAATAGCTTTGGGTATCCTACGCAGTTCCTGACACACCAGCGTTTGGGATAGGATAACTCAACACAAACGTAGTTTCTGTATTAAATGTATGCATAGGATAATAATGTCAGATGGACATTCGTGGAGAAGTGTTTGCGATAAAAAGTTCATCTCAAACGTACGAGTTATCTTGTGCGTCTGCGCGGACTATCCATAGGAAACGGTTTCTGGCTATCGTGTGGAATAGGCCTTCCCTATCGCAATCGAGAGCAAGGGGACGGTTCATACTCACGTAGGCGATAGGGGGAAAACTGTTTGGATAGCTATCTCGCGCACTGGTGGTAGCAAGAAGAAGGTAGCAAGGAGGAAGAAGACTTCCTTTTATACCCCTCCCCAATCCAACTGTTATGCACAGAAAAAGCACAGGCCGGTACAACCGGTCCAACTAAGCACACCACAGTTCTTCCGAACCCTAGCCGGCGGAAGGAAGTGCAGAGCGGTTCAACCACTCCTGGCACCGATAGTACCGGATTTACCGGAACAACCACGCTGCCACCGCCCAGCAACCATCTCAAATCGGAGAAAAATAGACCCAAGCCCGGTGATTGCCCCAGTACCTAGCCCGGTAGTGCCGTCCCCTGACAAGGGCGGTATGAGCGGCTTGGTAGATCGGTACAACCGGTCTGAGACAAAAAGTTGGATCTGTTGGATATATGCTCTAGAGGCAAATAATATATGATTATTCCAATATATCTAAGCAATTTCATAATCAGTTTCATACCATGCTAGAACTGTGTCAGTGAAACAATGATGCAGGTGTGGTATAGAAACCCCCAGAGTTCCTAGTTAGCCTCTACATCGATAACTAGTTCATGGTCAACATGATGATCGTGGTTTCGTGATCATGGACAATTAAGTCTCTTGACTATGAGGTCACCTCACTGGTTAAGTGACGTGATGAACATTACCCAAAGTTAGCATTACAGCATGATCAAATCTTATGAAGGTTCAGTGTTGTAATTATAGAACGTGGTAGACCGTTCCTTTGACCGTGAGTACGTGCATAATTACTATCTTCCCGGATGCTTTGACTTACATCCCACCACCTGACTGAAATATGCGGGTCATAACGGTTGTATCTTAGGTATTCCGTGGAGATATGTTGAGGAGTATTGTTACAAGAGCGGGATTTCTCAATCCATATAATGGATAGATACTCGGGGCCCACTCGGTGAGATTCCATCCATAAAGCTGCAGCGTGTGACTAGGTCACGAGGATGAATATCACTGGAACGAGTGAATGAGGATTAGTTCAAAACGAGGTTGAACCAGACATAGGATGTCATTGATCGAATCTCGGAACGATCCAGTATCGTTGACAAAGGGAATGCTATACGACGTAAGGCCCAATCGGTGTTTGATATCCGGAATGCACAGGGGTCATTATGGGCATCCAGGTCCCGCTGATGATCATTGACTGTAGCCTCTGCTCGGTCATGACTGGAGTGTTCTCGGACCGTAGGGTAACACACTTAAGGGCTCGATGAAATCGGAGACCTTTTCGGAACCATCGGAGTAACCAGAGAATAAAGGAAACAATATCGGAGAAGTACCGTGTTGAACCGAAACAAGTTCGGAGTGAATCGGAAGGTGTTCCGGAGCACCGGGAGATGGAATATTATGTTTTAGTTATTAGCTAATTGAATTAATAATTAAAATCATTTTATTTCTAATTAATATGTGCAATGGGCCTTAGTGGAGAAAAAGGCCCATTAGGGGAAATAAAAGGGAAAAAGAAAAGAAAAAAAAGAGGGGGGAGGCGCCATGGGCCCTAGGGCCCATGAGGGGTGCGCCCCCTCCCCCCCCCCCCTTGGCCGGCCACCTCCCCTTAGCAAAGGGACTTTAGTCCCACATTGCTAAGGGAGAGGGGTTGACTCCCTCCCCTCTTCCTATATATAGATGGGCAGGGTGCACATATTTAAAACACAGAAATTCGTGAGAAAATAAATATTACTCCGAATTGAGATCGGTTTTCTCCGGTCTTCTCCCCTCCCTTGTATCTTTCACGGTGGGCTCCCTAGTGTGAGCCTATAGTGGAATTGAGGCTTCTCTGCTAGAATCGGAGGCCGTCGTGCTGCCGAAGCTCCGTCCGGAGGTCTGCTTCCGCCACCTCCGCTGGATCGGAGAACGGAGGTCGTCATCGAGTCTCGTATGTGTGCGAGTACTACGAGGTGCTACACGTGTGGCACTACACCCATCCGGGTGCTCAACACAGCCAGGGGGCTGTGAAACTTGATCAGCTACATCAACCACGTTTGCGGGAACGTTTCCCGCGCAACGGACTACACCCTGAGGTATGTTATTTCCGCACTACTTTCCGTTACGGTAATACGGCTAGCTAGATCTTGGGTTATGGGAACGCTAGTTAGAAAAAATTTTGTTTTCTGCTGCGAACCCCAATAGTGGTATCATGAGCTAGGTCTATGCTTAGTATTACTGTACGGATAGAACACATCGGGGATGTTGGCGTTGATTGTATGATTGTTACCCTCCCACGTGTACTTGTTGACATCTGCGGCATTGTTTGATGAAGCAGCCCCCGACCGACTTTACGCGTACACTTACGCGAGACTGGTTCCACGCTTGACATACGGCTTGTACCGTATAAAGTGGTTGGGGGGGTGTCTGTCTCTCTACTTTAACGGATGTGGCATTTGCAACGGAGGTCCCCGTGCGGGGTGTAAGAGAGACAATCGTATGGTTGACGTTGTGGTTGACTCGTAGGTTAAAACCTGTTTAACTATGAAAGCCCTAGAAGCCACGTAAAACTTGCAATATACAACTAGACCGTCTAAACCTTGTATTGCTAAGTGGGGGCTATCGTTCGTTTGTTTGTGATGTAGTGATAGCTTTGCTATGTGTTACTAGTAAGTAGTAATCGTCATCATAAAACAAACTAAAATGGAGACACTGTAGACTTAAGTGTTGCCATAGCTCAGACATCTTAAAACTTGCTAGTATAGGATACACGACGGTAGCACGTGATAAGATGATCCCTTAACAAAGCCAAACACAAGTATTCTACCAAAGTGTGCACCGCCTGGAAGGTTCTCCCATATGGCTTGATGCTCCGTACATACCGGAGTTGTCCTACATATTAAATGGAGTTCGCATGAGGTTGGGTTCGGCAAGCCTGGCATATGCAGATATGGCCTTGCTGAGCAGCATATAACATGGAGGTTAATTTGGAGAGCCTAGAATATGCAGATATGGCCTCGGAATAGTAGAGATCGAAAGATCGAGCATGACTCACAGTACATATAGGATAATTTGATCGCACAAGTTGTTGTCTACCTTTGAAACTGACCCGTCGGCCGTGTGATATTCGAGGTCGGGCAGTGAATCTGGATCATGTAATCACTAAACCTTCCTAGGGATGAATTGTTTTAGTGCGAGCTCATTTATAATGTGATTATATGAACTCATTGTTGTGAACTAGTCTTAATTGTGTTCCTTGCAATTATGTTTGTAGAAAATGAATGCACTAGAGCAACGTGAACTATCTTTCTTCATGGAAGGTGAAAGACTTAGAGAAAATGGGTCAAACTTTGCTGATTGGTACTCACGCCTTAGGACGTCGCTCAAGAGAGCAGACATCTTGTTTACAATAGAAGTGCATGTGGAAGAACATCCGGACGATCATGTTGGCGATCAAGAGATACTTGATCATTATGCTCGCCGACAGAAATGCTCCGTATTCAGGAATGTCATGATCTTCAGCATGTCAGAGGTTTTTGGCATACAGTTTCAGGACACTGGCTCATATGACATGATGGACACGCTAAAGACAATGTTCGTACGTGAGTTCAGAATTGCCAGATTTGAGTTAGAAAGAAAGTTTCTATCTACAAAGATGGAAGAACATACAAGCCTTGGTGATCACTTGGGCAGAATGCATGAGATGTACCTGACCCTGGTGGAGGACTATGAATATTGGACAATGAACGAAAGCACCACGGTAGAGTTTGCAATAAATACGTTATTGCACTCACTCCCTCCGAGTTATGGTGATTATGTTCATAGCTATGTCGGAAGAGGAGCTAATATGAGTCTCCAAAACTTCATGACTGTTCTCTTGGCCGCGGACATTGCTCCTATTGAGGATGCAGAAGTCGTGGATGGAGAAGGTATATATTTGATATACTTTATAAATGTTTACTCCCTTATACAACATTTGCAGTAAATGAGTATCTGATACTTATTCTGTTTTATGAAAACAGGACCTGCCGTTGCATGGAGGGAAGAGGTGAAATCGAGGATTGATGGATATCAAGTCAGTTGATGGCCAGCATGGATTCCGCCGAGACATCTATCATAGGAGATACTTAGAGTATTAGATAAATCTTATGTAATCATTATAGTATGAACACTTAGTTGTGTGTCTTGCATCTCGCGAGACAAAGTTATTCATGTAATGAGACAAGTCAGTTGTTCCATCTTTATGAATAAAAGAGTGATTATACTTTGATTACGTCTTGATTTATGATATGATAGAAAACATTTATAATACTACTATTATTGTCAAGAAATATTCAATGTTTAATGATAAAGTTGTCTTGATTATAACAAGTCAAAGATTTGATTGCATGAGGTGACTTCATAACTGATGAATTCATTAAATGTATGATCTATTAACTTGTGAGTTCATTATCGAATGAAAATCATAACTTGATTGCATGAGATGGATTAGATACACGATCTATGAACCTCTGCAATAAATATAACCATGACAAGGTTCTAGCAAGTAGAACTTGTGCCAATCATTATACATAAATGATGTACTAAATGGGCACGTGAGTTATCATTAAAGACTTCATATGATTAATTGAAAGTTGTATTCAATTGAGATCATAAAACTGAGATTCGGGAATCACAGTGAGAAGTGAGAATACAAGAATATATATCACTACGCTACGATCCGAAGTGATAAGTATTGATATTGACATAATGGGAGACTTGTGGAAGTTGTACCACAAACTACGATGGAAGTTGAAAGTGCTAGACTACTTAAACCATTCGTAGTCATACTAAACCGTAGTATGGTCTAAACGTTCTTTCCCCTAGCACTATAGTTATTGTCGAATAAGATTGTTTAATTCATTAAGTTAAAACACCCACTTCATGAATAGGAAACCATCCTGAATCTAACGAGACATGATAGCTCCATAACTGATGGTGTTATAAGGTTTCTTAAAAGAAAGAATTTCTTTGTAATAAAACTACAAGCAATTGAAATTACATATTCTCCCTGAATAGCAAAATTTGTGTTGCTTAATTGTTAATACGAGAAAAGTCTCTCGACACAGATCCAATGGGAGATAATGGAAACTTTGACCAGGGTATTGGACCTTGCCTTCAGAATATCGGAGTATTGCAACGGAAGCATGTTCCGCTGTAATGACGCTATATAAGGAAGGATATGCCAAAGATGATTGATCTTGGTATATGAGTTGAAGCCATTGTTGAATTTAGAAGGTTATCATGAATACGTTCTGTACAGAACAATAATCATGAGTCTTCTTAATAAAACAATAAAGAATAACATTGCTTGAAGACACAAAGGAATGATGGTAGCCTAGAACACGAGGAGAAATGAAATAATATTGAGTTACATATAGGATGGCTCACGTCCTGTGAAATAAATCGGTTATTCCATATTCTCGACAAACTGGAGAGTCATTGAGAAAAATGTAATGGGCATAAGGCATTATTTGGTTATGACCAAAATTCAATGGTGATTGACTACGGAAACGCAGGAATTCTTTAATCAATAAAATATTTCATTTACACTACGATGGGCCATAGCCTGAAATTGCATCTCAGTCAAATTTTGGATTTGAAAGAGAATTGCAATAGGCATGACAAAGGTTATTTCGTTAAAAGGATGGACTACAATACCTCAAGACAGGAACCCTCAACCTTGATTTGATCAAGTGATTTTGTGATGACCAAAATATTGACTGGGCCTGCAGTTTCATGAAACTGAGTGGGAGCTTTGAAGACTTCCCGGAAACTTGGAATGCAGAGGGCATTTTCTGAGTGGGAGCTTTGGAAGCTTTGTCATTATGTGAGACATAGTGAAACAATAAAATGACTTGATGAAAGATGAAATATATGAGTATATGATGGATATATTTGAGTGGGAGCATGATCATTGTCTCAAACATATATGCATTGATATGTGAGAAGAATGATCTCATATGTATATATATGGATATGCATTGATTGTGCATATAGAGAATCGTCTTATATACATATGTGCATTATGATATATATATAGAGCATAAGGCAAATAAAATACAAGATTGCAAGAATCTTCTTTTATGTGAAATACCAACACATTACACGTTGAAATCTATATGAGTAGATTAAGATACGGATAATGAAACGAAGTGAAGGTTGGAATAATCTTCTAGACAAGAAACAGGTTCTTGTGGCTAGAAATTATATAATGGATGAAATCCAAATATCACAAGCAATGTCTTGATGGAAGAATAGAGATGCACCATGTACTGGACATGTGATCTTATATGTTCTTGACATATGATTCTACCATATAACATGCATTGTGAATCCAACAACAAAACGACTCAAAAGTTCTTGGAAGAAGAACAGATTCCGATGTGCTTTAGGAGTAAAACACAGAATCTGAATAAAGTCCATGATTTCAGTATATGAGGAATACTGAGGACTGTACTCTAAAATATAGAGAGGATAATAGACTTGAATGTATTGCAAGATTACAATTGCAAGCCATATTATGGGTCTATATGGAATTAGAGACATCACCAAAGACATGAAAGAAATGTGAGCAAAATTCACGGCACTACAAACATAATACTACTTAAGAAAGTAGACGTATGGATAAAAGTTTAGCGTTAGAAGTATTGGACTTCTGGTTGAGTGTATTTCCCAATATATATGACTAAGGATGAGTCTTCTAAAGACTGAACCAAGAGATCATTGGAGGATACTGTGAAATAATAGTCTCACTCTCCCGCGAAACTTATATCCAACCATTATATGATAAAGATTGGTATGTCAAAAGGGTTTTTGACCTATACCAGTTGCAAAGGAAACATACGAATCTGAATTGGTGCAGTTCGTTGACGAACCCTCTTCCATGAGCATGCATGATCAATGAACATTTATGTGATCAGATGATTATGATCGGAAAAATGCGGCTAGATTATTAGCACTCTAGTGCAAGTGGGAGACTGTTGGATATATGCTCTAGAGGCAAATAATATATGATTATTCCAATATATCTAAGCAAGTTCATAACCAGTTTCATACCGTGCTAGAACTGTGTCAGTGAAACAATGATGCAGGTGTGGTATAGAAATCCCCAGAGTTCCTAGTTAGCCTCTACATCGATAACTAGTTCATGGTCAACATGATGATCGTGGTTTCGCGATCATGGACAATTAAGTCTCTTGACTATGAGGTCACCTCACTGGTTAAGTGACGTGATGAACATTACCCAAAGTAAGCATTACAGCATGATCAAATCTTATGAAGGTTCAGTGTTGTAATTACAGAACGTGGTAGACCGTTCCTTTGACCGTGAGTACGTGCATAATTACTATCTTCCCGGATGCTTTGACTTACATCCCACCACCTAACTGAAATATGCGGGTCATAACGGTTGTATCTTAGGTATTCCGTGGAGATATGTTGAGGAGTATTGCTACAAGAGCGGGATTTGTCAATCCATATAATGGATAGATACTCGGGGCCCACTCGGTGAGATTCCATCCATAAAGCTGCAGCGTGTGAGTAGGTCACGGGGATGAATATCACGGGAACGAGTGAATGAGGAATAGTTCAGAACGAGGTTGAACCAGACATAGGATGTCATTGATCGAATCTCGGAACAATCATGTATCGCTGACAAAGGGAATGCTATACGGCGTAAGGTCCAATCGGTGTTTGATATCCGGAATGCACAGGGGTCATTATGGGCATCCAGGTCCCGCTGATGATCATTGAATGTAGCCTCTGCTCGTTCATGACTGGAGTGTTCTCGGACCGTAGGGTAACACACTTAAGGGCTCGATGAAATCGGAGACCTTTTCGGAACCATCGGAGTAACCAGAGAATAAAGGAAACAATATCGGAGAAGTACCGTGTTGAACTGAAACAAGTTCGGAGTGAACCGGAAGGTGTTCCGGAGCACCGGGAGATGTAATATTATGTTTTACTTATTAATTAATTGAATTAATAATTAAAATCATTTTATTTCTAATTAATATGTGCAATGGGCCTTAGTGTAGAAAAAGGCCCATTAGGGGAAATAAAAGGGAAAAAGAAAAGAAAAAAAGAGGGGGGAGGCGCCATGGGCCCTAGGGCCCATGAGGGGTGCGCCCCCTCCCCCCCCCTTGGCCGGCCACCTCCCCTTAGCAAAGGGACTTTAGTCCCACATTGCTAAGGGAGAGGGGTTGACTCCCTCCCCTCTTCCTATATATAGATGGGCAGGGTGCACATATTTAAAACACAGAAATTCGTGAGAAAATAAATATTACTCCGAATTGAGATCGGTTTTCTCCGGTCTTCTCCCCTGCCTTGTCTCTTTCACGGTGGGCTCCCTAGTGTGAGCCTATAGTGGAATTGAGGCTTCTCTGCTAGAATCGGAGGCCGTCGTGCTGCCGAAGCTCCGTCCGGAGGTCTGCTTCCGCCACCTCCGCTGGATCGGAGAACGGAGGTCGTCATCGAGTCTCGTATGTGTGCGAGTACTACGAGGTGCTACACGTGTGGAACTACACCCATCCGGGTGCTCAACACAGCCAGGGGGCTGTGAAACTTGATCGGCTACATCAACCACGTTTGCGGGAACGTTTCCCGCGCAACGGACTACACCCCGAGGTATGTTATTTCCGCACTACTTTCCGTTACCGTAATACGGCTAGCTAGATCTTGGGTTATGGGAACGCTAGTTAGAAAAATTTGTGTTTTCTGCTGCGAACCCCAACAGGATCCTCCTTCTCCAAAAACACACCGTGAAGGCTCGATCTTGACTGATGGAGAGTTAGGCATCTTCTGGTCTTCGCATGGGAACACTTAATAGGTACATGACTTGTCGGGGGGATAGACCGAGCCCATGATCCGACATTTAGACTTATGGGCCGACTCTATAAGAAATGCCCACAACAGAAGACCCGGGCACGAGCTGGACGTGACAAGCGTAGAGATTGAAGCCGTAGAAGGAATTCGACTTACCTTGTATAGCACGTAGTGTATTTGTAAAGTAGAATAGGACTCTACTTCGTGTAGGAGTCGGACTCATGGAATCTCTGGACCCGACACCTTTATAGGCTGAGGTCGACGGGATCCAGAGAGAACTCAAGTAAGGGCTAGAAAACTAGCAATATAACCTAGATCTCCCCGAGACTAAGGTTGTGAATCGACACCGCTGTAATCGACAAGTCGACTCCTCTAATAGAAGAGTCGATAACCGTAATAATAAGAATCGGGAGTAGGTCTTTACCTTGAGAAAAACAGGGGCCAAAACCTGGGTCAATCGCCGAGTCTCTTGTCCATTTCGACTCTCTCCTCGTATCCACCTCGCAGCAAAGGTCCCATGTCAAGTCTGACTCTTTGGACATCTGCCATGACTTTCCCACAACAGTTTGCGCCCACCGTGGGGCCTGCGCATGCAGGTGTTGAGATTATAGGGGGAGCTCTGCAAGGCATGGGATGATTTGTCGCCGGACGAATCACTAGAATCCGGCGTGGAAAGCTCTACATTGACGACTCAACTTGGGGCCCTAAGGCCGATTCCGTCGAATCTAGATATCGGGTCCCAATCGGGTCTATTCAAATCTTCATTGGCAGGACAGATGGATCTAAGCCAGAGCCAGATCTCGAAGAACCCATGGAAACCTCGAGTCGGCGGCTTGCCAGCTCTAGGCATACTATCGTCGGATTCATCAGTGGACCTCCAGAGTCGAAGCGTTATGTCGAGTCCCTGATGCATGACGCCTCAGAAGAAACATCTGATGTTCAATCACACCCTAGCGAAGGAAGCCTCTTAGATGTCGAGTCCATCCGATCTGTCGGGAGTGACAGACTTGGCCCCGGGGCAACGGAATACAACCTGTACTTCCCTCACTTTGAGCCTCTGTACTGCGTCACTGTGTTCATGGCAAACACCGGAGAACAGGGTAGTCAGGGGGCCCAAAACGCAACCCGAAATAGGGACGTGGAGCCGGCTACCAACTCAGCCCCTAATCGAGATAGGGAACAGCTGGGCCGCTCATCAGAGCAAGTTCTCACGGGAGCAGAACCCCTTTCGGATTCCTTAAAATCTCTCAACAAAGCATTGGCTACGCCAGTGACAGCGGAGAACCAGGAAGTCTGGAGGACAAAGGTCAATGGACTCAGAGCAAGGGTGATGAGCATACGTAGGGAAATCAACGCCGAGACAGAAAAAATGGTGGAGGGAGAGTCCTGGGTTGCTCAGGAAGCCAGGCGCCTACAGCAAGAGTCGGAGCTGATAGAGGTTCAGAAACTAATCCTTGCCAACACATGACTTGAAAGTCGGATCCCCCCTAACTTCCAGCGACGAGCACTGTTCTAGTGCCCTCAGCACGCGACTCCCTCAGGATACACGCCTCCCAGACAGCCGGATCCTCCACCATTTCCGGATCGGTTTCATACACCTCCCAATCACTACAATAACCCCATGGCAAGCGTGGTCGCGACAACCTGGTTTCTCACCAATGCACCTGTTCATGGAGACACTCCAGTGGACCAGGCCGTTCGAGAAGCTATCGATTTTCTCAAAACGGCGATCACACATCAAGCTCAATATTCACAAGGACTCTCATACTTACATGCGACTCCATACCAAAGTGTGAGCCGGCAGGCAGAATCGTCGGGTCCCGCAGCCTCGAGCAGTCATTGCCAGCACGGAGCACCACAACCCCCGGACCCTCAAGGAGCGGTGATAATTCTAAACTTTCCGGCTAATCCTACCCCTGAGCGCCGTGCAGGGTCGATGATCCAACTTCCCCCACAGGACAAAAATACCGAGTTTGTCAGCCGATCCTTGGGTAACCGATGCCTGGTGCCGGCTTTGTGGAACACACGCTTGCCACCAGATTTCAAGGGACCATGTAAAATTGCAAACTGTATAGCTGATATGGACCCGGCGATTTGGATAAAAAGATATGATCTAGACATGGATATGCTGCAAGCCAGCGAGGGTGTCTATGCCCGTTACCTCACGATGATGTTGGAAGGGCCGGCTCGCACATGATTTAAGAACCTCCCAAAGAACTCCATCAACTCTTGGGCGGATCTCAAAGAAAAGTTCATCAAGAATTTCCAAGGCACTTGACAGTGAGCTACCACAATTGTCAACTTGGAGCATTTTGTCCAGAAGGAAGGAGAGTCGGCCCTATGTTGGGCACGACAGGTTGTAGAAATAATCCACTCCTCAGACACTATTACTGCCCAGACAGCTGTGATCGTTTTGGAAAGGAACTGCAAGTTTGAGCCCCTAGTCCACAAGCTTGGCCGACTCAAGAGAAATGTCAAGAACATGGGAGAACTCATGGAAGCGGTTATCAAGTACGCCGAGTCTGATAAAACCAAGGATGGTGACTCCGAAGAGGATAAAACCGGCCAGAATAAAAAGAAGGGCGGCAAAGGATCCCTGCATCAGAATCAACAGACCAAGCGTCGACTTGATCAGACTACTTCTGACTTGGTAGCCAACACAAATGTCGGCTTCCAAAGACAGAAGAAGGGGGGCAACAACTACCGCAAATCGAAAGGAATTTATAGCCAAATCAGTGTAGCACCGCAGGGAAGACCGGTACTACCGGCCGGGACAAGCGGTACTACCGGCCGATACATAAGAAAACTTCTACAAGAGCCCGGAACAGGGCCGGTACTACCGGTCCGGAGACCGGTACTACCGCTCGGGTACGCGAAAAACCATCTGTTGAGGCCCGGAATCGAGCCGGTATCACCCTGGTTGTTCCGGTAAAAATTCATATACCGGTACTACCGGTCCACTACCGGTCGACTGGTACTATGGGTTTGAGCGAACGGTACTACCGGTCTGTGCGCAGATTCGTGCATATTTTAGAAAATCCGAGTTTGGCTATAGTTTTTCGCATTATGACGGGAATCCAAGTCCGTGTCTTGCAAGGGAAGTCCAACCCCCTCATATATAGATGAGGTGACGGCCGATTGAAACAACACACAATCGAACAAACATATCTACACTTCCAAACCCTAATTTTATCCCTCTCCCTTATTCTTTCTCTCTCGTTCTTCATTCGTTGTTCTGATTGCAGGGCGACGATTCCACGAGGATCTAGGGGCGAGCGAATCGACCTAGGGAAGCCCATAGCCGCCGTTCTCCTTGACGGGGTCCCTCCCGGGAGCGTGGGGTTTTGGGTGTTCAAAAGAAATAGCCAGAGTGCTTGCGTACCATGCATCCGGACGGATCTCCTTCGACGTGAGCTACGATGCATCACCCCCGGCGTCGAGGGTGCACAGTGACGTGTTCGAGTGCGAACACTCTTTTTGGAGACTCTGCTGGGGACGATAGATCAAGAATCATCATCAACCATGTCAGACCTCCCCAAGCCCTCTGAAGTTAGTGCCGAAAACATCATTAAGCCTAGTCTTGATGAATTTTCAGAGGAACATCGCCAAGTATATGAAGCCCTCAAAAAGCAGCATGAGGAGGCTTACAAGGCGCTCAAGAAACAGCGTGAGGAGGAGGATTTGCAATATTTTCTTTCAAATTTCAAGAAGGATCACCAAGGGGACATCGCTCCGATTGGATAAATCAAGCTTCCTCCCCTCGATGACAACCTAGATGAAATCAATGTGAGTAAAGTTTATTCTAAAGAGCAATGTGCGGTGATTGAAAGTATGGTTAGAACGGACAATGATATGATATATAATGTTTTCTTAGCGAATAGCAGTGCTCAGAAAAATACGGCTCCGTCATCTAGTGGTGATGTTGGTGTATCCACTAGCCCAGGAAAACCTAATCAAACTTTACCTATCTCATCGGCACCTCCCATGCAACAATATTACAATTTGCCGATGAATTCTTATCCTAGCCAAACCAATCAACTTGTGACTGTACCAACATACCCTAATCCTATTACGAGTGCAACCAATTCGGTGTCAATGCTGAATCACTTTGCCACATCACCCGTAGGAGCAGGCGCGTTTTGTCTTCTTTCGTACTACGGTTCTGTAACAGCCCAGATTTCACAATAATTAAAAATTTTGTTTTCGGTGTGAATTGTTTGATTGTCTGATTTGTTTGCGGTGTTTGCATCCTCGATTTATCAATCGGCGGTTATATTTCCCCCTCCTTCTCGTATCGGTTGCGAGTCCGGACCCCTTTCCCCAATGGCACACGACCTGGTTGCGGCACCGGGAAAGTCACCCGATCACCGTCGCGACCTCCGGCACAGGACCAGCCATAACCCTCGGTATGAAAAAGCCCCATTTATACTTAAATGAGTTATTTTATCGGGGGTGCTCGACGTTCTCTTTTGGTGTTACACGTTGTAGACGACGTGCTTATAGTGTGTCCGACTTCGTTGGGTAGGTGAACGTTCGGATGTGCCAGGCATATTAGCCGGTGTAAGTCCTGTGGCGTATTTTATAAAATGTCGCGCATGCCTTTAGCTGGACCCCCGGATTCTCCGCTTATCTTCGGATTCTAGCCCACCCGAAAACCGGGCCCAAAACATACCATTTTGTGGCCCGAAAGCCTCCCAAACACCCACCTGCTATAAATAGCAGGGCTACAAAGCCTATTATGGAAACCCTAGCCGCCTCCCACCTCAATTTCAGTGCACACCCAATCCCACCACATCCAAATCTGGCGGCCAATCTGCACCGTCCGATCTGAATTGGACGCCTCACGTCGCGCCACATCACCAAAATTCCCTACCAGCCCGAGACCCTCCGAGCCGCCCCCACGTGCTCACACTCCGGCGAGCAGCGCCGCCTCCGGTGATCCCCTGCGCTTCCCTTCCATCTCCTCCTCACCCCGAGCTCACCCTCCTCCTCTCAGCGAGCGCCGAGCCTCCATGGACGCAAGGAGCAGCAGCAGCCGCCCCTGGACCTCGACCTCGGCCGCCTGGGACTCCGTCGTCGCCTGCCTGCCCTCCACCGCGCACAGATCCGGCAAGGGGCCACCTGGATCCCGCTGTTGCGGCCCCATCCTCGACCTTCCTCGCCGCTCGGACTTGCCTGCTCGTCGGCATCGAGCTCCGTCGCTGCCCGTTCCATCGGGAACGAATGGGAGCTCGGCCTCCCGAGCCAGCCGTTGCATCTGGGCCGGCGCAGCCCATGACCCAGCTTCCCCGGCCTGCTGCCAACCTCCGCACCAAGCGCTGCTAGGCTATCTGACGTCCACGCTGCGACCTGGGCCGAGCCCAGTCGGTGAGCTACTCCTTCCTTTTTCTTGCCTTTTTTTCCTGCTGAGTTTGGCCGGCCCGTGAATAGTTCAGCGCTTAGTGCGATAAATAGTTATTTAGCGCTCGTGTGTTTAGGCCCAGCAGAATAGGAGTTTTGACCCAGTAGACCCTTTATTTATTTTCTGGTTAATTAAATTGGCAGATTGTATTATTTTCTTGCGATGCCCGTATCTTTTAAACCGTAGCTCGGATCGCAACACTTTAAACATGAAAGTTTCTTAGAATTTTGTGTAGATTAATAAAATGTGCTCTTTTTCCATGTTTGACTTTGTTTACATGTTGTTTACCTGATAATTACACCGCATGCCACTATAAATTGTTTATTTGATAACTTTTTAATCGTTGCTCTGTTTTAAATGTTCCTTATATGTAACTTGACTAGAATTGCATGTAGATTGTGTTTATGCTGCTCTTGCTTGCTAATAAAAATAATAAAATATTGTTTAGGGAAAAACAGTACCAAAAATTATAATAATCGTGGGGTCCGTAATAGTTGCCATGTATAGGTTTTACCCCCACTTAAAATGACTAGATTATATAGTTTACTTTATGCTTCACCTTTTTCATGTTTGTGTGTTATGCCATGCTTGAGTGAGATGCCATGTTAACAACCTTTGCTCATCTTGTGTAGCTAAACAACTTGAACCTATCTAAATGTGTGGTATCGTCGTGTGTGACGAATACTCCACTTGACCTGTTAGTAACCGCTCTCGACGGTAGGTGCGATGTCCCGTGCTGCCTTCTTGTTGATGCTTGCTCATGTTTGCTTCATAGTAATAGATGATTGCTTGTTGATTGCTTTCCAGTGTTTACCGTCTTGTGTGCTTCCGCGGGTACCTCTCGGAGACGATGCGAGATTGTGATCGGCTACACCTTCAGAACCCGACTTATCAACAGGCAAGGACTACGCATTACTTATGATCCATTCTATTTCAACCAGCGGTTTGCATGCTAGGCTAGGTTAGGTTCGATATTTGATCCTACCACATGTTTACATCCTCTTTCAAACCGATACAACCATGTCCCCTCACAGCAAACCATGTACTGCTATGTTACTATTGCTCGTTGCTCAGCCCCTGCTTAGTATGCATGCTTAGGATGCTACGATGTTACCCTGTTACTCCTTGGTTTTGGGCTATCACATTATTATATTGTTGTGGATGATATGATTATTATAAATGTTGACTATACTCAACGAATGATGGAAGGTCTAGGCTATCCCGCCCCGACGCTTTGTTCTATTCGAGTCACCTAGGATCCGAGTTCCGGGTATTGGTTTTAAGACTGAGCGTGCCTAACCGCGTGTGGGATGCTATGGGGTCCCCTTTTCTTACCTACCTAGCTTCAAACATTTCTAGTGGTGGCCCAAGCTGATTTTACCATTTGAAACCGTGTGCGTAACTAGTCTGCAGCTAGTGGATTTAAAACAACTCGGGCCAGCAGAGACAGAGTTCCGTTGTTGGTCCACACTGGTGAGCTAGGGAAGTCCCCTGATATATAGGTGATGCTAACCCCGACCTTGGCCATACGGAAGAGTCCGATCCGAGAGCGTGGCCGGCTTTTGGGTTGCGTGTCGACTCCCCGGGGGCCACCCGGATTTGTTCGTTGTTAGTTAGAGGGACATGTCGTTTCAGATCTCTCGGAACTAAATCATAAAATGGTTGCCTGTGATGGGTAGCAACTGAGGGAGATGGGCGTGCGTGCGGAGTCTTGTAATGGGCAGTTGGTACACCCCTGCAGGGTTAAATCTTTTCGAGAAGCCGTGTCCACGGTTATGGACAACGTGAGACCTACTCCTTGTTCATAGAAAACAACAACTGAGATAATCTTAATATAACTTGATCAACGTGTGTGTGCCTTGACTGCTTCTTCTTCATCGGGTTGCGAAGAGGAGGACAAGGATAGGATAGGTGCAACCAATTCGGTGTCAATGCTGCATCACTTTGCCACATCACCCGTAGGAGCAGGCGCGTTTTGTCTTCCTTCGAACTATGGTTCAGCGCCCATCTCGCAAGTTGCACCAACAGCTAGTACTCAAGTTTCTCCTATGTCATTGACACAAGCATCGTCATCTACTCCGGATCCTATTCTAGCCAAGCTAAGGGAGGATTTCTATAAGATGTTTCAAGATACTTTCAGAGATGATGGAAAAGTAAAAAGTCGTGTGTATCAAAAGCCCTATCCTGCACACTTTGATGCAATTTTGTACCCTCAAGGTTACAAGGTTCCTGATTTTGTTAAGTTTAGTGGAGAGGGCACAAAAACAACTTGGGAGCATGTTAGTCAATATCTAGCACAGTTAGGTGAAGCAAGTTCCATATAAGAATTGAAAGTGCGTTTATTTCCCTTATCTTTGACTAGTACCACATTTTGATGGTTTGCTACTTTGCCACATGGCTCTATTCTCTTATGGTCGCAACTAGAACAGAAATTTCATGATCACTTTTATAGTGGCGACAATGAGCTTAAGTTGTCACATCTTACATCGGTTAGGCAAAAACATGATGAATCGGTCACCGATTATGTCAAGAGGTTTAGAGATATAAAAAACTGATGCTATAGCTTAGTGATAACTAAGAGAGACTTGGCGGATATTGTTCTTAATGGTTTGAAGACTCGCATTAAAGAGAGGCTAGAAACTTATGAGTTTTTGAATATTAACCAAGTCTTGCAGAAAGCTTTGGCCCAAGAGAGCCGAAGTAAAGAGGTTCATAGGTTGTAAGAGCAAAGTTTTTCCCCCGTGTGTTATGGATATTGTTGGACAAGACAATAGAGGAACTAACAATGTTTTCTAGTATAAACAGTTGCATAGGTTCCTGAAGGACAAGCTATGTGATAAAGCTTCAGCGAAGGTCTTCAAGTTTTCGAAGCATTAACCCACGGAGCGAAGCTTAATCACGAAGGTTGACCCCCAAAAATGAAGGTGTCCTGAAGCTCTAGTCATTGAAGGAAATGAAGAAGACGGTGCAAGACTTAGATGTTTTTGTGTAGTTCTTTTTCTGTTTTCTTGAGTCATAGGACAAACCGTACTATCAAGAGGGGTATTTAGTTTGTGGACATCGAAGTCATTGAACAATGCTCAGATCAAACCCAAACCTAGTGAGAAGCCTGAGTGAAGAAATCTCATGTGCACTAAGTTAAGTTTCGGTAGCAAAGAATTCGTTCTTTGGCAACTGAAGCAGAACTTAGTCCGTGAGTCATCTTTACTTGTTCCTCAAGTAAAGTTGCGCATTGATGACAAATCCGACCGTTGTGGACACGTGTCAAGCTGTCACCTCGGGTCAGTTTGGTCATTCCGCACCTCGGGATCGCCAACTATAAATACGCCGCCCCCTCCTCCATTTGCGGGTGGCTGCTCTGAGATCATTCCAAGAGAGACTGTAGAGAGTAACCCCAAAACGCCACCGAAGCAAAATCCAAAATCCAGAATACAAGCCTAAGTCCCATTGATCTGAGTAGATTTGAGATGACTTATGTGAAAGCTTACTAGCCTTTTTATCTTGGAGAACTGCAATTCTCCTAAATGGTTAGAGTGTTGTTCTTCAGAGAGCGAAGAGTAATTGTCGCCTCGATGTCCAGTTTGTCAAAGGTTTCGGTGATTTCCTCAATAATCAACCACGAGTGAAGAACTGATCAAGCTCAAGGAGTTTGATGCAGTGGAGCAATGGACTGAGAGAGATTTGCTCCAGGTGTTCAATCACCAGTCCCTCCAACTAGACGTAGCGCTTTGCAGAGCGGGAACTGGTCGAACAAACTTCGCCGAGTCTCAGTTCGTTTTACTTCATGCATTTACCTTCAGTATTGCATTTGCTTCACTATTATGCTTCAATGGGTTTTGATTCACTGCATTTAGTTTTGCTTCCAGTTATACTTTGCTATTCCGCACTATTTATGCTTCACTTCAATAGTTTCAGTAGAAATTTTGAAGTGATCATTCACCCCCTCCCCCTCTGATCACATACTTGGACTTTCAATTGGTATCAGAGCTAGTCACTCCCTACACTCTGTGTGTTTTGGATTAACCTCCTGGAGTGTCTTCAAGTATGTCTTTCGCAGCCATTCGCTCCGGCGAACCTATTCCTGTTTTTAATGGGAAGGACTACCCGTACTGGAAGGACAAGATGAAAAGAAACATCATGGCAATCAATTCAACTGCCTGGCAAGTTGTCTTGTATGGAGTCACTGTTGCCGATGAGAAGGCCATCACCCCTGAAGAAGCAAAACTGATTGATCTTGATTCTGTAGTTTGTGTTTTCATCACCAATCACTTGACACCTGAAAAGTATCATGAAGTGAAGAATATTCCAACTGCCAAAGGTGTCTGGGACTATCTTGAAAAAATTGGTGAAGGTGTTTCTACCCAGAAAGATGCCAGAATTGACACACTCCGAAGCAAATTCCATCGCTTCAAGAGAAACGAGGGTGAAAAAGTCAGCTCCATTTACAGCAGACTCACAACTCTTGCTAATGAGTTTATTTCCCTCGGTGCTGATGACTTTACTCCTCACTCTGTTGTGAGAACTTTGCTTCGCTCATTGGATGACTCGTTTGATCACATTGTGCTGATGATCAAGGAAAGGACTGATTTCAGATGTCTTGTTGCCGCTGATATTCTTGAGAGACTCAATACCTTTGAAATGGAAGAAGATGAGAAACTTGACATAAATGGCTCTCGAAGAAAATCTCATGCCTTGAAAGCAAAAGCTTCGCGTCATTCTTCACCCGAAGTCAGTTCTGCTTCAGGTGTCGAATCAGATGATCCTGCAAGCATTGGAAAATATTTAGCACTGATCATGAGACGCTTCAACCGCTTTCAGAGAAAAGGTTTTTCTTCACCAAAGAAGAGTTATTCTTCAAGAAGCTCAACTCACTCATCTCAATGCTCATCCTCAAGAAGCTCTCCATCGAAGGACAACTGCTGCTACAAGTTCAAGAAGCCAGGTCCCTACATTGCTGATTGCCCTCTGTGGGAAGCTGAGAACAAAGCAAAGCATTCGCTCAGAGACTCCTCAACCAAGTCCCACAGATCTTCCATAAGCTATGAATCCAAGAGACATGATTCCAGTTCTAGAAGAGATAAGAAGAAAGATTCTGATGATGACAAGAGAAAGAAGTATCACAAGAAGCGTGAGGGTTCTTCATCGAAGACTTACTCGTCTCGTCGAAGCAGCTCTCACCGTGCCAAGGCTTATCTGGGAAAGGAGATGAACTCTGAAGACGAAGCCTCTGGGTCCGAAGCTCAATCAGGATCAAGGTCTGGGTCTGGTTCCGAATCAGATGGTGTTGCTGGTTTGGCATTCACTTCAGCAGATGCTTCAGCAAAAGCTTCGAGCTCATTCTTCACAAACAACAGTAGTGAAGATGAATCTCCTGCATATTGCTTCATGTCCAAAGCGAAGGTATCTTCATCGAAATCTAACTATGATACCTCTGATTGTTCTTCATATGACAGTGATTCAAAGATAAGCTATGCTAAACTTGCTAAAATTGCTTCAATACAACAAGATGAACTTGATTCTCTAAGCAAAACCATTAAGAAATCAGAAACTCTTTTGATCGATGAGATAGAGAAAGGTCAAACTTTAACTAATGAGCATGAAGCTCTGAAGGAAAAGTTTGAAGAATTATCCTCTCGGCATGATCTTCTTTCAGTTGATTATGAGAAGCTCACCTATGAATTTCTTCAGAGGAAAATGGCTCTCGAAAAACTGAAAGAGGCTCATGAAGAGTTGGAAAATGTCAATCTCTCTCTCATGGCTCAACAAGGTTCTGAAGCAAATCATAAAACTGAATCACCTTGTTTGGATTGTTTGGAACGAAGCAAAATTGATTCCAAAGGCAAAGCTCCTATTGTTATTGATGATACTAATGCCTCTGATGAGGAAAACCCTGCTGTTACCGAGGAACTCCTCAGGTTGAAAAACTTATTTGAAACAGGCATGTTCAAAAGTGTGCAAGGTCACCAGTATCTCTGTGATATCCTAAGGAAGGCTCTCCTTCACAGGAATCCCAGGAATGAAGGTGTTGGTTTCGAAAGAAAGATAAACCCTGATGGCACATATTGGGAACCTGAGCAGTATCCTAAGACTGTGTGGGTCCTTGAAAAGGGAAACCCCATTGATATAGCTAACCTTTCAGGGTTTGATTGCAAGATGAACAAATCCATTGTAGACGAATCACTTGATTCTGACTACAAGCTCATCAAAGATGAACAGGGAAAGGTTACAGCTGAGTATGTTGGTACTCCTCCTAAGAATGGCTTCTATAAGAGGCAGATATGGGTGCAGAAAGCACTTGTGGAAAAACTGCCTGCTAACCATACCATGCAGGGAAAGTCTTCGGTACCACCGAATCATTTCTATTCTCTTGAAACGAGAAATGATCCTCTGGTGACCGAATCAAATGTTCCGAAGAAGCAATACTATCGCACTGGTCGTCATACTTTTCGTCCTCATAATAATCATACTAAGATTGCACATGCTCATTCTTATGCTAGCCATTCGCAGTGGACTTACATTTATGGTGTGCTTGATGGTACACCGAAGCAATACACTCCTAATCGATTTAATATTGCTTCAACCAGTGCTTCAACATCTTCTCAGTCACCTGCTCGTTTGTGGGTGGTTAAGATGAACTAATTCTTCTGCAGGGCTATGTCTCCGGTGGATCCGAATGGGTCATGGATAGTGGTTGCACAAATCATATGACCGGAGACAAGGAGTTATTCACCGAAGAAAAATTATCTCACTCTTCTCAGAAGTACATTACCTTCGGTGATAACAACAAGGGTAAAGTTTTAGGCTTGGGTAAGGTTGCCATATCGAAAGATAAGCACATTGACAAGGTTATGTTAGTCCAATCCCTTGGATATAATCTAATTTCTATTTCGAAGTTATGCGATATGGGTATGCTTGTTCTATTTTCTGCTTCGCGGTGTGTTGTCTTTTCACAGGATGACTATGCGTTTGTCTTCGAGGGTTACCAAAAAGGAGACTTATACATTGTTGATTTTTCTTCGGGCCCCGCTGTATCCACATGCTTAATGGCAAAAGCTTCATCTGGGTGGTTATGGCATCGAAGACTTGGTCATGCAGGGATGAGAAATCTTCATACCTTAGTGAAGAAGAAGCATGTTATTGGCCTTAGCGAAGTTAAATTCGACAAGGATCGTCTCTGCAGTGCTTGTGAAGCTGGTAAAATTACGAAGAAACATCATTCAGCGAAGACTATCATGACTACCACTCGTCCTCTTGAATTGCTTCACATGGATCTTTTTGGTCCTCAAAATTATGCAAGCCTGGGAGGAAACAAATATGTTCTTGTTATTGTTGATGATTTCTCTCGTTATACTTGGGGGTTTTCTTTCTAGATGACAAGAGCAAAGTTGTTGAAATCTTCAAGTCATTTTCCAAGAGAGCTCAAACAGAATATGAATTATCTCTGAAGCATATCCGAAGTGATAATGGAACTGAATTCAAAAATACTCATATTGAAGATTTTCTTGATGATCATGGTTTTACTCATGAGTTCTCTGCTGCTTATACACCTCAACAGAATGGTGTTGTCGAAAGGAAGAATAGAACTCTCATTGAGATGGCCAGAACTATGCTTGCTGAATACAAGACTCCTATTAGGTTCTGGGCCGAAGCAATTAACACAGCTTGTCATATCATCAACAAGGTTTACCTTCACAAATTTCTGAAGAAAACTTCACGTGAGCTTATCACTGGTAACAAACCAAATGTTTCGTACCTTAGGGTATTTGGTGCTCCATGCTTTATTAGAGATATGAATCATAGCTCCAAATTTGCTCCTAAGGCACATGAAGGTTTTCTTTTAGGTTATGGCTCAAACTCTCACACCTACAGAGTCTATAACTCTCACTTTGGGAAAGTTATGGAAACTGTGAATGTGAGGTTTGATGAAACTAATGGCTCTCAAAAGGAGCACTTGTCTCATGATCTAGATGAACCTCCTCTTGATGAAGTAATCAGGTCCATGGTTATCGGAGAGATTCGCCCTATTGAAGCCAATGCTCGTCAAGCTAATAGGGATGATGATGGTCCAATGTTCCCACACATAGCCCGGGGCGCTAGAGATCAACATCCTGAAGCTAATGATGAACAGGACAAAGAAGAACAAAGGAACGAAGGAAATGCTAATTCCGAAGGAAATGCTGAAGCTGAAGGTGAAGTTGATCCTGAAGCTGAAGCAGATCCTGAATAAGAAGCTGAGCATGAAGCCAATGATTCAACTCTATCATGAGTCCGAAGACGAGTTGATGTTGATTCGATCCTTGAAGAAATTCATCAACCAGGTCGTCCTACAACTCGCTCTCGTACTCGGTTGGCTAACTTCTGTGGAAACTTTTCGTTTGTCTCCATGCTAGAACCTTCAAAGTTTGATGAAGCCATGAAGGATCCAGATTGGTTAACAGCCATGCTCGAGGAACTTAACAAGTTCGAGCGAAACAAAGTCTGGTCCTTAGTTGATAGACCTGATCCCACGAAGCACAACATCATTGGTACAAAGTGGATTTTTCGCAATAAGCAAGATGAAGACGGTATAGCGTTAAGGAACAAAGCACGTCTGGTAGCACAAGGTTACACCCAAATCGAAGGTATTGTTTTCGGCGAAACTTATGCTCCAGTTGCTCGTCTCGAATCCATTCGTGTTATGCTTGCTTTTGCAAATTACAATGGTATTCTGCTTTATCAAATGGATGTGAAAAGTGCTTTTCTTAACGGAGAAATCGAGGAAGAAGTGTATGTTATGCAGCCTCCAGGTTTTGAAGACCCGAAGAAACCCGACATGGTGTACAGGTTACACAAGGCTCTCTATGGGTTGAAGCAAGCACCTCGTGCTTGGTACGACAGATTGAAGTATTTCCTTCTGAAGAAAGGCTTCAAACCAGGAACTACTGACCCAACGCTTTTCACTCGATCTTATAATGGTGATTTGTTTGTATGTCAAATATATGTAGATGATATCATTTTTGGATGCACTAACACTGAAATCAGCGAAGAATTTGCCAAAATGATGTCGAAGAAATATGAGATGTCTATGATGGGTGAATTGAAGTTTTTCCTTGGACTTCAAATCCGTCAACAGAAGAATGGCACCTTTATTTCTCAAGAAAAATATCTCAAGGATTGCCTGAAGAAGTTTGGTCTTACTGAATGCAAAACCATTAAGACGCCTATGCCTACCAATGGCTTCTTAGATGCAGATGAGAAGGAAAAAGCCTTCGACCAGAAGAAATACCGGTCTATGATTGGATCCCTTTTATATCTTTGCGCATCTAGACCTGACATTATGCTTTTAGTATGTAGTTGTGCTCGTTTTTCAGGAAAATCCAAAGGAATCACATCACACTGCTGTAAAGCGAATTCTTCGTTATCTTGCTCACACACCTACCTTGGGCTTGTGGTATCCAAAGGGAGCACAGTTTGATCTTATTGGCTATTCTGATTCAGACTGGGCTGGTGATCGTGTGGATAGGAAATCAACTTCAGGGACTTGTCATTTCCTTGGAAGATCACTTGTGTGTTGGGCTTCAAAGAAGAAAAACTGTGTTTCAATATCAACTGCTGAAGCCGAATACATTGCTGCTGGGTCATGTTGTACTCAGATTCTATGGCTGAAGCAAACGCTGAAGGATTATGGTATTCATGTGAAGAAAATTCCACTCCTATCTGATAATGAGAGTGCAATCAAAATTGCTCACAATCCTGTGCAGCACTCTCGCACGAAGATATTGTTATTAGTCATGTCAGAACGGAAGATCAACTTGCAGACATTTTCACGAAACCATTGGATGAGAAAAGATTCTGTACATTAAGGTGTGAGCTCAATATATTGGACTCACGACATGTACTGTAAGACCGAACGTTTTTACTTCTGTATATATTCATTTACTTCGTTGCTTACCTAATTAGTTTCGTTCTCTGTTTTTGCTTCGTTTAGTTTATTTTTATTTCACTTGGTTTTAGTCCTCTATGCTTATCACCTTTTGCTTCGTTCGGTTTTTCTTCGAGGTGATAAGTTTCGGACCCTACCCTTTCTATTATTTTTCTTTCTTATTCTGTCTGTCCAAAATGGTTGAGCACAATTGAAACGGAAAACATTTGCTTCGAACATCATTGAGTTCCGAATCAAATGCTTCCAATTTTCATCGAAGTTTTACTCAAGTCGAGGACATATTCTTCGGTCGTTGAGATCCCATCAAATCCGGGTCGTTGAGATTTTCTTGCGATTCACCACGAGATCCTCGCCGTAGAATCCGCAGAGACAATCGCTGGGGGTCATTCGATCTGATCTGACAGCTCCTGTCAGACCGGCCTATATAAGGCATCCCACCTCAGCGAATCCATCCCACCTCATTCGCATCTCCCCGGAAACCTCTCTCTCACGAGCGCCGCCGAGCTCCTCGTCCCCGTCGCCGTTCTCGCCGCTTCACTGCCGGAAGAGCGTCGCCGTGGACTTCACGCCGTCGACGAGCACATCTTCTCCGCTCATCACCGCCGTAGAAGCTCGACGCCACCGAGTTAGGGTAAGCCGAGCCACGATTCAATCTCCATCTCATCTTTTCCCGATTGGATCCGTGTTCTTAGTATTTTTGGATGATTTCTTTAGGTTTCTTTGATCCGTTGGATCGTTGCACTGTTGGGAAATCTGTTTCTGCAAGCCAAAGGTTTCCATCTCGATTCAGGTTAGAAATTAGGTTTAGCATCCATCTGTTCTGTGTTAGGGTTTCAGCTCATCTTGTGTGAGATTAAGTCTAGCTCAGAACAGACCAGCATCTCAACCCAAATTCTTCACTGAATCTCTTTTCAAAATCTTTGATTTTGGATCGAAACTTTTGCTGGTGCTCATTCCATACTTGCCTTTTTCCCTCGCAACTTCTATGCTTTTCACAGGATGTCTGCTGAGTTAGGCTTCGGTAATGAGTCGCCAAACCTTGATCACATCAACGAAGCAGAACGGTCTGCTCCGAAGAAGAAAGGAGGCAGAACGAAGGAAACCAACAACGCCAGAGGCATTCCTGAATCCATTCGCATTGCCCTACGATATGACACGCCCCCTGAAGAAACCAAGGAGCAGCGCAAGAATCGCTTGCAAAATATTCGCCGGTACTGGGCTGTTCGATGGTACAAGTACAAGAGCATCCCTACCTGGAAGTGGACTATGCAGTTTGCCTTCAGTCCACCCTATCAGTATACTTCGGCCATGTGCAGTCAGTACACTGAAGAGAATCACCACCTGTACTACCCAGTTCCACCGAAGCTTCCTCACCCCAACACCCTCAAGACACCAGATGATTACCCAGAAGAACAAGAACGATTGAGAATCGCTGCTAAAGCCAAGAGGCTGAAAGAAGAGAAGAAGGCAGCCAAGTTGGCTGAAGCAGAAGCCCAAGGTGCTGGGCCAAGCTCGAAAAAGAAGAAGAAGCTGAAAAAGAAATATGCTTCTCCTCCCCATGTTACCAGAGAAGATGAAGAGCAGGTCAGGCTAGAGCAAGCTGCTCTGGAAGATTCAATTATGGACGAATAAAATGCTGCTGACGACGAATCAGAATTCGATACAGATGATGAATCTGATGATCCTTCTCCCCCCAAGAAGCAAAGACTTCAGATCCCTCTGAAGAAGAAGCCAGGAGAGAAACCTGATGCTAAGGGGATTAAGATTCAAGACCCCAAGATCAAGCCTTCTGCTCGCCCCACCATTGATCTTTCCAACTTGGTGGTTGCGAAGCCCTTGGCCTCCAAGCCACCAGCTGATGCCCTCACCGCTGAGAGGCGATCGAAGCAGAAGCACGACCCCGCCAAGAAACACCTTGCAAAGGCTTCAGCATCAATGAAGCCCAAGAAGTCTGCTGCAACAAACCCTTTTGCGAAGCACAAGCTCACTGAAGAAGAATTGAGACAGAAAGACCTCGAAGAGGCACTTGAGAGAAACATCCTTGCCAGAAGCTCAGCTGATCAGAAGAAGGCAGATGAAGATGCTGCCAGACAGAAAAATGAGTTGGACTCTGCAAAGACGGCTGCAGAGAAGGCTGAGACGAAGCGCAAGCTAGCCGAAGCCGCAAAGAACGAAGAAAAAGCTGCTGCTGAAGCTAAACAGCTTGCTGAACATGAAGATAAACGCAAGGCCTCTTTAGAAGGTCTCAGGACGAAGAAAGCTGAAAAAGCTGCTAGGGCAAGTCAGAAGAAGCCCGTAGTTGATATGAATCCCTCAGCTATCCCATCGAAGCAGAAAGGCATCTCTTTGCCTGAAGCTCAAGCTGAAGCTGATCGTCAGAGTGACCATCCGTTCCCTGACTCACGTGAAGGCAAACTCTGGGATCAGTTGGGCATCACTGAAGCCCTTTGGGAAAAGTGTGCTGCTGAAGATCCTGATGCTGTTGACATTGGAGAAGTTTACATCTCCAGGTCTATCGAAGCTATGATCTCTACTATGATCAGTCAGCTGAAGGATCTGCATTCAAGAGATAGGGCTGAAATTAAAAAGATTTACAACTATCAGAAGCGTGCTGAATCAGAAACTGATGAAGAATTCAAACAACACGCCCTGAAGTTACTTAAACAAGTGACAGATGTCAATTCCACCACCAAGGATAACATCAAAATCTTCAAAGGAAAAATCAAGGCTGCTGTGGATGACATGGTGAAGACCCATAATGCTTCCATTATGGAAAGAGATTCAAGGAAACGCAAGGCTTCGCTCGAAGCTGAACATGTCGTTGCACCACCATCTCCTAAGCCTGCTGCATCAAAGGCTTCTGGACCCTCACCCAAGAAGAGAACCACAAAGAAGCGCAAGGTTAATTTGGCCTCAGCCGCAGACATGGATACAAGTGATGAACAGCCACAGGAAACTCTTGAAGCAGTTCCCACTCCTGCAACGAAGCCAAAGCCATCCCAGTCCACACCAAAGCCTTCAGCTCCACCCACCAAAACTCCCACACCTCATCCTACCAGAACCACCCCCAAGCAAACTCCACCACAAAGAGCTCCTAACCCCACTCCAACGCCTCCACGAAACCCCTCACCTATACCACCTCGAGTTCCCACACCCATTCGTGCTCCAACCCCCGAACCAAAAAGGATTCCCACTCCACCAGTGGCTCCCGCACCACCTCCATCACCTCCCCGTGAAGCTAATGCTCCATCACCAACCCACTCAAGAACCCATGTATCCCGAGACTTTTCCCCCGCCAGAACAGTTCAAGATTCCGAAGCACATGTGCCCGATACTGAAGCACATGATGACGAAGAAGAACAAGTACAAATTCTGAATCTGTCGCAAGAGCAAGCACTCATAGTCGCTCAATCTGCTGGCCCTTCAAGAGCCAATCAAATTGCTCCTCTGCAAAGGATTCGTGAGCGTTTGCGCCCCTGCCAAGATACCCAGCTTGACTCAAATTACCCTCGTGAAAACTTTCCTATTTTCAAGGGTGCTGGTTATTCTTCAAGGCATGGCCCGGAATTCAACCTGGAACAGCATCGGAAGCGCCATCGATTCTTTGGTGTTAGTCCATAAGCTTCAGACCGCACAGCTGATGATCTTCGTTTTTGGACTGCTGAACAACAAATCTTATACACCAAAGTCTTCTGTCAGCAAGGAGTTCTGTTTAGGCACAAGTTTCTGTACATGCGAAGTCTTTCCACAGCCTCCTGTTTTCAGAATGTCCTCAAAACTATTGAAAATCAGAACCTGACTCGGTTGTTTGCATTGAGCACTCCTTTCAACTCTGATCTCATCAAGCAATTCTATGCAACTCTCTATGTTTTTGGTGAAGCAAATGAACCCAGCTCATGGACGCTGGAATGGATGATTCAAGGCAAAGTCTTCAGGATGTCTTCTGTTGAATTCATGGACATTGTCAACATTCCAAGGCATTCTGGAGTCCATGAAAAGATTCATATTGAGCCAGATCTGACTGAAGAAGAATTTTCTACTCTGTGGGATCCTGAAGTCACTGCAAACTATATTCCTCAAAACATTCGCCCGAAGCATTTGAATTTCATCTCAAGGACTTGGTTCTACATCTTGTCCAACTCATTGATTCCTTTGAGTACAGCTTCGGAAGAATCGAATCTTTATCCTGAGACAAGGCATGCTATTATGAAGCTCACTCATGGTCTTCTCTTTGACTTTGAAGACTGCTTCATTAGGAATTTGGTTCATGCAGAGGAGCTACCTTTCACACTGAAACCCTATGCTCCCTGGCTGCAAGTTATTTGTGATTATGGAAGGAACGAAGACTTTGTGGCTCGCCATCACCCGAAGCTTTTCTCGCCTCCAGTGCGTGACTCTTTGGGCTTGCTGAGGAAACCCAATGATCCATTTTCCACATATGTTGGAGTTCGTCATGAAGTCAATGAGCGAAACTTATCAAAGAAGTTCCAGAAAGACTGCCATCACTTTGAAGTTAACCTTCGATCGCAGCAAATGCTTGAAAATTTCATAGAAGCTAATCAGCGTCAGATGCAGTTTCTTGTTGATGAGATCAACCGAGTTGGCAACATTGCACTTAACAACAATCAGTATTTGCGTGTGCTCAAGCGTCATTCCTGGAAGGGACTCCAGAAATTCAACTCTGTGAAAGGTCTTCGTAAAGAACGCATCTACAAAGAGTATCCGCACCTCCAGCGAAACTTTTCTCGTGATGACTCAGTGGACCGCCCGAATCAGAAGATCCCTCCCCTGCACAAGATTGATGAAGTCTTCTTCGTTAACGAGCCCGAACCCATCCGGCCTGACACCATCTCCGAGAATGACTCCATCACTTCGAAGCACGACGACGGCCTCGACGACAGCGACCTCGACATCAACCTCATCACTTAGACACGCCACGAAGATATTCTACGTCTTCTTCCAAAGAAGAATCCTCAGGCGATCAGTCTTCGTCGGATGAGTCTTCGTCAAGCCCTGCTTCGTCGGGTTCTCAGGGTGCTGATGCTGCGTAATAGATCTATCGAACCTCTTCTCAGCCTTTTGTCCAATCATTGACAAAAAGGGGGAGAATGAGGGCATCGATGAGTTAGTTTTGCATCGGGGAAAGGGTTCTTGCTATCTGTTTTTGCTTTGTTTGGTTAAGTTACGACAAACATTCCATTCCTTTCGATTGAGTTGTAACTTAAGTTTTACTTCAGTCATGCTACTCCTATGCTACACTTAAAGTTTTAATAACCCCCTTTTGTTGCAAGTATTTCTTCGTATCTTCTATCTTGCAGGTGGTTATTATTTTCTAATTCACAGGTCATTGGAAGCTATTGCATACGTTCCTGGATATATATCTTCAATGCAATTGTATTCGCTAAGATATTTCGTTTTGATCTCCACCGAAGAAAAATTATCTCAAGCATTAACTTCGATTACATAAATCTTCGATGCTTGTATTCAGGGGGAGCCAAAAACTTCATATCTTAGAGTTTGTCCCATTACTTCACAAAAACTTCAATATCTTTTATCGATGCCTATTTTGTCAACAATAGTCCAAAAAGGGGGAGATTGTAAGAGCAAAGTTTTGCCCCCGTGTGTTTTGGATATTGTTGGACAAGACAATATAGGAACTAACAATGTTTTCTAGTATAAACAGTTGCATAGGTTCCTGAAGGACAAGCTATGTGATAAAGCTTCAGGGACGGTCTTCAAGTTTTCGAAGCATTAACCCACGGAGCGAAGCTTAATCACGAAGGTTGACCCCAAAAAATGAAGGTGTCCTGAAGCTCTACTCATTGAAGGAAATGAAGAAGACGGCGCAAGACTTAGATGTTTTTGTGTAGTTCTTTTTCTGTTTTCTTGAGTCATAGGACAAACCGTACTAGCAAGAGGGGTATTTAGTTTGTGGACATCGAAGTCATTGAACAATGCTCAGATCAAACCCAAACCTAGTGAGAAGCCTGAGTGAAGAAATCTCATGTGCACTAAGTTAAGTTTCGGTAGCAAAGACTTCGTTCTTTGGCAACTGAAGCAGAACTTAGTCCGTGAGTCAGCTTTACTTGTTCCTCAAGTAAAGTTGCACATTGATGACAAATCCGACCGTTGTGGACACGTGTCAAGCTGTCACCTCGGGTCAGTTTGGTCATTCCGCACCTCGGGATCGCCAACTATAAATACGCCGCCCCCTCCTCCATTTGCGGGTGGCTGCTCTGAGATCATTCCAAGAGAGACTGTAGAGAGCAACCCCAAAACGCCACCGAAGCAAAATCCAAAATCCAGAATACTGAAGCCTAAGTCCCATTGATCTGAGTAGATTTGAGATGACTTAGGTGAAAGCTTACTAGCCTTTTTATCTTGGAGAACTGCAATTCTCCTAGACGGTTAGAGTGTTGTTCTTCAGAGAGCGAAGAGTAATTGTCGCCTCGAAGTCCAGTTTGTCAAAGGTTTCGGTGATTTCCTCAATAATCAACCACGAGTGAAGAACTGATCAAGCTCAAGGAGTTTGATGCATTGGAGCAACGGACGGAGAGAGATTTGCTCCAGGCGTTCAATCACTAGTCCCTCCAACCAGACGTAGCGCTTTGCAGAGCGTGAACTGGTCGAACAAACTTCGCCGAGTCTCAGTTCGTTTTACTTCAAGCATTTACCTTCAGTATTGCATTTGCGTCACTGTTATGCTTCAATGGGTTTTGATTCACTGCATTTAGTTTCGCTTCCAGTTATACTTCGCTATTCCGCACTATTTATGCTTCACTTCAATAGTTTCAGTAGAAAATTTTGAAGTGATCATTCACCCCCTCCCCCTCTGATCACATACTTGGACTTTCATAGGTCAACAAACGATCGTCCTAGAATGCATATGGTTGATTACAATGATGATAATTCGGATGATGAGGTTGATGTCTATACCACTGAGTTTGTTTGGTCCTCAAAGGCCAAACATTATACATGCAATGCTCTTAAGCCGATTAGTAAGAATCGTGATGAGGAGATGAAGTTTACTTTTGATATATCCAAGTGTGATAGAATATTTGATGCTTTGTTGCAAGATAAGATGGTCAAGATATCACACACCATACCGTCATTTGAAGAGCTAAAACGGCGCGCTTATTGCAAATATCATAATTCATTTTCTCATGCTACTAACGATTGCAATGTTTTTAGAAGACATATACAATCGGCCACTAGTGATGGACTTGGAAGGAAGGAAGATGTTAATTCGGCCTAACATAGCCGAATTTTCTAATAGATATAATGTCGTTATTGGTGAATACAGGAAAAGCGAGGAAGGTGACCAGGTCTTGGGAAGACAAGTAGTACTTGGCAAGCAACTCAATGGCAAGGCAGTAATAAAGATCACCATCAAATATCCTACTCTCGGGGGCAACCACAAGTGCAAGAAGATGCGCATGTTAAAAAAATTCAAGCTCAAGGATTCAGAAGTTGGAAAGGGGAAAAGGAATGAAGCCAGGCGCAAGCGAATCAAGCCAACTTTTGATATATTGCTATCCAAGTATGACAATCAAGCGGCCGGTTCTAGCTCTAATCGGCCATCAACTTCAAAACGTTCAAGATCGCCTCCACAAGAAATTCGACGTTATGAAAGGCCATATGGGTCATCACCACTCCCCTATTCGCCATATTACATGGGAGGCTTCGACGATGGTTGGGGGCAGCCGCCAATAGCTCCTTATGCTTTTTATATGGGGTGGGCAGCACCTAAGAGGCTCACTCGTGGGAGGTTTTCTTATTCTTCAAAAGCCCGTTTTAATCAAGGTGATAGTCGACCAACGCAAGGTTATCCGAGCAAAGTCAATAAAAAGGTGTGGCGTGCTAAGTCACATGGTGCGGAAATTTCAGAATCTGACAAGAGGAAGGAGATCCAAGAGCTGATTGTTGATAATCTGGTTAATTATAATGATGACATTGTTGTTGCTCAACAGGGTTCCATTGCTAAGGATCACAAGGCTAGCACAAGCATGGCCAAGTACAGGGATCCCAAATATGCTCAACCTAAGTGTTCTCCTCCCGGTTTAACTAAGACCATGAAGATGATATTGCAACGTATGACGAACCATGAGAAGGTGGAGCATGAAAAGAAGAAGAAAAAGGACGAATTAATTAATGGAATTCGGCCCATGGTACCTACAAAACAAATATGGAGACCTAAACAAAAGGAAAACACAAGTGGTTCTACGTTAAATGCAACAACACCTACACCACCAGAAAAGGATGATGTTGCCTCTATTGCATCGTCCACGCCACTTGTTACACCTTCTTCAACCAAGGAAACTTTGAGTTCAATATACACCTTGGGAGATGAACATGACATGGTTCACGAAGGTATGGATATTAACATGGTATATTACTTACCTACCGAATTTCGTGATGTAGATGAACAAGGATATGTGGCTCGGCTGGATTTTGGTCCTAAAAATGCCATCTTCAAGAAACCAAAAGAACCGGTGAAGCACTTGAAGCCATTATACATTAAAGGTCATATTAGTGGATCGTCGGTTGCAAAGATGCTAGTTGATGGTGGTGCTGTGGTAAATCTTATGCCCTATTCGGTCTTCAAGAAATTGAGATTAGGTGATGATGCATTGATGAAGACCAATATGGTGCTTAATGGATTTGATGGGAAAGAAAAGACAGAGGCCAAAGGGGTATGTGCATGGAGCTCACCGTGGGAAATAAAACTTTGGCCACCACGTTCTTCATCGCTGAGGTGCAAGGTAATTATAATGTTATATTGGGCCGTGATTGGGTTCATGCTAATCAATGCGTGCCATCTACCATGCATCAATTATTAATACAAGGGGTCGATGATGAAATGGAAGTTATTCATGCGGATAATTCGGCTTGGGTTGCTTTGGCCGATGCGTTGGTGGATTGGAATCATCGCGAGGTTACTTGCTTAACTGGACGTGATCTCTCGGAGTTTGATTTCATTAGTGCTTCAAGGAATGGGTTTGTACTCATCTCGTTAATACCGATTGGTGGCAATCGGATTCAGGATATGTACTTATCATCTTAAGCAATGACCATGGCCGATATTTAATTATCGCCCTAAGAACAAAACATGGTTGATATGTGATTATCGCCCTAAGAACTTTTGCTAAAAAACAGGGGGGCATGTGTTGACACCGGTTTTTGGCATGAAAATAAACCTATATAATACGACCTCAAATGAAGAATTTCTCTACATGAAAAAGTTGGGTATTGTCGATGTGAACAACTTTGTAATTCGAGCCATTGTCATCTGATTCCATCTCAAGGGCCTAAACTATGTTCCTAGCAACAAGGCTATGGCATTCAGTGCACTATTTGGATTATTGCGCCCTCAAGATTGCTTCAAATAATGAAATTAATACATCTATTGGCTTCATCTCGTCGAGACGGTCGATTTTGACACTTGAATCGTCCAGATTCGAGTTCGTATGAAGAAGTTATAGCCAAATCAGTATATCACAACAGGGAAGACCGGTATTACCGGCCGGGACAAGTGGTACTACCGGCTGATGGTACGAATTAACGCCCCCTCGTTGGTTACCCAAAGTGGAAGGTTGAGATGTAGACAGCAGCAACTTTCCCTTAGCGAAGATGCTAAGGTTAAATTTCGAACGAATAGGACTCCAACGGATACAAGTAGGTGGTGAAGTGAACAATGGCGCCGTTCACAACTCAAGGTTGCTTACTTCACCTGGACCTGCACACACAGCAAATAACTTTGCTTCCCAACGAGTACAGAGGAGTTGTCAATTCCTCCAGCCTTGTTCTTTACAAAGGATAAAACGCACGGGATAATAATGATAGTGATAGCAATGGAAAAGTAAATAAAGCAGTAAATTGATAGTGGGTGCAAACAGTATTGGAAATATGGACCGGGGTCCTATGATGTTCACTAGTGATGTCTCTCTCCCAAAAGACGATAAAATAGCCATGCGAGGTAAACAAATTACAGCTGGGCAATTGACATGATTATGTGCGCAAACCAATGCTAATTATGCTATAAAGAAATGAAGAGGCTCAAAAGCATGGGCGGTACGCCAAGACAAGTAGACCGAAATCCATCTGCATCTACCTACTAATCATCCACCTTGAGATATCTATCCAGAACATCTCGCTGGTATTAAGTTGCGAATCCCACCCAAAGTGTAAACTCAAAGCAACAGACAACTGCATTAAAGAACTTTGCGTACAGTAAACAGTCCTTGCACCAGCAAGTACAAGCACCGTTGTTTTCCCCCTTGTGGCAACAACACATCCCCTAGACTCATGTTTCTGTCACTCAAGCTAGTCATCGGGGGGCATGAACCCACAATCATGCATAACGCTCCCTGTTGGAGTCACTACCTACTACTTGGCCAAAGCAATAAACAGCAACGGAGAACATGCAAGAATTACTCAAGAACATAAATATAAAAGAAGAGAATCAAATATATTACTCAAACACAATCTGAACATAATCTCATAATCCATCGGATCCCAGCAAACTCAGCATAGCAACAGCAGAAATATTACATATGTGCCTCGATCATGTAGGGCATCTCACGAGGTCTAATCCATGAAGAACAAAGACGGGAGGAGGACATCACATAGCTACTGATCAATGACCCATGGTCCAAGGTGGACTACTCACGGTTCATCCGGGAAGCGTCCATGGTGGTGGAGAAGCTCCCGGACGTGGTTCCTCCCTCCGGCAGGGTGCCGGGAAGAGGTCTTCTGGTGCTCCCGATCTTGGAAGCGCGGCGGCGGCGGGACAGAGGAGAGATCGCGAAAAAGGGTTCCCCGTCTTGGGGTTTTTGGGTCACGGGGAATAAATAGGCGAAGGGGGGCAGCCAGGAGGGCCACCAGGGGTCCAGGAGGCCCGCTAGCGTGGCCCCACCCTGGGGAGCCAGGAGGGCACCTGGGGCCCTGGTGGGTCCCCTCTGGCCCCCCCTCGGTGATTCCCGAAGCTTCCTGCACGCTGATTTTTTATTGGATTGTTCCTGAATTTTTGGAGCACTTTTAATATGGGGGAAACCTGAAATAGAAAAACAGCAGAAAACAGGAACTGGCACTGGGGTGCACTGAGTTAATAGGTTAGTCCAAATATGATCAAAAGTGTATGGAAGTTCATCAATATCATAGCAATATCACACAAAAGAGTCATGGAGCAAGCAGAAATTATAGATACGTTTTGGACGTATCAACATCCGCATGCTTAATTCCGTCTCGTCCTCTAGTAGGTAAATGATAAAAGCATAATTTCTGTTGTGACATGCTAACAACCATATAAGAACTTTTAAGTAAAGCAATCAAGGCATGTAATTCAATTCAAGTCATAACAGGCAAGAGTCTATATTTAGTATTGAAACAAGCAACATAAGAACATAAAGGTGCAAGAGCTCTCGCTGTCCGTGACTCGAATTTCTCCAAATGGTGTTTGCGTGCAAGAAAGGGGATAGGGATATACGAGAAAAAGTATTTTTGTGTTGAGAACTCGATCTACTAAAGTTTCACACTTGGTCTTCTTTGGAATCTTATCTTGACTCATCCCCAGACCACTAGCCAGGTAAAAGTCAAAATGATCCACTCCTTTTCGACATTTTGAGCACTCATGCAATGGATGAGCATAAGCAAGAAAGATGACACTTAGGATGGCAAAGGGAGAATATGGTGGAGGAGGAAGACAAATAGGTGTGAAAGGATCACATCAATGAGGACAATCATAGGCGAGAGAAAGCCAAATGATAGATATGATGTGAGGAGTAGGGATTTCCATGCAACAGGTGCACATATGAGCTCAGGTAAGCTCTCCAATGGAACTAGTGGGGGTGTATCCACTTGCTTGCTCAAGAATACCTAGAGCTCATTTGAGGAGGCTCATCATTGGAATATACAAGCCAAGTTCTATAGTGTGAAGGTCCCCACATAGCTATATGCATAAATGATAATCTCTATGGAGTACAAGGTATAAGAGGAAGTACGAGTGTGGATCTCTCAAAAGGAATAGTAGTGTGCCCCTTCTCTCTTTTTATTTCTCTTTTTTCTATTTTTTTGTATTTTTTTGGTGGCCTCAATGGCTCTTTCTATTTCTCTCATTTGTCCTCTTTGGGATCTTTTAATTTTTCCACTTTGGGATCTTTTCCTCACTTTAGGGGCAACACTCTATATATTACAAAAAGTATAGAAGATCTTTCACACTTTACAAAAGTACTCAAATCATAAAGAATATGTAACTATCATGACGTATGCAAATGTATGCCTATGCCAGTGTAGCAGGATATGCAATCATACTAGCACGTCATGTAGCAATGACTAGGGAAAGGCCCAACTAGCATGCGGCGCATCGATCAAGCAAGTAGCATGTATGACATGAAGATCAAGTCATGAGAAGGTGGATGTTGCATGGCAATATATCTCGGAAAGGCTATGGAAATGCCTTGATAGGTAGGTATGGTGGCTGTTTTGAGGAAGGATATAAGGAGGTTTATGATGACAGAGCGTATCATGCCAAGGGTTTGGATGTACCGGCGAAGGTGGACGCCAACTCTCGGAGTGAGAAGAAAGCAATGCACGACACAGGAGAGGCTAGAAAAATATGGGAAGGTGGAAATGTCAACTTTCGAATACTCACATTAGTCTGAAGAACTCATGCACTTATTATCGGTAACTCTCAATCTAATATGGAGGTTCACAAAGAGACAAGTACCCCGAGGAGGAGTGTATGGGGGTATGGTTATCCTTGCGCATCCTCGACTCATGGTACGTGAGTGTACTCTAATATTCGACCCCTCAGAAGAGTAGTGATCCATCTAGTAGCTAAAGTTCTCAACTAATTTTGTAAGCTTTGAAAATAAACACGGATTTCCCAAAATACGACATCTATCACTAATAGGCTAAAGCTCTTGACACCAAAAGTCCAAACATTACTCAAAACAATACCTCAAAACTATTGCAAGTTACTATTACAAAAGAATAGCAACCTCAATTACCTACTTCAAGGCAAGACACAAAACTCAGTGCAACAGGCAAACTCTCTAAACAAGATAAACATGAAAACCCAAGAGAGTTCCAGCAACAAACTAAACAAAAGCTCTTTGAAGAGATAAACATGAAAACTAAGAGCAAAAAATGATAGTAGCTATGAAAAAGATAAAGAACAAACACATCAAAGATAAGCATGAAAAAATCCAACGTTGTGTTCTAGATTTTGAAAGTGGGGCGTGTTTCTCTCCCACACAAAGAAAGCTGGGTTCTAACTTGTTATGAACAGAAAGCAAAGCTAAAGAAAACTAAAAATAAAACCTAAGAGCGAGCCGCTCCAAGCATAGCACATAACGCATGAAGTGATAAAAATATAGTGAAACGAGAGACGAACTGATAATTGTTGATGAAGAAGGGGATGCACGGGGGCATCACCAAGCTTAGACGCTTGAGTCTCCTTGAATATTTCTTGGGGATGCATGGAGGCATCCCCAAGCTTTAGCGCTTGACACTCCTGAATATTCTTTCATCATCTTCCCTCGCACACTTGAAAACTCCCTTCATACATAACTCATCATAATATGATTGGCGAGGTTAGTACCCATAATAAAATATTTTTTTCTCTACTGGAAATAAAGATATTCTTGAAGGGCTACTGTTTCTCAAGATTGCCAAAAAGTTTTTGCCAAGAAAAAGCAAGCTTAAGGTTTGCAAAACGAAGAAAAGGCAAAACAGGACAGAATCTGTGAAAAACAGACCAGCAGGTAGTAAAGATTTTTTTAGGGATACTTCTGCAACTCAAATCAAAAAACTCAGAACATACGAAAGTTCCGTAATTGTATAGAGCACGCTGTGTAAAATTTCAGATCAAACATATGAACTGGGATTTTTCTATGATGTTTCTAGTCACGAGGACAGAATCTGTTTTCTGGACAGCATGTCACAACTTTCACTTCCCTTGTCATATGAGCCTATAAATGGCACAAAGCTTGAAAAGTAAAGATACAATGATATTTCTACAGTAGTAAAAATCATCAAGACCACTACAAATAGAAGAAAAACAACAAGGAAATCCTAAAGTCGTTGCGGGATGCCTCCCAAAAGCGCTTTCTTTTATGCCTTTAAGCTAGGCAAGAAGATTATAAAAGATGCTCTCATAAGAATAAGGATTTGAAGCAAAAGAGAGCATCAAGAAGAAAATATGAAACACATTTAAGCCTAACCCATTTCCTATGCATAGGCATCTTATAAGAAAATAAATCAAAGAAGCACAAAGCGACAAGCATAGGAAGGTAAGAGAAGAACAACTTCAAAACTTTCAACTTAGAGAGAGGTGTTTTTGTAACATAGAAGTTTCTATAACCAAACTTTCCTCTCTCAAAGTAATTTTTAGAAGTATCATGAACAACATCAAGAATATAACTATCACATAAATCATTTTGTTCATGCCCTACAAGAACACGTGTATTTTTTCAACACGGTTTTTAGGATCATAAGATAAATGCAACCCATCACATTGAGCTTTGATAAGAGGAAAATTCTCCGGAGTTGGAGATTTCAAAAGGATAATAGGGACATCAATTGTGGGTGCAATAGCAACAATTTGATGCTTAACATAAGGAACTATAGAGAGTTCATTTTTGTCAGCATCATCCATATTAGCATCATGGCCATCAACAAAGCAAGTATCAAGTTCATCAGAAAGGGAAGTATCAAGTGAGTCCTCAGAATCATGGGATTCCTCATCAAAGAAATCATTAGCCTCTTCTAGGGCAGCAAACATTTTATTTTTTAAATCCTCAATATAAGAATTGGAAGTATAATTCTCGAAGCAATAAGTAAGAACTGCAAAGTTTTCAGATTTGTAAATAGTATCGTGATACTTTTCAATCAAAGAAGCGATCTCATAAGCACCTTTAAAAGCAACAAACTCTTCAATCTTTTCGACATCAAAGTAATCATAGACACCTTTAGCATAAAAATATAAGATCCCATTTTCATTGAACTCACATTGGAAAGGGAGGTGTTTATGATCTATATTAGAACAACAAGTAAAATCATAATTGTAGCACAAAAGTTTAGCATGGCAATAAGAAACATGTATTTGATCCCATAAGTGTTTCCCTTTCTGAGGTAGGGGGTTCCGCGTATAATGAGCATGCTCATCCAATGATTTTCCCTCAAACAAGTCGGTTGGGTTTTTAGCGCAAGCACAAATTGATTGAAGACGATCCAAGTGAAACATGGCAAATATGTCCATCCTACCATATTTGGGTGGTTCAGCACCCATGGTGAGGATAGCATAACTAGGCAAAGCAAGACAAAGGAAAAAGGAAGCAACTAGTTTTTTGGTTTTTCATATAAGACACAAAAGCAAAAACAAAAACTGAAAGGTAAACTAGCAAGACTAAAAAGCAAAGATAAAAGATAGCGTGCAACTCCCCTATCTTGAAGAGTGGAGTCCCCGGCAATGGCGCCAGAAATTGCTTTTGATGGTACGAATTAACGCCCCCTCGTTGGTTACACAAAGTGGAAGGTTGAGATGTAGACAACAGCAAGTTTCCCTTAGCGAAGATGCTAAGGTTGAATGTCGAACCAATAGGACTCCAACGGATACAAGTAGGCGGTGTAGTGAACAATGGCGCCGGTCACAACTCAAGGTTGCTTACTTCACCTGGATCTTCACACACAGCAAATAACTTTGCTTCCCAACGAGTACAAAGGAGTTGTCAATTCCTCCGACCTTGTTGTTTACAAAGGATAAAACGCATGGGATAATAATGATAGTGATAGCAACGGCAAATTAAATAAAGCAGTAAATTGATAGTGGGTGCAAACAGTATTGGAAATATGGACCGGGGTCCTATGATGTTCACTAGTGATGTCTCTCTCCCAAAAGACGATAAAATAGCCATGCAAGGTAAACAAATTACAAGTGGGCAATTGACATAATTATGTGCGCAAACCAATGCTAATTATGCTATAAAGAAAGGAAGAGGCTCAAAAGCATGGGTGGTACGCCAAGACAAGTAGAACGAAATCCATCTGCATCTACCTACTAATCATCCACCTTGAGATATCTATCCAGAACATCTCGCTGGTATTAAGTTGCGAATCCCACCCAAAGTGTAAACTCAAAGCAACAGACAACTGCATTAAAGAACTTTGCGTAAAGTAAACAATCCTTGCACCCGCAAGTACAAGCACCGTTGTTTTCCCCCTTGTGGCAACAGCACATCCCCTAGACTCATGTTTCTGTCAGTCAAGCTAGTCATCGGGGGGCATGAACCCACAATCATGCATATCGCTCACTCTTGGAGTCACTACCTACTACTTGGCCAAAGCAATAAACAACAACGGAGAACATGCAAGAATTACTCAAGAACATAAATATAAAAGAGGAAAAACAAATATATTACTCAAACACAATCTGAACATAATCTCATAATCCATCGGATCCCAGCAAACTCAGCATAGCAACAACAGAAATATTACATATGTGCCTCGATCATGTAGGTCATCTCACGAGGTCTAATCCATAAAGAACAAAGACGGGAGGAGGACATCACATAGCTACTGATCATAGACCCATGGTCCAAGGTGGACTACTCACGGTTCATCCGGGAAGCGTCCATGGTGGTGGAGAAGCTCCCGGAGGTGGTTCCTCCCTCCGGCAGGGTGCCGGGAAGAGGTCTTCTGGTGCTCCCGATCTTGGAAGCGCGGCGGCGGCGGTATAGAGGAGAGATCGCGAAAAAGGGTTCCCCGTCTCGGGGTTTTTGCGTCACGGGGAATAAATAGGCGAAGGGGGGCAGCCAAGAGGGCCACCAGGGGTCCAGGCGGCCCCCTGGCGCGGCCCCACCCTAGGGCGCCAGGAGGGCGCCTGGGGCCCTGGTGGGTCCCCTCTGGCCCCCCCTCGGTGATTCCCAAAGCTTCCTGCACGCTAATTTTTTATTTGATTGTTCCCGAATTTTTGGAGCACTTTTAATATGGGGAAACCTGAAATAGAAAAACAGCAGAAAACAGGAACTGGCACTGGGGTGCACTGAGTTAATAGGTTAGTCCAAATATGATCAAAAGTGTATGGAAGTTCATCGATATCATAGAAATATCACACAAAAGAAGCATGGAGCAAGCAGAAATTATAGATACGTTTTGAACGTATCACCGGCCGATACACAAAAAACCTTCTGTAAGAGCCCGGTACAGGGCCGGTATCACCCCGGTTGTTCCGGTAAATAATATATACCAGTACTACCGGTCCGGAGACCGCTACTACTTCCCGGGTACGCGAAAAACCATCTGTTGAGGCCCGGAATCGAGCCGGTATCACCCCGGTTGTTCCGGTAAAAATTCATATACCGGTACTACCGGTCCACTACCGGTCTGAGTGAGCGGTACTACCGGTCTGTGCGCAGATTCGTGCAGATTTTGGAAAATCCTAGTTTGGCTATAGTTTTTGGCATTGTGACGGGAATCCAAGTCCGTGTCTTGCAAGGGAAGTCCAACCTCCTCATATATATATGAGGCGACGGCTGATTGAAGCAACACACAATCGAACAAACATACCTACACTTCCAAACCCTAATTTTATCCCTCTCCCTTGTTCTTTCTCTCTCGTTCTTCGTCCGTTCTTAATGCAAGGCGACGAATCCACGAGGCTCTAGGGGCGAGCGAATCGACCTAGGGCAGCCCATAGCTGTCGTTCTCCCTGACTAGGTCCCTCCCGAGAGAGTGGGGTTTCGGTTGTTCAAAAGCATCCGCCAGAGTGCTTGCGTACCACGCATACGGACGGATCTCCTTTGACGTGAGCTGCGGTGCATCACCCCAAGCGTCGAAGGTACACGGTGACGTGTTCGTGTGCGAACAAAACCGATCAGTAAGTACTGGACGATATACTTTGATGGAAGTCAGTATCTCCAAGGGTCAGGAGCCGGCGTGGTCCTTACCTCACCTAAAGGAGAAAAATTCTATTACGTTTTGAAGTTGCAGTTCACTTGCACCAACAACGCAACAGAATATGAAGCCCTACTTTATGGGCTGCGGCTGGCTTGTGAGATGAGCATAAGTCAGATTCAATGTTATGGCGACTCTGACCTCGTTTCTCAACAGGTGTCAGGAAAATGGAATTCCAAAGATCCCATGATGGCATCTTATCGACGAGAAGTGGAAAGACAAGCCGGTTTCTTTGTTGGCTACTAGGTGGATTACGTGGACCGTAGGCAAAACGAAGTAGCAGACGCATTGTCCCAGCTCGTCTCTCAACGAAAGCCGGTCCCTCCAAACGTATTCCTGGATGTTCTAACAAAGCCGTCTGTGCAACCACCAAAAGATCAAGACATAGAAGAGCCGGATACAGAGCCGGTTCTGGTGGGCGCAATACATGCCACCCCCTCGTGGGTTGTGCGTTATTTGGATTACAAGATCCGGGGAATCCTTCTTCCAGATGAAATACTGGCTAGGTAGATTGATAGGAGGAGAAAATCCTTTGTAATCATCAACGGTGAGTTACATCGGCGAACACTACTAGGGAAATAGCTATACATGGAAAGCTTATTAGTGGCGCATATAGAAAGCCATGCGCCACCATCTGTTAGGGGTGGCGCACTGGAAAATAATGCGCCACCCAAAAGACCTTAGGGGTGGCGCATTATTTTCCAGTGCGCCACCCCTAAGAGTGGGCCAGCCTAGATGATCTTATACGTGGCGCATCTAGCAATATGCGCCACCCCTAAGAAGCTTATAGGTGGCGCATATACAGAATGCGCCACCCCTAAGAGCTTAGGGGTGGCGCATATTGTAGATGCGCCACCCATAAGGTCCTTAGGGGTGGCGCATTTACCTAATGCGCCACCCATAAGAGCTTAGGGGTGGCGCATTTCACCAATGCGCCACCATTGACTTTATATATGCGCCACTAAATGCCTAGAGCTGCCCTTATCTACTCCACCCCACCTACCACCTCTCATTCACTCCACACAATTCTCAAACTAGATCCACTCTTCTCACTCTAGATCTATTCGGTTTTCTCCTCCTCCCCACCTCATTTCTTCCATTTATCCATCGATACTTGGCATTACATCTATTTTGTTTCATATTGAAGTAAGTGGACCTCCTCCCAAACTCTTTTGTTCCATTTATGACCCATATACTTGCCTTTATTAGCTTGGGGTTTGTTGTATATGTGAAGCTTGGGTTTGATGTATATGTGAAGCTTGTGGTGGTTTGATGTATATGTGAAGCTTATGGTGGTTTGATGTATATGTGTATCTTGAGTGGCAAATGTTTTGCCGAAAGGTCGATTCATTTCCATTTCGGCAAATTTCTAGCGCACTCTCCGCATGCTCCCATGCATTATTAGGGAAGGTCATGACGAATTTTTCCGGCGACGACTGTGATATATAATTGTGTTGCTCTCTCCGTGCACGCAGGTGATCGACCATGGTCCGCGAGATGCTGAGCGATATCACCGTGGCTAGGTGGATGCAATGTGCGACAAACGACATGCTAAGGAATAATAGGTCGGATATAAGATGTCCGTGTCGGAGATGCAAAATGCAGTGCGTGACCGAGCCTGATTCCAGAATATTGCAAAGACACCTGAAGCGTAATGGTTTGATGGACGGCTACACACGATGGATAAGTGATGAAGCTGGTGAGGAGGAGGACGTCAATGGTGGGACGCCAGTAAATGAGGAAGGGCAACCAGAAAACAGCGGCGGGCGAGATGACGAAGAGCATCCCGTACATGATCATGAAGAAGATGCCGAAGCGGATCATGTAGATCAAGATGCCGGATATGAAGATCAAGATGTCGGACATGATGATTCAAGCTGGGTGCGGGACCCTCATGTTCAAGAGCTGCTTGTCAAAGAGGCGTTGAATGCAAGAGGTGTAGCTAGAGAGAAAGCCAAGATGGCGCAACTCGAGAAAGACTTGATTAAGAAGTTGTACGAAGGATGCAACGACGGGGATACCTGCTTGAATGTAACACTTGGGGCTATGGAGATGAAGGCAAAACACAAATGGACCGACGAAAGCTTCGATGATAACATGGCATTCTGGCACGATCGTCTTCCGAAGGGCAACACGTGCCCAACTAGTATCGCTGAGGCCAAGAAAGTCCTTTGCCCTCTCGATATTCCGCACGTTAAATACCACGTCTGCATAAATGATTGCATGATCTATCGGGGTGAGGACGAAGATAAAACCACATGTTCGGTGTGCGGTGTTAGTCGATACAAGAGAGGGAAGAAAGTTCCTAGAAAAGTGGTATGGTACTTTTCGATCACTCCTCGTCTGCAGAGGTATTTCGTAGATCCCGAGGAAGCAAAGCTCATGACCTGGCACGAGGATAGAAAGAAGATAAAAGAGGATGACCCGAACCCGGATCCGAAAAAGGAGGACATGCTGAGGCACCCTTCAGATGGTAGCCAATGGACTGCGTTGGACCTCGAATACCCAGATTTTGGGAAAGAACCAAGGAACCTCAGGATTGGTGTGAGCGCCGATGGAGTCAATCCGTTTGGCGGCTAGAGTAGCACACACAGTACCTGGCCCGTGTTTGTATGCATATACAACCTTCCCCCTTGGAAGTGCATGAAGAAAAAGTACATAACAATGTGTATGCTAGTTCAAGGGCCGAAACAACCAGGTACCGACCTCAATCTATATCTGCAGCTGTTGAAAGAGGAGCTAGAAACGTTATGGAAAGACGGAGTCAATACGTGGGACGCCGCGGCAAAAGAATATTTCCCAATGAAAGCCGCGGTGATCACGACGGTGCACAACTATCTTGGATACGGATATTTCTCAGGGCAGGTGGTCCAAGGATTCTGTGCATGCGTTAGGTGCATGGATAATACAACGTACCGCCAGCTACCAAAAGATCCCGGATCTTCAAAAACCGTGTTCCATGGGTCTCGGAGGTGGCTTCCCAAGAAACACGCGTGGAGAAAATAGGGACATCTGTTTGATGGAAGCGAGGAGCTCCGAGCACCCCCAGCTCGAAGGAGCGGCAAAGAAATCGACAACTTGCTGAAAACTTGGAAAGAGTGCCCCGCGCCGGGAAAGAAGAAAAAGAAGGCTCAGCCGTTGATGAGGGTACTGGAGTCTACTCCGCAGTCCTCATAGCCTTGATCTAATGCATATCACAAAGAACGTGTGCGAGAGCTTGTTTGGCACGCTGCTCAACATGCCGGAGAAGACCAAGGACGGGCCAAAAGCAAGGAATGACTTGAAATTTATGGGCATCAGGAGGGAACTTCACCCCCCTAGTGACGACGATGATGAGCCGGAGGAGGAAGAGGATACAGAAACGCAAAACTCTCGCAAACGAAAAAGGACGACCAAGACGAAGACCGGTATTGATCACTGCCCCCCGGCATGCTTCACTCTGTGCGAGGAGGAGATCAAGCGGTTTATCCACTGCCTCATAGGAGTAAAATTTCCGAACGGCTACGCGGGGAAGATAAGCAGATACCTAGACGAGGCGAAGCAGCGTTTCAGTGGGATGAAATATCACGACTGTTTCGTGCTGATGACGCAGATTCTCCCGGTTGCGATGCGAGGGATAATGGACGAGCACGTCCGTAAAACGTTGTTTGGCCTTTGCAACTTTTTTGACGTCATCTCCCGGAAGTCAATTTGCGCTACGCAACTCAAAAGGCTACAGGAGGAGATCGTGCTCATACTATGCGAGCTTGAGATATATTTCCCGCCCGCGTTCTTCGACATTATGGTGCATCTGCTGATCTACGTCGTGGAGGATATCGTCCAACTCGGGCCTGCGTTTCTGCGCAGCATGATGCCGTTCGAAAGGATGAATGGGCACATCAAAAAATACGGTCGTAACAGGTCCCGTCCAGATACAAGCATAGCGAAGGGCTTTCTAACCGAAGAGTGCATCTCTTTTTGCACGAATTATCTCAACACCGAGAACCCTGTTGGTCTGGCCGTCAACAAGCACTTTGGTAGGACCGATGGGTGTGGTCACCACGAGGGAAGCCGCGCAATGCATGTCAACTTTGACGGTCGAGACATTGACTTTGAAAGTGCAAGCCTAGTTGCGCTACAACACATCCAGCTGGTCGATCCTTGGATAGTAAAGCACAAGGATTTAATCAGGAAGAAGTACAGTGACTAGGGCCTGCAGATAACGGACCGAGATCCACGTCTAATCAAAGAGCACAACTCCGGTTTCATGACTTGGTTCAGGGACGAGCTTCGTGCTAATCCCCCGCGAAGGAATGCTTCCGAGGACGAAAAGATGATATTCACCTTGTCACAGGGTGCCGCACGCAACCTGATGACCTATCAAGCGTATGATATCAACGGCTACACATTTTACATGGAGGAAAAGGACAATAACTACAATTACCAGAACTCAGGGGTAACGGGGATATTCTACACCGATGACGTCAAGGAAAGATTCTATGGAAGGATCGAGGACATATGGGAGCTCGACTACTGTGGAGAGAAGGTGCCGATGTTCCGTGTGAGATGGGCCAAGAGCGTCGTAAAAGAAGACCGGTACTTCACCACCATGGTTATACCCGAAGCCAAATCCAAGTCTGCGGGCGCAAACGTCACCGCGAAAAATGAGCCATGGGTACTGGCTAGCCAAGTGGACCAATGCTTCTTCATTACCGACCCATCAAATCCGAGCCGCGTTGTAGTGAGGAGAGGCAAAAGAAACATCATCGGAATGGATGGAGTCGCCAACGAGCAAGACTTTGACAAGTACGGCGACCCGAAGATGGAGGATGACTACGCCGCTCAGGATACATACACCACAACCCTACCGAAGAAAGGTCTCCTCCCGTTCAAGAGGAAAAGTGAAGGCGTCCCGGGCCTAAATTATTCAACCACGACAAAGAAGGGCAAGAAGAAGATCGTGAGGAAACGATAGCTAGATAGCTAGCTCCAAATTTAAGAAAAATATTTTGTAATTCATGATCACTTTGTGTATGCATGGATTTAATATGCACTTTGTAATTGATGATCACAATCTTATGTTTCCAAATGCCGCTACACCTTGTGTTTGTGGATCTTGGTTCGGCGACGACACGGTTAAGGCATGGTACGTGGATCGATATGATCACATTATTATGTTTGAAGTGTATGAACATCGACGATACACAATCGAAGCACCATTCTCAAAAGGTCGGTTAGAGCAAGTACTCCCTCCGTTTATTTTTACTCCGCATATAAGATTTGGTCAAAGTCAATCTTAATAAAGTTTGACCACTTTTATAGAAAAATGTACCCCATAATTATTATTTTTAAATGGTTTCACTTTAATTAAAAAATAAATAATTGTTTAAACTTTAATTAAAAATAAAAAAAGCTTAGGGGTGGTGCATATTGTTGAAATGCGCCACTAAGTGCTCTTAGGGGTGGCGCATTTTGCCAGAATGCGCCACCAACAGGTTTCTTATGTGTGGCGCATTTTGCCGAGATGCGCCACGCATAAGAAACCTGTTGGTGGCACATTCTGGCAAAATGCGCCACCCCTAAGACTTAACCTCCACGGGCCCCTCCCCTTGCTCGCGCACAGTACCCATTCGATCCTGTCGCCGCCAGAACCCGTCGCCGCCAGAGCCCCTCGCCGCCGGAGCCCCTCGACGCCATCGCGGAGGAGCCCACCGGAGCCCTCACCCCTGCCCTTCGACGCCACCGCGGAGGAGCCCCCGACGGCCGCAGTCCCACCGGAGCCCTCCCCGCCCCGCCGTCCCGCTCCCCGCCGCGCCTCTGCCTCAACTCCGTCCGCCGCCGCCTTCAACGCCTCCTCCCCGCGGTGAGCAGCCTCCTATCCATCCTCCCCTCTCCATCCTCCAACCATCCATGATTGTCGTGGGCATGAGTAAACCGTTCAGTTTTTAAAGGCAATCCATGATTTCTATCTATTCATTCATACCTAGCTTTTCTCAAGCATGCCGCAAATTTGTATGAATTTTCGACTAGCAAAGTTGCCATGGTGCTTTGTCTGAATTTTTTGAGTTCTTGACAATGCCCTAGGTCCAAATTTTCTGTTTTTAGGTGTTGCAACAATGTGAACTTAAATTTGAACTTTTTTAAAACACCAACAATGTGAACTGTGCTAGTATATAGAATCAATAAGGATTGTCTTGGCAAGTAGGCATAGCTGATGTTCCATAAAAAAAAGTAGGCATGGCTGATGCGTTATTTTCTGAATTTTCTGAATTTAGTTTAAGATCTGCACCTAACAACTTGTACAAGGTTCCATATTATTCGATGTTGAAATCCAAAATAGGTTGTCTTATGAACCACTATTAGACAACACTTATAAAATTATACTAAGATTATTGACCCCCCTCCCCTTGGACAGAGAACCTCTTATTGTTTTTATGCATCAAAGCTTGAAAGTTGGAATATGCTTTAGTAAAAATTAAAAAAGAGAGAGAGGAGAAAAACCAGTAGGTAAGCTCATAAAAAAACTGAATTTTATGAATTTTGATGCATATAGAACAAGCCATTTCTGGATGCAAATAGAATAAGACATTTAAAAAAATATAAAACCTCCTCTGATCACAATTTTGCATTTGCAGAAGTGATAGTAGTATTTTTTTAATTTCTTCAAAAAAATTGATGGGTGCCTCTGCCTTATTTTTATTTTTATTTGAGAAACCGAGTTTTGAGCCATAAAGATGCTGATGATTCATTTATAGGATGAAGCATATATAATTCTTCTATGTAGTAGCAGTGATACTAGTTTCTTGCTTTTTTTCTAAAATGTTTGCTACGTGCTCTAAGAAAATAGTCAGACAAATGTGTGTGGTGCTTGTGTTCTGCATATCACTACTAGTGTAGAATCTGTTCTTAACAATTTTCAATGCATTAAGATTCCCTCATCTTAGCATTTTTATTCACAGTTTTTATCTACTGTTTGAATATCTACTATAGATCTACTATAGATATATATATATATATATGTTGTGCAGGTACAAATCATTATCCCCTTTCTCCCGAAATGTTGATTAACTTCCATTTCGGTTGAGAATGGGGCACTCTCATGTTAAGAAAAAGAGCAAAGGTCATGCCGAATTTTTCCGTGAATTCGTGCATGACCTTTGCTATTTTTCTTAACATGAGAGTATTTGCATTTATTTATTGTGCTAATTAATTAAGTAGTTGCATTTCTTAATATTGTACTAGTGCAAACATGTCGAACGGAGCCGACGCCGGTCCTTCTTCTCAGCCGGGAGAAAAAAAGAAGCAATTTTGGGAATACTCCCAGGAGGAGGTTGAGGAGCAGAGAGAAGAGGAAGTACCTCCGGGCGAGGAGGAGTATGAGGAGGAGATAGAGTCGGAGTCCGACTCATCGGATGATGACTTGGAGGAGGAGGCCGGTACGACAGACGGAGAGAGGAACATCGGTGAGGATGATGGGACCGGTGGCTCCAACACAGATGGTACCCAGTCGAAGAAGAGGAATCGGAAACCGACCAAGGTCGGCGTCATCAGGCAAGAGTTTACTGTTGTGACCGCCTTCGGGATTCCTAAAGAGCCCGAACGTTTTTCGGAAGGGTACGGCCGTCAAGTCGCGGCGATCCTCCGCAACACCGTGCCGATCACCATGATTAACCTCAGGAGTCGTGAGAATATTCATTATTGTCAGCTTCTTATCAACAAGCTGCACGGACGATACAAGTTTCCGGAGCCGTACGATAACACCAAACTCAGAGGGAACAAAGTAAACACATGGGCCCTTAGGAAGATGAGCAAGGCCTTGTCCAGTTGGAAAACCCGGGTCAAGAGGGCAATTTTTGAAAAGAACAAAACCTGGGAGGAGCTCAAGGAGAAAGAGCCGTTGATCGACGAAGCTACCTACAACCTTTTCAAGGCTAGGTGTGAGTCCGAGCAAGACAAGGCCGCGAGTGCAAAGGGCAAGGCCATGCGGTCGTAGGTCATAGGTAACCACCGTCTCGGAGCCGGTGGTTACAAAAGTTCCAAGCCTAAATGGGACAAGGAGGATGCCGAGTACGCCGCTGCGGGCATACCTAACCCCTTCCAGCAATACAAAGATGATCCGCAGACCGAATTCTTTGTGAGGGCCCAGAGCTATAAGGACAAAGCAACCTCGAAAATAATTATCGATCCTAAGATTCAGGAGTTTACGACTGCCGTGGTAAGTAGTTTACCACGCGACCTTGTCGATTGAATTCTCGAGTGAAGTTCACAATTTCTTAACGTTTCACATTATTTTTGCAGCAAGCGGAAATGAAAATCGCCTCATCGCAGGAGTCGTCGGTTAAGCCGGCCGGCCCGTGGGACAACGCCTTTAACAGGGCGTTGAACAAGGTCAAGAAGGTTGACGACGTGACGGCGAAGCCATCGTCAGCCGGCCGTGTGGTCGGCTTTGGTGCGGACCTAAATTGGTCCGAATATTATGGAAAATCGGCGGAGCAGTCCGGTTCGAGGGGGCGCAAGGCGAGAAGGACCGAATAAGATGCCGCTTATGTTCGTGGACTGGAGGAGAAGGTGAACATGCTTCCGCAGCTTGTCCAGGATGAAGTAGCGAAGACGATGAACGCTCTCCTTCCAGATATGATGCAGTCGCTCGCGAAATGGCAAGCGCGTGGTGGACAAGGGCCCATACTAGTCCCCAGTATGGTCGGCAGCAACTCGGGCCCCGCGGCGCCTGCAGTCCCGACTCCGGCCGTAGTGGTGGCTCCCGCACCAACTCCCGGCGTATTGGTGACTCCGGCCGCCAACACCGCGGCGGCGACGCCGGACGTGATGGTAACTCCTCCGGCCACGATCGAGCAACTGGGGCATAACAATAATGCACCCGGCGGCAGCGCAAATAGGGCGACCGACGCCACGGGAGGCAGCGCGCCCTCCGTCTCTTGCATGCCCGCCGTCATCGGCGGGGTCTCTTCACTAGCCGACCTCGACGCCCTCAAGGTAACTATAAGCGTGTGCAACTCAAACGAGGACTTCATCTCCTTGCCTTTTTAGTGGAATCTCTCTGATGTCGTACATGCATATATATATATATATATCTTTCACAGGAGGACACTCCATCCATTCTATTACAAGTCGTGGACGGCGAGTTGAAGGATGTTGCCAAAGGTAAAATCATTCAACCGCAAAATCGAATCATGCACAATATGCTGATGGCACCGGAGATGCATAGGGTTCAAATCTCTCTCGTGATTTCGGGCTACGAGAGAGTTGAACCTCCCATTCAACCCCCCGGATACGATGAGGACGAGCCGGCAGTCCTCAGTGATTGTTTCAACCAAATATGCCTATGGCCGAAGAGTCAAATACATTTAATGACGGGGGAAAGGGGCACCACACCTAGGACAACACCGCTAGTCATCCTGTCGGCGCCACATGATCCCATCGGCGCACAACAAGAAGACGATGATCTTGATGATGATATCAGCGCCGACCAGTTCATCAATACTTTGTATGATGCTGATGACTTATTCATGCCTCCTGCTGAAGGAGCCTATCAGCATGACGAGGAAGCTCGCTGTCTAGCTGATCCTGCGGCGAAGCCTGCTTGCTCCACGCGTCTCTTCGCTGCTTCTCAGGACATGTCTCCAGCAGCTTGCGCCTTCACCGAGCCTCAAGCAGATGCCACAAGATCTATTCTCAGCCCGTCCACACTCCATAAGGCGGCCACTGAGCAGATAAAGGACGGTGACTGCTCAAAATCAGAAAAGAAGAAGGGACGGAAAAGAAAGAAGAGCATCACTTCTAGTAGCCAACCTTCGATGCCGATCCGGGCTCAGGACGGGCCACCAAGACCCAAGGATCTCTTGTTTGAAATCCATGTGGCTGGTAGGGAGATGCTACCTAAGGACATGCTGGACCTTGCAACTTCGGATATGCAGAGTGTGCATCATAGTATTATGGCATTAGAGAAGATTCTTCTTCGAGAAGAGAATCCCTCGTACCCGGTTTTCATGGCGAAGGTGCCACTCAACATGGGCTTCATCAACACTATCCCCGCCGATATGATAATCCTGCGATTTTTGGAGATCTTCAATTTGTACCATCTCAAGCGGCTGGACCATAGCCTTATCCGTCTGTCCTCGCTCATCCTTTCTATGAGTATCAGGAGAGATAAGACCCCGAGAGTCGCGATATTGGACCCCTTCTACATGCGTGAAAGCATCTTGATGGACGACGGGGACGCGGCTCTCGCGGCGGGGTACATCACAGACTTCATGCTACGGAACGCCGACAAAGATTCATTTCTTATGACCTACTCTCCAAAGTAAGTCATTCGCTCGCCTCTGTAGCATATATGCTGTCAGAACCCTCTGTTAGGTAATGTGCTAGGATCAAGTAACCTTGCATCATGTCAAAATTTCAAAGGAAATCAACTTCAAAATCAAAATGGGAGAAGGAACCCCCCCAGATGAATTAATTCAAAAGGCCAGATAAAAATCTTCTCCAAAAATTCATATTAGATTTTTGAAAAGTCTTATAAATGAGTGTGATCACATATCAAGTGATGTGGGACCCATCCCATGCTCATAGATTTTTCAAAGAATCAAACAGTGCCTTGGAATTAAAGAAGTACCCCTATTTGATTTAAGATTCAAATTATTTGAATTTTAAAATTGTTGAAATTTTATAAGTGGTTAGTCTTTATTATTATGAGGCCACATAAAAAATTTCAGCATTTAATAAAATGTTTAGCTATTTATTTTAGCTAAACAGAACAAATGTCAGAAAAGAAAAATAGAAAAGAAATCAGAAAACCTTACCTGGCGCCCAGGCGAAGCAGGCCCACCCCAGCCCAGCCGGCCTAAAAGGGCACGGGGGTCTTCTTCCCCGTCCCGCGCCTCCAAGCTGCTCGGTGGAATGCCACCGAGCTAGCTGGGGACGACACCTCGACGCCGTCGAGCTTCCAAGCCTCCCCGTGGCCTCTTCTCGCACCTGGAGCCACCCTGGAGCACGCCACGTCCATTCCCCCCTCCAGAGCTTCCTCCTCCTCCTCCCGTGCTCGAATCCATCGCCACCCGAGACCCCACCGGAGCACCGAGGAGAAGAACTCATGGACAACGCCGTCGACCAGCCGCGCCACCTTGTCCATCTGCTTCGCCGTCGTACTCTACGCCAAGGAGTGCAGCCAATCAAGAAGAAGAGCCCCTGGACGTGACGCTAGCTTCTTCTTCCCCAACTCCGGCCGCCGCGAATCGTCCTCAAATTCCGGCCAGCTCCGAGCTTCCCCGAGCCCACTAGCCATCCCGTCGCATTCGTGGTGAGCTTCTCACCGTTTCCCCTAACCTAGCGCCCTCCCTCTCGTTCTCTATCCATTTCCGCCATGGATGCCGAAGTACTTCGCCGCCATGGACGACGATGAGGTCACCCCTGTGCCCCATCATCGCGTCCAGCGCGCGCGTTTGACTCCCAGTGGTTCCAGCTTTCGAACGCACGCAAGGACAGCTCAAACCGTGCACTACAGCCACATCTGCAACCTCGCCGTGGTTCTGCTTCCGCCGGAGTCGTCGCCATCGTCGCTCCCGACCTCCCCGCGACCCCCTGTTGCCTCCAGAAGACGCGGACGACCTCCAGGAGCAAGCCGGTGCCCTCCGTTTGCCCTCCCGTGGCCCCTAGCTCACTCCGGCGAGTCGCCGCCGTGGCTCCAGTCGCCGGCGTCAAGCCGCCGGTGGGTTAGCCACTTTTCACCCAGTTAGTGACCCCCTGGGTCACTGACCAGTGGGCCCAGTGGCTTAATTAAGCCACTGGATTATTTTAACCCACGGGTTAAGTGAACCCAGCCACTGACAGGGTGGCCCCACATGTCAGCCCCCCCCCCTGACGTCAGCTTTGCGCAATAAATCATTTAAATGAATTTCCAGAGATTAATTGAATTAAAGAAATTCCAGAAAATCCATAAAATACACCAAACTTTGGAAATTCATAGAAAATTCATATTAACTCCAAATTGGACAAATAATATATGAAAAATGATCAGGAGAAAATTATCTTTCCAAATATGCAACTTTCAACTCTGCTTGAGTTGAATTTAAATTGGGACCAGTAGCATATGTCATTTGGTTTATTTGAATTTAATTCAACTTCAAATCAAATGATCTTGCAACTTGGACCATGGAATTAAGCTACAGTTCAACCACACTTTAGAGGCATATCATACACATTTGAAGTTGTTTCAAAATGATCAAACTATATCACATACAACTTGGATAATGTTGAATTCAAATGTGGAGTTTGAATTTGCAATTCAATTTGCAATGTACTCCATTTAAATGGAATGATCAACACATCAGTACCATGAACATCACCCTTTCAATATTATTCATGTGGTTGTGCATTGTACATTATGTTGATCCTATGATTGTCATGTTGCTGATAGACGTGGAGCCGGAACCCGAGGTCACCCCCTACGTTGAAGACCCCGAACCCGAACCTCGTCAGCAAGGCAAGCAAACCCCCATTGATCATGTCGATAAAATCCCACTTCCCTCTCATGTCTCGCTTATGCATTGTTTAGGATGATTACCATGCTTCGTTTCTACCGCATAGATGAACCCATTCCTTTGCATGACCTATCATTTTGTCACAGTAGTAAGCAAACCACAATCCTAGCAAATGTAGGAGTTGTTTGATATCATGTGGCCCCTGCAATGTTACTGCTTATTGCATGCTTAGTGTGATACCATGTTGTTACTGTGATGTGAGTCGGGATGGGAATGATCATGTTTGATGGTAGAAAAGTGTTGGTGAATCGACCCTAATACAAGGTGAACGATGAGAGGCTGTGTAGGATTACACAGTGGGTTGTCTCGTTGAACACCGCCCTAGTACGAGTTCTTGTGTGGTGATCCAAGATGAAGAGTACAACCACACATTGGGCTCATTGACCCCTCTCAACTTACTAACTCATCCCTTTCGATGTCCAGATGTCGCAATAGTTCGGAGTTCTGGTAGGTCTGTGGCCTGGATGCTAAGTGAGAGAACGGCTCATCCGAGACCGGCTTATGCACCACACACACATCACTTGGGTCCACTTCGGTAAACCGGCCGGGTTCACGATTGTGGTAACAAACCCAAGTAGGCGGCTTTCTCGGACTAGATCGGCTATGAGGTAACAGTTGTGGTGAGCATCCTCGCTGGCACCCCTTGAATGGTGTCGAGATCAAAGGCGGTAAATGATGATCATTTGTGTGTAGCGGTACACCCTTGCAAGGTTAACAAAACTATTCGAATAGCCGCGTCCGCGGTTATGGACTGCTTGGAAAGCTTAGCTTGATTACTAGATAACTTGAACCGGATACTTCTAAAACACACCAAGATAAGTGTGAGTGCTATGGCGTGCTTTCTCGTGGGGAAGTCGAGGAAGGCACCATAGTGGTGTATTGATTAGAGAAAGTAGTGGACTCGTGTACGCTTCTTACCTCAAAGTCTGGTACTCCTAGTTCAGGATTAGCCAAGTCAAAGCTGGTATTTCTGCAAGTGAACCCCACCTCCCTTTACCTTGATACAGATGCATGAGTAGTATAGCTCCTATGTAAGTCTTGCTGAGTACGACTTTGTACTCACGTTTGCTTAATCTATGTTTTAGATGATGCCACTGACCCCGAAGGTGGCTTCTTCATCGAGTTGGACGACTGAAGACCAACTAGTCTAGTCCCAGTCAGACGACTGGTTCCCTCGTGGAGGGCTTTGTGTTTAAATAAGGCTTCTTAAGCCATTTGTTAAACTTGTCTGTACTCAGACATAAATTGCTTCCGACTGTGTTGTAATGTTGGATCACATGTATGTGATCTCTGTGTGCACTCTATAAGAGTTATCAATAAAGATGTACACTTTGTAGAGAATTGCAATGGTACCTACTGTTCATACAAGGCATGTATGCTGCGTGTATGTTTATAACATGCATGTCTTTGTATGGGTTTTCGAGACCTTAGTTGTGTTCTGGCTAGCGGTCTTTCATACACCAAGTGGCCCTTAGATGTGCGCAGCTTGGGGCATCGCGATGCGATTGCTCGAGACTCCGTCTCGTGCACACTTTGTGGTATGATCGAGCCCGCCCTAGACCCCGACTAAGTGATCGGGCTGGAGTAAGTCTATGGAAGAGTTTTGAGATAGTCGGTAGTATGGTTGAGGCGACTTGTCTTTGAATATGGGAGTTCACCACCCATATCATTTGACTTGTGTGCGGACGATGAGGACCCATCTCAGTTGATCATCCGGCCTGGATGGGATGCCCCTCACGTACGATGCTTTCCGAGAATGTTCAGTGCTTGGCCTTGTCTGCTTAGACAAGTGGGTGCGGTTCTCGGCTCTCCATATGACTATGTCTTAACTGTACTTACATACGCTAACCCCGGGTCCCGACAGACTTGGTATCAGAGCAGGACTGGCTGTAGGACTAGTAGCCTTGGCCGAAGTTGAGTCTAGCTTGCTATAGTTATATAGTTACTCTGGGTATATAAGGGAACAACGTAAGGCTTCTTTTTTCTCCTTACCCCCTTCGTTCTGAGTTCTGGGTCACCCTTATCTTATTCTACGGGAAGATAGGACTAGGCTCTCCTCTGTCTGATTAGAACATCTCGTTGTTTGCTTCCTCATAGCCGTAGGAAAGTTGTGATCGGTTTGTTAGAATGGTTATGCTCCCTGTTTTGTTACATCGTATGTAAGTGTTGTTTCCGTGTTGTAAGAAATTGTCTTTTTCTTGCAATTACAGCCGTTATGCTGTCCGAGTCATTCCAGGTTTATCTCATAATCTGATGCATTTGCAAACTCCTTTCTGTTTCAGATGGCAGATCTTCCCCCTCGGCAGATTGTTCGTTTGACCAGGTGCCTCGGTGTGCGTGGCCATCCCGCCACGTTGATCGAGATGATGTCCTATGTGGGTTATCGGTGGTACCCTGAGTACACCATCGACGAGCAGTTTCACGACTTCAACCAGACGCAGTTCCACTGCATTGTCCGGATCTATCCGCACCACATTGGAGTCACTCAGCCTATCCACTTTGGACATGGCATTGGCGTTACCGAGAACATGGTTGTGTAGGATGCTGCATACTCATGTATGACACTGCTGAGAGAGGAGCACACTTTGCTGAGAGAGACTTCTTTCCGCTATATCCCTGCTGCACTTCCAGGAGAAGAGGGATATTACACCGGACTCTACTCAGATCACTCTGCAGAGGATCCAGCACTTCAAGTGACTGCTAGGTTTGCTAGTGACAGAGATCGTGATGCACGCTCTCACCGTTTCGAGCTCCACGCCACCCGTGTTCGTCTGTATCGAGCACTGACACTTTTGGCACCCTTTGTGAGCGTGGGATCAGTTGAGCATGATGCTATCTATCCAGTGAGGACCCAGATGCCTTCTCGAGTTGCTTGGCCCGAGATTGGAGGCATTTTTCCACCCCGTGGACCTTTGCTTCCACCCTACGCTGGACCTAGGCCCCATCCTTGCCCAAATGGATATCAGGGTCCACAAGCCTCCGTGTTTTCCGATGGTCACCTCCAGCTACCGGGATACGCGGGTAACTTTTACGAGGACTACTATGGAGATGGAGATGAGTGAGACCGCCTGTGGTCTTACTTAGTGATGATGTAGTAGTATCTTAGTGTATTGTACGCAAGGTGTCTAAGTTCCAGAGGCTTAGATAAATAATGTATAGGAAGTCAGAGTGCCTCTGAAGGATGTATCATCTTCATCACGTTTGTATTAGCTTAGTTCTTGTACTAAAACGATGTATGGTTTGTATGACAGCTTGTGAATATATGGCTTGTATGCTTTATCACCATGTTGTCATGATGATTACTTCCTTTGCTCTGTAATCCTTCCAGTACTTCAATACCTTGCTTAGACTCTTCCAATCAACTCTGTTTGACTTTGGTTTTCCCTTCAGGATGTCTCAAGGAACCCGTGGCCAGGTTGGTCGGAACCAAGGTCGTGGAAATGACCAGGAGGAAGGCAACCTTCCACCCCCACCCACGATGGCACAAGTTCTGATGGAGGTCGAGAGGAACCGCCGTGACTCTCACCACCTGCTGGAAGTCATTGCTCGCAACACCACTCAGCAGTGCAATGAGTTGGTGTCCCTGAACGACTTCATCCGGCTTCATCCCCCGGTTTTTAGTTACTCCACCGAGCCCCTTGACGCCGATGACTGGCTTCGCAGCATCGAAAGGAAGCTCCAAGCAGGCCGTGTTGCAAATGGTGACAAGGTCAGCTATGCCACCTATCACCTCGAAGGTGCAGCTAGTTCTTGGTGGGAGAACTTTCTGAATATGCGTCCCGTTGGACCACCTGCATCTTGGGAAGAATTCTCCACGTCCTTCCCCGAGCACCACATTCACAAGGGTCTTATGGACCGCAAGCGTGAGGAATTCTGCAACCTCACTCAAGGCAGAAGGACTGTTGACGAGTTCAGTCGTGAATTCAACCGACTTGCTCGTTACGCTACCGAAGAAGTTTCCACCGACTCCAAGAAGCAAGAGAGGTTCCGTCGTGGCCTCAACGCTGGACTTCGTCGTGAGCTCAACCTTCATGACTTTGCCACATTCCAGGTCCTTGTCAACAAGGCCATCAAAGCAGAGGACATGAACACCCCCAACGACTTTCGCAAACACCCCAGAGATGATGGGTCATCCAGTTCTGGCTCCCAGAAGCGCAAGATCTGGATCCCAAACAGCATGTTCCGCCAGAACAACCCACCGAGGCCATCCTATGTGGCGCCTCGTCCACCCACCCAGTTCCACCCAGCTCCACCAAACAACCCAGCTCCACGCACTGTTTTCGGAGCCTGTTACAAGTGTGGTCAGGCAGGCCACTACTCTTGTGAGTGTCCCCAGAACCAGCTCCAACACCAGAATGCTCCACCCCGTGCCGGAGGCAACAACAGCAACAATGGTCGTGGCAAGCCACCCCAGAAGGTCTACACCGCCAAACCCGCTCCTCCCGCCACTCGTGGACGTGTGAATCAAATCGCCGCCGAAGAGACTGACGACACCACTGACGTCATTCTTGGTACGCTCCCAGTCAATTATGTTCCTACTTCCGTTCTTTTCGACCCAGGAGCATCTCATTCATTCATGTCGGAAAGTTATGCACTTCGTCATGAGTTACCCTTTGTTGAATTGTCCACCCCAATGATTATTCAAACTCCAGGGTCAAGATCGCAAACTAATAGAGTAAGCCATGGTAATCAGATTGCAATTGAGGGTTTAGTATTCCTTGCTTCACTCATAGCCCTCAAGTCTTCAGACATTGATGTCATCCTTGGCATGGATTGGCTATCAAGACAGAATGCCTACCTGGATTGCAAAGGCAAATCCGTGAAACTCACCCACCCTTCAGGCCAAACCGTCAACTATACCTCACTCAGAACAAGAACCCAAGTGCATTCCTTGAATGTACTTCCCCTTCCCGAACTTGAATATATTCCGGTGGTTCGTGACTTCCCGGATGTCTTTCCTGAAGAGCTGCCGGGAATGCCACCCGACAGATGTGTAGAGTTCATTGTAGATCTTGCCCCAGGGACCGCACCGATTTCTAGACGCCCATACAAAATGGCCCCACGTGAGTTAGCTGAGCTTAAAACCCAACTGGAAGCTTTGTTGGAGAAAGGCTTCATCCGCCCTAGCTCATCGCCATGGGGTTGCCCCGTTCTGTTCGTAACGAAGAAAGATGGAACAGAAAGGATGTGCGTAGACTATCGCCCGCTAAATTTAGCGATGATAAAGAACAAGTACCCACTGCCCAGGATCAATGATCTTTATGATCAACTTGCAGGATCCTCTGTCTTCTCAAAGATGGATTTAAGGTTAGGTTATCATCAAATCAAGATCCGAAACGAGGACATTCCCAAAACGGCTTTTACTACTCGTTATGGTCTTTACGAGTACACCGTCATGTCCTTTGGTTTAACCAATTCCCCCGCCACTTTCTCACGCATGATGAATTCGATCTTCATGGAGTATTTGGACCAGTTCGTCGTGGTTTACCTCGATGACATCCTTATATACTCGAAGAACGAAGAAGAACATGCCAAACACCTAAGGCTGGTATTGATGAAACTTAGAGAGCATCGCCTGTATGCTAAATTCTCCAAGTGTGATTTTGGCTACCAGAAGTGACCTACTTAGGCCACGTGATTTCTGCAAAAGGCATTGCTGTGAATCCCGAGAGAGTTCAGGCCGTCCTTGACTGGACTCCACCTGAATCGGTTAAGCAAGTTAGAAGTTTTCTTGGCCTAGCCAGCTATTGCCGTCGCTTCGTCGAGAACTTTTCTAAAGTTGCAAAGCCTCTAACTGAACTCCTCAAGAAAGATAAGAAATTCCTATGGACTCCCAAGTGCGAGGAAAGCTTTCAAGAGCTAAAAAGAAGCTTGACTTCTGCACCTGTACTTGCACCTCCAGACACCAAAAAGGATTTCGAGATCTATTGTGATGCATCACGGCAAGGGTTAGGATGCATACTTCTACAAGATCGACATGTGGTGGCTTATGCTTCACGCCAGTTGCGGCCACATGAAGAGAACTATCCTACCCATGACCTTGAACCCGCTGCCGTAGTTCATGCCCTAACAACTTGGCGACATTACCTCCTTGGTAACCGTTGCGAGATTTATTCCGACCACCAAAGCCTCAAATACATTTTCACCCAGCCAGATCTTAATCTCAGGCAAAGACGCTGGATTGAGTTGATAAAAGATTACGACGTAGTAATTTCTTACACCCCAGGCAAAGCCAATGTCATGGCTGATGCACTAAGTCGTAAGTCGTATTGTAACAACCTCATGTTACAACAGTATCAACCACTTCTTCATGAGGACTTTCGCAAGCTCAACCTTGAAATTGTTCCTCATGGCTATCTTTCTACCTTGGTGGCGAAACCAACTCTTGAGGATCAAATTATAGTTGCCCAAAGGCGTGCACGAGGTGTTCGCCGGATCAAGGAGAACATTGCTAGCGGAGTTGCTAAATGTTTCTCCACAGATAGCAAAGGAACGGTATTCTTTGAAAATCGTTTGGTAGTACCTAAGAATAAGGAACTAAGGCAACTCATCCTCAAGGAAGCCCATGACACACCCCTCTCAATTCATCCCGGTAGCACAAAAATGTACCGAGATCTACGCCAGAGATTTTGGTGGACTAGGATGAAGAGAGACATTGCTCAATTTGTTGCCGAATGTGATGTTTGTCGTCGCATTAAGGCAGAACATCAAAGACCTGCTGGTACCCTTCAACCTTTGTCTATTCCCGAGTGGAAATGGGACAAAGTCGGTATGGATTTCATCACCGGCTTTCCAAGAACCCAGAAAGGAAACAATGCCATCTTCGTTGTCATAGATAGGCTTTCCAAAGTTGCTCACTTCCTTCCGGTTCGCGAGTCTATAACTGCTAGCCAGTTAGCGGACTTGTACATCTCTAGAATTGTATCCCTTCATGGTGTTCCTTTGGAAATCAATTCTGATCGTGGTAGCCTTTTCACCTCTAGATTTTGGGGAAGCTTTCAGAATGCTATGGGAACTTATCTCTCCTTTAGTACAGCTTTCCATCCTCAGTCTAGCGGTCAAGTCGAAAGGGTTAACCAAATTCTTGAAGACATGCTCAGAGCTTGTGTTATCTCATTCGGAAAGAATTGGGAGAAGTCTCTTCCATTTGCCGAATTTGCTTATAACAATAGTTTTCAATCTAGTCTGAACATGGCTCCTTTTGAACTCCTTTATGGACGACGATGTCGAACACCTTTAAACTGGTCAGAAACCGGTGAAAGACAATTCTTTGGACCGGATATGATCAAGGAAGCAGAAGAGCAAGTTCGCATTGTTCGTGATCAATTGAAAGTAGTCCAGTCTCGTCAGAAAAGCTACTATGATCGTCATCATAGGCAAGAGAGCTACAATCTGGATGAGAAGGCTTACCTTCGGGTTACTCCTCTGAAGGGAACCCAACGTTTCGGTATCAAAGGCAAGTTGGCCCCACGTTACATCGGACCTTTCCGCATTATTGCTAAACGTGGAGAAGTTGCCTACCAACTTGAACTACCTCCGCACCTCTCCCGAGTACATGATGTATTCCATGTGTCACAACTCAGGCGTTGCTTCAAGGACCCCATCCGCGAAGTCGACCATGAAATGCTTGATCTCCAAGATGACCTTTCTTATCGAGAATACCCCGTTCGTATTCTTGATTCCGCAGAGCGTGTCACTCGTCGTCAGAAGATTAGGTTTCTGAAAGTGCAATGGTCACACCACTCTGAAAGAGAAGCTACGTGGGAAAGAGAAGACCGTCTCATTGCCGAGTACCCCACCTTCCTCCCGCAGACTCCTGAATCTCGGGACGAGATTCTGTGGAGTGGGGGCGAGTTGTCAGAACCCTCTGTTAGGTAATGTGCTAGGATCAAGTAACCGTGCATCATGTCAAAATTTCAAAGGAAATCAACTTCAAAATCAAAATGGGAGAAGGAACCCCCCCAGATGAATTAATTCAAAAGGCCAGATAAAAATCTTCTCCAAAAATTCATGTTAGATTTTTTAAAAGTCTTATAAATGAGTGTGATCACATATCAAGTGATGTGGGACCCATCCCATACTCATAGATTTTTCAAATAATCAAACAGTTCCTTGGAATTAAAGAAGTAACCCTATTTGATTTAAGATTCAAATTATTTGAATTTTAAAATTGTTGAAATTTTATAAGTGGTTAGTCTTTATTATTATGAGGCCACATAAAAAATTTCAGCATTTAATAAAATGTTTAGCTATTTATTTTAGCTAAACAGAACAAATGTCAGAAAAGAAAAATAGAAAAGAAATCAGAAAACCTTACCTGGCGCCCAGGCGAAGCAGGCCCACCCCAGCCCAGCCGGCCCAAAAGGGCACGGGGGTCTTCTTCCCCGTCCCGCGACTCCAAGCTGCTCGGTGGAATGCCACCGAGCTAGCTGGGGACGACACCTCGACGCCGTCGAGCTTCCAAGCCTCCCCGTGGCCTCTTCTCGCACCTGGAGCCGCCCTGGAGCACGCCACGTCCATTCCCCCCTCCAGAGCTTCCTCCTCCTCCTCCCGTGCTCGAATCCATCGCCACCCGAGACCCCGCCGGAGCACCGACGAGAAGAACTCGTGGACCACGCCGTCGACCAGCCGCGCCACCTTGTCCATCTGCTTCGCCGTCGTCCTCTACGCCAAGGAGTGCAGCCAATCAAGAAGAAGAGCCACTGGACGTGACGCTAGCTTCTTCTTCCCCAACTCCGGCTGCCGCGAATCGTCCTCAAATTCCGTCCAGCTCCGAGCTTCCCCGAGCCCACTAGCCATCCCGTCGCATTCGTGGTGAGCTTCTCACCGTTTCCCCTAACCTAGCGCCCTCCCTCTCGTTCTCTATCCGTTTCCGCCATGGATGCCGAAGTACTTCGCCGCCATGGACGACGATGAGGTCGCCCCTGTGCCCCATCATCGCGTCCAGCGCGCGCGTTTGACTCCCAGTGGTTCCAGCTTTCGAACGCACGCAGCGACAGCTCAAACCGTGCACTACAGCCACATCTGCAACCTCGCCGTGGTTCTGCTTCCGCCGGAGTCGTCGCCGTCGTCGCTCCCGACCTCCCCGCGACCCCCTGTTGCCTCCAGAAGACGCGGACGACCTCCAGGAGCAAGCCGGTGCCCTCCGTTTGCCCTCCCGTGGCCCCTAGCTCACTTCGGCGAGTCGCCGCCGTGGCTCCAGTCGCCGGCGTCAAGCCGTCGGTGGGTGAGCCACTTTTCACCCAGTTAGTGACCCCCTGGGTCACTGACCAGTGGGCCCAGTGGCTTAATTAAGCCACTGGATTATTTTAACCCACGGGTTAAGTGAACCCAGCCACTGACAGGGTGGCCCCACATGTCAGCCCCCCCCTGACGTCAGCTTTGCGCAATAAATCATTTAAATGAATTTCCAGAGATTAATTGAATTAAAGAAATTCCAGAAAATACCCCAAACTTTGGAAATTCATAGAAAATTCATATTAACTCCAAATTGGACAAATAATATATGAAAAATGATCAGGAGAAAATTATCTTTCCAAATATGCAACTGTCAAATCTGTTTGAGTTGAATTTAAATTGGGACCAGTAGCATATGTCATTTGGTTTATTTGAATTTAATTCAAATTCAAATCAAATGATCTTGCAACTTGGACCATGGAATTAAGCTACAATTCAACCACACTTCAGAGGCATATCATACACATTTGAAGTTGTTTCAAAATGATCAAACTATATCACATACAACTTGGATAATGTTGAATTCAAATGTGGAGTTTGAATTTGCAATTCAATTTGCAATGTACTCCATTTAAATGGAATGATCAACACATCAGTACCATGAACATCACCCTTTCAATATTATTCATGTGGTTGTGCATTGTACATTATGTTGATCCTATGATTGTCATGTTGCTGATAGACGTGGAGCCGGAACCCGAGGTCACCCCCTACGTTGAAGACCCCGAACCCGAACCTCGTCAGCAAGGCAAGCAAACCCCCATTGATCATGTCGATAAAATCCCACTTCCCTCTCATGTCTCGCTTATGCATTGTTTAGGATGATTACCATGCTTCGTTTCTACCGCATAGATGAACCCATTCCTTTGCATGACCTATCATTTTGTCACAGTAGTAAGCAAACCACAATCCTAGCAAATGTAGGAGTTGTTTGATATCATGTGGCCCCTGCAATGTTACTGCTTATTGCATGCTTAGTGTGATACCATGTTGTTACTGTGATGTGAGTCGGGATGGGAATGATCATGTTTGATGGTAGAAAAGTGTTGGTGAATCGACCCTAATACAAGGTGAACGATGAGAGGCTGTGTAGGAGTACACAGTGGGTTGTCTCGTTGAACACCGCCCTAGTACGAGTTCTTGTGTGGTGATCCAAGATGAAGAGTACAACCACACATTGGGCTCACTGACCCCTCTCAACTTACTAACTCATCCCTTTCGATGTCCAGATGTCGCAATAGTTCGGAGTTCTGGTAGGTCTGTGTCCTGGATGCTAAGTGAGAGAACGGCTCATCCGAGACCGGCTTATGCACCACGCACACATCACTTGGGTCCACTTCGGTAAACCGGCCGGGTTCACGATTGTGGTAACCAACCCAAGTAGGCAGCTTTCTCGGACTAGATCGGCTATGAGGTAACAGTTGTGGTGAGCATCCTCGCTGGCACCCCTTGAATGGTGTCGAGATCAAAGGCGGTAAATGATGATCATGTGTGTGTAGCGGTACACCCTTGCAAGGTTAACAAAACTATTCGAATAGCCGCGTCCGCGGTTATGGACTGCTTGGAAAGCTTAGCTTGATTACTAGATAACTTGAACTGGATACTTCTAAAACACACCAAGATAAGTGTGCGTGCTATGGCGTGCTTTCTCGTGGGGAAGTCGAGGAAGGCACCATAGTGGTGTATTGATTGGAGAAACTAGTGGACTCGTGTACGCTTCTTACCTCAAAGTCTGGTACTCGTAGTTCAGGATTAGCCAAGTCAAAGCTGGTATTTCTGCAAGTGAACCCCACCTTCCTTTACCTTGATACAGATGCATGAGTAGTATAGCTCCTATGTAAGTCTTGCTGAGTACGACTTTGTACTCACGTTTGCTTAATCTATGTTTTAGATGATGCCACTGACCCCGAAGGTGGCTTCTTCATCGAGCTGGACGACTGAAGACCAACTAGTCTAGTCCCAGTCAGACGACTGGTTCCCTCGTGGAGGGCTTTGTGTTTAAATAAGGCTTCCTAAGCCATTTGTTAAACTTGTCTGTACTCAGACATAAATTGCTTCCGACTGTGTTGTAATGTTGAATCACATGTATGTGATCTCTGTGTGCACTCTATAAGAGTTATCAATAAAGATGTACACTTTGTAGAGAATTGCAATGGTACCTACTGTTCATACAAGGCATGTATGCTGCGTGTATGTTTATAACATGCATGTCTTTGTATGGGTTTTCGAGACCTTAGTTGTGTTCTGGCTGGCGGTCTTTCATACACCAAGTGGCCCTTAGATGTGCGCAGCTTGGGGCATCGCGATGCGATTGCTCGAGACTTCGTCTCGTGCACACTTTGTGGTATGATCGAGCCCGCCCTAGACCCCGACTAAGTGATCGGGCTGGAGTAAGTCTATGTAAGAGTTTTGAGATAGTCGGTAGTATGGTTGAGGCGACTTGTCTTTGAATATGGGAGTTCACCACCCATATCATTTGACTTGTGTGCGGACGATGAGGACCCATCTCAGTTGATCATCCGGCCTGGATGGGATGCCCCTCACGTACGATGCTTTCCGAGAATGTTCAGTGCTTGGCCTTGTCTGCTTAGACAAGTGGGTGCGGTTCTCGGCTCTCCATATGACTATGTCTTAACTGTACTTACATACGCTAACCCCGGGTCCCGACATATGATTTCTTAGCTTTCCATTGTCCTCTTCCAACATTCCTTTTGGATTGTTATAATTATGCAGTGAGGATCAAGACTGCGTGCTCATCTGCTATTCACCGCAACACTCGCATGCCGTGTATTTAGACTCGGGGAGTGTGAAGAAGAAAGATTACAAGTATATCATGAGAGTTTTGGATGATGCTCTCGTCGGCTACATAAAAGCCGGAGGCAAGATCATGAAGCACAAGTTCAGGAAAAATCAGCCTGGCGTGAACGTGTTCAACCACGTAACGCAATTCCCGTGCATCAAGCAGCCGGCTGGCAGTGTGAGGGATGCGTACTACGCCCTTCATCACATGAGGGCGATTGTACAGGAACAACGCAACCTTACGCTGCCAATTCATCTCAGAGCGTGGGCCGAAAGGAAGGCGGAAATCGCCGATGCAAATCTGAAGGAGGAGTTCTTTCACATCCAAGCACAGATGGCGACTATCATCCGTCATGAAGTACAAATGAGGGGGTCGATCTTCCACTCGAACATTGCACCATCCAATGGGGAGATAGAAGTCCGCCTAAAGGCCCTGCGTGACACAAGGCCTTTCATGACGAAAGAAGGATGCCACCCATTCCCCGAGCGGGGTCAGAACAATTGAATGTACTCTTTGTGTAATTTGGATGTAATTTGGATGTACTCTTTGTGTAGTAGATGGTAGTGTCAAATACTCTTGGTGCTCTTTTTGTATAAAGGTCACTGCATATGCATTTTTATGCATATGTGCATGCTTTTCACCATTCATCGACTTGCTTTAAGTTGTTGATAAGAATAGATGCTAGATTGCTTTGTTCTCCTTTGCTATGATTCATATGGATGTGACCTCTAAAGCTTTGTTTTGTGCAGGTTGAAGAGCAAACAAGATATGATGACGAAAGTAGCTTTCGGTTTTCAATAATTGTTGGACTCATTGTAATTTTGTGATGGAATGTAATCTTGTGAATCTTGTTGGCCTCTAAACCTTTGTAATAAAAATTATATTGCAATTCTTTTGTATCAATAATTGTTGGCCTCATTGTTATATTGTATTTTGCATTTCTGTAATATAATAAAAATATCTGTAATGCTTTTATTCTTTTATGTAATTCTTTTTTTTGTTTTCTGTAATTATATAGTGGCGCATATTGTCAGGATTTAGTGGCGCACTGTGAATGCGACACCCCTAAGGCCCTTAGGCGTGGCGCATACCAGAATGCGCCACCCCTAAGACCTTAGAGGTGGCGCATTCTGAGATGCGCCACGCCTAAGGGCCTTAGGGGTGGCGCATCCAGAATGCGCCACCTCTAAGCCCTTATTAGTGGCTTGTAGTTAGTGGCGCATCCCTAATGCGCCACTAAACTCAAAAACAGTGCGCCACCATAAGGCTATTCCCTAGTAGTGGAAGTCCCGCAGATGTTTTCAGAGATGTGTCTCACTAGAAGAAGGAAGATCCATCCTCAATGAAATACACTCTAGAGATTGTGGACACCATGTCGGCTCCCGTTCGCTTGTAGCTAAAGCCTATCGACACGGTTTCTATTGGCTCACAGCACATGCGGATGCAGAGGATATAGTTTAGAAGTGTGATGGATGTCAGCGCTATGCAAAGCAGGATCACGTACCGGCTCAAGAACTCAGGATGATCCCTATCACTTGGACCTTTTCAGTATGGGTGTTGTATATGGTGGGACCTTTCAAAAGGTCAACCAACAAAAATACCCACCTCTTAGTATCAGTGGAAAAATTCACCAAATGGGTTGAAGCAGAGCCGTTCAGTAAATATGATGCTGCAACAACACCGAAATTCTTGAAAAAGAAAATATACAGATTCGGCTACCCCCACAGCATCATCACTGATAATGGAACTAACCTGTCAGAAGGGGTTATGCAGAGATTCTGCCAGCGTGAGCACATCCGGCTCGACCTAGCATCGGCGGCTCACCCACAGTCCAATGGACAAGCCAAGAGAGCCAACCAAGAGTTGCTTCGAGGCATCAAACCCCGACTCTGTTTCCCCTTGCAAAGGACGTCGGGTTGTTGGGAAGATGAGTTACCCTCGGTACTATGGAGCATTAGGACGACTCCTAACAGGTCAACAGGCTACACACCCTTCTTCCTGGTATACGGAGCGGAAAACGTTCTCCCAAGTGACATACGTCACGATTCACCAAGAGTCACCGCATACGTGGAAGCCGAAAATGAGAAAGAAATTCAAGACTCGTTGGATGTTCTCGATGAAAAACGAGAGTTGGAAGCAGCTCAATCGGCTATCTACCAACAAGATCTGTTGCGCTACCATAGCCGCCGCATCAAAAGTCAGACTTTCCAGGAAGTTGATTTAGTGCTCCGACTTATACAAAAAAAGATGGAATGCACAAGTTATCCTCTCCATGGGGAGGACCGTTTGTGGTCAGCAAGAACCTGTACAATGGATCCTACTACCTGGTTGATATACGCGAGAAGGCAGACACGCGCTCATGTATGGAGGATACTCCCAGACCGTGGAACATCGCACAACTCCGTCCATGTTATACTTGAGTAGAACAGGAATATTATTGTACATTTATATAAGTAGACATTTGTCGCACTAGCTTCCGCCATATAATATACATAAGTCGACTTTCTTCGCTTTGGCCTTCGCCACAAAATATAAGTCGACTTTCGTCGCACCGGCTCTCGCTACACTAAGTTGTCATACAGACTCTCCTTTACTTTTTAGTTTAATATTTTTCATTTTGCATCATACGTTGCATATTCTGCATTTTATATCTCAGAGACGTCGGGCTTGATCAAGCCTTTATTGGTACTGAGCATGTATATGACTTATTCAGAGGAATCGGGGGGCTCGATGACATTCATCGACTCTAATATGAGAACTAGGCATATATATGTAGAATTGAGCATGTATATGACTTATTCAAAGGACTCGGGGGGCTCGATGACATCCATCGACTCTATCTGAGAACTCGGCATATATATGTAGAATTGGCCCACCACGGATTAATTTTGGCATGTATAGCTAAAACTCATACGACCAACGTGTACCCGACTTAGTCTAAACTTTGGGGGCTTATAGAAACGCTACCGAGTTTGATCTTAAGTACCGGGAACACTAGTCATATGATGCCGGCTTACAGAGAAGTTTCGACTCACGGATAACCCAATAATCTCTCTCAATGCGAGAAAATGAGGCATGTTCAATCCGGAGCTGACTTCTATATGAGCCTTTGTAATTTACTTTCTGCATACATTAACATCATAGCATACTTCATTTTCTATTAGTTCATATCTCATAAAACCATGCATAAAATTCTTTAAAAAAAGATTTTCAGATAATATGAGAATTAGACTTATATGACTCGGCATAGGACCAAGATGCCTATACCGACTCATGGGGACTACATCTCAAAACTTTTCTAAGACTCGGCACGACGCAAAGATGTTCGTACCAACTCTTGGGGAGTATCACTTCAAATTTTATGATTTGGTTCGGCACACAAGGTGACCATACTAATCATGGGGGCGACAGATTGATTTTTCCTATGAATCGACCAAAGACAAGATTGTTCAGATCGACTCAGGGGGCTACATACATCGTCAACAATGTCGACTTCCATACATAAATATATCTTATCAAAAGTCAGGTAAAAAACCGACTTACATATTTGATGGGAAATTAAAATTCTCATTCATCATAGGCCGGGTCTTACATCAAAAGAAAAAAGGACAAATCCGGCAATACTTATATCAATCTACTTGATAATACTACAGCTTCGATGATTGTCCTCAGAATTTACTTCATCATGAGATGAGGAAACTTGGGATTCTTCTGCATTGTTGTAGAAATCTTAATCACTGCCTCTGGAGCTCTCCATACAGCAGCCGGCTCGATCACCATCCGAGTCAAAAACCCTGGCCCATAGGGTCTCATCTCCATCATACCTAAAAATTATGGTATCTCCCTTTGAGGCGTTCCTGGAAGGAAGGAAGGTTTTCCAACCATTCCCCAGCAACATGGAATCATTACCAGAGAAGCTAGTGGCCACCAGATGGGTCCATGAGGACACCCCTCAGAGAGGAGCCACCGTCCTGGAGGCTTGGAATCCATCATAATTTGGGCAAAAGATTCAGGGAGATTAACCCAACGACGGGTCGTAGGAACTCTCACCAGAAAATAATTCCTCTCAGGAGAAGGAGGTGAAGCTTCAAGATATGTGGGTTGACGAGTAACGCGCCCACCTCTTCCTCTACCTCTTCCACGGCCTCGTCCACGGCCTCGACCACCGCGAGAACCGGTACTAGAGCCAGGATCATTGGCAGTTGCAGGAACACGGACGCTAAGCTTGGGAACCATGGAGAAAGTTGCAGAGGGAAGAAAGGAGGAAGAAGATGTGCGTACTCAAAAGATTATACCATTGAGTGGCTATATATATAGTTACAAGGGGATGATCAATCAATGTCATAAAAGCAAGGGTAGATTACCTATGTCAGGCGACATTAATTAAAACTCTTTGATTCTCACCACGGCGTAACTTCCTTTGTTGGTGATCTTTCGGGCAGTGAAACAATAAATGCAGTAACGACTCTTTGAATAAAAGTCAAAATGAAAATTTCAAAAGTTGTAAGACGAAGCAAAGTTGAAGAGAGTCGGCTCCGACTCCCAATGAATGCTAAGCATAAAGTCGGCTTTGACCCGTTGAAGAGTCGGCAACAATCACGGAATCAAGAAGATTTCTTTGAAGACTGAAGCATCACACCAATCCTGGGGCTAATTTCGGGGGAGATGGACCAAGCCCATAACCCGAAATTTAGACTTATGGGTCGACTCTATAAGAAAGGCCCATAGGAGAAGACTCGGCCACGAGCTGGACGTGCCAAGCGTGGAGATTGAAGCCGTAGAAGGAATTCGACTTACCTTGTATAGCACGTAGTGTATTTGTAAAGTAGAATAGGACTCTACTTGATGTAGGAGTCGGACTCACGGAATCTCGGGACCCGACACCTTTATAAGACCAGGTCCACGGGATCCAGAAAGAACTCAAGTAAGGGCTAGACAACTCGCAATATAACCTAGATCTCCTCGAGACTAAGGTTGCGAATCGACACCACTGTAATCGACAAGTCGACTCCTCTAATCGAAGAGTCGATACCCGTAATAATAAGAAGCAGGAGTAGGTCTTTACATCGAGACAAAGAGGGTCTGAAACCTGGGTAAACCGTTGACTCTCTTGTCCATGTCGACTCTGTTGGGAATGTGCCCTAGAGGCAAAAAAAATATGTTTTATCGAGCATATTCCATTAGTTCATAATACGTTTGATACTATGCTAGAACTGTATTAAGCGGAAACATTAATACATGTGTGGTATACAAACAACCAGGTCCCTAGTTAACCCTGGTATACTAGTCCATTGGGCGATTGATGATCAAGGTTTACTGATCATGAGACAATGGCATCTGTTGACAATGGAGTCGTATCATTGGATAATGATATGATGGACATACACCCACCAGAAGTGTTGCGATGTGATCAAGTCACATAGTTCGACACTGCGATAACTATAACGTAGTGACCAGATCCTTAGACCGTAATGATCATACGTAATTACTGTCTATTAGGATGCCTTGATTTGCTACCCACCGCCTGACTGAAATATGCTGGCCATAAAGGAGTACTTCAGGTATTCCTAATAGATATGTTAATGAGTATGCAAATAGATCAAAGCGGGATTTTTCCATCCGTGTGACGGATAGGTACTCTGGGCCCACTCGGTGATGTTGCATCATAAAGTTTGCAAATGTGTGACTAGGTCACGGAGTTGTAATATCACGGGAACGAGTAAACTTGTTTGTTGAGAACGAGGACGAACTAGGTATATTGGATACCGATGATCAAACCTCGGACAAGCAAAGTACCACAGGACAAAGGGAACAGGCACACGGTTAACGGATCCAACAGCGATTGAAGTTCATTCGATGGAAGCGCAGGGGATATCAAGGATTGTAACCAGGTCCAATTGATTAGTCATTGATCAATGAGAATTGTCTCGATCATGTCTGCTGTTTCCCGGACCGTAGGGTGTTACACTTAAGGGTACTCGACACAGTAAGGATTGATTCGGGATCACCGGAGAAATTGGAGAGAACACCGGAATTGTTCCGGTGATGACCGGAATTGTTCCGATGAAGGCCGGAAGTTGTTCTGGGTATTTTGAAAGGTTCAAAATATATTTAATAATGTTTAATATATGTTTTATTATTTAATTATCTGAATTAAATATTAAAATATATTTAAATATAATTAAAAATGAATTAAAAGGCATATGGGCCTCATAGGGCCCATTAGGGGGAGAGGGAGTCCTCCCCCATGGGCCATGGCGCCATAGAGGGTCCCACCCCCTTTATTCATGGCGCACCCCCCTCCCCTTGGGATTAGTCCCACCCCGGAAGGGGAGGGGGGGTGGCACCCCTCCTTGGCCTATATAAGGAGGGGTAGAGGTGCCCTTTTATTCATCATATTTTTGAGACAAGTTTCTCATCTCTCTCTCCCTCCTTTCTCCTTCCTCGAGTGGACTCCCCTTGTTTGGAGTCTACACTTGGTTGGGGATTTCTCCACTATACGCACGCCGTCGTGCTGCTGGAATCGGGATCCGAATCCATCTTCTTTCCGCTGCTCTACTGGTTCGGAGCCCGAAGGGACGTCGGGTATACTGTATGTGTATAATCCCGCGAGGCACTACACTTGTGGTGCTACTTCGTCGTCGTGGTCGTATCGCGAGGTCTTCATCACCAACGTTCCGACGGGGACGTAATACCGTCATCGGTCCACAAGGATTGGGTGGCTACAGGAGTCATCGTGGATCTGCGCGGCATCGGGGATTGTCGGTACGACTACATCAACCACGTTCATGCGGGAACGTTTCCCGCTTAACGGACTACATACTGGTATGTGACCTATCTCTATCCGTTACTTGCATCAGCATAGCATAGGTCTTGGGATTGGGTATCGTAGGTTATTAAAAATTTGTGTTTTCTGCCCCGAACCCCAACAGACTCTCTCCTCGTATCCACCTAGCAACAAAGGTCCCATGTCAAGTCCGACTCTTCGGACATCTACCATGACTTTCCCACGACAGGAGTCCAACACCCAAAGAAAAATGTGTTGGATACACCGTTTTTGAACTTTAGAACCTAGATGTCCCCAGAAAGGTCTTTGTGTCCTGTTAGTAAACCTTAGAATCTCAAGACAAAGTTAGACCATAAATACCATATTGTAATCAACACCAAAACCTTAAGATAGGATATGTCCTTTCAATCTCCCCATTTTTGGTGGTTGATGACAATACAGGGATTTGCAAAAAAGGAGATAAACACAAGGTCCGCAAAAAATGAGACGGGCTCCCCCTAGATGTATGCACCATAGAAAATAGCCTCTGATAAGAAGGGTGCATATACTAGGATCAACACTCCCCCTATATTTTATAGACCAATAACCATTGCATATAAGAGGAAAACAATTAGACATAGAAATTCAATACAAGTGAGCATAAGATAAGGTAAATGAGATAATAGCTCACAAGACAATAGAAGTAGCATGTCTTACACCACGCACATAGTTCAACACAAAGGACAAGGTTCAAAGTGCGAAGACAAATAAAACCCACGCGATATAAGGAGCCAGCAAACACCATGAGCAAATCCCCGAACATCTAGTGGATGAAACCTCCCCCTTTTCCAACAAGACACCAAAAAGGGGAAGAGTCCGATGCTAGCGCCCAACTACTCACTCATCAGACTCCTCAGTGGTGTCAGTGTCGGAGTCACTGGGTCCACTGGATCAGGCGACTGCTTAGAGTGAATCTCATCATCATCATACACAGGAGGAGGGGAGGTCTCGAGTCTCGACGGTCGGTGGTGGAGTGTCATCACTATCAGTCCACCTAGAGTTCCCAAAAATCCACTTGTCCTTCGGAGTGATGTTCTTCTCGGACCCACTGCGAATATCGATGTTCAAGGCCTTCATCATCTAAATTTGATGCGCTCGGGATTCCTTCTCCCTCTTATGAGCAAGATACAAGCGGTGTGGGATGTCAGTATCAAGATAGAAGTTCTTGCAGACCTTAGACTTGAGCTTAGCCCAAGCGGACTTGTCAGCCCCGGGAAGATCAAAGTCAGAATCACAGGAAGCAGCAAACTCAGTCTCCATCCTCCCTTTCTTCTTGTTCTCAAAATGAGGAGGCTTGTGTTGCTTGATCTTCAACTTCTTGCGAGCATGAAGAATGAGAAGAGAGGGATCCTCAATTAGAGCCTGACCAGGGAACTTGGCCTCCTAATACTTGTGGAGAAAATTCATAATGTAAGGACCAAGGGAGGGGCAAGACTTGGTCATCATGCAACGAAAGATCTCTTGCCATAGCACATATGGCACATCCAACGGAACACCCTTTCCCTTCTCAGAATGAGTCATGAACATCAAGTCGATGAAGAAGTTATAGATCCTATCCTGATTTCCCACCTTGGGAATCAAGATGTTCGTGTAGATGTGATGCATGATATCATAAAGCTGCCTGAGATCCTTGGAGTCACCAGGAATCCCGCGGCCCCGAATGTACAACAGAGCAAGCAACTTAGGATCAGATGCCAATGGGCCGTGAGGGGTGAATCCAACACCATGCCCGGACGCATCACAATGATAGCCCAATACATCACAAAAGTCAGACCACGGAGCCGAGCACACCTGATCACGATTCATCCAAGTAATAGTGCGTTCATCATTGGTCCCAAAGTGAATAGTGGCATACCACTGGTGGAGGAGCTGAGGATCCATATCACACTGAATATCCATGCTCTTGACGAGATCAAACTCCTCACATAAGGCAAGAGCCTCCTGAAAGTACTCCTTATGTTCCTCTGTCTGCAAGTGTTGGAGATCAATAGCCCACATTCTGGTAACCTTGTTCTTGAACTTTCTATAGATATCTGCGACAATGCTGTACTACTGAGCGGTCCAGAACAAAGGGTGGGTCCAACCTGGAGCGTGAGGGGAGTCATAGGGGTCCTGAGCCCTGCAATGCTGGAACTCGGTCAAGGATATCTTGGTCACGGGCGTGTCCGACTCTTCATGATGGAGTATCGCTGACGTCGAGACATTTGAGATGGCTGGACCACCTCCTCTTCATCTTCGGCGGCCTTCTGGGGCCGCTTCTTACCTTTGCGCGATCCACCTCCTCTTGAGCGAGAACCTCCTACCCAAGCAAATGAAGCGAGCGAACACATAGATAAGAGTGAGTACACATAAAAGATAGAAACATAGCATGCGATTTATTGAGACTATGTAGACAAAATAGGTCTTCTGGCCCTTGTTGTACAGGCCACACCCCGGTTGTACCAGCCGACCGGTTGTACCGCCATGACATGGCGGTTTTACCGGTCGAGCGAACTGTGAACAGTTCATGCGTTGATTCGATACAATCAGGGAAAAATGGTCGATTTGGTCTACACATTTTCAATAGGCATCACACTATGTCCTAAGATCTACCACAAGACTACACCATGTGAGCGCGATTGGTAAAAAATGGTGATGTGAAGTAATTCCCTAGGAATGGAGGATTTCAAATAAACCCTAGAATGTGAAGGGATTAGAGCATTACCCGCATCCATGGCACAGATCGCGGAGGAGGAGGGAAGCACACGCCCGATCCGATGGAAACCAGGAAGAACTGAGGCACCGGCAGCGACTCGGAGCGGCAGCGGTGGGACCCCGGTGGCATGCGAGACGAAAAGTGAGAGGAGAGTGGGGAATAACTCCCCACGCCCGTGCTTGAGACTATTTATACCCTGCACACCGGCTGTACCGCGCATACAGACCAGTACTACGGGCCCCTGGGGCAACCCCAGGGTTGCCGCGGTATCTCCGATCTCTGGGGACACCGGTTGTACCGGGGTAAACCCGGTTGTACCGGTGCCTGACAGGGACCTGTAGTACCTCCTGACGGGCTGATGGCTTCTCTCCCCTCGTTGGATTCCCCAAGTGGAAGGTTGAGATGTAGCCTAGTAGCAAGTTTCCTCGGTGAAGATACCAAGGTTTATGTCTCTGGAGGACTCCGAATTCTACAAGTATGTGGCAAGGAAACAATGGTGCCATTTACAACCAAGGTTGATTAGTTGACCTGGACCTGCACACACAACAGATAGCTTTGCTCCTAACTAGTACAGAGAGGTTGTCAATCTCTCCGGCCTTGTTGTCTACAAAGGATTAAACGCAAGGGTAGATATTAGTGATAATTGCAAAAGAAAGTAAAAATAGTAAATAAAGTGGAGTTGTAAACAGAGGTGGAAATATGGACCGGGGTCCCATGATGTTCACTAGTGATGTCTCTCTTCCAAAAGACGATAAAATAGCTAAGTTGGGTGAAAAAATTACAGCTGAGCAATTGACAGAATTATAAACGCACCGCAATTCTAATTATGCTACAAGAAAGCTAGAGGCTCAAAAGTATGGGCAGTATTCCAAGACAAGTAGACCAAAATCCATCTGCATCTACTCACTAATCATCCACCTTGAGATATCTATCCAGAACATCTCGCTGCTATTAAGTTGCGAGCACCACCCAAAGTGTAAACTCAAAGCACCGTTATTTTCTCCCTGGTGGCAACAACACATCCCCTAGTCTCATGTTTCTGTCACTCAAGCTAGATATCGGGGGGCATGAACCCACAATCATGCATAAACGCTCCCTCTTGGAGTTACTATCTACTACTTGGCCAAAGCAATAAAAATTAACGGAGAACATGCAAGAATTACTCAAGAACAAAATATAAAAGGTAAACCAAATATATAATTCATCATGATATGAAAATAATCTCATAATCCATGGGATCCCAGCAAACACAGCATAGCAACAGCAGGAAAATTACATAGGTGGCTTGATCATGAAGGGCAGCTCACAAGGACTAAGAATTGAAGAACAAGATTGGAGAGAAGACATCACATAGCTACTGTTCATGGACCCATGGTCCAAGGAAGACTACTCACGGCACATCCAGGAAGCGTCCATGGTGGTGGAGAAGCTCCCAGAGGTCAATCCTCCCTCCGGCAGGGTGCCGGGAGAGGTCTCCTGGTGCTCCCTATCTTGGAAGCGCAGCGGAGGCGGAACAGAGAGTTATTTCGCGATGTGGGGTTCTCCCCGAGGGTTTCCTGGGCGATGAGGTAATATATTCCATAGGGGGCACCAGAGGGTGTCCCCACCTCCCGGGCGCCATGGTGGTGCATCCAGGGGTGGGGCCGCGCCACCTGGCCACTTGGGAGGGGGGGTGGGCCCCCTCTGGATCCCCTTTGGTGATTCTGGCACTACTGAAAAAATGGCTATATATTATATAGTAATGGCACACCATGTGTAGGTGCTCCATTAGTGCCATTGTTACTAGTGGTGCATGTCCCTTCCCGTGCTCCATTGACGAATTGCTCCTGGACCAGCAACCCTTCCCCGGATTAGCAATGGCGCATCCTGGACTCGTGCGTCATTAGCATTCCTGGACTTTAATGGTGCATGTCTGTGTGGTGCGCCATTGTTGTTCCATTTTTCTGGGCCCACCTCCCCTCAGACCTAGACCCGCCTCTCTCCAGAGTTAGCAATAGCGCACCACGTAGACGTGCGCCATTAAATTCCCCCTAATCCCGACCCTACCCTAATCCCCACCTCCCACCTCGCGCAAACCCTATAGACCCCCCCCCCCCCCGATCCATTCGCCGCCCTCTCTCTCCCTCTCTCTCCCCTCACTGCCGCCTCGACCCCGCAGCCGTCGTCGCTCTCTTCCCTCTCCCCTCACTGCCGCCGCGACCCCGCACCCCTCCGGTAAGCCTCCCCTCCATTGGCTCTCTCCCTCTCTCGATCTCTCTCTCTCAAACTGCGCGTGCTCGCAGATCGACGACCATCTTCTTCCTGGTAGTTGCCGATGGGTACCCAGAATTCGACGGCCATCTTAGTCCTTGATGACTAGGAGCTCGTGTCACGCCGCGTCTCCCTCGTCGCGGATCGTCTCCTTCCCCGACTTTGGCTCCGACAACTCCTTCCTCTCTGTTTCGTTCAAGCCCGCTTCCGACCCCGTCTAGGTGAGCTTCGTTTTCTCCCCGTGCTCCATCGTGTCCATCCTCCGTAGTCATCATCGACGTGCAGACCGTGGCCGCCTGATACATCCCAAACGTATCTATAATTTCTTCTTGCTCCATGCATGGTTTGTGTGATATTGCTATGATCTAGATACACTTTCATACACTTTTGATCATATTTGGACTAACTTATTAACTTAGTACACCCCAGTGCAAGTTCCTGTTTTCTGCTGTTTTTCTATTTCAGGTTTCCCCCATATTAAAAGTGCTCCAAAAATTTGGGAAATCAGCGTACTGCAAGCTTCCGGAAACACCTAGGTGGGGCCAGAGGGCCACCACCAGGGGTTCAGGCGCCCTGGTGCCGCGCCCTAGGGTAGGGTCGCGCCAGGTGGCCGCCTATACACCTGGTGACCCCCTGGCTCCCCCCTTTCTCCTATATATTTTCAGTGAAGAGATTATTCCGAATACATAACCCATTTTTGCGATCTCGCCTCTGTTCCGCCACCTCCGCGCTTCCAAGATCGGGGGCGCCAGCAGACCTCTTCCCGGCACGCTGCCGGAGGGAGGATTGACCTCCGGGAGCCTCTCCTCCACCATGGACGCTTCCCGGATGATCCGTGAGTAGTATACCTTGGACCATGGGTCCGTGATCAGTAGCTATGTGATGTTCTCAACCCTTCTTTGTTCTTCATGGATTAGACCTTGGGAGCTGCCCTACATGATCAAGGCACATATGTAATTCTTTCTGCTGTTGCTATGCTGAGTTTGCTGGGATCTGATGGATTATGAGACTATGTTCAGTTTCTGATTGAGTAATATATTTGGTTCTTATCTTTTATATTTTTGTTCTTGGGTAATTCTTGCATGTTCTCCGTTGTTGTTTATTGCTTTGGCCAAGTAGTAGGTAGTGACTCCAAGAGGGAACGTTATGCTCGATTGTGGGTTCATGCCCCCTGATGACTAGCTTGAGTGACAGAAACATAAGTCTAGGGGATGCGCTATTGCCACAAGGGGGAAACAACGATGCTTGTAACCACGGTTGCAAGGATTGTTTACTTCACGCAAAGTTATTTTAATGCAATTGTCTGTTGCTTTGGGTTTACACTTTGGGTGGGGCTCGCAACTTAATACCAGCGAGATGTTCTGGATAGATATCTCGAGGTGGATGATTAGTAGTGGATGCAGTTGGATTTCGGTCTACTTATTTTGGCGTACCGCCCATGCTTTTGATCCTCGTCCTTTCTTGGTAGCATAGTTTTTAATCATGGCAATTGCCCAGCTGTGATTTGTTTACCTCGCATAGCAGTTTTATCTTCTTTTTGGAGAGAGACATCCCTAGTGAACATCACGGGACCCCGGTCCATATTCTCATCACTTTTTACACGCTCAATTTATTTCCTGCTTTACTTTCTAGTTGCAATCACCATTATCATTATCCCTTGCGTTTGATCCTTTGTAAACAACAAGGCCAGAGAGATTGACAACCTCTCTGAACTTCGTTGGGAGCAAGGTTACTTGTTGTGTGTGCAGGTCCAGGTTAAGCAAGTGATTCTATTCAGGCGGCGCATCACTTGCCGAGCCACCTACTTGTCGACCTTGGAGTCCTACGGGAGACAAACCATATCCTCTACGTTAGGGGAAAAAATTCTATCCTAAATCTCACATTCCACTTGGGGTAACCAACGAAGGGCGAGAAGCCATTATCATCATCTGGCACATGAAGCAAATTTCTGGCGCCGTTTCCGGGGATTCCGAGGTGCGACAAAAGATTGGTCCTGTCAACCGCCAAATTTCAGGCGCCGTTGCTGGGGACTCCAATCTACAAGATAGGGCAGTTTCACATTATCTGTTACCTTTGCTTTTTAGTCTTGTTAGTTTACCTTTCAGTTTTTATCTTGGTGTCCTTTATCAAAAATAAAAATAACATTATTTACCTTGCTAGTAGTTTTCATCATGTCTGGTCCTTTTTTCCTTTTTTGAGACAGAAGTGCTCACTTTTAAACAAAAAGGTGGTGAAAGTTTACAAGATGCTTGGTATAGAATTAATGATTCTCAGAAAAGAGCCACCAAGAAGCAATCCACTACTATCATGCTTAGAAATATTTATGTTGGAATTACTCCTTGGAATAGGTTCATTCTAGATACTGCTATCGATGGGAATTTCCTAGAAGCCCCAATTTGGGAGTCTCTTAATGTTATTGAAAATCTTGTTGGAAATCTCCCTGTTGCTAGCATACAAGAGGATATCACTCTCGCTCACATTATGAAAATTTTGAAAAGATAGAGTTAGAAATACGAATTATAAGTAGGATAAATGAGTTGGATCGCAATATTCAAGGTAATTTGAATAGACTTGATAGCTCCATGCATAAAATTATCAAAACTTTGGAGACCGTCAAATCCCATGATATGGACCCTTCTAGGATAGATAAGATTGAGTAAATCATTGACACTTTAGGAACTACTTTCTCCTCAATCAAACCAAAAAGGGTAGAAACTCCGGCAAGAAGGGAATCTAAGTTCAATTATATCCCTAAGGTACCCCGACCTAAAATTAATTCACCCATTGCCAAGGGAGTTGAAACCGTGAAAACTTTGGAAGAAATACCCCTCTTAGATAAATAGTTAAATGAAACTCCCATTGATTTTCCGCCTTTTGGTGTTATCCCTAGAAGTATCTTCATTAGGCCTTTATTTGAAAAACCTTTCAAAAGTAGTTGTACAATTGAAGAGCTTTTTTATGATATTGATGATGGTTCGATTGATACAACGTGATTCTTCTTTTTGCTTTATGCCTAGCTTAAAGGCGTAAAAGAAAGCGCTTGTTGGGAGGCAAACTAAGATGTTTTTACTTATGTTTTTAGTGGTGTTCATGATTGTTACAATTGTAGCAACATCATTGTATCTTTATTTTCAAGCTTTGTGCCAAGTTAGCCTCCGGTTGCAAGAAAGTTCAAAAGTTGTGACATGCTGTCCAGAAAACAGATTCTCTCCTTCGACCGAAAAATTAGCCTAAAATCACGAGATCATCTTTTTTATCTGAATTTTTTAACAGCATGCTCCATACAATTGTTTTTTGAGCGTCTGTTCTGAGTTTTTTTATTTGAGTTTTAGAAGTACCCCGAAAAAATTATTTACTACCTGTTGTTCTGTTTTGCACAGATTCTACCACATTTTGCCTTTCCTCACTTTTGCAAACCATAAGCTTGCTTTTTCTTTGAATTTTTTTTGGAAATCTTGAGAAACAGTAGCTCTTCAAGAATATATTTATTTATAGTAGAGGAAAATTATTTTATTAAGGGTACTAACCTCTCTAATCATCTTATGATGAGTTAAGTATGAAGAGAGTTTTCAAGTGTGCGAGGGAAGATGATGAAAGAAGATCTGGGAGTGTCAAACGCTCAAGATGATAAATATTCAAGGAGACTCAAGCGTCTAAGCTTGGGGATTCCCCTATGCATCCCCTTCTCCATCAACAATCATCAGTTCGTCCTCCGTCTCACTATATTTTTATCACTTAATGCGTTATGTGCTATGCTTGGAGCATCTCGCTCTTAGGTTTCCTTTTTAGTTTGATTTAGTTTTGTTTGCAGTTCATAACAAGTTAGAACCCATCTTACTTTGTGTGGGAGAGAAACACGCTCCACTTTAAACTAGAACACATCATAGGATTTTTCATGCTTATCTTTCTTCTGTTGTGTGTTCTTTATCTTTTCGTAGCTACTGCCATGTTTAGCTCTTAGTTTTCATGTTTATATTCTTCAAGAGATTTAGTTTAGTTTAGTTTGTTGCTGGAACTCTCTTTAGTTTTCATGTTTATCTTGTTAAGAGAGTTGGTTGTTGCACTGAGTTGTTTCTTGTCTTTAAGTAGGTAATTGAGGTTGCTATTCAATTGTAGTAGTAACTTGCAATAGTTTTGAGGTATTGTTGTGAGTCATGTTTGAACTTTTAGTTTCAAGAGCTCTAGCCTATTAGTGATAGGTGTCGTAGTTTGGGAAATCTGTGTTTATTTTAAAACTACAAAAACTAGTTGAGAACTCTAGCTATTAGATGGGTCACTAATCTTTGGAGGGATCGGATATTAGAGTACACTCACGTACCATGAGTCGAGGATGCGCAAGGATAACCAAACCCCCATACACTCCTCCTCGGGGTACTTGTCTCTTTGTGAACCTCCTCATTAGATTGAGAGTTACCGATAATAAGTGCACAAGTTCTTCAGACTAATGTAAGAATTGAAAGCTGACACTTCCACCTCCTCGTATTTGCTAACCTCTTCGGTATCGTGCATTGTCCTCTTCTCACTCCGAGAGTTGGCTTCCACCTCGCCGGTGTATCAAAACCCTTGGCATGATACGCTCTGTCATCATAAACCTCCTTGTATCTTTCCTCAAAACAGCCACCATACCTACCTATCAAGGCATTTCCATAGCCTTTCCGAGATATATTTCCATGCAACTTCCACTTCTTCATGACTTGATCTTCATGTCATACACTGGCAGAGGCATACATCATTATAGCTACATCTTATTTATGTTGAGTACCTTGTAAAGTGTGAAGATCTTATATGCATCTTGTAAAATAGAGTGCTGCCCTTATGAGAGGAAAAGATCCCAAAGAGGACAAATTTAAAAGATCCCAAAGAGGAAAAATGAGAGTTAAATAGAAAGAGCCATTGAGGCCACCAAAAATTCAAAAAATTAGAAACAAGAGAAAAAATAAAATAAAAAGAGAGAAAGGGGAAACACTACTATTCCTTTTGAAAGATCCACACTCATACACCCTCTATATCTTTTACTCCAGAGAGATAATCATTTATGCATATAGCTATGTGGGGAACTTCACACTATAGAACTTGGCTTGCATATTCCAAGGATGAGCTTCCTCAATTAAGCTCTAGGTCTTCATGAGCAAGCAAGTTGGATGCACCCCCACTAGTTCCATTGGAGAGCTTTTCTTAGCTCATATGTGCATCCGTTGCATGGCAATCCCTACTCCTCACATCATATCTGTCATTTGGCCCTCTCGCCTATGATTCTCCTCATTGATGTGAGCCTTTCTCACCCTTTTTGTCTTCCTCCTCCACCATATCTCTCTCTTTTCCATCCTAAGTGTCAACTCTCGTGCTTACGCTCATCCATTGCATGAGTGCTCAAAATATCGAAAGGGAGTGGATCAAATTGACTTGTACCTGGCTAGTGTTCTGGGGACGAGTCAAGATAAGATTCCAAAGAAGACTAAGTGTGAAACTTTAGTAGATTGAGTTCTCAACAAATATATTTTTTCTCGTATTCCCATCTCTCACTTCTTGCACGCAAACACTATCCGAAGACATTCGAGTCAAGGGCAGTGAGAGCTCTTGCACCTTGTATGTTCTTATGTTGCTTGTTTCAATGCTAATATAGAATCTTGCCTGTTATGACTTGAATTGAATTACATACCTTGATTGCTTTAGTTAAAAGTTCTTATATGGTTGTTAGCATGTCACCACAGAAATTATGCTTGTTATCATTTACCTACTCGAGGACGAGCAGGAAATAAGCTTGGGGATGTTGATACGTCCCAAACGTATCTATAATTTTTGCTTGCTTCATGCATGTTTTTTGTGATATTGCTATGATCAAGATAAACTTTCATACACTTTTGTTCATATTTGGACTAACTTATTAACTCAGTGCACCAAGTGTCAGTTCCTGTTTTGTGCTATTTTTCTATTTCATGTTTCCCCCATATTAAAAGTGCTCCAAAAATTCAGGAAAATCGGATAAAACATCAGCATACCGGAAGCTTCCGGAAACACCTAGGTGGGGCCAAAGGGCCACCACCAGGGGTGCAGACGCCCTGGTGGCGCGCCCTAGGGTAGGGCCGCGCCAGGTTGCCGCCTAGACACCTTGTGGCCCCCTGGCTCCCTCCCTTTCTCCTATATACTCTCCGTGACGGGATTCTTCTGAAGACAGAACCCCTTTTCGCGATGTCGCGTCTGCTCTGCCGCCGCCGCGCTTCCAAGATCGGGAGCGCCAGCAGACCTCTTCCCGGCACCCTGCCGGAGGGAGGATTGACCTCCGGGAGCCTCTCCTCCACCATGGACGCTTCCCTGATGATCCGTGAGTAGTCTACCTTGGACCATGGGTTCGTGATCAGTAGTTATGTGACGTTCTCCTCCCCTCTTTGTTATTCATGTATTAGACCTTGGGAGCTTCCCTACATGATCAAGGAACATATTTAATTCTTTCTGCTATTACTATGCTGAGTTTGCTGGAATCTGATGGATTATGAGACCATGTTCAGTTTTTGATTGAGTAATATATTTGGTTCTTATCTTTTATATTTTTGTTCTTCAGTAATTGTTGCATGTTCTCCGTTGATGTTTATTGCTTTGGCCAAGTAGTATGTAGTGACTCCAAGAGGGAACGTTATGCTCGACTGAGGGTTCATGCCCCCTGATGACTAGCTTGAGTGACAGAAACATAAGTCTAGGGGATGTGTTGTTGCCACAAGGGGGGAAACGACGATGCTTGTAACCGCGGTTGCAAGGATTGTTTACTTTACGCAAAGTTCTTTTAATGCAGTTGTCTGTTGCTTTGGGTTTACACTTTGGGTGGGGCTCGCAACTTAATACTAGCGAGATGTTTCTAATAGATATCTCAAGGTGGATGATTAGTAGTAGATGCAGTTGGATTTTGGTCTACTTATTTTGGCGTACCTCCCATGCTTTTGAGCCTCGTCCTTTCTTTGTAGCATAGTTAGCATTGCGGTGCGTTTTTAATCCTGACAATTTCCCAACTGTGATTTGTTTACCTCGCATAGCAGTTTTATCGTCTTTTGGGAGAGAGACATCACTAGTGACCATCACGGGACCCCGGTCCATATTCTCATCACTGTTTACACGCTCAATTTATTTCCTGATTTACTTTCTAGTTGCAATCACCATTATTATTATCCCGTGCGTTTGATCGTTTATAAACAACAAGGTCAAAGAGATTGACCTCTCTGAACTTCGTTTGGAGAAAAGTTACTTATTATGCGTGCAGGTCCAGGTTAAGCAAGTGATTCTATTCAGACGGCGCATCACTTGCCGAGCCACCAACTTGTCGACCTTGGAGTCCTACGGGAGACAAACCCTATCCTCTACGTTAGGGGAAATTTCCTGCTATACTACATCTCACCTTCCACTTGGGGTAACCAACGAAGGGCGAGAAGCCATTATCATGTCTCGCGCATCACCGCCTTGTCCATGGCGTGACCTGGCTCTGCGTGGGCACGCTACAGGAGCGTGCAGAGCATGCGTAGGGCATCCAAGGTGTCGCCTTTGGGCACTTGAGCACCAACAGTAACAAACTCTCAAGTAGGTCAGTCCGCATCAAGATGGGTGTAGTAATTTCTAACAAGAACTTGGCTATCTACCTCTGGTTGCAATATTATTATTATTTTCCTTCACACCATGCATCTCAAATTCTACTACATGGTGTTGGAGTGTTTGACATCATTTCCATTTCCTGCACTCATTTGTTATCAGATCCTTAATTTGTGGCGCCGGAGAATATATTTGGTAGATCAGAGTATGGAAAGGTGAATTGCAATCCATGTAGGCATGCATGATAGAATTTCAGCTCCATGCGTAGGAAGGACCATCTTTATACCTGGACCTGCAGACTCGCAATGAATGATGATGCATTGGTGTTCAACTCAACCCAACCTGGCGGTGTCATTTCCCAACCATATAATAACTTGAGCTGGTGCCCAAAGTTACCTAAAATCTTTAGAGCGCAGCTGCGCTGGCGCGTCGTGCCGGGCGCACGGTGTTGCGCACCGTCGATCCTACCTGGCCGAAATCAACGCACCAGATTCTACCTGGCGACGTGGACAGACAAGGGACGTAGTGGTGGGGCCAGCGTGTGTTAACCGCAGGGGAGTTGCTGTCTGCGCCACATTTCTCGCCATCGGTTACTCCATCCCCCCCCCATCCGAACCCGTGGCGCGATTCTCTTCCTCATCGGCGAACACCGCAATGTAAGGGGCGAAGCTGGTGTCTCCGGTGCTATTCTGTCGCTGGACGGCGACGAGCGACGGACGCCGGCGATGAGCCACCGTCAGGTACCCCCTATCTGTGCCCCCGCTTTTGCCCCGTTTCCCCGATGGCGATTTCTCCTCCGGTAGTGTTTGGTCGGCACGAATCAGCGCGGGGGAGCAGTGTGCTCCGCCACTCACATCTGGCAACGGCGCCGCTCGTCTGGTGTGTAGATCCACGGGGGAGCGATGGGGGAGCAATCTGCTCCGCCGCACACGAAATTGCTGTGGAGATTTACGGCGGAGCGACGGGGGGCAGTCTGCTCCGCGGCTCGCATCTGGCAACGGCGCCGAGAAAGGGCCAGCGGAGGGGTGAACGGCGCTGACATGCGAGCAGAGGAGTGCGGCATGAGCGAACGGAGAGCGTTAATTGCAGAGAGAGCAGTGGTGGGTGCGGGCGGGTGTGAATCGCTAGAGGAAGATTTAGGAGAGACGCGAACGGCGACGTGGGTTGCAGAGGAGCATGGGGTTGAGGCGAGGGTTGCGAGCAGTTGCTCGTTTTTTGAGTTACAGTTGCTAGTTTTCGACGAGCAGTTGCACAACAGTGAGGAACAGAGGGAAAGAGGTTGAGGAAGCATTTGTTGCTAGTTTTTTGATGAGAAGTTGCACATTTTTATGAGCATTTTTTGCACAACAATGAGCAAGAGAGGCAAGGAGGTGGAGGAGGAGGCGGTGAGAGTAGTTGCTTGATCTTTGTGAGTCAGTGTTTGGTAATTTTTTGGCGAGAAACTGCGCAACTATGGGGAAGAGAGGGAAGGAGGTGTAGTAGGTGTTATTGAGAGCAGTTGCTTTATTTTTGCGAATCACTGTTGCTAAATTTTGATGAGCAGGTGCCCAACTGTGAAAATAGAGGGAAGGAGGTGGAGGTGGTGGCGGTGAGAAAGAGAGGGGATGGAGGTGGAGGTGGTGGCGGTGTGAGAAAGAGAGGGAAGGAGGTGGAGGTGGTGGCGGTGAGAAAGAGAGGGGAAGGTGGTGGAGGTGGTCGTGCTGTTAGCAACCGCTCCATATTTGTTAGTCTCTTCACGAGGCGGGGGTGGTGATTTTTTAGAGAGGGGGTGAGGTGGCGGAAGGGGAGCAGGAGTTTCAGAATTTTTTACTCATTTATTTTCCTCTGTGCAGGATGACACGGAAAAGCAAAAGGATTGAAGAAGCAAATGTTTCAACGGACGGAACAAACGAGCAACAGGTGTTTGCCTATGTGCAATCAAATTTATTTTTGCAGTACCGCGCGCATGAATTGTGTTTTTTACTTAGCCCATCTGCTTCTTGATTGCACACGTTCTTTTTTTTAAACAAACGCAGGACAAGCTGCCTCCTAGTGTTAATGCACGAAAACGAGGTCGTCGAAAGATGAATTCATCGATAGAAGAGCAAAGCCGAGATGAAACCACCCAACTCAACGAAGAAACCGCTGTGAAGAGGAGGAGGAAACAAAAGGAGGTATATATCTAAACAAAACATTTTTGTTTTTTGCACATCTTGTTTCCCTTAATAGCAACTGTCCAGTTGATCACTCTTATACTAGCAGATAGGAGGAATCACTTTTTATTTCATATGAATAGTTTCTTACAAAAAATAGGCTGCCACCAATAACTGAGTTATTCATAGTTGCTCATTGTTGTCAAGAGCAGTTGCTTTATTTCTGGTTTTACATAAGAAGTCGCATGATTTATTTCTGCTTTACATTAGAAGTTGCTCATGTTGTCAAGAGCAGTTGCTTTATTTCTGGTTTTACATAAGAAGTTGCATGATCTATTTCTGCTTTACATAAGAAGTTGCTCATGTTGCCAAGAGCAGTTGCTTTATTTCTGGTTTTACATAAGAAGTCGCATGATTTATTTCTGCTTTACATAAGAAGTTGCTCATGTTGCCAAGAGAAGTTGCTTTATTTTTTTTCTTTTTTTTCGCAACCAATAACTGATTTGATCACCCTTTTGTATTGTAACAGTTCCTTAATAGTTTTGCTTATCTTATATATGGATGGTCATATCAATAGTTTTTTGTTATATTAATAGTTATTAAATTGATTTTTTCTGGCATAGCGAAAACCGAAAATGGATACAATAGCTGAAGTTCAATGACACAACCTTATTTATTATAGATGGTTTGTTTTGTAAGCACACAGGAACACAAGCACTAGTTAATTTTTCTATGTGTTTTCTTTGTCCTTTTTAGCAGGTTGTGCCAGCAGGGAGAGGCGGTCATGTGAAGGCGGGGCCTAGTACTCTCAAAGCTGCAGGGAAAGAAGTTGTGGCACGCAAGTGAGGGGCTTGCCTGAAACTGGTTTCGACGAGTGCCGCAGATGCATTAGAAGGAACTAATGGAGATGAATTCAGTAGGAAGAACACAGGGATCCAAAAGGTAAACTCATTAAATAGTTGCTATTTTTTCCTCCAAATGGAAGTTTCTTTTTTCGACATCACAAGTGAAGTTGCTTTTTTCTATTTTATAATATTTTTCTACCGGACCAACATGATTGAGGCACGTGGGGCAATATTTTTAATATTTTACGTTTGGCAGGTTGTGTCAACAAGGACAAATACAGGACGTATAGGCGGTAAGCGGAAGCGACCTTTGACTACTCGCGTCCCTGATGATATCTTCGAAGAAGTAGAAGTTGGTTCAGACGCAGATGATCCTGAAGAAGCAGTGCCATTGAAGAAGAGATTTACAGGAAAGGAGCACGTATAATTAGTAGTTTGTTAATGCAGCCAGATCATTCATGAAATAGGTAGTAGCTTATGTTTTGTTAGTATCACCAGTTTGTTTTGGGGGCTAAGTTGCTTTTTGTGTTACCTTAAGTTGCTTTCAAAATAATGGAAGAAGCATTTTGTTTTTTTTTGCCACTAGGTTTTTGCTCAAAATGAAAGTGAAATTTTGGTTTATAATCAGTTTTTTCACACCATTTTCTGTTTGAATTTAGAATTTTTCCTTTTTTGTAGTTTTTTCGCAATGTAGCTCACCTGCTTGAATGATTTGGCTTTTGTAGGTAGGAAGGAACAGGGCATCACCCGCACAGTTGTTCAAGTTGAATGCCGGTCTTGTCAGCGATCAGAAGGATGCTATCATAGATATTAGCTTCGGAGGTGTTTTGACCTCGCTGCCAAAACTATGAAGGCTGATCTTGTCAAATTTGTCATGGAGTGCTACGATCCAGAGCTATCCGTGCTTGATAGACCCAGTAGAGGAAAGATTACGGTCGATGCAGCCAGTGTACACAAGATATGGGGTTTGCCTACGGGAAAGAGAAAAGTTATATATGATATTGATCCAGATATCGTCATGCAGATGTACGAGTTGTATAACTTCCCACAGGTTGGTGCGCCATTATTGACCGATTGGGTGAAGAAGATCGGAGAGATGGGAGGAAAAAGTGATGATGATTTCCTACGCACATGGCTTGTTATTGTGTTCAGTTTCTTCCTTGCGCCAACAACAAGTTTAAAGGTGTCACCAAGGAGTTTCACAGCTGCCATGAAGCCAAAAGAAATCAAAGACGCAGATGTGTGCCAATTTATGGTTGATCAGTTGAGGATAGCTTTTATGGGATTAGGAGATAAGAAGAACATAATTTGCTGTTGTGTGTTCCACTTAGTAGTAAGTGCTTCGTGTCTAAGAAAATAAAATACTTTTATGCATTGCACGATTTTTTTGCGAAATTTTTCTGCTGATCATACGTTTTCTCTTTTTTTGCTGATAAACAGATGGTGTACCTAGATTCCCTCGCTATAGATTTCAGCCTAATCAAGAAGCCGTTCGTGAACGATGAAACCGCAATGGTTCTTCAAAGGATCAAGGCTTGGAACGAGGATCTTATTAAGGCTGTAATTCAGAAGGATAAGATCAGGAAAGGCGTGTACGGAAAATTGCGAGTAAGTTTGGTCATAGTTGCTTAATATGGTGCTGGTAGTTTCCATTTTCTAATGCCTAGTTGCTTAAATTATTTTTGTTCAGCATAGTTGCTTAAAAACAAAAGTATTGGTTCAAAAGAAGCATAGGTGTGTTATGTGTGTTGCACCATATTTTGGAATAGGTTCCTTACTTTCAGCATTATAGTTAGGTATATATTTTTAAACGCCTTACCCGCCTGAATTCTTTTTTGTTCACATATTCTACATGTTGTAAACAACGGTATTTTTTGACTGAAAATAACCATAGGCGCTTTTTGTACAATCGCATAGTTGATAACTACCAGCACCATAGTCGCATTTTTAACGCACCTAGTTGCATGAATTTTTACTGTTCATTATAAAATAATATACACATATTATATGTTAAAAAACAACAATTTACTTCCAAAGAATCATAGTTGTCTTCATATATTTTTGCATAGTTGCTTATTTTACAAAATCATGGGTCCTTAATCCTATTTTATGTTTTTGTAACAGTTGAAAGATGAGTTTGCGTGGTGTGCGGAAGACAGTATTTTTGGTGGCGTGGACCATGTCAGCAAGTTTGTAAGGTCCAAGCTCCCCAAGGGCTACAACCAAGTGGTAAGTGTTTTTTGTTGTGTCATGAATGACCTTTGCCAGCATCTACAATTTCTTTAATTCAAACTCTTATTTTTGTTGGTTTCCTCAAAGCGTGTTGGTTTCTCAACTCATCCTTTTCTACATTTCTTTTTTGTGCTTTGTTGGATGCAAAAAGAAAAGAGGCTCTCGGTTCTCGTGCACAACATGTGCAGCAACATCTCTGAAGAAATTGGCAAGTTTTTGGAAAGTGTTGTCATGCTGGACGAGGAAGATGTTCCCGAACCTAGCAGGAAACGTGATCGTTCTTCAAGGCGGTTATGTATTAAGGAAAAGACCAAAATAAAGCGAAACGGAAGATTGACGAGAAGGGGAAAGATATTGATTCAGAGGAAGGAGATGACCAAAGTGATGATGACAATTCAGAGCCAAAGGAAACACATGTTGACAATTCAGAAGACAAGGGTGGAGAAGGCGAAGATAGAGACAAAGATCACGATGTGAATGAAACTAATGGAAGCGATAGCGGTGATGATGGGGGGGGGGACGACGATGACGACGACAATGATTGTGTGAGATCAAACGTCAGCAGCCCCCCACCAACATCAGATAGTCCTGAAGAAGGCCGAAAGAATCTCGAGGAATCGGGCGAGGAAGAGGAGGAAGAGGTTGGTAAAGGTGTAGGAAAAATAAGGAGGATGGGGAGGAAGAGGAGGAAGAGGAGGAGGAAGAGGAGGAAGAGGAGGAGGATGGGGAGGAAGAGGAGGAAGAGGAGGAGGAAGAGGAGGAAGAGGAGGAGGAAGAGGAGGAGGAGGAGGAGGAGGAGGAAGACGACGACGAAGAGAGCGAAAAGGCAAAAGGCAGGAAAGAGGATGAGGGAGTAGAGCGCTCAAAAGGTAGTAAAGATAATGTCGAATACAGTGAGAACTCTAAATATAGCGTAGAAGAAGAGAGTGTTGGGACAGCAAAGTCAAAAGAAGGACCTGCAGACGCTACCACAAGGGGCGATAGTGTTGGAACCACAGACAAGGACATGAACAGACAAGTGGACAATGACGAAGATGAAGTGGAGCAAACAAAGAGGGTAGGAGAGGAAGCCGGCGCGCAAGGTGACGAGGACGGCAGGAACGGAGAGGATGAGCCTAAAGATACAAAGGTTCTTGCACACACACCTTCTTAGCTGTACACACCTTTAGTTGCTTTTTTACATCACAAGTTGCTTCTTTTAATTATGTTAAGTTGATAAAAAATTTATTCCTTCTTCATAGTAAACCACAGGCCATAGTTTCTTCCATTTTTTAGTTTTTACCAGGGATTTTTTCCTTTAGCGATCCCATGAACATTAGATCTTCTAACTTATAATTATAGTTATTTCTACCGGAAACTTTTATGTGAGTTGATCAATTTTTTAACCATCCAAGTTGCCTTCTTTGATTCTAACTAACAACACAGATGACCAAAATTTCAGTTGGTTTTTTGTCAAGAGCATAGTTGCTTATGTTTTTCCTTTTTTTCAGCAGAGCAATGAAGATGACCTTGAAGGCAAGGAGGCGCAGGGCGGCAAGAGCAATAGAGATAATTCCGACGAAGATGTTGACGCAAAAAGGAAGCAAGAAGCTGCAGCGGGAAAGTCATAAGTGGATAAATGTAACACCGCCGATGGTGGGGTACTTGATGCAGGTGGACATATGGACAGCGATGACGACGAAGACGAAGTGCCATTGAGTGACCTTTTGTGCAAGAAGCTAAAATTCAGAGTTAGCCAGAGCAACACTAAGGTCAGCACACAGATTAGCGTACAGAGCACTGGCAGTTTTTTCAGGAGCGAGTTCGTGAGATCCGAGGTTGTCAAACTGCCCATTGATGATTCATACAAAGTAGAACCTTTGACAGCTGCAGATGTAGTTAAGATGGGGGATCCTAAGATTGTACGCACACCAGAGTTGCGAGAAATGAGTATTAGTCAGCTATTACCAGTCCCAGTTTTAGGAAAGGAACCCAGCGCCTTTGTTTCCGCCCTAGGCATGATGGACAGAATCGTTGAAGTTGAGTCCAAGAAAATAGCTGCAGAGCAAGAACAGGCAGCTGCACGGAAAAAAGTTAAGAAAATTACCGTCAGAAAACGCAAGTGCGTCGAAAACCCAGATGAAGCAACTGAAGCACAAGGAAATGCAACTACAGCACAGGAAGAAGCAACTGTTGTAGCAGCAGAGGGAAGCGCGGCAAACAAGGAGGGGCTCCTTCAGAAGAAACAATATGCAAGGAAGAAGACTGGGAAGAAACCATCCCAGGGTCCATTGCCGGCAAAACAAGCTAATGTCCCAAAGACCAGGAATAAGGCCAACATCATAGTGAACAAGGAGCAACCAGGGGCGGATTCAACGGTTGTTTCCGAAACAAAAGGCAAAGCTGTTTGTGAAATAACCAGGGTAGGAGGCAAGGGCATGGCTGATGAACACCAAGTGTCCGACGAGGCAGCAATGAAATCCCCAATTGTAGCAACTCCACCTCAAAAAAGGGCAACTTCAGCAGAAAAGAAGGCAACTTCAGCAGAAAATCAGGCAACCAGCCCCCATAAACCACCTATTGTTCCAAGTAAAAAGGACATATCTATAGAAGAGAACAAGGGGATAGAAGAACTTCTGAAGAGGTGCGAGACACCACGGTCAAAGGAGCTTCCACCACTAGAGAGAAGCAGATCAGCTGACGCTATCCCCGTGATACCAGTGTCACCTGTTTTTGACTCGCAAACAAGTGTTCTGTGTGGGAAACAAGTATTGCATAGATCTAAATCAGAAAGCTGATTGTTTGATGACTATTGTCCAGCACCTAGTTTCGATTTGGGTATAGATGACATTGTTGGAGCAAACAAGGCGAAGCACGAGGACACGAAGCAATGCGGCATCAAGTCCGGCATCGAGTGGGATGTTGATTGGGCAAAGGTTGATTTTGATAGAGTAGTGGAAGACGCAGCTGTCAAATTAAGCCAGGTAGACGTAGCTGGTGAAACCCCCGCTGCAGAATTCACTACACCAAAGAAAACCGACAAGCAATTTGCTGAAGGAGGGCCAAGCAAGGGTGATGCAAGCACCTCGGCCGAGCTAGAAGCGAGCAGCGTGAGAGGAGAGTATTGAAGATACCTCCATCCCAAAGGTCGTCGTATGTTAATGTGGAACACAAGAGAGACTTTAGCTTCTCAGTGGATGTGAACAAAATGTATGCGCGGATCCTTTTGCACGGTGGAGCTGGAACTACAAGGACGCCGTCAATGGAAGAAGATAAGACGTAAGTTATTTATAATTGTCAAGTTACTTTTGTTTTTTGTGTTTTTGACCTATGCATCAAAGCTGTGGTGGAGGAAAACCACTCTATTACTGAACATAATTTGTTTTTGCATCCTCATGAATCATGATTTGTGCACACGTGGTAGTTCTATAGCTTGCTCGTACTGAACCCCATAGTTGTTCAATGTTTATAATTCTGACTACTCTAATATACAATTTCTTAACACTTTTAACCTCTTTTTTAATAGCTGATGCTTCCTCTCCAATTAGTGATCTTATATTTTTTGGGGCATAACAATTTTGCTGCCCTTTTTGTTTTCCACAACCCTGAAATCATTAATTACGGTGGGACATTTTTCACATTGAAGCAGCTTGCTCAATCGACGAAGAAGAGAGGATGGTTATCTACTAATGTCTTTGAGTTAGGAGTCGAAGCAATTATGAACAATAGGAAGGAAGGGTCAAAGAAAGTGATTATGCCACTAAGGTTTTCGGTAAGAGCAACACGGCGCTTTTTCTTTTTGATCATCCACACGGTTTTTGCGCTCTTTTTGTACGGGAGTTTTTTTCGATCCCTTCTAATGGTAGTTGTAACACAGCATGCACTTCTAAAGCTGGACATAACCGAAGCTGAGTTGAAAAAGAGGTTTAGCAAAGTAAACCGTCTCGACCAGCAAGAAAATGTAAGTTCCTGAAAATATGTAGTTATTATAGGGAGCAGTTTGTTTTGATAAAGAGTTTTAATATGATAGGGGGGGCAGTTGCTCATAAATAGGTTTGTAGTTACCTGAAAAGCTTTTTCTTGTTCTAAACTGGATCTTTATTCCTTTTTTTGGAAACCAGGTTATGATCCCTGTTGTTGAAAACCTAATACCAGAGGATATGAACGGCCCTAGGCATTACTGGTTGTTTAACATAAACTTGAGGGACCAAAGATTTGAGGTTTTCGACTCAAGCAGGAAGCTGAAAAGCAGGAAGACTCTGGATAACACTGCAAGGACGATTGTCGCTGCAATCCGAATGATATGGGATGATCAGTATCCAAAGCAAGCCAAGACCATGGATAAATTCAAGCTCATTGATATTGACGCTCCGAAGCAGATCACAACGTAAGCTTTCTCTTTTCGCACATAAAAAACATGAGTTTTCCCAAATTTATTGATAGAGTTGCTGGAGTTTATAGTTGTAGTTGTCTAAGATGTAGTAGTTTAATATTTTTTATTTTTTCTGGGTTTTTTGGCAATTGAAATTGTGTTTGATGTGGGTTCAATATTTATTAGTTGACTAAAACGCAGTACATAAAAACTAACAAGTTGCACGTTTCCTAAAAAAACTCACGCAGGTGCGACTACGGCATATTCACATTGATGAATGCAGTTCTCTCGGATGGAAAGTGCCTACCTAACTACGGCCAGTCTGACATCGCAAACATAAGGAAGCTTATAACTCACTCAATGGTGACAAGTAGGCTGAACAAGGTGAAGTGGGAAGACGTTTTAGCTGTGAAGAAGTATTGACCAGGTACTTTTTTAATCTTGTAGCTTTAATACTATTTTTTGAAGCTACTCCAATCCCACACAAAATGCCAATAAAGTAAAAGACATTTGCACACAGTTGCTCAGTTTTTATACATAAAGTTTCTCAAAATTAACATAGTAGTTTCTACAACACGAATGTGTACTTTTATATATCCAAACCCTGCATGAAAACCATGGTTGTGGGGTAGGGGTGCAGTGTTGTCATGCCATACAAGGGGGAAAAGCAAAATATAGTGCCACACAGTTGCTCAGTTTTCACACATAAAGTTGCTCAAAATTAACACAGCAGTTGCTCAGTTTTCACACATAAAGTTGCTCAAAATTAACACATCAGTTGCTCAGTTTTCACACATAAAGTTGCTTAAAATTAACACAGCAGTTGCTCAGAAATAAAATAGAAAAAACAGCAGTGATGGGACATAGGTTGGGTGGATCTTCTATTTTGTGTCCTTTTTTCATCAAGCCAGCATGACCTTGCACGAAGCGGCATTGTGCTCAATAGAGCCACAAGCGCTGCACTTGTTCTTCTTCTTTGGCTGAAGTTCCAGCGCTGATTTATAACACTTTGTGCGGGACCGGCCTTTTGTGACTGACCTCGGTGGGTCCCTTGGCGCTGGAGAGTTAGGAGGTGGTCCAGAACCACCAGGGCCCAAACGATTTGACGCTTCCACTGCCCGAGCTGCTTTCATCTTCTTCTTCCTTGTCTTGTGTAGTTGGGACACCTCAGTTTTCGCAGTTCGAATATGCCTCTGTACTATAGCAGTTGCCTCATCCGAAGTCATAGCCATCTTAGCTAGCTTCGAAAAATCCATGTTCATGTTAACCTGACTCACCTGATTTTGCGACTCAGAAGGCATGGTTGGAGCTACAGGTATGTTAGGACGCACCGACGCACCGACAATAGCATTATGCGTCCATCGACGCTTTACGTAATGCTCCGGTATCTCATCAACCCCAATGTGTGTCAGAACTTTTAGAATGTGGCAGCAAAGCAACCCATCCCGGTACCACTTGCAACACTCGCAATCATACTGTCCCGCAACCGGCATTACAGTGACCAGATATTTCCCTCTCCCGTACTTCCAGATGCACTCCGTGTTGGCCACTAGGTCAAACATGTTCTCACCAACAGGTCGAACATTGTACATACCAATCATCTCAAACTCTTCCCTGAACCTCAAGTAGATGTCCCTGGTGTACACCTTATATGTGTGCCTCTCAACGGGGAACCGTGACCATGTTTGCGTCTCCAAGTGATCTGTACGGTAGTCATTCCCCCCTTCCTTGACAAGTATGTGAATTTGGATCTTCTCATACTGCTTCACAAAGTTCAGGAGCGAATTGTGAGGGTTCACGTAGCGTTTCAAGACAGCATTGAACCCCCTCGCTGCGCTGTGTTGACTGGAGGAATGGGAAGAATCTGAACTTGAATTAGCATGGCACCCATGTTTCCCGGTCTTCAAATAGCTTATCAAAGCGGGTATTACCAAGCCCAAGAGCCTCATACTTGAGCATAAGTGCAGCCCATTTCCTTTAAAACTCAGCGGGGGTGAAGCTGAATTCAATACACTCATTGAAGTCCTCGGCCAGACCGGGGTTCCTTGCCAACATGGAGCCAAGTTTCTCTTGCGCCTTCTTCATGATATTCCACCGGCAACACCGGTGAGTCGTCGTCGGAAACATTCTGCCTATCGAAACAGCCATAGCCCCATCCTGATCCATGATGATGTTATCCGGCGCCTTTCCATGCATTGCCTCCAAGAAAGCACCAAACAACCAATCATAGCTAGTCGCCAACTCTTGACGCACAAACCCACAACCAAGCTTGAATGATTGCCCGTGCCTATTGATGCCGATAAAAGGTGCAAAAGGCATGTTGTACATGTTGGTGAGGTATGTGGCATCAAACTAGACGCAGTCGTGGTAATCCTCCGCATAAGCTTTGCGCGCTGCACCATCAACCCAGAATAAGTTTTCGCATCTGCCCTCCGCATCCATCTTGCATCTAAAGAAGAAGTTTGGATCCGCGTCTTTCAGATTCCAAAAAGTAGTTTAAGGTCTCATCCATATCACAATCTTTAAAATATGCATTCAGCGTCGCATAGTGGTTGCTTATGGTCTTCGATGTGTACGGGACAACCAGCTCTGTACCATAGTACGACGACATCACCATCATCATTTGACCTGTGAAACATAATGGAACACATCAATTTTACGCAGGTCGCAGTTGGGTGGCTGATGGCGGAGAAGTTAATAGGTTTAGTTGGGTTGCCTTCCCTGTTAACCGCGCCAATAAACGATTCTTGATAACCCACAAGTCTAGGGGGTCAATTGTAGCTTTTCTATAAATAAGGATGTCGATCCCAACGAGGAGCAGAAGGTGCTGATAAGTGACACTGGATAAGGAAAGGTTGCACACACTCAAAGGTAAATATTTAGGGGGTTTTGGTTTAAGCAATAGAAAAGTAAAAGACAAGCAAAGTAAACAGGGTAACTGAGGAGTAGCAAGTGTCCCAATCCTTTCACAAGGATAAGCCTAGGAACTAAACTTATAAAAGCTAAAGTGTTCTCGAGAACACACGGGAGAGATAGCCAAGTTACTTTCACCATACTCCGCCAAGTAATATGTATTTTATTGATAAGTGTTGGTGGGTGGATCAATGCTAGTACACTTTCTAGACTAAGATAAGTGTACTCTTATGATTACACACCTTGCAAGCATCCGCAAATACAAGGTAGTAATTAAGGCATATGTAACATCCCAAATTTATTTTTGGATGAGTTACTAGAGAGCATATGCATATCATTATTTTTTGTGCATTTTGGATTCTTATTTGAGAGTTTATTTGAATTTATTGAATAAAGTTTTAATTTAGTATTTTATGTTGTATAAATAACTTATTGAAAATATTATTTATGTTTTTCTAAGATTTTAGAAATTTATTTCGTATTTTTCCGACTTATATTTTATTTTATAAAACTCTTTGAAGTTTAAAGAAAAGTACGTATATATTTGTATAAACGTACTTACGTTTTACGTATTTTTTTATTTTAAAAAAATAAGATGTTATTTTTTTCGGGGCTATTTTGTTATATTAAAAATACCCCTATATTTTAAAAAAAGAATTTCGCAAAAAAAAAACTGAACGGGCCGGCCGGCCGGCCGAGCTAGCCAGCCGGGCCAGGCCAGGCCGAGCGGCCAGCGGCCGAGCGAGCCGGGCACGTGCGAGCCTTGCTCGTTCTTCTCCACAGGAAGCACAAATAGAGTCCAAGCCGGACTCTGTAACACGCAGACGCCGGCGGCCGTGTCCGCATAGGACACCTTCCGGTTGCCCTTTGCCCACGAAATCTTGTCCCTCAAATACCCCATGACCCCCTCCACCGATTTCCCACAATATTTCGCAGCAAACCGTTCCAAATCGAGCTAATTTCGGGGTAGATCTAGGGCAACGGAGCTCTATTGTTGGACGAATTTCGTCACCGGTGAGCCTCCCCTTGACCCCAAATTCTGCAGACCGACTCTTCTCTCCGTTGTGCTTCTAATTGACATATTTTTCCCTCTTCTTTTCTTGCGCAAGATTGATCCCCAAATTGTAAGCGTATCGCGGGAGTTCATCGGAACGCGCTCGGTTCACCGCGTTGCCACGCCCGTACGGACGACGTTGGAGATCATCACCACCACCGTTGTGATCTTCTAATCAAGCCCTACACCCTAGACGTCCTTGTTGACGCCGAAGATCGCCGGAGTTGTCGTCTTCGTCGCGTCTAATCTACACGTCGCGGTTAGTAAAAGTGCCGTAATTTTTTTTATCCGTCGCCCCGTTTTAGATGAAACCAGCGGCCAAATCGTTGTTTTGAAACCCTCTAATTATTATGTACTGTAGATCCAAGTTTTCAGAAAATTAGTTTTTTTTCCGTTCGATCAAATTTTTTTTCCTAAATCCTATGCAAAACTGTTCTTGTAATATCCTTTTACTCGTAGATCCATTTTGCGTGATTCCAAAGCCCACGGATTTCTTTCGAAGCCCTCTTTTCAGTTCAACCATAAAGTTTGTTTTTTTATTTTCGAAAATATTCAAATCTGATCAGATTTTATTTTCAACTTTAGTTGATCGTAACTTTTGTTTTATAACTCGGATTTGATTAATTCTTTTTGCAAACTAAAACCCTAGCTAAACCTTATATTCTAGACACTTTGCAACCCACTTTTAAAATCAATCTTGATCTGTTTTTGCAAAATCTTTTATTCGGATTTTATTTTGGAGTTCTTGAACATTGTTTTGCTTTTGGTTGTGTATTGATTGTGTGTATCTTTGTTTGCTCACGATAGATTGTCCGGAGTGCGAAGCAGAGTACCACCAATCTTTATAGTTCTGCAATCAACAGCAAGGCAAGTCATATCTTTCACCATACTCCCTATTACCTATGTTTTCAATGCATTAGTTCTTCTTCTTTAGATTGCATGATAGGTTATGCTATGCTATTACACCCAGTAGTTCATTGAGGTAGGTCTGATCCTTACATCTTTGTCACCATCGTATAATAGGATATTGCTATGCTAAGTAGACGTGGATTGGGAAGTGAATCATTATGAGGTATGAGTGATAAAGTAGTAATTAGGACCAAGATAAAGTTAATGAACTACCTGGGTGGGATGGTTGCGAGCATCCTGGGGGTGGCCAGTGATGACTGCGGAAAGCCACCCAGGCTCAAAGGGACTATTTGTATTGACATACCTAGAAGCTTACGTGTGCAGCCACAAGCTACTATGGGCTCTGGCTTGGTTGATCAGTTGTAGGGACTCTTACTAGGTAGCACTACGAAAGTAGATGTGAGTAGGTGGGATGGGTGCTACCGGAGTAAGGGAAACTCTTCTGAAAGACCATGTCTCGATCTTCCGGTTGTCATACACCATGCAGTGTGACGAACTACAAAGGAGGCGATCGAGTCTTGTGGGGAAAAGTGCACAAACCTCTGCAGAGTGTAAAACTAATCGATTAGCCGTGTCCCCGGATATGGACAATTTGAGCAACTAGTTGTGGAAATATTGATTTGTCTCATCATCTTTAATTAATTTATTGGGTTAATCACTTTGGGGTAGATTGAGTGGGGTTTCCCATCTCAATCGTATGCTATTGTAGAACTTAGCTATTATTATTCTATAGGGAAAAATTAGCTTTTTGCCAAAAATAAAGGTAGAAGCTCCACCAGCCAAATTGCATGTTTACTTCTTTCTGTGATATGGCTTGCCGTACGATCAAAGTACTGACCCCTTTTTGGGGCTGTAACTTATTCATGTTGCAGATTGTTCTGGCGAGGAGTAAGGTGCGAATAGGTCGCTGTCTTATACTCAAATTTTGCCGTGGAGTCGGATGGACTCGCTACTACTACTATTATAGCTTCCGCAAGTATTTGATTAGATGGCCTTAAGCCATGTTATTATTGTAATATTTACTTCATTCGATGTAATAAAGACATGTTTTACTTCTGTTATTTCATCGAGTACTGTGTGTGCTAGCAAACTGATCCAGGGACTAGCACATTAAGCACAGAGACTTGGTTCCTTCGGATCTGGTCGTTACAAGATGGTATCAGAGCACAGGTTGACTGTAGGACGTGACCTTAGGAATGGAAAAGCCATAGGATGAAAACCTTATTTTAAAAACCCTCTACAGTTCTAATGATTCTCATACTCTTTCCTATTCACTTCTAATCTCTTCTCTCCTTACAAATATAGATGCCGATCACCAAGTTCGCTCAGCGTGATGAGACCACACCTTTTGGACAAAGCCTGATGGAGATCGTGAAGTTTTTGAAGATCGCCTTGCCTAGTTTCACCGGGACACTCATGACTACAGGACCAGGAGCAAAGAGCTGGAAGGTCCAAGTTCACATTCCAGGACGCACCTTTGGAAGGAAAATCAAGCCAATTAACTTCTCGGTGAAAGCACCAAACTGGAGCGTGGGAAGAAGTCGTGCCGCATTGATGACCTTAGGACGCATTCGACAGGAGTACCACGCAGATCTTCAAGGAACCCGCTTCGAGATGTATAGACGCCGAGATCATACTGGAGAATTAGTATGTACTATTGAGGATACATCAATGGCATCCCACATTCAAGACTTGGGGGAATATGTTCAACGTGTGGAGGAAGAAATGCTTCATTTCATGGATGTTATTGAGGGTTTGGAGGAGGAAGCTAAGAGAGTTCGTGAAGTGTATGAGGAGCAAATCGACACACTACAAGAAAGGAATGAAGAGTTGAAGCTCATGTTGGAGGAAGCAGAAGAACAACTTGACCAAGGAGAAAACATTCAGGAGGATCACTCTGATGGATGCCTCGTTAGCCAAGATGAGGATTACCAGTCAGAGGAAGAGGAAAATGCAAATGATGTCTTGATGATCGATTCTTCTTCCGACTCAAACTAGTCATAGACCACCATTATAGATTTTTTTTTCTTTTAGTTAAACGTTTAGAGTTTCGATCTGAGAGTTTTCTTAGAGCTACCATGTCGACTCTTGTGACATGGCCTATCTTAGTTAATTGTGTGAACCTTGATTTGAATGAGTGATTGATTGAAATTTCTTGCTATCATGTTGCATATGGGTAGTGTTATCCCCCTTAGGCCTATTTTCTCTCTATAACCTCATCTATTCTAACCCGACAGATGCCGCCAAGACGTGCCCCTTCTGCTAGTGGATCAGGGAATGGAATTCCACCCGGCTTAGAGCAGTTGCTTCAGACCCAGAATCAGATGATGCAGCTTTTGATGCAGAACATGAACAACAACAACAACAACAACAATGCCCCACCACCACCACCACCTTTGGGAGACAGCCTCACCCGTTTCCTAAGGTTGAACCCACCTTTGTTCTCTAGCAGCCCGGAGCCGATTGTTGCAGATGACTGGCTCCGCAATATGGGAAGGAAGCTAGCAACCGCTGGATGCACTGATTAGGAGAAAGTGAGATTTGCCTCGCACCAGCTAGATGGACCTGCAACCGCATGGTGGGATAATTACACCACCACATACCCCATGGCGAATGTGACTTGGGAACAGTTCCAGCAGGCGTTCCGCACTGCTCATGTTTCAGCTGGAGCTATGAGTCTCAAGAAGAGGGAGTTTCGCAACTTACGCCAGGGAGGCCGTTCAGTGGCAGAGTATGTGGAGGAATTCAACAAGTTGTCCCGTTATGCTCCAAGAGATGTGGCCACAGATGCTGCCAAGCAGGAGAAATTTCTGGAGGGACTAAATGATGAGCTTGGAGTTCAGTTGACGGTGGCAACCTTTGCTAACTACCAGGAGATGGTGGATAAGGCTATCATTCTTGAAGGCAAGCATCAGATAATGGAGAATCGCAAGAGGAAGTACGGACAGGGCAAGTATCAATCTGGCACTCAACAGAAGCCCCGTTCCGCACCATTCTCAGGATATGGTGGAACAGGACCCAATAAATTTGGAGGGCACAACCATCATAATCATGGAGGTCATTCTCAGCATGGAGGCAATGGACACAACCATGGAAACCAGAGGAATGGCAATGGAGGAAATGGAAATCAGCAACGGTCCAACCCATCTACGCCCATGAAGAAGGACCTAAGTCACATCACCTGTTTCAAATGCAACAACAAAGGGCATTACTCCAATGAATGTCCTGAGCTGAAGAATGGCAATGGGAGCTCTGGAAATAAGAAGCCTAACCCTTTTGCTAAGGGACAAGTGAACCATGTCAACGTGGAGGAAGCCTATGAACAACCCGATGCAGTGTTTGGTAAGTTTTTGCTAAACTCTCGACCAGTACTAGTTCTTTTTGACACCGGTGCATCACATTCATTCATATCAAGGGTAGTTGTGGATAAGTATGGATTTTCTACCAAGACCCTTAGTGTGCCAATTTTAGTAAGTTCCCCGGGAGCCGAGATGATGGCAAGTTTAGGATGTCCCCAGTTGAGCCTTGCCATTGGCAATCATGATTTCCCCACAGACCTGATAATTTTGAAGTCCCAAGGTTTGGATGTAATCCTAGGTATGGATTGGATGTCGAAGTATAAAGGCAACATTGACTGTGAGGGAAGATCAATCTCTCTCACCACACCCGAGGGGAAGAAGATCAAGTATGTGACCAAGCCCAAGTTTAGAAGGACCCAGGTATATTCTCTTAAGGGGGTTAGCCTGGAGGAAGTGCCGATAGTCAAGGAGTACCCTGACGTATTCCCGGAGGAGTTGCCCGGAATGCCACCGGACCGGGATATCGAGTTTTTGATCGAGTTATTGCCAGGCACCGGACCTATATCCAAAAGGCCGTATAGAATGCCCGCAAATGACTTAGAGGAAATTAAGAATCAAATTAAAGAGTTATTGGAGAAAGGGTATATTCGCCCGAGTTCATCACCTTGGGGAGCCCCAGTGCTTTTAGTGGAGAAGAAGGATGGATCTCTAAGGATGGTCGTGGATTATCGCTCGTTGAACGAGGTGACTATCAAGAACAAGTATCCACTACCGATGATCAATGATTTGTTTGACCAGTTGGAAGGAGCTAGTGTGTTTTCCAAGATCGATCTCCGATCGGGATATCACCAGTTGAAGATCCGTGAGAAGGATATACCCAAGACCGCCTTTACCACGAGATATGGACTCTATGAGTACACAGTCATGTCTTTCGGTCTAACCAATGCCCCTGCATACTTTATGAACATGATGAACAAGGTCTTCATGGAGTTTTTGGACAAATTTGTTGTGGTGTTCATTGATGATATTTTGATTTATTCCAAGAATGAAGAGGAGCATGAAGAACACCTACGCTTAGTCTTGGAGAAACTTAGGGAACATCAACTTTATGCCAAGTTTAGTAAGTGTGAATTTTGGTTGAAGGAAGTGGGATTTCTTGGACATGTTGTGTCAGGCGAAGGAATCGCAGTGGACCCCTCCAAGGTTGAAGCAGTCAAAGAATGGCAGGCGCCCACATCCGTTGGTGAAATCCGTAGTTTTCTTGGACTTGCGGGTTATTATAGGAGATTCATCGAGAGTTTTTCCAAGATTGCCAAACCTATGATAGAATTGTTGAAGAAGGACACCAAGTTCGTCTGGACGGAGGAATGTGAAGCCAGTTTTCAGGAATTGAAGAAACGTTTGGTTACAGCCCCAGTACTGATTTTTCCCGATGTGCGCAAGGATTTTCAAGTGTATTGTGATGCCTTGCGGCAAGGACTCAGAGGCGTTCTCATGCAAGATGGAAAGGTTGTATGTTACACCTCGCGTCAGCTTCGACCTCATGAGTTGAACTATGCCACACATGACTTGGAGTTAGCAGCCGTAGTACACGCACTCAAGGCTTGGAGGCATTTTCTTATTGGGAACAAGTGTGACGTATACACGGATCATAAGAGTTTAAAGTATATTTTTACGCAAAAGGAGTTGAACCTCAGGCAGAGGAGGTGGTTGGAGCTTATCAAGGATTATGATATGAGATTGCATTACCACCCAGGAAAGGCCAATGTAGTGGCAGATGCCCTGAGTCGGAAAAGTTATGTCAATACCCTTATAGCAAGAGGTTTACCTCAGGAGTTGTGTGACGATCTCAGAGATCTTCGCATGGAGATTGTTCCACGAGGATATGTCACCACACTAGAAATTCAGTCCACGTTATTGGGAAAGATCCGAGAAGCTCAGAAGTTGGACAGGGGTATTGCAGAGATCAAAGAGAGAATGGAGAAGGGAAAAGCAGAAGGATTTCATGAAGATGAGTACGGAACATCATGGTTTGAGAAGCGTATTTATGTGCCCAATGACCCGGAGATCAGGAAGTTGATTCTCCAAGAAGCTCATGATTCGCCTTACTCAATACACCCGGGAAACACCAAGATGTATTTGGACTTGAAGGAAAGTTTTTGGTGGACCGGGTTGAAAAAGGATATTGCTGAGTTTGTGGCCATATGTGATGTATGTCAGAGAGTGAAGGCGGAGCATCAGAAACCGGCCGTATTACTTCAACCTTTGCCGATACCTGATTGGAAATGGGACAAACTTGGTATGGATTTTATCACAGGATTACCCAGGACACGATCTGGCCATGACGCTATTTGGGTAGTGGTTGACCGTTTGACCAAAGTGGCTCACTTCATCCCGGTGAAAACCACCTATACTAGTGTTAAGTTGGCTAAGATATACATGACCAGGATCGTATGTCTGCATGGAGTTCCGAAGAAGATTGTATCAGATAAAGGCACGCAGTTTACCTCAAAGTTTTGGCATCAGTTACATGAAACCTTGGGAACTAGGCTGGAGTTTAGCACAGCTTTTCATCCCCAGACAGATGGTCAGACTGAGAGAGTGAATCAAATTCTGGAGGACATGTTGAGAGCTTGTGCATTGGATTATGGATCCAGTTGGGATGATAATTTGCCTTATGCGGAGTTCTCGTACAACAACAGTTATCAAGCCAGTTTAAAGATGGCCCCGTTTGAAGGGTTGTATGGAAGAAGGTGTAGAACACCGTTAATGTGGGATGAAGTTGGAGACCGCAAACTATTCGGACCAGATTTGATCAAGGATTCAGAAGAGAAGGTCAAGTTAATCCGTGATAGGCTGAAGATAGCTCAGTCAAGACAGAAAAGTTATGCCGATGCTAAACGAAAGGAAGTAACGTATGAAGTGGGAGATAGAGCATACCTTCGAGTGTCTCCGCTTCGTGGCATTAAGAGATTTGGAGTTAAAGGAAAGTTAGCACCACGATTTGTGGGGCCATATAAAGTCTTGGAACGCAAAGGAGAGGTTGCTTACAAGTTAGAATTGCCCGAAGGTTTGTCTGGAGTTCACGATTTGTTTCATGTGTCCCAGTTGAAGAAGTGTTATGCAGAGATGACAAATATTCCGCTAAGAGACACCGTGCCATTGGAGGCAATTCAGCTGGGGGGTGATTTAACATATGAGGAGAAGCCTGTGAAGATTCTCGATACGGCAGATAGAGTCACTCGTACCAAGGTTATTAAATTTTGCAAAGTTCAGTGGAGTCACCACACCAAGGAAGAAACTACTTGGGAGCGAGAAGAGGATCTCAAGCAGGATCACCCACACCTTTTTGCTGACCAACCCGAATCTCGAGGGCGAGATTCACCTTAAGGGAGGTAGGTTTTGTAACATCCCAAATTTAATTTTGGATGCGTTACTAGAGAGCATATGCATATCATTTTTTTTGTGTGCCTTTTGGATTCTTATTTGAGAGTTTATTTGAATTTATTGAATAAAGTTTTTCTTTAGTATTTTATGTTGTATAAATAACTTATTGAAAATATTATTTATGTTTTTCTAAGATTTTAGAAATTTATTTCGTATTTTTCCGACTTATATTTTATTTTATAAAACTCTTTGAAGTTTAAAGAAAAGTACGTATATATTTGTATAAACGTACTTACGTTTTACGTATTTTTTTATTTTAGAAAAATAAGATGTTATTTTTTTCGGGGCTATTTTATTATATTAAAAATACCCCTATATTTTAAAAAAATAATTTCGCAAAAAAAAAACTGAACGGGCCGGCCGGCCGGCCGAGCTAGCCAGCCGGGCCAGGCCAGGCCGAGCGGCCAGCGGCCGAGCGAGCCGGGCACGTGCGAGCCTTGCTCGTTCTTCTCCACAGGAAGCACAAACAGAGTCCAAGCCGGACTCTGTAACACGCAGACGCCGGTGGCCGTGTCCGCATAGGACACCTTCCGGTTGCCCTTTGCCCACGAAATCTTGTCCCTTAAATACCCCATGACCCTCTCCACCGATTCCCCACAAAATTTCGCAGCAAACCGTTCCAAATCGAGCTAACTTCGGGGTAGATCTAGGTCCAACGGAGCTCTATTGTTGGAAGAATTTCGTCACCGGTGAGCCTCCCCTTGACCCCAAATTCTGCAGACCGACTCTTCTCTCCGTTGTGCTTCTAATTGACATATTTTTCCCTCTTCTTTTCTTGCGCAAGATTGATCCCCAAATTATACGCGTACTGCGGGAGTTCATCGGAACGCGCTCGGTTCACCGCGTTTCCACGCCCGTACGGACGACGTTGGAGATCATCACCACCACCGTTGTGATCTTCTAATCAAGCCCTACACCCTAGACGTCCTCGTTGACGCCGAAGATCGCCGGAGTTGTCGTCTTCGTCGCGTCTAATCTACACGTCGCGGTTAGTAAAAACGCCGTAAAATTTTTTATCCATTGCCCCGTTTTAGATGAAACCAGCGGCCAAATCGTTGTTTTTAAACCCTCTAATTATTATGTACTGTAGATCCAAGTTTTGAGAAAATTATTTTTTTTTCCGTTCGATCAAATTTTTTTTCCTAAATCCTATGCAAAACTGTTCTTGTAATATCTTTTTACTCGTAGATCCGTTTTGCGTGATTCCAAAGCCCACGGTTTTCTTTCGAAGCCCTCTTTTCAGTTCAACCATAAAGTTTGTTTTGTTATTTTCGAAAATATTCAGATCTGATCAGATTTTATTTTCAACTTTAGTTGATCGTAACTTTTGTTTTACAACTCGGATTTGATTAATTCTTTTTGCAAACTAAAACCCTAGCTAAACCCTATATTCTAGACACTTTGCAACCCACTTTTAAAATCAATCTTGATCTGTTTTTGCAAAATCTTTTATTCGGATTTTATTTTGGATTTCTTGAACATTGTTTTGCTTTTGGTTGTGTATTGATTGTGTGTATCTTTGTTTGCTCACGATAGATTGTCTGGAGTGCGAAGCAGAGTACCACCAATCTTTAGAGTTCTGCAATCAACAGCAAGGCAAGTCATATCTTTGACCATACTCCCTATTACCTATGTTTTCAATGCATTAGTTCTTCTTCTTTAGATTGCATGATAGGTTATGCTATGCTATTACACCCAGTAGTTCATTGAGGTAGGTATGATCCTTACATCTTTGTCACCATCGTATAATAGGATATTGCTATGCTAAGTAGACGTGGATTGGGAAGTGAATCATTATGAGGTATGAGTGATAAAGTAGTAATTAGGACCAAGATAAAGTTAATGAACTACCTGGGTGGGATGGTTGCGAGCATCCTGGGGGTGGCCAGTGATGACTGCGGAAAGCCACCCAGGCTCAAAGGGACTGTTTGTATTGACATACCTAGAAACTTATGTGTGCAGCCACAAGCTACTATGGGCTCTGGCTTGGTTGATCAGTTGTAGGGACTCTTACTAGGTAGCACTACGAAAGTAGATGTGAGTAGGTGGGATGGGTGCTACCGGAGTAAGGGAAACTCTTCTGAAAGACCATGTCTCGATCTTTCGGTTGTCATACACCATGCAGTGTGACGAACTACAAAGGAGGCGATCGAGTCTTGTGGGGAAAAGTGCACAAACCTCTGCAGAGTGTAAAACTAATCGATTAGCCGTGTCCCCGGTTATGGACAATTTGAGCAACTAGTTGTGGAAATATTGATTTGTCTCATCATCTTTAATTAATTTATTGGGTTAATCACTTTGGGATAGATTGAGTGGGGTTTCCCATCTCAATCGTATGCTATTGTAGAACTTAGCTATTATTATTCTATAGGGAAAAATTAGCTTTTTGCCAAAAATAAAGGTAGAAGCTCCACCAGCCAAATTGCATGTATTACAGGGCTTTTACTTCTTTCTGTGATATGGCTTGCCGTACGATCAAAGTACTGACCCCTTTTTGGGGCTGTAACTTATTCATGTTGCAGATTGTTCTGGCGAGGAGTAAGGTGCGAATAGGTCGCTGTCTTATACTCAACTTTTGCCGTGGTGTCGGATGGACTCGCTACTACTACTATTATAGCTTCCGCAAGTATTTGATTAGATGGCCTTCAGCCATGTTATTATTGTAATATTTACTTCATTCGATGTAATAAAGACATGTTTTACTTCTGTTATTTCATCGAGTACTATGTGTGCTAGCAAACTGATCCAGGGACTAGCACATTAAGCACAGAGACTTGGTTCCTTCGGATCTGGTCGTTACAGCATAAGCCTAACCACAACATTACGATCAAGGATCCATAACACCCTTGTGCAAAAGTGTGCGAACTGGGGTTCAGGTTTATGTCACTCCGGCAACCCACCATAAGCATCCTTTGTGGACAATGTATTCCTCTAGGCCCATGAAATGTGAAGTGTTAAGTGTTCGACTCACATAACACCACTAGATAAATAACAACACAACTTAAGTATCAAACAACACATAACACTTCAGCATCATATGACTACTAACAACTAGACTTCTCCCATGTTCTCAAGAACTAAAGTAACTACTCACAAGACATAAAAGAGATCATGATCAGAGGTGATAGATGGGTGGCAAACAATCTGGACAGAGTGATATTTCTCCAACAAAACTCGATAGCATTCACCACAAAGTAGTAATCAACACCAACAGAGTAGAGAGGATAGATAGTACGGATTACAACACAAGTTGCAATTGTGTTGGCGGCGGCGAAACACGGAAACTCTTCTGTCTTTTAGGGTTTTCACCCCAGGGGGGTCTTATAGGCGAGAGGGGGCACCGAGGGGTCCACCAGGCATCCAGGAGGGTGCCTGGCGCGGCCAGGAGGGGGGCCGCGCCAGGCACCCTTCTGGCTGCCTGGTTGGTCCCCTCACCTCCATCTTCGGTGATCCCCAGTCAATTCCCGTAAAAACGATCCCCGTAAATTTTCATCGCATTTGGACTTGATCTGATTAAGCAACTTGGTGTCCACTTTTCACCGCTGAATTCTGGTTCTGCTGCTTCGGCACCGGAAAGTTGTAAAATGTGTAAAACAAGCCAAAACAACATAAGAACAATACCTTAAAGTGGAATATATCAATGAATAGGATGAAATTACAATATAAAATAGTGATGCTTTTTGGACGTATCAGTGGCAGCTCTTTTTTTGTTATGAAAGCACGGGGGGGGAGGGGGTGGAGTTGCACACGACTATTTGCGGTAGTTGCCTACGAATTATATGCCAGTTGCAAGTTTTCCATTGAAGCAGTTGCTTTATTTTTTCCAGTAAAAAAACAATCAGAGTTGCCAGTTTCCCTTTGGCAGAAGTTGCCAATGAAACACAATAGAGTTGCTAGTTTTTACACACTAGTTGCCCAGAAAACACAACCAGAAAACTAAACATTACGCGAGGGTTTGGTGAGAGGGATTGTATGGCCAGAAGCATGCGTACCAGCTGTTAAGTTGCAGTCGTATAGGTGAGTCAAGAACTTCTTCTCCTCAGCGGGGATACCTTGGTGCGAACGAAGGTACTTTGTGAGCGATGGTTTCTGAACCAACGGATGATTGTGCTCCGCATTAAATTGAATCACCTCCCGTCTATCATCTATTAGTTTCACTACCATCTTAGCTCGACAATTTTTTTGTATGAGAGTCTCTCGCCTTTGTTTCTTCTTCTTAGAAACAAGTTCATCCTCATGATCATCATCATCTTGATCAGATGAGTTTGGGGGAGCAGGTTTCTTACCCTTGCCCGAGACCACAACTTCTGAACTTCTAGCATCTCCTTTTGGTTTGCGGAACTTGTTGCAGCAAAATTGTTGTTTCTCAAGCTCTCCAGTCTAGGCAGACTTACGCGACGTATTTGACTTGGTTGAAAATCCTTTCCTTAATGTGTAAGCATTGTAGTGTTGTTTTGCAATTAACAAAGTGTCAAATCTCATTCCAACACAAGGCTCATCCGGCTGCGACAAAGCTTCCTCATCTTGAATGTCTTCCGCCTCAGCAACCACGGCAATTGCTGGAGCAGCTGGGACAGCAGTAGGAGGAGGAACATCTTGGAGGGAGTGACTTTCATTTTTCTTATTACCAAACCTAGGATGAGTAGATTCACCAACACATTCATCCAGATGGATAGGCTGAGGCAAATTGATTGGATTTAAAAAATTTCCACCCAACTCAGCAGAAATGTTGATGGATTCCACATCGAGCAGTTCTTCGTTAAAGTCTAGCATATCTATCCCTCTGTTTTCTCATATTTGTGCAAGTTTTTTCTAGATGTATACAACCTGCAGAAAATCATAGGTATAGATTAAAACAAATCAATCGTAATACTTTCTGGAAGCAACTTTTATAGCCAAAGCCAGGCAACTTCAATGAAAAGATGTATTTTTTACTTTTTAAGTTGTATAAAATAGTTCACCCAGCTGCTAGGATTTATGGATTGCTAGTTTCCCAAAATGGCACACACAGTTGCTAGATTTTTTCATTGCAATGCAAGTTGCCCAAATAACAGCAAAGTGCAAGGAGGGGCATGGGTTTTCATGGGTAGTTGCTCAAAAAATCAATTTTATACTTTCTGCAAGCAACTTTTATAGCAAAACCCAGGCAACTTCAATGAAAAAGTTGTATTTTGTTTTTTTCCTTTTTTTCTTTTCCGTATTTTAAGTATTAATTACTTTTTCATTTTGTATGTGTAACCCTGTAACTTTTTCTACCAAGTTTAAGTATGAATTACTTTTCTAAATGTTTTTCTGAAAATTCTATGCAGGCTAATCAGAAAAGGGAGAAGCGGCGGTAGAAGTTTGATGCAGAAGCTTTTCATCTTTTATGCCAAAATAGTCTAGAGAACTTGTTATTTAGTTTAGTTTTCCAGTTGTAAAAAGTTAATCAGTAGAAAAAAGTTTGATGGCACTACTGTGACTACGATTTTCTCAGCTCACACCATCTTTAATCAGGTTTCTCGTTCGTTTCAAACGATGTCTTTTCCGTTGTGCCCAATGCTAATTTTCTATATCGTTCTTACGTGGATATCAGATAAAAAAATTTGTGTTGATTGCCCAAGTTGATTATAGTAGTTGCTCAAAAAAATTATTTTCAACAATTTGGGAGTTTTTTTCTTAAAGTCATTCACTTTTGTAGTTGCCAGGATACACTAGTTTTAGAAAATCCACAAACTGGTGTTTTGTGCAACTACAAATATTCAGTAGGTTTAGTTATAGGAACTTGTCCAAATTAGTAAGAGTGGCCAGGGTTTTTTACTGAAAGTTGCCCAAAACTATAGAATGGCTTGCTACGTATAGTCAATGGAAGTTGTCCAAAATAAATCATAGAGTTGCCAGGTTTATGCACTGCAGTTGCCCAAAATAGTACAGGCAGTTGCTGCAATTGCTATATATTATATACTGCAATTTGCTTAAAAACAGTTCACGCAGTTGCTATGAATAAAGCAGCACACACAGTTGCTAGCTTTATTCATTGCAATGCAAGTTGCCCAAATCACAGTAAAGTGCAAGGAGGGGCATGGGGTTGCTCAAAAAACAAGTTGTTAGACTTGCTAGCTATAGTCATTGGTAGTTGCTCAAACAGTAGACAAAGTTGCTAGGAATTTGCACTTTAAGTTTCTCAAACAGTACACACAATTGCTAGGTTTAAGTACTACCAGTTGCCAAAACAGTAGACATAGTTGCTAGGGGTTATTTATTGCAAATTGCACGATTAACACATAGTTGATAGCTATATTCAATTCAAGTTGCGCAAAAAAATAGAAACTTGGTAGACTTCCTAGTTTCCCAAAGTTTCTTCATGTAACAAGTTATTTGGTAGTTGCCCAAATAGTACACAGAGTTGCTAGGTTTTCGCACTACAAGTTGCCAAAACAGCAGACATAGTTTACTAGGGGTTATTCATTGCAAGTTGCACAATTAGCACACATAGTTGTTAGCTATATTTAAATGCAAGTTTCCCAAAAAAACAGGAGCTTGCCAAAAGTTGCTTCATGTAACAATCTTTTTGAGCTACTCCTCTTTTTCGTGTTACACATCACATGAGATGGAGAGAGGGTTAAGTGTTTGGGTTCAAAGAAGAGAGGAGGGAATGGGTTACTCAAAAAACAACAAATTCACCAAATATCTCCACATGTAACAAGAGAGGACAAAAAATGAACTAGTTCATGGCAGATCTACCCTGGATCTGTAAGGAGAGGAAGAGAGAAGTAAGGTGAGAGGGGAGAATACCTTCATAGGGCAGGGAGGAGAGAGAGAGAGGGGGGCGGGGATGGGGTGTTGTGTGCTGATCAACAGCCGCCGTTCATTGCTTCAAATCTGTGCAGGGTTTGAAGGAAGGAGGAGGAAGAATAGGAGGGGAGAGAAGGGACCGGGTGGGGGCATGGGGGAGGGGCCAGCGTGGTCTTCAAGCGCGGACCAGGTGGGAGGGACGCGCGGGTACCAGGAGAGGTGGGTCGGGGGCGGGGGGACAAAAACTTTCCTTTTTCGGCTAGCTACCAAACGCGGATGTGGACCCTTCCATATTTGGAAGGGCCGCTCGGTTCCACGTTGGGGCGCCCGGGCGCCCTCTAGTCGGGTCCCCAAAGTTATATGTTGAATGCTCACAACCGTAGGCAGCAGCTCTGGGCCTGAATCTGATTCTTTTACTCGATGCACTAGAGAATCAAGGTACAGGGTTCAGACTTTTCACTAGAGAAACATTGCACATGTTTCAAACTTCGACCGAGTTAGGTATCTCATTCTAAGCTCTGAATCCAATTCATCATATCTATTCATCATATCTCTCTCTTACAAAAAATTCGACCGAGTTAGGTATCCAGAAGTACTGCGCCGCTAGATCCACATCTATCCAGAAGCGCTCAGCCTCATACCCCCACCGCTGTTCTGCCCTGCCGTGCCCTCGGCCGCGCGTCGCCCATCTCCCAGCCGCCCTGCTGTGTTACCTGCAACACCCTCACCATCGCCCATCCCCTTGCCGTTGTGTCCTCTGGCACCACCACTTCCTCCACCCCTCCCCCGCCGATGTACCCCATGCTCTCCATCCCCGCCCCTCTCAACGCCGCCATGACCCCGGCCGCCCCACCGTTTCTCTCGACCTGTTGTGCCCTTCTCCATCCCAGATTCAGGATTTCCTCTTCTCCCCTCTATCTACTTCGATCGATCTAGTGGAAAGATACCATGACGGCAGTGGTGACCATGTGCACGCCGGATAGGGTGACGTCGTCGCGCCGCCCATGGTGACCGTGCTGTGCCGGCTGGTTGAGCACCGGACCTCCCTGCCGATGCATCTTCTTCTCTCTTAACAGGTTGCCTCTATGGCTCTATCACTCTCACTCTCTTAGGCTAGTAACATCTTGTTGATGCAATTAGAAATCTGTGATTTTTAACACATTATTGGGGCCTGGGAAACGTCAATTTCTCCACTATCTAGGCATATTAACACCTAGAAATCACGTAAATTTTGCTTCAATTGTGCAGCTTCAATATTTCAATTTCTGTCTAAGTGATGATTTTTTATTACTAGGATTATAAGAGTTTAGGGAGTCAATAATTAGCAATTATGTTAACTAAATTACCAGGATACATATTACGTAAGTAACTAGCCTAGATAGAACATGGGATGGACCAATCATTCATGCACTAGTCACGTTGGTAAACATCTGGATCGATGAGTTTCTGTTTCTGTAACACCCCTGACAAGAACCCAAAGACAGGTATGCATGGTTTGATCTCTCGCTATCATATACTACGCTTGAAAATAGCTTCAGTCAGCTAAAAACAAAACCTACTGATACGTCCAAAACGTATCTATAATTTCTGCTCGTTCCATGCATGTTTTGTGTGATATTGCTATGATCTAGATACACTTTCATACATTTTTTTATCATAATTGGACTAACCTACTAACTCAGTGCACCCCAGTGCCAGTTCCTATTTTCTGCTGTTTTTCTATTTCAGTTTTCCCCCATATAAAAAGTGCCAGAAAAATTCGGGAAAATTCAGATAAAAAATCAGCGTGACGAAAGCTTCGAGAAAAGCCCGGGAGGGGCCAGAGGGGGGCCAAGGGGGGGCCAGGCGGCCACCCGGCGCGGCCCCACCCCTGGCCGGTCCAGGGGGGCGCCTGGGGCCCCTGGCCCACCTCTGGCTGCCCCCTTTCGCCTATATATCAACCGTCACGGGAAAACTCCAAAATAAGAACCCTATTCCGCGAACTCGCCTCTGTTCCGCCGCCGCCGTGCTTCCAAGATCGGGAGCACCAGAAGACCTCTTCCCGGCACCCTGCCGGAGGGAGGATTGACCTCCGGGAGTCTCCTCTCCACCATGGATGCTCCCCGGATGTCCCGTGAGTAGTTCTTCTTGGACCATGGGTCCGTTACCAGTAGCTATGTGATGTTCTCCTCCCCTCTTTGATCTTCATTGTTTAGACCTCGTGAGCTGTCCTACATGATCGAGGCACCTTTGTAATATTTCTGCAATTGCTATGTTGAGTTTGATCGGATATGATGGATTATGAGATTATGTTCAGATTGTGATAGAGTAATATATTTGGTTTTGATCTTTTATATTTTTGTTCCTAAGTAATTCTTGCATGTTCTCCGTTGCTGTTTATTGCTTTGGCCAAGTAGTAGGTAGTGACTCCAAGAGGGAGCGTTGTGCTAGATTGTGGGTTCATGCTTCCCTGATGACACGCTTGAGTGAAAGAAACATGAGTCTAGGGGATGTGATGTTGCCACAAGGGGAAAAACAACGGTTCTTGTGACCGCGGTCACAAGGATTGTTTACTTTACGCAAAGTTCTTTTATTGCAGTTGTCTATTGCTTTGGGTTGACACTTTGGGTGGGGCTCGCAACTTAATACCAGCGAGATGTTCTGGATAGATATCTCAAGGTGGATGATTAGTAGTAGATGCAGATGGATTTCGGTCTACTTACCTTGGCGTACTGCCCGTGCTTTTGAACCTCTTCCTTTCTTTTGTAGCATAGTTAGCATTGCGGTGCGTTCATAATCCTGTCAATTGCCTTTCTGTAATTTGTTTACCTCGCATAGCAGTTTTATCGTCTTTCGCGAGAGAGACATCACTAGCGAACATTACGTATCCCGGTCCATATCCTTATTACTGTTTCCAATCTATCTTTACTTTTTTGCTTTTACTTGCTATCATTATCACTTGTGTTTTACCCTTTGTGAACAACAAGACCGGAGAGATTGACAACCTCTCTGAACTTCGTTGGGAACAAAGTTATCTGTGTCTGTGTGCAGGTCCACGTCAGTCGCGCCGCTGACACCTACTTATCATATCCGGAGTCCTACGGGAGACAAACCTTGGTATCCTCACCGAGGGAAACTCACTGCTAAACTGCATCACGCCTTCCACTTGGGGCTCACCAACGAAGGGCGGGAAGCCGCTAAGCAAGTGAATTTCTGGCGCGGTTGCCGGGGACTCCGAGTGCTATGATAGGGGAGTTGCACACTACCCTTTACCTTTGTTTTTTAGTCTTGTTAGTTTATCTTTCAGTTTTTATCTATGTGTCTTTTATCAAAATTTACAAAAAAGAATTATTTATCTTGCTAGCTGTCAGTATGTCTGGTTCTTCTGCTTTTGTTGAGACTGAGGTTCTCACCTTTAAACAAAAAGGTGGAGAAAGTTTAAAAGATGCTTGGCATAGAATTAATGATTCTCATAGAAAAGCCACCAAGGAGCAATCCACTACTCTCCTGCTTAGAATTTTTTATGTTGGGATTACTCCTTGGAATAGGTTCATTTTAGATACTACTATCAATGGGAATTTTCTGGAAGCCCCGACTTGGGAGTCTCTTAATATTATTGAAAATCTTGTTGGAAAACTCCCTATTGCTAGCATACAAGAAGATGTAACTCTATCTCACATTATGAAGAAACTTGAAAAGATAGAGTTAGAAATACCAAGTATAACTAGGATAAATGAGTTGGATCGAAAGATTTAAGGGAATTTGAATAGGCTTGATAGCTCCATGCTTAAAATTATTAAAACTTTGGAGGTCATCAAATCCCGTGATACGGATATTTCTAGGATAGATAAGATTGAGGAAATCATTAATACTTTAGGAACTACTTTCTCCTCTATCAAACCAAAAAGAGCTGAGACTTCGGCAAGAAGGGAACCTAAGTTCAATTATGTCCCTAAGGTTCCCCGACCTAAAAATAAGCCACCTATTGCCAAAGAAGTTGAAACCGTGAAAACTTTGGAAGAAATACCTCTCTTTGATAATTCTATACATGAATCTTCCATTGATTTTCCGCCTTTTGGTTTTCTCCCTAGAAGTATCTTCATTAGGCCTTTATTTGAAAGACCTCTTAAGACTAGTTGTACAATTGAAGAGCTTTTTGATGATCTTGATGATGGTTCGATTGATACAACTTGATCTTTCGCATTATGCCTAGCTAATGGCTTTAAAGAAGCGCTTTCGGGAGGCAGCCCGCAACGAATTTAGGTTTTTCTTTTTGCTTTTGTTGTTTCTTGATGATTGTTACTTCTGTAGCAACATCATTGTATCTTTGTTTTTCAACTTTGTGCCAAGTTATAGCCTCTTACGGCAAGGGAAGTAAAAGTTGTGACATACTGTCCAGAAAACAGATTCTGTCCTCGTGACCAGAAAAATTCCAGAAAAATCCCAGTTCATCTTTTTGAGATGAATTTTTTAAAAAGTATGCCCTATACAATTACTAAACTTCCGTATGTTCTGAGTTTTTTGATTTGAGTTGCAGAAGTGCCCCTAAAAAATTCTTTACTATCTGCTGTTCTGTTTTTCACATATTCTGCCATGTATTGTCTCTCCTAACTTTTGCAAACCTTAAGCTTGCTTTTTATTTGAAAAAAAAATTTGGCACTCTTGAGAAACAGTAGCTCTTCAAGATTATCTTTATATCCAGTGGAGAAAAATTATTTATTAAGGGTACTAACCTCTCTAATCAGCTTATGATGAGTTATGTATGAAGGGAGTTTTCAAGTGTGCGATGGAAGATGATGAAAGAAGATCCAGGAGTGTCAAGCGCTCAAGCTTGGGGATGCCCCCATGCATCCCCATTAAATATTCAAGGAGACTCAAGCGTCTAAGCTTGGGGATGCCCCCGTGCATCCCCTTCTCCATCAACAATCATCAGTTCATCCTTCGTCTCACTATATTTTTATCACTTCATGTGTTATGTGCTATGCTTGGAGCGTCTCGCTCTTAGGTTTTGTTTTTAGTTTTCTTTAGCTTTTCTTGCTGTTAATAACAAGTTAGATCCCTTCTTGCTTTGTGTGGGAGAGAAACACACTCCACTTTCAAAATCTAGAACACATCATAGGATTCTTCATGCCTATCTTTTTGCTGTTGTGTGTTCTTTATCTTTTCATAGCTACTGCCATGTTTAGTCTTAGTCTTAGTTTGTCTTTAGCAAGAGCCTTGGCTTTTGTTTAGTTTGTTGCTGGAACTCTTTTTAGTTTTCATGTTGATCTTGTTAAAGAGAGTTGGTTGTTGCACTGAGTTGTGTCCTGTTTTGAGAAGTAGGTACTTAAGGTTGCTATTTAATTTTAGTAGTAGCTTGCAATAGTTTTGAGGTATTGCCATGAGTAATATTTGAACTTTAGGTGTCAAGAGCTCTTGCCTATTAGTGATAGGTGTCGTATTTTGGGCAATCCGTGTTTATTTTCAAAACCTACAAAACTAATTGAGAACTCTAGCTACTAGATGGATCACTACTCTTTTGAGGAGTCGAATATCAGAGAACACTCACGTACCATGAGTCGAGGATGCGCAAGGATAACCAAACCCCCATACACTCCTCCTCGGGGTACTTGTCTCTTTGTGAACCTCCTCATTAGATTGAGAGTTACCGATAATAAGTGCATGAGTTCTTCGAACTAATGTAAGTATTGAGAGTTGACACTTCCACCTTCACATATTTTGCTAGCCTTTCACGTGCCGTGCATTGCCTTCTTCTCACTCCGAGAGTTGGTGTCCACCTTCGCCGGTACATCCAAACCCTTGGCATGATACGCTCTGTCATTATAAGCCTCCTTATATCTTTCCTCAAAACATCCACCATACCTACCTATCAAGGCATTTCCATAGCCTTTCCGAGTTACATTGCCATGCAACTTCCACCTCTTCATGACTTGATCTTCATGTCATACATGTTCCTGCTACACTGGCAGAAGCATACATTGCATACATCATGATAGTTACATCTTCTTTATGATTTTGAGTACCTTGTAAAGTGTGAAAGATTTCCTCTACCTTCTTGTAAAATAGAGTGTTGCCCTTAAGTGAGGAAAAGATCCCAAAGTGGACACATTAAAAGATCCCAAATAGGACAAATGAGAGTTAAATAGAAAGAGCCATTGAGGCCACAAAAAAATACAAAAAAATAGAAACAGAGAAAAAGAAATAAAAAGAGAGAAAGGGGCAACACTACTATCCTTTTGAGAGATCCACACTAGTACTCCCTTTATATCCTTGTACTCCATAGAGATGATCTTTTTACATACAGTTTGGAGAGCTTCCTAGCTCGTATGTACACCCGCTGCATGGCAATCCCTACTCCTCACATCATATCTATCATTTGGCATCTCTTGCCTATGATTGTCCTCATTGATGTGAGCCTTTCTCATCCTTTTTGTCTTACTCCTCCACAATATTCTCTCTTTGCCATCCTAAGTGTCAGCTTTCGTGCTTACACTCATCCATTGCATGAGTGCTCAAAATATCGAAAAGGAGTGGATCAAATTGACTTGTACCTGGCTAGTGGTCTGGGGACGAGTCAAGATAAGATTCCAAAGAAGACCAAGTGTGACACTTTAGTAGATTGAGTTCTCAACAAAAATACTTTTTTCTCGTATTCCCTATCCCCTTTCTTGCACGCAAACACCATTTGGAGACATTCGAGTCACGGACAGCGAGAGCTCTTGCACCTAGTGTTCTTTTGTTACTTATTTCAATGCTAATATAGACTCTTGCATGTTATGAATTGAATTGAATCTCTAACCTTGATTTCTTTACTTTTCAAAGTTCTTTTATGGTTGCTAGCATGTCACCACAGAAATTATGCTTGTTATCATTTACCTACTCGAGGACGAGCGGAAATTAAGCTTGGGGATGTTGATACGTCCAAAACGTATCTATAATTTCTGCACATTCCATGCATGTTTTGTGTGATATTGCTATGATCTAGATACACTTTCATACATTTTTTATCATAATTGGACTAACCTACTAACTCAGTGCACCCCAGTGCCAGTTCCTGTTTTCTGCTGTTTTTCTATTTCAGTTTTCCCCCATATAAAAAGTGCTAGAAAAATTCGGGAAAATTCAGATAAAAAATCAGCGTGACGGAAGCTTCGAGAAAAGCCCGGGAGGGGCCAGAGGGGGGCCAAGGGGGGCCAGGAGGCCACCCGGCGCGGCCCCACCCCTGGCCGCGCCAGGGGGGGCGCCTGGGGCCCTGGCCCACCTCTGGCTGCCCCCTTTCGCCTATATATCAACCGTCACGGGAAAACTCCAAAATAAGAACCCTATTCCGCGAACTCGCCTCTGTTCCGCCGCCGCCGTGCTTCCAAGATCGGGAGCACCAGAAGACCTCTTCCCGGCACCCTGCCGGAGGGAGGATTGACCTCCGGGAGTCTCCTCTCCACCATGGATGCTCCCCGGATGTCCCGTGAGTAGTTCTTCTTGGACCATGGGTCCGTTACCAGTAGCTATGTGATGTTCTCCTCCCCTCTTTGATCTTCATTGTTTAGACCTCGTGAGCTGTCCTACATGATCGAGGCACCTTTGTAATATTTCTGCAATTGCTATGTTGAGTTTGATCGGATCTGATGGATTATGAGATTATGTTCAGATTGTGATAGAGTAATATATTTGGTTTTGATCTTTTATATTTTTGTTCCTAAGTAATTCTTGCATGTTCTCCGTTGCTGTTTATTGCTTTGGCCAAGTAGTAGGTAGTGACTCCAAGAGGGAGCGTTGTGCTAGATTGTGGGTTCATGCTTCCCTGATGACACGCTTGAGTGAAAGAAACATGAGTCTAGGGGATGTGATGTTGCCACAAGGGGAAAAACAACGGTTCTTGTGACCGCGGTCACAAGGATTGTTTACTTTACGCAAAGTTCTTTTATTGCAGTTGTCTATTGCTTTGGGTTGACACTTTGGGTGGGGCTCGCAACTTAATACCAGCGAGATGTTCTGGATAGATATCTCAAGGTGGATGATTAGTAGTAGATGCAGATGGATTTCGGTCTACTTACCTTGGCGTACTGCCCGTGCTTTTGAACCTCTTCCTTTATTTTGTAGCATAGTTAGCATTGCGGTGCGTTCATAATCCTGTCAATTGCCTTTCTGTAATTTGTTTACCTCGCATAGCAGTTTTATCGTCTTTCGCGAGAGAGACATCACTAGCGAACATTACGTATCCCGGTCCATATCCTTATTACTGTTTCCAATCTATCTTTACTTTTTTGCTTTTACTTGCTATCATTATCACTTGTGTTTTACCCTTTGTGAACAACAAGACCGGAGAGATTGACAACCTCTCTGAACTTCGTTGGGAACAAAGTTATCTGTGTCTGTGTGCAGGTCCACGTCAGTCGCGCCGCTGACACCTACTTATCATATCCGGAGTCCTACGGGAGACAAACCTTGGTATCCTCACCGAGGGAAACTCACTGCTAAACTGCATCACGCCTTCCACTTGGGGCTCACCAACGAAGGGCGGGAAGCCGCTAAGCACCTACTAACCCCAAGACTGAATCTACAAAGATCCTATCATCAACGTTGCACATAACTAAACATTGTTCTTCCCTGGCCAGAGGGAAGGCTTTGATCATCACACATGGGCTTGACTGGCTGAAGCATCTCAGGGCCAGTCAAGGAGCATGTGGATATGGCCTACAAAGAAGAAAAACAAGCAAATGGCACCACTTGTGCAGCACCAAGCTTTTGCACCTGCTTTGACATACTTGCCTTTGAAACCAATCCAGTATGCTATATAAACCCATGAGATCCATAACAGAGACACAAGGAACTGAAATGAGATCCCTTTCCATTGAATATTATGTGCTATTATTGTACTTGTTTTTATTATCTTGTGCAACTGAAATTTCTGATGCGTGCCTGCATGCGGTTTGTGCAGGCAGTTTGCTCCCATCGCTTCTGCTTAGTTCCTCCAAGGATTCTTTTACCTCCAGCGAACAAACAAACAAACAATCCTAGGTGATTGATTCTCTTCTTCCTCCTCCTTGGGTTGTGCTCTGCGTGCAATGTTATGGCCAAAGTATTAATATGTCTCACTTTTTTTTATCAAGGGTCAAAAATCTGTACAATGGCAACACTTTGTATGCAAAATACATACTCATTTTCCTAGTTTTTGAAACCAGTAATGAGTGCTTGTTCTTAAGTCTGCATATTAATTTATGTTGCATTATCTATTTGGTTTTGGTCTGGGGAAGCAACTATTAGTGTAGAGATGCAAATTTGGAACCTTGACAGTACTAGAGTACCCTTTGTAGTTCAACCAAATGAACCAACTTTTCAAAAATTCTTAAAAATTACTTCATTTAGTTCAACTAAGAAGGGTCGGTCAGAGTTCTGAATTTTCATACATTGCAACTATAGAGCTCCATTAGATGATTTGGTATTGGACCTACATCTCACTAACAGAGAAATGTGAAACTTGGATTCCCATAAAGTCAAATTGTCTCAGAGCAAACATCGATGCTTATTCCTAACATCTATGCTTATCTGTTAGTGATAAATTATTGTACTGATTCATAGACTCATAGACAGTGTGTTAATTAGTGTTGCAATTTAAGAACTTTTTGGCTACTATTTGGACGACTGCTTTAAGAACTTTTAGGCTACTATCAAATTGCCAATGAAATGTCATAGTGTTGCAATTTCATTCCTTTTGGGTGTTATTTATTTCTGAAAAAATGCACTATTCTTACAGAAACATGCTATACTTATCACTAACTACATATTTTGCAGCACGACCGGCATGGTTCACTCCCTCTAAACCTGCCACATTAGCACGGGAAGTCGTATAGTTGGTGCCGCCACCCCCTTGCCTCCAGAACCCACACCGGCCCCTGAGCCCGCGCCCGCACCAGGGCCAGCCTCGTCGGGCTCCTCCACGGGCCCGCGCCTCTTTGCATCAACGGCGTCCTCCCATGCATACCTCTCTTCGACGGCAAGCTCTAACATTCAGCCCATTGCTTCAGAGTTGTCTCAAAATAGGCGGGGGATAGAAGAGGAGGACGCAACAGAGGAGTCGGAGTTCAATGTTGTTTGGGCGCGCAAGTACCCGGGCGTACCTCCCTCGATCGACGACACCAAGATCTACATCCCTCCACCAGACCCGGCGCGACAAGCGGTTGTATGGGAAGCAGCTCTGGCCGAAAGAGAGAACAAGCTCATCGTCATTTCATCTTCTGATAAGGAATGAAGCGTCTTTAGTGTAATTTATAACATGTTGGTTAAGAATTTTTGTACTCTCTCATGATATACTTGTTGATTTGCTCTCTTGTATTAAATGGTGTTGGTTAAGAATTATGATGTGGCTGCTACATTATGTTATAGCTGTCATCTGTTGATGATGTTGTTTATATCTGTGATGTATTTTGTATCTGTGATGCTGTTTATATCTATGATGCAAATACAGAAAAGCAAGAAAACCTAATATTTATAGTAATGGCGTACCTCTGGCCTTACTAGTGGCGCACTCCAGGTGCGCCATTGCTGTCTGGGATAGTAATGGCGCACCAAATGTGCGCCATTACTAAGTGTTAGTAATGGCATGATAGTAATGGCGCATCATATGTGCGCCATTTATGTCAAAAACTAGTGCGCCACTAATGACCATTTTTCCAGTAGTGCGGAAGCTTCCGTCATGCTGATTTTCTTTCTGATTTTTTTGGAATTTTTGGCGCACTAAAAATTAGGGTAAAATACCTGCAACTTAAAGACATCAGCAGAAAAAAACTGGCACTAGGTGCACTGAGTTAGTAGGTTAAAACAAATATGTGTAAAATGATATGGAAGTGTAGCAAAACATATAGCAATGTCACATAAAAGTGCATGGAACAAGCATAAATTATAGATACGTTTGAGACGTATCACGGGCCAGTTGTACCACCCGCACTGTGCTGCCAAGATGAGGGGGGGATATGATGTGTACCGGAAAACCCGAGAAGTCTGGAGATAAGTAGCTTGGGTTAGGACTAAACCCACCTTAACCACTCACGAAAATGTATCAAACAACACACAAACATGTGCATGAGTGGCGGTCTAGACAAATAGATCAAAATACCATAAAGATATAATGAAGGAATGGCACACAATCTCGTCCAAATTGGGTGTGCGGTGACCGGAGCCACCATGTTTGAGCTTGTTTGGCATGGCACCACTAAGATGTATCTTGGGTCCAAAACCAATGCTCTTCTTTGAAGCACCATTGTTATCAAAGGAGATCATGTGGCCACCCATGATAACCATAGTGAAAGAATTATGTCAATTTCCGCATAATAGAAGGAGTGGTTGTCTATTAGTTAAACAACACTCCCCCCATGTCCATGCCTACATCCAAGCAAGGTACTACGTTGAGATAGGGTGTGTGGGCAAGTTCCTCAAACCGCATCACTTGAATCAATGATATTTAGCTCATGCCTTAACTATCGAAATCTTGCTTCATCCAAAGGCTTGGTGAAGATATCCACAAGTTGATCTCCGGTGCCCACATATGAAAGATCAATATCACCCGCTTCACATGATCTCGGATAAAGTGATGACGAATCTCAATATGCTTTTTCTTGCTATGTTGGACTGGGTTGTAGGAAATCTTGATGGAACTTTCATTGTCACAAAAAAGAGCCACTTTGTCACAAGTGACACCGTAATGTCGGGACCAGGGGTTAGCGTATGAAAGCCTCGCTACAACACAATCATATGGAGAGCCGAGAACCGTACCCACTTGTCTAAGCAGACAAGGCCAAGCACAGAACGTTCTCGGAAAGCATCGAACGTGAGGGGCATCCCATCCAGGCCGGATGATCAACTGAAATGGGTCCTCATCATCCGCACACAAGTCTAAATTATATGGGTGGTGAACTCCCATACTCATAGACAAGTCGCCTCAACCATACTATCGATTGTATTATAACCCTTACATAGACTTACTCCAGCCCGATCACTTAGTCGGGGTCTAGGGCGGGCTCGATCATACATCAAAGTGTGCACGAGACGGAGTCTCGAGCAATCGCATCGCGATGCCCCAAGATGCGCACATCTAAGGGACACTTGGTGTATAAAAGACCGCCAGCCAGATCACAACTAAGGTCTCGAAAACCCATACAAAGACATGCATGTTATAAACATACACGTAGCACACATGTCTAGTATGAACAGCAGGTATCATTGCAATTCTCTACAATGTATACATCTTTATTAATAACTCTTACAGAGTGCACACAGAGATCACAAGCATGTGATCCAACATTACAACAAACAAGCGGAAGCAAAGTAGGTCTGAGTACAGACAAGTTTAACAAATGGCTTAGAGAAGCCTTATCTAAAAACAAGCCCTCCACGAGGGAACCAGTCGTCTGACTGGGACTACACTAGCTTGGTCTTGGTCTAAGTCTTCATTCTTCGAGGTTCGGGTAGAAGTCACCATCGGGGTCGGTGGGTTCATCTAAAACATAGATTAAGCAAACGTGAGTACAAAATCGTACTCAGCAAGACTTACATAGGAGCTATACTACTCATGCATATGTATCAAGGTAAAGGGAGGTGGGGTTTCACTTGCAGAAGTGCCAGCTTTGACTTGGCTAGTCCTGAACTACGAGTACCAGACTTGAGGTAAGAAGCGTACACGAGTCCACTACATCTCTACAACCAAATACACCACTATGGTTACTTCCTCGACTTCCCCACGAGAAGCACACCATAGCACTCACGCTTATCTTGGTGTGTTTTAGAAATATCCAGTTCAAGTTGTCTAATAATCAAGCTAAGCTTTCCAAGCAGTCCTTAACCACGGACGCGGCTATTCGAATAGTTTTGTTAACCCTGCAGGGGTGTACCGCTACACACACGTGTCATCAGTTACCGCCTTTTGCATGTCACCGTTCAAGAGGTGACAGCGAGGATGCCACCACAACACTTCACCCACAGCTCCGTTCTAGTCCAGAGAGTCGCCTATCTGAGGGGGATCCGTATGGAAGTCCGGCCGAGGTTCCAGTACAGCCTCAAACGATGTGTGCAGGGTCCCAAGACGGTCTTGAAAAGCCGTTCATCCACTTCGAAGACCGTGCCACAGCGGGCGATAGTTTCTGTTCCATCTTTCTTCGTTACGAACAGAACGGGGCAACCCCATGGCGATGAGCTAGGGCGGATGAAGCATTTTTCCAACAAAGCTTCCAGTTGGGTTTTAAGCTCAGCTAACTCACATGGGGCCATTTTGTATGGGCGTCTAGAAATTGGTGCAGTTCCTGGGGCAAGATCTACAATGAACTCTACACATCTGTCGGGTGGCATTCCCGGCAGCTCTTCAGGAAAGACATCCGGGAAGTCACGAACCACCGGAACATCTTCAAGGTCGGGAAGGGGAAGCACATTCAAAGAATGCACCTGGGTTCTTGTTCTTGGCGAGTAATAAGCTATTGTCTGGCCTGAAGGATGTGTAAGTCTAACTGACTTGGCTTTACAATCAAGAAAAGCATTCTGCCTTGATAACCAATCCATACCAAGGATGACATCAATGTCTGAAGACTTGAGGGCTATGAGTGAAGCAAGGAATAATAAACCCTCAATTGCAATTTGATTGGCATGGCTTACTCTATTAGTTTGCCATTTTGAACCAGGAGTTTGAATGATCATAGGGGTGAACATTTCATCAAAGGATATCTCATGTCGAAGTGCATAACTCTCCGACATGAATGAGTGAGATGCTCCTGGGTCGAAAAGAACAGAAGTGGGAACAAAATTGACTGGGAGCGTACCAAGAATGATGTCAGTAGTACTATCAGTTTCCTCAACAGAGATTTGGTTCACACGTCCAAGATTTTCTGAGGTGGATGGCTTAGCGGTGGAAACCTTTGGGGGTGGCTTGGCACGAACAGTGGGATTTCCTTTGGCATGGGGTGGAGCATTTTGACTGACGGGGCACTCACGATAGTAGTGACTAGGCTGGCCACATCTGAAGCAGGCTCCAAAGATAGTGCGGGGAGCTAGGTTGTTTGGTGGAGCTGGTGGACGAGGCGGCACAAGGGATGGCCTCGGTGGGTTGTTTTGGGGAAACAAACTGTTTGGAATCCAGATCATACGCTTCTGAGGGCGTGAACTGGAAGAAGGGGCAAGTTCAAGAGCATGCTTGCGAGACTTCTCAAAAACTTCATTGCCATGCTCAGCTCTGAAGGATCTGTTGACTAAATCCTCAAAGGTGGAAAATTCAAGGAGGTTGAGATCATGACGAAGGATGGGGCTAAGTCCCTTACGGAACCTTGCCTTCTTTCTGGCATCGGTGGTGATCTCATCTTGGGCATAACGAGCAAGACGGTTGAATTCCCTCACATACTCATGAATGGACATCTCTCCTTGATTCAGATTGCAGAACTCTTCCTTCTTGCGCTCCATCAACTCATCCAGAATGTGGTACCCTCGAAAGGCAACACAGAACTCCTGCCAAGTCACTACGTGACCATCTGGCTGCATTGCAACATAGTTCTCCCACCACTAAAGAGCAGCACCTTCCAAGAAGTATACCGCGAAAACAACTCGGTCATCGGGAGCAACATGTGCAGTGTCAAGATTACGCTCGATGGAACGGAGCCAATCATCAGCTTCAAGGGATCAGAAGAACATCGGAATACCGGTGGCTTGAGGAGGATGAAGTCCTGAATGCTGACCACCACATTACGATGGTGGGCGGTATTCTGCTCGATGAGCTCCAGAAGGCGTGTTTGATCACGTCTATTCCGCTCAGCTTCCATCATGATTTCCGCCACAGAAGGCGGGGTTGGAGGTTCATCATCATTTCGATTCCGATCACGGTCTCGATTCCAAAGAACAGCACTACGAGTTCCACCTGACATCCTGTGTGATAAAAATCAACAATCAGAACAGGTTGTACGATGGAGTCAAGGATAAAAGGATGATTTCAGAAGGAGAAGACTATAATGCAAAGGCAATGATTCAAAGAAACACGGAATAAATCCGGCAGCATAACGGCTACACTGGGATGGAAAATGAAACAACCTCGAAGAAATTGGACATAACTTCTTCAAGGAATTCAAAATACGGAGAATTTGGACATCCACAACCATCCTACGGCTATAAGCAGGCAATCAACGAGATGTTCTAGTAAGACAGAGGTGAGCCTAGTCCTATCTTCCCGTAGAATAAGATGAGGGTGACTCAGAACTCAGATCGATGAGGGTAAGGAGAAAAAAAAGAAGCCTTACGTTGTTCCCTTATATACCCAGAGTAACTATATAACTATAGCAAGCTAGACTCGACTTCGGCCAAGGCTGATAATCCTACAGTCAGTCCTGCTCTGATACCAAGTCTGTCGGGACCCGGGGTTAGCGTATGCAAGCCTCGCTACAACACAAACATTTGGAGATCCGAGAACCGTACCCACTTGTCTAAGCAGATAAGGCCAAGCACAGAACGTTCTCGGAAAGCATCGAACGTGAGGGGCATCCCATACAGGCCGGATGATGAACTGAAATGGGTCCTCATCGTCCGCACACAAGTCTAAATTATATGGGTGGTGAACTCCCATACTCATAGACAAGTCGCCTCAACCATACTATCGATTGTATTATAACCCTTACATAGACTTACTCCAGCCCGATCACTTAGTCGGGGTCTAGGGAGGGCTCGATCATACATCAAAGTGTGCACGAGACGGAGTCTCGAGCAATCGCATCGCGATGCCCCAAGCTGCGCACATCTAAGGGCCACTTGGTGTATAAAAGACCGCCAGCCAGATCACAACTAAGGTCTCGAAAACCCATACAAAGACATGCATGTTATAATCATACACGCAGCACACATGTCTAGTATGAACAGCAGGTATCATTGCAATTCTCCACAATGTATACATATTTATTAATAACTCTTACAGAGTGCACACAGAGATCACAAGCATGTGATCCAACATTACAACAGACAAGCGGAAGCAAAGTAGGTCTGAGTACAGACAAGTTTAACAAATGGCATAGAGAAGCCTTATCTAAAAACAAGCCCTCCACGAGGGAACCAGTCGTCTGACTGGGACTACACTAGCTTGGTCTTGGTCTGAGTCTTCATTCTTCGAGCTTCGGGTAGAAGTCACCATCGGGGTCGGTGGGTTCATCTAAAACATAGATTAAGCAAACGTGAGTACAAAATCGTACTCAGCAAGACTTACATAGGAGCTATACTACTCATGCATATGTATCAAGGTAAAGGGAGGTGGGGTTTCACTTGCAGAAGTGCCAGCTTTGACTTGGCTAGTCCTGAACTACGAGTACCAGACTTGAGGTAAGAAGCGTACACGAGTCCACTACATCTCTTCAACCAAATACACCACTATGGTTACTTCCTCGACTTCCCCACGAGAAGCACACCATAGCACTCACGCTTATCTTGGTGTGTTTTAGAAGTATCCAGTTCAAGTTGTCTAATAATCAAGCTAAGCTTTCCAAGAAGTCCTTAACCGCGGACGCGGCTATTCGAATAGTTTTGTTAACCCTGCAGGGGTGTACCGCTACACACACGTGTCATCAGTTACCGCCTTTTGCATGTCACCGTTCAAGAGGTGACAGCGAGGATGCCACCACAACACTTCGCCCACAGCTCCGTTCTAGTCCAGAGAGTCGCCTATCTGAGGGGGATCCGTATGGAAGTCCGGCCGAGGTTCCAGTACATCCTCAAACGATGTGTGCAGGGTCCCAAGTCGGTTTTGAAAAGCCGTTCATCCACTTCGCAGACCGTGCCACAGCCCTACCAGAACTCCGAACTACTGCGACTCTTGGGGTTCGAACGGGGTGATGTACTAGGATGAGAGGGGTCAGTGAGCCCAATGTGTGGTTGTACTCTTCTTCTTGGATCACCACACAAGAACTCGGACTTAAGGCGGTGTTCAACGAGACAACCCACTGTGTACTCCTACACAGCCTCTCATCCTTCACCTTGTATTAGGGTAGATTCACCAACACATTTCACTTTCATCAACACATTTTTTATCATCATCCCGACTCACATCAAAACATCCTCATTGTAAACTCTAAGCATGCAATAAGCAGTAACAGTTGCAGGGGCCACATGATATCAGTCAACTCCTATGTCGGCTAAGATTGTGGTTTTCTTACTACCGTGACAAGATGATAGGTCATGCATCGGATATGGGTTCAACTATGCGGTAGAAACGTTATCATGGTGATCATCCTAAACAATGCATAAGCGATACATGAGAGGGAAGTGGGATTTTATCGACATGATCAATGGGGGTTTGCTTGCCTTGCTGACGAGGTTCAGTCGCGGGGTCTTCAACGAAGGGGGTGATCTCGGATTGTGGCTCCACTTCTATCAGCAACATGACAATCATAGGATCAACATAATGTACAATGCACAATCACATGAATAAGATTGTAATGGTGATGTTCATGGTACTGATGTGTTGAGCATTTCATTTAAAAGGAGTATATTGCATATGAAATGCAAATTCAAACTCCATTTGATTTATCGATGAATTTCAAATGCATTTGAATGCATGAAAGTTCATTTGAAAATGTTGATCATGAAGTGAGGTGGTATAGTTGAAGTAATGTCTCTGATGTGTGGATGAATTCATTCAAAAGAAGTGTGTTGCAAAGTCATTTGCAAATTCACTCCAAATTTGAATTTGAAAAGGATCCATATGCATGTTTGCTACTGTTCACCCATTTTAAAATGGTCAAACATAGAAACAAGTTGCATATTCATAAGCCTTGTATTTTTCTGATAATTTTAGACATATTATTTGTCCAATTTGGAGTTAGGATTAAAAAAGTTATTGAATTTCAAAGTTTAATCTATTTTCTAGAATTTTCTCTCTTTTCTTTATTTCTTTTAAACTCTGGAAAAGATTTATTGCATCACTGTGACACCACGCTGACGTCAGGGGGCCACTGACAGAAGGGCCCCACTGGTCAGTGACCTGGGACTTAATTCCCTCTCTGTTTAAATTAAACAGGGGTTTCTGGCACGGGAGGGGGTCTGATTTGTACGGGCGCGTAGCTCGTGAGCTTCCGCATCCATTGGAGTTATCGGGGGCCAAAGACATGGCCTGAGGCGACGGCTACTTCAACCGCGGCGGCGGTCAGAGGCACTGACCTCGCCGGAACTAGGCGGGAGGGCACGGGAAGAGGCGTGGCTAGGGGAGAAATGGAGCTCTTCTCACCGTGATGCTAATGGAGTGGACGGAGGGCCCGCGGGGAGCTCGATGTTGGCGCAATCAAAGTTCTTCTCCGCGGCGGCCGGCGAGGAAACCTTGACGCGCGCATCGTCCACGGTGGCGCTGGACTTCAATTGACGAGGGGGACGGAGGAAGTCGACGGTGCCGGATCGACTGGACAAGGCGGCGAGGAAGGAGGAGTACGGTGGCCACGCCTGCGCACGTCGGCGGGCTCGGGGGCGCTCGGGTCTTCGCGGGGAGCTCGCCGGGGTGAGAGGGGAAAGGGTCCAGGGGAGGGGGAAGTGGAAGGGGAGAGTACGAGGCGTCCACGGCGATGAGATAGGGACAGGGGGAAGCAGGAGGTGGCCGGGCGACGGCGGTGGCCGCGGCATGCTCGACACGCACCTGCGTGCTCGCCGTCCTGGAGAAGAAGACAAGAAGGGAGTGGTGGGCTGGGCTGGCTAGGCTGCGGGGCGACAAGTTGGGCCCCTTTGCCCAGGTAAGTTTCATTTCCGTTTTATTTCTTTTCTGTTTCTTTTCTGCATTGTGATTTGGCACTGCTAAATAAATAGCAAACCATTTTTAAAATTGCTGAAACTTTTTATATGGCCTCATATTATATTAGACTAGCCACTTATAAAGTTTGGCACTTTTTAAAATTCAAAACATTTGAATTTTAAATCAAATAGGGGTTTATTTCATTTTCCAAGGCATTGTTTGAAAATTTGAAAATTCCATGAGCATGGGATTGCTCCCAAACCATTTTTAAAATGATCAGCATCATTTATAGGAATTTTCCAAATACTCAAATGATTTTTGGAAAAAGATTTTTATCTGGCCATTTGAATTAATTTCTCAGGGCTTTTCTTTTCCCCATTTTTGAATTTCGTTTTGAATTTTTCACATGATGCAAAGGAACTTGCTAATCCTAGCACATACCTAGCTTGGGGTTGTGACACGTAATCCCTTAAACTTTGCCTCATCCATTATAATTGTGCACAACAACTTGCGGCGGCAATGTACTCGGCTTCGTTGGTTGAGAGAGACACACAATTTTGCTTCTTGGATGACCAACTTACCAAAGACCTACCAAGGAATTGGCATCCTCTGGAAGTGGACTTCCTCTCCACTTTGTCTCCTGCCCAATCTGAATCCGTGTACCCAATGACGTTTAAGCTTGAACCTTTGGGATACCACAAGCCGAAGTTTAGGGTATGAAGCAAATATTAAAAGATTCTTTTGACGGCCACAACGTGGCTTTCCTTTTGTGCGGATTGAAATCTTGCACACCTCCCCACACTCAACATAATATTCGGCCTAGATGCACAAAGATACAACAAAGAACCAATCATAGAACGATACTCCCTTCGGTCTACCTCATTGTCGTTCAGGTCGAGATCAAGTTGGCAATTGAGGGGAATGGGCGTCTTGGCCAACTTGAGATCATCATACTTGAACCTCTTGAGCATGTCTTGAGTGTATTTTTCTTGTTTGATGAAGGTTCCTCTTGGCAGTTGCTTCACTTCAAAACCAAGGAAGAACTCCAACTCTCCCATCATAGACATGTCAAATTTGTCGGTCATTAGCTTAGCAAACTCTTCATTAAAAGCTTTGTTAACCGAACCAAAGATAATATCATCAACATATAGTTGGGATATGAACAATTCCCCACCAACCCTCTTAGTAAAAAGAGTGGGATCGATTTGCCCAATTTCAAACCCATAATCGAGTAATTACTCGGTAAGGTGCTCATACCAAGCTCGTGGTGCTTGCTTCAGGCCATATAGCGCCTTATCGAGTTTATAGACATGATTGGGGAACTTGGGATCCTCAAACCCGGGGGGTTGCTTGACATATACCAATGCATTAATGGGACCATTAAGAAAAGCACTTTTCACATCCATTTGATGTAGCTTGAAGTTATGATGATAAGCATAAGCAAGACCAATAGGAATGGACTCAAGGCGAGCCACGGGGGAAAAAGTTTCACCATAGTAAATACCTTTGACTTGGGAAAAACCTTGTGCCACCAACCTTGCCTTGTTCCGGACAACAATTCCATGTGCTTCTTGCTTGTTCTTGAAGATCCACTTGGTCCCAATAACATTATGATTATCTTTTGGTCTCTCCACTAATGACCACGCCTTATTGTGCTTGAAGTTATTGAGTTCTTCATGCATGGACTCAAGCCAATCTAGGTCTTCAAGCGCTTCAAATACATTTTGGGGTTCCACACAAGAAACATATGCATTATGGGCACAAAATTCTATTAATTTACTACGAGTGGTTACCCCTTTCCTTAGGCTTCCAAGCACTTGATCCATGGAATGATCGTGAGATTGAAGATTGGATGCAATCTTGGTCGCATGGCATGCTCTAGCTTCCTCAAGAGATTCTTTAGATTCCTATTGAGAATCAACTTCGGGAGTTTGAGAATCAACAGTGACTTTCTCATCATCTTGAGCTTGCCCTTGCACGAGAACTTGATATTGGTCATCATTTGGGACACCACCATCATCAATGGTTAATTTTATCTTGACCTTGATCTTGTTCGGTTGAAGGAGGGCCTTCACTTTGTTCTTGATTTGCTTGATGATCTTAAGGAGATGATGGCTCCACATGAGTAGAGCATTGTCCTTCTCCTTCTACCACAAGGGGTTCCTCAATGGGTAGTATTTGACCCACACCCATTCTTCTTATGGCTTGAGGAGGAATTTCATCATATACAACAATAAGATCACTTTGCTCCACTTGGGAGCCATTATGTTCATCAAACTCCATGTTACTAGATTCTTCAACAAGTCTAAAGGACTTGTTGTAGACTCTATACGCGTGGGAGTTTGAGGCATAACCAACAAATATGCCCTCATTTATTTTAGACTCGAATTTAGACAAATAAGCACCCTTTTTTAGAATGAAACACTTACACCTGAATACCCGAAAATATTTGATGTTGGGCTTCTTTCCAGTTATGATTTCATAAGGAGTCTTGTTCAAGAACTTGCAAAGATAAAGATGGTTGGTAGCATGACAAGCGCTGTTGACGGCCTCCGCCCAAAAGTTGTACGGACTTTTGAACTCCACCATCATAGTTCTTGCAGCATCAATGAGAGTGTGATTCTTCCTCTCCGCATCACCATTTTGTTGAGGGGTATAAGCAGCGCAATATTGATGTGCGATCCCCTCATCACCAAGAAATTCAACCAAGGTGTATTTCTTAAACTCGGTGTCGTTGACACTTCTAATGGCCAATATCTTTGCATTGCGTTGACGTTGATCTTCATTGGCAAACTCAATGACGGTTGGTTGGGTCTCACTCTTCTTCTTGACGAAATAAACCCAAGTATATCTTGAATAGTCATCCACAATAACCAAGCAATATTTCTTTCCGCCGAGACTATCATATATGGGAGGCCCAAAAAGATCCATGTGAAGGAGCTCCAAAGGCCTCTTGGTGGAGATGATATTCTTGACGGGATGTTTCTTCTCATGAAGCTTTCCTTCAATGCAAGCCCTACACGCACGATCTATGGGAAAACTAACATTTGTTAGTCCAATGGCATGCTCACCTTTAAGAAGTGTTTGCAATGACCTCATATTGATGAGGGCTAGACGGCAATGCCAAAGCCATCCCACGTCAACTTTAGCCATTAGACATATGGCAGTTTTGGTGGGGACTCATGAGAAGTACACCACATACATACCGTACTCCACATGTCCAAGAAAGGCTACTTTAAGAGTATTGCTCCACACCACGGTGACCATGTCCACATCAAAGAAAGTACAAAGGTCCATCTTGGCTAGTTGATGAATGAAAAGTAAATTTAAAGCACAAGTCTTGGCTAGTAACACATTCCCGATGTTTCCTCACTGTCATAAACGGTTAAAAAACACATTCCCGATGGTTGTATCCGGAGAAATGATTCCTTTGCCAAGACCAAATACCTTAGACGTTTTTGCATCACCAAATTAGACTAGGGTGTCATGAGATGATTGATAATCGATGTCCACCAACAAGTCCTTGCTTCCGGTCATATAACTTGTAGCCCCGCTATCATGTATCCATCAACCTCCACGGGAAGTCGCCACCTACATGAGATCAATGCTTGGGTAATGGGTCCTCTCGCGTTAGTAACAAGGGTGTTAGGAGCCCAAATGGACCATGGAATGTATTCATCATAAGAACCAACAAATTTGGCATAAACATGCCCATCATTTGCACAACAAAGAACATGAGAAGGATTAGTAGGAACGACAAAGTCATTGGGGATGTCATGGCTCCTTTTGGACACACCACCCTCAATGGACTTTGCCCCTTTCTCTTTAGGATTCACCCCTTCCTTCACAAAGTCAATTTCCTTGGAGGGAGAGGTGTCCTTGTTCTTCTTATTTGATGAACTTGCACAAAAACCAATGCCTTCCTTACCAACGACCTACTTTTGAGAACTCAAGAGATCTTTAAGTGATTTATCTCCTTGAATGCAAGAGACAAGTCCCTTTTCGAGTTGTGCCTTCAATCTAGAGTTCTCCTCAACAAGAGGAGCATGCTCACAACAAGGGTTAGGAGAACTTGGTTTCTCCAGCACAATGATAGGAAGGAAAGTGGTAATATCTTTAGTGAGTTGGATGTGAACCTCCTCATGTGCCTTATTGAGAGTCATGGGTTCGTGCTTTAAGGACTTGTGCTCCTTTTTGACTTTGTCATGATCCGAAGAAGTCTTTCATGAGCCTCAACCAGTTCTTAATTTTTTGTTTTTAGGTCACAGGAAATAGCATTAGCATGTTTAAGGTGTCTCTTGAAGAGACACCTTAAGCTCACGCTCTTCCTCAAGTGAATGAGATATCTCTCCTATATCATCCGCATAATCATGACTATGCACTTGCATCTCGCTGATAGTCCCATCAAGTTTCTCAATGTGTGCACGAGCTTCACCTAATTGTTCCAAGAGAGTCACAAAGTTCCTCTTGGTCTCACCATTGAGCTTTGACAAGAATAGCTCAAACTCATTGTCTTCCTTTACCTTGGGATCCTCCTTTTCCTCCACACAATCCAACAAAGATGGGTTAGTGGAGATAAACGGTTTAGAGGGATGAGTTAACGTAGTGGTCTTGGCCATAAGGCACTTGTGGATGATGTGAGGGTTCTCATTGGGGGAGTCGAAGAGATATGTTGATGGAGAAGACTTGGTGACGATAGATGGTACGTCCCAAACGTATCTATAATTTATTCTTGCTCCATGCATGTTTTGTGTGATATTTCTATGATCTAGATACACTTTCATACACTTTTGATCATATTTGGACTAACTTATTAACTCAGTGCACCACAGTGCCAACTCCTGTTTTCTGCTATTTTTCTATTTCATGTTTCCCCCATATTAAAAGTGCTCCAAAAATTTAGGAAAATCAGATAAAAAATCAGCGTGAAGGAACCTTCCGGAAACACCTGGGTGGAGCCAGAGGGCCACCACCAAGGACCCAGGCGGCCACCTGGCGCGGCCTAGGGTCTGGCCGCGCCGCGAGGGCGCCTGGACCCCTGGTGGCCCCCCTGGATGGCCCCCTTCGCCTATTTATTCTCCGTGTCGGGAAACCCCCGAAGACATAACCCTTTTTTGCGATCTCGCCTCTGTTCAGCCGCCGCCGCGCTTCAAAGATCGGTAGCGCCAGCAGACTTCTTCCCGGCACCCTGCCAGAGGGAAGATCGACCTCCGGGAGCTTCCCCTCCACAATGGATGCTTCCCGGATGTTCCGTGAGTAGTTTCCCTTGGAACATGGGTCTGTGAGTAGTAGCTATGTGATGTTCTCCGCCCCTCTTTGTTCTTCATGGTTTAGTCCTCGTGAGCTGCCCTACATGATGGAGGCACATATGTAATTTTCTGCTATTTGTATGGTGAGTTTTCTGGGATCTGATGGATTATGAGATTATGTTCAGATTGTGATTGAGTAATATATTTGGTTCTGATGTTTTATATTTTTGTTCCTAAGTAATTCTTGCATGTTCTCCATTGCTGTTTATTGCTTTGGCGAAGTAGTAGGTAGTGACTCCAAGAGGGAACGTTATGCTCGATTGTGGGTTCATGCCCCCCGATGAAATGCTTGAGTGACAGAAACATTAGTCTAGGGGATGTGATGTTTCCACAAGGGGGAAAACAACGGTGCTTGTAACCGCGGTTGCAAGGATTATTTACTTTACGCAAAGTGCTTTTTAATGCAGTTATCTGTTGCTTTGGGTTTACACTTTGGGTGGGGCTCGCAACTTAATACCAGCGAGATGTTCTGGATAGATATCTCAAGGTGGATGATTAGTAGTAGATACAGTTCGATTTCAGTCTACTTATTTTGCCGTACCGCCCATGCCTTTGAGCCTCGTCCTTTCTTTGTAGCATAGTTAGCATTGCGGTGCATTTTTAATCCTGTCAATTTCCCGGCTGTAATTTTTTTACCTCGCATAGCAGTTTTATCGTCTTTTGGGAGAGAGACATCACTAGTGAACATCACGGGACCCCGGTCCATATTCTCATCACTGTTTACACGCTCTTTTATTTTCCTGCTTTTACTTTCCAGTAGCTATCACTATTATCATTATTATCTGTTGCGTTGATCCTTTGTGAACAGCAAGGCCAGAGATATTGACAACCTCTCTGTAGTCGTTGGGAAGCAAAGTTACTTGTGTGTGTGCAGGTCCAGGTGAAGTAAGAAACCCTCGGTTATGAACGGCGCCATTTTTCACTTTTCCACCTACTTATCATTGTCGGAGTCCTACGGGAGACGAACCCTATCCTGTACATAGGGGACATTTGCCACTATCCTACATCTCACCTTCCACTTTGGGTAACCAACGAGGAGAGATATCAAGAAAATTTCTAGCGCCGTTGTGGGGGACTCCGAGTGCTAAGATAGGGGAGTTGCACACTATCTTTTACCTTTTGTTTTTAGTCTTGTTAGTTTACCTTTCAGTTTTTACCTTTGTGTCTTTTATCGAGAACCCAAAAAATAGTATGTCTAGTTACTTGCTTGCCACAAAAGCTTAACTTCTTTGAAACCAGATCATATTGGCATGGAGGATTCACTAAGGATCGACAATATTATTACAAGGAACACCGCTTGTCTCAAAAGGGGATACACTTATGGAAACAAATACACCAGTTGTATGAGTATGCTAGAAACTTGTTCTCAATATGTAATATATATTTCTGCATGGATGAATCTTGATGCTTTATGAGGCACAAACACCGTTCTTTCCAATGTGAGTACAATGATGATGAAACCTTAGCTTCTTGTGCTAAGAGAAATTATGATTTTGATAATGCAGAGCAAATAGAAGAATTTGTTGCTTATAAGGGTGCCTATGAAATTACTTCTCTTCTTAAAACTATTGATGATGCCCCTTACAAATCTGAGAGTCTTGCTATACTTAACTATTTTTTGGAAAATTACGATGCAAATTATTATATTACTGATCATCTTGAGAGAATCTCTCCCCAAAGGAAGAGACTAATGTTCTGCAGGACTCTATGAAAGAAGAAATTGATGAACCTTAAAGCTCCTTGGATGAAAAAGAGGAGAGGACGAACAAAAGGAGGAAGAATGGAGCCATCCATGTCTACCTTCTAATGAGAGTAACTCTTTGAATCTTACCTTATATGAGTGTTATGATCCTATGGATTCTTTTGAAATATCGCTTTTTGATGAAGTTAATGCCTTCCATACTTGTGGCCATGATGCCATTATGAATGATGCTTATGGATATGAACTTGCTATAGTTCCTCATGTTAAGAATGAAATTGTTGTTATTGCACCCATACTTGAATTCCCTATTATCCTTTTGAAATCTCCAACTCATATTCTGGAGAATTTTGCTCTTATCAAGGCTCAATGTGATGGGTTGCATTTATCTTATGAACCTAAAGACCGTGTTGAAAACTATACATGTGTTCTTGTAGGTCATGAACAACATGATTTATGTGATAGTTATATTCTTGATGTTGTTCATGATACTACTGAAATTTATTTTGAGAGAGGGAAGTTTGGTTGTAGAAACTTCCATATTACTAAAACTCCTCTCTTTGTGTCAAAAGTTTTGAAGTTGTTCTTGTTCCACTTTCCTATGCTTCTCTCTTTGTGCTTCTTTGATTTATTTTCTTACAAGATTCCTAGGCATAGGAAGTGGGTTAGACTTAAATATGTTTCACATTTTCTTCTTGATGCTCTCCATTTCTTCGATTCTTATTCTCTTGTGAGCATCTTTTATAACCTTCATGTCTAGCTTAAAGGCGTAAAAGAAAGCGCTTGTTGGGAGGAAACCCAAGATGTTTTTACTTCCGTTTTTAGTGGTCTCGATGATTTTTACTACTGTAGCTTCATCATTGTATCTTTATTTTCAAGCTTTGTGCCAAGTTTAGCCTCTTATGATAAGCGAAGCAAAAGTTGTGACATGTTGTCCAGAAAACAGATTCTGTCTGCTTGACGGAAAAAATCGAAACAAATCACCAGTTCATCTTTTTGAGCTGAATTGTTTATACAACATGCTCTACACAATTGTGAAACTTTCGTATGTTCTGAGTTTTTTGATTTGAGTTGCAGAAGCGCCCCGAAAAAAAATTCTACTACCTGTTGTTCTGTTTTTCATATATTCTGCCATGTTTTGCCTTTCCTTACTTTTGCAAACCTTAAGCTTTCTTTTTCTTTGCAATTTTTTTTTGGAAATCTTGAGAAACAGTAGCTCTTCAAGATTATCTTTATATCCAGTGGGGTTAAATTATTTTTATTAAGGGTACTAACCTCTCTAATCATCTTATGATGAGTTATGTATGAAGGGAGTTTTCAAGTGTGCGAGGGAAGATGATGAAAGAAGATCTGGGAGTGTCAAACGCTCAAGCTTGGGGATGCCCCCACGCATCCCCAATAAATATTGAAGGAGACTCAAGCGTCTAAGCTTGGGGATGCCCCCGTGCATCCCCTTCTCCATCAACAATCATCAGTTCATCCTTCGTCTCACTATATTTTTATCACTTCATGCGTTACGTGCTATGCTTGGAGCGTCTCGCTCTTAGGTTTAATTTTTAGATTTCTTTAGATTTGCTTGTTGTTCATAACAAATTAGACCCCAGCTTACTTTGTGTGGGAGAGAAACACGCTCCACTTCAATCTAGAACACATCATAGGGTTTTTCATGCCTATCTTTCTGCTGTTGTGTGTTCTTTATCTTTTCGTAGCTACTGCCATGTTTAGTTTTAGTTTTAGTTTTAGTTTGTCTTTAGCAAGAGCCTTGGCTTTTGTTTAGTTTGTTGCTGGAACTCTCTTTAGTTTTCATGTTTATCTTGTTAAGAGAGTTGGTTGTTGCATTGAGTTGTGTCTTGTCTTGAAAGTAGGTAATCGAGGTTGCTATTTAATTTTAGTAGTAACTTGCAATAGTTTTGAGGTATTGTTGTGAGTAATGTCTGAACTTTTGGTGTCAAGAGCTCTAGCCTATTAGTGGTAGGTGTCGTATTTTGGGCAATCTGTGTTTATTTTCAAAACCTACAAAACAAGTTGAGAACTCTAGCTACTAGATGGATGACTAATCTTTTGAGGGATCGGATATTAGAGTACACTCACGTACCATGAGTCGAGGATGCGCAAGGATAACCAAACCCCCATACACTCCTCCTCGGGGTACTTGTCTCTTTGTGAAACTCCTCATTAGACTGAGAGTTACCGATAATAAGTGCATGAGTTCTTCGCACTAATGTAAGTATTGAAAGTTGACACTTCCACCTCCTCATATTTCCTAGCCTCTTCCGTACCATGCATTGCCCTCTTCTCACTCCGAGAGTTGGCGTCCACCTTCTCCAGTGCATCCAAACCCTTGGCATGATACGCTCTATCATCATAAACCTCCCTATATATTTCCTCAAAATAGCCACCATACCTACCTATCAAGGCATTTCCATATCCTTTCCAAGATACATTGCCATGCAACATCCACATCTTCATGACTTGATCTTCATGTCATACATGCCCCTGCTACACTGGCAGAGGCATACATTGCATACATCATGATAGCTACATTCTCTTCATGTTTGAGTACCTTGTAAAGTGTGAAGATCTTCTATACCCTCTTGTAAAATAGAGTGTTGCCCTTAAGTGACGAAAACATCCCAAAGTGGACAAAATAAAATATCCCAAAGAGGACAAATGAGAGTTAAATATAAAGAGCCATTGAGGCCACAAAAAAATTACAAAAAATAGAAAAAAGAGAAAAAGAAAATAAAAAGAGAGAAAGGGGCAACACTAATATTCCTTTTGAAAGATCCACACTAGTACTCTGTAAGGCCCGATATGCGGTACTGTTCTAGATCTATATGTTTCCATCAAGATCCGGGGACGAAGCACATATCGGTCCCACCGCGACATATGACACCGCCATATGCCCCGGATTTCCAACATGATATCACAACTTTACAGATACAAGGATACAACATCTCATAAAATTGGCATACAACTTCCTTAATACAATACATCAGGGGAAGATACATGTCTGAGTACAGACTACAATCAAATGCCTAGTGGAAAAGGTAAAACACACCATTCCCGTAACCACACGGGTCCAAGCTCTCCGCCGGGATCAACCTAACTAGGTCGTCGTCGAGTCTCTGCGAAGGCATCCAGAAGAAGGGTCATCGAGCTCCTCTGAAGTACAAGATTGATTCAATAACTTGCGTAAAAGAGAGAAGAAAGAGGTAAGCTATATCAACAAGTCTTGTAACTAACTTCCCACGGTAAGATGGGGGTAGTGGTGAGGTAGCAGTCGCACTAGCAATATATGAGTGCCTAACGATCTATGTAGAGTAAGATGACAACCAAGCATTCGCTGAATCGCCTCCAACAAGTCTTGCTATCAGCTACTTACGCAAACATAACCCCTATCCTATCCTTGTCCTCCCCTTCGCATCCCGATGAAGAAGAAGCAGTCAAGGCACACATACATTGATCAAGTTATTAAGATTATCTCAGTTGTTGTTGTCTATGAACAAGGACTAGGTCTCAAGTCGTCCATAACCGAGGACACGGCTTCTCGAAAAGATTTACCCCTGCACGGGTGTACCAACTGCCCATTACAAGTCTCCGCACGCACGCCCATCTGATGGCTGCTCGCCCCTCGTTGGTTACTCCAAGTGGAAGGTTGAGATGCAGCGTAGCAGTAATTTCCCTCAGTAAAGATACCAAGGTTTGTCTCCAGTAGGACTCAACGATAAGTACGATAGGTGGCAACGGCGCCAGAAATTATTCTGATGCGTGGATTTGTCGTGGACCTGCACAAAAAAAATAACTTTGCTCCCAATGAGTTCAGAGGAGTTGTCAATTCCTCCGGCCTTGTCGTTTACAAAGGATCAAACGCAAGAGATAAAAAGGTACTAGTAAAAGTAAAAACAGAAAGATAAATAGTGGGTGTGAACAATGGTATGAAGATGGACCGGAGTCCCATGATTTTCACTAGTGATGTCTCTCTCCCAAAAGACGATAAAAATGCTAGCGAGGTAAAAAAATCACAGTTGGGGAATTGACAGGATTATGAAGGCACCGCAATGCTAACTATGCTGCAAAGAAAGGAAGGGCTCAAAAGCAATGGGTAGTACGCCAAGGTAAGTAGACCGAAATCCATCTGCATCTACTACGAATCATCCACCTTGAGATATCTATCCAGAACATCTTGCTGGTATTAAGTTGCGAATCCCACCCAAAGTGTAAACTCAAAGCAGCAGACAACTGCATTAAAAGAACTTTGCGTAAAGTAAACAATTCTTGCACCAATAGGCACAATCACCGTTGTTTTATCCCTGGTGGCAACAGCACATCCCCTAGTCTCATGTTTCTGTCACTCAAGCTAGACATCAGGGGGCTGAACCCACAGTCGAGCATAACGCTCTCTCTTGGAGTTTCAAGCAAATAACTTGGCCAAAGCAAATACTGCAACGGAGATCATGCAAGAATTTACTCAAGAACAAAATATAAAAGGGCAAACCAAATATATTACTCATCACAATCTGAACATAGTCTCATAATCCATCATATCCCAACAAACTCAGCATAGCAACAGCATAAAATTACATAGGTGCCTCGATCATGTGAGGCAGCTCACGAGGTCTCGAAAGTGAAAGCACAAAAGAGGGAGAGGACATCACATAGCTACTGATCACGGACCCTTGGTCCAAGGGGGACTACTCACGGCACATACGGGAGGCGTCCATGGCTATGGATGGTCTCTCGGAGGGGTGATCTCCTGCCAGCAGGGTGCCGGGGCAGCTTCTCCAGGAAGCCCCGATCTGAAAACGGCGGCGGCGGCGGAACAGAGAGGTTTTCGCGAAAAAGAGTTCCTCGTTTTTGGGTTTCTACCCCGAGGGGGTTATATAGGCGAAGGGGGGCGTCGAGGGGCCAACCAGGGCAGCCAGGAGGGTGCCTGGCGCGCCCTAGGGTTGGGGCCGCGCCAGGGACCCTTCTGGCTCCTTGGTGGTGGTCCCGGCTCTCTCCCTTGGTTATTCCGGAAGCTTCCTGCCCGCTGATTTTTAATATAATTTTTGCGGAATTTTTTGGGCACTTTAATCAGCCGGAAAACCTGAAAAACAAAAACAGCAGAAAACCAAAAGGTGGCAACTGGGTGCACTGAGTTAGTAGGTTAGTCCAAATTGGTTTAAAAGTGTAATAAAGTTCAACCAAAACATGGCAAAGTCACACAAAACATGCATGGAGCAAGCAGAAATTATAGATACGTTTGGGACGTATCAACATCCCCAAGCTTAATTCCTGCTCGTCCTCGAGTAGGTAAATGATAACAAGCATAATTTCTGTGGTGACATGCCACACAACCAAATAAGGACTGTTAAGTAAAGAAATCAAAGCATGCAATTCAGTTCAAGTCTTAACAGGAAAGTGTCTATATTAGCATTAACACAAGCAAAAAAAGAACAAACGGTGCAAGAGCTCTTGCTGTCCGTGACTCGAATGTCTCCAGATGGTGTTTGCGTGCAAGCAAGGGACTGGGAAGAAAGAGAAAAAAGGTTGTTGAGAACAACTATCTACTAAAGTTTCACACTTAGTCTCCTTTGGATTCTTATCTGGACTCGTCCCCAGACCACTAGCCAGGTACAAGTCAAACTGATCCACTCCCTTTCGATATTTTGAGCACTCATGCAATGGATGAGCGTGAGCAAGAAAGTTGACACCTAAAAGGCGAAACAAAAAGAAGAGGTGGAGGAGGAATACAAAAAGGTGTGTGAAAGGCTCACATCAATGAGGACAATCATAGGCGAGAGAAGGACATATGATAGATATGATGTGAGGAGTAGGATTGACATACAACGGATGCACATGTGAGCTAAAAGCTCTCCAATGGAACTAGTGGGGGTGCATCTAACTTGCTTGCTCAAGAAGACCTAGAGCTCGTTTGAGGAGGCTCATCATTGCAATATACAAGCCAAGTTCTATAGTGTAAAAGTTCCCCACATAGCTATATGCATGATGATAATCTCTATGGAGTACAAGGGATAGAAGATGAAGTACTAGTGTGGATCTCTCAAAAGGAATAGTAGTATGCCCCCTTCTCTCTTTTTATTTTTCTTTTTCTCTTTTTCTCTTTTTTTTTGGTGGCCTCAATGGCTCTTTCTATTTAACTCTCATTTGTCCTCTTTGGGATCTTTTGATTTTGTCCTCTTTGGGATCTTTTCCTCACTTTAGGGGCAATACTCTATATTTTACAAGAATATAGGAGATCTTTCACACTTTACAAAGGTACTCACAAAAAGAAAATGTAACTAATCATGATGCAAATGTATGCCTCTGCCAGGATAGAAGGATATGCAATGATACTAGCGCGTCATGTAGCAATGATTAGGGCAAGGCCCAACTAGCATGCGGCTCATCGATCAAGCAAGTGGCATGTATGACATGAGGATCAAGTCATGAGAGGGTGGATGTTGCATGGCAATGTATCTCGGAAAGGCTATGGAAATGCCTTGTAGGTAGGTATGGTGGCTGTTTTGAGGAAAGATATAATGAGGCTTATGATGACAGAGCGTATCATGCCAAGGGTTTGGATGCACCGGCGAAGTATGCGCCAACTCTCGAGGTAAGAAAAGGGCAATGCACGGTACCGAAGAGGCTAGAAAAAGTATGGGTAGGTGGAAGTGTCAACTTTCGAATACTCACATTAGTCCGAAGAACTCATGCACTTATTATCGGTAACTCTCAATCTAATAGGAGGTTCACAAAGAGACAGGTACCCCGAGGAGGAGTGTATGGGGGTTTGGTTATCCTTGCGCATCCTCGACTCATGGTACGTGAGTGTACTCTAATATTCAAACCCTCCAGAGGTTAGTGATCCATCTAGTAGCTAGAGTTCTCAACAGGGGTTTTTGGTTTTCGAAAAACACACGGATTGCCCAAAATACGACATCTATCACTAATAGGCAAGAGCTCTTGACACCAAAAGTTCAAACATTACTCTAGTCAATACCTCTAAACTATTGCAAGTTACTACTTCAAAAAGAAAAGCAACTTTAACTACCTACTTTCTAGTCAAGACACAGAACTCAGTGCAACAGGAAAACTCTCTAACAAGATAAAACATGCAACCTATAGAAAGTTCAACCTGAAAAGAAAAGCTCTAGAAAAACTAAAGCACTACAGCTAAACAGACCAGCAGCTAAGAAAAGAAAAAGAACAACTCACAGCTAAAAGAAATAAGCATGCAAATCCTATGAGGAGTTCTAGTTGAAGTGGAGCGTGTTTCTCTCCCACACAAAAGAGTAAGTTGGGGTCTAACTTGTTACTACAGCAAAGAAAGCAAAACAAACCTAGAAAAGTAAAGAGCGAGACGCTCCAAGCAAAGCACATAACGCATGAAGTGATAAAAATATAGTGCAACGAAAGACAGACCGATGATTGTTGATGAAGAAGGGGATGCCTCGGGGGCATCCCCAAGCTTAGACGCTTGAGTCTCGTTGAATATTTGTTGGGGGTGCACTTGGGCATCCCCAAGCTTGAGCGCTTGACACTCCTGGATCTTCTTTCATCACCTTCCATCGCGCACTTGAAAACTCCCTTCATACATAACTCATTCTAGGCTGATTAGAGAGGTTAGTACCCTAATAAAATAATTTTCCTCTACTGAAAATAAAGATTTCCAGGAAGAGCTACTGTTTCTCTTGCCTGCCCAAAAAAGTTTGCACAGAAAAAGCAAGCTTAAGGATTGCAAAACTGCGAAAATAAAAACTGGGGCAGAAGCTGAGAAAAATAGAACATCAGAGAAAGGGGAATTTTTTCGAGGTACTTCTGCAACTCAAATCAAAAATCTTTGAACAGAGGCTAGCAAGCCAATTGTATGGAGCATGCTGTCAAAAAATTCAGATCAAAAAGATGATCTGGTGATTTATCGCGAATTTTCCCGTCAAGAAGACAGAATCTGTTTCTGGACAGCAAGCTCCAACTTTTGAACTTTCAAGCATTCTGAGGCTAAACTTGGCACAAAGCTTGAAAAAGAAAGATACAATGATGTTGCTACAGTAGTAACAATCATCAAGACCACTAAGAACAGAACAAAAACAAAAATAAAAACCTAAATTCGTTGCGGGCTGCCTCCCGAAAGCGCTTCTTTAGAGCCATTAGCTAGGCTTAAAGCAGAAGATCAAGTTTTTTCCAGAGAATAACTAGCCCGTGTGACGGACTCAAAAGGTAACTTAATCTTTTTCCTAGGGAAATGTTCCATCCCTTTCTTGAGAGGGAATTGGAACTTGATAATTCCCTCTTTCATGTCAATGATAGCACCAACTGTGCGAAGAAAAGGACGTCCCAAAATAATTGGACAAGAGGGCTCACACTCAATGTCCATACTAGTGAAATCAACGGGAACATAATTGTCATTGACAATGATAAGAACATTGTCGATCCTCCCCAAAGGCTTTTTTACAGAAGAATCAACAAGACGAACACCAAAAGAACAGGGATCAAAAGGTTTCAAATCAAGCATATCATACATTCTTTTGGGCATAACAGAGGTACTTGCTCCAACATCACAAAGAGCAAAACAAGAGAAGTTATTCAATTTAATTTTAATCATAGGACCCCAACCATCTTCTAGCTTCCTAGGTATGGAGGCTTCTAGTCTAAGCTTCTCCTCCCTAACTTTAATTAGAGTATTGGTGATATGCTCCGTGAAGGCAAGATTTAGTGTGCTAGTGTGGGGGTCTCTAGACATTTTGCGTAGGAAACCAATAACTTCTGGTAAGGTGCAGTTATCAAAGTCTAGTTCACTACTATCTATAAGGGAAGTAGTGATATCATTTAAGCTCACTTGTTTGAAAGCCTCTATGTTCATAGAGGTTTCCTCTTCTATGGTTGAGGGTGTAGCATCACCATTGATAGGTCCAGTGGGACTAGGGGTGTGATGGGTGCTAGCAGTTTGGATCTCCTCAAATACTTGGATAGTGGCTACTATGTGGTAGGTAGGAAGGATCTTAATTCTATCTTCTTCCTTGGGGATAACTTCAGGTTTGGCTGCCATTTGGCTTATCAAGGTAGATTGGGTGTGAGACATGTTTGAAACATAAGTTTCAATGGAAGTGAGTCTGGTTTGGAGACTCGAAATATCACCGTTCAGGCTCTCAAGTTGTTTGCTAATGCTTTGCAGGATGGAGGAGTGCTCATCTAATTGTCTAGAAAAGGCCTTGTTCTGCTCAAACTGAGTGTGCATATAGTTTTTAGTGGCCTTTTCTATTTCTACAAGTTTCTCATAACTAGGCAGGTCTCTCTCCCTATAGTTTTGGATGTAGGAGTTGCTGGTGGTAGGATAAGTGTTGTTCCCATAGTTGTTGGATGGGAAAGGCCTAGGATTGTTGCTACCAAAGTTACTCCTATAAGCATTATTGTTGAAGTTGTTTCTAGAGACAAAATTAACATCTACTTGCTCCTGAGCAACCAAAGAATTTAAAGGAACATCTTGAGGATCAATAGAGGGTTGCTTGGTAAGTAGAGACATGATAAGGTCAACCTTTTCATTTAAAGAGGAAATCTCCTCGACAGATTTTACCTTCTTACCAGTTGGAGCTCTCTCGGTGTGCCATTGTGAATAATTTAGCATCATCTCATCTAGTAGTTTTGTAGCAGCACCAAGTGTGGTTGACATAAAGGTACCTCCCGCGGCCGAATCCAACAGGTTCCGCGAGGTGAAGTTCAAGCCTACATAAAAAGTCTGGATAACCATCCAGGTAGTAGGTCAATGTGTAGGGCAGTTCTTGACGAGCGTCTTCATACGTTCCCAAGCCTGGGCAACGTGTTCGTTATCCAATTGCCTGAAATTCATAATGTTACTCCGCAATTGAATAATTTTAGCAGGGGGATAATACTTCCCTATAAAAGCATCCTTGCATTTGCTCCAAGAATCAATACTATTATTGGGTAGAGACTGTAGCCACTCCTTGGCTCTCCCTCTCAAGGAGAAAGGGAAAAGCTTCAGCTTGACGATGTCTCCGTCCACCTCCTTGTATTTCTGCATGTCGCAGAGCTCGATAAAGTTGTTTAGGTGCAAAGCAGCATCTTCTCCTGCTCCTGAAAATTGATCTTTCATGACAAGGTTAAGCAGAGCAGGTTTAATCTCATAAGAAGGTGCTGAAGTGGCAGGTGGAGCAATAGGAGTGCAGATAAAGTCACTGTTGTTGTGACTGGTGAAGTCACACAACTTAGTGTTTTCATTGGAACCCATAATAGCAGCAGGTATTTTTGGTATTTTTGATTAGGGACACAAAAGTAAAAACTGAAAGGTAAACTAACAAGACTAAAAAGCAAAGGTAAAAGATAGCGTGTAACTCCCCTATTTTTGATACAGGAGTCCGACAACGGCGCCAGAAATTGGCGGTTATCAGGACTCGCGTATTTGTACTTCCTTTGAGTCCCCAGCAACGGCACCAGAAATTAGCTTGATGGCTTCTCGCCCCTCGTTGGTTACCCCAAGTGGAAGGTTGAGATGCAGCGTAGCGGTAATTTCCTCAGTAAAGATACCAAGGTTTGTCTCCAGTAGGACTCAACGATAAGTACGATAGGTGGCAACGGCGCCAAAAATTATTCTGATGCGTGGAGTTGTCGTGGACCTGCAAAAAACAAATAACTTTGCTCCCAACGAGTTCAGAAGAGTTGTCAATTCCTCCGGCCTTGTCGTTTACAAAGGATCAAACGCAAGAGATAAAAAGGTACTAGTAAAAGTAAAAACAGAAAGATAAATAGTGGGTGTGAACAATGGTATGAAGATGGACCGGAGTCCCGTGATTTTCACTAGTGATGTCTCTCTCCCAAAAGACGATAAAAATGCTAGCGAGGTAAACAAATCACAGTTGGGAAATTGACAGGATTATGAAGGCACCGCAATGCTAACTATGTTGCAAAGAAAGGAAGGGCTCAAAAGCAATGGGCAGTACGCCAAGGTAAGTAGACCGAAATCCATCTGCATCTACTACGAATCATCCACCTTGAGATATCTATCCAGAACATCTCGCTGGTATTAAGTTGCGAATCCCACCCAAAGTGTAAACTCAAAGCAGCAGACAACTGCATTAAAAGAACTTTGCGTAAAGTAAACAATTCTTGCACCAATAGGCACAATCACCGTTGTTTTATCCCTGGTGGCAACAGCACATCCCCTAGTCTCATGTTTCTGTCACTCAAGCTAGACATCAGGGGGCTGAACCCACAATCGAGCATAACGCTCTCTCTTGGAGTTTCAAGCAAATAACTTGGCCAAAGCAAATACTGCAACGGAGAACATGCAATAATTTACTCAAGAACAAAATATAAAAGGGCAAACCAAATATATTACTCATCACAATCTGAACATAGTCTCATAATCCATCAGATCCCAACAAACTCAGCATAGCAACAGCAGAAAATTACATAGGTGCCTCGATCATGTGAGGCAGCTCACGAGGTCTCGAAAGTGAAAGCACAAAAGAGGGAGAGGACATCACATAGCTACTGATCACGGACCCATGGTCCAAGGGGGACTACTCACGGCACATACGGGAGGCGTCCATGGCTATGGATGGTCTCCCGGAGGGGTGATCTCCTTCCGGCAGGGTGCCAGGGCAGCTTCTCCAGGCAGCCCCGATCTGAAAACGGCGGCGGCGGCGGAACAGAGAGGTTTCCGCGAAAAAGAGTTCCTCGTTTTGGGGTTACTACCCCGAGGGGGTTATATAGGCGAAGGGGGGCGTCGAGGGGCCACCCAGGGCAGCCAGGAGGGTGCCTGGCGCGACCTAGGGTTGGGGCCGCGCCAGGGACCCTTCTGGCTCCCTGGTGGTGGTCCCGGCTCTCTCCCTTGGTTATTCCGGAAGCTTCCTGCCCGCTGATTTTTAATATAATTTTTGCGGAGTTTTTTTGGGCACTTTAATCAGCCGGAAAACTTGAAAAACAAAAACAGCAAAAAACCAGAAGCTGGCAACTGGGTGCACTGAGTTAGTAGGTTAGTCCAAATTGGTTTAAAAGTGTAATAAAGTTCAACCAAAACATGGCAAAGTCACACAAAACATGCATGGAGCAAGCAGAAATTATAGATACGTTTGGGCCGTATCACCATCTCTCTCAGTCAGGCCCGTTAAAGACACTCATTGAAAAGTTGTTCCAAGATATCCGGACCTCGGGTCCCTCTAACTAACAACGCACAAATCAGGGTGGCCCCCGGGGAGTCGACACCCAATCCAAAGGCTGGCCGCGCTATCGGATTGGACTCTTCCGTCTGCACAAGGTCGGGGTAACTAACCCATCACTGTGGGCAGCCCCCTAGCTTCCAGGTGTTGACCAACACAGGAACTCTGTCTCCGTTGGCCCGAGTTGTTTGAAATCTGCTGGGAGCTCACGAGTCACACACACGTTTTCAAATGGTAAATCAGCTTGGGCCACCACTAGAAATGTTTGAAGCTAGGTAGGTAAGAAGAGGGGACCCCATAGCATCCCACACGCGGTTAGGCACGCTCATCAAGAGACACAATACCCGGAACTCGGGTCCTAGGTGACTCGAATGGAACAAAGCGTCGGGGCGGGATAGCCTAGACCTTCCATCCTTCGTCGAGTATAGTCAACATTATAATAATCATATCATCCACAACAAATATAATAATGTGATAGCCCAATCCAAGGAGTAACAGGAGGTAACAATTGAGAGCAACTTAGCATGCATACTAAGCAGTGGCTGAGCAGCGAGAAATAGTAACATAGCCGAACAAGGTTTGCTGGGATTTGGAGGACATGGCTGTTTGGGTTTATTTGAGAGGCATGAATATGAAGTGGTAGGATAGAGCAATCATTCTATCCTACACCTAGGCGTGAGTGAGCTGAAATTTATAAGCATGATATATGCTCTCCCTTACTTGATGAGAAGATGAAACCGAAGGTGTAGGCGATCGCAAGCTAGCATCGTCTCCGAGAGGTACCCGCGGAAGCACACAAGAAGGAAACACTGGAAAAGGAAATCGACGAGCAAGCATCTATTACTACGAAGCAATCACAAGCAAGAATCAACAAGAAGACAACACGAGACAACACACTATGGTATCGCATCTATCGTCGAGAGCGGTTACTAGCAGGTTAAGTGGAGTATTCGTCACACACGATGATGCCGCACATTTAGAATGGTTCAAGTTGTTTAGCTACACTAGATGAGAAAAAGTTGTTAACATGGCATATCACCCAACCATGGCATAGCATACAAACATGAAACGAGGTGAAGCATAAGGTAAACTATCTATGCTAGTCAATTTAAGTGAGACACAACCTAAGAAATGGCATTCCACTAAGTGCCCCATGATGATTAAAGCATTTGGTAATGTTCTACCCTAAACCATATTTTAGGTTGGTTAACAACAGAAAACAATAGCATAAACACAAAGTACACGAATTATAGTCAAGTTGCATGTAAAGAACACCCTAAACGAAGTTAAGGTTAAAAAGATACAAGCATCACAAGTTTACGGGTACATGATGTTAACATCAGGTAGCACACTTTAGAGCAATGAAACAATTAGCTACTGAAAGCAAACATGCATCAAAATGACATGGAACTGCAATAGGCATGACAAGGAAGGCATGGCAACAAAGTTTCATGTATATGAGCATCAGGAACAAGTAATTGTAACCCATGAAAAATGCAAGAAAATACTACTGGTCTAGGAACTTTGTGAAAAACAGGGCATATGACAACAAACAGCAGGGTTGCACTTTAGGAGATTGATAACTATATGAACAACAACCATATCATGGAAAATAAAAGCATGGCATCAAAGTACACATAACAAGGAGCAAATAATTACATTGGAGCTACTGCATATGAAGCATGTATCACTAACTATGAGGCATCAAAGTAGCAACTAAACATAAATAGCAGCTCATGTTATCCAGGTCACCACTTTGGAGCAAGAAACAAAATAGCTACAGCACGTAAACATGGCAAAGGGATGCATATAATTGAAGTACACATCATGCTTAACACATACAAGAAAGAATCAATAGCATAGGCCTCATGGATATGACACAATCATCAACCAAAGTTGCAAGCAAATAACAGCAGCCGCAATTAACATAAAGTAGCAGCGGTTAACGATTTGGTGCCCACTTCAACAGTGATTTACATCAACTAGATGACCTCCAATCAATTAACTCAGTAAAGCAAAAAAGTTAGAGCACACAAAACTGAGCACGTATCATTTTGGGCGAAACTTCAAATGGGCTATGGATCTCTCTCAAAACTACTCTCAAATAGGAATCAACAGCAGTTTATTTACAGACTTCGAAAAAAAGAGGGAGCTCGGGCTCTCACCGAGCTGGGCCGGCCCAAGTCGGCGCGGTAGCGGCGCTTATCAGAACCTCTCCTTAGGCGCGAGGAGGGGTTGGGCCTGCGGTGCTGGACGGGCCAGTGGAGGCGCGAGGTGGGTCGTGGGAGGCGCGGATCCAGCGCGGTTCTGGGTGGTCGAGGCGGAGGAGAGGAGGGGCAGGTCCGGCGGCCGACGAGCTCCCTCGAGGGCGTCCATGGCGTCCGCGAGCTCGGCTCCGGCGAGTCCATAGCACGGGCGGCGCTAGTGTCCTGCGAGGAGGAGAGGAGGCGGGGAGGTGAGAGGAGGGAGGCCGTGGGAAGGAAGAGCGCGCGGTAAGAGGGAGGCAGAGGCGGCTCGTCGTGGTCGCCGGAGTTGCGGCGGCGGCCGACGTGGAGGTGACGGGCGGCACGGCCAGATGGGCCTGGCGGGCCCGGCGACTCGGTCCCTGCGGGGCCCACGCGGCTGGATGGAAGTTGGAGCTTGGTAGGTCCGACGTGGCCGCACCTGGAGCGTCAAATCTCGGATCTGAGGGCTCCAGAGGGCCAGGGGGCTAGGGTTTCGAGGTGGAGGGGCTTTGGAAGGCAGATTTGAGTTTGGTGAGGGGTGGCTGCAATTTTTTTTAGGGAAACCCTAGAAATGGTAGGGGAGGTGGTGGTCTATATATAGGCTGGCCTAGATGGCAGGTTTACGCAAACGCCCTCGGCTCTTCTCTCTCGCGTCCGATGCTCCACGTTTCTGACCGCCGGGAGTCCATACGACCTCCGATTCGGGTGAAATCTCGAACCACGCGCTCAGCGCGGTGAGCCCGTCAATTCTACCTCACTTCAATAACGTTCCGAGAACATTTTCCGGTGCCCAATAAAATAATCCATTTAATTATTAAATGGGGTTTTTCGTTCCAAAGGCGATGGTTGGACTTGTGCCGGAAGTTGGGACGGTGCTCGGGTGAACCCGGTGTCGCAAAGGTCGTGTGCCTTTTGGGAAAAAGGTTTAGTCTCGCATGCAGGTACGAGAAAGAGGGGTGAGAATATTCACCGGTTAATAATTTGGCGAATCAAATACTTCAAACAACTCTAGCAATCAACAAAATAAAGTAACAAACCAATTTTTAATTTGGGTGAAAATCCTGGGCTGTTACATACTCCCTCTTATCCTTGTACTCCATAGAGACGATCATTTATGCATATAGCTATGTGGGGAACTTCACACTATAGAACTTGGCTTGCATATTCCAAGGATGAGCCTCCTCAAACGAGCTCTAGGTCTTCATGAGCGAGCAAGTTGGATGCACACCCACTAATTCCATTGGAGAGCTTACCTTAGCTCATATGTGCATCCGTTGCATGGCAATCCCTCCTCCTCAAATCATATCTATCATTTTTCCTTCTCTCGCCTATGATTTTCCTCATTGATGTGAGCCTTTCTCACCTTTTGTCTTCCTCCTCCACCATATTTCTCTCTTTGCCATCCTAAGTGTCAACTCTCGTGCTTACGCTCATCCATTGCGTGAGTGCTCAAAATATCGAAAGGGAGTGGATCAAATTGACTTGTACCTAGCTAGTGGTCTGGGGACGAGTTAAGATAAGATCCCAAATAAGACTAAGTATGAAACTTTAGTAGATTGATTTCTCAACAAATATATTTTTCTCGTATTCCCATCCCACTTCTTGCACGCAAACACCATCTGGAGACATTTGAGTCACGGACAACGAGAGCTCTTTCATCTAATGTTCTTACGTTTCTTGTTTCAATGATAATATAGACTCTTTCCTTATATGACTTGAATTGAATTACATACCTTGATTGCTTTACTTTTAAAGTTCTTATATGGTTGTTAGCATGTCACCACAGAAATTATGCTTGTTATCATTTACCTACTCGAGGACGAGCAGGAATTAAGCTTGGGGATGTTGATACGTCCCAAACATATCTATAATTTCTGCTTGCTCCATGCATGTTTTGTGTGATATTTATATGATCTTGATACACTTTCATGCACTTTTGATCATATTTGGACTAACTTATTAACTCAGTGCACCATAGTGCCAGTTCCTGTTTTCTGCTGTTTTTCTATTTCAGGTTTCCCCCATATTAAAAGTGCTCCAAAAATTCGGGAAAGATCAGATAAAAAATCAGCGTAAAGGAACCTTCCGGAAACACCTAGGTGGGGCCAGAGGGCCACCACCAGGGACCCAGGCGGCCACCTGGCGCGGCCTAGGGTCTCGCCGCTCCGGGGGGGCGCCTGGACCCCTGGTGCCCCCCTGGCTGCCCCTTCTCCTATTTATTCTCCGTGTCACGATACACCCGAAGACAAAACCCTTTTTCGCGATCTCGCCTCTATTCCGCCGCCGCCGCCGCACTTCCAAGATCGAGAGCGCCAGCAGACTTCTTCCCGGCACCTTGTCGGAGGGAAGATCGACCTCCAGGAGCTTCCCCTCCACCATGGACGCTTCCCGGATGTGTCGTGAGTAGTTTCCCTTAGACCATGGGTCCGTGATCACTAGCTATGTGATATTCTCCTACCCTCTTTGTTCTTCATGGTTTAGTCCTCGTGAGCTGCCCTACATGATTGAGGCACATATGTAATTTTTTGTTGTTGCTATGTTGAGTTTGCTGGGATCTGATGGATTATGAGATTATGTTCATATTATTATTGAGTAATATATTTGGTTCTTATCTTTTATATTTTTGTTCCTAAGTAATTCTTGCATGTTCTACGTTGTTGTTTATTGCTTTGGCCAAGTAGTAGGTAGCGACTCCAAGAGGGAACATTATGCTCGATTGTGGATTCATGCCCCCCGATGACACGCTTGAGTGATAGAAACATGAGTCTAGGGGATGTGTTGTTGCCACAAGGGGGAAAACAATGGTGCTTGTAACCGCGGTTGCAAGGATTGTTTACTTTACGCATAGTGTTTTTTAATGCAGTTGTATGTTGCTTTGGGTTTACACTTTGGGTGGGGCTCGCAACTTAATACCAGCGAGACGTTCTGGATAGATATATCAAGGTGGATGACTAGTAGTAGATGCAGTTGGATTTCGGTCTACTTATTTTGGCGTACCGCCCATGCTTTTGAGCCTCGTCCTTTCTTTGTAGAATAGTTAGCATTGCGGTGCGTTTTTAATCCTGTCAATTGCCCAGCTGTAATTTGTTTACCTCGCATAGCAGTTTTATCGTCTTTTGGGAGAGAGACATCACTAGTGAACATCACGGGACCATGGTCCATATTCTCATCACTGTTTACACGCTCAGTTCATTTCCTGCTTTACTTTCTAGTTGCAATCACCATTATCATTATCCCTTGCGTTTGATCGTTTGTAAACAACAAGGCCGGAGAGATTGACAACCTCTCTGAACTTCGTTGATCATGGGACCCTGGTCCATATTCTCATCATTGTTTACACGCTCTTTTATTTTCCTTCTTTTACTTTCTAGTAGCTATCACTATTATCATTATTATCTGTTGCGTTGATCCTTTGTGAACAGCAAGGCCGGAGAGATTGGCAACCTCTCTGTACTCGTTGGGAAGCAAAGTTACTTGTGTGTGTGCAGGTCCAGGTGAAGTAAGCAACCTTTGGTTGTGAACGGCGCCATTGTTCACTTTGCCACCTACTTATCATTGTCGAAGTCCTACGGGAGACAAACCCTATCCTCTACATAGGGGAAATTTGCCGCTATCCTACATCTTACCTTCCACCTGGGGTAACCAACGAGGAGAGATATCAATAGCAACGGTGTCCGTTACCACAAACTCACCACCTTCATCATCATAATCATTGGAGTAGTATTCTTCTTGAGCTACCACCGCACGATCAAGCTTCTTCTTCTCAAAGGTCTTGTTCAATGGTGACTTGGACTTGTCGATCCGGATAAGCTTGCCACCATGATCTTCCCTCTTCTCATATGGAAAATCAGAAACAAACTGACTCACGTTTCCACAATAGAAACAAGTCCTAATCCTTTGGCCCTTTGGCTTGAAGCTATTTGAGTTTGACTTGAAGTTCTTCTTGTTGCCCCCAAAATTGTCTTGATATAAGAGCCATGTGCTCATTGAATGCATACTTGGTGTCCTCCGGAGCAACTTCCTCTTCTTCCTCTTCTTCACACACTTGAACTTCCTTGGCCTTCAACGAAAGAGTAGGCGATTTGGTAATGCGTTGACGAGCCAATTTCAGGTCGGCCGTGGAGTCCAAGATTTCCATGGAGACGAACTCATCCAAGACTTGTTGAGCGGTCAAGGAGCTAAAATCTGGCCTTTGACAAATGACCTTTGTGGTTTGATTTTTGAGGGGAAGTATGGCACTGGTGAACTTCCTCTTGATCCAACCATCATCGGTGTCCATGGTCCCATGATCTGTCATTAGGTTGGAAAGAGCTACAAGTCTTTAATAGAGGTCTTCCGAGGACGCTTCGTCAATCATGACAAAGTGATCGGCTTGATCTTAAACCTTGTCAAACTTGGAGCTTCCCATGATGGAACTTTTAAGATAATCCCAACACTCCTTGGCCGCGGTGCTCTTCTGGACACGGTTCTCCTGCTCACCCTTCAACCCCTTTTGGATCATGAGCAAGGCATGGTTGTTGAGAGTGTTGTCCCGATATTATCTTGGAGTCATGTTGCGGCGGTCATGGACATGGAAACCCTCTTCGGTGATGCGCCACAACTCCACTGAGGAACCTTTCATGTGAGCCTTCATACGGAAAGCTGATACGTCCCAAACGTATCTATAATTTCTGCCTGTTCCATGCTCTTTTAGGTGACATTGCTAAGTGTTTTGCTACACTTTCATATCTTTTTACACATATTTGGACTAACCTACTAAATTGGTGCATCCAGTGCCAGTTTCTGTCTGCTGATGTCTATAACTTGCAGGTTTTTACCAATATTTACAGAGCTCCAAAAATTCCAAAAAAATCAGATAAAAAATTTGCATACAGGAAGCTTTCGGAATCACCGAAGGAGAGCCAAAGGGGGGGCACCCCCCTCCCAGGCGGCCAGGTGGCGCGGCCCACCTCCTGGCCGCGCCACCAGGGCGGTTGGGAGGTGGGGCCACCCCCTGGTGCCCCCCTTCGGCCTATTTTTACCCCTCGCTCCGAAAACCCTCAGAGAGACCCTTGCATCGTGAATTTCCTCTCTGTTCCGTCGCCGCCGCGCTTCCAAGATCGGGAGCACTAGAAGACCTCTTCCCGGTACCCTGCTGGAGGGAGGATTGACCTCCGGGAGCTTCTCCACCACCATGGACGCTTCCCGGATGTGCCGTGAGTAGTCCCCCTTGGACCATGGGTCCATGACACGTAGCTATGTGATGTCTTCTCTCCAATCTTGTCGGGACCCGGGGTTAGCGTATGCAAGCCTCGCTACAACACAATCATATGGAGAGCCGAGAACCGTACCCACTTGTCTAAGCAGACAAGGCCAAGCACAGAACGTTCTCGGAAAGCATCGAACGTGAGGGGCGTCCCATCCAGGCCGGATGATCAACTGAAATGGGTCCTCATCGTCCGCACACAAGTCTAAATGATATGGGTGGTGAACTCCCATACTCATAGACAAGTCGCCTCAACCATACTATCGATTGTATTATAACCCTTACATAGACTTACTCCAGCCTGATCACTTAGTCGGGGTCTAGGGCGGGCTCGATCATACATCAAAGTGTGCACGAGACAGAGTCTCGAACAATCGCATCGCGATGCCCCAAGATGAGCACATCTAAGGGCCACTTGGTGTATAAAAGACCGCCAGCCAGATCAAAACTAAGGTCTCGAAAACCCATACAAAGACATGCATGTTATAAACATACACGCAGCACACATGCCTTGTATGAACAGCAGGTATCATTGCAATTCTCTACAAAGTATATATCTTTATTAATAACTCTTACAGAGTGCACACAGAGATCACAAGCATGTGATCCAACATTACAACAAACAAGCGGAAGCAAGTAGGTCTGAGTACAGACAAGTTTAACAAATGGCTTAGAGAAGCCTTATCTAAAAACAAGCCCTCCACGAGGGAACCAGTCGTCTGACTGGGACTACACTAGCTTGGTCTTGGTCGGAGTCTTCATTCTTCGAGCTTCGGTTAGAAGCCACCATCGGGGTCGGTGGGTTCATCTAAAACATAGATTAAGCAAACGTGAGTACAAAATCATACTCAGCAAGACTTACATAGGAACTATACTACTCATGCATATGTATCAAGGTAAAGGGGGTGAGGTTTCACTTGCAGAAGTGCCAGCTTTGACTTGGCTAGTCCTGAACTACGAGTACCAGACTTGAGGTAAGAAGCGTACACGAGTCCACTACATCTCTTCAACCAAATACACCACTATGGTTACTTCCTCGGCTTCCCCACGAGAAGCACACCATAGCACTCACGCTTATCTTGCGAGTTTTAGAAGTATCCAGTTCAAGTTGTCTAATAATCGAGCACAGCTCTCCAAGCAGTCCTTAACCGCGGACGCGGCTATTCGAATAGTTTTGTTAACCTTGCAAGGGTGTACCGCTACACACACGTGTCATCAGTTACCGCCTTTTGCGTGTCACCGTTCAAGAGGTGACAGCGAGGATGCCACCACAACACTTCGCCCACAGCTCCGTTCTAGTCCAGAGAGTCGCCTATCTGAGGTGGATCCGTATGGAAGTCCGGCCGAGGTTCCAGTACAGCCTCAAACGATGTGTGCAGGGTCCCAAGCCGGTCTTGAAAAGTCGTTCATCCACTTCGCAGACCGTGCCACAGCCCTACCAGAACTCCGAACTACTGCGACTCTTGGGGTTCGAACGGGGTGAGGTACTAGGATGAGACGGGTCAGTGAGCCCAATGTGTGGTTGTACTCTTCTTCTTGGATCACTACACAAGAACTCGGGCTTCGGGCGGTGTTCAACGAGACAACCCACTGTGTACTCCTACACAGCCTCTCATCGTTCACCTTGTATTAGGGTAGATTCACCAACACGTTTCACTTTCATCAACACCATGTTTGTCATCCCGACTCACATCATAAGCAACCTCATTATACCACTAAGCATGCAATAAGCAGTAACAGTTGCAGGGGCTACATGATATCAACCAACTCCTACATCTGCTAGGATTGTGGTTTGCTTACTACTGTGACAAGATGATAGGTCATGCAAAGGATATGGGTTCAACTATGCGGTAGAAACGTTATCATGGTGATCATCCTAAACAATGCATAAGCGATACATGAGAGGGAAGTGGATTTTATAGACATGATCAATGGGGGTTTGCTTGCCTTGCTGACGAGGTTTCGATAATGGAGTCTTCAACGAAGGGGGTGATCTCGAGCTCCGAATCCACTTCTATCAGCAACATGACAATCATAGGATCAACATAATGTACAATGCACAATCACATGAATAAGATTCTAATGGTGATGTTCAAGGTACTGATGTGTTGAGCATTCCATTTAAAAGGAGTATATTGCATTTGAAATGCAAATTCAAACTCCAGTTGATTTATCGATGAATTTCAAATGCATTTGGATGCATGAAAGTTCATCTGAAAAGTTTGATCATGAAGTGATGTTGTATAGTTGAAGTAATGTTTCTGAGGTGTGGATGAAACCATTGGAAATAAGGGTGTTGCAAAATCATTTGCAAAATCATCCCAAATTTGAAATTGAAAAGGGTCCATATGCATGTTTGCTACTGTTCACCCATTTTAAAATGGTCAAACATGAAAACAAATTGCATATTCTTAATCCTTGTATTTTTCTGATAATTTTAGGCATATTATTTGCTATATTTGGAGTTAGGATGAATTTTCTATGAATTTCCAAAGTTTGGGGTATTTTTTGGAATTTCTGGAATTAAATAAACCATTTAACTGATTTACTGCGTCAGCCTGACGCCAGGGTGACGTCAGGGGGCTGCTGACGCGTGGGTCCGAGCTGTCAGTGGGGGGGTTAATTAACCCGGTTAGTTAAACTTACCAGGGGTTAGTTAGTGGCCTTGGGCCCACGAGTCAGTGGGATTAGGGGGTGATTAGGGGTGGGTTAACTCCTAAGTGCCCGGCGGTTGGCCGCCGGCGTCCAGTGCGCGGCGGCGCTCTACCGGAACGGCGTTACGGGACACGGGGAGGAGGCTGGGGGCACTGGGACGAAGCCCGCGATGTCGCGCGTCGTCTGGACTAGGAGGGGTTCGAGGGGGAGGCTCCAGGCCATGGCTTCGACGTCGGGAGGCGGCGGCCGGAGACACTGTCCATGGCGGACTAGCACAGAGATCCCGGGGAGACGCACGGATTGGGGGGAAATGGAGCTGGGAGCTCACCAGTGGCGATGGAGAGGACGAAGGGGGCGGGGAAAGCAGCACGGCGTCGAAATCGACTTGGGGGTCGTCGGCGGCCGGCGGCAACTCGAAGACACGGGCGACGCCTGGGGAGCTCCTCGGTTCGATTCTGTGCGGGAGATGACGAAGACGACGGCAGCGGATGCACTGGACAGCTCGGCTCGGCGAGGGGGGCACGGTGGCCACCTCGGGGCGTCGCCGCGCTCCGGCTGTGCTTCGGGGGTGCTCGGTTTCTCGTCGCCGGAGGGGAAGGAGAGGGTCTGGGAGAGAACTGGGGTGCAGGGGGGCTTCTGCGCGACTCCGTGGCACAAGAGAGAGGGAGGGGGAGGTCTAGAAGGGACTGGACGTCGCCGTGGCGTCGTCGCCGTGCTCTGCCCTCCAGCGAGGTGCTTGGAGGGGCGGGGAGGAAGAAGACAAGGTGGCTCGGTGGGCTGGGCCGGGGCCAAGGAGGTGGGCCTCGCCTGGTGCGAGAGGTAATCTCTCTGCTTTCTCTTTTCTTTTTATTTAATTCTGTTCTATTTGTTCTGCCTAGAAAACAAAATACCTAGGCATTTTATTAAATGCCCCAAATTTTTATGTGGCCTCATAAAATAGAGAGCTAGCCACTCATAACTTTTGGGCATTTTTGAAATTCAAATAATTTGAATTTCAAGTCAAATAGGGTTTTATTTAATTTCCAAAGCCACTGTTTGAATATTAGAAAATTCCATGAGCATGGGATTGCTCCCAAACCATTTTTAAAATGATCAGCACCATTTATAGGAATTTTCCAAATACTCAAATGATTTTTGGAAAAAGATTTTTCTCTGGCTATTTGATTTAATTTCTCAGGGCTTTCTTTTCCCCATTTTTGAATTGCAATTTGAAATTTTTGCATGAATGCAAGGTACCTCTGATCCTAGCACATACCTAACTTGGGGTTGTGACAAATCTTGTGCTTCAATTCTTAGCCCTTGTGAGCAGCCCTACATGATCAAGGCATCTATGTAATGTTCCTGTTGTTGCTATGTTGTGTTTGCTGGGATCCGATGGATTATGAGATTATGTTTAGAATGTGATGAGTTATATATTTGGTTTACCATTTATAATTTGTTCTTGAGTAATTCTTCCATGTTCTCCGTTACTTTTTATTGCTTTGGCCAAGTAGTAGATAGTAACTCCAAGAACGACCGTTTATGCATGATTGTGGGTTCATGCCCCCACGATGTCTGGCTTGAGTGGCAGAAACATGAGACTAGGGGTTGTGTTGTTTCCACCAGGGAGAAAACAATGGTGCTTGTAACCACGGTTGCAAGGATTGTTTACCTTACGCAAAGTTTTTTAATGCAGTTGTCTGTTGCTTTGAGTTTACACTTTGGGTGGGGCTCGCAACTTAATACCAGCGAGATGTTCTGGATAGATATCTCAAGGTGGAGGATTATTGAGTAGATGCAGATGGATTTCGGTCTACTTGTCTTGGCGTTATGCCCATACTTTTGAGCCTCTAGCTTTCCAGTAGCATAATTAGCATTGCGGTGCATTTATAATTCTGTCAATGGCCCAGCTGTAATTAGTTTACCTAGCTTAGCTATTATATCGTATTTTGGGAGAGAGACATCACTAGTGAACATCATGGGACCCCGGTCCATTTTTCCACCACTGTATACACCTCCACTTTATATACTGCTTTTACTTTCCGTTGCAATTATCACTAGTATCTACCCTTGCGTTTAATCCTTTGTAAACAACAAGGAAGGAGAGATTTACAACCCCTCTGTACTCGTTGGGAGCAAAGCTATTTGTTGTATGTGCAGGTCCAGGTAAAGTAAGTGATTATCTTTAAACGGCGCCTCACTTGCCGCACCACTTACTTGTCCTCCTCGGAGTCCCACGGGAGACATAAACCTTGGTATATTTCCCAAGGGAAATTTTTTGCTAGGATACATCCAACCTTCCACTTGGGATAACCAACGATGAGCGCTATCCCGCGCCAGCAAGTAAATTTCTAGAGCCATTGTCGGGGACTCCAATCTTCAAGATAGGTGAGTTGCACACTATCTTTTATCTTTGCTTTTTAGTCTTAGTAGTTTATCCTTTAGCTTTTATCTTAGTATCTTTTATCAAAAATAAAAATAAAAATGTTTTCTTTGTTCTTGCTTGATGTTGTTACTATGGGTACCTACAAAACTAACATACCTTGTGACTATGTTAGTTATTATGGATAATTATGCTCATGGCATGGTCTCCCCGAGAAAGAACCAGATCTTTGGTCTGAAGTTGCTCCTACACGTCCCCAAACTTGGGAAGTCGTTCAAACTCTTATAATAGAAAGCAAATCAAATATGGAGGATGACGCTACAATTTTATTTAATTGCGATGAAATTTATTTTGATAATTGTAGTCTTTCTGAAGTTATCACCTTTTTGCAAAGAATGGCTAAAGATCCCCACACTAGCACACTCCACATTGCCTAAACCGAGCATATTACCAATGCTCTTATCAAAGCTATGGAGGAGAAGCTCAAGCTAGAGACTTCTATCCCTAGAAAACTAGAAGATGGATGGGATCCCATAGTAAAAATTAAACTGAACAAGTTCTCTTGCTTTGCTTTATGTGATGTTGGAGCTAGTGCCTCCGTTATGCCCAAAAGAATGTATGATATGCTCAATCTGAAACCTTTCGATACATGTTCTTTTAGGGAGGATTGATGATGTTCTTATTATTGTCAATGATAATTATGTTCCCGTTGATTTTCTTGTCATGGACATTGAGTGTGATCCCTCATGTCCAATTATTTTGGGACATCCTTTTCTTCGCACCGTTGGTGATATCATTGACATGAAAGAAGGGACCATTAAATTCCAATTCCCCCTCAAAAAGGGAATGGAACACTTCCCTTGAAAGAAGAGTAAGTTACCTTATGAGTCCATTACACGGGCAAGCTATTCTTTTGATATTGACAAAACTTGATCTTGTTGCATCATGCCTAGCTAAAAGGCATAAAAGAAAGCTCTTGTTGGGAGGCAACCCAAGATGTTTTTACTTTCAGTTTTAGTGGTCTTGATGCTTGTTACTACTGTAGCAACATCATTGTATCTTTATTTTCAAGCTTTGTGCCAAGTTTTAGCCTCCGATTGCAACAAAGTTCAAAAGTTGTGACATGTTGTCCAGAAACAGATTTTGTCCCCTTGACGGAAAAATTAGCCAAAAACAACCAGATCATCTTATTGATCTGAATTTTTTTGACAGTATGCTATATACAATTATCTTTCATGCATCTGTTCTGAGTTTTTTTATTTGAGTTGCAGAAGTACCCCGAAAAAAATATTACTACCTGCTGGTATGGTTTTCACAGATTCTGCCACGTATTGCGTTTTCATCATTTTGCAAATCTTAAGCTTGCTTTTTCTTTGCAAAAACTTTTTGGTAATAATGATAAATAGTAGCTCCTCATGAAAATATTTATTTCCAGTGAAGAAAAAATATTTTATCATGGGTACTAACCACTCTAATCAGCTTATGATGAGTTTCGTATGAAGGGAGTTTTCAAGTATGCAAAGGAAGATGATGAAAGAAGATTCGGGAGTGTCAAGCGCTCAAGCTTGGGGATGCCTGTCGTGGAAAATTCACGAAAGATGACCTCATTAGAGAACTTACTGTGGGACTTTTGCTGCGAGGTAGTTTCGAGGAGGTTAGTCGGCGAGAACACAAGACACGAGATTTACCCAGGTTTCGGCCACTCGCAAGGTAAAGACCTACTCCTTCTTTTCTATTATTGGGTGTCTTTTTCTTGAATACAAAGGTGCAAGATTGTTGCCTATGCCTCGAGAGGATCTAAGTTCTGTTCTATTCTGTCCAAGGGGCCGGCTTATATAGCTGTCAGATCCCTTGTTTACATGAATCCGACTTTCATACGAGATAGAGTCCTAGTCTAGTTCTACAATATAATTTCCTTATTATACAAGGTAACTCTATTTCCTTCTACGGTCTTCTAGCTTCGTGATGACATCCCCCTTCTGGGCCTTCTCCTTGTGAGTCGGCATGGTTCCTTTGTATGCCGGGTTATGGCGCTGGGACATCCCCCCAACATTAGCCCCCAAGATTGGCGCGACGCTTCAGCTGCACGACGATCTTTTCGACTCTCAAAAATCCGACTCCCGTCGAGCTTCGCCAACGCATTTATGGTAGCAAATCTTCTCCTCATTTTTTGCGGAGATTCAAAAATGATTCCCTAGATCGTTCGTTCATATTAACAAACATGCCCTTTTAATGTTGCGAGGATCTAAGAGATATTCTATTGGGCTGCGGCGCCTCGATTTTCGGTCGGTGAAGTCCTTACAAATGGACCTCTCTGATTCCCCTTCTCTTTATTCTATTCCATCCGGAACCTCTTCTTCTTCCTCTCTCTCTCTCTCTCTGACGTTGAGACACTTGAGCTCCTTCACCATTAGATCGTGCGTCTTCTTCAACTCCCGCCACGCGGAAGAGACTCAAGACCTTGTCAGTCCTATTCATCTTGTGAGTAAGCTCTCTTCGCATCTTCTCTCTTTACATTGCGATATGTCTTCTTCTCAGTCTCCATTGCCGCCCCTTGCTTAAGCTCGGTAGAACAATATGAACCAATGGTGGCTTCTATTGACGATACAGATCGGTTATATTTCATTTGTAGATCAGCCCTAGGCTCGCTGCTTTTATCTCTTTACAGTCCCGTTCAGATCTATTTGTAGATAGATCAAAAATCGCCTCTGCCTTTTGCGGGTTTCGGGATAAATTCCCCATTTTCTGAAAGCTTTTTCTAGGTCTCGTAGATCTAGTTGCTCCATTGTTTTGTACGAATCATGTTTATGATGAACCCGACTCATAGATTTATATCACACCGTTCTGTTAGTCGTCTTATTCTGCAATCGAGTCACCATATTTTATAAAGCAGATCTTTTTCTTCAACCATGGTAAAGAAAACTGTTGGGACTGGTCCTAAAGGGAGGAAAGAGGAACTCAAAAAGCCGACTTTCAAAACACTGGAAGCCAATTGGATGGGTTCCCATATGACCAAACTGAAGTTGAAGAAACTGGAAAAGGCTGGGGTTCTTCCCTCTGCCCCCCCCCTGAGTCGGAAATCAAATGGCGTGCTCTAGGAAGGGAGACCCGTCCACAGCCCCAGGAAGGCGAAGTGGTCCTTTTAGCTGATCACATAACCTGGGGATTTCGTCCTCCCGGGTCAAGGTTTTTTAGGGAATTCATGTATGCTTACTACTTACACCCCCAAGATCTGGCACCTAACTCCATCCTGAACATCTGTCACTTCCAAGTTTCTGTGAAGTGTACTTGCAAACGAAGCCGACTCTAGCGTTATTTTCCGAGTTCTTTCACGGTAATAAACAAACTGAGTATAGCAGAGGTCCGCTCGTGTAGTGTGGAGGAATTGCTATCGAGAAGCGTCGTAGGAGTATATTTCCATCTTTGAAGCTATCCACACACGTGAAGGGTTGGCAGAAATCATTTTTCTACTGCTCCGTCAAGATCCCAAAGGACGAGTATCTACTTCCCGGCTTCCGTGATAGACGGCTTGTTTATAATGGGAGTCTGAATGCTTATCCAGACGATAAGAAAAGGGAATAACTTGCTCCCCTTCTCTCTCGAATGAAAGCTTTACTTGCCCATGGACTTCTTGGCACTGATTTGATCCGGTGTTGTATCGACTGGGAGATCCAACCAATCAGCGCGAGAGACCGGATTTTGTGTGCATATTTGGGTATAGATGACCCTATGCGGTATGCGCGCACACCATCTGAGCCGACTGCTCTTGTGTCATCCTGCAAGAAGTATCTTGCTAAGAGTAGGAAAGATATCGCAATAGTCGGTATCTTCTCTTTCTATGTTGGCAACCCGGCTCCAGAGGTATTTTGACTTGCTAAATATAAAAACTGACTTTTCTTTGTTTGGTCATTTTCATGCTCCATTTTCTGCCACACCCTTTTAGTCCAAGGATCCATGGTGGTTTACCAACAAAGAACCCTTCATCGTTGATGAAGAGATAGGCGCTCAAAGCCCGAGTCGCATCATAAGTAATAACTCATTCTCATTTTTGCGGAATGACTTTCTTATATGCCTTTATCCATTTCAGGAGGATTCGGAGGAAGAAGAAGATGATGAGGAGGAGGAGGATGATGATGAGGATGAAGATGAGGATGCAGATCCTCCTACAAGAACCGACTCCCCCAGGCCAGAGGAAAACCGAGTCCCTGAGAAAAAGGTATCATTCATTAATTTTCCAAATTGTCTTTGTAGGGACATTCATCTCATATATATATTGTTGTAGGAACAAGAGAAAAATATGGACTCGTAGCTCTGAGTCTGCCGCCCCCTTGATACTAGGATTCCTAATTCTCCACGCCGACTTCGTCGAAAAGTAGGTGCCGAGTCAAATCCTATTAGGCAGCCTCGGTCTGTTAACACTGACGAGACTGATCCCTCTTCTGGGGAGTCGTTTTTTCGGCTTCCTAGCAATATTCCCATCAACCGTGGGTAAGTTCTTATAGGCCTTTATGATATACTTCGTATTTGTTTATTTTTGGCAATCTCATGTTGTTTCTTCTTTTTAGGAAACAAGCTAAGAGCCCCGGCTCCTTGCCAGTACAGGAGCCGGTTATCATAGAGAAGACATCTGGAGTTTCTGAAGAAAAACGGATGAAAGGACCCTCTCCTATTGAATCAAGCCCATCAGCAATGTATAAAGATGACTCCGCCAGGGGTGAGACTGGGTAACCGGCTGCTCACTCTAAGGAGACGGCCGACTCTCATGATCCAAATCTGACTCTTATAGCTGACAAAGTTGTGGCTGAGGAGGTTGTTATGACTGAGAGTCATGTTGTTGAGCCGGCTCCTACAGTGGAGGCGGAGAAAACAGGTGAGAAAAAACAGTCCATGAGTCAGCCTTTTATGGCGACTCTTAAAAGTGCTCCAGTTGAAGATTTGTGCTTTGAATCAATGAGTCGCCTCGGCCAACAACGTGACTTGATTGTTTGTATCAAGCAACATTATGAGGTACGTGTATTGTCTTGTTATAAGGGATAGCTATATTGATGTAGCCCCCAAGTACCGGGTTGTCATACGTGTAGTGACCCGGAACTTGTACAAATTTTGCTTTTAAATAGTGTAACCCCCCAAGTGTCTGGTTATATACTTGTAATAACCAGGGACTTTATTGTCTTATGTAGACCATGACTTTGGAAGCCAGCCAAGCGACTCATCTGTTGGAAGAGAAACTGCAAGCTGAATCCGAGAAGCGGCAACAGGGAGAGAAAGAGGTTAGCCGGCTTCAAGATGAGTTGTTGAAGAAAGAAGATGAACTAAAAATGGTCAAGTCTCATCATGCCCACATCCAAGTTATCATGAAGAAGTCTGCTGGTGATGCTGAGTCCAAGTTACAAGAAATGGACAAAAGGATAACGACTCTTGAAAAGAGTGTTCATCAATTCCCAATATCCATTTTTGGTAAGTCGGTATCGTTAGTGTAAATTTTCAGATTCGTTCGTATGTATTTTCTCACTCGGTAGTTCCTGGTACAGGCAAGCAACATCCAATTCTTCAGGAGTCTCCAGGCAAAAAATTGACCTCACTGTATACACTAGTCAAACAGTTATGCGAGGGGTCTGTAAAATCCATTGTTGCGGCTTAGGATAAAACTGTTACTATGTCCAAGTTGACCGAGATGATGCAGTCTTTCTCGGCTGTACCAGCTTGGATAAATTTGGAAAAGCACTCGCATGTCGTTTGGGAGTGATGCGTGGTTTAGAACTTTCTAAATCTTATCATCCCGACATGAAGCCGGAGCTATTGGTAGATGGTTTTCCTGAGCTCAAGGCCGACGGGTCTGAGTTTACTAAGGTCGACTATGTCAACATTGTCAAAGAGATGCGCATTTTTGTGACAAAAATTGCTGATTCGGTCGACCTGTCTGACTTTGAGCCCGGCTATGACGAGCGTAACAAGAGGCGAAAGCTTACTCCCCCTGAGCTAGTGAATTTTTCCGAACCTCGGCCTTCCAAAACAAAGACTGCAGACCCGACCACTTCCACCGAACCGGCTTCAGGTGAGGAGGAGGACGATCTGAGGGTTGAAGATTTTTCAGATGTATTTTATGAAGACGACGATAAGCTCGTAGACCCTGCAGGTGATGCCGGAGTGCAACCCTGAAGATGTAGCCGGTCCAGGAGGGTGTTATTATGTTTGTGCTGCTTCGCCCAGGTCTACTTTATTTGTATTTTGAAGAGTCGTCTGAAAACATTTGGAATGTCAGTGTTGGCTTATTGTAATATTACTTGCTCTCTTACATGATGCACGCTCGAATCTTTGTGATGCAATCGAATTTCTCTGCGGCCTCTGGATGCCTAGATGATATATTTTTTTGGAAGTCGTCCGCTGGCTTGAAATGTTTTGGTTTACTTTCCTAGCTAGTTGTAAGATTTTCTGATATTTAGGGTTGAGTATTCCTATGATGACACAAGCCTACTGTTACCATACTTTGATGTAGTCGGTGTATCAGGGAAAACGACTCATCACATATTATTTCCTAGTGATTTCTCTAACAATCTTAATCATGTCCTATAACCAAAGTCGTTGCATCTTTTTCTTGATGAGGCATTTATCTGGTCTATATTTGTCTTCATGTTAAGTCAAAAAATGAAAGAAAAATCGAGGTGTAGCCCTCATGAGTCTGCATGGACCATTTTGTGCATATGCTGGGTCATAGTAGACTCAACTCGTAGGCCCCAAGTACCGACTTTTAGTTCATCTTTTCGATGTTCAGTAAAGTCGGTTTTTGATGGATAAAACTACGTAATATCTTTGTATATACTAAAAATGAAAAAGGTATGTTTATAAAAATGCAAAAAATGTAAGAAGCGCATATAGAAATCGGCCGTGCGCGTGACTGTCTCGACATCCTTTAGCAATATGAGCTCAAAAAAAACCGACTCCTTGAATAGGAGGATTATGTCTGTCTCGTAGAAAAGAAATGTCGGTCACTGTATTGCGCTTGAGTCAAAGCTTCTCTGTAAGCAGGCATCACATGACTTATTCTAGTGTTCTCTGTTCTAGAATCAAACTCAGCCGGTACCTGATAGAGTCGGCTGGTGTTTGAACTAGAATGGGTCACGTAGGTCATATAAGTACGAGTTTGCATCAACTTAGAGGCAACATAAGCCATGGTAGGATAATTTCATGTATATGCCGAGTCCCTAGTTAAAGATTTGAAGTTAAAAGACCTTCAAACCCCCAGGGTCTCTGAAGACAGCAATATACACGCCAGGTTCCAGGGAAGAGATGATCGGTCCTTTCAGGTTCCATGGAATTTAAATGCAAGAATATAATGCAATGAAAAGAATGGAAAAAAGGTAAGAGCCGGTATAATAAAAAAAATTGATTTAACAAGTCGTCTGGGGATATTCCTGACTTATCTAGGTACAATAGTGACGGAGCTGAGCATTCCCCACGGCTCTTCACAAGTTTCGAATGAGCTCGTGGCCGCCGGCTCTCGCCTATTGACTAGGTGACGGATTTCACGGACGAACTTTATGCTTTATTATAAGAGAAGTTTCATTGTCTTACCAGTATCGTGACGACTAACCACCCGAACCGACTCCATAAGGTGTAAGTCCAAAATTTCTTGAATCTGGAGTCCTTTGGCCGTAGGGGGTGACTGTGTGTTCTTCAGGTGGGTTAAGCCGTTCGTTGTCTTTAGTCCATTGTTGGTTGAATGCAAGCATGTGGTAACATTGTCCCCAAGAATGGTTTGTAAGACGACCCGGCCTAGAATGTTTTGGACAGGGCTCTCATAGAGCCTCCTCAGAGTTATGTGGACGATTTTTCTTATCTGGTCTCGCAAAACTTTCTGGTTTCCATGAGTCCGATGTAGCGTATCCTTCTGGGTCCTCAATGATCTTGCATTTTCCAGTGTTGATTTGTTTTTGGTTTTGAGCCCCTTTGTGTTTTTCTTCGTCAGAGTTGGCATATCAGCTCATGGTGTCTACGAGGCCCTGCAGATCTTCGGCTACCGCCTTCATACGATCCAGCACACGGATCATAAGCCCAAGTCGGTCATCTGCGCCTGTGAAGTTAGTTTTTGGCTGATCTTCTCGTGATTGGGTCTCTTGTGAAGGTTGGGCGTGCTCTGTTAAATGCTCACGTATCCAAGATTTTTTCCTTTGCGGCCATGCGGCTTTTTTATGCTCAGTCGTCTTTTTACGGCGTTCCTGTCGGCCTCCACTGACTGCGAGAGATGTTGGTGGCATGGATCGTGTATCCCTGACTGTTGGTAAGACGGTTTCATGTCTCTGAGGGTCCGGACACTTATTGGGAGTCGGCTCCGGACTTTGGTTAATTAAGGTTTTGCACTCTGTTTGGCCAGGGAGGTTCTCTGGGGCTTCTCCCAAGGGACATGTTATTCTTGTGTAGTCAACATCTTATTTGTCTGAAAAGGAGACTTCTCTGGGAGCTGTGAAGTATTGTCCTCGTCCATGGTCTTCCGATAACAAGGAAAATCTAGATTATATTCTTCTGTCGCAGGCCCAAGCCGATTTTCTCCAATCGAGCGAATGGAGTCGGTATCGGAGAGCTCCACCAGATTGTTATGGTCTAGGGTCTCAGCAGAACGCTCCGGTTCTTGAGATCCACTGATGACTCCGATGAAAACATGCCTGAAGTTGGTTTCTGGCCGACCCCCAGTTTCATCGGGTTCTGACTTAGGTCTATTTGATCTTCTAGCGGAAAAGTGATTGGAGTCGACTGGGTTTCGGCGACCGACTCGACGGAATCGATCTGCGGAGTCTAGGTGGCATTGTAGATGCAAAACTTCTTGAGCTGGTTTCTGGTTATCCAGTCGACGGTGAAGTCGTCCATACCTCATTGGGATTCCTCCAAGATTACAATGTGTAACATCCCAAAATTCTCCGAATTTTGGAATGTTAATAAAATTAAATAGATAATGATTGTTTGCTTGATGTTTTTGGAGTTTATTGAATATTAAAAAGAGAGGGAATAAAAGGACTTTCCCTAATATTCATAATTGGTGTTTTTGGAATTTATTATTTAAAACAAAGACAACAAAACAAAATGAGAGAAGGTAATATGACTCCTTCAACATATTAAAAGGTTGGAAAATGTTTTAAATCATTATTGGAATTCTTCTGAATATTCAAAACATTTTTCAACTCAAGGAAAATCATTTGAGAGGATATAAAATGACTTATCCCCTTTTTAATAAAGTTGGGCAATATTTAGAATATTACTTCAAAAAATTTAAAATTTATTATGAGTATTATAAGTAACTCTAAAGTTACTTTAGGGATTTTATAATGCTAATAGAGTTTTTGTTTCATTAAAATGATTTATTAAATATTTTAACAAAAGTTCAAAAAATATATTCCAATGGGATATTTTTATTTTACCAAATTATTTATTCGTGTGAAAATTTTAAAATTTATATTTTATTATTTAGAAATGGTTTGTCAATGCTTTTGACCAAATAAAAATATTTTTAATAATTTATTGGATTTTATTGATTGATGAAAAGTATTTTCTATTTAAATAAAGCATTTAGAAAATGTTGTTTTTTATTTTCCTTTTTGGAAAATGTATTCATTAAATAATTTTCTTTGTATTATTTGATGAATTTAGAATTTTATTTCATATTTTTCTGATTTGAGGTTGATTTTATTTTATTGTTTGAAGTTTCGGTTTCAAATAAAAAGAAAACTCTTAGCCGAGCCGGCCCAGTGCTGTTTTTCCGCCGACGAGCGCAATAGAGCCCGAATCGAACTCGATTATGTTTTTTCCTTCTTTTCCCTCTGCCTATAAATAGAATTTAGAAAATCCTTTTTTCCCCTTTTCCCTTTTCTTAAAAAAAAGAAACCCTAGCTGCGGGACCCGCGGGCCGCCGCCGCCGGGCCCCGCGTCGCCGGAGTCCGCCCGCGCCGCCTGGGCCTTCGCCGGAACCGCCGCCTCCCGCGTCGCGCCTCCCGTTCCTCGCCGCCCCGGAGCAGCCGCGCCGCCGGCCACCGCGCTCGACGCCCCGGCCTCGCCACTAGCCGCCGCCGCGCCTCACTGGTCGGTCGTGCCGCCACGCCGGAGCCCGAGCCCGACGCCGCGGCCGCCCTGTGCCTCGTCGCGCCACCCACTGGCCACGCCTGGTGCCGCCGCCCGAGGCCGCGCCCCCTCGCTGGACTTCGCCACCCCTCGCCGGCCTCGCCACCGTTAGCCCCCCCCCCCCCACCCCCCGCCGGAACCGAGCCACCATCGCCGGAGCAACTCCGGCCATATCTGACCCAGGAACCGGATCGCTTTTTCTGAAGAAAGTTTAATTGCGGATAGGTCCTTTTGGCAGAAAACACCCTAGCGCCGTACGTGCAATATCTCCCACACCGTGCGTCGGATTGAGGTGAAACTTTTTCCTACGCGCTCGTGCTGTTCTGTACTTTATCATAGAATAAAATCTTCAAACTTTTGCACAGTTTTAAATTTGAATTTATTTCAAATTCAAATTCAAATTCCGAAGACCGTATCTTTTCAACCGTTGATCCAAACCGAGTGATTCTTTTTGCGTTGGATCACTCATGTCATGTACTTTCTGTCTATAGCATGTGTACATAAAAATTCAAATGTTTCTTGATCTGTTTAAATTCAAATTCAATTCAATTTTGCACTTGCTATGACCTGTGTTGTAGTATTCTGTTTCACGTGATTCTTTTTGCATATCGGATCACTTGAGACATGTTATCGGTAAGATTCACACACTTTTCATGTGGGCATGATATTCACCTTGAATTAACAATATTCATAGTCACAATTACTTACCGATGTTTCTTTATCTGTTTACTCTCTCGAGTTCACGTTCCACCGATCACCTTCGAGCACATCGACACCTTTACCCTTCAAAGCTTTTGTTTTGTTTCTAAAACCTTTGTGATTGTTTCGTTGATCTTTTGTTTTGTCCTTGTGGTGTGATTGATTATTCGAGTTCCTTCGTTTGTGATAGATTTCTCGGAGTGTGACGAGTAGAGTTGAATGGACCGTGAGAGCGAAGAACTTCACCGAATGGAAAAGGCAAGTTACACTTTGACCATACCTCAACCTATATTTTGTATTATGCATGTAGCAAATTATCACTCTATGCATGTGTAGGATTATATATTAGTTATGATTTAAACCTAGTAGTTTAGCCATATGTTCTGACCTTGTATCACTACTGGAAAAACACAGTTTGCCGTCAGTTTCTGGCTTTGCCGTCAGCACTTTCACGGGGCTGACGGCAAAGGCACTATGCCCTCAGCCAGAAAAAAAACTGACGGCATAGACCTTGCTGACGGCAGAGAAATCCTTTGCCGTCAGCACCTTCTAAGCCGTCGGCTAGCTGACGGCATAGAACCCAAAGACCGACGGCACAGGTGGGCTGACGGCATAGGCAGCTTCTCAGCCCCACCCCGTAGAACTGCTTAACAGAACCCGTCTTTGCCGTCAGCTGGCCGACGGCAAAGACTAACGGCTGTCTTTGCCGTTAGCCGGCTGACGGCAAAGCCGGGGGTTATCCCCACCCCGTGGCCACGCCCAACCCCATCTCTCTCCACTCAAACGGCCTGCCCTCGTGCCGCCGCCGCCGACCCGCCCCCGCGCCCGAGCCGCCGCCGTCGAGGCCTGCCCCCGCGCCCGAGCCGCCGCCGTCAAATCCCTCCCCCCACGCCCGAGCCGCCGCCGTCGAGGCCCCGAGCCCGAGCCGTCCGCTCGCCGTCTCCGCCCCCGCCCGCTCGCCCCCGCCCGGTGACCGTGTCCGCCGCCGCCAAGGTCGCCGTCTCCACGCTGGTGAGACGCAGCTGCTACTCCTCCTCCCACCTCCTCCTCCCCTCTGACTTCTCCTCCCCTCTCCTGCAGGTGCACCGCTGACGCTGCCGACACCGCCACCTGGGTCTCCCGACGCCGCCACCACCTCGGCCCGCTCCTAGGTGAGCTCCTCCCCCCATTCCCGTTGCATTTTTTGTTAGAACAATTTGTATTTAGTAGGAAATTTCCTACTTAGTTAGCTAGTTATAGTTAGTTTGTTAGTTATAGGATCTGTTTAGGTTTATATAGTTAGTTATATAGGTTTATTTCTAGTTACTAGAAAAGTTTAGTTAGGAAATTATTTGTTATAGTTAGTTCTAAGTTATAGGATCTGTTTAGTTAGGTTTATATAGTTTTAGGTGCTAGGTAGGGTTTTGTTGTTAGTTAGTTTTATATAGTTAGTTAGATGTAGTTATATTTAATTTGATGTAGTTATAATAAAGGAATTGAAAGAAAAGGAAATAATAGAAAGGAAAGGAAATGAAATGAAAGAAAGGAAAGGAAAGAAAGGTAATAAAGGAATAAAATCAAGGAAATAAAAGAAAGGATATAAAGAAAATAAAAAAAGGAAACAAAATAATTAGTTTTTGAAAGAGTTCATTAGAACATGTAGTTACAATTTTTTTTATATCGTTAGTCGTTTGATATCCCCCGGCCTCCCTCTTCACCGGCAACTTTCCTATACCTTTGTGGTTCCCCCTCCTTCCCGTAGGTCCTCGCCGGTCCCCTTTGCTGCTTTCATCGGCTACCCGGCCTCTCCTTCACTCTCTCATCATCGGCACCAGGTAGCTAGGCTTTTCCCTACATGTTTATTGTTAGTATTAGGTTGTTTATTTCCGGCCTTCGTGCCGATGATACTAGCTGAGTAAAGTTGCGTAACCAATATGTGTCTCCCATTCGAAAGGGTTACGGTTATAACTATGCATGCATTTGCATATTTATAACGGTAATTCTTTCGAATTGTCCAACGTTATCCATGGACAGCCCGGGTATGTATAGATTGGGTCATTTTCCCATGCTTTGTTCCGGATCCGATGCAGAGTTTCGACAGCGCCTCCTTGTTGTTCTCCGAGTACACATCCTCTCGGTTAGTTTCCGAGACGTGTATTAGGAGAACAGCGGGGAGGTGCTGCCGAAATTTTGCGTTGGATCGGGAGCAGAGCATGGGAAAATGACCCAATCTACACATACTCGGGTGGGATTAGGACCCATCTTTACCTAGTAGCTGGTAGGTGTGCATGCCGTGCATCCCAATGTTTTAACCATGATTAAAAAATGACCATAATTAATTTGACATACTTGATGAACTGATAATTTATATTGTTCATATGTGGATACTATATAGCTAGCTTGACAGAATGACTGATCGTGAATGGATGTACTCCGGTCACCCTAGTCAGAAAGACATGACCGATGAATGGTTGAGCAAAACCTATGAATTCCTGCAAACGGCATTTTCTAAAGGCCAGCCAAAAACATGGTGCCCCTGCATTAAGTGCAAGAATTATTCGCGACAGACAAAGGATGTAATGGGTAAACACCTGCAGATGCGTGGTTTTACTCCCGGCTATACCTTGTGGACATTTCATGGTGAGTCGGCCCAACGTAATAGAGACGAAGTTTTGCGTCGGCGCACCGACGATTATGGTACAGGGATTGAAGACATGGTCAATGATTTTGATGATGCTCGGAACAAGGACGAAGAGATGGAGGAATCCGCAAAGGCCTTCTATGCCATGTTGGAGTCTTCAAAACGTCCTCTTCACGAGCACACTAAGATTTCTCAGCTCGATGCCATCGCACAAGTAATGGCTCTGAAAGCCCAATTCAACATTGGAAGAGACCTGTTTGACTCAATGATGACCCTATTTGGGCGGTTTCTACCCGAAGGTCATATTATGCCTTCAAACCTATATGAGTCAGACAAAATCCTTAGTGCACTCAAGATGCCGTATGAGCAGATTCATGCTTGTGAGAAAGGATGTGCCTTATTTAGGAAAGAGTATGTGGACGAAACATATTGTCCATTTTGCAAGTCCTCCAGATATGTTGAGGTAGAAAACGGTGAAGGTGAGAAGAAGCAGAGCAAAATCCCTGTGAGTGTTCTACGGTATCTGCCGATCCTACCAAGACTTCAACGACTTTACATGCTCGAAGAAACAGCAAAACAGATGACATGGCACAAACATGGAATTAGGAAAGAATTAGATGAAAACGGAGATCCGATGTTGGTACACCCTTCGGATGGTGACGCATGGAAGGCATTTGATGCTAAACATACGGAAAAAGCTAAAGAGCCAAGGAATTGCCGAGTCGCCATCGGTCTCGATGGGTTCAATCCTTTTGGTATGACGGCTACCCAATATAGTTGCTGGCCTGTGTTTGTTATTCCGCTCAATCTTCCACCATCGTCCATTATGCAAAGAAAGCACATATTTCTGACGTTGATAGTTCCAGGGCCAAACTATCCGGGGAAGAATATGAGTGTGTACATGCAACCGCTGATGGATGACTTGAAAGAAGCTTGGGTGAATGGGGTCAACACATACGACGCAGCTAAGAAAGAGAACTTTCAAATGTATGTTTGGTACCAATACTCGTTGCATGATCTGCCGGCATTTGCGCTTTTCGTTGCCTGGTGTGTGCATGGAAGCTTCCCATGCCCACAATGCAAAGCTGCTCTTAAGTTTCATTGGTTGCCGGCGGGTGGAAAGTATTCCTGCTTTGACTTGCATAGACAGTTCTTGCCTATGGACCATCCATTCAGAAAAGACAAGAAGAATTTCATGAAAGGTAAAGTTGTCAAACACTCGGCAACACCTGCGTTGACGGGCACACAAATTCATGAACAGTTAAAATCTATGGAGCCTGATCCAAACCGTCCAGGGTATTTCTTGGGTTATAATGAGGAACACGCCTGGACCCACAAGCCATGCATCTGGGATCTCCCCTACTTTGAAGACCTCTTACTACCACACAACATTGACATGATGCACACTAAAAGAATATCGCCGAGGCCCTTCTTGGCACATTTTTCGGCACTGATAAGGGCAAAGATAATACAAAGGCTAGAGTTGACCAGGAGACTCTTTGTGATAGGCCATCACTAAACATGCGACAACCTAAAGGAAGAAAAAATTGGTCCAAGCCACCTACCTGGTACAATCTCGAGAAGGGAGCAATAAGGGAAATCCTCTTGTGGGTGCAACAAAAGTTGTTGTTCCCTGATGGGTATGCTGCGAATCTAGCGAGGGGAGCGAGCATTGAAAAAATGAAAATTTTTGGGCTGAAGAGTCATGATTGGCACATATGGCTTGAGCGGATAATGCCAGTGATGTTGCGCGGCTATATCCCAGAGTCTGAATGGCTAGTATTGGCAGAGTTAAGTTATTTCTTCCGTGTTCTTTGTGCTAAAGAGTTGTCGCGTGCCGTGATAGATGACATGGAAGAGTTGGCGCCTGAGTTGCTCTGCAAGTTAGAGAAGATTTTTCCACCGGGCTTCTTTAATCCGATGCAACACATGATTTTGCATCTCCCGGCCGAGGAAAGATTGGGTGGCCCTGTGAAAAATCGTTGGTGCTATGCAACTGAAAGAATGCAGAAGACACTTAGAGAAAATGTAAAAATAAACGTAGAATTGAAGCATCGATGGCTGAGGCGTTCATTACCGAGGAGGCGGCAAACTTCGTAACAGCACACTATGATGCCACTTTGCACAGCTTGCATAATCCAAAGCCTCGGTACAATGTGGGCGACCCCAAACGACGTGAATCCAAACTCAGCCTCTTCAAAGGGAAGCTCGCTCCTTCTGGTGTGGGAAAATCAAAGTTGCTAGGCGTCGAGGAGTGGCGCACACTAACGATGTATATATTGAACAACTTAACAGAAGTTCGGCCGTACATCGAGTAAGTCCTCGATACATTGTTTCGCAACTTTTTAACAAGTTTTGTGTCTAACAACTGTTATTAATTGATACAGTCGATACGTCGAACAGTTCTCGAATGGTGTTGCAATCGAAAAAGAATCCATTCTCGAGTATGAACTTCTTGAAAAGACAGGAGGCGCCTATCCCGGTTTCATCTCTTGGTTCAAAAAATAGCTAATTCAGATGAGCAAGTCGACGATGAATTGAGACAAATAGCAAATGGTTTTGACTTTAAGGTCCGGACATTTCAGAAGTACGACATCAACGGGTATCGCTTTCGTACTGCTAGCAAAGAGCTTTCAATGCCCAGTCGAAAAACAACCAATTCCGGTGTCTCTGCTATAGGCGAGGGAGGTGTCGAGTATTATGGAAGACTTGAAGAAGTTTACGAACTTCATTATTATGGTGAAAATCCTCCAAATGTTGTTGTGTTAAAATGTCATTGGTTCGATCCTACTAAGACAATACGGGCTCATGAACATGTTGGGCTAGTCGAAATCCGACAAGACAGGAAGTTAAGCGGTGATGATGTCTTTATTGTGGCTCAACAGGCCACCCAAGTTTTTTATCTGCCATACAGTCGTCAAAGTGTTAAGAACCTGGAAGGTTGGTATGTCGTGTACGATGTGCCGCCCCATCTTAGACCACCTCCACCAAACGAAGAGGATTATGAACCTCAAATTGACCCAATAACATATGATGGAGAATTCTTCCAAGAATCACGTGGTGTGAGACGTCGTCTCCGGAACTGCTTTACGTCCACCCTGAACACGGAGGAACAAGAATCACGTGATGATGAGGAAGAAGTGGAAGTAGAAGAGGTTACCAATCCGGATGAGCTAACAATGCTTGATCGGTTACAAAAAGGCCTTCCACATGATGTCCCTGAACCCGATGATGATGTCATTCATGACGACACGTATGATACTGATGATGATTATGCTTCAGTTGACCTTGGAGAAGAGACAGATGATCCCGACTATTAGTACTTTGTATGCATCCAAACATTTTTGTTTAATTATTTAATTAATTGTTTAATTATTCATGTATTTATTATTGTTCATTTAATTATTGTCTTTGAATTTGTACTAAGTATTTAACTATGTATTGTTGCAGGTGGTGAGACATGGCAGGCGGGGATAAGTTGAGGATAGCACCTGGCCAACTACGGAGACAGTTGTTGCAGAGCTTTGCCGAGGAGCTCCGTGGGAGAGGCGGAGGAAAGAAGAGAGGCAGAGGACGTGGTCGCGGGAAAGGGAGGCTGCCTAATAGGAGCCATTCGCCACCACCCTCAGCTACTTCAGTCTCAGCCACTTCACCCCTGCAGACAAGGGTGTCACCGGTGCGGGATCCTCCCGTCCAGGAGCGGACACCGATGCAGGATCCTCCCGTCCAGGAGCCGACACCCTCACACGAGGAGTGGGGGAGATGGGGGCGGGACGGTGAGGGGGCTGGGGCGGATGCGGAGGCTGAGGTTGAGGTGGAGGATGAGGGGGCTGAGGCGGAGGATGAGAGGGCTGAGGCGGAGGATGAGGGCCCGTCTGCCAGAAAGTCGGTCTACCAACGTGGTATGACACGAGTTCCAGACCGATTAGAGTTGCAGCACAGGGCGTTGATTTCGCCAGATGGCGAGAAGTAAGTTGATGTCTATTGTGTACCTTATATCATTATTTTCCACCAAGTAGCTAATGTCTTTGCCTTCTCATTATGCAGGGGGTGGAATTACCCGGAGAATACCCGGAATCCAAACTGCCTCCTTGGTGCTTTGCTTAGGGAGCACTTTCCCGGGCTAGTGCAGTTGCCCGGGGAGGGTATGGTTCCCGAGCCAGGACTCAAGTGGGAGCACTACCAAGCCGCGCTGCTCCCGGAAAACACTCACATGAACGGTGTTGTTTGCGCGAGCGTGGCCGACAAGGTGTTGGCTGATTTTTGGGTAACTATTATTTTACCCAATAATAAGTATACAATATCCAATGTTATATCTTGTTATTTCCTATTCATCTGTGCATATATATGGCATAATTGCAGAGTTACCATAGGGTCGAGGAGGGGACGGAGGAGGCGGCCAAGAAGAATCTCGAGAAAGAGTGCAAGAGATTATTGAATAACACAAGGCATGAGATGTGTGTTCAGGCCGTTCGAGATTGGTACGCCAAGCAAAATAAGCCGAAGACGAAGGCTGAATGTCGAAAGCTTTTCCCTGATAAGACCGAGTACATGGAGGTACGTAGATTCCTTAGTTACATTCTTTATTAGTTATGTTAGGGCTAGTTACAATACTTAGTTTCATTCATAGGTGCCCCCGAGATGGTTGGCGGATAAGATGGATTGCTGGGAGATGATAGTGGACAAGTGGTGCACAGAGGCTTGGTTGACCACCCACAATGTGGCCAAGGAGCGTCGTGCCCAATTGGTTGGTGTGCCACACCACCAAGGAAATGCCAACATCAAGCAATACGCCAAAAAATGGGTATGTGTGCCTTGTTTTCTTTCATCATTAATTCATTTGTGCATTATTTTTGTTGTACTAACTCTTTGCCTTTTCTTGTAGGCCAAACACCATAACCAGCCCGAGCCTCAGGGATACGCCGCGTTTGGCATGGCCCATAAGGGCTCGTACAAGACGGCGACACCATATTCTGAGGCGGACGGGTCATCGTCGTACACAAGCCTGTCTGCCTACAACAAGATGACGTCTTATTCTCAGGTTGTCAAACAACTGCGAGGCCCTGACTTTGACCCAAGCCTGAATCCTATGGATGGGGAGGCGTTGATGATCTCTGGTGGCGGTAAGATTCATGGCACGCTGGCCATGTGTGATGGCTTCGTCCCTATCACTGAGTCTCTCTCTCAGATCAAGGCGAGGCAAACTAGCTCGGCTCCTGTAATACGGCAGCGCGCGAGGCCAGTTGACCTTGCCATCGAGGTTAGTTTTCCTTCATTATTTCTTTAGTTCATTTGACCCTGGATGGATGATGATGAGAAGTGGTTGCAGGCCGCACTTGAGAAAGAGGGGGAGGCCACCAGACTCTTGTTGGAGGAGAGGGACCGGAATACCCAGAGGCTGCTGGAGGAGGAGAGGGCACGCAATAATGCCCATGCGAAGGCTATGCACGACTTCGTTGCGGTAAGTCAGTTGTGTGAGAAGCAAGGCTATGTGTGAGAAGCAACAAGACTATTTCTTTGACTTCTCGAAAACTAATTTGCAGGCTATGTGTGAGAAGCAAGGTTTGCCACCCCCTCCGCCGATGCCTTCTCCGGTGGGAACGGTGAGTTCCCTTTCAATGACCAACCTTGCACGGACTTATATCGTTGTATGTTGCCATGCTAACCACATATTTCAACTCTTGCCTTGTTGCAGCATCATTCCAGAGTCGCATCCCACAATCCCACTCCTGGTCAGAGCCCTACCAACCCGGCGACCAACCGAGATGGTGCTTCTCCTCCGTGACTTGGCATTTGTTAGTTATTCCTCTCCTTCTTATTCTTATTGCTTAGCTCAACTTAGACTATGCCATGCTTTAGTTAGCTTACTAAATTCTAGTTAGGCAAAAAATTGCATAATTAGCTTAATTACATAAAAAATTTACATAATTAGCTTACTTACCTACAAAATGACATAGACTTTGCTTATTTGGTAAAAACATGACATAATTACTTGATAACACCAAAAATAGCATAATTAGTTGATATTAGAGCTCAAAAATGACATGCCTAGCTCAACTTAGACTATGCCATGCTGTAGTTAGCTTAGTAAATTCTAGTTAGGCAAAAATAGCATAATTAGTTGATATTAGAGCTCAAAAATGACATAATTACTTTAGAAATTTTCAAAAGAAACCATAAGAGAAGAACAGAAGAGAAGAATGAAGAAATAAGAGAAGAAGAAAGAGGAGAAAAAGATAGATTAAGAAGAAACAAATCTTCTTATTCTTCCTTTTTCTCTTCTTTCTTTTTCTCCATCTTTTTCTTCTTCTTCTTCTTCTTCTTCTTCTTCTTGTTCTTGTGTCCTTCTTCTTCTTCTTCTTCTTCTTCTTGTTCTTGTCTTCTTCTTCTTCTTCTTGTTCTTCTTCTTCTTCTAATTACTTAGCGCTAAATTCTTTCTTCTTCTCATTATGCAGATTTTGATAAAGCAGCATGGCACATGGATGGATGCTCCAGGGACTCTAGCTAGTTGTAGTCTTAGATGCTTTGTAATGCACTTTGTAATGCACTTGTACTTGCGGATGCACTTGGGATTCTTTGCGATGCTTTGTGATGCCATCTTTGTTGTTTGCACTTTGTGTTATTTATATTGTGATGCTTTGTGATGTTGTTAGATGCTTTGCGATGCTTTGTGATGCACTTGTGGTGCTGTTTAGGGCCTGGCAGAATATTAATTGTGTTATCTATATTGTTGTTTGAAAATGCAGGGAATTAACAGAAATTAAATTAAAAAAAAACAGAGAGAGTCTTTGCCGTCAGCTTACTGACGGCAAAGCCTTTGCCGTCGGTGGGCTGACGGCAAAGAAGGACACGTGGCAGCTAACTGTTAAATCTGGCAACTCTGGGACGACCAAATGTCCCAGGTTGTCAGCTTTGCCGTCAGCTGGACAGCGGCTGACGGCAAAGGGAAAGGACCCCACGTGGCACTGATCGCAGCTCCCCTGGCAAGCATGGCCCACAAGCAGCAGCTTTGCCGTCAGCTAGACTCCAGCTGACGGCAAAGCCTGCCGTTAACCCCGTAACGGGACTGGGCTTAAGTCGTTGCCGTCAACGGTTTATGCCGTCAGCCTCGGCTCCCTAGCTGACGGCACAGGCGTTGCCGTCGGTCGATTTCCAGCTGACGGCAAAGAACCTGTTTGCCGATAAATTCGTGGCCAGTCTCTTTGCCGTCAGCAAGCTGACGGCAAAGCCTTTGCCGTCGGTTAAAGTGGCCTTTGCCGTCAGCTATGGCTGACGGCAAACCAGCAGATTCCAGTAGTGTATTTCATTGTCGCCCTAGGATTGTGGTTGTTATATATTGCTATTGCTTTGTAGACGGGGATTGGTTGAGTTATCATTGAGCTATGTGAGAATTAATGACTTGACTAGCAAACTTAAATAGAAATCAGCTCTGGGCGGGCAGGGAATGCATCCTGGGGCTCGTGCCTTGTCTAAGTAGAGACCAGGGCTAAATGCTTCCTGAATGGTTGTTTTGGTGGTGAACCGGGTGCGTCATGGTGACTACCCTCTGAACGCAATGGGCGCCGTCCAGGATCAAAAAGATCGGATAGACAGTGTGACTAGTAGCTTCCATGTACAACCACTGGCTATATGGGCTCTGGCTTAGATGAGTAAGTTGTGGGGAACCTGGCCCTGGTAGCTAGGTTATGTAGATATGATAGGTGTACCGGCTACCAAAGGGTGGAGGCAACCTCTTCTGAAAGACTATGTCTCAATCTTCGGGTTGAGTCCAGTGGGGAAAGTGTACAAACCTCTGTAGAGTGTAAAAACTGATCATAATTAGCCGTGTCCACGGTTACGGACAACTTTGAGCAACTGGGCATTATTGTTGTTGGATGGTCTTGACAGATAATTCACCTTAATAAGAATTTGAGTGGGAACTTTTAATAAAGTGGTGGTTGGAATTGGTGTAGCCCGATTCAACCATACTTAGGACTAGCAAGATAAATTAAAATTTGATTAGTTGTAGTATGTGAGGGAAAAATCAGCTTTCTGCAAAATAAAACCATAAGCCTTTCCTTTGTCTTATCCTTCATGTAGATGTAGGTCTATTATATATATTTTTTCGTGTGACTTGCCGTACAAATCAGATGTACTGACCCGTTGTCGGGCTCTAACCTTCGGTGTTGCAGGATTGTATACGACGAGTAAGTGATGCGATGTAGGGTTACGATGTCTATACTCAACTTGCCGGTGGAGTTGATGGACGCCACGAAGCTTTTATTGTTTTTCCGCTGTATTCTATTTGTAAGCTAGCCTTGAGCTATGCAGGTATGCTATATTGTAATACTGGATCTTCGATGTAATATATATGACATGTGGTTTATTCTTGATATTACATCATGTACTGTGTGTGCTAGCTATTGATCCAGGGACTAGCACAGAATGCACAGAGACTTGGATTCTTAGCGAATCGGGTCGTTACAGATGGTATCAGAGCCCATGTTGACTATAGGTCGTGACCCTAGAAAATGGATAGGAAAAGCCATAGGAACAAAATTATTTTATCACTCTTTGATTACTTACTCTCTCAGTATCTCTCATCTATTATTCATTTTCTAAACTCCTTGTCTTGTTTTAATGGAAAGACCCCTCTGAGTTGCTTAGGCCCCTGAAGATATGTATTAGAGAAGTACATCATCAACCTCGTGGATCAATTGAAGTTACAGCTGCCAGAATTAGGAGGAGTATCCTATGGATTTAATGAGGATTAGTTTTTACACTACGAGAGGATCTTCAAGATCAGCTTAGATGATAAGGATGAAGCATTAGATTCAGACCACCAATTTTAGGTGAAGTTAGTTAAACGAATTGTGCGTAGTATGATGACATCGTATGTCTTGCACATATGACCTTACTCTAGGAACGGTTTGTGTGGTTTGATTTTTGCGTTTGAGTGATTGTTGTTACGTGTTTTTGTTTGCAAGTAGGTGTTGCCTTATTCTTGTCTGTGTGCTTATGCTTGGTGCTACCTTTAGGTTTATTTTCCTGTCTGTATCCTAGTTGCCCCTACCCTTGTCGTTTGGGCTCAATAGATGGAGTATGAAGTAGGACTCACCTTTTCTGCGACGATGACTAGACCGAAGGTGGAGCAATGGATTCGTAGTATGGAGGAGCACATGAAGATAAACAAGGTTGGAAGTGAGGACACGGTCCCCTATGCAGTTAAGTACTTGGTAGAAGAGGCTGTTACTTGGTGGAGAATGCACCAAGCGATTGACGAATCACGAAGGAAGATTACCTGGAAGGAATTTACAAGGATTTTGTTGTGATCCCGCCTCGTCACCCCAACGAAAAGGACGGTAAACCTTAAGAAGCCCCGTGCCTGCAAAATTGGTGGAGAAGTCGGACACTCCTATGAAGGACACCAAGATGGATGTCCCTATTGTGAGGAAATTCACTTGGGTGAAGAATGTCCCACTGCTCAAGTCACATGTTTTGTGTGCGAAGGAAATAATCATTACCCCGCTCAGTGTCAATTTTTCATCATGACACAACAAGTATCTCAGCATCAAAAAGAAGGAATGGAGAAAATTATCCAAGAATTCATGGAAGCACCCGTGAGGAAGGAAAAGAAGGACATTAGCGAAATTCAGTGTTTTCGGTGCAGGAACATGGGACACTACAGCAACATGTGTCCAGGATTGAAGGGACAGAAGAAGATGTGACCGCGGAAGCAAGGATGCTGACTCGAAGAGCTTATGTTTGGCAATTGGAGGACAGACGTTCGTAGGTGTACACTAAGTGTACGATGTTACCTTTTAATGTTAACTGGAGATGTGGATCGTGTTGGGGTTCGGAGCAGAAAACACAATTTTTTCTAACTAGCGTTCCCATAACCCAAGATCTAGCTAGCCGTATTACCGTAACGGAAAGTAGTGCGGAAATAACATACCTCGGGGTGTAGTCCGTTGCGCGGGAAACGTTCCCGCAAACGTGGTTGATGTAGCCGATCAAGTTTCACAGCCCACTGGCTGTGTTGAGCACACGGATGGGTGTAGTGCCACATGTGCAGCACCTCGTAGTACTCGCACACATACGAGACTCGATGACGACCTCCGTTCTCCGATCCAGCGGAGGTGGCGGAAGCAGACCTCCGGACGGAGCTTCGGCAGCACGACGGCCTCCGATTCTAGCAGAGAAGCCTCAATTCCACTATAGACTCACACTAGGGAGTCCACCGTGAAAGAGACAAGGGAGGGGAGAAGACCGGAGAAAACCGATCTCAATTCGGAGTAATATTTATTTTCTCACGAATTTCTGTGTATTAAATATGTGCACCCTGCCCATCTATATATAGGCAGGGGGGAGGGAGTCAACCCCTCTCCCTTAGCAATGAGGGACTAAAGTCTCTTTGCTAAGGGGGGGTTGGCCGGCCAAGGGGGGGGAGGGGGCGCACCCCTCATGGGCCCTAGGGCCCATGGCGCCTCCCCCCTCTTTTTCTTTTTCTTTTCCCTTTTATTTTCCCTAATGGGCCTTTTTCTCCACTAAGGCCCATTGCACATATTAATTAGAAATAAAATGATTTTAATTATTAATTCAATTAATTAATAACTAAAACATAATATTCCATCTCCCGGTGCTCTGGAACACTTTCCGGTTCACTCCGAACTTGTTTCGGTTCAACACGGTACTTCTCCGATATTGTTTCCTTTATTCTCTGGTTACTCCGATGGTTCCGAAAAGGTCTCCGATTTCATCGAGCCCTTAAGTGTGTTACCCTACGGTCCGAGAACACTCCAGTCATGACCGAGCAGAGGCTACAGTCAATGATCATCAGCGGGACCTGGATGCCCATAATGACCCCTGTGCATTCCGGATATCAAACACCGATTGGACCTTACGCCGTATAGCATTCCCTTTGTCAGCGATACTGGATTGTTCCGAGATTCGATCAATGACATCCTATGTCTGGTTCAACCTTGTTCCGAACTAATCCTCATTCACTCGTTCCCGTGATATTCATCCCCGTGACCTAGTCACACGTTGCAGCTTTATGGATGGAATCTCACCGAGTGGGCCCCGAGTATCTATCCATTATATGGATTGACAAATCCCGCTCTTGTAACATGTAACACCCTCAGTTGTCTGTAACAGTAATCACTTTTACTGTGGACTAATCACTGTTGCTAATCACTATGCAAACCATGCCATGACCCACTTTGCTTTTGATCATATTCAGAAATGCCTTTCGGTTGCTATGAAAAATATGTTGCAATTAAACTTTGCCCTAAAATCATGGGACCACTTTTATAAAATCATTAATAATCATTGGGTCATGTCCATGTGATTATGGTATTTTATTTTTCCACTGGAAAAATTCAAACAATTCAAACACCAGCCCAAACAGCACCAATTGCCGTTTGGATATTTAAAAGAAATATTAAATATATTTCTTTTGACCCCAAACTTTTTGGAGCACTCCAATATGGTGTAACAATATTAATAGAATAGGTTACAAATTTTACAAAAATGGAAATGGCAATAAAATAAATGCTAACAGAAAGGAGAAAACATAAAAGAAAAAGGAAAGGGAAACAACTAACCTACGCCCTGGGCACAAGGCCCACCACGGGCCCAACCCTCTCCCTCCCCTGTCTCTCCCCTGTTCCCCTACCCCCACCACGTCGACGGCGACAGTGCCGCCAAGACACTGCCTGGCCGACCCCTCCTACTCACCTGCTCCCCTCACCCTGGTCGTCGTGGACACGATAAGGACTCCCCTCCGGAATTTGTGGATCGGGCCAACCTCTCCATTTCACCCCCCCCCCTCGCTCCGTTCGGTTCCACCTTGCCCGTGCTCCGGCTGTGGCCGTGCCGCCGGCGTCCGCGCGACCAACGGCGGCACCGAGCTCCACCGGCGTGTCCTACGCCTTTCCCTCCAATGTCCTCTTCACCTCAAGCTAGCAATCGCCACCAGGATGCTCTGCACACGGTGAATAAGGCTCATCTTCAAGCTCGGCCGCCGCCTCGATTTCTCGGATTTCGTCGCCGCCGTCGGGCCAACGGCCCCCTCGAGCTCCTCTTTCGGACCACTGTGAGCGCACGAGTCGAACGCCCCATCTTCCCCTTTGTTTCGCACGCTAGGTCGCCGTCCTCGCGAAGCCGTGCTTCGTCCGCTGTGGCCGCCATGGCCGGGCCTCCGCGTCGGCGGGCCATGGTCGCGCCCCGCGCGCGCCCCTGCCTCGCTAGGCCGTGCCTCGCTCACACGCCTAGCTACACATGGCCACGCCCCCACTACGCGCCCCTCCCCGCTGTGGCCCCTTCCCCCGTCGTGCTCCGGCCACTGCCAAGCCGCCATCGCCAGCGTGGGCTTGAGCTCGGCCAGGTCCCGTGAGCCCCATGCCCTGGGCTCCCCACCCCTGCGCGCCTCTGGCCACTCACGCCCTCCCCTTGCCTCGCCGCTCGCCTTCGCCGAACTGGAGCGGTCGGCCTCCCCTATCACTGCTCGCCGGCGAGCACGGGGTTAGAACTGGGATAATCCCTGCTTAAGCCTAATCCCCCTGTTAACAAAATCATATAAGAAATAAACCCCCACCCCCTCCCCCACTGACGTGTGGGCCCACAGGGATTAAAACCCCCCTAAGTGTATGACAGAGGGACCCCACCATTGTTTAGTTAAATAAATTGTTTTAGAGATAATTAGTGTATGACATGTGGGCCCTCTGATATTTTAGATTAAATAAAAAGAATTAGTAAAATGTGAGGCTGACATGTGGAGCCCACCTGTCAGCACTGTTGTGGATAAGGTTCTGGATAAGGTTGGATTTTAATAATAAAATAAATTCAAAAAATTGATTTAAATGATTTAAATATTAGAAATTCAATATCTTTTAAACCGTAACTCCGATGAAAATAATTTGTATATCAAAATTGATCAGAAAAATACAACAAATACGAATACGCTATCCGTATGTCTATCACACCCCTCTAACACAAAGAACATCGAACCGTCCCCCTCCGGACCGACTGTCCGATAAATTGTCCGGTACTGCTAAAGTACCCGGATGAATTTATTTCGAACACGAAAGTTGTTCGGAATAGATCAACTAGCACAGATACACCCCCTTATGTTTTTCCGGTACCCACGACACCTCCGGCTTGATCCTTCCCCCTCCGGACACCTTGTCCGATAATCACCCGGAGCTGGCAGTTCATCCCCGGATGAATTTCCGTTCCGAGCAACGTGCATTGCACTGCGTTAGAACATCGTTAACATTTCATCCGTCTTGTCATGCATCTGTTTGTATATGCTTGCTGTGTATTTACTGTTTCTTCCCCCCTTAATCTCCGGTAGATCCCGCTGCTGCCGTTGACTACACCGCTGCTGAGTACGACTACTTCGTCGACGACCCTACTACTACCGTCGAGCTTCCAGGCAAGCAGAGCCATTCTCTTCCCCAGATATCGCCTATCTTTCCGTACATTTCTTGCACTAGGCATTGTTAATTCTGCTGCTACGTTACAATCCTATTCAATTGCATAGCCTGTTTTTGTCGCCCCTTGATGTACCTCTTTTATCTTATGCTGCCTATTATTATTATGCATTATTCAGCAGTGAGCCCTGCGCATTGTTAGCTAGGATTAGATAGAGGGTCGTGGTCACTCAAGGGAGTGAACGCGGATACAAATATTATAACTGCACAGATACGGTACAATGTAGACACCGCCTCAGGCCCCCTAGCTCGGCTTTGCCGAGCCACCATCAAGTGTGAGCTATCAAGGAGTAATACTTGTACTCCACTCGTTGCTGACTCTATATAGCCGCTCTAGGTACTTGAGCAACGGTTGTCCCTCACGTAAGAAGTCGGGCGACCCAACGGTGCCCGCGAGAGGTATTGCGACAGGACGACAGGGAGGGCACGACCAGTGTACCGGTGTGCTTGGCCCCTGATCGTTGGCCGCGAGAGTTACCAAACCACGAAAGTCGAGCTCCTTCAGGAGCACACGCGAGACAAGGTAAGGAGACAGTTCACCTTGTTGGTAACCGCAGTGACTTGGTGGGACGACAGGGCAGGCACCGATGTACTGGTGGTCCTGGCTGCTGCCGTTGTCCGCGGGTCAGTTAAGTCGAGGCAACGATAACGGTTGTCACGCAGGTTAATTAAAATGCTAAATGGTTCAGTGAATGTCTTGAGTTGGCTATATGCCATGTACGCACTACCTACCCTAGGGAATTACGAGTTATGGGCTCCTTTGCTTCGTAGTGTTGTCCGAGGACTCTTCAGACGTCAGCAGTACTGCGGGCTGATTGCCGGGAAGTGGTGTTGTCTTATTTGCTCGCGCGTTGGTGTCTTATTTGGATTTGCTTTAACTTCACCGGCCAGCCACGCACCGTGCAGGAGTACGTTCGGGTTGGGGTCCAAGGCTCGGCGTACTTAGGATTTAGACCGGCGGATGGCCTCTCTGTTGAGTTTGAAAGATGGGCTATGAAGTGTCGGATAGCCTCGGTGGAGCGTTCCCTAACAAGGTTCCCGCCACCCTGGAGATCCGTGCGTGTAGCGTAACACAAGTGCACCCCTGCAGGGAAGATTAATCTATTCGAATAGCCGTGTCCACGGTAACAGGACGCTTTATGCTGAAGCTGGATCCTACCACTACAACTAATGTTATTAAACTGTATGGTTCCGGGTTTTCTTCCTCGCGGGGATGTCGAGGAGGTGAACTCGGAGGCATTGCTAATTATTACAACTTATTATTATACAATGTTGCAGCAACTTCTGCTGCATTGTTACTTTATGCTTTATATAAACTGTTGGCTGATTCTTACCTCATGCTGCAAGACATCGTCGGAAGATGCTAGTCTTCGATAGGCCTAGCTTCTTACCCTTGTTCTGGATTTCTGTCTTTCAGTCCACTAAATACAGCCTCTTCTTTCCGTTGATACAATGCATAATGCTTAGTAGCGGACGTAAGACTCGCGGGTATACTAGATACTCACCTGCTTTATTTCCTTTACTGTTTTGCCTGATCGGCCGCTGCAGCCGACGTTGGAGCCCAGGAGTAGGAGTACCCCGGAGACGCCTACTACGACGTCGAGTTCCCCGTTGACCAGGAGTAGTTCGGTGGATCCCAGGCAGGAGGCCTCGCCTTTTCGATCTGTATCTCTGATGTGATTTGTGCTAGCCTTCTTAAGGCAAAACTTGACTAACTATGTCTGTACTCAGATATTATGGCTTGTATGACTTATGTATTCGGATCCTCGTAATCCTTGGTATTGTAAAATATTTTTTTATCCTTTTGTGTTTAGTGTTGTGCTGTGATATTCTCACCGTGGCACCCTAATCTCAGTCGTGTACCCTGCGTGTATGATTAATGTACACGGATTGATTTTGGGGGCGTCACATAACAATACTCCTCAACATATCTCCACGGAATACCTAAGATACAACCATTATGACCCGCATATTTCAGTCAGGTGGTGGGATGTAAGTCAAAGCATCCGGGAAGATAGTGATTATGCACGTACTCACGGTCAAAGGAACGGTCTACCACGTTCTGTAATTACAACACTGAACCTTCATAAGATTTGATCATGCTGTAATGCTTACTTTGGGTAATGTTCATCACGTCACTTAACCAGTGAGGTGACCTCATAGTCAAGAGACTTAATTGTCCATGATCGCGAAACCACGACCATCATGTTGACCATGAACTAGTTATCGATGTAGAGGCTAACTAGGAACTCTGGGGGTTTCTATACCACACCTGTATCATTGTTTCACTGACACAGTTCTAGCACGGTATGAAACTGGTTATGAACTTGCTTAGATATATTGGAATAATCATATATTATTTGCCTCTAGAGCATATATCCAACAGATCGATGCATGTTTTGCTGTGGTTGACTAGATGCTTTATGTCATGATTGTTTTGTCAAGTTTTGTCTTGTACCTGTGGCCCTGATATGTATTTGATTGATGTCGTATGTTGTCCTTTGTGTTTCTTCTATGCGAGTAGAATAAGTTCACGTTACATTAGACCCTCATCTATTTAGTATGCTTCAAGACTAAAGGAGGCACAACCACAAGAAGAATGAGTTCACAAGTGACTCGACGATACGAAGATTTCTTCGACAATTCAAAACTGAAGCTACCATCATTGAAGACTTGAACACCTGGAAGATTCAACGTTTCTACCGTTAGATCGTTTTTGTGAGCTGTCATTTCTTGTTTTACCGATAGCTACACACCAAAACTTATTTTCAAACTAGTGTGATGTTTGTATGGGTATCTCTCCCTATCTCTCTCTACCTCGCGATCTACATTCTATTCCCTCTCATCCTGAAGGAGTTACTACAATGGATGCTAATGTCAAGATTGGAAAAAAGATGATGCAACCAATACCAAGTTCAAAGTCAACCCCATGTGCCAGGATCTTACAACAAGCAAGCACAATCTTGCTGAAGAAAGAACCCTGGAGCAAGTGGTGGTTCAACAGTACACGTTTTGAAATAGTTTGCGCAAACCTGAGAGTTGTGAGGAAACGATAGATCTTTTGTTTGGCTTGCAGAACTATGGATTTGTCTGAACCCAGTTCATGAATAAGTAGGACTTCTGCAATGCTCGTGAGGATGACCGAGTGTTAGATTGCGAGATTCTCTAAACCATATACAAGGTAATGATTTGGGTGCGGAATGGATTGGCCCCCATGACGACTACCCTTATTATTCGCTCTTGCTATGCGGGATAGTAAATCTTGAGTGACTTACCTATAGTAGAGAGGCGACGATGTTAAGCCTAAACCATAGTATGGTACGATTTGTGACCCCTGTAGGAGATTACCGTTTGTGTTACACAGTGAGTATAGACCAAGACCTTTTGCTGCAGATATCCCGTAGAAGTATTCTTGATGACCACCAAGAGTGTCTCGATAGTTTCTTAGTATTGGCGCCTGACCTGTCAGCCATGAAGGTTCAGTATACGGAAGACTCCTCTTTTTCTAAGGATTCAAAACCTGGTAGGAGGAGGTGAATCTCTTTGAAGGAGGACATCGATGGAGTAAGATTTTGAGGACCACGTCGCTTTCCTTTTAAGGGTGGTAGCACCCGAGCTCATCGGAGGCTCGGTGGACTGTCATGAAGACTCAAACCCAAACATTTTTCTTTCTAGCCTTCTCGAATCTCGAGGACGAGATTCCTTTTAAGGGTGGTAGTGTGTAACATCCCAAAATGCTCCGAATTTTGGAATGTTAATAAAATTAAATAGATAATGATTGTTTGCTTGATGTGTTTGATTTTCTCTGGGATTTAAAACTTTTTGGAGTTTATTGACTATTAAAAAGAGAGGGAATAAATAGACTTTCTCTAATATTCATAATTGGTGTTTTTGGAATTTATTATTTAAAACAAAGCCAACAAAACAAAATGAGAGAAGGTCTATGACTCCTTCAACATATTAAAAGGTTGGAAAATGTTTTAAGTCATTATTGGAATTCTTCTGAATATTACAAACATTTTTTAACTCAAGGAAATTCATTTGAGAGGATATAAAATGACTTATCCCCTTTTTTATAAAGTTGGGAAATATTTAGAATATTACTTTAAAGTTTTTAAAATTTATTATGAGTATTATAAATAACTCTAAATTTACTTTAGGGATTTTATAATGCTAAGAGAGTTTTTATTTCATTAAAATGATTTATTAAATATTTTAAACAAATTTAAAAAAATATTCCAATGGGATATTTTATTTTACCAAATTATTTATTGGTGTGACAATTTTAAAATTTATATTTTATTATTTAGAAATGGTTTGTCAATGCTTTTGACCAAATAAAAATATTTTTAATAATTTTTTGGATTTTATTGATTGATGAAAAGTATTTTATATTTAAATAAAGCATTTAGAAAATGTTTTTTTTAATTTTACTTTTTGGAAAATGTATTCATTAAATAATTTTCTTTGTATTATTTGATGAACTTAGAATTTTATTTCATATTTTTCTGATTTGCGGTTGATTTTATTTTATTGTTTGAAGTTTCGGTTTCAAATAAAAAGAAAACTCAGCCGAGCCGGCCTAGTGCGTTTTTTCCGCCCACGAGCGCAATAGAGCCTGAATCGAACCCGATTATGTTTTTTTTCCTTCTTTTCCCTCTCCTTATAAGTAGAATTTAGAAAATCCTTTTTTCCCTTTTCCCTTTTCTTAAAAAAAGAAACCCTAGTTCCGGGACCAGCGGGCCGCCGCCGGGCCCCGCGTCGCCAGAGTGCGCCCGCGCCGCCTCGGCCTTCGCCGGAACCGCCGCCTCCCGCGCCGCGCCTCCCGTGCCTCGCCGCCCCGGAGCAGCTGCGCCGCCGGCCACCGCGCTCGACGCCCCGGCGTCGCCACTAGCCGTTGCCGCGCCTCACTGGCCTGTCGTGCCGCCACGCCGGAGCCGGAGCAATCCCGTCGCCGGAGCCCGACGCCGCGGCCGCCCTGTGCCTCGTCGCGCCACCCACTGGCCACGCCTGGCGCCGCCGCCCGAGGCCGCGCCCCCTCGCTGGACTTCGCCACCCCTCGCCGGCCTCGCCACCGCTAGCCCCCCCCCGCCGGAACCAAGCCGCCCTCACCGGAAAACGACCTCGCCGGAGCAACTCCGGCCAGATCTGGTCCCAGGGACCCGATCGCTTTTTCTGAAGAAAGTTTAATGGCGGATACGTCCTTTTGGCGGAAAACACCCTGGCGCCGTACGTGCAATATATCCCACACCGTGCGTCGGATTGAGGTGAAACTTTTTCCTACGCGCTCGTGTTGTTCTGTACTTTAGCATAGAATAAACTCTTTAAACTTTTGCACACTTTTGAATTTGAATTTATTTATTTCAAATTCAAATTCAAATTCCGAAGACCGTATCTTTTCAACCGTTGATCCAAACCGAGTGATTCTTTTTGCGTTGGATCACTCGTGTCATGTACTTTATGTCTATAGCATGTGTACATAAAAATTCAAATGTTTCTTGATTTGTTTAAATTCAAATTCAATTCAATTTTGCACTTGCTATGACCTGTGTTGTAGTATTCCGTTTCACGTGATTCTTTTTGCATATCGGATCACTTGAGACATGTTATTGGTAAGATTCACACACTTTTCATGTGGGCATGATATTCACCTTGAATTAACAATATTCATAGTCACAATTACTTACCGATGTTTCTTTATCTGTTTACTCTCTCGAGTTCACGTTCCACCGATCACCTTCGAGCACATCGACACCTTTACCCTTCAAAGCTTTTGTTTTGTTTCTAAAACCTTTGTGATTGTTTCGTTGATCTTTTGTTTTGTCCTTGTGGTGTGATTGATTATTCGAGTTCCTTCGTTTGTGATAGATTTCTCGGAGTGTGACGAGTAGAGTTGAATGGACCATGAGAGCGAAGAACTTCACCGAATGGAAAAGGCAAGTTACACTTTGACCATACCTCAACCTATATTTTGTATTATGCATGTAGCAAATTATCACTCTATGCATGTGTAGGATTATATATTAGTTATGATTTAAACCTAGTAGGTTAGCCATATGTTCTGACCTTGTATTTCATTGTCGCCCTAGGATCGTGGTTGTTATATATTGCTATTGCTTTATAGACGGGGATTGGTTGAGTTATCATTGAGCTATGTGAGAATTAATGACTTGACTAGCAAACTTAAATAGAAATCAGCTCTGGGCGGGCAGGGAATGCATCCTGGGGCTCGTGCCTTGTCTAAGGAGGGACCAGGGGTAAATGCTTCCCGAATGGTTGTTTTGGTGGTGAACCGGGTGCGTCATGGTGACTACCCTCTGAACGCAATGGGCGCCGTCCAGGCTCAAAAAGAACGGACAGACAGTGTGACTAGTAGCTTCCATGTACAACCACTGGCTATATGGGCTCTGGCTTAGATGAGTAAGTTGTGGGGAACCTGGCCCTGGTAGCTAGCTGATGTAGATATGATAGGTGTACCGGCTACCAAAGGGTGGAGGCAACCTCTTCTGAAAGACTATGTCTCAATCTTAGGGTTGAGTCCAGTGGGGAAAGTGTACAAACCTCTGCAGAGTGTAAAAACTGATCATGATTAGCCGTGTCCACGGTTACAGACAACTTTGAGCAACTGGGCATTATTGTTGTTGGATGGTCTTGACAGATAATTCACCTTAATAAGAATTTGAGTGAGAACTTTTAATAAAGGGATGGTTGGAATTGGTGTAGCCCGATTCAACCATACTTAGGACTAGCAAGATAAATTAAAATTTGATTAGTTGTAGTATGTGAGGGAAAAATCAGCTTTCTGCAAAATAAAACCATAAGCCTTTCCTTTGTCTTATCCTTCATGTAGATGTAGGTCTTTTATATATATTTTCGTGTGACTTGCCGTACAAATCAGATGTACTGACCCGTTGTCGGGCTCTAACCTTCGGTGTTGTAGGATTGTATACGACGAGTAAGTGATGCGATGTAGGGTTACGATGTCTATACTCAACTTGCCGGTGGAGTTGATGGAAGCCATGAAGATTTTATTGTTTTTCCGTTGTATTATATTTGTAAGCTAGCCTTGAGCTATGCAGGTATGCTATATTGTAATACTGGATCTTCGATGTAATATATATGAAATGTGGTTTATTCTTGATATTACAGCATGTACTGTGTGTGCTAGCTATTGATCCAGGGACTAGCATAGAATGCACAGAGACTTGGATTCTTAGCAAATCGGGTCGTTACACAATGCCTACACGTGCAGGCCCCACGGTGGGCGCCAACTATCGTGGGAAAGTCACGGCAGATGTCCTCATTAGAGAACTTAGTGTGGGACTTTTGTTGCGAGGTGGTTTTGAGGAGGTGAGTCGGCGAGAACACAAGACACGAGATTGACCCAGGTTTCGGTCCCTCGTATGGTAAAGACCTACTCCTACTTTTCTATTATTGGGTGTCGATTTCTCGAATACAAAGGTGCGAGATCGTTGCCTATGCCTCGAGAAGATCTAAGTTCAGTTTGTTTGGTCCAAGGGGGGTGGCTTATATTGCTAACGGGTCCCTTGTTTACATGAATCCGGCTTTCATACGAGATAGAGTCCTAGTCTAGTTCTACAATATAATTTCCTTATTATACAAGGTAAGTCTATTTCCTTCTATGGTCTTCTAGCTTCGTGATGACACGTCCTGGACCAAGCCGAGTCTCCTTCTGGGCCTTCTCCTTATGAGTTAGCCTGGTTCCTATGTATGCCGTGTTATGGTGCTGGGCCATCCCCCTAACAATGCCCCCATGCACCCCAAGAAATATCCAAGGAGACTCAAGCGTCTAAGCTTGGGGATGCCCCCGTGCATCCCCTTCTCCATCAACAATCATCAGTTCGTCCTTCTCCATGCTGTATTTTTATCCCTTCATATGTTATGTGCTAAACTTGGAGCGTCTTGCTCTTTACTTTTTAGTTTGTTTAGTTTTGCTTGTTGTTCATAACAAGTTGGATCCCATCCTTCATTGTTTGGGAGAGAAACACGCTCCACTCCACCTTAGAACACAACATAGGTTTTCATGCTTATCTTTTTGTGTGTTCTTTATCTTTTCATAGATGTTGTCATGCTTAGCTCTTAGTTTTCATGCTTATCTTTTTAAGAGATTTTATTTAGGTTGATTTAGGAACTCTCTTGAGTTTTCATGATTATCTTGTTTAGAGAGTTGGCTTGTTGCACTGAGTTGTGTGTCTTGCATGAGTAGGTAATTAAGGTTGCCATTACAAGTGTAGTAGTAACTTGCAATAGTTTTGAGGTATTGATTTGAGTAATGTTTGGACTTTTGGTGCCAAGAGCTTGAGCCTATTAGTGATAGGTGTCGTATTTTGGGCAATCCGTTCTTATTTTCGAAAACTAGAAAAATTAGTTGAGAACTCTAGCTACTAGATGGATCGCTAACCTCTGGAAGGGTTGGAATATATAGAGTACCCTCACGTACCATGGGTCGAGGATGCGCAAGGATAACCAAACCCCCATACACTCCTCCTCGGGGTACTTGTCTCTTTATGAACCTCCTAATTAGATAGAGAGCTACCGATAATAAGTGCATGAGTTCTTTGGACTAATGCGAGTATTTGATTGTTGGCACATCATCCTTCCATATTTTGCTAGCCTCTTCGGTACCGTGCATTGCCCATTCTCATCTTGAGAGTTGGTGCATACATCGCCGGTGCATCCAAACCCTTGGCATGATACGCTCTGTCATCATAAACCTCCTTATATCTTCCTCAAAACAGCCACCATACCTACCTATCAAGGCATTTCCATAGACTTTCCGAGATACATTTCCATGCAACATCCATCATCTCATGACTTGATCTTCATGTCATACGTGCTTTTTCTTGATCGAGGAGCCGCATGCTAGTTGGGCTTTTCCCTTATTATTGCTACATGACGTGCTAGTATCATTGCATATCCTGCTATGCTGGTAGAGGCATACATTTGCATACATCATGATAGTTTTCATCTTTCTTTATGTTGAGTACTTCTTGTAAAGTGTGAAGATCTTCTATATTCTTGTAAAATATAGAGTGTTTCCCTTAAGTGAGGAAAATATCCCAAAGAGAACAAAATTAAAAGATCCCAAAGAGGACAAATGAGAGATAAACATAAAGAGCAAATGAGGCCAGAAAAATACAAAAAAGAGAAAAAGAGAAAAAGAAATAAAAAGACAGAAGGGGGTAACACTACTATTCCTTTGAAAGATCCACACTCGTACTCCATTGTCAAATTTGTACTCCATAGAGATTATCATTCATGCATAACTATGTGGGGACCCTTACACTATAGAACTTGGCTTGCATATTCCAAACATGAGCCTCCTCAAATGAGCTCTAGGTCTTCATGAGAAAGCAAGTTGGATGCACCCCCACTAGTTCCATTGGAGAGCATACCTTAGCTCATATATGCATATGTTGCATGGCAATCCCTACTCCTCACATCATATCTATCATTTGGCTTTCTCTCGCCTATGATTGTCCTCATTGATGTGAGCCTTTCACACCCTTTTTGTCTTCCTTCCCCATCATTTATCTCTTTTCCATCCTAAGTTCCAGCGTATCTTGATTGTGCTCATCCATTGCATGAGTGCTCAAAGTCGAAAGGGAGAGCACTAGTTTGACTTGTACATGACTAGTGGTCTGGGGATGAGTCAAAATAACATCCCAAAGGAGACCAATTGTGAATTTTTAGTAGATTGAGTTGTCAATTAAACTATATAGTATTTTTTATTCTCTAAACCAATCTCCCACTTCTTGCACGCGAACACCATTTGGGGACATTCGTGTCACGGACAGCAAGAGCTCTTGCACCTTTATGTTCATACTTTGCTAGTTTCAATACTAGATATAGACTCTTGCTTGTTATTATCTTGACTTGAATTGCGCATCCTACTTGCTTTACTTTGAAGTTCTTATATGTGTGTTAGCATGTCACCACAGAAATTATCTGTGTTATCATTTACTGATACGTCTCAAACGTATCTACTTTTCCAAACACTTTTGCTATTGTTTTGGCCTCATTCTTGCATGATTTGGACGAAACTAACCCGGACTGACGCTGTTTTCAGCAAAGTTGCCTATATGGTTTTCTTATGTGCAGGAATATGGATTTTTAGGTGTCTCAGAAAATTCCAGAAAAAATCACAGAAAATCCACGCACCCGGAGGGACCCTGAGCCAGAAGTGGGACCAGAGGGCAACCGGGGGGGCCTAGGCGCCCTGCTGGCGCGGCCCCACCCCTGGTCGCGCCGGGAGGCCGCCTGGGTGGGTCCTCCCCCCTCTGGTGTCCTACCAAGACCCCTATTTATTCTCGTCACGAGAAAACCACAGAATAGAAGTCGTTTTCCCAGTTTCCGTCGCGGAGCCGCCGCCACCCTCTGTTCTTCTCCGAGAGGGCTAATCTGGAGGTTGTTTCGGCCTCCGGTGAGGGGAGATCATCACCATCGTCATCATCATCGCCACTCCATCATCCCTCCATGAATTCTCCTTTTATGCGTGAGTAATTACCTGTTGTATGCAAAGGGTATGGTAGGGATTGGATGAGTTAGATCATGTAATAGTTCGTCAGATTGTTGGGGGCATGTTGCCTATCATCTACTTTGGTGTTTATCATCTTTCCTACAACTTTTTTCTCTTAATACTTGTCACTCTGGTCCCGAGTGCCATGTTTTCAGATCTGAACCACTTTTATTTTCATGAGTATATTTATGTTCTTGATCCTATCTATGAGTTGTATGCACCTATTATGGTCCGGAACCAGCGATCCCAAAGGTTACAGCTTGGGACACCAAAGGGGATCGCCTATAATTTGAGGACTTCATGTATCCATTGAGTGTTAATGCTTTGTTCCGGTGCTCTTTGACAGGAGCACCTTAATTTCCATAAGTTCATTTTGTCCCCGTTCGTAGAGGGATGGTAGGACAAAATATGGTGTGCATGTTTTTATTGCAAGCACATACAACTACCTACGGGATGCATGCCTAATGTCTGATATTTGCCTAGATGATCCTTGTTTTTCCGTGTGCCTTTCCCCGTGTTAAAATCTATTACATGTTCACTCTCATCCAAGCAGTGCCCACCATCCATCTCCCTAGCCTACAGTGTTTCATTCCTTCTGGTTATTACTAGTTTACTTTTGTTGTTTACTTTCGCCGTTGCCACCATCACTTCCATATCACCGTTGCTATTAATATTTTGTTGCAAGCAAGTATATTTCAGGTGCGGTTGAATTGACAACTCAACAGTAAAAGCTTATAAATATTCTTTGGCTCCCCTTGTGTCAAATCAATAAATTGGGTTATCTTACCCCCGAAGACTATCTCGATCCCCTATAGTTAAGGGTCATCATTTACCTACTCGAGGACGATCATGAATTAAGCTTGGGGATGTTGATACGTCCCAAACGTATCAATATTTCTGCTTGTTCCATGCTCTTTTAGTTGACATTAATATGTGTTTTGCTACACTTTTATATCTTTTTACACATATTTGGACTAACCTACTAACTCAATGCACCCAGTGCCAGTTTCTGTATGCTGATGTATGTAAGTTGCAGGTTTTACCCATATTTACAGAGCTCCAAAAATTCCAAAAAAACAGATAAAAAATCAGCATACAGGAAGCTTCCAGATTCACCGGAGGAGAGCTGGAGGGGGACCAGCCCCCTCCCAGGCGGCTAGGTGGCGCCGCCCACTTCCTGGCCGTGCCACCAGGGCGCCTGGGAGGTGGGGACACCCCCTGGTGCCCCTCTTCAGCCTATTTTTACACATCGCTCCAAAACCCTCAGAGAGACCCCCGCATCATGAATTTCCTCTCTGTTCCGCCGCCGCCGCGCTTCCAAGATCGGGAGCACCAAAAGACCTCTTCCCGGCATCCTGCTGGAGGGAGGATTGACCTCCGGGAGCTTCTCCAACACCATGGACGCTTCTGGATGTGCCGTGAGTAGTCCCCCTTGGACCATGGGTCCATGACCAGTAGCTATGTGATGTCTTCTCTCCAATCTTGTGCTTCAATTCTTAGCCCTTGTGAGCTGCCCTACATGATCAAGACATCTATGTAATTTTCCTGTTGTTGCTATGCTGTGTTTGCTGGGATCCGATGGATTATGAGATTATGTTCAGATTGTGATGAGTTATATATTTGGTTTACCTTTTATATTTTGTTCTTTAGTAATTCTTGCATGTTCTCCGTTACTTTTTATTGCTTTGTCCAAGTAGTAGATAGTAACTCCAAGAGGGAGCGTTTATGCATGATTGTGGGTTCATGCCCCCCGATGTCTAGCTTGAGTGACAAAAACATGAGACTAGGGGATGTGATGTTGCCACCAGGGAGAAAACAACGGTGCTTGTAACCACGGTTGCAAGGATTGTTTACCTTACACAAAGTTTGTTAATGCAGTTGTCTGTTGCTTTGAGTTTATACTTTGGGTGGGGCTCGCAACTTAATACCAGCGAGATGTTCTGGATAGATATCTCAAGGTGGATGATTAATGAGTGGATGCAGATGGATTTCGGTCTACTTGTCTTGGCGTACTGCCCATACTTTTGAGCCTCTAGCTTTCTAGTAGCATAATTAGCATTGCGGTGCGTTTATGATTCTGTCAATTTCCCAGCTGCAATTAGTTTACCTAGCTTAGCTATTTTATCGTCTTTTGGGAGAGAGACATCACTAGTGAACATCATGGGACCCCGGTCCATATTTCCACCACTTTTTACACCTCCACTTTATTTACTACTTTTACTTTCCGTTGCAATTATCACTACTATCTACCCTTGTGTTTAATCCTTTGTAAACAACAAGGCCGGAGAGATTGACAACCTCTCTGTACTCGTTGGGAGCAAAGCTATCTGTTGTGTGTGCAGGTCCAGGTAAAGCAAGTGATTATCTTCAAACGACACCTCACTTGCCGCACCACCTACTTGTCGTCCTCGGAGTCCCACGAGAGACATAAACCTTGGTATCTTTGCCAAGGTAAATTTGCTGCTAGGCTACATCCAACCTTCCACTTGGGGTTTCCAACGAGGAGCACTATCCTGCGCCAACAAAAGACCAAAGCGGAAAATCATCTTTATCAAGTATGGGTGATGGACCTGCATGCGCGAAATGATGTTCGGGAAGTGGTAAAGAAGAAAAACTCAAATGAGGGCGAACGGCGGCGTGAACATCCGATCCATTCCCGATGAGAGGTATGAAGGGATCTCACTACTACCATGATCACGAGATCGGGAGATGACATCTCCCTCGCCCAACTTTGGAACATTGGGTGTGACGGTGGTGGTAGCCGTTTGGAGACTACCGGACATTAGAAAGCATATCCTTCATCTCTTTCATGTGAGCTTTCATGGAGGGCATTCCTTCATTATATTCATGTCGAGAAATAGATGATGAGTCATCCTTCGCGAACGCGTGCGTGAAGCCCTTGGTACCCTCTTCCCTTTCCAAAGAGGGATCTATTGGTTTATCCCCTAGACACTCAAGATCCACCGGCTTATCCCCTTGTGACATTATCTTAAGGCGGTAAAGCCCTTAAAAAGAGACGAGGCTCTGATACCAATTGAAAGGACCGGAATGTCGACTAGAGGGGGTGAATAGGAGACTAACAATTTTTAAGCTTTTATTGACAAATTAAGGCTCAACAAATAAAGTAGGTTGTCTAGATGTGCAACTAGGTGGGCAACCTGTATGACAAGGAATGCAAACCTATATGAGCAAGCACAAGATGCAATGAGAATTAAGATAACACAAAGTAAAGGTAAATAACCGGTAAAGGAAACACAGGAGACAAGGATATGTTTACCGAAGTTCCTTCTCTTGCGAGAAGTATGTCTCTGTTTGGAGAGGGTGTGGAACACAATGCTCACATGAAGCCAATGAGGGACACCCTATTCTCCTCACGCTCTTGCCAATGCAAGATACCGTGAACCCACTAACGGTGCCTTGGAGGCGCACACGAAACCTTTACAACAAGTGTGGGGCTTCTCCACAACAAGCCAGAGTCTCCCACCAACACCACGAAGCTTCACCACAGTGGAATGTGGCTCCGAGGTGGCCTCAAGCTCTCGAAGGCTCCAAACCTCAAGAGTAACAAGATCCAATACAATATGGATGTGGAACAAACTTTCCTTTGAATGGGAGTGTAGACCTAGGTCTCCTCCCTCGATCCCTAGCAACTCAACAAGTTTGGGTGGCTAGAAATGGGCATTGGCACGATGAAGCTTTTGGGCGTCAATGGAGAGAGAGCGTAGCAAGAGGTAGGTAGCAAGGAGGAAGAAGACCTCCTTTTATACCCCCTCCCTAATCCAACCATTATGCAAAGAAAAAGCACATGTCGGTACAACCGGCCTGCACCCCCAGTACAACAGGTCCAACTGAGCACACCACAATTCTTCCGAACCCTAGCCAGCGGCAGGAAGTGCAGAGAGGTACAACCACTACTAGCACCGGTGGTACATGATTTACCGGAACAACCGCGCTGCCATCGATCCGCTACCGTCCCAGGCCAGAGGAAAAATGGGCCTTCCCCGGTGGTTGGTCCGGTAGGGGGCTGGTACAATCGTTCCCCCAAAACCTAGCTGGTGGCGGGGAGGGCGCGCGGTACAACCACTCCTGGCACTGGTAGTACCGGATTTACCGGAACAACCGCGCTTCCACCGCCCTGCTACCGTCCCAGGTTAGAGGAAAATGGCCCCCAGCCCGATGGTTGCCCGGTACCTAGCCTGATAGTATCGTTCCCTGACAAGAGCGGTCTGAGACAAATTGTTGGATCCTCCTTCTCCATAAACACACCGTGAAGGCTCGGTCTTGACTGATGGAGAGTTAGGCATCTTTCGGTCATCGCATAGGAAACTTAATAGGTACGAGACTCCAACACCTAAAGAAAAAAAGTTGGATACACCATCTTTGAACTTTAGACCCTAGATGTACCCAGAAAGATCTTTGTGTCTTGTTAATAAACCTGACTAGCTCAAGACATAGTTAGACCGGAAATACCGTATTGTAATCAACACCATAACCATAAGATAGCAGATGTCCTTTCAACATTGTGTTGTTTTTCTCCCCCCAGCGACTGCGGCCGCCACCGCGACCGTTTCCTGACCAGGCGCTGCGGTCGATGCACTTCTTGTCGAGGGTGCCGCGGAAGTGCTTCAGGTCTCGACACTCTTTGGTGTTGTGGGAGTGGGACTAGTGGAGATGATAGTAGGGACTTACCCATTCGTCCGCCTCATCGTCGTCGCGCTCACACTTCTGATCGGGCTTGGCGACGAGGACAGTGAGGGGCTTGCGCTTGAATTCCTTGGCTTTGCTCTTGGAGGCCTCGTCCTGGGACTCGTGGAGATCGAGCCTAGGGAGACATCGGCCTTCTTAGGCCTTGCCACATCTATCTGCCATGTTGAACATCTTGGTGACGGAGTCGAGGTCGTTGTTCACGACCATCTTCTCACGCATCCAAGTGTCTCTGACGCCCGCATGAAAAGAAGAAATTACTGCATCATCGGAGACTCGTGGGATCTGATTGTGTACCTCGCTGAACGGCCGTATGAAGTTGCGTAGTGATTCTTCGACGCCTTGGTGTACAACCCGTAGGTCCTTGATAGTGAGGGGCCGCTCGTGCGTGCCCTTGAAATTAGCGATGAAGGCTTGAGCCAGCTCGCTCCAGCTGGAGATGGAGAGCACCGGGAGGTTCATCAGCCACCTGCGGGTGGTGTCTTGCAGTGCCATCGAGAACTAGTTGGCCATGGTCTTCTCATCACCGCCTACCGCGTGTACGACATCGTGTAGAGATGGATGAACTTGGCGGGGTTGGCCTTGCCGTCATACCGGTGGGGCAGATCTGGCCTGAACTTGATGGGCCACAAGGCTTGCCCGAGGTCGTCGGTGTAAGCCGGGAGCCCTTGCAGAGCAAAGTGCCCTTGCTTACCGGCGCATCACGCTGGCGCTCGGTGTTGTGGTCGGCGCGGCGGGGCTGATGCTCGAGGCGCGACACAATTTCACAGCTGTTGCTGGTGATTGTGCGACGCGGTGGTGGATCGGCCCTCGAAGGAACGGGGTCGGACTCACGAGGGCGCCGTTCGGCGCCACCTTCCGCAAACGGTAGTGGTGGCGGTGGCCCATCTTGCTCCACCCGCACATCCGGCCTTGCCGAATGAAACATCGCGGCGTTGATGAAGCGAATGAGGCCAGCGCGCCATTCTTCATGGCCAGCAACATCAACCCGGTACTTCAGGAGCTCTTGCACCATGAGCAAGGCCTCAGCCTGCGAAGGCGTCTGCGAAAGTGATGGAGGAGCGTTCGGTGCGAGGTCGTCTTGTGGCGCCTGTCGCGTGTGAGACTCGTTGGAGGAAGCCCCCTGCACTTCTGCGGCGTCGTCGTTTCTGGCGGGCTCGTTGCGAGCGCATGCGCTGGCGGCGGGGCAGAGTCCCATGCGGCCCCTACCGCATCCTCCGCGGTTAGCTCGGGCTTGGTTGGCGCGCGTCGTGACCATGGAGATGCCGAGATCAGAGACGAAGACGAATCCCCCCTACCTGGCACACCAAATGTTGGAGATATTTGTTTGGAAGGTTATCCCCCAAAACCTTAGTCCGAACACGAGGGGCTTATCTTCGTGATCTCAATGTCGACGAGGGAGATGGCCAGATCTGCATCCGAATCAGACAAGAATACACACAAAAGATGCAAGGAGCTACCCAGGTTCAGGCCACCGTGATGGTGTAACACCCTACTCCTGCATGTCTAGGATTTCTCTAGTGGAGATGATCATGGTGAGCTTACAAGATTGGGGGTTTGGTAATGGCCGTCCTTCTCTACGGTGTCTTGGTTAGCACTTAACTACTATGGCCTTGGTCCTCTTCCTACTCATATGGGGGAAGGGATACCACATGGGGACATCATTGTGGGGACAAAAGTGTCCCCCTATCTTGACTAAAGCTACCTGTCCTTGACAAAGGAGGGGATCAGGCAGTTGAGGCCTTCGATGTCACCTTCATCATGCGTTGGAGCGCTTCAGGAGCCGAAAGGCTTGCTTTGGGAGGATCACGAGGAATTAGTGATGCAGGGCCTCGCGATCCATGTCTTAGAGTAGGTCGCCACCTTCGGGAGTCCATCGGTCTTCGTGAACTTGGTCCTTCCTGAGGAGAAAGGTTTGCCATCTTCAACCTGGCTTTGCTCAGGCCAAGCAACACAGCCCAGGGTACCCCGGTTTACTGTGGGCCGACAGTGGGTGCCGCCATTGTCATCACCGACAAGTCGAATAGGTATTTCACCCTAGCCTGAGGCTGAGCAATCCCATAGACGATGTATATCTATAATCGGAGGTGACGAAGCCAGCACAAGTCGAAACCACCGTGTTGGAAGGGGTTGGTGGCTATATCTATCACAAACGGGTGGCATTACCTTCGGAGCCATGAGCATTGGATCTGGCAAAGGAGGAGGCTTTGAGATGTACAGGGAAGGGCATGCGTCGAAGCAAACCACGTGGGAGTGGGGCGGCGGCGATCAGCAACACCTGCAAGCTAGGACTAGAGGGACACCGATCCGAGTTGTCGTGGCCTTATATACTAGGACATGTCCTTATAGTTATAGTTACCTCTAGCGTACATGTCCGTTGCCCACCATAGATATTTTTGTTACTGCTGAAATCTAGTGTCCGCTAGGGATAAGTCCTTCACCTCCAACAATTCCGGGGCTAATTACCTCTGGCGTATAGGGTTATATCTACGCCAGCGGTATCTGCACTACCTCTGGCGTGCAGTTTTCCTGTATGCCATCGGTAGTTTGCCAAGCTGGCTAGCCCCTCGGAAAGGCGTACCACTGGCGTGCATTATCCTTGTACGCCAGTGACATTGGCTGGGCCACACCATCAGGGAGGGGGAAAAGGGGTTGTGGGGATGGCCGTCGGACCGGGAAGCAGTGCAGAAGCTAGGATGGGCGTGTGGGTGGTGGATCTCGGGGACACGGGGGAAGTGCGGGAGGGACAAATCCGCCCCATCACCACCATCCCGAGGCGCGGCGGGACTTCGTTGGTTGGCACTCCGACGAGGGTGTAGTATTAGCAGGCGGAGGGGAGGCTTCGAGGCGGCGACGACTAGGATTTCCCCCGTGTCGCCAAAGGAGGGCGACCGTAACTATGATTGTGTTTGAGTAATGCAAGTGTTTACCCGCAAAAATAGTTTAATGCATGGATAACAAACTATTAATACATATAAATCAGGTGATATGAAAATTTTATAAGTATGATAATCGAGATATTGAACAATAAAACATGGGCAACAAGAGAAGAACACTTCTTGTGAGATATGAAGAAGATTTTTTTACTTAATTTTTGTTGATTCATATTTATTGCACTCAACCATATATGATCCCTGTTGTTATGAATAGATCTTTTTTATGACTGTTCGTTGGATATGCAATCAATCTTTGAAGTGCGTTCATATATCGATTCCATAGGAATACATCATCCCATCAATTAATCTCGATCCTCTCGACTCGATTATTCTACGTTAAGATCGATAAAAAATCTTAACATAGATATGTATCACATGTGAATTTGCACCTAATTTCACGCTTTAGTTTATTATTCAGATTAGTTTGGTTGCCGTGATCCCAAAGTTAGGTTGTAAACGTGTCCAATCCATCGTGTGTTTTTTTCTATAAAAAGCTCGCCCCTTTAAAATACCATGCATCTATTATTTTAGTTTGTTTTTATTTGTTGTGACAAAATAGTTGTCGAGCAGGCTTGAATAGTAAATATTAATCATGGATATATCCTGTAATTATTTCCTAGATATACCAAAACATGATCTGCATTCACATTTAGATATGTTCAAACTATAAAACGATATAAAAGGGGGTAGAGATTCAAATCACAGAACCCCAGTCTCCCTCTTCTCTCTCTCTCTCCTCGGCTCCCCTCGAAACCCAGCCAGCCTTACAGGTAGCGGCCCACCATCCCGAGGAATGGATCCCATCCTCGTTTCACTGGGCAGTACTGCAGGGGAGCTCGATCCCGTTTCTAACCCCACTGAAACCGTGACAACTACCACTACAACCACCAGTCCCCAGCCGCAAACGGCCACCGATATCTCCTTCAACTCGCTTACCACCGACACCGAGTCTCTGGGCGCCGCCGCCACCGAGGTGGACGATGACGCGGACAGTGGAGCGCCCGGCTCGCCTTCCCCGCCCCGACCGCCGCCGAGCATCAATTCGCGCCGCTGTCCTATCAAGGCCGGCTGCTTCCGGAGGCTGAGAGCCTACGCCAAACTCCGCGAGGCCGAGGCGGCGCTCCTCCGTGCGTCTAAACCGCCCGCGGCCAAGGTGGAGGACCCCGACATGCCAAACTTCGCAGAAAGAGTCCGCTATTGGAAGCAGTATGTGTAATATGTATACCTTGCCCGGCTCTCCTCTCTCATCGTTACACACATATTTTGCTCATGAATGTCTGATAGATAGTGGGTAATTTCCAGTCCCAACTTAGTTTTGATTTGGGAGAAGTAGTGGGTAATTTCATGTTTTGTATACCCTAATGGAGATGCTGAGGAGAATCATGATTCCCTTTTTTCCTATATAATAACTGTATTTTGATTTGATTGCCATGCTAGGGCTGTTTGAAGAGTAGGGATGTCTGCAATTGCAATTGGGACATTTGATTTACTATTTGCTGCATTATGCTATGTTTCTAATGCTGATGGCATCTCCGTCAGTGTGTAGCCTAGGGTTCCGGAGTATTACGTTAGCTCAAACTGTTAAATAAATATTTGCGAGTTATGTCCTTACTCCTGTGAACCGGATTATTGATATCCTAAGTATATTGATGAGGCGTTAAGTTTTTCCTTTCTGTTGGTTATCTTGAAATCTATCCTAGGAATCACATAAGATGTTCAATCTTAGAGATTTATGGCATTACCATAATGAACCTGATTTGTGGGAGAATCGTACGGCTCCAATGCCAACGTTATCTTGATCTAGCCAGAGAAATCGAAGATTCACTATAAGTAGCCTTTTTGTGCTCACCCTCTCTTCATGTTCATGGTGTTGCCTCTCTTCTGTATTAATCTTACCTTCTGCGTATCTTTTTTTCTTTCTATCTAGCAATTTTGCCTTTCCGAGTCTGAAACTTTTGTGATCACCTCCAACAGGAAACTAACAGGTAAGAAGTCCAGTCCGGCTAATCCTGTGCTTAACCCTGATGAGAATTCATTATCTCAGCCACCATCAAATAAGAGCCAAGAGACGTTACCTGACAAGGTTGTGGACCAATTGGATGACACAGAAAACTCATCTGGAAGTGAATCATATCAACTTGTTCGTTATGATAAAGCCCAGGGAGAAAACACCTTATCCGTGCCTTCCAAAAAAGGAAAATTCACTATTGATACATATGCCGTGCAATGTAGTGATTGCCAGAAATGGAGGGTAATACCATCCAAACTGAGATATGAGCAAATCCGAGAGAATATCATACAAGTTCCTTTTTCTTGCAAATATGTCCTTGGGTGGAACCCAGAAGTTACATGCCAATATCCAACGGATATATCAGCAGATGACGGCAAGGTCTGGGCCATCGATATACCGTGCATCCCTCAGACTCCTCTTGGGTGGGAAAGAAAGATTATTATAAGGAGTGATCAGGGCACCAGATTTGCTGACGTGTAAGTGTTACTTGTTTTGCACAACATCGTTAATTTGTTTCCCTGCTTTTGTATTTATTTCTGAGCAAATGATTGTTGTAGTTGTTTTCTAACAACCCTGGGTTGTACCTCTTGAGAGCTCAGATGCTCATTTGTGGTTTAGAAATGTAATGCCGTACATATTTGATCAATGGTTAATCATTCATTCCTGTGCTCTGCTACACACCTATATAAAAGGATGTGCTTGCCATTCCGTGTATGTATTTTATGACTGTTTCATAACATTCTATATACATCCTTTTCAGGTACTACATCTCTCCTGCAGGCAGAAAAATAAGATCCAGGAAAGAGGTCGAAAAGTAAGCTAACTTTCTTTTGGTCAACTTCCCTTCAATATCGTTACTTTCTTTGGCATATTATAAGGCCCAGTTCTTTTGACAGCTTATGGCATAAGCCAACCCCTCAAAATATTCTAGAAGCCGACCCTAAAAAATTTTGTGCTAAAATTGGGGTCACCTTCTAGGATAAGCTGAGGAGGGGGCAGCTTGTTGGCAGCCACCAAAAGAACTGGGCCTAATTCCTGTGTGCAGTATTTTCATTCATCTTGCATGTTTATTTTTGACATCATTCATCTAGCATGTTGATAACCTCGCCTGGATGGTATCCACTAAGCTACAGTTTTTATCATAATTAAGCATTGGTGTTGTACTATCACTACCTCAATGGCTCAATCATACGAAGCACACAACCAGTATTTAGGTTAACTATTTGGGGCCCAACTTTCAGGAATCTGGTCTTTTCTTATAACTAAACATTGGAAAGAACACAGTGTGCAGGTGTAAACTATGTGAACTTTTCCACGTGGTTCAGTCTTTCTAGATGCTTAACTAATTCTTAAATTTTATACTTTGATAGGTATCTTGGAGACAACCCAGACAATTCTGCCGGTTTACAGTTATCTCAGTTTGTGTTCAAGGTACCTAAACCTGCAGAGAGCTCTGGTCAGTCAAAGCCTATTGAACCAACTGAAGGTATTTATGCACAACCTAAATGCAGTTACGTGTACTGGCATGCTAAATGAATTACTAGTTGGAGAAGCATCTCTCTTCTAGTTGAACAATGGCCACTATTGCTTGAAATTTGTATCAAATGATTAGAGGAGAAGCATCTTGTCAACTGAGAATGTGTTACTTGTTCATGTAATAGCAATACTGTTTCGTTTTTAAATTTCTGTAAATTGGATGGCCCACCTGATAACATAATGCAGGCTATAGCTCGCGCTAGTGATTGATAGATTATATTTCCTCATATACATGAATATGAACTGTATGTCAGTTTTGTTAATGCATGCCTATATATAGTTGGAAAACACAAGTCAGCCAGGGGGGAACCTGTACCATATTGATTATGGTAAGACCTCCTAGATTAAGTTCTTGCAACTAAATTCGCCATTTAGGGATCTTGTAGCAGCTGTTAGAATCACTATGTGGAGTTCTTTGGTGGTTGGTCTGATTTCATCTACTCCCTCCGATCCATAATAAGTGTCGTTCATCTAGTACAAAGTTTGTACTAACTTAGTACAAAATAAGCGACACTTATTATGGATCGGAGGGAGTACTAGTTTACTGTTAGAATCTACCCTTGTGCAATGACGTCTTGATGTGATTACCCTGTTGATATTTCTTTGTCTTCTCTTCTGCCTCAAGTCATTAATTGTCTGTTTACTCTTTGTGTTTGTGCAACAATCTGATAATTTGGCACGCATGATTTGTTATTTATCTGATCTGACGACATTGCCCTTATTTTCAGCGCTGTCTCCAGTCCACGAGGATTCCGTGCACAACTTCATGCTGGTCCCGCACCGAGAAGCTAATCCTATATCTCACATACCAGTGACACTAGCTCTAGAAGTACCAGTGATGCTCCCCCAAAAGAGGAAAGCTAAACAAATGATGATTTCTACAAGAAAAAAGGCTCTACCAGTGATGTTCAAACGGCAGACTTAAAATAGCTCTACCAGTGACAGTGTCAGGCCGCTCCCCAGCCTGCTATTTTGTTGCATTAGCTTATTGTGTGTGTTCTACCTTTCCCTTATGTCGTAGTTTGACTGGAAAGTTGTTGGGACATCGACATTAACACAGGAATGTTGTTGCGCAAAGTTATTGAAACTGCATCTTGCTTTTACCTCACCCTGTTCCTGTGCTGTGAATGCCTATACCTTTAAGCTTGTTTGGTAGTTTTCCCGGGGGGATCCCCGCCCAAAACCAGCCTCAAGGTCAACGGGACAAATCAGCCTGTGAAATTTTGCCCCCCTGGAGGTCGTTCCCTGGGAGATTCATCCACGCCTCGAGGCACAGGAGAGAAAATCCCTGCTTTGTATTCTTCAACAACCAACAGAAAAACCGATTCTCCTGCTCCCGCAGAAGCAATCACTAGAATGGGATTTCCTGCCCCGGGCATTAATCCCCTGTTACCAAATTAGCCCTAAGTTTATGGGCTTAATCCCCTGTTACCAAATTAGCCCTAAGTTTATGGGCTTGTTTGATTCATAGGATAGGAAAATCATAGGAATAGGAAAATCATAGGATTGCAATGGCATGCCCACTCCAATCCTATAGGATTTTGCTTGCACCAAAGTTTGTTTGATTCCATCAAAGGAATTGTAGAAAAAGGTTGGAGTGAATGTTAGGATTCCTATAGAAAGTAGTACAAAAAAATTTATGGAAAAAAATCCTATAGGAACAATTCCTATAAATCAAATGAGTAACGTAGGAAAAAAAATCCTATGAGATAAAATCCTACAAGAATCCTATGGATTTCCTATGAATCAAACGAGCCCATATGTGTTGCACATCATAATCTCCTGTATAAGCTATGATCATTTTTATTGAGATCAACGGGTATTTGGGACAGAGCTTGGATAACAAAAGTTTCTGCAGGCAAAAATCTAGCCGTGCTGCCACCTTTATTGCCAAATGTTACACAGGTGCCTCTAGTTAAGGACCTCTTCGGATCGCAAGAATTATATAATGTAGGGAAGGAAGAGAGTTCATTAAACTTCTCAAAACTAAGGGAAATCAAGTGTTACTTATGTTGGGAGTATCTGATTTCACTGAAAGAGCGACCCACATTCTATGACCAAAGATTGCATTATATACTTATGCTGACATTATATAATATAAGCATGTGATTAGGAGGATTTCTAATGGCTGAAGTTCTCCAAAAATTATTGTAAATCATACGAGTCCCGTGCTCATTATATACTTCCTCTTACATTATGACCGGAGACTTTTAGGGGATTAGTGTTTTTCACGAAACAAAACCACCATAATTCACATGACCCCGGGTTTAATGATCTCTATGTTTTTTATCAGCAAAAGAGAAAACAAAACTAAAGAGGTGATTGTACAATTGAAGCAGCCAAATGTATAGGTGTCACAAAAGAACATGATCGATGGCTAGTAGAGATCTTCAGAAGAAAATGGCACATAGATCAATTCTACATATGATTAAACCGAAAAAGTTCAAGAAAACTTGCTTGTTGCTTTCTCAAACATTCACATTTTGATGTCAAGAAAAATGAGAAGCATACATGCATTAATTACATATGGACTACGTTCGTACATCAATTCCTCTATCTACCGGTCATGAATTCATAAAATGTTTTTCTTGATAAAAAAAGATGAAATTATAGGGAGGAGAACCATCCCGTGAAAACATACGCCCACAATACCATTGGCATACAAAGCTTAACAAGATTCCAAGGGATAGTACGAAGCATCATACAAACTCTAATCTAAAAACGTACCCAAAGAAAACCACATCCAGGATCTTATCTCCAAAAGCGGACACCATAAACTACCAAAGGTAAAGCTAAGACCTGCAACCATCCTCCACCTCCAAACTATCACCAGGCTCCAGCAACCATTACAAACCGCCCCCCATTCATGGGAAAAGCAGGGACCCAACCATTCCCCCCGTCTAAGAATTCATGTGTTACCAGCACCAGTAACTTTACCGCGTTGCGACAGATCTTCCGAGCAATAGTTTTCTGCAATCTAGACAAGTAATTAATACAATAAACTTTATCAAAATAATAATAATACAATAAGCTATCAAGAGTACTCTTTCAGTGGGGTGTAACTGGAATTAAAGTGCATACTAGTTTTGATCCGACTAAAGGGACAACAAACATTGTCTATGACATTGTTGTTCCCTCAAACTTTTATACATCTTTAGTTAAGACAACATCTAAATGGGCTTGACCTCCTGAGGGTTGGGTCAAATTATACTGATGGATCTTGGTCGCTTGATGGAAGAGCTGGAGCTGGTATGATTTTGAGGGATGATCCATGCGGGCAAAATAACATTTTCATCATGCAGGGAATTGTTTTCTTGTAGAGATGCAATGGAGGCAAAACTTTATGCTCGCATGGATGACTTTTTATTAGCTTTGTAGTGCTCTGAGATAAAATTCATTTGGAGTTAAAAAAGAACTCTATGATACATTATTCTCGAGTCGAATATATCCAATGATGTGGTTTTTGATAGACCAGTCTTCGGTTCTTTGGTGGCAGAGATAAAATATAAATTATCTCTTCGTAAAACTTGTATAAATCATAGCCAAATTTTGGTTAGTGATTTTTTCTAGCAAACTTTGCATTATATGGTACTAGTGAGATTGAGATCGAGATATTGAACAATAAAACATGACCATCTATATAAGAATACTCCTTGTGAGATACAAAGAAGACTTTTTTTCATTCATATATATTGCACTCAACCATATATCAACTCTGTTATTATGAATATATATTTTTATGACTGCTCATCGAATATGCAATCAATTTTTGAAGTTCTCTCATATATTGACTATGCCATTACAACTTCCTATCAATTATCTCATTCCTCCCAACTCGACTATTTTATATTAAGATCACAGAATCTTAGAATAGAAAATCCATCATTAGTAGGGTTTTCACATGTTATACGAGATGGAGCCATTGTGAATTTCCATGTTCAATTTTGCGCATTCGTTTGTGTTCATCCATCACTCAACCATATAACAACCCTATTGTTATAAATAGGTCTTTAGGTGACTGCTCGTTGAATGTGAAACCAATCTTTGGAACACACTCATATATTAACTTCATGCCATTACTACATCCTATCAATTAATCTCGATCCTTTTGACTCAACTATTCTATGTTCAGACCGCGAATCTTAGAACGTACATCCATTAGTGGGTTTTCAACATCGATAAAATCTATAGACACACAGGCTTCTTAGTAGGCCTACATCCCATGTTATACGCGATGACTCCAATGTGATTTTTTAAAATGTCGGATGATCTATAAGTCCTCCACTTCTCCTATGATTAAATATTTTGCATGGCATATCGTTGTAAACTCTATCCCGATTTGGCAGAATAAGAAGAAAATGGGTGTTGAAGAATACGACATGTGTCTTGCGTGTCATCGGGAACAAGAAGATAGATTTCATGCCCTTTGTAGAAGCCCAAATTGATTTGATATGTGGGATTGTATGTCATCCCTCTGGAATCTACCTAACATTCGTGAAGTTTAGAATACAAGTGTTGAATGGCTACTTGACATTTTTGTGACATTATCAGATGTCCAAAGATGTATGTTGCTGCTAGTTCTTTGGAGTTGTTGGCATTACATGAACAAGATTGTGCACAATAAACCTACCACCACTAGAGGTGTCGAAGAGGTTCCTGTAAAGCTATTTGGTCTCTCTAATTGGAATTAGTGTGAATACTTGTTCTGATCCGGTTAAAGGGGAAACAAACGTTGTACATGACATTGTTGTTCCCTCAAACTTTCATACATCTTCAGTTAAGCCAATACCTAAATGGGCTCGACCTCCCGAGGGTTCGGTCAAACGAAATTGTGATGGATCTTGGTCACTTAATGGAAGAGTTGGAGTTGGTATGATTCTGAGGGATGATGCAAGCAAAATAATATTTTCACCGTACAGTGATTTGTTTTCTTGTAGAGATGCAATGGAAGCATGGCTTTGTGCCTACATGAAGGGCTCGTTATTAGCTTTGCAATGTTTGAGGTACCGATTCAGTTGGAGTTAGACTGAGTCACAAAGTTCAAAAATAACTCTATGATATATTAATCTCGAGTGGAATATAGTTAATGATGTGGCTTTTGATAGACCAATCTTTGGTTCTTTGGTGGCAGAGATTAAATATATGTTGTCTCTTCATAAAACTTATATTACTCATATAAATCATAGCCAAATCTTTGTTAGTGATTTGTTAGAAAACTTTGCATGAACTGATAATAGGATAGTTGTCTGACTGGGTTTAGGTCCTTTAGTAGAAATTGATCTCTACAACGTTGATTGTAACTCTATTTTTTTCGTGAATATGTAAAGCTTGCATATCATTTCATTGATAGAAGAATTAGAATGAGTATAGTGAAGGATACAACACATGACACAAACACAGGCAGACATGAACATGGTGCCCAGAGCTGAGAGACAAGTGTTGCTCGGCCCGAACAGAGGGTAGTTCATAGCTAAACATACCTAGACTAAACCAAAAGCGGTTATGCCAAACCAACAAGAATTCCAACACTGCAAAGCCAAAATCGGGGACACCGCAAACAAGCAAAATAATGCATGTACTTATGATCTAGAGACCAGCTTGTAGCGACATAGTGCTATGCTTACAATGCTTCCCCAGTGGTTCATGCTTCCTTTGTGGCTAATCTCAAATAGCTAGAGTGCATAATGTGTTGTTGAAATGATTTACATGCATTGCATTGTTCATGGTTTGGCATATTGAAGTGGTATTTCCCTTCGGAAAATTCTCGGATTGATTGACACATGTTCACACATGTTTATGACTAAAAAGTCTATCATGCCTTGATGATCTTTTTATTTCAGAATAGTTATATCACTTTCATGCCCGATTCAATGTTGCTTTGTCGCTCTGCATGATTATGACCGTTATTGCTCTCTAGTTGGCCGCTTCCCAGTCTTTTGCTAGCCTTCGCTCGCACTAAGCGGAATTCTGCTTGTGCATCCAAAATCCTTTCAAACTAGTTATTCCACATGAGTCCATCATACCTTCCTATATATGGTATTTACCTGCCATCCCTAACGAAGAATTTCTTGTACCATCTCAAAATTCATTCAAAAGCTTCCCTTTTGTAACCGTACAAGCTCATGGTGCAGTGAGGGGAAAATCAGTATCTTCCATGCCAAAAATGTTTTACTCCTTGACAAAGTTTTAACTAGTCAAATTTATGAGGCAGAGGCCGGTCTGGAGAATGCCCAGTTCTCACTTGTTTCACAATTTATAAAAAATTACACTTCCCCCATACTTGATGATGGAATGAAATGGGTCAAATGCTGCTAATGATAGATGGAACGAGAAACTTTCCTTCCATACTTGAGGCAAAATAAAAGACACCATAGACCGTCAAATGATAGATGGATAAGGGAACATAAGTGTAAGAAAAAACATGGGAACCGCCATTAATGTGGTTGGTATGGGAGATATTGAGAAACCTTTACCGTCTACCGTTGACTAGAAAGTTGCACTTTCCAAAAGAATTTTATCTCTGTTTTCAAAAACCACGAGCGCTGGTACATGTTTAGTCTTTTCTTCCAGACACGGGTTTTCAACCTTGCCATCAAAAGCTACGGTTCGAGAGTCTTCCCTTATTTCTTCAAAGCACCAACTATTGAGAGCATAATTGTCATTCTGAGTGTAATGTGCATTGTCCCAAAGTACCACATTGTCTTCTGCATGATTCTGATATTACTTGTTCTGAAATTCTTAGTTACAGTCTCCTTTAAAACTCCGGAGGAGTTTCTGCATTTATGTTTTGCTTCACTTATGGAGGCTAGCGAGATACCACTCTAGTATGTTCAAGCTATGTGCATTGTGATCCTGTCTTGATTTTCAGCAGCATATTATTTACTTTTGGTTGTTTGTGATTGATCACATGAAAGAAGGATTGCTTCGTGCATTGTCCTTGTAGAATTGTTTCAATACCTGCTAAAATATTTTCGTAGTGTATGCTTATATACATCTAATGAAGCAAAAGAGTTTGTCAAAGTTTTCTTTTTCGCGTCCAGTTCATTGAACTAAATTGCTCGAGGACAAGCAATATGCTAAGCTTGGGGGAGTCGATACGTCTCAAACGTATCTACTTTTCCAAAAACTTTTGCTATTGTTTTGGCCTCATTCTTGCATGATTTGAACGAAACTAACCCAGACTGACGCTGTTTTCAGCAGAGCTGCCTGTATGGTTTTCTTGTGTGTGCAGGAATATGGATTTTTAGATACTTCAGAAAATTCCTAGAAAAATCACGGAAAATCCATGCACCCGGAGGGACCCAGGACCAGAAGGGGGACCAGAATGGGGACTAGAGGGAAGACTGAGGGGCCCCAGGTGCCCTGCTGGCGCGGCCACCCCCCTGTTCGCGCCGGGAGGCCGTCTGGGTGGGTCCACCCCCTCTGGTGACCTACCTTGGCCCCTATTATTACCCGTCGCGAGGAAACCCCAGAATAGAAGTCGTTTTCCCAATTATCGATGCGGAGCCACCGCCAGCCTCTGTTCTTCTCCGGGAGGGCTAATCTAGAGGCTGTTTTGGCCTCTGGTGAGGGGGGATCATCGCCATCGTCATCACCATCGCCACTCCATCATCCCTCCATGACTTCTCCTTTCATGCGTGAGTAATTCCCTGCTGTAGGCAAAGGGGATGGTAGGGATTGGATGAGTTAGATCATGTAATAGTTCGTCAGATTGTTGGGGGCATGTTGCCTATCATCTACTTTGGTGTTTATCATCTTTCCTACAACTTGTTGCTCTTAATGCTTGTCACTTTGGGCCCGAGTGTCATGTTTTCAGATCTAAACCACTTGTGTTTTCATGAGTTTATTTGTATTCTTGATCCTATCTATGAGTTGTATGCACCTATTATGGTCCGGAACCCGCGATCCCAAAGGTGACAGCTTGGGACACCAAAGGGGATGGACTATAATTTGAGGATTTCATGTATCCATTGAGTGTTAATGCTTTGTTACGGTGCTCTTTGACAGGATCACCTTAATCTCCATAAGTTCCTTTTGGCCCCGTTCGTAGAGGGATGATAGGACAAAAGATGTTGTGCAAGTTCTTATTGCAAGCACGTACAACTACCTTGGGATGCATGCCTAATGTTTGATATTGCCTAGATGATCCTTGCTTTTTTTTGTGCATTGCCCCGTGTTATAATCTATTACATGTTCACTATCATCCAAGCAGCGCCCAACCATCCATCTCCCTAGCCTACAGTGTTTTAATCCTGCTGGTTACTAGTTGTTTACTTTTGATGTTTCACTTTTGCTGTTTCACTGCCACAATTTCCGTTACCACCATCACTTCCATATCACCGTTGCTATTAATATTTCGTTGCAAGCAAGTGTATTTCAGGTGCGGTTGAATTGACAACTCAATTGTTAAAGTTTGTGAGTATTCTTTGACTCCCCTTGAGTCGAATCTATAAATTGGGTTATTCTTACCCGCGAAGAGTATCTCGATCCCCTACTGTTGTGGGTTATCAAGTACTATATTCTGGTGCCGTTGCCGGGGAGCATAGCTTTATTTACAAGTCTACTTGAAGTATTCTGTCTGCTGCACTTTATCCACTATGGGAAAAAAAGGAGACCCCAAGGTTCCGATCTTACCATCCACTACAAGAAAAGGTACCGTTCTAAGCACTAGTGCTACACTTGATTCACCTTCAGGTATAAGTAAGTTTGCTTCACCACCACCACATGTTGTTTCTACTGAGTCTGTTACTATGTCTGACACTTTTGATGATGCTTCCACTACTCTTGGTGATATTGGTTTTCTTGGTCGCTATCTTGAATCTAAAATTGGTAAGGTTGCAGAACAGTCTGAGATTCAAACTCCCGCTACACATTACCCCACTTGCAAATCCTTTGGTTACCCAGACTTGAACGAACTCAAGGAGAGACTCCTTGAAGATGATTATATTATGCTTGATGATGATTTATGCAGGGAACTTACAGAGTGTGCCGACTCCAACCCTGGTGTTGTTAAGAAGCTGCTTGAAAAACACTCCATGAAGAACAAGATTACTCCTGATCCTAAATTTTCTACATCTCTTATATGCATCAATGATCCTGATTTTGATTTCTCTGTTGATCTTTCACATATATCTACAGTTGAAGATGACCCCTTTTATGGCAGAGAAAATGCTGATGCTATTGCACACCTGACCAAACTCACTGAGTTGGGTGGCTTGTTTACTACCGATGAAAAGATACGAAACTTTATGTGACTAAGCTTCTTCCTTTCTCTTTGAAGGAGGGTGCTAAAGCATGGTATGATGCACTACCATATGGTTCCATTAAAATTCCTCAAGATTTAGCTCAATCTTGTGTTGATAAGTACTTTCCTGCTCACATGCAACATGTTGTTTTACAAAGAATTTATAACTTTAAACAGTTGCAGCGCACCTCCCTAAAGCTTGGGGGAGGTATTACAGTTTAATCAAGGCTAGAACGGGACATGGAGTCCCTAAGAATGAATTACTTGATATATTTTTTCGCAAACCACGTGGGAGCACTAGTAGGAAATAGGCTATGGTTGGCAGACGTTTTTTTGCTACTGCTGGCGAACAAACATATGCCAGTGGTAAGGTTTATCGCTGGCGGGCTTGACGTACGCCAGCGCTACTGGACATTACCGCTGGCGTAAAGATCTGTGGCCGCCAGCGCTATTTCACCCCTTCCCTAGCGAACGGATAACCCCTCCAGTGATACCATAGGGTGTACGCCACGAGTAAATCAATGTGTATGCCAGAAGTGTATTTTCCAGATTTCTTTTTTTTAACATCTTCCAGCAGCATTTTATACATAAATATACAATATCCCACAATGACAACAATATTTACAGCAATACCAGTACACAATAACCCACAATGACAAATCACTTCAAATCACATCACAAATAATAATATCTTATCATAACAAACAACGCGCGCACATCACAAGTAACAATATCTCACGATAAACATAAGACTTTAAGCATAGCAATACCTAATTTTTTTACATTCACTAATATATAACCTACTCCGAACACATATAATTAGTAAGACCTACTCAACACGCGAAGGTGAAAGGAAAAAAATCACGTCTGAATTGTCCATAATAGAGAATAGAGAATAACTCGTCTCCAGGTTGTGGTTGCTTCTGGACCACTATCTTCCTCCATGCTTTGATTTTGACACAACCATCTGTTCCACTATCAGTGTTGTAATAATGTTTGAAAGGTTCACTCCATGTCCATGCACAAACAATTTTGACTTCGCCATTCAATCCCAGCATCCACCTAGGCGTAACAGCTTGCGGGATCCTCTGTTGAAGAACATACATATTAGTAGCATAGTTAGCAATGGAGTATACTTAATAAAAATGCATTTTTGAAGAAGATATGCTAGTGAAAGAATGATAAAAGTCTTACCAGGCCAGTCCATTTAAGCATATACTCTTCCAACCGAAAGACAAATGGCACGCATGGTCCAAAAGATTGGCCAACCTTGAAATGGTTCGCACACATAGGTAACAATTTAAGAACTTTGATAAATTCATCTTGTTCATTCATACTTAGGTTCAAGACATCATTATAAAAGGTATTATCAACAAGCTTCCGTGGCAAGAACATAAGCCGGCAATTATAAATAAGTTGTCAACACTTGGAAGTAAAGAGAATAAGTTGTAAAATTAACAAATTTGTTGTTTAAAAAACTCACATGAAGATCAAACTGGAATCATGTCGCCTAGTTCCACCAAAATTTCATCATCACGAAAAACACCGGTGCCTCGATGACGAAGTCCAAGATCAATTGGTATATTCATATTATCATCAAATGCATATGTCTTGCATAATGCATCCCAATTTGAACATCCAAAGATGTTAACCTTAAGAACGAAATGTTTCATCTTAAGTTTAACTTCTTTTGTAACAGTTTCTTCAAAATCATGTATATGGATCTTGTCACAAACGTGACATCTTGCAAAGCAAGGGATGCACTAGTTGAATTATAAAAAATGACACATTAAGAAAAAAAACTTAATTCATGCACGCTTAAATAAGAACATGTCGTTGAAGTTGCATACTGTACGATTTTTTAAGTCAGACCTAAGCATGAGGGAGAACTATGTGTCTTCATCCAACACAGGATCGTTGCATAGACCCGAGTCGTCGTGACAATACTCGCACTTGAGAGACATTTTCTGTGTTCATAATTCAAAAGATTAATTCAAAATCAACACACATATCATGAAAAGTACAAAAATAATCCTGAAAAGTAATATGATCTGTGCCTCTTATTTACATTGGACATACACAAGCAACTATAGGGATGGAGAGAGCGAGCCAAGTAAGATGCACAAGGTCCATACTTGTGACCAACTCTGTTATCACATGGTGCCACAACAATTTTAATCATCGGCATTTAAAATAAAAGGAAAAAATGATGAACTCGAATAAAAATGCAACAATAATATTTTATCATATAATATCACTAATACATCTCGAATAATCTAGTTAATGCAAGAATAATATCACCAATACATCTCGAGTAATCAAGTTAATGCAACAATAATATCAGTACTACATCTTGCCGTATCAAACTCGACGTCGACTCCCGGTTCCTGAGCCGCGGGCGGTAAACATCCAAAGATAAGGAGCCATCGCAGGAACATATCTTGGGTGAGAGCCCTGAAGAACCCGCCAGGTATTGGACGTGGATAACCTGGCGTCCAACTCAACCAAGTAGAGACGGATGTGCTGATCCTCCTCTGTGACACGACGACGTACCACCTCCATGGGGGCCGGCTCCCTCTGCACCGATAGTGGCCCTCGCGATCACCACCAAAGAAGGTCTGGGTCGACGACGGTACCCGGATTCCTCTCCAAGTTGCGCTGACCGGAAGGAAGCACCTCCCAGTGCCAGCCCGACGGAACCCAGTCCCGGACATTGCACATCCCATCAAGCAGGTGCTCGCCACCGCGGCGGAGACAAGGATGCGGGTTGGGCATCGTCACCGAGAACTTATTTAATACAACATTTTATTAAAATGGTGTGAAAAATTTATACTAACTAAAAAATTAGCAACTTAATATGAAAATGCTTTTAAATAGTGCATCATACTTAAATTGGACACATAAGCGATTCTGGGAAGAGTGTGGCAGCTACCCAAGTAAGATGCACACGTTTTGTACTTGTACATATCACAAGGGTAACTGCACACTCTCCCCGATGTCACATATAGTGTCACAATATATTTTAATCATCGGTATTCCATAAAAAGAGGAAAGTAATCATGAAAATAAATTTGATGCCGAAACACCGTTTAATTCCCGTTTCGATAAATCTGAGGCACTCGATATGTCCTACTTTTCTAGCACAAGTCATTGCCAAAATCCACGATTTTTTTTGGCATGACCTTTGCTAAAAATGGAAATATCGAGCACCTGAAATTTGCCGGAACAAAAATTAATCGACATTTCGGCAAAATATTGGCCACTCATAATCCTGCAAACAATATCAATATTCCATATTTTCTGTAAAGGCTCATATATGTAGAAAAAATAGGAAAAAATATTTCTGTCTCCTTTTCCTTTAAACAGTATAAAAGAATATAATCCTAAAAATAAGAATATAATCCTAAACAGTACATATTACTAATAATAAAGCTAACAATCAAATCTATAAAACAACACAAACATAGCATGTTTTTTATTGTTCTCAAGAGAAAAAAATTTAGCAGTTAGCACACGATTAGCAGGATAAAAACACTGAATAAAAATGTTTTATATGATCTATCTATATATCTAAACTGTTCTATATTTTCTATATGAGCTATCATCTATTTCTTTTAAGAATAGATTCTACACTACTAGTGATATGCAGTTCACAAGCACCACATACACATATTCTAGAAATTGAAGTTCAAATGTCTTTGAGGCATTTTCACAAACATCTTGCATACAACTTTGGGATGGTAACCCTAACCTCACAAGATCTTGAGTAGGAGGCCGGGGGTTTCAGGACGAGGAGAAGGGGCTCGCGAGGAGGCGGAGGGTGTCGTCGGAGGGCGAGGCAGTCGTGCGGTCGAGGGCGGCAAAGGCGACGGTCGGAGGCGGGCACGAAGGGGATGGGCGCTCTGCTGCACAGGAGGGGCACGATGAGAAAGAGAGGGAGGGAAAGGGGGCATATCGTGGCGGGGGGAGACCACGGGAGCGGAGGTCGGGGGCGGCGACAGAGGAATTCGGGAGAGAGAGAGAGAAAATAGAGTGAGAGTTACCGATAATAAGTGCATGAGTTCTTCGGACTAATGTAAGTATTCAAAGTTGACACTTGCACCTCCTCATATTTGCTAACCTCTTCTGTAACATGCATTTCCCTCTTCTCACTCCGAGAGTTGGTGTCCACCTCGCCGGTGCATCCAAAGCCTTAGCATGATACGCTCTGTCATCATAAACCTCCTTATAACTTTCCTCAAAACAACCACCATACCTACCTATGAAGGCATTTCCATAGACTTTCCGAGATGTATTTCCATGCAACATCCACCTCTTCATGACTTGATCTTCATGTCATACATGTTCCTGCTACACTGGCAGAGGCATACATTTGCATACATCATGATAGCTACATCTTCTTTATGTTGAGTACCTTGTAAAGTTTGAAGATCTTCTTTACCTTCTTATAAAATAGAGTGTTGCCCTTATGTGACGAAAAGATACCAAAGAGGATAAATTTAAAATATCCCAATGAGGACAAATTTAAAAGCTCCCAAAGAGGAAAAATGAGAGTTAAATAGAAAGAGCCATTGAGTCCACCGAAAAAATACAAAAAAAAGAAAAAAGAGAAAAAGAAATAAAAAGAGAGAAATGGGAAACACTATTATTCCTTTTGAAAGATCCACACTCGTACTCCCTCTTATCTTGTACTCCATAGAGATGATCATTTATGCATATAGCTATGTGGGGACCTTCACACTATAGAACTTGGCTTGCATATTCCAAGGATGAGCCTCCTCAAACGAGCTCTAGGTCTTCATGAGCGAGCAAGTTGGATGCACCCCCACTAGTTCCATTGGAGAGATTTTCTTAGCTCATATGTGCATCCGTTGCATGGAGCTCCCTACTCCTCACATCATATCTATCATTTGTCTTTCTCGCCTATGATTGTCCTAATTGATGTGAGCCTTTCTCACCCTTTTTTTCTTCCTCCTCCACCATATCTCTCTCTTTGCCATCCTAAGTGTCAACTCTCGTGCTTACGCTCATCCATTGCATGAGTGCTCAAAATATGGAAAGGGAGTGGATCAAATTGACTTGTACCTGGCTAGTGGTCTGGGGACGAGTCAAGATAAGATTCCAAAGAAGACCAAGTGTGAAACTTTAGTAGATTGAGTTCTCAACAAATATATTTTCCTTTTTTTCTCGTATTCCCATCTCCCCCTTCTTGCACGCAAACACCATCTGGAGAAATTCGAGTCACGGACAGCAAGAGCTTTGGCACCTTTATGTTCTTATGTTGCTTGTTTCAATGCTAATATAGACTCTTTCCTGTTATGACTTGAATTGAATTACATACCTTGATTGCCTTACTTTCAAAGTTCTTATATGGTTGTTAGCATGTCACCACAGAAATTATGCTTGTTATCATTTACCTACTCGAGGACGAGCATGAATTAATCTTGGGGATGTTGATACGTCCCAAACGTATCTATAATTTCTGCTTGCTCCATGCATGTTTTGTGTGATATTTCTATGATCTAGATACACTTTCATACAATTTTGATCATATTTGGACTAATTTATTAACTCAGTGCACCACAGTGCCAGTTTCTGTTTTCTACTGTTTTTCTATTTCACGTTTCCCCCATATTAAAAGTGCTCCAAAAATTCGGGAAAAATTAGATAAAAAAATAAGCGCAAAAGAACCTTTCGGAATCACCTGGGTGGGGCCAGAGGGCCACCACCAGGGGTCCAGGCACCCTGGTGGCGCGTCCTAGGGCTTCGCCGCGCCAGGGGGGGGTGCTTGGACACCTGGTGGCCCCTTTGGCTCCCCCCTTCCGCCTATATATTCTCCATGACGGGATTCTTCCAAAGACAGAACCCTTTTTCACGATCTCGCCTCCGTTCCTTCGCCTCCGCGCTTCTAAGATCGGGAGCGCTAGCAGACCTCTTCCCGGCACCTTGTCTGAGGGAGGATCGACCTCCGGGAGCCTCTCCTCCACCATGGACGCTTCCCGGATGATCCGTGACTAGTCTACCTTGGACCATGGGTCCGTGATCAGTATCTATGTGATGTTCTCCTCCCCTCTTTGTTCTTCATGGATTAGACCTTGTGAACTGCCCTACATGATCGAGGCACATATGTAATTTTCTGTTGTTGCTATGCTGAGTTTGCTGGGATCTGTTGGATTATGAGACTATGTTCAGTTTTTGATTGAGTAATATATTTTGGTTTTATATTTTATATTTATGTTCTTGAGTAATTCTTGCATGTTCTCCGTTGCTGTTTATTTCTTCGACCAAGTAGTAGGTAGTGACTCCAAGAGGGAACGTTATTCTTGATTGTGGGTTCATGCCCCCTGACTAGCTTGAGTGACAGAAACATCAGTCTAGGGGGTGTGTTGTTGCCACAAGGGGGAAAACAACGGTGCTTGTAACCGCGGTTGCTAGTCACTATTTACTTTACTCAAAGTTCATTTAATGCAGTTGTCTGTTGCTTTGGGTGGGGCTCGCAACTTAATACCAGTGAGATGTTCTGGATAGATATCTCAAGTTTGATGATTAGTAGTAGATGCAGTTGGATTTCGGTCTACTTATTTTGGCGTACCGCCCTTGCTTTTGAGCCTCGTCCTTTATTTGTAGCATAGTTAGCATTGCGGTGCATTTTTAATCATGTCAATTGCCAAGCTGTGATTTGTTTACCTCGCATAGCAGTTTTATCATCTTTTGGGAGATAGACATCACTAGTGAACATCACGGGACCCCGGTCCATATTCTCATCACTGTTTACAAGCTCAATTTATTTCTTTATTTTAATTTCTAGCTGCTTTCACCATTATCATTATCCCTTGCGTTTGATCCTTTGTAAACAACAAGGACAGAGACATTGATAACCTCTTTGAACTTCGTCGGGAGCAAAGTTATTTGTGTCGTGTGCAGGTGCAGGTTAAGAGAGCAATATCTCAAATGGCGCGTTGCTCGCTTCACCACCTACGTATCACTATCGGAGTCCTACTGGTTTGATATTCAACCTCGGTATCTTCACTGAGGGAAATTTGCTGCTATCCTACATCTCACCTTCCACTTGGGGTAACCAACGAAGGGCGAGAAGCCATTATCACTTCCACGCCATCAAGAAAATTTCTGGCGCCATTGCCGGGGACTCCGAGTGCCAAGATATGGGAGTTGTACACTATCTTTTACCTTTGCTTTTTAGTCTTGTTAGTTTACCTTTCAGTTTTTATCTTAGTGTCGTTTATCAAAAATCACAAAAAATTATTTACCTTTCTAGTAGTTGTCATTATGTCTGGTCCTTTTGCCTTTGTTGAGACAGAGGTTCTCACCTTTAAACAAAAAGGTGGTGAAAGTTTAAAAGATGCTTGGTATAGAATTAATGATTCTCAGAAAAGAGCCACCAAGAAGCAACTACATTATGTAAAACTTGAAAAGATAGAGTTAGAAATACCAAGTATAAATAGGATAGATGAGTTGGATCGCAATATAAATAGGATAAATGAGTAGGATTCCAAGAGCTACAAGTAGGTGACAACGGCGCCAGAAGTTTACTTGATGGCTAAGTTGACGTGGACATGCACACAAGAACGCAAATAACTTTGCTCCCAACGAGTTTAGAGAGGTTGTCAATCTCTCTGGCCTTATTGTTTAGAAAGGATCAAACACAAAAGGGGAATAGTAATTGTGCTACTGGAAGGAAAGTAAAGACAGTAAATAGGAACGGTGTAAACTATGATTGAAATATGGACCAGGGTCCCATGATTTTCACTAGTGATGTCTCTCTCCCTAAAGAAGATAAACAACCATGCTGGGTGAACAAATTACAGCTAGGAAATTGACAGAATTATAAACACACCGCAATGCTAATTATGCTACTAGAAAGTAAAGAGGCTCAATCATATGGGCATTACACGAAAACAGATAGAACGTTTATCCATCAACATCTCCTCACTAATCACCCAACTTGGGATATCTATGCAGAACATCTCGCTGGTATTAAGTTGCTGATACGTCCAAAACGTATCTATAATTTCTGCTTGATCCATGCATCTTTTGTGTGATATTTCTATGATATTGATGCACTTCCATACACTTTTGATCATATTTGGACTAACCTATTAACTCAGTGTGCCCCAGTGCCAGTTCCTGTTTTCTGCTGCTTTTGTATTTCAGGTTTTCCTGTTACTTAAAGTGCCAGAAAAATTCCGATAAAAATATAGGAAAAATCAGCGTACAAGAAGCTTCGGGAAGAGCCAAAGTGGGTTCAGAGGGGAGCCAGGGGTGGCCCAGGCGGCCACCTGGCGCGGCAACCTCCTAGGCCGCGCCAGGGGGGCGCCTGGGGCCCCTGGTCCACCTCTGACTGCCCCCTTCGCCTATATGTCTCTCTTGTCCCGAAACCCTCGAGGACAGAACCCTTTTTCGCGATCTCTCCTCTGTTCCGCCGCCGCAGCGCTTCCAAGATCGGGAGCACCAGGAGCCCTCTTCCCAGCACCCTGCCGGAGGGAGGAACCACCTCCGGGAGCTTCTCCACCACCATGGATGCTTCCCGAATGAACAATGAGTAGTCCACCTTGGACCATGGGTCCATGATCAGTAGCTATGTGATGTTCTCCCCCCTCTTTGTTCTTCATGGTTTAGACCTCGTGAGCTTCCCTACATGATCGAGGCACATATGTAATCTTTCTGCTGTTGCTATGCTGAGTTTGCTGGGATCTGATGGATTATGAGACTATGTTTAGATTGTGTTTGAAATAATTTATTTGATTCTCCTCTTTTATATTTATGTTCTTGAGTAATTCTTGCATGTTCTCCGTTGTTGTTTATTGCTTTGGCCAAGTAGTAGGTATTAACTCCAAGAGGGAGTGCTATGCATGATTGTGGGTTCATGCCCCCTGATGACTAGCTTGAGTGACAGAAACATGAGTCTAGGGGATGTGTTGTTGCCACAAGGGAGAAAACAACGGTGCTTGTACTTGCGGGGTGCAAGGATTGTTTACTTTACGCAAAGTTCTTTAATGCAGTTGTCTGTTGCTTTGAGTTTACACTTTGGGTGGGATTCGCAACTTAATACCAGCGAGATGTTCTGGATAGATATCTCAAGGTGGATGATTAGTAGGTAGACGCAGGTGAATTTTGGTCTACTTGTCTTGGCGTACCGCCCAAGCTTTTGAGCCTCTTCCTTTCTTTGTAGCATAGTTAGCATTGGTTTGCGCACATAATCCTGTCAATTGCCCAGCTGTAATTTGTTTACCTCGCAGTGATATTTTATCGTCTTTTGGGAGAGAGACATTAGTAGTGAACATCATGGGACCCCGGTCCATATTTTCACCACTGTTTACATCCGCTATTTGTTTCTGCTTTATTTCCTTTTCTATTGGTATCGCTATCATTATTATCCCGTGCGTTTGATCCTTTGTAAACAACAAGGCCGGAGGGATTCACAACCTCTCTATACTCGTTGGGAGCAAAGTTATCTGTTGTGTGTGCAGGTCCACGTCAACCGCCTAATTGCTGGCGCCGTTGTCACCTTCCTGTCGTTGTCGGAGTCCTACTGGAGAAAAACCTTGGTATCTTCACCGAGGGAAATTTGTTGCTGTCTACATCTCAACCTTCCACTTTGGGTAACCAACGAGGGGCGAGAATCCGTCAAAGCTAATTTCTGGCGCCATTGTCGGGGACTCCACTCTTCAAGATAGGGGAGTTGCACAGTATCTTTTATCTTTGCTTTTTAGTCTTGTTAGTTTACCTTTCAGTTTTTGCTTTAGTGTCCCTTATCAAAAATCAAAGAAATAGTTACCTTGCTTGCTGCTGCTATGGGTTCCACCGAGAACACCAAGTTGTGTGACTTCACTAGTCATAACAACAGTGACGTTCTCTACACTCCTATTGCTCCACCTGCCACTCCAACACCTTCTTATGAGATTAAACCTCCTTTGCTGAACCTAGATATGAAAGATCAATTCTCTGGTGCTGGAGATGATGTTGCTTTGCACTTAAATAATTTTGTTGAGCTCTGTGATATGCAAAAGTAAAATGAAGTAGATGGTGATATCGTTCAGCTTAAGATTTTTCCTTTCTCCTTGAGAGGAGGAGCTAAAATCTGGTTTCAACCCTTGCCTAGGAATAGCATAGATTCTTGGGATAAGTGCAAGGATGATTTTATTGGGAAGTACTACCCCCCAACTAAGATTATCCAGTTGAGGAGTAATATTATGAATTTTAAGCAATTGGATAATGAGCACGTTGCCCAAGCTTGGGAACGCATGAAATCTCTTGTTAAGAATTGACCTACGCATGGTTTGACTAATTGGATGGTTATCCAAAAATTTTATGCAGGCTTGAACTTTACCTCGCGGAACTTGCTAGATTCGGCCGCGGGAGGAACCTTTATGTCAACAATGCTTGGTGCTGCCACAAAACTACTCGATGAGATGATGACCAACTATTCCCAATGGCACACTGAAAGAGCTCCAATTGGTAGGAAGGTAAACTCTATCGAGGAGATCTCCTCCCTAAATGAAATTTTTTACTTGATTATGTCTCTACTTACCAAGCAATCTCCTATTGATCCTCATGATGTTCCTTTAAATTCTTTGATTGCTCAAGATAAAGTAGATGTGAACTTTATCTCTAGAAACAACTTCAATAACAATGCTTATAGGAGTAATTTTGGTAGCAATCCTAGACCGTTCCCCTCCAACAACTATGGGAACAACAACACTTATCCTAGCACCAAGAACTTCACTTCTAAACTAGAGAGTATGCTTAAAGACTTCATCACTACACAAAAAGCCGTCAACAAGAGTGTAGAGGAAAAACTAGACAAATTAGATAATCTCTCGTCGAAGGTAGACAATTTAGCCCATGAAGTAGAATTTCTTAAAATTAGAACTTCTCCTCTTGAGGAGAGGAAGGTAACTCCTATGAATTCTATTCAAGTGAAAATTAATAAAAACATTAGGATGATGGATAAACTTAAAGAGAGATGGGCTAGAGAAAAGGAGGAAGAAGATAGAATTAAGAGACCTTCCTACACACTATACCGTTGCTACTATCCAAGTTTTTGAGGATATCCAAACTCTTAGCACCCAATGCACCCCTAGTCCCATAGGACCTATTAATGGTGATGCTATGACCTCAACCGTAGAAGAAGAAACTCCTATGACTATAGAAGCTACCAAACAAGTGAGCCTAAAGGGCACCACTACCACTTTACTTTATAGTAGTGACCTTGATTTTGTTAATTGCACCCTTTCTGAAGTTATTGGTTTCCTTCACAAGATTTCTAGAGATCCCCACACTAGCACACTTAATCTTGCCTTCACGGAGCATATCACTAATGCTCTCATTAAATCTAGGGAGGAGAAGCTCAGGGTAGAAGCCTCCATACCTAGAAAGCTAGAGTATAGTTGGGATCCTATGATTAAAATTAAGTTGAATAACTTATCTTGCTATGATTTATGTGATGTTGGAGCTAGTACCTCTGCTATGCCCAAAAGAATGTATGCTATGTTTGAATTGAAACATTTTGATCCTTGTTCTTTTGGTGTTCGTCTTGTTGACTCTTCCGTAAAGAAACCTTTGGGGAAGTTCGATGATGTTCTTATCATTGTAAATGACAATTATGTTCCTGTCGATTTTACTATTATGGACATTGAATGTGAACCATCATGTCCAATTATTTTGGGACGCCCTTTTCTTCGCACCGTTGGTGTTGTCATTGATATGAAATAAGGGAATATAAAATTCCAATTCCCTCTCAAGAAAGGGATGGAACACTTCCCTAGAAAGAAGATTAAGTTACCTTTTGAGTCCGTTACACGGGCTAGATATTCTCTTACTCTTGATAAAACTTGATCTTCTCTTTTTGCATCATGCCTAGCTTAAAGGCATAAAAGAAAGTGCTTTTGGGAGGCAGCCCACAACGAATTAGGTTTACTTTGCTTTTTTGTGTCTTGATGTTTGTTACTAATGTAGCAACATCATTGTATCTTTACTTTTCAAGCTTTGTGCCATTTATAGCCTCATATGACAAGGGAAGTGAAAGTTGTGACATGTTGTCCAGAAAACAGATTCTGTCCTCGTGACGGGAAAAATGATAGAAAATTCCCATTTCATATTTTTGCGCTGAAGTTCTTACACATCGTGCTCTATACAATCACGGAACTTTCGTATGTTCTGAGTTTTTTATTTGAGTAGCATAAGTACCCCTAAAAAATTATTTACTACCTCCTGGTCAGTTTTTCACAGATTCTATCCTGTTTTTCCTTTTCTTCGTTTTGCAAACCTTAATCTTGCTTTTTCTTTGCAAAAACTTTTTGGCAATCTTGAGCAACAGTAGATCTTCAAGAATATCCTTATTTACAGTAGATAAAAATTATTTTATTGTGGGTACTAACCTGTCTAATCAGATTATGATGAGTTATGTATGAAGGGAGTTTTCAAGTGTGCGAGGGAAGATGATAAAAGAAGATTCAGGAGGGTCAAACGCTCAAGCATGGGGATGCCCCGTGCACCCCCAAGAAATATTCAAGAAGACTCAAGCATCTAAGCTTGGGGATGCCCCCATGCATCCCCTTCTCCATCAACAGTTATCAGTTCGTCTTTCGTTCCACTATATTTTTATCACTTCATGCGTTATGTGCTATGCTTGGATCGTCTTGCTCTTTATTTCCTTTTTAGTTTTCTTTAGCTTTGCTTGCTGTTCATAACAAGTTATAACCCAGCTTTCTTCGTGTGGGAGAGAAACACACTCCACTTCACCCTAGAACACAACATAGGATTTTCATGCTTATCTTTGTTGTGTGTGTTCTTTATCTTTTTCGTAGCTGCTGTCATGTTTAGCTCTTAGTTTTCATGCTTATCTTTTTAAGAGATTTTGTTTAGTTTCTTGCAATAACTCTCTTGAGTTTTAATTTTTATCTTGTTTAGAGAGTTTGCCTGTTGCACTGAGTTGTGTGTCTTGACTTGAAGTAGGTAATTTAAGGTTGCTATTCAACTGTAGTAGTAACTTGCAATAGTTTTGAGGTATTTCTATGAGTAATGTTTTAACTTTTGGTGTCAAGAGCTTTAGCCTAGTTGTGATAGATGTCGTATTTTGGGAAATCCGTGTTTATTTTCGAAAAAACCTACAAAATTAGTTGAGAACTTTAGCTACTAGATGGATCACTAATCTTTGGAGGGATCGAATATTAGAGTACACTCACGTACCATGAGTCGAGGATGCGCAAGGATAACCAAACCCCCATACACTCCTCCTTGGGGTACTTGTCTATTTGTGAACCTCCTAATTAGATTGAGAGTTACCGATAATAAGTGCATGAGTTCTTCGGACTAATGTGAGTATTCGAAAGTTGACACTTCCACCTAGCCATATTTTTCTAGCCTCTTCGGTACCGTGCATTGCCCTTTCTCACCTCGAGAGTTGGAGCATACTTCGCCGGTGCATCCAAATCCTTGGCACGATACACTCTGTCATCATAAGCGTCATTATATCCTTCCTCAAAACAGCCACCATACCTACCTATTAAGGCATTTCCATAGCCTTTCCGAGATACATTGCCATGCAACATCCACCTTCTCATGACTTTATCTTCATGTCATACATGCTTTTGCTTGATCGATGAGCCGCATGCTGATGGTACGATTTCTCGCCCCCTCGTTGGTTACCCAAAGTGGAATGTTGAGATGTAGCGTAGCGGCAAATTTCCCTTAGTGAAGATGCTAAGGTTGAATGTCGAACCAATAGGACTCCAACAGATACAAGAAGGTGGTGAAGTGAACAATGGCGCCGTTTACAACCTAGGTTGCTAACTTTACCTCGACCTGCACACAGAACAAATAACTTTGCTTCCCAACGAGTACAGAGGAGTTGTCAATTCCCCCGGCCTTGTTGTTTACAAAGGATAAAACGCACGGGATAATAATGATAGTGATAGCAATGGAAAAGTAGATAAAGAAGTAAATTGATAGTGGGTGTAAACAGTATTGGAAATATGGACCGGGGTCCTATGATGTTCACTAGTGATGTCTCTCTCCCAAAAGACGGTAAAATAGCCATGCGAGGTAAACAAATTACAGCTGGGCAATTGACAGGATTATGTGCGCAAACCAATTCTAATTATGCTATGAAGAAAGGAAGATGCTCAAAAGCATGGGCTGTACGCCAAGACAAGTAGACCGAAATCCATCTTCATCTACCTACTAATCATCCACCTTGAGATATCTATCCAGAACATCTCGCTGGTATTAAGTTGCGAATCCCACCCAAAGTGTAAACTCAAAGCAACGGACAACTGCATTAAAGAACTTTGCGTAAAGTAAACAATCCTTGCACCCGCAAGTACAAGCACCGTTGTTTTCCCCCTTGTGGCAACATCACATCCCCTGGACTCATGTTTCTGTCACTCAAGCGAGTCATCGGGGGGCATGAACCCACAATCATGCATAACGCTCCCTCTTGGAGTCACTACCTACTACTTGGCCAAAGAAATAAACAACAACGGAGAACATGCAAGAATTACTCTAGAACATAAATATAAAAGAAGAGAATCAAATATATTACTCAAACACAATCTGAACATAATCTCATAATCCATCGGATCCCAGCAAACTTAGCATAGCAACAGCAGAAATATTACATATGTGCCTCGATCATGTAGGGCAGCTCACGAGGTCTAATCCATGAAGAAAAAAGAGGGGAGGAGAACATCACATAGCTATTTATCATAGACCCATGGTCCAAGGTGGAATACTCACGGTTCATCCGGGAAGCATCCATGGTGGTGGAGAAGCTCCCGGAGGTGGTTCCTCCCTCCGGCAGGGTGCCGGGAAGAGGTCTCCTGGTGCTCCCGATCTTGGAAGCGCGGTGGCGGCAGAACAGAGGAGAGATCGCGAAAAAGGGTTCCCGTCACGGGGGTTTCACGTTACGAGGATTATATGGGCGAAGGGGGCAGCCAGGGGGGCCACCAAGGGTCCAGGCGGGCCCCTGGCACGGCCCCACCCTAGGGCGCGCCGGGAGGGCGCCTGGGGCCCTGGTGGGTCCCCTCTGTCCCCCCCTCGGTGATTCCCGAAGATTCTTCTACGCTCATTTTTATTGGATTTTCCAGAATTTTTGGAGCACTTTTAATATGGGAGAAACCTGAAATAGAAAAACAGCAGAAAACAGGAACTGGCACTGGGGTGCACTGAGTTAATAGGTTAGTCCAAATATGATCAAAAGTGTATGGAAGTTCATTAATATCATAGCAATATCACAGAAAAGAGGCATGGAGCAAGCAGAAATTATAGATACGTTTTGGACGTATCACATGCTAGTTGGGCCTTGCCCTAATCATTGCTACATGACGCGCTAGTATCATTGCACATCCTGCTACACTGTCAGAGGCATACATTTGCATACTTCATGATAGTTTCATTTTATTTATGTTGAGTACTTTTTTAAAGTGAGAAAGATCTTCTATACTTCTTGTAATATATAGAGTGTTGCCCCTAAAGTGAGGAAAAGATCCCAAAGAGGACAAAATCAAAAGATCCCAAAGAGGACAAATGAGAGTTAAATAGAAAGAGCCATTGAGGCCACCAAAAAAATACAAAAAAATACAAAAAGGAGAAAAAGAAATAAAAAGAGAGAAGGGGAAACACTACTATTCCTTTTGAGAGATCTACACTCGTACTCCATCTTATATCTTGTACTCCATAGAGATTATCATTCATGCATATAGCTATGTGGGGACCTTCACACTATAGAACTTGTCTTGTATATTCCAATGATGAGCCTCCTCAAATAAGCTCTAGGTTTTCTTGAACAAGCAAGTTGGATGCACCCCCACTAGTTCCATTAGAGAGCTTACCTTAGCTCATATGTGCATCTGTTGCATGGCAATCCCTAGTCCTCACATCATATCTATCATTTGGCTTTCTCTCGCCTATGATTGTCCTCATTGATGTGAGCCTTTCACACCTTTTTGTCTTCCTCCTCCATCATTTTTCTCTCTTTGCCATCCTAAGTGTGAACTTTCTTGCTTACGCTCATCCATTGCATGAGTGCTCAAAATATCGAAAGGGAGTGGATCATTTTGACTTGTACCTGGCTAGTGGTGTAGGGATGAGTCAAGATAAGATTCCAAAGAAGACCAAGTGTGAAACTTTAGTAGATTAAGTTCTCAACAATAAAAACTATGTTTTACTCTCTCGTATATCCCTATCCCCTTTATTGCACGCAAACACCATTTGGAGACACTCGAGTCACGGACAGCGAGAGCTCTGGCACCTTTATGTTCTTATGTTGCTTGTTTCAATGCTAATATAGACTCTTGCCTGTTATGGCTTGAATTGAATTACATGCCTTGATTGCTTTACTTAAAAGTTCTTATATGGGATATTGATGCACTTCCATACACTTTTGATCATATATGGACTAACCTATTAACTCAGTGCGCCCCAGTGCCAGTTCCTATTTTCTGCTGTTTTTGTATTTCAGGTTTTTCCCATTACTTAAAGTGCCAAAAAAATACAGGAAAAATATAGGAAAAATCAGCGTACAGGAAGCTTCGGGAAGAGCCAAAGTGGGGCCAGAGGGGAGCCAGGGGTGGCCCAGGCGGCCACCTGGAGCGGCCACCCCCTAGGCCGCGCCAGGGGACGCTTGGGGCCCCTGGTCCACCACTGGCTGCCCCCCTTCACCTATATATATCTCTTGTCCCAAAACCCTCGAGGACAGAACCCTTTTTCGCGATCTCTCCTCTGTTCCGCCGCCGCAGCGCTTCCAAGATTGGGAGCACCAGGAGCCCTCTTCCCGGCACCCTGCCGAAGGGAGGAACCACCTCTGGGAGCTTCTCCACCACCATGGATGCTTCCTGGATGAACCATGAGTAGTCCACCTTGGACCATGGGTCCATGATCAGTAGCTATGTGATGTTCTCCTACCCTCTTTGTTCTTCATGGTTTAGACCTCGTGAGCTGCCCTACATGATCGAGGAACATATGTAATCTTTCTGTTGTTGCTATGCTGAGTTTGCTGGGATCTGATGGATTATGAGACTATGTTCAGATTGTGTTTGAGTAATATATTTGATTCTCCTCTTTTATATTTATGTTCTTGAGTAATTCTTGCATGTTCTCCGTTGATGTTTATTGCTTTGGCCAAGTAGTAGGTAGTAATTCCAAGAGGGAGCGTTATGCATGATTGTGGGTTCATGCTCCCTGATGAATAGCTTGAGTGACAGAAACATGAGTCTAGGGGATGTGTTGTTGCCACAAGGGAGAAAACAACAGTGCTTGTACTTGCGGGTGCAAGGATTGTTTACTTTACGCAAAGTTCTTTAATGCAGTTGTCTTTTGCTTTGAGTTTACACAGTGGGTGGTATTCACAACTTAATACCAGCGAGATGTTCTGGATAGATATCTCAAGGTGGATGATTAGTAGGTAGATGCAGATGGATTTCGATCTTCTTGTCTTGGCGTACCACCCAAGCCTTTGAGCCTCTTCCTTTCTTTGTAGCATAGTTAGCATTGGTTTGCGCACATAATCCTGTCAATTTCCCAACTATAATTTGTTGACCTCACATGGCTATTTTATCGTCTTTTGGGAGAGAGAGATATCACTAGTGAACATCATGGGACCCCGGTCCATATTTCCACCACTGTTTACACCCGCTATTTATTTTCTGCTTTATTTCCTTTTCTGTTGCTATCTCTATCATTATTATCCCGTGTGTTTGATACTTTGTAAACAACAAGGCTGGAGGGATTGACAACCTCTCTGTACTCGTTGGGAGCAAAGTTATTTGTTGTGTGTGCAGGTCCACGTCAACCGCCTAATTGCTGGCGCCGTTGTCACCTTCCTGTTGTTGTCGGAGTCCTACTGGAGACAAACCTTGGTATCTTCACCGAGGGAAATTTGTTGTTGTCTACATCTCAACCGTCCACTTTGGGTAACCAACGAGGGGCGAGAAGACATCAGTTGCGAACCCCAACCAAATTGTAGGCTCAAAGCACCGGAAAATTGCCTTAACACTCTATGCGTAATGTAAGCAATCCTTGCAACCACAGTTACAAGCACCACTGTTTTCTCCCTGGTGGAAACAACACATACCCTAGTCTCATGTTTCGGTCACTCAAGCTAGACATCGGGGCATGAACCCACAATCAAGCATAACACTCCCTCTTGGAGTTGCAATCTATTACTTGGCCAAAGCAACAAATACAACGGAGAACATGAAATAATACTCAAGAACATAAATATAAAAGGTAAACCAAATATTATAACTCATCAAAAACTGAACATAATCTCATAATCCATCGGATCCCAGCAAACACAACATAGCAAAACAGGAACTAATACAAAAGTGCCTTGATCATGATAGGCAGCTCACAAGGGCTAAACATTGAAGCACAAGATTGGAGAGAATACAACACATAGCTGTTGGATATGTGCCCTAGAGGCAAATTAATAAAGATATTTGTCACATATCCGTTTTGTTCATAATACATTTTATACTATGTGTCGGGGATGTACCCCGGCAAATACCATGGTCAGGGACCCTGGGTTAGTCATGAGAGGCACAGGTTGGACGATAGCTCGTCGGCTAACAGGAGGATACGTTCCTGCTCGATGTTATTGATTGGAGATGGCGATTACAGGGGAGCCAAGGCTAGTGCGCACAAGGCTTGGGTTACAGATTGCGTATTGCTCTCCTCGACGTCTCCCCTCCTAGCCCTTATATACTAGGCTTGGTCTCGGGGAGTCCGTCCTGGATTACAGATAGTATTTCCTAACTCTCATCTTGTCCCGTACGACAGGTTTGCACCTTCCTTATGAGTCGCGGACTCCTACGTCGGTGCCACTAGTGGGCCAAGGCTGGGCCCAGGCGGCATCTTTGTGGGCCTTCTGTCTTCGGGTACACCGGGTAGGCTCATCCATAGAACTCGTGGGGTCACCCCCTCGTCAGTAGCCCCCGAGTGCCTGGGGGACTCGAAGAGGCGCGCAGGGACTCGAGTCCATTCTTGCGTCGTTTTGATGTATGCACGGTTCAACCGCGGGTCGCTGGCAGTCTGGGGCCATGACAAAACCTGTTTTGAGGGATGCTAAGCTGAAAGGGCCCAAGGATTCGACTGGTCGAGCCTTGGTGAATTGCACTAGTGGAAAAAACCACAGTAGCCCAATCAAACTCATGTCCCTCGACATGAGCTTGGAACACTGGTGTCAAGCAAAAGTCATGCCACTGCAGGTCTTACAGTGATCAATTGCCGCTAGTAAAGTTCGTTGCCTAGGCACGTCCGCCCGGCTTTTTCTATCATGCAAGCGCATGGAAAAGGTTGGGAGTGAAATCGCTCTGCGACAAGTCCCAGCCCGGCCGATCTGCACAGCGGGGTCTTACCTACACGCTAAGCTTGCGTGGCATCTGGGCACAGTGTATCGTGTTCCAGGAATATGTATTTTTATTGAGGCGCGGAGCCTAGTAGATAATGCACCCACTTGGAATAAACAATCAAGTGAGCTATTTTAGCGGTCACTCGCGGAGCTTTGCCGAGTGCTCGGGCGAGGAGTAACGTAGGGGAGTGCTTGCTCGGGAGATCATCGATTGCTCGGGATATAGAGTTTTGCGCGTAATGACTCAAGTATTGCTTTTGCTCTCGGGGTGAGGGAGCACCCGATACTCTGGGACCGCTCGATCTGGCGAGTACAGGTCTGCTTATCTCTGTCATGGTGAGGGAGCACCCGAAACTCTCATGGGTGCGAGTAATAACTACAACACGTTTTTACTTGTAGGTGAGGGAGCACCCGAAACTCTCATGGTTGCGAGTAATCACTCGAGCACGTTTTTACTTCTAGGTGAGGGAGCACCCGAGACTCTCATGGGTGGATACGCTCCCGATGGGAGTTAGATATATTTGAAAAATGTATTTAAACCATGAAAAAACGGAGCTTGCAGGCTGCATTTTCTATTCGCTGCCCCTTTGATTTACCTTTTGTTGGTGAGGATAACTATCTCCTTGCTGGAGGACCGTCAAAGATGCTCTGTCTGCTAACCGTCATGTCTTCATGACCGGTCATAATGATGGCTTTTGGTGGCGTGCTGCAGCCGCCTGTTGAGTTATCGATGCACGTATTGACAACGCACGAGATTTGACGCGTCCAGCGCACAGTGCCGCCCGTGTGAAGGCATCTTTGTCTCGTAATTTGAATCGCCCAACATGCTTGGTCTTTGAATTAATTGCTCCCGTCGTCTGGGCTTCTGCGTGCTCTCGGGTTTGTGCTATAAATATCCTCCTTTTGTTCATCTGGCAGTAGTGTTCGTCCTCTGCCCATCTTGCTCCTCTTTTTCATCTTCTCATGGGGCCAAAGCGAGGTGCAGGTACGACTATCCGCGGCCGGGTTCGCCGTGGTCGCGGTGGTCGTGCTCCGTGCTCTTCTCGTGGTGGCCGTCGTGGTGCACCATCGACGCCTTCCTCCTCTTCCTCAGAGGAGGGTTTTTGGCGCTATGATTTCCTCCTATGCATCCGTGGCCGGACTGCCGCTCGCATTCTGCTTCCGTCTAAATTTTTTGCCCTTGTTTCTGAGCGCGGTCTTGATGGCTTGCTGCTTCGTCTTCAAGGGTGCGCTCAATCTCCTTCTTACGTTAAGTTGGAGATCGATAGTTCCCGTTTGATTTTTCTTGGCTTTGGCTAGAAGTCGTTTGCTTGACGCTTGAACTTGCATGATGGTGTAACAGCCCAGATTTCACAAAAATTAAAATTTTTATTTTCGGTGTGAATTGTTTGATTGTCTGATTTTTTTGCGGTGTTTGCATCTCCGATTTATCGATCGGCGATTATTATTCCCCCTCTTATCTCGTACCGGACGGAGACCGACTCTTACCACCCTGACACTCGACCATTGTGACACCGGGTTTCGCCCGATCATCGTCACCAAAACCCGCACGAGACCAGCTGCAGCCAACAGAACAAAAACCCCGTTTAAAAATTAAACAGGTTAATTTTATAGCGCACCAGAAAGTGTTTTCGGAACGGTTCCAGCGCGAGGTGAACGCCGCTGGCTCGATGCGCTGATCGCGCAGTTCGAAGTTTTACCCGAATCGGAGGTCCTGCGGACCCCTGACGGTCAGAAACGTAAACACCGCGCGCGCGAAAGAAAAACCGGGGATGTTTTTGCAAACTGCCAGCCACCTGGGCTATATAAATACCACCACACTCCCACCTCTTTCTCGGGTTTCCTAGCCACAAAATTTCAGCCACCCCCTCCACTTTGCCAGATCTGCCCATTTTGACCCCAAATCCTGAAACCCTAGCCCCCGGCCCCTCCGGAGCCATCGGATCTGAGATCCAACGCTCCAGATCGTGCCACGTCAGCGCCTGGCCTTCCACCTCCTCTCTCCTCCAACCTCCACCGCGCCGCCGCCCGTAGCCTCCTCGCTCCGGCCACCGTCGGCACGCCCCCGCAGCCCACCGAGCCGCCAGCCCATCCCGCGTGGCCCAGGCCGAGCTAGCCTTTCCAACCGCCAGCTGGGCCTCGGCCCAAGGTGAGCTCGCCCCCTTTTTTCTTTTGATTTTATTTATTTATTGCTGTTGGGCCGGCCCGACTAAATTTAGTGCACAGTGCGTTTTTTTAATTAAATAGTGCTCGCCTTTGTTTAGGCCCATGTGAAGTAGATTCGGCCCAATAGCGCTATTTTAGTTCTCTGTATTTATATTTATGGCAGATTGTGTTATTATTTTCCGAGGCACGTATCTTTGCAACCGTAGCTCGGATCGCGACGCGTAAAACATGAAAATTGCTTAGTTTTTCGTGTAGATTAATAAAATGTGCTCTTTTGCTATGTTTGACTTTGTTTACATGTTTTTTACTGCTAATTACAACCTTGCCACTGTAAACTGTTTATTTAATAACTTTTTAACCGTTGCTCCGATTAAAATGTTTCTTATATGTAACTTGACTAGAATTGCATGTAGATTGTGTTTTTGCTGCTCTTGCCTGCTAATAAAAATAATAAAATATGTTTAGGGGCAAAACAATACCAAATGCAATAATTATTGTGGGGTCCGCAATAGTTTGCCATGTATAGGTTTTACCCCCACTTAAAGTGACTAGAATAGATAGTTTATTTATGCTTCACCTCTTTTCGTATTTGTGTGTTATGCCATGCTTCTGTTCTTGCCATGTTAACAACCTTTTGCGTTGTCTCGTGTTTTGTTCTTGTTGATGCTTGCTCGTGTTTGCTCCGTAGTAATAGATGCTTGCTCGTTGATTGACTTTTCCAGTGTTTACCGTCTTGTGTGCTTCCGCGGGTACTTTCGGAGACGTTGCGAGCTTGCGATCAACTACACCTTCGGAATCCGACTTATCAACAGGCAAGGACTATACATTACTTATGATCCATTCTATTTCAACCAGCGGTTTGCGTGCTAGTCTAGGTTAGGTTCGATGTTTGATCCTACCACTTGTGTACAGCCTCTTTCAAACCAATACAACCATGTCCCCTCCCAGCAAACCATGTACTGCTATGTTACATTTGCTCGTTGCTCAGCCCCTGCTTAGTATGCATGCATAGGATGCTACGATGTTACCCTGTTACTCCTTGTTTTTGGGATATCACATTATTATATTGCTGTTTATGATATGATTATTATAATGTTGACTATATTCGACGAAGGATGGAAGGTCTAGGCTATCCCGCCCCGACGCTTTGTTCCATTCGAGTCACCTAGGATCCGAGTTCCGGGTATTGGTTTTAAGACTGAGCGTGCCTAACCGCGTGTGGGATGCTATGGGGTCCCCTCTTCTTACCTATCTAGCTTCAAACATTTCTAGTGGTGGCCCAAGCTGGTTTTACCTTTTGCAAAACGTGTGTGTGCGAGTGTCGACCTCGCAGATTTTCAAACAACTCGGGCCAGTGGAGACATAGTTTTTCCATTGGTCCAAACCTAGAAGCTCGGGGGTTGCCCACATAGTTTGGGTAACTAACCCGACCTCGTCCAGACGGTAGAGGCCGATTCGAGAGCGCGGCCAGCTTTTGAGTTGGATGTCGACTCACCGGGGGCCACCCGGATTTGTGCGTTGTTAGTTAGAGGGACCTGTCGCTCCGGATCTCTTGGGACTAAATCATAAAATGGTTGCCTATCATGGGTAGCAACTGAGAGAGATGGGTGTGCGTGCGGAGCCTCGTAATGGGCAGTTGGTACACCCCTGCAGGGTTAAATCTTTTCGAGAAGCCGTGTCCACGTTTATGGACGACTTGAGACCTACTCCTTGTTCATAGACAACAAAAACTGAGATAATCTTAATATAACTTGATCAACGTGTGTGTGCCTTGACTGCTTCTTCTTCGTCGGGATGCGAAGAGGAGGACAAGGAAAGGATAGGTGTTATGCTTGCGTAAGTAGGTGGATATCAGACTTGTTGGAGGCGATTCCTCATCGAATGCTTGGCTTCTTACCTTACTCTCTAGATCGTTAGCCACTTCATAAATGCTAGTGCGGCAGCAACCTCACCACTTAACCCATCCTTACCGTAAACTACTAGTTTTCCTAGAATGACGAGTGATGAAGTCCTTGCTGGGTCAGTTGACCACTACAGTTGGATGCTGAGTACTTCTGTACTCATGATACTACCCCCCAAACTCTTTTTAGGGTTCTGATCGACAACAGGTACAGTGATCGACGTTTCACGTGGAGACTCAACGACGACTAGTTAGGCGGGTCCCGGCGGAGGGCCTGGACCCGTGTGGTTATGGGGATCGATGTTTTTCTCTTTGCCACTAGGAATTTGATTGTAGTCTGTACTCAGACATGTATCTTCCGCTGATGTAATGTATTAAGTCAGTTGTATGCCGATTGTATGAGATGTTGTATCATGTGTCTGTAATGTTGTGTTATCATGTAGGAAATCCGGGACATATGACTTCGTCATATGTCGGGGTGAGACCGATATGTGCTTCGTCCCTGGATTTGGATGGGAACATCTAGATCTGGAACAGTACCGCATATAGGGCCTTACAACTTGGTATCAGAGCCTTACCGACCGTAGGATCCCTTCTCTGGCCAAAGTCGAGTCTAGACAAAAACTATTTTGTAGTTACTAAGTTAGTTATCGGAGAGTATGATTCTTTTCCTCCTTACCCATGCTCTGGTCAGGACAAGTGTCGTAAGTGTTTTATTCTCGCCTTATCCCCTTTAAAAATTTAGGATCTCGATGAGTGTGGAGTTTCGGAACCGTTACAATGCCTTGCTTGCAGCGTATTGTCTCGATTCCGATCTCAGGTTTGGGAATTCCTGTAGTACCTTTAGCTTCTCCGATTTTGGGTATCATCTGGGTCATCCATTTCCATCCCTCCTGGTACCGGTGTTTTTACGACTTGCGTTGAAAATCACTATCCCTTGATCTGGTTTTCGTGATCGTTCTTCCTCTTGTCACTGACGGATTCATTTTTTTCCGACGATGTCGTCTCTCTGCGGAAAGTATCTCGACGGAGTTCGTCGCTCGACATGGAGCAGAGTTTCTTGTTGGTGGTGTTGAAGATTGTCGACTCTATTTTCTCTCTCCCCTCTCCCCCGGATCGTCCTGGATCTTGGAACGAGATCCCTTGTTGGTGGTGTTGTATTGTAACAACCCATATTTCACAAAAATTAAAAATTTTATTTTTGGTGTGAATTGTTTGATTCTCTGATTTGTTTGCGGTGTTTGCATCTCCGATTTATCGATCGGCGATTATTTTTCCCCTCTTATCTCATACTGGACGGAGACCGACTCTTGCCACCCTCACACTCGACCTTTGCGACACCGGATTTCGCCCGATCACCGTCACGAAAACCCGCACGAGACCAGCTGCAGCCAATGGAACAAAAACGCTGTTTAATAATTAAACGGGTTATTTTTATAGTGCACCGGAAAGTGTTTTCGGAACGGTTCCAGCGCGAGGTGAACGCCGCTGGCTCAACGCGCTGATCGCGCAGTTCGAAATTTTACCAGAATCGGAGGTCCTGCGGACCCCCGGCGGTCAGAAACATAAACACCGCGCGCGAGAAAGAAAAACCGGGGATGTTTTTGCAAACTGCCATCCACCTGGGCTATATAAAGACCACCACACTCCCACCTCTTTCTAGGGTTTCCTAGCCACAAAATTGCAGCCACCCCCCTCCACTTTGCCAGATCTGCCCATTTTGACCCCAAATCCCGAAACCCTAGCCCCTGGCCCCTCCGGAGCCGTCGGATCTGTGATCCGACGCTCCAGATCATGCCACGTCAGCGTCTGGCCTTCCACCTCCTCTCTCCTCCAACCTCCACCGCTCCGCCGCCCGTAGCCTCCTCGCTCCGGCCGCCGCCGGAACGCCCCCGCAGCCCACCGAGCCGCCAGCCCATCCCGCGCGGCCCAGGCCGAGCCAGCCTTTCCAGCCGCCAGCTGGGCCTCGACCTAAGGTGAGCTCGCCCCCCCTTTTTTTCTTTTGTTTTTATTTATTTCTTGCTGTTGGGCCGGCCCGATTAAATTTAGTGCACATTGCGTTTTTTTAATTAAATAGTTCTCGCCTCTGTTTAGGCCCATGTGCAGTAGATTCGGCCCAATAGCGTTTTTTTAGTTCTCTGTATATATATTTATGGCAGATTGTGTTATTATTTTCCGACGCCCGTATCTTTGCAACCGTAGCTCGGATCGCGACGCGTAAAACATGAAAGTTGCTTAGTTTTTCGTGTAGATTAATAAAATGTGCTCTTTGCTATGTTTGACTTTGTTTACATGTTGTTTTACTGCTAATTACAACCTTGCCACTGTAAACTGTTTATTTAATAACTTTTTAACCGTTGCTCCGATTAAAATGTTATATGTAACTTGACTAGAATTGCATGTAGATTGTGTTTTTGCTGCTCTTGCCTGCTAATAGAAATAATAAAATATGTTTAGGGGTAAAACAGTACCAAATGCAATAATTATCGTGGGTCCGCAATAGTTTGCCATGTATAGGTTTTACCCCCACTTAAAGTGACTAGATTAGATAGTTTATTTATGCTTCACCTCTTTTCATGTTTGTGTGATGTGCCATGCTTCTGTGCTTGCCATGTTAACAACCTTTTGCTCACCTTGTGTAGCTAAATAACTTGTACCATCGTTAACGTGCAGTATCGTCGTGTGTGACGAGTACTCCACTTAACCTGTTAGTAACCGCTCTCGACGGTAGGTGCGTTGTCTCGTGTTCTGTTTTTGTTGATGCTTGCTCATGTTTGCTCCGTAGTAATAGATGCTTGCTCGTTGATTGCCTTTTCTAGTGTTTACCGTCTTGTGTGCTTCCGCGGGTACCTTCGGAGACGATGCAAGCTTGCGATCAACTACACCTTCAGAATCCGACTTATCAACAGGCAATGACTATACATTACTTATGATCCATTCTATTTGAACCAGTGGTTTGCATGCTAGTCTTGGTTAGGTTCGATGTTTGATCGTACCACTTGTGTACAGCCTCTTTCAAACCAATACAGCCATGTCCCCTCCCAGCAAACCATGTACTGCTATGTTACATTTGCTCGTTGCTCAGCCCCTGCTTAGTATGCATGCTTAGGATGCTACGATGTTACCGTGTTACTCCTTGTTTTGGGGATATCACATTATTATATTGCTGTTTATGATATGATTATTATAATGTTGACTATATTCGACGAAGGATGAAAGGTCTAGGTTATCCCGCCCCGACGCTTTGTTCCATTCGAGTCACCTAGGATCCGAGTTCCGGGTATTGGTGTTAAGACTGAGCGTGCCTAACCGCGTGTGGGATGCTATGGGGTCCCCTCTTCTTACCTATCTAGCTTCAAACATTTCTAGTGGTGGCCCAAGCTGGTTTTACCTTTTGCAAAACGTGTGTGTGCGAGTGTCGACCTCGCAGATTTTCAAACAACTCGGGCCAGCAGAGACATAGTTTTTCCTTTGGTACAAACCTGGAAGCTCGAGGGTTTCCCACATAGTTTGGGTAACCAACCCGACCTCGTCCAGACGGTAGAGGCCGATTCGAGAGCGCGACCGACTTTTGAGTTGGATTTCGACTCACCGGGGGCCACCCGGATTTTTTTGTTGTTAGTTAGAGGGACCTGTCGTTCCGGATCTCTTGGGACTAAATCATAAAATGGTTGCCTATCATGGGTAGCAACTGAGAGAGATGGGCGTGCGTGCGGAGCCTCATAATGGGCAGTTGGTACACCCCTGCAGGGTTAAATCTTTTCGAGAAGCCGTGTCCACGGTTATGGACGACTTGAGACCTACTCCTTGTTCATAGACAACAACAACTAAGATAATCTTAATATAACTTGATCAACGTGTGTGTGCCTTGACTGCTTCTTCTTCGTCGGGATGCGAAGAGGAGGACAAGGATAGGATAGGTGTTATGCTTGCGTAAGTAGGTGGATATCAGACTTGTTGGAGGCGATTCCTCATCGAATGCTTGGCTTCTTACCTTACTCTCTAGATCGTTAGCCACTTCATAAATGCTAGTGCGGCAGCAACCTCACCACTTACCCCATCCTTACCGTAAACTACTAGTTGTCCTAGAATGACGAGTGATGAAGTCCTTGCTGGGTCAGTTGACCACTACAGTTGGATGCTGAGTACTTCTGTACTCATGATACTACCCCCAAACTCTTTTCAGGGTTCTGATAGACAACAGGTACGGTGATCGACGCTTCACGTGGAGACTCGATGATGACTAGTTAGGCGGGTCCCGGCGGAGGGCCTGGACCCGTGTGGTTATGTGGATTGATGTTTTTCTCTTTGCCACTAGGCATTTGATTGTAGTCTGTACTCAGACATGTATCTTCCGCTGATGTAATGTATTAAGTCAGTTGTATGCCGATTGTATGAGATGTTGTATCATGTATCTGTAATGTTGTGATATCATGTTCGAAATCTGGGGCATATGACTTCGTCATATGTCGCGGTGGGACCGATATGTGCTTCGTCCTCGGATCTGGATGGGAACATCTAGATCTGGAACAGTACCGCATATCGGGCCTTACAACTTGGTATCAGAGCCTTACCGACCGTAGGATCCCTTCTCTGGCCGAAGTCGAGCTAGACAAAAACTATTTTGTAGTTACTAAGTTAGTTATCGGAGAGTAGGATTCTTTTTCCTCCTTACCCATGCTCTGGTCAGGACAAGTGTCGTAAGTGTTTTATTCTCGCCTTATCCCCTTTAAAACTTTAGGATCTCGATGAGTGTGGAGTTTCAGAACCGTTACAATTCCTTGCTTGCAGCGTATTGTCTCGATTCCGATCTCAAGTTTGGGAATTCCTGTAGTACCTTTAGCTTCTCCGATTTTGGGTATCATCTGGGTCATCCATTGCCATCCCTCCTTTTACCGGTGTTTTTACGACTTGCGTTGAAAATCACTATCCCTTGATCTGGTTTTCGCGATCGTTCTTCCTCTTGTCACTGAAGGATTCGTTTTTTTTCGACGATGTCGTCTCTCTACGGAAAGTATCTCGATGGAGTTCGTCGCTCGACATGGAGCAGAGTCCCTTGTTGGTGGTGTTGAAGATTGTCGACTCTCTTTTCTCTCTCCCCTCTCCCCCGGATCGTCCTGGATCTCGGGACGAGATCCCTTGTTGGTGGTGTTGTATTGTGTAAGATCAAAGTTTTGCCCCCGTGTGTTTTGGATATTGTTGGACAAGACAGTAGAGGAACTAACAATGTTTTCTAGTGTAAAAAGTTGAATAGGTTCCTGAAGGACAAGCTAAGTGATAAAGCTTTAGTGAAGGTCTTCAAGTTATCGAAGCATAACCCACGGAGCGAAGCTTAATCACGAAGGATGACCCCCAAAAATGAAGGTGTCCTAAAGCTCTACTCATTGAAGGAAATGAAGAGGACGGTGCAAGACTTAGATGTTTTTGTGTAGTTCTTTTTCAGTTCTTTGAGTCATAGGACAAACCGTACTATCAAGAGGGGTATTTAGTTTGTGGACACCGAAGTCATTGAGAAAATGCTCAGATCAAATCCAAATCAAGTGAGAAGCCTAAGCGAAGAAATCTCATGTGCACTAAGTTAAGTTTCGGTAGCAAAGACTTCATTCTTTGGCTACTAAAGCAGAACTAGGTCCGTGAGTCAGCTTTACTTGTTCCTCAAGTAAAGTTGCGCATTGATGACAAATCCGACCGTTGTGGACACGTGTCAAACTGTCACCTCGGGTCAATTTGGTCATTCCGCACCTCGGGATCGCCAACTATAAATACGCCGCCCCCTCCTCCATTTGAGGGCGGCTGCTCTGAGATCGTTCCAAGAGAGACTGAAGAGAGCACCCAAAAAACGCCACCGAAGCAAAACCCAAAATCCAGAATACTGAAGCCTAAGTCCCATTGATCTGAGTAGATTCGAGATGACTTAGGTGAAAGCTTACTAGCCCTTTTTATCTTGGAGAACTGCAATTCTCCTAGTCGGTTAGAGTGTTGTTCTTCAGAGAGCGAAGAGTAATTGTCGCCTCGAAGTCCAGTTTGCAAAGGTTTCGGTGATTTCCTCAATAATCAACCACGAGTGAAGAACTGACAAGCTCAAGGAGTTTGGTGCAGTGGAGCAACGGACGGAGAGAGATTTGCTCCAGGTGTTCAATCACCAGTCCCTCCAACCAGACGTAGCGCTTTCCAGAGCGTGAACTGGTCGAACAAACATCGCCGAGTCCCAGTTCGTTTTACTTCAAGCATTTACCTTTCAGTATTGCATTTTCTTCACAGTTATGCTTCAATGTGTTTTGATTCACTGCATTTAATTTCGCTTCCAGTTTTACTTCGCTATTCCGCACTACTTATGCTTCACTTCAAAAGTTTCAGTCGAAATTTTTGAAGTGATCATTCACCCCCTCCCCCTCTGATCACATACTTGGACTTTCAATTAGTATCAGAGCTAGTCACTCCCTACACTCTGTGTGTTTTGGATTAACCTCCTGGAGTGTCTTCAAGTATGTCTTTCGCAGCTATTCGCTCCGGCGAACCTATTCCTGTTTTCAATGGGAAGGACTACCCGTACTGGAAGGACAATATGAAGAGAAATATCATGGCTATCAACTCTATCGCCTGGCAAGTTGTCTTGTATGGTGTTGCAGTTGCAGATGAGAATGCCATCACTCCTGAAGAAGCAAAACTGATTGATCTTGATTCTAAAGTTTGGGTTTTCATCACCAATCACTTGACGCCAGAAAAGTATCATGAAGTGAAGAATATTCCTACTGCCAAAGGTGTCTGGGACTATCTTGAAAAGATTGGTGAAGGTGTTTCTACCCAGAAAGATGCCAGAATTGACACACTCCGAAGCAAATTCTATCGCTTCAAGAGAAACGAGGGTGAAAAAGTCAGCTCCATTTACAGCACACTCACAGCTCTTGCTAATGAGTTGATTTCCCTCGGTGCTGATGACATTACTCCTCACTCAGTTGTAAGAACTTTGCTTCGCTCACTGGATGACTCGTTTGATCACATTGTGCTGATGATCAAGGAAAGGACTGATTTCAGATGTCTTGTTGCCGCTGATATTCTTGAGAGACTCAATACATTTGAAATGGAAGAAGATGAGAAACGTGACATAAATGGCTCTCGAAGAAAAACTCATGCCTTGAAAGCAAAAGTTTCGCGTCATTCTTCACCCGAGGTCAGTTCTGCTTCAGGTGTCGAATCAGATGATCCTGCAAGCATTGGAAAGGATTTGGCATTGATCATGAGACGCTTCAACCAATTCCAAAGAAAAGTTTTTTCTTCACCAAAGAAGAGTTATTCTTCAAGAAGCTCAACTCACTCATCTCACCGCTCATCCTCAAGAAGCTCTCCATCGAAAGACAACTGCTGCTACAAGTGCAAGAAACCAGGTCACTACATTGCTGATTGCCCTCTGTGGGAAGCTGAGAACAAAGCAAAGCATTCGCTTAGAGACTCCTCATCCAAGTCCCACAGATCTTCCAGAAGCTATGAATCCAAGAGACATGATTCCAGTTCGAGAAGGGATAAGAAGAAAGATTCTGATGATGACAAGAGGAATAAGTATCACAAGAAGCATGAGGGTTCTTCATCGAAGACTCACTCGTCTCGGCGAAGCAGCTCTCACCGTGCCAAGGCCTATCTAGGAAAGGAGATGAACTCTGAAGAAGAAGCCTCTGGGTCCGAAGCTCAATCAGGCTCAAGGTCTGGGTCTGGGTCCGAATCAGATGGTGTTGCTGGTTTGGAATTCGCTTTAGCAGATTCTTCGGCAAAAGCTTCGAGCTCATTCTTCACCAACAACAGTAGTGAAGATGAATCTCCTGCATATTGCTTCATGGCCAAGGCGAAGGTATCTTCATCAAAATCAAACTATGATACTTCTGATTGCTCCTCATATGACAGTGATTCTAAGATAAGCTATGCTAAACTTGCTAAAATTGCTTCAATCCAACAAGATGAACTTGATTCACTAAGCAAAACAATTAAGAAATCAGAAACTCTGTTGATCGATGAGATAGAGAAAGGTCAAACTTTGACTAATGAGCATGCTGCTCTGAAAGAAAAGTTTGAAGAATTATCCTCTCGGCATGATCTTCTTTCAGTTGATTATGAGAAGCTCACCTATGAATTTCTTCAAAGGAAAATGGCTCTCGAAAAACTGAAAGAGGCTCATGAAGAGTTGGAAAATGTCAATCTCTCTCTCATGGCTCAACAAGGTTCTGAAGCAAATCATAAAACTGAATCACCTTTTTTGGATTGTTTGGAACGAAGCAAAATTGATTCCAAAGGCAAAGCTTCTATTGTTATTGACGATACTAATGCCTCTGATGAGGAAAATCCTGCCGTTACCGAGGAACTCCTCAGGTTGAAAAACTTATTTGAAACAGGCATGTTCAAAAGTGTGCAAGGTCACCAGTATATCTGTGATATCCTGAGGAAGGCTCTCCTTCACAGGAATCCCAGGAATGAAGGTGTTGGTTTCGAGAGAAAGATAAACCCTGATGGCACCTATTGGGAACCTGAGCAGTATCCTAAGACTGTTTGGGTCCATGCGAAGGGGAACCCCATTGATATAGCTAACCTTTCAGGTTTTGATTGCAAGATGAACAAAGCTATTGTAGACGAATAACTTGATTCTGACTACAAGCTCATCAAAGATGAACAGGGAAAGGTTACAGCTGAATATGTTGGTACTCCTCCTAAGAATGGCTTCTATAAGAGGCAAATATGGGTGCAGAAAGCACTTGTGGAAAAACTGCCTGCTAACCATACCATGCAGGGAAAGTCTTCGGTACCACCGAATCATTTCTATTCTCTTGAAACGAGAAATGATCCATTGGTGCCCGAATCAAATGTTCCACAGAAGCAATACTATCGCACTGGTCGTCATACTTATCGTCCTCATAATAATCATACTAAGATTGCATATGCTCATTCTTATGCTAACCATTCGCAGAGGACTTATATTTATGGTGTGCTTGATGGAACACCGAAGAAATATACTCCTGTTCGCTTTAATATTGCTTCAACCACTGTTTCAACATATTCTCCGTCACCTGCTCGTTTGTGGGTGGTTAAGAAGAACTAATTCTTCTGCAGGGCTATGTCTCTGGTGGATCTGAATGGGTCATGGATAGTGGTTGCACAAATCATATGACCGGAGACAAGGAGTTATTCACCGAAGAAAAACTATCTCACTCTTCTCAGAAGTACATTACCTTCGGTGATAACAACAAGGGTAAAGTTTTAGGTTTGGGTAAGGTTGCCATTTCGAAAGATAAGCACATTGACAAGGTTTTGCTAGTCCAATCACTTGGATATAATCTTATGTCTATTTCTAAGTTATGTGATATGGGTATGCTTGTTCTATTTTCTGCTTCGCGTTGTGTTGTTTTTTCACAGGATGACTATACGTTTGTCTTCGAGGGTTACCGCAAAGGAGATTTATACACTGTTGACTTTTCTTCGGGCCCTGCTGTATCCACATGCTTAATGGCAAAAGCTTCATCTGGGTGGTTATGGCATCGAAGACTTGGTCATGCAGGGATGAGAAATCTTCATAACTTAGTGAAGAAGAATCATGTTATTGTCCTTAGCAAAGTAAAATTCGATAAGGATCGTCTCTGCAGTGCTTGTGAAGCTAGTAAAATTACGAAGAAACATTATTCAGCGAAGACTATCATGACTATCACTCGTCCTCTTGAATTGCTTCATATGGATCTTTTTGGTCCTCAAAATTATGCAAGCCTGGGAGGAAATAAATATGGTCTAGTTATTGTTGATGATTTCTCTCGTTATACTTGGGTTTTCTTTTTGGATGACAAGAGCAAAGTTGTTGAAATCTTCAAGTCATTCGCCAAGAGAGCTCATACAGAATATGAATTATCTCTGAAGCATATCCGAAGTGATAACGGAATTGAATTCAAAAATACTCATATTGAAAATTTTCTTGATGATCATGGTTTTACTCATGAGTTCTCTGCTGCTTATACACCTCAACAGAATGGTGTTGTCGAAAGGAAGAATAGAACTCTCATTGAGATGGCCAGAACCATGCTTGCTAAATACAAGACTCCTATTAGGTTCTGGGCCGAAGCAATTAACACAGCTTGTCATATCATCAACAAGGTTTACCTTCACAAGTTTCTGAAGAAAACTTCACATGAGCTTATCACTGGTAACAAACCTAATGTTTCGTACCTTAGGGTATTTGGTGCTCCATGCTTTATTAGAGATATGAATCATAGCTCCAAGTTTGCCCTTAAGGCACATGAAGGTTTTCTTTTAGGTTATGGCTCAAACTCTCATACTTACAGAGTCTATAACTCTCACTTTGAGAAAGTTATGGAAACTTTGAATGTGAGATTTGATGAAACTAATGGCTCTCAAAAAGAGCATTTGCCTCATGATCTAGATGAACCTCCTCTTGATGAAGTGATCAGGTCCATGGCTATTGGAGAGATTCTCCCTGTTGAAGCCAGTGCTCGTCAAGCTAATAGGGATGATGATGGTCCAATGTTCCCACACATAGCCCGGGGCGCTGGAGATCAACATCCTGAAGCTAATGATGAAGAGGACGAAGAAGAGCAAGGGAACGAAGGAAATGCTGAAGCTGAAGGTGAAGCAAATCCTGAAGGTGAAGCAAATCCTGAAGGTGATGCAGATCCTGAAGCTGAAGCAAATCCTGAAGCAGAAGCTGAGCCCGAAGCAAACGATTCAACTTTATCACGAGTCCGAAGACGAGTTGATGTTGATTCGATTCTTGAAGAAATTCATCAACCAGGTCGTCCCACAACTCGTTCTCGTACTCGTTTGGCTAACTTCTGTGGAAACTTCTCTTTTGTCTCCATGCTAGAACCTTCAAAGTTTGATGAAGCCATGAAGGATCTAGATTGGTTAACTTCCATGCTCGAAGAACTTATCCAGTTCGAGCGAAACAAAGTCTGGTCCTTAGTTGATAGACCTGATCCCACGAAGCACAACATCATTGGTACAAAGTGGATTTTTCGCAATAAGCAAGATGAAGACGGTATAGTGGTAAGGAACAAAGCACGACTGGTAGCACAAGGTTACACCCAAATCGAAGGTATTGATTTCGGCGAAACTTATGCTCCAGTTGCTCGTCTCGAATCCATTCGTGTTATGCTTTCTTTTGCAAATTTCAATGGTATTCTGCTTTATCAAATGGATGTGAAAAGTGCTTTTCTTAATGGAGAAATCGAGGAAGAAGTGTATGTTATGCAGCCTCCAGGTTTTGAAGACCCAAAGAAACCTGACATGGTGTACAGGTTACACAAGGCCCTCTATGGGTTGAAGCAAGCACCTCGTGCTTGGTACGACACATTGAAGGATTTCCTTCTGAAGAAAGGCTTCAAACCAGGAACAACTGACCCAACGCTTTTCACTCGATCTTATAATGGCAATTTGTTTGTATGTCAAATATATGTAGATGATATCATTTTTGGATGCACTAACACTGAAATCAGCGAAGAATTTGCCAAAATGATGTCGAAGAAATATGAGATGTCTATGATGGGTGAATTGAAGTTTTTCCTTGGACTTCAAATCCGTCAGCAGAAGAATGGCACCTTTATTTCTCAAGAAAAATATCTCAAGGATTGCCTGAAGAAGTTTGGTTTTACTGAATGCAAAACTATTAAGATGCCTATGCCTACCAATGGCTTCTTAGACGCAGATGAGAAGGGAAAAGCCTTCGATCAGAAGAAATATCGGTCTATGATTGGATCCCTTTTATATCTTTGTGCATCTAGACCTGACATTATGCTTTCAGTATGTATTTTTGCTCGTTTTCAGGCCAATCCAAAGGAATCACATCATACTGCTGTAAAGCGAATTCTTCGTTATCTTGCTCACACACCTACCTTGGGGTTGTGGTATCCCAAGGGAGCTCAGTTTGATCTTATCGGCTATTCTGATTCAGACTGGGCTGGTGATCGTGTGGATAGGAAATCAACTTCAGGGACTTGTCATTTCCTTGGAAGATCACTTGTGTGTTGGGCTTCAAAGAAGCAAAACTGTGTTTCAATATCTACTGCTGAAGCCGAATACATTGCTGCTAGGTCATGTTGTACTCAGATTCTATGGCTGAAGCAAACGCTGAAGGATTATGGTATTCACGTGAAGAAAATTCCACTCCTATGTGATAATGAGAGTGCAATCAAAATTGCCCACAATCCTGTATAGCACTCTCGCACGAAGCATATTGATATTCGCCATCATTTTCTTCGTGATCATGTTCAGCGTGAAGATATTGTTATTAGTCATGTCAGAACTGAAGATCAACTGGCAGACATTTTCACGAAACCATTGGATGAGAAAAGGTTCTGTACGTTAAGGTGTGAGCTCAATATATTGGACTCACGACATGTACTGTAAGACCGAACCTTTTTACTTCTGTATATATTCATTTACTTCATTGCTTACCTAATTAGTTTCGTTGTTGCTTTTGCTTCGTTGACTTTAATTTATTTTATTTCGCTCGAATTTAGTCCCCTATGCTTATCACCTTTTGCTTCATTTGGTTTTTCTTCGAGGTGATAAGTTTCGGAGCCTACCCCTTCTGTTCTGTTTCCTTCTTATTCTGTCCGTCCAAAATGGTTGAGCACAATTGAAACGGAAAACATTTGCTTTGAACATCATTGAGTTCCGAATCAAATGCTTCCAATTCTCATCGAAGTTTTACTCAAGTCGAGGACTTTTTCTTCGGTCGTTGAGATCCCGTCAAATCCGGGTCGTTGAGATTTTCTCGCGATTCGCCACGAAATCATCGCCGTAGAATCCGGAGAGACAGACGCTGGGGGCCGTTCGATATGATCTGACATCTCCTGTCAGACCGGCCTATATAAGGCATCCCACCCCAGCGAATCCATCCCTCCTCCTCCCCGAAACCCTCTCTCTCCCGAGCGCCGCCGAGCTCTTCGTCCCCGTCGCCGTTCTCGCCGCTTCACTGCCGGAAGAGCGCCGCCGTGGACTTCACGCCGTTGACGAGCACGTCCTCTCCGCTCTTCGCCGCAGTAGAAGCTCAACGCCACCGAGTTAGGGTACGCCGAGCCTCGATCCAATCTATCTCACTTCTGTTCTTAGATTTCCAGATTGGATCCGAGTTCTTAGTTTGGTTGATTTTGGATGAATTCCTTAGGTTTCTTTGATCCTTTGGATCGTTGCATTTTGGGAAATCTGTTTCTGCTAGCCAAAGGTTTCCATCCCGATTCAGGTTAGAAATTAGGGTTAGAATCCATCTGTTCTGTGTTAGGGTTTCAGCTCATCATGTGTGAGATTAAGTCTAGCTCAGAACAGACCAGAATCTTTACCCAAATTCTTCACTGAATCTCTTGTCAAAACATTGGGTTTTGAATCGAAACTTTTGCTGGTGCTCATTCCATACTCGCCTTTTTCCTCGCTACCTTTGTGCTTTTCACAGGATGTCTGCTAAATTAGGCTTCGGAAATGAGTCACCCAATCTTGATCATATCAACGAAGCAGAACGGTCTTCTCCAAAGAAGAAAGGAGGCCGAACGAAGGAAACCAACAACGCCAGAGGCATCCCCGAATCCATTCGTATTGCTCTGGGGTATGACACGCCTCCTGGAGAAACCAAGGATCAGCGCAAGAATCACTTGCAAAACATTCGCCGGTACTGGGCTGTTAGATGGTACAAGTACAAGAGCATCCCTACCTGGAAGTGGACTATGAAATTTGCCTTCAATCCACCCTATCAGTATACTTCGGCCATGTGCGGTCAGTACACCGAAGAGAATCGCCACCTATACTACCCAGTTCCACCGAAACTTCCTCACCCCAATACCCTCAAGACACCAGATGATTACCCAGAAGAACAAGAACGATTGAGAATCGCTGCTGAAGCCAAGAGGCTGAAAGAAGAGAAGAAGGCAGCCAAGTTGGCTGAAGCAGAAGCCCAAGGTGCTGGGCCAAGCTCGAAGAAGAATTTTCTACTCTGTTGGACCCCGAAGTCTCTGCAAGCTACATTCCTGAAAACATTCGCCCGAAGCACTTGAACTTCATCTCAAGGACTTGGTTTTACATCTTGTCCAACTCATTGATTCCTTTGAGTACAGCTTCGGAAGAATCAAATCTTTATCCTGAGACAAGACATGCAATTATGAAGCTCACTCATGGTCTTCTCTTTGACTTTGAAGACTGCTTCATTAGGAACTTGGTTCATGAAGCCGAGCTACCTTTCACACTGAAACCTTATGCTCCCTGGCTGCAAGTTTTATGTGACTATGGCAGGAACGAAGACTTTGTGGCTCGCCATCACCCGAAGCTTTTCTCGCCACCAGTGCGTGACACTTTGGCATTACTGAGGAAGCCCAATGATCCTTTTGCCACATATGTTGGTGTGCGCCATGAAGTCAATGAGCGAAACTTATCCAAGACGTTCCAGAAAGACTGCCATCATTTTGAAGTTAATCTTCGATCGCAGCAAATGCTTGAAAATTTCATTGAAGCCAATCAGCGCCAGATGCAATTTCTTGCAGACGAGATCAACAGAGTTGGCAACATTGTACTTAACAACAATCAGTATTTGCGTGTTCTCAAACGCCATTCCTGGAAGGGGCTCCGGAAGTTCAACTCTGTCAAAGGCCTTCGTAAAGATCGCATCTACAAAGAGTATGAGCACCTCCAGCAAAAACTTTTCCCGTGATGATACGGTGGACCGCCCGAATCAGAAGATCCCTCCCTTGCACAAGATTGATGACGTATTCTTCGTCAACGAACCTGAACCCATCCGGCCCGATACCGTCTCCGGAAATGACTCCATCACTTCAAAGGACGACGACGGCCTCGAAGACAGTGACCTCGACATCAACCTCATCACTCAGACACACCACGAAGCTATTTCGACGACTTCTTCCGAAGAAGAATCCTCAGGCGATCAGTCCTCGTCGGATGAGTCTTCGTCAAGCACAGCTTCGTCGGGTCCTCAGGGTGCTGATGCCGCGAAATAGATCTCTCGAACCTTTTGACAAAAAGGGGGAGAATGAGGGCATCGATGAGCTAGATTTGCATCGGGGAAAGGGTTTGCTATTTGCTTTTGCTTCGTTTGGTTTAGTTACAACAAACATTCCATTCTCTCCGATTGGGTTGTAACTTAAGTTTAACTTCTGTCATGCTACTCCTGTGCTACACTTAAGTTTTAATAACCCCTTTGCTTGCAAGTATTGCTTCGTATCTTCTATCTTGCAGGTGGTTATTATTTTCTAAGTCACAGGTCATTGGAAGCAATTGCATACATTCCTGGATATATATCTTCAAATGCAATTGTATTCGCTAAGATATCTGTTTTTCTCTCCACCGAAGAAAATCATCTCAAGCATTAACTTCGATTATATAAATCTTCGATGCTTGCATTCAGGGGGAGCCAAAAAATTCATATCTTAGATTTTCTCCCATCACTTCACAAAAACTTCAATATCCTTTATCAATGCCTGTTTTGTCAACAATAGTCCAAAAAGGGGGAGATTGTAAGAACAAAGTTTTGCCCCCGTGTGTTTTGGATATTGTTGGACAAGATAGTAGAGGAACTAACAATGTTTTCTAGTGTAAACAGTTGAATAGGTTCCTGAAGGACAAGCTAAGTGATAAAGCTTCAGTGAAGGTCTTCAAGTTATCGAAGCATAACCCACAGAGCGAAGCTTAATCACGAAGGATGACCCCCAAAAATGAAGGTGTCCTGAAGCTCTACTCATTGAAGGAAATGAAGAGGACGGTGCAAGACTTAGATGTTTTTGTGTAGTTCTTTTTCGGTTCTTTGAGTCATAGGACAAACCGTACTATCAAGAGGGGTATTTAGTTTGTGGACACCGAAGTCATTGAGAAAATGCTCAGATCAAATCCAAATCAAGTGAGAAGCCTGAGCGAAGAAATCTCATGTGCACTAAGTTAAGTTTCGGTAGCAAAGACTTCGTTCTTTGGCTACTGAAGCAGAACTAGGTCCGTGAGTCAGCTTTACTTGTTCCTCAAGTAAAGTTGCGCATTGATGACAAATCCGACCGTTGTGTACTCATGATACTACCCCCAAACTCTTTTCAGGGTTCTGATCGACAACAGGTACGGTGATCGATGTTTCACGTGGAGACTCAACGACGACTAGTTAGGCGGGTCCCGGCGGAGGGCCTGGACCCGTGTGGTTATGGGGATCGATGTTTTTCTCTTTGCCACTAGGCATTTGATTGTAGTTTGTACTCAGACATGTATCTTCCGCTGATCTAATATATTAAGTCAGTTGTATGCCGATTGTATGAGATGTTGTATCATGTGTCTGTAATGTTGTGTTATCATGTTGGAAATCCGGGGCATATGACTTCGTCATATGTCGGGGTGAGACCGATATGTCCTTCGTCCCCAAATTTGGATGGGAACATCTAGATCTGGAACAGTACCGCATATAGGGCCTTACAACTTGGTATCAGAGCCTTACCGACCGTAGGATCCCTTCTCTAGCCAAAGTCGAGTCTAGACAAAAACTATTTTGTACTTACTAAGTTAGTTATCGGAGAGTATGATTCTTTTTCCTCCTTACCCATGCTCTGGTCAGGACAAGTGTCGTAAGTGTTTTATTCTCGCCTTATCCCCTTTAAAAATTTAGGATCTCGATGAGTGTGGAGTTTCGGAACCGTTACAATGCCTTGCTTGCAGCGTATTGTCTCGATTCCGATCTCAGGTTTGGGAATTCCTGTAGTACCTTTAGCTTCTCCGATTTTGGGTATCATCTGGGTCATCCATTGCCATCCCTCCTGGTACCGATGTTTTTACGACTTGCGTTGAAAATCACTATCCCTTGATCTGGTTTTCGTGATCGTTCTTCCTCTTGTCACTGACGGAATCGTTTTTTTCCGACGATGTCGTCTCTCTGCGGAAAGTATCTCGACGGAGTTCGTCGCTCGACATGGAGCAGAGTTTCTTATTGGTGGTGTTGATGATTGTCGACTCTATTTTCTCTCTCCCCTCTCCCCCGGATCGTCCTGGATCTCGGAACGAGATCCCTTGTTGGTGGTGTTGTATTGTAACAACCCAGATTTCACAAAAATTAAAAATTTTATTTTTGGTGTGAATTGTTTGATTGTCTGATTTGTTTGCAGTGTTTGCATCTCCGATTTATCGATCGGCGATTATTTTCCCCCCTCTTATCTCATACTGGACGGAGACCGACTCTTGCCACCCTCACACTCGACCTTTGCGACACCGGATTTCTCCCGATCACCGTCACGAAAACCCGCACGAGACCAGCTGCAGCCAATGGAACAAAAACGCTGTTTAATAATTAAACGGGTTATTTTTATAGTGCACCGGAAAGTGTTTTCGGAACGGTTCCAGCATGAGGTGAACGCCGCCGGCTCGACGCGCTGATCGCGCAGTTCGAAGTTTTACCAGAATCGGAGGTCCTGCGGACCCCCGGCGGTCAGAAACGTAAACACCGCGCGCGAGAAAGAAAAACCGGGGATGTTTTTGCAAACTGCCATCCACCTGGGCTATATAAAGACCACCACACTCCCACCTCTTTCTAGGGTTTCCTAGCCACAAAATTGCAGCCACCCCCCTCCACTTTGCCAGATCTGCCCATTTTGACCCAAATCCCGAAACCCTAGCCCCTGGCCCCTCCGGAGCCGTCGGATCTGTGATCCGACGCTCCAGATCATGCCACGTCAGCGCCTGGCCTTCCACCTCCTCTCTCCTCCAACCTCCACCGTGCCGCCGCCCGTAGCCTCCTCGCTCCGGCCGCCGCCGGCACGCCCCCGCAGCCCACCGAGCCGCCAGCCCATCCCGCGCGGCCCAGGCCGAGCCAGCCTTTCCAGCCGCCAGCTGGGCCTCGACCTAAGGTGAGCTCGCCCCCCCTTTTTTTCTTTTGTTTTTATTTATTTCTTGCTGTTGGGCCGGCCCGATTAAATTTAGTGCACATTGCGTTTTTTTAATTAAATAGTTCTCGCCTCTGTTTAGGCCCATGTGCAGTAGATTCGGCCCAATAGCGTTTTTTTAGTTGTCTGTATTTATATTTATGGCAGATTGTGTTATTATTTTCCGACGCCCGTATCTTTGCAACCGTAGCTCGGATCACGACGCGTAAAACATGAAAGTTGCTTAGTTTTTCGTGTAGATTAATAAAATGTGCTCTTTTGCTATGTTTGACTTTGTTTACATGTTGTTTTACTGCTAATTACAACCTTGCCACTGTAAACTGTTTATTTAATAACTTTTTAACCGTTGCTCCGATTAAAATGTTATATGTAACTTGACTAGAATTGCATGTAGATTGTGTTTTTGCTGCTCTTGCCTGCTAATAAAAATAATAAAATATGTTTAGGGGTAAAACAGTACCAAATGCAATAATTATCGTGGGTCCGCAATAGTTTGCCATGTATAGGTTTTACCCCCACTTAAAGTGACTAGATTAGATAGTTTATTTATGCTTCACCTCTTTTCATGTTTGTGTGATGTGCCATGCTTCTGTGCTTGCCATGTTAACAACCTTTTTCTCACCTTGTGTAGCTAAATAACTTGTACCATCGTTAACGTGCAGTATCGTCGTGTGTGACGAGTACTCCACTTAACCTGTTAGTAACCGCTCTCGACGGTAGGTGCGTTGTCTCGTGTTGTGTTCTTGTTGATGCTTGCTCGTGTTTGCTCTGTAGTAATAGATGCTTGCTCGTTGATTGCCTTTTCCAGTGTTTACCGTCTTGTGTGCTTCCACGGGTACCTTCGGAGACGATGCAAGCTTGCGATCAACTACACCTTCAGAATCCGACTTATCAACAGGCAATGACTATACATTACTTATGATCCATTCTATTTCAACCAGCGGTTTGCATGCTAGTCTTGGTTAGGTTCGATGTTTGATCCTACCACTTGTGTACATCCTCTTTCAAACCAATACAGCCATGTCCCCTCCCAGCAAACCATGTACTGCTATGTTACATTTGCTCGTTGCTCAGCCCCTACTTAGTATGCATGCTTAGGATGCTACGATGTTACCCTGTTACTCCTTGTTTTGGGGATATCACATTATTATATTGCTGTTTATGATATGATTATTATAATGTTGACTATATTCGACGAAGGATGGAAGGTCTAGGTTATCCCGCCCCGACGCTTTGTTCCATTCGAGTCACCTAGGATCCGAGTTCCGGGTATTGGTTTTAAGACTGAGCGTGCCTAACCGCGTGTGGGATGCTATGGGGTCCCCTCTTCTTACCTATCTAGCTTCAAACATTTCTAGTGGTGGCCCAAGCTGGTTTTACCTTTTGCAAAACGTGTGTGTGCGAGTGTCGACCTCGCAGATTTTCAAACAACTCGGGCCAGCAAAGACATAGTTTTTCCTTTGGTCCAAACCTGGAAGCTCGAGGGTTTCCCACGTAGTTTGGGTAACCAACCCGACCTTGTCCAGACGGTAGAGGCCGATTCGAGAGCGCGGCCGACTTTTGAGTTGGATTTCGACTCACCGGGGGCCACCCGGATTTTTTTATTGTTAGTTAGAGGGACCTGTCGTTCCGGATCTCTTGGGACTAAATCATAAAATGGTTTCCTACCATGGGTAGCAACTGAGAGAGATGGGCGTGCGTGCGGAGCCTCATAATGGGCAGTTGGTACACCCCTGCAGGGTTAAATCTTTTCGAGAAGCCGTGTCCACGGTTATGGACGACTTGAGACCTACTCCTTGTTCATAGACAACAACAACTGAGATAATCTTAATATAACTTGATCAACGTGTGTGTGCCTTGACTGCTTCTTCTTCGTCGGGATGCGAAGAGGAGGAGATAGGTGTTATGCTTGCGTAAGTAGGTGGATATCAGACTTGTTGGAGGCGATTCCTCATCGAATGCTTGGCTTCTTACCTTACTCTCTAGATCGTTAGCCACTTCAAAAATGCTAGTGCGGCAGCAACCTCACCACTTACCCCATCCTTACCGTAAACTACTAGTTGTCCTAGAATGACGAGTGATGAAGTCCTTGCTGGGTCAGTTGACCACTACAGTTGGATGCTGAGTACTTCTGTACTCATGATACTACCCCCAAACTCTTTTCAGGGTTCTGATAGACAACAGGTACGGTGATCGACGCTTCACGTGGAGACTCGATGATGACTAGTTAGGCGGGTCCCGGCGGAGGGCCTGGACCCGTGTGGTTATGTGGATCGATGTTTTTCTCTTTGCCACTAGGCATTTGATTGTAGTCTGTACTCAGACATGTATCTTCCGCTGATGTAATGTATTAAGTCAGTTGTATGCCGATTGTATGAGATGTTGTATCATGTATCTGTAATGTTGTGATATCATGTTGGAAATCCGGGGTATATGACTTCGTCATATGTCGCGGTGGGACCGATATGTGCTTCGTCCTCGGATCTGGATGGGAACATCTAGATCTGGAACAGTCCCGCATATTGGGCTTTACAACTTGGTATCAGAGCCTTACCGACCGTAGGATCCCTTCTCTGGCCGAAGTCGAGCTAGACAAAAACTATTTTGTAGTTACTAAGTTAGTTATCGGAGAGTAGGATTCTTTTTCCTCCTTACCCATGCTCTGGTCAGGACAAGTGTCGTAAGTGTTTTATTCTCGCCTTATCCCCTTTAAAACTTTAGGATCTCGATGAGTGTGGAGTTTCGGAACCGTTACAATTCCTTGCTTGCAGCGTATTGTCTCGATTCCGATCTCAGGTTTGGGAATTCCTGTAGTACCTTTAGCTTCTCCGATTTTGGGTATCATCTGGGTCATCCATTGCCATCCCTCCTTTTACCGGTGTTTTTACGACTTGCGTTGAAGATCACTATCCCTTGATCTGGTTTTTGCGATCGTTCTTCCTCTTGTCATGAAGGATTCGTTTTTTTTCGACGATGTCGTCTCTCTACGGAAAGTATCTCGACGGAGTTTGTCGCTTGACATGGAGCAGAGTCCCTTGTTGGTGGTGTTGAAGATTGTCGACTCTCTTTTCTCTCTCCCCTCTCCCCCGGATCGTCCTGGATCTCGGGACGAGATCCCTTGTTGGTGGTGTTGTATTGTGTAAGAACAAAGTTTTGCCCCCGTGTGTTTTGGATATTGTTGGACAAGACAGTAGAGGAACTAACAATGTTTTCTAGTGTAAAAAGTTGAATAGGTTCCTGAAGGACAAGCTAAGTGATAAAGCTTCAGTGAAGGTCTTCAAGTTATCGAAGCATAACCCACGGAGCGAAGCTTAATCACGAAGGATGACCCCAAAAATGAAGATGTCCTGAAGCTCTACTCATTGAAGGAAATGAAGAGGACGGTGCAAGACTTAGATGTTTTTGTGTAGTTCTTTTTCAGTTCTTTGAGTCATAGGACAAACCGTACTATCAAGAGGGGTATTTAGTTTGTGGACACCGAAGTCATTGAGAAAATGCTCAGATCAAATCCAAATCAAGTGAGAATCCTGAGCGAAGAAATCTCTTGTGCACTAAGTTAAGTTTCGGTAGCAAAGACTTCGTTCTTTGGCTACTGAAGCAGAACTAGGTCCGTGAGTCAGCTTTACTTGTTCCTCAAGTAAAGTTGCACATTGATGACAAATCCGACCGTTGTGGACACGTGTCAAACTGTCACCTCGGGTCAATTTGGTCATTCCGCACCTCGGGATCGCCAACTATAAATACGCCGCCCCCTCCTCCATTTGATGGCGGCTGCTCTGAGATCGTTCCAAGAGAGACGGAAGAGAGCACCGCAAAAACGCCACCGAAGCAAAACCCAAAATCCAGAATACTGAAGCCTAAGTCCCATTGATCTGAGTAGATTCGAGATGACTTAGGTGAAAGCTTACTAGCCCTTTTTATCTTGGAGAACTGCAATTCTCCTAGTCGGTTAGAGTGTTGTTCTTCAGAGAGCGAAGAGTAATTGTCGCCTCGAAGTCCAGTTTGTCAAAGGTTTCGGTGATTTCCTCAATAATCAACCACGAGTGAAGAACTGACCAAGCTCAAGGAGTTTGGTGCAGTGGAGCAACGGACGGAGAGAGATTTTCTCCAGGTGTTCAATCACCAGTCCCTCCAACCAGACGTAGCGCTTTGCAGAGCGTGAACTGGTCGAACAAACATCGCCGAGTCCCAGTTCGTTTTACTTCAATCATTTACCTTTCAGTATTGCATTTGCTTCACAGTTATGCTACAATGTGTTTTGATTCACTGCATTTAGTTTCGCTTCCAGTTTTACTTCGCTATTCCGCACTACTTATGCTTCACTTCAAAAGTTTCAGTCGAAAATTTTGAAGTGATCATTCACCCCCTCTCCCTCTGATCACATACTTGGACTTTCATATTGTAACAGCCCAGATTTCACAAAAATTATAAATTTTATTTTCGGTGTGAATTGTTTGATTGTCTGATTTGTTTGCGGTGTTTGCATCTCCGATTTATCAATCGGCGATTATTTTCCCCCTCTTATCTCGTACTGGACGGAGACCGACTCTTGCCACCCTGACACTCGACCTTTGCGACACCGGGTTTCGCCCGATCACCGTCGCGAAAACCCGCACGAGACCAGCTGCAGCCAACGAAACAAAAATCCCGTTTAATAATTAAACGGGTTATTTTTATAGAGCACCAGAAAGTGTTTTCGGAACGGTTCCAGCGCGAGGTGAACGCCGCCGGCTCGACGCGCTGATCGTGCAGTTCGAAGTTTGACCCGACTCGGAGGTCCTTCGGACCCCCGGCGGTCAGAAACGTAAACACCGCACGCGCGAAAGAAAAACCGGGGATGCTTTTGCAAACTGCCAGCATCCTGGGCAATATAAAGACCACCACACCCCCACCTCTTTCTAGGGTTTCCTAGCCACAAAATTGTAGCCACCCCCTCCACTTTTCTAGATCTTCCCATTTTGACCCCAAATCCCCAAACCCTAGCCCCTGGCCCCTCCGGAGCCGTCGGATCTGAGATCCGACGCTCCAGATCATGCCACGTCAGCGCCTGGCCTTCCACCTCCTCTCTCCTCCAACCTCCACCGCGACGCCGCCCGTAGCCTCCTCGCTCCGGCCGTTGCTGGCACGCCCCCGCAGCCCACCGAGCCGCCAGCCCCTCCCGCGCGTCCCATTCCGAGCCAGCATTTCCAGCCGCCAGCCGGGCCTCGGCCCAAGGTGAGCTCGCCCCCCCTTTTTTTCTTTTTTATTTATTTATTTCTTGCTGTTGGGCCGGCCTGATTAAATTTAGTGCACAGTGCGTTTTTTTAATTAAATAGTGCTCGCCTCTGTTTAGGCCCATGTGCAGTAGATTCGGCCCAATAGCGTTTTTTTTTGGTTCTCTGTATTTATATTTATGGCAGATTGTGTTATTATTTTCCGAGGCCCGTATCTTTGCAACCGTAGCTCGGATCGCGAACGCGTAAAACATGAAAGTTGCTTAGTTTTTAGTGTAGATTAATAAAATGTGCTCTTTTGCTATGTTTGACTTTGTTTACATGTTGTTTTACTGCTAATTACAACCTTGCCACTGTAAACTGTTAATTTAATAGCTTTTTAACCGTTGCTCCGATTAAAATGTTTCTTATATGTAACTTGACTAGAATTGCATGTAGATTGTGTTTTTGCTGCTCTTGCCTGCTAATAAAAATAATAAAATATGTTTAGGGGTAAAACAGTACCAAATGCAATAATTATCGTGGGTCCGCAATAGTTTGCCATGTATAGGTTTTACCCCCACTTAAAGTGACTAGATTAGATAGTTTATTTATGCTTCACCTCTTTTCATGTTTGTGTGATGTGCCATGCTTCTGTGCTTGCCATGTTAACAACCTTTTGCTCACCTTGTGTAGCTAAATAACTTGTACCATCGTTAACGTGCAGTATCGTCGTGTGTGACGAGTACTCCACTTAACCTGTTAGTAACCGCTCTCGACGGTAGGTGCGTTCTCTCGTGTTGTGTTCTTGTTGATGCTTGCTCGTGTTTGCTCCGTAGTAATAGATGCTTGCTTGTTGATTGCCTTTTCCAGTGTTTACTGTCTTGTGTGCTTCCGCGGCTACCTTCAGAGACGATGCGAGCTTGCGATCAACTACACCTTCGGAATCCGACTTATCAACAGGCAAGGACTATACATTACTTATGATCCATTCTATTTCAACCAGCGGTTTGCATGCTAGTCTAGGTTAGGTTCGATGTTTCATCCTACCACTTGTGTACAGCCTCTTTCAAACCAATACAGCCATGTCCCCTCCCAGCAAACAATGTACTGCTATGTTACATTTGCTCGTTGATCAGCCCCTGCTTAGTATGCATGCTTAGGATGCTACGATGTTACCCTGTTACTCCTTGTTTTGGGGATATCACATTATTATATTGTTGTTTATGATATGATTATTATAATGTTGACTATATTCGATGAAGGATGGAAGGTCTAGGCTATCCCGCCCCGACGCTTTGTTCCATTCGAGTCACCTAGGATCCGAGTTCCGGGTATTGATTTTAAGACTGAGCGTGCCTAACCGCGTGTGGGATGCGATGGGGTCCCCTCTTTTTACCTGTCTAGCTTCAAACATTTATAGTGGTGGCCCAAGCTGGTTTTACCTTTTGCAAAACATATGTGTGCGAGTGTCGACCTCGCAGATTTTCAAACAACTCGGGCCAGCGGAGACATAGTTTTTCCGTTGGTCCAAACCTGGAAGCTCGGGGATTGCCCACATAGCTTGGGTAACTAACCCGACCTCGTCCAGACGGTAGAGGCCGATTCGAGATCGTGGCCGGCTTTTGAGTTGGATTTCGACTCACCGGGGGCCACCCGGATTTTTTTATTGTTAGTTAGAGGGACCTGTCGTTCCGGATCTCTTGGGACTAAATCATAAAATGGTTGCCTATCATGGGTAGCAACTGAGAGAGATGGGCATGCGTGCGGAGCCTCATAATGGGCAGTTGGTACACCCCTGCAGGGTTAAATCTTTTCGAGAAGCCGTGTCCACGGTTATGGACGACTTGAGACCTACTCCTTGTTCATAGACAACAACAACTGAGATAATCTTAATATAACTTGATCAACATGTGTGTGCCTTGACTGCCTCTTCTTCGTCGGGATGCGAAGAGTAGGACAAGGATAGGATAGGTGTTATGCTTGCGTAAGTAGGTGGATATCAGACTTGTTGGAGGCGATTCCTCATCGAATGCTTGGCTTCTTACCTTACTCTCTAGATCGTTAGCCACTTCATAAATGCTAGTGCGGCAGCAACCTCACCACTTACCCCATCCTTACCGTAAACTACTAGTTGTCCTAGAATGACGAGTGATGAAGTCCTTGCTGGGTCAGATGACCACTACAGTTGGATGCTGAGTACTTCTGTACTCATGATACTACCCCCAAACTCTTTTCAGGGTTCTGATCGACAACAGGTACGGTGATCGACGTTTCACGTGGAGACTCGACGACGACTAGTTAGGCGGGTCCCGGCGGAGGGCCTGGACCCGTGTGGTTGTGGGGATCGATGTTTTTCTCTTTTCTACTAGGCATTTGATTGTAGTCTGTACTCAGACATGTATCTTCCGCTGATGTAATGTATTAAGTCAGTTGTATGCCGATTGTATGAGATGTTATATCCTGTATCTGTAATGTTGTGATATCATGTTGGAAATCCGGGGCATATGACTTCGTCATATGTCGCGGTGGGACCGATATGTGCTTCGTCCCCGGGTCTGGATGGGAACATCTAGATCTGGAACAGTACCGCATATCGGGCCTTACAGATAGTGACACTCTTTGTTGCCGTTTTTATGGCGAAGACACTCTTATCATCCGCGCCTTTGACCCGAGCGGCAAACGCATGGATCCATACTGGCCGGAGACAGGCAGCTATGGTTCTGGTAGGTCGAGGAGTCCTTCACCTGCGTCTTCAACTGCTTCCTCTTCCGGCGACTCTTCGGGTGCAAATGTTGAGCCGTCTTCCACTGCTTCCTCCTCCGGCTCTGAAGAGGACCTCGACGTCAAGCCATCAATCAAGCGGGCGCGCCAGGCGACCTTGTAGAACTGGAGGCGGTGGCGTCATCTTCGCCGGTAGCTCGGGTGGAGCTGGAGAAGAAGCTGGTGGAGCAGGGGAAGAAGCTGGTGGAGCATCGTCTTCGGTGCTCCGCAAATAAGTCGAGCTTCAGCTTTTGTTATGTCATTGACATCATGAGCTGGCTTCTGCGACTCCTCCTTTGTCTGTGATGATGCTCGTTGTCTTAGTTCCAGTCATCCCAGCATGGGCACACATGTAAAAGTCATAATTCCTTGGGTGATTTATGCTGCAGGCTTATTGGCTGCTCGTGTCTTTTGTAACTAGGTTAGTTCTCCATGTAATGAGGATTGCTTTCGAGTAATCAGAGCTGCCTTCTATCCAATGTACTTTGAATATTTTGTACTGAGAATGATCTTCGGGTCCTTGTAATGCGAACTGTGCTTGAGCCTTTGTAATGGAATCTGTCTTTGAGTCCTTTGCAAACGAGATCTATCTTCGAGTCCTTCAAATTTTTGCACTGTGGTTTCTATCGGGTGCGCGACCGCGCTCCCGATGGGAGTAGCCCCCGAGGCTACGTTTGAGTCAGAGAGTCAAACGTAGGCTGAGATTTGTTTCCTTTGTCGTTCTTCCATTATTTTCTGTCTTTTATCGGGTGCGCGGCAGCACTCCCGATGGGAGTAGCCCCCGAGTCTTTAGGTGATCGTTGGCGATCAGGTGACGACTAAATAATTGTCTGTGTCCTGCGCTCCGTCCATATTTCTCCAGAGTGCTTTGTGTTCCATCTGGTTGTAGCCGTGTCTTCCGAACCATTTTTCAGCAGGTGGAGCCTGTCAGGGGTTTTTGCTTGGGCCCTTTCAGTATCGGGTTGCGTGGGCGACAGCAGCGTCTCTCGGGGGGAGATGGTGTTCGAATCCCCCGAGTGGTTTTAAGTAAGGATCGCGTGAGCGATGATAGAGTCTCTCGGGGGAGTCTTGTACTCGAGCCCCCGAGTGCTTTGGGTAAGGATCGCGTGAGCGACAATCTCTCGGGGGGAGTTTTGTACTCGAGCCCCCGAGTGCTTTGAGTAAAGATCGCGTGAGCGACGATAGCGTCTCTCAAGGGGAGTTTGTGCTCGAGCCCCCGAGTGCTTTGGGTAAAGATCGCGTGAGCGACGATAGCATCTCTCGGGGGGAGTTTGTGCTCGAGCCCCCAAGTGCTTTGGGTAAAGATTGCGTGAGCGATGATAGCGTCTCTCGGGGGGAGTTTTGTACTCGAGCCCCCGAGTGCTTTGGGTAAAGATCGCGTGAGCGAGGATAGCGTCTCTCGGGGGGAGTTTTGTACTCAAGCCCCCGAGTGCTTTGAGGTGGTAGTATTTGGGCAACACCATTTTATTGCGTCGAAGGTTTACATGAGCTGCCAGATGAGCATGGCTGGTGGAGACTATGGGTAGAATAGGCGTAGGTTCGCTACGTTCCATGGATTACCCACATCCTCGTCGGTCTTCGGGTTCTTCAGTCTATAGGCGCCTCCCCCTATGACTTCTGTGATTATGAACGGTCCTTCCCATTGGGGAACAAGCTTGTGGAGTTTCTCTTGTATGAGCCGTAGGACAAGGTCGTCTTTGTTGAAGGTTCTGGTGTGCAGGAGGCTGCTTTGGTAAGTGCGCAGCTTGTCCTGGTACCCCTCTGACCTTGCTAGGGATGTGTCCCTTGCTTCGTCTGTTGTGTCCTTTTCATCTTGCAGTGCTTCTTTTGCTTCTTCTTCTTCGTACCCAGAGATCCGGGGTGCCCCGAATTTGAGGTCATGTGGTAGTACTGCCTCCGACCCGTACACCATGAAGAAAGGTGTGTACTGGGTTGCGGTATTTGGGGTGGTGCGCAAGCTCCATAGTACTGCAGGGAGTTCTTCTACCCAGTTGCAAGCGGCTTGCTCGAGTGGTTCAAGGATCCGTTTTTGAGTCCTCCGCATACTAGGCCGTTTTCTTTTTGCACCTAGCCATTGGATTGCGGGTGTGCGACCGATGCATAGTTGATTTTGATGCCCAATTCTTTGCAGAAGTTCTGGAATTGTGCCGCTGTGAAGTTCGTACCGTTGTCCGTGATGATGTTGTGCGGCACCCCGAACCTGAAGATGATTGATTTGATAAAATTCACTGCCGTGAGGGTTGTGGAGCTGGTGATGGGCACTGCTTCGATCCACTTGGTGAACTTGTCGACTGCTACCAGCAGGTGTGTTCTTCCTCCTTTCGATGATTTCTTGAGCGGGCCCACCATGTCGAGTCCCCAGGTGGCGAACGGCCATTATAGTGGTATGGTTTTGAGTTCTGAGGCTGGAGCGTGCGGTCTGTTGGCAAATTTTTGGCAGGCAATGCAACGCCGCACGATGTCTTCTGTGTTTTTCATCGCAGTGGGCCAATAAAACCCTGCTCGGAACGCTTTGGATACGAGTACTCGACTGCTCGCGTGGTGCCCGCAGGTGCCCTCGTGGATTTCGAGCAGTAGGGCTTTGCCGTCTTCTTCGTCGATGAACTTCTGGAGTATCTGGGTGATGCTTCGCTTGTATAACTGTCTGTTGATTACTGTGAATGCCTTGGATCGGCGGCTGATACGCCGAGCTTCTTAGACGTCTTGCGGTAGTGTGCCTTCGATTAGGAATCGGAGGAACGGTTTTGTCCACGCTAGTCCTTCGAGTGATGTTGGATCCATAGGTTCGACCTCTTGGCTGATGTTGCCTTCAGATGGGCTTGCTGATGCCACTTGTGCTGACTTTGTGGTGTCGTCATCTACAGCTGCCTCTGGTGCTACTGGTTTTTCCTTGATGGATCTCTGGCTGATGCTTTCGAGGAAGACTCCGGGTGGTACCGGTCCTCAAGTCGAGCCGATGTTTGCGAGTTCGTCAGCTTCGGTGTTGTTTGTTCTGGGGATATAATTGAGCTCGCAGCCGTCGAAACTTCCTTTGAGCGCGTTGTAGAGCTTTTGATAGGCCGCCATGTTGTCGGCTACTGCATTGCAGTCTTTCATCGCCTGCTGGACGACGAGGTTGGAGTCTCCTTAGATTACGAGGCGAGTGGCACCGCATGTTTTGGCCATGCGCATGCCATAGAGCAGTGCCTCATATTCGGCTTCGTTGTTGGAGGCGTGGCTGAAGTTGATCTGGAGGACGTATTTGAGCTTGGTTCCTTTGGGGGAGACAAGAACGACTCCTGCTCTGGCTCCTTGCTGTCTTTTGGACCCATCGAAGAACATTGTCCATGAGTTCGATAGGTCCGGGGGGGCGGTGTCTGGACCTCCGTCCACTCGACCAGAAAATCTGGGAGTACTTGGGCCTTGATTGCTGTTGGGTGCTTGAATTGCAGGTCCCGCGGACTGAGCTCAATGTTCCACTCGGCGACTCGCCCAGTCGCTCCGGGGTTGTTGAGAATGTCTGCGAGTGGTGCGCTGCTCACGATTGTGATAGGGTGTTCGTCGAAGTAGTGCGACACCTTTCTTGAGGTCGTGATGATGGCCAGTAGTATCTTCTGATAGTGCGGGTACCGCTGCTGGGATTTTGTCAAGAGCATGCCGAGGTAGTAGATCGGCCTCTGTATGCTCTGGATCTTGCCTTCTTCTGTACGCTCGACGACGAGTACTGTGCTTACCACGTTGTTGTGTGCTGCCACGTAGAGGTACAACTTTCTTTTTCTTTGGGTACCGCCAGGGTCGGTGGGGTCGATAGTGTCTTCTTCAGGTCCGCGAATGCTTTGCGGGCTTCTTCGGTCCACTCAAATTTCTCTCCTTTTCTCAGCAACCGGTAGAATGGCAATGTGCGCTCTCCCAATCTGCTGATGAAACGACTCAGGGTTGCGAGTCTTCCGGTGAGCTGCTGCACGCCTGTGATGTTGGTTGGTTCCTTCATCCTGGCGATTGCTTGGACTTTCTCCGGGTTCGCTTCGATTCCTCGAACAGAGACCATGTACCCGAGCAACTTCCCGGCTGGGACGCCGAATGCGCACTTCTTCGGGTTGAGTTTGATTATGTACTTGTTGAGTGTTGCGAAGGTTTCGCGTAGGTCGTCGAGTAGCGTGTTTGCCCTGTAGGTTTTAATGACAATGTCATCCACGTAAACTTGCACATTTCTTCCTATTTGCTCTTTTAAGCAGCCTTGCATCATCCGCTGGTATGTGGCGCCGGCGTTCTTTAGTCCAAAGGGCATTGTTCTGTAGCAAAGTAAGTCGTTCTTCGTCTTCTTCCTTCATCCTGATCTGATTGTATCCTGAGTAGGCGTCGAGGAACGATAGTAGATCGCATCCTGCTGTCGAGTCAATTATCTGATCGATTCATGGCAGGGGAAAGTGGTCCTTTGGGCAGTGTTTGTTGACTGGCCCGTAGTCGACGCACATTCGCAGTACGTCTGTGTCTTTCTTAGGGACCAGCACAGGTTTGGCGACCCAAGTGGCTTTCTTCGTCTCTCGGATGAATTGGGCGTCGATTAGTCGGTTGATGTAAGGCCCGATATGCGGTACTGTGCCAGATCTAGGTGTTTCCACCCAGATCCGGGGACGAAGCACATATCGGTCCCACCGCGACATATGACAAAGCCATATGCCCCGGATTTCCAACATGATATCACAACATTACAGATACAGGATACAACATCTCATACAGTCGGCATACAACTGTCTTAAATACAACACAATAGCGGAAGATACATGTCTGAGTACAGACTACAATCAAATGCCTACTGGCAAAGAGAAAAACATCGATCTCATAACCACATGGGTCCAGGCCCTCCACCGTGATCCGCCTAACTAGTCTTCGTCGAGTCTCCACTTGAAACGTCGATCACCATACATGTTGTCGATCAAGAACCCTGAAAAGATTTTGGGGGTAGTATCATGAGTACAGAGGTACTCAACATCCAATTGTAGTGGTCATCTGACCCAGCAAGGACTTCATCACTCGTCATTCTAGGACAACTAGTAGTTTACGGTAAGGATGGGGTAAGTGGTGAGGTTGCTGCCGCACTAGCATTCATGAAGTGGCTAACGATCTAGAGAGTAAGATAAGAAGCCAAGAATTCGATGAGGAATCGCCTCCAACAAGTCTTGCTATCAACTACTTACGCAAACATAACACATATCCTATCCTTGTCCTCCTCTTCGCATCCCGACGAAGAAGAAGCAATCAAGGCACACACACGTTGATCAAGTTATATTAAGATTATCTCAGTTGTAGTTGTCTATGAACAAGGAGTAGGTCTCAAGTCGTCCATAACCGTGGACACGGCTTCTCGAAAAGATTTTACCCTGCAGGGGTGTACCAACTGCCCATTACAAGGCTCCGCACGCACGCCCATCTCTCCCAGTTGCTACCCATCACAGGCAACCATTTTATGATTTAGTTCCAAGAGATCCGAAACGACTGGTCCCTCTAACTAACAACGAACAAATCCGGGTGGCCCCCGGTGAGTCGACATCCATCTCAGGAGCCGACCGCTCTCTCGATCTGGTCTCTACCGTCTGTCGCAGGTTTGGATAGCCGGTTAATCACACATGGGAAACCGGGTCCTCAGCCGGACAAAGTGGGCCAGCAAGGGAACTATGTCCTCACTGGTCCGGGTTGGTTGGAAAACTACTGGCGTTCGACCACCACACACACGGTTGCAAAAGGTAAAATCAGCTTGGACCACCACTAGAAATGCTTGAAGCTAGGTAGGTAAGAAAAGGGGACCCCATAAAATCCCACACGTGGTTAGGCACGATCAGTCTTAAAACTAATACCCGGAACTCGGATCCTAGGTGACTCGAATGGAACAAAGCGTCGGGGCGGGATAGCCTAGACCTTCCATCCTTCGTCGAATATAGTCAACATTATAATAATCATATCATCAAAAACAATATAATAATGTGATATCCCAAAACCAAGGAGTAACAGGGTAACATCGTAGCATCCTAAGCATGCATACTAAGAAGGGGCTGAGCAACGAGCAATAGTAACATAGCAGTACAAGGTTTGCTGGGAGGGGACATGGCTGTATTGGTTTGAAAGAGGATGTAAACATGTGGTAGGATCAAACATCGAACCTAACCTAGACTAGCATTCAAACCGCTGGTTGAAATATAATGGATCATAAGTAATGTATAGTCCTTGCCTGTTGATAAGTCGGGTTCCGAAGGTGTAGCCGATCGCAAGCTCGCATCGTCTCCGAAGGTACCCGCGGAAGCACACAAGACGATAAACACTGGAAAGCAATCAACGAGCAAGCACTCTATTACTATGGGGCAAAAAAATATCAAGAAGACATCACACGACACGGCAACTCGATACGGATCTATCGTCGAGAACGGTTACTAACAGTTTAAGTGGGGTATCGGTCACACACGACGAATACCGCACGTTTACGGTGGTTCAAGTTGCTTAGCTACAGGTGATCAACCAACGGTTATTAACATGGTAACTCAAGCAAGCATGGCATAGCACACAAACAGGTCAAGAGGTGAAGCACAAAGTAAACTATCTATGCTAGTCAATTTAAGTAAGGCACAACCTAAACATAGCATAACACTAAGTGCCGCATGATGATTAAAAGATTTGGTACTGGTCTGCCCTAAACCATATTTTAGGTTGGTTAACAACAGAAAACAATAGCATAAACACAAAGTACACAAAAAACTAATCAAGTTACATATAAAGAACACCCCAAACGGAGTTACGGTTAAAAAGATATAAGCAAAACAAGTTACGGGTACAAACTGCCAACATCACGAAGCACATTTTGGAGCAATGCACAAACAGGTTAATGTATGAAAACATGCTCACAAATGATATTGAACTAAAGTATACATGACATGGAAGGCATGGCAAAAAGAATCATGCAAATAGGCATCATAGATCAAAAGATATTAAGCAAACAACATGGCATCGGAACGTTACAGACTTAGAGAAAAACAGAGGTGGTTGTCAAAAACAGCAGCATAGAAACTTTGGAGCTCAATGACTATATGACCAGCAAGCATAACATGACAAGGAAATACATGTAATGAAAGTAGACATCATGCTTAACAATATGCAATTGGAATCATTCAATTCCGATAAACGGTCGCGACACACTCGTCGACCGAAGTTGCAACAAAATAACAGTTCCAGCAACAGCAACACAATAACAGGAAATAATAGAAATTAACGGCCTGATGCCCACTTTAGCACACAATTACACAATCAAGATGACCTCAAATGCAAAAGCTCACAAAAGATGAATTGAAGTACACGCAATTCTAAGAAAATTTCATTTTGGGGGCACGTTCATACGAGCTACGGATTCATCGCAATAATCTTCGCAAAAACAGATCAGCAGCAATATATTAAGGACTTAGAAAAAATCACAGGCAGCAGGAAAAAAAGATAAATAACAAAAAGAAAAAAAGAGGGGCTGGGCGGCCTGGGCTCACCTAGTGGGCCGAGGCCCATGGTGGTGGCGGCTTGGCTGTGGAGGGGAGGCCGGCTTGGGCCGCTGGCCGGCTGGGCTGAGGCCAGCCCAAGGCGGGAGGGGAGGCCCAACTGGGCGCGCTGGGGCTTCGTTCTCTCCTGGACGATCAGGGGCGGCGCCGCGGCCACCTCCACGGTGGTCTCCGGCGAGGGACGGCGCCAGGCGGCGCGGAAGGAGGTCCCGGGGCCGAGGACGAGGCGCACCGGAGGGGATCCGCCGGATCCGGGAGCGGCGGCGCCAGATCTACGCCGAGGACGCCCACGCGAGCTGCTCCATAGCGGCTCCAATGGAGGCGACCGGCGGAGGTTCTTGGCTGCATCAGAGAGAGGAGAGGGAAGGCGGGGTGAGAGAGGAAGAGGAGGAGAGGGAGATGGGCACGGCAGGAGGGGAAGGAGACCTGCGGCGGCACGGCTGGAGGCGAGCACGGCGGCGGAGACCTCGGCTGGAGACGGCGGCGCGGCATGCTCGGCCTCTGTCAGAACCCTCTGTTAGGTATGTGCTAGGGTTAGCTAGTGCCTTTGCATCATGTAAAAATTTCAAAAAGAAATCTTGGAAATCAAATTCAAAATCCAAATGGGAGCAGGAACACCCCCTAGATGAATTAATTCAAAAGGCCAGATAAAAATCTTTTCCAAAAATTCATGTTAGAGTTTTGAAAAGTCTTATAAATGAGTGTGATCACATATCAAGTGATGTGGGACCCACCCCATGCTCATAGATTTTTCAAATATTCAAACAGTACCTTGGAATTAAAGAAATCCCCCTATTTGATTTAAAATTCAAATCATTTGAATTTTAAAAATGTTGAAAGTTTATGAGTGGCTTGTCCATATTATTATGAGGCCATGTAAAAGTTTTCAGCATTTAATAAAATGGTTTGGTATTTTTATCAGAGCCAAAACAAATTACAGAAAAAGAAAGGAAAGATTAAACAGAGAGAAAAAGAAAAGGCTTACCTGTTGCCTCAGGCGAGGCCCACTTACCTGGCCGGCCCAGCCCACCAGGGGACCTCCCCTGTCTTCTTCCTCCCCGCCCCTCCAAGCACCTCGCTGGAGGCAGGGCGAGGCCACGGCGACACGACGCCTCCAGGGCCTTCTAGACCTCCCCCGTCCTCATCTCTTCGCCACGGAGACCCCGTGCTCCTCCTCCCTCACTTCCCCCTCCCCTGGAACCTCCTCTCTCTCTCTCCCGAGCGCTCCAGCGAAGAACCGAGAACCACCCCGTCGCCGCCGTGTGCGCGTAGCCGTGGCCACCGTGCCCCTCCCGCCGCACCGTCGTGTCCCTCAAGCTCGTCGTCGACGTCTTCGTCTCCTACTCGAAGGAATCGAGCCAAGAAGCTCTCTGGACGTCGCCTGCTTCGCGAGATCACCGCCGGCCGCCGCACGGGATTTCTCCAAATTCGTCGCCGACGCACCTCCTCCGACCCCGCCGTCTCCTCTGCTCGATTCGGGGTGAGCTCCTCGCCTTTTTGCCCCATCTCTGGCCCCCTCCCGTGCCTTCTCGCGAGATCCCGGCGAGGCCAGTGGCCCGGCCACCGCCGCAGTTGAGCTAGCCGAGCTCCAGAGCTTCCCCAAGACCCCCAGTGGCGCCGTTGGATGCGCGAGGTCCCTAGCTACTCGCCCGTGGTCTCCCCTCCTCGCCTCGTGGCCGTTAACCCAAGTCCGGCGAGCACCGTGCTCCGGCCGCCGCCTTTTCCGTCGTATCCATGGCCTCGAGCCTCCCTGTGATCCCCTGCTAGCACCAGCAGACGCGCGAGTTCATTCCGCGCACGCCCATGCCCCCAGTCCTCTCCCCCGTGCCCGAAAACCACACCCCGGACGAGCGCCGCCGTGCCCGTGCTACCGGCGGTTAACCGCCAGGAACTTAGCCCTAACCCACCCCTAATCACACCCCTAACCCCACTGACCCCTGGGCCCCAGTGCCCCTAATCTAATCCAGGGGGTTAACTTAAACCGGGATTAACCCTACAGAGGCTGACCAGTGGGGCCCCTTGTCAGTTTGACTCGGGTCAAACCCCCCTGACGCCAGCATGACACCACAGTGACGCAATAAAGGAATTTCCAGAAAAGAAAAATGGTTTAATAATTCCAGAAATTCCAGAAAATACCCCAAACTTTGGAAATTCATAGAAAATTCATATTAACTCCAAATTGGACAAATAATATATGAAAAATGATCAGGAGAAAATTATCTTTCCAAATATGTAACTTTCAACTCTGTTTGAGTTGAATTTAAAATGTGATCAGTGGCATTTGTTATTTGATTTAAATGGAATTAAATCAAATTCAATTCAAATAATTTTGCAACTTGAACCATGGCAACATACTACATTTCACTTACACATCAGAGGCATATCATACACATTTGAAGATGATTCAAAATGATCAAACTATATCACATATAACTTGGTTAATGTTGAATTCAAATGTGGAATTTGAATTTGCATTCTAAATGCAATATATTCCACTTAAATGGAATTGCCTCACACATCAAAACTTATACTTCAAGCTTTCACATTCAATCATGTGCTTGAGCATTGCATTCATATTGATTGCTACTTCGTGCTTTGTTTGTCGAGTAGAGGTGGAACCGGAACAAGAGGTCACCCCCTTCGCTGAAGATCCAGAACCCGAACCTCGTCAGCAAGGCAAGCAAAACCCCATTGATCATGTCGATAAAATCCCACTTCCCTCTCATGTCTCGCTTATGCATTGTATAGGATGATCACCATGTTACGATTCTACCGCATAGATGAACCCATTCCTTTGCATGACCTATCATTTTGTCACAGTAGTAAGCAAACCACAATCCTAGCAACTGTAGGAATTTTTTGATATCATGTGGCCCCTGCAATGTTACTGCTTATTGCATGCTTAGTATGATACCATGTTGTTACTGTGATGTGAGTCGGGATGGTAGTGATCATGTGGATGATGGTAGAAAAGTGTTGGTGAATCGACCCTAATACAAGGTGAACGATGAGAGGCTGTGTAGGAGTACACGGTGGGTTGTCTTGTTGAACACCGCCCTAAGTCCGAGTTCTTGTGTAGTGATCCAAGATGAAGAGTACAACCACACATTGGGCTCACTGACCCCTCTCAACTTATTAACTCATCCCTTTCGATGTCCAGATGTCGCAGTAGTTCAGAGTTCTGGTAGGCTTGTGGCCTGGATGCTAAGTGAGAGAACGGCTCATCCGAGACCGGCTTATGCACCACGCACACATTGCTTGGGTCCACTTCGGTAAACCGGCCGGGTTCACGATTGTGGTAGCCAACCCAAGTAGGCGGCTTTCTTGGACTAGATAGGCTATGAGGTAACAGTTGTGGTGAGCATCCTCACTGGCACCCCTTGAATGGTGTCGAGATCAAAGGCGGTAAATGATGATCATGTGTGTGTAGCGGTACACCCTTGCAAGGTTATCAAAACTATTCGAATAGCCGCGTCCGCGGTTATGGACTACTTGGAAAGCTTAGCTTGATTATTAGATAACTTGAACCGGATACTTCTAAAACACACCAAGATAAGTGTGAGTGCTATGGCGTGCTTTCTCGTGGGGAAGTCGAGGAAGGCACCATAGTGGTGTAATTGGTTGGTGAAAGTAGTGGACTCGTGTACGCTTCTTACCTCAAAGTCTGGTACTCGTAGTTCAGGATTAGCCAAATCAAAGCTGGCATTTCTGCAAGTGAACCCCACCTCCTTTTACCTTGACACATGTGCATGAGTAGTATAGCTCCTATGTAAGTCTTGCTGAGTACGACTTTGTACTCACGTTTGCTTAATATATGTTTTAGATGACGCCACTGACCCCGAAGGTGGCTTCTTCATCGAGCTGGATGACTGAAGTTAACTAGTCTAGTCCCAGTCAGCAGACTGGTTCCCTCGTGGAGGGCTTTATGTTTGAATAAGGCTTCTTAAGCCAATTTGTTAAACTTGTCTGTACTCAGACATAATTTGCTTCCGCTTTATGTTGTAATGTTGGATCACATGTATGTGATCTCTGTGTGTACTCTATAAGAGTTATAAATAAAATGTACACTTTGTAGAGAATTGCAATGGTACCTGCTGTTCATACAAGGCATGTGTGCTGCGTGTATGTTTATAACATGCATCTCTTTGTATGGGTTTTCGAGACCTTAGTTGTGTTCTGGCTGGCGGTCTTTCATACACCAAGTGGCCCTTAGATGTGCGCATCTTGGGGCATCGCGATGCGATTGCTCGAGACTCCGTCTCGTGCACACTTTGTGGTATGATCGAGCCCGCCCTAGACCCCGACTAAGTGATCGGGCTGGAGTAAGTCTATGTGAGAGTTTTGAGATAGTCGATAGTATGGTTGAGGCGACTTGTCTTTGAATATGGGAGTTCACCACCCATATCATTAGACTTGTGTGCGGACGATGAGGACCCATCACAGTTGATCATCCGTCCTGGATGGGATGCCCCTCACGTACGATGCTTTCCGAGAATGTTCAGTGCTTGGCCTTGTCTTCTTAGACAAGTGGGTGCGGTTCTCGGCTCTCCATATGACTATGTCTTAACTATACTTGCATACGCTAACCCCGGGTCCCGACAGCCTCCACGGGCGTGGAGACGGCTCGGGGAGAGAGGAGGCTGGCTGGGGCTGATGTGGCAAGATCTGGAGCGTCGGATCACAGATCCGACGGCTCTGGAGGGCCAGGGGCTAGGGTTTTGGATTTGGAGGGGCTTAGGGGGCGATTTTGGGTGTTTTCTGGGGGGGTGGCTGCACATTTGCAATAGGGGAACCCTAATTGGCTGGTTTTGGAGGTGGGGTTTATTATATAGGCAGGTTGGCTGGCCAGTTTACGCAAACACCCTCGATACCCGTCTCGCGCGTCCCGTGATCGCGTTCGTGACCGCCGGAGGTGCATACGAACTCCGAGTCGGACGAAACTTCGACCTACGCGCTCAGCACGTCGAGCCCGTCGATCGTACCTCACTGCGGTGACATTCCGACAACATTTTTCGATGCCCCATAAAATAATCCGTTTATTAAATAAACGGGGTTTTCGATCCGGTGGCGATGGCTGGTCCTGTGCCATTTGCAACGGTACTCGGGTGAAACCTGGTGTCGCACAGGTCATGTGCCATGGTGGAAAGGGTCGGTCACGCATCCTATACGAGAATAGGGGGAAGAAAATATTCACCGATTATTATTTTGGTGAAGCAAACACCGCAAACAAATCAGACAATCAAACGATTCACACCGAAAACAAAATTTTAATTTTTTGTGAAAACTGGGCTGTTACAGTTGACATCCTCCCCGATTGCTCTGCGTTTGGGTTCTGAGAATCTTCGTATCGCCTGCTTCACTGGCTTGGTGTTTGGCTTGATGCGCAGCGCGTGTTCCGCGAACTCGCGCGGTACTCCTGGCATGTCGGCTGGGCACCAGGCAAAGCTTTCCCATTCTTCGCGGAGGAAAGCGATGAGGGCAATCGCTTGCTCTTCTAGGAGGTAGGCGTACACGCGGACTGTTTTTTTCTGGGTCTTTCGGGTGCACCTGGTGGGTGAACGTGTCACTGTCGATCTTGAAGTCCCGTCCATACTATTTTCACTCACTTCGGCTTGCTAGTGGAAAGATGCTTTTGTCTGTCGCCATGGCTATTTCTGTGAGTTCTTGCTCGGCTCCGAAGGTGTCAGAGACTTTGTGGAAATCGCGGTCGCATTTGTGTGATTTGGTGAAGCTCCCGTTGACTGTGATGACGCCCGCGAATCCTGGCATCTTGAGTTTGAGGTAGGCGTAGTGCGGAATCTCCATGAATTGTGAGAACGCTGGACGTCCCAATATGGCGTGATACTGTGATTGCCAATCGAGTACTTCAAACTCGAGGGTGTGTCTTGCGAAATTGCGTCTGCTGCCGAAGACGACTTCGAGCTCGATTAGTCCAAGGGAAATAGCTGCTTCTCCTGGGACTACTCCGTATAACACAGTGCTTGATTTCTTCCATACTGATCGTGGGATCAGCATCTTGCGTAGGGTGCTGACGAAGATTATGTTCATGCTGCTACCTCCGTCCATGAAGATTCTGTCCATGTCGTACCCACCAATTTGGGCGTCGAGTACCAGGGGCGCGTGCCCCGGCCTTGGGACTGCAGGCGGGTGATCGCTCTGGGAGAACGTGATGCTGGTTTCTGCGTTGTGTAGCTGGTAGACTTCGACTGTGTTTAGGTTCTCGGCTGCTCTGGCCTGCAGGGTGTAGGCGTCCTGTTGGGCTTGCGATACCTTGCCTTCTTGGATCGTGTACACCTGTCCTTGAGTGGGCGACTGCTTGGTTCGTCAGGCGCGCTTGGCTTCTCACTGTTTTTCCTCCTTGAGGCTGTCGGCGAGTTCGTTGAACAGGCGGCAGTCTCCCAGAGTGTGGCTCGATCTGATGTTTCCCCAATTGTCTTCGAAGCAGTGGATCGTGCAGGGTCCTTCTAGTTGTTCCCTGACCGTGAGCTTGCTGGATCCGGCATGCCGTTTCCTCCTTGAGATTCGGAAGAACAATGCGTGATCCGTTGGGTGCTCGTGAGCTCGCGGTTCGATTTCGATCCCCTCTCTTAGATTCTGGTTCCTTATGAGATTGGCGAATTCGTCTGGCCTTCGATCTGGGTCGTAGTATTCGTCGGTCTGAGTCTCAGAGTCGCTGTCTTGGCGGGCGGCGGTTGTCCGCACGGCGACGGGTCGTCGAGTGGTCGGCGAGCGCGTGGCTGTGTAGTTCGACTCGTCGAGTGGGGTCTCTTCGTAGGATCCTCGCGCCTGTCTTTTGGGTCGTTGATTTCTTCCTTGCTGGCGATGATCTTGGCGGTCGCTCATCTCGAGCTCGGAGTCGGTGCCTTGTTGTGCGGCGGGTGCCTGGGTGGCAGTGGGTCGTCGAGTGGTCGGCAGGTCCTCTTCTTCATGATGTAGTTCGTCAATCGGGATCTCCGTGTGGAACCCTCGCGACTTTCTTTTGGGTCGTCGAGTTCTCCTTCGCTGGCGGTGGGCTCGGTTGCCGCCGTAGTATTGGTCTTGACACGGCTGCAGGCTGAGCGATCTTGCTGGGGCGGCAGAGATATTCGCCGTGATCTTGAATTCCTCGGGTGGATTGCATCTAGTTCTTGCTCTTGAGTTGTAGCTTGCTGGAGACGGAACCGCCGAGATCGTAATTCCAACCTGTCTAGTTCCCATAGACGGCGCTAATTGTCGGGGATGTACCCCAGCAAATCCCATGGTCAGGGACCCTGGGTTAGTCATGAGAGGCATAGGTTGGACGATAGCTCGTCGGCTAACAGTAGGATACGTTCCTGCTCGATGTTATTGATTGGAGATGGCGATTGCAGGGGAGCCAAGGCTAGTGCACACAAGTCTAGGGTTACAGATTGCGTATTGCTCTCCTCGACGTCTCCCCTCCTAGCCCTTATATACTAGGCTAGGTCTCGGGGAGTCCGTCCTGGATTACAGATAGTATTTCCTAACTCTCATCTTGTCCTGTACGGCAGGTTTGCACCTTCCTTATGAGTCGCGGACTCCTACATCGGTGCCACTAGTGGGCCAAGGCTGGGCCCAGGCGGCATCTTTTTGGGCCTTCTGTAGTCGGGTACACCGGGTAGGCTCATCCATAGGAGTTGTGGGGTCACCCCCTCGTCACTATGCTAGAACTTTATTACTTGGAAACACTAATACACGTGTGGTATAAAACATCCATCCCTAGTTTAACTCAGGTATATTAGCTCATTGGGCAATCGATGATCAAGGTTTCCGGATCATGAGGTACGAACCACCTATTGACAATGAGGTCATATCATTAGGGGAATGATGTGATGGACACCCACCCACCTAAAGCATTGCGATGTGATCAAGTCACATAGTTCAGCATTGCGATGACTTTGTAACATATGGCTTAGTCATTAAGACCAGGATGATCATACATAGTTACTGTTTACCAAGAGACATTAACTTGCATCCACCGCCTGACTGAAATATTCTGGCCATAAAGGTGTATCTTAGGTCCTCCGAAGTAGACACATTAATGAGTATGCAAATAGATCAGAACGGGATTTGTCAGTCCATGTGACGGGCAGGTACTCTACGCCCACTCGGTGATATTGCATCAACACCTTGCAAGGACGTGACTAGGTCACAAGAGATGTAATAGGCACGGATGAGTAAACTTGTTTGTTGTGAATGAGGTGTGAACTTGGTATAATGGATACCGGTGATCAAACCGCGGACAAAAAAAGTACCGCAGAACAAAGGGATCAAGTCTTATCGTTAACGGTTTCCAAAAGCGATTGAAGTTCATTCGATGGAAGCGCAGGGACTATCAAGGATTGTAACCAAGTCCAATTGATTAGTCATTGGTCAATGAGAATGTCTCGATCATGTCTTTTGTTTCCCGGACCGTAGGGTGTCACACTTAAGGGGCAATCGATGCACTAGGACAGATTCGGGATCATCGATGAAAAAGGAGAAAGCACCGGAATAGTTCCGGGAGAGAACGGAAGTTGTTCCGGATATTTTGAAAGGTTCAAAATAATGTTTAATTATATTTAATAATACTTTATTATTTAATTATCTGAATTAAATAATAAAATATATTTAAATTAATTAATTAAAGGAAAAAAAGGCAGGGGGGCCATTAGGGGAAGGAGGGAGCCTCCCCCCTTGGCCCATGGCACCAAGGGAGGGGCCCACCCTCCATATGGCACCCCCCCTCTCCCCTTTGGTTTAGTACCACATGGGAAGTTGGAGGAGAGTGGCACCCCCTTGGCCTATATAAGGAGGGGTAGACCCCCCCCCCCCTTTTCCATCATCTCATTGAGTTCTCTCTCTCTTTCTCCCACCTTGAGCGGACTCCCCTTGTTTGGAGTTTGTAATTGGTTGGAAGTTCTCCACCATAAGAAGGTCGTCGCTCTGCCGGAGTCGGGATCCGAATCCGTCTTCTTTCCGCTGCTTTCCTGGTTCGGAGCCCGGAGGAAACACCGGTTGCACCGTACACGTGTAATCTCCTCGAGGCACTACACCAGTGGTGCTACTTCATCGCCGGAGGTTCACCGGGAGTCTCCATTGTCGGTGGTCTTCTACACGACAGGGAGGTCGTAGTTCCGAGTCTACGCCAACCACGTTCGCTAGAACGTTTCCCTCTTTCGTTCTTCAAAGGTATGAACTCCGATTCCCTCCGTTACATTACATCGCCATAGCATAGATCTTGGGTTCGGGTATCCTAGGTTGGTAAATTTTGTGTTTTCTGCCCCGTATCCCAACAATAGCTACTGTTCATGGACCCATGGTCCAAGAGGGACTACTCACGGAACATCCCGGAGGCGATCATGGTGATGGAGAGGCCTCCGGGGGTCAATCCACCTCCGGTAGGGTGCCAAGAGAGCTTCTCCTGGCGATCCAGAGATCGGAATCGCGACGACGACGGAACGGTGGACAAAATCATGTAACGGCGGTCAGATTTGATTTGAACCGTTGTGGCGCAGTAATTTCATGAAGCGTGATTATGATGCCTCATTTTATATACAAAATGGACGATGTGGTTACTTTGCCGGTTGGGATTCATGCGCCACGTGTGCGGCAGGAGATCATTTTTTGACGGTTCGGTATCTTGTGTGAATGGTGGACTTCTAGCCTTGTCGTTGTATATATGGTGAGGCCAGCGGTAAGTTGAGATTTACCCCACATTTGCAATATTTCTTCTGCCTTATTTCTGTTCCTACCGCTTCTTCTTCCTTCCTTGCTCCTTGTTTTAGCGCTCTTGGGACTCGTGGCCAAACCCACCAAAAACACGAAAGCGACCAAGGCCTGCTGGAAGGAGACGACGGCGGCGGCCACTATGAAGAAAACGACTGGTGGCTGGGAGCTATCGACGTTCCGCGCCGCCGACCTTGCTCCATAACTGAGTGACGGGGTCGTGCTGGAGGAGTCTATGAGGATCCCTGGTGAGGAGGAGGTGTCGCAGCCACAACCCGACGAGCGGGTTTGTTTCTAGATCTTCGTTTGGTGAGGTTTTTCGTTACCTATGCATCCCTTTCTTTGTAGACTATTGTTTGCATATCAGGCGCAGCTGCACGATCTGACTCCCAACGATATCTTCCACATTGTGTGTTTTATCACGCTGTGCGAGTGCTTCTTGGTGGTATACCCGCATTGGGGACTTTGGAAGTACATGTTCAACGTGAAGCGGTCTTGCAAGGACTACGCGACCGAGGGTATCGCGATCTCCATCAAGGCGGAGGGCACCTATTTCAATTTGGAGAAGCAAGATTCCGTCCAAGGGTGGAGGAAAAAGGGGTTCTATATCAAGGACAAGATTACGATTGGTCAGCAGTATGGGCTTGCGTCGTTCGCGATCCTGTGGCTCGTGCGACTAAGTCTCGTTCTTGGGAGCACATGCTGTCGTCGGCTGAGTTGGAGGAGGCGGAGCCACTGTTCCATCGGGTGGCGGAGTTGAGGAAGAACGGTGAGCTGGAGGTAACGGGCCTCCAGCTTATTGCCTTGTTTGTCAATTGGTGCATTCAGCCGATACAGTTTCAGGCGCACCCCATGTGGCAGTTCGCGGGTCTTCAGGACTCGTCGAGGGTGCTACATGAAGAGTTTTCGAGCATTGAGTTGGAGTCGGGTGCAGCGGATCACCAAGGTTACGAGTGTACCAGTGCTCGAGTTCCCGGTGACTCCGTATTCTTCTATCAATCGCCTTCCAAAGGTAAAAATATCATTTGTGATGTTGGACACGACCCTTAATTAAGTTGTACTCTTGCACGGTCACTTTTTAGTTGATCTCACATAGATGCCAAATCTCCCCACAACACCCTTCTGAAGCTAAAGCTAGACCATTCACCAGTAAATACCTTAGAACTCTACAAAATTTTGTATTGCAAAGATTATACAATCTAGGATATTTATCAGCCAGAGAAATATTTCCTATCCATAATTTTCCCACAATCTAGTTTTCACACTATTACAAAAAAAATCATGCAAAAATTTAAAACCATATCCTTTACTTTCATTAAACCAAATTAGAAATATGAATGCATCGGTTTTAACTTGCTTTGAGACAAAATGACATTAATGAGGTATTCATTGCTAATTCACTCTTTCCATGAACCCTCCTCATTTTGAAGCTTACATAACCATCTACTTAGCATATAAGTATTCTTAATAGGCAAATCCAACACCCCAAGTCCCCTTGTTATCTTGGTTGACAGATCTCCTGCTAGTTGACTAAATGGTACTGTATTTCTTAATACCCAAACCGCTGAGACGAGGCCATCCATCGTGATTGCAAACCCGAGCATGCAAATATTGTCATTCCTCTTGGTCCCACCAACAATCAATTGCGCCCGACAAAGAGGTCCATTTGAACACATGAACACACTGCGTCCAGACATTCTAGTAAAACTCAATAGGATGGTGTACATATCGCACGAACTGAATATCTAAACAACAAGCGAAGGATGCTGACATGCTGGCCTAGGCTCACCCGACACATTTGGAACAATGCCCACACACATGGAGAAAGTAACAACTATCAGATGACCTGGCCCCGGGCGCACCCTTTATCCCATGCATCATGTGTTGGTATTCAGAGTAGAAAAAAAATCAGCACTACGAAAACCAAGTCCCAATATATATCTCTAGGTAGATATGCATACAAGGTTAGCGATCTATTTACCTTCACATCATTTAACAAGACGTTCTCTCGCAGTGGAAGAAGAGGAATGAGAGTTGATGAAGCGTGAAGTATCGCGATCCCTTCAACAAGATCCAATCTGGAGTCCCTCAAACAAAGATCGAAGGTACGATCTCTCCACGGCAAGTCCACACGTACGGTGCAGCTGATCTGGCAGTGCTCACCGTCTAGAGCTCGGCACCACCAAAGATTAGAGGAAGGAGGAGCTGACCTGAGAGAGAGAGAGAGAGAGAGAGAGAGAGAGAGAGAGAGAGAGAGAGAGATTAGATCCAATAGAAGGGGGAGTGGGGCAGCCCAAAAAAATTGTGTACTATTTTTTGAATTATTATTCACCAAGAGCATATGAGCCCGGGTTCATCTTTGAATTTTCACATTCTAATCTAAAGAAAAAATAGAGCTGAATCGATCTTAAATTTAATAATCTTGTTATACAACAAATCCATCCATGGACTACGCATGATCAGTTCCTCTCTCCAGTGATGATGATACATCAGTTCTTCCTGCTAATATCAGGCATATAGCAAGCAAACCACTGGAGTAGGATAGGTAGCAAAGAAGAAAACTACAAGAAATCGGAAACTAAAACGGAGCGTCCTCTGTCGACCTTCTTCTTCTTCTTGGCCTGCTCCTCCTTCCGGGTCGTCGCGGGGTGCAGCTTGGATGCAAACTCCGCGTCCTGTTCCCGCGCCAATTTCTACTTTGCCTGCTCCTCCTTCCGGTGCTCCTCAAAAAACCGACATAGCGCGTCCATCGGGATCCCTTTCCCGGCCCTCTTCGTCTTCTTGCAACAATCGCCGTCACTCTCCGTCTGCTCCGGTGGTAGTGTCCTCTTGGAACTTGCCGGTCATGACGCGTCGACTGCCGGGTGTGATGGAGCACGACGGGGTTCACGGACGTCCAATGATGGCACACGTGCGATACGGCTGGAGATGCCGTTGCTGGCGGGGTACTGGACGACGTAGGAGTAGGTGCCGGCGGACACGGAGACTACCTTGGCGCGGATGTAGATCACCAGATCCCTGTTGCCGGAAACGACGACGTCCGCAAACCTGTGTCGCACCTCGACATCAGCCCCGCAAGCGAATAGCGGGTGCCGGCCCGCCGCATCCACGGCGGACTTCTGAAGAACCGTCGCCGGCAAGCGGGGCGCGTCGATCGTCTACTTGGTCGCCATCATCGCCACGTTGTTTCTGTAGAAGGATTAGAGAGGGTTTTGATGGAATCGATGTTTATTGCTTGAGCCTTGGAGGCATATATATAGGAGTACAATTGATCTACTTGAAGTACAAGTCAAGGTAGAATGAAATCCTACTTTATCTCATATTTCCTAATATTACAATTATACTCAACATCCCCCCGCAGTCACAACGTAGCGGCGCAGACGGTGAGACTGGAGAAGAATCCGACGGCGGAACCGACGGACACCCCCACCACAGTCGTAACGGTCGACGCATCGCGGAGTTTGTGGCTGAAGTGGAAGCCAACGAGGTTCCCAAGCAGGCGGTAGCCCTTTGTGTCGATGTCGAGGTAGCCGAGAGCGTAGGGTGGTGTAGCCGTGGTCGAGGTAGCCGTGCGATGGACGCCGTGGTCGATGCCGAGTCGGGATGGCCGGTGTCGAGGTAGTCGCCGTGGACCGGGAAGAAGAGCGGCGGCGGCGGCCTGAGGAGGAGGCGGCGGCGGCGGCTAGGTCAGAAGCGCGGCGACGGTGCTCGAAGTAGGCGAGGAAGAACCCGATAGCGTGACGAAGACCGACGCGGACTATGGCGTTCCCGCGCTTAGAGAGACGGCGCGGCGCATACCATATAGAAGTCGACGCGCGGGGACGACGAAGTGGCTCGTGCGCCGTGACGCTATGACCCGAAGGGGCGACGCAGCGGCAACGCGCGGGTCGCGGCGACGGCGTTGAAGACCTCGGGGTGGTTGCAGGTACCGCGCGCCACGCTCGCTACGGCCCGAAAGGGCGACGTGTAACAGCCCAGATTTCACAAAAATTAAAAAATTTGTTTTCGGTGTGAATTGTTTGATTGCCTGATTTGTTTGCGGTGTTTGCATCCCCGATTTATCGATCGGCGATTATTTCCCCCCTTATTCTCGTATCGGATGCGTGACCGACCCTTTTCCCCAATGGCACACGACTCTGCGGCACCGGGTTTTCGCCCGATCACCGTCGCAAAACCGCGCGAGACCAGCCGCAGCCAACGGAACGAAAAACCCCGTTTAATAATTAAACGGGATATTTTTATAGCGTGCCGGAAAGTGTTTTCAAAACGGTTCCAGCGCCAGGTGAACGCCTCCGGCTCGACGCACTGATCGCACAGTTCAAAGTTTTACCCGAATCGGAGGTACTGCGGACCCCCGGCAGTCAAACGTGAGCACCGTGCGCGCGAGGTAAAAACCGGGGATGTTTTTGCAAACTGCCAGCCACCCATGCTATATAAACACCACCACACTCCCACCCATTTTTAGGGTTTCCCTAGCCACATTTTGCAGCCACCCCCCTCACATTAGTCCCAATTTTCGCAGCCTAGCCCCTCAGATCTGAAACCCTAGCCAGATCAGATCTCGACCGTCAGATCGCCCGATCTGACGGCCCAGAGAGCTCCCCGTCCTCCAGTCTCTCTCCTCCCGTCCAGCCGCCCGCAAGCAGGCCGCCGCTCGCCGCGCTCGCCAGCAGCAGCAGCCACGGCAGCCGCCCCGGCCAGGGCGCCTCCACCGCCGACGACCCCTTCTCCTCCTTCCCCGCGCTCCTCTCTCCCTCCTCCCTCTCTCTTCCTCCCTGACCCCGCCCCTCGTCTCCCCTGCAGGAAACCGGCCGCCGCCAGGGACCGGCGGGTCGCCTCCTCACCATGGCCGGCGCGCCAAGACACCACCGCCGGCGGCCGCGCCCTGCACCGCTCCTGCTCGCCGTTCCCCGCGCCTCCCTGCGCCGCTGCGCCTCGCCGGTGGCCAGCGAGCCACCGGTCCGCAGCCGCCGCCGTCCTGTTCGTCGGGGTGGACGAGCCGAGCGGCTCCAGCCCCTCCAACGGCCGCGTGGGCCACGGCCCCCAGGCGCCAGATCCAGCAGCCCGCAAGGCCAGCCCAGGCCGCCTCCTCAGCCCGGCCAGTTGGGCCAGCCCATTGGGTGAGGGCCCGAATTCTTTTTTTTATTTTTTTTTATTTTTTTTTCCTGAGCCTGCTGGAAATTTGCTAAGTGCTGAGATATTGTGCTACTGATGCTGTTTTGCACTGCGATTTCCCGTTAAACGGTAGCTCGTATGACGTTGCCCCCAAAACGAAAACTGCTTAGAATTGCGTGTACTTTAATCCGTCTTTTGGGAGTTAATTGTTTTGAGGTTGTTTAGATATAATTTTTGCTGTTCAAACAGGGCATCAGGCCGTTAAACTGCTACAATTCCTGTTAGAGTGCTGCTGTTATATTTTGTTGCAACTTTGCATGATGATTGTAACAAATCCATGAGGCCTATTGCATTGATTCATTTTGCGTTGCGTTAAACAATGTTTCTACTTCAGTTTCATGCATTCACATGCCATATTTTCTTGCTGCATCATGTTTATATCTTGCTCCAAAGTAGCTATCCTGATGTTATTGTGCTGTTATTGCTGAAACTGTTATTTTGTTGCAACTTCGGATGACGATTGCTTCGCAACCGTTCATCGGAATTGAGTGATTCCAATTGCATATTGTTAAGCATGATGTCTACTTTCATCCCATGTATTGCTATGTCATGTTGCTGCACTTTTGCATATAGATTTTCCCCTTTTTATACAGCTTGTGCCCGTAACTTGTTTTGCTTATATCTTTTTAACCGTAACTCCGTTTGGGGTGTTCTTTATATGTAACTTGATTAGTTTTTCGTGTTCTTTGTGTTTATGCTATTGTTTGCTGTTGTTAACCAACCTAAAATATGGTTTAGGACAGAACAGTACCAAATCTTTTAATCATCGTGCGACACTTAGTGCTATGCCATGTTTAGGTTGTGCCTCACTTAAATTGTCTAGCATAGATAGTTTACTTTGTGCTTCACCTCTTGCCATGTTTGTGTGCTATGCCATGCTTGCTTGAGTTGCCATGTTAATAACCGTTGTCTGGTCACCTGTAGCTAATCAACTTGAACCACCGTAAATGTGCGGTATCGTCGTGTGTGACGAGTAGTCCACTTAAATTGTTAGTAACCGCTCTCGACGGTAGGTGCGATGTCTCGTGTTGCTTCTTGTTGATGCTTGCTCGTGTTTGCTCCATAGTAATAGTGGTGCACCGTTGATTGCTTTCCAGTGTTTACTTCTTGTGTGCTCCCGCGGGTACCTCTCGGAGACGACGCGAGCGTGCGATCGACTACACCTTCGGAACCCGATTGATCAACAGGCAAGGACTTGCATTACTTATGATCCATTCTATTTCAACCAGTGGTTTGCATGCTACTATAGGTTAGGTTCGATGTTTGATCCTACCACATGTTTACAGCCTCTTTCAAACCGATACAGCCATGTCCCTTCCCAGCAAACCTTGTACTGCTATGTTACTTTTGCTCGTTGCTCAGCCCCTGCTTAGTATGCATGCTTAGGATGCTACGATGTTACCCTGTTACTCTTTGCGTTGGGATATCACCTGATTATTATATTATTGTTGATGATATGATTATTATTATAATGTTGACTATATTCGACGAAGGATGGAAGGTCTAGGCTATCCCGCCCCGACGTTTTGTTCCATTCGAGTCACCGAGGATCCGAGTTCCGGGTATTGGTTTTAAGACTGAGCGTGCCTAACCGCGTGTGGGATTTTATGGGGTCCCCTTCTCTTACCTACCTAGCTTCAAACATTTCTAGTGGTGGCCCAAGATGATTTACCATTTGAAAACCGTGTGTGTGTCTATCGGGTAGCTCCTGGCAGATATTATTTAAAACAACCAGGGCCAGGAGGACATAGTTTCTTGGCTGGCCCACTTTGTCCGGCTGAGGACCCGGTTATCCCAATGTGTGATGAACCGGGTATCCAAACCTGCGACAGACGGTAGAGACCAGATCGAGAGAGCGGCCGGCTCCTGAGATGGATGTCGACTCACCGGGGGCCACCCGGATTTGTTCGTTGTTAGTTAGAGGGACCTGTCGTTTCGGATCTCTTGGAACTAAATCATAAAATGGTTGCCTGTAATGGGTAGTAACTGAGAGTGATGGACGTGCGTGCGGAGCCTCGTAATGGGCAGCTGGTACACCCCTGCAGGGTTAAATCTTTTCGAGAAGCCGTGTCCACGGTTATGGACGACTTGAGACCTACTCCTTGTTCATAGACAACAACAACCGAGATAATCTTAATATAACTTGATCAACGTGTGTGTGCCTTGACTGCTTCTTCTTCGTCGGGATGCGAAGAGGAGGACAAGGATAGGATAGGTGTTATGTTTGCGTAGTAGGTGGATAGCAAGACTTGTTGGAGGCGATTCCTCATCGAATGCTTGGCTTCTTATCTTACTCTCTAGATCGTTAGCCACTTAATAAATGCTAGTGCGGCAGCAACCTCACCACTTACCCCTTCCTTACCGTAAACTACTAGTTGTCCTAGAATGACGAGTGATGAAGTCCTTGCTGGGTCAGATGACCACTACAGTTGGATGTTGAGTACCTCTGTACTCATGATACTACCCCCAAACTCTTTTCAGGGTTCTTGATCGACAACAGGTATGGTGATCGACGTTTCACGTGGACTCGACGACGACTAGATAGGCGGATCCCGACGGAGGGCCTGGACCCGTGTGGTTATGGGATCGATGTTTTTCTCTTTGCCATTTGGCTTTTGCTTGTAGTCTGTACTCAGACATATATCTTCCGCTGTTGTATTGTAATTGAGGCAGTTGTATGCCGCTTGTATGAGATGTTGTATCCTTGTATCTGTAATGTTGTGATATCATGTTGGAAATTCGGGGCATATGGCTTTGTCATATGTCGCGGTGGGTCCGATATGTGCTTCGTCCTCGGGTTCGGGCGGAAACGTCCGAATCTGAAACAGTACCGCATATCGGGCCTTACACGACGCAGCGGCAGCGCGAGGGTCGGTGCAGCCTTGGGGACGGCCTGAAGCGGATGGCCTCGTGGCGGCGGTTGACCGCGGGCCGCAGCACTACGGCCCGAAGGGGCGACGCAGCGGCAGCGCGAGGGTCGGTGCAGCCTCGGGGACGGCCTGAAGCGGATGACCTCGGGGCGGCGGTTGACCGCGGGCCGCGGCACTACGGCTTGAAGGGGCGACGCAGCGGCAGCGCGCGGGTTGGTGCAGCCACGGGGAGAACCACAGGGCAGCAGCGCTGCGGCCCGATGGGGCGACGCAACGGCAGCCCATTGCTCGATCGGTGGAGTGGCACGCTGAACTCGGGACAGGGCGGTGACGCCTAGTGTCGGAGTAGAGGCGTGTGTCGACGACGACGATGGGCGACACAAATCGATCTCAGATCGGAAAACCAAAAAAGACGCCGATCAAGACGACCGACGAAAGAGAGAAAAACCCGGATCAAGAGATCGGGAAAAAGACTCTCTAGGGCAGCCGATCCACGGAAACGGCGGACGAACCCTAGGTACGGGCGGCGCGGCCCTCGGTGCCGGCGATCATGGATCGGCCCGGGGGCGGCGCGGGCGGAAGCGACGGCGGCGGCTAGGGTTTAGATCGTGTTTAGGCTGATACCATGTAGAAGGATTAGAGAGGGTTTTGGTGAAATCGATGTTTATTGCTTGAGCCTTGGAGGCATATATATAGAAGTACAATTGATCTACTTGGAGTACAAGTCAAGGTAGAATGAAATCATACTTTATCTCATATTTCCTAATATTACAATTATACTCAACAGTTTCTCCTCTTGGGTGCCACTGCCACCTTCGAGGCGACGGCGGCCGATGGCAGGACAGGGCGCGGCGGCAGCGGCATTGCCCTGGATTGGTCTTGCAGCTGCTCTCTCTCTCAATTTCTCTAGTGAACCCGGATCGGTCTTCGGTTGGAAGCTGGATCGGGGGAAGGAAAATTATGGGAGCTGAGCGTGTGTGCCGCAAACAATAAATCGGCGTCCCTCCATGGCTCCATGTCCGACTCAGCTACGGATCGGTTGCTCTTCGTCTTCGATTACAAGCTGGATCCGGATTGGCGGTTACCGCGTTTCTGCAAACGAGCAAAACATGTTCTTCCATAATTCCAGCTGAGGGTGTGCCGATCGGCGTCCCTTCTTGTCCGAGTCAGCTACGGATTGGCTGCTCTTCGATTGCAAGCTCGATCGGGGAAGAGCTTCGGATTGGCTGTTACAGCGTTTTCCCCATTCTGCAAACGAGCAAACAAAATGCAGTCCATAATTCCGTACAAGACATATTTTGGAAACACAGTATACATGTTTCTTTTTAGCTTTTAGGGACTTCGGCCGGTCGGGCCAAGCCCATCAACGCACGCTGTTCTCGCTTTTGCTATGTATAATACATCGTAAATATTGCAACAGTAATATTAAAATGCTACTACTATCATACTAAAATGATAATACTATATTGATCTATGTTACTTTTCACTAAGTGTATCTACATGTATTTCACTACAGGAAAATCATTGTAGGCCGAGTGAAGCAAGGTAAACCGAGTGTATTATCTCGGCCACTCGGCTTACCTTCGTATAAGCCGAGTGCCCAAGCGTGAGGTCACGGTTTTAAGACTGTACTCGGCTTATATTCATATAAACCGAGTGAAGCACACGGTTTATCCAAAACACTCGGCTTTCAGGCATGTAAACCGAGTACACGGCAAAATGAGCACTCGGCTTACGTATGGACACCGGCAATGATTCATGCCACGTAGGGATAACGGAGGACGGATACGACTCAATGATGAAACCCTCTATAAACTGAGTACCAGATAATAACTCTCGGCTTATATTTTATTTTCATAATTTTTCTACCTCGCGAGCGGGTCTATAAGCCGAGTATCAGATAATAACTCTCGGCTTATATTTTATTTTCATAATTTTCTGCCTCGCAAAAAATATAAACCGTGTACAACACTCGACTTATAGGTTATCTATGTAAACCGAGTTCTATATGACAACACTTGGCTTATATATTCTCCATGTAAGTATGTGTTCAATATAGAATCTTTCTATGGAGATGTATCCATAATGTATTGCCATTTTACTATATCCTAGATAATAGACATGTCAACCTACGGGTTTAGTGTTCAATTTGTTTGGAAGGAGCAGAAAATAAAGCACACATGTTATTCAAACGTGACAACGCAAAAAAAGGTCTGGAAAAAACTAGGTGTTGCATAAGATGTACATAGGGTTGTACAAGATGATTGTTTGGGCTTCGAATTATTGAATATTAGTCGTGTAAGAAGGACTAGAAAGACTTAGTTCGTCACCAAGTTAAACTTTGTGAGTTCCTGGCGACTGTAGTTTGGCATCTCTGGTGTCAACGACGACTCGGCGTCCGTGGGGAGGAAGTACAAGACTTGATATGCGCAACCATGTATATATGGGCGCTAGGTCTGAACTATGTCCGTGCGGCAAGTAGCCCTAAGAAAATAGGGGCAACTATTCTCGAGCCCCTGGTTCCTTAATACTAAGTTTTTCCCATTCGACTTACCATTGCTCACTTTCCCCCTCCTCTCTCCACACAAGCCATACAAAAGCCCAAACGAAGCAGTTCCGTTATGTCCAGCCTATTGACCGTTACATGGGCAAGTTCATGACGAGTCGGACCAGTAAAACTGCTGACATGTGGGCCCGCTTAAAATAGTGACATGTCAACGCGTCCTTGCTGGAAATAAATAAATACACCCACTCTTTATCTATCTCTCTTACATGTTGGACCAAAACAACAAAAGTAAATACGAAAAAAACTCCCTACAAAAGCGGAAACATGAATACACATGTGGCATTGGGCAAGTGATGATCAAGGTTTTCTGATGATGAGTCATTGTATGTCTATTGACAATGGGGTCATATCATTAGGTGAATGATGTGATGGACATTTACACAATATAAGTATTGCAACGTGATCAATTCACATAGTTCAACGTTGCGATAATTACGAAACGTAGTAACCTGATCCTTATACCGTGAGATTACATCCGAAGTTGCTGTGTGTGACTAGGTCACGAGGATTGAATATCGCGGGGAACGAGTTAAGTAGCACTCGACGTTAACGATATTTAACTAGGTATGATGATACCGACGATCAGATCTCACACAAGTCAAGTATCACAAATCGCAATGACAAAGAGAATAGGAAGTCGACGTTTAAGATTTAAACGATGAAGTAAATTTGTGGAAGCAGAGGAGTCATCATGGGTTTCCAGATCACATTGTTCACTGATCAGAGAGATGTCTCATTCATGTCTGGAGTTCTCCCAAACTGTAAGGTGACACGCTTAAGGGTACTTCTTTCACAAAACAATCATCAAAGATGGTCCAATTTATACATGAAATGCATCCGATTTTTTCTGTAACCCTCTCAACTTTTTAGCACAAGTTATATCGGTAAAATGATGATACCATGCCAAATTTCAACCTTTTACGAGTTCATTTGTAGTACTTTTCAATTTCGGAATCATTTAACTAAAAACATAGTAAATGTATGAAAACTAGCAAATAAAGTCAGAACAATTTGAAATTTGAGAATGTTGCTTTTTAATCGTTCATAACGAACAGACAAAAATATTGGAGTTCAAATGGATTGAATTTTTTTTAAATGTCTTTGTAACACTTGGGTTTTCGTGAGAAACCCTGATACTTTAGAAGAAATGGTCCAGTTTGTACACAAAGTGCATTTAGTGTTTTTCGTAACCCTTCCAACTTTTTAGCACAAGCTATATGGGTAAAATGATGATACCATGCTAAGTTTCAACCTTTTTCGAGTTCATCTATAGTGTTTTTCAATTTTAGGGTCATTTAGCTCAAAAAAATCAGTAAATGCATGAAAACTAGCAAATGAAGGCTGGACAGTTTAATCCTTCATAATGAACACAAAAAATTATTGGAGTTCAAATGGGTTAAGAAAAATCAAATATCTTTGTAACACTTGGGTTTTCGTCAGAAACCCTGATACTTTAAAAGAGATGGTCCAGTTTGTACACAAAGTGCATCCAATTTTTTCCGTAACCCTCACAACTTTTTGACATAATCTATATGGGTAAAATTATGATATCATGCCAAGTTTCAACCTTTTTCGAGTTCATAATTAGTGTTTTTCAATTTCTAGGTCATTTAACTCAAAAAAATTAATAAATGGATGAAACTAGCAAATGAAGTCTGAATAGTTTGAAATTTGAGGATGTTGCTTTTAATGCTTCACAACGAACAAACAAAAATATTCGATTTAAAATGGATTAAAAAAATCAAATGCCTTTGTAACACTTGGGTTTTCGTCAGAAACCTTGATACTTTAAAAGAGATGGTCCAGTTTATACACAAAGAGCATTCAATTTTTGTTGTAACCCTCTCAACTTTTTGGCACAATCTATATGGGTAAAATGATTATAGCATGCCAAGTTTCAACATTTTTCGAGTTCATATGTAGTGCTTTTCGATTTCAGGGTCATTTAGCTAAAAAATCAATAAATGCATGAAAACTAGCAAATAAAGTGTGAATAGTTTGAAATTTGAGGATGTTCCTTTTAATACTTCATAATGAACACAAAGAAAATATTGGATTTCAAATGGTTTTAAATTTTTTGAAATGACTTTGTAATAGTTGAGTTTTCGTCCGAAATTCTGATACTTCAAAAGAGATAATCTAGTTTGTACATGAAGTGTATCCATTTTTTTTACGTAACCCTGTCAACTTTTTAGCGCAAACTATATGGGTAAAAGGATGATACCATGCCAAGTTTTAACTTTTCTTTGAGTTCATATGCAGTGCTTTTCAGTTTTAGAGGGTCGATGATGCCGAAGAACTCGAGCACCTTGCAAGGGTACTCATCGGTGACGTTTGCGATTGCCTGTAGCAGGTCCGCCTTGATCGTCCTCCACGGATCCTATAGCAGGCCTGCCTTGATCGTCATGCACGATTTCTGCGAGTACGCCACTACCATCATGGGGATGACTATAGCCCATAGGATATGACGTTATGTGGTAGGTAGGCGTATGCTGCTACAGATTGATGTTTCATCGGCTAGCCTTGAAGTTTTTTTCACACTCAGCATAGATCATTATCGTGGAAAAAAATGAACGAAAGTAAATATTGTAAAAAGAAACAAAATGAAAAAAATAGTAGAAAAAAAAGAATAAAGTGATATGTAGTAATTGAACCTAACACCTAGTGTTAATCGCCTATATCTCCTGCCAATTGATTATGCAATAAATTTATTCGATTTCACATCATTTTACCATGTGTTACTATAGAAAAATGGCTATGAAGAATGGTGCATTTTGATTGGTCGAGGCTACCTCCCACGGATTGCAAAGGACCACCGTCCATCTTCCCCAGATCCAACGTCCCACAGCCAGCGCAGGGTTTCCTCCTCCTACCCCCCACCGCGCCACGCCCCTCTCTCTATCTATATCCTCTCTTTCTTCCCCAACCAGATCGAGTCGCCGCCCATCTTATCCTCAGCGAACGAAGCACAAGCCTCTACCTCTCCTATCTATTGTTCCTTCGAATCAAGCTCGACTCCGTCGGTGCTGGCAGCAGCTCGCCGTTGCGGCCCAACCTCAGGGCGGCCTGCCTCGGCGGCCGGGACTAAGCAGGACGCGACGGGGACTGGGGCGTCGGGCGGCCAAACGCGACTCCAGGAAGCAAGCATCACACAGCGATACCTCTTTCTCTTTTTCTCTCATCTCTTCTTCATCTTTCTCACTTGTCTCCTCGCTTTACAAGAACCAGTAGCAACGTACAAAAAGAGGAGAAGCAACGGCGTACAGTTGTACAGGAGACGCAGGAGCAACGGCGACAGCTTACGGGAGGAGCACGAACAGGAGTAGCCTGGACGGCAGCAACTCACATGCTTCTATTGTTCTCTCATCTAATGTTCATCGCTCTCATTCGTCTTCTCTCGTACAGGAGGAGGAGCAGCATAGACGGATATAGCAATAGCTGAAGGCAAAAAAACACTCGGCTTATACCCCAAAATGCCTACAAACTGAATTTCCTTGTACATAAAAATGGATCAAACTGCACGGCTCGGTTTTGTATACGCTGAATATTTCGTACTCGGTGTATGAATAAACCGTGTACCACAAGGGTGTTCGGTGTATTTATAGTCCTATGAAGCCTAAGCACACGGTTTATAAGGCCTTGTACAATGCAAGGTGCTTAGGGGAGTGCTTAGCAAAATAAACCGACTTTTTTTGTAGCACTAGTGCTTATTTTTATAGGAGAGGTGCCTAATTAAGCGTCTACCCTTTACATCTAAGCACCAGTGCTTAGAGAATAATCTGGTTTTTTCTCTAAGAACCTCTTCTAAGCACCTTGCATTGTATATGGTCTAATGATACTCGGTGTATCCCTTTGCCGCGGGACAGGTGTCAACAGCACAAAAAATAGTGTAAGCCGTGAGCCTGCTTGGAATACCCGGTTTACAGTAACGTCCGTTTGTTGCCTCTGGACCGTCATGTGCCTTTATTAAACCGAGAGCCAGTGTATGATACTCGGCTTACGGATAAACCGAGTGTAATTTCCGTGGCGCACAGCTTATGTGCTATAGGCCGGTGATAATTAAACCGTGTGTTGTAAGCCGGGTACTACACTCGGTTTATAGGTAAACCGAGGTGAAAACTCTCTAAGCCGAGTGATATGGCCACTCGGCTTAGATGATTTTTCTTGTAGTGTTTTAATGCTAAGCACATCCATTTGATAGCATGATATAAAATGCTACTAATGATTTTTGCTACAATAAAGAAGATGAAGTGTGATCGGTATTGATGTGTCCCAAATTTTGTTGCAACCGTTATAAATTTATGTTGCATCCATGTACCAAAAAAGTTGCAACCATACCTCAAATGTTGCAACCGAAGTTAAAAAGGCTTCAACCAGTGGAACGGTTTTGCTGCAATAGAATATCTTGGGATTTTTTTATAATCGTTTAAATATTTTTCTTCCACTGTTGTGTGTTTTTTCTACTACCGTTGAGGGATTTGCTGCAATCAAAAATAATAAAGTGATTAGTAACGTCGGGTTATGATTTTTTGTTGCAGTCGATAGTAAAAAAATGCTACCACCAGCGATTAAAATTTGCTGCCACCTTTTTTTTGCTGCAAAAATCACTAAAAATAAAAAAATATTACATCCATGTACCAAAAAGTTGCAAATGTATCGCAAATGTTGCAACCATATAATCCGAAGGAGTACGCGCGATTCGCAAGGATCTGACGGCTGCAGTCAGACCGGGCCAAACTGGGTCGGTTGATCGGCGTAGATCATCAACCTTCTTTTTAGCGTATCTACAACAATAGCGGCGCCACGTCAATCCTAGCCCTCTCCACATTCTCTTCCAGTCTGCTTCCGCTCTACTTCTGATTCTGCTTAACTCCAGTCCGCCATCTGTTTTCGTAGCCACCTCCGGCAGCGGCTTCGTCAGCAAGGCAGATCCCTGCGATTGGGAAGGCCTCCTGGCACTAGTAGAAAAAGGCCCATTTATCCCGGTTCCAGAGGCCCATTTGTCCCGGTTCTGGAACCGGGACTAAAGGGTCGTTACTAATGCCCGAAACCTTTAGTCCCAGTTTGCCCACGAACCGGGACAGACGGGCCTCCACGTGGTTGTTGTGGCTTGCCCAGGCGGGAGACCCTTTTGTCCCGGTTGGTGCCACCAACCGGGGCCAAAGGACATCCATGTGACAGCATTTCAGTGGCTGGTTTTTTTTTGAAAGGGGGCGGGGGGTTTAGGGTTTTTTGCAGGGTTAATTTAGGGGTTTCATATATTGTTTTAGCTAGCTAATAAAAAGAGGTGTGTACTCTCTTATCTTCGTGCTTGGTCGACACTACGTACTATACGTATAGAGAGGACTCGACACGCTAGCTATTAACCAAATGAAGAAACCATTAATATAAGTACAGAAGATCGATAATCGTCATGAACATATATATACAGAGAGAGAAGTGATCGACACCTCTCGAGAGATTGGTCGAACAACAAGTTTTCGGATATTTATCCCTAGCTAACATCTGAACTCAATTTTCACAACTGAAATTAAGTTCCGTATAGTATTCTCCTTTCTTATCGAGGACGTGCTCAAGAAAGAATCCCACCAATTCCTCTTGAATTGCTTTTATGCGATCTTCTGGTAGGAGTTATTCCTGAAGCTCCCAAAGCTAATTTGAAGAAGGGGGTCAATACATGCATATTATATGAATGAAACTCAACAAAAATTAAAATTATGAATATAGTGTTGCTTACGCACATCAAAATATTTTTTAGAGTGGCCGCCTTTCTTAGAGAACGTCTCGTTGTAGATGTACTCGCAAATGTAGTATCCACAAAGATTAGTCCCTTGCGGTTGATACATCCACTTTACGAGAAATAGAGTTCAATTAATCAAACTGATAATCAAGCATTATAAATGGTATTGATGAAACGACTAGCTAGAATCAATGGGAGATGCGCGGAACTAGCTATAGTAGTACTTACTTTCGGGTATGAAATTTTCAGTTCCTTCGGCACTACTCTCGGAATTGTTTGGGTGAACTGTTTCCAAACCCTGCCATACACAAAGAAAATAATTACTACCTGATATCAGGAAATGAACAAAGTTGCCGAAATATGATCGATTGAACTTAATTCGTGAGCATTTCAATGATCTCTGCATACTCATTGCGTTCTTTTCGTCTTGAGTCTAAGACGGTTACTACTCCGTTCTCAACATCAATCTCTAGGAGAACATAGTGGAAGCTGTGCACGCATGAATAACTCATCAATTACATTAATATAACCTCGAGTATTAAGGAAAACCGAATATGCACAAGACAGTATATAACACTCACTTGAAGTTGTAAGGAAAGAGTATTTTCTATTTGTTTTGATGTTGAAGCAAAGATTTTAGCAAGTTGGACTCGGGTACCGCGGGTTCATTTTTAACCACGAATGGATCAAATATATTTAAGTTAATGAACCCAATATTGTCGATTCCTTTTTTCTTGCATTCGACGATCTTCTAATATGCATGCATGATATAGAGGATATATTATTTGTACTGGATGCAACGGCTCACAAGCCTGATCCAACGAATCACAAGCGCTTGAAAGAAACACGCAATCCGTGTGCTTCTTCCTGGTTGGTTGGATCCAACGGCTCAGAAGCCTGATCCAACGACTCACAAGCGCTTGAAAGAAACACGCGATCCGTGTGCTTCTTCCTGATTGGTTGGATTCAAAACCTTGTACGGTTAAAAGCGCGTGGAAGAGGACTCCACGCAACGCCAGTCGCCACTAGTTCTTTTCTCGTGCACTCTGTCCCCTTCCGCGCCACCGCCACCATGCCGCCCCGCCGCCGCCCACCAAGCTACCACGGCGTCCGCGAGCGCTCGGACGGCACATTCATGGCGGTGATCACTTGCGCCAACAACGAGCGTGTGTGTCTCGGCACGTTCTGGCATGCATATTTAGCCGCCCGCGTGTACGACGTTGCGGCGTGGAGGCTCGGCCGCCCGCGCGCGGAGATGAATAATTGCCAATGTCGCAGCTTGGAAGAGGCGGAGGACATGGCAGATCCTTCGCTCCTCCTCATTGAAGAGGACCACCGCCTCCATCATCGACGAGCGGTGCTCGGCCTCACCTCGGAGCAGGACCAGCGTGCCGTGCAAGATTGGTACGCGAGCCATCCCCGTGAAGCCTCAGAGGAGGCGGAACACTGGACGAGGCTGGCGGCCGAGAGCGCGGAGCGGCGACAGGAGCGTCATGAATGGCGGGAGGAGCGGCGGGCGGCCAAGGAGATGGCGGAGGAGGAACTGGTGAGAGGCGCCGCCAACTGGCCCCTCGGTGACCCCCGCTGGATAGCGCTGGAGGATGACATCAGCTCCGACACCGAAGACGATTTCTCCGACGACGAGGAGGAGTAGTTTTTTTATGTTCTAGGTTTGAGATGTTAAGTTGTTGAATGTTTTAAGTTTTCCGCGTCGCAGCCACCATTTGCTCTTTTTCATGCATTTAATGATTTATTTTGAGCCAAATGACCCTGAAATTGGACTAATGCTTGTGGGCGTGCCTTTCGTCCCGGGTCGAACCAGAAACCGTGACTAACGGTTGTGGGCCAGGAGCGAGGTGCATTGGTCCCGGTTCTTGTCTGGAACCGGGACATATGCCCCCAGAAGAACCGGGACCAATGTCGCACGAGACCCGGCCGGCCCCCTGGGCGCACGAACCAGGACGTATGCACCCATGGGTCTCGGTTCGTGGCACAACAGGGACTAATGGGCTGGAGAGGCCTGAACCAAAGCCCTGTTTTCTACTAGTGTGGAGGAGGACGGTAGCGGCAGCGACAAGGTGTCATCCGACGAGGACCTCGCGCTCCGCATCGTCATCGAGCGGAGCAAGGTGAACACCAACGCCGTAGCTCCTCCATGCCCTTTAGATCCCCGAGCCATCATCGCAATGCGGCGGCCGACGCCAACCCATCTCATTTAATTCCTTCATCACATAAATAAAACAACCTAAGTATAGATAGAATTCTTGATAATAACCTTACAAGAGTTCCCAACGATATTGCATAACATAAGAAAACTAGGAGATCTAGAAACTAGTATCATCCTCATGTTACTTCAGAACTAGCATGAGAGAGAAAGAGTACACATAGAAGAATCCCTATAGCCACTCCTATCAATCGTTTTGCCAACATCTCTCCTTATTTTCTCAAACCATGAAATTCTTCCAACTGCATTGTTTCTCTGACTCTTCTAACCTCATTGCAATGTTGCAACTCTTCTCTCTTGTCCTCATATCACCCAGATGCATCAACAGCTTCATTACCTATGAAGTACTTATGCTTGACCAAAAAAGCAACATACTCATGATCTCAATGCCAAAAAATTCAACCATCTTAACAAAAATCCCAATTTGAATCAATGAAAAGGGCAAAAGGAATCTAATCAAGGGAAAAATTGAGATCACTTACACCATGCTTGGGGAACATATAGAAAAACCATCGATCATTGGTTGGTCGATCGTGGCTCGTGCGTAGGAGGGGCTCATGTCCGGCCATGGCCCGTACAGAGAGAGAAGGGAAGAGAGGGAGAGAAGAAGAGAAAGGAAGAGACACACACATGTGGCATCACATGTCAGTTAACGGTCAACCTAACGGTTTGTTTTAAAAGCGAGCTCGACTTATCATAAACCTGATTATATATTAACCATTTGATAATATGAGTTTTGAAACAGCGAACCACTGAAGTGGTAGTTATTAGGAAAAGTAAAAAAAGGTAGTTCTTTGTAGCTCTAGCCTCAATTGCGGTAATTTTATGCTATTTACTCTCGGCCAAACCGTACAGCACATACACAAAACACGTAACACAACCATATGTGATGACGTTCACTGCTCCGTAAATCGGTTATTTTTGAATACAGTGACCAAAGTGAATTTTGGTCTAAATTCCAATGAGCATGACATCCGCGCACTCCGCATCCATTTGCGCCACAATAGCGCGATGCTCCTCTAGTACGACGAGGCGGACTTGCTCCTCTTCTTTCGCCATGGAGAAGAGACTGTCTAGACAACTGGTCAGAGGTCGCGGTGACAACGACCATCACCATATCCTTATTCACGTGTACTTCTCGTATACTCTGTCTGGCCATGGGGTCACCCTCGTACTCCTTCTTCGATCTTGTCTCTTGAGAGCTCAAAAGTTGGTCCACCCCTATGCAGGTCTAGAGTTGGATGTCCACGGCGTAGATCTCTCTCACAATTTCAACGCGACGCTCCTGTCTTGGTTTCTTATACCATGTAAGTTGGATCCACAACATGGCGAAAACGAATGATTGTTAGGGACGAACTAGGGGGCTACGAAAAAAAGAGGTGGGAAAATGGGGAGATCGGGTTCAAAGGCAGGGTTTGAGGGGTTGTCGACCAGCTTTAAATAGTCGAGGGACTTGTGTAGCTCTTCCCGATCTGAGTTCGGCCCGAAGTATTTTAAACATCTGAATCTATATAACCGGATCTGATGAGCTGTGTTGGAGGGCTAAAATTGTATAGACTATTAGGTCCAAACGTTTGGAGAGATTTGGTTAGCTATGTTGAAGATGCCCTGACATAACACTTCACCACAAATCTATAATCTATAGTACCTACATAGTTCATCTTTACTAACCTATTTTTCTTGACATACATGTTATCCACATCATCAAATAAATCCATCATGTAAAAACACTTCTTCACTAACTCTTCATGCACATGCTCTCATTAACTCCACATGCATATGCAGCCTTTCACTAATAAATTTTGACCGTATATGCACCTAGATTTATAAGCGGTTTTCTTATAAAAAAATCAAATTACTAGTTGCCGCACATTTTATTTTCTATGCGACAATTTGTTTTATGAATGCACATATGTAGTTGTTATCATTGTTTTATGTTTTTTCAAGGGAGAACTCGCCACAGTCTTTACTCAACGTTGTTTTCATCTCATAACGTGTCATTGATATATTGTCAAGGTAATAAATTAATAAAACAAAAATCACACATATTTTTTAGTTTTCATCATTTTTTCTTAGATTTTTCTCTAAACAATATATCTTTAAAATAATAATTTATAATCAAATTATATAATGTTTCATAAATTTTTATACTTTAAAATATTATATTATTTGTTAACAGTTCCCGCAGTAACACGCATGGTATTATCTAGTTTGATGACATCTTCTTGGAAAAAAATGATACACAAAAATCCACATGGTATATGTGGTAAGCAACTTTACATTTAAAGGATACCAGTGATTCGGTTATGCACCTGGGTGTGAAAAAATAAATTATAAAATTAAAATATATAAATAAATTAGACATAAAAAATGTTCATATGCGCAAGGTGTCATTCCACTAACCTATTTATTTTAACATGCAAGCTATCCACATCATCAAATAAGTCCACCATGTAAAAACTATTTTTCACTAACTCTTCATGCGCATGCTCCCATTAACTCCACATGCCTCTTTAACTAATAAATATTGACTTTATATGCACGGTTATTTATAAGCGGGGGTTTTATAAAAAAAAATATGAGTTACCGCACATTTTATTTTTTATTCGACAATTTGTTTTAATAATGCATATATATCATTGTTTAATATATTTTCAAGGGTGATGTCTTCATACTCAACGTTGTTTTCGTCTCATAACGTGTCACCGATATATTGTCAAAGTAATAAATTAATAAAACAAAAATCACACACATTTTATTATTTTCATTAATGTTTCTTAATTTTTTTTCTAAACAATATTTATTTTAAAAAATAATTTATAATCAAATTATATAATGTTTCATAAATTTTTATAGAGTGCGGATTATGTGCCTACAGAAGCGGGTACATGTTATATCCTTATCGTTCAATGATGCATCGAGATCCACATAAAAACACTACAATGTGTCGTGAATGTGCGTAGTCAAAATAAAAAAATGTCCAATGTTGAATCCATGGTCCGCCACCATGGGGTATTTGGTTATGTTCTGAGTGGCCATGTAGAACAAGGTATATTTGTCACTATTTTTTTCTTCTCTTCTTCCGTTGTTGAGATGGATTGATGGACGAAGCTTCCCTAACGAAGACACTTTGACCTTTATGGGATCCCTCCCTACATGTGTACCACGTTATTCCCTAATATGCACAAGTCCTTAGGACAACCACCTCCGGTGTATGACTGTAAACATCTCAAAGCAACATGACTTTTAATGGATGGTGTAGATATGACATGTACCTGTTTGCTGTGTTTTCTTAAAAAAAACCCTGTTTGCTGTGTAGGTACATATGCATTTTTATTTTTATATTTTAAAATATTAAATTATTTGTTAACTGTTCTCGCAACAACGTGTTGGATATTATCTAGTTTGATGATATCTTCTTGGAAAACAAAATGCTACGCAAAAATCCACATGGCATATGTGGTAAGCAACTTTACATTTAAAGGATAACGGTGAATCGGTTATGTACCTAGGTGTGAACGATAATATTATAAATTCAAATAAATAAATAAATTAGATATAAAAATGTTCATATGTGCAAGGCGTGTGCGAAAGTTTATGATGTTTCAACATCTGAGGAGTTTGTGGACAGAAAATCAGGTATCTGATAAACTTTGAGAAATAACACCGTACGAAACTGACTTTGTCCATTTTGTCACGATCTCCTTTAGCATGAACTTTTGCATGCAACTTGCGCACATAACCATATTGGCCTACAAATGTCGGATTTACTATTCATCAGAAGCATATGAACTCAGGGTTATCTTTGAATTTTTGCATATAAAGGTGTTATGATGCTTTAGGTCGTTAGATAAAAAATAAAATTCAAATAAACTGCTAGGTAACTTAATTTCATCCTTTTGTTTCAGCGAACCACATTGAATCTTTCCTTTTAAATCAACATATAAATTGATTTTTTCCTTTTATATTTCTATCGGTTCAATTCCCGCATAAGAAAAATAAATTGGTTTGATAAAGAAATTGTTAAACATGTTCAGTGGCGGCCTGACCCGGCAACTAATTAGGGAGTACTCGTTCGCAGCCCGCTTCAACGAACAGCGCCACGTGTCGCGCTCACAGCGATCCCCCATGATTTCATTTTTTCTATTTTTGTGTACGCGTTTTTGACGTTTAAAATTGGTTTTTTCGGTGGTTTTTTTGACTTTTCTGGTTTTCGCACGTTTCTTTATAAGTTTTGGTGAAAAAAAAATCAATTTTATTTTTCGAAAAAAAGAGGCACGACCTTACCTCCGCGGGAGGCACGAGTCGTGCCTCGTGCCTCCGAAAAAGGCACTCGTGCCTTCTTTTTTGAGGCACTCGTGCCTCCTTTTTTGAGGCACAAAAAACAGGAAAAACAAAATACGTGAAAAGGCACTATCGTGCCTTTTTTGAGGCACTCGTGCCTCCTTTTTTGAGGAACTCGTGCCTCCTTTTTTGATGCTAAAAACAGGAAAAACAGAAAAACGTGAAAATGCAGTCATGCCTTTTTTAAGGCACTCGTGCCTCTTTTTTGAGGCGCTCGTGACTCTTTTTTGAGGCGCTCGTGCCTCTAAAAGACAGGAAAAACGGAAAAGCACCAGATCGCGCCACTTGGCGCGCGCGAAGCGCCAAGTCTTGCGCGCGAAGTAAACGCGGTACTCGTTGCAACGAATACTCTTAAACTAATTTAGCGGCGACAGACAGATACGGTTTCATCGTGGCGTCGACTGAGTGCTCTCCCGGTGCAGAAAGAAGGGGGGAAATCTAGCACGGAGATGGAGGTCAGCAAACTCGTGATTAACTGGCCGAGCGCTTTTGACAATTGCTGCTGCTGCTGCTGCACATCCTGTGCTACTACCTGGAGCGCATGGATGCCATATGTGCATCCATCCAACGGCACTGCGGTTCTCGTAGGTGTATCTTACTAGCATGGGTCCTTTGTGCTCGTCGACGATGAGTCCTGCGTCGCGTTGCGGGCGGCCTGCAGATCAGATGGGGCGGGCTCACCGGTAGGTGCTGACAAGACGTCCATGGACATGGATGGACCAGGCCGCGTTAAGGTATGCAACCACCGTGTGCACGACCGCGTTAACAGTACGTATGTGTATCCTTGATTCGTTTGGCCGGAGGAAGTCTGGTAGAGCTTTGCTTTTCTTGCTTAGACTCCAAGTTTTGCCATCTACTAGTGGATGGAGTGTACTGATCTGTATAGCATGTTTGACTCGAGAACTCCCGTAATTGTACTGATCACCGAACCATTAATTGGCTGGGAGCCATGCTTATTTATATAGGACCATTCTATATTTTCCGAGGGGAAGTGAGCATGCTGACTCAAAAGCCCGGTGGTTCCAACTAGGGCGGCTGAGAGTAACACAAGGCGGCAAGTAATGGTATGTTTGAGCAGGCTAGCAATTGATAGTTAAGGTAAGCGCGTTAGTATCTCACACTAGAAGTGGAAAGCGCGCTTTGCTGCGCTGAGAAATAATCATGATAATCTACAGTAGCATGCTTGGATTGTTTTATAATAATCAGTTGCAATCGGCAAAGATATTTAAACACGTGGCAATAGAAAAACATGAAAAGCAACAAATAAGTAACCTTTCTGTCGAAAATGCTAGTCTGATCACGAGCACAGCTGCTCCTTTTATCTTGCGCGTTCTTTCTTTCTAAGATTCGCACTGCTACTCGTATTGCAGCCCACATAGAGCACGGTATTTGCGTATTTTCCTAGTTCTTGGCCGACATCTGTCAGAGAGTTATTGCGCTGGTTCCGTCATGATTTTGTCGGCTCAGCTGTCTACTGACGAAGTGTACTGTTTTCTGTTCTTATCTGGGCCGTTTCCCACACACACAAAACACGAAGCTCTCAGACAGTGGCTAACCTCAGCTCGCAAAAAATGCTAACCTCAGGCTAATCATGATTCCTAATTCGGGTCAGCAACGATGTCTAAAGCTTGTGCGTCCACAAAAAGGCGTCCTACTTTGGAAGAGTGCCAACAGACTTAAACACAAGATTTTCTCATGGCTGATGTTTCAGAATAGAATCAATACAAGATCTCTACTACAAAGAAAAGGCATGCATCTAGAAAATTATGATTGTATCTGCTGCAGAACCAAATCCCCAGAAACACCTCTTCATATGTTTTGGGATTGCCAATTTGCCCATAGTTGTTGGGTAACTCTATTTCCTTTCAAACAAAGAGGAACTTCCATATATGAAGACACCTATCTGGCTCTTGAGCATGACCCACGCCATTTTGAAATTGAGATTGTCATCCTAGGCTATTGGCACATTTGGAACCAAAGGAATGGAAAGATTTTCAAAAATGAAAGACCAACAATTCAAGGATGGAGGAGAAAATTAAAACAATACTTACTGCTTCTTCAACACAGAATAAAGAATAAATTCAAGCAAGATCTGTTAGATTGGATCACAGTCAATCTAGACTGGGTTTTTTAGGCAATTGATATAGTTTACCATATGTTAGACAAAACTGGAATAGGCTAATCGCCCCACCCCTAACCTCTCTCCCCCCCCCCACTGCCATTGTAACTCCCATTGTACTTAATTTTTTAATAAATAGAAAATATACCGTAGAACATTTTGTTCTATGGTCATTGCCTCAAGAAAAAGTCAATCCTTGGCAAATTTTATTTAGTTAATGACCACTGCTACCACGGCGCAAAAACACCTTCTACATTTTCTTCCATTCACCAGCTTGATATTTTGAAAATTTATCAAATATGGCAGCACCAACAACACGAGGTTTCAATTTCTCACTACGTATCAGCACCATAAAACACAAAACAAGCCCCATCCACGGCTGATTCATTCTAGATCCTAAAATCAAAACAACATGGATAAAATTCAGTCAGTTCATCTGATGTATGGCATATATTGTTCGTTGTCTCTGGAACACACACACCTCTTGGTCCAACCGGGGAATGCGGGTCCGTGCTCACGGCCGGCAATGAGCCATGGTCCTCAACCTGGACTGAACCGGCCGCGCCATACGCTGTCAGATCCATCCTCCACCACCTCAACTAAGGGGAATCTGGATTTCAACAAATTGCAGAATAATAATCAACCGCGTCCACCTCCACACCACAAATCATGGTTCTTACCTGCTTATTGGATGCATTAGAAATTCCATCGCCCGAAATATGGAGTCACGAAGTCGTCCCCGGAACCAGCCTTCTAACGCCTTCTCCATGGCCGACGATGAATTACACAACAGTCCGACCTCACTACAGTAAATATTCACACCAAACCCTGCCGGAAAGTGAACTTCCTGATCCACGGGCCATCTTCCCAGCAGACGGACGTTCTTGTGCTGGCCCACAGATCAATAGTACCGCGTACGTACAACATACATTGTTGCATTTTTTAACACTCCCGTATTCCTATGAAAACTGTTGCGGCTCAGATCTCAATATGGTACACAACGATGCAGATACCAGAATCATATGTGATAGTGAGCATAAAATCCACCTCCCCTTTCTGTTACATATATCTACAGTGATAAGAAAACAGTAATCACATAACACTGTAAACAATACAATGCAACCAATGCTATATTGTACTTGGCACCACTTAAATTCCTAATACTCAACTGTGTATCCAATACGCAAGTGATAGATCTAAAATATCGCCACCAACGGAAGTAATGGATTTCTGGCTTCTACACGACTATCTTGCAAGTGTTATGTGGACATTTTTGGTAACCCTACCAAGCTCCGTCGCCATCCATGCACTCGTAAAACATCTTGGTAGCAGAAACTGTGTTCATTTCTCCTAACCGGTCATGAATTGTTGAACAAATGTGGACACATAGTCACATACCATGAGCTGATCCTTTTTTTTGCATAAAAAAAGATCCTTGTGAATAGCTACCTGCACATATTTTGAATCAGTAGGAAGCAAACATACCCAGATTAGAAAAATCCGCCTTCAATTTGTTCTGCTATCAAGACAAGTCGAAATTTTAGTTTTTCATGTAGACTTCAGGATAGAAATAGCTTATAGTAAATTTTTGAACATGCAAGATTCAAAATGGAAGGACTATGGTATGTTCTCTCATGCATGGTTATCCATGTCAGGTACCCAAATTTTAACATTTAATTTCCAATATCGTCATGCTAATAAATAAAATGTTAGGTATAAGACCATTTTTTCCTCTCTAGTATGAATTGTCGAGGAGAAATTCACGTATATAACAATATGTACAACTAACAATGAATTTACTTCTATAATAGTCTGGATCGAATAGTGCAATTTCATACACATATGAACTGTCCAATTAGAAGGTAAATGTAAACGTCTAAGAAGATAAGGTTGAACCATGTCAATTACCAACATGTACTTAGTTCAAAATACAATACATACAAAAGAGTGTCATCAAATTAAATCCGAACTATACTCCCTAAATGTGTAGTGAAGCACTAAATAATATTAGAGCCATACTCCAGACTAACACATGCATGCCTCATAATTGATGGAGAAAAAATGTACCAAATTTTATTGAGGATTGAATATGGTTCCTCGGATTTTGCACACCCTGTGTGGTTTAGTCTAAAATTTACTATGTATCATTTCCATTTGTTCTCAAAGTAGGGTCAAATTCATGGACCTCATAATTTTTCCTTCATTTTGTTTATTTTTGTATTTGTTGAGAATATATGCACGCAATTGGTAAGCTAAACAAGGACAAATTCAACGAGCATAGCTAATCAGCTAACCAGCTAACTCACAATGGCAATTGATAGCAACATAAGGAAAATCACAGCAACATAAGGCAAATCAGGCAAGAACGATAACTGATACACTGCTCTAACTGATATGTCCTGCTACCTGAACACTACGCATCTCCTTTTGTCAATAGAAGCAACAAACAGTCCCCTTGGTTACTGCTTGCAATCAATATTATTAAGGTCAAGCTCGTACATACAAAGAACAAACAAACTAATTGTTGGCTCACCTCGACGTCGTCGCCAGACTAATTCACAGCAAGCGAGGGTGCTGGGCGGAGGGGCTTGTCCGGGCAGCGGTTCGAGCCGCCGCACCAACGCCCGGAAACGGATTTGGACTGGCCATCCCTCGCTGGCAGCAAGGTCATCACATCAGCCGCGCCGTGGGTGGGCGTCTGTGGCCGGCTTCACCACTAATTCCAAAGAACCGAGGTAAGCGACGGAAAGGGCGAAGGGGCTTGGATGAGCCGGTACAGCCGCCGCACCATCGATCGGGGAGGGGTGGGATTCCAACCTTTGTCGGTGACGATGTCGTCTCAGCAGTTGCGCCGTGGGCGGGGCCTTGGTCGTCGGTTTCATGACCACCCCCAAAGCACCAGCGAGGGCATGCGGCTGAGCGCAGGCGCCCTGAGCATCAACCCCGCAGCCCGCTGCCCTGAGTCTGCCCGCTCCTTCAGTTGTGGCCGTCGCCACCAGCTCCTTATCTCCTACTCAGTTTGTAGTGCGGTGTGCAGTGAGCAGGATTGACTCTAAAGGTCTGAAGTGAGGTAGCAGACAGAAGATAAGGAGAGGAAGGGAAGGTGTTGGATGCCAATGTACAATTGTCTACACTCAATACTCAACCAATAGAGGAGCCGAACCATGTGAGGTAGGAGCCAGCCAACCATTGGATGATCGAGTTAAAATTAGAATGCCCAGCCTCAATTGATTCCCAGGTGATTTACTCGTAGGGGGTTTAGTATATTAGAAGATTCTGCATCGCATACTTGGATGGTTTGCTTATTTTGTTGGACGTGAGTTTACTGCTAGAGGTAATCCTACCAACACAATCTGACATGATCTTTATGTCTTATTTTCACCATGCTTCTGCTCGATATAACTTGCAATATATCGCTTCTAGGTACATCCAAAGACATGCTAGGCCGAAAAACATTGTCCTAGTTTATGTTGTACGGAGTATTCATTTGGCACTAGTGGCGAGAAGGTCTTGGTACCTATGAGATATATCACATTGCAGAATTTGGAAATTTCTGAAATGTTTGCTTTTAGCTAGAATTTGATCAGCAGTTGTTTGAATTGATTGAAATTGTAACGTAAACAAATATTTGTATTTATTCATAGCCCTAAATTTTCATTTAGGGAATTTTTAAATATCCAAAACAAAGTCACAATGTGTCTCGTGCCTTCTATTTAATATTTGTTTAGAATATATTTTCTATAAAATTCTAATTTATAATTTGGGATTTAATTATACACTAAAATTATTTTAGGGCATCATTTAAATCCCAAATGGTAAGAGAAATAATTCATTAACTTAAATCAGACTGAATTGTGAATATTTATAACTCCGAAATATTATTCAGTTAATCATTGGATTAATTTTCCAACATTTGCAATAATTAATTTGTAAATCAATTTAAGAACTAAAGGGAAAGTAAATAAAATTATATTTTAAATATTACTCCCTTCGTCACATAATATAAGGTATTTTTACAGTTCCGATTGAACTCCAAAAATTTCTTACATTATGGGACGGAGGTAGTATTTAGCAAGAAAAATCATATATGTAATCCTCAAATAATAAATTAAATCTATGAATTTAGTTGCTAAAATGATTTAGACATATTCTTTGTAAATTGATTTAATAATCAAAAGAAAATAAATCATATTTTCCTTATAATTATTTTGGCAAGGAATTCAAATTAGATTGGAATATATTCCCTCCATTCCATATTAATTGTTGAATGGAATGCGTCTAAATACATCCATTTGATTGATTTTTTATATGGAACACATGAGTATCTACTAAGCCCAAAATGTCTTTTATAGCCTTGATATATCTACAACATAGATTGGAATATGTTTGATCTTACTTTAAATTCAAATTCAAAGAAGAAATCAAATAGAAAAAAAAAACAAAACATGCAAGCAGGGAAAAGTGGAGAAAGACCCCAAGGCCCGTCCCGCATCTTTCCCCATCTCTCCCGCAAGCCCAGCACGCAACCTACTTACCCCCTCAGCATCTATCTCTCTTTGTTTCTCTCTCTGGTAGTGTGGCCACCTGGGCGCAAGGAAGCTAATTTATGAAACAAAATCATGTAAAAAAATCATCCCAAATGGAGTTGTGGATCTCCTAGAATTTAAGAAATGGTGTTCGACCTCAGATTCTAATGACCAAGAAACAGAAACAGAGAAACATAGAGGAGGGGAGATCCAATCTCAAAGGGGCTTCAGCCCTCCGAGAGCCATGGTGGAAAAGTTCCAACGAGGGAACCCTTCGCTCACCTAGGGTGTGACGCCCTCGATTTACGATCATGTACTAATCATACACGCATTGTACACGATCGAGATCACGGTGTCACTGTAAGAATATCACAGCACAACTCTAAACACAAACATGATAAAGTCTTTATATTACAAGTCAGGGGTCACGAGGACCCGAATACATAAGTCATACAAGCCATAACATCTGAGTACAGACATAGTTAGTCAATTTTTGCCTTAAGAAGGCTAGCACAAACGAAACAGATCGAAAAGGCGAGGCCTCCTTCCTGGGAACCTCCAAACTACTCCTTGTCCTCGGGGATCTCCACGTCATAGTAGGCACCTCCGGGGTACCCCTGCTCCTGGCCTACAACATTTGATTGCATCAACCGTGTATAAAAAATAAATATAGAAAAGCAAGAGGGGGTGAGTATCTAGTATACCCGCGAGACTTATGTCCTGCATCTGTTGTGAGTATCCTTTCTCGACAACCCTGCGAGGAAGAAATTCAAGGAACCATAACAACAATTTATAATGTAGCAATAATGGTTCAAGTTGTAGACACGGATACAACACCGAGCGTCCTGATACCGTGGACACGGCTATTCAAAATCATTTACTCCCTGCAGGGGTGCACAACGTTACCCTATACGCTTGGATCCCCAGGTCTCATACACCTTATTCAGGCATGTCCGACCAAGGTAATACGACACGTCGTAGACCATCCTAGGCTCAACAGAGAGGCCAGCACACCGGTAGAAATCCTAAGTAAGCAGGGGTCTTGGGCCTTCACCCTTTGTACTCCCGCACGTTGCGAGACTGGCTGGTGAAGCAGACTCACCTGTCTCAACAAGAGCACAAAAGGCTCGTCCAATCCCGGCAATCATCCCGCAAAAGTAGTGACGTCTGAAGAGCTTTCGAACGATAATGTACGACGCAGGAGAGCCCATACTCCTTGTACCACACGGAGGTTTGTGCGTGATAGGAATATAGCCACTCAGATCACTGACATCGATCCATTAAGCGCATTATTAATAACTCGCGGAGACGACCGTGATCGTCTCTCCGACTGGGTAACTCACGGAACGGACAGTAGTCAGACTCACCTCTCTCTCCAGGCGGTATCCGACTGTTCTGTCGTCCCTTTATAACTCGCGGGTACCCTTAGGGGTGGCCCGTCTCCTTACCTTAAATCGCGAGCAACCTGGGAGTCACTCGACTTTCGTGGTTCAATGGGTATATCGCGGGACAATGATCAGGTCCCAAGCACACCGCACACTGGTCGTACCCGTCTACCCTGTCGTCCCGTCGCAATACCTATCACGGGCACCGTTGGGTCACCCGACTCCTTACCTTGCAGAAAACCATGGTTCAGGCCCCTAACGGTTCGACTAAGACATCACCGGAAGTGAACTAGCACACCGGTGGTGCTGCACTACATAGCCAGCAACGAAAGTGGAGTACGAAGAGTCCTCCCCGATAACTCACACTAGGCGCAGCTCGGTAGAGTCTAACCGTTATAAGGGCCTTCAGCGAGGTCTGGTCTCAATACTGTTGTAGTTGCAGTAACGAAATGTTTTCCGCGTCACTCCCCAGAGTGACCGCGGCCAGATATCTAAGCATAGCAGACAGACAAGGGTGTAGGTCCAACAGATGAATAATAATCCTAAGCAGCATAGGACAAGGTAGGATACAATAGTAAAAGGGCGACAAAGACAGGTAATGCAATGGAATAGGATTAATAGCAGTAGAGGCAGCAACAATGCCTAGTGCAAGAAATAGTACGGAAAAGATAGGCGATATGTGGGAGAGGGGAAGGGCTATGCTTTCCTGGAAGCTCAATAGAAAGGGGTTGGTCGTCGACATAGTAGTAGTAGTACTCTTCGGTGTCATCGATGACAGTCGTGGTTCTACCAAAAATAAAGGGGAGAAGAAACAGTAAATATGATGCAAACAAATGCAACAAAGATGCATGACATGGCAGATGCATTGTTACCGGTGTTCTGATGCAATGCTAGGTGCTTTGCTCGGAGCGGGAATTCATCCGGGGATGAACTGCCAACTCCGGATGATTATCGGCAGACGATCCGGAGGGGAAAGATCTCATATTCGGTATGTTAGAAAGGGTGGTTGGTATATGGTAGCGTATTCTTATTTGTTTTATTTTTTTGATCAACTTTCATGTATAAATTATTTTAATCTGACTTACGGTTTAAAATATATTGAATTTGAAAGTTTAAATCATTTTCAACATTTTTTAGAATTTCTTTTATTAAATAAATCAGCATTATCCACAACAGTGGTATTTGACTGGTGACCCACTGGCCAGCCTCTAGTCATTTAATTAAATCATTATATTTATTCTAAAATCAACTGGACCCACATGTCATTCTCTGGACAATTATAAAATTCATTTTACTTAATCTCTCTACCACTAGGCCCAGCTGTCATTGACAAATGTGCTAATTATCAGTTTTAAATTAATAAAGAGAAATTTAAAAGGGTCGAGGCCACATGTAATTGACCCAGGGGGTATTTCCATTTGATTTAAATCATTGCTTAATTAACAGAGCCCTGGCCCACATGTAAGTGACTCACAAGGGCCTAATTAACCTACTGACTGGGAGGGGCCACGTGCCAGTGGCCCACGTCGTCGCCGACGAAGAAGAGCAGGGTCAACGGCGAGCGTGTGCATGACTGAGGCGACGAGAGCCCGCATGAGAGGGCGCGTTCGAACGAGCAGTCGACAAGGAGTCGAACTGGGGTGGTGGTGGAGCCTGGGGTGGCCGGAATCAACGTCGGCAACGAGGAAGGCGGTGGTCGGCTTGTGGGTTTGACGACGACGACGAACGCGTGCACGGTTTCGAGCGTTTCCTCGCACATTCAACTTCAGGGAGTGTGGAGAGCGAGTCGACGCGCATGGCGCGTCAAATACGCGAGCCAAGCCACGGGGGAGAGCTCGTTGGCGGCGGCGAGCTACAACTCTCAAGGTGAATCGAGCTGCGACGACAGAGAAGGGGTTGGCGACGACGGCAAAGCTCACTCGGAAGGCGTAGAGGAGGGCAACGGGCTCGAGGGAGGTGTTGTTGGATATATGCCCTAGAGGCAATAATAAAGTGTGTTATTATTTATATATTCATGTTCATAATTAATGTTTATATTTCTGTGCTATAATTGCAATGATCCTGACTGTGAGATTCAGAAGAAAACTCATATGCATGTGTGGAAATGTAACCAACAAGAGTTCCTGGTTTTGCCTCTAAGACCAGCCCATGTGCTTATTGATGATTATGTTTTCTTAATCATGGACATTGTTCTTGTAACAAGCATGTCAATAGCAATGAGAGCATATTGTTAGCAGAACAATGATGTTGAACCGACCCCAGTGTTAAATGATATACTTAGAGAACTCATCGTAAAACAAACGTTATAAGTCATATCATAAAATGTTATTATATACATAGTTCCTTAGACCATGAGAATGTCAAGTTGGTTCACACAAGAAGATGTGCTTTGGTTCTTAGATGAATCTTCCCGTAAATGGGAAGTAGTAAAATAAGTTATGGGTACATTGAACAGTGTGTCTAGTAACAGTGATAGTTCGAGACTGGGATTTGCTCCTTCACGATGAAGAGATATAGACTCAGGGCCCACTCGGTATAACGGTATCCATTCTCGTCTGGCCAGACACTTTGTGATTCGATCACGGGGATACCGGTATACATAACGAGGAATGAAGACAAACGAGCAATGAGGATAACTAACGGCTTGTGATCAAAAGGTTGTTTCACATGGGTGCCAAACTTCTCTCCTCTAACTTTGCCATATATCGCGAAGCAAAGGGAATAATATACGATAAACATAAAGTTTCACTCGAAGTCTTTTCGTGTATGTGTGGGAGTCAACATGGGTGTCCATGGCTCCGCTGTTGATTATTGACAAATGACTATGAGTCTTGAAAGCGTTCTAAGTCATGTCCACATAATACCGAACCTATTGGGTCACACACTTAAAGTGCAGTAATCTGTTAGAATACTAGAATGATTGAAGGTTTAGTGGAAGCAAGTAAAGAGCGAATAATATGGCTAAGATACTTTGGAATTGTTTTAGATAACTTTAGTTCATATGAAAATGGTAATGGGAAAGTTTACGATCAACCGGAATAGTTTCGGTGATCGGTGGACAGCTTAAACAATATGTTGTGTTCACCGGACATATTGACCTTAGCCCGGATTGTTCCGAAACCTATTTAGATGACTCCGGAACATTCGTTAGAGGTCCCGGAAGGTCTTGGAAGTGCTCCAGAAGTGTCCGGAATGTCCCGAAACGGTCCCGGTAGGTCCCGGAAGGTCCTGCAAGCTTCTAGAAGGTCATGGAAGGTTCTGGAAGGTTCCGGGCAGTAACACTGATGGCTTCTCGCCCCTCGTTGGTTACCCCAAGTGGAAGGTTGAGATGCAGTGCAGCAGCAAGTTTCCCTCGGTGAAGATACCAAGGTTTGTCTCCCGTAGGACTCCAGATATGATAAGTAGGTGTCAGTGGCGCAACTAACGTGGACCTGCACACAGACACAGATAACTTTGTTCCCAACGAAGTTCAGAGAGGTTGCCAATCTCTCCGGTCTTGTTGTTCACAAAGGGTCAAATACAAGGGATGATGATAGAAACTGAAAGTAAATGCAGAAAAGTAAATGAGCGTGGAAACATTAATGAGGATATGGACCGGGATACGTGATGTTCACTAGTGATGTCTCTCTCCCAAAAGACGATAAAACTGCTATGCGAGGTAAACAAATTACAGAAGGGCAATTGACAGGATTATGAACGCACCGCAATGCTAACTATGCTACAAAAGAAAGGAAGAGGCTCAAAAGCATGGGCAGTACGCCAAAATAAGTAGACCGAAATCCAACTACATCTACTACTAATCATCCACCTTGAGATATCTATCCCGAACATCTCGCTGGTATTAAGTTGCGAGCCCCACCCAAAGTGTAAACCCAAAGCAACAGACAACTGCATTAAAAAGAACTTTGCGTAAAGTAAACAATCCTTTCAACCGCGGTTACAAGCACCGTTGTTTTCCCCCTTGTGGCAATAGCACATCCCCTAGACTCATGTTACTGTCACTCAAGCGTGTCATCGGGGGGCATGAACCCACAATCGTGCATAACGTTCCCTCTTGGAGTCACTACCTACTACTTGGCCAAAGCAATAAACAGCAACGGAGAACATGCAAGAATTACTTAGGAACAAAAATATAAGAGATAAAAACAAAATATATTACTCTATCACAATCTGAACATAATCTTATAATCCATCAGATCCCATCAAACTCAGCATAGCAACAGCAGAAATATTACAAAATTGCCTCGATCATGTAGGGCAGCTCACGAGGTCTAAACCATGAAGAACAAAGAGGGGAGGAGAACATCACATAGCTACTGATCACGGACCCATGGTCCAAGGAAAACTACTCACGAGACATCCGGGGAGCATCCATGGTGGAGAGGAGACTACCGGAGGTCGGCCCTCCCTCCGGCAGGGTGCCGGGAAGAGGTCTTCTGGTGCTCCCGATCTCGGAAGCACGGCGGCGGCGGAACAGAGGAGAGATCGCGAAAAAGGGTTCTGTCTTCAGAGTTTCCCCATGACGGAGAATAAATAGGCGAAGGGGGGCAGCCAGAGGTGGACCAGGGGCCCCGGGCGCCCCCCTGGCGCGGCCAGGGGTGGGGCCGCGCCGGGTGGCCGCCTGGGCCACCCCTGGCTCCCCTCGGGCCCCACTCGGGCTCTTCGCGAAGCTTCCTGTACGTAGATTTTTCCTGTATTTTTCCCGGAATTTTTCTAGCACTTTTTATATGGGGGAAAACTGAAATAGAAAAACAGTAGAAAACAGGAACTGGCAATGGGGTGCACTGAGTTAATAGGTTAGTCCAAATATGATCAAAAGTGTATGAAAGGGTATCTAGATCATAGCAATATCACACAAAACATGCATGGAGCAAGCAGAAATTATAGACACGTTTTGGACGTATCAACATCCCCAAGCTTAATTCCTGCTCGTCCTCGAGTAGGTAAATGATAACGGCATAATTTCTGTGGTGACATGCTAGCAACCATAAAAGAACTTTGAAAAGTAAAGCAATCAAGGTTAGAGATTCAAATCAAGTCATAACATGCAAGAGTCTATATTAGCATTGAAACAAGTAACAAAAGAACATTAGGTGCAAGAGCTCTCGCTGTCCGTGACTCGAATGTCTCCAAATGGTGTTTGTGTGCAAGAAGGGGAATAGGGAATACGAGAAAAAAGTATTTTTGTGTTGTGAACTCAATCTACTAAAGTTTCACACTTGGTCCTCTTTGGAATCTTATCTTGACTCGTCCCCAAACCACTAGCCAGGTACAAGTAAATTTGATCCACTCCTTTTTGATATTTGGAGCACTCATGCAATGGATGAGCGTATGCACGAGAGTTGACACTTAGGATGGCAAAGAGAGGAGTACGGAGGAGGAAGACAAAAAGGAATGAGAAAGGCTCACATCAATGAGGACAATCATAGGCAGGAGATGCCAAATGATAGATATGATGTGAGGAGTAGGGATTGCCATGCAACGGATGCACATACGAGCTAGGAAGCTCTCCAATGGAACTAGTGGGGGTGCATCTAACTTGCTCGCTCATGAAGACCTAGAGCTCGTTTGAGGAGGCTCATCCTTGGAATATGCAAGCCAAGTTCTATAGTGTGAAGGTCCCCACATAGCTATATGCATAATGATCATCTCTATGGAGTACAAGGATATAAAGGGAGTACTAGTGTGGATCTCTCAAAAGGATAGTAGTGTTGCCCCTTTCTCTCATTTTTTTCTTTTTTTTCTTTTTTCTATTTTTTTGTATTTTTTTGTGGCCTCAATGGCTCTTTCTATTTAACTCTCATTTGTCCTCCTTGGGATCTTTTATTTTGTTCACTTTGGGATCTTTTCCTCACTTAAGGGCAACACTCTATTTTACAAGAAGGTAAAGGAGATCTTTCACACTTTACAAGGTACTCAAAATCATAAAGAAGATGTAACTATCATGATGTATGCAATGTATGTCGCTGCCAGTGTAGCAGGAACATGTATGACATGAAGATCAAGTCATGAAGAGGTGGATGTTGCATGACAATATATCTCGGAAAGGCTATGGAAATGCCTTGATAGGTAGGTATGGTGGCTGTTTTGAGGAAAGATATAAGGAGGTTTATGATGACAGAGCGTATCATGCCAAGGGTTTGGATGTACCGGCGAAGGTGGACACCAACTCTCGGAGTGAGAAGAAGGCAATGCACGGCACGTGAGAGGCTAGCAAAATATGGGAAGGTGGAAGTGTCAACTTTCAATACTTACATTAGTTCGAAGAACTCATGCACTTATTATCGGTAACTCTCAATCTAATAAGGAGGTTCACAAAGAGACAAGTACCCCGAGGAGGAGTGTATGGGGGTTTTGTTATCCTTGCACATCCTCGACTCATGGTACGTGAGTGTTCTCTGATATTCGATCCCTCCAAAGATTAGTGATCCATCTAGTAGCTAGAGTTCTCAACTAGTTTTGTAGGTTTTGAAAATACACACGGATTTCCCAAAATACGACACGTATCACTAATAGGCTAGAGCTATTGACACCAAAAGTTCAAACATTACTCACATCAATACCTCAAAACCATTGCAAGTTACTACTAGAATAAAATAGCAACCTCAATTACCTACTTTCAAGACAAGACACAACTCAGTGCAACAACCAACTCTCTTTAACAAGATAACCATGAAAACTAAAAAGGGTCCAGAAACAAACTAAACAAAAGCCAAGGCTCTTGCTAAAGACAAACTAAGACTAAAACTAAACATGGCAGTAGCTATAAAAAGATAAAGAACACACAACAGCGAAAAGATAAGCAGGAAAAATCCTGTGATGTGTTCTAAATTTTGAAAGTGGAGCGTGTTTCTCTCCCACACAATGTAAGACGGGATCTAACTTGTTATGAACAGCAAGCAAAGCTAAAGAAAACTAAAAATAAAACCTAAGAGCGAGACGCTCCAAGCATAGCACATAACGCATGAAGTGATAAAAATATAGTGAGACGAAGGACAAACTGATGATTGTTGATGGAGAAGGGGATGCATGGGGGCATCCCCAAGCTTAGACGCTTGAGTCTCCTTGAATATTTGTTGGGGATGCATGGGGGCATCCCGAGCTTGAGCGCTTGACACTCCTGAATCTTCTTTCATCATCTTCCATCGCACACTTGAAAACTCCCTTCATACATAACTCATCATAAGCTGATTAGAGAGGTTAGTACCCTTAATAAATAATTTTTCCCCACTGGATATAAAGATATTCTTGAAGAGATACTGTTTCTCAAGAGTGCCAAAAAGTTTTTGCAAAGAAAAAGCAAGCTTAAGGTTTGCAAAAGTTAGGAGAGACAAAACGTGGCAGAATCTGTGGAAAATAGAACAACAGGTAGTAAAGAATTTTTTAGGGATACTTCTGCAACTCAAATCAAAAAACTCAGAACATACGGAAGTTTCGTAATTGTAGAGAGCATGCTGTGTAAATATTTCAGCTCAAAAATATGAACTGGGATTTTTTTGGAATTTTTCTGGTCACGAGGACAAAATCTGTTTTCTGGACAGCACGTCACAACTTTTACTTCCCTTGCCGTAAGAGGCTATAACTTGGCACAAAGTTGAAAAATAAAGATACAATGATGTTTCTACAGTAGTAAAAATCATCAAGACACAAAAAAGCAAAAATAATACCCTAAATACGTTGCGGGCTCCCTCCCGAAAGCGCTTTCTTTTATGCCTTTAAGCTAGGCATGATGCAAAAGATCAAGTTTTAGCAATCGAATCATTATCAAGATCATAAAAAAGCTCTTCAATTGTACAACTAGTCTTAAGAGGTCTTTCGAACAAAGGCCTAATGAATATACTTCTAGGGAGAAAACCAAAAGGCGGAAAATCAATGGAAGATTCATTTATAAAATTATCAAAGAGAGGTATTTCTTCCAAAGTTTTCACGGTTTCAACTTCTTTAGCAATGGGTGGTGTATTTTTAGGTCGGGGAACCCTAGGGACATAATTGAACTTAGGTTCCCTTCTTGCTGAAGTCTCTACCTTTTTTGTTTTGATTGAGGAAAAAGTAGTTCCTAGAGTATTAATGATTTCCTCAATCTTATCAATCCTAGAAAGATCCGTATCACGGGATTTGATGACCTCCAAGGTTTTAATAATTTTAAGCATGGAGCTATCAAGCCTATTCACATTCCCTTGAATCTTGCGAGCCAACTCACTTATCCTAGTTATACTTGGTATTTCTAACTCTATCTTTTCAAGTTTCTTCATAATGTGAGCTAGAGTTATATCTTTATGTATGCTAGCAATAGGGAGATTTACAACAAGATTTTCAATAACATTAAGAGACTCCCAAGTCGGGGCTTCTAGAAAATTCCCATTGATAGCAGTATCTAATATGAACCTATTCCAAGGAGTAATCCCGACATAAAAATTTCTAAGCAGGATAGTAGTGGATTGCTTCTTGGTGGCTCTTTTTTGAGAATCATTAATTCTATACCAAGCATCTTTTAAACTTTCACCACCTTTTTGTTTAAAGGTGAGAACCTCTATCTCAACAAAGGCAAAAGGGCCAGACATAATGACAACTACTAGCAAGATAAATAATTTTTTTGTAATTTTTGATATAAGACACAAAGATAAAAACTGAAAGGTAAACTAACAAGACTAAAAAACAAAGGTAAAGGGTAGTGTGCAACTCCCCTATCTTAGCACTCGGAGTCCCCGGCAACGGCGCCAGAAATTTGCTTGATGGCTTCTCGCCCCTCGTTGGTTACCCCAAGTGGAAGGTTGAGATGCAGTGCAGCAGCAAGTTTCCCTCGGTGAAGATACCAAGGTTTGTCTCCTGTAGTACTCCAGATATGATAAGTAGGTGTCAGCGGCGCAACTGACGTGGACCTGCACACAGACACATATAACTTTGTTCTGAACGAAGTTCAGAGAGGTTGTCAATCTCTCCGGTCTTGTTGTTCACAAAGGGTCAAATACAAGGGATGATGATAGCAACAGAAAGTAAATGTAGAAAAGTAAATGAGCGTGGAAACAGTAATGAGGATATGGACCGGGATACGTGATGTTCACTAGTGATGTCTCTCTCCCAAAAGACGATAAAACTGCTATGCGAGGTAAACAAATTATAGAAGGGCAATTGACAGGATTATGAATGCACCGCAATGCTAACTATGCTACAAAAGAAAGGAAGAGGCTCAAAAGCACAGGAAGTATGCCAAAATAAGTAGACCGAAATCCAACTGCATCTACTACTAATCATCCACCTTGAGATATCTATCCAGAACATCTCGCTGGTATTAAGTTGCGAGCCCCACCCAAAGTGTAAACCCAAAGCAACAGAAAACTGCATTAAAAAGAACTTTGCGTAAAGTAAACAATCCTTGCAACCAAGGTTACAAGCACCGGTGTTTTCCCCCTTGTGGCAACAGCACATCTTCTAGACTCATGTTTCTGTCACTCAAGCGTGTCATCGGGGGGCATGAACCCACAATCGAGCATAACGTTCCCTCTTGGAGTCACTACCTACTACTTGGCCAAAGCAATAAACAGCAACGGAGAACATGCAAGAATTACTTAGGAACAAAAATACAAGAGATAAAAACCAAATATATTACTCTATCACAATCTGAACATAATCTCATAATCCATCAGATCCCATCAAACTCAGCATAGCAACAGCAGAAATATTACAAAAGTGCCTCGATCATGTAGGGCAGCTCACGAGGTCTAAACCATGAAGAACAAAAAGGGGAGGAGAACATCACATAGCTACTGATCACGGACCCATGGTCCAAGGAAAACTACTCACGAGACATCCGGGGAGCATCCATGGTGGAGAGGAGACTCCCGGAGGTCGGCCCTCCCTCCGGCAGGGTGCTGGGAAGAGGTCTTCTGGTGCTCCCGATCTCGGTAGCGCGGCGACGGCGGAACAGAGGAGAGATCGCGAAAAAGGGTTCTGTCTTCGGAGTTTCCCCGTGACGGAGAATAAGTAGGCGAAGGGGGGCAGCCACAGGTGGACCAGGGGCCCCAGGCGCCCCCTGGCGCGGCCAGGGGTGGGGCCGCGCCGGGTGGCCGCCTGGGCCATGTTGGATATATGCTCTAGAGGCAAATAATATATGATTATTCCAATATATCTAATCAAGTTCATAACCAGTTCCATACCGTGCTAGAACTGTATCAGTGAAACAATGATACATGTGTGGTATAGAAACCCCGAGAGTTCCTAGTTAGCCTCTACATCGATAACTAGTTCATGGTCAACATGATGATCGTGGTTTCGCGATCATGGACAATTAAGTCTCTTGACTATGAGGTCACCTCACTGGTTAAGTGACGTGATGAACATTACCCAAAGTAAGCATTACAGCATGATCAAATCTTATGAAGGTTCAGTGTTGTAATTACAGAACGTGGTAGACCGTTCCTTTGACCGTGAGTACGTGCATAATTGCTATCTTCCCGGATGCTTTGACCTACATCCCACCACCTCACTGAAATATGCGGGTCATAACGGTTGTATCTTGGGTTTTCCGTGTATATATGTTGAGGAGTATTGTTACAAGAGCGGGATTTGTCAATCCATATAATGGATAGATACTCGGGGCCCACTCGGTGAGATTCCATCCATAAAGCTGCAGCGTGTGACTAGGTCACGGGGATGAATATCACGGGAACGAGTGAATGAGGATTAGTTCAGAACGAGGTTGAACCAGACATAGGATGTCATTGATCGAGTCTCGGAACAATCCAGTATCGCTGACAAAGGGAATGCTATACGGCGTAAGGTCCAATCGGTGTTTGATATCCGGAATGCACAGGGGTCATTATGGGCATCCAGGTTCCGCTGATGATCATTGACCGTAGCCTCATCTCGGTCAAGACTGGAGTGTTCTCGGACCGTAGGGTAACACACTTAAGGGCTCGATGAAATCGGAGACCTTTTCGGAACCATCGGAGTAACCAGAGAATAAAGGAAACAACATCGGAGAAGTACCGTGTTAAACCGAACAAGTTCGGAGTGAACCGGAAGGTGTTCCGGAGCACCGGGAGATGGAATATTATGTCTTAGTTATTAATTAATAATTAAAATCATTTTTATTTCTAATTAATATGTGCAATGGGCCTTAGTGGAGAAAAAGGCCCATTAGGGGAAATAAAAGGGAAAAAGAAGAAAGAAAAGAGGGGGGAGGCGCCATGGGCCCTAGGGCCCATGAGGGGTGCGCCCCCTCCCCCCCTTGGCCGGCCACCCCACTTAGCAAAGGGACTTTAGTCCCACATTGCTAAGGGAGAGAGGTTGACTCCCTCCCCTCTGCCTATATATAGATGGGCAGGGTGCACATATTTAACACGCAGAAATTCGTGAGAAATTAAATATTACTCCGAATTGAGATCGGTTTTCTCCGGTCTTCTCCCCTCCCTTGTCTCTTTCACGGTGGGCTCCCTAGTGTGAGCCTATAGTGGAATTGAGGCTTCTCTGCTAGAATCGGAGGCCGTCGTGCTGCCGAAGCTCCGTGTCCGGAGGTCTGCTTCCGCCACCTTCGCTGGATCGGAGAACGGAGGTCGTCATCGAGTCTCGTACGTGTGCGAGTACTACGAGGTGCTACACGTGTGGCACTACACCCATTCGGGTGCTCAACACAACCAGGGGGCTGGGAACCTTGATCGGCTACATCAACCACGTTTGCGGGAACGTTTCCCGCGCAACGGACTACACCCCGAGGTATGTTATTTCCGCACTCCTTTCCGTTACGGTAATACGGCTAGCTAGATCTTGGGTTATGGGAACGCTAGTTAGAAAATTTTGTGTTTCTGCTGCGAACCCCAACAGTGGTATCATGAGCTAAGTCTATGCTTAGTATTACTGTACGGATAGAACACATCGGGGATGTGGGCGTTGATTGTATGATTGTTACCCTCCCACGTGTACTTGTTCACATCTGCGGCATTGTTTGATGAAGCGGCCCCCGACCGACCTTACGCGTACGCTTACGCGAGACTGGTTCCACGCTTGACATACGGCTTGTACCATATAAAGTGGCTAGGGGGGTGTCTGTCTCTCTACTTTAGCGGATGTGTCATTTGCAACGGAGGGCCCCGTGCGGGGTGTAATAGAGACAATCGTATGGTTGACGTTGTGGTTGACTCGTAGGTCAAAACTTGTTTAACTATGAAAGCCCTAGCAGCCACGTAAAACTTGCAATATACAACTAGACCGTCTAAACCTTGTATTGCTAAGTGGGGGCTATCATTCGTTTGTTTGTGATGTAGTGATAGCTTTGCTATGTGTTCCTAGTAAGTAGTAATCGTCATCATAAAACAAACTAAAATTGAGACACTGTAGACTTAGTGTTGCCATAGCTCAGACATCTTAAAACTTGCTAGTATAGGATACACGACGGTAGCATGTGATAAGATGATCCCTTAAAAAAGCCAAACACAAGTATTCTACCAAAGTGTGCACCGCCTGGAAGGTTCTCCCATATGGCTTGATGCTCCGTACATACTGGAGTTGTCCTACATATTAAATGGAGTTCGCATGAGGTTGGGTTCGGCAAGCCTGGCATATGCAGATATGGCCTTGCTGAGCAGCATATAACATGGAGGTTAATTTGGCGAGCCTAGCATATGCAGATATGGCCTCAGAATACTAGAGATCGAAAGATCGAGCATGAGTCACAGTACATATAAGATAATGTGATCGCACAAGTTGTTGTCTACCTTTGAAACCGACCCGTCGGCCGTGTGATATTCAAGGTCGGGCAGTGAATCTGGATGATGTAATCACTAAAACTTCCTAGGGATGAATTGTTTTAGTGCGAGCTCATTTATAATATGATTATATGAACTCATTGTTGTGAACTAGTCTTAATTGTGTTCCTTGCAATTATGTTTGTAGAAAATGAATGCACTAGAGCAACGTGAACTATCTTTCTTCATGGAAGGTGAAAGACTTAGAGAAAATGGGTCAAACTTTGCTGATTGGTACTCACGCCTTAGGACGTCGCTCAAGAGAGCAGACATCTTGTTTACAATAGAAGTGCATGTGGAATAACATCCGGACGATCATGTTGGCGATCAGGGATACTTGATCATTATGCTCGCCGACAGAAATGCTCCGTAGTCAGGAATGTCATGATCTTCAGCATGTCAGAGGTTTTGGGCATACAGTTTCAGGACACTGGCTCATATGACATGATGGACACGCTAAAGACAATGTTCGTACGTGAGTTCAGAATTGCCAGATTTGAGTTAGAAATCAAGTTTCTATCTACAAAGATGGAAGAACACACAAGCCTTGGTGATCACTTGGACAGAATGCATGAGATGTACCTGACCCTGGTGGAGGACTATGAATATTGGACAATGAACGAAAGCACCACGGAAGAGTTTGCAATAAATACGTTATTGCACTCAGTCCCTCCGAGTTATGGTGATTATGTTCATAGCTATGTCGGAAGAGGAGATGATATGAGTCTCCAGAACTTCATGACTGATCTCTTGGCCGCGGACATTGCTCCTATCGAGGATGCAGAAGTCGTGGATGGAGAAGGTATATACTTGATATACTTTATAAATGTTTATTCCCTTATACAACATTTGCAGTAAATGAGTATCTGATACTTATTCTGTTTTATGAAAACATGACCTGCCGTTGCATGGACGGGAAGAGATGAAATCGAGTATTGATGGATATCAAGTCAGTTGATGGCCAGCATGGATTCCGCCGAGACATCTATCATAGGAGATACTTAGAGTATTAGATAAATCTTATGTAATCATTATAGTATGAACACTTAGTTGTGTGTCTTGCATCTCGCGAGACAAAGTTATTCATGTAATGAGACAAGTCAGTTGTTCCATCTTTATGAATAAAAGTGTGCTTATACTTTGATTACGTCTTGATTTATGATATGATAGAAAGCATTTATAATACTACTATTATTGTCAAGAAATATTCAATGTTTAATGATAAAGTTGTCTTGATTATAACAAGTCAAAGATTTGATTGCATGAGGTGACTTCATAACTGATGAATTCATTAAATGTATGATCTATTAACTTGTGAGTTCATTATCGAATGAAAATCATAACCTGATTGCATGAGATGGATTAGATGCACGATCTATGAACCTTTGCAATAAATATAACCATGACAAGGTTCTATCAAATAGAACTTGTGCCAATCATTATACATAAATGATGTACTAAATGGGCACGTGAGTTATCATTAAAGACTTCACATGATTAATTGAAAGTTGTATTCAATTGAGATCATAAAACTGAGATTCAGGAATCACAGTGAGAAGTGAGAATACAAGGATACATATCACTACGCTACGATCCGAAGTGATAAGTATTGATATTGACATAATGGGAGACTTGTGGAAGTTGTACCACAAACTACGATGGAAGTTGAAAGTACTAGACTACTTAAACCATTCGTAGTCATACTAAACTGTAGTATGGTCTAAACGTTCTTTCCCCTAGCGCTATAGTTATTGTCGAAGAAGGTTGTTTAATTCATTAAGTTAAAACACCCACTTCATGAATAGGAAACCATCCTGAATCTAACGAGACATGATAGCTCCATAACTGATGGTGTTATAAGGTTTCTTAAAAGAAAGAATTTCTTTGTAATAAAACTACAAGCAATTGAAATTACATATTCTCCCCGAATAGCAAAATGTGTGTTGCTTGACTGGTAATGCGAGAAGAAGTCTCTCAACACGGATCCAATGGGATATAATGGAAACTTTTACCAGGGTATTGGACCTTGCCTTCAGAATATCAGAGTATTGCAACGGAAGCTTGTTCCGCTGTAATGACACTGTATAAGGATGGATATGCCATAGATGATTGATCTTGGTATATGAATTGAAGCCATTGTTGAATTTAGAAGGTTTTCATGAATACGTTCTGTACAGAACAATAATCATGAGTCTTCTTAATAAAACAATAAATAATAACATTGCTTGAGACACAAAGGAATGATGGTAGCCTAGAACACGAGGGGAAATGAAATAATATTGAGTTACATATAGGATGGCTCACGTCCCGTGAAATAAATCGGTTATTTCATATTCTCGACAAACTTGAGAGTTATTTAGAATAATGTAATGGGCATAAGGCATTATTTGGTTATGACCAAAGTTCAATGGTGATTAACTACGGAAACGTAGGAATGCTTTTAATCAATAAAATATTTCATTTACACTACGATGGACCATAGCCTGAAATTGCGTCTCAGTCAAATTTGGGATTTGAAAGAGAATTGCAATGGGCATGACGAAGGTTATCTCGTTAAAAGGATGGACTATAGTACCTCAAGACAGGAACCCTCAACCTTGATTTGATCAAGTGATTTTGTGATGAACAAAATATTGAGTGGGCCTGCAGTTTCATGAAACTGAGTGGGAGCTTTGAAGACTTCCCGGAAACTTGGAATTTTCTGAGTGGGAGCTTTGGAATTTTGGTCATTATGTGAGACATAGTGAAACAATAAAATGACTTGATGAAAGCTGAAATATATGAGTATATGATGGATATATTTGAGTGGGAGCATGATCATTGTCTCAAACATATAAGCATTGATATGTGTGAAGAATGATCTCATATGTATATATATGGATATGCATTGATTGTGTATATAGAGAATCGTCTTATATACATATGTGCATTATGATATATATAGAGCATAAGGCAAATAAAATGCAAGATTGCAAGAATCTTCTTTTATGTGAAATACCAACACATTACACGTTGAAATCTATATGAGTAGATTAAGATATGGATAATGAAACGAAGTAAAGGTTGGAATAATCTTCTAGACAAGAAACAGGTTCTTGTGGCTAGAAATTATATAATGGATGAAATCCAAATATCACAAGCAATGTCTTGATGGAAGAATAGAGATGCACCACGTACTGGACATGTGATCTTATATGTTCTTGACATATGATTCTACCATATAACATGCATTGTGAATCCAACAACAAAATGACTCAAAATTTCGTGGAAGAAGAACAGATTCCGATGTGCTTTAGGAGTAAAACACAGAATCTGAATAAAGTCCACGCATTCAGTATATGAGGAATACTAAGGACTAATCTCTAAAATATAGAAAGGATAATAGACTTGAATGTAATGCAAGATTACAATTGCAAGCCATATTATGGGTCTATATGGAATTAGAGACATCACCAAAGACATGAAAGAAATGTGAGCAAAATTCACGGTACTACAAACATAATACTACTTAAGAAAGTAGACGTATGGATAAAAGTTTAGCGTTAGAAGTATTGGACTTCTGGTTGAGTGTATTTCCCAGTATATATGACTAAGGATGAGTCTTCTAAAGACTGAACCAAGAGACCATTGGAGGATACTTGAAATAATAGTCTCACTCTCCCGCGAAACTTATATCCAACCATTATATGATAATGAGTGGTATGTCAAAAGAGCTTTTGACCTGTACCAGTTGCAAAGGAAACATACGAATCTGAATTGGTGCAGTTCGTTGAAGAACCCTCTTCCATGAGCATGCATGATCAATGAACACTTATGTGATAAGATGATTATGATCGGAAAAATGAACACTCTAGTGCAAGTGGGAGACTGTTGGATATATGCTCTAGAGGCAAATAATATATGATTATTCCAATATATCTAATCAAGTTCATAACCAGTTTCATACCGTGGTAGAACTGTATCAGTGAAACAATGATACATGTGTGGTATAGAAACCCCCAGAGTTCCTAGTTAGCCTCTACATCGATAACTAGTTCATGGTCAACATGATGATCGTGGTTTCGCGATCATGGACAATTAAGTCTCTTGACTATGAGGTCACCTCACTGGTTAAGTGACGTGACGAACATTACCCAAATAAGCATTACAGCATGATCAAATCTTATGAAGGTTCAGTGTTGTAATTACAGAACGTGGTAGACCGTGAGTACGTGCATAATTTCTATCTTCCCGGATGCTTTGACCTACATCCCACCACCTCACTGAAATATGCGGGTCATAACGGTTGTATCTTGGGTATTCCGTGGAGATATGTTGAGGAGTATTGTTACAAGAGCGGGATTTGTCAATCCATATAATGGATAGATACTCGGGGCCCACTCGGTGAGATTCCATCCATAAAGCTGCAGCGTGTGACTAGGTCACAGGGATGAATATCACGGGAACGAGTGAATGAGGATTAGTTCAGAACGAGGTTGAACCAGACATAGGATGTCATTGATCGAATCTCGGAACAATCCAGTATCGCTGACAAAGGGAATGCTATACGGCGTAAGGTCCAATCGGTGTTTGATATCCGGAATGCACAGGGGTCATTATGGGCATCCAGGTCCCGCTGATGATCATTGACCGTAGCCTCATCTCGGTCATGACTGGAGTGTTCTCAGACCGTAGGGTAACACACTTAAGGGCTCGATGAAATCGGAGACCTTTTCGGAACCATCGGAGTAACCAGAGAATAAAGGAAACAACATCGGAGAAGTACCGTGTTAAACCGAACAAGTTCGGAGTGAACCGGAAGGTGTTCCGGAGCACCGGGAGATGGAATATTATGTTTTAGTTATTAATTAATTGAATTAATAATTAAAATCATTTTTATTTCTAATTAATATGTGCAATGGGCCTTAGTGGAGAAAAGGGCCCATTAGGGGAAATAAAAGGGAAAAACAAAAAAAGAAAAGAGGGGGGAGGCGCCATGGGCCCTAGGGCCCATGAGGGGTGCCACCCCCCCTTGGCCGGCCACCCCCCTTAGCAAAGGGACTTTAGTCCCACATTGCTAAGGGAGAGAGGTTGACTCCCTCCCCTCTGCCTATATATAGATGGGCAGGGTGCACATATTTAACACACAAAAATTCGTGAGAAATTAAATATTACTCCGAATTGAGATCGGTTTTCTCCGGTCTTCTCCCCTCCCTTGTCTCTTTCACGGTGGGCTCCCTAGTGTGAGCCTATAGTGGAATTGAGGCTTCTCTGCTAGAATCGGAGGCCGTCGTGCTGCCAAAGCTCCGTCCGGAGGTCTGCTTCCGCCACCTTCGCTGGATCGGACAACGGAGGTCGTCATCGAGTCTCGTACGTGTGCGAGTACTACGAGGTGCTACACGTGTGGCACTACACCCATCCGGGTGCTCAACACAACCAGGGGGCTGTGAACCTTGATCGGCTACATCAACCACGTTTGCGGGAACGTTTCCCGCGCAACGGACTACACCCCGAGGTATGTTATTTCCGCACTCCTTTCCGTTACGATAATACGGCTAGCTAGATCTTGGGTTATGGGAACGCTAGTTAGAAAAATTTGTGTTTTCTTCTGCGAACCCCAACAGGCCACCCCTGGCTACCCTCTGGCCCTACTCGGGCTCTTCGCGAAGCTTCCTGTACGCTGATTTTTCCTGTATTTTTCCGGAGTTTTTCTGGCGCTTTTTATATGGGGGAAAACTGAAATAGAAAAACAGCAGAAAACAGGAACTGGCACTGGGGTGCACTGAGTTAATAGGTTAGTCCAAATATGATCAAAAGTGTATGAAAGTGTATTTAGATCATAGCAATATCACACAAAACATGCATGGAGCAAGCGGAAATTATAGATACGTTTTGGACGTATCAACCACCCACTTCCCTGCGCCCCTGGCCTTGGGGGGCAAGCCACCTAGGCTACCCTGGCCGGCCAGGTGGTGGGGGCGCACCAAAGGGGGGGGGAATCCTCCTCCAGGTGGGATTACCAATTCCCATTATGGAAGGTTTCCGGTGGGAAGGTGTGGGAAGGTTTGGAAGGCTTGGGAGTCCAAGTTGGACTCCCAAACCCTCTTGGCCGGCGCCCTAGGTCCCTTGGCCACCTATATAAGGTGAGCCAAGGGGTGGGGGAGGAGATACACAAGCCCCTGCGCCCCCCTTGCCCTAGTTGCTCCACTTTTAGATCCCGGTTTAGATTCTAATCTAGATCGGAACTCGCTAGGGTTTTCTCTCTCTAGTTTTCTCGGAGGCGTTCTTCTCTGGACGGTGGAGCGCTGCCGGATTACTATGCCGGACGTGTGGATACCGGTGGAGAGATCATAGCTTTGATCTTGCTTCGAGGATCATCTTCTTCTCGGAGATCTGTTCGAGGGACTGTTCGTGGGAGATCTGCTTCGACTACTTCCACTACGTCCACATCGCTTCACCAACTCTTCTTCCGCTGCAACCGTTGCTGATCAAAGGCCTAAAAATTGTATGCTATCTATCTTGGATGATCTTGGGTTCTCGTTACGTCGGCACAAATTTTTTTGAATTCTACTACGTTTCCCAACAGCGGTATCATGAGCGATCCTTGATTAGATGCATGTTTAGATAGATCATATGTTGATATGAGGCATTGATTTTCTTGTTTGCTTCCCTATCATGTGATCTTTTCTTTGCTCGATGGCATGATGTGATTTTGCTACAAGGTTTGAGTTTTGCCATGATCCCTCTATGCTGCTCTTAGTATGCTGGTTGCCTTGATCATGGACTACATCAAATTCCTTGGATCTCATCCTAGTCTTGCTATAGAAAATTTTATATGAACGGGCTTGTGGATTTTATGAACTCAAATCCACACGGGGGTCACGCGTTTAACGAAGTTTGGCTTGTGGCATTAGTTGCTACACGCACCCCGTATGTTAAACTAGCAACAAAAGAAGTATCGTGTTTTGTTTTGTCTAGGGTTTCTCGTTTGCCATGTAAACCTGCTTAACAACCACGATAAAATTTGCAACAACCCATATAGATAGCGATCTAACTCGTTTTTGCAGAGAATGCATGTGATGTGGTATAGCCTTCAAGATTTGCAATGTGTTTTGTATGAGATGCTATATGATGTAATATTTTTTGCGGCCTGCGAGCCGTAGTACGGCATGATGACTGGAGTCATATGATTGTCACTTAATTATGGCCTGCGTGCCAGAACTATTTAGTAGCTTGAGGCAAGGCTATAGATGCAGACACGGTGATGATCAATGATGTGAAGGTGGACCCCAACACACATGTCGAAGACGTGAGGAGGTCCCGGCGCCAAGGACAAAAGGTGGTGGGTGGAGACTTCAACCACGGAGTCATGAAGGCAACAAAAACTTCAAGACACAAAGGGCTATACCATGTCACATATTTTATGAATTGCATGTGATGTTAATCCCTTTGATGCACCCTTGTTTGATGCGCCGTAGTCGTGTTTTATTAGGGTGATCTCTCGCAAAATAATATCAAGTAGATAGTGTTCTCCCAACTGTAGAACCGTCTATACTATGTTTCACACCGGAGCAGGTCATGTCACATGGGTGCACACGGTGTGACGCATAAAAGGCGGGTGTGTTAAGAACACACTGCATTTGCACTTGGTTGTCTTGACGGTTTGGATAAAATTTTGCTACCGGAACACGCCCATCGAAAGATGAACAAGAGTCACTCTTGAGTGATTGACAAGTTGGCCTACCAATTCAGTCTAAGTCATCAGTGATGTCACATCAATGGCGGACGACTAAACTTGGATCTTGAATCACTTAGTATCAACTACGAGAGATGTTGGTCTGAGTGGGAGCACTTATTAAATTAATAATATGATTAGTTAGTGCAACTTAATTATGAACATTGTCTAAAGTAAAACTTGTGTTTATGTTGTAGATTGAAATGGCCCGTGTCAATCCCCAGTTTAACTTAGGTCCGTTGATTGAGAAAGAAAAATTGAAAGCTGATGGAAGCAACTATGCGGACTGGGTTCGTGCCCTGAGAATTGTACTCAGGAGTGCTAAGAAGGACTATGTCCTGACGACACCTCTCCCAGCAGCACCGGGGCCTGAAGCCACGGTTGCTGAGAAGAATGTGCATCAGACCAAGCTTGATGATAGTACTGCAGTTCAGTGTCTTATGACTGCGTGTATGGAATCAGAGTTACAAGGGAGGTTTGAAAACACCGATCCCCACTTAATTGTTAAGGAGTTAGACGCTCTGTATGCCAAACACGCTAGAACTGAACGGTATGAGGTAACTCATGCCATGTGGAATTGCAAGATGAAGGAAGGAACACCTGTCAGTGAGCACGTGATAAAGATCATGCGCCTTGGGCAAAGGTTGACTGAGCTGGGATTTCCGGTCCCGGAATCACTGGGTACATATATTGTCCTCATGTCACTCCCGCCAAGTTTCAAAGGCTTTGTTCAGAACTATCGCATGAACGGGATGGATAAGTCAGTTAATGAACTGCTTGCAATGCTGAAAAATGCGGAAACTACCATGCAGGCTGACCCTAACTTTACGTTGGCGGTTAGCAAGACCACCAGTTTCAAGAAGAAGGGAAAGTCCAAGGGCAAGGGCGCCGGCAAGCTTGGCGCTAAGACCAAGAAACCCTCTGGTACTGGCCCTAACAAAGATACTTAGTGCTTCTACTGCAAAGCTAAAGGTCACTGGAAGAGGAACTGCAAGAAGTATCTGACAGATAGAAAGAAGCCTGGTTTTACCAGCGAAGGTATAAAAGTTATATATGTCATAGATGTTTTTCTTTCCGGCCCTCACTCTAAGTCGTGGGTATTTTATACTGGAGCTGTTGCTCATATCTGTAATTCATTACAGGGACTAAGGAGAATAAGGAAGCTGGAAAGGAATGAAGTGACGATGCGTGTCGGAAATGGAGCTACGATCTCTGCTAAAGCCGTGGGCGTCTACACTCTACATCTACCTTCGGGATTTACCATAGAATTAGATAATTGTTATTTCGTTCCTGCTATATGTAAGAACATTATGTCCGGATCATGTTTAATCCGCGACAGTTATAATTTTAAGTCTGAGAACAATGGTTGCTCTATTTACTTGAAGAATATGTTCTATGGTTTTGCACCTATTAAGAATGGGCTGTTTTATTTAGATCTTGAATGTAGTAATGACATCTTAAACATAAGCTCTAAACGACTTAAGAAGGATGAAAATACCACTTACATGTGGCACTGCCGTCTAGGTCACATCGGAAAGAAACGCACGCAGAAACTTCATACAGATGGGATTTTGCAATCTTTTGATTTCGAATCATTCGATAAGTGTGAGGCTTGTCTGATGGGAAAACTGACCCGGACGCCGTTCACAGGTCATGTTGAACGGGCGACAGACTTATTGGAAATAATACATAGTGATGTGTGTGGACCGATGAGTGTACCGGCGCGCGGTGGATATCTTTACTTCGTAACTTTTACTGACGATTTGAGTAGATATGGTTATATTTACTTAATGAAGCAAAAATCCAAAACTTCGAAAAGTTCAAAGAATTTCAGAACGAAGTTGAGAATCATCGTGACAAGAAAATCAAATTTCTACGATCTGATCGTGGTGGTGAATATCTTAGGCATGAGTTTAGAGAACACCTCATGGAGCGTGGAATCGTTTCACAGCTGACGCCACCTGGAACTCCATAGAGAAATGGAGTGTCTGAGAGGCGTAACCGAACTTTGTTAGACATGGTGAGGTCCATGATGTCATTAACTGATCTGCCACTTTTTTTTGGGGTTATGCGTTAGAGACTGCCGCTTTTACTTTAAATAGGGCGCCGTCAAAGTCTGTGGAAACGACACCATACGAGTTATGGAATGGGAACAAACCCAACATTTCGTTCCTGAAAATTTGGGGTTGTGATGTTTATGTAAAACGTTTACAACCGAACAAACTCTACCCTAAAGAAGACAAGTGCTACTTTGTAGGTTATGCCAAAGACACCGTAGGCTATTCCTTTTACCACCCCTCCGATGGCAAAGTCTTTATTGCTAAAGGAGGAACTTTTCTTGAGAAAGAGTTTCTTAGAAAAGAGGTGAGTGGGAGGACAGTACATCTTGATGAGGTTAGTGAACCTTCGGAACCAAGGAATGAAACGATGGAAGTTGTTCCAGCAGTCATTCCGATGAAGGAACCGGAAGCTCCTGCAAGTGATGCAGGAACTTCTGAGAAGCTAGTAACTGAACCAAGGAGATTAGGCAGAGTACGTCAGCTACCCGAGTGGTACGCTAACAAAGTATTCATATTGGAAGATGATGAGCCTGTGAACTACAAAGAAGCGATGATGAGCCCCAACTCCACTGAATGGCTACAAGCCATGAAATCCGAAATGGAATCCATGTACGAAAACCAAGTATGGGACTTGGTGATCCCTCCAGAGGGTGTGACACCAATTGAATGTAAATGGATTTTCAAAAGAAAGACAGACGCGGATGGTAATATCACTATTCATAAAGCTAGACTTGTTGCGAAAGGGTTCCGACAAGTGCAAGGAGTTGACTACGACGAGACTTTCTCGCCAGTAGCAATGCTTAAGTTTGTGCGGATTTTTCTAGCAATTGCTGCATATTTCGACTATGAGATATGGCAGATGGACGTCAAAACAGCTTTCCTGAATGGGAACCTCGAGGAGAATGTATACATGATACAACCTGAGGGTTTTGTCGCACCAAAGGATGCTGGAAAGGTGTGCAAGCTTAAAAGATCCATCTATGGACTAAAGCAAGCATCACAGAGTTGGAATCTTCGTTTTGATGAAGTGGTCAAAGGTTTTGGCTTCATCCAGAATGGGGAAGAAGCTTCTGTTTACAAGAAAGTAAGTGGGAGCGCAATATCTTTTCTAATACTGTATGTAGACGACATATTGTTGATTGGAAGTGATAAAGAATTTCTTAACACTATAAAGGAGTCATTGAAAAGCAATTTTTCGATGAAATACTTAGGTGAAGCCACTTACATATTGGGCATTAAGATCTATAGAGATAGATCCCGGCGCCTGATAGGGCTGAGCCAGAGCACGTATATAGACAAGGTTCAGAATAGGTTCAGAATGGAGAAATCTAAGAAGGGATTCCTCCCAATTTCACATGGTGTGGTACTCTGCAAGAGTCAGTGTCCTAAGAACACTGAGGAGCAGGTAGAGATGAGCACAGTTCCATGTGCTTCGGCAATTGGATCTGTTATGTATGCCATGATATGTACAATACCAGATGTTTCCTATGCTCTGAGTATATGTAGCAAATACCAGAGCAACCCAGGTAATGCACACTGGGTAGCAATCTGAAAGCTCAAGAATGATCAGAGGGGGAGGGGGTGAATGATCACTTCTAAAAAAATCTAAGGAACTTAGAAGGAATTCATGCAAACTGCGAAGGACTAAGAACATCTCGAAGGAAATACAGTATCGAAGGTAATGCATAGCTCGAAAGAATTAAGGGCGAAGGGAAACATTGAAGGCATACAGGCTACGAGAGAATACTTAATTTAAATGTATGAAGGAAAACGAGCCTGACACGACGATGTTTGGTAAACCAGTTCACACTCTGCAAAGTGCTACGTCTGGTTGGAGGGACTGGTGATTGAACACCTGGAGCAAAACTCTCTCCGTCCTATTCTCCACTGCAACAAACTCCTCGAGCTTGTCCAGTTTTCACTCGTGGTAGATGATTCAGGACATCTCCAAGACCTTTACAAACTTCCTTCAGCAGTGACAATTACTCTTCGACTGCTTGACAGGCGACGCCTAACCGTCTAGGAGACTTGCAGTTCTCCAAGATAAAAAGATCGGCTAATCTCGACCTAAGTCATAGTGAATTGCTCAACTCAGCTCAGACTTGGGATTTTGGTTTTCTCTCGATGAATCTCTCTTGGAATGCTCACAGACTTCTGTCTTAGCATCTTCAGTGGAGCAGCCACCCCGAAATGGCGGGTAGGAGCGGGGTATTTATAGATGGCGATCCCGATGGGTAAAATGACGGAAGTGACCCGATGCAACCGCTTGACGCGTGTCCACAACGGTCGCATTCCAATCACTGCGCAACTTTACTTGAGGAACAAGTAAGCTGACTTACCGAACGAGTTCTCTCTCGAAGGCACGAAGTGCGATGACTTTGCCTTCGAGCTATTTACTCGACTCAGCACGATTTCTCTCGGTAGGCTTTTGTGGGTTTAGGTTGAGCAGAGAAAATTCACTTCGACTAAGATCTCAACTAGCAAACCCCTCTTGATAGTACGGTTTTTCTTACGACTCAAGAAAGTAAAGAGAAACTAGTAAAAAGACTAAGTCTTCGACCAGCTTCAGCTTTCTCCTCGTTGCGCTTTTACTCGAGAGAGACTTTTTCTTCGACTACATTTTTAGGGGTCGTCTTCCATCAAAGGGTTCGGTAGAAGACTGCAGCTCTGCTGCAGCGAGTTGTCCTTCGACCTTCTACTTGTAAACTCCATTCTTTCGGAACCTAAGTATCTGTTTATACTCAAAAACAATATTAGTTCCACTTCTGCCTTGTTCAACAATGTCCAAAACCTTCGGGGGAAAAACTTGCTCTTACAATCTCCCCCTTTTTGGACGATTGTTGTCAAAACAGGCATCGATAAATAATTGAAAAAGTTGAGTTTTCGATGATAAACCAGTGCTAAGGTCGATGAAAGTACTCCCCCTTGATGTATGCACGAAAGATAAGAGTTTCCTGTGAAGTGCATATTTTGACAAGTAGAGTCGAGGGAAAAAACATCAATAATCTTAGCGAGTGTAATTGCATTCCAGATAATATCCAATGAGAAACATGCAATCTCCTCGAATGACCTGTGAACTTATGTGAAAGATAACTTCCTGCAAAAGGTTAAGTATCGCAAGCAGCAGATAGATATCTTACGAAAAAGAGTAGCAGTTCACAGTCCTACTTAGAGTTAGTTACAACCAGATCGAATATGAATCGAAAGTTTGTTGAAACTACTCAGAAAACCTCAAATTTCAAAAGTTTGTCGAATGAAAAGCAAAGCCCTTAACCCCGTAGGCAACCTAATTTCTTCGATGCCACTACATCTCCCTCTTTTTGTCACAACGTACAAAAAGTCGAGAGAATAGGGTCGAAAGAAATCCCTACTCGCTGTGGCGGCTCCGGCGACGTCGAGAGGATTCGGCGAGCGTGGGAGCACGACGAATTGGGAGAGCGCCTGGAGGAGTGATCTTCGTGCGGAAGGAGTGTTGATCTCCAGAAGATTCCAGCTGTGATTCCGGCGGGGTCCTGGGGCTTCGAGGGAGTGGAGTATAAACTCTCTCTGGACGTCGAGGGGCTTCATCTTGCTCGGACTCGGAGGAGAAGGTGTCCAAAGTGATGTGGTAATAGTCATCAACACTTAGGACATCTCTGTTCTTCGGCAGCCGAGGGATATTGGGATCCGGGCGATCGACACGATCATCATTAGTCCAATTCCTGGTCAGATGGGGAGGATATTCTTCGAAGCCACATCGTTGAAGTTGACCGAGGGAATTGAACTTCCGCAGTCCTTTCCAATCTCTATGAAGACATTCACGCAACATCTGATTGTTGTTCATGGTAATATTGCACAAATGATTAATCTCGTCCATCAAAGCTTGCTTCTGAATGAAATCTTGGTCGATGTGATGTTGAAGCATTTGCTGGGACCGAAGAGAAACTTCCATGTGATGCACTGGCTTGATAAACTTCGAGCGAACATTTCGCTCAGTCAAATGGGTGCGAATGCCAGTGTGCTCAGCATATGGATCGTTGGGTCGAGCAACAATCTGTAATACTTCCCTAACAAGTGGAGTGAAAATCTTCGGGAAAATTGACACGGGGAATGGCATGTCCCGAGAGTAATTGCAGATGGCCATCAGCCATGGTGCATACGGCTTGTGGGAATTGTGATCATCAGCACAAGACACCAAAGTTCTGAGGAAGTATTCTTCAAAATCGAAAGGATGACCGTGGACTAACTTTAACAGAGCAAGTTGTACGTCATCGGGAATAGGAAAGTCATCGTGCACATCGAGCATTGGCATCAAAGTCTTCGAAATAATATAAAACCATGCCTTTGCTTCAAAAACTAAGTGTCTTGGCTTGGGCTCTGCCGGGTAGGTATCTCCTACGACATCTGGATTCATGATCGTTGAAAATTCAGCAGGAGTTGGAGCAGGTAAGTCATGAAGCTTGTGTGGTAATCCTTCGAACCGAGGTAAATTGATGATGGCCAGAAATTGATCGACAGTCATATGGAATACTTGGCCTTGGATCATATAATCAAATTTCCACGTCTTCGAGTTCTCAGGATCACCAGTGACATAGAGCGTTGCATAAAATTGCTTGATAAGCTCGGGATTGTAGCCACAATCGAGAGCAAACATCTTGTGAGCATGAAGACCATCAATTGTCTCGGCAACATTCTCGAAACTTGAAGTGGAGTACACCGAAGGCATATCGAGGTATTGATGTTGGAACACTCTAGCCTTATTGTACAGCACACGAGTATAAGAGATGGCTTGCTCTTGGGTCCAAAACCGAAGAGAATATGCACTTCTGGGCTTCTCGTAGGGATTGGTCCCGAAGAAAAATGGCTTGTGTTCACGCCTTTTGAAGATGGGGCCTCCACGAGGAACATCTGAGCGGAACAGTGGCAGCATTTCTCTTGGATGAGCAGAATGGAGCAGCTCATCAACAGGAAAAACTTCGTCAGCATTGTCTGGCATCTGGAAAATTGGCTCAGCAGGGCGAGTAATGGAAGATGGAATGTTTACAATGTCCTGAGCTGGGTTGGCTTCAGGTGCATTTTCCTCGGCCTGTGCTTCGACGGCAACTCCTTCGTCGGTGTTAGCATTTTGTGCAGCCTCTTCATTTTCCATGGCCTCCAAATCTTCATCTAGTTGTGCAAAAGCATCAACCATTTCTTTGTTCGAGGAACTTGATGAGGAGGAGGAATAACTGGCACTCGAACGGTCATCTCCAGAACTATTTCCTTCGACAGGATCTTGACGAGAAGAAACTGTCGTGATATCAACATCAGCGTCTTCTCCTTCATGCAGAGTCTGGGCAGAGGAGTAATCTTTCTGAGCAGAGGAAATGTGGACTTGAGTTTCTTGCTCGACATGACCAGCTTGCTCGGTCTCTGCATGATCTTGGGTTTCGAGGGTAGGGGTGGTCGATGGAATGACGTGAGGTGGTGATGGTGAGGGTTGGCGAGGTGGATGTGGAGTTTTCTCACGAGGAGGAGTTGGTTCCTTGGTGGGGTTTGGTGCAGTATCTTGTCGTGCTGATGCAGCAACGACCTCGATAGACTTGTCCTTCTTTGCAATCTTCTCGATCTCTAGCGTCGCACGCGCAGAGGTTGGAGCAGCAGACTTTCTCTTACGAGATTGTCTCTTGTACAGGGCATCATTGTGCTCTTTGCATACGGCCGACACAATTTGTCGAACCTTTTCATACACAGCGGTCAGATTTTCCTTCTGAGCCCTTCTGGAAGCTTCAGCAGTGGCAATCTTGGATTTGAAAAACTTACGGGACTTAATGTCCTCGGTTTCTTCTTGAAGTTGTCGGGAGTAAAAATTCACTTGCTCCTTGTCCCTGCGATCTTGGGTGATATATCCTTCCCAGCGAATCATGTATCGAGCAACATGCTCTTGGATTTCAGCAGGGACATCATCCTCGGCAGTGACTCTGCTCGGTGTGGTAGCCATCTTCCAGAGGATATGAGAAATATTAGCAGCATCCCAAGGAGCATGGGCAGAAGATTATCCTTCGTTGGAACTCTCTTCATCGGCACGAGGGCCGGAAACAGCAGGTGCAGCAGGTGCTGGAGGAGCTGGAACATTCTGAGCCTTTTGCCTAGCCTCCTTGGCTTTCTTCTCGGCCTCCTTGGTGGCCTTGGCAGCAGCAATGGGTTTGGTGACGGGACTAGGGGCCACAGCTTTATCCTTCGAGGCACTTGGGGCCTCAGCATTTTTCTTCGCAGCAGTTGGGGCTGCAACCTTTTCCTTCGTGACTGTGGGAGTCACAATTTTCTCGGTGGCGCTGGGGGCCACGACCTTTTCTTTCGGTGCAACAGGAATGTTGCCTTCAGCAATTTGTCGTCGGTACTTTTCACTGACCAAATGAAGAATGCCTAGTTGTTGAGCAACCAGAGCCTTTTTATGCTCGGGCTGGCTGTGAAAGTTCAGGAGCTTGGAATTTGTCAAGTCCTTTGCTTCTTGTTCTTTTTGCTTTGCCAACCTTTCTCTACGTTGAATAAGTGTTTCTTCATCCTCAGAAACTTGAGCTTGCTTTCCCTTCGATTTAGTCGAAGGTTTTGGTTGGCGAGCTTGAACTGGAGGAGCAGATGAAATGGGCGGATCAGTGACCAAGTTGGTCAAGTCAATATTTGCTCGAGGAGCCTGTGAAGCTGGCTCCTGGATCCTAATGACCTTACTGCTCGGCTTCTTTTTCAGAGGAATGTCCTCGACATCAGCCTCTGTACCAGGGTCTTGATCATCTGAATTTACTTCTTCATCAGAGCTCGCATCAGGTGGCGAGACAATTACCACCTTTTTCTTTCGCTTGGCTGATTTCTTGCCATCCTTCGATTTGGCACTTGGGCCAACATCTACGGTGCCCTCAGCAGCAGCAGCCTCCTTTTTATCTTTGGCTTCTTTTCTCTTCTGTGCTTGCGCTTCCCGAGCATCAACCAGCTCCTGAAAATTGGCAGGAGTTTTCAGGGAGGATGGATGAGCATCAGCTGGAGGAGGTGGTCGATTATCTTTCGTCCACTTTGGCCTTAACGCTTTGACATCAGACCAAGGATTTTTCATAGCAAACAGCCTCTCCCAGCGTGGCATAAGAGACTTGTACTCATACCAATGAAGCACTTGAAGTCTTCGAATCTCTTGCAGACGGTTTTCTCTCGTACGTTCATCCTCAGAACCTTCAGGTGTTCTTAACTTCTTTTTGACGGTCAACTCTTCTGATAAACCTTCAGAGTTGTTGGTGATTCTTGTTCGGCCTCCTACACGCTTGGGTGCTCTGACATTTCCTTCGATCCCAGACATTTTCCTGCGAAAAAGATAGGTACAAGGGAATATAGGAAAGTTGTGAACAAGTACCAGCGGTTTTCGAGGAAAATCATTTTGAGTGAAGTAAGCATATCGATAAGCATGTCTTGCAGCAAATTTTTCAAGCAAGTACTTGGCTAGATTTCCATCGGGTGCAAATCTAACTAAGAACCTGTATGAACGAATTGCACAACACAAGTTTATCGATACATTTCTGAGGAAATTGCTAAAGTGAGAGAATCCGAGGGATTTCTTACCTAGCGCAGATGGGAATCGACAGAAAACGCTAGAAAACTGATTTCCCAAGATTCAATGATCCAAACAGGTCAAACAGACCTAAGAAAAGGAGAGAAAATCAAGAACAAATCTGGATACAATGAACAGGAAAGATTGGAATCGTATCCAGAGCCGTGCATACCCTAACTTGGTGATGTACGGCGACTATGGCGACGCGGAAGAAGTTCCTCGTCGACGGGGAGGTCTCCGGCGGCTTCCTTCCGGCAGCAAAGCGGCGAGGGAGTCGACGGCGACGAGCAGCACGGCGGCGCGCGAGAGAGAATTTCGGGAGCAGAGAGACGAAGTCGAGGAAATTGCGATGTCTGAGCCGGTGGCAGGGATCAGTATTTATAGGGAGTGGAGGTTTGACATAACTGTCAGATCTGATCCAACGGCGTAGATTTCGCGTCTCTCCGCATTCAACGGACGGATTTTGTGGCGGTAATCGCGGGAAAATCCCAATGAACCGAAAGAAAGTTGCTCCACGTCCGAGACCAAACTCATCGAACATCGAGTATAAAAGTAGATAAACGTTCGATAGATTTTCCTTCAGAATCAATGACATTCGAAGGGAATCTTGATCGAGTACATATATACATGTTCACGAGAGTAAAGCACAGATGGGGTAGGGATAGAATAGAGGGAAAACAGGGTACGATGCTTAATCAATCCGAGGGGAAAACAGTGATAAGACTCGGAGTGGTAAGTGTATAGGACAACACCAAACGAACAAAAACAAACGAAAAAGAAACACGATAGAAAAATAACGTAAGTAAACAACATAGAAGGAAAACATATAATACATGATACCGATAGTTATGATCTTACTGCACATTGCGTGAGTCTAATATGTTTAACTCACACCTTAGTGCACAGAACCTCTTTTCATCCAAGGGCTTCGTAAAGATATCAGCCAATTGATCTTCGGTGCGTACGTGGCTGATAACAATATCTTCTCGCTGAACGTGATCTCGAAGAAAATGATGACGAATTTCAATATGCTTCATTCGAGAGTGTTGCACAGGATTATGGGCAATCTTGATAGCACTCTCGTTATCACATAGCAATGGAATTTTCTTCACAAGAATACCATAATCTTTCAGCGTTTGCTTGAGCCACAGAATCTGAGTGCAGCATGAACCGGCAGCAATATACTCGGCTTCAGCCGTAGAAATAGATACACAATTCTGTTTCTTCGATGCCCAACAGACAAGAGATCTACCGAGAAAATGACATGTGCCTGATGTAGATTTCCTGTCGACTCGATCACCAGCCCAGTCAAAATCAGAATATCCAACGAGATCAAACTGGGTACCCTTGGGATACCAAAGTCCCAAAGATGGTGTGTGAGCCAGATATCGAAGAATTCGCTTGACAGCAATATGATGTGATTCTTTCGGGTTTGCCTGAAAACGAGCACACATACAAACTGATAGCATAATGTCAGGTCTAGATGCACAAAGGTAAAGAAGCGAACCGATCATCGAGCGATATTTCTTCTGATCGAAAGGTTTGCCCTTCTCATCTGCATCTAGATGAACATTCGTAGGCATTGGAGTCTTGATAGTTTTGCAACTGACAAGATCAAACTTCTTCAGACAATCTCTGAGATACTTCTCTTGGGAAATGAAAGTCCCATTCTTCTGTTGACGGATTTGAACCCCGAGAAAGAACTTCAACTCACCCATCATAGACATTTCATATTTCTTCGACATCATACGAGCAAATTCTTTGCTAATATCAGGGTTAGTACAGCCAAATATAATATCATCGACATAAATTTGACACACAAAAAGATCATTTTTGTATGCACGAGTAAAAAGAGTCGGATCATTTGTTCCTGGTTTGAAGCCCTTCTTCAGAAGAAAATCCTTCAGTGTTTCATACCAAGCACGAGGAGCTTGCTTTAACCCATATAGGGCCTTGTGCAACCTGTACACCTTATCAGGATTCTTTGGGTCTTCAAAACCTGGTGGCTGCATAACATATACTTCTTCTTCGATTTCACCGTTAAGAAATGCACTTTTGACATCCATTTGATATAAAAAATACCATTGTAAGTGGCAAAAGCAAGCATGACACGAATGGATTCAAGTCGAGCAACTGGGGCAGAAGTCTCACCGAAATCAATACCTTCGATTTGGGTGTAGCCTTGAGCAACCAATCGAGCTTTATTCCTTACCACAATGCCATCTTCATCTTGCTTGTTGCGAAAAATCCACTTCGTACCAATGATATTATGCTTCTTGGGATCAGGTCTATCAACAAGGGACCAGACTTTATTTCTCTCGAACTGATTAAGTTCTTCGAGCATTGCAGTCATCCAGTCTGAGTCCTTCATGGCTTCATCAGATTTCGATGGTTCTAGAATGGATACAAATGAGAAATTTCCACAGAAGTTAGCTAATCGAGTACGAGAACGAGTGGTGGGACGACCTGGTAAATGAATCTCTTCGAGTATTGAGTCGACGTCCACTCTTCTTCGAACATGAGGTAAAACTCCTTCATCATCTTGCGGATTCGGTTGTCCTTCGGGATCAGCTTCTCCTTCAGATTGGACATTTTCTTCGTTTACGCGTTCTCCTTCGACCTGTACGTCATTTGCTTCAGGATGTTGATCTCCAGCGCCCCGGGCTATGTGTGGGAACATTGGACCATCATCATCCTTGTTTGCTTGACGTGCATTTCCTTCGACAGGTCAAATATCTCCAATAGCCATGTACCTGATAACTTCATCCAAAGGTGGTTCATCCAGGTTAAGAGGTAATTGCTCTTTTTTAGAGCCGTTAGTTTCATCAAATCGAACATTTACAGTTTCTACAACTTTGCCAAGATGAGAGTTGTAAACTCTGTAAGTGTGAGAATTCGAACCATAACCTAGGAGAAAACCTTCGTGGGCCTTTGGGGCAAACTTGGAGCTGTGATTCATATCTCTGATATAACATGGAGCACCAAAAACCCTGAGATATGAAACATTTGGCTTTTTACCAGTAATAAGTTCATGTGAAGTTTTCTTCAGAAACTTGTGCAGATAAACCTTGTTGATGATATGACATGCAGTATTGATTGCTTCAGCCCAGAACCTGATAGGAGTCTTGTATTCAGCAAGCATTGTTCTGTCCATTTCAATAAGTGTACGATTCTTTCTCTCGACCACACCATTTTGTTGCGGTGTATAAGCAGCCGAGAATTCGTGAGTAAAGCCATATTCATCAAGAAAATCTTCGATATGAGTGTTTTTGAATTCTGTACCATTGTCACTTCTGATATGCTTGAGAGATAATTCATATTCAGTCTGAGCTCTCTTTGAGAAAGTTTTGAAGATTTCAACAACCTTGCTTTTGTCATCTAGAAAGAACACCCAAGTATATCGAGAGAAATCATCAACAATAACCAGACCATACTTGTTACCTCCAAGACTAGCATAATTTTGAGGACCGAATAAATCCATATGAAGTAATTCAAGAGGACGAGTAGTGGTCATTATAGTTTTTGCTGAGTGATGTTTCTTGGCAATCTTTCCCACTTCACAGGCACTGCATAGATGATCCTTATCGAATTTCACATTGTCAAATCCAACGATGTTCTTCTTCGAGATAAGAGTTTGAAGGTTTTTCATTCCTGCATGCCCAAGTCTTCGGTGTCATAACCAACCAGAAGTGGCTTTGGCCATTAAACATGTGGACACAGCAGGTCCCGAACAAAAAATCGACGACATAAAGATCACCTTGGCGATATCCTTCGAACACGAAGGAATAATCATCCTGTGAAAAGACAACACAACGAGAAGCAGAAAATAGTACAAGCATACCCATATCACAAAGTTTTGAGATAGACATAAGATTATATCCTAGAGATTGAACAAGCATAACCTTATCGATATTCTTATCCTTCGATATAGCAACCTTACCCAAACCAAGTACTTTTCCTTTGTTGTTGTCACCGAAGGTAATGTATCTCTGTGAAGATTCAGTGAGTTTGTCTTCGGTGAACAAATATTTGTCTCCGGTCATATGATTTGTACATCCACTATCCATGACCCATTCGGATCCACCGGAGACATAGCCCTGTAGAAGAATTAGTTCTTCTTAACCACCCACAAACGAGCAGGTGACTTAGAAGGCATGGAAGAGCTAGATGGGGCAGCAATATTATAGCGAACAGGATTGCATTGTCTATCTGGACCATCAAGCACACCATAAATATAATTCCTCGATGAGGGGTTAGAGTACTGATGAGTAACAGCAACTTTGGTGTTATCGTTACGATGACGATAAACATTTCTATCGACACGATAGTATTCCTTCTCGGGAACATTTGAAGCAGGCACCAAAGGTTCATTTCTATCCTCGAGAGAATAGTAGTGATTCGGTGGTACCGAGGGTTTTCCCTGCATAGAATGGTTAGGGGGCAGTTTTTCTACGAGAGATTTGCGAACCCAAATCTGTCGCTTATAGAAACCATTCTTCGGAGGAGTACCAACGAATTCAGCTGACACCTTTCCTTCCTGATCTTTGACAAGCTTGTAGTCAGAATCAAGTGATTCATCAACAATAGCTTTGTCAATTTTGCAACTGAAACCTGAAAGGTTAGCAATATCAATGGGCTTTTCTTTCGCAAGAACCCAGACAGTTTTAGGATACTGCTCGGGTTCCCAGTAGGTTCCATCAGGATTGATTTTCCTTTCGAAGCCAACTCCTTCGTTTCGGGGATTCCTGTGAAGAAGAGCTTTTCGTAGGATATCACATAGGTACTGGTGTCCCTGCACACTTTTGAACATGCCTGTTTCAAATAAATCTTTCAACCTGAGGAGTTCCTCGGTAATGGTTTCCTCGTTCGAGGGGTTAGTATCATCGATAACAATAGGTTGCTTTCCTTTCGATCTCGCGGAAATAGACTCAATTTTACTTCGTTCCAAACAGGTTAAGCAAGGTGAAGTAGATTCATTTTTAGCTTCTGAGCCTTATTGAGCCATGAGCGTGAGGTTGACACTTTCCAACTCTTCATTAGCCTCTCTCAGTTTTTCGAGAGCCATTTTTCCTTGAAGGAATTCATAGGTTAGCTTCTCGTAGTCCACTGAGAGAAGATCATGACGAGAGGAAAGTTCATCATACTTTTCTTTCAGAGCAGTATGCTCATTCGACAAAGTTTGACCCTTCTCAATCTCATCGATCAACAAGGTCTCAGATTTTTGAATAGTTTTACTTAAATAATCTAGCTCATCTTGTTGGATAGAAGCAATTTTGGCAAGTTTAGCATAACTTATCCTAGAGAAGCTAGTAACTGAACCAAGGAGATCAGGCAGAGTACGTCAGCTACCCGAGTGGTACGCTAACAAAGTATTCATATTGGAAGATGATGAGCCTGTGAACTACAAAGAAGCGATGATGAGCCCCAACTCCACTGAATGGCTACAAGCCATGAAATCCGAAATGGAATCCATGTACGAAAACCAAGTATGGGACTTGGTGATCCCTCCAGAGGGTGTGAAACCAATTGAATGTAAATGGATTTTCAAAAGAAAGACAGACGCGGATGGTAATATCACTATTCATAAAGCTAGACTTGTTGCGAAAGGGTTCCAACAAGTGCAAGGAGTTGACTACGACGAGACTTTCTCGCCAGTAGCAATGCTTAAGTTTGTGCGGATTTTTCTAGCAATTGCTGCATATTTTGACTATGAGATATGGCAGATGGACGTCAAAACAGCTTTCCTGAATGGGAACCTCGAGGAGAATGTATACATGATACAACCTGAGGGTTTTGTCGCACCAAAGGATGCTGGAAAGGTGTGCAAGCTTAAAAGATCCATCTATGAACTAAAGCAAGCATCACGGAGTTGGAATCTTCGTTTTGATGAAGTGGTCAAAGGTTTTGGCTTCATCCAGAATAGGGAAGAAGCTTCTGTTTACAAGAAAGTAAGTGGGAGCGCAATATCTTTTCTAATACTGTATGTAGACGACATATTGTTGATTGGAAGTGATAAAGAATTTCTTAACACTATAAAGGAGTCATTGAAAAGCAATTTTTCGATAAAATACTTAGGTGAAGCCACTTACATATTGGGCATTAAGATCTATAGAGATAGATCCCGGCGCCTGATAGGGCTGAGCCAGAGCACGTATATAGACAAGGTTCAGAATAGGTTCAGCATGGAGAAATCTAAGAAGGGATTCCTCCCAATGTCACATGGTGTGGTACTCTGCAAGAGTCAGTGTCCTAAGAACACTGAGGAGCAGGTAGAGATGAGCACAGTTCCATATGCTTCGGCAATTGGATCTGTTATGTATGCCATGATATGTACAATACCAGATGTTTCCTATGCTCTGAGTATATGTAGCAAATACCAGAGCAACCCAGGTAATGCACACTGGGTAGCAATCTGAAAGCTCAAGAATGATCAGAGGGGGAGGGGGTGAATGATCACTTCTAAAAAAAACTAAGGAACTTAGAAGGAATTCATGCAAACTGCGAAGGACTAAGAACATCTCGAAGGAAATACAGTATCGAAGGTAATGCATAGCTCGAAAGAATTAAGGGCGAAGGGAAACATCGAAGGCATACAGGCTACGAGAGAATACTTAATTTAAATGTATGAAGGAAAACGAGCCTGACACGACGATGTTTGGTAAACTAGTTCACACTCTGCAAAGTGCTACGTCTGGTTGGAGGGACTGGTGATTGAACACCTGGAGCAAAACTCTCTCCGTCCTATTCTCCACTGCAACAAACTCTTCGAGCTTGTCCAGTTTTCACTCGTGGTAGATGATTCAGGACATCTCCAAGACCTTTACAAACTTCCTTCAGCAGTGACAATTACTCTTCGACTGCTTGACAGGCGACGCCTAACCGTCTAGGAGACTTGCAGTTCTCCAAGATAAAAAGATCGGCTAATCTCGACCTAAGTCATAGTGAATTGCTCAACTCAGCTCAGACTTGGGATTTTGGTTTTCTCTCGATGAATCTCTCTTGGGATGCTCACAGACTTCTGTCTTCGAATCTTCAGTGGAGCAGCCACCCCGAAATGGCGGGTAGGAGCGGGGTATTTATAGATGGCGATCCCGATGGGTAAAATGACTGAAGTGACCCGATGCAACCGCTTGACGCGTGTCCACAACGGTCGGATTCCAATCACTGCGCAACTTTACTTGAGGAACAAGTAAGCTGAATTACCGAACGAGTTCTCTCTCGAAGGCACGAAGTGCGATGACTTTTCCTTCGAGCTATTTACTCGACTCAGCACGATTTATCTCGGTAGGCTTTTGTGGGTTTAGGTTGAGCAGAGCAAATTCACTTCGACTAAGATCTCAACTAGCAAACCCCTCTTGATAGTACGGTTTTTCTTACGACTCAAGAAAGTAAAGAGAAACTAGTAAAAAGACTAAGTCTTCGACCAGCTTCATCTTTCTCCTCGTTGCGCTTTCACTCGAGAGAGACTTTTTCTTCGACTACATTTTTAGGGGTCGTCTTCCATCAAAGGGTTCGGTAGAAGACTGCAGCTCTGCTGCAGCGAGTTGTCCTTCTACCTTCTACTTGCAAACTCCATTCTTTCGGAACCTAAGTATCTGTTTATACTCGAAAACAATATTAGTTCCACTTCTGCTTTGTTCAACAATGTCGAAAACCTTCGGGGGCAAAACTTGCTATTACACAATCAAAAATATTTTGAAGTATCTAAACAGAACTAAGAATAAGTTCTTGCTATTCGGAGGTGATGAAGAACTTGTTGTAAAGGGTTACACTGATTCAAGCTTCATGAAAGATCCGAATGACTTCAAATCTCAATCAGGATATGTTTTCACACTCAACGGGGGTGCCGTGAGCTGGAAAAGTTCTAAGCAGAATACGATCGGGGATTCTACAACGGAGGCGGAGTACATTGCAGCTTCAGAAGCCACGAAGGAGGGATATTAGATTAAGAAATTCATCACTGAACTCGGTGTGGTTCCTAGTGCTGAAGACCCCATGGAGATCTACTGTGACAATAGTGGAACCGTGGCGCAAGCTAGAGAACCAAGGTCCCACCAGAAATCCAAACACATTGAACGCCGTTATCACAAAATCCAAGAGTTTGTTGATAAAGGATATGTGAAAGTATGCAAGATTCACACGGACCTGAATGTGTCAGATACGATGACGAAGCCTCTTCCACGAGAAAAGCATGAGCAACACCGGACACTCATTGGTGTGAGAGAACTTATGTAACTAGTATTATTGTATCTAGTGCAAGTGGGAGACTGTTGGATATATGCCCTAGAGGCAATAATAAAGTGTGTTATTATTTATATATTCATGTTCATAATTAATGTTTATATTTCTGTGCTATAATTGCAATGATCCTGACTGTGAGATTCAGAAGAAAACTCATATGCATGTGTGGAAATGTAAACAACAAGAGTTCCTGGTTTTGCCTCTAAGACCAGCCCATGTGCTTATTGATGATTATGTTTTCTTAATCATGGACATTATTCTTGTAACAAGGATGTCAATAGAAATGAGAGCATATTGTTAGCAGAACAATGATGTTGAACCGACCCCAGTGTTAAATGATATACTTAGAGAACTCATCGTAAAACAAACGTTATAAGTCATATCATAAAATGTTATTATATACATAGTTCCTTAGACCATGAGAATGTCAATTTGCTTCACACAAGAAGATGTGCTTTGGTACTTAGATGAATCTTCCCGTAAATGGGAAGTAGTAAAATAAGTTCTGGGTACATTGAACAGTGTGTCTAGTAACAGTGATAGTTCGAGACTGGGATTTGCTCCTTCACGATGAAGAGATATAGACTCAAGGCCCACTCGGTATAACGGTATCCATTCTCGTCTGGCAAGACACTTTGCGATTCGATCACGGGGATACCGGTATACATAACGAGGAATGAAGACAAACGAGCAATGAGGATAACTAATGGCTTGTGATCAAAAGGTTGTTTCACATGGGTGCCAAACTTCTCTCCTCTAACTTTGCCATATATCGCGAAGCAAAGGGAATAGTATACGATAAACATAAAGGTTCACTCGAAGTCTTTTCGTGTATGTGTGGGAGTCAACATGGGTGTCCATGGCTCCGCTGTTGATTATTGACAAATGACTATGAGTCTTGAAAGCGTTCTAAGTCATGTCCACACAATACCGAACCTATTGGGTCACACACTTAAAGTGCAGTCATATGTTAGAATACTAGGATGATTGAAGGTTTAGTGGAAGCAAGTAAAGAGCGAAGAATATGGCTAAGATACTTTGGAATTGTTTCAGATAACTTTAGTTCATATGAAAATGGTAATGGGAAAGTTTACGATCAACCGGAATAGTTTCGGTGATCGGTGTGTTGGAATTTGCCCTAGAGGCAAATAAAATATGTTTTATCGAGCATATTCCATTAGTTCATAATACGTTTGATACTATGCTAGAACTTTATTAAGCGGAAACATTAATACAGGTGTGGTATACAAACAACCAGGTCCCTAGTTAACCCTAGTATACTAGTCCATTGGGCGATTGATGATCAAGGTTTCCTGATCATGAGACAATGGCGTCTGTTGACAATGGAGTCGTATCATTGGATAATGATATGATGGACATACACCCACCAGAAGTGTTGCGATGTGATCAAGTCACATAGTTCGACATTGCGATAACTATAACGTAGTGACCAGATCCTTAGACCGTAATGATCATACGTAATTACTGTCTATTAGGATGCCTTGATTTTCTACCCACCGCCTGACTGAAATATGCTGGACATAAAGGAGTACTTCAGGTATTCCGAATAGATATGTTAATGAGTATGAAAATAGATCAAAGCGGGATTTGTCCATCCGTGTGACGGATAGGTACTCTGGGCCCACTCGGTGATATTGCATCATAGAGTTTGCAAACGTGTGACTAGGTCACGGAGTTGTAATGTCACGGGAACGAGTAAACTTGTTTGTTGAGAACGAGGACGAACTAGGTATATTGGATACCGATGATCAAACCTCGGACAAGAAAAGTACCATAGGACAAAGGGAACAGGCACACGGTTAACGGATCCAACAGCGATTGAAGTTCATTCGATGGAAGCGCAGGGGCTATCAAGGATTGTAACCAGGTCCAATTGATTAGTCACTGATCAATGAGAATTGTCTCGATCATGTCTGCTGTTTCCCGGACCGTAGGGTGTTACACTGAAGGGTACTCGACGCAGTAAGGATTGATTCGGGATCACCGGAGAAATTGGAGAGAACACCGGAATTGTTCCGATAAAGGCCGGAAGTTGTTCCGGGTATTTTGAGAGGTTCAAAATATATTTAATAATGTTTAATATATGATTAGCTGAATTAAATATTAAAATGTATTTAAATATAATTAAAAATGAATTAAAAGGCATATGGGCCTCATAGGGCCCATTAGGGGGAGAGGGAGTCCTCCCCCATTGGCCATGGCGCCATGAGGGGGCCCACCCCCTTTAATTGGTGCGCCACCCCCCTCCCTTGGGATTAGTCCCACCCCGGAAGTGGAGGGGGGGGTGGCACCCCTCCTTGGCCTATATAAGGAGGGGTAGAGGTGCCCTTTTATTCATCATATTTTTGAGACAAGTTTCTCATCTCTCTCTCCCTCCTTTCTCCTTCCTCGAGTGGACTCCCCTTGTTTGGAGTCTACACTTGGTTGGGGATTTCTCCACTATATGCACGCCGTCGTGCTGCTGGAATCGGGATCCGAATCCATCTTCTTTCCGCTGCTCTACTGGTTCGGAGCCCGGAGGGACGTCGGGTATACTGTATGTGTATAATCCCGCGAGGCACTACACTTGTGGTGCTACTTCATCGTCGTGGTCGTATCGCGAGGTCTTCATCAGCAACGTTCCGACCGGGACGTAATCCCGTCATCGGTCCACAAGGATCGGGTGGCTACAGGAGTCATCGTGGATCTGCGCGGCATCGGGGATTGCCGGTACGACTACACCAACCACGTTCATGCGGGAACATTTCCCGCTTAACGGACTACATACTGGCATGTGATCTATTTCTGTCGGTTACTTGCATCGCCATAGCATAGGTCTTGGGTATGGGTCTCGTAGGTTATGAAAAATTTGTGTTTTCTGCCCCGAACCCCAACAGTGGTATCATGAGCAAGCCTATGCGTAGATGTATTGTACGGATAGAACACATCTAGTATGTGGGCATCAATTCTCCAATTGTTACCCTCTCACGTGTACTCATTTAGCGTTGCGGCAATGTTTGATGAAGCGGCCCCCGACTAACCTTACGCGTTTACGCGAGACTGGTTCCACGCTTGACATATGGCTTGTACCATATAAAGTGGCAGGGGGGTGTCTGTCTCTCTGCATTAGCGATGCAAAGATGTTTGCAACGGAGGGCCCCGACAGGGGTGTAATAGAGACAATTGCGGGATTGGTGTTGTGGCTTGTTTTCGTAGGATAGAAAGCGGTTCTTTTCTCGAAACCCCTAGCAGCCACGTAAAACTTGCAAAAGATAAAGTAGAAAGGCGTTTTCAAATTTAATTTGCATGTCGGGGGGAATCATAGCATGTATGATTTATACTGTTGCATCCTGTTTTGCTAATATGTTAGATATACGACGGTAGCATAATAGGATGATCCCTCACTAATCCAACAAAGTGTCCTTCCTTAGTGAAGCACCATTTGGAAAGTTCTTCATTATGGAGGCATCACGTGTCACGCGGGTGTCAAACATTTTTACGTTCACAAGAGATGGGTGGAGCAAGCCTAGCATGTCCAGAAACATGGCCTTGCATACGCGGCATATACTCACTAAGGTTATTGTGGCGAGCCTGGCATGTGCAGACATGGCCTCGGGACACAAAAGACCGAAAGGTCGAGCATGAGTCACATGGATGATGTGATTGGCATGATGGCCTACCTTGAACAACATACTGATGGTCGTGTCACACGGGGGAGGTATGTTCTTCAAGGATCGTGTAATCACTTAGAACAAACTATGAGGGATGTTTGTCTGAGTGGGAGTTCCAGAATTGTTTTTTGAAACATGAACTCCATATTATGAACTTAATCTTCATGTCTTAGAAAATATCATTGTAGATAACGTCATACCAATGTTTAAAGCTATGGCTCTTTTAGTATGATAGAACTTAAGGTAAATGGGTCTTACTTCATTGATGTGTACCAACACCATTAGAGACATACTCATTAGTAATGACTTGCTAAACATAATACGAAGAACTGCTAGGAGATACACCTGACAACTCCATAATCAAGGAAGATGATGATGAGTATCGCACTCACCGTCACTTATGAATGACTGTCCAATACACCATAATTCATTCTACGGAATCTGAATTGTGAGTGCATGTTAACCAACACGTATGACATGCTAGGTGAACTTGAAAGCACTTGGTCACGAATCAGAGTAATGGAATATGAGTATATGGACGGGGTTTCTTTCAACTATGGTGGAAGGAACAACCTGCTGAGAAAGTCACTTGGAAAATGTATAAGATACATGGAACACCTTGTGTATAACTTGGACTACTGAATGGCTGGTTACTTTGCGATAACTGGGGAGTTCCATCCGCTTCCTCCCAGTTACAAAGACCATGTCTGGACTATGTCATGAAGGAGAATCGTTCACCTGTCATGAGGTCATGGTTAAAGTCAAGAACTTTAAGAGTAGAACCAATGCAGGAATGGTCATTGACGGAGAAGGGATATTTGATATACGAGTTATAAATGTCTTTCCCACGAAACACTAATTGCGGTTGATTAAGTATTCGATGCTTGAACTTACTGCTTGAGAGTGACTTGGAAGGAATGAGGTGACAATGTGTGCTGACGGCAATCAAGATAGTTGATGGTCGACAACACTCTCCCTCTACATCTATCAATTGATTAATATATGAATAAATTTTATGATCGTTTGAATGAGGACTTTATTAGTGTGTCTTGCATCTCGCGAAGACAATTATTCATATTAGTGAGAAACAAGTCAGTTGTTCTCCTCTTATGAATGATATCTCTTATGGTCACATTACGATTATGAATGAGTTATTCTTATATTGATGATAGTTGTTTGATCATTTATCAGAAATATTTTAATGCCAAGAAATATCCAGGCTTAATAATGACACTACAGTTTAAGTCATGAATGGTATGATGATGTCTTAAGATACTTGATCTCTTGACACATACAAACCATGCCTTTTAGGTGAGATGACTAAAACCTCGCATTCTGGTAAACATAATGTATACTGATTGTTGAATATCATACATTGTGATGTATCGTATGTCAGCATGTGGTGAATTTTATTATTTCATGAACTTCGTATGTGGACTTAGATGAATATGTGTATTCACTAATGAAACATGAGTCTGAAATAATTTGATATGATCAAAAGGGATTTCAGAGTAAAGATGGATAATAAATTAACAAGAAAGACAAGTCTCTACGATTTGATCAAAGTGACAGATTTTTTTGAATTAGTCTTGGGCATAAAGACTTGTGTGAAAGTTGTTCCACAAATTGCAATGTCTTGATACACTTCAATATGATTGACGTGCCTGAACATTGTGATCATATTCTATCGAAAAGTGTATGGTCTAAGTTATCTCTTACCAAGTTACGTTATTATTGTTTAGAGTTATTAATTTAATATGCAAACACTCACTTCAGCATAGGGAACCATCTGAGTTCGTGGAAACCAACACTATATATGTCATGGTGTGTTGTGGTTTCTAGGAAGCTTGATTTATGTAAGATAAATTATCTTTGTAGTGTATCCTTAGACAACTATGGATGCATCTTCCACAACTAGAACCAAAAGGAGCAAAACTTGTATTGCTATGTTTGGTGTTTGTCAAGAATTGTTCTTGATAAATGTGGTAATGGAAGAAAAGTGAAAGTTCAACCAAGGTAATTGACCTTGCCTCCAAATGTCAGAGTAGTGCAACGGAATATGTTCTGGAAGCAAAGCTCTACAATAAGAGGAGAAACTAATGATAATGATCATGATCTTCTGATGGGAGCTTTTACTGAGAAAGGTAGGATTCAAGAATATATATTTGCCCCTGGTGAAAAATGATATTCATGATTCACTTGTCATGTTAATGGAACAAGACATTCCTATGAACTACAAAGAAGCGATGGTGGACCTAAGTACGAGATATGACTATGAGTCATGAAATCCTATGTTGAGTTACATTTAAGATTGCTTGAATCTTATCAAGTAAGGAGGTTACTTGATATTCACAATAACTTCAGAGTTATGAGGAATAAATGTGAACATCAAAGGGACGTCAAGATTGGTTTGTCACAAAGATTGTTTCTGATAAATTCAATGGGTTGACTACAATGTGTAGCAATGCTTGAGTCAAAGGGATATTCACTACGATTGATCCAGGATTGTTATCAATACCGTGACTTCCTCAAATCCTGTATTTGAAGAAGTGTTGTAATTGGTACAACAAGAAGGTTTTGGAAAAACATATGGATACTAGTGTCTCGTAAACTGAATTCTCATTTTGATGGATGATCAAAGGATTTTGGACTTAACCAAAATATCGAGGAAACATGCATTTGCATGAAACTGAGTGGGAGCTGAATAGTTTCCTAAACTTGATATATGTAGACGACATATTTTGAGTGGGAGCTATGGGAGTATTATCCTAGACTTATATGTAAATGACATATTTGAGTAGGAGCCATGTGGTTAGTATCCTGAACTTAATATGTGTCTGACATATCTAAGTGGGAGCCATGTGGATGTTATCCTTGTCTTATATGTGGCCGACATATTTGAGTGGGAGCAATATGAGTGTTATCCTATAACTTAATATGTGCATGACATATTTGAGTGGGAGCATGATAACATTCTCATATATGGATAACATATTATGAATGGTGCAGTTGGTGTTAATGATTATTTGAATCTTTCATAAATGAAGATGAATAAGTATTAAGCATTGAAGATCTATTAAGATAGATATGTGTTTAATAACATTGAGTCGTAATACTTTCCTGGATAAGATTCTGAAGGAGTTCAGAATGGAACAAGTCAAGAAGTGGTCCTTACTTGTATATCCAAGAGAAGTGTTGAGTTAATCTCAGTACAAGAACAATGGTTAATGGTTAATGAACGAAATGGATGTGCTGGATCCTCTATGCCTTTGTCATAGGTTCTTTCATATAAAACCAGAGTTATGTACTCGACGTAATGTGACCCAAGTTCTTAGTAGTAAGAACATGTTGTGATATGATTTATGAGTAAATCATTGAACAAAGAGTTAAGTTTATCCTTCAGTGTCTGAAGAGAACTGAGGATACATCTCAAATTTGTAAAGGATAGTGGACTTGACCATAAATGTTATGCTGGTTCAAGTTTTGACACTAACCTAGAAAATTGAGATATCATACTAATGAATGCCTAAGTTGAAAGAAACATGGTTAGACATCAAAGTTGCATACAATGCACTAAGGATTGAATCTACATTGATGTGGCTTCTTTAGAAGTAGCAGGAGTCATATTATGGCTTAAGAAGTTCGACTTCTGATTGAGTGAGTTTCAAGTGTGCATGACTATGGGAAAGTCCGCGTGACCCACCGGATGTCATTGCTATGACATAGCAAACGAAGTCTCACTTCACCGCCAAATATATATACCTCATCATTATAGTGGATAATGAAGGAATGTCAAATTAGGTGACATTATGATTTGCAAAAGGACATACGGTTCTGAATGGTACCCAGACCGTTGATACAACCTCTTCCACGGGCAAGCATGATCAATAAGGAGTTATGATCCAGAGAAAATGCAACTAGATTATTTGTACTCTAGTGCAAGTGGGAGACTGTTGGGAATGTGCCCTAGAGGCAAATAAAATATGTTTTATCGAGCATATTCCATTAGTTCATAATACGTTTGATACTATGCTAGAACTGTATTAAGCGGAAACATTAATACAGGTGTGGTATACAAACAACCAGGTCCCTAGTTAACCCTAGTATACTAGTCCATTGGGCGATTGATGATCAAGGTTTCCAGATCATGAGACAATGGCGTCTGTTGACAATGGAGTCGTATCATTGGATAATGATATGATGGACATACACCCACCAGAAGTGTTGCGATGTGATCAAGTCACATAGTTCGACATTGCGATAACTATAACGTAGTGACCAGATCCTTAGACCGTAATGATCATACGTAATTACTGTCTATTAGGATGCCTTGATTTGCTACCCACCGCCTGACTGAAATATGCTGGCCATAAAGGAGTACTTCAGGTATTCCGAATAGATATGTTAATGAGTATGAAAATAGATCAAAGCGGGATTTGTCCATCCGTGTGACGGATAGGAACTCTGGGCCCACTCGGTGATATTGCATCATAAAGTTTGCAAACGTGTGACTAGGTCAAGGAATTGTAATGTCACGGGAACGAGTAAACTTGTTTGTTGAGAATGAGGACGAACTAGGTATATTGGATACCGATGATCAAACCTCGGACAAGCAAAGTACCATAGGACAAAGGGAACAGGCACACGGTTAACGGATACAACAACGATTGAAGTTCATTCGATGGAAGCGCTGGGGCTATCAAGGATTGTAACCAGGTCCAATTGATTAGTCATTGATCAATGAGAATTGTCTCGATCATGTCTGCTGTTTCCCGGACCGTAGGGAGTTACACTTAAGGGTACTCGACGCAGTAAGGGTTGATTCGGGATCACCGGAGAAATTGGAGAGAACACCGGAATTGTTCCGATAAAGGCCGGAAGTTGTTCTGGGTATTTTGGAAGGTTCAAAATATATTTAATAACGTTTAATATATGTTTTATTATTTAATTATCTGAATTAAATATTAAAATGTATTTAAATATAATTAAAATGAATTAAAAGGCATATGGGCCTCATAGGGCCCATTAGGGGGAGAGGAAGTCCTCCCCCATGGGCCATGGCGCCATGAGGGGGCCCACCCCCTTTAATTGGCGCGCCACCCCCCTCCCTTGGGATTAGTCCCACCCCGGAAGTGGAGGGGGGGTGGCACCCCTCCTTGGCCTATATAAGGAGGGGTAGAGGTTCCCTTTTATTCATCATATTTTTGAGACAAGTTTCTCATCTCTCTCTCCCTCCTTTCTCCTTCCTCGAGTGGACTCCCCTTGTTTGGAGTCTACACTTGGTTGGGGATTTCTCCACTATACGCACGCCGTCGTGCTGCTGGAATCGGGATCCGAATCCATCTTCTTTCCGCTGCTCTACTGGTTCGGAGCCTGGAGGGACGTCGGGTATACTGTATGTGTATAATCCCGCGAGGCACTACACTTGTGGTGCTACTTCATCGTCGTGGTCGTATCGCGAGGTCTTCATCAGCAACGTTCCGACGGGGACGTAATCCCATCATCGGTCCACAAGGATCGGGTGGCTACAGGAGTCATCGTGGATCTGCGCGGCATCGGGGATTGCCGGTACGACTACACCAACCACGTTCATGCGGGAACATTTCCCGCTTAACGGACTACATACTGGTATCTGATCTATTTCTGTCCGTTACTTGCATCGCCATAGCATAGGCCTTGGGTATGGGTCTCGTAGGTTATGAAAAATTTGTGTTTTCTGCCCCGAACCCCAACACGGTGGACAGCTTAAACAATATGTTGTGTTCACCGGACATATTGACCTTATCCCGGATTGTTCTGAAACCTATTTAGATGGATCTGGAACATTCGTTAGAGGTCCTGGAAGTTCTTGGAAGTGCTCCAGAAGTGTCCGGAATGTCCCGAAACTGTCCCGGTAGGTCCCGGAAGGTCCTGGAAGCTTCTAGAAGGTCATGGAAGGTTCTGGAAGGTTTCGGGCAGTACCACCCACTGCCCTGCGCCCCTGGCCTTGGGGGGCAAGCCACCTAGGCTGCTCTGGCCGGCCAGGTGGTGGGGGCGCACCAAAGGGGGGGGGGAATCCTCCTCCAGGTGGGATTACCAATTCCCATTATGGAAGGTTTCCGGTGGGAAGGTGTGGGAAGGTTTGGAAGGCTTGGGAGTCCAAGTTGGACTCCCAAACCCTCTTGGCCAGCGCCCTAGGTCCCTTGGCCACCTATATAAGGTGAGCCAAGGGGGGGGAGGAGACACACAAGCCCCTGCGCCCCCACTTGCCCTAGTTGCTAGTTGCTCCACTTTTAGACCCCGGTTTAGATTCTAATCTAGATCGGAACTCGCTAGGGTTTTCTCTCTCTAGTTTTCTCAGAGGCGTTCTTCTCTGGACGGCGGAGCGCTGCCGGATTACTATGCCGGACGTGTGGATACCGGTGGAGAGATCATAGCTTTGATCTTGCTTCGAGGATCATCTTCTTCTCGGAGATCTGTTTGAGGGACTGTTCGTGGGAGATCTGCTTCGACTACTTCCACTACGTCCACACCGCTTCACCAACTCTTCTTCCGCTGCAACCATTGGTGAGCAAAGGCCTAAACCTTGTATGTTATCTATCTTGGATGATCTTGGGATCTCGTTACGTAGGCACAATTTTTTTTGAATTCTACTACGTTTCCCAACAGGTTTGTGGTGGCCGGAATCGGCGACGGCGAGCAGCAGGGCTGCAGAAGGGAACGGCGACGATGCGCTTCGACGGTTGGGTCCCGACTCGAATCCTCTAGCGTGAAGACGAAGATGACGACGACGCGGTGAATGGACAAGGTGGCAGGGCTCGTGGATGTCAGTGGCCACGCGTGGGCGCGGCCATGGCGACGGCGGCGCTCGGGAGAAACGCGACGATGATGTCGAGACATGGTGGGAGGATCTCGATCTAGGGTTTGTCCAAGGGGTGCGCTTAGGCGTATTTAACCATGATGACGAACGATGCGTCGTGGTGGCGGTCATCCAGCGGCTCCATCGCCGTCGGTGTGCTCTGCCGTGCCGACACGGCGACGGGGATGAACAGCGCGGGAGGGGGAGGGGAGTTGGGCTGGTGGGCTGGCTGGGTGGACTGGGCCAGTGCACTGTGCACTTGCTGCACCAGGCCAGTGGGCCTCTTTCACTTTATTATTTTCGGTTTTTCTTTTCCCTTTTTCCTTTCTGTTTGTATTTTTTTAGATAGTTTTGATTTTATAATTGGTGAAACTTGCACTAATATTACTGTCACACTTTATTAGGTTGCCGCAAAAAGTTTGGGCCCTTTATAAATCATTTGATTTTTGCTTAAACAACAATTGATTAAAATTGGATATCTTAGCTACTGTTTGGTTTGTTTAATATATTTAAATATTATAATAAATATCTATTGTCATAGTATCTTGGTCTACTGACTTTTATGCATTTAATGAAATCGATTGCACAATTTTTGGTTAAGGTTTATTTTTCACTTTGTTTTTAATTCCGTCAAAAGAGGAATTTGAATCATAGATGATTAAGACAAGTTTAGGCAAAGTGACTTATCATTAGCACAAGGAATTATTGTAGCATGACACTGGAGGTGTTACATAGGGACAATACATCGATGGAGTTGGAATTGAGACCCACTACATAAGTGGCCCGTGGTGTCAACTCATTCAATATGATCAAAGATCCTGTGAATTAGAATTGGTGAGACAAGCTATTGGGCAGTTGAGAAAAGAATATATATTTTATTAAGACTCGCTCTGTTATGATGCAGTTCACTCCTAGTCTGTATGGCAAGCTAATTTTCATCTTAATGTGTTCTAAGTGTGTGGGTTGACAGAAATATTGTCCTACAGTACATCTTGGAAGAACACACATATATGAGATGGAATGTTAAACATCGCAGTGTATGAGACTTGGGTGCACTTTAATAAACTCATGAAGAGGTCATGAAGTACGACGTATGTGCTCCTACGGAAGTTTTTAAATGATCTAGTGTCGGTCAATGCTTTAACGTGAAGCTTGTTTGCACAAAACTTGTACTTCAAAATGTACTCTGTTGTTCAAGTGAAATGAGCGTAGCATGGAGTCCTAGAGAGAAATTCAACTTAATAGTCTCCACTGAAATACCGATATATAAACTATGTTTTGGAACTATAGGCAAATTTCATGTGCCTTTGGGATTTTGTGGGGCATTGTTGGAATTATTGGGCCCAGCCCACTTAATAATCCTTAGTAAATCTTTGAGGCCCATATTGCACATTCATGCAGGACAAATGGGTGTGAATAGTTTAGTCTCACCTTGCTTGTAAAATTTGTATGAGACCAACTTATAAGGAGAGTTGTTACACACATCACTAAGATCTTTAGAAGAGAATACTTACAAGTACACTCCACCGCCGCCGCCCGCCCCGCTACACATCTCATTGCACGCACACATGTCGTGTTTCGTAAGCAAGCCGAGTCGGGTCAAGGCCTATGCCACATGTGCGTATATTCTTAATCTTTTTCACATACGAAAATAAGCTAAAATATTTTTGTCTATCTGGAGAGATGTATCTGACGCCATTATTCTGATTGATTGTGTGGTTTACTCTTTTAAATTGCTGGTTATTTCTCTTCCACGATTGAGGGGTATTTTATTGCTTGCCTAAAAGAGGTCACTCCTCCCAGACGAGACATGTCTCATCTTCTGCATGTTCGTTCAACGCACTGCGTCACATATTGTTTTTCCATCTCGCTTGTTTGCATGCACCGAGAAAAGAGACAACAAACTTTCGAAATCTCGCCTCTTATGATTCGGTACGGGTGAGGGGTGATAACGTTTTTGAGGAGCGCTTCTGTGCGGTTGCTAGATCTTCATCGTGGCTGCTAGCAAAGACGACCTCTTTCCTAACGATGATTTTTTTCCTTGACGTGGACCATCATCCCCAATACATGAAGAATGGCGCGTCGGCTGCATCCTTTTCCGCTGCGTGCAAGATTGTATAAGGAGATAAATGAAAGATGTTAAAAGTGAAATGATATGGTGTACACCATGGTTCATAATGTTAAAAAGAAGAAAAAAACTAAAAACGTGGTTTGGAGAGATTGTTTCTAGATGGAACATGGGCCTAGCCACCCCTTGATTAATTCCATGCATGCCTGCCGAACACTACCCGCATACTGAATGTAGGTCGACCGCAGAAGAAAGCAATCAGTTGGTTCGGTTAATTACTATACTCCACTATATACACAGAACACCGATAATGACATCTTTCTCGATCACGACTTGCACTACCTCCACATGAATGTTGTGCTATATGCATGTGCCGCTACATTCTACGGAGCATACAAATACCCAAAAATTCGCTGGTCATGACTGAGAATTTGCCACGTCGAATGTATATATGCACTCAACTCAACCAGCTAGATCATTCATGCATGGACAAGTCGTAGCACTCCATAATCCATATGAGATACTACTCCATATGATATGATTTAATATACATGATTCAAGGAATAGGAGCCATGCAGGAACCACATCGATCAATCACTGATGGATCATGGGATGATGAATGCGCAGAATGCAATGCAGATTGGCATTTATATAAATTTAGGCGTTTATACTCTATTTGTATCATGCTATGTTTGGGTGCATGGCCCATGAGCTTCGGTTGCCCACAGACGAAAAAGCCATTCCTACTTGAGCTAGCGAGTTTGCGATCGATGAAGTCCTTCGGAAAGAGCCAAACGGAATTATTATTGATCAGTGTATGATTCATTAATTGTTAGCTGGCTTTGGATGGACCCTTGTCCAAGAACATGCATAACCTCTAGTAGGTGTGAGTCACTCGCCCGCAATATGTGTATCGATGTATGCCTCGTTTGTTCGTTGCAAACCAACACGGCAAAGGCGCCAATGCTATTTAAGTGTTTCGATCACAAGAAAAGCTATATGTTTATTTTGTAGATGAAAACTAAATGCCTCAAATGATGGGAAAATGATCTCCTTCATCCGGTGGACCATGCGCGTTGCGTCGACCGCATTCACAATCGTTCGATCTGCTTGATAGATAACTTAGAACGCCACGAGTGGGGCAGTTTGCAACTGGATCCTCAACAAAGAACCCGTTGCAATGGTTATATGGCAGCCGTCTGATTCGATTTGTTGGAAAAGAAAACACTTCATATGCTTTGTTATATAGTAGTTGTTGCATTGGCTTGAGCGCAACAAGTCTTTTGTTCCAAAGGTTGACTCTAGACACACGTTTTGCACAAGCTAGTTTGCATATGGGTCACGCTTGGCTTGATTTTATTAAAAGAAAAAATTTCGCAGGCTTTGCAACAAGACTCATGTTGTAAAGGCTGATGTGTTACGATTGGTCGATTTGATTTAATCGAACGGTTCAGAACACGGCAGATCTTTTCTAATCTACGATCGATTGACGTGTAGCATTGGCCTAAATGATGTACTCCTTGCCCTAAAAAAATGATCTTGTTATTTGGCCTCCATTGATTATTATTTTTGGATATATATTTTTGCATGCTTTTTTCTGTGTGAGTTGATTTTTCGGTGTTAAACGGAGAAGAGAAAGCATGCATCATAGGAATACAAAAGGATAATATTGTCTTAAGGTATACGGAAAAAGTATACTCCCTCTTTTCGGGTTTGTCAGAAGCGGACATATTTTTTAAATAATTGATCATTAGTCTAACCAATTAAAAACACTTCTCCGGTGATTGGAGAGTACTTTCAAGTACTCCTGCTAGAATTATTTCTATCCGTTGATCAAGCACAACTAAATCAAAAACATTAATATTTGTAACTAGTAAATCATTGTTTCCAGTACTTTCTTTAGTATTCCCTAGTACTTCTATTATTTCCACCATTATATTGATTGATTCAATGGCTTCTAAAATCTCCAACCATGTTAAAAGTGCATATGTCACAAAAATTATATGGATGGGTTCACATTGAAAAGAGTTCATAGTGGCACAATTTATATGTGATATGACATATTTTAAATAATTAAATTAATAATTTTTATCTTAAAATATGTGTGTATCTTATAAACATAGACCAAGGAGCGTTTCTAGACATTCAATAGTTTGCCTTCCTAGTGGAAGTTGGGTCCACATTCAATGATCAATGAACATTGTATCAAAAGACCATTGTGTTATAGCCATCCATGTAATCTGTACCTTTTTTCTTAATGTTCCACCTTGCCTTGTTATTAAGGGTGTGTACAATAATGCTATATTAGAAGTGGAGGAGAGAGAAATGGAAAAGGTTTTAATTCTCATAATTATGAAATAACCTCTTAACAAAAAATATATCTCATTACATATTTAGGCATATCTGAATTGAAGATAAGACGAAAAGATAACTCATTCTGAATCATATCTTTGTTGGCATCTCTAAATTATATGGTATGCTTAATATAAAACTAACTTAGCAATTATTCTACATGCTTTAAGACATACCATAAGCAAATACTTACGTGTCATGATAATTAAAGAGCAGACACTTCAGATGATATATGTATTTTCATCTCATTTAGATCCCTGGCTCTCATCACCTTTCTCCGTTGTGCTTCCATTTGGGTGCCACTAATAAAATATGGCTATGCAAGGAAAAGGTAGAACATAGAGACTTCGAATGAGTAGCTTGAAGTTCTTCACGACTTAGAGAGTTTGGTCAGCTCTTCTTTGGCACTCTTGTAGCCAAGATCAAGGTGCTCAAAATCATATTTATGTTTAATATGAGAAACTTCAATCTCTTGTTTTGAAGTCCTCAAATATCTAAAAAACTGATGAACCAAAACAATTTTACGTTCAAGTTTTTCATTTTTCTCTTGCTTTTCATGAGGTAAATCATTATCCGAGAATGCTTTCACAGGAAGGAAACACGACACTTAACTCCTTGTCCGAGATCACCTACAGGTGCCAGTACCAACCATTGGCACTCCACTTCCATGGCTCATCTGCCAACATGGCCACGGTGACGCCCTCGGACTGTATAGAGATGATGGAGGCATTGGATTCGGGTTGGATGGCCATTGTCGTCTCCTCCAAGCCCACAATGGCATAGAACTGATAGCCCGGGACCCCTTGATTGAAGAATTTTAGGGCCGAAGCTGGGGAGAGCTCAATGCAGTTGACCGTCAGGTGCCCTTCTAGTGACATATCAAGAAGAAAGAGGAGGGGCCTTGCATTGTGACTGGAAATGATCAGGGCGGTGGAAGGTGAAACAAGTCAAAGACGACGGGCCACGTTGGCCAGAACCAGAGACCACATGAGAGAAACCTTGACGAGGCGGTGGAGGGGGAAGGATGCCATCTATAGATCTGGAGCCCCACAGAGCATCACGGGGCCCGAACTTCTCATGTTTGTTAGGGTGAGAGGATTTGTTGAACTGGGAGAGAGAATAGTCACTCTACTTGGGGTGCCTGGATCCATCTCCGTGACGAGGGAAACCAGATCCGCCAGCGCCTCCACCACTATCGCACTGGCATGTTGAGAGGGTGGTAGAACAAGGGCATGAGGACGAGGCAGAGCAAATGAATCAGCCACCTCTCACGGATTGAAAACCCTTGGGTCATGCAACGGAATCCTAGGACGGAGATCTAGAGTCCCAAGCGAAGCGAAAGGAGTCCTTCGTTAGTCAGCGGCCATCCATGCTGCCTGGGCCTAGCGGCCATGAGCTTCTTGCTCGCGCTCCAACTTCTCCTGCAGAGATGCATCCAGAGCAACAGAGTCGTCGTCATCATCCATCTCCTCCAGGCAGCGGCCGACGCTTGTCATTGGAGGTTTTCTTTCCAAAAGAACCACATAAGGAGGAGGAAATGGATATGACAACAACAAAGGAGCGAGGGAGGGACCGGAGTGCGGTGGGGGCGGTGAGAGGTGGATCTAGATATGAGAATATCATGAGGGGTGGAAGGGAACCCTAGAGAGGGGTTGAGGCAACCTTTAATAACCCACAGGAGACCGTTGGGGGTGTAAAGTTTGGGCCCAAGGCCCGCAGGGGAGGTGGGTCGTTCAAGAAACATGATCGAGAGAGAGGGTTGAAGTAGGCTGGGGGCCAGCCGGCCCATCAACGATAATTGAGCGAGCCCGAGAGCGGGTTAATTAGGGTGTCGTCGTTTGGCAACGGCATATGCCATGGGGATGGCTAAAGAGGGGGACAAACCGAGGTTGGTGTCGATGGTGCCGGAATAGAGAGTGGGAAAAAACACAGTGAGACACCGCGATGTACCCAGGTTCGGGGATCTCCGTAGAGATAACACCCCTAGTCCTGCCGAGCTAGCTATAAGAAATAACTATGGCTACAATGAATGCTCCTTGAGTTGTATGAGAGGAAGGAGAAGAGGGCTCTAAGCACAACTCCCTCCCTGCTCTCTCTCTCTGGTGGGTGAAGTTGCAATAAGTGCTCCGTCGTCCCTCATGTAGGAGGGGTACCCGGGGCTCTTATAGGCCGAGGCCGAGGTACAAAGGTAAATATACAAAGGGGAGGACCTAGTGGCCAGACTCAGACGAGCTGGGGGCCTCACATCATGTGCTCCCGGATGATTCGGTGTAGACTTCCGGCTCTCCATGCCGCTAACTCGTAGGTCTTGCGCAGTGTATAGTGGAGCTAGGAGCTTGGTCCTGTCGGCCTGTCCGCGTGATCGGTGCTGGAGGAGACCACACGGCTCTGACAACCCGGATCTCCTGGGATTGTGCATTGATGATCTTGTACCAGGTGTCCGACCTGGGATTCAGCTCGGATGTTTCCTTGTCCTCTTCGACCGAATGAACCTAGGTGAGGCCGATGCACTCTCTTGGGGCAATAGGCCTCCGACCTAATTAGTTCGGCCCCCTGATTGCTTGGTATTGATTAGCTCGGCCTTGATCAGATCGGCGACCATCAGGTCGGTGATCTTTGCCTTGACGAAATGTTTCTCTTGGGTGACCCTACCCGGGCGTCATTCCCACGACAGTAGCCTCTGAAGCTGCCGAGGTCCCGTCGAACTAAGCGACAGCGCGGTCTGCACAGGTTCCTCCCATACTTCTATTGAATCTTGAATCTGCTTTGTTCTTCTGACCGGTTGCTCTCAATTGGTCGATTGCTTGCAGTCTATTGATTGCTCTTGTTCAGCTCGGATACTTCTCAACCGACCGATTGCAACTCCCGCTCGACCGATTGCTCTTGTAATGCTTGCCGATTGGTTCTTCCCCTCAGCCAATCTGGCCAACGGTTAATTTGACCAGAATGTTGGCCGAAAACTTGCCGCTTCGAATTCGTCGTGGAATGCAAAACGACGTGCTACTATGGACGTGGCATAACTGCCACCTCGAGCCACGCGCGCACATCCCATTCCATCCGCCGGATCCTCTGTGCTCCGATCTGATGTTGCACTGGAGATACACACGGCCACACACTTAGTGCACCAGATCCCACTATCATCCCGCAGCCCTTTAAATAGCCCAGGGGGTGCGGATATGGCTCGCACCGCCCCTTTCTCTTCTTCCTCGAGCTCTTCTCCTCTGCCTCCGCCGTCGCGACGTCGTGCGCTCCACTGCCGCCGAAGCTGAGAACTTCCCCGACGACCACCTCGCCGCTGCTCGCCGCCGCCAACGCCGCCAACATGCTCTGTCGCCATTGGTGGACGCGGCTCTCGGTTCCCGCCGCCGCCTCCGTCTCCATCATCCTCCTCAAGCTCTTCCTCGCCCGCCACGGATTTCGACGCCTCCATGGGGGACGACGGCGCCGCCTCCTGCCAGAAAGGAGCATGGAAGGGCTCCAATGTAACCGAAATGAAGATTGCTCTTCTCCGCCGCGCGCGCAAGATCCCGGCAGACCTCGACTTCCGCGTCCCCGGGCCTGAGCTAGCGCCCACTCCCAAGGCCGGCGAGCGTGTGGTCTTCCTCACCCACTTTGACCGCGGGCTCGGGCTCCCGATGAGCAATTTTTTCCGCGAGTTCCTCGACTTCTTCGGCCCGCAGCCGCACCACCTCGGCGCCAACGCCGTCATGCTGCTCTCAGCCTTTGTTACGCTGTGCGAGGGCTTTCCCGGAGTGTGGCCCACAGTCGGATTGTGGTCTCGGCCCTTATTTCTCCACAACTTCCGAGTGGGAACCGGGGTGTTCACCGTGGATCCAAAAACCGTGGATCTATGTTTGCAAGGCTGGATTATACCCTCATCCCCAGCCACCGCAGTCCATCAAAGACTGGTAGATGGGGTTCTTTTACGTCTCCTTGCCGGAAGGAAAGGATCTGTTCAACTTGTCGGCGTTTTCTCTGCCGCCCCCGACCCAGCACAACTGGTCTGAGAAGCCAGGGGAGGGAGACACCGATCTGGACCGCCAAATGGCTCGGATCGTTGAGCTGATGGCTGGGGGACTGCGCGCCGCCGACGTGGTGGCTACTTGGATCTGCCGCCAAGTGCTCCCCCTGCAGCGCCGATGCCACCGAATGTGTGACATAAGCAAGAGGTTCGATGTAACAGCCCAGATTTCACAAAATTAAAAAAATTGTTTTTGGTTTGAATTGTTTGATCGTCTGATTTGTTTGTGGTGTTTGCATCCCGATTTATCGATCGGCGATTATTTTTCCCCCTCTTATCTCGTACCGGACGGAGACCGACCCTTGCCACCCTGACACTCGACATTTGCGACACCGGGTTTCGCCCGATCACCGTCGCGAAAATCGCACGAGACCAGCCGCAGCCAACGGAACGAAAAACCTCGTTTAATAATTAAACGGGATATTTTTATAGCGCGCCGGAAAGTGTTCTCGGAACGGTTCCAACGCTAGGTGAACACCGCCGGCCTGGGCTTTGGCCCAGCAAGGTGAGACCCTTTTTTTTCCTTTTTTTATTGTGTTGCGAGTTGGGCTTGGCTCAGTAGGCCTCTATTTTTTTGTTAGATTTAGGCAGATTGTATGGTTTTATTGCGGTGCCCGTATCTTTTAGCTCGTAGCTCGGATCGCGACGCTTAAAATATGAAACTTGCTTACTTTTTCGTGTAGTTTAGTAACATGTGCTTTGTTGCCATGTTTGACTTTGTTTACATGCTGTTTACCTGCTATTTACACTGCCTTCCACTGTAAATTATAACTGCCATAACTTTTTAACCGTTGCTCTGTTTAAAATGTTTCTTATATGTAATTTGACTAGAATTGCGTGTAGGTTGTGTTTATGTTGTTCTTGCTTGCTAATTAAAAATATTAAAATATTGTTTAGGGAAAAACAGTACCAAATTCAATAAATATCGTGGGGTGCGCAATAGTTTGCCATCTATAGGTTTTACCCCCACTTAAATTGACTAGCATAGATAGTTTACTTTGTGCTTCACCTCTTGCCATGTTTGAGTGCTATGCCATGCTTGAGTGAGATGCCATGTTAATAACCTTTGCTCACCTTGTATAGCTAAACAACTTGAACCTTTCTAAATGTGCGGTATCGTCGTGTGTGACGAGTACTCCACTTAACCTGTTAGTAACCGCTCTCGGCGGTAGGTGCGATGTCTCCTGTTGCCTTCTTGTTGGTGCTTGGTCGTGTTTCCCCCGTAATAATAGATGCTTGCTCGTTGATTGATTTTCAGTGTTTACCATCTTGTGTGCTTCCGCGGGTACCTTCAGAGACGTTGCGAGCTTGCGATCAACTACACCTTCGGAACCCAACTTATCAACAGGCAAGGACTATGCATTACTTATGATCCATTCTATTTCAACCAGCGGTTTGCATGCTAGTCTAGGATAGGTTCGATGTTTGCTCCTACCACATGATTACAGCCTCTTTCAAACCGATACAGCCATGTCCTCTCCCAGCAAACCATGTACTGCTATGTTACTATTGCTCGTTGCTCAGCCCATGCTTAGTATGCATGCTTAGGATGCTACGATGTTACCCTGTTACTCCTTGGTTTGGGCTATCACATTATTATATTGTTGTTGATGATACGATTATTAAAAAAGTTGACTATATTCGACGAAGGATGGAAGGTCTAGGCTATCCCGCCCCGACGCTTTGTTCCATTCGAGTCACCTAGGATCCGAGTTCCGAGTATTGGTTTTAAGACTGAGCGTGCCTAACCGCGTGTGGGATTTTATGGGGTCCCCTTTTCTTACCTACCTAGCTTCAAACATTTCAAGTGGTGGCCCAAGCTGGTTTACCATTTGAAACCGTGTGTGTGCTGGTCGGCCGCCAGTTGTTTACAAACCAACCCGGACCAATGAGGACATAGTTCCCTTGCTGGCCCACCTTGTCCGGCTGAGGACCCGGTTTCCCATGTGTGATTAACCGGCTATCCAAACCTGCGACAGACGGTTGAGACCAGATCGAGAGCGCGGCCGGCTCCTGAGATGGATGTTGACTCACCGGGGGCCACCCGGATTTGTTCGTTGTTAGCTAGCGGGACTTGTCGTTTCGGATCTCTTGGAACTAAATCATAAAATGGTTGCCTGTGATGGGTAGCAACTAAGAGAGATGGGCGTGCGTGCGGAGCCTTGTAATGGGAAGTTGGTACACCCCTAAAAGGTTAAATCTTTTCGAGAAGCCGTGTCCACGGTTATGGACGACTTGAGACCTACTCCTTGTTCATAGACAATAACAACTGAGATAATCTTAATATAACTTGATCAACGTGTGTTAGTGCCTTGACTGCTTCTTCTTCGTCGGGATGCGAAGAGGAGGACAAGGATAGGATAGATGTTATGTTTGCGTAAGTAGTTGATAGCAAGACTTGTTGGAGGCAATTCCACATCGAATGCTTGGCTTCTTACCTTACTCTCTAGATCGTTAGCCACTTCATAAATGCTCGTACGGCAGCAACCTCACCACTTACCCCATCCTTACCGTAAACTACTAGTTGTCCTACAATGACGAGTGATGAAGTCCTTGCTGGGTTAGACCACTACAGTTGGATGTTGAGTACCTCCGTACTCATGATACTACCCCCAAACTCTTTTCAGGGTTCTTGATCGACAACAGGTATGGTGATCGACGTTTCACGTGGAGACTCAACGACGACTAGTTAGGAGGATCCCGGCGGAGGGCCTGGACCCGTGTTGTTATGGTGTCGATGTTTTTCTCTTTTCCACTAGGCATTTGATTTTAGTCTGTACTCAGACATGTACCTTCTGCTGATGTATTGTATTTAAGGCAGTTGTATGCCGATTGTATGAGATGTTGTATCCTTGTATCTGTAATGTTGTGATATCATGTTGGAAATCCGGGGCATATGGCTATGTCATATGTCGCGGTGGGACCGATATGTGCTTCGTCCCCGGATCTGGATGGAAACATCTAGATCTGGAACAGTACCGCATATCAGGCCTTACAACTTGGTATCAGAGCGTTACCGACCGTAGGATCCCTTTTCTGGCCGAAGTCGAGTCTAGACAAAAACTATTTTGTAGTTACTAAGTTAGTTATCGGAGAGTAGGATTCTTTTTACTTCTTACCTTTGCTCTGGTCAAGAAACGTGTCGTAAGTGTTTTATTCTCGCCTTATCCCCTTTCAAACTTTAGGATCTCGAGTGTGTGGAGTATCGGAACCGTTACAATGCCTTGCTTGCAGCGTATTGTCTCTATTTTGATCTCAGGTTGGGAATTCCTGTAGTACCTTCAGCTTCTCCGGTTTCGGATATCATCTGGGTCGTCCTTTGCCTTCCCTCCTTTTTCCCAGTGTTTTCACGACTTGCGTCGAAAAGCACTATCCCTTTGACCAGGTTTGATTGTCGTTCTTCCTCTTGACACCTGATGGTTTCGTTTTTTGACGTCGCCATCTCCCTGCGGAAAGTTTTCTCGATGGAGTTCGTCGTTCGACATGGAGCAGAGTCCCTTGTTGGTGGTGTTGAAGATTGTCGACTCTCTTTTCTCTCCCCCCTCTCCCCCGGATCAGCCTGGATCTCGGGACGAGATCCCTTGTTGGTGGTGTTGTATTGTAACAGCCCAGATTTCACAAAATAAAAAAAAAATTGTTTTCGGTGTGAATTGTTTGATCGTCTGATTTGTTTGCGGTGTTTGCATCCCGATTTATCGATCGGCGATTATTTTTCCCCCTCTTATCTCGTACCGGACGGAGACCGACCCTTTCCACCCTGACACTCGACATTTGCGACACTGGGTTTCGCCCGATCACCGCCGCGAAAATCGCACGAGACCAGTCGCAGCCAACGGAACGAAAAACCCCGTTTAATAATTAAACGGGATATTTTTATAGCGCGCCGGAAAGTGTTCTTGGAACGGTTCCAGCGCTAGGTGAACACCGCCGGCCTGGGCTTTGGCCCAGCAAGGTGAGACCCTTTTTTTCTTTTTTTTATTGTGCTGCGAGTTAGGCTTGGCCCAGTAGGCCTTTATTTTTTTCGTTAGATTAAGGCAGATTGTATTGTTTTATTGCGGTGCCCGTATCTTTTAGCTCGTAGCTCGGATCGCGACGCTTAAAATATGAAACTTGCTTAGGTTTTCGTGTAGTTTAATAAAATGTGCTTTGTTGCCATGTTTGACTTTGTTTACATGATGTTTACCTGCTATTTACGCTGCCTTCCACTGTAAATTATAACTGTCATAACTTTTTAACCGTTGCTCTGTTTAAAATGTTTCTTATATGTAACTTGACTAGAATTGCGTGTAGGTTGTGTTTATGCTGTTCTTGCTTGATAATTAAAAATATTAAAATATTTCTTAGGGAAAAACAGTACCAAATTCAATAAATATCGTGGGGTCCGCAATAGTTTGCCATCTATAGGGTTTACCCCCACTTAAATTGACTAGCATAGATAGTTTACTTTGTGCTTCACCTCTTGCCATGTTTGAGTGCTATGCCATCCTTGAGTGAGATGCCATGTTAATAACCTTTTCTCACCTTGTGTAGCTAAACAACTTGAACCTTTCTAAATGTGCGGTATCGTCGTGTGTGACGAGTACTCCACTTAACCTGTTAGTAACCGCTCTCGACGGTAGGTACGATGTCTCCTGTTGCCTTTTTTTTGGTGCTTGCTCGTGTTTCCCCCGTGGTAATAGATGCTTGCTCGTTGATTGCTTTCTAGTGTTTACCGTCTTGTGTGCTTCCACGGTTACCTTCGGAGACGTTGCGAGCTTGCGATCAACTACACCTTAGGAACCCGACTTATCAACAGGCAAGGACTATGCATTACTTATGATCCATTCTATTTCAACTAGCGGTTTGCATGCTAGTATAGGATAGGTTCGATGTTTGCTCCTACCACATGATTACAACCTCTTTCAAACCGATACAGCCATGTCCTCTCCCAGCAAACCATGTACTGCTATGTTACTATTGCTCGTTGCTCAGCCCATGCTTAGTATGCATGCTTAGGATGCTACGATATTACCCTGTTACTCCTTGGTTTGGGCTATCACATTATTATATTGTTGTTGATGATATGATTATTAAAAATGTGACTATATTCGACGAAGGATGGAAGGTCTAGGCTATCTCGCCCTGACGCTTTGTTCCATTCGAGTCACCTAGGATCCGAGTTCCGGGTATTGATTTTAAGACTGAGCATGCCTAACCGCGTGTGGGATTTTATGGGGTCCCCTTTTCTTACCTACCTAGCTTCAAACATTTCTAGTGGTGGCCCAAGCTGATTTTTACCATTTGAAACCATGTGTGTGTTGGTCGGCCGCCAGTTGTTTACAAACCAACCCGGACCAGTGAGGACATAGTTCCCTTGCTGGCCCACCTTGTCCGGCTGAGGACCCGCTTTCCCATGTGTGATTAACCGGCTATCCAAACCTGCGACAGACGGTTGAGACCAGATCGAGAGAGAGGCCGGCTCCTGAGATGGATGTCGACTCACCGGGGGCCACCCGGATTTGTTCGTTGTTAGCTACAGGGATCTGTCGTTTCGGATCTCTTGGAACTAAATCATAAAATGGTTGCCTGTGATGGGTAGCAACTGAGAGAGATGGGCGTGCGTGCGAAGCCTTGTAATGGGCAGTTGGTACACCCATGCAGGGTTAAATCTTTTCGAGAAGCCGTGTCCACGGTTATGGACGACTTGAGACCTACTACTTGTTCATAGACAACAACAACTGAGATAATCTTAATATAACTTGATCAACGTGTGTGAGTGCCTTGACTGCTTCTTCTTCGTCGGGATGCGAAGAGGAGGACAAGGATAGGATAGGTGTTATGTTTGCGTAAGTAGTTGATAGCAAGACTTGTTGGAGGCGATTCCTCATCGAATGCTTGGCTTCTTACCTTACTCTCTAGATCGTTAGCCACTCCATAAATGCTAGTACGGCAGCAACCTCACCACTTACCCCATCCTTACCGTAAATTACTAGTTGTCCTAGAATGACGAGTGATGAAGTCCTTGCTGGGTCAGATGACCACTACAGTTGGATGCTGAGTACCTCTGTACTCATGCTACTACCCCCAAACTCTTTTCAGGATTCTTGATCGACAACAGGTATGGTGATCGACGTTTCACGTGGAGACTCAACGACGACTAGTTAGGAGGATCCCGGCGGAGGGCCTGGACCCGTGTGGTTATGGTGTCGATGTTTTTCTCTTTTCCACTAGGCATTTGATTGTAGTCTGTACTCAGACATGTACCTTCTGCTGATGTATTGTATTTAAGGCAGTTGTATGCCGATTGTATGAGATGTTGTATCCTTGTATCTGTAATGTTGTGATATCATGTTGGAAATCCGGGGCATATGGCTATGTCATATGTCGCGGTGGGACCGATATGTACTTCGTCCCCATATCTGGATGGAAACATCTAGATCTGGAACAGTACCGCATATCGGGCCTTACATTCGACCCCACTCAGATCTCCACATTTCGAGTGGATGAAGAAGAACTTGTCCGGCGACTGGATTTGCTGACGGATGCCGAAATAGTTGATCCTTTCGTGTTCGAAATGAAGGCGTACAGTCGGCACCGACCTCCCCCCGTGGTATGCTTCTGCTCCTACTCTTGCACTCATATTTCTCTGCTTCTTTGGTTGATTCTGACCGACTTCTCTTCACATGAATTTATTGGCTCCAGGTCTATGCACGATGGGCAGGCCCTTTCTACCTACCACCCTGACCACACAGACGAGGATGACGAGCATCTGGAGCTCGAGGGGGAGTCGGAGAGTGAGACCGAGGCCCGCACCGCCACCCTAGGACTTGGCTTCAATCAGTCGGGTGAGTCTGACTCCTCCATCAAACGCTTCATGGCAGAATGGAGTAGTAGTGACGCTGATGCTCCTGGTGACTACGGCGCAGATTACCGCCCGACTGCGCAGACGCTGGCTGAGGGAAACCGTCTGCGCACGGATGATGCCCCTGGCACTTCCAAGATTCCCAAGAAGAAGGGCAACAAGGGTCCGAGGCGCCAGGCTCCAGCTCCGACATCCCCTAAGCCATCCGGCCTTGTGCTAGCTCCTGCAGCTCTAAACATTGTTCCTCCCCGCTTTACCATGGCCAACTTTGCCGCTCAGCTGCCCCGAGATGCCAGGTATTTCTCTTCTCCTTATTGCTTTATCTGACTGTCCGATCTCTCTTTTTAACTTGCTCTTTGTCATGCAGGGCTGTCCGAGCTGTTGCTCCTGTGGTGCCCGAGGTTTCTCCGATGGTGCTCCTCGTCAGCTCTGCTACCTCCTCCATACCCGCACATCCCGCAAGAGAGCTGCCGCCGAGACCTGCAAGGGTGAGCGCACTAATAAGAAGAGAGTTGTCGTTGCTTCGAAGCAAGCGCAACCGACTGCTCCTCCTCCGACCTCCGCAACTGCTACAGATCCGATTCTGGCTCGCAATCAGCTACTCCCGCAGCAGCCGCCACTGCTTCTCCCATCTTGATCGACCAATATGGGATCGCGCACTCCGGTGTGCCGATTGTGAATTTGACTGGCGCAGATGCTGCTCTGCCCGGGGCTTCTCCAGCCTGGGCCGCTGTTCCTAAAGATACAGCTCCTGCAGCCATATTGGAGAGCACTGCTGCTGCGCACGCCAACCCGACTGCTCCTCCCGAAGGCCCTCAAGTGTCCTTCCCGATTGCCTCCCACGTCCCTGCTGGGACCAGTGCTGATGTGCCCCAATATTCCAGCGCTGTTGTGCCTCCGCCGCCGTCCATGGTCCGCCAGCTCTCACGGGCGGATCGGTTCCGGCGGGCGTACACTGGCGAACTTGATGTTGCGCCGGTGCGACCCTCTGCCGATTCCTCCACTCCTCCTCCTCCTGGGTCCCAAGATCAGATCCCGGCCTATCTTCAGCGCCGACTGGGTGGCCTTGCCACCGAAATTAGAAGCTTTGCCACTGGGGCCCTTTCCCAAATCCTCACCTCCGAGTACTCTGCCTCGGTAAGTTTTTCTTCCTGTGGGGGTGCGTTAGCGCACCCATTGGGTGTAGTCCCCGAGATTCGGGCCGATTTCTTGCAATCGGCTCAGATCTAATATTTTTATTTGCTGCTGACCATGCCATCTTTCAGGCCATCTGTGATAGACGCCAAGCTGTCTTTGATGAACTACTGGCTGCTTTTTCAGCGGGCCAAAAATCTCTTGCCACTCTGAAGAAGAAGTCTGACGCTCAAGCTGTAAAGATTCAAGAGCTGACAGGTAATTTTTTGTTTATCAAGTGCTTGCTTCCGATTGCCACTGCCCAAATGACTTAGTTGTATTTCTGCCTTTAGCTGTTGCTGCTCACGCCCCTGAGCTGGAGGCGGACCAGAAGAAAATAGCCGATCTGGAGAATCAGCTCGGTGAGAAGAATGCCCAGCTCAAAAATGCTGAGAAAGAGTGCGCCCGACTGTCCACTGTTGAAGCCGAACTGCAGGCCAAGACCCAGAAGATGACAAGTGACCTCTCCGCTGTGAAGGTTGCTCATGCTGCTGACATGCAGAGGCTGGTGGATGCTCGGGTTGAAGTGGAAGGCCAGATGATGAAGGAGAAGGACCTAGCCATCAAACGCGTCGAGGACATGACCGTTGAACACCAGAATGAGATCCGAGCTGCCCAAGCTCCTGTCGACCTTGCCCTCGCCTACCTTCATAGAGTGGACATTGCGCTTGTTGTTACTTTCTTTTTCTTCTCATTCCCTGTTCTCCTACCTAATTCTATTGTACTCCGATCTTACTTTACGCCGATTGCTTTTGCCAGATGCCTGGCCCAACTCCACCCCTGCTGCTATTTAAGTTGTTGCTGAGGCCCGTCGAACTAGAGGCGTGGTAGTTTGTAAGGCCAGATATACGATACTGTTCCAGATCTAGATGTTTCCATCCGGATCCGGGGACGAAGCACATATCGGTCCCACCGCGACATATGACGAAGTCATATGCCCCGGATTTCCAACATGATATCACAACATTACAGATACAAAGATACAACATCTCATATAATCGGCATACAACTGCCTTAATACAATACAACAGCGGAAGATACATGTCTGAGTACAGACTACAATCAAGTGCCTACTGGCAAAGAAAAAACATCGATCCCCATAACCACACGGGTCCAGGCCCTCCGTCGGGATCCGCCTAACTAGTCGTCGTCGAGTCTCCACGTGAAACGTCCATCACCATACCCGTTGTCACCCAAGAACCCTGAAAAGAGTTTGGGGGTAGTATCTTGAGTACAGAAGTACTCAACATCCAACTGTAGTGGTCCACTGACCCAGCAAGGACTTCATCACTCGTCATTCTAGGACAAATAGTAGTTTACGGTAAGGATGGGGTAAGTGGTGAGGTTGTTGCCCCACTAGCATTTATGAAGTGGCTAACGATCTAGAGAGTAATATAAGTAGCCAAGCATTCAATGAGGAATCGCCTCCAACAAGTCTGCTATCCACCTACTTACGCAAGCATAACACCTATCCTATCCTTGTCCTCCTCTTCGCATCCCGACGAAGAAGAAGCAGTCAAGGCACACACACGTTGATCAAGTTATATTAAGACTATCTCAGTTGTTGTTGTGTATGAACAAGGAGTAGGTCTCAAGTCATCCATAACCGTGGACACGGCTTCTCGAAAAGATTGAAGAGTTGTTCTGAGAGATCCTGTACGACAGGTCCCTCTAACTAACAACGCACAAATCCGGGTGGCCCCCGGTGAGTCGACATCCAACTCAAAAGTCAGCTGCGCTCTCGAATCGGTCTCTACCGTCTGGATGAGGTCGGGATGGCTAACCCTCGCAGGCACCCCTAGCTCCCAGGTGTCGACCAACAGGATATACCATCCCACTGGCCCGATTTGTTTTAAATCCACTGGCTGTAGACCAGTTACGCACATGGTTCTCAAATGGTAAAATCAGCTTGGGGCACCACTAGAAATGTTTGAAGCTAGGTAGGTAAGAAAAGGGACCCCATAGCATCCCACGCGCGGTTAGGCACGCTCGTCAAGAGACACAATACCCGAAACTCGGGTCCTAGGTGACTCGAATGGAATAAAGCGTCGGGGCGGGATAGCCTAGACCTTCCATCCTTCATCGAATATAGTCAACATTATAATAATCATATCATCAACAACAATATAATAATGTGATATTCCAAACCAAGGAGTAACAGGTAACATTTGTAGCATCCTAAGCATGCATACTAAGCAGGGGCTGAGCAACGAGCAAAGTAACATAGCACTACATGGTTTGCTGGGAGGGGACATGGTTGTATCGGTTTGAAAGAGGTTGTAAACATGTGGTAGGATCAAACATCGAACCTAACCTAGACTAGCATGCAAACCGCTGGTTGAAATAGAATGGATCATAAGTAATGTATAGTCCTTGCCTGTTGATAAGTCGGGTTTCGAAGGTGTAGTTGATTGCAAGCTCGCATCGTCTCCGAAGGTACCCGCGGAAGCACACAAGACGGTAAACACTAGAAGCAATCAACGAGCAAGCATCTATTACTACGAAACAAACACAAGCAAGCATCAACAAGAAGGCAACACGAGACATCGCACCTACCGTCGAGAGCGGTTACTAACAGGTTAAGTGGAGTACTCGTCACACACGACGATACCGCACATTTACAAGGGTTCAAGTTGTTCAGCTACACAAGATGAGCAAAGTTTGTTAACATGGCATATCACTCAAGGATGGCATAACACACAAACATGCCAAGAGGTGAAGCATAAATTAAACTATCTATGCTAGTCAGTTTAAGTGAGGCACAATCCTAAACATGTCATTCCACTAAGTACCCCACGACAATTAAAGGATTTGGTACTGTTCTGCCCTAAACCATATTTTAGGTTGGTTAACAACAGAAAAAAAAATAGCACAAATATAAAGTACACGGAAAACTAATCAAGCTACATTTAAAGAACACCCCAAACGGAGTTACGGTTAAAAAGATACAAGCAAAACAAGTTTGGAACAAAATCTGCCAACATCAGGTAGCACATTTTAGAGCAATGCATAAAAAGGATAATGAATGCAAACATGCTCACAAATTATATGAAACTAAAGTAGACATGGCTAGGAAGGCATGGCAAAAGGAATCGTGCCAAAGACATCATGAACAATTAATTATAGCCCATGCAAAATGCAATAAAACATTACTGGTTTAGGACTTAGTAAAAATCAGGAAAACAAGGCAGAAATTGTTATTTTCATGTTGTATAAACAGGGGAAAACTATATGTAGATGTGCAGCAACATGACATAGCAATACATGGGCATGAACTAGACATGATGGTGATAAGGTACAAACAAGAATCAAGGTCATAGGCATAATAGATCAAAAGATATTAAGCATGCAACATGGCATCAGAAAGTTACAGACTTAGTGAAAAACAGAGTGACTGTCAACAACAGCGGGATAGCAACTTTGAAGCTAAACATAACTATGACCACGAATGTAAACATGACAAGTGATTGCATAGGATTCAAGTAGACATGATGCTTAACAGTATGCAACAAGAATCAATGCAATAGGCCTCATGGATGTGTCACAATCATCATGCAAACTTGCAATAAAATAACAACAACAACACACTAGCAGAAAATAGAAGCAATTAACAGCCTGATGCCCACTTCAACAGTGATTAACAACCTCAAGATGGCCTCAAATTAAAAATCTCACAAAAGATGAACTGAAGTACACACAATTCTAAACAATTTTCCTTTTGGGCGCAACGTCATCCGAGCTACGGTTTACTCACAATTATCATCGCAAAATTGAAACAGCATTACAAATTCTCCAGACTAAGCAAAATATATAGCCAGGAAAAAAATAAAACAACTAAAAAAAGAAAAAGGCTACTGTGGGCTTCGGCCCCTCAGGCCTGGCTGGACTGGGCCACGGGACTGGGGCTGGTGGGCCGGCCCAGGCGGCGGTCAACGGGGGCATGCTCGGCACCTCGTCCCGATCCCGTCTGGACCCGACGGCGGCGGCCGACCGCTGACCCTCCGGCGTGGCGGCACAGCAGGGGCGGCGAGGTGCGGAGGCAGGCGCGGAGGAGGGAGGCCGCAGGCGGGGGCGGCGAGCTTGGCCGGTCCGGCGAGGCGGCGGGGTCGTCGGTGGCCGCGGCGGCTGCTTGGCTGGCCTCCATGGTGCAGTGGCGCAAGCTCGGAGGTGGGCGGCGCACCTGCGAGGAGGCGAGGGAGGAGGTGAGGAATAGGAGAGCGCGAAGGGGCGCGGCAGGGAGCTCACCTGGCGGCGGTTGCGAGCTCGTCTGCGGCGGCAGCTGGCCGGGAGGAGCTCAGGCGGCGGTTCCATGGGAGGAGTTGGAGAGGAGAGAGAGAGGATGGGCTAGGGGTGACGTGGTCGATTCTTGGCCGTTGGATCTACGGATCCGATGGTCCAGAATTCACTGGGATGATTTCCAGATCTAGGAGCTAGGTTTTGGACGAAAATGAGGGTGTTTTGGGGCTAGAGGGCAAATTTTGAGGGCGTGGATGCAATTTTTGGCTAGGGAATCCCTAGAAAGGGGTGGCAGAGTGGTGGTCTTTATATAGCCCAGGTGGCTGGCAGTTTGCAAAAAACATCCCCGGTTTTTCTCTCGCGCACGCGGTGTTTACGTTTCTGACCGCCGGGGGTCCGCAGGACCTACGATTCGGGTAAAACTTCGAACTGCGCGATCAACGCGTCGAGCCGTCGGCGTCCACCTCATGCTGGAACCGTTCCGAGAACACTTTCCAGTGCGCTATAAAAATATCCCGTTTACTTATTAAACGGGGTTTTCGTTCCATTGGCTACGGCTGGTCTCGCGCGGTTTTCGGGACGGTGATCGGGTGAAACCCGGTGTCACAAAGGTCGAGTGTCAGGGTGGCAAGGGTCGGTCTCCGTTCGGTACGAGATAAGAGGGGGGGAAATAATCGCCGATCGATAAATCGGTGATGCAAACACCGCAAAAAAATCAGACAATCAAACAATTCACACAGAAAACAAAATTTTTAATTTTTGTGAAATCTAGGTTGTTACAATACAACACCACCAACAAGGGATCTCGTCACGAGATCCTGGACGATCCGGGGGAGAGGAGGGGAGAGAAAAGAGAGACGACGATCTTCAGCATCACCAACAAGGGACTCTGCTCCAAGTCGACGTCGAACTTCTGTCAAGATAAATTTCCGCAGGGAGACGGCAACGTCGAAGAACGAAACCATCAGGTGTCAAAAAGAAGAACGACAGTTAATGACGATCAAGGGAAGCATTCTCACTCAGATCGTGAGGATACTAGGCAAAAGGAATGAGGTCACCAGACGACCAAGATGTTACCGGAGTCGGATAGACTAAAGGTACTACAAGATTTCCCAAACCTGAGATCGGAATCGAGACAATACGCTGCAAGCAAGGCATTGTAACTATTCCGAAACTCGACACACTCGAGAACCTAAAGTTTGAAAGAGATAAGGCGAGAATTAAAAAAACTTACGACACTTTTCCTGGCCAGAGCAAGGGTAAGGAGTAAAAAGATTTCTACTCTCCGATAACTCACTTTGTAACTACTAAATAGTTTTTGTCTAGACTCGACTTCGGCCAGAGAAGGGATCCTACGGTCGGTAAGGCTCTGATACCAAGTTGTAAGCCCCGATATGCGGTACTGTTCAAGATCTAGATGTTTCCATCCGGATCTGGGGACGAAGCACATATCGGTCCCACCGCGACATATGACGAATTCATATGCCCTGGATTTCCAACATGATATCACAAGATTACAGATACAAAGATACAACATCTCATACAATCGGCATACAACTGCCTTAATACAATAGCACAACGGAAGATACATGTCTGAGTACAGACTACAATCAAGTGCCTACTGGCCAAGAGAAAAACATCGATCCCCATAACCACACGGGTCCAGGCCCTCCGCCAGTATCCGCCTAACTAGTCATCGTCGAGTCTCCACGTGAAACGTCGATCACCATACCATTGTCGCCCAAGAACCCTGAAAAGAGTTTGGGGGTAGTATAATGAGTCCAGAATGTTGGATATATGCTCTAGAGGCAAATAATATATGATTATTCCAATATATCTAAGCAAGTTCATAACCAGTTTCATACCGTGCTAGAACTGTGTCAGTGAAACAATGATGCAGGTGTGGTATAAAACCCCCAGAGTTCCTAGTTAGCCTCTACATCGATAACTATTTCATGGTCAACATGATGGTAGTGGTTTCGCGATCATGGACAATTAAGTCTCTTGACTATGAGGTCACCTCACTGGTTAAGTGACATGATGAACATTACCCAAAGTAAGCATTACAGCATGATCAAATCTTGTGAAGGTTCAGTGTTGTAATTACAGAACGTGGTAGACCGTTCCTTTGACCGTGAGTACGTGCATAATTGCTATCTTCCCGGATGCTTTGACCTACATCCCACCACCTGACTGAAATATGCGGTTCATAACGGTTATATCTTGGGTATTCCGTGGAGATATGTTGAGGAGTATTGTTACAAGAGCGGGATTTGTCAATCCATATAATGGATAGATACTCGGGGCCCACTCGGTGAGATTCCATCCATAAAGCTGCAGCGTGTGACTAGGTCACGGGGATGAATATCACGGGAACGAGTGAATGAGGATTAGTTCAGAACGAGGTTGAACTATACATAGGATGTCATTGATCGAATCTCGGAACAATCCAGTATCACTAACAAAGGGAATGCTATACGGCGTAAGGTCCAATCGGTGTTTGATATCCGGAATGCACAGGGGTCATTATGGGCATCCAGGTCCCGCTGATGATCATTGACCGTAGCCTCATCTCGGTCATGACTGGAGTGTTCTCGGACCGTAGGGTAACACACTTAAGGGCTCGATGAAATCGGAGACCTTTTCGGAACCATCGGAGTAACCAAAGAATAAAGGAAACAACATCGGAGAAGTACCGTGTTGAACCGAACAAGTTCGGAGTGAACCGGAAGGTGTTCCGGAGCACTGGGAGATGGAATATTATGTTTTAGTTATTAATTAATTGAATTAATAATTAAAATCATTTGATTTCTAATTAATATGTGCAATGGGCCTTAGTGGAGAAAAAGGCCCATTAGGGGAAGAAATAAAAGGGAAAAAGAAAAAGAAAAAAAAGGGAGTGGGGGGGAGGCGCCATTGGCCCTAGGGCCCATGAGGGTGGCGCTCCCTCTCCCCCCTTGTCCTGCACCCCCCCCCCTAGCATGTGGGATAGTCCCACATTGCTAAGGGAGGGGGTTGACTCCCTCCCCTACCCTTATATAAAGAGGGCCATGGTGCACATATTTAATTAAGCCAAATACACAATAAATCGGATTAAATTAGTATTTACTCCGAATTGAGATCGGTTTTCTCCGGTCTTCTCCCCTCCCTTGTCTCTTTCACGGTGGGCTCCCTAGTGTGAGCCTATAGTGGAATTGAGGCTTCTCTGCTAGAATCGGAGGCCGTCGTGCTGCCGAAGCTCCGTCCGGAGGTCTGCTTCCGCCACCTCCGCTGGATCGGAGAACGGAGGTCGTTATCGAGTCTCGTACGTGTGCGAGTACTTCGAGGTGCTACACATCTGGCACTACACCCATCCGGGTGCTCAACACAGCCAGGGGGCTGTGAAACTTGATCGTCTACATCAACCACATTTGCGGGAACGTTTCCCCGCGCAACGGACTACACCCCGAGGTATGTTATTTCCGCACTCCTTTCCGTTACGGTAATACTGCTAGCTAGATCTTTGGTTATGGGAACGCTAGTTAGAAAAATTTGTGTTTTCTGCTGCGAACCCCAACAGTGGTATCATGAGCTAAGTCTATGCTTAGTATTACTGTACGGATAGAACACATCGGGGATGTGGGCGTTGATTGTATGATTGTTACCCTCCCACGTGTACTTGTTCACATCTGCGGCATTGTTTGATGAAGCGGCCCCCGACCGACCTTACGCGTACGCTTACGCGAGACTGGTTCCACGCTTGACATACGGCTTGTACCATATAAAGTGGCTAGGGGGGTGTCTGTCTCTCTACTTTAGCGGATGTGGCATTTGCAACAGAGGGCCCCGTGCGGGGTGTAATAGAGACAATCGTATGGTTGACGTTGTGGTTGACTCGTAGGTTAAAACATGTTTAACTATGAAAGCCCTAGCAGCCACGTAAAACTTGCAATATACAACTAGACCGTCTAAACCTTGTATTGCTAAGTGGGGGCTATCGTTCGTTTGTTTGTGATGTAGTGATAGCTTTGCTATGTGTTACTAGTAAGTAGTAATCGTCATCATAAAACAAACTAAAATGGAGACACTGTAGACTTAGTGTTGCCATAGCTCAGACATCTTAAAACTTGCTAGTATAGGATACACGACGGTAGCATGTGATAAGATGATCCCTTAACAAAGCCAAACACAAGTATTCTACCGAAGTGTGCACCGCCTGGAAGGTTCTCCCATATGGCTTGATGCTCCGTACATACTGGAGTTGTCCTACATATTAAATGGAGTTCGCATGAGGTTGGGTTCGGCAAGACTGGCATATGCAGATATGGCCTTGCTGAGCAGCATATAACATGGAGGTTAATTTGGCGAGCCTAGCATATGCAGATATGGCCTCGGAATACTAGAGATCGAAAGATCGAGCATTAGTCACAGTACATATAAGATAATGTGATCGCACAAGATGTTGTCTACCTTTGAAACTGACCCGTCGGCCGTGTGATATTCGAGGTCGGGCAATGAATCTGGATCATGTAATCACTAAAACTTCCTAGGGATGAATTGTTTTAATGCGAGCTCATTTATAATATGATTATATGAACTCATTGTTTTGAACTAGTCTTAATTGTGTTCCTTGAAATTATGTTTGTAGAAAATGAATGCACTAGAGCAACGTGAATTATCTTTCTTCATGGAAGGTGAAAGACTTAGAGAAAATGGGTCAAACTTTGCTGACTGGTACTTACGCCTTAGGATGTCGCTCAAGAGAGCAAACATCTTGATTACAATAGAAGTGCATGTGGAAGAACATCCGGACGATCATGTTGGCGATCAAGAGATACTTGATCATTATTCTCGCCGATAGAAATGCTCTGTAGTCAGGAATGTCATGATCTTTAGCATATCAGAGGTTTTGGGCATACAGTTTCAGGACACTGGCTCATATGACATGCTGGACACGCTAAAGATAATGTTCGTACGTGAGTTCAGAGTTGCCAGATTTGAGTTAGAAAACAAGTTTCTACTTACAAAGATGGAAGAACGCACAAGCCTTGGCGATCACTTGGACAGGATGCATGAGATGTACCTGAACCTGGTGGAGGACTATGAATATTGGACAATGAACGAAAGCACCACAGAAGAGTTTGCAATAAACACATTATTGCACTCACTCCCTCTGAGTTATGGTGATTATGTTCATAGCTATGTCAGAAGAGGAGCTAATATGAGTCTCCAGAACTTCATGACTGATCTCTTGGCCGCGGACATTGCTCCTATCGAGGATGCAGAAGTCATGGATGGAGAAGGTATATACTTGATATACTTTATAAATGTTTACTCCCTTATACAAAATTTGCAGTAAATGACTATCTGATACTTATTCTGTTTTATGAAAACAGGACCTGCCGTTGCATGGACGGGAAGAGGTGAAATCGAGGATTGATGGATATCAAGTCAGTTGATGGCCATCATGGATTCCGCCGAGACATCTATCATAGGATATACTTAGAGTATTAGATAAATCTTATGTAATCATTATAGTATGAACACTTAGTTGTGTGTCTTGCATCTCGCGAGGCAAAGTTATTCATGTAATGAGACAAGTCAGTTGTTCCATCTTTATGAATAAAAGTGTGCTTATACTTTGATTACGTCTTGATTTATGATATGATAGAAAGCATTTATAATACTGCTATTATTGTCAACAAATATTCAATGTTTAATGATAAAGTTGTCTTGATTATAACAAGTCAAAGATTTGATTGCATGAGGTGACTTCATAACTGATGAGTTCATTAAATGTATGATCTATTAACTTGTGAGTTCATTATCGAATGAAAGTCATAACTTGATTGCATGAGATGGATTAGATACACGATCTATGAACCACTGCAATAAATATAACCATGACAAGGTTCTAGCAAGTAGAACTTGTGCCAATCATTATACATAAATGATGTACTAAATGGGCACGTGAGTTATCATTAAAGACTTCATATGATTAATTGAAAGTTGTATTCAATTGAGATCATAAAACTGAGATTCAGGAATCACAGTGAGAAGTGAGAATACAAGGATACATATCACTACGCTACGATCCGAAGTGAAAAGTATTGATATTGAAATAATGGGAGACTTGTGGAAGTTGTACCACAAACTACGATGAAAGTTGAAAGTGCTAGACTACTTAAACCATTCGTAGTCATACTAAACCGTAGTATGGTCTAAACGTTCTTTCCCCTAGCACTATAGTTAGTGTCAAATGAGGTTGTTTAATTCATTAAGTTAAAACACCCACTTCATGAATAGGAAACCATCCTGAATCTACCAAGACATGATAGCTCCATAACTGATGGTGTTATAAGGTTTCTTAAAAGAAATAATTTATTTGTAATAAAACTACAAGCAATTGAAATTACATATTCTCCCCGAATAGCAAAATGTGTGTTGCTTGATTGGTAATGCGAGAAGAAGTCTCTCGACACGGATCCAATGGGAGATAATGGAAACTTTGACCGGGGTATTGGACCTTGCCTTCAGAATATCAGAGTATTGCAACGGAAGCATGTTCCGCTGTAATGACACTGTATAAGGAAGGATATGCCATAGATGATTGATCTTGGTATATGAATTGAAGCCATTGTTGAATTTAGAAGGTTGTCATGAATACGTTCTATACAGAACAATAATCATGAGTCTTCTTAATAAAACTATAAAGAATAACATTGCTTCAGACAAAAAGGAATGATGGTAGCCTAGAACACGAGGAGAAATGAAATAATATTGAGTTACACATAGGATTGCTCATGTCCCGTGAAATAAATCGGTTATTTCATATTCTCGACAAACTGGAGAGTTATTGAGAATAATGTAATGGGCATAAGGCATTATTTGGTTATGACCAAAGTTCAATGGTGATTGACTACGGAAACGTAGGAATGCTTTAATCAATAAAATATTTCATTTACATTACGATGGACCATAGCCTGAAATTGCATCTCAGTCAAATTTTGGATTTGAAAGAGAATTGCAATGGGCATGACGAAGGTTATTTCGTTAAAAGGATGGACTATAGTACCTCAATACAGAAACCCTCAACCTTGATTTGATCAAGTGATTTTGTGGTGACCAAAATATTGAGTGGGCCTGCAGTTTCATGAAACTGAGTGGGAGCTTTGAAGACTTCCCGGAAACTTGGAATGCAGAGGGCATTTTCTGAGTGGGAGCTTTGGAAGCATTTTCATTATGTGAGACATAGTGAACAATAAAATGACTTGATGAAAGCCGAACCACAAATATATGAGTATATGATGGATATATTTGAGTGGGAGCATGATCATTGTCTCAAACATATATGCATTGATATGTGTGAAGAATGATCTCATATGTATATATATGGATATGCATTGATTGTGTATATAGAGAATCGTCTTATATACATATGTGCATTATGATATATATAGAGCACAAGGCAAATAAAATACAAGATTGCAAGAATCTTCTTTTATGTGAAATACCAACACATTACACGTTGAAATCTATATGAGTAGATTAAGATACGGATAATGAAATGAAGTGAAGGTTGGAATAGTCTTCTAAGACAAGAAACAGGTTCTTGTGGCTAGAAATTATATAATGGATGAAATCCAAATATCACAAGCAATGTCTTGATGGCAGAATAGAGATGCACCATGTACTGGACATGTGATCTTATATGTTCTTGACATATGATTCTACCATATAACATGCATTGTGAATCCAACAACAGAATGACTCAAAATTTCTTGGAAGAAGAACAGATTCCGATGTGCTTTAGGAGTAAAACACAGAATCTGAATAAAGTCCATGCATTCAGTATATGAGGAATACTGAGGACTATTCTCTAAAATATAGAAAGGATAATAGACTTGAATGTAATGCAAGATTACAATTGCAAGCCATATTATGGGTCTATATGGAATTAGAGACATCACCAAAGACATGAAAGAAATGTGAGCAAAATTCACGGCACTACAAACATAATACTACTTAAGAAAGTAGACGTATGGATAAAAGTTTAGCGTTAGAAGTATTGGACTTCTGGTTGAGTGTATTTCCCAGTATATATGACTATGGATGAGTCTTCTAAAGACTGAACTAAGAGATCATTGGAGGATACTGTGAAATAATAGTCTCACTCTCCTGCAAAACTTATATCCAACCATTATATGATAATGAGTGGTATGTGAAAAGAGCTTTTGACCTGTACCAGTTGCAAAGGAAACATACGAATCTGAATTGGTGCAGTTCGTTGACGAAACCTCTTCCATGAGCATGCATGATCAATGAACACTTATGTGATAAGATGATTATGATCGGAAAAATGCGGCTAGATTATTAGCACTCTAGTGCAAGTGGGAGACTGTTGGATATATGCTCTAGAGGCAAATAATATATGATTATTCCAATATATCTAAGAAAGTTCATAACCAGTTTCATACCGTCCTAGAACTGTGTCAGTGAAACAATGATGCAGGTGTGGTATAGAAACCCCCAGAGTTCCTAGTTAGCCTCTACATCGATAAGTAGTTCATGGTCAACATGATGGTAGTGGTTTCGCGATCATGGACAATTAAGTCTCTTGACTATGAGGTCACCTCACTGGTTAAGTGACATGATGAACATTACCCAAAGTAAGCATTACAGCATGATCAAATCTTGTGAAGGTTCAGTGTTGTAATTACAGAACGTGGTAGACCGTTCCTTTGACCGTGAGTACGTGCATAATTGCTATCTTCCCGGATGCTTTGACCTACATCCCACCACCTGACTGAAATATGCGGGTCATAACGGTTGTATCTTGGGTATTCCGTGGAGATATGTTGAGTAGTATTGTTACAAGAGCGGGATTTGTCAATCCATATAATGGATAGATACTCGGGGCCCACTCGGTGAGATTCCATCCATAAAGCTGCAGCGTGTGACTAGGTCACGGGGATGAATATCACGGGAACGAGTGAATGAGGATTAGTTCAGAACGAGGTTGAACCAGACATAGGATGTCATTGATCGAATCTCGGAACAATCCAGTATCGCTGACAAAGGGAATGCTATACTGCGTAAGGTCCAATCGGTGTTTGATATCCGGAATGCACAGGGGTCATTATGGGCATCCAGGTCCCGTTGATGATCATTGACCGTAGCCTCATCTCGGTCATGACTGGAGTGTTCTCGGACCGTAGGGTAACACACTTAAGGGCTCGATGAAATCGGAGACCTTTTTGGAACCATCGGAGTAACCAGAGAATAAAGGAAACAACATCGGAGAAGTATCGTGTTGAACCGAACAAGTTCGGAGTGAACCGGAAGGTGTTCCGGAGCACCGGGAGATGGAATATTATGTTTTAGTTATTAATTAATTGAATTAATAATTAAAATCATTTTGTTTCTAATTAATATGTGCAATGGGCCTTAGTTGAGAAAAAGGCCCATTAGGAGAAGAAATAAAAGGGAAAAAGAAAAAAAGGGAGTGGGGGGGAGGCGCCATGGGCCCTAGGGCCCATGAGGGTGGCGCCCCCTCTCCCCCCTTGGCCGACACCCCCCCTAGCATGTGGGATAGTCCCACATTGCTAAGGGAGGGGGGTTGACTCCCTCCCCTACCCTTATATAAAGAGGGCCATGGTGCACATATTTAATTAAGCCAAATACACAATAAATCGGATTAAATTAGTATTTACTCCGAATTGAAATCGGTTTTCTCCGGTCTTCTCCCCTCCCTTGTCTCTTTCACAATGGGCTCCCTAGTGTGAGCCTATAGTGGAATTGAGGCTTCTCTGCTAGAATCGTAGGCCGTCGTGCTGCCGAAGCTCCGTCCGGAGGTCTGCTTCCGCCACCTCCGCTGGATCGGAGAACGAAGGTCGTCATCGAGTCTCGTACGTGTGCGAGTACTACGAGGTGCTACACGTGTGGCACTACACCCATCCGGGTGCTCAACACGGCCAGGGGGCTGTGAAACTTGATCGGCTACATCAACCACGTTTGCAGGAACGTTTCCCGCGCAACGGACAACACCCCGAGATATGTTATTTCCGCACTCCTTTCCGTTACGGTAATACGGCTAGCTAGATCTTGGGTTATGGGAACGCTAGTTAGAAAAAATTGTGTTTTCTGTTGCGAACCCCAACATAGAAGTACTCAGCATCCAACTGTAGTGGTCAACTGACCCAGCAAGGACTCCATAACTCGTCATTCAAGGACAACTAGTAGTTTACGGTAAGGATGGGGTAAGTGGTGAGGTTAATGGCCACACTAGCATTTATGAAGTGGCTAACAATCTAGAGAGTAAGATAAGAATCCAAGCATTCGATGAGGAATCGCCTCCAACAAGTCTGTTATCCACCTACTTACGCAAGCATAACACCTATCCTATCCTTGTCCTCCTCTTCGCATCCCGACGAAGAAGAAGCGGTCAAGGCACACACACGTTGATCAAGTTATATTAAGATTATCTCAGTTGTTGTTGTCTATGAACAAGGAGTAGGTGTCAAGTCGTCCATAACCGTGGACACGGCTTCTCGAAAAGATTTAACCCTGCAGGGGTGTACCAACTGCCCATTACGAGACTCCGCACACACGCCCATCTCTCTCAGTCAGGCCCGTTAAAGACACTCATTGAAGAGTTATTCCGAGAGATCCGATACGACAGGTCCCTCTAACTAACAACGCACAAATCCGGGTGGCCCCCGGTGAGCCGACATCCAAATCAAAAGCCGGTCGCGCTCTCGAATCGGTCTCTACCGTCTGGATGAGGTCGGGATGGCTAACCCTCACCCGGGGAAGCACCCCCAGCTCCCAGGTGTGGACCAACAGGATATACCATCCCACTGGCCCGATTTGTTTTAAATCCACTGGCTGCAGACCAGTTACGCACACGGTTTCTCAAATGGTAAAATCAGCTTTGGCCACCACTAGAAATGTTTGAAGCTAGGTAGGTAATAAAAGGGTACCACATAGCATCCCACACGCGGTTAGGCATGCTCGTCAAGAGACACAATACCCGGAACTCGGGTCCTAGGTGACTCGAATGGAACAAAGCGTCGGGGCGGGATAGCCTAGACCTTCCATCCTTCGTAAAATATAGTCAACATTATAATAATCATATCATCAACAACAATATAATAATGTGATATCCCAAACCAAGGAGTAACAGGTAACATTTGTAGCATCCTAAGCATGCGTACTAAGCAGGGGCTGAGCAACGAGCAAAGTAACATAGCACTACATGGTTTGCTGGGAGGGGACATGGTTGTATCGGTTTGAAAGAGGTTGTAAACATGTGGTAGGATCAAACATCGAACCTAACCTAGACTAGCATGCAAACCGCTGGTTGAAATAGAATGGATCATAAGTAATGTATAGTCCTTGCCTGTTGATAAGTCGGGTTTCGAAGGTGTAGTTGATTGCAAGCTCGCATCGTCTCCGAAGGTACCCGCGGAAGCACACAAGATGGTAAACACTGGAAGCAATCAACGAGCAAGCATCTATTACTACGAAGTAAACACGAGCAAGAATCAACAAGAAGGCAACACGAGACATCACACATACCGTCGAGAGTGGTTACTAACAGGTTAAGTGGAGTACTCGTCACACACGACGATACCGCACATTTACAAGGTTCAAGTTGTTTAGCTACACAAGATGAGCAAAGGTTGTTGGGAAACGTAGTAGAAAACAAAAAATTTCGGCCTACGAAACAAGAACCCAAGATCATCCAAGAAGATTGCATACAAGGTTTTAGGTCATGGCTCACCAACCTATGTAGCGGAAGTAGAGTTGGTGAAGCTCGTGGACGTAGTGGAAGTAGATCTCGCAAGTTCTCCCACGAACAGTCCCTCGATCAATCCCATAACAAGTCCCGCGATCTAGTCCCACGGACAAGTCCCATGAACAAGCTCCTCGAAGAAGGGTCGAAGGTACAACCCCTCCATTAGTATCCACACATCCCGTAGAAGCAATCCAGAAGCGCTCCGCCGTCCAGAGATGAACGCCACCGAGAAAACTAGAGGGATAAAACCCTAACGGATTCCGATCTAGAACAGCGTCTAAACCGGGGTCTAATTGTGGAGCGACGGGGTTTAGAGGAGGGAGGGTGGCGGATAGGCCTTGGGGACAAGTTGTGTTGCGCCCCCCACCCCTCCCCCACATTATATAGGTGGCCAAGAGGCCCTTGGGGCGCAATAAGGGGGGTGGGGAGTCCAACTTGGACTCCCAAAACCTCCCAAACCTTCCCACCGGAAACCTGCCATATTGGAGAGTTGGACTTTCCACCTGGAGGAGGATTCCTTCCCCTTGGTGCGCCCCCCACCCCTTGGCCGGCCAGTGCAGCCTAGGTGGCTTGCCCCCCAAGGCTAGTGGCGCAGGGGAGTGGGTGGTACAGCCCGGAACCTTCCGGAACCTTCCATGACCTTCTAGAAGCTTCCGGGACCTTCCGGGACATACCGGGACCATTTCGGGACATTCCGGACACTTCTGGAGCACTTCCAGGACCTTCCGAGACCGTTCTCGGACGTTCCGGAGCCATCCGGATAGTTTCCAAGACCATCCGAGTTACAGTTTAAGCCACCCGATGACCGCGAAGGTTGTCGGGACGCCCAGCGATTATCCAGAAACTATTCCGGTTGATCCAGGACTTCCCCAGTACCATTCTCATATGATTCGAAACCACCTGGGACTACTCCAGAGTGATCCGGCCATATCCTTAAATACCCAGAACTACTTCTGGTGCCCTTATGAACAATTCCATAAATCTCCGAAACTACTTCCGGTACCCGTATGAACTATTCTGCTTTGCTTCCACTAAACCTTCTACCATACTAGTATTCTAACAGACTATTGCTCGTTAAGTGTGTGACCCAATAGGTTCGGTATAATGCGGACATGACTCAGAACATCTTCCGGACATAGGTCAACAGCCTTTTGTCAATAGCCAATAATCAACAGCGGAGCCATGGACACCCATGTTGACTCCCGCACATACACGAAGAAACTTCGAGTGAACCATTATGTTTATTCATGTACCATTCCCTTTGCTTCGCGATATATGACAAAGTTAGAGGAGAGAAGTTTGGCACCCATGTGTAACAACTTCTTGAACACAAGCCATTCGTTATCCTCTTTGCTCGTTTGTCCATTTTCTCGTTATCGTATTCCGGTATCCCCGTGACTGAATCACAATGCGTCTGACCAGACTATAATGGATACCGTCATACCGAGTGGGCCCGAAGTGAATATCTTCTTCATCGTGAAGGAGCAAATCCCATTCTTGAACTATCACAGTCACTAGCCACACCATCTGACATACCCAGAACTTATTTTACTACTTCCCATTTACGGGAGGATTCATCTAAGAACCAAAGCATGTCTTCCTGTGTGAAGCAACTCGATACTCTCATGGTCTAAGGAATTACGTATATGAAAACATTTCATGATATGACTTATAACGTAGTTACGATGTGATCTCTAAGTATATCATTCAATACTGGGGTCGGTTCAACATCATTGTTCTGCTAACAATATGTTCCCATTGCTACTGACATCCCTCTTACAAGAACAATGTCCATGGTTAAGAAAACGTAATCATCAGTTAGCACATGAGCTGGTCTTAGAGGCTAAACCAGGAACTCTTGGTGTTTACATTTCCACACATGCAAATGAGTTTTCTTCTGAATCTCACAGTCAGGGTCATTGCAATAATAGCACAGAAATATAAACATTAATTACGAACGTGGAAATATATATAATAACATTTTATTATTGCCTCTAGGGCATATTTCCAACAGTCTCCCACTTGCACTAGAGTCAATAATATTGTCAGTGCTTGAGCACTTTACACCTATGGCATACCGGTGTAAGAAATGCTTCATTTGTGGTATAGACCTCATCTTCGGATCTGACGTTTCAGGCCCGTTTGTATCTTGCATATCTTCGCGTTTTCACGCTATCATAAAATTCACTAATTTTATCAGTTTAGCTTTGTATATGTTTGAATCATTTGGCAGGACCTTGGTTCCTTTAGAATAAGTCATGAAATCATTCGTCAATGTTCCATGAGCTTCAAGCATCTAGGAAACCATACCATGTTCATAAATGAATTTATGATTCAAAATACCCTCCTTGTTACTTCTTGAAGCAACAATATACTTAGCCTCTGTTATAGAATTCGCCACAGTATCGAACTTGACATAGTTCCTCCATACTGTGCCACCCTTACGTGTGAAACACATAATCCCAATTAAAATCGAAAATCGATCGGAGTAAGTATGAAGACTGAATTGGTGTAACTGTTTACATCAAAATTCAGCTGGTGTAACTTGTTACAACGAGCTCTTCATTATCTCCATTTTCTGAGAAACATATCTTATCTATCATAAGTTTAACTTTTCACTGCTTGTCCAATGATCAACATATTGATCACTTTGGTATCTTGCTCACAACCTTTTGGAGCGTTGGACATATCTGGTCGTTTTACATATTATGGTGTACATGATTAATCCAAACACAAATGTGAGTGAAATTCAATTCATGTGTTTTGCTTATCAATGTTCATGAACACCGATTTCCGCAAACAACTTTTCACCGTGACCTCGGCAAGAACATCCTTCCTGGCGTTTTCATACTAAACTACTTTAGTATCATGTCAATATGCAGTGTTGGCTTTAGCATGATCAGGCACTTACTATCTTCATAGATCACTGCGCTCAATACTAATGCTATATTAGCCCAAGTACTTCAGCTGAAAACTATTTTCAATAAAGTCCTTATTTGTGTCAAGAAATTTATATCATTTCTAATCAACAATATGTCATCTACATAAGGTTTTAGAAATATTATTCAGCTCCCACTTACTTTCTTGAATATTCAAGCATCTTCGTTATTCCTGATGAAAACAAAATCTTTTCGCAATTTCATCACAACGAAAATTCCAACTCCATTATGCTAGCATCAGTCCATCACTGGATATCCAAGGCTTGCATCTATTTTAGCATCCTTTGAATCAACAAAACATTCCGGTCGTATCACGTATACGTCCTTTGTTATATTTCCTTGTAGGAACTTTGTTTTGACGTTCATTCTACCATATCCTATAAATGAGATATGTAGTAATTGCTAGTATAACCCGAACTGACTAAAGCATTTCTACGGTCGACACTATTTCGCCGTAGTCAACTTTTGAACTTGCTAGAAAACAATTTTTCAACGAGTTGAGCTTTATGGATAAAACAATTTCATCCGAATCAATTATAGATCCATATATATATTCTTCAGACTTTTAGTCTTTCGGAGGGTCTACCAAGTTCAAAACTTGACTTACTTCCATGGATACTATCTCGGATTATTTGGCATTTAGCCAAATCCCGGAGTCAGGGCCCATCAACGCTTCTTTGTATATCACAGGTTTATCATTGTCGAACAACAATATCTCGTTTTACATATCATGAATGTTTGTACGATTTTTGTCTAACCTGTGTGGTTCAGCTGCGCACTTCTCTGAAGATTCAACAATCTTTGACAATTTGCACTGTCCTCCCACTCACTCTTTTGTAAGAAACTATTTTTCTTCAAAACACATTGTTCTTAACAGCAAACAATTTTGCTTTTGTGTAGTGATAGAGGAATACCAAAACTTTTGGCATAACCTTAACAAAGTAGCACTTATCTGATTTGGGGTTTTGAGTATGTCAAACATATGCCTCATATACCCAAATTTTAAGAAAAGACAACATGGTTTTAACAGTCCATACCACCTCTAATATGGTGTCATTTCAACAGATTTGATGGTGCTCTTTTCAGTGTAAAAGTTGTAGTCACTAACGCATAAGTTTAATAAGTATAATGGCAAATTGATAAACGTCATATTTGATCTTACCGTGTCATACATGGATTGATTACATCTCTCGAACACTTTACTCATAGTGGTGTTCCTGGAGACGCAAGTTATGACACTTCTTCACAACTCATCAGACGTTCGCTAAACTTGTAACTCAAATATTACTTTCTACAATCTAATTTGCAGAAGCTTTATTTTCTTGTTACAATGAATTTCTATTTCACTCTAAAATTCCTTGAACATTTCAAAGATTTCAGACGTATGTCTCTATTGAACAGATATCCACATATCTACTTCAACTCATGAGTGAAGATAGGGAATCCACTACACACAACTACACTTATTGGACTACACACATCATCATGTATGATTACCAATGGTTTAGTTGCCCGTTCATGTATGGCCTATTAACGGTGTTTTAGTCACATTAATTCGAGACAAAGAACGCAAGCGTCAAGTGATTCATAATCATATGACTCGAAAGTCCATCACTTATGGAAATTCTTCATGCATGTTATGTCACTTGTGATAAACGGCAGTGCCACATCTATGTGGTATTTTTGTCAGTCTTGCGACGTTTAGCGTCAGTGTTATGGATGTTTAGTATTATTATCAAGATTCATAACATACACCCTATTCATAATGGAAGTATGGCCTTTACGTTATTTATAGCTTTGAACAACTCTCTTGCAACAAACATGATTCAAAATGATGTTTTGCAACAAGGCTAAAGTGTAGTAACAATTTACTCAACTCTAAAATGAATTATGAAGATAATCATAGAGTCAACACACGGTATAGTAAACCTTTTACCGTGTTCCCGAGCGTGTCAAAACTCATCATTAGCTAGTCATAAAGGCCATAGTATTTCTTGCATCGAGTTGCAACAATATGCAATCGATGTGATATTCCGGTGATCAACAGTTTAATCACAATATACAGAATCCACAATTAACTGCTTAATCATGATTCCCAAGAATTACATCTCTTGACCAGCAATGAATTCATCTATAACTCTGTATGACTTTCATTTCTGAGCTGGTTATTCCAGTCTTCTTTCGTTTTGCCTTTATACGTATCATAGTTCTATTTCCAATGTCACTCCTACTCACAGAAGATCACACATGATCAAGGGTGGCGCAGGCCATGGACTTTCCGGCGTGTAAGTCTTACTAACACCCTATGGAACTTCCTTTCCCTTAATCCTCATCATCATATGATCATTGTTCTTCTGGATCCCACACTTATCAGTTTTGTTTAGAGCACAATGAACATTTTCACTAATGCTTACAATCATACATTGTACTAGATATCTTATATCCGACATTAATTGTCTTACTACTGAAAACTTATTTTTCAGTTCCATGAATATAACATAACTATCCCAAACTTTTCGAAGTTCTGGTTTCATGGTGGTGAAGACAATGCACTTAGCTGTCGTGGAATTCTAGCATTTTGGATTATGGACATAAGTCACATCATCCATAGCATCAGCGGGAGAGCATCAAAAATTTGCGATAGGACAAGCTCCTTCTCGACACTATTGAGGATAGTCCTCACAATACGGTACCAATCGTAAAGTTTTTACCAGATAAAGCAGTTAATCAAAATCAATTGGGAAGGTGGTAACGCGAGCCATTATTCTACAACGATAATGCAAATACTAAGACTTTGTTCATAATTAAGTTGCACTTGTGATTAATCAATTTAATTACTTAGTGCGCTCCCACTCAGATCAATATCTCTCGTAATTGATGCTGGAGTGATTCAAGATCCAACCCAATCGTCCGCCATTGATGTGACATCACTGATGACTTAGACTGGACCGGTAGGCCAACTTGCCAATCACGCCAAAGGTGATTCTTGTTCATCTTTCGATGGGCGTGTTCCGGTAGCAAACTTTTATCCAAACCGTCAAGATAACCAAGTGTAATGTGATGTGTGTTCTTTTAACACACCCGTCTTTTATGCGTCACACCGTGTGCACCCATGTGACATGACCTGCTCCGGTGTGAAACATAGTATAGACGGTGCTACAGTTGGGAGAACACTCTCAACTTGATATTGTTTTGCGAGAGATCACCCTAATAAAACACGACTACCGCGCATCAAACAAGGGTGCATCAAAGGGATAAACATCACAGGCAGTTCATAAAATTATGTGATATAGTATAGCCCTTTGCTTCGTGAAGTCTTCATTGTCTTCACGTCGTCGTGGTTGAAGTCACCGTGTCCACCAACTTTGTCCTTGGCGCCGGGAACATCACCACGGCTTCCGGCATGTGCGTCGGGGTCCACCTCCGCATCGTAGATCATCACCTTGCATCTATCTATTGCTTTGCCTCGAGCTAATAAACAGTTCTGGCACGCAGGCCATAATTAAGTGACAATCATATGACTCCAGTCATCATGCCGTACCACGACACGCAGGTCGCGAATAAATATTACATAACATATAGCATCTCATACAAACACATTGCAAATCTTGAAGGCTATACCACATCACATGCATACTCTGCAAAAACGAGTTAGATCGCCATCTACACGGGTTGTTGCAACTTTTATCGTGGTTGTTAAGTAGGTTTACAAGGCAAACGAGAAACCCTAGATAAAACAAAACACGATAATTCTTTTGTTGCTAGTTTAACATACGGGGTGCGTGCAGCAACTAATGCCACAAGCCAAACTTCGTTAAACGCGTGACCCCCGTGTGGATTTGAGTTCATAAAATCCACAAGCCCCTCCATGTTAAATCTTCTATTGCGAGATTAAGATGAGATCCAAGGAGTTTGATGTAGACCATGATCAAGGCAACCAGCATACTCAAAGCAGCATAGAGGGATCGATGGAAAACTCAATCCTTGTAGCAAAACCTCAACTTGCCATCAAGCATAGAAAAAATCACATGACAGGGAATCAACAAGAAAATCAATGCCTCATATCACACATATGATCTAGACCTAAACATGCATCTAATCAAGGATCGCTCTGATACCACTGTTGGGAAACGTAGTAGAAAACAAAAAAATTCGGCCTACGAAACAAGAACCCAAGATCATCCAAGAAGATTGCATACAAGGTTTTAGGTCATGGCTCACCAACCTATGTAGCGGAAGTAGAGTTGGTGAAGCTCGTGGACGTAGTGGAAGTAGATCTCGCAAGTTCTCCCACGAACAGTCCCTCGATCAATCCCACGAACAAGTCTCGCGATCTAGTCCCACGGACAAGTCACATGAACAAGCTCCTCGAAGAAGGGTCGAAGGTACAACCCCTCCATTAGTATCCACACATCCCGTAGCAGCAATCCAGCAGCGCTCCGCCGTCCAGAGATGAACGCCACCGAGAAAACTAGAGGGAGAAAACCCTAACGGATTCCGATCTAGAATAGCGTCTAAACCGGGGTCTAATTGTGGAGCAACGGGGTTTAGAGGAGGGAGGGTGGCACATAGGCCTTGGGGACAAGTTGTGTTGCGCCCCCCACCCCTCCCGCACATTATATAGGTGGCCAAGAGGCCCTTGGGGCGCAATAAGGGGGGTGGGGAGTCCAACTTGGACTCCCAAAACCTCCCAAACCTTCCCACCGGAAACCTGCCATATTGGAGAGTTGGACTTTCCACCTGGAGGAGGATTCCTTCCCCATGGTGCGCCCCCCACCCCTTGGCCGGCCAGGGCAGCCTAGGTGGCTTGCCCCCCAAGGCTAGGGGCGCAGGGGAGTGGGTGGTACAGCCCGGAACCTTCTGGAACCTTCCATGACCTTCTAGAAGCTTCTGGAGCACTTTCAGGACCTTCCGAGACCGTTCTCGGACGTTCCGGAGCCATCCGGATAGTTTCCAAGACCATCCGAGTTACAGTTTAAGCCACCCGATGACCGCGAAGGTTGTCGGGACGCCCAGCGATTATCCAGAAACTATTCCGGTTGATCCAGGACTTCCCCAGTACCATTCTCATATGATTCAAAACCACCTGGGACTACTCCAGAGTGATCCGGACATATCCTTAAATACCCAGAACTACTTCTGGTGCCCTTATGAACAATTCCATAAATCTCCGGAACTACTTCCGGTACCCGTATGAACTATTCTGCTTTGCTTCCACTAAATCTTCTACCATACTAGTATTCTAACAGACTATTGCTCGTTAAGTGTGTGACCCAATAGGTTCGGTATAATGCGGACATGACTCAGAACATCTTCCGGACATAGGTCAACAGCCTTTTGTCAATAGCCAATAATCAACAGCGGAGCCATGGACACCCATGTTGACTCCCGCACATACACGAAGAAACTTCGAGTGAACCATTATGTTTATTCATGTACCATTCCCTTTGCTTCGCGATATATGACAAAGTTAGAGGAGAGAAGTTTGGCACCCATGTGTAACAACTTCTTGAACACAAGCCATTCGTTATCCTCTTTGCTCGTTTGTCCATTTTCTCGTTATCGTATTCCGGTATCCCCGTGACTGAATCACAATGCGTCTGGCCAGACTATAATGGATACCGTCATACCGAGTGGGCCCGAAGTGAATATCTTCTTCATCGTGAAGGAGCAAATCCCATTCTTGAACTATCACAGTCACTAGCCACACCATCTGACATACCCAGAACTTATTTTACTACTTCCCATTTACGGGAGGATTCATCTAAGAACCAAAGCATGTCTTCCTGTGTGAAGAAACTTGATACTCTCATGGTCTAAGGAATTATGTATATGAAAACATTTCATGATATGACTTATAACGTAGTTACGATGTGATCTCTAAGTATATCATTCAATACTGGGGTCGGTTCAACATCATTGTTCTGCTAACAATATGTTCCCATTGCTACTGACATCCTTGTTACAAGAACAATGTCCATGATTAAGAAAACGTAATCATCAGTTAGCACATGAGCTGGTCTTAGAGGCTAAACCAGGAACTCTTGGTGTTTACATTTCCACACATGCAAATGAGTTTTCTTCTGAATCTCACAGTCAGGGTCATTGCAATTATAGCACATAAATATAAACATTAATTACGAACGTGGAAATATATATATAATAACATTTTATTATCGCCTCTAGGGCATATTTCCAACAGTTAACATGGCATCTCACTCAAGCATGGCACAACACACAAAAATGACAAGAGGTGAAGCATAAATTAAACTATCTATGCTAGTCAGTTTAAGTGAGGCACAATCCTAAACATGTCATTCCACTAAGTACCCCACGACAATTAAAGGATTTGGTACTGTTCTTCCCTAAACCATATTTTAGGTTGGTTAACAACAGAAAAAAATAGCACAAATATAAAGTACACGGAAAACTAATCAAGCTACATATAAAGAACACCCCAAACGGAGTTACGGTTAAAAAGATACAAGCAAAACAAGTTTGGAACAAAATCTGCCAACATCAGGTAGCACATTTTAGAGCAATGCATAAACAGGATAATGAATGCAAACATGCTCACAAATTATATGCAACTAAAGTAGACATGGCTGGGAAGGCATGGCAAAAGGAATCATGCAAAAAGACATCGTGAACAATTAATTATAGCCCATGCAAAATGCAATAAAACATTACTGGTCTAGGACTTAGTAAAAATCAGGAAAACAAGGCAAAAATTGTTATTTTCATGCTGTATAAACAGGGGAAAACTATATGTAGATGTGCAGCAACATGACATAGCAATACATGGGCATGAACTAGACATGATGGTGATAAGGTACAAACAAGAATCAAGGTCATAGGCATAATAGATCAAAAGATATTAAGCATGCAACATGGCATCGGAAAGTTACAGACTTAGTGAAAAACAGAGTGACTGTCAACAACAGCGGGATAGCAACTTTGAAGCTAAACATAACTATGACCAGGAATGTAAACATGACAAGTGATTGCATAGGATTCAAGTAGACATGATGCTTAACAGTATGCAACAAGAATCAATGCAATAGGCCTCATGGATGTGTCACAATCATCATGCAAACTTGCAATAAAATAACAACAGCAGCACACTAGCAGAAAATAATAGCACTTAACAGCCTGATGCCCACTTCAATAGTGATTAACAACCTCAAGATGGCCTCAAATCAAAAATCTCACAATAGATGAACTGAAGTACACACAATTCTAAACAATTTTCCTTTTGGGCGCAACGTCATCCGAGCTACGGTTTACTCGCAATTATCATCGCAAAATTGAAACAGCATTACAAATTCTCCAGACTTAGCAAAATATATAGCCAGGAAAAAAATAAAACAACTAAAAAAAGAAAAAGGCTACCGTGGGCTTCGGCCCCTCAGGCCTGGCTGGACTGGGCCACGGGACTGGGGCTGGTGGGCCGGCCCAGGCGTAGGTCAACGGGGGCATGCTCGCCACCTCGTCCTGATCCCGTCTGGACCCGACGGCGGCGGCCGGCCGGTGACCCTCCTGCGTGGAGGCACAGCGGGGGCGGAGAGGTGCGGATGCAGGCGCGAAGGTGGGAGGCCGCAGGCGGAGGCGGCGAGCTTGGCCGGCCCGACGAGGCTGCGGGGTCGTCGGTGGCCGCGGCGGCTGCTTGGCAGGCCTCCATGGAGCGGTGGCGAAAGCTCGGAGGTGGGCGGCGCACCTGCAAGGAGGCAAGGGAGGAGGTGAGGGATAGTTGAGTGCGAAGGGGCGCGGTAGGGAGCTCACCTGGCGGCGGCTGTGAGCTCGCCGGCGGCGGCAGCCGGCCGGGAGGAGCACAGGCGGCGGTTCCGTGGGAGAAGGTGGAGAGGAGAGAGAGAGAGGATGGGCTAGGGGTGACATGGTCGATTATTGGTCGTTAGATCTACGGATTCGACGGTCCAGAATTCATTGGGCTGATTTCCAGATCTGGGAGCTAGGTTTTGGACGAAAATGGGGGTGTTTTGGGGCTAGAGGGCAAATTTTGAGGGTGTGGCTGCAACTTTTTGGCTAGGGAAACCCTAGAAAGGGATGGGAGAGTGGTGGTATTTATATAGCCCAGGTGGCTGGCAGTTTGCAAAAACATCCCCGGTTTTTCTCTCGCGCGCGCGGTGTTTACGTTTCTGACCGTCGGGGGTCCGCAGGATCTCCGATTCGGGTAAAACTTCGAACTGCGCGATCAGCGCGTCGAGCCGGCGGCATCCACCTCACGCTGGAACCGTTTTGAGAACACTTTCCGGCGCGCTATAAAAATATCCCGTTTACTTATAAAACGGGGTTTTGTTCCATTGGCTACGGCTGGTCTCGTGCGGTTTTCGCGACGGTGATCGGTGAAACCCGGTGTCGCAAATGTCGATTGTCAGGGTGGAAAGGGTCGGTCTCTTTCCTGTACGAGATAAGAGGGGTAAAAATAATCGTCGATCGATAAATCGGGGATGCAAACACCGCAAACAAATCAGACAATCAAATAATTCACACAGAAAACAAAATTTTAATTTTTGTGAAATCTGGGTTGTTACATAGTTGATGCTGACGCAGGTGTGGATGCAGAAGACTTCGTTGTGGATCTGGATGCCCGAGTGCCTCATGTGAAGGGTGCTCTCTGCACTTTACAGGCTGGAGTTCAGAAGCTGAACGATATGCTCTTTAAGTCGCGGACAAAACCGATTGCCGGTGAAACGACTGCTGACGTGGCTCGGAATCTGAAGGCCGCGCCTCTCCAGCTTGAAGTGATGCTTGATTCTGCCATCCGATCTAGAGTGCAAGCTGCTCTTTCTATCTTCAAGAGTTGGTACCCTGAAGTGGACCTGGATCTGATGCATGCCCTGCGAGCCGGGTCGGAGGCCAGTGTTGGTGAAGTTTGGCCGTGCATCTGCAAAATTGCTGAAGAGCTTGCCGAGGCCATAAATCCTTTGGAATTCACTCCCTTCCTTAATGATGATGGCTCTCCAATCCCACAATTGTCGCTCAGTGACCTTCTGTACTCCAGTAGTGAAGAAGGCGCACAGTCTCGCCCTGCCCGCCAACCTAAAGGTGCTGCCTCCCACTCCTCACTCTATGATCTTTCCAGCGAAGATGATGAAGAAGGTGAAGAATCCTTCAAGGGGCACTCGGAGATTATAGCTCGAGACCCACCAAGTACTCAACCTGAAGCCACTGCTACTTCAGCTCCAGGAGGCGCCACCAGCACAACTCCAACTGCTTTAGCCACACCCACCCCGGGGGCAGCTGCAGATTCTACCGGTGCTCCGACTGCACCAGACGCGCTGACCGCGTGAGCCTGAAGTGCTTTTATTTACCTTCTTACTTTAAACAATAGTTCGGTCAAACTCAAGTGCGCCCGCTGAGGGCCACTTTCATGTAATAATCAACATTTGGCCAATCGGCCATGTTTGCTTGTGAACTTGGTTCTTTCTTGACTTGTATATGCTCTCTTGCCTTTGCGTTTTTGAACCGATTTCCTTTTTGTTTGCCTCCTTTCTTCCGTAGTCGATATTCCTGCCAACCCTATAGCCGACCTGCGGTCTGTGGTTGGATCAGAGAATAGACCTCGAAGGAAATTTGATAAGTACTTCTAGATTCTCGGTTCTTGCACAAAGGTAAGGTTTTGCTGACGGGCCGATTGCAACCTGCCGACTTTTGGCCAGCCAGTCTGGTCACAATCGGTTGCGTTTGCTATCTGCTAGGTCCAAACTAGATATACTTTAGAATACGAACTTTCCGATTGATGATTCTGCTCGGCCACGTTCACCCGACATTACAGCCGACCTGCGGTCTTCATTCGGTTTGAACTGGCGCTGACAAACCCATCGCTCTTGTTGCTCTTCTCTCAAGTATACCCATTTCGGGGCAACCGACCAGTCCCTGGGTCCGCTTTTGCCGACCTTGGGATTGGGAAATAAATGCATAAGTTTTTATAACTCTTCCCGAATGTGGTCTCATGGACGCACAACTATTCTCATTGATAATATTTCGAAGGGAAAATACAACGATACCGATCAACTGTAAAACGGGCACAACTGCTTGGCGTTCCAAGGACGCTCCGTTTCTTGTCCTAAAGTGTCCACATATCGGGTCGGCTTTCTGCAATCGATGAGATAGTATGCACTGTTCTTGAGCGCCCGACTGACGATGAATGGACCTTCCCAAGGAGAGGATAACTTGTGCTGGCCCGCTGATTTCTGGATTCAGTGAAGCACTAAGTCACCCTCAGCAAAAGCTAGGGGACGGATCTTCTTGTTGTGGTACTGGCGCAGCTTCTGCTGATATATTGTCGACCTGGACAGGGCCAGGAGACATGCTTCTTCTCTCAGATCGACGTCTTCCTCTCGAGCTTCCTTGGCTTCTGCCTCCGTGTACATGGCGTGACGAGGTGGGTCGAACTCAATATCAGAGGGAACGATTGCCTCCGCGCCATATACGAGGAAGAAGGGAGTGAATCCAGTTGAGCGGTTCGGCGTGGTGCGCAAACTCCGAAGCACTGCTGGCAGCTCGTCGAGCCATGCGCCAGGTGCCCTCTCCAGTTGTTCCACCAATCTTGGCTTGCTCCCAGACAAGATGAGGCAGCTTGCTTGCTCTGCTTGACCATTTGATCGCGGGTGAGCCATGGATGCTACATCCAGCCGAATGCCCTGCTCGGACACATACCGAGCTAATGCCCCCTTTGCAAAGTTTGTCCCATTGTCAATGATGATGTTATTCGGCACTCCATATTTGATTGTGATATCCACGATGAACTTGACCGCAGTCGGTCCATCCAGCTTCTTGATCGGTCTTACCTTGATCCACTTAGTAAACTTGTCCACTGCCACCAAAAAATGTGTCATGCCACCTCTGGCTGTCTTGAATGGTCCAACCATGTCCTGCCCCAAACTGCAAATGGCCATGTGATCAGGATGGTCTTGAGTGCTGAGGCTGGTAAGTAGCTCTTGGATTTGAATCTTTGACACCCATTGCAATGCTTTACTAGCTCTTCTGCCGCTGCTTTTGCAGTCGGCCAGTAGAAATCATGGCGGAAAGCCTTGGCAACTATTGATGTAGCTGATGCATGGTGACCACACTCTCCTTGGTGGATGTCCCGCAGCAGCTTCAGCCCCTTGCCCTCTTCCACGCAACGCTGGAGAACTCCAGTCGCACTTTGATTCACTAGCTCGTTGTTAATGATGGTGTATGCTCACTATCGGCGCTGGACTTGCCGAGCTTCCACTTCATCTTGGGGGAGTGTACCGTCCACCAAATTTTTTATGATTGGTTCTGCCCATGAGGGTGAACCGACAATTACCATTACAACAACTTCCTCTAGACCTGGTCGTTCGGCTTCTACTACTGGCAGCTCGGAGGAGAAGGAACCGATTGCATCTTGCATGACCTCATCAGTCCCCGAGCTGACGACAGCAGCCCCTGGTTTGTGGTACGTCCCAAATGTATCTATAATTTCTGGTTGCTCCATGCATGTTTTGGGTTATATTGCTATGCTTTTCATACACTTTCATACACTTTTGATCATATTTGGACTAACCTGTGCCAGTTTATGTTTTCTACTGTTTTTGTATTTCAGGTTTCCCCATTATTAAAAGTGCTCAGAAAATTCCGAGAATATATATATAAATCAGCGTTCTAGAAGAGTCCTCCGGCCGGAGGATGGGGCCCTAGAGTTCCCACAGCCCCCAGGCGCCCTCCTGGCGCGGCCAGGGGGGCACCCGCGCCGGGTGGCCGCCTGGGCGACTGGGACCTCCCCCGGTGCCCCCTTTGGCTCTTATTTATACTCCCGTCCCGAAAACCCTAATTCTAGAACCCTTTTCTCCAGAAGTAATTACAATCTCCGCCGCCATCGCCAACAAGCTTCGGGGGACCAGAATTCCTGTGTCGGCACCCTGCCGGGACGGGGAAGTGCCCCCAAATTCATCTTCATCGACGTTGCCTCCTCCCTCCATGATGTGGGAGTAGTTCCTCCTCGACGCTGAGGTTTCTACCAGTAGCTATGTGGGAAATTCTCTCTCCCATGATGTGATCTTCGTTGTGATCATAGGCTATGTTAGTCTAGGGTGATCCCATGATATTTCCCCTTCCTCTATGTATTGGATTGATGTACTCACTTGATCTTATCTAGTATAATCCCCTAGACCATGGTGACAGCGGTCTATTGGTCATGGGTTAGAAGAATATTTTCATGACTGATTTCCTCTTTTGTGAATTTATTGAAGATTGAGAGTCTCTTGGTGCTTGTCTTTGACTATCCTTGAGATATGTTGTGGTGATTGTGGTACTCTCTTTGGATGGCCGCGGTGACATTGGTAAATCCATAGATGAGAACTATGAACTCTGAGGTGTTCTTTTTTAGCCTACATAATTCTCGTCCTCTCTTGATCACAAAGGAATGAACTTCGAGTACGTCTCCAATGCATATTTTAGTGGAAATATCATGTGATTAGACTATGTTAATGTTGTTGGGAGTTGCCACTAGTGAAAGTATGAAGACTAGGCATTGTTTCCACCATTGCAATACCGTTTGTGCTCAGGTTTACCACTTGTTTGCTTGTTGAACTTTTTATTACAGATTTATATTACTTTGTTTTCCCACACCTATCACCCATGTTTTACCATCTCTTCGTCGAACTAGTGCACCTATACAACTCCTAGTTGTATTAGGTGTGTTGGGACACAAGAGACTTCTTATATCTTAATTGCAGGGTTGCTTGAGAGAGACCATCTTCAACCTATACCTCCCTAAGTTCGATAGACCTTAGGTCATCCACTTGAGGGAAATTGCTGCTATCCTACAAACCTCTGCGCTTGGAGGCCCAACATAGTCTACAAGAATAGAAGTGTGCGTAGACATCAAGTTATTTCGGGAGCCGTTGCCGGGGAGGTAAGCATTTGAAGGTATATCTTTAGATCTTGCAAATAAATCTTTTCTTTTCTTGTTTTTATTTTCCCTAGTTATGTTTATGGAAAACTGCACTCTTAGTTTGATGCTTGGGGAAGGCCGCTTTACCACACCCGTGGTAGAGAAGTCTCCTCCACCTACTGAATGTACCCCATTCAAAATACCACTTGGGATAATTGAAATAATTAGGAATGATTATGATGGGACAGTCAATCCTAGTATTCATTTGTTGAAACTTACAAAACTTTGTGAGTTGTTTAAGATTTCAGGTTTGACAAGAGATGGAGTCATGAGGAAATTATTTGCCTTTTCACTGAAAGGAAAAGCATTGGAATGGTATAGGCTACTAGATGATTCTCACCTGCTGGATTGGGAAGAGATCCATTCTCTCTTTTACTCCAAGTTTTATCCTCTTCATGAAGTCCATGAGAATAGGAATTATGTTTATAATTTCTATCCTCATGACAGAGAGAGCATAGCTCAAGCTTGGGGGAGACTGAAAACTTCAATGCTAAAATGTCCTAACCATGGGCTCCCCAAAGATATAATTATTACTAATTTTTATGCAAGGCTCTCTCGACAGGATAAAGACTTGCTCGATGCTTCCTCTATGGGTTCTTTCACAAACGAAAAGATTGATGCTAATGGGAACTCCTTGAAAGAATTCAACGCAATATTGAAGATTGGGAGATCGACAAAGGTAAAGAGTCAGGTATAAGTTATGAGTATGATTGCATTAAGTCCTTTGTTGAAACTGCAAGTTTTAATAAGTTTAGTGCTAAGTTTCGGCTTGATTCTCAACTCCTTGTTGATTTCCTCAAATCTTTTGCTTGACATCTTAATATGCCTAAGGAGAATTGGATCAAGCATCATGAACATTTTAAAGATATTTCCAAAGAAAATGAGATTGTTCAAGATGATTGCAACATGCATGATCCAAGTCCTGAAAATGAAGTTTTATATAAGCATGTTAATTTTTGTGGAGTGGATAGACCTTGTGAAAGGCCCATGATTGAAGAAGAGAAGTATTATAAGCAACATAAGCATGAAAGAACAATCACTTGGGTCAAAGATTTAAATGAAATTGCTAGAGAATTGTGTGACCTTTATCCTTTTACTTGTGAACTTTGTTGTATAGAGGATCACTTTAATTTTCAATGCATGCACTTTCAAAACATAACTGTTAATCAGTTGTGTGATAACATGATCACTTCTGATCTTTATGATGAACTTATGTTATTTTTGATGTGTGAAGAGCTATCAGAAAAAACTTCTTGGCTAGATGTTGATGCCTTAGGAATAAACAACACCTTGAAAAATTGCCATCTCTATTGTGTTGTTAATTTCCATGAAAATGATTACATAAGTAAGATTAGAAAGGAGGGAACTTTACCAAAGTATAAAAATGTCTCTTATATTTCTACTAATAAAAAGGAGAGTTGTTCCCAAGTTTTCCCTATTATTTCTAATGATAAACCAGGATATGTGGAGAAACTTCATCTCCAACCACTCCCTTCTAAGTTAAAGAAGAAGAAAAAGAAGAGGAGGAGGAAGAGGAGCAAGAAGGAAGAAGAATGGGTATCAACCTGGCCTAAGCAAATTCCTCGTATCAATTTTTATCCTAACAGACATAAATTTTTGGAGGATGGTGAGCTTGATTGCATTCATTATTATCATGATGTTAAGTCCGTAGGCACTATTGAAAATGGTCTTGATTATGATATGCATGTTACTTTTTGTGATTGGGAAAATGATGATAATGCTACTTATGATCTTGAGAATCTTTTTGGTACCAACTCTGAGAGTGATGATATGGAAAGCTCTATGCTTGGGGATGATAATATTGCAAGTCCTTTACCCATTAGTGATGTGGTAATTCATAATTCTTTTGCTAGCAAGAATAAAGACAACATGTTTACAAATATAGTTGCTAGCAATGATAATGCTCTTCTCTACTATGATGATGGTATAACTCCTATCTATAGTGATTGTAAAGATACCTATGACATAAGGATAAATTATCCTTATGAAACTTGTCATAATCATGGAGGGAATTACTCCCCTGCTAAACACAATCTTCCTAATACACAATTAATCTATAGTGTTCGAGTTGTTTATGATAGTCCTATACTCCCACTATTACCAATGAGAAAGATTATGCTTATGTGGAGAGTAAGAGTACCTTTTTGCATGTGGATCATGGTAACAACGCTTTTTGTGATACTTATATGGTTGAGTTTATTCATGATCCCACTGAAAATTATTATGAGAAGGGGACATATGCTTATAGATATTTCAATAATATCATGTTCCCTCTCTTTATGTTGAAGGTTTTGAAGCTACACTTGTTTTGCCTTCCTATGCTTATTGCTTTGTGCTTCAATGAATTATTCTATTGCAATATTCCTATGCATAGGAAGCATGTTAGACTTAAATGTATTTTGTATTTGCTTCTTGATGCTGTCTTTTGTTCTTCAACTCTTATTCCTAAGAGAGCATCATTAAAATCTTAAGCCTATCTTTATGGCTATAAAGGAAGAGCTCTAGGGAGACAACCCTTGTTATCTTTACTTTGAGTTTTTACTTTAAGTTTATAGTGGTATTGATGATTGTTACTACTGTAACAACATCATTGTATCTTTATTTTCAAGCTTTGTGCCAAGTTTAGCCTCCGATTGCAAGAAAGTTCAAAAGTTGTGACATGCTGTCCAGAAAACAAATTCTGTCCTTGGATGAAAAAATTAGCCTAAAATCACCAGATCATCTTTTTGATATGAATTTTTTTGACAGCGTGCTCCATACAATTGACTTTCGAGCGTCCTTTCTGAGTTTTTTGATTTTATTTGCAGAAATACCCCCAAAAAATTATTTACTACATGTTGTTCTGTTTTTCACAGATTCTGCCACGTTTTGCCTTTCCTTACTTTTGCAAACCTTAAGCTTTCTTTTTCTTTGCAAAAACTTTTTGGCAATCTTGAGAAACAGTAGCTCTTCAAGAATATCTTTATTTCCAGTAGGAAAATTATTTTATTAAGGGTACTAACCTCTCTAATCAGCTTATGATGAGTTATGTATGAAGGGAGTCTTCAAGTGTATGAGGGAAGATGATGAAAGAAGATCCGGGAGTGTCAAACGCTCAATCTTGGGGATGCCCTCATGCATCCCCAATAAATATTCAAGGAGACTCAAGCGTCTAAGCTTGGGGAGGCCCCCGTGCATCCCCTCCTCCATCAACAATCCTCAGTTCATCCTTCGTCTCACTATATTTTTATCAATTCATGCATTATGTGCTATGCTTGGAGCGTCTCGCTCTTAGGTTTCCTTTTTAGTTTTCTTTAGCTTTGCTTTATATTCATAACAAGTTAGACCCCAACTTACTTTGTGTGGGAGAGAAACACGCTCCACTCCAATCTAGAACACATCATAGGATTTCCATGCTTATCTTTTCTCTGTTGTGTGTTCTTTATCTTTTCGTAGCTGCTGCCATGTTTAGATTTAGTTTTAGTTTTTGTCTTTAGAAAGAGCCTTGGATTTTGTTTAGTTTGTTGCTAGAACTCTCTTTAGTTTTCATGTTCATCTTGTTAAGAGAGTTGGTTGTTGCACTGAGTTGTGTCTTGTCTTGAAAGTAGGTAATTGAGGTTGCAATTCAATTGTAGTAGTAACTTGCAATAGTTTTGAGGTATTGTTGTGAGTAATGTTTGAACTTTTGGTGTCAAGAGCTTTAGCCTATTAGTGATAGGTGTCGTATTTTGGGCAATCCGTGTTTATTTTCAGAACCTACAAAAACTAGTTGAGAACTCTAGCTACTAGATGGATCACTAATCTTTTGAGGGATCGGATATTAGAGTACACTCACGTACCATGAGTCGAGGATGCTCAAGGATAGCCAAACCCCCATACACTCCTCCTCGGGGTACTTGTCTCTTTGTGAACCTCCTTATTAGATTGAGAATTACCGATAATAATTACACGAGTTCTTCAAACTAATGTAAGTATTGAAAGTTGACACTTCCACCTCCTCATATTTGCTAGCCTCTTCGGTACCGCGCATTGCCCTCTTCTCACTCCGAGAGTTGGCGTCCACCTTCGCCGGTGCATCCAAAACCTTGGCATTATACGCTCTGTCATCATAAACCTCCTTATATCTTTCCTCAAAACAGCCACCATACCTACCTATCAAGGCATTTCCACAGCCTTTCCGAGATATATTGTCATGCAACATCCACCTTCTCATGACTTGATCTTCATGTCATACATGTTCCTGCTACACTGGCAGAGGCATACATTTGCATACATCATGATAGCTACATCTTCTTTATGTTGAGCACCTTTTAAAGTGTGAAAGATCTTCTTTACCTTCTTGTACAATAGAGTGTTGCCCTTAAGTGAGGAAAAGATCCCAAAGTGGACAAATTAAAAGATCCCAAAGAGGACAAATGAGAGTTAAATAGAAAGAGCCATTGAGGCCACCAAAAAATACTAAAAAATAGAAAAAAAGAGAAAAAAAAGAGAGAGAAAGGGGCAACACTACTATTCCTTTTGAAAGATCGTACTCCCTCTATATCTTTGTGCTCCATAGAGATGATCATTTGTGCATTTAGCTATGTGGGGACCTTCACACTATAGAACTTGGCTTGTATATTCCAATGATGAGCCTCCTCAAATGAGCTCTAGGTCTTCTTGAGCGAGCAAGTTGGATGCACCCCCACTAGTTCCATTGGAGAGCTTTTCTTAGCTCATATGTGCATCCGTTGCATGTCAATCCCTATTCCTAACATCGTATCTATCATTTGGCTTCTCTTGCCTATGATTGTCCTCATTGATGTGAGCCTTTCTCACCGTTTTTGTCTTCCTCCTCCACCATATTTCTCTCTTTGCAATCCTAAGTGTCAACTCTCGTGCTTACGCTCATCCATTGCATGAGTGCTCAAAATATCGAAAGGGAGTGGATCAAATTGACTTGTACCTGGCTACTAGTCTGGGGACGAGTCAAGATAAGATTCCAAAGAAGACTAAGTGTGAAACTTTAGTAGATTGCGTTCTCAACAAATCAATATTTTTCTCTCTCGTATTCCCATCCCCCACTTCTTGCACGCAAACACCATCTGGAGACATTCGAGTCATGGACAACGAGAGCTCTTGCACCTTAATGTTCTTATGTTGCTTGTTTCAATGCCAATATAGACTCTTGCCTGTTATGATTTGAATTGAATCACATACCTTGATTGTTTTACTTTCGAAGTTCTTATATGGTTGTTGGCATGTCACCACAGAAATTATGCTTGTTATCATTTACCTACTCGAGGACGAGCAGGAATTAAGCTTGGGGATGTTCATACGTCCCAAACGTATCTATAATTTCTGCTTGCTCCATGCATGTTTTGGGTTATATTGCTATGCTTTTGATACACTTTCATACACTTTTGATCATATTTGGACTAACCTATTAACTCAGTGCACCCTAGTGCCAGTTTCTGTTTTCTGCTGTTTTTGTATTTCAGGTTTTCCCATTATTAAAAGTGCTCAGAAAATTCCGGGAAAAATATATAAAATCAGCGTTCTAGAAGAGTCCTCCAGCCGGAGGATGGGGCCCTGGGGTGGACCACAGCCCCCAGGCGCCCTCCTGGAGCGGCCTGGGGTCCACCCGCGCCGGGTGGCCGCCTGGGCGACTGGGACCTCCCCCGGTGCCCCCCTTTTGCTCTTATTTATACTCCCGTTGCGAAAACCCTGATACCAGAACCCTTTTCTCCAGAAGCAATTCCGATCTCCGCCGCCATCGCCAACAAGCTTCGGGGGACCAGAATTCCTGTGTTGGCACCCTGGAGGAACGGGGAAGTGCCCTCAGATTCATTTCCATCGATGTTGCCTCCTCCCTCCATGATGCGGGACTAGTTCCTCCTCGGGGCTGAGGTTTCTACCAGTAGCTATGTGGGAAATTCTCTCTCCCATGATGTGATCTTCGTTGTGATCATATGCTATGTTAATCTAGGGTGATCCCATGATATTTCCCCTTCCTCTACGTATTGGATTGATGTACTCACTTTATCTTATCTAGTATAATCCCCGATACCATGGTGACAGCGGTCTATTGGACATGGGTTAGAAGAATATTTTCATGAGTGATTTCCTCTTTTCTCAATTGATTGACGATTGAGAGTCTCTTGGTGCTTGTCTTTGACTATCCTTGAGATATGTTGTGGTGATTTTGGTACTCTCTTTGGATGGCTGCGATGACATTGGGAAATCCATAGATGAGAACTACGAACTCTGAAGTGTGCTTTTTTAGCCCTACATAATTCTCGTCCTCTCTTGATCACAAAGGAATTAACTCCGAGTATGTCTCCAATGCATATTTTAGTGGAAATATCATGTGATTTGACTATGTTAATGTTGTTGGGAGTTGCCACTAGTGAAAGTATGAAGCCTAGGCCTTGTTTCCACCATTGCAATACCGTTTGTGCTCACGTTTACCACTTGTTTGCTTGCTTCACTTTTTATTACAAACTTATATTACTTTGTTTTGCCACACCTATCACCCATATTTTACCATCTCTTCGCCGAACTAGTGCACCTATACAACTCCTAGTTGTATTAGGTGTGTTCGGGACACAAGAGAATTCTTGTATCTTAATTGCAAGGTTGCTTGAGAGAGACCATCTTCAACCTCTACTTCCCTGAGTTCGATAAACCTTAGGTCATCCACTTGAGGGAAATTGCTGATGTCCTACAAACCTCTGTGCTTGGAGGACCAACATAGTCTACAAGAATAGAAGCGTGCGTAGACATCAGTTTGCAATCAGCAGCCCCTGGTGCGGCCGACTGCTTCTCCAACTTTTGCTTCTTGGAAAAAATTTGCGCTTCAAGCTCTGCCATCTTCAGGTCGGCCGGAATAAAGATGGACTCTGATTCTGGGGAAGGCTTGATAGATGGCTTCTGAATGTTTTCCAAAGAAACTCCTGCTGGGATCTCCTTTCTGGTGGACCCCAATTTGGACAGTGCATCTGCTGGTTCACTTTCAGCTCGGGGAATGTGATGGAACTCGCACCCTTCAAATAAACCAGATAGCTGTTGTACAAGGAATCTGTAGCTTTCCATGTTTGCATATTTTGCATCCCAAGTGCCAATGCATTGCTGCACCACCAGATCGGAATCTCCATAACACTAGATCCGTCGAATGACGATCTCTTTGGCCAATCGGATACCGTGAACCAGTGCTTCGTACTCTGCTACATTGTTTGTTACCGCAAAATGGATCTGCAGTACATATCTGAGCTTGTCACCCTTTGGGGAAGTGAGAACGATGCCAGCCCCTAGTCCGTTCATCATCTTGGATCCATCAAAATGCATTTGACAGAACTGGGAATCCGGATAGGGGGGCTCATATTGGGTTTCTCCCCAATATACGAGGAAATCTGCCAAAGCTTGGGGTTTGACTGCAGTGCGCGGCTCATACTTGATGCCATGATTTGCAATCTCTATGGAAAAAATTTCCACCCTCCCAGATGCGTCCCGATTGCCTATGATCTCAGCCAGCGGTGGCGAGTTGATGACTGTGATTGGATGCGCTTGGAAATAGGGCTTCAGCCTCTTTGCCGCCATGTACACACCATAGCACATCTTCTGGTAGTGGGGGTAGTTTTTCTTGGAGATCAAGAGCACTTCACTGACATAGTACACTGGCCTCTGAGCCAGCTGTTCCCTGTCCTTTTCAGGACGTTCGACCACCATGACAATGCTGATTACCCAAGTGGTGGCTGCGATGTACAACATCATTTTCTCCTTCTCAATCGGAGCTGCTAGCACTAGAGCAGTGGATAACTGCGCTTGAGTTCTTTGAATGCATCGTCTGCTTTGGGGGTCCATGTGAACTTGTCCGTCTTCTTCATCAGTTGGTAGAGGGGAATTTCTTTCTCTCCCAGCTTGTGCTTCAACAATGACCCATCCAAGCAGCCGTCAGTGAAGTACTAGATGGCTTGGATCTCATGAACTCCCTCGCAAGTGTTTCTGAGCTTGATCCACCGCTGAAGATAATCGCGAAGGGGCTCGTGCTTTCCTTGTACACATAACACCAGGTGTCGTGGCAGACCTGGGCGTTCATACGTGCCGGTGAAGTTGCGAACAAACTCATCATCAAAATCCTTCCAACAATTTATGCTATTGCTAGGCAAACTGTTCAACCAGGACCGAGCTGAACCTTGGAGCATGAGTGGTGCATAGCGAACTGCCACACGCCGACTGCCTCCTGCGATGCCGACTGCGGTCATATAATCGACCAGCCAATCCTCTGGCTTGACTGATCCATTGTACTTGGGGGTGTCCCTGGGCAATGTGAAGCCTTTGGGGAACTGCTCTTGCCGAATGCGCGGCCCGAAACATGTTGGACCCGCTGGTGCATCGTCTTCTGGCTGCTTATCTTACTACAGCTGCTCAATACGGTGCCTTGCATCATTGTCCGCGATTGCTCGGGGACCTAGACGCTAACTCATCGTCGGCCGAACTGATGTCGTCGGTTGCTCTTGATGCCTGTTGTTGACTGCTGGCTCATCTCTCCGACTGCCTCCTGCAACCCCTTGAATCCTCCGACTATGATGCAGACTGCCGTGCGGCGAAGATGCCTGCCTTTGCTGCCAAGGTGGCGCATTCCGCTGGTTTGCACCCGCAGTTGCTCGAGCTGATCTTGACGCCACTGACCCTTGCTGCTCGATGGCCGCCTTTTGCTGTTGGCTTGCTGCTGCTAGAAGATCGCGCATTCGGCGCGTCCTCTCTCGCAACTCTTCTCCTTCTAGGTGCTCCGGCTCGTTGGCGATCTGCTCATCAGCTCTCATGTTCTTCACAGGAGAACTGTACGCGATCTGTGGAGCGATGATGGTGGATGCTACTGGATGCTGGGCTTCTGCCAGCTCTCTGCCGACCTCCCGACCTGCAACACGAAGCTCATCTATCACTAGGGGTGGGATGACACGCTGTCTGATGCCATGCGCTGCATTGTACTCCCGAACTGTTGCCTCCAGACGACGTTTTTCAACGTCCATCCGATCTGGTTGCTCCTTCAGAGCTTGGCGAGTCTTCTCCAGCTCGGAGTGCGCTACTTCTGGATCGGCGTTCAGCTCCAGGGGAGTGCGGAGCACATCCGGTGGGTTGCTTGGGTCTGCTGGTACAGTGGCTTCTTCCCTCGCGGCTCGGGTCGCTGAAGTGGAACTGTGGCGACTGGATGCTCCCGTCATCATAACCTCCGCATGGATGTGCGAAGTCGTGCTCTCTGCTCCCACAATATTCGGGCCGCCTGGCAACGGATCTGTGATCTCAGAAAACACCCGTACCTCCCTGGGGTAGACCTCAGGAAGAGTTGCGATGAAGACGCGATGAACGCTGAAAGGAATGATGAAGCCGCGCGGCAGAGGCATTCCAGCCCCAAACCGCGAGGCATTGTCGATGACATAGTCCCATGCTCCGCTCCTGAGAACCAGTGCGGAGGCGAAGCGCACACGCGATGCAGATGACGGCCCCGTCTGGATCAGAACTCCAGTCGACACCTCGGTCTGCCCCACGGTGGGCGCGAACTGTCGTCGTTTGGTAACGCATATGCCATGGGGATGGCTAAAGAGGGGGACAAACTGAGGTTGGTGTCGATGGTGCCGGAATCGTGAGTGGGGACAAACACAGTGAGACACCACGATGTACCCAGGTTCGGGGCTCTCTATAGAGATAACACCCCTAGTCCTGCCGAGCTAGCTATAAGCAATAACTCTGGCTACAATGAATGCTCCTTGAGCTGTATGAGAGGAAGTATAAGAGGGATCCATGCACAAATCCCTCCATGCTCTCTCTCTGGTGGGTGAAGTTGCAATAAGTTCTCCGTCGTCCCTCACGGAGGAGGGGTACCCGGGGCTCTTATAGGCCGAGCCCGGGGTACAAAGGTAAATGTACAAAGGGGAGGACCTAGCTGCCAGCCTCAGACGAGCTGGGGCCCTCACATCGTGTGCTCCCAGATGACCCGGTGTAGACTTGGGGATCTCCATGCCGCTAAATCGTAGGTCTTGCGAAATGAACAGTGGAGCCAGGAGCTTGGTCCTGTCGACCTGTCCGCGTGATCGGCGCTGGAGGAGACCGCACGCCTCTGACAGCCCGGATCTCCTGGGATTGCGCATTGATGAGCTTGTACCAGGTGTCCGACCTGGGATTCAGCTCGGATGTTGCCTTGTCCTCTTCGGCCGAGTGAACCTAGGTGAGGCCGATTGCACTCTCTTGGGGCAATCGGCCTCCGACCTAATCAGTTCGCCCCCCTGCTTGTTTGGTCTTGATTAGCTCGGCCTTGATCAGGTCGGCGACCATCAGGTCGATGATCTTTGCCTTGAGGAAATGTTTCTCCTGGGTGATCCTACCCGAGGGTCATTCCCATGACATAGGGTTTCCCAAACAAGGGAGGTGGCGCCGCTGCCTTCTAACTAGACAGAGATATTTGCGGCAACGGGCTTGTCAGAGCAAGGGGAGGAAGGAGATATGGATGCATGATCTGCTCCGAAGATCACGACCAAACATGAGAGGGAGGGAAAGGAAGGCACATCAAGATGAGACGACGGGTGATGGCAGGGAGCAAGTTGCCAACCCAGGCACAGCCCGATCGCACCCCTAGGCGCGAACTTGCGTGGTTTACCAGTGATGCCTGGCAATGGATCGGTGTGTGTGTGTGTGGGGGGGGGTAGGAGAGCAACCCCACAAGGTCATATCGTCCTCCAAGTCAGAGCATCATCATTCATCAGCCGACAACGCCCAAAACCTATTTCGAAGGGGCCTTAACCAGGGGGGAGGTGGTCGTGAACCACCAGAAACGGGAGAGAAGGAAGGGGAGGAGGAGGAGCGCACTTCAGGACGCTGGGACGACGACGCGGAGGAAGGGGCATGACAAGGGAACGGGAGAGGAGAGCAGAGCACGGGGATGTAACAGCCCAGTTTTCACAAAAATTAAATTTTTTTGTTTTCGGTGTGAATTGTTTGATTGTCTGATTTGTTTGCGGTGTTTGCATCCCCGATTTATCGATCGGCGATTATTTTCCCCCCTCTTATCTCGTACCGGACGGAGACCGACCTTTGCCACCCTGACACTCGACCTTTGCGACACCGGGTTTCACCCGATTACCGTCGCGAAAACCGCACGAGACCAGCCGCAGCCAACGGAACGAAAAACCCCGTTTAATAATTAAACGGGATATTTTTATAGCACGCCGGAAAGTGTTTTCGGAACGGTTCCAACGCGAGGTGAACGCCTCCGGCTCGACGCGCTGATCGCGCAGTTCGAAGTTTTACCCGAATCGGAGGTACTGCGGACCCCCGGCGGTCAAAAACGTGAGAACCGCGCGCGCGAGATAAAAAACCCGGGGATGTTTTTGCAAACTTCCAGCCACCGGGGCTATATAAATACCACCACACTCCCGCCCATTTCTAGGGTTTCCCCCATGTAAAATTCGCAGCCCTAGATCCCAGATTTTTTGAGCCGTTCGATCTGGCGATCTGAGCGCCCAGATCGCGCCACGTCAGCGCCCTGCCTCCCACCTCTCTCCTCTCTCTCTCTCTCTCCTCCATCCTCTCCCGTGGACGCACCCGAGGCAGTCGTGGAGCCGCCGCCTCTCTCCGGCCGGCGAGCCGCCGCGGACAAGCGCCCCTCCTCCATCTCCTCCTTCCCACGACCTCCTCTCCCTCTCACCCCCTGCCTCTCCTCCTCGCAGGACGCCACGCGCTGCGCCTCCGGTCACCTGTAGGACGCCGCCGCCATGAGGACCCGCTCAAGCTCGCCGCCGCTTGGAGCCGTGTCGCCGTCCCGGATCCCGCAGGCCGGCGCAGCCCTCCCGGCCGGAACAGCCTGGCGCCGCCCCTAGCCCTGCCTGCCCCTGCCGCCTCCCGCCTGCGAGCCATTAGCGCCGAGCCTCGCCGCCATCCCCGATCGGGATCGGGATCGACCCGATCCGCCTCCCATGGACGTCGCCTGGGTGGGCCGGCCAGCCCAGCGTGGCCCAGCGCCAAGCCAGGCCGCCTTCTGCCTCTTGGGCCGAGCCCAATAGAGGGGTGAGGCCCTTTTTATTTTTTGTTGTTTTTTTTCCTGTCTAACCCCTGTGATTTTTTGCTAAGTCTGGAGGTTTTTACTGCAGTTAACCGTTTTGCGAGTAGTTTTGCGACTAATCTATAGCTCCGATGAATGTGCCCCCAAAATGAAAACTGCTTAGATTTGCGGGTACTTTAATCCGTCTTTTGTGAGATTTTGCATTTGAGCTCATCTTGATTGTGTAATTGTGTGCTGAAGTGGGCATCAGGCCGTTGAACTGCTACAAATTGCTATTATGTGCTGCTGTTATTATTTTGTTGCAACTTTGCATGATGATTGTAACAAATCCATGAGGCCTATTGCATTGATTATTTCTCCTATGTGTTAAGCATCATGTGTACTTCATTTCCATGCTTTAACTTGCCATGTTTGACTGCTCTAGCTATATTAAATCTTGCTCCAAAGTGGTGATCCTGATGTTATTGTGCTGCTGTTGCTGAAACTGTTATTTTATTGCAACTTCGGGTGACGATTGCTTCGCAACCGTTCATCGGAATTGAGTGATTCCAATTGAATATTGTTAAGCATCATGTCTAATTTCATCCCATGTATTGCTATGTCATGTTGCTGCACTTTTGCATATAGATTTACCCCTGTTTATACAGCTTGTGTGCGTAACTTGTTTCGCTTGTATTTTTTTAACCGTAACTCCGTTTGGAGTGTGCCTTATATGTAACTTGATTAGTTTTTCGTGTACTTTGTGTTTATGCTATTTTTTGCTGTTGTTAACCAACCTAAAATATGGTTTAGGAAAGAACAGTACCAAATCCTTTAATTGTTGTGCGGCACTTAGTGTTATGCCATGTTTAGGTTGTGCCTCACTTAAATTGACTAGCATAGATAGTTTACTTTGTGCTTCACCTCTTGACATGTTTGTGTGCTATGCCATGCTTGCTTGAGTTTCCATGTTAATAACCGTTGATTGATCACCTGTAGCTAAGCAACTTGAACCACCGTAAACGTGCGGTATTCGTCGTGTGTGACCGATACCCCACTTAAACCGTTAGTAACCGTTCTCGACGATAGATCTGTATCGCGTTGCCGTGCCTTGTGTTGCCTCTTTGATCTTGTATTGCTCCGTAGTAATAGTGGTGCACCGTTGATTGCTTTCCAGTGTTTATCCTCTTGTGTGCTTCCGCGGATACCTCTCGGAGACGATGCGAGCTTGCGATCAACTACACCTTCGGAACCCGACTTATCAACAGGCAAGGACTATACATTACTTATGATCCATTCTATTTCAACCAGCGGTTTGCATGCTAGAATAGGTTAGGTTCGATGTTTGATCCTACCACATTTTTACAGCCTCTTTCAGACCGATACAGCCATGTCCCCTCCCAGCAAACCTTGTACTGCTATGTTACTATTGCTCGTTGCTCAGCCCCTGCTTAGTATGCATGCTTAGGATGCTACGATGTTACCCTGTTACTCCTTGGTTTGGGATATCACATTATTATTATTGTTGTTGATGATATGATTATTATAATGTTGACTATATTCGACGAAGGATGGAAGGTCTAGGCTATCCCGCCCCGACGCTTTGTTCCATTCGAGTCACCTAGGACCCGAGTTCCGGGTATTGGTTTTAAGACTGAGCGTGCCTAACCGCGTGTGGGATTTTATGGGGTCCCCTTTTCTTACCTACCTAGCTTCAAGCATTTCTAGTGGTGGCCCAAGATGATTTACCATTTGAAACCGTGTGTGTGCTGGTCAGCTACCAGTTGTTTACAAACCAACCCGGACCAGCGGAGACATGGTTTCCCTCTTGGTCCACCTTTGACCGGCGAGGGCCCGAGGCCTCACGTGAGGCGTCTCGGTAACCCAAACCCTGTTGAGACGGAAGAGTCCGATCCGAGAGCGTGGCCAGCTTTTGGATTGGGTGTCGACTCCCCGGGGGCCACCCGGATTTGTTTGTTGTTAGCTAGAGGGACCTGTCGTTTCGGATCTCTTGGAACTAAATCATAAAATGGTTGCCTGTGATGGGTAGCAACTGAGAGAGATGGGCGTGCGTGCGGAGCCTCGTAATGGGCAGTTGGTACACCCCTGCAGGGTTAAATCTTTTCGAGAAGCCGTGTCCACGGTTATGGACGACTTGAGACCTACTCCTTGTTCATAGACAACAACAAGTGAGATAATCTTAATATAACTTGATCAACGCGTGTGTGTGCCTTGACCGCTTCTTCTTCGTCGGGATGCGAAGAGGAGGACAAGGATAGGATAGGTGTTATGATTGCGTAAGTAGTTGATAGCAAGACCTGTTGGAGGCGATTCCTCATCGAATGCTTGGCTTCTTATCTTACTCTCTAGATCGTTAGCCACTTCATAAATGCTAGTGCGACAGCAACCTCACCACTTACCCCTTCCTTACCGTAAACTACTAGTTGTCCTAGAATGACGAGTGATGGAGTCCTTGCTGGGTCAGATGACCACTACAGTTGGATGCTGAGTACCTCTGTACTCATGATACTACCCCCAAACTCTTTTCAGGGTTCTTGATCGACAACAGGTATGGTGATCGACGTTTCACGTGGAGACTCGACGACGACTAGTTAGGCGGATCCCGGCGGAGGGCCTGGACCCGTGTGGTTATGGAATCGATGTTTTCTCTTTGCCACTAGGCATTTGCTTGTAGTCTGTACTCAGACATGTGTCTTCCGCTGTTATATTGTATTTAAGGCAGTTGTATGCCGATTGTATGAAATGTTGTATCCTTGTATCTGTAATGTTGTAATATCATGTTGGAAATCCGGGGCATATGGCTTTGTCTTATGTCGCGGTGGGACCGATATGTGCTTCGTCCCCGGAACTGGGTGGAAACACCTAGATCTGGAACAGTACCGCATATCGGGCCTTACAACTTGGTATCAGAGCCTTACCGACCATAGGATCCCTTCTCTGGCCGAAGTCGAGTCTAGACAAAAACTATTTTGTAGTTACTAAGTTAGTTGTCGGAGAGTAGGATTCTTTTTACTCCTTACCCTTGCTCTGGTCAGGACAAGTGTCGTAATTGTTTTACTCTCGCCTTATCCCCCTTCAAAACTCTAGGATCTCGAGTGTGTGGAGTATCGGAACCGTTACAATGCCTTGCTTGCAGCGTATTGTCTCGATTCCGATCCCAGGTTTGGGAAATACTGTAGTACCTTTAGTTCTTCTGACTCTGGGTAAATATCTTGGTCGTCTGTTGACTTCAGTCCTCTTGCCTAGTATCCTCACGATTTCTGTGAGAATGCTTCCATTGATCGTCCTTTGAATTGTCGTTCTTCCTCTTGACACTGACGGTTTCGTTTTTCCGACGATGTCGTCCTCTCTGCGGAAATTTATCTCGACACGAGTTCGACGTCGACATGGAGCAGAGTCCCTTGTTGGTGGTGTTGAAGATCGTCGTCTCTCTTTTCTCTCTTCCCCTCTCCCCCGGATCGTCCTGGATCTCGGGACGAGATCCCTTGTTGGTGCTGTTGTATTGTAACAGCCCAGTTTTCACAAAAATTTAAAATTTTTGTTTTCGGTGTGAATTGTTTGATTTTCTGATTTGTTTGCGGTGTTTGCATCCCCGATTTATCGATCGGCGATTATTTTCCCCCCTCTTATCTCGTACCGGATGGAGACCGGCCTTTGCCACCCTGACACTCGACCTTTGCGACACCGGGTTTCACCCGATCACCGTCGCGAAAACCGCACGAGACCAGCCGCAGCCAACGGAACGAAAAACCCCGTTTAATAATTAAACGGGATACATTTATAGCGCGCCGGAAAGTGTTTTCGGAACGGTTCCAGCGCGAGGTGAACGCCTCCGGCTCGACACGCTGATCGCGCAGTTCGAAGTTTTACCCGAATCGGAGGTACTGCGGACCCCCGGCGGTCAGAAACGTGAGCACCGCGCGCGCGAGATAAAAAAACCGGGGATGTTTTTGCAAACTTCCAACCGCCAGGGCTATATAAAGACCACCACACTCCCGCCCATTTCTAGGGTTTCCCTCATGTAAAATTTCCAGCCACACCCCCATTTTGTCCCCAATTTTCGCAGCCCTAGATCCCAGATTTTTTGAGCCGTTCGATCTGGCGATCCGAGCGCCCAGATCGCGCCACGTCAGCGCCCTGCCTCCCACCTCTCTCCTCTCTCTCTCCTCCATCCTCTCCCATGGACACACCCGAGGCAGCCGTGGAGCCGCCGCCGCCCTCTCCGGCCGGCGAGCCGCCGCGGCCAAGCGCCCCTCCTCCATCTCCTCCTTCCCGCGACCTCCTCTCCCTCTCACCCCCTGCCTCTCCTCCTCGCAGGACGCCACGCGCCGCGCCGCAGGTCACCTGCAGGACGCCGCCGCCATGAGGACCCGCTCAAGCTCGCCGCCGCTCGGAGCCGTGTCGCCGTCTCGGATCCCGCAGGCCGGCGCAGCCCTCCCGACCGGAACCGCCTGGCGCTGCCCCTAGCCCTGCCTGCCCCTGCTGCCTCCCGCCTCGACCGGCTCCAGCGAGCCACTGGCGCCAAGCGCCGCCGCCATCCCCGATCGGGATCGGGATCGACCCGATCCGCCTCCCATGGACGTCGCCTGGGTGGGCCGGCCAGCCCAGCGTGGCCCAGCGCCAAGCCAGGCCGCCTTCTGCCTCTTGGGCCGAGCCCAATAGAGGGGTGAGGCCCTTTTTATTTTTTGTTGTTTTTTTTCCTGTCTAACCCCTGTGATTTTTTGCTAAGTCTGGAGGTTTTTACTGCAGTTAACCGTTTTGCGAGTAGTTTTGCGACTAATCTATAGCTCCGATGAATGTGCCCCCAAAATGAAAACTGCTTAGATTTGCGGGTACTTTAATCCGTCTTTTGTGAGATTTTGCATTTGAGCTCATCTTGATTGTGTAATTGTGTGCTGAAGTGGGCATCAGGCCGTTGAACTGCTACAAATTGCTATTATGTGCTGCTGTTATTATTTTGTTGCAACTTTGCATGATGATTGTAACAAATCCATGAGGCCTATTGCATTGATTATTTCTCCTATGTGTTAAGCATCATGTGTACTTCATTTCCATGCTTTAACTTGCCATGTTTGACTGCTCTAGCTATATTAAATCTTGCTCCAAAGTGGTGATCCTGATGTTATTGTGCTGCTGTTGCTGAAACTGTTATTTTATTGCAACTTCGGGTGACGATTGCTTCGCAACCGTTCATCGGAATTGAGTGATTCCAATTGAATATTGTTAAGCATCATGTCTAATTTCATCCCATGTATTGCTATGTCATGTTGCTGCACTTTTGCATATAGATTTACCCCTGTTTATACAGCTTGTGTGCGTAACTTGTTTCGCTTGTATTTTTTTAACCGTAACTCCGTTTGGAGTGTGCCTTATATGTAACTTGATTAGTTTTTCGTGTACTTTGTGTTTATGCTATTTTTTGCTGTTGTTAACCAACCTAAAATATGGTTTAGGAAAGAACAGTACCAAATCCTTTAATTGTTGTGCGGCACTTAGTGTTATGCCATGTTTAGGTTGTGCCTCACTTAAATTGACTAGCATAGATAGTTTACTTTGTGCTTCACCTCTTGACATGTTTGTGTGCTATGCCATGCTTGCTTGAGTTTCCATGTTAATAACCGTTGATTGATCACCTGTAGCTAAGCAACTTGAACCACCGTAAACGTGCGGTATTCGTCGTGTGTGACCGATACCCCACTTAAACCGTTAGTAACCGTTCTCGACGATAGATCTGTATCGCGTTGCCGTGCCTTGTGTTGCCTCTTTGATCTTGTATTGCTCCGTAGTAATAGTGGTGCACCGTTGATTGCTTTCCAGTGTTTATCCTCTTGTGTGCTTCCGCGGATACCTCTCGGAGACGATGCGAGCTTGCGATCAACTACACCTTCGGAACCCGACTTATCAACAGGCAAGGACTATACATTACTTATGATCCATTCTATTTCAACCAGCGGTTTGCATGCTAGAATAGGTTAGGTTCGATGTTTGATCCTACCACATGTTTACAGCCTCTTTCAGACCGATACAGCCATGTCCCCTCCCAGCAAACCTTGTACTGCTATGTTACTATTGCTCGTTGCTCAGCCCCTGCTTAGTATGCATGCTTAGGATGCTACGATGTTACCCTGTTACTCCTTGGTTTGGGATATCACATTATTATTATTGTTGTTGATGATATGATTATTATAATGTTGACTATATTCGACGAAGGATGGAAGGTCTAGGCTATCCCGCCCCGACGCTTTGTTCCATTCGAGTCACCTAGGACCCGAGTTCCGGGTATTGGTTTTAAGACTGAGCGTGCCTAACCGCGTGTGGGATTTTATGGGGTCCCCTTTTCTTACCTACCTAGCTTCAAGCATTTCTAGTGGTGGCCCAAGATGATTTACCATTTGAAACCGTGTGTGTGCTGGTCAGCTACCAGTTGTTTACAAACCAACCCGGACCAGCGGAGACATGGTTTCCCTCTTGGTCCACCTTTGACCGGCGAGGGCCCGAGGCCTCACGTGAGGCGTCTCGGTAACCCAAACCCTGTTGAGACGGAAGAGTCCGATCCGAGAGCGTGGCCAGCTTTTGGATTGGGTGTCGACTCCCCGGGGGCCACCCGGATTTGTTTGTTGTTAGCTAGAGGGACCTGTCGTTTCGGATCTCTTGGAACTAAATCATAAAATGGTTGCCTGTGATGGGTAGCAACTGAGAGAGATGGGTGTGCGTGCGGAGCCTCGTAATGGGCAGTTGGTACACCCCTGCAGGGTTAAATCTTTTCGAGAAGCCGTGTCCACGGTTATGGACGACTTGAGACCTACTCCTTGTTCATAGACAACAACAAGTGAGATAATCTTAATATAACTTGATCAACGCGTGTGTGTGCCTTGACCGCTTCTTCTTCGTCGGGATGCGAAGAGGAGGACAAGGATAGGATAGGTGTTATGATTGCGTAAGTAGTTGATAGCAAGACCTGTTGGAGGCGATTCCTCATCGAATGCTTGGCTTCTTATCTTACTCTCTAGATCGTTAGCCACTTCATAAATGCTAGTGCGACAGCAACCTCACCACTTACCCCTTCCTTACCGTAAACTACTAGTTGTCCTAGAATGACGAGTGATGGAGTCCTTGCTGGGTCAGATGACCACTACAGTTGGATGCTGAGTACCTCTGTACTCATGATACTACCCCCAAACTCTTTTCAGGGTTCTTGATCGACAACAGGTATGGTGATCGACGTTTCACGTGGAGACTCGACGACGACTAGTTAGGCGGATCCCGGCGGAGGGCCTGGACCCGTGTGGTTATGGAATCGATGTTTTCTCTTTGCCACTAGGCATTTGCTTGTAGTCTGTACTCAGACATGTGTCTTCCGCTGTTATATTGTATTTAAGGCAGTTGTATGCCGATTGTATGAAATGTTGTATCCTTGTATCTGTAATGTTGTAATATCATGTTGGAAATCCGGGGCATATGGCTTTGTCTTATGTCGCGGTGGGACCGATATGTGCTTTGTCCCCGGAACTGGGTGGAAACACCTAGATCTGGAACAGTACCGCATATCGGGCCTTACAACTTGGTATCAGAGCCTTACCGACCATAGGATCCCTTCTCTGGCCGAAGTCGAGTCTAGACAAAAACTATTTTGTAGTTACTAAGTTAGTTGTCGGAGAGTAGGATTCTTTTTACTCCTTACCCTTGCTCTGGTCAGGACAAGTGTCGTAATTGTTTTACTCTCGCCTTATCCCCCTTCAAAACTCTAGGATCTCGAGTGTGTGGAGTATCGGAACCGTTACAATGCCTTGCTTGCAGCGTATTGTCTCGATTCTGATCCCAGGTTTGGGAAATACTGTAGTACCTTTAGTTCTTCTGACTCTGGGTAAATATCTTGGTCGTCTGTTGACTTCAGTCCTCTTGCCTAGTATCCTCACGATTTCTGTGAGAATGCTTCCATTGATCGTCCTTTGAATTGTCGTTCTTCCTCTTGACACTGACGGTTTCGTTTTTCCGACGATGTCGTCCTCTCTGCGGAAATTTATCTCGACACGAGTTCGACGTCGACATGGAGCAGAGTCCCTTGTTGGTGGTGTTGAAGATCGTCGTCTCTCTTTTCTCTCTTCCCCTCTCCCCCGGATCATCCTGGATCTCGGGACGAGATCCCTTGTTGGTGGTGTTGTATTGTAACAGCCCAGTTTTCACAAAAATTTAAAATTTTTGTTTTCGGTGTGAATTGTTTGATTTTCTGATTTGTTTGCGGTGTTTGCATCCCCGATTTATCGATCGGCGATTATTTTCCCCCCTCTTATCTCGTACCGGATGGAGACCGGCCTTTGCCACCCTGACACTCGACCTTTGCGACACCGGGTTTCACCCGATCACCGTCGCGAAAACCGCACGAGACCAGCCGCAGCCAACGGAACGAAAAACCCCGTTTAATAATTAAACGGGATACATTTATAGCGCGCCGGAAAGTGTTTTCGGAACGGTTCCAGCGCGAGGTGAACGCCTCCGGCTCGACGCGCTGATCGCGCAGTTCGAAGTTTTACCCGAATCGGAGGTACTGCGGACCCCCGGCGGTCAGAAACGTGAGCACCGGGCGCGCGAGATAAAAAAACCGGGGATGTTTTTGCAAACTTCCAACCGCCAGGGCTATATAAAGACCACCACACTCCCGCCCATTTCTAGGGTTTCCCTCATGTAAAATTTGCAGCCACACCCCCATTTTGTCCCCAATTTTCGCAGCCCTAGATCCCAGATTTTTTGAGCTGTTCGATCTGGCGATCCGAGCGCCCAGATCGCGCCACGTCAGCGCCCTGCCTCCCACCTCTCTCCTCTCTCTCTCCTCCATCCTCTCCCATGGACACACCCGAGGCAGCCGTGGAGCCGCCGCCGCCCTCTCCGGCCGGCGAGCCGCCGCGGCCAAGCGCCCCTCCTCCATCTCCTCCTTCCCGCGACCTCCTCTCCCTCTCACCCCCTGCCTCTCCTCCTCGCAGGACGCCACGCGCCGCGCCGCAGGTCACCTGCAGGACGCCGCCGCCATGAGGACCCGCTCAAGCTCGCCGCCGCTCGGAGCCGTGTCGCCGTCTCGGATCCCGCAGGCCGGCGCAGCCCTCCCGACCGGAACCGCCTGGCGCTGCCCCTAGCCCTGCCTGCCCCTGCTGCCTCCCGCCTCGACCGGCTCCAGCGAGCCACTGGCGCCAAGCGCCGCCGCCATCCCCGATCGGGATCGGGATCGACCCGATCCGCCTCCCATGGACGTCGCCTGGGTGGGCCGGCCAGCCCAGCGTGGCCCAGCGCCAAGCCAGGCCGCCTTCTGCCTCTTGGGCCGAGCCCAATAGAGGGGTGAGGCCCTTTTTATTTTTTGTTGTTTTTTTTCCTGTCTAACCCCTGTGATTTTTTGCTAAGTCTGGAGGTTTTTACTGCAGTTAACCGTTTTGCGAGTAGTTTTGCGACTAATCTGTAGCTCCGATGAATGTGCCCCCAAAATGAAAACTGCTTAGATTTGCGGGTACTTTAATCCGTCTTTTGTGAGATTTTGCATTTGAGCTCATATTGATTGTGTAATTGTGTGCTGAAGTGGGCATCAGGCCGTTAAACTGCTACAAATTGCTATTATGTGCTGCTGTTATTATTTTGTTGCAACTTTGCATGATGATTGTAACAAATCCATGAGGCCTATTGCATTGATTATTTCTCCTATGTGTTAAGCATCACGTGAGGCGTCTCGGTAACCCAAACCCTGTTGAGACGTAAGAGTCCGATCCGAGAGCGTGGCCAGCTTTTGGATTGGGTGTCGACTCTCCGGGGGCCACCCGGATTTGTTTGTTGTTAGCTAGAGGGACCTGTCGTTTCGGATCTCTTGGAACTAAATCATAAAATGGTTTCCTGTGATGGGTAGCAACTGAGAGAGATGGGCGTGCGTGCGGAGCCTCGTAATGGGCAGTTGGTACACCCCTGCAGGGTTAAATCTTTTCGAGAAGCCGTGTCCACGGTTATGGACGACTTGAGACCTACTCCTTGTTCATAGACAACAACAAGTGAGATAATCTTAATATAACTTGATCAACGCGTGTGTGTGCCTTGACCGCTTCTTCTTCGTCGGGATGCGAAGAGGAGGACAAGGATAGGATAGGTGTTATGATTGCGTAAGTAGTTGATAGCAAGACCTGTTGGAGGCGATTCCTCATCGAATGCTTGGCTTCTTATCTTACTCTCTAGATCGTTAGCCACTTCATAAATGCTAGTGCGGCAGCAACCTCACCACTTACCCCTTCCTTACCGTAAACTACTAGTTGTCCTAGAATGACGAGTGATGGAGTCCTTGCTGGGTCAGATGACCACTACAGTCGGATGCTGAGTACCTCTGTACTCATGATACTACCCCCAAACTCTTTTCAGGGTTCTTGATCGACAACAGGTATGGTGATCGACGTTTCACGTGGAGACTCGACAACGACTAGTTAGGCGGATCCCGGCGGAGGGCCTGGACCCGTGTGGTTATGTGATCGATGTTTTCTCTTTGCCACTAGGCATTTGCTTGTAGTCTGTACTCAGACATGTATCTTCCGCTGTTATATTGTATTTAAGGCAGTTGTATGCCGATTGTATGAAATGTTGTATCCTTGTATCTGTAATGTTGTGATATCATGTTGGAAATCCGGGGCATATGGCTTTGTCATATGTCGCGGTGGGACCGATATGTGCTTCGTCCCCGGATCTGGGTGGAAACACCTAGATCTGAAACAGTACCGCATATCGGGCCTTACAAGGGACCACACGCGTGTGGGGGGGGGGGAGGGAGGGGCGGAGGGGAGCCATGACACGGGGCCAGTTCTTTTCGAGCTTATAGCAGCTTACTGCCAAAGTAAGCCAAAAGCCCAAAAAACTCGTTTTCGTAGATGGGCTTAACTTATTTCCACAACCCTTCCCTTCATAATGGAAAAAAGCTAGGGAGGGGCAGCTTGTCGCAGCTTTCCGAAAAGTGGCGAACCGGTATATCCGTCCGGCCTCATACGTGCTCGGTACTACGAAGAAAATACCACTCCAGGCTCCCAGCGAACGAACGAAACAACATGCTCCGATCCCCGCCCCATCCTCTCGTCGTTCTCCTCGACCCCATCCTCTCGTCCTCTCCCCGCTCTCCAGGTCTCACGCCGCCGCCAACCCCCTTTAGTGTTCGTCGCCGGCACCTACCCCGCCTGCCACCGCCGTCTCGGACCCCGCCGGTGGTGACCCTCCTCTCCCTCTGACATCGCCTCCCACCACTGCCTCCGACCCCGCCGGCGGTGGTCCCCCGCCTCCCTCTGGACTGCGGACACCTCCCCGAGCTCGAGATCTCCGCTTGCTCGCGTCTCCCCCGACCCCCTCAGATCTTACGGCGTAGCTTTGGTCCAACGTCGACCAAGGCAGTGTCCAAGCCTTTCTTCGGATTTTTTTATGTATGAACAAATTCTAGTGGCTATTATGTGATTTGTACTCAGTTCATGGTCTAGGTAAGTGCAAAAATATAATTTGTGCAGCTGCATTTTTTGATTTTAGGTGATGTCCAGTAGGTGTGCAACTATATGTGTGTATTGAATTGACCTCATTGCTATATGTTTACATTCTTACAATTGTATTGTACTGTTATTATGATAAATAGATGAAAGCACAATGGAAAAAATTACAATACAGGGGCATTACAGACTTTCCATTATGTACATTAGAAATAAGCTGGTGACACAGAAACTGAAAAGAACTCGCCAGCTTATTCTCGGGAGCTTATTTTTACAAGCGTTTATTTGAGCCTTATTTTCACAGCAACTTATGCAGAAGCCATGGTTCAAAAGAATTGACCCCACTCCGGTTGCTTTTCGTTTAAGAAAATGATCAACAATAAATAATCATGATATTTTCCTAATACTTTTCATTCTACGCATGCCAACACAATATGATGCAATCACTTATATTTTTCGCGCTTCTGTAACTTAACAACAACAAAAAGAACATGTTACCTACATACAACAACAACAACAACAACAACAACAACAACAACACTCGAAAATATTTCCGATGATCACATTCAAACACGTGAGAGCTTAGAAGAAAATGGCCTCGGTCTAGTCAATTCCACCATATGATTAGAAACGTGTATTGTTGCGGCAGGCCCTTTGTATTCTTGGTAAAAGTTAAGGCGGCTTTCGGATCGCAGAATCGAATCATTTTCCCTTGCCCGTTCTAGGTTCCGTTCCGGCAAAGCACTACTCTCATTTTTCTTCTGCAGAATTTTCCATGCTCTTGTCTTGATCCCCCCTGAAAACTTTTTGGCAGAGCCGCACGGCCGTGCGCGCTTGATTCCCGGGAAAAACAATTATCCCGCGCTCGTGTGAGAATTAATCAATCAAATCAATGAACTAATCATCGAAGCCCACAGGCAATTTAACAAAGCCAAACGGTACAGCGGCCAGCACAGCAAAGCTCCGCCACTGGCCGCAGCACGGCAAAGCTCTCCTATTATATTACTCTTTCCGTCGCTCCTCCCGAGTGTTTTCCTCTCCTCGGGAGCTGCTCCCTCCCTCCCTCACATCCTCGCCGGCGACCCGGCGATGCCACCGTGGCGGCGGCGGCGACGGGGGCGCGATTGACCGGGACGCGGTGCTGCGCAGCGCGGACGATGGCGGCGCCGGAGAGCTCTGGAGCCGGCGGCGCCGGCGGGGAGGGGGCGATGGGGACCAAGGTGAACCAGGAGCTGTGGTACGCGTGCGCGGGGCCGCTGGTTGGGCTGCCGCCGCCGGGGAGCCTCGTCGTCTACTTCCCCCAGGGACACAGCGAGCAGGTATGGATGGCCGCCCCCGCTCGTGCTTCCGATGATTCTTGCTGATCAAAACTGTTGCTTTCCTCCCCCTCTCTGGACGAGGAAAAAACGCTCCCTTTTTTCTTCTTCTTCTTCCTCTTGTCCCTTTCTGGTCGCCTCGTGCTCGCCCGTTGATGGTTCCACCTTGCGATAGCCGCCGGCAGCAAGCGGCGTATCGCCTCATGCTCGCTTCATCTTCGTATCCATGCTTCAGTTGAGAGTGATGAGCATACCCGGCTCATGGTTCTTGAGCCTCATGGTCAACCATGGTCACCTCATGGTTCTTGAGCCTCTCGGCTTCGTCTTGCAGACAAACGCTTTATTTCTGTTCTTGATGAGAGGGAAATTTATTTCTTTTTTCCAGTGACTTTTTTCTTCAGTAGTGCGAGAGAATATTGGAATTTAATTTCGAAAAAAGAAGATGAGAAAGTTGGGAACTGGCTTTCTACCTAGAGTAACAGTCTTACCCTGTTTCAACTTTCAACTCTGTGGGCATGTGACTTTTTTGGGCTTGGTTCAGAGTACTTGATCATCATATAGTAGGTGCCAATGTTATCTCTGATGGGGAACTCACTTGATACTCCGGTTGTCTGTCCCTATCATGTTGGACCAGAACTATGAAAGAACCACCTGCTTACCTTAGATGTATGCTTCTGATTTAGTGTGAAGTTTCGTAGGACTAATCCATGTTTTCTTTGTACAAGTTCAGTTGAGAGTCCGTAAAAATCAAATTATTACCAAAACCAGTTGCAAGTTTGCAAGGTGTATGCAAGTGGCCTGGAGTTCCAGGGCGAAAAATTCTTATTCCTTGATACCCAATTTCAGGTGGCAGCATCTATGCGAAAGGATGCAGACACACAGATTCCAAGCTATCCTAATCTTCCATCAAAGCTGATATGCATCCTCCACAGCGTCACTATGCAGGTAACCCCTACCACTTTGAACAGACACCACTAAGTGGACACCAGATGCGCATTCTGTGCTCCTCTATGCCGATGATTTGACCTTTTAGCGTGATGGTTCTCTTGACAAAACTTGACAGGCTGATCCTGACACAGATGAAGTTTACGCTCAGATGACTCTCCAGCCAGTTAACAATGTAAGTGTCACTTCCTAAATTTCAATGAAATCGTTTTATTACGTGGCGTACTTGTACTGCCATGATTTTAGAATTCTTGCTGAAAATATGATTTTGGAATTGTAACTGGTAGGTGACACAGTGTGACAAGGAGATATTGCTGGCATCAGAGCTTGCCCTGAAACAAAACAAGCCACAAACAGAATTCTTTTGCAAAACACTGACCGCGAGTGATACGAGCACTCATGGAGGATTCTCTGTGCCACGGCGTGCCGCAGAGAGGATTTTCCCTCGTCTTGTAAGCATAGTTTTCTTCTGATGCGAAAAGGAGTGTTGATTGCTTTTTAGTTTGTTCTTATTTGTCTGAGATGTACCATGTGTAGGACTTTTCATTGCAACCTCCTGCTCAGGAACTCCAGGCCCGGGATTTACATGATACTATTTGGACATTCCGTCATATATTTAGAGGCAAGTCAGAACTTTTTTTTAGTTCATCTCAAGGCATGAATGAAAGCTGATGGAAGTTTGTCAAGCCCATATTTTGACAGCATATATTTGTTCCGGCCTTTGGTTCTGTTCCTTCATGATTTAATCCATTTTACTGCCTTCTTTTCAAAGAAACGTTGCACTAGTTTTCTAATTTTATGATTGGTTCTCTTCCTCTTCACCAGGCCAACCTAAAAGGCATCTGCTGACTACTGGCTGGAGTCTATTTATCAGTGGAAAGAGACTTCTTGCTGGTGATTCAGTCTTATTTATTAGGTAAAATGTTGATGCCGAGGTCTCTACTTATTTGTTGGACAGTCAGCTTTTTCTTGACGTGGTGTTGCCCAAGAATTGATGTAACAAATTAACCTATCTGTAAAGGCAATCAGTGCCACTAAAGTTCTGCCCTTGTGATTGTAGGGATGCAAAACAGCAACTCCTCTTGGGGATCAGACGAGCAAATAGGCAACCTACTAACCTCTCATCATCTGTCTTGTCTAGTGATAGCATGCATATCGGAGTTCTTGCTGCTGCAGCTCATGCAGCAGCAAATAACAGCCAATTTACAATATTCTATAACCCAAGGTAAATATCATCGTTTGCGAGTTTTGATATGTGAATATGTGATATACCAGAGTTTCAAATACTGCTTTCTGTTACTTCAGGGCTAGTCCTTCAGAGTTTGTGATTCCTTTTGCCAAGTACCAGAAGGCAGTCTATGGCAACCAATTATCTCTTGGCATGCGGTTTAGAATGATGTTTGAAACTGAAGAATCTGGAACAAGAAGGTATAAATTCCATATTTACCTAATTTTGTAGATTGAATAGTCATCCTTCTTACTTCATGGCAACTTTTAAAATGTCCTTGGAGTTTGCTGTGTACCTTTTTGTATTTTTGTCAGTTTGCTGCATCTGAACCTAGTGCACATGCTCATGTTTTTGTGCCTTTGAATTTTTATACAAGAAATAAATTTTGTACAAACTGGTAAGATGTGATATCTGCCTGCAGGTACATGGGTACGATAACTGGCATTACTGACCTGGATCCTGTAAGGTGGAAAAGCTCTCAGTGGCGCAATATTCAGGTTTGGTCTGATCCAGACAAATTGAACCTGCCAAACTGACAAGACATATCCCCCTTTATTTTTTCTGAAATTAGTAGTATGTATGTGCAGGTTGCATGGGATGAAGCAGCACCAAGTGAAAGACGCACTAGGGTTTCCCTTTGGGACATTGAGCCTGTCATTGCTCCATTCTTTATCTACCCCACACCATTATTCTCCGCAAAGCGTGCGAGACAACCTGGGATGATAGGTAAACAGGGAACTGCAGTTCCATCATGTTCATGAATAATGAATGTATCTTCATTGTATCGCCAAAAATTCCACCGTATACCCTTTCTAGCAAATAAGTAGATAATACATTTTTTTTGCTGTACAACTCATTTTGTAATAATAAACTATATCCGCAGATGATGGGACCTTTGAAATGGATAATCTTTTCAAGAGAACCATGCCATGGCTTGGTGAGGACATTTGCAAGAAAGATATGAATACTCATAACAGTATAGTGTCTGGTCTAAATTTAGCCCAGTCACTTCAGTGGATGAACATGCAGCAGAACTTGTCACTAGCTGGCACAGTTATGCAACCAGAGTTGCTAAACTCATTAGCTGGCAAACATGTGCAAAATTTGTCTGCAGCTGATTTATCGAGGCAAATCAGCTTCCAGCCCCAATTCCTGCAACAAAATAACATCCAGTTCAACAACTCACTGCTACCTCAGCAAAACCTACAGAACGAACAGTTAGCGAAAGCTATAGGTACACCAAACCAACTGGGAAATATTATGGTACCACAGAAGATAAATCAAGATTGCAATTCTGACCAGAAGGAGCACGCAGTTACTGAATCAGTGCAAGGCAGACAGGCAAACTTAAACATTACACAGCCTGAACGTGCTGTCCAAGCTCAGTTCCAGCAACCTCAAGTTATTCTCCAGGCTCAACTCCAGCAACAGCAACCTCCGGTCCAGAGTCATACCGTCTTTCAGGGAGGCCTTCAGCAAATCCAGATTCTGCAGCAACAGCAACCACATTTGCAGCAACAGCTACAACATCAACAGCCACAACATCATCAGCAGGTTCACCAACACTCGGTACAGGAGCAGCAGCAAATGAAGATACAACCTGTTCATGTGTCCAGTGATGCCAACATGAATGCACAACTATCTGATCATCAAATGAAACTTCAACTGCTAAAGGCTCTGCAGCCACAGCAACATCTGACCTTGGAGCAGCAAAAAATGCTTTTCGAGTTACAGCAACAAGTGGTAAATTCTCAGTCAAATCCCCAGCAATGTGTGCAAGGAGCTACCCAAAATTTTGGTTTTCATAACAGCAACACTATCCAGTATGCAACACAACAAAAGGGCCAACCTCACCAACCTGTTGAAGATTCACCTGGGAGTACCATTCCAGTTGCAAACTCAGATATCATTACCTCCATGGGTGCTAGCTCTTTGAATGCAGCTTGTCGAATGCAATCAGTGAGGACAGATAATGATCCCTCTTCATCAACATCACCATCCAGTACTAGTAATCCTGTTCTTTTGCAGTCCGTCCCAAGCAGCTCCAAGAACCAGAGTTTACCAACTGCAGCAAAAACATCGCAGTCATCTGTTGTCTTGGGCCCTACAGTTGAACAGGAAATGAAGCCTTACCAGAGTGTGAAGCCAACAATAATGGTTCCCAAGATGATTGAACAAGGGCCAGCTACTGGGCGAGACTACATAAACAACCCCCACATGGATTACTTGGACACGTCCTCCTCAGCTACTTCTGTTTGCCTTTCTCAGGCTGATGGATCATTGCAGCAAAACTTTCCACCTTCATCTTTCGATCAGCATCAGCTGTTGAGGGACACACTTCCAGATAGTGAGTTTGAGGTTACAGATCCAACAAATAACCTTCTATTCGGGGTGAACATTGATGGTCAACTGGGCTTGCCACTTCATGCAGATGCCTTGCTTGCAAATAGCATTGAAAATGATAAATTCATGGATCAGATGGCTGGAAATGGCATTTCTAACTACATTTCACCGAAGGACTCTCAACAAGAGTTATCATCTTCAATGATTTCACACTCATTTGGAGTTGCTGACATGGGATTCAATTCTATAGATTCTGCAATCAATGAGCCCCTATTCTTAAATAGAAATTCCCGGGCACCGGCTCTGGCACATAACCGCATGCGAACCTACACCAAGGTTTGTTAATTTTACTATAGTATGTCATTTCAAGATTCACACCAGAAATTCTCTTAGATAATGGAAGAGATTGCTCCTGCAGCCTGTAGATCAATTGATGCAAACAGCCGTAGCTTTGTTAGAGTCTAGGCCCTTGGCCTAAAAACGACATGGCTAATCACAGAGAAAAAGTGATTAAAAAAACAATCACATATCTCGTTAAATGATAGCCACCCAAATTGGAAACAAATCTCCTAGCTACCGACTCCCAACATCTACCGCCCGAAGTCGTAAGGTCTTGTTCCTTCTGTCATAGTATGTCACAGAAATACTTCAGTGTGGAGGAGAAATGAACTATTTCACCTTGTAGAATGTGCTTAAATACTCCCTCCGTCCCAAAATAAGTGTCGCTGCTAAAGTTGTACTAAACCAGCAACACTTATTTTGAGACAGGGGGAGTAATTATCTCTAGATTTCTTCCTACCTACATAGGATTTGCTATATATTCCTTGCAAAAATGGTTGACCTGAGAATCTTATATGTTTTAGTGTGCTGAGAAAGTCAAAAGCCGCTAACATTTAGAAGAGCTTATCCTTACACGCTTACCATATTTGTTTGTGTTTCTAGCATTCTTTACACACAAGTGTGCCGTCTCGCTCTTGCAGTAAGACATTTTTCTAACCAAAGTATATGTACAGGTGCACAAACGTGGTGCTGTAGGGAGATCTATCGACATGAACCGATATTCTGGATATGATGAACTGAAGCATGACATTGCGCGGATGTTTGGTATCGAGGGGCAGCTTGGTGATCAAAGTAGAGTTGGCTGGAAACTAGTATATGAAGATCATGAGAAGGATGTTCTACTAGTTGGTGATGACCCATGGGAGTAAGTAAAACCCAATAAGTTTGTTTTCCACTTCCCCATGAAATGTGAAAAAACCACCGAGATAAGACTAGCGGGGTGGCTTTAGGCAATTTGAGTGCACATGACATTGGGGAGATATCAAGGGTTAAGACCAGTTCAGGGTTCACATTAAAATTCTCAACACTCAAATTATTAACTATATTGCATTATGCTTCATTTGTTGGTTGCAAAGTTAGTTTGTTGAGTATGTGTAGAACGAAAGGCTTACGACAGTTTCTAACTTGAATTGAATATTTACCTGTAAAAGAAACTCACAGAAACTCTAAAGTTAGTTTATGACGTTGTGCTGCATTGATTTGAGCTGATGGACAAATAAAAAAGGACCACTTTAGCTTCAACTTTTATGCCCATTCATTTACTCTTAGTCTGGTTATGAAGCCACTCTGATAACCGAAGAGTTGCCTATGTAGGGATTTTCTGAACTGCGTACGGTGCATCAGGATTCTTTCTCCGCAGGAAGAAATGCAAATGAGATTGGTTGGTGACTTTGGAGATGGCTTTGTACCCAACCAAGCCTGCAGCAGCTCAGAGGGGGGTCAACCTTGGTAACTGAGAACATATGAAGCAGTTTCAACAGGCCATACGATGACATGTTTTGAGTGACAAATGTAAGTTTCTGGTCTGCGGGACCAACATTTTTCTAAATAGAGATACCGCGAGACCTGGCATTTTTCTCGGCCAGTCCTAGAATACAGATGCTGATGATGATAATTTAGGCTCTGAAATTCTAAGATCGAGTAAACATGAACTTAAGGAACAGTTCATACATTTTTCTCTCTCTGCTGTAGTCTTGTATTTATTATGTTTGGTTGGCCTTGCAATCTACTACATAGCCAACCCATATTTTCTGCTGCCCATATATGTTGTCTGATGTAATAGTTCGTCCCATCCTCGTACGTCACCTATGTGTAACTTGCTACATACTCTAAAAGAAGAGATCATATTCCCCCCTTGTTCGTGATCTCACTATGGTCTGTGATTGGTCTACATTTTTTTTCTCCAAATATTACTAGTGTCACCATTTTTATGTGGTGGTGTGTTTTAATCAAGTAACGAAAACTAAGAGTTCCAAGGTTTATGATTTTAGCTTTGATCACTAAGCAGGTAATTGAATAACACAGGAAGAAGAATGAGGCCTCCTTTGGTTTACATGATTTTGTAGAAATTCTAAAAGAAAATTGTATTCTCTCCGATCCATAATAAGTGTCGCTTATTTAGATGAGCGGCACTTATTATGGATCGGAGGGAGTAGAAAAGATTATGTTCTGTTTTTTGGTTTGTAGGAATAGTCCTATTCCTGTACACGATAGAGAGCAATCCTTTGCATTTCAAAAGAAAAACCTTGTAAAGTTTTCTTAACCCTTTGTGCAGTTTCATAATGTTCGCTGCCAACGATCCGAGGTTGTAACATAGTTGAGGTTGAATCTTGTTGGAAGCTATTTAATGTTCCAAATGCAAACTTTGTGGATTCGGACCACAAGAACCTTTTATTTTACTTGATTACTTTTTTTTAATTTGTACCCTTTTACTAGTAATAGAAACTGGTATTTATCCTGATTTTAGTTCTATTGACTGGCCGCATGCATCATTCTAGAGGCCGGGGTTATCCTCCTTTAAGAAAAAAGGTTCTATTGATATCAATGTTGAACCTAGTGGGTCCTTACCAATTCATGCGAGAATTGATCACTTATGGGGATCCAAAAGACTACGTTTTATAAAATATCTTCTGAGGGAAAAAAAGAGAGACTTGGATTCAATGGAAAAAGAATCTTATCCTACGAACTAAAAGTAGATAGCATCTCTTTTCTTATAGGGTTTGAGAATTGAGATACATGTCATCTAATTTCATTTGACTTTTCTATTTTTATGATAATTTATCCAATGAATCAAAAAGGCTTCAGATCAAAACAACACAAGAATAAGATCAAAACATACAGAGCAAAGAGCATCTATGAAATTTTAGGGCATTATTTGTCAGACGTATGGCCTTCACTTATCACTGACCTGTTGGTCCCGCAATGCATTGAGAGAGGAAACCCCCACCATTTGCGAGGCCTCGACGTTGGCCCCCGGCTCCCTCGCTCGACGCGCCGCCGCAAAGCCCTCACGACTCGACGCCGCGGCAACCAGATCGGGCGCCTCTCCCATGGCGGTGTGCTCGGAGCTGAACCAGCTGCAGCACATCCAGCCCTCCGGCTTCATCTCCTTCTCCTTCCCCAACCCTCTCCTACACGACGCCTCCAACCCTTACGGCGACCACGCGGATCTCCTCCGGGTGGCCGTTCTCGACTCTCCTGCCCCCGCGGCGCCATACCCGCGGACGGCGGCGATGCTCGTCCCGGCCGGCAGGCACCGCGACTGGATCTTCTCCACCCGCGCCGGGCAGCTCCACCTCCTACTCTCCTCCCAGTCCCAGTGCGCAGTCGCTCGCCTTATACTCGTCGGCCCCGAGCTCTCCACGCCTTCCCCTCGGGTCGTTTCCTGCGCCGCCGCTCGCCCGGACCCGGATCCTGCTCGCCCGCGGCTTCTCCCCCTCCTCCTGGCCCTCTGCCCCAGGTCCGCGTTTGCGTTTGCGGGCAATGCCATCCCTGACGTCCCGCTGCTCTCCTTCCACGATGACCTCCTTCGGCTTGTTCCTGTCCATGTTGAAGCCGGCCCTGTCGTCGGCGAGATGCTTGTCGAGGATGTGGCCGTGGACTGCGCTCCTGGTCCAGCCGAGTTGCGCCGGAGGCTGCGCTTCAAGCGCATGCCCTGCCTTGTACAGACCCAGGTGCGCCTTGCCCTGCCAATGTCTTCAGCTGCTGCTTCTTCTTCGTTAATGGAGGCATTGGGGGAGGGGCCTGCTAGTTCGTTACAACCCGAGGTGGGTGGACCCTTAGTTCAGCCTTACCTCCAGGCCATGGTTGCCGGCCTGGCTCTCATCGGTTTATCCATGGAGGAGAATGTTCGGTCAGGTGCAAGGCCGAGGTGTCTTTGCGCTGGCATTGGTGGTGGAGCTCTTCCAATGTCCATCAGGATGGGACTTGGCTTCGATGTAGTAGGCGTCGAGGCTGATCGTGTTGTCCTAGACGTCGCAAGGAACTATTTTGGACTGGTGGAGGATGAGTTCCTTCATGTACATGTTAGCGATGCTATTCAAATGATTCAGGATTTTGCACATCGAGATGAGCCTGATACCAAATTCAGTGCTGTTATGGTGGATCTTGACTCCTCTGATGCCATGTGTGGTGTCAGTGCGCCGCCATTGGAGATGACCCATCGAAGCATCCTTCTTGCTGCACGCAGAATTCTACATGATCATGGAGTGTTGGTACTAAATGTAATCCCTCCTGCTGCTGATGGATCCTTCTACAAAGGGCTAACTGATGTTCTTCGCCAGGTTTTCTCTGAGTTGTATGAAATAGATGTTGGTAATGGTGAAAATTTTGTTCTTGTTGCCAGAGTGTCACCGGCTGAAAGCACCCTGCTTGATAGTTCAAGACTCTTTCGAACGGAATTGAGGAATTTAACTGGGGATTTTTTTGGAACATATAACAAAAGTTGAAAGTCCAAGTTGTTGAGTATTGATGTCTGAAGTACCCTAACAGGAGAGGCTGTTCCAAAATTGTGTTCTGGGCCTGACATATGGTGCTAAGGTCATGGCTATATTAGAATTTTGGCAGTACTTTTCTGATAGCAAATCAAGAAAGCCTGTTTGAGCATTACTTCAGAACTGCTGAGTTTGCTGTTGTTATTTCGCTGCCTTACAGACTGAGCATTTTCTGATGTACTTTTTTTTTTGGTTTGAGAACGCATTTGCTGATGTACTTCAAAAGTTCAGATCATATCTAACTGGGCAATACCTGAACTTCATATTGTTTTCCTAAAGCTGAGTACTTTAGGAGGAGTGACAGAATTTTGTAAACAATGAAGCAAAGTACTGGGTAGAGAACTCCGGCAAGTTTGTTTCAAATCCAAGAGCTATGCAGTACATTTTTTTTGGCAAGTTCACTGCCAGTCCATGGTTAAATGACGCATGTTGACAAGATCCACTATGATACATTTTTTTTGAACATAATAAGACACTTTATTAAACTGAGGTGATAAAACACCAGAACTTACAAAAGATCCCTAGAAGAACATCAAAGTACATAAAAGTCCCTGGACTTTTGCAAGAAAGACCCTGAAGAGTAAATAAAAATGTGATCAGGTCCTCCGTCTTCTCGCTAGATACACCTAGCCGTCGCCGGAGAGCTAGCCACTTGGGGCGACGAGGGCGCCACTGACCTTGGCTACTAGCAAGAAGGACTGCCTCACTAGGAGGAATAATACGATGCCAAAGAAGATCTGTAGATGCTCATCGCAGAAGAAAAACCATGCCTCCTTCCACCATAGAACTGGGGGTTTTCTTGCTGCAGATCAGGGACACCAGCATCACATCTAGACTCAATCACCTTTCTTCCACCACCATTATGGACATCGAGAGAAGATGAAGCATCCAGATGCAATCCCGCGAGCTTATTGACGGGGGAACCAAAGAAAACCTCCTTCGCAGATGCAGGCACCACGCCGCCACCACCCAAAAGGAGAGTAACTCTGGTAGCCGCCGGACATGGCCCGAGCGCGCCGGCAACCAGATCTCCCACCATTGACTTGAGTCTTGCAGAAAATAAACTGTAAACCGAGCCCCCCACCCACTCCTCACCAACCACCATGGCCGCCGGCGACGAGGGGGAGAGGAGCCGGATCTGATGGCTGGAAAGACTCTCAAGGTGATAATATTGTGTGTGTGTGGGGGGGGGGAGGAAGCAGCGAGAAGGAAGAGGAGAGATCGTCAGCGATCCACTATGATACATGAGATGGTATTTATGGTGCAACAAGATCTAGTTTGTTACATGAGATGTTATTTATCCTTCATCAAATGATAGGTGCGTGCATATGTTCACTAAGATTCTTCTCTCCTTCCAACCCTTGTACGGTATTTATATGTTGATCACGACACTATAAGAGATGCATTTCAAAAGGTTATTGTTGTGCAAATTTATTCATGCCATTCGAAACTTTATTGTTCTTTATGTTGCGAGGAGCGGCAATTATGTTTCATTCAAGACCTTTGAGTTCGTCATCGACCACGGCAACCCACAACTTTACATCCCCGCGAACATTGGAGAGGAGCACACGGCCTTAAAGATCAATGAACCCACAACGCTTCACGATCCGGGCACTACCACCTACCGTTGACCTCAATCGTCAACCAATACCCACAATAGCACCTTCTTACCTATCATAGGGCGAGCAGGGCTCTACACCAAAAAGCCTTGCTCTGTAAAACCCTAGAAGGAGGGGTACGACCCCGGGAAGGAGCCCATGTCGTATCCAACCCGAAAAAGAAGACACGCGCCTCATCAACACCCTAGGCCTCGCTCCCCATATATAGGGCGAGGCTATGGATATCTAGAGGGGCATCGACTTCTAGTCATCAACCTCGGTAACAGTAGACACATTGTAACCCCCTCTCTCAAGGAGCTCTTCCAACCATAATATAAACCAAGAAAGAGTAGGGTATTACCTTAATCATGAGGGGCGAAACCTAGGTAAATCCCCCACAAGCTCTCCTGTCTAGTACTTCCTGTTCCTCGATCCACCATACCGGGGTCAATGCCGGTTCTACACCATCAGTAGTGGGGGAGGAAAAATGAATGATAATTAAGGTATGGTAGTGGAGGTATAAATAATCTAGGGGCACCTGATGGCTTCTCGCCCCTCGTTGGTTGCCCAAAGTGGAAGGTTGAGATGTAGACAACAGCAAATTTCCCTCGGTGAAGATACCAAGGTTTGTCTCCAGCAGGACTCCGACAACGACATAAAGGTGACAACGGCGCCAGCAATTAGGCGGTTGACGTGGACCTGCACACACAACAGATAACTTTGCTCCCAACGAGTACAGCGAGGTTGTCAATCCCTCCGGCCTTGTTGTTTACAAAGGATCAAACACACGGGATAATAATGATAGCGATAGAAAAGGAAATAAAGAAGAAAATAAATAGCAGGTGTAAACAGTGCTGGAAATATGGACCAGGGTTCCATGATGTTCACTAGTGATGTCTTTCTCCCAAAAGACGATAAAATAGTCATGCAAGGTAAACAAATTACAGCTGGGCAATTGACAGGATTATGTGCGTAAACCAGTGCTAACTATGCTACAAAGAAAGGAAGAGGTTCAAAAGCTTGGGCGGTACGCCGAGACAAGTAGACCGAAATCCATCTGCATCTACCTACTAATCATCCACCTTGAGATATCTATCCAGAACATCTCGCCGGTATTAAGTTGCGAATCCCACCCAAAGTGTAAACTCAAAGCAACGGACAACTGCATTAAAGAACTTTGCGTAAAGTAAACAATCCTTGCACCCGCAAGTACAAGCACCGTTGTTTTCTCCCTTGTGGCAACCATCACATCCCCTAGACTCATGTTTCTGTCACTCAAGCTAGTCATCAGGGGGCATGAACCCACAATCATGCATAACGCTCCCTCTTGGAGTTACTACCTACTACTTGGCCAAAGCAATAAACAGCAATGGAGAACATGCAAGAATTACTCAAGAACATAAATATAAAAGAGGAGAATCAAATATATTACTCACACACAATCTGAACATAGTCTCATAATCCATCAGATCCCAGCAAACTCAGCATAGCAGCAACAGAAAGATTACATATGTGCCTCGATCATGTAGGGCAACTCAAGAGGTCTAAACCATGAAGAACAAAGAGGGGAGGAGAACATCACATAGCTACTGATCATGGACCCATGGTCCAAGGTGGACTACTCACGGTTCATCCGGGAAGCATCCATGGTGGTGGAGAAGCTCCCGGAGGTGGTTCCTCCCTCCGGCAGGGTGCCGGGAAGAGGGCTCCTAGTGCTCCCGATCTTGGAAGCGCAGCGGCGGCGGAACAGAGGAGAGATCACGAAAAAGGGTTCTGTCTTCGAGAGTTTCGGGACGAGAGAGATATATAGGCGAAGGGGGGCAGCCAGAGGTGGACCAGTGGCCCCAAGCGCCACCCTGCCGCGGCCTAGGGAGTGGCCGCGCCAGGTGGCCGCCTGGGCCACCCCTGGCTCCCGTCTGGCCCCACTTTGGCTCTTCCCAAAGCTTCCTGTACGCTGATTTTTCCTATATTTTTCCCGGAATTTTTCTGGCACTTTAAGTAATGGGAAAACCTGAAATACAAAACAGCAGAAAACAGGAACTAGCACTGGGGTGCACTGAGTTAATAGGTTAGTCCAAATATGATCAAAAGTGTATGGAAGTGCATCAATATCATAGCAATATCACACAAAAGATGCATGGAGCAAGCAGAAATTATATATACGTTTTGGACGTATCAACATCCCCAAGCTTAATTCCTGCTCGTCCTCGAGTAGGTAAATGATAACAAGCATAATTTCTGTGATGACATGGTACCAACCATATAAGAACTTTTAAGTAAAGCAATCAAGGCATGTAATTCAGTTCAAGTCATTAAAGGCAAGAGTCTATATTAGCATTGAAACAAGCAACATAAGAACATAAAGGTGCAAGAGCTCTCGTTGTCCGTGACTCGAATGTCTCCAAATGGTGTTTGCGTGCAAGAAAGGGGATAGGGATATACGAGAGAGTAAAACATATTTTTTATTTTGAGAACTTAATCTACTAAATTTTCACACTTGGTCTTCTTTGGAATCTTATCTTGACTCATCCCCATACCACTAGCCAGGTACAAGTCAAAATGATCCACTCCCTTTCGATATTTTGAGCACTGATGCAATGGATGAGCGTAAGCAAGAAAGTTGACACTTAGGATGGCAAAGAGAGAAGAATGATGGAGGAGGAAGACAAAAAGGTGTGAAAGGCTCACATCAATGAGGACAATCATAGGCGAGAAAGCCAAATGATAGATATGATGTGATGAGTGGGGATTTCCATGCAACGGATGCACATATGAGCTAAGATAAGCTCTCCAATGGAACTAGTGGGGGTGCATCCAACTTGCTTCCTCAATAAGACCTAGAGCTCATTTGAGGAGGCTCATCATTGGAATATACAAGCCAAGTTCTATAGTGTGAAGGTCCCCACATAGCTATATGCATGAATAATAATCTCTATGGAGTACAAGATATAAGATGGAGTACGAGTGTGGATCTCTCAAAAGGAATAGTAGTGTCCCCCCTTCTCTCTTTTTATTTATTTTTCTCTTTTTTCTATTTTTTTTATTTTTTTGGTGGCCTCAATGGCTCTTTCTATTCAACTCTCATTTGTCTCTTTGGGATCTTTTGATTTTGTCCTCTTTGGGATCTTTTCCTCACTTTAGGGGCAACACTCTATATATTACAAGAAGTATAAAAGATCTTTCACACTTTACAAAAGTACTCAACATAAAGAAAATGAAACTATCATGAAGTATGCAAATGTATGCCTCTGCCAATGTAGCAGGATATGCAATGATACTAGCGCGTCATGTATCAATGATTAGGGCAAGGCCCAACTAGCATGCGGCTCATCGATCAAGCAAAAGAATGTATGACATGAAGATCAAGTCATGAGAAGGTGGATGTTGCATGACAATGTATCTCGGAAAGGCTATGGAAATGCCTTGATAGATAGGTATGGTGGCTGTTTTGAGAAAGGATATAATGAGGCTTATGATGACAGAGCGTATCGTGCCAAGGATTTGGATGCACCGGCGAAGTATGCGCCAACTCTCGAGGTGAGAAAGGGCAATGCACAATACCGAAGAGGCTAGAAAAATATGGATAGGTGGAAGTGTCAACTTTCGAATACTCACATTAGTCCGAAGAACTCATGCACTTATTATCGGTAACTCTCAATCTAATTAGGAGGTTCACAAAGAGACAAGTACCCCGAGGAGGAGTGTATGGGGGTTTGGTTATCCTTGCGCATCCTCGACTCATGGTACGTCAGTGTACTCTAATATTCGATCCATCCAAAGATTAGTGATCCATCTAGTAGCTAAAGTTCTCAACTAATTTTGTAGGTTTTTCAAAAATAAACACGGATTTCCCAAAATGCGACATCTATCACTAATAGGCTAAAGCTCTTGACACCAAAATTTCAAACATTACTCATGGCAATACCTCAAAACTATTGCAAGTTACTACTACAATTGAATAGCAACCTCAATTACCTACTTCAAGTCAAGACACACAACTCAGTGCAACAGGCAAACTCTCTAAACAAGATAAACATGAAAACTCAAGAGAGTTCCAGAAACAAACTAAACAAAAGCTCTTAAAAAGATAAGCATGAAAACTAAGAGCTAAACATGACAGCAGCTACGAAAAAGATAAAGAACACACACAACAAAGATAAGCATGGAAATCCTATGTTGTGTTCTAGGGTGAAGTGGAGCGTGTTTCTCTCCCACACATAGAAAGCTGGGTTCTAACTTGTTATGAACAACAAGCAAAGATAAAGAAAACTAAAAAGGAAATAAAGAGCAAGGCGCTCCAAGCATAGCACATAACGCATGAAGTGATAAAAATATAGTGGAACGAAAGACGAACTGATAATTGTCGATGGAGAAGGGGGTGCATGGGGGCATCCCCAAGCTTAGATGCTTGAGTCTTCTTGAATATTTGTTGGGGGTGCACGGAGGCATCCCCAAGCTTGAGCGTTCGACCCTCCTGAATCTTCTTTTATCATCTTCCCTCGCACACTTGAAAACTCCCTTCATACATAACTCATCATAATCTGATTGGCGAGGTTAGTACCCACAATAAAATATTTTTTCTCTACTGGAAATAAGGATATTCTTGAAGAGCTACTGTTTCTCAAGATCGCCAAGAAAAAATTGCAAATAAAAGCAAGCTTAAGGTTTGCAAAATGAAGAAAAGGCAAAACAGGACAGAATCTGTGAAAAACAGACCAGCAGGTAGTAAATAATTTTTTTGGGGCACTTATGCCACTCAAATCAAAAAACTCAGAACAGACGCTCGAAAGCCAATTATATAGAGCACGCTGTCAAAAAAAAATCAGATCGAAAAGATGATCTGATGATTTGATTCGAATTTTTCTGTCCAAGGACAGAATCTGTTTTCTGGACAGCACGTCACAACTTTTGAACTTTCTTGCAATCGGAGGCTAAACTTGGCACAAAGCTGAAAAGTAAAGATACAATGATGTTGCCACTGTAGTAACAAACATCAAGATAGAAAAAAGCAAAATAAACCTAATTCGTTGTGGGCTGCCTCCCAAAAGCTCTTTCTTTTATGCCTTTAAGCTAGGCATGATGCAAAAAGAGTAAATCAAGTTTTATCAAGAGTAAGAGAATAGCTAGCCCGTGCAACGGACTCAAAAGGTAACTTAATCTTCTTTTTAGGGAAGTGTTCCATCCCTTTCTTGAGAGGGAATTGGAATTTTATAATCCCTTCTTTCATATCAATGACAACACCAACGGTGCGAAGAAAAGGGCGTCCCAAAATAATTGGACATGATGGTCCACATTCAATGTCCATAATAGTAAAATCAACGGGAACATAATTGTAATTGACAATGATAAGAACATCATCTATCTTCCCCAAAGGTTTCTTTACGGAAGAGTCAACAAGACGAACACCAAAAGAACAAGGATCAAAAAGGTTTTAATTCAAACATATCATACATTCTTTTGGGCATAACGGAGGTACTAGCTCCAACATCACATAAAGCACAAAAAGAGGAGGTATTCAACTTAATTTTAATCATAGTATCCCAACTATCTTCTAGCTTTCTAGGTATGGAGGCTTCTACCCTAAGCTTATCCTCCCTAGCTTTAATGAGAGCATTAGTGATATGCTCTGTGAAGGCAAGATTAAGTGTGCTAGTGTGGGGATCTCTAGACATCTTGTGAAGGAAACCAATAACTCCAGGAAGGCTGCAATTATCAAAATCAAGGTCACTACTATCAAGTAAAGTGGTAGTGGTGCCCTTTAGGCTCACTTGTTTGGTAGCTTCTATAGTCATAGGAGTTTCTTCTTCTACGGTTGAGGTCATAGCATCACCATTAATAGGTCCTATGGGACTAGGGGTGCATTGGGTGCTAAGAGTTTGGATATCCTCAACAACTTGGATAGTAGCAATGGTATGGTGTGTAGGAAGGCTCTTAATTATATCTTCTTCCTCCTTTTCTGTAGCCCACCTCTCTTTAAGTTTAGCCATCATCCTAATGTTTTCATTAATTTGCAATTGAATAGCATTCATAGGAGTGACCTTCCTCTCCTCAAGAGGAGAAGTTCTAATTTTAAGCAATTCTACTTCATGGGCTAAATTATCTACCTTCGACGATAGATTATCTATTTTGTCTAGTTTTTCCTCTACACTCTTGTTGAAGGCTTTTTGGGTAGTGATGAAGTATTTAAGCATACTCTCTAGTTCAGCAGTGGAGTTCTTGGTGCTAAGATAAGTGTTGTTGTTCCCATAATTGTTGGAGGGGAACGGTCTAGGATTGCTATCAAAATTACTCATATAAGCATTGCTATTGAAGTTGTTTCTAGAGATAAAGTTCACATCTACTTGATCTTGAGCAATCAAAGAATTTAAAGGAACATCATGAGGATCAATAGGAGATTGCTTGGTAAGTAGAGACATAATCAAGTCAACTTTTTTATTTAGGGAGGATATCTCCTCGACAGAGTTTACCTTCCTACCTGTTGGAGCTCTTTCGGTGTGCCATTGGGAATAGTTGGTCATCATCTCATCGAGTAGTTTTGTGGCAGCACCAAGCGTTGTTGACATAAAGATTCCTCCCGCGGCAGAATCTAGCAAGTTCCGCGAGGTAAAGTTCAAGCCTGCATAAAAAGTTTGGATAACCATCCAAGTATTCAAACCATGCGTAGGGAAATTCTTAACAAGAGATTTCATGCGTTCCCAAGCTTGGGCAACGTGCTCATTATCCAATTGCTTAAAATTCATAATATTACTCCTCAATTGGATAATCTTAGCTGGGGGGTAGTACTTCCCAATAAAAGCATCCTTGCACTTATCCAAAGAATCTATGCTATTCCTAGGCAAGGATTGAAACCAGATTTTAGCTCCTCCTCTCAAGGAGAAAGGAAAAAAGCTTAAGCTTAACGATATCACCATCTACTTCTTTGTACTTTTGCATATCACAGAGCTCAACAAAATTATTTAAGTGCAAAGCAGCATCATCTCCAGCACCGGAGAATTGATCTTTCATAACAAGGTTCAGCAAAGCAGGTTTAATCTCATAAGAAGGTGTTGAAGTGGCAGGTGGAGCAATAGGAGTGCAGATAAAGTCACTGTTGTTATGACTAATGAAGTCACACAACTTGGTGTTCTCGGTGGAACCCATAGTAGCAGCAAGCAAGGTAACTTTTATTTTTATTTTTGATAAAAGACACTAAAGCATAAACTAAAAGGTAAACTAACAAGACTAAAAAGCAAAGATAAAAGATAGTGTGCAACTCCCCTATCTTGAAGAGTGGAGTCCCCGGCAATGGCACCAGAAATTAGCTTTGATGGCTTCTCTCCCCTCGTTGGTTACCCAAAGTGGAAGGTTGAGATGTAGACAACAACAAATTTCTCTCGGTGAAGATACCAAGGTTTGTCTCCAGTAGGACTCCGACAACGACAAGAAGGTGACAACGACGCCAGCAATTAGGTGGTTGACGTGGACCTGCACACACAACAGATAACTTTGCTCCCAACAAGTACAGAGAGGTTGTCAATCCCTCCGGCCTTGTTGTTTACAAAGGATAAAACGCACGGGATAATAATGATAGCGATAGAAAAGGAAATAAAGCAGAAAATAAATAGGAGGTGTAAATAGTGGTGGAAATATGGACCGGGGTTCCATGATGTACACTAGTGATGTCTCTCTCCCAAAAGACGATAAAATAGCCATGCAAGGTAAACAAATTACAGCTGGGCAATTGACAGGATTATGTGCGCAAACCAGTGCTAACTATGCTACAAAGAAAGGAAGAGGCTCAAAAGATTGGGTGGTACGCCGAGACAAGTAGACCGAAATCCATCTGCATCTACCTACTAATCATCCACCTTGAGATATCTATCTAGAACATCTCGCTGGTATTAAGTTGCGAATCCCACCCAAAGTGTAAACTCAAAGCAACAGACAACTGCATTAAAGAACTTTGCGTAAAGTAAACAATCCTTGCACCCGCAAGTACAAGCACCGTTGTTTTCTCCCTTGTGGCAACATCTCATCCCCTAGACTCATGTTTCTGTCACTCAAGCTAGTCATCAGGGGGCATGAACCCACAATCATGCATAACGCTCCCTCTTGGAGTTACTACCTACTACTTGGCCAAAGCAATAAACAACAACGGAGAACATGCAAGAATTACTCAAGAACATAAATATAAAAGAGGAGAATCAAATATATTACTCAAACACAATCTGAACATAGTCTCATAATCCGTCAGATCCTAGCAAACTCAGCATAGCAGCAACAGAAAGATTACATATGTGCCTCGATCATGTAGGGCAGCTCACGAGGTCTAAACCATGAAGAACAAAGAGGGGAGGAGAACATCACATAGCTACTGATCATGGACCCATGGTCCAAGGTGGACTACTCACGGTTCATCCGAGAAGCTTCCGGAGGTGGTTCCTCCCTCTGGCAGGGTGCCGGGAAGAGGGCTCCTGGTGCTCCCGATCTTGGAAGCGCTGCGGCGGCGGAACAGAGGAGAGATCGCGAAAAATGGTTATGTCTTCGAGGGTTTCGGGACGAGAGATATATATAGGCGAAGGGGGGCAGCCAGAGGTGGGCCAGAGGTGGACCAGAGGCGCAGGCGCCCCCCTGGCGCGGCCTAGGGGGTGGCCGCGCCAGGTGGACGCCTGGGCCACCCCTGGCTCCCCTCTGGCCCCACTTTGGCTCTTCCTGAAGCTTCATGTACGCTGATTTTTCCTATATTTTTCCCGAATTTTTTCTGGCACATTAAGTAATGGGAAAACCTGAAATACAAAAACAGCAGAAAACAGGAACTGACACTGGGGTGCACTGAGTTAATAGGTTAGTTCAAATATGATCAAAAGTGTATGGAAGTGCATCAATATCATAGCAATATCACACAAAAGATGCATGGAGCAAGCAGAAATTATAGATACGTTTTGGACGTATCAGCACCGAAGACTAACCAGGGGACAAAGGCCATAGGAACCCTTAAGCACCTCGGTCATAGAGTCCATACACCATGCGTCTTGGCACTTGACTATTTTTGTTTTATTTGTCTTAGATATTTTTTTAGCATCTTTCTGAAAATTCAAAAACACTAGAAAACATAAAGCAACACTGAACACTGAATTAATACACGTTAGTTCAATAAAATCAATAAAAAACATTCTCGAAACTATTTATAATTGATAACAATATAACATAAATCATAAAAAATTTGTAGATACATTTGAGACATATTAGGGTGTTAGCTATGACCATGTCGTAGGCTAAAGTGAAGCATAATACATATCCTTTCCTTCTTGGTTCTTCTTGCTATATCCAAAGCCTTTGTGTACTCCTTCAAAAGCTATGTTAGATGTATCCACATGACCATTGAGGTCTGCTCCTATATGAAGTGCCTCTCACCAATAGGTGCACTCATAACCATGTCTTTCAAGCCTTTTCAGAACCTCATCTTGGTGCTCTCAATATGGTCTACTTGCGGGGCATATGTGCTGATAACATTGAGAACTAAATCCCGAATGATCGAATTGATCAAAATAATTCGCATCTCTTGCGTCTTGATGTTTACCATTTTTTATGTTGTAGTATGATTTTTTTCTACTATAGCATGAAAATGTATTTATTTTACTTAGGACGACAATACTTTATTTTATAGCACAGGAAATCTTTTTATGATAGCATGACAATTTTTTAAAATTCGTACCATGCAACCAAAAAAAGAGAGGACATAATTTGACACCTGTAATAATACACTTTTGGTGGTCTGATGAAATATCGTTGATGGCTGGTTTCCATACAAGGGTCCTCCTCTTAGTTCCCAACATGAATAAATCCTAGAATATACCGGATTGGAATACTAGATGACTTAATTATAAGGATAAATAGTATGCCGATCCAACAATATTGCTGAATGTGATAGTGCAATTCTTTGTTAAAAGAAACTAAAAGATAAATATCCGACTCTTCACACTTATAATTTCTATCAAAAGAATATGAGCAATTTTGATTTTGTGCCTGTCATTGGAACCTCTAGAGGGCTATTAGTTGCCTGGAATGAGAAGTACTTCCATGAATAATGTCTTTTAAAAAGAAGATACTCTATCTCCATAAGGTTCACTTAAGTTCAGTCTGATAAGTCATGGATTCTATCTAATATTTATGGTTCTTGTGATAATGACCTCATACAAGATTATATTCATTGGTTTCAAAATATAAAAATGCCTGGTGATACTAACTAGCTCGTTGTTAGGGAATTCAACTACAATAGGCAACCTCATAATAGAAATAAGTGAGCTGGTGAATTTAACAACATGATGCAATTCAGTGAAACCCTTAGTACTCTTGCACTGGTGGATATCCCTCTCAAAGGAAGAATCTATAATTGGAGAAATATGCAGGAGGCCCCTCTTCTTGAAAGGATTGATTGGTTCTCCACTTCAGCAAGTTCAACTTCTTCACCCCAATATAGTAGTGAAGACTCTAGAAAAAACCTTCTCTGATCACACTCCTGTGTCATTTCCATTGTCTCTAATATTCCCATATGAAGAATTTTCAGGTTTTAAAATTTCTGGTTAGAACATCAAGATTTCAAATACTTGGTCCAAAATATCTAGTAAGATCCTGTTCAAGAATCTGATAGAGAAAATATCATCATTGCTAAATTTAGGAGACTAAGAAAGGGCCTCAAAATTTGGGTTAAAACCTTATCTAATATGAATGGCATTATCAAGGCTACTAATTAGGTTATTTTAATGTGGGATATTTTTGAGGAATTCAGACGATTGACTGTTGTTAAAAAGAATGGTATGGAAATTGTAAAGGTGCACCTTGCAAGACTTTAAACCTTCAAAAAATCTACTGGAAGCAAAGAGTCACAATAAGTTGGGTCAAATTTCATGATGACACCCCAATTTTTTTCCAAAGAAAACCACTATCAAGTACATAAATAACTTTATATCAATGCTCCAAGATGAGATTGGCCAAGAGTATACTGAACATCCAGCTAAAGCTTTCTTACTTTGGAAGGCATTCAAGGACATCCATGACTTCAGGCCCTTTTCACTCCTTAATTGCATAATTAGAATCATCTTCAAGCTGCTCGCCAACATGTCCAAAAAAGTGATCACTCAACAGGTCCATGTTAATCAATATGGCTTCATAAACACTAGAACAATTCAAAGATTGTCTTGCTTGGGAATTTGAATTATTACACCAATGTCATCAGTCCAAAATTCCCACAATTGTCCTGAAGTTAGATTTTGAAAAGGCTTTTGATATGATTGAACACTCAACTATATTCAAGATAGTCAAAGCAAAATGTTTTGGAAATAGGTGGTGTCAATGGATTCACATGTTGTTCTCTACTAGCACCTCTTTAGTTCTTCTCAATGGTAGGTATTCCTAGCAAAGTTTTTCACGGTAAAAGGGGAGTTAGACAAGGAGATCCTCTCTCTCCTCTTCTTTTTGTGCTAGCTGTTGACTTGCTGCAATCCATTGTAATGATGCCATGCACCATCAACTTATTCAATCTCCTTTACAAGAAACATCATGTTGTGACTTCCCTCTAATATGCTGATGACACCATTTTATTATTACCAGCTGAGCCTTCCCAATTAGCACAATTAAAAATCTAAGCCTTCACTTTGTTGAGTTCTCTGGCTTAAAGGTCAATTACACCAAACCGTGTTAGTTTCCATCAACATTCCAACTGGTAGAATTCCTTTACTCGCCACCACCCTAGGCTGCCAGCAAGGCTCACCCCCTTCACCTACTTGTGATTGCCAATAAGTACCTTTAAACCTAAAGTGGAAGATTTCTCCCCTTTGATGCAAAGAACCGAAAGGAGACTGGTTGCATGTTCTTCTATGCTCTCATATGATGGAAGAACGTTACTCGTAAAATATGTCTTCTTTGCACTTCCTACTTATTACATGTGCTCTCTGCCTGCTGGGGTTATCAATCAACTTAAAAAATATCTAAGGAATTTCTTCTGTAGAAAATATGGAATGAAGATGGTTGCTTTGCCCTCATTGCTTGGCACAAAGTTTGCCTCCCTAAAGAAAAAGGAGGTTTGGACGTTGCTACTCATGACAAGGGTCTTCTTTTAGAAAAATGTCCACAAGTTTTTCAATAAAACAGACACACCATGCGTGAAACTATTTGTGAACTTCATATCATTCATGTATGCCATCTGGAAAATTAGAGGGCTCTTTATGGTGGAAGGATCATATCCCTCTGATCCATTTGTAAAAAAATTATGCTCAATGCATAGGTGGAAAAGATAACACCATCCTCCTTTGGCATAACAAATGGAAAAAGTGAGGCATTGAGCTTATCTGACCCCCCGAGTTATATTCTTTTGCTAAACAAGACCATATTTCCCTAACCAATTTCATCAATGCTGATTGTTGGGGTGATCGCTTCCATACCCCACTCTCAATACATGCATGGAACCAATTCAACCTTTTAACTCCTGATATGAATCGCTCTGCTGCAATGGAAAAAGATACCTGGAAATATAATGGCAGGACCGCATATTTCTCAATGGCCATGTCTAAGCAGCTACATGCTTAAGATAGTTGCCAGCAGGCCCGGGCCCATGCATGTGCAAACTGTGCGGCCCGCACAGGCCCATAAATTTTAGGGGCCCCATATATTATTTACAATGTGCCCTCGGCCTTCACCTGACTAGGCCGCTGCCCGCTGCGCGTCTGGGCTGATCGAAGGGAACGCCCGTTGCACGCTGCCGCGCGTGTTGGCCTGGCTCTCGATCGAAGGAAGGGAAAGGTCGCGCGTCTAGCTCCACAGGGAAAAACGAACCGCTAGGGGGATAGATTGGAAACGAATCGGAGTTGCAGTCGCCAGGTCAGGCTACAACGACAGCGAACAGACAAGGTTACCTGGGCAAATTTGATCTTTTTCCCCACCTTACTTTGCCATTTGATGATTTTCCCCCCTCCTGAGAATGACAAGTGGGGTCAGGCTACAGCGACAGCGAACATGCAAGGTTACCTGTGACACAACCCTGGATTTGGCTGGCCGGCTGGCGCCTGGACTTGCAGCGGGCAGGCAGGTACTCGGGCACACACCCTGGACTTGGAGGCGGCTGCCGGCTGGCACCTGCGAATGAGCGCATGCATCCATCGGCAGCAACCACAGTCTAGGTTAACTCATTACAAATTTCCTAGATACGCATATTTTTCTACTATTCTTTAAAGCATCACGGTATGATATGTGCTATTTTTAGGAGAAACCATGGAATGAACAAGAGGTGGAAATTAGCTACTCGCATATGAACAATCGAGGCTTGCAAGTACCTACAGCAGAATTCAGTCGCTGGACCCATGGTACAATGCTTAGTTATCACTTCTGTTAAGTCTTATCTAAAACATATGTACACTAATTTAATTTGTGTGTATGGCCCTCCATAGATCTCAGGGATTGTAGCACAAGATGTATGGCATTGAGGAACTTCTAATTTAAACTTTTGTTAAGTTATATCAGGTATTATTCTTGTAAGCTTCCCCGGTATGATGCCTACTATAATGTCATTATTTCTAGAGGATGCATTAGCCTACTAGAGTATCTAGTTTTATCGAAAATAAATTAAAACTAAGAAAATAAATTAGAACTAAGAGCTCAATAAGGTGATAGTAAATCTGCGTTATAGCAGAACATAGAATGTTTGGTTTATATGTTTATATGTGTGTAGCAACACCCCCATTATCATCCATTTTTTCTGTCAACATAGGGCCCAAATTTAGAATTTGGCATAGGGCCCCGAATTTTACCGGCCCGGCCCTGTTGCCAGCTACTTCAAAAATTGTAAGAGCTCCAGTAGGCTAAAACAAAAAATCTTCTCTTGGCTTCTTTCTTACGACATATTAATACTAGGGCCTTATTACAAAGAAATGTTTTTTTTCCTAGACAACTATTCATGCATATGCTGCAATCAAGATTCTGCTGAAACCGTGTTGCACCTTTTGTGGGGCTGCAACTTAGCTCATAGATGTTGGACCTCAATCATTCCTTTTTGAACAATGGGGAACATCAAGCTTTGATGAAACAGTGATGGCTTTACTTCATGTCCGAAGAGAATTTGGAATGGAAATTATCACTCTAGGCTCCTGGCACAATTAGCTTAAAAAATGGTAAGTTTTAACTATGTTAGGCTAGATTTTCTAAATTGGTGAAGAGGAATGTTACAAGATCTCAATCTTTTGAAGTATACGATTAAAGAAAAATATACGGAGCTATTTCAAGAACACCTCATATCCTTATCGATCCCTAGAGCAGGAATTGGCTAGTCTTATGTTTTGTTTAAGTTGCTATTTTTCTTCCCTCCGGCATTGTAACATGCTACATATATTAAATAGAAAATATACCATAGAACAATTTTTTATGGTTCTTGCATAAAAAAGCTGGCTGTAGGTTATCCATAGACCGGAATTTCCGTTAGACAATATCTGGCAACAGATTCGACAAACCACTGCACCAACATACAGGCACTACACCCACAACTGGGGATACTACTCGTAGTGGTCGTATACACGTAGACAATGCTTACAAAATATATGAAATATAGAGCTCCAATGTGGGACTTGATTATGCCTCAGACTTTTTTCTCGTCGTTGTCATCATCATCGGAGAGCTAGCGCTAGCTAGCTAATTTATCAACATGACCGTACCATAATCACCATGAGGGTCAATGTGTCTAGTGTAGATAAAGTACTGGTTTCATGCTGGAAGAAGAGGATGCTAGCTGTGCTGGAGGACTGTTAGTTCCTTCTTCCACTTGCCCAGCGATCACTGGTACCATTGCCTGGAAAAAGAAATCCAGGGTAAGTCGGAGGGGGGAATCGAAAAGAAAACTGAAAGCCCATGGTTTCGTAGGCATGATCCTACGATTGAAATTGAAATTCCTGGCTTTAAATGTAGTACTACCTCCGATCCATATGAATGGGCACACACTTAGTACAACTTTATACAAATATTCTTCGGTATTAACAAATTAATATGGGTCGAAGGGAGTATTAACAAATTAATCTGAATGATCTAGGGACGCGAGGAAGAAACCTAAGAATGGAATTTGTCCTGTACGATCCTTATGCGAGAGGAGGGGAGCAACACTTTATGCCCGTCGAAAGGACAGCTAGCTTTACGTGTAAATATTCTTCGGTAAGTATAGGGAGCGAACGTTTCGCTTTAGAGCATGGAAAAATCGAACGATTTATATGACAACTGCAGTACAAATGCATGACAATTCAGAACATACAATTGCCATAAAAACTAAAAAACGCAGCTAGTTACCATGCGTTTGTACTGCAGTTGCAATGCACTTATACTGCGAGTTGCCATAAAAATGTTCGCGCTTACCATGTCCTGGAGCGAACGTTCGCTTTAAATTGCCATCCTTTTCTTGTTATTCTGGACAAATTAGCCTCCTATCCAACTGCCGTTTACAAATGTTTTTCCAATTAGGTGTATATGTTTTCAAAATTATTTTTTAAGTGTATATGTTGTGGTTCAAACATAAGCCTAGAAGTCTAATAAAGTCGTGCCGCTCTTGAGGTTAGCTATTAGATGGACTATATATATGATATATGCTGATGCTGTTCTTAATTTCACCGTTTGTAATAAAAAACCTGTGTTTATCTGAAGAGCCGACTGTGATAAACCTTCTTTTAAACATCTTTGAGCAACACCATTTTGAAAAATATTCCTTGGCGACACAACATGCGATCAGGTCATCGGTAAACCAAGATTATGTTGGTCATGTTTAAAGTGCATGATTGAATCATTGTTGGATAAAACGTTAGATACTTCATTACTTCACAAACAAAAGATGTTAAAACGTCAAAAATAAATTAAGACATAGGTATTCTGTATGCTGCTTTCAGAAACCAATGATTTCCTTCCTTTATGACCAGTTTGACTGAGTTGCAAGTACAGACGCTCTAAGCAAGTTAGTCCAATTAAAAGTTTAACCAGAGGCTAATATGTATAAAAAAGGGCTCCTTGAAATACACCATAAGGATCGACTGAAGAGGCCTTGCTTAGGCAACCAAAAGCTTTAAGGACCATAACGTAACAAGATTGCAAAAAGATGATACTCCCTCCGATCCATATTAATTGACACACACTTACTACAACTAGGGAGTAATATTTGTTCAGACAAAGCAAATGCTTGCTTTAAGGAGAGATGCCATGTTGTGCTGTAGTAATTAGCTTATATAGTGGTGTGTGCAAAGGGTGGCCGCTTATGTGATGATGCATATGCATGGATGGAATAGTCCATAACCGAGGAGATTCGGACAACTTACTACCTCTGCTCCTTGCTGCAGTCACCGCCCTTGTGTTGTTGCTGCTGCTGCAGCCGCCGGTTCTCTCAATCTCGTCCGTGTCCTTATTCAGCAACTCGAAGTGCCTTTTCACCTCCTCCACCGACTTGCTGCCGCCAACCGCCCGCGCCACCTTCTCCCAACGGTCTGGTGTGTGCTCGTCGTACGTGTCCAGCGCCTTCTCGAACAGATCGTTCTGCTTCCACGTCCACGATGATGATGAACTCATTCTTGACTGGGCTGTGGCTAATTCTCAACCAAAAAGAAAGCTAAGGTAGATTGCAATGGCTACTGGTACTACTGCTACTACTACTACGGTTGCTAGCTAGATCACCGGCTTGGTTTGGCTTGAGTTTGTATGCAACAAGAGTGAGGGCAATGGTGAAGCTTATATAGTGGGAGGAGAGGCTAGTTGGAGAATAATTCTTACAAGCTTGCATAGGAGCCACAAGAAGAAAGAAAGAAAGAAAGAAAGAGAGGAGATGAAATGCAGGGGAGAATCTGCATCACCTCTGGTCTGCTGGAGGTGGGGGAGGAGGCCCCTTTCATCTATTTTTGTCTCCCTATCTTCACTCAGACTATCTGGTTCCTTGCTCATTGGCAGAGCTGAGGCCTCTAATACTTCAAGCAGGATAATTACTACTATGATTAGTAATTACCATAGGCTAAATACACCTAAAGCACCAGCTGAATACATGATAAAATGGCAAGCTGATTCTTGCTTGGACCGTTGAAGCTTTAAGGGAACATAAACTATCCCTATCTACCACTAGAAAAATATTTGTAAAGTCATATTTTTTGAATGGTGCCAAAATTAATGTGTTGGTACCTCTTCGCTGGACTCTCAGACTTCAAGTGAGGACTTCTATGTGATTATCATAGATCAAACATACAAACACATATACCTGATAAAATATTTAAAAAATGTACACACATCCTTACTGAGTGATACTCATGTCTTAACATTTCCTCTTGAAGAATATTTAGAAAAGGCGCAGTGCTGAGAAATCTCTGACGTACATTCATGTCTTTCTTTCTTAGAAAGCAAACGTACACTGATTGAAAGTCTGTTGTAGACACTAGGAACAAACGATGTGCACCATCAGTTGCACACCATTACCATGAATTATCTGTACCACTATGATTCTAGTTTGTAAAAGCAGGACCGTTTTCGTAAGACAATGGCTTAGAACTAGTGTACCTGTAAGGGCTAGCTAGAAGCTAGAGAACAGCAAGGATTCTTGTGTTTACAACTTTACATTCACCCTACCCTCTGAAACAGAGATTTTCAAAGATTTTCGACCTACCAGTGATGGAACGCTGGACTTGTATTACAGGTGTTAATACACTGTCGGCATGTTGTATACCATTCTATACATGTAACATCCCAAAAGAACAAGATCTGTGCCACCAATGCAACACATAGAAGATGGAACAAACATGTCTTCCTTGCTTAGTTTATTTATCATATTTAACCAGGGTACCACTGTTGACAAAGGGTGAAAATTCACTCAGCTTATTAGGATTTTTTTTGAAAAAGGAGTATAACCCCCGGCCTCTGCATTGGGACGATGCATGCAGCCACATATTATTAAGAGAGCAAAATTTAGCAGTCGAACACCATTGACCCAAAAAAATATCAAAAATAAAAGCCGAGGCCGCATGCCTTAGGACAGTAAGTCAACCAGATAATCACTAACCCTATGTTACAAAACGATATAAAAAAACAAAAAAAACCCGAGGCCGCATGCCTTACGACAGTAAGTCCACCAGATAATCACTAACCCTATGTTACAAAACGATATCAAAGCGAAAAGTACACAACTCCTAGGCTACGCCTTCAATAAGAAATCGCTGCATGTGCACCGATGATAGAGAGTTCACACAAGATTGAAATCCGGATTTTCATCCCCGAAGCGAGGCTTCAATCCACGCAAGGAAACGATGTAAGCGCGCGTCGACATAGCCTGATCGGAGAGCATGTGTTTCGACCCGAGTGCATAAAGTCACCGTTGAAGTCGTATATACCATCAACCCTTATCCGACTACCAACACATCGATAGCCAGATACCTCTGGAGAAGACACGCGACAACAAACGTCCCATACCGTCCGCCTCTCGCCACTGTTGTTCCAGCTTCGATCCAACAACAATAGGCTAGACATGAGTACTTCACCAGAGCCCCGTGTAACTCGTGTCAGTAGTAGGCATGACTTGACGCCCCCACATGAGACGTCGTGCGTAGCATCTTTCGGTGGCGCATCCGCCGATGGCTTCACCTGCTGGAGACAACCCGTACTCGATGGCTCCAAAGGAGATGCATGCGTCATCTACTGTGCCGCATCAAACCCGATCTGTTGATGGAGGGGACATCTCATACCACCACCAGCCTCAAGAAGGCCGTCACCACCTAGAGATCTGAACTATGCATCGCCCACACGATCCCGAAGTCCGCCACCGTCGAAGAATAGGGACCGCCGCCCCGATTCCGGGTGCTACAAAGATCACCCACTGCCGCGCCAGCCGCTGTCGTTGCCCATACAACAACAACAATAACAACAGCCGACGCGACTGTCAGATCCGGGCACTAACTCCTGAACCCCTCGCGTGCCGCACCCTAGACAACCACGCATGACATGCTGTCGCGCCAACAAGCAGTCCCAAACCCGACACGTAGCCCGTGGGCTCCAGATCTAGGCCCGTTTGGCCCAGATCTGACCTGCGAGCTTGCGGCTGCCACCAGCCACCGACATCGAACGGTGACAGAACTAACCGCTGTACCACCACCGGGATCCCCACATTCGCCAGGGTCACGCCGCCGCACGTGACGAGGACTGGCCTCGGCAAATCCCATGCTTAGGAACTATGGGTTTGATCGTAAGAGAAGGAGTGCAAGGTTGGCGATCTCGTCGGCTAACAGGAGACAGGGATTTACCCAGGTTCAGGACCCTCGATCGGTAAAACCCCTACTTCCTTCTCGATGTATTATGTGGTGAAAGGCGATTACAATGGAGGTTCCAGCGAGATAGCTCTAGCCGAAAGTGTTGCGAGGAGATTGAGTGCCCTAGACGTCCGCCCTCCCAGCCTTTATATACTAGGCTAGATCTCGAGGAGTCTGTCTGGGTTTACATAGAGAGTTGCCTATTCTAGCTAATCTTGGAGGCCACACTTTGGACTCTATGTCGGTTTGGACTCTACGTCGGTGCAGCCGTCCATGCTTCAGGTGGGATGATCTTAGGCCCGCCAAAGCTTCCAGTGGGACATCAGCCTTGACACGCACCAGGTACCCTCACGTAGAGGATTCGTGGAGTATCCCCTCGTTAGTAGCCCCCGAGTGCCTGGGGGACTCAAAGAGTCGCGCATGGACTCCAATCTACATTAACTGATGTAGTGCATGTCACTTTTATGAGTTTGTAAGTTTATTCGTGAGATATGATTTGGTAAAATATGAGAGGGATGCTAAGCTAAAGGGCCCGAGGTACTCTACGGGTCGATCCTAAGTAAATTGCGCTAGCGGCAAATACCACAGTAGCCCAATCAAGCTCGAGTCCCTCGACACAAACTTGGGAACAACTGATGCCAAGCAAGGTCCTGCGTCAGAGAGCTTACATGATCAATGCCACCAGTTAAAGTGTTTTATATGACCCTAACACGTTCGTTAGTGGTTATCTCTATCATGCCCCTGGGCATGGACCGATCGAGAGTGAAGTCGCGCTGTGGCAAGTCCCGACCCGACCGATAGATCAGCGGGGTCTTACCTACACACAATCTTGTGTGGCATGTGCAGTTTATCGTAGCCCATGTATTAGTAGGGGCGAGTTCCCAATATAGAATGCACCCACTCGTAAAATGATAGAGTGAACTTATAGTATGAGCACCCGATGCGGTTTCGGGTGCCCGCTCGATGAGCCAATTGCTTGTTTCTCATAGTTTTGCCTTGTATCTTCTCGCGAGCGATCACTCCAACGCTTTTATTCTTGTGTAATCTTGCGATTAAGCACTCAAGAATTTATTTTTAGAGGTGAGTAAGCACTCAAGCCTTAATGAGGTGTTTTTGCTGAATATGCTGAGGGGAGTTAGCCACTCGAACCCTCGTAAGGTGCTTCATGTTGCCTTTGCTTCATAAGAAGTGGTAGGGTTCTCCCGATGGGAGGTTATTTGATAAAATCAAATCAGAAGACAGGGTTAGTGAATAAAATATAAGTGAACACAGACATCTTTTGGTGCGTCTACGACGGTATTGAGCTGTCCCATCCGTTCCACGGAGACGTAATGATGCTTGTTTTATACTGATGACATATTCCGGATGACAGTAGTCTGCTTCGAGTGTCACTTCCGCCCGTAGTTATGATGACGCTTCGATATGCGTGTGGATTTGATTACTACTCTTGTTCCGCCTGTTGGGTTTCCAAGGCTGTGTAGAAACATGCACTTTACTGCCATGATTTAATGGATTATGTATACGAACAGACGCATATGTCTTGGAATCTGTAGCGTTGCCTTCTCCTGCCTTTTATTTCTCGTCTTGCGCCGTTTCCTCTTTCTTTTTACTGGAGAGACCCATTTACCCTTGAAAGGGTGTATATAATATATATATATATATAGATTATTGCTTTGCGTTTTGGCATTTTATCTTCTTTCTCTTCTTCCGTTCCTTTGCTTCCTCTCATGGCCTCGAAGCGCCGCGCTCGTGGAACTGCTGGTGCTGGTGCTGCGCGCGGCGCCGCCGACCGTGGCCGTCGAGGACGTGGTGCGTGTACTCCCCGTGTGGTACGCTGCCGCCGGGGCCCTGGTGCTTCCTTGAGGAGCCCTGCTGCCGCAGCTGTGGACGAGGGCGTCTGCGTTCATGACTTTGTTCTTCATGTTCGTGGCTGCATTATTGGACGAATTCTTCTTTCTCCTTATTTTCCGCTCTTGTCTCTGAACTGGGATGTGATGGTCTCTGGCTGTGCCTCCAAGGTTATCTGCATTTCCCATTGTGGGTAATGATCCAGGTTGAGAGTTCATCCTTGGTTTTCTTGGAGTCCAGTTGGAGGTTGTTTGTCCGTCAGTTTAATCCGCGCAAGGGTGACAACCTCTGTTGTTGGTTTGATTGGGAGGAAACTCTCTCCATTAGAGCCTTTGACACCGATGGTAACCGACTGGATCCATGCTGGGGGAGTTTGAGCGATGGCAATTCTGGAGGCGCGGGTGGTGCTCGCATTTGTTCTTCTGCTGGTGACTCGGGAGGTTCAAGTGATACTCCAATCTCTGCAACGAGCTGGAGTTCATCTGGCCGGAATATCACGAGCTTTCGCTCCTCTGGGTCGTCGTCGGGTGGTAGTGGTGATAGCTACTCCAGTTTTGAGAAACACACTGATGTCAAGTCGTCTCTCAAGCGCACTCGTCGGTAGGACAAGGCTATCAAGCGTTTCTTCGGGTGAGCTTTTTCTTATAGACTTAGGGTTGAACTTTTCCCTTTGTCTGTGATGATGCTCGAAGAGATGTCGAGTACTCCTTTTGATGTAAAGAATTATTTTGTAAGTCCTCTGTGTGAATCAATATATCCAGAGTTTTATGTTTGATCTTGTATGGACTCCTGTAAACTTTGTTTGTTCAGCCTTTTGTCTGGTCTCTGATCTATCGGGTGCGAGACAGCGCCCCCGATGGGAGTAGCCCCCGAGGTTTCAGTGAATCTTTGGCGATTGGCCGTAGGCTTTTGTCTATCGAGTGTACTTTGTTCAGTGTTTTGTCAGTAGGATCCTTTTGCTGCTTCCTCCTTGATTTGTTTAGGATCGAGTGTAGATTTGTTGAAGTGTGTCCTTTTATCTGATGTCTACCGAGTGTCTTGGGCCTTAATGTAATTTCCTTTCTTTGAGTTTTTCCGGAGTGAGTTTCTCGTCTTTGACAAACATCACCTTAGTGTCGTGAATTTGTTCATTGCAGCCTCCGATCGAGTCCTTGAGTTTGGATCGCAAATAGGGCTTCGGGAAGGGGTGCGATGCGCTCGAGCACCGAGTGCTGGAGAGTAGAATGTTGCGAGTGCGAGGAACGTCTCGAGAGGGTAACGGTGTTGAAGCATGCGCGAACCCCCCGAGTTCCGTAGTATGGAGTGTCGCTAGTGCGAAAACGCCTCAGGGGAGGGAGGGTGATATCCCGCTTGAGCCCCCGAGTGCCAAGGTATAATAAAGCTTCGAGGGGGGGAGGGTGATGATGGCACTGAAGTAGTGCTTCTCGTTGGCTACCCAAATTGGAAGGTTGATATGTAGCGTAGCGTACTTTCCCTCGGTGAAGATACCAAGGTTTTTCTCCAGTAGGACTTCGACGACGACAAGTAGGTGACAACGGCGCTACAAATTTCTAGCACGAGAGTTGACGTGGATCTACACACATATACAAATAACTTTGCTCCCAACGAGTACAGAGAGGTTGTCAATCTCTCCGGCCTTGTTGTTTACAAAGGGTTAAACGCAAGAGATAAAAGGTAATAATAACTGCAACTAGAAAGTAAAACAGGAACTAAATTGAGGGTGTAAACAGTGGTGGAAATATGGACCAGGGTCCCATGAAGTTCACTAGTGATGTCTCCCTCCCAAAAGACGATAAACAGCTGTGCAAGGCGAGCAAATTACAGCTGGGCAATTGACAGGATTAAAAACGCACCGCAATGCTAATTACGCTACAAAAGAAAGGAAGAAGTTCAAAAGCATGGGAAGTACGCCAAAACAATTAGAACGAAATCCATCTGCATCTACTCACAAACATCCACCTTGAGATATCTATCCAGAACATCTCGCTGGTATTAAGTTGCGAGCCCCACCCAAAGTGTAAATCCAAAGCAACAAATAACTGCATTAAAAGAACTTTGCATAAAGTAAACAACCCTTGCAACCGCGGTTACAAGCACCGTTGTTTTCCCCCTTGTGGCAACATCACATCCCCTAGACTCATGTTTCTGTCACTCAAGCTAGTCATGAGGGGGCATGAACCCACAATCAAGCATAACACTCCCTCTTGGAGTTACTACCTACTACTTGGCCAAAGCAATAAACAACAACGGAGAACATGCAAGAATTACTCAAGAACAAAAATATAAAAGGAGAAGAACAAAAATATAAAAGGAGGTCTTCTGGTGCTCCCGATCTTGGAAGCGCGACGGCGGCGGAGCAGAGGCGAGATCGCGAAAAAGGGTTCTGTCCTCGGGGGTTTCGGTACGAGAGAAATATATATGCGAAGGGATGCAGCCATGAACCCATTCCTTTGCATGACCTATCATTTGTCACAGTAGTAAGCAAACCACAATCCTAGCAGATGTAGGAGTTGATTGATATCATGTGCCCCCTGCAACTGTTACAACTTATTGCATGCTTAGAGTGATACAATGTTGATACTGTTATGTGAGTCGGGATGGTAGCAATCATGTTGGTGATGGTGGAAATGTGTTGGTGAATCTACCCTAATACAAGGTGAACGATGAGAGGCTGTGTAGGAGTACACAGTGGGTTGTCTCATTGAAAAACGCCCTAAGCCCGAGTTCTTGTGTGGTGATCCAAGATGAAGAGTACTACCACATGTTGGGCAAACGGACCCCCGCTCAACCTACTAACTCACCCCTTCTCAGTTCAATGAGTCGCAGTAGTTCGGAGTTCCCATAGGTTTGTGGCTTGGCTGCAAGGTGAGAGAACGGCTCAACCGAGACCGGCTTATGAACCACACACACATCTTCTGGGACCATTTCGGTAAACCGGCCGGGTTACGAATGTGGAAACCATCCCACATAGGCGTTTTCATTGAACTTGAGTTGGCTGTGAGGTAAAAGTTGTGGAGATTATCCTCGCCGACACCCGCTTGAAGGGTGACGAGATCCCGGCGGTAACTGATGGTTTCATGTGTGTAGCAGTACACCCCTGCAGGGTTAATAACTATTCGAATAGCCACGTCCGCGGTAAGGGACTACTTGGAAAGCTGTGCCTGATTATTAGACAACTTGAACTGGATACTTATAAAACTTTCCAAGATAAGCGTGAGTGCTATGGCGTGCTTTCTCGTGGGAAGTCGAGGAAGGCACCATAGTGGTGTAATTGGTTGGAGATGTAGTGGACTCGTGTACGCTTCTTACCTCAAGTCTGGTACTCGTAGTTCAGGACTAGCCAAGTCAAAGCTGGCACTTCTGCTTATGAACCCCACCTCCCTTTACCTTGATACATGTGCATGAGTAGTATAGTACATACATAAGTCTTGCTGAGTACGACTTTGTACTCACGTTTGCTTATTCTATGTTTTAGATGAACCCACTGACCCCGAAGGTGGATTCTTCCTGGAGCTCGACGACTGAAGCCAAGCTAGTGTAGTCCCAGCCAGACGACTGGTCACTCGTGGAAGGGCTTGTTTATAAATAAGGCTTCTCTAAGCCATTTGTTAAACTTGTCTGTACTCAGACCTACTTTGCTTCCGCATGCTTGTTGTAATGTTGGATCACGGTCTCGTGATCTCTGTGTGCACTCTGTAAGAGTTATCAATAAAGTTGTACACTTTGTAGAGAATTGCAATGATAGCTGCTGTTCATACTAGACATGTGTGCTGCGTGTATGACTATAACATGCATGTCCTAGTATGGGTTTTCGATACCTTAGTTGTCATCTGGCTGGCGGTCTTTTATACACCAAGTGGCCCTTAGATGTGCGCAGCTTGGGGCATCGCGATGCGATTGCTCGTGACTCTGTCACGTGCACACTTTGTTGTATGATCGAGCCCGCCCTAGACCCCGACTAAGTGATCGGGCTGGAGTAAGTCTATGTAAGTGTTATAATACAATCGAGAGTATGGTTCAGGCGACTTATCTATGAATATGGGAGTTCACCACCCATATCATTTAGACTTGTGTGCGGACGATGAGGACCCATCTCAGTTGATCATCCGGCCTGGATGGGATGCCCCCCATGTTCGATGCTTTCCGAGAGAGTTCTGTGCTTGGCCTTGTCTGCTTAGACAAGTGGGTACGGCTCTCGGCTCTCCATATGATTGTGTTGTAACGGGACTTGCATATGCTAACCCCGGGTCCCGACAGTTGACACTTAGGATGGAAAAGAGAGAGATATGGTAGATATGATGTGAGTAGTAGGGATTGCCATGCAACGGATGCACATGTGAGCTATGGAAATCTCTCCAACAGGACTAGTGGGAGTGCATCCAACTTGCTTGCTCAAGAAGACCTAGAGCTCATTTGAGGAGGCTCATCATTGGAATATACAAGCCAAGTTCTATAGTGTAAAGGTCCCCACATAGTTATATGCATGTATGATCATCTCTATGGAGTACAACATATAAGAGGGAGTACGAGTGTGGATCTTTCAAAAGAAATAGTAGTGTGGCCCCTTCTCTATTTTTATTTTATTTTTTCTCCTTTTTCTATTTTTTCTATTTTTGTGTGGCCTCAATGGCTCTTTCTATTTATCTCTCATTTGTCCTCTTTGGGATATTTTAATTTGTCCTCTTTGGGATCTTTTTATCACTTTGGGGCAGCACTCTATTTTACAAGGAGTATAGAAGATCTTTCACACTTTACAAAAGTACTCAACATAAAGAAGATGGAGCTATCATGATGTATGCAAATGTAGGCCTCTGCCAGTGTAGCAGGAACATGTATGACATGAAGATCAAATCATGAGAAGGTGGATGTTGCATGGCAATATATCTCAAAAAGGCTATGGAAATGCCTTGATAGGTAGGTATGGTGGCTGTTTTGATTAAGGATATAAGGAGGTTTATGATGACAGAGCGTATCATGCCAAGGGTTTGGATGCACCGGCGAGGTAGGCGCCAACTCTTGGAGTGAGAAAAGGCAACGCACGGTACCGAAGAGGCTAGCAAAATATGAGGAGGTGGAAGTGTAACCTTTCGAATACTTACATTAGTCCGAAGAAATCAAGAACTTATTATCGGTAACTCTCAATCTAATCAAGAGGTTCACAAAGAGACAAGTACCCCGAGGAGGAGTGTATGGGGGTTTGGTTATCCTTGCGCATCCTCGACTCATGGTACGTGAGTGTACTATAATATCCGATCCCTCCAAAGACTAGTGATCCATCTAGTAGCTAGAGTTCTCAACTAGTTTTTTAGTTTTTCGAAAATAAAGACGGATTGCCCAAAATACGACATCTATCACTAATAGGCTAAATCTCTTGACACCAAAAGTTCAAACATTACTCAAAACAATACCTCAAAACTATTGCAAGTTACTACTACAACTGAATAGAAACCTCAGTTACCTACTTCAAATCAAGACACAAAACTCAGTGCAACAAGACAACTCTCTAAACAAGATAAACATGAAGACTCAAGAGAGTTCCAGCAACAAACTAAACAAAAAGCTCTTGAAAAGAAATAAACATGAAAGCACAAGAGCTAAACATGACAACAGCTACGAAAAGATAAAGAACACACAACAAAAATAAAGATAAGCATGAAAACCCTATGATGTGTTCTAGTTTAAAGTGGAGCGTGTTTCTATCCCACACAAAGAAAGTTGGGTTCTAACTTCTTATGAACAGAAAGAAAAACTAAAGAAAACTAAAAATTAAAGAGCAAGACGCTCCAAGCATAGCACATGATGCATGAAGTGATAAAAATATAGTGGAACGAAAGACGAACTGATAATTGTTGATGGAGAAGGGGATGCACGGGGGAATCCCCAAGATTAGACACTCGAGTCTCCTTGGATATTTATTGGGGTGCATGGGGGAATCCCCAAGCTTTATAGTTTGACACTCTCGGATCTTCTTTCATCATCTTCCTTCGCACACTTGAAAACTCCCTTCATACATAACTCATCATAAGCTGATCAGAGATGTTAGTACCCATAATAAAACAATTTACCTCTACTGGAAATAAAGATAATATTGAAGGGCTACTGCTTCTCAAGACCACCAAAATTTTTTTGCATAGAAAAAGCTAGCGCACGACTTGCAAAACCGGGAAAAGGCAAACAAAACGTGGCAGAATCTGTGAAAAACAGAACAACAGGTAGTAAATAATTTTTTTGGGGTACTTCTGCAACTCAAATACAAAAACTCAGAACAGACGCTCGAAAGCTAATTGTATAGAGCACACTTTCAAAAAAATTCAGATGAAAAAGATAATCTGGTGATTTTAGCCAAAATTTTCAATCCAAGGACAGAATCTGTTTTCTGGACAGCATGTCACAACTTTTGAACTTTCTTGCAATCGGAGGCTAAACTTGGCACAAAGCTTGAAAATAAAGATACAATGATGTTGCTACAGTAGTAAAAATCATCAAGATCACTAAAAACAGAAGGAAAAACATCTTGGGTTGCCTCCCAACAAGCGCTTTCTTTTACGCCTTTGAGCTAGGCACAAAGCAAAAAGATCAAGTTTATCAAGTGAAAGAGAATAGGTACCCCGTGTAACAGACTCAAAAGGTAACTTAATCTTCTTTCTAGGGAAGTGTTTCATCCCCTTCTGAGAGGGAATTGGAATTTTATATTCCCCTCTTTCATATCAATGACAGCACCAACGGTGCGAAGAAAAGGACGTCCCAAAAAAAATGGACATAAGGGTTCACACTCAATGTCCATAATAGTAAAATCAACGGGGACATAATTGTCATTGACAATGATAAGAACATCGTCAATCTTCCCCAAAGGTTTCTTTACGGAATAATCAACGAGACAAACACCAAAAGAACAAGGGTCAAAAGGTTTCAATGCAAACATAGCATACATTCTTTTGGGCATAACAGAGGTACTAGCTCCAACATCACATAAAGCATAGCAAGAGAAGTTATTCAATTTAATTTTTATCATAGGATCCCAACCATCTTCTAGATTCCTAGCTATGTAGTCCTCTACCCTAAGCTTCTCCTCCCAAGATTTAATGAGAGCATTGGTGATATGCTCCGTGAAGGCAAGATTTAGTGTGCTAGTGTGGGGGTCTCTAGACATTTTGTGTAGTAAGCTAATAACTTTAGAAAGGGTGCAACTATCAAAATCAATGTCTCTACTATCAAAGGTGGTAGTGGTGTCATCTAGGCTAACTTGTTTGAAAGCTTCTATGTTCATAGGAGTTTCTTCTTCTACAATTGAGGTAATAGCATCACCATTAATAGGTCCAATGGGACTAGGAGTGTGTTGGGTGCTAAAAGTTTGGGTATCCTCAACAACTTGGATGGTAGCAACGCTGTGGTGTGTACGAAGGCTCTTAATTCTATCTTCTTCCTACTTTTCTCTAGCCCATCTTTCTTTAAGTTTAGCCATCATCCTAATATTTTCATTAATTTGAACTTGAATAGCATTAATAGGAGTGGCCTTCCTCTCCTCAAGGGGAGAAGTTCTAATTTTAAGCATATCAACATCATGGGCTAGGTTGTCTACCTTCAAAGAGAGATTATCTAATTTGTCTAATTTTTCCTCTACACTCTTGTTGAAGGATTTTTGGGTAGTGATAAATTCCTTAAGCATGCTCTCTAATTCAGAAGTGGAGTTCTTGTTGCTATTATAAGTGTTGTTGTTCCCATAGTTGTTGGATGGGAAAGGTCTAGGATTGCTAGCAAAGTTACTCCTATAAGCATTGTAGTTGAAGTTGTTTCTAGAGATAAAGTTCACATCTACTTGTTCTTGAGCAACCAAGGAATTTAAAGGAACATCATGAGGATCAATAGGAGCTTTCTTGGTAAGTAGAGACATAATCAAGTCAACTTTTTCACTTAGGGAGGAGATCTCCTCGACAGAGTGTACCTTCCTACCTGTTGGATCTCTTTCGGGGTGCCATTGGTAATAGTTGGTCATCATCTCATCTAGAAGTTTTGTGGCAGCACCAAGTGTTGTTGACATAAAGGTTCCTCCCGCGGCCGAATCTAACAGGTTCCGCGAGGTAAAGTTCAAGCCTGCATAAAAAGTCAGGATAACCATCCAAGTAGTCAAACCATGTGTAGGGCATTTCTTAACAAGAGATTTCATACATTCCCAAGATTGGGCAACATGGTCATTATCCAATTGCTTAAAATTCATAATGTTACTCGTCAATTGGATAATTTTAGCACGTGGGTAGTACTTCCCAATAAAAGCATTCTTGCACTTATCCCAAGAATCTATGCTATTCCTAGGCAAGGATTGAAACCAAATTTTAGCTCCTTCCCTCATGGAGAAAGGAAAAAAGATTAAGCTTAACAATATCACCTTCTACTTCTTTATACTTTTGCATATCACAAAGCTCAACAAAATTATTTATGTGTAAAGCAGCATCATCTCCAACACCGGAGAATTGATCTCTCATAACAAGGTTCAGTAAAACAGGTTTAATTTCATAAGAGACTGCTGAAGTAGCAGGTGTAGCAATAGGAGTGCAGATAAAATCATTGTTTTTGTGACTAGTGAAGTCACACAACTTAGTGTTTTCAGTGGTACCCATAGTAGCAGCAAGAAGGATAAGCATTTTTTTGTGATTTTTGATAAAGGACACTAAGATAAAAACTGAAAGGTAAACTAACAAGACTAAAAAGCAAGGATAAAAGATAGCGTGCAACTCCGCTATCTTGTAGAGTGGAGTCCCTGGTAACGGCGCCAGAAATTTTCTTGATGCGCGAGAGATGATAACGGCTTCTCGCCCTTCGTTGGTTACCCCAAGTGGAAGGTGATATGTAGATAGCGGAAAATTTCCCTCGGTGAAGATACCAATGTTTATCGAAGCAGTTGGACTCGCAAAGATACAAGTAGGTGTCAACGGCGCAATTGACGTGGACATGCACACATATACAAATAAATTTGCTCCCAACGAAGTACAGAGAAGTTGTCAATCTCTCCGGTCTTGGTGTTTACAAAGGATCAAACACACGAGATAAAAGATAATGATAGCTACAACTAGAAAGTAAAAGCAAGAAGTAAATTGAGGGTGTAAACCGTGGTGGAAATATAGACCGGTGTCCCATAATTGTCAGAACCCTAATTTAGGCTTGTGCTTTTCTAAGCAAACTTTTTTGCATCATGAAATGTTTTGCAAAATTAAAAGAATTGGGGAAGATAAAAGCCCCAAAATAATTTTAATAAAAAGGCCAGATAAAATTATTTTTCCAAAATTACTTTGAACTTTTTGAAAAGTCTCATAAATGGGCATTATCACATTTCAAGTGAAGTGGGTCCCACTCCATGCCCATGGAATTCTCAAAAAGTCCAAAATTCCCTTGGAAATTAAATAATTATTGTATTTGCCATTGGAATCATTTAAATATAATTTCAATAATTCTGAAACTTTGTGAGTGGACTTATATATGTCTTATAGGCTCACATAAAAGTTTTTATAATTTTATAAAATGGTTTGGTTTAGAAATCAAATCAAAACAGAAAAACAGAAAAGAAATAAAAAGAGAAAACAAAAAAGGGCAGAGCCCAGTTACCTCCTTGGCCACTTGGCCCAGCCACCGGCCCAACCCACCAGGGGCAGGGGCGTCTTCTTCCCCTGGCCAGCAGAGGACACCTCTGCGTGGCGTGCATGCAGCAGCGCGTCGACCACCTCCTGCTTGCCCTCGTCGTCTTCTATCGCCGTGGAGCCGCTTGGAGACGCCCCTAGTCTTTCCCCCTTCCCCTGGTCGCCGCTCTCTCTCCCTCGCCGTTTTCGTGCACCACCCGGGCGCTAGGCGAGAGCATCCAGAGCGCGCCGCCGTGCCCGGCGTGGCCACCGTGCTTCCCTCGCAGCGCAATCGTGTCCAAAAGAGTCCACGGGGTCGTCTTCGTCGAGCTGCGCGCGGAATCGATCCCAGAGGCCCCGAGGACGACGCCCGCATCAACCTCCTCCGCCACGGCCGCCGTGCTCCTCGCCGGAAATTGGACGCCGTCGAGCCCTCTCCGGCCACCCAGCCCTCTTCACAGCGCTCAGGGTTAGCCCGCGCTCTCTTTCCCCCTCCCAAGGCTCCTCCTTGTGTCCCCAGTCGTCGTTCCCCATCGCCACCATGGGCACGCCGCCGCGGTCTTGTCTCCGACGTGGCCCTGGTGTCCCAACCGAGCCCCTGCGTGCATCACGCAACTCGCGAGGGCACACTCTGCTCCTTGGCATCCTCTTCTGCCCCTCCCGTGCAAGTCCGGCACGCCTCCGCCATGGACAGTGGCGCCGGCGGCTAGACGACGGCACCCCTCTCCATTAGCCTCCTAACCCCCTCTCTAATCATCCCCTGGCCCCATGACATGTGGGCCCAAGGCCATTAAACCAGATTAATTAAATTAAACTAACCACTGTTTAACCCCCCCAGTCACTGACTAGAGGGCCTCACTGGTCAGTTGGACCATTCAAACGCAGATGACATCAACATGATGTAGTGCTAATGCAATAATCCCCTTTTTCTATTTAATTTAAATAAAAAAATCCAGAAAACATTCAAAACTTTGAAATTGAATATCTTTTTAACTCCAATTGAAATGATTTTTATATGAAAAATGATCAGAAGAAAATGCTCTATCCAAATATCAAACTTTCAACCATGTTTGAATTGATTATATTGAGGAACCAGTAGCATCTTGCTATATGGATTATTTGATATAATTCAATTCAAATGCCAACACCAATTCAACTTGATCCATTGCTATGCTACACATATCCCATGGACATAAGAAGCAAAACACACCCATGACCGTCACCATATCCTGCCATATTGCTTGTGCATTGTAATTTATTAAATGTGCATTACTTTCAGTGCTTTGGTGATTGCTTATTCTCAGTAGGAGTTGATCTCGGAGACGAGTTCAACCTCACGTCAAAAGAGTGTTACATCGTGATCGTCAGCAAGGAAATCACCCCCTCTTTGATCATGTCGATAAAATCGCTGTTCCCTCTCATTCTCGCTTATGCATGTTTAGGACGTCACCATGAAACGTTCTATTGCTAGTTGAACCCATTGCATGACCTATCATTCTGTCACAGTAGTAAGCAAACCACAATCCTAGCAGATCTAGAAGTTGTCTGTTATCATGTGGCCCCTGCAACTGTTACATCTTATTGCATGCTTTGAGGTTACAATGAGGCTACATTGTTGTGAGTCGGGATGGTAGTGATCATGTGAATGATGGTGGTAACGTGTTGGTGAATCTGACCTAAACAAGGTGAACGATTAGAGGTTGTGTAGGAGTACATAGTGGGTTGTCTCGTTGAACACCGCCTTAAGCCCGAGTTCTTGTGTTGTTATCCAAGACTAAGAGTACGACCACACATTGGGCTCACTGAACCCTCTCGGCCTAGTACCTCACCCCGGACCAAGTCTAGGAGTCACAAGTAGTTCGAGCTTTAAACGATCTCAAGAAGGTACATCAAGGTAAGTGGTGGACGTAGGTTGTGGGCTCGTTGAATCTAGTGATCATGATCGAGTTGAGCTTGATGGCAGTCACACAACGTTTGAGTCCGCATCGTAAAAATCGGCCGGATTCCGATCGTGGTCCCAACTCAAATAGGCGACTCCCTAGGACTAGATATGGTGCCGTGAGTGAAGTGTCGTGTCAACATCCTCGCCGGTACTCGCTTGAAGGGTCCACTCCCAGGCGGTAACTGATGCGTGCGTGTGTGTAGCAGTACACCCCTGCAGGGTTAATGAACTATTCGAATATCCGTGTCCGCTGTTATGGACTACTTGGAGACCTTTACTTGATCATAGACAACTTGAACGGTTACTCTAAAATTGCCAAGATAAGCGTGAGTGCTATGGTTTGCTTTCTCGTGGGGAAGTCGAGGAAGGATCCATAGTGGAGTATTGTTTGGAGACTTGGATAGATGGAGTCGAGTGCGCTCCTTACCTCATTCTGGTATTCGTAGTACAGGACTAGCCAAGTCAAAGCCGACACTTCTACATTGAAACCCCACCTCCCTTTGCCTTGATACATGAGCATGATTAGTATAGTTCCTATGTAAGTCTTGCTGAGTACGTCTTTGTACTCACATTTGCTTATTTCATGTTTTACAGACGAGACCACTGACCCTGATGGTGGCCTCTACCTCGAGCTCGACGTGGACTAAGTCGTATAGTTCCAGACAACATCCTGTGCCCTCTGGAGGGTCGTTGTATTTTCTTTCAGGCTTCTTAAGCCATTTGTTAAACTTGTCTTTACTAAGACATAATTTGCTTCCGTTGATGTTTGATGTAATGTTGGATCACAACCATGTGATCTCTGCTTGTAATACAAATACTCTGTCTGCTCTGTATAGCAGAAGTTATAAAGACTATGAGTTTGTAGAGTTCATGTTGTGATTACCTGCTTTTACACTGGACATGTATGCTGCGTGTATGATTATAACATGCATGTCCTAGTGTGGGTTTCGATAGCATAGTTGTGTTCATGTCGTTGGTCTTTCATACACCAAGTGGTCCTTAGATGTGCGCAGCTTGGGGCATCGCGATGCGATTGCTCGTGACTCCGTCACGTGGCACACTTTGTTGTACGATCGAGCCCGCCCGAGACCCCGACTAAGTGATCGGGCTGGAGTCTGTTTATGTAAGTGTTATGATTCAATCGATAATATGGTTGAGGCGACTTGTCTATGAGTATGGGATTTCACCACCCATAAGCATTTAGACTTGTGAGCGGACGATGAGGACCCATCTCAGTCGATCATCCGGGCTTGGGATGGGATGCCCCTCACGTTCGAGCTTTCTGAGAGTGTCTTGTACTTGGCCTTGTCCGCTTAGACAAGTGGGTATGGCTCTCGGCTCTCCATATGATTGACTGGTGACTGGAATTACATATGCATATTCCGGGTCCCGACAATGATGTTCACTAGTGATGTCTCTGTCCCAAAAGAGATAAACAACTATGCAAGATAAACGAATTACAGCTGGGCAATTGACAGGATGACGGGCGCAAACCAATTCTAACTATGCTACAAAAGAAACGAAGAGGCTCAAAAGCATGGGCAGTACGCCAAAACAAGTAGACCAAAATCCATCTGCATCTACTCACTAATCATCCACCTTGAGATATCTATCTAGAACATCTCGCTGGTATTAAGTTGCGAATCCCACCCAAAGTGTAAACTCAAAGCAACAGACAACTGCATTAAAGAACTTTGCGTAAAGTAAACAATCCTTGCACCCGCAAGTACAAGCACCGTTGTTTTCTCCCTTGTGGCAACATCTCATCCCCTAGACTCATGTTTCTGTCACTCAAGCTAGTCATCAGGGGGCATGAACCCACAATCATGCATAACGCTCCCTCTTGGAGTTACTACCTACTACTTGGCCAAAGCAATAAACAACAACGGAGAACATGCAAGAATTACTCAAGAACATAAATATAAAAGATAAGAACCAAATATATTACTCATCACAATCTGAACATAGTCTCATAATCCATCAAATCCCATCAAACTCAACATAGCAACAACAGAAAGAATTACATATGTGCCTTGATCATGTAGGGCAGCTCGCAAGGTCTAATCCATGAAGAACAAAGAGGGGGAGAGGACATCACATAGCTACTGATCATGGACCCATGGTCCAAGGTGGACTACTCACTGATCATCCGGGAAGCGTCCATGGTGGTGGAGAAGCTCCCGGAGGTCAATCCTCCGTCCCGCAGGGTGCCGGGAAGAGGTCTTTTGGTTCCCCCGATCTTGGAAGCGCGGCTGCGGAGGAATAGAGGCGAGATCATGAAAAAGGGTTCAGTCTTGAGGGGTTTCGGGATGAAGGAACTATATAGGTGAAGGGGGAAGCCAGCGGGCCACCACAGGTCCAGGCGGCCCTCTGGGGCGGCCCCAACCCTAGGCCGCGGCCACAGGGCGCCTGGAGCCCTGGTGGGTCCCCTCCGGCCCCCTTCGGGACACTGGAAACTTTCGTTGCGCTGATTTTTTATATATTTTCCCGGAATTTTTCTGGCATTTTAGGTAATGGGAAAACGTGAATAAAAAAGACAGCAGAAAACAGAAACTGGCATTGAGGTGCATTGAGTTAATAGGTGAGTCCAAATATGATAAAAATTGTATGAAAGTGTATCAAAAGCATAGCAATATCACCCAAAAGATGCATGGAGCAAGCATAAATTATAGATACGTTTGGGACGTATGAGGCAACACAAAGGGATCCTTTGGGAAGGCCTTGTTTAAGTCGGTGTAGTCAATACACATACGCCAAGTCCCATTCTTTTTCAAAACGAGCACCGGGTTTGAGAGCCACTCCGGATAAAAAACTTCCATGATGAACCCGTCGGCAATGAGCCATGCTTTCTCTTCCGCAATGGCGTTTCTCCTTTCGTCATTGAAACGACAAAGGAATATCTTGACCGGCTTCAGTTTTGGATCCGTCTTTAGGTGGTGCTCAGCGAGTTCCGTTAGGACACCTGGCATGTCACAAGGTTTCCATGCAAAGATGTCCCGATTCTCATGGAGGAACTCGATGAGCGTGCTTTCCTATTTATCAGATAGCCCTGTCACAATGATGAACTACTAAGAAGCGTCACCAGGGACAAAGTCGACTTTCTTTGTATCCTGACCCGGTTGGAATTTGGGGTTGGTATCTTGAGTCAGTTTCTTTAAGATTATGGAGTCTGCCGGGTCTACCTTTTCCTGGTATGCTGACAAGTCCTCTTTGGTGCATGCCGAATTGGCTTATTTGACGTGATGTTCGTCACACTCCAAAGCCCTGGATCGGCTCCCATCCACCGTGATCGGGCCATGGGGACCCGACATTTTCAGCTTTAGGTAGACATAGCATGGTCCAGCAATGAACCTAGCATAAGCCGGTCTGCCCAAGATGGCATGATATGGGCTCTCGAGCTTTACCACCTCAAAGGGTATGATCTCAGAGCGGAAATTTTCAGCGTTTCCAAAAGCCGTCTCTAGGTAGATCTTGCCTATCGGACGTGCCGACTTGCCTGTGACTATTCCAAGGAAAACGGTGTTGGAGGGTTGCAGTTGTTTTTGAGTCAGTCCCATCCCGCGGAAAGTCTCATAGTAAAGGATGTTGATGCTGCTTCCTCCGTCCATAAGTACTTTGTCAAGTGTATATCCTCCAATTTGTGGAGAGACTACCAGAGTCAGAGTCCCCGGGTTATCCACCACTTGGGGTTGGTCATCCCTTGTCCAGGTGATTGGATGTTCTGACCAATTGAGCCACCTGGGGCAAGACGACTCTGTAGCCACGACCATGGCGGCTCCCCGCTGTAGCTTCATGTCCCTTCGACCCAACTGCCGGTGGTGAAGACATGATATGCTGCGCGATCGTGAAGTTGTTTTGGATTTGCATGAAATCTGGCAAGCCTGACTGATTTTGTTGCCCTCCTCCTCTGGGTGCTCGGTGTTGAGGTACTGCGACTCCTTGATGACAAGAATTTTGGTTGCTACTGTTCTGGCCGGCTCCTCCACCTGACCCGGGGGGTTGAAGACAAGAGAGTTGACTAGTGCAAGGCCTCTCCTCGTTGGTTACCCCAAGTGGAAGGTGTGATGTAGGATAATGGCAAATTTCCCTTAGTGAAGATACCGAGGTTTGTCTCCAGTAGGACTCCGGAGATGATAAGTAGGTGTCAGCGGCACAACTGACGTGGACCTGCACACAACACAAATAACTTTGCTCCCAACGAGTACAGAGAGGTTGTCAATCTCTCCGGACTTGTTGTTTACAAAGGATCAACACAACAGATAGTTATAATGATAGCAACTGAATGTAAAAGTAACAAAGTAAATAAGCGTGTAAATAGTGATGAGGATATGGACTGGGGTCCCGTGATGTTCACTAGTGATGTCTCTTTCCCAAAAGATGATAAAACTGCTATGCGAGGTAAACAAATTATGGCTGGGCAATCGACAGGATTATAAACGCACCGCAATGCTAACTATGCTACAAAGAAAGAAAGAGGCTCAAAAGCATGGGCAGTACACCAAAATAAGTAGACCAAAATCCAACTGCATCTACTACTAATCATCCACCTTGAGATATCTATCCAGAACATCTCGCTGGTATTAAGTTGCGAGCCCCACCCAAAATGTAAACCCAAAGCAACAGACAACTGCATTGAAAAGCAATTTGCGTAAAGTAAACAATCCTTGCAACCGCGGTTACAAGCACCGTTGTTTTCCCCCTTGTGGCAACAACACATCCCCTAGACTCATGTTTCTGTCACTCAAGCGTGTCATCAGGGGACATGACCCCACAATCGAGCATAACATTCCCTCTTGAAGTTACTACCTACTACTTGGCCAAAGAAATAAACAGCAACGGAGAACATGTAGAATTACTTAGGAACAAAAATATAAAAGATAAGAACCAAATATATTACTCTATCACAATCTGAACATAATCTCATAATCCATCAGATCCCATCAAACTCAGCATAGCTACCGAAAAAAGATTACATATGTGCCTCGATCATGTAGGGCAGCTCACGAGGTCTAAACCATGAAGAACAAAGAAGGAAGGAGAACATCACATAGCTACTGATCACAGACCCATTGTCCAAGGGAAACTACACACGACACATCCAGGAAGCGTCCATGGTGGAGGGGAAACTCCCAGAGGTCGATCCTCCCTCCGGCAGGGTGCCGGGAAGAAGTCTGCTGGCGCTCCCGATCTTGGAAGCGCGGCGGCGGCGGAACAGAGGCGAGATCGCAAAAAAGGGTTCTGTCTTTGGGGGTTTCGTGTCACGGGGAATAAATAGGCGAAGGGGGGCAGTCAGGGGGGCCACCAGGAGTCCAGGCGCCCTCTGGCGCGGCCGACACTAGGCCGCGCCAGGTGTCCGCCTGGGTCCCTGGTGGTGGCCCCCCGCTCTCCTTCGGGGTTCCGGAAGCTTCCGTTGCCCTGATTTTTTATCCGATTTTTCCCGATTTTTTGGAGCACTTTTAATATGGGGGAAAGCTGGAATAGAAAAACAGCAGAAAATAGGAACTGACACTGTGGTGCACTAAGTTAATAAGTTAGTGCAAATATGATCAAAAGTGTATGAAAGTGTATCTAGATCATAGCAATATCACACAAAACATGCATGGAGCAAGCAGAAATTATAGATACGTTTGGGACGTATCAGGTCACGAGGGGGTGACCCCATGACTCTTGTGTGTAAGGATATATGGTGCATATGAAGACTGAAGGCCCGATAGAATCTCCGACGGGCCCACGATTGGCCCACTCAAAGCACCAACGTAGGAGTCCGCGACCAGCATGGAGGTCAAGACATGGCGTCCAAGCCGAAGCTAGTTTAGGAAATCATCTTTGTAACCCGAGATGGACTCCCCGAGACCCAGCCTAGTATATAAAGGCTGGGAGGGGTGACGGCTCAGGACAATCCAATCTACAATTGACACCTCCGGTCTTGAGCGAACTCGCCTAGACCTCCACTGTAATCGCCCCCTCGCATAATACAATCGAGCAGGAAGTGCTTCTCTTGTTAGCCGACGAGTATCGCCAAGTTGTTCCTTCTCAACGATCTAACCCAGGGTCCCTGACCATGGGATTTGCCGAGGCTAATCCTCGTCAATTGGCGCCGTCTGTGGGAACTACACAGGTTGGAATCACGATCTCGGTGGTCCCGTCTCTAGCGAGTCACAACTCAAGGGCTCAAGCAAGATCCAACCCACTCGAAGAGCTCAAGTTCATCGCAAACCTCTCCATCGCACCACCAAGATCGCTCGGCCCGCAGCTAGGCCAAGTTCGATCTTTTGCCGACTACCAAAGTCGTCACCAGCGGAAAAGAACTCGACGAAATAGATGGCAAGCGCAAGCCGCGACCTCGAAGACGCTGGAACAAGTACAAGAAGTCCGCATAGAAATCCCACACGAGGAACCGCAACGTGTCACAGCAGATTTGGACTCCACTCGAGCACCCGCCGCCACCCGGACACCCGCCACGGGACACGACTATGACTCGGAAACTCAGTTCGGCGAGTACTACGACCCAGACCAAAGACCAGATGAGTTCGCCAAGTTTATTCGGAACCACTCGATCAACGGAGGAATAGAGCTCGACCCAAGGTTCCACTCCCTTTCGGAAGACCACTCGCGGTCGTTCCTAGTCACAAGAAGAAGAAGGCACGCCGGCTCCAGCAGGATCACAGCCAAAGAACAGCTGGATGGACCCTGCACAATCCACTGTTTGGAAGACGACTGGGGGCGCCTTAGAGCAGGCCACACCCTGAGAGATTGTCGTCTGTTCACCGAACTCTCCAACAGCCTCAAGGAAGAGAAGCAACGTGAAGCCAAACGGGTTCGAGGAGCCGCGCAACCGCCAACACCCAATACAGAAGAGCAATACCCTCTGTCTCATGGACGGATCTGCATGATCCCAGAAGGGCGACCCTCAAAAGCAAAATAGGACGCCCACACCCTGCAGACCCGAGCTGGCGAGGACCTAAAAACAGAAGAAACCTACCATCTGTATGGTGCAAAAACCAACATTACTTTCTCACAAAGCGGCCACCCACCCGCAATTCCAAGGCCAGGGCAAGCACCGCTGGTCCTCGACGCCCAGATCGGCGGTTACGACATGGACAGAGTTTTCATGGACGGGGGCAACAGTTTAAACATAATCTTCACCAGCACCTTGCGCAAGATGCTGATTCCGCGGTCAGTCTGGAAGAAGTCAGGCGTCTTTCACGAAGTTTTATCAAATCAGACCAATGTGACCGCGATTTTCACGAAGTTTCTGACACGTTTGGAGCTCAGCAACAGCTCAAAGAAATAGCCATGGTTACAGACAAGAGCATTTTTCCACTGGCAAGGAGAAGCGAATCAAAGGAACTTACTCGTGACTTCAGCGTCGACAGCGACACAGTCGCCCATCAGGTACACCCAACGGACCCGGACAAGACGGTCCGAATCTACGCCCATATCTCAGAAGAACAAGCAACTTCCCTCATGGTCTTCCTTCGCGAAGAGTGGAAAATTTTCGCCTGGTGCCCGACCGATATGCCCGGAATACCATGAGAGTTAGTAGAGCATGCACTACACATACACCCAAACACCAAACCAGTAAAGCAGGCGTTGCGCTGATTCTCAGAACCCAAGTGCAGAGCCATTGGAGAAGAGTTCAACCGACTAATCGACGCACAATTCATCCGGGAGACGAAGAAGGCCACCTAGATCGCAAACCCAGTCTTAGTACCTAAAAAGGACACCGACGTACTACGGATGTGCGTTGACTACGGTACCGTCAACAAACACTGCCCAAAGGACCACTTTGCGCTGCCAAGGATAGACCAGATAATCGACTCTATCGTAGGATGCGACCTCCTGTCTTTCCTCGACGCCTACTCTACAACCAAATTAGGATGAAGGAAGAAGACGAAGAACACACCTCGTTCATCACACCCTACGACGTATTCTGCTACAGGACAATGCCTTTCGGACTGAAAAACGCCGGAGCCACGCACCAACGGATGATGCAAGCATCCTTAAGAGACCAAATCAGCAGAAACATCCAAGTCTACGTCGACGGCATCGTCATCAAAACTTACAATGCAAACACGCTAATCGACGACCTCCGAGAAACTTTTGCAGCACTCAACAAATACAGAATTAAGCTCAACCCAAAAAAGTGTGTGTTTGGCGTCCCAGCCGGAAAACTACTCGGATACATGGTCTCTTTTTGAGGAGTCCAAGCAATCGCCAAGATGCAAGAACCAGTGAACATCAAAGGCGTACAACAACCCACAGGAAGACTCGCAGCACTGAGACGCTTCATCAACATGCTGGGAGAAAGGACTCTACCATTCTACCAGCTGCTCAAAAAAGGAGAGAAATTCGAGTGGACTGAAGAACCTCGCAACGCATTCACAGACCTTAAAAAGACCCTCTCGACACCACCAATTTTGGCGGTGCCTAAGGAGAGAAAACCCCTCTACCTCTACATAGCGGTACGCAGCAGCGTAGTCAGCACGACGCTCGTCGTCGAGCGCGCGGAAGAAGGAAAAGTCTAGAGCATACAAAGGCCAATCTACTACCTCAGCGTGATCCTCACAAAATCGCAGCAGCGGTACCCGCACTACGAGAAGCTTGTATATGCCATCGTCATGACTTCAAGGAAAGTAACACATTACTTCGACGAGCACCTCATCACGATTGTGAGCAGTGCACCACTCGCAAACATCCTCAACAACCTCGGAGCAACGGGCCGAGTCGCTGAATGGAACATCGAGCTCAGTCCCCGCGACCTGCAGTTCAAACATCCAACGGCAATCAAAGCCCAAGTACTCCCAGACTTTCTGGTCGAGTGGACAGAAGTGCAAACACCTGGCCCTCCAGACCTCTCCAACTCATGGACGATGTTCTTTGATGGATCAAAAAGACATCAAGGAGCTGGAGCAGGCGTCGTACTAATCTTGCCCAAAGGAGCTAAACTCAGATACGGGCTCCAGATCAACTTCAGCAATGCCTCAAACAACGAAGCGGAATACGAGGCACTACTCCATGACATGTGCATGGCAAAAGCTTGCGGCGCCACCCGTCTCTCAATCTACGGCGACTCCAACCTCGTCATCCAGCAAGCAATGAGGGACTGTGAAGCAGTCGCAGAAAACATGATAGCTTACCAAAAGCTCTACCACACTCTAGAAGGAGGATTCGACGGATGCGAGCTAAACTACGTCACAAGAGAAAATAACACAGAAGCAAAAGAGCTCGCAAACATTGGATCAAATCGAGGACCAGTTCCCCCAGGCTTTTTCCTTGAATGTATCAGCCAGAGGTCAATCAAAACCAAGGCACTCGCGCCAGAAGCATCCGCAGAGGATGACGACACAAGTGAACCAGCGCAAGTGGCGGTTGCGAACTCAACCGCTTACGCAAGCAACAAAGCAGTTGAGACGCACCCGAAGGACTAGCTTGGAAAAAACCGTTCCTTAGATTCCTAATTCAAGGAATCTTACTACAAGACGTTGCAGAAGCCCGACGCATCAGTCGGCGATCTAAAGCATTCACAATAATCAATGTACAACTCTACAAGCATAGCATATCTCAGGTCCTCCAAAAGTGCATCGAGGAAGAAGACGGCAAAGCACTGTTGCTCGAGATCCACGAAGGCACTTGCAGACACCACGCGAGCAGGCGCGCACTCGTGGCCAAAGCTTTTCGAGCAAGGCTCTAATGGCCAACGCAGAAGACATCGTACGATGCTGCTTCGCCTGCCAAAAATTCGCCAGCAGGCCACATGCCCCAGCATCAGAACTCAAAACCATACCACTATCTTGTCCTTTCGCCACATGGGGACTCGACATGGTGGGTCCACTCAAGAAATCCTCAAAAGGAGGCCGAACACATATCCTAGTAGCGGTGGACAAGTTCACCAAGTGGATTGTGGCAGTACCAATCACCAGCTCAACAACTCTCACAACAGTTAACTTCATCAAGTCCATCATCTCCCGATTCGGTGTACCACACTGTTGGGTCTCGCAGCAGAAAACAATAATTTTTCTAACTAGCGTCGCCCTTAACCCAAGATCTATCTAGCTGTAATGCCGTAACGGAAATACTTGCGGAAACATACCTCGGGGTGTAGTCCGTTGCGCGGGAAACGTTCCCGCAAACATAGTAGATGAAGCCGTAAAACTTTCACAGCCCCCTGGCTGTGTTAGCACCCTGTTGGGTTGTAGTACCGCACGAGCAACACCTCGTAGTACTCGCACACGTACGAACTCGATGACGACCTCCGTTCTCCGATACAGCGAAGGGGCGAGGGTGCGGCTAGGAGGAGGGGGGGGGGGGAAGTGGGGCGCCACCCACATGGGCCCCAAGGCCCATGGCGCCCCCCTTTTTTTTCTTTTTCTTTTCCCTTTTATTTTCCTCCTTCCCCTAATGGGATTCTTTCACGAATAAGCCCCATTGCACTTTTTAATCTGAAATAAATTATTATTAATTATTAATTCACTTAATTAATAAATAATACATATTATTTCATCTCCCGATGATCCGAAACTCCTTCCAGCTCACTCCGAACGTCCTTCGGACCAACACGGAACTTTTTCGGTACGTCTTTCTCTCTTCTCCGGTAACTCCGATAGTTCCGAAAAGGACTCCGATATTCATCGAGCCCTTAAGTGTGTTACCCTATGGTCCGAGAACACTTCAGTCATGAGCGAGACAAAGGCTACGGCCAATGATCAATAGCGGGACCTGGATGCCCATAATGACCCCTGTGCATTCCGGAAGTAATCGATTGAACCGTACACGTTTTATACCATTCCCTTTGTCATGCGATACTAGATTAGTCCAAGATTCGATCAACTACATCCAATGCATTAGTTCTATCTTGTTACCGACAAATCTTATTCACTCGTTCCGTGATATTCATCCTTGTGACCTAGTTACACGCTGCGCAGCTTTATGGATGCAATCTCACCGAGTTGGCCGTGAAGTATCTTTCCATTATATGGATTGACAAATCCCGCTCTTGAATCAACACTCCTCAAACATATCCCATCGGATAGCCCAAGATACACCTTTATGGTCACCATGTTTGAGTGTGACGGTTAATGCACTCAAAGCATCCTCAGAAGATAGTAATTATGCGTGATCTCACGGTCAAACGAACATGCTACTACGTTTTGTAATTACAACACTGAACTTTTATGATTTGATCATGTTGCAATGCTTGCATTGGGTAATGTTCATCACGTCATTCATTCAATGAGGTGACCTTACCGTCAATTGACTTGATTGTCCATGATCGTGAAACCACAATCATCAGTTGACGATAAACCAGTCATCATGAGAGGCTGACTAGGAACTCTAGTTGTTTCTATACCACACCTGTATCATTGTTTCACTGATACAGTTCTAGCACAGTATGAAACTGGTCATGAACTTATTTAGATATATTGGAATAATCATATATTATTTGCCTCTAGAGCATATATCCAACAGTCTCCCACTTGCACTAGATAGCAAATAATCTAGCTGCATATTTTCTCGATCATAATCATCTTATCATATAAGTGTTTATTGATCATGCATGCTCATGGAAGAGGTTTCGTCAAGGATCTGTACCCGTTCAGATTCGTATGTTCCTTTGCAACAGGTATTGGTCAACTTGCTTGATATACCCTTCATTATCTAATAATGCTTGAATTATAAGTTTGGCGGGAGAGTGAGACTTCTTATTTTACAGGATTCTCTAATGACAAAATGGTTTTAGTCCCTAGGACTCCCATAGTCATGTATACTGAAAAATACACTCAGCCAGAAGTATAAACTTCTTACGCTAAACTTTATTCAACCTTCTACTTCCTTAAGTAGATATTTATATTTTTAGAGTTTTGGTTCGTGAAATTAGAGCTCACATTTCCTTTCTATTCCTTTTGGTGATATCTCTAATTCATATAGACCCATAATAAGGCTTGCAATCGTAATCAGTATTACATTCAAGTATATTATCTTTTCTATCATTTAGAGTATTGTCCTCAGTTTCTCTTCAGATACTGAATGCTTGGACTTTGCTCAGGTTCTGTGTTTTGCCAACCAAGCACATCGGAACCTGTTCTTCTTCTAAGAACCTTTGAGTCATTCTGTTATTGGATTCACAACTTCCGTTTTATGGTAGAATCATATGTCAAAGGTCATATAGGATCACATGTCTTGAGACAAAGTGCATCTCTATTCTTCCATTAAAACATTATTTTGTGATATTAAGGTTTTACATCCTTTATATAATTCCTAGCCACAAGAACCTTTTCTTGTTTAGGATATCATTCCAATCCTTTTGATGTTCATTACACGTGTCCTAATCTATCCTTATAGATTTTAGTGTGTGACACATCTGTATTTCGTTCATATAAGATTCTCGTAATCCTTTCATCTTATTAACCTTAATCTCCATGTATATCAACGTATATATATATGAGATTGTTTTCACATATATCATCCTATATATATGAAATTGACATTGTGCTCCCACTCAAATATATCCGACATATATCTTTAAGTAAGCTTTTATTAAGTTTCTATTCTAATTATGTCAGACATAATAATATTGCTCCCAAAGCTCCCACTCAGAAAATGCTCTCTGCATTCCAAGTTTTCAGGAAGTCTCCAAGCTCCCACTCAGTTTCATGAAATTGCAGTCCATCTCAATATTTTGATTACTTCAAAATCACTTGATCAAATCAAGGTTGAGAGTTTCTGCCTTGAGGTACTATGGTCCATCTTATCGAAACATTCTTTCATTATGCCAATTGCTACTTCTCTTCAAATTCCACAACTTGAATGTGATGCAATTTCAAGCTATGGTCCCTTCATAGTGTTCGTGAATGAAATACCCATATTGATTTAGCATTACTACGCTTCCGTAGTCAATCATTATTGAATTTAGCCATAACATCTTTTATGTGCCAAATCATGCCTTTATGTGTTGCATCATTCTTAATAACTTCCTGGTTATTCGGAATGTGAAATAACTACTTTATTTCATAGGATGTGAGCCATCCCATAGCCAACTCAATATGATTTCATTTCTCCTCGTTTCCTAGGTAACCATCAATCCTTCGTAATTTATGAGCAGTGTCCCTTTTGTTTCACTTAAGAAGACTCATGATTATTGTTCTGTACAGCACGTATTCATGACAATCTTCTTATTTTTAAACTAAGGCTTTAACTAATATACCATGATCATCATCAATAGCATATTTCCTCTTCTCATGGAGTCATTTTAGCGGAACGTTTTCCGTTGCATTACTCTGTTATCTGGAGGCAGGGTCAATCACCCTGGTCAAAGAATTCACTTTTCTCCCATTGGTTTATTCCTTGAGAACCATCTTATCATTCACCAATTCAAGCAATACAAATTTTGCTATTTGGGAAGGTGTGTTTTACAATTGCTCACAACTCTAATACAAAGAAAGTTATATCATATAAAACTTCTAGAAACTTTCTAATACCATCATCATATGGAGTCATCAGCTTCATTAAATTCAGAATGGGTTCCTTATTTCATGAAGTGGGTGTTTTAACTTAATAAATTATAACACCTTTGTTCATTCAAAATAGCATTAGCGTAAGGGGAATGTATTTAGACCATACTACATTTTAGTATGACTACAAATGGTTCAGGTGCTTGAGCACTTTAAACTTCCATCATAATTTGTGGCATTATTTCCACAAGTCTCCCATTTTTGTCAACTATAATATTCATCACTTTGATCACATCATGGTGATTTGTATTCTTATATCCAAGTTCACTGTGATTCTGTAATCTCAGATTTGTGATCTTAATTGAATGCCTTGTTCAATTAATCATGCGAAGCATCTTTAATGATTATTCATACGCTTGGTTTAATACATCATTTATGTACAATGTTTGGCGCAAGTTCTACTTTGCTAGAACTCCGTCATTAGTCATCTTGGTTGATAATAAATTCATGAGTTAATAGATCGAGTATCTAATGACTTCATCATTTATGAATTTATCTCATGCATTTAGTATAGTTATGACTTTTGACCTTATTGTTATTCATAATTGTTGGGGTTCGCAGCAGAAAACACAAATTTTTCTAACTAGCGTTCCCATAACCCAAGATCTAGCTAGTCGTATTACCGTAACGGAAAGGAGTGCGGAAATAACATACCTCGGGGTGTAGTCCGTTGCGCGGGAAACGTTCCCGCAAACGTGGTTGATGTAGTCGATCAAGTTTCACAGCCCCCTGGCTGTGTTGAGCACCCGGATGGGTGTAGTTCCACACGTGTAGCACCTCGTAGTACTCGCACACGTACGAGACTCGATGACGACCTCCGTTCTCCGATCCAGCAGAGGTGGCGGAAGCAGACCTCCGGACGGAGCTTCGGCAGCACGACGGCCTCCGATTCTAGCAGAGAAGCCTCAATACCACTATAGGCTCACACTAGGGAGCCCACCGTGAAAGAGACAAGGGAGGGGAGAAGACCGGAGAAAACCGATCTCAATTCGGAGTAAATACTTATTTAATCCGATTTATTGTGTATTTGGCTTAATTAAATATGTGCACCATGGCCCTCTTTGTATAGGGGTAGGGGAGGGAGTCAACCCCCCTACCTTAGCAATGTGGGACTATCCCACATGCTAGGGGGGGGGGGGGCGCCGGCCAAGGGGGGAGAGGGGGAGCCACCCTCATGGGCCCTAGGGCCCATGGCGCCTCCCCCTCCACTCCCTTTTTCTTTTCTTTTTCTTTTCCCTTTTATTTCTTCCCCTAATGGGCCTTTTTCTCCACTAAGGCCCATTGCACATATTAATTAGAAATAAAATGATTTTAATTATTAATTCAATTAATTAATAACAAAAACATAATATTCCATCTCCCGGTGCTCCGAAACACCTTCTGGTTCACTCCGAACTTGTTCGGTTCAACACGGTACTTCTCCAATGTTGTTTCCTTTATTCTCTCGTTACTCCGATGGTTCCGAAAAGGTCTCCGATTTCATCGAGCCCTTAAGTGTGTTACCCTACGGTCCGAGAACACTCCAGTCATGAACGAGATGAGGCTACGGTCAATGATCATCTGCGGGACCTGGATGCCCATAATGACCCCTGTGCATTCCGGATATCAAAGACCGATTGGACCTTACACCGTATAGCATTCCCTTTGTCAGTGATACTGGATTGTTCCGAGATTCGATCAATGACATGCTATGTCTGGTTCAACCTCGTTCTGAACTAATCCTCATTCACTCGTTCCCGTGATATTCATCCCCGTGACCTAGTCACACGCTGCAGCTTTATGGATGGAATCTCACCGAGTGGGCCCCGAGTATCTATCCATTATATGGATTGAGAAATCCCACTCTTGTAACAATACTCCTCAACATATCTCCACGGAATACCCAAGATACAACCGTTATGACCCGCATATTTCAGTCAGGTGGTGGGATGTAGGTCAAAGCATCCGGGAAGATAGCAATTATGCACGTACTCACGGTCAAAGGAACGGTCTACCACGTTCTGTAATTACAACACTGCACCTTCACAAGATTTGATCATGCTGTAATGCTTACTTTGGGTAATGTTCATCATGTCACTTAACCAGTGAGGTGACCTCATAGTCAAGAGACTTAATTGTCCATGATCGCGAAACTACGACCATCATGTTGACCATGAACTAGTTATCGATGTAGAGGCTAACTAGGAACTCCGGGGGTTTTGATTCCACACCTGCATCATTGTTTCACTGACACAGTTCTAGCACGGTATGAAACTGGTTATGAACTTGCTTAGATATATTGGAATAATCATATATTATTTGCCTCTAGAGCATATATCCAACAGTCTCCCACTTGCACTAGAGTGCTAATAATCTAGCCGCATTTTTCCGATCATAATCATCTTATCACATAAGTGTTCATTGATCATGCATGCTCATGGAAGAGGTTTCGTCAACGAACTGCACCAATTCAGATTCGTATGTTTCCTTTGCAACTGGTACAGGTCAAAAGCTCTTTTGACATACCACTCATTATCATATAATGGTTGGATATAAGTTTCGCGGGAGAGTGAGACTATTATTTCACAGTATCCTCCAATGATCTCTTGGTTCAGTCTTTAGAAGACTCATCCATAGTCATATATACTGGGAAATACACTCAATCAGAAGTCCAATACTTCTAACGCTAAACTTTTATCCATACGTCTACTTTCTTAAGTAGTATTATGTTTGTAGTGCCGTGAATTTTGCTCACATTTCTTTCATGTCTTTGGTGATGTCTCTAATTCCATATAGACCCATAATATGGCTTGCATTTGTAATCTTGCATTACATTCAAGTCTATTATCTTTTCTATATTTTAGAGAATAGTCCTCAGTATTCCTCATATACTGAATGCATGGACTTTATTCAGATTCTATGTTTTACTCCTAAAGCACATCGGAATCTGTTCTTCTTCCAAGAACTTTTGAGTCATTATGTTGTTGGATTCACAATGCATGTTATATGGTAGAATCATATGTCAAGAACATATAAGATCACATGTCCAGTACATGGTGCATCTCTATTCTTCCATCAAGACATTGCTTGTGATATTTGGATTTCATCCATTATATAATTTCTAGCCACAAGAACCTGTTTCTTGTCTTAGAAGATTATTCCAACCTTCACTTCGTTTCATTATCCGTATCTTAATCTACTCGTATAGATTTCAACGTGTAATGTGTTGGTATTTCACATAAAAGAAGATTCTTGCAATCTTGTATTTTATTTGCCTTATGCTCTATATATATTATATAAGACGATTCTCTATATACACAATCAATGCATATCCATATATATACATATGAGATCATTCTTCACACATATCAATGCATATATGTTTGAGACAATGATCATGCTCCCACTCAAATATATCCATCATATACTCATATATTTGTGGTTCAGCTTTCATCAAGTCATTTTATTGTTCACTATGTCTCACATAATGACAAAGCTTCCAAAGCTCCCACTCAGAAAATGCCCTCTGCATTCCAAGTTTCCGGGAAGTCTTCAAAGCTCCCACTCAGTTTCATGAAACTGCAGGCCCACTCAATATTTTGGTCATCACAAAATCACTTGATCAAATCAAGGTTGAGGGTTTCTGTCTTGAGGTACTATAGTCCATCTTTTAACGAAATAACCTTCGTCATGCCTATTGCAATTCTCTTTCAAATTCCAAATTTGACTGAGATGCAATTTCAGGCTATGGTCCATCATAGTGTAAATGAAATATTTTATTGATTAAAGCATTCCTACGTTTCCGTAGTCAATCACCATTGAACTTTGGTCATAACCAAATAATGCCTTATGCCCATTACACTATTCTCAATAACTCTCCAGCTTGTCGAGAATATGAAATAGCCGATTTATTCCACGGGACGTGAGCCATCCTATATGTAACTCAATATTATTTCATTTCTCCTCGTGTTCTAGGCTACCATCATTCCTTTGTGTCTCAAGCAATGTTATTCTTTATTGTTTTATTAAGAAGACTCATGATTATTGTTCTGTACAGAACGTATTCATGACAACCTTATAAATTCAACAATGGCTTCAATTCATATACCAAGATCAATCATCTATGGCATATCCTTCCTTATACAGTGTCATTACAGCGGAACATGCTTCCGTTGCAATACTCTGATATTCCGAAGGCAAGGTCCAATACCCCGGTCAAAGTTTCCATTATCTCCCATTGGATCCGTGTCGAGAGACTTCTTCTCGCATTACCAATCAAGCAACACACATTTTGCTATTCGGGGAGAATATGTAATTTCAATTGCTTGTAGTTTTATTACAAAGAAATTCTTTCTTTTAAGAAACCTTATAACACCATTAGTTATGGAGCTATCATGTCTCGTTAGATTCAGGATGGTTTCCTATTCATGAAGTGGGTGTTTTAACTTAATGAATTAAACAACCTCATTCGACAATAACTATAGTGCTAGGGGAAAGAACGTTTAGACCATACTACGGTTTAGTATGACTACGAATGGTTTAAGTAGTCTAGCACTTTCAACTTCCATCGTAGTTTGTGGTACAACTTCCACAAGTCTCCCATTATGTCAATATCAATACTTATCACTTCGGATCGTAGCGTAGTGATATGTATCCTTGTATTCTCAGTTCTCACTGTGATTCCTGAATCTCAGTTTTATGATCTCAATTGAATACAACTTTCAATTAATCATATGAAGTCTTTAATGATAACTCACGTGCCCATTTAGTACATCATTTATGTATAATGATTGGCACAAGTTCTACTTGCTAGAACCTTGTCATGGTTATATTTATTGCAGAGGTTCATAGATCGTCTATCTAATCCATCTCATGCAATCAAGTTATGACTTTCATTCGATAATGAACTCACAAGTTAATAGATCATACATTTAATGAATTCATCAGTTATGAAGTCACCTCATGCAATCAAATCTTTGACTTGTTATAATCAAGACAACTTTATCATTAAACATTGAATATTTCTTGACAATAATAGCAGTATTATAAATGCTTTCTATCATATCATAAATCAAGACGTAATCAAAGTATAAGCACACTTTTATTCATAAAGATGGAACAACTGACTTGTCTCATTACATGAATAACTTTGTCTCGCGAGATGCAAGACACACAACTAAGTGTTCATACTATAATGATTACATAAGATTTATCTAATACTCTAAGTATCTCCTATAATAGATGTCTCGGCGGAATCCATGCTGGCCATCAACTGACTTGATATCCATCAATCCTCGATTTCACCTCTTCCCGTCCATGCAACGGTAGGTCCTGTTTTCATAAAACAGAATAAGTATCAGATACTCATTTACTGCAAATGTTGTATAAGGGAGTAAACATTTATAAAGTATATCAAGTATATACCTTCTCCATCCACGACTTCTGCATCCTCGATAGGAGCAATGTCCGCGACCAAGAGATCAGTCATGAAGTTCTGGAGACTCATATTAGCTCCTCTTCCGACATAGCTATGAACATAATCACCATAACTCGGAGGGAGTGAGTGCAATAACATGTTTATTGAAAAATCTTCTGTGGTGCTTTCGTTCATTGTCCAATATTCATAGTCCTCCACCAGGGTCAGGTACATCTCATGCATCCTGTCCAAGTGATCACCAAGGCTGTGCATTCTTCCATCTTTGTAGGTAGAAACTTGCTTTCTAACTCAAATCTGGCAACTCTGAACTCACGTACGCACATTGTCTTTAGCGTGTCCATCATGTCATATGAGCCAGTGTCCTGAAACTGTATGCCCAAAACCTCTGACATGCTGAAGATCATGACATTCCTGACTATGGAGCATTTCTGTCGGCGAGCATAATGATCAAGTATCCCTTGATCGCCAACATGATCGTCCGGATGTTCTTCCACATGCACTTCTATTGTAAACAAGATGTTTGCTCTCTTGAGCGACGTCCTAAGGCGTAAGTACCAGTCAGCAAAGTTTGACCCATTTTCTCTAAGTCTTTCACCTTCCATGAAGAAAGATAGTTCACGTTGCTCTAGTGCATTAATTTTCTACAAACATAATTGCAAGGAACACAATTAAGACTAGTTCACAACAATGAGTTCATATAATCATATTATAAATGAGCTCGCACTAAAACAATTCATCCCTAGGAAGTTTTAGTGATTACATGATCCAGATTCACTGCCCGACCTCGAATATCACACGGCCGACGGGTCAGTTTCAAAGGTAGACAACAATTTGTGCGATCACATTATCTTATATGTACTGTGACTCATGCTCGATCTTTCGATCTCTAGTATTACGAGGCCATATCTTCATATGCTAGGCTCGCCAAATTAACCTCCATGTTATATGCTGCTCAGCAAGGCCATATCTGCATATGCCAGGATTGCCGAACCCAACCTCATGCGAACTCCATTGAATATGTAGGACAACTCCGGTATGTACGGAGCATCATGCCATATGGGAGAACCTTCCAGGCGGTGCACACTTCGGTAAAATACTTGTGTTTGGCTTTTTTAAGGGATCATCTTATCACATGCTACCGTCGTGTATCCTATACTAGCAAGTTTTAAGATGTCTGAGCTATGGCAACACTAAGTCTACAGTGTCTCCATTTTAGTTTGTTTTATGATGACGATTACTACTTACTAGTAACACATAGCAAAGCTATCGCTACATCACAAACAAACGAATGATAGCCCCCACTTAGCAATACAAGGTTTAGACGGTCTAGTTGTATATTGCAAGTTTTACGTGGCTTCTAGGGCTTTCATAGTTAAACAGGTTTTAACCTACGAGTCAACCACAACGTCAACCATACGATTTTCTCTATTACACCCCGCACGGGGCCCTCCGTTGCAAATGCCACATCCGCTAAAGTAGAGAGACAGACACCCCCAGCCACTTTATACGGTACAAGCCGTATGTCAAGCGTGGAACCAGTCTCGCGTAAGCTTACGCGTAAGGTAGGTCGGGGGCCGCTTCATCAAACAATTCCGCAGATGTGAACAAGTACACGTGGGAGGGTAACAATCATACAATCAACGCCCACATCCCAGATGTGTTCTATCCGTACAGTAATACTAAGCATATACCTAGATCATGATACCACTGTTGGGGTTCGCAGCAGAAAACACAAATTTTTCTAACTAGCGTTCCCATAACCCAAGATCTAGCTAGCTGTATTACAGTAACGGAAAGGAGTGCGGAAATAACATACCTCGGGGTGTAGTCCGTTGCGCGGGAAACGTTCCCGCAAACGTGGTTGATGTAGCCGATCAAGTTTCACAGCCCCCTGGCTGTGTTGAGCACCCGGATGGGTCTAGTGCCACACGTGTAGCACCTCGTAGTACTCGCACACGTACGAGACTCGATGACGACCTCCGTTCTCCGATCCAGCAGAGGTGGCGGAAGCAGACCTCCGGACGGAGCTTCGGGAGCACGACGGCCTCCGATTCTAGCAGATAAGCCTCAATTCCACTATAGGCTCACACTAGGGAGCCCATCGTGAAAGAGACAAGGGAGGGGAGAAGACCGGAGAAAACCGATATCAATTCGGAGTAAACACTAATTTAATTCGGTTTATTGTGTATTTGGCTTAATTAAATATGTGCACCATGGCCCTCTTTATATAGGGGTAGGGGAGGGAGTCAACCCCCCTCGCTTAGCAATGTGGGACTATCCCACATGCTAGGGAGGCGCCGGCCAAGGGGGGAGAGGGGGCGCCACCCTCATGGGCCCTAGGGCCCATGGCGCCTCCCCCTCCACTCCCTTTTTTCTTTTTCTTTTCTCTTTTATTTCTTCCCCTAATGGGCCTTTTTCTCCACTAAGGCCCATTGCACATATTAATTAGATATAAAATGATTTTAATTATTGATTCAATTAATTAATAACTAAAACATAATATTCCATCTCCCGGTGCTCCGTAACACCTTCCGGTTCACTCCGAACTTGTTCGGTTCAACACGGTACTTCTCCGATGTTGTTTCATTTATTCTCTGATTACTCCGATGGTTCCGAAAAGGTCTCTGATTTCATCGAGCCCTTAAGTGTGTTACCCTACGGTCCAAGAACACTCTAGTCATGACCGAGATGAGGCTACGGTCAATGATCATCAACGGGACCTGGATGCCCATAATGACCCCTGTGCATTCCGGATATCAAACACCGATTGGACCTTATGCCGTATAGCATTCCCTTTGTCAGCGATACTGGATTGTTCCGAGATTCGATCAATGACATCCTATGTTTGGTTCAACCTCGTTCTGAACTAATCCTCATTCACTCGTTCCCGTGATATTCATCCCCGTAACTTAGTCACACGCTTCAGCTTTACGGATGGAATCTCACCGAGTGGGCCCCGAGTAACTATCCATTATATGGATTGACAAATCCCGCTCTTGTAACAATACACCTCAACATATCTCCACGGAATACCCAAGATACAACCGTTATTACCCGCATATTTCAGTCAGGTGGTGGTATGTAGGTCAAAGCATCCGGGAAGATAGCAATTATGCACGTACTCACGGTCAAAGGAACGGTCTTCCACGTTCTGTAATTACAACACTGAACCTTCACAAGATTTGATCATTCTGTAATGCTTACTTTGGGTAATGTTCATCATGTCACTTAACCAGTGAGGTGCCCTCATAGTCAAGAGACTTAATTGTCCATGATCGCGAAACCACGACCATCATGTTGACCATGAACTTGTTATCGATGTAGAGGCTAACTAGGAACTCTGGGGGTTTCTATACCACACCTGCATCATTGTTTCACTGACACAGTTCTAGCTCGGTATGAAACTGGTTATGAACTTGCTTAGATATATTGGAATAATCATATATTATTTGCCTCTAGAGCATATATCCAACAATAATAACTTAATCATTAAACATTGAATATCACTTGACAATTATGGTGTTTTATAAATGCTTCTATCATTTTATAAAATCAATTGCAATCATAGTATAAGCACACTTTATTCATCAAACTGGAACAACTGACTTGTCTCAAAACATGAATAACTTTGTCTCGCGAGATGAAAGACATACCACTAAGTGTTCATATTCGATTTACTACAAAAGATTTATCTAATACTCTAAGTATAATCCTATGATAGATGTCTTGGTGAAATCTTGGTGGCCATCAACTGTCTTGGTTGCCATCAATCCTGGATCACACCTCTTCCCGTCCATGCAAAGACATGCCCTGTTTTCATAAAACAGAACAAGTATCAAATACTTATGAAACTGCAAATGTTGTATAAGGGAACAAACATTTATAACGAGTATATCAAATATATACCTTCTCCATCAACAATTTCTCCTTCAATGGGTTCAACCTCTAAATCTCGAAGGTTGACCATGAACTCAAAGAACTGAAGGCTTTCACCTCTTCCGACATAGTCATGGACGAAGTTTGTGTAACTCGGTGGAAGCGAGTGTAGCACCGTGTTTATAGAAGACTCCTCTGTGGTCCAATAGTCAAAGTCCTCCACGATTTTCAGATGTATCCCATGCATCTTGGCTACGTGAGTTTTAAGACAAGTGTTCTCTTCCATCTTTGTAGTAAGAAACTCATTTTCTAACTCAAATCTGGCCACTCTGAACTGATGTATAAACAATGACTTCATCATGTCGATTGTGTCAAATGTGTCCATATCCGCATATTGTTCACGTAAATCTTGCGGAAAGCTAGTTTCTATGACACTTTTAACCATGGCGTAAGTCCTTCGACGATTATGGTAATCAAGCATTACTTTTTCATCCATGTTGTCTACTGGAGGGTCTCCCATACGCTCTTGTATCACGAACAAGAGGTTAGCTCTCTTGAGCACAGTCCTAAGGTATAAGTACCAATCAACGAAATTTGACCCATCATCTTTAAGTCTTTCACCACGTAAGAAAGTAACCAATCCATGATACTGATTCATGTCCATTTTAATTTTCTACAAAATATTTGCAACGAAAACAATTAAGACTAGTTCATAAGAATGAGTTCATAATAATCATATTATAGATGAGCTCACACTAAAACAATCATCCCTAAGAAGTTTTAGTGATTACATGATCCAGATTCACTATCCGTCCTCGAATATCACAACGGCCGACGGATTAGTTTCAAAGGTAGACAACTAGTTTGTGCGATCACATCCTATATGTGACTCATGCTCGATCTTTCGATCTCTAGTATTCCGAGGCCATATCTACATATGCTAGTCTCGCCAAATTGACCTTAGTGTTATATGCTGCTTAGCAAGGCCATATCGACATATGCTAGGCTTGCCAGGCCCAACCTCATGCGAACTCTAATGTATGTATGACACCCGATCGTCACGGCCTGCCTATCATAAAGAGAACCTTCCAGGTGGTGCACACTTCGGTAGAATACTTATGTTTGGTATTTTATAAGGGATCATCTTATTTAATGCTACCGTCGTGTATCCTATACTAGCAAGTTTTAAGATGTATGATCATGGTGGCACTAAGTCTACAGTGTCTCCATTTAAGTTTGTTTCATCATGATGAACGTTTACTACTTTCTAGTAACACATAGCAAAGCTATCACTACATCAAGATTAAGCAAACAATAATAGCCCCATCTGCAATATAAAGTTAGACGCCTCTATATTTGTATATTGCATGTTTTACGTGGCTGCTAGGGCTTTTCATAGATCAACCGTTTCTACGAACATTGAACCACAATGCTGATTATAGATTGTCTCTATTACACTCCGTACGGGGCCCTCCGTTGCAAATGCCATATCCGCTAAAGTAAGAGAGACAGACACCCCCCAGAGCCACTTTATACGGTACAAGCCGTATGTCAAGCGTGGAACCAGTCTCGCGTAAGCGTACACGTAAGGTCGGTCGGGGGCCGCTTCATCAAGAAATGCCACAGATATAACAAGTACACGTGAGAGGGTAACAATCATAGAATGAACGCCCACATCCCCGATGTGTTCTAACCGTACAACAATACGAAGCATAGATCTAGCTCATGATACCGCTGTTGGGTCTCACAGCAGAAAACAATAATTTTTCTAACTAGCGTCGCCCTTAACCCAAGATCTATCTAGTTGTAAAGCCGTAACGGAAAGACTTGCGGAAACATACCTCGGGGTGTAGTCCGTTGCGCGGGAAACGTTCCCGCAAACGTGGTTGATGAAGCCGTAAACCTTTCACAGCCCCCTGGCTGTGTTAGCACCCTGTTGGGTGGTAGTGCTGCACGTGCAGCACCTCGTAGTACTCGCACACGTACGGACTCGATGACGACCTCCGTTGTCCGATCCAGCAAAGGTGGCGGAAGTAGACCTCCCGGAACCGGAGTTTCGGCAGCACGACGGCGTACGCGTAGCAGAGAAGCCTCAATCCCAGCACAGGTTCCAGACAAGGGGACCCCCGCTTGAGAGAGACGAGATAGGGGAGAAGACCGGTGAAAACCGATCTCAATTCGGAGTAATATTGAATTCTTTGTGAATTTTTCTGTCTTCAAGAAGTGCACCCCTGCCCGTCTTTATATAGGCAGACGGAAGGAGTCAACCCCCCTTCCCTTGGCAATGTGGGACTAATCCCTTGCCAAGGGGGGAGGGTGTGGCTAGGAGGAGGGGGGGGGGAAGTGGGGCGCCACCCACATTGTCCCCAAGGCCCATGGAGCCCCTTTTTTTTTCCTTTTCCCTTTTATTTTCCTCCTTCCCCTAATGGGCTTCTTTCACAAATAAGGCCCATTGCACTTTTTAATCTGAAATAAATTATTATTAATTATTAATTCACTTAATTAATAAATAATACATATTATTTCATCTCCCGATGATCCGAAACTCCTTCCAGCTCACTCAGAACGTCCTTCGGACCAACACGGAACTTTTCCGGTACGTCTTTCTCTCTTCTCCGGTAACTCCGATAGTTTCGAAAAGGTCTCCGATATTCATCGAGCCCTTAAGTGTGTTAACCTACGGTCCGAGAACACTCTAATCATGACCGAGAAAAAGGCTACGACCAATGATCAATAGCGGGACCTGGATGCCCATAATGACCCCTGTGCATTCCGGAAGTAACCGATTGAACCGTACACGTTTTATACCATTCCCTTTGTCATGCGATACTAGATTAGTCCAAGATTCGATCAACTGCATCCAATGCATTAGTTCTATCTTGTTACCGACAAATCTTATTCACTCGTTCCGTGATATTCATCCTTGTGATCTAGTTACACGCTGCGCAGCTTTATGGATGCAATCTCACCGAGTTGGCCATGAAGTATCTTTCCATTATATGGATTGACAAATCCCGCTCTTGAATCAACACTCCTCAAACATATCCCATCGGATAGCCCAAGATACACCTTTATGGTTACCATGTTTCAGTGTGACGGTTAATGCACTCAAAGCATCCTCAGAAGATAGTAATTATGCGTGATCTCACGGTCAAAGAAACAGGCTACTACGTTCTGTAATTACAACACTCAACTTTTACGATTTGATCATGTTGCAATGCTTGCATTGGGTAATGTTCATTCAATGAGGTGACCTTACCGTCAATTGACTTGATTGTCCATGATCGTGAAACCACAATCAGCAGTTGACGATAAACCAGTCATCATGAGAGGCTGACTAGGAACTCTGGTTGTTTCTATACCACACCTGTATCATTGTTTCACTGATACAGTTCCAGCACAGTATGAAACTGGTCATGAACTTATTTAGATATATTGGAATAATCATATATTATTTGCCTCTAGAGCATATATCCAACACACACAACATCATTACAGACAACGGTACAAAGTTCACAACAGCAGAATTTCAGAACTTCTGCCAAGAATTGGGCATCAAGATCAACTATGCATCGGTCACGCACCCATAGTCCAACGACCAGATGGAAAAGGCAAATGGCTTCGTGTGTGGCGGAATAAAAAATCGACTCCTCGCACCACTCGAACAGGCAACAGGCAACTGGGTAGAAGAACTCCCCGCAGTCCTATGGAGCTTGCGCACCACCCCCAACACCTCAACCTAGTACACACCCTTTTTCATGGTATACGGGGCGGAAGCTGTACTGCCGCACGACCTAAAGTTCGGAGCTCCCCGAATCTCAGGATACGAAGAGGAAGAAGCAGAAGAAGCACTCCAGGACGATAAAGACATCACATATTAAGCAAGGGACACAGCTATAGCAAGGTCAGAAGGATACAAAGATAAACTACGCACATACCAAAGCAGCCATTTACTGACAAGAACCTTCCGCAAAGGAGATCTTGTCCTGCGACTAATACAAGAAAAAGTCCACAAGCTTGCCCCGCATTGGGAAGGACCCTTCATAATTTCGGAGGTCATAGGAAGAGGAGCATACAGGTTGAAGAACTGATACAGTGAGGATAGTTCTCTCACTCCTCGTTGGTTACCCCAAGTGGAAGGTGAGATGTAGCGTAGCAGCAAATTTCCCTCGGTGAAGATACCAAGGTTTGTCTCTAGTAGGGCTTGCAGAAATACAAGAAGGTGCCAACAGCGCCAGAAATTGGCTTCTGGCTAGGGAGTTGACAGGACCTGCACACAGAAACAAATAACTTTGCTCCCAACGAGTACAGAGGAGTTGTCAATTCCTCCGGCCTTGCTGTTTACAAAGGATCAACCCAAGAGATAATAATAGTGGCAACTGAAAGTAAAGACTGAAAGTAAACTAAGCGTGTAAACAATAATGTAAAGATGGACCGGGGTCCCGTGATTTTCACTAGTGATGTCTCTCTCCCAAAAGACGATAAAAGTGCTAGCGAGGTAAACAAATCACAGCTGGGCAATTGACAGAATTATGAAGGCACCACAATGCTAATTATGCTGCAAAGAAAGGAAGGGCTCAAAAGCAATGGGTAGTACGCCAAGGTAAGTAGACCGAAATCCAACTGCATCTACTACGAATCATCCACCTTGAGATATCTATCCAGAACATCTCGCTGGTATTAAGTTGCGAATCCCACCCATAGTGTAAACTCAAAGCAACAGACAACTGCATTAAAAGAACTTTGCGTAAAGTAAACAATCCTTGCACCCGCGGATACCTTTGTTTTATCCCTGGTGGCAACAGTACATCCCCTAGTCTCATGTTTCGGTCACTCAAGCTAGACATCAGGGGGCTGAACCCACAATAAAGCATAACGCTCCCTCTTGGAGTTGCAAGCAAACTACTTGGCCAAAGTAAAATACTGCAACAGAGAACATGCAAGAATTTACTCAAGAACAAAATATAAAAGAGAAGAACCAAATATATTGCTCATCACAATCTGAACATAGTCTCATAATCCATCAGATCCCAGCAAACTCAGCATAGCAACAATAGAAATTACAATAGTGCCTCGATCAGGTGAGGCAGCTCACGAGGTCTCGAAAGTGGAAGCACAAAGAGGGGAGAGGTACATCACATAGCTACTAGTCACGGACCCATGGTCCAAGGGGGACTACTCACGGTACATCCGGGAGGCGTCCATGGCTATGGATGGTCTCCCGGAGGGGGTTCCTCCTCCTGGCAGGGTGCCGGGGCAGCTTCTCTAGGCAGCCCCGATCTTGAAACGGTGGCGGCGGCGGTACAGAGGCGAGTTCGCGGAAAAGAGATCGATATTAGGGGTTTCCACCCCGAGGGCTAAATATAGGCGGAGGGGGCATCGAGGGGACCCACAGGGCAGCCAGGAGGCCCCCTGGCGCGGCCTAGGGTGGGGCTGCGCCAGGGACCCTTCTGGAGTCCCTGTGGTGGCCCCCCTCCGCTACCTTGGTGATTCCGGAAGCTTCCGGGTCGCTGATTTTTTATCTGATTTTTCCGGATTTTTTGGAGCACTTTTAATGGCCGGAAAACCTGAAATACAAAAACAGCAGAAAACAACAACTGGCAGCTGGGTGCACTGGGTTAATAGATTAGTCCAAATACGCTCAAAAGTGTATGCAAGTTCAAGAAAAACATGGCAAAGTCACACAAAACATGCATGGAGCAAGCAAAAATTATAGATACGTTTGGGACGTATCAACATCCCCAAGCTTAATTCCTGCTCGTCCTCGAGTAGGTAAATGATAACAAGCATAATTTCTATGGTGACATGCCACACAACCATATAAAGACTTTTAAGTAAAGCAATCAAAGCATGCAATTCAATTCAAGTCTTAACAAGCAAGAGTCTATATTAGCATTGACACAAGCAACAAAAGAACAATAGGTGCAAGAGCTCTCGCTGTCTGTGACTCGAATGTCTCTAGATGGTGTTTGCGTGCAAGCAGGGGACTGGGAAAAAGAGAAAAAAAGGTTGTTGAGAACAACTATCTACTAAAGTTTCAAACCTGGTCTCCTTTGGATTCTTATCTTGACTCATCCCCAGACCACTAGCTAGGTACAAGTCAAACTGATCCACTCCCTTTCCATATTTTTAGCACTCATGCAATGGATGAGTGTGAGCAAGAAAGTTGACACCTAAAAGGCGAAACAGAAAGAAGGTGGAGGAGGAAGACAAAAAGGTGTAAAAGGCTCACATCAATGAGGACAATCACAGGCGAGAGAAGTCCATATGATAGATATGATGTGAGGAGTAGGGATTGTCATGCAACGGATGCACATGTGAGCTAAAAGCTCTCCAAGGGAACTAGTGGGGGTGCATCTAACTTGCTTGCTCAAGAAGACCTAGAGCTCGTTTGAGGAGGCTCATCATTGGAATATACAAGCCAAGTTCTATACTGTGAAGGTCCCCACATAGCTATATGCATGATGATGATCTCTATGGAGTACAAGGGATAGAGGAAGAAGTACTAGTGTGGATCTCTCAAAAGGAATAGTAGTGTGCCCCCTTCTCTCTTTTTATTTTTCTTTTTCTCTTTTTTCTATTTTTTTTGTATTTTTTGGTGGCCTCAATGACTCTTTCTATTTCTCTCATTTGTCCTCTTTGGGATCTTTTGATTTTGTCCTCTTTGGGATCTTTTCCTCACTTTAGGGGCAACACTATATTTTACAAGAATATAGGAGATCTTTCACACTTTACAAAGGTACTCACATAAAGAAGATATAACTATCATGATGCAAATGTATGCCTCTGCCAGGATAGAAGGATATGCAATGATACTAGCGCGTCATGTAGCAATGATTAGGGAAAGGCCCAACTAGCATGCGGATCATCAATCAATCAAGTAGCATGTATGACATGAAGATCAAGTCATGAGAAGGTGGATGTTTCATGGCAATGTATCTCAGAAAGGCTATGGAAATGTCTTGTAGGTAGGTATGGTGGCTATTTTGAGGAAAGATATAAGGAGGCTTATGATGATAGAGTGTATCGTGCCAAGGGTTTGGATGCACCGGCGAAGTATGCTCCAACTCTCAAGGTGAGAAAGGGCAATGCACGGTACCGAAGAGGCTAGAAAAAGTATAGGTGGGTGGAAGTGTCAACTTTCAAATACTCACATTAGTACGAAGAACTCATGCACTTATTATCGGTAAATCTCAATCTAATCAGGAGGTTCACAAAGAGACAAGTACCCCGAGGAGGAGTGTATGGAGGTTTGGTTATCCTTGCGCATCCTCGACTCATGGTACGTGACTGTACTCTAATATTCGAACCCTCCAGAGGTTAGTGATCCATCTAGTAGCTAGAGTTCTCAACTGGGGCTTTTGGTTTTCGAAAAACACACGGATTTCCCAAAATACGACATCTATCACTAATAGGCTCGAGCTCTTGACACCAAAATTTCAAACATTACTCTAGTCAATACCTCAAAACTATCGCAAGTTACTACTTCAAAGAGAATAGCAACTTCAACTACCTACTTCTAGTCAAGACACAAAACTCAGTGCAATAGGCAAACTATCTAACAAGATAAAACATGCAACCTATAGAAAGTTCAACCTAAAAAAAAGAAAAGCTCTAGAAAAACTAAAGCACTACAACTAAACAGAGCAACAGCTAAGAAAAGAAAAGGAACAACTCACAGCTAAAAGAATAAGCATGCAAATCCTATGAGGAGTTCTAGTTCAAGTGGAGTGTGTATCTCTCCCACACAAAATATTAAGCTGGGGTCTAACTTGTTACGAACAGCAAGCAAAGCTAAAGAAAACTAAAAATAAAACCTAAGAGCGAGATGCTCCAAGAATAACACATAACGCATGAAGTGATAAAAATATAGTGCAACGAGGGACGAACTGATAATTGTCGATGGAGAAGGGGATGCACGGGGGCATCCCCAAGCTTAGACGCTTGATTATCCTTGAATATTTATTGGGGTGCACATGGGCATCCCCAAGCTTGAGCGTTTGACACTCCAAGATCTTCTTTCATCATCTTCCATCGCGCACTTGAAAACTCCCTTCATACATAACTCATTGTAGACTGATTAGAGAGGTTAGTGCCCTACTAAAATAATTTTTCCTCTACTGGAAATAAAGACAACCTTGAAGAGCTACTGTCTCTCAAGATTTCCAACAAGTTTTTGTAAAAAAAAAGCAAGCTTAAGGTTTGCAAAACGAAGAAAAGGCAAAACAGGACAGAATCTGTAAAAAACAGACCAGTAGGTAGAAACGAATTTTTTAGGGGTACTTCTGCAACTCAAATGAAAAAAATCAGAACATACGAAAGTTTCGTAATTGTATGTAGCACGCTGTGTGAAATATTCAGCTCAAAAAGATGAACTGGGGTTTTTCTATGATTTTTCTAGTCACGAGGACATAATCTGTTTTCTGGACAGCATGTCACAACTTTCACTTCCCTTGTCGTATGAGGCTAAACTTGGCACAAAGCTTGAAAAATAAAGATACAATGATGTTGCTACAGCAGTAACAATCATCAAGAGCACTAAGAACAGAAGAAAAGAAAAACCTAAATTCGTTGCGGGCTTCCTCCCGAAAGCGCTTCTTTAGAGCCATTAGCTAGGCTTAAGGCAGAAGATCAAGTCTTTTCAAGAGAATAACTAGCCCGTGTGACGGACTCAAAAGGTAACTTAATATTTTTCCTAGGGAAATGTTCCATCCCTTTCTTGAGAGGGAATTGGAATTTGATATTCCCCTCTTTCATGTCAATAACATCACCAACTATGCGAAGAAAAGGACGTCCCAAAATAATTGGACAAGAGGGCTCACACTCAATGTCCATAATAGTGAAATCAACGGGAACATAATTGTCATTGACAATGATAAGAACATCATCGATCTTCCCCAAAGGTTTATTTACGGAAGAATCAACAAGACGAACACCAAAAGAACAGGGATCAAAAGGTTTCAATTCAAGCATATCATACATTCTTTTGGGCATAACAGAGGTACTTGCTCCAACATCACAAAGAGCATAACAAGAGAAGTTATTCAATTTGATTTTTATCATAGTATCCCAACCATCTTCTAGCTTCCTAGGTATGGAGGCTTCTAGTCTAAGCTTCTCCTCCCTAACTTTGATTAGAGCATTGGTGATATGCTCTGTGAAGGCAAGATTAAGTGTGCTAGTGTGGGGGTCTCTAGACATTTTGTGTAGGAAACCAATAACTTCAGGTAAAGTGCAGTTGTCAAAGTCTAGGTCACTACTATCTATCAAGGAGGTAGTGACATCATTTAGGTTCACTTGTTTGAAAGCCTCTATGTTCATAGAGGTTTCTTCATCTATGGTTGAGGTGGTAGCATCACCATTGGTAGGTCCAGTGGGACTAGGGGTGTGATGGGTGCTAACAGTTTGGACATCCTCAACTACTTGGATAGTGGCTACTGTGTGGTAGGTAGGAAGGCTCTTAATTCTCTCTTCTTCCTCCTTTTCTCTGGCCCATCTCTCTTTAAGTTTTCCCAACATCCTAATGTTTTCATTAATTTGGACTTGGATGGCATTCATAGGAGTGGTATTCCTCTCCTCAGGGGGAGAAGTTCTAATCTTCAACAACTCTACATCATGGGCTATGTTGTCTACCTTCGAAGAGAGGATATCTAATTTATCTAATTTCTCTTCCACACTCTTGTTGAAGGCTTTTTGGGTAGTGATAAAGTCTTTGAGCAAGGTCTCTAGTTCAAAGGTGGAGTATTTGGTGCTAGGATAAGTGTTGTTGTTCCCATAGTTGTTGGATGGGAAAGGCCTAGGGTTGTTGCTACCAAAATTACTCCTATAAGCATTATTGTTGAAGTTGTTTCTCGAGACAAAATTCACATATACTTGTTCTTGAGCAACCAAGGAATTTAAAGGAACATCCCGAGGATCAATGGGAGCTTGCTTGGTAAGTAGAGACATGATAAGGTCAACCTTTTCATCTAGAGAGGAGATATCCTCGACAGAATTTATCTTCTTACCAGTTGGAGATCTTTCGGTGTGCCACTGAGAGTAGTTCAACATCATCTCATCAAGTAGCTTTGTGGCAGCACCACAACACCAAGTGTGGTTGACATAAAAGTTCCTCCCGCGACCGAATCTAACAGGTTGCACGAGGTAAAGTTCAAGCCTGCATAAAAAGTCTGGATAACCATCCAGGTAGTCAGTCCATGTGTGGGGCAGTTCTTGACAAGCGTCTTCATACGGTCCCATGCCTGGGCAACGTGTTCATTATCCAATTGCCTGAAATTCATAATGTTACTCCTCAATTGAATAATTTTAGCAAGGGGATAGTACTTCCCTATAAAAGCATCTTTGCATTTACTCCAAGAATCGATACTGTTCTTGGGTAAAGATTGCCGCAGCTCCTTGGATCTTCCTCTCAAAGAGAAAGGAAAAATCTTCAGCTTGACGATGTCTCCATCCACTTCCTTGTACTTTCGCATAGCACAGAGCTCGATAAAATTGTTTAAGTGCAAGGCAGCGTCCTCTCCAGCACCTGAGAATTGATCTTTCATAACAAGATTAAGCAGAGCAGGTTTAATTTCATAAGAAGGTGCTGAAGTGGCAGGTGGAGCAACAAGAGTGCATATAAAGTCATTGTTGTTGTGACTAGTGAAGTCACACAACTTGGTGTTTTCATTGGAACCCATAGTAGTAGCAGGTATTTTTGGTATTTTTGATAAGGGACACAAAAGTAAAAACTGAAAGGTAAACTAACAAGACTAAAAAGCAAAGATAAAAGAGAGTGTGAAACTCCCCTATCTTGTAGACTGGAGTCCCCGGCAACGGCGCCAGAAATTAGCTTGATACGGTGAGGATAGTTCTCTCACTCCTCGTTGGTTACCCCAAGTGGAAGGTGAGATGTAGCGTAGCAGCAAATTTCCCTCGGTGAAGATACCAACGTTTGTCTCCAGTAGGACTCGCAGAAATACAAGAAGGTGCCAACAGTGCCAGAAATTGGCTTCTGGCTAGGGAGTTGACAGGACCTGCACACAGAAACAAATAACTTTGCTCCCAACGAGTACAGAGGAGTTGTCAATTCCTCCGGCCTTGCTGTTTACAAAGGTTCAACGAAAGATATAATAATAGTGGCAACTGAAAGTAAAGACTGAAAGTAAACTAAGGGTGTAAACAATAATGTAAAGATGGACTGGGGTCCCGTGATTTTCACTAGTGATGTCTCTCTCCCAAAAGACGATAAAAGTGCTAGCAAGGTAAACAACTCACTGCTGGGCAATTGGCAGAATTATGAAGGCACCGCAATGCTAACTATGCTGCAAAGAAAGGAAGGGCTCAAAAGCAATGGGCAGTACTCCAAGGTAAGTAGACCGAAATCCAACTGCATCTACTACGAATCATCCACCTTGAGATATCTATCCAGAACATCTCGCTGGTATTAAGTTGTGAATCCCACCCAAAGTGTAAACTCAAAGCAACAGACAACTGCATTAAAAGAACTTTGCGTAAAATAAACAATCCTTGCACCAACGGATACAAGCACCGTTGCTTTATCGCTGGTGTCAACAACACATCCCCTAGTCTCATGTTTCTGTCACTCAAGCTAGACATCAGGGGGCTGAACCCACAATCAAGCATAACGCTCCCTCTTGGAGTTGCAAGAAACTACTTGGCCCAAGTAAAATACTGCAACGGAGAACATGCAAGAATTTAATCAAGAACAAAATATAAAAGAGAAGAACCAAATATATTACTAATCAAAATCTGAACATAGTCTCATAATCCATCAGATACCAGCAAACTCAGCATAGCAACAACAGAAATTACAATAGTGCCTCGATCATGTGAGGCAGCTCACGAGGTCTCGAAAGTGGAAGCACAAAGAGGGGAGATTTACATCACATAGCTACTGGTCACGGACCCATGGTCCAACGGGGACTACTCACGGTACATCCGGGAGGCGTCCATGGCTATGGATGGTCTCCCGGAGGGGGTTCCTCCTCCCGTCAGGGTGCCGGGGCAGCTTCTCTAGGCAGCCCCGATCTTGAAACGGCGGCGGCGGTACAGAGGCGAGTTCGCGGAAAAGAGATTGATATTAGGGGTTTCCATCCCAAGGGCTAAATATAGGCGGAGGGGGGCATCGAGGGGACTCACAGGGCAGCCAGGAGGCCCCCTGGCGCGGCCAAGAGTGGGGCCGCGCCAGGGACCCTTTTGGAGTCCCTGTGGTGGCCCCCTCCGCTACCTTGGTGATTCCGGAAGCTTCCGGGTCGCTGATTTTTTTATCAGATTTTTTCGGATTTTTTGGAGCACTTTTAATGGCCGGAAAACCTGAAATACAAAACAGCAGAAAACAGCAACTGGGAGCTGGGTGCACTGGGTTAATAGATTAGTCCAAATACCCTCAAAAGTGTATGAAAGTTCATGCAAAACATGGCAAAGTCACACAAAACATGCATGGAGCAAGCAGAAATTATAGATACGTTTGGGACGTATCAAGAACCCAAATACCGACGAAGATGTGGGAAATCCGTGGAACGTGGCAAACTTGCGCCTATTCTACCCATAGTCTACCCATAGACACTCTCGGCAGTATCGGCAGCAACACTGATCGGCAACCCATGTAAATATTCGAAGCAAAAAAGGGGTGTTGCCCAAATACTACTACTTAAAGCACTCGGGGGATCGAGCATAGACTCCCCCTGAGAGACACTACTTAAAGCACTCGGGGGCTCGAGCACAGACTCCTCCCAAGAGACATCACTTCACACCAGCGCAATCTATTTTCCAAAGACAAAGGAAAAAAGCATACTTCGGACAAAGCAATTTATTAAGTCTTCACCCGATCACAAGTGATCACCTAAAGACTCGGGGGCTACTCCCATCGGGAGCGCTGCCGCACACCCGACGAAAATTTGGAACAACATCACAGCCATAAGAACGGCCAGCATGAACGAGTAAAGCTAAAATTCTACGTCTGACTCTACAAGTCGAACGTTGCCTCAGGGGCTACTCCCATCAGGAGCGCTGGCGCGCACCCGATAGTACTACAAAGGCACTCGAAGACAGTTTTCCATTAAACAAGGACCTGAAAGGACAAGGAACTCGAAGACAGTTTTCAACTAAACAAGGACCTGAAAGGACAAGGAACTCGAAGACAGTTTTCAATTAAACAAGGACCTGAAAGGACAAGGAACTCGAAGACAGTCTTCAATTAAACAAGGACCCGAAAAGACAGGGCACTCGAAGACAATTTTCAATTACAAAGGACTCGAAGAACTCAAGTTACATATCAGAGATACATTAGTACAAAGCTTCCACCACATACCAAGTTTATAAAGGGACTCGAGCAGTTACCAAAAGGACTACAACACCGATCATCCCAGGGAATTATGACTTCTACATGTGTGCTCATGCTGAGATAATTGGCACTTTTGGCCCACATCTTGACGAGCATCATCACAGACAAAGTAAGAACTAAGCCTGCGAAGAAGCAACTCGCCTCCTTCCTGAGCCTGGTGACCTTGCCTACCGACGCGCTCGCTTGACGGGTGGCTTGACGTCGAGCTCCTCCCTATAACTAGAAGAGCAAGCACCACCAGCTGAGGAGTCGGCAGAAGATGAAGCCACGAGAGAAGTAGTCGAAGTGCCCCTCGACCCGCCAGATCTGTCACTGCTTGTTTCCTCCTAGTATGGATCCAGGCGATTCCCGCCGACATCAAACGCACGGACGATGAGAGTATCTTCACCATCAAACCGACAACAAAGACTATCACCAGCGCCCAAATTCAGTCGGCGAGAAAATGACCTCCATCCTGGCCCCAAGAAAACCAAGAAAGAGCTATGAACCTCAAGCTCAACCCATAGAGGAGATCGAGAACAACCTTTATCCTAGGCTAGGTATCGAGGAGTCCGTCTGGGTTTACATAGAGAGTTTCCTATTCTAGATAATCTTGGCGGCCACACTTTGGACTCCATGTCGGTTAGGACTCCACGTCGGTGCAACCGTCCATGCTTCGGGTGGGCTGATCTTGGGCCCGCCAAAGATTCCTATGGGCCGTCAGTCTTGACACGCACCAGGTACCCTCAGGTAGAGGAGTCGTGGGGTATCCCCTCGTCAGCGTGCCACCATCACTTCTCGAGTGGGCCGTCGCTGCTGCATCGCCTCGCCCACGGCTCAATGTGGCTGCCGCGCCGTCGCACCTGGATGGGTGCAGATAACACCTCCTCATTGGTTACCCCAAGTGGAAGGTTATGATGCAGATAACAGTAAATTTCTATTAGTGAACATAGCAAGGTTATCAATCTAGTAGGATTCCAGCGATGATAAGTAGGTGGCAACGGCGCCAGAAATTTACTTGGTGGATAAGTTGACGTGGAGCTGCACACACGAACACAAATTACTTTTCTCCCAATGAGTACAAAGAGGTTGTCTATCTCTCCGGCCTTGTTGTTTACAGCAGGTCAAACACAAAGGGGAAATAATAATGCAACGGAAAGGAAAAGTAAAACATTAAATGTAAATGGTGTAAACTATGATGAGAAGATGGATACCATGACTTTCACTAGTAGTGTCTCTCTCCTAAAAGACGGTAAACAACTATACAAGGTGAACAAATTACATTTCGCATTTTGACAGAATTATAAACGCACCGCAATGCTAATTATGCTACTAGAAAAGTAAAAGGATCAATCGTATGTGCATTACACCAAGACAAGTAGATCATTTATTCATCAGCATCCACTCACTAATCATCCACCTTGAGATATATATCCTGAACATCTCGCTGGTATTAAGTTGTGAGCCACAACTAAAGTTGTAAACCCAAAGCAACGGACAATTGCCTTAACACTCTATGTGTAATGTAAGTAATCCTTATGACACGCAGTCATAAGCAACATTGTTTTACCCCTAATGGCAACAACACATTCCCTAGTCTCATATTTCTGTCACTCAAGGGAAAGGAAAAGTAAAATAGTAAATGTAAATGGTGTAAACTATGATGCGAAGATGGACCTAGGTACCATGACTTTCACTAGTAGTGTCTCTCTCCCAAATATGGTAAACAACTATGAAAGGTAAAAAAATTACAACTAGGCAATTGACAGAAAAATAAACACACCACAATGCTAATTATGATACTAGAAAAGCAAAACGCTCAATCGTATGGGCTTTACACCAAGAGAAGTAGATCATTTATTCATCAACATCTACTCACTAATCATCCACCTTTATATATCTATCCAGAACATCTCACTGGTATTAAGTTATGAGCCAGAACTAAAGAGGTAAACCCAAAGCAACGGACAACTGCCTTAAAATTCTATGCGAAATGTAAGCAATCCTTATGACACGCAGTCATAAGCATCCCTAATGGCAACATCACATTCCCTAGTCTCATGTTTATGTCACTCAAGCTAGACATCGGGAGGCATGTACCCATCATCTAGCATAACACTCCCTCTTGGAGTTGCAATCTACTACTTGGCCAAAGTAGCAAACGACAACGGAGAACTTGCAAGACTACTCAAGAATAAAAATATAAAGGGCAAACCAAATACTCCCTCCATTCCTAATTATAAGGTGTATAGTTTATTTAAAAAAGTCAAACTTATTCAACTTTGACCAAATTTGTAGATAAATATATTTATATAAATTATACAAAAAGGGTATCATCCTCATCTTGAAATGTATTTTTATATTATATTTCTTAAATATCATAGATGTTTATATTTTTAACTATAAATTTGGTCAAAGTTATAAAAGTTTGACTTTTTAAAGAAAACTATACACCTTACATCAAGGAATGGAGGGAGTATATAACTCTCGCAGATCTCAACATAATCTCATAATCCATCGGATCCCAGCAAACTCAACATAGCAAAATAGGAATTCATACATATATTCCTTGATCATGATAGGAAACTTACAAGGGCTAAAGATTGAAGCACAAGATTGGAGAGAATAAATCTACTAGCTACTGATCATGGACCCATGGTCTAAGGGGGACTACTCACGGTGTATCTTGGAGGCGATCATGGTGGTGGAGGAACCTCCGAAGATCAATCCTCCCTCCGGCAGTGTGCCGAGATAGGACCTTCTGGCGATCCTCAGATTGGAATCGCGACGGTGGTGGAAAAGTGGGTTATTTCACGGAACGGAGACCTCCCCAAGGGTTTCTGGAATAGGAGATAAATATAGGCCAAAGGGGGCATCGGGGGTGGTCCCCTGGCCCAGGCGGCCAGAGGGCGCACCCCCATGGGCGCACCATGGGGCCACCTGGACGGGGTTCCCTTCGGGCTTCTCGAGTCTTCCATAATAAAAAAATTGAATTTCTTCTTGAAATTTTCTGAGCACTTTGATTTTTCACCTTTTCCTGTAGTGCACGGACAAAAACAGACAAAAACTAGCACTGGGCACTAGCTTAATAGGTTAGTCCAAATAAGTTGTAAATGATATGAAAGTGCATCAAAATATATAGCATTATCACCAAAATAAGCAAGGAACAAGCAAAAAATTATAGATACGTTTGGGAGGTATCAACATCCCCAGGCTTAAGTCCTTCTTGTCCTCGAGTAGGTAAATGAGAACCAAAATATATTTTGTGGTGACAAGCTATCAACAAAAGTTTGAACTTTAAAGAACATCAAGCAATAGATATAATTCAAGTCAAGATAATAACAAGCAAGAGTCTATTTATAGTATTGAAACTAGCAAAGTAAGAACATAAAGGTGCAAGAGCTCTTGTTGTCCGTGAATCGAATGTCTCCAATCGGTGTTCCCATGCAGAAAGTGGGTGATGGGTTTAGAGAAAAAAGTACTTAATATTTTTTGTGCACTGAATCTACTGAATTTCACACATGGTCTCTTTGGAATCTTATTATGACTCATCCCCAGACCGCCGGCCAGGTACAAGTCAATTTGATCCTCTCCCTTTCGACTTTGAGCACTCACGCAATGGATGAGCGCGATCAAGATTAGTTGGCACTAAGGATGGCGAAGAGAATAAATAATGGAGATAAGAAGTCAAAAAGTTAGAAATTCTTACACCAATGAGGACAACCTTAGGAGAGTGTAAGCCTAATGGTAGATATGGTGTGAGGAGTAGGGATTGCCATGCAACGGATGCACAATGAGCTATGAGTATATGAAATCTCTCCAAGGGAACTAATGTGGTGCATCCAAGTAAAGCAAGTAAGATATGCAATTCAAGTCAAGACAATAACAAGCAATAGTCTATATCTAGTATTGAAACTAGCAAACTAAGAACTTAAAGGTGCAAGAGATCTCGCTATCCGTGACTCGAATGTCTCCAAATGGTGTTTGCGTGCAAGAAGTGGGAGATGCATTTAGAGCATAAAAATACTATATAGTTTAATTGAGAACTCAATCTACTAAAACTTCACACTTAGTCTCCTTCGGAATCTTATTTTGACTCGTCCCCAGACCACTGGCCAGGTACAAGTCAAAAACTATCCTCTCCCTTTCGACATTGAGCACTCGTGCAATGAATGAGCGCGAGCATGATAGTTGGCACCTAGGATGGCAAATATAATAATGATGGGGAAGTGAGACAAAAAAGGTGTGAAAGGCTCACATCAATGAGGACAATCATAGTGGATAGAAAGACAAATGATAGATATGATTTGAGGAGTAGGGATTGCCATGCAACAGATGCACATGTGAGATGGGAAATTCTCCAATGGAACTAGTGGAGGTGCATCCAACTTGCTTGCTCAAGAAGACCTTGAGCTCTTTTGAGAAGGCTCATCATTTGAATATACAAGACAAGTTCTATAGTGTAAAGGTCCCCACTTAGTTATGCATGAATGATATGGAAACTCTCTGTGAAGTACAAGTGATACTTTGAAGCACAAGTGTGGATCTTAAAAAAAGGAATATTAGTCTTGCACCCTTCTCTCTCTTTTTCCTTTTTCTATTTCTTTATTTTTTTGTGCGGCCTCTTGGGATCTTTCTATTTATCTCTTATCCTCTTTAGGATTTTTTCATGTGTCCTTTTTTGGGATCTTTTATTTGGGTCCTATTTGGGATCTTTTCCTCACTTTAAGGGCAACACTTTATATATACAAGGATGAACAAGATCAACACACTTTTACAAGGTACTCATAATTAATGAAACTGAAACTATATCATGATGTATATAATGTATGACTCTACAAGTGTAGCAGGATATGCAATGATAGTAGTGCGTCATGTAGCAATATCTAAGGTCAAAGCCAAAATATCCTGAAGATCTACAATCAAGAAAAATCATGTATGAAAATTAAAGATCAAGTCATGAGAAGATGGATGTTGCATGGCAATATATTTCGGAAAGGCTATGCAAATGCCTTGATAGGTAGATATGCATGGTGGTTGTTTTGAGGAAGATATAGGGTGCGTTTGGTTCGTAGGCTATCCTCTGTATGGCTAGGGATAGCCAGTTTTTGTCCGGTTACCACCCTGGTTTAAAGTTTCAGATGGCTGGGGATAACCAGATGCGAACAATATTTGCTAAAAAATGGGCTAAGCGGAGCTGCAGAAAAGTGGCGGATGAGGCCAACCACTCTTTCCTCGTTCTGAACTGGTACGCAGTCTCTGCCCCCCCTCTTGCACCCGTCGAGCGACGGTGCTCGCGGACACACAGAGCTACAGTATGCCATGGCTATGGGCTTCGGCGCTGGCCGGCTGGACAGTGGTGAAAAGAATCGTGCGCGGCTTGGCTGGTTGATGAAGTGTGGGTTCGCTGGACATAGGGTGCGGACGGTTGTGCATTGCCTGTTCCAGCGAACTGTGGTGTCTGTGATGTGAGGCGGCGGCTCTATCCAGCCGGCATGGTGTGTGTACTGTGCCTTCAGATTTGGTATTCGTGCAGCTCGGAGGTGGGAGTGCACACATCCGACCGGCTGAGGCCTTGATTCTGCTCCAGCGTGGCATATTAGTTCAGAAATACTCCATAATAAATTGTACCCACATTGAATTTTATAAAGATGAGATTGAATATATCATATTTATATATTTGTGTTTATCAAAATTCCATAATATAGGTAACATCACTTCAATAAAAAAGGTCACCATATCTCATATCCATCAGTCATCCCTACAACAAATCAACAAAGGGGTATCTCCAACCATTTAAACAATCTATGCAACCAAACAAAAATATGGCTATCCTAACCAGGTGGTTGGGGATACCCACATCCATGTAAATCCATCTGTCCAACCAAACGCGTCCATAATGAGGCTTATGTATAACAGAGTGTACCCTGCCAAGGATTAGGATGCACCAGCGAAGTTTGCACCGACTCTAAAGGTGAGAAAGGGCAATGCACGGTACCGAAGAGGCTAGCAAAATATGGCTGCTGTTAGTGTCAAGAATCAAATACTCGGATTAGTCAAAGGAACTCATCCACTTATTATTGGTAACTCTCTATCTAGTCAAGAGATTCACAAAGAAACGAGCACCCTAAGAGGAGTGTTTTGGGGCTTGGTTGTCCTTGCGCATCCTCAACCCATGATACGTGAGGGTACTCTTTTACAACCTCGCACAGATTAGTGATCCTTTCAGTAGCTAGAGTTCTCAAATGTTTTTTGTAGTTTTCGAAAATAAGCACGTTGAACCAAAATACGACACCTATCACTAATAGGCTTGAGCTCTTGACACATAGAAGTTCAAACATTGCGCAAAACAACACCTCAAAACTATTGCTAGTTACTACGAAACTTAACTTAGCAACCTTGATTACCTACTCAAAGCAACATACACACCTAGTTCAACAAGGCCAAATCTCTAAACAAGATAAGCATGAAACTCAAGAGAGTCCTAAAATTCTAATTCTCATCTCTTAGAAATAAAATAAACATGAAAACAAGAGCTAAACATGGCAGTAGCTATTAAAAAAAGATTGACCACTCAAAAAGATAGAAGTTGTAAACTATGAGCATTCTAGGAAAAAGTGTAGCATGTTTCTCTCCCAAACAAGGCATGCTAGGATCTAACTTGTTATGACCAGCAAGAAAAAACTAAAATAAACAAAGAAAAACTGAAAAGTAAATAGCAAGACGCTCGAAGCAAAACACATTACATGTGAAGCAATAAAAATATAGTGTGGAGAAGGACGGACTGATAATTGTTGATGAAGAAGGGGATGCGCAGGGGCATCCCCAAGCATAGACGCTTGAGTCTCCTTCAATATTTCTTGGGGGGTACCAGAGGAATCCCCAAGCTTAAGCTTTTGGCACTCCTGAATCTTCTTTCATCATCTTGCTCCGCAACACTTGAAAACTTCCTTCACACGAAACTTCTCATAAAACTGATTAGAGCGGTTAGTGCCAATAATGAATAAATTCCACTTGGCCTTTGTTAAAAATGCTAATTTTCAACAGTGGCTACTGTTTCTCGACTTTGTCTAAAGGTTTTTGCAAAGAAAAAACTAGCGCAAGAAGGTCCAAATGATAGAAACGCAAAACATGACATAAATTTGGGAAAAACATAACAACACGTAGTAATTAATTTATTCGGGGCACTTCTATAGCTCAAATAAAAAAACTCAAAAAAGGTGAAAGTTTGCCGATTGTATAGAGCATGTTGAGTAAAAACTTCAGATCAAAAATATGATCTAGTGATTTTTTAAAAAATTTCTCGTGGAGCAGACATAATCTTTTTTCTGGACAACATGTCACAACTTTTGGTTCACTTATCAACTGAGGCTAAAACTTGGCACAAAACTTGAAAATAAAGATACAATGATTTTGCTATAGTATTAACAAGCATCAATACACACTAAAACTGAAGGTAAAAGAATTTTGGGTTGCCTCCCAATAAGCGCTTTTTACGCCTTTTAGCTAGGCAAAAAGCAAAAAGATCAAGTTTTATCAATATCAAAAGAATAGCTAGCCCGTATAACGGACTCAAAACGTAACTTCATCTTATTTCTAGGTAAATGTTACATCCCCTTCTTGATGGGAAATTTGAATCTTATAATCCCTTCTTTCATGTCAATGATAGCACCAATGGTGCGGAGAAAAGGTCTTCCAAGAATAATTGGACATGAGGGATCATACTCAATATCCATGATAAGAAAATCAATGGGAACATAATTAACATTGTCAATAATAAGCACATCATCTATTCTTCCTAAAAGTTTCTATGCATAAGAATCAACATGTCGAACACCTAAAGAGCATGGTCCAAAAGGGTTTCAAATCAAGCCTATCATAGAGTCTCTTTGGTATAACGGAGGCACTAGCTCCAACATCACATAAAGCATAGAAAGAAAAATTATAAATCTTAATTTTTACCATAGGATCCCAACCATCTTCTACTTTTCTAGGAATAAAAACTTCTAATCTAAGGTTTGCTTCCCTAAATTTGATAAGAGCATTAGTGATATGCTCGATGAAGGCAATGTCTAGTGAACTAGTCTGGGGATCTTTGGCCATATTTGTAAGAATTGGGTAAATTCAGAGATATTGCAATTGTTAAAGTCAAGTTCACTATCACAGATTAAGGTGGGAGTGCTATTTTTTTATCTTTGAAAATCTCCAGTGGGACTTTCTAGTCCTAAATTTTAGGTTTCAACGTTCCCATTGAGAGGTTCATTAGTTGGGGGGGTGTGATCAGTGCTAAAAGTTTTCAAATCCTCAACAACATGTAAAGTAGAAAGTGTAGTGTGTGTAGGAAGGCTCTTAACTCTCTCTTCCAATTGGAGAAAACAACTTCAGGCTTGCCCGCCATTTGATTTAGCAAAGTGGCATGAGTATCAGATTTAGAAACCTGGGTTTCGGTAGCTGTGAGTCTAGTTTGGAGGTTGGAAATCTCACTATTTAAGCTCTCAAGTTGTTTGGTAATGTTCTGCAATATAGAGCAATGCTCATCTAATTGTCTATAAAAGGCCTTATTTTGTTCATATTGGGTGTGCATATAATTCTTTGTAGCCTTCTCTATTTCTAAGAGTTTTTCATAACTAGGCATTCCTCTATCGTTAGGAGTGTAATTATAGGAGTTGTTGGAAGGGAACAGTCTAGGATTGTTAACAAAGTTACTCCATAACTATTATTATTAAAGTTGTTCCTAGAGATAGAATTAACATCAATTTTATCTTTCTCTTGAGCAACCAAAGAATTTAAAGGAACATCACGAGGATCAACAAGCACTTGCTTAGTAAGCAAATACATAATTAAGTCAACATTTTCATTTAAAGAGGAGATCTCCTCAACAGAGTTTACCTTACTACCTATTGAAGATCGTTCGGTGTGCCATTGAGAGAAGTTTTTCATCATATCATCTAATAGCTTTGTAGCAACACCAAGTGTGATTGACATAAAGGTTCCTCCCGCGGCCGAGCGTACTAAATTCCTCGAGGCAAAGTTAAATCCTCCATGGAAAGTCTGGATAACCGTCCAAGTAGTCAATCCGTGAGTAGGCCAATTCTGAATAGGAGATTTCATACGTTCCCGAGCTTGAGCAACAGGTTCATTATCAAGTTGTCTAAAATTCAAAATGTTACTCCTCAATTTAATAATCTTAGCAGGTGGATAATACTTCCAAATAAAAGCATCCTTACATTTATCCCAAGAATCTATGTTTTTCCTATTTAAGGACTGAAGCCATTCTTTAGATCTTTCTCTCAAGGAGAAAGGAAAAAAGCTTGAGCTTAACAATATTACCATCCACTTCTTTATACTTTTGTATATCACAAAGTTCAAAAAATTTATTTAAATGCAAAGCATCATCATATCCAGATCTGGAGAATTGTTCTTTCATAACAAGATTAAGTAAATCATGTTTGATTTCATAAGAAGGTGTCGAGGTGGCAGTGGAGCAATAGGAGTGAAAATAAAGTCCCTATTGTCGTGACTTGTAAAATCACAAAGCTTAGTCTTTTCAATGGAACCCATAGTAGTAGAGGAAAGCAAGAAAAAAGTACTCCCTCCGATCCATAAAAAGTGTCGCTCATTTTGTACTAAGCTAGTCCAAACTTTGTACTAAGTGGGCGACACTTTTTATGGATCGAAGGGAGTACATAATTGTTTTGGTATTTTTGATATAAGACACACAAGCAAAGATAAAAATTGTAAAGTAAACTAACAAGACTAAGAAGCAAAGGTAAAGGGTAGTGTGCAACTCCCCTATCTTGAGGCTTTGAATCCCCGGCAACGGCGCCAAAATTTTAACTTGATGGGTGTAGATAACACCTCCTCATTGGTTACCCCAAGTGGAAGGTTATGATGCAGATAGCAGTGAATTTACCTTAGTGAAGATACCAAGGTTATGAATCCAGTAGGATTCCAAAAATGACAAGTAGGTGGCAACGGCACCAGAAATTTACTTGGTGGATAAGTTGATGTGGCCCTGCACACAAGAACAAAAATTACTTTGCTCCCAACGAGTACAGAGAGGTTGTCCATCTCTCCAGCCTTGTTATTTACAACGGCTCAAACACAAAGGGAAAATAATAATGCAACAGAAAGGACAAGTAAAACAGTAAATGTAAATGGTGTAAACAATGATGAGAAGATGGACCTAGGTACCATGACTTTCACTAGTAGTTTCTCTCTCCTAAAAGACGGTAAACAACTATGCAAGGTGAGCAAATTACATTTGGGCAATTGACAGAATTATAAACGCACTGCAATGCTAATTATGCTACTGGAAAAGTAAAAGACTCAATCGTATGTGCATTACACCAAGACAAGTAGATCGTTTATTCATCAGCATCAACTCACTAATCATCCACCTTGAGATATATATCCAGAACATCTCGCTGGTATTAAGTTGCGAGCCACAACTAAAGATGTAAATCCAAATCAACGGACAATTGCCTTAACACTCTATGTGTAATGTAAGTAATCCTTCTGACACGTAGTCATAAGCACCGCTGTTTTACCCCTAATGGAAACAACACATTCCCTAGTCTCATGTTTCTATCACTCAAGCTAGATATCGGGAGGCATGAACCCATCATCTAGCAAAACGTTCCATCTTGGAGTTGCAATCTACTACTTGGCCAAAGTAACAAACGGCAACGGACAACGTGCAAGAGTACTCAAGAACAAAAATATAAAGGGCAAACCAAATATATCACTCTCACAGACCTGAACATAATCTCATAATTCATCGAATCGTAGAAAACTCAACATAGAAAAACAAGAATTCATACATATATGCCTTGATCATGATAGGCAACTCACAAGGGATAAACATTGAAGCACAAGATTGGAGAGAAGACATCTACTATATATTGATCATGGACCCATGGTTCAATGGGGACTACTCACGGCGCATCCTGGAAGCTAGTATGGTGGTGGAGGAACCTTCGAAGATCAATCCTCCATCCGGCATGGTGCCGGGACAGTACCTTTTGGCGACCCCGAGATTGGAATCACGACGTCGGCAGAACAGTGGGTTATGTCGTGGAAAAGAGACCTCCCCGAGGGTTTCTGGAACAGGCGATAAATATAGTCCAAAGGGGGGCATCGGGGGTGGCCCCATGTCCTAGGTAGCCAGAGGGAGCGCCCCCCTGGGCGCGCCGTGCAGCCGCCTGGACGGGGGTGGGCTCCCTTCGGCTCCCCTCCGGGCTTCCGGAGTCTTCTGTTATAAAATAGTTTTAGGAATTTTGCTCGAATTTTATGAGCACTTTGATTTTCACCTTTTTCTACAACGCACGGAGAAAAACATACAGAAATTGGCACTAAACACTAGGTTAATAGGTTAGTCCAAATAAGTTGTAAATGATATGAAAGTGCACCAAAACATATAGAGTTATCACCAAAAGAAGCAAGGAACAAGCAAAAGTTATATATACATTTGGGACGTATCACACCATCGCTCGGCTCGAGCACGCCGCTGCGTGCTGCCAGAGGCTCCGCCACACCGTCGGACGCCTCGAGCGGGACGCTGCGCACCGCCAGTGCCAATCCCACCGCCGACACATGGCTTGAGGGGGATGAGAGGCCCACCGCCATCGATATCGCACGGGCTTTTCCAAACAATGCTAGCCGGTGGCGACGGAAGGAAGAAGGGAGGCAGCGGGGAAGGAGAAGGAGGCGAGCGGGGATGCCCATGTGCGGCGCGGAGGCTTATTAGGAAGTAGGGGAGATTTGTTCTTTTTTTTTAAACAGGCTTTGTTCCTGATTTATAGTTAAAGCATCCATCAAGTATGGATACATAGATCCAAACATCAAGTCATACTGTGGCATGAACATAAATATGCCCAAAGAAAAGTAGAAGAATGGAAAATAAAGATGAAGACCGCACGTCTGACGTCTCAAGTGAAAGTAGACATAACACGAGTCGATATCAGTGTGTCCAACCATGTTGTGAAGCTAGTCCCGTTACAGAAGCGTAGTGAGCGGGAGCCAATGCTGCAAAAACAACATGAATTTGGCAATAGAATCAGTGGATACTTGTAAAAAGATATGCTCGATAACCATATTATTACGCGTCTTCATAGGAACATGTTAGCGCATCAAACACAAACCAGAAGAGGCGTCTCCTCTTATCAGTTTGGTTGGCTCGAGTTTGAATAAACTCATACAGGTATGAGGCCTCCAGGTCAGGCCCTAGAGCCTCACAATTAAAACTTCACCGTTGTATGGGCAAACAAGATGTAGGTCTTCGTCTTCAGAAAACCAAAAAAGACGCATAGCCCATCCCCCAGCCCGCCACTTCGCGACTTCTATTCTGGATGGGACGTGGTCATGAAGAAGTTGTCACACAAAGATCTTGATCTTCAGTGGTAGGGGTGCCTTCCACAACCAGCTAGTCCTTGCCTAAAGAAAACAAATGCCTATTCCATCAACATATGGGCTTACGACACAGGACTGATATCCAGACCCAACAGAGAAGAAACTTGAAGTAGTGAGATGCCAAGAGATAACATCAGGGTGGTTAGGTAGCATGGCCGGTGGCTCGAAATCAGTCCCATGCAAGACCCTCGTCGACACTAAATGTTCTTCGAAACAGACGTTCCACCCCATTAATAATAACTGAGGCAACCATAATCCCGGGGTTCTAGCATATCACAAACAAACGTGGGAAAGCCACGCAAAGGGAACAAACATCCACCCAAGGGTCCAACCAAAATAAGGATCATTTACCATTACTGAGAGAGATGGAGAGCCCTAATAGGATCTCATGTTTGATCATTTGAATGGATCACCAGAAATGAGATTCATCCCTTCGCGTGCATGTGAGTGGCGGGCGACCTTGCAGATTTTTATCTTTAATAAGCTGCAAACAAAGACCCTCATCATCCTTAAGATCCGCCATACCCAATAGAGCATAACAGCCCCATTCATCCATGGAGAGACTAGTATGTCGAGGCCCCTTAGGGACTTAGGCAAGCATATGTGAGCCCATTTCACCATATGGTACTTTTGGCGTCCCTCTGTTGTCTACCAAACAAAATGAGACAAGTTCTCATCAAAGGAGCTATGTACCCAACCTCATGTATGTTATATAACTCCATCATATACGTTGGAAGGATAGATAGGCAAGTGTCAATAAGGACGGACTTGCCACACTTGGAGGTGAATCTTCCCCTCCAAGGCTCAGAGCGTGAAGCTACCCTGCTCATGTATGGATCAAAACCCTATATAAGGATATGATAGTTGTACAACGACATTTGCATGTATGTAATAGGGAATGTGTACAACCTACAATTAAGGTTGTTAGCTATATATTGTTGCTTTTTGAGATCGAACATGGCCCCAAAACAAAGAAGGATAAACTTGAGGTTAATAATATTTAGATCTGACCCCTCAACCATGATCATGGTGTCATGAGCATATTGTTGGTGAATAATCCCCCCACTCACAAAATATGCCAACCACGCAAGAGGTCTGTCCCTCTATCCTAAATTTATCTAGGATAAACTCATGTGCCTCCACCGCAAGATTGAAATGAAGGGGGAAATAGGACCCCTATCTAACCCCACGGGAGGACATAAAGTAACAATCATAGATGAAAGGTTTTAGAAACAAGTGAGGACTAGAAGATATGAAATATCCAATGTAATGTTTGATTGTAAAATGGTTGAAGAAAAGTATGAGTGAAGTATGCACTATATCAAAAGAGTATGAATGAAGAGTTAATTATGCTTAAAGAGTATGTGACATCTTAGACTCAAAATGAATTAACTCTTCGACAAAGCAAATACTCATATAAATAACATGCAACATCTTTTCGAAAGCCATAACTCAAAATGAATTAACATTCCACCTTGTTAATGGAAGTTAATTATTCTCAATCAAAATGTTAATGGAAGGTGGAATAACAAGCCATAACTCAACGACAAAGCAAATACACAACAAAGTATTTTTTTCATAATTAATGGAACTCAAATTAACTTTAATTATAATGTGATCCCATTAAAATTAATAGGTTATTGGAGATTCAAGATCCATGACTCACTTACTACGACATTGATGTCACGTCACTAATGATGGAATAATGAGATCGGTAGGTCAAGATGCCAATCATATCGTGGTATGACTCATGTTCATCTTTAGATGGGTGAGCTTCCAACACAAGACATTTTTTCTAAGCTCATCAAGACAACCATGTGCCTCATTGCATGAATGGTTGTCATGTCTATTGTACCCACGTAACATAGCACAATCGATCTAGAGTGGCAAGTACTCTAGATGGTTGTACGCTAGGATTAACAATAACTACTTGATATTTTTTTATGAGAGATCATCCTATTAAACATGTCTATCATGCATAAGAAAAAATGAATAAAAGTCTTAACATCATAAGAAATTCAAAATTTAGTGATATGGTATAGCCCCTTCAGTTCAAGAAGTTTGGATCAATGTTGAAAACTCTTTGCAAAAAATTTTCTCGTGGCATCACTTTTTTGACCGAAAGCCTTGTTGTGGCAGCATTTTCAAAATTCCTGCCATAGCAGTAGTTTTGTAGTACAAAATGTTATCGTAGTAACAGTTTTTAAATCTATGTCGAGGAAGCCATTTTTTCACAGAAAATGGAGTATTAGGATGACTTTATCATGTCGTGGCTTCTCCTCAGCTACTTTTGGCGTAGAAACTCTTTCTCCACATATACCTTTGCATCGACGCCCTTCTATGAATGATTGTCACTTGTCACCATCGATTGACCAATGGGTTAATAAAAATAAATAGAAGAGAAACATATTGGCTCCTAATGATTATCGTACCATAATTGCAAGTCATGACAAATTATTATAATATATAGCATCACATACAATCATATTATGCTAACTTAAACTATATCACATCACATGTAAATCTTGTAAAAGAAATTAGGCACTCATAACGGTCTTTTTACATTACGTGCTGCTATGATTACGTTGCGAATGGTTTGCTACCCGTGTCACGTCTAAGCACGATTACTTCTAGTTGTCATTTCACGTTCGAGGTATATATTACACAAGAATTATTTAAAAATCCTGACCATCATACTATTATTTGTTAAACGCATGATCCTCGGGTAGATCAAATCTAGAAGCTTGACCATTTTGCAAATTCTTTCTTTCATAATTAAAGTGGAACCAAACTCACCCTAATACGTGCTTGCTCTGTCGATCTGTATACACAACCATAACATGAAAGGTAGTTTTGTCATACCTCTGAAAACCCCACAATACCTGTGAGATAAAAATTTAAAATTATAAGGGAATCTACAAGAATATCCAACATTAGATCCCATATAATCAACCCGTAAATCACGTTGCAATGCCAACATATCTCATACGCTTTATATCAAACTTGTAACTACACATATCACCACATATAATGCCCTTGTACGGAAACATGTTATGCAACCAAATATTATACGTGCATGATCATGCCAAACAAAACTATGGAGATAGAAGTTATGATCATCTCATCAATAATTCGTGCATCAAAAAAGAGGGTAACGAGTTGGTGATGCTTACCAATTCCCGCGGCTAGGTTATATCTTCAAGCCACGAGAATTTACTAGACATGATCCACTGAGCTAGTGTCTAAGTATACAATACCTCCTAAGTACCAAAACATACTAATCTATAGGTATTGCATTACTTCATGGATCAACACAAAGAACTACAAAAATACTAATGGGCGAAGACAACCTAGCGGTGTATCGGGCTAGAACTAGACTAGACTAGAGGGAGAGAGAGAGGACAACAAGGTCAAACAAGGTCTTGGTGTGCCTCCTCGAGCGCCCTTGGTCCCCTTATATAGGTGATCAGGTCAGGGTGTCGGCCAACTTGGTGGGGGAAACTCCCCCTTCCCAACAAAGGGAGGAATCCTCCTAGGATCCAGACTCTGTAGCTTGCCCCCCAAGCCACCATTAGGCTAGAAGACTTGGTCCCATAGGGAAACTTTGCCTCCCAAGGAAGTGTGTTGGAGAGGTACTAGGAACCTCCTAGAACATCTTTAAATATTTTAAACCCTTTGGAAGCTTCTATGACCTTTTGGTACATATCTGCACCTCCCAAGATGCTCTTGTGTATCACCAGCACACCACCAGAACACGTTTGGTATCATCCAAAGCACTTTTATAGGCCTTCTCTCTCATCCTTAAGTATCTCATAGTACTTATACATACTACTAGTCCTTAAGCGTGTGAACCTATCGGTTCGATAATATATGAACATTATCAAAAACACTTTTCTATCACTAATTATTAACAAGGTATGGATACACATAATAATTTCCACATATCAATGGAGATAATTATCAGGTGAACCTTTATTTTTGCATAAAATTTCTTTTGCTTGACAGTACATTACAATACCCAAGGCTAGACTTTGGTTTTTCTTGGAGAACGTTATGTCAACTAATAATTTAGACGACAATGCACAAGTAGGTCCCAATTGGGCGCTCCGCGGTTTAGGGCTAACGGTTGACACCTTTGTCGTATGCTAGCGAACGGCAAAGCGGGGGAACCGTTAAACCCGCATCCCCCTCACCTCCCACTCTCACCAATATCACTCTCTCTCTCTCTCTGACAAGGGGATAACCCCAAAAGTCCCCTCCGTGAGGGTACCCGGTGCGTGTCAAGACCGATGGCCCACTAGAAGCCTCGAAGGGCCTAGCGAGCCCACTCGAGGCACCAACGATTGAACTGCCCTTGGAGTCCAAGACCGAAGAGGAATCCAATACTTGGAGTGCAAGACTAATTTGTATAGGAAAATTCATGTAAGCCTAGGCGTATTCCTCAGGACCTAGCCTAGTATATAAAGGCTGGGAGGGGAGACGTCTCACAATACCTCCGTCCTTAAGAATCTCGCCGGATCCACTATAATCGCCGCCATCATATAATACAATCAAGCATGAAGTAGGGGTTTCACCGATCGAGGGCCCTAAATCTGGGTAATTCCCTGTTTTCTGTTAGCCGACGAGATCACCAACTACGCACACCTTCTCATTCAATCAATCCAGGGTACCTAACCATGGGATTTGCCGAGGTTCTCCCTCATCAATTGGCGCTGTCCGTTGGGAATACACGGGTTGGATTCACGGTCTCGGTGGTTCCATCATCAACAATCGACAACTCGGCGACTTCATCAGCATCACTCGGCGGATCGACGACTAGAGCAGGAACCGACCTGCTCAGAACCACCACCTTTACCGCGCTACTTCCGATCTCGCGACTGATCTCATCAGATCAACGCACAGGATCGACCCCAACTTTTGAAGGATCCCGGACCTACATCAACCTACGGGCCTGTCGGGGAATGATACCCGGGTAGGGTCACCCAGACGAAAGCAATATTTCAAGACAAGGAGGAGGCCGATTGGGCTACTGCTGGGCCGAGCTAGGCAGTTGCATGGACGATTGCTCCCAAGCAATCGACCATGCCGAATGTGAGCAGTCGGCCCAGGCACAATCGACCCACTCGTCAATCGGCTCAAGAGTTGACCTTGTCCAGGTCGGAAGCCTCTGGTACAAGGTCATAAATGCAGGATCCCGAGAGATCCGGGTGGCAGTAAGCTAAGTCACTTCGCCGATCTGTCAGAGGAGTGTTGTCACCCTTTTCCTCTGAATCCGGAGACAGGACGACAAGAAGAGAGGTCATAGATCCACTGTTCATCATCATTACCTAGAAGCTACACCATGGGCAGCCGCTTGACAAGTCCGGATCAACCGGAGATTTGCAGTCGGTGGACCCAAGCCGACGAGAGGATGACAGCTGGGGCCAGACCCCGACTGAAATGACCGTAGTACCCCGAGCTCACACTATAAGTGCCTGGGGTACCCCTCCTGTGAGAGGGACGCCCCATTTGCATTTACTTCCCACAGTAGTTCCCGTAGAGAAGCAGAGGAGAGCCATGCCCACAGCAGGTCTATTCTTCCTCTGAGCAGCTACATGAGCATTGATTGTAGTTCGTGAGATCATTTATAGCAAGCAGACAAGCAGGAGTAGGGGTGTTATCTCTCAGGAGAGCCCCGAACCTAGGTACATCGTGGTGTCCTTCACCGTGCTTGTGCCCAACCCGTTTCCGGCACCATCAACATAGTTCTCCCTTGAGTCTTCCCCTCTCTTTAGCCATCCCTATGGCATCTGTTGTTACTAAACGACGACAGTTGGCGCCCACCGTGGGACAGACCGAGGCGTCGACTGGAGTTCTGATCCGGACGGGATCTTCCTCGTCATCAAGCATGAGCCACGTCTCCGGCCTGATCTTTAGGCTTGGGGCAGTGGACTTTATGGTGGACTACGCTGCGCGGTTGACAGATCGAGGCGTCGACTGGAGTTCTGATCCGGACGGGATCTTCCTCGTCATCAAGCATGAGCCACGTCTCCGGCCTGATCTTTAGGCTTGGGGTAGTGGACTTTATGGTGGACTACGCTGCGCGGTTCTGGGTCGGCGCACCCCTGCCGCCAAGCGTATCGCTGCAGATTGGTAGTCATCGTCTCTTCATCAGCTGCTTCCCCAAGGCTTACCCCAGGGAAGTGCGCGTCTTCTCCAGCGTCACGGATCCGCTCCCGACCAGGGGCTGCACAGCAGCTCCCGGCGGAGAGGAATCGCGTGTGCATGCAGCCGTCATGATGGCGGGAACGACTGCGTCAAGCAATCAAGGCGCAGCGAGTGCAGCCAGGAAGGCCAAGAAGGCGGCGGACGCCGCGAAAATAGTTGGCACCAGTGCGTTGCGGGATGTGTTGTACACACCCGTGAATAGGAATGGTGATCCCGATCAAGTTCACACTGATTTGGAGACGGCACAGCTCGCTCTCGCTCGTAGGGCCGAGCACGTGTTGGCAGAAGAGCGTAGGCTGGGAGCCATCACTAGAGAGTACAATGCAGCGCACGCCAGCTAGCAGCGGACGATTGCACCTACAGTCCTAGAAGATCTCAGGAGTAGAGGACGCGTTGTCGGCAGAGAGATGTCAGGGGCCGAGCAACCCACATCATCGGCATTCGTCCAGCGGCCAACATACAGCACGACCGACAAGAATTTGCGAGCTGCCGAGCAGATTGCAAACGAGCTGGAGGATCTGGAAGGCGAATAGCGGCGTCAGAACCACACCGAATGCGCGAGCTGCTAGCGTCGACGAAGCAGCAGCAGCAGCAGGCGGCGTTGGACAATCCGGGGGCAGGCCCTGAAGCATCAAGAAGGAATGCGAGGCCAGCTCCAGAGGTCAGTCAGCGGCCGAATGCGTCGTGGCAGAACATGCAGCAAGGCCAGTCCCGACGTGAGAGCAGGGTCAGAAGCAACCGGGGTCCCCCAGTCATGAACCGCAGAGCAGAAGAGCCAGCTGTGAGCAGCAAGCGCAATGATCCACCTCGTCAGCCGGAAGCAAGGCCAGCGATCAGCAATCGGCTCAGTGCTCGTCAGATCGGCCAGGACGATTCCAGGCATCGCATTGAGCTGTTGGAAAGAGATGCACAGCAAAAAGAGGAGGGATCAGCCGGCCCAGCGTGTTTCGGGCACCGCATTCGGACTGAGAAGTTCCCCAAGGGATTCACTTTGCCCAGAGAAACCCCCAAATACAATGGTTCCGTTAAGCCAGAGGACTGGCTGACAGATTACATGACCGCAGTCGGCATCGCCGGTGGCAGTCGGCGTGTAGCTGTATGCTACACTCCTCTGATGCTACAGGGGTCAGCTCGGACATGGCTGAACAGTTTGCCCGGAAACAGCATCAACTGCTGGGAAGATTTTTCAGAAGCTTTCATTCGCAACTTCACTGGCACGTATGATCGGCCACATCTTCCTCGGCAGCTAGTCCTATGCGTGCAAGGCAAGGACGAGCCACTCGGAGAATACCTAGCTCGGTGGATCAAGCTGAAGAATTCATGTGAAGGAGTCCATGAGATCCAGGCCATCCAGTATTTCACTGATGGGTGTCTGGCGGGATCAATGATGAAGCACAAGCTGCTTCTCAAAGATTTTTCGTCACTGGCCGAGCTCATGAAGGTGGCCAATGCGTTTGCTGTCTCTGATTCCGCAATGCGCGAGCCTATTCAGCTCGGCGTCGACGGTGTGGTTCAGACACAAGGGGCTGCGCAAGCGGCAGAGACAGCAAACCAAGGGCTCAGTCGGCGAGAGCGCAGAGATATCAATCGGAACAACAACCAGGAAAATAGCGAAAAGAGGAAGGATGAGTAGCCATATGCTCAGTATGGCAGTCGGCAGGTGGCCGCTGTCCAAGATCAAGAGGAACAAGGGCTGCCGGAGGCAGATGGAAGATGAAGCCGAATGCAAAGCCGCAATGGCCAATGAAGCCCAAGTATACATTCGAGGACATGCTGGACCAGCCATGCAAGATGCACAACAGTCCAGGCAAGCCAGCGGCGCATACCACTCGGCAATGCGATTTCGTCAAGCATATAGCAAAGGGAGAAGCATTACCACCTCCACCCCCACCACCACCTCAGAACAGAGCACCACCTTAGGCGCAGAACCAATTCCCGCGGCAAGATGCCACATATATGATTTTTACCAGCGAGTCAAGTGACAAGGGCAGTCAGAGAGCCCGAGCTCAGGAGGTCAATGTCACCATGCCCCCGATTCCCCAGTACATGCACTGGTACGGTTGGAAGATTACCTGGGGCAGGGAGGATCACCCAAGCATCATGCCGAATCCACGCGCCTATCCTCTCGTGGTGGATGCCCTGTTTGCGACACCAAAGTTTTCATGTCTGTTTTCCCGAGTGCTCATTGATCCAGGAAGCACAATCAACATTCTGTACAGGGACACAATGAACAAGTTGGGACTCACGGATAGAGACTTGGAGCGCAGTCGGACGACGTTCCATGGGATTGTTCCTGGTTTGTCATGCACTCCTAAGGGTCGCATTCGGCTGGATGTGATCTTTGGGACAGAGGAGAATTTCAGGAGAGAGCCGATCTGGTTCGAGGTCGCCGACCTCAGCAGCCCATACCATGTCCTATTGGGATTGCCCGCAATCGCCAAGTTCATGCTTAACTCATATATGCCTTACCTGAAAATGAAGCTGCCAGGTCCAAACGGCATCATCACTGTTGCCGGGGACTTCAGGAAATCTCTCGAGTGCTCATCTGCCGGTGCAAATCTGGCCGACTCCCTGGTGGTGGTTGAAGAGAAGCGTCAGCTCGACAAGGTGGCGGCAATGGCCCAGGCTCAAAGCAAGGTTCCCCTTCCGGTCGGCCCAACCAAGCGAGCAGATGAGGAGACTGCATTTCAGGCATCCAAGGACAACAAGAAGGTTGCTCTAGATCCCTCCGACCCAGCCAAGTTCGTTGTGGTCGGAGCAGGACTTAGCAACAAATAGGAAGGCGAGCTCGTCGAGTTCCTCCATGAGAACCGGGACATCTTTTCATGGTCTCCACAAGACATGCCTGGAGTGCCGAGGGAACTCGCCGAGCACAAGCTCCACATTCGTCCAGTTTTTAAACCGGTCAAGCAACCCCTTCGACGTTTTTTCTGAAGACAAGAGAAGAGCAATCGGCGAGGAGATCGCCAAGCTCAAGGGTGCAGGCTTCATCATGGAGGTATTCTACCCCGAGTGGCTGGAAAACCCAGTCCTCGTGATGAAGAAGAACAAGACTTGGCGCATGTGTATCGATTACACTTGCCTGAACAAGGCATGCCCCAAAGATCCGTTTGCTCTGCCCCATATAGATCAAGTCATTGACTCTACGGCTGGCTGCGAGCATTTGTCATTTCTGGATGCCACTGCTGGCTATCACCAGATCAAACTTGCTGTGGAAGATCGAATAAAAACTGCCTTTATAACCCCCTTTGGGGCTTATTTCTATATCACCATGCCTTTTGGTCTGAAGAATCGATGTGCTACTTATCAGCGCACTATCCAGCATTGCACGCATTCTCAGCTCGGCAGAAACTTGCATGTGTATGTAGATGATTTGGTGGTGAAGACGGTCAAAGGGTCACACTCATGGACGATCTCAAGGAAACATTCGCCAATTTGCGCGTCTACCAGATCAGGCTGAATCCAGAGAAGTGTGTGTTTGGTGTTCCAGCCGGCAAAGTCTTGGAATTTCTCGTTTCTGAAAGAGGAATCGAATGCAATCCCGAGAAGATAGCCGCAATCGAACGAATGGATTGACCCAAGAATTTGAAGCAAGTACAAAATTTCATCGGTTGTTTGGCATCACTCAGCCGATTTCTCAGTCGGCTAGGAGAGAAGGCAATCCCATTGTATCAACTCATGAAGAAGACAGAGAAGTTCACCTGGACTCCACAAGCAGATGATGCATTCAAGGAGCTGAAACGTATGCTCTCCACCGCACCGATTTTGGTCGCAACGATTGAGAAGGAGCCGATGATGTTGTATATTGCGGCAACCAATCGGGTGATCAGTGCAGTGATGGTGGTAGAGCGTCCTGAGAAGGACAAAGCGCAAGCGATTCAGCGGCCAGTATATTACATCAGCGAGGTGCTCTCAACATCCAAGCAAAATTATCCCCACTACCAGAAGATGTGCTACGGAGTCTACATGGCGGCCAAGAGATTGAAACCCTATTTTCAAGCTCATCCGATTGTGGTGGTCAGCTCGACCCCACTAGCCGACATCATTGGCAGTAGAGATGCAACCGGCAGAGTGTCCAAATGGGCAATTGAGATCGCCAACAACGGCATCCAGTATGAGACGAGAAGAACAATCAAGTCTCAAGAGTTGGCCGATTTCCTGGTGAACTGGGCTGAAACTCAGTACATGACACCCGTCCCAGGATCAGACTTCTGGAGAATGCATTTTGATGGGTCCAAGATGAAGAATGGTCTAGGGGCCGGCATTGTTCTCACATCACCAAAAGGAGACCGACTGCACTATGTATTGCAAATCCATTTCGCAGCATCAAACAATGTTGCCGAATACGAGGCCCTTGTGCATGGCATCAAGCTAGCCAAGGAGATCGGCATTCGGAACATAGAATGTTTTGGCGACTCCGACCTGGTGGTGCAACAATGTACAGGCAATTGGGATGCCAAAGATGCAAATATGGCGAGCTACCGGTTCCTGGTACAGCAGCTAAGTGGATATTTTGAAGGCTGCGAATTTCATCATGTGCCCAGAGCAACCAATGAAGCAACAGATGCCCTGTCCAAGCTCGGCTCCACCAGGCAAAGCATTCCACCAGGGGGATCGTTGGAGCACATCAAGAAGCCCTCTATCACGCCTTCGCCAGAGTCCGAGTCCATTTTCATATTAGAAACCGACCTGAAGGCATTAAGGCAAGCAAAGTTGGTTCAACCAATGAAGATTCCGATTCTGAAGAAGCAGTCAAACGTCCAGGAAGCTGCGGCCTCGGCAAGTCCGGAAAATCTAGGGGCTGACAATTGCGGTCCAGGGGCTGACGATCTCTTCAAGAAGAAGAAGTCGAAAGCAAAAGCAGCAGTAGCACCAGGTGTCGGGAACTCATCCGAGCTATCGACACCAGGGGCTGCCGATTGCGATCTAGAGATACCGGTTTCGAGGGAAGAGCCAGTAGATCCTGAGGCTCCAGTCTCAGCAGAGCAAGCAATACCAGGGGCTGCCGACGACAAGCCAGAGGCTGGAATCATCAGCTTGGAGATTGACTCCGAGACGATAGAAGTACAAGAGGCCGAGCCAGAAGAGGCAGTCGCACCACAACATGCAATGGTCATGGTAGTCATCACCGCTCCAACCTGGGCGCAGCCGATCAGAGATTTCCTAGTCGACGGGACTCTTCCCCCAGATGAAGTTGAAGCCAGGCAGATACAGCGCCGATCTGGTGCATACACCATCATCAACAATGAACTGATGCATAGAAGTGTAACTGGAGTTCTCCAGCGATGTGTAGAAGAGGACAGGGGGCTCGAGCTGCTCCGGGATATTCATCAAGGCGAATGCGGTCATCACGCATCATCAGCTGCAATAGTGGCCAAGGCATTTCGCCATGGTTTTTATTGGCAGACGGCGCGAGCCGCGGCAGAGCATATGGTTAAGCACTCAATGGTTGTCAGCGGTTCGAGGCCAAGAGTCATCTCCCGGCGTCGGCGCTCAAAACAATCCCGGTAACATTGCCGTTTGCAGTTTGGGGGCTGGAAATGGTTGGGCCGTTCAAGCGAGCAAGGAGTGGTTTAACCCACCTTCTAGTTGCAGTCGGCAAGTTCACCAAGTGGATTGAGGCACGCCCAATCAAGAAGCTGGATGGTCCGACAGCAGTTCGCTTCATTGCCGACGTCGCAAGTAGATATGGAATGCCAAACAGCATCATCACCGACAATGGCACGAACTTTGCAAAGGGGGCATTGGCTCGGTATGCATCCGAGTACGGCATTCGGCTCGATGTGGCATCAGTAGCGCACCCCCAATCAAACGGCCAAGCAGAAAGAGAAAATGGTCTCATCCTTTCAGGCATCAAGCCTAGATTGATTGAGCCACTCGAAAGAGCACCCGGAGCGTGGATTGATGAACTCCCAGCAGTGTTGTGGAGTCTGAGAACCACACCCAACAGATCAACCGGATTCACCCCATACTTCCTGGTGTATGGTTTAGAAGCAGTCATCCCAGCCGACATAGAATTTGATTCACCTCGGTACACCTTATACACTGAAGCAGAAGTGTAACATCCCAATTTTTGTAAAAATTTGGATGTTAATAGAATCATTTGTGCATACCATTTTTCCCCATTTGCATATTGGATCTTTTGGATTTCTTTCCAATTTATTTTAACCCAATAAAAATCAAGAGAGAAGATAACATGACTTCTTCAACATAAAAAGGGTTAAGAAAATATTGGAGCATTTATTTTATTTTAATAAAGCATTTCGGGAATTTAATAAATCCTAAAATTCCTTTTGGAATTTATTAAATTGTCCAAAATGACTTTATAAATAAATTTTCGCATTTTATAAAATTGCATTGAGCTAGGAATATTTATCCTAGACTTTATAAATTTTTGTTGAGGTTTTATTAGAGTTTTATTAAACTTATTTTTGAAATATATTTTTTATAGTATTTTATTTTAACAAGGAAAAATTTACAATATTTTCTTATATATTTATAAGATTTTAAAAATTTATTACGTATTTTTTTTATAGAGGTAATTTAAAAAAAAAATCGGCCGCCAGGCCAGCCAGCTGGCCGGCCCAGCAGCCAGGCCCCCGCGCCTCGTCTCCCTCCCGTGCGTGTGCGTGCACGCACACAGCGCACGCAGCGCAGCAGCGTGCAACAGCAGCGGGCGCTGCAGCGCCGGCCGCGCCCGACCAGCCAGGCGCCCACTCCGCCCTTCCTTCCGTCCTTCCTTCCCCGCGTACCCCGCACCTTCCTTCTCCGCCCCGACACCATTAAAGCCTCCATTAATCCTCCATTAAGGAGTTCGCCGGATTTTCGCACTCGCCGGATTTTGTCGCCGGGAGCACGCATCTGGACACCCCTCCCCCTATATAAATCACCCATGCGTGCCCCTCCTCCCACTCGTCCAAAGCCCCCAAAAATCTTGCCCAAAGCCGCACCGTAGCTCGCGAATTTGCTCGCCGAAGTTCGCCGGTCGAGCTTCGCCTCGGCGTCGATCACGTCGCCGGTAAGCCGTCTTGAGACCCCAAACTCTGGAAATCGGTCGCCCTCGTCGTCACGCACCTCATGGACAAACTTTTGCCTCTTCTCATGCACCACAGCAGCGTCCCCGAGCTCGCGCGTCCACCGGAGTTCGCCGGAGTTCACCGCCGCCCCGCCACGTCGTAGACACGCCGGAGACCACCGCCACCACCCCGCGCTTCCCCACGCCGAGACGCCCCTCCCCGACACCTCCCTCGCCGCCAATCCCCGCCGGAGCCGCCGCCCCACGAAGAAGACGCCGACGGCCACGTACAGTACGTGTACGTTTCTTCCTGTGTAGAAGAAGATGAGTTAAAAAATGTTTTATTTATTTATTTGTTTATTTATTTTAGAGCATTCGCTAGATTAGAATTTTAACCCTATTCTTGTTTTAGCTATATTTTACTCGTTTATTAGTTTTAGACGAAACCAAATCCCGCGTTTAATTTTTTTCATCCCGCTATCGCGTGGAAACATATTTTCTAAATTTTGGAATTTTAAAATATGTGTTTGAACATATTTTAATTCAAACTTCGTTTGGCCATAATTTTATAACCGTAACTCGGTTTTGACCGATCCTTTTTGCAAATCAAAACCCTAATTTATCTATATCACTTAGGACTTTCATCAACAAGTTTTACACAAAATTTTGTTCTGTTTTACAAAAAAAGAAAAAAACTTTCTTATTTATTTATTTTCCAAGTTTGTCGAAGCATTGTTTTCGTTTTATTTTTTGTATTATGTTTTGATTGGATGCACTTGTTTGTTTGCGTTAGATTGCCCCGAGTGCGAAGCAGAATATTTCCAGTCCTTAGAGTTTGACCAGCAGCAATTAGGCAAGTCTACCTTTGATCATTTTCCACTTTACCTATGTTTTATTGCATGTAGTACCCCTTTCTTAGAATGCATAAGTAGAAGTTTACTTTCACGCAAACCCAGTAGTTCAATTTGTGGTAGGTTTAACTTGTCACCATCGTGTAGGAAATTGTAGTGCTATGCTATTGTAGACGTGGATTGGGGAGTGAATTCACGATGAGATGAGTGACTTTGTAGTAAATCAGGACCAAGTTAAACTCAATGAACTACCTGGGTGGAACGGTTGGAGGCACCCTGGAGGAACCAGTGGAGATGCCTAAGTGACCTGGAGATGGCCAGGGATCACTGCGGAAAGCCACCCGGGCTTAAAGAGATTTTATCATATTGTCATTTTCTAGAAGCTTACGTGTGCAGCCACAAGCCATTATGGGCTCTGGCTTGGTTAATTAGTAGTAGTGACTCTTGATAGGTGGTGCTACGAACGTAGTGTTGGTAGGTGGGATGGACACCGCCAGAGTAAGGGAAACTCTTCTAAAAGACCATGTCTCGACCTTCCCGTTTCCATACAAATTGTAGTGTGGCAAATACCAATGGAGATGGTCGAGTCTTGTGGGGAAAAGTGCACAAACCTCTGCAAAGCGTATAAATCTAATCGATTAGCCGAGTCCCCGGTATTGGACAATTTGAGCATCTAGTTATGGTAATTTTGAGAAATCGCATCATCTTTAATTAATCATTTTGGGCATAATTACCATGGGTTGTCTTGTGCTTATTATTTTGTTGAGATTAACTTTAGGAACACTTATTCTATAGGGAAAATTTTAGCTTTATGAAAATTGAAACGTAGAAGCTCCACTAGCCAAATGCATGTATTGTAGGACTTCATTTTCTTCTCCTTGGTATGACTTGCCGTACATTCAAAGTACTGACGCTATTTGGGCTGTACGATTGTTGCAGATTACTCTGACGGTGATTAAGGTGCGAATAGGTTATTGTCCTATACTCAACGTTTTGCCGTGGAGTCGGATGGACCACTACTACTACTATTGCTTCCGCAGTTTTTGATGGCCTTAAGCCATACTAATGTAATAAATTTTCTTTATTTTGAACTCTCCGATGTAATAAAATACATGTGATTTATTCTGTTATTCATCGAGTACTGTGTGTGTCAGCAAGTTGATCCAGGGACTGGCACAGATCACAGAGACTTGGTCCCATTCGGGATCGGGTCGTTACAAGAAGCCAAGGAAGCGCGAGAAGACGGTGTTGATCTGAAGGAAGAAGCTTGCCTGTTGGCTCTGTCTAGGTCGGCAATTTACCAGCAGAGGCTGAGGCACTACCACAGCAAGAAGATCCGCCCCCTCGCTTTCCGCGAAGGCGATTTGGTGCTCCGCCGAATCCAGAAGTCAAATGGTCAGCACAAGTTATCATCACCTTGGGAGGGTCCTTTCATCGTCAGTCGAGCACTCAAGAATAATGCATATTACCTCATCGATTGCACGTAAGGCACTCGGCACAAGGATACTTCAGGAGTTGAGACGCAGCGTCCCTGGAACGCCGAGCTATTATGCCCGTTTTACAGTTGAGTCATGCGAGTGTATTCATGCTATCAAGCATTCAATCAGTAAAGCTGTCATGCGTCTAAGAGATGGCATTCGATTGTCTTTATATGAGCTTTTCGTTTTTGGGCAAGCCTTAGTTGGCAAAGCCTTGTCATTCCCGAGATGTGCGAAAAATCTCACTCGGGGACTGGCTGACCGCGCGGTCGCAAGTGTAAAATAAAGAAAAACATGAGAACTGCAGGGTCGAAACCAAGCTAGCATGCGACACGAGCACATATCATAAATTAACTGTGGCATCGATGAAGCAACAGCTGGTCGGACCTGCGGTACCGCATCTCGAACGTAAAAACACTCTGGAAAGAGGACCATGGCCGACAGCGCCATCCGCTGATTGCGTCCCCGATCGATGCACCGAGAAATCGACAAGGAGCAATCGGTTGACTAAGTCTATGCAGAATCCTTCCGCGCCAACGCTAGAAAAGTTCAGCCGCAATGACCAAACCCTAGTGGTGTATGATCCTATGAGCCGATACCAGACCGCACGTCGGCTGTTGGCAAACATGGAATCATGCCCCCAAGGGAAAATGGCGAAGAGAAAAAGATAAAGCGAAAAGCAGGAAGTTGATCACATAAGAAAGTTGTGCAATAAGAAAAGATAAGAGGCTCAATGCTGAATGAGTTCATTACATCAGAACATCCCCAGTGGGTGTCCTTGGAAGTTAGCAAAGTCTTGCGAAAGTCGCGGTAGAAGACATAAAATTCACTCGCTAGGCGTCGGGAACGGTAGAGGTCGGCAGCACGGTCGAAGCAGTCGGAGCAGTGGATGGCACTTGTGTAACGGCCGGAACTGTTTGCTCCAGCACAGTCGGACCCTCTGGCACAGTAGCCACCTCCGACTGCTTAGGCTCTTTCAAATCTTCCTTCGCCTTGGAGGGCTCGGCATCAGATGGCTTGTCACTCATCCGTCCTGAGGTGGCCTTGGGTGAAGTATGAGACGAGATGCTATCAGATAAGTCATCATGGTAAAGATGAGAGCTTGAAGAGCGCGCATGTTGACTGCCTTGACCTCCTCGGGCACGTTTGCTAGCAGAAGGGCTGTCGTCGGCAAGGGCAGTGATAGGAAGTGGAGCAATCGGCATCCCGACGTCGTCAAGAACAGGGGTGTATTCAGTATGAGGGAACCACCCGGCCATGGTCGTGGCAAGGCGGTTCACCTTGGTATAAGCCGTCTCAAGGAGGTCGGCCGCCCCGTCTCGCATGGTGTAAAGCCGAGCCAGGCTCAGCTTGGGATACCAGCTCAGCATGGTCTGAAGCGCCATCTCGGCGCCAGTCCGGGTAGCGGAATCAAGCAAAGCCTCGACTCGACGGGGAGCGGCCTTCAGCAGCATCAGTACCTGGTCATGAGTGGCATTCGGGGCGTCCCCTTGCTCCGAGTCCTCATCGTTGGAGTAATTTGTGCCTGCTGAGGATCCTTCACCATGGCGCAGGCGCCCGAGTGTGTGCTTCAGTTCGGCAGGGCCCCAAAGCAGCTCGGCAAGTTTCTGGACGCCCAGTTTGAATGCGAAGACGCTGCCAAGGATGACAGGGATGCGAGCTTCGGTGGCAATTATGAATTCCCGGGGACTCCATCCTTCAGCCTCAGTCCTCACAGGCCAGACTTCTTCGGCTCAGATTCGTTTCTCCTCAGAAACTGCGTGCTGAGCGGCGGGCTCGGAGGCAGGCCAATGCTCTGTATCGGGAAGATAAGTGTGAGAAGATGCAAAAGAGAAGAAACTGACAGGAGAGCCGAGACAAGAGAGATGGCTCACCAGAAAGAAGAGAATCCATCTCACGAAGTCCCTCGAGATTAACTCGGGCCTCACGTCGGGCCTTGGTTAGCTCGTCATTGTGGCGCAGTGTCATAGCCTCCAGCTTGGCCACCGCGTCATCTCGTTCAGCTTCCATAGCAGTCCGAGCTGTCACCGCGGAATCGCGCTTCGAGCGCAAGACCTCGGCAGTCGTGGCATGGGCCGAGATCACCGCCTCCAGTTCGGCTTTGTGACTGGCTCTGAGCGCAGCCATCTCACTTCGCTGCCGCTCGGCAGTGCGAGATAAATCAGTTTCAGCGGCTTGAAGGCGCTCACGCTCCTGTTGAGCAGCCGCAAGCTCGGGGCCTTGACGACCGAGCTGCTCCACCAGCTCGGCCACACGGCCCTGAAGAGCGGTGATAGTGGGCAAAGATGCGGCAGCATCTGCAACGTGGATCAGAGGAAAAAGTTAGAGTCGGAAAATGAAATCGATCGGATGGGAATCAGCAGAATTACCTGCCAGCTCGGCGACCTTGGCGGTCTGTTGGTTCACCTGAAGCTGAGCAGAGGCAAGGAGTCGCAAGCTTGCGGCATAGGACTCGAGCAAAGTCTCAGAAACCTTGCGCTTTTCCTCGGCGGCAGCCTGTGCATTGAAAGAGAGTCAGTAAGGAAGTTGACGAGATCAAAATTCGAGAGAAGATCTGAGCTGATTGCACGCAATCGGCCCGAATCTCGGGGACCAAACCCAGTGGGTGCGCTTGCGCGCACCCACTCGAGGGAAGATCCATCGATCTATGGACTGCATAGGAAATCAAAAGTAAGAAGAAGATCCGAGCTGATTGCACGCAATCGGCCCGAATCTCGGGGACTACACCCAGTGGGTGCGCTTGCGCGCCCCCACATGGAAAAGAGGAATTACATTGTGATTATGGTCGACGAGCTCGAGCTCCTGAAGCTCGCCGCCGGAGAGTGCCTTCACTCGGTCATAAGCTGAAGCCATAGTGCCATGGGAGGCCAAGGGAAAGCGGCGCGAGGCGTTAGGCTCGGAGTCGGCAGGACCGGTGTGGGAGTAGGCCATGCGAAAGTGCTCCACCGAATGCATCTGCGATTCGGGAGCAACAGAGGAGGTCGTCGTCGATGTCGGCTGAAGGATCAAAGCCTTGGAAGCAGCAACAGTCAAGGGCAGCGCCGAGGTGGCTGGAGGGGCAGTAGCACTCGTTGTCGGGGCAGTTGTGGAAGGAGCAGACACCGTCACAATTGGCAGAGTGGTCGTGACGATGGTAGTAGGGATCCGACCGAAGGACCGCGGCGGGGAAGGAGCAATCGGAGGATCCGGTTGCAATCCCTCGGCGTCGGCGGACTCCAGGTCGACGATGTCCTTGGGAGCCACGGAAACTTTGGGCAGAGGCTTTCTCGGGGGCTTGCTCGAAGGTTTGGCGAGGTCGGCACGAAGTTTCTTAGCCTTGCGCTCGGCATCCTTGGTCGAGAGAGGAGCAATCGGCGGCCGTTTTCTAGTATTGTCAGCATGAATGGAGGTGGCAGAAGGAGCTGGGCCGGTGAAGGAAGGGATGTCTCGGTCAATGTCGTCCAGGTCAATAGCAGCCCTGAACAGAAAAGAGAGATAAGAAACAAAGGAAAAGAAATTGTCAAGGAAGAGCAGGATGGAGAAATAATTACCCTACAGTCATCAGTGCCCCTCGGGGCATCCGGAAGCGCAGAGGTGGGATATATAGAGGAGCTTCCTGCAGAACGGGGCCGACCTTAGGCTTGGCACCGAGAGCTTTCCTAGTCTGCTGAACCCGAGTGCGCCCAGTCTGAGTGGCTTTCCCTCTCGGAGCGACCACCGCTGTCTTCACACTCTTGCTCGGTGCAGCACCGATTGACGAGCCGTCAGCTCGGGAGCGTTTGAGTGGCGCCTTCTTGGGGTCGGGATGCGAATCTGCACCGGAACCTCCAACCTTTGAGGCGCTGTCATCATCACTCCATTCATCCAGAAATCGTTCGAAGAAGGAATCATGAATACCCCCTTAGTCAGCCGCACCAGCGTCGGCGGGGTTGTCCTCGGCGTCGGAATCGGAGGCGGGGGAGTCGTCGTATTCAAGGTCGGTTGGGTCCTCCTCCTCGCGATCAGGGGCGAATTCGCCAGCAACTTGGCCGTCTTGCATCACGGCAGTCGCGATAAAGTACTGAAAAATGAACAAGACATCAGAAGAGCAAGAGAGCAGCCAAGCAATCGGGCGAAGTGAGAAAGCAATCGGAGCATACCTTTGGGGGATTAACTCCGCGGTGAAGGCACTTCAGGCCAAATCGAAACAGTTTTGGCAAGGGAGTGGTTGTGAGTGCTTTCACTCGGAGGCGCAACGCTCTGTTGCTCATCTTCTTGGTGCAAATCCGAGTGGGATCCCTCCAAGTTGCCATGTCGCAGATGCCGTGCACTCGGTGCTGAAGCGGAAGCACTCGGACCTGAAGCCAAGTGGCCACGAGGTCGTACGCCTTAAGGCCATCCTCTTCATGCCGAGCAATCCGAGTCACTTGAGAATCAATGTCGCAGTCGCCGACCCCAAGCTTGGTCGACCACTGGTATTTCTCAACCGGAGGAGCATGATGGAATTCAGGCAAGTTGATGAGGTCGGGGCCCTTGTCAGGAGATCCGACGTAGAAGAAGGTGGTCTGCCAGTCTTTGAAAGATTGAATGATGGCAGGGGACTCATAGCCCTGTTTGCTAGAGTAAAGGATGCAGCCGCCGCAGTCGGTCATGGCGGTCTCGTGAATCGGCGCGTTGTCTTATCCGTATGGATTCGGCAGCAGTCTCCCGGTCCGAGCCATGTGACCTCGGAGGTGGAAGAGGCGTTTCCACATCCCGATGCTCGGCCGGATGCCGAGATAGCCTTCGCAGAGGGTGACGAACCCCGACATCGTCATGATGAAGTTGGCGGCGAGATGGTGCGGTTGCAGTCGGTGGAAGTCCAAGAATTCTCGGAAAAAGGTGCTCACCAGCAGCCCGAAGCCGCGCTCGAAGTGTGCCACAAAAACAACACGCTCGCCGGCGCGCGGTTCTGGCACGATCTCCTCGCCGGGGGCACGCCATTGGATGCCGACCGGCATCTTGCGCGCGTGGAGAAGCTGGCGGATCTCGTCGTCGTTGATGGTGGAGCCTTTCCACCGGCCACGGCTGGCGGAGGATTTCTCGTTGCGGCGGTCATGGCGTCTTCCAGGGCGGTGGAGGATGAATCTGGAGAGAAGGGCGAGAAGAATCCGGCAGCAGACGCTGGCTAATGGAGGCGCGGCGGCGGCGAAGGGCGCAAGTGGGTTGCAGAGAGGCGGTGCGGTGCGGTGGCGCCACGAGCACGCTAGGCCAAGGTCGTCGGAGCAGAAGCACTGCGGCGGCGCGAAGAGCGTAGGAGAGCGAGGAAGAAGAAGAGGAGATGAGCCCGAGGAGCCCCCTCCCCCTGTGGCTTATATGGGTGGCGGGGGCGAGTGGGATCGCAGATGCGGCTCATGTGGACCGGTGTGGCCGCGTGTATCAAGAGAAAGTTGGGCGGTTTCGGCGCAAAAGATCGTGGCGCAGAAGGCGAGGCGTGCGCGGTAACGTCCCGTCGCGCGTGGGTCGTGGGGCCCGGAGCATTAACTGCCCCGGGGAATCGGAAGGGACGTGCGACGTGGGTTGGTCAGAACATGGTCAAAAGTAACCGTTGGAGAAGCAATCGGTTGAGCTAGATCTCAGCTCGGCCAAAGTGTGGCAACGGGAATTTTTCAGACAAGCACGAGAGCAATCGGCAAGATGGTAGTCGAGGTCGGAGAAGGTGTATCGAAGCATTACTCATCTGGTCGGCCGGGAAGAATCTCCGATCTGAGCGTTCAGATCGGATTGAGAAGTCCGATGAGGCCAGAGCAGTCAAAGCGTGAAGAGAAGCAAAAAAAATTGCAAGGGCCCCACAGTCAAGTAACCGTGGGAACCTTACAGCTTTAGGGGCTAGTTTCGGGGGAATGATACCCGGGTAGGGTCACCCAGACGAAAGTAATATTTCAAGACAAGGAGGAGGCCGATTGGGCTGCTGCTGGGCCGAGCTAGGCAGTTGCATGGCCGATTGCTCCCAAGCAATCTACCATGCCGAATGCGAGCAGTCGGCCTAGGCGCAATCGGCCCACTCCTCAATCGGCTCAAGAGTTGACCTTGTCCAGGTCGGACGCCTCTGGTACAAGGTCATAAATGCAGGATCCCGAGAGATACGGGTGGCAGTAAGCTAAGTCACTTCGCCGATCTGTCAGAGGAGTGTTGTCACCCTTTTCCTCTAAGTCTGGAGATAGGACGACAAGACCAGAGGTCATAGCTCCACTGTTCATCATCATTACCTAGAAGCTACAACATGGGAACACGCTTGACAAGTCTGGATCAACCGGAGATTTGCAGTCGGTGGACCCCAGCCGACGAGAGGATGGCAGTTGGGGCCAGCCCCCGACTGAAATGACCATAGTACCCCGAGCTCACACTATAAGAGCCTGGGGTACCCCTCCTGTAAGAGGGACGCCCCATTCGCATTTACTTCCCATAGTAGTCCCCGTAGAGAAGCAGAGGAGAGCCATGCCCATGGCAGGTCTCTTCTTCCTCTGAGCAGCTCCATGAGCATTGATTGTAGTTCGTGAGATCATTTATAGCAAGAAGAAAAGCATGAGTAGGGGTGTTATCTCTCAGGAGAGCCCCGTACCTAGGTACATCGTGGTGTCTTTCACCGTGCTTGTGCCCAACCCGTTTCCGGCACCATCGACATAGTTCTCCCTCGAGTCTTCCCCTCTCTTTAGCCATCCCTATGGAATCTGTTTTTACTAAACGACGACAGGGCCACTCTCCGATCTACGGATCGAGTTTGACCAATACCCGCAATATCACGATCGACATCGACACCAGCTTCATTAGAAATCGACATCGAATTCTTTATAAAAGCACCCACCCACCCGGCGACTCCGGCACTCGACCGCACCACCTGCTGCAAGCCAACCATCATCAACCACCAACACGACGACTTCAGCAACAAATATCGTGACCTCACCAAACAAATTCGAGATTTCTGCATCAACGAGGAGACAAGATGGGCGCGAGTGGTTGTCCCCGTAGCAGGCGCCGAACGGACAAATACCCGTCTAGACAACACGTCCTCAAGAATCCACCGCCTAAACGACGACGACGACGACGGCCTCGCCACACTGGCTCGGCACGCCCACTCCGAGAATAACTCGACAGAATCTGCCTGTTCCACTCCTATGAAGACAAGGAAGGAAAACTCGGATCAAGCCACACCCTCGGGACCTGCAGACTTTTCGATTAACTCTCTGAAGCACACGGGAAAGACGCGCTGTAGGAAACCCAACACACCCGTGGTGCACCCACAACACCTCGTCGCTCGGAGGCCATAATGCAACAAAACCACCCGACACTCGACAATGAAGGAGGCTACCCAAGAGCCCACGGATTGGTATACATGACTCAAGAAGGACACCCATCAAGGAAGCAGCAAGAAGCGACCACTATTCAAGTCTACCTGGCAGCCGCATCAAGTCCCGCAGCACCATACTAGCTATGGGGCTCCGACACCGACATAACGTTCTCCCAGAAAGACCATCCACCAGCAGTCCCAAGGCCTGGACACGCACCCCTAGTTCTCGAAGCCCAGATAGGAAACTACGACATGTCACGCGTATTCATGGACGGAGGCAGCAACAAGAAAATCATCTTCTCCAAGACACTGCGCGAGATGTTCATCTGAATCTCCGCCTTAAAAACTTCTCACACCACCTTCCACGGCGTCGTGCCAGGCAAAGAAGTCTCACCACTCAGAAGAATCAACATTGACGTTTTTTTCAGACACAAAGACAACTTCAGGAGGGAGAACCTTGACTTTGAAGTAGTAGACTGGCAATCACAATACCACGCCATCCTCGGCCGACCAACGTTCGCCCCATTCATGGCCCTCCCACACTATGTGTACCTAAAGCTCGAGATGCCAGGACCCGCGGGAGTCATAACCATCAACGGAAGCTTCCTCAATTCAAATAGCTGCGATAACGATTTCCATCGGATTTATGACACATTTGGAGCACAACAAGAACTCACAGAAATAGTCATGCTAACCGACAGAAGCCTTTTCCCAGTCGCCAGTCATAGCGAACTCAAGGAGATCACTCGTGACTTCAGCATTGCCAGCGACACGACGAACCATAAGGTGCACCCAACCGACCCGACCAAGACAGTGCGGATCTACGCTCACCTACCCGAAGAACAAGCGAGTGCCCTCATGGAATTCCTTCGCGAGCAATGGGAAATTTTCGCATGGTGCCCAGCCGACGTACCAGGAATCCCAAGAGAGTTCATCGTGCACTCGCTCTAGATCTACCCCAACACCAAACCAGTGAAGCAAACCATGCGTCGATTTCCCCAACACAGAGCCATAGGATAAGAAGTCAATAGGTTACTCAACGCCAAATTAATCCAAGAAACAAAGAAGGCCACGTGGGTTGCAAACCCAGTATTGGTACCCAAAAAGGACACTCCCGTGCTACGCATGTGCGTCGACTACAGACCAGTCAACAAACACGGCCTAAAAGATCACTTTCCCTTGCCCCGAATCGACCAGATCATTGACTCCACCGCAGGATGCGACCTCCTCTCATTCCTTGACGCAGACTCAGTCTACAACCAAATACGAATGAAAGTGGAATACGAAGAACGCACGTCGTTCATCACCCCGTTCGGCGTATTCTGCTACATGACGGTGCCTTTCGGATTGAAGAACGCAGGTGCAACATACAAACGGATGTTGCAAGATTTCCTGAAGGATCAAATCGGGCGTAACATCCAAGTTTATGTGGTCGACATAGTTGTCAAAATATACCAGGAAAAAACTCTCCTCGACGATCTACGCGAGACCTTCGCAGCACTCAACCACTATTGCATCAGGCTCAACCCGAAGAAATGCGTTTTCGGCGTACCAGCAGGCAAGCTACTAGGATATATGGTGTCCGCTCGAGGAATCGAAGCGCACCCAAAAAAAGTACAAGCACTCGCAACAATGAAGGAACCAGTCAACATCAAGGGAGTTCAACAACTCACAGGGCGCCTTGCAGCCCTCAGCAGCTTCATCAACAGGCTGGGAGAAAGGACCCTGCCATTCTACCAGCTACTGGAGAAGGGTGGAAAGTTTGAGTGGACAGACGAAGCGCGAAACGCATTCGCAGAACTCAAGAAAACCCTGTCTATACCCCCAATACTCGCAGTCCCTAAAGAACGTGAGCCACTATACCTATACATTGCTGCTCGCAGCAGTGTGTGTAGTGGCCAATCTACTATCTCAGTGAAGTCTTAACAAGTGCCCAACAACGATACCCGCACTACCAAAAGCTTGTTTACGCTATCTTCATGACCTCCCGCAAGGTGTTACACTACTTCGACGAGCACCCAATAACGGTGGTCAGCAGCGCACCACTCGAAGACATCCTCAACAACCCTGACGCCATCGGGCGAGTCGCCAAGTGGAACATCGAGCTCAGCCCTCATGACCTACACTTCAAGCACCCAACCACATTCAAAGCCCAAGTTTATTTATTTATTTCATTACTTGTTTTAGTGTTTTTGTTTTTTAATCAATATAAAAAATTGATGTTCGTATATTTCTTGAAAAACAAAACAAACGGAACAGTCATAAATACATGCGTACACTCATCATTATAAATGCACATACACACACTCTAACTTTATATGCATATATTTTTTTCCGAGTGAAACTTTATAAGCATATTTCTAATGGATTAAGATACCACTCTTCTTCTAATCATGCAACATTGATTTTTTATGGGACGGGATCCACTGCTTCCTTTAATAAGGTCATGTTTCCCCCTTTCAATAAGCTCTTTTGCTGGGTGGGTTGGTTGCAATCTACTCTCCGGTTTCTTCTTTGCCATCACGGTGATGGAGGAAAAGCTTGGGGCTGTACGGACCTGGGTCGATCTGCTCGTCAGAGAGGTTCTCCTGTTACTTCAGTAGGGTTTCCAATCTTGATGGCGCTCATTCGTCGGCCTCGGGCCGCCATGCCATCGAATTTTCTGGCCAGAGGGCGGCCCCTTGGTGTCTTCAAGCTCGCGGCAGTGAGGCCGCGTCAAGTCAAGTTTAACCTCCCGACCGTTGTGCCACAGGGGAGGCTTTCTCGCTTTGGTGTTTTGGTGTTCATCGGTGTTGGCATTCCAAGTGGTCAAGTCCCCGGTGATGTCGGTGCTGCCCTTCACTGGAAGATTTGGCGCAGATCTGGTGGTCAAGGACCTGATTGCATTCCTCATTTTAGTTGCAGTGTCCTTTATGTTATTTCTGAGCCCTGGGTTGTAATTTCCTATTTTGTAAGGGGCGTTCTTGTAAGATGTATTGTTACTGTACCACCGCTTTGGAATGAATGAAGCATCCGGAGGCTTCGAGCCTCTTTTATGTTAAAAAAAAATTGATTTTTTATGTCCGTAATCCTTCGATGACTCTATTCCCAGTGTACGCGTCCAAACACGTTTACAGAGATATGACATATACGTTTGGTGATCCTCTTGAAATAGCATTAATCCAATTAGTAAGCTCCAGCCGACGCCTTCCAAGTTCCAACCGAGCAACGGCCTCCAGCGACTCCCGAGAACGATGAGTCCGACCTCCCCGCAACCTTACAAGCAGGGCCCACCTGCACCGAGACAGGAGCGGCGGCGGGGCAAACAAACCGGCGAGTCCCAAGCGACGGCAGGCTGGGAATCCACCTTGTGCCACCTAGAGGGCAACACGGGAGGAGCAGTTTCGTGGTGTCCCTTTCAGCAAATTTCTTTACGCATTACCTTTCAAAGGATCCTGAGAATAATGTAGGTGTAAAAATCTTGACAATATGCTTCTCCAGTTAAAGTCATATTCTAGCCTATGTGTCGTATGTTCATCCTCAAGACACTATATGTTCTATAGCTGAACTACTTGTTTCTAACGAACACCATAGAACTATCTTTTTGCACACGTCATGGTCACAATGCACCCTATGAACTATCCTTTTGCACACGTCATGGTCACAATGCACCCTATGGATTTTGACACCAACTGGAAGTATCTTATAAGAAAAGATTTGCAAGAAGAAACAAGCTTCTCTAGTTATCACAAGAACAAGAGACAGAAGTAGAATTTGCACCCAAAGAGATAGGGTATGCAGATCAGGAAAAGATTCAAATGTCATTTCTCATGAGAATCTCTCACGTGACACGCTTCAAAGTGCTCACTATCATGAGATGCGTATATTTAAAAAGGTGCAAACACCTGCTCAAGTTGCTGAAATTTTGCATTCAACTTGAACTTCATACCTCATGATTGGAGGATAAAGATTCAACTCTGATTGCAACGTTCGCCTTGACTATCACCAAAAAAAGTACCCCCTCCATCCCAAAATAAGTATCACATGTTTGTTTAGATTTGAATGTATCTAGATTTAAAACTAAATTAAGATACATCCATATCTACATAAATTTGAAACGATTAATTTGAATGGAGAAAGTAATTTTATTCAAAAAGGTGTATCTTGTAAGGAGAGCTCTTCCTAAACATTAATCAGAAAACATATATGGGAACGTGTCGTGTATTATCTCTTCATGCAACAACTTTCGGTGGATCCCATTCTGTATAGAGACAACACGTGCATACAAAACCTTTCACTTCATATTGACATGAGTGTATGTTAATTGCAAAAATAAAGGATCTCACAAAGTATATCAAATTTAGCCATACCACCAAGTATAGAACCAAAGTCAAATCATATACGTCCCGCAAAAAAAAGTCAAATCATATCCGGAATGTGTACTTTCATGCATATACCTACTACAACACCACAGGATGAAACTATATTGAATATCATTCATTACTCCAACGAAACATATATTAAAGTATATAATTCTCATGAGCTAAACATAACTTATTTCATTCAAGTATATCATGGTCCAACATTACATCATTTCTAAAACACAAAATATCTGAGTACAGTCAAATATCAAAGAAGCCTAAGAGAATGAAAAGATAAGCAACGACCCTCCCGGGGCTTAGGATATCACATGGGACCTCCTAACTACTAGTCGTTGTCGAACTCAACGTAGTAGCGTCCATCGAAGTCGAACAAACTCTCTGCAGCAAGTTTTTTGAATAGCAAGATTTTCTACCATTTAATTATCCTATCTTCAACCCGACGAACATACTTATTTCGGAATGCTAAGATTTTTTTTCCAGAGAATTGAATACAATCGTGTTGATGACTTAACCCATGTTCTGTTACACGTATAATGTCGTAGAAAATACACAAGTCCGGTGACAGTCGAATACGTCGTCTAAAATCAGGAGAGACTGTCACCGAAATAGGCCTGGACGCTAGAGATCGGTAATTTTGTAGTGATGTGGGCATCGATCATACAATTGTTACCCTCTCACATGCACTTGTTTAGTATTACGACAATGTTCTGATGAAGCGGCCCCGACCGACCTTATATGTACGCTTACGAGAGATTGGTTCCATGCTTGACATATGGTGTGTACCATATAAGTGGCTTTGGGGGTGTTTGTCTCTATGGCATTAGCGATACGACATTTGCAACGAAGGGCCCCAAAAGGGGTGTCATAGAGACAATTGTTTAATCGGTGTTTTGGCTGGATGTTCGTAAGCATAGAAACGGTTTATATTGTTGAGGCGTCTAAACTTTAATTTGCAAGGGGGCATCATAGTTAGTATGATTTATATTGTTGCATCCTATTTTACTTGCATTAGATATACGCCGGTAGCATTATAGAATGATCCCTCACTAAATCTAATAAAGTGTCATGTCCTTAGTAAATCACCATCTGGAAAGATCTCCATTATGGAGGTATGATGTCTACGCATGCTTCTATTGTTGTAGACTATGTTGGGCCTCCAAGCGCAGAGGTTTGTAAGACAGCAACAATTTCCCTCAAGTGGATGACCTAAGGTTTATCGAACTCAGGGAAGTAGAGGTTGAAGATGGTCTCTCTCAAGGAACCCTGCAATTAAGAAACAAAAAGTCTCTTATGTCCCCAACACACCTAATACAACTAGAAGTTGTATAGATGCACTAGTTCGGCGAAGAGATGGTAAAATATGGGTGATATGTGTGGCAAAGCAAGGTAATATACATCTGTAATAAAAAGTGCAGCAAGGAAACAAGTAGTAAACGTGAGCACAAACGGTATTGCAAAGGTGGAAACAATGCCTAGGCTTCATACTTTCACTAGTGGCAACTCCCAACAACATTAACATAGTCTAATCACATGATATTTCCCATAAAACATGCAATGGAGACGTACTCAGAGGTCATTCCTTTGTGGTCAAGAGAGGACGAGAATTGTGTAGGGCTACAAAAGCACACCTTAGAGTTCGTAGTTCTCATCTACGGATCCCCCAATGTCACCGCGGCCAACCAAAGAGAGTACCAAAATCACCACAACATATCTTAAGGATAGTCAAAGACAAGAACCAAGAGACTCTCAATCTTCAATCCACACACAAAAGAGGAAATCACTGATGAAAATATTCTTCTAACCCATGTCCGATAGACCGCTGTCACCATGGTCTCGAGGATTATACTAGATAAGATCAAGTGAGTACATCAATCCAATACATAGAAGAAGGGGAAACATCAAGGGATCACCCTAGATTAACATCACCTATGATCACAATCAAGATCACATCATGGGAGAGAGAATTGACCACATAGCTACTAGTAGAAACCTCAGCCCCGAGGAGGAACTACTCCCGCATCATGGAGGGAGGAAGCAACGTCGATGGAGGATGAATCTGGGGGGCACTTCCCCGTCCCGGCAGGGTGCCGACAAAGGAATTCTGGTCCCCCGAAGCTTGTCGGCGATGGTGGCGGATATCGGAATTGCTTCAGGAGAAAAGGGTTCTGAAATCAGGGTTTTCGCGACGGGAGTATAAATAAGAGCCAAAGGGGGCACCGGTGCGGGGGGGGGGGGGGGGGCACCAGGAGTCCAGGCGGCCTTCCGGTGCGGCCCCACCCTAGGCCACGCCAGGAGGGCGCCTGGGGCTATGAGCCACCCCTTGACCACATCCTCCGGCTGGAGGACTCTTCTAGAACGTTGATTTTTATATATTTTCCTAGAATTTTCTGAGCACTTTTAATAATGGGAAAACCTGAAATACAAAAACAGCAGAAAACAAAAACTGGCACTAGGGTGCACTGAGTTAATAGGTTAGTCCAAATATGATCAAAAGTGTATGAAAGTGTATCAAAAGCATAGCAATATCACACAAAACATGCATGGAGCAAGCAGAAATTATAGATATGTTTGGGACGTATCAACATCCCCAAGCTTAATTCCTGCTCATCCTCGAGTAGGTAAATGATAACAAGCATAATTTCTATGGTGACATGCTACCAAACATATAAGAACTTTTAAGTAAAGCAATCAAGGCATGTAATTCAATTCAAGTAATAACAGGCAAGAGTCTATATTAGCATTGAAATAAGCAACATAAGAACATAAAGGTGCAAGAGCTCTCGCTGTCCGTGACTCGAATGTCTCCAAATGGTGTTTGCGTGCAAGAAGTGGGAGATGGGAAACGAGAGAGAAAACATTTATTTGTTGAGAACTAAATCTACAGTTTCACACTTGGTCTTCTTTGGAATCTTATCTTGACTCATCCCCAGACCACTAGCCAGGTACAAGTCAAACTGATCCACTCCCTTTCGACATTTTGAGCACTAATGCAATGCATGAGCATAAGAAAGAAAGTTGACACTTAGGATGGAAAAGAGAGAGAGATATGGCGGAGGAGGAAGATAGAAAGGGTGTGAAAGGCTCACATCAATGAGGACAATTATAGGCGAGAGAAAGCCAAATGATAGATATGATGTGAGGAGTAGGGATTGCCATGCAACGGATGCACATGTGAGCTATGGAAAGCTCTCCAATAGGACTAGTGGGAGAGCATCCAACTTGCTTGCTCAAGAAGACCTAGAGCTCATTTGAGGAGGCTCATCATTGGAACATACAAGCCAAGTTCTATAGTGTAAAGTTCCCCACATAGCTATATGGATGTATGATCATCTCTATGGAGTACAAGGTATAGGGGTAGTACAAGTGTGGATCTCTCAAAAGGAATAGTAGTGTTGCCCCATTCTCTCTTTTTATTTCCTTTTTCTCTTTTTACTATTTTTTTATATTTTGTGGTGGCCTCAATGGCTCTTTCTATTTAACTCTCATTTGTCCTCTTTGGTATCTTTTAAATTTTTCCTCTTTGGGATCTTTTCCTCACTTAGGGGAAACACTCTATTTTACAAGAAGTATAGAAGAACTTTCACACTTTACAAAAGTACTAAGCATAAAGAAGATGTAGCTATCAGATGTATGCAAATGTATGCCTCTGCAAGTGTAGCAGGAACATGAATGACATGAAGATCAAGTCATGAGAAGGTTGATGTCGCATGGCAATATATCTCGGAAAGGCTATGGAAATGCCTTGATAGGTAGGTATGGTGGATGTTTTGAGGAAATATATAAGGAGGTTTATGATGACAGAGCGTATCATGCCAAGGGTTTGGATGCACTGGTGGGTAGGAGCCAACTCTCAGAGTGAGTAGAGGCCATGCACGGTACCGAAGAAGCTAGCAAATATGAGGAGGTGGAAGTGTCAACTTTCAATACTTACATTAGTTCGAAGAAGCCATGCACTTATTATCGGTAACTCTCAATCTAATCAGGAGGTTCACAAAGAGACAAGTACCCCGAGGAGGAGTGTATTGGGGTTTGGTTATCCTTGCGCATCCTCGTCTCATGGTATGTGAGTGTACTCTAATATCCGATCCCTCCAAAGATTAGTGATCCATCTAGTAGCTAGAGTTCTCAACTAGTTTTTTTAGTTTTTGAAAATAAACACATATTTCCCAAAATACGACATCTATCACTAATAGGCTAAAGCTCTTGACACCAAAAGTTCAAACATTACTCACAACAATACCTCAAAACTATTGAAAATTACTACTACAATTAAATAGCAAACTCAATTACCTACTTTAAGTCAAGACACAACTCAGTGCAACAAGACAACTCTCTAAACAAGATAAACATGAAAACTAAAGAGAGTTCCAGCAACAAACTAACTAAAAATCTCTTAAAAAGATAAACATGAAAACTAAGACCTAAACATGACAGCAACTAAGAAAAGATAAAGAACACACAACAAAAGAAAGACAAGCATGAAAATCCTATGATGTGTTCTAGTTTAAGTGGAGCGTGTTTCTCTCCCACACAAATAAAGCTGGGTTCTAACTTGTTATGAACAGAAAAAATAACTAAAGAAAACTAAAAAGTAAAGAGCAAGACGCTCCAAGCATAGCACATAACGCATGAAGTGATAAAAATATAGTGTAACGAAGGACGAACTGATAATTGTCGATGAAGAAGGGGATGCATGGGGGCATCCCCAAGCTTAGACGCTTGATTCTCCTTGAATATTTCTTGGGGTTGCATGGGGGAATCCCCAAGCTTGAGCGTTTGACACTCCCAGATCTTCTTTCATCATCTTCCCTCGCACACTTGAAAACTCCCTTCATACATAACTCATCATAAATTGATTAGAGAGGTTAGTACCCACAATAAAACAATTTTCCTCTACTGGAAATAAAGATTTTCTTGAAGGGCTACTGTTTCTCAAGTTTGCCAAAAAGTTTTTGCAAAGAAAAAGCTAGCGCGAGACTTGAGAAATTGAGGAAAGGCAAAACGTGGCAGAATCTGTGAAAAACAGACCAGCAGGTAGTAAATAATTTTTTCGGGGTACTTCTGCAACTCAAATCAAAAAACTCAGAACAGATGCTCGACATCAAATTGTATAGAGAACACCGTAAAAAATCAGATCAAAAAGATGATCTGGGGATTTATCGTGAATTTTTATGTCCAAGGACAAAATCTGTTTTCTGGACAGCATGTCACAACTTTTGAACTTTCTTGCAATCAGAGGCTAAAACTTGGCACAAAGCTTGAAAATAAAGATGCAATGATGTTGCTATAGTAGTAACAAACATCAAGACCACTAAAAACTGAAAGAACAAATTGAAAGTAAAGATAACAAGGGTTGTCTCCCTAGAGCTCTTTCGTTATAGCCATAAAGATAGGCTTAAGACTTCAATGATGCTCTCATAGGAATAAGAGTTGAAAAAATGAGCATCAAGAAGAAAATACCAACCACATTTAAGTCTAACATGCTTCCTATGGATAGGAATATTGCAATAGAATAATTCATTGAAGCATAAAGCAATAAGCATAGGAAAGAAAAACAAGTGCAACTTCAAAACCTTCAACATAAAGAGAGGGAACTTGATATTATTGAAATATATATGAGCATATGTTCCCCTCTCGTAATAATTTTTAGTGGGATCATGAATAAACTCAACAATATAAGTATCACGTAAAAATTCTTATCATGATCCACAAGCATAGAAAACTTATTACTCCCCACATAAGCACAATCTTTCTCATTGGTAATAGTGGGAGTAGGACTATCATAAACAACTTGAACACTATAGATTAATTGTGTATTAGGAAGATGGTGTTCAACAAGTGAGTAATTCCCTCCATGATTATGACAAGTTTCATAAGGGTAATTTCTCCTTATGTCATAGGTACCTTTACAATCACTATAGATAGGAGTTATAACATCATCATAGTAGAGAAGATCATTATCATTGCTAGCAACTATATTTGTAAACATGTTGTCTTTATTTTCACTATCAAAAGAATTATCAATTACAACATCACTGATGGGTAAAGGACTTGCAATCCTATCATCCCCAAGCTTAGATCTTTCCATATTATCACTCTCAGAGTTGGTACCAAAAAGATTTTCAAGATCATAAGTAGCATTATCATCATTTTCCCAATCACAAAAAGTAACATGCATATCATAATTAAAATCATCTTCAATAGCGCCTACAGACTTAACATCAAGATAATAATGAATGCAATCAAGCTCACCATCCTCCATAAATTTATGTCCGTTAGGAGAAAAATTGATGCGAGGAATATGCTGTTGGGGTTCGCAGCAGAAAACACAAATTTTTCTAACTAGCGTTCCCATAACCCAAGATCTAGCTAGCCGTATCACCGTAACGGAAAGTAGTGCGGAAATAACATACCTCGGGGTGTAGTCCGTTGCGCGGGAAACGTTCCCGCAAACGTGGTTGATGTAGCCGATAAGTTTCACAACCCCCTGGCTGTGTTGAGCACCCGGATGGGTGTAGTGCCACACGTGTAGCACCTCGTAGTACTCGCACACATACGAGACTCGATGACGACCTCCGTTCTCCGATCCAGCGGAGGTGGTGGAAGCAGACCTCCGGACGGAGCTTCGGCAACACGACGGCCTCAGATTCTAGCAGAGAAGCCTCAATTCCACTATAGGCTCATACTAGGGAGCCCACCGTGAAAGAGACAAGGGAGGGGAGAAGACCGGAGAAAACCGATCTCAATTCGGAGTAATATTTATTTTCTCACGAATTTCTGTGTATTAAATATGTGCACCCTGCCCATCTATATATAGGCAGAGGGGAAGGAGTCAACCCCTCTCCCTTAGCAATGTGGGACTAAAGTCCCTTTGCTAAGGGGAGGTGGCCGGCCAAGGGGGGGGAGGGGGCGCACCCCTCATGGGCCCTAGGGCCCATGGCGCCTCCCCCCTCTTTTCTTTTCTTTTTTTCCCTTTTATTTCCCCTATTGGGCCTTTTTCTCCACTAAGGCCCATTGCACATATTAATTAGAAATAAAATGATTTTAATTATTAATTCAATTAATTAATAACTAAAACATAATATTCCATCTCCCGGTGCTCCGGAACACCTTCCGGTTCACTCCGAACTTGTTTCGGTTCAACACGGTACTTCTCTGATATTGTTTCCTTTATTCTCTGGTTACTCCGATGGTTCCGAAAAGGTCTCCGATTTCATCAAGCCCTTAAGTGTGTTACCTACGGTCCGAGAACACTCCAGTCATGACCGAGCAGAGGCTACAGTCAATGATCATCAGCGGGACCTGGATGCCCATAATGACCCCTTTGCATTCCGGATATCAAACACCGATTGGACCTTACGCCATATAGCATTCCCTTTGTCAGCGATACTGGATTGTTCCGAGATTCGATCAATGACATCCTATGTCTGGTTCAACCTCGTTCCGAACTAATCCTCATTCACTCGTTCCCGTGATATTCATCCCCGTGACCTAGTCACACGCTGCAGCTTTATGGATGGAATCTCACCGAGTGGGCCCCGAGTATCTATCCATTATATGGATTGACAAATCCCGCTCTTGTAACAATACTCCTCAACATATCTCCACGGAATACCTAAGATACAACCGTTATGACCCGCATATTTCAGTCAGGTGGTGGGATGTAAGTCAAAGCATCCGGGAAGATAGTAATTATGCACGTACTCACGGTCAAAGGAACGGTCTACCACGTTCTGTAATTACAACACTGAACCTTCATAAGATTTGATCATGTTGTAATGCTTACTTTGGGTAATGTTCATCACGTCACTTAACCAGTGAGGTGACCTCATAGTCAAGAGACTTAATTGTCCATGATCACGAAACCACGACCATCATGTTGACCATGAACTAGTTATCGATGTAGAGGCTAACTAGGAACTCTGGGGGTTTCTATACCACACCTGCATCATTGTTTCACTGACACACTTCTAGCACGGTATGAAACTGGTTATGAACTTTCTTAGATATATTGGAATAATCATATATTATTTGCCTCTAGAGCATATATCCAACATATGCTCAGGCCAGGTTGATACCCATTCTTCTTCCTTCTTGCTCCTCTTCCTCCTCCTCTTCCTTTTCTTCTTCTTCACCTTAGGAAGGAGTGGTTGAAGACAAAGTTTTTCCACATATCCTGGTTTATCATTAGAAACAATAGGGGAGGCTTGGGAGAAACTCTCCGTTTTATTACTCCCTCCGTTCCAAAATAACTGTCTTAACTTTGTACTAGCTCTATTAAAAAATTGTACTAAGGCTACGACAGTTATTTTGGAACGGAGGGAGTAGTGGAAATATAAGAGACATTTTTATACTTTGGTAAAGTTCCCTCCTTTCTAATCTTACTTATGTAATCATTTTCATGGCAATTAACAACACAATAGAGATGGCAATTTTGCAAAGTGTTGTTTATTCCTAAGGCATTAACATCTAGCCAAGAAGTATTTTCTGATAACTCTTCACACATCAAAAATAACATAAGTTCATCATAAAGATCAGGGCTGATCATGTTATCACACAATTTCTTAACAAATATGTTTTGAAAGTGCATGCATTGAAAATTAAGGTGACCCTCTATACAGCAAAGTTCACAAGTAAAAGGATAAAGGTCAGATAGTTCTCTAGCAATTTCATTTAAATCTTTGACCTAAGTGATTGTTCTTTCATTCTTATGTTTCTTACAATACTTATCTTCTTCAATCATAGGCCTTTCACAAGGTCTATCCACTCCACAAAAATTAACATGCTTATATAAAACTTCATTTTCAGGAATTGGATCAAGCATGTTGCAATCATCATGAACAATTTCATTTTCTTTGCAAATCTCTTTAAAAGGTTCATGATGCTTGATCCAATTCTCCTTAGGCATATAAAGATTTGAAGCAAAATATTTGAGGAAATCAACAAGGAGTTGAGAATCAAGCCCAAACTTAGCACTAAACTTATTAAAACTTGCAGTTTCAAAAAAGGACTTAATGCAATCATACTCATAATTTATACCTGACTCTTTACCTTTGTCGATCTTCCAATCTTCAGTATTGCGTTGAATTCTTTCAAGGAGTTCCCATTTAGCATCAATCTTTTTGTTTGTGAAAGAAACCATAGAGGAAGCATCGAGCAAGTCTTTATCCTGTCTAGAGAGCCTCGCATAAAAATTAGTAATAATTTTATCTTTGGGGAGCCCATGGTTAGGACATTTTAGCATTAAAGTTTTCAGTCTCCCCCAAGCTTGAGATATGCTCTCACCGTCATGAGGATAGAAATTATAAACATAATTCTTATTCTCATGAACTTTATGAAGAGGGTAAAACTTGGAGTAGAAGAGAGACTAGATATCTTGCCAATCTCGTTGGTGAGGATCATCTAGTAGCCTATACCATTCCAATGATTTTCCTTTCAGTGACAAGGCAAATAATTTCCTCATGACTCCACCTCTTGTCAAACCTTAAATATTAAATAACTCACACGGTTTTGTAAGTTTCAACAAATGGGTTCTAGGATGGACTGTTCCATCCCCTGCATAGCAATCATTCCTTATTATTTCAATTATCCCAAGTGGTATTTCGAATGGGATACAATCCGTAGGTGGAGGAGACTTCTCTACCACGGGTGTGGTAAAGCGGCCTTCCCCAAGCAGGGAACTAAGAGTGCATTTTTCCATAAACTTAACTAGTGCAAAATAAAAACAAGAAATGAAAAGATTTAATTGCAAGATCTAAAGATATACCTTCAAACCTTACCTCCCCGACAATGGCGCCAGAAATAGCTTGATGTCTACGAACGCTTCTATTGTTGTAGACTATGTTGGGCCTCCAAGCGCAGAAGCTTGTAGGACAGCAACAATTTCCCTCAAGTGGATGACCTAAGGTTTATCGAACTCAGGGAAGTAGAGGTTGAAGATGGTCTCTCTCAAGAAATCCTGCAATTAAGAAACAAGAAGTCTCTTGTGTCCCCAACTCACCTAATACAACTAGGAGTTGTATAGATGCACTAGTTCGGTGAAGAGATGGTAAAATATGGGTGATAGGTGTGGCAAAGCAAGGTAATATAAATCTGTAATAAAAAGTGCAGCAAGCAAACAAGTAGTAAACGTGAGCACAAACGGTATTGCAAAGGTTGAAACAAGGCCTAGGCTTCATACTTTCACTAGTGGCAACTCCCAACAACATTAACATAGTCTAATCACATGATATTTCCCATAAAACATGCAATGGAGACGTACTCGGAGGTCATTCCTTTGTGGTCAAGAGAGGATGAGAATTGCGTAGGCTACAAAAGCACACCTTAGAGTTTGTAGTTCTCATCAACGGATTTCCCAATGTCACCGCGGCCATCCAAAGAGATTAACACAATCACCACAACATATCTCAAGGATAGTCAAAGACAAGCACCAAGAGACTCTCAATCTTCAATCCACACACAAAAAAGGAAATCACTCATAAAAATATTCTTCTAACCCATGTCCAATAGACCGCTGTCACCATGGTCTCGGGTATTATACTAGATAAGATCAAGTGAGTACATCAATCCAATACATAGAATCAGGGGAAACATCATGGGATCACCCTAGATTAACATAGCCTATGATCACAATCAAGATCACATCATCGGAGAGAGAATTGGACACATAGCTACTGGTAGAAACCTCAGCCCCGAGGAGGAACTACTCCCGCATCATGGAGGGAGGAATCAATGTCGATGGAGATGAATCCGGGGGCACTTCCCCGTCCCGTCAGGGTGCCGGCACAGGAATTCTGGTCCCCCGAAGCTTGTCGGCGATGGCGGCGGAGATCAAAATTGCTTCTGGAGAAAAGGGTTCTGGAATCAGGGTTTTCACGACGGGAGTATAAATAAGAGCCAAAGGGGGGCATCGGGGGGCCACCAGGAGTCCAGGCGGCCTCCCGACGCGGCCCTATCCTAGGCCGCGCCAGGAGGGTGCCTGGGGGCTGTGGGCCACCCCTTGACCACATCCTCCGGCTGGAGGATTCTTCTAGAACGCTGATTTTTATATATTTTTCCAGGAACTTTCTGAGCACTTTTAATAATGGGAAACCTGAAATACAAAAACAGCAGAAAACATAAACTGGCACTAGGGTGCACTGAGTTAATAGGTTAGTCCAAATATGATCAAAAGTGTATGAAAGTGTATCAAAAGCATAGAAATATCACACAAAAATGCATGGAGCAAGCAGAAATTATAGATACGTTTGGGACGTATGAAGGCACCACATGATGATCGGGTGTCAAACATATTATGGTTCACATGTGATGGGTGGAGCAAGCCTAGAATGTTCGAGAAACATGGCCTTTCAATGCAGCATAAGATTACTAAGGTTAATGTGGCGATCCTAGCATGTGGAGGCATGGCCTCGGAACACAAGATCGAAAGATCAAGCATGAGTCACATAGATGATGTGATTGGCATGATGGCCTACCTTGACACATACTGATGGTCGTGACGATCGGGGGAGGTATGGTGATCAAGGATCATGTAATCACTAGAATAAACTATGAGAGATGTTTCATCTAAGAGGGAGTTCTAGAATTTTTTTAAATTAATTAAAACAAGAACTCTTATTATGAACTTAGTCTTCATGTCCTTGCAAATATCATTGTAGAGAATGTCATAGCCCAATGTTTATAACTATGGCTCATTTATGCGTGAAGTAGAACTTAAAGTAAATGGGTCTAACTTCATTGATTAGTACCAATACCTGATAGGCATACTCATTAGTAATGAATTGCTAAATGTAATATGAGAACTGCTAGGACATACGCCTGATTACTCCATGAGTGAGAAAGGTGATGATGAGTATCTTACTCATCGTTACTTACTCATGACTGTCCAATACACCAGACTCTATATGGAGTATGAGTATCTGGACTAGTTTTCTTTCAACTATGGTTGAAGGAAACACCTGCTAAGAAAGTCAATTGCAAAATTGTATAAGTTAATGGACACCTTGTGTATGATTTGAACTATTAAATCACTAATGACTTTGCGATAACTAGGGAGTTGCATCCGCTTCCTCCCAGCTACAAAGATCGTGCCTAGACTGTGTTATGAACTAGAATCGTTCACCTTTCCTGAGGTCATGGCTAAAGTTGAAAACTTTAAAGGTAGAACCAATGCAGGAATAGTCATTGACGGAGAGGGTATATGTGATATAAAAGTTATAAATGTGTTTTCCCACAAAACACTTATTGCGGTTTGTTAAGTATTCGATTCTTGAACTTACTGCTTGAGAGTGGGTTTGAAGGGATGAGGTTACGACGTGTGCTGGCGGAAATCAAGATAGTTGATGGCCGACAACACTCTCCATCTACATCTATCATTCTAATTATTTATATGAATAAATTATATACTCGTTTGAGTGTGAACTTTATTAGTGTGTACTGCATCTCGCAAAAACAATTATTTATATTAGTAAGAAAGAAGTCAGTTGTTCTACTTTTATGAATAATATATTTTATGGTCACATTCCGGTTATGAATAAGTTATTCTTATTTTTAATCTTGATGATAGTAGCATGATCATTTATAAAACATTATAATATCGAGATATATCCAAACTTAATAATGACACTATATGATTGTTGAATATCATACATATTGATGTATCATATTTCAGCATTTAGTGAATATCATTATTTCGTGAACTTCATATGTGGACTTAGGTGAATATGCGGATTCACTAATGAAACACGAGTCTGAAATTGTTTGATGTGATCAAAGGGATCTCAGAATGAAGAAGGGTATTAAATTAACAAGAAAGACAAGTCTCTACAATTTGATCAAAGTGACAAATGTCTTGAGTTAATCTAGGGCATAAAAACTTGTGTGAAAGTGTTGCACAAATTACAATGTTTAGAACACTTCACAATTGTTCATATGTCTAAACATTATCATCATACTCTATTGGATATTGTATGATCTAGATTATCTCCTACCGTGTTACCGTTTTTACTTAGAGTTCTTAATTTAATAGGAAAACACTCACTTCAGTATAGGAAACCATCTATGTTCATGAAAACAACACCATATGTGTTATGGTGTGTCATATTTTCAAAAAGTTTGATTTATGTGATAAATCGAAATTATATTTGTAGTGTGTCTATGGACACATCTTCCACAACTAAAACCAAAGGGGCAAACTTGTGTTGCTAAGTTTAGTGGTTGTCGAGAAGGAGTTTTCTTGATTAACGTGTTAATGGAAGAAAGTAAAATCCCAAACAAGGTAATTAAACTTGCCTCCAAATGTTAGAATATCGCAACGGAATATGTTCTGGAACCAAAGCTCTACATATAGAGGAGAAACGGATGATAATGATCATGACGTTTTGTTGAGGGTTTTACTAAATAAAGTAGAATTCAAGAATATATTTTTCCTCTTATGAAAAATAATATTCACGATTCACTTGTCATGTTGATGGAACAATACATACCTACTAACTATGAAGAAGCGATGGTAGACCTAAGTACGAGAAATGACTAAGAGTCATGAGATCCTACATTGAGTTACATTTAAGACTACTTGAATCTTATCAAGTAAATAGGTTACTTGATATCTTCTATAACTGCAAGGTTATAAGGAAGAAATGTAAATATCAAGGAAGACATAAAGATCGATTTGTCATAAAGGATGTTTTTGACAAAATCAAAAGGTTGACTACAATATGTAGCGATGCTTGAGCCGATAGGGTATTCACTATGATAGTCCACAATGTTATCAATATCGTGTCTTCCTCAAATCCTTCATTTGAAGAAGTGTTGTAATTAGTATAACAAAAGGTTTTGGAAAACATATGGATGGTAGTGTCTCATAACCGGAATCCTTGATTTGATGTGATGATCAAAGGATTTTCGACTTGGCCAAAATATCAATAAAACATGCATTTGCATAAACAGAGTGGGATCTGAATAGTTTCCTAAACTTAATATGTGGAAAACATATTTTGAGTAGGAGTTATGTGAGTTTTATCCCTAGTCTTATACGTGACTCACATATTTGAGTGAGAGCGTGACAACATTCTTATATGTGGATGACATATTGTGAATGGTGTAGTTGGTATTAATGATTATTTTAATCCAACATAAATGAAGTTGAACACGTATTAAACATCAAAATCTATCAAGATATATCAACACATTTAATAACATTGAGTCGAAATACTTTCCTTGATAAGATTCTGAAGAAGTTTCAGAATGAAACAAGTCAAGAAAATAGTTCTTACTTGTATGTCAAGAAAAATTATTGAGTTAATCTCAATAGAAGAACAATGGTTAAATAAAAGAAAATGGATGTACTACATGCCCTATGCCTCAGTCATAGGTTCTGTCATATAAAACCATAGTTGTGTATCCGACGTAATGTGACCCAAGTTCTTAGTAACAAGAACGGGTTCCAGAGTGTTTTCTGAGTAAAACACTGAACAAGAGTTAGTTTATCCTTCAGTGTGTACAGAGAACTGTGGATACATCTGTAATTTGTAAAGGATAGTGAACTTGACCGTCAATGTTACACCCGTACAAGTTTTTACACTAACCTAGAAAATTAATATCTCATACAATAAATGCATAAGTTGAAAGAAACATGGTTAGACATTGAAGTTGCCTACAATGCACTACGATTAAATCTACATTGATGTGGCTACTTTAGAAGTGGCAAGTATGATTGTTTGGCTTAGGAAGTTCGACTTCTGACTGGGTGAGTTTCAGTGTGCATGACTATGGGAAAGTGCCCGTGACCAATCAGATCTTATTGCTTAAATACAAAGAAACAATGCCTCACTCTACCTCCAAACATATACTTCAACATTATCATATGATAGTAAAATTAATGTCAAATAAGGTGACATTAACGATTTGCAAAGACATACAGATCTGAATGGTACATACCGTTGACTCAACCTTTTCCACAATAAAGTATGATCAATAACCACATATATGATATGGAGTTATGATTCGTAACAAATGCAACTATATTATTTGTACTCTATTGAAAGTGGGAGACTGTTGGAGTTATGCCCTAGAGGCAAATAATAAAGCATGTTTATTAGCATATTTCATTAGTTCATAATAAGTTTAATACCATGTTATAACTGTATTAAGTGGAAACGTTAATACACATGTGATATGTAAACAAACCAGGTCCCTAGTAGCCTCTATCCAACTAGTCCATTGGGCAATTGATGATCAAGGTTTCCTTATCATGAGACATTATATGTCTATTGACAATGGGGTCATCTCATTAGGTGAATGATTTGATGGACATTACCCAACATAAGGATTGCAACGCTATCAAGTCACAAAGTTCAATGTTGCAGTGATTATGAAACGTAGTCACCTAATCCTTCGACCATGAGATCGTACCTAATCACTATCTCCGGAGGCTGCCTTGAGTGCACCCACCGTCACAACGTAACAGGGTGATCATAAAGGGCCTTCAGGTATTTCAAAGTGATATGTTGAGGCGTATGGATAGAGATGGGATTTGTTCTTTCGCGTGATGGAAAGATACTCTGGGCCCACTCGGTGAGATTACATCCGAAGTTGCAGAGTGTGACTAGGTCACAAGGATGGAATATCACGGGAACGAGTAAAGTAGAACTTGTTGGTAACAAGGATGAACTAGGTATGATGATACCGACAATCAGATCTATGACAAGTCAAGTATCGTAGTGACAAAGGGAATATGACTCAGCGTTTATGGTTCTAGCGATAAAGATGATCGTTGAATGCATAGGGGTCATTATGGGCATCCAGGTCCCTCTAATGATCATTGATCGGAGAGTGGTCTCGTTTATTTCTGGAGTATTCACGAACCATAGGGTAACACACTCAAGGGTATACATGCTTAGTGATAGATTCAGAGGTCATCGAGATTACAGGAGAAAAGAGAATAAGGAATTAAAAAAGTTCCGTGTGGATCCGAGTGATCCGAAAAGTGTTTAAGAACAGTAGGAATTGAATAATATGTATTTATTATTAACTAAATGAATTAGAAATTAAATATATTTTTACTTAATTAAATAAAATGGTTTACCCCTAATGGGCCCATTAGGGGAGAGCTCCTCTCTTTTGTTTTAAAACAAAAATTAGGAGGGTGTGAGGTGGCGCCATGGGCCCTAGGCCCACCTATGGCCGGCGGCCACCATGAACACCACGCCACCAGCACTATCAATTGGTTTAGTGCCACATTGCCTTTGAAGCTAGGGTGCACACCTGTTTTGCCCTACATAAAGAAAGGGTGCTATCTTTTTTGACATAGAAAAACAAAAGGAAATTTTTTGATAAATTCCGAAGGGTTATTTTATCTTTTTTTCTCCCTCATGTGTGGTTCCTAAAGTTTGGAGTTGGCACTCGGTGTGGGAAGTTTCTCCACCATACACACGTCGTCGTGCTGCTGGACTCCCGGTCCGAATCTATTTTCTTTCGTTGCCTCTGTTGGATCGAAGCCCGGGGGACATGGCGTACACGGTATGTGTGCGAGTACTACGAGGTGCTGCATGTGCGACACTCGTCATCGCTGGAGCATCTACACGACCATGAGATCGGCATGGGCATACGTCTTCACCGACAACGTTCCAACGGGGACGTAATCCCATCATCGGTCTTCGAGGACCGGGTGACTTTTGTTGTCGTGCGGGCATCCCCGCGGCGTCGAGGATCGACGCGTACGACTACATCAACCACGTTCACACGGGGATGTTTCCTTATTAACGGCCTACATCCGAGTATTTTACAAATTTCCTCCCGTTACAACATTACTCCTAGATAGATCTTGGGTGTTGGGCGTATGCTAGTTAGAAAAAATATTGTTTTCTGCTACGTAACCCTTCAAATTATCTGCATAATCATACTATAATATGAATGCATCAAAGCTTGGTTAAAAAACACAAGAAATCTCATCTAAGCATGTGATGACTCAAGCAACCCTAATCATGGCATGCTATGTAAAATAACTAGGGCAAAACATGTCATCTACAAGAAAGTAACTAGACATGCTAGTAATAAACAAAAGCAACATCATGGTGAAAATATTAGGCTATGCATTCAAATATCCATCAAGGATCACTACAATATTATTTGTGAAGAATGGAATGAAACTTGTATTGATTCTGGATGAAAAGTTATAACTTATACAAGGGAACCTATGTGATTCATGTCGGTTTGGATGATGAAACAGGGGTGCATCCATTGGCAAAGACATGTAGATTTCCCTAATTATGTAATTAACTATAATCTCAACGCTCGCCCTAATCTACACTTGACCATGTAGAATCATCCCACAATCATCCGTGTAGTGCCATCATCTTAAAGGATTCTCCCTTCATATTTCTTCATTATAATCTTTGAGAGATCCTGAAACATAAAATCACAAAAAAGTTGTGCAATGTGATCTTATGAGCAAAGGTGTCTCAAGTTGAGATTCCCCCTGATACTTTCAAGTTTCGAAGTCGTTGCATACCAATCACTAGTAGAGAAAAGCTCTACTATTGTCGGGACCCGGGGTTAGCGTATGCAAGTACAGTTAAGACATAGTCATATGGAGAGCCGAGAACCGCACCCACTTGTCTAAGCAGACAAGGCCAAGCACTGAACATTCTCGGAGAGCATCGTACGTGAGGGGCATCCCATCCAGGCCGGATGACCAACTGTAATGGGTCCTCATCGTACGCACACAAGTCTACTGATATGGGTGGTGAACTCCCATATTCAAAGACAAGTCGCCTCAACCATACTATCGACTATCTCTAGACTCTTACATAGACTTACTGCAGCCCGATCACTTAGTCGGGGTCTAGGGCGTGCTCGATCATACCACAAAGTGTGCCCGAGACCGAGTCTCGAACAATCGCATCGCGATGCCCCAAGCTGCGCACATCTAAGGGCCACTTGGTGTATGAAAGACCGCCAGACAGAACACAACTAAGGTCTCGAAAACCCATACAAAGACATGCATATTATAAACATACATGCAGCACACATGCCTTGTATGAACAGCAGGTACCATTGCAATTCTCTACAAAGTGTACAACTTTATTTATAATTCTTATAGAGTACACACAGAGATCACATACATGTGATCCAACATTACATCACGAAGCGGAAGCAAATTATGTCTGGGTACAGACAAGTTTAACAAATTGGCTTAAGAAGCCTTATTCAAACATAAAGCCCTCCACGAGGGAACCAGTCTGCTGACTGGGACTAGACTAGCTTAACTTCAGTCTTCCAGCTCGATGAAGAAGCCACCTTCTGGGTCAGTGGCGTCATCTAAAACATATATTAAGCATTGTTGTTGTTGTTGTTGTTGCCTCCGGCACGTGGTGGAGCATTCTGGTTCTGGACTTGGTTCTGGGGGCACTCGCGAGAGTAGTGGCCTGCCTGACCACACTTGTAGCAAGCTCCGAAAATAGTGCGTGGAGCTGGGTTGTTTGGTGGAGCTGGGTGAAACTGGGTGGGTGGACGAGGCGCCGTATAGGATGGCCTCGGTGGGTTGTTCTGGCGGAACATGCTATTTGGGATCCAGATCTTGCGCTTCTGGGAACCAGAACTGGATGAACCTTCCTCTCTAGGGTGTTTGCGAAAGTCATTGGGGGTGTTCATGTCCTCTGCCTTGATGGCCTTGTTGACAAGGACCTGGAAGGTGGCAAAGTCATGAAGGTTAAGTTCGCGACGGAGTCCACTGTTGAGGCCATGACGGAACCTCTCTTGTTTCTTGGAGCCGGTGGAGACTTCTTCAGTTGCATAACGAGCAAGTCGGTGGAACTCACGACAGAACTCGTCAACGGTCCTTCTGCCTTGAGTGAGGTTACAGAACTCCTCACGCTTACGGTCCATGAGACCTTTGGGAATGTGGTGCTCGCGGAAAGAGGTGCAGAATTCCTCCCAAGATGCAGGTGGTCCAACGGGACGCATATTCAGAAAATTCTCCCACCAAGAGCTTGCTGCACCTTCGAGGTGATAGGTGGCATAGCTGACCTTGTCGCCATCTGCAACATGGCCGGCTTGGAGCTTCCTCTCGATGCTGCGAAGCCAGTCATCGGCGTCAAGGGGCTCGGTGGAGTAACTGAATACCGGGGGATGAAGCCGGATGAAGTCATTCAGAGACACCAGCTCATTGCGCTGCTGAGTGGTGTTGCGTGCGATGACTTCCAACAGGTGGTGAGAGTCACGGCGGTTCCTCTCGACCTCCATCAGAACTTGGGCCATCGTGGGTGGGGGTGGAAGGTTGTCTTCCTCCTGGTTGTTCCCACGACCTTGGTTACGACCAACCTGGCCACGGGTTCCTTGAGACATCCTGAAGGTGAAAAACCAAAGTCAAACAGAGTTGATTTCAAGAGACTAATCAAGGTATTAAAGTACTGGAAGGATTACAGAGCAAAGGGAGTAATCATCTTGACAACATGGTGATAAAAGCATACAAGCCATATATTCACAAGCTGTCATACAAACCATACATCGTTTTAGTACAAGCACTAAGCTAATACAAACGTGATGAAGATGATACATCCTTCAGAGGCACTCTGACTTCCTATACATTATTTATCTAAGCCTCTGGAACTTAGACACCTTGCTTACAATATACTAGGATACTACTACATCCTCACTAAGTAAGACCACAGGCGGTCTCACTCATCTCCATCTCCATAGTAGTCCTCGTAAAAGTTACCCGCGTATCCCGGTAGCTGGAGGTGACCATCGGAAAACACGGAGGCTTGTGGACCCTGATATCCATTTGGGCTAGGATGGGGCCTAGGTCCAGTGTAGGGTGGAAGCAAAGGACCACGGGGTGGAAAAACTCCTCCAATCTCGGGCCAAGCAACTCGAGAAGGCATCTGGGTCCTCACTGGATAGATCGCATCGTACTCCACTGATCCCACGCTCACAAAGGGTGCCAAGAGCGTCAGTGCTCGGTACAGACGAACACGAGTACCGTGGAGCTCAAAACGGAGAGCACGTGCATCACGGTCTCGGTCACTAGCAAACCTAGCAGTCACCTGAAGTGCTGGATCCTCTGCGGAGTGGTCTGAGTAGAGTCCAGTGTAATATCCCTCTTCTCCTGGAAGTGCAGCAGGGATATAGCGGAAAGAAGTCTCTCTCAGCAAAGTGTGCTCCTCTCTCAGCAGGGTAATACATGAATATGCAGCATCCTGCACAGCCATGTTCTCGGTAACACCAATGCCATGTCCAAAGTGGATAGGCTGGGTGACTCCAACGTGGTGCGGGTAGATCCGGACAATGCAGTGAAACTGCGTCTGGTTGAAGTCGTGGAACTGCTCCTCGATGGTGTACTCAGGGTACCATCGATATCCCACGTAGGTCATCATCTCGATCAACGTGGCGGGATGGCCACGCACACCGAGGCACCTGGTCAAACGAACAATCTGCCGAGGGGGAAGATTTGCCATCTGAAACAGAAAGGAATTTGCAAATGCATCAGATTATGAGATAAACCTGGAATGACTCGGACAGCATAACGGCTGTAATTGTAAGAAATGACAATTTCTTTCAATCATGAAAACAGCACTTACATAATACGATGAAAGAAATCAGCATTATAACAATGCTAGGAAAACCTGACACAACTTTCCTACAACTATAATGAAGCAATCAACGAGATGTGCTAATCAGACAGAGAAGAGCCTAGTCCTGTCTTTCCGTAGAACAAGATGAGGGTGACTCAGAACTCAGAACGAAGGGGGTAAGGAGAAAAATGAAGCCTTACGTTGTTCCCTTATATATCCAGAGTAACTATATAACTATAGCAAGCTAGACTCGACTTCGGCCAAGGCTACTAGTCCTACAGTCAGTCCTGCTCTGATACCAAGTCTGTCGGGACCCGGGGTTAGCGTATGCAAGTACAGTTAAGACATAGTCATATGGAGAGCCGAGAACCGCACCCACTTGTCTAAGCAGACAAGGCCAAGCACTGAACATTCTCGGAGAGCATCGTACGTGAGGGGCATCCCATCCAGGCCGGATGACCAACTGTAATGGGTCCTCATCGTACGCACACAAGTCTACTGATATGGGTGGTGAACTCCCATATTCAAAGACAAGTCGCCTCAACCATACTATCGACTATCTCTAGACTCTTACATAGACTTACTCCAGCCCGATCACTTAGTCGGGGTCTAGGGCGGGCTCGATCATACCACAAAGTGTGCCCGAGACCGAGTCTCGAACAATCGCATCGCGATGCCCCAAGCTGCGCACATCTAAGGGCCACTTGGTGTATGAAAGACCGCCAGCCAGAACACAACTAAGGTCTCGAAAACCCATACAAAGACATGCATGTTATAAACATACATGCAGCACACATGCCTTGTATGAACAGCAGGTACCATTGCAATTCTCTACAAAGTGTACAACTTTATTTATAATTCTTATAGAGTACACACAGAGATCACATACATGTGATCCAACATTACATCACGAAGCGGAAGCAAATTATGTCTGGGTACAGACAAGTTTAACAAATTGGCTTAAGAAGCCTTATTCAAACATAAAGCCCTCCACGAGGGAACCAGTCTGCTGACTGGGACTAGACTAGCTTAACTTCAGTCTTCCAGCTCGATGAAGAAGCCACCTTCTGGGTCAGTGGCGTCATCTAAAACATATATTAAGCAAACGTGAGTACAAAGGCGTACTCAGCAAGACTTACATAGGAGCTATACTACTCATGCACATGTATCAAAGTAAAGGGAGGTGGGGTTCACTTGCAGAAATGCCAGCTTTGACTTGGCTAATCCTGAACTACGAGTACCAGACTTTGAGGTAAGAAGCGTACACGAGTCCACTACTTTCTCCAACCAATGCACCACTATGGTGCCTTCCTCGACTTCCCACGAGAAAGCGCGCCATAGCACTCACACTTATCTTGGTGTATTTTAGAAGTATCCGGTTCAAGTTATCTAATAATCAAGCTAAGCTTTCCAAGTAGTCCATAACCGCGGACGCGGCTATTCGAATAGTTTTGTTAACCTTGCAAGGGTGTACCGCTACACACACATGATCATCATTTACCGCCTTTGATCTCGACACCATTCAAGGGGTGCCAGCGAGGATGCTCACCACAACTGTTACCTCATAGCCTATCTAGTCCAAGAAAGCCGCCTACTTGGGTTGGCTACCACAATCGTGAACCCGGCCGGTTTACCGAAGTGGACCCAAGCGATGTGTGCGTGGTGCATAAGCCGGTCTCGGATGAGCCGTTCTCTCACTTAGCATCCAGGCCACAAGCCTACCAGAACTCCGAACTACTGCGACATCTGGACATCGAAAGGAATGAGTTAAAAAGTCGAGAGGGGTCAGTGAGCCCAATGTGTGGTTGTACTCTTCATCTTGGATCACCACACAAGAACTCGGACTTAGGGCGGTGTTCAACGAGACAACCCACCGTGTACTCCTACACAGCCTCTCATCGTTCACCTTGTATTAGGGTCGATTCACCAACACTTTTCTACCATCAACAACATGATCACTACCATCCCGACTCACATCACAGTAACAACATGGTATCATACTAAGCATGCAATAAGCGGTAACATTTGCAGGGGCCACATGATATCATTCAACTCCTACATTTGCTAGGATTATGGTTTGCTTACTACTGTGACAAAAGATAGGTCATGCAAAGGAATGGGTTCATCTATGCGGTAGAATCGTAACATGGTGATCATCCTATACAATGCATAAGCGAGACATGAGAGGGAAGTGGGATTTTATCGACATGATCAATGAGGTTTTGCTTGCCTTGCTGACGAGATTCGGGCTCTGGATCTTCAGCGAAGGGGGTGACCTCTTGCTCCGGTTCAACCTCTACTCGACAAGCAAGTACAAGTAGCAATCAATATGAATGCAATGCTCAAGCACATGATAGAATGTTTAATCTTGAAGTACAAGTTTGATGTGTGATGCAATTCCATTTAAGTGGAATATATTGCATTTTTAAAATGCAAATTCAAATCCACATTTGAATTCAACCTTAACCAAGTTATACATGATATAGTTTGGTCAATTTGAATTAACTTCAATGTGTATGATATGCCTCTGAAGTGTGGTTGATTTGCAACATAAATTCATGGTCCAAGTGGCAAAATCATTTGGTTTGAATTTGAAATAAATTCAAATAAAGCAAATGATATATGCTACTGGTCCCATTTTAAATTCAACTCAAACAGAGATGAAAGTTGCATATTTGGAAAGATAATTTTCTCCTGATCATTTTTCATATATTATTTGTCCAATTTGGAGTTAATATGAATTTTCTATGAATTTCCAAAGTTTGGGGTATTTTCTGGATTTTCTGGAATTCTTTTTAAACAATTTTGATTTATTGCGTCAGCAGGGGAGTTTGACCAGTCAAACTGACAAAGGGGTCCCACCTGTCATCCACAGTGGGGGTTAATCCCCTGATTAAAATTAACCCGAAGGGTTAATTAGTGGCTGGCCCCACCTGTCAGCCACAGGGTTAAGCTTAACAGGGTCATTAGGGGGCTAATGGTGGGCTCACCGTGAAGTCGCCGGAATCCTGCCGGAGACTCGCCGGAGTTGGGTTCTAGGGCACGGGGAGGGGCATGGAGGGCATGGACCTGCTCCTTGAGGTCGTCCGCATCGAGTGGTGGCATCAGGGGGCCACGGGGATCACCGGAGAGTCATCGGCGACGAGCGGCGGCGGAAGTCGGCACGGAACTCGTCGGGTTCTTCAATTCGTGCATGGATTTGGACACCGAGAGCATGGAAACGAAGATGGGGTGTGTGCGGAGCTAGTGGAGCCATCCAGGGGTCAAACGGGGGCTCTGGTGAATGACTTCGACGACGAGCGGCGGCGCTTGGTCTCGGACCTCGTCGGAATCACGATTCGGGCACGGATTCAAGCGGCAAGATGAGGGAAAAAGCGCGTCTACTCACCCTGGTTGCAGAGACGGACTCGAGGAAGCCGGAGGAGCTGTGGCTGCGGCGGAATCGACGACGAGCTCTTGCGGGTTCAGCGGCGGCTCGGTGAAGAGGACGACGTGCTCGGGGCTCCTGGCTTCGATTGCTTGCACACGACGATGAAGACGACGACGGCGCGCGTCCTGGACAAGGTGGCAGTGGCTTAGGAGGAAGGTGGCCACGGGTTTCCACGGCGGTGCGCTCCGGTGAGCTCTCGGACGTCGATGAACTCGCGAAGAGGAGAGGGGGAGGAGGTTTCCAGGGGGGAAATGGAGAGGATGAGCTCGGAGGGTTCTCCACGTCGCTAGAAGGCGGCCGGGGAGGCAGGTGGAGGGCTGCGGGGCGTCGCAGTGGCGTCGGTGGCGTCGGTGGCTTTCCACCGAGCACCTTGGGGGCGCGGGGAGGAAGACGACAGGGGAGGGTCTAGGTGGGCTGGGCCGTCCAGGGGAGTTGGGCCTCGCCTAAAGCGAGAGGTAAGCTTTTCTGATTTCTGTTTAATCTTTCCTTTCTGTTTTTCTGTAATTTGTTCTGTTTAGCTAAAATAAATAGCTAAACATTTTATTAAATGCTGAAAACTTTTATGTGGCCTCATAAAAATATAAACTAGCCACTCATAAACTTTCAACATTTTTAAAATTCAAATGATTTGAATTTTAATTCAAATAGGGTGATTTCTTTATTTCCAAGGTACTGTTTGAATATTTGAAAAATCTATGAGCATGGGGTGGGTCCCACATCACTTGATATGTGATCACACTCATTTATAAGACTTTTCAAAACTCTAACATGAATTTTTGGAAAATATTTTTATTTGGCCTTTTGAATTAATTCATCTGGGGGGTGTTCCTTCTCCCATTTGGATTTTGAAATTGATTTTCAAGGTTTCTTTTGAAACTTTTGCATGATGCAAAGGTACTAGCTAACCCTAGCACATACCTAACAGAGGGATCTGACAACTATGGCGTGCTAAAAAGGCCTTGCTAACGTAGGCACCCAAAGCCACTAATATGGCGCTAGTGATTAAAATTTTTAATAGCGTGCCATTGATACGTCCCAAACATTTTGACCTCATTCTTGCATGATTTGAATGGAACTAACCCACGCTGATGTTGTTTTCAGCAGAGTTGCATGTATGTCTGATTTTGTGCAAAAAAAAGGTGAAGATGAAGTATCTCGGAAAATTCCTAGAAAAATCCAAAAAATTCTGATGTTCTAGAAGACTCCTAGATTCGGAAGGACACCTGAAGGGGGGCATGTGACGCCCCCAAAATCAAGCCGTGTACAGTAAGTATACACGCAAGGTACACGATCGAGATCAGGGACTCACGGTAAGATATCACAACACAACTATACAAATAAAAATAATACAAACTATTCAAGCCAGGGGCCACGAAAGCTCGAATACAACAGCTCGAGAGCACAAAGTTAGCGGAAGCAATAGTATTTGAGTACAGACACAAGGTACACATGATCTTCCTTAAGAAGGCTAGCACAAAAACAACAACGATCGAAAAGGTGAGGCCTCCTGCCTGGGAACCTCCAAACTACTCATGGTCCTGGTCAAAAGGGGTCTCGACATAGTAGTAGGCGCCACCGGGGTACTTCTGCTCCTGGGCTCCAACGTCGACTGCAGCGGCCGATCAGGCAAAAAAGGGGGAAATAAAGCAAGGGTGAGTATATAGCATACCCGCGAGTCATACGTCCGCTACTAAGCATTTATGCATTTGTATCAAATGTTGGGATACGGGGAAGAAAACACAAAATTTTCATACCTACGGTACCCGAACCTAAGATCTATGCTATGGCGATGTAAAGTAACGGAGGGAATCGGTGTTCATACCTTTGAAGACCGAAAGAGGGAAACGTTCTTGCGAACGTGGTTGGCGTAGACTCGGAACTACGACCTCCCTGTCGTGTAGAAGACCACCACCGGCGAGGATGACTCCCGGTAAACCTCCAGCGACGAAGTAGCACCACAGGTGTAGTTCCTCGAAGAGATTATACACGTACGGTACAATCGATGTTCCTCCCGGGCCCCAAACCAGGCGAGCAGCGGAAGAAAGACGACTACGGATCCCGACTCCAGCAGAACAACGGCCTACCTTATGGTGGAGAACTCCAATCCAGGTGCAGACTCCAAACAAGGGGAGTCCACTTCCGGGAAGAAGAAGGAGGAAGAAGGAGATATTGATGTGTTGGAAAAAGGGGGGGCTACCCCTCCTTATATAGGCCAAGGGGGGGGGGGTGTGATCATCCTCCCCTCCCCCATGTGGGACTAAACTCCCAAGGGGAGGGAGTGCGCCGGCCAAGGGGGGGAGTGGGCCCCACCCTTGGCGCCAAGCCCAAGGGGGGAGACCCCCTCCTCCCTTAATGGGCCCCATGGGCCCATATAGCCTTTTTCCCATTTTTTTTAATTTATTTAATATGTTTTAAATATTTAATTCAGATAATTAAATTATAAAACATTATTAAAACAATTGAACTTTATTTTGAACTATTCAAAATCTCCGGAAACCATTCCGTCCTCCTCCGAAACTATTCCGGTGATTTCTCCTATTTCACCGATTGATCCCGTAACTATTCTATGCATCGATTTCCCTTAAGTGTAACACCCTAACGGTCCGGGAAACAACAGACATGATCGAGACTCTTCTCATTGACCAATGACTAGTCAGTTGGACCTGGTTACAATCCTTGACAGCCCCTGCGCTTCCATCGAATGAACTTTGATCGCTTTTGGAAACCGTTAACGATACGACGTAATCCCTTTGTGATGCGGTACTTTGTTTGTCCGAGATTTGATCGTCGGTATCCTACATACCGTGTTCACATCTCGTTCACAACAAACAACTTCTCTCGTGCATGATCATTGCATCTCTTGTGACCTAGTCACGTCCTTGCAAGGTGTTGATGCAATATCACCGAGTGGGCCCAGAGTACGTGTCCTGTCACGAGGAGTGACAAATCCTGCTCTGATATATTAACATACTCATCAACCATCTATTTCGGAATAACCAAAGTGCATCGTTATAGCCAGCATATTTCAGTCAGGCGGTGGGATACAAATCAAAGTCTCCTCATAGATGATAATTACGTATGATCATTACGGTCTAAGGACTAAGCCATACGTTACAAAGTCATAGCAACGCTGAACTATGTGACTCGATCACATTGCAATACTTTGGGTGGGTGTACGTCCATCACATCATTCCCCTTAACAATATGACCTCATTGTCAATGGACTTAAGTGTCGCCATGATCAGGAAAGCTTGTTCAATCAATTTCCCAATGATATAGTTTACCCGAGTTAAACTACAGACCATGTTTTATACTACACCTGTATTAGTATTTCCATGTAATACAGTTATAGAATAGTATAAAACGTATTATGAACAAAACAGATATGTGACAAATGTCTTTATTAATTTGTCTCTAGGGCACATATCCAACAGTCTCCCACTTGCACTAGAGTACAAATTACACTAGTTTACATCAGGTATGTATCTAACACCAATGGTCTCTCGGTGTTCTTCAAACTTGCCCTGTGGAAGAGGTTTAGTCATTGGTTCTGCTGCGTTCAGATCCGTATGTATCTTGTGAATCCTAGTGTGTCCATCCCTGACGTAGTCTCGCGTCACATGGAACTTTCGAAGGATGTGCTTGGCTGTAGAGTGAGTTCTTGGCTCCTTCGCGTTAGCAATGGCACCCGTGTTGTCGCAGAAGATTCCCACGGGGTCAGTGCAACTGGGAAAGACGCCAAGCTCGATCACGAACTTCTTCGGCCACAGTGCCTCGTTTGACGCTTCGCAAGCGGAAATATACTCCGACTCCATTGTAGATTGGGCGACGACTGACTGTTTTCCGCTCCTCCAGCTAATTGTGCCACGTTTCAACATGAAAACATATCCCGTCTGGGATTTCGAGTCATCTAGATCTTAGCCGAGGCTTGCGTCAACGTAACCCTTTACGGTGAGCTCCTCATCAACTCCTCCATAAACGATAAAGAGATCCTTGGTTCTTCTTAAGTACTTAAGGATGTTCTTTACTGCTGTCCAGTGAGCCATTCCCGGGTTACTCTGGTAGAGATTAGTCATACTAATGGCCAGCGCTAAATCCAGTCTAGTACATAACATAGCATACATGAGAGAACCTATGGCTGAGGCATAGGGCTTTGAGGACATCTCCTCCTTCTATTTTGTTGTGGTTGGGCATTGAGTCATGCTTAATTTGACACCTTTTATAACTGACAAGAGACCTCTCTTGGAGTCATCCATTTTGAACCTTTTCAATATCTTGTCAATATAAGTGTTCTGACTCAAGGCCAACCGTCGATTAGGTCTATCTCTATAGATCTTAATCCCTAATATGTACGCAGCTTCACCTAGGTCCTTCATGGAAAATTGACCATTAAGATATTCCTTCACTTCCTCTAAGAATTTCTTATCGTTCCCTATCAGTAATATGTCATCTACATATAACACAAGGAATGCTATAGAGCTCCCACTCAGTTTCTTATAGACGCAGAGCTCTTCGACGTTTTGGACAAATCCAAAAGCTTTAATGACCTCATCAAATCGAAGATTCCAGCTCCGAGATGCTTGCTTCAACCCATAGATGGACCGTTGAAGCTTGCACACCTTACCAGCGTTCCTTGGATCGACAAACCCCTCTGTTTGCATCATATACAACTCTTCCTCAATGTTGCCATTTAGGAATGCAGTTTTCACATCCATCTGCCATATCTCGTAATCATGATATGCAACTATTGCTAGTAGGATCCGAATAGACTTTATCATCGCTACAGGAGAGAACATCTCCTCGTAGTCAACTCCTTGAATTTGTCGGAAACCCTTCGCGACAAGTCGAGCTTTGTAGACAGATACGTTTGCGTCTGCTTCAGTCTTTTTCTTGAAAATCCATTTATTCTCGACGGCCTTGCGGTCCTCGGGAATATCCACCAAATTCCATACTTTGTTGGTGTACATGGAGTCTATTTCGGATTTCATGGCTTCAAGCCATTTCTCGGAATCGGGTCCCTCCATTGCTTCTTTGTAACTTGTAGGTTCATCCGACTCATCAGCCGAGATTGCACTCACAAGCTGTCCGTAAAAATCAGTAGGTTGACGGACTCTTGATGACCTACGGGGCATAAAAGTTTCCTCTTCATTCTCATCATGATCATCATTAATGTCATGATCGTTATGAATGTCGTTCTGGCCATTCTCTTCAGCTCCCATTGTGGAAGATGGTTCCAGAACAATTTCCGTAGCCGTTTCTTCCAATTGGAGTGATTGGTCAGTCACTTCATCGAGGTCTATTTTCCTCCCACTCAACTCTTTCGTGAGAAACTCCTTCTCAAGAAAGTGTCCCGTCTTGGCAACAAACGTTTTGCTGTCAGACTTGTTGTAGAAGGTGTATCCACAAGTTTCCTTGGGATAGCCCACTAAGATGCACTTATCCGCCTTGGACTCAAGTTTGTCAGGCTGTAGTTTCCTAACATAAGCCTCACAACCCCAAATCTTCAGGTGAGACAACTTAGGTTTTGTGCCATGCCATTATTCAAATGGTGTTGTCTTTACGGATTTGGATGGTGCCCTATTAAGGATATGAACGGCAGTTTCTAATGCACACCCCCCGAATGACACAGGCAAATCAGTATGAGACATCATCGATCGTATGCTATCCAATAAGGTTCGATTACGTCGCTCAGCCACACCGTTTCTCTGAGGTGTGCCTGCCGGCATAAGTTGTGGTACTATGCCACAAGACTTCAGATGATTGCCAAACTCGTGACTCAAATACTCGCCACCTCGATCTGATCGAAGGTGCTTGATTTTCTTTCCGAGTTGATTTTCGACCTCATTCTGAAATTCCTTGAACTTTTCAAAGGTTTCAGACTTGTGCTTCATCAAGTAAATATACCCATATCTACTCAAGTCATCAGTAAAGGTCACGAAGTAACGAAGACCATTGCGAGTGGGGACGTTCATGGGTCCACATACATCCGAGTGTATGATCCCCAATAAGACATCCGCATGCTCCATTATGCCATTGAATGGAGTCCTTGTCATTTTGCCCATGAGGCATTGTTCACATGTATCAAGGGATCCAAAATCTAATGACTCAAGAAGTCCATCCTTATGGAGCTTCTCCATGCGTTTTATACCAATATGACCAAGTCGGCAATGCCACATCTTCATGTGATCTTCTTCATTCTTCAATCTTTTGGCCTCAATATTGTTTATGTGACACACGTCACCATCGAGATCAAGTACGAATAAACCATGCAATTCCGGTGCGTGAACATAAAACATTTCATCCTTATAAATCGAACAACCAATTGTATCATACTTAAAAGAATAGCAGTCTCGCTTCAAGCAAGAGCCACTAACGATGTTCACACTCAACGCGGGTACATAGTAGAAATTATTCAGAACTAAAACCAATCCCGAAGGGAGACTAAGATGCTTCGTGCCGACCGCCATGACTTCAATCTGACAGCCATTCCCCACGCGCATCGTCACTTCATCCTTGAGCAAGCGTCTCCTATTCCTTAGTCCCTGAATGGAATTAGAAATATGAGCGACAGATCCTGTATCAAATATCCAGGATGTGTTCCCGGCTCTTGTCAAGAGAAGATCAACAATATGTATATCAAATATACCTTCGTCTCTCTTGGCGACCTTGCCAGCCTTCTTGTCCTTTAGGTACTTTGGGCAGTTGCGTTTCCAGTGACCTTCACCCTTGCAGTAGAAGCACTCCACTCCGGGTTTAGGCTTGGGTGCCTTGGGAGGAGCGGCAACTGACTTGCCATCCCTCTTGGGGCCACCTCTCTTGCCTTCTCCCGCCTGCTTGACTTCTTAAAGTCAGTGGTCTTGTTGAACATGAAGACGGCGTGCTCCTTCTTGATCTCAACCTCGGCGCTCTTCAGCATGGCGAACAACTCAGAAGGGGTTTTGGTCATCCCCTGCATGTTGTAGTTCAGCACAAATCCTTTATAGCTAGGGGGAAGCGACTGCAACACCCTATCAACAGCAAGTTCATCTGGAATCTGGCATTCCAGAGCATTCAAGCGCTGAACATAGCCAGACATTTTGACTACGTGCTCACTCACGCTGCCGTGCTCGTCCATCTTTGCTGAGAAGAAGGCTTCAGAAGCCTCGTACCGTTCAGCCCTGGCTTGAGGTGCGAAGACTGCCTTGAGGTCGGGATAATCTCATATGCACCCATCCTCTCAAAGCGTTTCTGCAGCTCAGCCTCCATGGAGTAGAGCATGCCACTCTGGACAAGGTTGTAATCATCAGTCCTGGAGAGATAGACATTCTTCTCGTCCTGACTGGCATCATCTGCTGGTGCGTCACCTAACGCGTCCTCTAGTACATATGCCATCTTGAGGGGAACGAGGAGAATCCTCAGGGTGCGGAACCAGTTGGTGAAGTTTGTCCCATCTGTTTTTAGCTTATCTTTCTCTAGGAATGATCCTAAGTTGAACAAGGGGCGAGGTGCTGCCATCTACAAGGTTGATTCACAAGGATACATATTTAGACTTTTGTTCATAATGTGGAGTTTCAATTTAATCTCAAAATTCTAGAAAGCTCCCACTTAGATAAAACACCTCTCAATTTAATTAAGTGATTACACAATCCCGGCTCCCATACCTCCCCCGATCGTCACGGCCATCCGTATGCGAACCAGGTAGGCCTCTAATCCAATCACATCAGGCATGTGACTCGTGCTCGACCTTTCGGTCTCCTGTGTTCCAGGCCCGCATCTACATACGTCAAGCCTGCCAATCGAACCTTGATGTTAGCTGTTCAACAAGGCCATATCTGCATATGCCAGGCTTGCCGAACCCAACCTCATGCGAACTCCGTTTAATATGTAGGACAACTCCGGTATGTACGGAGCATCAAGCCATATGGGAGAACCTTCCAGGTGGTGCCCACCAAAGGAGAAAACAATGTTGGTATTGTGAGAGATGGTCCTGTTTCGTGCTACCGTCGATATATCTAGCATACTAGCATAAAACAGGAAGTAAAACTGTAAATCATACAACCTATGATCCCCCTTCATGCAAAGCAAAGTTAAACGCCTTTCTACTTTAGCTTGTGCAAGTTTTACGTGGCTGCTAGGGGTTTCGAGAGAGAGAACCGTTTCTATCCTGCGAAAAACATGCCACGACACCGTCTCCCATCCGTCTGTATTACACCCCTATCGGGGCCCTCCGTTGCAAACATCTTCGCATCGCTAATGCAGAGAGACAGACACCCCCAGCCACTTTATATGGTACAAGCCATATGTCAAGCGTGGAACCAGTCTCGCGTAAACGCGTAAGGTCGGTCGGGGGCCGCTTCATCAAACATTGCCGCAACGCTAAATGAGTACACGTGGGAGGGTAACGAATGAAGATTCGATGCCCACGTCCTAGATGTGTTCTACCCGTACAATACATCTACGCATAGCTAGCTCATGATACCACTGTTGGGATACGGGGCAGAAAACACAATTTTTTCATACCTACGGTACCCGAACCCAAGATCTATGCTATGGCGATGTAAAGTAACGGAGGGAATCGGTGTTCATACCTTTGAAGACCGAAAGAGGGAAACGTTCTTGCGAACGTGGTTAGCGTAGACTCGGAACTACGACCTCCCTGTCGTGTAGAAGACCACCACCGGCGAGGATGACTCCCAGTAAACCTCCAGCGACGAAGTAGCACCACATGTGTAGTGCCTCGAAGAGATTATACACGTACGGTACAATCGATGTTCCTCCCGGGCCCCGAAACAGGCGAGCGGCGGAAGAAAGACGGCTACAGATCCCGACTCCGGTAGAATGACAGCCTGCCTTATGGTGGACAACTCCAATCCAGGTGCAGACTCCAAACAAGGGGAGTCCACTTCCGGGAAGGAGAAGGAGGAAGAAGGAGATATTGATGTGTTGGAAAAAGGGGGGGGCTACCCCTTCTATATAGGCCAAGGGGGGGGGTGTGATCCTCCTCCCCTCCCCCATGTGGGACTAAACTCCCAAGGTGGGGGGGAGTGCGCCGGCCAAGGGGGGAGTGGGCCCCACCCTTGGCGCCAAGCCCAAGGGGGAGACCCCCTCCTCCCTTAATGGGCCCCATGGGCCCATATAGCCTTTTTCCCATTTTTTAATTTATTTAATATGTTTTAAATATTTAATTCATATAATGAAATAATAAAACATTATTAAAACAATTAAACTTTATTTTGAACTATTCAAAATGTCCGGAAACCATTCCGTCCTCCTCCGGAATTATTCCGGTGATTTCTCCTATTTCACCGATTGATCTCGTAACTGTCCTATGCATCGATTGCCCTTAAGTGTAACACCCTAACAGTCCGGGAAACAGCAGACATGATCGAGACTCTTCTCATTGACCAATGACTAGTCAGTTGGACCTGGTTACAATCCTTGACAGCCCCTGCGCTTCCATCGAATGAACTTCGATCGCTTTTGGAAACCGTTAACGATACGACGTAATCCCTTTGTGCTGCGGTACTTTGTTTGTCCGAGGTTTTATCATCGGTATCCTACATACCGTGTTCACATCTCGTTCACAACAAACAACTTCTCTCGTCCATGATCATTGCATCTCTTGTGACCTAGTCACGTCCTTGCAAGGTGTTGATGCAATATCATCGAGTGGGCCCAGAGTACCTGTCCTGTCACAAGGACTGACAAATCCCGCTCTGATCTATTAACATACTCATCAACCATCTATTTCGGAATACCCAAAGTGCACCGTTATAGCCAGCATATTTCAGTCAGGCGGTGGGATACAAATCAAAGTCTCCTCATAGATGATAATTACGTATGATCATTACGGTCTAAGGACTAAGCCATACGTTACAAAGTCATAGCAATGCTGAACTATGTGACTCGATCACATTGCAATACTTTAGGTGGGTGTACGTCCATCACATCATTCCCCTTAACGATATGACCTCATTGTCAATGGACTTAAGTGTCGCCATGATCAGGAAAGCTTGATCAATCAATTGCCCAATGAGATAGTTTACCCGAGTTAAACTACGGACCATGTTTTATACTACACCTGTATTAGTATTTCCAAGTAATACAGTTATAGCACAGTATAAAACGTATTATGAACAAAACGGATATGTGACAAATATCTTTATTAATTTGTCTCTAGGGCACATATCCAACATCAAATGGAAAGGGGAGGATGTATATAGTGGACTGAAAGGTAGAAAGTCAGAATAAGGATGAGAAGCTAGGACTATCGAAGACTAGCATCTTCCAACGAGTCTTGCAGCACAAGAAGAGAATAGCCAACAGTTCATATAAAGCATAAAGTAACAATGCAGCAGAAGTTGCTGCAACATTGTATAATAGTAAGTTGTAATAATTAACAATAATAAACGCCTCCGAGTTCCCCTCCTCGACTTCTCGGCGAGGAAGAAAACCCGGAACCAACAATTTAATAGTAGTAGGTTGTAGTAGTAGGATCCGGCTTCAGCATAAAGCGTCCTGTTAAATTGGACAAGGGTATTCGAATAGATTAAACTCTCTGCATGGGTGCACTCTTATTCAACATGCACGCTCGAATCTCCAGGGTGGCATACACCTTGTTAGGGAATGCCCCACCGAGGCTATCCGACACATCGCAGCCCATCCTAGGCTCAGCAGAGAGGCCATCTACCGGACTATATCCTATGCGCTCAGGGGTCTAGGTCCCTCACCCTTCCACGCTCCTGCACGGTACGAGACTGGCCGGTGAAGAAAAAGTAAATCCAAATACACCGTCTACAGCAAAGAAGACAACACCGCTTCCCGATATTCAGCCCGTGGTACTGCTAATGTCCGAAGAGCTTTCGAACGAAACTATGACGCGGAGGGCCCACACCGTAATCCCACGTGTAGGTAGTGCGTACAGACCAACGGGCCTCTCAAGTCATCCACCTAACCATTTAGCATTTTAATATTATCTCGCAGACAACCATTATCGATGTCTGACTAACAACACAACGGACAACGAACAACAATAAGGACTACCAGTACGTCATGGCATGCCCTGTCGTCCCGTCAAAGCACGCGGTTACCAACAAGGTGAATCGTATCCTTACCTTGTCTCTTGTGTGCTCCTGGTAGAGTTCGACTTTTCGTGGTTTGGTAACTCTCGCGAGATACGAGCAGGGGCCAAGCACGCCAGTAACGTCGGTCGTACCCTCCCTGTCGTTCCCGACGCAATACCGCTCGCGGGCACCGTTGGGTCTCCCGACTTCTTACCTTAAGGACAACTGTTGCTCAGGTACCTAGAGCGGCTATACAGAGTCAGCAACGAGTGGAGTACAAGGATTACTCCTTGATAGCTCGCACTTGATGGTGGCTCGGTAGAGCCGAGCTAGGGGCCTTAGACGGTGTCTGCATGTACCGTACCTGTGCAGTTATATATAACGTATCGGCGTCACTCCCCTGAGTGATCATGACCCGCCATCTAATCCTAGTTGACTAACAAAGCGCAGGGCTCACTGCTGAATAATGCATAAGTAATAATAGGAAGCATAGGATAAAGGAAGGTACATCAAGGGGTGACAATGACATGCTTTGCAATTGAATAGGATTGTAATCGTAGCAGCATCAACAGTAACAATGCCTAGTGCAAGAAATGTACGGAAAGATAGGCGATATCTGGGGAAGAGAATGGCTCTGCTTGCCTGGAAGCTCGCGGTAGGGGTACGGTCGTCGACGACGTAGTCGATCTCAGGGGCATCGCCAGTGGTCGTCGGGACTACCGGACAATAAGAGAGGGGGAAGAAACAATAAATACACAACAATAATAGCGATACAAATACAAGACATGGCAAACGCAATGCTAACGGTGTTCTAACGTAGTACAATGTATTATGCTCAGAGCGGGAATTCATCCGGGGATGAAATACCGGCTTCTGGTGATTATCGACACACAGCCCGGAGGGGGGGATGCCGATGTTCGTTGTGTTAGAGGGGTGTGGATGGTATACGGATAGTGTATCCGTGATCGTTGATGCATTCCGAACAACTTTTATGTCAGACCATTTTCATCCGGAGAGTTTTACCGGTACCGGGTAATTACCGGACAGACAATCCGGAGGTGGAAAGTCTCGGGTTCGCTATGTTAGAGGGGTGCGGTGGGTATGCGGGTCACGTATTTGTATTCGTTATATTTTTCTGATCAATTTTCATGCATAAAGTTTTTCGATCCGAGTTACGGTTTAAAAGATATTAATTTCTGAAGTTTTAATCATTTAAAAAGGATTTATGGATTTATTTATTTCTTTTAATCAACATTATCCGGAATAGCAATTTGACTGGGCAAACCTGACCAGTGGGTCCCACTGGTCAACCTCACATCTATAATAAAACAAATTTATTTAATAAATCAGTAGGGTGCCCCACATGTCATACACACTTATTATTAAACAGAGTTTAATTTAATTAAATTGGGATTTGTCAGGGGTGGGACCCATCTGTCATCCTAACATATATGTATTAGCAGTTATTTAGTTAATGTAATGTCCTAGGTTCCACTGTCATAGAGAGGGGGTTCTAATTCAATTGTTTTTTTTATTTTGGGGGAGGGGGTTATCCCATTGGATGGGCCCCAGTGGTCTGTGGCGTTAGGCCACACCACACGCACGGCACGCCATGGCCATGCCATGGCCGTGGCCGGCGGTGAGCATATCCCGGCGAGGGAGGCGAGGCGGGGGTGCGGGCGCGGCAGAGGTGTGCGCGACGAGGGGGGTGCGTGGCCGGGGGAGGCCATGTGCAGGCAGGGACGCCGCCGGTTTGGGCTTCGGCCATGATGTGGCTCGGCCATGGCGACCACAGCAGGAGACAACACGGCGAGCGAGGCGAGCAGCGGGCCGGCCCAGTGGAGCGGCGCCGCAGCGGGCGCACGGATGCGAGGGAGCGCGCGGCCAGGGTGCAAGCGGGCGCGCGGGGCGCGGCCAGGACCAGGCGAGCGCACACCCTGGCCATGGCGGACCCGGTGGGCATGGAACGAGACGGCGACGAAACTAGCGAGGGACAGGGGGGATTCGAGGGGGGCTCACGGGGAGGCGTAGAGGAGGAAGTGTTCTTGGGGAGGCCGGGGAAGCAGCGAGGGCGGCGAATTGCAGAGGGATTCGCCGGCGGCCGTGCGGGAGGAGGAGCGTGATGGCGAACGTGCGGTCGTCCCGGCGTCGATCGAGTGCACATGGAGATGAGGACAAGCGCGGCGGAGCTCCCAGACAAGCTCCCGTGGCCTGGGGAGCGCGGTGGCGGCGGAGCTTAGGAAGAGGCGGCCATGTCAGCACCCGAGTGAGGACGGGATCGACGAGGGGGAGAGAACATGGGCCTAGGGTTTGGCCTGCCTTGCCACGGCCTCCTTCTTATCCACCCCGAGGCGTTGTGTAGTCGACGAGAGCGGCCGGGGGCATCGTAGCATCGAACGCCTCTGGCCATAGCCATGGCGACAGCAACCAGGTGGGAACAGTGCGAGGTGGGAGGAGATGGGGAGGTTGGTTGGGCCGGGTGGGCTTCGCCCAGGGCGTAACTTAGTTCTTTTCCTTTTTTTTTGATTTTTTTTCTCTGCATTTCTTTTTTGGTTACATTTTATTTGTCTAGCAAAGATATTTTTAAAATGTGAAACAGGTACCAAAATTAGTGATGAACTTTATAACAATGCCACAAAAAGTTTTGTGCCCATATAAAATTAATTGCATATTTGTTTTATTTAAAAGGGGGCAAATGCTACTGTTTTGCTATTGTTTTGATTTGTTTACAAAATTTAAACCTGGTAATAATTGGCCACTATTATTTTAATATGACCTAATGATTATTATGCATTTAATAAAAATGTTTGCAACATTTTTGGTTTCCCTTTTATTTCCACTTTGTTTTTTTATTTATTTTTTATTTCGAGATGAGTTTGAATTGGAACTAGATTTGATCAACGGGGATTATCCCTTGTTTAATCATGATGCCCTGGGCAGTTAACAAGGTGATTACTGTTGCATGATTACCGGGGTGTTACAAATCTCCACCACTACAAAGAATTCTCGTCCCGAGAATTAAAGGTAGTGTAAGGGGGTAAGGTTTCGTTTTCGTATTCTAACGATTCTTCTAGTGGTTCTTTTCCTTCTCGAAGGAGTTGGTCCTTCTTGTTGAAGTCTTCATTTCTCTGCATCAGTGCATCTCGATGAGTGGTCATCCTTCTTTCGGGGCTGCATCGTACCTACGGATAGGCTAGGAGAAAACACTTAAGGGGGGTCGGATCGGTACAAGGTTAATCATCCGAGATGGTCCAGGGGAATGGGGTACAAAGTATCTCACGAGTTAAACTCAGGGAGATACATCGAGAGAAACAAAATAAGGCATGAGAAGTTTTCAGGTGGATATGCAAGCATTCGACGGTGATAACGGAGGATGAAAAGGGGTGCAGAGCATTAGGCATAAGCACTGAGTCTGATATCAAGCTGGATATCACAAGGTAGAGGACTCGTGAGTTGCATACGAGGTCAAGCAAGAGGAATAACCTCGAGAACATAAAGGTACAAGAGAGTCTGGTTTCGATCATGTGGAACTATGGGTTATGGTCCCACATTGAATAAGAAGGGTGGTGACAAACCATGCGATCAAGTTGCAAGGTAAGTCAGAGAACAGCTTGTTAGCTATGTCGGCAACAACATCAGCGCCAAGGGCGAGGGACGAAGAGAACCATTTTCCTGCTCGTTAAGACGAGGCGGACCAATAGGCAAAGTTCTCGTCCATCGGTGGTCACCGAAAAGTCATCAACAATCGTAACAGGTTGTATGTACAAAGTAGTGCACCGAAGTGTTTACATAAGCAGTGAATTACCACTGCTCAGACAAGAAACATTACAAAAAAGATTAAACAGACCAATGGAAGGAAAAATGTGATGATACACAAGTATTAGGTGTATATCTTTCCCAAGGGAAAGCATAGCAAGATATACCTGACCAAGTTTGTATTGGCAGGGAGTCAAGGGAGGTTGTCGATGATAACACAACTCATCGAGGGGCAAGGATGGTATTTCTCATCATGAATTTAATAGACACATGGGAGAATTCAAAACGTTGATGATGACCATGACACATTATGTCGAGGGGTTTCAAGAAAATGCAATCGAGTATCCACATCACCAAGCAAAAGGGGTGGTGGAGCCAAAGGTAAGCGGTGGTCTCGGTTGACGACAACCCAGAACCATGAAATGGCTATGACAGGGATAGGCATTGTTTCATCACAATTCATAAGATGCAGTGCAAAGGCATGATATACTCGAGATACCAGGGGTAATACTCGAAGGTAGAATGGTGGATCATAGGTATAGAAGAATTTAAACCAAGGGGGTTAATTATCTTTACGAGAAGCTTTCATGATACGTTGTACATCGTATCCATGGGCATGAACACAAGTTCAAGGTCGACTCCCACTTCTTTAATGCATAGCCTCTCATTCACTTCTCGCTATCGATGAATTTGTGTTCAAAAGTTTATCTGGCATAACACCAGTAGAGTAAGACCCGTAGAAGTTCATGGGTTCACACAGATGGATGAAACATAGATACAACCCCTAGGGACAATTAATGAATCTATACGACAAACAGTAGGAACAAGTTATACAAGTATGAAAGTAGAAGGCTGATGACACGGATCAAATGATTCCGTTCGCCAAAGGCATTTCTTATCAGGGGGAAGCTCATCAATTATTTAGGATACAAGGGGACGGTAGGTAGTAATCCACCAAAAAGGTCAGGCGGCGTACCGAGAGTCTTGGGCGAGTATCGGTACTCAACCATAAGAAGAAAGAATGCCAAAGCATTGGAGATAGAAACATCGGAAAAATTCGATGCTTCAGTACCAGGAATTATGACTCCCATATCGGTGTACCAGACTCAGATACATCGATCAAACATGAATAAGTTGAAGAGAAGCTTGACGATTAATCAATTAAGGTTTGATTTACCGAGAACCAGCTCATGTCCGGAATGATGTTTGAGCCAGAAGAATGGATTCATAGGGATCCAATGATGATTGCGTGCACTAGCACACACGATGATTCAACAGATCGGAAAGGCAATGCCAAGGGAGGTCAATAAAGACTACAAGACAAACGGGATTAATCATAGTGCAAGCAGAGAATCTCAAAAGCAGTAGGCTGCCGAGGATTGTCGCGAGATCGAATAGTATTTCAAAGTATTTTGAGAATCACATGAACCACTTAGGATGGATAGATCCTCGATAAATGTGAGGAACTATTCGCATGATGAAAAGAAGCTGCTAGGCAGTAGGCTCAAAGGATTCACGAAACAACGAAAAGTATTTCGATGCATCTTGTGAACACAAGAGCAACTGGGATTGTATGGATGAACGGAAGGTGCATGCAGTTATCCATAAAATCTTATCAGTGGTAGGGCATAGCAAGGGCGATGGCCACACAGGGTCTCGGCAATTTATCGGAGATCATCTTCGGGATCTTCTGGTGAATCAGGTCATCATCTGTGATGAGGGCTCTCCGGGAGGAAGCAGTCACGACATCCTAGAGTTAGAGTTAGCAAAATCTTTAACCCGAAAGGAAGAGAGAGAGCAGAGTCCCAGAGTAAAGGTACGGAGTAAAAGATCCTAATACCATCCAATTTGCGTCGTGGGCCGATAAGCCACACGACACGGTTAGTAAAGTAGTTTTGCAAGGACTAGACTTGACTTCGACCAAGGAGTTGGAAGGGGGTGTCCTACAGGCATTCGGCTCTGATACCAACTTGTGACGCCCCCAAAATCGGACCGTGTACAGTAATCATACACGCAAGGTACACGATCGAGATTAGGGACTCACGGTGAGATATCACAACACAACTCTACAAATAAAATAATACAAGTTGTTTAATACAAGCTGTTTAATACAAGCCAGGGGCCACGAGGGCTCGAATACAACAGCTCGAAAGCAAAAAAGTTAGCAAAAAAAATAGTATCTGAGTACAGACACAAGAATACAAGGTTTCCTTAAGAAGGCTAGCACAAATAACAACATATCGAAAAGGCGAGGCCTCCTGCCTGGGAACCTCCAAACTACTCCTGGTCAACGGGGAAACTCGACGTCGTAGAAGGCATCGGGGATCTCCTGCTCCTGGGCTCCAACATCGACTGCAGGGGCCGATCAGGCAAAACAAAAAGGGGAAAAAGCAAGGGTGAGTATCTAGCATACCCGCAAGTCTTACGTCCGCTACTAAGCATTTATGCATTTGTATCAAAAGGAAAGGGGAGGCTGTATATAGTGGACTGCAAGATAGAAATCAGAATAAGGATAAGAAGCTAGGCCTATCGAAGACTAGCATCTTCTGACGTGCCTTGCAGCATGAGAAGAGAATCAACCAACAGTTCAATAACATGAATGTAATAACAATGGAGCAGAAGTTGTTGCAGCATTGTATAATAGTAAATTGTAATAATTAATAATAATAATGCCTCTGAGTTCCCTTCCTCGACTCCCTGCGAGGAAGAAGACCCGGAACCATACAGTTTAATAGTAGTAGTTCGTAGTGGTAAGATCCAGCTTCAGCATAAAGCGTCCTGTTACCGTGGACACGGCTATTCGAATAGATTAATCTTCCCTGCAGGGGTGCACTGGCGTGACTCTACGACGCTCGGATCTCCAGGGTGGCATACACCTTGTTAGGGAACACCCCACCAAAGCTATCCGACACAAAGTAGCCCATCCTTCGGCCATCAACAGAGAGGTCATCCGCCGGACTATATCCTATGTACGCCGGGCTTTAGACCCTAACCCGAACGTACTCCTGCATGGTGCGTGAATGGCCGGTGAAGAAAAATCAAAGCTAATACAAATACACCGCTCGAGCAAGAGAAGACAACACCACTTCCCGGCAATCAGCCCGTGATACTGCTGACGTCTGAAGACCCTCGAACGAGACTGCGATGCAGGGGAGCCCACACCGCTCGAGCATTTTAATTAACCTGCGTGACAACCGTTATCGTTGCCTTGACTTAACTGACCCGCGGACAACGACAACAGTCAGGACCACCAGTACATCGGTGCCTGCCCTGTCGTCCCACCAAGTCTCTGTGGTTACCAACAAGGTGAACCGTCTCCTTACCTTGTCTCGCGTGTGCTCTTGGTAGAGCTCGACTTTTCGTGGTTTGGTAACTCTCGCGAGATACGAGCAGGGGCCAAGCACGCCAGTAAGGTCGGTCGTACCCTCCCTGTCTTTCCCGATGCAATACCGCTCGCGGGCACCATAGGGTTGCCCGACTTCATACCTTAAGGACAACCGTTGCTCAGGTACCTAGAGCGGCTATACAGAGTCAGCAACGAGTGGAGTACAAGGATTACTCCTTGATAGCTTGCACTTGATGGTGGCTCGGCAGAGCCGAGCTAGGGGCCTTAGACGGTGTCTGCATGTACCGTACCTATGCAGTTATATATCGTATCCGCGTCACTCCCCTGGGTGATCACGGCCCGCTATCTAACCCTAGTTGACTAACAAAGCGCAGGGCTCAGTGATGAATAATGCATAAGTAATAACAGGCAGCATAGGATAAAGGAAGGTACATCAAGGGGCGAAAATAACAGGCTATGCAATTGAATAGGATTGTAATCGTAGCAGCATCAGCAGTAACAATGCCTAGTGCAAGAAATGTACGGAAAGATAGGCGATATCTGGGGAAGAGAATGGCTCTACTTGCCTGGAAGCTCGCGGTAGGGGTACGGTCGTTGACGACGTAGTCGATCTAAGGGGCATCGGCCGTGGTCGTCGGGACTACCGGACAATAAGAGAGGGGGAAGAAACAATAAATACACAACAATAATAGCGATACAAATACAAGACATGGCAAACGCAATGCTAACGGTGTTCTAACGCAGTAAAATGTATTATGCTCGGAGCGGGAATTCATCCGGGGATGAAATACCGGCTCCGGGTGATTATCGACAAACGGCCCAGAGGGGGGAGAATGCCGATGTTTGTTGTGTTAGAGGGGTGTGGATGGTATATGGATAGTGTATCCGTGATCGTTGATGCATTCCGAATAACTTTTATGTTCAGAACATTTTCATCCGGAGAGTTTTACCGGTACCGGGTAATTACCGGACAGACGATCCGGAGGGGGAAAGTCTCGGGTTCGGTATGTTAGATGGGTGCGGTGGGTATGCGGGTCACGTATTTGTATTCGTTATATTTTTCTGATCAATTTTCATGTATAAAGTTTTTCGATCCCATTTACGGTTTAAAAGATATTAATTTCTGAAGTTTTAATCATTTAAAAAGGATTTATGGATTTATTTATTTCTTTTAATCAACATTATCCAGAATAGAAATTTGACTGGTCAAACCTGACCAGTGGGTCCCACTAGTCAGCCTCACATCTATAATAAAACAATTTTATTTAATAAATCAGTAGGGTGGCCCACATGTCATACACACTTATTATTAAACAGAGTTTAATTTAATTAAATTGGGATTTGTGAGGGGTGGGCTGTCATCCTAACATATTTGTATTAGCAGTTATTTAGTTAAGGTAATGGCCTAGGGCCCACTTTCATAGAGAGGGGGTTCTAATTCAATAGTTTTTTTATTTGGGGGTGGGGATTATCCCACTGGATGGTCCCCGGTGGTCAGTGGCGCTAGGCCACACCACACGCACGGCAAGCCATTGCCATGCCATGGCCGTGGCCGGCGGTGAACACATCCCGGCGAGGGAGGCGAGGCGGGGGTGCGGGCGCGGCAGAGGTGTGCGCGACAAGGGGGGTGCGTGGCCGGGGGAGGCCATGTGCAGGCAGGGACGCCGCCGGTTTGGGCTTCGGCCATGATGTGGCTCGGCCATGGCGACCACAACAGGAGACAACAAGGCGAGCGAGGCGAGGAGCGGGCCGGCCCAGTGGAGCGGCGCCGTAGCGGGCGCGCGGATGCGAGGGAGCGCGCGGCCAGGGTGCAAGTGGGCACGCGGGGCGCGGCCAGGTGCAAGCGAGCGCACGCCCTGGCCATGCGGACCCGGCGGACATGGAACAAGACGGCGACCAAACTAGCGAGGGAGAGGGGGATTCGAGGGGGGGCTCACGGCGAGGCGTAGAGGATGCATTGTTCTTGGTGAGGCCCGGGAAGCAACGAGGGCGGCGAATTGCAGCGGGATTCGCCGGCGGCCGTGCGGGAGGATGTGCGCGATGGAGAGCGTGCGGTCGTCCCGGCGTCGATCGAGTGCACATGGAGATGAGGACGAGCGCGACAGAGCTCCTAGACAAGCTCCCGTGGCCCGGGGAGCGCGGTGGCCGCGACGCTTAGGAAGAGGCGGTCATGGCAGCACCCGGGTGAGGAGGGGATCGACGAGGGGGAGAGAACATGGGGCTAGGGTTTGGCCTGCCTTTCCACGGCCTCCTTCTTATCCACCCCGAGGCGTTGTGTAGTTGACGAGAGGGGCCGGGGGCATCGTGGCATCGAACGCCTCTGGCCATAGCCATGGCGACAGCACCCAGGAGGGAACAGTGCGAGGTGGGAGGAGATGGGGAGGTTGGTTGGGCCGTGTGGGCTTCGCCCAGTGCGTAACTTAGTTCTTTTCCTTTTTTTTATTTTTTTCTCTGCATTTATTTTCTGGTTACATTTTATTTGGCTAGCAAAGATTTTTGTAAAATGTGAAACAGGTACCAAAATTAGTGATGCACTTTATATCAATGCCACAAAAAGTTTTGTGCCCATATAAAATTAATTGCATATTTGTTTTATTTAAAAGGGGGCAAATGCTACTATTTTGCTATTGTTTTGATTTTCTACAAAATTTAAACATGGTAATAATTGCCCACTATTATTTTAATATGACCTAATGATTATTATGCATTTAATAAAAATGTTTGCAACATTTTTGGTTTCCCTTTTATTTCCACTTTGTTTTTTTTTTATTTTTTTTATTTCGAGATGAGTTTGAATTGGAACTAGATTTGATCAACGGGGATTATACCTTGTTTAATCATGATGCCCTGGAAGTTAACAAGGTGATTATTGTTGCATGATTACCGGGGTGTTACACATGGGGTCCTCATCAACTGGCAGTGCTGCATCCGCAAAATTAGCCGTGAGAATACACACTGGTGCAGTCCAGGAAACTACTGAACCTCCCCAAGAAGCAAATTCTCTGAAGACGACATCCCACGTCACAAGGGCATTCTAAGGGAAAGAGGCGCGAACCAGAGAACGAACCATTCTTCTATCAGTGTGCTCCCATGACAGAAATTGTCCAAACGTAGCAACCATCTCAGATAAATGCTTCGTATTGCGATAATCAAGTGGTACACCAATGAACATCAACCAACCCGTGTGATGCCCATGAATAGCTCTGAAGCCCTCACTTTGGTTGTGGGGAATAATACGAACAAAGATCTCATTGCCTTGCTCAGCCAAATCCAAAGAAAAAGGCGCATGCTGAATGAAGGACGCCCGCACAATTGGATTCTGCATCTCAAATAAGCCTACCCCATGAAACCAAGTTTGAGCAGATTGAACCATCACCTGAAGATCTTGAATCAGGAACTGAAGCACTTGTTCGCGTCGGATTGCCAATAGATGAGCTGGTGGAGCAGGCTCAACAATGGCGACCATGTATTGCTCATGCATCATGGGCGGCGGCTCCGATGCCGAGTAGAAAGCCCGAGGGAAACGCTCGGGGCCTCCGTCGATAATGTCCATACCATCCGGGAGGAAACGCCGTGGATCAAGCTCGAAGTTCGCCATTGGTGGAGCTGGAGGCGATTGCCGCTCGTCGATGGAATCCGGGGGCGGCGAGTGGGGATTGCTCAAGGCAGGGGAAGCCGGAAAGTTGGGGTTTTCACTACTGGAATTCACCAGTTTGCCATGAGTCAACCTCTTTGCCGTCTGTTTTTCATCGGGGCGGACGGCAAAGAGATAGTTTGCCGTATGTTGCCCTAACTACAGACGGCAAACAAATCACTCACGGCAAACAACTTGTTTGCCGTCCGTCCGCACGAAGGCAGACGGCAAAGGTTCCTTTGCCGTCTATAGACAGACGGCAAAGCTTAATGTGGGCCCGCCTAGCCCCTGAGACGAGTGAGGGTTAATGGCCAGGCGTTATGCCGTCTGCCAGAAGACGGCAAAACGGCTTTTCCGTCTGCTGGTAGACGGCATAACGCCTGGCCGTTAACCCAGCGTCGTCTCTCCTATCTCTCCACTCTGTCCACTACTCTCTCCCGTGCTTCTCTCGCCCCCACGTACGCCGCCGCCGCCGCGCCCTCACCGTCGCCGTCGCCGCGCCTTCTCCCTCGCCGTCGCCGGATCCCACCCGCCCCGGCCCGCCCCGCCCCCACCCGCCTCGGCCCGCCCTCGCCCCACCCTCCTTGGCCCTCCCCTCCCTCGGCCCGCCCCTCCCTCGCCCCACGGCCGTCGTCCCCGGCTCCGGCGCCGCTGCCCTCCTGCACCACCCGCCGTCAAGCCGCCGCCCACCTCCTCCACATCCACCCCACTCCGGCCGGTGAGCCCCCTCTTCTCCCTCTTTTTTTTGGTTTTTTTGTTTTCTCTGTTATATATAGTATATTATTGTTATGCATTGTTAGATTTTTTAGTATTAGACTTGTTCACATTATAGTTTATTGTTAGATTTGTTAGTGTTAGTATTAGTATTAGTGTTAGTCATATTTTAGATTAGTAAATTTAGTTAGGTTCGTATTGTTGTTGTTTTTAATTGATACTGTTTTTAATATAAGTTAGTTAGTTTTTAATTGGTACAGTTTTTAATAGATTTTAGATTAGTAAATTTGGGGAGAACTTGGGGAGGACAAGATATGAACTTGGGGAGAACTCAAATCGGCGGATGAGGACAAAGCGGTGGCGGGAGTCTCGAAACCCTTGGATGGGAATTTGGGGACCCAGATGGAAGTCTCATTCAATGGCCCATGGCAGTCCTTTTTAATTTGTCCAGATCGGAAGCAACGCCTACACCTAATCCTGTTTGTGCACACTTCCGTTTTGTGCCCCATGCTAATGCAATGTTGACAGTTCCAAAAACTAGCAGCCATATGTTCGATATAATCATCAAAACTTTGCAAGTTACGTACAATTTCCTTAGGAGACGGGATTTTACATGGGGACGTGCTCTTATCAGAGTCATAATCCACCAAACCACGCGTGACAACAGGTGAGTGATACGTCCAAAACGTATCTATAATTTCTTCTTGCTCCATGCATGTTTTGTGTGATATTGCTATGATCTAGATACATTTTCATACACTTTTGATCATATTTGGACTACCCTATTAACTCAGTGCACCCCAGTGCCAGTTCCTGTTTTCTGCTGTTTTTCTATTTCAGTTTTCCCCCATATAAAAAGTGCCAGAAAAATTCAGATAAAAAATCAGCGTGAAGGAAGCTTCGCGAAGAGCCTGAGAGGGTACAGAGGGGAGCTAGGGGGGCCCAGGCGGCCAACCGGCGCGGCCCCACCCCTGGCCGCGCCATGGGGCGCCTGGGGCCCTTGGTCCACCTCTGGCTGCCCCCCTTCACCTATTTATTCTCCGTCACGGGGAAACTCCAGAAGAAGAACCCTATTTCACAAACTCACCTCTGTTCCGCCGCCGCCGCGCTTCCGAGATCGGGAGCACCAGAAGACCTCTTCCCGGCACCCTTCCGGAGGGAGGATTGACCTCCGGGAGTCTCCTCTCCACCATGGATGCTCCCCGGATGTCTCGTGAGTAGTTTTCCTTGGACCATGGGTCCGTGATCAGTAGCTATGTGATGTTCTCCTCCCCTCTTTGGTCTTCATTGTTTAGACCTCGTGAGCTTCCCTACATGATCGAGGCACTTTTGTAATATTTCCGCTATTGCTATGCTGAGTTTGTTGGGATCTGATGGATTATGAGATTGTGTTCAGATTGTGATAGAGTAATATATTTGGTTTTTATCTCTTATATTGTTGTTCCTAAGTAATTCTTGCATGTTCTCCGTTGCTGTTTATTGCTTTGGCCAAGTATTAGGTAGTGACTCCAAGACGGAACGTTGTGATAGATTGTGGGTTCATGCCCCCCGATGACACGCTTGAGTGACAGAAACATGAGTCTAGGGGATGTGTTGTTGCCACAAGGGGGAAAAAACGGTGCTTGTAACCGTGGTTACAAGGATTGTTTACTTTACGCAGAGTTCTTTTTAATGTAGTTGTCTGTTGCTTTGGGTTTACACTTTGGGTGGGGCTCGCAACTTAATACCAGCGAGATGTTCTGGATAGATATCTCAAGGTGGATGATTAGTAGTAGATGCAGTTGGATTACGGTCTACTTATTTTGGCGTACTGCCCGTGCTTTTGAGCCTCTTCCTTTCTTTTGTAGCATAGTTAGCATTGCGTTGCGTTTATAATCCTGTCAATTGCCCTTCTGTAATTTGTTTACCTCGCATAGCAGTTTTATCCTCTTTTGGGAGAGAGACATCACTAGTGAACATCACGTATCCCGGTCCATAGCCTTATTACTGTTTCCACGCTATATTTACTTTACTGCTTTTACTTGCTATCATTATCCCTTGCGTTTTATCCTTTGTAAACAACAAGACCGGAGAGATTGACAACCTCTCTGAACTTCGTTGGGAACAAAGTTATCTGTGTCTGTGTGCAGGTCCACGTCAGTTGCGCCGCTGACACCTACTTATCATCTCCGGAGTCCTACTGGAGACAAACCTTGGTATCTTCACCGAGGGAAACTTGCTGCTGCGCTACATCCCCACCTTCCACTTGGGGTAACCAACGAAGGGAAAGAAGCCATCAAGCGAATTTCTGGCGCCGTTGCCGGGGACTCCGAGTACTAAGATAGGGGAGTTGCACACTACCCTTTACCTTTGTTTTTTAGTCTTGTTAGTTTATCTTTCAGTTTTTATCTTTGTGTCCTTTATCAAAAATCAAAAAAAAAAATATATATAGTATGTCTAGTTCCTTACTTGCCAATCAATGTCTAACTTCTTTGAAACTAGATCTTATTGGCATGGAGGATTCACCGAGGATCAACAAGAATATTACAAGGAATACCGCTTGTCTCAAAAAGGGATACACTTATGGAGACTCATACATCAATCGTATGAGTATGCTAAAAACTTGTGCTCAATATATAATATATCTTTCTGCAGGGATGAATCTTGTTGCTTTATGAGGCACAAACACCTTGCTTTCCAATGTGAGTACAATGAGGATGAAACCTTAGCTTCTTATGCTAAGGTAAATTATGATTTTTATGATGCAGAACAAATAGAAGAATTTGTTGCTTTTAAGGGTGCCTATGAAATTACTTCTTTTCTTGAAAATATTGATGACGCCCCTTACAAATCTGAGAGTCTTACTATACTTAACTATTTTTCGGAAAATTATGATGCAAATTATTATATTACTAATCATCTTGAGAGAATCTCTCCTCCAAAGGAAGAGACTAATGTTTTGCAGGACTCTATGGAAGAAGAAATTACTGAACCTGAAAGCTCGTTGGATGAAAAAGAGGAGGAGAGTGACGAACAAGAGGAGGAAGAATGTATCCATCCATGTCTACCTTGTAATGAGAGTAACTCTTTGACTCTTACCTTATATGAGTGTTATGATCATATGGATTCTTTTGAAATATCCCTTTTTGATGAAGTTGACGCCTTCTATGCTTATGGCCGTGATGCCACTATGGATGATGCTTACGGAGATGAACTTTCTATAGTTCCTCATGTTAAGCATGAAATTGTTTCTATTGCACCCACACTTGATTGTCCTATTATCCTTTTGAAATATCCAATTCATATTCCGGAGAACTATGCTCTTATCAAGGCTCAACGTGATGGGTTGCATCTATCTTATCATCCTAAAAACCGTGTTGAAAAAAATACACGTGTGCTTGTAGGTCATGAACAACATGATTTATGTGATAGTTATATTCTTGATGTTGTTCATGATGCTACTGAAAATTACTTTGAGAGAGGAAAGTTTGGTTGTAGAAACTTCCATGTTACAAAAACACCTCTCTTCATGTTGAAAGTTTTGAAGTTGTTCTTGTTCTACCTTCCTATGCATGTCACTTTGTGCTTTTTTGATTTATTTTCTTACAAGATGCCTATGCATAGGAAGTGGGTTAGGCTTAAATGTGTTTCACATTTGCTTCTTGATGCTCTCTTTTGCTTCAAAATTCTTATTCTTGTGAGAGCATCTTCTATAATCTTTAAGCCTAGCTAATGGCTTTAAAGAAGTGCTTTCGGGAGGCAGCCCGCAACGAATTTAGGTTTTTATTTTTGCTTTTTTTCTTTTCTTAGTGTTCTTGATGATTTTTACTACTGTAGCAACATCAATGTATCTTTATTTTTCAGCTTTGTGCCAAGTTATAGCCTCTTACGGCAAGGGAAGTAAAAGTTGTGACATGCTGTCCAAAAAACAGATTCTGTCCTCGTGACCAGAAAAATTCCAGAAAAATCCCAGTTCATATTTTTGAGCTGAAATGTTTACACAGTATTCTATATACAATTACGAAACTTCCGTATGTTCTGAGTTTTTTCATTGGAGTTGCAGAAGTGCCCCTAAAATATTCTTTACTATCTGCTGTTCTGTTTTTCACAGATTCTGCCACGTTTTGTCTCTCCTAACTTTTGCAAACCTTAAGCTTGCTTTTTCTTTGCAAAAACTTTTTGGCACTCTTGAGAAACAGTAGATCCTCAATAATATCTTTATGTCCAGTGGAGAAAAATTATTTTATTAAGGTTACTAACCTCTCTAATCAGCTTATGATGAGTTATGTATGAAGGGAGTTTTCAAGTGTGCGATAGAAGATGATGAAAGAAGATCTAGGAGTGTCAAGCGCTAAACTTGGGGATGCCCCCATGCATCCCCAATAAATATTCAAGGAGACTCAAGCGTATAAGCTTGGGTATGCCCCCGTGCATCCCCTTCTCCATCAACAATCATCATTTCGTCCTTCGTCTCACTATATTTTTATCACTTCATGCGTTATGTGCTATGATTGGAGCGTCTCGCTCCTAGGTTTTATTTTTAGTTTTCTTTAGCTTTGCTTGCTGTTCATAACAAGTTTGATCCCCTCTTACTTTGTGTGGGACCGAAACACGCTCCACTTTCAAAATCTAGAACACATCATAGGATTTTTCCTGCTTATCTTTTTGCTGTTGTGTGTTCTTTATCTTTTCATACCTTCTGCCATGTTTAGTTTTAGTATTAGTTTGTCTTTAGCAAGAGCCTTGGCTTTTGTTTACTTTGTTTCTGGAACTCTTTTTAGTTTTCATGTTTATTTTTTTAAAGAGAGTTGGTTGTTGCACTGAGTTGTGTCTTGTTTTGAGAAGTAGGTAATTGAGGTTGCTATTTAATTCTAGTAGTAGCTTGCAATAGTTTTGAGGTATTGATGTGAGTAATGTTTGAACTTTTGGTGTTAAGAGCTCTAGCCTATTAGTGATAGGGGTCGTATTTTGGGCAATCCGTGTGTATTTTCAAAACCTACAAAACTAGTTGAGAATTCTAGCTACTAGATGGATCACTACTCTTCTGAGGAGTCGAATATCAGAGAACACTCACGTACCATGAGTCGAGGATGCGCAAGGATAACCAAACCCCCATACACTCCTCCTCGGGGTACTTGTCTCTTTGTGAATCTCCTTATTAGATTGAGAGTTACCGATAATAAGTGCATGAGTTCTTCGGACTAATGTAAGTATTGAAAGTTGACACTTCCACCTTCCAATATTTTGCTAGCCTCTCCCGTGCCGTGCATTACCTTCTTCTCACTCCGAGAGTTGGTGTCCACCTTCGCCGGTACATCCAAACCCTTGGCATGATACGCTCTGTCATCATAAACCTCCTTATATCTTTCCTCAAAACAGCCACCATACCTACCTATCAAGGCATTTCCATAGCCTTTCCGAGTTACATTTCCATGCAACATCCACCTCTTCATGACTTGATCTTCATGTCATACATGTTCCTGCTACACTGGCAGGGACATACATTGCATACATCATGATAGTTACATTTTCTTTATGATTTTGAGTACCTTGTAAAGTGTGAAAGATCTCCTTTTCCTTCTTGTAAAATAGAGTATTGCCCTTAAGTGAGGAAAAGATCCCAAAGTGGACACATTAAAAGATCCCAAAGAGGACAAATCAGAGTTAAATAGAAAGAGCCATTGAGGCCACAAAAGAATACAAAAAAATGGAAAAAAGAGAAAAAGAAATAAAAAGAGTGAAAGGGGCAACACTACTATCCTTTTGAGAGATCCACACTAGTACTCCCTTTATATCCTTGTACTCCATAGAGATGATCTTTATGCATATAGCTATGTGGGGAACTTCACACTATAGCACCCCCACTAGTTCCATTGGAGAGCTTCTTAGCTCGTTTGTGCATCCATTGCATGGCAATCCCTACTCCTCACATCATATCTATCATTTGGCATCTCTTGCCCATGATTGTCCTCATTGATGTGAGCCTTTCTCATCCTTTTTGTCTTCCTCCTCCACCATATTTCTCTCTTTGCCATCCTAAGTGTCAACTCTCGTGCTTACGCTCATCCATGGCATGAGTGCTCAAAATATCGAAAAGGAGTGGATCAAATTGACTTGTACCTGGCTAGTGGTCTGGGGACGAGTCAAGATAAGATTCCAAAGAAGACCAAGTGTGAAACTTTAGTACATTGAGTTCTCAACACAAAAATACTTTTTTCTCATATTCCCTATCCCTCTTCTTGCACGCAAACACCATTTGGAGACATTCGAGTCACGGACAGCGAGAGCTCTTGCACCTAATGTTCTTTTGTTACTTGTTTCAATGCTAATATAGACTCTTGCTTGTTATGACTTGAATTGAATCTCTAACCTTGATTGCTTTACTTTTCAAAGTTCTTATATGGTTGCTAGCATGTCACCACAGAAATTATGCTGTTATCATTTACCTACTCGAGGACGAGAAGGAATTAAGCTTGGGGATGTTGATACGTCCAAAACATATCTATAATTTCTGCTTGCTCCATGCATGTTTTGTGTGATATTGCTATGATCTAGATACATTTTCATACACTTTAGATCATATTTGGACTAACCTATTAACTCAGTGCACCCCAGTGCCAGTTCCTGTTTTCTGCTGTTTTTCTATTTCAGTTTTCCCCCATATAAAAAGTGCCAGAAAAATTCGGGAAAATTCAGATAAAAAATCAGCAGGAAGGAAGCTTCGCGAAGATCCCAAGAGGGGCCAGAGGGGAGCCAGGGGGCCCCAGGCGGCCACCCGGCGCGGCCCCACCCCTGGCCGCGCTAGGGGGCGCCTGGGGCCCCTGGTCCACCTCTGGCTGCCCCCCTTCGCCTATTTATTCTCCGTCACGGGGAAACTCCAGAAGAAGAACCCTATTTTGCAAACTCGCCTCTGTTCCGCTGCCGCCGCGCTTCCGAGATCGGGAGCAACAGAAGACCTCTTCCCGGCACCCTGCCGGAGGGAGGATTGACGTCCGGGAGTCTCCTCTCCACCATGGATGCTCCCCGGATGTCTCGTGAGTAATTTTCCTTGGACCATGGGCCCGTGATCAGTAGGTATGTGATGTTCTCCTCCCCTCTTTCATCTTCATTGTTTAGACCTCGTGAGCTGCCCTACATGATCGAGGAACTTTTGTAATATTTCTGCTATTGCTATGCTAAGTTTGTTGGGATCTGATGGATTATGAGATTATGTTGAGATTGTGATAGAGTAATATATTTGGTTTTTATCTCTTATATTGTTGTTCCTAAGTAATTCTTGCATGTTCTCCGTTGCTGTTTATTGCTTTGGCCAAGTAGTAGGTAGTGACTCCAAGAGGGAACGTTGTGCTAGATTGTGGGTTCATGCCCCCCGATGACACGCTTGAGTGACAGAAACATGAGTCTAGGGGATGGGCTGTTGCCACAAGGGGGAAAATAACGGCGCTTGTAACCGTGGTTACAAGGATTGTTTACTTTACGCAGAGTTCTTTTTAATGCAGTTGTCTGTTGCTTTGGGTTTACACTTTGGGTGGGGCTCGCAACTTAATACCAGCGAGATGTTCTGGATAGATATCTCAAGGTGGATGATTAGTAGTAGATGCAGTTGGATTACGGTCTACTTATTTTGGCGTACTGCCCGTGCTTTTGAGCCTCTTCCTTTCTTTTGTAGCATATTTAGCATTGCGGTGCGTTTATAATCCTGTCAATTTCCCTTCTGTAATTTGTTTACCTCGCATAGCAGTTTTATCGTCTTTTGGGAGAGAGACATCACTAGTGAACATCACGTATCCCGGTCCATATCCTTATTACTGTTTCCATGCTATATTTACTTTACTGCTTTTACTTGCTATCATCATCCCTTGCGTTTTATCCTTTGTAAACAACAAGACCAGAGAGATTGACAACCTCTCTGAACTTCCTTGGGAACAAAGTTATCTGTGTCTGTGTGCAGGTCGACGTCAGTTGCGCCGCTGACACCTACTTATCATATCCGGAGTCCTACTGGAGACAAACCTTGGTATCTTCACCGAGGGAAACTTGCTGCTGCGCTACATCTCCACCTTCCACTTGGGGTAACCAACGAAGGGCGAGAAGCCATCAGTGAGCTCGGGCCAAAACATCTTGTCGGCCCATAGGAGAGGTGATAACCGAATGATCATCAGATACAACTACCGGATCAATAGAAACAGTAGGCAAGGTAATGACGGCTGCATTGTTCTCCTTAATGGTAGGCGAGATAATGGAACCACCCAAGAAATCCGGGCTGTCCAAAACCGATCTCGTAGGAATAGGGGAAGGTGGCATGCTACCAAAAGAGATCATGGCCGGAGCCGCCGGCGGTGAGGGCTGCAGCTCAGGAGATGGCGACGGTCGTATAGACGTATTCACGTGGAGATGTGAAAGTTCATGTCAGGTGAAAGAGTAGCCCCCTTCAAGCACTGTTTGTGCATCTAAACCGGTCGGCATAAATCAATATCCACGGCAATCCTCATAGTTCATGAAGGTGGCAAAACGCAGTTTCTTCTTTGTAACAGCCCAGTTTTCACAAAAATTAAAATTTTTGATTTCGGTGTGAATTGTTTGATTGTCTGATTTGTTTGCGGTGTTTGCATCCCTAATCTATCGATCAGCGATTATTTTTCACCCTCTTATCTCGTATCGGACGGAGACCGACCCTTGCCACCCTGACACTCGACCTTTGCGACACCGGGTTTCACCCGATCACCGTCGCGAAAACCGCACGAGACCAGCCGCAGCCAACGGAACGAAAAACCCCGTTTAATAATTAAACGGGATATTTTTATAGTGCGCCGGAAGGTGTTTTCGGAACGGTTCCAGCACCAGGTGAACGCCTCCGGCTCGACGCACTGATCGCGCAGTTCGAAGTTTTATCCGAATCGGAGGTACTGCGGACCCCCGGCGGTCAGAAACTTGAGCACCGTGCGCGCGAGATAAAAACAGATGATGTTTTTGCAAACTGCCAGCCACCCATGCTATATAAAGGTCACCACACTCCCACCCATTTTTAGGGTTTCCCTGAGCCAATTTTGCAGCCACCCCCTGATCTGTCTCAGATCTGCCCCCATTTTTCCCCCAAATCAGCAAACCCTAGCTCAGATCTGTTTGGAACCGTCGGATCGGGCGATCGGAGGGCTCCGGACGTGCCACGTCAGCCCCAGCCAGTCTCCTCTCTCCTCCACGCCTCCTCACGCCCGTGGGCTCATGGCCAGCCGACGCCGGCGAGCCTCGCCGTGACCAGCCACCGCCGGCGCCTCCCTCTCCTCTCCCCGCGCCCTCTTCCCTCTCTTCACTCTCTCCCTAACCTCCCTCTTCCCCCTGCAGGAACCAGCGGGCGCCGCCGTGCCGTTTCTGCCATGGACGGCCGAGCCCGAGCCGGCGAGCTTGAGCCGCGCCGCCGAGGAGCCCGCGCCGCCCCGGATCCCGGCGCCGCCTCCGCCTAGCGCCGCCGCGCTCGCCTCGATCTGCGCCGCCGACCACCGACGGGGGGCGCCGCCGCCGCTGTCGTCGGGGACGAGGCAGCCCCAGCCTCCCGCTCGCCCGAGCGGCTCCTCCCCCAGCTGGGCCGGCCCAGCAGCCAGCCGGCCTGCGAGGCCAGGCCGCCAGCCCAGCGCAGCCAGGCCACCCCCTCTGCCAGTTGGGCCTAGCCCAGTGGGTGAGGGCCCGAATCCTTTTTTTTTTTTCCTGAGCCTGCTGGAATTTTGCTAAGTGCTGATAATTGTGCTGCTGATTCAATTTTGCAACGACGATAGCAAGCGATCTATAGCTCCGATAAACGTGCCCCCAAAACGAAAGTTGCTCAGATTTGCGTGTACTTTAATTCATCTTTTGTGAGCATTTGCATTTGAGCTCATCTTGATTGTGTAATTGTGTGCTGAACAGGGCATCAGGCCGTTAAAATGCTACTTTTTCCTGTTTAGTGCTGCTGTTATTATTTTGTTGCAACTTTGCATGATGATTGTAACAAATCCATGAGGCCTATTGCGTTGATTTCTTTTGCGTTGCGTTAAACAATGTTTCTACTTCAGTTTCAAGCATTCTCATGCCATATTTGCTTGCTGCATCATGTTTATATCTTGCTCCAAAGTAGCTATCCTGATGTTATTGTGCTGCTATTGCTGAAACTGTTATTTTGTTGCAACTTCGGATGACGATTGCTTCGCAACCGTTTATCGGAATTGAGTGATTCCAATTGCATATTGTTAAGCATGATGTCTACTTTCATTCCATGTATTGCTATGTCATGTTGCTGCACTTTTGCATATAGATTTACCCCTGTTTTTACAGCATGTGTGCATAAATTGTTTTGCTTGTATCTTTTTAACCGTAACTCCGTTTGGGGTGTTCTTTATATGTAACTTGATTAGTTTTTCGTGTTCTTTGTGTTTGTGCTATTTTTTGCTGCTGTTGACCAACCTAAAATATGGTTTAGGATAGAACAGTACCAAATCCTTTAATTGTCGTGCGGCACTTAGTGGATGCCATGTATGGGATTGTGCCTCACTTAAATTGTCTAGCATAGATAGTTTACTTTGTGCTTCACTTCTTGACTTGTTTGTGTGATATGCCATGCTTGCTTGAGTTGCCATGTTAATAACCGTTGTTTGGTCACCTATAGCTAAACAACTTGAACCACCGTAAACGTGCGGTATTCGTCGTGTGTGACGAGTACTCCACTTAAATCGTTAGTAACCGCTCTCGACGGTAGGTGCGATGTCTCGTGTTACTTATTGTTGATGCTTGCTCTTGTATTGCTCCGTAGTAATAGTGGTGCACCGTTGATTGCTTTCCAGTGTTTACCGTCTTGTGTGCTCCCGCGGATACTCTCGGAGACGATGCAAGCTTGCGATCGGCTACACCTTCGGAACCTGACTGATCAACAGGCAAGGACTTGCATTACTTATGATCCATTCTATTTCAACCCGCGGTTTGCATGCTAGTCTAGGTTAGGCTCGATGTTTGATCCTACCACATGTTTACAGCCTCTTTCAAACCGATACAGCCATGTCCCCTCCCAGCAAACCTTGTACTTCTATGTTACTATTGCTCGTTGCTCAGCCCCTGCTTAGTATGCATGCTTAGGATGCTACGATGTTACCCTGTTACTCTTTGGGTTGGGATATCACCTGATTATTATATTATTGTTGATGATATGATTATTATAAATGTTGACTATACTCGACGAAGGATGGAAGGTCTAGGCTATCCCGCCCCGACGCTTTGTTCCATTCGAGTCACCTAGGATCCGAGTTCCGGGTATTGGTTTTAAGACTGAGCGTGCCTAACCGCGTGTGGGATTTTATGGGGTCCCCTCTTCTTACCTATCTAGCTTCAAACATTTCTAGTGGTGGCCCAAGCTGATTTTACCATTTGAAAACCGTGTGTGTGTCTGTTGGGTCGCTCCTGGCAGATATTATTTAAAACAACTCGGGCCAGCGGAGACATGGTTTCTTTGTTAGTCCACACCTGGAAGCTAGGGGCCTGCCCACATCTATTTGGGTAGCTAACCCGACCTCGTCCAGACGGTAGAGTCTGACTCGATAGCGCGGCCGGCTTTTGAGTTGGATGTCGACTCACAGGGGGCCACCCGGATTTGTGCGTTGTTAGTTAGAGGGACTTGTCGTTCCGGATCTCTTGGAACTAAATCATAAAATGGTTGCCTATGATGGGTAGCAACTGAGAGTGATGGGCGTGCGTGCGGAGCCTCGTAATGGGCAGTTGGTACACCCCTGCAGGGTTAAATCTTTTCGAGAAGCCGTGTCCACGGTTATGGACGACTTGAGACCTACTCCTTGTTCATAGACAACAACAACTGAGATAATCTTAATATAACTTGATCAACGTGTGTGTGCCTTGACTGCTTCTTCTTCGTTGGGATGCGAAGAGGAGGACAAGGATATGATAGGTCTTATGTTTGCGACAGTAGTTGATAGCAAGACTTGTTGGAGGCGATTTCTCATCGAATGCTTGGCTTCTTACCTTACTCTATAGATCGTTAGCCACTTCATAAATGCTAGTGCGGCAGCAACCTCACCACTTACCCCTTCCTTACCGTAAACTACTAGTTGTCCTAGAATGACGAGTGATGAAGTCCTTGCTGGGTCAGATGACCACTATAGTTGGATGCTGAGTACTTCTGTACTCATGATACTACCCCCAAACTCTTTTCAGGGTTCTGATCGACAACAGGTATGGTGATCGACGTTTCACGTGGAGACTCGACGACGACTAGTTAGGCGGATCCCGGCGGAGGGCCTGGACCCGTGTGGTTATGGGATCGATGCTTTTCTCTTTGCCACTAGGCATTTGATTGTAGTCTGTACTCAGACATGTATCTTCCGCTGTTGTATTATATTTGAGGCAGTTGTATGCCGATTGTATGAGATGTTGTATTCTTGTATCTGTAATGTTGTGATATCCTGTTGGAAATCCGTGGCATATGGCTATGTCATATGTCGCGGTGGGACCGATATGTGCTTCGTCCCCGGATCTGGATGGAAACATCTAGATCTGGAACAGTACCGCATATCGGGCCTTACATTCTTCTTGGGGGAAGAAGATTTGAATGATGAACGTGAAGGCATGCGCTGCAAAGCCTGTGGCGCTAGTTTCACCCTACGCTTAGATGGACAAACTAGAGTCCATTCCTCATCACATTCAACTTGCCAAAGTTTAAACCCTTTTTTCCAATCAACACCACCATTGCCCCATAGATGAAAAACACAATGAAACTTGGGACAAACGGAAGTTTTCTGATGGAAAATAAAGAAACCAACATCTTTGCACGAGACATGAAAAGAAAAAACCTTATCTTGGAGTCATGAGACTTTAAGTTTGGAGCAGTACCCTCAATCGCCGATTCCAAAGCCAGACTGACAGATTCTTCATCCATACGAAAAGAGTGATGCATGAATGAGACCACAAGTATGAAATGTCCAGAACCATCTGGGTGCACCGTGCGCTTGAACCGGCGATGAACTTGATCAGCCAACTTCATCCCAGGGTTGAAATCCAGACCCAGGGAAATGGCCGCATGAGCTTCCATGAGATGGGCAGCAGCAACACCAGAAGAGAACGCCGAAGACGATGATGGGATCAGAAGCCAGGTTCCACGGCTAGGTGTGGAGATCGCCGGCGAGATGGCGGCTAGTTATTCTTCATGATGTAATTTATTCACTATGGGTAAGAAAGGAGACCCCAAGGTTCCAGTTTTACCATCCACTACAAGGAAAGGTATTGTTATTAGTACTAATGTTGCACTTGATTCACCTTCTGCTATAAGTAAGTTTGCTTCACCACCACAACATGTTGTTTCCACTGAGTATGGTAATATGTATCATACTTTTTATGATGCTTCTACTTCTTTTGATGCGACTGGTTCACTTGGTCCTTTTCTTGAGTCTCAAATTAGTAAAGCTGCAAAACATACTAGTGTTGAAATTCCTTTTGTCACACGTTATCCTTTTGGTAGATCCTCTGATTATCCTGATTTGGGAATATTTAAAGATAAAATTTTGATGATGATTATATTGAGCTTGATGATGAGTTTTTTAGAAAATTTGCAGAGTGTAATGATTCTGTAGATCCTGATGCTATTAAGAAGTTGCTTGAAAAGCATGCCATGAAGAACGTTTGCTCCTGGCCTGAGTTTTCCACTTCTCCTATTTGTATTAAAGATGTCAATTTTTATTTCTCTCTTGATCTTTTACTTATATATCTTGTTGAGGCTGGCCCATTTTATGGCAGAGAAAATGAAGATGTTATTTGACACCTGACTAAACTCACTGAGTTGAGTGACTTATTTTCCAATGTGGAAAAGATAGGAAACTATCATGTTACAAAACTATTTCCTTTATCTTTAAAGGAAGGTGCCAAAGCATGGTATGATGGATTACACTATGGTTCTATCAAAAGTCCTCGGGACTTAGCTCAATCCTTTATTTCTAAGTATTTTCCTGCTTATATACAACATGCTGCTTTACAAATAATTTATAACTTCAAACAGTTGCACGATGAGCACCTCCCTAAATCTTGGGGGAGGTATTGCACCTTACTCAAGGCAAGACCAGGACAAGGAATTCCTAATTAAGAATGATCTTATTGATATATTTTATAATGGACTAACTGATGAATCTAGATCATATCTGGATAGTTTTGTTGGTTGTGTTTTCAGGGAAAGCACACCTAATGAGGCCGAAGATTTAATGGTCAAGATAGCCAAGAATCATGATGATTGGTTGATACGTCCCAAACGTATCTATAATTTCTGCTTGTTCCATTCTTAGATGGGTGACTTTGCTATATGTTTTGCTACACTTTCATACCCTTTTCAACATATTTGGACTAACCTACTGATACATCCCAAACGTATCTATAATTTATGCTTGCTCCATGCATGTTTTTTGGGATATTGCTATGTTTGAGATACACTTTCATACACTTTTGAGCATATTTGGACTAACCTATTAACTCAGTGCACCCCAGTGCCAGTTTCTGTTTTCTACTGTTTTTGTATTTCAGGTTTGGCCATTACTTAAAGTGCCCAATAAATTCTAGGAAAATATATAAAAAATCAGCGTGAAGGAACCTTTCAGAATCGCCGAAGGAGAGCCATAGGAGGGCCACCAGTCACCGAAGCGACCACCCAGCGCGTCCTAGGGGGAGGCCGCGCCCACAGGACGCCTAGGCGATTGGGACCACCCCCGGTTCCCCCCTTTGGCTCTTATTTATAATCGAGTCGCGAAAACCTTAATTCCAGAACCCTTTTATCCAGAAGCAATTCCGATCTCCGCCGCCATCGCCAATAAGCTTCGGGGACCAGAATTCCTGTGTCGGCACCCTGCCGAGACGGGGAAGTGTCCCCGGATTCATCTCCATCGACATTTCTTCCTCCCTCCATGATGCGGGAATAATTCCTTCTCAGGGCTGAGGTTTCTACCAGTAGCTATGTGGTCAATTCTCTCTCCCATGATGTGATCTTGATTGTGATCAGAAGCTATGTTATTCTAGGGTGATCCCATGATGTTAACCTTCTTCTATGTATTGGATTTGATGTACTCACTTGATCTTATCTAGTATAATCCCCGAGACCATGGTGATAGAGGTCTATTGTACATGGGTTAGAAGAATATTTTCATGAGTGATTTCCTCTTTTGTGTGTGGATTGAAGATTGAGAGTCTCTTGGTGCTTGTCTTTGACTATCCTTGAGATATGTTGTGGTGATCGTGGTACTCTCTTTGGATGGCCGCGTTGACATTGGGAAATCCATAGATTGATAACTACGAACTCTGAGGTGTCCTTTTGTAGTCCTACATAATTCTCGTCCTCTCTTGACCACAAAGGAATGACCTCCGAGTACGTCTCTATTGCATGTTTTATGGGAAATATCATGTGATTAGACTATGTTAATGTTGTTGGGAGTTGCCACTAGTGAAAGTATGAAGCCTAGACCTTGTCTCCACCATTGCAATACCGTTTGCGCTCACGTTTACCACTTGTTTGCTTGCAGCACTTTTTATTACAGATTTATATTACCTTGCTTTGCCACACCTATCACCCATATTTTACCATCTCTTCACCGAACTAGTGCACCTATACAACTTCTAGTTGTATTAGGTGTGTTGGGGACACAAGAGACTTCTTGTATCTTAATTGCAGGGTTGCTTGAGAGAGACCATCTTCAACCTCTACTTGCCTGAGTCTGATAAACCTTACGTCATCCACTTGAGGGAAATTACTGCTGTCCTACGAACCTCCGCGCTTGGAGGCCCAACATAGTCTACAAGAATAGAAGCGTGTGTAGACATCACCTACTAACTCAGTGCCCCAGTGCTAGTTTCTGTCAGTTGTTATCCATGCATTGCAGGAAAATACCAATTATTAAAGTACTCAGAAAAATCGGGAAAATCACATTAAAAATCAGCAGATCAGAAGACTCCAGAAGCTAGAAGGGGAGCCGGAGGGGTGCTTCCCCCCTCAGCAGGCGGGCTCCTGGCGCGCCCTAGGGTGGGGCCACACCACCTGGTCGCCTGGTCAAGTGGGGGCCCCCTGGTGCCCCCCTTCCTCCTATATTTACCTCTCGCTCCGAAAACCCTCGAGAGGCCCTCCGTTACGCAATTTTCAGCATTGTTCCGCCGCCGCCGCGAACCCGAGATCGGGATCGCCAGAAGACCCTGCCGGAGGGAGGATTGATCTCCGGGAGCTTCTCCACCATCATGAGCGCTTCCCTGAGGTGCCGTGAGTAGCCCCCCTTGTACCATGGGTCCATGATCAGTAGCTATGTGATGTTTTATCTCCAATCTCGTGCCTCAATTCTTAGCCCTTGTGAGCTGCCCTACACGATCAAGGAACTTATGTATTAATTTATGTGTTGCTATGTTGTGTTTGCTGGGATCCGATGTATTATGAGATTATGTCCAGATTGTGATGACTAATATATTTGGTTTACCTTTTATGTTTTAGTTCTTGAGTATTCTTGCATGTTCTCCGTTGCTTTTTATTACTTTCGCCAAGTATAAGATCGTGACTCCAAGAGGGAGCGTTATGCTTGATTGTGGGTTCATGTCGCCCGATGTCTAGCTTGAGTGACAGAAACATGAGACTAGGGGATGTGTTGTTGCCACCAGGGAGAAAACAACGGTGCTTAAATATGGTTGCAAGGATTGTTTATCTTACGCATAATATGTTAATGCAGTTGTCTGTTGCTTTGATCATACAGTTTGGCTGCGGTTCGCAAATTAATACCAGCGAGATGTTCTCGATAGATATCTCAAGGTGGATGATTAGTGAGTAGATGTTGAGGAATAAACGGTCTGCTTGTCTCGGCGTACTGCCCATACGATTGAGCCTCTAGCTTTCTTGTAGCATAATTAGCATTACGGTGCGTTTATAATTCTGTCAATTTTCCAGCTATAATTTGTTCACCCGGCATAGTTTTTTATCGTCTTTTGGGAGAGAGACATCACAAATGAAAGTCATGGGACCCCGGTCCATATTTTCACCATAGTTTACACCGTTCATATTTACTGCTTTTATTTCCTTTTTGTTGCAATCACCACTAATATTTCCACCCTTGTGTTTGATCCTCTGTAAAAAAAAGACCGGAGAGATTGATAACCTCTCTGTACTCTTTGGGAGCAAAGTTATTTGCTTTTGTATGAAGGTCCAGGTCAAGTAAGCATCCTCTAGGTTGTAAACGACGCCATTGTTTTCTTGCCACCTTCTTGTTGCACTTGTAGTCCTATTGGAGACATAAACCTTGGTATTTTCACCAAGGGAAAATTGTTGTTTTATACATCTCAACCTTCCACTCTGGGTAGCCAATGAGGAGGACTATCTAGTGCCATCAAGCTAAATTTCTAGCGCCATTGCCAGGGACTCCGGTCTACAATATAGGGGAGTTGCACACTATATTTTACCTTCGCTTTTTAGTCTTTTTAGTTTAGTTTCTAGTTTTTTCTTTAGTGTCTTATATCAAAAACCACAAAAAATTAGTTACTTTGTTCTTAGCTTGCTTCTTCTCTTTAGTCGGTATGTCTAGTTCTTTTACCTTCGGTGTTCTTAGATGCTTGGTATAGGATTAATGATTCTCAAGTTAGAGCCACCAAGAAGCAATCCACCACTATCCTCCTTAGAAAATTGTATGTTGGGATTACTTCTTGGAATAGGTTTGTTTTAGATACAATAATCAATGGTAATTTCTTGGAAGCCCCAGTTTGGGAGGCTCGAAATGTTATGGAAAATCTTGTGGGAATTCCACCTTTTGTTGTCTCAAAAGATGAGGTCACTTTATATCAAGTTATGAGTAAGCTTGAGAATATAGAGCTAGATATGCCAATCTTTGGTAAGATGAATGCAGTAGATCGTAGGATTCAAGGGAATTTGAATAGACTTGATAGCTCCATGATACGTCCAAAATGCATCACTATTTTATATCATTATTTACCTCTATATTCATTGATATATTTCATGTTATGATGATGTTCTTATAGTGTTTTGGCTTGTTTTAAACAGTTTAGAACTTTCCTGTGCCGAAACAGCAGACGCAGGAATCAGCGGGGAAAAGTGCACATCAAGTGGCCATATCAGCACATCTCCAAATACCCTGAAATTCATGGGGTGCGGTTTTCTGAAGAATTGAAGAAGACCAGCCGAAGGGCACCCGGATGGGGGCCACCAGGCTCCCAAGCTCCTGATGACCCTCAACTGTAGGGGATCGTTTGTAGTGTTCTCGCGGGTAAGTAACCCAATTTATTGATTCGACACAAGGGGAGCCATAGAGTATTTATAAGCTTTGACAGTTGAGTTGTCAATTCAACGCACCTAAAATATACTTTCTTGCAAAAAAATATTAATAGCAACTGTGGTATGATAGTGATAGTGATGGTGGCAACAGCAAAAGTAAAATAGCAGAAATAAACTAGTAGTAACCAATTGGATTAAAGCATTGTAGTCTAGGGATATGGATGGTCGGGTGATGCATGAATAAGAATGAACATGTAATAGATTCTAACACGGGGCAAGGCACACTGAAAAGCAATGATCATCTAGGATTTAATCAAACATTAGGCATGTATCCCATAGGTAGTTGTGCGTGCTTGCAATAAGAACTTGCACAACATCTTTTGTCCTACCATCCCGCTACGAACGGGGCCAAAGGGAACTTATGGAGATTAAAGTGCTCCTATTAAAGAGCACCGGAACAAAGCAATAAACTCAATGGATACATGGAATCCTCAAATTATGGACCATCCCATTTGGTGTCCCAAGCTTTCACCTTTGGGATCGCCGGTTTTAGACCATAATAGGTGCACACAACTCATAGATAAGATCAAGAACATAAATATACTCATGAAAACATAAGTGGTTCAGATCTGAAAACATGGCACTCAGGCCCAAAGTGACAAGCATTAAGAGTAACAAGTTGTAGCAAAGATGATAAACACCAAAGTAGATGATAGGCAACATGCCCCCAACAATCTGACGAACTATTACATGATCAATCTCATCCAATCCCTACCATCCCCTTTGTCTACAGTAGGGAATTACTCACACATGTGAAGGGAAGTCATGGAGGGAGGATGGAGTTGTGATGGTGATGACGATGGCGACGATCTCCCCTCTTCGGAGGCCAAATCAGCCTCCAGATTAGCCCTCCCGGGGAAGAACAGAGGGTTGTGGCGGCTCCTCGACGGGTTCTGGAAAAGTGACCTCTCTTTCGGAGTTTCCTCGCCACGAGAAAAAATAGGGGCCAAGGTAGGTCACTAGAGGGGGTGGGACCCACCCAGGCGCCATGTGGGCGCGGCCAGGGGGCTGGCCGCACCAGCTAGGCGCCTGGAGGCCCCTGGCTCCCCTCTGGCCCACCTTCTGGTACAGGTTCCCTCTGGGTGCGTGGATTTTCTGTATTTTTTCTGGGAATTTTTTGAGATGTCTAAAAATCCATTTTCCTGCGCACAATAAAACCATACAGGCAGCTCTGCTGAAAACAACGTCAGTCTTGGTTAGTTTAGCTCAAATCATGCAAGAATGAGGGCAAAACAATAGAAAAAGTGTTTGGAAAAGTAGATACGTTTGAAACGTATCAACTCCCCCAAGCGTAGCCTATTGCTTGTCCTCAAGCAATTCAGTTCAACGAATTGGACACGACAAAGAAAACTTTGACAAACTCTTTTGCTTCATAAGATGTATATAAGTCGGTACTACGAAAAGAGTTTAGCAAGTATCAAAACAATGCTATAAGAACAATGCACGAAGCAATTCTTCTTTCAAGTGATCAATCACAAACAACCAAAAGTAAACAATATGCTGCCGAAAATCAAGACAAGATCACAATGCACATAGCCCGATCATATCAGAGTGGTATCTCGCTAGCCTCCATGAGTGAAGCAAAACATAAATGCAGAAACTCCTCCGGAGTTTTAAAGGAGACTAGAACTATGAATTTCAGACTAGCAATATCACAAGTATGCAGAAGACAATGTAATACTTTGGGACAATGCATGTTACACTAAGAATGGCAATTATGCTCTCAATAGTTGGTGCTTTTGAAGAAAGAAGGGGAGACTCTCGAACCGTGGCTTTTTGATGGCAAGATTGAAAACCCGTGATTGGAAGCAAAGACTAAACATGTGCCAGAGCTCTTGGTTTTGAAAACAGAGACAAAATTCTTTTGAGAAGTGCAACTTTCCAGTCAACGGTGAACGGTAAAGGTCTCTCAATACCTCCCATGCCAACCATATTAATACTTTTTCTTACACTTTGTTCCCTTATCCATCCATCGTTTGATTGTCCACGGAACCTTTGATTTTGCCTCAAGTATGGAAGGAGGATGTCGTTCCATCTATCATTAGCAGCATTTGGTCCATTTCATTTCATCATCAAGTATGGGGGACAGTGTAACTCTCTATTTTTTTTTACTTTTGAATTTGACTAGTTAAAACTTCCGTCAAAATATTTTTGGCATGGCAGATATTGATTTTCCCTCACCGCACCATGAGCTTGTACGGTTACAAAAGGGAAGCTTTTGGAATAAATTTCGAGGCACAAGAAAGTCTAAGTTAGGAGTGGTCGGTAAATCCCACATATAGGTAGGTATGGTGGACTCAAGTGGAATAACTAGTTTGAAAAGGAGTTTGGATACACAAGCAGAATTCCGCTTAGTGTGAGCAAAGGCTAGCAAAAGACTGGGAAGCGACCAACTAGAGAGAAATAATTGTCATAATCATGCAGAGCGACAAAGCAACGTTGAATCGGGCATGAAAGTGATATGACTATTCTAAAATAAAAAGGTCATCAAGGCAGGATAGACTTTTTAGTCATAAACATGTGTGAACATGTGCCAAGTCAATCCAAGAATTCTCCGAAGGGAAATACCACTTCAATATGCCAAACCATGAACAATGCAATGCATGTAAATCATTTCAACAAAAAATCAGGCACTGTAGCTATTTGAGATCAGCCACAAAGAAAGCAAGATCACTGGGAAAGCATTGTAAACATAGCACTATGTCGTTACAAGCTGGTCTCTAGAACATAAGTACAGGCATATGTACAAAAGTAGAAACAAGAAGAGTTCATACCGGTTTTCCTTGTTGCTTCCCTTTCATCGATCTTCGTCATTACTGCCTTGTGACTTGCACGACCGAGCGTGGGAAATATAATCCAATGCCATCATGGACTCGAGTTGAACTCTGAAAACAAAGCAAACTAAAGAGAGAAAGGAATATTTTTGGGGTTTTTAAGGGTTTAACGAAAGAAAAGAAAAAAAGAGAAATCTTTTTGTTGTTTTTGCAATTTAAAAGAACAAAGAAGAATGGGAAAAAACTTCGAAAAGATCAAAGCGAACAAAATAAAAACGGATAATACAATGGAAAAGTGAGGAGGGCACGTACTCCCCCAAGCTTAGGCTTTTGGCCTAAGTTGGTAGGAGCTAGTGCCCTCAGGAGCCTCCTGCTCCGGGGTAATGGTAAGTCGAAGGGTCGTATGAGTCCTCCGACGCGTACACCGAAGTCCTCAGGTCCTCCCTGGAGGAAGGTCCCGCATCCCAAGCAGAAGAAGACCTCTCACCCTATTGGGTGAAGGTCTCCCTCGGGAAAGGTGGGAACTCACCATGCTCCTCCTCGTCGGGCACAACCCCCTCCATGGGGTTATGCAGCTGATACTGGTCCATCAACTCATCGAACTGGAAATCATTGAAGGGCCATCCATTCCTTCGAGTGTGATCAAACAAAAGTGGTGCAGGTAGACGGATCTCACGAGTAATGGTCTTTTCAAACCTCAAAATATAAACAAGGTTACCCCACTGGTAAGTCATGGTAACAAACTTATGCCTCTTCATAGTAGAAAGATCAAAACTTGCGTAAGAAAAGGGAACATCATCAGGATGCAGGGTGTAGTTAAGAGACTCAAGGATAAGTGTGGCGTAAACACCACCAAATAAACCACCCTTGTTACTGTTCGTAACGAGGCGTCGAGCAATCAAGGCACCCACATTATAATCATTCCTATCAGAGAGGGCATTCACATAGATAGCGAAATCTGGTGCAGACCCGTTGCTCGAGTTGTCACGAGTCAACACCCCTCTAGCAATAAAGTACGCAAAATACCTGATGTGGGGGAATAAAATGCTGGAAACCTTTGTACGCCGAATGTCGCTCTCCTCCTGGCTACAAAGGGAGTTGAAGAGGGTCCTCAACTCGGAGGGCTGAGTGTTCATCCTCGCCGTCTGACCAGCGTTCGACACACCTATTATATCACAAAATTGTGCCAAAGACATGGTTATGAGATTATTATAAATTGTGAACTCGACGGTTCCAGCAGAATGGTTGTAACAAAAACTGTTAACAAAGCAGGAGGTGAGCCTCTTGTATTGTACCACACGGCATAGTGTTAGCCGTGTCAATCCTGCATTGGCGCAAAGGCCATAAAAATCCTCCTTAATTCCTGCAGCTGCAAGAAAATCATCGCACAGATACAACATCGCGGATGATGGACTTGTGTCTTCCAACAACTCCAGGGGCACATGATCTTCATTGTAGCTCACCCTAGCGGCTGAGGGTGAAGTTGCAGCTCTAGTAACTTGATTGAAGCGCTCGGGCTTCTTCTTCCCAAGCCACCCATTTGCTTTTCCTAGCAAACTCATTTCTGAAATTTTTGACAATTCACAAAAACAAGGATTTAAACAAAGTGAGTTGAGGCAAACTACTCTACTCACTTACCTAAGGCATAAACTTGCATCAAAACTTGGGAAATAAATTTATACACATGCATGCAAGATCATCTAAACAGCACCAAGAACTACTAAATACTCACCAATGGAGCCACCAATCAAAAATCTAATTGGAGGGGTGAAGGAGTTGCATACCAGGGAGTATTTGCTCCAAATCTCAGCTCAAATGGTGGGCTGTAGAGAGAGATCGAAAATCTCCTCCAAGAACAGCAAGAACGCAAGAACTGGAGCATAACTCGTGTTATTTGAGAGAGAGGAAGGAGGAGGAAGAAGACATACCTAGAGGTGGGGACTGTGGGCCCTAGGCGCCTTGTGGGCGCGGCCAGGGGGCTGGCCGCCTGGGCCACTGGTGGCCCCCCTGGTCAGCCCCAGTTGCCTCACGTTCACTCCCGGCATGGAAATTTTTATTTTGATTTTTCTGGAATTTTTCTAAAACTTCACTGTTGAAAATTTTCCGGAACTTTCTGAAAACTTGAAGCAGTGATTAGAATTGTGAAGTTTCAAAAACATATAAACTTGGTACAGCAAGGAGAATAAAAGATAAAGCAAATGAAAACATAACAAGCTCCACTTTTTGCCTATATAAAACATGCTAGCTAGCAAGGTTGATCAAGTCTTACCAACGAACCGACAATATATAGAACAAAAACTCTCACCTCTTATGAAGTGATCATTGCACCTTTACTTTAATGGACATTGTCCCCACCATGATGGTTTGTATTTGTGGTGTACGTGTAGAGGACAATCCCATTCTCCAATCTTCACGGTCTCGATATTCTCTATAGAGTTAAGGCCATGCCTTTTGTCGATCTTCTTCGGAAAATACACCATGTGTTCTTTATCATCTACGTTGAAGGTGACCTTTACTTTATTGCAATCAATAATGGCACCTGTGGTGTTAAGAAAATGTCTACCAAGAATAATGGGCATGCTCCCATCCTCGGGCATGTCAAGCACAACAAAATCTGTAAGAATTAAGAAATTAGCAACTTCAACGGGAACATCCTCACAAATACCTATCGGGACGGCTGTTAACTTGTCAGCCATCTGAAGAGACATATCTGTAGGGATTAGCTTATCTAAACATAGCCTTTTATAAAGAGAAAAAGGCATAACACTCACGCCTGCTCCAAGATCACACTATTTTTCACATATTCTTCCACGTTTTGCCTCTCGTTACTTTTGCAAATCTTAAGCTTGATTTTTCTTTGCAAAAACCTTTTGGCAATCTTGAGAAATAGTAGCTCTTCAAGAATATATTTATATCCAGTGGGGAAAATTATTTTATTAAGGGTACTCACCTCTCTAATCAGCTTATGATGAGTTATGTATGAAGGGAGTTTTCAAGTGTCCGATGGAAGATGATGAAAGAAGATCCGGGAGTTTCAAGCGCTCAAGCTTGGGGATGCCCCCATGTATCCTCAATAAATATTTGCAAGGAGACTCAAGCGTCTAAGCTTTGGTATGCCCCCGTGCATCCCCTTCTCCGTCAACAATCATCAGTCCGTCCTTCGTCTCACTATATTTTTATCACTTCATGCGTTATGTGCTATGCTTGGAGCATCTCGCTCTTACGTTTACATTTTAGTTTTCTTTAGCTTTGCTTGCTGTTCATAACAAGTTAGAACCCAACTTACTTTGTGTGGGAGAGAAACATGCTCCAATCCAATCTAAAATAAATCATAGGATTTTTCATGCCTATCTTTTTTATGTTGTGTGTTCTTTATCTTTTCGTAGCTACTGCCATGTTCAGTTTTAGTCTTAGTGTGTCTTTAGCAAGAGCCTTGGCTTTTGTTTAGTTTGTTGCTGGAACTCTCTTTAGTTTTCATGTTTATCTTGTTAAGAGAGTTGGTTGATGCACTGAGTTGTGTCTTGTCTTGAAAGTAAGTAATTGAGGTTGCTATTTAATTTTATTAGTAACTTGCAATAGTTTTGAGGTATTGATGTGAGTAATATTTGAACTTTTGGTGTCAAGAGCTCTAGCCTATTAGTGATAGGTGTCGTATTTTGGGCAATCCGTGTTTATTTTCAAAACCTACAAAACTAGTTGAGAACTCTAGCTACTAGATGGATCACTAATCTTTGGAGGGATTGGATATTAGAGTACACTCACGTACCATGAGTCGAGGATGCGCAAGGATAACCAAACCCACATACACTCCTCCTCGGGGTACTTGTCTCTTTGTGAACCTCCTTATTAAATTGAGAGTTACCGATAATAAGTGCATGAGTTCTTCGGACTAATGTAAGTATTAAAAGTTGACACTTCCACCTCCTCATATTTTCTAGCCTCTCCTGTGTCGTGCATTTCCTTCTTCTCACTCCGAGAGTTGGCGTCCACCTTCTCCAGTACATCCAAAACCCTTGGCATGATACGCTCTGTCATCATAAACCTCCTTATATCTTTCCTCAAAATATCCACCATACCTACCTATCAAGGCATTTCCATAGCCTTTCCGAGATATATTTCCATGCAACATCCACCTCTTCATGACTTGATCTTCATGTCATACATGTTCCTGCTACACTGGCAGAGGCATACATAGCATACATCATGATAGCTACATCTTCTTTATGTTTTGAGTACCTCGTAAGGTGTGAAAGATCTTCTATACCCTTTTGTAAATTAGAGTGTTGCCCTTAAGTGAGGAAAAACATCCCAAAGTGGACAAAATAAAAGATCCCAAAGAGAACAAATGAGAGTTAAATAGAAAGAGCCATTGAGGCCACCAAAAAATACAAAAAAAAGAAAAAAAAAGAGAGAAAGGGGGCAACACTACTATCCTTTTGAAAGATCCACACTAGTACTCCCTCTTATCCTTGTAATCCATAGAGATGATCATATATCCATATAGTTATGTGGGGAACTTCACACTATAGAACTTGGCTTGCATATTCCAAGGATGAGCCTCCTCAAAAGAGCTCTAGGTCTTCATGAGCGAGCAAGTTGGATGCACCCCCACTAGTTCCATTGGAGAGCTTTCTTAGCTCATATGTGCATCCGTTGCATGGCAATCCCTACTCCTCACATCATATCTATCATTTGGCCTTCTCGCCTATGATTTTCCTCATTGATGTGAGCATTTCTCACCCTTTTTGTCTTCTTCCTCTACCATATTTCTCTCTTTGTCATCCTAAGTGTCAACTCTCGTGCTTACGCTCATCCATTGCATGAGTACTCAAAATATCGAAAAGGATTGGATCAAATTGACTTGTGCCTGGCTAGTGGTCAAGATAAGATTCCAAAGAAGACCAAGTGTGAAACTTTAGTAGATTGAGTTCTCAACAAAAATACCTTTTTTCTCGTATTCCCTATACCCCATCTTGCACGCAAACACCATTTGGAGACATTCGAGTCACGGACAGCGAGAGCTCTTGCACCTAATGTTCTTTTGTTACTAATTTCAATGCTAATATAGTCTCTTGCATGTTATGACTTGAATTGAATTACATATCTTGATTGCTTTACTTTTCAAAGTTCTTATATGGTTGCTAGAATGTGACCACAGAAATTATGCTTGTTATCATTTACATACTCGAGGATGAGCAGGAATTAAGCTTGGGGATGTTGATACGTCCCAAACATATCGATAATTTCTGCTTGCTCCATGCATGTTTTGTGTGATATTGCTATGATCTAGATACAATTTCATACACTTTTGATCATATTTGGACTAACCTACTAACTCAGTGCACCCTAGTGCCAGTTTATGTTTTTTGCCGTTTTTCTATTTCAGTTTTCCCCCATATTAAAAGTGCTCCAAAAATTCGGGAAAAATCAAATAAAAAATCAGCATGAAGGAACCTTCTGGAGTCCCAAAGGAGGACCAGGTGGTGCCCATCAAGGCCCCAGGTGGCCACCTGGCGCGGCCTAGGGCTTGGCTGCGCCAGGGGGGCGCCTGGACCACTGGTGGCCCCCCTGGCTGCCCCTCTTCGCCTATTTATTTCCCGTGACGTGAAACTTTCGGAGAAAGAACCCTTTTCCATGATCTCGCCTCTGTTTTGCCGCCGCCGCGCTTCCAAGATCGGGAGCACCAGCAGACCTCTTCCCGGCACCCTGCCGGAGGGAGGATCGACCTCCGGGAGCTTCCCCTCCACCATGGACGCTTCCCGGATGTGCCGTGAGTAGTTTCCTTTGGACCATGGGTCCGTGACCAGTAGCTATGTGATGTTCTCCTCCCCTCTTTGTTCTTCATGGTTTAGACCTCGTGAGCTGTCCTACATGATCGAGGCACATATGTAATCTTTCTGCTGTGGCTACGCTGAGTTTGATGGGATCTGATGGATTATGAGATTATGTTCAGATTGTGATAGAGTAATATATTTGGTTCCTATCTTGTATATTTTTGTTCCTAAGTAATTCTTGCATGTTCTCCGTTGATGTTTATTGCTTTGGCCAAGTAGTAGGTAGTAACTCCAAGAGGGAACGTTATGCTCGATTGTGGGTTCATGCCCCCCGATGATATGCTTGAGTGACAGAAACATGAGTCTAGGGGATGTGTTGTTTCCACAAAGAGGAAAACAACGGTGCTTGTAACCACGGTTGCGAGGATTGTTTACTTTATGCCAAGTGCTTTATAATGTAGTTGTCTATTGCCTTGGGTTTACACTTTGGGTGGGACTCGCAACTTAATACCAGTGAGATGTTCTGGATAGATATCTCAAGGTGGATGATTATTAGTAGATGCAGTTGGATTTCGGTCTACTTATTTTCGCGTACTGCCCATGCTTTTGAGCCTCTTCCTTTCTTTGTAGCATAGTTAGCATTGTTGTGCGTTTCTAATCCTGTCAATTTCCCATCTGTAATTTGTTCACCTTGTCGTGGTAATACTAAAGGCATACTCCTAGGCAAGGTAAACCAAGGGATACCCTTAAGCCCTTGGTTTTCCAAACACACCCAACAAAATAAGATCAGTAAAAAACTTGAAGCATTAACGATCTCCGAGTAACAAGTTACTCGGAGATCATAAACCACTTCCGAGTACGCAACTACTCGGAAGTGCAGCAAGATCCGAGTAGATCGGCACTCGGAAGAGATCGGCGAGCGATTCCTTACTCGGATGAAGGGAATGCAACGGACGGGAAGCATTCAAGGCTGCGGGCATTTCTCCTCCTTTATTAGTAGTAATGGGCAGACCGTTTTCTTTATTTAGTATGCATTTAATCTTGTAATTAAGACCCATTTAAGCCGAGGCATTAAGTAGGCGTGGGCGCACTCTATGTAAGCCCCCCCCTCCTCTAGTGCAGGCACACGCAGCTCTATCCTCATATTTTTGAGAAAGAACACCCCAGTCAGCCTGGGACAGGACTAAGGTTTTTATCTCTAAGGAGAGGCCTAACCTATATAATTTTCCCTGCGTCAACCACTCTACGTACAGATTCATTTAGCTCCTTTTATACCCCTATATCTATTGTCAGGTTTATTTCCACGACAGTTGGCGCCCACCTTGGGGCTGAGTTGATCAGCAATCGTAGAGATGGCATTTTCCCCATCCTCTTCGTCGGTTCACGGCCCCGAGCTCATCGTCGGAGAGGTTTTCCGTTTCGGATCATTGGCTTTCGTAGCTGATGACTCCGCCTGGTTGGTGGATTCTCCGCTCCAGGCACAACTATTTCCTTCAAGACGCAGCGTTCACTTCCGATCTGACGAGTCGGGGGCCCTGCGCATCCAACTATCGGCCCATCGTCAAGCACCTGCGTCGTTATCTGTCCGCCATAAGAAGAAACGCTCGGGCCACCCGCGCGCTCATCATCGTGGAAAATCGGTCAAGATACAGCAGGTGGCAGTCATCGACTCGGTGGAGTCGGCCCAGAAGGCCCTGGATGAACTGATCGCAAGAGAAGGCTCCACAGCATCTCTCTTGCCTCTGTTCGACTCGGTCGAAGAAGAAGGCATGTCGGTGTCTGACCCCGACTCAGGCGCCGAGCAAGAAGGAAGCAGCGGCGCCCCACTCGCTGTTGCGGAAGTGTGCATGGCCGAGACTCCGCCCTATCAGTCATCGCCAGCTCGGGATAACCATGCCCGAGACAAAGCTAACAGTCCATCTAGGGATGGCGCTCGGGAGCAGGCTTGGCGTGTATCCGCTTTCCGAAGGTTAGAGCTTGGAGAAGCAAGTCGACAACCCCGCCCCCTTACTCGGGAGGAGCGGGAAGAAGAAGAAGCGGCTGAGCGGCTGCTAAACACCCCCATCGACACAAGCACTCCAGAAGGGTGAGGCCTGGAGGCAACCAGATTGACTAACTTGGCTGAGCGAGAGCGCCTGGCCGAGCTAGAAAACACCTTGGAGCGCCAAGCTCAGGAGGTAACTCGGCTCAGGCAAAGCAGAACAAGTCGACAACTGCGGGGCCCAGGCCGGGAACCTTTCCGAGCTATGGGTACCCCAGTAGAAAATCTCATAGCGGCAACTCGGATTGCAAATTCTCTGCAGCCCAATGGATCGGCAGCAGAGGAAATTCAGCACCTGGCGTTTTATCTGCAAACTATGGTGGATCAAAATGCTGATGTCAGTCAATCACAACAGCGAATTCATTCCCAAGTTCCCCCCCCCCGAAAGAACGTCACTGTCGGTGCATACGCCCTATGGAGAAGCAAGGAGAAGCAAGAACAATTCACCTCGGCGCAGAGAGGAACCCCGAGGAGATCGCTACCGAGAACAGTATCGGCATGAAGATCACAGGAGGGCATAAGCTTGCGGGATGGGTCGGACCGCACCGCGGAGAGAGGAGTTCCCTCGGCACCGGGATGACCGTCATTTTGATGTTGAAGACGACGCCCGAAGCCACCTAGTACAGAGCCGAGTCGACCGCGCCAGATTACATCACCAGGACTAAGCTTGGCCCTCAATGGCCACAGGGCCAGTTTTCTTCAGCGAAAGGATTCGGTCTACCCCTATTCCGCCCCACTTCAGGATAGCTCAAGGGGTGGATAAATACCGAGGTGATGCTAAAACCCAGACATGGTTAGATGATTATAGAATAGCCGTGCAAATAGGAGGAGGAGGGGATGAGATAGCCATGATGCACCTGCCGTTAATGCTAGAAGGCTCAGCTCGGGCATGGTTGAATCAACTCCCCCTAGTAGCATCTAGGTTTGGGTAGACCTCGAGAAAGTGTTCGTCAAGAATTTTGAAGGGACCTACAAGAGACCCGGGGGTCTAACCGAGCTACAATTATGTGTCCAGAGCAACACCGAGTCTACTCGGGATTATATCCAGAGATGGATCACACTCCATAACTCGGTTGAAGGCGTCTCCGAGTTCCAAGCCATTCATGCCTTCAAACAAGGGGTCAAGTACAGGGAGTTAAGTCTCAAGTTGGCAAGATCACCTCATGTCACCTCACTCGGGAAGCTGATGGAGATAGCGAACAAGTATGCCAACGGTGAAGAGGAGATTCGACAGAAGAACCAGCATCATAGAGGAGGCAACAACTCGACGCCTAACCCGAAGCAGAAGACCGGAGGCAACAACAAGTGAAAGGAAGAGGACGACCCAATGGACGCAGAGTTAGTAGCCGCAGCAAACGCTTCAGGCATACATGGCAAGGGCCAGGCACGAAAGGAGTGGCAGCCGCGGAAGAAAAAAGCCGTCCAATGATTATGAAGTCTTGGATCAACCTTGTCCTCTTCACACCACCCGAGATGCCGAGGGAAAGTTGGTTATTCCAAATCATACAGCTCGGCAATGTCGCCTGATCAAAAGAGTGGCCCGGAATGCAAGGACAGGTCCTCAGCAAGATAAGGATGCCGAAAAAAAGAAAGCGCCCAGCCCATATCTGGACAGCGAAGGCTTCCCAAGAGAAGACGGAGTGTTAGTCATCTTCGCAGGACGGAAGTCGAAGAGGGTAGAAAAGATAAGGTTCAGAGAAGTTAACTCAGCAGCTCCGGCAGTTCCGAGTTATATGAAGTGGGCCGACGTCCCAATCACCTTCGACCAGTCACATCACCCTCCGCATATCCCTCAACCAGGAAGGCATGCTCTGATTGTTGATCCTTTGGTGGAAACAGGGAGTGGGAACTTCAGGATCAGAAACGTTTTGATGGATGGTGGCAGTGGAATTAACATCCTATATGCAAGCACTCTGAAGAGCATGAACATTCCAATGTCCAAGCTCCGCAAAAGCTATCTGGAATTTCATGGGATAATCCCGGAGAAAAAGGCATACTCACTCGGAATGATCTCCCTCAACGTGGTCTTTGGTACTCCGAGTAACTTCCGAAAAGAAAAGATCATCTTTGAAGTGGTGGATTTTCCGAGTGCATACCATGCCTTACTCGGAAGACCAGCCTATGCAAAATTCATGGCCACCCCTGTTACGTCTATCTTAAACTAAAGATGCCTGGACCGCATGGCGTGATCACTGTCTCGGGAGATTACAAGCAAGCCGAAGAACTGTTGCAGAAGGGGTCCCTGATAGCTGACCAGCAAATGGCTGAGGTCGAGCTGGCCAAGTACAAAAAAGACGCTGACTCATCCGAGTTACTGCAACCAAAGAAGACATCTTCATTCGAGTCAGCTGGAGAGACCAAGAGGGTACAGAAACATCCCACAGATAAATAAAAATACACCAACATTGCAACCGATTTGGATCCCCAATAGGAACTCGAGCTCGTCAACTTCCTCCGTGAGAATTGGGATATCTTCGCATGGAAGCCTGCTGATATGCCTGGAGTCCCAAGGGAGTTGGCCGAGCACAAGTTACATGTTGATCTGAAAGCAAGACTAGTGAAAGAGTCCCTTCGGCGGATTTCCTCCGAGAAAAGGAAGGCCATCGGGCTGGAGATAGCTAGACTATTAGTAGCCGGATTCATTAGGGAAATCTTCCACTCCGAGTGGTTGGCAAATCCTTTAATGGTTCCGAAGAAAGATAAATCTTGGAGAACTTGTGTTGATTTCCGTCATATCAATAAAGTTTTTCCAAAAGACCATTTCCCTCTTCCTCGCATTGACCAGATTGTGGATTCCACATCGGGTTGCGAGAGATTATGTTTCCTTGATGCGTACTCGGGTTACCATCAAATCCGACTATATGAACGAGATGAGATTAAAACAGCATTCATAACCCCATTTGGATGTTTTTGTTATATCATGATGCCATTCGGACTCAGAAACGCAGGTGCTACGTATCAACGCATGATGCAGAGCTGCATGATCTGGCAAATCGGTAGAAATGTGGAGGTCTACGTGGATGACATCGTGATCAAGTCGGTTAAAGGAAGTAGTTTGCTAGCCGACTTAGCTGAAACTTTTCAGAGCCTCCGAGCCTACATCATCAAGCTCAATCCTGAAAAATGCATTTTTGGTATGCCAGCGGGGAAGCTACTCGGATTCATGGTCTTCAAGCGGGGGATAGAAGCCAACCCGGAAAAAATCGCGGCAATTCAAAACATGAAGCCACCCAAGCAGCTCCGAGACGTCCGAAAATTGACAGGTTGTCTCGCAGCACTCAGTAGGTTCATCTCCAGCCTGGGAGAGAAAGCCCTACCTCTCTACCAGCTGATGAAAAAATCACCAAATTTCGTTTGGACGAAAGAAGCTCAAATGGCGTTTGAAGAGATAAAAAGCAACTGTAGAATCGGCCGGTCCTGGCAGCACCTCAAGAAAAAGATCCGCTCTTGTTATATATTGCAGCCACAAGCCGAGTTGTCAGCGTAGCTATAGTGGTGGACAGAGAAGAAGAAGGAAAGTCACAAAAGGTACAAAGACCGGTGTACTTCATCTCCGAAGTCGTCACACCATCCAAGCAGAGATATCCCCACTACCAGAAGTTGGCAATGGGAATTTACTTGGCATCACAGAAGCTCGCACATTATTTCCAAGCTCATTCCATCACAGTGGTCTCCGAAGCTCCCCTGGCAGAAATCATGAACAACAGATACTCAATAGGAAGAATAGAAAAATGGAGTTTGGACCTACTACCCTTTGACCTCAATTACCAAGCCAAAAAGCAATTAAGTCACAAGCACTGGTGGATTTCCTGGCCGAGTGGATTGAGGTCCAACATCCCCCACAGCCAACACTAGAGCATTGGACGATGTTCTTTGATGGGTCCAAGATGCTGAATGGAGCAGGGGCAGGGGTGGTACTGGTTTCACCAAGGAAAGACGAGATGAGATACGTCCTTCAAATCCATTTCCCCGCAACAAATAACGAAGCCGAGTACGAAGCTCTTCTGTACAGCATGCGAATGGCCATTTCACTCGGAATCAGGAGACTTATGATATTTGGAGATTCATACCTAGTAATCAATCAAGAAATGAAAGAGTGGGACATCCGGAGTCCAGCAATGACAACCTACTATGTAGCAGTGAGAAAATTGGAGAAAAAAATTGATGGGCTGGAGCTCCATCACATTCCAAGGGTTAAAAATCAGGCAGCAGATGACCTAGCCAAGTTGGGTTCTACCAGGGGTCAGATCCCGCCAGGGATATATTTGGAGCACTTGCACTCTCCAAAAGTCAAGGAAGATCCTTTCCTAGAAGCCGATCCAGATATGCTGCCTGACAAGAACATCCCCAACAAAGCAGATATACCCGCAGTAGTTGACATGGAGGTCATTCCCCCCGAGTGGACACTTCCAATCCTTGCTTATCTGCAAAAACAAGAGCTGCCGGATGATGAGATAGAAGCTAAGAAAATCGTCCGCAAATATAAGTCTTACTCAGTGATCAATGGGGAGTTATACAGAAATAGCATCACTCATGTCCCTCAGCGATGCATCTCCGAGGAGGAAGGCCGTTCCATCCTACAAGACATCCATGCGGGAGATTGTGGCCACCATGCCTCAAGTTGGACGTTGGTGGCAAAAGCTTTCCGAGCTGGTTTCTTCTGGCCTGAAGCCCTCAGCGATGCTCGGTACATTGTGGACCACTGTGAAGACTGTCAGTTTTACGCCAACCAGCCTCGCAAACCAGCCTCCGAGCTGAAGACAATCCCCCTAGCCTGGCCATTTGCAGTATGGGGACTGGATATGATCGGACCGCTCCGAACAGGCAAGCATGGTTTCACCCACATTTTGGTCGCAGTAGACAAGTTTACAAAATGGATAGAAGCAAAACCTATCAAGGCCCTAGACTCCGCCACAGCAGCCAGCTTTATGCGAGGCATCATACATCGGTTTGGTGTTCCACATGACATCATCACTAATAATGGGTCGAATTTCAACTCGGTCGAATTCAAGAAATTCTGTTGGACCAATGGTATTCAGGTCAACTTCGCCTCAGTCGCACACCCACATTCCAACGGCCAGGTCGAACGAGCAAACGGATTAATACTCAAAGGAGTCAAGCCTCGGCTACTTCGGGAACTGAAGGAAGCAGCGGGTTCCTGGGTCGACGAACTCCCTTTGGTCTTGTGGGGATTTCGGACAACTCCCAATCTCTCAACTCGGTCCACCCCTTTCTTCCTCGTTTACAGTTCAGAAGCAGTTCTCTCGAGTGACCTTAAGCACAATGCCCCCCGTATAAGCCAGTACACAGAAGCCGAGGCCGAAGTCGCACGACAAGATGGTGTGAATCTCTTGGAAGAAGAGCGAAACCTAGCTCTCACCCGCTCGGCGTTCTATCAGCAAGACCTTCGCTGATACCACGACCGACATGTCCGAGCTCGCTCATTTCAAGAGGGCGATATGGTACTTCGCATCAAGAAAACTTCGGACCACAAACTAGCTCCCCCATGGGAAGGAACATATGTCATCTCTAGAGTACTGCACAATGGGGCCTATCACCTGTACGATGTAACTAATAAGATAGAAGAGCCTCATGCATGGAACGCCCAGTTATTGTGCCGTTTCTATGCATGAGAACGCTTGTAAGATCTGAAAAAAATATTATTTCGTACACACGGTGTGCCTTGCTCAATCTGTTTTCCATTATTGCAAATCAGGTTTTCTTCCGAGCTGTTCCCAGCTCGGACGAAAATTCACAATCAGGTTTTCTATCCGAGCTGCGCGCAGCTCGGACGAGAACTTAGAAAACTTATTATAAGTGCTTACCAACGCCCAACATGCTTGGGGAAGCAAAACATCATCTGCATTGAGGATCTTGTCTACAAGATCATTAATAGAAAAAATTTCTAAGTACTTTCAAGTCTCAGGAGACTTGGGGGCTACTTAAAGCTATAAAATCAGGTTTTCTTCCGAGCTGTGCCCAGCTCGGACGAAAATTCACAATCAGGTTTTCTATCCGAGCTGCGTGCAGTTCGGACGAGAACTTAGAAAACTTATTATAAGTGCTTACCAACGCCCAACAGGCTTGGGGAAGCACAACATCATCTACATTGAGGATCCTGTCTACAAGATCATCAATAGGAAAAAAAATCTAAGTACTTTTCAAGTCTCAAGAGACTTGGGGACTGCTTAAGGTTATAAAATCAGGTTTTCTTCCGAGCTGTGCCCAGCTCGGACGAAAACTCACAATCAGATTTTCTATCTGAGTTGTGCGCAGCTCGGACGAGGATCTAGAAAACACATTCTAAGTGCTTCCCAAAACCCACGAGGCTTGGGGAAGCACAACATCATTTGTATTGAGGATCTTGTCTACAAGATCATCAATACAATTTTTTTCTAAGTACTTTTCAAGTCTCAGCAGATGTGGGGGTCACTTAAAGTCATAAAATTAGTTTTTTTGTGCCGTGCGCAGCTCAGATAAAAACCAAGAAAACTCCAAGAAAGAAAAAACCAAGCATCGGCAGATAAATACGTTTTCCACCACCAAACAGAAATGGAATTCATAAACCGAAGGAGTGCACAGTACCTAGATCACGACATCAAGCAGTTATCTTACTACAAAGTCACTCGGCATTCAGAGGCAAATTCAACATCAGTGTTTTTCCGACACACTTGTCCAATCGGGCTCACTCATTCCTCGCCCGCCTCGTCAGATTCACTGGTCACACCAGTCGATTCCACGAAGAAATCCAGATCGGGCATCAAGGCAACACGGCTGGCAGTCTCAGCATATCACGGCAGAAAGGTAGTGTAGCTCTGACCATCTTTAGGATCACCACCGCCAACCCGCTCCAAATTATGGACCCGCTCCAGAAAATGTGCTTTGGTCAAAGCAAGCGCATAATTCGCACCACTCCGCTCGCTGAACGCTTCCAGCGTGCCAGCTGCTGAGGGGCCTCTCGGAGGAGGGGCACGACAGTGTCCAGCTTCACCCTGCTTCCCTCATCAGGCGACAGCTTGCTCTTCAAAGCCAGGGTAGCACCCATGACTTCTTCAGCAAATTTCTTTGCCTTAGCGCACCTCATGGTCAGCAGACCCCGAGCCAGAGCAAATTTTGTCGTTACTGGCGTGTAATTATCCATTTTCATCATCTCGGCAAACTCAACCATGCGCGCTTGCTCAGCCTACGGGTCCGTACCATACGCTGCATCAATAAGGAGGATGAATACATAATGAAGGACATGGGAACATTTCGCCATCACAAATCGGATCACAAAACTCACCAGACAAGGTTTCACTGAAAACGGCAAACCACCCAGCGCAATACTCTTCAGCCGCCTTCACTGCCTTCCGAGTAGTTTCCAACTCGGCTTGATGTTTCTTTTCATCCTCGACACGCAGCTCGGATAACTTCTCCAAATCCGACTCCAGTTTCTCTATACAAGCTTCGTTCTCCTTCACCGCCTGTTTGTAATGGTACAAACTTGTTTTCAGAGCCTTCTTCTCCTTGGCCCCGCCTCTCAACTTGGTCTATCTCCTTCTTCATTTTTGCAACGAAACCATCATTCTCTTTAACCTTGGCGTCAAAATCTTTCTTCGCCGCTTCTGCAAACAGAGTTCAAAATGGATAAATAGGACGATGAAATACACCAATACAGGAACACAAGAGTCCTTACCATTGTCCTCAGCATGCTGCTTCTTAAGTTTGTTGTGCTCTTCAAGCAGCGCCTCGTACGCACTCTTGGCAGCAGTGTTCTCCTCCTGCAACTTCATGAAGGCCGATCCAAGCTTGCATGCCTCCTATGAAGACGAAAGGAATACCATGCTAAAATAAAAACCTCATATCAAAAGACTCCGAATAACTTCACAAAGTTACTCGGAGCCTTGGGGGCTACATCCAGTGGGTGCACTAACAAGTGCTCCCACTGGACGTTCACTGAAATAAAGACCTCCTATCAAAAGACTCCGAATAACTTCGCAAATCTACTCGGAGCCTTGGGGGCTACACCCAGTGGGTGCAATAAGAAGTGCTCCCACTGGAAGTTCACTGAAATAAAAACCTCCTATCAAAAGACTCCGAATAACTTCACAAAAGTTACTCGGAGCCTTGGGGGCTACACCCAGTGGGTGCACTAAGAAGTGCCCCCAGCGGAAATTTCAAAACCGCAGAATAACAACAATACGCCCAAGGGTCATTCCGACACCAAGTGGGTAGGAAAACTTACATAAGTACTTACGTGCATGTTGGACTTCACCAACTCGGCCTCGGAAGCCAACTCACGCACCCGCAGTTCAAATTGAGTCGCCTTTACCAAAGACTCCTTCAAACCACCAATGATGGCACTCTCCACCGGGGCACCAACTGGAATGGATGCCGAAACGGCAGGCCCGCCCCCTTGAATAGTTGCCGGGGCGACAAGAGTCTCCTTAGCAGCCTCCTCCGCAGGAACGTCAGGGATGGAAGAAGAAGACACCGCTCCCCCTGGAACAATCACCTCAGGTGGAGCAGTCTCAGTAGCGGCCGGCTCAGTCACAATCTGAGTTGGGCCAGCAGAGGAGTCAATATCCATATCTGCGAAAGACATAGCAGAGAATTGAAAGCAGGAAGATGACAGTAGTAGGAGCCTCAACAGAGACAATGAAGAATTCTCACGAACGGCCACAACGTCTTCTGAAATAGTGTACATAACAGGAAAGTCAGTCACCCCGCAAGTACTGACATCCTCGAAAGCGTCAACCCCAGGATCCTCGATTCTAGGCAGCGACTCAGAACCACTCGGACGAACACTGCAAAGCGAAACAGTTAAGGGAAAGCCTGGGAAACCAATAGAGCACTAAACCATAAGAGAACTAACGACATTACTTATGGACGGTCTTCAAACTACGCCTCGGGGGAGCAACCTTGGCCGGACCAGCGCCAGCCCCCTTGGCCTTCTCAACAACAGCACCCCCCGAGGGGTTAGCCTCTCGGCCCCCAAGCGTGACAAGTTTCTTCTTCTTCATAGGTGCAACCTTCCCAGAACTAAGGCCCAAGGGCGGAAGTTTTCTGCTGCCATCTTCGCCACTCGGAGTATGAGCCCTTTTTCGGGTCCGAGTAAGCCCTTCCCGCGCCGACTCGCGGTCCTGGTTGTTCTTGGAGCGTTGCTCGGACGCCGCCTGAGCCCGAGCCACTTCGGACTCGAGCTCCTCCCCCGCCTCAACTCCGACCCCCTCGCCAGCAGTGCTATCTTCACCCTCCTCGGCAGGATGTTGCAGAGCCAAAGGAATGGGAGAATGGAACTGAGAAAAATCCTAGCAAAAAATAAAGAAGAGTGAGTCAGAACCAACAGGTGATACACATTCAAGACACATATGAAACAAGATGGCATACCAAGGTGGGAGGATTCTCAATGCTGAGAGGTCTCACTCGGCTAGTCGGCTGGAGACCTTGGGTCATGCTGGTTATTATCTTCATCTGGAGCTCGAACTCGTCCAGAGGCATCTCGGTGTTACTATAGCGGGTGTCATCTACAACCCGGAATACGTCCACATCCCCCGAGCCCTGGCTTGAAGAGGCTGAATCTTCCGAACCACAAAGGTGGCTATCAGATCCATGGCGTCTAAACCATTTTTCTTCAGCCTGATGACTTCACGCATCAAGGGGAGCACCAGCTCCTTCTCAGCATTGGTGAGTCAGGGATTCCAGCCCTGGGAGGAAGTTAGCCTAACGTCCGAGTAGGGAGGCAAGGTACGCACCCCCGGCGCCTCATCCACCTTGCAATAAAACCAACTGTTTTTCCAATTCTTGACAGAATCTGGCACACTAGAGGAAAAATACTGCACCCCTTGTTTCTTAGCCAAGAAAAGGCCGCCGCACAGGTGATTGAACTCCACGCCACCACCCTCCCCAGACTTCTTCGCCTTTTGAGGCTTAATGGCGTATATGCTACGGAAAAGATGCCAGTGAGGCTCTATGCCTAAGAATCCCTCGCAGAGGGTGAAGAAGCTAGAGAGGAGAGTAACAGCGTTGGGAACAATATGATGAAGCTGAGCACCCGTAAAAGCCAAGAAATCTAAGAAGAAGGGATGTGGGGGAAGATAAAACCCACGGTCCACGTGCGAAAGCAAAAGGACCCTCTCACCGTCCCGTGGAGCAGGCTCGTCTTCCAGCCGCAGGAAGGCGACAACCCTCGCGGGGAACCAAGCCAGCATTCTAGTAACCCAGCAACATGTCCTCCGTCACGATTGACGGGATCCACTCCCATGCAGACATGGTCTCGGTGGCGGCGGAAGGGCAGCGCGAGTGACGGCCTCCTAGGATGGAGCACGGGCAGTCGGCGAAGTTTCCCCGGCGGCGAACTCGCGTGAGAAAGAAAGAGGTGGAGAAAGAGAGAGGAGCGAGAGCGGCTGCGCGGGGGGAAAGTGAGCAGATCTGCCCCAAACCGAAGGGAAGGAGCGGTTTTATACCTCGAGGGGGCAACCGCCACGCGTCAGATCCGCACCCCATCATGGGCCTGCCGGTTTCCCTCCCCATAAAACCGCTCCACTTCCCCATAATCCCTCCCACTTTCCCACGAGCAGTTAATTATTATCCTATAAGACCGCCGCGGGAATCGAGGAGACAGTCCCAAACAGTGCGCCCACTTGTCTGGGCAAGAAGATTCTCTGACAAGGCAAGATCCTTTCTAAAAGACCGAATCTGATTTTGATTCGAAGCTCGAAACCACTTCAACTACTCGGAAGATACGAAGCATAACATACACCGACCAAACTCTCCGAGTACGCCATCACTCGGAAGAAATCACTAAGCTTCCGTGGCGACCGAGTAAGTTGTCACTCGGAAATACAACGAAGAGAACCACTTGGGGGTTTTCCGCAAAACCAAAAATCTTGCACGCAACTACTCGGGAAAAAACCCGAGTAATTAACTCGCTGGTGGCCCGTCTCTGACTTAGAATGCCAGGTCACTAGTAAGACCCGGCGCATGGGGTAAAGGATCAATGTCCCACGTGGCATGGCCTAGGACTCGATACGATGTCCTAGGACATTGAACTTTACAAATTTGGTTCATATGGAGTTTAAGGCCTTTTACTCCGAGACACGCCTTCCGAGGCCACAGTCTACCTCTTCCGAGAGACGTTTGAGTGTCGCCAAATTTTTCCGCTAACCTGCCCAACTCATACTTGAGGGAAAAGTTCAAACATCAATAAATCCCTTCCGGGCCTCTTACTGAGTTTAATCTTCGCGTACCTCGGAAAATCTGACAAATGTCAGCCGCCTCAATTACGAGCACCCAAAAGCGCTTGGGGGCTACTTTCGTGGAAATACTAAAGGCATACCCCTAGGAAAGGGAAACCAAGGGATACCCTTAAGCCCTTGGTTTTCCAAACACACCCAACAAAATAAGATCAGTAAAAAACTTGGAGCATTAACGATCTCCGAGTAACAAGTTACTCGGAGATCAGAAACCACTTCCGAGTACGCAGCTACTCGGAAGTCCAGCAAGATCCGAGTAGATCGGCACTCGGAAGAGATCGGCGAGCCATTCCTTACTCGGATGACGGGAACGCAACGGACGGGAAGCATTCAAGGCTGCGGGCGTTTCTCCTCCTTTATTAGTACTAATGGGCAAACCGTTTTCTGTATTTAGTACGCATTTAATCTTGTAATTAAGACCCATTTAAGCCGAGGCATTAAGGAGGCAGGGGTGCACTCTATATAAGCCCCCCTCCTCCAGTGTAGGCACGCGCAACTCTATCCTAATATTTTTGCGCAAGAACACCCCAGTCAGCCTGGGACAGTACTAAGGTTTTTATCTCTAAGGACAGGCCTAACCTGTATAATTTTCCCGCGTCAACAACTCTACGTACAGATTCATTTAGCTCCTTTTATACCCCTATATCTATTGTCAGGATTATATCCACGACACACCTCGCATAGCAGTTTTATCGTCTTTTGGGAGAGAGAGACATCACTAGTGAACATCACAGGACCCCGGTCCATATTCTCATCATTGTTTACACGCTTATTTATTTTTCTTCTTTTACTTTTCAATTGATATCATTATCATTATCCCTTGTGTTTTGATCCTTTGTAAACAACAAGACCGGAGAGATTGACAACATCTCAGAACTTCGTTGGGAGCAAAGTTGTTATCATTATAATTATCACTTGTGTTGTGTGCAGGTCCACGTCAATTGCGCCGCTGACACCTACTTATCATCTCCGGAGTCCTACTGGAAACAAACCTCGGTATCTTCACCGAGGGAAACTTTCCGCTACGCGGCATCTCACCTTCCACTTAGTGTAACCAACGAAGGGTGAGAAGCAATTATCATCTCTCGCGTATCAGCTCACCATTGAATTCAACAGATACCTTTCCTTTCCTGCAATCTATAATAGCTCCACAAGTCTTGAGAAAAGGTCTACCAAATATAATAGGAAAAAAATTATCTTGCACTGAACCAAGTACTAAAAAGTCGGTAGGATATTTTACCTTTCCGCATAAGACTTCAACATCTCTCAAAATTCCAATAGGAGAGATAGTTTCTCTGTTTGCAAGATGAATAGTAACATCAACTTCTTCAAGTTCACAAGATGAAATATCACTCATAACCTCTTGATAGAGTGAATAAGGAATAGCACTGGCGCTGGATCCCAAATCGCATAGCCCATAATAATTGTGATCTCCTATTTTAACAGATACTACTGGAGTACATGAAATTGGGCCTTTATTCTTGGTTGTGACAAGGTTAGTAGAAACAACACACACAAATTTATTGGAACCTATAATGTCACTAGTAACAAGATTTTTAACCAATGCAACTTGAGGATCGACCTTGATCTAGTCCTCGGGCTCATCAGTCTTCTCTCACTTTTATTTAATATACCTGTCACAAAAGAATGCTCCCTCATCCTTGCGGGAAAAGGGGGCTTTTCATATATAACTGCATGCAAAATAGGGTCAGAAACATGAATATCAATATGTAATTCCTTAAAGGGTTTATGATGCTGATCTCCTTATTTTTTGAGAAATTAATATGAGAGGCAAAGTTTTTGCAAAAATCAATCAGAAGTTGGGAATCAAGACCAATCTTAGCAAAAAAAGGTATTGAAGTAATAAGTTTTCACGTAACTCTCAATGTAATCATGCTCATAATTTATAACGGGTTCAATACCTTTATCGATCTCCCAATCTTCGGTGTTCTTCTAGATACTTTCAATAAAATCCCACCTTTCTTGAACGCGTCTATTTGGAAATACCCCCACTAGAGGAGGCATCAATCATCTTTTTATCCTGACGAGAAAGTCTTGCATAAAAATTTCTAAGAATAATTTCCTGGGGAGCTCATGATTGGGGCATTTGAGCATTAGGGACTTCAATCTCCCCCAAGCTTGAGCGATACTTTCTCCGTCACGAGACCAAAAGTTATAAATATAGTTCTTGTCTCGATGTATTTCATGAAGATGATAAAATTTTGCATAAAAGAGAGGCATAAGTTCTTGCCAATTTAGTAAATGAGAGTTATCAAGAAGCCTATACCAATCCGAAGCCTTATCTTTTAATGATAGAGAGAATAATTTTCTCATAACAAAGTCCATCGATATACCTGCAAGCTTAAATAAGGAGCATAGTTGTGAAAGCTATAGCAAGTGTTCGCCTGGATTTTTATCTCCTGCATATCGATTAGCCAAAATGCAATCAATAATACCAGTTAGTATTTTGAAGGGCACAATTTCAGTAGGTGGGGGAGCCTTCTCCACCACATTAATGGAGGGACGGTTCCCCACAAGCAAAGAACCAAGAGCGGAGTGGTCCATAGGGACTAAAACTAACAACAACAAAATAAAATCAGTAATTACAATATAAAGGTTTCCTTACAAATTTCACTTACCAATAGCGCTACACTCCCCGGCAATGACGCTAGAAAATGGTCTTGATGACCCACAATTGTAGGGGATCTATCCTAGCCTTTTCGATAAGTAAGAGTGTCGAACCCAACGAGGAATAGAAGGTATTGACACGTGATCTTGAGATAGGAATAACTGCAAGTGTTGAAAGGTAGCTTTTTATGGGTTTTCTGGTATAAGCAACAAGGAAATAAAATCAAATTAAGTAAATTATGATAAGGTGCAACAAGTAGCCCAATCCTTTTAAGCACAAAGGATAGGCAAAAGGATCAAACTTATAAAAGATAAAACGTTCTTGAGGACACACGGGAGAGATAGTCACGTGCCTTCGCCATATTCCGTCTAGTACTGTGTTTTGTGTTGATAAGTGTTGTGTGGGTGAACCCATGCTAGTTCACTTTCTAGACTAAGATAAGTACACTCTTATAATTAAACCTCTTGCAAGCATCCGCAAATACAAGAGAGAAATTAACGCAAAGCTGTAACAGCCCGGGATTTTCACCCAAATTAAAAAATTTGTTTGTTGCTTTATTTTGTTGATTGCTAGAAATTGTTTGCAGTATTTTCTTTGCCGATTTATTAATTGGTGATTATATTTCCCCCTCCTTCTCGTATCGGCATGCGTGTCCGGACCCCGACCACCATGACACACGACCTTGCAACACCGGGTTTAACCGAGCACCGTCGCAACTTCCGGCACGAGACCAGCCATCGCCATCGGAACGAAAACCCCCATTTAATAACTAAATGGATTATTTTATTGGGCGTCGAAATTTTTTCTCGGAACGGTATCGAAGTGAGGTAGAACTGACGGGCTCGCCGCGCTGAGCGCGTGGTTTGAGATTTCGTCTGAATTGGAGGTCGTATGGACTCCCGGCGGTCAGAAACGTAGAGAATCGGACGCGCGCGAGAGAAGTCCAGGGCCTTTGCGCAAACCTGCCACCCAGACCATACTATAAATAGACCACCCACCTCCTCCCACCAGAGTAGGGTTTCCCTAAGCTAAAAATTTCAGCCACCCCCCTACACAAACTCAGATCTTCCCCTCCAATTCCCTCTCCTCCGAAAACCCTAGCTCCAAGCAAATATGACCGTCGGATCGGCCGATCCAACGGCCAGGGCGCCCTCCTAGCCTATCCACCGCAGCCCAGGGCGCCACAGGCCCCGAAGGGTCACCGCCGGCCCGCTCGGGCCCTATCTGGGCCGAGCTCCTCCGTCGACGTGCAGATCGCCACCGCGCCGCCCGTCACCCCCGTGCAACCACCGGCCGTCGCAACTCGCTGCGCTCCAGTGAGGCCGCCGTCACCCCACGCCTCTCCTCCACCATCTCACCTCCTCCCTCTCTCCCTCTTAGGCGCAAGACCTCGCTGCCGCCGGCCGCCTCTGCGCCATGGCCGACGTGCCACGAGCTCGCCGCCGGATTTGCCCCTGCGCCGCCCCGTATGACTCAACGGTGACCCCACCGGAGGATCTGCACCGCGCCTCCGCGCCTCGGCCTCCCCTCACTGCCTGCACCGCCTCGCCACCCCGGCGACCGCCGCCACCCGCAGGCCGATCGGGATCGGCCTCCCGATCTAGCTCCGACGAGCCACCCGCACCAGCAATTGTCGGCTGGGCGATGACCACGTGTGGGCTGGCCACGGCCCAACCAGCGGCCCAAGCATCGTTCCTCGCCCGCGGCGAGATCTCCAACCCTACTCCCACCCCGCTCTGGGCCTCGGCCCGACAAAGTGAGGTGCCCTCACTTTCCTTTTTTTCTGCAAGTGATGGGCCGGCCAAGTGTCGTGGATGTTTTCTAGCGCCCCGTGCGTAGTTTAACTATTGTGCGGCCCCTGGATAGGTCGTTAAGCCTATGTTTCGGCCCAGTGCATGCTTTATTTATTTTCTGGGCTTATTAAATTGCAATTTGTGTTACCGTTTTGCAAGGCTTATATCTTTTTAACGGTAGCTCGGGTCGCGACGCGTTAAATATGAAACTTGCTTAGTTTTTTGTGTAGATTAATAAAATGTGCTCTTTTGCCATGTTTGAGCTTGTCTACATGTTGTTTTACTGCTAATTACATTGCATGCCACCATAAAATGTAATAGGTCGTAACTTTTTAACCGTTGCTCCGAATAAAATGTTCTTTATATGTAACTTGACTAGAATTTATTATAGATTGTGAATATGCTGCTCTTGCTTGCTAATAAAAATAATAAAATTGTGTTTAGGGCATAACAGTACCAAATGCAACATTTTTTGTGGGGTCCGTAATAGTTGCCATGTATAGGTTTTACCCCCCACCACCACTTAGAGTGACTAGATTAGATAGTTTATTTATGCTTCACCTCTTGCCATGTTTGTGTGACATGCCATGCTTGTGTGATATGCCATGTTAACAAGTGATAACTCACAACTGCAGGGGATCGAGATAGTCTTCGCGGGTAAGAATAACCCAATTTATAGAGTCGACTCAAGGGGAGCCAAAGAATATCCACAAGCTTTGACAGTGGAGTTGTCAATTCCACCGCACCTGAGATACACTTACTTGCAACAAGATATTAATAGTAACTGTTATATGGAAGTGATGATAGCAACGGAAATAGTGGAGGTGAAATAGCGACAGTAAAAAATCAAAAGTAAACAACTAGTAACCAGCAGAATTAAAACACCGTAGGCTAGGGAGATGGATGGTTGGGCGTTGCATGGATAAGGCACATCATGTATTTAACTTGGGGCAAGGCACACAGAAAAGAAATGACCATCTATGCATAAATCAAACATCTTTTGTCCTACCATCCCGCTACGAACGGGGCCAAAAGGAACTTATGGAGATTAAGGTGCTCCTCTCAAAGAGCACCAGAACAATGTATTCCCAATCAATGGATACATGGAATCCTCAAACTATAGTCCATCCCCTTTGGTGTCCCAAGCTGTCACCTTTGGGATCGCCGGTTCCGGACTATGACAGGTGCAAACAACTCATAGATAGGATCAAGAACACAAATATATTCATGCAAACACATAGGGTTTATATCTGAAATCATGGCACTCGGGACCAAAGTGACAAGCATTAAGAGCAACAAGTTGAAGCAAAGATGATAAACAACAATCTAGATGATAGGCAACATGCCCCCAACAATCTGATAAACTATTACATGATCTATCGCATCCAATCCCTACCATCCCCTTTGCCTACAGCAAGGAATTACTCACACATGGATGGAGAAGTCATGGAGGGAGGATGGAGTGGTGATGATGATGACGATGGCGATGATCTCCCCCCATCGGAAGCCAAAACAGCCTCCAGATTAGCCCTCACGGAGAAGAACAGAGGGTGGCGGCGGCTCCGCGATGTGAATTGGGAAAACGACTTCTGTTTCGGGGTTTCTCCGTCACGGGAATAAACAGGAGCCTCGGTAGGGCACCAGAGGAGGGGGAGGCCCCCAGGCGGCTAGAGGGCGGGGCCCCACCTCTGGCCGCGCCAGGGGGGGCGCCTGGGGGCCCCTTGGCTTCCCTCTGGTCCCACTTCTGGCACAATGGCCCTTCGGGTGCGTGGATTTTCTGTGTTTTTTCTGGGAATTTTCTGAGACGTCCAAAAATCCATTTTCCTGCGCACAATAAAACCATACAGGCAGCTCTGCTGAAAACAGCGTTAGTCCGGGTTAGTTTCGTCCAAATCATGCAAGAATGAGGGAAAAACAATAGCAAAAGTGTTTGGAAAAGTAGATACGTTTGAGACGTATCAACTCCCCCAAGCTTAGCATATTGCTTGTCCTCAAGCAATTCAGTACAACGAACTGAACGCGACAAAGAAAACTTTTACAAACTCTCTTGCTTCTATGAATGTATATAAGCATGTACTACGAAAATAATTTAGCAAGTATCAAAACAATGCTATGAGTACAATGCACGAAGCAATCCTTCTTTCAAGTGATCAATCACAAATAACTAAAACTAAATAATATGCTACTGAAAATCAAGACAAGATTACAATGCACAAAGCTTAAACATACTAGAGTGATATTTCGCTAGCCTCCATGAGTGAAGCAAAACATAAATGCAGAAACTCCTCCGGAGTTTTAAAGGAGACTAGAACTAAGAACTTCAGTATAAGTAATACCACAATCATGCAAAAGACAATGTAGTACTTTGGGACAATGCACATTACACTCAGAATGACAATTATGCTCTCCTAGTTGGTGCTTTGAAGAAAGAAGGTGGTGACTCTCGAACCGTGGAGTTTGATGGAAAGGTTGAAAACCCGTGGTTGGAAGCAAAAACTAAACTTGTACCAGAGCTCTTTGTTTTGAAAACAGAGATAAAATGTTTTGGGAGGTGCATGATTCATCAACGAATGCTAGTAGACAACTCAATCACCTCTTACGCTCGAGGAACGGCTCCCAAGATGGAGACGATCACATCCCCTTAATCTCCTTTGTTTATCACTGCCAAAGTTTTCTGATTTCTCATAGACAAAGCGTGAAGGAGGGTTTGTTGGTTGTGATTATCTTTTGTGAGCTGGGCGCAGTTATGCCAAACCCTCCTCATATTAGGGGTTTGCAGATTAGACATGCAATCCCGGAATAAAACATGTCTAACATAAGACGGTCATGAATCACCTACTACTTCCTCATGAGCTGAAGCAGAGGCACAACACATGAGTGCTTTTGAATGATTTCGAGATGGTACAAGAAAGTCTTCGTTAGGATGGCCGGTAAATACCACACAGGAAGGTATGGTGGACTCATATGGAAAAACTGGTTTCAAGGATTTTGGATGCACAAGCAGAAATCCGCTTAGTGCGAGCGAAGGCTAGCAAAAGACTGGGAAGCGACCAACTAGAGAGCAATAACAGTCATAATCATGCAGAGCGAAAAAGTAACATTGAATTGAGCATGAAAATGATATGACTATTCTGAAATTCAAAGATCATCAAGGCATAGTAGACTTTTCCGTCATAAACATTTGTAAGCATGTGCCAAGTCAATCCAAGAATTTTCCAAAGGTAAATACCACTTCAGTATGCCAAACTATGAACAATGCGATGCATGTAAATCATTTCAACAACACATTATGTACTCTAGCTATTTGGGATTAGCCACAATGAAAGCATGAACACTGGGAAAGCATTGTAAACATATCACTATGTCGCTACAAGCTGGTCTCTAAATCATAAGTACAAGCATATGTACAAAAGTAGAAACAAGAAGAGTTCATACCGGTTTTCCTTGTTGCATCCCTTTCGTCGATCTTCGTCATTACTGCCTTGTCACTTGCACGATTGAGCGTAGGAAAATATAATCAAGTGCAAATACCATCATGGACTCGAGTTGAACTCTGCAACAAAGCAAACTAAAGAGAGAAAAGAAAATATTTTTGGATTTTTCAAAGATTTAGCGAAAGAAAAAGAAAAGAGAAATCTTTTTGGTGTTTTTGCAACATAAAAGAACAAAGAAGAACGGGAAAAAACTTTGAAAAGATCAAAGAGAACAAAATGAAAACGGATAATACAATGGAAAGGTGAGAAGGTCCCGTACTCCCCAAGCTTAGGCTTTTGGCCTAAGTTGGTAGCAGCTACTGCCCCCAGGAGCCTCCTGCTCCGGGGTAATGGTAAGTCCAGGAGTCATATGAGCCCTCCGGTGCGTACACCAAAGTCCTCGGGTCCTCCCATGAGGAAGGCCCTGGGCTCCAAGCGGAAGAAGACCCCTCGCCTTACTCGGTGAAGGTCTCTCCTTGGAAAGATGTGAACTCACCATGCTCCTCCTCATCGGGCACAACCCCTCCATGGGGTTATGCGGCTGATAATGAGCCATGAACTCATCGAACTGAATCTCGTTGAAGGACCATCTGTTCCTGTGAGTGCTATCAAACAAAAGTGGTGCAGGTAGACGGATGTCACGAGTAATGGTCATTTCAAACCTCAAAATATAATCAAGGTTGCCAAAATGGGAAGTCATGGTAACAAACTTATACCTCTTCATAGCCGCAAGATCGAGACTTGCGTATGAAAAGGGAACATCATCAGGGTGCGGGGTGCGCTCAAGAGACTCAAGGATAAGCGTGGCGTAAACGCCACCATCTAAATCTCCTTTGTTACTGTTCGTAACAAGGCACCGAGCAATCAAGGCACCCACATTATACTCATTCTTATCAGAGAGGGTGTTCGCATAAATAGCGAAATCTGGTGCAGAGCCATTGCTCGTGTTGTCACGAGCTAACACCCCTCTAGCAACAAAATACGCAAAATACCTGAGGTGTGGAAACTGAATGCTGGAAATCTTCGTACGCCGAATGTCGGTCTCCTCCTAGCAACAAAGGGGGTTGAAAAGAGTCCTCAACCCGGAAGGCTGCATGGTCATCTTCGTTGTCTGACCAACGTTCGGCACACCTATTATATCACAAAACTGTGCCAAAGACATGGTTATGAGATCATTATAAAGTTTGAACTCGACGGTTCCAGCATCATGGTTATAACAAAAACTGTTAATAAAGCAGGAGGTAAGCTTTTTGTATTGTACCATAGGGCATAATGCTAGCCGTGTCAAACCTGCATTGGCACAAAGGCCATCAAATTCCTCCTTAATTCCTGCAGCTGTAAGAAAATCATCGCACGGATACATCATTGCGCATGTCGGACTTGTGTCTTACAACAACTCCAGGGGCACATGATCTTCATTGTAGCTCACCCTAACTGCTGAGGGTGAAGCTGCAGCTCTAGTAACTCGATCGGAGCGCTCGGGATTCTTCTTCCCAAGCCATCCCTTTGCTTTTCCAAAGAAACTCATTTCTGAATTTTTTTACAATTCACAAGAACAAGGATTTAAACAAGGTGAGTTGAGGCAAACTACTCTACCCACTTACCTAAGGCATAAACTTGCATCAAAACTTGGAAAATAAATTTCTACGCATGCATGCATGCTCATATGAATAGCACCAAGATCTACTAAATACTCACAAATGAAGCCACCAATCAAAAATCTAATTGGAGGGGTGAAGGAGTTACATACCAGGGATTATTTGCTCAAAATCTCAGCTCGAATGATGGGTTGTAGAGAGAGATCGAAAATCGCCTCCAAGAACAGCAAGAACGCAAGAACTGGAGCAGAACTCGTGTTTTTGGAGAGAGAGGAAGAAGGAGGAAAAAGACATACCTGGAAGTGGGGTCTATGGGCCCCAAGCGCCCTGTGGTCGCGGCCAGGGGGCAGGCCGCGCCAGCTGGCCGCCTGGGCCACTGGTGGCCCCCCTAGTCAGCCCCAGGTGCCTCTGGGTCATTCCCGGCATGGAAATTTTTATTTTTCTGGAATTTTTATGACAACTTCACTGTTGAAAAAATTTCGGAGTTCAAAAAGCTGCGAAACTTTCTGAAAACTTGAAGCAGTGATTAGAATTGTGAAGCTTCAAAAACATATAAACTTGGTACAAAAAGTAAAATAAAAGATAAAAGAAATGCAAACATAACAGCCGCTACTTTTTACTTATATAAAACTCAATTAATAGCACGGTTGATCAAGTCCTACTACCAAACTAGCAATACATAGAGCAAAAAATTTCACTTACTATGAAGCATTCATGCTACCTTTACTTTAATGGATATTGTCCCCACCATAATGGTTTTGTATTTGTGGTGCACATGTAGAGGACAATCCCAATCACCAATCTTCACGGTCTCGATATTCTTTATAGAGTTGAGGCCATGCCTTTTGTCAACCTTCTTCGGAAAATACACCGTGTGTTCTTTTTCATTCACATTAAAGGTAACCTTTCCTTTATTGCACTCAATAATAGCACATGTGGTGTTAAGAAAAGGTCTACCAAGAATAATAGACATGCTCCCATCCTCGGGCATGTCAAGCACAACAAAATCAGTAAGAATTAAACAATTAGCAACTTCAACGGGAACATCCTCACAAATACCAATGGGAACGGCTGTTGACTTATCAGCCATCTGAAGAGAGATATCTGTAGGGATTAGCTTTTCTAAACAAAGTCTCTTGTAAAGAGAAAAATGCATAACACTCACTCCTGCTCCGAGATCACATAAAGCAGTCCTGACATAATTATTCTTTATGGAGCAAGGAATGGTGGGTATACCTGGATCACCAAGCTTCTCAGGAATCTTGCCACTAAAAGATTAGTTAGCAAGCATAGTAGATATTGCTTCATTAGGAACTATTCTTTTATTACTAACAATATCCTTCATATATCTCGAATAATGAGGTAACTTTGTAGCATCAGTCAAAGGAATTTGAAGAAAAAGAGGTTTCATCCACTCACAAAACTTATTGTAATGCTCTTCTTCTTTCGTTTTGAGAGACTTACCTGGAATGGGCATGGGTTTCTATAAACATGGTTCTCTTTCCTTCCCATGTCTTCTTGCGATGAAGTCTTATCTAGTGTATTTCTTGCGTTTATCGGGTGCTTCTTCTTTCTCGAACTTCGGGTGGATCATTCTTTTCAATATCCTTTTCGGGCTCAGCACCGTCTTCAGTCTCTGCATCGGAGGTAGATATACTATTTGGATCATAGGAATTGTCAGCTTCTTTGTGCTTCTTCTTCTTCTTCGGAGAGCTAACAATTTCTTCTTCCTGCATTTGAGAATCTTGCTCGATCCTCTTCGGATGCCCCTCCGGATAGAGAGGATCTTGAGTGCTAGTTCCTCCTCGGGTTTTAATCCCGAAGGCATGTATATCCTGTTTGGAATTATTAGCAAGCAAATCTTTTTGCACATTAGAAATTTGATCAAGCTGAGTTTGAACCATATGAAAGTGCTTCACAAGACATTTAACATCATTAATTGTTCTACCTAGAACATCAAGCAAGCTTTTGATATCAAGGGAATTATCATGCAACTGACTTTGTATCCTCTCATTAAAGTGATTTTTCTTCATAATAAAATTATCAAGCTCATCTAAACATTGATCAGGAGGTTTACCATGAGGAATGTCACTTGCATTGAAATCTAAAAGAGAGTGTACCTCTACCATTTGAGGGTGAGTGGTAGGCTCACACAACTTCTCAATAGGGGTAGATTCTTTACATCTTTAGTCTTAATACCCTTCTCTTTAATAGACTTCTTCGCTTCTTGCATATCTTCGGGGCTTAGGACATGCATGCCCCTTTTTTTGGTGGGGGAGGTGGTTCAGGGACGGACCAATCTTCGTGGTTCTTGGCAATCTTGCCCATTAATTCTTCTGCATCGTTCGGTGTTCTTTTCCTGAAAACACAACCAGCCCAACTGTCCAAATAGGATCTAGATTCATCAGTTAGACCAGCATAAAATATATCAATTAATTCATTCTTAGGGACTCCATGTCCCGGTCTAGCATGGATCAGACTGCAATACCTCCCCCAAGCTTTAGGGAGGTTCTCATCCTGCAACTTTTTAAAGTTATAAATTCTTCGTAAAGCAGCATGTTGCATATGAGCAGGAAAGTACTTATCAACAAAAGAGTGAGCTAAGTCTTGAGGACTCCTAATGGAACCACATGGTAGTGCATCATACCATGCTTTAGCACCTTCCTTTAAAGAGAAAGGAAGAAGCTTAGTAACATAGAAGTTTCGTATCTTTTCATCTGTAGTAAACAAGCCACCCAACTCAGTGAGTTTGGTCGGGTGTGCAATAGCATCATCATTTTCTCTGCCATAAAAGGGGTCAGCCTCAACCATAGATATAAGTGAAAGATCAACAGATTATAATAAGGATCATTGATGCATATAGGAGTAGAAAATTTAGGATCAGGAACGGTCTTGTTCTTCAGGGAGTGTTTTTCGAGAAGCTTCTTAATAGCATCAGGGTCAGAGTCGACAAACTCTGTTAGCTCCCTGCATAAATCATCATCAAGTATAATATAATCATCATCAAGGAATCTCTCCTTGAGTTTAATCAAATCAGGATAATTGTAAGTTCCATCAAAAGGGTAGCAAGTATCGGGAATTTCAATTCCAGATTTTTTTGCAGCAGCACCGATCTGTTTCTCAAGAGCGTGACTAAGTGAACCAATATCATCAAGAGTAGTAGAAGCATCATCAAAAGTATCGGACATAGTAACGGATTCAGTAGAAGCATCATGTGGTGGAGCTGAAGCAACCTTACACATAACTGAAGGTGAATCAAGTGTAGCACTAGTGTTCAGAACAGTACCTTTTCTCGTACGGGATGGTAAGATCGGGACCTTGGGGTATTCTTTCTTACCCATAGCGGATAAATTGCAGCAGGTAAAATACTTCAAGTAGACTTGTCAATAAAGCTATGCTCCCCGGCAACGGCGCCAGAAATAGGCTTGATAACCCACAACTGCAGGGGATCGAGATAGTCTTCACGGGTAAGAATAACCCAATTTATATATTCGACTCAAGGGGAGCCAAAGAATATCCACAAGCTTTGACAGTGGAGTTGTCAATTCCACCGCACATGAGATACACTTACTTGCAACAAGATATTAATAGTAATTTTTATATGGAAGTGATGATAGCAACGGAAATAGTGGTGGTGCAATAGCGACAGTAAAACAGCAAAAGTAAAAAACTAGTAACCAGCATAATTAAAACACTGTAGGCTAGGGAGATGGATGGTTGGGCGCTGCATGGATAAGGCACATCATGTATTTAACTTGGGGCAAGGCACACAGAAAAGCAATGATCTTCTAGGCATAAATCAAACATCAGGCATGTACCCCACAGGTAGTTGTACGTGCTTGCAATAAGAACTTGCACAACATCTTTCGTCCTACCATCCCGCTACGAATGGGGCCAAAAGGAACTTATGGAGATTAAGGTGCTCCTATCAAAGAGCACCGGAACAAATCATTAACAATCAATGGATACATGGAATCCTCAAACTACAGTCCATCCCCTTTGGTGTCCCAAGCTGTCACCTTTGGGATCGCCGGTTCCGGACTATAACAGGTGCAAACAACTCATAGATAGGATCAAAAACACAAATATATTCATGAAAACACATAGGGTTTAGATCTGAAATCATGGCACTCGGGCCCAAAGTGACAAGCATTAAGAGCAACAAGTTGAAGCAAAGATGATAAACAACAATCTAGATGATAGGCAACATGCCCCCAATAATCTGATAAACTATTACATGATCTATCTCATCCAATCCCTACCATCCCCTTTGCCTACAGCAGGGAATTACTCACACATGGATGGAGAAGTCATGGAGGGAGGATGGAGTGGTGATGATGATGACGATGGCAATGATCTCCCCTCACCGGAGGCCAAAACAGCCTCCAGATTAGCCCTCACGGAGAAGAACAGAGGGTGGCGGCGGCTCCACAACGTGAACTGGGAAAAACGACTTCTGTTTCGGGGTTTCTCCGTCACGGGAATAAATAGGAGCCTCGGTAGGGCACCAGAGGAGGGGGGAGGCCCCCAGGCGGCCAGAGGGCGTGGTCCCACCCCTGGCCGTGCCAGGGGAGCGCCTGGGGCCCCCTTGGCTTCCCTCTGGTCCCACTTCTGGCACAATGGCCCTTCGGGGGCATGGATTTTCTGTGTTTTTTCTGGGAATTTTCTGAGATGTCCAAAAATTCATTTTCATGCGCACAATAAAACCATACAGGCATCTCTGCTGAAAACAGCGTTAGTCCGGGTTAGTTTCGTCCAAAACATGCAAGAATGAGGGCAAAACAATAGCAAAAGTGTTTGGAAAAGTAGATACGTTTGAGACGTATCAACAACCTTTGCTCATGTTGTGTAGCTAAACGACTTGATCCATTCTAAATGTGTGGTATCGTCGTGTGTGACGAGTACTTCACTTAACCTGTTAGTAACTGCTCTCGACGATAGATGCGATACCGTAGTGTGTTGTCTCGTGTTACTTTCTTGATGTAGCTTGCTGGTCATTGCTTCATAGTAATAGATGCTTCCTCGTCGATTGCTTTTCCAATGTTTCCTTCTTGTGCGCTCCCGTGGATACTCTCGGAGACGATGCGAGCTTGCGATCGACTACACCTTCGGTTTCGTCTTCTAATCGGGTAAGGGGAGCATATATCATGCTTATAACTTTCAGCTCACTTGTGCCTAGGTATAGGATAGAACGATTGCTTGATCCTACCACCTTACATTTAAGCCTCCATATTAAAACCCAAACAGCCATGTCCTCCACATCCCAGTAAACCATTGTTTGGCCATGTACCTTGCTTTCTTAACCACTGCTTAGTATGGATTCTTATGATGCTACAACTGTTGTCATGTTACTCCTTGTATTGGGCTATCACATTATTATATTGTTGTGGATGATATGATTATTATAATGTTGACTATATTCGACGAAGAATGGAAGGTCTAGGCTATCCCGTCGCGATGCTTTGTTCCATTCGAGTCACCTAGGACCCGAGTTTCGGGTATTGTGTCTCTTGACGAGCGTGCCTAACCGCGTGTGGGATACTATGGGGTCCCCTTTTCTTACTTACCTAGCTTCAAACACTTCTAGTGGTGGCCCAAGATGATTTACCATTTGCAAACCATGCATATATGTTTTCGGCTCGCTCCTAGTAGACATCCTTTAAACCAACCAGGGCCAGCGGGGACATGGTTTCCCTGTTGGTCCAACCTGTCCGGCTGAGGACCCGGCCTCATGTGAGAATATACCGGCAATCCAAACCCGAGGCATACGGTAGAGACCAGATCGAGAGCGCGGACGGCTCCTGAACTGGATGTCGACTCCCCGGGGGCCACCCGGATTTGTTAGTTTCTAGCTAGAGGGACCTGTCGTTTCGGATCTCTTGGAACTAAATCATAAAATGGTTTCCTGTGATGGGTAGCAACTGAGAGAGATGGGCGTACGTGGGGAGCCTTGTAATGGGCAATTGGTACACCCTTGCAGGGTTAAATCTTTTCGAGAAGCCGTGTCCACGGTTATGGATGACTTGAGACCTACTCCTTGTTCATAGACAACAACAACTGAGATAAATCTTAATAACTTTATCAACGTGTGTGTGCCTTGACTGCTTCTTCTTCATCGGGTGATGAAGGGGAGGACAAGGATGTAAGGCCCGATATGCGGTACTGTTCCAGATCTAGATGTTTCCATCCAGATCCGGGGACGAAGCACATATCGGTCCCACCGCGACATATGAAAATGCCATATGCCCCGGATTTCCAACATGATATCACAACATTACAGATACAAGGATACAACATCTCATACAATCGGCATACAACTGCCTTAATACAATACAACAGCGGAAGATACATGTCTGAGTACAGACTACAAGCAAATGCCTAGTGGCAAAGAGAAAAACATCGATCCCATAACCACACGGGTCCAGGCCCTCCGCCGGGATCCGCCTAACTAGTCATCGTCGAGTCTCCACGTGAAACGTCGATCACCATACCTCTTGTCGATCAAGAACCCTGAAAAGAGTTTGGGGTAGTATCATGAGTACAGAGGTACTCAGCATCCAACTGTAGTGGTCAACTGACCCAGCAAGGACTTCATCACTCGTCATTCTAGGACAGCTAGTAGTTTACGGTAAGGAAGGGGTAAGTGGTGAGGTTGCTGCCGCACTAGCATTTATGAAGTGGCTAACGATCTAGAGAGTAAGGTAAGAAGCCAAGCATTCGATGAGGAATCGCCTCCAACAAGTCTTGCTATCAACTACTTACGCAATCATAACACCTATCCTATCCTTGTCCTCCTCTTCGCATCCCGACAAAGAAGAAGCAGTCAAGGCACACACACACGTTGATCAAGTTATATTAAGTTTATCTCAGTTGTTGTTGTCTATGAACAAGGAGTAGGTCTCAAGTCGTCCATAACTGTGGACACGGCTTCTCGAAAATATTTAACCCTGCAGGGGTGTACCAACTGCCCATTTCAAGGCTCCGCACGCACACCCATCTCTCTCAGTTGCTACCCATCACATGCAACCATTTAAGATTTAGTTCCAAGAGATCCGAAACGACAGGTCCCTCTAGCTAACAATGAACAAATCCGGGTGGCCCCCGGTGAGTCGACACCCAACTCAAAAGTCGGCCGCGCTCTCGAATTGGCCTCTACCGTCTGGATGAGGTCGGGTTAGTTGCCCAAACAGATGTGGACAACCCCCTAGCTCCCTGGGGTGGACCAACAAGAGAAACCATGTCTCCGCTGGCCCAAGTTGTTTGCAAACTACTAGCGGCCGACCAGCACACACACGGTTTCAAATGGTAAATCAGCTTGGGCCACCACTAGAAATGTTTGAAGCTTGATAGGTAAGAAAAGGTTAACATCGTAGCATCCTAAGCATGCATATTAAGCAGGGGCTGAGGAACGAGCAATAGTAACATAGCACTACAAGGTTTGTTGGGAGGGGACATGGCTGTATCGGTTTGAAAGAGGCTGTAAACATGTGGTAGGATCAAACATCGAACCTATCCTAGACTAGCATGCAAACCGCTGGTTGAAATAGAATGGATCATAAGTAATGCATAGTCCTTGCCTATTGATAAGTCGGGTTCCGAAGGTGTAGTTGATCGCAAGCTCGCATCGTCTCCGAGAGGTACCCGCGGAGGCACACAAGACGGAAACACTGGAAAAGGCAATCGACGAGCAAGCATCTATTACTACGAAGCACACACGAGCAAGCATCAACAAGAAGGCAACACGAGACATCGCACCTACCGTCGAGAGCGGTTACTAACAGGTTAAGTGGAGTACTCGTTGCACACGACGATACCGCACGTTTACAAGGGTTCAAGTTGTTTAGCTACAGGTGATCAACAAAGGTTCATAACATGGCATCTCACTCAAGCATGGCATAGCACACAAACATGGAAAGAGGTGAAGCATAAATAAACTACCTGGGCTAGTCAATTTAAGTGGGGGGTAAAACCTATACATGGCAACTATTACGGACCCCATGATAAATATTGCGTTTGGTACTGATCTGCCCTAAACAGTATTTTATTATTTTTATTAACAAGCAAGAGCAGCATAAACACAATCTACACAAAATTCTAGTCAAGTTACATATAAGAAACATTTTTATCGGAGCAACGGATAAAAAGTTATTGCAATTACAGTTTACAGTGGCAAGCAGTTGTAATTAGCAGGTCAACAACATGTAAACAAAGTCAAACATGGCAACAAGAAACATTTTATTAATCTACACAGAAAACTAAACAAGTTTCATATTTAACGCGTTGCGATCCGAGCTACGGTTGAAAGTTACGGGCACCGCAAAAAAAACATTCCAATCTGCCAAAATCTGGAAAAAGAAAAAAAACAGGGAAAAAAAGGGTGGCAGGCCTCACCACGGGCTCGGCCCATCTGTGGTGGCGAGGCCGGCTGGGCCTTGGACGGCGGCTGGGCTGCGTTGGCCTGGCAGGCCGGCTCGGCTCGGTTGGCCGGCTGGGCCTGGAAGGTCCACGTGGCGCTGGAGGCTGTCCGACTCGCCCCTCGTTCCCGTCGGAATCGAGGCCGGCGAAGGCGGCGCGGCGCCGGTGATGGGTGGCGCTCCGGTGGATGCTGCAGGGGCTCGGGCAGATGGGAACGGGCGCAGCGGCGGCGCGGCTTCCATATCCCGCCGACGCGGCGGTTCCCGGTGGCTGGAGCGGCGCGGGCAGGCGGCTTCGAGGTCGAGGCCGGCCGGCCATGGCGGCGGCGGCTCGGCTCAACGCCAGCGGCGACCTGCGCAGAGGAGGCTGCCGTGAGGCGAGGGAGTAGACGAGAGGGAGGAGGGGAGGAGACCTACAGGGCGGCGAGCAGGCGACCAGCGTGGAGCTTGCCGGAGGGAGGAGGCGGCGGCGCGGGAGTGGAGATGGTTGGGCTGGGGACGCCCACGGGGTAGGCGGCGGAGCGGGTCCAGCGCGGCCCGGAACTGCTCTGGATGCTGTGGAGGGCTACGTGGACGCCTCTGGAGCGTCGGATCACAGATCCGACGGCTCTGGATGCCCAGGGGGCTAGGGTTTCGGAAATTGAGGTGTTTTTGGGCAGATCTGAAAATCTAGAGGGGGGTGGCTGCAATTTTTAGACTAAGGAAACCCTAAAAAGGTGTGGGAGTGTGGTGGTCTTTATATAGCCCAGGTGGCTGGCAGTTTGCAAAAACATCCCCGGTTTTTCTCTCGCGCGCGCGGTGTTTACGTTTCTGACCGTCGAGGTCCGCAGGACCTCCGATTAGGGTAAAACTTCGAACTGCGCGATCAGCGCGTCGAGCCGGCGGCGTTCACCTCGCGCTGGAACCGTTCCGAGAACACTTTCCGGCGCGCTATAAAATAACTCGTTTAATTATTAAACGGGGTTTTCGTTCCGTTGGCTACGGCTGGTCTTGTGCAGTTTTTGCGACGGTGATCGGGTGAAACCCGGTGTCGCAAAGGTCGAGTGTCACGGTGGCAAGGGTCGGTCTCCGTCCGATACGAGATAAGAGGGGGAAAAATAATCGCCGATTGATAAATCGGGGATGCAAACACCGCGAACAAATCAGACAATCAAACAATTCACACCGAAAACAAAAATTTTATTTTTTGTTAAAACTGGGCTGTTACAATACAACACCACCAACAAGGGATCTCGTCCCGAGATCCAGGACGATCCGGGGGAGAGGGGGGAAATAAAAGGGGGTCGACGATTATTCAACACCACCAACAAGGGACTCTTCTCCATGTCGAACGAGGATCTTCCGTCGAGAAACTTTCTGCAGAGAGACGACATCGTCGAAAATACGAAACCGTTGGTGTCAAGAGGGAGAACGACAGCTAAAACCTGGTCAAAGGGATAGTGCTTTTCGACGCAAGTCGTGAAAACACTGGGAAAAAGGATGGATGGCAACGGGTGACCACGATGTAAACCAGAGTCAGATGTACTAAAGGTACTACAGGATTTCCCAAACCTGAGATCGGAATCGGGACAATACGCTGCAAGCAAGGCATTGTAACGATTTCGATACTCCACACACTCGAGATCCTAGAGTTTGAAAGGGGATAAGTCAAGATTAAAACACTTACGACACTTGTCCTGACCAGAGCAAGGTAAGGAGTAAAAAGATTCCTACTCTCCGATAACTAACTTAATAACTACAAAATAGTTTTTGTCTAGACTAGACTTCGGCCAGAAAATGGATCCTACGGTCGGTAAGGCTCTGATACCAAGTTGTAAGGCCCGATATGCGGTACTGTTCCAGATCTAGATGTTTCCATCCAGATCCGGGGACGAAGCACATATCGGTCCCACCGCAACATATGACAATGCCATATGCCCCGGATTTCCAACATGTTATCACAACATTACAGATACAAGGATACAACATCTCATACAATCGGCATACAACTGCCTTGATACAATACAACAGCGGAAGATACATGTCTGATTTCAGACTACAAGCAAATGCCTAGTGGCAAAGAGAAAAACATCGATTCCATAACCACACAGGTCCAGGCCCTCCGTCGGGATCCGCTTAACTAGTCATCGTCGAGTCTCCATGTGAAACGTCGATCACCATACCTCTTGTCGATCAAGAACCCTGAAAAGAGTTTGGGGTAGTATCATGAGTACAGAGGTACTCAGCATCCAACTGTAGTGGTCAACTGACCCATCAAGGACTTCATCACTCGTCATTCTAGGACAGCTAGTAGTTTACGGTAAGGAAGGGGTAATTGGTGAGGTTGCTGCCGCACTAGCATTTATGAAGTGGCTAACGATCTAGAGAGTAAGGTAAGAAGCCAAGCATTCGATGAGGAATCGCTCCAACAAGTCTTGCTATCAACTACTTACGCAATCATAACACCTATCCTATCCTTGTCCTCCTCTTCGCGTCCCGACAAAGAAGAAGCAGTCAAGGCACACACACACATTGATCAAGTTATATTAAGATTATCTCAGTTGTTGTTGTCTATGAACAAGGAGTAGGTCTCAAGTCGTCCATAACCGTGGACACGGCTTCTCGAAAAGATTTAACCCTGCAGGGGTGTACCAACTGCCCATTACAAGGCTCCGCACGCACGCCCATCTCTCTGAGTTGCTACCCATCACAGGAAACCATTTTATGAGACAGGTCCCTCTAGCTAACAACGAACAAATCCGGGTGGCCCCTGGTGAGTCGACACCCAACTCAAAAGCCGGTCGCGCTCTCGAATTGGCTTCTACCGTCTGGATGAGGTCGGGTTAGTTGCCCAAACAGATGTGGACAACCCCCTAGCTCCCTGGGGTGGACCAACAAGAGAAACCATGTCTCCGCTGGCCCAAGTTGTTTGAAAACTACTGGCGGCCGACCAGCACAAACACGGTTTCAAATGGTAAATCAGCTTGGGCCACCACTAGAAATGTTTGAAGCTTGGTAGGTAAGAAAAGGGGACCCCATAAAATCCCACATGCGGTTAGGCACGCTCAGTCTTAAAACCAATACCCGGAACTCGGGTCCTAGGTGACTCGAATGGAACAAAGCGTCGGGGCAGGATAGCCTAGACCTTCCATCCTTCGTCGAATATAGTCAACATTATAATAATCATATCATCAACAACAATACAATAATGTGATAGCCCAAACCAAGGAGTAACAGGTTAACATCGTAGCATCCTAAGCATGCATACTAAGCAGGGGCTGAGCAACGACCAATAGTAACATAGTAGTACAAGGTTTGCTGGGAGGGGACATGGCTGTATCGGTTTGAAAGAGGCTGTAAACATGTGGTAGGATCAAACATGGAACCTATCCTAGACTAGCATGCAAACCGCCGGTTGAAATAGAATGGATCATAAGTAATGCATAGTCCTTGCCTGTTGATAAGTCGGTTTCCGAAGGTGTAGTTGATCGCAAGCTCGCATCGTCTCCGAGAGGTACCCGCGGAAGCACACAAGACGGAAACATTGGAAAAGGCAATCGACGAGCAAGCATCTATTACAACAAAGCAAACACGAGCAAGCATCAACAAGAAGGCAACACGAGACATAGCACCTACCGTCGAGAGCGGTTACTAACAGGTTAAGTGGAGTACTCGTCGCACACGACGATACCGCACGTTTACAAGGGTTCAAGTTGTTTAGCTACAGGTGATCAACAAAGGTTGTTAACATGGCATCTCACTCAAGCATGGCATAGGACACAAACATGGAAAGAGGTGAAGCATAAATAAACTACCTGGGCTAGTCAATTTAAGTGGTGGGTAAAACCTATACATGGCAACTATTACGGACCCCACGATAAATATTGCGTTTGGTACTGATCTGCCCTAAACAATATTTTATTATTTTTATTAACAAGCAAGAGCATCATAAACACAATCTACATGAAATTCTAGTCAAGTTACATATAAGAAACATTTTTATCGGAGCAACGGATAAAAAGTTATTGCAATTACAGTTTACAGTGGCAAGCAGTTGTAATTAACAGGTCAACAACTTGTAAACAAAGTCAAACATGGCAACAAGCAACATTTTATTAATCTACAAAGAAAACTAAGCAAGTTTCATATTTAACGTGTTGCGATCCGAGCTACGGTTGAAAAGTTACGGGCACCGCAAAAAAAATAGCCCAATCTGCCAAAATCTGGAAAAAGAAAAAAAACAGGGGAAAAAAGGGGGGCAGGCCTCACCATGGGCTCGACCCATCTGCGGTGGAGAGGCCGGCTGGGCCTTGGACGGCGGTTGGGCCGCGTTGGCCTGGCAGGCCGGCTCGGCTCGGTTGGCCGGCTGGGCCTGGGAGGCCCACGTGGCGCTGGAGGCTGTCTGACTCGCCACTCGTTACCGTCGAAACCGAGGCCGGCGGAGGCGGCGTGGCGCCGGTGATGGGTGGCGCTCTGGTGGATGCTGCAGGGGCTCGGGCAGATGGGAACGGAAGCAGCGGCGGCGCGGCTTCCAGATCCCGCCGACGCGGCGGTTCCCGGTGGCTGGAGCGGCGCGGGCAGGCAGCTTCGAGGTCGAGGCCGACCGGCCATGGCGGCGGCGGCTCGGCTCAACGCCGGCGGCGACCTGTGCAGAGGAGATTGCTGTGAGGCGAGGGAGTAGACGAGAGGGAGGAGGGGAGGAGACCTGCAGGGCGGCGAGCAGGCGACCGGCGTGGAGCTCGCCGGAGGGAGGAGGCGGCGGCACGGGAGTGGAGACGCTTGGGCTGGGGACGCCCACGGGGCAGGCGGCGGATCGGGTCCAGCGCGGCCCGGAACTGCTCTGGATGCTGTGGAGGGCTACGTGGACGCCTTTGGAGCGTCGGATCACGGATCCGACGGCTCTGGATGGCCAGGCGGCTTGGGTTTCGGAAATTGAGGTGTTTTTGGGCAGATCTGAAAATCTAGAGGGGGGTCGCTGCAATTTTTAGGCCAAGGAAACCCTAAAAAGGTGTGGGAGTGTGGTGGTCTTTATATAGCCCAGGTGGCTGGCAGTTTGCAAAAACATCCCCGGTTTTTCTCTCGCGCGCGTGGTGTTTACGTTTCTGACCGCCGGGATCCGCAGGACCTCTGATTCGGGTAAAACGTCGAACTGCGCGGTCAGCGCGTCGAGCCGGCGGCATTCACCTCGCGCTAGAACCGTTCCGAGAACACTTTCCGGCGCGCTATAAAATAACCCGTTTAATTATTAAACAGGGTTTTTCGTTCCGGTTGCTACGGCTGGTCTTGTGCGGTTTTCGCGACGGTGATCGGGAGAAACCCGGTGTCGCAAAGGTCGAGTGTCAGGGTGGCAAGGGTCAGTCTCCATCCGATACGAGATAAGAGGGGGAAAATAATCGCTGATCAATAAATCGGGGATGCAAACACCGCGAACAAATTAGACAATCAAACAATTCACACCGAAAAGAAAAAAAATTATTTTTGTTAAAACTGGGTTGTTACAAAGGATAGGGTAGGTGTTATGATTGCGTAAGTAGCTGATAGTAGACTTGTTGGAGGCGATTCCTCATTGAATGCTTGGCTTATCTTCTTACTCTAAATATATCGTTAGCCACCTCATATATTGCTACTGCGGCTGCAACCTCACCACTACCCCCATCTTACCGTGAGAAGTTAGTTACAAGACTTGTTTATATAGCTCACCCCTTCTTTTCTCTTTTACGCACGTTATGCGAACGATCTTGGACTTTGGAGGAGCTCGGAGACCCTTCTTCTGGACGCCTTCGCGGAGACTCGACGACGACTAGTTAGGCGGATCCCGGCGGAGAGCCTGGACCCGTGTGGTTACAGGAATGGTGTGTTTTACTTTGCCATTAGGAATTTGATTGTAGTCTGTACTTAGACAAATATCTTCCGCTGATGTAATGTATTAAGGCAGTTGTATGCCGAATGTATGAGATGTTGTATCCCTGTAGCTGTAATGTTGTGATATCATGTTGGAAATGCGGGGCATATGGCAGTGTCATATGTCGCGGTGGGACCGATATGTGATTCGTCCCCGGATCTGGATAGAAACATCTAGATCTGGAACAGTACCGCATATCGGTCCTTACAACTTGGAATCAGAGCCTTATCGACCGTAGGATCCCTTCTCTGGCCGAAGTCGAGTCTAGACAAAAACAATTTTCTAGTTACTAAGTTAGTTATCAGAGAGTAGGATTCTTTTTCCTCCTTACCCATGCTCTGGTCAGGACAAGTGTCGTAAGTGTTTTACTCTAGCCTTTTTCCCTTTCAAATTTTAGGATCTTGAGTAAGTTGAGTATCGAAATTGTACAATGCCTTGCTTGCAGCGTATTGTCTCGATTCCGATCTCAGGTTGGGAAATCCTGTAGTACCTTTAGTCTATCCGACTCGGGTTTACGTCTTGGTCATCTGTTGACTTCATTCCTCTTGCCTAGTATCCTCACGATTTGAGGGAGAATGCTTCCCTTGATCGTCGCTTTGAACTATCGATCTTCCTCTTGATCTCTCGATGGTTTCGTTCCTCGACGTCGCCATCTCTCTGCGGAAAATTTATCTCGACGGAAGTTCGTTGTCGGCATGGAGCAGAGTCCCTTGTTGGTGGTGTTGAAGATTGTTGACTCTCTTTTCTCTCCCCTCTCTCCCCCGGGATCATCCAGGATCTTGGGACGAGATCCCTTGTTGGTGGTGTTGTATTGTACAGCCCGGGATTTTCACCCAAATTAAAAAAATTGTTTGTTGCTTTATTTTGTTGATTGCTAGAAATTGTTTGTAGTATTTTCTTCGCCGATTTATTAATTGGTGATTATATTTCCCCGTCCTTCTCGTATCGGCATGCGTGTATGGACCCCGACCACCATGGCACACGACCTTGCGACACCGGGTTTACCCGAGCACCGTCGCAACTTCCGGCACAAGACCAGCCATCGCCATCGGAACGAAAAACCCCATTTAATAAATGGATTATTTTATTGGGCGTCAAAAAATGTTCTCGGAATGGTATCGAAGTGAGGTAGAACTGATGGGCTCGCCGCGCTGAGCGCGTGGTTCGAGATTTCGTCCAAATCGGAGGTCGTATGGACTCCCGGCGGTCAGAAATGTGGAGTATCGGACGCGCGCGAGAGAAGTCGAGGGCCTTTGCGTAAACCTGCCACCCAGACCATACTATAAATAGACCACCCACCTCCTCCCGCCAGATTAGGATTTCCCTAAGCTAAAAATTGCAGCCAACCCCCCCCCCCCAATGCTCTCAAGGAGGTCTTTTTGCACGGGCAGAGATATACTTGGAGCAATGAGAGGGAGGTTCCGACGATGACCAAGATTGATCGCGCTTTTGTCTCGGTTGATTGGTGTGATGCCCCCAAAATCAAGTCGTGTACAGTAATCATACACGCAAGGTACACGATCGAGATCAGGGACTCACAGAGAGATATCACAACACAACTCTACAAATAAAATAATACAAGCTGTTTAATACAAGCCAGGGGCCACGAGGGCTCGAATACAACAGCTCGAGAGCACAAAGTTAGCGGAAGCAATAGTATCTGAGTACAGACACAAGGATACAAGGTTGCCTTAAGAAGGCTAGCACAAAATCAACACTCGATCAAAAAGGCAAGGCCTCCTGCCTGGGAACCTCCAAACTACTCCTGGTCAAAGGGGAACTCGACGTCGTAAAAGGCATCGGGGATCTTCACGTTGCAGTGGTCGGCATCGGGGATCTCCTGCTCCTGGGCTCCAAGGCTCCAACGTCGACTGCAGCGGCCGTTTAGGCAAAACAAAAAAGGGAGGAAATAAAGCAGGTGAGTATCTAGCATACCTGCGAGTCATACGTCCGCTACTAAGCATTTATGCATTGTATCAAATGGAAAGGGGAGGTTGTATATAGTGGACTGCAAGGTAGAAATCAGAACAAGGATGAGAAGCTAGGCCTATCGAAGACTAGCATCTTCCGACGAGTCTTGCAGCATGATGTAAGAATCAGCCAACAGTCTAATATAACAGTAATGAAAGTAACAATGCAGTAGAAGTTGCTCCAGCATTGTATAATAATAAGTTGTAATAATTAATAATAATATATGCCTCCGAGATCCCCTCCTCGACTTCCCTGCGAGAAAGAGAAACCGGAACCAACAGTTTAATAGTAGTAGTTTGTAGTAGTAGGATCTGGCTTCAGCATAAAGCGTCCTGTTACCGTGCAAACGGATATCCGAATAGATTATCATCTCTGCAGGGGCTGCACTAATGTTACCCTGCACGCTTGGGTCTCCAGGGTGGCGTACACCTTGTTAGGGAATGCCCCACCGAGGCTATCCGACACGCCGAGGCCCATCCTACGGCTCATCAGAGAGGTCCCCGCCGGTCTACAGTCCTAAGCGCAAGAGCTTCATGGGCCATCACCCTCGCACTCCGGGTCGTTGTGCGCCAAGTGGACCCAGTGCCGCAGCACGATCCGACCCAACCACAATGCTGAAACTGGACGTCTTTCAAAGCTTTCGAACGAGACCACAACGCGGAGGGCCCACACCGTAATCCCACGTGGAGGTAGTGCGTATAGGACATGTCGACCCACTCAAGTCATCCACCTGAACCGTTAGTCATTTTATTATTTTATGTCGGGACAACCGTTATCGTTGCCCCTTATCTGGGTGAGTCGCGGACAACGACAGCAACCAGGACCACCAGTAACATCGGTGCCTGCCCTGACGTCCCACCAACTCGTGCGGTTACCAACAAGGTGAACTGTCTCCTTACCTTGTCTCGCGTTTGCTCCGAAGATCTCGACTTTCGTACAACAAGAAATATTTCGTATAAATATAAAGTAATCATAGCAATCAAAGCATGACATGACAGATGAATGATTATCGGTGCTCTAACGTAGTACAATGCAATATGCTCGGAGCGGGAATTAATCCGGGGATGAACAGCCAGCTCCGGGTGATTACCGGACAGGGTGTCCGGAGGGGGAAGGGATCATGCCGGAGGTGTCGTGGACATCCGACAAACGTATGGGTGGGGTATGCGAGTTAGTTGAACTATTCTGAACAACTTTCGTGTTCAGAATAAATTCATCCGGAAGGTTTTACCGGCACCGGGTGATTACCGAACAGTGCGATCGGAGGGGAAATGTCCTATGTGCGGTATGTTAGAGGGGTGTGGTGGCTGTACGGGTAGCGTATCCATATTCGTTGTATTTTTCTAAGCAACATGATGTATAAAATATTTTCATCTGACTTACGGTTTAATTTATATGATTTTCTAAGGTTTAAGTCAATTTAAAACCAATTACCGGATTTAATTAATTGTTTTATTAACATTATCCATAATAGTGTCAGTTGACTAGTCAACCCTGACATGTGGATCCCACATGTCAGCCTCACATTTAATAAATCTATTTTATTTAATCACATGACAGTGGGGGTCCCACGTGTCATTGTCTATTTCTAGAAGTCGCTGAAATTGGCTAAGTCTCGGAATTCCGGTTTTAACATTGATTAGGTGCTTTCGGGAGGCTACGGTTGGGGGTTCTGCCCATCCGCCGAGTTAGCGCTTGATATCTAGTCGAACAACTTTCTGAAAACTCGAATCTGGTACGGAAGGCATTTTTATTAAAGTTCATTTTCATGATCAAATCTTTGTTTAAAAAGTGCCACATAATGCAACTTTTAGAATTTGTTAAAATTGGCGTTTTGTGATTTTTGTATCATTTAATCTACGCAATATTTGTAGATGGTGAAATGGCACAAAACGAAGCCGGTTATGTCTACTCCATGGCCACATAACTATTATTCTTGTTGTATTACATTTGCTACTGTTTTGGGGCTGTCCAAGGTAGTAACTAACAACAGTTTTCAGCACTTAGGCATTTTTCTTCAGATTCGGTGGCACTAGCACCAACAGTAGCCAACACATGACACGGGGGTGGCGTGGCCTAAGGCGGCCAGGGTGCGCGCTAGGCGTGGCAAGGGCGCGGGGCGCGGTGTCGGGGCGTGGTGAGCGCGGGCTCGGCATGGTGTCCACGGCGCACGGGACGGCGACCCACGACAAGTAAACGGAGCAGGGGCCAGAGGGGTTCGAGAGAGGATCTCACATCGAGCTCGGAAGCGCGGACGGAGGCATCGGCAGGCGGCCGGGGCGCGGTGAGTGCGAGCGCGGGCAGGGGCGTGACGGGGGTGTGCCCTGCCATGGCAAGCTCGGCGGCCACGGGGCAGACTAAGGGAGGGGGACAGTCTCACGGCGAGGAAGGCGTCGCGGCTTGCCGGAGCAGCGGCACACCGGCAATGGTCACGGCGGCCCGAGGTGGAGCGAGGGCAGTCTGGTGGAGGGGGCAGCGGTCCGGCGGGGTAGAGGGGTGCAGCGCGAGGGGATCCCGGGGGCGGGGCGGTCGGCGGTGGGGCTGGCCAGGGCCGATGGCATCCAGTGGAGGGGTGGTCGCTGGATCCTCGATCCAGATCGAGATGGGGGAGGGGGATCGGGTGGGAGGAGTATGGCGAGAGAGAGAGATGACGGGGGGTCGGGATTGGTTGACCACGGCGCCAGGGGTAGTGGGCTGGGGAGTGGGGTGGGCTTGGCCCAGATGGAGGGCCTTGCTCAGGGCAGTAGATAGGGTTTCTTTTTTTTGTTTTATTTTCCTTTTCTTTGCTGTTCATTCGTTTTTTATTTTATTTGTACACCAAATGTTTTTTGTTAAATACCAAACTTGCTCCTATAATAGTGCCATACTATACTGAGGTACTATAAGAAGTTTGGGGTTTTATAAACTCTTATAATATTTTACTTAATTATCAATTGACTAAATTTGACTACTAAAGCTACTATTTTTTATTTATTTATAATATTAAAATATTTCAATAAAATTGGTTGCAACCAAACCATGATCAAATGATTATTAGCAAGATTTAGAATATTTTTCCACGAATTTTGGTGACACTTTAATTTCCACATTGTTTTTAATCCATGAAATAAAATCCCATTAATATTTTATTAGGCCCTATATATTATTAGGCACTTAATAAACTTGGTTTCACAATTGTTGGTTTAACTTTATGTTCCACTTATTAATTGAATTTCTAGGGAAATATAACATGCAAACCAAATTTGGAATTTGGTTTTGATTTTTGGACAAGTGGCAGATTGACTTGATGATCACAAAACTTGACTCATAAATATCAGTCAACACTTTGAAGATGCTCACAAAGTTTGAGAATAATTAGAATTGACTTAACGTGTGTTCTAATTTAAATAGTCCACTTGGTTTTGGAATTTTTAATCGGATTGAATTGGAATTGAGATAAGATCCAATGTGATCAAGCTCTGTAATTCAAAATGACTTATCTTAATCAAGAGGATTATTGTAGCTTGACACCCGGGGTGTTACAAATCTCCCTAACTAACAAGAATTCTCGTCCCGAGAATTAAAGGTAGTGCAAGGTGTAAAGTTTCGGGTTTGCATTCTAACGATTTCTCTGGTTATTGTTGTCCTTCGCGAAGAAGTTAATCCTTCACGTAGAGGCCTTCACTGCACTGCATCAGTGTATCTCGATGGGTTTACATCCTTTCTTCGGGGGCTTCATCGCACTTACGAATAGGCTAAGAGGTAAAGCTTAAGGGGGTCGGATCGACACAAGGTTGATCAAACGGGGTTGTCCAAGGGGATGGGATACAAAGTATCTTTCCGAGTTTAAACTCTGGGAAATCCATCGAGAGTAACAAAAGAAGGTGTGAGAAATTTCAACGGATAAGCATGCATTCGATGCTGATGAAAGATGATGAAAAGGGGTCCAAAGCATCAGGCATAAGCATTGAGTCTGATATTAGACTTAATATCACAAGGTAGGTGGCTCGTGAATTGCATACGAGGTCAAGCACAAGAAATAACCTTGGAAACGGGGATGCACAAAAGGGTCAGGTTTCGATCCTGTGGTACTGTGGGTTATGGGCCCACATTGAATAAGAAGGGTAGCGACATTCCATGCGATATCGTGCGAGGTTTGTCAGAGAATAGATTGTCAGCTTTGTCGGTAACAAGGTTGGTACCAAGGGTGAGGGAAGAAGAGAACCACTTGGCAAAATTCTCGTCCATCGGTGGTAACCGAAAGGTTATCCATGATAGTAACAGGTTGTACCGACAGAGTAGTACACCGAAGTGTTTACATAAGCAGGGAATTATCACTGCTCAAATAAGACACATTACAAGAAAGGTCAAACAGACCAATGGAAGGGAAAATGTAATCATACACAGATAACAGTTGTATGACTTTCCCAAGGGAAAGCAAAGCAAGATATACATGACCAAGTTGTATTGGCAGAGATTCAAGGGAGGTTGTCGATGATAACACAAATCATCGAGGGCAAGGGTGTTATTTCACATGATAAATCCAATCGACACATGGAAGAAGCCATGTAAGATTAGTCGGATAATGATCCACCAAAGGTCGGGTGGTTCGCAAAGAATCTGATGTGAGTATCGGCACTCAGTCCGAATGAGAAAGAATGCAAAGGCATGGCGTGATAGAAGCATCGGAATAATTCGATGCTTAAGTACAAAGGAAATATGATTTCCAGATCGGGAGGTAAATGTAATTATCCATACGGACTTATCGGTGGCAGGGGATTGCAAAGGCGATAAACACATAGGGTCTCTGGAATTTATCAGAGAGTATCTTCGGAACCTTCAGGTGAAGCAAGCGATCATCTTGGGTGAAGGGCTCTCCGGGTAGATGCGACCACGAGATCCTAACGTCAGAGTTAGCAAAATTTCCCGAAAGGATAAGAGATTAGAATCCCAGAGTAAAGGTACGGAGAAAAAGATCCTAATACCATAGATATCACAACTGGGTGGTATCGATGTGGGCCTGTAAGCCACACAACAAGTTAGTAAAATGGTTTTTGTTTGTCTAGACTCGACTTCGACCAAGGAGTTGGAAGGGGGTTACCTACAGGCAGTCGGCTCTGATACCAACTTGTGACGCCCCCAAAATCAAGTCGTGTACAGTAATCATACACGCAAGGTACACGATCGAGATCAGGGACTCATGGAGAGATATCACAACACAACTCTACAAATAAAATAATACAAGCTGTTTAATACAAGCCAGGGGCCACAAGGGCTCGAATACAACAGCTCGAGAGCACAAAGTTAGCGGAATCAATAGTATCTGAGTACAAACACAAGGATACAAGGTTGCCTTAAGAAGGCTAGCACAAAATCAACACTCGATCAAAAAGGCAAGGCCTCCTGCCTGGGAACCTCCAAACTACTCCTGGTCAAAGGGGAACTCGACGTCGTAGAAGGCATCGGGGATCTTCACGTTGCGGTGGTCGGCATCGGGGATCTCCTGCTCCTTGGCTCCAGGGCTCCAACGTCGACTGCAGCGTCCGATCAGGCAAAACAAAAAGGGGGGAAATAAAGCAGGTGAGTATCTAGCATACCCGCGAGTCTTACGTCCGCGACTAAGAATTTATGCATTGTATCAAATGGAAAGGGGAGTCTGTATATAGTGGACTGCAAGGTAGAAATCAGAATAAGGATGAGAAGCTAGGCCTATCGAAGAATAGCACCTTCCAACAAGTCTTGCAGCATGAGGTAAGAATCAGCCAACAGTTTAATATAACAGTAATGAAAGTAACAATGCAGCAGAAGTTTCTGCAGCATTGCATAATAATAAGTTGTAATAATTAATAATAATATATGCCTTCGAGATCCCCTCCTCGACTTCCCTGCGAGGAAAAGAAACTGGAACCAACAGTTTAATAGTAGTAGTTTGTAGTAGTAGGCTCTGGCTTCAGCATAAAGCGTCCTGTTACCGTGGACACGGCTATCCGAATAGATTATCATCCCTGCAGGGGCTGCACTACTGTTACCCTGCACGCTCGGATCTCCAGGGTGGCGTACACCTTGTTAGGGAATGCCCCACCGAGGCTATCCGACTCGCCGAGGCCCATCCTACGGCTCATCAGAGAGGTCCCCGCTGGTCTACAATCCTAAGCGCAAGAGCTTCATGGGCCATCACCCCTCGCACTTCGAGTCGTTGTGCGCCAAGTGGATCCAGTGCCGCAGCACGATCCGACCCAACCACAATGCTGAAACTGGACGTCTTTCAGAGCTTTCGAACGAGACGACAATGCGGAGGGCCCACACCGTAATCCCACGTGGAGGTAGTGCGTATAGGGCACGTCGACCCACTCAAGTCATCCACCTGAACCGTTAGTCATTTTATTATTTTCTATCGGGACAACCGTTATCGTTGCCCCTTATCTGGGTGAGTCGCGAACAACGACAGCAGCCAGGACCACCAGTAACGTCGGTGCCTGCCCTGACCTCCCACCAACTTGTGCGGTTACCAACAAGGTGAACCGTCTCCTTACCTTGTCTCGCGTTTGCTCCGAAGAGCTCGACTTTCGTACAACAAGAAATCTTTCGGCCACAAACAGTACCAGGCCCGCCGCACACCGGTGGAATACACCTGACCTGTCGTTCGCTAAGATACCCTGCGCGGGCACCGTTGGGTCACCCGACTCCTTACCTTTAAGGACACCTATTGATTCGAGTGCCTACCATAGAGAGAAACCAGGAAGAATCACCCTCGATGGTACACTTGAAGAGGTTCGACAGAGACATCAGCAGAATGAACTAAAGAGGAATATTCTCGTATCACCCTGGTGGTGCCGAGACACCAGCGGAATGAACTAAAGAGGAATACCCTCGTATCATCCCAGTGATGCTACGCTACTGAGTCGACGAGAGTGAAATACGAGTCCGTCCACTAGTAAGTCAAACTCGAAGCGACTCGGCAGAGTCTCGCCATTGTAGGTTCCCTAGGGCGTCTGCATTGATCCGTACCTATTGCAAGTATAATATTTTTTAATCCGCGTTCACTCACCAGAGTGATCACGGCCCGCTATTCTAAACCTAGCTAACAATGCGCAGGGTTCACTGCTTAATATTATATAAATTTATAAGGAAACATAGGACAAAGGAGGGTACATCAAGGGGCGAGAAAAACATGCTATGCAATTGAATAGGATTGTAGCGTAGCAGCAGCAGCAACCATGCCTAGTGCAAAAAATGTATGGAAAAGATAGGCGATATCTGGGGAAGAAAATGGCTCTGCTTGCCTGAAAGCTTGACTGAAGGGGTACGATCGTCGACGAAGTAGTCGTACTCGGCAACGGTGTCGTCGTCGGCAGCAACGGGGTCTATCGGAGATTAAGGGGGGAAGAAACAGTAAATATAAAGCAATCATAGCAATCAAAGCATGACATGACATATGAATGATTATCGGTGCTCTAACGTAGTACGATGCAATATGCTCGGAGCGGGAATTCATCCGGGGATGAACAGCCAGCTCCGGATCATTACCGGACAGGGTGTCCGGAGGGGGAAGGGATCATGCCGGAGGTGTCGTGGACATCCGACAAACGTATGGGTGGGGTATCCGAGTTAGTTGAACTATTCTGAACAACTTTCGTGTTCAGAATAAATTCATCTGGAAGGTTTTACCGGCACCAGGTGATTACCGAATAGTGCGATCGGAGGGGGAATGTCTTGTGTGCGGTATGTTAGAGGGGTCTGGTAGTTGTACGGGTAGCGTATCCATATTCGTTGTATTTTTCTGAGCAACTTCATGTATAAAATATTTTCATCTGACTAACGGTTTAATTTATATGATTTTCTAAAGTTTAAGTCAATTTAAAAGCAATTACTGGATTTAATTAATTGTTTTATTAACATTATCCAGAATAGTGTTAGTTGACTGGTCAACCCTGACATGTGGGTCCCACATGTCAGCCTCACATTTGATAAATCTATTTTTTTTAATCACATGACAGTGGGGGTCCCACGTGTCATTGTCTATTTCTAGAAGTCATTGAAATTGGCTAAGTCTCGGAATTCCGGTTTTAACATCGATTAGGTGCTTTCGGGAGGCTACGGTTTGGGGTTCTGCCCATCCGCCGAGTTAGCGCTTGATATCCAGTCGAACAACTTTCTGAAAACTTGAATCTGGTACGGAAGGCATTTTTATTAAAATTCATTTTCATGATCAAATCTTTGTTTAAAAAGTTCCACATAATGCAACTTTTAGAATTTGTTAAAATTGGCGTTTTGTGATTTTTGTATCATTTAATCTACGCAATATTTGTAGATAGTGAAATGGCACAAAACGAAGCCGGTTATGTCTACTCCATGGCCACATAACTATTATTCTTGTTATATTACATTTGCTACTCTTTTGGGGATGTCCAAGGTAGTAACTAACAACAGTTTTCAGCACTTAGGCATTTTTCTTCAGATTCAGTGGCACCAGCACCAGCAGTAGCCAACACAGGGCACGGGGGTGGCGTGGCCTAAGGAGGCCAGGGGCTTGGCCAGGGCGCGCGCTAGGCGTGGCCAGGGCGCGGGGCGTGGTGAGCGCGGGCTCGGCCATGGTGGCCACGGCGCACGGGACGGCGACCCACGACAAGTAAACGGAGCAGGGGCCAGAGGGGTTCGAGAGAGGAGCTCACATCGAGCTCGGAAGCGCGGATGGAGGCATCGGCGGGCGGCCGGGGCGCGGTGAGTGCGAGCGCGGGCAGGGGCGCGACGGGGGTGTGCCCTGCCATGGCGAGCTCGGCGGCCACGGGGCAGACGACGGAAGGGGGAGAGGCTCACGGCGAGGAAGGCGTCGCGGCTTGCCGGAGCAGCGGCACGCCGGCAATGGTCGCGGCGGCCCGAGGTGGAGCGAGGGCGGTCTGGTGGAGGGGGCGGTGATCCGGCGGGGTGGAGGGGTGCAGCGCGAGGGGATCCCGGGGGCGGGGCAGTCGGCGGTGGGGCTGGCCGACGGCGGCCGGGGCCGGTGGCGTCCAGTGGAGGGGTGGTCGCTGGATCCTCGATCCAGATCGAGATGGGGGAGGGGGATCGGGGTGGGAGGAGTCTGGCGAGAGAGAGAGATGACGGGGGGTCGGGCCTGGTTGACCACGGCGCCAGGGGTAGTGGGCTGGGGAGTGGGGTGGGCTTGGCCCAGATGGAGGGCCTTGCTCAGGGCAGTAGATAGGGTTTTTTTTTCCTTTTCTTTGCTGTTCATTCATTTTGTATTTTATTTGTACACCAAATGGTTTTTGTTAAATACCAAACTTGCTCCTATAATAGTGCCACACTATACTGAGGTACTATAAGAAGTTTGGGGTTTTTATAAACTCTTATAATATTTTACTTAATTATTAATTGACTAAATTTGACTACTAAAGCTACTATTTTTTATTTATTTATAATATTAAAATATTTCAATAAAATTGGTTGCAACCAAACCGTGATCAAATGATTATTAGCAAGATTTAGAATATTTTTCCACGAATTTTGGTGACACTTTAATTTCCACATTGTTTTTATTCCATGAAATAAAATCCCATTAATATTTTATTCGGCCCTATAGATTATTAGGCACTTAATAAAACTGGTTTCACAATTGTTGGTTTAACTTTATGTTCCACTTATTAATTGAATTTCTAGGGAAATATAACATGCAAACCAAATTTGGAATTTGGTTTTGATTTTTGGACAAGTGGCAGATTGACTTGGTGATCACAAAACTTGACTCATAAATATCAGTCAACACATTGAAGATGCTCACAAAGTTTGAGAATAATTAGAATTGACTTAACGTGTGTTCTAATTTAAATAGGCCACTTGGTTTTGGAATTTTAAATCGGATTGAATTTGAATTGAGATAAGATCCAATGTGATCAAGCTCTGTAATTCAAAATGACTTATCTTAATCAGGAGGATTACTGTAGCTTGACACCCGGGGTGTTACAATTGGTAGCTTGACCACCCGGACTGCCTGTTGCAAGCACTCTCATGTGCGACTTCGGATCACTGTCCACTCTATCTTGCGCTTGAGGAGCATATTCCGAGAAGGAGACGGTTCCGGTTTGAAAATTTCTGGACTAAGATGGAGGGATTTTTAGACGTAGTGAAGGAGGCTTGGGTTTGTGATGATGCGATTACTGACCCCTTCCGCCGTCTAGATATCATACTCCGGAATACGGCTCGAGCTCTAGATGTGTGGGGACAGAAATGTGTGGGCAATATCAAATTGCAAATTGCGATTGCAAACATCTTCATATTGCGTTTTGACTATGCCCAGGAGAATCGCTTGCTAACCGTGGACGAGAAGGAATTGAGGAGGTCGCTTAAGCTTTTGGTTCTTGGGCTTGCCTCATTGGAGAGGACGATTGCGCGCCAAAGATCACGGATCTCTTGGCTCAACGAGGGGGACGCCAACACTAAGTTGTTCCATCTGGTTGCTAATGGTAGGAGGAAAAACTTCATTCCGTCCATCCTTGTGGACGGTCAAAGTATCACAGATCAGTGTGGGAAGGAGGATGCCTTCTTCAAGGCCTATAAGAACCTGCTCGGTAAGGAAGTGTCCCGAGAGGCTTGATGGTACGATTTCTCGCCCCCTCGTTGGTTACCCAAAGTGGAAGGTTGAGATGTAGATAGCGACAATTTCCCTTAGCAAAGATGCTAAGGTTTAATTGTTGAACCAATAGGACTCCAACAGATACAAGAAGGTGGTGAAGTGAACAATGGCGCCGTTTACAACCGAGGTTGCTAACTTCACCTGGACCTGCACACAACAAATAACTTTGCTTCCCAATGAGTACAAAGGAGTTATCAATTCCTCCGGTCTTGTTGTTTACAAAGGGTAAAACGCACGGGATAATAATGATAGTGATAGCAACGGAAAAGTAAATAAAGCAGTAAATTGATAGTGGGTGTAAACAGTATTGGAAATATGGACCAGGGTCCTATGATTTTCACTAGTGATGTCTCTCTCCCAAAAGACGATAAAATAGCCATGCGAGGTAAACAAATTACAGCTGGGCAATTGATAGGATTATGTGCGCAAACCAATGCTAACTATGCTATAAAGAAAGGAAGAGGCTCAAAAGCATGGGCGGTACGCCAAGACAAGTAGACTGAAATCCATCTGCATCTACCTACTAATCATCCACCTTGAGATATCTATCCAGAACATCTCGCTGGTATTAAGTTGCGAATCCCACCCAAAGTGTAAATTCAAAGCAACAGACAACTGCATTAAAGAACTTTGCGTAAAGTAAACAATCCTTGCACCCACAAGTACAATTACCGTTGTTTTCCCCCTTGTGGCAACAACACATCCCCTAGACTCATGTTTCTGTCACTCAAGCTAGTCATCAAGGGGCATGAACCCACAATCATGCATAACGCTCCCTCTTGGAGTCACTACCTACTACTTGGCGAAAGCAATAAACAGCAACGGAGAACATGCAAGAATTACTCTTGAACATAAATATAAAAGAGGAGAATCAAATATATTACTCAAACACAATCTGAACATAGTCTCATAATCCATGGGATCCCAAAAAACTCAGCATAGCAACAGCAGAAAGATTACATATGTGCCTCGATCATGTAGGGCAGCTCACGAGGTCTAATCCATGAAGAACAAAGAGGGGAGCAGAACATCACATAGCTACTGATCATAGACCCATGGTCCAAGGTGGACTACTCACGGTTCATCCGAGAAGCATCAATGGTAGTGGAGAAGCTCCCGGAGGTGGTTCCTCCCTCCGGTAGGGTTCCGGTAAGAGGTCTTCTGGTGCTCCCGATCTTGGAAGCGCGGCGGCGGAGGAACAGAGGAGAGATCGCGAAAAAGGGTTCCCGTCACGGGGGTTTTACATCACGGGGAATATATAGGCGAAGGGGGGCAGCCAGGGGGCACCAGGGGTCTAGGCGGCCCCCTGGCGCGGCCCCACCCTAGGGCGCGCCGGGAGGGCGCCTGGGGCCCTGGTGGGTCCCCTCTGGCCCCCCTCGCTGATTCCCGAAGCTTCAGTATCGCTGATTTTTTTTATTGGATTTTTTCCGAATTTTTGGAGCACTTTTAATATGGGGGAAACCTGAAATAGAAAAACAGCAGAAAACAGGAACTGGCACTGGGGTGCACTGAGTTAATAGGTTAGTCCAAATATGATCAAAAGTGTATGGAAGTTCATCAATATCATAGCAATATCACACAAAAGAGGCATGGAGCAAGCATAAATTATAGATACGTTTTGGACGTATCAAGGCTACGCTCGACCTCGAGGCACTTGATATTGGCCGCGTTGATCTCGCGGATCAAGACTGCATATTTAGTGAGGAGGAGATCTGGGCTGTGATTAAGGAGATGCCGGTGGAGAGAGCACCAGGGCCAGATGGGTTTATCGGCCTATTTTTTCAAAAGTCGTGGGATATCATCAAATCGGACCTGATTGCGGCGGTGCACAAGTTTTTCATTGGCAATGGTCGAGGTTTTGGGAGGCTAATTCAGGCCTTGATCACGCTCATCCCTAAATCATCGGAGGCTTCCTCAGTGAATGATTTCAGGCCCATTATCCTTGTGCATAGCATGCCTAAGATTGCCTCTAAACTTTTGGCTAGTAGGTTGCGACCTCGCATGGGAGAGTTCATGCATGTCAATCAATCAGCATTTATCAAAGGGAGGAGCCTGCATGACAACTTCCTGTTGGTCAGGAAGATGGCCCGCATATTGCATCAAAGGAAGGCCAAAGGTGTGTTGCCTAAATTGGATATCTCAAGATCCTTTGATTCCCTTTCATGGACCTTCCTATTTGAGGTCCTACGTGCTAAGGGTTTCTCGGAGAGATGGATTTCTTGGATTGCCATTTTACTTTCTTCGGCGAGCTCGAGGGTGGTGGTGAATGGGTGTCCCGGCCCCAAGTTTATGCACGCCAAAGGACTAAGGCAGGGGGACCCTATCGCCCCCCTGCTTTTCGTCCTTTCTATGGATGTTCTCACTGCGATGGTCATCAAGGCACGCGATGCACATGTTCACAGTAGCATGCGGGGCTGCTCACCGATGCAACGGCTATCTCTTTACACAGATGATGTGGTTCTCTTTATAAAACCGACGTGGATGGACCTGCAGTTGATTAGGGAGATGCTCACCATGTTTGGTGCGGCCTCAGGTTTGAGGGTGAATTATGCAAAGTCCTCGGCGATTTTGATACGGGATGAGGAGGCGGACGTGGTGTTGGTTAGAAACGCATTGCCATGGAAGATTGATTAATTTCCATGCAAATATCTAGGGCTGCAGCTGAGCATCTTTCAACCAAAAAGATCGGAGTGGCAGTCAGTGGTTGATGCGGCGCTATGGTTGCTACCTGGCTGGCAGCGTGGTTTTATTACAAGGCCTGGGAGATTGATACTCGTGAAACAGGTTATGAGGGCTAGGGCCACTCACCACCTCATGATAGCAGAGGCCCCGAAGTGGGCTTTGGAGCGGGTGGATAAGGGTTGTCGGGCATTATTTTGGGCCGGGTCCGAGGAGGTTCATGGTGGCAAATGTGTGGTCTCATGGAAACGAGTCTGTCGCCCGAAACAACTCGGTGGGCTAGGTGTACTGGACCTGTTGAAGCATGGTATTGCTCTCAGGCTTATGTAATCATTTTCATGACAATTAACAACACAATAGAGATGACATTTCTACAAAGTGTTATTTATTCCCAAAGCATGAACATCTAGCTAAGAAGTCTTTTCTGATAACTCCTCATACATCAAAAATAACATAAGTTCATCATAAAGATCAGAAGTGATCATGCTATCACATAACTGGTTAACAGTTATGTTTTGAAAGTACATGCATTGAAAGTGACTCTCTATACCACAAAGTTCACAAGTAAAAGGATAAAGGTCACACGATTCTTTAGCAATTTCATTTAAATCCCTAACCCAAGTGTTTGTTCTTTCATGCTTATGTTGCTTACCATACTGCTCTTCTTCAATCATAGGCCTTTCACAAGGTCTATCCACTCCACAAAAATTAACATGCTTATATAAAACTTCATTTTCAGGAATTGGATCATGCATGTTGCAATTATCATTAACAATTCAATTTTCTTTGCAAATCTCCTTAAAAGGTTCATGATACTTGATCCAATTCTCTTTAGGCATATTAAGATGTGAAGCAAAAGATTTGAGAAAATCAACAAGGAGTTGAGATTCAAGCCCAAACTTAGCACTAAACTTATTAAAACTTGTAGTTTCAACAAAGGACTTAATGCAATCATACTCATAATTTATACCTGACTCTTTACCTTTGTCGATCTCCCAATCTTCAGTATTGCGTTGTATTCTTTCAAGGAGTTCCCATTTAGCATCAATCTTTTCTTTTGTGAAAGAACCCATAGAGGAAGCATCGAGCAAGTCTTTATCCTGTCGAGAGAGCCTCGCATAGAAATTAGTAATAAATATATCTTTGGGGAGCCCATGGTTATGACATTTTAGAATTAAAAAATTTCAGTCTCCCCCGAGCTTGAGATATGCTCTCTCCGTCATGAGGATAGAAATTATAAGCATAATTCCTATTCTCATGGACTTCATGAAGAGGATAAAACTTGGAGTAAAAGAGAGACTGGATCTCTTCCCAATCCCATAGGTGAGAATCATCTAGTAGCCTATACCTGTCGGAACCCAGAATTTGCGTATGTAATTCCAGTCACAACTCAATCATATGGAGAGCCGAGAGTCATACCCACTTGTCTAAGCAGACAAGGCCAAGCAAAGAACACTCTCAGAAAGCATCGACCGTGAGGGGCATCCCATCCAGGCAGGATGATCAACTGAGATGGGTCCTCATCGCCCGCTCACAAGTCTAAATGATTATGGGTGGTGAAATCCCATACTCATAGACAAGTCGCCTCAACCATATTATCGATTGAATTATAACACTTACATAAACAGACTCCAGACCGATCACCTAGTCGGGATCTCGGGCGGGCTCAATCATACAACAAAGTGTGCCACATGACAGAGTCACGAGCAATCGCATCGCGATGCCCCAAGCTGCGCACATCTAAGGGCCACTTGGTGTATAAAAGACCGCCGGCAAGAACACAACTAAGCTATCGAAAACCCATACTAATACATGCATGTTATAATCATACACGCAGCACACATGTCTAGTATGAACAGCAGGTATCAACACATAACTCTACAATGTACTTCTTTATTGACTTACACATAGAGCATACAAATATCATATGACTATGATCCATCAGTACATCAAACAACGAAAGCAAATTAGGTCTGAGTACAGATAAGTTTAACAAAGGGCTAAGAGAAGCCTTGTAAACATACATGCCCTTCCACAAGGGACCAGACTGTTGTCTGGAATTATACTAACTTAGTCAACGTCGAGCTTCAGGAAGATGTCTCCTTCGATGTCTGGGTTTCCATCTAAAACATAGAATAAGCAAACGTGAGTACAAAGTTGTACTCAGCAAGACTTACATCAGAACTATACTACTCATGCTCAAGTTTCAAGGTAAAGGGAGGTGGGGTTTCAACATGCAGAAGTGCCAGCTTTGACTTGGCTAGTCCTGTACTACGAGTACCAGACTTGAGGTAAGAAGCGTACACGAGTCCACTACCAAGTATCCAACCAATACACCACTATGGATACTTCCTCGACTTCCCCACGAGGAAGCACGCCATAGCACTCACGCTTATCTTGCGAGTTTTATAAGTATCCATTCAAGTTGTCTAATGATCAAGTAGAGGTCTCCAAGTAGTCCATAAACGCGGACACGGCTATTCTAATAGTTTATTAACCCTGCAGGGGTGTACATCTTCACACGCGTGTCATCACTTATCGCCTCGTTATTGTCACCCTTCAAGCGGGTGTCGGACGTGGATGAAACCAAGGCACTACCCTCACATCACCTTCTCTAATCCAGGAGTCGACTACCTGAGTTTTGCACCGCTCGAGAGTCCGGTCGGTTCAACGAAACGGACTCAGATAATGCAAGGTACCGAGACACCACCTCTGCCAGATGGTTTCACTGCCTCACAGGTCCACCCACATATCTATATGATGCAACCTTTTCTTCATTCTTTTTCTATGCACATGCCAAATGGAAAGCCCAAATCTAGTGTGACTCCTGGACCGGATCGGGTAAGTAAAGAGGCCAAACGGGGCTCCCATAAACCCTACATGTAATCATACTCTTTTTCTTGGATCACAAAACAGGAACTCGGGGCCTAGGGCAGTGTTCAACGGGACAACCCACTGTGTACTCCTACACAGCCTCTCATCGTTCACCTTTGTTTAGGGTAGATTCACCAACACGTTAACATTAACAACCTGTGAACATTCCATCCCGACTCACAAACAATGTAACCTCATTGTATCACTAAGCAGCAATAAGCAGTAACAGTTGCAGGGGCCACATGCTCAACATTCAACTCCTATATCTGCTAGGATTGTGGTTTGCTTAATACGGTGACAAAATGATAGGTCATGCATCGGAATGGGTTCAACTATGCGGAAGAACGTGTCTCAGTGATCTCCTAAACATGCATAAGCGAGACTGAGAGGGAAGTAGGATTTTATAGACATGATCAATGGGGTTTTCTTGCCTTGCTTGACGTTACACGGGGTTTACCGATCTTCTTCTTCGTCGGGGGTGATCACGGTCTCGGAAAGGCTGGTACCGGAAACAATCATCAACAAGGAGGGGGACAATATCGAATGTAAATTCACAAGCACATGGTGAGGTTGTTCATGATGTGAATGCTACTCGTTTGTGGAAAATTAAATTTAAATGAAGTGTATTACATTTGGAATGCAAATTCAAACTCCGTATATGATTTTCAAATTAGCCAAATATGCATTTGTCACTGTTCACCCATTAAAAGTTGGTCAAACATGAAAACAAATTGCACATTATTAATCCTTGCATTTTTCTGATAATTTTTCATATATTATTTGTCTCATTTGGATTTGTGGTTTAAAAGATATGAATATTTGAAGTTTATTATATTTTCTGATTTTTCTGATTTTCTCTGGAATTATTTTTAATCTGGAAATTCTTTTATTTCATCATCATGACCTCAGCATGACATTAGTAGGGGGTCTGACTTGTGGGTCCACCCTGTCAGTGGCCCACTGTTAATTTTTGTTTAGATTAAATTTAAACAGTGGTTAAGGGGGGCTGGCCCCACCTGGCAGCCACTATTAGGGGTAATTAGTGGAGGGGTTAGGGGGCTCTAATGGAGGGCTCGGCGGTGACGCCACTGTAGCCGACGGACTTCTCTGGAATCGTCTAGAGGGCACGGGAGAAGGAAGGGAGAGCACTGGGGCGTAGCCCTCTCTCTCCCGCGTCTGTTGGTACCACCTGGGGCTCACGGGGAGGTCCTGTGCGACGGCAACGTCGACAAAGGCGGCGGCCGGCCACTATCATCGGCGAGAAGCAGCGACGAGGGTCGGGAAGAAGCGCAGCTAGGGGTAAAGGACGCGTGAAGCTCACCAGAGCTCTCAGGTGAAGATGAGGAGGCCGGAGGAGCCCGGGTTGTGGCGTATTCCGGCGATGGAGATCTCGGCGGCCGGCGGGAAGGCGATGACCCTGGCGTCGCTGATGGAGCCGTTCAGGCTCGATTGAAGATGCAGACGGCGGAGGCGTCGGACAAGTTGGTGCGTCCCGTGCAGATAAGTGGCCACGGTGGCACACGCATGGCGGCGACGGGAAGCTCTCGGGTGCGGCGAGATTCGCGCGGGAGAGAGGCCTAGAGGAAGCAGGGATGGGGGAGAAATGTTGTGGAGCGTCTGGGCGTGTGCGTGGCGCGAGGAGAAGGCTCGAGGGGGCCTCTAGACGTCTCTGGACGTCGAGGTGGCGACGACGCGCTCCCAGGCCGCCACCGAGCAGCTTCGGTGCGCGAGGAGGAAGACGACACCGGTGGAGGTGGGCTGGGCCGGGGGTTCGCCTAGTTCGGCCTGCGGCCTGCAGGGTTGGGCTGCTTTTCCCTTTTTCCTTTTTCTTTGTGTTTCTTTCTGTTTTTCTTTTTCTCCTATTTGTTTTGCTCTGAAATAAATAGTAGAGCATTTTATAAAATACCCAAATCTTTTATGTGGGCTTAGGATATAAGTAGCTAGCCACTTATAACTTTTGGGCATTTTTGAAATTCAAATAATTTGAATTTCAATTCAAATAATGGTTAAATTAAATTTCCAGAGCACTGTTTGAATTTCAGAAAATTCCATGAGCATGGGAATGAACCCAAACCACTTTTGAAATGATCACTATCATTTATGGGAATTTTCCAAATGTTCAAATGATTTTTGGAAAAAGATTTTTATCTGGCCATTTAATTAAATTCTTTAGGGCTTTTCTTTTCCCCAATTTTGAATTCCATTTGAATTTCTTCATGATGCAAAGGACACAAACAACCCTAGCACGTACCCAAGTTGGGGTTCTGACAATACCATTCCAATGCTTTTCCTTTCAGTCACACGGCAAATAATTTCCTCATGACTCCACCTCTTGTCAAACCTGAAATATTAAATAACTGACAAAGTTCTGTAAGTTTCAACAAATGAGTACTAGGATGGAATGTTCCATCCCCTGCATAGCGAGCATTCCTAATTATTTCAATTATCCTAAGTGGTATTTCGAATGGGATACATTCAGTAGGTGGAGGAGACCTCTCTACCATGAGTGTGGTAAAGCGGCCTTTCCCAAGCAGCAAACAAAGAGTGCAGTTTTCCATAAGCATAACTAGTGAAAATAAAAACAAGGCACGAAAAGATTTAATTGCAAGATCTAAAGATATACCTTCAAACCATACCTCCCTGGCAACGGCGCCAGAAATAGCTTGATGTCTACGCACGCTTCTATTCTTTTAGACTATGTTGGGCCTCCAAGCGCAGAGGTTTGTAGGACAGCAGCAATTTCCCTCAAGTGGATGACCTAAGGTTTATCGAACTCAGGAAGTAGAGGTTGAAGATGGTCTCTCTCAAGAAACCCTGCAATTAAGATACAAGAAGTCTCTTGTGTCCCCAACACACCTAATACAACTAGGAGTTGTATAGGTGCAGTAGTTCGGCGAAGAGATGGTAAAATACGATCGATAGGTGTGGCAAAGCAAGTTAATATAAATCTATAATAAAAATTACAACAAGCAAGCAAGTAGTAAATGTGAGCTCAAATGGTATTGCAATGGTGGAAACAAAGCCTAGGCTTCATACTTTCACTAGTGGCAACTCCCAACAACATTAACATAGTCTAATCACATGATATTTCCACTAAAACATGCATTGGAGACATACTCGGAGCTCATTCCTTTGTGGTCAAGAGAGGACGAGAATTGTGTAGGGCTACAAAAGCACACCTTAGAGTTCGTAGTTCGCATCTACGGATATCCCAATGTCACCGCGGCCATCCAAAGAGAGTACCACAATCACCACAACATATCTCAAGGATAGTCAAAGACAAGCACCAAGAGATTCTCAATCTTCAATCCACACACAAAAGAGTAAATCACTCATGAAAATATTCTTCTAATCTATGTCCAATAGACCGCTGTCACCATAGTCTCGGAGATTATACTAGATGTAAACAAGTGAGTACATCAAATCCAATAAATAGAGGACGGGGAAACATCATGAGATCACCCTAGATTAACATATCCTATGATCACAATCAAGATCACATCATGCGAGAGAGAATTAACCACATAGCTACTATAGAAGACCTCAGCCCCGAGGAAGAAATACTCCCGCGTCATCATGAGGAGGAAGCAGCGTCGATGGAGGTGAATTCAGGGGGCACTTCCCCGTTGATACGTCTCAAACGTATCTACTTTTCCAAACTCTTTTGCTATTGTTTTGCCCTCATTCGTGCATGATTTGGACGAAACTAACCCGGACTAACGTTGTTTTCAGCAGAGCTGCCTATATGGTTTTATTGTGCGCAGGAAAATGGATTTTTAGGTGTCTCGGAAAAATCACAGAAAATCCACGCACCCGAAGGGCCACTGTGCCAGAAGTGGGACCAGAGGGCAGCCAAGGGGGCCCCAGGCAACCCCTGGCGCGGCCAGGGGTGGGGCCGTGCCATCTGGCCGCCTGGGGGTCTCCCCCTCCTCTGGTGCCCTACCGAGGCTCCTATTTATTCCCGTGACGCAGAAACCCTGAAACAGAAGTCGTTTTCCCAATTCACGTCGCGGAGCCGCCGCCACCCTCTGTTCTTCTCCGGGAGGGCTAATCTAGAGGTTGTTTTGCCCTCCGGTGAGGGGAGATCATCGCCATCGTCATCATCATCACCACTCCATCCTCCCTCCATGACTTCTCCATCCATGTGTGAGTAATTCCCTGATGTAGGCAAAGGGGATGGTAGGGATTGGATGAGATAGATCATGTAATAGTTTATCAGATTGTTGGGGGCATATTGCCTATCATCTAGATTGTTTTTTATCATCTTTGCTTCAACTTGTTGCTCTTAATGCTTGTCACTTTGGGCACGAGTGCCATGATTTCAGATCTGAACCCTATGTGTTTGCATGAATATATTTGTGTTCTTGATCCTATTTATGAGTTGTATGCACCTGTTATAGTCCGGAACCGGCGATCCCAAAGGTGACAGCTTGGGACACCAAAGGGGATGGACTATAGTTTGAGGATTCCATGTATCCATTGATTTTTAATGCTTTGTTCCGGTGCTCTTTGACAAGAGCACCTTAATCTCCATAAGTTCCTTTTGGCCCCATTCGTAGCGGGATGGTAGGACAAAAGATGTTGTGCAAGTTCTTATTGCAAGCACGTACAACTACCTGTGGGGTACATGCCTGATGTTTGATTTATGCCAAGATGATCATTGCTTTTCTGTGTGCCTTGCCCCAAGTTAAATACATGATGTTCCTTATCCATGCAGCACCCAACCATCCATCTCCGTAGCCTACAGTGTTTTAATTCTACTGGCTACTAGTTGTTTTCTTTTGCTATTTTACTGTCACTATTTCACCACCAGAATTTCCGTTGCTATCATCACTTCCATATCGCAGTTACTATTAATATCTTGTTGCAAGTAAGTGTATCTCAGGTGTGGTGGAATTGACAACTCCACTGTCAAAGCTTGTGGATATTCTTTGGCTCCCCTTGAGTCGAATATATAAATTGGGTTATTCTTACCCGCGAAGACTATCTCGATCCCCTGCAATTGTGGGTTATCAAGCCTGTTTTCTAGCGCCGTTTCCGGGGAGCATATCTTTATTCACAAGTCTACTTGAAGTATTTTACCTGCTCCAATTTATCCGCTATGGGTAAGAAAGAAGACCCCGAGGTCCCGATCTTACCATCCCGTACAAGGAAAGGTACTGTTCTGAACACTAGTGCTACACTTGATTCACCTTCAGTTATGAGTAAGTTTGCTTCACCTCCACCGCATGATGCTTCCACTGAATCTGTTACTATGTCTGATACTTTTGATGATGCTTCTACTACCTTTGAAACTACTGGTTCACTTGGTTCTTTTATCGAAGAACAGATTGCTGCCACTGCCCGATTCTCGGGAGTTGAAATTCCTATTACCAAAACCCCTATTGGAAAAACTTATGATTTTGCTGGCCTCAAGGAGAGACTCCTTGATGATGATTATATTATACTTGATGATGATTTATGCAGGGAGCTTAATGAATGTGTTGATTCCGACCCTGCTGCTATAAAGAAGCTGCTAGCAAAGCACTCCTTGAAGAACAAGACCGTTCCTGATCCTAAATTTTCTACATCTCCTATATGCATCAATGATCCTGATTATAATTTCTCTGTTGATCTTTCACTCATATCTATGGTTGAAGCTGACCCCTTTTATGGCAGAGAAAATGATGATGCTATTGCACACCTGACCAAACTCACTGAGTTGGGTGGCTTGTTTACTACAGATGAAAAGATACGAAACTTCTATGTTACTAAGCTTCTTCCTTTCTCTTTAAAGGAAGGTGCTAAAGCGTGGTATGATGCACTACCATGTGGTTCCATTAGGAGTCCTCAAGATTTAGCTCACTCTTTTGTTGATAAGTACTTTCCTGCTCATATGCAACATGCTTCTTTACGAACAATTTATAACTTTAAATAGTTGCAGGATGAGAACCTCCCTAAAGCTTGGGGGAGGTATTGCAGTCTGATCCAGGCTAGACCGGGACATGGAGTCCCTAAGAATGAATTAATTGATATATTTTATGCTGGTCTAACTGATGAATCTAGATCCTATTTGGAAAGTTGTGCTGGTTGTGTTTTCAGGAAAAGAACACCGGACGATGCAGAAGAATTAATGGGCAGGATTGCCAAGAACCACGAAGATTGGTCCGTCCATGAACAACCTCCACCACCAAAAAAAAGGGCATGATTGTCCTAAGCCCCGAAGATATGCAATAAGCAAATAAGTCTATTAAAGAGAAGGCTATTAAAACTGAAGATGTAAAGAATCTACCCCCTATTGAGAAGTTGTGTGAGCCTACCACTCACCCTCCAATGGTAGAGGTACACTCTCTTTTAGATTTCAATGCAAGTGACATTCCTCATGGTAAGCCTCCTGATCAATGTTTAGATGATCTTGATAATTTTATTATGAAGCAAGATCACTTTAATGAGAAGGATACAAATCCAGTTGCATGATAATTCTCTTGCTATCAAAAGCTTGCTTTATGTTCAAGGTAGAACTGTTAATGATGTTAAATGTCTTGTGAAGCACTTTCATATGGTTCAAACTCAGCTTGATCAAATTTCTAATGTGCAAAAAGATTTGCTTGATAATAATGCCAAACAGGATGTACAGGCCTTCGGGATTAAAACCCGAGGGGACACTAGCACTCAAGATCCGCTCTATCCAGAGGGGCATCCAAAGAGGATCGAGCAAGATTCTCAAATACAGGAAGAAGAAATTTTTAGTTCTCCGAAGAAGAAGAAGCACAAAGAAGCTGACAATTCCAATGATCCAAATAGTATATCTACCTCCGATGCTGAGACTGAAGACGGCGCTAATTCTGAAAAAGATGGTGAAAATAATGATCCACCCGAAGTTCGAGAAGAAGAAGCACCCGATAAACGCAAGAAATACTCTAGAGAAGACTTCATCGCAAGAAGACATGGGAAGGAAAGAGAACCATGGGTACAGAAACCCATGCCCTTCCCAGGTAAGTCTCTCAAAACTAAAGAAGAAGAGCATTAGAATAAGTTTTGTGAGTGGATGAAACCTCTTTTTCTTCAAATTCCTTTGACTGATGCTATTAAGTTACCTCCTTATTCGAGATATATGAAAGATATTGTTACTAATAAAAGAAAAGTTCCTAATGAAGCAATATCTACAATGCTTGCTCACTACTCTTTTAGTGGCAAGATTCCTGAGAAGCTTGGTGATCCAGGTATACCCACCATTCCTTGCTCCATAAAGAATAATTATGTCAAGACTGCTTTATGTGACCTTGGAGCAGGAGTGAGTGTTATGCCTTTCTCTCTTTACAAGAGACTTTGTTTAGAAAAACTAATCCCTACAGATATCTCTCTTCAGATGGCTGACAAGTCAACAGCCGTTCCCATTAGTATTTGTGAGGATGATCCCGTTGAAGTTGCTAATTGTTTAATCCTTATTGATTTTGTTGTGCTTGACATGCCCGAGGATGGGAGCATGTCTATTATTCTTGGTAGACCTTTTCTTAACACCGCAGGTGCTATTATCTATTGCAATAAAGGAAAGGTTACTTTTAATGTGAATGATAAAGAACACACGGTGTATTTTCCGAAGAAGATTGACAAAAGGCATGGCCTCAACTCTATAGAGAATATCGAGACCGTGAAGATTGGTGATTGGGATTGTCCTCTACATGTGCACCACAAATACAAAACCGTTATGGTGGGGACAATATCCATTAAAGTAAAGGTACCATGAATGCTTCATAGTAAGTGAAACTTTTTGCTCTATGTATTGCTAGTTTGGTAGTAGGACTTGATCAACCTTGCTATTAAATGAGTTTTATATAAGTAAAAAGTAGAGGATGTTATGTTTGCATTTCTTTTAGCTTTATCTTTCTTGTTGTACCAAGTTTATATGTTTTTGAAGCTTTACAATTATAATCACTGCTCCAAGTTTTCAGAAAGTTTCGCAGCGTTTTGAACTCCGGAAAATTTTCAACAGTGAAGTTGTCAGAAAAAATCCAGAAAAATTAAAATAAAAATTTCCATGCCGGGAGTGACCCAGAGGCACCTGGGGCGGCCAGCTGGCGCGGCCTGCCCCCTGGCCGCGCCCACAGGGCGCTTGGAGCCCACAGGCCCCACCTCCAGGTATGTCTTCTTCCCCCTTCTTCCTCTCTCTCCAGAAACATGAGTTCAGCTCCAGTTCTTGCGTTCTTGCTGTTCTTGGAGGCGATTTTCGACCTCTCTCTACAGCCCATCATTCGAGCTGAGATTTTGAGCAAATACTCCCTGGTATGTAACTCCTTCACCCCTCCAATTAGATTCTTGATTGGTGTCTTCATTTTTGAGTATTTAGTAGCTCTTGGTGTTGTTCATATGACTTGCTTGCATGTGTAGAAATTTATTTTCCAAGTTTTGATGCAAGTTTATGCCTAAGGTAAGTGGGTAGAGTAGTTTGCCTCAACTCACCTTGTTTAAATCCTTGTTCTTGTGAATTGTAAAAAAATTCAGAAATGAGTTTCTTTGCAAAAGCAAAGGGATGGCTTGGGAAGAAGAATCCCGAGCGCTCCGATCGAGTTACTAGAGCTGCAGCTTCACCTTCAGCAGTTAGGGTGAGCTACAATGAAGATCATGTGCCCCTGGAGTTGTTGGAAGACACAAGTCCAGCATGCGCAATGATATATCCGTGCGATGATTTTCTTACAGCTGCAGGAATTAAGGAGGAATTTTATGGCCTTTGTGCCAATGCAGGTTTGACACGGCTAGCATTATGCCCTGTGGTACAATACAAAAAGCTTACCTCCTGCTTTATTAACAGTTTTTGTTATAACCATGATGCTGGAACCATCGAGTTCAAACTTTATAATGATCTCATAACCATGTCTTTGGCACAGTTTTGTGATATAATAGGTGTGTCGAACGTTGGTCAGACAACGAAGATGACCATGCAGCCTTCCGGGTTGAGTACTCTTTTCAACCCCCTTTGTTGCTAGGAGGAGACCGACATTCGGCGTACGAAGATTTCCAGCATTCAGTTTCCACACCTCAGGTATTTTGCGTATTTTGTTGCTAGAGGGGTGTTAGCTCGTGACAACACGAGCAATGGCTCTGCACCAGATTTCGCTATTTATGCGAACACCCTCTCTGATAAGAATGAGTATAATGTGGGTGCCTTGATTGCTCGGCGCCTTGTTACGAACAGTAACAAAGGTGATTTATATGGTGGCGTTTACGCCACACTTATCCTTGAGTCTCTTGAGCGCACCCCACATCCTGATGATGTTCCCTTTTCATACGCAAGTCTCGATCTTGCGGCTATGAAGAGGCATAAGTTTTTTACCATGACTTCCCATTTTGGCAACCTTGATTATATTTTGAGGTTTGAAAGGACCATTACTCGTGAGATCCGTCTACCTGCACAACTTTTGTTTGATAGCACTCGCAGGAACGGATGGTCCTTCAACGAGATTCAGTTCGATGAGTTCATGGCTCATTACCAGCCGCATAACCCCATGGAGGGGGCTGTGCCCGATGAGGAGGAGCATGGTGAGTTCACACCTTTCCAGGGAGAGACCTTCACCGAGCAAAGCGAGGGGTCTTCTTCCGCTTGGAGCGCAGAGCCTTCCTCACGGGAGGACCCGAGGACTTCGGTGTACGCACCAGAGGGTTCATACGACTCCTGGACTCACCATTACCCCGGAGCAGGAGGCTCCTGGGGGCAGTAGCTGCTACCAACTTAGGCCAAAATCCTAACTTAGGGGAGTACGTGCCCTTCTCATCTTTCCATTGTATTGTCCTTTTTCATTTTGTTCGCTTTGAGCTTTTCGAAGTTTTTTCCCGTTCTTCTTTGGTCTTTTATTTTGCAAAAACAACAAAAAGATTTCTCTTTTCTTTTTCTTTCGCTAAATCTTCGAAAAATCCAAAAATATTTTATTTTCTCTCTTTAGTTTGCGTTGTTGCAGAGTTCAGCTCGAGTCCGTGATGGAATTTGCACTTGATTATATTTTCCTACGTTCAATCGCGCAAGCAACAAGGCACTGATGACGAAGATCGACGAAAGGGATGCAATAAGGAAAACCGGTATGAACTCTTTTTTTTTACTTTTGTACATATGCTTGTACTTATGATTTAGAGACCAACTTGTAGCGACATAGTGCTATGTTTACAATGCTTGCCCAGTGTCCATGATTTCCTTGTGGCTAGTCCACAATAGCTACAGTACATAATGTGTTGTTGAAATGATTTACATGCATTGCGTTGCTCATAGTTTAACATACTGAAGTGGTATTTCCCTTTGGAGAATTCTTGGATTGACTTGGCACATGCTTACACATGTTTATGACTGAAAAGTCTACTATGCCTTGATGATCTGTGAGTTTCAGAATAGTTGTCTCATTTTCATGCCGAATTTAGTGTTACTTTGTCGCTCTGCATGATTATGACTGTTATTGCTCTCTAGTTGGTCGCTTCCCAGTCTTTTGCTAGCCTTCGCTCACACTAAGCGGATTTCTGCTTGTGCATCCAAAATCCTTGAAACCAGTTTTTCCATATGAGTCCACCATACCTTCCTATGTGGTATTTACCGGCCATCCTAACGAAGAATTTCTTGTACCATCTCGAAATCATTCAAAAGCACTCATGTGTTGTGCCTCTGCTTCAGCTCATCAAGAAGTAGTAGGTGATTCATGACCGTCTTATGTTAGACATCTTTTATTCCGGGATTGCATGTCTAATCTTCAAACCCCTAATACGAGGAGGGACTGGCATGAGTGTGCCCATCTCACAAAAGATAATCACAACAAACAAACCCTCCTTCACGCTTTGTTTATGAGAAATCAGAAAACTTTGGTAGTGATAAAAAAAGGAGATTAAGGGGATGTGATCGTCTCCATCTTGGGAGTCGTTCCTCGAAACATGTCTAGCGTAAGAGGTGATTGAGTTGTCTACTAGCATTCCTTGACGAATCATGCACCTCCCAAAACTTTTTTATCTCTGTTTTCAAAACCAAGAGCTCTGGTACAAGTTTAGTTTTTGCTTCCAACCACGGGTTTTCAACCTTTCCATCAAACTCCACGGTTCGAGAGTCTCCACCTTCTGTCTTCAAAGCACCAACTAGGAGAGCATAATGGTCATTCTGAGTGTAATGTGCATTGTCCCAAAGTACTACATTGTCTTTTGCATGATTGTGGTATTACTTATTCTGAAGGTCTTAGTTCTAGTCTCCTTAAAAACTCCGGAGGAGTTTCTGCATTTATGTTTTGCTTCACTCATGGAGGCCAGCGAAATACAACTCTAGTACGTTCAAGCTTTGTGCATTGTAATCTTGTCTTGATTTTCAGTAGCATATTATTTACTTTTAGTTGTTTGTGATTGATCACTTGAAAAAAGGATTGCTTCATGCATTGTCGTCATAGCATTGTTTTGATACTTGCTAAATTCTTTTCGTAGTACATGCTTATATACATTCATTGAAGCAAAAGAGTTTGTCAAAGTTTTCTTTGTCACGTTCGGTTCGTTGCACTGAATTGCTTGAGTACAAGCAATATGCTAAGCTTGGGGGAGTTGATACGTCTCAAACGTATCTACTTTTCCAAACACTTTTGCTATTGTTTTGCCCTCATTCTTGCATGATTTGGACGAAACTAACCCGGACTAACGCTGTTTTCAGCAGAGCTGCCTGCATGGTTTTCTTGTGCGCAGGAAAATGGATTTTTAGGTGTATCGGAAAATTCCAGGAAAAAACACAAAAAATCCACGCACCCGAAGGGCCACTGTGCCAGAAGTGGGACCAGAGGGCAGCCAAGGGGGGCCCAGGCGCCCCCCTAGCGCGGACAGGGGTGGGACCGCGCCCTCTGGCCGCCTAGGGGCCTCCCACCTCCTCCGGTGCCCTACCGAGGATCCTATTTATTCCCGTGACGGAGAAACCCCGAAACAGAAGTCGTTTTCCCAATTCACGTCGCGGAGCCGCCGCCACCCTCTGTTCTTCTCCGGGAGGGCTAATCTGGAGGTTGTTTTGGCCTCCGGTGAGGGGAGATCATCGCCATCGTCATCATCATCACCACTCCATCCTCCCTCCATGACTTCTCCATCCATGTGTAAGTAATTCCCTACTGTAGGCAAAGGGGATGGTAGGGATTGGATGAGATAGATCATGTAATAGTTTATCAGATTGTTGGGGGCATGTTGCCTATCATCTAGATTGTTGTTTATCATCTTTGCTTCAACTTGTTGCTCTTAATGCTTGTCACTTTGGGCCCGAGTGCCATGATTTCAGATCTGAACCCTATGTGTTTGCATGAATATATTTGTGTTCTTGGTCCTATTTATGAGTTGTATGCACCTGTTATAGTCCGGAACCGGCGATCCCAAAGGTGACAGCTTGGGACACCAAAGGGGATGGACTATAGTTTGAGGATTCCATGTATCCATTGATTATTAATGATTTGTTACAGTGCTCTTTGACAGGAGCACCTTAATCTCCATAAGTTCCTTTTGGCCCCGTTCGTAGCGGGATGGTAGGACAAAAGATGTTGTGCAAGTTCTTATTGCAAGCACGTACAACTACCTGTGGGGTACATGCCTGATGTTTGATTTATGCCTAGATGATCATTGCTTTTCTGTGTGCCTTGCCCCAAGTTAAATACATGATGTGCCTTATCCATGCAGCGCCCAACCATCCATCTCCCTAGCCTACAGTGTTTTAATTCTACTGCTTACTAGTTGTTTGCTTTTGCTATTTTACTGTCGCTATTTCACCACCACTATTTCCGTTGCTATCATCACTTCCATATCGCAGTTACTATTAATATCTTGTTGCAAGTAAGTGTATCTCAGGTGCAGTGGAATTGACAACTCCACTGTCAAAGCTTTTGGATATTCCTTGGCTCCCCTTGAGTCGAATCTATAAATTGGGTTATTCTTACCCGCGAAGACTATCTCGATCCCCTGCAGTTGTGGGTTATCACCCGTCCCGGTAGGGTGCTGGCACAGGAATTCTAGTCCGTCGAAGCTTGTTGCCGATGGCGGCGGAGATCGGAATTGCTTCTGGAAAAAGGAGTTGAGGAATCAGGGTTTCATCCACGGGGGTAAAAATAGGGGCAAAGGGGGGCTCGAGGGGAGGTCCCACCCCATCAGGCGGGATGGTGGCACGGCCTCCCCCTAAGTCGCGTCGGGTTGCCGCCTGGAAGAGGGTGGCCCCCTTTGACTCCCCTTCGGGCTTCTGGAGTCTACCGTCACACAGATTTTTTATATATTTTTTGTGGAATTTTACGAGCACTTTTATAATTGGCATTTTTCCTGCAATGCACGAACAACCGCAGACAGAAACTCGCACTAGGGCACTGAGTTAGTAGGTTAGTCCAAATACGATGAAAAGGTATGAAATTGTAGCAAAACATGTAGCAAAGTCACCATAACAAGCATGGAACAAGAAGAAATTATAGATACGTTTGGGACATATCAACATCCCCAAGCTTAATTCCTGCTCGTCCTCGAGTAGGTAAATGATAATAAAGATAATTTCTATGGTGACGTGCTAACAACAAAGATTTGTAATTTAAAGTATAGCAAGAACGATATCCAATTCAAGTCAAGTCAATAATAATCAAGAGTTTATATCTAGTATTAAAACTAGCAAAGTAAGAACATAAAGGTGCAAGAGCTCTCGATGTCCGTGACTCGAATGTCTCCAAATGTTGTTTGTGTGCAAGAAGTGGTAGGTGGGTTTAGAGCATAAAAATACTATATAGTTAATTGAGAACTCAATCTACTAAAACTTCACACTTGATCTCCTTCGGAATCTTATTGTGGCTCGTCCCTAACCACTAGTCAGGCACAAGTCAAACTGATCCTCTCCCTTTCAACTTTGAGCACTCATGCAATGAATGAGCGCAAGCAAGATAGTTGCCACTTAAATGGCAAAGAGAATAATGAAGGGGAAGAAAGACAAAAAAAAGGTGTGAAAGTATCACATCAATGAGGACAATCACAGGCGAGAGAAAGCCAAATGATAGATATGATGTGAGGAGTAGGGATTGTCATGCAACGTATGCACATGTGAGCTATGGAAAGCTCTCCAATGGAACTAGTGGGGGTGCATCCAACTCGCTTGCTCACGAAGACCTAGAGCTCATTTGAGGAGGCTCAACGTTGGAATATACAAGCCAAGTTCTATAGTGTAAGGATCCCTGCATAGTTATGCATGAATGATATGAAACTCTCTATGTAGTACAAATATTACTTTGGAGTACGAGTGTGAATCTTTCAAAAGGAATAGTAGTGTTGCCACCTTCTCTCTTTTTTTCTATTTTTTCTATTTTTTTAGTTTTTTTTGGCCTCATTGGCTCTTTCTATTTATCTCTCATTTGTCCTCTTTGGGATCTTTCAATCTGTCCTCTTTTGGGATCTTTTATTTGTGTCCTCTTTGGGATATTTTTCTCACTTTAAGGGAAACACTCTATATTTTAAAATGATAAAAAGAATATCACACACTTTATAAGAAGTACTCAACATAAATAAAACTGAAAACTAAATCATGGTATATGCAAATGTATGCCTCTACCGATGTAGTAGGGTATGCAATGATACTAGCGCATCATGTATAAATTATAAGGGCAAGGCCCAACTAACATGAGGCTCCTCGACCAAGAAAAAGCATGTATGACATGAAGATCAAGTCATGAGATGATGGATGTTGCATGGCAATGTATCTCGGAAAGGCTATGGAAATTCCTTGATAGGTAGGTATGGTGGTTGTTTTGAGGAAGGATATAATGAGGTTTATGATGACAGAGTGTATCATGCCAAGGGTTTGGATGCACCAGCGAATTTTTCACCAACACTCGAGGTGAGAAAGGGCAATGCACGGTATAGATGAGGCTAGCAAATATGGATGGTGAAAGTGCCAACAATCGAATACCCACATTAGTCAAAAGAACTCATCCACTTATTATCGGTAACTCTCTATCTAATCAGGAGATTCACAAAGAGACAAGTACCCTGAGGAGAAGTGTATGGGGGTGTAAGACCCGATATGCGATACTGTTTCAAATTTCAACGTTTCCGTCAAAACCCGAGGACGAAGAACATATCGGACCCACCGCGACATAGGACGAAGCCATCTATCTCGGATTTCAACATGCTATCACAACATTATAGCTAAAAGGATACAACATCTCATACAATCGGCATACAACTGCCTTAATACAATACATCAGCGAAAGATATATGCCTGAGTACAGACTACAGTCAAAAGCCTAATGGCAAAGGTAAACGCACCATTCCCGTAACCACACGGGTCCAGGCTCTCCGCCGGGATCCGCCTAACTAGTCGTCGTCGAGTCTCCGCGAAGGCGTCCAGAATAAGGGTCATCGAGCTCCTTTGTAGTCCAAGATTGTTTGCATAACGTGCATAAAATAGAGAAGAAGGGGGTGAGCTATATCAACAAGTCAGATAACTACCTTCTCACGGTAAGATGGGGGTAGTGGAGATGTTGCAGCCGCACTAGCAATATATGAGTGGCTAGCGTTCTATTCAGAGTAAGATGAGCAGCCAAGCATTCGACGAGGAATCGCCTCCAACAAGTCTTGGTATCAGCTACTTACGCAAACATAACACCTATCCTATCCTTGTCCTCCCCTTCATCACCCGATATGATGAAGAAGAAGCAGTCAAGGCACACACACGTTGATCAAGTTATAGATATGATTCAGTTGATGTTATCTATGAACAAGGAGTAGGTCTCAAGTCGTCCATAACCATGGACATGGATTCTCAAAAATATTTAACCCTGCAGGGATGTACCAACTGCCCATTACAAGGCGTCGCATGTACGCCCGGTTCCCGCTTGGCTGTGTGATGACGTGTGAAACTTTGGGACATCAGAGTCCATCTAACTAACAACGCACAATTCCGGGTGGCCCCCGGTGAGTCGACATCAACCTTAAAAGTTGGTCGCGCTCTCGAGTCGGTCTCTACCTTCTGGCGCAGGTTTGGATTGCCGGTAAATTCTCACATGAGGTCAGGTCCTCAGCCGGACAGGTTGGACCAACAAGGAAACCATATCCCCACTGGCCCGGTATGTTTTAGAGAAAAAGTCTGCTAGGAGCAACCCGACAGACGTATGCATGGTTTGCAAATAGTAAATCAGCTTGGGCCACCACTAGAACTGTTTGAAGCTAGGTAGGTAAGTCAAGGGGGCCCCATAGAATCCCACACACGATAAGTCATGCTCAGCTCAGTCTTAAAACCAATACCCGGAACTCGGATCCTAGGTGAATCGAATGGAACAAAGCGCCAAGGCGGGATAGCCTGACCTTCCATCCTTCGTCGAATATAGTCAACATTATAATAATCATATCATCCACAACAATATAATAATGTGATAGCCCAATCCAAGGGGTAAAAGGATAACAGTTGTAGCATCCTAAGCATGCATACTAAGCAGTGGTTAAGCAAGCAAGGTACATGGCCAAACAATGGTTTGCTAGGATGTGGAAGACATGGTTGTTTGGGTTTATTTGACAGGCATAGATATGAGGTGGTAGGATCAAGCAATCGTTCTATCCTATACCTAGGCAAGTGAGCTGAAAGTTATAAGCATGATATATGCTCCCCCTTACCTGATGAGAAGACGAAGCCGAAGGTGTAGTCGATCGCAAGCTCGCATCGTCTCTGAGAGTAACCGTGGGAGCACACAAGAAGGAAACACTGGAAAGGCAATCGACAAGCAAGCATCTATTACTACGAAGCAATCACCAACAAGCAACATCAAGAAGGCAACACGAGACAACGCACTACGACATCACATCTCCCGTCGGGAGCGGCTACTAACAGGTTAAGTGAAATATCGGTCACAAACGACGATATCGCACATTTACGATGGTTCAAGTTGTTTACCTACACAACACGAGCAAAGGTTGTTAACATGGCATCTCACACAAGCATGGCATATCACACAATCATGGAAAGAGATGAAGCACAAAGTAAACTATCTATGCTAGTCAAGTTAAATGGGGTAAAATTCCTAAGCATTGCATATCACTATTACCCCCACGATATTTTAAGCATTTGGTACTGATCAGCCCTAAACCATATTTTAAATTGTTTAACAACAGAAAACAATAGCACAATCATAATCTACATGAAATTTTAGTCAAGTTACATATAAAGAACATTTTTATCAGTGCAACGGTTAAAAAGTTATGGCCAATTACATTTTACAGTGGCAAGGGTTGTAAATAGCAGTGAAACAACATGTAGACAAGTGCAAACATGGCAAATGAGCACATTTTATTATTCTATGCAGAAAACTAAGCATTTTACATGTTAATATCATCACCATTCGATAAACGAGCTAAAAGATATCGCATACGACATATCGCACAAAATTAAAAAGGAAAAATAGAAAATAAACGGAGGGGTTCACCCCATTGGGCTCCCCTCGGGCAGATCTGGCCCATCCAGGCGCAGCCCACCTCTAAGCTTCACCCATAGGCGAGGGAATCACCTGGGTCGAGCCCAACACTATAGGAAAAAAAGAAAAGGAGAAGGGGCGCTCACCTAGCGGGCCTGGTCCATCACAGAGGGGCGCAAGATAGCGCGTGCGCACCCTGGCCGACGGATAAGGCGGGGCTGGGACGCTTAAAGCTGGACCGTGGCGCTGACGGGCCATGGGGCGCAGGTGGGCCGAGGCGGGGACGGAGGCGCTGGCAGGCCGCCTGGGGCGCACCGGCCCACATGGCTGGCGTCCACGCATGGGGTCATTCCAATCCCGGTCTGGGCAGGGCTGGCGGCGGCAGTGGTTGGCGCTCTGGCGAGCGGCTGCACGACAGTGGTTGGGATGGCGCGGAGAAGGTACTGGCGTGAGGGGCGGCCAGGTCTCGTCGGCGGTAGGATCCAGGGGCGGTCGCGGGCGCGGTGGCGGCGGTGGACGGTGGCGGGGCCGAGCTCGACCGGCAGCTTGCATGGTGGCGGCGACGGCGCGTCCTACTCCTGCGAGGGAGAGCAGGGAGAGGAGGTGAGGGAGAGGGAACGGGAGGAGAGAGGAGGGCGCGGCAGGAGGCTGGCGGCTGCCGGCGATTACGCTCGTCGGAGTCGAGGCGACAGCGCAGCCGTGGTGAGGTAGAAGGGCCTCCCGACCCAGATCGGGCCCGGGGTGGCGTCGACGTGGGCTGTAGAGGCACTGCGGGGTCCGGGAGCGGCCTATGCTGGTTGGTTCCCTTCCGGGCGACGTGGAGGCTTCAGATCCCTCTGATCTGTGATCTGACGGCCAGGATCTGAGGGGAGCTAGGGTTTCGGCTGTGAAGGGACTTTGGGAGGCAGATCTGAGGTAGATCAGGGGGGTGGCTGCAAAAATGGACTAGGGTGAACCCTAGACTGGGTGGGAGAGAGTGGTGGTCTATTTATAGGCTAGCCTGGCTGGCAACTTTACACAAACGCACCAAGTTTCTCTCTCGCGTGCGTCCGGTAATTACGTTTCTCACCGCTGAGAGTCCATACAACCTCCGGTTCGGACGAAACCTCGAACCACGTGCTCTGTGCGGCGAGCCGGTCACTTCTGCCTCACTTCGATACCGTTCTGAAAACATTTTTCTGGCGTCCAATAAAATAATCCATTTAATAAATAAATGGGGTTTTCATTCCGATGGCGATGGCTGGTCTTGTGCCGGAAGTTGCGACGGTGCCCGGGTGAAACCCGGTGTCGCAAAGGTCATGTGACATGGTGGAATGGTTCAGTCATGCATGCCAGTACGAGAAGGAGGGGGAAATATAATCACTGATTAATAAATCGGCGAAGCAAATACTACAAACAATCTAACAGGCAACAAAATAAAGCAACAAACAAAATTATCAATTAGGGTGGAAATCCTGGGCTGTTACAGGGGGTTTGGTTATCCTTGCGCATCCTCGACCGATGGTACGTGAGGGTACTCTATATATTACAACCCCTCCAGAGGTTAGCGATCCATTTAGTAGCTAGAGTTCTCGACTATTTGTTTTGGTAGTTTCCAAAAATAAGCACGGATTGCCCAAAATACGACACCTATCACTAATAGGCTTGAGCTCTTGACACACAGCCTATTGCAAGTTACTACTATAGTTAAATAGCAAACTCAATTACTTACTCAAGTCAAGACACAAAACTCAGTGCAACAAGCCAACTCTCTAAACAAGATAAGCATGTAAACTCAAGAGAGTTCGAAAAACAACAACCTAAATAAAATCTCTTAAAAAGATAAGCATGGAAAACAAGAGCTAAACATGATAGCAGCTAGAAAAAGATAAAGAACACTCAACAAAGATAACCATGAAAACTATGTTGTGTTCTATGGTGGAGTGGAGTGTGTTTCTCTCCCAAACACTGTAGGCTAGGGTCCAACTGCTTATGAACAGCAAACTAAACTAAAAAACTAAAAAGTAAATGCAAGACACTCCAAGCATAGCACGTAACATATGAATTGATAAAAATATAGAGTGGATGACGAGGGGGTGACCCCACGACTCCTGCGTATGAGACTACTCGGTGCATACGAAGACGGAAGGCCCGCTAGGAAGCCACGACAGGCCCACGACTGGCCCAACCAAGCACCGACGTAGGAGTCCATGACTAATATGGAAGGCACAACTTGGCGTACAAGGCAAGACTAGAACTAGGAAACTATCTTTGTAACCTAGTACGGAATCCCCGGGACCTAGCCTAGTATATAAAGGCTGGGAGGGGAGACGTCCAGGAGAACACAATACACATCTACTCACCTGGTCTTGCGAGAACTCGCCTGGCCTCCTCTGTAATCGCCTCCTCACGTAATAATATCGAGCAGGAAGTGCTTCTCCTGTTAGCCGACGAGTATCGTCCAACCTGTGCCTTCTCTATGACTAACCCAGGGTCCCTGACCATGGGATTTGTGTAACAGCCCAGTTTTCACAAAAATTAAAAAATTGTTTTCGGTGTGAATTGTTTGATTGTCTGATTTGTTTGCGGTGTTTGCATCCTCGATTTATCGATCGGCGATTATTTTCACCCTCTTATCTCATACCGGACGGAGACCGGCTCTTGCCACCTTGACACTCGACCTTTGCGACACCGGGTTTCGCCCGATCACCGTCCTGAAAACCGCACGAGACCAGCCGCAGCCAACGGAACGAAAAAACCCCGTTTAATAAGTAAACGGGATATTTTTTATAGCGCGCCGGAAAGTGTTCTCGGAACGGTTCTCGCGCGAGGTGAACGCCACCGGCTCGACGCGTTGATCGCGCAGTTCGAAGTTTTACCCGAATCGGAGGTACTGCGGACCCTCGGCGGTCAGAAACGTAAGCACCGCGCGCGAGAGAGAAAAACCGGGGATGTTTTTGCAAACTGCCAGCCAGCCGGGCTATAAATAGACCACCCCACCACTTAGGGTTTCCCCTAAGCCAAATAGGTAGCCACCAGCCCCCAGATCTGGAAAAATATCCCCAATTTTCGTAACCCTAGCTCCACTAGATCTGAAAAACTGCCCAATTCGTCCTGGACCGTCAGATCCGAAGATCCGACGGTCCTGGATGCGCCAAGTCACCCCCGTGAAGCCTCCTCGTCCGAGCCGCCTCACCTCCTCGCTCCAACCCCACGGGCAGCCCGAGCCGCCGTCGCGCCCGCTCCGGCCAGCCGGCCAGGACGCCGCCGGCCATCTTCTCCTTTTCCCCGCGGCAGCCTCCCTCTCCTCCCTCCTCTCCTCTTCGCGTCCCTCTTCTCCCCTGACCGCCTCGCCTCCGTCTGCAGGTTCGGCGTCGGCTTCCATGGCCACCATGGCCGACGACGATGTGCTTCGCCCGGGTCCGCCGCGCCGCCCCTGCACCTCGACCCGGACGCCCGCCACGCCCACTCTACCTCCCTCCGGCCTCCGCGTCCCGTTCCCGGCCTCTGCTCGCCGCCGGGCCTCCCCTCGCCGGAGACCAGGACGGCCGGCGGCAGCCAGCCACCCCCGTACGGGATCGGGACCGAACTCGACCCAGGCCGCACCAACCGCCGCTGTGGCATGGGCCGGCCCAAGCGCGCCCCCTCCAGTGCGGCCCAGCTCGGTGAGCACAGCGCCCCGCCCCCTTTTTTTTCTTTGTTGCGCTAGTGGGCTCGGCCCAACAGTAGATAGCGCATGTGGGCATTTTTTTTGTTTCCCAGTGCCCTCTGGTTTAGGCCCATTAGCGTAGATTCGGCCCAGTAGTGTTTTTTTGTCTCTGCTAGGCTTTATAATTGGCAGATTATTGTTATATTTTGCAGTGCTCGTATCTTTTATTCGGTAGCTCCGATGGAGACGCTTTCTACATGAAAGTTGCTCCATTTTGCGCGTAGATTAATAAAATGTTGCTTGTTGCCATGTTTGACTTGTTTACATGTTGTTTGACTGCTAATTACATCGCATGCCACCGTAAATTGTTTCTTTAATAACTTTTTAACCGTTGCTCCGATTAAAATGTTCTTTATATGTAACTTGACTAGAATTGCATGTAGGTTGTGTTTATGCTGCTCTTGCTTTCTAATAAAAATAATAAAATATTTTTTAGGTCAAAACAGCACCAAATATTTTAATTATCGTGGGGTTTGTAATAGTTGTCATGTATAGGTTTTACCCCTCACTTAAAGTGACTAGATTAGATAGTTTATTTATGCTTCACCTCTTGTCATGTTTGTGTGATATGTCATGCTTGAGTGAGATGCCATGTTAATAACCTCTGCTCACCTGTAGCTAACCAACTTGAACCATCGTAAATGTGCGGTATCGTCGTGTGTGACGAGTACTCCACTTAACCTGTTAGTAATCGCTCTCGACGGTAGGTGCGATGTCTCGTGTTGCCCTTTTGTTGATGCTTCCTCGTGTTTGCCTCGTAGTAATAGATGCTTGCTCGTTGATTGCTTTCCAGTGTTTACCGTCTTGTGTGCTTCCGCGGGTACCTCACGGTGACATTGCGAGCTTGCGATCGACTACACCTTCGGAACCCAACTTATCAACAGGCAAGGATTATGCATTACTTATGATCCATTCTATTTCAACCAGCGGTTTGCATGCTAGTCTAGGTTAGGTTCGATGTTTGATCCTACCACATGTTTACAACCTCTTTTAAACCGATACAGCCATGTCCCTTCCCAGCAAACCTTGTACTGCTATGTTACTTTTTCTCGTTGCTCAGCCCCTGCTTAGTATGCATGCTTAGGATGCTACGATGTTACCCTGTTACTCCTTGGTTTGGGATATCACATTATTATATTGTTGTTCATGATATGATTATTATAATGTTGACTATATTCGACGAAGGATGGAAGGTCTAGGCTATCCCGCCCCGACGCTTTGTTCCATTCGAGTCACCTAGGATCCGAGTTCCGGGTATTGGTTTTAAGACTGAGCGTGCCTAACCGCGTGTGGGATTTTATGGGGTCCCCTTTTCTTACCTACCTAGCTTCAGGCATTTCTAGTGGTGGCCCAAGCTGATTTTACCTTTTGAAACCGTGTGTGTGCTGGTCGTACGCCAGTAGTTTTCCAACCAACCCGGACCAGTGGGGACATGGTCTCCTTGTTGGTCCACCTTTGACCGGCGAGGGCCCGAGGCCTCACGTGAGGCGTCTCGGTAACCCAAACGCTGTTGAGACGGAAGAGTCCGATCCGAGAGCGTGGCCAGCTTTTCGAGTGGTTGTCGACTCCCCGGGGGCCACCCGGATTTGTTCGTTGTTAGTTAGAGGGACCTATCGTTTCGTATCTCTTGGAACTAAATCATAAAATGGTTGCCTGTGATGGGTAGCAACTGAGAGAGATGGGCGAGCGTGAGGAGACTTGTAATGGGCAGTTGGTACACCCCTGCAAGGTTAAATCTTTTCGAGAAGCCGTGTCCACGGTTATGGACGACTTGAGACCTACTCCTTGTTCATAGACAACAACAGCTGAGATAATTTTAATATAACTTGATCAACGTGTGTGTTCCTTGACTGCTTCTTCTTCGTCGGGATGCGAAGAGGAGGACAAGGATAGGATAGGTGTTATGTTTGCGTATGTATGTGGATAGTAGACTTGTTGGAGGCGATTCCTCATCGAATGCTTGGCTTCTTATCTTACTCTCTAGATCGTTAGACACTTCATAAATGCTAGTGCGGCAGCAACCTCACCACTTACCCCATCCTTACCGTAAACTACTAGTTGTCCTAGAATGACGAGTGATGAAGTCCTTGCTGGGTCAGATGACCACTACAGTTGGATGCTGAGTACCTCTGTACTCATGATACTACCCCCAAACTCTTTTCAGGGTTCTTGATCGACAACAGGTATGGTGATTGGTGTTTCACGTGGAGACTCGACGACGACTAGTTAGGCGGATCCCGGCGGAGGGCCTGGACCCGTGTGGTTATGGGGATCGATGCTTTTCTCTTTGCCAGTAGGCATTTGATTGTAGTCTATACTCAGACATGTATCTTCCGCTGTTATATTGTATTGAAGGCAGTTGTATGCCGATTGTATGAGATGTGTATCCTTGTATCTGTAATGTTGTGATATCATGTTGGAAATCCGGGGCATATGACTTCGTCATATGTCGCGGTGGGACCAATATGTGCTTCGTCCCCGGATCTGGATGGAAACATCTAGATCTGGAACAGTACCGCATATCGGGCCTTACAACTTGGTATCAGAGCCTTACCGACTGTAGGATCCCCTATCTGGCCGAAGTCGAGTCTAGATAAAAACTATTTTGTAGTTACTAAGTTGGTTGTCGGAGAGTAGGAATCTTTTTAGTCCTTACCTTTGCTCTGGTCGGGACAAGTGTCGTAAGTGTTTTAACTCTTGACTTATCCCTTTTCAACCTTTAGGATCTCGAGTGAGTTGAGTTTCAGAATAGTTACAATGCCTTTCTTGCGGCGTATTGTCTCGATTCCGATCTCAGGTTGGGAAATCCTGTAGTACCTTTAGTCTGTCGGACTCTGGTTTATATCTCGGTCATCCGTTGACTTCAGTCCTCTTGCCTAGTGTCCTCACGATTACAGTGAGAATGCTTCCCTTGATCGTCGTTTTGAATTGTTGTTCTTCCGCTTGATCTCCCGATGGTTTCATTTTTCGACGTTGTCGTCTCTCTGCGGAAAATTTATCTCGACCGAAGTTCGACGTCGACATGGAGCAGAGTCCATTGTTGGTGGTGTTGAAGATTGTCGACTCTCTTTTCTCTTCCCCCTCTCCCCCGGATCGTCTTGGATCTCGGCACGAGATCCCTTGTTGGTGGTGTTGTATTTTAACAGCCCAGTTTTCACAAAAATTAAAAAATTTGGTTTCAGTGTGAATTGTTTGATTGTCTGATTTGTTTGCGGTGTTTGCATCCTCGATTTATCGATCGGCGATTATTTTCCCCCTCTTATCTCGTACCGGACGGAGACCGACTCTTGCCACCTTGACACTCGACCTTTGCGACACCGGGTTTCGCCCGATCACCGTCGTGAAAACCGCATGAGACCAGCCGCAGCCAACGGAACGAAAAACCCTGTTTAATAAGTAAACGGGATATTTTTTATAGCGCGCCGGAAAGTGTTCTCGGAACGGTTCCCGCGCGAGGTGAACGCCACCGGCTCGACGCGTTGATCGCGCAGTTCGAAGATTTACCCGAATCGGAGGTACTGCGGACCCCCGATGGTTAGAAACGTAAGCACCACGCGCGAGAGAGAAAAACCGGGGATGTTTTTGCAAACTGCCAGCCACCCAGGCTATAAATAGACCACCCCACCACTTAGGGTTTCCCCTAAGCCAAATAGGCAGCCACCAGCCCCCAGATCTAGAAAAATATCCCCAATTTTCGTAACCCTAGCTCCACCAGATCTGAAAAACTGCCCAATTCGTCCTGGACCGTCAGATCCGAAGATCCGACGGCCCTGAATGCGCCACGTCACCCCAGTGAAGCCTCCTCGTCCGAGCCGCCTCACCTCCTCGCTCCAACCCCGCGGGCAGCCCGAGCCGCCGTCGCGCCCGCTCTGGCCAGCCGGCCAGGACACCGCCGGCCATCTTCTCCTTCTCCCCACGGCAGCCTCCCTCTCCTCCCTCCTCTCCTCTCCGCGTCCCTCTTCTCCCCTGACCGCCTCGCCTCCGTCTGCAGGTTCGGCGCCGGCTGCCATGCCACCATGGCCGACGAGGACGTGCGTCTCCCGGGTCCGCCGCGCCGCCCCTGCACCTCGACACGGACGCCCGCCACGCCCACTCTACCTCCCTCCGGCCTCCGCGTCCCGTTCCCGGCCTCTGCTCGCCGCCAGGCCTCCCCTCGCCGGAGACCAGGACGGTCGGCGGCCGCCAGCCACCCCCGTACGGGATCGGGACCGAACTCGACCCAGGCCGCACCAACCGCCGCTGTGGCATGGGCCGGCCCAAGCGCGCCCCCTCCAGTGCGGCCCAGCTTGGTGAGCACAGCGCCCCGCCCCCTTTTTTTTCTTTCCTGCGCTAGTGGGCTCGGCCCAACAGTAGATAGCGCCTGTGGGCATTTTTTTTGTTTCCCAACGCCCTCTGGTTTAGGCCCGTTAGCGTAGATTCGGCCCAGTAGTGTTTTTCTTGCTTTGCTGCGCTTTATAGTTGGCAGATTATTGTTAAATTTTGCGGTGCTCGTATCTTTTATTCGGTAGCTCCGATGGAGACGCTTTCTACATGAAAGTTGCACCATTTTGCGCGTAGATTAATAAAATGTTGCTTGTTGCCATGTTTGACTTGTTTACATGTTGTTTGACTGCTAATTACATCGCATGCCACCGTAAATTGTTTCTTTAATAACTTTTTAACCGTTGCTACGATTAAAATGTTCTTTGTATGTAACTTGATTAGAATTGCATGTAGGTTGTGTTTATGCTGCTCTTGCTTGCTAATAAAAATAATAAAATATTGTTTAGGGCAAAACAGTACCAAATATTTCAATTATCGTGGGGTCTGTAATAGTTGTCATGTATAGGTTTTACCCCTCACTTAAAGTGACTAGATTAGATAGTTTATTTATGCTTCACCTCTTGTCATGTTTGTGTGATATGTCATGCTTGAGTGAGATGCCATGTTAATAACCTCTGCTCACCTGTAGCTAACCAACTTGAACCATCGTAAATGTGCGGTATCGTCGTGTGTGACGAGTACTCCACTTAACCTGTAAGTAACCTCTCTCGAAGGTAGGTGCGATGTCTCGTGTTGCCATTTTGTTGATGCTTGCTCGTGTTTGCCTCGTAGTAATAGATGCTTGCTCGTTGATTGCTTTCCAGTGTTTATCGTCTTGTGTGCTTCCGCGGGTACCTCACGGTGACGTTCCGAGCTTGCGATCGACTACACCTTCGGAACCCGACTTATCAATAGGCAAGGACTATGCATTACTTATGATCCATTCTATTTCAACCAGCGGTTTGCATGCTAGTCTAGGTTAGGTTCGATGTTTGATCCTACCACATGTTTACAGCCTCTTTTAAACCGATACAGCCATGTCCCTTCCCAGCAAACCTTGTACTGCTATGTTACTTTTTCTCGTTGCTCAGCCCCTGCTTAGTATGCATGCTTAGGATGCTACGATGTTACCCTGTTACTCCTTGGTTTGGGATATCACATTATTATATTGTTATTGATGATATGAGTATTATAATGTTGACTATATTCGACGAAGGATGAAGGTCTAGGCTATCCCGCCCCGACGCTTTGTTCCATTCGAGTCACCTATTATCCGAGTTCCGGGTATTGGTTTTAAGACTGAGCGTGCCTAACCGCGTGTGGGATTTTATGGGGTCCCCTTTTCTTACCTACCTAGCTTCAGGCATTTCTAGTGGTGGCCCAAGCTGATTTTTCCTTTTGAAACCGTGTGTGTGCTGGTCATACGCCAGTAGTTTTCCAACCAACCCGGACCAGTGGGGACATGGTTTCCCTGTTGGTCCACCTTTGACCGGCGAGGGCCCGAGGCCTCACGTGAGGCGTCTCGGTAACCCAAACGTTGTTGAGACGGAAGAGTTCGATCCGAGAGCGTGGCCAGCTTTTGGATTGGTTGTCGACTCCCCGGGGGCCACCCGGATTTGTTCGTTGTTAGTTAGAGGGACCTGTCGTTTCGTATCTCTTGGAACTAAATCATAAAATGGTTTCCTGTGATGGGTAGCAACTAAGAGAGATGGGCGAGCGTGCGGAGCCTTGTAATGGGCAGTTGGTACACCCCTGCAGGGTTAAATCTTTTCGAGAAGCCGTGTCCACGGTTAGGGACGACTTGAGACCTACTCCTTGTTCATAGACAACAACAGCTGAGATAATTTTAATATAACTTGATCAACGTGTGTGTTCCTTGACTGCTTCTTCTTCGTCGGGATGTGAAGAGGAGGACAAGGATAGGATAGGTGTTATGTTTGCGTATGTATGTGGATAGCAGACTTGTTGGAGGCGATTCCTCATCGAATGCTTGGCTTCTTATCTTACTCTCTAGATCGTTAGACACTTCATAAATGCTAGTGCGGCAGCAACCTCACCACTTACCCCATCCTTACCGTAAACTACTAGTTGTCCTAGAATGACGAGTGATGAAGTCCTTGCTGGGTCAGATGACCACTACAGTTGGATGGTGAGTACCTCTGTACTCATGATACTACCCCCAAATTCTTTTCAGGGTTCTTGATCGACAACAGGTATGGTGATCGGTGTTTCACATGGAGACTCGACGACGACTAGTTAGTCGGATCCCGGCGGAGGGCCTAGACCCGTGTGGTTATGGGGATCGATGTTTTTTCTCTTTGCCAGTAGGCATTTGATTGTAGTCTGTACTCAGACATGTATCTTCCGCCGTTATATTGTATTTAAGGCTGTTGTATGCCGATTGTATGAGATGTGTATCCTTGTATCTGTAATGTTGTGATATCATGTTGGAAATCCGGGGCATATGACTTCGTCATATGTCGCGGTGGGACCAATATGTGCTTCGTCCCCGGATCTGGATGGAAACATCTAGATCTGGAACAGTACCGACTATCGAGCCTTACAATTTGCCGGGGCTGATCCCCGTCAATTGGCGCCGTCTGTGGGAACTTCTCAGGTTGGAATCATGATCTTGGCGGCCTCATCACCGGCATCTGTGAAAGCAACGACTCCATTAGCACTCATCGACTCCACGGCCCGAGCAGACTCCAATCCATTCGGATCCCTCGGTTTCATGGCTCACCTCCCGGCCTTTCGACCGGCCTTCGCCGACCTGCGCACCGTTGTCAACCTGATCCTCGGAGCATACCAAATATACATGAACCATTGGGGAGTCCTCCGTCTCACGGATCGCACTCGAGCACCCGCAGCAACAGATCCTACACTAGCGATCAAAGCAGCACCCGCCCGCGTGGCGACTCCGCGAGTCAGCCACGACTCCCAACCCGACTACTCGAGTGGTCCATGGAGGAAGCGCAACATGCGCGCAAGCAAGACAACAGTCAAGACACTGTCCCAAGTATTCATGGAAGACGTCCAAGAGTCAACCGCAGATGACAAAAGCCAAGATAACGACCCGGGCAGTCGCCGAGACACTCGCTCGAACAGCAAAAACAGTGATCCCGACAACACTGGCAAGGTCACCGTCTCACTTGGAGAACCAAGAACCATTGCAAAGCAAACATATAAAGGAACGGAGCATAGCAATCACAGGAGTGACGAGCTAGAAAGAAGCAAGCACCAGACACCGAGCATGGCGAAAGAGGACCATCACGTAAAAAATCTACCTGTCCAAGGAAGCAATTCCCAGAGTAAGGGACGCAATCAAACGCGGCAAGCTACTCCCGGAGAACGCAACACGAGACGAGCTCAGAGCATACAACAAGCTGGCGAGTGATGTCACCAAGAGAACAAGACAACAACTCTTAGAATTAGAGTAGCAAGGAAAAACTGCCATCGCCCAAGGAACAATCGCAGGCCATCTCCCAGAAGCGACTCCTCCGACTACGACTCCCCATCCGAGCCAGATCCAGATTCAGCAATCTGAAACGCACGGACAAGAAGAAGGTGGCCCGCAAGCCAGATGACGACTTCAAGCTAGAAGACGACAACGAAGAGGAAGAACAACTCACGCCAGCCGAAGCCCTTATAACTTCCCAAGAGTACCTATCTCGTGCTCAGAAAGGCAGCTTAGATCGCAACACGACGATGGCACTCAAAATAATCAAAGACGCCATCTCCGCCCCCAAGAGAGCAGGTGCAAGACGAGTCCCCCGCGAGCAGACCCCGGACAGGGACCCCAGTTCACCCGACGACGACAGCAGCGACGACTGGCGCAAGCGCCCAAACAAAAACAAAAACCACGAAAGCGACGGCAACAGCAACAGACGCAACAGCAATTGGCGAGACGCACGCGATGACATAGAACAAAACAAAGTCAACCATGGAAGGCGAAGGCGAGCAGCCCGCGAAGAGTACTCGGACGAGCAAGCTTCCAACGAGGACATAGAACCATGCGGAGCACTGTGCTTCGCACGATCCATACGGGAAACAAGGATGCCGAAAGTTTTCAAGCTAAACTCCACAACGCACAAATACGACGGGCTGGAAGAGCCAGAAGCATGGATCGAAGACTACCTAACGCCCATCAAATTCCAGCGCGGAACCAATATCACAGCAAGGCAGTACGTACAACTCATGCTCGAGAGCTCGGCACGACACTGGCTGAAGAACCTACCGCGAGGATCAATCGGCTCCTGGAAGCAGTTCCGCAGCGCCTTCATCGAGAACTTCAAGTCCACTTACAAACGAACGGCATCACTCGAGGAGCTGAGCGCCTGCAAACAAGGATCCAGAGAATCCCTGCGAGCATACATCCAGCGATGGACCATACTCAAAAATTCAGCCGAGGATATATCAGACGAAAGCGCAATCGACGCATTCAGAAGGGGCTTGCAACGCATCGACTTCAAGGATCAACTCGGGCAGATGAAGGTCTGAACACCCGCACGAATGCTAGAGAAAGCCAACAACTGGGCAGACGAAGAAGCGTCCGTACGGAACGAATTAGAAATCCATCCAGTGCGCTCAAAACACGACTACGACTACAACACCAGCGACAGAGGATTCGACAGAAGAAGAAAACGCCCGAGGCGTAACTTCTACAACGACAAGGACCCGATATGGTCGCGGCCGGCTTCCCGGATGACAGAGAAGGCAGACATCGCGACAACAGAAGAATACAGCACAGGGACAACCAAGAAGAAGCACCCCAAGTTCAAAAACGGGATTGGAGAAGAAGGCAGCCACAAGATGACGCCCGAACATATCGCTCGGCCAAAGAACAGCTCGACGGACCGTGCACAATACACGGGTTCATAAACGAGCGTGGAGAGCTCAGATCAGGACACACCCTCAGGAACTGCAGGCGCTTCATCGATCTCTCAGAAGAAAAAAGTCGATCTACAACAACAGATGCACAGCCTCTCGCAAGCGTAGCAGTCGGGACCATCGCCCACAACGCAGCACCAGCACCTGCAATACCAGCAAAGAAAGTAGCAGTAATCCAAGAACGGAGCACGACACCCAAGGAAGAAGAAAAATACCCAGAAGCGCACGGCCGGATCTACATGATACAAGAAGGAAGACCATCAAACAGGCAGCAGAAGCAGGTCACCATACAAGTTTTCCTCGCAGTGTCCTTGCACCCTGCTGTCCCAGAATACTTGCGCGGGTCCGAGACTGAAATCACCTTCTCCCGAGAAGACCACCCACCAGCCATCCTGCACCTAGGACACGCCGCATTAGTACTCGAAGCAAGAATCGGAAACTACGATATATCACGAGTCTTCATGGACGGCGGCAGCGGAATCAACATCATATTCACCAGAACCCTGGAAGAAATGCTCATCCAAAACTCAGCACTGAAAACTTCAGGCACAACGTTTCATGGAATCGTGCCAGGGAAAGCAGTCTACCCCCTCGGAAAAATAAGTCTCGAGGTGGTTTTTGGTAGCACGAGCAACTTCCGCAAAGAGACCTTGGATTTCGAAGTGGTCAATTGGAAATCACAGTATCATGCCATCCTAGGACGCCCAGCCTTCGCGCTTCATGGCAGTACCACACTACGCCTACTTCAAGATGAAAATGCCAGGCCCGCGAGGAGTGATCACAGTCAGCGGCAGCTTCGTCAGATCCGACCACTACGACAAAGAGTTCCACAAGATATCAGAAACCTTCGGAGCACACCAAGCCAGCGGAGCCACAGCATCAGAGGAAGAGGCCATACCATAGAAGCAAAAGGGAGCCACAGCAATCTACCGTCCTTAGGGCTACTAAGCCATTGATCCAAATAAATGGGATGTCTTCAAAACAGCACCTGCCCCCCCCCCCTCATGTAAGAAACAAAAGGAAAAATATTGAAAATATTCTTCCAAAAATTCTTTTTGCTCATTGGCACTCAGGGGCTCGCCGCAGCAGCCACCCCCGAGGCGTTCTTCGCTTACGTGAATCTAAAAAAAATTGGCACTCAGGGGCTCGCCGCAGCAGCCACCCCCCGAGGCGTTCTTCGCTTACACGACTCCAAAAAAAATTGGCACTCGGGGGATCGCCGATGCAGCCACCCCCTGAGGCGTTCTTCGCTTACGCGACTCTAAAAAAAATTGGCACTCGGGGGCTCGCCGCAGCAGCCACCCCCCGAGGCGTTCTTCGCTTACACGACTCTAAAATATCGGCACTCGGGGGCTCGCCGCAGCAGCCACCCCCCGAGGCGCTCTTCGCTTACGCGACTCTAAAAAAATTTGGCACTCGGGGGCTCGCCGCAGCAGCCACCCCCCGAGGCGTTCTTCGCTTACGCGACTCAAAAAAATCGGCACTCAAGGGCTCGCCGCAGCAGCCACCCCCCCCCCCCCCCGAGGCGTTCTTCGCTTACGCGACTCTAAAAAAATTGGCACTCGGGGGCTCGCCGCAGCAGCCACACCCCGAGGCGTTCTTCGCGTACGCGACTCTAAAAAATCGGCACTCGGGGGCTCGCCGCAGCAGCCATTCCCCGAGGCGTTCTTCGCTTATGCGACTCTAAAAAAATTGGCACTCGGGGGCTCGCCACAGCAGCCAACCCCCGAGGCGTTCTTCGCTTACGCGACTCTAAATAAATTGGCACTCGGGGGCTCGCCGCAGCAGCCACCCCCCGAGGCGTTCTTCGCTTACGCGACTCTAAAAAAATTGGCACTCGGGGGCTCGCCGCAGCAGCCACCCCCCGAGGCGCTCTTCTCTTACGCGACTCTAAAAATAGCACGAGGGGACCCCTCGCCCAAAAACTCAGCAGCCGACAAGACAAGCCTATACCACACAAGATTGACTTACAACAGATGAACAAAGTAAAGCAAAAGGGAACAGCAACACACGTTGTTCAGCAAAGGAACCAGCGCCAAGCAAAGACTAATCCCCAGGCTCTGACTTTACTTTGCACAGAGCACCCAACCGACGGTCATTATCCTCGACCATCCACTTCACAACTTCATTTGCAGGCTTATCCGCCATGGCGTAATGATGGTCCATCGGCTGAGCCCGACCACCAGGAGGACCTCGAGCTGCCAGCATAATGTCCACCCCCGGCCAATGAGTATGGACAAAGGCAAAAGCACAGCGAGCCCCTGCATAAATCTGGTGATTAACTACACGCCGAAGATAGGCAGGCTGGGAGAACACCCGACAAAGCTTCTCAAGGGAAGAGGGGACAGGATCTAAAGGGTAAAACTCAACAAAAACCCTTCCAAACACTCCGCAGCAGTACTCAAGAGCCCACGGTACCCTCTCAACCCGCATCCGCAGAATGGCGAACACCCGAGTACGCGCCATGTCCATACAGAAAGGATTTTTCGCCTGCACAACCGGGTCCTCCAGCCGCAACAACTCAGACTGTACCGCCTCCTCTTCCTCGCGAGAACGCCCAGCAAGCACTTCGCAACGAAGAACAAAGATCAGCCGCAAAGCATAAGGAAAAGAACCCGCACAGTCGAGCGGTCGAAGAAAAGACAAACTCACCCTTCACAAGATCAGACAGCTTCGTCATCCAAGCCGCTAAGCCATCCAAGACAGCCTCAGCACGTTCACGTTTCGAGCGATGGACCACAACAGCACCTTTTAGTCGAACGATCTCACACTCGGCCTCTTTCAGCCTCAAGCAAACAGACTCGTAAGCACCCTCTCGAGCATCCTCCTTCAGCAAATTCCAAGCCCGAGAAACGCCCGGGATGGCCTACCGCGAAGAAAACAAGTCAAAGGAAACGAGGCAACAAGTAGCACAAAAATAAAAGCAGGTCCATGAATTAGATCCGCCGTCCCATCGGGAGGCACACTACAGCTGAAGTTTTCAAAACAAAAACAGGTTCACCCTACTCCTCGGCTGAAGAATTTTTTGCAGCTTCCACGACCAGTTGCAGCTGGCGGGTCAGACGAGTGGCTCGTGCACTCTGCTCATTCGTATAAGCAGGCAAACTATCCACCATGGAATCCTCAATGGGGACACCATGGCCTAGAAGAACAACAATAGACGTGGCAAGCCCACTCACCACGTTCTCACGAACCAAGCCCTCCAGATGATCACCATCCGGACCGAAGGCGGCAACTAGAGAATCGAGACCCTCAGGGCGCTTATCCTCATTTGGGAACATATGCTCATGGAGAAGTTTCAGGAGATTTGAATCCCGAGCACAGACATCCCCAACAGCTACAGCAGCGCCCGAGATAGCATCTATAGAGCCACGGAGAACACCCGAGCCTACAGCAGCCACCTCCACCGCCCCAATACCCGCAGAACCTGGAAGAAGGAAAAAGATCAAATATCCAACAATCTCAGAGACAAACAAACCCCAGTAAACGGATGACAGGAAGAGTCCACTAACCAGTTAAAAAGCCCGCCAAATCCTGCAGGCGCTCGCACTCGGCCTTCTCGACCTGGAGAAACTGCTCCTCCACCCGCCGCAACCGTTCGAGCTCACCATGCTGCGCCTGCAGCTCCTTTTCTTTGGACTCCAGAGCAGCCCGAAGCTCAGCAAGCTCCTTCTTTGCAGCCTTCGCCCGCTTATCAGCACCCTTCTTATGGCCTACGGAACAGACACCAATCAGACAAAATCAACTAGCAAAAGAAACAAAGACCAAGAATCAGGATCTCACGTCTCATAGCAGTCAAGCTCCCCTGGACCGAGTCATGAGCACATCGCCACCGATAAGTTTCAGTCAGCACACGTTCGCACATCCAGAACAAAGGTTGAATCCAAGTAAATGCATCAAGTCAAAGCATAGGAAAGCAGAAAATCAAACTCAAGACTACAACCAATCACAAAGGATTGCTTGCAGCCTCGGGGGCTACTCCCATTGGGAGCACTGCCGTGCTCCCAATATGCATAAGATCGACAAAAGGAAGCCCAAATAAAAGACTACAACCACTCACAAGTGACTGCTTGCAGCCTCGGGGGCTACTATAGCAAAACACAGAAGGACAAAGAAATCACATACATGCTCCGCCATACGATCAATGAACTTCGCTTTATCTTTAGCAGAGAGATCCCGCCTCTCCAAGAAATGCTCCTCAAGGATCACTGGTTTAACATCTGGAGGTAAGTCCCCTTCAGGAGCCACAACAGCCGCAGCAGACCCCCAGACGGAGAAGTCGTAGAAGTTCCCTCCACGCCTGCAGTCATAGGAGTCTTCCCCGCACCCGAAGCCACGGGAGTAGCAGAACCAGCCAGCCAATCAGACGCCGCACCAGAATCAGTCGAAGGAGCAGCAACAGCACCAACACTTGCAGAGGAAGCAGCCGGAGAAGGAGCAGTCCTACAAACAAGTTATCTTCATAACACAAGCCAAAGCAATGAACAACAGAAAGACAAAGTGGAAAGTTATACTAACCCAGCAGGCGTAGCGCCCGGACGCAGCAAAATACCGAACTTGCGTTTCTTCGGGGCAGCTGAGGGAGGACACGGCATAGCAGGCTGCACGACCGTCGGCAAATCATCACCGCCACCCATCGCCTCGCGACCACTCGCACTCAAAGGGCGAGTCGTTTGACATGCAGAGGACTCAAATCCCCAGAGTCATCCGCAACTGACGGTGGATCACCCGTGAACTCGACAGCAACAGCACCCGAAGCGCCAGAAGCACCCCCATCACTCGCAGGCACGTGATCAGCACCAACCTCACCAGGTTCATTGAGTATATCTGCATCTTTAGGCTACGACGGATTGTTCAACAAAGGGGTGTGACCCTAAAGATCAAAGCAGCATCAGCAATCAACAGAAACGAGTCAACATTACAAATAAATAATTCCAAGACAAGTACCTGAGGAAGAGGCAAGTCAGCAGAGTAAAAGGACGAACAAGACTCTCTTCCCAATGCTCGTGCACTTTGTGACTTGCTGAACCCGGGCCAAAAGGTCGTCATCAGAAAAATCCTCGGGTGAACACCTGGTCGAGTCATCAGACCCGGTGTATTGCCACATGGGACGCACCCGATGCTGAAGCGGCTGCACGCGTCTCTTGACAAAAACGGAGATAAGCTGGCCGCTAGTGAATTCATCCTTCAAAGCAGTAATCTTTTGCACAAACGGCTCCACGACAGACACCTCGCAAGCAGACAAAGGATGTGCCCATGAAGACCGCTTAACCACCCGCACAGCAGGATCGAAAGGGGCCAGACCAAACTGCTGACCCTCAACGCACTGGTCTTTCAGATAAAACCAACTCCTGCGCCACGAAAAGACAGAGTCCAGCTTCTCCAGATCAAAATAGGCAGACTTCTCCTTAATGGAAATACCCACGCCCCCAATGGCATATTCAGAATTTTTCCTCTTCACATTGAAGAGACGTTTCCAGAGGCCCCAATGGGGATAGATCCCCAAAAAAACCTCACAAAGCGTAATGAAACACGCAATGTGCAGAATCCCATTGGGAGTCAAATCATGCAGTTGCAATTGATAGGCGCAAAGCAACCCCCGGAGAAAAGGATGAATGGGAAGCGCAAAACCATGAGGGGAGAAACTCTAAAAGCATACCCGCTCATCTGGACGGGGCGCAGGAACCTCCTCATCCCCAGGAATCCGGGCGGCACCATGTGCCACCACGCCGTCGGCCACCAGCTCATCCAGATCTGCGGTTCCAAAAGCAGAGCGCTCCCATCTGCCGGTCATCCTCGCCGACTCCTGTGCTGCACTACGAGGACGCTTGGACATGGATCATAACTAGCAAACCGCACGAAAAGACAGGCAGGAGACAAAGAACGAAGAAGGAAGAAGAAAGAGAGGCAGGAGAAGGCAATGGCTGGGTGAAAACCTAAACAAACCAGACCCCCCGGTTTTAACCAGCAGTCGGAGCAAGCAAATCGTCACCGCTCGTCTTGGAATCCAGCAGACGTGGCGCGATCCCACGAGAGCCGAGAAACATGGAAAACTCAACCGGCGCACTAACCATACCGCCCACTACGCGCGAAAAATGAGGGCCATCATCACGCAGCGCGAAATTTTCGGCCAGCAGACGTCAAGTCACTTCATTTCAACATGACTTGGCGACCCAACCTGTTAGGCGGACCAGCAAATGCCACATCTCAGCAATACGTCTCAAACACGCATCTTCAGTCAGCATTCTGCTCTTTACAAACTTTTTCATACTATTTCAAAAAAAAATCTTTTACTCCCATTGGGAGTACCTTTATTCGAGTTCGGGTGCTCCCTCACCCAGAAGGCAAAGACGTGCTCGGGTGATCACTCGCACCGGCAAAAACTACGTACTTTCAGAGTTCGGGTGCTCCCTCACCCTGAAGACAGTAAAGCATTTGAGTTACTACTCGCAAAAAGGGCTTAGTAATTCAACAATATGACTTACTCGCGCACTCGACGACATTCCGAGTGGGTGCTTTCTTATTTTCATCGCCTGAGTTCACCGCAAACTCCGCGAGTGACTGCTAAATAGATCACTTGATCATTTATTCCAAGTGGGTGCATCGCTAACCAGGCTCCGTGCCTCTACAAAAGAAGTTATGCCTGGGCTACGACACACTGTACCCAGATGCCACGCAAGCTTAGCGTGTAGGTAAGACCCGCGCTGCATAGAACGGCCGGGCCGGGACTTGCCGCAGAGCGATTTCACTCCCGACCTTTTCCATGCGCTCGCATGATAGAAAGAGCCGAGCGGACGCGCTCAGGCTATGTGCTTAGACCGGCAGCAATTGATCCTATAAGACCTGCAGCGGCATGACTTTGCTTGACACCGGTCGTTCCAAGTTCATGTCGAGGGACGTGAGTTTGATTGGGCTACTGCGGTATTTTCCACTAGCGCAATTCACCAAGGCTCGACCAGTCGACTCCTTGGGCCCTTTCAGCTTAGCAATCCCTCGAAATAGATATTGTCATGGCTCAAAACTGCCAGGGGCCCACGGCGGTGCCGCGCCCATAAACGATAAATCATGGACGAATTTGAGTCCCTGCGCGACTCTTCGAGTCCCCTAGGCACTCGGGGGCTACTGACGAGGGGGTGACCCCACGACTCCTGCGTATGAGACAACCCGGTGCATACGAAGACGGAAGGCCCGCTAGGAAGCCACGACAGGCCCAACCAAGCACCAACGTAGGAGTCCGCGACTAATATGGAAGGCACAACTTGGCGTACAAGGCAAGACTAGAACTAGGAAACTATCTTTGTAACCTAGTACAGACTCCCCGGGACCTAGCCTAGTGTATAAAGGCTGGGAGGGGAGACGTCCAGGAGAACACAATACACATCTACTCACCTGGTCTTGCGAGAACTCGCCTGGCCTCCTATGTAATCGCCTCCTCACGCAATAATATTGAGCAGGAAGTGCTTCTCCTGTTAGTCGACGAGTATCTTCCAACCTGTGCCTTCTCTATGACTAACCCAGGGTCCCTGACCATGGGATTTGCCGGGGTTGATCCCCGTCAGTGGAGAAGGACGAAGTGATGATTGTAGATGGAGAAGGGGATGCGCAGAGGCATCCCCAAGCTTAGACGCTTGAGTCTCCTTGGATATTTCTTGGGGTGCATGGGGGCATCCCTAAGCTTGAGCTTCTGACACTCCCAGATCTTCTTTCATCATCTTCCTTCGCACACTTGAAAACTCCCTTCATACTAAACTCGTCATAAGCTGATTAGAGGGGTTAGTGCCCTGCCCATAATAAAATAATTTTCCTCTACTGCAAATAAATATTTTCAGGAAGAGCTACTGTTTCTCAAGATTTCCACAAAGTGTTTGCAAAGAAAAAGCAAGCTTAGATTTGCAAAACGGTGAAAACGCAAAACAGGGCAGAATCTAGGGAAAACAGACCAACAAGTAGTATAATTTTTTAGGGCACTTTGGCAACTCGAATCAAAAAACTCAGAACAGGTTGTAGCTTCTCGATTGTATAGAGCATACTGTCAAAAAGATTCGGATCAAAAATATGATCTGGTGATTTTCGGTGATTTTTTCCGTCAATCAAACAGAATCTGTTTTCTAGACAGCATGTCAAAACATTTGATACACTTGCAACCGTAGGCTAAAACTTGGCACAAATCTTAAAAGTAATAATACAATGATGTTGCTACAGTACTAACAATCATCAAGACAACTAAAAACTGGAAGTAAAAACTCAAAGTAAAGATAACATGGGGTGCCTCCCAAGAGCTCTTTCTTTATAGCCATAAAGACAGGCTTAAGATTTTAATGATGCTCTCGTAGTAATAAGAGTTGAAGAACAAAAGAGAGCATCAAGAAGCAAATGCCAAATACATTTAAGTCTAACATGTTTCCTCTGCGAAGGGATCTTGTAGAGAAATAACTCATTGAAGCATAAAGATATTAGCATAGGAAGGCAAAACAAGTGCATGCAACTTCAAAACCTTCAACATAAAGAGAGGGAACTTGATATTATTGAAATATCTATAAGAATATGTTCCTCTCTCATAATAATTTTCAGTGGGATCATGAATAAACTCAACAATATAAGTATCACATAAAACTTTCTTATCATGATCCACAAGCATAGAAGAATTATTACTCCCCACATACGCAAAATCATCAATAGTAGTGGGAGCAAACTCAATAAAATAGATATCAAATGAATCATTCTTATCATGATCCACTTGCAAGAATTTATTCTTTATAGCATAAGTGTCATCACAATAATCATCATAGATAGGAGGCAAAGTATCACCAAAATAAATTTCCTCATAAAAAATCGGGGGGCTAAAAACATCATCTTCATCAAACGTAGCATCCCCAAGCTTATAACTTTGCATAGCATTAGCATCAAAGGTATTCAAAGAAGACATACTAGTAACAATACAAACATGAAGAGTATGCAAATAAAGTTCCATAGGTCTTTTTATTTTCTCTTCAAACACTTCATGTCCGAACTCAAGGTAGATCTCATAAAGCTCTCTCATTTTTTTCCATAAGCCTAACTAGTGAAAATAAAAACAAGAAACAAAAAGATTTAATTGCAAGATCTAAAGATATACCTTCAAACGCTTACCTCCCCAGCAACGGCGTCAGAAATAGCTTGACGTTTACGCGCGCTTCTATTCTTGTAGACTATGTTGGGCCTCCAAGCGCAGAGGTTTGTAGGACAACATAAATTCCCCTCAAGTGGATGACCTAAGGTTTATCGAACTCAGGTAAGTAGAGGTTGAAGATGGCCTCTCTCAAGCAATCCTACAATTAAGAAACAAGAAGTCTCTTGTGTCCCCAACATACCTGATACAATGGTAAATTGTATAGGTCCACTAGTTTGGCGAAGAGATGGTAAAATATGGGTGATAGGTGTGGCAAAGCAAGGTAATATAAATCTGTAATAAAAATTACAACAACGTAGCAAGTGACAAAAGTGAGAACAAACGGTGTAACAATGGTGAGAAACAAGGCCTAGGCTTCATACTTTCACTAGTGGCAACTCCCAACAACATTAACATAGTCTAATCACATGATATTTCCAAAACATGCAATGGAGACATACTCGGAGGTCATTCCTTTGTGATCAAGAGAGGACGAGAATTATGTATGGCTACAAAAGCACACCTCGGAGTTCATAGTTCTCATCTAAGGATTTCCCAGTGTCACCGCGGCCATCCAAAGAGAGTACCACAATCACCACAATATATCTCAAGGATAGTCAAAGACAAGCACCAAGAGACTCTCAATCTTCAATCAATTCACAATAGAAGAAATCACTCATGAAAATATTCTTCTAATCTATGTCCAATAGACCGTTGTCACCATGGTCTCGGAGATTATACTAGATATAGACAAGTGAGTACATCAAATACAATACATAAAAGAAGGGGAAACATCATGAGATCACCCTAGATTATCATAGCCTATGATCACAATCAATATCACATCATGGGAGAGAGAATTAACCACATAGCTATTGTAGAAGACTCAGCCCTGAGGAGCAACTGCTCCTGCATCATCATGAGGAGGAAGCAATTTCGATGGAGGTGAATTCGGGGGCACTCCCCCTTCCCGACAGGGTGCCGACACAGGAATTCTGGTCCCCCGAAGCTTGTTGGCGATGGCGGCGGAGATCGGAATTGCTTTTGGAAAAAGGAGTTGTGGAATCAGGGTTTCCTCCACGGGGGTAAAAATAGGGCCAAAGGGGGGCTCGAGGGGAGGTCCCACCCCACCAGGCGGGCTGGTGTCGCGTCCTCCCCCTAGGTCACGCAGGGTGGCCACCTGGGAGGGGGTTGTCCCCCCTCCGACTCCCCTTCGGGCTTCTGGAGTCTTCTGCTGACGAGGGGGTGACCCCACGACTCCTGCGTGTGAGGATACCTGGTGCGTATGAAGGCAGAAGGCCCGCAAGGAGCGCTGATGGGCCCGCGGCTGGCCCTCTCAAGGCACCGACGTAGGAGTCCACGACTAATATGTAAGGCGCGACTTGGAGCACAAGGCAAGACTAGGGCTAGGAAACTACCTCTGTAATCTAAGACGGACTCCCCGAGACCTAGCCTAGTATACAAAGGCTTGGAGGGGAGACGTCTCAACTATCCAATATCCAATCTTCTCTCCTAGCCTTGCGAGAACTCGCCTTGGCCTCCCTTGTAATCGCCCCCTCACGCATAATATCGAGCAGGAAGTGCTTCTCCTGTTAGCCGACGAGTATCGTCCAACCTGTTCCTTCTCTATGACTAACCCAGGGTCCCTGACCATGGGATTTGCCGAGGCTGATCCTCGTCAATTGGCGCCGTCTGTGGGAACACAGCAGGATGGAATCGGGATCTCGGCGGTCTCGTCACCAGCAACCGTCAAGGCAGCGACTCCGTCAACACTCATCGACTCCACGATTCGAGTAAACTCTGATCTGTTTGTGTCCCTCGGCTTCATGGCTCACCTTCCGACCTTTCGACCGGCCTTCGCCGATCTGCGCACTGGCATCATTCTGACCTTCGGAGCGTACCAGATCTACATCAACCACTGGGGAACCCTTCGCCTCACGGATAGCACTCGATCACCCGTAGCAACAGCCGCCAAAACAACGATTGAAGCAACACTCGCCCGCGTGGTGACCCTGTGAGTCAGCCACGACTCCCAACCCAACACAGGACGTCACGACACTCACGACTACTCGAGTGGACCGACACCACGGAAGAAGCGCAACATGCACGCAAGCAAGACAGTAGTCAGGACACCGTCCCAGGTGTTCATGGCGGAAGCTCACGAGCCAACCGCAGATGACAAAGGCCAAGACGACGACCCGAGCAGTCGTCGTGATGCTTGCTTAAGCAGCAAAACCAGTGATCCCGACAACATCGGCCAGGTCACCGTCACACTTGGAGAACCAGGAACTGTACCAAGAAAAGTGTATAAAGAACTGGAGCACAGCAATCACAGGAGCGACGAGCCAGAAAGCAGCAAGCGCCAGACCCCAGGCACGGCGAAAGAGGACCATCACGTAGAAAAAATCTACCTGTCCAAAGAAGCAATCGCTAGAGTAAAGGACGCAGTAAAGCTCGGCAAACTACTCCCAGAAAACGCGACGCAAGACGAGCTTAAAGAATACAACAAATTGGCGAGTGACATCACCAAGAAAACAAGACAACAACGTCTAGAATTAGAGAAGCAAGGAAAAACCGTCATCGACTCGAGGACCAACCGCAAGCCACCTCCCAAAAGCAACTCTTCCGACTACGATTACCCTGTCCGAGCCAAATCCAGATTCAGTAATCTGAGACACACGGACAAGAAGAAGGTAGCCCGCAAACTAGATGACGGCTTCAATCTAGAAGAGGACGACGATGAAGAAGAGCAACTCACGACAACAGAGGCCCTTATAACTGCCCAAGAATACCTATCTCGCGCGCAGAAGGGCAAGAAGGGCGGTTTAGACCGCAATACGATGATGGCATTCAAAATAATGAAAGACGCCATCACTGCCTCAGCACCTAAAAAAGAAGGCACAAGGCGAGTCCCCGCGAGCAGACTCTGGACAGGGACCCCAGTTCACCTGACGACGACGACAGCAGCGACGACTGGTGCAAGCGCCCAAACAAAAACCACGACAGCGACGGCAACGGCAACAGACGCAGCAGCAATCGGCGAGACGCACGTGACGACATAACGCAGAACAAGGTCAATCGCGGAAGACGAAGACGGGAAGCCCGCGAAGAATACTCGAACGAGCAAGCTTCCGACGAGGACATAGAACCATGCGGAGCACTGTGCTTCACGCGATCCATACGAGAAACACGGATGCCGAAAGGTTTCAAGATAAACTCCAAAACGCACAAGTACGATGGGCTGGAGGAGCCAGAAGCATGGCTCGACGACTACCTAACAGCCGTCAAATTCAAGCGAGGAACCAATATCACAGCAATGCAGTACGTACAACTCATGCTCGAGAGCTCGGTGCGACACTGGCTGAAGAACCTGCCGCGAGGATCAATAAGTTCCTGGAAGCAGTTCTGCAGTGCCTTCATCGAGAACTTCAAGTCCACCTACAAACGACCAGCATCACTCGAGGAGCTGACGGCCTACAAGCAAGGATCCACAGAATCCCTGCGAGCATACATCCAGCGATGGACCATACTCAAAAACTCAGCCGAGGATATATCAGACGAAAGCGCAATCGACGCATTCAGGAGGGGCTTGCAACGCGTCGACTTCAAGGAGCAACTCGGGCAGATGAAGGTCCGGACACTCGCATAACTACTAGAGAAAGCCAACAATTGGGCAGACGGAGAAGACTCCATGCGGAACGAATCAGAGATCCAGACAGCGCGCTCAGAACGCGACTACGACTACTACACCGGCGACAGAGGATTCGACAGAAGAAGTAAACGCCTGAGGCATAACTTCTACGACGAGAGAGGACCCGATATGGTCGCGGTCGGCTTCCCGGATGATAGAGACGGCAGACATCGAGATGACAGCAAAATGCAGCGCAGGGACAACCAAGAAGAAGCACCCCAAGTTCAGAAACGAGATTGGAGATCAAGGAAGCCGCGAGATGACGCCCGAGCATATCGCTCGACCAAAGAACAGCTCGACGGCCGTGTACTCTACACGGGTTCAGAAACGAGCGCGGAGAGCTCAGATCAGGACACACCCTCAGAAACTGCAGGCGCTTCATCGAGCTCTCAGAAGAAAAAAATCGATCTACGACAACTGCAGCACAGCCTCTCACAAGCGTAGCAGTCGGGACCATCGCCTACAATGCACCACCTGCCCCTGCAATACCAGCAAGACAAGTAGCAACAATCCAAGAGCGGCGAACGACACCCGAGGAAGAAGAAAAATACCCAGAAGCACATGGCCGGATTTACATGATACAAGAAGGAAGACCATCAAACAGGTGATACGTCCAAAACGTATCTATAATTTCTGCTTGCTCCATGCATGTTTTGTGTGATATTGCTATGATCTAGATACATTTTCATACACTTTTGATCATATTTGGACTAACCTATTAACTCAGTGCACCCCAGTGTCAGTTCCTGTTTTCTGCTGTTTTTCTATTTCAGTTTTCCCCCATATAAAAAGTGCCAGAAAAATTCGGGAAAATTCAGATAAAAAATCAGCATGAAGGAAGCTTCGCGAAGAGCCCGAGAGGGGCCAAAGGGGAGCCAGGGGGCCGAGGCGGCCACCCGGCGCGGCCCCACCCCTGGTCGCGCCAGAGGGGCGCCTGGGGCCCCTGGTCCACCTCTGGCTGCCCCCCTTCGCCTATTTATTCTCCGTCACGGGGAAACTCCGAAGAAGAACCCTATTTCGCTAACTCGCCTCTGTTCCGCCGCCGCCGCGCTTTCGAGATCGGGAGCACCAGAAGACCTCTTCCCGGCACCCTGCCGGAGGGAGGATTCACCTCCGGGAGTCTCCTCTCCACCATGGATGCTCCCCGGATGTCTCATGAGTAGTTTTCCTTGGACTATGGGTCCGTGATCATTAGCTATGTGATGTTCTCCTCCCCTCTTTGATCTTCATTGTTTAGACCTCGTGAGCTGCCCTACATGATCGAGGCACTTTCGTAATATTTCCGCTATTGCTATGCTAAGTTTGTTGGGATCTGATGGATTATGAGATTATGTTCAGATTGTGATAGAGTAATATATTTGGTTTTTATCTCTTATATTGTTGTTCCTAAGTAATTCTTGCATGTTCGCCGTTGCTGTTTATTGCTTTGGCCAAGTAGTAGGTAGTGACTCCAAGAGGGAACGTTGTGCTAGATTGTGGGTTCATGCCCCCCGATTACACGCTTGAGTGACAGAAACATGAGTCTAGGGGATGTGTTGTTGCCACAAGGGGGAAAACAACGGTGCTTGTAACCATGGTTACAAGGATTGTTTACTTTACGCATAGTTCTTTTTAATGCAGTTGTCTGTTGCTTTGGGTTTACACTTTGGGTGGGGCTCGCAACTTAATACCAGCGAGATGTTCTGGATAGATATCTCAAGGTGGTTGATTAGTAGTAGATGCAGTTGGATTACGGTTTACTTTTTTGGCGTACTGCCCGTGCTTTTGAGCCTCTTCCTTTCTTTTGTAGCATAGTTAGCATTGCGGTGCGTTTATAATCCTGTCAATTGCCCTTCTGTAATTTGTTTACCTCGCATAGCAGTTTTATCGTCTTTTGGGAGAGAGACATCACTAGTGAACATCACGTATCCCGGTCCATATCCTTATTACTGTTTCCACGCTATATTTACTTTACTGCTTTTACTTGCTATCATTATCCCTTGCGTTTTATCCTTTGTAAACAACAAGACCGGAGAGATTGACAACCTCTCTGAACTTCGTTGGGAACAAAGTTATCTATGTCTGTGTGCAGGTCCACGTCAGTTGCGCCGCTGACACCTACTTATCATCTCCGGAGTCCTACTGGAGACAAACCTTGGTATCTTCACCGAGGGAAACTTGCTGCTGCGCTACATGTCCACCTTCCACTTGGGGTAACCAACAAAGGGCGAGAAGCCATCAAGCGGATTTCTGGCGCCGTTGCCGGGGACTCCGAGTGCTAAGATAGGGGAGTTGCACACTACCCTTTACCTTTGTTTTTTTAGTCTTGTTAGTTTATCTTTTAGTTTTTATCTTTGTGTCTTTTATCAAAAATCAAAAAAAAATCTGCCACACTTGCTCCTACTATGGGTTCCACTGAAAACACCAAGTTGTGTGACTTCACTAGTCACAACAACCAAGACTTTATCTGCACTCCCATTGCCACACCTGCCACTTCAGCTACCTCTTATGAAATTAAACCTGCTTTGCTAAACCTTGTTATGAGAGATCAATTCTCTGGTGCTGGAGATGATGCTGCTTTACACTTGAATAATTTTATTGAATTATGTGATATGCAAAAGTATAAAGAAGTAGAAGGTGATGTTGTTAAGCTCAAGCTCTTTCCTTTCTCTTTAAGGGGAGACGCTAAAATTTGGTTTCAATCTTTGCCTAGGAATAGCATAGATTCTTGGGATAAGTGCAAAGATGCTTTTATAGGGAAGTACTACCCTCCTGCTAAGATTATCCAATTGAGGAGTAATATTATGAATTTTAAGCAATTGGATAATGAACACGTTGCCCAAGCTTGGGAATGAATGAAATCTCTTGTTAAGAAATGCCCTACACATGGTTTGACTACTTGGATGGTTATCCAGACTTTTTATGCAGGCTTGAACTTTACCTCGCGGAACCTGTTAGATTCGGCCGCAGGAGTAACCTTTATGTCAACTACACTTGGTGCTGCCACAAAGCTTCTCGATGAGATGATGACCAATTATTCCCAATGGCACACCGAACACGCTCCAACAGGTAGGAAGGTAAATTCTGTCGAGGAAATTACCTCCCTCAATGAAAAAGTTGACTTAATTATGTCTCTACTTACCAAGCAACCCTCTATTGATCCTCATGATGTCCCTTTAAATTCTTTGGTTGCTCAAGAACAAGTAGGTGTGAACTTTATTGCTAGAAACAATTTCAACAACAATGCTTATAGGGGAAATTTTGCTAGTAATCCTAGACCGTTTCCATCCAACTATGGGAACAACAATACCTACCCTAGCAACAAGAACCCCTCTTCTTAATTAGAAGGCATGCTTAGAGACTTTATCACTACCCAAAAAGCTTTCAACAAAAATGTAGAGGAGAAATTAGCTAAAATAGATAATCTCTCTTTGAAGGTAGAAAGCTTAGCCCTTGATATTGAGATGCTTAAAATTAGAACCTCTCCCCTTAGGAGAATAAGGCCACTCCTATTAATGCTATCCAATTACAAATTAATGAAAATATTAGGATGATGGCTAAACTTAAAGAAAGATGGGCTAGAGAAAAAGAGGAAGAGGATAGAATTAAGAGCCTTCCTACACACCACACAGTTGCCACTATCCAAATTGTTGAGGACACTCAAACTATTAGCACCCAATGCACTCCTAGTCCCGTTGGACCTATTAATGGTGATGCTAATACCTCAACCGTAGATAAAGAAACTCATATGAACATAAAGGGTTTCAAACAAGTGAGCCTAGATGACACTACTACCACCTTTGATAGTAGTGATATTGATTTTGATAGTTGCACCCTCTCAGAAGTTATCAGTTTGCTACACAAAATGTCTAAAGACCCCCACACTAGCACAATTAATCTTGCCTTTACGGAGCATATCACAAATGCTCTCATCAAAGCTAGGGAGGAGAAGCTTAGAGTAGAAGCCTCCATACCTAAGAAGCTAGATGATGGTTGGGACCCTATGATCAAAATTAAATTAAATAACTTCTCTTGCTATGCTTTATGTGATGTTGGAGCTAGTACCTCCGTTATGCCCAAAAGAATATTTGATATGTTTGAATTGAAGCCTTTTGAGCCTTGTTCTTTTGGTGTTCGCCTTGTTGATTCTTCTGTAAAGAAACCTTTGGGGAAGATTAACGATGTTCTTATCATTGCCAATGGCAACTATGTTCCCGTTGATTTTATTGTTATGGATATAAAGTGTGAACCTTTGTGTCCAATTATTTTGGGACGTCCTTTTCTTCGCACCGTTGGTGCAGTTATTGACATGAAAGAGGGGAATATAAAATTCCAATTCCCATTAAAAAAGGGGATGGAACACTTCCCTAGAAAGAAAATCAAGTTACCTTTTGAGTCCGTTACACGGGCTAGTTATTCTCTTTCTCTTGATAAAACTTGATTCTTCTTTTTGCATCATGCCTAGCTAATGGCTTTAAAGAAGCGCTTTCGGGAGGCAGCCCGCAACGAATTTAGGTGTTTCTTTTTGCTTTTTTTGTGTCTTGATGATTGTTACTACTGTAGCAACATCATTGTATCTTTATTTTTCAACTTTGTGCCAAGTTATAGCCTCTTACGGCAAGGGAAGTAAAAGTTGTGACATGCTGTCCTGAAAACAGATTTTGTCCTTGTGACCAGAAAAATTCCAGAAAAATCCCAGTTCATCTTTTTGAACTGAAATTTTTACACAGTATGCTCTATACAATTAAGAAACTTCCTTATGTTCTGAGTTTTTTGATTTGAGTTGCAGAAGTGCCCCTAAAAATTTCTTTACTATATGATGTTCTGTTTTTCACAGATTCTGCCACGTTTTGTCTCTCCTAACTTTTGCAAACCTTAAGCTTGCTTTTTCTTTGCAAAAAAATTTTGGCACTCTTGAGAAACAGTAGCTCTTCAAGAATATCTTTATGTCCAGTGGAGAAAAATTATTTATTAAGGGTACTAACCTCTCTAATCAGCTTATGATGAGTTATGTATGAAGGGAGTTTTCAAGTGTGCGATAGAAGATGATGAAAGAAGATCCAGGAGTGTCAAGCGCTCAAGCTTGGGGATGCCCCCATGCATCCCCAATAAATATTCAAGGAGACTCAAGCGTCTAAGCTTGGGGATGCCCCCGTGAATCCCCTTCTCCATCAACAATCATCAGTTCGTCCTTCGTCTCACTATATTTTTATCACTTCATGCGTTATGTGCTATGCTTGGAGCGTCTCGCTCTTAGGTTTTATTTTTAGTTTTCTTTAGCTTTGTTTGCTGTTCATAACAAGTTGGATCCCGTCTTACTTTGTGTGGGAGAGAAACACGCTCCTCTTTCAAAATTTAGAACACATCATAGGATTTTTCCAGCTTATCTTTTTGCTGTTGTGTGTTCTTTATCTTTTCATAGCTGCTGCCATGTTTAGTTTTAGTCTTAGTTTGTCTTTAGCAAGATCCTTGGCTTTTATTTAGTTTTTTGCTGGAACTCTTTTTAGTTTTCATGTTTATCTTGTTAAAGAGAGTTGGTTGTTGCACTGAGTTGTGTCTTGTTTTGAGAAGTAGGTAATTGAGGTTGCTATTTAATTCTAGTAGTAGCTTGCAATAGTTTTGAGGTATTGATGTGAGTAATGTTTGAACTTTTGGTGTCAAGAGCTCTAGCCTATTAGTGATAGGTGTCGTATTTTGGGCAATCCGTGTGTATTTTCAAAACTTACAAAACTAGTTGAGAACTCTAGCTACTAGATGGATCACTACTCTTCTAAGGAGTCGAATATCAGAGAACACTCATGTACCATGAGTCGAGGATGCGCAAGGATAACCAAACCCCCATACACTCCTCCTCGGGGTACTTGTCTCTTTATGAATCTCCTTATTAGATTGAGATTTACCGATAATAAGTGCATGAGTTCTTCGGACTAATGTAAGTATTGAAAGTTGACACTTCCACCTTCCCATATTTTGCTAGCCTCTCCCGTGCCGTGCATTGCCTTCTTCTCACTCCGAGAGTTGGTGTCCACCTTCGCCGGTACATCCAAACCCTTGGCATGATACACTCTGTCATCATAAACCTCCTTATATCTTTCCTCAAAACAGACACCATACCTACCTATCAAGGCATTTCCATAGCCTTTCCGAGTTACATTGCCATGCAAAATCCACCTCTTCATGACTTGATCTTCATGTCATACATGTTCCTGCTACACTGGCAGCGACATACATTGCATACATCATGATAGTTACATTTTCTTTATGATTTTGAGTACCTTGTAAAGTGTGAAAGATCTCCTTTACCTTCTTGTAAAATAGAGTGTTGCCCTTAAGTGAGGAAAAGATCCCAAAGTGGACACATTAAAAGATCCCAAAGAGGACAAATGAGAGTTAAATAGAAAGAGCCATTGAGGCCACAAAAAAATACAAAAAAATGGAAAAAAGAGAAAAAGAAATAAAAAGAGAGAAAGGGGCAACACTACTATCCTTTTGAGAGATCCACACTAGTACTCCCTTTATATCCTTGTACTCCTTAGAGATGATCATTTTGCATATAGCTATGTGGGGACCTTCACACTGTAGAACTTGGCTTGCATATTCCAAGGATGAGCCTCCTCAAACGAGCTCTAGGTCTTCATGAGCAAGCAAGTTAGATGCACCCCCACTAGTTCCATTGGAGAGCTTCTTAGCTCGTATGTGCATCCATTGCATGGCAATCCCTACTCCTCACATCATATCTATCATTTGGCATCTCTTGCCCATGATTGTCCTCATTGATGTGAGCCTTTCTCATCCTTTTTGTCTTCCTCCTCCACCATATTTCTCTCTTTGCCATCCTAAGTGTCAACTCTCGTGCTTACGCCCATCCATTGCATGAGTGCTCAAAATATCAAAAAGGAGTGGATCAAATTGACTTGTACCTGGCTAGTGGTCTGGGGACGAGTCAAGATAAGATTCCAAAGAAGACCAAGTGTGAAACTTTACCAGATTGAGTTCTCAACACAAAAATACTTTTTTCTCGTATTCCCTATCCCCCTTCTTGCACGCAAACACCATTTGGAGACATTCGAGTCACGGACAGCGAGAGCTCTTGCACCTAATGTTCCTTTGTTACTTGTTTCAATGCTAATATAGACTCTTGCTTGTTATGACTTGAATTGAATCTCTAACCTTGATTGCTTTACTTTTCAAAGTTCTTATATGGTTGCTAGCATGTCACCACAGAAATTATGCTGTTATCATTTACCTACTCGAGGACGAGCAGGAATTAATCTTGGGGATGTTGATACGTCCAAAACGTATCTATAATTTCTGCTTGCTCCATGCATGTTTTGTGTGATATTGCTATGATCTAGATACATTTTCATACACTTTTGATCATATTTGGACTAACCTATTAACTCAGTGCACCCCAGTGCAAGTTCCTGTTTTCTGCTGTTTTTCTATTTCAGTTTTCCCCCATATAAAAAGTGCCAGAAAAATTCAGGAAAATTCAGATAAAAAATCAGCGTGAAGGAAGCTTCGCGAAGAGCCCGAGAGGGGCCAGAGGGGAGCCAGGGGGCCCCAGGCGGCCACCCGGCGTGGCCCCACCCCTGGCCGCGCCAGGGGGGCGCCTGGGGCCCCTGATCCACCTCTGGCTGCCCCCTTCGCCTATTTATTCTCCGTCACGGGGAAACTCCGAAGAAGAACCCTATTTCGCAAACTCGCCTCTGTTCCGCCGCCGCCGCGCTTCCGAGATCGGGAGCACCAGAAGACCTCTTCCCGGCACCCTGCCGAATAGAGGATTGACCTCCGGGAGTCTCCTCTCCACCATGGATGCTCCCCGGATGTCTCGTGGGTAGTTTTCCTTGGACCATGGGTCAGTGATCAGTAGCTATGTGATGTTCTCCTCCCCTCTTTGATCTTCATTGTTTAGACCTCGTAAGCTGCCCTACATGATCGAGGCACTTTTGTAATATTTCTGCTATTGCTATGCTGTGTTTGTTGGGATCTGATGGATTATGAGATTATGTTCAGATTGTGATAGAGTAATATATTTGGTTTTTATCTCTTATATTGTTGTTCCTAAGTAATTCTTGCATGTTCTCCGTTGTTGTTTATTGCTTTGGCCAAGTAGTAGGTAGTGACTCCAAGAGGGAACGTTGTGCTAGATTGTGGGTTCATGCCCCCCGATGACACGCTTGAGTGACAGAAACATGAGTCTAGGGGATGTGTTGTTGCCACAAGGGGGAAAACAACGGTGCTTGTAACCGCGGTTACAAGGATTGTTTACTTTACGCAGAGTTCTTTTTAATGCAGTTGTCTGTTGCTTTGGGTTTACACTTTGGGTGGGGCTCGCAACTTAATACCAGCGAGATGTTCTGGATAGATATCTGAAGGTGGTTGATTAGTAGTAGATGCAGTTAGATTACGGTCTACTTATTTTGGCGTACTGCCCGTGCTTTTGAGCCTCTTCCTTTCTTTTGTAGCATAGTTAGCATTGCGGTGCGTTTATAATCCTGTCAATTGCCCTTCTGTCATTTGTTTACCTCGCATAGAAGTTTTATCGTCTTTTGGTAGAGAGACATCACTAGTGAACATCACGTATCCCGGTCCATATCCTTATTACTGTTTCCACGCTATATTTACTTTACTGCTTTTACTTGCTATCATTACCCCTTGTGTTTTATCCTTTGTAAACAACAAGACCGGAGAGATTGACAACCTCTCTGAACTTCGTTGGGAACAAAGTTATCTGTGTCTGTGTGCAGGTCCATGTCAGTTGCGCCGCTGACACCTACTTATCATCTCCGGAGTCCTACTGGAGACAAACCTTGGTATCTTCACCGAGGGAAACTTGTTGCTGCGCTACATCTCCACCTTCCACTTGGGGTAACCAACGAAGGGCGAGAAGCCATCAACAGGCAGCAGAAGCAGGTCACCAGACAAGTTTTCCTCGCAGTCTCCTCGCACCCCGCCGTCCCAGAATACTTATGCGGGTCCGAGACTGAAATTACCTTCTCCCGAGAAGATCACCTGTCAGCCATCCCGCGTCCAGGACACGCCGCACTAGTACTCGAAGCAAGAATTGGAAGCTACGACATGTCACGAGTCTTCATGGACGGTGGCAGCGGAATCAACATCATATTCACCAGAAGCCTGGAAGAAATGCTCATCCAAAATTCGGCACTAAAAACCTCAGGCACAACCTTCCATGGAATTGTGCCAGGTAAAGCAGTCTACCCCCTCGGAAAAATAAGTCTCGAGGTGGTTTTTGGCAGAACGAGTAACTTCCGCAAGGAAACATTGGACTTCGAAGTGGTCAACTGGAAATCACAATACCACGCCATCCTAGGACGCCCAGCCTTCGCGCGCTTCATGGAAGTTCCACACTACGCCTACCTCAAGCTGAAAATGCTAGTTCCGCGAGGAGTGATCACAGTCAGCGGCAGCTTCATCAGATCCGGCCACTGCGACAAAGAGTTCCACAAGATATCAGAAACCTTCGGAGCACACCAAGTTAGCAGAGCCGCAGCATCAGAAGAAGAGGCCCTCCCATAGAAGCAAAAGGAGAAACCAGAGGACCCGCAGGCTTCGCACATCAAGAACCCATGCCAGTCCACCGCAGCAGCTTACAATTCTTAGGGCTACTAAGCCATCGATCCAAATAAAAGGGTTGTCTTCAACATCCCCCCTCGTATAAGAAACAACATGAAGAATATTGAAAATATTTTTCCAAAAATTTCACTCATTGGCACTCGGGGGCTCGCAGCAGCAGCCACCACCCAGGGCGTTCTTCGCTTACGCGACTTAAAAATTGTCACTCGGGGGCTCGCAGCAGAAGCCACACCCCGAGGCGTTCTTCGCTTACGCGACTTAAAAATTGGCACTCGGGGGCTCGCAGTAGCAGCCACCCCCGAGGCGTTCTTCGCTTACGAGACTTAGAAATTGACACTCGGGGGCTCGCAGCAGCAGCCACCCCCCGAGGCGTTCTTCGCTTACGCGACTTAAAAATTGGCACTCAGGGGCTCGCAGCAGCAGCCACCCCCCGGGACGTTCTTCGCTTACGTGACTTAAAAACTGGCACTCGGGGGGCTCGCAGCAGCAGCCACCCCCCGGGGCGTTCTTCGCTTGCGCGACTTAAAAATTGGCACTCAGGGGCTCACAGTAGCAGCCACCCCCCGAGGCGTTCTTCGCTTACGCGACTTAAAAATTGGCACTCTGGGGCTCGCCGCAGTAGCCACCCCCCGAGGCGTTCCTCGCTCACGCGACTTAAAAATAAGCACTCGGGGGCTTGCACTCAGCAGCCACCCCCAAAAGAGTTCCTCGCCAAAGACTTAGCAACCGGCAAGACTAACCCGTACCACACAGGATTCATTCACAACAGAGAAGCAAAATAAAACAAAAGGGAACAGCAGCACACGTTTTCCAGCAAAGGAACCAGCGCCAAGCAAATCCTAATCTCCAAGCTCTGATTTTACTTTACACAATGCACCCAATCGACGGTTGTTCTCCTCGACCACCCACTTTACAACTTGACTTGCAGGCTTGTCCGCTATAGCGTAATGATCGTCCATCGGCTGAGCTCGACCACCAGGAGGACCTTGAGCTGCCAGCATAATATCCACCCCCGGCCAATGACTATGGACAAAGGCAAAAGCATAGCGAGCCCCCGCATAAATCTGGTGATTGACTACACGCCGAAGGTCCACAGGCTGAGAGAACACCCGACAAATCTTTTCAAGAGAAGACGGGACAGGATCCAAAGGATAAAACTCAGCAAAGATCCTGCCGAACACCCCGCAACAGAACTCAAGAGCCCGCGGTACCCTCTCAACACGCATCCGCAGAATGGCGAACACTCGAGCACGCGCCCTATCCATCCAGAAGGGATTGTTCGCCTGCACAACTGGGCCCTCCAGCCACAACAACTCCGACTGTATGGCCTCCTCTTCCTCGCGAGACCGCCCAGCAAGCACTTCGTAATGAAGAACAGAAGATCAGCCACAAGCACAAGAAAAAGAACTCGCGCAGTCGAGAAGTCGAAAAGAGACAAACTCACCTTTCAGAAGATCAGAAAACTTTATCACCCAAGCCGCCAAGCTATCCAAGACAGCCTCAGCGCGTTCACGTTTCGAGCGATTGACCGCAACAACACCTTTCAGGCGAACAATCTCACGCTCGGCCTCTTTTAGCCTCAAGCAAACAGACTCGTAGGCACCCTCGCGTGCATCCTCCTTCAGCAAATTCCAAGCCCGAGAAACGCCCGGGGTGGCCTACCGCAAAGAGGAACAAGTCAAAAGAAACGAGACAACAAGCAGCACAAAAGGGCAAAAGCAATTCCATGAATTAAAAAGATATACCATCCCGCAGGAGGCACATTACAACTCAAAGTTCCAAAAACAAAAACCAAGTCACCCTACTCCTCGGCTGAAGAATTACGGTTATCAGCCTCCACAACCAGCTGTAGCTGGCAGGCCAGCCGAGTGGCGCGAGCACTCTGCTCGTCTGTATAATCAGGCAGACTATCCACCATGGAATCCTCAATGGGGACACCATGCCCCAGAAGAAAAACAATAGACGTGGCAAGCCCACTCACCACGTTATCACGAACCAAGCCCTCCAGCTGATCACCGTCCGGACCGAAGGCAGCAACCAGAGAATCAAGACCGTCTGGCCACTTCTCCTCATCCGGAAACATGTGCTCATGAAGAAGCTTCAGAAGAGTCGAAGCCCGAGCGCAGACATCCCCCACAACCACAGCTGCACCCGAGACAGCATCCACAGCACCACACAGAGTGCCTGATCCCGCAGCAGCTACCTCCACCGCCCCAATACCCGCGGAACCTGCAATAAGCAAAAAGATTCAGCACTCAGAAATTCAAGAGAAGAGCAAAACCCAAAGAACGGAAGAAAGGAACAGCCCACGCACCAGCCAAAGAGCCTGCCAAGTCCTGCATGCACCCGCACTCAACTTTCTCCACCCGGATAAACTGCTCTTCCACCCGTCGCAATCGCTCGAGCTCGCCATGTTGCGCCTGCAGGTCCCTCTCCTTGGATTCCAAAATGGCTCGAAGCTCAGCGAGTTCCTTCTTCGCGGCCTCCGCACGCTTATCAGCACTCTTCTTGCGACCTGCGGAAAGCACACCAGCCAGATAAAGGAACTAGCAGCCGAAATAAAGACCAAGAATCAGGATCTCACGTCTCATAGTGGTCAAACTCCCCTAGACCGAGTCATGAGCACGCCGCCACCGATCAGTCTCAGTCAGCACACGTTCACATATCCGGAACAAAGGCTGAATTCAAGTAAAATACATAGATCAAAGCCAAGGAAAGAAGAGAATCGGGTTCAAAGACTGTAACCAATCACACATGATTACTCGCAGCCTCGGGGGCTACTCCCATTGGGAGCACTGTCGTGCCCCCAATGACAAACAACGGTCAACAAAAGAGAAAAACACAAGATAAAAAACTACAACCAATCACAAATGATCGCTTGCAGCCTCGAGGGCTAATCCCGTCGGGAGCGCTGTCGCGCTCCAATAAAGTTCAGAAGGTCAAAGAATTACATACCTGCTCCGCCATACGATCAAAAAACTTTGCCTTATCCTCAGCAGAAAGATCCCGTCTTTCCAAGAAATGCTCTTCAGGAAGCATTGATTTGACATCTGGAGGACAATCCACTTCGGGAGCAGCAGCAGCCGCAGCAGACCCCCCAGACGGAGCAGTCGCAGGAGTTCCCCCCCCCCCCCCCCCGCGCGCGCACTTACAGTAACAGGGGTCGTCCCCGCACCGGAAGCCACATGAGTCGCAGAGTCAGTAGGCCGGCCCGGCGCCACACCAGAGTCAATCGAACGAAGATCAGCGGCGGCGGCACTCGTAAAAGAAGCAGCCCGAACAGGAGCAGTCCTGCAAACAAAGTATATTCAGAACAGGAGTCAAAACAAAAAACAGCAAAACTACCAAGCAGAAAGTTATACGAACCCAGCAGGTGCAGCTCCCGGACGAAGCAATATCCCGAAGTTGTGCTTTTTCGGAGCAGCCGAGGAAGGACATGGCACAGCAGGTTGCGCGACTGCAGGCAAATCATCACCGCCACCCGCTGCGTCACGACCACTCGCACTCAAGGGGCGAGTGCGTTTGACACGCAAAGGACTCGAATCCCCAGAATCATCTGCAGCTGACGGCCCAACACCCGCTGACTCGACAACATCAGCACCTGAAGCACCCCCGTCACTCGCAAGCACAGGACCAACGTCAGCCGCAACAGGTTCATCAATTATTTCCGCATCCTCAGGTTGTGGCGAATTGTTCAACAAAGGATTGTGACCCTACAGATCAGAACAACATCAATAATCAAACATGCATCAGTCAAAATCACAAACAGAAAACTCAAGACAAGTACCTGGGGAAGAGGAAAATCAGCAGCGTAAGGACGGATGAGGCTCTCCTCACCAATACTCGTACACTTCGTGACTTGCTGGACCCGAGTCAACAGGTCACCATCAGAGAACTCCTCGGGCGAACACCTGGTCGAGTCGTTGGGCCCAGTGTATTGCCACATGGGACGCACCCGATGCTGAAGCGGATGCACGCGTCTCCTCACAAACACAGAGATGAGTTGACCGCCAGTCAACTCATCCTTCAAAGCAGAGATCTTTTGCACCAATGGCTCCATAAGAGACACCTCGCGAGCAGACAAAAGATGTGCCCACGAAGACCGCTTAACCGCTCGCGCGGCAGGATCGAAAGGGGCAAGACCAAATTGCTGCCCCTCAACGTGCCGATCCTTCAGATAAAACCAGCTCTTCCGCCAGGTATAAACGGAGTCCAACTTTTCCAGATCAGAGTAGGCAGTCTTATCCTTAATGGAAATACCCACGCCCCCAATGGCATATTCAAAGTTCGTTCTCTTCACATTGAAAAGACGTTTCCAGAGGCCCCAATGGGGATAGATAACCAAACAAACCTCATAGAGCGTGATAAAGAAGGAAATGTGCAGAGTCCCATTGCGGGTCAAGTCATGCAGTTGCAATTGATAGGCAAAAAGCAACCCCCGGAGGAAAGGATGAATGGGAAGCGCAAAACCACGAGGGAAGAAGCTCTGAAAGCATACCCGTTCATCTGGACGGGGCGCAGGAACCTCCTCATCCCCAGGAATCCGGGCGGCACCATCTGATACAGTGAGGATAGTTCTCACTCCTCGTTGGTTACCCCAAGTGGAAGGTGAGATGTAGAGTAGCAGAAAATTTCCCTCGGTGAAGATACCAAGGTTATCAAACCAGTAGGACTCCAAGAGATACAAGAAGGTGTCACGGCGCTTGACGTGGACCTGCACACACAACAAGTAACTTTTCTCCCAACGAGTACAGAGTAGTTGTCAATTCCTCCGGCCTTGTTGTTTACAAAGGATCAATGCAAGAGATAATAATAGTGGCAATTGAAAGTAAAGACTGAAAGTAAATTGATGATGTAAACAATGGTGTGAATATGGACCGGGGTCCTGTGATGTTCACTAATGATGTCTCTCTCCCACAAGACGATAAAGTGCTAGCGAGGTAAACAAATCACAGCTGGACAATTGACAGGATTATAAACGCACCGAAATGCTAACTATGCTACAAAAGAAAGGAAGAGGCTCAAAAGCAATGGGCAGTACGCCAAAGTAAGTAGACCGAAATCCAACTGCATCTACTACGAATCATCCACCTTGAGATATCTATCCAGAACATCTCGCTGGTATTAAGTTGCGAATCCCACCCAAAGTGTAAACTCAAAGCAACAGACAACTGCATTAAAAGAACTATGCGTAAAGTAAACAATCCTTGCACCCGCAAGTACAAGCACCGTTGTTTTATCCCTGGTGGCAACATCACATCCCCTAGTCTCATGTTTCTATCACTCAAGCTAGACATCAAGGGGCTGAACGCACAATCAAGCATAACGCTCCCTCTTGGAGTTGCAACAAATCACTTGGAAAAAGTAAAATACGGCAACGGAGAACATGCAAGAATTTACTAAAGAACACAAATATAAAAGAGAACCAAATATATTACTGATGGCTTCTCGCCCTTCGTTGGTTACCCCAAGTGGAAGGTGGAGATGTAGCGCAGCAGCAAGTTTCCCTCGGTGAAGATACCAAGGTTTGTCTCCAGTAGGACTCCAGAGATGATAAGTAGGTGTCAGCGGCGCAACTGACGTGGACCTGCACACAGACACAGATAACTTTGTTCCCAACGAAGTTCAGAGAGGTTGTCAATCTCTCCGGTCTTGTTGTTCACAAAGGATAAAACACAAGGGATAATGATAGCAAGTAAAAGCAGTAAAGTAAAGATAGCGTGGAAACAGTAATAAGGATATGGACCGGGATACGTGATGTTCACTAGTGATGTCTCTCTCCCAAAAGACGATAAAACTGCTATGCGAGGTAAACAAATTACAGAAGGGCAATTGACAGGATTATGAACGCACCGCAATGCTAACTATGCTACAAAAGAAAGGAAGAGGCTCAAAAGCACGGGCAGTACGCCAAAATAAGTAGACCGTAATCCAACTTCATCTACTACTAATCATCCACCTTGAGATATCTATCCAGAACATCTCGCTGGTATTAAGTTGCGAGCCCCACCCAAAGTGTAAACCCAAAGCAACAGACAACTGCATTAAAAAGAACTTTGCGTAAAGTAAACAATCCTTGTAACCGCGGTTACAAGCACCGTTGTTTTCCCCCTTGTGGCAACAGCACATCCCCTAGACTCATGTTTCTGTCACTCAAGCATGTCATCGGGGGGCATGAACCCACAAGCTAGCACAACGTTCCCTCTTGGAGTCACTACCTACTACTTGGCCAAAGCAATAAACAGCAACGGAGAACATGCAAGAATTACTTAGGAACAAAAATAAAAGAGATAAAAACCAAATATATTACTCTATCACAATCTGAACATAATCTCATAATCCATCAGATCCCATCAAACTCAGCATAGCAATAGCATAAATATTACAAAAGTGCCTCGCTCATGTAGGGCAGCTCACGAGGTCTAAACAATGAAGATCAAAGAGGGGAGGAGAACATCACATAGCTACTGATCACTGACCCATGGTCCAAGGAAAACTACACACGAGACATCCGGGGAGCATCCATGATGGAGAGGAGACTCCCGGAGGTCAATCCTCCCTCCGGCAGGGTGCCGGGAAGAGGTCTTCTGGTGCTCCCGATCTCGGAAGCGCGGCGGCGGCGGAACAGAGGCGAGTTTGCGAAATAGGGTTCTGTCTTCGGAGTTTCCCCGTGACGGAGAATAAATAGGCGAAGGGGGGTAGCCAGAGGTGGACCAGGGGCCCCAAGCGCCCCCCCTGGCGCGGCCAGGGGTGGGGCCGCGTCGGGTGGCCGCTTGGTCCCCCCCTGACTCCCCTCTGGCCCCTCTCGGGCTCTTCGTGAAGCTTCCTGTACGCTGATTTTTCCTGTATTTTTCCCAGAATTTTTCTGGCACTTTTTATATGGGGGAAAACTGAAATAGAAAAACAGCAGAAAACAGGAACTGGCACTCGGGTGCACTGAGTTAATAGGTTAGTCCAAATATGATCAAAACTGTATGAAAGTGTATCTAGATCATAGCAATATCACACAAAACATTCATGGAGCAAGCAGAAATTATAGATACTTTTTGGACGTATTAATTACTCATCACAATCTGAACATAATCTCATAATCCATCAGATCCCAACAAACTCAGCATAGTAATATAGAAAACTACTGAAGTGCATAGATCATGTGAGGCAGCTCGCGAGGTCTCGAAAGTGAAAGCACAAAGAGGGGAGACGTACATAACATAGCTACTGGTCACGGACCCATGGTCCAAGGGGGACTACTCACGACACATCCGGGAGGCGTCCATGGCAATGGATGGTCCCCCGGAGGGGATTCCTCCTTCCGGCAGGGTGCCGGGGCAGCTTCTCCTGGCAGCCCCGATCTTGAAACGGTGGTGGCGGCGGAACAGAGAGGGGAACGGGAATAGCAGATCGATCTTAGGGGTTTTCGTCACGGGGGGTAAATATAGGCGAAGGGGGCACCGAGGGGGCCACCAGGAAGCCAGGAGGCCTCCTGGCGCGGCCTAGGGTGGGGCCGCGCCAGGGACCCTCCTGGGCCCCCGGTGGTGGCTCTCTTGCCATATCTTGATTATTCCGGAAGCTTTCGTGACGCTGATTTTTTTATTGGATTTTTCCGGAATTTATTTGGCACTTTTAATGGCCGGAAAACCTGGAATACAAAAACAGCAGAAAAACAGGAACTGGCAACTAGGTGCACTGAGTTAATAGGTTAGTCGAAATATGATAAAAAGTGTATAAAAGTTCAAGCAAAACATAGCAAAGTCACACAAATCATGCATGGAGCAAGCAGAAATTATAGATACATTTGGGACGTATCAACATCCCCAAGCTTAATTATTGCTCGTCCTCGAGTAGGGAAATGATAACAAGCATAATTTCTGTGGTGACATGCCACACAACCATATAAGGACTTTTATGTAAAGCAATCAAAGCATGCAATTCAATTCAAGTCTTAACAAGCAAGAGTCTATATTAGCATTGACACAAGTAACAAAAGAACGAAAGGTGCAAAAGCTCTCGCTGTCCGTGACTCGAATGGCTCCAAATGGTGTTTGCGTGCAAGAAAGGGGATAGGGAAATACGAGATAAAAAATAGTTGTTGAGAACTACTATCTACTAAAGTTTCACACTTGGTCTCGTTTGGATTCTTATCTGGACTCGTCCCCAGACCACTAGTCAGGTACAAGTCAAACTGATCCGCTCCTTTTCGATATTTTGAGCACTCATGCAATGGATGAGCATGAGCAAGAAAGTTGACACCTAAAAGGCGAAACAGAAAGAAGGTGGAGGAGGAAGACAAAAAGGTGTGAAAGGCTCACATCAAAGAGGACAATCATAGGCGAGAGAAGGCCATATGATAGATATGATGTGAGGAGTAGGGATTTCCATGCAACGGATGCACATGTGAGCTAAAAGCTCTCCAAGGGAACTAGTGGGGGTGCATCTAACTTTTCGTCTTGTAATCTTGTTCAAGCTATGTGCATTGTAATCTTGTATTGATTTTCAGTAGCATATTATTTACTTTTAGTTGTTTGTGATTGCTCACATGAAAGAAGGATTGCTTCGTGCATTGTCCGTATAGCATTGTTTCAATACCTTCTAGACTCTTTTCATAGTACATGCTTATATACATCTAATGAAGAAAAAGAGTTTGTCAAAGTTTTCTTTGTCGCGTTCAGTTCGTTGAACTGAATTGCTTGAGGACAAGCAATATGCTAAGCTTGGGGGAGTTGATACGTCTCAATCGTATCTACTTTTCCAAACACTTTTGCTATTGTTTTGCCCTCATTCTTACATAATTTGGACTAAACTAACCCGGACTAACGATGTTTTCAGCAGAGCTGTCTGTATGGTTTTATTGTGTGCAGGAAAATGGATTTTTAGGCGTCTCAGAAAATTCCAGGAAAAATCACAGAAAATCCACGCACCCGAAGGACCATTGTGCCAGAAGTGGGTCCAAAGGGCAGCCAGGGGGGGCCCCAGGCGCCCTGCTAGCGTGGCCCCACCCCTGGCCGTGCCGGGAGGCCGCCTGGGAGGGTCCACCCCCCCCCCCCCCCTCTGGTGCCCTACTTCACTCATATTTATTCCCGTGGCGAGAAAAATCTAGAAAAGAAGTCGTTTTCCCAATTCTCGTCGCGGAGCCGCCGCCACCCTCTGTTCTTCTTCGGGAAGGCTAATCTGGAGTATGTTTTGGCCTCCGGTGAGGGGAGATCATCGCCATCGTCATCATCATCACCACTCCATCCTCCCTCCATGACTTCTCCTTCGATGTTTGAGTAATTCCCTGTTGTAGGCAAAGGGGATGGTAGGGATTCGATGAGTTAGACCATGTAATAGTTTATCAGATTGTTGGGGGCATGTTGCCTATCATCTAGATTGGTGTTTATCATCTTTGCTTCAACTTGTTGCTCTTGATGCTTGTCACTTTGGGCCCGAGTGCCATATTTTCAGATCTGAACCTTATGTGTTTGCATGAATATATTTGTGTTCTTGATCCTATCTACAAGTTTTATGCACCTGTTATAGCCCGGAACCGGCGATCCCAAAGGTGACAACTTGGGACACCAAAGGGGATGGACTATAGTTTGAGGATTCCGTGTATCCATTGATTGTTAATGCTTTGTTTCGGTGCTCTTTGACAGGAGCACCTTAATCTCCATAAGTTCCTTTTGGCCCCGTTCGTAGCGGGATGGTAGGACAAAAGATGTTGTGCAAGTTCTTATTGCAAGCACGTACAACTACCTGTGGGGTACATGCCTGATGTTTGATTTATGCCTAGATGATCATTGTTTTTTGGTGTGCCTTGCCCCAAGTTAAACTCATGAAGTATCTCATCCATGCAGCGCCCAACCATACATCTCCATAGCCTACAGTGTTTTTAATTCTGTTGGTTACTAGTTGTTTTCTTTTGCTGTTTACTGTCGCTGTTTCACCACCACTACTTCCATTACTACCATCACTTCCATATCGCAGTTACTATTAATATCTTGTTGCAAGTAAGTGTATCTCAGGTGCGGTGGAATTGACAACTCCACTGTCAAAGCTTGTGGGTATTCTTTGGCTCCCCTTGAGTCGAATCTATAAATTGGGTTATTCTTACCCGCGAAGACTATCTCGATCCCCTGCAGTTGTGGGTTATCAAGCCTGTTTTCTGGCGCTGTTGCCGGGGAGCATAGCTTTATTCACAAGTCTACCTGAAGTATTTTACCTGCTGCAATTTATCCGCTATGGGTAAGAAAGAAGACCCAAAGGTCCCGATCTTACCATCCCGTACAAGAAAATGTACTATTCTGAACACTAGTGCTACACTTGATTCACCTTCAGTTATGAGTAAGTTTGCTTCAACTCCACCACATGATGCTTCTACTGAATCCGTTACTATGTCCGATACTTTTGATGATGCTTCCACTACTCTTCATGATACTAGTTTTCTTAGTCACTATATTGAAACTCAGATTGCTAAGGTTGCAGCAGAATCCGAGACCGAGACTCCTGCTACCTATATTCCTACTTGCAAAACCTTTGGTTATCCAGACTTAGATGAGCTCAAGGAGAGACTCCTTGACGATGATTATATTATACTTGACGATGATTTATGCAGGGAGATAACAGAGTTTGTCGACTCTGACCCTGGTGCTATTAAGAAGCTTCTCGAAAAACACTCCCTGAAGAACAAGGTCGTTCCTGATCCTGAATTTGCTACATCTCCTATATGCATCAATGATCCTGATTATAATTTCTCTATTGATATTTCACTTATATCTATGGTTGAAGCTGACCCCTTTTTGGCAGACAAAATGATGATGATATCGTACACCTGACCAAACTCACTGAGTTGGGTGGCCTGTTTACTATGGATGAGAAGATACGAAACTTTTATGTTACTAAACTTCTTCCTTTCTCTTTGAAGGAAGGTGCTAAAGCATGGTATGATGCACTACCATGTGGTTCCATTAAGAGTCCTCAAGACTTATCTCACGCTTTCGTTGACAAGTACTTTCCTGCTCATATGCAACATGCTGCTTTACAAAGAATTTATAACTTTAAACAGTTGCAGGATGAGCACCTCCCTAAAGCTTGGGGAGGTATTGCAGTCTGATCCAGGCTAGACCGGGACATGGAGTCCCTAAGAATGAATTAATTGATATATTCTATGCTGGTCTAACTGATGAATCCATATCCTATTTGGACAGTTGTGCTGGTTGTGTTTTCAGGAAAAGAACACCAGACTATGCAGAAGAATTAATGGGAAAGATTGCCAAGAACCACGAAGATTGGTCCGTCCCTGAACCACCTCCACCACAAAAAAAGAGGGGCATGCTCGTCCTAAGCCCCGAAGATATGCAAGAAGCAAAGAAGTCTATTAAAGAGAAGGGTATTAAAACTGAAGACGTGAATAATATACCCCCTATTTAGAGGTTGTGTGAGCCTACCACTCACCCTCCTATGGTAGAGGTACACCCTCGTTTAGATTTCAATGCAAGTGACATCCCTCATGGTAAGCCTCCTGATCAATGTTTAGATGAGCGTGATAATTTTATTATGAAGCAAAGTCACTTTAATGAGAGGATACCAAGTCAGTTGCATGATAACTCCCTTGCTATCAAAAGTCTGCTTGATGTTCTAGGTAGAACAGTTAATGATGTTAAATGTCTTGTGAAACATTTTCATATGGTTCAAACTCAGCTTGAACAAATGTCTAATGTGCAAAAAGATTTGCTTGATAACAATGCCAAACAGGATATACAGGCCTTCGGGATTAAAACCCGAGGAGGAACTAGCACTCAAGATCCTCTCTATCCAGAGGGGCATCCGAAGAGAATCGAGCAAGATTCTCAAAGGCAGGAAGGAGAACTTGTTAGTTTTCCAAAGAAGAAGCACAAAGAAGCTGATAAATCCAATGATCCAATTGCAAGTGAAGAGCTTTTTATTGATCCAAATAGTATATCTACCTCCGATGATGAGACTGAAGACGGTGCTGAGCCTGAAAAGGATGGTGAAAAGAATGATCCACCCGAAGTTCGAGAAGAAGAAGCACCCGACAAACGCAAGAAATACACTAGATAAGACTTCATCGCAAGAAGACATGGGAAGGAAAGAGAACCATGGGTACAGAAACCCATGTCCTTTCCAGGTAAGTCTCTCAAAGCTAAAGAAGAAGAGCATTACAATAAGTTTTGTGAGTGGATGAAACCTCTTTTTCTTCAAATCTCGTTGACTGATGCTATTAAGTTACCTCCCTATTCTAGATATATGAAAGATATTGTTACTAATAAAAGAAAAGTTCCTAATGAAGCAATATCTACTATGCTTTCTAACTACTCTTTTAGTGTCAAGATTCCTAAGAAGCTTGGTGATCCAGGTATACCCACCATTCCTTGCTCCATAAAGAATAATTATGTCAAGACTGCTTTATGTGATCTTGGAGCAAGAGTGAGTGTTATGCCTTTCTCTCTTTACAAGAGGCTTTGCTTAGAGAAACTAATCCCTACAGATATCTCTCTTCAGATGGCTGACAAGTCAACAGCTGTACCCATTGGTATTTGTGAGGATGTTCCCATTGAAGTTGCTAATTGTTTGATCCTTACTGATTTTGTTGTGCTTGACATGCCCGAGGATGGGAGCATGTCTATTATTCTTGGTAGACCTTTTCTTAACACTGGAGGTGCTATTATTGATTGCAATAAAGGAAAGGTTACTTTTAATGTGAATGATAAAGAACACACGGTGTATTTTCCGAAGAAGATGGACAAGAGGCATGGCCTCAACTCTATAGAGAATATCGAGACCGTGAAGATTGGTGATTGGGATTGTCCCCTACATGTGCACCAAAAATATAAAACCATTATGGTGGGGACAATATCCATTAAAGTAAAGATACCATGAATGCTTCATAGTAAGTGAAACTTTTTTTCTCTATGTATTGCTAGTTTGGTAGTAGGACTTGATCAACCTTGCTATTAAATGAGTTTTATATAAGTAAAAAGTAGAGGTTGTTATGTTTGCATTTCTTTTAGCTTTATGTTTCTTGCTAGTCCAAAGTTTTATATTTTTGAAGCTTCACGTAGCTAACCACTATCTCAAGTTTTCAGAAAGTTTTGCAGCTTTTTGAACCTCGAAAAATTTTCAACAATGAAGTTGTCAGAAAAATTCCAGAAAAATAAAAATAAAAATTTCCATGACGAGATTGACCGAGACCTGGGGCTGACCAGGGGGGCCACCAGTGGCCCAGGCGGCCAGCTGGCGCGGCCTGCCCCTTGGCCGCGCCCACAGGGCGCCTGGGGCCCACAGGCCCCACCTGCAGGTATTTCTTCCTCCCCTCTCTCTCTCTCTCTCCAAAAACACGAGTTCTGCGCTTGTTCTTGCGTTCTTGCTATTCTTGGAGGCGATTTTCGATCTCTCTCTACAGCCCATCATGCGAGCTGAGATTTTCAGCAAATACTCCCTTGTATGTGACTCCTCCACCCCTCCAATTAGATATTTGATTGGTGGCTTCATTAGTGAGTATTTAGTAGCTCTTGGTGTTGTTCATATGAGCTTGCAAGCATGTGTAGAAATTTATTTTCCAAGTTTTGATGCAAGTTTATGACTTAGGGAAGTGAGTAGAATAGTTTGCCCCAACTCATTTTTCTTAAATTCTTGTTTTTGTGAATTTTCAAAAATTTCAGAAATGAGTTTCTTTGGAAAAGCAAAAGGATGGCTTGGGAAGAAGAAGCCCGAGCACACTGATAGAGTTACTAGAGCTGCAGCTTCATCCTCAGCTGCTAGGGTAAGCTACAATGAAGATGTTGTGTCCCTGGAGTTGCTGGAAGATACAAGTCCAGCACGGGCAATGACGTTTCCGTGCAACGATTTTCTTGAAGCGGCAGGTATTAAGGAGGAGTTTGATAACCTTTGTCCTAATGCAGGTTTGACACAGTTTGCAACATGCCGTGTTACTCAATACCGTAAACTCACCTCCTATTTTATTAACAGTTTTGGATATAACCATGATGCTGGTCTTATTGAGTTTAAAATTTACAATGATCCTTTGACCATGTCTTTGGAAAGATTTTGTGAAATAATAGGTGTGTCGAACGTTGGACGGACAGCAAAGATGAACACTCAACCCACCGAGCTGAGAACACTCTTCAACTCTCTTTGCAGTCAAGATACAAGGGATATTCGACGTACAAAAAATTTCAGCATCTTGTTTCCCCAGCTCAGGTATTTTGCATATTATATTGCTAGAGGGGTATTAGCTCGTGACAACACGAGCAACATTTTTGCGCCGGATATTGCTATCCTGGAAAGTGCCCTCTCAGGGGAAACTACGTATAATGTGGGTGCCTTGATTGCTCGCCGACTTTCCCTTAATGGCAACAAGGGAGATCTCTTTGGTGGTGTTTATGCCACACTTATTCTTGAGTCTCTTGGGCGCACCCCGCATCCTGATGATGAGCCTTTTCCTTTTATAAACTTTGATCTTGCTGCTATGAAGAGGCATGAGTTTGTTACCAGGACTTCCGAGTTTGGTAACCTTATTTATATTCTGAGGTTTGGACTAATCGATATTCCGGAGATCCGTCTACCTGCTCCTTTTTGGTTTGATTCTATTCGCAGGAACGGATGGTCCTTCAACGTCACCCAGTTCGATGAGTTCGTGGCCCAACAGCAGTTCCATAACCCCATGGAGGGGGTTGTGCATGATGAGGAGGAGGAGCCCGTCACCCAGTGGGGTGAAGGATCTTCTTCCGCTTGGAGCGCGGAGCCTTCTTCGTGGGAGGATCCCAGGACTTCGGTGTACGCACCGGAGGGCTCATACAACCCTTGGACTTACCATTACCCCGGAGCAGGAGGCTCCTGGGGACCACAGTAGCAGATACCAACTTAGGCCAAAAGCCTAAGCTTGGGGGAGTACGTGTCCTTCTCCCTTTTTCTATTGTATTATCCATTTTATGATTTTGTTCGTTTTGATCTTTTCGAAGTTTTTGCCTATTCTTCTTTGATTCTTTCTTTGCAAAAACAACAAAAAGATTTTCTCTTTCTTTTTCTTTCGTTTAACCTTGTAAAAAATCCAAAAAGATTTCTTTTCTCTCTTTAGTTTGCTTTGTTGCAGAGTTCAGCTCGAGTCCGTGATGGCATTTGATTATATATTTCCTACGTTCGATTGTGCAAGTGACAAGGCAGTAATGACGAAGATCGACGGAAGGGATGCAACAAGGAAAACCGGTATGAAATCTTTTTGTTTCTACTTTTGTACATATGCCTGTACTTATGATTAGAGACCAGCTTGTAGTGACATAGTGCTATGTTTACAATGCTTTCCCAGTGGTTCATGCTTTCTTTGTGGCTAATCTCAAATATCTAGAGTGCATAATGTGTTGCTTGAAATGATTGACTTGCATTGCATTGTTCATGGTTTGGCATACTGAAGTGGTATTTCCCTTTGGAGAATTCTTGGATTGACTCGGCACATGCTTACACATGTTAAAGACTAAAAAGTCTGCTATGCCTTGATGATCTTTGAATTTCAGAATAGTTATATCATTTTCATGCCCAATTCAATGTTACTTTGTCGCTCTGCATACTTATGACTGTTGTTGCTCCCTAGTTGGTCGCTTGCCAGTCTTTTGCTAGCCTTCGCTCGCACTAAGCGGAATTCTGCTTGTGCTTCCAAAATCCTTGAAACCAGTTGTTCCATATGAGTCCACCATACCTTCCTATGTGGTATTTACCGGCCATCCTAACAAATACTTTCTTGTACCATCTCGAAATTATTCAAAAATACTCATGTGTTGTGCCTCTGCTTTATCTCATGAGGAAGAAGTAGGCGATTCATGACCTTCTTATGTTAGACATGTTTTATTCCGGGATTGCATGTCTAATCTGCAAACCCCTAATACGAGGAGGGACTGGCATGAGTGCGCCCAGCTCACAAAATATAATGACAACCAACAAACCCTCCTTCACGCTTTGTTTATGAGAAATCAGAAAACTTTGGTAGTGATAAACAAAGGAGATTAAGGGGATGTGATCGTCCCCATCTTGGGAGCCGTTCCTCGAAACATGTCTAGTGTAAGAGGTGATTGGGTTGTCTACTAGCATTCGTTGACGAATCATGCACCTCCCAAAAACTCTTTTTATCTCTATTTTCAAAACCAAGAGCTCTGGTACATGTTTAGTCTTTGCTTCCAACCACGGGTTTTCAACCTTGCTATCAAAATCCACGGTTCGAGAGTCTCCACCTTCTTTCTTCAAAGCACAAACTATGAGAGCTTAATTGTCATTCTGAGTGTAATGTGCATTTTCCCAAAGTACTACATTGCCTTCTGCATGATTGTGGTATTACATATTCTGAAGTTTTTAGTTCTAGTCTCCTTTAAAACTCCGGAGGAGTTTCTGCATTTATGTTTTGCTTCACTCATGGAGGCTAGCGAGATACCACTCTAATATGTTCAAGCTATGTGCATTGTAATCTTGTCTTGATTTTTACTAGCATATTATTTACTTTTAGTTGTTTGTGATTGTTCACATGAAAGAAGGATTGCTTCGTGCATTGTCCTTATAGCATTGTTTCAATACCTTCTAGACTCTTTTCATAGCACATGCTTATATACATCTAATGCAGCAAAAGAGGTTGTCAAAGTTTTCTTTGTCGCGTTCAGTTCGTTGAACTGAATTGCTTGAGGACAAGCAATATTCTAAGCTTGGGGGAGTTGATACGTCTCAATCGTATCTACTTTTCCAAACACTTTTGCTATTGTTTTGCCCTCATTCTTGCATGATTTGGACTAAACTAACCCGGACTAACGATGTTTTCAGCAGAGCTGTCTGTATGGTTTTATTGTGTGCAGGAAAATGGATTTTTAGGCGTCTCAGAAAATTCCAGGAAAAAACACAGAAAATCCACGCATCCGAAGGACCATTGTTCCAGAAGTGGGGCCAAAGGGCAGCCAGGGGGGCCCAGGCGCCCTGCTGGCGCGGCCCCACCCTTGGCCGCGCCGGGAGGCCGCCTGGGAGGGTCCACCCCCCTCTGGTGCCCTACTTAGACTCCTATTTATTCCCGTGGCGAGAAAATCCCAGAAAAGAAGTTGTTTTCCCAATTCTCGTCGCGGAGCCGTCGCCACCCTCTGTTCTTCTCCGGGAGGGCTAATCTGGAGTCTGTTTTGGCCTCCGGTGAGGGGAGATCATCGCCATCGTCATCATCATCACCACTCCATCCTCCCTTCATGACTTCTCCTTCCATGTGTGAGTAATTCCCTGCTATAGGCAAAGGGGATGGTAGGGATTGGATGAGTTAGATCATGTAATAGTTTATCAGATTGTTGGGGGCATATTGCCTATCATCTAGATTGGTGTTTATCATCTTTGCTTCAACTTTTTGCTCTTAATGATCGTCACTTTGGGCCCGAGTGCCATGTTTTCAGATCTGAACCTTATGTGTTTGCATGAATATATTTGTGTTCTTGATCCTATCTTCAAGTTGTATGCACCTGTTATAGCCCGGAACCGGCGATCCCAAAGGTGACAGCTTGGGACACCAAAGGGGATGGACTATAGTTTGAGGATTCCGTGTATCCATTGATTCTTAATGCTTTGGTCCGGTGCTCTTTGACAGGAGCACCTTAATCTCCATAAGTTCCTTTTGGCCCCGTTCGTAGTGGGATGGTAGGACAAAAGATGTTGTGCAAGTTCTTATTGCAAGCACGTACAACTACCTGTGGGGTACATGCCTGATGTTTGATTTATGCCTAGATGATCATTGCTTTTCTGAGCGCCTTGCCCCAAGTTAAATACATGATGTGCCTTATCCATGCAGCGCCCAACCATCCATCTCCCTAGCCTACAGTGTTTTTAATTCTGCTTGTTACTAATTGTTTGATTTTGCTGTTTACTGTCGCTGTTTCACCCCCACTACTTCCATTACTACCATCACTTCCATATCGCAGTTACTATTAATATCTTGTTGCAAGTAAGTGTATCTCAGGTGCGGTGGAATTGACAACTCCACTGTCAAAGCTTGTGGGTATTCTTTGGCTCCGCTTGAGTCGAATCTATAAATTGGGTTATTCTTACCCATGAAGACTATCTCGATCCCCTGCAGTTGTGGGTTATCACATGGCAATGTATCTCGGAAAGGCTATGGAAATTCCTTGATAGGTAGGTATGGTGGCTGTTTTGAGGAAAGATATAAGGAGTTTTATGATGACAGAGCGTATCGTGCCAAGGGTTTGGATGTACCCGCGAAGGTGTACGCCAACTCTCAGACTGAGAAGGAGGCAATGCACGGCACATGAGAGGCTAAAAATATGGGAAGGTGGAGGTGTCAACTTTCGAATAGTCACATTAGTCTGAACAACTCATGCACTTATTATCGGTAAATCTCAATCTAATAAGGAGGTTCTCAAAGAGACAAGTACCCCGAGGAGGAGAGTATGGGGGTTTGGTTATCCTTGCGCATCCTCGACTCATGGTATGTGAGTCTACTCTAATATTTGAACCCTCCAGAGATTAGTGATCCATCTAGTAGCTAGAGTTCTCAACAGGGGTTTTGGTTTTCGAAAATCACACGGATTGCCCAAAATACGACATCTATCACTAATAGGCTAGAGCTCTTCACACCAAAAGTTCAAACATTACTCTAATCAATACCTCAAAACTATTGCAATTTACTACTACAAAGAGAATAACAACTTCAACTACCTACTTTCTAGTCAAGACACAAAACTCAGTGCAACAGGCAAACTCTCTAACAAGATAAAACATGCAACCTATAGAAAGTTCAACCTAAGTTAAAAGAAAAGCTCTAGAAGAAAACTAAAGCACTATAACTAAACAGCGCAGCAGCTAAGAAAAGAAAAAGAACAACTCACAGCTAAAAAAATAAGCATGCAAATCCTATGAGGAGTTCTAGTCCAAGCGGAGCGTGTTTCTCTCCCACACAAAAGAAAGTTGGGATCTAACTTGTTATGAACGGCAAAAAAAGCTAAGGAAAACTAAAAATAATAACCTAAGAGCGAGACGCTCCAAGCATAGCACATAACGCATGAAGTGATAAAAATATAGTGAGACGAAGGACGAACTGATAATTGTTGATGAAGAAGGGAATGCACGGGGGCATACCCAAGCTTAGATGCTTGAGTCTCCTTGAATATTAATTGGGGATGCATGGTGGCATCCCCAAGCTTGAGCGTTTGACACTCCAGGATCTTCTTTCATCATCTTCCATCGCACACTTGAAAACTCCCTCCATACACAACTCATCATAAGCTGATTAGAGAGGTTAGTACCCTATTAAAATATATTTTTCCTTACTGGAAATAAAGATTTTCTTGAAGAGCTACAGTTTCTCAAGATTGCCAAAAAGTTTTTGCAAAGAAAAAGCAAGCTTAAAGTAAGAGAGACAAAACGTGGCAGAATCTGTGAAAAACAGAACAGCAGGTAGTAAAGAAATTTTTAGGGATACTTCTGCAACTCAAATCAAAAAACTCAGAACATACGAAAGTTCCGTGATTGTATAGAGCACGCTGTGTAAACAAATTCACCTCAAATAGATGAAATGGGATTTTTCTACGATTTTCCCATCACGAGGACAAAATCTGTTTTCTGGACAGCATGTCACAACTTTCACTTCCCTTGTCATATGAGGCTATAAATGGCACAAAGCTTGAAAAGTAAAGATACGATGATGTTGCTACTGTAGTAACAATCATCAAGACCACTAAAAATAGAAGAAAAACAAAAAGTAAAACCTAAATTCGTTGCGGGCTGCCTCCCGAAAGCGCTTCTTTAAAGCCATTAGCTAGTCTTAAAGCAAAAGATCAAGTCTTATCAAGAAAATAACTAGCCCGTGTGACGAACTCAAAAGGCAACATAATCTTTTTCCTAGTGAAATTTTCCATCCCTTTCTTGAGAGGGAATTGGAATTTGATATTCCCCTCTTTCATATCAATAACAACACCAATGGTGCAAAGAAAAGGACGTCCCAAAATAATTGGACAAGAGGGATCACACTCAATGTCCATAACAGTAAAATCAACGGGAACATAATTGTCATTGACAATGATAAGAACATCGTCGATCTTCCCCAAAGGTTTCTTTACAGAAGAATCGACAAGACGAACACCAAAAGAACAAGGATCAAAAGGTTTCAATTCAAGCATATCATACATTCTTTTGGGCATAATAGAGGTACTAGCTCCAACATCACAAAGAGCAAAGCAAGAGAAGTTATTCAATTTGATTTTTATCACAGGATCCCAACCATCTTCTAGCTTCCTACGTATGGAGGCTTCTAGTCTAAGCTTCTCCTCCCTAACTTTGATTAGAGCATTGGTGATATGCTATGTGAAGGAAAGATTAAGCAAAGCAGGTTTAATTTCATAAGAAGGTGCTGAAGTGGCAGGTGGAGCAATAGGAGTGCATATAAAGTCACTTTTGTTGTGACTAGTGAAGTCACACAACTTGGTGTTTTCATTGCAACCCATAGTAGCAGCAGGTATTTTTGGTATTTTTTATAAGGGACACAAAAGTAAAAACTGATAGATAAACTAGCAAGACTAAAAAGCAAAGATAAAAGATAGTTTGCAACTCCCCTATCTTGTAGACTGGAGTCCCCGGCAACGGCGCCTGAAATTAGCTTGATACGGTGAGGATAGTTCTCACTCCTCGTTGGTTACCCCAAGTGGAAGGTGGGATGTAGCGTAGCAGCAAATTTCCCTCGGTGAAGATAACAAGGTTATCGAACCAGTAGGACTCCAAGAGATACAAGAAGGTGTCACGACGCTTGACGTGGGCCTGCACACACAACAAGTAACTTTGCTCCCAACGAGTACAGAGGAGTTGTCAATTCCTTCGGCCTTGCTGTTTGCAAAGGATCAACGCAAGCGATAATAATAGTGGCAATTGAAAGTAAAGACTGAAAGTAAATCATGATGTAAACAATGGTGTGAATATGGACCGGGGTCCTGTGATGTTCACTAGTGATGTCTCTCTCCCAAAAGACGATAAAAGTGCTAGCGAGGTAGACAAATCACAGTTGGGCAATTGACAGGATTATAAACGCACCGCAATGCTAACCATGCTACAAAAGAAAGGAAGAGGCTCAAATGCAATGGGCAGTACGCCAAAGTAAGTAGACCGAAATCCAACTGCATCTACTACGAATCATCCACCTTGAGATACCTATCCAGAACATCTCGCTGGTATTAAGTTGCGAATCCCACCCAAAGTGTAAACTCAAAGCAACAGACAACTGCATTAAAAGAACTATGTGTAAAGTAAACAATCCTTGCACCCGCAAGTACAAGCACCGTTGTTTTATCCCTGGTGGCAACAGCACATACCCTAGTCTCATGTTTCTGTCACTCAAGCTAGACATCAAGGGGCTGAACGCACAATCAAGCATAACGCTCCCTCTTGGAGTTGCAACAAATCACTTGGCCAAAGTAAAATACGGCAACGGAGAACATGCAAGAATTTACTAAAGAACACAAATATAAAAGAGAACCAAATATATTATTCAGCACAATCCGAACATAATCTCATAATCCATCAGATCCCAACAAACTCAGCATAGCAACATAGAAAACTACAAAAGTGCCTCGATCATGTGAGGCAGGCTCACGAGGTCTCGAAAGTGAAAGCACAAAGAGGGGAGAGGTACATCACATAGCTACTGGTCACGGGCCCATGGTCCAAGGGGGACTACTCACGGCACATCCGAGAGGCCTCCATGGCTATGGATGGTCTCTCGGAGGGGATTCCTCCTTCCGGCAGGGTGTCGGGGCATCTTCTCTTGGCAGCCCCGATCTTGAAACGGCGGTGGCGGCGGAACAGAGAGGAGAACGGGAATAGCAGATCGATCTTAGGGGTTTCCATCACGGGGGGTAAACATAGGCGAAGGGGGGCACCAGGAAGCCAGGAGGCCTCCTGGCGCGGCCTAGGGTGGGGCCGCGGTAGGGACCATCCTGGGCCCCCGGTGGTGGCTATCCTGCCATATCTTGGTTATTCCGGAAGCTCCGTGACGCAGATTTTTTATTGGATTTTTTCGGAATTTATTTGGCACTTTTAATGGCCGGAAAACCTGAAATACAAAAACAACAGAAAAACATGAACTGGAAACTGGGTGCACTGAGTTAATAGGTGTAACAGCCCAGTTTTCACAAAAATTAAAAAAATTTGTCTTCGGTGTGAATTGTTTGATTGTCTGATTTGTTTGCGGTGTTTGCATCCCCGATTTATCGATCGGCGATTATTTTTTTCCCTCTAATCTCGTATCGGACGGAGACCGACCCTTGCCACCCAGACACTCGACCTTTGCGACACCGGGTTTCACCCGATCACCATCGCGAAAACCGCACGAGACCAGCCGCAGCCAACAGAACGAAAACCCCATTTAATAATTAAACGGGATATTTTTATAGCGCGCCGGAAAGTGTTCTTAGAACGGTTTCAACGCACGGTGAACGCCGCCGGCTCGACGCGCTGATCGCGCAGTTCGAAGTTTTACCCGAATCGGAGGTACTGCGGACCCCCGGCGGTCAGAAACGTGAGCTCCGCGCGCGAGAGAGAAAAACCGAGGATGTTTTTGCAAACTGCCAGCCACCGGGGCTATATAAAGACCACCACACTCCCCCCCCCCCATTTCTAGGGTTTCCCTAGCCACAAAAATTGCAGCCACCCCCCTGATCTATCTCAGATATGCCCCAAATAGCCCACAATTTCGCAATTTTGCTTATTTTTCAGCCAAACCCTAGCCCCTGCTGATCTGGACCATCAGATCCGGAGATCTGACGGCCCAGATACGCCCTGGCCTCCACCAACCTCCAAGCCACTATGCGCCAGCACGCGGCTCCTCCTCCCGTGGATCCCGTAGCCGCCGCCCGCGGGCTCGCTGTCGCGCGCCTCCGGCCGAAGCCGGCAGCAGCCGCTGCCGCGCCCCTCCTCTCTCCTCCCGTGCTGCCTCCTCTCCTCCCTCGTCCTCTCACCCTGCCCTCTCCTTCCCGTGCACCATGGCCAGGGAGGGCGCTGTAGACCCGAGCTCGCCGCCCCTCCGGATCCGGCCGGTCCCGCGCCGACGACCTCGCCCAGGGCCGCCCCGGCTCCGCCTCCTCTCGCTGCCCGCCGGAGGCCAGCGACCGTGCTGGAGCAGCTCCAGCCCCGCCGGCGTCCTCGCTCGGGAGAGCTCGGCCTCCCCGAGCCAGCGCCCCGTCCCCAACCACCACTGCCCCGCATGGGCCGGCCAGCCAGGCCACCGCGGCCCAGCCGCCAGCCCCTCTGCTGCCCACAGCCGGCCTGGGCCAGGCCCAAGGTGAGATGCCCCTCCTTTTTTTCCTTTTTTTATTTTTTTTTCTGTTGGGCCCAGTAGATTCGGCCCATTTACTTTTTTTTCTGCTGCTAGATTTTTTTTATTTAATTGTAGATTGTATTTTGCGGTGCCCGTAACTTTTTAACCGTAGATGCGATCGCGACGCGTAAAATATGAAACTTGCTTAGTTTTGTGTGTAGTTTAATAAAATGGGCTTGTTTGCCATGTTTGACTTTGTTTACATGTTGTTTGACTGCTAATTACAACTGCCTGCCACTGTAAACTGTAATTGCAATAACTTTTTAACCGTTGCTCTGTTTAAAATGTTTCTTATATGTAACGTGGCTAGAATTGCATGTAGATTGTGTTTTTTCTGCTCTTGCTTGCTAATAAAAACAATAAAATATGTTTAGGGGCAAAACAGTACCAAAATCCATATTTATCGTGGGGTCCGTAATAGTTGCCATGTATAGGTTTTACCCCCCACTTAAAATGACTAGATTAGATAGTTTACTTTGTGCTTCACCTCTTGTAATGTTTGTGTGCTATGCCATGCTTCTGTGCTTGCCATGTTAACAACCTTTTGCTCACCTGTAGCTAAGCAACTTGAACCACCGTAAACATGCGGTATTCGTCGTGTGTGACGAGTACTCCACTTAAATTGTTAGTAACCGCTCTCGACGGTAGGTGCGATGTCTCATGTTGCTTCTTGTTGATGCTTGCTCGTGTTTGCTCCGTAGTAATAGATGCTTGCTCGTTGATTGCTTTCCAGTGTTTACCGTCTTGTGTGCTTCGCGGGTACCTCTCGGAGACGACGCGAGTTTGCGATCAACTACACCTTCGGAACCCGACTTATCAACAGGCAAGGACTATACATTACTTATGATCCATTCTATTTCAACCAGCGATTTGCATGCTAGTATAGGATAGGTTCGATGTTTGATCCTACCACATGCTTACAACCTCTTTCAAACCGATACAGCCATGTCCCCTCCCAGCAAACCTTGTACTGCTATGTTACTATTGCTCGTTGCTCAGCCCCTGCTTAGTATGCATGCTTAGGATGCTACGATGTTACCCTGTTACTCCTTGGTTTGGGATATCACATTATTATATTTTTGTTGATGATATGATTATTATAATGTTGACTATATTCGACGAAGGATGGAAGGTCTAGGTTATCCCACCCCGATGCTTTGTTCCATTCGAGTCACCTAGGATCTGAGTTCCGGGTATTGGTTTTAAGACTGAGCGTGCCTAACCGCGTGTGGGATTTTATGGGGTCCCCTTTTCTTACCTATCTAGCTTCAAACATTTCTAGTGGTGGCCTGAGATGATTTACCATTTGAAACCCCGTGTGTGTGCTTGGTGGATCCCCTCGCAATTTTTAAACAACCCGGACCAGCGGAGACATGGTTTCCCTGTTGGTCCACCTTTGACCGGCGAGGGCCCGAGGCCTCACGTGAGGCGTCTCGGTAACCCAAACCCTGTTGAGACGGAAGAGTCCGATCCAAGAGCGTGGCCAGCTTTTGGATTGGTTGTCGACTCCCCGGGGGCCACCCGGATTTGTTCGTTGTTAGTTAGAGGGACCTGTCGTTTCGGATCTCTTGGAACTAAATCATAAAATGGTTGCCTGTGATGGGTAGCAACTAAGAGAGATGGGCGTGCGTGCGGAGCCTTGTAATGGGCAGTTGGTACACCCCTGCAGGGTTAAATCTTTTCGAGAAGCCGTGTCCACGGTTATGGATGACTTGAGACCTACTCCTTGTTCATAGACAACAACAACTGAGATAATCTTAATATAACTTGATCAACATGTGTGTGCCTTTACTGCTTCTTCTTCGTCGGGATGCGAAGAGGAGGACAAGGCTGGATAGGTGTTATGTTTGCGTAGTAGGTGGATAGCAGACTTGTTGGAGGCGATCCTCATCGAATGCTTGGCTTCTTATCTTACTCTATAGATCGTTAGCCACTTCATAAATGCTAGTGCGGCAGCAACCTCACCACTTACCCCATCCTTACCGTAAACTACTAGTTGTCCTAGAATGACGAGTGATGAAGTCCTTGCTGGGTCAGATGACCACTACAGTTGGATGCTGAGTACCTCTGTACTCATGATACTACCCCCAAACTCTTTTCAGGGTTCTTGATCGACAACAGGTACGGTGATCGACGTTTCACATGGAGACTCGACGATGACTAGTTAGGCAGATCCCGGCGGAGGGCCTGGACCCGTGTGGTTATGGTAATCGATGTTTTTATCTTTTCCACTAGGCATTTGCTTGTAGTCTGTACTCAGACATGTATCTTCCGCTGTTGTATTGTATTTAAGGCAGTTGTATGCCGATTGTATGAGATGTTGTATCCTTGTATCTGTAATGTTGTGATATCATGTTGGAAATCCGGGGCGTATGACTTCGTCATATGTCGCGGTGGGACCGATATGTGCTTCGTCCCCGGATCTGGATGGAAACATCTAGATCTGGAACAGTACCGCATATCGGGCCTTACAATAGGTTAGTCCAAATATGATAAAAAGTGTATAAAAGTTCAAGCGAAACATGGCAAAGGCACACAAATCATGCATGGAGCAAGCAGAAATTATAGATACGTTTGGGACGTATCACCATCCACCACCATACCGTCCGCCACCAAATCATCCAGATCTGCGGCTCCAAAAGCAGATCGCTCCCATCTACCAATCATCCTCGCCGACTCCTGTGTTGTACTGCGAGGACGCTTGGACATGGATCTCACCACCAAACCGCGCAAAGAGAAAAGTCAGGAGGCAAAGAACGAAGAAGGAAGAAGAAGGACAAGCAGGAGAAGGCAATGGCTGGGTGAAAACCTAAACCCACCAGACTCCCTGGTATTTAACCAACAATCTTGGAACCCAGCGGACGTGGCGCGATCCCACGATAGCCGAGAAGCATGGAAAACTCAACTTGCGCATTAATCCTACCGCCCACTACGCTCGAAAAACGAGGGCCATCATCACACAATGCGAAATTTTCGGGCGGTAGGGCGTCAAGTCATTTCCATTCGCACGTCATGGCAACCCAACCTGTCAGGCGGACCAGCAACGTCACATCTCAGCAATGCGTATTAAGTACGCATCTTTGGTCAGCATCCCACTCCTCACAAGTTTTTCATATTATTCCAAAAATATTTTACTCCCATTGGGAGTACCTTTACTCGAGCTCGGGTGCTCCCTCACCTAGAAGGAAAGGATGCGCTCGAGTGGCTGCTCGCGCCAACAAAGTAATCACGACCTACAGAGTTCGGGTGATCCCTCACCCCGAAGACAGTAAAGCATTCGAGTGACTACTCGCAAAGAATTCCACAAAGTATTGAACACTACGATCTACCCGCTCACTCGACGACCTCCCGAGTGGGCGCTTTCTTATTTTCCTCGTCTGAGCTCGCAAAAGCTCCACGAGTGCCTACTAATAGCTCACTTGATTGTTTATTCCAAGTGGGTGCATCGCTAACCAGGCTCCGTGCCCCTACAAAGAAAAACAATTATACCTGGGCTACGACACACTGTACCCAGATGCCACGCAAGCTTAGCGTGTAGGTAAGACCCCACTGCACAGAACGGCCGGGCCGGGACTTGCCGCAGACCGACTTCACTCCCGATCTTTTCCATGCGCTCGCATGATAGAAAGAGTCGAGCGGACGCGCTCGGGCTATTTGCTTATACTGGCAGCAATTAATCCTATAAGACCTGCAGCGGCATGACTTTGCTAGACACCGGTCGTTCCAAGTTCATGTCGAGGGATGTGAGCTTGATTGGGCTACTGCGGTGTTTGCCACTAGCGCAATTCACCAAGGCTCGACCAGTCGACTCCTTTGGCCCTTTCAGCTTAGCATCCCTCGAAACAGGTATTGTCATGGCTCAAAACTACCAGCAACCCGCGGCTATGCTGCGCTTACGATGATAAAGTAAGTGGCGAATTCGAGTCCCTGCGCGACTCTTCGAGCCCCCCAGGCACTCGGGGGCTACTGACGAGGGGGTGACCCCACGACTCCTGCGTGTGAGGATACCTGGTGCGTATGAAGGCAGAAGGCCCGCAAGGAGCGCATATGGGCCCGCGGCTGGCCCTCCCAAGGCACCGACGTAGGAGTCCACGACTGATATGGAAGGCGCGACTTGGAGCACAAGGCAAGACTAGGGCTAGGAAACTATCTCTGTAATCTAAGACGGACTCCCCGAGACCTAACCTAGTATATAAAGGCTGGGAGGGGAGACGTCTCGACTATCCAATATCCAATCTACTCTCCTAGCCTTGCGGGAACTCGCCTTGGCCTCCCTTGTAATCGCCCCCTCACGCAATAATATCGAGCAGGAAGTGCTTCTCCTATTAGCCGACGAGTATCGTCCAACCTGTTCCTTCTCTATGACTAACCCAGGGTCCCTGACCATGGGATTTGCCGAGGCTGATCCTCGTCATCCGCCACACTGATTTTTAATATAATTTTTGTGGAATTTTCCAAGCACTCTTATAATTGGTATTCTTCCTGCCATGCACGGACAACAATAGACAGAAACTGGCACTGGGTCATTGAGTTAGTAGGTTAGTCCAAATATGTTGAAAAAGGTATGAAAGTGTAGCACAACATGTAGCAAAGTCATAACAAGCATGGAACAAGCAGAAATTATAGATACGTTTGGGACGTATCAGTTGGTGCTTATATGTTTACTAGTTGGCCTAGGGTTTACATGGTGGCCTCATATGATCTTTGTTCCTGGTGGTGTGAGCTTAATTAGTCCTTGTGCCTTGATGTTGCTCATTTTCTTGCTAGGATTACACCTAGGTGCTCCTGTTATGCACCTGGTGATCTGGTGGTATAGAACGGATACTATGTTGTTCCTCCCCTTTGTATGAACTTGACAAGAACGGATACTGCACTTGCTTGGTTCTACTCCTCGTTTCACCCAATTTGCTAAGAACAGGTACTTCATTGGTTCTTTTTGCCTTTTATAACCTGGTATGAACATATACTAGATTTGGTTTTGGTCTGAGCCAATGATGCTGGTCTGAGGCACTATTTTTGGGGAATAATTGAACTAGACTGTGGCTTATAGATTGATCCTGTGATGCAATGCAACCTAGCACTTCTAGGTCCTAACTAAGGACAATACCCCTCTCAAACCAACCTTTGGTTGAAGAGTAGCTTGTTCTTGGGGTTTCTGGTAACCTGCTTCTTGAGGTTTAGCCTGCTCCTCCTTGGTGCTTCACAATACTCTCACTTGTAATTTTTTGGTCCAACTCCTGTTTGATGTTGTTGCATCAAGTGGCAAACAATCTCCTCTTTGGCATGTAGCTGTGTACTTATAGACTTGGGGTGTCCTTGGCCGGCTGGTGCATGTGTGTGACACAACTGTCTATGTTACCTGTGTGCTTGTCAAGCTGAGAAGCTCTAGTAACTGAGGGATTCACAACAGTTGTTGTGTGTTGTCCTTGTGTGGATAGGTATGTGCAGATCTTTTCCCTACATATGAGTTGATGTCTATCTTGTGGTTGGCTCTCATTTACTTAGAATTTCCACTAAGCCATTGTCATTCGGCCATTGACTATAAATGATGAGTTAGTTGGATTTAATCTGAAAACTAACCATTTTGATTAAGAGAGGCTAAGTATGGGGTTATTACTAACTTGATTTGGATTCTTCCTTTGCTATTGATGATCTTTGTTGCTTGTTGTACATTGTTCCATTGCCTTGTACTGTCCTGTGATCACCTTCATTTGATTCCTTTGGATTTGGACTAAAATTGTCCAATTCTTTAAGTACTTATATTAAATGCATTTCCTAAAGGGGAATGCTATGTTTTAATCCCCAAAAACCATTTCCTTTGTTTTTGTTTTTATGCAGGTTGAAGATCAAAATGAAGATCAAGGATTCTAGCTAGGTTCTAGTTTAGGATTACCTTTGTAATTTCCTTTCTTTTGTAATAAGAGTTGTATTTCAATTCAATTTCTAAGAGTAGTTATTTATTTCATTTTGTCAAATTCAATTGTAATGATTTGATCAATATTTATAAAGTGTTTCTTTTATTCATAATTGTCCCTTTTACTTAATATTTTCATACTTTATTATTTATGATTATTCATTTATATTATTGTTTATTCAATTCTAAATTGTGTTCAGAAATGTTGCAAAAAGGGCAAAGTTCATGTCAAATTTCATCTTTGAGTCCCTTTTTAACTTGTTATGATTTAAAAAAGTTGGTAATCTCTCAGGTTTAGGTTAGGGTTGATGCATTGATCAATCGCGGATTTTTTCCCGTCTCTCGCTAAACTACGGGTCACTATAGTGCTCAAGTTGAATACCTAAGAAAATTTTGATTTTACCCAAATCCTTCATCTTAAATTCCATCTTTAGGTGATTGCATGCTTCATCAATCTCTTGTGTGTTGCCAATGATGTTGAGATCATCAACATACACAGAAATGATGTAGAATCATGTAGAGGATTTCTTGATGAAAACACATGGGCAATCATCGTTGTTGGAGTAACCTTTCTGAAGCAGGAACTCACTTAGTCGGTTGTACCACATTTGTCCCGGCTGTTTCAAGCCATAAAGAGACTTGTTCAGTTTAACACAATACATGTTGCTTTTCGCACTTGCATTTGGGACAAAGATTTCGTCAGGAACCTTCATGTAAATGTTCAAATCTAGTGACCCCTAAAGATATGCATAGATAGAAGATTTTGTACTGCTAAAGATATAAGATATCAGAAAGTGATATCACTCATAACTGGAGAATATGTTTCATTGAAATGAATGCCAGGTCTCTGCGTGAAACCTTGTGCTACGAGTCTTGCTTTGTATCTCACCACATCATTGTTCTCATTCCATTTCCGGATGAACACCCATTTGAATCCCACAGAGAAACGTTGGGAGGTGTAGGTATTGCTTCTATGAATACCTTTCTTTTGTTAATCGAGGCTAATTCTGCTTGTATTGCATCCTTCCATTGAGTCCATTTGGAGCGTTTTTCACACTCGACGATCGACATTGGATCATGATCATTGAGAAGGGTGTTTGCGATTGTAGAAGAAAAATAAGTGACGACAATCATAGACTTACGATTGAATGATTCTCTAGAATCGATATAGTTGGTGGATATCTCATGCACCCTTGATGACTCTTCGTGATTTCCCAATACATGTGAGTCTGGGTGCCCCGATGTCCCAGCCACTATGTGCACGCTGGAGCTGGGTTGTGGAGGTTGCCCATCCACTAGGTGTATACTACCCAGCAGGTGTTTGTCAACGTTGAGTTGACTTGCATTTACTGACTACGAGGTTTTTCTCCTCGATTTCATGTGCTGCTTGCTAGAAGCATGATCCAAGTAAGAGGACGTACTACTCCCCCTCTTTTTAGGAACATGGAGTTGCATGGTTTTTATTGGTACCTCCACAAGTTCGGGCGCATTTCTTGCCGGATTTAAGGATTTGGTAACACCGTTTAGATCAGTAAATGAATCTGGCATATTATTTGCAAGATGTTGCAAATTAATGATTTTCTGAACTTGGAGTTCAATCTCTTGAGTACGTGGATCAAAGGATGAAATGTCTTGAGCATTCCAATCAATTTCTGGGCATTCTTTCTAGTACTTGAAATCTCCCCATAATGCCAGAAAATGTTCCTAATTAAATATGCAATCAGCGTGACGGGTTGTGAATAGATCCCCAGTAAGGGCTTTCAGGTACTTGATAATCGACGTCGATTTGTACCCACATATGTTCCTAGTTTCTTATGTGGGCCCATAAATGTCTGTTGTGGTGGTGAGATTGGGATATATATATAGGGTGGGTCTATTCTAACAACACCCCTTAAGACCTTATTCTAACATCAAATTTCTTATTCTAACAACACTTACGGTCCGCACCAACAAACCGAACCACCGCCAAAAAAAATCTCACCCGACCCAGGCTAAAAGAAGGCCACACCCCCACCAACCCCCCACCACTTCCCCACCAACCCCACGTCTTCTCCCCACGCCAGCATCGCCCCGAGCACGCCTCCCCCTCCCCACGGCCGGCGCGCCCCACCCCCTCTGCCCGCACGACCGGCGCGCCCCACCCCCTCACCGGCGTCGCCTCCCTCCCAGACCCGCCGCGCCCCCTTGTTCCTCTCTCCCCGGATCCAGGCCGCTGTGCCGCCAAGAAGCCGCAACCCCCCCCACCGCGGCGACGAGCACCCAAGGTGCCCCGCCCCCTCCCCCCCACCGACGAGCACCCAAGGTCCCCCTCCTCCTGGATCTCGCGGCGCAGGTGACGAGCACCCAAGGTCCTGCGCCCCCCCCCCTGACGAGCACCCAAGGTCCCCTTCCTCCTAGATCTCGCGGCACAGGCTGGATTCCGTAGCCAGCGCGCCTCCCGGCGGCCAATCGAGGACGGCAACCGCCCTCAACGCGGTTCCTCGACGGGAACGGCCCCCAACGCTGCTCCCGGCGGCGATTTGGTTCCAACGCGAAGCTCTTTTCTCACAGGAAGGCCAGGCCATCGAGCAGGGTTCGGACGCAAAAGGAATATTTGATTTGCAGTGCGCTCACTGAACAAAAAAGAAGAGAACAAATAATTATGTTGCAGTTCTCTTTATTGCGCTATGCATTTTTTCTGAAAATTATATGGTTCATTTTCTGAGAGTGATGATGTTCATTCATGCCTGACATGGGATATGTTTGATGTAGTGCTATTTTCTGTCTGAAGCAGTTCATTTTTTTTTATTTTTTGGTTGACAAATTTCAGTGCATTATGATTTGCAAAATTTCACTGTTACGCTCATCTGGCGGTTCACTTTGACATGGAACGTGGTTCTTTTGTCCTCATTTGTGTGAAAAAAATGATGAAGTTCACCTGTCTAGTGAATTTCACGGGATGATGTTTCATTAGAAAAAAGGTTAAAAAAATAAAACAAATCATGCAGTTCAATTAGTTTGTGCCTGCGTTTCACGTTCGTCGAAGCGGATTGCAAAACGTTTGTGATAAATGCAAAAAAAAACGTTTGCAGTTCTTTATGTTCGATATTGCAATGTAGTTACCCGACGGATGCGGTTCCTTTGGCTCAATTCGGACTCGAGAAAAACGCGTATGTCTCTGTTTATCGACAATGCAGTGCGCTTGCCTGTCGGATGCAATCGGGTGCCCCGCGGATGCAGTTCACTCGCCGATTTTTGTTGTTCCGCGAAAAACACGTGCGTTCTGTCTGGCGATAATGCAGTGCGCTTGCCCGGCCAAATGTAGTTCACCTCGTCGATTCCGTGTCCGCGAAGAACGGAGTTCCGCGGTTTACTAAAATCGACAAAACTTTTAAACCGTAAGGAATTAGAGGATGTATTTTACATATAAATGGAGCGCCTCGACGATAGCTATCCAATGGTGTATCAAATTCATCAATCGGACGAACGAATCAAACGAATTTACGCAAAAACTCCCGCTGTCCAAAAGAGGGCAGCGCCACCATTTCCTAAATTGCTTCAAAATCGTGTGGAATATGGAAAAGTGTTCTACATATGGATTAATCTACTACTCCAGACGAATCCAACGGTGTATCATACGCATCGATCGGACAAGCGGTTAAAAAGTTCTACTCTCTACAAGATCCGAAAACGAAAAACAGAGTTGCTGCGTTTTTTTGCGGCTAGATTTCTCTCAAATCCGTAGCGAATTAGACAAAGTGTTCTGCATATGTATGGAGAGACTGATCGATATCTTTCCAACGGTATATCATTTGCATCATTCCGTTGAACGGTTTAAGAGAAATCGTGAAAATACTCCCGCTGCGAAAGTGGGCCGCCGCACCGTTTTCGAAACTGCTCTTAATCCGTGACGAATCGGGGGAAGTGTTCAACATACGGAAGATGATCCTTTTCCACACGAATCCAACGGTATATTATACGCTTAATTCCGACAAACGGTTAAAAAGTTATCGCGAAAACGGTGCATGCGGTCCTGTTTTACCCGAGCTGCAGTGCTCCGAATTCAGCAATGCGGTTCTCTTTTGCGATACGATGCAGTTCCGAATGTTGTCAGAATAGTTATTCTGACATTGATGTCAGAATAGACCGTCTGTATATATATATAGCACATCCGACCTTACGTGGATGGGAAATGCTTGGAGGATTTCCACGTACCATTTGCAGAGGGGAAGTACTGTGATATGTAGTTGGCCTCAATTGTATCAAGTCAGCAGCGTGTAAAATAATGTGACCCCAACAAGAGATTGGCAAGTTGAATTTCATTAACAAAGGTCTTGCAATGAGTTTGATCCTCTTAATCAATGATTCCGCCAAACCATTTTTGTGTATGAACATATGGAACAGAGTGTTGAATATCAATCCCCAAAGCCATGCAATAATCATTGAAAGCTCGTGAGTAGGGATGGAAATTTTGCCCATGGGTATGGGTATCCGTGGGTGCCCTACCCAAAACAATGGGTATGTGCAAGACATTGCGATATTGTGCACCCAAGGGTAATGGGTATCCATACCCGTAAAATAAATGGGTAGGGCATGGATATGAAATTGCGCCCATGGTGGCTAATTTTTTCTGGGTATCCATTGTGTAGCACATCACGATCATATTGCCAAGGCCGACCCAAGAGTAAATGGCAAACAGTCATTGGGACCACATCACATTCCAAGATGTCTTCATAAGCGCCAATCTTGAAGGATACTTCCACCGTGCGATCAACTTTGATAGAGCCGAAGTCACTTAGTCATTACACTTTTGATGTGCGTGGGTGCTTCTTCTTGATTAGGTGTAGCTTGGTACAAAGATCTTCACTTGCCAAGTTGTGGCAACTACCACCATCAATGATGACCTTGATTTATCTTCCTTGTATGTCCGCCTTGGTGTGAAAGATATGACATCGTTGGTTCTCCTCATGCTCTTGTTGGAGGGTCAATACTTTGGAGATCACAAGTGATGGACTACATAATTATCACAATAGACTTGGGTATCTTCATCATCATTGATTTGCATATGTCGAGCCACATTTTCCAAGGCTTCCATTTCTCCTTCACTCATGGAGTCATATTCTCCATCTTCATTGATGATCATGGTTCTTCTTGTAGGACACTCATACGTCTTGTGGCCTCGCCCCTTGCATGTGAAACATTGGATTGTACTCGTCTTTTTATTCGGGTCGTGTGGAGGCAAAGAGTTGGATGTGTCACGTGGCTTGGAGTTTGTTGGAGTACAGGAGGGCGGCTTGATGAAGTCGATGGTGGCCTTGAGCTTAATGTTCCGCCACTAGTGGGTGGTGCTCGAGTGTATGATGTTGCACTTGTAGACGCTTGAGGAAGGGTGCTTGCACTTCTTGTGTTATATGCGACGTACTTGGAGTACTTGGCATCTTCTTAATTTGCCTTTCCGCCTTTGTGGCTTGATGGACAATTTCTTGAACATTGTTGTAAGGTTGCAGTTGGAATTTTTCTTCACTTGGTAATTGAGCCCATTGAGGAAGTGGGCCATTGCTTGTTCCTCCGATTTCTTCACATTGGCTCGAATCATGGCCAATTCCATCTCTTTATAATATGCCTCCACCGTCTTGGTGCCTTGCTTGAGAACTTGGAGCTTTTTGAATGTAACACCCTCAGTTTCTGTAACAGTAATCATCATCACTGTTGACCATCACTGTTGGTTAATCACTGTTATCCCCTGTCCTTAATCAAACTTGGCTTCTGCTCTTTTCAAACCATGCTGGTTGATAATCAAAACCCAAATCCCAATGCATCTTGCTCATCAAGAAACCAAACCCTTGTTGAAACTGCTTTGAATAAAAATTAAAACAAATGTGTTCAAATAAAGTTGTTCCATAAATCCTGAAACCATTTTTGTAAATTGCCTAAAATCATTACAATCATGTTGGACTAACTTTGGTAAATTTTGGAGTTATGAAAAATCTCAAACAATTATAACAGTAGCTTGTAAGGTCCTTTTTAGTCATAAAATATTTAAAAGAAATAACCATTGAGTTTTAAAATGCACCAAACCTTTTGTGTCACCTACATGTGACATACACCTAATTTAGAAACCACTGGCACCTTTTATAAAAATGTTTTAGCATTTGAATTAATTGTTTCTAGCAAGTAACAGTAAATGAAAAAGGCAAATAAAGGAAAATGTTAATTCCTCGCCTGGGGCGAGGCCCACACCCGGCCCATCTCCCTTGTCTTCTTCCCCAACCACTCCCCCACTTGCTCCCGTACGGCGCCGAGCTCGCCGCGACGCTGGCAAGCTGGCCCCGCCTCCACCTGCTCCCTCCCGGCGCCGACGCGATAAGGCCACCCCGGTCGACCCCCTGGACATCCTCCCCCTCCTTTTCCCCTCCTCCTCTTCTCGCAGTCATCGGGGAAAATCCCGTTGAGCCGCCATGGCCGCCGTGGTGAGCAACCGTGGCCATTGACTCCCCCATGCGACAACAACGTGTCTGGCGTGTGTGCAGTGGTCTACTTCATCTGCGTGCGCGGGGAATTACGGCAGGATCGACTACAACGAGCGCGGCGTCTTGTTCTCCTTCTTCGGCTCCGGCGAGATCTCCGACCGATTCCTGCCACCCCGATTCGTCCCCGAGCCCACTGCCACCGTCTGCGTGATCAGGGTGAGCAATATCACCGTCCCCAACTCCCCGTTGACGCCCGTTTAGCCCCGGGCCGAAAGCCCCAAATGGTCGGGTTCTGCCCGCCGCCATGGACGTCCTAGCCGAGCTCACAGTGCACCCTAGCCCGCGCCAAGTGCAGTACCATGCTTCTGGTAGACCGTTGTTTCGATTTGGCGCCATCACCCGTTCGATTTCATCACCGGTTGTGTTCTGCCATTGGTGCCCGAGCTCGATTCCGCCATTTTCGTCGTAGCCATCACCCCCGTGCGTCCCAGCTCGAGCCGACGACACAGATCGACGCGGCGAGGAGCTCTCCGTCGACTGCAACCAGTGGCACCCCAAATGGCGCTCTGTATCGCGCGGGCGGTGACCTCGTCGGAGTACCTCGCCGCCGGCGTGCTCTGGTGTGGATGACAAGTAGGGCATGCGCGTCAGTTAGGTCATTAGCAACTGATCACTCACTGACCAGTGGGCCATACCCCCTGCTAATCCCCCTGTTAAAATTAACACTGGAATTATAACTGTTAGGCACTGACATGTGGCCCCCACTGTAAGTTAATTGATTAAATAAATTAATATAAATTAGCAGTGTATGACATGTGGGCCCAGCTCACTTAATCCCCGGTTAGACTAAATAAATTGAAATAGAAATTTCTAATAGTCTATGACATGTGGGTCCACTGGATTATTTAGATTTAGTTAAAACATTTTTATTAAACAGAGGCTGACATGTGGGACCCACTGGTCAGTAGGTCCCACTTGTCAGTGTTGACTGGTCAACCAGTACTGTTCTGGATAATGTCTATTTAATATTAAAAGAAATTCAGAAAATCATTTAAATGATTTAAAACTTTGGAATTCAATAACTTTTAAACCGTAACTCAGATTCAAAAACTTTATACATGAAAATTGATCAGAAAAATATAAAGAATACGAATATGCTATCCGTATGTCTATCACACCCCTCTAACACAACGAACATCGAACTGTCCCCCTCCGGACCGGCGGTCCGATAAATTGTCCGGTACTGTTAGAGTGCCCGGATGAATTTATTTCGAACACGAAAGTTGTTCGGAATAGATCAATTAACCCGAATACACCACCCACACATGTGTCGGATGCCCAAGACACCTCCGGCATGATATCTTCCCCCCTCCATCCGGACACCTTGTCCGGTAATCATCCGGAGCCGGTAGTTCATCCCCAGATGAATTTCCGTTCCGAGCAACGTGCATTGCACTGCGTTAGAACACCATTAACATTTCATATGTCATGTCATGCAATTGTTTGTATATTATTGTTGTGTATTTACTATCTCTTCCCCCCTTAATCTCCGGTAGACCCCGCTGCCGCCGTCGACTACACCGCTGCTGAGTACGACTACGTCGTCGACGACCGTACCCCTACCGTCGAGCTTCCAGGCAAGCAGAGCCATTCTTTTCCCCAGATATCGCCTATCTTTCCGTACATTTCTTGCACTAGGCATTGTTACTGCTGCTGCTACGTTATAATCCTATTCAATTGCGTAGCCTGTTTTTGTCGCCCCTTGATATACCTCTTTTATCCTATGCTGCCTATTATTATTATTATTATTATTATTATTATTATTATGCATTATTCAGCAGTGAGCCCTGCGCATTGTTAGCTAGGATTAGATAGAGGGCCGTGATCACTCCGGGGAGTGAACGCGGATACAGTTATTATAACTGCACAGGTACGGTACAATGCAGACACCGCCTAAGGCCCCCTAGCTCGGCTCTGCCGAGCCACCATCAAGTGTGAGCTATCAAGGAATAATCCTTGTACTCCACTTGTTGCTGACTCTGTATAGCCGCTCTAGGTACCTGAGCAACGGTTGTCCTTCAGGTAAGAAGTCGGGCGACCCAACGTTGCCCGCGAGAGGTATTGCGACGGGACGACAGGGAGGGTACGACCAGTGTACCGGTGTGCTTGGCCCCTGATCGTTGGACGCGAGAGTTACCAAACCACAAAAGTCGAGCTCCTTCAGGGGCACACGCGAGACAAGGTAAGGAGACGGTTCACCTTGTTGGTAACCGCAGTGACTTGGTGGGACGACAGGGCAGGCACCGATGTACTGGTGGTCCTGGCTGCTGTCGTTGTCCGCGGGTCGGTTAAGTCGAGGCAACGATAACGGTTGTCACGCAGGTTAATTAAAATACTAAATGGTTCAGTGAATGTCTTGAGTTGGCTATATGCCATGAACGCACTACCTACCCGTGGGAATTGCGAGTTTATGGGCTCCTCTGCTTCGTAGTGTCGTCCAAGGACTCTTCAGACGTCAGCAGTACCGCGGGCTGATTGCCGGGAAGTGCGCTGTCTTCTTTGCTCGAGCTGTGTTGTTTTTGTTACGGCTTCCCGGCCACCCACGCACCGTGCAGGAGTACGTCAGGGTTGGGGTCCAAGGCCCTGAGTACTTAGGATGTAGACCGGCGGATGGCCTCTCTGTTGAGTTTGAAAGATGGGCTATGAAGTGTCGGATAGCCTCGGTGGAGCGTTCCCTAACAAGGTTCCCGCCACCCTGGAGATCCGTGCGTGTAGCGTAACACAAGTGCACCCCTGCAGGGAAGATTAATCTATTCGAATAGCCGTGTCCACGGTAACAGGACGCTTTATGCTGAAGCTGGATCTTACCACTACAAACTATTATTATTAAACTGTATGGTTCCGAGTTTTCTTCCTCGCGGGGATGTCGAGGAGGTGAACTCGGAGGCATTGTTAATTATTACAACTTATTATTATACAATGTTGCAGCAACTTCTGTTGCATTGTTACTTTATGCTTTATATAAACTGTTGGCTGATTCTTACCTCATGCTGCAAGACATCGTCGGAAGATGCTAGTCTTCGTTAGGCCTAGCTTCTTACCCTTGCTCTGGATTTCTGTCTTTCAGTCCACTATATACAGCCTCTTCTTTCCGTGGATACAATGCATAATGCTTAGTAGCGGACGTAAGACTCGCGGGTATACTAGATACTCACCTGCTTTATTTCCTTTACTGTTTTGCCTGATCGGCCGCTGCAGCCGACGTTGGAGCCCAGGAGCAGGAGTACCCCGGAGGCGACTACTACGACGTCGAGTTCCCCATTGACCAGGAGTAGTTCGGTGGATCCCAGGCATGAGGCCTCGCCTTTTCAATCTGTATCTCTGATGTGATTTGTGCTAGCCTTCTTAAGGCAAAACTTGACTAACTATGTCTGTACTCAGATATTATGGCTTGTATGACTTATGTATTCGGGTCCGCGTGACCCCCTCTATTGTAACATATTTGTTTATCCTTTTGTGTTCAGTGTTGTCCTGTGATATTATCCCCGTGGCACCCTAATCTCAGCCGTGTATCCTGCGTGTATGATTACTGTACACGGATTGATTTTAGGGGCGTCACATTGAAGGTGCCTCGAGTATATTGTTGTGGCACAAATTGTGTGTGCATGACTTGCTTCATTTCTTCCCAATTGCTCACTTGAGGTATGCCTTGCTCTAGGCGGAGGACCAATTGAGTGAATAATCTTCAAATTCAAGAGACGCCATGGCCACCTTCTTGGACTCGTGAAAGTTGTGCATTCAGTATATTTTATCCACCTTGACTGCCTATGAGAGGTAGTCCTCGGGGTCGGGCCATCCGAGAACTTGAGCATGGTGAACTTTAGTTCCCCAAAGCGCACTTCATTATTTTGTTGTTGACGAATATGATAGTGATCTAGTCTTGGAGAGGGTGGTATAGCTCTCCGATCTCCATGATGGATATAATCACCATAGTTGTTTTCACGATGTGCCATGTAAGGATCATAGTTACGCCCATGTGTCATGTGAAGGGCCGCCATATGAGCTTCTTCATCTTACCTTGGAGGAGGTGGTCTAGCTAGCCCTAGGTCTAGATATTCGGTCGTCAATATGCTCGTAGTGTTGAGAGCGGTCTTCATGGTGTACCCGGTGAACTAGGCGAGGTGCAAAGTCACGTCCTTAGCGATATGATCGATCTGCCAACATGGACAACGAAAACCATGCACTCACATGACATGGGCATGGGGGACGAAGTGTTCGCTAAGATTGATGATGAACATGCTCTGCACGACATTCACACGCTGACATCGTCGATCGCGGGCAAGGACAACATTCTCTCGAGGGAAAAGTTGACTGTCACGTGCTCGAGCACGATCAATAGCCTTCGGAAACGGCGATGACGACTATCGAAGGCATTCGATCATACGTCATCATTTTTAAAATATTGTTTTATCCCATCGCAATATTTCATGATGATTAGCTAGTGCATCAATAATTATTTTTTGCAGATAGCTAGTGCATCAATAATTAAATAGTGAGATCATGCGAATCTCAAACAACAATCTCATAACCTGGATTATGCATGTTATTTGGATAAAACAGGCACAACAACAATTATCATATCCCTATTTAAATTTGAAACCGGCCCAAATCCTAGCAAAGCAGGGAGGCAGAAACACAGGGTCCACCTGTCACTGAGCCATGGGAATGGGGAGCCACACAGAGAGCTCCGCGTCATCTCCTCCGGATGGGTAAAATCCCCGTATTGCCCCTCCACCCTCCTTAATCTCCATTGGAGTCCGACGAGGAGAAAACAGAGGGAGAAAAAAGAGGAGAGAGGGAGAGAGAGAAAATACGAGGAAAAATCTCACCTCCTCTTCCTCCGTTCCCCTGCTCGATCCCCCACGAGAAATTCGCCGCCAAATCTTTTGATCTGTTGGATCCAATCCGCCGATCTGTCGATCGGTTCGCGCGGGCCCTCCCTCCCCCCGGTGTTTCGATCTGGTTGGAGTCGGAGGAGATGAATGGCGCCGGCGGGAGCCAGCAGCAACAGCAGCAGCAGCAGAGGCTCCGGCAGCAGCAGCAGCAACAACAGCAGGCCCTCCTCATGCAGCAGGCGCTGCAGCAGCAGCAGTATCAGTCCGGTGTCCTTGCCGCCGCCGCCGCGGCGGCCATGACTCAGGTCGCCCTCTATTTCCTCGGGTCCTGATCTATTCGGTTACTCGGACATTCGGGTGCAGCAATGCATGCCGATCTGTTTGTGAGCGCGGAAGATTGTTGTTTGCTTCGCGCATTCCCCCCTTTTTTTTCTATGAAGTTGTTGGGGTAGGTGTATGTTGTTCCTTAGCGAGTTTTGGCTTGATAGCTGAAGTTTCTTCCGTGGATTGGAGCAACTGCTATTGTCGTCTGAGTTGCATTTGCATGGCGGCACATGTCTTGTTGTGCTCCAGCTGGTTGGAACATTGCTCCATTGTTGTTGGGATTCGAAGCAAGTTGACTGGGTAGATGCGATATAATTGGATAATACAAGTTTTCAAGGGTTTCCGTTACATTTACTTGTTTTTGTTTTCGGATGCTCATTGCCTCCTTATCTGTTCAATATATGCTTCGCTTCTGTTATTTGTATGTACATGTGATAGCTTTATTGCATGTCGGTCTTGGTGTCAACCTGGAAGATTGTTCTTTGCTTTGAGTTTAGATTTTTGCACACAATGAATAACATGTCTAAATTGCTTTATGTATATCTGTACTCCTTAGAGCAAGGGCAGGTGCTGTCACCATCTATGTAAAGCTTGTCAATTCCATTGGCCTATTCATGATACATTGATGTTGCCCATGAGTTGTTAAATCGATGCGAAATAATATGCACAGCAGTAGGTCTGGCAGAGAACGGAAACATAGGGTGGGAGAGAGAGACGCTTTGGATGTAACACAACATTTGTGTCGTAATTATAATGGCATGAAACATGACTTTGGAGAACTGGATTTTCGTTCCTACTCCGTATTACATTGAGTTAAATGTTATCATCATATATATGCTATTTATTTTTCTTTGCTGCTCAACTTGTTTTGGCATCAGCATGTATCTTCTTTTTATTTTTTATTTTTACATTTTGCAGATGGAGCCTGTTTCAAATGGCAATCTCCCACCTGGGTTTGATCCATCCACATGTCGCAGTGTGTGAGTGTTTTCAGTGTTCTTTTCTGTTTTTACCTCCCATGTGATTTTTTTAGCTTAGCTCTTTTCCCCTTTTAGTCATGCAATCGTGGTTTAATTTTCAAATCAATGTGAATTCCACAATGTGAATTTAAAAATGACTGAGGAATTCCAGAACATAGCAACAGATGGTAAAATTTAGCTCATGCATAGTATATTATGGTGTCTGTTGCTAATTTTGTATTATGTAGTTATTATTACATCAACTAAATATGGTTGTTTGATGCATATCTTGATATTAATCTGAATGTTTTCTGGACTCTGATTTGATTGGTTATGTTGTGCCAACTAGGTATGTAGGAAATGTACACCCTAATGTCACCGAGAGCCTTCTGATTGAAGTTTTCCAGGGCTCTGGTCCTGTGGAAAGATGCAAGCTCATCCGGAAAGAGAAGGTGCATTTCTACACCCTCGTGTGCAAGAATACCAGCAATGTTACATGCAAAAATATCGATTTAAATGGATTTCTCCTTTCAATCACCTGGATGGCTCACGTCCATGCACCTCTTTTGCTGAGCCATATATTTGATAATAATTAGAGAACACCGATGTCCAGTGTTTTAGCCCATTGCTGTCCTGTATCCTACTTGCCGTGAACACTCTTCTTGAAATTTTTCCTTGTAGTGCGCCTAGAAAAGTTTGCCTAGGCTTGTAATTATAATTACTTTTCTATCAATGCATCAAGACACTATACCTTTGTGTTTTCTCAAAAATATACTGGTATGCTTAGTATGCTACTGAACATGTTGCTAAATTGGCAAAAGCCTACTATCACCAGTCAATTTTCATCTGTTTGACAAGGATTATCTCTTGTCCTCTGAAGTCTTCCTTTGGGTTTGTTGACTACTATGACCGGAGGTCAGCGGCTCTTGCAATAATGACCCTTCATGGGCGTCACATGTAAGTTCTGTTGTTTTAACTAATTTCAGCAACGCCGATTTCATATTCCTGAATCATCTTTTAATGCTGCTTATTTTGAAACATTTCACCCAGATACGGTCAAGCAATCAAGGTGAACTGGGCTTATGCAAGTACGCAGAGGGAGGACACATCTGGTGAGATTTTTTTTGTAAAACCTTATTGTGTCTTGTCTTCATTTTCTAATTTAACCCTTGTATGGTTAATCGTGCCCATTGAATTATTCCAGGGCACTTCCATATTTTTGTTGGAGATTTAAGTTCTGAAGTGAACGATGCAACTCTTTATGCCTGTTTCTCAACATATCCTTCTTGTTCGTAAGTTTTTAGTTCCTTGTAACATGTTAACATGTGTCTTCAGTTTGCACGTATAGCCCATGCTTTTCAATTTTGACTTTCTATTCAAGAGATGGATGTTTGCTGTATTTGTATCAAGTATATGTTGTTATTATGCTATATAAGAATCTAGCCTGGCACATTTTGTAAATTTATTTCCCCTTTGTTTCTACTACTGTTTTGCTATATCTTTACAGTTTTTTGTGTCTGCCATTTATGATCAGTGATGCTCGAGTCATGTGGGATAATAAAACTGGGCGCTCCAGAGGTTATGGCTTTGTCTCCTTCCGTAATCAGCAGGCATGAACAACTCAGACCATCTTCTTTTGCTTTTTGCAGCAGTTTTACTGCTTTTATTGCATGAGTTTGATGCCCACTTTAATTTATTCTGGTGTTTGAGTTATTTGATACTGATATATTTTGCAATGCCAAAGTTGTTTAGAGCCATTGGCACTGTGTCCTGTTGCTGTGCTTTAACTCAGTGGATTGCACTTGTCTTCTGTTACCTAGTATTAAATTTAACTACATTTCTTGTTTAGTTCTCATGTTTAGCAAACGATTTTGTTATGTTACATTTGTTTTCCTATTAATAAAATTATTTTCTGTGGTATTGAAATTTATCTGGTTCCTTGCATCGCGGAGTCATAATTTGAACTGTAGTGTCAATTTTGCATTTAGTTTAACATGAACGTGAAGTTTGATGAGTAAACGAAGCTTCCTTTAGTAACTAATATACTAACTACTAGACTAACTAAAGTGTAAATATTTTTTTTGAGAAATGGAGACTGATATTTTGATCAATCCTACACCGCCAACTACAAGTTAAGTCCTAGTGTTTTGTCTCTATTGCCAGTTTTTCACTTAATACTTTGTTGTTTCTTCGTGCAGGAAGCTGAAACTGCTATAACTGAAATGACTGGTATGCCAGTGCTGGAGCTTATGACTTATTACAATTTTCTTTCTATTTTCTGCTGATATTCTTAAACTGGAACTTTCTGAGTCATGCAAACAATTGTATTGTGACAGGTAAATGGCTTGGCAGCAGGCAAATAAGGTGCAACTGGGCAACAAAGACCAACGCAGAAGAGAAACAAGAAACGGACAATCATAATGCAGTTGTGCTAACAAATGGTAGTTCCAGTAATGCAGGTTAGGTTTTCTATAATAATGACAATAGTGTTTTTACTTTCATAACGATTTTTGTCCATATCTTATCAAGCTAAATGAATGTCATGGCAGGAACTTTGTGGCCATGTAATAATGATTTGAGTCAATAAGATGGGTGCTGATTTTTCCTTCGTCCATCTTTCTTCTGCAGCTATGGAGGCAAACCAGGATACAGGAAGTAAAGAAAATCCAGAGAACAATCCTGATTTCACAACTGTGTACGTTGGCAACCTTGGGCATGAGGTAAAACCTAGTTTTTGCTAGTGCAGTTTCCTTCCAATGTCAATTATGAAGTTGTTTCTGTGTTATTTTCTTGTCACCTGAAAAATTTAGGATAAGATGACTTCAACTTCTCCTTTTGCTTAACGGTTCAGGTTAATCGGGATGAGCTTCACCGCCATTTCTACAACTTAGGGGTTGGGGCTATTGAGGAAGTTCGTGTGCAACAAGAAAAAGGGTTTGGATTTATAAGATACAGTACCCATGGTGAAGCAGCATTAGCCATTCAGATGGCCAATGGATTGGTTGTTCGCGGCAAGCCAATCAAGGTAACTACCAGAGCAAATTATTTATTTTGCTTTTCTCCTCTTTATTCTTGATACAATTGTTCATGCAATCTCATTACTTGTTGGTGTTATCTTGTAGTGCTCATGGGGCAATAAACCAACCCCACCTGGGACATCTTCTAAGCCGCTGCCTCCCCCGGTTGCTTCTTATCAACCCATAGCGATGGCTGGTGTGCCACAAGGCTTCACAGCAGCTGAGCTTCTGGCTTATCAGAGGCAACTTGCCTTGAGCCAGGCTGCGGCCGGACAGATTGCTGGCCAGCATGGTCTCGCCGGTCAGGTATCTGCGGGGCTACTTGCTGCTGGTTCCCAGGCCCTGTATGACGGCTACCCGAATCAGACGTCGGCGCAGCAGCTCATGTACTACAACTAGTATATAGGGTTAAAGGAGGAAGGCATTTGTAGCGTTCAGCTTGTTTGATGCAAGCCTGACCTTCCTCCCCGGTTCGTATTTTTCTGTTTCATGTACTATTTGCGTGAGAGCTTTTCTTCTGCTTGTCGCGGGATTGTGTTCTTATTTTCTTCTCCATTACTGTACTATTGACCAATTTTCTTGTCCAATTTCGTTGGGTAGTTATCCATAACAGACGTATTTTAATGTGAATCTGCGATTGATTAATGTAATGCTCTCCTGTTGCCCCCCGACTGTCTTGGGGTGTGGGGACTCGCTGGTTTATTATGGTCTGTTCTTTGGCTGGATGCTCAATTCAGATGTTAATCTACATAATCTTGATTTGCTATCCCAGGTGCCTATGCCATGAGCACAATGAAGGATGAGAACATGCCTGGGTAACAATATGTCCCCTGTTCTTTCCCAACAATAGTGCTCCAAAGTTTGTTGTGAAATGAAGTGCTGTGTTGGATTCACAACCTTTTCAACGGCATTATAAATTTTCTGTTTGCCAACCCTACATGCCACCATGGTGTCCTCACCCACCCTCTCTCATACCCCCACCCACCCTCTCTCATCCCTTCCTTTTCGGTGACCTCGTTATGGGTAGAGGAGGGGGACACGCCTTTTTTCAATCTCACGGCTTCTTTGGATTGGAGGATTCTTACAGGATTTTTGCAGGATTTATATCCTCAGGATTGTTTCCTAAGGAACATGTTTGGTATTAGTATTCCTGTACGTTACCTATGGTGCAGCCAAAGCCTCTTTGTTACCAATTCCTCTGTTTTTTCATTCCATAGGATTGATCATTTCATGCCAACCAAATCCTCCATTTTTTCTAATCCTTTGATCCAAAGAAGCCGTCAGTTCTAGGCTGGTTGGTGAACTTTTGGGGGAGGGGAATGAGAGGTTTGCACAAGGCGGTGTCTATGGAGTAGGCATGAGAAATAGTTTTTTACACCCGTTTTCTTGTTTGGTACTCCCCGTTTCATATTAGTTGTCGTTGAAAAAAAATTCTAACACTAAAATGCATCTAGATAAATCCATTTTCAGGACAGTTTTTTTCTTTGAAATATTGAACGGGGGGAGTACACGGCAGGAATTAGTCTGGGATAGAGCTCTACCCACAGATTAATAGGCCCCCATGGAAAGAAATTGGTGGAAGTTAGTTCCCTCAAGTGCCACTTCTCTTCACTTATCACCTCACTCCTCAACTCCCATTCATCATCTCTATTTTTCACGAACAGAACATGTTCTTAAGTTTTATCTTCGTGTTGATATCGATGAGGTAGTGGCGATGATGGTACGTTGAAATAAGGTCTCTCTAGCCTCTCTCTACGTTGATGTTAGCCTCGGCGTAGGGCGTGTGAGATGTCGCTAGATCTATTGGTTCTCTTCGGATATGAGAGGTTGGTGTGTTGACAAGGAAAAGCAGATAGATGGCTTTTGGCGTAGTGAATTCAACCTCTTCTTTCGATTTGTTATGCGGAAAGGTCTAGTTTCTCTAACCATCAGGACTGGTGATGAAGAATTGTAAGTTTGCGCCACTTGGGAAATATGCGGGTCGACGTTCCTTCTTCGGTCCTTAGAGACCGCTCCAGATTACCGCTGATGGTGATGACGTCGTTTGGGTCCGGCAACTTCATCTTCATGTAAGCGTAGAGAGGCATGTCTTGATACCGTGTAAACTTGGTATGGCCCAGTATCGTGTGATAACCACTTCAAAAAGGGACTATGTCGAAGCTTAAAGACTTTAGATGATACTAGTTGTCGAAAGTTCCAAACACACCTCAAAAGTGACCCTTCTCGTGCGTCGAGTCTCCGTGCTAGGGATTATGCCCTTGAACTTGGTTTTGCTAGGCTGATGCACAACGAGTGAAACTTCTTTTGCTTCAATGTCTACTCGCAAATGAGGTTAAGGTTGTTGTTGCCATCCATGAGGACCCTGTTCAGGTGGTAAACGTTGACTATGGGGTCCAAGACGAGCACGACAACCATGGTCATCCTTCATTGTCTGTAACACCCTCAGTGCCAAGCATCAGTAAAACTTTTGTTAATGATCAAACCTCTGTGATTAGCAAGTCTCTAATCACTTTGATCATGCCTTGTTCATCTTTGAACTCAAACAAACCCAAAATGCCTTTTGATGAATATTAAAAATAAGCGGAAATAAAATCTTCTCCGGAAATTATGAAACCACTTTTATAAAATCACTAATAATCACTGGACCATGCTAGCATTGTTGTGGATATTTATTGATCTAGGGAAAAATCCAAACAAATCATACCAGCAACACAACAACACTATTGTCCATTTGCAAATTCCAAACAAATATCAAAAGATTTTATTTGGGCACAAGACTTTTTGTGGCACTTTGGTATGGTACAACAATAATATTGGAGCAACTTTCATGTTTAGCAAAAATGCCTAAGCAATTAAATAAAATACAAAAAGTAAAGAACAGTAGAGGAAAAGAAAAGAGCTTATTCCTCGCTCTGGGCAAAGCCCATCTCCCCTCCCCTCCACTGGGCCCGGCCCACCACGCCCCCCCTCACTCATCTCCTACCTCCGTCATGGGGGGTCCGTGTCGGCCATCCCACGGCCGGCCGGCGTGCCGTGGCGGCCATCCACGACCGGCGGCATGGATAAGGCCCCCCCACGCCCCTGCCACTGGAAACCCTAGCCGTCATCTCCCTGCTCCCCCCTCGCGCCGCTTTCTTCCTCCCCCCCCCCACAACGCGCCCTGAGCTCGGCCCTCGCCGCCGTCGTGCTCCGGCGCGACCAACGACCCTCTCCGGCCAGGCCCTTGTGTCTGGAAGCTCCGTCGCGGACGGCCTCGTCTCCCTGCGCGAACAATTTCTCCCGGGAGGCCCCGAGCGCGACGCCCCGACCGTCTTCCTCGCCGACGGCCGCCGCCGTTTCTCCGCCCGATTCGCCCAACCCCGTCCGCCTCGCGCCCCCTCGCCACGGCAACGAGCCCCCCGGTGAGCGCAGCTCCGTTTCCCTCTTTTCGCGCGCGTTTTGGTTCGGTAGAACACCGTCTCTCGCATCGCCATGCTCCGGCCACCGCGGCCCTCGTTGTAGCCATCGATTTGGTCCGTCCCAGCTCGCGTTTTTGGCGGGGATGGATGCGGCGCAACACTGGGCTCCCGTAGAGCCAATCGGCACATGAAGTGGCGGACGGTGTGCAGCGCAGGGTCGCCGGCAGCTCGCATGCGTGTTCACCGCCGGCGTGCTCTGTTTAGAGCAGTGGGTTTTGTTCCACTGACATGTGGGACCCTCCTGCTAATCAACCCCTTAACCACAGCCTAACCCCACTGACCCCTAGGCCCCATGCCTGTAAATTAATTGTTGTTAAAACAAATGGAGGATACCCCTCTGTTAGCAACTAGTGTCTATGACTAGTGGGCCCTAGGCCTAATTAAGTAAATTAAAACTAAGGTATATTACCTCTATACCACTTACATATGGGCCCTACCAGATAACCCTTCATTTTAATTCAAATAGAAACTGTTAGACTGACAACTGGGTCCCACCTGTAAGGAATTAAGTTAATAGAAATAAAAATGCTAATAGTCAATGACATGTGGGCCCAGTGAACTATTAGATTTAATTAAATTGTTTTAGTATACATGTGAGGCTGACCAGTGGGACCCACTGGTCAGGTTTGACCTGGTCAACCCTCCTGTGGATAATGTTGAATTTTAAATAATAAAAGAAATCCAGAAATTGATTTAAATTGATTTAAACTTCGAATTTAAATATCTTTTAAACCGTAAGTAAGATTCAAAAACTTTATACATGAAAATTGATCAGAAAAATATAACGAATATGAATACGCTATCCGTATGTCAACCACCCCCTCTAACACAACGAACATCGGCATTCCCCCCTCCGGGCCGTCTGTCGATAATCACCCAGAGCCGGAATTTCATCCCCGGATGAATTCCCGCTCCGAGCAACGTGCATTGCACCGCGTTAGAACACCGTTAACATTGCATTTGTCATGTCATGCATCTGTTTGTTTATGATTGCTTGATATTTACTATTTCTTCCCCCCCCCCTTTATTCTTCGGTAGACCCCGCTGCTACCGCCGACTACACTGCTGCCGGGTACGACTACTTTGTCGACGACCGTACCCCTACCGAAGAGCTTCCAGGCAAGCAGAGCCATTCTCTTCCCCAGATATCGCCTATATTTTACGTACATTTCTTGCACTAGGCATTACTGTTGCTGCTACGATTACAATCCTATTCAATTGCATAGCCTGTTTTTGTCGCCCCTTGTTGTACCTTCCTGTGAGCCCTGCGCATTGTTAGCTAGGATTAGTTAGCGGGACATGACCACTCAGGGGAGTGACGCGGATACAACTTATTACAACTGCACAGGTACGGTACAATGCAGACACCGCCTAAGGCCCCCTAGCTCGGCTCTGTCGAGCCACCATCAAGTGTGAGTTATCAAGGAGTAATCCTTGTACTCCACTCGTTGCTGACTCTATATAGCCGTTCTAGGTACCTGAGCAACGGTTGTCCTTAAAGGTAAGAGTCGGGCGACCCAACGGTGCCCGCGAGAGGTATTGCGTCGGGAATGACAGGGAGGGTACGACCGGCGTTACTGGCGTGCTTGGCCCTGCTCGTATCTCGCGAGAGTTACAAAACCATGCAAAGTCGAGCTCTAATAAGAGCACACGCGAGACAAGGTAAGGAGACGGTTCACCTTGTTGGTAACCGCAGAGACTTGGTGGGACGACAGGGCAGGCATCGATGTACTGGTGGTCCTGACTGCTGTCGTTGACCGCGGGTCAGTTAAGTCGAGGCAACGATAACGATTGTCACGCGGGTTAATTAAAATGCTAAATGGTTCGGCGGATGACTTGAGAGGCCGCAAAGGCCTGTACGCACTATCTTCACGTGGGATAAGGAGTTATGGGCTCCCCTGCGTCGTAGTTTGTCCGAAAGCTCCTCAGACGTCAGCAGTACCGCGGCCTGCGCCGGGAAGTTGTGTCTTCTTTGCTCGAGCGGTGTGTGTTTGGATTTGCTTTTGCTTCACCGGCCATCCACGCATCGTGCAGGAGCATGAAGGGTGAGGGTTCCTAGACCCCTGATCGCATAGGATATAGTCCGGTGGATGGCCTCTCTGTTGAGCCTAGGATGGGCTGCGTCGTGTCGGATAGCTTTGGTGGAGCGTTCCCTAACAATGTTCCCGCCACCCTGGAGATCCGAGCGTGCAGGCTGAACAGTAGTGCACCCCTGCAGGGAGTTTAATCTCTTCGAATAGCCGTGTCCACGGGAACAAAACGCTTTATGCTGAAGCTGGATCTTACCACTACAAACTACTACTATTAAATTGTATGGTTCCGGGTCTTCTTCCTCGCAGGGAGTCGAGGAAGGGAACTCGGAGGCATTATTATTATTAATCATTACAACTTACTATTATACAATGTTGCATCAACTTCTGCTCCATTGTTATTACATTCATGATATTGAACTGTTGGCTGTTTCTCTTCTCATGCTGCAAGACACGTCAGAAGATGCTAGTCTTCGATAGGCCTAGCTTCTTACCCTTATTCTGATTTCTACCTTGCAGTCCACTATATACAGCCTCCCCTTTCCATTTGATACAAATGCATAAATGCTTAGTAGCGGATGTAAGACTCGCGGATATGCTAGATACTCACCCTTGCTTTATTTTCCCCTTTATGTTTTGCCTGATCGGGCGCTGCAGTCGACGTTGGAGCCCAGGAGCAGGAGTACCCCGGAGGCGCCTACTACTACGTCGAAGCGCCCTTTGACCAGGACCAGGAGTAGTTTCGGAGGCTCCCAGGCAGGAGGCCTTGCCTTTTCGATCTGTATCTCTGATGTTATTTGTGCTAGCCTTCTTAAGGCAAAACTTGACTAACTATGTCTGTACTCAGATATTATGGCTTGTATAACTTATGTATTCGGGTCCGCGCGACCCCCCTTTTATTGTAACATATTGGTTTATCCTTTTGTGTTTAGTGTTGTGCTGTGATATTCTCACTGTGGCACCCTAATCTCATCCGTGTACCCTGCGTGTATGATTACTATACATGGATTGATTTTAGGGGCGTCACATTGTCCCTAGAGGTTAAGGCTTATGTCGTCGTCCACGAGGACCCTGGATCTCGGCGAGGTTTTGCCATGCTTGCCCTGGATCCGATCTAATATCTGATCCGGGGAGAGTAGCTTAGTGGTATGATCTTACATCGAGGCCGAAGACATATTATCATGCTTGCCCTGGGCTCGATTCTTACATCTGGTTTGAGGAGAGTGGCTTGTGCCGCTCTTGGATCTGATGTGAATCCGAACCCGTGGAGATCATTCACTTCATTTTTTGTTACCGATACAAATCTAATAAAAAATTTATCCACATTAATGACCACTCTAGTCTGGGAAAATTCTTCGGTGAAGCTTACCTAAAATGTGGTCCGCACATCTAACACTTTGCCCATCTTGGGACACACACCCGTGATCAAAACATTATATGTAAATAGAAGAACTTTTGCCCATATGATGATTTTATCCAGCACAACTAACCTTGGATTAGTAAATCCTTCATACCCTTCAATGAGAAGCCCTTCGTAAAGAAGCAACAAGAGTCCCATGTTCATTGCAGTGTTCTAGTCACCCAAGCATCCAAATTGAATTGTAAATAAGTTGTTTTCAACCTTACGCCAATGGACTTCCCTTGTCGGTTCCAAGCCAAGCGCATATCCGAGTGCAAGGCAGTTGGTATGAAGAGCTTTGAAGTATGGACCTTCACGATCGCCAATCACTAATTAGCCTCTATGTTCTCAAATTTGAACTCGTCTTCCCATATAAATTGTTCCTCTTTATCCTCATGAAGATCCAAACTTCCTAGAAGATCCTCTACCCAATCCTTTTCTTTACCAGACCCGCACAATTCATCTTGGTTTTTCCATGTTTCACTATATCCATAAGCCCTAGACATCTTCAAGAGGAGGTCACACACTATTGCTGCCCAGTCCGGTTCGAGGATATACTCTGAATGAGACGAATGAGAATAGGGGATGGAGTTGTTTCACGAGAGAACAAGACTCACATCGACAGAGAAACTCGAAACCCTAGTTGACGGACATAATTCAATCAACTATTGGGTAGACAGTCCCATATTTTTTCTTGGATTAAGTTTTTTTGTTTGACGCAATGAGGATACAATATTTTTTTATAGAACCGAGGTTGTTCCTTTCCATTTCATAACAAAACGGAAATATAACAATAGGAACAGACAACAGGAGACGGGGAAAAGGCGAGAGCGGGTAATAGTTGAGGTGTAAACAATGGTGGAAATTTGGACCGGGGTCCCATGATGTTCACTAGTGATGTCTCTCTCCCAAAAGACGATAAAACAACTAATCTGGGTGAACAAATTATAGCTAGGAAATTGACAGAATTATAAACGCACCGCAATGCTAATTATGCTGCAAAAAAGTTAGAGGTTCAAAAGTATGGGCAGTACGCCAAAACAAGTAGACCGTTTATCCATCAGGATCTACTCACTAATCATCCACCTTGAGATATCTATCCAGAACATCTCGCTGGTATTAAGTTGTGAGCCCCACCCAAAGTGTAAACCCAAAGCAACAGACAACTGCATTAACAAACTTTGCGTAAGGTAAACAACCCTTGCAACCGCAGTTACAAGCACCGTTGTTTTCTCCCTGGTGGCCACAACACATCCCATAGTCTCATGTTTCTGTCACTCAAGCTAGACATCGGGGGGCATGAAACCACAATCAAGCATAACGCTTCCTCTTGGAGTTACTATCTACTACTTGGCCAAGGCAACAAAAAGCAACGGACAACATGCAAGAATTACTCAAGAACAAAATATACAAGGATAATCAAATATATAACTCATCACAAACTGAACATAATCTCATCATCCATCGGATCCCAGCAAACACAACATAACAATAACAGGAAAATTACATAGGTGCCTTGATCATGTAGGGTAGCTCACAAGGGCTAAGAATTTAAGCACAAGATTGGAGATAAGACATCACATAGCTACTGGTCATGGACTGATGACCCACAACCGTAAGGGATCTATTGCAGCGTTTTCGATAAGTAAGAGTGTCGAACCCAACGAGGAGCAGAAGGTAATAGCAAGTGACTTTGGCAAGGAGATAACTGCAAGCACTGAAAGATAACTTTTTAGGGGTTTTCTTGGTATAAGCAACAGGAAAGTAAAAACGAGCAAAGTAAAAGGCACTTGAGAGTAACGAGTGGCCCAATCCTTTCTGAGCAAAGGAGAGGTCTAGCAACTGAACTTATAAAGGCTAAAGTGTTCTCGAGGACACACGGGAGAGGTAGTCATGTGCTTTCTCCATATTCCATATCGGCACTATGTGCCGTGTTGATAAGTGTTGAGTGGGTGGATCTATGCTAGTACACCCTCTAGACTAAAATAAGTGCACTCTTATTATTAAACACCTTGCAAGCATACGCAGATACAAGATAGTAATTAAGGCAAAAGCCTAACCATAGCAATACGATCGGTGATCCATTGTTCCCTTGTGCAAAAGCGTGCAAACTGGGGTTTAGGTTTCTGTCACTCCGGCAACCCACCGTAAGCATTCTTTGTACACAATGTATTCCCCTAGGTCCTTGATAAGGCGAAGTGTTGAGTGTTCGACTCACACAACACCACTAGGAAAATAACAACACAACTTAAATATCAAACAACACATATTACTTCAACATCATATGACTACTAACAACTAGACTTCTCCCATGTCCTCAAGAACTAAAGTAACTACTCACAAGACATAAAAGAGATCATGATCAGTGGGGATAAATAGATGATAAACAATCTGGACACAATGATATTTCTCCAACAAAACTCAATAGCATTCACCACAAAGTAGTAATCAACACCGATAGAGTAGAGAGGATAGATAGTACGGATTACAACACAAGTTGCAATTGTGAGATGAGATTGGATGGAGGTGGAGATGGTGCTGATGATGGGGATGATGTTGATGATGATCTCGATGATGCCCGTGACGATGGTGATGACGATGGCGATGATCTCCCCTTCCGGGAGGTGATCTCCCCGGCGGAATCTGCCCGCCAGAGATGGCTTTTCTTCTCTGTAGGTTTCCGCCACGGAGCAGCGACGGAACTCCGTAAACTCTCCCCTTTTTAGGGTTTCTGGATGATGTGTGTTATAAAGGCCAGAGGGGGGAACCGGGAGTGGTCCCAGGGGTCTAGGCGCCCTCCCGGCGCGGCCAGGGTGGGGGCGGCGCCAGGTGGCCGCCTAGGCACCCTGTGGCCCCCCTCTGGTCGCTCTTTTGCGTGTCTTTGTGATCCTTCTGGAAATACCGTCCGTCGATTTTCAGGTAATTTGGAGGTATCCTTCTTCAGCAACTCCGCGTCCACTTTTTACCGCTGAATCCTGCGTCTGTTGCTTCGGCACCGGAAAGTTGCAAACTATGTAAAATAGACCAAAACAACATAAGAATAGCATCATATCATGAAATATATCAATGAATAATAAAGAATTAATATATAAAATAGTGATGCATTTTGGACGTATCAACTCCCCCAAGCTTAGACCTCGCTTGTCCCCAAGCGAATACTGAGCTCGGTAAGCCTGTTCACAAGTTTAGAGAGTGAAGTGTCGATAAATAGAATACAGACGAAAAGTATCAAGGTTTCTTCATCAAACTCAAGCATCCTCAACAGCAACCTCAACTCATAAGGCCCTTATGAGAAAGTAATAACAATTATAATCAAAAGTAGGGCTGAGGAAACTCATCAAATTATGGCAAACATATCCTTGGTCAAATGACAACTAATAACTTTTACTCTTGCTCTTTCTTTTTAATGAAACAATTTTAAGCTTTTGAAAGAACATGTTATTAGTCATGAAGTGCAAATGCTAACACAAAGGAAGATGCTTGCTTGGCAAAAGCTTTCACAAACAACTTACTTATCAAAAGATAATGTCAACAAGGATGTGGCATGGCAAAACTTAATGCAGCTTTATAAGGATGAATCCTCATCAACATCAAATGTCTGTTCTCTTAGAGAAAAGAAGGAAGTGGGACAACTAACTCAACATGAAGGTGGATGAAAGGCCTTGTTAAGGGCAAGCAGGGAAAACTCATGTGCTATCCTTAAATCAAACAAAATAAAAATAGATTTTGGGGCGGTGCATAGTTTGTCAACGAATGCTAATAGATAGCTCAATTAATTCTCAAGATGGACAAGTTTCGAGGAACGGCTCCCAAGTGGGGACGATCACATCCCCTTAATCTCCTTTGTTTATCACTGCCAAAGTTTCTGATTTCTCATAGACCAAGCGTGAAGGAGGGTTTGTTTGTTATATTATCTTTCGAGCTGGGCGCACCCATGCCAGTTCCTCCTCGTATTATGGGTTTGCAGATTAGACATACAATCCAGGGGTAAAACTTTTCCAACTTAAGAAGATCATGAATTACCTACTACTTCCTCATGAGCTAAACAAGAGGCACAAAACAGAAGATTTTGAACATTTAAGGATAACACATAAATTATATACTTATAGGAGTGCTAGGGGAATACCACGAATAGGAAGGTAAGGTGGACTCATATGGAAGATATTGGTTTCAGGGTATGGATGCACAAGCAGAAATCTACTTGGCAAAGAGTTTGGCTAGCAAAGGCTTTGAGAGAACAGACAATTGATGCTAATTTAGATGCAAAACATATAAGGCATAAACATTAAGGTAAGCATAACACATCAAGTTGTCTTCCTTGTCAACATAACACTTCAAGCATAATAACATAAAGGTTTTGGCTATGTCGCTACTTGAGAAAACATGCATGTTGTCATGACCAAAGCTATGTTTGCCAAAATTAAATAAAGTTTTCAAAGCCATACCTGATATAAGGTCAATACTCCCCATAAGAATTGTCATATGAGGCCGATTGCGCGAAGAAAATACCGAGTGCAGCGAAGGAACTAATAGACTTCTCATTAATATTCCATTATAGACGACTCCACACTCACGGATACAATCTCTCCACAGAAGGAGTGATAGACCTCGATGCAAACACCTATTTCATATAATAACCTCCCTAGACATGATATGACTCTACTTGACTCTGAAAGACTAAGATAAAGATAAAGATACCGGGCACTCCCCCAAGCTTGGAACAAGCCAAGGGGATGCCATTACCCAAGGAGATTTCACTCCTCATTCCTGTTGTTGTTGATCACGTAGTCCTCGGCGAAGCGCTTCCATGGAAGGGGTTCTCCAGTCTCATATGAGAAGTTTGTCTCCTGAATCCTGCATGCATCACTCATACCCATGCGCATATACCTTAGTTCATACTCACAGTTCTGGTGATGTAGATCATAAATTTTCCCTTGGAGCTCTTCAATTCTTTCTTCAGATGGGGTGATGCTTTTCCACATCTCCTTCATCTCCTTCTTGTAGAAAGCCTTCAGATCATTGATGAGGTCGAAGTTGGCTTCAACACCCCGCTCGATCATCTTCTTGTACTTGAAGACTTCTTGCTCCACTTCTTCTAGCCTGGCCTGAATGCTCCCCTCCTTGACAGGTCCCTTCAGATCTTCTTGATGGAGGACACCGTCGTCCATCCGAACAACCTGAGGGTGCTTCTTCACCTCAGCGAGGTAAGGGTTGATGACGTTGACGACGAACTTGTCCTTGGGGGAACTTGGGGAAGCCATGGCACCTAGGTCTAGCTAAAATATTTCCTGGCAGAAACAGATTGAAGAGAAAACACACGAAATCGCGAGATACGTTGCCGGAACGACCCGGACAAATATATAGCAAAAATTTCTGCAACAAAAGGAAGGTAACGAGCCAAAGTGGGGTCGGAGACGGACTCCTGGGTGCCCAGGCGGCCTCCCGGCGCGGCCAGTAGGTAGGCCGCGCCAGGGGGCGCCTGGGCCCCCTGGAGCCCCTCTCCGGCTCCACTTAGGCCTCGAATTTTCCTAATTTTTCAAAAACTCATAATATGGAACTTTTATGGCGGTTCGCGATGTTTCCTTACCGTAATACATACCTTTTCTATTCTGCTTCTGCTGGTGTCTGAAACAGGGCTGCAACATGTTCTTCATGAGTTGTTGTGCGTATTATATTTACATCAACATTGACGGGATCTCCCGCCATGTAATGCTTGAGTCTTTGCCCATTCACAACTTGAGGTTTGGTGCCTTCAAAATTGTTAATCTTGATTGCACCAGACCGGTAGACTTCTTCGATATGAAATGGCCCTTCCCACCTCGAAAGTAGTTTACCTGGAGAAAACCTGAAACGGGATCTAAACAATAAAACTTTATCACCAACATTAAATTCACGTTTCAGAATCCTCCTGTCATGCCACTTCTTTACCTTTTCCTTGAACATTTTAGCGCTCTCGTCGTAAGCTTCACTTCTCCACTCATCTAGAGAAGTCAAGTTCATGAGACCCTTTTCACCAGCTAACTTTGGGTCATCATTAAGCTCTCTAACAACCCAGAAAGCTTTGTGCTCTAACTCTAATGGCAAATGGCAAGCCTTGCCATAGACCATTTTATAGGGAGGCATGCCCATGGGTTTTTTGTAAGCAGTTCTATACGCCCACAAAGCATCTCCTAACTTATTTGACCAGTCCTTCCTATTTCTGTTAACTGTCTTTTGCAAGATCAACTTGATCTCTCTATTGGTGAGCTCAACTTGCCCACTAGTTTGAGGATGGTACGGTGAAGCAATTCTATGATTGACATCGTACTTGGCTAAATCTTTTCTAAAAGCTCCATGCGTGAAGTGTGATCCTCCATCAGTCATGAGATACCTAGGTACACCAAACCTAGGGAAAATTACATCTTTGAGCATTTTCAAAGATGTTTTGTGATCAACACTCTCAGTGGGGATTGCTTCAACCCACTTGGTTACATAATCAACAGCAACTAATATGTGAGTGTACTTGTGCGAAGAAGGAAAATGACCCATAAAATCAAAACCCCAACAATCAAAAGGCTCAATCACTAGTGAGTAATTCATAGGCATCTCATTCCTTCTACTAATATTACCAACTCTCTAACATTTATCACAGACTAAAACATAATTTCTAGCAATTTTAAAGAGAGTAGGCCAATAAAACCTGATTGGAGAACCTTATGTGCGGTTCTCTCACCGGCGTGATGTCCTCCATAGGGACTATCATGACATTGCTTGAGAATGTCCTTCTGCTCGTGTTCCGGTATGCATCTTCTCACGATCCCGTCTGGACCTTCTTTGAAAAGATGTGGGTCATCCCAAAAGTAATGCCTCAAATCATGGAAGAACTTCTTCCTTCGCTGAAATGTTAAACCTGGAGGCAAATAGTTTGCAACGATAAAATTAGCATAATCTGCAAACCAAGGATCGGAAAGAGATTGTACTTTAACAATGGCAAGTTGTTCGTCTGGAAAACTGTCGTTGACTGGGATGGGATCATGCGGTATATCTTCCATCCTTGAAAGATTGTCCGCTACAGGGTTGTCTGCTCCTTTTCTATCAACAATCTGCAAATCAAATTCTTGAAGGAGGAGTACCCATCTGATGAGTCTTGGCTTGGCATCCTTCTTCGTCATAAGATACTTAATGGCAGCATGGTCAGTATGAATAATAACTTTAGAATCAACAATATACTGCCTAAACTTATCACAAACAAACACTACTGCTTAGAATTCCTTCTCAGTAGTAGCATAATTCTTTTGAGCACTATCAAGGGTTTTACTAGCATAATGTATAACATTCAATTTTTTATCAACCCTTTGTCCTAAAACAGCTCCAACAGCAAAATCCCTAGCATCACACATAATTTCAAAGGGCAAACTCCAGTCAGGCGGTTGTAATATAGGAGCGGTTATTAAATCTTTCTTAAGAACTTCGAAAGCCTCCTTACAATCTTCATCAAATACAAAAGGAACATCCCTCTGGAGAAGATTAGTGAGGGGTCTCGAGGTCTTAGAAAAGTCTTTAATAAATCTTCTATAGAAACCAACATGACCGAGAAAACTACGAATACCCTTGGATAGGGCATCCTTTCGATAGCTTCAATCTTCGCCTTGTCCACTTCAATTCCCCTCTCGGAAATCTTGTGGCCAAGCACGATCCCTTCGTTAACCATGAAGTGTCACTTTTTCCAGTTTAGAACTAAGTTTGTATCCTCGCATCTCTGCAAAACTTTATTAAGATTGTGGAGACAGTGGTCAAAGGAAGTTCCATAGACGGAGAAATCGTCCATGAAGACTTCCACAATCTCCTCACAGAAACCATGAAATATTGCAGACATACATCTCTGAAAAGTAGCAGGGGCATTGCATAAACCAAAAGGCATACACCTATAAGCATAAGTACCATAAGGACAAGTGAAAGTGGTCTTCTCTTGATCGGCAGTGTTAACATGAATTTGAGAGAAGCCAGAGTACCCGTCAAGATAGCAAAAGTGGGTATTTTTTGACAGCCTCTCGAGCATTTGATCAATAAAGGGCTGCGGGTAGTGGTCCTTCCTAGTTGCCTTGTTCAACTTCCTGTAATCAATACACATTCTATATCCAATAATAATTCTCTGAGGTATTAGTTCATTCTTATCATTAGGGACTACAGTTGTCCCTCCTTTCTTAGGAACACAATGAACTGGACTTACCCACTTACTATCAGCTATAGGGTAGATAATACCTGCGGCTAGAAGCTTGAGAATTTCGGTTCTTACAACATCCATCATCTTCGGGTTCAACCGTCGTTGATGATCAACAACAGGTTTAGCATCGGGCTCAAGGTTGATAGTATGTTGAAAGATAGATGGACTAATTCCCTTAAGGTCATCAAGGGTATAGCCAATTGCACCACGGTGTTTACGAAGTATCTCCAATAATCGCTCTTCTTTATATCCTGGAAGGTTAGAGTTGATAATAACAGGATATACTTTCTTTTCATCTAAATAAGCATACTTGAGCGTATCGGGAAGAGGTTTGAGATCAAACACCGGGTCTTCTTTTGGTTTGGATAGAATTCCTAAAAGTTCAACCGGAAGGTTGTGCTTCAGGATAGCAGGTTGTCTCAAGAAGATTTCATCAATTTCATTTCTTTCCTGCATATGAGTATCATTCTCGCGGTCCTCCATGTATTGCTGCAACGGATCATTAGGGGGAATAGCAATAGAAGCAATACTTTCAATAATTTTATCATCACTAGGTAATTCAGTACCACGAGGCTGCTTGGAAAACTTAGAAAAGTTAAATTCATATGGCTCACCATTGAATTCAACAGAAACTTTACCTTTCTTGCAATCTATAATAGCTCCACAAGTTTTGAGAAAAGGTCTACCGAAAATAATAGGACAAAAGCTATCTTGCACTGAACCAAGTACGAGAAAGTCGGTAGGATACTTTACCTTTTCGCATAGGACTTCAACATCTCTCACAATCCCAATAGGAGAGATAGTAGCTTTGTTTGCAAGATGAATAGTAACATCAATCTCTTCAAGTTCACAGGGTGAAATCTCACCCATGATCTATTGATAAAGCGAATAAGGAATCGCGCTAGCACTTGATCCCAGATCGCATAGCCCGTAATAATTGTGATCTCCTATTTTAACAGATACAACTGGTGTACCTGAAATTGGGCTTTTATTCTTGGCTGTGACAATGTTAGTTGAAACAGCACAAAAACTTATAATAGAATCTGAAACATCATTAGTAACTAAATATTTAACCATCGCAACTTGAGGATCGACTCTGATCTGGTCCTCAGGTTCGTCTGTTCTTCTCTCACTTTTATTTATTATGCCTGTCACAAAAGAGTGCTCCCTTATCCTTGAAGGGAAAGGGGGTTGTTCATATATAACTGCAGGCAAAATAGGATCAGCAACGTGAATATCAATAGGCACTTCCTTGAAAGGCTTATGGTGCTGATCCTTCTTCATCTTAGAAGAATCAACATGAGAGGCAAAGTTCTTACAAAAATCAATCATTAGATGGGAATCCAGACCAATCTTAGAGCAAAAGGTATTAAAATAGTCAGTTTTCACATAGCTCTCAATATAATCATGCTCATAATTTATAGCAGGTTCAATACCTTTATCGATTTCCCAGTCTTCAGTATTCTTCTGGATCCTTTCGATGAGATCCCATCTTTCTTCAACGCTCTTTGTCTGAAATACCCCGCTAGAGGAGGCATCCAACATTTACTTATCCTGACGAGAAAGCCTGGCATAAAAATTTGTAAGTATAATTTCCTCGGGGAGCTTATGGATAGGACATTTGAACATTAGGGATTTAAGTCTCCCCCAAGCTTGAGCGATGCTCTCTCCGTCGCGAGACCTAAAGTTATAGATGTAATTCCTGTCTCGATGAACTTCATGAAGAGGGTAAAACTTTGTATAAAAGAGAGACATAAGCTCTTCCCAATTAAGAGAATGTGAGTTATCGAGGAGCTTATACCAATATGAAGCTTTGTCCGTAAGCGATATGGAGAATAATTTCTTCATAACGAACTCCAGTGACACACCTGCAAGCTTGAATAATGAACATAGTTGTGATAAATAGAGCAAGTGTTCACCTGGATGTCTGTCTCCTGCATAGCGATTAGCTAAGACATAATCGATAATACCAGATGGTATCTTATAAGGCACAATTTCAGCAGGGGCAGGAGTGACTACCTTAGTTGTGGGGAGGTTCCCCAAGAACAACGATCCAAGAGTAGGGGTGTCCATAAGGACAAAAGCAGCAACAGCAAAACTAAAAACAGAAATATAAAAACTTCCTTACCAGCTTCACTTACTAATAGCGCTATGCTTCCCGGCAACGGCGCCAGAAAACGGTACTTGATGACCCACAACCGTAAGGGATCTATTGCAGCGTTTTCGATAAGTAAGAGTGTCGAACCCAACGAGGAGCAGAAGGTAATAGCAAGTGACTTTGGCAAGGAGATAACTGCAAGCACTGAAAGATAAATTTTTAGGGGTTTTCTTGGTATAAGCAACAGGAAAGTAAAAACGAGCAAAGTAAAAGGCACTGGAGAGTAACGAGTGGCCCAATCCTTTCTGAGCAAAGGAGAGGCCTAGTAACTGAATTTATAAAGGCTAAAGTGTTCTTGAGGACACACGGGAGAGGTAGTCATGTGCTTTCGCCATATTCCGTATCGGCACTATGTGTTGTGTTGATAAGTGTTGAGTGGGTGGATCTATGCTAGTACACCCTCTAGACTAAGATAAGTGCACTCTTATGATTAAACACCTTGCAAGCATCCGCAAATACAAGATAGTAATTAAGGCAAAAGCCTAACCATAGCAATACGATCGGTGATCCATTGTTCCCTTGTGCAAAAGCGTGCAAACTGGGGTTTAGGTTTCTGTCACTCCGGCAACCCACCGTAAGCATTCTTTGTACACAATGTATTCCCCTAGGTCCTTGATAAGGCGAAGTGTTGAGTGTTTGACTCACACAACACCACTAGGAAAATAACAACACAACTTAAATATCAAACAACACATATTACTTCAACATCATATGACTACTAACAACTAGACTTCTCCCATGTCCTCAAGAACTAAAGTAACTACTCACAAGACATAAAAGAGATCATGATCAGTGGGGATAAATAGATGATAAACAATCTGGACACAATGATATTTCTCCAACAAAACTCAATAGCATTCACCACAAAGTAGTAATCAACACCGATAGAGTAGAGAGGATAGATAGTACGGATTACAACACAAGTTGCAATTGTGAGATGAGATTGGATGGAGGTGGAGATGGTGCTGATGATGGGGATGATGTTGATGATGATCTCGATGATGCCCGTGACAATGGTGATGACGATGGCGATGATCTCCCCTTCCGGGAGGTGATCTCCCCGGCGGAATCTGCCCGCCAGAGATGGCTTTTCTTCTCTGTAGGTTTCCGCCACGGAGCGGCGACGGAACTCCGTAAACTCTCCCCTTTTTAGGGTTTCTGGATGATGTGTGTTATAAAGGCCAGAGGGGGGAACCGGGAGTGGCCCCAGGGGTCTAGGCGCCCTCCCGGCGCGGCCAGGGTGGGGGCCGCGCCAGGTGGCCGCCTAGGCACCCTGTGGCCCCCTCTGGTCGCTCTTTTGTGTGTCTTCGTGATTCTTCTGGAAAATACCCTCCGTCGATTTCCAGGTAATTTGGAGGTATTCTTCTTCAGCAACTCAGCGTCCACTTTTTATCGCTGAATCCTGCGTCTACTGCTTCGGCACCGGAAAGTTGCAAACTGTGTAAAATAGACCAAAACAACATAAGAATAGCATCATATCATGAAATATATCAATGAATAAGAAAGAATTACTATATAAAATAGTGATGCATTTTGGACGTATCATGGACCCATGGTCCAAGGAGGACTGCTCACGGCACATCCGGAAAGCGCTCATGGTGGTGGAGAAGCTCCCGGAGGTCAATCCCCCCTCCGGCAGGGTGCTGGGAAGAGGTCTTCTGGTGCTTCCGATCTTGGAAGCGAGGCGGCGGCGGAACAGAGGTGAAAATCGCGATGTGGGGCTCTTCTCGAGGATTTCTGGAACGAGGTGTAAATATAGGCCGAAGGGGGCACCAGGGGAGGTGGCCCCTGCCCAGGCGCCCTCCTGGCTCGGCCAGGGGTGGGGCCTGGCCCCCCTCTGGCCCCACTTCGGGCTTCCGGAGTCTTCCAATGCGCTGATTTTTTATATATTTTTATTGGAAGATTTGGAGCTCTGTAAATATGGGTAAAACCTGCAATTCACAGACATCAGCAAACAAAAACTGGCACTGGGTGCACTGAGTTAGTAGGTTAGTCCAAATATGTGTAAAAAAGTATGAAAGTGTAACGGAACACATAGCAATGTCACCCAAAAGAGCACGAAACAAGCATAAATTATAGATACCTTTGGGACGTATTAAGGTGTCGCTTGTAACACGGACTTAACCAAGACGTCCCTAGCAGCTTTTGATAATCACTTTACTTTTTGATCTCTCCTTTAGATGCTTGAAAGTGCCCTCTTTTGACTTGCCTACCACAGTTAGTAGGCCCAAATATCTTTCGCTCAGTGCCTCTTCCTGTATATTAATAGCATTACATAGTCTAGGCTTTGGTTCCTCCAGGCATCCCTTGTCCAAAAAATGGCAGATTTTTGCAGATTCACTCGTTGCCTAGAGCACTCGTCATACACCACCAGAATATTTCAAAGGACATTCAAACTCTCAGCCGACCCCTTGAGAAAAAAAATACTATCATCAGCAAAGAGGAGGTGCGTCACTATGGGGCCAGTGCGCCCAAATTTTACACTTCGAATGCTTTTGTCTTGTTGGGCCTTTTTTAGGAGCGCTGAGAAACCTTCGACATAGAAAAGAAACAGGTAAGGCTATAGAGGATCACCGTGCCTCAATCCCCTATACGGAAGAAAACAATCCGAGACATCCCCATTCAACTTAACAACAAATCTGGATGAAGTCACACACTTCATGATCATTACAACCCATCTAACCGAATATCCAAACTTCTCCAACATCAATTGCAGAAAATCCCACTCCACCCTGTCATATGCCTTCATCATGTCGAACTTCACCGCACATAGAGGCTTTTTCCTCTTCCTTGTTCTGAGAGCATGGACACACTCATACGCAACAAAAACATTGTCCGTGATCATTCTGCCAGGTACAAACGCACTCTGCTCTTCTGAAATAAGAATAGGCAGAAATCGTTTAAGCTTGTTAGCCAAAACCTTCGCCGCTATCTTGTACAAGACATTACACAAACTTATGGGCCTAAACTGGGTCAACAACTTCTAGTGACCATAGAATATATGTATTAAGTCGGAAAGTCTGCAATACCCATATAAATATCCAACGCAATAGAATTTTTTTCTCAAGAAAAAAAGTGTTTTTTTAAGAACACGCAACAGGTGGTTTTTTTGTCGCACGCGCAATAGTTTTTTTTTTGAGTATGTGGGCTGGGATGTGGGCAGCCCACGATCCCCCTGCAGTCTGACTGAACTATAAGAAGTCCCCCCTCTTCCATCGCCCCCAAACCCTACCCTCACGCCGCCGCCTCCTGCATCAACAAGCGCCTAGCCGCCGCCGCCGCCGGAGAAGGGGAGGGAGTAAACCGCCGCCATGGGTCGCGTCCGCACCAAGACCGTGAAGAAGACCTCCAGGCAGGTCATCGAGAAGTACTACTCTCGCATGACCCTCGACTTCCACACCAACAAGAAGGTGCTGGAGGAGGTCTCCATCCTCCAGTCGAAGCGCCTCCGCAACAAGGTGGCCGGCTTCACCACCCATCTGATGCGCCGCATCCAGCGCGGCCCCGTTCGCGGAATCTCCCTCAAGCTGCAGGAGGAGGAGCGCGAGCGCCGCATGGACTTCGTGCCGGAGAAGTCGGCGCTTGAGGTCGACGAGATCCGCGTCGACAAAGAGACCATGGAGATGCTCGCCTTCCTCGGCATGGCCGACCTCCCCGGCGTCGACCGCGCTCCCGAGGTCTCCGCATCCGCTCCCGCCTTCCGCCAGCCCTTCAACGGACCCCGCGGCGGCAACCGCGCCTAGGTCCCGACGCATGGCATGGTCGTCATCTTATCGCAACACCTAGTATTTCATACCATGCTTTATCTGTTTTAGATCTGTTCCATGTGGCAACTAAGATTTTTGAACTCATCGCTTTAAGTTTGAAGTGTTTTGATCTGCGTATGCTTGATTGACATATGAGTTGTCTGTTATTGATTATGTATCCATTGTCATGTTCATCGACCACTTTGCAAGGAATTTGTCTGTGTAGCTTGGCAATTGAATGTCGATTATCTATCATAACATTGCAGTAACTTCCAGTAGTAGTAGTTGTTGTCTAGGTTTGTGCTAAGTATGGGTTCGATGCTTTGTACAATTTTGCTTAGTTCAGGTTAGTGCTGCTATGCAATGCTGTCGATAATTGCTTTACCAACTGAACATACTTTGGTTTGCAATTGCGAATTATGTTCAGCATAGTTGCATTAACTCTCAAGTTACATTACCGTAGTTTCCTTCAATTGTCTTGAGGTAGGTGTCATAGGCTTGCTGGAGCTTTCTTTCGCCATGAGTCTTCCCGATCTTCAAATACAGCTTGTGTCCAGTTAGTTTAGTCATCGCTAGTGTCACGCTTGCGGAGACAATTTTTATGGCTAGTTTACTATGTTTCTGCAAGTAGTTCTGATTCTGTTGGTACTTGGGCACCCAGTGATCAAGTCTTGCCTCACAAGTACTGGGGGTGCTCTGGTCTAATTCTGCAGGGTTGCTCTGTCGGTCTGGTTCTTTTGTTTATTTGGTTGTGTTCACAGGCAAATTTGGATTTGATTTATTGTTCGACTCCTTCGCGAAAGTGGCATTGAATGACTGTCTCTGCATTTGACCCGTTTGTTCTGTTATGATGCGGTTTTGTGCTTGTTTCCTGTCGTTTGAGATGAATATCTGAATAGATTATGCTGTGCTTTGAGCCTAGTTTTGTATTGATACAAACTGTGACATTAGTGCAATGACTAATACCTGCAGTTTTAATATGATACTATGCTGTTATCTGCAGTGCAATGACCACAAAACTGTGATATTGGTTGTTAACTGACATGATGTTTCTTGCATCATGTTCTTCCTGGTAAGGAGGTTGTTTCAGAGACTGCGCTGTGCTCTTTCGTTGATCTCTTGTCGCTAGATCGTTGAAGATCTGAATAGATTGCTGTGCTTTGAGCTTAGTTACGAAATGATCGGTAGTCTGTCGTCTGTTGTCTGTCCATCTTCCCCCTCCTGCAGAAGTTTGTTGTGCTTGCTCGCATCCTTCATAACAGAGCAACACAAGTCAGGCTGCTTGCCTCTTATCGTCCTGCTGATTCTAATTTTGAACTTCGAGCTTGCAAAAGAACACGGGGAAAACTCTTCCTTCCAAAAATTTCATCTGTCACCCCAGCCCTTCCCTACGTGCTGTCACGCTATCTTTTGAAAGTCGTCTCTGTGTTCCATCGTTTGTTCCAAACTTCGAGCTGGATATCGCACTGTTTTATCTTAGCGTTGCCATGTAATTTAGATATGATAAAAAAAATGCTATACAATGGGTTCTATTTTAGCTTAGCTATAATAACTAGAGATTCCTAAATTTGTGGTGAGAGAATTATTGGTAAGAATGACTAAGAGGTGATCTCTTAGCTAAGAGAAGGCAAAACCTTTTTTTCAGTTTTTCTCTCCTCCACATCAGCATGATAAGACTAAGATAGCACCATTGCACATGACCTAACACTTCTTTTTTCCTTCCTTAAAAGAACGAACATTTGATCTTTGACCATCAGAAAGTGCTTCGCAACCCTGTGATTGTTGATGAGGATCTACCATCTCTCGAGACCTTGACCCAGTTTGCCTCCTCCTGTCAGTTTCGCTGGCGGTGCGATGTCTCCCCAAGCTCCGTCTATACACATAGTCCCTTCCGGCCTTCCAATCTCCGTCTGTACACATAGTCCCTTCCGGCCTTCCCCAATCTCCGTCTTTACACATAGTCGCTGGTGGTGCGATGTCTCATCATGGATGCCGTAAATAGTTTGTCGCGCTTCATAGATGATTGATGCGATGGAGATGTGAATCATCAGTCAATCTGAAGATGGTTGATGCAACAGGGCTGATTGTGTATAGAATGAAACTTGAAGTGCCTCCATCCTTGTGACTACAGATTGATGCGGTCTAGGCGGTGGCGAGCTTCGGTGGATCGGAGAGTGCAGGGGCTAAGATCGTGGCTGTTGGCTACAAAGATACAAACATCTTAGGCTGATGCAGAGAGATGAAGGCATAGGTCAGTCCTTCCACCATGGTTTGCCAAAGGAACTGATATCTTCCTTCAGGTAAAGGTTGTCACTCCCTCCTTTTCCTTCTGTTCTTCTTCCACATCTTAGGCTGATGCAGGGCCTAGATTGCTTGCTAGATCCTGCTAACTCAACCGTTTAATGTTAAACCATGTACATGTGGATGTATGCCTAGATTGCTTGCTAGATCACGCTGTATACAGCCATACAAAGGTTCCAATTTGAATTTTGTCAGGTTGAGTTCAGATTTTAATTTTTGTTCCACCTCCATTTGTATAGATAATGTGTGTAACGTTTACGCGATGACTATGTAAAATTCATAGACATTACAAGACATGATAAGGAATGGATTTGATTTACCATTTTCAGTTTGGTTAAGAGTTGTAACCCGCTACATCTAGGCATGTGTTATGATGTTTTTGCATGATATTAGTTCTACATCTCAGTGGACAAGAATTTTCTCGGCAAGATATAAAAAATGCGTGCGCGCACAGACACACACACACATGCCATGGACATAAATGCTGGTTGTCCTAACTCCAAGGTCGTGTTTGATTACCCGCATATACCTTAACTAGATTCGCGCAGGAAAAAGCAGATTGTACACCTTAACTAGATTCGCGCAGGAAAAAGAAGATTGTTTGGTTGCCTGGTCTGCATGTACATCTCGACCCGCATGAAACTTAAAACACCTCCGAGCCAGGGCTGTTGGAAACGTGGGAATCGATAGTTTCCAGCAATCCAGGTTGAGATGAGCCACAACGAGTGCTCGTGGTGGGTTACTTTGCACGAGAAGATGCCTAGGGGATATGAGCTCTGTGCGTGGTTCTCCTACCTCCACTAACCTCCTCACTAATCCCCTTTCTTCCTCCCTTTCGATCTACACAATGATACTTCGATTCGAGATAATCTCTGCACAAAAAAGATGCACATCGATATCATTGTTCCTTTCAGATAATCGATTCGTAGTTTCGTCAACCATAGAGGCAAGGAGATCTTCCAAAGCAGCCATGTTGTTTTGTATGGACGTGAGCACAGAAAAGAAGGGGAAGATAGAGAAGAAGCAGGGAGAGGAGTACGGGAGGAGGGAACATGTATGTTGCCCCCACGCGTGGTCGGGTGTGGCCTTGTTGCTGCTACCCCCGCACGTGGACGAGAGGAGGGAACTGGTCGGGCGTGGCCTTGTTGTTGATGCCCCCGCGCGTGGCAAGTGCGGTGGCCGGCGCCTGGGCTGCTGCTACATCCATCCGAGAAGGCTCTTGACACACGAACATGTCACCTTGTACCTTCAATGTTGGGGCTGATGCACCGTAAATCACATCGAAGGAGGTCTAGCCGGAAGTGCGGTACGCAGGCAGTTCAGCGGGTGCTTTCGTAGACCCGAAACCCCACACGTCCGGTAGGGATTGTAACAGCCCAGTTTTCAGAAAAATTAAAAAATTTGTTTTCGGTGTGAATTGTTTGATTGTCTGATTTGTTTGCGGTGTTTGCATCCCCGATTTATCGATCGGCGATTATTTTCCCCCTCTTATCTCGTATCGGACGGAGACCGACCCTTGCCACCCTGACACTCGACCTTTGCGACACCGGGTTTCACCCGATCACCGTCGCGAAAACCGCACGAGACCAGCCGCAGCCAACGGAATGAAAACCCCGTTTAATAATTAAACGGGATATTTTTATAGCGCGCCGGAAAGTGTTTTCGGAACGGTTCCAGCGCGAGGTGAACGCCTCTGGCTCGACTCACTGATCGCGCAGTTCGAAGTTTTACCCGAATCGGAGGTACTGCGGACCCCCGGCGGCCAGAAACGTGAGCACCGCGCGCGAGAGAGAAAAACCGGGGATGTTTTTGCAAACTGCCAGCCACCGGGACTATATAAATACCACCCCACCACTTAGGGTTTTCCCTAAGCACCTAGGCAGCCACCAGCCCCCAGATCTGAGATATTTTACCCCATTTTCGCACAATTAGGCCCAATTTTTAGCAAACCCTAGCTCAGATCTGTTTGGAGCCGTTCGATCGCGAGATCGGAGGGCCGTGGATGCGCCACGTCAGCCCCTCCATCTTCCTCTCTCCTCTCCCGTGCCATGCCCGTGGGCTCACCGCCGCCTGCGCCTCCGGCCGCCATGCCGCAGCAGCCGCCGACCCCCCTCCTTCCCTCTCACCTCTCCCTCTTTCTCCTCCCTCTCATCTTCCTCCTAACCCCACCCCGTCCCTCTGCTGCAGGTCCGCCGCCGCCACGAAGCGCCATGGACGCCGCCGCCATGGGCAGTGAGCCGAGCTCGCGCCTCGTCGTGACCTCGCCGTCGGGCTCCTTCCGGCGCCGCCTCCTCGGCCAGGTCCGGCGACTGCCGTCGCCCCCGCTCGCCAGGCCCGCGGCCTCCTCGCCATGCTGCTCAGCCGGCCGGCGAGCCTCTGCCGGCGTCCGTCGCGCCGCTGCCGGTCACGGGACCGAGCCGGCGCCCGATCCAGACCGCCAGGCCAGGTGGGCCTCGGGGCCAAGCGGCCCAGCTGGATGCGCGGCCTTGGCCCAGCCGGCCTCCAGGCCGCAAGTGGGCCTCGGCCCGATGAGGTCCATCCCTTTTTCTTTTCTTTTCTAACTCCCTGCCTGGAATTTTTTGCTAAGTGTTGGAAAATTGTGCTGCTGATTCGATTCCGCGTTGACGATAGCAAGCAAACCATAGCTCCGATGAACGTGCCCCCAAAACGAAAGTTGCTCAGTTTTGCGTGCTCTAGCATTCGTATGTAGAAAGTTTTTCCGTTTGAGCTCATCTTGATTTTGTAAATGTGTGCTGAACAGGGCATCAGGCCGTTAAACTGCTAATTTTCCTGTTATGTGCTGCTGTTATTATTTTGTTGCAACTTTGCATGATGATTGTAACAAATCCATGAGGCCTATTGCATTGATTCTTTCTCCTATGTGTTAAGCATCATGTGTACTTCAATTCCATGCTTTAACTTTTCATGTTTGGGTGCTCCAGCTATATTAAATCTTGCTCCAAAGTGGTGATCCTGATGTTATTGTGCTGCTGTTGCTGAAACTGTTATTTTGTTGCAACTTCGGTCGACGAGTGTGTCACGACCGTTTATCGGAATTGAGTGATTCCAATTGCATATTGTTAAGCATCATGTCTACTTTCATCCCATGTATTGCATTGCCATGTTGTTTGCTTAATATCTTTTGATCTATGATGCCTATTTGCATGATTCTTTTTGCCATGCCTTCTCTGCCATGTCTACTTTAATTGCAAGTCATTTGTGAGCATGTTTGCATTTTATTATCCTGTTTATGCATTGCTCTGAAGTGTGTTTCGTGATGTTGGCAGTTTGTGCCCGTAACTTGGTTTGCTTATATCTTTTTAACCGTAACTCCGTTTGGGGTGTTCTTTATATGTAACTTGATTAGTTTTTCGTGTACTTTGTGTTTATGCTGTTGTTTGCTGCTGTTAACCAACTTAAAATGTGGTTTAGGGCAGAACAGTACCAAATGTTTTAATCATCGTGCGACACTTAGTGTTATGCCATGTTTAGGTTGTGCCTCACTTAAATTGACTAGCATAGATAGTTAACTTTGCGCTCCACCTTTTGTCATGTTTGTGTGATATGCCATGCTTGCTTGAGTTGCCATGTTAATAACCGTTGGTTGATCACCTGTAGCTAAGAAACTTGAACCACCGTAAACGTGCGGTATTCGTCGTGTTTGACCGATACCCCACTTAAACTGTTAGTAACCGTTCTCGATGATAGATCCGTATCGCGTTGCCGTGCCTTGTGTTGTCTCTTTGATCTTGTATTGCTCCGTAGTAATAGTGGTGCACCGTTTATTGCTTTCCAGTGTTTCCTTCTTGTGTGCTTCCCCGGGTACCTCTCGGAGACGATGCGAGCTTGCGATCGACTACACCTTCGGAACCCGACTTATCAACAGGCAAGGACTATACATTACTTATGATCCATTCTATTTCAACCAGCGGTTTGCATGCTAGTCTAGGTTAGGTTCGATGTTTGATCCTACCACATGTTTACAGCCTCTTTCAAACCGATACAGCCATGTCCCCTCCCAGCAAACCTTGTACTGCTATGTTACTATTGCTCGTTGCTCAGCCCCTGTTTAGTATGCATGCTTAGGATGCTACGATGTTACCCTGTTACTTCTTGGTTTGGGATATCACATTATTATTATTGTTATTGATGATTATTATTATAATGTTGACTATATTCGACGAAGGATGGAAGGTCTAGGCTATCCCGCCCCGACGCTTTGTTCCATTCGAGTCACCTAGGACCCGAGTTCCGGGTATTGGTTTTAAGACTGAGCGTGCCTAATCGCGTGTGGGATTTTATGGGGTCCCCTCTTCTTACCTACCTAGATTCAAACATTTCTAGAGGTGGCCCAAGCTAATTTACCATTTGAAACCGTGTGTGTGCTGGTCAGCTGCCAGTAGTTTTCAAACAACTCGGGCCAGCGGAGACATAGTTCCTCTGCTGGTCCACACTTGGTGAGCTAGGAAAGTCCCCTGTTATATAGGCGAGACTAACCCCGACCTTAGCCTTACGGAAGAGTCCGATCCGAGGGCGTGGCCAGCTTTTGGATTGGGTGTCGACTCCCCGGGGGCCACCCGGATTTGTGCGTTGTTAGTTAGAGGGACCTGTCATTGCGTATCTCTTGGAACTAAATCATAAAATGGTTGCCTATAATGGGTAGCAACTGAGAGAGATGGGCGAGCATGCGACGCCTCGTAATGGGAAGTTGGTACACCCCTGCAGGGTTAAATCTTTTCGAGAAGCCGTGTCCACGGTTATGGACGACTTGAGACCAACTCCTTGTTCATAGACAACAACAACTAAGATAATCTTAATATAACTTGATCAACGTGTGTGTGTGCCTTGACTGCTTCTTCTTCGTCGGGATGCGAAGAGGAGGACAAGGATATGATAGGTGTTATGTTTGCGTAAGTAGTTGATAGAAAGACTTGTTGGAGGCGATTCCTCATCGAATGCTTGGCTTCTTATCTTACTCTCTAGATCGTTAGCCACTTCATAAATGCTAGTGCGGCAGCAACCTCACCACTTACCCCTTCCTTACCGTAAACTACTAGTTGTCCTAGAATGACGAGTGATGAAGTCCTTGCTGGGTCAGATGACCACTACAGTTGGATGCTGAGTACCTCTGTACTCATGATACTACCCCCAAAATCTTTTCAGGGTTCTTGATCGACAACCGGTATGGTGATCGACGTTTCACGTGGAGATTCGACGACGACTAGTTAGGCGGATCCCGGCGGAGGGCCTGGACCCGTGTGGTTATGGGATCGATGTTTTTCTCTTTGCCAGTAGGCAGATGATTGTAGTCTGTACTCAGACATGTACCTTCCGCTGTTGTATTGTATTTGAGGCAGTTGTATGCCGATTGTATGAGATGTTGTATCCTGTATCTGTAATGTTGTGATATCATGTTGGAAATCCGGGGCATATGGCTTTGTCATATGTCACGGTGGGACCGATATGTGCTTCGTCCCCGGCTCTGGGTGGAAACACCTAGATCTGGAACAGTACCGCATATCGGGCCTTACAGGGATCCCATCTGGACGCGCGGCGGCTATGGGCTGCCCTAGGTTGATCTGATCGCCCCCAGTGCCTCGAGGTTCCCCGCCCTGCAACAAGAAGAACGAATGAAGAACGAGGAAGAAAGATACAAAGGAGAGAGATAGATGAACACGAGAAAGATGTAGATGAGTTTGTTCATTGGAGTTGTTCAATCTCCCGTCACCTCTCATCTATTCCTGAGGCAGTTGGACTTCCCGTAGAAGAAACAAACTCAGATTTCCGTCCATAGCATCAAACCCCAACCAAATTCGTACTTTCCCAATCCAAGTCGAACTTCCGAACAGACGGTCCGAGTTGCATCCCGGACGGTCCGGGCGATGGTCGGACGATTCCTGAATGGTCCGATTTGATGGTCCCACGTTTGCTCAATATTTCTGCAATCCTCGGACTTACTCTGGACGATCCGAGTTGCATTCCGGACGGTCCAACCATGTTCTGTTGGGGTGCAAAAATTTGGCTTTAACTTTTTATAGGATCTCGAATTTAGACGTTTCAAATATCAAAATCGACCGGCTCAACGAGAGAAAGACAATTCATGCAGAACATTTTCCCATTGGAGTTTGTCTTGGGGACGTAATTGGTTGAATAGTACTTTGGATGCCAGAATCTTAGCGCATCGAACACAATTTCGGCCCTCAAGATGAAATCAGATGACGATGAGCCAAACTTTAAATATGTTCATGTCGTTACCATAGAACTTTTTCATGCAGAACACCTCTTCATTTGAGATCATCTTATATATGCTTATTGTCATGCAAAAAACCGGTGTCAACACATGCCCCCTTATTTTTTGGCAAAACTTGCATGTCGAAAAATAGAGTGCGGATTTTTTACATGTGTAAGCGGGTACATGTGATATTTTATCCGTGCGTTGTCGTATGAGATTTCTGCCAAAATTTTCTATATTTTTTACATTATGCGTTTATTTTTATTATAACTTCCATAAAATGTAGTTATTTGAATACATACCATAACTTTCTACCAACATATATGAAATGGAACTTAAAATTGCTTCATTGTTTGTAGGATTCTAAAAACATAGGAGCAGAAAAAACATATGACTAATATGCTATTATGTATTGGTTCCTATATGATTTGAAAATGCATGGTTCAACTCACTAGAAAAAAGAAGATTTTTCCTTAAGGATTAGGTACATTGCATTGGTTTTTGTATAAAATATGCAATGTTTCTAGCACAATTTTTACGGATCTCAAAACAATCTTTTAGCATTGTGCGGACATGATATCACATGTACCCTCTTATACATGTACATATGCATTTCTGCGAAAAATAATGTGTACCATGTTTGTTCTAAGGACGATGTCAACACTCCGTCGACCATGCATATTCTTAGGGCGATAATCATATATCAGACATTTATATTTGAACCTCTTCATGCAGACTTGGGTGGAACTTTCTGAACTTGAAATAATACCATAAGAAATCCATCAATAATTCATATATCAAGATATCCGCTGAATCATATTGTCCACCCTTTTGCTAGAATCTTATAAATAACAAATAGTGAACTTTCTCTAATTATTGCTTTTGCCCGCATATAAAATTTCCCATTAGTGGCCGAAATAGTGGGCTCCAGTTCAGCCTCCCCTATGTTGGCAAACTTAGCATCGACCCTTCAACAATATGAAATACACCAGGATGAACATGATAGCCGGATGCCTGTTGTGCCAACTCATTTTCTCTTCAGTTGTCATGTCTAAATATATAAGCAATATCAAAGAAATCCAAGGTAGAAATTATATCTAGACACTTATCGAGATAAGCATTAAGTTATTCATGAAAATAGACTAAATCCATAGATATTTGATGCACCCTTAATAACGAATCACCAAAAGCCTCAACATGTGTAACACCTATAGCAAGAAAAAACTCTAAACCGAATAATACAATATCCATCTTTGATTATTTGTGCAACCACATTATAAGCGGCATGAGGCTTAAAAAACAACACCATGAGGAGATCTATAAACAATACCAACACCTTGGCCATTGCTACAAACCGAACCATCAAAATATAATCTCCATGGCACTAATGAGACAAGGTTTATATCAATATCATGCTTATCATGAATACCATGCTCAATAATAAAAATAGCAATGCTTTGGATTATCATAGATTAAAAAAATTAACTACCTAGATCATATTTAGCTAAAGCATTATCTTACTCACCAATTCCGCGACTATGAATTGGTCTACGCAGTATACTTTTAATCAATGTGCACCTCGTCTCGATCTCCAATAGGATTAAGGTCGATGTTTAGAAAACCACACCGACCATGTTTACAAAGACTCTTAGGACGATAGTTAAATATCGTCCATTACCATAAGTCTCATGTAGAATTCATCCACCAAAACATGTATAGAAAAATAAATAAATGAAATAACAATTCAAATATTCCGGCTCTTTAAATCAGTAACAAAAATGTAACTAATCAAATGTACATTATTTTGATCCATGGATGAAACATAATTTTCTACATCATGATAGGGTATTACCATATGACTATCATGATGTAGAAAATTTTCTACATCATGATAGGGTATTACCATATCACTATCATGATGTAGAAAATTATATAGTGATATGGTAATACCCTATCATGATGTAGAAAATTATGTTTCATCCATGGATCAAAATAAGTCCATGGAGGATAACCAATCATTCCTGGGGATGAATTCCATGGCAAAGACATCAATGGCATGTTTGAGGAATATGAATGATTTGCTAACCGAAGATTATTTTTCGTGCATGAAAACCTTCGGCTTAATCTCTTATGAGATGCTTTATCCTCTTCACTTTTGTTGTACTTGTTGCAATAGAAACTTACACATATTCTTTGTTCTGAATGCTCTTCTTGGGAACCCATGCCATATTCTTCTTCTCAAGTTCTTGTGCACTAAGTTTTTGCAATTTCTTCTTTTGCCAATACAATAAACCGAGTCGGCGCCTCGGTTGTGATTCTTTTTCAAGAAATGTCAATTCTTTTTTGATTTTGTGCACTCTCAACTCGTTCTCTTCAGATTTGGCATCTTGATTTTGAAGATTTATTTGCTCCTCTTATTTGCCTTTTGTAGCCAATGTTAACACTTTAATTGGCTCTTTATCATCTGAAATAAAATCTGAAGTGACACACTTACGACCATATATTTTGACTCGATATACTTTCTTGACCACCTCACGCCTTGTTTATGTAATTGTATATCAAATGTTGACCTTCTTGGAGCTGCATAATCTTGATGAGATGATTCAAAATAAGATGGATAATGTGCCCTTGTATTATACTTGTCCCATGATGGATATGGATTAATATAAGCATAGGAAGATATCCATGACACTGGTATTGGCGGCCCAAAATACGGTATGAACATGATGCATTGAAGTTATTACTATGCCTATACCGGTCCTCAAATTTGCGCCTAGGGGGTGATCTTGACTTCTTTGAATGATTTGACCGATAAGCATTTTCTCTCCACTCTTCTTTTGACATTTTTCTAATAGCCCAACGAAGGTGACCTTAGATTTCTTACCCTTGTACTTATTTTGGCCTTTGTCTCCTTTGATTATTTTTTGCGTCGATCTTATGATTTGCTTGCTGGTGCTCCCCAGTGCTTTCCGTCTTTATTGTAACTTTCATAGAACTCACGCCTTCAAGAATATCTTCACTGTGTTCCTGACCAATTTGTTTTCCTGAAAGCTTGATCCCATCACCTGCAGTTTTTACCTTCTTGTCTTCAAATGGATCGGCTTGAAGCAGCCGATGCAAAAACGTTTTGCCATCAGGACCAATAGGAATAACATGGTCATCCCTTGGTGTTTTAACAAGTTTCAATCGTCCGTTATCAATGACCGATTTAACTATTTGACGAATCATATCACAGTCCTCAAAATTATGCTTGAATGAATCATGCAACTTATAATACATTCGTCCTTGTATTGATGGCTTAACTTGGTTACCAAGAATTCAGATATAATTATTCTTCAACAACAAATCGAAGATCTGATCACACATGTTTGAATTGAAGGTAAAATTCTTGTTTTCTAGCCGACCTTGGTGTGAGAACGGCTTTGGAAGTAAGAAAGCAAATGTTTCAGATTTGGCATCACCCCATTCCGCTATGCATTATGTTTTGCACTCTATCTCCGATGATTTTGAATAATAAATTATACTACCATCGGTTTTCTCAAAAGACTCACACCTTGGCTTTATGTTTCTGAAATCAAAACTGTTATACCATATATGTCTCATTTGATACCAAATGCAAGCCAAGTATGAAATAAGCAAAGCTACCCATGTATATATAAACTTTAAATAAAACAATGGAAAGAGCTTTGACTGTGATAGTAAGTATTTATCGGTCTCTCTGGATGGTACAATGTGTTGACTGATATGCTAACAAGTAAATTACCCTTCTTCATTGCTCTTTCAAGTTTTTTTTATAAAAATTATGCAAATTGATGCATCAGAAATAAAGTTCAGACCAAATCTGAAAATAGATAAATTACTTGCTAGACATACCTCATCATACACGTTCGTAGAGCATGATGGTTGTGTGAATTGAATAATAGCTTGCGTTAGTTTTGGATGACTCTCCAATGCTTTATCCTCATCTTTTCCTTGATTCAGTGCTTCATCACTTGAATGATATTTATCAAGCGAACTTTGCTCAACTTCACGCGTGTGTTCTTGATGTTCATCATTAACCAAACTTTGTTTGGCCATATCACTTTGTTCTTGATGCTCATCAACTTCTTTGGCACATAACTCATAGGGCAGGAAATAGGTTCCCTCAACTTCAGAAAAATCAAGCACAACTATTTTGTGCTTTCCATGCCCTTTCTCAATAGTGCTTGCCTCTTTGGATTTGACTGATTCGAAACACACACTAGTTGATCGGCTTTTCCAGCCGAAGATCTTTCACTCTTCGAATCATCATTCTTTTCATCAATTAGATAAATTGGCAAGGCTTCTTTTCTTTGAGCCAATTAATTTTCTATTTTCTTCAAACAACGAGCAGCGAAATTGGCTTTAAGCTTTTTCTCAATCTCATCCTTGTCTTCATTGGATTTGCCCTCGACTCTATTGGCTTCCCCTTCCCACTTCCATATAGCCATTACTGTAGCGGAGTTATGAGGTTGTCCACTTTCGTGTAGCTCTTGAGGAATTTCATCAATCCTTTTGCAATTGGCTCTAATCATCCGCTTCAGGTTCTCATTTTCTGGTTGGGGTTGCCTCCTGGCGCTCTTGATTTCTTTCAGCCATTGGTTGCCGAAATTTGGCAGTTGTGCAGGGGAAATATTATATGCTACAATATTAGATGAAGGCATGCATTCTCCTAAAAATTTGTCACTTATTCGGCTATGATCATGAAAGTGTGAAGCCGAATTATTTATACCAACAGTTGCATACGATGCTGACACATTGGTAGCATGAGATGTAGCATATGATGGTTGATGGTAATTGGCCAAATAACTAGTAGTAGCATGGCCAATTCCCCTATCCACCGACATGTTTGAATTAACATATTGCAAGTTAGGTGCCGATGAATAAAAAGGTGAAACACTTTGTTCCATATTATTGAAAGTTCCTACATGGGGTGTCTCAACTTTATTAACCAACCTCATCATGTTGTTCATCGACATATTGATTTCTGGGGTTGCCGATGCATGAGAGTTGGAGTACATATGGTGCATGTCACTAGTATCATAAGAAGTTGAATCATGTAAATTAATTTTAGTCGGCCCTTGCATATCATTAGATGTATAACTGGCAAAACTAGGGTTGGATAATAGAGTATACTCATTGAACGATCTAGTAACACACGTAGATAGAAAATATTACCTTCGTAGATAGAAAATATTTGCATATACATGAGGGTGTTGAGAATTCATATTACCTTCGTAGATAGAAAATATTTGATTACTTTGGGTCGTAGGAAAACCGCACTATCAAGAGGGGTCAATGAGGATAGAGTATGTGTGGAAACACATTTTTCATATTGCCAAGCAACCCACTTATACCCTTCGGATGTTGCACCTTTCATATGTGCCCTGCTGGTACTCTCAGAAGGAATCTCAGGTGAAGTTCCTAGGTGAAACGCTCCAGTGTCATGTTAAGTAATCACTTGTACTAATGAAAAATCACTGGTTAATCTTGTCCTAGTCATCATGGATTCAAATCACCATTTTAAATACCCTTTGATGGAATTAAAAATAAAGTGGAAATAGAACTTAACCCAAAAATATTGCAACCATGTTTCTTAAATGACTAAAAGTAAGTAGGACATGATACTAGAGCAATGCGTATTTATTGCAATGTTTAAGTATAATAAACAATTCAAACCAGTAGCTAAAACAACCCATTTAATCAATTATTAATTTTATAAAATCAAATGATTTTACAAAATGCCCAAACTTTTTGCAGCAGCCTATTAAAGTGTAAAAGTAATATTAGTGCAAGTTTCACAGTTTTATAGAATAAAATGATGGCTAATTTAAATGGAAACAAAATGAAATAGAAAAAAAGAAAACAAAGGGGAAGGGTTATTCCTCGCCCAGGGCAAGGCCCAACCGACCCAGCCCAACCCCTTCCCCCTTTCTTCTTCCCCTGTTCACAGGGGGCATCGTGGCGAACATCCACGGGGAGCTGGCCGCAGCCATCGCCTTGTCGAGCATCCCCCCCCTGGCGGATAAGAACACACCGAGCCGCTCCCCAAACCCTAGCCTCCCTGCCATTTCCCCATCGCGCCCCCTTGCTGGGGTACGGGTTGCACCGAGCCGCCCGTAGACTCCCCGCCGCCGCCGCAGTGAACTAACGCGGCCACCGGCCATCCCAGCCCAAACCGTGGTGTCCGTTCGGTGCGACGTCGACGCCTTTGTCACCTCCAGTAAGCACGTGGACTAGGACGCGTCGTACTTGCGCAATCGCACCGTCTTATTCCTCTGCCCTGACAAGATCGTCGATGAATAGCCGCTGCCTTGCGCCTTCCCCGAGCGAGCTGCCAGCCCCTATGCCTCACTGGTGAGATCCTCGACCATCGCCAACTACTCACGGTCGTCCGCTAAGTCTCAATCATCGGCTCCCTTTACGTGTGCTTCGGACACCGCCGTGGTGGCCATAGCCGCACTCCCGAACTCCTTTTTGCCCGCGCCAACTGCACTAACGCGCTCTTGGGGAGCTTTAAGTTCGATCTAGCCGTTTGAACTGCTCGAATTCATTGCGTGTTCGCGATCTCCATTGAAGCCGAACACCGGCCGCCGCCGTTCTTATCCATGCGCTCGTTCCGGTCACCCCCTATACCATGTAGCACCTCTAGTCGACGCGACTCGAGCTGCTTGTTCGAACGGAACCAACCGAGCCGCAAATGGATGCCTATGGCGAGCACACGGTCGTCGTCGGCCATGCTGTTCGTCGCCGACGTGGACCTCTACCACTGGCAGGTGTCCCCCACCTGTCAGGGGCTTAATTGAACACTAATCACCCAATTGTAGCAAGCCCCACCCCCTCTAATTGCTGCTGTTTTATGTAAAATGTAAATAACCTTTGGAGCCTATGACAGGTGGGTCTAGCCTTTTAAGTTAATAACAATGGATTAGTAATAATCTATCCCACTAACACCTAGACCCCGCAACTAATTAAACTAAATATTTAATCTGTTAAAAACAATGGCTCTCTGACATGTGGAACCCACTGGTCAGTTGACCAGTCAAAGGCCCCTGCCTATGACATGTGGGTCCCCTACGCCAGTTGACCTGTCAACTACTGTTGTGGATAATGTTGCTATTTAAATATTAAATAATTCCAGATTTTCCAAAAGACATTTAATTATCATAAATTCAATATCTTTTAAACTATAACTCTGATGAAAATATTTTATACATGAAAGTTGCTCAGAAAAATACAGCGAACACATGACTTTCCTCCTCCGGATCGTCTGTTCGGTAATCACACAGAGACGGTAAAACATCCGGTTAAATTCCTGTTTCGTCTGCAACATGTACCACCTCGATAGTTCACCCTTAAAATAACGTATTGCGATGTCTTTCGTTTGTATCGCTATTTTTGACGTGTATTTATAATTTCTTCCCCCCTTCTTCTTCGGTAGACCCCGATACTACCGCAGACGACACCTTCATGTATGACTACTACGTCGACGACCGTACCCCTACTGTCGAGCTTCCAGGCAAGCAGTGCCCCATCCCCTCTCCCAGATATCACCTATCTATCTATATTTATCTATTGCATTAGGCATTGCTGCTGCTACGTTATATTCCTATTCAATTGCATGGCGTGTTTTTTCTCGCCTTGATGTACCTTCCTTATCCTATGCTGCCTAGTATATAAATTTAATATTCAACAGTTAGGCCTGCGCAATGTTAGTCAACTAGGTTTAGTAATCGGGCCGCGATCACTCTGGGGAGAGCAGACGCCCAAGGGAACCTACAACGGCGAGACTCTGCAGATTCGCTTCAGGTTTGATTTACGAGTGGATGGACATGTATTTCACTCTCATCGCCGGCTCGGTAGCGTAGCATCACCGGGGCGATACGAGGGTATTCCTCTTTAGTTCATTCCCGCTGATGTCTCTGTCGAACCACTTCAAGTGTACCATCGAGGGTGGTTTATCCTGGTTTCACTTGATAGTAGTCACCTGAATCAACTGGTGTCCTTAAAGGTAAGTAGTCGGGTGACCCAACGGTGCCCGCGAGAGGTATTGTATTGGGACGACAGGACATGCGCATACCATCATGGTCCTGGTCCTTGCTCGTTGGCCGTGAGATACCAAACCACAAAAGTCGAGCTCCTCCAGGAGCACACGCGAGATAAGGTAAGGATACGGTTCACCTTTTTGTAACCGCGTGCTTTGACGGGACGAGAGGGCGGGCCCCGGTGAGCGGTGGTCCTAGCTGCTGTTCGTTGTCCGTTGTGTTAATAAGTCGGGACAACGAAAACGGTTGACACGCGAGATAATAAAAATGCTTAAATGGGTCAGGTGGATGACTTGAGTGGGTCGACATGCCCTATACGCGCTACCTCCACGCGAGATAACGAGTGTGGGCCCCTCCGCGGCGTACATTCTATCGGAAGTTCTGAAAGACGTCCAGTTCAGCATTGTGGCACGGTGGATCGGCCCACCCATGATATAGGTGGTGCGTGGTCACAACCCTGCTCACAACGACCCAGAGTGCGAGGGGCGATGGCCCCAGACCCCCGAGCGCTTAGGAATTTAGACCGGTGGGGACCTCTCTGATGAGCCTAGGTAGGACTACGTCGTGTCGGATAGTCTCGGTGGGGCATTCCCTAACAAGGTGTACGCCACTCTGGAGATCCGAGCATGTAGGGTAACAGTAGTGCAGCCCCTGCAGGGATGAAATCTATTCAAATAGACGTGGCCACGGTAACAGGACGCTTTATGCTGAAGCCAGATCCTACTACTACAAACTATTATGAGTAAACTGTTGGTTCCGGGTTTTCTTCCTCGTAGGGAAGTCGAGGAAGGGATCTCGGAGGCATTGATAATTATTACAACTTATTATTATACAATGCTGCAACAACTTCTGCTGCATTGTTACTTTATGCTTTATATATAACTGTTGGCTAATCTCTTCTTGTGCTTCAAGAAACGACTGAAGATGCTAGTCTATGATAGGCCTAGCTTCTCTCCTCTTACCCTGGTATTTCTCTCTTACAGTGCACTATACAGCCTCTTCTTCCATTTTGATACCAATGCATAAATGCTTAGTAGCCTGGGTTTAAGTCTCAGCTCAGTATGCTAGATACTCACCCTTGCTTTATTTCCCCCTTTGTTTTATATACCCGGTTGCTGCAATCAGACGTTGGAGCCTTGGAGTCCAGGAGCAGAAGATCCCTGGTGCTTGCTTCGTCGTGGAGTTCCCCCCTCGACCAGGAGTAGTTTGGAGGTTCCCAGGCAGGAGGCCTGCGCCTTTTCAATCGTTGTTGTTTTTGTGCTCGCATTCTTAAGGCAAATCTTGTGTACCTTGTGTGTGTCTCAAATACTATTGCTTCCGCTAACTTTGTGCTCTCGAGCTGTTGTATTCGAGCCCTCGTGGCCCCTGACTTGTATTATACAACTTTTATTATTTTTATTATTAGAATTGTGTTGTGATATCATGCCGTGAGTCCTTGATCTCGGCTGTGTACCTTGCGTGTATGATTACTGTACACGGTCTGATTTCGGGGGCGTCACACTAGGCACCCCATGTGCACAGGGTGTGGAAATTGTTTCTAGAGTACCTTGTGCGCACGAGTGATACGTCCCAAACGTATTTATAATTTTTGCTTGTTCCATGGTTCTTTTGATGACATTGTTACATGTTTTGATGCACTTCCATACGATTTGCAACATATTTGGGACTAACCTATTAACCTAGTGCCCAGTGCCATCTTATGTCTGTTTTTGTCCGCGCAATGCAGAAAATAGCTGAAAAAATCAAAGTGCTCAGAAAAATCAAAAAATAATAATCCAGAAATGCTTTTACAGTAGAAGACTCCAGAAGCCCGAAGGGCAGCCAGAGGGCGGACACCCCCTGTCCAAGCGACCACACGACGTGACCAGGGGCTGTCCGTGCCCCGTGGCCGCCTGGCCAGGTGGGACCACCCCTGGTGCCCCCTTTGGCCTATATTTACCCCCCGTTTCCGAAAACCCTTGGAGAGGACTCTTTTTCGTGATATACACCACTTTTCCGCCGCCACCGGGATCCCGAGATAGCGATCAGCAGAAGTTCCTGTCTCGGTACCCTTCCATAGGGAGGATTGATTTCTGGAGGCCCTTCCATCACCAAGATTGCCTCCGGGATGCTCCGTAAGTAGTCCCTCCTTGGACCATGGGTCTATGGCAGCAAGCTAGTAGATGTCTTTTCTCCAATCTTGTGCTTCAGTGTATAGACTTTGTGAGCTGCCTATCATGATCAAGTCCTCTTTGTTATAATTCCTATGTTGTTATGCTGTGTTTGCTGGGATTCGATGGATTATGAGATTATGTTCAGTTTGTGGAAGTAATATATTTGGTTATATTTTATATTTGTGTTCTTGAGTAGTCATGCATGTTCTCCATTAAAGTTTGTTCCTTTGGCCAAGTAGTAAGTTGTAACTCCAAGAGGGAGCGTTATGCTACATAATGGGTTCATGCCTCATGATGTCCGGCTTGAGTGGCAGAAACATGAGACTAGGGAATGTGTTTTTGCCATTAGGGGTAAAACAACGGTGCTTACGACTACGTGTCATAAGGATTTCTTACATTATGCATAGAGTGTTAAGGAAGTTGTCCATTGCTTTGATTTCGCAACATTAGTTGTGGCTCACAACTTAATACCATCGAAATGTTTTGGATAGATATCTCAACGTGGATGATTAGTAAGTAGATGCTGATGAATAAACGATCTACTTGTCTTGGTGTAATGCCTTTTACTTTCTGTAATATAATTAGCATTGCAGTGTGTTTATAATTTTTTCAGTTGCCTAGTTGTAATTTGTTCACCCAACATAACTGTTTACCGTCTTTTGGGAGAGAGACACTACTAGTGAGCACAATGGTACCCCGGTCCATATTCCCATCATAAGTTTACCACCACTTTTATTTACTGCTTTACTTTTCATTTTGTTGCATTACTATGTACCCTTTGCGTTTAACCTTTGTAAATAGCAAGGCCGAAGGGATTGACAACTTCCTATACTCGTTGGGAGCAAAGTTACTTGTGTCCTGTGTGCAGGTCCATGCAATCAATTTCTGGCATTGCGCCTCAGAATAATTTCTCGCGCCATTGCTTTCCACCTACGTTTTATCTTCGGAATTCTAATGGGGACAAACCTTACGGTCTCACGTGTGAGGGAAATTACCACTATCTGCATCATAACCTTCCACTTGGGGTAACCAACGAGGAGGTGTTATTTGCACCCATCAAGCTAATTTCTGGCGTCGTTCCCGGGGATTCCAAGCTTCAAGATAGGGGAGTTTCACACTACCGTTTACCTTTGATTTTTAGTCTTGTTAGTTTTTTTCTTTAGTTTTTATCTTTGCTTGTGTGTCTTATATCCAAAAAAACCAAAAAATATAATGACCTTGTTCTAGTTTGCTACTATTATTATGGGTTCCACTGAAAATACCAAGCTTTGTGACTTTACAAGTCACAACAATAATGAATTTACTTGCAGTCCTATTGCTCCACCTGCCACCTCGCCAACTTATGAAATTAAACCTGCTTTGCTCAATCTATTCATGAAAGAGAAAATTTCTAGAGTTGGAGAAGATCCTGCTTTACACTTAAACAACTTTGTTGAACTAAGTGATATGCAAAAGTATAAAGAATTAAGTAGATAGTGATATTGTTAAGCTCAAGCTTTTTCCGTTCTCCTTGAGAGGAAGAGCTAAAGAGTGGCTTCAGTCCTTACTTAGGAATAGCATAGATTCTTGGGACAAATGTAAGGATGCTTTTATTGGGAATTACTATCCCCGTGCTACAATTATTCAATTGAGGAGTAACATTATGAACTTTAGACAACTTGATAATGAACATGTTGCTCAAGCTTGGGAACGTATGAAGTATCTTGTTAATAATTTTCCTACTCATGGATTGACTACTTGAATGGTTATCCAATTTTTTATGCAGGATTGCCTCACGGAATCTGTTAGATTCGGCCGCGAGAGGAACCTTTATGCCCACTATACTTGGTGCTGCTACAAAACTACTAGATGATATGATGACAAACTACTCTCAATGGCACACCGAACGGTTTCCAACAGGTAGAAAGGTAAACTCTATTGAGGAGATATCATCTTTAAATGAAATAGTTGATTTGATTATGTCTATGCTCACTAAGCAAGTGCCTATTGATCCTCGTTGACGAGGATCGCCTCGGCAAATCCCATGGTAAGGAACCCTGGGTTTACATCGTAGAGAGGAGGTGCAGGTTGGCGATACTCGTCGGCTAACAGGAGACAAGGATTTACCCAGGTTCAGGTCCCTCGATCGGTGAAACCCCTACTTCCTGCTCTTTTGTATTACGATGGAGGCGATTACAGTGGCGGTCGAGGCGAGATCGCTCGGGACCGAATGTGTTGCTATGAGATTGGATGCCCTAGACGTCCCCTCTCCCATCCTTTATATATTAGGCTGGGTCGCAAGGATTCCATCTAGGTTTACAGAAGCAATTGCCTAATCTAGTTTTAGTCTTGGACGCCAAGTCGCGGCTTCCATAATCGCCAAGGACTCCTACGTTGTTGCTTTGAGTGGGCCAGTAGTGGGCTGGTCCAAGCTTCCAGTGGGCCTTCTGTATTGACATGCACCATGTACCCTCATCCGCAGGAGTCGTGAGGACACCCCCTCTTCAGTAGCCCCCGAGTGCCTGGGGGACTCGAAGAGTCGTGCATGGACTCAAATCTATAGCCAATTGTAGTTGTGCGTGTCCCTTTTCTTGTGAGTCGTCGGCTGTTAGCCATAAGAGATAGTTTTTCGAGGGATGCTAAGCTGAAAGGGCCCAAGGTACTCGACTGATCGAGCCTTGGTGAATTGCTCTAGCGGAAAATACCTTAGTAGCCCAATCAAGCCCGTGTCCCTCGACACGAACTTGGATACAACCGGTGTCTAGAAAGGTCCATGCTGCTGCAGAGCTTAGATGATCAATGCCGCTGGTCTCAGCAAATACAGCCTTAATGCGTCCGTTATTGGCTCAACTTTCTTCATGCATCAGACATGGAACCATCAGGAGTGAAGTCGTGCCGTGGCAAGTCCTATCCCGGCCGACTGCGCAGTGGGGTCTTACCTACGCGCGAGCTTGCGCGGCATCTGGGGTGCAGTTTATCGCAGCCCATGCAATATTTGTAGGGGCGTAGTGCCAAAATAGAATGCACCCACTCGGAGAACGATTGAGTGGTCTAGTAGCACTCACTCGCGGAGCGTTTGCGAGCTCAGGTGATGATAGAGGCGAAGGTGTCACGATGTTTCGATGAGATGGTGGAGATCGATTCTGGTGGAGATGACTTTCACGACCCGACTACAAACGTGCGAAGACGTTGCGCCTTAGCGATAGCTAAACCAACTCCGAGAGGTTATTGATCCCGCGGATGCACGATCAACCTGACCACGAAGGTCTAATTCTTGCAAGCAATCGACAAGAACAAGCAAGAACTAAGAATTGCAATCTGGATATTGCGAATATAAGATGAAGGATTGACGAAAGTTGGGGTTCCAATGCGGTCTTGGCCTGGTCGGATGACACAAACGAAGAGCTCGAAGTTGTGGCTATGGCTAACTTAAATCTAATTAAAACCCAAGTCTAAACGACGCCCTAAGGGCTGTATATATGGGGGAACAGAGGGGATTTTCGTGACCCCTTGGAGGAGGGGTCCGAAAACAACCCTAACTCGGTTTCCCCACACATACGGACTCTGAAAACAGCCTATAAGGTATTATTTAGAAATTACATGGGCCCAGCCCAATATTAAGGTGACGCAGCACCTATAATTGCCTTTGGAAAAAAATAATGAAGTGGCATCTCGTGTATTTCGTGCAAGCCTTCATGCACGCCTTATGGTGGCTTCAAAGTGCAAAAATCCCCACTGGAAGCTCCATTGTCCTTTCCCGCGCGCGCACCTTCTTCTCCATGCTTGATCCCGCTCCAATGACCATCCTTCTTGTCCATGCTAGGTCCTTCATTCATAAGCAAAACAAAAGTATCTAATTTAGGCAGCATCATATGTTCATGAACATTACAAGGATTCGCAAGAAACGAAAGTACCTGGTAATTTAGTTGACGTGCGCGTGCTCTAGTAACTGGTCCAATATGTGTAGTTGGTGAGGATGTGGGTGTAACATTAGTAGGGATGTCCTCATTATCCTCCCCTTCTTGAATTGAAGTCGTCCTCGACGGAAGCTCATCATCTTCTCCCAAATAAGGCTTCACATCTGCAATATTAAATGTAGGACTAACCCCAAAATCTGCAGGTAGCTCAAGTTTATATGCATTATCATTAATTTTCTACAAAACCTTAAAGGGACCATCAGCTCGTGGCATTAACTTAGACTTGCGCAAATCAGGAAACCTATCTTTACATAGATGTAACCAAACAAGATCTCCGGGTTCAAACACAACATGCTTTCTACCCTTATCACCAGCAAGCTTGTATCTAGCATTCATTCACTCAATGTTTTCTTTAGTTAACTCATGAATTTTTAATATCAATTCAACATGTTGCTTAGCATCAAAATTAACCTTCTCCGAAGATGGAAGAGGCAACAAATCAATAGGTGCACGAGGTAGAAAACCATAAACAATCTCAAAAGGGCACATTTTAGTGGTAGAATGCAATGAACGATTATAAGCAAATTCAATATGAGGTAAACATTCTTCCCACAGTTTCAAGTTACTCTTTAAAACAACCCTAAGCATAGTAGACAAAGTCCTATTGACTACTTCAGTTGGTCCATCAGTTTGGGGATGCCATGTAGTACCAAAAAGTAGTTTAGCCCCCAACTTAGCCCATAAGCATCTCCAAAAATGGCTAAGAAACTTAGTATCACGATCCGAGACAATAGTATTGGGCACACCATGTAAGCGAATAATCTCACGAAAAAATAAATCAGCAACATTAGCAGCATCATCGCTTTTATAACATGGTATAAAGTGTGCCATCTTAGAAAATCTATCCACGACAACAAATATGCTATCCCTCCCCTTCTTTGTTCGAGGCAAGCCTAAAATAAAGTCCATGGATATATCCTCCCACGGAACACTAGGTACAGGTAAAGGCATGTATAAACCATGAGGATTGAGTCGTGACTTAGCTTTTTGACATGTAGTGCAGCGAGCAACAAAACGCTCAACATCCCGTCTCATCTTTGGCCAAAAGAAATGTGTAGCAAGTACATCCTCCGTCTTCTTCACACCAAAGTGTCCCATTAATCCTCCTCCATGCGCCTCCTGCAACAACAAAAGACGAATAGAGCTAGCTGGAATGCATAGCCTATTAGAACGGAACATGAATCCATCATTAAGCACAAACTTGTTCCATGTTCTACCTTCTCTACAATTCTGCAATACATCTTTAAATTCTGCATCATGTACATATTGATCTTTGATTGTCTCTAAACCGAATATCTTAAAGTCAAGTTGTGAAAGCATGGTTTAACGACGAGACAATGCATCAGCAATAATATTATCTTTCCCCTTCTTGTGTTTAATGACATAAGGGAAAGTCTCAATAAATTCAACCCACTTAGCATGTCTACGATTAAGTTTTTCTTGACTTCTTATGTGTTTCAAAGATTCATGATCATAATGTATAAAAAATTCTTTGGGCCATAAATAATGTTGCCAAGTTTCTAATGTCCGATCAAGAGCATATAATTCCTTATGATAAGTAGAATAGTTCAGACTAGGCCCACTCAATTTTTCAGAAGAGTATGCAACAGGTTTAGCATCTTGTAATAACACACCTCCCAAACCAATCCCACTAGCATCGCATTCAAGCTCAAAAGTCTTATTAAAATCAGGAAGTTGGAGCAAAGGAGCATGTGTTAACTTATCTTTCAATACCGTGAAGGCTTCTTCCTGTGCGGTACCCCAAGTAAAATGCACATCCTTGCGTGTAAGCTCATTGAGAGGTGCAGCAATGGTGCTGAAATCTCTCACAAAACGCCTATAGAATCCAGTGAGGCCAAGAAAACTCCTCACTTGTGTGACCGTTTTGGGCTGCGGCCAACTCTCAATCGCCTCGATCTTGACTTTATCAACTTCAATTACCTGCGGAGTAACAACATAGCCAAGAAACGATACTCGGTCGGTGCAAAAGGTGCACTTTCCAAGGTTACCGAACAAACGTGCATTACGTAGAGCAATAAAAACAGCACGTAAATGATCCAAATGTTCCTCCAAAGATTTGCTATAAATCAGTATATCATCAAAATAGACTACCACAAATCGTCCAATGAAAGCACGTAAAACCTCGTTCATTAATCTCATGAAAGTGCTAGGTGCATTAGTTAACCCAAAATGCATGACTAACCACTCATATAATCCAAACTTAGTTTTAAATTTCGTTTTCCATTCATCTCCTAATTTCATGCGAATTTGATGGTATCCACTACGCAAATCAACTTTGGAAAACATGGTAGAGCCACTTAATTCATCAAGCATATCATCTAACCTAGGAATAGGATTATGATAACGAATAGTAATATTATTAATGGATCTACAATCAACACACATACGCCATGTTCCATCCTTTTTTGGCACTAATATAACAGGAACAACACAAGGACTAAGGGATTCGCGTATATAACCTTTGTCGAGTAGCTCTTGCACTTGACGCTGAATCTCCTTCGTCTCCTCAGGATTGGTACGGTATGGCGCACGGTTGGGCAGCGAAGCACCGGGAATTAAGTCAATCTGATGCTCAATCCCTCGAATAGGTGGTAATACCGGTGGTACGTCTTGGGGAAAGACGTCTATAAACTCCTGCAAAAGGTCAGTGACAACAGGAGGCGAAGAAGGAGGCAATTACTCAAATGAAAACAAAGCTTCTTTGCACACAAAAGCATAGCACACATAATGACTAACATCCAAATTCGAAATATCAACCTTAGTAGCAAGAAAAGTTGTACTAGTCAATTTAATTTCATTAGAAACAGCAGAAGAAGATTTGCTATTAGTCTTATGTTTTTGCTCAAATTCTTTAGCTGCTATCTCATTTTCACTCTTATTTTTCTCCTGTTTAGCTTTACTAGCTCTAGCAAGATCATCTTTCACAATTTGTTCAGGAGACATAGGAAGTAAAGCAATATTTTTATCCTGATGAACCATAGTAAACTGATTTGTCCTACCATGGTGTACAACATTCCTATCAAATTGCCATGGTCTACCAAGTAAAAGAGAGCATGCTTGCATGGGTACCACATCACAATCAACATAATCAGCATATGCAGCAATGCTAAAGTGCACATGAACAGAACGCGTTACCTTAATCTTACCACTATTGTTAAACCACTGAATATACTACGGATGAGGGTGTGGTCTTGTGGTGAGAGATAGCTTCTCCACCATCTCCATGCTAGCCAAGTTGTTGCAAATCCCTCCGTCAATAATGATGCGAACCGAACGTTCTTTCACCACTCCCTTTGTGTGGAACAAATTATGCCTCTGGTTTTGCTCGGCCTTCGTGACCTGCACACTTAACACACGTTGAGCAACCAAACTAGCATATTTATCCGCATCATCAGGAGCCATATACTCTATATCATGAGCATCATCACGGGCACCCTGTTCCTCATGAGCAATGAGAACTAAAGTCTCCTCATCATAGTCACTCGCTGACTCATACCCACCATCTGCCGTAATGGTCATCACACGCTTGGAGGGACAGTCTTTTGCGAAGTGACCTCCACCTTGACACCTGCGACATTTAATATCACGATCTCGTGTTTGCCCTGTGGAAGCCATGGATGAAGAAGAACTCGCCGCTGGACCACTCTGTGCACCCTTGAATGGTGGCGCTGGCTGTTTTGGTGGCTCCCTATAAGAATGAGCGGCTGAAGTAGATGATGGCGCAGCAGGATGTGTGGATGTAGAAGGTCCACGCGGTTTCCATGATGTAGTTCGTCCTGCAGAAAAGTTAGGTCTCGGAGCGGCCTGTCGATCCTGCACTTCACGTTCAGCTTTACAAGCAAGATGAAACAAATGAGTGATAGTAGCATAGTCCTTGTATTCTAGAATAGTTTGTATCTCCTTGTTTAAGCCACCCATAAAACGTGCAAGCATAGCTTCATTATCCTCTACTAGGCCACATCTAATCAATCCAGTTTGTAATTCCTGATAATATTCCTCTACATAATTTTTCCCCTGTCTCAAACGCTGTAATTTTTGTAGCAATTCACGTTGATAATAAGGAGGAACCCAACGATTACGCATAGCATCTTTTAAAGCAGCCCAAGTAGTTGGAATATTATTAGCATGCAATCTACAATGTTCAGACCACCAAATAGATGCAAACCCCGTGAATTCACAAACAACAGCCGTGACACGTCTATTCTCAGGATATTGTAAACATGTAAAGCGTTGTTCAGTTTCTAACTCCCAAGTAAGATAAGCATCAGGAATATATCTACCCTCAAAAGGTTTAAGATTCAGTTTCAGTTTAGGCACATGTTCATCATCGCGTACCTGAGGGTGTGGCGGGTGTCGACCCTGTCGAATGTTGGGACGTGGACGTCCAGCTTGTTGTTCATAGGGCGCTGCCTGTTCCACCTCATCCTCGTAATCACCCTCGTAGTCGTCATATTGGCCGACGTCAGAAGCAGCAGCAGCAACTGCAGCGACAGGAGCACCAATACCAGCAGCTTGCCTTCCCGAAAACAGAATACGTCGTGCACGTCGTGGTGGCGGTGGCTGTGCCGGAGCGGCAACAAGCTGTGTAGGTAGGCGTGCGATCAACTCAGTAATGTTGGCGTCGAGCTTGGTGTCGATCATCTTCTCCACGCCATCAATCGCCTCTGTAAATCTGTTCTCGATGTCATTCACCTGTTTAGACATCATTTATGCAAATTTATCATGTAGCTCCTTGTTTGTCATGTTCTCCCAATCGGGCGCGTCCTGCGCCACTTCATCATGTGATCCTGGCATGGTTAGCAGAAATAGAAAACACACAGAAATATGATCCTACTTCTACTAATGGGATGTGGGGGTGGTGGAAAGCACACATCCGTCAAGCTTTTCTTTCGTTCTTACCGGTTCTTACCTAGCAGAAGGTGGTGATGTACAAACAACGGGTCAAAACTCTAAGAGATGTGGTAGGGCGATGGCCAAGAGGTGTCAAAACGCATGATGTAGGATATATGTGGAGCTGTAGGAAGGCTGACAGGTATGGTAGCAAAAGCTCAACAGTAATCAAGACAAAGATGCAAAGCTAAATAAACACTCAACGTCGGTACTATGCTGATCCTAGGCTAGACCGTACTAGAGACGCGAGCCTAAAACACCAACGAAATCATGACGCGACACGTAAACAACTGAGAAGCACACTCTAAATTTTTTCTCCTTTTTTTCTCTTTTTTTTGTGGTGGCGATTCGGGACTGCGATGGCTGGAAAAGTGCGACAAAAATCACTATGGTAGCGAACGTCTCAAAATGCGTTTCTAGGCCTAAGGAAGGTATGGGCACGAAATTTTTTTACCCCTGAAATTTTTGGCCTAAAATCTGCTCTAGAAAGCGTGCCAGACTCTATTTTTTTGGAAATCACCCCCTTCTACGTACGACAAAGATTGGTGAAATCCGACTCTAATCAACTCAAAACTAATCTGGCTACGGAGAGATCACAAACCGAACGGGTGATGGACCTCAACTCGGATCAGTAGGTCGTGGTGGTGTATATGGACTCGGCTTGGCGGAACGTGGTGGTGTATCTGGACTCGGATTGGTGGCAGCGGACGGATGGAACTGTGCGGCGGCGGCGTGACAAAATGTGATCAGAACTCGAAACTCTAAGGGAACTAGATGCTAAGATTAGCAACTCGACACAACGATGCAACCGCAAATTCAACAAAGCAAACTACTATAAAGAAAACTGGACAAAAGGCTCGGACTGTCTTGGGACGTGATGATCTAACCCTAATAATTTTTTTTCGCTTTTTCGCGGACTGTAGGTATGAAAATAATAATAATCTAGACTACGAAAAACTGGTAAATCTCACCGAGCAACCTGGAAATCTGATACTACTTGATAGAGGCGAAGGTGTCCCGATGTTTCAATGAGATGGTGGAGATCGATTCTGGTGGAGATGACTTTCATGACCCGACTACAAACGTGCGAAGACGTTGCGCCTTAGCGATCGCTAAACCAACTCTGAGAGGTTATTGATCCCGCGGATGCACGATCAACCTGACCATGAAGGTCTAATTCCTGCAAGAAATCGACAAGAACAAGCAAGAACTAAGAATTGCAATCTGGATATTGCGAATATAAGATGAAGGATTGACGAAAGTTGGGGTTCCAATGCGGTCTTGGCCTGGTCGGATGACAAAAATGAAGAGCTCGAAGTTGCGTCTATGGCTAACTTAAATCTAATTAAAACCCAAGTCTAAACGACGCCCTAAGGGCTATATATATGGGGGAACAGAGGGGATTTTCGTGACCCCTTGGAGGAGGGGTCCGAAAACAACCCTAACTCGGTTTCCCCACACATACATACTCTAAAAACAGCCTATAAGGTATTATTTCGAAATTACATGGGACCAGCTCAATATTAAGGTCACGCAACACCTATAATTGCCTTTCGACGAAAATAAGGAAGTGGCATCTTGTGTATTTCGTCCAAGCCTTCATGCACGCCTTATGGTGGCTTCAATGTGCGAAAATCCCCACGGGAAGCTCCATTGTCCTTTCCCGCGCGCGCACCTTCTTCTCCATGCTTGATCCCGCTCCAATGACCATCCTTCTTGTCCATGCTAGGCCCTTCATTCATAAGCAAAACAAAAGTATCTAATTTAGGCAGCATCATATGTTCATGAACATTTGAAGGATTCGCAAGAAACGAAAGTACCTGATAATTTAGTTGACATGCACGTGCTCTAGTAACTGGTCCAATATGTGTAGTTGGTGAGGATGTGGGTGTAACATTAGTAGGGATGTCCTCATCAAGTGAGGAATTAGTAAGAGATGCCCTCACTCGGAGAGTTGTCAAATGGACTGGAAGCGTGAGCACCCGTGGAGCACTCGAGTGCTCGGGCAAATTGTCCTTCTCTGTGTATTTCGAATCTTGCTTGTAAGTGTGTGTAGCCACTGGAGCACTTCGTCATCTAGGTGAGGGAGCACTCAAACTATGTAGATGCATTTGTTCTTGTTAGAGGGAAGTAGCCACTCGCACCCTCAAGGCTTGGTCTGGGCTGTCTGTTCTCTGTTTCAGAAAATGACAGGGCGCTCCCGATGGGAGTTAGATTTTGATATGATCAAAATTTGAAGAAAATAGAGAATCTGAAAAATAAGGCATCTTTCCAGTGGCAGGTTTGCCTATGATGATCCTGAATCGTCCCATCTATGGTGCCATGATGCAAGGGGTCGTAATGATGCTTATTGATGACATGCTTGGTGGCGGTGGCAGGCTTGTGAACCGTCACATCTTCTTTGTGGCCATGATGATGTATTGGGCACTGTGTTGTGACCCCATACTGCTGCTGCCTGTTGGGTTTCCGAGGCTTGCGTGGGAACACGCGTTATTTGATTCCTCTTTTTAAATGATGCTTGATACGAAAGGGCATCTCGTCTTGGAATTCGTAGCGTTGTGTGCGCCGGTCTTGATTATTAATTGTGGCGCCGTTTGGATTTCTTGGAGCGTTCCTCTTTTGCCCCCGGCTTGGCGTATATATATGCTGCTATTGTGATATGCGTCAACCATTCTTCTTTAATCCCTTTATCCTCTGCTTGCTCGACATGGCTCCAAAGCGTCGCGGTCGTGTAGCTTCTGCCGATTATTCTCGTGGCAAGGATGGCCGAAGCCGAGGCCGCCATGGTCGTGGTTCCCGTGCTCCTCGCTCTTCTCGACGGGGGCGCAGTGGTGCTACAATGGTGCCAGCCATTGCTTCTACGGAGGAAGGCCTCTGGCGTTATGATTTTCTTTTGTTGATTCTTAGTCGGACTACTAGTCGGATTCCTCTTCCGTTTTATTTTGCTCCCATTGTTTCTGAGCTCAACTTGAGAGGTCTTTGGCTTCGGCTTCAAGAGTGCTCCCGGTCCCCTTTACGTATAGAACTTCAATTTGATAGTTCTTTCTTGATTTTCTTGGGGTCTGGTTGGAGGTGTTTTTCTCATCAACCGAATCTGTGCGAAGGTGTTTTTCTCACCGTTCGTTCTTTTGATGTTGGCGGGAATCATCTAGACCCATAATGGGAGAGCTCGAGCAGTGATAGTTCTGGAGAATCAAGGGGTGCTTCAGCTTCTCTTCCTTCTTCTCCTGGCGGTTCGCCTGTGGCTTCGTCTTCTTCCGACTCCTCGACTAGTGGTGCTTGCTCTTCTAGTTCTAAGCAGGACTCTGATGTCAAGCCACCAGCCAAGTGGGTGCGCTGGTAGGTCAAGTCCAATAAGCTTGAGAGGGAGGTGGGCTTCACCATGTAATATTAGGGTGGAGATTTCCCTTTGTCTGTGATGATGCCCGTCAAGATGTGGGCAAGTGCCAATTATCTCAGCATGAGCACACATGTAGAATTCATAATTTCTTGTAATGCTTGGCCTCGTGATCCTTGTGATGTATAACAGAAATTGTCCTCGAGTCCTTGTACCCCCTTGATGTATAAGAGAAAATTTTCCTCGAGTACTTGACTTTGTATCCCTTTGATGTATAATAGAAATTGATTTCGAGTGCCTGATCCTTCGGGTGCCTAGGTCTATGATAATATCGGGTGCGCGACGGTGCTCCCGATGGGAGTAGCCCCCGAGGCTATGTTCGACTCGTAGGGTCGGGCATAGGCTAGAATTATTCCGTTGAACTGGCCCCACTCCGTTGTTTTGCACTGTACTTTTTAGACTCGTCGGGTGTGCGACCGCGCTCCCGATGGGAGTAGCACCCGAGGCTTTGGTCGATTGCTTGTGATCGGGCGAAGACTTTAAACTCCCTTGTCCGGTGTTGCTTTGGTGGCGCTGTCCTTTTCTAGGGTTTCTGGCGCTCTTCTTCATAAAAGGTCCCTGTTATTCTTTTATGATGTGCGCTGCTCCTTGACTCTTCGAGGGTAAGAGGCTTTTTTCTGGAAGGGAAGATCTTGAGGGTAGTCTCTAAACTTCGAACCTTTGGTGTAAATTTTGCTGATGTATGATCGTCGAGGGGCGGAAGAGCGATGTTTAGGTAGGTGACAGATGCTTCAGAGGGGAGGGCGAGCCTGCGCTCGAGCCCCCGGGTGCCTGAGTATTGCTGTCACGTAAGCGAAAAACTCCTCAAGGGAGATGGTGAGTCCACGTTCGAGCCCCCGAGTGCCAAAGTGTTGTCGCCGCATAAGCGAAAAACGCCTCGAGGGAGAGGGCGAGTTCGCGCTCGAGCCCCCGAGTGCCAAAGTGTTGTCGTCGCGTAAGCAAAAAAACGCCTTGGGGGAGAGGGTGACTCCGCGCTCGAGCCCCTGAGTGCCAAAGTGTTGTCGTCGCTAATTGCTGCTTGCCCTCGAGTAGGTAAATGATAACAAGCATAATTTCTGTGGTGACATGCTAGCAACCATATAAGAACTTTGAAAGTAAAGCAATCAAGGTATGTGATTCAATTCAAGTCATAACAGGCAAGAGCCTATATTAGCATTGAAACAAGCAACAAAGAACATTAGGTGCAAGAGCTCTTAGCTGTCCGTGACTCGAATGTCTCAAAATTGTGTTTGCGTGCAAGAAGGGGGATATGGGAATACGAGAAAAATATATATTTGTTGAGAACTCAATCTACTAAAGTTTCACACTTGGTCTTCTTTGAAATCTTATCTTGACTCGTCCCCATACCACTAGTCAGGTACAAGTCAATTTTATCCACTCCTTTTCGATATTTTGAGCACTCATGCAATGGATGAGCGTAAGCACGAAAGTTGACACTTAGGATGGCAACGAGAGAAATATAGTGGAGGAGGAAGACAAAAAGGATGAGAAAGGCTCACATCAATGAGGAAAATCATTGGCGAGAAGGCCAAATGATAGATATGATGTGAGGAGTAGGATTTGCCATGCAACGGATGCACATATGAGCTAAGAAAACTCTCCAATGGAACTAGTGGGGGTGCATCCAAATCGCTCGCTCATGAAGACCTAGAGCTCTTTTGAGGAGGCTTATCCTTGGAATATGCAAGCCAAGTTCTATAGTCTGAAGGTCCCCACAATGCTATATGCATGTATGATCATCTCTATGGAGTAGAAGGATAAGAGGGAGTACTAGTGTGGATCTTTCAAAAGGATAGTAGTGTTGGCCCTTTCTCTCTTTTATTTTTTATTTTTCTCCCTTTTCTATTTTTTGTATTTTTTGGTGGCCTCAATGGCTCTTTCTATTTAACTCTCATTTGTCCTCTTTGGGACCTTTTATTTTGTCCACTTTGGGATCTTTTCATCACATAAGGGCAACACTCTATTTTACAAGAAGGTATAGAAGATCTTTCACACTTTACAAGGTATTCAAAACATAAATAAAATGTAGCTATCATGATGTATGCAATGTATGCCGCTGCCAGTGTAGCAGGAACATGTATGACATGAAGATCAAGTCATGAAGAGGTGGATGTTGCATGGCAATATATCTTAGAAAGGCTATGTAAATGCCTTGATAGGTAGGTATGGTGGCTGTTTTGAGGAAAGATATAAGGAGGTTTATGATGACAGAGCGTATCATGCCAAGGGTTTGGATGTACCGGCGAAGGCGGACGCTAGCTCTCGAAGTGAGAAGAAAGCAATGCACGACACATGAGAGGCTAGCAAATATGAGGAGGTGGAAGTGTCAACTTTTAATACTTACATTAGTCTGAAGAACTCATGCACTTATTATCGGTAACTCTCAATCTAATAAGGAGGTTCACAAAGAGACAAGTACCCCGAGGAGGAGTGTATGGGGTTTTTGTTATCCTTGCGCATCCTCGACTCATGGTACGTGAGTGTACTCTAATATTTGATCCCTCCAAAGATTAGCGATCCATCTAGTAGCTAGAGTTCTCTTGTAGGTTTTGAAAATAAACACGGATTTCCCAAAATACGACACCTATCACTAATAGGCTAGAGCTCTTGACATCAAAAGTTCAAACATTACTCACATCAATACCTCAAAACTATTGCAAGTTACTACTAAAATGAAATAGCAACCTCAATTACTTACTTTCAAGACAAGACACAACTCAGTGAAACAACCAACTCTCTTAACAAGATAAACATGAAAACTAAAGAGAGTTCCAGCAACAAACTAAACAAAAGCCAAGGCTCTTGCTAAAGACAAACTAAAACTAAAACTAAACATGGCAGTAGCTACGAAAAGATAAAGAACACACAACAACAGAAAGATAAGCATGAAGAATCCTATGATGTGTGCTAGATTTTGAAAGTGGAGCGTGTTTCTCTCCCACACAAAGTAAGACGTGGTCTAACTTGTTATGAACAGCAAGCAAAGCTAAAGAAAACTAAAAATAAAACCTAAGAGAGAGACGCTCCAAGCATAGCACATAACACATGAAGTGATAAAAATATAGTGAGACGAAGGACGAACTGATGATTGTTGATGGAGAAGGGGATACATGGGGGCATCCCCAAGCTTAGACGCTTGAGTCTCCTTGAGTATTTATTGGGGATGCATGGGGGCATCGCCAAGCTTGAGCGCTTGACACTCGCGAATATTCTTTCATCATCTTCCATCGCACACTTGAAAACTCCCTTCATACATAACTCATCATAAGCTGATTAGAGAGGTTAGTACCCTTAATAAATTATTTTTCCCCTTTGTATATAAGGATATTCTTGAAGATCTACTGTTTCTCAAGATTGCCAAAAGGTTTTTGCAAAGAAAAAGCAAGCTTAAGGTTTGCAAAAGTTAGGAGAGACAAAACATGGCAGAATCTGTGAAAAACAGAACAACAGGTAGTAAAGAATTTTTTAGGGGTACTTATGCAACTCAAATAAAAAAAATCAGAACATACGAAAGTTCCATGATTGTATAGAGCACGCTGTGTAAACAATTCAGCTCAAAAAGATGAACTGGTGATTTGATCTGATTTTTCCCGTCACGAGGACAAAATCTGTTTTCTGGACAACATGTCAAAACTTTCACTTCCCTTGTCATATGAGGCTATAACTTGGCACAAAGCTTGAAAATAAAGATACAATGATGTTGCTACAGTAGTAACAATCATCAAGACCACTAAAAACAGAAGTAAAAACATCTTGGGTTGCCTCCCAACAAGCGCTTTCTTTTACGCCTTTAAGCTAGGCATGAAGATTATAAAAGGTGCTCTCATAAGAATAAGGAATAACAGTTGAAGAACAAAAGAGAGCGTCAAGAAGAAAATAATAAACACATTTAAGTCTAACATGCTTCATATGCAAAGGGATCTTATAGAGAAATAACTCATTGAAGCATAAATATATTAGTATAGGAAGGCAAAATAAGTGCAACTTCAAAATGTTCAACATAAAGAGAGGGAACTTGATATTATTGAAATATCTACGAGAATATGTTCCCCTCTCATAATAATTTTTAGTGGGATCATGAATAAACTCAACAATATAAGTATCACATAAAAAAATTCTTATCATGATCCACAAGCATAGAAAATTTGTTACTCCCCACATAAGAAAAATCCTTCTCATTAGTAATAGTGGGAGAAAACTCAAGAAAATAGCTATCACATGAATCATTCTTATCGTGATACACTTGCAAACATTTATTCTTTATAGCATAAGTGTCATCACAATAATCATCGTAGATAGGAGGCAAAGTACCATCAAAATAATTTTCCTTATCAAAACTTGGGGGGCTAAAAGGACGAACTTCACCGAATGTAGCACCCCCAAGCTTATAACTTTGCATATCATCAACATCAAAGGTATTAAAAGAAGACATAGTAATAACATTGCTACTATCATGAGTGTTGTGCAAATAATAAAGCTCCATAGGCTTTTGATTTTCTCTTCAAAGACTTCATGTCCCAACTCAAGGTAGAGCTCATAAATCTCTCTCATAATATTTTTGTTGTTTTTCATAAGCCTAACTAGTGAAAATAAAAACAAGAAACAAAAATATTTAATTGCAAGATCTAAAAATATACCTTCAAGCCTTACCTCCCCGGCAACGGCGCCAGAAATAGCTTGATGACTACGCATGCTTCTATTCTTGTAGACTATGTTGGGCCTCCTAGCGAAGAGGTTTGTTGGATAACAGCAATTTCCCTCAAGTGGATGAGCTAAGGTTATCGAACTCAGGGAAGTAGAGGTTGAAGATGGTCTCTCTCAAGCAACCCTGCAATTAAGATACAAAAGTCTCTTGTGTCCCCAACACACCTAATACAATTAGGAGTTGTATAGGTGCACTAGTTCGGCAAACAGATGGTAAAATATGGGTGATAGGTGTAACAAAGTAAGGTAATATAAATCTGTAATAAAAAGTGCAACAAGCAAACATGTGATAAAAGTGAGCACAAACGGTGCAAATACTTTGTACTTTAAGTTTTATACTTTCACTAGTGGCAACAAGCAAACATGTGGTGGAAACAAGTCCTAGGCTTCATACTTTCACTAGTGGCAACTCTCAACAACATTAACATAGTTTAATCACATGATATTTCCCATAAAACATGCAATGGAGACGCACTCGGAGGTCATTCCTTTGTGGTCAAGAGAGGACGAGAATTATGTAGAGCTACAAAAGCACACCTCAAAGTTCGTAGTTCTCAATCTATGGATTACCCAATGTCACCGCGACCATCCAAAGAGAGTACCACAATCACCACAACATATCTCAAGGATAGTCAAAGACAAGCACCAAGAGACTCTCAATGTTCAATCAACACACAAAAAAGGAAATCACTCATGAAAGTATTCTTCTAATCCATGTCCAATAGACCGCTGTCACCTTGGTCTCGGGGATTATACTAGATAAGATCAAGTGAGTACATCAATCCAATACATACAGGAAGGGGAAATATCATGGGATCACCCTAGATTAACATAGTCTATGATCACAACGAAGATGACATCATGGGAGAGAGAGAAGAACACATAGGTACTGATAGAAACCTTAGCCCCGATGGTAACTACTCACACATGGACATGGTGAGAGAGAGAGTTGTTGATGGAGAGGTGCAGCCCGGAGAAGATGAAGGGGACGGCGGCGGCAGCGGTGGCCCTTGGCCCCCTTCTTCTTCCTTGGAGATGGTGCTGCTGTGGAGATTGATCTCCCTCTCAAGACGGCTGCCAAGGGGGAGAAAATTTCGTGGTGCCCTTTGACCTAGGTTTCCTCTTCGGTATTCCGGGGATCCAGGGAGCACCCGAACTCCGATTGGGCCAAATTTTATGTCTAGATCCACCGGAAAAAAATTCCCTACAACTTTGTACTTTAAGTTTTTCCGTTTGAGGCCGTTTTCTAGCGTTTCCGAGGCGATCTTTAAAACTTGTCTGGTGGGGACAGATTTCGGGAGAGTTAGAGTACAACTCCTACAAGGCTTCTTTTTGTGATTTTTCCTTTATCCAAGTAATTTCTACACATAAAGTACAAAAACAAGAACTTGTGCACTCTTGCAACCATTAATAGTTTAGTTCCAAAATATGTTATAAAAAGATATGAAAGTGTATAAAAAACATAGCAATATCACACAAAACATGAATGGAGCAAGCAAAAATTATAGATACGTTTGGGACGTATCAGTCGCGTAAGAGAAAAACGCCTTGAGGGAGAGGGTGAGTCCGCACCCGAGCCCCCCGAGTGCCAAGGTATTGTAATTTTGGCAACACATGTTTTATTGCTTTTAGTCTTTACATGGGTTGCCTCTTGGCGGTGCTGCCGATATAAAGGTGTAGGGGAGAAGGTGCCAACGGGTAGTTTATGGGTAGAAGAGGCGTAGGTTTGCCACGTTCCACGAGTTTCCCAAGTCTTCGCTGATCTTCGGGTTCTTCAGTCTGTAGGCTCCTCCTCCTATTACTTCTGCGATTATGTAGGGTCCTTCCCACTGCGGGGCGAGCTTGTGGACCTTCTCTTGTGTTAGCCGTAGGACGAGGTCCCCCTCGCTAAAAATTCTTTTTCGGAGTCGTCTGCTTTGGTATGTAACACCCTCAGACCCAGTACAGTAATCACTACAGTGATTCCACTGTTAGTGATCATTACTGATGATGATCAAGCCTTGAACACCTTTGGTCACAGCTTATTGAAATTCCAACCCTGATAAAATTTTCAAATAAGTGTGGATCGTAAATCTTGCTCCAAAAAATGTGGATGCCAGTCAATCAACATGATCATGGTTAAACCAAGTCACCCTTAGTCCTTAGAATAATCACAAGTCTATGTTGATTGTGAAACCAATCTTGTGGTGTCATCAAAAAGTATTTTGAAAGTTAATATAAAAATGAAATCATAGTTAAACCAAATGATGGAATCTATTTATATAATGCCTAGCAATCATTGGGCCATGTTAAAAATAACAATGGATATTCTTTAAAGTGTTTTATAAATATTATGAAATAAAATTAGTAACTTTGGGAATTATTAAATGGCTATGGTAAATTAAATAAACAAGTGGAAATTTTAAATGAACTAAAAATTGTGAAAGCAATTTTATAAAATGCATAATAATCAATAGGTCATATTAAAAATGAATTGGGATTTTATTACCAGGTTTAAAAATGTTAAACAAATAAAAACAGTGTCAAATCAGTGGCATTTAATACCTTTTAAATAAAACAAAAATGCAATTGATTTTATTTGGGCACAAAACTTTTTGTGGCATTATTATAAAGTGCATCACTAATTTTGGTGCATGTTTCATATTTTACAAAAATGAAACAATAGACAAATACATTTAAACAAAAGAAAAGTAAAACAAAACAAGAAAAATAAAAAAAAACCCCTAAGCCCCGCCCCGGGCGAGGCCCACCAGGCCCAGCCCCCCCTTCTCTCTCCCCTCCCCTGTCTCATCCCCACCTAACCCTCCCCCACCCCCGACGCGCCATGGACAGGGGCACGCACGCCATGCCCCCAGCTCACCTGCTCCCTCCCCTCCCCTCACCTGCTCCCCTCTCGACTCTGCGGGGATAAGGCCAACGCCACCCCCCCTGAATCTCCCTCTCCCCACTTCCTCTCTCCCTCTTTCTCTCGCGCTCCATCACCGGACCAGGAAACCGCCCGTGGGCGCGTCGCCGCCGTGCGCACGGCCACCGGCCACTGCGAGCCATGCCGGTGTGTCCGGGATCTTCGCCGTGCTCGTCCACGTCGCCCTACACCTTCAATCGAGCCCGAGACACGTCGTAGTCCAAGAACCGCGCCGCTCCTCCACCACGGCCGCGCCGCCGTCCTCGTCGATCACCGCGGCTAGGCACCTCCTCGGCCCTCCCCGACCGCGCCATCGAGTTCAATGTGAGACGCTTGCCCACTTCCCCCTAAATCCCCATCTGAATCGTGCCCCCGTAGCTATTTCCCGGCGAGCCCGTGGCCATGGCGTCGCGTGGTTCGTCGCCGTCGTCGTTGTGGTCTGTCCCAGCCCGCGCAGATGGCTTGTACGGGTGCGACTCGTTGCCCTGCGCACGTAGGATCAAACGGCACCCATTTTGGTGCACCGTAGCGGCCGGCCGGGCAGCGCCGCCGCGTCGGCCTTGTCGCCGGCAGGCTCGCCGTGGGCAGAGCCCTCCCGGTTAACCAGTGGGGTTACCCACTGACGGTGGGGCCCTCCTTCCTAATCCCTCCTAATCCCACTTACACGTGGGCTACCTACCACTAACCCCTGGGGCCCGCTAATTAGATTTGGGGCTAATCCCCCATTAGCCTAACCACTAATAAAACTAAACAGAAAATAAAACCCCCTCTGAATGACAGGTGGGGCCAGGTCATTAAGTTAGATAAATAACTGTTAGCATAACACTGAGTCAATGACAACTGGGCCCCATCCCATTAAGCTAATTCTCTGGATTAATTAATATGCAATTTGAATAATGTCTCTATGACATGTGGGCCCTCTGTTCTTTTTAAAATAAATAGAAATGATTTAATTAGCCACTGTCTATGACATGTGGGTCCACCCTGTCAGCACTGTTGTGGATAAGGTTCTGGATAATGTTGCTATTTAAAGAATAAAAGAAAATCAGAAAATCCTTTTTAAATGATTTAAAACTTGAAAATCAATATCTTTTAAACCGTAACTCGGATTCAAAAACTTTATACATCAAAATTGATTAGAAAAATACAACGGATACGAATACGCTATCCGTATGTCTACCACCCCCCTCTAACTTACCGAACATCGACATTCCCCCCCCTTCGGGCCGTCTGTCGAAAATTCCCGGTACCGATAAAAGTTGTCCGGATGAAAAACCTTTGTATACGAAAGTTGCTCAGAACGGATCCACGATTAAGAATACGTTACTCATACTCCCACCACACCCCTCTAACACAACGAACATCGAACCGTCCCCCTCCGGTACCGTTAGTCCGATAAATTGTCCGGTACTGCTAAAGTACCCGGATGAATTTATTTCGAACACGAAAGTTGTTCGGAATAGATCAACTAACCCGGATACCCCACCCACACCTGTGTCGTATGTCCACGACACCTCCGGCATGATATCTCCCCCCTCCGGACACCTTGTCCGATAATCACCCGAAGCCGGTACTTCATCCCCGGATGAATTCCCGCTCCGAGCAACGTGCATCGTACTGCGTTAGAACCCCGTTTACAATTCATCTGTTATGTCTTGCATTTGTATTGCTATTATTGTTGTGTATTTATTGTTTCTTCCCCCCCTTAATCTCCGGTAGACCCCGCTGCTGCCGTCGACTACACCGATGCTGAGTACGACTACTTCGTCGACGACCGTACCGCTACTGTCAAGCTTCCAGGCAAGCAGAGCCATTCTCTTCCCTAGATATCGCCTATCTTTCCGTACATTTCTTGGACTAGGCATTGTTACTACTGCTGCTACGATTACAATCCTATTCAATTGCATAGCCTGATTTTGTCGCCCCTGGATGCACCTTCTTTTAATCCTATGCTGCCTATTATTACTTATGCATTATTCAGCAGTAAACCCTGCGCATTGTTAGCTAGGATTAGATAGAGGGCCGTGATCACTTTGGGAGTGATCGCGGGAACGATATATTACAACTGCAACAGGTACGGGTCAATGCAGACACCCTAGGGAACCTACAACGGTGAGACTCTGCCGAGTCGCTTCGAGTTTGGCTTACGAGTGGAATGGACTCGTATTTCACTCTCGTCGGCTCAGTAGCGTAGTATCACCGGGATGATATGAGGTTTACCTCTTTAGCTCATTCCGCTGATGTCTCAGTCGAGCCAGCTCAAGTGTACCATCGAGGGTGATTCCTCCTGGTTTCACTTAATGGTAGGAACTCGAACCAACTGGTGTCCTTAAAGGTAAGAAGTCGGGCGACCCAACGGTGCCCGCGAGTGGTATTGCGACGGGACGACAGGGAGGGTACGACCAGTGTACCGGTGTGCTTGGCCCCTGGTCGTTGGCCGCGAGAGTTACCAAACCACAAAAGTCGAGCTCCTCCAGGAGCACACGCGAGACAAGGTAAGGAGACGGTTCACCTTGTTGGTAACCGCAGTGACTTGGTGGGACGACAGGGCAGGCACCGATGTACTGGTGGTCCTGGCTGCTGTCGTTGTCCGCGGGTCGGTTAAGTCGAGGCAACGATAACGGTTGTCACGCAGGTTAATTAAAATGCTAAATGGTTCAGTGAATGTCTTGAGTTGGCTATATGCCATGTACGCACTACCTACCCGTGGGAATTACGAGTTATGGGCTCCTCTGCTTTGTAGTGTCGTCCGAGGACTCTTCAGACGTCAGCAGTACCGCGACCTGCGCCGGGAAGTGGTGTTGTCTTATTTGCTCGCGCGGTGGTGTCTTATTTGGATTTGCTTTAACTTCACCGGCCAGCCTCGCACCGTGCAGGAGTACGTCGGGGTTAGGGTCCAAAGCCCCGCGTACATAGGATATAGTCCGGCGGATGACCTCTCTGTTGAGTTTGAAAGATGGGCTATGAAGTGTCGGATAGCCTCGGTGGAGCGTTCCCTAACAAGGTTCCCGCCACCCTGGAGATCCGTGCGTGTAGCGTAACACAAGTGCACCCCTGCAGGGAAGATTAATCTATCGATAGCCGTGTCCACGGTAACAGGACGCTTTATGCTGAAGCTGGATCTTACCACTACAAACTATTATTATTAAACTGTATGGTTCCGGGTTTTCTTCCTCGCGGGGATGTCGAGGAGGTGAACTCGGAGGCATTGTTAATTATTACAACTTATTATTATACAATGCTGCAGCAACTTCTGCTGCATTGTTACTTTATGCTTTATATAAACTGTTGGCTGATTCTTGCCTCATGCTGCAAGACATCGTCGGAAGATGCTAGTCTTCGTTAGGCCTAGCTTCTTACCCTTGCTCTGGATTTCTGTCTTTCAGTCCACTATATACAGCCTCTTCCTTCCGTTGATACAATGCATAATGCTTAGTAGCGGACGTAAGACTCGCGGGTATACTAGATACTCACCTGCTTTATTTCCTTTACTGTTTTGCCTGATCGGCCGCTGCAGTCGACGTTGGAGTCCAGGAGTAGGAGATCCCCGATGTCGACCACCGCAACGTGAAGATCCCCGATGCCTTCTACGACGTCGAGTTCCCCGTTGACCAGGAGTAGCTTGGAGGTTCCCAGGCAGGAGGCCTCGCCTTTTCGATCGTTGTTGATATTTGTGCTAGCCTTCTTAAGGCAACCTTGTATCCTCGTGTCTGTACTCAGATACTATTTGCTTTCGCTGACTTTGTGCTCTCGAGCTGTTGTATTCGAGCCCTCGTGGCCCTGGCTTGTATTAAACAGTTTGTATTATTTTATTTGTAGAGTTGTGTTGTGATATCTCACCGTGAGTCCCTAATCTCGATCGTGTACCTTGCGTGTATGATTACTGTACACGGCTTGATTTTGGGGGCGTCACAAGTTGGTATCAGAGCCGACTGCCTGTAGGAAGCCCCTAACCACTCCTTGGTCGAAGTCGAGTCTAGAATTTGCAAAACTACTTGCTAACTTAATGTTTGGCTTACGGGCCCACATCGATGTCACTACGTGTGATATCTATGGTATTAGGATCTTTTTCTCCGTACCTATGCTCTGGGACTCTGCTCTCTTATCCTTGCTGGTAAAGTTTTAATAACTCTGGCTTAGGTTCACGTACCTCCTTCCTCCCGGAGAACTCTGCATTCCCGATGATCGCCTGATCCACCTGAAGATTTCGACGATACTCTCTGATCAATTCCCGAGATCCTACGTGTTCATCGCCTTTGCAATCCCATGCAACCGATAAGTCCGTATGGATGATTACATCTACCTCCCGATCTGAAATTCATAATTCCCTTGTACTTGAGCATCAAATTATTCCGATGCTTCGATCACCTGATGCCTTCGCATCCTTTCCCCTTCTGTTTGAGTGCCGATACTCACATCAGATTCTTTGCGAACCACCCGACCTTTGGTGGATTATTATCCGACTAAGCTTACGTGGCTTCTTCCATGTGTCGATTGGATTCATTGTGTGAAATACCATCCTTGCCCCTCGATGCTTTGTGTTATCATCGACAACCTCCTTTGACTCTCTGCCAATATAACTTGGTAGTGTATATCGTGCTCTGCTTTCCCTTGGGAGAGATATACACCTAATACTTGTGTATCATCACGTTTTCCTTTCCATTGGTCTGTTTAACCTTTCTGGTAATATATCTTATCTAAGCAGTGAAATTCCCTGCTTATGTAAACACTTTTGTTTGCTACAATGTCTGTACAACCAGTTACGATTGTTGATGACTTTTCGGTGACCACCGATGGACGAGAACTTTGCCTATTGGTCCGCCTCGTCTTAACGAGCAGGAAAATGGTTCTCTTCGTCCCTCGCCCTTGGCACTGATGTTGTTGCCGACATAGTTCACAAGTTGATCTCCGTCATACCCTTCCAACTTGATCGCATTGAATGTCACCACCCTGGTTCAATGGGGCCCATAACCCACAGTTCCACAGGACCGAAACCTGACTCTTGTCCTCTACCTTGTGATATTTCGTCCGATATCAAACTCAGTGCTTGTGTCTGATGATCGGGGCCCCTTTTCCATCTTCCGTCATCGGCATCGAATACGTGCCTAACCGCTTGAAACTTCTCACGATGTACTTCCCGGATGTTGAACTCGGAAGGACTTGGTACCCCATAACCTTGAGCAACCCCATTCGATTGATCTTGTATCGATCCGACCCCCTTAAGCTTTACCTCTTAACCTGTTCGTAAGTGCGATGAAGCCCCGAGGAAAGGATGAAAACCCATCGAGATGCACCGATACAGTCCAGTGAAGGCCTCAACGTGAAGGATTAATTTCTTCGAGTAGGACAACAAGGACCAGAAGATTTGTTAGAAGGCGAAACCGAAACTCTACCCCTTACACTACCTTTAATTCTCGGGACGAGAATTCTTTGTAGTGGTGGAGATTTGTAACACCCTCAGACCCAGTACAGTAATCACTACAGTGATTCCACTGTTAGTGATTATTATTGATGATGATCAAGCCTTGAACACCTTTGGTCACAGCTTATTGAAATTCCAACCCTGATAAAATTTTCAAATAAGTGTGGATCGTAAATCTTGCTCCAAAAATTGTGGATGCCAGTCAATCAACATGATCATGGTTAAACCAAGTCACCCTTAGTCCTTAGAATAATCACAAGTCTATGTTGATTGTGAAACCAATCTTGTGGTGTCATCAAAAAGTATTTTGAAAGTTAATATAAAAATGAAATCATAGTTAAACCAAATGATGGAATCTATTTATATAATGCCTAGCAATCATTGGGCCATGTTAAAAATAACAATGGATATTCTTTAAAGTGTTTTATAAATATTATGAAATAAAATTAGTAACTTTGGGAATTATTAAATGGCTATGGTAAATTAAATAAACAAGTGGAAATTTTAAATGAACTAAAAATTGTGAAAGCAATTTTATAAAATGCATAATAATCAATAGGTCATATTAAAAATGAATTGGGATTTTATTACCAGGTTTAAAAATGTTAAACAAATAAAAACAGTGTCAAATCAGTGGCATTTAATACCTTTTAAATAAAACAAAAATGCAATTGATTTTATTTGGGCACAAAACTTTTTGTGGCATTGTTATAAAGTGCATCACTAATTTTGGTGCATGTTTCATATTTTACAAAAATGAAAAAATAGCCAAATACATTTAAACAAAAGAAAAGTAAAACAAAACAAGAAAAATCAAAAAAAAAAACCCCGAAGCCCCGCCCCGGGCGAGGCCCACCAGGCCCAGCCCCCCTTCTCTCTCCCCTCGCCTATCTCATCCCCACCTAACCCTCCCCCACCCCCGACGCGCCATGGACAGGGGCACGCACGCCATGCCCCCAGCTCACCTGCTCCCTCCCCTCCCCTCACCTGCTACCCTCTCGACTCTGCGGGGATAAGGCCAACGCCACCCACCCCCCCTGAATCTCCCTCTCCCCACTTCCTCTCTCCCTCTTTCTCTCGCGCTCCATCACCGGACCAGGAAACCGCCCGTGGGCGCGTCGCCGCCGTGCGCGCGGCCACCGGCCACTACGGGCCACGCCGGTGTGTCCGGGATCTTCGCCGTGCTCGTCCACGTCGCCCTACACCTTCAATCGAGCCCGAGACACGTCGTAGTCCAAGAACCGCGCCGCTCCTCCACCACGGCCGCGCCGCCGTCCTCGTCGATCACCGCGGCTAGGCACCTCCTCGGCCCTCCCCGACCGCGCCATCGAGCTCAATGTGAGACGCTCGCCCACTTCCCCCTAAATCCCCATCTGAATCGTGCCCCCGTAGATATTTCCCGGCGAGCCCGTGGCCATGGCGTCGCGTGGTTCGTCGCCGTCGTCGTTGTGGTCTGTCCCAGCCCGCGCAGATGGCTCGTACGGGTACGACTCGTTGCCCTGCGCACGTAGGATCAAACGGCACCCATTTTGGTGCACCGTAGCGGCCGGCCGGGCAGCGCCGCCGCGTCGGCCTCGTCGCCGGCAGGCTCGCCGTGGGTAGAGCCCTCCCGGTTAACCAGTGGGGTTACCCACTGACGGTGGGGCCCTCCTTCCTAATCCCCCCTAATCCCACTTACACGTGGGCTACCTACCACTGACCCCTGGGGCCCGCTAATTAGATTTGGGGCTAATCCCCCATTAGCCTAACCACTAATAAAACTAAACAGAAAATAAAACCCCCTCTGGATGATAGGTGGGGCCAGGTCATTAAGTTAGATAAATAACTGTTAGCATAACACTGAGTCAATGACAACTGGGCCCCATCCCATTAAGCTAATTCTCTAGATTAATTAATATGCAATTTGAATAATGTCTCTATGACATGTGGGCCCTCTCTTCTTTTTAAAATAAATAGAAATGATTTAATTAGCCACTGTCTATGACATGTCGGTCCACCCTGTCAGCACTGTTGTGGATAAGGTTCTGGATAATGTTGCTATTTAAATAATAAAAGAAAATCAGAAAATCCTTTTTAAATGATTTAAAACTTGAAAATCAATATCTTTTAAACCGTAACTCGGATTCAAAAACTTTATACATCAAAATTGATTAGAAAAATAAAAAGGATACGAATACGCTATCCGTATGTCTACCACCCCCTCTAACTTACCGAACATCGACATTCCCCCCCCCCCTTCGGGCCGTCTGTCGAAAATTCCCGGTACCGATAAAAGTTGTCCGGATGAAAAACCTTTGTATACGAAAGTTGCTCAGAACGGATCCACGATTACGAATACGTTACTCATACTCCCACCACACCCCTCTAACACAACGAACATCGAACCGTCCCCCTCCGGTACCGTTAGTCCGATAAATTGTCCGGTACTGCTAAAGTACCAGGATGAATTTATTTCGAACACGAAAGTTGTTCGGAATAGATCAACTAACCCGGATACCCCACCCACACCTGTGTCGTATGTCCACGACACCTCCGGCATGATATCTCCCCCCTCCGGACACCTTGTCCGATAATCACCCGAAGCCGGTACTTCATCCCCGGATGAATTCCCGCTCCGAGCAACGTGCATCGTACTGCGTTAGAACCCCGTTTACAATTCATCTGTTATGTCTTGCATTTGTATTTCTATTATTGTTGTGTATTTATTGTTTCTTCCCCCCCTTAATCTCCGGTAGACCCCGCTGCTGCCGTCGACTACACCGATGCTGAGTACGACTACTTCGTCGACGACCGTACCGCTACTATCAAGCTTCCAGGAAAGCAGAGCCATTCTCTTCCCTAGATATCGCCTATCTTTCCGTACATTTCTTGCACTAGGCATTGTTACTGCTGCTGCTACGATTACAATCCTATTCAATTGCATAGCCTGATTTTGTCGCCCCTTGATGTACCTTCTTTTAATCCTATGCTGCCTATTATTACTTATGCATTATTCAGCAGTAAACCCTGCGCATTGTTAGCTAGGATTAGATAGAGGGCCGTGATCACTTTGGGAGTGATCGCGGGAACGATATATTACAACTGCAACAGGTACGGGTCAATGCAGACACCCTAGGGAACCTACAACGGCGAGACTCTGCCGAGTCGCTTCGAGTTTGGCTTACGAGTGGAATGGACTCGTATTTCACTCTCGTCGGCTCAGTAGCGTAGTATCACCGGGATGATATGAGGTTTACCTCTTTAGCTCATTCCGCTGATGTCTCAGTCGAGCCAGCTCAAGTGTACCATCGAGGGTGATTCCTCCTGGTTTCACTTAATGGTAGGAACTCGAACCAACTGGTGTCCTTAAAGGTAAGAAGTCGGGCGACCCAACGGTGCCCGCGAGTGGTATTGCGACGGGACGACAGGGAGGGTACGACCAGTGTACCGGTGTGCTTGGCCCCTGGTCGTTGGCCGCGAGAGTTACCAAACCACGAAAGTCGAGCTCCTCCAGGAGCACACGCGAGACAAGGTAAGGAGACGGTTCACCTTGTTGGTAACCGCAGTGACTTGGTGGGACGACAGGGCAGGCACCGATGTACTGGTGGTCCTGGCTGCTGTCGTTGTCCGCGGGTCGGTTAAGTCGAGGCAACGATAACGGTTGTCACGCAGGTTAATTAAAATGCTAAATGGTTCAGTGAATGTCTTGAGTTGGCTATATGCCATGTACGCACTACCTACCCGTGGGAATTACGAGTTATGGGCTCCTCTGCTTTGTAGTGTCGTCCGAGGACTCTTCAGACGTCAGCAGTACCGCGACCTGCGCCGGGAAGTGGTGTTGTCTTATTTGCTCGCGCGGTGGTGTCTTATTTGGATTTGCTTTAACTTCACCGGCCAGCCTCGCACCGTGCAGGAGTACGTCGGGGTTAGGGTCCAAAGCCCCGCGTACATAGGATATAGTCCGGCGGATGACCTCTCTGTTGAGTTTGAAAGATGGGCTATGAAGTGTCGGATAGCCTCGGTGGAGCGTTCCCTAACAAGGTTCCCGCCACCCTGGAGATCCGTGCGTGTAGCGTAACACAAGTGCACCCCTGCAGGGAAGATTAATCTATCGATAGCCGTGTCCACGGTAACAGGACGCTTTATGCTGAAGCTGGATCTTACCACTACAAACTATTATTATTAAACTGTATGGTTCCGGGTTTTCTTCCTCGCGGGGATGTCGAGGAGGTGAACTCGGAGGCATTGTTAATTATTACAACTTATTATTATACAATGCTGCAGCAACTTCTGCTGCATTGTTACTTTATGCTTTATATAAACTGTTGGCTGATTCTTGCCTCATGCTGCAAGACATCGTCGGAAGATGCTAGTCTTCGTTAGGCCTAGCTTCTTACCCTTGCTCTGGATTTCTGTCTTTCAGTCCACTATATACAGCCTCTTCCTTCCGTTGATACAATGCATAATGCTTAGTAGCGGACGTAAGACTCGCGGGTATACTAGATACTCACTTGCTTTATTTCCTTTACTGTTTTGCCTGATCGGCCGCTGCAGTCGACGTTGGAGTCCAGGAGTAGGAGATCCCCGATGTCGACCACCGCAACGTGAAGATCCCCGATGCCTTCTACGACGTCGAGTTCCCCGTTGACCAGGAGTAGCTTGGAGGTTCCCAGGCAGGAGGCCTCGCCTTTTCGATCGTTGTTGATATTTGTGCTAGCCTTCTTAAGGCAACCTTGTATCCTCGTGTCTGTACTCAGATACTATTTGCTTTCGCTGACTTTGTGCTCTCGAGCTGTTGTATTCGAGCCCTCGTGGCCCTGGCTTGTATTAAACAGTTTGTATTATTTTATTTGTAGAGTTGTGTTGTGATATCTCACCGTGAGTCCCTAATCTCGATCGTGTACCTTGCGTGTATGATTACTGTACACGGCTTGATTTTGGGGGCGTCACATGGTACGTGCGTAGTTTGTCTTGGTACCCTTCTGACCGTTCTTGGGCTGTGTCTCTTGCTTCATCCAGGACATCTTTGTCATTCGCGAGTGCGTTTTCTGCTTCTTCCTCTTCGTACCTCGTGATGCGGGGGGGGGGGCTTCAAATTTGAGGTAATGTGGGAGTACTGCCTCCGCTCCATACACCATGAAGAAGGGCGTGTACCGGGTTGACGCATTAGGTGTGGTGCGCAGGCTCCAGAGGATGACGGGCAACTCTTCTATCCAGTTACCTGCGGCCTGCTCGAGTGGTGCGAGGAGCCGCTTTTTGATTCCGTCGCATACTAGCCTGTTTGCTTTCTGCACTTGTCCGTTGGACTGCGGGTGCGCGACTGATGCGTAGTTGATCTTGATGCCCAGATCCTGGCAGAAATTTTTGAATTCTTCTGTTGTGAAGTTTGTACCATTGTCAGTGATGATGTTGTGCGGTACGCCGAACCAGAAGATGATTGAATTGATGAAGTTGACTGCCGTGAGGGCGGTCGAGCTGGTGATTGGCACCTCTTCGATGCACTTGGTGAACTTGTCGACTCCTACCAAGAGATGATGCACTTGGTGAACTTCGCCTTTTGATGATTTTTTGAGTGGACCAACCATATCGAGTCCCCATGTTGCAAAGGGCCAGGATAGCGGTATGGTTTTGAGTTCTGATGCTGGCGGGTGGGGCCTGCTGGCGAATTTTTGACAGACGATGCAGCGTCGCACGATGTCTTCTGCGTTTTGCATCGCCGTTGGCCAGTAGAAGCCTGCTCGAAAAGCTTTAGCCACTAGATCTTGGCTGCTCGCGTGGTTTCCACAAACTCCTTCGTGGATCTCGAGCAGTAGTGCCCTGCCATCTTCTTCTTCGATCTACCTTTGGAGCAGTTGAGAAATGCTGCGCTTGTAGATCTGTCCATTGATTATGGTGAATGCCTTGGAACGTCGACTGATGCGCCGAGCTTATGTGACGTCTTGCGGCAAGGTTCCGTGTATCAGGTATCTAAGGAAAGGTCTTGTCCAGGTCGGGCCTCAGGGTACAGCCGGCTCTTCCTCCTCGTTTGCATTGTTGCCTTCTTCGTCGGCGACTGGGTTCACTGCGGCTACTTGGGCCAGTGCATTTACGTTGTCGGCTTGCGTCCACTGCTAGTGCGAGAGCATTAGTTTTCATTAACCTCTGGCTAATAGTTTTGAGGAAAACGCCCGGTGGAATTGGCCCTCGAGTTGATCCAATGTTTGCAAGCTCGCCAGCTTCTGTGTTATTTGCCCTGGTGACGCAGTTGAGCTCGCACCCGCAGAACTCTCCTTCAAGGGTGATGTAGAGCTTCTGATATGCCGACGTGTTATCTATGACAGCTTCGCAGTCTCTCATTGCTTGCTGGACGATGAGGTTGGAGTCGCCATAGATTACAAGGCGAGTGGTGCCACAGGATTTTGCCATGCGCTTGCCATGGAGGAGTGCCTCATATTCCGCTTTGTTGTTTGACGCTTTTTCGAAGTTGATCTGAAGCACATATCTGAGCTTGTCTCCTTTGGGTGTGATTAACACGACGTCTGCTCCAGCTCCGTGGTGCCTTTTCGATCCGTCGAAGAACATCTTCCATGAATTGGAGAGGTCCGGAGGGCCGGATATTTGTACCTCTATCCATTCAACCAATAAATCTGGGAGAACCTGTGCTTTGATCGCCGTTGGGTGCCTGAATTGCAGATCGCGAGGGCTGAGTTTGATGTTCCACTCAGCAACTCGACCTGTTGCTCCTGGGTTTTTGAGGATGTCCGAGAGTGGTGCGCTGGTAACTACCGTAATCGGGTGCTCCTCGAAGTAATGTGTTACTTCTTGTGATGTCATGACGATGGCGTACACGAGCTTCTGGTAGTGTGGGTACCTCTACTGAGATATTGTGAGAACCTCACTGAAGTACTAGATTGGCCTTTGGATGCCTTGTACTTTTCCTTCTTCCATACGCTCGACAACAAGTGCGGTGCTGACTACGCTGCTACGAGCCTCTATGTAGAGGTACAACGGTTCTCATTCCTTGGGTACTGCCAGGATGGGTGCAGTCGAGAGCGTCTTCTTTAACTCCGCGAGTGCACTCCGGGCTTCTTCAGTCCATTCGAACTTGCCTCCTTACCTTAGTAGTTGGTAAAATGACAGTGTCCTTTCTCCCAGTCTACTGATGAAACGGCTCAAGGCTGCGAGTCTCCCAGTGAGCTGTTGTATGCCTTTTATGTCCACTGGTTCTTGTATCCTGGCGAGCGCTTGGACTTTCTCTGGGTTGGCTTCGACTCCTCGGGCAGAGACCATGTACCCGAGCAGTTTTTCGGCTGGGACGCCGAACACGCATTTTTTCGGATTAAGGTTGATCATGTATCTATGGAGTGCTACGAAGGTCTCCCGGAGGTCGTCGAGTAATGTGTCTCCATTATATGTTTGGATGACGATGTCGTCTACGTAGACTTGGATGTTTCTGCCTATTTGGTCCCTTAGGCATGCTTGCATCATCCACTGGTATGTGGCTCCAGCGTTTTTTAGCCCGAAGGGCATTGTCCTGTAGGAGAATACGTCGTAAGGGGTGATGAACGAGGTATGCTCCTCGTCTTTCTCCTTCATCCTGACCTGGTTATATCCTGAGTAGGCATCAAGGAAGGACAGGAGGTCACATCCTGCGGTGGAGTCGATTATTTGGTCGATCCTTGGGAGAGGAAAGTGGTCCTTTGGGTAGTGCTTGTTGACATGTCCGTAGTCGACGCACATGCGCAATACGTCGGTGTTTTGGGCACTAGGACTGGGTTTGCGACCCAAGTAGCCTTGTTTTTCTCCTGATGAATTGCACGTCGAGTAGTCGATTGACTTCTTCTTTGATGGCTCTGCGTTTTGGCTCAGAGAATCTGTGCAGTTGTTGCTTCACTGGTTTGGTGTTTCGATAGATTTGTAGTGCGTGCTCTGCAAAATCTCGCGGTATACCGGGCATGTCAGCTGGGCACCAGGCGAAGATTTTCCACTCCTCGCGGAGGAAAGCTAGGAGAGTTGTTGCTTGTTCTTCTGGTAGATGAGCGTAGATTCAGACCGTCTTGTCTGGGTCCATTGGGTGTACTTGGTGGGCGACGATGTCACTGTCGACGCTGAAGTCCCGAGTGATTTCCTTTATTTCGCTTCTGCTGGCTAGTGGAAAGACGCTCCTGTCTACCACCATAGATATTTCTTCGAGTTCTTGTTACGCTCCAAATGTGTCGGAGACTCGATGAAAATCTTGGTCGCATTGGTCTGACTTGATGAAGCTTCCGCTGACCGTGATGACCCCTGCGGGTCCTGGTATCTTGAGCTTGAGGTACGCGTAGTGCGGGACTGCCATGAACTGCGTAAACACTGGTCGGCCGAGTATGGCGTGGTATTGGGACTGCCAGTCGAGCACTTCAAATTCTAAGGTTTCTCTTGCGAATTTGCTTTTGCTGACAAAGACTACATCGAGCTTGATTGTTCCCAGGGAGGAGGCTGCCTCGCCCGGTACTATGCCGTAAAGCGTGACGCCTAAGTTCTTCCAGACCGATCGTGGGATCAGCATCTTGTGCAAGGTGTCAGCAAAGATGATGTTCAGGCTGATCCCCTCATCCATGAATACTCGAGGTGATGTCGTATCCACCGATCTATGCTCGAGAACCAGCGGCGCGTGCCCATGCCTTGGAACTACGAGTGGATGATCGTCTTGCGAGAAAGTGATGCTGACTTCCGAATCGCATAAGTAATAGGGTTCTTCTGCCAACAAGCCTTTAGCTTCTCAGGCTTGTAGGGTGTTCGCCTCCTGCTTCGTCTTTGAGGGTCGTACTTCTTGGATCATGAATACCCTTCCGTGAGACGACGGATATTGCTCTTCTGTGTTAGGCACTGGTGGCTGTGCTGTTTCTCAAGCTCGTTTGGCTTTGCGCTGCTTCTCTTCTTTTAGTCTACCGGAGAGTTCGGTAAATAGGCGTCAGCTCCTCAGGGTGTGGCCTGCCCTGAGTCGTCCCCAGTCATCTTCAAAACAGTGGATTGTGCAGGGCCCGTCCAACTACTCTTTGGTGTGAGACTTCTCAAGCCAGTATGTCTTCTTTTTCTTGCGATGCAGTATGTCCGCGAGTGGTCTTCGGAGCGGGAGTGAAACCTTGGACCGAGCTCGATTCCGTCGTTGATCGAGTAGTTCCGGATCATCTTGGCGAAATCGTCCGGTCTTTGGTCGGGGTCGTAGTATTCACCGAGGCGGGTGTCCAAGTCCCTGCCGCGGGTTGCGGCAGGTGCCCGATTGGCGGCGGGGATTGCTATGACATGTGGTGGTTGCTCGAGCGAAACTTCAATGTGAAATTCCTGCATCTGATATGGCGCTATAGTTGGTTCCACGACTGCAACTCGAGTTCTTCTTCTGGGTCGTCGGGTCCTTCGTCGTTGGGCGCGACTTTGGTAGTCGCCGAAAATTTGATCTTGACCCAACTGCTGGCTGAGCAAGCTTGGTGGCGCGACGGAGAGACTTGCGATGAATTTGATCTCTTCGAGTGGGTTGGATCTTGCTGGAACCGTTGAGTTGTTGGTTTCTGATGACGGAATCGCCGAGATCGTGATTCCAACCTGAATCTTCCCCACAGTTGGCGCCAATTGACGAGGACCGGCCTCGGAAAATCCCATGGTAAGGTACCCTGGGTGTAGATCATAGAGAGGAGGTGCAGGTTGGTGATACTCGTCGGCTAACAGGAGACATGGATTTACCTAGGTTCAGGGCCCTCGATCGGTGAAACCCCTACTTCCTGCTGTTTTGTATTATGATGCAGGTGATTACAGTGGCGGTCGAGGCGAGATCGCTCGGGACCGGAGGTGTTGCTATGAGATTGGATGCCCTAGACGTCCCCTCTCCCAGCCTTTATATATTAGGCTGGGTCGCAAGGAGACCATCTAGGTTTACAGAAGCAATTGCCTAATCTAGTTTTACTGTTGGACGTCAAGTCGCAGCTTCCATAATCGCCAAGGACTCCTACGTCGGTGCTTCGAGTGGGCCAGTCGTGGGCTGGTCGAAGCTTCCAGTGGGCCTTCTGTCTTGACACGCACCAGATACCCTCATCCACAGGAGTCGTGGGGACACCCCCTTGTCAATCGTGATGTTCCTTTAATTTCCTTGGTTACTCAAGAGAAAGAGAAAATTGATGTTAATTTTATTTCTAGGAACAACTTTAATAACAATGCTTATAGGAGTAATTTTGGTAACAACATTCGTAGACCGTTCCCTTCCCACAACTCAGATGAGAACTCCTATAACAACACCTATCCTAGTACCAAAAGCTCCACTTTTGAACTTGAGAGCATGCTTAAAGAATTCATTACTTCTCAAAAGGCTTCAATAAAAATATAGAATAAAAATTAGAGAAGTTAGATAATCTCTCTCTCAAGGTTGATAATCTTGCTCATGATATTGAGATGCTTAATATTAGAATACCCTTAGAGGATGAGAAGATCAAACCTGTGAATGCTATTCAAGTTCAAATAGATGGCAACATTAGAATGCTAGCCAAAATTAAGGATAGATGGGCTAGCGAGAAAGAAGTGGAAGAGACAGAGAGAGTTAAGAGGCTTCCTACACACACTACACTTGCTACTATACATGTTATTGAGGATTTGAAAACTTTCAACACCCATCACACCCCTAGTCCAAACAATGGACCTCTCAATGGGAATGTTGAAGCCTAAACTCTAGGACAAGAGAGTCCTATTAGCTCAGAGAATTTCAAAGATAAAATGAATTTAGAGAATAGCACTGCCACTTTAATTAATGGTAGTGAACTTGACATTGACAATTGTAACCTCTCCGAAGTTATTCAATTCTTACAAAAGATTGCCAAAGATCCCCACACTAGTTCACTCAATATTGCCTTCATTGAGCATATCACTAATGCTCTTATCAAAGCTAGGGAAGAAAAACTTAGACTAGAAGTTTCTATCCCTAGAAAATTAGAAGATGGCTGGGATCCTATGGTTAAAATTAAGGTAAATGACTTTATGTGTCATGCTTTATGTGATCTTGGAGCTAGTGCCTCCGTTATGCCAAAGAGACTTTACGATGTGCTTGATTTGAAATCTATTGATCCTTGCTCTTTGGGTGTTCGACTTGTTAATTCTTCCATTAAGAAACCTATAGGGAGAGTTGATGATGTGCTTATTGTTGTCAATGATAATCATGTTCCCATTGATTTTCTTGTCATGGACATTGCATGTGATCCTTCATGTCCAATTATTTTGGGAATACCTTTTCTTCGCGCCATTGGTGCAATCATTGACATGAAAGAAGGGATTATAAGATTACAATTTTCCCTCAAGAAGGGCATGGAACATTTCCCAAGAAAGAAGATGAAGTTAACATTTGAGTCCATTATACGGGCTAGCAATGCTTTTGATATTGATAAAACTTGATCTTTTGCTTCATGCCTAGCTAAAAGGCGTAAAAGAAAGCGCTTATTGGGAGGCAACCCAAAATGTTTTTTACTTTCAGTTTTAGTGTGTCTTCGTGTTTGCTACCATTGTATCCTTATTTTCAAGTTTTGTTCCAAGATTTAATCTTAGTGGAGCGGAAAGCAAGAGTTGTGACATGTTGTCCAGAAAACAGATTCTGTTTGCTTCATTGAAAAAATCTTCAAAAATCACAAGATCATCTTTTTGATCTGAATGTTTTCTACAACATGCTCTATAAATTGCCGAACTTTCGTTATTTTTGAGTTTTTTATTTGAGCTATAGAAGTGCCTCCAATAAATTGAGTTTCACTTGCTGTTCTGTTTTCCTAGATTTTTGTCCTGTTTTGCATTTTTTTTCTTTTGGGCACTTTGTTCATGGTTTTTCCTTGCAAGAACCTTAAACAAAATTGGAGAACAGTAGCTAATTCTTAGATTGAGTGTTCCATTGTGTTCCAACAATACCAAATTGAAACTTTTTTTGGCACTAACCGCTCTAATCAGTTTATGAGAAGTTTCGTGTGAAGGAAGTTTTCAAGTGTTGTGAAGGGAGATGCTGAAAGAAGATTCAGAAGTGCCAAAAGCTTAAGCTTGGTGATGCCCCCGGCACCCACAAAAAATATCCAATAACACTCAAGCGTCTAAGATTGAGGATGCCCCCATGCATCCCCTTCTTTATCAACAATTATCAGTTCATCCTTCTTAGCACTATATTTTTATTGCTTCACATGTTATGTGCTTTCCTTGGAGCGTCTTTCTCTTTACTTTTTAGTTTATTTTAGTTTTGTTTTCTGGTCATAACAAGTTGGACCCTAGCATTCCTTGTTTGGGAGAGAAACACGCTCCACTTTTGCATAGAATGCTCATAGTTTTCACTTTTATCTTTTTGAGTGTTCAATCTTTATTTCTAGATTGCTGCCATGTTTAGCTCTTTTTTTCATGTTTATTTTTTTCTAAGATCTAAGAATTAGAATTTCTAGAACTCTCTTGAGTTTCATGTTTATCTTTTTTAGAGAGTTGGCTTTGTTGCACTAGGTGTGTATCTTACTTTGAGTAGCTAATAAAGGTTGCTGATGGGTGTAGATAACACCTCCTTGTTGGTTACCCCAAGTGGAAGGTTATGTGTAGATAGCAGCAAATTTCCCTCAGTAAAGATACCAAGGTTCATGTCTCCAGTAGGATTCCAAGCTCGACAAGAAGGTGGCAAGAAAACAATGGCACTGTTTACAACCTTGAGGTTGCTCACTTGACCTGGACCTGCACACAGACGCAAATAACTTTGCTCCCAACGAGTTCAGAGAGGTTGTCAATCTCTCCGGCCTTATTGTTTACGAAGGATCAAACACAAAGGGGGAATAATAATTGTGCGGCTAAAAGGAAATAAAAACAGGAAAGGTGAACTAAACTATGATGGAAATATGGACTGGGGTCCCATGACTTTCACTAGTGATGTCTCTCTCCCAAAACACGATAAACATCTATTTTGGGTGAACAAATTACAGCTAGGCAATTGATAGAATTATAAACACACTGCAATGCTAAGTATGCCACTAGAAAGTAAAGAGGCTCAATTGTATGGGCATTACACCAAAACAAGTAGAACGTTTATCCATCAACATCTATTCACTAATCTTCCACGTTGAGATATCTATCCAGAACATCTTGCGAACCCCAACCTAAGTGTAGGCTCAAAGCAACAGACAATTGCCTTAACACTCTATGCGTAATGTAAGCAATCCTTGCAACCGCTGTTTTGTCCTGGTGGCAACCTCACATCCCCTAGTCTCATGTTTCTGTCATGGAAAATTCGATCAAAGACTCGGTAGGTAAAGAAGTGGACAAGAAATTTGCTTCATTTTCGCAATCTCCCTCTACCTCATCAACATTTTGTCCAAACACCACTTTGGATGTTGATGTAGTTAAGGAGACACCCAAATGCCCCACACCAAACACTACACAATTGTAGAATGTTGCTGCTCCTTCATATGCTCGTCCTCATATTCCTATGCTGCATATTAATCATGTTGGTGACCCCCCCTTTTGAATCCTGACACGTTTGGTAAATGGAAGTTAGCTATGGAGTCCCATATTTGGAGCGCATCCACCCAACTGTGGTGGGTCAACATGAGAGGCTATCAACCAGAATATCCTTCTAGTCTATCCCCAAGAGAAGAGGTTGATGAACAACTCAATGATACTGCTTGCAACATGCTTCAATTGGCTGTGCTCGAGGACAAAAAGGACTCCATTGCTTTATTGAAGACGTCCAAAGAAATTTGGGGTACTCTCCAAGAAATCTTGAAGGAGACATAAGTGTGCAAAGATCTCGATTAGCTCTTCTCAAGCAAGAAGTCAACATGTCCGTGAGGAAGGATGCTGAGATTGCGGATCAAGTATACCGTAGACTCAAGTCCATCGTTTTGGATTTGAGGAACTTTGGATGCACATGGGCGGATGAAAACTTCAACAAGGACAAGTTCATGTGTGCCATGATCCTAACGGATGACACCATGGTCACTATGATTCATCAACGCACCGACTTTGATCAATTGACCCCAAACCAAATTGTGTCATCCTTCACCACCAATTCGTTGTTGAAAGCTAAGTCCAAGCAAACCCACGATCTAGTTCAAGGGATAAATAGCACCAACAACCTTGCTTTGAAGGCCAAGAAGACGATCGGCCCTCCAAGAGTGTAGAGGTTGAATAAGAAGTATGCAATGAGGATGATGAGGAATCCTCGTGCCCGGAATATGACATTGAAGAAGACTTGGCCCTCTTGGTCAAGAAGTACACGGGCACCATGGTTTCCAAAGGAAGAAACCTCAAGGGCAAAAATTTTGGAAGAAGAAAGTGTTATAATTGTGATAGTCCAAAGCATTTTCTTGTGGATTATCTGTATGAGAGAAGAGAAGACATATCCGAGAAGCTTGTGTTCAAGAAGAAGAGTTTCAACAAGTTTTCTAAGAGGCTTGGTGACAAGGCGCTTGTTCATGAAGAATACTTATCCAGGGATGAAGAAGATGGTGATGATGAGAACAAAGGCATGGCCGCTATTGCTATGCATTCCAAGTCCTCCTCCTCATCAAGCATTTTCGAGTCCCCCAATGAGAACAAGCCCAACTCCCACCGGTGCCTCATGGCTAAAGAGATAATATCAAAGTATACTATCCCTAAGCCATCATCTCCCGCTCCCAACTTTTTGCATGAGAAGTTGGAGGATGCGTGTGAAGATTATGGTGTTGATTATGGTGAGGAAGCCTGATTGGCTTTCATGAAGACACTTGAGGGAGAGTCTCTTGATCGTTTTCTCAACATGATGAAGTTGCTCACTGAACGTGATGGCTACATCGATAATGTGGTAACCCTCCTAATAGAGGAAAAGGAGAGAAATGAGCTCCTTGATCAAAATCTCCATGAAGTCCTCACTTGAGGAAACCGTCACCTCACATGAGATAGACTTTGTTAAAGTCAATGATGCCCTAGAACTCTCTCTTGAAATTAAGCATGATCTTTTGGATAAAATTGCTAAGCTTAAAGTTGTTCATGGTGAACTCGGTGAGGAGTATAAACTCCTTGAAAAGAGCCACAAGCTCATAAAAGGGGAGCTTATGAATCTCACCGAGGCTTACAATCAACTTAAAGCCTCAACTCTTAAATCTCTTGCTACTTTCTCTCCTAGTGATGCATGAGCTTCTAACTCCATTGATTATGCATCTCTACTTGATGAAAACAAGAAGTTGAAAGATCAACTTGAGAAAGGTATTGTGTCTTGCATTCAAGGTGAAAAGAACTTGAATGAACTTTTGATCAATCAAAAGGAATGTGTGGCCAAGGAGGGTATTGGTTTTGATCCCTCCCAAAAGAAAAAGAAGAACAAACACAAGAAGAACAACAAGAAGAAGCACCAAGCTACTCCTCCTAAAAAACAAGTTGTATTTGTGCAAGAAGGGCACAAGGAGAAGGAAAAGGGAAATGAGAAAGTCAGAGAGGGAGTCATCACCAAGGAGATGGTTCCCTCCCCTAATTATGCCGGCATGAACAATCCATCTTATGTCCTTTTAAGAAGGGATGATGCTTACACTTTTGCTAAATTTGTTGGCACTAATTATGATTATTATGCATGGACTATTTGGGTACCTAAGACCCTTTTTGCTAACTCCCTAGGACCCATTAAAAAATGGGGACCTAAAAACAAAGTTTGATTCTCGCAGGACTATACCTCCGGTGGCACTCAATGGGTGATTGATAGTGGTTGCAACAATCAAATGACCGGAGGAAAGGATATGCTCGTTGATCTCGTTGACTCGCTCAAGTTATCCTCGAACATCTCCTTTGGTAACAATAGTAAAGACAAGGTATTAGGATTCAGACAGTTTGTCATCTCGAGTGATGCCTCACTCAAAAATGTCATGCTTGTCCAATCCCTTCACTACAATCTACTTTCCACTATCCAATTGGCACATGCTGGTTATGGCTCACTTTTTAGTGAATTTCATGTAACCATCTTTAAAAGGGATACTCTCAAAGTGATCTTTGTTGGGCATGTTGAAGACAACTTTATGTGGTTGATTTCTCAAAAGAGAGCACTCATCTAAAAACATGCCTAGTGGCCAAGGCCGACGTGGGGGTGGTATGAGAAATTTTCAATCTCTTTTAAAGGGGGATAATATTATTGGACTAAGCAATGTATCTTTTGCCAAAGATCGTGTTTGTAGTGCTTGCATTGCGGGAAAGCAACACGAGAAGCAACACAAGGTGAAGAATATCATCACATCGTCGAGTCCTCTTGAGCTCCTTCATTTGGATCTTTTTTGGGCCTCCATCATATGATAGTTTGGGTGGGAGGAGGTATTGCCTTGTCATTGTCGACGACTATACAAGATATACATGGGTTTTATTTCTCAAGACCAAAGATGAGACTCAAGAGACCTTTATATCATTTGTCAAAGAAGCTCAACGTCAACATCAATGTGAGATCATGGCCATTAGAAGTGACAATGGCACCGAGTTCAAGAATTACCTTATGAATGAGTTCTTGAGTGATGAGGGGATCAAACATCAATATTCTGTGGCTTATTCTCCTCAATGAAACGGTGTTGTGGAGAGGAAGAAATAGGACTCTTATTGAGATGGAAAGGACAATGCTTGACGAGTACAAGTCTCCACACAAGCTTTGGGACAAAGCCAACAACACCGCGTGTCATGCCTCTAATAGGCTATATCTCCGCAAGCTCAAGAACAAGACACCTTATGAACTCATGACCGAGAAGAAGCCGAGTGTCAAGTACTTCCGAGTATTCGGTTGCAAGTGTTTCATTCTCAACAAGAAAACCCGTTTAACTAAGTTTGAGACTAAAACTTATGAGGGAATATTTTTTGGATATGCATCAAACTCTCATTCGTATTGAGTTCTCAATAAATCTACGTGATGTATTGATGAATCATCGAATGTGGAGTTTGACGAGGATAACGACTCCCAAGCCAAGAAAATTGTTCCAAGTGTTGTAGGTGATGAGGATCCTTCTGAAGTTATAAGGACCATGGGGATAGGCCACATTCTTCCACAACAAACACCCCAATTCCAAGTAATCGAATGAGTAAGATCCCCTCTTGAGGAACCTCCTCAAGAGAAGTCATCATCTCCACCACAAGGGCAAGATGCTTCGGGAGCACAAGCACCTATCCAAGAACAAGATGAGGTCCCTCAAGATCTCAAACAAGATCAAGGGCAATCTCAACCTAATGGTGATGAGCCTATTATTGAGGCCCAAGATCAAGCTCAAGAAAGTGGTCAAGATCAAGGGCAAGAAATTGTCTCTCCACAAGAAAAGCCAAAACAAGTTCGAGTTTCTCCATGAAGAATCCAACCAAGTGAAGAAGAACTTGAAAAGAAATTTTCTCTCCACAAGAAAAGCCAAAAAGCGGCATTGAGACTTCAAATGCTTCAACACTCCACCGACAATATTCTCGGAAGCATCACCAAAAGGTTAACAACTCGTAAACGTTTGGCAAACTTTTGTGAACATCACTCATTTCCTATTTTCCACAGATCTCATTAAATTGAAATCCCCCAAGAGCAGCCGGTTGGCATCAAATGGAATTTGTAGATGAAAAAGTCATTGGACAAAGATCTCTCTCCTCAATTGATCACATGGCCCATAAACATTCACTAAAGTTCATGATTCAACATTTAACTTAGAAGTGAACTTGATGATAAGACCAAGTTGCTGGGTGTCCACGAGCTCCCCATAAAAAAATAGACGAATTTTCTAAATAGTAATTAAACCCCCAGAGCCCCCCACAGATGGTACATAAGAAAATTGGTCAAACCTTCTGGGACACCAGCTCTTGATAAATCTTGCATCAATTGAGGTGCATTTGGTCTCTTGTAGACAAACTATATCACATTGACTTTCCTCAATTTTCTCCCTCACAGCCTTTTGCCTGGCTGCAGCATTGAGACCCCTAAGACCCCTAACATTCCAAAACAATACATTCCAGGTTCTAGTAGAATGATTATCCATAGAACTTGTGGTGGAGAACAGAAAATACTACTGTAAATATTACAGATAGCAAAAAGCATGACAACAAAATAAAACCATATCCATCATAACTTGTTCTTACAACTGGCCAATTTAAGTTTTGCCAAACCAAGATAATAAAAAGTTCACTGATCATTGGAATCCTATGATGCAGGTGCAGAAGAAGGAGAAGCTTCAAGCTTTTCCTTGGTGAGGAGAGATTCCTCAATCTCCAAATCAGTGCCTATGTGTTGCAGCACCCTGATGGGAGTTGGAGGTATATCTGCAACCCCATGGCTTGCTTCAGGATTCTCTTGGTGGGCCTCCTCCTCAAAGATGGGCTGTTGGACCAAAGGAAGTGGTTTTGTTCTGGGCCTCTTCTTTTTAGGAGGAGAGGAAAGCCCCAATAGTTTTCCAGCCTTGAAACCATCTTTCTTGGCCAGGCTCCGTGTGCAGCGTCGAACTGAGGACTCCACAATAGGGGTGGAAGATTTCCTGACACGTTTCTTGCTGATCTTGAGTTGAGGAGCCTCAAAAACAATCCCCTCCAATGGGGGCAGTTGCCCCAGGAGAATTTGGGGAGCAAGATTCACCTGTAGCCCATCAGTTGGCACATCATTCGTGGACGTGGCCTCCACTATATGATCATGATCCTCAATGAATATCAGAGAGGGGGCCATCGTGTCCTCGTCAAAAGCAATACTCCATGAGCGTTTGGAGCAGACAACTGACTGCATAGGGGAGAGCGTCAGAGCTCTAGGCACATTCCTGGTGCAGATCTCCTCATAGAGAGAGTCAAAGGTTCTCTTACAGATCATCCCTGGGGGCAGAGGAGGTCCAGCCGATACTCTGATCATAGCCACAATGATGTTCTGTTGTTTAGCCGGGGGTGGAACAAAAGGCACAATGGCCAACATGGGGTCTGCAACATCCACATTGTCTTCTGCAATGTCATCCAAATCAATCACCGGCACTTCAAGCACCTGATCAACCGAGTCCGATTCTGCAGGGTGATCAAGCACCATGGACATCTGCTCCTCGGCCTCCTGTTCTGCCTCAGGATCCTGGATTTCTTCTATGATGGGTTCATCACCCCATTGAGCATTCCCCCAGTTCTGATCTTGGGGGGCAATTGGAGGATCTTATGCGGGAGGGTCTTGAGGAGCATCATCCCATCCCAGAGTTGGGTAAGGTGGCAGAACAAAATTGAGGTTGTTGGGATGCAGTTGCCCAGGCAAAGGATGAGGATTGCCATCCAGGGGCATGGGATCTTCGTCATCAGGGAGCTGATTAACCCAGTTTGCTCCAATGTAACATCCCAAATTTATTTTTGGATGAGTTACTAGAGAGCATATGCATATCATTTTTTTGTGCATTTTGGATCTTATTTGAGTGTTTTTTTGAATTTATTGAATAAAGTTTTTCTTTAGTATTTTATTTTGTATAAATAACTTATTGAAAATATTATGTATGTTTTTCTAAGATTTTAGAAATTTATTTCGTATTTTTCCGACTTATATTTTATTGTATAAAACTCTTTGAAGTTTAAAGAAAAGTACGTATATATTTATATAAACGTACTTACGTTTTACGTATTTTTATTATTTTAAAAAAATAAGATGTTATTTTTTCGGGGCTATTTTTATTATATTAAAAATACCTCTATACTTTTTTTAAAAAAAAAATTCAAAAAAAAAAAATCTGAAAGGGCCGGCCGGCCGGCCCAGCCGGACCAGCAAGCCAGTGGCCTTCGAAGCCGTCTCCTTCCTGGAGACGAGCTCGTCCACGAACAGGAGACGAACTCGTGCAGCCGTCGGTCCTTGCGAGCTATGGACTCCGATTAGATTGCCTTTTGCTCACGAAATCTTGTCCCTTAAATACCCCATGACCCCCTCCACCGATTCCCCACAAAATTTCGCAGCAAACCGTTCCAAATCGAGCTAATTTCGGGGTAGATCTAGGTCCAACGGAGCTCTATTGTTGGACGAATTTCGTCACCGGTGAGCCTCCCCTTGACCCCAAATTCTGCAGACCGACTCTTCTCTTCGTTGTGCTTCTAATTGACATCTTTTTCCCTCTTCTTTTCTTGCGCAAGATTGATCCCCAAATTGTACGCGTACCGCGGGAGTTCATCGGAGCGCGCTCGGTTCACCGCGTTGCCACGCCCGTACGGACGACGTTGGAGATCATCACCACCACCGTTGTGATCTTCTAATCAAGCCCTACACCCTAGACGTCCTCGTTGACGCCGAAGATCGCCGGAGTTGTCATCTTCGTCGCGTCTAATCTACACGTCGTGGTTAGTAAAAACGCCGTAACTTTTTATCCGTTGCTCCGTTTTAGATGAAACAAGCGGCCAAATCATTGTTTTGAAACCCTCTAAATATTGTGTACTGTAGATCCAAGTTTTGAGAAAATTATTTTTCCGTTCGATCAAAAAATTTCCTAGATCCTATGCAAAACTGTTTTTGTAATATCTTTTTACTCGTAGATCCGTTATGCGTGATTCCAAAGCCCACGGTTTTCTTTCGAAGCCCTCTTTTCAGTTCAACCATAAAGTTTGTTTTGTTATTTTCGAAAATATTCAGATCTGATCAGATTTTATTTTCAACTTTAGTTGACCGTAACTTTTGTTTTACAACTCGGATTTGATTAATTATTTTTGCAAACTAAAACCCTAGCTAAACCCTATATTCTAGACACTTTGCAACCCACTTTTAAAATCAATCTTTATCTGTTTTTGCAAAATCTTTTATTCGGATTTTATTTTGGAGTTCTTGAACATTGTTTTGCTTTTGGTTGTGTATTGATTGTGTGTATCTTTGTTTGCTCACGATAGATTGTCCGGAGTGCGAAGCAGAGTACCACCAATCTTTAGAGTTCTGCAATCAACAGCAAGGCAAGTCATATCTTTGACCATACTCCCTATTACCTATGTTTTCAATGCATTAGTCCTTCTTCTTTAGATTGCATGATAGGTTATGCTATGCTACTACACCCAGTAGTTCATTGAGGTAGGTCTGATCCTTACATCATTGTCACCATCGTATACTAGAATATTGCTATGCTAAGTAGACGTGGATTGGGAAGTGAATCATTATGAGGTATGAGTGATAATGTAGTAATTAGGACCAAGATAAAAGTTAATGAACTACCTGGGTGGGATGGTTGCGAGCATCCTGGGGTGGCCAGTGATGACTGCGGAAAGCCACCCAGGCTCAAAGGGACTGTTTGTATTGACATACCTAGAAGCTTACGTGTGCAGCCACAAGCTACTATGGGCTCTGGCTTGGTTGATCAGTTGTAGGGACTCTTACTAGGTAGCGCTACGAAAGTAGACGTGAGTAGGTGGGATGGGTGCTACCGGAGTAAGGGAAACTCTTCTGAAAGACCATGTCTCGATCTTCCAGTTGTCATACACCATGCAGTGTGACAAACTACAAAGGAGGCGATCGAGTCTTGTGGGGAAAAGTGCACAAACCTCTGCAGAGTGTAAAACTAATCGATTAGCCGTGTCCCCGGTTATGGACAATTTGAGCAACTAGTTGTGGAAATATTGATTTGTCTCATCATCTTTAATTAATTTATTGGGTTAATCACTTTGGGATAGATTGAGTGGGGTTTCCCATCTCAATCGTATGCTATTGTAGAACTTAGCTATTATTATTCTATAGGGAAAATTAGCTTTATGCAAAAATAAATGTAGAAGCTCCACCAGCCAAATTGCATGTATTACAGGTCTTTTACTTCTTTCTGTGATATGGCTTGCCGTACGATCAAAGTACTGACCCCTTTTGGGGCTGTAACTTATTCATGTTGCAGATTGTTCCGACGAGGAGTAAGGTGCGAATAGGTCGCTGTCTTATACTCAACTTTTACCGTGGAGTCGGATGGACTCGCTACTACTACTATTATAGCTTCCGCAAGTATTTGATTAGATGGCCTTAAGCCATGTTATTATTGTAATATTTACTTCATTCGATGTAATAAAGACATGTTTTACTTCTGTTATTTCATCGAGTACTGTGTGTGCTAGCAAAATGATCCAGGGACTAGCACATTAAGCACAGAGACTTGGTCCCTTCGGATCTGATCGCTACAAGATGGTATCAGAGCCCATGTTGACTGTAGGACGTGACCTTAGGAATGGAAAAGCCATAGGATGAAAACTTTATTTTAAAAACCCTCTACAATTCTAATGATTCTCATACTCTTTCCTATTCACTTCTAATCTCTTCTCTCCTTACAAATATAGATGCCGATCACCAAGTTCGCTCAGCCTGATGAGACCACACCTTTTGGACAAAGCCTGATGGAGATCGTGAAGTTTTTGAAGATCGCCTTGCCTAGTTTCACCGGGACACTCATGACTACAGGACCAGGAGCGAAGAGCTGGAAGGTCCAAGTTCACATTCCAGGACGCACGTTTGGAAGGAAAATCAAGCCAATTAACTTCTCGGTGAAAGCACCAAACTGGAGCGTGGGAAGAAGTCGTGCCGCATTGATGACCTTAGGACGCATTCGACAGGAGTACCACGCAGATCTTCAAGGAACCCGCTTCGAGATGTATGGACGCCGAGATCATACTGGAGAATTAGTACGTACTGTTGAGGATACATCAATGGCATCCCACATTCAAGACTTGGGGGAATATGTTCAACGTGTGGAGGAAGAAATGCTTCATTTCATGGACGTTATTGAGGGTTTGGAGGAGGAAGCTAAGAGAGTTCGTGAAGTGTATGAGGAGCAAATCGACACACTACAAGAAAGGAATGAAGAGTTGAAGCTCATGCTGGAGGAAGCAGAAGAACAACTTGACCAAGGAGAAAACATTCAGGAGGATCACTCCGATGGATGCCTCGTTAGCCAAGATGAGGATTACCAGTCAGAGGAAGAGGAAAATGCAAATGATGTCTTGATGATCGATTCTTCTTCCGACTCAAACTAGTCATAGACCACCATTATAGATTTTTTTCTTTTAGTTAAACGTTTAGAGTTTCGATCTGAGAGTTTTCTTAGAGTTACCATGTCGACTCTTGTGACATGGCCTATCTTAGTTAATTGTGTGAATCTTGATTTGAATGAGTGATTGATTGAAATTTCTTGCTATCATGTTGCATATGGGTAGTGTTATCCCCCTTAGGCCTATTTTCTCTCTATAACCTCATCTATTCTAAACCGACAGATGCCACCAAGACGTGCCCCTTCTGCTAGTGGATCAGGGAATGGAATTCCACCCGGCTTAGAGCAGTTGCTTCAGACCCAGAACCAGATGATGCAGCTTTTGATGCAGAACATGAACAACAACAACAACAACAATGCCCCACCACCACCACCGCCTTTGGGAGACAGCCTCACCCGTTTCCTAAGGTTGAACCCACCTTTGTTCTCTAGCAGCCCGGAGCCGATTGTTGCAGATGACTGGCTCCGCAATATGGGAAGGAAGCTAGCAACCGCTGGATGCACTGATGAGGAGAAAGTGAGATTTGCCTCGCACCAGCTAGATGGACCTGCAGCCGCATGGTGGGATAATTACACCACCACATACCCCATGGCGAATGTGACTTGGGACCAGTTCCAGCAGGCGTTCCGCACTGCTCATGTTTCAGCTGGAGCTATGAGTCTCAAGAAGAGGGAGTTTCGCAACTTACGCTAGGGAGGCCGTTCAGTGGCAGAGTATGTGGAGGAATTCAACAAGCTGTCCCGTTATGCTCCAGGAGATGTGGCCACAGATGCTGCCAAGCAGGAGAAATTTCTGGAGGGACTAAATGATGAGCTTGGAGTTCAGTTGACGGTGGCAACCTTTGCTAACTACCAGGAGATGGTGGATAAGGCTATCATTCTTGAAGGCAAGCATCAGATAATGGAGAATCGCAAGAGGAAGTACGGACAGGGCAAGTATCAATCTGGCACTCAACAGAAGCCCCGTTCCACACCATTCTCAGGATATGGTGGAACAGGATCCAATAAATTTGGAGGGCACAACCATCATAATCATGGAGGTCATTCTCAGCATGGAGGCAATGGACATAACCATGGAAACCAGAGGAATGGCAATGGAGGAAATGGGAATCAGCAACGGTCCAACCCATCTACGCCCATGAAGAAGGACCTAAGTCACATCACCTGTTTCAAATGCAACAACAAAGGGCATTACTCCAATGAATGTCCTGAGCTGAAGAATGGCAATGGGAGTTCTGGAAATAAGAAGCCTAACCCTTTTGCTAAGGGACAAGTGAACCATGTCAACGTGGAGGAAGCCTATGAACAACCCGATGCAGTGTTTGGTAAGTTTTTGCTAAACTCTCAACCAGTACTAGTTCTTTTTGACACTGGTGCATCACATTCATTCATATCAAGGGTAGTTATGGATAAGTATGGATTTTCTACCAAGACCCTTAGTGTGCCAATTTTAGTAAGTTCCCCGGGAGCCGAGATGATGGCAGGTTTAGGTTGTCCCCAGTTGAGCCTCGCCATTGGCAATCATGATTTCCCCACAGACCTGATAATTTTGAAGTCCCAAGGTTTGGATGTAATCCTAGGTATGGATTGGATGTCGAAGTATAAAGGCAACATTGACTGTGAGGGAAGATCAATCTCTCTCACCACACCCGAGGGGAAGAGGATCAAGTATGTGACCAAGCACAAGTTTAGAAGGACCCAGGTATATTCTCTTAAGGGGGTTAGCCTGGAGGAAGTGCCGATAGTCAAGGAGTACCCTGAAGTATTCCCGGAGGAATTGCCTGGAATGCCACCGGACCGGGATATCGAGTTTTTGATCGAGTTATTGCCAGGCACCGGACCTATATCCAAAAGGCCGTATAGAATGCCCGCAAATGACTTAGAGGAAATTAAGAAGCAAATTAAAGAGTTATTGGAGAAAGGGTATATTCGCCCGAGTTCATCACCTTGGGGAGCCCCAGTGCTTTTAGTGGAGAAGAAGGATGGATCTCTAAGGATGGTCGTGGATTATCTCTCGTTGAACGAGGTGACTATAAAGAACAAGTATCCACTACCGATGATCAATGATTTGTTTGACCAGTTGGAAGGAGCTAGTGTGTTTTCCAAGATCGATCTCCGATCGGGATATCACCAGTTGAAGATCCGTGAGAAGGATATACCCAAGACAGCCTTCACCACGAGATATGGACTCTATGAGTACACAGTCATGTCTTTCGGTCTAACCAATGCCCCTGCATACTTTATGAACATGATGAACAAGGTCTTCATGGAGTTTTTGGACAAATTTGTTGTGGTGTTCATTGATGATATTTTGATTTATTCCAAGAATGAAGAGGAGCATGAAGAACACCTACGCTTAGTCTTGGAGAAACTTAGGGAACATCAACTTTATGCCAAGTTTAGTAAGTGTGAGTTTTGGTTGAAGGAAGTGGGATTTCTTGGACATGTTGTGTCAGGCGAAGGAATCGCAGTGGACCCATCCAAGGTTGAAGCAGTCACAGAATGGCAGGCGCCCACATCCGTTGGTGAAATCCGTAGTTTTCTTGGACTTGCGGGTTATTACAGGAGATTTATCGAGAGTTTTTCCAAGATTGCCAAACCTATGACAGAATTGTTGAAGAAGGACACCAAGTTCGTCTGGACGGAGGAATGTGAAGCCAGTTTTCAGGAATTGAAGAAGCGTTTGGTTACAGCCCCAGTGCTGATTTTGCCCGATGTGCGCAAGGATTTTCAAGTGTACTGTGATGCCTCGCGGCAAGGACTCGGAGGCGTTCTCATGCAAGATGGAAAGGTTGTATGTTACACCTCGCGTCAGCTTCGACCTCATGAGTTGAACTATGCCACACATGATTTGGAGTTAGCAGCCGTAGTACACGCACTCAAGACTTGGAGGCATTTTCTTATTGGGAACAAGTGTGACGTATACACGGATCATAAGAGTTTAAAGTATATTTTTACGCAAAAGGAGTTGAACCTCAGGCAGAGGAGGTGGTTGGAGCTTATCAAGGATTATGATATGAGATTGCATTACCACCCAGGAAAGGCCAATGTAGTGGCAGATGCCCTGAGTCGGAAAAGTTATGTCAATACCCTTATAGCAGGAAGTTTACCTCAGGAGTTGTGTGACGATCTCAGAGATCTTCGTATGGAGATTGTTCCACGAGGATATGTCGCCACACTAGAAATTCAGTCCACGTTATTGGGAAAGATCCGAGAAGCTCAGAAGTTGGACAAGGGTATTGCAGATATCAAGGAGAGAATGGAGAAAGGAAAAGCAGAAGGATTTCATGAAGATGAGTACGGAACATTATGGTTTGAGAAGCGTATTTACGTGCCCAATGACCCGGAGATCAGGAAGTTGATTCTCCAGGAAGCTCATGATTCTCCTTACTCAATACACCCGGGAAACACCAAGATGTATTTGGACTTGAAGGAAAGTTTTTGGTGGACAGGGTTGAAAAAGGATATTGCTGAGTATGTGGCTATATGTGATGTATGTCAGAGAGTGAAGGCGGAGCATCAGAAACCGGCCGGATTACTTCAACCCTTGCCGATACCTGATTGGAAATGGGACAAACTTGGTATGGATTTTATCACAGGATTACCCAGGACACGAGCAGGCTATGACTCTATTTGGGTAGTGGTTGACCGTTTGACCAAAGTGGCTCACTTCATCCCGGTGAAAACCACCTATACTAGTGCTAAGTTGGCTAAGATATACATGAACAGGATCGTATGTCTGCATGGAGTTCCGAAGAAGATTGTATCAGATAGAGGCACGCAGTTTACCTCAAAGTTTTGGCATCAGTTACATGAAACCTTGGGAACTAGGCTGGAGTTTAGCACAGCTTTTCATCCACAGACAGATGGTCAGACCGAGAGAGTGAATCAAATTCTGGAGGACATGTTGAGAGCTTGTGCATTGGATTATGGATCCAGTTGGGATGATAATTTGCCTTATGCGGAGTTCTCGTACAACAACAGTTATCAAGCCAGTTTAAAGATGGCCCCGTTTGAAGCGTTGTATGGAAGAAGGTGTAGAACACCGTTAATGTGGGATGAAGTTGGAGACCGCAAGCTATTCGGACCAGATTTGATCAAGGATTCAGAAGAGAAGGTCAAGTTAATCCGTGATAGGCTGAAGATAGCTCAGTCAAGACAGAAAAGTTATGCCGATGCTAAACGAAAGGAAGTAACGTATGAAGTGGGAGATAGAGCATACCTTCGAGTGTCTCCGCTTCGTGGCATTAAGAGATTTGGAGTTAAAGGAAAGTTAGCACCACGATTTGTGGGGCCATATAAAGTCTTGGAACGCAAAGGAGAGGTTGCTTACAAGTTAGAATTTCCCGAAGGTTTGTCTGGAGTTCACGATGTGTTTCATGTGTCCCAGTTGAAGAAGTGTTATGCAGAGATGGCAAATATTCCGCTGAGAGACACCGTGCCATTGGAGGCAATTCAGCTGGAGGGTGATTTGACATATGAGGAGAAGCCTGTGAAGATTCTCGATACGGCAGACAGAGTCACTCGTACCAAGGTTATTAAATTTTGCAAAGTTCAGTGGAGTCACCACACCGAGGAAGAAGCTACTTGGGAGCGAGAAGAGGATCTCAAGCAGGATCACCCACACCTTTTTGCTGACCAACCCGAATCTCGAGGGCGAGATTCACCTTAAGGGGGGTAGGTTTTGTAACATCCCAAATTTATTTTTGGATGAGTTACTAGAGAGCATATGCATATCATTTTTTTTGTGCATTTTGGATCTTATTTGAGAGTTTTTTTGAATTTATTGAATAAAGTTTTTCTTTAGTATTTTATTTTGTATAAATAACTTATTGAAAATATTATGTATGTTTTTCTAAGATTTTAGAAATTTATTTCGTATTTTTCCGACTTATATTTTATTGTATAAAACTCTTTGAAGTTTAAAGAAAAGTACGTATATATTTATATAAACGTACTTACGTTTTACGTATTTTTATTATTTTAAAAAAATAAGATGTTATTTTTTCGGGGCTATTTTTATTATATTAAAAATACCTCTATACTTTTAAAAAAAAAAACAAAATTCGAAAAAAAAAAACTAAACGGGCCGGCCGGCCGGCCCAGCCGGACCAGCCAGGCCAGCGGCCTTCGAAGCCGTCTCCTTCCTGGAGACGAGCTCGTCCACGAACAGGAGACGAACTCGTGCAGCCGTCGGTCCTTGCGAGCTATGGACTCCGATTAGATTGCCCTTTGCCCACGAAATCTTGTCCCTTAAATACCCCATGACCCCCTCCACCGATTCCCCACAAAATTTCGCAGCAAACCGTTCCAAATCGAGCTAATTTCGGGGTAGATCTAGGTCCAACGGAGCTCTATTGTTGGACGAATTTCGTCACCGGTGAGCCTCCCCTTGACCCCAAATTCTGCAGACCGACTCTTCTCTTTGTTGTGCTTCTAATTGACATCTTTTTCCCTCTTCTTTTCTTGCGCAAGATTGATCCCCAAATTGTACGCGTACCGCGGGAGTTCATCGGAGCGCGCTCGGTTCACCGCGTTGCCACGCCCGTACGGACGACGTTGGAGATCATCACCACCACCGTTGTGATCTTCTAATCAAGCCCTACACCCTAGACGTCCTCGTTGACGCCGAAGATCGCCGGAGTTGTCATCTTCGTCGCGTCTAATCTACACGTCGCGGTTAGTAAAACGCCGTAACTTTTTATCCGTTGCTCCGTTTTAGATGAAACAAGCGGCCAAATCGTTGTTTTGAAACCCTCTAAATATTGTGTACTGTAGATCCAAGTTTTGAGAAAATTATTTTTCCGTTCGATCAAAAAATTTCCTAGATCCTATGCAAAACTGTTTTTGTAATATCTTTTTACTCGTAGATCCGTTATGCGTGATTCCAAAGCCCACGGTTTTCTTTCGAAGCCCTCTTTTCAGTTCAACCATAAAGTTTGTTTTGTTATTTTCGAAAATATTCAGATCTGATCAGATTTTATTTTCAACTTTAGTTGACCGTAACTTTTGTTTTACAACTCGGATTTGATTAATTATTTTTGCAAACTAAAACCCTAGCTAAACCCTATATTCTAGACACTTTGCAACCCACTTTTAAAATCAATCTTGATCTGTTTTTGCAAAATCTTTTATTCGGATTTTATTTTGGAGTTCTTGAACATTGTTTTGCTTTTGGTTGTGTATTGATTGTGTGTATCTTTGTTTGCTCACGATAGATTGTCCGGAGTGCGAAGCAGAGTACCACCAATCTTTAGAGTTCTGCAATCAACAGCAAGGCAAGTCATATCTTTGACCATACTCCCTATTACCTATGTTTTCAATGCATTAGTCCTTCTTCTTTAGATTGCATGATAGGTTATGCTATGCTACTACACCCAGTAGTTCATTGAGGTAGGTCTGATCCTTACATCATTGTCACCATCGTATACTAGAATATTGCTATGCTAAGTAGACGTGGATTGGGAAGTGAATCATTATGAGGTATGAGTGATAATGTAGTAATTAGGACCAAGATAAAAGTTAATGAACTACCTGGGTGGGATGGTTGCGAGCATCCTGGGGTGGCCAGTGATGACTGCGGAAAGCCACCCAGGCTCAAAGGGACTGTTTGTATTGACATACCTAGAAGCTTACGTGTGCAGCCACAAGCTACTATGGGCTCTGGCTTGGTTGATCAGTTGTAGGGACTCTTACTAGGTAGCGCTACGAAAGTAGACGTGAGTAGGTGGGATGGGTGCTACCGGAGTAAGGGAAACTCTTCTGAAAGACCATGTCTCGATCTTCCAGTTGTCATACACCATGCAGTGTGACAAACTACAAAGGAGGCGATCGAGTCTTGTGGGGAAAAGTGCACAAACCTCTGCAGAGTGTAAAACTAATCGATTAGCCGTGTCCCCGGTTATGGACAATTTGAGCAACTAGTTGTGGAAATATTGATTTGTCTCATCATCTTTAATTAATTTATTGGGTTAATCACTTTGGGATAGATTGAGTGGGGTTTCCCATCTCAATCGTATGCTATTGTAGAACTTAGCTATTATTATTCTATAGGGAAAATTAGCTTTATGCAAAAATAAATGTAGAAGCTCCACCAGCCAAATTGCATGTATTACAGGGCTTTTACTTCTTTCTGTGATATGGCTTGCCGTACGATCAAAGTACTGACCCCTTTTGGGGCTGTAACTTATTCATGTTGCAGATTGTTCCGACGAGGAGTAAGGTGCGAATAGGTCGCTGTCTTATACTCAACTTTTACCGTGGAGTCGGATGGACTCGCTACTACTACTATTATAGCTTCCGCAAGTATTTGATTAGATGGCCTTAAGCCATGTTATTATTGTAATATTTACTTCATTCGATGTAATAAAGACATGTTTTACTTCTGTTATTTCATCGAGTACTGTGTGTGCTAGCAAAATGATCCAGGGACTAGCACATTAAGCACAGAGACTTGGTCCCTTCGGATCTGATCGCTACAAGATGGTATCAGAGCCCATGTTGACTGTAGGACGTGACCTTAGGAATGGAAAAGCCATAGGATGAAAACTTTATTTTAAAAACCCTCTACAATTCTAATGATTCTCATACTCTTTCCTATTCACTTCTAATCTCTTCTCTCCTTACAAATATAGATGCCGATCACCAAGTTCGCTCAGCCTGATGAGACCACACCTTTTGGACAAAGCCTGATGGAGATCGTGAAGTTTTTGAAGATCGCCTTGCCTAGTTTCACCGGGACACTCATGACTACAGGACCAGGAGCGAAGAGCTGGAAGGTCCAAGTTCACATTCCAGGACGCACGTTTGGAAGGAAAATCAAGCCAATTAACTTCTCGGTGAAAGCACCAAACTGGAGCGTGGGAAGAAGTCGTGCCGCATTGATGACCTTAGGACGCATTCGACAGGAGTACCACGCAGATCTTCAAGGAACCCGCTTCGAGATGTATGGACGCCGAGATCATACTGGAGAATTAGTACGTACTGTTGAGGATACATCAATGGCATCCCACATTCAAGACTTGGGGGAATATGTTCAACGTGTGGAGGAAGAAATGCTTCATTTCATGGACGTTATTGAGGGTTTGGAGGAGGAAGCTAAGAGAGTTCGTGAAGTGTATGAGGAGCAAATCGACACACTACAAGAAAGGAATGAAGAGTTGAAGCTCATGCTGGAGGAAGCAGAAGAACAACTTGACCAAGGAGAAAACATTCAGGAGGATCACTCCGATGGATGCCTCGTTAGCCAAGATGAGGATTACCAGTCAGAGGAAGAGGAAAATGCAAATGATGTCTTGATGATCGATTCTTCTTCCGACTCAAACTAGTCATAGACCACCATTATAGATTTTTTTCTTTTAGTTAAACGTTTAGAGTTTCGATCTGAGAGTTTTCTTAGAGTTACCATGTCGACTCTTGTGACATGGCCTATCTTAGTTAATTGTGTGAATCTTGATTTGAATGAGTGATTGATTGAAATTTCTTGCTATCATGTTGCATATGGGTAGTGTTATCCCCCTTAGGCCTATTTTCTCTCTATAACCTCATCTATTCTAAACCGACAGATGCCACCAAGACGTGCCCCTTCTGCTAGTGGATCAGGGAATGGAATTCCACCCGGCTTAGAGCAGTTGCTTCAGACCCAGAACCAGATGATGCAGCTTTTGATGCAGAACATGAACAACAACAACAACAACAATGCCCCACCACCACCACCGCCTTTGGGAGACAGCCTCACCCGTTTCCTAAGGTTGAACCCACCTTTGTTCTCTAGCAGCCCGGAGCCGATTGTTGCAGATGACTGGCTCCGCAATATGGGAAGGAAGCTAGCAACCGCTGGATGCACTGATGAGGAGAAAGTGAGATTTGCCTCGCACCAGCTAGATGGACCTGCAGCCGCATGGTGGGATAATTACACCACCACATACCCCATGGCGAATGTGACTTGGGACCAGTTCCAGCAGGCGTTCCGCACTGCTCATGTTTCAGCTGGAGCTATGAGTCTCAAGAAGAGGGAGTTTCGCAACTTACGCCAGGGAGGCCGTTCAGTGGCAGAGTATGTGGAGGAATTCAACAAGCTGTCCCGTTATGCTCCAGGAGATGTGGCCACAGATGCTGCCAAGCAGGAGAAATTTCTGGAGGGACTAAATGATGAGCTTGGAGTTCAGTTGACGGTGGCAACCTTTGCTAACTACCAGGAGATGGTGGATAAGGCTATCATTCTTGAAGGCAAGCATCAGATAATGGAGAATCGCAAGAGGAAGTACGGACAGGGCAAGTATCAATCTGGCACTCAACAGAAGCCCCGTTCCACACCATTCTCAGGATATGGTGGAACAGGATCCAATAAATTTGGAGGGCACAACCATCATAATCATGGAGGTCATTCTCAGCATGGAGGCAATGGACATAACCATGGAAACCAGAGGAATGGCAATGGAGGAAATGGGAATCAGCAACGGTCCAACCCATCTACGCCCATGAAGAAGGACCTAAGTCACATCACCTGTTTCAAATGCAACAACAAAGGGCATTACTCCAATGAATGTCCTGAGCTGAAGAATGGCAATGGGAGTTCTGGAAATAAGAAGCCTAACCCTTTTGCTAAGGGACAAGTGAACCATGTCAACGTGGAGGAAGCCTATGAACAACCCGATGCAGTGTTTGGTAAGTTTTTGCTAAACTCTCAACCAGCACTAGTTCTTTTTGACACTGGTGCATCACATTCATTCATATCAAGGGTAGTTATGGATAAGTATGGATTTTCTACCAAGACCCTTAGTGTGCCAATTTTAGTAAGTTCCCCGGGAGCCGAGATGATGGCAGGTTTAGGTTGTCCCCAGTTGAGCCTCGCCATTGGCAATCATGATTTCCCCACAGACCTGATAATTTTGAAGTCCCAAGGTTTGGATGTAATCCTAGGTATGGATTGGATGTCGAAGTATAAAGGCAACATTGACTGTGAGGGAAGATCAATCTCTCTCACCACACCCGAGGGGAAGAGGATCAAGTATGTGACCAAGCACAAGTTTAGAAGGACCCAGGTATATTCTCTTAAGGGGGTTAGCCTGGAGGAAGTGCCGATAGTCAAGGAGTACCCTGAAGTATTCCCGGAGGAATTGCCTGGAATGCCACCGGACCGGGATATCGAGTTTTTGATCGAGTTATTGCCAGGCACCGGACCTATATCCAAAAGGCCGTATAGAATGCCCGCAAATGACTTAGAGGAAATTAAGAAGCAAATTAAAGAGTTATTGGAGAAAGGGTATATTCGCCCGAGTTCATCACCTTGGGGAGCCCCAGTGCTTTTAGTGGAGAAGAAGGATGGATCTCTAAGGATGGTCGTGGATTATCTCTCGTTGAACGAGGTGACTATAAAGAACAAGTATCCACTACCGATGATCAATGATTTGTTTGACCAGTTGGAAGGAGCTAGTGTGTTTTCCAAGATCGATCTCCGATCGGGATATCACCAGTTGAAGATCCGTGAGAAGGATATACCCAAGACAACCTTCACCACGAGATATGGACTCTATGAGTACACAGTCATGTCTTTCGGTCTAACCAATGCCCCTGCATACTTTATGAACATGATGAACAAGGTCTTCATGGAGTTTTTGGACAAATTTGTTGTGGTGTTCATTGATGATATTTTGATTTATTCCAAGAATGAAGAGGAGCATGAAGAACACCTACGCTTAGTCTTGGAGAAACTTAGGGAACATCAACTTTATGCCAAGTTTAGTAAGTGTGAGTTTTGGTTGAAGGAAGTGGGATTTCTTGGACATGTTGTGTCAGGCGAAGGAATCGCAGTGGACCCATCCAAGGTTGAAGCAGTCACAGAATGGCAGGCGCCCACATCCGTTGGTGAAATCCGTAGTTTTCTTGGACTTGCGGGTTATTACAGGAGATTTATCGAGAGTTTTTCCAAGATTGCCAAACCTATGACAGAATTGTTGAAGAAGGACACCAAGTTCGTCTGGACGGAGGAATGTGAAGCCAGTTTTCAGGAATTGAAGAAGCGTTTGGTTACATCCCCAGTGCTGATTTTGCCTGATGTGCGCAAGGATTTTCAAGTCACGTCGATGGTGACCAGGCCTAGAGAAAATCAGGCATATTAAATTGACAGTGCAGCTGGATGACAGGTGGCCGTGGCAGTTGCAGATGGAACATGTCATAATCCAGGCCACCATATCATCGACCATGGCTTCAAACGCGTCAGCTGACTCTTGCGTGGATGGAAGGGTTGGCTCGGGAATCGGTATCGCCAGGGGCTCTTGGACTTGAGTCAAGGTACCATCCGTTGCAACCGCATCAGGCAATCCCGAAGATTCCGAGCAAGAGATAGCGTTCAAACTATGTCCAAATGGATGAATGCAAGACTGCTGACTAGATTGGACCCACCGGTCCACATGCATGCAGAACAACGGACGTGGAGGTGGCATGATCCTTGTGCGACGTCCGATGCACATGATGCTCCGCCTCAACGGCTGGGATAGGCTCCGCCAAGCGAGCACAATCCGTTGCTTGAAAAACATAATTAGCAATCGGATCCCGTTGAATAGGGACCGTGCCAAACTGAATAACCGGCATGGTCGTAGTCCGAAGAACTTCCGGCACCGGCAACAACGGAGGACACTCATCCAGGAGAAGATCATAGCCAGCCTTAAGCAATCAAGTCTAGTCTCTGGCAGCAGACGCATGCCATAAGATTTGCAAATATCATAATCAATTATGGTGGCAAAACGAACAAACTTGGATTGAGCAGAGCTGCTCTTCATAGAAGATTTCTTAGGTGCCGAACGCATAGCATTGAGCCCTAGTTGTGCTCTTTTCTTGTATGGACAAACCAAGGTCCATTCCTCCTTATATTTTTTTGCCAAAGCTTGAACTCATACATCCATTGTGGTCCTCCATAATTCCAGAGATAAAAATAGCAAATAAACTTTGGAGAGACATACTTGCGGCGACCTGTGAGTAGAAAACCAACCTTTTTGTTGGCCACCGTGAAACTAAACACGCAATCACGCAAAAGAGACATGTTGAGTGCATCACATCGACCACCGGTGATGGATTGCAGATCTACGATAGTAGAGTCTTCCGTGAGCTTGAAAGAAGATCTTCCAAAAGCCACAACCATGGTGAAATGTCCCGAGTCATACATGGGGTGCACCGTTGAGAGACAAGTGCGTCGGACCTCCTCAGAAAACTCCAAGCCTGGAGCCAGATCCAATCCCATCTGGTTTGTCCAATTTAGGTAGGGATAGCACTGCTATTTATAGCAGGTGGCTGTTAGGGGGTGTTTTTGGGCCACAAATAGCCCATTTCAGGTCCGGTTTTTTGGGTGGGCTAGAATATGAAGATAAGAGGGTAATCTGGGGGTCCAGATAATATCTTGCGTGTCATTTTGTAAATACGCCCCTCGGATTACATCGGCTACTATGCCTGGCACATCCGAACGTTCACCTACCCAACGAAGTCGGAATCGCACGAAATTTGAAACACAACATCGCCACACTGTACCGACAGTGTCTACAACATTTCATGCCCAACCGAGACGACGATTAACTCCCGATAAAATAACCCATCTAAATATAAATTGGGTTTTTCCGCACCGATGGTGGTTGGTCCTGTCGCAAAAGTCGCGACGGTGATCGGGTGACTTTCCCGGTGCCGCAACGAGGTCGTGTGCCATTGGGGAAAAGGTCCGGACTCGCAACCGATATGAGAAGGAGGGGTAAATATTAACCAATTAATAAATCGGCGAAGCAAATACTGCAAAAAATTCTAACAATCAACAAAATAAAGCAACAAACAATTTTTTAATGGGTGAAAATCCCGGGCTGTTACAATTCAACACCACCAACAAGGGATCTCGTCCTGAGATCCACGACGATCCGAGGGAGAGTAGGGGAGAGAAAAGAGAGACGACGATCTTCAACACCACCAACAAGGGACTCTTCTCCATGTCGTACGATCACCTGCCGTCCAGAAAACTTTCCGTAGAGAGATGGCGACGTCGAAGAGCGAAACCATCGAGACATCAAGAGGAAGAACGATAGTTCAAAGCGACGATCACGGGAAACATTCTCACTCAAATCGTGAGGATACTAGGCAAGAGGATGGATGGCTATGAATAAACAAGATGTTAACCAGATTCAGATAAAACTAAAGGTACTACAGGATTTCCCAAACCACGAGATCGGAATCGAGACAACACGATGCAAGCAAGGCATTGTAACGATTCTGAAACTCCACTCACTCGAGATCCTAAGGTTTGAAAGGGGATAAGTCGAGAGTTAAAACACTTACAACACTTGTCCTGAACAGAGCATGGGTAAGGAGTAAAAAGGATCCTACTCTCCGATAATCTAACTTAGTAACTAGAAAATAGTTTTTTTGTCTAGACTCGACTTCGACCAGAAAAGGGATCCTATAGTCGGTAAGGCTCTGATACCAAGTTGTAAGGCCCGATATGTGGTACTGTTCCAGATCTAGATGTTTCCATCCAGATCCGGGGACGAAGCACATATCGGTCCCACCGCGACATATGGCACTGCCATATGCCCCGGATTTCCAACATGATATCACAACATTACAGATACAAGGATACAACATCTCATACAATCGGCATACAACTGCCTTAATACATTACATCAGCGGAAGATACATGTCTGAGTACAGACTACAATCAAATTCCTAGTGGCAAAGGTAAAATACACCATTCCCGTAACCACACGGGTCCAGGCTCTCCGCCGGGATCCGCCTAACTAGTCGTCGTCGAGTCTCCGCGAAGGCGTCCAAAAGAAGGGTCGTCGATCTCCTCTGAAGTCCATGATCTTTTGCATAACGTGCATAAAAGAGAAAAGAATGGGTGAGCTACATCAACAAGTCTTGTAACTAACTTCTCACGGTAAGATGGGGGTAGTGGTGAGGTTGTAGTCGCACTAGCAATATATGAGTGGCTATCGATCTATTGTAGAGTAAGATGAGAACCAAGCATTCGATGAGGAATCGCCTCCAACAAGTCTTGCTATCAGCTACTTACGCAATCATAACACCTACCCTATCCTTGTCTTCCCCTTCGCATCCCGACGAAGAAGAAGCAGTCAAGGTACACACACACGTTGATCAAGTTATTAAGATTATCTCAGTTGTTGTTGTCTATGAACAAGGAGTAGGTCTCAAGTCGTCCATAACCGTGGACACGGCTTTTCGAAAATATTTAACCCTGCAGGGGTGTACCAATTGCCCATTACAAGGCTCCGCACGCACGCCCATCTCCCTCATTTTCTACCCATCACAGGCAACCATTTTATGATTTAGTTCCGAGAGGTCCGAAACGACAGGTCCCTCGAACTAACAACGCACAAATCCGGGTGGCCCCCGGGGAGTCGACATCCAGATTAGGAGCCGTCCGCGCTCTCGTCCTGGTCTCTTCCGTATCAACTGGGTTTGGGTTACCATGGAAAAAACCATGCCCGGGCCCTCCCCGGCCAAGTGTGAACCAATAGGATATACCACTCCACTGGTCCGGTTTGTTTTAAATCCACTGGCTGCAGACCAGTTATGCATGCGGGTTTCAAATGGTAAATCATCTTGGGCCACCACTAGAAATGTTTGAAGCTAGGTAGGTAAGAAAAGGGGAGTTCATAACATCCCACACACGGTTAGGTACGCTCAGTCTTAAAACCAATACCCGGAACTTGGATCCTAGGTGACTCGAATGGAACAAAGCGTCGGGGCGGGATAGCCTAGACCTTCCATCCTCCGTCGAGTATAGTTAACATTATAATAAGCATATGATCCACAACAATATAATAATGTGATAGCCCAATCCAAGGAGTAACTGGAGGTAACAGTTGATAGCATCCTAGCATGCATACTAAGCAGTGGCTGACCAGCGAGCAATAGTAACATAGCCGAACAAGGTTTGCTGGGATGTGGAGGACATGACTGTTTGGGTTTATTTGAGAGGCATGAATATGAAGTGGTAGGATCAAACAATCGTTCTATCCTACACCTAGGCGCGAGTGAGCTGAAAGTTATAAGCATGATATATGCTCCCCCTTACCTGATGAGAAGACGAAGCCAAAGGTGTAGTCGATCGCAAACTCGCAACGTCTCCGAGAATACCCGCGGCAGTTGGGGATGCCCCCATGCATCCCCAATAAATATTCAAGGAGACTCAAGCTTCTAAGCTTGGGGACGCCCCCGTGCATCCCCTTCTCCATCAACAATCATTAGTTCGTCCATCGTCTCACTATATTTTTATCACTTCATGCGTTATGTGCTATGCTTGGAGCGTCTCGATCTTAGATTTTACTTTTTAGTTTTCTTTAGCTTTGCTTGCTGTTCATAACAAGTTAGATCCCGTCTTACTTTGTGTGGGAGAGAAACACTCTCCACTTTCAAAATCTAGAACACATCATAGGATTCTTCATTCCTATATTTTTGTTGTTGTCTGTTCTTTATCTTTTCGTAGCTACTGCCATGTCTAGTTTTAGTTTTAGTTTGTCTTGAGAAAGAGCCTTGGCTTTTTTTTAGTTTGTTGCTGGAACTCTCTTCAGTTTTCATGTTTATCTTGTTAAGAGAGTTGGTTGTTGCACTGAGTTATGTCTTGTTTTCAGAAGTAGGTAATTGAGGTTGCTATTTAATTTGAGTAGTAACTTGCAATAGTTTTGAGGTATTGATGTGAGTAATTTTTGAAATTTTGGTGTCAAGAGTTCTAGCCCATTAGTGATAGGTGTCGTATTTTGGGAAATCCGTGTTTATTTTCAAAAACCTACAAAACTAGTTGAGAACTCTAGCTAGTAGATGGATCACTACTCTTCTAAGGGGTCGGATATTAGAGTACACTCACGTACCATGAGTCGAGGATGCGCAAGGATAACCAAACCCCCATACACTCCTCCTCGGGGTACATGTCTCTTTGTGAACCTCCTTATTAGATTGAAGTTACCGATAATAAGTGCATGAGTTCTTCGGACTAATGTAAGTATTGAAAGTTGACACTTCCACCTCCTCATATTTGCTAGCCTCTCCTGTGCTGTGCATTGCCTCCTTCTCACTCCGAGAGTTGGCGTCCACCTTCGCCGGTACATCCAAACCCTTGGCATGATACACTCTGTCATCATAAACCTCCTTATATCTTTCCTCAAAACAGCCACCATACCTACCTATCAAGGAATTTCCATAGCCTTTCCGAGATATATTGCCATGCAACATCCACCTCTTCATGACTTGATCTTCATGTCATACATGTTCGTGCTACACTGGCAGCGGCATACTTTGCATACATCATGATAGCTACATCTTCTTTATGATTTGAGTACCTTGTAAAGTGTGAAAGATCTTCTATACCCTCTTGTAAATTAGAGTGTTGCCCTTAAGTGAGGAAAAGATCCCAAAGTGGACAAAACAGAAGATCCCAAAGAGTATAAATGAGAGTTAAATAGAAAGAGCCATTGAGGCCACCAAAAAAATACAAAAATAGAAAAAAGAGAAAAAGAAAATAAAAAGAGAGAAAGGGGCAACACTACTATCCTTTTGAAAGATCCACACTAGTACTCCCTCTTATCCTTGTACTCCATAGAGATGATCATGCATATAGCCATGTCGGGACCTTCACACTATAGAACTTGGCTTGCATATTCAAAGGATGACCCTCCTCAAAAGAGCTCTAGGTCTTCATGAGGGAGCAAGTTAGATGCACCCCACTAGTTCCATTGGAGAGCTTTTCAGCTCATATGTGCATCCGTTGCATGGCAATCCCTGATGGTACGAATTAACGCCCCCTCGTTGGTTACCCAAAGTGGAAGGTTGAGATGTAGACAACGGCAATTTCCCTCGGTGAGGATACCAAGGTTTGTCTCCAGTAGGACTCCGACAACTACAAGTAGGTGACAACGGCGCCAGAGATTGGCGGTTGGCGTGGACCTGCACACACAACAGATAACTTTGCTCCCAACGAGTACTAATGGGTTGTCAATCCCTCCGGCCTTATTGTTTACAAAGTATAAAATGCACTGGATAATAATGATAGTGATAGCTACAGAAAAGTAAATACTGAAAGTAAATTGATAGTGTAGACAGTGTTGGAAATATGGACCGGGGTCCTATGATGTTCACTAGTGACGTCTGTCTCCCAAAAGACGATAAAAGAGCCATGCGAGGTAAACAAATTACAGCTGGGCAATTGATAGGATTATGTGCGCAAACCAATGCTAATTATGCTATAAAGAAAGGAAGAGGCTCAAAAGCATGGGCGGTACGCCAAGACAAGTAGACCGAAATCCCTCTGCATCTACCTACTAATCATCCACCTTGAGATATCTATCCAGAACATCTCGCTGGTATTAAGTTGCGAATCCCACCCAAAGTGTAAACTTAAAGCAACAGACAACTACATTAAAGAACTTTGCGTAAAGTAAGCAATCCTTGCACCCACAAGTACAAGCACCGTTGTTTTCCCCCTTGTGGCAACATCACATACCCTAGACTCATGTTTCTATCACTCAAGCTAGTCATCAGGGGGCGTGAACCCATAATCATGCATAATGCTCCCTCTTGGATTCACTACCTACTACTTGGCCAAAGCAATAAACAGCAACGGAGAGCATGCAAGAATTACTCAAGCACATAAATATAAAAGAGGAGAATCAAATATATTACTCAAACACAATCTGAACATAATCTCATAATCCATCGGATCCCAGCAAACTCAGCATAGCAACAACAGAAATATTACATAAGTGCCTCGATCATGTAGGGAAGCTCACGAGGTCTAATCCATGAAGAACAAAGAGGGGAGGAGAATATCACATAGCTACTGATCATAGACCCATGGTCCAAGGTGGACTACTCACGGTTCATCCGGGAAGCATCCATGGTGGTGGAGAAGCTCCCGGAGGTGGTTCCTCCCTCCGGCAGGGTGCCGGGAAGAGGTCTTCTGGTGCTCCCGATCTTGGAAGCGCGGCGACGGCGGAACAGAGGAGAGATCGCGAAAAAGGGTTCCCGTCTCAGGGTTTTTGCGTCATGGGGAATAAATAGGCGAAGGGGGGCAGCCAGGGGGGCCACCAGGGGTCCAGGCGGCCCCTGGCGCGGCCCCACCCTGGGGCGCGCCAGGAGGGCGCCTGGGGCCCTGGTGGGTCCCCTCTGCCCCCCCCCCTCGGTGATTCCCGAAGCTTCCTACACGCTGATTTTTTATTGGATTTTCCCCAAATTTTTGGAGCACTTTTTATACAGGGGAAACCTGAAATAGAAAAACAACATAAAACAGGAACTGGCACCGGGGTGCATTGAGTTAATAAGTTAGTCCAAATATGATCAAAAGTGTATGGAAGTTCATCAATATCATAGCAATATCACACAAAAGAGGCATGGAGCAAGAAGAAATTATAGATACGTTTTGGACGTATCAACATCCCCAAGCTTAATGCCTGCTCGTCCTCGAGTAGGTAAATGATAAAAGCATAATTTCTGTGGTGACATGCTAACAACCATATAAGAACTTTTAAGCAAAGCAATCAAGGCATGTAATTCGATTCAAGTCATAACAGACAAGAGTCTATATTTAGCATTGAAACAAGCAACATAAGAACATAAAGGTGCAAGAGCTCTCGCTGTCCGTGACTCGAATGTCTACAAATGGTGTGTGCGTGCAAGAATGGGGATAGGGATATACGGGAAAAAGGTATTGTTGTGTTGAGAACTCAATCTACTAAAGTTTCACACTTGGTCTTCTTTGGAATCTTATCTTGACTCATCCCCAGACCACTAGCCAGGTACAAGTCAAAATGATCCACTCCTTTTCGTCATTTTGAGCACTCATGCAATGGATGAGCGTAAGCAAGAAAGTTTACACTTAGGATGGAAAAGAGAGAATATGGTGGAGGAGGAAGACAAAAGGGTGTGAAAGGCTCACATCAATGAGGACAATCATAGGTGAGACAAAGCCAAATGATAGATATGATGTGAGGAGTAGGGATTGCCATGCAACGGATGCACATATGAGCTAAGGTAAGCTCTCCAATGGAACTAGTGGGGGTGCATCCAACTTGCCTGCTCAAGAAGACCTAGAGCTCATTTGAGGAGGCTCATCATTGGAATATACAAGCCAAGTTCTATAGTGTGAAGGTCCCCACATAGCTATATGCATAAATGATAATCTCTATGGAGTACAGGATATAAGAGGGAGTATGAGTTTGGATCTCTCAAAAGGAATAGTAGTGTGCCCCCTTCTCTCTTTTTATTTCTTTTTCTCTTTTTTCTATTTTTTCTATTTTTTTGGTGGCCTCAATGGCTCTTTCTATCTCTCTCATTTGTCCTCTTTGGGATCTTTTAATTTGTCCACTTTGGGATCTTTTAATTTGTCCACTTTGGGATCTTTTAATTTGTCCACTTTGGGATCTTTTCCTCACTTTAGGGGCAACACTCTATATATTACAAAAAGTATAGGAGATCTTTCACACTTTACAAAAGTACTCAAATCATAAAGAAGATGTAACTATCATGATGTATGCAAATGTATGCCTATGCCAGGGTAGAAGGATATGCAATGATACTAGCACCTCATGTAGCAATGATTAGGACAAGGCCCAACTAGCATGTGGCTCATCGATCAAGCAAGTAGCATGTATGACATGAAGATCAAGTCATGAGAACGTGGATGTTGCATGACAATGTATCTCGGAAAGGCTATGGAAATGCCTTGATAGGTAGGTATGGTGGCTGTTTTGAGGAAGGATATAAGGAGGTTTATGATGACTGAGCGTATCATGCCAATGGTTTGGATGTACCGGTGAAGGTGGACGCCAACTCTCGGAGTGAGAAGAAAGCAAAGCACGACACAGGAGAGGCTAGAAAAAAATGGGAAGGTGGAAGTGTCAACTGTCGAATACTCACATTAGTCCGAAGAACTCATGCACTTATTATCGGTAACTCTCAATCTAATAAGGAGGTTTCAAAAAGAGACAAGTACCCCGAGGAGGAGTGTATGGGGTTTGGTTATCCTTGCGCATCCTCGACTCATGGTACGTGAGTGTACTCTAATATTCGACCCCTCAGAAGAGTAGTGATCTATCTAGTAGCTAGAGTTCTCAACTAATTTTGTAGGTTTTGAAAATAAACATGGATTGCCCAAAATACGACATCTATCACTAATAGGCTAAAGCTCTTGACACCAAAAGTCCAAACATTACTCAAAACAATACCTCAAAACTATTGCAAGTTACTACTACAAAAGAATAGCAACCTTAATTACCTACTTCAAGTCAAGACACAAAACTCGGTGCAACATGCAAACTCTCTAAACAAGATAAACATGAAAACTCAAGAGAGTTCCAGAAAACAACTAAACAACAACTCTTTAAAAAGATAAGCATGAAACTAAGAGCAAAACATGACAGTAGCTATGAAAAAGATAAAGAACACACACAACAAAGATAAGCACGAAAAGTCCTATGTTGTGTTCTAGATTTGGAAGTGGAGCATATTTCCCTCCCACACAAAGAAAGCTGGGTTCTAACTTGTTATGAACAGCAAGCAAATCTAAAGAAAACTAAAAATAAAACCTAAGAGCGAGACGCTCCAAGCATAGCACATAACGCATGAAGTGATAAAAATATAGTGAAACGAGAGACGAACTGATAATTGTTGATGAAGAAGGGGATGCACGGGGGCATCCCCAAGCTTAGACGCTTGAGTCTCCTTGAATATTTCTTGGGGATGCATGGGGGCATCCCCAAGCTTGAGCGCTTGACACTCCTGAATCTTCTTTCATCATCTTCCCTCGCACACTTGAAAACTCCCTTCATACATAACTCATCATAATCTGATTGGCGAGGTTAGTACCCACAATAAAATATTTTTTCTCTACTGGAAATAAAGATATTCTTGAAGGGATATTGTTTCTCAAGATTTCCAAAAGGTTTTTGCAAAGAAAAAGAAAGCTTAAGGTTTGCAAAACGAAGGAAAGGCAAAACAGGACAGAATTTGTGAAAAACGGACCAGAAGGTAGAAAAGAATTTTTTAGGGATACTTCTGCAATTCAAATAAAAAAACTCAGAACATATGAAAGTTCCGTAATTGTATAGGGCACGCTGTGAAAAAAATTCAGCTCAAAAATATGAACTGGGATTTTTCTCTAATTTTTCTAGTCACGAGGACAGAATCTGTTTTCTGGATAGCATGTCACAACTTTCACTTCCCTTGTCATATGAGGCTATAAATGGCAGAAAGATTGAAAAGTAAAGATACAATGAAATCCTAAATTCGTTGCGGGCTGCCTCCTGAAAGCGCTTCTTTAAAGCCATTAGCTAGGCTTAATGCAAATAGATCAAGTCTTTTCAAGAAAATAACTAGCCCATGTGACGGACTCAAAAGACAACTTAATATTTTTCCTAGGGAAGTGTTCCATCCCTTTCTTGAGAGGGAATTGGAATTTTATAATCCCTTCTTTCATATCAATAATAGCACCCATGGTGCGAAGAAAAGGACGTCCCAAAATAATTGGACAAGAAGGTTCGCATTCAATGGCCATAATTGTAAAATCAACGGGAACGTAATTGTCATTGACAATGATAAGAACATCATCGATCTTCCCCAAAGGTTTATTTATGGAAGAGTTGACAAGACAAACACCAAAAGAACAAGGATCAAAGAGCACACAAGAAGTAACCACTGGAAAAGGCAATCAACGGAGAAACGTCTATTACTACGGAGTAATCACTGTCAAGCAAGAATAGGAACGCAACACGATGCGAATCTACTATCGAGAGCGGTTACTAACAGGTTAAGTGGAGTATCCGTCACATACGACGATACCGCACATTTGTCATCGATTCAAGTTGTTTACCTACACAATATGAGCAAGGTTGTTAACATGGCATCTCACTCAAGCATGGCATGCAACACAATCATGGCAAGAGGTGATGCATAAAGTAAACTATTTAATCTAGTCACTTTAAGTGCGGCGGGGGGGGGGGGGGTAAAACCTATACATGGCAAACTATTACTGCCCCACGATGATTGATAGTTTTAATACTGTTCTTCCCTAAACCATATTTTATATTTGTTATTAGCAAGCAAGAGCAGCACAATCACAATCTACATGCAATTCTAGTCAAGTTACATATAAAGATTTTTTTTATCGGAGCAACGGTTATTAAGTTATTAAATAAACAGTTTACGGTGGCATGCGGTGTAAATAGCAGTAAAACAACATGTAGACAAGTTCAAACATGGAAAAGGAACACATTTTATTAATCTACTCGAAATTCTAAGCAAGTTTCATGTAGGACGCGTCTCGATCCAACTAACGGTTGAAAAGATATAAGCGTCGCAAAAATACAATAAAATAAGCTATTTAATCTGCCCAGAAAAAATAAATAAGACCCCACGGGCTGAATCTGGCTAAATGGGCCTACATGGGTGAGCGTAGGATACTATCAGATGCACTAGGCGAGCATTATTCATGGGCCGGCCCAACACGCAGAAGAGAAAAAAAAGGCTCCTCACCATAGTGGGCTTGGCCCATGTCGGCGAGGGGGCGAGGCATAGCGCAGGCTCGCCCACGGGAGGGGGAGACGCGCGGGCCGGGGGCGTGGTGGGCCGCTGGCTGCTGGATCTGGGCCAGGGATGTTGCGCGCTCCATGCTGCTTGGGAGGCCCAGCCAGGCGCGACTATAGGCACAGGGTCGATCTCGTCCCGATCGGGATCGACTCCCAGGACCACAGCGGCGGCTGTCGGATTCCGGCGAGGCGAGGCGGCACCGAGGGTCAGCGGGAGCAGGCGAGACGGCTGCGGCGGTGCCGGATCCGGGCGGAGGAGGCCCGAGAAGGGCGTGCGGATCCATTGGCTGGGTTCCAGGGGGCGGCGAGGTGGTACCCATCGACGACGAGCCTCTCGTCGTCCATGGCGCGCGGTGTCCGCCCTGCGAGGAGGAGAGGATCCGTGGTGAGAGAGAGGAAGCAGGCGCTGGAGAGGAGGGGAGGCAACCAAGGCGCGGCGACCGGCCGACAGTGAAGGGCGGCGAGGCGGCGGGATCGGCTCGGGAGAAGCTTGGGCGGCTCGGGAGGAGGAGCTCCACTACGGGCTGGCGGGGCGACGTGGCCGGCCCTGGGCCGTTTGATCCGCCGATTCGACGGTCCATATCGAGGGGGGTTTCGAGATCTAGGCAGGTGGGGATAGGTTGGTGCACGGAAATTGATGCAGGGTGGCGGCTGGGAGAGGCTGGGCACGGAAGGAGAGGAGGTTTGCTAGGTTTTGTAGGGATAGCACTGCTATTTATAGCAGGTGGCTATTAGGGGGTGTTTTTGGGCCACAAATAGCCCATTTCGGGTCCGGTTTTTCGGATGGGCTAGAATCCTAAGATAAAAGGGGAATCTGGGGGTCCAGCTAATATCTCACGTGTCATTTTGTAAATACGCCCCTCGGATTACATCGGCTACTATGCCTGGTACATCCGAACATTCACCTACCCGACGAAGTCGGAATCGCACGAAATTTGAAACACAACATCGCCACACTGTACCGACAACGTCTACAACATTTCACGCCCAACCGAGACGACGATTAACTCCCGATAAAATAACTCATCTAAATATAAATGGGTTTTTTCCACACCGATGGTGATGGTTGGTCTTGTGGCAAATGTTGCGACGGTGATCGGTTACTTTCCCGGTGCCGCAACGAGGTCGTGTGCTATTGGGGAAAAGGTCCGGACTTGCAACCGATATGAGAAGGAGGGGGAAATATTATACAATTAATTAAATCGGCGAAGCAAATACTGCAAACAATTCTAACAATCAACAAAATAAAGCAACAAACAATTTTTTTTAATTTGGGTGGAAATCCCGGGCTGTTACAGTATCCCCGTTTAGACCCCCTAGCTTATAAATGCAGAACCCCCTATGAGTTTTAGGGTTAGACCACATTTTATATAAACCGTAGTTCAGAGATTTGCTTCCAAGCATTCATCTTGAATCATCAACTTCAATTCGTATCGATCATAAGTTTGGCTACTGCAAGTTCTGTGTGATCTATTGTTCCACTGGGAATTAGTAGATTGCAAATTACCGTCTCGTGGTCGATAACTACGTTGCGCAAGTGTGTGAAATTTTGAATATCCAAAGGGTAGAGAGCTGTCGCATTGGCAACAGGGATCTAACGAGGAGAGTTCATCGGCTACATACAAGTTATCTATCATCACCCTCATATTCACCGTACGCTTACTGAGAAGATCGGGCCACCCCATATCATACCTCTTGTGCTTATGTACAAAGGCGAGGTTTTTCTTTCTAATGATAATCATCCTCTTTCTTCTAGTGTGTCTACTGTTTTGCAGGACTATGATGATGCGTTTCTGGCGGAGGTTCCAGCGGGATTACCACCCTTGCGTGGTATTGAGCACTAAATTGATCTTATTCCGGGTGCTACTCTTCCCAACCCGACACCATACAAGACCAATCCCCAAGAGACAAAGGAAATTCAACAACAAGTACAAGCGCTTCTGGACAAAGGGTATATTCGTGTCAGCCTTAGCCCTTTGTATTGTTCCTGTTATTTTGGTTCCTAAGAAAGATGGTACATTGCATATGTGCGTAGATTGTAGATCTATTAATAACATCACTATTCGATATCGCCATACTATTCCACGTTTAGAGGACATGCTTGATGAATTGTGTGGTGCTGTTATTTTCTCTAAAATTGATTTGCGTAGTGGATACCATCAAATTAGGATGAAAGAAGGGGATGAATGGAAAACTTCTTTAAAAACAAAATTTGGTTTATATGAGTGGCTAGTTATGCCTTTGGGCTTAATAATGCCCCTAGTACTTTCATGCGTTTAATGAACCATGTTTTGAGAGAGTTTATTGGTCGTTTTGTGGTTGTCTATTTTGATGATATACTTATTTACAACCACAATGAAACTGAACATTTTGACCATATTCGACAAGTTTTGCAAGTGTTGCGTGATGCTAAACTATATGCTAATCTTGAGAAGTGCACTTTTGCAAAAGATAAGGTCATATTTCTGGGATACGTTGTATCTAAGCATGGAGTAGAAGTAGATTCTTCTAAAATTGAAGAAATTCAAAATTGACCTACTCCCATGAATGTTGTCAAGTACGAAGTTTTCACGGTCTTGCTGGTTTTTATAGATGTTTTGCGAAAGAATTTAGTACTATTGCTGCACTATTGAATGAATTGACTAAGAAAGGAGTGCCTTTTGTTTGGGGCGCTACCCAAGATCTTGCTTTTGATGAGTTAAAACGTTTGCTAACTTCTGCACCATTGCTTGCACTACCAGATTTTGCTAAAACAATTTGAAATTGAATGTGATGCTAGTGGCATAGGAATTGGTGGTGTGTTGATGCAAGAAGGTAGCCCTATTGGTTATTTTAGTGAGAAACTTTCTGGTGCTAGATTGAATTATCCTGTTTATGATAAAGAATTGTATGCACTTGTTAGAGTTATTGAGGTTTGGAAACATTATTTGTGGCCAAAAGAAATTATCATATATTCTGATCATGAAGCTTTGAAATGTCTGAAAGCTCAATCTAATTTGCATAGACGCCTAGCTAAGTGGGTTGAGTTCATTGAGTCTTTTCCCTACATAATCAAATATAAGAAAGGGAAAGATAATGTTGTTGTTGATGCTCTATCTAGGAAGAACATGTTATTGGCACATCTTTATGTTAAAATTCCTGGATTAGAGAGTTTATGTGATTTATATGCAACTGGTCATGATTTTGCTGAACCATATCATTTGTGTTTGCTTCGAAATGCATGGGACAAGTTCCACATACATGATAGATTTTTGTTTTGAGCTAACAAACTTTGTGTTCCAGAATCGTCTGTTCGTTTGCTATTGTTGCAGGAATCACATGCAGGAGGATTGATAGGTCACTTTGGGCGTGAGAAGACACTACTCAGGCTTGCTGATAATTTTTATTGTCCCAGGATGAGGCGTGATGTGGACAGGTTTGTTCAGCGCTGCATTGTATGCAACACATCCAAGTCCAAGCTGAAGCCTCACGGTTTGTATACTCCACTATCGGCTCCTACCACACCTTGGAAATACATTAGTATGGATTTTGTGTTAGTATTTCCACACAATAAACATGGTCATGGTAGCATATTTGCGGTAGTGGATCGATTTTCTAAGATGGCACATTTTATTGCATGCCACAAGAGCGACGATGCATCGCATGTTGCTAATCTGTTTTTCAGGGAGATTGTACGCTTGCATGGAGTGCCCAAGACAATTGTTTCTGACAGGGATGTGAAGTTTGTGAGCTACTTCTTGAAGACACTTTGGGGAAAGTTGGGAACAGAGTTGATGTTCAGCACTACATGTCATCCCCAACCTGATGGTAAAACAGAGGTGGTCAATAGAACATTGTCACAATTGTTGCAAGCTATGATCAAGAAAAATCTGAGCGAATGGGAGGAGTGTTTGCCACATGTCGAATTTGCTTATAACAAGGCAGTACACACTACTACTCACCTATGTCCTTTTGAGGTAGTGTATGGTTTCAAGCCTATTACACCTCTTGATTTGCTGCCTCTTCCATTTTTTTTGAGGAATTTATGACAGTAGGGGGACCCCCACTGACTTTATATTAGAATGTAAGGGGATTAGTTACACATTTACAAGTGGTGAGGTGAGCAAGAAGAGAGGAGGGGAAGGGGTGGGACTAGACAGAAGTCAGAAGAGGGGGGTGGCAAAAGAGAGGAGAGAACAAAAAGAAACTATACAAGAGTTTGAACTAAGTGTAGGATAAAGGGTTCTAGCTCCCCCTTTGTTCTATGTTTCAGCATCTCAAAATCCTCTTTGAATCTTCGAGTCCATGAAGCCATACTAGGAACAACTCCCCTGAAATGCTTATCATTTCTCTCCTTCCACAATCCCCAAGCCGCAACCACGAAGACATCCATGAACATGGGCCGGCTCCAGGATCTCTTGCCATGATGTAGCATGGTGAGCTTGTCGCTACCTCTGCCCCAATACATCCCCAGCTTCTCCCAACAACCAGCACTAAACGGACAAGTAAAAAACAGATGCTCAACTGTCTCCTCGGGGGGGGGGGGGTTACGACACAATAGACACGAATAGTCATTATCCCGCAAAACACAGTGTCGTCGGCGCAACATGTTCCTGGTGTTCAGCCTATCATCCAGGAGGAGCCATCCAAATACCTTCCACTTATTCGCGCATTTAGTTTTCCAGACCCATGAGAAGGCCAGATCCACGGGCATGTCCCTAAAGTAGAAGGTGTAGTACTTTCCTGAGGTGAATGTATCGGAGCCCCAGGTACACCTCCAGACATCTCGCCCCCCTCGAGCACCGTAGTCCCAGCCGTATCCTGCTGTAGTTCTGTCAGTTCCTCTCTTTCGCTCACCGACAAAGGCAAGTGAAAGTTAGCCCCAAGGGTGATGGAAGACAGTAACTAAGAGACATATACATCTTCATTCTTAGCGAAAGAGAAGGCCCGAGGGTATTTATCCTTTGCAATGTGCTGCAACCAGAGATCTTTCCAAAATAGAACAGAGTCCCCCTTATGTACTTCGACAGTGGTCACACCCCTATAGATCGGCACCAGCTGCATGACATCCCACCATTAAAAGGAGCCACATGGACCAGCGGCGTGCGGAACCCCGTCAGAGTAATAGGATTCCCCCTGCGAGTTTATACCCCCTAGCTTATAAATACAGACCCCCCCTGCGAGTTTTAGGGTTAGACCACGTTTTAGATAAACCCTAGTTCAGAGATTTGCTTCCAAGCATTCATCTTGAATAATCAACTTCAATTCATATCGATATGAAGTTTGGCTACTACAAGTTTTGTGTGATCTATTGTTCCACTGGGAATTAGTAGATTGCAAATTACCGTCTCGTGGTCGATAACTACGTTGCGCAAGTGTATGAAGTTGTGAATATCCAAAGGGTAGAGAGCTGTCGCATTGGCAACATGGATCTAGCGAGGAGAGTTCATCGGCTACATACAAGTTATCTATCATCACCCTCATATTCACCGTACGCTTACTGAGAAGATCGGGCCACCCGAAATCATACCTCTTGTGCTTATGTACAAAGGCGAGGTTTTTTTTCTAATGATAATCATCATCTTTATTCTAGTGTGTCTACTGTTTTGCAGGACTATGATGATGTGTTTCCGGCGGAGGTTCCAGCGGGATTACCACCCTTGCGTGGTATTGAGCACCAAATTGATCTTATTCCGGGTACTACTCTTCCCAACCGGGCACCATACAGGACCAATCCCCAAGAGACAAAGGAAATTCAACAACAAGTACAAGCGCTTCTGGACAAAGGGTATATTCGTGTCAGCCTTAGCCCTTTGTGTTGTTCCTGTTATTTTGGCTCCTAAGAAAGAGGGTACATTGCGTATGTGCGTAGATTGTAGATCTAGTAATAACATCACTATTCGATATCGCCATCCTATTCCACATTTAGAGGACATGCTTGATGAATTGTGTGGTGCTGTTATTCTCTCTAAAATTGATTTGCGTAGTGGATACCATCAAATTAGGATGAAAGAAGGGGATGAATGGAAAACTTCGTTCAAAACAAAATTTGGTTTATATGACTGGCTAGTTATGCCTTTTGGTCTTACTAATGCCCCTAGTACTTTCATGCGTTTAATGAACCATGTTTTGAGAGAGTTTATTGGTCGTTTTTTGGTTGTCTATTTTGATGATATACTTATTTACAGCCACAATGAAACTAAACATTGTGACCATATTCGACAAGTTTTGCAAGTGTTGCGTGATGCTAAATTATATGCTAATCTTGAGAAGTGCACTTTTGCAAAAGATAAGGTTATATTTTTGGGATACGTTGTGAAAGTCCAAGTATGTGATCAAAGGGGGAGGGGGTGAATGATCACTTCAAATATTCGAGTGAAGCTTTGAAGTGAAGCATAAACTTAACAGAAAGGGATAGCAGAAACAAGTAACTGGGAAGCAAAGCTAACAACGAAACTAAACAGAGCAAATCAAAACACGTTGAAGCTTAACTGGAATCGAATGTAATGCGGAAAGTAAATACTTGAAGTAAAATGAACTTGACTCGGCGATGTTTGTTCGACCAGTTCACGCTCTGCAAAGCGCTACGTCTGGTTGGAGGGACTGGTGATTGAACACTTGGAGCAGAACTCTCTCCGTCCGTTGCTCCACTGCACCAATCTCCTTGAGCTTGGCCAGTTATGAATCGGGGTAGATTATCAAGGGAATGTCCGAAACCTTTGACAAACTCGAACTTCGAGGCGACACTTTCTCTTCGCTCTCTGAAGACGACACTCTAACCGTCTAGGAGATTTGTAGTTCTCCAAGATAAAAAGGCTAGCAATTTTTCACCTAAGTCATAGCGAATCTACTCAGCTCAATGGGACTTAGGATTCGGTGGTTGGCTTTTGGGTTTTAATTCGGTGGCGTTCTTGGGATGCTCTCTTCAGTCTCTCTCAGGAATAATCTCAGAGCAGCCACCCGCATATGGAGGCGGGGGTGGCGTATTATAGTTGGCGATCCCGAGGTGCGAAATGACTGATTTGACCCGAAGCGATAGCTTGACGTGTGTCCACAACGGTCGGATTAGTAATTAATGCGCAACTTTACTTGCGGAGCAAGTAAAGCTGAATCACAGACTTAGTTCTGCTTCGGAAGCCAAAGAGCGAAGTCTTTGCTACCGAAACTTAACTCAGTGCGCATGAGATTTCTTCACTCTGGCTTCTCACTTGGTTTAGTTTTGATCTGAGCACTTTCACAATAACTTCGGCGCTCACAAACTAAAACCCCTCTTGATAGTTCAGTTTGTCCTATGACTCAAAGAACAGAAAAAGAACTACACAAAAAAATCTAAGTCTTGCGCCGTCTTCTTCATTTCCTTCAATGAGTTGGGCTTCAGGACACCTTCATTTTTGGGGGCCATCCTCCATGATTAAGCTTCGCTCAAAGGGTAATGCTTCAATTACTTGAAAACCTTCCTTGAAGCTTTATCACCTGGCTTGTCCTTCAGGAACCTAATCAACTGTTTATACTAGAAAACATTGTTAGTTCCTCTACTGTCTTGTCCAACAATATCCTAAACACATGGGGGAAAAACTTTGCTCTTACAATCCCCCCCTTTTTGGACTATTGTTGACAAAACATGCATCGATAAAAAGATATTGAATTTTTTGTGAAGTGATGGGAAAAATTCTAAGATATGAAGTTTTTGACTCCCCCTGAATTCAAGCATCGAAGATTTATATAATCAAAGTAATTGCTTGATGAACATTTCTTCGTTGGAGAGCAAAACAAATATCTTAGCGAAGGCCACTGTAAGTGAGAATAGAAATCCATACGTAAGTGCAATTCCTTCGATTGACTTGTGACTTAAAGAAATAACCACCTGCAAGATAGAGAATACGAAGCAATACTTGCGAGTAAGGGGTTATTAAAACTTAAGAGTATCACAGGAGTAGCACAACCGAATGTAAACTTAAGTTACAACCCAACCGAAGGGAATGGAATATTTGTTGTAACTTTACCAAAAACGAATGCAAAAGCCCTATCCCCGATGCAAATCTAAATCCTCGATGCCAACATTCTCCCCCTTTTTGTCAATGATTGGACAAAAGGTTGGGAAGTGGATCAAGAGAACTTTTTTGCGGAATCAGCACCCTTGGAGCCCGACGAAGCACTTGACGATGAATCGGCCGAAGAAGATTGGTCTCCTAAAGATTCTTCTTCTGACTCAGGAGAAGGAAGAACTTCGAGGTTCTTCTGAGTAATGTGGTCGATGTCGAGGTCGCCGTCGTCGAGGCCGGCGTCGTCCTTCGAAGTGACAGAGTCATTTTCTGAGACGGTGTCGGGCCTGATGGGATCTGGCTCGTTGACGAAGAGTACTTCATCAATCTTTTGAAGGGGCGAGAGCTTCTGATTCGTTCTGTCAATTGTGTCATCTCTTGAAAAGTTTCGCTGGAGATGCTCATATTCTTTGTAGATGCAATCTTTGCGAATGCCTTTTAGTGAGTTGAATTTTCTGAGCCCTTTCCAGGAGTGATGATTTAGCACACGAAGATACTGGTTATTATTCAGGTTAATGTTGACGACATGGTTGATCTCATCTGCCAAGAACTGCATCTGACGCTGATTTGCTTCAATGAAGTTTTCGAGCAATTGTTGCGAGTGAAGATTACTTCACACTGATGACAGTCCTTCTGGAAGCGCTTCGATATATTTCGCTCATTGAGTTCATGACGCACCCCAACATATGTTGCGAAGATGTCGTTGGGTTTCCTAAGCAATTCCAAAGTGTTGCGCACAGGAGGTGTGAAAAGCTTCGGATGATGACGCGCCACAAAGTGTTCATTTCTGCCATAGTTGCAAACAGGCTGTAGCCAAGGAGCATATGGCTTCAAGGTAAATGGCAATTCTGCAGCATGCACTAAGTTGCAAAAAAAAAACAGTCCTCGAAGTCAAATACCAGACCATGAGTGAGCTTCATAATAACATGCCGGACTTCAGGATAAAGGTTCGATTCTTACGAAGCAGTACTCAGCGAGATCAACGATTTCGACAAGATATAAAACCAAGTCTTGAAGATGAAAATCAAGTGCTTCGGGCGAATGTTTTCAGGAATATAATCAGTCGTGATGTTGCGTCCAGTAAAGTGGCGAATTGTTCTTCAGTGAGATCTGGCTCCATATGAATCTTTTCAAGTTCTCCAGTATGCCTTGGAATATTAACAATTTCCATGACTTCAGCTGAAGACATTCTGAAGACTTTTCCTTGAATCATCCATTCAAGGATCTAGGTACTTGGCACATTTGCATCACCCAAAACATAAAGAGTGGCATAAAACTTCTTGATGAGTTCAGAATTGAATGGAGTGCTCAAAGCAAACAACCGAGTCAAATTCTGATTCTCAATGGTTTCGGTCATGTTCTGGAAGCATGTTGCAGATGAAAGACTTCACATATCAAGATATCAGTGGAGAAACAACACACCTTTCTGGCAGTAAACTTTGGTATACAAAATCTGTTGTTCTACTGTCCAAAAGCGAAGGTCATCAGCTGTGCGTTCGGAAGCATATGGACTTACACCAAAGAATCTGTGTCGCTTCTGATGCTGTTCAAGACTGAACTCTGGCCCATGGCGCGAAGAACAACCAGCACCCTTGAAAATTGGAAAAGTTTCGCGAGGGTAATCTGTGGTGAGATGGGTGTCTTGGCTTGGACGGCAAGGAGGTCGTGTTGGAAATATGCCCTAGAGGCAATAATAAAATGTTATTATATATATATTTCCACGTTCGTAATTAATGTTTATATTTATGTGCTATAATTGCAATGACCCTGACTATGAGATTCAGAAGAAAACTCACTTGCATGTGTGGAAATGTAAACACCAAGATTTTCTGGTTTAGCCTCTAAGACCAGCTCATGTGCTAACTGATGATTACGTTTTCTTAATCATGGACATTGTTCTTGTAACAAGGATGTCAGTAGAAATGGGAACATATTGTTAGCAGAACAGTGATGTTGAACCGACCCCAGTATTGAATGATATACTTAGAGATCACATCGTAACAACTTTATAAGTCATATCACGAAATTTTATCATATACGTAATTCCTTAGACCATGAGAGTATCAAGTTGCTTCACACAGGAAGACATGCTTTGGTTCTTAGATGAATCCTCCCGTAAATGGGAAGTAGTAAAATAAGTTCTGGGTATGTCAGATGGTGTGGCTAGTGATTGTGATAGTTCAAGAATGGGATTTTCTCCTTCAAGATGAAGAGATATTGACTTTGGGCCCACTCAGTATGACGGTATCCATTCTAGTCTGGCCAGACGCATTGTGATTTAATCACGGGGATACCGGAATACAATAACGAGAAATAGAGACAAACGAGAAAATAGGATAACGAGTGGCTTGTGTTCAAGAAGTTGTTACACATGGGTGCCAAACATCTCTCCTCTAACTTTGTCATATATCACGAAGCAAAGGGAATGGTACATGAATAAACATAATGGTTCACTCGAAGTTTCTTCGTGTATGTGCGGGAGTCAACATGGGTGTCCATGGCTCCGCTGTTGATTATTGGCTATTGACAAAAGGCTGTTGACCTATGTCCGGAAGATGTTCTGAGTCATGTCCGCATTATACCGAACCTATTGGGTCACACACTTAACGAGCAGTAGTCTGTTAGAATGTTGGAATGGTAGAAGGTTTAGTGGAAGCAAAGCAGAATAGTTCATACTGGTACCGGAAGTAGTTCCGGGGATTTATGGAATATTTCATAAGGGCACCAGAAGTAGTTCTGAGTATTTAAGGATATGTCCGGATCACTCTGGAGTAGTCCCAAGTGGTTCCGGAACATATGAGAATGGTACTGGGGAAGTCCAGGATCAACCGGAATAGTTTCCGGATAATCGCTGGGCATCCCGACAACCTTCGTGGTCATCGGGTGGCTTAAACTGTAACTCGGATGGTCTTGAAAACTATCTGGATGGCTCCGGAACGTCCGAGAACAGTCCCGGAAGGTCCTGGAAGTGCTCCAAAAGGTTCCGGAATGTCCCGAAACGATCCCGGAAGGTCCTGGAAGGTTCTGGAAGGTTCCAGAAGTTTCCGGGCAGTACCACCCACTACCCCACGCCCCTAGCCTTGGGGGGCAAGCCACCTAGGCTGCCCTGGCCGGCCAAGGGGCGGGGGCGCACCAAGGGGGAGGAATCCTCCTCCAGGTGGAAAGTCCAACTCCCCAAATATGGCAGGTTTCCGGTGGGAAGGTGTGGGAAGATTTGGGAGGTTTGGGAGTCCAAGTTGGACTCCCCACCCCCCTTATTGCGCCCCAAGGGTCTCCTGGCCACCTATATAATGAGGGGAGGGGGTGGGGGCGCAGGATAACTTGTACCCAAGGCATATGCGCCACCCTCCCTCCCTCTAAACCTCGTTGCTCCACAATTAGATCCCGGTTTAGACGCTGTTCTAGATCAGAATCGTTTAGGGTTTTCTCCCTCTAGTTTTCTCAGTGGCGTTCATCTCTGGACGGCGGAGCGATGCTGGATTGCTGCTACGGGATGTGTGGATACTAATGGAGGGGTCGTACCTTTGACCCTTCTTCGAGGAGCTTGTTCGTGAGACTTGTCCGTGGGACTAGATCGCGGGACGGTTCGAGGGATCGATATCCTTGCGGTTGGGAGATCATTGAAATTCCTAGCTGCGGGGATCTGCACCGATGGTCTTCACCAACTCTACTTCCGCTACATCGGTTGGTGAGCCATGACCTAAACCTTGTATGCAATCTTCTTGGATGATCTTGGGTTCTTGATTCGTAGGCCGAATTTTTTTGTTTTCTACTACGTTTCCCAACAAGTCGAGTCCTTTGCAGCGGTGCAGATGGGGCAACTTGAGTTTGAGCAACAATTAATTCTTGTTCCTGTGAAGAGTTTAGGATCTGCACTTGTTCATTCTTTTCATCATGTGCTTCAGGCTGGGGCACATGGGCTTCAGATTCTTGAATAGTTCGGGGGGAAGAAAAAATCACGCGAGTCGGGCGTTTTGGAGTTTGAAGGGGTTGGTTGGTGAGGTTCATTTGCTTCAGGGGGGAGTTTTGGGGAGATGGTGAGCGAGGTTTTTCAACAGATGGAGAGGTTGGAGCCTTTTGTGGTACGAGGGAGGGAGCAAGTGGTGGAGTTGGAGCACGAGGTGGATGTGTTCAGCGGTAGGTGGAGTTGGTGCGGGTGTGCGCGGAGCAGGGGTTTGTTTGGGAATTGAGGCCTTTGGTGGAGGTGTGGGAGTCTTGGTGGGTGGAGCTGAAGGCTTTTGAGGTTTGGATGGCTTAGGCTTCGGCTGAGGGGCAGGAGGAGTGGAAGTTGGAGCTTGGGTCTGCTGGACAGGAGTTTCATCACTGATATCCACATCTGTAGCCGAGGCTAGAGTCATCTTGTTCCTCTTAGTTGTCCTCTTCCTTGGAGAGGGATTTGCTGGTTTGGCTTCCGAAGCTTTTGCTGCAGCTGGTTCAGCTTCAAGCACTTCCTTGCGCATCTTGGAATCCCTTTCCATGATGGAAGCATTATGGGTTTTCACCATTTCTTCGACGTCAGCTTTGATTTTCCCTTTATAGATCTTGATGTTGTCCTTGGTGGTGGTGTTCACATCAGTCACTTTTTGAAGAATTTTCAAAGCATGCTCCTTGAAATCTTCTTTTGTTTCAGCTTCAGCACACTGCTGGTATTTGTGGATCTTGGCTGTTTCAACCCTTTCTCGTGAATGCAGATCCTTCGGCTGGATGATCATGGTGGTGATCATAGCTTCGATGGATCCAGATATGTATACTTCACCGAGATCAAGAGCTTTAGGATCTTTAGCTTCGCACTTCTTCAGAAGGGCTTCAGCAATGCCCAGATGATCCCAGAGTTTGCCTTCACGGAGATCAGTAAATTAATGCCCACTTTGGCGATCTTATTCTTCATGAGCTTCGGGCAATGAAATGCTCTTCTGCTTCGGCGAATTTGCTTCAGCCGGAGGTGTCATGTCCATCACAACCTTCTTCTGGGCAGCCCTAGCTGCCTTCTCAGCTTTCTTGGTTGCAAGACTGATACGTCCAAAACGTATCTATAATTTCTGCTTGCTCCATGCATGTTTTGTGTGATATTGCTATGATCTAGATACACTTTCATACACTTTTGATCATATTTGGACTAACCTATTAACTCAGTGCACCCCAGTGCCAGTTCCTATTTTCTGCTGTTTTTCTATTTCAGTTTTCCCCCATATAAAAAGTGCCAGAAAAATTCTGGGAAAAATACAGGAAAAATCAGCGTACAGGAAGCTTCGCGAAGAGCCTGAGTGGGGCCATAGGGGAGCCAGGGGTGGCCCAGGCGGCCACCCGGCGAGGCCCCACCCCTGGCCGCGCTAGGGGGGCGCCTGGGGCCCCTGGTCCACGTCTGGCTGCCCCCCTTCGCCTATTTATTCTCCGTCACGGGGAAACTCCGGAGACAGAACCCTTTTTCGCGATCTCTCCTCTGTTCCGCCGCCGCCGCGCTTCCGAGATCAGGAGCACCAGAAGACCTCTTCCCGGCACCATGCTGGAGGGAGGGCCGACCTCCGGGAGTCTCCTCTCCACCATGGATGCTCCCCGGATGTCTCGTGAGTAGTTTTCCTTGGACCATGGGTCCGTGATCATTAGCTATGTGATGTTCTCCTCCCCTCTTTGTTCTTCATGGTTTAGACCTCGTGAGCTGCCCTACATGATCGAGGCACTTTTGTAATATTTCTGCTATTGCTATGCTGAGTTTGATAGGATCTGATGGATTATGAGATTATGTTCAGATTGTGATTGAGTAATATATTTGGTTTTTATCTCTTATATTTTTGTTCCTAAGTAATTCTTGCATGTTCTCCGTTGCTGTTTATTGCTTTGGCCAAGTAGTAGGTAGTAACTTCAAGAGGGACCGTTTTGCTCGATTGTGGGTTCATGCCCCCCGATGACGCGATTGAGTGACAGAAACATGAGTCTAGGGGATGTGCTGTTGCCACAAGGGGGAAAACAACGGTGCTTGTAACCGCGGTTACAAGGATTGTTTACTTTACTAAAAGTTCTTTTTAATGCATTTGTCTGTTGCTTTGGGTTTACACTTTGGGTGGGGCTCGCAACTTAATACCAGCGAGATGTTCTGGATAGACATCTCAAGGTGGATGATTAGTAGTAGATGCAGTTGGATTTCGGTCTACTTATTTTGGCGTACTGCCCATGCTTTTGAGCCTCTTCCTTTCTTTTGTAGCATAGTTAGCATTGCGGTGCGTTCATAATCCTGTCAATTTCCTTTCTGTAATTTGTTTACCTCGCATAGCAGTTTTATCGTCTTTTGGGAGAGAGACATCACTAGTGAACATCACGTATCCCGGTCCATATCCTCACCACTGTTTACACGCTCATTTACTTTTCTGCTTTTACTTTCAATTGCTATCATTATCCCTTGTGTTTGATCCTTAGTGAACAACAAGACCGGAGATATTGACAACCTCTCTGAACTTCGTTGGGAACAAAGTTATTGTGTCTGTGTGTAGGTCCGCGTCAGTTGCGCCGCTGACACCTACTTATCATCTCCGGAGTTCTACTGGATACAAACCTTACTATCTTTACTGAGGGAAATTTGCTGCTGTGCTACATCACGCCTTCCACTTGGGGTTTACCCACGAAGGGCGAGAAATCACTATCATCATCTCGCACATCAAGCCAAATTTCTGGCGCCGTTGCCGAGGACTCTGAGTGCTAAGATAGGGGAGTTGCACACTACCCTTTACCTTTGTTTTTTAGTCTTGTTAGTTTACCTTTCAGTTTTTATCTTTGTGTCTTTTATCAAAAAATACAAAAAAATCTGCCACACTTGCTGCTACTATGGGTTCCACTGAAAACACCAAGTTGTGTGACTTCACTAGTCACAACAACCAAGACTTTATCTTCACCCCCATTGCCACACCTGCCACTTCAGCTACCTCTTATGAAAGTAAACCTGGTTTGCTAAACCTTGTTATGAGAGATCAATTCTCTGGTGCTGGATATGATGCTGCTTTACACTTGAACAATTTTGGTGAATTATGTGATATGAAAAAGTATAAAGAAGTAGAAGGTGATATTGTTAAGCTCAAGCTCTTTCCTTTCTCTTTAAGGGGAGATGCTAAAATCTGGTTTCAATCTTTGCCTAGGAATAGCATAGATTCTTGGGATAAGTGCAAAGATGCTTTTATAGGGAAGTACTACCCACCTGCTAAGATTATCCAATTGAGGAGTAATATTATGAATTTTAAGCAATTGGATAATGCACACGTTGCCCAAGCTTGGGAACGAATGAAATCTCTTGTTAAGAAATGCCCTACACATGGTTTGACTACCTGGATGGTTATCCAGACTTTTTATGCAGGCTTGAACTTTACCTCGCGGAACCTGTTAGATTCGGCCGCGGGAGGAACCTTCATGTCAACTACCCTTGGTGCTGCCACGAAGCTTCTCGATGAGATGATGACCAATTATTCCCAATGGCACACCGAACGCGCTCCAACAGGTAGGAAGGTAAACTCTGTCGAGGAAATTACCTCCCTCAATGAAAAAGTTGACTTAATTATGTCTCTACTTACCAAGCAACCCTCTATTGATCCTCATGATGTGCCTTTAAATTCTTTGGTTGCCCAAGAACAAATAGATGTGAACTTTATTGCTAGAAACAACTTCAACAACAATGCTTATAGGGGTAACTTTGCTAGCAATCCTAGACTGTTTCCATCCAACTATGGGAACAACAACACCTACCCTAGCAACAACTCCTATAATCCTGCTTATACGAAAAGAGACCTACCTAGCTATGAGAAATTGGTAGAAATAGAGAAAGCTACTACGAACTATATGCACACCCAGTTTGAAAAAAACAAAGCCTTCTCTAAGAAAATAGGTGAGCATACTGCCATTCTGCAAAACATTAGTGAACAACTTGATAGCCTGAACAGTGAGATTTCTAATCTCCAGGCTAGACTTACCGCCACCGAAACCCATGTTTCGAATATGTCCCACACCCAATCGACTTTGATAAATCAAATATCAGCCAAACCGGAAGTTATCCCTATGGAAGAGGATAGAATTAAGAGCCTTCCTACACACCACACAGTTGCCACTATCCAAATTGTTGAGGACACCCAAACTATTAGCACCCAATGCACTCCTAGTCCCGTTGGACCTATTAATGGTGATGCTAATACCTCAACCGAAGATAAAGAAACTCCTATGAACATAGAGGGTTTCAAACAAGTGAGCCTAGATGACACTACTACCACCTTTGATAGTAGTGATATTGATTTTGATAGTTGTACCCTCTCAGAAGTTATTAGATTGCTACACAAAATGTCTAGAGACCCCCAAACTAGCACACTTAATCTTGCCTTCACGGAGCATATCACAAATGCTCTCATCAAAGCTAGGGAGGAGAAGCTTAGAGTAGAAGCCTCCATACCTAGGAAGCTAGATGATGGTTGGGACCCTATGATCAAAATTAAATTAAATAACTTCTCTTGCAATGCTTTATGTGATGTTGGAGCTAGTACCTTCGTTATGCCCAAAAGAATATTTGATATGTTTGAATTGAAGCCCTTTGAGCCATGTTCTTTTGGTGTTCGTCTTGTTGATTCTTCCGTAAAGAAACCTTTGGGGAAGATCGACGATGTTCTTATCATTTTCAATGACAACTATGTTCCTATTGATTTTATTGTTATGGATATAGAGTGTGAACCTTTGTGTCCAATTATTTTGGGACGTCCTTTTCTTCGCACCGTTGGTGCGGTTATTGACATGAAAGAGGGGAATATAAAATTCCAATTCCCTCTCAAGAAGGGGATGGAACACTTCCCTAGAAAGAGAATCAAGTTACCTTTTGAGTCCGTTACTCGGGCTAGTTATTCTCTTTCTCTTGATAAAACTTGATTCTTCTTTTTGCATCATGCCTAGCTTAAAGGCATAAAAGGAAGCGCTTTCGGGAGGCAGCCCGGAACGAATTTAGGTTTTTATTTTTGCTTTTGTTGTGTCTTGATGTTTGTTACTACTGTAGCAACATCATTGTATCTTTATTTTTCAGCTTTGTGCCAAGTTATAGCCTCTTACAGCAAGGAAAGTAAAAGTTGTGATATGCTGTCCAGAAAACAGATTCTATCCTCGTGACCAGAAAAATTCCATAAAAATCCCAGTTCATCTTTTTGAGCTGAAATGTTTACACAATATGCTCCATACAATTACGAAACTTCCGTATGTTCTGAGTTTTTTGATTTGAGTTGCAGAAGTGCCCCTAAAAAATTCTTTACTATCTGCTGTTCTGTTTTTCACAGATTCTGCCACGTTTTGTCTCTCCTTACTTTTGCAAACCTTAAGCTTGCTTTTTCTTTGCAAAAACTTTTTGGCACTCTTGAGAAACAGTAGCTCTTCAAGAATATCTTTGTATCCAGTGGTAAAAAAATTATTTATTAAGGATACTAACCTCTCTAATCAGCTTATGATGAGTTATGTATGAAGGGAGTTTTCAAGTGTGCGATAGAAGATGATGAAAGAAGATCCAGGAGTGTCAAGCGCTCAAGCTTGGGGATGCCCCCATGAATCCCCAATAAATATTCAAGGAGACTCAAGCGTCTAAGCTTGGGGATGCCCCTGTTCATCCCCTTCTCCATCAACAATCATCGGTTCGTCCTTCGTCTCACTATATTTTTATCACTTCATGCGTTATGTGTTATGCTTGAAGCGTCTCGCTCTTAGGTTTTGTTTTTAGTTTTCTTTAGCTTTTCTTGCTGTTCATAACAAGTTAGATCCTTTATTACTTTGTGTGGGAGAGAAACACGCTCCACTTTCAAAATCTAGAACACATCATAGGATTTTTCCTGCTTTTCTTTTTGCTGTTGTGTGTTCTTTATCTTTTCATAGCTACTGCCATGTTTAGTTTTAGTCTTAGTTTGTCTTTAGCAAGAGCCTTGGATTTTGTTTAGTTTGTTGCTGGAACTCTTTTTATTTTTCATGTTTATCTTGTTAAGAGAGTTGGTTGTTGCACTGAGTTGTGTCTTGTCTTGGAAGTAGGTAATTGAGGTTGCTATTTAATTTTAGTAGTAGCTTGCAATAGTTTTGAGGTATTGTTGTGAGTAATGTTTGGACTTTTGGTGTCAAGAGCTCTTGCCTATTAGTGATAGGTGTCATATTTTGGGCATTCCGTGTTTATTTTCAAAACCTACAAAACTAGTTGAAAACTCTAGCTACTGATGGATCACTACTGTTCTGAGGAGTCGAATATTAGAGTACACTCACGTACCATGAATCGAAGATGCGGAAGGATAACCAAACCCCCATACACTCCTCCTCGGGGTACTTGTCTCTTTGTGAACCTCCTCATTAGATTGAGAGTTACCGATAATAAGTGCATGAGTTCTTCGGACTAATGTAAGTATTGAGAGTTGACTTCCACCTTCCCATATTTTGCTAGCCTTTCCCGTGCCGTGCATTGCCTTCTTCTCACTCCGAGAGTTGGTGTCCACCTTCGCAGGTACATCCAAACCCTTGGCATGATACGCTCTGTCATCATAAGCCTCCCTTTATCCTTCCTCAAAACAGCCACCATACCTACCTATTAAGGCATTTCCATAGCCTTTCCGAGTTACATTGCCATGCAACTTCCACCTCTTCATGACTTGATCTTCATGTAATACATGTTCCTGCTACACTGGCAGCGACATACCTTGCATACATCATGATAGTTACATCTTCTTTATGATTTTGAGTACCTTGTAAAGTGTGAAAGATCTCCTTTACCTTGTAAAATAGAGTGTTGCCCTTAAGTGAGGAAAAGATCCCAAAGTGGACACATTAAAAGATCCCAAAGAGGACAAATGAGAGTTAAATAGAAAGAGCCATTGAGGCCACCAAAAAAATACAAAAAAATAGAAAAAAGAGAAAAAGAAATAAAAAGAGAGAAAGGGGCAACACTACTATCCTTTTGAGAGATCCACACTAGTACTCCCTTTATATCCTTGTACTCCATAGAGATGATCTTTATGCATATAGCTATGTGGGGACCTTCACACTATAGAACTTGGCTTGCATATTCCAAGGATGAGCCTCCTCAAACGAGCTCTAGGTATTCATGAGAGAGCAAGTCAGATGCACCCCCACTAGTTCCATTGGAGAGCTTCCTAGCTCGTATGTGCATCCGTTGCATGGCAATCCCTACTCCTCACATCATATCTATCATTTGGCATCTCTTGCCTATGATTGTCCTCATTGATGTGAGCCTTTCTCATCCTTTTTGTCTTCCTCCTCCTCACTTCTCTCTTTGCCATCCTAAGTGTCAACTCTCGTGCTTACGCTCATCCATTGCATGAGTGCTCAAAATATCGAAAAGGAGTGGATCAAATTGACTTGTACCTGGCTAGTGGTCTAGGGACGAGTCAAGATAAGATTCCAGAAAAAGACCAAGTGTGAAACTTTAGTAGATTGAGTTCTCAACAAATAAATCTTTTTCTTGTATTCCCTATCCCCCTTCTTGCACGCAAACACCATTTGGAGACATTCGAGTCGCGGACAGCGAGAGCTCTTGCACCTAATGTTCTTTTGTTACTTGTTTCAATGCTAATATAGACTCTTGCATATTATGACTTGAATTGAATCTATAACCTTGATTGCTTTACTTTTCAAAGTTCTTTTATGGTTGCTAGCATGTCACAACATAAATTATGCCGTTATCATTTACCTACTCGAGGTCGAGCAGGAATTAAGCTTGGGGATGTTGATACGTCCAAAACGTATCTATAATTTCTGCTTGCTCCATGCATGTTTTGTGTGATATTGCTATGATCTAGATACACTTTCATACACTTTTGATCATATTTGGACTAACCTATTAACTCAGTGCACCCCAGTGCCAGTTCCTGTTTTCTGTTGTTTTTCTATTTCAGTTTTCCCCCATATAAAAAGTGCCAGAAAAATTCCGGGAAAAATACAAGAAAAATCAGCGTACAGGAAGCTTCGCGAAGAGCCCGAGTGGGGACAGAGGGGAGCCAGGGGTGGCCCAGGCGGCCACCCGGCGCGGCCCCACCCCTGGCCGCGCCAGGGGGGCGCCTGGGGGCCCTGGTCCACCTCTGGCTGCCCCCCTTCGCCTATTTATTCTCCGTCACGGGGAAACTCCGGAGACATAACCCTTTTTCACGATCTCTCCTCTATTCCGCCGCCGCTGTGCTTCCGAGATCGGGAGCACCAGAAGACCTCTTCCCGGCACCCTGCCGGAGGGAGGGCCGACCTCCGGGAGTCTCCTCTCCACCATGGATGCTCCCCGGATGTCTCGTGAGTAGTTTTCCTTGGACCATGGGTTCGTGATCAGTAGCTATGTGATGTTCTCCTCCCCTCTTTGTTCTTCATGGTTTAGACTTCGTGAGCTGCCCTACATGATCGAGGCACTTTTGTAATATTTCTGCTATTGCTATGCTGAGTTTGATAGGATGTGATGGATTATGAGATTATGTTCAGATTGTGATTGAGTAATATATTTGGTTTTTATCTCTTATATTTTTGTTCCTAAGTAATTCTTGCATGTTCTCCGTTGCTGTTTATTTCTTTGGCCAAGTAGTAGGTAGTAACTTCAAGAGGGAACATTTTGCTCGATTGTGGGTTCATGCCCATCGATGACAGGCTTGAGTGACAGAAACATGAGTCTAGGGGATGTGATGTTGCCACAAGGGGGAAAACAACGATGCTTGTAACCGCGGTTACAAGGATTGTTTACTTTACGCAAAGTTCTTTTTAATGCAGTTGTATGTTGCTTTGGGTTTACACTTTGGGTGGGGCTCGCAAATTAATACCAGCGAGATGTTCTGGATAGATATCTCAAGGTGGATAATTAGTAGTAGATGCAGTTGGATTTCGGTCTACTTATTTTGGCGTACTGCCCATGCTTTTGAGCCTCTTCCTTTCTTTTGTAGCATAGTTAGCATTGCGGTGCATTCATAATCCTGTCAATTGCCTTTCTGTAATTTTTTTACCTCGCATAACAGTTTTATCGTCTTTTGGGAGAGAGACATCACTAGTGAACATCACGTATCCCGGTCCATATCCTCATCACTGTTTACACGCTCATTTACTTTTCTGCTTTTACTTTCAATTTCTATCATTATCCCTTGTGTTTGATCCTTTGTGAACAACAAGACCGGAGAGATTGACAACCTCCCTGAACTTCGTTGGGAACAAAGTTATTGTGTCTGTGTGCAGGTCCGCGTCAGTTGCGCCGCTGACACCTACTTATCATCTCCGGAGTCCTACTGGAGAAAAACCTTGGTATCTTTACTGAGGGAAATTTGCTGTTGTGCTACATCACGCCTTCCACTTGGGGTTTACCAATGAAGGGCGAGAAATCACTATCATCATCTCGCACATCAAAGACCAGCAATTGTTGCCTTGCGTTTGGCTTCAGTTTCTGCTAGCTGTTTTGTAAGTGCATCAAGTGCCCCCTTTGAGGTTTTGGAGTATTGATGACAAAATGGTTAAGGGACTGATGTGTTTGCGAGTTTACATAGGAGAACAATCCCTGAATAAGAGTTTAATCACTGTTGTCGACCCCCCAATTTGTTGAGGAACATTGAAGAAACTGGTGTTTTTCTGAAGAATGCCAAGGCGCGAAATCCTGAGGAAAATGATCCTGAGGAAATAGGATCCTGAGGAAAATAGTTGATCCCGAGGAAGTCGGGCGCCATCCTGAGGCAACTCAAGTTGAAGAAAAAGTTGAAGCGTAGTCTTCGTTATGCCTTTTCTATTTCTTGAGTCATAGGAAAACACCGCACTGTTGGAGGGGTCGAGGAAAATGAGTTTCGGAATTTCTGAGGAAATTGCTCAATAGGAAAACCTGAAGAAAATCCCAGATAAATCTCCTGCAGTAGAAGTTCAATTCCTCGGGTGTCTGAGATGTTGTTCTTAAGGACATCGAGGAATCTGTCTTCGGTTGAGGAGTCTGGAAACTCCCAATGCAGTTCTCCTGAAGAGAGAAAAATCTCCTGCAGTAGAAGTTCAGTTCCTCGGGTGTCTGAGACGTTGTTCTTCAGGACACTGAGGAATCTGTCTTCGGTAGAGGAGTCTGGAAACTGCCAGTGCATTTCTCCTGAAGAGATCTAAATCTCCTGCAGTAAAAGTTCAGTTCCTCGGGTGTCTGAGACGTTGTTCTTCAGGACACTGAGGAATCTGTCTTTGGTTGAGGAGTAAGGAAACTGCCAGTGCAGTTTTCCTGAGGAAAGAGAGAGAATATTCCTACCGTGCCACGTGTCGCGTGGAGAGTTGCTGGAACCTGTCCAGCCAACAGTCCGGACCAGAGGGAATTTATGTCCTTTCGCACATGTGCATTTCTGTCTTCTCGCAGGGGGTTACTCCGGGGCTATAAATAGCCGCCCCTAGCCACATTTGTGGGTTGTCTGCTCCGAGAGAAAAATTGACGCTTGTAATCTAAGAGCAACCCTCCTCCGAAGAAAACTGAAGAATCCAAGTGAGGAAACCACACCAGCCCTGAGTAGTTGAGCATTTCTGAGGAAGTCGGTTCGAGTGATCCGAAGCTTTTTACAATTGAAGACTGTGATCTTATAGCCGGTGTAGGAGTCATCGTTCTGAGGAATTCAAGATGCAACTGTGAATTCCCGAAGTGAACGAAGTCTGTGAAGGTTTCAGGAGTCTACCTTGAAGACTCACCTGAGTGATTGGACGGAGTCTGATGACTTTTGTTCAAGGAGAACAAGGTGAAGACTATGTCTTCTGAGTTGAATCTCAGCCTCTCCAACCAGATGTAGAGTTGTCACAACAACTTGAATTGGTCTACCAAATCGGTGTCTTCAACTCTACGGTGCTATCTTTTCAACTTATTTACCTCTGTATTTACATTGAAGAATCCATCCTGAAGAATCTGCTCAAATGTTTCCCTTTGCTTAGATTTCTCATGATATGCATCTGACCCACTTCCATGACTCTGATGATGTTTATTCTCATTGCAAAATGTAGATCTGTATGCATGCTTTATATTTCGCTGTTTTCTGTGTTTCAACATTTTTGGTGAATCCTCAGTTCTGTCTTGCCTCAGTCCTGAAGAATCCATCCCGAAGAATCTGCTCATATGTTTCCCTCTGCTTAGATTCCTCATGATATGCATTTGACCCACTTCCATGATTCCGATGATGTTTATTCTCGTTGCAAAATTTTGATCTATATGCATGCTTTACGTTCCACTATTTTCTGAGTTTCAACATTTTTGGTGTTTCCTCGGTTCTGTCTTGCCTCAGTCCTGAAGAATCTGAAATTATTTAGGAAATCATAAAAATCTCCCATTCACCCCCCTCTGGTCGATAACTTGTGCGTTCAATTGGTATCAGAGAAAGGTACTCCCTTGTTCTGTGTGATTCGGTTTAACCACCTAGAGTTTTAGTTATGTTGACCTGAGGTACAACTAATGTTGCTTCGAACTGCCCTACCTTTGATGGGACGGACTACCCGTACTGGAAGAACAAGATGAGGATGCATATTGAAGAAATTGACAAAGACCTCTGGGAAATTGTTGACCAAGGCATCCCTGATGTCACCTTGATGACCCCTCGTGATGTTGTCAAGAGGAACTGGAAACTTGATGCAAAAGCTCGAAGCATCATTGGTGGACATGTCAACAAGGCTCAGTTCAACCGCATCAGTGGTCTTGATAGTGCAAAGAAGATGTGGATGAGACTGTCAAAATTCTATGAGGGAGTTTCCACCCAACGAGACTCTCGAGTTGATACTCTTCGAAGTCTCTTCCAGAGATTCAAGAGGCTGGACAATGAACATGTTCAACAAACCTTTGACAGGCTCACTAATATATCAAATGAGCTTCAAGCCCTCGGTGCCACTGATATCACTGATCACGAAGTCGTGAAGAAACTACTGAGATCTCTAGATGACTCATTTGAGATACTATCACTGATGATTCATGAAAGGACTGACTTCAAGACCGTTGACCCTGCTGATATCCTCGAGCAACTCAATGCTCATGAACTGAAGCTGTCTGAGAAACGAGACCTGTATGGCTCCACACCCAAAGTTCGCACTTTGAAAGCTAAGGCACGTAAGGTGTCCTCTGATGAAGAATCTGAAGTTGACTCTGATGATCCTAAAGCTCTTAGCCAGGAATTGTCCCTCCTCACCAGAAAGTTTCAGAAGTTCACGAGGAAAAACCGCTTTAGAAATTCCTCAAGATATGCCTCAAGAAGAAGCAAAGACGATGGCTCAGTTGACTCAAGAAAGAGGGTGTGTCCCAAATGCAAGAAAACGGGACACTATTGCTGAGTGTCCTCGCTGGGAAAAGGAAGCCAAGCTGAAGAAGAAGAATAAGAACAAAGATGACAGTTTTGATGAGAAGTCGAAGAAGAAATCATCGCGTTCCTCAAAATCTGCTGGCTACAAAAACAGCAGCTCTCGCAAGGCTCGGTCTTACCTCGGGAAGGAGATGGATTCTAAGGAATCGAACTCCAATCCTGATGTTGAGGAAGAAGAATCCGAGGAATCAGAAGGTGTTGCTGGTCTGGCTCTTGGCACAGCTCTAGTAAGCAAGTCAATCTTCAGCACCGATGAATCAGTCACTCACAGTGTTTGTGATGAGGCTCGAGACACTACACACGCCTTCTACTTCATGGCCAAAAGCTCAAAGGTATCATCTCACTCTTCCTGTGATGATGCTACTGATGATGAACCCGATGAAAACTATGCTAAACTTGCTAATCTTGCCTCAAGGCAACAACGTGCTCTAGAGAAAATTCAGAACTCACTAAATAAAAGTGATGATCTGTTGGTTGAGGAAATGGAGAAATATCAAAAGTTGACTGATGAATCTAAGATTCTTCAGTCAAAGTTCGAAGATTTGTTCAGTCATCATGAGGCACTGCTCACCGAACATGAGAAGCTGGCTCATGAGTTCCTCATGAGAAAGCAGGAACTTGAAAAGGTGAGGATATCTCATGATGACCTGAGGAAAGAAAATGATTCACTTCTCGCTCAACAGATCATCATGCCTCAAGAAGGGTTCATTCCTCCTTGCTTAAAATGCATTGAAAATGAATGTATCACTGCATCTCCTAGCTCTTCAATGTCTTCAAAACCTACTGTATCAACTGCCTCTGTGGTATCTAACCCCTCATCTGAGGATACCATAGATATTGCTGAAGAAAATGTTAGGTTGAAGAATCTCCTGGAGACTGGCATGTTCAAGAGTCTAAAAGGGCACAAGGCCCTCTACGATGTCCTCAAGAAAAAGATCCCCAATAGGAATCCGAGGAAAGAAGGCATCAAATTCACTCGAAACCTCAATGTTGATGGCTCATATTGGAAACCAGAAAAATACCCAAAGACCACTTGGGTTTTGGAAAAAATGCCTCCTCTTGATCCCTACACTCTATCTGGTTATGATAATGCTTCCTCGGATGTAGTGATTGAGTCCTTTGACTCAAACTACAAACTGTTTAAGGATGTAAATGGTGAGGTGTTCGCCAGATACATCGGGACTAACTGCAGGAACGGTGCTCAAGTGAAGCAGATTTGGGTTCTGAAGGAACTCATTACTAACCTCCCTGTGAATGCATATGCAAATGAGCTGAGGGTGTCGTTTGTGGACAATGCCTCAAAAGGCCCTGAATATGATCATGTTTCATCTAATCATTTTATTCATAGGGAAGCTCAACATAAGAATGTCTATTCATTTTTTTATCCTGATACCACTCGGCATCATCCCATGAGGCATTTTCACCCACGTCGTTCCTCATATGCTTCAAGACCACCCGTACGAATGTGGGTGGTGAAGAAGAACTAATCTTTTCTGCAGGAACGCGTCCTGAGGCAATTTTAACCTTAAGCAGATCCTATGCCCAGGACGAAATTGATGAGTCAGTTGAAGAAAGTTAAAACTCGTAATTCCTGAGGAATCAATCCTGAGGCATGATCCTGAGGAATTCATCCTGAGGAAATTTAAAATTCTTCAAACTGATGCTGGCTCATAACCTGTTTCTAGACTTGAGTCCATACGCATAACTCTTGCCTTTGCTAACCATCATAATATCAAGTTATATCAAATGGATGTGAAAAGTGCATTCCTCAATGGTAATATCGAGGAAGAAGTATATGTTGCTCAACCTCTAGGGTTTGAAGACGCAAAGAAAGAGCTATATGGTCTGAAGCAAGTCCCTTCGTCTTGGACGTCAAATTCGTCAGCAACGCAATGTCACCTTCATCTCTCAAGAGAAGTACCTCAAGGACTTCCTGAGGAAATTCGGAATGCAAGACCGAAAAAGCATCAAGACCTCGATTATTACCAATGGACAACTCGGACTTGATGAAAATGGCAAGGACTACGATCAGAAGGTATACCGATCCATGATTGTTTCTTTGCCATACTTATGTGCATCAAGGCCTGATATAATGTTGAGCGTTTGCATGTGTGCCCGATTCCAAGCTAAATATCTGAGATTCCTCAAATGTCTAGTGAATGGACACACATCCTAATGCTTAAACACTATTGAAGAACCCTGATGCACAACACATGACGCGTCATACTCCTCAAATCATGAGGAACTACCTTGCTAAGTGTGAATAAATTAACGTGGAAAGTGACTCATGATTCATAAGAAAATTATATGGTATCAAGTGTCTCATTCCCTATAAGGTGGGTAGCGCCACCACCCAAATATCTCAGGAATTGGTTGTCATTATTTGCCTCGAGTTTTCCTCAATTAGATACTTTCTTCTGTCCTCAACAGCATTCACCTACAGTTATTTTTCATCAAGATTTGTTACTTCAACTAGGTGAATGTGATCGGACCCTTCTTATCTATTCTCACTTATCCAGTCCATCTATCTGTTGTATGTGTTCATTTGACATTCCTCAGTTTTCTCAAGCTGAGGCATTTGTTGATATTCCTCAGTTTCCTCAAGCCGAGGCATCAGATCATATTCCTCAGTTTCGAATTTCCTCAAATCATTCGATTCACTTCTTGTATAATCATTGTCTTAATTCTTATTTTCCTCAGTACTGCTGCTACTTCCTCAAGATATTATTCCTCAGAAATATTGAAACCTCACTGAGTCCTATGACCACTTAAATTAATTTCCTCAAAACTCTCATCATGAACGCATATGACCGTACCCCATTTCCCTCTCAACTTAATTCCGTCACAGGTACATGTCTGCTGAGGAATCAAATGGTTCTCATAGTCTCACTTCATTTGCAGCTCAGCTTGAACTTACAATTCCTCAGTCTCCTCAGCTGAAGAAAATGGGTCCTCGTCGTCTCTCTGAAACTGCTCGTAATTTTCCTCCAGAACTGTATGAGAAATTGAAGACTCCGCCTCATAAAACACGTGGAGAACGCAAGAATAGGATTCAGAAAATCACGAGGAAATGGGCCAAGCGGTGGCAAAACTATGAATCGTTGAATCCTCAACATGAGGAAATGTTCATTGTGAATCCTCCACTGAAGACTCTGGGCATCAAGTCTCGTGCTTCCCCTGGTCCCGGTGTGATTCCTCACCCGTCAAGCCGGAAGACTCATGATAACTTTCCTGATGCCTATCAACGCTACCTCAAGCGGATAGCTCACCTTGACAGAACATTGGCTCGCGATCTGGCTGCCTCAATTGACATTCCGCCTCAGCCCGATGCTATGCGTCAGACTGCTGTCAAGCCACTGAAGAAGAAGCCTGTCATTAAACCTCAAGCTCCCAGTTCCTCATGCCAGCGGACGTCTGGGCCTTCTCCTGCCTCAAGGATTCAAACTGATGAATCTGGCAGCGCACCTGAAGCTTCAACAACTGTGCCTCAACCTCCGTTGAAGACCAAGATTCCAAAGAAAACTGCCATGCATGGCTCTGTTCCTGTTGTCCTCATTTCTGATGAAGAAGATGAGTTTGAGGATGAAGCTGGCTTTGTTGCCACTGAAGAACAACAAATTGAGTATCTGCATGCTGCTACCAGACGCAAGGCTGGAGCAACTGGATCTGAGGTTCTATCTGCAGCAGTTCCTCATTAATGAGCTTCACCATCAAGACCTCAATAGGAATTTGGAAAGTCAATTAAATAAAGGTCATCGCGAGTTCAAGAAGAAACCAATGCCCTCAGTCACCCCTAAAGAATTCATCAAGTATCGGGCTGAGGTGCAAAAGCTCACTGAGGAGTTTAATCAGAAATGTGCATATATTGGCAAGTCAAAGGAACGCCTCTCAAGGAAGGTTGATCATATGGTCAAAAGTCACAACAAGACATGCTCGGTTCCTCCAGTTTCCTCAGTACATCCTGCTGGAAATCCTGATGACTCACCTCCACTGAGACCCTCATCGTCAAGACCCTCAAAGCGCAAGCCTGAGGCATCTTCTACCACACCACCCGCAGCCAAGAAGCCAACACCTGCTGCCACCACTGAGGAGCCCATTAATGCTACCCCAATTTCCTTAGCTCCTCCTGCCTCAAGACGCTCTGAGGCTACTACTTCCTCATGTCCTTCCTGATACTACTCCATTCTCTGAGGACTCAGTTCATGATGCCATTGCTCATCCTGAAGCTGATGTCGAACCTGAAGCTGAAGCTGAAAGTGCTCCTCATGCGTCCGAAACTGAAGAAGAACACATCACCAACGCTGATCCTGATGCTTCAAAGAGCAGCTCAGCAGACAAACAAGCCACCTCTCCTCAATCCCCAGCTACCTCACTAAAACCTGGCCCTGAAGCTATAGCGGAAGCTGAGGTCCCTCCCCCAGTAACTCCAAGGGCCTTAAGTGCCTCAAGCGCCTCAAGTGCCTCAAGTGCCTCAAGCGCCTCAAGTGCCTCAAGTGCCTCAAGCGCCTCAAGTTCCTCAAGTACCTCCAGTTCCTCAAGGTCGAGCATCTTCACTGAAGTTGTGCCCGAAGCAGAAGCAACCTTATTATCGAAACATCTCGGCTGATGAATGCCCAAGCTTCAACACTGATGCCTTCTTCACTAGCATGAGCTACTTGCAGGAAGGGATTCAAAACCCCTATCTTTCTGCTCTGCATCAAAACTTGTTGAGGTTCTGGATTGCAACTCATAAGAATTATTATGCTTCAGTCTCTACAAGCAGAACAAGCTATTTCCTCACAAGCACATTCCTCATTTGGATATGGAGGAAATACCTTGCTTCAACAATGTACTTCAAGATCTCTTCCACGCCAAGTTGCTTTAGTTCTGTTCTGAGTACATCCATTGGAATGAAGAACTTGTGCTTCAATTTTATGCCACTCTATATGTCTCAGGCAACCTGAAAGGCATCAACACTTGGGTTCTGGAATGGATGACTGAGCATCAGCATCAGACTGCCTCCGTGCCTAAAATTATTGAAATTCCTCAGTTGCCAGTATCTGATGCCTCAGTTCCCAGTACATATGTCTCAACTATTCTGCGTGATGACCTGATGAATATGCTAATGAAACGTCAGGCTCCTGAAGCTCCTCCGTGCACCAAGTTCCTCATAACTGAGCTTCAGTACCTGCCCAGCACACTGTATAGAATTCTGGCCAAGTCTTTCTGCCCAATCAACTGGTATGATTCCTCAGTTGAAGAAGTTGTTGGCATCATGAAGAACATCCTGTACAACCTCTGTATTTCTGCGCCAATCAATGTCTCAGACTTCTTCTTCAGGACAATGGTTGATGCTGCATAGAATCCTCACATCCTGAAGCCATATGCACCATGGGTCATGAAGCTGATCTGCACCAAGACTGGTATCAACTATCAACCGAATCATCGCACTTATCTTCCTCTAGTTGAAGTGCTTCAACATACCATTGCCTCAAACTGAAAAGGAAAAGGGCTATTTTATGAGGAAGTGATTGCAACCAAATCCCTCGAAGGGAACATTCGTCATCCTCAGTCTCGTACAACTGCACAGACTGACACCAATGGCTTAACTGAGAACACAACTCAAGCTCGTGTGATGACAGACAGAGAACTCCTCATCGGCATGCATCAGAAGGTGGATAGGAATCATGACTAGACAAAGAGTCAAATTGGCGAAATTCTCACATATATGGCTCAAATGCATACGTCTTAGAAAAAGGTTCATTAATATGTTCATCATACCTATCAACGTGTTGATGCAATCCTTGAAGCAATTATCATACCTGTAGAAATTGAGCAGATTGGTCTCAAGAAGCCTCCAGTTTTAGTCGTCCGACCTCCTCGTCAGTTTCGGCGCTGCCCAACACCAACTCTGGCGATGGACTCGTATTCTTCAAACCAGGAGTCTCGCCTGACGAAGCTGAAGATACTGCGGCCTGTCCTCACACTGCAACTGCCTGCCTCAAGTCTGAATCACCTCAGCCTTGAAGCATTCATGTCGGGGCATTAGTATCAGTTTCTCGCCTTTTTGTTCATTTAATGACAAAGGGGGAGAAATTTGTTAGTCTTCAAGAGGGTTAATATGTGGGGTTCCTCAGTTACAACTCTCGTTCCTCATCCCTTTTTTGTAACGAGTTGTAAACTGATACTTTTGTGGTTGTCTGATACTTTTGAGTTACCTCATGATATTCCTCTAGTTTATGTTATACTCATGATATTCCTCATCAACCACTTTACTCAGTGTTGTGTTTATTCTTTAGTCGTTCTATATGATGCATTGTTTTAGATAATCCTGGATATAGGGGGAGCTCCTCAAATTCCTCAAAATGTTTACTGTAAGTAACTTCCTCATAATATATGCATATCCTCAGGGGGAGCATCTCTATATCTAGGTAGTAGAAAAATGTGTTCTTCAAGTTTTATTCCTCAAAATCTATATATTTATTCAACAAAAAGGGGGAGATTGTAAGTGCATCACGTGCCCCCTTTGAGGTTTTGGAGTATTGATGACAAAACGGTTAAGAGACTGATGTGTTTGCGAGTTTACACAGGAGAACAATCCCTGAAGAAGAGTTTAATCACCGTTATTGTCGGGACCCGGGGTTAGCGTATGCAAGTCTCTCTACAACACAATCATATGGAGAGCCGATAGCCGTACCCACTTATCTAAGCAGACAAGGCCAAGCATAGCACGCTCTCGGAAAGCATCGAACGTGAGGGGCATCCCATCCAGGCCGGATGATCAACTGAGATGGGTCCTCATCATCCGCACACAAGTCTAAATGATATGGGTGGTGAACTCCCATACTCATAGACAAGTCGCCTCAACCATACTATCGATTGTATTATAACACTTACATAGACTTACTCCAGCCCGATCACTTAGTTGGGGTCTAGGGCGGGCTCGATCATACAAGAAAGTGTGCACATGACAGAGTCACGAGCAATCGCATCGCGATGCCCCAAGCTGCGCACATCTAAGGGCCACTTGGTGTATAAAAGACCGCCAGCCAGATCACAACTAAGGTCTCGAAAACCCATACTAAGACATGCATGTTATAATCATACACGCAGCACACATGTCTAGTATGAACAACAGGTATCATTGCAATTCTCTACAAAGTTTAGAACTTTATTGATAACTCTTACATAGTGCACACAGAGATCACAAGTCTGTGATCCAACATTACATCAAACATGCGGAAGAAAAGTAGGTCTGAGTACAGACAAGCTTAACAAATGGCTTAAGAAGACTTATTTAAACACAAGCCCTCCACGAGGGAACCAGTCTGCTGACTGGTACTACTCTAGCTTGGTCTTCAGTCGTCGAGCTTGAGGAAGAATCCACCTTCGGGGTCAGTGGGTTCATCAAAAACATAGAATAAGAAAACGTGAGTACAAAGTCGTACTTAGCAAGACTTACGTAGGAACTATACTACTCATGCACATGTATCAAGGTAAAGGGAGGTGGGGTTCAAAAGCAGAAGTGCCAGCTTTGACTTGGCTAGTCCTGAACTACGAGTACCAGACTTGAGGTAAGAAGCGTACACAAGTCCACTACATGTCTCCAACCAATTAAACCACTATGGTGCCTTCCTCGACTTCCCACGAGAAAACACGCCATAGCACTCACACTTATCTTGGCAAGTTTTATAAGTATCCATTGAAGTTGTCTAATAATCAGACACAACTTTCCAAGTAGTCCCTTACCGTGGACGCGGCTATTCGAATAGTTTATTAACCCTGCAGGGGTGTACTTCTACACACATGAAACTATCAGTTACAGACGGGATCTCCTCACCCTTCAAGCGGGTGTCGGCGAGGATAATCTCCACAACTTTTAGCTCACAACCAACTCAAGTTCAATGAAGACGCCTATCTGGGATGGTTTCCACATTCGTAACCCGGACGGTTTACCGAAGTGGTCCCATAAGATGTGTGCGTGGTGCATAAGCCGGTCTCGGTTGAGTCGTTCTCTCACTTGGCAGCCAGGCCACAGACCTACCAGAACTCCGAACTACTGCGACTCATTCAACTGAGAAGGGTGAGTTAGTAGGTTGAGCGGGGGTCCGTTTGCCCAACATGTGGTAGTACTCTTTGTCTTGGATTACCACACAAGAACTCGGGCTTAAGGCGGTGTTCAATGAGACAACCCACGGTGTACTCCTACACAGCCTCTCATCGTTCACCTTGTATTAGGGTAGATTCACCAACACATTTCCACCATCATCATCATGATCACTACCATCCCGACTCACATAACAATATCAACATTGTATCACTCTAAGCTTGCAATAAGCTGTAACAGTTTCATGGGCCACATGATATCAATCAACTCCTACATCTGCTAGGATTGTGGTTTGCTTACTACTGTGATAAAATGATAGGTCATGCAAAGGAATGAGTTCATCTATGCGGTAGAAACGTATCATGTAATCATCCTAAACAATGCATAAGCGAGACTGAGAGGGAAGTGGGATTTTATCGACATGATCAATGGGGGTTTGCTTGCCTTGATGACGAGGGTCGTACACGGTATCTTCAACGGAGGGGGTGATCTCGGGTTCCGGCTCCACCTCTATTCGATAGCAAACAATGCAAACAAGGTGATCAATATAAAGACAATGCACAATCACATGATATGATGTTATAGCATGAGGTTCATGGTGCTGATGTGTTGAATATTCTATTTAAACGAAGTATATTGCATTTGAGTTGCAAATTCAAACTCCATATTTGAATTAAAAAGGGTTCATATGCATGTTTCCTTCTGTCCCACCCCCCACTTTAAAATGGGCAAACCTAAAAAAAAGTGCATATTCAGAATCCTTGCATTTTTCTGATAATTTTACATATATTATATGTTTAATTTGGAGTAAAAATGAATTAGTTATGATTTTCCCAAGTTTATTTCATTTTCTAAAATTTCTGAATATTCTTTAAATAGGAAAACCAATTATTGCGCCAGCATTGGATCAACATGAGATCAGGGGGTTTGACCCAGTCAAACTGACATGGGGGGCCCCATCTGTCATAGTCTCAGGGGTTTATCCCCTCTGTTAAATTAAACTGCGTTTAGATTAGGGGTCCTGGGCCCACTGTCAGTGGCCTAGGGGGTTAGTTAAGCGGGGGGTTAGGTTCTAATGGAGGGGCTCGTCGCTGGTGACCTCTCCCGACGGCGGCGACTTGCCGAAAAAATGCTACGGGGCACGAAGGACCACGGGGAGGGTACCAGCGCGTAGCCCGCACTCTCCCGCATCGAGTGGAACCATCAGGGGTTCACTGGCGTGCTCTTGAGCGCGGCAACTTCAACGGTGGCGGCGGCCGGAGCCACTGTAACGGCGAACTTGGCGTCTCGTGCGCGAGAACGAGCAAGGGGTGGGGGGGGGACGAACGCATGCTCACCCTGAACACGTAGGCGAGATCGACGGGGCCGGAGGTTGGCTGGAGAAGAAGGAATCAGTCGCCGGAGCGTGCGGTGGCCGACGGTGAAGCCTTGACGCGGGCGTCGCCTCTGTGGGCGCTGGGCTCGAATTAACGGGGTAGATCGACGAAGCGGAGGTCGGGGAGCTCGATGGACATGCCGACGTGGGCTGGTTCGGCCAGTGGTCGCGTCGGTGCTCGTCGGCGTTCTCTGCTAGGGTTCGGGCGGCGTGGAAATCGAAAGAAAGAAGAGGGGAGACGGCGCGCTGCGCGGTGGAAAATGATGAGGGTCGACGTGGGCGTCTCCTAGTGCAGAGAATAGGACACGGGGGGGAAGCAGGAGGTGGCCAGGGCCTCGCCGGCATGCTCGCCACGGCGGTAGCAGCCTGGCTGGCGCGAGGAAGAAGACCAGCCTGCCCCTGGGCTGGGCTGCCTCGGTTAGTTGGGCTAAAACAAAGGTGGGCTTCCTCTTTTCCCTTTTTCTTTTTGTAATTTGTTTGGCCTTCTAAAAAAATAGCTAGGAATTTTATAAAATTCCCCAAATTTTTATATGGACTTCTAATGCATATTGCTAGCCACTTATAAAGTTTGGGCATTTTTAAAATTCAAATAATTTGAACTTTAATTCAAATAGGGGTTTAAATTTAAATCCAAGCTCCTGTTTGAATAATTGAAAAATCCATGAGCATGGGATTGGTCCCACATCACTTGATGTATGATCACACTCATTTCTGTGAGTTTTCAGAAATGCAAAAGGAATTTTTGGAGCAACTTTATTCTGGCCATTTGAATTAAATTCATCTTGGGGGTGTTCTCTCTCCCATTTCAATTTCTTTTGATATGTTTAACATGATGCAAAGTTACTTGATAACCCTAGCACATACCTAACAGAGGGTTCTGACAACTCGCCCCCACTCAAAAGAATCTCGTCCCGAGATTCAGAAGTCTGCGGGAGGAAGGAGGGGTACTCGGGACTGAGATGGTCCTCTCTTTCCCACGTGGCTTTTTTCTCAGAGTGGTGTGACCATTGCACTTTCAGAAACTTAATATTCTGACGACGAGTGACACGCTCTTCTGAATCAAGAATACGAATGGGGTATTCTCGATATGAAAGGTCATCTTGGAGATCAAGCGTTTCATGGTCGACTTTGCGGATGGGGTCCTTGAAGCAACGCCTGAGTTGTGACACATGGAATACATCATGTACTCGGGAAAGATGCGGGGGTAGTTCAAGTTGGTAGGCAACTTCTCCATGTTTAGCAAGAATGTGGAAAGGTCCAATGTAACGTGGGGCCAACTTTCCTTTGATACCGAATCGTTGGGTTCCCTTCAGAGGAGTAACCCGAAGGTAAGCCTTCTCATCTAGATTGTAGCTTTCTTGCCTATGATGAAGATCATAGTAGCTTTTCTGACGAGACTGGGCTACTTTCAATTGATCACGAACAATGCGAACTTGCTCTTCTGCTTCCTTGATCATGTCCGGTCCAAAAAAATGTCTTTCACCGGTTTCTAAATAGTTTAGGGGTGTTCGACATTTTCTTCCATAGAGGAGTTCAAAAGGAGCCATGTTCAGACTATATTGGAAACTATTGTTATAAGCAAATTCGGAAAATGGAAGAGATTTCTCCCAATTCTTCCCGAATGAGATAACACAAGCTCTGAGCATGTCTTCAAGAATTTGGTTAACCCTTTCAACTTGACCGCTAGACTGGGGATGGAAAGTTGTACTGAAGGAGAGGTGATTTCCCATAGCATTCTGAAAGCATCCCCAAAATCTAGAGGTGAAAAGGCTACCACGATAAGAATTGATTTCCAAAGGAACACCATGAAGATACACAACTCTAGAGACATACAAGTCCGCTAACTGGCTCACAGTTATGGACTCGCGAACGGGAAGGAAGTGAGCAACTTTGGAAAGTCTATCAACGACAACGAAGATGGCATCATTTCCTTTCTGGGTTTTTGGAAAGCTAGTGATGAAATCCATACTGACTTTGTCCCATTTCCACTCGGGAATATGCAATGGTTGAAGAGTACCAACAGGTCTTTGGTGTTCTGCCTGAATGGGACGACAAACATCACATTCAACAATGAACTGAGCAATTTGTCGCTTCATCCTAGTCCACAAAAATCTCTGGCGTAGGTCTTGGTACATATTTGTGCTACCAGGATGAATCGAAAGAGGAGTATCATGAGCTTCCTTAAGAATTATCCTCCTAAGATTGTGTTTTCGTGGTACAACCAATCGAGTGCCAAAGAAAACGACACCTTGCTCATTTATGGAGAAACATTTAGCAACTCCGCTAGCAATGTTCTTCTTGGTCTCTCGAATACCACTATCACGTTTCTGGGCGGCTATGATTTTATCCTCAAGGATTGGTTTCGCCACCAAGGTAGAAAGAAAGCCATGAGGAACTATCTCGAGATTGAGCTTTAGAAATTCCTCATGAAGAAGTAGTTGATACTGTTGTAACATGAGGTTGTTACAATACGACTTACGACTTAGTGCATCAGCCATGACATTGGCTTTCCCTGGGGTGAAAGAAATTGCTAAGTCATAATCTTTTATCAACTCTATCCAGCGCCCTTGCCTGAGATTAAGATCTGGTTGGGTGAATATATATTTGAGGCTTTGGTGGTCGGAATAGATCTCACAACGATTACCAAGGAGGTAATGTCGCCAAGTCTTCAAGGCATGAACTACGGCAGCGAGTTCAAGATCATGGGTAGGGTAGTTCTCTTCATGTGGACGCAACTGGCGTGAAGCATAAGCTACGACATGTCTATCTTGCATAAGTATGCATCCTAACCCTTGCCGTGAGGTGTCACAATAGATCTTGAAATCCTTTTTCGTGTCTAGAGGCGCAAGTACGGGGGCAGAAGTCAATCTTCTTTTTAGCTCTTGAAAGCTTTCCTCGCACTTGGGAGTCCATTCAAATTTCTTATCTTTCTTGAGGAGTTCAGTTAGAGGCTTTGCAACTTTGGAGAAGTTCTCAACGAAGCGGCGGCAATAGCTTGCTAAGCCAAGAAAACTCCTAACTTGCTTAACCGATTCAGGTGGAGTCCAATCAAGGACGGCCTGAACTCTATCGGGATTGACAGCAATGCCTTTGGCAGAAATCACGTGGCCTAAGTAGGTCACTTCTGGTAGCCAAAATTCGCACTTAGAGAACTTGGCATAAAGGCGATGCTCTCAAAGTTTCATCAATACCATCCTAAGATGTTCAGCTTGTTCTTCTACGTTCTTCGAGTAGATGAGAATTTCATCAAGATAAACTACAACAAATTTATCCAAGTACTCCATGAAGATCGAATTCATCATGCGCGAGAAAGTGGCGGGGGAATTGGTTAAACCAAAGGACATGACGGTGTACTCGTAAAGACCATAACGAGTATTGAAAGTCGTCTTGGGAACGTCCTCATTTCGGATTTTGATTTGATGATAGCCTAATCACAAATCCATCTTGGAGAAGACCGAGGATCCAACAAGTTGATCATAAAGATCATTGTTCCTGCGAAGTGGGTACTTGTTCTTTATCGTCGCTAGATTTAGCGGGCGATAGTCTACGCACATCCTTTCTGTTCCATCTTTCTTTGTTACGAACAGAACGGGGCAACCCCATGGCGATGAGCTAGGGCGGATGAAGCCTTTTGCCAACAAAGCTTCAAGTTGGATTTTAAGCTCAGCTAACTCACGTGGGGCCATTTTGTATGGGCGTCTGGAAATTGGTGCGGTTCCTGGCGCAAGATCTGCAATGAAATCTACACATCTGTCGGGTGGCTAGATTCAAGGAGTTGGATTACTGGCTGGTTTTCTAGAGGATGACCACGGCTTTCTAGGGGCTACAACAGATATGTCAGAGTAGAAAAGTACCCCAACACGATGGTTAGTGTGGTTATTCTAGCTAGGAAACATCTAAAGTGGAAGGAAGAACTGCAAATGCATCACTATAGGTTTCTAGAATAAAACCTACAACAAACTATATGAAGTTGTCGGGCATGCCACCCAGAAATTCTTCAAAAAGGACAACCTAAATAGATAGAAGGATTTTGCAATTGCATCAGATTATGAAGAAACCTGGAATGACATGGACATCATAACGGCTGTAATTGCAAGGGAAATGGAAATCCTCACAACATTTCAACAACACTTACATAAGAAGTTCAAGACATGAAGCACAACGACTCTAGACAACCGAACACAACTTTCCTACGACTACAAGGAAGCAATCAACGAGATGTTCTAGTAAGACATAGATGAGCCTAGTCCTATCTTCCCGTAGAAAAGATGAGGGTGACTCAGAACTCAGATCGATGAGGGTACGGAGAAAAAATAAGCCTTACATTGTTCCCTTATATACCCAGAGTAACTATATAACTATAGAGGGCTAGACTCAACTTCGACCAAGTCTGATAATCCTACAGTCAGTCCTGCTCTGATACCAAGTTTGTCGGGACCCGGGGTTAGCATATTCATGTCCCGCTACAACACAATCATATGGAGAGCCGAGAGTCGTACCCACTTGTCTAAGCAGACAAGCCCAAGCACAGAACACTCTCGGAAAGCATCGAACGTGAGGGGCATCCCATCCAGGCCGGATGATCAACTGAGATGGGTCCTCATCGTCTGCACACAAGTCTAAATGATATGGGTGGTGAACTCTCATACTCATAGACAAGTCGCCTCAACCATACTATCGATTGTATTATAACACTTACATAGACTTACTCCAGCCCGATCACTTAGTCGGGGTCTAGGGCGGGCTCGATCATACAACAAAGTGTGCACGTGACAGAGTCACGAGCAATCGCATTGCGATGCCCCAAGCTGCGCACATCTAAGGGCCACTTGGTGTATAAAAGACCTCCAACCAGATCACAACTAAGGTCTCGAAAACCCATACTAAGATATGCATGTTATAATCATACACGCATCACACATGTCTAGTATGAACATCAGGTATCATTGCAATTCTCTACAAGTTTAGAACTTTATTGATAACTCTTACAGAGTGTCACAAGTCTGTGATCCAACATTACATCAAACATGCGGAAGAAAAGTAGGTCGGAGTACAGACAAGTTTAACAAATGGCTTAAGAAGACTTATTTAAACACAAGCCCTCCACGAGGGAACCAGTCTGCTGACTGGGACTACTCTATCTTGGTCTTCAGTCGTCGAGCTCGAGGAAGAATCCACCTTCGGGGTCAGTGGGTTTATCTAAAACCTAGAATAAGAAAACGTGAGTACAAAGTCGTACTCAGCAAGACTTACGTAGATACTATACTACTCATGAACATGTATCAAGGTAAAGGGAGGTGGGGTTCAAAAGCAGAAGTGCCAGCTTTGACTTGGCTAGTCCTGAACTACGAGTACCAGACTTGAGGTAAGAAGCGTACACGAGTCCACTACATGTCTCCAACCAATTACACCACTATGGTGCCTTCCTCGACTTCCCACGAGAAAACAAGCCATAGCACTCACACTTATCTTGGCAAGTTTTATAAGTATCCATTGAAGTTGTCTAATAATCAGGCACAACTTTCCAAGTAGTTCCTTACCGCGGACGCAGCTATTCGAATAGTTTATTAACCCTGCAGGGGTGTACTGCTACACACATGAAACTATCATTTACCGTCGGGATCTCGTCACCCTTCAAGCGGGTGCTGGCGAGGATAATCTCCACAACTTTTACCTCACAACCAACTCAAGTTCAATAAAGACGCCTATCTGGGATGGTTTCCACATTCGTAACCCGACCGGTTTACCGAAGTGGTCCCAGAATATGTGTGCGTGGTGCATAAGCCGGTCTCGGTTGAGCCATTCGCTCACTTAGCAGCAAGGCCACAGACCTACCAGAACTCCGAACTACTGCGACTCATTTAACTGAGAAGGGGTGAGTTAGTAGGTTGAGCGGGGGTCCGTTTGCCCAACATTTGGTAGTACTCTTTGTCTTGGATTACCACACAAGAACTTGGGCTTAAGGTGGTGTTCCACGAGACAAACCACTGTGTACTCCTACACAGCCTCTCATCGTTCACCTTGTATTAGGGTAGATTCACCAACACATTTCCACCATCATCATCATGATCACTACCATCCCGACTCACATAACAGTATCAACATTGTATCACTCAAAGCATGCAATAAGTTGTAACAGTTGCAGGGGCCACGTGATATCAATCAACTCCTACATCTGCTAGGATTGTGGTTTGCTTACTACTGTGACAAAATGATAGGTCATGCAAAGGAATGGGTTCATCTATGCGGTAGAAACGTATCATGGTAATCATCCTAAACAATGCATAAGCGAGACTGAGAGGGAAGTGGGATTTTATCGACATGATCAATGAGGGTTTGCTTGCCTTGATGACGAGGGTCGTACTTGGTATCTTCAACGGAGGGGGTGATCTCGGGTTCCGGCTCCACCTCTATTCGATAGCAAACAATGCAAACAAGGTGATCAATATAAAGACAATGCACAATCACATGATATTATGTTATAGCATGAGATTCATGGTGCTGATGTGTTGAACATTCTATTTAAATGAAGTATATTGCATTTGAGTTGCAAATTCAAACTCCATATTTGAATTAAAAGGGGTTCATATGCATGTTTGCTTTCTCAGGAGTGTTGTCACATTGGTCGGTAGTAAAAAGTCATAGCAAAACCGGTAGCGACTTGTACTAGAAAACAAGTAAGTGTAATTCCCCCTAAACAATAAAATATGTTGACATGGGGAGGAACATATTTACTAGTTATATCATCTGCAATTGCCTGAATCTCAAGACGTTCCTCAAACCAATCATATACTTTGTTGAGATAGGTAACTAACCCAGGTCACCCCCCCCCCACTTTAAAATGGGAAAACATGAAAACAAAGTGCATATTCAGAATCCTTGCATTTTTCTGATAATTTTACATATATTATATGTTTAATTTGGAGTTAAAATGAATTAGTTATGATTTTCCAAAGTTTAATTCATTTTCTGGAATTTCAGAATATTCAATAAATAGGAAAACCAATTATTGCGCCAGCATTGCATCAGCATGACATCAGGGGGTTTGACCCAGTCAAATTAACATGGGGGCCCCATCTGTCATCGGCTCAGGGGTTAATCTCCTCTGTTAAATTAACCTGCGTTTAGATTAGGGGTCATGGGCCCACTGTCAGTGGCCTAGGGGGTTAGTTAAGCGGGGGGTTAGGTTCTAATGGAGGGGCTCGTCGCCGGCGACCTCTCCCGACGGCGGCGAATCACCGAAAAAACGCTATGAGGCACGGGAGACCACGGGGAGGGTACCACCGCGTAGCCCGCGCTCTCCCGCATCGAGTGGAACCATCGGGGGTTCACTAGCGTGCTCCAGAGCGCGGCAATTTCAATGGTGGCGGCGGCCGGAGCCAATGGAACAGCGAACTTGGCGTCCCGTGTGCGAGAACGAGCAAGGGATGGGGGGGGGGAACGAACGCATGCTCACCCTGAACACGTAGGCGAGCTCGACGGGGCCGGAGGTTGGCTGGATAAGAAGGAATCGCTCGCCGGAGCGTGCGGTAGCCTATGGTGAAGCCTTGACACGGGCGTCGCCTCCATGGGCGCTGGGCTTGAATTAACGGGGTAGATCGACGAAGCGGAGGTCGGGGAGCTCGATGGACATGCCGGCACGGGCAGGTTCGGCCGGTGGTCGCGTCGGTGCTCGTCGGCGTTCTCTTCTAGGGTTCGGGCGGCGTGGAAATCACGAGAAAGAAGAGGGGACACGGTGCGCTGCGAGGGGGAAAATGATAAGGGTCGACGTGGGCGTCTCCTGGCGCAGAGAAGAGGACACGGGGGAAGCAGGAGGTGGCCAGGGAGTCGCCGGCATGCTCGCCACGGCGGCAGCAGCCTGGCTGGCGCGAGGATGAAGACATGCCTGCCCCTGGGCTAGGCTGCCTCGATTAGTTGGGCCGAAACAAAGGTGGGCTTCCTCTTTTCACTTTTTCTTTCTGTAATTTGTTTGGCGTGCTAAAAAAATAGCTAGGAATTTTATAAAATGCCCCAAATTTTTATATGGACTTCTAATGCATATTGCTAGGTACTTATAAACTTTGGGCTTTTTTGAAATTCAAATAATTTGAACTTTAATTCAAATAGGGTTTTAAATTTAAATCCAAGCTCCTGTTTGAATAATTGAAAAATCCAGGAGCATGGGATTGGTCCCACGTCACTTGATATGTGATCACACTCATTTATGTGAGTTTTCAAAAATACAAAAGGAATTTTTGGAGCAACTTTTATTTTGGCCATTTGAATTAAATTCATCTTGGGGGTGTTCTCTCTCCCATTTCATTTTCTTTTGAAATTTTTAACATGATGCAAAGTTACTTGATAACCCTAGCACATACCTAACAGAGTGTTCTGACAGTTGTCGACCCCCCAATATGTTCAGGAATATTGAAGAAACTGGTGTTTTCCTGAAGCATGCCAAGGCGCGAAATCCTGAGGAAAATGGATCCTGGGGAAAATAGTTGATCCTGAGGAAGTCGGGCGCCATCCTGAGGCAACTCAAGTTGAAGAAAAAGTTGAAGTGTAGTCTTCGTTATGCTTTTTCTATTTCTTCAGTCATAGGAAAAAACCGCACTGTTGGAGGGGTCGAGGAAAATGAGTTCCGGAATTTCTGAGGAAATTGCTCAATAGGAAAACCTGAAGAAAATCCTAGAGAAATGTCCTGCAGTAGAAGTTCAGTTCCTCGGGTGTCCGAGACGTTGTTCTTCAGGACACTGAGGAATCTGTCTTCGGTTCAGGAGTCTGGAAACTGCCAATGCAGTTCTCCTGAAGAGAGAGAAATCTCCTGCAGTAGAAGTTCAGTTCCTCGGGTGTCTGAGACGTTTTTCTTCAGGACACTGAGGAATCTGTCTTCGGTTGAGGACTATGGAAACTGCCAGTGCAGTTCTCCTGAATAGAGAGAAATCTCCTGCAGTAGAAGTTCAGTTCCTCAGGTGTCTGAGACGTTGTTCTTCAGGACACTGAGGAATCTGTCTTCGGTTGAGGAGTCAGGAAACTGCCAGTGCAGTTTTCCTGAGGAAAGAGGGAGAATATTCCGACTATGCCACCTGTCGCGTGGATAGTTGCTAGAACTTGTCCAACCAACGTTCCGGACCAGAGGGCATTTATGTCCTTTCGCACATGGGCATTCATGTCTTTTCGCAGTGGGTTGCTCCGCGGCTATAAATAGCCGCCCTTGGCCCCATTTGTGGGTTGGCTTATCTGAGAGAAAAATTGACGCTTGTCATCTAAGAGCAACCCTCCTCCGAAGTAAACTGAAGAATCCAAGTGAGGAAACCACACCAGCCCTGAGTAGTTGAGCATTTCTGAGGAAGTCGGTTCGAGTGATCTGAAGTTTTTTACTCTTGAAGACTGTGATCTTACAGCCGGTGTAGGAGTCATCGTTCTGAGGAATTCAAGATTCAATTGTGATTTCCCGAAGTGAACAAAGTCTGTGAAGGTTTCGGGAGTCTACCTTTAGTGATTAGACGGAGTCTGAGTGATTTGGAGGAGTCTGAGCTACTGGGCCGGCCCAACTACCACAACAGAAAAAAAAAAGAAAAAAGGAAAAAGAGGGGGCGGCTCACCCCATGGGCCGAGCCCAGGACGCAGGGTGGGTTGGGGCGCTGGGGCGCCGTTGCTGGGCCGCGTGGTGGCGCACCGGCCCACATGGGCGAAGCAGCCCAGGCGAGCAGGCGTGTTGGATCGGGCAGGCACTCGTCCTGGCGTCCTCTCCACTGCACCGTTGACGACGCCGGTGGCGGCTTCCGGCGAGGATGCGCGGAGGAGGCTGGGAACGGGAAAGGAAGAGGGTGGCACGGCCGAATCCGGCGACGACGGGGACCAGGAGGCGGCGCGGTGAGGTCCGGGGCGAAGCAGAGGCGTGGTGGACCTCGGTCCCGAGATCCATGGCGGCACCGGCAAACTCCTCGCAGGGAGAGACAGAGAGAGGAAAGGGTGAGACTGCAGGGGAGAGGAGGAGGGGAGGAAGAAGGAGAGGGGGGCGACCTGCAGGGGAGGCGCTCGCCGTCCGGCGGCTACGGCGGCCGGAGTGAGGAGGTGAGGTGGCTCCACGGGAGGAGATTCTCCGTTGCGGCCTAGGCGGATCTGGTGACGTGGAGGCCTCTGGGCCGCTCGATCGGGATCCGACGGTCCAGGGCGCTTGGTGGGTTTTCTCCAATCTGGATGCAGTGGCACGACGGCGCTGGTTGGGGAGGCACGGAAAGCAAGGGAGGCTAGGGGCTAGGGTTTCCAAAATATGCTGTGTAGCCCTGCTATATATAGAAAGTGGGTGTTTGGGAGGGTTTCGGGCCACGAAATGGCCCGTTTTGGGTTCGGTTTTTCGGGTGGGCTAGAATCCGAAGATAAGAGGGGAATCCAGGTGTCTAGCTAAAGGCACGCGTGGCATTTTGTAAATACGCCCCTCGGACTTATACCGGCTACTATGCCTGGCACATCCGAACGTTCACCTACCCAACGAAGACGGACACGCGCGAAATTTTAAACACGGCATCGCCACACTGTAAGCACGTCGTCTACAACGTTTCACGCCCAGCCGAGACGACGATTAACTCCCGATAAATAACCCATCTAAATATAAATGGGGGGTTTTTCTGGACCGTTGGTGATGGCTGGTCTTGTGCCGAAAGATGCGACGGTGATCGGGTGATACCCGGTGTCGCAAAGGTCGAGTGTCAGGGTGGCAAGGGTCGGTCTCCGTCCGGTACGAGATAAGAGGGGGGGGGAAATAATCGCCGATCGATAAATCAGGGATGCAAACACCGCAAACAAATCAGACAATCAAACAATTCACACTGAAAACAAAACTTTTAATTTTAGTGAAAATGTGGGTTGTTACAATACAACACCACCAACAAGGGATCTGCTCCATGTCAACGATCCCGAGATCCTGGACGATCCGGGGGAGAGGAGGGGAGAGAAAAGAGAGACGACGATCTTCAACACCACCAACAAGGGACTCTGCTCCATGTCAACGACGAACTTCTGTCAAGATAAATTTCCGCAGAGAGACGGCATCGTCGAAAATACGAAACCGTCGGTGTCAAGAGGAGGAACGACAACGATAACTGGATCAAAGGATAGTGTTTTTGACGCAAGTCGTGAAAACACCGGCACAAGGATGGACGACAATGGATGACCCAGATGACACCCGAAATCGGAGAAGCTAAAGGTACTACAGGAATTCCCACCCGAGCTCGGAATCGAGACAATACTTCCCAAGAAAAGCATTGTAACTATTCCGAAACTCGACACACTCGAGATCCTAAAGTTTGAAAGGGGATAAGGTGAGAATAAAACACTAGAGAACTTGTCCTGACCAGAGAAAGGGTAAGGAGGAAAAATATTCCTACTCCCCGTTAGCTAACTTAGTAACTACAAAATAGTTTTTGTCTAGACTCGACTTCGGCCAGAGAAGGGATCCTACGGACGGTAAGGCTCTGATACCAAGTTGTAAGGCCCGATATGCGGTACTGTTCCAGATCTACATGTTTCCATCCAGATCCGGGGACGAAGCACATATCGGTCCCAGCGCGACATATGACAATGCCATATGCCCCGGATTTCCAACATGATATCACAACATTACAGCTACAAGGATACAACATCTCATACAATCGGCATACAACTGCCTTAATACATTACATCAGCGGGAGATACATGTCTGAGTACAGACTACAATCAAATGCCTACTGGCAAAGAGAAAAACATTGATCCCCATAACCACACGGGTCCAGGCCCTCCGCCGGGATCCGCCTATCTAGTCGTCGTCGAGTCTCCACGTGAAACGTTGATCACCATAGCTGTTGTCGATCAAGAACCCTGAAAAGAGTTTGGGGTAGTATCATGAGTACAGAAGTACTCAGCATCCAACTATAGTGGTCAACTGACCCAGCAAGGACTTCATCACTCGTCATTCTAGGACAACTAGTAGTTTACGGTAAGGATGGGGTAAGTGGTGAGGTTGATGCCGAACTAGCATTTACGAAGTGGCTAACGATCTAGAGAGTAAGATAAGAAGCCAAGCATTCGATGAGGAATCGCCTCCAACAAGTCTTGCTATCAACTACTTACGCAAACATAACACCTATCCTATCCTTGTCCTCCTCTTCGCATCCCGCCGAAGAAGAAGCAGTCAAGGCACACACACGTTGATCAAATTATATTAAAATTACTCATCTGTTGTTTTCTATGAACAAGGAGTAGGTGTCAAGTCGTCCATAACCGCGGACACGGCTTCTCGAAAAGATTTAACCCTGCAGGGGTGTACCAACTGCCCATTACAAGGCTCCGCACGTACGCCCATCTCTGTCAGTTGCTACCAATGATAGGCAACCATTTTATGATTTAGTCCCAAGAGATCCGGAATGACAGGTCCCTCTAACTAACAACGCGCAAATCCAGGTGGCCCCCGGTGAGTCGACATCCAACTCAAAAGCCGGTGGCGCTCTTGAATCGGTCTCTACCGTCTGGCGAAGGTCGGGGTTAGCCTCACCTGAACTCAGGTAATTCCCTAGCTCACCAGTGTGGACCAACAAAGGAACTTTGTCTCTGCTGGCCCGATTTGTTTTAAATCCACTAGCTGCAGACCAGTTACGCACACGGTTTCAAATGGTAAAATCAGCTTGGGCCACCACTAGAAATGTTTGAAGCTAGGTAGGTAAGAAAAGGGGACCCCGTAGCAACCCACACGCGGTTAGGCAAGCTCAGTCTTAAAACCAATACCCAGAACCCGGATCCTAGGTGACTCGAATGGAACAAAGCGTCGGGGCAGGATAGCCTAGACCTTCCATCCTTCGTCGAGTATAGTCAACATTTATAATAATCATCCCATCCACAACAATATAATAATGTGATAGTCCAATGAAGGAGTAACAGGGTAACATCGTAGCAGCCTAAGCATGCATACTAAGCAGGGGCTGAGCAACGAGCAATAGTAACATAGCAGTACATGGTTTGCTGGGAGGGGACATGGCTGTATCGGTTTGAAAGAGGCTGTAAACATGTGGTAGGATCAAACATTGAACCTAACCTAGACTAGCATGAAAACCGCTGGTTGAAATAGAATGGATCATAAGTAATGTATAGTCCTTGCCTATTGATAAGTCGGGTTCTGAAGGTGTAGCCGATCGCAATCTCGCATCGTCTCCGAGAGGTACCCGCGGAAGCACACAAGACGGTAAACACTGGAAAGAAATCAACGAGCAAGCATCTATTACTATGAAGCAAACACGAGCAAGCATCAACAAGAAGGCAACACGAGACATCGCACCTACCGTCGAGAGCGGTTACTAACAGGTTAAGTGGAGTACTCGTCACACACGACGATACCGCACGTTTATATTGGTTCAAGTTGTTTAGTTACAGATGATCAACAAAGGTTGTTAACATGGCATCTCACTCAAGCATGGCATAGCACACCAACATGACAAGAGGTGTAGCATAAATAAACTATCTAATCTAGTCACTTTAAGTGGGGGTAAAACCTATACATGGCAACTATTACGGACCCCACGATAATTATTGCATTTGGTACTGTTATGCCCTACACATAATTTTATTATTTTATTTATCAAGAAAGAACAGCATAATCACAATCTACATGCAATTCTAGTCAAGTTACATGTAAGAAACATTTTAAACAGAGCAACGGTTATTAAGTTATTAAATAAGCAGTTTACAGTGGCAAGCAGTGTAATTAGCATTCAAAAAGCATGTAAACAAAGTCAAACATGGCAAAAGAGCATACTTTATTAATCTACACAAAATTCTAAGCAACTTTCATGTTTAAAGCGTTGCGATCCGAACTACGGTTTAAAAGATATAGCTATCGCGAGAAAATAATACAATCTGCCAATTAAATAAGCCAAGGGACGCGAAAAAAAACATTACCAGGCCGAAACAGAGGCTAACTAGCTAAACATGGCCGGCGCAAGATAATAAAAAATTCCTACGGGCGCAACTTAGCTACTGGGCCGGCCCAATTACCGCAACAGAAAAAAAAGAAAAAAGGAAAAAAGAGGGGGCGGCTCACCCCATGGGCCGAGCCCAGGACGCAGGGTGGGCTGGGGCGCTGGGGCGCCATTGCTGGGCCGCGTGGTGGCGCACCGTCCCACACGGGCGAAGCAGCCCAGGCGAGCAGGCGCGTTGGATCGGGCGGGCGCTCATCCTGTCGTCCTCTCCACTGCGCCGTTGACGACGCCGGTGGCGGCTTCCGGTGAGGCTGCGCGGAGGAGGCCGGGAACGGGCAAGGAAGAGGGGGGCACGGCCGGACCCGATGACGACGGGGACCAGGAGGCGGCGCGGTGAGGTCCGGGGCGAAGCAGAGGCGCGGCGGAGCTCGACCCCGAGATCCATGGCGGCGCCGGCGAACTCCTCGTAGGGAGAGAGAGAGAGGAAAGGGTGAGACCGCAGGGGAGAGGAGGAGGGGAGGAAGAAGGAGAGGGGGGCGACCTGCAGGGGAGGCGCTCGCCGGCCGGCGGCTACGGCGGCCGGAGTGAGGAGGTGAGGTGGCTCCACGGGAGGAAGAGCTCCACGGGAGGAGATGCTCCGTTGCGGGCTAGGCGGATCTGGTGACGTGGAGGCCTCTGGGCCGCTCGATCGGGATCCGACGGTCCAGGGCGTTTGGTGGGTTTTCACCAATCTGGAGGCAGTAGGACGGCGGCGCTGGTTGGGGAGGCACGGAAAGCAAGGGAGGCTAGGGTCTAGGGTTTCTAAAATAGGTTGTGTAGCCCTGCTATATATATCAAGTGGGTGTTTGGGAGGCTTTCGGGCCACGAAATGGCCCGTTTTGGGTTCGGTTTTTCGGGTGGGCTAGAATCCGAAGATAAGAGGGGAATCCGGGGGTCCAGCTAAAGGCACGCGTGGCATTTTGTAAATACGCCCCTCGGACTTATACCGGCTACTATGCCTGGCACATCCAAACGTTCACCTACCTGACGAAGTCGGACATGTGCGAAATTTGAAACACAGCATCGCCACACTGTAAGAACGTCATCTACAACGTTTCACACCCAACCGAGACGACGATTAACTCCAGATAAAATAACCCATCTAAATATAAATGGGGGTTTTTCCGCACCGTTGGTGATGGCTGGTCTTGTGCCGAAAGTTGCGACGGTGATCGGGTGATACCCGGTGTCGCAAAGGTCGAGTATCAGGGTGGCAAGGGTCGGTCTCCGTCCGGTACGAGATAAGAGGGGGGGGGGGAATAATCGCCAACCGATAAATCGGGGATGCAAACACCACAAACAAATCAGACAATCAAACAATTCACACTGATTTTTTTTAAATTTTAGTGAAAATCTGGGTTGTTACGATACAACACCACCAACAAGGGATCTCGTCCCGAGATCCTGGACGATCTGGGGGAGAGGAGGGGAGAGAAAAGAGAGACGAAGATCTTCAACACCACCAACAAGGGACTCTGCTCCATGTCAACGACGAACTTCTGTCGAGATAAATTTCAGCAGAGAGACGACATCATCAAAAATACGAAACCGTATGTGTCAAGAGGAGGAACGACAACGATAACCGGATCAAAGGATAGTGTTTTCGACGCAAGTCGTGAAAACACCGGCACAAGGATGGACGGCATGGATGACCCAGATGACACCCGAAATCGGAGAAGCTAAAGGTACTACAGGAATTCCCACCTGAGCTTGAATCGAGACAATACTTCCCAAGAAAATCATTGTAACTATTCCGAAACTCGACACACTCGAGATCCTAAGGTTTGAAAGGGGATAAGGTGAGAATAAAACACTAACGAACCTGTCCTGACCAGAGCAAGGGTAAGGAGGAAAAAGATTCCTACTCTCCGATAGCTAACTTAGTAACTACAAAATAGTTTTTGTCTAGACTCGACTTCAGCCAAAGAAGGGATCCTATAGACGGTAAGGCTCTGATACCAAGTTGTAAGGCCCGATATGCGGTAATTTTCCAGATCTAGATGTTTCCATCCAGATCCGGGGACGAAGCACATATCGGTCCCAGCGTGACATATGACAATGCCATATGGCCCGGATTTCCAACATGATATCACAACATTAGAGCTACAAGGATACAACATCTCATACAATTGGCATACAACTGCCTTAATACATTACATCAGCGGAAGATACATGTCTGTGTACAGACTACAATCAAATGCCTACTGGCAAAGAGAAAAACATCGATCCCCATAACCACACAGGTCCAGGCCCTCCACCGGGATCCGCCTATCTATTGGTCGTCGAGTCTACACGTGAAACGTTGATCACCGTAACTGTTGTCGATCAAGAACCCTGAAAAGAGTTCGGGGGTAGTATCATGAGTACAGAAGTACTCAGCATCCAACTATAGTGGTCAACTGACCCAGCAAGGACTTCATCACTCGTCATTCTAGGACAACTAGTAGTTTACGGTAAGGATGGGGTAAGTGGTGAGGTTGCTGCCGCACTAGCATTTACAAAGTGGCTAACGATCTAGAGAGTAAGATAAGAAGCCAAGCATTCGATGAAGAATCGCCTCCAACAAGTCTTGTTATCAACTACTTACGCAAACATAACACCTATCCTATCCTTGTCCTCCTCTTCGCATCTCGACGGAGAAGAAGCAGTCAAGGCACACACACGTTGATCAAATTATATTAACATTATCTCAGCTGTTGTTGTCTATGAACAAGGAGTAGGCCTCAAGTCGTCCATAACCGCGAACACGGCTTCTCGAAAAGATTTAACCCTGCAGGGGTGTACCACCTACACATTACAAGGCTCCGCACGCACGCCCATCTCTCAGTTGCTACCCATGATAGGCAACCATTTTATGATTTAGTCCCAAGAGATCCGGAACGACAGGTCCCTCTAACTAACAACGCACAAATCCGGGCGGCCCCCAGTGAGTCGACATCCAACTCAAAAGCCGGTCGCGCTCTCGAATCGGTCTCTACCGTCTGGCTAAGGTCGGGGTTAGCCTCACCTGAACTCAGGGGCTTCCCTAGCTCACCAGTGTGGACCAACAAAGGAACTTTGTCTCTGCTAGCCCGAGTTGTTTTAAATCCACTGGCTGCAGACCAGTTACACACACAGTTTCAAATGGTAAAATTAGCTTGGGCCACCACTAGAAATGTTTGAAGCTAGGTAGGTAAGAAAAGGGGACCCCATAGCATCCCACACGCGGTTAGCCACGCTCAGTCTTAAAACCAATACCCGGAACTCGGATCCTAGGTGACTCAAATGGAACAAAGCGTCGGGGCGGGATAGCCTAGACCTTCCATCCTTCGTCCAGTATAGTCAACATTTATAATAATCATATCATCCACAACAATATAATAATGTGATTGTCCAAACAAGGAGTAACAGGGTAACATCGTAGCATCCTAAGCATGCATACTAAGCAGGGGCATAGCAACGAGCAATAGTAACATAGCAGTACATGGTTTGCTGGGACGGGACATGGTTGTATTGGTTTGAAAGAGGTTGTAAACATGTGGTAGGATCAAACATCGAACCTAACCTAGACTAGCATGCAAACCGCTGGATGAAATAGAATGGATCATAAGTAATGTATAGTCCTTGCCTGTTGATAAGTCGGGTTTCGAAGGTGTAGCCGATCGCAATCTTGCATCGTCTCCGAGAGGTACCCGCGGAAGCACACAAGACGGTAAACACTGGAAAGCAATCAACGAGAAAGCATCTATTTCTATGAAGCAAACACAAGCAAGCATCAACAAGAAGGCAACACGAGACATCGCACCTACCGTCGAGAGCGGTTACTAACAGGTTAAGTGGAGTACTCGTCACACACGACGATACCGCACGTTTATATTGGTTCAAGTTGTTTAGTTACAGATGATCAACAAAGGTTGTTAACATGGCATCTCACTCAAGCATGGCATAGCACACCAACATGACAAGAGGTGTAGCATAAATAAACTATCTAATCTAGTCACTTTAAGTGGGGGTAAAACCTATACATGGCAACTATTACGGACCCCACGATAATTATTACATTTGGTACTGTTATTCCCTACACATAATTTTATTATTTTATTTAGCAAGAAAGAACAGCATAATCACAATCTACATGCAATTCTAGTCAAGTTACATGTAAGAAACATTTTAAACAGAGCAACGGTTATTAAGTTATTAAATAAGCAGTTTATAGTGGCAAGCAGTGTAATTAGAATTCAAACATGGCAAAAGAGCACATTTTATTATTCTACACAAAATTCTAAGCAACTTTCATGTTTAAAGCGTTGCAATCCGAACTACGGTTGAAAAGATATAGCTATCGCGAGAAAATAATACAATCTGCCAATTAAATAAGCCAAGGGACGCAAAAAAAAACATTACCGGGCCGAAACAGAGGCTAACTAGCTAAACATGGCCGGCGCAAGATAATAAACAATGCCTATGGGCGCAACTTAGCTACTGGGCCGGCCCAACTACCGGTCAGAAGAAAAAAAAGAAAAAATGAAAAAGAGCGGGCGGCTCACCCCATGGGCCGAGCCCAGGACGCAGGGTGGGCTGGGGCGCCATTGCTGTGCCGCGTGGTGGTGCACCGGCCCACACGGGCGAAGCAGCCTAGGCGAGCAGGCGCGTTGGATTGGGCGGGCGCTCTTCCTGGCGTCCTCTCTACTGCGTCGCTGACGACGCCGGTGGCGGCTTCCGACAAGGCTGCGCGGAGGAGGCCGGGAACGGGCAAGGAAGAGGGCGGCACGGCCGGATCCGGCGACGAAGGGGACCAGGAGGCGGCGCGGTGAGGTCCGGGGCGAAGCAGAGGCGTGGCGGAGCTCGGCCCCGAGATCCATGGCGGCGCTGGCGAACTCCTCGCAGGGAGAGAGAGAGAGGAAAGGGTGAGAACGCAGGGGAGAGGAGGAGGGGAGGAAGAAGGAGAGGGGGGTGACTTGCAGGGGAGGCGCTCGCCGGCCGGCGGCTACGGCGGCCGTAGTGAGGAGGTGAGGTGGCTCCACGGGAGGAAGAGCTCCATGGGAGGAGATGCTCCGTTGCGGGCTAGGCGGGTCTGGTGACGTGGAGGCCTCTGGGCCGCTCGATCGGGATCCGACGGTCCAGGGCGTTTGGTGGGTTTCTCTAATTTGGACGCAGTGGGACGGCGGCGCTGGTAGGGGAGGCACGGAAAGCAAGGGAGGCTAGGGGCTAGGGTTTTCCAAAATAGGTTGTCTAGCCCTGCTATATATAGCAAGTGGGTGCTTGGGAGGCTTTTGGGCCACGAAATGGCCCGTTTTGGTTTCGGTTTTTCGGGTGGGCTAAAATCCGAAGATAAGAGGGGAATCCGAGGGACCAGCTAAAGGCACGCGTGGCATTTTGTAAATACGCCCCTCGGACTTATACCGGCTACTATGCCTGGCATATCCGAACGTTCACCTACCCGACGAAGTCGGACACGCGCGAATTTTGAAACACAACATCGCCACACTGTAAGCACGTGGTCTACAACGTTTCACGCCCAAGCGAGACGACGATTAACTCCCGATAAAATAACCCATCTAAATATAAATGGGGGTTTTTCCGCACCGTTGGTGATGGCTGGTCTTGTGCCGAAAGTTGCGACGGTGATCGGTTGATACCCTTTGTCGCAAAGGTCGAGTGTCAGGGTGGCAAGGTTCGGTCTCCGTCCGGTACGAGATAAGAGGGGGGAAAATAATCGCCGATCGATAAATCGGGGATGAAAACACCGCAAACAAATCAGACAATCAAACAATTCACATTGAAAACAATTTTTTTAATTTTAGTGAAAATCTAGGCTGTTACAGCTGCTCCAAGAAATTTTTTGACACTTGTCATCTAAGAGCAACCCTCTTCCGAAGAAAATTGAAGAATCCAAGTGAGGAAACCACACCAGCCCTGAGTAGTTGAGCATTTCTGAGGAAGCTGGTTCGAGTGATCTGAAGCTTTTTTACTCTTGAAGACTGTGATCTTACAGCCGGTGTAGGAGTCATCGTTCTGAGGAATTCAAGATGCAATTGTGATTTATGAAGTGAACAAAGTATGTGAAGGTTTTGGGAGTCTACCTTGAGGACTCACTTGAGTGATTGGACGGATTCTGAGGACTTTTGTTCAAGGAGAACAAGGTGAAGACTATGTCTTCTGAGTTGAATCTCAGCCTCTCCAACCAGATGTAGAGTTGTCACAACAACTTGAACTGGTCTACCAAATCGGTGTCTTGAACTCTACGATGCTATCTTTTCAACTTATTTACCTCTGTATTTACATTGAAGAATCCATCCTGAAGAATCTGCTCAAGTTTCCCCCTGCTTAGATTCCTCATGATATGCATCTGACCCACTTCCATGACTCTGATGATGTTTATGCTCATTTCAAAATGTTGATCTGTATGCATGCTTTATATTCCGCTGTTTTCTGTGTTTCAACATTTTTTGTGATTCCTCCGTTCTGTTTTGCCTCAGTCATGAAGAATCCATCCCGAAGAATCTGCTCATATGTTTCCCTCTGCTTAGATTCTTCATGATGTGCATCTGACCCACTTCCATGATTCCGATGATGTTTATTCTCGTTGCAAAATTTTGATCTATATGCATGCTTTACGTTCCACTATTTTCTGAGTTTCAACATTTTCTGTGTTTCCTCGGTTCTGTCTTGCCTCAGTCCCGAAGAATCTGAAATTCTTCAGGAAATCATAAAAATCTCCCATTCATCCCCCTCTAGTCGATAACTTATGCTTTCATGTTTTGATTCAGCGGCAACTTTCTCTTCATTTTTCTTGGCTTCATCGAGCTTGCGCTTTGTTTCAGCCTTCTCAGCGGCAAGTTTGGCAGCTTCAAGTTCTCTTTGCTTCTTGGCTGCTTCTTGTGCTTCCCTCTGCTTAACAGCACATTCACGAGCAAGAATGCTCCGGTCAAGTGCCTCTTCGAGGTCTTTTTGTTGCAGTTCTGCTTTAGTGAGCTTTCGCTTCATTGAAGGTTTTGGAGCGACAGAAGGCTTCGGCTTCGCTAGGGCAGCAGATTTCTCGGCCTGCTGTTGCTTGGAAGGGTCGTGCCTCTGCTTCGAGCGCCTCTCAGTGTTGAGGTTCTCAACCGGTGGCTTGGAGGCCAAAGGCTTCGTGACCACCAAATTGGCCATGTCAATGGTGGGGCGAGCTGCGGGCTTGTCTGTTGGATCTTGAATCTTTAGCGCCTTGGCAGCAGGTTTCTCTCCAGGCTTCTTCTTCAAAGGAACGCGAAGCCTTTTCTTGGGAGAAGGGAATACTTCTTCGGACTTATCATCTGCTTTAGAATTGGATTCATCATCTTCTTCAGCATTTGACCCAGAATGAATTGAGTCCTCAAGAGCGGCTTGATCCTATTTGGCTCGCTCTTCTTCATCAGTGAAGGCATGAGGATGTGAGGCTGCTTTCTTATTCAGTTTCCGTTTCTTCTTCGAGCTCTGGCCTTCTCCAGCAGCTTCGGCAGCAGCAAGCTTGGCTGCCTTCTTCTCATCTTTGAGGCGCTTCTTTTCAGCAGTGATTCTCAAGCGCTTCTGTTCCTCTGGATAGTCATCGGGAGTCTTGTCGGGGGATCGATCAGGCCCATAGACCCGGCATTAGAAACCTCCGGCCCGACTTATGTATGAAGGCCCATAATGTTGGATATATTCTCTAGAGGCAAATAATATATGATTATTCCAATATATCTAAGCAAGTTCATAACCAGTTTCATACCGTGCTAGAACTGCGTCAGTGAAACAATGATGCAGGTGTGGTATAGAAACCCCAGAGTTCCTAGTTAGCCTCTACATCGATAACTAGTTCATGGTCAACATGATGGTCGTGGTTTCGCGATCATGGACAATTAAGTCTCTTGACTATGAGGTCCCCTCTCTGGTTAAGTGACGTGATGAACATTACCCAAAGTAAGCATTACAGCATGATCAAATCTTATGAAGGTTCAATGTTGTAATTACAGAACGTGGTAGACCGTTCCTTTGACCGTGAGTACGTGCATAATTACTATCTTCCCGGATGCTTTGACTTACATCCCACCACCTGACTGAAATATGCGGGTCATAACGGTTGTATCTTGGGTATTCCGTGGAGATATGTTGAGGAGTATTGTTACAAGAGCGGGATTTGTCAATCCATATAATGGATAGATACTCTGGGCCCACTCGGTGAGATTCCATCCATAAAGCTGCAGCGTGTGACTAGGTCACGGGGATGAATATCACGGGAACGAGTGAATGAGGATTAGTTCAGAACGAGGTTGAACCAGACATAGGATGTCATTGATCGAATCTCGGAACAATCCAGTATCGTTGACAAAGGGAATGCTATACGGCGTAAGGTCCAATCGGTGTTTGATATCCGGAATGCACAGGGGTCATTATGGGCATCCAGGTCCCGCTGATGATCATTGACCGTAGCCTCATCTCGGTCATGGCTGGAGTGTTCTCGGACCGTAGGGTAACACAATAAGGGCTCGATGAAATCGGAGACCTTTTCGGAACCATCGGAGTAACCAGAGAATAAAGGAAACGACATCGGAGAAGTACCGTGTTGAACCGAACAAGTTCAGAGTGAACCGGAAGTTGTTCCGGAGCACCGGCAGATGGAATATTATGTTTTAGTTATTAATTAATTGAATTAATAATTAAAATCATTTTATTTCTAATTAATATGTGCAATGGGCCTTAGTGGAGAAAAAGGACCATTAGGGGAAATAAAAAGGGAAAAAGAAAAAGAAAAGAGGGGGGAGGCGCCATGGGCCCTAGGGCCCATGAGGGGTGCGCCCCCTCCCCCTCCCCTTGGCCGGCCACCCCCCTTAGCAAAGGGACTTTAGTCCCACATTGCTAAGGGAGAGGGGTTGACTCCCTCCCCTCTGCCTATATATAGATGGGCAGGGTGCACATATTTAATACACAGAAATTTGTGAGAAATTAAATATTACTCCGAATTGAGATCGGTTTTCTCCGGTCTTCTCCCCTCCCTTGTCTCTTTCACGGTGGGCTCCCTAGTGTGAGCCTATAGTGGAATTGAGGCTTCTCTGCTAGAATCGGAGGCCGTCATGCTTCCGAAGCTCCGTCCGGAGGTCTGCTTCCGCCACCTTCGCTGGATCGGAGAAAGGAGGTCGTTATCGAGTCTCGTACGTGTGCGAGTACTACGAGGTGCTGCACGTGTGGAACTACACCCATCCGAATGCTCAACACAGCCAGGGGGCTGTGAAACTTGATCGGCTACATCAACCACGTTTGCGGGAATGTTTCCCGCGCAACGGACTACACCCCGAGGTATGTTATTTCCGCACTACTTTCCGTTACGGTAATACGGCTAGCTAGATCTTGGGTTATGGGAACGCTAGTTAGAAAAATTTGTGTTTTCTTCTGCGAACCCCAATAGTGGTATCAGAGCTAGGTCTATGCTTAGTATTACTGTACGGATAGAACACCTCGGGGATGTGGGCGTTGATTGTATGATTGTTACCCTCCCACGTGTACTTGTTCACATCTGCGGCATTTTTTGATGAAGCGGCCCCCGACCGACCTTACGCGTACACTTACGCGAGACTGGTTCCACGCTTGACATGCGGCTTGTACCGTATAAAGTGGCTGGGGGGTGTCTGTCTCTCTACTTTAGCGGATGTGGCATTTGCAACGGAGGGCCCCGTGCGGGGTGTAATAGAGACAATCGTATGGTTGACGTTGTGGTTGACTCGTAGGTTAAAACCTGTTTAACTATGAAAGCCCTAGCAGCCACGTAAAACTTGCAATATACAACTAGAGACCGTCTAAACCTTGTATTGCTAAGTGGGGGCTATCGTTTGTTTTGTTTGTGATGTAGTGATAGCTTTGCTATGTGTTACTAGTAAGTAGTAATCGTCATCATAAAACAAACTAAAATGGAGACACTGTAGACTTAGTGTTGCCATAGCTCAGACATCTTAAAACTTGCTAGTATAGGATACACGACGGTAGCATGTGATAAGATGATCCCTTAACAAAGCCAAACACAAGTATTCTACCAAAGTGTGCACCGCCTGGAAGGTTCTCCCATATGGCTTGATGCTCCGTACATACCGGAGTTGTCCTACATATTAAATGGAGTTCGCATGAGGTTGGGTTTGGCAAGCCTGGCATATGCAGATATGGCCTTGCTGAGCAGCATATAACATGGAGGTTAATTTGGCGAGCCTAGCATATGCAGATATGGCCTCGGAATACTAGAGATCGAAAGATCGAGCATGAGTCACAGTACATATAAGATAATGTGATCGCACAAGTTGTTGTCTACCTTTGAAACTGACCCGTCGGCCGTGTGATATTCGAGGTCGGGTAGTGAATCTGGATCATGTAATCACTAAAACTTCCTAGGGATGAATTGTTTTAGTTCGAGCTCATTTATAATATGATTATATGAACTTATTGTTGTGAACTAGTCTTAATTGTGTTCCTTGCAATTATGTTTGTAGAAAATGAATGCACTAGAGCAACGTGAACTATCTTTCTTCATGGAAGGTGAAAGACTTAAAGAAAATGGGTCAAACTTCGATAGTTGGTACTTACGCCTTAGAGCCGTGCTCAAGAGAATCAACCTTTCATTCTTAACTAAAAGGCATGTGGGAAACCCTCCAGCAAACGACATGGATGCACAAGCGGCGATTGATTATCAGTATCGTCGAAGGACATATGCCATAGCTAAGGGTATCATAGAAACCAGCATTCCGCAACCTTTGCGTGAGGAGTATGCTGATTTGGATACATACGATATGATCGATGAGCTGAAGTCATCAAACTTGCATCAACTTAGAGTTGCCAGATTTGAGTTAGAAAGTGAGTTTCTCTCTACAAAGATGGAAGAAGGCTCTTGCCTGAAGGCACACTTGGCCAAGATGCATTAGATACATCTGAGCCTCGTAGATGACTTTGACTATGAGACCACACATGAGTCTGCGATATACACGGTGTTACACTCGCTTCCACCGAGCTATACAGACCATGTCCATGGCTATGTCGGCACAGGTGAAAGCCTCGAGTTCTCTGACTTCATGGATAGACTTCAGTACCTGGAGGTTGAACCCATTGAAGGAGAAGTCATTGATGGAGAAGGTATATACTTGATATACTTTATAAATGTTTATTCCCTTATACAACATTTGCAGTAAATGAGTATCTGATACTTATTCTGTTTTATGAAAACAGGACCTGCCGTTGCATGGACGGGAAGAGGTGAAATCGAGGATTGATGGATATCAAGTCAGTTGATGGCCAGCATGGATTCCGCCAAGACATCTATCATAGGAGATACTTAAAGTATTAGATAAATCTTATGTAATCATTATAGTATGAACACTTAGTTGTGTGTCTTGCATCTCGCGAGACAAAGTTATTCATGTAATGAGACAAGTCAGTTGTTCCATCTTTATGAATAAAAGAGTGATTATATTTTGATTACGTCTTGATTTATGATATGATAGAAAGCATTTATAATACTACTATTATTGTCAAGAAATATTCCATGTTTAATGATAAAGTTGTCTTGATTATAACAAGTCAAAGATTTGATTGCATGAGGTGACTTCATAACTGATGAATTCGTTAAATGTATGATCTATTAACTTGTGAGTTCATTATCGAATGAAAAATCATAACTTAATTGCATGAGATGGATTAGATACACGATCTTTGAATCTCTACAATAAATATAACCATGGCAAGGTTCTAGCAAGTAGAACTTGTGCCAATCATTATACATAAATGATGTATTAACTGGGCACGTGAGTTGTCATTAAAGACTTCATATGATTGATTGAAAACTGTATTCAACTGAGATCATAAAAGATTCAGGAATCACAGTGAGAAGTGAGAATACAAGGATACATATCACTACGCTACGATCCGAAGTGATAAGTATTGATATTGACATAATGGGAGACTTGTGGAAGTTGTACCACAAACTACGATAGAAGTTGAAAGTGCTAGACTACTTAAACCATTCGTAGTCATACTAAACCATAGTATGGTCTAAACATTCTTTCCCCTAGCACTATAGTTATTGTCGAATAAGGTTGTTTAATTCATTAAAGTTAAAACACCCACTTCATGAATAGGAAACCATCCTGAATCTAACGAGACATGATAGCTCCATAACTGATGGTGTTATAAGGTTTCTTAAAAGAAAGAATTTCTTTGTAATAAAACTACAAGCAATTGAAATTACATATTCTCCCCGAATAGCAAAATGTGTGTTGCTTGATTGGTAATGCGAGAAGAAGTCTCTCGACACGGATCCAATGGGAGATAATGGTAACTTTGACCGGGGTATTGGACCTTACCTTCAGAATATCAGAGTATTGCAACGGAAGCGTGTTCCGCTGTAATGACGCTATATAAGGAAGGATATGCCAAAGATAATTGATCTTGGTATATGAGTTGAAGCCATTGTTGAATTTAGAAGGTTGTCATGGATACATCCTGTACAGAACAATAATCATGAGTCTTCTTAATAAAACAATAAAGGGAATAACATTGCTTGAAACACAAAGGAATGATGGTAGCCTAGAACACGAGGAGAAATGAAATAATATTGATTTACATATAGGATGGCTCACGTCCCGTGAAATAAATCGGTTATTTCATATTCTCGACAAACTGGAGAGTTATTGAGAATAATGTAATGGGCATAAGGCATTATTTGGTTATGACCAAAGTTCAATGGTGATTGACTACGGAAACGTAGGAATGCTTTAATCAATAAAATATTTCATTTACACTACGATGGACCACAGCCTGAAATTGCATCTCAGTCAAATTTGGGATTTGAAAGAGAATTGCAATGGGCATGACGAAGGTTATTTCATTAAAAGGATGGACTATAGTACCTCAAGACAGGAACCCTCAACCTTGATTTGATCAAGTGATTTTGTGATGACCAAAATATTGAGTGGGCCTGCAGTTTCATGAAACTGAGTGGGAGCTTTGAAGACTTCCCGGAAACTTGGAATGCAGAGAGCATTTTCTGAGTGGGAGCTTTGGAAGCATTGTAATTATGTGAGACATAGTGAACAATAAAATGACTTGATGAAAGCTGAACCACAAATATATGAGTATATGATGGATATATTTGAGTGGGAGCATGATCATTGTCTGAAACATATATGCATTGATATATGTGAAGAATGATCTCATATGTATATATATATGGATATGCATTGATTGTGTATATAGAGAATCGTCTTATATACATATGTGCAATATGATATATATAGAGCATAAGGCAAATAAAATACAAGATTGCAAGAATCTTCTTTTGTGTGAAATACCAACACATTACACGTTGAAATCTATATGAGTAGATTAAGATACGGATAATGAAACGAAGTGAAGGTTGGAATAATCTTCTAAGACAAGAAACAGGTTCTTGTGGCTAGAAATTATATAATGGATGAAATCCAAATATCACAAGCAATGTCCTGGTGGAAGAATAGAGATGCACCATGTACTTGACATGTGATCTTATATGTTCTTGACATATGATTCTACCATATAACATGCATTGTGAATCCAACAACAGAATGACTCAAAAGTTCTTGGAAGAAGAACAGATTCCGATGTGCTTTAGGAGTAAAACACAGAATCTGAATAAAGTCCATGCATTCAGTATATGAGGAATACTGAGGACTATTCTCTAAAATATAGAAAGGATAATAGACTTGAATGTAATGCAAGATTACAATTGCAATCCATATTGTGGGTCTATATGGAATTAGAGACATCACCAAAGACATGAAAGAAATGTGAGCAAAATTCACGGCACTATAAACATAATACTACTTAAGAAAGTAGACGTATGGATAAAAGTTTAGCGTTAGAAGTGTTGGACTTCTGGTTGAGTGTATTTCCCAGTATATATGACTATGGATGAGTCTTCTAAAGACTGAACCAAGAGATCATTGGAGGATACTGTGAAATAATAGTCTCACTCTCCCGCGAAACTTATATCCAACCATTATATGATAATGAGTGGTATGTCAAAAGAGCTTTTGACCTATACCAGTTGCAAAGGAAACATACGAATCTGAATTGGTGCAGTTCATTGACGAACCCTCTTCCATGAGCATGCATGATCAATGAACACTTATGTGATAAGATGACTATGATCGGAAAAAATGCGGCTAGATTATTAGCACTCTAGTGCAAGTGGGAGACTGTTGGATATATGCTCTAGAGGCAAATAATATATGATTATTCCAATATATCTAAGCAAGTTCATAACCAGTTTCATACCGTGCTAGAACTGCGTCAGTGAAACAATGATGCAGGTGTGGTATAGAAACCCCAGAGTTCCTAGTTAGCCTCTACATCGATAACTAGTTCATGGTCAACATGATGGTCGTGGTTTCGCGATCATGGACAATTAAGTCTCTTGACTATGAGGTCACCTCACTGGTTAACTGACGTGATGAACATTACCCAAAGTAAGCATTACAACATGATCAAATCTTATGAAGGTTCAGTGTTGTAATTACAGAACGTGGTAGACCGTTCCTTTGACCGTGAGTACGTGCATAATTACTATCTTCCCGGATGCTTTGACTTACATCCCACCACCTGACTGAAATATGCGGGTCATAACGGTTGTATCTTGGGTATTCCGTGGAGATATGTTGAGGAGTATTGTTACAAGAGCGGGATTTGTCAATCCATATAATGGATAGATACTCTGGGCCCACTCGGTGAGATTCCATCCATAAAGCTGCAGCGTGTGACTAGGTCACGGGGATGAATATCACGGGAACGAGTGAATGAGGATTAGTTCAGAACGAGGTTGAACCAGACATAGGATGTCATTGATCGAATCTCGGAACAATCCAGTATCGTTGACAAAGGGAATGCTATACGGTGTAAGGTCCAATCGGTGTTTGATATCCGGAATGCACAGGGGTCATTATGGGCATCCAGGTCCCGCTGATGATCATTGACCGTAGCCTCATCTCGGTCATGCCTGGAGTGTTCTCGGACCGTAGGGTAACACAATAAGGGCTCGATGAAATCGGAGACCTTTTCGGAACCATCGGAGTAACCACAGAATAAAGGAAACGACATCGGAGAAGTACCGTGTTGAACCGAACAAGTTCAGAGTGAACCGGAAGTTGTTCCGGAGCACCGGCAGATGGAATATTATGTTTTAGTTATTAATTAATTGAATTAATAATTAAAATCATTTTATTTCTAATTAATATGTGCAATGGGCCTTAGTGGAGAAAAAGGCCCATTAGGGGAAATAAAAAGGGAAAAAGAAAAAGAAAAGAGGGGGGAGGCGCCATGGGCCCTAGGGCCCATGAGGGGCGCGCCCCCTCCCCCCCCTTGGCCGGCCACCCCCCTTAGCAAAGGGACTTTAGTCCCACATTGCTAAGGGAGAGGGGTTGACTCCCTCCCCTCTGCCTATATATAGATGGGCAGGGTGCACATATTTAACACACAAAAATTTGTGAGAAATTAAATATTACTCCGAATTGAGATCGGTATCTCCGGTCTTCTCCCCTCCCTTGTCTCTTTCACGGTGGGCTCCCTAGTGTGAGCCTCTGGTGGAATTGAGGCTTCTCTGCTAGAATCGGAGGCCGTCATGCTGCCGAAGCTCCGTCCGGAGGTCTGCTTCCGCCACCTTCGCTGGATCGGAGAAAGGAGGTCGTTATCGAGTCTCGTACGTGTGCGAGTACTACGAGGTGCTGCACGTGTGGAACTACACCCATCCGAATGCTCAACACAGCCAGGGGGCTGTGAAACTTGATCGGCTACATCAACCACGTTTGCGGGAATGTTTCCCGCACAACGGACTACACCCCGAGGTATGTTATTTCCGCACTACTTTCCGTTACGGTAATACGGCTAGCTAGATCTTGGGTTATGGGAACGCTAGTTAGAAAATTTGTGTTTTCTGCTGCGAACCCCAACAGTGGTATCAGAGCTAGGTCTATGCTTAGTATTACTGTACGGATAGAACACCTCGGGGATGTGGGCGTTGATTGTATGATTGTTACCCTCCCACGTGTACTTGTTCACATCTGCGGCATTTTTTGATGAAGCGGCCCCCGACCGACCTTACGCGTACACTTACGCGAGACTGGTTCCACGCTTGACATGCGGCTTGTACCGTATAAAGTGGCTGGGGGGTGTCTGTCTCTCTACTTTAGCGGATGTGGCATTTGCAACGGAGGGCCCCGTGCGGGGTGTAATAGAGACAATCGTATGGTTGACGTTGTGTTTGACTCGTAGGTTAAAACCTGTTTAACTATGAAAGCCCTAGCAGCCACGTAAAACTTGCAATATACAACTAGAGACCGTCTAAACCTTGTATTGCTAAGTGGGGGCTATCGTTTGTTTTGTTTGTGATGTAGTGATAGCTTTGCTATGTGTTACTAGTAAGTAGTAATCGTCATCATAAAACAAACTAAAATGGAGACACTGTAGACTTAGTGTTGCCATAGCTCAGACATCTTAAAACTTGCTAGTATAGGATACACGACGGTAGCATGTGATAAGATGATCCCTTAACAAAGCCAAACACAAGTATTCTACCAAAGTGTGCACCGCCTGGAAGGTTCTCCCATATGGCTTGATGCTCCCTACATACCGGAGTTGTCCTACATATTAAATGGAGTTCGCATGAGGTTGGGTTTGGCAAGCCTGGCATATGCAGATATGGCCTTGCTGAGCAGCATATAACATGGAGGTTAATTTGGCGAGCCTAGCATCTGCAGATATGGCCTCGGAATACTAGAGATCGAAAGATCGAGCATGAGTCACAGTACATATAAGATAATGTGATCGCACAAGTTGTTGTCTACCTTTGAAATTGACCCGTCGGCCGTGTGATATTCGAGGTCGGGCAGTGGATCTGGATCATGTAATCACTAAAACTTCCTAGGGATGAATTGTTTTAGTGCGAGCTCATTTATAATATGATTATATGAACTCATTGTTGTGAACTAGTCTTAATTGTGTTCCTTGCAATTATGTTTGTAGAAAATGAATGCACTAGAGCAACGTGAACTATCTTTCTTCATGGAAGGTGAAAGACTTAAAGAAAATGGGTCAAACTTCGTTAGTTGGTACTTACGCCTTAGAGCCGTGCTCAAGAGAATCAACCTTTCATTCTTAACTAAAAGGCATGTGGGAAACCCTCCAGCAAACGACATGGATGCACAAGCGGCGATTGATTATCAGTATCGTCGAAGGACATATGCCATAGCTAAGGGTATCATAGAAACCAGCATTCCGCAACCTTTGCGTGAGGAGTATGCTGATTTGGATACATACGATATGATCGATGAGCTGAAGTCATCAAACTTGCATCAACTTAGAGTTGCCAGATTTGAGTTAGAAAGTGAGTTTCTCTCTACAAAGATGGAAGAAGGCTCTTGCCTGAAGGCACACTTGGCCAAGATGCATTAGATACATCTGAGCCTCGTAGATGACTTTGACTATGAGACCACACATGAGTCTGCGATATACACGGTGTTACACTCGCTTCCACCGAGCTATACAGACCATGTCCATGGCTATGTCGGCACAGGTGAAAGCCTCGAGTTCTCTGACTTCATGGATAGACTTCAGTACCTGGAGGTTGAACCCATTGAAGGAGAAGTCATTGATGGAGAAGGTATATACTTGATATACTTTATAAATGTTTATTCCCTTATACAACATTTGCAGTAAATGAGTATCTGATACTTATTCTGTTTTATGAAAACAGGACCTGCCGTTGCATGGACGGGAAGAGGTGAAATCGAGGATTGATGGATATCAAGTCAGTTGATGGCCAGCATGGATTCCGCCAAGACATCTATCATAGGAGATACTTAAAGTATTAGATAAATCTTATGTAATCATTATAGTATGAACACTTAGTTGTGTGTCTTGCATCTCACGAGACAAAGTTATTCATGTAATGAGACAAGTCAGTTGTTCCATCTTTATGAATAAAAGAGTGATTATATTTTGATTACGTCTTGATTTATGATATGATAGAAAGCATTTATAATACTACTATTATTGTCAAGAAATATTCCATGTTTAATGATAAAGTTGTCTTGATTATAACAAATCAAAGATTTGATTGCATGAGGTGCTTCATAACTGATGAATTCATTAAATGTATGATCTATTAACTTGTGAGTTCATTATCGAATGAAAAATCAAAACTCAATTAAATGAGATGGATTAGATACACGATCTTTGAATCTATGCAATAAATATAACCATCACAAGGTTCTAGCAAGTAGAACTTGTGCCAATCATTATACATAAATGATGTATTAAATGGGAACGTGAGTTATCATTAAAGACTTCATATGATTGATTGAAAACTGTATTCAACTGAGATCATAAAAGATTCAGGAATCACAGTGAGAAGTGAGAATACAAGGATACATATCACTACGCTACGATCTGAAGTGATAAGTATTGATATTGACATAATGGGAGACTTGTGGAAGTTGTACCACAAACTACGATGGAAGTTGAAAGTGCTAGACTACTTAAACCATTCGTAGTCATACTAAACCATAGTATGGTCTAAACATTCTTTCCCCTAGCACTATAGTTATTGTCGAATAAGTTGTTTAATTCATTAAAGTTAAAACACCCACTTCATGAATAGGAAACCATCCTGAATCTAACGAGACATGATAGCTCCATAACTGATGGTGTTATAAGGTTTCTTAAAAGAAAGAATTTCTTTGTAATAAAACTACAAGCAATTGAAATTACATATTCTCCCCGAATAGCAAAATGTGTGTTGCTTGATTGGTAATGCGAGAAGAAGTCTCTCGACACGAATCCAATGGGAGATAATGGAAACTTTGACCGGGGTATTGGACCTTACCTTCAGAATATCAGAGTATTGCAACGGAAGCGTGTTCCGCTGTAATGACGCTATATAAGGAAGGATATGCCAAAGATAATTGATCTTGGTATATGAGTTGAAGCCATTGTTGAATTTAGAAGGTTGTCATGAATACATTCTGTACAGAACAATAATCATGAGTCTTCTTAATAAAACATAAATGGAATAACATTGCTTGAAACACAAAGGAATGATGGTAGCCTAGAACACGAGGAGAAATGAAATAATATTGATTTACATATAGGATGGCTCACGTCCCGTGAAATAAATCGGTTATTTCATATTCTCGACAAACTGGAGAGTTATTGAGAATAATGTAATGGGCATAAGGCACTATTTGGTTATGACCAAAGTTCAATGGTGATTGACTACGGAAACGTAGTAATGCTTTAATCAATAAAATATATCATTTACACTACGATGGACCACAGCCTGAAATTGCATCTCAGTCAAATTTGGGATTTGAAAGAGAATTGCAATGGGCATGACGAAGGTTATTTCGTTAAAAGGATGGACTATAGTACCTCAAGACAGGAACCCTCAACCTTGATTTGATCAAGTGATTTTGTGACGACCAAAATATTGAGTGGTCCTGCAGTTTCATGAAACTGAGTGGGAGCTTTGAAGACTTCCCGGAAGCTTGGAATGCGGAGAGCATTTTCTGAGTGGGAGCTTTGGAAGCATTGTCATTATGTGAGACATAGTGAACAATAAAATGACTTGATGAAAGCTGAACTACAAATATATGAGTATATGATGGATATATTTGAGTGGGAGCATGATCATTGTCTGAAACATATATGCATTGATATATGTGAAGAATGATCTCATATGTATATATATATGGATATGCATTGATTGTGTATATAGAGAATCGTCTTATATACATATGTGCAATATGATATATATAGAGCATAAGGCAAATAAAATACAAGATTGCAAGAATCTTCTTTTGTGTGAAATACCAACACATTACACGTTGAAATCTATATGAGTAGAGATGCACCATGTACTTGACATCCAAATATCACAAGCAATGTCCTGGTGGGAGAATAGAGATGCACCATGTACTTGACATGTGATCTTATATGTTCTTGACATATGATTCTACCATATAACATGCATTCTGAATCTAACAACAGAATGACTCAAAAGTTCTTGGAAGAAGAACAGATTCCGATGTGCTTTAGGAGTAAAACACAGAATCTGAATAAAGTCCATGCATTCAGTATATGAGGAATACTGAGGAGTATTCTCTAAAATATAGAAAGGATAATAGACTTGAATGTAATGCAAGATTACAATTGCAAGCCATATTATGGGTCTATATGGAATTAGAGACATCACCAAAGACATGAAAGAAATGTGAGCAAAATTCACGGCACTACAAACATAATACTACTTAAGAAAGTAGATGTATGGATAAAAGTTTAGCGTTAGAAGTATTGGACTTCTGGTTGAGTGTATTTCCCAGTATATATGACTATGGATGAGTCTTCTAAAGACTGAACCAAGAGATCATTGGAGGATACTGTGAAATAATAGTCTCACTCTCCCGCGAAACTTATATCCAACCATTATATGATAATGAGTGGTATGTCAAAAGATCTTTTGACCTATACCAGTTGCAAAGGAAACATACGAATCTGAATTGGTGCAGTTCGTTGAAGAACCCTCTTCCATGAGCATGCATGATCAATGAACACTTATGTGATAAGATGATTATGATCGGAAAAATGCGGCAAGATTATTAGCACTCTAGTGCAAGTGGGAGACTGTTTGATATATGCTCTAGAGGCAAATAATATATGATTATTCCAATATATCTAAGCAAGTTCATAACCAGTTTCATACCGTGCTAGAACTGCGTCAGTGAAACAATGATGCAGGTGTGGTATAGAAACCCCAGAGTTCCTAGTTAGCCTCTACATCGATAACTAGTTCATGGTCAACATGATGGTCGTGGTTTCGCGATCATGGACAATTAAGTCTCTTGACTATGAGGTCACCTCACTGGTTAAGTGGCGTGATGAACATTACCCAAAGTAAGCATTACAACATGATCAAATCTTATGAAGGTTCAGTGTTGTAATTACAGAACGTGGTAGACCGTTCCTTTGACCGTGAGTACGTGCATAATTACTATCTTCCCGGATGCTTTGACTTACATCCCACCACCTGACTGAAATATGCGGGTAATAACGGTTGTATCTTGGGTATTCCGTGGAGATATGTTGAGGAGTATTGTTACAAGAGCGGGATTTGTCAATCCATATAATGGATAGATACTCTGGGCCCACTCGGTGAGATTCCATCCATAAAGCTGCAGCGTGTGACTAGGTCACGGGGATGAATATCACGGGAACGAGTGAATGAGGATTAGTTCAGAACGAGGTTGAACCAGACATAAGATGTCATTGATCGTATCTCGGAACAATCCAGTATCGTTGACAAAGGGAATGATATATGGCGTAAGGTCCAATCGGTGTTTGATATCCGGAATGCACAGGGGTCATTATGGGCTTCCAGGTCCCGCTGATGATCATTGACCTTAGCCTCATCTCGGTCATGACTGGAGTGTTCTCGGACCGTAGGGTAACACACTTAAGGGCTCGATGAAATGGGAGACCTTTTCGGAACCATCGGAGTAACCAGAGAATAAAGGTAACGACATCAGAGAAGTACCGTGTTGAACCGAACAAGTTCGGAGTGAACCGGAAGTTGTTCCGGAGCACCGGGAGATGGAATATTATGTTTTAGTTATTAATTAATTGAATTAATAATTAAAATCATTTTATTTCTAATTAATATGTGCAATGGGCCTTAGTGGAGAAAAAGGCCCATTAGGGGAAATAAAAAGGGAAAAAGAAAAAGAAAAGAGGGGGGCGGCGCCATGGCCCCTAGGGCCCATGAGGGGTGCGCCCCTTCCCCCCCCCCCCTTGGCCGGACACCCCCCTTAGCAAAGGGACTTTAGTCCCACATTGCTAAGGGAGAGGGGTTGACTCCCTCCCCTCTTCCTATATATAGATGGGCAGGGTGCACATATTTAATACACAGAAATACGTGAGAAATAAAATATTACTCCGAATTGAGATCGGTTTTCTCCGGTCTTCTCCCCTCCCTTGTCTCTTTCACGGTAGGCTCCCTAGTGTGAGCCTATAGTGGAATTGAGGCTTCTCTGCTAGAATCGGAGGCCGTCGTGCTGCCGAAGCTCCGTCCGGAGGTCTGCTTCCGCCACCTTCGCTGGATCGGAGAACGGAGGTCGTCATCGAGTCTCGTACGTGTGCGAGTATTACGAGGTGCTGCATGTGTGGCACTACACCCATCCGGCTGCTCAACACAGCCAGGGGGCTGTGAAACTTGATCGGCTACATCAACCACGTTTGCGGGAACGTTTCCCGCGCAACGGACTACACCCCGAGGTATGTTATTTCCGCACTACTTTCCGTTATGGTAATACGGCTAGCTAGATCTTGGGTTATGGGAACGCTAGTTAGAAAAAATTGTGTTTTCTGCTGCGAACCCCAACACATAAATAAGACCCGACCAGGAGTCTGACGTGCCAAGCGTGAAGATTGAAGCCCTAGAAGGAATTCGACTTACCTTGTATAGCACGTAGAAAGCTTGTAAAGTAGAATAGGACTCCTCATCGTGTAGGAGTCGGACTCTAGGAATCCCGGGACCCGGCACCTTTATAAGCCGAGGACCACGGGAGCCAGAGCGAGAACTTACATCAAGCCAGGTTTAGACAACTCGCTCCAGAGCCTAGATCTCCACGAGACTAAGCCGGCGAAACACCATCACTGTAGTTGATACGAGCGACTCTTCCTATCGAGGAGTCGATCCCCCTATAGTCAAAAAGCAGGAGTAGGTCTTTACCGCACCGTCGGGGCCGAACCTGGGTAACTCACCGAGTCCTGTTCCTATGTCGACTCTCTCCTCGAAATCACCTTGCAGCAAAGGTCCCAAGATAAGCCCGACTCTACGGACATCTGCCGTGACTTTCCCACGACAGTTGGCGCCCACCTTGCGGCCTGCGCTCGCAGGTGTTGAAATTCTAGGGGGAGCTCTACAAGGGATGGAAGGATTTGTGACTAGACGAATCACAAGAAGCCGGAGTGGAATGCTCTGCATCAACGACGCCACCTGGGGATCCGAAGCTGATTTCATTGAGTCAGGCTATCAGGCCCCAATCGGCTCCATCCACCTCTTTATCGGCGGACTGAACAGATCGGAGGCGGAGCTGGATCATTATGTTCCTACTGAAGCGGCAAGTCGGCTACGCGCCGGCTCTGATCACGCCTTCATCGGGTTTATCAACGAACCCCCGTAGTTGACATGCTCTGTCGAAGCCTGGATGGGTGATGAGCCGGCAATACACCCTGGACAAGGCAAAGTCCATATGGAAACACAAAGGCAGCCACCGATCAGGATTTACGGCCTGAAAAACGCAGCAGCCACCTATTAGCAGGCAGGGCAGAGCTACTTCGAGAAAAAAATAAGCCAGAACGTGCACACTTCTGTGGACGGCGTATTCGGGTTCCGGTCAGCCGACTCACTTAACGATGACCCACAAATCCCTTTAAAAGAGACGAGTCGGCTTAAGAGCACCCCCCATCACACTTTCGTCGGATTTATTGGCGAGCTCCCACAACAGGAGCACCCCGACGGAACCCAAAACCTAGACGAGGATGGTTTCTTCGACGCCGACTCGCTACGGGAGGAAGACAAATATTCAGACAACGGATTGATTCGATCCATCGGGGAAGGTAGACTCGGGTCCAATCCAGAAGAATATGACCCAGACGTTCCTTACCTCGACGAGTCGGCTCCTGAGACACGTGGTAATGCCGACACCATCCAAAATCCGTCAGAAAACGAAAACGGCTCAGAACTACGAACTACCACTGTGTGGCAGCGACTGAGCCGGAACAGAACCGACTCTGGCGAATAATTAGAAGAAAACCAGAGAAGGGCTTGGGACCATGAAGCGCAAGATCGACTTACACCTATAACCAATGCGCTAAAACGCATAAAGGAGGTAGCCGACGACCTAAAAGGACTCGTGGATGCCATCACCAGATATGCCGAATCGAGTGAAGCAAAATATGAGGGGTCCCGACCTCAATGTCGGACCCACCACAGAAAGTGCAGACGCAACCTGAACTTACAAGAATACGGTAGCGAACACTCCCAGAGATACGAACGACTGCCAAGGAAATAAAAAAGACACCGGGATTGTGACAAAGCCATGAAAGAAGCTTGCCCAAAATATTCCGGACCGGGCCGCCTCGCTAACCACACCTTCGATCAGTGCTACTTCATGCAGGAGTACAGACGCCAAATCGAGAAAAATACTCTAGAGGCAAGTCGATACGACGACGGCCCGACCGGCTCACACAGCCGCAAGAGGCTAAGACACCTAGTGATAAGAACATGGACTCGTTCACAATAAGAAAGTCGATCCGGGTTATCAAACCCAGGAAACAGGCCAAAGGACGAGGCATTCCAACACTTCATCACAGTAAATAAACAGATACTGCTCATTGAAACCTACCGACTCAAGAAGCAAACAAAGAAACCGGCAGCCCATGTACTTATCAACAAATGAAAGAACATGGGATATCGTCCGACTCCGTCCCTACTACACCTAGAGTCGGCCATCATCTACCATATACAGTCGATTCTTATCGCACCAGCTCTCGCCACTCTATAAAACAGTTGACTCTCATTTACTGGCTCTCGCCACATATAAATGAACAAGTCGACCATAAAAAATCATCGTTGATTGATTATAACCTCAACGACTTTGGCATGCATTCACTTTACATGCAATTGCATCATACATATCATACCTTGCATTATTATCAGAAACTTGGGGGCTTGATCAACTCCCAAATGTTATCTGAGCACTTATGTGTTTATTTCAGGGATAGCTCTGGGGACTTGATGGTACTCATCAAACCTTCAAACTGAGAAAACCCGGCACATATGTGTAATTACATGTATATAACTTATTTCAGGGAAATCTTGGGGGCTCGATTACACTCATCGAGTCTTAACCAAGAAAACTCGGCATATACATGTGGCACTCCACGCCCTATAATTTCCTGTATGTTTGATGCTCATACGATCTAAATACGCGAAACCCGGCTAAAAAACTCTCAAGAAGAAGTTTTAAAGCAAACGGAAAAATGTTGATCAATGTGAGACAACATACAGAGGAGTTATGACTCATGGATAACCCAAAAATCTTCTCAAACAAAGAGAAGATGAGGAAAAGATGAATCCAGAGTCAACTTCTATATGAGCCTTCATATTTTCTTTTTGCATACATTAGCATCATTACATACTCTTTTCATTTTTTCCAAAATATTATATCTTGAGCATCGACCTGTGTGACTCAGTATGACATAAAAGATGTTCATACGGACTCATGGGGACTACAGCTCAAAAAATTCTCTATGACTCAGTATGATACAAAAAATGCTCATACTGACTCATGGGGACTACAATTCTTTCATTATATCTTCTGCACATATTAATTCGACTTCGGTCGCAACGGCTCTCGCCACATATAAAGTCGACCTCGGTCGCAACGGCTCTCGCCATATATAAAGCCGACCTCGGTCGCAACGGCCCTCGCCATATATTAAGTCGACTTTGGTCGTAACGGCTCTCGCCACATATAAAGTCGACCTCGGTCGCAACGGCTCTCGCCATATATAAAGCCGACCTCGGTCGCAACGGCTCTCGCCATATATAAAAGTTAACCTCGGTCGCGACGGCTCACGCCACATATAAAGTCAACCAGGAAAATTAAAAGATAAACCTATGTGACTCAGCACTTCACACAGATGCACATACCGACTCATGGGTACTACACTCCAAGGTTTCTTATCAAAGTAAAGACTCGACACTGCAGACAGATGCACACACCGACTCTTGGGGAGTAGCACTTCAAAAAAATATGTACAGGATTTTAAGTCACCAGATTGATGCGGGTAAAGATAACCCAACACTTTGAGGGCTACAGTTCGAACTTTCCTAGTGAGTCGGCACGACGCAATGATGATCATGCCGACTCACGAAGATTACACTCAGAAAGCATCATTGATTCGAGTCATGTCAGAAACAAAAACTTCTACAAACAAGTAAGAAGACAAAAGTCAGATGGCTTTATCAAGATTGGCATTCAAAGGCCGAAAAGGAAAAAAATCATAGCCATAAAAGTATCTGACCACACGCTGGTCACAAAGTCATGAGACACGTTTCCCAATATTACAAACCCGGCGCTACGGCCGCACAAATATTATAAGAGTTTTCTCCTCAACAAGAGGCTTACGATGGGACATTGGCCTAACTTTGAGACGACGACCCGGAAACATTTGCTGATGGCAAGATCTCATTGTGACTCTTCATCAAATCCACATCAGCAATGTCATCCATCATCAAATCATCCTCTTCTCCTCCTGGAAACGGCTCCACAGGGTTTGCCGGATCCAAAGCCACCTTTGCAGAAGGGAGAAGAGAAAATTCAACAGGAGTCGGCAGATTGATCCGGCGCCTCTTGTTGTTCTCATCATATCCAGCCTTTAGCCGAGTCAGCTCGATGTCATCAGCGATTTTGGTAGCAAAAGGGCGAATCTCTTTATGTAACTTGATAAAATCTTCCTTAGAAAAATTCGACCCATCTGCCTGAAGCTCCGGGAAGCCGGTAGCAAGACGATCCGGCTTGAAACCGGGATGATATGCCTTGGCAAGCTCCAAGCCACGCATCACTCCCATGCAGCATCCGACTGCTTCCCCAGCTTTACTCACTCAGGTATAACTGAGAGAGGGCCCATCATGTCAGTTATTCTCTTCATGCATGGGGGCTTGGGCTGAGTCGCATAAATTGCCTTACACGCATCCTCAAACAACTGTTTGACTAGGGCAAATATGCAAGTCAGCTTCATAGCAGGCGTCTCACCCAGAATATCATGGTCTTTGCCTATTAAAAAGACAAAAATCACAGTCAGCAAGCAAGCAAAGAAAATTGGAACACTTAGTCAAAATAAAAGCAGCTTAGCCGACTCACCAAAGATGACTGACACAAGCCGGTGAATGCTATACTTGAGTGTCTCCAGCTTCTTTTGTGCCAACTTTAATTTCCGCTCAGCTGTATCACGCTGAGCGGTTGCATCATTTATAGCTCTGGTCAGAACATTTGCAGCCTCAAACATCTCAGCTCTAACGGCTTTCAGTTCTTTGTCCCTCTTTATCAACTCTTCACGGAGCCGGCCAATTTCTTCATCAGCTCCTTTCAGCTTTGCCGACTCTGCAGCAAGTTGTTCCTCCATTTGACGTTTAGATTGCCCAGCATCCATGGCAACAGCCTACAAGTAACGAAATATTACTAAGTGTTCACTTAGGCATATTGCCTAAACAAAGTTGCTTCGGGGCTAAAGTTACAAATAAACAAACATGACCCGGTAGAAATGTAATCACATTCTGCCGGCTCATGGGGGCTACAGCTCAAAAAACTATGATGACTCGACATACCATAAAATTGGTATATCGATCCATGACGGCTACAGTTCAAGCTTACTATAACTCAGCACACTACAGAATGAGTATGCTGACTTACGGCTCATACAGCTTATTTTTTATAACCCAACATGGCAACCAATCACCAAGCCGGCTTATGGGGGCTACAGATATATAAACATTAAGGATAGTGCAGGCAAAGTACATACCTCATAACGCCCCCGAAGCTGGAGGAGTATATTATGCTATTCTGAAGAACAAGCTAGAGACCGCTTGAATAAATCTTCAAGAAATGCCTTCTCAGATACTGGCTCAGTAGGCTGACCTATCACCTGACTCTTGTCGTCCAAAACCTTCATTATGGTCGTACTAGTAGGAGGGTCACCCTTCCGAGTCCTAGTGATCAAAACTTCGTCAGCAACTGCCTTATCCTTGGAAGGAGCCGGCATAGAACTTGGTGCAACCACCACCTTTTCAGAAGAAACCGTCGGCTTATCAAGGCCGGCTTCAAGAGAATTATCCTTGTATATGTATGATGGGCTTGACTCGTCTAAGCCAGCCTTCTTCAAAGCTTCAGAAACCGGAGCCTCTGGCAATTTCTCAGATATAATAGCCGACTCCTTAGCAAAAGAAGAGACGGCCAGGTCCTTGGGGTCAATTTGAGCGCTGCTCCAAAAAAAAATAGAATGTGTTAAAAACAAAACATACATACAAAAGACAAAGGTACCATCCTAAGGAAAGAAACACTTACCCACGATTTACTGGGAAAACCGACATCTGGATAGAAGAGGCCTCAAAAGAAGGAGTATCGGTTCCAGAGTCACCACCTTGATGTTGTCCCTCAGAAATCCCTGCCGACTGACGAGAAGGAGCTACGACTAAAGTCGACTTCTGTCGGACTTTTCGAGGTTCATCGCCCAAAACCACAAGAGGGTCCACCGAGTCGGAACTATGGGTATGCCTCTTGCGACCTTGTGCCTATAAACAAAAACATAAGACACAAGCTCGTCTCAAATCATCGTAAGAAGCCGGAAAAGATATTACCGGTGGGATGGCGGTCTTGCTCTACTTACAAGAGTCGGCTCTAACTGGAAGAACTTCCTCATGTTCTTCTTCATCTTCATCATCCTCCTCCGAGTCATCCTACGGGAACCAAAGGGGTAAGAGAAAAAGACATCACAAGGGGAGCTATCAAGTGAATCTTACCGAATGACTCGGACTTTTAACATCAACTTCTTCCATAGGGAGGTCTTGCCCCACATTCCACCATGGGTCGTCTTCCTGGAAGAATAAAGTGGAAAGTCAAGATCTTTAGACTAATGTTATGATTAAGGAATAATAACAAGGAAAAACATACTGGAAGAGACGGATTGGCTTCACATAACGGGGAGAGGCCGACTTTCTTGATGTCCTCTATACGCTCATCAAGAAATTTCTTGCAAGTAGACACCAGAGCCCCTTCAAAAATCTCCTTATTTGCAAAACACATGGGGTCATCCGGTCCTGAGTACTCACACATGAGTCGGTCTCTCACGCTAAGAGGTTGGATTTGCCAACCTATCCAACATTTGATCATATTTGTTCCGGCAAGACCATGAGCTAACAAGGCCTTTATCCGAGCCATAATCGGCTCATGCTTTTTATCATGAGCATCCAAAGGAAACAAGTTCAAGCCTTCATGAAATTCAAGTCGACTCTCACGAAAGCCGGGCAGAGGATTTTCCTTCTCAGGAGTCACAACGGTGCAGTAAATGAAAGATTTTTGCCATGTTTTCACATGGGAACTCAACTTAAGTGAAGGGTAAATCGACTTGGCGCGCTTTTGAATAGTAACTCCGCCACATTCCAAAGCCGGACCTCCACTATATTCGGTTTGTCTATTGCAATAATAGAATGCGGCAAATAAGGCCAAAGTCGGCCTCATCTGCAGATAGACCTCGCAGAACACTTGGAAATGACAGATGTTGAGTATCGAATTGGCACTCATATCCTGAGGATGCAACTTGTAGCAGTGCAGCACATTCCTGAAGAACTTCGAGCCAGGAGGACGGAAACCTCTGGTGATATGATCAGCAAAAACAATGACTTCATCTCCCTGAGGCTGCGGCCAGGTCTCTTTTACAGGAGCCTGCCACTTAATTTTGGCTTGGGGAGGAAAAATCTCCTCTGTCTCCATCTCCTTCAAAAAGGCATCGGTAACCCAGCTTTTTGACCAGTTAGCTTCTAAAGTCGGCCGCGGAGCTGGAGGTTTGGACCTGCCGGCCGGCTTCTTACTTTTGTCTGCGGCGACTTTGCTTTTATCGGCAGCAATTTTCCGGCCCATGGTACGGAAGTCGGCTCTAGAAAAAGAAAAAAATTAGAGTCGGTCATAAATCGACTTACGAGGAAACTACACAAACAGTTTTCACAAAATACAGCGGGCCGATTGGATCTAACCAACCCGAGAAATAGGTGAAAAATGATGAACAGATCTACGACTTGCGGAAAACTGGGAACGGTTGCAAGATAAATGGATCTGTAAACTACGGTCGCACGACGAATTAAACGCTTCCAAAGTTATCTATTATCAATCCTATCCTATCTACCAACATGCATGGTGCGTCTCCAGTAGGACGTGTTGATCTACTAAATACAGTAGAGCTTGAAGCTCGCAACAATGGAGATAAGTAAAAGAACTGCAGCGCAATGGAGGTGATAGGAAAATTACCTCGACGATGTGCGAGAATGGCACGGTCCTAGACCGTCTCGCGCAAAACAATGAGGGAAGAACGATGCGGAACGAAGACGAAGGGAAAAGCTTCCTGTTCTCCGGTGCGCAAGGAAGAAGAAGGGAAGATGAGAATGGGGTAATGAGAATAGGTGTGGACGGGGGTGTATTTATAAAAGGACCTCTGCTCAAAATTCGAGGCGTCGCTAACCGCCAGCTAAATGGCAGGAGATCCCTCGATTTTCGCGAAAAAACTAGGCGGCATTAATTGTGCCGCCGAAATCGAGGGAAACCGTTTAAAGCCCCTTCAAGGAAACGTTTGAAGAATCAGATTCGTTATTGCCTAAAGTTGATTCTGGAAATATTGGTCGACCCAACCAGAAGAGCCGACTCCATGAAGATCAAGGAATTGAAGCAAGATTGAAGAGAGACGACCCCGACTCCCAATCAACGTCAAGCATAAAGTCGGTCCTTGATCAATGAAGAGCCGGTGGCAATAAAGAAGATAAAATAAGATTGATGTGAAGACTAAAGCATCACAACAATCCTAGGGGCTAATGTCGGGGGGATGGATCAAGCCCATAGACCCGGCATTAGAAACCTCCGGGCCGACTTATGTATGAAGTCCCATAAAGAAGACCCGACCAGGAGTCTGACGTTCCAAGCGTGAAGATTGAATCCCTAGAAGGAATTCGACTTACCTTGTATAGTACGTAGAAAGCTTGTAAAGTAGAATAGGACTCATCGTGTAGGAGTCGGACTCTAGGAATCCCGGGACCCGGCACCTTTATAAGTCGAGGACCACGGGAGCCAGAGCGAGAACTTACATCAAGCCAGGTTTAGACAACTCGCTCCAGAGCCTAGATCTCCACGAGACTAAGCCGGCGAAACATCATCACTGTAATTGATACGATCGAATCTTCCAATTGAGGAGTCGATCCCCCTATAGTCAAAAAGCAGGAGTAGGTCTTTACCGCACCGTCGGGGCCAAGCCTGGGTAACTCACCGAGTCCTGTTCCTATGTCGACTCTCTCCTCGAAATCACCTTGCAGCAAAGGTCCCACGATAAGTCCGACTCTACGGACATCTGCCGTGAATTTCCCACGACAAGTCTTGAGTGTATTGGGGTGAGGAAGCTTTGGTGGAACAGGGAAGTACAAATGGCGATTGGCTTTTGTATACTTGCCGCACATGTGCGAAGTATAAAGATATGGTGGGTGGAAGGAAAATTGCATCGTCCACTTCCAATCTGGAATGCTTTAGTACTTGTACCACCTGATGGCCCAGTACCTCCGAATCCCTTGAAGGCAAATCTTGCGCTGATCTTTATCTTCTTCAGGACGGGTGTCATACCCAAATTTCTTACGAATTGCTTTAGGAATTCCACGGGCATTATTCTTAGTCTTCGTTCGGCCTCCTTTCTTAGGCTGAACTTGTTGTTCGGCTTCGTTCAGGTGATCTAACACTGGGGACTCGTCTCTGAAGCCCAAGTCAGTAGACATCCTGTGAAATAGCAAAGGGAAAACGAGGGAAAAAGGCAAGGGTATGGATTGAGCACCAGCAGAAGTTTCGACCAAAATAAAATGATTTTGACAAGAGATTCAGATGAATATGGGTGGTGATTCCGGCCTGTTCTGAGCTAGACTGAAAATATCAATTGAGCTATCGATAAACCACAGACCCTAGCACAGAACAGAGGATATCGAAACCCTAGCTTCTAACCTGAATCGAGATGGGAAGAATTTGACTGCTAAACAAGTTTCCCAAAAGGTCAAGGATCCAACGGATCGAGAAAACCTAACAAAATCAATCGAAAAACTTCACTAAGAACTTGGATCCAATCATGAGGAGGAAGAACAGAGAGGGAGAGAGATTGGATCGGGCTCAGCGTACCCTAGCTTTGTGGCGTCGAGCAGCCAAAACGGCGAGGAGCGGAGGACATGCTCGTCGACGGCGTGAAGTCCACGGCGACGGTTGTCCGGAAGCTAAGCGGTGCAGTCGTCGTCGGGGAGGAGAAGATCGGCGGCGCGCTCGGGAGAATTAAGTTCCGGGAGAGTTTGGAGTGAACAGGTGGTTTGTTTTCGCTGGGGTGGAAGCTTTATATAGGGCTGGCCTGACAGGAGTTGTCAGATCAGATCGAACGGCTCCCAGCAACCGATTCTCCGGATTCTACGGTCGGGATATGGAAGCGAACCACGAGAGAATCTCAACGACCCGGAATAGACCAGATCACAACGACCGAAGAATAAGTCTGGGTTTTGAGTAAAAACTTCGATAAAGTTGGAAGCATATGATTTGGAACACAATGTCGTTCGAACGATAATACTTTTCGTTTCAAATGTGCTCAACCATTTTAGACAGATAGAAAAAGGGAGAAAAAAGAACAGAAGGGGTAGGGTCCGAAACTTATCACCTCGAAGAAAAAAAATAACGAAGCTAAAGGTGATAAGTATGGAGTACTAAATCCAAGCAAAATAAAAGATATAACTGGAAGCAAAAAAAAAGGTCGAAACCAAATTCGAAAACAAAGTAAATAAATATTTACATGGAGGTAAAGGTTTGGTCTTACAGTACATTTCGTGAGTCCAAAATATTGAGCTCACACCTTAACACACATAATCTTTTCTCATCCAATGGTTTCGTGAAAATATCAGCCAGTTGATCTTCAGCTCTGACATGACTAATCACAATATCTTCACGCTGAACATGATCACGAAAAAAATGATGGCGAATGTCAATGTGCTTCGTGCGAGAGTGTTGCACAGGATTGTGAGCAATTTTGATTGCACTCTCATTATCACATAGGAGAGGAATTTTCTTCACATGAATACCATAATCCTTCAGCGTCTGCTTAAGCCAAAGAATCTGAGTGCATCATGAGCCAGCAGCAATGTATTCGGCTTCAGCAGTAGATATTGATACACCGTTTTGCTTCTTGGAAGCCCAACACACAAGTGATCTTCCGAGGAAATGAAAAGTGCCTGAAGTAGATTTCCTATCAACGCGATCACCAGCCCAGTCCGAATCAGAATAACCAATAAGATCAAACTGAGCACCCTTCGGATAACACAAGCCCAAGGTAGGTGTGTGAGCAAGATATCGAAGAATTCACTTTACTGCAGTATGATGTGATTCCTTTGGAGTTGCCTGAAAGCGAGCACAAATACATACTGAAAGCATAATGTCAGGTCTAGATGCACATAACTATAAGAGAGAACCAATCATAGACCAATACTTCTTTTGATCGAAGGCTTTTCCCTTCTCATATGCATCTAGGAAGCCATTGATAGGCATTGGAGTCTTAATCGTTTTGCAATCAGTGAGTCCAAACATCTTCAGGAAATCCTTGAGATATTTTTCTTGAGAAATAAAGGTGCCATTCTTCTGTTGACGGATTTGAAGTCCAAGGAAGAACTTCAATTCACCCATCATAGACATCTCATATTTCTTTGACATCATTTTGGCAAATTCTTTGCTAATTTCAGTGTTAGTGCAGCCAAAAATAATATCATCTACATAAATTTGACATACAAACAATATCACCATTATAAGAACGAGTAAAAAGAGTTGGGTCAGTTGTACCTGGTTTGAATCATTTCTTCAAAAGGAAGTCCTTGAGGGTATCATACCAAGCACGAGGTGCTTGCTTTAACCCATAAAGAGATTTGTGCAACCTGTACACCATGTCAAGATTCTTCGAGTCTTCAAAAACTGGAGGCTGCATAACATACACTTCTTCTTCGATTTCTCCGTTAAGAAAAGCACTTTTCACATCCATTTGATAAAGCAGGATACCATTGAAGTTTTCAAAGCAAGCAGAACACGAATGGATTCGAGACGAGCAACTGGAGCATAAGTTTTGCCGAAATCGATACCTTCGATTTGGGTGTACCCTTGTGCTACCAGTCGAGCTTTGTTTCTTATCACAATACCATCTTCATCTTGCTTGTTGCGAAAAATCCACTTAGTACCAATGATGTCGTGCTTCGTGGGATCAGGTCTTTCAACTAAAGACCAGACTTTTTTGCACTCGAATTGGTTAAGTTCTTCGAGCATAGAAGTTAACCAATCTGGGTCCTTCATGGCTTCATCAAACTTTGAAGGTTCTAGCATGGAGAAAAACGAAAAGTTTCCACAGAAGTTAGCCAAACGAGTATGAGAACGAGTTGTGGGACGACCTGGTTGTTGAATTTCTTCAAGGATCGAATCAACATCAAATATTCTTCGCACTTGAGTCAGTGCATTTTCATTTGCTTGTGGCTCTGGTTCTTCTTCGGGATCAGCATTTCCTTCAGGATTGGCATTTCCTTCGGGATCATTTCCTTCAGGATCAGCATTTCCTTCGGGATCTGCATTTTCTTCGTTCACGGGTTCTTCTTCATCCTGTCCATCATTAGCTTCAGGATGTTGATCTCCAGCGCCCCCGGCTAGTTGTGGGAACATTGGATCATCATCATCTTGATTAGCTTGACGAGAATTTTCTTCGACAGGACGAATCTCTCCAATAGCCATGGACCTGATCACTTCATCAAGAGGAGGTTCATCTAGATCATGAGGCAAATTCTCCTTTTGAGAGCCATTAGTTTCATCAAACCTTACATTCACAGTTTCCATAACTTTCCCAAAGTGGGAGTTATACACTCTGTAAGTGTGAGAATTTGAGCCATAACCTAGTAGAAAACCTTCATGTGCCTTAGGGGAAAATTTGGAACTATGATTCATATCTCTAATAAAACAAGGAGCACCAAACACCCTAAGATATGAAACATTGGGCTTGTTACCAGTGATAAGCTCATGTGAAGTCTTCTTCAGAAATTTGTGAAGGTAAACCTTGTTGATGATATGACATGAAGTGTTAATTGCTTCGGCCTAGAACCTGATAGGATTCTTGTATTTAGCAAGCATGGTTCTGGCCATCTCAATAAGAGTTCTATTCTTCCTTTAAACTACATCATTTTGTTGAGGTGTATAAGCAGCAGAGAATTCATGAGTAAAGCCATGATCATCAAGAAAATCTTAAATATGAGTATTTTTGAATTCAGTTCCATTATCACTTCGGATATGCTTCAGAGATAATTTATATTCAGTCTGAGCTCTCTTAGCGAATGACTTGAAGATTTCAACAACTTTGCTCTTGTCATCCAGAAAAGAAAACCCAAGTATAGCGAGAAAAATCATCAACAATGACGAGACCATATTTGTTTCCTCCCAAACTTGCATAATTTTGAGGACCAAAAAGATCCATGTGAAGCAATTCAAGGGGTCGAGTAGTAGTCATGATAGTCTTCGCTGAGTAATATTTCTTCGTAATTTTTCCATCTTCACAAGCACTGCAGAGACAATCCTTATCGAATTTTACTTCGCTAAGGTCAATGTCATGCTTCTTCTTCACTAGAGTTTGAAGATTTCTCATCCCTGCATGACCAAGTCTTCTATGTCATAACCATATAGATGAAGCTTTTGCCATCAAGCATGTGGATACAGCAGGGCCCGAAGAAAAATCAACAATATATAGATCTCCTTTTCAGCAACCCTCGAAGACAAATGTATAGTCATCCTGTGAAAAGACAACACATCGCGAAGCAGAAAATAGAACAAGCATACCCATATCGCATAATTTTTAAATAGGCATGAGATTATAACCAAGAGATTGAACAAGCATAACTTTATCAATATGCTTATCTTTCGATATGGCAACCTTACCCAAACCTAGAACTTTACCCTTGCTATTATCACCGAAGGTAATGTACTTCTGAGAAGATTGAGATAATTTTTCTTCGGTGAATAACTCCTTGTCTCCGGTCATATGATTAGTGCAACCACTGTCCATGACCCATTCGGATCCACCGGAGACATAGGCCTGCAGAATAATTAGTTCTTCTTAACCACCCACAAACGAGCAGGTGACTGAGAAGAGGTGGAAGCACTTGTTGAAGCAATATCAAATTGAACAGGGTTATATTGCCTAGGGGGCCATCAAGTACACCATAAATCTAATTCCTCTGTGAAGGGTTAGGATATGAATGAGCATATGAAATCTTATCATTATTATCACGGTGTCGATAAGTGTAACGACCAGTGTGATAGTATTCCTTTTGAGGAACATTTGATTCGGGCACCAGTGAATCATTTCTCTCCTCGAGAGAATAGAAGTGTTTCGATGGTACCGAAGACTTTCCCTGCATAGAATGGTTAGTAGGCAATTTCTCAATGAGTGACTTGCGCACCCAATTTTTTTTATAGAAACCATTCTTTCAAGGGGCACCAATGTATTCGGCCGAAACCTTTCCTTCCTGGTTCTTGATAAGCTTATAGTCAGTATCAAGTGATTCATCAACAATAGCCTTATAAATTTTTCAGCTGTAACCTAAAAGATTAGCAATATCTATAGGCTTATCCTTCGCTAGGACCCATACAGTTTTTGGGTACTGCTCGGGTTCCCAGTAAGTGCCATCAGGGTTGAGCTTCCTTTCAAAGCCAACACTTTCGTTCCTAGGATTCCTGTGAAGGAGTGCCTTCTTCAGGATATCACGAAGGTGTTGGTGTCCCTGAACACTTTTCAGTAGTCATGTTTCAAACAAATCTTTCAACCTGAGGAGTTCCTCGGTAACAACAGAGTTTTCCTCATCAGAGGCATTAGTATCATCAATAACAATAGGTGCTTCGCCTTTAGAATTAGTTTTGCTTCGTTCCAAACAAGTTAAGCAAGGTGAATCAGAATTGTGATTTGCTTCAGAACCTTGTTGAGCCATGAGAGAGAGATTGACGTTTTCCAACTCTTCATGAGCCTCTTTTAGTTTTTCGAGAGCCATTTTCCTCCGAAGAAATTCATAGGTGAGCTCCTCATAATCAACTGAAAGAAGATCATGCCGAGAGGATAGTTCTTCAAACTTCTCCTTCAAAGAAGAATGCGCATTATTTAAAGTTTGACTTTTCTCTATCTCATCGATCAACAGGGCCTCTGATTTCTTAATAGTTTTGCTTAGCGAATCAAGTTCATCTTGTTGGATTGAAGAAATTTTAGCCAGTTTAGCATAGCTTATCCTTGAGTCAATTTCATATGAAGAGCAATCAGAAGTATCATAGGTAACTTTGGATGAAGATACCATTGCCTTGGCCATAAAACAGAATGTCGGAGTTTCATCTTCACTGTTGTTGTTGGTTAAGAAAGAGCTTGAAGCACCAGCCGAAGCAAATGCCAATCCTGCAACACCATGAAACTCGGATCCATACGCTGATCTTGAGCCTGATTCTGCTTCAGACTCAGAGACTTCTTCTTCAGAGTTCATCTCTTTACCCAGATAGGCCTTCGCACGGCGAGAATTTCTTCGCCGAGACGAGTGTGTCTTCGAAGAACTCTCACTCTTCTTGTGATCCTTCTTTTTCTTGTCATCATCAGAATCTTTCTTCTCATCTCTTCTAGAACTGGAATCATGTCTCTTGGACTCATAGCTTCTGGAGGATCTGTGAGACTTGCTTGAGGAATCTCTGAGTGAATGCTTTGATTTGTTTTCAGCTTCCCACAATGGGCAGTCAGCAATGTAATGACCTGGTTTCTTGCACTTGTAGCAGCAGTTGTCCTTCGATGGAGAACTTTATGAGGATGAACGGTGAGAAGAATTGCTTGAGTGTCTAGAAGAGACATTCTTCTTCGGTGATGAAAAACCTTTTCTTTGGAAGCGGTTGAAGCGTCTCATGATCAATTCCATATCCTTCCCAATGCTTGCAGGATCTTTAGATTCAACACCGGAAGCGGAACTAACTTCAAGTGAAGAGTGACGCAAAGCTCTTGCTTTGAGTGCATGAGATCATCTTCGAGAGCCATTTATATCACGTTTCTCATCTTCTTCCATCTCAAAGGTATTGAGTCTCTCCAGAATATCAGCATCAACAAGTTTTCTGAAGTCAGTCCTTTCCTTGATCATCAGCACAATGTGATCGAAAGAATCATCCAACGAGCGAAGCAAAGTTCTCACCACCAAGTGAGGGGTGATTCGGCATCGAGGCAAATCAGTTCATTTGAGAGAGCAGTGAGTCTGCTGTAGATGTAGTTGACTTTCTCGCCCTCATTTCTCTTGAATCGATAGAATTTGCTTCGGAGTGTGTCAATTCTGGAATTTTTCTGAGTGGAAACTCCTTCTCCAATATTTTCAAGATAGTCCCAGACACCTTTGGCAGAGGGGATATTCTTCAGTTCATGATACTTCTCTAGATTCAAATGATTTGTGATGAATACCCAGACTTCAGAATCAAGGTCCATCAGTTTTGCTTCATCAGGGGTGATGGCCTTCTCGTCCTTGATTGTGACTCCACTCTAGACAGCTCGCCAGGCAGCTGAATTCATAGCAATGATGTTTCTCTTCATCTTGTCCTTCCAGTAAAGATAATATTTACCATTGAAAACAGGAATAGGTTCGCTGGAGCGAATAACTGCGAAAGACATACTTGAAAGCACTCCAGGAGTTTAATCCAAAACACACAAAGTGTAGGAAGTGCCTAGCTCTGATACCAATTGAAAGTCCAAGTATGTGATCAGAGGGGGAGGGGTGAATGATCACTTCAAAGTTTCGAGTGAAGCTTTGAAGTAAATCATAAACTTAACAGAAAGGGATAGCAGAAATAAGTAACTGGGAAGCAAAACTAACAACGAAACTAAACAGAGCGAATCAAAACACGTTGAAGCTTAACTGGAAGCGAATGCAATGCAGAAAGTAAATGCTTATAGTAAAACGAACTTGACTCGGTGATGTTTGTTCGACTAGTTCACGCTCTGCAAAGCGCTACGTCTGGTTGGAGGGATTGGTGATTGAACACCTGGAGAAAAACTCTCTCCGTCCGTTGCTCCACTGCACCAATCTCCTTGAGCTTGGCCAGTTATGACTCGGGGTAGATTATCAAGGGAATCTCTGAAACCTTTGACAAACTTGAACTTCGAGGCGACAATTTCTCTTCGCTCTCTGAAGACGACACTCTAACCGTCTAGGAGATTTGCAGTTCTCCAAGATAAAAAGGCTAGCAAGTTTTCACCTAAGTCATAGCGAATCTACTCAGATCAATGGGACTTAGGATTCGGTGGTTGGCTTTTGGGTTTTGCTTCGGTGGCGTTCTTGGGATGTTCTCTTCAGTCTCTCTCAGGAATAATCTCAGAGCAGCCAGCCGCAAATGGAGGCGGGGGTGGCATATTTATAGTTGGTGATCCCGAGGTGCGAAATAACTGATTTGACCCGAAGCGACAGCTTGACGTGTGTCCACAACGGTCGGATTAGTCATTAATGCGCAACTTTACTTGCGGACCAAGTAAAGCTGACTCACGGACTTAGCTCTGCTTCGAAAACCAAAGAATGAAGTCTTTGTTACCTAAACTTAACTCATGCACATGAGATTTCTTCACTTTGGCTTCTCACTTGGTTTAGTTTTGATCTGAGCACTTTCACAATAACTTCGGCGTCCACAAACTAAAACCCCTCTTGATAGTACGGTTTTTCCTATGACTCAAAGAACGGAAAAAGAACTACACAAAAACATCTAAGTCTTGCGCCGTCTTCTTCATTTCCTTCAATGAGTTGGGCTTCAGGACACCTTCATTTTTGGGGGCCATCCTCCGTGATTAAGCTTCGCTCAAAGGGTAATGCTTCAATAAATTGAAAACCTTCCTTGAAGCTTTATCACCTGGCTTGTCCTTCAGGAACCTAATCAACTGTTTATACTAGAAAGCATTTGAAAGGATCAGAATGTCGACTAGAGGGGGGGTGAATAGGCGACTAACACTTTATAAACTTTTCTTAACAATTTAGGCTCAACAATGAATATAGGTTGTCCAGATATGCAACTATGTGAGCAACCTATATGCCAACAACTACGGTACAACAAGCAAGCAATAAATAAGCAAGGAAAGTAACTTGCACAAAGTAAAGGTAAAATGGAACACGGGAGACAAGGATATGTTTCCGAAGTTCCTTCTCTTTCGAGAAGTATGTCTCCGTTTGGAGAGGGTGAGGAGCACAATGCTCACACGAAGCCAACGAGGGCCACCCTATTTCTCCTCACGCTCTTACCAATGTAAGATGCCGTGATCCACTACGAGGCGGACTTGAAGGTGGCAACCAAACCATTACAAACAAGGTTGGGGCAAACTCCACAACTTAATTAGAGGCTCACAACAAAACCACGAAGCTTCACCACAATGGAATGTGGCTTCGAGGTGACCTCTTCCATCTAGGGCACCAACGCACCCAAGAGTAACAAGATCCACACGGGATTAGTGGGGGGAATCAAATATCCTTTGGTGGAAGTGTAGATCGGGGCCTCCTCTTCCAAACCCTAGAGAATCAACAAGTTTTGTTGGCTAGGGAGGGAGATAGGGCAAGAATGGAGCTTGGGCGTCAATGGCGTTGAGAGCAATAAATGACGTAAGTCACAATGCGGAAGAAGACCCCCTTTTATAGGTGGGCATAAATGCAGCCGTTGGACCTCCACCAACCACGGTACTACCGCTCTAGGAGCGGTACTACCGTGGTGCGGTACTACCGCAAGGGTGCGCGGTACTACCGCTCCCTGGTAGTACCGAGACCAGTACCGTGCCCCACTACCGCCCAATCCAGAGAGGATACGGTAGTGGGTGCGGTACTAGCCACGGTACTACCGTGGAGAGGTACTACCGCTACCCCAGCGGTACTACCGTGCCGCGGTAGTACTACGACACAGTATCGCGCCCCACTACCGCTCAATCCAGAGAAGATACGGTAGTGGGTGCGCTACTAGCCGCGGTACTACCGCACGGGGGCGCGGTACTACCGCTCCGCGGTAGTACTGAGACCAGCACCGTGCCCCACTACCGCCTATCCAGAGAGGATACGGTAGTAGGTGCGGTACTAGCCGCGGTACTACCGTGACCCCAAGCGGTACTAGCGCTTTGGCAGACCCAGAACTCCAAATCCACCATGCCCAACTCCTCCATGACGCAAAGAAAAATATGTGGGTGCACAGAGTGTGTATGTGTGATGATTCCACCCACCATTCCACAACGGATCCCCTCTTCATAGTAAGGTTTTCCTATGACTCAATCAATCAAAAAGATATCGAAAGGGAACTCCATCTTCACGCTCCAACACCAGAGGGGAACCTGACAGTCTTGTGCCATGACCACCATTAACTGAAACGCTTATTAACACACAGTCAGAACGCAAATGCATTGTCATCAATCACTAAAACCAATCAAGGGGAAACATGCCCTATCAATCTCCCCCTTTTTGGTGTATTGATGACAACACAAGATTTGCACATAAAGATTAGGGAATTTAGAAACATGCCATTTGTTTACAAAATATAGACAGGCTCCCCCTAGATGTGTGCATCATTTTAGGTATGCCTCTGGAATTCAAGACACACACATAAGGAAGACACTCCCCTATATTTTATAAACTAGGCCATACTAAGCTAGACAAAACAAATATGTGAGCATAAATATAACATGTCATGTCATAGCATAGCATCAAATAACCAGAAAATAAGAGTACGAACATAGGATAGCATATGTCTCACACCATATATCACGTAAGTCTCACAAGACGGACTAAAAACCAAAGCAAATAAACGGAGTATACAAGCGGAGCAAATGAGACAAATGAAACACGCTTGTGACTCGCCCAACCCTGAAAAGATGCAAATCGGAATCCTAAAACTCTCTCCCCCTTTGGCATCGAGACGCCAAAAAGGCAGAGAGTGACCTAACGTCCCATGGTGATGGACTACTCGTCGTCCTGGTCATAGTCCTCGTCATCGTCGGACTCCTCTGCTGCCTCTGTGTCCTCTGTAGCTGGCTGCTGAGCAGTGGACGAGGGGCCAGGAACATCATCAGAAAGGTCCCACTCACTGAACTTGGAGATCCACTTGTCCTCGGGAGTGATGCTCTTCTCGGACCCACTCTGGACAGTCATACCCTGCTGTCTGTAGAAAGCCTTCTGCAGCCGCCAGTTCTCCTTCTCCCTCCTGTGGGCCTCATACATGCGGTGCTGAATGTCAGTCTGAAGGCAAAGAGCTGCTTCACCTTCCTAGTGAGCTTGGCAGCCCATCCCTGCTGCTCAGGACCCTGGTCAGAGGATCTAGCAGAACCACCAAAGCTCGGTCCGAGCGAGTGCGGGGAACACTGTGACCATCAGCTGCAGCCTGGTCCACCTCAATCTCCTCATCGAAACCGGCAGGAGACCCCTGAACGGGACCATGTCCCCCGGCCCACTTGTCCTTGATACGCAAGTGCACAGTCTCATTCTTAGTGAGGGGACCCACTGGAAGCCTCTCATCCTCGAAACACTCAGCCAAGCTGTCTCGAAGAGCACCTGAAGATAGGGTCCATAGATAGGGACCTTCCGGTCCATCACAGCTGTGTAGAGCTCCTCCCACATGATGGAGCACACATCCAGGGTCATCGTGGTGCCCTTGTACTCCATGCAGAGCAATAACATGTTCACCAGGTAGCTGTGCACCATATCCAGGTTACCAACACGAGGAAACAGAGAGGAGCGGAAGATTCGATGCATGATATCCAAGAACGGGATAAGGACCACACGGTGCTTCTCATTGCCCTTGGCATCCGTGTATTCAATAGTGTTCTGATAAGGGGCCAACTCATTCTTGTTCCTTGCATTCGCAGACGTGTGCGGACGGAGACCAAGAGGCTCGTCCGGAGTGGACAGCGGAACCCCCAGAGCTGCCATGAAGGTCTCCCACTTACAGCTCACACGCTCTTCATGACACATCCAAGTAAGTGTCCTGTCAGAGCCAGTGGAGAAGTAGACAGTGGCAAAGAACTGAGCTAGGAGATCAGCATCAAAATCTTTGTTGAAGGAGATGATGTCGCAGATCCCAAACTGCTCACACAGTTCCAGAGCCTCGCTAAAATAGTTCGGGTGATTCCTCAAATACTGTAGCTGAACTGACTTCACATGGCGCACAAAGAGATTCTTCATGTCTTTCATAATAGTATGATAGATATCACGTTGGGTCCTGTTCCAGAACTTGGTGCCTGCAAACGCTGTGTCTTGAGGACGGGTATACGGGTTGACCTTGCGCAAATCACTGTAATCTGGCAGAGGGAGCTCAAACACAGGCTTGACGGGTTCCTTTTGCCTATGTGCAGTCTTCTTAATAGAGGAGTAGCCGGCCTTGCCGGAGGTCGTGGACTTGCGCTTGAGGTGCTTACGAGGAGGGCCATCACTTGAATACAACCCACAAAAAGACCAGACAACACAAACACATGAGATGCAAGATCCCGGACAAAGATGAACACAACAGGTCTGTAGGTGAGGGTCAGTCTCAGGAATCACGGTAGTACCGCTCATGGCACGGTAGTACCGCTGGTACCAGCGGTAGTACCGCGGCGGGACCAGCGGTAGTACCGTCCTGTTGCAGAGAGCACGGATCTGAGATCCGGTACTACCGGGGATCCAAAAACTCGACCCACTCCAACACATCTACTCCATTTCTATCTAACAATCTATCCAAGTTCTCATAGTGCCTAGGTATAGCCAAAAACCTAGTGGATCTACAAGTATTGCCCTAGCAACAAAGTTCAAAAACAAACTGAACCAAGGGAGAAAATGGGGCAATACCGGTATCCATGGCACCCGGGGAGGATGGGGAACGATCCCACCGGAGGAGAACAGGGAGAGACGGCACGGAGGCGGCACACCGGGAGGGGGCGCCGTGGGCGCCGCTGCTGCAGAGGAGAAGAAAAGAAACTGAATGGGGGTAATGGGGAGGAACTCCCCGTACCCCTTCAGTTATACGATTCCTCGGGACGGCGGTAGTACCGCGCCAGGCACGGTAGTACCGCGGGCGCGGTAGTACCGTGAATGCGGCGGTACTACCGCTGGCAGCAGAGCCGCCCACCAAGATATAAGATATATTGGGCAAGTGCATCAAAAGTCTTAGGGGGAAGGGCTTGGGATGACTCGAAAAACAGCAGCAGGATGAGAACACTCCGAGATAAAATACAACAAAGAAATGCACAATCAAACTCGGAGGGCTCTAAATGCAACCAACAACTCAAACTCTAAAGGAAACACCAAATTGAACCAACCCTCCCGAAGATAGGGGCGGTGGCCGAAGCCACCATGTTTGAGCTTGTTTGGTATGACACCACTAAGATGTATCTTGGGTTCATTGCCAATGCTCTTCTTTGAAGCACCGTGGTCACCTTGGGTGACCATGACGGCCGCCGAACTTGAACATAGTGAAATAATTTTATCTCTTTTTGCATAATAGGGGTAGTGGTTGCCTATGATTTAAGCAACACTCCCCCTATTTCCATGCCTACATCCAAGCTAGACTTCATGTTGAGATGGGGAGTGTGGGCAAGTCTTCAAACCGCATTACTTGAATCAATGATGTTTAGCTCATGCCTTAACTCTCAAAACCTTGCTTCATCCAAGGGCTTGGTGAATATATCCGCAAGTTGATCTCCGATGCCCACATATGAAAGGTCAATATCACCCCGCTTCACATGATCTCGAATAAAGTGATGACGAATCTCAATATGCTTCGTCTTGCTATGTTGAACGGGGTTGTAGGCGATCTTGATAGCACTTTCATTGTCACATAAAAGAGGCACTTTGTCACAAGTGAAACCGTAATCCTTTAAAGTTTGCCTCATCCACAATAATTGAGCACAACAACTTGCGGCGATAATGTACTCGGCTTCGGTCGTAGAGAGGGAAACACAATTTTGATTCTTGGATGACCAACACACCAAAGACCTACCAAGGAATTGGCATCCTATGGAAGTGGACTTCCTCTCCACCTTGTCTCCCACCCAATCCGAATCCGTGTACCCGACGAGATTGAAGCTTGAGCCTTTAGGATACCACAAGCCAAAGTTTGGGGTATGAACCAAATATCGAAAGATTCTTTTGACGTCCACTACGTGAATCTCTTTTGGTGCGGATTGAAATCTTGCACACATGCCCACACTCAACATGATATCCGGCCTAGATGCACAAAGATACAACAAAGAACCGATCATAGAACGATACTCTCTTTAGTCTACCTCTTTGCCGTTCGGGTCGAGGTCAAGTTGACACTTGAGTGGCATGGGGGTCTTGGCTCCTTTAAGACCATCATACTTGAACCTCTTGAGCATGTCTTGAGTATATTTGGCTTGGTTGATGAAGGTTCCTCTTGACAATTGCTTGACTTCAAAACTGAGAAAGAACTCCAACTCTCCCATCATAGACATCTCAAACTTGTCGGTCATTAGCTTAGCAAACTCCTCATTAAAAGATTTGTTAATTGAACCAAAGATAATATCCTCAACATATAGTTGGCATATGAACAATTGCCCACCAAACCTCTTGGTAAAAAGAGTGGGATCGATTTTCCCAATTTCAAACCCATAATCTACTAAGAACTCGGTAAGGTGCTCATACCAAGCCTGTGGTGCTTGCTTAAGGCCATAGAGCGCCTTGTCGAGTTTATAGACATGATTAGGGAAATTGTGGTCCTCGAACCCGGGGGGTTGTTTGACATATACCAACTCATTAATGGGACCATTAAGAAAAGCACTCTTCACATCCATTTGATATAACTTGAAGTTATGATGAGAAGCATAAGCAAGAGAAATACGAATGGACTCAAGACGAGCCACGGGGGCAAAAGTTTCACCATAGTCAATACCTTCGACTTGGGAAAAACCTTGAGCTACCAACCTTGCCTTGTTCCGGATGACAATACCAAGTGCATCTTGCTTGTTCTTGAATATCCACTTGGTCCCAATGACATTATGATCACCTTTGGGTCTCTTAACTAAAGTCCACACCTTGTTGCGCTTGAAGTTATTGAGTTTGTCATGCATGGCCTCAAGCCAATCCGGATCTTCAAGCGCCTCACCTACCTTTTGGGGTTCAACACAAGAAACAAATGCATTATGGGCCCAAAAGTTTCTTAATTGACTACGAGTTGTTACCCCCTTTTGGATGCTTCCGAGCACTTGATCCACCGAAATATCTTGTGATTTTAACCGTGTTGCAATCTTGAGTGCTCGGCGAACTCTTTCTTCTTCCAAAGTATCTTGAGAATGAGCTAGAGGACCATCTTCGGAAGGAGGAGCATCCTCAAGGACTTTCTCACCATCTTGAGCTTGCCCTTGAACGAGAACTTGATCTTGGTCATCATTTGGTGCACCACCATCTTCAATGATTGGATCTTGACCTTGATCTTGTTCGGGCGAGAGAGGGCCTTCGTCTTGTTCTTGGTTTGTTTGAGGATCTTGAGGAGGTGATGGCTCCACGTGCGTAGAGCACTGTCCTTCTCCTTCCACCACAAGGGGTTCCTCAACGGGTAGGAAATGACCCACACCCATTCTTCTTATGTCTTGAGGAGGAATTTCATCACCTACATCATTAAGATCACTTTGCCCCACTTGGGAGCAATTATGTTCATCGAAATCCACGTTGCTAGATTCTTCAACAAGTCCGGAAGACTTTTTGTAGACCCTATAGGCGTGAGAGTTTGAAGCATAACCAACAAATATGCCCTCATTTGTCTTAGACTCAAACTTAGACAAACAATCACATTTCTTAAGAATGAAACACTTACACCCGAAGACCTGAAAATACTTGATGTTGGGGTTCTTCCCGGTGATGATTTCATACGGAGTTTTGTTCAAGATCTTGCGGAGATAAAGACGGTTGATTGCATGACAAGCAATGTTGATGGCCTCTGCCCAAAAGTTGTATGGACTCTTGAACTCCTCCATCATTGTTCTTGCTGCATCAATCAAAGTGCGATTCTTCCTCTCCGCAACACCATTTTGTTGAGGGGTATAAGCAGCGGAATATTGATGTTTGATCCCCTCATCTCCAAGGAATTAATCCAAGGTGTAGTTCTTGAACTCGGTGTCGTTGTCACTTCGAATTTCCAAAATCTTTGAATTGTGTTGACGTTGAGCTTCATTGGAAAACTGGATGACGGTTTGTTGGGTCTCACTTTTCTTCTTGAAGAAATAAACCCATGTATATCTTGAGTAGTCATCAACAATAACCAAGCAATACTTCTTTCCGCCAAGACTATCATATGAGGGAGACCCAAAGAGATCCATGCGAAGGAGCTCCAAAGGCCTCTTGGTGGAGATGATATTCTTGACGGGATGTTTCTTCTCATGTAGTTTCCCTTCAATGCAAGCCCTACAAGCACGATCTTTGGCAAAGCTAACATTTGTTAGTCCAATGACATGCTCACCCTTGAGAAGTGTTTGCAAAGACCTCATATTGACATGGGCTAGTCGGCGGTGCCAAAGCCATCCCACATCAACTTTATCCATTAGACACATGGCGGTTTTGGTGGGAACTTTTGAAAAATCCACCACATACATACCGTCCTCCATGTGTCCAACAAAGGCCACTTTAAGAGTTTTGCTCCACATCAAGGTGACCATGTCTTTATCAAAGAAAGTGCAAAGGCCCATCATGGCAAGTTGACGAACGGATAGTAAATTAAAGGCACAAGTCTCAACTAGTTATACTTTCTCAATGGACGAGTCCAGAGAAATTATTACTTTGCCAAGACCTAATACCTTTGACATGTTTGCATCTCCAAATTGGACACGGGTGGTTCGAGATGGTCCAAAATCAATGTCCACCAACATGTCCTTGCTTCTGGTCATATGACTTGTAGCACTGCTATCAAGTATCCATGAACCAACACCGGAAGCCGCCACCTACATGAGATCAATGCTTGGATTTAGGTACCCATTCATGAATGGGTCCTCTCGCGTTAGTAACAAGGGTCTTAGGCACCCAAATGGACCATGCAATATACTCATCAAAAGAACCAACAAATTTGGCATAAACATGCCCATCATTAGTGCAACAAAGCACATAAGAGGGGTTAGTTGGTCCGGAAAAGTCATTGGGAATGTCACCACTCCTCTTGGTCACTCCACCCTCAATGGATTTTTCCACCTTTTCTTGAGGCTTCTCCCCTTCCTTCACAAAGGTGAATTCCTTCGAAGGAGGAGGGGCCTTGCCTTTCTTCTTTTTGTTTTTCCTCTTCTTTTTCTTCTTCTTTGATGGACTTGCACCATAACCAATGCCTTCCTTGCCAATGACCTCTTTTTGGGAAATCAAGAGATCATTAAGGTTCTTCTCTCCTTGAATGCAAGATACAAGTCCCTTCTCAAGTTGTGCCTTCAACCTAGCGTTTTCCTCAACGAGAGGAACATGCTCACAACAAGAGCTAGAGGAACTAGGTTTCTCTACCACAATAATAGGAGAAAAGGTCGTAATCTCTTTAGTGAGTTGTGTACTTGTTTCCTCATGAGCCTTCTTGAGAGCCATGAGTTCGTGCTTTAAGGACTTGTTGTCCTTCTCGACTTTCTCATGGTCCACAAGAAGTCTTCCATGAGCCTCAAAAAGTTCATCATTTTTAGTCTTGAGATTACACACAATGGCATTAGAGTGTTTAAGGTCAAGTTTTAGCTTAGAGATATCACTAGCATAGGTCTCATCAAGAGACAACTTAAGCTCACACTCTTCTTCAAGAGAATGAGATAGCTCCCCTATCTCATCCGCATAGTCGCGACTATGACCTTGCAACTCGGTGATGGTCTCATAAAGTTGCTCAATGTGAGCATGGGATTCACCTAGTTGTTCCAAGAGAGCCACAAAGTGTCCCTTGGCTACACCTTTGACTTTGGACATGAATAGCTCGAATTCATTTTCTTCTTGTGTCTTGGGCTCCTCATTTTCCTCCACACAATTCAACAATGAAGGGTTAGTGGGAGTAAACAGTTTAGAGTGAGGAGTTACCGAGGTAGTCTTGGCCATAAGGCACTTGTGGATGAGGTGAGGGTTCTCATTGAGGGAGTTGAAGAGAGACGTTGATGAGGGGGATTCAATGGCGATAGCAACAGTGGCGGTTTCCACAATCTCACCACTTTCTTCATCATTCTCATCATCGGAATAGTATTCTTCTTGAGCCACCATCACACGTTGTGGCTTCTTCTTCACAAAGGTCTTGTTCAATGGTGGCTTGTTCTTGTCCTTACGAATGAGCTTTCCACCGTGATCTTCTCTCTTCTCATATGTACAATCTGCAACAAAATGACTCACATTGCCACAATTGAAGCAAGTCCTTATTCTTTGGCCCTTTGGCTTGAAGCTACTTGTGTTGGACTTGAAATTCTTCTTGTTGCCCCAAAATTGTCTTGAGGCTAGAGCCATGTGCTCATTGTAAGCATACTTGGTGTCCTCCGGACAAACATCCTCTTCATCTTCATCTTCCTCAACTTGAACCTCCTTGTCCTTCAAGGCGAGAGATGGCATTTTGGTGCCACTTTGGCGAGCCAATTTTAGCTCAGCCGTGGAGTCCAAAATTTCCATGGAAACAAATTCATCCAAGACTTGGTTTGAACTCAACTCGCGAAAGTCGGGCCTTTGACGAATGACCTTGGTGATATGCCTCTTGTGTAGGAGCATAGCCGTGATGAACTTTATTTTTATCCATCCATCGTCAGTGTCCATGCTCCCATGGTCTGTCATGGAGTTGGCGAGAGCCACCAACCTTTGATGTACATCCTCTGAAGTCTCCCCTTCATTCCTAACAAAGTGATCGGCTTGATCTTGAATCTTGTAAAACTTCGAGCACCGTATGCTAGAGCTTCCCATGAGAGTCTTCTCAAGAAGATCCCACATCTCTTTGGCCGTTTCACACTTTAGGACAAGATTGTATTGCTCTTCCTTCAACCCATTTCCTATCACAAGCATAGCATGACTGTTGATGATGTTGTCCCGATATTCTCTTGGGGTCATGTTGTGGCGGTCACGAGGATTGAATCCCTCCTCAACGATGTGCCACAGTTCCACCGAGGACCCCTTCAAATGCCTCTTCGTGCGATGAGCCCAAACCGGATACGCATCTTTGTTACGGATGGGAATAGTGCCTGCATGTGCAAAATGAGGCTTGGGAAGAGGTAGTGAGTTATAGGTAACAGGAGGAGCCACCGAGCGGGTGAATACCCGATCCATTCCCTGAACGAGGAATGGATCGGCTATCATTCCTACCATCATCACTAGGTTGGGAGATGACATCTCCTCCACCCAACGTTAGAATGTTGGGGATGATGGTGGGGTTGCTCTCCGAGGGCATCCTCGACATGAGACTACCAAGCATGTCGGTAACTTTATTCATGTGCGCCTTAATGTCGGACATGCCTTCATTGTACTCATGTCGAGAGATAGATGACGAGTCATCCTTCGCGAACGTATTCGTGAAGCCCTCGGTACTTGGAACCCTTTCCAAGAGGGGAGGGTTCGAAGTGGCTCCTGGAACCTCATCCTCTTTCGGTTTATCCTCTTGCGACATCCTCTTAAGGCGGTAAAGCCCTTAATAAGAGACGAGGCTCTAATACCAAATGAAAGGATCGGTATGTCGACTAGAGGGGGGGTGAATAGGCGACTAGCACTTTTTAAACTTTTCTTATCAATTTAGGCTCAACAATGAATATAGGTTGTCTAGATATGCAACTATGTGAGCAACCTATATGCCAACAACTACGATACAATAATCAAGCAATAAATAAGCAAGGAAAGTAACTTGCACAAAGTAAAGGTTAAAGGGAACACGGAAGACAAGGATATGTTTCCGAAGTTCCTTCTCTTTCGAGAAGTACGTCTCCATTTGGAGAGGGTGAGGAGCACAATGCTCACACGAAGCCAACGAGGGCCACCCTATTTCTCCTCACACTCTTACCAATGTAAGATGCCGTGATCCACTACGAGGCGGCCTTGAAGGTGGCAACCAAACCTTTACAAACAAGGTTGGGGCAAACTCCACAACTTAAATGGAGGCTCCCAACAAAACCACGAAGCTTCACCACAATGGAATGTGGCTTCGAGGTGCCCTCTTCCATCTAGGGCACCAACGCACCCAAGAGTAACAAGATCCACACGGGATTAGTGGGGGGAATCAAATATCCTTTGGTGGAAGTGTAGATCGGGGCCTCCTCTTCCAAACCCTAGAGAATCAACAAGTTTTGATGGCTAGGGAGGGAGATCGGGCAAGAATGGAGCTTGGGCGTCAATGGAGGTGAGAGCAATAAATGAGGTAAGTCACAATGGGGAAGAAGACCCCCTTTTATAGGTGGGCATAAATGCATCCGTTGGACCTCCACCAACCACGGTACTACCGCTCTAGGAGCCGTACTACCGTGGTGCGGTACTTCCGCAAGGGTGTGCGGTACTACCGCTCCCTGGTAGTACCGAGGCCAGTACCGTGCCCCACTACCACCCAATCTAGAGAGGATACGGTAGTGGGTGCGGTACTAGCCACGGTACTACCGTGGAGCGGTACTACCGCTACCCCAGCGGTACTACCGTGCCGCGGTAGTACTACGACATAGTACCGCGCCCCACTACCGCTCAATCCAGAGAAGATACGGTAGTGGGTGCGGTACTAGCCGCGGTACTACCGTGGAGCGGTACTACCGCACGGGGGCGCGGTACTACCGCTCCGCGGTAGTACTGAGACCAGCACTATGCCCCACTACCGCCTATCCAGAGAGGATACGGTAGTAGGTGCGGTACTAGCCGCGGTACTACCATGGAGCGGTACTACCGTGACCCCAAGCGGTACTACCGCTTTGGCAGACCCAGAACTCCAATGCCACCATGCCCAACTCCTCCATGACGCAAAGAAAAATATGTGGGTGCAGAGAGTGTGTATGTGTGATGATTCCACCCACCATTCCACAACGGATCCCCTCTTCATAGTACGGTTTTCCTACGACTCAATCAATCAAAAAGATATCGAAAGGGAACTCCGTCTTCATGCTCCAACACCAGAGGAGAACCTGACCGTCTTGTGCCATGACCACCATTAATTGAAACGCGTATTAACACACGGTTAGAATGCAAATGCATTGCCATCAATCAATAAAACCAATCAAGGGGAAACATGCCCTATCAACATTGTTAGTTCCTCTACTGTCTTGTCCAACAATATCCAAAACACATGGGGGAAAAACTTTGCTCTTACACATTGTATCTAAGCATGCAGTAGAAGTAGATTCTTCTAAAATTGAAGCAATTCAAAATTGGCCTACTCCCATGAATGTTAGTCAAGTACGAAGTTTTCACAGTATTGCTTGTTTTTATAGACGTTTTGTTAAAGACTTTAGTACTATTGCTGCACCATTGAATGAATTGACTAAGAAAGGAGTGCCTTTTGTTTAGGGTGCTACCCAAGATCTTGCTTTCGATGAGTTAAAACGTTTGCTTAATTCTGCACCATTGCTTACACTACCATATTTTGGTAAACAATTTGATATTGATTGTGATGCTAGTGGCATAGGAATTGGTGGTGTGTTGATGCAGGAAGGTAGCCCTATTGCTTATTTTAGTAAAAAACTTTCTGGTGCTAGATTGAATTATCCTGTTTATGATAAAGAATTGTATGCACTTGTTAGAGTTCTTAAGGTTTGGCAACATTATTTGTGGCCAAAATAATTTATCATACATTCTGATCATGGAGCTTTAAAATATCTGAAAGCTCAATCTAATTTGCATAGACGCCTAGCTAAGTGGGTTGAGTTCATTGAGTCTTTTCCCTACATCATAAAATATAAGAAAGGGAAAGATAATGTAGTTGTTGATGCTCTATCTAGGAAGAACATGTTATTGACACATCTTGATGTTAAAATTCCTGGATTAGAGAGTTTATGTGATTTATATGCAACTGATCATGATTTTGCTGAACCATATCGTTTTTGTTTGCTTCGAAATGCATGGGACAAGTTCCACATACATGATAGATTTTTGTTTTGAGCTAACGAACTTTGTGTTCCAGAATCGTCTGTGCGTTTGCTATTGTTGCAGGAATCAAATGCGGGAGGATCGATGGGTCACTTTGGGCGTGAGAAGACACTACTCATGCTTGCTGATAATTTTTATTGGCCTAGGATGAGGCGTGATGTGGACAGGTTTGTTCGGCGTTGCATTGTATGAAACACATCCAAGTCCAAGCTAAAGCCTCACGGTTTGTATACTCCACTATCGGCTCCTACCACACCTTGGGAAGATATTAGTATGGATTTTGTGTTAGGATTGCCACACACTATACATGGTCATGATAGCATATTTTTGGTAGTGGATCGATTTTCTAAGATGGCACATTTTATTGCATGCCACAAGAGCGACGATGCATCGCATGTTGCTAATCTATTTTTCAGGGAGATTGTACGCTTGCGTGGAGTGCCCAAGACAATTTTTTCTGACAGGGATGTGAAGTTTGTGAGCTACTTATGGAAGACACTTTGTGTCGGGACCCGAGGTTAGCGTATGTAATTCCAGTCACGATGCAATCACATGGAGAGCCGAGAACCGTACCCACTTGTCTAAGCACACAAGGCCAAGCACAGAACGTTCTCGGTAAGCATCGAACGTGAGGGGCATCCCATTCAGGCCGGATGATCAACTGAGATGGGTCCTCATCGTCCGCTCACAAGTCTAAATGCTTATGGGTGGTGAATCCCATACTCATAGACAAGTCACCTCAACCATGTTGTCCATTGGATCCTAACTCTTACATAGACTTACTCCAGCCCGATCACTTAGTCGGGGTCTAGGGCGGGCTCGATCATACAACAAAGTGTGCACGTGACAGAGTCACGAGCAATCGCATCGCGATGCCCCAAGCTGCGCACATCTAAGGGCCACTTGGTGTATAAAAGACCGCCAGCCAGATCACAACTAAGGTCTCGAAAACCCATACTAAGACATGCATGTTATAAACATACATGCAACACACATGCCTAGTATGAACAGCAAGTATCATCACATAACTCTACAAAGTACTCTTTATTGATATACACATAGATCATACAAAGATCACATGTATGTGATCACATTACATCATACAACGGAAGAAAATTAGGTCTGAGTACAGACAAGTTTAACAAATGGCTTAGAGAAGCCTTGTAAACATACATGCCCTTCCACGAGGGACCAGACAGCTGTCTGGGACTATACTACCAAGGTCAACGTCAAGCTTCACGAAGGTGACTCCATCGGGGTCCGGGTTCTTATCTAAAACATAGAATAAGCAAACGTGAGTACAAAGTCGTACTCGGCAAGACTTACATCAGATCTACACTACTCATGCTCAAGTATCAAGGTAAAGGGAGGTGGGGTTTCATCATGCAGAAGTGCCAGCTTTGACTTGGCGAGTCCTGTGCTACGATTACTAGACTTGAGGTAAGAAGCGTACACGAGTCCACTACATCTCCAACCAATACACCACTATGGTTACTTCATCGACTTCCCCACGAGAAGCACACCATAGCACTCACGCTTATCTTGCGAGTTTTAGAAGTATACATTCAAGTTGTCTAATAATCAGGTACAGGTTCCAAGTAGTCCATAACCGCGGACGCGGCTATTCGAATAGTTTCGTTAACCTTGCAAGGGTGTAAGCTACACACACATGACCATCGGTTACCGCCAGGTCTCGCCACCGTTCAAGAGGTGACAGCGAGGATGTTCACCACGACACTTCGCTCACAACCGGTCTATTCCAGGAGTCGACTATCTGAGTTTGCCTCCGCTTGAGAGCCCGGCCGGATCAACGAAATGGACTCAAACAATGCAAGTGACCGAGACGCCACCTCTGGAAGATGGTTTTCCTGCCTCACAGGTGCACCCACATATCTATATGATGCAACCATTCCTTCATTCTTTTTCTATGCACATGTCAAATGGAAATCCCGAACTAATGTGACTCCTGGACGTCGACACGGATCAAGGTACTAGGCCGAGAGGGGTCAGTGAGCCCAATGTGTGGTTGTACTCTTTGTCTTGGATTACCATACAAGAACTCGGTGCTTAAGGCGGTGTTCAACGAGACAACCCACTGTGTACTCGTACACAACCTCTCATCGTTCACCTTGTATTAGGGTGGATTCACCGACACGGTTTCACTTTCATCAACACCATGTTCACTATCATCCCGACTCACATCAAAAGCAACCTCATTGTACCACTAAGCATGCAATAAGCATTAATAGTTGCGGTCGCCACATGATATCAATCAACTCCTATGTCAGCTAGGATTGTGGTTTGCTTACTACTGTGACAAGATGATAGGTCATGCAAAGGATATGGGTTCAACTACGCGGTAGAATCGATACAAAGTGATCTCCTAAACATGCATAAGCGAGACTGAGAGGGAATTGGGATTTTATAGATATGAACAATGGGGTTTGCTTGCCTTGCTGACGATACACGGGTCTTAACGGTGGTCTTCTTCTTCGGGGGTGATCACCGTCTCGGCAAAGCTGTTACCGGCACAATCATCAAAAAAGGGGGACACAAATAAAGTACAATGCTCAAGCACATGTTAAGTTGTGACATGATGTAAAGGGTACTGATTTGTGGCAAATTCAATTTAATTGAAGTATATTGCATTTGGAATGCAAATTCAAACTTCAAATTTGAATTCAAATTAAGCCATATGCACATTTGCTACTGTTGCCCCATTTTAAAATGGTCAAACATAAAAACAAATTGCATATTCTTAATCCTTGCATTTTTCTGATAATTTTTCATATATTATTTATTAAATTTGGAGTTAATATGAGTTTTCTATGATTTTTCAAAGATTAATTGATTTTCTGTCTTTTCTGTAATTTCTTTAATCTTTTCTAATTATTGCGTCATCGTGACGCAGGGGTGACGTCACAGGGGCTCTGGCCAGTGGGCCAGCCCTGTCAGTGGGAGAGGGGCTTAACCCCTCTCTGTTTAGTTAAGTTAGGGGTTAGAGGTGGCCTAGGGCCCACCTGTCTATCACTCGGGGGGGGGTTAAGAGTTGATTAGGCGCTAATTAAACTGGGCCCGCCGGCGGTTAGCCGCCGGTGACCAAACCGCATGGCGGCGCACACGGGTTTCGGCGTCTCCAGCCATGTGAGAGCACGGGGAGACCACCAGCACGCTCCTCGTGCTCGTCCTCATCTGCTGCTGCCCACGGGGAGGCAAGGGGGTGGCCGGAGCCTCGTCGGCGTCGAGATGGCGCGGCGGCCGGAGTACTGCATAGGCGGGCTCGGCGATTCCGACCACGGGGAGATGCACGGAAGGGGGCAAAACCATCGGGGCCTCACCGTGGAGACGAAGGCGTTGAAGTCCGAGGCGGGGAGGCACCGTGGACGACGAATTCCGGCGAGAAGCTCCACGGCAGCCGGAGCAGAACGGAGACGACGACGTCGCTTGCAGGGCACCCGGGTTCGATTGGGCGTGCAGGATGAAGAAGATGGCAATGCTGGGGCTTCTGGACAAGTCGGGGCGGCTCCTCGTCGCCGTCGGCCACGGGCACGCAGCGGCGGCGCTCCGGCGTGGCTTCGGGGTTCGCGGGATTTGGCGAGGAAGAAGGAACGGGCGACCACGGGGAGAGGGGGAATGGAGAGAGGTTTCCAGAGGGGGCTTCCAGGCGGCCAGGTGACGCCGAGTCCAAGCTGCTGCGTGGCCGGCGACGAGCGCATGCTCGCCACGCAGTGGCGTGCTCGGCTGGCCTGGAGGAAGACGACCCTGCCCCTGGTGGGCTGGGCCGGATTCTGGCCAGGCTGGGCCAGGTAAGTGGGTGGGGTGGGCTCTCTTTCCTTTTCCTATTTTATTTCTTTTCTGTTTGTTTTTCTTTTTCTTTCATTTGTTTGCTCTGATAAATAAATACCAAAGTAATTTTATAAATCCTCAAAACATTTATGTGGCCTCATGTAACATATACCTAGCCACTCACAAGTTTTGGAGGTTTTTGAAATTCATATAGTTTGAATTTCAAATCAAATAGGGATTTATTTAATTTTCCAAGGCATTGTTTGAAAATTAGAAAATTCCATGAGCATGGGATTGAACCCAAACCACTTTTAAAATGATCAGCATCATTTATTGGAATTTTCCAAATGTTCAAATGATTTTTGGAAAAAGATTTTTATCTGGCCATTTATTTAAATTCTCAGGGCTTTTCTTTTCCCCATTTTTGAATTTCATTTGAATTTTTGCATGATGCAAAGGGATCAAACAAACCCTAGCACTTACCCTAGTTGGGTTTCTGACACTTTGGGGAAAGTTGGGGACAAAGTTGATGTTCAACACTACATGCCATCCCCAAACTAATGGTCAAACGGAGGTGGTCAATAGAACATTTTCACAATTGTTGCGAGCTATGATCAAGAAAAATCTGCACGAATGGGAGGAGTGTTTGCCACATGTCGAATTTTCTTATAACAGGGCAGTACACACTACTACTCACCTTTGTTCTTTTGAGGTAGTGTATGGTTTCAAGCCTATTACACCTCTTGATTTGCTGCCTCTTCCATTGCAGGAACGAGTTCATATGGAGGCATCCAAATGAGCAGATTATGTGAAGCGGATTCATGAGAAGACACGAGAGGCTATTGAGAAGCAAAGCAAGAATGTTGTTGCTGCTGCAAGGAACCAGTCACGGAAGCAAGTTCTATTTCAGCCTGGAGATATGGTTTGGGTGCATTTGCGCAAGGATAGATTTCCAGGGTTCTGGGATTCCAAGTTGAATCCGCGTGGTTGTGACGCCCCCAAAATCAGACCGTGTACAGTAATCATACACGCAAGGTACACGATCAAGATCAGGGACTCACGGTAAGATATCACAACACAACTCTACAAATAAAATAATACAAGCTGTTTAATACAAGCCAGGCGGCCACGAGGGCTCGAATACAACAGCTCGAGAGCACAAAGTAAGCGGAAGCAATAGTATCTGACTACAGACACAAGAATACAAGGTTGCCTTAAGAAGGCTAGCACAAATCACAACAGATCGAAAAGGCGAGGCCTCCTGCCTGGGAACCCCCAAACTACTCCTGGTCAACGGGGAACTCGACGTCGTAGAAGGCATCGGGGATCTTCATGTTGCGGTGGTCGGCATCGGGGATCTCCTGCTCCTGGACTTCAAGGCTCCAACGTCAACTGCAACGGCCGATCAGGCAAAACAAAAAGGGGGAAATAAAGCAAAGGTGAGTATCTAGCATACCCGCGAGTCTTACGTCCGCTACTAAGCATTTATGCATTTCTATCAAATGGAAAGGGGAGGTTGTATATAGTGGACTGCAAGATAGAAATCAGAATAAGGGTAAGAATCTAGGCCTATCGAATACTAACATCTTCTGACGTGTCTTGCAGCATGAGAAGAGAAATAGCCAACAGTTCATATAAAGCATAAAGTAACAACGAAGCATAAGTTGCTGCAACATTGTATAATATAAGTTGTAATGATTAATAATAATAATGCCTCCGAGTTCCCTTCCTCGACTCCCTGCGAGGAAGAAGATCCGGAACCATACAGTTTAATAGTAGTAGTTCGTAGTGGTAAGATCCAGCTTCAGCATAAAGCGTCCTGTTACCGTGGACACGGCTATTCGAATAGATCAATCTTCCCTGCAGGGGTGCACTGGCGTGACTCTACAACGCTCGGATCTCCAGGGTGGCGTACACCTTGTTAGGGAACACCCCACCGAAGCTATCCGACACAAAGTAGCCCATCCTTCGGCAATCAACAGAGAGGTCATCCGCCGGACTATATCCTAGGTACGCCGGGCTTTGGACCCTAACCCGATCGTACTCCTGCACGGTGTGTGACTGGCCGGTGAATCAAAATCAAAGCAAATACAAATACACCGCTCGAGCAAGAGAAGACAACACCAATTCTGGCAATCAGCCTGCGATACAGCTAACGTCTGAAGACCCTCGAACGAGACTACGATGCAGGGGAGCCCACACTCCTTATCCCACGTGTAGGTAGTGCGTACAAGCCAAAAAGGCTACTCAAGACATCCACCGAACCATTTAGCATTTTAATTAACCTGCGTGACAACCATTATCGTTGTCTCGACTTAACTGACCCGCGGACAACGACAACAGTCAGGACCACCAGTACATCGGTGCCTGCCCTGTCGTCCCACCAAGTCTCTGCGGTTACCAACAAGGTGAACCGTCCCCTTACCTTGTCTCGCGTGTGCTCTTGGTAGAGCTCGACTTTCGTGGTTTGGTAACTCTCGCGAGATACGAGCAGGGGCCAAGCACACCAGTAACGTCGGTCGTACCCTCCCTGTCGTTCCCGACGCAATACCGCTCGCGGGCACCGCTGGGTTGCCCGACTTCTTACCTTAAGGACAACCGGGGCTCAGGACCCTAAGACGGCTATACAGAGTCAGCAACGAGTGGAGTACGCGGATTACTCCTCGATAGCTCCACTTGATGTGGCTCGGCACAGCCGAGCTAGGAAACCTCAGGCGGTGTCTGCATTGTACCGTACCTGTTACAGTTAATATATCGTATCCGTGTTCACTCCCAGAGTGGTCACGGCCCGCTATCTAATCCTAGTAGACTAACAAAGCGCAGGGCTCACTACTGAATATATGCATAATAATAATAATAGGCAGCATAGGATAAAGGAGGTACATCAAGGGGCGACAAAAACAGGCTATGCAATTGAATAGGATTGTAATCGTAGAAGCAGCAGTAAACATGCCTAGTGCAAGAAATGTACGGAAAAGATAGGATATATATGGGGAAGAGAATGGCTCTGCTTGCCTGGTAGCTCGCGGGTAGGGGTACGGTCGTCGACGAAGTAGTCGTACCCGGCAGCAGTGTAGTCGACGGTAGCAGCGGGGTCTACCGAAGAACAAAGGGGGGAGAAATAGTAAATATAAAGCAATCATAGCAAACAGACGAATAGCATGACGTATGCGATGTTAACGGTGTTCTAACGCAGTGCAATGCATGTTGCACGGAACGGGAATCCATCCGGGGATGAACTACCAGCTCCGGGTGATTACCGGACAGGGTGTCCGGAGGGGAAGGGATCATGCCGGAGGTGTCGTGGACATCCGACAAACATATGGAGGGTGTATCCGTGTTAGTTGAGCTATTCTGAACAACTTTCGTGTTCAGAATAAATTCATCCGGATACTCTAACGATACCGGACAAATCATCGGACAGACGGTCCGGAGGGGGAAGATTCGATGTTCGGTGCATTAGAGGGGTGTGGTTGGTATACGGATAGCGTATCCGTATTCATTATATTTTTCTGATCAATTTTCATGTATAAAGTTTTTGAATCTGACTTACAGTTTAAAAGATATTCAAATTCAAAGTTTAAATCATTTTAAATCAATTTCTGGATTTTCTTTATTAATAAAATGCAACATTATCCACAGAGGGTTGACTGGTCAAACCTGACCAGTGGGTCCCACTGGTCAGCCTCACATTGCTAATAAAACAATTTATTAAATTTAATTAACAGTGGGGTCCCACATGTCAGTGGGTTATTTAGTTTATTTAATTAAACTAATCTCTTACAGGTGGGCCATAGATGTCATAGACACATTTTAAATAACTGTTTAATTATCTAAAAATCATTTAAAAGGGCAGGGCCCACATGTAAGTGCCTAAGAGGTTATTTGTTAGTGGGTTAATTAGCAGGGGATTAGTCTTAACTTAACAGGGGCGGGGCCACATGTCAGTGAGAGGAGGGGTTGCCCACGACCGAGCCGGCTTTGCACGCCGCCGACGAGGGCTACGGCGGCGCGGTCATTCCGGCCAGCCCCGGCGGGGCGGGGGAAACCAGCAGTAGGTGTGGGGGCAGGGGTGTGGACACCGCGGAGGCGGCGGCGTGCAGCGGCCCGCCGGAATTGGGCGGAGGCGGCCTCGACCGAAAGTGGCCTGCCGCACACGGGGGCGAACACGGGGCGCATGCGGGTTATGGCCGTGTGTGGCCAAGGTTGCCAGTGGTGAACCCGAGCGCGGCCAGGGCCAGAAGAGCGCGCGCCAGAGGAGCTCGGGGCACGGCCGGTGATATGGGGTGGCCCGATCTTCTCAGTAAGCGAACGGTGAATATGAGGTCGATGATAGATAACTTGTATGTAGCCGATGAACTCTCCTCGCTAGATCCCTGTTGCCAATGCGACAGCTCTCTACCCTTTGGATATTCACAACTTCACACACTTGCGCAACGTAGCCATCGACCACGAGACGGTAATTTGCAATCTACTAATTCCCAATGGAACAACAGATCACACAAAACTTGCAGTAGCAACACTTCAGATCGATACGAATTGAAGTATATGATTCAATATGAAAGCTTGGAGCTATTCTCAAGAACTAGGGTTTATCTAAATGTGGTCTGACCTAAAATCACGTAGGGGTCCTATATTTATAGGCTAGGGTGACCAAACGGGGATACATGGGCCACAGCCCTTAATTCTGCTCGCAGGCATCGGGCAGGTCGGACGGTCCGACCTGTAGCTCGGACGGTCCGGCATCAGGACGGACGGTCCGGCCTGTAACTCGGACGGTCCGACCTAAGCCGTAAATGCTACTGATGTTTGGCGTCATAAGTCGGACGGTGCGGCTTGGTACTCGGACGGTCCGGGCCGAGGTCGGACGGTCCGACTTGCAATCCGGTCGTCCGACGTCTTCAGCACTTCCTCCTTTTGCTTCATCTTCTCGCGACTCTCTCCTCGTGCAACTTTCCCTTGTTCCTTCTCTTCCTCTTGTATAAATCCTTGGTACCTGATAACACATATATACGAGGACTTAGGCAGTATAAAATCCTCACGAAGTAAAACATCAGATTCTATGAGGAATAAGTTCACCTGTTGTTCTAGTAGCTTTGCACGAGCTCTTGTAATAGGTCCAATTCTGATTTCATTGGACTTACTCATCATTGGTTCTTCATTAGGTGTTGGAGGTGCAAGGGTAGTAGGGATGTCCTCATCATCTCCCCCCCCCCTTCAAAAGGCGTCGACCTCAACGCTCCAAGTTCATCTCCATCGTAGGGTGACAAATCAACAACGTTGAAACTGTTGCTAGCACCTCCAAACTCAGCAATGGGAATATCAATCGAGTAGGCATTGTCATTGATCTTGGCTAACACTTTGTAAGGACCAGCACCACGTGGCTTCAACTTGGAATTCCGCATCGCTGGAAACCTGTCCTTGCGCAAATGCACCCAAACCTTATCTCCAGGCTGAAAAAGAACTTCCTTCCGTGACTGGTTCCGTGCAGCAGCAACGTTCTTGCCTTGCTTCTCAATAGCCTCTCGAGTTTTCTCATGAATCTGCTTCACATAATCTTCTCTTTTGGATGCCTCCATATTAATACTTTCCTGCAATGGAAGAGGCAACAAATCAAATGGCGTAATAGGCTTAAAACCATACACCACCTCAAAAAGACAAAGCTGAGTAGTAGTGTGTACTGCCCTGTTATAAGCAAACTCAACATGTGGCAAACAGTCCTCCCATTCACGCAGATTTTTCTTGATCATAGTGCGCAACAATTGTGACAATGTTCTATTCACCACCTCCGTTTGACCATCAGTTTGAGGATGACATGTAGTGCTGAACATCAACTTTGTTCCTAGCTTTCCCCAAAGTGTCTTCCAGAAGTAGCTCACAAATTTCACATCCCTGTCAGAAACAATTGTCTTGGGCACTCCATGCTAGCGTACAATCTCCCTGAAAAACAGATTAGCAACATGCGACGCATCGTCGCTCTTGTGGCAAGCAATAAAGTGTGCCATCTTAGAAAATCTATCCACTACCACAAATATACTATCATGACCATGTTTAGTACGTGGCAATCCTAACACAAAATCCATACTAATATCTTACCAAGGTGTGGTAGGAGCCGATAGTGGAGTATACAAACCATGAGGCTTCAACTTGGACTTTGATGTGTTGCATACAATGCAACGAAGAACAAACCTGTCCACATCACGCCTCATCCTGGGCCAATAAAAATGATCAGCAAGCATGAGTAGCGTCTTCTCACGCCCAAAGTGACCCATCAAGCCTCCAGCATGTGATTCCTGCAACAAAAGCAAACGTACAGACGATTCTGGAACACAAAGTTTGTTAGCACGAAACAGAAATCTATCATGTATGTGGAACTTGTCCCATGCGTTTCGAAGCACACACAAACGATATGGTTCAGCAAAATCAGGATCAGTTGCATATAAATCACACAAGCTCTCTAAACCAGGAATTTTAACATCAAGATGTATCAATAACATGTTCTTCCTAGATAGAGCATCAGCAACAACATTATCTTTCCCTTTCTTATGTTTAATGATGTAGGGAAAAGACTCAATGAACTCAACCCATTTAGCTAAGCGCCTATGCAAGTTAGATTGCGCCTTCAAGTATTTCAAAGCTTCATGATCAGAATGTATGATAAATTCTTTTGTCCACAAATGTTGCCAAACCTCAAGAACTCGAACAAGTGCATACAATTCTTTTTCATAAACAGGGTAGTTCAATCTAGCACCAGAAAGTTTCTCAGTGAAATAAGCAATAGGTCTACCTTCTTGCATCAACACACCACCAATGCCTATACCACTAGCATCACATTCAACTTCAAATTGCTTAGCAAAATCAGGTAATGCAAGTAATGGTGCAAAAGTAAGTAAACGTTTCAGCTCATCAAATGCAAGGTCTTGGGCAACACCCCAAACAAAAGGTACACCTTTCTTAGTAAATTCATTCAAAGGTGCAGCAATAGTACTAAAGTCTTTCACAAAACGTCTATAAAAACCAGCAAGACCGTGAAAACTTCGTACTTGGCTAACATTCATGGGAGTAGGCCAATTTTGAATTGCCTCAATTTTAGAAGAATCTACTTCTACCCCATGCTTAGAGACAACATATCCCAGAAATATGACCTTATCTTTTGCAAACGTGCACTTCTCAAGATTAGCATATAATTTAGCATCACGCAACACTTGCAAAACTTGTCTAATATGATCAGCATGCTCAAATTCAGTGCGGCTGTAAATAAGTATATCATCAAAATACACAACCACAAAACAACCAATAAACTCTCTCAAAACATGGTTCATTAATCTCATGAAAGTACTAGGAGCATTAGTAAGGCCAAAAGGCATCACTAACCACTCATATAAACCAAACTTAGTTTTGAAAGCAGTTTTCCATTCATCCCCTTCTTTCATCCTAATTTGATGGTATCCACTACACAAATCAATTTTAGAGAAAATAGCAGCACCACTCAATTCATCAAGCATATCCTCTAAACGTGGAATAGGATGGCGATATCGAATAGTGATATTATTTATAGCTCTACAATCTACGCACATACGCCATGTACCATCTTTCTTAGGAACCAAAATAACAGGCACAGCCCAAGGGCTAAGACTGACACGAATATACCCTTTATCCAGAAGTGCTTGTACTTGTTGTTGAATCTCCTTCGTCTCTTGGGGATTGGTCCTGTATGGTGCCCGGTTGGGAAGTGTAGCACCCGGTATAAGATCAATTTGGTGCTCAATACCACGTAATGGTGGCAATCCCGCTGGTAACTCCGCCGGAAACACATCATCAAATTCCTGCAAAACATTAGACACACCAGGAGAAAGAGGATGATTATCGTTAGAAAGCAAGACCTCGCCTTTGTACATAAGCACAAGTGCCATGGCTGTAGGATCCTCACTAAATTTTCTCATGTCTTCTTTGCTGGCTAATATAAGCAAACTAGACTCTCTCGCAATTTTTGTTATAGAATCACGCACAGCTATTACATTGGTCTCTCGTGTGGGTCCTAAATTAACCTCAACTTTCTGACGAGACTCATTCACAATTTGCTGTGGAGACATAGGATGGAGAGTAACTTTCTTGCCCTTGAACTCTAAGTGATATGTATTGGCTCGGCCATTGTGTTGCACATGGCGATCGTATAACCATGGCCGACCCAATAGAAGATGGCAAACTGTCATAGGCACCACATCAAAATCAATGGAATCCTGGTATGGGCCTATCTCAAAATTCACGCGCACCATATGATTCACCTTCATCTCACCACTGTCACTCAACCATTGGACATAATATGGATTTGGGTGAGGTAAGTATTTCAGATTCAGCTTGGCACATAACTCCTTGCTTGCGAGGTTGCGGCAGCTACCTCCATCGATTATCACCTTGCAAGCTTTGTTGGGACCAACTAATGCCTTGGTCTAAAACATATTACAACGCTGAGAATCAGCATGTGGCTGCACAGTGAGAGCACGTTGTGACACAACAATAGTAGGAGCAGGAGACAGAAAAGCATCCATGCCTTCTTCACTGTTGTATCCTTCGTCATCAAACGCAGCTGGGTCTTCATCATCACCGGTTTCATACTCGCCGGTTTCTTCATTAATGAACATGACTTTTCGGTTCGGGCAATCTCTCTTGAAGTGGCCCGGATTACCGCAAGAATGACAAGTCATCTCGCGATTGCGAGCTGTAGACATGTTGGAGCCTGCACTAGCGGCAGGAGCAGCTGGCTTCTTGGCCATAGAACCATTGGAGGCTGGCTTGGAAAGTGAAGAAGAAGCCCGAGTATTGGCACCATAGTTCTCCATAGGCGCGGCAGACTGTGTCCTTGGAGAAAATCTGTTAGATGATGTGTATTTGGCCTTCAGTTGTGCCTCTTCTGCAAGCTGTGATTCAGCCTCCCTTGCAAGATGCAATAGATCATTCATATTATAGTATTGGTGATGCCGCACAATACTCTTGATGTTAAATTTCAGCCCATGGAGAAAACGTTGCATAGTCATCTCAACCTCTTCGCGAACTCGTGCACGTTGCAGCAACATCTCCATCTCCATATAGTATGCATCAACGGACATAGTACATTGCTTCAATTGTTGCAATTTATCAAAAACTGTTCGTAAGTAATTAGTGGGAACAAACCGAGCTTTCATGGTCGCCTTCATGTCACGCCATGTACGAATAGGCTGCCCATCAGTTTCTTGTATTCGGTCAACACACTCTCCCACCAACGCAAGGCATAACCGTCAAACTCGGAAGAAGCAATCTTGATCTTCTTGTCCTCCGAATAATCATGCAAACGCCATAATTTTTCCATCTTAAGCTCCCATGTGAGGTACTCTTCCACATCCGTGGAACCTTCAAATTTGGGGATGTTAAACTTGGGTTTTCTCAAGACATCTTCTTCCTGAATGGGTAGACGGCGCGCACCAAAACCAAGCGGAGGTTGGCGAACCGGCCCTTGAGCACGCCCACGGCCTTGATTGCCCCTCAAATCAGCATTGTCTCCATGGACACTACCATCATCTTCCTGAACGTCAGGTTGGTGTTGTACAATAGCTGCTTGTATGCCCGTGACAGATGTTGTCATTTGTTGGAGGCTCTGCTATATAGCAGCAAGTTGTTGTTGCATAGTGGTGACTGCAGCTTCAGTCGCGTCCACTTTTAGTTGGACCGCTTGAGCATTTGAATCAATCGCATCAGCGGATTTAGTCAACAGCCCAATCAAGTGATCACGGAGACCTTCATCTGCCTCCCATGTAACTGGCGCATCCTTGTCCTGTTTCTGCATCACATCAAAACCACTTTAAGACATGATTAGGAGGTTAGTGCACTAAATCAAAATCCTTTGGTGGACACTCACAACTCACTCAAAACTGACAAGAAAAGGTGAATCTTACCGTTCCAAAGTGAATAGTAATGCGTACCCGTTCGGATGGAGGACTAGTGCACGGATGTGATGAAGTGAATACCCGAGTAAAAGAGTGAACACACGACAAAGCAGGATATATGTGGTGGAGCTATAGGTATGGTACCCTAACTACACCAATTCACAAATCCTAGTGCTGATCGTATGCCAAGAAGTTCTACGGGAACACACGCGGTGGAGAACAACTGAGCAAAAGCAACTATGAAATTGAACTCACAAAGTGTGGCGGAGTAATGCTCGTGTTGCGATTGCACAAGAGAGAAAAACTAGCAAAGCTCAAAGTGTACGGGCACAAGATTGCTCAATCTACTAGTGCTATGAACGTGGTAGAGAAAGGAAACCGAGGCGTCACAAAATATGTAATCCACTTTGCCTTTTCTGTCTCTTTTTGCTAAGCTTTTTGCTCAACTCTTTTGTTTTTTTATGCTTTTTCTCTTTTCTCGTTCTCTTTTTTTTTGAATTTTCTGACTCAACGTGAAGTAAACAGCAACCCAACTCAACTTTGCACAAACCACTTGATGCACTTCAAAACCTATAAGAGCAGCCCGAAGAGCAAAGATATGCTAGTCTCAATAGGAAGGTGCTACACAAAAGAAAGGCTAACTATGGCTATCAAACGGAGACACAATCTGAGGGATAAAAGACAACGAAACAAACTGACTCGACACAAACCAATCTAACACGACAAAGACACTCCGACTTGTGAGACACAAATATAGGAAAAACTAAGACTCGATCAAAAACAAGTTACGCAAACTGGACGACGATCAGCAACTAAAACTTAGAAAAGATGCACTCTAGGTTATGGCAAAACACTAAAACCTAATATTTTTGTATGGATTTTTCTGGATAGGATGAAACAAAACGATCTACGGGGGATTTGGTGGATGCTTACCGAGGGAACACTGGAAATCTGATACCAAGATGATATGGGGTGGCCCGATCTCTCAGTAAGCGAACGGTGAATATGAGGTCGATGATAGATAACTTGTATGTAGCCGATGAACTCTCCTCGCTAGATCCCTGTTGCCAATGCGACAACTCTCTACCCTTTGGATATTCACAACTTCACACACTTGCGCAACGTAGCCGTCGACCACGAGACGGTAATTTGCAATCTACTAATTCCCAGTGGAACAACAGATCACACAAAACTTGCAGTAGCAACACTTCAGATCGATACGAATTGAAGTATATGATTCAAGATGAAAGCTTGGAGCTATTCTCAAGAACTAGGGTTTATCTAAACGTGGTCTGACCTAAAATCACGTAGGGGGTCCTATATTTATAGGCTAGGGTGTCCAAACGGGGATACATGGGCCGCAGCCCTTAATTCTGCGCGCAGGCATCGGGCAGGTCGGACGGTCCGACCTGTAGCTCGGACGGTCCGACCTCAGGACGGACGGTCCGGCCTGTAACTCGGACGGTCCGGCCTAAGCCGTAAATGCTACTGATGTTTGGCGTCATAAGTCGGACGGTCCGGCTTGGTACTCGGACGGTCCGGGCCGAGGTCGGACAGTCCGACTTGCCATCCGGTCGTCTGACGTCTTCAGAACTTCCTCCTTTTGCTTCATCTTCTTGCGACTCTCTCCTCGTGCAACTTGCCCTTGTTCCTTCTCTTCCTCTTGTATAACTCCTTGGTACCTGATAACACATATATACGAGGACTTAGGAAGTATAAAATCCTCACGAAGTAAAACATCAGATTCTATGAGGAATAAGTTAACCTGTTGTTCTAGTAGCTTTGCACGAGCTCCTATAATAGGTTCAATTCTGATTTCATTGGACTTACTCATCATTGGTTCTTCATTAGGTGTTGTAGGTGCAAGGGTAGTAGGGATGTCCTCATCAGCCGGACCGTCCGCAACAGCGACGGTCGACGACGGCGGGGGCACAGGTGTGGCCGAGATGGCAAACGGAGGTCCTACAACGAGAAAATTGAAGGGGGAGGGGAGCTACGAGAGGGGGAGCTCACAGTGAGCTCGACGGGGGGGTTGCGAGGGCGAGGGGAGCTCCACCGGCGATGAATTTAGCCGGAGGAGTGCGGCGCCCATGGCGGGGAAGGAGCTGCGATTCGCAATGTACACGGCACCCCGGCGACGGTGGTCTACTTGGGGAGACGAAGGCGATGGAGGGGAGGCTCCCGGACAAGGTGGCGCTGTCCAAGATGTCCGGTGGACACGCTGTAAGGCCCGATATGCGGTACTGTTCCAGATCTAGATTTTTCCATCCAGATCCGGGGACAAAGCACATATCGGTCCCACCGCGACATATGACATAGCCATATGCCCCGGTTTTCCAACATGATATCACAACATTACAGATACAAGGATACAACATCTCATACAATCGGCATACAACTGCCTTAATACATTACATCAGCGCAAGATACATGTCTGGGTACAGACTACAATCAAATGCCTAGTGGCAAAGAGAAAAACATCGATCCCCATAACCACACGGGTCCAGGCCCTCCGCCGGGATCCTCCTAACTAGTCGTCGTCGAGTCTCCACGTGAAACATCGGTCACCATACCTGTCGTCGATCAAGAACCCTGAAAAGAGTTTGGGGGTAGTATCATGAGTACAGAAGTACTCAACATCCAACTGTAGTGGTCATCTGACCCAGCAAGGACTTCATCACTCGTCATTCTAGCACAACTAGTAGTTTACGGTAAGGATGGGGAAAGTGGTGTGGTTCCTCCCGCACTAGCATTTATGAGGTGGCTAACGATCTAGAGAGTAAGATAAGAAGCCAAGCATTCGATGAGGAATCGCCTCCAATAAGTCTTGCTATCAACTACTTACGCAAGCATAACACCTATCCTATCCTTGTCCTCCTCTTCGCATCCCGACAAAGAAGAAGCTGTCAAGGCACACACACGTTGATCAAGTTATATTAAGATTATATCAGTTGTTGTTGTCTATGAACAAGGAGTAGGTCTCAAGTCATCCATAACCGTGGACATGGCTTCTCAAAAAGATTTAACCCTGCAGGGGTGTACCAACTGCCCATTACAAGGCTCCGCACGCACGCCCATCTCTCTCAGTTTCTACCCATGATAGGAAACCATTTTATGATTTAATCCCAAGAGATCCGGAACGACAGGTCCCTCTAACTAACAACGCACAAATCCGGGTGGCCCCCGGTGAGTCGACATCCAACTCAAAAGCCGGCCACGCTCTCGAATCGGCCTCTACCGTCTGGACGAGGTCGGGTTAGTTACCCAAACTATGTGGGCAACCCCCGAGCTTCCAGGTTTGGACCAACGGAAAAACTATGTCTCCGCTGGCCCGAGTTGTTTCGAAAACATCTGGGGCGCCAACCAACACACACACGTTGCAAAAGTAAAACCAGCTTGGGCCACCACTAGAATTGTACGAAGCTAGGTAGGTAAGAAAAGGGGACCCCATAAAATCCCACACGCGGTTAGGCACGCTCAGTCTTAAAACCAATACCCGGAACTCGGATCCTAGGTGACTCGAATGGAACAAAGCGCCGGGGCGGGATAGCCTAGACCTTCCATCCTTCGTCGAATATAGTCAACATTTATAATAATCATATCATCAACAACAATATAACAATGTGATATCCCAAACCAAGGAGTAACAGGAGGTAACATCGTAGCATCCTAAGCATGCATACTAAGCAGGGGCTGAGCAACGAGCAATAGTAACATAGCAGTACATGGTTTGCTGGGAAGGGACATGGTTGTATTGGTTTGAAAAAGGCTGTAAACATGTGGTAGGATCAAACATCGCACCTAACCTATACTAGCATGCAAACCGCTGGTTGAAATAGAATGGATCATAAGTAATGTATAGTCCTTTCCTGTTGATAAGTCGGGTTCTGAAGGTGTAGTTGATCGCAAGCTCGCATCGTCTCTGAAGGTACCCGCGGAAGCACACAAGACAGGAAACACTAGAAAGCAATCAACGAGCAAGCATCTATTACTACGAAGCAAACACGAGCAAGCATCAACAAGAAGGCAACACGAGACATCGCACCTACCGTCGAGAGCGGTTACTAACAGGTTAAGTGGAGTACTTGCCACACACGGCGATACCGCACGTTTAGAAAGGTTCAAGTTGTTTAGCTACAGGTTATCAACAAAGGTTTTTAACATGGCAACTCAAGCAAGCATGGCATAGCACAGAAACATTCAAGAGGTGAAGGATAAATAAACTATCTAATCTAGTCACTTTAAGTGGGGGGTAAAACCTATACATGGCAACTATTACGGACCCTACGTTATTTATTGCATTTGGTACTGTTCTACCCTAAACATAATTTTATTATTTTTATTAGCACGCAAGAGCAGCATAAACACAATCTACACAAAATTCTAGTCAACTTACATGTAAGAAACATTTTAATCGGAGCAACGGTTAAAAAGTTATTAAGGAAACAATTTACGGTGGCAAGCAGTGTAATTAGCAGGTAAACAACATGTAAACAAAGTCAAACATGGCAAACAAGCACATTTTATTAATCTACACAAAAAACTAAGCAAGTTTCATGTTAAAGGCGTTGCGATCAGAGCTACGGTTGAAAAGATACAGGCAATGCAAAATTAATACAATCTGCCAAATTAAATAAACTAGAAAAGGAAAAAACCAGCTAACGGGCCGAATCTGCTCCTACTAGGCCTAGACAGGGGGTGCGCAAGATAGTAAAACACGCCCACGGACGAGAGATAACTAACGGGCCAGCCCAACAGCAGCAGCAGCAAATAAAAATAAAAAGGAAAAAAGGGGCTCACCACTATGGGCTTCGGCCCAAGGCGGCAGAGGAGGCAGAGGCTGGGGCGGCTGGGCCGCGGTTGCTGGGCCGGCCCACACGGGCGCTGGGGAGGCCAGCCGGTCGGGATCGGGTCGATCCCCCGCTGGATCGAGCAGGGGCGGCGGCTGCCTGATCCGGCGCGGCGGCGCGGCTACTCCGGCAGGGAAAGGGCGAGCACGGCTGGGTGGCGCGGTCTCGTTCGCGTGGAGGAGGCCGGGCGGTGCGAGGACCTCCACCCCAGCGTCCATGGCGGCCCGATCAAGGTCCGGCTCGACCTTGCCATGGTGCGGCAGCCGCCGGAGTTCCTTTAACAGAGGAGAGAAGGGTGAGGAGGAGAGCGCGAGGAGAGGAGAGGGAAATAGGAGAGGGGAAGGGAAGTGGACGGCGGCTTGGCTGGCTGCCGGCGTCGAGCCGGAGGGAGGCGGCGGCGGCCTCGGGTCCGCGGGCGGCTCGGAGGAGAGAGAAAGTGAGGGAGAGAGAAGGTGGAGGGACTGGCTCGATCTGGGCCGTCGGATCGCGAGATCTGACGGTCCAGATTTGAGAGGGATAGGGTTTGCTAATTTGAGGGGGAATAGCTGTGAAAATTGGGGGAAAATGGTGCTAAATCAGATCTGGGGGCTGCCTAGGGGCTTAGAGGAAACCCTAAGTGGTGGGGTGGTCTATTTATAGCCCAGGTGGCTGGCAGTTTGCAAAAACATCCCCGGTTTTTCTCTCGCGCGCGCGGTGTTTACGTTTCTGACCGCCGGGTGACCGCAGGACCTCCGATTCGGGTAAAACTTCGAACTGCGCGATCAGCACGTCGAGCCGGAGGCGTTCACCTAGCGCTGGAACCGTTCCGAGAACACTTTCCGGCACGCTATAAAAAAATATCACGTTTACTTATTAAACGGGGTTTTTCGTTCCGTTGGCTGCGGCCGGTCCCGTGCGGTTTTCGCGACAGTGATCGGGTGAAACCCGGTATCGCAAAGGTCGAGTGTCAGGGTGTAAAGGGTCGGTCTCCATCCGGTACGATATAAGAGAGGGAAAATAATCGCCGATCGATAAATCGGGGATGCAAACACCGCAAACAAATCAGACAACAAACAATTCACACCGAAAACAATTTTTTTTTATGAAAACTGGGTTGTTACACACGCCGGCGACGTCGCCATGTCCGCAGCTGCGCCCGACATCCAGAGCTTGCGCGAGAGAGAGAGCAAGAGGGGGAAAACTACGGGGGGCTCGATCTAGGGTTCCAAGACCCTGCTCTTATCCACCCAGCGGCGTACTGTAGCGACACGGGGGTGGCGGCCTGGTCCGACGGCGACGGCACTGGCGCCATGGCCTCGGTCGGCTCCTACTGTAGCGAGAGGTGGGAGATGGCCAGGTGGGCCTGGCTGGGTGGCTAGGTGGGCAGGGGGGAGGGGGTTGCCCCAGGCGTAGGATAGTATTTCTTTTTTTGTCTTTTATTTCTTTTTCTGTTCTATTTCATTTAGCCACCAGATGGTTTTTGTATATTATGAAACTTGCTCTAATATTAGTGTCACATAGAATAACAATGCCACAAAAAGTTTTGTGCCCAAATAAAATCAATTGTACTTTTGCTATATTTAAAATGATTAAATATAGTTATTTTGCTACTGTTAAGATTTGTGTGCAATTTTTAAATATTCAAATAAATATCCAATGTTGGTTGAACATGGTCTACTGATTTTTAGGGATTTTCCAAAATTGGTTTCATGAATTTTGGGAAAAGTTTTATTTTGCACTTTGTTTTTATAATCAATTCAAAGGGATTTTGAAATTTGATTTGATTCATGATGATCAAGGGATGCTTGAGCACAGTAATTGTCATTAGCAAAATGATTACTGTAACATGACACCCGGGGTGTTACAGTGGTGCTGGTCCCTATAAGGTGTTAGCCAAGATCAATGACAATGCCTACTCGATTGATATTCCCATTGCTGAGTTTGGTGGCGCTAGCAACAGTTTCAACGTTGTTGATTTATCACCATACATGGGAGATGACCCTGGAGCGTCGAGGTCGACGCCTTTTGAAGGAGAGGGGAGATGATGAGGACATCCCTACTGACAAGACATCCCCAACTCTTCATGAAGAACAAGCTAATGAAATCAGAATTGGACCTATTACAAGGGCCCGTGCAAAGCTAATAGAACAACAGGTGAACTTGCTCTTAATAGAATATGATGTTGTGCTTAATGAGAATTATATACTGCCTAAGTCCTTGTATGTATGCATGATCAGATACCATGGACAAGACGAGGAGCGGGAAGGAGAAGAAGCCATGGAACAAGGGAAAGCCACACCGGAAGAGGAGCTGCGAGAAGACGATGCAAAGAAGTTTCAGGCTACAGGGAGCAGTACTACCACCCTAGACAACGGTACTACGGCCCGGCGGTACTACCGCCCGTACTACCGCTCGTAGTACCGTCGGTTACAGAAGGTTTACGGTAGTCAGTACGATAGTAGGTACGGTACTACCGCGCCAGCGGTACTACCGCTCTCACTACGGTACTACCACCCTGCCTGCGCGCAAAAACAGGGCTGCGGCCCTTGTATCCCCGTTTATACCCCCTAGCTTATAAATACAGAACCCCCTATGAGTTTTAGGTTTAGACCACGTTTTAGATAAACCCTAGTTCAGAGATTTGCTTCCAAGCATTCATCTTGAATCATCAACTTCAATTCGTATCGATCTGAAGTTTGGCTACTGCAAGTTCTGTGTGATCTGTTGTTCCACTGGGAATTAGTAAATTGCAAATTACCGTCCCGTGGTCGACGGCTACGTTGCGCAAGTGTGTGAAGTTGTGAATATCCAAAGGGTAGAGAGTTATCGCATTGGCAACATGAATCTAGCGAGGAGAATTCATTGTCTACATACAAGTTATCTAGCATCGCCCTTATATTCACCGTACGCTTACTGATAAGATCGGGTCACCCCATATCAGCACGAGCATGTTTACTAATAACATGTAATGAAAATAAAAAATCTTTGAGACTACAAACTACTAGTTTAACGCCCCTATGTTGCCACAGAAAAGGGAAGCAGTGACTACTGAAGCACGAAATTTTTTCTCTCCCTTCGTCCGCGTCGTATGCACATGGTTGATCCATGGCTACCTTGTTGCATCACCTAGTTCCGTTCGCATTGAAGGTCATGCAATTGTGATCAAGCACCAAAAAATTTCCTCTCCCTTCGCCCTCTTCGTATGCACATGGCTGATTCATGGCTACCTTGTTGCATCACCTAGTTGCGGTCGCATTGAAGGTCATGCAATTGTGATTGAGTTACAAACATTTTCAGTTGAACGTCTAGTTGTAGACATGCAATTGATCAACACCCGCACAGATCTCTCATAAAATCAACGACATAGTACTTAGATGTGCCAGATGTGCTTTAACAAAACCATAGTTCTTGCCCATCTAAGTGACTTAATCAAACCAAAAAAAGAAAAATTAAAGGAAAAACCTTCACAAATCTCTGTGTAAAATAAGTGATATAGAACTTAGATGTGCAATACTTAGGGCACATCTAGATGTGCTTTAGCAAAATTGTAAAAGAAACGACGATAAGAGCAACTCTACCAGATACGCTATATCCCTCTGACCCGTCAAATATATGTCGATATATAGCACCGAAGCGAAATAACGACCCAAATAGATAACGCATATCGCTCCGGCCCGCAATTTTTTACGGGAGTGCTAAAAATCGCCCTGCCGAAGGCAAATCTCCCCTCCCCCTCCGTGCGCCCCTGTTTTCCGCTCCCCGTATCCCACCCGAGAGTTAGTGGGAGGGAACTGTTAGCTACAATACCTCCCTTCCTTACTATCGGCGCCGCCGCCGAAGATCGGTTTCGGTCGTCCCCGCCGCCTACGCTGTCTGAAGAGGGTTAGCGTGGGCCGGAGCACCGACGTAAGGGCCGGCGGCAGCCACGAGCGCGGATCCCACCTCAGCTAGAGAGGGTCGGCGGTGGCGGTGCAGACCCCAGCCCAGCTACGGGCACAGCCAGCGTGCGCGGGAGAGCATAACCAGTGCTCCAGCGTGCACCTGTGACTGTCCTGGTGAGCCCCTTCTCGCTCTGTTTCATATCTATCATTTGGCCGTACACTGATCTAATTATAATCTATGTTTTACTTGTAGGTTTTTTATGCTATTTTACAGTATGGGTTTACAGTACCGCGAGGGGTTTGATGCGAAACAGATATTGCATCTTGTATAAAAAAATTGTAATATGAGATGCAATATATGTTTCACTAAAATCCTTCCACTACTAAAAGTAAATAAATATTGTGGGTCGCGAAAATGACGTATCTGCTAATGCTGGCCGAATAAAAGACTAGGAAGAAATCGACTAACCGTGAAAAAAAAAGGTTGAGTCAAAAAAATATAATGTAGCCCAAAACCACTTTGCACCTTGAACAAAAAGAAAAAGCAGCACGAATGGCGAAGCAAAATCGAACGGGCAGAAAATCGACCAACCAAGAATGAATTCAGGGGACATGGGCACGGCCATGGAAAATCTAGAGAAGCCATGGCTCCATGAAACGATGAGGTGAGACTTGGTCCAGATGGGTTCCCTCCTTCCTCCACGGCCGCTGCCTTCCACCATTCGTCCTCCTCTCTCGGCCACTCGTCTCCTCCACCTCCCGGAGCACCACCACGCGCGACTCGCCGTCCCGTCGTCCTCGTTTCATCAGGTCCGCCTCCTCACTCCCTCTTCTTCGCGCAGTGAGCTCCGTCTCTTCTTGAAACTGACACCAGCCGCCTTTCTTCTGGACGAACGCAGACGCCGGCGTCGAGGCTCTCCGTGCCCCGTCCAAGGACCGCTCCGCCAGATGCCAACATCGCTGCGGCCCTCATGGTCGCGCACGCGGAGGCCGGCGACTTCGCGCAGGCTCAGTCCATCTGGGCGCAGCTCCTGCTCAGCTCCGCCGCGCCGTGCCTGGCCGCCGCGGCGCCCCGCCTCCTCCCGGCCTACGCGCGCATCGGCCGCTACGACGAGGTCCTCCTCGCCGTGCGGGAGCTCTCCTCCCGAGACCCTGCCGCGGGGCGGTACCTCTACCCGCTCGCCGTCTCCTGCCTCGGCGCGGCCGGCGAGCTCGCGCTCATGGAGGACGCCGTCCAGGAGATGGCCCGCGCCGGATTCCGCGTCGACTCCGCCACCGGCAACGCCTTCGTCCGGCACTACGCGGCCGCCGGCACCGTCCCGGAGATGGAGGCGGCGGTCGGCCGGCTCAAGAAGTCCGGCCTCCTCATCTCCGTCGACGCCATCCGCGACGTCGCTTCAGCGTACATCGCCAACCGGAAATACTACAAGCTCGGCGAGTTCGTCAGAGGCGTCGGCCTCGGACGCCAGAACGCCGGCAACTTGCTCTGGAACCTCTACCTCCTCTCCTTCGCGGCCAACTTCAAGATGAAGTCGCTGCAGCGCGCCTTCCTGGAGATGACCGCCGCCGGATACCCGCCGGACCTCACGACCTTCAACATCCGCGCTGCCGCCTTCTCCAAGATGTGCATGTTCTGGGACCTCCACCTCACCGCCGAGCACATGCGCCGCGACGGCGTCGCGCCGGACCTCGTCACACACGGCTGCTTCGTGGACGCCTACATGGAGCGCCGGCTCGCGCGCAACATCTCCTTCGCGTTCCGCCGGCTGGACGGCGCCGGCGAGCCCATCGTGGCCACCGACGGCATCGTGTTCGAGGCGTTCGGGAAAGGGGGCTTCCACGCCACCTCCGAGGCGCTGCTAGAGGCGGCCGGCGGGAAGCGGCGATGGACATACTACAACTTGCTCGACGTCTACCTGAGGAAGCAGTACAGGAAAAACCAAATCTTTTGGAACTACTGATCTTCATCAGTGCAACAAGGTAGAATTGGATGCTAGTACAATGTAGAGTGGTGATGTTATGCTTGGAAACAAAATCATAGATGTAATGGATCTATGGAAGAGTCTTGGTAAGTAGATTGTGCCAAAATTGATTTATAATCTCCCTAAAAAGTTGCAGTATTGGCATCAGTTGTTCTGATATGTGAGCTGCTACAAATCTACAACCTCACAATTCCAAAGAGAACCTAAAATAACACTATTACATGTAACCCCTAATTCTGAGTTTCAGAATATGCCACTCCATGTGCCACACCCTGAAGTCATAGACAGAAAATTTCATTCAAACAAAGATAAAACATTACACAAGGTAGGAAGACATTATATTCCAGCTAATTTTCATGTGTGCCGGCATTGGCGCGATGAACCTTAGGAGATTGGGCTTCTCTTTGGACCATGGGGTGCCATTATCGTGCCACTCTCCGTTGTTACTAAGGAACTTTGCGATGTTAGGGACCACCATCTCCCGGCAATGCAGGTGCAGCAAAGGGACTTTAGATAGAACACTTCCCTTCTGAACCTCCAAGCCTTCAGGCCGCCTCAACTTGTATTGTTCGCCGGTGAACGGCTCAAAGTCCGGTTGGGGATTCTGCTTCCACCTTTGGTGCACAAACCACCCATATTTGTAATCTCCAACGATGGGAGTGCCCAAGGCTTCCGCACAGTGCACTCGAAGCTGCAGCAGGGTCAGTATAGTTTAGATTGGGGATTTCAGTTGAAAATTTTCAATTATATATGTAAAGATATGTGAATACATTCACCATATTACAAACAAACTCATTCACTGAAGGGCAAAGCGAAAGATGATGCAACAGATGTACGATGAATCCATAATAACATGTTAACATCCTCATATTTTACAGAAATGTGTTCACCAGTAGGAGTTAATTAGGTACTGTGAGAATACCTGATGCTTCCGGCCTGTCAATGGGCGTAACTCAATCCAGGAGCAGCCATTGATGGTTGGTCCCATCACCCGATACTCGGTTACAGCCTCTTGTGCACCATCTATGCCAGAGGGATGTGCCAGAATGACCCTCTCAGCTTTTCCATCATCAAGAAGTACCTAGTTCAGTGAGAGAGAAACTAGGACCTGTGAAAAATCTCACCATGAACCAAATGGACCGTTACTAAATATGAGTATGACCTTATCTATGAATCATCTTGGTCCAATCTGAGGCAAGGAGCCAACGGTGCACCAAGCCACCAACTGTGATGGTTGAAGATGACTACAATTTCTAGGCTGCATTTGGCATTGCAGTGGATTATCATCCTGTTTGCCCAACCCATTTTTGCCTACTTTACTGTTCGTTTCTCCCGCTTTTCTCTACTTTTGTGGGGGGAAGTACCCAAGTAAACCCGAGCTCATATGAGCTCGGTATGAACAGTAAAATCGGAAAAAAATTCAAAAAAATCTGAAATATTTTTGTGGCTATTTTTTAACAGCAGATTATAAAATAAGCACAGCGCATGACAGCTCAGCAACCACAAACTGAGCCCTAGACGATGCAATGATTTAACGTAGCAAAATTTTCTAATAACCAGATGTTCCCTTAGTAATATATATGATAAAATACCTTTGTGAGAGGAGCAGATATAACTCCTTCACTCTTTTCAGGGGTCCCAATGACCAACGCCCAGTACCTCTGCAAGTATGATTCACAGGCAGTATTCCATGTCTACAAGATCCATCAATAATATAAGACATCAGCAGGCTATTATCACAAAAAGGCGTGTTAATAGAAATCATTTAGGTGGAAGCCCAATTGCCAAAAACAACAACAAAGCCTGTTGGTCCCAAACAAGTTGGGGTAGGCTAGAGTTGAAACCAAAAGATATCGAAACCAAGTCATGGCTCTGGCACGTGGATATAGCTAACTTCCACGCAGCCCTATCCAGAGCTAAATCTTTGTTGATAACCCAGTCCTTCAGATCTCTATTCACGGACTCCTCCCACATCATGTTTGGTCTCCCCCGACCTCTCTTGACATTATCAGTACGCCTTAACCGTCCGCTATGCACTAGCGCTTCAGGAGGCCTGCGTTGAATATTCCCAAATCATCCCAGACGATGTTGGACAAGCTTCTCTTTAATTGGTGCCACCCTAACTCTCTCACGTATATATTCATTTCGGACCCGATCCTTCCTTGCGTGGCCACATGTCCATCTCAACACGCGCATCTCTGCCACACCTAGTTGTTGGACATATCGCCTTTAAGTTGGCCAACATTCAGTGCCATACAACATCGTCGATCGAATCGCCATTCTATAGTACTCGCCTTTTAGCTTTTGTGGCACTCTCTGATCACAAAATTGATCCCAAATATAGAAATGTGTCCTTCTGAGGTACCACCTTCCCATCAAAGCTAACTTCCTCCTCTTCCTCATGCCTAGTAGTACTGAAATCACACCTCATGTTCTCAGTTTTAGTTCTACTAAGACTAAAACATTTCGATTCCAAAGTCTATCTCCACGGCTCTAACTTTCTATGAAATGCGCCTATGTTGTCTAGATGTAGCCGGTCCCAATCCCGGGTGAAGGAGGAGGGTTGTGATAGGCTTGGCGAGCCAACGTCAAAACTCATCCACTCTTATGGAGATAAACCCAGAAGAACATCGTTTGGCGTAACCCTCTTAGGAAGCGCCATATTGAAACCCGGGTGTGGTGTTAGATGAGCAAGGGCCAGGTCGTCACCCCCTTGGTGGCGCGCCGTATCTTGATCTGGATACGGTGACAAGTGAGCAATGATCAAATCGCCACATACTTAGTGATACGCTACATCGCTGCCCGGGTGTAGTGTAAAATGAGCAAGGGTCTTTGCATTTGAATCGACGAGTGCGAAGGGTAAGGAAGCTAGCCGAGCCTAGGAGGATCCGCATAGGTAGCTGGAACATAGGGTCCCTCACAGGTAAGTTACAGGGTTAGTGGATGCAACAGTGAGGAGAGGTGTTGATATCGTATGCATCCAAAAAACCAAATGGAAGGGAGAAAAGGAGAAGGAGCTAGAAGATGCCGGTTTAAAGTTGTGGTACGCGCAGACAACTACGAAACAAAAATGGAGTAGGCATCTTGATCCACAAGAGCCTCAAGTATGGAGTGGTAGACATCAAGAGGCAAGGTGACCGGATTATCCTAGTCAAGCTGGTCGTTGGGGACTTAGTTCTCAATGTTATCAGCGCCTATGCCCCACAAGTAGGCCACAATGAGAGCACCAAGTAGACAAAGTCGCAAAAAATCATGAATTTATGTTAACCTGTGAGGCTGTTCTTGCTAATCTGACACTAGTGAAGAGCCAGTGCAACCGGGTAAAGCTTTCTTTTGTCCTCCCCAACAACATCAAACCACTAGTATCTCTGTCCAGTCGATGGACCTGCACTCACAAACAATAGGAAGAAAATCATCAGAGAGATCTTAAGATTACACATGGCATCCCAAAATAAAGAGAAATAGTCTTACCAATTTCGGACACTCTTCATTACCATATGACAGTGCTGCTGCTGCAAGCACATCCATACTGTTATGTACTGGAAAATTCCCCTTCATGGGCACTTTTGGGGGCTTGTTAAGCACAAGTATGGCCGAGTCCTATAATTTAGAAACTTCAGCATGCTATGATGTATCTGAATAAGTAAAATTAAATAACCAAACTCTAGATGAAACAATGACATGATGCGTATGTGACACCTTTGACAAGATCAGCAAGTAACTTGTGAATGGCATTTTTTATGGTATTTTGGAAGGAATATAATATGCATATCAACACTTGATTAGTACATATCATAATCCTGTTTACACAAGTTAGTTTACTGCACTATGGACAGTACAGAGGGTCTCAGAGCCTTGCACAAGTGCCCACAAAAAAGTTTTTGTTACGGCAGTAATTACGCAAGCAACTAATCAGAATACATCATACAATTATGGATTACCTTATAGATGACAAGCCTTTTCAGGTACTCAATCTCATCCCTATTTGGGTGCAGTGTCGCAGTTGGAATGGTCTCATACCGCTTCTTAATCTCGGCCTCAGCCACAGACACGGGAAGGTGAATTCTCATGCCAGGCTCCATCACTTCAGAATGCTTGATCTGCAACGAACTGCTGAGCATATTTACTTCACTCACATACTAGCAAATAACAGTTCACCATAAGAAATACACAAAACACAAAATGAATTATTCATTACATACCTTTTTCAAATGATGTTTCTGGCACCGAATGCACTCTGCGGAAACCTCCTGATCTGAGCATTCAGTGTAAACCTGATAACAGACAGCAGCTCGTTTCATGTCAGATAGAACAACAGAGCCTAAATGTAGTGTAAACTGGTGGTACTGAACCGAGGGAAGCTATAGCAAGAAACTACAGTACTTAACATGGCAAATTGTTCACAAAGCCAATCTACCAAATGACACTTGCGAGATAAACAGACGAGATGATGTACATACGATAATTAACCTAAGCCATTGTTCCTGTATTCACCACTCGGAACGTACGTACCTGCCTCTTGTTGAAGTGCGCCTGCACGACCTCCTGCGGCGCGTCGGCGAAGCAGTGCTTCACCCAGCTGACTGCCGTCACGCGGCTCGGTGCCACCTTCCTCCCGGGTAGCGGGTCGGGCCCGGCGGGGAACGGCGGCAGGGAGAGCAGCTGCCGCGGCCTGGGCCCGGGCTTGGGCTCGCCGAGGCGGGCCACGTTGTTGCTGTCCACGCGCACCACCGCCGCGGGCGCGGGCGGCGCTAGCCGCGACAGCCCCCGACTTGCCTCCGGCCACGACCACGGCCAAGGCCCCAGGCGGCGGCGCAGCATCTTCCTGCGAGCCGTACTGTGGTGGTAGACTAGACACTGGTCAGAAGGGGCGAGGCTATGTCTCGCTCGCTACGGGAAAGTAGCTCGGCTCGCCTCAAGAAACCGGCTAGTGGATCGGCCCAGTTTTCGTTAGGCTGACGTCATGAAGATAATATGCGTATTTTCTATATGAAGAATAAAATAAATATACTTTTTACTTAATTTAAATAACTTGAATAATCTTTGAATACATGTATATTGAAACTTAAATTTGAATATTTATCTTAGAATAACTTAATTTTTTAAAATGTTAACTCAGTTTATAAAATTTATTACCGTAGTTTAAAATATTATTTCTAATAAAAATTGTGTGTTTCAGAAACTATAGAATTTTTTTTAATATTAATAAAAATTTTGCAATGCATACGAGAAATGTGTGTGTATAAAAAATTGATTTTTAAATATATATTGGAAAAAAATAATCATGTATTTCAATAATGTTAATCATGTATACAAAATATGTAAAACATAAATGGCAAAGTATACATCAGAAAATACATATGATTAATTAAGGAGCATAATGATATAGAAGATGCACCAGCAAAATTGAAACACCAAATGCGCAATTTGCTCTGAAGAAAGTACAAAAAAATATCTCCTGCCTCCATCTCGGTCGCAACCCTGTCTTCATCTTCGGAAAATGTCGCCGTCCAAAAAAAAACCTAGCGCAAATCTTACATTCTTAAGAAGTTAGTTCTAATTCTCTCAACATGCAAAGTGTCCACTTCAGCGTCCTCACTAAACCATGCATTTAAATCTTTTCTCTTACTAGGCCATGCAAAATATGCCACATAAGCGAATTTATAAATTAAAAATATTTTTAATTAATATATGCATATAACTTTGCCACATCATACATGCATGTTACTATGTTAGTCATTCTTCATATTTTTATTTCAAATAATATCTTGAACAATAATTCTAAAAAAACTACTCCCTCCGATCCAAATTAATTGACACACACTTAGTACAAGTTTATAGTAAAGTTATACTAAGTGTACGTCAATTAATATGGATCGGAGGAAGTATTTGTAAATACGCACTTTTTTAAAATTAGATTTTTCATTAGATTTAATTATTTTAATAATTATTTATGCATTTTTTAATAAAGTTATCGCAACAACGTATAAGGGATCATCTAGTGTATAAAAACTCACACACGAACGTGTAAAACACAAGGAGAAACTCCCAAAAATGCAGAAAACGTAACGCCGAAAGTGTTGGCATCAACGCTAGACCAGAACGTCGAAAACGTGCACCAAAGCCAAGCGTCGCAGAAACAGGAGCGAGCATAGGAAAAAAGATAAATACACCAGCGTCCTCTTCACCGTGAAGCCGTAGACGTCTCGCGCTTTGCGCCGATTCTTTTCCGACGCCACATCATCGCCATTTTTGCCTTCGAAACAAAAGAAGCCAGCGGCGGGGCGAGGAAGAGGAGGAGGAGGAGGCGGCGCCCCCATTTTTGCGCTCGGCCACCGCCCCATTCCGCGTGCTGTCCGGGTTGGGGGCTTGAGCCATGGGCTTTGGCGGCAAGAAGCTCGCGCTCGCCAGCATCGGCTTCGCCGAAGTCCGCGCGGGCGCCAGCTCCGGCGACTGCCTGCTGCACGTGGGCCTCCCCAAGGACGGCTACCTCGACGGGGACGTAGCAGTCAGTCTGCCGGACGTTGGCGCCGCCGTCAGGGTAAGGAGCTTCAGATCCCAGCGTCTCTATCTGGTGGCCCGTGGCCGTGTAGTACGGTTGATGCAAATCGGGACGGTTACAACTTTATTTGGCGGCAAACGCGGGTGCTTACCATCTTTTGATTAAATATATATGCACAGTAGTTTTTACTGTATTAAAATGTTCAAAACATCTTATAACAGTGAATGGAGGGAGTACCACTGAAGCTTCTCTGCCCGGTTTCACACCGTCCAGTTGCTCTGAATTGCTCTGTTTTCATTCAGTGCTGCTACACATACGATAGTTTTTTTTTGTCCGATATTTGTACGGCACCTCTGATCACACTGTCCATGAATACGCCAAGGTGCAGCACAACTGCTTGATTGCTCATCATATATAAATCGTAGCACCCAAGGTCGTATGTGGAGCAATTCTGGTTTTTTTTAATTCCATGATGTATTTAGCACAACTGTTTGCTCGCTGTTGGTGACTTAGCCTTGGATAGTTGGATGTTGATCCAGTGTTGCTTCTTATAACCACATAAAGTTGTTTCGTTAAGCACCGCAATTGCAACTATTACACTACGGTTATCTGTCCTGTGATATTAGGATCATCTTTGTACTTCCTCCGACCCATATTAATGGGCACACACTTAGTACAGCTCTAGTACAAAGTTGTATTAAGTGTATGCCCATTAATATGGATCGGAGGTAGTAGTTTGATGTGTGCACCTTTCTACTTCCCACTTTGTACTTATCATTGGTAGATTTTTTTTTCCAAAAATGAAACACCTGGAACTCATCACTTGTAAGCTATTCTATACAAATGATTTTTATATAAACATTATCTCCGATGAATAGATGATATTCTTTCTTTTGGGGAACCCTTGTACTCTTATCGTATATCACACAATTTGGAGAAATAACTAAGATGCCAAATTCCAGGAGTCGCCATCATTTCTGTTTGTCTGATTTGTTGAGGGACTTTGAATTGGTTTGAGCATTCCGCCGGACTTATTCATTTCTTATATTTCTTTCAAGATGGCTTAATTTTGTCCTTCGGCACCTGAGATATTTTTTCTTGGTCTTCTCGCATCTACCTCTTTAGAATATAACTGTCTTGTAGTTACTGTCCCTTTTTTCTCCTTTCCCTTTCAACCTTAACTTCCAAAATGGACCGTGTCATGTGAAACAACAAAAATCAAATTTCTATTTGATCAGAGTTCCAGAGTTCGATCATAGAATCTGGACTAATATGTTTGTATGATCTTACCAGATGCTTAGGACTTATAAATTGGCAATTGAATACAACTATTGGTACTGTTATGAATGCAACTATTGCCTAGGGCTTATAAGAAACGTGATCACTCGTTCTTTTTTAACTATTGGTACATCAGAACCTAAGGACTTTTATGATTAACGCAGATTTTCCTGAGGCGTAGAGAAATAGCAGAATTCGTCAGCGGGGCAATGGCTGGTGCTATGACTAAAGCTGTCCTTGCTCCTCTAGAAACTATAAGGTATTCAATTTACTTTCATTTTTACGCACTTCAGTAAGATTTGCCTTTTTCCGATTAGAACAAGATTAGTTAACCAGGCACTTTTCTTGTTTTTTGCTTTGTATACTTTTATTTTGCATTTGAGGGGATTCCAAGATAAAAATAACATAGAAGTGAACTAACAGTCGGCAGCAGTAGATGTATTAATCCACAAACTGAGCTAGTTTTATCCGATTTATTAAAATGTCACATGCAACCTTTTCTGAAGAAGAGCATAATCTGAAGAAAGCCTCTGCTCCTTCGCATATGAGTACCGATGGATATCTGATCTTATAAATTGCTCACAATTGTTGGAACTCCTTGCACAGTTGTGAAATATGCTGGGAAGTGAGAAGTGGTAATGCGTTCTTACCATGCTTTCACTGCACCGAAAAATTGCAGTCTTTTATTGTAACCATCACAAAATGTTGCAGTGCCTATAATTAATCATTTAACTGGATACAAATTCTCATTTATTTTGGTGAAAATATTTAGTGCCTCTTCTAAATCTCAATTGATGTTAATAACAAACAGTGATGCATAATGTCTGATTCATTTCAGGACAAGAATGGTTGTCGGTGTAGGGTCAAAACAGATTTTGGGTAGTTGTATGGAGATCATGGAACACGATGGCTGGCGAGGACTTTGGGCGGGCAACACAATTAATATGATCCGCATTATTCCTACTCAAGCAATTGAGCTTGGCACATTCGAGTGCGTCAAACGGAGCATGGCATCAGCACAAGAGAGATGGAAAGAGGATGGGTGCCCAAAGATACAACTTGGTGGTTTGACGATCGAGCTGCCTCTTCACCTAGTGTCTCCGGTTGCCATTGGAGGCGCAGCTGCTGGAATAGTTAGCACTTTAGTGTGCCATCCTCTTGAGGTTCTCAAGGTACATCAGATCTGACTCCGTATTAACCGGCTACAATGATACTGACAAAATTGATGGTTACTATCGATCATAAATTACCTGTCTTAAATAAATTGTATAATGTGCTGTCTGTTTCCAAATCTGCAGGAGAGACTTACAAACTTTGTAATATCCTTGCATTTTTAATGTGATGGTATTTTATACTCCTTACTTCTGCTAACAGAACGTTTGCCCATTCATTGATGTTCTATACTCTGTCTCAGGATCGTTTGACAGTTAACCGTGAGGCGTATCCTAGAAGTATCTCCCTTGCCTTGAACAAGATCTACCGGACCGAAGGCATTGGTGGTCTCTACGCCGGCCTGTGCCCGACGCTGGTTGGCATGCTCCCTTACAGCACCTGCTACTATTTCATGTACGAGACGATCAAGATCTCTTACTGCCGTGCACATAAGAAGAAGTCGCTGAGCCGCCCCGAGCTGCTGGTCATCGGAGCTCTTTCTGGTCAGGATTCAGTTAGCACCCCAGAACGTTAATTGGTTTCACTCTGTGTATCCTTGGATAAACTTAGAAATGGGATGTGTTCATGATTCACCTGCAATTTGGCTTTTGTATGTCCTATTTACATTTCAAGGTTGTTTTCACTCCAGGTTTGACGGCAAGCACGATCAGCTTCCCTCTGGAAGTGGCGAGGAAGCGGCTGATGGTTGGAGCCCTGCAAGGGAAGTGCCGGCCCAACATGGCCGCGGCCTTGGCCGAGGTGGTCAAGGAGGAGGGCGTCAGGGGGCTGTTCCGCGGCTGGGCAGCAAGCTCCCTCAAGGTCATGCCGACGTCCGGCGTCACCTGGGTCTTCTACGAGGCATGCAAGGACATCCTTCTGGCTCCACAGCTCCAAATGTAGCCTAGCTTCTTTGGGTTGCCTCAGATTATACAACACAGGTAAGCAGGGCAACCGAATTGGGCCATTGTGTTGTGCCATTTAACTGGAACTTGGCGTGGCTATTAGAAGCATTAGATAATTCCATTTCGTTAACCTAGATTGTCTAGTTACCCACTACTGTTCAACACAGAATTGCATTCATATGGTTAATTGTCAGTTCACCGAAAGATCGAGTAAGGAAATGTGTCCTATACAATTATAGTATTACCTCCGATTCATATTAATGGACTCAATTTTGTCTAGATTCGTATGTATCTAGTTAAGTATTTAGACTAGATGCATGTGTATCTAGACAAACTTAAGTCCATTAATATGGATCGGAGGGAGTATTTGAACACTCCGCTTCATGTGTGGCTTCCACGGACATAAACATTGTCAGAGCTGATTTCGGCAATTCCTTTGATAGAGTATACTGGCTAGGTGAATAAATCTAAAGAGAAAAAGGATACCGGATTACTCAGGTTCAGGCCCTAGGGGTTGAGGTAAAACCTTACTTTGTTTGTGTTATATTATTGCGAAGGGGTGTATCAAGTATAAGGTACAATCGAGGGATTGTATTGTATCTAACGTGTTTTATCTATCGACTAACCCAACCCTGATTTATGTAAATGATCGTGGTTGTAGGGTTTGTAATATCCTAATCGGCTACGTTGATGAAGGGAAAGCCCTCCACTGATTTTTTTTGAGAATAATCATACCCATCTTTATTACTTAATCAAGTTTTGTATGAATACAAAGAGGGTCATGAGAGGATAAGAGCCACACATGCCCACCCGGGTAGATTAGCATAATGTTTTGCCAAGTTGTGGGCGTCTGCATTCGCTCTCCTGCTCTCGTACATGAAACAATCATACAAAGATTAGCCTTCTAGGAAGGGACTTAATTGCTTTTTTTTATTTTGTATGCAGGGGCTTAAATGCAAAGTGTGTGTTGGCTCTATGTCATGTTAGTTCTGACGGATGGGCCAGCATTGTTATAATTACGCTTAAAATTTAACCGTTGAGTGACTTGGATTTTTTGGAATAGCCCACTAAAAAAGTGATGTTTTTAAAAAAAATTAGCAAAAGGAATATTATTTTGGTGTGACCAAGCCCCGAATGTGGTAGTTTTGTGCTATTTACTCTCATATAGGATTGGTCGGGTCTTAAACTTGAGTCATCTTGACTTTGATATTATATTGAATAATGTGACAATCACTTCATCTAAAAGTTAGAATTGATGAGAAAAATGGACTGACCATTTACACTTGAGCGTGGTAATTTGGATCATTTTTTCAATTTGTTGCAAAATTCCCATATAAATGGAAAGGCAAAATTTTGTTCGCAAGAACGTCGTGTGGGCAATTGGGGTTACTCGCGACGCGTGTGATTCCGTTGGATGATGCGTTGCGTCGTTTGTGTGGAGTAAGACAGGAGGAGGAGCCATCTCCAAAGAACGGCCATTTGGCCATGCTCCACGGCACAAAAAGCTAAGAAACTCAGTCCTTGCTCTGACCGTCCATCCGCGATCATGCGGTCCAGCTTTCTCCTGGTGGACATACAATACTACTTGACACGATCAAAGGCGCCATTTGTTCTAGACGTACTGTACTTACAAGCCGGCCGGCCGGCCATGTGCCCCACCACCGTCCCGGTGACCGCGGCCGTCTCCGGCGCTGACATGGACGACAACGTCCTCGCAAAGCTTCGTGCCTCGCGAGCCGCCATCGTCTCGGTGCTTTCCAACGCTGCCGACGCGGAAGCTGCCATCGAGGAGGCCGGCGACCGCCTCACTGACCTCCTGTCCAGCGCCTCCTCGCCGTCCTCCTCCAACCTCCAGTCCAAGGCCGTGGCGGCGCGCGCCCTACGCGCTCGCATCGACCGTGCCGTCGCCCCCGCAGAGCCACTCCTCGCGGCTTTGCGCCGGGTGTCTTCCCTCGCCGAGGAGGCCGCGCAGCTCCCGGAGAACCCGGCCGACACCCAGAGCGCCGTCGCCTTCGTCGACCGCGTGGACCAGATGCGCGACGCCATCGAGGACGTGGTGGCGCGAGGGGACGAGGCCGTCCGGAGGGTGGAGGAGGCGGTGGGGTTCCTTGGCCGCACCACCACCAAGGCCGCCGGCCGCGGCCGGGTGCGCCGGCTCACTGAGGCAGCTTCCGCGCTGCGCGCCGTGTACGAGACAGAGGCCGAAGCGATGCGCTTCGAGGGCCCTCTCGACGAGGCGCTGCTCGGTCTCCAGGATCTCTTCGAGGCGGTCCTGCTCAGGCTCAAGCACGCCGCGCCTGCCGCCGCCGCGGACGACGACGGCGCCGTGGGCGACATGGAGGAGTATGAGCTTGGCACGGACGACGAGGTGGACGCGGCCGCGAGGATGGCCAAAACGCTTGCCGGCAACGACTGCCTGGACATCTGCGTCGACATCTACGTCAAGGCGAGGTACAGGAGGGCTGCCAAGGCGATGATGCGGCTGGACCCGGCGTACCTCAAGGCTTACACGGCGGAGGCCATCGACGGCATGGAGTGGGAAGCGCTGGAGTCCTCCATGGCGCTGTGGAGCCCGCACTTCCACGTGGCCATCGCCTCCGTGCTCACGGCGGAGCGACGGCTCTGCGCGCGCGTGCTCGCGCACCTCCCGCCCACGGTCTGGCCCGAGTGCTTCGCCAAGATCGCCGCGCGCATCGTGGCCGCCTTCTTCCGCTTCGCCGACGGCGTGGTCGCGGCCGAGCGGGAGCCGCAGAGGCTGTTCAAGCTGCTCGACATGTTCGATGCGGTGGCACGCGAGAGGGGGCGCCTCGACGCGCTCTTCTCCGGCGAGTCGGCAACGCTGGTCGCCATCGGCGTGCGCGCAAGTGAGGTCGAGCGCGCCCTCGCGCGCGCCGCGGCCGGCGTGTTCTACGAGTTCGGCCTCCGTGTTGAGACGCACTACATCGCCGGCGCCGGCACTGGGACCGACGCCGTGCACGTGCCTAAGATCGTGCGCTACGCCGTGAACTACCTCAAGTGCCTCGCGTCCGACGACTACCGCGGGCTCATGGACACCGCGCTGCGCGCGGAGCGAGAGCGCGGCGGGGGCGACGGCGACGAGGACCGGGCCGAAGCGGAGATCGGAGGAGGCCGCGCGGCGCTGGCGGAGGCGGCGTCGAACGTGCTGGAGGCGCTGCACCGGCACGTGGAGGCGGCGCGCAAGGTGTGCGCGGACGCGGTGGCAGGGCACGTCATGGCCATGAACGCGTACTGGTACATATACATGCGCACCCGGGGCAGCGACCTGTCGAAGCTGATCGGCGAGGAGGCCATGAAGCGGCGGTACAAGACTTCAGCGGAGGAGGCGGCGTGGGAGTACCAGGACGTGGCGTGGAGCCCGCTGGTCCGGCTCCTCGGCGGCAGCGTCGGCAAGGCGTGGCCGGCGGACGAGGCCCGGGAGAAGGCCGCGGCGTTCGCCAGCGTGATGGAGGAGAGGGTGAGGAAGCATGTGGCAGAGTACAAGATCCCGGACGGCGACCTGCGGGCGCAGATCAAGGCCGCGGTGACCAAAGCGGTGCGCGGCGCGTACGCGGAGTTCATGAAGGCGAACGAGAAGGCGGTGGCCGGAGGGAGGCGGGAGTTTCTGCCGGTGAACGTCATCGAGAGCATGGTGAGGCGGGTGTTCGACGACATGGGCGACGCTGAAGCCGGCGGCATGGGCCGGACGAGGAGCAGCGGCCGGCCACGGCGGGGGGGCGGCAATATCGAAGGATTCGAGGCCAACTAAAGTTGCTACAGCACGCGCGCCATGGATTTGCCGGCGCTAATTGCTGCATGAAATAAGCTTTTTTTTTGCATGAAATTATATTACTCTATACAAAAAACAATTACTCCCTCCGTTCTCTTTTATAAGTCATTTTAGACTATTGAGTGTAAACTGATTTATCTTTGCAGTTTACAAAAGACAACATTAGGGCTTTCCTAATGTATTATTTCTTAGCACAATATCATAGAAGCAATAAAAACTTAAGATACACCCTCATAATGCATTGTTTCTTAGAGATTGTATCTTATTTAATAATTTTGGCTCCACGCATAAATGTAATTGATCTAATCATGTTTTTTGCATATGGCCACGTGTAAGAGTTGTATTTTAGGCTTCCTCCAATGCAAATGTGCTAAGTGAGGTGCTAGAAGCATTAAATGTGCTAAGCAACCATAGTCTCCAATGCATTGGTGCTTAGCTTATTGTTGCTAAGCTTCACTTATTTAATGGTTTAGCAACTAAAGTCTTGCATGTAAACCTGGGCATTTCTCGGGCCGGGCCGGGTTCGGGCCGGGCTTGAGAAAGCCCGGTGCAGAAAACTCCAAGCCCGAGCCCGGCCCGGCCCGGCCATCGGGCTGCAGAAATCGGGCCTGAGCCCGGCCCGAACATGGCAAAGCCCGACAAAGCCCGACAAGCCCGGCCCGATCCTTCATTAATTTATGTTTCCTGTAAGCCCGAGCCCGGCCCGATCAGTGTATTTAGCCCGATTGTGAAGCCCGAGCCCGGCCCGAATGACAAGCCCGACCCGGCCCGGCCCGGGTTTTTCGGGCCGGGCTCGGGCCGGGTCGTCGGGCCGGGCTGCCCATGCCCGGGTCTACTTGCATGCATAGGCTAGTTTCTTCAATTTTTTATGTTTTGCCTAGGTTTCCGTGACTAGCACCTTCTGGGGTCACCAAACTCCTCTCTCTTCTCTTAATTAGGATGCCACATAGGATTTTTTGCCTTGTTGGCATGCTTAGCACCCATCCAAGGTGGAGCATTGGAAGCAGCCTTAGCTAAGATACAACCTCCCTCTATTTCTTCATTAAATACTATGTCACATAAGCAAAATGCCTATGATTAGGGCACGTAATCATAGGCATTTTGCTTATGTGGCATGATATTTAATGAAGAAAGAGATGGATGAAGCTAAAATCATTAAATAAGATACAATATTTAAGAAACAATGCATTGTGAAGGTTGTATCTTAAATTTTTAATGCTGCTATGATATTGTGCTAAGAAACAATGCATTGGGAGAGCCCTTAGTAGAACCACCAAGGTTATTGCTGCTTGGGCTTGGTGCATGTGAAGATTCATCATTAACCTTGGTGGTTCTCCCAATGTTGTTTTTTGTAAACTGCAAAGATTATATTAGCAATATCAAAGTACTTGTCAACTGCAAAGAAATAAAGGATGGTACAATGCATCGACCGAACGATCCGTGGCAAAGATCAGCTAGCTCGCGAGCCATTAGATGCACACAATGCCCACCTTGCGATCATTGCAAAACAATCTATGTTGCAAGTCAAGTTTGCAACACGGTTCATATTGCAAACTTCGCTGCAACATGATTTAAGTTGTGCACCTCATTGTAACATAATTCGTTGTAGAAAGAACCATCGACAAGTGTTATTTGCAACACGACCTACGTTGCAAAGCACCTTCAGCAAGGCCCCCGTTTGCGGTCTCGCCCCTCGTAGCACCGGTTGCTTTGTCTCTTATCATCGACATTCCTTGCAGCATCATCGTGCAACACCGACATCCCTTGCAGCATCACTTCGCAACACCAATAACCCTCGATGGGGGTAGCACGGCGGCGTGGCGAAGGTTGCAACATGAGTTTATCGGTGACGATGACTCCTTTTGTACCATTGGCAGAGGTTTCCATATCATTTTTGGCTCAGAGCATCCCTCTATCTGCAGTTGTCTCTAACAACATGGCTTAATAGAAATTATAGATTGCTCATATCAACAAAGAATATATATTTTTTGGGGAGCCCATGTGTAAGGAACCTCAAAGTTAAGCGTGATTGACTTGGAAAATTTTAATGATGGATGGTCGACTGAAAAGTTGATCCCGGGTGTGCATGAGTGAGGAAAGAATAATCAGGAAAGACAAAAGTTGGTCTATAGAGCCAGTCTAGATACTGCTAGCCGTAACAACCGGAAACCGGTGGCTGTGGCCGAGGCATTACAAATGACTTCCCATGACTTCGATGTCCCTTCTCGCAATTGTGTCACAACCTCTTGCTCATAGAGGGGCTACATGGATTGCAGCAGCGGGATCCTTCCATCGGGAGCGGGGTTGCCGGGATTGCAACAGTAGGATCCTTCCATGGGGGTGTTCTCTTGTCCTCAAATCTTGGGGATGCGCATGGAGGCAAGCGGAGAAAGGTGAAGGGGGATCCAAAGAGGCTTATAGGGTGTGGTTGGTAGTCTGTATAAACCTGCGTATGTTTTGCTTCGATCCACTTTTCGTTATTTGATAAATTGTATGGGGCATTCTTAGCTATGTTGATCTCAATCCAGTTGCTCTCCTTACCATGTTGAGTGCAAAACTCCTATTAAAATATTCGATGATCAGCATGCACGAGTCTAACCCATCAAGCCTGACCCACTAGTTTTCATCTCGACCCATCAATTCTCTTCTCATCCTACCATATTAAGGCGGAGGTACCATACCTACCTCGGATGCAGACTACAAGTCTCGACGCATTATGTCTCACTAAATACATGTTGCCAAATAAAATTTCAGCTTAACAAGGTTCAACATCTAGGCAGAATAATATGGTTGTTAGCACAGAGGAAAGAGACCATGGTGAAGAGAGGGGAGCCGTACCTTGTTGCCCTACTGGGAGAGGGTTGCGCGAGGGGAGGAGAGGCCCAGAAGCTGGCGGAGGAGGGCAGAAGCCGGCGGAGGAGGGAGGAAACTGGAGGAGGAGGACGAGATCTGGCGAAGGAGTTGTTGGTCGCTTGAGAGGAGAGAGATCGCCTCTCTCTCTTTCTCTCTTTCAGACCGATTCCTGCTACGAGTGAGTTCCCCACCCTCTCTCACATCGATTCATATCTATTTCCTGCCCCAATTCCTTCCCATCCCGCCCAATTTCTGTTTCCCACTCCGTCGAGCAGTGTTTCCTGCTCAACCTGTCCGACGATGACGAAGGCGTCCAAAAAACGTCCGGATGGACGCCTTCCCCGACTAAGCATCGACTTGGACGCCCCAAAATTTGAATCTGGACGCCTTGCGCAGGAGACTAAGGGCAACTCCAACGCGCCGACTAATACGTCCAAAATGCATCACTATTTTATATCGTAATTCACCCCTATTCATCGATATATTTCATGTTATGAAGCTATACTTATGTTGTTTTGGCTTGTTTTACACAGTTTGCAACTTTCCGGTGCCGAAACAATAGACGTAGGATTCAACGGAGAAAAGTGGGCATTGAGTTGATGAAACAGAACATCTCCAAATGCGCTGAAAATTGACGCGGAATATTTTCCAAAAGATTAACGAAGCTTCGCCGAAAAGGGGCCAGAGGGGGCCACCAGGTGCCCAGGCGCCCCCCTGGCGCGGCCCCCACCAAGGGCGCACCGGGAGGCCGTCTGGACTCCTGGGGCCACTCTCTGCTCCCCCTCTGGCATATATATTCATCATCATCCGAAAACCCTATAAAGGGAGGAGTTTCACGAGTTCCGCCGCCGCTCCGTGGCGGAAACCTACAGAGAAGAAAAGACATCTCCGGCGGGAAGATTCCACCGGCGAGAACACCTCTCGGAAGGGGAGATCATCACCATCGTCACGGGCATCATCGAGATCATCATCAACATCATCCCCAACATCAGCACCATCTCAATCTTCATCCTATCTCATCTCACAATTGCAACTTGTGTTGTAATCCGTAATATCTATCCTCTCTACTCTAACGGTGTTGATTACTCTTTTGTGGTGAATGCTATTGAGTTTTATTGGAGAAATTTTGTTATGTCCAGATTTTTTATCATCTATTTATCACCACTGATCGTGATCTCTTTTATGTCTTGTGAGTAGTTACTTTAGTTCTTGAGGACATGGGAGAAGTCTAGTTGTTAGTAGTCATATGATGTTGAAGTAATATGTGTTGTTTGATATTTAAGTTGTGTTCTTATTTTCCTAGTGGTGTTGTGTGAGTCGAACACTCAACACTTCGCCTTTCTAAGGACCTAGGGGAATGCATTGTGTATAAAGAATGCTTACGGTGGGTTACCGGAGTGACAGAAACCTGAACCCCAGTTTGCACGCTTTTGCACAAGGGAATAATGGATCATTGATCGTATTGCTATGGTTAGGCTTTTGCCTTAATTTCTACCTTGTATTTGCGGATGCTTGCAAGGTGTTTAATCATAAGAGTGCACTTATCTTAGTCTAGAAGGTGTACTAGCATAGATCCACCCACTCAACACTTATCAACACAAAACGTAGTATCGATACGGAATATGGCGAAAGCACATGACTACCTCTCCCGTGTGTCCTCAAGAACACTTTAACCTTTATAAGTTCAGTTGCTAGGCTTATCCTTTGCTCGAAAGGATTGGGACACTTGTTACTCCCCAGTGCCTTTCACTTTGCTTGTTTTTCCCTTTTTGTTGCTTATACCGAAAACCCCTAAAAAGTTATATTTTAGTGCTTGCATCTATTCCTCTACCAAAGTCACTTATCAATACCTTCTTCTCCTCATTGGGTTCGACACTCTTACTTATCGAAAACGCTTCAATAGATCCCCTACAGTTGAGGGTCATCAAGTACTGTTTTCTGGCACCGTTGCCGGGGAGCGTAGCGCTATTAGTAATTGAAGCTTGTAAGGAAACTTTTATATTTCTGTTTTTATTTTGCCGTTGCTACCTTTTGTCCTTATGGACACATCGACTCTTGGTTCATTGCTTTTGGGAAAGCGCCTCGCTACTGTGGTGGTCGCTCCCACCCCTACTGAAATTGTGCCTTATAAAATACCAACTGGTATTATCGATTATGTCTTGACTAATCGTTATGCAGGAGACAGACATCCAGGTGAACACTTGCTATATTTATCACAACTATGTTCATTATTTAAGCTTGCAGGTGTATCAATGGAGTTTGTCATGAGGAAATTATTCTTCGTATCACTTATAGATAAAGCTTCAGATTGGTATAAGCTCCTCGATAACTCACATTTGCTTAATTGGCAAGAGCTTATGTCTCTCTTTTATACAAAGTTTTACCCTCTTCATGAAATTCATCGAGAAAGGAATTACATCTATAACTTTTGGTCTCGTGACAGAGAAAGCATCGCTCAAGCTTGGGGGAGACTGAAGTCCCTAATGCTCAATGTCCTATTCATGAGCTCCCCAAGGATATTATACTTACAAATTTTTATGCCAGGCTTTCTCGTCAGGATAAGGAGATGTTGGATGCCTCCTCTGGTGGGGTATTTCAAACAAGAAGCGTTGAAGAGAGATGGGATCTCATTGAAAGGGTCCAGAAGAACACTGAAGACTGGTAAATTGATAAAGGTATTGAAACCGTCATAAATTATGAGCATGATTATATTGAGAGCTATGTGAAAACTGATTACTTTAATACCTTTTTCTTTAAGATTGGTCTTGATTACCAGCTAATGATTGATTTTTGTAAGAACTTTGCCTCTCATATTGACTCTTCTAAGGAGGAGAAGGATCAGTACCATAAACACTTTAAAGAATTACTTGTTACTATTAATGTTACTGGCCCTATTTTGCCAGCAGTTTTATATGAAAAAAAACCTTTTCCCGCAAGGATGAGGGAGCACACTTTTGTGTCAGGCGAACTGACGAGCCTGAGGACCAGATCAAGGTCGATCCTCAAGTTGCGGTGGTTAAAGATCTAGTTACTAATGATGTTTTAGAGTCCAAAATAAAATTTTGTGCTGTTTCAACTAACATTGCTACAGCCAAGAATAAGGGCCCAATTTCAGGTACACCAGTTGTATCTGTCAAGATAGGATATCACAACTATTACGGGCTATGTGATTTGGGATCAAGTGTTAGCGTCATTCCTTATTCACTCTATCAGGAGATCATGGGTGAGATTGCACCCTGTGAACTTGGAGAGGTTGATGTTACTATTTATCTAGAAAACAAAGAAACTATTTATCATGTTGGAATTGTGAAAGATGTTGAAGTCCTATGTGGAAAGGTAAAGTATCCTACCGACTTTCTAGTACTTGGTTCAGTGCAAGATAGTTTTTGCCCTATTATCTATGGTAGGCCTTTCATCAAAACTTGTGGAGCTATAATAAATTGCAGGAAAGGTAAAGTTTCTGTTCAATTCAATGGTGAGCCATATGAATTTAACTTTTCTAAATTCTCTAAGCAGCCTGGTGGTACTAATTTACATAGTAATGATAAAATTATTGAAGATATTGCTTCCATTGGTATTCCTCCTAATGATCTTTTGCAGCAATATATGGAAGACCACGAGAATGATATGCATATGCAAGAAAGAAATGAGTTAGATGAAGCACAACCTTTCGGTTGAACCTTTAGGAATCCTAGCATAACCAAAAGAAGACCCGGTGTTTGATCTCAAACCACTTCCCGATACGCTCAAGTACGCTTATTTAGATGAAAAGAAAATATATCATGTTATTATCAATGCTAACCTTTCAAGATTTGAAGAAGAGAGATTATTGGAGACACTTCGCAGACACCGTGGTGCCCTTGGCTATACCCTTGATGACCTTAAGGGGATTAGTCCATCGATTTGCCAACATACTATCAATCTCGAGCCCGATGCTAAAACAGTTGTTGATCATCAACGACGATTGAACCCAAGGATGAAGGATGTGGTCAGGACTGAAATTCTCAAGCTTCTAGCCGCAGGTATCATCTATCCTATAGCTGATAGTAAGTGGGTAAGTCCATTTCATTGTTTTCCTAAGAAAGGATATATGACTGTTGTTCCTAATGATAAAAATGAACTAATACCTCAAAGAGTTGTTATTGGATATATAATGTGTATTGATTACATGATTTTGAACAAAGCCACCAGGAAGGACCACTACCCGCTGCCTTTCATCGATCAAATGCTTGAGAGGCTGTCAAAAAACACTCACTTTTGCTATCTCGACGGGTACTCTGGCTTCTCTCAAATTCATGTCAATATTGTCGATCAAGAGAAGACCACTTTCACGTGTCCTTACGGTACTTATGCTTATTTGTGTATGCCTTTTGGTTTATGCAATGCACCTGCTACATTTCAGAGATGCATTGACGAGGGGGTGACCCCACGACTCCTCATTGTGAGGCTACCTGGTGATACGTCTAGAACCTATCTATAATTTCTGCTTGCTCCATGCTTCTTTTGTGTGATATTGCTATGATATTGATGCACTTCCATACACTTTTGATCATATTTGGACTAACCTATTAACTCAGTGCACCCCAGTGTCAGTTCCTGTTTTCTGCTATTTTTGTATTTCAGGTTTTCCCATTATTTAAAGTGCCAGACAAATTCCGGGAAAAATATAGGAAAAATCAGCGTACAGGAAGCTTTGGGAAGAGCCCAAGTGGGGCCAGAGGGGAGCTAGGGGTGGCCCAGGCGGCCACCTAGCGCGGCCACCCCCTAGGTCGCGCCAGAGGGGCGCCTAGGGCCCCTGGCCCACCTCTAGCTGCCCCCCTTTGCCTATTTATTCCCCGTGACGAGAAACCCTCGGGGACAGAACCCTTTTTCGCGATCTCTCCTTGTTCCGCCGCCGCCGCGCTTCCAAGATAGGGAGCACCAGGAGCCCTCTTCCCGGCACCCTGCCGGAGGGAGGAACCACCTCCGGGAGCTTCTCCACTGATGTGCGAGATGATGATAGTGATTTCTCGCCCTTCGTTGGTAAACCCCAAGTGGAAGGTGTGATGTCGCACAACAGCAAATTTCCCTCGGTGAAGATACCAAGGTTTGTCTCCAGTAGGACTCCGGAGATGATAAGTAGGTGTCAGCGGCGCAACTGACGCGGACCTGCACACAGACACGATAACTTTGTTCCCAACGAAGTTCAGAGAGGTTGTCAATCTCTCCGGTCTTGTTGTTCACAAAGGATAAAACGCAAGGGATAATGATAGCAATTGAAAGTAAAGCAGATAAGTAAATGAGCGTGTAAACAGTAATGAGGATATGGACCGGGATACGTGATGTTCACTAGTGATGTCTCTCTCCCAAAAGACGATAAAATTGCTATGCGAGGTAAACAAATTACAGAAAGGCAATTGACAAGATTATGAACGCACCGCAATGCTAACTATGCTACAAAAGAAAGGAAGAGGTTAAAAAGCACGGGCAGTACGCCAAAATAAGTAGACCGAAATCCAACTGCATCTACTACTAATCATCCACCTTGATATATCTATCCAGAACATCTCGCTGGTATTAAGTTGCGAGCCCCACCCAAAGTGTAAACCCAAAGCAACAGACAACTGCATTAAAAAGAACTTTGCGTAAAGTAAACAATCCTTGTAACCGCGGTTACAAGCACCGTTGTTTTCCCCTTGTGGCAACAACACATCCCCTAGACTCATGTTTCTGTCACTCAAGCGTGTCATCGGGGGGCATGAACCCACAATCGAGCAAAACGTTCCCTCTTGGAGTCACTACCTACTACTTGGCCAAAGCAATAAACAACAACGGAGAACATGCAAGAATTACTTAGGAACAAAATATAAGAGATAAAAACCAAATATATTACTCTATCACAATCTGAACATAATCTCATAATCCATCAGATCCTATCAAACTCAACATAACCATAGCAGAAATATTACAAAAGTGTCTCGATCATGTAGGGCAGCTCACGAGGTCTATAAAATGAAGATCAAAGAGGGGAGGAGAACATCACATAGCTACTGATCACGGACCCATGGTCCAAGGAAAACTACTCACGAGACTTCCGGGGAGCATCCATGGTGCAGAGGAGACTCCCGGAGGTCAATCCTCCCTCCGGCAGGGTGCCGGGAAGAGGTCTTCTAGTGCTCCCGATCTCGGAAGTGCGGCGGCGGCGGAACAGAGGCGAGTTTGCGAAATAGGGTTCTGTCTTCGGAGTTTCCCCGTGACGGAGAATAAATAGGAGAAGGGGGCAGCCAGAGGTGGACCAGGGGCCCCAGGCGCCCCCCTGGCGCGGCCAGGGGTGGGGCCGCGTCGGGTGGCCGCCTGGGCCCCCCTGGCTCCCCTCTGGCCCCTCCCGGGCTCTTCGCGAAGCTTCCTGTACGCTTATTTTTCCTATATTTTCCCAGAATTTTTCTGGCACTTTTTATATGGGGGAAAACTGAAATAGAAAAACAGCAGAAAACAGGAACTGGCACTGGGGTGCACTGAGTTAATAGGTTAGTCCAAATATGATCAAAAGTGTATGAAAGTGTATCAAGATCATAGCAATATCACACAAAACATGCATGGAGCAAGCAGAAATTATAGATACGTTTTGGACGTATCAACATCCCCAAGCTTAATTCCTGCTCGTCCTCGAGTAGGTAAATGATAACAGCATAATTTCTATGGTGACATGCTAGCAACCATAAAAGAACTTTTAAAAGTAAAGCAATCAAGGTTAGAGATTCAATTCAAGTCATAACATGCAAGAGTCTATATTAGCATTGAAACAAGTAACAAAAGAACATTAGGTGCAAGAGCTCTTGCTGTCCGTGACTCGAATGTCTCCAAATGGTGTTTGCGTGCAAGAAGGGGGATAGGGAATACGAGAAAAAGTATTTTTGTGTTGAGAACTCAATCTACTAAAGTTTCACACTTGGTCCTCTTTGGAATCTTATCTTGACTCGTCCCCAGACCACTAGCCAGGTACAAGTCAATTTGATCCACTCCTTTTCGATATTTTGAGCACTCATGCAATGGATGAGCGTAAGCACGAGAGTTGACACTTAGGATGGCAAAGAGAGAAGTACGGAGGAGGAAGACAAAAAGGATGAGAAAGGCTCACATCAATGAGTACAATCATAGGCAAGAGATGCCAAATGATAGATATGATGCGAGGTGTAGGGATTGCCATGCAACGGATGCACATACAAGCTAAGAAGCTCTCCAATGGAACTAATGGGGGTGCATCTAACTTGCTCGCTCATGAAGACCTAGAGCTCGTTTGAGGAGGCTCATCCTTGGAATATGCAAGCCAAGTTCTATAGTGTGAAGGTCCCCACTTAGCTATATGCATAATGATCATCTCTATGGAGTACAAAGATATAGAGGGAGTACTAGTGTGGATCTCTCAAAAGGATAGTAGTGTTGCCCCTTTCTCTCTTTTTATTTATTTTTCTCTTTTTTCTATTTTTTTGTATTTTTTTGTGGCCTCAATGGCTCTTTCTATTTAACTCTCATTTGTCCTCTTTGGGATCTTTTAATGTGTCCACTTTGGGATCTTTTCCTCACTTAAGGGCAACACTCTATTTTACAAGGAGGTAAAGGAGATCTTTCACACTTTACAAGGTACTCAAAATCATGAAGAAGATGTAACTAACATGATGTATGCAATGTATGTCGCTGCCAGTGTAGCAAGAACATGTATGACATGAAGATCAAGTCATGAAGAGGTGGAATTTGCATGGCAATGTAACTCGGAAAGGCTATGGAAATGTCTTGATAGGTAGGTGAAAGCTCAAGAATGATCAGAGGGGGAGGGGGTGAATGATCACTTCTAAAAATTCTAAGGAACTTAGAAGGAATTCATGCAAACTGCGAAGGACTAAGGCATCTCGAAGGAAATACAATGTCGAAAGTAATGCATAGCTCGAAAGGATTTGGAGCGAAGGAAAACATCGAAGACAAACAGGCAACGAGTAAATACTTAATGTAAAAGCATGAAGGAAAACGAGCCTGACACGACGATGTTTGGTAAACCAGTTCACACTCTGCAAAGTGCTACGTCTGGTTGGAGGGACTGGTGATTGAACACCTGGAGCAAAACTCTCTCCGTCCTATTCTCCACTGCAACAAACTCCTCGAGCTTGTCCAGTTTTCACTCGTGGTAGATGATTCAGGACATCTCCGAGACCTTTACAAACTTCCTTCAGCAGTGACAATTTCTCTTCGACTGCTTGACAGGCGACGCCTAACCGTCTAGGAGACTTGCAGTTCTCCAAGATAAAAAGATCGGCTAATCTCAACCTAAGTCATAGTGAATAGCTCAACTAAGCTCAGACTTGGGATTTTGGTTTTCTCTCGATGAATCTCTCTTGGGATGCTGACAGACTTCTGTCTTAGAATCTTCTGTGGAGCAGCCAACCCGAAATGGCGGGTAGGTGCGGGGTATTTATAGTTGGCGATCCCGATGGGTAAAATGACTGAAGTGACCCGATGCAACCGCTTGACGCGTGTCCACAACGGTCGGATTCCAATCAATGCGCAACTTTACTTGAGGAACAAGTAAGCTGACTTACCGAACGAGTTCTCTCTCGAAGGCACGAAGTGCGATGACTTTACCTTCGAGCTATTCACTCGACTCAGTAAGATTTCTCTCGGTAGGCTTTTGTGGGTTTTGGTTGAGCAGAGCAAATTCACTTCAACTAAGATCTCAACTAGCAAACCCCTCTTGATAGTACGGTTTTTCCTACGACTCAAGGAAATAAAGAGAAACTAGTAAAAAGACTAAGTCTTCGACCAGCTTCAGCTTTCTCCTCGTTGCGCTTTTACTCGAGAGAGACTTTTTCTTCGACTACATTTTTAGGGGTCGTCTTCCTTCAAAGGTTTCGGTAGATGACTGCAGCTCTGCTGCAGTGAGTTGTCCTTCGACCTTCTACTTGCAAACTCCATTCTTTCGGAACCTAAGTATCTGTTTATACTCGAAAACAATATTAGTTCCACTTCTGCTTTGTTCAACAATGTCCAAAACCTTCGGGGGCAAAACTTGCTCTTACAATCTCCCCCTTTTTGGACGATTGTTGACAAAACAGGCATCGATAAATAATTGAATTTTTTTGGAGTTTTCGATGATAAACCAGTGCTAAGATCGATGAAATACTCCCCCTTGATGTATGCACGGAAGATAAGAGTTTCCTGTGAAGTGAATATTTGACAAGTAGAGTCGAGGGAAAAACATCAATAATCTTAGCGAGTGAAATTGCATTCCAGATAATATCCAATGAGAAACCTGCAATCTCCTCGAATGACCTGTGAACTTATATGAAAGATAACTTCCTGCAAAAGGGTTAAGTATCGCAAGCGGCAGATAGATATCTTACGAAAAAGAGTAGCAGTTCACAGTCCTACTTAGAGTTAGTTACAACCAGATCGAATATGAATCGAAAGTTTGTTGAAACTACTCAGAAAACCTCAAAGTTCAAAAGTTTATCGAATGAAAAGCAAATCCCTTAACCCCGTAGGCAAACTAATTTCTTCGATGCCACTACATCTCCCCCTTTTTGTCACAACGTACAAAAAGTCGAGAGAATAGGGTCGAAAGAAATCCCTACTCGCTGTGACGGCTCCGGCGACGACGAGAGGATTCGGCGAGCGTTGGAGCACGACGAATTGGGCGAGCGCCTGGAGGAGTGATCTTCGTGCGGAAGGAGTGTTGATCTCCAGAAGATTCCAGCTGCGATTCCGGCGGGGTCCTGGGGCTTCGAGGGTGTGGAGTATAAACTCTTTCTGGACGTCGAGGGGCTTCATCTTGCTCGGAGTCGGAGGAGAAGGTGTCCAAAGTGATGTGGTAATAGTCATCAACACTGAGGACATCTCTGTTCTTCGGCAGCCGAGGGATATTGGGATCCGGGCGATCTACTCGATCATCATTGGTCCAATTCCTGGTCAGATGGGGAGGATATTCTTCGAAGCCACATCGTTGAAGTTGACCGAGGGAATTGAATTTCCGCAGTCCTTTCCAATCTCTGCGAAGACATTCACGCAACATCTGATTGTTGTTCATGGTAATATTGCGCAAATGATTAATCTCGTCCATCAAAGCTTGCTTCTGAATGAAATCTTGGTCGATGTGATGTTGAAGCATTTGCTGGGACCGAAGAGAAACTTCCATGTGATGCACTGGCTTGATGAACTTCGAGCGAATATTGCGCTCAGTTAAATGGGCGCGGACGCCAGTGTGCTCAGCATATGGATCGTTGGGTCGAGCAACAATCTGCAACACTTCCCTAACAGGTGGAGTGAAAATCTTCGGGAAAATTGACACGGGGAATGGCACGTCCCGAGAGTAATTGCAGATAGCCATCAGCCATGGTGCATATGGCTTGTGGGAATTGTGATCATCAGCACAAGACACCAAAGTTCTGATGAAGTAGTCTTCAAAATCGAAAGGGTGACCATGGACTAACTTCAACAGAGCAAGTTGTACGTCATTGGGAATAGGATAGTCATCGTGCACATCGAGCATTGGCATCAAAGTCTTCGAAAGAATATAAAACCATGCCTTTGCTTCAAAAACTAAGTGTCTTGGCTTCGGCTCAGTCGGATAGTTATCTCCTACGACATCTGGATTCATTATCGTTGAAAATTGAGCAGGAGTTGGAGCAGGTAAGTCATGAATCTTGTGTGGTAATCCTTCGAACCGAGGCAAATTAATGATGGCCAGAAATTGATCGACAGTCATACGAAATACTTGGCCTTGAATCATATAATCAAATTTCCATGTCTTCGAGTCCTCGGGATCACCAGTGACATAGAGCGTTGCATAAAATTTCTTGATAAGCTCGGGATTGTAGCCACAATCGAGAGAAAACATCTTGTGAGCATGCAGACCATCAATTGTTTCGGCAACATTCTCGAAACATGAAGTGGAGTACACCGAAGGCATATCGAGGTATTGATGTTGGAACACTCTAGCCTTGTTGTACAGCACACGAGTATAATAGATGGCTTGCTCTTGGGTCCAAAACCGAAGAGAATATGCACTTCTGGGCTTCTCGTAGGGATTGGTCCCGAAGAAAAATGGCTTGTGTTCGCGCCTTTTGAAGATGGGGCCTCCTCGAGGAACATCTGAGCGGAACAGGGGCAGCATTTCTCTCGGATGAGCAGAATGGAGCAGCTCATCAACAGGAAAAACTTCGGCAGCATTGTCTGGCATTTGGTAAACAGGCTCAGCAGGGCGAGGAATTGAAGATGGAATGTTGACAATGTCCTGAGCTGGGATGGCTGCAGGAGCATTTTCCTCGGCCTGCACTTCGACTAAGATCTCAACTAGCAAACCCCTCTTGATAGTACGGTTTTTCCTACGACTCAAGGAAATAAAGAGAAACTAGCAAAAAGACTAAGTCTTCGACCAGCTTCAGCTTTCTCCTCGTTGCGCTTTTACTCGAGAGAGACTTTTTCTTCGACTACATTTTTAGGGGTCGTCTTCCTTCAAAGGTTTCGGTAGATGACTGCAGCTCTGCTGCAGTGAGTTTTCCTTCGACCTTCTACTTGCAAACTCCATTCTGTCGGAACCTAAGTATCTGTTTATACTCGAAAACAATATTAGTTCCACTTCTGCTTTGTCCAACAATGTCCAAAACCTTCGGGGGAAAAACTTGCTCTTACAGTAGGTATGGTGGTTGTTTTGAGGAAAGATATAAGGAGGCTTAAGATGACAGAGCGTATCATGCCAAGGGTTTGGATGTACCGGCGAAGGTGGACACCAACTCTCGGAGTGAGAATAAGGCAATGCACGGCACGTGAGAGGCTATCAAAATATGGGAAGGTGGAAGTGTCAACTTTCAATACCTACATTAGTCCGAAGAACTCATGCACTTATTATCGGTAACTCTCAATCTAATAAGGAGGTTCAAAAAGAGACAAGTACCCCGAGGAGGAGTGTATGGGGGTTTGGTTATCCTTGCGCATCCTCGACTCATGGTACGTGAGTGTTCTCTGATATTCGACTCCTCAGAAGAGTAGTGATCCATCTAGTAGCTAGAGTTCTCAACTAGTTTTGTAGGTTTTGAAAATAAACACGGATTGCCCAAAATACGACACCTATCACTAATAGGCTAGAGCTCTTGACACCAAAAGTTCAAACATTACTCACATCAATACTTCAAAACTATTGCAAGCTACTACTAGAATTAAATAGCAATCTCAATTACCTACTTTCAAGACAAGACACAACTCAGTGCAACAACCAACTCTCTTTAACAAGATAAACATGAAAACTAAAAAGAGTTGCAGCAACAAACTAAACAAAAGCCAAGGCTCTTGCTAAAGACAAACTAAAACTAAAACTAAACATGGCAGTAGCTATGAAAAGATAAAGAACACACAACAGCAAAAAGATAAGCAGGAAAAATCCTATGATGTGTTCTAAATTTTGAAAGTGGAGCGTGTTTATCTCCCACACAAAGTAAGACGGGATCTAACTTGTTATGAACAGCAAGCAAAGCTAAAGAAAACTAAAAACAAAACCTAAGAGCGAGACGCTCCAAGCATAGCACATAACGCAAGAAGTGATAAAAATATAGTGAGACGAAGGACGAACTGATGATTGTTGATGGAGAAGGGGATGCACGGGGGCATCCCCAAGCTTAGACGCTTGAGTCTCCTTGAATATTTATTGGGGATGCATGGGGGCATCCCCAAGCTTGAGCGCTTGACACTCCTGGATCTTCTTTCATCATCTTCCATCGCACACTTGAAAACTCCCTTCATACATAACTCATCATAAGCTGATTAGAGAGGTTAGTACCCTTAATAAATAATTTTTCCCCACTGGATATAAATATATTCTTGAAGATCTACTGTTTCTCAAGAATGCAAAAAAGTTTTTTCAAAGAAAAAGCAAGCTTAAGGTTTGCAAAAGTTAGGAGAGACAAAACGTGGCAGAATCTGTGAAAAACAGCACAGCAGATAGGAAAGAATTTTTTAGCAGCACTTCTGCAACTCAAATAAAACAACTCAGAACATACGGAAGTTTCGTAATTGTATAGAGCATACTGTGTAAAAATTTCAGCTCAAAAAGATGAACTGGGATTTTTCTGGAATTTTTCTGGTCACAAGGACAAAATCTGTTTTCTGGACAGCATGTCACAACTTTTACTTCCCTTGCCGTAAGAGGCTATAACTTGGCACAAAGTTGAAAAATAAAGATACAATGATTTTTGTACAGTAGTAACAATCATCAAGACACGACAAAATCAAAAAGAAACACCTAAATTCTTTGCGGACTGCCTCCCGAAAGCGCTTCTTTAAAGCCATTAGCTAGGCTTAATGCAAAAAGAAGAATCAAGTTTTATCAAGAGAAAGAGAATAACTAGCCCGAGTAACGGACTCAAAAGGTAACTTGGTTTTCTTTCTAGGGAAGTGTTCCATCCCTTTTTTTAATGGGAATTGGAATTTTATATTCCCCTCTTTCATGTCAATAACCGCACCAACGGTGCGAAGAAAAGGACGTCCCAAAATAATTGGACATAAAGGTTCACACTCTATATCCATAACGATAAAATCAACGGGAACATAGATGGTGTCATTGACAATGATAAGAACATCGTCGATCTTCCCCAAAGGTTTCTTTATGGAAGAATCAACAAGACGAACACCAAAAGAACAAGGCTCAAAAGGCTTCAATTCAAACATATCAAATATTCTTTTGGGCATAACGGAGGTACTAGCTCCAACATCACATAAAGAATAGCAAGAGAAGTTATTTAATTTAATTTTTATCAAAGGGTCTATAACGACCCAATTCACACAGAATTGAAGTCTCTGTGCTCAAGTGCCAGTCCCTGGATCGAACTCGCTGGCACACACAGTACTATAGACGTATATCAAAGTACAAGTGCATCATTATTACAACGTATGATCCAGAGTAAATAAATAACAAGTTGCATAGCTCAAGGCTAGCTTATTCAATATAAATATAGCGGAAGCAATAACAAGTAACATGGAGTCCCATCAACAGCCACATGCGAACATGCTGAGTGTATACTCGCAACCCCTAAACGCACCTTACTGGTCGTCTGAAAAACTTGCAACACCAAAGGTTACAGCCCGACAACGGGTCAGTACATCTGATTTGTACGGCAAGTGACACGGAAAAGTTTATATAAAGGACCTACAACTACATGCAAGGTAAGTCAAAGGAAAGGCTTATGGTTTAGTTTTGCTGAAAGCCAATTTTCTCCTGAGCTAAACTAGTCAAAGTTTTAAGTTGAATTCTACCTGAAACACACAGCAACCCATGCTACTCTTGTCCCAACCAAATTATTATTAAGTGTTCATCTGTCAAGATCATTCGTCAACAGTACTAACTAGTTGCTCAAAGTTTGTCCGTAACCGTGGACCCGGCTAATCATGATCAGTTTATACGCTCTGCAGAGGTTGTACACGTTCCCCACTGGACTCAACCCGAAGATTGAGACAAAGACTTTCTGAAGAGGTTGCCTCCACCCTTTGGTAGCCGGTACACCTAACAACACATCTACATCAGCTAGCTACCAGGGCCAGGTTTCCCATAACCATTGGGTGCATTTAACCCCGGCACTGCCCTTAGACAAGGCACAACTACCGGGATGCAACCCGTCCGTCCAGAAGTGATTTCTATTTATTATAAAGTTGCTACACAGTTTATTAAAATAGCTCACATGCACTCCATGAATTCTCACAACCCAACCACCTCTACAAAGCATAGCAATAAGTAACAACACGGCTAGGTTGATCTACGGTAGACAAGTCAAAACATGTGGCTATCCTAACTGGTTTGCAGCAACAGTAAAGTAAGCTACCTATCATGCAATAGGGTGATATTTCTTAACATAATGCATATAGAAAATATAGGTATGAGTATGGTCAAAGCATCACTTGCCTTATACATTCGATGAAGATCTTCTCTCTCACGTTCCAGTCAGCTCTCTTCGTCACACTCCGAGAATCTATCGCAACGAGGGAACTCAAATAAGCAATCACATCACCACGAGACAAACAAAAGATCAATAACACAAACACCAAGGTTTTAGCAACAAAACAAAAACTTTAAAGTGCAAAGGTGTGGATGTGCTCGAAGGTGATCGATGGAACGTGAACTCGAGAGAGTCAACGGATAAAGAGTTGTCGATACAAGAGTATGATCAAGGCATTATGAAATCAAGGTAAAGATCATAGCAATATGAATGGTATGTGGATATTGCCGATAAGATGTCTCATATGATCCAATATGCAAAAAGAATCACGTGAAACGGAATACTACAACACATGTCATAGCAGGTGCAAAATCGAATTGAATTTGAATTTAAACAGATCAATAAACTTGTGAATTTTCTGAAAAAGCAATCGGGTCCCCGGCGGCAGTTGACCAGATCTGGATCGGGGTTGACCTCCGGCGAGGTTGCTCCGGCGAGGCTCGCGGTGGTCCGGTGACGTGGGGCGTTCTCCGGCGAGGTCCTTGCGCACTCCGGCGACTTGGGGATGGAGGAAGCGGTGGCCGGCGCGCAGGGCAGCAGTGGCTAGGCTCGGCTGCGTGGCCGGTGTGGCGTCGGCGGTGGCCAGCCCGCGTGGGGTGCGGCGGCGCTCGGGTGCGGCAGCGCACCGACGTGGTGGAGGCGGCACAGCTCCTTCGACGGGGCTCCGGCGACGCGTCGGCCAGGCGACTTGGCGGGGCGGAGGCGGTGCTCCCGTGCGGCGGCGAGGGGACCACGGGTGGCGGCGTCATGGTGAAGGTGGCGGTGGACGGCGCGGTCTGGCGTTGGCCGGATTCCGGCGAGTGCGCTGGCGGCGGCGCTGACAGGCGGGGTCCACGGACGGGCCCCGCTAGGGTTTGTCAAAAAAAAAAAGAAAAAGGAAAACAAATTCGGAAAATAATTTATAGCCAGATAAAAGGAAGGGAAAAAAAACGGGTCAGAATAGGCCTCTACTGCGCCCGCGAGCGGAAAAAAAACTACTGGGCCGGCTCGGTCCGTATTTTTTTTCCAAATTCACAGAACTTCAAAAAATTAAATAAAAATAACCATAACTCGGAAAAAATATGAAATAAAATTCTAAATTCATCAAATAATCTAAATATAATTATGCAATGAAAATAATTTCCTAAAAGTTAAATAAAAATAAAAACATTTTCTAAATACTTTATTTAAATATAAAATACTTTTCATAACTCAAATAAAATCCAATAAATTATTTAAATATTTTTATTTGGTCAAAAGCATTAACAAACCATTTCTAAATAATAAAATATAAATTTTAAAATTGTTACTCCAATAAAATAATTTGGTAAAATAAAATATCCCATTGGAATACTTTTTCAACTCTTTTAAAATATTTAATAAATCATTTCAATGAAATAAAAACTCTCTTGGCATTATAAAATCCCTAAAATAATTTTAGAGTTATTTATAATACTCAAAATAATTTTTTAAAAACTTTAAAATAATATTTTAAATATTTCCAACTTTATTTATAAACGGGATAAGTCATTTTATATACTCTCAAATGAATTTTCCTTTAGTTGAAAAATATTTTGAATAATCAAAAGAATTCCAATAATGATTTAAAACATTTCCCAAACTTTTAATATGTTGAAGGAGTCATATTACCTTCTCTCATTTTGTTTTGTTGGTTTTGTTTTAAATAGTAAATTTCAAAAACATCAATTATGAATATTAGGGAAAGTCCTTTTATTCTCTCTCATTTTAATATTCAATAAACTCCAGAAAGTTTTAAATCCCAGAGAAAATCAAACACATCAAGCAAACAATCATTATCTATTTAATTTTATTAACATTCGAAGAATTTTGGGATGCTACAGGGTCCCAACCATCATCTAGCTTCCTAGGTATGGAGGCTTATACTCTAAGCTTCTCCTCCCTAGCTTTGATGAGAGCATTGGTGATATGCTCCGTGAAGGCAAGATTAAGTGTGCTAGTGTGGGGGTCTCTAGACATTTTGTGTAGCAAACTGATAACTTCTGAGAGGGTGCAACTATCAAAATCAATATCACTACTATCAAAGGTGGTAGTAGTGTCATCTAGGCTCACCTGTTTGAAACCCTCTATGTTCATAGGAGTTTCTTCATCTACGGTTGAGGTATTAGCATCACCATTAATAGGTCCAACGGGACTAGGAGTGCATTGGGTGCTAATAGTTTGAGTGTCCTCAACAATTTGGATAGTGGCAACTGTGTGGTGTGTAGGAAGGCTCTTAATTCTATCCTCTTCCTCTTTTTCTCTAGCCCATCTTTCTTTAAGTTTAGCCATCATCCTAATATTTTCATTGATTTGTAACTGGATAGGATTAATAGGAGTGGCCTTATTCTCCTCAAGGGGGAGGTTCTAATTTTAAGCATCTCAATATCAAGGGCTAAGCTTTCTACCTTCAAAGAGAGATTATCTATTTTAGCTAATTTCTCCTCTACATTTTTGTTGAAGGCTTTTTGGGTAGTGATAAAGTCTCTAAGCATGCTTTCTAATTCAGAAGAGGGGTTCTTGTTGCTAGGGTAGGTGTTGTTGTTCCCATAGTTGGATGGAAACGGTCTAGGATTGCTAGCAAAATTTCCCCTATAAGCATTGTTGTTGAAGTTGTTTCTAGCAATAAAGTTCACGTCCACTTGTTCTTGAGCAACCAAAGAATGTAAAGGGACATCATGAGGATCAATAGAGGATTGCTTGGTAAGTAGAGACATAATTAAGTCAACTTTTTCATTGAGGGAGGTAATTTCCTCGACAGAATTTACCTTCCTACCTGTTGGAGCGCGTTCGGTGTGCCATTGGGAATAATTGGTCATCATCTCATCGAGAAGCTTCGTGGCTGCACCAAGTGTAGTTGACATAAAGGTTCCTCCCGCGGCCGAATCTAATAGGTTCCGCGAGGTAAAGTTCAGGCCTGCATAAAAAGTCTGGATAACCATCCAGGTAGTCAAACCATGTGTAGGGCATTTCTTAACAAGAGATTTCATTCGTTCCCAAGCTTGGGCAACGTGTTCATTATCCAATTGCTTAAAATTCATAATATTACTCCTCAATTGGATAATCTTAGCAGGAGGGTAGTACTTCCCTATAAAAGCATCTTTGCACTTATCCCAAGAATCTATGCTATTCCTAGGCAAAGATTGAAACCAGATTTTAGCATCTCCCCTTAAAGAGAAAGGAAAGAGCTTGAGCTTAACAACATCACCTTCTACTTGTTTATACTTTTGCATATCACATAATTCAACAAAATTATTCAAGTGTAAAGCAGCATCATCTCCAGCACCAGAGAATTGATCTCTCATAACAAGGTTTAGCAAAGCAGGTTTAATTTCATAAGAGGTAGCGGAAGTGGCAGGTGTGGCAATGGGAGTGCAGATAAAGTCTTGGTTGTTGTGACTAGTGAAGTCACACAACTTGGTGTTTTCAGTGGAACCCATAGTAGCAGCAAGTGTGGCAGATATTTTTGGTACTTTTGATAAAAGACACAAAGATAAAAACTGAAAGGTAAACTAGCAAGACTAAAAAGCAAAGGTAAAGGGTAGTGTGCAACTCCCCTATCTTAGCACTCGGAGTCCCCGGCAACGGCGCCAGAAATTTGGATTGATGTGCGAGATGATGATAGTGATTTCTCGCCCTTCGTTGGTAAACCCCAAGTGGAAGGCGTGATGTAGCACAACAGCAAAATTCCCTCGGTGAAGATACCAAGGTTTGTCTCCAGTAGGACTCCGGAGATGATAAGTAGGTGTCAGCGGCGCAACTGACACGGACCTGCACACAGACACGATAACTTTGTTCCCAACGAAGTTCAGAGAGGTTGTCAATCTCTCCGGTCTTGTTGTTCACAAAGGATAAACGCAAGGGATAATGATAGCAATTGAAAGTAAAGCAGATAAGTAAATGAGCGTGTAAACAGTGATGAGGATATGGACCGGGATACGTGATGTTCACTATTGATGTCTCTCTCCCAAAAGACGATAAAATTGCTATGCGAGGTAAACAAATTACAGAAAGGCAATTGACAGGATTATGAACGCACCGCAATGCTAACTATGCTACAAAGGAAAGTAAGAGGTTCAAAAGCACGGGCAGTACGCCCAAATAAGTAGACCGAAATCCAACTGCATCTACTACTAATCATCCACCTTGAGATATCTATCCAGAACATCTCGCTGGTATTAAGTTGCGAGCCCCACCCAAAGTGTAAACCCAAAGAAACAGACAACTGCATTAAAAAGAACTTTGGGTAAAGTAAACAATCCTTGTAACCGCGGTTACAAGCACCGTTGTTTTCCCCCTTGTGGCAACAACACATCCCCTAGGCTCATGTTTCTGTCACTCAAGCGTGTCATCGGGGGCCATGAACCCACAATCGAGAAAAACGTTCCCTCTTGGAGTCACTACCTACTACTTGGCCAAAGCAATAAACAGCAACGGAGAACATGCAAGAATTACTTAGGAACAAAAATATAAGAGATAAAAAACCAAATATATTACTCTATCACAATCTGAACATAATCTCATAATCCATCAGATCCTATCAAACTCAACATAGCCATAGAAGAAATATTACAAAAGTGCCTCGATCATGTAGGGCAGCTCACGAGGTCTAAACAATGAAGATCAAAGAGGGGAGGAGAACATCACATAGCTACTGATCACGGACCCATGGTCCAAGGAAAACTACTCACGAGACTTTCGGGGAGCATCCATGGTGGAGAGGAGACTCCCAGAGGTCAATCCTCCCTCCGGAAGGGTGCCGGGAAGAGGTCTTCTGGTGCTCCTGATCTCAGAAGCGCGGCGGCGGCGGAACAGAGGCGAGTTTGAGAAATAGGGTTCTGTCTTCGGAGTTTCCCCGTGACGGAGAATAAATAGGAGAAGGGGGGCAGCCAGAGGTGGACCAGGGGCCCCAGGCGCCCCCCTGGCGCGGACAGGGGTGGGGCCGCGCCGGTTGGCCGCCTGGGCCCCCTGGCTCCCATCTGGCCCCTCCCGGGCTCTTCGCGAAGCTTCCTGTACGCTGATTTTTCCTGTATTTTTCTCGAATTTTTCGGGCACTTTTTATATGGGGGAAAACTGAAATAGAAAAACAGCAGAAAACAGGAACTGGCACTGGGGTGCACTGAGTTAATAGGTTAGTCCAAATATGATCAAAAGTGTATGAAAGTGTATCTAGATCATAGCAAAATCACACAAAACATGCATGGAGAAAGCAGAAATTATAGATACGTTTTGGACGTATCATCCACCACCATGGATGCTTCCCGGATGAACCGTGAGTAGTCCACCTTGGACCATGGGTCTATGATCAGTAGCTATGTGATGTTCTCCTCCCCCCTTTGTTCTTCATGGTTTAGACCTGATGAGTTGCCCTACATGATCGAGGCACATATGTAATCTTTCTGCTGTTGCTATGCTGAGTTTGCGGGGATCCGATGGATTACGAGATTATGTTCATATTGTGTTTGAGTAATATATTTGATTCTCCTCTTTTATATTTATGTTCTAGAGTAATTCTTGCATGTTCTACGTTGCTATTTATTGCTTTGGCCAAGTAGTAGGTAGTGACTCCAAGAGGGAGCGTTATGCATGATTGTGGGTTCATGCCCCCCGATGACTAGCTTGGGTGACAGAAACATGAGTCTAGGGGATGTGTTGTTGCCACAAGGGGGAAAACAACGGTGCTTGTACTTGCGGGGTGCAAGGATTGTTTACTTCACGCAAAGTTCTTTAATGCAGTTGTCCGTTTCTTTGAGTTTACACTTTGGGTGGGATTCGCAACTTAATACCAGCGAGATGTTCTGGATAGATATCTCAAGGTGGATGATTAGTAGGTGGATGCAGATGGATTTTGGTCTACTTGTCTTGGCGTACCGGCCAAGCTCTTGAGCCTCTTCCTTTCTTTGTAGCATAGTTAGCATTGGTTTGCGCACATAATCCTGTCAATTGCCCAGCTGTAATTTGTTTACCTTGCATGGCTATTTTATCGTCTTTTGGGAGAGAGACATCACTAGTGAACATCATGGGACCCCGGTCCATATTTCCACCACTGTTTACACCCGTTATTTATTTTCTGCTTTATTTCCTTTTCTGTTGCTATCACTATCATTATTATCCCGTGTGTTTGATCCTTTGTAAACAACAAGGCCGGAGGGATTGACAACCTCTCTGAACTCGTTGGGAGAAAAGTTATCTGTTGTGTGTCTGCAGGTCCACGTCAACCGCCTAATTGTTGGCGCCGTTGTCACCTTCCTGTCGTTGTTGGAGACAAACCTTGGTATCTTCACCGAGGGAAATTATGTGTTGTCTACATCTCAACCTTCCACTTTGGGTAACCAACAAGGGGCGAGAAGCCATCAAAGCTAATTTCTGGCGCCGTTGCCGGGGACTCCATTCTTCAAGATAGGGGAGTTGCACGCTATCTTTTATCTTTGATTTTTAGTCTTGTTAGTTTACCTTTCAGTTTTTGCTTTAGTGTCCTTTATCAAAAATCAAAAAAATAGTTACCTTGCTTGCTGCTACTATGGGTTCCTCCGAGAACACCAAGTTGTGTGACTTCACTAGTCATAACAACAGTGACTTTATCTGCACTCCTATTGCTCCACCTGCCACTTCAGCACCTTCTTATGAGATTAAACCTGCTTTGCTGAACCTTGTTATGAAAGATCAATTCTCCGGTGCTGGAGATGATGCTGCTTTGCACTTAAATAATTTTGTTGAGCTCTGTGATATGCAAAAGTATAAAGAAGTAGATGGTGATATTGTTAAACTTAAGCTTTTTCCTTTCTCCTTGAGAGGAGGAGCTAAAATCTGGTTTCAATCCTTGCCTAGGAATAACATAGATTCTTGGGATAAGTGCAAGGATGCTTTTATTGGGAAGTAGTATCCCCCAGCTAAGATTATCCAATTGAGGAGTAATATTATGAATTTTAAGCAATTGGATAATGAACACGTTGCCCAAGCTTGGGAACGCATGAAATCTCTTGTTAAGAATTGTCTTACACATGGTTTGACTACTTGGATGGTTATCCAAACTTTTTATGCGGGCTTGAACTTTACCTCGCGAAACTTGCTAGATTCGGCCGCGGGAGGAACCTTTATGTCAAGGAGATGATGACCAACTATTCCCAATGGCACACCGAAAGAGATCCAACAGGTAGGAAGGTAAACTCTGTCGAGGATATATCCTCCCTAAATGAAAAAGTTGACTTGATTATGTCTCTACTTACCAAGCAATCTCCTATTGATCCTCATGATGTTCCTTTAAATTCTTTGATTTCTCAATATCAAGTAGATGTGAACTTTATCTCTAGAAACAACTTCAAAAACAATGCTTATAGGAGTAATTTTGGTAGCAATCCTAGACCGTTCCCCTCGAACAACTATGGGAACAACAACACTTATCCTAGCACCAAGAACTCCACTTCTGAATTAGAGAGTATGCTTAAAGACTTCATCACTACCCAAAAAGCCTTCAACAAGAGTGTAGAGGAAAAACTAGAAAAATTAGATAATCTCTTGTCGAAGGTAGAAAATTTAGCCCATGAAGTAGAATTGCTTAAAATTAGTACTTCTCCTCTTGAGGAGAGGCAGGTCACTCCTATGGACGCTATTCAAGTGCAAATTAATGAAAACATTAGGATGATGGCTAAACTTAAAGAGAGATGGGCTAGAGGAAAGGAGGAAGAAAATATAATTAAGAGCCTTCCCACACACCATACCATTGCTACTATCCAAGTTGTTGAGGATATCCAAACTCTTAGCACCCAATGCACCCCTAGTCCCATAGGACCTATTAATGGTGATGCTATGACCTCAACCATAGAAGAAGAAACTCCTATGACTATAGAAACTACCGAACAAGTGAGCCTAAAGGACACCACAACCACTTTACTTGATAGTAGTGACCTTGATTTTGATAATTGCACCCTTTCTGAAGTTATTCGTTTCCTTCACAAGATGTATAGAGACTCCCACACTGGCACACTTAAGCTTTCCTTCACGGAGCATATCACTAATGCTCTCATTAAAGCTAGGGAGGAGAAGCTTAGGGTATAAGCCTCCATACCTAGAAAGCTATAAGATGGTTGGTATCCTATGATTAAAATTAAGTTGAATAACTTCTCTTGCTATGCTTTATGTGATGTTGGAGCTAGTACCTCCGTTATGCCCAAAATAATGTATGATATATTTGTATTGAAACCTTTTGATCCTTGTTCTTTTCGTGTTCGGCTTGTCGACTCTTTCATAAAGAAACCTTTGGGGAAGATCGATGATGTTCTTATCATTGTCAATGACAATTATGTTCCCGTTGATTTTACTATTATGGACATTGAATGTGAACCTTCTTGTCCAATTATTTTGGGACGTCCTTTTCTTCGCACCGTGGGTGTTGTTATTGATATGAAAGAAGGGATTATAAAATTCCAACTCCCTCTCAAGAAAGGGATGGAACACTTCCCTATAAAAAATATTAAGTTACCTTTTAAGTCCGTCACACGGGCTAGTTAATTTCTTGATAATACTTGATCTTTTTGCACTAAGCCTAGCTAATGGCTTTAAAGAAGCGCTTTCGGGAGGCAGCCCACAACGAATTTAGGTTTTCCTTTTTGTTTTTCTTCTGTTTTTAGTGGTCTTGATGATTGTTACTATTGTAGCAACATCATTGCATCTTTACTTTTCAAGATTTGTGCCATTTATAGCCTCATATGACAAGGGAAGTGAAAGTTGTGACATGCTGTCCAGAAAACAGATTCTGTCCTCGTGACGGGAAAAATCATAGAAAAATCCCATTTCATATTTTTGAACTGAAATGTTTACACAATGTTCTCTATACAATCACGGAACTTTCGTATGTTCTGAGTTTTTTGATTTGAGTTGCAGAAGTATCCCTAAAAAATTCTTTACTACCTGCTGGTCTGTTTTTCACAGATTCTGTCCTGTTTTGCCTTTTCTTCGTTTTGCAAACCTTAAGCTTTCTTTTTCTTTGCAAAAACTTTTTGGCAATCTTGAGAAACAGTATCTATTCAAGAATATCCTTATTTCCAGTAGAGAAAAATTATTTTATTATGGGTACTAACCTCGCTAATCAGATTATGATGAGTTTTGTATGAAGGGAGTTTTCAAGTGTGCGAGGGAAGATGATAAAAGAAGATTCAGGAGTGTCAAACGCTCAAGCTTGGGGATGCGCCCATGCATCCCCAAGAAATATTAAAGGAGACTCAAGCATCTAAGCTTGGGGATGACCCCATGCATCCCCTTCTCCATCAACAATTATCAGTTCGTCTTTCGTTCCACTATATTTTTATCACTTCATGCGTTATGTGCTATGCTTGGAGCGTCTTGCTCTTTATTTCCCTTTTTAGTTTTCTTTAGCTTTGTTTGCTGTTCATAACAAGTTAGAACCCAGCTTTCTTTGTGTGGGAGAGAAACACGCTCCACTTTCAAAATCTAGAACACATCATAGGATTCTTCATGCTTATCTTTGTTGTGTGTGTTCTTTATCTTTTTCATAGCTGCTGTCATGTTTAGCTCTTAGTTTTCGTGCTTATCTTTTTAAGATCTTTTGTTTAGTTTGTTTCTGGAACTCTCTTGAGTTTTCATGTTTATCTTGTTTAGAGAGTTTGCATGTTGCACTGAGTTTTGTGTCTTGACTTGAAGTAGGTAATTGAGGTTGCTATTCGATTGTAGTAGTAATTTGCAATAGTTTCGAGGTATTGCTATGAGTAATGTTTGGACTTTTGGTGTCAAGAGTTTTAGCCTATTAGTGGTAGATGTCGTATTTTGGGTAATCCGTGTTTATTTTTGAAAAACCTACAAAATTAGTTGAGAACTTTAGCTACTAGATGGATCACTACTCTTTGGAGGGATCGAATATTAGAGTACACTCACGTACCACGAGTTGAGGATGCGCAAGGATAACCAAACCCCCATACACTCCTCCTCGGGGTACTTGTCTCTTTGTGAACCTCCTTATTAGATTGAGAGTTACCGATAATAAGTGCATGAGTTCTTCGGACTAATGTGAGTATTCGAAAGTTGACACTTCCACCTACCCATATTTTTCTAGCCTCTCCATGCCATGCATTGCTTTCTTCTCACTCCAAGAGTTGGCGTCCACCTTCGCCGGCACATCCAAATCCTTGGCATGATACACTCTGTCATCATAAACCTCCTTATATTCTTCCTCAAAACAACCACCATACCTACCTATCAAGGCATTTCCATAGCCTTTCCGAGATACATTGCCATGCAACATCCACCTTCTCATGACTTGATCTTCATGTCATACATGCTTTTGCTTGATCGATGAGCCGCATGCTAGTTGGGCCTTGCCACATGACGCGCTAGTATCATTGCATATCCTGCTACACTGGCAGAGGCATGCATTTGCATACTTCATGATAGTTTCATTTTCTTTATGTTGAGTACTTTTGTAAAGTGTGAAAGATCTTCTATACCTTTTGTAATATATAGAGTGCTACCCGAAAAGTGAGGAAAAGATCCCAAAGAGGACAAATGAGAGTTATATAGAAAGAGTCATTGAGGCCACCAAAAAAATACAAAAAATAGAAAAAAGAGAAAAAGAAATAAAAAGAGAGAAGGGGAACACTACTATTCCTTTTGAGAGATCCACACTCGTACTCCATCTTTGTAACATCCCAAAATTCTTCGAATGTTAATAAAATTAAATAGATAATGATTGTTTGCTTGATGTGTTTGATTTTCTCTGGGATTTAAAACTTTTGGAGTTTATTGAATATTAAAACGAGAGGGAATAAAAGGACTTTCCCTAATATTCATAATGGATGTCTTTGAAATTTTCTATTTAAAACAAAACCAACAAAACAAAATGAGTGAAGGTAATATGACTCCTTCAACATATTAAAAAGTTGGAAAATATTTTAAATCATTATTGGAATTCTTTTGAATATTCAAAACATTTTTCAACTCAAGGAAATTCATTTGAGAGGATATAAAATGACTTATCCCCTTTTAATAATGTTGGAAAATATTTAGAATATTACTTTAAAGTTTTTAAAAATTTATTTTGAGTATTATAAATGACTCTAAAATTAATTTAGGGATTTTATAATGCCAAGAGAGTTTTTATTTCATCGAAATGATTTATTAAATACTTTAAAAGAGTTGAAAAAGTATTCCAATGGGATATGTTTATTTTTTTCAAATTTATTTATTGGTGAAACAATTTTTAAATTTTAAATTTTATTATTTAGAAATGGTTGTCAATGCTTTTGACCAAATAAAAATATTTTAAATGGTCTATTGGATTTTATTTGATTTATGAAAAGTATTTCATATTTAAATAAAATATTTGGAAAAGGTTTTTATTTTATTTACCTTTTTGGAAAATATTTACATTTTATAAAAAAATTTAGATTATTTGATGAATTTAGAATTTTATTTCATATTTTTCCGAGTTACGGTTATTTTTATTTAATTGTTTGAAGTTCGGTGAATTTGGAAAAAAGAAAAATCCGGGCTGCCGGCCCATTAGCCTTTTTCGCACGCGAGCGCAATTAGAGCCCAACTCGGTTTGATTGTTTTTTTTCTGGCTATATATATTTTCAGAAAATTTCCTTTTAATTTTCTTTTTCTTTATTTTTGGAAAACCCTAGTTTTTGGCTCGCGGGACCCGCCTCGAAGTCAACCGCCGCCGCCGGCCGGAATCGCCGCCGGGCCGCGTCCGCCGGCCACTTCCGCCGCCGCCGCGGCCATCTCGCCGCCGCCACGCCGCGCCACCGCCGCCCCTCGCCGCCTCTCCCTCCATCGCGGCAACCCGACCCCGCAGCCAGCCGCGCGGGCTCGTCGTCGCGCCGCCGCGCGGGCTCGCCGGAGCCGAGGCGTGCACCACGGCCAGCTGGGCCGCGCCGCCCCACGACCAGCCGGGCCGCGCCACCCCGACGCCTCCCCATGCCGCCCCCCCTCCACCGCCGACCCTCCACGTCGCCGGCCAACGCGCCCAGCCGCCGGAGTCGCCGGAGCTGCCCTCGCCAAGTTCGTCGGAGGTCAACCCCGATACAGATCTGGGTCGAGGACCCGATCGCTTTTTCTGAAGTTATTTTATTTACAGACGAGCCCTTTTGGCAGAAAACCCCCTGACCTCGCACGTGCAATATCTCCCACACCGTAAGTCGGATTGAGGTGAAACTTTTTTCTACACGCTCGTATTGTTCTGTACTTTAGCATGGTATAACTTTTTGCACATTTTGCACACTTTTGAATTTGAAGTTATTTCAAATTCAAATTCAAATTCCGGAGGCCATATCTTGTAAACCGTTGATCCAAATCGAGTGATTCTTTTTGCGTTGGATCACTCGTTCCATGTACCTTCTGTTATATCATGTGTACACAAAAATTCACAAGTTTATTGATCTGTTTAAATTCAAATTCAATTCGATTTTGCACCTGCTATGACCTGTGTTGTAGTATTCCGTTTCATGTGATTCTTTTTGCATATTGGATCATATGAGACATCTTATCGGCAATATCCACACACCATTCATATTGCCATGATCTTTACCTTGATTTCATAATTCCTTGATCATAATTTTTGTATCAACATTTCCTTATCCGTTGACTCTCTCGAGTTCACGTTCCACCGATCACCTTCGAGCACATCGACACCTTTGCACTTCAAAACCTTTTGTTTTGTTGCTAAAACCTTAGTGATTGTTTTGTTGATCTTTTGTTTGTAATGTGATGTGATTTCTTATTTGAGTTCTTTCTTTGGCGATAGATTGCTCGGAGTGTGACGAATAGAGTTGACTGGAACGTGAGAGCGAAGATCTTCATCGAATGTATAAGGCAAGTGATGCTTTGACCATACTCATACCTATATTTTATATATGCATTATGTTAAGAAATATCACCCTATTGCATGATAGGTAGTTTACTTTATTGTTGCTGCAAACCAGTTAGGATAGCCACATGTTTTGACTTGTCTACCGTAGATCAACCTAGCCGTGTTGTTACTTTATTGCTATGCTTTGTAGACGAGGTTGGGCTGTGAGAATTAATGGAGTGCATGTGAGCTATTTAATAAACCGTGTAGCAACTTTATAATAAATAGAAATCACTTCTGGACGGGCGGGTTGCATCCCGGTAGTTGTGCCTTGTCTAAGGACAGTGCCGGGGTTAAATGCACCCAATGGTTGTTTCGGCGGTGAACAGGGTGCGTCATGGCGAGTACCCTCTAATGCAGTGGGCGTCGTCCAGGCTCAAAAAGATCAGACATGCAATATTACTAGTAGCTTCCGTGTACAGCCACTGGCTATATGGGATCTGGCTTAGCACGAGTACGTTGTGGGGAACCTGGCCCTGGTAGCTAGCTGATGTAGATGTGTGTTAGGTGTACCGGCTACCAAAGGGTGGAGGCAACCTCTTCAGAAAGTCTTTGTCTCAATCTTCGGGTTGAGTCCAGTGGGGAACGTGTACAACCTCTGCAGAGTGTATAAACTGATCATGATTAGCCGTGTCCACGGTTACAGATGAACTTTGAGCAACTAGTCAGTACTGTTGATGAATGATCTTGACAGATGAACACTTAATAATAATTTGGTTGGGACAAGAGTAGCATGGGTTGATGTGTGTTTCAGGTAGAATTCAACTTAAAACTTTGACTAGTTTAGTTCAGGAGAAAATTGGCTTTCAGCAAAACTAAAACCATAAGCCTTTCCTTTGACTTACCTTGCATGTAGTTGTAGGTCCTTTATATAAACTTTTCCGTGTCACTTGCCGTACAAATCAGATGTACTGACCCGTTGTCGGGCTGTAACCTTCGGTGTTGCAGGTTTTTCAGACGATCAGTAAGGTGCGTTAGGGGTTGCGAGTCTACACTCAGCATGTTCGCATGTGGCTGTTGATGGACTCCACGTTATTTGCTTTTGCTTCCACTATATTTATATTGAATAAGCTAGCCTTGGGCTATGCAACTTGTTATTTATTTACTCTGGATCATACGTTGTAATAATGATGCACTTGTACTTTGATATACATCTATAATACTGTGTGTGCCAGCGAGTTCGATCCAGGGACTGGCACTTGAGCACAGAGACTTCAATTTTGTGTGAATTGGGTCGTTACAATCTTATATCTTGTACTCCATAGATATTATCATTCATGCATATAGCTATGTGGGGACCTTCACACTATAGAACTTGGCTTGTATATTCCAATGATGAGCCTCCTCAAATGAGCTCTAGGTCTTCTTGAGCAAGCAAGTTGGATGCACCCCCCACTAGTTCCATTGGAGAGCTTACCTTAGCTCATATGTGCATCCGTTGCATGGCAATCCCTACTCCTCACATCATATCTATCATCTGACTTTCTCTCGCCTATGATTGTCCTCATTGATGTGAGCCTTTCACACCCTTTTTGTCTTCATCCTCCATCATTTTTCTCTCTTTGCCATCCTAAGTGTCAACTTTCTTGCTTACGCTCATCCATTGCATGAGTGCTCAAAATATCAAACGGGAATGGATCATTTTGACTTGTACCTGGCTAGTGGTCTGGGGATGAGTCAAGATAAGATTCCAAAGAAGACCAAGTGGGAAACTTTAGTAGATTAAGTTCTCAACAATAAAAACTATGTTTTACTCTCTCGTATGTCCCTATCCCCTTTCTTGCACGCAAACACCATTTGGAGACATTCGAGTCACGCACAGCGAGAGCTCTAGCACCTTTATGTTCTTATGTTGCTTGTTTCGATGCTAATATAGACTCTTGCCTGTTATGACTTGAATTGTATTACATGCCTTGATTGCTTTACTTAGAAGTTCTTATATGGTTGGTAGCATGTCACCACAGAAATTATGTTTGTTATCATTTACCTACTCGAGGACGATCAGGAATTAAGCTTGGGGATGTTGATACGTCCAAAACGTATCTATAATTTCTGCTTGCTCCATGCTTCTTTTGTGTGATATTGCTATGATATTGATGCACTTCCATACACTTTTGATCATATTTGGACTAACCTATTAACTCAGTGCACCCCAGTGCCAGTTCCTATTTTCTGCTGTTTTGTATTTCAGGTTTTCCCATTATTTAAAGTGCCAGAAAAATTTCGGAAAAAATATAGGAAAAATCAATGTATAGGAAGCTTTGGGAAGAGCCCAAGTGGGGCCAGAGGGGAGCCAGGGGTGGACGAGGCGGCCACCTGCCGCGGACACCCCCTAGGCCGCGCCAGGGGGGCTCCTGGGGCCCTGATGTCTACGCATGCTTCTATTCTTGTAGATTATGTTGGGCCTCCAAGCGCAGAGGTTTGTAGGACAGCAGCAATTTCCCTCAAGTGGATGACCTAAGGTTTATCGAACTCAGGGAAAAGTAGAGGTTGAAGATGGTCTCTCTCAAGCAACCCTGCAATTAAGATACAAGAAGTCTCTTGTGTCCCCAACACACCTAATACAACTAGGAGTTGTATAGGTGCACTAGTTCGGCGAAGAGATGGTAAAATACGAGTGATAGGTGTAGCAAAGCAAGGTAATATAAATCTGTAATAAAAAGTGCAGCAAGCAAACAGGTGACAAAAGTGAGCACAAACGGTGTAACAATTGTGGAAACAAGGCCTAGGCTTCATACTTTCACTAGTGGCAACTCTCAACAACATTAACATAATCTAATCACATGATATTTCCCATAAAACATGCAATGGAGACGCACTCGGAGGTCATTCCTTTGTGGTCAAGAGAGGATGAGAATTATGTAGGGCTACAAAAGCACACCTCAAAGTTCGTAGTTCTCAATCTATGGATTTCCCAATGTCACCGCGGCCATCCAAAGAGAGTACCACAATCACCACAACATATCTCAAGGATAGTCAAAGACAAGCACCAAGAGACTCTCAATCTTCAATAAACACACAAAAGAGGAAATTACTCATGATAATATTCTTCTAATACATGTCCAATAGACCGCTGTCACCATGGTCTCGGGAATTATACTAGATAAGATCAAGTGAGTACATCAATCCAATACATAGAAGAAGGGGAAATATCATGGGATCACCCTAGATTAACATAGCCTATGATCACAACAAAGATCACATCATGGGAGAGAGAAAACCACATAGCTACTGGTCGAAACCTCAGCCCCAAGGAGGAACTACTCCCGCTCCATGGAGGAGGGAAGCAACGTCGATGGAGATGAATCCGGGGGCACTTCCCCGTCCCGGCAGGGTGCCGACACAGGAATTCTGTCCCCCCGAAACTTGTTTTCGATGGCGGCGGAGATCGGAATTGCTTCTGGAGAAAAGGGGTCTGGAATCAGGGTTTCCTCCGTGGGGGTAAAAATAGAGGCCAAAGGGGGCACCGAGAGGGGCCACGAGGCAGTCAGAAGGGCAGGTGGCGCGACCTAGGGCTGGGTCGCGCCAGGCACCCTCCTGGCTGCCTGGTGGTGGCCCTCCCTTCCTTCCTTGGTGATTCCGGAAGCTTCCGGGACGCTGATTTTTTATATAATTTTTCCGGAATTTTTGGAGCACTTTTAATGGCCGGAAAACCTGAAATACAAAAACAGCAGAAAACAGGAACTGGCAACTAGGTGCACTGAGTTAATAAGTTAGTCCAAATATGATCAAAAGTGTATGGAAGTGTATGTAAAACATGGCAAAGTCACACAAAACATGCATGGCACAAGCAGAAATTATAGATACGTTTGGGACGTATCAACATCCCCAAGCTTAATTCTTGCTCGTCCTCGAGTAGGTAAATGATAACAAGCATTATTTCTGTGGTGACATGCCACACAACCATATAAGGACTTTTAATTAAAGTAATCAAAGCATGCAATTCAATTCAAGTCTTAACAAGCAAGAGTCTATATTAGCATTGACACAATCAATAAAAGAACAAAAGGTGCAAGATCTCTCGCTGTCCGTGACTCGAATGTCTCCAGATGGTGTTTGCGTGCAAGAAGGGGGATATGGGAATACGAGAGAAAAGTATATTTTGTTGAGAACTCAATCTACTAAAGTTTCACACTTGGTCTTCTTTGGAATCTTATCTTGACTCGTCCCTAGACCACTAGCCAGGTACAAGTCAATTTGATCCACTCCTTTTCGATATTTTGAGCACTCATGAAATGGATGAGCGTAAGCACGAGAGTTGACACTTAGGATGGCAAAGAGAGAATATGGTGGAAGAGGAAGACAAAAAGGGTGTGAAAGGCTCACATCAATGAGGACAATCATAGGCGAGAGAAAGCCAAATGATAGATATGATGTGAGGAGTAGGGATTGCCATGCAACAGATGCACATATGAGCTAAGGTAAGCTCTCCAATGGAACTAGTGGGGGTGCACCCAACTTGCTTGCTCAAGAAGACCTAGAGCTCGTTTGAGGAGGCTCATCATTGGAATATACAAGCCAAGTTCTATAGTGTGAAGGTCCCCACATAGCTATATGCATGAATGATAATCTCTATGGAGTACAAGATATAAGAGGGAGTACGAGTGTGGATCTCTCAAAAGGATAGTAGCGTTTCCCCTTTCTCTCTTTTTATTTCTTTTTCTCTTTTTTCTATTTTTTTGTATTTTTTTGGTGGCCTCAATGGCTCTTCCTATTTCTCTCATTTGTCCTCTTTGGGATCTTTTGATTTTGTCCTATTTGGGATCTTTTCCTCACTTTAAGGGCAACACTCTATATATTACAAAAAGTATAGAAGATCTTTCACACTTTACAAACTACTCAAATCATAAAGAAAATGTAACTATCATGAAGTATGCAAATGTATGCCTCTGCCAGTGTAGCAGGAACATGTATGACATGAAGATCAAGTCATGAAGAGGTGGATGTTGCATGGAAATATATCTCGGAAAGGCTATGGAAATGCCTTGATAGGTAGGTATGGTGGATGTTTTGAGGAAAGATATAAGGAGGTTTATGATGACAGAGCGTATCATGCCAAGGGTTTGGATGTACCGGCGAAGGTGGACGCCAACTCTTGGAGTGAGAAGAAAGCAATGCACGACACAGGAGAGGCTAGAAAAATTATGGGAAGGTGGAAGTGTCAACTTTTGAATACTCACATTAGTCCGAAGAACTCATGCACTTATTATCGGTAACTCTCAATCTAATAAGGAGGTTCACAAAGAGACAAGTACCCCGAGGAGGAGTGTATGGGGGTTTGGTTATCCTTGCGCATCCTCGACTCATGGTACGTGAGTGTACTCTAATATCCGATCCCTCCAAAGATTAGTGATCCATCTAGTAGCTAGAGTTCTCAACTAGTTTTGTAGGTTTTTTGAAAATAGACACGGATTTCCCAAAATACGACACCTATCACTAATAGGCTAGAGCTCTTGACACCAAAATTTCAAACATTACTCTAGTTAATACCTCAAAACTATTGCAAGTTACTACTACAAAGAGAATAGCAACTTCAACTACCTACTTCTAGTCAAGACACAAAACTCAGTGGAACAGGCAAACTATCTAATAAGATAAAACATGCAACCTATAGAAAGTTCAACCTAAAACAAAAGAAAAGCTCTAGAAAGACTAAAGCACTACAACTAAACAGAGCAGCAGTTAAGAAAAGAAAAAGAACAACTCACAGCTAAAAGAATAAGCATGCAAATCCTATGAGGAGTTCTAGTTCAAACAGAGCGTGTTTCTCTCCCACACAAAGTAAGACGGGATCTAAATTGTTATGAACAGCAAGCAAAGCTAAATAAAACTAAAAATAAAACCTAAGAGCGAGACGCTCCAAGCATAGCACATAACGCATGAAGTGATAAAAATATAGTGAGACGAAGGACGAACTGATGATTGTTGATGGAGAAGGGAATGAACGGGGGCATCCCCAATCTTAGACGCTTGAGTCTCCTTGAATATTGGTTGGGGATTCATAGGGCATCCCCAAGCTTGAGCGCTTGACACTCCTGAATCTTCTTTCATCATCTTCCATCGCACACTTGAAAACTCCCTTCATACATAACTCATCATAAGCTGATTAGAGAAGTTAGTACCCTTAATAAATAATTTTTCCCACTGTATATAAAGATATTCTTGAAGAGCTACTGTTTCCAAAGATTGCCAAAAGGTTTTTGCAAATAAAAAGCAAGCTTAAGGTTTGCAAAAGTGAAGAGAGACAAAACGTGGCAGAATCTGTGAAAAACAGAACATCAGATAGAAACGAATTTTTTAGGGGTACTTCTGCAACTCGAATAAAAAAACTCAGAACAGACGCTCGAAAGTTAATTGTATGGAGCACGCTGTCAAAACAATTCAGATCAAAAAGATGATCTGGTGATTTTAGGCTAATTTTTCCGTCCAAGGACATAATCTGTTTTCTGGACAGCATGTCACAACTTTTGAACTTTCTAGCAATCGGAGGCTAGACTTGGCACAAAGATTGAAAATAAAGATACAATGATGTTGCTACAGTAGTAACAATCATCAAGACCACTAAAAACTGAAATTAAAAAACTCAAACTAAAGATAACAAGGGTTGTCTCCCTAGAGCTGTTTCTTTATAGCCATAAAGCTAGGCTTAAGATTTTAATGATGCTCTCATAGGAATAAGGAATACGAGTTGAAGAACAAAAGAGAGCATCAAGAAGCAAATATAAAACACATTTAAGTCTAACATGCTTCCTATGCAAAGGGATCTTGTAGAGAAATAACTCATGGAAGCATAAAGATATTAGCATAGGAAGCCAAAATAAGTGCAACTTCAAAACCTTCAACATAAAGAGAGGGAACTTGATATTATTGAAATATCTATAAGCATATGTTCCCCTCTCATAATAATTTTCAGTGGGATCATGAATAAACTCAACAATATAAGCATCACATAAAGCATTGTTACCATGATCCACATGCAAAAGGGTACTCTTACTCTCCACATAAGCATAATCTTTCTCATTGGTAATAGTGGGAGTAGGACTATCATAAACAACTTGAACACTATAGATTAATTGTGTATTAGGAAGATGGTGTTCAACAAGGGAGTAATTACCTCCATGATTATGACAAGTTTCATAAGGATAATTTCTCCTTATGTCATAGGTACCTTTATAATCACTAAAGATAGGAGTTATAACATCATCATAGCAGAGAAGAGCATTATCATTGCTAGCAACTATATTTGTAAACATGTTGTCTTTGTTCTTACTAGCAAAAGGATTATCAACTATCACATCACTAATGGGTAAAGGACTTGCAATCCTACCATCCCCAAGCTTAGAGCTTTCCATATCATCATTTTCAGAGTTGGTACCAAAAAGATTTTCAAGGTCATAAGTAGCATTATCATCATTTTCCCAATCACAAAAAGTAACATTCATATCATAATCAAAATCATCTTCAATAGTACCTACATACTTATCTTCAAGATAATAATGAATGCAATCAATCTCACCATCCTCCATAAATTTTGGTTCGTTGGGATAAAAATCTATGCGAGGAATATGCTCAGGCCAGGTTGTTACCCATTCTTCTTCCTTCTTGCTCCTCTTCCTCCTCCTCTTCTTTTTCTTCTTCTTCACCTTAGGGAGGAGTGGTTGGAGAGAAAGCTTCTCCACATATCCTGGTTTATCATTAGAAACAATAGGGGAAACTTGGGAGAAACTCTCCTTTTTATTAGTAGAAACATAAGAGACACTTTTATACTTTGGTAAAGTTCCCTCCTTTCTAATATTTTTTATGTAATAATTATCATGGAAATTAACAACACAATAGAGATGGAAATTCTGCAAAGTGTTATTTATTCCCAAAGCATGAACATCTAGCCAAGAAGTCTTTTCTGATAACTCTTCACAAATAAAAAATAACATAAGCTCATCATAAAGATCAGGGGTGATCATGTCATCACACAACTGGCTAACAGTTATGTTTTGAAAGTACATGCACTGAAAATTGAAGTGACCCTTTATGCAGCAAAGTTCACAAGTAAAAGGATAAAGGTCACACAAATCTCTAGCAATTTCATTTAAATATCTAACCCAAGTGATTGTTCTTTCATGCTTATGTTGCTTACAATACTTCTCTTCTTCAATCATAGGCCTTTCACAAGGTCTATCCACTCCACAAAAATTAACATGCTTATATTAAACTTCATTTTCAGGAATTGGATCATGCATGTTGCAATCATCATTAACAATTTCATTTTCTTTGCAAATCTCTTTAAAAGGTTCATGATTATTGATCCAATTCTCCTTAGGCATATTAAGATATGAAGCAAAAGATTTGAGGAAATCAACAAGGAGTTGAGAATCAAGCCCAAACTTAGCACTAAACTTATTAAAACTTGCAGTTTCAACAAAGGACTTAATGCAATCATACTCATAAATTATACATGACTCTTTACCTTTGTCGATCTCCCAATCTTCAGTATTGTGTTGGATTCTTTCAAGGAGTTCCCATTTAGCATGAATCTTTTCGTTTGTGAAAGAACCCATCAAGGAAGCATCGAGCAAGTCTTTATCCTGTCGAGATAGCCTTGCATAGAAATTAGTAATAATCATATCTTTGGGGAGCCCATGGTTAGGACATTTTAGCATCAAAGTTTTCAGTCTCCCCAAGCTTGAGCTATGCTCTCTCCGTCACGAGGATAGAAATTATAAACATAATTCCTATTCTCATGGACTTCATGAAGGAGATAACACTTGGAGTAAAAGAGAGACTGGATCTCTTCCCAATCCAGCAGGTGAGAATCATGTAGTAGCCTATACCATTCCAATGCTCTTCCTTTCAGTGACAAGGCAAATAATTTCTTCATGACTTCACCTCTTGTCAAACCTGAAATCTTAAATAACTCACAAAGTTATGTAAGTTTCAACAAATGAATACTAGGATTGACTGTCCCATCATTACAAATCATTAATAATTATTTCAACTATCCCAAGTGGTATTTTGAACGGGATACATTCAGTAGGTGGAGGAGACTTCTCTACCACGGGCGTGGTAAAGCGGCCTTCCCCAAACAGCGAACTAAGAGTGCAGTTTTCCATAAGCATAACTAGTGAAAATAAAAACAAGAAACAAAAAGATTTAATTGCAAGATCTAAAGATATACCTTCAACGTTACCTCCCCCGCAACGGCGCCACAAATAGCTTGATGTCTACGCAGGCTTCTATTCTTGTAGACTATGTTGGGCCTCCAAGCGCAGAGGTTTGTAGGACAGCAACAATTTCCCTCAAGTGGATGACCTAAGGTTTATCGAACTCAGGGAAGTAGAGGTTGAAGATGGTCTTTCTCAAGCAACCCTGCAATTAAGATACAAGAAGTCTCGTGTGTCCCCAACACACCTAATACAACTAGGAGATGTATAGGTGCACTAGTTCGGCGAAGAGATGGTAAAATACGAGTGATAGGTGTAGCAAAGCAAGGTAATATAAATATGTGCTAAAAAGTGCAGCAAGCAAACAGGCGACAAAAGTGAGCACAAACGGTGTAACAATTGTGGAAACAAGGCCTAGGCTTCATACTTTCACTAGTGGCAACTCTCAACAACATTAACATAATCTAATCACATGATATTTCCCATAAAACATGCAATGGAGACGCACTCGGAGGTCATTCCTTTGTGGTCAAGAGAGGATGAGAATTATGTAGGGCTACAAAAGCACACCTCAAAGTTCGTATTTCTCAATCTATGGATTTCCCAATGTCACCGCGACCATCCAAAGAGAGTACCACAATCACCACAACATATCTCAAGGATAGTCAAAGACAAGCACCAAGAGACTCTCAATCTTCAATCAACACACGAAAGAGGAAATCACTCATGATAATATTCTTCTAATCCATGTCCAATAGACCGCTGTCACCATGGTCTCGGGAATTATAATAGATAAGATCAAGTGAGTACATCAATCCAATACATAGAAGAAGGGGAAATATCATGGGATCACCCTAGATTAACATAGCCTATGATTACAACAAAGATCACATCATGGGAGAGAGAGAAAACCACATAGCTACCGGTAGAAACCTCAGCCCCAAGGAGGAACTACTCCCGCTTCATGGAGGGAAGCAACATCGATGGAGATGAATCCGGGGGCACTTCCCCGTCCCGGAAGGGTGCCGACATAGGAATTATGTCCCCCCGAAACTTGTTTTCGATGGCGGCGGAGATCGGAATTGCTTCTGGAGAAAAGGGGTCTGAATCAGGGTTTCCTCCGTGGGGGTAAAAATAGGGGCCAAAGGGGGCACCGAGAGGGGCCACGAGGCAGTCAGAAGGGAAGGTGGCGCGGCCTAGGGCTGGGCCGCGCCAGGCACCCTCCTGGCTGCCTGGTGATGGCCCTCCCTTCCTTCCTTGGTGATTCCGGAAGCTTCCGGAACGCTGATTTTTTATATAATTTTTCCGGAATTTTTGGAGCACTTTTAATGGCCGGAAAACCTCAAATACAAAAACAGCAGAAAACAGGAACTGACAACTGGGTGCACTGAGTTAATAAGTTAGTTCAAATATGATCAAAAGTGTATGGAAGTGTATGTAAAACATGGCAAAGTCACACAAAACATGCATGGCACAAGAAGAAATTATAGATACGTTTGGGACGTATCAGGCCCCTGGTCCACCTCTGGCTACCCCCCTTCGCCTATTTATTTCCCGTGACGAGAAACCCTCGGGGACAGAACCCTTTTTCGCGATCTCTCCTCTGTTCCGCCGCAGCCGCGCTTCCAAGATCGGGAGCACTAGGAGCCCTCTTCCCGGCACCCTGCCGGAGGGAGGAACCACCTACGAGAGCTTCTCCACCACCATGGATGCTTCCCGGATGAACCGTGAGTAGTCCACCTTGGACCATGGGTCTATGATCAGTAGCTATGTGATGTTCTCCTCCCCCCTTTGTTCTTCATGGTTTAGATCTCGTGAGCTGCCCTACATGATCGAGGCACATATGTAATCTTTCTGCTGTTGCTATGCTGAGTTTGTTGGGATCTGATGGATTATGATACTATGTTCAGATTGTGTTTGAGTAATATATTTGAGTCTCCTCTTTTATATTTATGTTCTTGAGTAATTATTGCATGTTCTTCGTTGCTATTTATTTCTTTGGCCAAGTAGTAGGTAGTGACTCCAAGAGGGAGCGTTATGCATGATTGTGGGTTCATGCCCCCTGATGACTAGCTTGAGTGACAGAAACATTAGTCGAGGGGATGTGCTGTTTCCACAAGGGAGAAAACAACGGTGCTTGTACTTGCGGGTGCAAGGATTGTTTACTTTACGCAAAGTTCTTTAATGTAGTTGTCTGTTGCTTTGAGTTTACACCAGCGAGATGTTCTGGGTAGATATCTCTAGGTGGATGATTAGTAGGTAGATGCAGATGGATTTCGGTCTACTTGTCTTGGCATACCGCCCAAGCTTTTGAGCCTCTTCCATAGTAAGCATTGGTTTGCGCACATAATCCTGGCAATTGCCCAGCTGTAATTTGTTTACCTCGCATGGCTATTTTATCGTCTTTTGGGGGAGAGACATCACTAGTGAACATCATGGGATCCCGGTCCATATTTCCAATACTGTTTACACCCACTATTTATATTCTTCTTTATTTACCTTTCCGTTTCTATCACTATCATTATTATCCCATGCGTTTGATCCTTTGTAAACAACAAGGCCGAAGGGATTGACAACCTCTCTGAACTCGTTGGGAGAAAAGTTATCTGTTGTGTGTGTGCAGGTCCATGTCAACCGCCTAATTGTTGGCGCCGTTGTCACCTTCCTGTCGTTGTTGGAGTCCTACTGGAGACAAACCTTGGTATCTTCACCAAGGGATATTTGCTGATGTCTACATCTCAACCTTCCACTTTGGGTAACCAATGAGGGGCGAGAAGTGATGGTACGATTTAACGCCCCCTCATTGGTTACCCAAAGTGGAAGGTTGAGATGTAGACAACAGCAAGTTTCCCTTAGCGAAGATGCTAAGGTTGAATGTCGAACCAATAGGACTCCAACAGATACAAGAAAGTGGTGAAGTGAACAATGGCGCCGTTCACAACTCAAGGTTCCTTACTTCACCTGGACCTGCACACACAGCAAATAACTTTGCTTCCCAACGAGTACAGAGGAGTTGTCCATTCCTCTGGCCTTGTTGTTTACAAAGGATAAAACACACGGGATAATAATGATAGTGAAAGCAACGGAAACGTAAATAAAGCAGTAACTTGATAGTGGGTGTAAACAGTATTAGAAATATGGACCGGGGTCCTATGATGTTCACTAGTGATGTCTCTCTCCCAAAAGACGATAAAATAGCCATGCGAGGTAAACAAATTACAGCTGGACAATTGACAGGATTATGTGCGCAAACCAATGCTAATTATGCTATAAGGAAAGGAAGATGCTCAAAAGCATGGGCGGTACGCCAAGACAAGTAGACCGAAATCCATCTGCATCTACCTACTAATCATCCACCTTGAGATATCTATCCAGAACATCTCGCTGGTATTAAGTTGTGAATCCCACCCAAAGTGTAAACTCAAAGCAACGGACAACTGCATTAAAGAACTTTGCGTAAAGTAAACAATCCTTGCACCCGCAAGTACAAGCACCGTTGTTTTCCCCCTTGTGGCAACAACACATCCCCTAGACTCATGTTTCTGTCACTCAAGCTAGTCATCGGGGGGCATGAACCCACAATCATGCATAACGCTCCCTCTTGGAGTCACTACCTACTACTTGGCCAAAGCAATAAACAGCAACGGAGAACATGCAAGAATTACTCTAGAACATACATATAAAAGAGGAGAATCAAATATATTACTCAAACACTATATGAACATAATCTCGTAATCCATCGGATCCCAGCAAACTCAGCATAGCAACAGCAGAAATATTACATATGTGCCTCGATCATGTAGGGTAGCTCACGAGATCTAATCCATGAAGAACAAAGAGGGGAGGAGAACATCACATAGCTACTGATCATAGACCCATGGTCCAAGGTGGACTACTCACGGTTCATCCGGGAAGCGTCCATGGTGGTGGAGAAGCTCCCGGAGGTGCTTCCTCCCTCCGGCAAGGTGCCGGGAAGAGGTCTTCTGGTGCTCCCGATCTTGGAAGCGTGGCGGCGGCGGAACAGAGGAGAGATCGCGAAAAAGGGTTCCCATCACGGGGGTTTCACGTCACGAGGAATAAATAGGCGAAGGGGGGTAGCGAGGGGGGCCACCAGGGGTCCAGGCGGCCCCCTGGTGCGGACCCACCCTAGGGCGCGCCGGGAGGGCGCCTGGGGCCCTGGTGGGTCCCCTCAGCCCCCCCCCCCTCGGTGATTCCCGAAGCTTCTTCTGCGCTGATTCTTTATTGGATTTTTCCTGAATTTTTGGAGCACTTTTAATATGGGGAAAACCTGAAATAGAAAAACGGCAGAAAAAAGGAACTGGCACTGGGGTGCACTGAGTTAATAGGTTAGTCCAAATATGATCAAAAGTGTATGGAAGTTCATCAATGTCATAGCAATATCACACAAAAGAGGCATGGAGCAAGCAGAAATTATAGATACGTTTTGGACGTATCAACATCCCCAAGCTTAATTCCTGCTCGTCCTCGAGTAGGTAAAGGATAAAAGCATAATTTCTGTGGTGACATGCTAACAACCATATAAGAACTTTTAAGTAAAGCAATCAAGGCATGTACTTCAATTCAAGTCATAACAGGCAAGAGTCTATATTTAGCATTGAAAAAAGCAACATAAGAACATAAAGGTGCAAGAGCTCTCGCTGTCCATGACTCGAATGTCTCCAAATGGTGTTTGCGTGCAAGAAAGGGGATAGGGATATACGAGAAAAAGTACTTTTGTGTTGAGAACTCAATCTACTAAAGTTTCACACTTGGTCTTCTTTGGAATCTTATCTTGACTCATCCCCAGACCACTAGCCAAGTACAAGTCAAAATGATCCACTCCTTTTCGACATTTTGAGCACTCATGCAATGGATGAGCGTAAGCAAGAAAGTTGACACTTAGGATGGCAAAGAGATAATATGGTGGAGGAGGAAGACAAAAAGGGTGTGAAAGGCTCACATCAATGAGGACAATCATAGGCGAGAGAAAGCCAAATGATAGATATGATGTGAGGAGTAGGGATTGCCATGCAACGAATGCACATATGAGCTAAGGTAAGCTCTCCAATGGAACTAGTGGGGGTGCATCCAACTTGCTTGCTCAAGAAGACCTAGAGCTCATTTGAGGATGCTCATCATTGGAATATACAAGCCAAGTTCTATAGTGTGAAGGTCCCCACATAGCTATATGCATGAATGATAATCTCTATGGAGTACAAGATATAAGAGGGAGTACGAGTGTGGATCTCTCAAAAGGAATAGTAGTGTGCCCCCTTCTCTCTTTTTATTTCTTTTTCTCTTTTTTTCTATTTTTTGTATTTTTTGGTGGCCTCAATGGCTCTTTCTATTTCCCTCGTTTGTCCTCTTTGGGATCTTTTAATTTGTCCTCTTTGGATCTTTTAATTTGTCCACTTTGGGATCTTTTCCTCACTTTAGGGGCAACACTCTATATATTACAAGAAGTATAGAAGATCTTTCACACTTTACAAAGTACTCAAATCATAAAGAAGATGTAACTATCATGATGTATGCAAATGTATGCCTCTGCCAGTGTAGCAGGATATGCAATGATACTAGCGCGTCATGTAGCAATGATTAGGGCAAGGCCCAACTAGCATGCAGCTCATTGATTAAGCAAGTAGCATGTATGACATGAAGATCAAGTCATGAGAAGGTGGATGTTGCATGGCAATATATCTCGGAAAGGCTATGGAAATGCCTTGATAGGTAGGTATGGTGGATGTTTTGAGGAAGGATATAAGGAGGTTTATGATGACAGAGCGTATCGTGCCAAGGGTTGGGATGTACCGGCGAAGGTGGACGCCAACTCTCGGAGTGAGAAGAAGGCAATGCACGGCACATGAGAGGCTAGAAAAATATGGGTAGGTGGAAGTGTCAACTTTCGAATACTCACATTAGTCCAAAGAACTCATGCACTTATTATCGGTAACTCTCAATCTAATAAGGAGGTTAAAAAAGAGACAAGTATCCCGAGGAGGAGTGTATGGGGGTTTGGTTATCCTTGCGCATCCTCGACTCATGGTACGTGAGTGTACTCTAATATTCGATCTCTTCAAAGAGTAGTGATCCATCTAGTAGCTAAAGTTCTCAACTAATTTTTTAAGTTTTGAAAATAAACACGGATTGCTCAAAATACGACATCTATCACTAATAGGCTAAAGCTCTTGACACCAAAAGTCCAAACATTACTCAAAACACCGGAAGGGGAGATCGTCGCCATCATCATCATCATCGTCACGGGCATCATCGAGATCATCATCAACATCATCCCCAACATCAGCACCATCTCCATCTCCATCCCATCTCATCTCACAATTGCAACTTGTGTTGTAATCCATACTATCTATCCTCTATACTCTGTTGGTGTTGATTACTACTTTGTGGTGAATGCTATTGAGTTTTGTTGGAGAAATATCATTGTGTCCAGATTGTTTGCCACCCATCTATCACCTCTGATCATGATCTTTTTTTATGTCTTGTGAGTAGTTACTTTAGTTCTTGAAAACATGGGAGAAGTTTAGTTGTTAGTAGTCATATGATGTTGAAGTGTTATGTGTTGTTTGATACTTAAGTTGTGTTGTTATTTCTCTAGTGGTGTTATGTGAGTCAAACACTTAATACTTCACCTTTCACGGGCCTAGAGAAATACATTGTGCACAAAGGATGCTTATGGTGGGTTGTCGGAGTGACAGAAACCTGAACCCCAGTTCGCACACTTTTGCACAAGGGAGTTATGGATCCTTGATCGTAATGCTGTGGTTAGGCTTATGCCTTAATTACTACCTTGTATTTGCGGATGCTTGCAAGGTGTGTAATCATAAGAGTACACTTATCTTAGTCTAGAAGGTGTACTAGCATTGATCCACCCACCAACACTTATCAACACAATACATATTACTTGGCGGAGTATGGTGAAAGTAACTTGGCTATCTCTCCCATGTGTTCTCGAGAACGCTTTAGCTTTTATAAGTTTAGTTCCTAGGCTTATCCTTGTGAAAGGATTGGGCCACTTGCTACTCCTCAGTTACCCTGTTTACTTTGCTTTTCTTTTATTTTTCTGTTGCTTAAACCAAAAACCCCTAAATATTTACCTTTGAGTGTGTGCAACCTTTCCTTATCCAGTGTCACTTATCAGCACCTTCTGCTCCTCGTTGGGTTCGACACTCTTATTTATCGAAAAGCTACAATTGATCCCCTAGACTTGTGGGTTATCAAAAATCGTTTATTGGCGCAGTTAACAAGGGAGGCAATCCCAGTAAACCTATTAACTTCACCGCCATCAACGAGCTTTTCTGGCGCCGTTGCCGGGGAGTGTAGCGCTATTGGTAAGTGAAGCCGGTAAGGAAACCTTTATTTTCTAGTTGTTACCTTCAGTCCTTATGGACTCTTCTACTGTTGGTTCTTTGATGGTAAGGAGCCGCCCCACGACTGTGGTGGTCACTCCTACCCCTACTGAAATTGTGCCCTATAAAATACCATCTGGTATTATTGATTATGTCTTGGCTAATCGTTATACAAGAGAAGGACATCCGGGAGAACACCTGCTATATTTATCACAATTATGTTCTTTATTTAAGCTTGCAGGTGTAACAATGGAGTTCGTCATGAAGAAACTATTCTCCGTATCACTCAAAGATAAAGTTTCAGATTGGTATAAGCTACTCGATAACTCTGATCTACTTGAATGGCCAGAGCTTATGTCTCTCTTTTATGCAAAGTTTTATCCTCTTCGTGAAATTCACCAAGACAGGAACTACATCTACAACTTTTGGTCTCGCAACAGAGAGAGCATCGCTCAAGCTTGGGGGAGACTGAAGTCCCTGATGCTCAAATGCCCAAACCATGAGCTCCCCAAGGAAATTATACTTACAAATTTTTATGCCAGGCTTTCTCGTCAGGACAGGGAGATGTGGGATGCCTCCTCTAGCGGGGTATTCCAGACCAGAAGTATGGAAGAAAAATGGGATCTTATAGAAAGGATCCATAAGAACACTGAAGACTGGGAAATTGATAAAGGTATTGAACCCGCTATAAACTATGAGCATGACTACATTGAAAGTTATGTGAAGACTGGTTACTTTAATACCTTTTGCTCTAAAATTTGTCTTGATTCCCAGCTAATGGTTGACTTTTGCAAGGACTTTGCTTCTCATATTGATTCTTCTAAGAAGAAGGAGAGTCAACATCATAAACCTTTCAAGGAGTCACCTATTGAGATTTATGTTACTGATCCTGTTTTACCTGCAGTTGTGTATGAACAGCCTCCTTATCCCTCAAGGATAAAGGAGCACTCTTTTGTTACAGGTATTCTAAACAAAAACGGAAGGACCACTGACGAACCTGAGGACATGATCAAGGTCAAGCCTCAAGTTGCAATGGTCAAGGATCTGGTAACCAGTGATATTGAAGAATCCACTATTAGTTTTTGTGTTGTTTCCACTAACATTGTCACAGCCAAGAACAAAGGCCCAATTTCAGGTACACCAGTTGTATCTGTCAAAATAGGAGATCATAATTACTATGGGCTATGTGATTTGGGATCTAGCGTCAGCGCTATTCCCTTCACACTTTATCAAGAGATCATGCACGAGATTCAGCCGTGTGAGATCGAGGACATTGATGTCACGATTCATCTTGCAAATAAACAAACAATCTCTCCAGTTGGGATTGTGAGAGATGTTGAAGTACTCCGCGGGAAGGTAAAATATCCTACTAACTTTCTTGTACTTGGTTCAGTGCAAGATAGTTTTTGCCCTATTATATTTGGTAGGCCCTTCCTCAGCACTTGTGGAGCTATAATAGATTGCAAGAAATGTAAAGTTTCTGTTGAATTCAACGGTGAGCCGTATGAATTTAATTTTTCTAAGTTTTCTAAGCAGCCTCATGGTACTGACTTATCAAGTAATGACAAAATTATTGAAGAAATTTCTTCTATTGCTATTCCTCTTGATGATACTTTGCAACAATTTATGGAAGACCACGAGAATGACATACATATGCAGGAGAGGGATGAACTAGAAGACATGTTTTTAAGACAAACTCCTATCCTGAAGCAAAACCTTCCGGTTGAACCTTTAGGAATCCTCTCGCAACCAAAAGAAGACCCGGTGTTTGATCTAAAACCACTACCTGATACGCTCAAGTATGCTTATTTAGATGAAAAGAAAGTATATCCTGTTATTATCAATTCTAACCTTTCAGGGTATGAAGAAGAGCGATTATTGGAGACACTTCGCAGACACCGAGCTGCTATTGGCTATACTCTTGATGAGCTCAAGGGTATTAGTCCATCCATTTGCCAACATACTATCAATCTCGTGCCCGATGCTAAACCCGTTGTTGATCATCAACGACGGTTGAACCCAAGGATGAAGGACGTGGTTAGGACAGAGGTTCTCAAACTTCTAGCCGCAGGTATCATCTATCCTATAGCTGATAGTAAGTGGGTAAGTCCCGTTCATTGTGTTCCTAAGAAAGGAGGTATGACTGTTGTTCCTAATGATAAAAATGAACTAATACCTCCGAGGACTATTATTGGATATAGAATGTGTATTGATTTCAGGAAGTTGAACAAGGCCACCAGGAAGGACCACTATCCTCTGCCCTTTATTGATCAGATGCTCGAGCGACTGTCTAAAAACACCCACTTCTGCTATCTTGATGGGTATTCTGGCTTCTCCCAGATTCACGTTAACACCGCGGATCAAGAGAAGACCACCTTTACGTGTCCTTACGGTACTTATGCTTATAGGCGTATGCCTTTTTGTTTGTGTAATGCACCTGCTACTTTTCAGAGGTGTATGTCTGCAATATTTCATGGTTTCTGTGAGGAGATTGTAGAAGTTTTCATGGACGACTTTTCCGTCTATGGAAACTCCTTTGACCACTGTCTCCACAATCTTAATAAAGTTTTGCAGAGATGTGAAGAAACGAATTTGGTGCTCAATTGGGAGAAGTGCCATTTCATGGTTAACGAAGGGATAATTCTTGGACAGAACATTTCCGAAAGGGGAATTGAAGTGGACAAGGCAAAAATTGAAGCTATTGAAAGGATGCCCTATCCAAGGGACATCAAAGGTATTCGTAGTTTTCTAGGTCATGTTGGTTTCTATAGAAGATTTATCAAGGAATTTTCTAAGACCTCGAGACCCCTTACCAATCTTCTCCAGAAGGATTCTCCTTTTGTATTTGATGAAGATTGTAAGGAAGCTTTTGAAGTTCTTAAGAAAGCCTTGATAACCGCTCCTATAGTACAACCACCTGACTGTAATTTTCCCTTTGAAATTATGTGTGATGGTAGTGATTTTGCTGTTGGAGCTGTTTTAGGACAAAGGGTTGAGAAGAAGTTGAATGTCATCCACTATGCCAGCAAGACACTTGATAGTGCTCAAAAGAATTATGCTACTACCGAGAAGGAATTCTTGGCGGTGGTGTTTGCTTGTGATAAGTTTAGGCAGTATATTGCTGATTCTAAAGTTATTATTCATACTGACCATGCTGCCATTGAGTATCTTATGCAGAAAAAGGACGCCAAACCAAGACTCATTAGATGGGTACTCCTTCAAGAATTTGATTTGCAGATTGTCGATAGAAAAGGAGAAGAAAATCCGGTGGCGGATAATCTTTCAAGGATGGAAGATATCCCGCACGATCCTATTCCAGTCATTGACAGTTTCCCAGATGAACAGCTTGCTGTTGTAAAATTACAATCTCATTCCGACTCTTGGTTTGCAGATTATGCTAATTTTATCGTTGCAAAGTTTTTGCCTCCAGGTTTTACATTTCAGCAGAGGAAAAAATTCTTCACGGATTTGAGGCACTACTTTTGGGATGATCCACATCTTTACAAATAAGGTGCGGACGGGATCGTAAGAAGGTGTATACAGGAGCACGAGCAGCAGGACATTCTTCGACAATGTCACGATAGTCCCTATGGAGGACATCATGCCGGTGAAATTACCGCACATAAAGTTTTACAATCAGGTTTTTATTGGCCTACTCTTTTTAAGGACGCGCGAAGGTACGTTCTATCTTGTGATAAGTGTCAGAGAGTTGGTAACATTAGCAGGAGAAATGAGATGCCTATGAATTACTCACTAGTGATCGAACCTTTCGATTGCTGGGGTTTTGATTTTATGGGTCCTTTTCCGCCTTCACACAAGTACACACACGTCTTAGTTGCTGTTGATTATGTAACCAAGTGGGTTGAAGCAATCCCCACTGAGAGTGATGATCACAAGACATCTTTGAAAATTCTCAAGGATGTAATTTTTCCTAGGTTTGGAGTACCAAGGTACCTCATGACAGATGGAGGGTCACACTTCATGCATGGAGCTTTTAGGAAAGCTCTAGTCAAGTACGATGTCAATCATAGGATTGCATCACCGTACCACCCTCAAACTAGTGGGCAAGTTGAGCTCACCAATAGGGAGATCAAGTTGATCTTACAGAAGACAGTAAACAGTTCTAGAAAGGACTGGTCAAAGAAGTTAGGAGATGCTTTGTGGGCGTATAGAACTGCTTACAAAAACCCCATGGGTAGGTCTCCTTATAAAATGGTTTATGGAAAGGCTTGCCATTTACCATTAGAGTTAGAGCACAAGGATTTCTGGGCTGTCAGAGAGCTGAATGATGACCCAAAGTTAGCTGGTGAAAACCGTCTCATGAACTTGACATCTCTAGATGAGTGGATGAGTGAAGCTTACGAGAGCGCTAAATTTTTCAAGAAAAAGGTAAAGAAGTGGCACGATAAAAGAATTCTGAAACGTGAATTTAATGTTGGTGATAAAGTTTTGTTGTTTAGATCTCGTTTCAGGTTTTCTCCAGGTAAACTACTTTCCAGATGGGAAGGACCTTTTCATATCGAAGAAGTATATCGGTCTGGTGCAATCAAGATCAATAATTTCGAAGGCACTAAACCTCAAGTTGTAAATGGACAAAGACTCAAACATTATATGGCAGGTGATCCAATCAATGTGGATGCAAACATGATATATACAAAGACTCACGAAGAACATGTTGCAGCCAGTTTCATACTCCGGCAGGAGCAGAATAAGAAAAGGTATGAATTATGGTAAGAAAACACCGCGAACGTCAATAGAAGTTTACTTTCAAAGTTTTTGCAAAATTAGGAAAATTCCAAGCCCAAGTGGAGCCGGAGAGGAGCTCCAGGGGGCCCAGGAGGCCTCCTGGCGCGGCCCCCTCCTGGCCGCGCCAGGCACCCTCCTGGGTGCCCTGGACTCCGACTCCAACTCCACCTAGGCTTGAAACCTTCCTTCTGTTGCAGAGATTTTTGCTATATATTTGTCCGGATAGTCCCGGCACCGTATCTCGCGATTTCGTGTGTTTTCTTTCTCGGTCTATTTCTGCCAGGGTGAAAAGCTGTTGCTAGAGATGTCTTCTTGTGACTCGAGCGGAGAAGATTACATGGGCCGTCGTCTGCAACAACTCCAGCAAGACTACAATCAAAGGAAGTACGTCGGATGGGCCACTGAAGAAGAAATTGCTACAAGGTAAGCGGAGATGGAGCGCTCCGTGAGAAAAGAAGTCAAGATATTCACCGCCCAGCAGGAAGGAGGACCAAGCAACCCCATCATGGTGGGGTTTGTCCAACCTCATTATGACTTTTCTCTTAAGCTTTCAGAAACAACTCTTTCGCTTGAGGATCTAGAAAGGCCGTCCACCGTCTCTGAAGCTTATCGCGTCACCAACCAATTCACTGAAGATTTCCGTGTGCTAAAAGCGCAAGTGGAGATCTTGGAAGCTGAAAATCAATGTCTGCGGCGCATAATCGGAGACTTGAAGAACCAGAAGCAGGAAGATTGAGGAGTAAACCTCCTCGGGAAATGGCATCCCCTTAGCTTGTTCCAAGCTTGGGGGTGTGCCGGGTATCTTTATCTTTATCTTTGTCTTTAGGAGTCAAGTAGAGTCGTATCATGACTAGGGAAGTTACTTTATGAAATAGGTGTTGCTTTGAGGTCTATCACTCGTTTTGTGGAGAGCTTTGTATCCGTGAGTGTGGGGTCGTCTATGAAGGAATATTAATGAGAAGTCAATTGGTTTCTTCGTTGCACTCGGTATTCTCTTCACGCAATCGACATTATGAGCTGATTCTTATGGGGAGTATTGACCTTATATCAGGTATGGCTTCGAAAACTTTATTTAAATCTTGGCAAGTATAGCTTGGTCATAAAAACAAGCATGTTTTTCTTAAAGTAGCGACATAGCCAAAACCTTTGTGTTATTATGCTTGAAGTGTTATGTTGACAAGGAAGACAACTTGACATTTCATGCTAGTTTTAATGTTTATGCTTTGTATTGCTTGCATCTAAGTTGTCATCAATTGTCTGGTCTCTCAAAGCCTTGCTAGCCAAAACTCTGTACTAAGCGGAATTCTGCTTGTACTTCCATACCCTGAAACCAACATCTTCCACTTGAGTCCACCATACCTTCCTATTTGTGGTATTCCACTACCACTCCTAAAGTATATAATTTATGTGATATCTTTAGATGTTCAAAATCTTATGTTTTGTGCCACTGATTCAGCTCATGAGGAAGTGGTGGATAACCCATGATCTTCTTAATTTGGACAAGTTTTATCTTGGGATTCCATGCCTAATCTTCAAACCCCTAATACGAGAAGGGACTGGCATGAGTGCCCAGCTCGTAAAAGATAAATACTAACGCACAAGTTCCTTCGCTCATTAAACAAAGGAATTTAAGGGGATGTGATCGTCCCCACATGGGAGCCGTTCCTCGAAACTTGTCCAAATCATGAAGTGAGTGAGTTATCTATCAGCAGTCGTTGACAGATCATGCACCTCCCAAAGGCCTGATTTTATTCTGTTTGATCTAGAGATGGCACATGAGTTTTCCCTGCTTACCCTTTTGCACGGGGTTTATCCTTTATTTTGTGTTGAGTCAGTCCTTCCTACTTCCTTCCTTCTTGAGAGAGAACAGACACTTGATGTTAATAAAGATTCTTGCATACAAAGCTTCATTGAAAGTTAGCATGTTACATCTTTGTTGACATTATCTTTTGATAAGTGAGTTGTTTGCAAAAGCTTATGCTTAGTAAACATCTTCCTTTATGTTAACATGTGCACTTCTTGACTGATAACATGTTGTTTCCAAAGCTTCATCTGGTTCCATTATAAGTGAAAGAGAAAAAGTAAAAGTTATTAGTTGTTCCTTGACCAAGGCTATGTTTGCCATGATTTGATGAGTTTTCCAGGTCCTACTTTGTTATAATTGTTACTACTTTCTCATAAGGACCTTATGAGTTGAGGTTGTTGTTGAGGATCCTTCAGTTTGGTGAGAAATCTTGATGCTTCTTGTCTGTATTATTTTATCGACACTTCACTCTCTAAACTTGTGGACAGGTTTACCGATCTCAACAATCGCTTGGGGACAAGCGAGGTCTAAGCTTGGGGGAGTTGATACGTCCAAAATGCATCACTATTTTATATTGTAATTTCATCCTATTCATTGATATATTCCACTTTAAAGTATTGTTCTTATGTTGTTTTGGCTTGTTTTACACAGTTTACAATTTTCTGGTGCCGAAGCAGCAGAACCAGAATTCAGCGGTGAAAAGTGGACACCAAGTTGCTGAATCAGATCAAGTCCAAATGCGATGAAAAATTACGGGGAGTGTTTTTATGAAAATTGACTGGGGATCACCGAGGATGGAGGTGAGGGGACCCACCAGGCAGCCAGAAGGGTGCCTGGTGCGGCCCCCCTCCTGGCCGCGCCAGGCAACCTCTTAGATGCCTGGTGGCCCCCCTCGGTGCCCCCTCTCGCCTATAAGACCCCCTGGGGTAGAAACCCTAAATACAGAAGAGTTTTCGTGTTTCGCCGCCGCCACGGGGCGGAAACCTACAGAGGAGAAAAGCCATCTCCGGCGGGGAGATCACCTCCTGGAAGGGGAGATCGTCGCCATCATCATCATCATCATCATCGTCGTCACGGGCATCATCGAGATCATCATCAACATCATCCCCAACATCAGCACCATCTCCATCTCCATCCCATCTCATCTCACAATTTCAACTTGTGTTGTAATCCATACTATCTATCCTCTCTACTCTGTTGGTGTTGATTACTACTTTGTGGTGAATGCTATTGAGTTTTGTTGGAGAAATATCATTGTGTCCAGATTGTTTGCCACCCATCTATCACCCCTGATCATGATCTTTTTTATGTCTTGTGAATAGTTACTTTAGTTCTTGAAAACATGGGAGAAGTTTAGTTGTTAGTAGTCATATGATGTTGAAGTGTTATGTGTTGTTTGATACTTAAGTTGTGTTGTTATTTCTCTAGTGGTGTTATGTGAGTCGAACACTTAACACTTCACCTTTCACGGGCCTAGAGAAATACATTGTGCACAAAGGATGCTTATGGTGGGTTGCCGGAGTGACAGAAACCTGAACCCCAGTTCGCACACTTTTGCACAAGGGAGTTATGGATCCTTGATCGTAATGTTGTGGTTAGGCTTATGCCTTAATTACTACCTTGTATTTGCGGATGCTTGCAAGGTGTGTAATCATAAGAGTACACTTATCTTAGTCTATAAGGTGTACTAGCATTGATCCACCCACCAACACTTATCAACACAATACATATTACTTGGCGGAGTATGGTGAAAGTAACTTGGCTATCTCTCCCATGTGTTCTCGAGAATGCTTTAGCTTTTATAAGTTTAGTTCCTAGGCTTATCCTTGTGAAAGGATTGGGCCACTTGCTACTCCTCAGTTACCCTGTTTACTTTTCTTGTCTTTTACTTTTCTGTTGCTTAAACCAAAAACCCCTAAATATTTACCTTTGAGTGTGTGCAACCTTTCCTTATCCAGTGTCACTTATCAGCACCTTCTGCTCCTCGTTGGGTTCGACACTCTTATTTATCAAAAAGCTACAATTGATCCCCTAGACTTGTGGGTTATCAAGAATCGTTTATTGGCGCAGTTAACAAGGGAGGCAATCCCACTAAACCTATTAACTTCACCGCCATCAGTACCCATAATAAAATAATTTTTCCTCTACTGGAAATAAGGATATTCTTGAAGAGCTACTGCTCCTCAAGATTTCCAAAAAGTTTTTGCAAAGAAAAAAGCAAGCTTAAGGTTTGCAAAACGAAGAAAAGGCAAAACATGACAGAATCTGTGAAAAACAGACCAGAAGGTAGTAAAGAATTTTTTAGGGATACTTCTGCAACTCAAATCAAAAATCTCAGAACATACGAAAGTTCCGTAATTGTATAGAGCAAGATTTGTAAAACATTCAGCTCAAAAAGATGAATTGGGATTTTTCTGTGATTTTTCTAGTCACGAGGACAGAATCTGTTTTCTGGACAGCATGTCACAACTTTCACTTCCCTTGTCATATGACGCTATAAATGGCACAAAGCTTGAAAAGTAAAGATACAATGATGTTGCTACAGTAGTAAAAATCATCAAGACCCCTAAAAACAGAAGAAAAACAAAAAGGGAAATCCCAAATTCATTGCGGGTTGCCTCTCAAAAGCGCTTCTTTAAAGCCATTAGCTAGGCTTAATGCAAAAAGATCAAGTTGTATCAATTGAACCATCATCAACATCATCAAAAAGCTCTTCAATAGTACAACTAGTCTTAAGAGGTCTTTCAAATAAATTCCTAATAAAGATACTTCTAGGAATAAAAGCAAAAGGCGGAAGATCAATTGGAGTCTCATTTATTCTATTAAAGAGAGGTATCTCTTCCAAAGTCTTCACAGTTTCAACACCTTTGGCAATAGATAGATTATTTTTGAAACGAGGAGCCTTTGGAACGTAAACGAACCTAGGTTCCTTCTTTGCCGGAGTTTCCACCTTTTTGGTTTTGATTGAGGAAAAAGTAGTTCCTAGAGTGTCAATGATTTCCTCAATCTTATCAATCCTAGAAGGGTCCAAGTCATGGGATTTGATGGTCTCCAAGGTTTTGAAAATTTTATGCATGGAGCTATCGAGTCTATTCAAATTCCCTTGAACCTTATGATCCAACTCACTTATTTTATTAATGCCTGGCATCTCTAGCTCTATCTTTTCAAGTTTTTTTTCATAATGTGAGCTAGGGTAATGTCCTATTGAATGCTAGAAACAGGGAGATTTCCAACAAGATTTTCCATAACACTAAGAGCTTCCCAAACTGGGACTTCTAGTAAATTCCCATTGATAGCAGTATCTAGAATAAACCTATTCCAAGAAGTAATTCCAACATAAAAGTTTCTAAGCAGGATAGTAGTGGATTGCTTCTTGGTGGCTCTTTTTTGAGAATCGTTAGTTCTATACCAGGCATATTTCAGACTTTCACCACCTCTTTGTTTAAAGGTGAGCACTTCTGCTTCACCAAAGGCAAAGGGGCCAGACATAATGAAAACTACTAGCGAGGTAACTATTTTTTTGATTTTTGATAAAGGACACTAAAGCAAAAACTGAAAGGTAAACTAACAAGACTAAAAAGCAAAGGTAAAAGATAGTGTGCAACTCCTCTATCTTGAAGAGTGGAGTCCCCGGCAATGGCGCCAGAAATTTCTTTTGATGATACGATTTAACGCCCCTCGTTGGTTACCCAAAGTGGAAGGTTGAGATGTAGACATCAGCAAGTTTCCCTTAGCGAAGATGCTAAGGTTGAATGTCAAACCAATAGGACTCCAACAGATACAAGAAGGTGGTGAAGTGAACAATGGCGCCGTTCACAACTCAAGGTTGCTTACTTCACCTAGACCTGCACACACAGCAAATAACTTTGCTTCCCAACGAGTACAGAGGAGTTGTCAATTCCTCCGGCCTTGTTGTTTACAAAGGATAAAACGCACGAGATAATAATGATAGTGATAGCAACGGAAAATTAAATAAAGCAGTAAATTGATAGTGGGTGTAAACAGTATTGGAAATATGGACCGGGGTCCTATGATGTTCACTAGTGATGTCTCTCTCCCAAAAGACGATAAAATAGCCATGCGAGGTAAACAAATTACAGTTGGGCAATTGACAGGATTATGTGTGCAAACCAATGCTAATTATGCTATAAAGAAAGGAAGAGGCTCAAAAGCATGGGCGGTACGCCAAGACAAGTAGACCGAAATCCATCTGCATCTACCTACTAATCATCCACCTTGAGATATCTATCTAGAACATCTCGTTGGTATTAAGTTGCGAAACCCACCCAAAGTGTAAACTCAAAGCAATGGACAACTTCATTAAAGAACTTTGTGTAAAGTAAACTATCCTTGCACCCGCAAGTACAAGCACCGTTGTTTTCCCCCTTGTGGCGACAGCACATCCCCTGGACTCCGGTCTTGTTTTTCACAAAGGATCAAACACAAGGGATAATGATAGCAACTGAAAGTAAAAGCAGAAAAGTAAATGAGCGTGGAAACAGTGATGAGGATATGGACCGGGATACGTGATGTTCACTAGTGATGTCTCTCTCCCAAAAGACGATACCACTGCTATGCGAGGTGAACAAATTACAGAAGGGCAATTGACAGGATTATGAACGCTCCGCAATGCTAACTATGCTACAAAAGAAAGGAAGAGGCTCAAAAGCATGGGCAGAACGCCAAAATAAGTAGACCGAAATCAAACTGCATCTACTACTAATCGTCCACCTTGAGATATCTATCCAGAAGATATCGCTGGTATTAAGTTGCGAGCTCCACCGAAAGTGTAAACCCAAAGAAACATACAACTGCATTAAAAAGCACTTTGCGTAAAGTAAACAATCATTGCAACTGCGGTTACAAGCACCGTTGTTTTCCCCCTTGTGGCAACAGCACATCCCCTAGACTCATGTTTCTGTCACTCAAGCGTGTCATCAGGGGGCATGAACCCACAATCGAGCATAAAGTTCCCTCTTGGGGTTACTACCTACTACTTGGCCCAAGCAATAAACAGCAACGGAGAACATGCAAGAATTAATTAAGAACAAAAATATAAGAGATAAGAACCAAATATATTACTGAATCACAATCTGAACATAATCTCATAATCCATCAGATCCCATCAAACTCAGCATAGCAATAGCAGAAAGATTACAAAAGTGCCTCGATCATGTAGGGCAGCTCACGGGGTCTAAACCATGAAGAACAAAGAGGGGAGGAGAACATCACATAGCTACTGATCACGGACCCATGGTCCAAAGGAAACTACTCACGACACATCCGGGAAGCATCCATGGTGGAGAGGAGACTCCCGGAGGTCGGCCCTCCCTCTGACAGGGTACCAGGAAGAGGTTTGCTGGTGCTCCTGATCTCGGAAGCGCGGCGGCGGCGGAACAGAGGCGAGATCGCGAAAAAGGGTTCTGACCTCGAGGGTTTCTCGTCACGGAGAATATATAGGCGAAGGGGGCAGCTAGGGGGGGCACCAGGGGTCCAGGCGCCCCCCTGGCGCGGCCAGCCCTTGGGGCGCGCCACCAGGGCGCCTGGGCCCCTGTTGGTGGCCCTCTGGCCCCACCTAGGTTCATCTGGAAGGTTCTTCTGCGCTGATTTTTTATCTGATTTTCCCGAATTTTTGGAGCACTTTTTATATGGGGGAAAACTGAAATAGAAAAACAGCAGAAAACAGGAACTGGCACTGTGGTGCACTGAGTTAATAGGTTAGTCCAAATATGATCAAAAGTGTATGAAAGTGTATCTAGATCATAGCAATATCACACAAAACATGCATGGAGCAAGAAGAAATTATAGATACGTTTTAAACGTATCAACATACCCAAGCTTAATTCCTGCTCGTGCTCGAGTAGGTAAATGATAACAGCATAATTTCTGTGGTGACATGCTAGCAACCATATAAGAACTTTTAAGTAAAGCAATCAAGGTTAGAGATTCAATTCAAGTCATAACATGCAAGAGTCTATATTAGCATTGAAACAAGTAACAAAAGAACATTCGGTGCAAGAGCTCTCGCTGTCCGTGACTCGAATGTCTCCAAATGGTGTTTGCGTGCAAGAAGGGGGATAGGGAATACGAGAAAAATATTTATTTGTTGAGAACTCAATCTACTAAAGTTTCACACTTGGTCTTTTTCTGGAATCTTATCTTGACTAGTCCCCAGACCACTAGCCAAGTACAAGTCAATTTGATCCACTCCTTTTTCAATATTTTGAGCACTCATGCAATGGATGAGCGTAAGCACGAGAGTTGACACTTAGGATGGCAAAGAGAGAAGTACGGAGGAGGAGGAAGACAAAAAAGAATGAGAAAGGCTCACATCAATGAGGACAATCATAGGTAAGAGATGCCAAATGATAGATATGATGTGAGGAGTAGGGATTGCGATGCAACGGATGCACATATGAGCTAGGAAGCTCTCCAATGGAACTAGTGGGAGTGCATCTAACTTGCTCGCTCATGAAGACCTAGAGCTCGTTTGAGGAGGCTCATCCTTGGAATATGCAAGCCAAGTTCTATAGTGTGAAGGTCCCCACATAGCTATATGCATAATGATCATCTCTATGGAGTACAAGGATATAGAGGGAGTACTAGTGTGGATCTCTCAAAAGGATAGTAGTGTTGCCCCTTTCTCTCTTTTTATTTCTTTTTTCTCTTTTTTCTATTTTTTTGCATTTTTTGTGGCCTCAATGGCTCTTTCTATTTAACTCTCATTTGTCCTCTTTGGGATCTTTTATTGTGTCCACTTTGGGATCTTTTCCTCACTTATGGGCAGCACTCTATTTTACAAGAAGGTATAGGAAATCTTTCACACTTTACAAGGTACTCAAAATCATAAAGAAGATGTAACTATCATGATGTATGCAATGTATGCGTCTGCCAGTGTAGAAGAATATGCAATGATACTAGCGCGTCATGTAGCAATGATTAGGGCAAGGCCCCACTAGCATGCGGCTCATCGATCAAGCAAAAGCATGTATGACATGAAGATCAAGTCATGAAGAGGTGGAAGTTGCATGGCAATATATCTCAGAAAGGTTATGGAAATGCCTTGATAGGTAGGTATGGTGGATGTTTAGAGGAAAGATATAAGGAGGCTTATGATGACAGAGCGTATCATGCCAAGGGTTTGGATGTACCGGCGAAGGCGGACACACCCTCTCGGAGTGAGAAGAAGGCAATGCACGGCACGGGAGAGGCTAGCAAAATATGGGAAGGTGGAAGTGTCAACTTTCAATACTTACATTAGTCCGAAGAACTCATGCACTTATTATCGATAACTCTCAATCTAATAAGGAGGTTCACAAAGAGACAAGTACCCCGAGGAGGAGTGTATGGGGGTTTGGTTATCCTTGCGCATCCTCGACTCATGGTACATGAGTGTACTCTAATATTCGATCCCTCCAAAGATTAGTGATCCATCTAGTAGTTAGAGTTCTCAACTAGTTTTTGTAGGTTTTGAAAATACACACGGATTTCCCAAAATACGACACCTATCGCTAATAGGCTAGAGCTCTTGACACAAAAAGTTCAGACATTACTCACATCAATACCTCAAAACTATTGCAAGTTACTACTAGAATTAAATAGCAACCTCAATTACCTACTTCCAAGACAAAACACAACTCTGTGCAACAACCAACTCTCTTAACAAGATAAACATGAAAACTAAAGAGAGTTCCAGCAATAAACTAAACAAAATCCAAGGCTCTTGCTAAAGACAAACTAAGACTAAAACTAAACATGGCAGCAGCTACGAAAAGATAAAGAACACACAACAGCAAAAAGATAAGCAGGAAAAATCCTATGATGTGTTCTAGATTGGAGTGGAGCGTGTTTCTCTCCCACACAAAGAAATATGGGGTCTAACTTGTTATGACCAGCAAGCAAAACTAAAGAAAACTAAAAATAAAACCTAAGAGCGAGACGCTCCAAGCATAGCACATAACGCATGAAGTGATAAAAATATAGTGAGACGAAGGACGAACTGATGGTTGTTGATGGCGAAGGGGATGCACGGGGGCATCCCCAAGCTTAGACGCTTGAGTCTCCTTGAATATTTAATGGGGATGCATGGGGGCATCCCCAAGCTTGAGCGCTTGACACTCCTGGATCTTCTTTCATCATCTTCCATCGCACACTTGAAAACTCCCTTCATACATAACTCATCATAAGCTGATTAGAGAGGTTAGTACCCTTAATAAAATAATTTTTCCCCACTGGATATAAAGATATTCTTGAAGATCTACTGTTTCTCAAGAGTGCCAAAAAGTTTTTGCAAATAAAAAGCAAGCTTAAGGTTTGCAAAAGTGAAGAGAGGCAAAACGTGGCAGAATCTGTGAAAAACAGAACAACACGTAGTAGAGAATTTTTTCGGGGCACTTCTGCAACTCAAATAAAAAAACTCAGAACATACGAAAGTTTTACAATTGTATAGAGCATGCTGCGAAAAAAAAATCAGATCAAAAAGATGATCTGGTGATTTTATTCGATTTTTTCTGTCCAGGGACAGAATCTGTTTTCTGGACAACATGTCACAACTTTTGCTTCCCTTATCATAAGAGGCTATAACTTGGCACAAAGCTGAAAAATAAAGATACAATGATGTTGCTACAGTAGTAACAAACATCAAGACACAACAAAAGCAAAAATAAACCTAATTCGTTGTGGGATGCCTCCCAAAAGCGCTTTCTTTTATGCCTTTAAGCTAGGCATGATGCAAAAGAAGAATCAAGGGTCTCCAAGATCAGAATCATAAAAACCTTCAACTTGATTTTCAATAAGCTCATTCTTCTTCTTCCTAGGAAAGAGGTACTTACCTTTCGCCATACCGCGTAAGCGTATGTGCCCGTTACCAATATCAATGAAGCCTTTCATAGCACGGAGGAAGTCTCTTCCGAGCACAATTTCACTTTGGTTTGGCTTCATGATGAAGAAATCCATTGGTGCAGTCCTATGAAGGAATGCAACTTGGACTTCTTTTACCTTTCCTTTAATCTCTGAAATATCTCCATTAGAATGTTCATGATAAGATGATAATTTATCCATATCTAGCTTCAAAGAATCATAAACTATTTTTGGCATAGTAGAAACTATGTATCCAATATCACAAAGAGCAAGGAAGCCTTGGTTAGAGATGCTAATCCTAACAAAGGGCTCCCAATCATCATCTATCTCCAACATTTCTTTCTTGTTGGACTTAAGTTCCTCTACTTTCCTCAAGTCTAGAGCATCCAATCTTTTTTCAATAGTGGCAAGTCTATCTATGACAGTATCAATACTACGATCATAAACAAAATAACTAGATAGACTATGCAAAATATCAAGAGCCCTAACTTCATCACACTCTAGAAAATCTCCTTCAGCTATAATATCAAGAGAGTGTTTACACCACTTAAAAAGACCATGGTAAAAATTTCTAAGCACAATTTTTATAGGTATCCAAGGCATAATTCTTTTATGTGCTTCAGAAATTCTGTCCCATGCCTTCTTCATATTTTCTCCATCTCTTTGACGGAAATCGAGAACTTCCGATTCCCGCAAAGCACCTAGCCCTAACATGTTCATCTAAACAAGGAGGACTACTAACAGTAAGATAAACAATTTTTTTGTGATTTTTGATATAGGACACAAAGATAAAAACTGAAAGGTAAACTAACAAGACTAAAAAACAAAGGTAAAGGGTAGTGTGCAACTCCCCTATCTTAGCACTCGGAGTCCCCGGCAACGGCGCCAGAAATTTTGCTTGATGTGCGAGGTGATGATAGTTATTTCTCGCCCTTCGTTGGTAAACCCCAAGTGGAAGGTGTGATGTAGCACAACAGCAAATTTCCCTCAGTAAAGATACCAAGGTTTGTCTCCAGTAGGACTCCGGAGATGATAAGTAGGTGTTAGCGGCGCAACTGATGCGGACCTGCACACAGACACAAATAACTTTGTTCCCAACGAAGTTCAGAGAGGTTGTCAATCTCTCCGGTCTTGTTTTTCACAAAGGATCAAACACAAGGGATAATGATAGCAACTGAAAGTAAAAGCAGAAAAGTAAATGAGTGTGGAAACAGTGATGAGGATATGGACCGGGATACGTGATGTTCACTAGTGATGTCTCTCTCCCAAAAGACGATAAAACTTCTATGCGAGGTGAACAAATTACAGAAGGGCAATTGACAGGATTATGAACGCACCGCAATGCTAACTATGCTACAAAAGAAAGGAAGAGGCTCAAAAGCATGGGCAGAACGCCAAAATAAGTAGACCGAAATCCAACTCCATCTACTACTAATCATCCACCTTGAGATATCTATCCAGAACATCTCGCTGGTATTAAGTTGCGAGCCCCACCCAAAGTGTAAACCCAAAGCAACATACAACTGCATTAAAAAGCACTTTGCGTAAAGTAAACAATCCTTGCAACCGCGGTTACAAGCACCGTTGTTTTCCCCCTTGTGGCAACAGCACATCCCCTAGACTCATGTTTCTGTCACTCAAGCGTGTCATCAGGGGGCATGAACCCACAATCGAGCATAATGTTCCCTCTTGGGGTTACTACCTACTACTTGGCCAAAGCAATAAACAGCAACGGAGAACATGCAAGAATTACTTAAGAACAAAAATATAAGAGATAAGAACCAAATATATTACTCAATCACAATATGAACATAATCTCATAATCCATCAGATCCCATCAAACTCAGCATAGCAACAACAGAAAGATTACAAAAGTGCCTCGATCATGTAGGGAAGCTCACGAGGTCTAAACCATGAAGAACAAAGAGGGGAGGAGAACATCACATAGCTACTGATCACGGACCCATGGTCCAAAGGAAACTACTCACGACACATCCGGGAAGCATCCATGGTGGAGAGGAGACTCCCGGAGGTCGGCCCTCCCTCCGGAAGGGTGCCGGGAAGAGGTCTGCTGGTGCTCCCGATCTCGAAAGCGCAGCGGCGGAGGAATAGAGGCGAGATCGCGAAAAAGGGTTCTGACCTCGAGGGTTTCTCGTCATGGAGAATATATAGGCGAAGGGGGGCAGCCAGGGGGGCCACCAGGGGTCCAGGCGCCCCCCTGGCGCGGCCAGCCTCTGGGGCGCGCCACCAGGGCGCCTAGGCCCCTAATGGTGGCCCTCTGACCCCACCTAGGTTCATCTGGAAGGTTCTTCTGCGCTGATTTTTTATCTGATTTTTCCCGAATTTTTGGAGAACTTTTTATATGGGGAAAAACTGAAATAGAAAAACAGCAGAAAACAGGAACTGGCACTGTGGTGCACTGAGTTAATAGGTTAGTCCAAATATGATCAAAAGTGTATGAAAGTATATCTAGATCATGGCAAAATCACACAAAACATGCATGGAGCAAGCAGAAATTATAGATACGTTTTGGACGTATCAAACATCACATAGCTACTGATCATAGACCCATGGTCCAAGGTGGACTACTCACGGTTCATCCGGGAAGCGTCTCTGGTGGTGGAGAAGCTCCCGGAGGTGGTTCCTCCCTCCGGCAGGGTGCCGAGAAGAGGTCTTCTGGTGCTCCCGATTTTGGAAGCGCGGCGGCGGCGGAACAGAGGAGAGATCGCGAAAAAGGGTTCCCGTCATGGGGATTTCACGTCCTGAGGAATAAATAGGCGAAGGGGGGAAGCCAGGGGGGTCACCAAGGGTCCAGGCGCCCCCCTGGCGCGGACCCACCCAAGGGCGCGCCGGGAGGGGCCCTGGTGGGTCTCCTCTACCCCCCCCCCCCCCTCGGTGATTCCCGAAGCTTCTTCTGCGCTGATTTTTTATTGGATTTTTCCTAGATTTTTGGAGCACTTTTAATATGGGGGAAACCTGAAATAGAAAAACATCAGAAAACAGGAACTAGCACTGGGGTGCACTGAGTTAATAGGTTAGTCCAAATATGATCAAAAGTGTATGGAAGTTCATCAATATCTTAGCAATATCACACAAAAGAGGCATGGAGCAAGCAGAAATTATAGATACGTTTTGGACGTATATAGAAGCTATCACCTGGTACGTTTCAAGATTGGCGGCCCACTAGAAGACTCGCGAACCGACATGAAGCCCAAGAGTTGAGGCGCAAGACAAGGACTCCTACTTGTAGTCGACTAGGACTCATCTAAACCCCTACCTGACTATATATATATAAAGCGAGGCAGGGGCACCACTCTAGAGGACTCAACTCACAACATAGATTCCTCCACGCATAGAACTAGACAAATATCTCTCCACCAAAGCCCTCGCGGCACATCTGTACATCATCATCAATACAAGATCAGACAAGCAGCATGTAGGGTTTTCCCTTCGGGGGCCTGAAGCTCGGTAAATCGTGCCTCATGTGTCGCTTGTCCGGCGTCTTGGGCATCCAACACACAATCTACTCTCCTGGTCTTGCGAGAACTCGCCTTGGCCTCCCTTGTAATCGCCACCTCACACAATAATATCGATAAGGAAGTGCTTCTCCTGCTAGCCGACGAGTATTGTCCAACCTGTTCCTTCTCTATGACTAACCCAGGGTCCCTGGCCATAGGATTTGCCGAGGCCGATCCTCATCAATTGGCGCCGTCTGTGGGAACTACACAGGTTGGAATCACGATCTCGGCGGCCCCGTCTCCAGCAAGTCACAACTCAAGAGCTTCTTCAACAACTACATCAAGATCTACATCAAGCTCACAGAGAAAACAAGAAAAATTTCGAGCGCGCCACTCGAAGATCGACATCAACAAAAGCGCTCACGCGCAGCCTACAGGACAAAAAAACGTCTGTGTGGCGGGCACTCGCAACGGCGACTCAGATCTCATCTTGACGATCCCTTCGGTTGAAAGATGTGAAATTCAATTTTCAAAAATCTGTGAAAATTTCAGCAAACTCTAATGGCTGGATCTCCCTCGACGACCCGCGCACTGAAGCACTCTCGGAATATGACGGAACTCCGCGCGACTCCATAAAGAAAATTACTGACATTGGCTCGGATATCAACTTGAAGATCCCTCCGGTGAAAGCATGCGGGATTCAATCCCTCATCAGCACAAAACATTTCAGAAAACTCCAACGGTTAGATCTCTGTCAGCGGCTCTCGCACTGCAATGCGTTTTTTAATCTACACAATATCGCGAATTTCCAATCGCGAATTCGGGTTCAATCTTAACCCACAAGGCTTCTACTCCAACTCGACATACCATGGATGACTCGCCAAGATTTCTACATCGACTCGCGCTGCTACAACGACATCACCCAATGAGTAATCGAAGGATCCCGCCCGACGCATCGAGTCCTTCTCGGTCACTCGCCGCACCGTCAACTCCAAGCACACAAATCATCCTGCGCCGAGCTCCTTTTTATGGGATCTCCCATACCGAGCTCCATCGCGTAGGAATCACCGCGTGGAGTCCTCTCATCACTCGCCGGATAAATTCATTACGACGACTTCGCCGCGCAACTCCGCCACCTCAACACTCGGGGGCTCGCTGACTCGGGGGCTCGCTGACTTGGGGGCTCGTGGACTCGGGGGCTGAACGCCGCAGTCGCCATCACATCGACTCCGTCCTCTACACCGACACCGCCCGTCGCATCAAGACCGTCCGCTGCATCGACTCCGTCTCGCCTCGTCGACTGCTCATCTTTGACATCATTCGCCGCGTCGATCCTATAACTAAGTTTTCTTTACACTCTTATGCTATGATTCCAAAACCTTTATACATTCTCGATTAGTCGGCAAAGACGACTACGCAGTCGCACACAAACATCTGAGGGCTAAAAAATCATCCTGCCGGCTACGCAGTCGTGCAAAAATATCTGAGGGCTAAAAAATCATCATGTCGGCTACGCAGTCGTGCAGAAACATTTGAGGGCTACAAAATCATCCTGCCGACTACGCAATCGTGCAGAATCATCTTGAGGGCTTCAAAACTATCCTTTGGATCATGCTCAGTTTTATCTATTGTTTATTCGCGTTCATCAAAGTAGTGAGGCTGGGTACCAAAAGGCCGATCTTGTCTCCGGGTCCAACAAGTTTGGCATCAAGTCCCTGTTGCTCGGCAAGAGTATGCTGCTGGAGGGCCTACTCATGAAAAGACACGCATAAACTTTATATGTTGCTACATTATCCACTCGAAAAAAGTGCAACATCTGCAAATCATGCACCTTACAATTCTTTTGTATATCGCGCAAGTACATCTTAATACAGTTGCACCTTTTTCTCCTTCTCAGCAGATGCTCGGGGGCTGGGCGCCCTCATATGACGCGGCGACGTCAACCTCCTCGTCCATGACTGATCCCTATAACTACTCACGCCTACGACGCAAGACCCGAGTCGAGCACTTCCTCGGATGACAATTACTCGACGACGAAGAAGTCTTGACTCTATGCTCGACTGCAAGCAGTCGAACTTAGCCTCGGGGGCTACTCCCATCGGGAGCGCTGACGCGCACCCGACGAGGACTACTCACGCAGCTGACAAGAACGACGGGGTTAGTTAAAAAACAACTTGAGCCTATGCGCGACTCTATGAGTCGCACATAGCCTCGGGGGATACTCCCATCGGGAGCGCTGATGCGCACCCGACGACCGCTCGACTGGGAAACTTCTCCTCACCCGACGATGAAATACGAAGACGAACCGGACTGGAATTTCGATGCTTCATCCAAATACTCACATCGGGAGCATACTCATGGTATCTTCGACTGTTCATCAGCAAATGATCGACACGCACTACGGCGGCTACTGCAGATTTGAGTCCCTGCGCGACTCTTTGAGTCCCCCAGGCACTCGGGGGCTAGTGACGAGGGGGTGACCCCATGACTCCTCACTGTGAGGCTACCTGGTGCGTGTCAAGACTGGCGGCCCACTAGAAGACTCGCGAACCGACATGAAGCCCAAGACTTGAGGCGCAAGACAAGGACTCCTACTTGTAGTCGACTAGGACTCATGTAAACCCCTACCTGGCTATCTATATAAGGCGAGGCAGGGGCACCTATCTAGAGGACTCAACTCACAACATAGATTCCTCCACGCATAGAACTAGACAAATCTCTCTCCACCAAAGCCCTCGTGGCACCTCTGTACATCATCATCAATACAAGATCAGACAAGCAGCATGTAGGGTTTTCCCTCCAGGGGCCTGAACTGGGTAAATCGTGCCTCATGTGTCGCTTGTCCGACGTCTTGGGCATCCAACACACAATCTACTCTCCTGGTCTTGCGAGAACTCGCCTTGGCCTCCCTTGTAATCGCCCCCTCACGCAATAATATCGAGCAGGAAGTGCTTCTCATGTTAGCCGACAAGTATCGTCCAACCTGTTCCTTCTCTATGACTAACCCAGGGTCCCTGACCATGGGATTTGCCGAGGCCGATCCTCTTCATGCATGTCTGCTATTTTTCATGGTTCTGTGAGGAGATTGTGGAAGTCTTCATGGACGATTTCTCTGTCTATGGAACTTCCTTTGACCATTGTCTTCACGATCTTAATAAAGTTTTGTAGAGGTGCGAGGATACAAATTTAGTTCTAAACTGGGAAAAGTGCCACTTCATGGTTAACGAAGGGATCGTTCTTGATCACAAGATTTCCGAGAGGGGAATTGAAGTGGACAAGGCGAAGATTGAAGCTATTAAAAGGATGCTCTGTCCAAGGGACATCAAAGGTATTCGTTGTTTTCACGGTCATGTTGGTTTCTATAGAAGATATATTAAAGACTTTTCTAAGACTTCAAGACCCCTCACTAATCTTCTCCAGAAGGATGGTCCTTTTGTATTTGATGAAGATTGTAAGGAAGCCTTCGAAGTCCTTAAGAAAGCTTTAATAACCGCTCCTATAGTACAACCACCTGATTGGAAATTGCCCTTTGATATTATGTGTGATGCTAGTGATTTTGCTGTTGGAGCTGTTTTAGGACAACGGGTTGATAAGAAGTTGAATGTTATACATTATGCTTACAAAACCCTTGATAGTGCTCAAAAGAACTATGCTACTACTGAGAAGGAATTCTTAGCAGTAGTGTTTTCTTGTGATAAGTTTAGGCAGTATATTGTTGATTCTAAAGTTATTAGTCATACTGACCATGCTGCCCATAAGTATCTTATGGAGAAGAAGGATGCCAAACCAAGGATTATCCGGTGGGTACACCTTTTTCAAGAAATTGATTTGCAGATTGTCGATAGGAAAGGAGCAGACAATTGATACGATGAGTATCTCTCACTCCTCGTTGGTTACCCCAAGTGGAAGGTGAGATGTAGCGTAGCAGCAAATTTCCCCTATGCAGAGGATAGGGTTTGTCTCCCGTAGGACTCGCAGAGATACAAGAAGGTGGTAAAGTGAACAACGGCGCCGAGGTTGCTAACTTCACTTGGACCTGCACACAGATACAGATAACTTTGCTCCCAACGAGTACAGAGGAGTTGTCAATTCCTCCGTCCTTGCTGTTTACAAAGGATAAAACGCACGGGATAATAATGATAGTGATAGCAACTGAAAAGTAAACTAAGGACGTAAACAATGATATGAAGATGGACCGGGGTCCCGTGATTTTCACTAGTGATGTCTCTCTCTCCCAAAAGACGATAAAAGTGATCGCGAGGTAAACAAATCACAGTTGGGCAATTGACAGGATTATGAAGGCACCGCAATGCTAACTATGCTGCAAAGAAAGGAAGGGCTCAAAAGCAATGGGCAGTACGCCAAGGTAAGTAGACCGAAATCCATTTGCATCTACTACGAATCATCCACCTTGAGATATCTATCCAGAACATCTCGCTGGTATTAAGTTGCGAATCCCACCCAAAGTGTAAATCCAAAGCAACAGACAACTGCAATAAAAGAACTTTGCGTAAAGTAAACAATCCTTGCATCCGCGGATACAAGCACCGTTGTTTTATCCCTGGTGGCAACAGCACATCCCCTAGTCTCATGTTTCTGTCACTCAAGCTAGACATCAAGGGGCTGAACCCACAATCAAGCATAACGCTCCCTCTTGGAGTTGCAACAAATCACTTGGCCAAAGTAAAATACGGCAACGGAGAACATGCAAGAATTTACTCAAGAACAAAATATAAAAGAGAAGAACCAAATATATTACTCATCACAATCTGAACATAGTCTCATAATCCATCAGATCCCAACAAACTCAGCATAGCAATGGCAGAAAATTACAAAGGTGTCTCGATCATGTGAGGCAGCTCACGAGGTCTCGAAAGTGGAGGCACAAAGAGGGGAGAGATAGATCACATAGCTACTGGTCACAGACCCATGGTCCAAGGAAAACTACTCACGGTACATACGGGAGTCGTCCATGGCTATGGATGGTCTCCCGGAGGGGGTAGCTTCTCCCGGCAGGGTGCCGGAGCAGCTTCTCTAGGCAGCCCCGATCTAGAAACAGCGGTGGCGGCGGTACAGAGGCGAGATCGCGAAAAAGGAGTTCCTCCCGAGAGTTTCCGTCACGGGGGGTAAATATAGGCGAAGGGGGGCACCGAGAGGGGCCACAGGGCAGCCAGGAGGCTCTCTGCGCGGCCTAGGGTGGGGCCGCGCCAGGGACCCTTCTGGAGTCCCTGTGGTGGCCCCCCTTCCCTCCTTTGGTGTTTCCGGAAGCTTTCGTGTCGCTGATTTTTTATCAGATTTTTCCGGATTTTTTCGAGCACTTTTAATGGCCCGAAAAACTGACATACAAAAACAGCAGAAAACAGCAACTGGCAGCTAGGTGCACTGGATTAATAGATTAGTCCAAATATGCTCAAAAGTGTATGAAAGTTCAAGCAAATCATGGCAAAGTCACACAAAACATGCATGGAGCAAGAAGAAATTATAGATACGTTTGGGACGTATCAACATCCCCAAGCTTAATTACTGCTCATCCTCGAGTAGGTAAATGATAAAAAGCATAATTTCTATGGTGACATGCCACACAACCATAAAAGGACTTTTAAGTAAAGCAATCAAAGCATACAATTCAATTCAAGTCTTAACAAGCAAGAGTCTATATTAGCATTGACACAAGCAACAAAAGGACAAAAGGTGTAAGAGCTCTCGCTGTCCGTGACTCGAATGTCTCCAGATGGTGTTTGCGTGCAAGCAGGGGATAGGGAAATACGAGATAAAAGTAATTGTTGAGAACAACTATCTACTAAAGTTACACACTTAGTCTCCTTTGGATTCTTATCTTGACTCGTCCCCAGACCACTAGCCAGGTACAAGTCAAATTGATCCACTCCCTTCCGATATTTTGAGCACTCATCCAATGGATGAGCGTGAGCAAGAAAGTTGACACCTAAAAGGCATTGGACTAGCCAGATCATTGGAATATACAAGCCAAGTTCTATAGTGTGAAGGTCCCCACATAGCTATATGCATGATGATGATCTCTATGGAGTACAAGGGATAGAGGATGAAGTACTAGTGTGGATCTCTGATGGCAAGAGAGTGTTAATACTTTTCAAGCCCTCATTGATTACCCCAAGTGCAGGGTGAGATATAGTGCAGCGGCAAGTTTTCCCTTGGCAAAGATACCAAGGTTTGTCTCCCGTAGGACTCCGAAGGATACAAGAAGGTGGTAAAGTGAACAATGGCGCCGAGGTTGCTAACTTCACCTGGACCTGCACACAAATACAAATAACTTTGCTCCCAACGAGTACAGAGGAGTTGGCAATTCCTCTGGCCTTGCTATTTACAAAGGATCAACGCAAGAGATAATAATAGTGGAAACTGGAAGTAAAGGCTGAAAGTAATAAGGGTGTAAACAGTGATATGAAGATGGACCAAGGTCCCGTGATTTTCACTAGTGATGTCTCTCTCCCAAAAGACGATAAAAGTGCTAGCGAGGTAAACAAATCACAGTTGGGCAATTGACAGGATTATGAAGGCACCACAATGCTAACTATGATGCAAAGAAAGGAAGGGCTCAAAAGCAATGGGCAGTACGCCAAGGTAAGTAGACCGAAATCCATCTGCATCTACTACGAATCATCCACCTTGAGATATCTATCCAGAAAATCTCGCTGGTATTAAGTTGCGAATCCCACCCAAAGTGTAAACTCAAAGCAACAGACAACTGCATTAAAAGAACTTTGCGTAAAGTAAACAATCCTTGCACCCGCAGGTACAAGCATCGTTGTTTTATCCCTGGTGGAAACATCACATCCCCTAGTCTCATGTTTCTGTCACTCAAGCTAGACATCGAGGGGCTGAACCCACAATCGAGCATAACGCTCTCTCTTGGAGTTGCAAATAAAATACTTGGCCAAAGCAAATACCGCAACGGAGAACATGCAAGAATTTACTCAAGAACAAAATATAAAAGAGAAGAACCAAATATATTACTCATCACAATCTGAACATAGTCTCATAATCCATCAGATCCCAACAAACTCAGCATGGCAACAGCAGAAATTACATAGATGCCTCGATCATGTGAGGCAGCTCACGAGGACTCGAAAGTGGAAGCACAAAAGGGGGAGAGATAGATCACATAGCTACTGGTCACGGACCCATGGTCCAAGGGAAACTACTCACGGTACATACGGGATGCGTCCATGGCTATGGAGGGTCTCCCGGCAGGGTGCCGGAGCAGCTTCTCCAGGCAGCCCCGATCTACAAACGGCGGCGGCGGAACACAGGCGAGATCGCGAAAGAGGAGTCCGTATTAGGGGTTTCCACCCCGAGGGGTAAATATAGGCGAAGGGGGGCGTCGAGGGGACCCACGAGGCAGTCAGGAGGGTGCCTGGCGCGGCCCAGGGTGGGGCCGCGCCACCTGCCCTCCTGGCTGCCTGGTGGTGGCCCCCCTTCCCTCTCTTGGTGATTCCGGAAGCTTCTGTTGCGCTGATTTTTTATATATTTTCCCGGAATTTATGGAGCAATTTTAATGGCCGGAAAACCTGAAATACAAAAACAGCAGAAAACAGAAACTGGCAACTGGGTGCACTGAGTTAATAGGTTAGTCCAAATAGGTTCAAAAGTGTATGAAAGTTCAAGCAAAACATGGCAAAGTCACACAAAACATGCATGGAGCAAGCAGAAATTATAGATACGTTTGGGACGTATCAATCTCTCAAAAGGAATAGTAGTGTGCCCCTTCTCTCTTTTTATTGCTCTTTTTCTCTTTTTTCTATTTTTTTGTATTTCTTTGGTGGCCTCAATGGCTCTTTCTATTTAACTCTCATTTGTCCTCTTTGGGATCTTTTGATTTTGTCCTCTTTGGGATCTTTTCCTCACTTAGGGGCAACACTATATATTTTACAAGAATATAGGAGATCTTTCACACTTTACAAAGGTACTCACATAAAGAAGATATAACTATCATGATGCAAAGGTATGACATGAGGATCAAGTCATGAGAAGATGGATGTTGCATGGCAATGTATCTCGGAAAGGCTATGGAAATGCCTTGTAGGTAGGTATGGTGGCTGTTTTGAGGAAAGATATAAGGAGGTTTATGATGACAGAGCGTATCGTGCCAAGGGTTTGGATGCACCGGCGAAGTATGCGCCAACTGTCAAGGTGAGAAAGGGCAATGCACGGTACCGAAGAGGCTAGAAAAAGTATAGGTGGGTGGAAGTGTCAACTTTCGAATACTCACATTAGTCCGAAGAACTCATGCACTTATTATCGGTAACTCTCAATCTAATCAGGAGGTTCTCAAAGAGACAAGTACCCCGAGGAGGAGTGTATGGGGGTTTGGTTATCCTTGCGCATCCTATAGAAAGTTCAACCTAAAACAAAAAGAAAAGCTCTAGAAAAACTAAAGCACTACAACTAAATAGAGCAGCAGCTAAGAAAATAAAAAGAACAACTCACAGCTAAAAGAATAAGCAAGCAAATCCTATGAGGAGTTCTAGTTCAAGCGGAGCGTGTATCTCTCCCATACAAAAGAGTAAGTAAGCTTGGATCTAACTTGTTACTACAGCAAACAAGGCAAAAGAAAACTAAAAACAAAACCTAAGAGCGAGACGCTCCAAGAATATCACATAACGCATGAAGTGATAAAAATATAGTGCAACGAGAGACGAACTGATAATTGTTGATGAAGAAGGGGATGCACGGGGGCATCCCCAAACTTAGACGCTTGAGTCTACTTGAATATTTATTGGGGGTGCACAAGGGCATCCCCAAGCTTGAGTGTTTTGTTGGATATATGCTCTAGAGGCAAATAATATATGATTATTCCAATATATCTAAGCAAGTTCATAACCAGTTGTGTGTCTTGCATCCCGCGAGACAAAGTTATTCATGTAATGATACAAGTCAGTTGTTCCATCTTTATGAATAAAAGTGTGCTTATACTTTGATTACGTCTTGATTTATGATATGATAGAAAGCATTTATAATACTACTATTATTGTCAAGAAATATTCAATGTTTAATGATAAAGTTGTCTTGATTATAACAAGTCAAAGATTTGATTGCATGAGGTGACTTCATAACTGATGAATTCATTAAATGTATGATCTATTAACTTGTGAGTTCATTATCGAATGAAAATCATAACTTGATTGCATGAGATGGATTAGATACACGATCTATGAACCTCTGTAATAAATATAACCATGACAAGGTTCTAGCAAGTAGAACTTGTGCCAATAATTATACATAAATGATGTACTAAATGGGCACGTGAGTTATCATTAAATACTTCATATGATTAATTGAAAGTTGTATTCAATTGAGATCATAAAACTGAGATTCAGGAATCACAGTGAGAAGTGAGAATACAAGGATACATATCACTACGCTACGATCCGAAGTGATAAGTATTGATATTGACATAATGGGAGACTTGTGGAAGTTGTACCACAAACTACGATGGAAGTTGAAAGTGCTAGACTACTTAAAGCATTCGTAGTCATACTAAACCATAGTATGGTCTAAACATTCTTTCCCCTAGCACTATAGTTATTGTCGAATAAGGTTGTTTAATTCATTAAGTTAAAACACCCACTTCATGAATAGGAGACCATCCTGAATCTAACGAGACATGATAGCTCCATAACTAATGGTGTTATAAGGTTTCTTAAAAGAAAGAATTTCTTTGTAATAAAACTACAAGCAATTGAAATTACATATTCTCCCCGAATAGCAAAATTGTGTATTGCTTGATCGGTAATGCGAGAAAAGTCTCTCGACATGGATCCAATGGGAGATAATGGAAACTTTGACCGGGATATTGGACCTTGCCTTCAGAATATCAGAGTATTGCAACGGAAGCATGTTCCGCTGTAATGACACTGTATAAGAAAGGATATGCCATAGATGACTGATCTTGGTATATGAGTTGAAGCCATTGTTGAATTTAGAAGGTTGTCATGAATACGTTCTGTACAGAACAATAATCATGAGTCCTCTTAATAAAACCATAGGGAATAACATTGCTTGAAACACAAAGGAATGATGGTAGCCTAGAACACGAGGAGAAATGAAATAATATTGAGTTACATATAGGATGGCTCACGTCCTGTGAAATAAATCGGTTATTTCATATTCTCGACAAACTGGAGAGTTATTGAGAATAATGTAATGGGCATAAGGCATTATTTGGTTATGACCAAAGTTCAATGGTGATTGACTATGGAAACGTAGGAATGCTTTAATCAATAAAATATTTCATTTACACTACGATGGACCATATCCTGAAATTGCATCTCAGTCAAATTTGGGATTTGAAAGAGAATTGCAATGGGCATGACGAAGATTATTCCGTTAAAAGGATGGACTATAGTACCTCATGACAGGAACCCTCAACCTTGATTTGATCAAGTGATTTTGTGATGACCAAAATATTGAGTGGGCCTGCAGTTTCATGAAACTGAGTGGGAGCTTTGAAGACTTCCCGGAAACTTGGAATGCAGAGGGCATTTTCTGAGTGGGAGCTTTGGAAGCTTTGTCATTATGTGAGACATAGTGAACAATAAAATGACTTGATGAAAGCTGAACCACAAATATATGAGTATATGATGGATATATTTGAGTGGGAGCATGATCATTGTCTCAAACATATATGCATTGATATGTGTGAAGAATGATTTCATATGTATATATATGGATATGCATTGATTGTGTATATAGAGAATCGTCTTATATACATATGTGCATTATGATATATATAGAGCATATGGCAAATAAAATACAAGATTGCAAGAATCTTCTTTTATGTGAAATACCAACACATTACACGTTGAAATCTATATGAGTAGATTAAGATACGGATAATGAAACGAAGTTAAGGTTGGAATAATCTTCTAAGACAAGAACCAGGTTCTTGTGGCTAGAAATTATATAATGGATGAAATCCAAATATCACAAGCAATGTCTTGATGGAAGAATAGAGATGCACCATGTACTGGACATGTGATCTTATATGTTCTTGACATATGATTCTACCATATAACATGCATTGTGAATCCAACAACAGAATGACTCAAAGGTTCTTGGAAGAAGAACAGATTCCGATGTGTTTTAGGAGTAAAACACAGAATCTGAATAAAGTTCATGCATTCAGTATATGAGGAATACTGAGGACTACTCTCTAAAATATAGAAAGGATAATAGACTTGAATGTAATGCAAGATTACAATTGCAAGCCATATTATGGGTCTATATGGAATTAAAGACATCACCAAAGACATGAAAGAAATGTGAGCAAAATTCACGGTACTACAAACATAATACTACTTAAGAAAGTAGACGTATGGATAAAAGTTTAGTGTTAGAAGTATTGGACTTCTAGTTGAATGTATTTCCCAGTATATATATGACTAAGGATGAGTCTTCTAAAGACTGAACCAAGAGATCATTGGAGGATACTGTGAAATAATAGTCTGACTCTCCCGCGAAACTTATATCCAACCATTATATGATAATGAGTGGTATGTCAAAAGAGCTTTTGACCTGTACCAGTTGCAATGGAAACATACGAATCTGAATTGGTGCAGTTCGTTGATGAACCCTCTTCCATGAACATGCATGATCAATGAACACTTATGTGATAAGATGATTATGATCGGAAAAATGCGGCTAGATTATTAGCACTCTAGTGCAAGTGGGAGACTGTTGGATATATGATCTAGAGGCAAATAATATATGATTATTCCAATATATCTAAGCAAGTTCATACTGTTCTAGAACTGTGTCAGTGAAACAATGATACAGGTGTGGTATAGAAACCCCAGAGTTCCTAGTTAGCCTCTACATCGATAACTAGTTCATGGTCAACATGATGGTCGTGGTTTCGCGATCATGGACAATTAAGTATGTTGACTATGAGGTCACCTCACTGGTTAAGGGACGTGATGAACATTACCCAAAGTAAGCATTACAGCATGATCAAATCTTGTGAAGGTTCAGTGCTGTAATTACAGAACGTGGTAGACCATTCCTTTGACCGTGAGTACGTGCATAATTGCTATCTTCCCGGATGCTTTGACCTACATCCCACCACCTGACTGAAATATGCGGGTCATAACGGTTGTATCTTGGGTATTCCGTGGAGATATGTTGAGGAGTATTGTTACAAGAGCGGGATTTGTCAATCCATATAATGGATAGATACTCGGGGCCCACTCGGTGAGATTCCATCCATAAAGCTGCAGCGTGTGACTAGGTCACGGGGATGAATATCACGGGAACGAGTGAATGAGGATTAGTTCAGAACGAGGTTGAACCAGACATAGGATGTCATTGATCGAATCTCGGAACAATCCAGTATCGCTGACAAAGGGAATGTTATACGGCGTAAGGTCCAATCGGTGTTTGATATCCGGAATGCACAGGGGTCATTATGGGCATCCAGGTCCCGCTGATGATCATTGACCATAGCCTCATCTCGGTCATGACTGGAGTGTTCTCGGACCGTAGGGTAGCACACTTAAGGGCTCGATGAGATCGGAGACCGTTTCGGAACCATCGGAGTAACCAGAGAATAAAGGAAACAACATCGGAGAAGTACCGTGTTAAACCGAACAAGTTCGGAGTGAACCGGAAGTTGTTCCGGAGCACCGGGAGATGGAATATTATGTTTAAGTTACTAATTAATTGAATTAATAATTAAAATCATTTTATTTCTAATTAATATGTGCAATGGGCCTTAGTGGAGAAAAAGGCCCATTAGGGGAAATAAAAGGGAAAAAAGGAAAAGAAAAGAGGGGGGAGGCACCATGGGCCCTAGGGCCCATGAGGGGTGCGCCCCCTCCCCCCCCCCCTTGGCCGGCCACCTCCCCTTAGCAAAGGGACTTTTGTCCCACATTGCTAAGGGGGAGGGGCTGACTCCCTCCCCTCTGCCTATATATAGATGGGCAGGGTGCACATATTTAATACACAGAAATTCGTGAGAAATTAAATATTACTCCGAATTGAGATCGTTTTTCTCCGGTCTTCTCCCCTCCCTTGTCTCTTTCACGGTGGGCTCCCTAGTGTGAGCCTATAGTGGAATTGAGGCTTCTTTGCTAGAATCGGAGGCCGTCGTGTTGCCGAAGCTCCGTCCAGAGGTCTGCTTCCGCCACCTTCGCTGGATCGGAGAACGGAGGTCGTCATCGAGTCTCGTACGTGTGCGAGTACTACGAGGTGCTACACGTGTGGCACTACACCCATCCGGGTGGTCAACACAGCCAGGGTGTTGTGAAACTTGATCGGCTACATCAACCACGTTTGCGGGAACGTTTCCCGCGCAACGGACTACACCCCGAGGTATGTTATTTCCGCACTCTTTTCCGTTACGGTAATACGGCTAGCTAGATCTTGGGTTATGGGAACGCTAGTTAGAAAAATTTGTGTTTTCTGCTGCGAACCCCAACAGTGGTATCAGAGCTAGGTCTATGCTTAGTATTACTGTACGGATAGAACACATCGGGGATGTGGGCGTGGATTGTATGATTGTTACCCTCCCACGTGTACTTATTCACATCTGCGGCATTGTTTGATGAAGCGGCCCCCGACCGACCTTACGCGTACGCTTACGCGAGACTGGTTCCACGCTTGACATACGGCTTGTACCGTATAAAGTGGCTGGGGGGGTGTCTGTCTCTCTACTTTAGCGGATGTGGCATTTGCAACGGAGGGCCCCGTGCGGGGTGTAATAGAGACAATCGTACGGTTGACGTTGTGGTTGACTCGTAGGTTAAAACATGTTTAACTATGAAAGCCCTAGCAGCCACGTAAAACTTGCAATATACAACTAGACCGTCTAAACCTTGTATTGCTAAGTGGGGGCTATCTTTCGTTTGTTTGTGATGTAGCGATAGCTTTGCTATGTGTTACTAGTAAGTAGTAATCGTCACCATAAAACAAACTAAAATGGAGACACTGTATACTTAGTGTTGCCATAGCTCAGACATCTTAAGACTTGCTAGTATAGGATACACGACGGTAGCATGTGATAAGATGATCCCTTAACAAATCCAAACACAAGTATTCTACCGAAGTGTGCACCGCCTGGAAGGTTCTCCCATATGGCTTGATGCTCCGTACATACCGGAGTTGTCCTACATATTCAATGGAGTTCGCATGAGGTTGGGTTCGGCAAGCCTGGCATATGCAGATATGGCCTTGCTGAGCAGCATATAACATGGAGGTTAATTTGGCGAGCCTAGCATATGCAGATATGGCCTCGGAATACTAGAGATCGAAAGATCGAGCATGAGTCACAGTACATATAAGATAATGTGATCGCACAAGTTGTTATCTACCTTTGAAACTGACCCGTCGGCCGTGTGATATTCGAGGTCGGGTAGTGAATCTGGATCATGTAATCACTAAAACTTCCTAGGGATGAATTGTTTTAGTGCGAGCTACTTTATAATATGATTATATGAACTTATTTTTGTGAACTAGTATTAATTGTGTTCCTTGCAATTATGTTTGTAGAAAATGAATGCACTAGAGCAACGTGAACTATCTTTCTTCATGGAAGGTGAAAGACTTAAAGAAAATGGGTCAAACTTCATTAGTTGGTACTTACGTCTTAGAACTGTGCTCAAGAGAATCAACCTTTCATTCTTAACTAAAGAGCATGTGGGAAACCCTCCAGCAAACGACATGGATGCACAAGCGGCGATTGATTATCAGTATCGTCGAAGGACATATGCCATAGCTAAGGGTATCATAGAAACTAGCATTCCGCAACCTTTGCGTGAGGAGTATGATGATTTGGATACATACGATATGATCGATGAGCTGAAGTCATCAAACTTGCATCGGTTTAGAGTTGCCAAATTTGAGTTAGAAAGTGAGTTTCTCTCTACAAAGATGGAAGAAGGCTCTTGCCTGAAGGCACACTTGGTCAAGATGCATGAGATACATCTGAGCCTCGTGGATGACTTTGACTATGAGACCACACATGAGTCTGTGATATACACGGTGTTACACTCGCTTCCACCAAGCTATACAGACCATGTCCATGGCTATGTCGGCAGAGGTGAAAGCCTCGAGTTCTCTGACTTCATGGATAGACTTCAGTACCTGGAGGTTGAACCCATTGAAGGAGAAGTTGTTGATGGAGAAGGTATATACTTGATATACTTTATAAATGTTTATTCCCTTATACAACATTTGTAGTAAATGAGTATCTGATACTTATTCTGTTTTATGAAAACAGGACCTGCCGTTGCATGGACGGGAAGAGGTGAAATCGAGGATTGATGCATATCAAGTCAGTTGATGGATAGCATGGATTCCGCCGAGACATCTATCATAGGAGATACTTAGAGTATTAGATAAATCTTATGTAATCATTATAGTATGAACACTTAGTTGTGTGTCTTGCATCCCGCGAGACAAAGTTATTCATGTAATGAGACAAGTCAGTTGTTCCATCTTTATGAATAAAAGTGTGCTTATACTTTGATTACGTCTTGATTTATGATATGATAGAAAGCATTTATAATACTACTATTATTGTCAAGAAATATTCAATGTTTAATGATAAAGTTGTCTTGATTATAACAAGTCAAAGATTTGATTGCATGAGGTGACTTCATAACTGATGAATTCATTAAATGTATGATCTATTAACTTGTGAGTTCATTATCGAATGAAAATCATAACTTGATTGCATGAGATGGATTAGATACACGATCTATGAACCTCTGTAATAAATATAACCATGACAAGGTTCTAGCAAGTAGAACTTGTGCCAATAATTATACATAAATGATGTACTAAATGGGCACGTGAGTTATCATTAAATACTTCATATGATTAATTGAAAGTTGTATTCAATTGAGATCATAAAACTGAGATTCAGGAATCACAGTGAGAAGTGAGAATACAAGGATACATATCACTACGCTACGATCCGAAGTGATAAGTATTGATATTGACATAATGGGAGACTTGTGGAAGTTGTACCACAAACTACGATGGAAGTTGAAAGTGCTAGACTACTTAAAGCATTCGTAGTCATACTAAACCATAGTATGGTCTAAACATTCTTTCCCCTAGCACTATAGTTATTGTCGAATAAGGTTGTTTAATTCATTAAGTTAAAACACCCACTTCATGAATAGGAGACCATCCTGAATCTAACGAGACATGATAGCTCCATAACTAATGGTGTTATAAGGTTTCTTAAAAGAAAGAATTTCTTTGTAATAAAACTACAAGCAATTGAAATTACATATTCTCCCCGAATAGCAAAATTGTGTATTGCTTGATCGGTAATGCGAGAAAAGTCTCTCGACATGGATCCAATGGGAGATAATGGAAACTTTGACCGGGATATTGGACCTTGCCTTCCGAATATCAGAGTATTGCAACGGAAGCATGTTCCGCTGTAATGACACTGTATAAGAAAGGATATGCCATAGATGACTGATCTTGGTATATGAGTTGAAGCCATTGTTGAATTTAGAAGGTTGCCATGAATACGTTCTATACAGAACAATAATCATGAGTCCTCTTAATAAAACCATAGGGAATAACATTGCTTGAAACACAAAGGAATGATGGTAGCCTAGAACACGAGGAGAAATGAAATAATATTGAGTTACATATAGGATGGCTCACGTCCTGTGAAATAAATCGGTTATTTCATATTCTCGACAAACTGGAGAGTTATTGAGAATAATGTAATGGGCATAAGGCATTATTTGGTTATGACCAAAGTTCAATGGTGATTGACTATGGAAACGTAGGAATGCTTTAATCAATAAAATATTTCATTTACACTACGATGGACCATATCCTGAAATTGCATCTCAGTCAAATTTGGGATTTGAAAGAGAATTGCAATGGGCATGACAAAGATTATTCCGTTAAAAGGATGGACTATAGTACCTCATGACAAGAACCCTCAACCTTGATTTGATCAAGTGATTTTGTGATGACCAAAATATTGAGTGGGCCTGCAGTTTCATGAAACTGAGTGGGAGCTTTGAAGACTTCCCGGAAACTTGGAATGCAGAGGGCATTTTCTGAGTGGGAGCTTTGGAAGCTTTGTCATTATGTGAGACATAGTGAACAATAAAATGACTTGATGAAAGCTGAACCACAAATATATGAGTATATGATGGATATATTTGAGTGGGAGCATGATCATTGTCTCAAACATATATGCATTGATATGTGTGAAGAATGATTTCATATGTATATATATGGATATGCATTGATTGTGTATATAGAGAATCGTCTTATATACATATGTGCATTATGATATATATAGAGCATATGGCAAATAAAATACAAGATTGCAAGAATCTTCTTTTATGTGAAATACCAACACATTACACGTTGAAATCTATATGAGTAGATTAAGATACGGATAATGAAACGAAGTGAAGGTTGGAATAATCTTCTAAGACAAGAACCAGGTTCTTGTGGCTAGAAATTATATAATGGATGAAATCCAAATATCACAAGCAATGTCTTGATGGAAGAATAGAGATGCACCATGTACTGGACATGTGATCTTATATGTTCTTGACATATGATTCTACCATATAACATGCATTGTGAATCCAACAACAGAATGACTCAAAGGTTCTTGGAAGAAGAACAGATTCCGATGTGTTTTAGGAGTAAAACACAGAATCTGAATAAAGTTCATGCATTCAGTATATGAGGAATACTGAGGACTACTCTCTAAAATATAGAAAGGATAATAGACTTGAATGTAATGCAAGATTACAATTGCAAGCCATATTATGGGTCTATATGGAATTAAAGACATCACCAAAGACATGAAAGAAATGTGAGCAAAATTCACGGTACTACAAACATAATACTACTTAAGAAAGTAGACGTATGGATAAAAGTTTAGTGTTAGAAGTATTGGACTTCTAGTTGAATGTATTTCCCAGTATATATATGACTAAGGATGAGTCTTCTAAAGACTGAACCAAGAGATCATTGGAGGATACTCTGAAATAATAGTCTGACTCTCCCGCGAAACTTATATCCAACCATTATATGATAATGAGTGGTATGTCAAAAGAGCTTTTGACCTGTACCAGTTGCAATGGAAACATACGAATCTGAATTGGTGCAGTTCGTTGATGAACCCTCTTCCATGAGCATGCATGATCAATGAACACTTATGTGATAAGATGATTATGATCGGAAAAATGCGGCTAGATTATTAGCACTCTAGTGCAAGTGGGAGACTGTTGGATATATGATCTAGAGGCAAATAATATATGATTATTCCAATATATCTAAGCAAGTTCATACCGTTCTAGAACTGTGTCAGTGAAACAATGATACAGGTGTGGTATAGAAACCCCAGAGTTCCTAGTTAGCCTCTACATCGATAACTAGTTCATGGTCAACATGATGGTCGTGGTTTCGCGATCATGGACAATTAAGTCTGTTGACTATGAGGTCACCTCACTGGTTAAGGGACGTGATGAACATTACCCAAAGTAAGCATTACAGCATGATCAAATCTTGTGAAGGTTCAGTGCTGTAATTACAGAACGTGGTAGACCATTCCTTTGACCGTGAGTACGTGCATAATTGCTATCTTCCCGGATGCTTTGACCTACATCCCACCACCTGACTGAAATATGCGGGTCATAACGGTTGTATCTTGGGTATTCCGTGGAGATATGTTGAGGAGTATTGTTACAAGAGCGGGATTTGTCAATCCATATAATGGATAGATACTCGGGGCCCACTCGGTGAGATTCCATCCATAAAGCTGCAGCGTGTGACTAGGTCACGGGGATGAATATCAGGGAACGAGTGAATGTGGATTAGTTCAGAACGAGGTTGAACCAGACATATTTTGTCATTGGTCGAATCTCGGAACAATCCAGTATCGCTGACAAAGGGAATGCTATACGGCGTAAGGTCCAATCGGTGTTTGATATCCGGAATGCACAGGGGTCATTATGGGCATCCAGGTCCCGCTGATCATCATTGACCGTAGCCTCATCTCGGTCATGACTGGAGTGTTCTCGGACCGTAGGGTAACACACTTAAGGGCTCGATGAAATCGGAGACCTTTTTGGAACTATCGGAGTAACCAGAGAATAAAGGAAACAACATCGGAGAAGTACCGTGTTAAACCGAACAAGTTCGGAGTGAACCGGAAGGTGTTCCGGAGCACCGGGAGATGGAATATTATGTTTTAGTTATTAATTATTGAATTAATAATTAAAATCATTTTATTTCTAATTAATATGTGCAATGGGCCTTAGTGGAGAAAAAGGCCCATTAGGGGAAATAAAAGGGAAAAAAGAAAAAGAAAAGAGGGGGGAGGCGCCATGGGCCCTAGGGCCCATGAGAGGTGCGCCCCCTCCACCCCCCCCCCCTTGGCCGGCCACCTCCCCTTAGCAAAGGGACTTTAGTCCCACATTGCTAAGGGAGAGGGGTTGACTCCCTCCCCTCTGCCTATATATAGATGGGCAGGGTGCACATATTTAATACACAGAAATTCGTGAGAAATTAAATATTACTCCGAATTGAGATCGGTTTTCTCCGGTCTTCTCCCCTCCCTTGTCTCTTTCACGGTGGGATCCCTAGTGTGATCCTATAGTGGAATTGAGGCTTCTCTGCTAGAATCGGAGGCCGTCGTGCTGCCGAAGCTCCGTCCAAAGGTCTGCTTCCGCCACCTTCGCTGGATCGGAGAACGGAGGTCGTCATCGAGTCTCGTACGTGTGCGAGTACTACGAGGTGCTACACGTGTGGCACTAAACCCATCCGGGTGCTCAACACAGCCAGGGTGCTGTGAAACTTGATTGGCTACATCAACCACGTTTGCGGGAACGTTTCCCGCGCAACGGACTACACCCCGAGGTATGTTATTTCCGCACTCTTTTCCGTTACGGTAATACGGCTAGCTAGATCTTGGGTTATGGGAACGCTAGTTAGAAAATTTTGTGTTTTCTGCTGCGAACCCCAACACGTTTGACACTCCAGGATCTTCTTTCATCATCTTCCATCGCACACTTGAAAACTCCCTTCATACATAACTCATTGTAGACTGATTAGAGAGGTTAGTACCCTAATAAAATAATTTTTCTCTTACTGGAAATAAAGATAATCTTGAAGAGATACTGTTTCCTAAGATTTCCAAAAAGTTTTTGCAAAGAAAAAGCAAGCTTAAGGTTTGCAAAAGTGAAGAGAGACAAAACGTGGCAGAATCTGTGAAAAACAGAACAGCAGGTAGAAACGAATTTTATAGGGGTACTTCTGCAACTCAAATCAAAAAACTCAGAACATACGCAAGTTTTGTAATTGTATAGATCATGTTGTGTAAAAATTTCAGCTCAAAAAGATGAACTGGGATTTTTCCATGATTTTTCTAGTCACGAGGACAGAATCTGTTTTCTGGACAGCATGTCATAACTTTCACTTCCCTTGTCATATGAGGCTATAAAAGGCACAAAGCTTGAAAAGTAAAGATACAACGATGTTGCTACAGTATTAACAATCATCAAGACCACTAAAAACAGAAGAAAATCAAAAAGAAAAACCTAAATTCGTTGCGGGCTGCCTCCCGAAAGCGCTTCTTTAGAGCCATTAGCTAGGCTTAAAGCAGAAGATCAAGTTGTATCCATTGAACCATCATCAAGATCATCAAAAAGCTCTTCAATAGTACAACTAGTCTTAATAGGTTTCTCATACAAAGGATGAATGAAAATGCTTCTTGGAATAAAATCAAAAGGAGGGAAATCAATTGGAGTTTCATTAAAGTTAAAGATAGGTGTCTCCTCCAAAGTTTTCACCGTTTCAACTCTTTTGGCAATTGGTGTGTTTGCTTTATCTCAAGGAACCTTGGGGACATAAACGAACTTAGGTTCCTTCTTTGCCGGAGTTTCATCCTTTTTGGTTTTGATTGAGGAAAAGGTAGTTCCTAAATTTTCAATAACTTCCTCAATCTTTTCTATCCTAGAAGACTTCTCATCAACGGAATTGATAGTCTCCAAAGTTTTGATAATTTTCTGCATGGAGTTATCTAACCTATTCAAGTTCCCTTGAATCTTACGATCCAACTCATTCACCCTACCGATACTTGGCATCTCTAGCTCTATTTTTTCAAGTTTTCTCATAATGTGAGCTAAAGTAATGTCCTCCTTAATACTAACAACTGGGAGACTTCCAACAAGATTTTCAATAACATTAAGGGCTTCCCAAACTGGGGCCTCTACGAAGTTCCCATTGATAGCAGTGTCTAAAAGAAACCTATTCCGAGAAGTGATCCCAACATAAAAATTTCTAAGCAAGATAGTAGTGGATTGCTTCTTGGTGGCTCTCTTTTGAGAATAATTAATTCTATACCAAGCATCTTTCAAACTTTCACCACCTCTTTGAGTAAAGGTAAGTACTTCTGCCTCAACAAAGGCAAAAGGACCAGCCATAGTGGTAACTACTGACAAGGTAACAGGTATTTTTGGTATTTTTTATAAGGGACACAAAAGTAAAAACTAAAAGGTAAACTAACAAGACTAAAAAGCAAAGATAAAAGATAGTGTGCAACTCCCCTATCTTGTAGACTGGAGTCCCCGGCAACGGTGCCAGAAATTGGCTTGATACGGTGAGGATCTCTCACTCCTCGTTGGTTACCCCAAGTGGAAGGTGAGAAGTAGAGTAGCAGCAAATTTCCCCTATACAGAGGATAGGGTTTGTCTCCCGTAGGACTCGCAGAGATACAAGAAGGTGGTAAAGTGAACAACGGCGCCGAGGTTGCTAACTTCACCTGGACCTGCACACAGATACAGATAACTTTGCTCCCAACGAGTATAGAGGAGTTGTCAATTCCTCCGGCCTTGCTGTTTACAAAGGATAAAACGCACGGGATAATAATGATAGTGATAGCAAATGAAAAGTAAACTAAGGACGTAAACAATGATATGAAGATGGACCGGGGTCCCGTGATTTGCACTAGTGATGCCTCTCTCTCCCAAAAGAAGATAAAAGTGCTAGCGAGGTAAACAAATCACAGTTGGGCAATTGACAGGATTATGAAGGCACCGCAATGCTAACTATGATGCAAAGAAAGGAAGGGCTCAAAATCAATGGGCAGTACGCCAAGGTAAGTAGACCGAAATCCATCTGCATCTACTACGAATCATCCACCTTGAGATATCTATCCAGAACATCTCGCTGCTATTAAGTTGCGAATCCCACCCAAAGTGTAAATCCAAAGAAACAGACAACTGCATTAAAAGAACTTTGCGTAAAGTAAAAAATCCTTGCATCCGCGGATACAAGCACCGTTGTTTTATCCCTGGTGGCAACAACACATCCCCTAGTCTCATGTTTCTGTCACTCAAGCTAGACATCAAGGGGCTGAACCCACAATCAAGCATAACGCTCCCTCTTGGAGTTTCAACAAATCACTTGGCCAAAGTAAAATACGGCAACGGAGAACATGCAAGAATTTACTCAAGAACAAAATATAAAAGAGAAGAACCAAATATATTACTCATCAGAATCTGAACATAGTCTCATAATCCATCAGATCCCAACAAAATCAGCATAGCAACGGCAGAAAATTACAAAGGTGCCTCGATCATGTGAGGCATCTCACGAGGTCTCGAAAGTGGAGGCACAAAGAGGGGAGAGATAGATCACATAGCTACTGGTCACAGGCCCATGGTCCAAGGAAAACTACTCACGGTACATACGGGAGGCGTCCATGGCTATGGATGGTATCCCGGAGGGGGTAGCTTCTCCCGGCAGGGTGCCGGAGCAGCTTCTCCAGGCAGCCCCAATCTAGAAACGGCGTTGGCGGCGGTACAGAGGCGAGATCGCGAAAAAGGAGTTCCTCCCGAGGGTTTCCGTCACGGGGGGTAAATATAGGCGAAGGGGGGCACCGAGAGGGGCCACAGGGCAGCCACGAGGCTCCCTGGTGCGGCCTAGGGTGGGGCCGCGCCAAGGACCCTTCTAGAGTCCCTGTGGTGGCCCCCCCTTCCCTCCTTTGGTGTTTCCGGAAGCTTCCGTGTCGCTGATTTTTATCATATTTTTCCAGATTTTTTGGAGCACTTTTAATGGCCGGAAAACCTGAAATACAAAAAACAGCAGAAAACAGCAACTGGCAGCTGGGTGCACTGGGTTAATAGATTAGTCCAAATATGCTCAAAAGTGTATGAAAGTTCAAGCAAATCATGGCAAAGTCACACAAAACATGCATGGATCAAGCAGAAATTATAGATACGTTTGAGACGTATCAACAATCCGGTGGCGGATAATCTTTCAAGGATAGAAGATATACCACCTGATCCCATTCTAGTCAACGATAGTTTTCCAGACGAACAACTAGCTGTTGTAAAAGTACAGTCTCTTTCCGATCCTTGGTTTGTAGATTATGCTAATTTTATCGTTGCAAAGTATTTGCCTTCAGGTTTAACATTTCAGCAAAGAAATAAGTTCTTCCACGATTTGAGGCATTACTTTTGGGATGACCCTCATATTTTCAAAGAAGGTCCGGCCGGGATCGTGAGAAGATGCATACCGGAGCACGAGCAGAAGGACATTCTCAGACAATGTCACGATAGTCCCTATGGAGGACATCATGACGGTGAGAGGACCGCACATAAGGTTCTCCAATCAGGGTTTTATTGGCCTACTCTCTTTAAGGATGCTAGAAATTATGTTTTATCTTGTGATAAGTATCAGAGAGTTGGTAACATTAGTAGGAGGAATGAGATTCCTATGAATTACTCTCTAGTGATTGAGCCTTTTGATTTTTGGGGTTTTGATTTTATGGGTCCTTTTCCTCCATACAAGTACACTCAAATTTGACTAGTTGTTGATTACGTAACCAAGTGGGTTGAGACAATCCCCACTGAGAGTGTTGATCACAAAACATCTTTGAAAATGCTCAAAGATGTAATTTTTCCTAGGTTTGGTGTACCAAGGTACCTCACGACTGATGGAGGATCACACTTCACACATGGAGCTTTTAGAAAAGTTTTAGCCAAGTACGATGTCAATCGTAGAATTGCTTCACCGTACCATCCTCAAACTAGTGGGAGAGGTTATGTCACCAATAGAGAGATCAAGTTGATCTTGAAAAAGACAGTTAACAGTTCTAGGAAGGACTGGTCAAAGAAGTTAGGAGACGCTTTGTGGGCGTATAGAACTGCTTACAAAAACCCCATAGGCATGTCTCCCTATAAGATGGTCTATGGCAAGGCTTTCCATTTGCCATTAGAGTTAGAACACAAAACTTTCTGGGTTGTTAGAGAGCTTAATGCTGACCCAAAGTTAGCTGGTGAAAAGCGTCTCATGAACTTGACTTCTCTAGGTGAGTGGAGAAGTGAAGCTTATGAGAGTGCTAAAATGTTCAAAGAAAAGGTAAAGAAGTGGCATGATAGAAGAATTTTGAAACGTGAATTTAATGTTGGTGATAAATTTTTGTTGTTTAGATCTCATTTCAGGTTTTCTCCAGGTAAATTACTTTCTAGATGGGAAGGGTCATTTCATATCGAAGAAGTCTACCGCTCCGGTGCCATTAAGATTAACAATTTTGATAGCACCAAACCTCAAGTTCTGATGGGCAAAGACTCAAGCATTACATGGCAGGAGACCCTGTCAATGTTGATGTGAATTTGATACACACAACAACTCATGAAGAATATGTTGCAGCCCAGTTTCATACACCAGCAGAAGCAAAATAAGAAAAAGATATGTATTACGGTAAGGAAACATCGCGAACATCCAAAAAAGTTCCATATTACGAGTTTCTGCAAAATTAGGAAAATTCGAGGCCTAAGTGGAGCCGGAGAGGAGCTCCAGGGGGCCCAGGCACACCCCCCCCCCTGGCGCGGCCTACTTCCTGGCCGCGCCGGGAGGCCTCCCGGGCACCCCAGAGTCCGTCTCCGACCCCACTTTGGCTCGTTACCTTACTTCTGTTGCAGAAATTTTTGCTATATATTTGCCCGGATCGTCCCGGCACCGTATCTCGCAATTTCGTGTGTTTTCTTTTCGAGCTGTTTCTGCCAGGATAAAAAGCTTTTGTTAGATATGTCTTCTTGTGGCTCAAATGGAGAAGACTTCATGGGACAACGTCTACGTGAAGTTCAGAAGGATCTCAACCAAGGGAAGTACGTTGATTGGGCTACGGAAGAGGAAATCGCTGCAAGGCAAGCAAAGATGGAGCGCTCCGTGAGGGAGGAAGTCAAGATTATCACCGCCTAGCAACTAGGGGGTCCATCAACACAAGGAGGAAGATCAAGCAACCCCATCATGGTGGGGAGTGTCCAACCTCATTATGATCTTTCTCTTAACCTTTCAGGAACAACCCCTTCACTTGAAGATCAGCGTATAACTTCCACCATCTCTGAAGCTTACCGCATCACCAATCAACTTTGCGAAGATTTTCATGTGCTGAAAGTACAAGTGGAGATGTTGGAAGATGAAAACCAAACCCTTCGACGTATCATAAGAGATCTGAAGAATCAAAAGGAACAGGAATGAGGAGTGAAATCTCCTGGGGTAATGGCATCCCCTTAGCTTGTTCCAAGCTTCGGGGAGTGGCCGGTATGTTTATCTTTATCTTTGTCTTTTAGAGTCAAGTAGACTCGTATCATGTCTAGGGAAGTTATTATATGAAATAGGTGTTTGCATTGAGGTCTATCACTCCTTTGTGGAGAGTCTTGTATCCGTGAGTGTGGAGTCGTCTATGATGGAATATTAATGAGAAGTCTATTGGTTCCTTCGCTGCACTCGGTATTCTCTTCACGCAATCGACCTTATATGATGATTCTTATGGGGAGTATTGACCTTATATTAGGTATGGCTTTGAAAACTTTATTTAAATTTTTTCAAACATAGCTTTGGCCATAACAACATGCACGATTTTATCAAGTAGCGACATAGCCAAAACCTTTATGTTATTATGCTTGAAGTGTTATGTTGACAAGGAAGACAACTTGATGTGTTATGTTTACCTTAATGTTTATGATTTATATGCTTTGCATCTAAGTCATCATGAATTGTCTGTTCTCTCAAAGCCTTTGCTAGCCAAACTCTTTGCCGAGCTGATTTCTGCTTGTGCATCCATACCCTGAAACCAATATCTTCCATATGATTCCACCATACCTTCCTATTCGTGGTATTTCCCTACCATTTATAAAAGTATAGAATTCATGTGTTATCCTTAAATGTTCAAAATCTTCTATTTTGTGCCTCTTGTTTAGCTCATGAGGAAGTAGTAGGTAATTCATGATCTTCTTAAGTTGGAAAAGTTTTACCCCGGGATTGCATGTCTAATCTGCAAACCCTTAATACGAGGAGGAACTGGCATGAGTGCGCCTAGCTCGTTAGATAATACAACAAACAAACCCTCCTTCACGCTTGGTCTATGAGAAATCAGAAACTTTGGCAGTGATAAACAAAGGAGATGAAGGGGATGTGATCGTCCCCACTTGGGAGTCGTTCCTCAAAACTTGTCCATCTTGAGAAGTAATTGAGCTATCTATTAGCATTCATTGAAAAACTATGCACCTCCCAAACTTGTTTTCACTCTGTTTTTGATTTAAGGATAGCACATGAGTTTCCCTACTTCCCTATAGCAGGGCCTGTCCTTTACTTTTATGTTGAGTCAGTTCTTCCTACTTCCTTCTTTTCTTAAAGAGACGGACACTAGATGTTGACGAGGACTCATTCATATAATGTTGCATTAAGTTTTGTCATGCCACATCCTCGTTGACATTATCATTTGATAAGTAAGTGGTTTGCGAAAGCTTATGCCAAGCAAACATCTTCCTTTGTGTTAGCATTTTCACTTCATGACTAATAACATGTTCTTTCAAAATCTTCAAACTATTCCATTATAAAGTGAAAGAGCCAAAGTAAAAGTTATTAGTTGTCCTTTGACCAAGGATATGTTTGCCATAATTTGATGAGTTTTCTCGGCCCTACTTTTGATTATAATTGTCATTACTTTTTCATAAGGGCCTTATGAGTTGAGGTTGTTGTTGAGGATGCCTGAGTTTGGTGAAGAAACCATGATGCTTCTTGTCCGTATTCTATTTATCGACACTTCACTCTCTAAACTTGTGGACAGGTTTACCGAGCTCGGTATTCGCTTGGGGACAAGCGAGGTCTAAGCTTGGGGGAGTTGGTACGTCCAAAATGCATCACTATTTTATATCGTAATTCACCCCTATTCATTGATATATTTCATGTTATGATGCTATACTTATGTTGTTTTTGCTTGTTTTACACAGTTTGCAACTTTCCGGTGCCGAAACAGCAGACGCAGGATTCAGCGGAGAAAATTGGACATTGAGTTGCTGAAACAGAACATCTCCAAATGCGTTGAAAATTGACGGGGGTTATTTTCCAGAAGATTAACGAACCTTCGCCGAAAAGGGGTCAGAGGGGGGCCACCAGGTGCCCAGGCGCCCCCTGGTGCGGCCCCCACCAGGGGCGCGCCGGGAGGCCATCTGGACTCCTGGGGCCACTCCCGGCTCCCCTTTGGCCTATATATTCATCGTCATCCGAAAACCCTAGAAAGGGAGGAGTTTCGCGACTTCCTCCGCCGCTCCATGGAGGAAACCTACAGAGAAGAAAAGACATCTCCGACAGGCAGATTCCACCGGGGAAAACACCTCCCGGAAGGGGAGATCATCGCCATCGTCATCACCATCGTCACGGGCATCATCGAGATCATCATCAACATCATCCCCAACATCAGCACCATCTCCATATTCATCCTATCTCATCTCACAATTGCAACTTGTGTTGTAATCAGTACTATCTATCCTCTCTACCGGTGTTGATTACTCTTTTGTGGTGAATGCTATTAATTTTTGTTGGAGAAATATTGTTATGTCCAGATTGTTTATCATCTATTTATCACCGTTGATCATGATCTCTTTTATGTCATGTGAGTAGTTACTTTAGTTCTTGAGGACATGGGAGAAGTCTAGTTGTTAGTAGTCATATGATATTGAAGTAATATGTGTTGTTTGATATTTAAGTTGTGTTGTTATTTTCCTAGTGGTGTTGTGTGAGTCGAACACTCAACACTTCGCCTTTCTAAGGACATAGGGGAATGCATTGTGTAGAATGCTTACGGTGGGTTGCCGGAGTGACAGAAACCTTAACCCCAGTTTGCACGCTTTTGTACAAGGGGATAATGGATCCTTGATCGTATTGCTATGGTTACGCTTTTGCCTTAATTTCTACCTTGTATTTGTGGATGCTTGCAAGGTGTTTAATCATAAGAGTGCACTTATCTTAGTCTAGAAGGTGTACTAGCATAGATCCACCCACTCAACATTTATCAACACAAAACATAGTATCGATACGGAATATGGCGAAAGCACATGACTACCTCTCCCGTGTGTCCTCAAGAACGCTTTAGCCTTTATAAGTTCAGTTGCTAGGCTTGTCCTTTGCTCGAAAGGATGGGCCACTTGTTAGTCCTCAGTGTCTTTCACTTTTCTTGTTTTTACCTTCTTGTTGCTTATATCGAAAACCCCTAAAAAGTTATCTTCCAGTGCTTGCAGCTATTCCGCTACCAAAGTCACTTATCAATACCTTCTTCTCATCGTTGGGTTCGACACTCTTACTTATCGAAAACGCTACAATAGATCCCCTACAGTTGAGGGTCATCACCAATGCATAACGCATTTTTCTGTTCGTTTTGGTCCATTTGTGTTGGCGTGGACAGAAATCGTGGCCCAACCCGCCGGCTCAAACGGACATACGTCCATTTTCTTGTCCATCCTGACCCATTCCTGGCCCAAATTTGGGCCTAGTTTGCGTCGGCGCTGACACGCTCTGGACGTCCGCCCCGCGTCGACTTCCTTCTCCCCTGGCCCGCGCGTCATTGGCCAAAACATCCACTCCCACCTCCATACGCCCCGCTCGTGGTCGCGCCTCCAGCTCCATCCGCTTGTGGTCGCTGCCGGCATCTCCTCCATCAATTGCTAGAGGTCGCCTCCCGCCAACACCTGCGTCGGTTGTCTCTCGGCGCACCGCCATCTGCTAGCTTTGTCGGACTTCTCCGTGTCGGCCGCTCCTTCCCCGCGCCGGCCGCTCCTTCGCCGCCCCAGCCACTGCTTCCCGCCCCGTCCACCGCTTCCTGCGCACGCAAGGTGTTCGACACTTTGCCCACAAGGTACAATGGATAGTGGGGATGAGTATTTTTTTGAGAATTTCCTTAGTTCGTCAGATGATTCGTCTGATGTTGAGGAATTGGTGATTGCGACGTTGATCGTAAACAACCACATTGAAAACCAGCAGCCAATGTTTAGAGGGTCGATTCCAGGACATGAACCGGCTTTGAATCGCAACCGAGAGACTGGTCACGTCCTTTTGTATGAATGATTACTTTAGAGTGCCAAAATCATTGTTCAATGCCAAACTTTTCCGCCATCGGTTTAGGATGGCTAGGCATGTGTTCAATCGCATTGGGCAGGAAGTGGTAGAATATGATGACTACTTCAGATGCAAAAAAGATGCACTAGGCAACATTGGTTTTTCTTCTTATCAGAAGTACACTGCTGCCATCCGAATGTTTGCATATAGAGTTCCTGGTGATCTCATAGATGAGTATGTTCGGATGAGTGAATCCACATGCCTTGCATCACTTTATAAGTTTTGCAAAGTTGTGGTAGTAGTGTTCGGCCCGGAGTACTTGAGGGAACCAAATGAGGCCGATACTGCCCGATTGTTAGCAATCAATGCGGAGAGAGGTTTTCCGGGAATGCTTGGCCGCATAGATTGCATGCATTGGGAGTGGAAGAACTGTCCATTTGCTTGGCAAGGACAGTATAAAGGTCATGTGAAAGCTTGCACTGTCATACTTGAGGCGGTGGCATCTCAGGATCTCTGGATACAACATTCTTTTTTGGCATGGCTGGTTCTCATAATGACATCAATGTGCTTCAGAGATCTCTAGTGTTTGCTAGACTAGCTGAAGGGCATAGCCCCGAGGTTAACTTTGAGGTCAATGAACATCAGTACACCAAAGAATACTACCTTGCAGATGGTATCTATCCTCAGTGGTCAACCCTTGTGAATACAATCTCAAACCCCCAAGGAGAGAAGAGGGCTAGGTTTGCTCTAGCACAAGAAAGCGCAAGAAAGGATGTGGAGCGTGTATTTGGTGTGCTTCAGTCTCGTTGGGCTATTGTTCGGCATCCTGCTAGAACATGGAGTTCAAAGAAGATGTGGGAGGTGATGACTGCTTGTGTGATCATGCATAACATGATCGTAGAGGATGAGCGTCCAGAGGATATCGGCCAGCGGGACTTCCAGTACCAGGGCGCAAATGTTGTGCCTCAGCGTGTACCTACTACGTTTGCACAGTTCACTCAGTTTCATGCCGAGATGTAAGATTATCAGACACATGTTCAGATCTAGGATGATTTGATTGAGCATATGTGGAGACACGTTGGCAACCAGTAGATGTATCAACTTTTATTAATTTCAATTTGGCTGTAATAATAAAAGTATGTTATTTAAGACTATATTTATTTGGGCTTGTAAAACTATTTATTTTCTGTGTTGAACTTATTATTTGAGACTATATTTGATGAAATATTTGATGAATTGTGTATATTTGAGCGCGGACGCGCAGACATCGCCCAAATGCGTTGACGCGTCAGCCAAAGCGATCACAAAACACGGACAACGGCACTTCAGCCGACGCAAACGGACTAAATCCGGACAAATCGCGCGTCCGTTTGCGTCGGCGCGAGTTGCCCTAAGGCGGGCACGACATCTTGCCCTCCCCAGACGCTGAGGCAACGCCTTAAAAACAATGTACCAAACAATTATAGTTGTATGTACTTTAGCATATCTATCTACACTTAGCTGACTCGAAGACAGAATAGCATGACAGTCGATCGTTTCCCATAAAATGACGTGCCTTTTTCTTTTCACTCCAATGAATGGACGATATTTTACCACACAAGTAGAGATGTATGCAAGCAAGCAATTGCATTACCAAGCAGTCAACATACACATACGTATCATCTCTTCACTCCAATGAATGCACAATATTTTACCACACAAGTAGAGATGTATGCAAGCAAGCAATTACATTACCAAGCAGTCAACATACACATACGTATCACATACAAGCCAAACCACCACTATACACGTTTTGCACACAGCTACTAACCAGTACAGTGTAGAAAAGCACACCCTAACATAGATACACTGGTGCACACAGATAAACATTCTGCCTAGCACCTCCCTACACTACCTAAAAGAAGTCACATATGTACAATCTTCCTTGCTAGACTTCCAGGTTTTGTTAGCACTTGAAGTACGGCAGTTCCAAATTATGATTTCTTCCTTGCTGATGGATTTGGCGGGGTGTCTGTCGCCTGCCTAGGAGTCGCTCTCGGAACCTCCTGGTAGAATCAAGGATCAAAGACACTTCAAAATAATGGCGCTGAAGCAAAGCATGGAGAAGATACATCGTAAGGTATCGCTAGTTCAAGTAGCTCACCTTCACCGCAAAGTTGCTCGACTCGGCTCGCAATATGTTTGCCATAGGTGTACTTCCTCAATGCTTGCAAATGACCCTTTACACGGCTGACCAGAAGTTCCCGCTGCTGATCGTTGCATGTTTCAAGTATCTTCTGAACAACATAATTAGCATACTGATCCTTCATCATCGCCTGATTGCATAACAAGTGGTTAGCAAATGAACTCACAGGAATTTAATGGCAAACAAGCTCAGACTCTAGCATCAAAGGAATCAGAAACTATGGGCGGTACAAAGATATAGGGCTCAGACTCTTCAGTCAGATTTGGAAATGTAACTCGACAGTTAAACTGGCATGATCTGATTTCACATGGGATGCTACTGCCTACTTCAGACTTAAGACCCTGTGCCTTGGAGCACTACTACCTTAAAATCTATCAGAAAAAAGGGATGGATACATTGGTGTTACAAGTGTTGAATTATCATACATACCAGCAAGGTATCATTTCCGTCAGTCTGCTCAACAATCTCTCTGATTAGAAGATCTCGCTCCGCAATATCCCCATGCTGAAAACACTTCTCTATCACATTTGATGCAAATTTATTTTGGCTCATGGTGACAACCTGCCCAGCCAATTTACTGATAATTTGGATCCTTTCATGATTTTTTCCTTTTTCCACAACATGCTGCAAAAAAGCCCAGAAAAAGAAATAAGCTGATATATTCTGACGTGAAGTAGCCAAGGGCACTTCACTCACGTCATCATCTGGTATCATAGTACTCCATAGCATATTCTTTTGGGAGAAATGAACCAAAGACAAATCATAACTGGCAAAATATTTTCTGTTTATTAGAGTCACTCTGTCAGTTTATAAATCAAAGCAGTGTGGACAACTACTGTGCACTTGGCGTATCATTGAGTAATAGTGTGATGGGTAATTGTGAGGGTAAATTATTAGAATATGGCAAAGGTTACAGCATCCAATTGCAAATAAATTTCACCTGCGTGACATAGTTGCCATACTGGTCTTGTGCGAGGATGCAAGCGGACTGCAATATTTCATCTATTATGCACTGACCTCGTGAATCACCACCACAGTGCTCCAAAACTCTCTGCAGAGCAGACAATGGATTGAAAGGAGAAAGAAAGTCAGCATGCCAGGATCAAGTACCAAATTCATATTGAGTATTATTCTGAACCCACCTGAATAACACGGCAACCATATGGATGCATTGAAAGGCTAGCAACTTGTCCCCGAAAAGCAGATACTACAAAACCAATATGTTCCATGGGGACACATTCTATGCACTTCTGTATAACATGATTCCCATTTTGGTCACGAACACATCGCATAATATTCCCATCAAGCTCGCGGACAAGATCAATTTTCTGGTCAAGTTCCATAACTTCCAGAGCCTGTGTATTATAAAAGAGAAATAAACAAAGTAAAAAAATTAATAACAGCTGAACACATCAGATTCTATGATCTATGCTGGTTGCATCCAGAATTCTCATACCATGCCAACATGTAGAGCCAGGCCATACAGTAGTTACAACAGCAGATTACACACTCATTTCTATTTGTTATTTTGAATTTGCTAAGTAATTTTACCAATCATACTGATTGCAAGCAGAATGATATAATGTTCTCATGTACTAGCAACTACAGATAGACTTTACCCATTTCTCCAATTTACTAATTACTCTAGCTCTCTTCAAAGCTCTCTACAAGATGACTTAATTCAGTGAGATTTTCTTTACAAAATTGCATTTACCTCCCCTTTGCACAGTATCCCCTAAATTAAAAGAATTTTCTGACTGGCTACCATATTTAATTGATATTACATATCCAGATGATCTAGTGAGCTGAACTGGCTCACTATGACTGGCCCTACTGTTAGCTAGATTAATCTCAAAGGGTACACTCTTGATCCACAAGTTGGAACCAAACTCAAAACTCTCAACCCTAGTTCTAACGAATCCTTATCTCTAATATAGCAATTCTGACTATTCTATTTTCAAGGCATATGATGCTGCCTGCCTTTGAGCAGCCATATCAGCCTTGGCCCATAAACAACCGACGATTATGTCGACACCTAAAATGGTGGAATAAGCTACCCTACCATAATTAACCACCACACATTTTTTTTCTACAGTTAGCCTAGCTAACAAACCTAAGCTAGCCTAAGAGTAATTTGGGCTAATCAGGTTAGTTGTCAAACACAAAATCTAGGTTACACCAACCAACATGTGTTAAGATTAGCTAACCTAGTTATCTGTTGCGAACAAAATGCAGCCCTGCTACTTAGTCATGCATACCAGGGTACATCCAGAATGTATGATAAACTCAGCAGCTAATTTTTTAGCTAAACAGCTTTGTAACTTTTAAGTGAACATTACAAGCAAACCCCACAAAATGCTATAAACGCATGCAGAAAAGTAGATACATAATAGACAAACAAGGTCCATACGCATAGACCCATATCTTTACAATTAACACAGAATGATATCAGGCTTGACTAAAAACAGGCAAATCTTAAGGAGTACCTTTTGAATTACTCGGCATCCATACATCTGAAGGCTCAAAGGTACAACATGACCAGCAAGCTTGGCGGCAAGATCCCTCCTTTGCTCAGGAGTTCCATGTTCAAAAAACTGCAGAGATTACATGTCAATTTTTTGTACAACCGGCAATTATCATGTGTGACGAAGTGATACAGAGAATTTGCTCTACATAACAGATAACTGATAGATTCACTATTACAACAGCATACCTTTTGGATGACATAGTTCCCAAACACATCAGTCATTAACGATGAAGCATGAGGAAGAACTTCTGCAAACACAGCTGCCTTCTCTTCAGCAGTGCAGTTTTCCAACTTCTGCTGGATGAAACGGCTACCATGTTGGTCAGCGCTGAGGTCAAGAGCACATCACGAATTAGTGCCAAAACTAGTATTGGTGTATGTATGTTTAGTAAGAAGTTAGAACGATACATATGCTGAGATGCAATCCTAAATAGAATGATAAATATGCATATCATCAAATTAGAATCCCAAACAATCAATAAAACTAACCTGAAATCTACTATGCGACCTGTGATATCAGATAGCTCAACCCTACGTGCTCTGTTGGACTTCAGCTCTTCCAGGAAAGTGCACGCCTTCGGGTTATCAAATTTCTCCCTTTCTCGCTGCCCTTGAAACCCAGAAACAGCAGTCATATTTCTTGAGGCGGACTGAAACCTCGCAGAATCATTTCTACCAGATGTGGGAATTCCAGAGAAAGGTTGCCCCTGAAACACTGGGCTTGTAGGATAAGTCAATGGCGCCCCAACATAGGGTGAAATGCCATGATAATTTGGAACAGTTCCTCCTCTTAGGGTTGTAGGAGAATTAGAAATTCCAGTTTTTGGAAGTTGAAGCCTCTGGTCAGACGGATATTGAGCTTCAGGAAATAACTTACGTGGATCAAAGTTATCAGCAACATTTCCAAAAAAACTACCCCTTGGAGCCCATGTATTGTACTGATTTCCACTGGCATACTGTGGAAAAGAGGGATGCTGAAAGAACTGAAAAAAATTTGGGTCAGGAATGGGTGGCTGCATGGGAACCCCAAGTTGCCCATACATTTTATATGGCTGAACAAATTCAGTTCCTCCAGTAAGATTCCCTGCTGAAGGGAAACCAGATGGTCTACCACTAAAGCTTGGAGTCATAGGGCTGTCAAGAGGTGTCGCAGCAGAACTCTGGGGAGAATAGCTAGTCATGACGGGTGGGAAACCTGAACCACCCAAAGCATACCCAGCAGTCACATACGGAGTTGTCAATACACTGGCTGGGTGCAAATTCTGATAATATGGGCTTCCAAAAGAGTTTGGTGTATAAAAGGGTGATGGCATAACAGGTTGAGGTAAAAGTTGATGCATGTCACCAGTGGGTAGTTTTAGCTGATGAGTATGAGACAAGTTGTCGACAAATGGAACATGGGGAAGATGTGCTCCATGAGGAGTCATTGGCATATGGTCACCTTGGACTAGAGGTGAGAAGCCATACTGCTGCAAGAAATTTCCCTGCCACTGCTGCTTTACTTGTGACGTAGTCTGACCATCCAAAGTTAACTTCAAATTCTTCATACTTGAGTCCACAACATCAAGTTCTGTAACTGCCCCACTGACAGGCACATCATTTACAGGCTCCATGTCAATGCTCTGCTTTTCTTGCTGTTGCTCAGAAATTTGCACACTAGGGTTATTATCAGAGAACGATAAAGTGGAAACAGATGTAGATGATAGATTGTTGGTAAGTGTACTTGTCAGTCCACTGGTCAAAGGTACAGGTGTCCATGAATTCAACGCTGATGGCTTGACAACGCCATGTGACAAATTCTTTGATGAGTCAATATTAGAATGGACAGCTACACCATCACCAATACTGCTACTCGATGGATGTGAAGAAGAGTTGCCATATAAAGAATCGGTGTTCTGCTGAAAGCTCTCCTAGAGAAAATATGAACAGATAATGAGATGATTGTAATATACTTGGAAGTAAAATTAAAATATTAATATTTCAATCTTTATTTGCATGTTTAGCATGGGAAAAATGTAACTAACATGACCATTAATTGTGCAACTATGCAAATAGCTCAATATAATGCAAGTGCAACTAACAGGTGTTCAAGATATCATCCTTATTTTGGTATAATTACATGATATGCAGTAAGATTACTAGATTAGCATAACATGAACATTTTAACTATCCAAACAAAAGCCAGCCATTTCTAACGAAGGAGTGCTGGTTTCCCCTCAAACTGGAGCTGAAAAATTAGCTGGTATTGCTATAAGTGCAGGGTAGCTCATTTGCTACTTTTGTACAATAAACTTGATGGCATCTTAACATAGGAAAGCAATTGCCTTTATACTTTGATCCAACACAGTTATTATTACTAGTTCAAGTAGGTGCAGAGGCCAAGCATCCCTGAGCGGCACATAATCGATCAGAAAAATGTAAAGCAGGCAAGAGAGACTTTTGGTCTATGTGGAACACTCACCGGCACAAAATCCACAAGATTCAACTGTTCATCATCTGCAGAACTAGAATCCAACCTTGGAGACTTATCATCTTCAGGTTCTTCCTTGTGAGTTGCTAGAGTAGATCGAGGTATAAATAAGGAGCCTTTATTGCTGTCATCTTGGGAAACTACCCTCCATTCTTTAACCTTGCCAACCCGGTTCATGAAGCGGCGACTCTCCCTTGAGATTAGTGGAGGAGGAAGCCTTGGGTTCAAATTCACCTTGGAACCATAATAGTCAAAGTATGCAGGATCAGCACGTAACTGCTCCTCGGCTGTGGAGCTGCCAATCACACTGTCCAAGTTATCTAAACTGGCGTCAAAGTTCCCACTCTGCTGACCTATAAGATTACTAAGAGCAGCCAGAGATCCCTCCATGCTAGGTGGCGCGCTTCCACTTCGATTTGGGACAGATTCCCCCCAGCCCCTATAAACCCCACTGCCATTATCCACAAACCCCAACCCTTCTCCTGGAAGATTGCCCAATGAATTGTCAAATGCTCCGAAACCCTTACTCCAGCTATCAGCCCCTGTCCCTCCAATTAACCGAACTGCACTCTGTGTGGCCATTACACTGCAGGGAATCAGGAGAGAGAGAGAGAGAGAGAAAAAGGAATATTTAGTGTTTACCAATTGAGTATATCAGCAAGTTGCATTCCTATTCTATCATTTTCCTAGTCTAGCTATTTAATATGTAGTATTAACTTTTTATATATATTCATTCAGGAGTAACTGGAGTTATTGATTTTTATGTAAAAAAAAATTGGAGTTACTGATTTTTATGTCAAAAAAATTTGGAGTTACTGATTTGGCATATTCAACAGGCAAGAAGATAGGCTTGGTTGAAGCAAATGCTTTCATATTAGGAAACTATGAAGGACACAATAACAACATACAAGAAGACCCCAAACATGCTACTTAGGTAGATACCATACTTGCAAGGTACCAAGCCTCAATAATCTCTCGAAGATGAAAAATGTGGCTTTAGAACTTGCGCTTCATGGAAATGACTAGTCAATGAGAAGCCTAACGCAATGGATTACATGCTTGCACCCCAACCACGGAGCAATTCCAAAGCGAAAGTGCAAGAATTAGCACCCAATTGCAGCCAAAAGCTAAGAGTTTGGCAGCGAAATCATGCATAAATCCAACAAACACCTAGGCATAAACTTAGGCCATCTCCGCCGCCCTCCGAATCACACCACAATCGGAGGGAAACCCCGATTTCTTTTGTTCCGGTGAGTTTTTTTGACAAAAATTTTAGTTCCAGTGAGGTCGCCTGATTATATAACCCATTAACCCCAAAGGCCGGAACTTTCAACCGGACGAGAGAGAGAGAGAGAGAGAGAGAGAGAGAGAGAGAACCTTGAGGCCTCCGAGCCAGCCGAAGCTTCCAAACCCTAGGCGAGCACCACCGCCAACAGCAACCCTCCTCCTTCCCCCCTCCCTCGTCGACCCCAGGCCGCGGCAACTGGGCAGCCCTCACCCCTCCCTCGCCGGAGACAGCAACCAGCTCGAGTCCCCCTCCTCACTCTCGTCTCCGCCGATCTTCTCCGTCTGGAAGCTCCCTCTTCCCCCTTTCTCTCTTTGCGTAGCCTACCGCGGGCGGAGAAAAATGGATGTCGCGTCTAAAACCCTCGAACCGCTTGCTTGCCGCGGGCGGCGGCGTCGTCCCAACTGCTTTGAGGGTCGTGCTGGGAGGCGATGTGCCGCCAGGATACGGTCGTAGTGACGATGACCGGCCTATGCGGTACGCCAACGTGTCGCCGGAGCACGGGGCAGAGGGTCAGCTAGGTGACGGCAGATGCACTACGCTACAGCCACCCGAGAGGAGCAGGTGTACCCCGGAAGGTAGAAATGGCTCCGGCACAGAACAAAACACCTATCCCTTTCGAGATGGTGAAGAGGGGGAAATAGCCCACGGCCGTGGTAGCCAATATGCAATTCTCCCTCGTGGCAATAGCCACCTCCCTCCTACCTGGCCTCCTTTCTTCCTCTCTTCCAGTCATTGCAGTTTTTGTGAGTATTAGCATGTGACGGTGCATAGTATAAGGATGACCTGATTGTCAAGATCACGATCCATCAAACTAACCTCAAAACTCAACAGGCCAAGGGACAGTCTGTCAGGGTGGCGACCCTGACGTTGATGCAAGCGTCGACAAGCGGGAAGGATTAGATTCAATGGGATGTAGACCTTTTGAGTGTGTGGGCCAGTGGGCCGTGTCGTGTGGGCCAAGGCCGTTGGGTGCGTGGTTATAAGCACGGTGTGTTGTTGTGGACAGGCTATCGATCTAGTGAATGAACACATATGTCTGTTCTCTCTGGATATCTCGTTCCACCTGCTCCTCTGCTCTGTCTTCCTTCTCCCTCTTCCGATCGAATCGAGCCGCACCATCACCGGAACCCTAGCTCCGATCCCGTCGCAACCAAGGGTGTGACAGTCTGGTATCAGAGGCAGTTTCTAGCACGCGTGTACCCAGTAAATCCGACGAAAAGGTCGTCGGTCGCCTCCGGACTTGATTGGCGTAATTCCCGATCTGAGGTGGGTTGTGTCGTCTAGCAGCAGCCACGGCACCGTTCAAGCCGAACGCGCAGACTAGGCATCTGGCAGGAAACATGGAAGCGTTCCAGGCGCTGATGCTGAAGGAGTTTGCTGAGATTCGAGCGGAGCAGAGCAAGTTCAGCGGGGTGGAAGGAATCGCGGAGAGGCTAGAGGCAATGGACGCAAAACTAACCGATCAGGCGCGCAGGCTGGACCAGGTTCAGGTAAAGGTCAATCTATCCCGTGAGACTTTGGGTCGAGTTCAGCAGGAACATGCTTTAAGTCAGAGGGTATATCGGGCTGGAACAAGTGAATTGGGTGCGAATTCCGCGTCCTCAGGGGTCACAGGTGGTATATTGGGGGCAGCACCACCGCCCGTGTCTCGCAATCCAACTAGGCAGGGAACTGGGGTGTTGGGAATTCCTTCTCAGGGAGGCGGGTCTCAGCACGCAATTCAGTCGTCAGACGATACGACAGGGAGGAGAGGTTGGGCTCCAAAAATGGATTTCCCTAAGTTTGATGGGTCAGGAGTCTGAATTTGGTTAGATCAGTGTGAGGCCTTCTTCCAACTTTACAGCATCTCTGAGAATTTTAAGGTGACCTCTGCGTCTTTGAATTTGGTGGGGAATGCAGCCCACTGGTTTTAGGCTTTTAAGCATAGTGGTACTTGGCCAACTTGGGAGCAGTTTCGTGAGGAGATCTGTACTGAATTTGATGTGAACATCCATCGAGGGCTCATGAAGTCACTGATGCTAATGAAACAGAGGGGATCTATGGAGGAATACAAAGCCCAATTTTATCAGCTGGTGTACAACATCAGACTATATGAAAGTGTGAGTGATACGTTTCTGGTGACCAGGTTCATTATGGGGCTCAAAGAGGAACTGCGATCGGCTGTGGAAATGCAGTTGCCAGAAACGGTGGCATGTGCAGTGTCCTATGTGCTGGTGCAAGAAGGATTACAAGTGTCTGCTAAGAATCTGAAACCAGCGTACACCCGTGGGCCGTATAACAAATCAGAACGCCGTCCTGAATTTGCACCCGGCGAGCTCTGGAAAGCGAAGCAGCTGAAGGAGTATAGGCGTGCTAACGGTTTATGTTACGGGTGTGGAGAGAAATTCACACCTGGTCACACCTGTGCTGGCCCGGGAGGTCCTCCGGCTCAATTAAAAGTAGCAGAAGCGCTTGATCCTCATGAAATCATTTCAGACGCGGTGTTAGACGCTCTATTGTCTGATTCTCAAGAGGAGTGTGCCACGATCTAAGTGCAAGCGATATCTGGGGCTCCACACCCACGCACTATTCAGCTGAGAGCACTGATTGGAAACCAGGTGGTGCTGATGTTACTAGATTCAGGTAGTACTCACACCTTTGTGGATGCTTCGTTGGTTGACAGATTAAAGATCAAGCCTGTGGACATGTCGGCTCCCTTATCAGTGAAAGTGGCCAATGGCACTCAGGTTACATGCACTCAGTTTATTCCAAATTTAACTTGGTGGATTCAAGGCCACAATTTCTCTTCGTCTATGCGAGTTATGCATCTAGGCAGTTACGATATCATTTTGGGTATGGACTGGTTGGAGAAACGGGGCGTCATGCAATGCCACTGGTTAGAGAAATGGGTTCAATTTCAGTACAATGGACAGTTCATTAAACTTCAAGGGATGCTGCCTAACTCCAATCCACAACTGACTGAAATCTCTGTTGATCAGTTAGAGAAATTCAGTAAAGGAAATGACATTTCAGCCCTGGCTGTGCTGTGTAGAGTGACTTGTTAGGAAGAAACTGCGGTGCCACTGCAGGTCACGGGCATCTTAGACCAGTTTGCTGATGTGTTCTCGGATCCCAAAGAACTATCCCCTCACAGAGCTTTTGACCATGCGGTGAACTTGGTTCCTGGTGCTGTACCTGTTAATTGCAGGCCATACAGATATTCTCCCCTTCAGAAAGATGAAATTGAAAGACAAGTTAATGAGATGATCAAAGCTGGCCTAGTAACACCTAGTATAAGTCCCTTTGCTTCACCAGTGTTGTTAGTCAAGAAGAAAGATGGATCGTGAAGATTTTGTGTGGATTATAGGAAGCTCAATTCCCAGACGATTAAGAACAAATTTCCTATGCCAGTGGTGGATGAGTTGTTGGATGAACTGGCTGGCACAAAGTGGTTTTCTAAGTTGGACCTCAGGGCTGGATATCATCAAATCAGAATGGTACCTGCAGATGAGGAGAAGACAGCTTTTAAAACACACCATGGTCTCTTTCAGTTCAGAGTTATGCCATTTGGGATGGCCACTGCACCTGGTACTTTTCAATGTGTTATGAATGTAGTGTTGGCAGAAGGATTAAGGAAGTTTCTCTTGGTATTTATGGATGACATTTTGATCTATAGTAAGACATGGGAAGAACACCTCAAACATTTAGAATGGGTGCTGGAAACTTTACGGAAGTCCAAACTATATGTGAAACAGAGCAAGTGTGCCTTTGCACAACAATCCATTGAGTACCTGGGACATGTTATTTCTGACAAAGGAGTGAGCACTGATCCCACTAGAACTGCTGCAATGCTTAGCTGGCCAGTACCTGCCAATATCATGGAATTGAGAGGGTTCTTGGGATTGACCGGTTACTACAGGAAATTTGTGAAGAACTATGGTCTCATTGCAAAACCATTAACCCTGCTGCTCAAAAAACATGCATACCAATGGTCTGAAACTGCCCAAGTGGCTTTTGACAATCTCAAGCAAGCTATGTCATCTACTCCTGTGTTAGCTCTGCCAGATTTCACACAACAGTTCTGCATCGAAACAGATGCATGTGACACAGGCATTGGAGCAATTCTCACTCAGCAGGGGCATCCCATTGCTTTTTACATCAAAGCCCTGGGAGTTAAAAACAAACAGTTGTCCATATATGAAAAGGAATTTCTGGCAATCATGATGGCCATTGATAAGTGGAGGCAATATTTATGTAGGGGACACTTTATCATTCGCACAGACCACCAAAGTTTATGCCATTTGGAAGATCAATGCCTTACTTCAGATTTGTAGCGCAAGGCTATGACAAAACTGGTTGGGCTACAGTTCTCTATTCAGTACAAGAAGGGAGTGGAGAATACAGTCACGGATGCCCTGTCTCGGGTGGCACATCTTTTTGCTTCGCAAACCACGTCTGTTCCTCGGCCACAATGGACACAAGAGGTATTGAATTCGTACATTGTGGACGTGTTTGCGCAGGAGCTCCTGCAGAAACTGGCACTTCAGGCAGATGTTGTTCCTGGCTACAGTTTACACAATGGCCTCATCAGGCATTTGGATCGCATCTGGATTGGCGCCAACTCAGGGTTGCAAACTAGGTTGATTCAATCCCTGCATTCGTCTCCTGTGGGGGGCCATTCAGGTATGCTGGCCACATACCATCGGGTCAAACAAAATTTAAGTTGGCCTAACCTCAAGCTGGATGTTGAGAACTTTGTGAAACAATGTTTAGTTTGTCAGCAAGCTAAACATGAGCATTGCAAGAAACCGGGTCTCCTTCAACCTCTGCCTGTTCCTGAGGGTCCTTGGCAGTCTATCAGTATGGATTTTGTGGAAGGGTTGCCTAAATCAGAGGGCTACAGTACAATTATGGTCGTGGTGGACAGATTCAGCAAAGTGGCACATTTTTCCTTTGAAACATCCGTTCTCTGCAGCTTCCGTGGCCAAGGTGTTCTTAAACCAAATTGTTCGTTTACACGGTATTCCTTTGTCAATTGTGTCAGATCGAGACAAAATTTTCACGAGCGCTTTCTGGAAAGAGTTCTTCCGAATGTGGGGTACCAAGCTGCAAATGAGCACTGCATATCATCCCCAGACGGATGGCCAGACAGAGCGCGTAAACCAATGTTTGGAAATGTACCTCCGTTGTGATGTCCATGACTGTGCGGCAAAATGGGCTACTTGGTTGCCGCAGGCAGAATTCTGGTACAACTCTTCGTTCCATTCATCCTTGGGTTGTTCACCATACAAAGCTCTGTATGGGCATGATCTTCACCTGGGCAATTTTCCTATGGCGTCGGTGTCTCTGAACCCGGATGTGCAATCTTGGCTGCAAGCACATACGGCTCACACTGCATCTCTGAAAGAAAACCTAACCAGAGCGCAATGCAAGTACAAACATTATGTAGACAAGAACCGTTCGCCGCGTGAGTTTGCAGTGGGGGAGCATGTCTACCTGAGATTGCAACCGTATGTGCAGTCGTCCGTGGTGAATCGTCCCTGTCCAAAGCTGGCCTTCAAATTTTTCGGCCCATTTCATATTCTGGCAAAAGTGGGGACTGCGGCTTACCGACTGGAATTTCCGCATGGCAGTTTGGTGCATCCGGTATTCCATGTGTCCCAGCTCAAAGCTCATGTTCCGGATCATACGCCGGTGTTCCACAATCTTCCTCGACCGCTGGATTTGGCTACACCGGGGACTGTGCCTGAAATTTTTTTGGATCGGCGTCTGGTGAAGAAGGGAAATGCGGCACATCTTCAAGTGCTGGTCAAGTGGTCTTCAATTCCGACAGAGGCGGCTACCTGGGAGGATCACAATAGCCTCAAGCTAGGCTTTCCGGCGGCACCAGCCTGGGGACCAGCTGGTTCTCCAGGGGGCGACCCTGTCAGGGTGGCGACCCTGACGTTGATGCAAGCATCGACAAGCGGGAAGGATTAGATTCAGTGGGTTGTAGACCTTTTGAGTGTGTGGGCCAGTGGGCCGTGTCGTGTGGGCCAAGGCCGTTGGGTGCGTGGTTATAAGCACGGTGTGTTGCTGTGGACAGGCTATCGATCTAGTGAATGAACACATCTGTCTGTTCTCTTTGGATATCTCGTTCCACCTGCTCCTCTGATCTATCTTCCTTCTCCCTCTTCCGATCAAATCGAGCCACACCATCACCGGAACCCTAGCTCCGATCCCGTCGCAACCAATGGTGTGACACAGTCCAATCCCTCGATCGACGAAGGCTATCTTTCAGAAGGTCATTAGCCTTGGAGGACAAGAAGAGGACTACGAAATCAAGTTGAACTATAGCTTTGGTTAGGAGATCATGTAACCATAGGTCTTGACTCCCTTTATAAGGCGAGGTCGCGGGATTTCAAGGCATCTTACAATCTTAACCCTAGTCTCGATGACTTACAGGTAAATTGAAAGTGCAATTGTCTCCAATACGTGTTTTGATGTTGATGTCAATAGGATTTGATGATCTAATGATTTTATTCAAGTATATCTCGGGTCATTGGATTATTATTGTTTAGGTTACAATCATCGATGACTCCTCATGCAAAAAGTCAAAAGGATTGGTTGTCTGAAGACTCAAGAGTTTTTTGGTTTAATTTTGAGTTTAGGAAAACCGCACTATCAAGAGGGATCACGGTGTTTGAGATTTTGGGGAATCATTCCAGATATATTTCATAACTCAGGAAAGAAGGAACTTCTATAGACTAGTTACTGGAACAATGATCTGGGCTGGCAGAAGGTCACGGGGTGCCCTGTAAGGCCCGATATGCGGTACTGTTCCAGATCTAGATGTTTCCATCCAGATCTGGGGACGAAGCACATATCGGTCCCACCGCGACATATGACAAAGCCATATGCCCCGGATTTCCAACATGATATCACAACATTACAGATACAGGATACAACATCTCATACATTCGGCATACAACTGCCTCAAATACAATACAACAGCGGAAGATACATGTCTGGGTACAGACTACAATCAAATTTCCTAGTGGCAAAGAGAAAAACATCGATCCAATAACCACACGGGTCCAGGCCCTCCGTCGGGATCCGCCTAACTAGTCGTCGTCGAGTCTCCACGTGAAACGTCGATCACCATACCTGTTGTCGGTCAAGAACCCTGAAAAGAGTTTGGGGGTAGTATCATGAGTACAGAGGTACTCAGCATCCAACTGTAGTGGTCATCTGACCCAGCAAGGACTTCATCACTCGTCATTCTAGGACAACTAGTAGTTTACGGTAAGGAAGGGGTAAGTGGTGAGGTTGCTGCAGCACTAGCATTTATGAAGTGGCTAACGATCTCGAGAGTAAGATAAGAAGCCAAGCATTCCATGAGGAATCGCCTCCAACAAGTCTGCTATCCACCTACTACGCAAACATAACACCTATCCTATCCTTGTCCTCCTCTTCGCATCCCGACGAAGAAGAAGCAATCAAGGCACACACACACGTTGATCAAGTTATATTAAGATTATCTCAGTTGTTGTTGTCTATGAACAAGGAGTAGGTCTCAAGTCGTCCATAACCGTGGACACGGCTTCTCGAAAAGATTTAACCCTGCAGGGGTGTACCAACTGCCCATTACAAGGCTCCGCATGCACGCCCATCTCTCTCAGTTGCTACCCATGATAGGCAACCATTTTATGATTTAGTCCCAAGAGATCCGGAACGACAGGTCCCTCTAACTAACAACGCACAAATCCGGGTGGCCCCCGGTGAGTCGACATCCAACTCAAAAGCCGGCCGCGCTCTCGAATCGGCCTCTACCGTCTGGACGAGGTCGGGTTAGCTACCCAAACATATGTGGGCAGCCCCCTAGCTTCCAGGTGTGGACCAACAAAGGAACTATGTCTCCGCTGGCCCGAGTTGTTTGAAAACTTGCGAGGTCGACACTCGCACACACACGTTTGCAAAAGGTAAAACCAGCTTGGGCCACCACTAGAAATGTTTGAAGCTAGATAGGTAAGAAGAGGGGACCCCATGAAATCCCACACGCGGTTAGGCACACTCAGTCTTAAAACCAATACCCGAAACTCGGATCCTAGGTGACTCGAATGGAACAAAGCGTCGGGGCGGGATAGCCTAGACCTTCCATCCTTCGTCGAATATAGTCAACATTATAATAATCATATCATCAACAACAATATAATAATGTGATATCCCAAACCCAGGAGTAACAGGGTAACATTGTAGCATCCTAAGCATGCATACTAAGCAGGGGCTGAGCAACGAGCAATAGTAACATATCAGTACAAGGTTTGCTGGGAAGGGACATGGCTGTATCGGTTTGAAAGAGGCTGTAAACATGTGGTAGGATCAAACATCGAACCTAACCTATACTAGCATGCAAACCGCTGGTTGAAATAGAATGGATCATAAGTAATGTATAGTCCTTGCCTGTTGATAAGTCGGGTTCCGAAGGTGTAGTCGATCGCACGCTCGCATTGTCTCCGAAAGGTACCCGCGGAAGCACACAAGACGATAAACACTGGAAAGCAATCAACGAGCAAGCATCTATTACTACGGGGAAACACGAGCAAGCATCAACAAAAAGGCAACACGAGACATCGCACCTACCGTCGAGAGCGGTTACTAACAATTTAACTGGAGTACTCGTCACACACGACGATACCGCACATTTATAATGATTTCAAGTTGTTTAGCTACAGGTGATCAACCAACGGTTATTAACATGGCAACTCAAGCAAGCATGGCATAGCACACAAACAGGTCAAGAGGTGAAGCACAAAGTAAACTATCTATGCTAGTGAATTTAAGTGAGGCACAACCTAGACATGGCATAACACTAAGTGCCGCACGATGATTAAAAGATTTGGTACTGTTCTGTCCTAAACCATATTTTAGGTTGGTTAACAATAGAAAACAAAAGCATAAACACAAAGTACACGAAAAACTAATCAAGTTACATATAAGGCACACTCCAAACGGAGTTACGGTTAAAAATATATAAGCAAAACAAGTTACGGGCACAAACTGTCAACATCACGAAGCACACTTTAGAGCAATGCATAAACAGGTTAATCAATGCAAACATGCTCACAAAAGGCTTGCAATTAAAGTATACATGACAGGGAAGGCATGGCAAAAATAATCATGCAAAAAGGCATCACAAATCAAAAGATATTAAGCAAACAACATGGCATCGCAAAGTAACAGACTTAGAGAAAAACAGAGGTGGCTGTCAAAAACAGCAGCATAGCAACTTTGGAGCTCAATAACTATATGACCAGAAAGTATATCATGGCAATGCAATACATGTAATGAAAGTAGACATGATGCTTAACAATATGCAATTGGAATCACTCAATTCCGATAAACGGTCGCGACACACTCGTCGACCGAAGTTGCAATAAAATAACAGTTTTCAGCACAGCAGCACAATAACATCAGGATCACCACTTTGGAGCAAGATTTAATACAGCTAAAGCACCCAAACATGGCAAGTTAAAGCATGGAATTGAAGTACACATGATGCTTAACACATAGGAGAAAAAATCAAAGCAATAGGCCTCATGGATGTGTCACAATTATCATGCAAAGTTGCAACAAAATAATAACAGCAGCACATAATAGCAATTTGTAGCAGTTAACGGCCTGATGCCCTGTTTAGCACACAATTACACAATCAAGATGACCTCAAATGCAAAAGCTCACAAAAGATGAATTGAAGTACACGCAAAACTAAGCAACTTTCGTTTTGGGGGCACGTTCATCGGATCTACGGTTTAACGGGAAATCGCATCGCAAAAACAGATCAACACACAGTTTTCACAGGACTTAGCAAAAAAATAACAGAGCTAGGAAAAAAATAAAAAGAGGCACGGGCTGGCTCACCATGGGCCGAGCCCATCTGGCTGGTGGCGGCCTTGGCCTCGTGCTTGCTGGGCCGTGGGAGGCCGGCTCGGCTGGGAGGAGCCAGCGGGCCACTGGTGCGCTCGGTGGGCCGTGGCCCGGCAGGCCAGCCCAGGCGCTGGCGGCGGGAGGCCAACCGGCTCGGAGTCGCGCCCGACCCTGGCGAGGCAGGCGGCGGCGGCGCCGTCAACGCCGGCGAGAGGAGCGTTCGGGGATGGCGCGGAGGTGGGCGAGGCGGCGCGGATCCGGTGCAGGGGGCGGCGTCGGTTCCGGTGGTGGCCACGGGCGGCGGGGCGCACAGATCTCGGGCTCGCCAGCCTTAAGCCATGGCGCGGCTGGCTTCGAGCTTGAGGCCTTCATGGCCGCTGCGAGACAAGGGGAGGGAGGTCAGGAGGAAGGGAGGAGAGGGGAACCGGGAGGAGGAGAAGGGAGAGGAGGAAGGGGGCGGCCGGCTGCCGACCGGACGGCGGCGGCTTGCCCACGGGCATGGAGGCGGCGGCTTCACGGGCGTGGGTGGAGAGGAGAGAGAGATGGGGAGGCTGGCTGACGTGGCGCAACCGGGCGCGTCCGATCGCGGGATCCAACGGCCCGAAAATTCTTGGATCTGGGAGGCAAACTGGGCAAAGTGGAGGGAGGTGGCTGCAAATTTTGTGCTAGGGAAACCCTAGAAATGGGTGGGAGTGTGGTGGTCTTTATATAGCCCCGGTGGCTGGCAGTTTGCAAAAACATCATCGGTTTCTCTCTCGTGCGTCCGGTGCTCACGTTTCTGACCGCCGGGGGTCCGCAGTACCTCCGATTCGGGTAAAACTTCGAATTGCGCGATCAGCGCGTCGAGCCGGAGGCGTCCACCTCGCGCTGGAACTGTTCCGAAAACACTTTCCGGCGCGCTATAAAAATATCCCGTTTAATTATTAAACGGGGTTTTTCGTTCCGTTGGTTGCGGCTAGTCTCGTGCGGTTTTCGCGACGGTGATCGGGCGAAACCCGGTGTCGCAAAGGTCGAGTGTCAGGGTGGCAAGGGGCGGTCTTCGTCTGGTACGAGATAAGAGGGGGAAAAATAATCGCTGGTCGATAAATCGGGGATGCAAACACCGCAAACAAATCAGACAATCAAACAAATCACACCGAAAACAAAATTTTTAATTTTTGTGAAAATTGGGCTGTTACATGCCCGGACCGAGGCGTCACTCTATCACTCGGGTGTCCGGGGTCATAGACTTCCAGGTGCCTGGGGATCTGGCTCAATCCAGGGCACGAGTGCCCAGATTCTTCGACTCTCGCGTGCCCGAACTTCCCCCTCCTAGTAACCGTCTGGCCCAAGTGCTCGGGGTCTCTAACCCCCTGGTGCCCGAGCATCGACCCTAATCTCACGCTTCTGTCCAGGCACCCAAACACTTATGTTCGGGCACCCGAACATTGGCGATTGCAACAACTATTTCGGGAGTATAAATACCCCCCTCTTCCACCTCCAACCCAAGAAGGCCACAATTGAAGCTCTAAACCTCCATTTATTTTAGTTCCTACTCCATCCTCCACCCAATTTTCTTGATTCTGTGAGGATTGAGAGAGGCCTTACCGAACTACACTTCCACCGAATCGATTTGTGATTCCCAAGTTTTCATCACTTTGTGACTTCTTATCCTTGGAGCTTTGGCTCCTAGGCCGCTAGGTGTTCGATTCCGGAAACTTCCATATGTATGGTGTGCTCCGAAAAGTTTGTAAAAGTGTGGTGTCACACTAGTAGGAAATAGGCTATAGATGCAGCGTTACTACTGGCCGACAGAAAATTCTGTACGCCAGTAATTTTACCGCTGGCGTACGGAAGTAGTCGGATGCCAGGGCAAATGCATATATCGCTGGCGTACATCATTATGTACACCAACGTTACGTGTAGGCCCCGAGCTAGCCAGCGCGGCCAGCTACCTCTAATGTACAGAAGCGACGCACGCCAGAGGTAAGCTAGATACCGTTGGCTGAACAGCGATTTCGTATGCCAGAGGTAAGTAGGCCCGCTGGCTAGCCGAGCCAGCAATTATCTCTGGTGAGCACTTTTCTTTTTACGCCAGAGATAATGAGAATACCTATGGCGTGCGGTACTTCCTGTCCGCCAGCATTATTTGTACCTTAAATGGGTGTAACGGCCACGTGTGCTGCTCTCTCTCCCACATCTCTCTCTCTAGCTCTCTCTCACACCGCGCCATCGCTCCTTCACGCCGCCGACCCGCTCCTCAACGTCGCCGGCCGCCCCACTCCTCGGATCCACGCCGGCGCCCCGCTCCTCTCCCTGCTTGTCGGCGCCCCGCTCCTCCCCATCCTTGCCGGCACACCCGCCGCCGCCCATTGGTGATAAGTTCCTCCTCAAATGCTATTTTTCTTCTTTTTTTGTTAGTTTTTAATTACTTGTTAGTTAGGCTACTATTTTAGTTAGGTTTTTTATTACCTACTATTTTTGGTAGATAGTTAGGTTAATTAGTGGTATAGATAGTTAGTTGTACTCTCTACATTCCAAATTAGATGGTATTGTGGTAGATAGTTAGTTAGGTTAACAAGAATAAAAGCAAACGAAGAAGGAGTAGTAGTTAAAAAAGAAGAAGAGAAGTAAAAGGAAAGGAGAAGGAGACAAGAATAATTTTTTCTGTTTTGCCCTACATATATGTGCCTTTACAAAAAGTATGGAATGTTGATATTGTTTACAGGGATCCGAGTGGCCTATGTTTTTCCAGAACGTCGATTCATTTCCGTTCCGGCAAATTTCAGGCGCTCAATATGTCCAATTTTCTGCAAAGGTCATGTCAAAATTTTCCGTGGATTACGGCATGACTTGTGCTAGAAATTAAAGTAAGACATATCGAGTGCCCGGGATTCGCCGGAACTAGAATTAAACGGTGTTCCGGCATCAAATTACTTTTCATTATTACTTTTCCTGATTTTTAGAATGCCGATGATTGAAACACCTTAGGATCCCCAAGTGCGAGCATTGTCACGACGACTCGGGTTAATACAACAATTTTGTGTTGGATGAAGACACATACTTCTCCCTCACACTTAGGTCTGGCTTCAAAATTCATACGGTATGCAACTTCAACGACACGTTCTTCTTATTTAAGCATGCATGACTTAAGTTTTTATTTTAACACGTGTAATTTATTTTTTATAATTCAATTAGTGCATCCCTTGCTTTGCAAGTGATGGAACTGAAGTAGTGCTCCTCGTTGGCTACCCCAAGTGGAAGGTTGAGAAGTAGACAATAAAAAATTTCCCTCGGTGAAGATACCAAGGTTTGTCTCCAGTAGGACTCCAAGTTCTGCAAGTAGGTGACAATAGCGCCAGAAATTACTTCTAGCTAGGGAGTTGTCATGGACCTGCACACAACAACAAATAACTTTGCTCCCAACGAGTCAGAGAGGTTGTCAATCTCTCCGGTCTTGTTCTTTACAAAGGATCAAAACACAAGCGGGAAATGGTGATGGTGATTGCAACTAAAGTAAATAAAGCAGTAAACAATGGTGGAAATATGGACCGGGGTCCCATGATGTTCACTAGTGACGTCTCTCTCCCAAAAGACGATAAAACAGCTAAGCTGGGTGAACAAATTACAGTTGGGCAATTGACAAAATTATAAACGCACCGCAATGCTAATTATGCCACAAGAAAGTTAGGCTCAAATGTATGGGCAGTACGCTTATTCATCAGCATCTACTCACTAATCATCCACCTTGAGATATCTATCCAGAACATCTCGCTGGAAATTGCGAGCCCCACCCAAAGTGTAAACCCAAAGCAACAAACAACTACATTAACAAACTTTGCGTAAGGTAAACAATCCTTGCAACCGCGGTTACAAGCACCGTTGGTTTCTCCCTGGTGGCAACAACACATCCCCTAGTCTGATGTTTCTGTCACTCAAGCTAGACATCGGGGGGCATGAACCCACAATCAAGCATAACGCTCCCTCTTGGAGTTACTATCTACTACTTGGCCAAAGCGATAAAAAGCAACGGAGAAAATGCGAGAATTACGCAAGAGCAAAATATAAAAGGAGAACCAAATATATAACTCATGACAATCTGAACATAATCTCATAATCCATCGGATCACAGCAAACACAACATAGCAACAGCAGAAAGATTACATAAGTGCCTTGATCATGTAGGGCAGCTCACAAGGGCTAAGAATTGAAGCACAAGATTGGAGATAAAACATCACATAGCTACTGGTCATGGACCCATGGTCCAAGGGGGACTACAAATGGAACATCCTGGAAGCTCTCATGGTGGTGGAGAAGCTCTGGGAGATCAATCCTCCCTCCGTCAGGGTGCCGGGACAAGGTCTTCTGGCGATCCCGATCTCGGGATCGCGGCGGCGGTGGAACAAAGGTGAAAATCGCTATGCGGGGTCTTTTTTCAAGGTTTCTGTACCGAGGACTAAATATAGGAGAAAGGAGGGCCAGAGGGGAGGGCCCATCCCTCCAGGCGGCCTCCCGACGCGGCCAGTGGTGGGGCCGCGCCCACTGGCCGCCTGGGAGGGGGTGGCCCCCTCCAGCTCCCCTTCGGTTTTCTGGAGTCTTCCGAAGCGCTGATTTTTTATATATTTTTCTTGGAATTTTTTGAGCAAAGTAAATATGGATATAAAACTGCAACTCACAGATATCAGCATACAGAAACTGGCACTGGGTGCACTGAGTTAGTAGGTTAGTCCAAATATGTGTAAAAAGTATGAAAGTGTAGCAAAACACATAGCAATGTCACCCAAATAAGCATGGAACAAGCAGAAATTATAGATACGTTTGGGACGTATCAACATCCCCAAACTTAATTCCTGCTCGTCCTCGAGTAGGTAAATGATAACACAGATAATTTTTGTGGTGACATGCTAACACACATATATCCCAATCTCGGGATCGCGGCGGCGGCGGAACAGAGGTGAAAATCGTGATGCGGGGTCTTTTTTCAGGTGGAACCAGAGATAGTTAGAGGGTTTGGGCGAGGGCTCCCATGCCGCTCACTCTCGTCGTGTAGCGTCCAAGAAACCGGTGATTGAGCACAACAACAGTCCGGTGCTGACAAAGAAGAGGATCCCAATGCTGAGTATGAATCTAGAGATGAGGAAGAGTTTGAGGGGGATGATGCTCCTCTCATTCTGGAGAAGCCTGCATCTCATATCAATCCTCTTGATCGTCCTCTGTCTGAATGGACTCATACTGAGATTTGGGACCATCGGCAGATTTCCCCTATGGGCGTACAACATGCCGTGTTCCAGATTCCAGGTTCAAGAATGTGTTTCAGTACAAGGTCTATCATAAGTTGTTGGCTACCAAGAAGCTCAAGTTTGCTCCTCAATAGCAAGTTGATGTGGTTTTCCTTCAGGAGAATGCTCATCTTTACCCTGGCGTGTATGCTGCATTAGACAGTTTGGGCCTTATTCCCTTTGTGATTTTCTCACGCCCGTTCAATGAGGATATTGTGATGCAGTTCTATGCCACCGTGTTCTTTGAGCGCAATGATACACTCTCTCTGACTTGGATGTCTGGCACCGGGAAGTACACTGCTCCTTTCAGTAAGTTCTCTGAGATCATTCCTTATATGTTCTAACCTGAGGACCACCCTGAGTTTGCACGGATCTCTGAGCTCACTCACTCTGTCGTCGATATGTGACGGCAGATGCCATGGCGATGGCTAAAGTGAGGGGAAGACACGAGGGAGAGAATGTCGATGGTGCCGGAATCGAGTTGGGCACAAGCACGGTGAAGACACCACGATGTACCCAGATTCGGGGCTCTCCGGAGAGATAACACCCCTACTCCTGCTTGTCTCTTGTATATCAATGAAGGGGTTACAATAACTGCTCTTCTATCTTCTCAGGGGAAGGAGAACACCGCCGCCATGGGCAAGGTCCTCTCCTGCTTCCCTGAGGTGTGACTACAAGCAGTAAATGAACTGAGGGGGAAGTGAGTTAATGAGATCTCAGGTGTAGCGTCCCTCGCACAGGAGGGGGTACCCTGGCTCTTATAGTGTGAGTCCAGGGTACTATGGTAACTTCATTGCCAAATGGGCCCAGCCGTCATCCTCTAATCGGCCTGGGCCCACCGACTGCTCCTCTCCGGGTGACCCGGAGCCTACGAGCGGCGGCCCATGCTGCTACCTCGTAGGACCTAGGAGTGAACAGTGGAGCTAGGGGGTGCGGTCTTGTCGGCCTGTCCGCGGAATCGGCGGGGAGGTCGACACCGTATCTCCAGCAAATCCTCGACGTGACCTGGCCTTCCTGCCACCCGGATATCTCGGGATATGGTATTTATGACCTCGTAATCTGATCCCCGACTGGGTGGTAGGTTGCTCCGATTGCGCCTGGACCGACAGGTGGTTCCTGGTAGGGTCGATTGCCCTGGGCAATCGGCCTTCTAGGAATCGGCCCCGGTCCAGCTGCGGACCAATCGGATGATCGTCTGGTGAAGGAAGGGTGGACCGATTGCGCTTGGGCCGACTGCTGGCATTTAGTATGGTCGATTGCCTTGGAGGAATCGGCCGTACCTCTGCCCAGCTCGGCCCAGCTGCAGCCCAATTGGTCCATCCTTGTCTTGAAAGCTTGCTTCCGCTTGGGTCAGCCTACCCGGGTACCAATCCCCCGACACACTCCAAGGATGAGATTTCCTTTGCATACAAGCCCGATGAGTCCTTCGAGACTGGTTCTGCTAAGCTCCAGCTTCCTCTGTGTGATGCCATTCGCCATATACTCAGGTATACTATCACTCTGAAAGCATGTGACTCCAATAATTTGAGGTCCTCTATGTTTTACTTGTTCATGATGATCAATGAGGGCAAGAAGGTTGATGTTCTACACACTATGTATCATGAGATGAGGGAGTGTGTGCGTCTCCAGAAGTCACTCATCTATGCTCCCCTCATCCAAGGTTTGATTGAGTCAGTGTGCCCCTTGAAAGAAGTTGGCCATTCAATTTATCCTGTTGCTCAGCCGAAGAGAGATTTGAACTACCATCCTCCTGCTCTTGCTCATAATGTTCCGCTCAAGAAGTGGCGCAACCTGAGGGAAGCTATCTGAGGTACCTCTACTGCTGGTGCCTCCTCTTCCCGAGCTTCTCGTCAACACGGTTCTGCTCTGGATGCTGATACGTCCCAAACATATCTATGATTTTTGCTTGTTCCATGCACTTTTATGTGACATTGCTACATGTTTTTCTACGCTTTTATATCATTTTACACATATTTGGACTAACCTACTAACTCAGTGCACCCAGTGTCAGTTCCTGTCTGCTGATGTCTTTAGTTGCAGTGATTTTTCGCCAATTTAAAATGCCAGAAAAATTCAGGAAAAATCAGAATAAAAATCAGCGTACAAGAAGCTTCCGGAACCACCTATGGAGAGCCAGAGGGGGTCCACCCTCCTCCCAGGCGGCCAGGTGGCGCGGCCGCGCCCCTGGCCGCGCCACCAGGGCGCCTGGGAGGTGGGTCCCACCTCTGGTGCCCCCTTTGGCCTATATTTTCCTCTCGTCCAGGAAACCCTCGAGGAGAATCCCGCATTGTGAATTACCTCTCTGTTCCGCCACCGCCGTGCTCCGAAGATCGGGAGCACCAGAAGACCCCTTACCGGCACCCTGTCGGAGGGAGGATTGACCTTCGGGAGCCTTTCCACCAACATGAACGCCTCCCGGATGTGCCGTGAGTAGTCTACCTTGGACCATGGGTCCGTGATCAGTAGCTATGTGATGTCTTCTCTCTACCCTTGTTCTTCAATGTTTAGACCTTGTGAGCTGCCCTACATGATCAAGGCACTTATGTAATTTTCCTGGTGTTGGTATGCTGTGTTTGCTGGGATCCGATGGATTATGAGATTATGTTCAGATCGTGATGAGTTATATATTTGGTTTACCTTTTATATTTTGTTCTTAGTAATTCTTGTATGTTCTCCGTTGCTTTTTATTGCTTTGGCCAAGTAGTAGATAGTAACTCCAAGAGGGAGCGTCACGCATGATTGTGGGTTCATGCCCCCCGATGTCTAGCTTGAGTGACAGAAACATGAGACTAGGGGTTGTGTTGTTGCCACCAGGGAGAAAACAACGGTGATTGTAACCGCGGTTGCAAGGATTGTTTACCTTACGCATAGATTGTTAATGCAATTGTGTGTTGCTTTGAGTTTACACTTTGGGTGGGGCTCGCAACTTAATACCAGCGAGATGTTCTGGATAGATATCTCAAGGTGGATGATTAGTAGTAGATGCAGATGGATTTTGGTCTACTTGTCTTGGCGTACTGCCCATACTTTAGAGCACTCTTACTTTCAAGTAGCATAATTAGCATTGCGGTGCTGTTCCATTGATTTTGGTCTACTTGTCTTCTACTTGTTCCATGCACTTTTATGTGACATTGCTACATGTTTTGCTACACTTTTCCACTTCAGGATAATTGCAACAAAAGTAAAAGAAGTAAAATAAAGTGAAGGTGTAAACAATGGTGGAAATATGGACCGGGGTCCCGTGATGTTCACTAGTGATGTCTCTCTCCCAAAAGACGGTAAAACAACTAAGCTGGGTGAACAAATTACAGATGGGCAATTGACAGAATTATAAACGCACCGCAATGATAAATATGCTACTTGAAAGTAAGAGTACTCTAAAGTACGGGCAGTACACCAAGACAAGTAGACCGAAATCCATCTGCATCTACTCACTAATCATCCACCTTTGAGATATCTATCCAGAACATCTCGCTGGTATTAAGTTGCGAGCCCCACCCAAAGTGTAAACTCAAAGCAACAAACAATTGCATTAACAATCTATGTGTAAGGTAAACAATCCTTGCAACCACGGTTACAAGCATCATTGTTTTCTCCCTGGTGGCAACAACACATCCCCTAGTCTCATGTTTCTGTCACTCAAGCTAGACATCGGGGGGCATGAACCCACAATCATGCATAACACTCCCTCTTGGAGTTACTATCTACTACTTGGCCAAAGCAATAAAAAGCAACGGAGAACATGCAATAATTACTAAGAACAAAATATAAAAGGTAAACCAAATATATAACTCATCACGATCTGAACATAATCTCATAATCCATCGGGATCCCAGCAAACACAACATAGCAACAACATGAAAATTACATAAGTGCCTTGATCATGTAGGGCAGCTCACAAGGTCTAAACATTGAAGAACAAGGCTGGAGAGAAGACATCACATAACTATTGATCACGGACCCATGGTCAAAGGTAGACTACTCACGGCACATCCGGGAGGCGTCCATGTTGGTGGAGAGGCTCCCGGAGGTCAATCCTCCCTCCGACAGGGTGCCGGGAAGGGGTCTTTTGGTGCTCCCGATCTTCGGAGTGCGGCGGCGACAGAACAAAGAGGTAATTCATGATGCGGGATTCTCCTCGAGGGTTTCCTAGACGAGAGGTAAATATAGGCCAAAGGGGGGCACCGAAGGTGGGACCCAACTCGCAGGCGCCCTGGTGGTGCGACCAGGGTTGGGGCCGCGCCACCTGGCCGCCTGGGAGGGGGTGGCCCCCCTTCGTCTCTCCTTTGGTGGTTCCAGAAACTTCCTGGAGGCTGATTTTTATTTTGATTTTTTGGAAATTTTCTGTTATTTTAAATTTTAGCGAAAAATCGCTGCAACTAAAGACATCAGCAAACAGGAACTGGCACTGGGTGAACTGGGTTAGTAGGTTAGTCCAAATATGTGTAAAATTATATAAAAGTGTAGAAAAACATGTAGCAATGTCACATAAAAGTGCATGGAATAAGAAGAAATTATAGATACGTTTGGGACGTATCATAGGCTCAAAGCAACAGACAACTGCATTAACACTCTATGCGTAATGTAAGCAATCCTTGCAGCCGCAGTTACAAGCACCGTTGCTTTCTCCCTTGTGGCAAAAACACATCCCCCAGTCTCATGTTTTTGTCACTCAAGCTAGCCATCAGGGGGCATGAACCCACAATCAAGCATAACGCTCCCTCTTGGAGTTACAATCTACTACTTGGCCAAAACAACAAACATAACGGGTAACATGTAAGAATACTCAAGAACTAGAATATAAAAGGTAAACCAAATATATTACTCATCACAAACTGAACATAATCTCCTAATCCATCGGATCCGAGCAAACACAGCATAGCAACATAGAAACTAATACATAAGTGCCTTGATCATGTAGGGCAACTGACAAGGTATAAGAATTGAGGCACAAGATTGGAGAGAAGACATCACATAGCTACTTCATGCACCCATGGTCCAAGGAGGACTACTCACGACACATCTCTGAGACGATCATGGTGGTGGAGAGGTCTCCGGAGGTCAGTCCTCCATCCGGCAGGGTGATGGGACAACTTCTCCCGGCGATCCTGAGATCGGAATCACTTTGGCAGCGGAACACCGGATGAAATCTCGTAACAGGGGTCTCTGCGAGAGTTTTCTCATCAGGATGTAAATATAGGCTAAAGGGCCCCCCGAGGGGAGGCCCCACCTGACCAGGCGGCCAGGTGGCGTAGTCTCCCCCTGGCCACGCCAGCTAGGCGCATGGCAAGGGGGTGGCCCTCTTCGGTTCTCCTTCGGGCTTTTGGAGTCTTCTGTCGCGCTAATTTTTTATCTGTTTTTTCTGGAATTTTCCGAGCACTTTTGTATTTGACATTTTTCTGCAATGCACGGACAAGAGCAGACAGAAACCGGTACTGGGGCACTGAGTTACTAGGTTAGTCCAAATATGTTGTAAAAGGTATGAAAGTGTTGCGAAACATATAGCAATATGACCGATATAAGCATGGAACAAGCAGAAATTATAGATACGTTTGGGACGTATCAACATCCCAAGCTTAATTCCTGCTCGTCCTCGAGTAGGTAACTGATAGGAAAGATAATTTTTGTGGTGACAGGCTACCGACAAAGATTTGAACTTTAAATCAAGACAATAACAAGCAAAAGATTATATCTAGTATTGAAACTAGCAAAGTAAGAACATAAAGGTGCAAGAGCTCTCGCTGTCCGTGACTCGGATGTCTCCAATCGGTGTTCCCGTGCAAGAAAGTGGGAGGTTGGTTTTGTTGGATATATGCTCTAGAGGCAAATAATATATGATTATTCCAATATATCTAAGCAAGTTCATAACCAGTTTCATACCGTGCTAGAACCGTGTCAACGAAACAATGATGCAGGTGTGGTATAGAAACCCCCAGAGTTCCTAGTTAGCCTCTACATCGATAACTAGTTCATGGTCAACATGATGGTCGTGGTTTCGCGATCATGGACAATTAATTCTCTTGACTATGATGTCACCTCACTGGTTAAGTGACGTGATGAACATTACCCAAAGTAAGCATTACAACATGATCAAATCTTATGAAGGTTCAGTGTTGTAATTACAGAACGTGGTAGACCGTTCCTTTGACCGTGAGTACGTGCATAATTACTATCTTCCCGGATGCTTTGACTTACATCCCACCACCTGACTGAAATATGCGGGTCATAACGGTTGTATCTTAGGTATTCCGTGGAGATATGTTGAGGAGTATTGTTACAAGAGCGGGATTTGTCAATCCATATAATGGATAGATACTCGGGGCCCACTCGGTGAGATTCCATCCATAAAGCTGCAGCGTGTGACTAGGTCACGGGGATGAATATCACGGGAACGAGTGAATGAGGATTAGTTCAGAACGAGGTTGAACCAGACATAGGATGTCATTGATCGAATCTCGGAACAATCCAGTATCGCTGACAAAGGGAATGCTATATGGCGTAAGGTCCAGTCGGTGTTTGATATCCGGAATGCACAGGGGTCATTATGGGCATCCAGGTCCCGCTGATGATCATTGACTGTAGCCTCTGCTCGGTCATGACTGGAGTGTTCTCGGACCGTAGGGTAACACACTTAAGGGCTCGATGAAATCGGAGACCTTTTCGGAACTATCGGAGTTACCGGAGAATAAGAGAGAACTCCGAAATCGGTTCGGAGGGGAGACGGAAAAGTTTCGTGGTTCCGTATTGTTCGAAAAGTTATTTAGATATCTTTTAATATTTAATTAATGAATTAAATATTAAAATATAATTTAAATAATTAATGGAATAATATTCTTTTTTGGCTTTTGTTTTTTCTTTGAAAAAGAAGAAAAAAAGAGAAAAAAGGGGATAAGTGGCGCCATGGGCCATGGGGCCCATTGGCCACCACGGCCACATGCGCCTAGCCCCTTGTGGCCAGCGGCCATGGGCAGCCCTTGCGTGGGGTGTGCACAACTAGCATATGTGGTACTAAGTTTAGTACCACATCGCTAGTTGACAGGCATACGCGCCCGGTTTTCCCCTATATATAGATGTGGTGGGTAGCCCTTTTTCAACATAGAAAATTCCAGAAAAATACAGATAAATTCCCTATTTCTCCCTCCTATGAGCGGACTCCCCTTGTTTGGAGTCTGCACTGGGTTGGGGATGTCTCCACTATACGCACGCCGTCGTGCTGCTGAAACTCTGGTTCCGGAGGTCTGCTTCCGCCACCTCCGCTGGATCGGAGAACGGAGGTCGTCATCGAGTCTCATATGTGTGCGAGTACTACGAGGTACTGCACGTGTGGCACTACACCCATCCGGTTGCTCAACACAGCCAGGGGGCTGTGAAACTTGATCGGCTACATCAACCACGTTTGCGGGAACGTTTCCCGCGCAACGGACTACACCCCGAGGTATGTTATTTCCGCACTACTTTCCGTTACGGTAATACGGCTAGCTAGATCTTGGGTTATGGGAACGCTAGTTAGAAAAATTTGTACGCGTACACTTACGCGAGACTGGTTCCACGCTTGACATGCGACTTGTACCGTATAAAGTGGCTGGGGGGTGTCTGTCTCTCTACTTTAGCGGATGTGGCATTTGCAACGGAGGGCCCCGTGCGGGGTGTAATAGAGACAATCGTATGGTTGACGTTGTGTTTGACTCGTAGGTTAAAACCTGTTTAACTATGAAAGCCCTAGCAGCCACGTAAAACTTGCAATATACAACTAGAGACCGTCTAAACCTTGTATTGCTAAGTGGGGGCTATCGTTTGTTTTGTTTGTGATGTAGTGATAGCTTTGCTATGTGTTACTAGTAAGTAGTAATCGTCATCATAAAACAAACTAAAATGGAGACACTGTAGACTTAGTGTTGCCATAGCTCAGACATCTTAAAACTTGCTAGTATAGGATACACGACGGTAGCATGTGATAAGATGATCCCTTAACAAAGCCAAACACAAGTATTCTACCAAAGTGTGCACCGCCTGGAAGGTTCTCCCATATGGCTTGATGCTTCGTACATACCGGAGTTGTCCTACATATTAAATGGAGTTCGCATGAGGTTGGGTTCGGCAAGCCTGACATATGCAGATATGGCCTTGCTGAGCAGCATATAACATGGAGGTTAATTTGGCGAGCCTAGCATATGCAGATATGGCCTCGGAATACTAGAGATCGAAAGATCGAGCATGAGTCACAGTACATATAAGATAATGTGATCGCACAAGTTGTTGTCTACCTTTGAAACTGACCCGTCGGCCGTGTGATATTCGAGGTCGGGCAGTGAATCTGGATCATGTAATCACTAAAACTTCCTAGGGATGAATTGTTTTAGTGCGAGCTCATTTATAATATGATTATATGAACTCATTGTTGTGAACTAGTCTTAATTGTGTTCCTTGCAATTATGTTTGTAGAAAATGGATAATACCCAGTACCTTGAAATGGTTTCCTTCTTACATGGTGAAAGACTAAAAGAAAATGGGTCAAACTTCGTTAGTTGGTACTTACGCCTTAGAGCCGTGCTCAAGAGAATCAACCTTTCATTCTTAACTAAAAGGCATGTGGGAAACCCTCCAGCAAACGACATGGATGCACAAGCGGCGATTGATTATCAGTATCGTCGAAGGACATATGCCATAGCTAAGGGTATCATAGGAACCAGCATTCCGCAACCTTTGCGTGAGGAGTATGCTGATTTGGATACATACGATATGATCGATGAGCTGAAGTCATCAAACTTGCATCAGTTTAGAGTTGCCAGATTTGAGTTAGAAAGTGAGTTTCTCTCTACAAAGATGGAAGAAGGCTCTTGCCTGAAGGCACACTTGGCCAAGATGCATGAGATACATCTGAGCCTCGTAGATGACTTTGACTATGAGACCACTCACGAGTCTGCGATATACACGTTGTTACACTCGCTTCCACCGAGCTATACAGACCATGTCCATGGCTATGTCGGCAGAGGTGAAAGCCTCGAGTTCTCTGACTTCATGGATAGACTTCAGTACCTGGAAGTTGAACCCATTGAAGGAGAAGTCGTTGATGGATAAGGTATATATTTGATATACTTTATAAATGTTTACTCCCTTATACAACATTTGCAGTAAATGAGTATCTGATACTTATTCTGTTTTATGAAAAACTGGACCTGCCGTTGCATGGACGGGAAGAGGTGAAATCGAGGATTGATGGATATCAAGTCAGTTGATGGCCAACATGGATTCCGCCGAGACATCTATCATAGGAGATACTTAGAGTATTAGATAAATCTTATGTAATCATTATAGTATGAACACTTAGTTGTGTGTCTTGCATCTCGCGAGACAAAGTTATTCATGTAATGAGACAAGTCAGTTGTTCCATCTTTATGAATAAAAGTGTGCTTATACTTTGATTACGTCTTGATTTATGATATGATAGAAAGCATTTATAATACTACTATTATTGTCAAGAAATATTCAATGTTTAATGATAAAGTTGTCTTGATTATAACAAGTCAAAGATTTGATTGCATGAGGTGACTTCATAAGTGATGAATTCATTAAAGGTATGATCTATTAACTTGTGAGTTCATTATCGAATGAAAATCATAACTTGATTGCATGAGATGGATTAGATACACGATCTATGAACCTCTGCAATGAATATAACCATGACAAGGTTCTAGCAAGTAGAACTTGTGCCAATCATTATACATAAATGATGTAGAATGGGCATGTGAGTTATCATTAAAAACTTCATATGATTAATTGAAAGTTGTATTCAATTGAGATCATAAAACTGAGATTCAGGAATCACAGTGAGAAGTGAGAATACAAGGATACATATCACTACGCTACGATCCGAAGTGATAAGTATTGATATTGACATAATGGGAGACTTGTGGAAGTTGTACCACAAACTACGATGGAAGTTGAAAGTACTAGACTACTTAAACCATTCGTAGTCATACTAAATCGTAGTATGGTCTAAACGTTCTTTCCCCTAGCACTATAGTTATTGTCGAATAAGGTTGTTTAATTCATTAAGTTAAAACACCCACTTCATGAATAGGAAACCATCCTGAATCTAACGAGACATGATAGCTCCATAACTGATGGTGTTATAAGGTTTCTTATAAGAAAGAATTTCTTTGTAATAAAACTACAAGCAATTGAAATTACATATTCTCCCCGAATAGCAAAATTTGTGTTGCTTAATTGGTAATACGAGAAAAGTCTCTCGACACGGATCCAATGGGAGATAATGGAAACTTTGACCGGGGTATTGGATCTTGCCTTCAGAATATCAGAGTATTGCAACGGAAACATGTTCCGCTGTAATGACGCTATATAAGGAAGGATATGCCAAAGATAATTTATCTTGGTATATGAGTTGAAGCCATTGTTGAATTTAGAAGGTTGTCATGAATACGTTCTGTACAGAACAATAATCATGAGTCTTCTTAATAAAACAATAGGGAATAACATTGCTTGAAACACAAGGGAATGATGGTAGCCTAAAACACGAGGAGAAATGAAATAATATTGAGTTACATATAGGATGGCTCACGTCCTGTGAAATAAATCGGTTATTTCATATTCTCGACAAACTGGAGAGTTATTGAGAATAATGTAATGGGCATAAGGCATTATTTGGTTATGACCAAAGTTCAATGGTGATTGACTACGTAAACGTAGGAATGCTTTAATCAATAAAATATTTCATTTACACTACAATGGACCATAGCCTGAAATTGCATCTCAGTCAAATTTGGGATTTGAAAGAGAATTGCAATGGGCATGACGAAGGTTACTTCGTTAAAAGGATGGACTATAGTACCTCAAGACAGGAACCCTCTACCTTGATTTGATCAAATGATTTTGTGATGACCAAAATATTGAGTGGGGCTGCAGTTTCATGAAACTGAGTGGGAGCTTTGAAGACTTCCCGGAAACTTGGAATGCAGAGGGCATTTTCTGAGTGGGAGCTTTGGAAGCTTTGACATTATGTGAGACATAGTGAACAATAAAATGACTTGATGAAAGCTGAACCACAAATATATGAGTATATGATGGATATATTTGAGTGGGAGCATGATCATTATCTCAAACATATATGCATTGATATGCGTGAAGAATGATCTCATATGTATATATATGGATATGCATTGATTGTGTATATAGAGAATCGTCTTATATACATATGTGCATTATGATATATATAGAGCATAAGGCAAATAAAATACAAGATTGCAAGAATCTTCTTTTATGTGAAATACCAACACATTACACGTTGAAATCTGGATGAGTAGATTAAGATACGGATAATGAAACGAAGTGAAGGTTGGAATAATCTTCTAGACAAGAAACAGGTTCTTGTGGCTAGAAATTGTATAATGGATGAAATCCAAATATCACAAGCAATGTCTTGATGGAAGATCAGAGATGCACCATGTACTGGACATGTGATCTTATATGTTCTTGACATATGATTCTACAATATAACATGCATTGTGAATCCAACAACAGAATGACTCAAAAGTTCTTGGAAGAAGAACAGATTCCGATGTGCTTTAGGAGTAAAACACAGAATCTGAATAAAGTCCATGATTTCAGTATATGAGGAATACTGAGGACTGTACTCTAAAATATAGAGAGGATAATAGACTTGAATGTAATGCAAGATTACAATTGCAAGCCATATTATCGGTCTATATGGAATTAGAGACATCACCAAAGACATGAAAGAAATGTGAGCAAAATTCACGGTACTACAAACATAATACTACTTAAGAAAGTAGACGTATGGATAAAAGTTTAGCGTTAGAAGTATTGGACTTCTGGCTGAGTGTATTTCCCAGTATATATGACTATGTATGAGTCTTCTAAAGACTGAACCAAGAGATCATTGGAGGATACTGTGAAATAATAGTCTCACTCTCCCGTGAAACTTATATCCAACCATTATATGATAATGAGTGGTATGTCAAAAGAGCTTTTGACTTGTACCAGTTGCAAAGGAAACATACGAATCTGAATTGGTGCAGTTCGTTGACGAACCCTCTTCCATGGGCATGCATGATCAATGAACACTTATGTGATAAGATGATTATGATCGGAAAAATGTGGCTAGATTATTAGCACTCTAGTGCAAGTGGGAGACTGTTGGATATATGCTCTAGAAGAAAATAATATATGATTATTCCAATATATCTAAGCAAGTTCATAACCAGTTTCATACCGTGCTAGAACTGTGTCAGTGAAACAATGATGCAGGTGTGGTATAGAAACCCCCAGAGTTCCTAGTTAGCCTCTACCTCGAGAACTAGTTCATGGTCAACATGATGGTCGTGGTTTCGCGATCATGGACAATTAAGTCTCTTGACTATGAGGTCACCTCACTGGTTAAGTGACGTGATGAACATTACCCAAAGTAAGCATTACAGCATGATCAAATCTTATGAAGGTTCAGTGTTGTAATTACAGAACGTGGTAGACCGTTCCTTTGACCGTGAGTACGTGCATAATTACTATCTTCCCGGATTCTTTGACTTACATCCCACCACCTGACTGAAATATGCGGGTCATAACGGTTGTCTCTTAGGTATTCCGTGGAGATATGTTGAGGAGTATTGTTACAAGAGCGGGATTTGTCAATCCATATAATGGATAGATACTCGGGGCCCACTCGGTGAGATTCCATCCATAAAGCTGCAGCGTGTGACTAGGTCACGGGGATGAATATCACGGGAACGAGTGAATGAGGATTAGTTCAGAACAAGGTTGAACCAGACATAGGATGTCATTGATCGAATCTCGGAACAATCCAGTATCGCTGACAAAGGGAATGCTATACGGCGTAAGGTCCAATCGGTGTTTGATATCCGGAATGCACAGGGGTCATTATGGGCATCCAGGTCCCGCTGATGATCATTGACTGTAGCCTCTGCTCGGTCATGACTGGAGTGTTCTCGGACCGTAGGGTAACACACTTAAGGGCTCGATGAAATCGGAGACCTTTTCGGAACTATCGGAGTTACCGGAGAATAAGAGAGAACTCCGGAATCGGTTCGGAGGGGAGACGGAAAAGTTTCGTGGTTCCGTATTGTTCGGAAAGTTATTTAGATTTGTTTTATTATTTAATTAATGAATTAAATATTAAAATATAATTTAAATAATTAATGGAATAATATTCTTTTTTGGCTTTTGTTTTTTCTTTGAGAAAGAAGAAAAAAAGAGAGAAAAAAAGGCGACAAGTGGCGCCATGGGCCATGGGGCCCATTGGCCACCACGGCCACATGCGCCTAGCCCCTTGTGGCCGGCGGCCATGGGCAGCCCTTGCGTGGGGTGTGCACAACTAGCATATGTGGTACTAAGTTTAGTACCACATCGCTAGTTGACAGGCATACGCGCCCGGTTTTCCCCTATATATAGATGTGGTGGGTAGCCCTTTTTCAACACAGAAAATTCCAGAAAAATACAGATAAATTCTGTAGATCTCTCTCTCCCTATTTCTCTCTCCTATGAGCGGACTCCCCTTGTTTGGAGTCTGCACTGGGTTGGGGATGTCTCCACTATACGCACGCCGTCGTGCTGCTGAAACTCTGGTTCCGGAGGTCTGCTTCCGCCACCTCCGCTGGATCGGAGAACGGAGGTTGTCATCGAGTCTCGTATGTGTGCGAGTACTACGAGGTGCTGCACGTGTGGCACTACACCCATCCGGTTGCTCAACACAGCCAGGGGGCTGTGAAACTTGATCGGCTACATCAACCACGTTTGCGGGAACGTTTCCCGCGCAACGGACTACACCCCGAGGTATGTTATTTCCGCACTACTTTCCGTTACGGTAATACGGCTAGCTAGATCTTGGGTTATGGGAACACTAGTTAGAAAAATTTGTGTTTTCTCCTGCGAACCCCAACAGGTTTAGAGCATAAAAAATACTAGTAGTTGTTGAGAACTCAATCTACTAAAACTTCACACTTAGTCTCCTTTGGAATCTTATTATGACTCGTCCCCAGACCACTGGTCGGGTACAAGTTCAACTGCTCCTCTCCCGTTCGATTTTGAGCACTCATGCAATGAATGAGCGTGAGCAAGATTAGTTGGCACTTAGGATGGCAAATAGAATAAATGATGGGGAAGGAAGACAAAAAGGGTGTGAAATGCTCACATATATGAGGACAATCATAGGCGAGAGGAAGCCAAATGATAGATATGATGTGAGGAGTAGGGATTGCCATGCAACAGATGCACATACGAGTTATGGAAAGCTCTCCAATGGAATTAGTGGGGGTGCATCCAACTTGCTTGCTAGTGAAGACCTAGAGCTCATTTGAGGAGGATTATCATTGGAATATACAAGCCAAGTTCTATGGTGTAAGGATCCCCACATAGTTATGCATGAATGATATGAAACTCTCTATGAAGTACAAATGCTACTTTGGAGCACGAGTGTGGATCTTTCAAAAGGAATAGTAGTGTTGCCCCCCTTCTCTCTTTTTATTTGCCTTTTCCTCCTTTTTTTATTTTTTATTTATTTTTGTGGCCTCTTTGGCTCTTTCTATTATCTCTCATTTGTCCTCTTTGGGATATTTTCATGTGTCCTCTTTTGGGATCTTTTATTTGTGTCCTCATTGGGATCTTTTCCTCACTTTAAGGGCAACATCCAAGTTTTACAAGGATGTAGAAGATCACATACTTTACAAGAAGTACTCATCATAAAGAAAACTGAGTCATATTGTATGCAAATGTATGCCTCTGCTAGTGTAGCAGGATATGCAATGATACTAGCGCGTTATGTAGCAATTATAAGGGCAAGGCCCAACTATGATCAAGAAAAATAATGTATGACAACGAAAGATCAAGTCATGAGAAGATGGATGTTGCATGGCAATGTATCTTGGAAAGTCTATGTAAATGCCTTGATAGGTAGGTATGGTGGCTGTTTTGAGGAAGATATAATGAGGCTTATGATGACTGAGTGTATCATGCCTAGGATTTAGATGCACCAGCAAAGTTTGCACCGACTCTCAAGATGAGAAAGGGAAATGCACGGTACCGAAGAGGCTAGCAAAATATGGATGGTGGAAGTGCCAACAATCGAATACTCGCATTAGTCAAAGGAACTCATCCACTTATTATCGGTAACTCTCTATCTAGTCAGGAGATTCACAAAGAGAGAAGTACCCTAGGAGGAGTGTATGGGGGCTTGTTTATCCTTGCGCATCCTCGACCCATGGTACGTTAGTGTACTCTATATATGACAACTCCTCCAGAGGTTAGTGATCCATCTAGTAGCTAGAGTTCTCAACTAATTTTTGTAGTTTTCAAAAATAAGCATGTTGAACCAAAATACGACACTTATCACTAATAATCTTGAGCTCTCGGCACACAGAAGTCCAAACATTACTCGAAACAACACCTTAAAACTATTGCAAAGTTACTACTAAACTTATAATAGCAACATCAATTACCTACTCAAAGTAAGACACACACTCAGTGCAGCAGGCCAAATCTCTAAACAAGATAAGCATTCAACTCAAGAGAGTTCTGGAAGCAACAACCTAAATAAAAGCTCCTAAAGATAAACATGAAAAACAAGAGCTAAGCATGACAACAGCTAGAAAAAGTAAAGAACACTGAACAAAGATAAGCATGAAAACTATGAGTATTATAGGCAAGAGCGGAGCGTGTTTCTCTCACAAACAAGGTATGCTAGGGTCCAACTTGTCATGGACAGCAAAAAAACTAAAACTAAGCAAAGCAAACGGAAAAGTAAATGCAATACACTCCAAGCATAGCACATAACATATGAACTGATAAAAATATAGTGTGGAGAAGGACAAACTGATGATTTATTATGAAGAAGGGGATGCACGAGGGCATCCCCAAACTTAGACGCTTGAGTCTCCTTGAATAGATCTTGGGGGTGCATGGGGCATCCCCAAGCTTGAGCTTTGGACACTCCGGGATCTTCTTTCATCATCTTCCTTGGCACACTTGAAAACTCCCTTCATACGAAACACATCATATGCTGATTAGAGTGGTTAGTACCCATAATAGAATAATTTGCCTCTGCTGGAAATAAAGATTTTCAACAAGGTCTACTGTTTATCAAGATTTCCAAGAAGTTTTTGCAAAGAAAAAGCATGCACAAGATTTGCAAAACTGGGAAAACGTAAAATAGGGCAGAATCTAGGAAAATTATACCAGCAGGTAGTATATTTTTTTTTGAGGTACTTCTGCAAATCAAATCAAAAAACTCAGAACATGTGGTATAGAGCATACTATCAAAAAAATTCAGATCAAAAATATGATCTGGTGATTTTTAAAGATTTTTGCGATGAAGCAAACATAATCTGTTTTATGGACAACATGTCACAACTTTTGATCTTCTTGCCACCGGAGGATAAAACTTGACACAAAGCTTGAAAATAAAGATACAATGATGTTGCTACATTATTAACAAGCATCAATACCACTAAAACTGAAAGTAAAATTATTTTGGGTTGCCTCCTAATAAGCGTTTTCTTTTATGTCTTTGAGCTAGGCATGAAGCAACGAGATCATGTTTTATCAATATCAAAAGCATAGCTTGCCCGTATAACGGACTCAAAAGGTAACTCAATCTTATTTCTAGGGAAATTTTCCATGCCCTTATTGAGGGGAAATATGAATCTTATAGTCCCTTCTTTCATGTCAATGATAGCACCAATGGTGCAAAGAAAAGGTCGTCCCAAAATAATTGGACATGAGGGATCACACTCAATGTCCATGACAAGAAAATCAATAGGAACATAGTTATCATTGACAATAATAAGCACATCATCAATCCTTCCTGATGGTTTCATTACGAAAGAATCAACAAGACGAACACCAAAAGAACAAGGATCAAAAGGTTTCAATTCAAGCATATCATACATTCTTTTGGGTAAAACGGAGGCACTAGCTCCAACATCACATAAAGCAAAGCAAGAAAAGTTATTCAATTTAACCTCAACCATAGGATCCCAACCATCTTCTATTTTTCTAGGAATAGAAACTTCTAGTGTAAGATTTTCGGTGAAGCCAATGTTCAGTGAACTAGTGTGGGGGTCTTTGGCCATTCTTTGCAAGAACTTAATAACTTCAGAAAGACTACAATTGTCAAAGTCAAGTTCACTACCATTAATTAAAGTGGTAGTGATGTCATCTAAGCTCATTTTCTCTTTGGTACTCTCTATGTTCAAAGGACCTTCTTGTCCTAAAGTTGAGGTGTTAGCATCACCGTTGATGGATCCATTAGGTGGAATAGGGATGTGATGGGTGATAAAAGTTTTGAGATCCTCAACAACATGTAAAGTAGCAAGTGTGGTCTGTATAGGAAGATTCTTAACTCTCTCTTCCACTTCTTTCTCTTTAGCCCATCTATCCTTAAGTTTGGATAGCATTCTAATGTTCTCATTGATTTGCACTTGGATAGCATTAATAGGTGTGGTTTTCTTCTCCTCAAGGGGAGAAGTCCTAATTTTGAGCATCTCAACATCGTGAGCAATGTAGTCTACCTTCAAAGAGAGACTATCTAATTTGTCTAGTTTCTCTTCTACACTCTTGTTGAAGGCTTTTTGGGAAGTAATGAAGTCCTTAAGCATGCTCTCTAATTTTGAAGTGGAGTTTTTGGCACTAGGATAAGTGTTGTTGTCCCCATAAGAGTTGTTGGAGGGGAATGATCTAGGATTGTTGCTACCAAAGTTGTTGAAGTTGTTCCTAGAAATAAAATTAACATATATTTGCTCTCTCTCTTGAGAACAAAAGAATTTAAAGAAACATCATGAGGATCAATATGAGCTTGTTTAGTAAGTAAAGACATGATCAAGTCAACCTTTTTATTTAAAGAGGAGATCTCCCCAACAGAGTTTACCTTCCTACCTGTTGGAGATCGTTCGGTGTGCCTTTGAGAGTAGTTTGTCATCATATCATCTAATAGCTTCGTGGCGACACTAAGCGTGGTTTACATAAAAGTCCCTCCCGCGGACGAGTCCAAATTGTTTCCTGCGTTTGCGGTCCATTTTAAGGCTGGCCCATCTTTTAGACCATACATGTCATTTGTCCTTCAGTTGGACAAGAATAAAATTATATAGCCTAGCATGGTAAGATTTTTACTATTCTTTCAGTAGTCCATCCTTTTCAAAGATGTATTCTTATTAAGTATACTGCAATGCTAACTATCTAACTAATATGTATGTTCTTCAACAGAGGATCTGGCAAGCTGTTACGCCTAGGTGGATCCGGATGCTGGGATTGAAAGGCGAAGTCAACATTGTTTGTGCATGTCCATGGGATGAACCTTTCAAACATGAATACAAGACTGAAAGTGGAACTGATGGCTGCGTCAAAATCAAAGCATGGACGAAGATAGTGATCCAGAAGCAACCAAAACCTACAGACAAGTTGTTCTCTATCCTATATTATGGAGAATCTAGACGTGTTTTTTGGTTTTATTTCCTTTCACCTTCGCGTGTTGAGTAGGTCTTACTAGTCATATGTGCTCGGAGTAGGTCCTATAGTAGTGGACGTGAAGAATTAGGTATTACTATGCTTCAAAGTATTGTGGTTATCATGAGATATTGGTACTTGTGATGTGTGTTATTTGTTATGGTAAGATATTGTTATTTGTGATGTGCTTTGAAGTGATTTGTCATTGTGGGTTATTGTGTATTGGTATTGCTATATATATTGTTGTCATTGTGGGATATTGTATATTTCTGTATAAAATGTTGCTGGAATATGTAAAAGAAATAAAACTAGAAAATAAACACCTGGCGTACACATTCTATTACTGTTGGCGTACGTTGTAATGTAGCACTTGGGTGCGGTTGTGTTCCCAGGGAAGGGGTGACATACCTCTGGCAGGCAAAACAGTCGTACGCCAACGGTAATGTAAGGCCCGATATGCGGTACTGTTCCAGATCTAGATGTTTCCATCCAGATCCGGGGACGAAGCACATATCGGTCCCACCGCGACATATGACCTAGCCATATGCCTCGGATTTCCAACATGATATCACAACATTAAAGATACAAGGATACAACATCTCATACAATCGGCATACAACTGCCTTAATACAATACAACAGCGGAAGATATATGTCTGAGTACAGACTACAATCAAATGCCTAGTGGCAAAGAGAAAAACATCGATCCCCATAACCACACGGCTCCAGGCCCTCCGCCGGGATCCGCCTAACTAGTCGTCGTCGAGTCTCCACGTGAAACGTCGATCACCATACCTGTTGTCGATCAAGAACCCTGAAAAGAGTTTGGGGGTAGTATCATGAGTACAGAGGTACTCAGCATCCAACTGTAGTGGTCATCTGCCCCAGCAAGGACTTCATCACTCGTCATTCTAGGACAACTAGTAGTTTATAGTAAGGATGGGGTAAGTGGTGAGTTTGCTGCCGCACTAGCATTTATGAAGTGGCTAACGATCTAGAGAGTAAGATAAGAAGCCAAGCATTCGACGAGGAATCGCCTCCAACAAGTCTTGCTATCAACTACTTACGCAATCATAACACCTATCCTATCCTTGTCCTCCTCTTCGCATCCCGACGAAGAAGAAGCAGCCAAGGCACACACACATTGATCAATTTATATTAAGATTATCTCAGTTGTTGTTGTCTATGAACAAGGAGTAGGTCTCCAGTCGTCCATAACCGTGGACACGGCTTCTCGAAAAGATTTAACCTTGCAGGGTTGTACCAACTACCCATTACAAGGCTCCACACGGACGCCCATCTCTCTCAGTTACAACCCATGATAGGCAACCATTTTATGATTTAGTCCCAAGAGATCCGGAACAACAGGTCCCTCTAACTAACAACGCACAAATCCGGGTGGCCCCCGGTGAGTCGACATCCAACTCAAAAGCCAGCCGCGCTCTCGAATCGGCCTCTACCGTCTGGACGAGGTCAGGTTAGCTACCCAAACAGATGTGGGCAGCCCCCTAGCTTCCAGGTGTGGACCAACAAAGAAACCATGTCTCCGTTGGCCCGAGTTGTTTGAAAATCTGCGAGGTCGACACTCGCACACACACGTTTTTCAAAAGGTAAAACCATCTTGGGCCACCACTAGAAATGTTTGAAGCTAGATAGGTAAGAAGAGGGGACCCCATAAAATCCCACACGTGGTTAGGCACGCTCAGTCTTAAAACCAATACCCGGAACTCGGGTCCTAGGTGACTCAAATGGAACAAAGCGTCGAGGCGGGATAGCCTAGACCTTCCATCCTTCATCGAGTATAATCAACATTATAATAATCATCAACAACAATAACAATAATGTGATATCCCGAACCAAGGAGTAAAGGGGTAACATCGTAGCATCCTAAGCATGCATACTAAGCAGGGGCTGAGCAACGAGCAATAGTAACATAGCAGTATAAGGTTTGCTGGGAGGGGACATGGCTGTATCGGTTTGAAAGAGGCTATAAACATGTGGTAGGATCAAACATCGACCCTATCCTAGACTAGCATGCAAACCGCTTGTTGAAATAGAATGGATCGTAAGTAATGTATAGTCCTTGCCTGTTGATAAGTCGGGTTCCGAAGGTGTAGTCGATCGCAAGCTCGCATCGTCTCCGAAGGGTATCCGCGAAAGCACACAAGAGGATAAACACTGGAAAAGGCAATCAACGAGAAAGAACTCTATTACTACGGGGCAACACAAGATCAAGAAGACATCACACGACACGGCAACGCGATACGGATCTATCGTCGAGAACGGTTAATAACATTTTAAGTGGGGTATCGGTCACACACGACGAATACCGCACGTTTACGATGGTTCAATTTGTTTAGCTACAGGTGTCAACAAAGTTGTTAACATGGCATATCAATCAAGCATGGCATAGCGCACAAACATTTCAAGAGGTGAAGCATAAGATAAACTGTCTATGCTTGTCAGTTTAAGTGAGGCACAACCTAAACATGGCATATCACTAAGTGCCGCACAACAATTAAAGGATTTGGTACTGTTCTGTATTAAACCATATTTTAGGTTGGTTAACAACATCAAACAATAGCATAAACACAAAGTACACGAAAAACTCATCAAGTTACACATAAAGAACACTCCAAACGAAGTTACGGTTAAAAAGATACAAGCAAAATAAGTTACGGGCACAATCTGCCAACATCACGAAGCACACTTTAGAGCCATGCATAAACAGGTTAATGAATGCAAACATGCTCACAATTGATATGAAACTAAAGTAGACATGGCAGGGAAGGCATGGAAAAAATAATCATGCAAAAAGGCATCATAACAACTAGTTATAGCTCATGCAAAATGCAATAAAACATTACTGGTTCAGACTTAGTGAAAATCACGAAAACATGGCAGAAACTATTATTTTTATGCTGTATAAATAGGGGTATAACTATATGCAAAAGTGGAGCAACATGACATAGTACTACATTGGCATGAATTAGACACGATGCTTAATAATATGCAAAAGGAATCAATCAATTCCGACGAATGGTTGCGACACAACCGTCGCCCGAAGTTGCAATAAAATAACAGTTCAGCAACAACAACACAGCTAACGATCTGGTACCCACTTCGACGCAGAATTAAATTATCTAGATGGCCTCAAACGGAAAAACTTTCTACATACGAATGCTAGAGCACGCAAAGCTGAGCAATTCATATTTTGGGCGCTACACGATCCAAGCTACGGTTTGATCGCAAAATTGAACAACAGCAATAATATACCATACTTAGAAAAAAATAACACAGGCAGAGGAGAAAAAAAAAGAAAGGACCTCATGGGCCGGCCCAACAGTGGCGGCTGGAGAGGCCGGCTCGGCCTGGGCTGCTGCATCTCATGGTGGGCCGTGACTGGGCTGCGGTGGGCGCACCGGCCCACCTGGTCTAGCGGCGGCTGGATCGGGACACGTCCGTCCCCGTCGAGCGCGCGGTGGTTACCGGTCGCCGCCGGCGAGGAGGCGCAGCGGGGAGGATGCACAGGGCGGCTGGAGGACGACGGCTAGGCCCCGGGGCGGCGCGATGCGTCGTTGGCGAGCGGGAGGAGGAGCTCGGCTCGGCCGGCTTCCATGGTGGCGGCGGCGCTCCGCCCTTGCTGCGAACAGAGGGGAGAGAGGAGGTGAGAGCGCGTGGGAAGGAGAGGAGAGGGAGACATGAAGGAGCGGCTCGCTGGTGTGGCTGCGGCGCGGCTCGCCGGCGACGGGCTCGCTGGGCCGAGCGAGAGGCGGCGGCGGGGTGGCTTCTGTACGGGCAGGGATGAGCTCGGGCTGGGGAAACCCCAACTGGCGACGTGGCGCAACACAGGTGGTCCGATCTGGATCGGACGGCCCAGATTGTGGCCACCAGATCTGAGGTGGGGGCTAGAGGGCAATTTTGAAGGGATTTCGGGGCTGTGGCTGCAAATTTTGGCTTAGGGAAACCCTAAGTGGGGGGGGGGTGGGAGAGTGGTGGTCTTTATATAGCCCAGGTGGCTGGCAGTTTGCAAAAACATCCCCGGTTTTTCTCTCGCGCGCGCGGTGTTTACGTTTCTGACCGCCGGGGGCCGCAGGACCTCCGATTTGGGTAAAACTTCGAACTGCGCGATCAGCGCGTCGAGCCGGCGGCGTTCACCTCGCGCTGGAACCGTTCCGAAAACACTTTCCGGCGCGCTATAAAAATAACCCGTTTAATTATTAAACAGGGTTTTTTCGTTCCGTTGGCTGCGGCTGGTCTCGTGCGATTTTCGCGACGGTGATCGGGTGAAACCCGGTGTCGCAAAGGTCGAGTGTCAGGGTGGCAAGGGCCGGTCTCCGTACGGTACGAGATAAGAGGGGAAAAAATAATCGCCGATCGATAAATCGGGGATGCAAACACCGCAAACAAATCAGACAATCAAACAATTCACACCGAAAATAAAAATTTTAATTTTTGTGAAAACTGGGCTGTTACAGGTAATGTCCCATAGCGCTGGCGTATAATCTGCACGCCAGCGGTAGTCCTTACCACTAGCGTGACTATGCTGGCAGACGCTTGTTTGCTAGTGCTAGCTAAAACGCGTCCGCTAGGAGCAGGATTTCTCCTACTAGTGTTTCCTTCAAGACCAACTGTCGGGGGGATGGACCAAGCCGTAACCCAACATTAGTGGGCCAACTCTATAAGGGAACCCACAGGAGAAGATGCAGCCAAAAGCTGGACGTGCCAAGTGTGGAGATCGAAGCCATAGAAGGAATTCGACTTGGCTTGTATAGCATGTAGTATATTTGTAAAGAAGAATAGGAATCCGCTTCGTGTAGGAGTCAGACTCGCGGAATCCCGGTACCCGACACATTTATAAGTCAAGGTCCACGGGATCCAGAGACAACTCAACTTAAGTCAGCAATAGACAACCCACGACATAACCTAGATCTCCTCGAGACCAAGGTTGTGATTCAACACCATTGTAATTGATACATCAAATCTTCTAATCGAGGAGTCAATACCCACAATAATAAGAAGCAGGAGTAGGTCTTTACCTCGAGACAAAGAGGGGCCTAAACATGGGTAAATCACCGAGTCTCTTGTCCATGTCGATTCTCTCCTCGTATCCACCTCGTAGCAAAGGTCCCATGTCAAGTTCGACTATTCGAACATCTGTCGTGACTTTCCCACGACAGTTGGCGCCCACCGTGGGGCTTGCGCATGCATATGTTGAGATTCTAGGAGGAGCTCTAAAAGGCATGGAAGGATTTGTCGCTGGATGAATCACTAGAAGCCGGCGTGGAAAGCTCTGCATCGACGACTCAACTTGGGGCCCTGAAGCCGATTCCGTCGAATCTGGATATCGGGTCCCGATGGGGTCCATTCACATCTTCATCGGCAGGACGGACGGATCTAAGCCAGAGCCAGATCCCGAAGTCCCCATGGAAACCTCGTGTCGGCGACATGCCGGCTCTAGGCACACTTTCGTCCGATCCATCAATGGATCTCCAGAGCCAGAGCGTTTTGTCGAGTCCCTGATGCACAACGCCTCAGAAGAAACATATGATGTTGATTCATACCCCATCGAAGGAAGACTCTCAGATGTCGGGTCCATCCGATCTGTCGGGAGTGACAGACTCGGCCCCAGGGCAGCAGAATACAACCCAGACTTCCCTCACTTTGAGCCTCCGTACAAAGTCACAGTGTTCATGGACGACACCAGAGAGCAGGGAAGTCTGGAGGCACAGAACGTAACCCGAAATCGAGACTAAGAGCCAGCTTCCAACGCGGTCCCTAATCTAGATAGGGAGCCGGCGGCCCGCTCATCAGAGCAAGTTCTCACGAGATCTGAAGCCCTTTCAGACGCCTTGAACTGTCTCGACGAAGCCTTGGCTACGCCAGTCACGACGGAGAACCAGGAAGCCTGGAGGACTAGGGTCAATGGACTTAGATCACGCGTGGCGAGCATACGGAGGGAAATCAAAGCTGAGACAGAACAAATGGTGGAGACAGAGTCCCGACTTGCCTAGGAAGCCAGGCGCCTGCGTCACGAGTCGGAGCTGCTAGAGGCTCAGAGACTAAGCCTCGCGAACACACGCACGGAGAGGCCTGCAAGTCGGATTCCCCCCCGACTTCCATTGACTAGCGTTGTTCCAAATCCCTCAGCAGGCGTTTCCTCCAGGATACACGTCGCCCAGATAGCCAACTCCTCTGCCACGTCTACATCGGTTCCATACACCTCCTCATCACTACAATAACCCTATGGCAAATGTCATGGCGGCGAACCGTTTTCTCACCAATGCACCCATTCATGGAGATACTCCGGCGGACCACGCCGCTCTAGAATCTATCGATCTGCTCAAGACTGCGATCACACAACAAGCTCAATATTCACAAGGACTCTCACACTTACATGCAACTCCATATCAAAGTGTGAGCCTCCAGGAAGACTCGCCGGGTCCCGCAGCCTCGTGCAGTCATCGCCAGCGTGAAGCACTACCTCCCTTGGACCCTCAGGGGGCGGTAAGGATCCTGAACCTACCGGCCAATCCTAACCCTGAGCGCCATGTGGAGCTGACGATCCAACATCCCCCATAGGACGAAAATACCGAGTTTTTCAACCAATCCGTAGGTAACCGATGCCTGGTGTCGACTTTGCGGAACACACGCTTGCCACTAGATTCCAAGGGAACAAGTTAGATTGCAAACTATACAGTTGATATGGACCCGGCAATTTGGATCGAAAGGTATGATCTAGCCATAGATATGATGCAAGCCAGCGAAGGGGCCTGGGCCCATTACGTCACGGTGATGCAGGAAGGACCGTCTCGCACATGGTTCAAGAATATCCCAGAGAACTCCGTCACCTCTTGGGCGGATCTCAAAGAAAATGTCATCAAGAATTTCCAAGGCACTTTCCAGCGAGATACCACAATTTTTGACTTGGAGCATTGTGTCCAGAAGGAAGGAGAGTCGACCCTAAGTTGGGCACGACAGGTTGCATAAATATTACACTCCTCGGACACTATTACTGCCCAGACAGTTGTGATCGTTCTGGAAAGGAACTGCAAGTTTGAGCCCTTAGTACACAAACTTGGCTGACTCAAGATAACGGTCAAGCACATGGGAGAGCTCATGGACGCGATTATCAAGTATGCCGAGTCTGATAAAACCAAGGATGTCGACTCTGAAGAGGACAAAACCATCCAGAATAAAAAGAACGGTGCCAAAGGATCCTAGAGTCAGAATCAGCAGACCAAGCGTCGATTTGATCAAACTACTTCTAACTTGGTAGCCAACACAAATGTAGGCTTCCAAAGTCAGAAGCAGGGGGCAACAATTACCGCAAGTCGGAAGGAAATTACCGCCCAAACAACTTTGAAGAAGCTATGAAAAGGCCTTTCCCAACACATAGTAAACCCGACCGTCCATCCAATCACTCCTGGGAAGATTGTAACTTCATGAAAGAGTTTGCACGGCAAGGAAGCCAAGGACCCCCGGGTCAGGTGGAGGAGCCGGCCAGAACGACAACAACCAAAAATTTGGCCACCAGGAAGTCGGCGCAGTACCTCAACACCAAGGACCCGGAGGAGGAGGGAAGCAAAATCAATCAGGACTTGTTGGATTTCAAGCAAACCCAAAACAACTACAAGACCACTTAGCATATCATGTCTTCACCACCAGCAGTTGCCGGAGGGACAGAAAGCTGGACCGGAGAGCCGCCATGGCGGTGGCCACAGAGCGAGCTTGTCCCAGGTGGCTCAATTGGTCAGAAGATCCAATAACCTGGACAAGGGACGACCATCCCCCAATGGTAGATAACCCGGGGACTTTGGATCTGGTAGTCTCTCCACAAATTGGAGGATATACGCTTGAAAAAGTGCTCATGGACGGAGGAAGCAACATCAACGTCCTTTACTACGAGACTTTCCGTAGGATGGGGTTGACTCAAAAACAGCTGCAACCCTCCAACACCATTTTACATGGAATAGTCCCAAGCAAGTCGGCACGCCCAATAGGCAAGATCTACCTGGAGACGGCTTTTGGAAACGCGGAAAATTTCCGTTCTGAGATCATACCCTTTGAAGTAGTAAAGCTTGAGAGCACATATCATGCCATCTTTGGCAGGCCAGCTTATGCTAGGTTCATGGCTCGACCATGCTATGTTTACCTAAAGCTGAATATGTCAGGTCCTCATGGCCCGATCACAGTAGATGGGAGCCGGTCTAGAGCTTTGGAGTGTGACGAACAACACGTCAAATTTGTTGAGTCGGCATGTGCCAAAGAGGACTTGTCAGCATACGAGGAAAAGGTAGACCCAACAGACTCCACAATCTTGAAGAAATCGACTCCCGATACCAACCCCAAGTTCAAACCGGCTCAGGATACAAAGAAAGTCAACTTTGTCCCTGGTGACGCTTCTCAGCAGTTCATCATCGGGACATGATTATCTGATAAATAGGAAAGCGCGCTCATCGAGTTCCTCCGTGAGAATCGGGACATCTTTGCATGGAAACCTTCTGACATGCCGGGTGTCCCGAGGGAACTCGCTGAGCACCACCTAAATATAGACCCAAAACTGAAGCCGGCCAAGCAATTCCTTCGTTGTTTCAACGACGAAAGGAGAAACACCATTGGGGAAGATATAGCTCGGCTCCTTGCCGTCGGGTTCATCATGGAATTTTTTTACCCGGAGTAGCTCGCAAACCCATTCCTCATTTTGAAAAAGAACGGGACGTGGCGTATGTGTATTGACTACACCGACTTAAACAAGGCCTACCCAAAGGATCCCTTTGCGCTGCCTCGTATTGACCAGATCATAGACTCGATTGCGGGATGTGAGCTCTTGTGTTTCCTTGACACCTACTCTGTTTATTATCAAATCAAGATGGCTCTTGAGGATCAAGAGAAAATGACTTTCATCACTCCCTTCGGGATCTACTGTTATAATTCTATGCCTTTCGGCTTGAAGAATGCGGGAGCCACATACCAACGAACAGTGCAGAGTTGCCTCAAAGAGAAAATTGGGAGAAACGTACATGCTTATGTGGATGATATAGTGGTCAAATCTCAGCTGGCCGACTCACTCATTAGTGACTTACAGGAAACCTTCAAGAATCTGCGTAAGTACCAGATGAAGTTAAACCCGGCCAAATGCACCTTTTGGGTACCTGCAGGTAAACTCCTCGGACACATAGTATTTGAGAGAGGCATTGAGGCAAACCCGGAGAAAATCAACGCTATCATGACTCTTAAGAAGCCGGCTTCAGTCAAAGGAGTCCAGCGACTTACAGGATGTTGATACATCCAAAATGCATTACTATTTTATATAGTAATTCTTTCTTATTCATTGATATATTTCATGATATGATGCTATTCTTTTGTTGTTTTGGCTTAATTTACATAGTTTTCAACTTTCCGATACCGAAGGAGCCGACGCAGGATTCAACGGTAAAAAGTGGATGCTGAGTTGCTGAAGGAGAAGACCTCCCAATTACCTGAAAATCGACGAAGGGTATTTTCCAGAAGGATGACGAAGACACACAAAAGAGGGGCCAGAGGGGGCCATAGGGTGCCCAGGCGGCCACCTGGCGCGACCCCCACCCTGGCCGCGCGGGGAGGGCGCTTGGACCCCTGGGGCCACTCACGGCTTCCCCCTTTGGCCTATATATCACACATCATACAAACACCCTAAAAGAGGGGAGTTTTCGCGAGTTCCGCCACCGCTCCTTGGCGGAAACCAACAGAGGAGAAAAGACATCTCCGGCGGGTAGATTCCACCGAGGAGAACACCTCCCGGAAGGGGAGATCGTCGCCATCGTCATCACCATCGTCACGGGCATCATCGAGATCATCATCAACATCATCCCCAACATCAACTCCATCTTCATCTTCATCCAATCTCACCTCAAAAGTTCAACTTGTGTTGTAATCCGTACTATCTATCCTCTCTACTCTACCGGTGTTGATTACTATCGTGTGATGAATGCTATTGAGTTTTGTTGGAGAAATATCATTGTGTCAAGATTTTTTATCATCTATTTATCCCAACTGATCATGATCTCTTTTATGTCTTATGAGTAGTTACTTTAGTTCTTGAGGACATGGGAGAAGTCTAGTTGCTAGTAGTCATATGATGTTGAAGTAATATGTGTTGTTTGATATTTAAGTTGTGTTGTATTTTCCTAGTGGTGTTGTGTTAGTCGAACACTCAACACTTCGCCTTATTAAGGACCTAGGGGGATGCATTGTGTATAAAGAATGCTTATGGTGGGTTGCCGGAGTGACAGAAACCTGAACCCCAGTTCGCACGCTTTTGCACAAGGGAACAATGAATCATCGATCGTATTGCTATTGTTAGGCTTCTGCCTTAATTACTATCTTGTATTTTTGGATGCTTGCAAGGTGTTTAATCATAAGAGTGCACTTGTCTTAGTCTAGAAGGTGTACTAGCATAGATCCACCCACTCAACACTTGTCAACACAACACATAGTACTGATGGTACGATTTAACACCCCCTCGTTGGTTACCCAAAGTGGAAGGTTGAGATGTAGACAACGGCACTTTCCCTTAGCGAAGATGCTAAGGTTTAAGTGTCGAACCAATAGGACTCCAACAACGATAAGTAGGTGGTGAAGTGAACAATGACGCCGTTTACAACCGAGGTTGCTAACTTCACCTGGACCTGCACACACAGAAAATAAATTTGCTTCCCAACGAGTACAGAGGAGTTGTCAATTCCTCCGTCCTTTTTGTTTACAAAGGATAAAACGCACGGGATAATAATGATAGTGATAGCAACGGAAAAGTAAATACTGAAAGTAAATTGATAGTGTAAACAGTATTGGAAATATGGACCGGGGTCCTATGATGTTCACTACTGATGTCTCTCTCCCAAAAGACGATAAAATAGCCATGCGAGGTAAACAAATTACGGGTGGGAAATTGACAGGATTATGTGCGCAAACCAATGCTAATTATGCTAGAAAGAAAGGAAGAGGCTCAAAAGCATGGGCGATACGCCAAGACAAGTAGACCGAAATCCATCTGCATCTACCTACTAATTAATCATCCACCTTGAGATATCTATCGAGAACATCTCGCTGGTATTAAGTTGCGAATCCCACCCAAAGTGTAAACTCAAAGCAACAAACAACTGCACTAAAGAACTTTGTGTAAAGTAAACAATCCTTGCACCCGCAAGTACAAGAACCGTTGTTTTCCCCCTTGTGGCAACAACACATCCCCTAGACTCATGTTTCTTTCACTCAAGCTAGTCATCGGGGGGCATGAACCCACAATCATGCATAACGCTCCCTCTTGGAGTCACTACCTACTACTTGGCCAAAGCAATAAACATCAACGGAGAACATGCAAGAATTACTCTAGAACATAAATATAAAAGAGGAGAATCAAATATATTATTCAAACACAATATGAACATAATCTCATAATCCATCGGATCCCAACAAAGTCAGCATTGACACAGCAGAAATATTACATATGTGGCTCGATCATGTAGGGCAGCTCACGAGGTCTAATCCATGAAGAACAAAGAGGGGAGGAGAACATCACATAGCTACTGATCATAGAACCATGGCCCAAGGTGTACTACTCACGGTTCATCCGGGAAGCATCCATGGTGGTGGAGAATCTCCTAGAGGTGGTTCCTCCCTCCGGCAGGGTGCCGGGAAGAGGTCTTCTGGTGCTCCCGATCTTGGAAGCGCGTCGGCGGCGGAACAGAGGAGAGGTCGCGGAAAATGGTTCCCGTCATGGGGGTTTCTCGTCACGAGTTATAAATAAGCGAAGGGGGGCAGCCAGGGGGGCCACCAGGGGTCCAGGCGGCCCCCTGGCGCGGCCCCACCCTGGGGCGCGCCGGGAGGGCGCCTGGGGCCCTGGTGGGTCCCCTCTGCCCCCCTCGGTGATTCCCGAAGCTTCTTCTGCGCTGATTTTTATTGGATTTTCCCGAATTTTTGGTGCACTTTTTATATGGGGGAAACCTGAAATAGAAAAACAACAGAAAACAGGAACTGGCACTGGGGTGCACTGAGTTAATAGGTTAGTCCAAATATGATCAAAAGTGTATGGAATTTCATCAATATCATAGCAATATCACACAAAAGAGGCATGGAGCAAGCAGAAATTATAGATATGTTTTGGACGTATCAACATCCCCAAGCTTAATTCCTGCTCATCCTCGAGTAGGTAAATGATAAAAGCATAATTTCTGTGGTGACATGCTAGCAACCATATAAGAGCTTTTAAGTAAAGCAATCAAGGCATGTAATTCAATTCAAGTCATAACAGGCAAGAGTCTATATTTAGTATTGAAACAAGCAACATAAGAACATAAAGGTGCAAGAGCTCTCGCTGTCCGTGACTCGAATGTCTCCAAATGGTGTTTGCGTGCAAGAAAGGGGATAGGGATATACGAGAAAAAGTATTTTTGTGTTGAGAACTCAATCTACTAAAGTTTCACACTTGGTCTTCTTTGGAATCTTATCTTGACTCATCCCCAGACCACTAGCCAGGTACAAGTCAAAATGATCCACTCATTTTCGACATTTTGAGCACTCATGCAATGGATGAGCGTAAGCAAGAAAGTTGAAACTTAGGATGGCAAAGAGAGAATATGGTGGAGGAGGAAGACAAAAAGGTGTGAAAGGCTCACATCAATGAGGACAATCGTAGGCGAGGGAAAGCCAAATGATAGATATGATGTGAGGAGTAGGGATTGCCATGCAACGGATGCACATATGAGCTAAGGTAAGCTCTCCAATGGAACTAGTGGGGGTGCATCCAACTTGCTTGCTCAAGAATACCTAGAGCTCATTTGACGAGGCTCATCATTGGAATATACAAGCCAAGTTCTAAAGTGTGAAGGTCCCCACATAGCTATATGCATAAATGATAATCTCTATGGAGTACAAGATATAAGAGGGAGTACGAGTGTGGATCTCTCAAAAGGAATAGTAGTGTGCCCCCTTCTCTCTTTTTATTTCTTTTTCTCTTTTTTTTTTGGTGGCCTCAATGGCTCTTTCTATTTCTCTCACTTGTCCTCTTTGGGATCTTTTAATTTGTCCTCTTTGGGATCTTTTAATTTGTCCACTTTGGGATCTTTTCCTTTTACTTTAGGGGCAACACTCTATATATTACAAAAATTATAGAAGATCTTTGAAACTTTACAAAGTACTCAAATCATAAAGAAGGTGTAACTATCATGATGTATGCAAATGTATGCCTCTGCCAGTGTAGCAGGATATACAATCATACTAGCGCGTCATGTAGCAATGATTAGGGCAAGGCCCAACTAGCATGTGGCTTATCGATCAAGCAAGTAGCATGTATGACATGAAGATAAAGTCATGAGAAGATGAATGTTGCATGACAATGTATCTCGGAAAGGCTATGGAAATGCCTTGGTAGGTAGGTATGGTGGATTTTTTGACGAAGGATATAAGGGGGTTTATGATGACAGAGCGTATCATGCGAAGGGTTTGGATGTACCGGCGAAGGTGGACACCAACTCTCGGCGTGAGAAGAAAGCAATGCACGACATAGGAGAGGCTAGAAAAATATGGGAAGGTGGAAGTGTCAACTTTCGAATACTCAGATTAGTCCGAAGAACTCATGCACTTATTATCGGTAACTCTCAATCTAATAAGGAGGTTCACAAAGAGACAAGTACCCCGAGGAGGAGTGTATGGGGGTTTGGTTATCCTTGCGCATCCTCGACTCATGGTACGTGAGTGTACTCTAATATTCGACCCCTCAGAAGAGTAGTGATCCATGTAGTAGCTAAAGTTCTCAACTAATTTTGTAAGTTTTGAAAATAAACACGGATTGCCCAAAATACGACATCTATCACTAATAGGCTAAAGCTCTTGACACCAAAAGTACAAACATTACTCAAAACAATACCTCAAAACTATTGCAAGTTACTACTACAAAAGAATAGCAACCTCAATTACCTACTTCAAGTCGAGACACACAACTCAGTGCAACAAGCAAACTCTCTAAACAAGATAAACATGATAACTCAAGAGAGTTCCAGCAACAAACTAAACAAAAGCTCTTTGAAAAGATAAGCATGAAAACTAAGAGCTAAACATGACAGTAGCTATGAAATTGATAGAGAACACACAGCAAAGATAAGCAGGAAAAATCCTATGTTGTGTTCTAGATTTTGAAAGTGGAGCGTGTTTCTCTCCCACACAAAGAAAGCTGGGTTCTAATTTGTTATGAACAGCAAGCAAAGCTAAAGAAAACTAAAAATAAAACCTAAGAGCGAGATGCTCCAAGCATATCACATAACACATGAAGTGATAAAAATATAGTGAAACGAGAGATGAACTAATAATTGTTGATGGAGAAGGGGATGCACGGGGGCATCCTGTAAGGCCCGATATGCGGTACTGTTCCAGATCTAGATGTTTCCATCCAGATCCGGGGACGAAGCACATATCGGTCCCACCGCGACAGATGACAAAGTCATATGCCCCGGATTTCCAACATGATATCACAACATTACAGATACAGGATACAACATCTCATACAATCGGCATACAACTGCCTTAAATACATTACAACAGCGGAAGATACATGTCTGAGTACAGACTACAAGCAAATGCCTACTGGCAAAGAGAAAAGCATCGATCCCATAACCACACGGGTCCAGGCCCTCCGCCGGGATCCGCCTAACTAGTCGTCGTCGAGTCTCCACGTGAAACATCGATCACCATACCTGTTGTCGATCAAGAACCCTGAAAAGAGTTTGGGGGTAGTATCATGAGTACAGAAGTACTCAGCATCCAACTGTAGTGGTCATCTGACCCAGCAAGGACTTCATCACTCGTCATTCTAGGACAACTAGTAGTTTACGATAAGGAAGGGGTAAGTGGTGAGGTTACTGCCGCACTAGCATTTATGAAGTGGCTAACGATCTAGAGAGTAAGATAAGAAGCCAAGCATTCGATGAGGAATCGCCTCCAACAAGTCTGCTATCCACCTACATACGCAAACATAACACCTATCCTATCCTTGTCCTCCTCTTCGCATCCCGACGAAGAAGAAGCAACCAAGGCACACACACGTTGTTCAAGCTATGTTAAGATTATCTCCGTTGTTGTTGTCTATGAACAAGGAGTAGGTCTCAAGTCGTCCATAACCGTGGACATGGCTTCTCGAAAAGATTTAACCCTGTAGGGGTGTACCAACTGCCCATTACGAGGCTCCGCACGCACGCCCATCTCTCTCAGTTGCTACCCATGATAGGCAACCATTTTATGATTTAGTCCCAAGAGATCCGGAACAACAGGTCCCTCTAACTAACAACTCACAAATCCGGGTGGCCCCCGGTGAGTCGACATCGAACTCAAAAGCCGGCCGCGCTCTCGAGTCAGCCTCTACCGTCTGGACGAGGTCGGGTTAGCTACCCAAACAGGTGTGGGCAGCCCCCTAGCTTCCAGGTGTGGACCAACAAAGGAACTATGTCTCCGCTGGCCCGAGTTGTTTGAAAATCCGCGAGGTCGACACTCGCACACACACGTTTGCAAAAGGTAAAACCAGCTTGGGCCACCACTAGAAATGTTTGAAGCTAGATAGGTAAGAAAAGGGGACCCCATAAAATCCCACACGCGGTTAGGCACGCTCAGTCTTAAAACCAATACCCGGAACTCGCATCCTAGGTGACTCGAATGGAACAAAGCGTCGGGGCGGGATAGCCTAGACCTTCCATCCTTCGTCGAATATAGTCAACATTTATAATAATCATATCATCAACAATAATATAGTAATGTGATATCCCAAACCCAGGAGTACCAGGGTAACATCGTAGCATCCTAAGCATGCATACTAAGCAGGGGCTGAGCAACGAGCAATAGTAACATAGCAGTACAAGGTTTGCTGGGAAGGGACATGACCGTATCGGTTTGAAAGAGGCTGTAAACATGTGGTAGGATCAAACATCGAACCTAACCTAGACTAGCATGCAAACCGCTGGTTGAAATAGAATGGATCATAAGTAATGTATAGTCCTTGCCTGTTGATAAGTCGGGTTCCGAAGGTGTAGTCGATCGCACGCTCGCATCGTCTTCGAGAGGTACCCGCGGAAGCACACAAGACGATAAACACTAGAAAGCAATCAACGATCAAGCACTCTATTACTACGGGGCAACACAAGATGAAGAAGGCAACACAAAGCACGACAACGCGATACGGATCTATCGTCGAGAACGGTTACTAACAGTTTAAGTGGGGTATCGGTCACACACGACGAATACCGCACGTTTACGGTGGTTCAAGTTGCTTAGCTACAGGTGATCAACCAACGGTTATTAACATGGCAACTCAAGCAAGCATGACATAGCACACAAACAGGTCAAGAGGTGAAGCACAAAGTAAACTATCTATGCTAGTCAATTTAAGTGAGGCACAACCTAAACATGACATAACACTAAGTGCCGCACGATGATTAAAACATTTGGTACTGTTCTGTCCTAAACCATATTTTAGGTTGGTTAACAACAGCAAAAAATAGCATGAACACAAAGTACACGAAAAACTAATCAAGTTACATATAAAGCACACTCCAAACGGAGTTACGGTTAAAAAGATACAAGCAAAACAAGTTACAGGCACAAACTGCCAACATCACGAAGCACACTTTAGAGCGTGCATAAACAGGATAATCAATGAAAACATGCTCACAAATGATATTGAACTAAAGTAGACATGACAGGGAAGGCATGGCAAAAAGAATCATGCAAAAAGACATCATAGATCAAAAGATATTAAGCAAACAACATGGCATCGCAAAGTAACAGGCTTAGTGAAAACAGAGGTGGCTGTCAAAAACAGCAGCATAGCAACTTTGGAGAAGAATAGCTATATAACCAGCAAGCATATCATGAAAATGCAATACATGTAATGAAAGTAGACATGATGCTTAACAATATGCAATTGGAATCACTCAATTCCGATAAACGGTTGCGAAGCAATCGTCACCCGAAGTTGCAACAAAATAACAGTTTCAGCAACAGCAGCACATTAACATCAGGGTCACCACTTTGGAGCAAGATTTAATATAGCAAAAGCACCCAAACATGGCAAGTTAAAGCATGGAAAGGAAGTACACATGATGCTTAACACATAGGAAAAAGAATCAATGCAATAGGCCTCATGGATGTGTCACAATCATCATGCAAAGTTGCAACAAAATATAAACAGCACCACTAGACAGAATTAGTAGCAGTTTAACGGCCTGATGCCCACTTTAGCACACAATTACACAATCTATATGACCTCAAATGCAAATTCTCACAAAATATGAATTGAAGTACACGCAATTCTGAGAAACTTTCGTTTTGCGGGCACGTTCATACGAGCTACGGATCAACGGGAAAATACATCGCAAACAGGAAACCAGCAGCAGTTTTCACAGGACTCGGGCCAGATCTCACTTTGGGCCTCGGCCCCAAAACGGCCTGGAGGCTGGCCTGGCTGGACTTGAGGGCGGCTGGGCCTGCTGGTGTGGCTGGGTCGTGGCCTTGGGCTGGCCTTGGCCCACGTGGCTGGCCTGGCCTGGGGAGGCCGACCCGGCTCCTCCCGAGCGGGGCACGGCGGCGGCTCCCGTGCCGGCCACCGGCAGCGAGCAGGGCAAGGCGGGGCGAGGGCGGCCGGAGGGAGGCGCTGGAGGCGGGGAACGGGCGCGGGGCGGCGGATCCGGTCGGAGGAGCTCTGGGCAGCGCGCGACGTCAAGCTTGGCCCGGCTCGGGTCAACTCCAATGGCGTCGGCGGCCTGGACAAAGAAGAGAGGAAGATGAGGCTGAGGGGAGAGGAAAGGGAGGAAGGGAGAGGAAGGAGAGAGGAGAGGGGCGCAGGGAGATGGAGGTGCGGCATCGACTGGCTGGCTGGAGGCGGCGGCGCGAGCCCATGGGCTGGTGTGAGGGAGGAGATGCGGTCGGTAAGGGATCCAGGCGCGATCTGGACCCCAGATCTGGCAGATCGACGGCCGAAAACGCCTGGGAGGCTAGGGTTTCGGAATTTTGGGGCAAATTGGGCAGAATTGAGTTTTGTGAGGGGGGTGGCTGCACATTGTGGCTAGGGAAACCCTAGAAAAGGGGTCGGAGAATGGTGGTCTTTATATAGCCCCGGTGGCTGGCAGTTTGCAAAAACATCCGCGGTTTTTCTCTCTCGTGCGCGGTGCTCACGTTTCTGACCGCCGGGGGTCTGCAGTACCTTCGATTCGGGTAAAACTTCGAACTGCGCGATCAGCGCGTCGAGCCGGCGGCGTTCACCTCGCGCTGGAACCGTTCGGAAAACACTTTCCGGCGCGCTATAAAAATAACCCATTTAATTATTAAACGGGATTTTTCGCTCCGTTGGCTGCGGCTGGTCTCGTGCGGTTTTCGCGACGGTGATCGGGTGAAACCCCGGTGTCGCAAAGACCGAGTGTCAGGGTGGAAAGAGTCGGTCTCCGTCCGGTACGAGATAAGAGGTGGAAAAATAATCGCCGATCGATAAATTGGGGATGCAAACACCGCAAACAAATCAGACAATCAAACCAATCACACCGAATTTTTTTTTTGTTAAAACTGGGTTGTTACACATCCCTAAGCTTAGACGCTTGAGTCTCCTTGAATATTTCTTGGGTATGCATGGGGGCATCCCCAAGCTTGAGCGCTTCAAACTCCTGAATCTTCTTTCATCATCTTCCCTCGCACACTTGAAAACTCCCTTCATACATAACTCATCATAATCTGATTAGCGAGGTTAGTACCCATCATAAAATAATTTTTCCTCTACTGGAAATAAAGATATTTTTTAAGAGCTACTCTTTCTCAAGAATGCCAAAAAGGTTTTGTACAGAAAAAGCAAGCTTAAGGTTTGCAAAACGAAGAAAAGGCAAAACAGGCCAGAATTTGTGAAAAACAGACCAGCAGGTAGTAAAGATTTTTTTAGGGATACTTCTGCAACTCAAATAAAAAAACCCAGAACATACGAAAGTTCCGTAATTTTATAGAGCATGCTGTGTAAAAAATTCAGCTAAAAAATATGAACTGGGATTTTTCTTTGATTTTCTAGTCACGAGGAGAGAATCTGTTTTGTGGACAGCATGTCACAATTCACTTCCCTTGTCATATGAGGCTATAAATGGCACAACGCTTGAAAAGTAAAGATAGAATGATGTTGCTACAGTAGTAACAATCATCAAGACAACTACAAACTGAATAAAAACAAAAAGGAAATCCTAAATTCGTTTCGGGCTGCCTCCCGAAAGCGCTTCTTTAAAGCCATTAGCTAGGCTTAATGCAAAAAGATCAAGTTGTATCAATTGAACCATCATCAAGATCATCAAAAATCTCTTCAATAATACAACCACTCTTAAGAGGTCTTTCAAAAAAAGGCCTAATAAAGATACTTCTAGGGATAAAAGGAAAAGGCGGAAAATCAATTGGAGTCTCATTTATTCTATTAAAGAGAGGTATTTCTTCCAAAGTCTTCACGGTTTCAACCCCTTTGGCAATAGATAGATTATTTTTGAAACGAGGAGCCTTTGGAACGTAAACGAACCTAGGTTCCTTCTTTGCCGGAGTTTCCTCCTTTCTGGTTTTGATTGAGGAAAAAGTAGTTCCTAGAGTGTCAATGATTTCCTCAATCTTATCAATCCTGGAAGGGTCCAAGTCATGGGATTTGATGATCTCCAAGGTTTTGAAAATTTTATGCATGGAGCTATCTAGTCTATTAAAATTCCCTTGAACCCTACCATCCAACTCACTTATCTTATTAATGCTTGGCAAATCTAGCTCTATCTTTTCAAGGTTTTTCATAATATGAGCTAGGGTAATGTCCTCTTGAATGCTAGCAACAGGGAGATTTCCAACAAGAATTTCCATAACATTAAGAGCTACCCAAACTGAGACTTCTATGAAATTCCCTTTGATAGAAGTATCTAGAATAAACCTATTCCAAGAAGTAATTCCAACATAAAAGTTTCTAAGCAGGATAGTAGTGGATTGTTTCTTGGTGGCTCTTTTTTGAGAATCATTAATTGTATACCAGGCATCTTTCAGACTTTCACCACCTCTTTGTTTAAAGGTGAGTACTTCTTCACCAAAGCAAAAAGGACCAGACATAATGAAAACTACTAGCAAGGTAACTATTTTATTGATTTTTGATAAAAGACACTAAAGAAAAAACTGAAAGGTAAACAAACAAGACTAAAGAGCAAAGATAAAAGATAGTGTGCAACTCCCCTATCTTGAAGAGTGGAGTCCCCGGCAACGGCGCCAGAAATTTCTTTTGATGGTACGATTTAACGCCCCCTCGTTGGTTACCCAAAGTGGAAGGTTGAGATGTAGACAACGGAAATTTACCTTAGCGAAGATGCTAAGGTTTAAGTGTCGAACCAATAGGACTCCAACAACGATAAGTAGGTGGTGAAGTGAACAATGACGCCGTTTACAACCGAGGTTGCTAACTTCACCTGGACCTGCACACACAGAAAATAACTTTGCTTCCCAACGAGTACAGAGGAGTTGTCAATTCCTCCGGCCTTGTTGTTTACAAAGGATAAAACGCACGGGATAATAATGATAGTGATAGCAACGGAAAAGTAAATACTGAAAGTAAATTGATAGTGTAAACAGTATTGGAAATATGGACCGGGGTCCTATGATGTTCACTACTGATGTCTCTCTCCCAAAAGATGATAAAATAGCCATGCGAGGTAAACAAATTACAGCTGGGCAATTGACAGGATTATGTGCGCAAACCAATGCTAATTATGCTATAAAGAAAGGAAGAGGCTCAAAAGCATGGGCGGTACGCCAAGACAAGTAGACCGAAATCCATCTGCATCTACCTACTAATCATCCACCTTGAGATATCTATCCAGAACATCTCGCTGGTATTAAGTTGCGAATCCCACCCAAAGTGTAAACTCAAAGCAACGGACAACTGCATTAAAGAACTTTGCGTAAAGTAAACAATCCTTGCACCCGCAAGTACAAGCACCGTTGTTTTCCCCCTTGTGGCAACATCACATCCCCTAGACTCATGTTTCTGTCACTCAAGCTAGTCATCGGGGGGCATGAACCCACAATCATGCATAACGCTCCCTCTTGGAGTCACTACCTACTACTTGGCCAAAGCAATAAACAACAACGGAGAACATGCAAGAATTAATCTAGAACATAAATATAAAAGAGGAGAATCAAATATATTACTCAAACACAATCTGAACATAATCTCATAATCCATCGGATCCCAGCAAACTCAGCATAGCAACAGCAGAAATATTACATATGTGCCTCGATCATGTAGGGCACCTCACGAGATCTAATCCATGAAGAACAAAGAGGGGAGGAGAACATCACATAGCTACTGATCATAGACCATGGCCCAAGGTGGACTACTCACGGTTCATCCGGGAAGCATCCATGGTGGTGGAGAAGCTCCCGGAGGTGGTTCCTCCCTCCGGCAGGGTGCCGGGAAGAGGTCTCCTGGTGCTCCCGATCTTGGAAGCGCGGCGGCGGCACAGAGGAGAGATCGCGAAAAAGCATTCCCGTCACGGGGATTTCTCGTCACGAGGAATAAATAGGCGAAGGGGGCAGCCGGGGGGCCCACCAGGGGTCCAGGCGTGCCGGGAGGGCGCCTGGGGCCCTGGTGGGTCCCCTCTGGCCCCCTCGGTGATTCCCGAAGCTTCTTCTGTGCTGATTTTTATTGGATTTTTCCCGAATTTTTGGAGCACTTTTTATATGGGGGAAACCTGAAATAGAAAAACAACAGAAAACAGGAACTGGCACTGGGGTGCACTGAGTTAATAGGTTAGTCCAAATATGATCAAAAGTGTATGGAAGTTCATCAATATCATAGCAATATCACACAAAAGAGGCATGGAGCAAGCAGAAATTATAGATACATTTTGGACGTATCAAGTACCGATGCGGAATATGGCGAAAGCACTTGACTATTTCTCCCGTGTGTCCTCAAGAACGCTTTAGCCTCTATAAGTTCAGTTGCTAGGCCTCTCCTTTGCTCAAAAGGATTGGGCAACTTGTTACTCCTCAGTGCCTTTTTACTTTGCTCGCTTTTACCTCTTTGTTGCTTATATCGAAAACCCCTAAAAAGTTATCTTTGAGTTCCTGCAGCTATTTCTTTACCAAAGTCACTTACCAATACCTTGTGCTCCTCGTTGGAATTGACACTCTTATTATCAAAAACGCTACAAACGATCCCCTACAGTTGAGGGTCATCAAGTACTATTTTCTGGCGCCGATGCCGGGGAGCGTAGCACTATTAGTAAGTGAAGCTGGTAAGGAAGTTTTTATATTTCTGTTTTTCTTTTTTCGTTGCTACTTTTGTCCTTATGGACACCTCTACTCTTGGTTCGTTTTCATGGGGAAACTCCCCACAACCGTGGTGGTCACTCCCACCCCTACTGAAATTGTGCCTTACAAGATACCATATGGTATGATCAATTATGTCTTAGCTAATCGTTATGCAGGAGATAGACATCTAGGTGAACACTTCCTATATTTGTCACAACTATGTTACTTATTTAAGCTTGCCGGTGTGTCACTGGAGTTCGTCATGAAGAAATTATTCTCCATATCACTTATAGACAAAGCTTCAGATTGGTATAAGCTCCTCGATAACTCACATCTACTTAATTAGGAATAGCTTATGTCTCCCTTTTATACAAAGTTTTATCCTCTTCATGAAATTCATCGAGACAGGAACTACATCTATAACTTTTGGTCACGTGACGGAGAGAGCATCGCTCAAACTTGGGGGAGACTGAAATCCCTAATGTTCAAATGTCCTATCCATGAACTCCCCAAAGATATTATAATTACCAATTTTTATGCCAGGTTTTCTCGTCAGGATAAGGAGATGTTGGATGCCTCCTCTAGCGGGGTATTCCAAACAAGAAGCGTCGAAGAAAGGTGGGATCTCATCGAAAGGATCCAGAAGAATACTGAATACTGTTAAATTGATAAAGGTATTGAACCTGCTATAAACTATGGGCATGATTACATTGAGAGCTTTGTGAAAACTGATTATTTTAATACCTTTTGTTCTAAGATTGGTCTTGTTTCCCAGCTTATGATTAATTTTTGTAAGAACTTTGCCGCTCACATTGACTCTTCTAAGGAGGCTAAGGATCAGTATCATAAACCCTTGAAAGAGTTACCTGTTGATATTCATGTTGCTGACCCTATTCTGCATGCAGTCTTTTATGAAAAAAAAACTTTCCCTACAAGGATAAGGGAGCACTCTTTTGTGACAGGCATAATAAATAAAAGTGGGAGAAGAACTGACGAACCTGAGGACCTGATCAAGGTCGATCCTCAAGTTGCGATGGTTAAAGATTTAGTTACTAATGATGTTTCAGATTCCAAGGTAAATTTTTGTGTTGTTTCAACTAACATTGTCACAACCAAGAATAAGAGCCCAGTTTCAGGTACACCAGTTGTATCTGTCAAAACAGGAGATCACAACTATTACGGGCTTTGCGATCTGGGGTCCAGTGCTAGCGTTATTCCTTATTCACTCTATCAGGAGATCATGGGTGAGATTTCACCATGTGAACTTGAAGAGATCGATGTTACTATTTATCTAGCAAACAAAGAAACTATCTCTCCGATTGGAATTGTGAGAGATGTAGAAGTCCTATGTGGAAAGGTAAAGTATCCTACCGACTATCTCGTACTTGATTCAGTACGAGATAGTTTTTGCCCTATTATCTTTGGTAGACCTTTCCTCAGCACTTGTGGTGCTATTATAGATTTCAAAAAAGGTAAAGTTTCTGTTGAATTGAATGGTGAGCCATATGAATTCAACTTTTCTAAATTTTCCAAGCAACCTCGTGGTATTGATTTACCTAGTGATGATAAAATCGTTGAAAATATTGCTTCTATTGTTATTCCTCCTAATGATCCTTTGCAGCAATATATGGAAGACCACGAGAATGATATGCATATGCAGGAAAGAAATGAATTAGACGAAGTATTTTCAAGACAAGCTGCTATCCTGAAGCACAACCTTCCAGAATGACAAGCCTTTGGGGATCCTAGCACAACCAAAAGAAGACCCGGTGTTTGACCTTAAACCAATGCCTGATACGCTCAAGTATGCCTATTTAGATGAAAATAAAATATATCCTGTTATTATCAATGCTAACCTTTCAGGATTTGAAGAAGAGCGATTATTGGAGACACTCCGCAGACACCGTGGTGCCTTAAGCTATACCCTTGATGACCTTAAGGGGATTAGTCCATCGATTTGCCAACACACTACCAATCTCGAGCCCGATGCTAAGCCAGTTGTTGATCATCAACGACGGCTGAACCCAAGGATGAAGGACGTGGTTAGGACGGAGATTCTCAAGCTTCTAGCCACAGGTATCATCTATCCTATAGCTGATAGTAGGTGGGTAAGTCCAGTTCATTGTGTTCCTAAGAAAGGGGGTACGACTGTTGTTCCTAATGATAAAAATGAACTAATACCTCAAAGAGTTGTTATTGGATATATAATGTGTATTGATTACAGGAAGTTGAATGAACAACCTAGGAAGGACCACTACCCGCTGCCCTTTATTGATCAGATGCTAGAGAGGCTGTCTAAAAACACCCACTTTTCCTATCTTGATGGTTACTCTGGCTTCTCTCAAATTCATGTCAACACTGTCTATAAAGAGAAGACCACTTGCACGTGTCCCTACGGTACTTATGCTTACAGGCGTATGCCTTTTGGTTTATGCAATGCACCTGCTACTTTTCAGAGATGTATGTCTGCTATTTTTCATGGTTTCTGTGAGGAGATTGTGGAAGTCTTCATGGACGATTTCTCCGTCTATGGAACTTCCTTTGACCACTTTCTCCACAATCTTAATAAAGTTTTGCAGAGAAGTGAGGATACAAACTTAGTTCTAAACTGGGAAAAATTCCACTTCATGGTTAACGAAGGGTTCGTGCTTGGTCACAAGATTTCCGAGAGGGGAATTGAAGTGGACAAGGAGAAGATTGAAGTTATTGAAAGGATGCCCTATCCAAGGGACATTAAAGGTATTCGTAGTTTTCTCGGTCATTATAGTTTCTATAGAAGATTTATTAAAGACTTTTCTAAGACTTCGAGACCCCTCACTAATCTTCTCCAGAAGGATGTTCCTTTTGTATTTGATGAAGATTGTAAGGAGGCTTTCGAAGTTCTTAAGAAAGCTTTGATATTGCTCCTATAGTACAACCACTTGACTGGAATTTTCCCTTTGAAATTATGTGTGATGCTAGTGGTTTTGCTGTTGGAGCTATTTTAGGATTAAAGGGTTGATAAGAACTTGAATGTTATACATTATGCTAGCAAAACCCTTGACAGTGCTCGAAAGAATTATGCTACTACTGAGAAGGAATTCTTAGCAGTAGTGTTTTCTTGTAATAAGTTTAGGCCTTCTATTGTTGATTGTAAAGTCATTATTCATACTGACCAAGCTGATCTTAAGTACCTTATGGCGAAGAAGGATGCCAAACCAAGACTCATCAGGTGGGTACTCCTCCTTCAAGAATTTGATTTACAGATTGTTGATAGAAAAGGAGCAGACAATCCAGTGGCGGACAATCTTTCAAGGATGGAAGATATACCGCATGACCCCATCCTAGACAACGACAGTTTTCCAGACGAACAACTTGCCAATGTAAAAGTACAATCTCTTTCCGATCCTTGGTTTGCAGATTATGCTAATTTTATCGTTGAAAAGTATTTGCCTCCAGGTTTAACATTTTAGCAAAGGAAGAAGTTCTTCCATGATTTGATGCACTACTTTTGGGATGACCCTCATCTTTCCAAAGAAGGTCCGGGGAACATGAGCAAAAGGACATTCTCAAGCAATGTCACGACAGTCCCTATGGAGGACATCACGCAGGTGAGAGGACCGGACATAAGGTTCTCCAATCAGGTTTTTATTGGCCTACTCTCTTTAAAGATGCTAGAAATTGTGTTTTATCTTGTGATAAGTGTCAGAGAGTTGGTAATATTAGTAGGAGGAATGAGATGCCTATGAATTACTCACTAGTGATTGAGCCTTTTGATTGCTGGGGTTTTGATTTTATGTGTCATTTTCCTCTTTCACACAAGTACACTCACATTTTAGTAGTTGTTGATTATGTGACCAAGTGGGTTGAAGCAATCCCCACTGAGAGTGCTGATCACAAAACATCTTTGAAAATGCTCAAAGATGTCATTTTCCCTAGGTTTGGTGTACCTAGGTGTCTTATGACTGATGGAGGATCACACTTCACGCATGGAGATTTTAGAAAAGCTTTAGCCAAGTACGATGTCAATCATAGAATTGCTTCACTGTACCATCCTCAAACTAGTGGGCAAGTTGAGCTTACCAATAGAGAGATCAAGTTGATCTTACAAAATACAGTCAACAGTTCTAGGAAGGACTGGTCAAAGAAGTTAGGAGATGCTTTGTGGGCGTATAGAACTGCTTACAAAAACCCCATGGGCATGTCTCCCTATAAGATGGTGTATGGCAAGGCTTGTCATTTTCCATTAGAATTAGAACATAAAGCTTTCTGGGCTGTTAGAGAGCTTAATGCTGACCCAAAGTTAGCCGGTGAAAAGCCTCATGAACTTGACTTCTCTAGATTAGTGGAGAAGTGAAGCTTACGAGAGTGCTAAAATTTTAAAGGAAAAGGTAAAGAAGTGGCATGATAGAAGGATTCTGAAACGTGAATTTAATGTTGGTGATAAAGTTTTATTGTTTAGATCCCGTTTCAGGTTTTCTCCAGGTAAATTACTTTCCAGATGGGAAGGGCCATTTCATATCGAAGAAGTATACCGCTCTGGTGCAATCAATATCAACAATTTTGATGGCACCGAACCTCAAGTTGTCAATGGGCAAAGACTCAAGCATTACATGGCGGGAGACCCCGTCAACATTGATGTAAATATAATACACACAACAACTCATGAAGAATATGTTGCAGCCCCGTTTCAGACACCAGCAGAAGCGGAATAACAAAAGGTATGTATTGCGGTAAGGAAACATCGCGAAACCGCCATAAAAGTTCCAGATTACGAGTTTTTGCAAAATATAGAAATTTCAGAGCCTAATTGGAGCCGGAGAGGAGCTCCAGGGGGCCAGGCGCCCCCCTGGCGCGGCCTACCTCCTGGCCGCGTCGGGTGGCCGCCTGGGCACCCCGGAGCCCGTCTCCGACTCCACCTTGGCTCTTTACCTTCCTTTTGTTGTAGAAATTTTCGCTATATATTTGTCCGGATAGCCCCGACACTGTATCTCGCGATTTTGTGTGTTTTACTCTCGAGCTGTTTCTGCCAGGAGATCTTTTAGCTAGACCTAGGTGCCATGGCTTCCCCAAGTTCCCCCAAGGACAAGTTCATCGGCAACGTCATCAACCCTTACCTCGCTCAGGTGAAGAACCATCCTCGAACCGTCCAGTTGGAGGATGGTGTCCTTCACCAAGAAGATATAAAGGAATCATCCAAGGAGGGGAGCATCGAGGCTAGGCTAGAAGAGATGGAGCAAGAAGTCTTCAAGTACAATAAGATGGTTGAGCGGGGTGTTGAATCCAACTTCGACCTCATCAACGAGCCAAAGACGTTCTACAAGAAGGAGATGAGGGGGATTTGTTCAAGAATCACCACGGTAGAAGAAATAACTGATGATCTCCAAGGGAAGATCTAAAATCTGCACAACCAGAACTGTGAGTATGAACTAAAGTTTATGCGCATGGGTTTAGGTGCTGAAAGCAGGATCTTGGAGACTGAAGCCTCTCATGGGACCGGAGAACCTCTACCATGGAAGCACTTCGTCCATGACTACATCAACAACAACAACAACAACAGGAGTGAGGAGTAAATCTCCTCGGGTAATGGCACCCCCTCAGCTTGTTCCAAGCTTGGGGGAGTGCCCGGTATATTTATCTTAGTCTTTTAGAGTCAAGTAGAGTCGTATCAAGTCTAGGGAAGTTATTATATGAAATAGGTGTTTGCATTGAGGTCTATCACTCATTCTGTGGAGAGTTTGTATCCGTGAGTTTGGAGTCGCCTATGTTGGAATATTAATGAGAAGTCTATTGGTTCCTTCTCTGCACTCGGTATTATCTTCACGCAATAGACCTTATATGATGATTCTTATGGGGAAGTATTGACCTTATATCAGGTATGGCTTTGAAAACTTTATTTAATTTTGGCAAACATAGCTTTGGTCTTGACAACATGCATGTTTTCTCAAGTAGCTACATAGCCAAAACCTTTGTGTTATTATGCTTGAAGTTTTATGTTGACAAGGAAGACAACTTTATATGCCATGCTTACCTTAATGTTTATGCTTTATATGTTTTCATCTAAGTTAGCATCAATTGTCTTTTCTCTCAAAGATTTTGCTAGCCAAACTCTTTTCCTAGTAGATTTCTACTTGTGCATCCATACCCCGAAACCAATATCTTCCATATGAGTCCATCATACCTTCCTATTCGTGGTATTCCCCTACCACTCCTATAAGTATAGAATTTATGTGTTATCCTTAAATGTTCAAAATCTTCTGTTTTGTGCCTCTTGTTTAGCTCATGAGGAAGTAGTAGTTAATTCATGATCTTCTTAAGTTGGACAAGTTTTACCCCGGGATTGCATGTCTAATCTGCAAACCCATAATACGAGGAGGAACTGGCATGAGTGCGCCTAGCTCGAAAGATAATATAACAAACAAACCCTCCTTCACGCTTGGTCTATGAGAAATCAGAAACTTTGGGAGTGATAAACAAAGGAGATTAAGGGGATGTTATCGTCCCCACTTGGGAGTCGTTCCTCGAAACTTGTCCATCTTGAGAAGTAATTGAGCTATCTGTTAGAATTCGTTGACAAACTATGCACCTCCCAAAGTTTATTTTCATTCTGTTTGATTTAAGGATAGCACATGAGTTTTCCCTGCTTGCCTTTAACAAGGCCTTTCTTTTACTTTTATGTTGAGTCAGTTGTCGCACTTACTTCCTTCCTCTAAGAGAACATACACTCGATGCTGATGAGGATTCATCCATACAATGTTGCATTAAGTTTTGCCATGCCACATCATTGTTGACATTATCTTTTGATAAGTAAGTTTTTTGGGAAAGCTTTAGCCAAGCAAACATCTTCCTTTGTGTTAGAATTCACACTTCATGACTAATAACATGTTCTTTCAAAATCTTGAAATTGTTTCATTAAAAAGAGAAAGAGCAAAAGTAAAAGTTATTAGTGGTCCTTTGACCAAGGATATGTTTGCCATAATTTGATGAGTTTTCTCAACCCTACTTTTGATTGTAATTGTTATTATTTTCTCATAAGGACCTTATGAGTTGAGGTTGCTGTTGAGGATGCTTGAGTTTGATGAACAAACCTTGATGCTTCTTGTCCGTATTCTATTTATCGACACTTCACTCTCTAAACTTGTGGACAGGTTTACCGAGCTCAGTATTCGCTTGGGGACAAGCGAGGTCTAAGCTTGGGGGAGTTGATACGTCCAAAATGCATCACTATTTTATATAGCAATTCTTTCTTATTCATTGATATACTTCATGATATGATGCTATTCTTATGTTGTTTTGGCTTAATTTACATAGTTTGCAAATTTCCGATGTCGAAGAAGCCGACGCAGAATTCAGTGGTAAAAAGTGGACGCTGAGTTGCTGAAGAAGAATACCTCCAAATTACCTGAAAATCGACGGAGGGTATTTTCCAGAAGGATGATGAAGACACGCAAAAGAGGGGTTAGAGGGGCCCACACGGTGCCCAGCCGGCCACCTGGCGCGACCCCCACCCTGGCCGCGCGGGGAGGGCGCCTGGACCCCTGGGGCCACTCCCGGCTCCCCCTTTGGCCTATATATCACACATCGTCCAAAAACCCTAAAAGAGGGGAGTTTTCGCGAGTTCCACCGCCGCTCCGTGGCGGAAACCAATAGAGGAGAAAAGACATCTCCGGTGGGAAGATTATGCCAAGGAGAACACCTCCCAGAAGGGGAGATCGTCGCCATCGTCATCACCATCGTCACGGGCATCATCGAGGTCATCAACATCAGCACCATCTTCATCTTCATCCAATCTCACCTCACCAGTTCAACTTGTGTTGTAATCCATGCTATCTATCCTCTCTACTCTACCGGTGTTGATTACTATCGTGTGATGAATGCTATCGAGTTTTGTTGGAGAAATATCATTGTGTCCAGATTGTTTACCATCTATTTATCCCCACTGATCATGATCTCTTTTATGTCTTGTGAGTAGTTACTTTAGTTCTTGAGGACATGGGAGAAGTCTAGTTGCTAGTAGTCATATGATGTTGAAGTAATATGTGTTGTTTGATATTTAAGTTGTGCTGTTATTTTCCTAGTGGTGTTGTGTGAGTCGAACAATCAACACTTCGCCTTATTAAGGACCTAGGGGGATTCATTGTGTATAAAGAATGCTTACGGTGGGTTGCCGGAGTGACATAAACCTGAACCCCAGTCCGCACGCTTTTGCACAAGGGAACAATGGATCATCGATCGTATTGCTATGGTTAGGCTTCTACCTTAATTACTATCTTCTATTTGCGGATGCTTGAAAGGTGTTTAATCATAAGAATGCACTTATCTTTGTCTAGAGGGTGTACTAGCATAGATCCACCCACTCAACACTTATCAACACAACACATAGTATCGATGCGGAATATGGCAAAAGCACGTGACTATTTCTCCCGTGTGTCCTCAAGAACGCTTTAGCCTCTATAAATTCAGTTGCTAGGCCTCTCCTTTGCTCAAAAGGATTGGGCCACTTGTTACTCCTTAGTGCCTTTTCCTTTGATCGCTTTTACCTTTTTGTTGCTTATATCGAAACCCCCTAAAAAGTTAACTTTCAGTTCCTGCAACTATTTCTTTACCAAAGTCACTTACCAATACCTTCTGCTCCTCGTTGGGATCGACGCTCTTATTTATAAAAATGCTACAAACAATCCACTACAGTTGAGGGTCATCAGATGTGTAGCCGCCCTGAGTCGAGTAATCAGCTGTCTTGGGGAAAAGGCGACCCCCCTGTACCGACTCTTGAGAAAGTCAGAAAATTTGTTTGGGATGATGAGGCTGACCAAGCTCTGGAGTCATTGAAGAAACAACTATCTCAGGCTCCAATCCTGGCAGCTCCTAAGCCAAAGGAACCTATGCTACTCTATATCTCATCCAACAATCGAGCAGTCAACGGTGTAGTTGTGGTTGAGCAGATGGAATACAATAAAGAGCACCCCTTGCAAAGGCTAGTTTATTATGTTAGTGAGATTTTGACTTCATCAAAGCAACGCTGCCCTCACTGGCAGAAGTTGGTCCTTGATGTATTCATGGCGAGTCAGAAGCTCAAGCACTATTTCCAGGAGCACCCCATAATTGTAGTCAGCTCTGCACCACTTGAAGATATCATCGAGAACCGGGAATCCACGGGAAGGATTGCAAAGTGGGCTATTGAGTTGGGGGCTTGTCACATGAAGTATGATCCACGCACGGCTATCAAGTCCCAGGCATTGGTCGACTTCATCAACGACTGGACAGTAATCCAAGCACCTCCAGAAAAGCCAATTACTAAATATTGGACGATGCATTTTGATGGAAGTCGGCAACTCCAAGGGACAGGATCCGGCGTGGTCCTTACCTCACCTAAATGAGAAAAATTCTGCTATGTTTTGCAGTTGCTGTTCACTTTCACCAACAACGTAGTAGAGTATGAAGCCTTACTTCATGGGTTGCGGCTGGCTTGTGAGATTAACATAAGCCGGATTCAATGCTATGGCGACTCTGATCTTGTTTCTCAACAAGGGTCGGGAAAATGGAATTCCAAAGTTGTCACGATGGCAGCTTATAGGCGAGAAGTGGAAAGACAAGTCAGTTTCATTGTTGGTTACTAGGTGGATTACGTGGACCGCAAGCAAAACAAAGCAGCAGATGCCCTGTCTGGGCTTGGCTCTCAGCGAAAGCCGGTTCCTCCAAACGTATTCCTGGATATCCTAATGATATGTCCAAAACCCAACGGAGTAGAGAGGATAGATAGTACCGATTACAACACAAGTTGCAATTGTGAGATGAGATGGGTGATACGTCCAAAACGTATCTATAATTTCTGCTTGCTCCATGCATGTTTTGTGTGATATTGCTATGATCTAGATACACTTTCATACACTTTTGATCATATTTGGACTAACCTATTAACTCAGTGCACCACAGTGCCAGTTCCTGTTTTCTGCAGTTTTTCTATTTCAGTTTTCCCCAATATAAAAAGTGCTCCAATATAAGCAGACCTCTTCCCGGCACCCTACCGGAGGGAGGGCCGACCTCCGGGAGTCTCCTCTCCACCATGGATGCTTCCCGGATGTGTCGTGAGTAGTTTCCTTTGGACCATGGGTCCGTGATCAGTAGCTATGTGATGTTCTCCTCCCCTCTTTGTTCTTCATGGTTTAGACCTCGTGAGCTGCCCTACATGATCGAGGCACTTTTGTAATCTTTCTGCTGTTGCTATGCTGAGTTTGATGGGATCTGATGGATTATGAGATTATGTTCAGATTGTGATTGAGTAATATATTTGGTTCTTATCTCTTATATTTTTGTTCTTAAGTAATTCTTGCATGTTCTCCGTTGCTGTTTATTGCTTTGGCCAAGTAGTAAGTAGTAACCCCAAGAGGGAACGTTATGCTCGATTGTGGGTTCATGCCCCCTGATGACACGCTTGAGTGACAGAAACATGAGTCTAGGGGATGTGTTGTTGCCACAAGGGGGAAAACAACGGTGCTTGTAACCGTAGCTACAAGGATTGTTTACTTTACACAAAGTGCTTTTTAATGCAGTTGTCTGTTGCTTTGGGTTTACACTTTGGGTGGGGCTCGCAACTTAATACCAGCGAGATGTTCTGGATAGATATCTCAAGGTGGATGATTAGTAGTAGATGCAGTTGGATTTCGGTCTACTTATTTTGGCATTCGGCCCATGCTTTTGAGCCTCTTCCTTTCTTTTGTAGCATAGTTAGCATTGCGGTGCGTTCATAATCCTGTCAATTGCCCTTCTGTAATTTGTTCACCTCGCATAGCAGTTTTATCGTCTTTTGGGAGAGAGACATCACTAGTGAACATCACGTATCCCGGTCCATATCCTCATCACTGTTTCCACGCTCATTTACTTTTCTGCTTTTACTTTCAGTTGCTATCATTATCCCTTGTGTTTGATCCTTTGTGAACAACAAGACCGGAGAGATTGACAATCTCTCTGAACTTCGTTGGGAACAAAGTTATTTGTGTCTGTGTGCAGGTCCGCGTCAGTTTCGCGGCTGACACCTACTTATCATCTCCGGAGTCCTACTGGAGACAAACCTTGGTATCTTTACTGAGGGAAATTTGCTACTGTGCTACATCACACCTTCCACTTGGGGTTTACCAACGAAGGGCGAGAAATCACTATCATCACCTCGCACATCAAGCAAAATTTCTGGCGCCGTTGCCGGGGACTCCGAGTGCTAACATAGGGGAGTTGCACACTACCCTTTACCTTTGTTTTTTAGTCTTGTTAGTTTACCTTTCAGTTTTTATCTTTGTGTCCTATATCAAAAATCACAAAAAATTCTGCCACACTTGCTGCTACTATGGGTTCCACTGAAAACACCAAGTTGCGTGACTTCACTAGTCACAACAACCAAGACTTTATCTGCACCCCCATTGCCACACCTGCCACTTCAGCTACCTCTTATGAAATTAAACCTGCCTTGCTAAACCTTGTTATGAGAGATCAATTCTCTGGTGCTGGAGATGATGCTGCTTTACACTTGAACAATTTTGTTGAATTATGTGATATGCAAAAGTATAAAGAAGTAGAAAGTGGTATTGTTAAGCTCAAGCTCTTTCCTTTCTCTTTAAGGGGAGAAGCTAAAATCTGGTTTCAATCTTTGCCTAGGAATAGCATAGATTCTTGGGATAAGTGCAAAGATGCTTTTATAGGGAAGTACTACCCACCTGCTAAAATTATCCAATTAAGGAGTAACATTATGAATTTTAAGCAATTGGATAATGAACACGTAGCCCAAGCTTGGGAACGAATGAAATCTCTTGTTAAGAAATTCCCTACACATGGTTTGACTACCTGGATGGTTATCCATACTTTGTATGCAGGCTTGAACTTTACCTCGCGGAACCTGTTAGATTCGGCCGCGGGAGGAACCTTCATGTCAACTACACTTGGTGCTCCCACGAAGCTTCTCGACGAGATGATGACCAATTATTCCCAATGGCACACCGAACGCGCTCCAACAGGTAGGAAGGTAAACTCTGTCAAGGAAATTACCTCCCTCAATGAAAAAGTTGACTTAATTATGTCTCTACTTACCAAGCAACCCTCTATTGATCCTCGTGATGTCCCTTTAAATTCTTTGGTTGCCCAAGAACAAGTAAATGTAAACTTTATTGCTAGAAACAATTTCAACAACAATGCTTATAGGGGTAATTTTGCTAGCAATCCTAGACCGTTTCCATCCAACTATGGGAACAACAACACCTACCCTAGCAACAACTCCTATAATCCTGCTTATACGAAAATAGACCTACCTAGCTATGAGAAATTGGTAGAAATAGAGAAAGCTACTAAGAACTATATGCACACCCAGTTTGAACAAAACAAAGCCTTCTCTAAGCAAATAGGTGAGCATACTGCCTTTCTGCAAAACATTAGTGAACAGCTTGATAGCCTGAACAGTGAGATTTCTAATCTCCAGGGTAGATTTACCGCCACCGAAACCCATGTTTCGAATATGTCCCACACCCAATCTACTTTGATAAATAAAATGGAAGCCAAACCGGAAGTTATTCCTATGGAAGAGGATAGAATTAAGAGCCTTCCTACACACCACACAGTTGCCACTATCCAAATTGTTGAGGACACCCAAACTATTAGCACCCAATGCACTCCTAGTCCCGTTGGACCTATTAATGGTGATGCTAATACCTCAATCAAAGATGAAGAAACTCCTATGAACATAGAGGGTTTCAAACAAGTGAGCCTAGACGACACTACTACCACCTTTGATAGTAGTGATATTGATTTTGATAGTTGCACCCTCTTAGAAGTTATTAGCTTGCTACACAAAATGTCTAGAGACCCCCACACTAGCACACTTAATCTTGACTTCACGGAGCATATCACAAATGCTCTCATCAAAGCTAGGGAGGAGAAGCTTAGAGTAGAAGCCTCCATACCTAGGAAGCTAGATGATGGTTGGGACCCTATGATCAAAATTAAATTAAATAACTTCTCTTGCTATGCTTTATGTGATGTTGGAGCTAGTACCTCCGTTATGCCCAAAAGAATATATGATATGTTTGAATTGAAGCCTTTTGAGCCTTGTTCTTTTGGTGTTCGTCTTGTAGATTCTTCCGTAAAGAAACCTTTGGGGAAGATCGACAATGTTCTTATCATTGTCAATGACAACTATGTTCCCGTTGATTTTATTGTTATGGATATAGAGTGTGAACCTTTGTGTCCAATTATTTTGGGACGTCCTTTTCTTCGCACCGTTCGTGCGGTTATTGACATGAAAGAGGGGAATATAAAATTCCAATTCCCTCTCAAGAAAGGGATGGAACACTTACCTAGAAAGAAAATCAAGTTACCTTTTGAGTCCGTTACACGGGCTAGTTATTCTCTTTCTCTTGATAAAACTTGATTCTTCTTTTGCATCATGCCTAGCTTAAAGGCATAAAAGAAAGCGCTTTTGGGAGGCAGCCCACAACGAATTAGGTTTCTTTTTGCTTTTGTTGTGTCTTGATGTTTTTTACTACTGTAGCAACATCATTGTATCTTTATTTTTCAGCTTTTTGCCAAGTTATAGCCTCTTATGATAAGGGAAGCAAAAGTTGTGACATGCTGTCCAGAAAACAGATTCTGTCCCTGGACAGAAAAATTCGAATAAAATCACCAGATCATCTTTTTGATCTGAATTTTTTTGACAGCATGCTCTCTATACAATTGTGAAACTTTCGTATGTTCAGAGTTTTTTGATTTGAGTTGCAGAAGTGCCCCGAAAAAAATTCTCTACTACCTGCTGTTCTATTTTTCACAGATTCTGCCACGCTTTGCCTCTCTTCACTTTTGCAAACCTTAAGCTTGCTTTTTCTTTGCAAAAACTTTTTGGCACTCTTGAGAAACAGTAGCTCTTCAAGAATATCTTTATATCCAGTGGGGAAAATTATTTTATTAAGGGTACTAACCTCTCTAATCAGCTTATGATGAGTTATGTATGAAGGGAGTTTTCAAGTGTGCGATGGAAGATGATGAAAGCAGATCCAGGAGTGTCAAGCGCTCAAGCTTGGGGATGCCCCCGTGCATCCCCAATAAATATTCAAGGAGACTCAAGCGTCTAAGCTTGGGGATGCCCCCGTGCATCCCCTTCTCCATCAACAATCATCAGTTCGTCCTTCGTCTCACTATATTTTTATCACTTCATGCGTTATGTGCTATGCTTGGAGCGTCTCGCTCTTACGTTTTATTTTTAGTTTTCATTAGTTTTGCTTGCTGGTCATAACAAGTTAGACCCCATCTTACTTAGTGTGGGAGAGAAACACGCTCCACTCCAATCTAGAACACATCATAGGATTTTTTCTGCTTATCTTTTTGCTGTTGTGTGTTCTTTATCTTTTCGTAGCTGCTGCCATGTTTAGTTTTAGTCTTAGTCTGTCTTTAGCAAGAGCCTTGGCTTTTGTTTAGTTTGTTGCTGGAACTCTCTTTAGTTTTAATGTTTATCTTGTTAAGAGAGTTGGTTGTTGCACCGAGTTGTGTTTTGTCTTGGAAGTAGGTAATTGAGGTTGCTATTTAATTCTAGTAGTAACTTGCAATAGTTTTGAGGTATTGATGTGAGTAATGTCTAAACTTTTGGTGTCAAGAGCTTTAGCCTATTAGTGATAGGTGTCGTATTTTGGGCAATCCGTGTGTATTTTCAAAACCTACAAAAACTAGTTGAGAACTCTAACTACTAGATGGATCACTAATCTTTGGAGGGATCGAATATTAGAGTACACTCACGTACCATGAGTCGAGGATGCGCAAGGATAACCAAACCCCCATACACTCCTCCTCGGGGTACTTGTCTCTTTGTGAACCTCATTATTAGATTGAGAGTTACCGATAATAAGTGCATGAGTTCTTCAGACTAATGTAAGTATTGAAAGTTGACACTTCCACCTTCCCATATTTTATTAGCCTCTCCCGTGCCGTGCAATGCCTTCTTCTCACTCCGAGAGTTGGTGTCCACCTTCGCTGGTACATCCAAACCCTTGGCATGATACGCTCTGTCATCATAAGTATCCTTATATCTTTCCCCAAAACAGCCACCATACCTACCTATCAAGGCATTTCCATAGCCTTTCCGAGATATATTGCCATGCAACATCCACCTCTTCATGACTTGATCTTCATGTCATACATGCTTTTGCTTGATCGATGAGCCGCATGCTAGTGGGGCCTTGCCCTAATCATTGCTACATGACGCGCTAGTATCATTGCATATTCTACTACACTGGCAGACGCATACATTACATACATCATGATAGTTACATCTTCTTTATGATTTTGAGTACCTTGTAAAGTGTGAAAGATCTCCTTTACCTTCTTGTAAAATAGAGTGTTGCCCTTAAGTGAGGAAAAGATCCCAAAGTGGACACAATAAAAGATCCCAAAGAGGACAAATGAGAGTTAAATAGAAAGAGCCATTGAGGCCACAAAAAATACAAAAAATAGAAAAAAGAGAAAAAGAAATAAAAAGAGAGAAAGGGGCAACACTACTATCCTTTTGAGAGACCCACACTAGTACTCCCTTTATATCCTTGTACTCCATAGAGATGATCATTATGCATATAGCTATGTGGGGACCTTCACACTATAGAACTTGGCTTGCATATTCCAAGGATGAGCCTCCTCAAACGAGCTCTAGGTCTTCATGAGCGAGCAAGTTAGATGCACCCCCACTAGTTCCATTGGAGAGCTTCTTAGCTCGTATGTGCATCCGTTGCATGGCAATCCCTACTCCTCACATCATATCTATCATTTGGCATCTCTTGCCTATGATTGTCCTCATTGATGTGAGCCTTTCTCATTCTTTTTTGTCTTCCTCCTCCTCCGTACTTCTCTCTTTGCCATCCTAAGTGTCAACTCTCGTGCTTACGCTCATGCATGGCATGAGTGCTCAAAATATTGAAAAAGGAGTGGATCAAATTGACTTGTACCTGGCTAGTGGTCTGGGGACGAGTCAAGATAAGATTCCAGAAAAAGACCAATTGTGAAACTTTAGTAGATTGAGTTCTCAACAAATAAATATTTTTCTCGTATTCCCTATCCCCCTTCTTGCACGCAAACACCATTTGGAGACATTCGAGTCACGGACAGCGAGAGCTCTTGCACCTAATGTTCTTTTGTTACTTGTTTCAATGCTAATATAGACTCTTGCATGTTATGACTTGAATTGAATCTCTAACCTTTATTGCTTTACTTTTCAAAGTTATTTTATGGTTGCTAGCATGTCACCACAGAAATTATGCTGTTATCATTTACCTGCTCGAGGACGAGCAGGAATTAAGCTTGGGGATGTTGATACGTCCAAAACGTATCTATAATTTCTGCTTGCTCCATGCATGTTTTGTGTGATATTGCTATGATCTAGATACACTTTCATACACTTTTGATCATATTTGGACTAACCTATTAACTCAGTGCACCACAGTGCCAGTTCCTGTTTTCTGCTGTTTTTCTATTTTAGTTTTCCCCCATATAAAAAGTGCTCCAAAAATTCGGGAAAATCAGATAAAAAATTAGCGCAGAAGAACCTTCCAGATGAACCTAGGTGGGGCCAAAGGGCCACCACCAGGGGCCGAGGCGCCCTGGTGGCGCGCCCCAGGGGCTGGTCGCGCCAGGGGGGCACCTGGACCCCTGGTGGTCCCCCTGGCTGCCCCCCTTCGCCTATATATTCTCCGTGACGAGAAACCCTCGAGGCCAGAACCCTTTTTCGCGATCTAGCCTCTGTTCCGCCGCCGCCGCGCTTCCGAGATCGGGAGCACCAGTAGACCTCTTCCCGGCACCCTGCCGGAGGGAGGGCCGACCTCCGGGAGACTCCTCTCCACCATGGATGCTTCCCGGATGTGTCGTGAGTAGTTTCCTTTGGACCATGGGTACGTGATCAGTAGCTATGTGATGTTCTCCTCCCCTCTTTGTTCTTCATGGTTTAGACCTCGTGAGCTGCCCTACATGATCGAGGCACTTTTGTAATCTTTCTGCTATTGCTATGCTGAGTTTGATGGGATCTGATGAATTATGAGATTATGTTCAGATTGTGATTGAGTAATATATTTGGTTCTTATCTCTTATATTTTTGTTCTTCAGTAATTCTTGCATGTTCTCCGTTGTTGTTTATTGCTTTGGCCAAGTAGTAGGTAGTAACCCCAAGAGGGAACGTTATGCTCGATTGTGGGTTCATTCCCCCTGATGACACGCTTGAGTGACAGAAACATGAGTCTAGGGGATGTGTTGTTGCCACAAGGGGGAAAACAACGGTGCTTGTAACCGCGGTTACAAGGATTTTTACTTTACGCAAAGTGCTTTTTAATGCAGTTGTCTGTTGCTTTGGGTTTACACTTTGGGTGGGGCTCGCAACTTAATACCAGCGAGATGTTCTGGATAGATATCTCAAGGTGGATGATTAGTAGTAGATGCAGTTGGATTTCGGTCTACTTATATTGGCGTTCTGCCCATGCTTTTGAGCCTCTTCCTTTCTTTTGTAGCATAGTTAGCATTGCGGTGCGTTCATAATCCTGTCAATTGCCCTTCTGTAATTTTTTCACCTCGCATAGCAGTTTTATCGTCTTTTGGGAGAGAGACATCACTAGTGAACATCACGTATCCCGGTCCATATCCTCATCACTGTTTCCACGCTCATTTACTTTTCTGCTTTTACTTTCTGTTGATATCATTATCCCTTGTGTTTGATCCTTTGTGAACAACAAGACCGGAGAGATTGACAACCTCTCTGAACTTCGTTGGGAACAAAGTTATTTGTGTCTGTGTGCAGGTCCGCGTCAGTTGCGCCGCTGACACCTACTTATCATCTCCGTAGTCCTACTGGAGACAAACCTTGGTATCTTTACTGAGGGAAATTTGCTACTGTGCTACATCACACCTTCCACTTGGGGTTTACCAACGAAGGGCGAGAAATCACTATCATCACCTCGCACATCACCTAACAAATCCGTCTTTGCAACCACCAACAGAGCAAGACATAACAGAGCCGAATCCAGAACCGGATCTGGTAGACGCAATACATGCCACCCCCTCATGGGTTGTACCTTACTTGGATTACAAGACCCGGGGAATCCTTCCTCCAGATGAAATAATGGCTAGGCAGATTGTTGGGAGGAGCAAATCATTTTTGCTCATCAATGGTGAGTTACATCGGCGAAGTCCCGCAAATGTTTATCAGAGATGCGTCTCACCATAAGAAGGTAGAGCCATCCTCAATGAAATACACTCTGGAGATTGTGGACACCACGCCGGCTCCCGTTCACTTGTGGCTAAAGCTTATCGACATGGTTTCTACTGACTCACAGCACATGCGGATGCGGAGGATATAGTCAAGAAATGTGATGGATGTCAGCGTTACACAAAGCAAGCTCACGTACCGGATCAAGAACTCAGGATGATCCCTTTCACTTGGCCCTTTGCAGTATGGGGGCTTGATATGGTAGGACCTTTCAAAAGGTCAGCCAACAAGAATACCCACTTATTAGTGGCAGTGGATAATTCACCAAATGGGTTGAGGCAAATCCGGTTAGTAAATGTGACGCTGCAACAACACTGAAATTCTTGAAAAAGATAATATATATATTCGGCTACTCCCACAACATCATCACTGATAACGGATCTAACCTATCAAAAGGGGTTATGCAACGATTCTGTCAAAATGAGCACATCCGACTCGACCTTGCGTCGGTGGCTCACCCATAGTCCAACGGACAAGCCGAGAGAGACAACCAAGAGTTGCTCCGAGGCATCAAACCCCGACTTTATGTCCCCTTGGAAAGGACACCGGGTTGTTGGGAAGAAGATTTACCCTCAGTACCATGGAGCATCAGGACGACTCCTAGCAGGTCGACAGGATACACGCCCTTCTTCCTGGTCTATGGAGCGGAAGCCGTTCTCCCAAGTGACATACGTCATGACTTGCCAAGAGTCACTGCATACGTGGAAGACGACAATGAGAAAGCGAGACAGGACTCGTTAGATGTTCTTGATGAAAAACGAGAACTGGCAGCAGCTCACTCGGCTATCTACCAACAAGATCTGCGATGCTACCATAGTCGCCGCATCAAAAGTTAGACTTTCCAGGAAGGTTATTTAGTGCTCCGACTTATACAAAAAAAGATGAAATGCACAAGTTATCCTCTCCATGGGAAGGACCGTTTGTGGTCAGCAAGAACCTGTACAATGGATCCTACTACCTGGTTGATATACGCGAGAAGGCAGACTCACACTCATCTATGGAGGAGACTCCCAGACCGTGGAACATCGCACAACTCCGTCCATATTATACTTGAGTAGAACAGGAATATTATTGCGCATTTATATAAGTTGACACCCGTCACACTGGATTTCTCTATATAATATACAAAAGTCGACTTTTGTCGCACTGGCCTTCACCATATATAATATATAAGTCGACCTCCATCGCACCGGCTCTCGCCATACTAAAGTTTTCATACTGACTCCCCTTTAGTTTTTAGTTTCATACTTTTTCATCTTGCATCATTGATGACCCACAACCGTAAGGGATCTATTGTAGCGTTTTGATAAGTAAGAGTGTCGAACCCAACGAGGAGCGAAAGGTATTGATAAGTGATTTTGGCCAAGGATAAACTGCAAGCACTGAAAGATAACTTTTAGGGGTTTTCGGTATAAGCAACAATAAGATAAAAGAAAGCAAAGTAAATAGTGCTGAGGAGCAGCAAGTGGCCCAATCCTTTGAGAAAAGGATAAGCCTGGCAACTGAACTTATAAAAAGTAAAGCGTTCTTGAGGACACATGGAGAGGTAGTCACGTGCTTTCGCCATACTCCGTATTGATAACATGCTTTGTGTTGATAAGTGTTGAGTGGGTGGATCTATGCTAGCACACCTTATAGACTAAGATAAGTGCACTCTTATGATTAAACAACTTGCAAGCATCCGCAAATACAAGATAGAAATTAAGGCAAAGCCTAACCACAGCAATAAGATCAAGGATCCACTGTTCCCTTGTGCAAAAGTGTGCAAACTGGGGTTCAGGTTTCTGTCACTCTAGCAACCCACCATAAGCATTCTTTATACACAATGTATTACCCTAGATCCTTAATAAGGCGAAGTGTTGAGTGTTCGACTCACACAACACCACTAGGAAAATAACAACACAACTTAAATATCAAACAACACATATTACTTCAACATCATATGACTACTAACAACAAGACTTCTCCCATGTCCTCAAGAACTAAAGTAACTAATCACAAGACATAAAAGAGATCATGATCAGAGGTGATAAATATATGATAAACAATATGGACATAATGGTATTTCTCCAACAAAACTCAATAGCATTCACCACAAAGTAGTAATCAACACCGGTAGAGTAGAGAGGATAGATAGTACGAGTTACAACGCAAGTTGCAATTGTGAGATGAGATTGGATGAAGATGAAGATGGTGCTGATGTTGGGGATGATGTTGATGATGATCTCGATGATGCCCGTGACGATGGTGATGGCGATGGCGATGATCTCCCCTTCCGGGAGGTGATCCCCTCGGCGGAATCTTCCCGCCGGAGAGCCCTTTTCTTCTCTGTAGGTTTCCGCCACGGAGCGGCGGCGGAACTCCGTAAAAGCTTCTATTTTTAGGATTTTCGGATGACGAAGAGTATATAGGCTATAGGGGGAGCCGGGAGTGGCCCCAGGGCTCCAGGCGCCCTCCTGGCGCGGCAAGGGTGGGGCCGCGCCAGGTGGCCGCCTGGGGCCCCTGTGGCCCCCCTCTGGTCCATCTTTCGCGTGTCTTCGTCAATCTTCTCAAAAACACTCCCCGGAGATTTTCAGGTAATTTGGAGGTGTTCTTCTTCAGCAACTCAGCGTCCACTTTTTACCGCTGAACCCTGTGTCTGCTGCTTCGGCACCGAAAAGTTGCAAACTGTGTAAAACAAGCCAAAACAACATAAGAACATCATCGTAATGTGAAATATATCAATGAATAAGGACGGATTACGATATAAAATAGTGATGCATTTTGGACGTATCAACTCCCCCAAGCTTAGACCTCGCTTGTCCCCAAGCGAAAACTGAGCTCGTAAACCTGTCAACAAGTTTAGAGAGTGAAGTGTCGATAAATAGAATTCGGACAAGAAGCATCATGATTTCTTCACCAAACTCAAACACCCTCAATAGAAATCTTCAAATCTCAAGGCCCTTATGAAAGAGTAATAACAATTATAATCAAGAGTAGGGCTAAGGAAACTCATCAAATCATGGAAAACATGTCCTTTGGTCAAAGAACAACTAATAGCTTTTAATTTTGCTCTTTCTTTTTATACTTTGATGAGATCAATTGAAGCTTTTGAAAGAACATGTTGTTAGGCACGAAGTGAAAATGTTAACACAAAGGAAGATGTTTGCTTCAGCCAGGATTAACAACAAACAACTTACTTATTAAATGATAATGTCAACAAGGATGCGGTATGAAAGATCTTAATGCAGCTTTATATGAATGAATCCTTGTCACATCAAATGTTTACTCTCTTTTTAAGGATAGAAAGAAGTAGGAAAAACTGACTCAACCTAAAACTAAAAGATAGGCCCTGCTTTAGGGAAGTAGGGAAAACTCAAGTGCTATCCTTAAATCAAACAGAATGAAAACAAGTTTTGAGAGGTGCATGATTTGTCAAAGAATGCTAATAGATAACTCAATTACTCCTAAGATTGGACAAGTTTCGAGGAACGACTCCCACACGGGGACGATCACATCCCCGCAATCTCCTTTGTTTATCACTGCCAAAGTTTTCTGATTTCTCATGAACAAAGCGTGCATGCCAATTCCTCCTCATATTAGGGGTTTGCAAATAGACATGTAATCTCGGGATAAAACTTGTCCAATTTAAGAAGATCATGAATTAACTGCTACTTCCTCATGAGCTAAAACAGTGGCACAAAATAGAAGATTTTGAACATTTAAGGATAACACATAAATTCTATACTTTAGGAGTGGTAGTGGAATACCACGAATAGGAAGGTATGGTGGACTCATGTGGAAAATATTGGTTTCAGGGTATGGATGCACAAGCAGAATTCCGCTTAGTATAAAGGTTTGGCTAGCAAAGGCTTTGAGAGAACAGACAATTGATGATGACTTAGATGAAAAGCAATATAAAGCATAAACATTAAAATAAGCATAGCACATCAAGTTGTCTTCCTTGTCAACATAACACTTCAAGCATAAAAACATAAAGGTTTTGGCTATGTCGCTACTTTTAGAAAATCATGCTTGTTGTTATGACCAAAGCTATGTTTGCCAAGATTAAATAAAGTTTTCAAAGCCATACCTGATATAAGATCAATACTCCCCATAAGAATCATCATGAGTTCGATTGCGTGAATAGAATACCGAGTACAGCGAAGGGATCAATAGACTTCTCATTAATATTCCATCAAAGATGACTCCAATCTCACGGATACATAACTCTCCAAAAAGAAGTGATAGACCTCAATGCAAACACCTATTTTATAAGATAACTTCCCTAGACATGATACGACTCTACTTGACTCTAAAAGATAAAGATAAAGATACCGGGCACTCCCCCAAGCTTGGGACAAGCTAAGGGGATGCCATTACCCAAGGAGATTTCACTCCGCATTCTTGTTCTTGTTGATCAAGTACTCCTTGGCGAAGCGCTTCCATGGTAGCTGTTCTCCAGTCTCAAAGGACATTCCCGTCTCCAGGATCCTACACTCAGCACCCAAACCCATGCGCAGAAACTTTAGTTCATACTCACAATTCTGGTTGTGCAGATCATAGATCTGTGCTTGAAGCTCATAAACTTTTTCTTCTAGTGCGGCCAAACTTGACCACATCTCCTTCTTGTGGGAAGCTTCTATTTCGTTCATGATGTCGAAGTTAGCTTCAACACCACGCTCCACCATCTTCTTGAACTTGAAGACCTCATGTTCCATCTCCTTCAGCCGCTCCTCGGCGCTCCCTTCCTTGTTGTAACGCCCCGGCCACACCCACCGGTTCCCGGCGTACGCCTGGCGGGATCTAGACTGTCCCCACAGACCAACACTAGTCTTTCCTGCGCACTTTTTCCTCACTCGTGCGCACCCCGGAACAACTTCCCGGTCGGTCACCCATCCTCAAATCGCTCCAAGCCAAGCACGCTTAACTTTGGAGTTCTTTGGATCCGGGCTCCCGGAAAAGAAGATGCACCTTGTTGATATGAGTAGTCTATCATTCCTATTAAGCCAGGATGTCACATACACCCCCACTCAAAGGAACCGATGTCCTCTTCGGCCCACAGGAACGCTCCCTCTTGGCACACGTCTGTGTGTCCAGTGCCGACACATGTCCCACATGTTCGCGCACTGACCCACACACGCCTGTATAACCGCAAGGGTCGGCTCTGATACCATTTGTAACGCCCCGGCCACACCCACCGGTTCCCGGCGTACGCCTGGCGGGATCTAGACTGTCCCCACAGACCAACACTAGTCTTTCCTGCGCACTTTGTCCTCACTCGTGCGCACCCGGAAACAACTTCCCGGTCGGTCACCCATCCTCAAATCGCTCCAAGCCAAGCACGCTTAACTTTGGAGTTCTTTGGATCTGGGCTCCCGGAAAAGAAGGTGCACCTTGTTGATATGAGTAGTCTATCATTCCTATTAAGCCAGGATGTCACACTTGTCTGGTCCCTTCAGATCCTCCTTGTGGAGGTCACCATCCTCCACACGAAGGGTCTGGGGGTGCTTCTTCACCTCAGCAAGGTAAGGGTTGATGACGTAGACGACGAACTTGTCCTTGGGGGAACTTGGGGAAGCCATGCCACATAGGTCTAGCTGAAAGATTTTCTGGCAGAAACAGATCGAAAAGAAAACACACAAAATCGCGAGATACGTGATACGTCCAAAACGTATCTATAATTTCTGCTTGCTACATGCCTCTGTTGTGTGATATTGCTATGATATTGATGAACTTCCATACACTTTTGATCATATTTGGACTAACCTATTAACTCAGTGCACCCCAGTGCTAGTTCCTGTTTTCTGTTGTTTTTTATTTCAGGTTTCCCCCATGTTAAAAGTGATCCAAAAATTCGGGAAAAATACAATAAAAATCAGCGCAGAAGAAGCTTCGAGAATCACCGAGGGGGGCCAGAGGGGACCCACCAGGGCCCCAGGCGCCCTCCCGGCGCGCCCTAGGGTGGGGCCGCGCCAGGGGGCCGCCTGGACCCCTGGTGGACCCCTGGCTGCCCCCTTCGCCTATTTATTCCTCGTGACGTGAAACCGTCGTGACGGGAACCCTTTTTGACGATCTCTCCTCTGTTCCGCCGCCGCCGCGCTTCCAATATCGGGAGCACCAGAAGACCTCTTCCCGGCACCCTGCCGGAGGGAGGAACCACCTCCGGGAGCTTCTCCACCACCATGGATGCTTCCCGGATGAACCGTGAGTAGTCCACCTTGGACCATGGGTCTATGATCAGTAGCTATGTGATGTTCTCCTCCCCTCTTTGTTCTTCATGGATTAGACCTCGTGAGCTGCCCTACATGATCGAGGCACATATGTAATATTTCTGCTGTTGCTATGCTGAGTTTGCTGGGATCCGATGGATTATGAGATTATGTTCAGATTGTGTTTGAGTAATATATTTGATTCTCCTCTTTTATATTTATGTTCTAGAGTAATTCTTGCATGTTCTCCGTTGCTGTTTATTGCTTTGGCCAAGTAGTAGGTAGTGACTCCAAGAGGGAGTGTTATGCATGATTGTGGGTTCATGCCCCCCGATGACTAGCTTGAGTGACAGAAACATGAGTCTAGGGGATGTGTTGTTGCCACAAAGGGGAAAACAACGGTGCTTGTACTTGCGGGTGCAAGGATTGTTTACTTTATGCAAAGTTCTTTAATGCAGTTATCCGTTGCTTTGAGTTTACACTTTGGGTGGGATTCACAACTTAATACCAGCGAGATGTTCTGGATAGATATCTCAAGGTGGATGATTAGTAGGTAGATGCAGATGGATTTTGGTCTACTTGTCTTGGTGTCGGGACCCGGGTTTGCGTATGTAATTCCAGTCACAACTCAATCATATGGAGAGCCGAGAGTGATACCCACTTGTCTAAGCAGACAAGGCCAAGCACAGAACACTCTCGGAAAGCATCGTACGTAAGGGGCATCCCATCCAGGCCGGATGATCAACTGAGATGGGTCCTCATCGCCCGCTCACAAGTCTAAATGATTATGGGTGGTGAAATCCCAAACTCATAGACAAGTCGCCTAAACCATATTATCGATTGAATTATAACACTATAAAAAGACTCCAGCCCGATCTCTTAGTCGGGGTCTCGGGCGGGCTCGAACATACAACAAAGTGTGCCACGTGACAGAGTCACGAGCAATCGCATCGCGATGCCCCAAGCTGCACACATCTAAGGGCCACTTGGTGTATAAAAGACCGCCGGCAAGAACTCAACTAAGCTATCGAACCCCACACAAAGATATGCACGTTATAATCATACACGCAGCATACATGTCCAGTGTAAACAGCAGGTAATCACAACATGATCTCTACAAACTCACAGTCTTTATAACTTTTTCTAAATAGAGCAGACATAGTAGTTGTCTTACAAGCAGAGATCACATGACTGTGATCCAACATTACATCAAACATCAATGGAAGAAAATTATGTCTTAGTAAAGACAAGTTTAACAAATGGCTTAAGAAACCTGAAAGAAAATACAACGACCCTCCAGAGGGCACAAGCTGCTGACTGGAACTATACGACTTAGTCCACGTCGAGCTCGAGGTAGAGGCCACCATCAGGGCTAGTGGTCTCGTCTCTAAAACATAGAATAAGCAAACGTGAGTACAAAGTCGTACTTAGCAAGAATTACATCAGATCTATACTACTCATGCTCAAGTATCAAGGCAAAGGGAGGTGGGGTTTCAATGCAGAAGTGCCAGCTTTGACTTGGCTAGTCCTGTACTAGGAATACCAGAAAGAGGTAAGGAGCGTACACGAGTCCAAGTATCAAGTCTCCAACCAATACACCACTATGGATACTTCCTCGACTTCCGCACGAGGAAGCACGCCATAGCACTCACACTTATCTTGGCAAGTTTTAAGAGTAACCATTGAAGTTGTCTATGATCAAGTAAAGGTCTCCAAGTAGTCCATAACCGCGGACACGGCTATTCGAATAGTTCATTAACCCTGCAGGGGTGTACTTCTACACACACGCATGCATCAGTTACCGCATGGGAGTGGACCCTTCAAGCGAGTACCGGCGAGGATGTTGCCACGGCACTTCACTCACAGCACCATCTCTAGTCCTAGGGAGTCGCCTATTTGAGTTGGGACCACGATCGGAATCCGACCGATTTTTCTGATGCGGACTCAAACGTTGTGTGTCCAGCCATCAAGCTCAACTCGATCATGATCACTTGATTCAACTAGGCCACAACCTACGTCCACCACTTACCTTGATGTACCTGCTTGAGATTGTTTAAAGTTCGACCTACTTGCGACTCCTGGACTTGGTCCGGGGTGAGGTACTAGGCCGAGAGGGGTCAGTGAGCCCAATGTGTGGTCGTACTCTTAGTCTTGGATAACAACACAAGAACTCGGGCTTAAGGCGGTGTTCAACGAGACAACCCACTGTGTACTCCTACACAGCCTCTCATCGTTCACCTTGTTTAGTCAAATTCACCAACACGTTACCACCATCATTCACATGATCACTACCATCCCGACTCACAACAAAGTAGCCTTATTGTAAACTCTAAGCACGCAATAAGCTGTAACAGTTGCAGGGGCCACATGATATCAAACAACTCCTAGATCTGCTAGGATTGTGGTTTGCTTACTACTGTGACAAAATGATAGGTCATGCAAAGGAATAGGTTCAACTAAGCGGTAGAACGTATCATGGTGACATCCTAAACATGCATAAGCGAGAATGAGAGGGAACTGGGATTTTATCGACATGATCAAAGAGGGGGTGCTTGCCTTGCTGACGATCACGATGTAACACTCTTCTGGCGTGAGGTTGAACTCGTCTCCGAGATCAACTCTACCGAGAAGATGCAATCACCGAAGCACTGGAAGTAAAGCACATTCAATTAATTACAATGCACAAGCAATATGGCATGTTATGAAGATGTTCATGGGTGTGTTATGCTTCTGATGTTCATGTGATAATGTTTGCATTGCAATGGTTAAAGTTGGAATGATCATAGCATGTAAGTCGAATTAATTCCATTTAAACCAAATAGCAAAAGCTACTGGTACCATTTTATAATCAACTCAAACATAGTTTAAAGTTGGTTATTTGGGTAGAGAATTTTCTGCTAATCATTTTTCATATATAAATCTTTTCATTTGGAGTTATGGTTTAAAAGATATTCAATTTCAAAGTTTTGAACCTTTTTTGGATTTTCTGATTTAATTAAATGATTTAACAAATACTGCATCATGCTGGCGTCAGAATGACGTGTGTCCAGCCCTGACAGGGGGGCCCCACTGGTAAGTGGCTAGGGCTTAATTAAGCTTCTGTTTAAATTAAACTTTGTTTAATTAAGGCCATGCGCCCATTGTCATGGAATCAGGGGGGTTAAGCTGGGGATTAAGGGCCCTAATGGCCTGTTCGTCGCCCGCGACGTCTACAGACGGCGGCGTGTCGCCGGACTTGAGCTACGGGCCACGGGGAAGGAATCAGAGGGGCATGGGTGTGTCCCTCTCGCGCTTGCGCATCGGTGGTGCTAGCTGGGGTTCACGGGGTGGTCTCGGGCCACGGAAACGTCGAGCCCGCGGTGGCCGGAGCTGCTGTCCTCACCAGGACGTCGAGGCACGGTGCGGGGAGGAGCAAGGGGAGGTGGAGAATGACCGTGGGCTCACCAGGAACTCGACAAGGGGCGCTGAGGGGCTGGGGAGGGCTCGGCGGTGAGCAATTGCTCGCCGGAATCTTCTGCGGCCGGCGGTGAAGACTTGAAGCGGGCGACATCGTCGGGGCCTCCAGGCTCGAATTGAAGGGGCAGCTCGAGGTAGTCGTCGTCGGCGAAGAGGATGGACACGATGGCGCGGCGTGGGAGGCACGGTGGCCACGGTGGCGCACGGCCGTGCTCTGGCTAGAGCTACGGGTCCGCTCAGTTTCTTGCCGGGGAGGAAGAAGAAAGGGCCAGAGAGAGGGGGGAATGGAGAGGGCGACTCCAGGACGTGCGTTGGCGAAGAGATAGGGCAGGGGAGGCAAATTGCTGGCCACGGCGACGCCGGCATGCTCGCCACGCCGCGAGCTTCCTGCCTGGGTCGGGGAGGAAGACACTCCTTCCCCTGGGCTGGGCCACCTCCCTGAGTTGGGCTCCAGGTAGGTGGGCTTTTTCCCTTTTTCTTTTCTTTTTCTTTTATTTGTTTTAAATTCTGTTTGTTTTGATTTGATTTCCCAATCAAATCATTTTATAAAATCTTGCAAACTTTTATGTGAGCTTAGAGGACATATATAAATCCCCTCACAAAGTTTTAGAATTATTGAAATTATATTTAAATAATTTCAATTGCAAATACATTAAATATTTAATTTCCAAGTGCATTTTGGACTTTTAGAAAAATCAATGAGCATGAGTGGAACCAACTTCACATGAAATGTGATCATGCCCATTTATGAGACTTTTCAAAAATCTCAAAGCATTTTTGGAAAAAGATTTTTGTCTGGCCTTTTATTAAATTATTTTGAGGCTTTTTGCTTCCCCATTTCTTTTTCTTTTGCAAAATTTTTCATGATGCAAAAATGCAAGCTAGGTTAAACACAAACCTAATTTAGGGTTCTGACAATTCGCCCCCACTCAAAAGAATCTCGTCCCGAGATTCAGAAGTCGTCGGGAAGAGGGTGGGGTACTCAGCTCGTAGACGATCCTCTCATTCCCAGGTGGCTTCTTTCTCTGAATGATGTGACCATTGCACTTTGAGGAATCTGCTCTTCTGACGTCTAGTGCTACGCTCGGCTTCATCAAGAATACGAACAGGGTACTCTCGATATGAAAGGTTATCTTGGAGATCAAGCGTTTCGTGATCTACTTCGCGGATGGGGTCCTTGAAGCAACACCTGAGTTGAGAGACGTGGAAGACATCATGAACCTGGGAGAGGTGAGGGGGTAGTTCCAATTGGTAGGCAACTTCTCCACGTTTAGCGAGAATGCGAAAGGGACCAATGTAACGTGGAGCCAACTTGCCTTTGATACCGAAGCGATGGGTACCCTTCAGAGGAGTAACCCGAAGGTAAGCCTTCTCATCCAGATTATAGCTTTCTTCCCTATGATGACGATCATAATAGCTTTTCTGACGAGACTAGGCTGTTTTCAATTTCTCACGAACAATGCGAACCTGCTCTTCTGCATCCTGAATCATATCCGGTCCAAAGAATTGTCTTTCATCGGTTTTTGACCAGTTTAGGGGTGTTCGACATTTCCTTCCATAGAGAAATTCAAAAGGAGCCATGCCCAAACTAGATTGGAAGCTATTGTTATACGCAAATTCGGCAAAAGGAAGAGAATTCTCCCATTTCTTTCCGAAAGAGATAACACAAGCTCTGAGCATGTCTTTGAGAATTTGATTGACCCTTTCTACTTGACCACTGGATTGCGGGTGATAAGCGATGCTAAAGGAGAGGTGGGTTCCCATAGCATTCTGAAAACTTTCCAAAAATCGAGAACTAAAAAGACTACCACGGTCTGAATTGATTTCCAAAGGAACACCATGAAGGGACACGATTCGGGAGACATACAAGTCCGCTAACTGACTAGCAGTTATAGACTCGCGAACAGGAAGGAAGTGAGCAACTTTGGAAAGTCTGTCAATGACAACGAAGATGGCATCATTTCCTTTCTGGATTTTTGGAAAGCCAGTGATGAAGTCCATACTGAATTTATCCCATTTCCACTCGGGGATAGGCAAAGGTCTAAGAGTACCAGCAGGTCTTTGATGTTCTTCCTTAACGCGACGACAAAAATCACATTCTGCAATGGATTGAGCAATTTCTCTCTTCATCCTAGTCCACCAAAATCTCCGGTGTAGATCTTGATACATTTTAGTACTACCAGGATGAATCGAGAGGGGTGATTCATGGGCTTCTTTAAGGATCAGTTGTCTAAGGTTCTTATTCTTCGGTACTACTATCCTGTTCTCGAAGTATACAATGTCTTCATTGTCTAGGGTAAAACATTTAGCCTTACCACTAGCAATGTTTTCTTTGATGTACCGGCTACCTCGAGCACGTTTCTGTGCAGCTTTGATTTGATCCTCAAGAGTTGGTTTCACTACCAAGGTGGAAAGGAATCCATAAGGAACAATCTCAAGATTAATCTTTCGAAGTTCCTCATAGAGAAGTGGTTGATATTGTTGTAACATGAGGTTGTTACAATATGACTTACGACTTAGTGCATCAGCCATGACATTGGCTTTGCCTGGGGTGTAAGAAATTCCTAAGTCATAATATTTTATCAACTCAATCCAGCGTCTTTGCCTGGGATTAAGATCTGGCTGGGTGAATATGTATTTGAGGCTTTGGTGGTCGGAATAGATCTCACAACGATTACCAAGGAGGTAATGTCGCCAAGTCTTCAAGGCATGAACTACGGCAGCGAGTTCAAGATCATGGGTAGGATAGTTCTCTTCATGTGGTCGCAACTGGCGTGAAGCGTAAGCTACCACATGTCGATCTTGCATAAGTATGCATCCTAACCCTTGCCGTGAAGCATCACAATAGATCTCGAAATTCTTTTTGGTGTCTGGAGGCGCAAGTGCGGGTGCAGAAGTCAATCTTCTTTTTAGCTCTCGAAAGCTTTCCTCGCACTTGGGGGTCCATTCGAATTTATTATCTTTCTTGAGGAGTTCAGTTAGAGGCTTTGCAACTTTGGAAAAGTTCTCAACGAAGCGGCGACAATAGCTTGCTAAGCCAAGAAAACTCCTAACTTGCTTAACCGATTCAGGTGGAGTCCATTCAAGGACGGCCTGAACTCTCTCGGGATTCACATCAATGCCTTTTGCAGAAATCACGTGGCCTAGGTAGTTCACTTATGAAAGCCAGAATTCGCATTTGGAAAACTTAGCATAAAGGCGATGCTCTCTAAGTTTCATCAATACCAGCCTAAGATGCTCAGCATGTTCTTCTTCGTTCTTCGAGTATATAAGGATGCCATCGAGGTAAACCACGACGAACTTGTCCAAATACTCCATGAAGATCGAATTCATTAAGCTTGAAAAAGTGGCTGGGGCATTGGTTAAACCGAAGGACATATAGGTGTACTCATAAAGACCATAATGAGTAGTAAAAGCCGTTTTGGGAATGTTGTCGTTTCTGATTTTGATTTGATGATAACCTAATCTCAAATCCATCTTGGAGACGACAGAGGATCCAGCAAGTTGATCATAAAGATCATTCATCCTGGGAAGTGGGTACTTGCTCTTTATCGTCGCTAGATTTAGCGGGCGATAGTCTACGCACATCCTTTCTGTTCCATCTTTCTTCGTTAAGAACAGAACAGGGCAACCCCATGACGATGAGCTAGGGCGGATGAAGCCTTTTGCCAACGAAGCTTCAAGTTGGATTTTGAGCTCAGCTAACTCACGTGGGGCCATTTTATCTGGGCGTCTGGATATTGGGGCGGTTCCTGGGATAAGATCTACCACAAACTCTACAGATCTGTCAAGTGGTATGATTTAAGGGGTTGGGTTACTAGATGGTCTTGCCAGAGGACGACCATGGCTTACTAGGGCTACATAAGATATGTCAGAGTAGCAAAGTACCCCAACATTATGGTCAGTGTGGTTATTCTAGCTATAAGACATCTAAAGTGGGAGGAAGAACTGAAAATGCATCAATATAGGTTTCTAGAAGAAAGCCTACAACAAACTCTATGGAACTGTCAGGCATACCACCTGGAAGTTCTTCTAAAAGGACAACCGAAATGGAGAGAAGGATTTTTCAATTGCATCAGATTATGAAGAAACCTGGAATGACTCGGACAACATAACGGTTGTGTCGGGATGAAAAATGAGACAACCAGCAAGATAATAGACATCACTTCCTAAGAACACTATGGAATGATGACTCTGGAAGACCACAACACTCCTACAGCTACAAAGAAGCAATCAACGAGATGTCCTAGTAAAAGACATAGATGAGCCTAGTCATATCTTCTCGTAGAACAAGATGACGGTGACTCAGAACTCAGATCGATAAGGGTAAGGAGAAAAAAGAAGTCTTACGTTGTTCCCTTATACCCAAAGTAACTATATAACTATAGAATGCTAGACTCGACATCGGCCAAGGATTGATAATCCTACAGACAGTCCTGCTCTGATACCAAGTCTGTCGGGACCCGGGTTTTGCGTATGTAATTCCCGTCACAACTCAATCATATGGAGAGCCGAGAGTCGTACCCACTTGTCTAAGCAGACAAGGCCAAGCACAGAACACTCTCGGAAAGCATCGTACGTGAGGGGCATCCCATCCAGGCCGGATGATCAACTGAGATGGGTCCTCATCGCCCTCTCACAAGTCTAAATGATTATGGGTGGTGAAATCCCATACTCATAGACAAGTCGCCTCAAACATATTATCGATTGAATTATAACACTATAAAAAGACTCCAGCCCGATCTCTTAGTCGGGGTCTCGGGCGGGCTCGATCATACAACAAAGTGTGCCACGTGACAGAGTCACGAGCAATCGCATCGCAATGCCCCAAGCTGCGCACATCTAAGGGCCACTTGGTGTATAAAAGACCGCCTGCAAGAACTCAACTAAGCTATCGAACCCCACACTAAGACATGCACGTTATAATCATACACGCAGCATACATGTCCAGTGTAAACAGCAAGTAATCACAACATGATCTCTACAAACTCATAGTCTTTATAACTTCTGCTAAACAGAGCAGACATAGTAGTTGTATTACAAGCAGAGATCACATGACTGTGATCCAACATTACATCAAACATCAATGGAAGCAAATTATGTCTTAGTAAAGACAAGTTTAACAAATGGCTTAAGAAGCCTGAAAGAAAATACAACGATCCTCCAGAGGGCACAGGCTGCTGTCTGGAACTATACGACTTAGTCCACGTCGAGCTCGAGGTAGAGGCCACCATCAGGGTCAGTGGTCTCGTCTCTAAAACATAGAATAAGCAAACGTGAGTACAAATTCGTACTCATCAGGACTTACATCAGATCTATACTACTCATGCTCAAGTATCAAGGCAAAGGGAGGTGGGGTTTCAATGCAGAAGTGCCAGCTTTGACTTGGCTAGTCCTGTACTACGAATACAAGAAAGAGGTAAGGAGAGTACACGAGTCCAAGTATCAAGTCTCCAACCAATACACCACTATGGATAATTCCTCGACTTCCCCACGAGGAAGTACGCCATAGCACTCACACTTATCTTGGAAAGTTTTAAGAGTAACCATTGAAGTTGTCTATGATCAAGTAAAGGTCTCCAAGTAGTCCATAACCGCGGACACGGCTATTCAAATAGTTCATTAATCCTGCAGGGGTGTACTGCTACACACACATGCACCAGTTACCGCCTGGGAGTGGACCCTTCAATCGAGTATCGACGAGGATGTTGCCACGACACTTCACTCACAGCACCATCTCTAGTCCTAGGGAGTCGCCTATTTGAGTTGGGACCACGATCGGAATCCGGCCCATTTTTCCGATGCGGACTCAAACATTGTGTGTCCAGCCATCAAGCTCATCTCGATCATGATCACTTGATTCAACTAGGACACAACCTACGTCCACCACTTACCTTGATGTACCTGCTTGAGACCGTTTAAAGTTCGAACTACTTTCGACTCCTGGACTTGGTCCGGGGTGAGGTACTAGGCCGAGAGGGGTCAGTGAGCCCAATGTGTGGTCGTACTCTTAGTCTTGGAAAACAACACAAGAACTCGGGCTTAAGGAGGTGTTCAACGAGACAACCCACTGTGTACTCCTACACAGCCTCTCATCGTTCACCTTGTTTAGTCAAATTCACCAACACGTTACCACCATCATTCACATGATCACTACCATCCCGACTCACAACAAAGTAGCCTCATTGTAAACTCTAAGCATGCAATAAGCTGTAACAGTTGCAGGTGCCACATGATATCAAACAACTCCTAGATCTGCTAGGATTGTGGTTTGCTTACTACTGTGACAAAATGATAGGTCATGCAAAGGAATAGGTTCAACTAAGCGGTAGAACGTATCATGGTGACATCCTAAACATGCATAAGCGAGAATGAGAGGGAACTGGGATTTTATCGACATGATCAAAGAGGGGGTGCTTGCCTTGCTGACGATCACGATGTAACACTCTTCTGACGTGAGGTTGAACTCGTCTCCGAGATCAACTCTACCGAGAAGATGCAATCACCGAAGCACTGGAAGTAAAGCACATTCAATGAATTACAATGCACAAGCAATATGGCATGTTATGAAGATGTTCATGGGTGTGTTATGCTTCTGATGTTCATGTGATAATGTTTGTATTGCAATGGTTAAAGTTGGAATGATCATAGCATTTAATTCAAATTAATTCCATTTAAACCAAATAGCAAAAGCTAATGGTACCATTTTATAATCAACTCAAACATAGTTTAAAGTTGGTTATTTGGGTAGAGGATTTTTTGCTGATCATTTTTCATATATAAATCTTTTCATTTGGAGTTATGATTTAAAAGATATTCAATTTCAAAGTTTTGAACATTTTCTGGATTTTCTGATTTAATTAAATGATTTAACAAATACTGCATCATGCTGGCGTCAGCATGACGTGTGGCCAGCCCTGACAGGGGGGCCCACTGGTCAGTGGCTAGGTCTTAATTAAGCTTCTGTTTAAATTAAACTTTGATTAATTAAGGCCTTGGGCCCACTGTCATGGACTCAGGGGGGATTAAGCTGGGGATTAAGGGCCCTAATGGCCTGCTCGTCGCCGGCGACGTCTACAGACGGCGGCGTGTCGCCGGACTTGAGCTACGGGCCACGGGGAAGGAAGTGGAGGGCATGGGCGTGTGCCTCGCGCGCTTGTGCATCGGGTGGTGCTAGCTGGGGTTCACGGGTTGGTCTCGGGCCACGGAAACGTCGAGCCCGCGGCGGCCGGAGCTGCTATCCTCGACAGGACGTCGAGGCACGGTGCGGGGAGGAGAAACGGGAGGTGGAGAATGACCGTGGGCTCACCAGGAACTCGACAAGGGGCACGGAGGGGCTGGGGAGGGCTCAGCGGTGAGCAATTGCTCGCCGGAATCTTCTGCGGCCGGCGGTGAAGACTTGAAGCGGGCGACGTCATCGGGGCCTCCGGGCTCGAATTGCAGGGGCAGCTCGAGGTAGTCGTCGTCGGCGAAGAGGATGGACACGATGGCGTAGCGTGGAAGGAACGGTGGCAACGGTGGCGCACGGCCGTGCTCCGGCTAGGGCTACGGGTCCGCTCGGTTTCTTGACGGGGAGGAAGAAGGAAGGGCCAGAGAGAGGGGGGGAATGGAGAGGGCGACTCCAGGGCGTGCGTTGGCGAAGAGATAGGGCAGGGGAGGCAAGTTGCTGGCCACGGCGACACCGGGATGCTCGCCACGCCGCGAGCTGCCTGCCTGGCTCGGAAGGAAGACACTCCTGCTCCTGGGTTGGGCCACCTCCCTGAGTTGGGCTGCAGGTAGGTGGGCTTTTGCCCTTTTTCTTTCCTTTTTCTTTTATATATTTTCTATTCTATTTGTTTTGATTTGATTTCCCAATCAAATCATTTTATAAAATCTTGCAAACTTTTATGTGAGCTTAGAGGACATATATAAATCCCCTCACAAAGTTTTAGAATTATTGAAATTATATTTAAATAATTTCAATTGCAAATGCATTAAATATTTAATTTCCAAGGGCATTTTGGATTTTTAGAAAAAAGCAATGAGCATGGAGTGGGACCCAGTTCACATGAAATGTGATCATGCCCATTTATGAGACTTTTCAAAAATCTCAAAGCATTTTTGGAAAAAGATTTTTGTCTAGCCTTTTATTAAATTATTTTGAGGCTTTTTGCTTCCCCATTTCTTTTTCTTTTGCAAAAATTTTCATGATGCAAAAATGCAAGCTAGGTTAAACACAAACCTAATTTAGGGTTCTGACAACTCGCCCGCACTCAAAAGAATCTCGTCGTGAGATTCAGAAGTCGTCGGGAAGAGGGTGGGGTACTCAGCTCGTAGACGATCCTCTCGTTCCCAGGTGGCTTCTTTCTCTGAATTATGTGACCACTGCACTTTGAGGAATCTGATCTTCTGACGTCTAGTGCTACGCTTGGCTTCATCAAGAATACGAACAGGGTACTCTCGATATGAAAGGTTATCTTGGAGATCAAGCGTTTCGTGGTCTACTTCGCGGATGGGGTCCTTGAAGCAACGCCTGAGTTGAGAGACGTGGAAGACATCATGAACCTGGGAGAGGTGAGGGGGTAGTTCCAATTGGTAGGCAACTTCTCCACGTTTAGCGAGAATGCGAAAGGGACAAATGTAACGTGGGTCCAACTTGCCTATGATACCGAACCAATGGGTACCCTTCAGAGGAGTAACCCGAAGGTAAGCCTTCTCATCCAGATTATAGCTTTCTTCCCTATGATGACGATCATAATAGCTTTTCTGACGAAACTGGGATGTTTTCAATTTCTCACGAACAATGCGAACCTGCTCTTCTGCATCCTGAATAATATCCGGTCCAAAGAATTGTCTTTCACCGGTTTCTGACCAGTTTAGGGGTGTTCGACATTTCCGTCCATAGAGAAATTCAAAAGGAGCAATGCCCAAACTAGATTGGAAGCTATTGTTATACGCAAATTCGGCAAAAGGAAGAGAATTCTCCCATTTCTTTCCGAAAGAGATAACACAAGCTCTGAGCATGTCTTCGAGAATTTGATTGACCCTTTCTACTTGACCACTAGATTGCGGGTGATAAGTGGTGCTAAAGGAGAGGTGGGTTCCCATAGCATTCTGAAAACTTTCCCAAAATTGAGAAGTGAAAAGACTACCACGGTCTGAATTGATTTCCAAAGGAACACCGTGAAGTGACATGATTTGGGAGACATACAAGTCCGCTAACTGGCTAGCAGTTATAGACTCGCGAACAGGAAGGAAGTGAGCCACTTTGGAAAGTCTGTCAATGACAACGAAGATGGCATCATTTCCTTTCTGGGTTTTTGGAAAGCCAGTGATGAAGTCCATACTGAATTTATCCCATTTCCACTCGGGGATCGGCAAAGGTCTAAGAGTACCAGCAGGTCTTTGATGTTCTTCCTTAACGCGACGACAAACATCACATTCAGCAATGAACTGAGCAATTTCTCTCTTCATCCTAGTCCACCAAAATCTCCGACGTAGATCTTGATACATTTTAGTACTACTAGGATGAATCGAGAGGGGTGATTCATGGGCTTCTTTAAGGATCAGCTGTCTAAGGTTCTTATTCTTCGGTACTACTATCTTGTTCTCGAAGTATACAATGCCTTCATTGTCTAGGGTAAAACATTTAGCCTTACCACTAGCAATGTTCTTTGATGTATCGGATACCTCGAGCACGTTTCTGTGCAGCTTTGATTTGATCCTCAAGAGTTGGTTTCACTACCAAGGTGGAAAGGAATCCATAAGGAACAATCTCAAGATTAAGCTTTCGAAGTTCCTCATAGAGAAATGGTTGATAATGTTGTCACATGAGGTTGTTACAATACGACTTACGACTTAGTGCATCAGCCATGACATTGGCTTTGCCTGGGGTGTAAGAAATTCCTAAGTCATAATCTTTTATCAACTCAATCCAGCGTCTTTGCCTGAGATTAAGATCTGGCTGGGTGAATATGTATTTGAGGCTTTGGTGGTCGAAATAGATCTCACAACGATTACCAAGGAGGTAATGTCGCCAAGTCTTCATGGCATGAACTACGGCAGCGAGTTCAAGATCATGGGTAGGATAGTTCTCTTCATGTGGTCGCAATTGTCGTGAAGCATAAGCTACCACATGTCGATCTTGCATAAGTATGCATCCTAACCCTTGTCATGAAGCATCACAATAGATCTCGAAATTCTTTTTGCTGTCTGGAGGCGCAAGTACGGGTGCAGAAGGCAATCTTCTTTTTAACTCTCGAAAGCTTTCCTCTCACTTGGAGGTCCACTCGAATTTCTTATCTTTCTTGAGGAGTTCAGTTAGAGGCTTTGCAACTTTGGAGAAGTTCTCAACGAAGCGGCGACAATAGCTTGCTAAGCCAAGAAAACTCCTAACTTGCTTAACCGATTCCGGTGGAGTCCAGTCAAGGACGACCTGAACTCTCGCGAGATTCACAGCAATGCCTTTTCATAAATCACGTGGCCTAGGTAGGTCACTTCTGGAAGCCAGAATTCACATTTGGAAAACTTAGCATAAAGGCGATGCTCTCTAAGTTTCATCAATACCAGCCTAAGATGCTCAACATGTTCTTCTTCGTTCTTCGAGTATATAAGGATGTCATCGAGGTAAACCACAACGAACTTGTCCAAATACTCCATGAAGATCGAATTCATTAAGCGCGAAAAAGTGGTTGGGGCATTGGGCAAACCGATGGACATAACGGTGTACTCATAAGAACCATAACGAGTAGTAAAAGCCGTTTTGGGAATGTCCTCGTTTCTGATTTTGATTTGATGATAACCTAATCTCAAATCCACCTTGGAGAAGACAGAGGATCCAGCAAGTTGATCAGAAAGATCATTGATCCTGGGAAGTGGGTACTTGCTCTTTATTGTCGCTAGATTTAGCGGGCGATAGTGTACGCACATCCTTTTTGTTCCATCTTTCTTCTTTACAAACAAAATAGGGAAACCCCATGACGATGAGCTAGGGAGGATAAAGCATTTTGCCAACGAAGCTTCAAGTTGGATTTTGAGCTCAGCTAACTCACGTGGGGCCATTCTATATGGGCGTCTGGATATTGGGGCGGTTCCTGGGATAAGATCTACCACAAACTCTATAGATCTGTTAGGTGGTATGATTTAAGGGGTTGGGTTAATAGATGGTCTTGCCAGAGGACGACCATGGCTTACTAGGGCTACAAAAGATATGTCAGAGTAGCAAAGTACCCCAACACAATGGTCAGTGTGGTTATTCTAGCTAGAAGACATCTAAAGTGGGAGGAAGAACTGCAAATGCATCAATTTAGGGTTATGACACTTGGCGTACCGCCCATGCTTTTGAGCATCTTCCTTTCATTATAGCATAATTAGCATATGTTTGCGCACATAATCCTATCAATTGCCCAGCTGTAATTTGTTTACCTCGCATGGCTATTTTATCGTCTTTTGGGAGAGAGACATCACTAGTGAACATCATAGGACCCTGGTCCAAATTTCCAACACTGTTTACACCTCTATCAATTTACTGCTTTATTTTCTTTTCCATTGCTATCACTATCATTATTATCCCATGTGTTTTATCCTTTGTAAACAACAAGGCCGGAGGAATTGACAACTCCTCTGTACTCGTTGGGAAGCAAAGTTATTTGCTGTGTGTGCAGGTCCAGGTGAAGTTAGCAACCTCGATTGTAAACGGCGCCATTGTTCACTTCACCACCTTCTTGTCAATCTTGGAGTCCTACTGGTTCGATACTCAACCTTAGCATCTTCGCTAAGGGAAATTGCTTCTATCTACATCTCAACCTTCCACTTTGGGTAACCAACGAGGGGACGTTAATTCGTACCATCAAAAGCAATTTCTGGCGCCGTTGCCGGGGACTCCACTCTTCAAGATAGGGGAGTTGCACACTATCTTTTATCTTTGCTTTTTAGTCTTGTTAGTTTACCTTTCAGTTTTTGCTTTAGTTTCCTTTATCAAAAATCAAAAAAATAGTTATCTTGCTTGCTGTTACTATGGGTTCCTCCGAGAACACCAAGTTGTGTGACTTCACTAGTCACAACAACAGTGACTTTATCTGCACTCCTATTGCTACACGTGCTACTTCAGCACCTTCTTATGAGATTAAACCTGCTTTGCTGAACCTTGTTATGAAAGATCAATTCTCCGGTGCTAGAGATGATGCTGCTTTGCATTTAAATAATTTTATTGGGCTCTGTGATATGCAAAAGTACAAAGAAGTAGATGTTGATATTGTTAAGCTTAAGCTTTTTCCTTTCTCCTTGAGAGATGAAGCTAAAATCTGGTTTCAATCCTTGCCTAGGAATAGCATAGATTCCTGGGATAAGTGCAAGGATGCTTTTATTGGGAAGTACTACCCCCTTGCTAAGATTATCCAATTGAGGAGCTTTATTATGAATTTTAAGAAATTGGATAATGAACACGTTGCCCAAGCTTGGGAACGCATGAAATCTCTTGCTAAGAATTGCCCTACGCATGGTTTGACTACTTGGATGGTTATCCAAACTTTTTATGCAGGCTTGAACTTTACCTCGCGGAACTTGCTAGATTCGGCCGCGGGAGGAACCTTTATGTCAACTACACTTGGTGCTTCCACAAAACTTCTCGATGAGATGATGACCAACTATTCCCAATGGCACACCGAAAGAGCTCCAACAGGTAGGAAGGAAAACTCTGTCGAGGAGATCTCCTCCCTAAATGAAAAAGTTGACTTGATTATTTCTCTACTTACTAAGCAATCTCCTATTGATCCTCGTAATATTCCTTTAAATTCTTTGATTTCTCAAGATCAAGTAGGTGTGAACTTTATCTCTAGAAACAACTTCAATAACAATGCTTATAGGAGTAATTTTGGTAGCAATCCTAGACCGTTCCCCTCCAACTATGGGAACAACAACACTTATCCTAGCACCAAAAACTCCACTTCTAAATTAGAGAGTATGCTTAAAGACTTTATCACTACCAAAAAATCCTTCAACAAGAGTGTAGAGGAAAAACTAGACAAATTAGATAACCTCTCGTCGAAGGTAGACAATTTAGCCCATGAAGTAGAATTTCTTAAAATTAGAACTTCTCCTCTTGAGGAGAGGAAGGTCACTCCTATGAATGTTATTCAAGTGCAAATTAATGAAAACATTAGGATGATGGCTAAACTCAAAGAGAGATGGGCTAGAGAAAAGGAGGAAGAAGATAGAATTAAGAGCCTTCCTACACACCATACCATTGCTACTATCCAAGTGGTTGAGGATATCCAAACTCTTTGCACCCAATGCACCCCTAGTCCCATAGGACCTATTAATGGTGATGCTATGACCTCAACCGTAGAAGAAGAAATTCCTATGACTATGGAAGTGATGCCCCACAAACGTAAGGGATCGAGGTAGTCTTCGCGGGTAGGTTAACCCAATTTATTGATTCGACACAAGGGGAGCCAAAGAGTATTTATAAGTTTTGACAGTTGAGTTGTCAATTCAACCGCACCTGAAATATACTTGCTTGCAACAATAGATAAGTGGTAATAGTAATATGATAGTGATGATAGCAACAGTAAAAGTAGATAGCAAAAGTGACAACTAATAACCAGCAGGATTAAAAACACTGTAGGCTAGGGAGATGGATGGTTGGGCGCTGCATGGATGAGAGTAAACATATAATAGATTCTAAAACGGGGCAAGGCACACAGAAAAGCAATGATCATCTAGGCAAATATCAAACAATAGGCATCTATCCCGTAGGTAGTTGTGCGTGCTTGCAATAAGAACTTGCACAACATCTTTTGTCCTACCATCCCGCTACGAATGGGGCCAAAAGGAACTTATGGAGATTAAGGTGCTCCTGTCAAAGAGCACCGGAACAAAGCAATAAACTCAATGGATACATGGAATCCACAAATTATGGACCATCCCCTTTGGTGTCCCAAGCTGTCACCTTTGGGATCGCCGGTTCCGGACCATAATAGGTGCATACAACTCATAGATAGGATCTAGAACACAAATATATTCATGAAAACACATAGGGTTCAGATCTGAAAACATGGCACTCGGGCCCAAAGTGACAAGCATTAAGAACAACAAGTTGTAGCAAAGAAGATAAACACCAATCTAGATAATAGGCAACATGCCCCCAATCAATCTGACGAACTATTACATGATTAAACGCATCCAATCCCTACCATCCCCTTTGCCTACAGCAGGGAATTACTCACACATATGAAGAGAAGTCATGGAAGATGGATGGAGTGGCGATGATGATGACGATGGCGACGATCTCCCCTCTCCGGAGGCCAAATCAGCCTCCAGATTAGCCCTCCCGAAGAAGAACAGAGGGTGGCGGCGGCTCCGCGACGGAAACTTGGAACACGACTTCTGTTCTGGGGTTTTCTCGTCACGGGGATAAATAGGAGCATCGGTAGGGCACCAGAGGAGGGGGGAGCAGCCCAGGCGGCCTGAGGGCGCGGCCCCACCCCTGGCCGCGCCAGGGGGGCGCCTGGGGCCCCTAGAGCTCCCCTCTGGTCCCACTTCTGGCTACTGGCTCCTTCGGGTGCGTGGATTTTCTGGTATTTTTCTGGGAATTTTCTGGGACGTCTAAAAATCCATTTTCCTGCGCACAAATAAACCATACAGGCAGCTCTGCTGAAAAAAGCGTTAGTCCGGGTTAGTTTCGTCCAAATCATGCAAGAATGAGGGCAAAACAATAGCAAAAGTGTTTGGAAAAGTAGATACGTTTGAGACGTATCAAGAAGCAACCAAACAAGTGAGCCTAAAGGACACCACTACCACTTTACTTGATAGTAGTGACCTTGATTTTGATTGCACCCTTTCTGAAGTTATTCGTTTCCTTCACAAGATGTCTAGAGACCCCCACACTACCACACTTAATCTTGCCTTCACGGAGCATATCACTAATGCTCTCATCAAAGTTAGGGAGGAGAAGCTTAGGGTAGAAGCCTCCATACCTAGAAATCTAGAAGATGGTTGGGATCCTATGATTAAAATTAAGTTGAATAACTTTTCTTGCTATGCTTTATGTGATGTTGGAGCTAGTACCTCCGTTATGCCCAAAAGAATGTATGATATATTTGGATTGAAACCTTTTGATCCTTGTTATTTTGGTGTTCGCCTTGTCGACTCTTCCATAAAGAAACCTTTGGGGAAGATTGATGATGTTCTTATCATTGTCAATGGCAATTATGTTCCCGTTGATTTTACTATTATGGACGTTGAATGTGAACCTTCTTGTCCAATTATTTTGGGACGTCCTTTTCTTCGCACCGTGGGTGCTATTATTGATATGAAAGAAGGGATTATTAAATTCAAATTCCCTCTCAAGAAATGGATGGAACACTTCCCTAGGAAAAAGATTAAGTTGCCTTTTGAGTCCGTCACACGGGCTGGTTATTTTCTTGAAAAGACTTGATCTATTTGCATTAAGCCTAGCTAATGGCTTTAAAGAAGCGCTTTCGGGAGGCAGCCTGCAACGAATTTAGGATTTCCTTTTTGTTTTTATTATGTTTTTAGTGGTCTTGATGATTGTTACTGTTGTAGAAACATCATTGTATCTTTACTTTTCAAGCTTTGTGCCATTTATAGCCTCATATGACAAGGGAAGTGAAAGTTGTGACATGCTGTCCAGAAAACAGATTATGTCCTCGTGACTAGAAAAATCACAGAAAAATCCCAGTTCATCTTTTTGAATTACGGAACTTTCGTATGTTCTGAGTTTTTTTATTTGAGTTGCAAAAGTATCCCTAAAAAATTCTTTACTACTTGCTGGTCTGTTTTTCACAGATTCTGTCCTGTTTTGCCTTTCCTTCATTTTGCGAACCTTAAGCTTTCTTTTTCTTTGCAAAAACTTTTTGGAAATCTTGAGAAATAGTAGCTCTTCAAGAATATCATTATTTCCAGTAGAGAAAAACTATTTTATTATGGGTACTAACCTCGCTAATCAGATTATGATGAGTTATGTATGAATGGAGGTTTCAAGTGTGCGAGGGAAGATGATGAAAGAAGATTCTGGAGTGTCAAGCGCTCAAGCTTGGGGATGCCCCCCATGCATCCCCAAGAAATATTCAAGGAGACTCAAGCGTATAAGCTTGGGGATGCCCCCGTGCATCCCCTTCTCCATCAACAATTATCAGTTCGTCTCTCGCTTCACTATATTTTGATTACTTCATGCATTATGTGCTATGCATGGAGTGTCTCGCTCTTAGGTTTTATTTTTAGTTTTCTTTAGCTTTGTTTGCTGTTCATAACAAGTTATAACCTAGATTTATTTGTGTGGGAGAGAAACACGCTCCACTTCCAAAATCTGGAACACAACATAGGATTTTTTTCATGCTTATCTTTGCTGTGTGTGTTCTTTATCTTTTTCATAGCTACTGTCATGTTTAGCTCTTAGTTTTCATGCTTATCTTTTTAAAGAGATTTTTGTTTAGTTTGTTGCTAGAATTCTCTTGAGTTTTCATGTTTATCTTGTTTGGAGAGTTTGCATGTTGCACTGAGTTTTGTGTCTTGACTTGAAGTAGGTAATTGAGGTTGCTATTCTTTTGAAGTAGTAACTTGCAATAGTTTTGAGGTATTTTTTTGAGTAATGTTTGGACTTTTGGTTTCAAGAGCTTTAGCCTATTAGTGATAGATGTCGTATTTTGGGCAATCCATGTTTATTTTCAAAACTTACAAAATTAGTTGAGAACTTTAGCTACTAGATGGATCACTACTCTTTTGAGGGGTCGAATATTAGAGTACACTCACGTACCATGAGCCGAGGATACGCAAGGTTAACCAAACCCCCATACACTCCTCCTCGGGGTACATGTCTCTTTGTGAAACCTCCCTATTAGATTGAGAGTTACCGATAATAAGTGCATGAGTTCTTCGGACTAATGTGAGTATTCGAAAGTTGACACTTCCACCTTCCCAAATTTTTCTAGCCTCTCCTGTGCCATGCATTGCTTTCTTCTCACTCCGAGAGTTGGCGTCCACCTTCGCCGGTACATCCAAACCCTTGGCATGAAACGCTCTGTCATCATAAACCTCCTTATATCCTTCCTCAAAACAGAAACCATACCTACCTATCAAGGCATTTTCATAGCCTTTCCGAGATATATTGCCATGCAACATCCATCTTCTCGTGACTTGATCTTCATGTCATACATGCTACTTGCTTGATCGATGAGCCGCATGCTAGTTGGGCCTTGCCCTAATCATTGCTACATGGCGCACTAGTATCATTGCATATCCTGCTACCCTGGCAGAGGCATACATTTTCATACATGATGATAGTTACATCTTCTTTATGATTTGAGTACTTTTGTAAAGTGTGAAACATCTTCTATACTTCTTGTAATATATAGAGTGTTGCCCCTAAAGTGAGGAAAAGATCCCAAAGTGGACAAATTCAAAGATCGCAAAGAGGACAACTTAAAAGATCCCAAAGATGACAAATGAGAGGAATAGAAAGATCCATTGAGGCCACCAAAAATATACAAAAAGGGAGAAAAAGGAGAAAAAGAAATAAAAAGAGAGAAGGGGGCACACTACTATTTCTTTTGAGAGATCCACACTCGTACTCCCTCTTATATCTTGTACTCCATAGAGATTATCATTCATGCATATAGCTATGTGGGGACCTTCACACCATTTGGAGACATTCGAGTCACGGACAGCGAGAGCTCTTGCACCTTTATGTTCTTATGTTTCTTGTTTCAATGCTAAATATAGACTCTTGCCTGTTATGACTTGAATTGAATTACATGCCTTCATTTCTTTACTTAAAAGTTTTTATATGGTTATTAGCATGTCACCACATAAATTATGCTTTTATCATTTACCTACTCGAGGACGAGCAGGAATTAAGCTTGGGGATGTTGATACGTCCAAAACGTATCTATAATTTTTGCTTGCCCCATGCCTCTTTTGTGTGATATTGCTATGATATTGATGAACTTCCATACACTTTTGATCATATTTGGAATAACCTATTAACTCAGTGCACCCCAGTGTCAGTTCCTTTTTTCTGCTGTTTTTCTATTTCAGGTTTCCCCCATATTAAAAGTGCTCCAAAAATTCGGGAAAATACAATAAAAAATCAGCTCAGAAGAAGCTTAGGGAATCACCGAGGGGGGCAGAGGGGACCCACCAGGGGCCCAGGCGCCCTCCCGGTGCGCCCTAGGGTGGGTCCGCACCAGGGGGGCGCCTGGACCCCTGGTGGCCCCCCTGGGGGCTCCCCTTCGCCTATATATCCCTCGTGACGTGAAAACCCCATGAGGGGAACCCTTTTTTGCGATCTCTCCTCTGTTCCGCCGCCGCCGCGCTTCCAAGATCGGGAGCACCAGAAGACCTCTTCACGGCACCCTGCCGGAGGGAGGAATCACCTTCGGGAGCTTCTCCACCACCATGGATGCTTCCCGGATGAACCGTGAGTAGTCCACCTTGGACGATGGGTCTATGATCAGTAGTTATGTGATGTTCTCCTCCCCTCTTTGTTCTTCATGGATTAGACCTCGTGAGATGCCCTGTATGATCGAGGCACATATGTAATATTTCTGCTGTTGCTATGCTGAGTTTGCTGGGATCCGATGGATTATGAGATTATGTTCAGATTGTGTTTGAGTAATATATTTGATTCTCCTCTTTTATATTTATGTTCTAGAGTAATTCTTGCATGTTCTCCGTTGCTGTTTATTGCTTTGGCCAAGTAGTAGGTAGTGACTCCAAGAGAGAGTGTTATGCTTGATTGTGGGTTCATGCACCCTGATGACTAGCTTGAGTGACAGAAACATGAGTCTAGGGGATGTGATGTTGCCACAAGGGGTAAAACAACGGTGCTTGTACTTGCGGGTGCAAGGATTGTTTACTTTACGCAAAGTTCTTTAATGCAGTTGCCTGTTGCTTTGAGTTTACACTTTGGGTGGGATTCGCAACTTAATACCAGCGAGATGTTCTGGATAGATATCTCAAGGTGGATGATTAGTAGGTAGATGCAGATGGATTTCAGTCTACTTGTCTTGGCGTACGGCCCATGCTTTTGAGCCTCTTCCTTTCTTTATAGCATAGTTAGCATTGGTTTGCGCACATAATCCTGTCAATTGCCCAGCTGTAAATTTTTTACCTCGCATGGCTATTTTATCGTATTTTGGGAGAGAGACATCACTAGTGAACATCATAGGACCCCGGTCCATATTTCCAACAATGTTTACACCCGCTATCAATTTACTGCTTTATTTCCTTTTCCGTTGGTATCACTATCATTATTATCCCGTGCGTTTTATCCTTTGTAAACAACAAGGCCGGAGGAATTGACAACTCCTCTGTACTCGTTGGGAAGCAAAGTTATTTGCTGTGTGTGCAGGTCCAGGTGAAGTAAGAAACCCTGAGTTGTGAACGGCGCCATTGTTCACTTCACCACCTTCTTGTATCTGTTGGAGTCCTACTGGTTCGATACTCAACCTTAGCATCTTCACTAAGGGAAATTGCTGCTATCTACATCTCAACCTTCCACTTTGGGTAACCAACGAGGGGGAGTTAATTCGTACCATCAGCATCCAACTTGCTTTCTCTTGAAGACCTAGAGCTCTTTTGAGGAGGCTCATCCTTGGAATATGCACGCCAAGTTCTATAGTGTAAGGATCCCCACGTAGTTATGCATGAATGATAATCTCTATGGAGTACAAATATGACAATGGAGTACGAGTGTGGATCTTTCAAAAGGAATAGTAGTGTTGCCCCCTTCTCTCTTTTTATTTCTTTTTCTCTTTTTTCTATTTTTTGTATTTTTGTGGCCTCATTGGCTCTTTCTATTTATCCCTCGTGTGTCCTCTTTGGGATCTTTTAATTTGTCCTCTTTGGGATCTTTTAATTTGTCCTCTTTTGGGATCTTTTATTTTGTCCTCTTTGGGATCTTTTCCTCACTTAAGGGAAACACTCTATATTTCACAAGAATATAAATAAGATCTTCACACTTTACAAGAAGTACTCAACATAAAGAAAGATGAAAAACTATCATGATGTATGGAAATGTATGCCTCTGCCAGTGTAGCAGGATATGCAATGATACTAGCGCGTCATGTAGCAATGATAAGGGCAAATCCCAACTAGCATGCGGCTCCTCAATCAAGCAAAAGCATGTATGACATGAAGATAAAGTCATGAGATGGTGGATGTTGCATGGCAATGTATCTCAGAAAGGCTATGGAAATGCCTTGATAGGTAGGTATGGTGGCTATTTTGAGGAAGATATAAGGAGGTTTATGATGACAGAGCGTATCATGCCAAGGGTTTGGATGCACCGGCGAAGTACGGACCAACTCTCAAGATGAGAAAGGGCAATGCAAGGTATCGAAGAGGCTAGAAAAATATGGAAGGTGGACGTGCCAACAATCGAATACTCGCGTTATTCCGAAGAACTCATGCACTTATTATCGGTAACTCTCTATCTAATCAGGAGGTTCACAAAGAGACAAGTACCCCAAGGAGGAGTGTATGGGGGTTTGGTTATCCTTGCGCATCCTCGACCCATGGTACGTGAGGGTACTATATATATTCCAACCCCTCCAGAGGTTAGCAATCCATCTAGTAGCTAGAGTTCTCAACTAATTTTTTGTAGTTTTTGAAAATAAGAAGGATTTCCAAAATATGACACCTATCACTAATAGGCTCAAGCTCTTGTCACCAAAAGTCCAAACATTAGTCAAATCAATACCTCAAAACTATTGCAAGTTACTACTACACTTGTAATAGCAACCTTAATAACCTACTCATGCAAGACACACGGCTCAGTGCAACAAGCCAACTCTCTAAACGAGATAATCATGATAACTCAAGAGAGTTCCTAAATCAACCTAAATAAAAGCTCTTAAAAAGATAAGCATGAAAACAAAGAGCTAAGCATGACATCAGCTATGAAAAGATAAAGAACACACACAAAAAGAAAGATAAGCATGCAAGCCTATGTTGTGTTCTAGAGTGGAGTGGAGCGTGTTTCTCTCCCAACAAATAAGGCTAGGGTCCAACTTGTTATGAACAGCAAGCAAAACAAAAACAAGTAAAGAGCAAGACGCTCCAAGTTTAGCACATAACGCATGAAGAGATAAAAAAAATATAGCATGGAGAAGGACAAACTGATGATTGTTGATGGAGAAGGGGATGCACGGGGGCATCCCCAAGCTTAGACGCTTGATTCTCCTTGGATATTTCTAGGGGGTGCATGGGGGCATCCCCAAGCTTGGGAGCTTGACACTCCGGAATCTTCTTTCATCATCTTCCGTCGCATACTTGAAAACACCCTTCATACGAAACTCATCATAAGATCATTAGAGTGGTTAGTACCCATAAATAAATAATTTTTCTCCACTGGAAATAAAGATTTTAATGAAGAGCTAATGTTTCTCATGATTGCCAAAAAGTTTTTTGCAAAGAAAAAGCAAGCTTAAAATTTGCAAAACAATGAAAACGCAAAACGTGGCAGAATCTTTGAAAAACAGACCAGCAGGTAGTACATAATTTTTCCGGGGTACTTCTGCAACTCAAATCAAAAAACTCAGAACATATGCCTGAAATCTAATTGTATAGATCACGTTGTCAACAAAATTCAGATCAAAAAGATGATCTGGTGATTTATCGTGATTTTTTCCGTCAAGCAGACAGAATCTGTTTCTGGACAGCATGTCACAACTTTTGAACTTTCTTGCAATCAGAGGGTAAAAGTTGGCACAAAGCTTGAAAATAAAGATACAATGATGTTGCTACAGTAGTAACAAGCATCAAGACCACTAAAACTAAAAGTAAAAACTAATTGGGCTGCCTCCCAACAAGCGCTTTCTTTTATGCCTTTTAGCTAGGCATGAAGCAAAAAAATCAAGTTGTAACAATTGAACCATCATCAAGATCATCAAAAAGCTCTTCAATAGTACAACTAGTCTTAAGAGGACTCTCAAATAAAGGCCTAGTGGTAACACTTATAGGAATAAAAGCAAAGGTAGTAAGACCAATTGGAACTTCGTTTCTGATTCTATTTAAGAGAGGTATATCTTCCAAGGTCTTCATAGTTTCCACACACCTAGCAATAGATATATTTGTTTTGGGTTGAGGAACCTTGGGTACGTAAACGAACTTAGGTTCCTTCTTTGCGGGGGGTTTCTACCTTTTTAGTCTTGATGGAGGATAGAGTGGTTCCTAAAGTTTCAATAATATCTTCAATCTTGTCAATCCTAGAAGGGTCCATATCGTGGGATTTAAGGGTCTCCAAAGTTGTATAAATTTTGTGCATGGGGCTATCAAGTCTATTTAAATTCCCTTGAATCCTACGATCTACTTCATTTATCTTACCCATGCTTGGCATCTCTAGCTCCGTTTTATCAAGTTTATTAATAATGTGAGCTAAGGTAATGTTCTCTTGTGTACTAACAATAGGTGGACTGCCAAAAAGATTTTCCATAACATTAAGAGCTTCCCAAACTGGGGATTCTAGGAAATTCCCATTGATAGCAGTATCTAAAACAAACCTATTCCAAGAAGTGATGCTAACATAAATATTTCTAAGTAGGATAGTGGTGGATTGCTTCTTGGTGGCTCTATTTTGAGAATCATTAATTCTAAACCAAGCATCTTTCAAACTTTCTCCACCCCTTTGTTGGAAGGTGAGAATCTCTCCTTCTGGTGCAACACCAAAGGTAAAGGACTTAGACATACTGACTAAACAAAAAGGACTAGTAAAATCAAAGTAACTATTTTTTTGTGATTTTTGATAAAATACACTAAGATAAAAACTAGAAAGTAAACTAACAAGACTAAAAAGCAAAGGTAAAAGATAATGTGCAACTCCCCTATCTTGAAGATTGGAGTCCCCGACAACGATGCCATAAATTTTCTTGATGGTACGAGAGACGAAAACGGCTTCTTGCCCTTCGTTGGTTACCCCAAGTGGAAGGTTGAGATGTAGATATCGGCAAATTTCCTTGGCAAAGATACCAAGGTTGAGTTCGTCCGGTGGAACTCCAAGGTCGACAAGTAGGTGATCAAACAAGCAAGGCGCTGATTGAAGATAATTACTCACTTGACCTGGACCTGCACACACAACAAGTGACTTTTCTCCCATCGATTACAGAGGGGTTATCAATCCATCCGGCCTTGTCATTTACAAAGGATCAAATGCAAGAGGATAATGATAGTGGTGATAGCAAATGAAAGTAAAGGAAGAAAATAAAGTGGAGGTGTAAACAGTGGTGGAAATATGGACCGGGATCTCATGATGTTCACTAGTGATGTCCCTCTCCCAAAAGACGATAAAATAACTAAGCTGGGTAAACAAATTACAGTTGGGCAATTGACAGAATTATAAACGCACCGCAATGCTAATTATGCTGTAAAGAAAGTTAGAGGCTCAAAAGTATGGGCAGTATGCCAAGACAAGTAGACCGAAATCCAACTGCATCTACTCATTAATCATCCACCTTGAGATGTCTATCCAGAACATCTCGCTGGTATTAAGTTGCGAGCCCCACCCAAGGTGTAAACTCAAAGCAACAGACAACTGCATTAACAAACTTTGTGTAAGGTAAAAAATCCTTGCAACTACGGTTACAAGCACCGTTGTTTTCTCCCTGGTGGCAACAACACACCCCCTAGTCTCATGTTTCTGTCACTCAAGCTAGACATCGGGGGCACGAACCCACAATCAAGCATAAACGCTCCCTCTTGGAGTTACTATCTACTACTTGGACAAAGCAATAAAAAGCAACGGAGAACATGCAAGAATTACTCAGGAACAAAATATAAAAGGAGAACCAAATATATTAACTCATCACAATCTGAACATAATCTCATAATCCATCGGATCCCAGCAAACACAGCATAGCAACAACAGAAAGAATTACATAGATGCCTTGATCATGTAGGGCAGCTCACAAGGGCTAAGAATTGAAGAACAAGATTGGAGGGAAGACATCACATAGCTACTGGTTATGGACCCATGGTCCAAGGGGGACTCCTCACGGCACATCCGAGAAGCATCCATGGTGGTGGAGAAACTCCCAGAGGTCAACCCTCCCTCCGGCAGGGTGCCAAGAAGAGGTCTTCTAGTGCTCACGATCTTGGAAGCGCGGCGACGGCAGAATAGAGAGGAAAATCGCTATGCGGGGGTCTGGGCGAGGGTTTTCGGAGCGAGGGGTAAAATAGGCCAAAGGGGGCACCAAGGGGTGTACCCTCCCCCCAGGCGCCCTGGGGGCGCGACCAGGGGTGGGGCCGCGCCACCTTGCCTCCTAGGAGGGGTGCCTCTGGCCCTCCTTCAGTGATTCTAGAAGCTTCTTCTACGCTGATTTTTATCTTATTTTCTTTGAATTTTTGGAGCTCTGTAAATACGGGTAAAAACCTGCAACTTACAAACATCAGCAGACAGAAACTGGCACTGGGTGCACTGAGTTAGTAGGTTAGTCCAAATATGTGTAAAAAGATATGAAAGCGTAGCAAAACACATAGCAATGTCACCTAAAAGGGCATGGAACAAGCAGAAACTATAGGTACTTTTGGGATGTACCACTTGGCTTGGAGCGATTTCAGGATGGGTGACCGACCGGGAAGTTGATCCAGGATGTGCACGAGTGAGGACAAAGTGTGCATAAAAGACTAGTGTTGATATGTGAGGACAGTCTGGATCCCAGGCGCACCGACTATGGAATAAGTGGTTAACCAGTTGGGAGTGGTTGGGGCGTTACACTTATGATCAAGATTCACTCCAAGGTGTTGTGGGTGCAGTTATAAGAGGTAGGTCGGGCAATTGTTCGCAAGCATAGGGTGATGGCACTAGGGGCCGCATCAAACCAAGTACTAGGAGAAGAAAATGAAGCTAACATAGTCGATGCATGAGCAATACTATTTCCTTATCTATGACAATGTCATTGTGAGAAAAATCATGAGCCATATTGTAGCCATCATCGCAGCCACCAGCACAAAGAAATTGCCACCTCTTCGCAATGCAAAAATGACATCATATTTATCTGAGTTTATAATCAATCTTGAGCATCCAAGAGATTGCACCAAATTTAACCCTAAATGGAGTTTCAGAGCTCCTCCATAAAATCTAATAAGGGGGCATCGAGATGGTAAAAATGACCTTCTGAGACTGATAAAAAGTCGTATAATATTTTTTGGCTATAATTATTTAATTGTTTGTCCCCAGCCCCCGCATCGCTCACATGGGGTGATCGGGTAGCAACCCTAACCCTAGATTCCAAACATTTTCCACCACTAGTCCCCTTACTGTTGTCGCCTAAGATCGCTGGTGGAAAAGCCCAAGTGGCCACCAAGGATGGTGGCGACGAGGCATCCTCCATGGGTTGCTGATACGTCACAACCGTATCTATAATTTTTGTTTGTTCCATGCTTGTTTTGGTGACTTTGATGCATGTTTTAACGCACTTTCATACCATTTACTATATTTGGGAATAACTTACTAACCTAGTGCCAGTTTCTGTCTATTTTGTCCGAGAATTAAATAAAAAGGTGAAAATCAATATTGCTGGAAAAATCCAGAAAAAATCTAGAAATTCTTATTCGTCGGAAGACTCCAGAAGCCCGAAGGGGGGACAGAGGGCAGCCAACCCCTGGCCAGGCGGCCACCTGGCGCTGCCAGGGCCTAGCCGCAACCCCTGGCCACCTGGTCAGGTGGGCCACCCCCTTAGTGCCCCTCTTTTACATATATTTACCCCTCGTTTCGAAATCCCTCATACTCTTCTTCGCCATCTACGCCACTGTTTCACCGCCAACGTGATCTCAAGATCGGGATAAGCAAAAGTTCATGTCCCTGGACCTAGAGGGAGGATTGATCTCTGGAGTCTCCTCCGCCACCATGCTTGCCTCCGAGATGCTCCGTGAGTAGTTCCACCTTGGACCTAGGATTCATGGCAACAAGCTAGTTGATGTATTCTCTCCAATCTTGTGCTTCATTGATTAGACCTTGTGAGCTTCCTATCATGATCAAGGCATATATGTTATAGTTTCTATGTTCTTATGTTGTGTTTGCTGGGATCCGATGGATTATGAGATTATGTTCAGATTGTGGAAGTAATATATTTTGATCTCTTTTATATTGTGTTCTTGAGTAGTCATGCATGTTCTCCATTGTAATTTTTTGTTGTGGACAAGTAATAGGTTGTACCTCCAAGAGGCAGCGTCATGATAGATAATGGGTTCATGCCTCCTGATGTCCGGCTTGAGTGACAGAAACATGGGACTAGGGAATGTGTTGTTGCCATTAGGGGTAAAACAACGGTGCTTGTGACTGCGTGTAACATGGATTGCTTACATTACGCATGGAGTGTTAATGCGGTTGTTCGTTGCTTTGAGTTTGCAACATATGGTTGTGACTCGCAACTTAATACCAGCGAGATGTTCTGGATAGACATCTCAAGGTGGATGATTAGTAAGTAGATGCTAATGAATAAACGATCTACTTGACTTGGTGTAATGCCCATACGATTGAACCTTGATCTCTCTTCTAGCATAATTAGCATTGCGATGCGTTTATAATTTTGTCACTTGCCCAGCTGTAATTTGTTCACCCAACATAGATTTTTACCGTCTTTTAGGAGAGTGACATCACTAGTGAGCGCCATGACGCCTCGGTCCATATTCTCATCATAAGTTTACACTGCTACTATTTATTGTTTTACGTTTCCTTTCAGTTACACTTTTATTATCTCTTGCGTTTTAACCTTTGTAAACAGCAAGGCCGGAGAGATTGACGCCCTCTGTGTACTCGTTGGGAGAAATTTAGTTGTGTTTGTGTGCAGGTCCAGGTCAAGTAATTTCTTAGTGCCAGGGAAGTTACTAGCCACCTTCTTGTCGTCTCAGGAATCCTCCTGGTTCGATAAACCTTACAATTCTCACGTAAGGGAAATTTGCTTTTATCTATATCATAACCTTCCACTTGAGGTAACCAACGAGGAGGTGTAATCTAAACCCATCGGTTGCTTCTTCTGGTTGGTTGGGGTAGTCCATTCTCCTCGGACGTCAGTGGCTTGGTGTTTCTCAGATGCATTTAATGGGCCATGTCGAGGTTTAGTGGTTGCCTCATCTGTCCATCTCAGGTATGCATTCCTTTCCTCGCTATCCCCCACCCCCTCATATCAGTCGTACTCACCATATCTAGCGGGATTTCTCTGGTTGGTAGGCTAGTCTGTTCTCATCGAACATCAGCGTCTTGGTGTTTCTCAGATGGATCTTAAGAACCATGTCGAGATGTGGTGGCTGCCTCATCAAGTCGTCTCAGGTATGCATCCCTTTCCTCGCTATCCACATACATACACCCTCATCTCAGTCATACTTGCCAGATCTGGTGGGATTTATGTTAGATCTAATGATTCTTCCTCCCCTAGATTCATCTTCCACTGGTAGTGGTTGGATTTGGTCATTAGTTCGTCTACCGCGATGGTTCCGCCACCGATTTGTCATTTGGTTGTCATCTCTTATCTCATAGGTGGTGAATGGGATTTGGTTGTTGGTCGCTTCTTTTGGAAGGCTTCTCATTTGTGATTTTGTGGGTGTCTCTACTGGTTCTTTCTCTTCCTTAGATCGTGCAACGACTCCACACTCAATTCATCGGTCGCCGTGGTACTCATCGCCATCATATCAGTCATACTTGTCAGATCTGGCAGGGGATATGTCAGATCTAGCGATTCTTCCTCCCCACGGCTCGTCTTCCGCTAGTAGTGATTGGATTTGGTCATTAGTTCGTCTAATGTGAGGGTTCCGCCATGGATTTGCTCATTTGGTTGTCATCTCATCTCTTGTAGGTGGTGGATGAGATTTGGTCGTTGGTCGCTTCTTCTGGAAGGCTTCTCAATTTTGATGGCGTGGGTGCCTATTGGTTATGTCTCTTCCTTGGATCGTGCAACGAATCCAATCTCAAGTCATCGGTTGCGGTGGTACTCATCACCATCATCTCATTCATAGTTGCCAGATCTGGTGGGGTTTATGTTAGATCTAGCGATTCTTCCTCCCCGCAACTCGTCTTCTGTTGATAGTGGTTGGATTTGGTCATTAGTTCATCTGTCGCGATGGTTCCGCCACCGATTTGGTCATTTGGTTGTCATCTCGTCTCCTGTAGGTGGTGGATTGGATTTGGGTCGTTGGTCACTTCGGTATGATGCCTCTACTAGTTTTGTCTCTTCCTTGGATCGTGCAACGACTCCACACTCAAGTCACCGATTGCGATGGTACTCATCACTGGTGCTTGCTCTTGCTCTCGCCCCCTTCCAATTGGTACTTATATGGCTTCGTCAACAACCGGGACGGTAGCGTTGGAATGGTGGTTAGAAAAGTTGTGCCTTGGCTAGTTCAATATGTGTTGTCGTATGCATGATTTCAGTTTGGTCCAAGTGGTTCTTATTCCTTAGTCATTGTCATCGCATGTCAATATGGGTTGTCGTATGGTTGATTTTAGTTTGGTCCATGTGGTTCTTGTTCCTCGGTCATTCTCATCGTAGGTCGTCATGTTGCCTTGTTTAGGTCGTGGTGTAGTTGACAACTGTCTAAGATCTTGCAGCAAATGTTTATCGTTTTTCATGTCATATGATGTACTTTTACTCTAGCCTAGGTTGAGTTTGGTGGTCTCCGGGTTGTGGTTCATTGTTTGATCCTTATGTCGTTTAGGTTCTTTCGTTTGGGTAGTGCATCTTCGGCGTTGTATGAGTCACGCCTTCTATGATGGTGTCATTTTCTTTCTTAAAGAATGACATACAACTCTTGTGCATCATTAAAAATGATTATTTAACTTAGTTCACTTCATTTTAGTCTAGTCTTGCATTACTAGATTTCTCATAAATTTACCTCATTGAACTTTCGGTCTTGAGTTCTAGATGTGGTCTAAGCAACTTCACGTAGTGGTGAAGCTTCAACCTGATCTATGCGGGCTTTATTTGGATCCGCTTCAACAAATTTCTTGTTGCGTAGAATTAGGTCATCTAGTTTTTAACCATACTTGCAAATCACATGGACACACTTTAATAAGTTAAAAAAATTACCAAGATTTTCTTAGTATGTCTTAGTAAGGCATTATGACCATTAAGCTATGTCCTCCTTCGTTGCCCCAGTAAACCGGTCTATGAGGTCCACGACTGTAACCAAGTAAGTGCTTGCTTCGAATAATTAAGTAGTAAATGTTTGCTTCAAACAACATGTTGGACAAGAGTCTTTTCTAAAAATTAGACTCCATCTATCACAATTGTTCTAGCCAAGCCAAAGCAGAGACAAGATTATGTTTGGGCTTATATCTTAATAAGAATAATAAAACTCAGCATTTTTTTACATACTTTCCTCTTGGGAGTAAATTTCAAAGTGGCCATTCTAGATTGCCAAAATCGTGCAATTTAAATATTTAGCGCCCCTAATTATGCACCCAATCACCACGAATGCTCTAAACTAATCTAAATCGATCCATTTAACCAACAAACGTCAGTTGGAAAGCATGACAATCGCAAACGATTTGCATGGCAATTTATCAAATTGCCTAGCTTAGACAATATAGATTGCCATAGAAACATTTAATTTGTCATCCCCTTCCAACAAACCTCAGCTAAATAGCATTATCCATCTAAAAATGTTCTAAACTACTCAACTTAAACAGAATACCAAAAACTAACAAGACTTCACATACGAAGAAAAACACCAGGGGTAAGTAACACTTTCACTGCTGCTAAATATCAACTGGAGCAACCACCACTCCCAACAATCAGTCATGTAATTGCATCTTTAGCTACAAAATTACACATGTTCTTGCATGCTTCATCTTCCCTTCCTAGCTACATGTAACACCACATTTTCGCGGGGTGTCCTACTGCTGCGGCGGTTGTCCCGCGTCTTCCTCCTCCCCTTGCTCCGGCGCGCGCGCGGTCACCGCCGCCGACACCGCGGCGTCGTAGCCGTCCGCCGATGCCGCGGCGAACTCGCCCATGGCGCCTGTGACGGCGCCCATGCCGGCGCAGAGCACGCGCCCCGCCATGCCCTCCATGCCCGCGGCGGCTCCCGTGCACACCGACCCCACGCCGGCCACGAAAAAGTCCAGCCCGTCCATAACCTGCGCCTCCGAAGCCGCCTCCACGGCGAGGCCCCACTCCATGCACACCAGGAACGCCGGCGGCACGGTGCTCGGCGCCGCGGCGCCCGTGCCTATGCCCAGGCAGCGTCGTGCCCAGGCGGACAGGGCACGGGCGTACGCGCGCTGCGCCGACAGCCAGGCGTCCAGGGCTCCGCGCCAGGCTCGGACCTCGCACTCCAGCGCGACGGCGGCGGGGGGCGGCGTCGCCGCCTCTAGAGGACCCAGAGCCACGGCGGTCGCCGCCGGTACGCGGTGTTGGAGGAAGAGAAGCTTGGCGTTGTCGATGGTCCGCTTCTGAGCCTTGTGGCGTTCAGCCATGGCTCGCCACATCCGCGACAGTCTGCACAATGCAAGAACACCACTGTTATTATCGAACGTTACGATAAGATATAATTGGATATTTTTATTTTGAAACTTTTGAGATTGCTGGAAACTGCATTTGCGATTATATAAACACAACTTCTGACTATGCTTAAACGATATGATGTATGGGAGAACTCTAAGATCACAGGCTATGGTTTTTGCTTCAACAATAATGATGCCTTTGTGCCTGATTAGTACCTGAGTGAAGACAATGTGATTAAAATTTCAGCCTTTTTGTTGCCATTACTAGCTAGTATGTTTCAGAATCATTATTACTCTGCCTGCTGTTCGAATTTCTGTAAGTATGCTGATGGCAAAACAAGTTTTGAATTCTACTCGCATTCCCCTACATAAGAATTCACCCTTAAAAAGTAAGTTTCCGTTATGTTCCGCTGGTGATCTAAATGATATGGAACAAATGTTTCATGTCAAACAGTGCCCATCTCTTGTTGAAGATCATTAAACATTAAAAATCCACCTTTAATGTTGATATTGTTGTATCAGGTTAATCAGTCCATGAGCTACTCGAACAACTATATATCTGATCATTATATCATTCATGTATAGCACATCCCTTAAATTCACGCACATTCCCCTACTATTATTAATAGCCCAACAGCTACTCACCATGTGTTTTCTGATGGTTTTAGCAATATCATCAGTAACTTCCAAATATATAAACTGTGACATTTTTAAGTCGTAGCTGGCCATCATCTACTCTTACTTCATTGGACTATGTCCATAGTTTGATCAGTAAAACATACTACTCCGTTAATTTATGAAATGTTGACTTTTTTTTATTATAACTTCCCAATGGTGAGCTGAAACATACCCTTGGATAAGCTCCAGAAGTTGAGGGTGCAACTCCTCGTCTCTTAGAACTTCAATTCTTCTTGATATTGACTGAACAGTTTGTATTGATACCTTCATCCGAGTATGTAAGCTTCTCAATGCAGCACGAGTCTTATCGACAGAGGAAGGCTCCTCCCCTCTCACATCCTGGTTGCGCAAATGTGCCATCCTCTTCTCATACTCAAGTCTCAACCTCTCACCCACCTACAAGTGACAAAAGAAAGAATGACCTCCACTAGTTGGTTTTACTGATCTGTTGGCATAGGGGTTCATGGCAATGACAAAGATCATACCTTTACTTCTTTGTACAATTTCTTCTCCCATGTATACAGTCTATCCAGAGTGGAGTGATGACTTCCAGACATTGTACTGCAAGATTCTTCAGAGTAGCAGCTGCTTGTATCATTGTCAAAAAGGTCATCTATTGGACTAGATGAAGCAAGAAGGAACCGGGAAGATGATGACCGCAATGATGCAGATCGCAAAAGTGCGACTGGGTTTAGCTTCTTTACTGCATTACAAAATTCATGAGCAAGTTCAGAGAGTGAAATCTGAAACAATTTAAATAACTTCAGTTTTGGTTTGTAAAAGTGGTACCAGAAAGATCATTTGAGGTTGAGTATTGAGCTCGACTTGCCTCCAACATCCGTGATACTTCCTGAGCAGCGCTACAGATCTCCAAGAACTGACTGTCAATATCTTTCATTGCCTCAACCAAACTCGTTGGCCTTCGGTTCAGATACACAGTGAAACCTGGGGTTTCTTCTGCATTTGGTATTTTGTTCCTCATCAGTTCTTTATTATGTGCCTTGATCTCATGGTCTACTGCATTACGGGGCTGGGATAAGTCTGCGCATGGAACACCTTTGGATTGACATCCCTTTAGTTCTTGCTTGACATTGGCTTCAGATTTCCCTGGGCGAACCTCATCAGAAGCCATACATCTTTGGTCATCCGAATGCTCACATTCCTCATCTTCATCATCATCCTCGTCAGATGATTCTTCTTCTTCTTCATCATCCTCCTCCCCCTCCTCTTTGTTGTGCATTTGTTCATGTTTTTGACACTCATCATCTTCCTCTTCGAGTTCTGGGATTCCTTCCTCCTCTCTTACCCTCTGTAACCGCGCCAATTCATCTTCAGTGACCACATTGTCATAGCTACTCCGAGGGCGTGGGTACGGGTAGCTGTCCAGCGATGAGAACGGATTCCAGAAGAAGTCCCATTGTGATGATTCCGGTTCCTGGGGTGATGGGGGTGGGTAGTCTGGTCTGTCATGAGATGCATAGTAAGATGTCCTCCTTGGATCCAGGGGTGAAGCAGGTGGATAGCTTTGCCTGTCATAAGGCGGCATGTAATAAGAATTCCTCATTGGCTCCTGGGGTGATGGAGGTACATAGTTTGGCTTGTCATAAGGTGGCATGTAATAAGAAGAATTCCTCACTGGCTCCTGGGGTGATGGAGGTACATAGTTTGGCCTGTCATAAGGTGGCATGTAATAAGAATTCCTCACTGGTTCCTGGGGTGATGGAGATACGTAACTTGGCCTGTCATAAGGAGTATAGTGAGAAGTTGGCATCATCGGTGAGGAATTCGCAGGGAACGACCTATCCATGCCACCATAGCTATCCACGGGGTAATGTGACTCGACACGGATTGTTTCCACGGGACGTGGAGCCTCTTCAACTGACACTGATGGGTTTGGTCCTGACCTCAAGTACCTTGCGACATGAACAGTCCTCTTCTCATATGAACCATAAGGAAGGCCGAGCATCTCTGGCTTCTGTTGCTTTAGAGGAGAGATGAATGGGTCAAAAATGAGCTCGTGGCGATCATCTCCCGCAACGAACCGCTGCAGGGCCATCGAGACACATTTCATGGACTCAATGTAGGCGATGTGAGAGGTCGCAAAACGGTTGCGCTGCTCCAGTGCCTGCTTGATGAAGTCCCTTCTGTCCCGGCACACCTTAACAGCCTCCTCATCTTCTAACCTGGAAGCAGCACATCCCATGTCTCCAGTCTTGTGTTTTCAGGAATATGTCATGCCCGGGGCAGAACTTCAGAGTCTTAACATGTCAAAAAGCAAAAAAGGATGAGACAGGTAAGTTTCGGCTTCAAAAATCAGGTATCATGTGTAATATAAGTGTAGGAATTACCTAATATTGTAGAGTGATGAATTGTTGGTAACCTGTGCATTGCAGCTGAAGCCAATGAACGGGAAGATGATTTGGGCCAACCTGCAATCTAGCAAATTTCAGATATTTCAGAAGCAAACAAGATGATGCAAACTCATCGTACGAAATCGAATTGTGTATTAAAAGGGAAGTCAGACATAGGCTATTCAGCAGCAAGAGGCAATCAGGAGTGGCTATTGGTATCTAACATGAATGCAGGCTGCAGCTACTTCTCACAAGACCCAAAAAATTCTCTGCTAAAAGAGAGTGAGAGCTACAAGACTACAGAAAGATGCCCCTTAGGAAATGAAATGCCCCACTGCCAAAACATACTACCCTACACATTTTTTCGTTAGCAGCGACATTCTTTCCTCCTAAATGAGGGCTTCAAAAGCAAGAAAGCTATAGGAATATAATCCTTGGCCCAGCAAGACATGAACGGTCCTACTGCCCACTTGCATAATCATGGTTACGGACTTGCGGGTAAATCGACCAAATTCAGTTCAGGTGCAAGGTGAAAATAACAGAGTCGAGGCGGTGCTGGGTGAAACCAGTGAAACATTGGGACCCGAAACAACCATTTGTTTTTTCAGTGAAATCAGTTCAAACAATAATCTTATCGTCTGGATATCACAAGCAATCAGAAAAACACAATGCAAGGAGATGTTAAAGGTGAAAGCAGGGGTCAGTTTCTGAAGAAGTGCACAACTTTACATCACAGGCGAACTCTGTTGGTTGTGGATGGACTAAATTCCCTCAGGCCAGAGCACTACGTGGACTAATTTTCTGGTGTTGAAGCAGCTGGGTGAAGGTAAAATGCTGTAACAAGAACAAAACTAGAAGCGGAAGCCGGAAGTTGGGAAGATGATTGTGGGTACTAATAACAGTTGTCCCTTGGTAAACTACCCACAAGAAGAGAAAGGAATATAGTTCCAGTTCTCTCCAACCTGATGTTTAATTGCTCTTGCCAGCCTGCGAGTGGAACTACAGGACGGAATAGAAAAAACAAGAATTTACGCAAACAAAAAGGATTCTGGACAAACCACAGGCGCGTCAGTGCTCATTGCATCTTGCTCAACCAAGATATGGAACAAATGGAGAAATTATTGATCCCAGCCAAAAAAACACAACGCAATTCTCAGTCTGAAATTTTCAGAACCAGCTGAAGTGCTGAACTGACGAAGCAAGGAAGGAGAATCAAAGGGGGAATAAAAACCATGGACCAGATACCCGGGGACATGGAAGTGCAATAGACTTCCTTCCTCTGTAATCTGCTGGAACTGAAAGAAACCAGAACACGGTGCCTGATGCCCGAGCGGAAGGGGGGAAACGACGAAATCTTGGGTAAGAAAGACCAGAAGAGCAGTAAAAAAAACCAGAAGGCCACAGCTGTAGCAGCAATAATCACCAAGAAACGGCAGAATTCTCATGTGGCCACATTAAAGACCAGTCAAAAAATCGCATGGAAAAGGATCAGGTATGCAGTACAGTACAGTACAGGAACACATCATTCTGAAGTGCGGGTGAAGCAAAGGCAGAGAGAAACAAACAGAGTTAGGGATGCAGAGAGGGAGAGAGAAGAAACCGGGGAGGATACTCCTCTTACTAGATTAGATACGTACGTGTTCTTGGAGCGCTCAAACAAAAGGGGAAGCATGAAATTCTCTCTCTCTCTCTCTCTCTCTCTCTCTAGGAGGGACGAAGAAGAAGAACAGGAACAGCTCGACGAGAGGAACCCAGTTCTCTCTCTCTAGAACGCGCACTTTCTCTCTCTACTTTCGCCCTAGGACTAGGAGGAGGAGAGGAAACCTCTCATCCAACCGCATCAATTGCCAGCATTAAACAAAACAAACAAAGAGAGAAAAAGGGGAAGGTGGGGACAAAAGGAGGGAGCAATGCGAGCCTAGTACTACACAAGAACAGATTAAAAATAGGATCAGGCGAGGAGCGATCTCACTCTCTATATACCTGGGATTGAAGAAGACCTTCTTCTCTGCCTTTTCTCACTCAAACCCTTTGGTGCCTCTGCGTCTCTCTGTATCTGTGTGTGTACATGAACATGGAGTCGAAGAAAGATTTATGGAGAGAGAGAGGACTGTGGGTGGCAGTGGCAGAGAGATAATAGATAGAGAGAGAGGGGGGGGGGGGGGTAGAGGGGAGGGCAACAACGGTCAAAAGACTGGAAAGGAGGAGAGGACAGTGAAGAGCGGAGAGAGAAAAGAGGAGAGGCTGAATTGAGGTATGACCCTACGTTTGCAGTTATTTCCCAATAATACCCTACTCATTTATTCTCTACCATTTCTATCGAAATCGAAATTGGCCTCGGTAGGTTTGTTCGTGCAATTCAGGAAACTTGGTGGCCTACTCCAGCACAAGTGTTTTTAATTTTATTTTCTCACAAAGGGATTTTCACAGTGTTACAGAGAAAGAGAGAGAGAGAGAGAAAACAGGGGTGTGTGGAAATTCATGGCGTTTTGGAGGCTTGCAATACGACAGCACTTATTGCGCAACGCAATGGAAACTGATGATGAAGTAAGTATGACCATGACAATAAGTTTTGGATCCTTCTCAGAAAGTAGCAAGATACCTTTCTCCGATGGGATTTCCAGGCTTCGATTGTATCGAGCATTAGTTGGAGGATATTTGCTGGTTTAATCGTAATCAAAAGGTTTTAATTTACTACTACACTACCACTACATTACCTTTTTTTCATGAAGATTGGATCGCTCATGCAAATTAAATTCTGCCAAATCAAATTTGTTCATGCTAAAGAAATGAAGTTTCTCTTTCTCACCATTTCCCTTTTCACCTCACAGCTTTCGCACAAGCTTGTTTGTGGTGATCAAGTCTCGATCGGTTGGGTTAATATCCCCGCAAAAAAAAAGGTCAGTTTGGTTTCACCTTGATGCATGCCGCTCTACACGCCTCACACTTCTCACGTTCCATAGCTACCAGGCCACGATTCAGATGTACCAGCAAAACAAAACAAAACCTTCTAACAAACACTGCAAACTGCAAACCAAAGAAACCGTCTTCAGCTTCTCCTTCTGCTGCACGTCACAGAATTACTATACACTAATATAAAACTGTGACAAAATAAATAAAATAAACAAATACTAATAAATTGCAGAATAATGTGATCTATACTAGCACTGCATGTGGCACCTGGCAGCCATGCATGCATGCATGCGTAAGCTGTGAACCCCACACGCAAAATATTGGGCTAGGAAATAAAATTATGTGCAAGACTCACTCGAAAGAGAATAGAATAGATGCCCATATCTTTCTTGTGTGGTGTCACCCAATTTCACATGAAGGTTCGTTTAGATGCCTATGCACTACCACTATTGTTTTCGCATAAAGGAATAATCCCATTCCAACCCATGTACCACTAGCTTCTCTTATCTTCCTTCCACTGTGCATTTCGATTTGTAACTTGCAAAGTAAAAGAAAACTATCAGGTGCGACAAGAAGGTTCCGTGCACTCTGCACGGTAAAATGAAGCTTGTTTTCTCCGGGACATTTGTGACATTTCTGCAAAAAAAGAAGAAGAAGAATGTTTTCTCTTTTTTCACACCCAAAGCGGCTTGGAAAGTATCCTCTATCGTATGGAGGCCAAAATCACTGTTTTGACCTTTGCAGAGAATTTTAACACGAATTGACTCCGGTTGCAAAATTATTTTGGATCTAACCCTTTTATGAAACGTCAACCACTATGGCGTTTGCGTTACAACCTGGCCCACCTCTTGGTCATCTTTCGCGCTTGCTCGTTGACTCACCGACGTGGCAAAGGGGAAACGCCAAGGACAAACGCCAAGGTCTTTGGCGTATCCCCAAGGAAACGCCAAGATCCTTGGCGTATCCCCTTTGCCACGTCAGCGAGTCAACGAGCAAGCGCGAAAGATGACCAAAAGATGAGCCAGAGGCAAACGCCAAGGTCTTTGGCGTTTCCTTTGTAACGCAAACGCCATAGTGGTTGGCGTTTCATAAAAGGGTTAGATCCGAAACAATTTTGTAACTGGGTCAATTCGTGCTAAACTTTGCTGCAAAGGTCAAAACAGTAATTTCAGCCTCGTATGGATGGGGATGGAGAAGAGCTAACATAGCATGCATGCGAATTTTCATGAAAAAGATAAAGCACGGCCTGTTTGTTTGTTCAGCATGCATGCTTGTCCCACAGAGACGAAAGAAAGCAAAAGAGGTGAAAGATTCGTCCACATGTCCTTGCCCCCGTGAGTTTTTTTCTAGCTCTCTCTCTCTCTTGGTTGATTGGTTGACACCCTTTTTTCACCACTTTATCTTGCCCTACACGCTTTGAGATTGGTGCTCGTTCATCCTAAACCCTTGCCCCTATAGGTTGAAAGAAATGTGATCCTTATTTATCTTTTCCCAAAAGGAAACTAGGCAAGATCAAAATGCTCCTAGCTGAAAGATGGCCTTTTCACCCAGTTATCTCACTGAAAGACAGCCTTTTTGTTCAGTTATCATGCACAATAATTACAAAACTGTGCACGTGGATCACTGCATTTCAGATGATAACATGTAGATCATTCAAGGAAAATCCAGAATGCAAAAAACATGTATATTCGTTTAAAAATGTTCCTCCAAAACTCTGAAACTGAAGATTTTAGGAGGTCTTTAAAAGAGACAGTATACAGGGAACTGTCAAAATGTGCATGCCAAACCAGACAAGTAAGATGTTTACCTGAGATAAGAACTTTTTTACTTTAATCCATTTGCGTCCAACTCCTGCTAGAAAAGAGAACAAATAAGGGAATTATCAGTTCTTCATCACACACACACACACACACGGAGCAGTACTTGGCAAGGTCCTCGAGTCAGCATTGCAGTGTGTTTACCTGAGAAATGACAAGCGCAACAATCCAGCGCACGCTTTTCCCAAAGTCTCGTGGGATCAGAAGAAGACATGATTGCCAGAAACATGGCCAAATTTGTCCTAGTTAATTAATTAATTTACTGCCGCTGGATCCACAGCACAGGCCAGAGCTAACCCTTAATCAAATGCCCAGCCCTGAGGACGCAGCAAAAATCTTAACTTGCTCTTTTCATCAATACTCTACCATGTGGACCATCTCAGTGAATGAAATATACATACAAAAAAATAGAGGAAAAGAAAGACTGGAATTTTATCTGCCACAGCAACACTGTCCAATCAACACACATGCATCATCCATGCTGCAGCCTCAGCTCTGGTCAATTTGTCATCCATTGGACTCGCTTTTTCTAACAGCGCCTTTTGCGTTGAGAATGCAATTACCAGTACTGCTGTACCACAGTAGTAGTGCTAGACATGAGAATGCATTTTGATGATCCACTGGTTTAAATGATCTAAAAAAACCTGCAGAAAAGCTGACATAAACTATTTTCTACTTCTCCCATCAATAATAACCAGGCTTGTACCTGCACGGGTTTATGATGGCATTGTGTTACTGTGTCCAGCAAGTAGATCTGGTGCTCATGTTATGCTAGCATTATTTATTTATACTTCCTTCTGCTGCTGCGTGTACTGTTGCACACTGTGTAGTAGAGTACTGGCCTAGTTGGACTGCAAGCTGGACTAGTGCAACACACAACTCACTCACTGCCAGCCAGGAAGGAAGTCAAGGCTTCAGGTACGGCTGGCTGCTCATGGCTTGAGAACCAAGAACCATGGTCCGAATGGGTTTACCTGTACTTTTCCAGTCCATATTCTATAGTGTTTGGTTTAATCTTCCTCCTCATGCGTGTTAACTGCCAAAACCACAATCTTAAATCAAACCACCTCCATTTGTTCCCTTTGAGGAAAATAAGAAGTGTGTGTGCTTGTGTGAAAACTGTAGAAGAACTAGTATAAGAAAAGATGAAACCAATAAAGTATGTCTCTGCTCCTTGTGTCAGTCAGCACTGAAGAATGGCTGCTCCTGCCTTCATCACATGACCTGTTGAACCCAGTTGGTACTACTACATTGGATAGGGTACATGGCAAAGTCTTGCATGTTACACCAAGGAATTCCATTAAGGTCACTGTGGGAAGATGCCATCACTGGTCAGATGCAGCTCTCGAGAAAAGTCTCAGCAAAGTTTCCAAATCGGCAGGTAAAATGGAGAAGACATGGAGTAGTAGGCTGGTAGGCTAGTGGTAATAGTGTGATAGTGTCAATGTCAATGTGGTCCATGGAGAGATGAATCTGCACAGTGAAGTTTTATGGCACATGAATCGCAGGGCACAGTGAACGATCAGTTTGCTTACACTGCATGCATGCACACACACACAGCCGCATTCATGACCCCCACCATTGATTGCCGTGGCAGCCGGAATTTAGTGGTGTTCATGAGCTTTGGCTGATCCATGATGATGCGGCAACATCTTAGCTTCACTTGCAAAACAGGCCCACCATTCAGCTCAGGAACAGGCTTGCGGGGGCTCTGGTCCCAGGCTCCAACATGAGACAAGCCTCCATCATATGCCAAATTTACCAGCACATTTTCATGGTCCCAAGCTCCAGCTGAATATATTTTCTTTTTCATTCATTCACAGCTTGCAACTGTGTCCAGATTTTTTTACCACTTGGTTTCCATATGCTGTTGCCATGCTGCATAAAAACACCAAACTAATGCAGAGCAACAGGACTGGAATGTAACACCAATCTCTTTTTTGGTAGGTATTACAGTTCACTTTAGTATAAACGTTCCAACCTAAGATGTACATGTCATAAGGAAGGATCAGGAAGCAGCCACGATCGCTAGCTCTGCAAAGGAGCCAAACGAACACTAACTAGCATATGCGGAAGAAAATGCGTCAACACGGGAAAAGGATAGGGCATCCATCCCGCCGCAGCTTGTTGTCGGAGAGATCTAGCTTGCTCATCTTCTCCTCGCACCACAGCAGCTGCTCCTTGCTGAGCTTTGCCATCCTCAGGACCCTCGACACGACTTTGATGTCTGTCAAGGCAAACAGCAGCTGGACTTCCTCCATTGTGTTTGGCCACGTCTTGTTCTTCCATCCCTTTTTCTTCTTGAACAGCTCTTTCACCTTCATCTCCTTCTGCGGGTTTTGGAGATATGCATTAGCAAGCCAATAGTATCACGTGAAAACTAGAACTGCACATATGTTGAGGCCAACAAAAATATGCTTCAAAAACTCATTTCATATTCGATTAGGGCGTTAGGAAAAAATGCATTCTACTAATATTTAAATCCTTATTAGGGCGAGAGTTATAAAGTGTAACCTTATCCAGAGAGGATTGAACTTGCTGAATCGAACTTCCAGTATGGCCATGAACACCCATGAGGACACTACTCTTTTTCTTGTCCTTCTTCAGGAAAAGACGAAAAGTTAAGATGCACTCCTCTAATAATTTCATGAGGTCAGATGCGAAGATTGATGGCTCCACTTGGTCTTCAGCATTATCTTTCCTGTCTGCAACTGAATAGACAAAACAGGAACGAAAAGAGATATGACATATCAAAATGTGTATTGCAGTAAGTATAGACATGTCAAATACTAGTATGTTATACAAGCAGTGGTAGAAGGGTGATGTACTCAGTATAAAGTTGAAAATTAGTTCTAAAATATAAGCACAACATAACAGGCAAAAAATTACTTTTCAATAACAAGGAAACGAAACTGCGATGCAGCAAAAATAGAAACACTAAGTATTGCACTCAGGACTTGCCTTACTCGATGGTCAAATTAAAAACAGATCAGAGGATTTAGCTAAGGATTTTACACACTACACATTGCACATTAGACATTAGTACATACATCCGTAAGAATCCATCCTCATTTAGAAAAAGCATTATGGAAGTAAACTACTCCCTCCGATCCATATTAATTGACCCACACTTAGTATAACTTAGTATAATTTTATACTAAAATTATACTAAGTGTGGGTCAATTAATATGGATCGGAGGGAGTACTTTGTTTCAACTAACATGTTAGCTGCAGCACCTAGTTAATAGAACTTATAACCAAGCCTGCAGCCAGTCCATATTGACAAAAATCTTGGAATTTATATGCAATCAACGAGGAAGTTCACGGGCATGGCAACTGAAATACTTAAGTTATAGGCTGAGCACATGTATGGATCTTAAAAGTAGGCAACATGTGGCTTGTAAGGGTCAAGTGTTATCACTTTCCAAGTTATTGAATGATGTTACAAAACTAACTGGCCACAAATGAATGTGAAACAGAAAAAAAAACCAGATTCAACAACCGTACATTATCAACCATTAATGGTGCAAGTGTACAGAAGATTTAATTGGCTTGTAGCATGTGCATTATGTGTATGCCATTCAATGATAATCTACTTACTGTCCTATTCACCTAGTACTAGCCAAAGAGAACCACTCAAAATAACCTGCAAAGGGACCCAGTATGATCTCATCTGATATGATAAATACAATCCATGTGTGTATAACTGTAAACAAGGTGTTGAGATCTACCAACAATTTTCCTACAACATAGTAAAGCTCAACCATTTCCACCCATGACTAACACTGTAGAGGAAGTAAGAATAACTGAAGTTGTTGCAAATTAGCTTGTCTTTGTGGTGGACATATTTCCATGTATAGAACAGCATAAATATAGCAATCATCAACAGCAGGAACCATGCAGCCTCACAAGTCACAACAATGTGAGAATTATCTCCATATCCATATCATCTCGTACTAGCAAGAGCTTTATCCCACCATTTTTTGGGATACAACTTCCTGGATATCAACATGGCTCCCAGAGTGATGTTTGACCAGTAAATTCTATTGTACTCCTATACAAGCAAAAGTTTAAAACTACTTTTCAAGAGCAAATTTATGCATGTCACAAACAATACCAAATGACGGTGGTGCATGATATTCATATATCCAATCTAAACAGTTGAACAGATATTGGGAGCCAAAGTTTGACTGAACTAAACCCAAACTGCATCAAATTTGACCAGAGTACTAGGAAACAATTATAACCATATGCACCTACACATTTAAAAAATAAGTGGTTGAAATGCAAACTATTGGGTGTTCGCTGAAAGCCTGAAACGGACCAGTTGTCATCTTAATCCTCAGTTGTACCAATGTTGAAAGCATGCTTTAACCATAAGTGGCATTCAAGATATATTCGTTGAAACAATCAAGCTGTTACTTAGCACCGACTATACCAATAAATGTACATCAGAACAGTGTTAGATCATATCGTACATCTGAGCTATTCTCCGTTCTTAGTTACTCATACTCCACATGTCCACAAACCATTGTGAATTCACTACTGGTAATACATCTTTCTGTTACGTCTTAGCATCACATTAATGTAAAAAGGTAATACTAGTCTACCTAATCAGATAGAATGTACTTCAAAATGTACTTAATTGGACAAAGAAAGAAACAAGTTGATACAAGATGTACCAGTAACAATAAAGGTCCATCTTTCATGTGCATGAAAAAATATAACAATTAAAGAAAACAAGTAAAATATGCACATCTTACAGCAAACAATGCAAAAAAATTGTCAGAAGGTCACATACTATATACTATCTTCAATGCTATCCATACCCACGCTCTCGGAGTAGCTATCAAACTTTGTGGTGAAAATGGAATGAACAAACTCACTCTTTTCTCACATCAGAGCTCGCAGGAGTCCCAGCGATGGCTTTATGAGGTTCCTATAGACCATCTGGTGGCTCCAACACATGCACAAAGTCACATAAAACGAGCTGGACCCAGTATGGAGATTGGGGAGCCCGCAAAGCTGATAGACAGGGTCCCTGACGTTGAGGGACCTTACAAGTAGATTTGAATGAGACCAAATAAAATGTGCTGACAATGTGCAATGACTGGGAGGGTATTTTACTGGAAGCTGGTTTTGACCACCGCTGGAGTGTTAGATCTTGGTGGGACGGCTGACTGGCTGAGAAAAGGAAGGCTCAAGGGATGTTAATGTTATCCTTATTGGAAGTTCCGTGTGAGATACAAACCCCATTAGTTGAAAGCCCATCGTTTTTTGACGTATATATGGTGAAATCCTCCCCTACAATAAGAATCCTCAATCATACCCACCCCCGATCCAGATCCCATCGTCTAGTTTCATCACACTGCCACTGCCTCATGGAGGGCTTATGCCTTGTGTTAAAGCAAACATAGGCAGTGGTACTTCTAGATCTGCAACGGACTTATGCCTTGTGATGTATTCTAATGGCAAACAATGGTATAATGCATACAGTCGATCAGGATGTGTATGCATGCAGGCCCTGTATGCATGACTGTTCGAGCTTGTCACTGCCCACAACATATATCAGAACTCAGAAGACTAAGTAGTAAGTACCATCAAAATTCAGAGTATGACACTTATTCTTAACCAAGCAAACATAACAGCTATTAAAACAAGTTGCGATGTGACAACTCACAAGATTAAAAAAAACAAATAAGTTGCCAGGAGGACTCAAGAGTTAATTGTACTAGCATGATAGGATACAATTGTGTTAAGAATGCAACAACTATAATCCAAGTGTCATACCTTGAAAAGTGGGAACCTGAAGCAATTTCGACAAGGAGCTCCGAGAACGTGTATATATCTCAACACGTGAACCTTTCTCAAATGGTTCATTCTCAACAAATCTCTGCAACAGAACCTGGAACTGCTGAAATGCTTGCGCAGCACAGCTATAGGTGGCGGGGTTCTCAGGCTGTGCTGCCAGGATCAGACTGAGGTGCATGTAAGTACAATGAATAGCCTCCCAACTTAAAGAAACTTGTGCAACATAAGCGGTCTCAAGTATTTGGAAAGGGTCATCCTCGCTTTGCTGCTGCTGAAGATGCTCACAGTCCTCCTGAAGCTCATCCCTCCTTTTGAATGAGAGACTGCGCAAGCTTGATGCCAATTTGGATGCTGATCTAGGCGATTTTTTTGAGATGTTGAGTGACCCTGGGAAGTTCGTTATCAACCATTAGAGAGTTGAAAGGCGTGGTTTATGGACTATCTGCACTCTACAGAATAGCAAAACAATCATCTAATTTCATAAGATTGTATACACGTATAAGAGAAGCATATTGCGCAAGAAAGAGAAGGTGTAACCCTCATGTCCCAAATAGCAATCTGATAAGCAGCAGCACATGCAGAAAAAAAAACAATGCGCGCTCTAGTGACATTTCAAAGATTTACTTATGAGTACACGACATACTTTTCAAGTGGAGAAAGGCGACAAAAGTTTTATGGAGGCAACCTACACTTGGCACCAAAAAAGTGAAAAAAACATAAAATTGCTCAAACAGTAGAACTGACAAAAATGCCAACCTATTATCATATGAAAAGATAACTGTCAGTTTGCATAAGAATCTATTTATGGTTGATCATCAAAGCTCATAAGATGCTCAATCACCAAATAGATTTTTATAGAATCTAACATATACCAAAAATAAAATCGACAGTGCACACTTTTGGATGGGCTAAATAATGTAGGTATGCAACAAATGAAGAGCGATAACTGAAATGTTGCTTCGAGACTAAAATGCAACAAAGTACATGACATATTTTTCAAGTGCAAGGAGAAAGCCGACAAAAGTTTTACGGAGGCAACCTACACTTGGCACCAAAAAGTGGAAATCATAAAATTGATCAAACAATAGAACTATCGAAAACGACAAAACACCAACCGATATATGTCAGTAGCAAAGCTCATAAGATACTCGGTCATCAGTTAGATTTTTAGAATCTATCATATACCAACAAAAAAATCAATGGTGCGCACTTCTGGATGGGCTAAATAAGGTAGTTATACAGCAAATGAAGAGCGATAACTCAAATGTTGCTTCGAGACTAATATGGCTAACCGGATAGCAGCAACAAATTACACGACATATTTTTCAAGTGCAAGCAGAAAGACGACAAAAGTTTTATGAAGGCAACCTACACTCTGCGCCAAAAAGTGGAAATCATAAAATTGATCAAACAATAGAACTATCGAAAACGACAAAATACTAGTACCTCTGTTCGTTAATGTAAGACGTTTTGGCAGTTTAAATTGAACTGACAAAATGTCTTACACATTAGTGAACAGAGGGAGTAAATGATAACTTCCATTTAGCATAAGAATCTATTTATGGTTGATCATCAAAGCTCATAAGATGCTCAGTCACCATGTAGATTTTTATAGAATCTGGCATAGACCAAAAATAAAATCAATTGTATGCACTTTTGGATGGGCTACATAATGTAGTTATGTAACAAATGAAGAGCGAAAACTGAAATATTCCTTCGTGACTAAAATGGCCAACCGTATAGCAGAAACAAAGTACACAACATATTTTTCAAGTGCAAGGAGAAAGACGACAAATTTTTTATGAAGGCAACCTACACTCGGCACCAAAAAGTGGAAATCATGAAATTGATCAAACAATAGAACTATCGAAAACGACAAAATACTACTACCTCTGTTCGTTAATGTACTAAGACGTTTTGGCAGTTTAAATTGAACTGCCAAAGTGTCTTATATTAGTGAACAGAGGGAGTAAATGATAACTGCCAGTTAGCATAAGAATCTATTTATGGTTGATCATCAAAGCTCATAAGATGCTCAGTCACCCTGTAGATTTTTATAGAATCTGTCGTATACCAAAAATAAAATCAATTGTATGCACTTTTGGATGAGCTACATAATGTAGTTATGTAACAAATGAAGAGTGACAACTGAAATATTCCTTCGAGACTAAAATGGCCAGCCTATAGCAGCAACAAAGTACACGACATATTTTTTTTCAAGTGCAAGGAGAAAGACAACAAATGTTTTATGGAGGCAACCTTCACTCAGCACCAAAAAGTGGAAATCATGAAATTGACCAAATAATAGAACTATCGAAAACGACAAAAATACCAAATGATAACTGTCAGTGAGCATAAGAATCTATTTATGGTTGATCATCAAAGCTCATAAGATGCTGAGTCACCATATAGATTTTTATAGAATCTATCATATATCAAAAATAATGTACTCCGAGACTAATATGGCCAACCAGATAGCAGCAACAAAATACATGACATGTTTTTCAAGTGCAAGGAGAAAGACGACAAAAGTTTTATGGAGTCAACCTACGCTCAGCGCCAACAAGTGAAAAATCATGAAATTGATCAAACAATAGAACTATCGAATATGACAATTATTATTGTTACAAAATGATATCCGTCGGTTAGCACAAGAAGTATATATGGTTGATGATCAAAGCTCGTAAGATTGTCGGTCACCACATGGATATTTTAGAATCTAACATATACCAAAAAAAAACAAAATCGATGGTGCGCTCTTCTCGGTGGACTAAATAATGTTGTTATGTAACATATGAAGAGCGAAAACTGAAACGTTGCTTCAAAACTGATATGGCCAACCAGATAGCAGCAACAAAGTAAAACATATTGCATGGCATTCAACTCAACATGCAAAAACTATAAGCAAACATACAGGAGACAAGAACGTGCTACATATTTCACCTGGATCCTTCAAGATCTGTGTAATCATCTTATCAAACGCCACCATTCTCTGACAGTACTTATCATAGAGCGAGTCGAAGCCGCACAATGGGAACCCTTCACCCACATCAGACTCCATCCACTCCCTAGAACTACTCCCTTCCTCTTCCTCCTCGTCCCCATCCTCCTCCACCTCAGCATTCTCCTCCTCTGGGATGAGCACCATGAAGCTGTTCTTCCTCATCTCCTTGAGCCTGCGCTTAACTTCATTGGTGATGAAATCGTCGTCCTCGTCCTCCTCTTCCTCCCCAACCTCCTCTGCTCCATTGACCACGGCAGCCGCTGCTGCGGCCACAGGGTTCTCCTCTAAGATGTCACCCTCTGAAGCCACATTCCCGGCGTTGGCATCCTCCTCGCACTCCAAGGCCTCTCCCTCACGCCTGGCGTTCTTCCTGGCCTTGCCAAACTTCTTGAGCTTGAAGAAATCCATGAGCTCGGATTTCCTGAAACTGAAAGCCGAAGATTCTCCCCCCTTGGCCTTTCCCTGCTCCAAAAGTCCGCTCCCTGCAAACAGCACGAGAATCGCATAGTGCGTAAAAGGATCGACAGGGACCAGAGAATAAAACGAAAGGGACGGGGGCAAGCGTCGCTAGAACCCTAGCGGATCAGCGGCACCGCCCGAAAATACCTCGGGGAATGGAACGATCTGCAGCCGCGGGTCGCAGGATCAGCCGGTACCTTCAAGGAGGGAGCAGCGGGGGCGGAGAAACGAGATTCGAGGGGCCGGACCGAAGGGAGAAACGCCGCGCGGCGTCGCCGGGACGGGCCTCGGGAAGCTGCCCGCTCACGCCGGCGACCTCTCCCCCCGCGATTGGATCGTATCGCGAGGGTTTTTGGTCTCGCTGCTGATTCTGATTCTGAGCCTGACGCTCCTCGTGAGCCTCGTCGTCACTCTCTGACCTCGTGAGGAGGGGAGGAGGAGGTTTAGGGGGGGCGGCGAGGCTTGAACTGGCACGGCGCGTCGCCGACTGGTGGTTTTGGCCTCTCTGCGTGCCTCGGAGTTTAACCGCGGGGTTAGGAGGGGTTTAGGCGGCCGCCGTTCGAATCATTTTACCGCTTTACGGCGTGATTAGGAGGAATTTGGGATGGTCAAAGCGGGGGGAGTGCATTGGAGACCGGGCTGAGAGGGGTACGACGCCTGTCGTCGTCTCGCCTGCGCGATTATAATAGTGGATGGACGAGGACTGCCGCTGCAGGTGGGACCGAACACCTGCTTTTTTCTATTTTCAGTCAGGTGTCACGGGCTCACTACTCACTCCATTTTTTTAGCAGTGGGGTTCAGTGCTAATTTTCACGATTGCGAGGCTCGGAAATGTGTTGCTGCTGGGCCCGTAGAGTAAAAAGAGCTCCAGCCCCAGATTCGGTTCTAGCCCAAGAAGCCTGTGCGAAAACCAAGAGCAACTAATTAGCAAGGGGCCGGCTCAAAGAGAACAACTTTACTGCGCTCACAGTAGTACGCCACGCGACGCATCCAAAGCGTTGCCTCGAGATTTTATTTTTTAAATTTTTGTGTACGTATTTTTGTTGTTTAAAATAGATTTTTTTTGGGAGTTCTTTTTTTCTTTCCTGATTTTTGCATGTTTTTTCTTTATGTTTGGTTAAAAAAAAAATGTCCAAAAAAAAGGCACGACCATGTCTTCGCGGAAGGCACAAATTTGCTTCCACAGGAGTCATGTCACATGCCTCTAAAAAGAGACACGATCGTATTTAAAAAAAACACGAGTCATGCTTCTAAAAAAAAGGCATGGTCGTGCCTCTGCGGGAGGCACGAATGTACTTATGTGAAAGGCACGCCACATACTCCAAAAAAGAAAAAAGGAAACCGCCAGATCGCGCCACTCGGCACGCACGTGGAGCGCCACTTGTCGGGCATGAAGGGAGTGGACAAGCTCATTGGTACGAGTACTCACTCGCTAATTAGTGATTTCGGCGAAAACCACCAACCAACAACAACCTCACACACACAAAGAGTTTGAGCGGCCCAGTACACACCATGCAAGTAAACTACAGATTATCAAAACACGGAGAATCACTATCAGAGGGCCTCCGTAGAGGATACTTTGATGCACGTCAGAGACGCCACGTGTTGTGTTTTGATTGCGTCCCATATAAAGCAATAACAGTGGTTGTACGTGAACTATGGATACACCAATGGTTGCGCGAAATACTATGGATACACCTATGGTTGTGGTTATGTCTATGAGCGCATGTTGTGGTTGTGCTTGTGCATGTGACCGCACATTGTGGTTGCGGTTGTACGTCCAGAAGCCGTTACATGTTAACCGCTGAGGATCTAAAGAAAAACAACAAAACGCATCAGAATGCAACACTTGACTCCACTGAAATGTGCACGGATGACCTTCGCAAGGGGTACCCTCAATTATAGATCAGGCTATGTCCCGCTCGAGAGTCCCTCTGAAGGAACACATTATTGGGTCGGCCCATTTGCAATAAGTGTGTCTCTTTTACTTTATGTTTTGTTTGTTGAGTTTTTTATAAACTAAAATGGTTATCTTTTAATAGTTAAATAACATAAACTAATTTCTGAAAATATATTATTTAATAATGGTTAAGTATGTATTTTATAAAAAATCAATGTATATTAAGAAATATTTCTTCAATGTCGAAAAATGTTTGGTGTGTACTAAAAAAAGTTCATCACATAATATAAAAATGTAATGTATATTAAAAAATATTCATCAGGTAATATAAAAAATAGTGTATGTTGAAAATATATTTATAAAAAAATCAATGTGTATTAAAAAAGTAGTTCATCATCTCTTGAAAAATCAATAAATATTAAAAAGAATGTTGATGTCATATTAAGAAAGTTCATCATATATTGTGATAGGTTATAAAAAAAAAAAAAAAAAAAATAAAGACAAAAAAGAATATTAAAACAATGAAAAATAATAAACAACAAGAAAACGAAAAAAATGTAGTTGAACATGGACTAGCTCAGCTGCGACGTCGACATGAATGCCTTTAGCGAAAGGTCATCCTAGTGACGCTCACGAGCATTAAGAATGATTCTATTTCTCGTTGAAATCACTAATTAAAGAGTATTTCTTGTTACGAGCACTCTCTCTTCTCCTACTCCTGATAAGTGGTGCATTGCATGTGTATCATTTGTCGCATTCCGAAGTTTTTCTTATTTTCATAGATTTTTTTATGTTTTATCTCTTAAAGTATGCTTCTAAATCCTGAACCGTTTCACCCTTGGATTCATCGCATCAAGATCTACGAAACTATATCTCATGCTAATAGGTTTCGACAACAAAATTATCAGTCACGATTGTGCCTTTTATAAAAGCAAACATTTATCTTCAGAAAAAGCAAATATGTGACTATTGCCGTGCCTCTCGCGGAGGTAAATATGTGCCTTCACGAAAGACACAATTGTTCATCTCATAAAGCAAAAAAAATATGTTTTCCTTTTCGAGAGCGGAAGTAAATTTATGCCTCTAAAATAGGTAAAAATGTGCCTCTCGTAAGAAGAAAAGAATGTGTTTTTTTTCTAAAAGGCGCGGTCGTGCCGCTCGAAGAAGCAAATTGTGCCTCCACAAAAATCATGGTTGTGCCTCTCATTAAAAAATGTGTTTTCGCTTTTTTTAAATTATCTAAAATCAAAGAAAAAATCATAACAAATTGAAAAGCCGAAAAGTCATCTAAACAACAAAAATGCATAAAAAAATCCTAAAGAAACACCTGGCATGTAACACTTGGCGCTCTCATCCCACTACAAATGATCCTTACTGGACTTTCGTAAAGATTACTCCTTGACTAGTTGTTCTCCTTTTTTGTTTGATTTTTTTGAGTATTAAGACCATCTGTATTCCTCATAATTCAAAAACAACGGGATACAAACAGGATCATGCGGGTTTAACAACCACACATGCCTGCCCTCATTTAACGACGAACTGAAAGTAACTACCTTAACAGCCTCCCTAATAATGTTCCTCTTCGAAAACATTAACTTACAAAAAGTAAAAAGATTTAAGTTGTTATTGATTCCCCTGATAATCACATTGTGCCTCCCTTCTGTACCTTTATTGATGTCCTTTTTTGCTTGATGCAAAACTCTAACTAGCTTTGTTTGTCTCAGGGAGTCTATTAATGGGCTCGCCCATTATCTCATGTCAAGAAGACATCATGTATGTTTAATCTTTTGTTCATATTTTGCAATTTGGATTAAATATCCCTGATTACATTTAAAAAATTGGAATAATTTTAAATACATATTCTTTTTCACAGTTTATATTTGATCATTATAAAATAGTTGATTTAAAAAAAATAGTGTATAAAAATGGTTATAATAATTCTAAAAATTTCAAAAACTATTAAGAAAATGTTTGTATCAAAACTTATTCATGCGTATGCAAGAAAATGTATGTGGTATTATACATTATTATTAGTTATATACTTAAAAAAACTAAATATGTACACAAAAAATTCCTAATATATACAATAAATGTACAATGTGTATAAAAAATGAACATTAAAACATATATTGAAATAAAATCATGTATTTAAAGATTATTAAACTTGTATCAAAATGATATAATATATAAAAATATATAATACATGAATTAAAAAGTAGGCATCAAAACATTATTTCAAAACAGGTTAATTATCTATTTAAAATTTGTTAAGTGTATATAAAAATATATTTTTAATGTATACAAAGAAATGTACAACATGTTTAAAAATAGATATTTAAATATTTAATGATGTAATAAGAAATCATGTCCCTAATATATATAAAAAATAAGATGATACCCCACGAGTTGCTGTGGAAACTATTAACAAATAGTTTAATGTTTTAAAATATGATTTTTTATGAAACATATTATAATTTGATTATAAATTATTTTTCTGAAATAAGTATTTTTTAGAATAAAACTAAGAGAAAAAATATGAAATATAGTATAATTTATTATAAAATAATTTTAAGAAAATATTATTTAGATTAAAAAAACTAAGAAAAATTGATGAAGAATCCAAAAAATGAGTGTGATTTTTGTTTTGTTAATTTATTACCTTGACTATATATCAGCAAGCCGATATGAAATGGAAACAATATTGAGTAGAGACAGTGGAGACATCATCCTTGGCTAAACTTAAAACAATGATAGCAAATTCATAAAAACTTTGTCGCATAGAAAAAATGTGAGGTAACTCATAATTTGGTTTTCTATAAAAAAATCAGTTCAAAATCGTGAGGTTGAGTGCAAAAAAATATGAATGTTTATATTTGTGAAAGGGTGCATGCACATGCGGATTTAATGGGAGCATGTGCATGAAGAGTTATTGAAAAAAAGATTGAATATAATGGTCCTACTTGATGATGTGGATAGATTGCATGTCAAGATAAATAGGTTAGTGAAAATTACCTACTTAGGTATTATAGATTATAGATATGCATTTTGGGAAAATAAGATAGATGCTTGTTACAAAAAAGAAAACAAGAAATGAAAAGAAAAAAAAACAAATCGATGAAAACTAGAAACCAATCATACAAAATTTATAGAATAATAAATAAAACCAAAGATAGAAAAAGGAAAACCAAAAAACACATGCTTAGAAATTGGTCGATTTACCAGTTAATCAGTTGGTTAATCAATGCCCATGGCGGCATCAAGTAACTAATAAACTTATAAATCGGTCGATTAGTTCATTTATTGGTTTATTGGCCTATTAATCATATATTCACCAGCCAACCGAGTATCTATCAATTTCATTTTTCTTTATAGTGAAAAAACTGAAAAGGAACCATTGAAAATCGTGCTACAATAGTGGAAAAATATGAGAAAAAACCTAACACTACAATGTGGCGTCGGCCTCATAGCGTTCGACCGTAGGCGATTCCTAATAAGAATTGGTACATGTGAGAAATAGCTCTCGCGGCCTTATCAACGGAGTGATGATGTTAGTAGCTATATTATCATACTAGTACCGAGAGAAATTATGCACACGTTTTTTTACCTCCTTCGTATACGATTTTTGAACCGTGTGCTTTGTTAATTTAAAAACTGATTGCGATGAGTGATTGCTTCCCTGGCGGCCTGCTGGAAAGAAACGTGTGCCAAAAATATACGCATCCCCATGACTTTGTAAGAAAGAACGTGTCAGATGACAGGTTGATCCCATACAATGTTCAAGCACAATTGTGTGCATTGAAGTACGTATCTCAAACGATGTGTATTTCTCGATCGTATGCAATAATGGTTGATCTCATCCGATTGCTTTTTCAGGAATCGTGTGCTTTGTTAAATTCAAAACTCATGTTTTCTATGCATTAACTGTGTGCATTGTTAAGTTTAAAACTGACGATTTTCTCTCATGAACTGTGGGCTTTGTTAAGTGTAAAGCTCGCGTTTTTTTACTCATGAACTGTGTGCCTTGTCAATTTTAAAGTTGACGTTTTTAACTTGTGAACAGTGTGCAATGTTATGTCATGTAACACGGAAAACTCATATCCATAAAAAACTAATCGAAGTCCATCTTTATCCCGAGCATCTGTTGTTTGCCCCGATTGAAGATCCAACACAACACCCTCTATTCCATCTCCACCTACATGTGAGAGTGGGAGTGGGAGGTCTAGGTTTGGCTCGGAGGAAAGGAGTGAAAGCGATGTCCTGAGGGGACAAGAGAACATCGTTTCTGAGAAGCTTCTACCTTTTGTATTTTGAACGAGTCGCTACTATGCATAAGCGAACCAAGCAAGCAATAACCCCAGGAAAAACATTATACTCCTAAATTTTCGTTTTCAAAGTCAGATCACTCAATTACGATAACTTAAATTCATACAATTACATGCAATGTAGAACCTAATCTAAATTTTATACGGTGATTTTCCGACACTGCCGTCGCATCCATCTTTAGTGGATGGTTGCGCCCCCGGGAGTGTCCGTCCTAGCTCCGGTGAGGTAGAGTAGGACATGGGACACACACAGACTTACGAGACTCAGCTCTCCGCCGTCTCCCATGCCTTACTCTTCCTCGTTGAAGCCCATGGACTGCACATCGCCGGTCGATGTGAGGTCGGTGATGGATCCGTCATGCTTGGAGCCGGACAACTCCATCACGATGCAGTTGCGACGCCCGGGGTTGCTCGGCGGTGCGTAGAACTTCGCCTCGGCCGCATCCGCCACAAGGCGCTCCACCGCCTGCTGTGCCCTCTGCCTCGCGCGTCGGGCATGTGCGCCATGAGGTCTTCCTCATAGGTGTGGGCTCCCGTGACGATGTGCGGGCGCCAGACATACCGCACCACCTCCGGTGAGGCAGCGACGACATGCCTCGCGTGGTATTTGAGCATTATTTGTGCGGACGTTATGGATTCCCAGCGGATCGAGGCCGACCATTGCCGGTCATTTTCCTTTGGTGTGCGGCGGAGCGAAATGCGGACGACCATCTCCTCCTCTGACCCGATTGGGACGATGTCCTAGTCCACAAATCGGGTGGCAGAGGACTCAGATTCGCTACCTACCATGCCGGTGAAGGCCAAAGATCACCAGAAGAGATCTTGGGGGAGATGTGTAGTGAAGTGGAGTGGAGAGTGGCTAGGGTTTGGTCTGGGGAGTGGATGTGGATGAATATATTTGGGATTGGAGTGGGCCAGGTGGGTCGGATCCAACGTGGCGAACGTGCCCAAACGCATCCGATCCTTCCCATATCCACTCTATATTTGGGTTGGATATGAAGACTAACGTTTAGCTCGGGCGTATAGGACCGGCATGAGACGTTGTAAGAGCAAAGTGTTGCCCCCATGAGTTTTGGATATTGTTGGACAAAACAGTAGAGGAACTAACAAGTTTTCTAGTGCAAAACAGATGGTTAGGTTCCTGAAGTGATAGGTTGGTGTTAAAGCTTCAATGAAGATTTACATATTCACTGAAGCATATTCCCCGGAGCGAAGCTCATCTCGGATGTTGACCCCCAAAAAGATAAGGAATCCTGAATCACATCTCATCGAAGGAGTTGATCAAGATGGCGCAAGACTTAGTAGTTTTTGCGTAGTTCTTTTTCACTTCTTTGAGTCATTGGAAAAACTGTACTATCAAGAGGGGTTTAGTAAATGTACTCTGAAAGTTTTGGTGAAAAGACTCAGATCGAATCCAAACCAGTGAGAAGCCAGAGATGAGAAATATCATGTGCACTAGGTATTGCTTCACCAGCGAAGACTATGTTATTTCAACTCTTGAAGCATAACCAAGTCCGTGAGTCAGCTTTACTTGTTCCGCAAGTAAAGTTGCGCATTGAACAGAAATCCGACCGTTGCGGACAGGTGTCAAGCTGTCGCACCGGGTCACTTCAGTCATTTCGCACCTTGGGATCGCCACCTATAAATATGCCACTCCCTCCCTCATTGGCGGGTGGCTGCTCCAAGATTATTTTCCGACAATGAAGAGAGAGAGCAACCCCACCGAAGCAAAACCGAAACCCATCCACCGAAGCATAAGTCCTATTGATCTGAGTTGATTCACTATGACTTAGGAAGAAGTTTGCTAACCTTGTTATCTTGGAGAACTGCAATTCTCCTAGACGGTTAGAGTGTTGTTCTTCAGAGAGCGAAGAGTTATTGTCGCCTCGAAGTCCAGTTTGTCAAAGGTTTCAGTGATTTCCTCAATAATCAACCATGAGTGAAGAATTGACCAAGCTCAAGGAGATTGGTGCAGTGGAGATACGGACGGAGATAGGTTAGCTCCTGTGTTCAATCACAAGTCCCTCCAACCAGACGTAGCACTTTGCAGAGTGTGAACTGGTCGAACAAACATCGCCGAGTCAAGAGTTCGTTTTACATTCCGCACTTATATTTAGTATTGCAATTGCTTCTGTGATTTGTTTCAATGCAATTGATTCGATGTTTTTGATTCGCTATGTTGTGCTTCAATCTTGTTCTGCTTCAATATTTACCTTTCTGTTGAATTCCTTCTGCTGCTAAGTTATGCTTCACTTCATAGTTTCATGCGAAAAATTGAAGTGATCATTCACCCCCTCCCCCTCTGATCACATACTTGGACTTTCAATCGGTATCAGAGCTAGTCACTCTTTGTTTGGATTAACCTCCTTGAGTGTTTGCAAGTATGTCTTTCGCAACCATTCGCTCCGGCGAACCCATTCCTGTTTTCAATGGAAAGGACTACCCATACTGGAAGGACAAAATGAAGAGAAATATCATGGATATTAATTCTGTTGCCTGGGAAGTTGTCTTATATTGAGTCACTGTCGCCGATGAGAATGCCATCACTCCTGAAGAAGCAAAATTGATTGATCTTGATTTTGAAGTTTGGGTATTCATCACCAATCATCTAACACCAGAGAAGTATCATGAAGTGAAGAATATCCCAACTGCCAAAGGTTTCTGGGACTATCTGGAAAAGATTGGGTAATGTGTATCCACTCAGAAAGATGCCAGAATTGACACCCTCCGAAGCAAATTCTATCATTTCAAGAGAAACGAGGGTGAAACAGTCAGCTCCATTTACAGCAGACTTACTGCTCTTGCTAATGAGTTGATTTCCCTCGGTGCTGATGACATCACTCCTCACTCAGTTGTAAAAACTTTGCTCCGCTCATTGGATGATTCGTTTGATCACATTGTGGTGATGATCAAGGAAATAACTGATTTCAGACGTCTTGTTGCCGCTGATATTCTTGAGAGACTCAATACTTTTGATATGGAAGAAGATGAGAAACGTGACATTAATGGCTCTCGAAGAAGATCACATGCTTTGAAAGCAAAAGCTTCGCGTCATTCTTCACCCGAAGTTAGTTCTGCTTCAGGTGTCGAATTTGATGATCCTGCAAGCATTGGGAAGGATTTAGCATTGATCATGAGACGCTTCAACCGGTTCCAAAGAAAAGGTTTCTCTTCACCCAAGAAGAGTTACTCTTCAAGGAGCTCAAGTCACTCATCTCACCGCTCATCCTCAAGAAGCTCTCCATCGAAGGACAACTGCTTCTACAAGTGCAAGAAACCAGGTCACTACATTGCTGATTGCCCTCTGCGGGAAGCTGAGAACAGATCGAAGCATTCGCTCAGAGACTCCTCAACCAAGTACCACAGATCCTCCAGAAGCTACGAGTCCAAGAGACATGATTCCAGTTTGAGAAGAGAAAAGAAGAAAGATTCTGATGATGACAAGAGGAAGAAGTATCATAAGAAGCGTGAAGGTTCTTCATCAAAGACTCACTCGTCTCGTCGAAGCAGCTCTCACCGTGCCAAGGCCTATTTGGGAAAGGAAATGAACTCTGAAGATGAAGCCTTTGGGTCCGAAGCTGAATCAGGCTCAAGATCTGGGTCTGGGTCCGAATCAGATGGTGTTGCTGGTTTGGCATTCGCTTCAGCAGATGCTTCAACCAAAGCTTCGAGCTCATTCTTCACCAACAACAGTAGTGAAGATGAAACTCCTGCATATTGCTTCATGGACAAAGCGAAGGTATCATCATCCAAAATTACCTATGATACTTCTGATTGTTCCTCATATGACAATGATTCGAAGATAAGCTATGCTAAACTTGCTAAAATTGCTTCAATCCAACAAGATGAACTTGATTCGCTAAGCAAAACCATTAAGAAATCAGAAACTCTGTTGATCGATGAGATAGAGAAAGGTCAAACTTTAACAAATGAGCATGCTGCTCCGAAAGAAAAGTTTGAAGAATTATCCTCTCGGCATGATCTTCTTTCAGTTGATTATGACAAGCTCACCTATGAATTTCTTCAAAGGAAAATGGCTCTCGAAAAACTAAAAGAGGCTCATGGAGAGTTGGAAAATTTCAATCTCACTCTCATGTCTCAACAAGGTTCTGAAGCTAATCATAAAATTGATTCACCTTGCTTAACTTGTTTGGAACGAAGCAAAACTTATTCCAAAGGCAAAGCTCCTATTGTTATTGATGATACTAATGCCTCGGATGAGGAAAATCCTGCTGTTACCGAGGAACTCCTCAGGTTGAAAAACTTATTTGAAACAGACATGTTCAAAAGTGTGCAATGTCACCAATATCTTTGTGATATCCTGAGGAAGGCTCTCCTTCACAGAAATCCCAGGAATGAGGGTGTTGGTTTCGAGAGAAAACTAAACCCTGATGGCACCTATTGGGAACCTGAGCAGTATCCTAAGATTGTTTGGGTCCTAGCGAAGGAGAAACCTATTGATATTGCTAACCTTTCAGGTTTCGACTTCAAAATGACTAAGGCTATTGTGGATGAATCACTTGATTCGGACTACAAGCTCATTAAAGATGAACAGGGAAAGGTTACAACTGAGTATGTTGGTACTCCTCCTAAGAATGGCTTTTACAAGAGGAAGATATGGGTGCAGAAAGCACTTGTGGAAAAACTGCCTGCTAACCATACTATGCAGGGAAAGTCTTCGGTACTACCAAATCATTTCTATTCTCTAGAGGAGAGAAACGATTCACTGGTGCCCGAATCAAATGTTCCATAGAAGCAATACTATCGCACTGGTCGTTATACTTATCGTCCTCATGATAACCATAATAAGATTGCATATGCTCATTCTTATCCTAACCATTCGCAGAGGACTTACATTTATGGTGTACTTGATGGTCTCCCTAGGCAATATAATCCTGTTCGTTTTAATATTGCTTCAACAAGTGCTTCAACCTCTTCTCAGTCACCTGCTCGTTTGTGGGTGGTTAAGAAGAACTAATTCTTCTGCAGGGCTATGTCTCCGGTGGATCCGAATGGGTCATGGATAGTGGTTTCACAAATCATATGACCGGAGACAAGGAGTTATTCACCGAAGAAAAACTATCTCAATCTTCTCAGAAGTACATTACCTTCGGTGATAACAACAAGGGTAAGTTTTAGGTTTGGGTAAGGTTGCCATATCGAAATATAAGCACATTGACAAGGTTATGCTAGTCCAATCACTTGGATACAATCTTATGTCTATTTCGAAGTTATGCGATATGGGTATGCTTGTTCTATTTTCTGCTTCGCGTTGTGTTGTCTTTTCATAGGATCACTATACGTTTGTCTTCGAGGGATACCGAAAAGGAGATTTATACATTGTTGATTTTTCTTCGGGCCCTGCTGTATCCACATGCCTAATGGCGAAAGCTTCATCTGGTTGGTTATGGCATCGAAGACTTGGTCATGCAGGGATAAGAAATCTTCATATTCTAGTGAAGAAGAAGCATGTTATTGGCCTTAGCGAAGTAAAATTCGATAAGGATCATCTCTGCAGTGCTTGTGAAGCTGGTAAAATAACGAAGAAACATCATTCAACAAAGACTATCATGACTACTACTCGTCCTCTTGAATTACTTCATATGGATCTCTTCGGTCCTCAAAATTATGCAAGTCTGGGAGGAAAAAAATATGGTCTTGTTATTGTTGAGGACTTTTCTCGTTATACTTGGGTTTTCTTTCTGGATAACAAGAGCAAAGTTGTTGAAATCTTCAAGTAATTCGCTAAGAGAGCTCAAACTGAATATGAACTATCTCTGAAGCATATCCGAAGTGATAATGGGACTGAATTCAAAAATACTCATATTGAAGAATTTCTTGATGATCATGGCTTTACTCATGAGTTCTCTGCTGCTTATACACCTCAACAGAATGGTGTAGTTGAAAGGAAGAACAGGTTCTGGGCCGAAGCAATTAACACGGCAAGTCATATCATCAACAAGGTTTATCTTCACAAATTCCTGAAGAAAACTTCACATGAGCTTATCACTGGTAACAAGCCAAATGTTTCGTATCTTAGCATATTTGGTGCTCCTTGCTTTATTAGAGATATGAATCATAGCTCCAAATTTGCCCCTAAGGCACATGAAGGCTTTCTTTTAGGTTATGGCTCAAATTCTCACACTTACAGAGTGTATAACTCTCACTTTGGGAAAGTTATGGAAACTGTAAATGTGAGGTTTGATGAAACTAATGGCTCTCAAAAAGAGCATCTGCCTCATGATCTAGATGAACCTCCTCTTGATGAAGTGATCATGTCCATGGCTATTGGAGAGATTCGCCCTGTTGAAGCAAATACTCGTCTATCTAATAGGGATGATGATGATCCAATGTTCCCACACATAGCCAGGGGCGCTGGAGATCAACATCCTGAAGCTAATGGTGAACAGGATTAAGAAGAGCAAGGGAACGAAGAAAATGCCAATCCTAAAGGAAACCCTGAAGCTAAAGGTGAAGCAGCTCCTGAAGCTGAAGCAGATCTTGAAGCAGAAGTTGAGCCTGAAGCAAACAATACTAAGTTATCACGAGTTCGAAGGAGAGTTGATGTTGATTCGATCCTCAAAGACATTCGTCAACCAGGTCGTCCCACTACTCGATCTCGTACTCGTTTAGCTAACTTCTGTGGAAGTTTTTCTTTTGTTTCCATGCTAGATCCTTCAAAATTTTATGAAGCCATGAAGGATCCAGACTGGTTATTGGCTATGATGGAAGAACTTCACCAGTTTGAAAGAAACAAAGTTTGGTCACTAGTTGACAGGCCTGATCCCACGAAGCACAATATAATAGGCACCAAGTGGATATTTCGCAACAAGCAAGATGAAGATGGTATTGTGGTAAGAAATAAGGCTAGACTGGTAGCACAATGGCACACCTAAATCGAAGGCATTGATTTTGGTGAAACCTATGCTCTAGTAGCCCGTCTCGAATCCATTCGTGTCATGCTTGCTTTTGCTAACCATAAGAATATATTGTTATATCAAATGGATGTCAAAAGTGCTTTTCTTAATGGTGAGATAGAAGAAGAAGTTTATGTTATGCAGCCACCAGGTTTTGAAGACTCGAAGAATCCTCACATGGTGTACAGGCTTCACAAAGCCTTGTATGGACTGAAGCAAGCACCTCGTGCTTGGTATGAAACATTGAAGGATTTCCTCCTGAAGAAAGGCTTCAAACCTGGAACAACTGACCCCAATCTTTTCACTCGATCATATAACAATGATATATTTGTGTGTCAGATATATGTAGATGATAATATTTTTGGCTGCACTAACACTGAAATCAGCGAAGAATTTGCAAGGATGATGTCGAAGAAATACGAGATGTCCATGATGGGAGAATTTAAGTTTTTCCTTGGACTTCAGATTCGCCAACAGAAAAATGTCACCTTTATTTCACAAGAAAAATATTTGAAGGATTGCCTGAAGAAATTTGATCTTACTGAATGCAAGACTATCAAAACTCCCATGCCAACAAATGGATTTCTTAATGATGATGAAAAAGGGAAACCCTTCGATCAGAAGAAGTATCGGTCTATGATAGGTTCACTCTTATACTTATGTGCATCTAGACCTGATATTATGTTATCAGTTTGTATTTGTGCTCGTTTTCAGGACAATCCGAAGGAATCACATCATACTGCTGTAAAGCGAATTCTTCGGTATCTAGCACATACTCCTTCACTGGGACTTTGGTATCCCAAAGGAACTCAGTTTGATTTGATTGGGTATTCTGATTCAGACTGGGCTGGTGATAGAGTTGACAGGAAATCTACCTCAGGAACTTGTCATTTTCTTGGTGGATTTCTTGTGTGTTGGGCTTCAAAGAAGCAAAACTGTGTCTCAATGTCCACTGCTGAAGCCGAATACATTGCTGTTGGCTCATGCTGCACTCAGATACTTTGGCTTAAGTAGACGCTGAAAGATTATGGTATTTATGTGAAGAAACCCCCTTTGCTTTGTGATAATGAGAGTGCTATCAAAATTGCACACAATCCTGTGCAACACTCTCGAACGAAGCACATTGATATTCGTCACCATTTTCTTCGAGATCATGTTCAATGCGAAGACATTGAGATCAGTCATGTTAGAACTGAAGATCAATTGGCCGATATATTCATGAAGCCATTGGACGAGAAAAGATTTTGTGCATTGAGATGTGAGCTAAACATCCTAGACTCACACAATGTTCAGTAAGATCGAAACTTTTCCTTGTACATATTCACCTTCATTGTGTGTTTTTTTATTTAGTTTCGCTCGAGTTTTCCTTCGTCCGTGTTTATATGTTTAGCTTCGTTTGCCATTTGCTTTCAGTTTTGTGTTGGTTTTTATTCGTTTTGTTTGTCCCCTGTACTTACCACTTTTAGCTTCGTTGTTATTCTTCTTCGAAGTGATAAGTTTCGTACCCTATCCCCTCCATTATGATTCGCTCCCAATCTATTCTGTCTTGAATGGTTAAGCACATTTGAAACGGAAAGCTTATTGCTTCGAACATCATTGTGTTCCGAATCAAATGCTTCCAACTTTATCGAAGTTTTTGCTCTCGGTCAAGAGTTATTCTTCAACCGCTGAGTCCCCGTCTTTTTCGGTCCGATGAGATTCGCTCATGAACCGCCACTTCATCCCCACCGTTGAATCGTAAGAGACACTCGTAGGGAGCCGTCCGATGCGATCTGATAACCGTTTCAGATCGGCCACTATATAAGGCAATCCCCTCCCCTGCAAACCGCCCCCGGCTCATTCGTCTCCTCCGCTCCCCTTCTCCCTCCTCGAGCACGCCGCAGAGCTCTCGCCTCCGACGACGACCGCGCCGCTTCGCTGTCGGACAGTCCCCGCTGTGGACGTTCCCCGCCGATGAAGCGCACTTCACCGCACTCCGTCGTCGTAGCCGTTCCGCGTCATCGAGTTAGGATACGCTGGGCTCTCCGATCCAACCTCCCTCCCGTGTTCTTCTCCATTGCAGTTGGATCTTAGTTCTTGAGTTTTATTTTATGTTTTCTAGGGTTGTTCTGATCCGTGTTGATCCTTGCTCTTCGGGAAACTTGTTTGTAGCATCAAAGTATCCCTTCTATTCACGTCAGTGTTGAGATTAGATCTGTTTGTGTTTGGACTGAGTTAGAGCTGGTTCTTGAATTCGTTCTAGCCTAATCCAACTACAGATATGCATCTGGTCTTAGTTTGCCCTGAATTCTTGTCAAAATTGGTTTTCATGCGAAGCCTTTGCCTGTGCTTATTCATTCCTATCCTATTCCCTCTTTTCTACTATTATGTTCACAGGATGTCTGATGAAGAGGCTGCCATTGGGAATGAATCACCTATTGTCGAAGGCATTGAGGATCTCCCTGAGCCCCCGAAGCAGAAAGGCAAAGGAGGCAAGACAAAGGAAGTCAATAATGCCCGAGGAATTCCCGAAGCCATTCGTATAAAGATGGGCTATGACACTCCACCCGAAGACTGATCACATGCGAAAGATTCGTCTGCAAAAGATTCGCCGCTACTGGGCGATTAGATGGTACAAATTCAAGAGCATTACAGATTGGAAGTGGGCAATGCAGTTTGCCTTCAGTCCACCATACCGGTACACTACTGCTCAGTACAATGCTGCAAACCGAAGGAAATACTACCCGAAGCCACCCGCTATCCCTCACCCCAATTCTCTCAAGACGCTGATACGTCCCAAACGTATCTATAATTTATGCTTGCTCCATGCATGTTTTGTGTGACTTTGCCATGTTTTGCTTGAACTTTCATACACTTTTGAGCATATTTGGACTAATCTATTAACCCGGTGCACCCAGCTGCCAGTTGCTGTTTTCTTCTGTTTTTGTATTTCAGGTTTTTCGGCCATTAAAAGTGCTCCAAAAATTCCGGAAAATCAGATAAAAAATCAGCAACCCGGAAGCTTCTGGAATAGCCAAGGCAGCAGAGGGGGGCCACCACCAGGAGAACAGGAGGGTCCCTGGCGCGGCCCCACCCTAGGCCGCGCCAGGAGGCCTCCTGGCTGCCTGGTGGGTCCCCTCGACACCCCCCTCCACCTATATTTAGTCCTCGGGGTGGAAACCCCTAGGAGAGACCTCTTTTCCACGATCTCGCCTCTGTACCGCCGCCGCTGCCGTTTATAGATCGGGGCTGCCTGGAGAAGCTGCCCAGGCACCCTGCCGGGAGGAGGAACCACCTCTGGGAGACCATCCATAGCCATGGACGCCTCCCGTATGTACCGTGAGTAGTTTCCCTTGGACCACGGGTCCGTGACCAGTAGCTATGTGATCTATCTCTCCCCTCTTTGTACTTCCACTTTCGAGACCTCGTGAGCTGCCTCACATGATCGAGGCACCTTTGTAATTTTCTACCGTTGCTATGCTGAGTTTGTTGGGATCTGATGGATTATGAGACTATGTTCAGATTGTGATGAGTAATATATTTGGTTCGTCTCTTTTATATTTTGTTCTTGAGTAAATTCTTGCATGTTCTCCGTTGCCGTATTTTACTTTGGCCAAGTGATTTGTTGCAACTCCAAGAGGGAGCGTTATGCTTGATTGTGGGTTCAGCCCCTTGATGTCTAGCTTGAGTGACAGAAACATGAGACTAGGGGATGTGTTGTTGCCACCAGGGATAAAACAACGGTGCTTGTATCTGCGGATGCAAGGATTGTTTACTTTACGCAAAGTTCTTTTAATGCAGTTGTCTGTTGCTTTGAATTTACACTTTGGGTGGGATTCGCAACTTAATACCAGCGAGATGTTCTGGTTAGATATCTCAAGGTGGATGATTCGTAGTAGATGCAGTTGGATTTCAGTCTACTTACCTTGGCGTACTGCCCATTGCTTTTGAGCCCTTCCTTTCTTTGTAGCATAGTTAGCATTGCGGTGCCTTTATAATCTTGTCAATTGCTCAACTGTGATTTGTTTACCTCGCTAGCACTTTTATCGTCTTTTGGGAGAGAGACATCACTAGTGAAAATCAGCGGACCCCGGTCCATCTTCACATTACTGTTTACATCCTTAGTTTACTTTTCAGTTGCTATCACTATCATTATTATCTCTTGCGTTGATCCTTTGTAAACAGCCAGGCCGGAGGAATTGACAACTCCTCGGTACTCGTTGGAGCAAAGTTATTTGTTGTTGTGTGCAGGTCCACGTCAAGCGCCGTGACACCTTCTTGTATCTCTTGGAGTCCTACTGGTTCGATAACCTTGGTATCTTTACCGAGGGAAATTTGCTGCTACGCTACATCTCACCTTCCACTTGGGGTAACCAATGAGGAGTGAGAGATCCTCACCGTATCAGACGCCAGATGATTACCCAGAGGAGCAAGAAAGACTTTCTATTTTGGTTGAGAAGAAAAGACTCAGAGAAGAGAAGAAGGCCAAAGCACAAGCTGCTGAAGGCCATGCTGAAGCTGGCGCATCAAAGCCTAAGAGACGCAGTCTGAGGAAATTGAGTGCTTCACCATCTCCTACTGTCTCAGATGAAGACAGTGAGCAGGCTGCTGATGATGAAGATGAAGCTGCCGCACAGCTTGAGGACTCCATTGATGAGGATCCTTCAGCTGATGCGATGACGAGTCCGAGCACACCCCAGTTGCTCCTAGTCCGAAGAGACAAAAGCTTCGGAAGCCTTTGAAGAAAAAGGCTAGAGAGAAACCGCCTGCTTAGAGAGGCGTGAGAATTCAAGATCCCACTGATCCTCCTGCTCCTAGGCCCCGTATTGACTTAACAAATTTGGTGGTTGAGGCTCCATTGGCTTCAAAGCCACCTCGCTGCCTGGTTCCTGCAGAACAAAGGACAAATGAAAGGAATGATCCGAAGCCAAAGCATGATGGTCAGCCCGAAGAAAATGCCCCTGAAACTGCCAAAGCTTCGAAGCTTAAGTCCACCGTTGCAAAGCCTGGCCAAACCTATGCCCAGGTTGGCACCAAGAAGATGTCTGAAGCTGATCTGCGCAAGAGAGACTATGCTGAAGCTAAACGACTTCACTCTGCAGCACAAGCCCAAGCTAAGGCTGATAAAGAAGCTCAAGCAAAGAAAGAGGCTGATAGAGATGCTTCCTTGCTTGAAAAGCAAAGGAAAGATTTAGCTGAAGCCAATCAGAAATCTGAAGCGAAGCGTAAGCTCGCTGAAGTAAAAGCTCAAGAAGCTAAGGCTGATGCCGAAGCCAAACAACTCAGTGAAGCCGAAGCCAAGCGCAAGGCATCACTTAACATCTTAAGAACGAAGCAAGCACAGAAAGGTGCTAGAGCTGCTCAGACGGGAGCTGCTGTGGACATGGCTCCAAAATACATTGCTCCAAAGCAAGTCACGGCACCTTCCCCCGAAGCTCATGAAGAAGCTGAGCATAGTCACCACAACTTCCCTGATGCTAGAGAAGGTGAACTATGGGATTGTCTTAGCCTGCATCAGGCATTCTGCAAGCTCGCCGAAGCCATTGATCCCAAATCTATTGATGTTGGGAATGTATACATATCACCAACACTCTCTGCAATGATTGAAACTTTATACAATCAGCTAAGGGACTTGCACGCAAGGGACATGTCTGAGTCTGCCAAGATTCTGAAGTTCAAGAAGAAAGCTGACGCCGAATCTGATGAAGACTTCAAGGCCGAAGCCAAAGCTTCTTCGAAGAAAATTGCTGATGTCAATGAGAAGGCAAAGCAAAATATTCAAGTTTTTCAAGGAAAGATAAAATCTTCCATCGAAGAATGTTGCAAGACGCATAATGCTTCAGTCATGGCTCTTGATTCCAAGAAGCGTGAAGCAATGCTCAAGCAACTCGCTTCTCCCCTTCCCCAAATGCAGCCAAGGAAGCGCCGTCTGATCACTAATGCTGCTGACGAAGCTGATGAGGTTAACTCTCTGTAACACCCTCAGATGCCTGTAACAGTAATCATCATCACTGTTGACTATCACTGTTGGTTAATCACTGTTATCCCCTGTCCCTAATCAAACTTTGCTTCTGCTCCTTTCAAACCATGCTGGTTGGTAATCAAAACCCTAATCCCAAGTCATCTCCCTCATCATGAAACTAAACCCTAGTTGAAACTACTTTAAATGGAAATTAAAACAAAAGTGCTGGAATAAAGTTGTTCCAAAAACCATGAAACTATTTTTGTAAATTGCCTAAAATCATTACAATCATGTTGGACCAACTTTGGTAATTTTTGGAGTTGCAGAAAATTCCAAACAATTCAAACAGTAGGTTAAAACCCCTACTTTGGGCATTTAATATTTAAAAGAAATATCTAATGAATTTATTTTGCTGCAAAACTTTTTGTGGCACCTCAGTAATATGTAAACCTAATTTACAATCACCAATAATATTTTACAAAAATGCTAGGGTTAATAAATCAATTACAGAAAAGTAATAGAGTAAACATAAAACAAAACAAATAGGAAAACGCTATCTATCGCCTGTGCAACGGCCCACCTAGCCCAGGCCCACCCCACCCTTGTCTTCTTCCCCCCAACCACCCCCACCTGCTCCCGTACGGCGGCCGTCGTGGGCACGCCGCTGCCAGGCCGGCCCCGCCCTTCACCTGCTCCCTGCCGCCGCGGTCGCGATAAGGACGAAGCCCCCGACCTCCTGAACAGCCCCGCACCTCCATTCCCCTCCTCCTCCTCTCTCACGCTTCGGGGAAAGTTTCCCGAGCGCCGCCGTCGCCATGGCAGTGAGCTCACGCGGCCAGTGAGCTCGCATCGCCACCCCGCCGTGTCCAGCGTGTCCCTCGTCGTCGTCCTCGTCTCCGAGCGCAAGGAATCGAGGCGGGAGCCTCCACCCCGAGCACACGGTCACCTTCCCCAACTCCGGCCGCCGCGACATCGCAGAGGAAATCCGGCGCCACCACGACGTCCCCGAGCCCGCTGCCAACCCCGACGCGTTCGTGGTGAGCACCCTCACCACCCCCAACCGCCCGATGAGTCCCGATAACGCCGTAACCTTTTTCCCCCTTGAGCTCGCTCCGGCCGCCGTGGTTCGTCGTCGTAGCCGTCGGCCTGGTCCGTCCCAGCTCACGCAAATGACACCCGCCTGCTCCCCATGGACCATAGGGTCGATCCCACCCCGTAGAGCAATCGATTCCCTCGCCTGTACCAAAGTGCCATGGGAGCCCGAGAACCCCCCTCCGCCATTGTTGAGCTCGAGCTCGTAAGCGTCCACCCCAAGCCACCGCACCGCCACCAAACTCCTCCCCGTGGTCGTCCGCGTCGAATGGTACCCGCCACGCCCCCTCCCGTGCCCGCTTTTGTCGTCGACCACTTCACCCGTGCGACGCCGCCGCCTGACCTCGTCGCCGGCACATTTTCCGGCCACCCCCGACGTCGCCACCACCTGGAACCAACGCAGCGTTGTCCTCCCGTTCGAATGCATCAAACCCCGCAACGAATGGTGCCCCCTAGCCCGTTTCCGACGCCCCTCCCGTGGCCTCCGCCGTGCTGGGCTCGCCGGCGACTCGCCGCCGGCAGCCTCCGACGTGGCACACCTAGGGGCAACCCCTGGGTCACTGTCAGTGGCCCCCTTGGTCCCAGTTGACTGGGTTGACCAGTCCACCGTGCTGACTGGGCAACTCCAGTCACTGACAGGTGGGTCCCCCTGTAAAATAATTAACTTAATGATTTAGATTAATCCAATAATTAAAATTGAGTCACTGACATGTGGGTCCAGAGGCATTTTCTAATTTAGTTAAATGATTTATAAAAAAACAGAGGCTGACATGTGGGTCCCACATGTCAGCACTGTTCTGGATAATGTTGTGGATAATGTTCTGGATAATGTTGAATAAATAATAAAAGAAATCCAGAAAAATCATTTAAATTGATTTAAACTTTGAAATTCAATAACTTTTAAACCGTAACTCGGATTCAAAAACTTTATACATGAAAATTGATCAGAAAAATATCACAAATACGAATACGCTATCCGTATGTCTACCGCACCCCTCTAACACAACGAACATTGAACATCCCCCCCTCCGGACCGTCTGTCCAATAAATTGTCCGGTACTGTTAAAGTGCCCGGATGAATTTATTCCGAACACGAAAGTTGTCCGGGATGGTCCAACTAACACGGATACACCCCCCTTATGTTTGTCCGGTAACCACGACACCTCCGGCTTGATCCTTCCCCCTCCGGACACCCTGTCCGGTAATCACCCGGAGCCGGTAGTTCATCCTCAGATGAATTTCCGTTCCGAGCAATGTGCATTGCACTGCGTTAGAATACCGTTAACATTTCATCTGTCATGTCATACATATGTTTGTATATTATTGCTGTGTATTTACTGTTTCCTCCCCCCCTTAATCTCCGGTAGACCCCGCTGCTGCCGTCGACTACACCGCTGCTGAGTACGACTACGTCGTCGACGACCCTACTACTACCGTCGAGCTTGCAGGCAAGCAGAGCCATTCTCTTCCCCAGATATCGCCTATCTTTCCATACATTTATTGCACTAGGCATTGTTTCTGCTGCTGCTACGATTACAATCCTATTTAACTGCATAGCCTGATTTTGTCGCCCCTTGATGTGCCTTCCTTTATCCTATGCTGCCTATTAATATTGTTATGCATTATTCAGCAGTGAGCCCTGCGCATTGTTAGCTAGGATTAGATAGAGGGCCGTGGTCACTCAGGGGAGTGAACGCGGATACAGATATTATAACTGCACAGGTACGGTACAAGGCAGACACCGCCTCAGGCCCCTACCTGGGTTATGCCTAGTCACCTCAAGTGTGAGCCATCAAGGAGTAATCCTTGTACTCCACTCGAGGCTGACTTTGTCTTGCCGCCATAGGGTCCTGATCGGCGATTGTCCTTCAGGTAAGAAGTCGGGCGACCCAACGGGGCCCGCGAGAGGTATTGCGACGGGACGACAGGGAGGGTACGACCAGTGTACCGGTGTGCTTGGCCCCTGATCGTTGGCCGCGAGAGTTACCAAAACCCCGGAAGTCGAGCTCCTCCAGGAGCACACGCGAGACAAGGTAAGGAGACGGTTCACCTTGTTGGTAACCGCAGAGACTTGGTGGGACGACGGGGCAGGCACCGATGTACTGGTGGTCCTGGCTGCTGTCGTTGTCCGCGGGTCGGTTAAGTCGGGGCAACGATAACGGTTGTCACGCAGGTTAATTAAAATGCTAAATGGTTCAGTGAATGTCTTGAGTTGGCTATATGCCATGTACGCACTACCTACCCGTGGGAACTACGAGTTATGGGCTCCTCTGCTTCGTAGTGTCGTCCGAGGACTCTTCAGACGTCAGCAGTACCGCGGCCTGCGCCGGGAAGTGGTGTTGTCTTATTTGCTCGCGCGGTGGTGTCTTATTTGGATTTGCTTCAACTTCACCGGCCAGCCACGCACCGTGCAGGAGTACGTTCGGGTTGGGGTCCAAGGCCCGTCGTACTTAGGATTTAGACCGGCGGATGACCTCTCTGTTGAGTTTGAAAGATGGGCTATGAAGTGTCGGATAGCCTCGGTGGAGCGTTCCCTAACAAGGTTCCCGCCACCCTGGAGATCCGTGCGTGTAGCGTAACACAAGTACACCCCTGCAGGGAAGATTGATCTATCGATAGCCGTGTCCACGGTAATAGGACGCTTTATGCTGAAGCTGGATCTTACCACTAGAAACTATTATTATTAAACTGTATGGTTCCGGGTTCTCTTCCTCGCGGGGATGTCGAGGAGGTGAACTCGGAGGCATTGTTAATTATTACAACTTATTATTATTCAATGTTGCATCAACTTCTGCTTCATTGTTACTTTACTGTTTTATATAAACTGTTGGCTGATTCTTACCCCATGCTGCAAGACATCGTCGGAAGATGCTAGTCTTCGTTAGGCCTAGTTTCTTACCCTTGCTCTAAATTTCTGTCTTCAGTCCACTATATACAGCCTCTTCATTCCGTTGATACCATGCATAATGCTTAGTAGCGGACGTAAGACTCGCGGGTATACTAGATACTCACCTGCTTTATTTCCTTTACTGTTTTGCCTGATCGGCCGCTGCAGCCGACGTTGGAGCCCAGGAGCAGGAGTACCCCGGAGGCGCCTACTACGACGTCGAGTTCCCCGTTGACCAGGAGTAGTTCTGTGGATCCCAGGCAGGAGGCCTCGCCTTTTCGTTCGGTATCTCTGATGTGATTTGTGCTAGCCTTCTTAAGGCAAAACTTGATTAACTATGTCTGTACTCAGATATTATGGCTTGTATGACTTATATATTCGGGTCCGCGTGACCCCCTCTATTGTAATATATATGTTTATCCTTTTGTGTTTAGTGTTGTGTTGTGATATTATCACCGTGGCACCCTAATCTCAGTCGTGTACCCTGTGTGTATGATTACTGTACACGGTCTGATTTTGGGGGCGTCACAAGTTGGTATCAGAGACGACTGCCTATAGGAAGCCACCCCACCACTACCTGGTCGAAGTTGAGTCTAGACTTTGAAAAACTATTTTGGTAACTTAATATTTGGCTTACGGGCCCACATCGATGTCACTACGTGTGATATCTATGGTATTAGGATCCTTTTCTCCTTACCTATGCTCTGGGAATCTGCTCTCTTATCCTTGCTGGTAAGTTTTACAAAAGCTGACATTAGGATCACGTTCTCTTGATTCCACCCGGCGTTTTTGGTGCTTCCCCCATTGATTGAGTCGTGTTGCAGGCGTCGTACGCCAGATCCCAGACCGCGGATCCCATTCTCATTCTTGGCAGGCCGCGCGTTCTCTGGCATCAACTCCTGTGGCCAACAGTTTTCTTGCGGCGTGATTGACATAGTGGAATCTATATCGCGTCGTGTAATCCTTACCGCGGTCTGCGCGCCGCCTAGAGAGTCCTTTTTCCTTAATTTCTACGACGTTACGCTGCCCGCTTTTCGATTGATTCTGTGTGCGCATGTGTATGTCTTATATGACTACTCCTTTATATATCTGCGCCTCCTTTACGTTGTCGTTTTACTTCAGGCTTGATTCCGGTATCTCATTAAATTTTCATCTCTGAAATACCCCTGTTAAATTCTAGCAGGATGGCTGGTCGTGGTGGTCGTGGTCGTGGTCGTGCTGCCAACGACCCACCTCCGCCGCCGGACTACATGGCCGCGATGATGCAGCAGTTCGAGATGAACCGTCAGTTCATGCAGAATATCATGGCTCAGTTCCCCCAGCCGAATCATAATGGGCACCACCATCAGCATGCCACCGTGACTCTGCACGACTTCAACCGCCTCAACCCCACTATGTTCCGCAACACTGTTCAGCCGCTGGATGCTGATGACTGGCTTCGCGACATCACTCACGAGCTGGAGTCTGCTAATGTCGATCCAGCCGACTATGTGAACTTTGCGTCTTATCATCTAAAAGGCGCTGCTGCTCAATGGTGGAGCACCCACAAGCGTTCCCTGCCAGTTGAAGAAGTCATCACTTGGGATGAATTTCAGTCTGCCTTCCGCGCCCGCTACATTCCTCAGGGGATCATGGATCGTAAGGCGGAAGAATTCCGTAACCTCACTCAGGGCGATATGACTGTTGAAGCCTATCAGCGCGAGTTCCTCAACCTCTCTCGCTATGCGGAAGGAGAGATCACCACTGATGCTCGCAGACAGCAGAAGTTCCGTCGTGGTCTCAACCCAGAAATCAGGCTCGCTCTTGCCGTTCATGATTTCGCCAACTTCGCCACCATGGTGAACAAGGCTATCACCGTCGAGACTGCCCAGATGGAGCACAAGAACTCTCTGAAGCGTTACCGTGACGTTGGCTCATCTTCGGGCGCAACGCAGAAGCGTTGTATCTGGCTCCCTACCAGTGTGACTCATTCAGCTGTCCCTGCTCCACGGCCGTCTTATGCAGCACCCCGTCTGCCTCCACCACCGCAGATGCCAAGAGCTCTGCCTGCACCACCCAATGCACCACCCCTTCGTCCTCAGGATGGATTATGCTTCACGTGCCGCCAACCTGGGCATTTTTCCAGGGAGTGCCCCCAGAAACAGAAGCAACTGGTAGTTCACCCCGCTGGCCGTGGAAATGGTCGTGGCAACAACAGGACCCCCAACTATAATACTGGGTCTGCTGCTTATGCTCGTGGACATGCCAACAATGTCAATGTTGAAGAAGCTCAGCAACAACCCGCTACCGTGATGGGTACCCTTCTCGTTAATTCCGTACCTGCTACTGTTTTATTTGATACAGGAGCATCGCATTCATTCATGTCGGAAGCATTTGCATTGTCGCATAACTTCGCATTGGAAAAGATGAACCCACCGATGGTTGTCCGCACCCCGATAGGCCAATGCCGAACCACCAAGATCGTGCCCGAAACCATCGTTGAAATTGAAGGAGTTGAATTCCATGCTTCCCCCATAATCCTGATGTCTTCCACCATAGACCTAATTCTCGGAATGGACTGGTTGAAATTCCACGATGCCGCACTTTATTGTGGCACCAAGTCGGTCCAACTTTTTCACCCCTCCGGTGGGATTGTTAACCACACCGCCCGAGTTACCCGTAATGCTGAAACACAGATCCTTATGATGAATGCTTTGAATGTCTCACCTTTGGAAGGCATCGAGAACGTTCCGGTCGTTCGCGATTTTCCCGACGTCTTCCCAGAAGAACTGCCGGGAATACCCCCGATCAGAGAAGTTGAATTCGTCATCGACTTGAAGCCAGGCACTGTCCCGATTGCCAAGCGTCCTTACAAGATGCCGCCACATGAACTCCTTGAACTTAAGGAGGAAATCGACAAGGCACTTCAGAAAGGATTCATTCGCCCTAGTTCCTCAGCTTGGGGAGCACCTTCGCTCTTTGTCAAGAAGAGCGATGGGACAAACCGATTGGTCCAAGATTATCGGCCCATTAACCAAGCCACCATCCAGAACAAATACCCACTTCCCCGGATCAATGATCTGTATGATCAACTTGCCGGATCCAAGGTGTTTTCTAAACTCGACTTGAGGTTGGGTTATCACCAAATCCGAGTCCGTGATGAGGACATTCCGAAGACTGCCTTCATTACTCGCTATGGTTCATACGAGTACACCGTCATGTCCTTTGGCTTAACCAATGCTCCAGCCACCTTCTCCAGATTGATGAATTATATTTTCATGGAGTACCTCGACCAGTTCGTCGTGGTTTATCTGGATGATATATTGATATATTCCAAGAATGAAGAAGAACATGCTGACATTCAAAGCATTCCACGATGCCGCACTTTATTGTGGCACCAAGTCGGTCCAACTTTTTCACCCCTCCGGTGGGATTGTTAACCACACCGCCCGAGTTACCCGTAATGCTGAAACACAGATCCTTATGATGAATGCTTTGAATGTCTCACCTTTGGAAGGCATCGAGAACGTTCGGTCGTTCGCGATTTTCCCGACGTCTTCCCAGAAGAACTGCCGGGAATACCCCCGATCAGAGAAGTTGAATTCGTCATCGACTTGAAGCCAGGCACTGTCCCGATTGCCAAGCGTCCTTACAAGATGCCGCCACATGAACTCCTTGAACTTAAGGAGGAAATCGACAAGGCACTTCAGAAAGGATTCATTCGCCCCAGTTCCTCAGCTTGGGGAGCACCTTCGCTCTTTGTCAAGAAGAGCGATGGGACAAACCGATTGGTCCAAGATTATCGGCCCATTAACCAAGCCACCATCCAGAACAAATACCCACTTCCCCGAATCAATGATCTGTATGATCAACTTGCCGGATCCAAGGTGTTTTCTAAACTCGACTTGAGGTTGGGTTATCACCAAATCCGAGTCCGTGATGAGGACATTCCGAAGACTGCCTTCATTACTCGCTATGGTTCATACGAGTACACCGTCATGTCCTTTGGCTTAACCAATGCTCCAGCCACCTTCTCGAGATTGATGAATTATATTTTCATGGAGTACCTTGACCAGTTCGTCGTGGTTTATCTGGATGATATATTGATATATTCCAAGAATGAAGAAGAACATGCTGAACATCTTCGTCTTATACTGGAGAAGCTTCGAGAACACAAACTCTACGCTAAGTTTTCTAAGTGTGAGTTCTGGCTTCCCGAAGTAACCTACCTTGGACATGTGATTTCCAAGGATGGCATTGCCGTCACCCCCGAACGTATCCAGGCTATTCTTGACTGGACTCCTCCCAAGACCGTCAAGCAAGTCCGCAGTTTCCTCGGACTCGCTAGCTATTGCCGCCGTTTCGTCGAGAATTTCTCCAAGATTGCCAGGCCTCTGACTAATCTGCTTCACAAAGGCGTCAAGTTTGAGTGGGCAGATAAATGTCAGGAAAGTTTTCAAGCACTCAAGGACAAGCTAACTTCTCCCCCGGTGCTCGCTCCCCCTGATACTCAGAAGGACTTCGTGATATATTGCGACGCGTCACGTCAAGGATTAGGCTGTGTCCTATTGCAAGAGCGCAAGGTGATTGCTTATGGCTCTCGTCAGTTGCGTGCTCACGAAGACAAATACCCAACACATGATCTCGAATTGGCAGCAGTAATTTATGCATTGAAGCTGTGGCGACATTACCTCGTCGGTAATCGTTGCGAGGTCTACACCGACCACCAAAGTCTGAAGTACCTGTTTACTCAGCCAGACCTAAATCTTCGTCAACAACGATGGCTCGAGACAATAGCCGACTTTAACATGGATATTTCTTATACCCCGGGCAAGGCTAATGTGATGGCCGATGCCTTGAGCCGCAAAGCTTACTGTTCTGAACTTGAGGTTCAGGTGCAGCAACCACTCCTGTATGAAGAGTTTCGCAAGTTGAATCTCGAGATTGTTCCTCAAGGTTACGTCAATAATCTGGTTCTCGAGTCAAAACTCGACGCCCTCATCAAGAGTAGACAATCTCTGGCCCCGGACATTGTGAAGATCAAGAAGGACATCACCGAAGGAAAGCCCTCCTCTTTTACCATTGATGCTAATGATGGTGATACTGTGTACTTCAAGGGCCGCTTAGTAGTCCCTGTGAGCCCGCCCCTCATTAACTGTGGTCCGGATATCATGGAAGAAGCCCATAACTCTACCTTGTCTATCCACCCTGGCAGTACCAAGATGTATAAAGACCTTCGTCAACAGTACTGGTGGCCTTACATGAAACAAGACATCGCCTGCTATGTTTCTCAATGTGACGTTTGCAGTCGCGTCAAAGCCGGACATCAGAAACCTGCTGGTTGGTTGCGACCACTCCCTCCTCCTGATTGGAAGTGGGACAAAGTCGAAATGGACTTCGTCACCGGTTTTCCTAAGTCATAGAAAGGTAACGATGCCATCTTTGTCATCATCGACCGATTTTCCAAGATTGCACACTTCCTGCCGGTCAAGGAGACGATCACTGCTAGTCAATTAGCACACTTGTATATCTGCCGAATTGTATCACTCCACGGTATTCCGATGGAGATCAGTTCAGACCGTGGCAGCATTTTCACCTCCCGATACTGGAATAGTTTCATGGAAGCTTTCGGGACTCGTCTGAATCTCAGCACCGCTTATCACCCCCAGTCGCAAGGCCAAGTTGAACGAGTTAATCAAGTGCTGGAATACATGCTTCGCGCTTGTGTCCTTTCTTTCGGCATGAAATGGGAGGATGCCCTCCCGTACGCGGAATTCTCGTACAACAATAGCTATCAGGCTAGCTTGAAGATGGTCCCCTTCGAAGTTCTATACGGACGTAAATGTCGAACCCCCCTGAATTGGTCAGGAACTGGGGAACGACCCTACTTCAGACCGGATCTTGTCCAGGAAGCTGAAGAACAAGTTCGCATTGTGCAAGAAAATCTCAAGGCCGCACAGTCTCGTCAGAAGAGCAACTATGACCGCAAACACCGTGAAATGGAGTATCAACCTGGTGAATACGCATACCTCCGTGTCACTCCCATGAGGGGCACTCATCGCTTCGGTATCAAGGGCAAGTTGGCTCCTCGCTACATTGGCCTGTTCCGTATCCTTTCCAGGAGTAGACCCGTGGCATATCGGTTGGAATTGCCGCCGAACCTCTCCCAAGTCCACGATGTCTTCCACGTGTCGCAACTCCGTCGCTGCTTCAAGGATCCTATCCGCGAAGTGGAGCATGATATGATCGAGCTGCAACAAGACTTGACTTATCGAGAACATCCGAGCCGCATTCTCGATCAATCTGAGCGGCGAACCCGCAACAAGACCGTCAAGTTCCTCAAGGTTCAGTGGTCAAATCATTCTGAAGATGAAGCCACTTGGGAACGCGAAGATCGCCTTCGCGATGAATACCCCGATCTTTTCCTCGCTACCACTTAAATTCTCGGGACGAGAATTCTTGTAGTGGGGGAGATTTGTAACACCCTCAGATGCCTGTAACAGTAATCATCATCACTGTTGACTATCACTGTTGGTTAATCACTGTTATCCCCTGTCCCTAATCAAACTTTGCTTCTGCTCCTTTCAAACCATGCTGGTTGGTAATCAAAACCCTAATCCCAAGTCATCTCCCTCATCATGAAACTAAACCCTAGTTGAAACTACTTTAAATGGAAATTAAAATAAAAGTGCTGGAATAAAGTTGTTCCAAAAACCATGAAACTATTTTTGTAAATTGCCTAAAATCATTACAATCATGTTGGACCAACTTTGGTAATTTTTGGAGTTGCAGAAAATTCCAAACAATTCAAACAGTAGGTTAAAACCCCTACTTTGGGCATTTAATATTTAAAAGAAATATCTAATGAATTTATTTTGCTGCAAAACTTTTTGTGGCACCTCGGTAATATGTAAACCTAATTTACAATCACCAATAATATTTTACAAAAATGCTAGGGTTAATAAATCAATTACAGAAAAGTAATAGAGTAAACATAAAACAAAACAAATAGAAAAACGCTATCTATCGCCTGTGCAACGGCCCACCTAGCCCAGGCCCACCCCACCCTTGTCTTCTTCCCCCCAACCACCCCCACCTGCTCCCGTACGGCGGCCGTCGTGGGCACGCCGCTGCCAGGCCGGCCCCACCCTTCACCTGCTCCCTGCCGCCGCGGTCGCGATAAGGACGAAGCCCCCGACCTCCTGGACACCCCCGCACCTCCATTCCCATCGTCCTCCTCTCTCACGCTTCGGGGAAAGTTTCCCGAGCGCCGCCGTCGCCATGGCAGTGAGCTCGCGTCGCCACCCCACCGTGTCCAGCGTGTCCCTCGTCGTCGTCCTCGTCTCCGAGCGCAAGGAATCGAGGCGGGAGCCTCCACCCCGAGCACACGGTCACCTTCCCCAACTCCGGCCGCCGCGACATCACAGAGGAAATCCGGCGCCACCACGACGTCCCCGAGCCCGCTGCCAACCCCGACGCGTTCGTGGTGAGCACCCTCACCACCCCCAACCGCCCGATGAGTCCCGATAACGCCGTAACCTTTTTCCCCCTTGAGCTCGCTCCGGCCGCCGTGGTTCGTCGTCGTAGCCGTCGGCCTGGTCCGTCCCAGCTCACGCAAATGACACCCGCCTGCTCCCCATGGACCATAGGGTCGATCCCACCCCGTAGAGCAATCGATTCCCTCGCCTGTACCAAAGTGCCATGGGAGCCCGAGAACCGCCCCTCCGCCATTGTTGAGCTCGAGCTCGTAAGCGTCCACCCCAAGCCACCGCACCGCCACCAAACTCCTCCCCGTGGTCGTCCGCGTCGAATGGTACCCGCCACGCCCCCTCCCGTGTCCGCTTTTGTCGTCGACCACTTCACCCGTGCGACGCCGCCGCCTGACCTCGTCGCCGGCACATTTTCCGGCCACCCCCGACGTCGCCACCACCTGGAATCGACGCAGTGTTGTCCTCCCGTTCGAATGCATCAAACCCCGCAACGAATGGTGCCCCCTAGCCCGTTTCCGACGCCCCTCCCGTGGCCTCCACCGTGCTGGGCTCGCCGGCGACTCGCCGCCGGCAGCCTCCGACGTGGCACACCTGGGGGCAACCCCTGGGTCACTGTCAGTGGCCCCCTTGGTCCCAGTTGAATGGGTTGACCAGTCAACCGTACTGACTGGGCAACTCCAGTCACTGACAGGTGGGTCCCCCTGTAAAATAATTAACTTAATGATTTAGATTAATCCAATAATTAAAATTGAGTCACTGACATGTGGGTCCAGAGGCATTTTCTAATTTAGTTAAATGATTTATAAAAAAACAGAGGCTGACATGTGGGTCCCACATGTCAGCACTGTTCTGGATAATGTTGTGGATAATGTTCTGGATAATGTTGAATAAATAATAAAAGAAATCCAGAAAAATCATTTAAATTGATTGAAACTTTGAAATTCAATAACTTTTAAACCGTAACTCGGATTCAAAAACTTTATACATGAAAATTGATCAGAAAAATATCACAAATACGAATACGCTATCCGTATGTCTACCGCACCCCTCTAACACAACGAACATCGAACATCCCCCCTCCGGACCGTCTGTCCGATAAATTGTCCGGTACTGTTAAAGTGCCCGGATGAATTTATTCCGAACACGAAAGTTGTCCGGGATGGTCCAACTAACACGGATACACCCCCTTATGTTTGTCCGGTAACCACGACACCTCTGGCTTGATCCTTCCCCCTCCGGACACCCTGTCCGGTAATCACCCGGAGCCAGTAGTTCATCCTCAGATGAATTTCCGTTCCGAGCAATGTGCATTTCACTGCGTTAGAATACCGTTAACATTTCATCTGTCATGTCATACATATGTTTGTATATTATTGCTGTGTATTTACTGTTTCCTCCCCCCCTTAATCTCCGGTAGACCCCGCTGCTGCCGTGGACTACACCGCTGCTGAGTACGACTACGTCGTCGACGACCCTACTACTATCGTCGAGCTTGCAGGCAAGCAGAGCCATTCTCTTCCCCAGATATCGCCTATCTTTCCGTACATTTCTTGCACTAGGCATTGTTTCTGCTGCTGCTACGATTACAATCCTATTTAACTGCATAGCCTGATTTTGTCGCCCCTTGATGTGCCTTCCTTTATCCTATGCTGCCTATTAATATTGTTATGCATTATTCAGCAGTGAGCCCTGCACATTGTTAGCTAGGATTAGATAGAGGGCCGTGGTCACTCAGGGGAGTGAACGCGGATACAGATATTATAACTGCACAGGTACGGTACAAGGCAGACACCGCCTCAGGCCCCTACCTGGGTTATGCCTAGTCACCTCAAGTGTAAGCCATCAAGGAGTAATCCTTGTACTCCACTCGAGGCTGACTTTGTCTTGCCGCCATAGGGTCCTGATCGGCGATTGTCCTTCAGGTAAGAAGTCGGGCGACCCAACGGTGCCCGCGAGAGGTATTGCGACGGGACGATAGGGAGGGTACGACCAGTGTACCGGTGTGCTTGGCCCCTGATCGTTGGCCGTGAGAGTTACCAAAACCCCGGAAGTCGAGCTCCTCCAGGAGCACACGCGAGACAAGGTAAGGAGACGGTTCACCTTGTTGGTAACCGCAGAGACTTGGTGGGACGACGGGGCAGGCACCGATGTACTGGTGGTCCTGGCTGCTGTCGTTGTCCGCGGGTCGGTTAAGTCGGGGCAACGATAACGGTTGTCACGCAGGTTAATTAAAATGCTAAATGGTTCAGTGAATGTCTTGAGTTGGCTATATGCCATGTACGCACTACCTACCCGTGGGAACTACGAGTTATCGGCTCCTCTGCTTCGTAGTGTCGTCCGAGGACTCTTCAGACGTCAGCAATACCGCGGCCTGCGCCGGGAAGTGGTGTTGTCTTATTTGCTCGCGCGGTGGTGTCTTATTTGGATTTGCTTCAACTTCACCGGCCAGCCACGCACCGTGCAGGAGTACGTTCGGGTTGGGGTCCAAGGCCCGTCGTACTTAGGATTTAGACCGGCGGATGACCTCTCTGTTGAGTTTGAAAGATGGGCTATGAAGTGTCGGATAGCCTCGGTGGAGCGTTCCCTAACAAGGTTCCCGCCACCCTGGAGATCCGTGCGTGTAGCGTAACACAAGTGCACCCCTGCAGGGAAGATTGATCTATCGATAGCCGTGTCCACGGTAATAGGACGCTTTATGCTGAAGATGGATCTTACCACTAGAAACTATTATTATTAAACTGTATGGTTCCGGGTTCTCTTCCTCGCGGGGATGTCGAGGAGGTGAACTCGGAGGCATTGTTAATTATTACAACTTATTATTATTCAATGTTGCATCAACTTCTGCTTCATTGTTACTTTACTGTTTTATATAAACTGTTGGCTGATTCTTACCCCATGCTGCAAGACATCGTCGGAAGATGCTAGTCTTCGTTAGGCCTAGTTTCTTACCCTTGCTCTAAATTTCTGTCTTCAGTCCACTATATACAGCCTCTTCATTCCGTTGATACCATGCATAATGCTTAGTAGCGGACGTAAGACTCGCGGGTATACTAGATACTCACCTGCTTTATTTCCTTTACTGTTTTGCCTGATCGGCCGCTGCAGCCGACGTTGGAGCCCAGGAGCAGGAGTACCCCGGAGGCGCCTACTACGACGTCGAGTTCCCCGTTGACCAGGAGTAGTTCTGTGGATCCCAGGCAGGAGGCCTCGCCTTTTCGTTCGGTATATCTGATGTGATTTGTGCTAGCCTTCTTAAGGCAAAACTTGATTAACTATGTCTGTACTCAGATATTATGGCTTGTATGACTTATATATTCGGGTCCGCGTGACCCCCTCTATTGTAATATATATGTTTATCCTTTTGTGTTTAGTGTTGTGCTGTGATATTATCACCGTGGCACCCTAATCTCAGTCGTGTACCCTGTGTGTATGATTACTGTACACAGTCTGATTTTGGGGGCGTCACGCTCTCATCCCACCAAGAAGATCCCAATACGTGCTTCACCCCCGCGGTGCAAAATCATCTGCCTCCCCTCTCCCACTGCAAATCCACCTGCTCCCGAAGCCGTTCCACCCCGTGCTCCACCTCCACCTCCTCCTCAACCCGCTCCACAACCCTCGCACCACGACAACTTCGAGCCCCAGCCTTCACCCCAGGCTCAAGACATACCAGTTCCCTGAAGAGATTACTCCTCGGCTCACTCTGCTGATGATTCTGAAGAACAAGAAGGCGAAGCCAAAGATCAAGCTGTTCCACAAGAGCCCGAAGCCAATGCAAATGCTACTGAAGCAAATGAATTGGCTATCATGACTCAACCCCAAGAGCGAGCCATAGTTGCTCGAAGGCAAGCTCCTCATTGCACACCTGCCCAGGATACTCAACTGGATTCCATCTACCCACGCGAAACCTTTCCAATTTTTTTGGGTGATGGTTCTTCAACAAGACATGGGCCAGAATTCGATATCGAAGCTCATCGCCAGAAGCTTCGCTTCTTTGCAACTAGTCCTTATGATTCGCCCAGGACAGCTGATGATCTTCGTTTCTGGACTGCTGAACAACAGATTCTGTACACGAAGTTTTACTGCCAGAAGGGTGTTTTGTTTAGGCACAAGTATTTGGACATGTGAAGCCTATCTTCTGCAACATGCTACCAGAATATCATGGAAACTATCGAAGCACAGAATCTGACAAGCTTATTTGCCATGGAGACGCCATTCAACTCTGAATTGATCAAGCAATTCTATGCCACATTATATGTATCTGGAAATCCTGATGATACTGTCGCTTGGGTACTGGAGTGGATGATTCAAGGCAAAGTATTTTGCATGCATTCTGATGAGTTTATGGAAATAGTAAATATCCCTCGGCATACTCGCAAACTTGCAAAGGTTCACTTGCTGCCTGATCCTACTGAAGCTGAATTTGCTTCACTACTGGATCCTGAAGTCACTCGAGATCACATGCCAGAAAACATTCGCCCGAAGCATCTGGTGTTCATTTCAAAGACTTGGTTTTATATCTTGTCTAATTCTTTGATGCCTCTCAGCACTGCAAATGATGAGTCCAACATTCACTACCATGTATGTCATGCACTGCTGAAGCTCACTCATGGCCATGTGTTTGACTTCGAGGATTGTTTTCTTCGCTATATGGTTCAAGCTGCTGAACTGGTCCATCAATTGAAGCCTTATGCTCCCTGGCTCCAAGCCATATGCAATCATGGACGTAGTGAAGACTTTGTTGCCAAGCATCATCCGAAGTTGTTCTGTCCTCCTGTGCGCGATACCATGAATATCTTCAGAAGGCCAAATGATCCATTTTCCACTTATGTTGGAATCAGACAACATGTCAATGAACGAAACATGTCGAAGTCTTTCCAGAAGGAAGTCTATCACTTTACTTTGAAGTTGGCATTCGCACGCAACAGATGCTGGAAAATTTCATCGAAGGCAATCAACGCCAAATGCAACATCTCTCAGATGAAACCAATCGAGTTGGCAAAATTGCTCTGAACAACAATCAGTACTTGAAGGTTTAGAAGCGTCACTCATGGAAAGGATTCAGGAAATTAAACTCAGTCAAGAAGCTTGGAGATGCCCTGATTTACAAAGATTATCCACATCTTCAACGCCATTTTTCAAGAAATGATTCGATAGACCGCCCCAACCCGAAGATTCCTTCACTGGAGAAGATTGATGAAGTTCTATTTGTCAATCCAGCTAAACAAATTCGCCCTGACACTTTCTCTGACGAAGACTCTCACACGTCGAAGCAAGAAGATGACCCTCTCAACGATAGTGATATCGACTTGCTGCAGGCGCCAATGAACGTTGAAGAACTTCAGTCGCCTGCTTCGGCCGTAGGAGACACTTCTGGCGATGCATCTTCTTCGGGCGAAGAACGTCAGCGGGGTCCACGGGTTGCAGCCGCTAAGTAAATACTCTTGATCTACCTCTCAACCTTTTGTCCAATCATTGACAAAAAGGGGGAGAGTGTAGCATCGATTGAGTTTAGATTCGTTGCGGGGTTTAAGGGTGTTTGATTCGATCTTTTGCGTATTGAGTTACAACAAACTTTCCATTCGCTTCGATTGGGTTGTAACTTAAGTTTTACTTTGTCTGTGAACTGCTACATGTTATGTGTTAATAACCCCCGTGCTTGCAAGTTGCTCTCGTATATTTTGTCTTGCGGGTGGTTATTCCCATTAAGTTCACAAGTCATCGGATAATTGCATAGTCTTCAAGACTAATATCTTTTAAATGCAATTGATTCTCTAAGATATGTGTCAAGCTCCCCATCAAGGATAACCTTCATCAAGTATTTACTTCGATTATATAAATCTTCGATGCTTGCTTTCAGGCGGAGCCAAAAGCTTCATATCTTAGAGTTTGCTCTCAACTCAACTCAAAATTTCATATCTTTTATCGATGCCTGTTTTGTCAACAATAGTCCAAAAAGGGGGAAATTGTAAGAGCAAAGTGTTGCCCCCATGAGTTTTAGATATTGTTGGAGAAAACAGTAGAGGAACTAACAAGTTTTCTAGTGTAAAACATATGGTTAGGTTCCTGAAGTGATAGGTTGGTGTTAAATATTCAACGAAGATTTACATATTCACTGAAACATATTCCCCGGAGCGAAGCTCATCTCGGATGTTGACCCCCAAAAAGATAAGGAATCCTGAAGCACATCTCATCGAAGGAGTTGATCAAGATGGCGCAAGACTTAGTAGTTTTTGCGTAGTTCTTTTTCACTTCTTTGAGTCATAGGAAAAACCGTACTATCAAGAGGGGTTTAGTAAATGTACTCCGAAGGTTTTGGTGAAAAGACTCAGATCGAATCCAAACCAGTGAGAAGCCAGAGATGAGAAATATCATGTGCACTAGGTATTGCTTCACCAGCGAAGACTATGTTATTTCAACTCTTGAAGCATAACCAAGTCCGTGAGTCAGCTTTACTTGTTCCGCAAGTAAAGTTGCGCATTGAACAGAAATCCGACCGTTGCGGACAGGTGTCAAGCTGTCGCACCGGGTCACTTCAGTCATTTCGCACCTTGGGATCGCCACCTATAAATATGCCACTCCCGCCCCCATTGGCGGGTGGCTGCTCCAAGATTATTTTTCGACAGTGAAGAGAGAGAGAGCAACCCCACCGAAGCAAAACCGAAACCCATCCACCGAAGCATAAGTCCTATTAATCTGAGTTGATTCACTATGACTTAGGAAGAAGTTTGCTAACCTTGTTATCTTGGAGAACTGCAATTCTCCTAGACGGTTAGAGTGTTGTTCTTCAGAGAGCGAAGAGTTATTGTCGCCTCGAAGTCCAGTTTGTCAAAGGTTTCAGTGATTTCCTCAATAATCAACCATGAGTGAAGAACTGACCAAGCTCAAGGAGATTGGTGCAGTGGAGATACGGACGGAGATAGGTTAGCTCCTGTGTTCAATCACAAGTCCCTCCAACCAGACGTAGCACTTTGCAGAGTGTGAACTGGTCGAACAAACATCGCCGAGTCAAGAGTTCGTTTTACATTCCGCACTTATATTTAGTATTGCAATTGCTTCTGTGATTTGTTTCAATGCAATTGATTCGATGTTTTTGATTCGCTATGTTGTGCTTCAATCTTGTTCTGCTTCAATATTTACCTTTCTGTTGAATTCCTTCTGCTGCTAAGTTATGCTTCACTTCATAGTTTAATGCAAAAATTTGAAGTGATCACTCACCCCCTCCCCCTCTGATCACATACTTGGACTTTTAGACGTCTATTTGAATCACATTTTTGCGATTGGTCAGTAACCATGTCACATGCATGGTCATATAGATAGGACATGAAAATCCAAGTTGTAGATGCTTTAAGTCCTCCTAACATAATATGATGGGTGCACAAAATCGTTGTCCATACTCTCACAAGTAGCATAACTTTTTTGTCACTAGTGCATGGTAGACAACAAAATTTTCAATCTTTCTAAGGGCGTCTTCAATGTTATGCATCAAAACACCATGTAGACAACATGGTTCAGCCATTTTAGTTAATTCAATGTTTTGCATCAAACGTCCACTGATCAGCATGCACATTGAAATTCCCTCAAATCGAAAGCAAAGCTTTGGAATGTTCGCGAACATCTGGACAACTACCACATAGGCATCCGACACCACGATGCACCTCAAGCTAAGGTCGAGACCGCACATTGAGAGTTTGGGACAAGTCCATAGTGTTTTCACGCGAAAGCATGTCCTTCCCTTATTGTCTTCGCTCTGAAACCCGCCGCCAGTTCTCGCTCGTTACACCACCCACTGTTGTGATGGATGCGATGGAGATGTTTTTATGAGAAACTGAGGCGAACGATCAATCGGTGGTGGCCGCCTGTAAGGTTAACACCGCGACACAGAACGTCCGTTGGTGGGAGAAAGTGGGAAGGGCAGAAGGAGAGATGATAAGCGACAACCAAAATAACATAAAGGTGTGAGGATATCATGGTGGAAAAAAAATGCATGTGTACATCAAAATTATGTGAAGGAGGATTAAAAAATCAAATAGATTTGACAAGTTTATATTGTGTCCATTATTTATAGATTCTCATTTTTTCATGTACTTTTTTATATTTCCTCCGATTCATAATAAATATCGTTCGTTTAGTATAAAGTTTAGTACAAAGTTTATACTCCCTCCGTTCCGGTTTATAGGACCAAAGACAAAAACACTAGAACCAAGGCACAAGGAGTAATTCCCATGAGAATTTCGTGATCCACATCTAATTAAACCGAATGAACGATTTGGCTTCCATAATTAATTGGAGCGGTTGCTGGTGGGCGTGCATGCTACACATGTATTGGCTGCATGCAAGTGAGATTTATGTGCTACAAATTTCTATCCACTTAATTACTCATTCAACGGAGGAACAACATGAAGACCGAGAAAAAAAATCCATGTTTCCAGTGCAATTTAATTGCTAACTTAATTACGGGGCCTTATAAGAAGGGACGTCCTCAGCTTACTCAAGGGTCTAATAAACCAGAACGAAGGGAGTACTATATAGTACTCCCTCCGCCCTGTCCGTCCCAATTTATTAGGCCCGTGAGCACAAGAGCCCTGTCCCTTTTCAATAGTCTCCATTCAGAATTGTGTAGAATTTCTTCTTTGATTTAATTGTTGAGCCATAACAAAAAGGATATCAAAAATCAAAATCTGCGCTAGGAAGGCTTAGCTGCACGCGCGTGAGCATGCATTCATACACTCCATTGGGGGAGAGTTGGTGGGCTCGTGGCTGCATGCGTTCTCATCAGTAAATGACGTGCTAAATGAGACATTAAGATACAACATTTCTCTCTTTCTTCATTAAGTACCATGTCATATATGGCTGGTCATAGTGTAGTAACTTTAGTAGTAACATACGGTAGGTGTCACCTAAGCAAAAAAAGATGATATGACAGCTAATTAATGAGGAGAGAGGAAGATAGAGTAAATTACCATCACATCACTCTTCCCAAGATAGAATTAAACCAATAAATAAGGTTATCTATGTTTACCTTTAAATTATTTTACATTATGAAGGTAGTAATATAGACTAGTAACATGAACATGTTACTACTCTAAATTACTCCCATTGTGATTACGTGCTAAGGCACTAACATCGGGAGTGCCCTTAGGGCCTGTTTGGTTTCAAATAAGTCACCAACTTATAAGTCAGGTGACTTAAAATCAATGACTTATAAGTCATGCTTGTTTGATTCTCATCTGACTTATAAGTCATGTAATCACACATTCACATGTCAAAAAGTTGTGGGACCCATGCCAAAAGTGGTGACTTATAAGTTCTAAGTTGGGTTGGAGCAACTTATGACTTATAAGTTGGGGTAACTTATAAGTTGGAAGTGTTTGGTAAAATAAGTCATTTTTTCACTTTTTGACTTATAAGTTGGTGATTTATTTGAAACCAAACAGACCCTTAACTAGCACAAAGAGGTATTAATGCCTTAAATACACTTATTAGGGCATTCCCAATGCTAGTACTCCCTCCATTCCATTCCGGTGTATAGGGCTTATTAAACTTGCACAACGACCAAGGTGCTAAATACTCTACATACTATTACAATGTAGACTTCTATTACCAGGAATTTTTAGACTTTTTTTTGGGACTATCAACTGGTTAATAAGAGCTAGACACGTGTAATTCGGGGTAGGATTTTAGGTACGCAGCCGGGGTTCGTTTAGCACTTTACTTGTTTCACATGGATTTGCATGAATTTGGAATATTTTATTATTTCTGTATGAGGTTGTGCTTTGCTATTGGCTGCATGCATGGATGTGGTTTTTTTTTTTTTGCATGTCGGTTTGCTTTTTCCAATGCGTGGTTTTTCTCATGCAAAGCTTCATTTTGTCTTTGCTATCAGGTGAAAAAGTCAGTTTTCCTTTCTTTGACCGGGGATAAGGATTAGTTTGTGATGGTGACTCATGTGCTTTTTAAAAAAAATGATTATGTGAATGCATGCTGGTTTATGCGGTCATGCATGCTTGCTTAATTTTTTATTGGTTTTCTCATGCATGAACGTAGGGCTGGTTAGTTTTTTTTTTGCATGGTTCTAGGCGTCTTTGTCTGGTTAGTATGTTGTTTTTGTGTTGGACACGTTTGTGTTTCGTGGTTGGCTTGGATTATTTTCTCGGTCAAACACGGCGGATGGTGTGCTTATTTCTTTGCTCCGTGTCGTTTTTTGTTGCAACATGTGTGTTATGTAGAGTTTGTTCGAAGGTTGAAGAAGATTCCTGGTTAGACTACGTCGGTTTGGAATTGCTATAAATAGGTCCTAATTTGATGGCTTTGTTGTGTGGGTTAGAGGCATTGGGAAAGAACATGACGGTGGCAACCTTGTACAGGGCCTTGGTCATGTGAACGCCGTCCAAGTTGACATAGTGGCCGGGCTGGCCGCAGCCCGCAGGTGGTGCCGACCTCGAGGGAGTCGCAGGTGGTGGTGGCGCTGCTGCCGGCAGGGCTTGAAGGGCTACGTGAAGTCGTACCTGCCGGCTCTGCGCACGCGCGGCGCAGTAGCCGGCGAAGGTCATGACGGCGCCCGGGTGCGCCCGCCGGAGCCTGTGGAGCCCCGCCTGCAGGCAGTGGTTGTCGTCCAGGCTCTGCTAGACGCCACACAGCTAAGGTTGTCCCGGTCCTCCGACGACGCTATCTTTATGGCTAATGGTAGGCAGGAGGTGAGCGCCAGCCCTTGCATCATCATGTATTTGATCTCTCTTCAGCAGTTCTTGCTATTTTTTACATCATCATCAGTCCTGAAACCAAAGCACAATCATGATCTTCCCCTTCCCTTCCGTTCCAGTGACGACGCCCGCCGGGCGCTGGTGACCATCCTCCCATACAGGTTAGAGAAGCGGAACCCGTTGGCCATGGAGTACCACTGTGTGTGCAGGGACGGCGTCGATGAGGACGCCTTTCAGGCACGACAGAACTGGACGAGCGCGCAGGAACGACATGCGCGGCCGGACCCTCGGCATGCTGACCACGTCGGTGCCTGAGTGTAGCGTCACCTTTTTTTTGAACATGTAGCGTCACCTTCCATCGCAGGGACGGGGAGAGGTGGTGGGAAGCGGCGCACTCGGGCGGTACGACGCCCACACCCGCATGAACCGTGTCGCGAGCTCTAGAACTAACATGAGGTTCCCTGCTCCGTGCCCTCGACTACTCCCCTGTCACAATCGTAGGAGCAACGATCTACATGGGTGCTAATATGCTTTTCGTAAGCCGAGTTTTGTTTCCGTTCTCCGTCCTTCGTCTGTGCCCTCAAGGTGAGCATCAGCTCTTCTTTTATTGTGTTCTGTATTGCCTGCTGCTATTCCCGTTGCATGCTGCATGCTGCAAGCATTGCCTGTTAAATGACCATCTCTCTCTCTTTCTTTATTGTGTTCTGTATTGACTATTCGTCACCCTGGATGAGGAATAGTTATTCTTCACCCCTTTCTGTTTTGTCATCAATGCACCGTAATTTTATGTTTCATAATTTTTGTCTTCATACGTAAAAAGAAAACGTAAAAAAATATAATCACCATAAAATATATTTTATGTTACGTAAAATTACAAACGTAAAAATGATGGTGTAAAATATACATAAAATGTAACTTTTTTGATCTTATGACCAATGTTTTTGTTTCTTATGTCAAAATTTACGTAGTGAATCCATATTAATATAACTATTTGTATTACAAATGTAATTTTTTTAATGAAAGGCTCATAAAATTACCTCGGGTGAAGAATAAATTATTCTGTACCTGAATGATGAATAGCTTCACTATATATATATATATATATATATATATCTTCCACACCTGTGTTATCATATGAAACAAAACGCTCACTCCTAGCCCATTTTTTCGTGCGTTCCGAGGTGTGTGGTCTAGAAGGAAAAAAGCTTACCGAACAATGCATATTGGAGCCCAACGAGGGCGGCTAATGGTTGATCACAACAGGTTCTCTCACAATTAAAAGTCACTCCATGGGCCCCACATGTGTTGGTTTGAGATTCTTTAGACTACCCATAGTGGGAGTAACATCACTAGTAACATCACACTTATCTATGCAAAATAGATGATGTGGCAAGTAGTTAATGAGGAAAGAGAGGGATGTGGTAACTTAGACTGGCCCCAATGGGGAATAACTTAGCAGTAACATAGAGTCCAACTCAACATTTTTGCTTATGTGGCAATGAGTTAATGAGGAGAGAGATGTTTGTAGTAACTTAGCTAGTTACTAACTCTTTGAGTAACATCCCACATACCAAGACAATATGAATCTTTAATCTCTACTATCTAAAATATTTGTAAGGTTCCTTTTCCTGCCAAAGAGTGTCTCTGCCCACCCTTGGTCCGACCTCCCTGTTCCACTTCCTTCGTCAGCCCTCCTCGTTCCACCTCTTCATCCATGTTTTTTTCCCTCGCTCCTACCAAAATTTGACTCCTTTTTTCTCTCCGGATTTCTCTCCATCTGCCGAATAACCGTGATGCTACTTTTCATGAGTCACGACCTCCCAGCCGCCCGACGGCTCTCCCTTTCTATCCATCGCTCCGGATCTCTCTCTCTCTCTCGCATCCCAACCTTCGCCCTCCCCCAGCCCAACTCGCCGCTCACCGCTCGCCTCCTCTATTGGACCTCATCCTCCTCTCCCATATACCTCACCATCTCCGGGCTCTATTCCTCCTTCGATCTCTGGACTCCTCCCTACACCCTGCCAGTGCACCCACGATCGCCCATTTCGTGATGAACTCTCCAATCATGTGCAGCATTCTCCATCGTCCTCGTCGGCGTTGCAGCTAGAAGACACGTGAACTCACCTCCCCCTCCAGCGGCCAAGGCGCCAAGAATACCAGGACCGTAAAAGGTATGTGGTACAGTGGTACATGGCTACATGCCCCTTCTCCCCGTTTTCTGTTGCTGCAGAAATTTCATTGCGTCTCCACTCTCTCCATTTTCTCCTGATGCAGAAATTTTACTGCCGCTCTCTTCCTTTTTTCTTGCTGCAGAAATTTCACCGCATCTCCCATCTCTTGGTTTTCTCGTGCTGCAGAAATTTTACGCAAGCAGGAGCAACGAACATGATTACAATTTGTGAACTTAGATGTTTGTTAGTTGCTGCACTTGTATAACTATTTTTTGAACTATGGTTGATTACTGTGAAATCTGTACAACGAGCAGGCTAGCATGATCTCTCTTGATGAAGCTGCAAAGTTCCTCCTCGGTGAAGACCATGACTCCATGAGGAGTCCAATATGAGAAGTTAGTATTTTTATTTCCTAAAAATTCTTCAGCTTGTACTATTAGTATGAATACTAATCAAAACACAAGCTAATATTAATTACTGTATTCGTGTTACAGCTAATGTCCGGCAATTATATGACATTGCCGACGTGTTGTCTTCACTGAAACTCATTGAGAAGGCAGGCTTTAATAAACCAACTGATAAGCAGTTCCACTTAAATGATGACACTTTCTGAATATGTTCTTGAGTCTTGTGATTCAGACCGAGCCTCGACACTAGGAAGTTTGCATTCCGGTAGTTGGGCATGGGAAAGAAACCAAAAACAGAAAATTATCTCACAGTTGATGTATCCCCAGCAAGGAAGAACGAGTTGAACAAGCAAGCCTTTGGGACCCTACTCACTAGCATTGGCATAAATAGAAAGCAAACTGTAATTATGTTGCTTGAACTTACAATAACACCGAAAACTCACAGTTTCTTAACCAATATTTTGAATGCAGAACTTCGTGGCATTTTTGCTCATTACGTGGATGGGTGGAAGTCATGGTAATGAGTTTTCGTAGGGTAGAGCATCATGCAGCAACACTTGGGTAGTTCCGTTAATAACAGATTATTGTAGGCAAACTAGAAATGTAAGCACAGTAGTTGCGCATGATTGGGATTTCACAATAGAAGAAGAGGGGAAACAAATAGATGGCTTGGCCTAACTAGGGTTCGTCGAATTATTCAATGCAGGAGGAAATCTTTAGCCTAATTATTATGCTACTGTATGGTAGTAATAGATATTAACATGTGTTTTTCAGTAGCTTGACTGTAGTAATACTAATTGCATTAACGTTCTGATTTTTGTATAAATCTATTTGTTGTTGACATTCTATCGAAAAAGATATTGCTTCATCTTCATCGTGGAACATGTATTATTTCTATAAGTCTAATTGTTAAAACACTACTTCTTAATCGTGGAACATGTATAGTTGTTATGTTGTTCTATTATCTTCTTCCAATGGTATCAGCTTTGCAGGTGGGAATCATGAAATTAACTTGAAATAAAATGGTCGATGAAGGTTGTACTAAGAAGATGTCAATGGGAAGGAAATAATGGGTGACGATTGTGTTTGGAGATGTCAACCGAAAGGATGGATCAAAGTGTATAGTGCCCACAAAAAAGAAATGGAGCCAGTCCTATACTCCTATGTGACAAAATACAAAAAATACGATGAACATTTACTTGATGCATTATTTATTATGTACAAACAAAAGGGTTCAAATATTGCAAAATAGAAACATAAAATTAAATTATAACATTATTTATCATATTTAAATATATTTTATATCCCGTGGCAACGCACGGGCATTTACCTAGTAATCTAATAAATGAAGTCTTATATGACACTACATATATGTTACTACTCATTGTGAAGGTAGTAACATAGACTTGAAATCCGTGTATGTTACTAGTCTAAGTTACTCCCCATTGTGACCAGTCTGAGTAACATCACACATACCAATACAATATGAGTCTACAACACAATAAATGAAGTGTTTTATGACACCACATCTATGTTACTCTCCACTATAGAGGTAGTAACATAGACTAGTAACAACGCGATGTTACTAGTCGAAGTTACTCCCCACTATGGTTAGTCTTACCCTTCGTACCGAACAACAAGTGTGTAGTTTCAAATGCCGTTCTTTGTTCTTATGTTTTGCATATTCTTCCCTTCCCATTTCCTCCATTTTGATCTAAAATTATGTTTTACTTTTCTATGAATCGAACATGACCTTGATGCTCTCAGTAGAGGACTACAAATTTCTTGCAAGTTGATGGTTTTCTACCAATTCAATTATGACGTCAATGGGGGTTGTTTGATGGTTTTTGGATAATAAGTATGTTATAATTTTCATTTATATGAATATTTTATAATATACTCTTTTTTATCGAAGATGGTTGGTATTAATTCTGGGTATCACACAACGATTTCTTCAACATCTAAAATATTCATATTGTACCGATTTTGGTAATCTCCGTATGTCATCTTACAACTTCAGTGCTTCTTCAAACTACATGATAGTTCCAATAAGGTGAACAAATTTTTTTATTTCAGTTGTGCTGTAAAATGATTAATTTTCCCTTCCTGGGTTAAATCTCTTTGGTTTATTATTTTTTTGAAAAGAACAAATTTCTATGTTGTTATTGTATCATGTTTTCTTTTCAGAGTTGACAAGATCACATGGAAGTTACTGATCTAGATGATGCCGCTGCATGGGATGGTGCTTATTATATTATACAAGAGTTTGATCCATGTCGTTGAACTTCTCATGCTATTTGTCACATGTTATTATTATGCGTTGTTAAATTTCGTAATACTTGATTTCTTAGATTGAGTGTGCTATGTCGTTTTTTTACTAGAATGTTCTTAAATGCTATACAAATATTAATTTTTATTCTATCAGGAACATAAACTTTTTGCAGGGGTTGTGCTTTCTCATTTACTCAAGTGATTCTGGTCATATTTATAGATATGATAGAGCTTTTCATTGTGAAATTATGTTCACTATTTTGGATGTTGCACTTGTAGTAGCAATGTTGACTTTCAGCCATATTACCCTAATCAAATACAAGGCTCACTGTAATATTCTTCTTTGTCTGTTTTATTTGGCAAATGCTATTTATCGATTACATGGGACTGGTTGTTGTGTGTATAGGTTGGCACATATTTTAAGGTCGACGTGACCATGTTCGTGTGTGTAAGGGACATCGTGTCTACTTGCATGTGAATCAGTGATTTGTTTCAATTTTTCTTATTTTGTTTAGTGAGGATACTTTTTATTTATTTATGTGCGTGTAAATATTTGGTATTAGCACATAGCTTTTGATATATTTTTTTCATTTAATGAAGGAGAATGATTTTTTTGTACTTATTGGCTGAGGGCAGCTATTATTTTGTTTTAGGTTGATAACCATTGTATTTTGGAAAGCGTTGGTATTTGAAAAAGCGTGGTTAGTAGCTTATGGTAAGCATAGCTGGGCGTTCATATTCCGGGGAGCGTTGTGAGAAAAAAATGCTTACCCTTACTGCCTTATTAATTATTATACATCAAAGATAAATAATCATGAATAAATTTATTATTATGCTTTGTGATATGCTTTTATATAAAATGGCTATGCATGTACCATTATCGTTTGGAGAAGGTTATTTTTGTACACACAATCAACTTTTTCCGTTTTCTTTATAGATTTTAAAAATTAAAATTTGCATTTTTGTGTGATTACTATCTTAGACATGGATATGTTATTTTAAATTGAAATTCACCATCTATAACAAAACCAACATATATAAAAAAAAGTATCAAGGAGGAGTGACCAATTATGTTTATACAAACTTCTAAAATATATAAATTCACTTCACATTATACAAGTCACGTCAACAGACGCGAGCCCTACACCACAGTTAGGCAGGTGGCCCAGTACTTCCTTGCCTCTTGCTACGACGCATCGAACCTCTTCAACATGCGTGTGATAAGTGGTGTTATTTACGTTACCTTCTAGGAGGCTTATGCCATCATAGGTTTTCCTCACGTTGAAGGCTTTTGGGTCAATGAACAAGCATATCCATGTGGCGGTTGAATGATGATGAACTAGGCGTTGGTTAGACCCAAGACAGAAAAAGATCTAACCAAGAATGTATTCATGTCTTCTTAATTTGTCTAAGGCTGCCGTAGTTTGTTTCTTATTTATCATTGATCTATACTAAGTTTGCTTATTGTCTTACTTTTTTCAATCGATGTACTGAACTTATTAATCAGTGGCATGGATGGTTATCTTTGTATGCAAGAACTTATCTTATCACTTGTGATGTGTATACCAATATTTACATATCTTTTCATTTTTACATAATCTACTTAATAATTCGCGGCGTTGCGCCGCGGGGGCTATGGCTAGTCATTGGCTATGAGCTAAACTCTCTTCCGGTTAGTTTCTCCTATCAGCTCTCTCCATTTAATTCGCGTAATCAATTTTTGCTCTGCATGCGTGAGCTAAAGAGAGAAGAACCAAGAAGGTGGACTGCGTTCACATTTCATGTAGCATCTCTGAATGTGTTCACATTTGCATGGGTAAGGTTTACTGCCGCTAAGACCTCCCGCAATGGGAGTATCATATCAAGTATCGTGCATGTCAATTAGGAAAATTTGATGATGTGGTATAGAATTAAATGAAGAAAAAGAGGATTGAGTATCATATTATGATACCGTATCATAATAAATGCTAAGCTAGTATGTGTCTTGCATGTCAATAAATAATATTACTTATGATACTATGCATTGTGAAGGTAGTATCACACACTAGTATCATGTGTATGATACTAACCTTATGATACTACCATTACGGAAGGTCTAATAGTTATTTTAGAGGAGCTTTCTATGGCAATTAAAGACGAGAATTAATAACCAGCTAGCCTTACTTTTTTTATATTGGAACAAATAGTTTTTGCTAGTAAGCCCTATACATCGGAATCGGAGGGAGTATCTTAGCACGTAATCATAGGTATTTTGCTTATGTGGCATGGTATTTACGTGACCATATGCAAAAAGCATGGTTAAACCAATCATATTTATGCATGAAACCAAAATCATTAAATAAGATACAACCTCTAAAAAACAATGCATTATGAGGGTTGTATTTTAAGTTTTTATTGCTCATATGATATTGTGCTAAGAAACAATGCATTGGGGAAGTCCTTATAGATCGGAGTAGTTTCTTTTCATGTACTCGTCGCACCACAAGGTCACAAGTCTAGACGAATCAGATCAACATAGATTATGTGACCCTCAGGAAAAAAAACACGGCTTATGTGGCATACACCTACTCGTGTCGCTGGCAACAACATATTCCTGCCGACAGTGCTCTCGGAATCCTCGTTCGTCTCCTTTTGAACTTTCTCCGCCGTAGCAAAAGTGCAAATGCAGGGAAGTCAAATGTCGCAGCACAGACGTCCTAGCGGAGGTCGGCGTGCATCACTGTCCAAAAACAAAGTAAAGTTGGTATTGAATCCCTGACCACCCCACGTTCCTACGGACAGAAGATTACTGCAGTACCCTCCAAGAAAAAAAAGATTGCTGCAGCTTCACGTACTACGTGTACGTACTCCATCTCTGCGCATTTGTTAGTAGGAGTAGTCAAGATCCGACCGGGCCCCGTCGAATCAAATCCTCCTTAAAACAACAGCCCTTGAATGCCAACGAACTTCCCCCTGTACCTACCCCGATCCTGGCACCTTTTAATTCCTGGGCATCCTGTCGCTGTCCGATTCATATCCGAGGGTGAGGATGACATTTATTATGAGGTCGGGGGTTGGGATGTTGGTGCCCCGGTGGATGGTGGTGGTTGCCGGTGCTCTCCTGATGCTAAATTCCATTTTTCAATACGCTGCTGATTCTGACTGAATTTCCAAGCTTGACCAGAGCTCGTTGTGCTCCCTCCGGTCCTTTTTACTCCGCGTATTAGATTCCGTGAAGTCAAACTTTACAAAGTTTGAACAAATTTATACTAAAAAATATCAACATCTACAACATCTAACACATATACTATGAAATGAAAGAAACTTCATTTCATGATGAATCTAACCATACCAATTTGGCATTGTGAATGTTTATATTTTTTTCTACAAGTTTGGTCAAAATAGAGATACTTTGACTTCGGACAAAACTTATATGCAAACTAAAAAGGACCGGAGGGAGTACCAGTGTATACAAAGGCTTTGACAATTGGGTGGCGGCTTTGAGACGGAGATTGATGCAATGGAAATCGATACTCTAATGCTACGAGCTTGTTGGATTCATGGGCCAAGGTTTAGACTATGTACGGCGAGCGACCACCTCATCCTTGGAGGTTGGAACCATTTCAACTTGCAGAAAGTATCTTTGCATGCACCCAGTGCACTCCGGCACCGGAGGATAAATCTTTGCATGTCAAGTTCGACGAACAAGAGTCTACCTTTTTATTGTAATAATATCCATAGATATAGTTTAGATTAAAAACCCGCTTCAGCAGTAATTTTGAAGCAGACCACCTATAAACAAAACAAAAAAAAACTCTCCCCACATAGAATTTGATCTCTATCTATCCACAAGACGAAAAATAAAATACCACTTCAACTTATGTATGTGAGATCTTCGCCTCCAAATATAACCCTCCCGTGTCGCTCCCACAGGCGACCCGAGAGGAATTCCTAGCCGGCCGCCACAAGCCTTACTCAACCCCCCTGTGCTCCTCCTCCGCCATCATCGAAGGGCGTCGTTGAGCAAAGCCCGTGCAACATCGACGACGATCGAGCTAGTTTCTCTCCCTCTAGCTTCTGGTGGGCTAGAGCGTGTGCTAGATCTCGCGGAGGCTCATGCGACGACGGGCTGTTTATAATTGAGACAAACTCATGATTGATTGATTTGATTGAGGGGTTACAAAGTATATATATGGGGTCGGTCGGCTAACCCTAACTTGTAATACAAGAAACTGACTACAACATAATTTACCCCCCCTCCCCCGCGATATCAACGTGGGGTTGAATAACATTGAGCACTGAAACGAATATCGGTAAAAGGTGCAGTCGAAAGGCCTTCGATGAAGATATCAGCAAACTGAGCACTTGTTGGGACATGGAATACTCGAAATTGTCCCAAGGCAACCTTTTCTCAAACACAAAATAAATACGATCTCAATGTGCTTAGTTCGACGATGCTGCACTGGATTGCCGGACATCTAAAGCGTGGAGATGTTATCGCAATAAACGATAGTAGGCTGCTAAATAGATTGGTGAAGATCTGATAGTAACTGATGCAGCCAAACAATTTCAGCAACAACATGTGCCATTGCATGATACTCAGCTTCAGCAGACGAACAAGAAACCGTGAACATACATTTAGAACACCATGAAATCAAATTATTACCTATAAAAACACAATATCCAGGCGTGGACCGAGAAGTGTTGGGCAACCAGTCCAGTCTGCATCGGAATATGCTGTCAGAAAAGTGGGAGTAGATGAATTTATTTGAAGACCATGATCTGGAGTGCATTTGAGATAAGGAAGAATGAGTTTGATATCATTGTAGTGAGGAAGGCAAGGATCATGCATATATAGGCAAGCTTGTTGGGCATCAAATGGTATTTCAGGATGAGTGAGAGTGAGATATTGAAGAGCGCCATTAATACTACGATAAAGAGTAGCATCAGGAAAACGATCACCAGCGAAAGAAAGTTTGGAGCTGGTATCCACAGGTGTACGGAACAGCTGATGGTCAAGCATGCCACCTCGGGACAAAAGATCAAGGATGTATTGGTGTTGAGAAATAAAAAGACCACGAGTGTCACACGTAACGATGATACCCAAAAAATGACGAAGTGATGTCTACACACGCTTCTATTTTTGTAGACTATGTTGGGCCTTCAAGCGCAGAGGTTTATAGGACAACATCAATTTCCCTCAAGTGAATGAACTAAGGTTTATCGAACTCAGAGAAACAGGGGTTGAAGATGGTCTCTCTCAAGCAACCCTGCAATTAAGATACAAGAAGTCTCTTGTGTCCCCAACACACCCAATACAATGGTAAATCGCATAGGTGCACTAGTTCAACGAAGAGATGATAAAATACGAGTGATATGAGTGGCAAAGCAAGGTAATATAAATATGTAAAAACAAAAACTACAAGGTAGCAAGTGACAAAAATGACTAAAAACGGCATTGCAATGGTGAGAAACAAGGCCTAGGCTTCATACTTTCACTAGTGGCCACTTCCAACAACATTAACATAACTGAAACACGTGATATTTCCAATCTTGACAACCTTCTGTTACCTACTGTAATTTAATCGGAATTATCGAATGATTTCATTTGGTCACACCGGTGTAGTGCTTAGGTCATCACAACTCAAAGCCATCGAACGTTTTCATCCGGAGTCCTTGAAAAGCCTAAAGTTCAAACCTTTTTGTACTGGTGGTTTGATATAGTGTTTTCATTCGGTCCCACCGAATAGTGCATAAACGTGTGTACCGGTTGGATTTTTTATGCTACATACATATACCCCCGCTGACTCCACCATTGTCTCTCGAAGCAAACACATCACATATCCATATTTATGAGAGAGAGAGAGAGAGCTCCTACTCATTTTCCGATTTCAAACGGATTCCACTCCAACCATTGAACCTTTGATTTATAGTTACCTAATTGCTTCCCATGCAAACCCTCTCCTACTCCAAAGCCACAGTCTATGAGAGAATGTTTGGGTGTTTTAGGAGATGATCTTTTGGAGGGTGGTACCTTTAGGATTGGTTAGGTGTGCTTAGGAATCTTCAAATCACGCGGAGAAACCAAGAAGTTTGTGAGAGCAATGAGATCGTCTACTTCATGAAGATCTACCCGAGTGAGGCTAGCCCTTTATGGGCGTAAGCCATGGCGGGGTAGGAAAGATTGATTCTTCATGGACCCTTCGTGGACTCGATTCCTCCATGGAATCTCGCAACCGTAATCCTTGTGATTGTTGTATCCTTGTGATTGAACCCGCCATTTACATGTATGTACGATAGTGCCAACTATCAGAACCACGGGTTAGAAAACTTTTGTGTGAACCATTGTTTGCATACCTCCAAACCCGTCTCTACACGTTACTCGCTTGCAATGTCATTAATTTTCACTGCCTATATTCTAGACTTACATGTGTACGGTGTTACTATAATGTAAGGCTATTTTTACTACATAATGAACCCAATGATTAAATTTCATAGCCGTGCCTCACCGAGTGGATGACATGGTGATAGAGATCTCAAGGGTTGATCTCCTAGTGGGAGGAAACCATCGCTTCCAACCATCGACGTCGAAAAAGTCAACTGCCTCTTGCCTCGGTGTAACGACCCAATTCACACAGAATTGAAGTCTCTGTGCTCAAGTGCCAGTCCCTGGATCGAACTCGCTGGCACACACAGTATCATAGATGTATATCAAAGTACAAGTGCATCATTATTACAACGTATGATCCAGAGTAAAATAAATAACAAGTTGCATAGCTCAAGGCTAACTTATTCAACATAAATATAGCGGAAGCAAAAGCAAATAACGTGGAGTCCATCAACAGCCACATGCGAACATGCTGAGTGTAGACTCGCAACCCCTAAACGCACCTTACTGATCGTCTGAAAAACCTGCAACACCGAAGGTTACAGCCCGACAACGGGTCAGTACATCTGATTTGTACGGCAAGTGACACGGAAAAGTTTATATAAAGAACCTACAACTACATGCAAGGTAAGTCAAAGGAAAGGCTTATGGTTTTAGTTTTGCCGAAAGCCAATTTTCTCCTGAACTAAACTAGTCAAAATTTTAAATTGAACTTACTACTTGAAACACACAACAACCCATGCTACTCTTGCCCCAACCAAATTATTATTAAGTGTTTATCTGTCAAGATCATTCATTAACAGTACTGACTAGTTGCTCAAAGTTCGTCCGTAACCGTGGACACGGCTAAGCATGATCAGTTTATACGCTCTGCAGAGGTTGTACACGTTCCCCACTGGACTCGACCCGAAGATTGAGACAAAGATTTCTGAAGAGGTTGCCTCCACCCTTTGGTAGCCGGTACACCTAACACACATCTACATCAGCTAGCTACCAGGGCCAGGTTCCCCACAACGTACTCGTGCTAAGCCAGAGCCCATATAGCCAGTGGCTGTACACGGAAGCTACTAGTAATATTGCCTGTCTGATCTTTTTGAGCCTGGACGGCGCCCACTGCGTCAGAGGGTACTCGCCATGACGCACCCGGTTCACCACCAAAACAACCATTGGGTGCATTTAACCCCGGCACTGTCCTTAGACAAGGCACAACTACCGGGATGCAACCCGCCCGTCCAGAAGTGATTTCTATTTATTATAAAGTTGCTACACGGTTTATTAAATAGCTCACATGCACTCCATGAATTCTCACAGCCCAACCTCGTCTACAAGGCATAGCAATAAAGTAACAACACGGCTAGGTTGATCTACGGTAGACAAGTCAAAACATGTGGCTATCCTAACTGGTTTTGCAGCAACAGTAAAATAAACTACCTATCATGCAATAAAGTGATATTTCCTAACATAATGCATATAGAAAATATAGGTATGAGTATGGTCAAAGCATCACTTGCCTTATACATTCGATGAAGATCTTCGCTCTCACGTTCCAGTCAACTCTATTCGTCACACTCCGAGCAATCTATCGTCAACGAAAGAACTCAATAAGCAGTCACACCACAAGGACAAAACATAAGATCAACAAAACAGTCACAAAGGTTTTAGTAATAAAACAAAAGCTTTGAAGTGCAAAGGTGTGGATGTGCTCGAAGGTGATCAGTGGAACGTGAACTCGAGAGAGTCAACGGATAAAGAGTTGTCGATACAAGAGTATGATCAAGGCATTATGAAATCAAGGTAGAGATCATAGCAGCATGAATAGTATGTGGACATTGCCGATAAGATTTCTCATATGATCCAATATGCAAAAAGAATCACGTGAAACGGAATACTACAACACAGGTCATAGCAGGTGCAAAATCAAAATGAATTTTAATTTAAACAGATCAATAAACTTGTGATTTTTTGTGCACACATGATATAAACAGAAGGTACATGGAACGAGTGATCCAACGCAAAAAGAAACGGCGCAAACGGGTGCACTGGTAAAAAGTTACGGTCGCCGGAAGTTCAAATTTGGATCAGCTTGGAATCCAAATTAAAAACTTAAAACTTCTGTAACACTTGGTCCACTGGCTAGAGAATTTCTACACGGTCCCAACGCAACTGGAATCGCCCAATTCCGAGTTACGGTTAAAAAGTACTCGCGAAAACGGTATCGGGTGAAAAACGGGGGTACCGGGGTGCTCTACTGTAAAAAGGACCCGTACGTAAATAAATTTTTTCCAAAAAACGCGATCGGGTCCCGGGGCGGTTTGGATCCAGATCTGAATTTTTTTTTCGAAACCGTTTTTTACTTTTTTTTCCAATCTATCTCTTCTTCCTCGCGCGCGGGACACAGGCACAGGGGAGGCCATGGCTTCAGCCATGGAGCTCCGGCCATGGGCCGGCGGCCAGGGGCGCGGGGTCGCGCCGGCGGTCGGCGGCCTGGCGCGCGGGTGCGCGGGCGCACGGGGGGCGCGCGGCTCCACAGCGCGGCGGCGGCGGCTCCGGCCGGCCGGCTCGCTCCGGCGAGCGGCGGCGGCGAGCAAGGCGGCGGGGCGGCGCGGCTAGGCGGCGGTGCGGGCTCGGGGACGGCGGCTCCGGAGAAATTACCTCGAAACGGCGAAAAAAACGCAACTCCGGCGATGCTCCGGCGAGATTTCGGCGATTACGTCGGCGGCGGCGGGTCCCGCGGATTAGTTTAGTCTAACCCTAAAAACGCTAAGCGAAAATAATTTAGCCCTAATCGGGGCTATTTATAGCCGGCCCCTAATCTTTTTTTAAATCCTAGATAAATACAAAATCGGTCTGCAAAAAAAAAACAACAGACCAGGCCCATTAGGCCCAAAACAATATTAGAAAAATCACGGTAATTTGTTTTAAAATTCCGTCTTTGCCAATATTTTTAAAATAATAAAACTGAATTTTTGGCTTGACTAAAATATTAAAATAAAATAAAAACTTTGCAACTTATTTTTAAATATTTTTAAATACTTTTCTGGCATTTTAAAAATACCGAAAACTTTGAAAATTGATTTAAAAACTTTTCCGGAGCTTAAATAAATTCCAAAAATATTTTTAGAAAATACTTATAACCCCATGGTAAAATTAAAAAGTCTCCCAAAAATATTTTAAACTATTTTTCAACAAATTAAAATGGGGATAAGTCCTTTTATATCCTCTCCAGCGAACTGCCATGTGTTGAAAAATGTTTTGGAATATTCAAAAGAATTCCAATAAAGATTTAAACCTTTTCCAAACTTTTAATAAGTTGAAGGAGTCATATTACCTTCTCTCATTTTGTTTTGTTGGTTTTGTTTTAAATAATAAATTCCAAAACACCAACGGTGAATATTAGGGAAAGTCATTTTATTCCCTCTCACTTTAATATTCATTTCAACACCAAAAGTTTTAAATCCCAGAGAAAATCAAACACATCAAGCAAACAAACATTATCTATTTAATTTGATTAACAGTCCAAAATTCGAAGAATTTTGGGATGTTACACTCGGCCGCGAATCTCACAACCTACACAACCAATCAACACTACCCCTCTGCAGGGTGACCCTCTATCTCCTTACTTGTTCCTATTTTGTGTGGAGGGATTTTCTAGCTTGTTGAGAAAGGCTCAAGTTGACAGTTCAATCAAGGGTGTTCGTTTTGGGAGCACAGGCCCCGATGTGACCCACCTTCTCTTTGCGGATGACGGTATCGTCTTTCTAGAGGGATCTATTGCAAACTTTGAAGCTTTGAAAGATGTCTTGGTGAAATATGAGGCAGACTCTGGTCAAAAAGTAAATCTCCAAAAATCTTCAGTTTTCTTTGGAAAGGGTTGTCGGGGGAATGATACCCGGGTAGGGTCACCCAGGCGAAAGCAATATGTCGAGACAAGGATGAGGCCGATTGGGCTGCTGCTGGGCCGAGCTAGGCAGTCGCATGGCCGATTGCCCTCAAGCAATCGATCATGCCAAATGCGAGCAGTCGGCCCAGGCGCAGTCGGCCCACCCTTCAATCGGCTCAAGAGTTGACCTTGTCCAGATCGGATGCCTCTGGTACAAGGTCATAAATGCATGATCCCGAGAGATCCGGGTGGCAGTAAGCTAAGTCACTTCGCCGATCTGTCAGAGGAGTGTTGTCACCCTTTTCCTCTGAATCCGGAGACAGGACGACAAGACCAGAGATCATAGCTCCACTGTTCCCCATCATTACCTAGAAGCTACAACATGGGAAGCCGCTTGACAAGTCCGGATCAGCCGAAGAGTTGCAGTCGGTGGACCCCAGCCGACGAGAGGATGACAGCTGGGGCCAGCACCCGACTGAAATGACCGTAGTACCCTGAGCTCACACTATAAGAGCCCGGGGTACCCCTCCTGTGAGAGGTACGCCCCATTCGCATTTACTTTCCACAGTAGTTCCCGTAGAGAAGCAGAGGAGAGCCATGCCCACGGCAAGTCTCTTCTTCCTCTGAGCAGCTCCATGAGCATTGATTGTAGTTCGTGAGATCATTTATAGCAAGTAGACAAGCAGGAGTAAGGGTGTTATCTCTCTGGAGAGCCCTGAACCTGGGTACATCGTGGTGTCCTCACCGTGCTTGTGCCCAACCCGTTTCCGGCACCATCGACATAGTTCTCCCTCGAGTCTTCCCCTCTCTTTAGCCATCCTTATGGTATCTGTTGTTACTAAACGACGACAGTTGGCGCCCACCGTGGGGAAGACCGAGGCGTCGACTGGAGTTCTGATCCGGACGGGATCTCCCTCGTCGTCGGGCATGAGCCACGCCTCCGGCCTGATCTTTAGGCGTGGGGCAGTGGACTTTGTGGTGGACTACGCTGCGCAGTTCGGGGTCGGCGCACCCCTGCCGCCCGGTGTATCGCTGCAGATCGGCAGCCACCGCCTCTTCATCAGCTTCTTCCCCGAGGCATATCCCAGGGAGGTGCACGTCTTCTCCAGTGCCACAGATCCGCTCCCGACCAAGGGCTGCACGGCATCTCCCGGCGAAGTGGAGCCGCGTGTGCATGCAACCGTCATGATGGCGGGAACGACTGCGTCAAGCAATCAAGGTGCGGCGAGTGCAACCAGGAAAGCCAAGGAGGCGGCGGATGCCGCGGAAAGAGTCGGCACCAGTGCGTTGCGAGATGTGTTATACACACCCGTGAACAGGAATGGTGATCCCGATCAAGTTCATTCCGATCTGGAGACAACACGGCTTGCTCTCGCTCGCAGGGCCGAGCACGTGCTGGCAGAGGAGCGCAGGCTGGGGGCCATCACCAGAGAATACAATGCAGCGCATGCCAGCCAGCGGCGGCCGATTGCACCTGCGATCCTAGAAGATCTCAGGAGTAGAGGCCGAGCTGTCGGCAGAGAGCTGTCAGGGGCCGAGCATCCGGCAGCATCAACATTTGTCCAGCGACCAACATACAGCACACCCGACAAGAACTTGCGAGCGGCCGAGCAGATTGCGAACGAGCTGGAGGATCTAGAAGGCGAAGAGCGGCGTCAACAAACTCGCCGAATGCGCGAGCTGCTGGCGTCGGCAAAGCAGCAGCAGCAAGCGGCGTTGGATAACCCGGGTGCAGGCCCTGAAGCATCAAGAAGGACTGCGAGGCCGGCTCCAGAGGCCAGTCAGCGGCCGAATGCGTCGCGGCAGAACAGGCAGCAAGGCCAGTCCCTACGTGAGAGCAAGGTCAGAAGCAACCGGGGTCCCCCAGTCATGAACTGAAGAGCAGAAAAGCCAGCTGTGAGCAGCAAGCGCAACAATCCACCTCGTCAGCCGGAAGCAAGGCCAGCAATCAGCAATCGGCTCGACGCTCATCAGATCGGCGAGAACGATGCCAGACATCGCATTGAGCCGTTGGAAAGAGATGCACAACAAGAGGAGGAGGGCGCATCCGACCCAGCATGTTTCGGACACCGCATCCGGACTGAGCAGTTTCCCAAAGGATTCACCTTGCCCAGAGACACCCCCAAGTACAATGGCTCCGTTAAGCCAGAGGACTGGCTAACAGATTACATGACCGTAGTCGGCATCGCCGGCGGTAGTCGGCGTTTAGCTGTACGTTATGCTCCTCTCATGCTGCAGGGGTCAACTCAGACTTGGTTAAACAGTTTGGCCGCCAACAACATCAACTGCTGGGAAGATTTCTCGGAAGCCTTCATTCGCAATTTCACCGGCACGTATGATTGGCCGCATCTTCCTCGGCAACTTGACCTTTATGTGCAAGGCAAGGATGAGCCACTCCGAGAGTATCTAGCTCGATGGATCAAGTTGAAGAATTCATGTGAAGGAGTCCATGGGATACATGCCATCCAATATTTCACTGATGGATGTTTGGCGGGGTCAATGCTGAAGCACAAGTTGCTCCGCAAGGATTTTTCATCACTGGCCGAGCTCATGAAGGTTGCCAACGCGTTTGCTGTCTCTGACTCCGCAATGCGCGAGCCCATTCAGCTCGGCGTCGGCGGCGTGGTCCAGACACAAGGGGCTGCGCAAGCAGCAGAGGCAGGGAACCAGGGGCTCGGTCGGCGAGAGCGCAAAGATATCAATCGCAACAACAACAACAACCAGCAAAATAGCGGAAAGAGGAAGGATGAGCAGCCAGATGCTCAGTACGGCATTCGGCAGGTAGCCGTTGTCCAAGACCAAGAGGAACAAGGGGCTGCCGGAGGCAGTCAGAAGATGAAGCCGAATGCGAATCCTCAGTGGCCAATGAAGCCCAAGTACACATTTGAGGACATGATGGACCAGCCATGCAAGATGCACAGCGGTCCAGGCAAGCCAGCGGCGCATACCACTCGACAATGTGATTTTGTCAAGCGCATAGCGAAGGGAGAAGCATTATTACCTCCACCACCACCACCACCTCAGAACAGAGAGCCACCTCAGGCGCAGAATCGGTTTCCGCGGCAAGATGCCGCATATATGATTTTCACCAACGAATCAAGCGACAAGGGCAGTCGGAGAGCCCGAGCTCAGGAGGTCAACGCCACCATGCCCCCGATTCCCAAGTACATGCACTGGTCCGATTGCAAGATTTCTTGGGGTAGGGAGGATCACCCAAGCATCATGCCGAATCCGGGCACCTATCCGCTCGTGGTGGATGCCCTGTTTGCGGCACCCAAGTTTTCATGTCTGTTTTCCTGAGTGCTCATTGATCCAGGGAGCACAATCAACATTCTGTACAGAGATACGACGATCAAGTTGGGACTCACGGAGAGGGACCTGGAGCGCAGTCGGACGACGTTCCATGGGATTGTCCCTGGTTTGTCATGCACTCCCATGGGTCGCATTCGGCTGGATGTGATCTTTGGGACAGAGGAGAACTTCAGAAGAGAGCCGATCTGGTTCGAGGTCGCCGACCTCAGCAGTCCATACCATGCCCTCTTGGGATTGCCTGCAATCGCCAAGTTCATGCTTAATTCGTATGCGCCCTACCTGAAGATGAAGCTGCCAGGTCCACGACATCATCACTATCGTCGGGGACTTCAGGAAGCCTCTCGAATGCTCATCCGCCGGTGCGAATCTGGCCGATTCCTTGGTGGTGGTCGAAGAGAAGCATCAGCTCGACAAGGTGGTGGCAATGGCCCAGGCTCAAAGCAAGGTTCCCCTCCCAGTCGGCCCAGCCAAGCGAGCAGATGAGGAGACCACTTTCCAGGCGTCCAAGGACAACAAGAAGGTTGCTCTAGATCCCTCCGACCCAGCCAAGTTTGTTGTGGTCGGAGCAGGACTTAGCAACAAATAGGAAGGCGAGCTCGTCGAGTTCCTCCGTGAAAACCGGGACATCTTTGCATGGTCTCCACAAGACATGCCTGGAGTGCCGAGGGAACTCGCCGAGCACAAGCTCCACATTCGGCCAGGTTCCAAACCGGTCAAGCAATCCCTTCGACGTTTTTCCGAAGACAAGAGAAGAGCAATCGGCGAGGAGGTCGCCAAGCTCAAGGCTGCAGGTTTCATCATGGAGGTGTTCTACCCCGAGTGGCTGGCAAACCCAGTTCTGGTGATGAAGAAGAACAAGACTTGGCGCATGTGTATCGATTACACCTGCCTGAACAAGGCATGCCCCAAAGATCCGTTTGCTCTGCCCCGTATAGATCGATTCATTGACTCTACGGCCGGCTGCGAGCTTTTGTCATTTCTGGATGCCACTGCTGGCTATCACCAGATCAAACTTGCTGTGGAAGATCAAATAAAAACTGCCTTTATAACCCCCTTTGGGGCTTATTGCTATATCACCATGCCGTTCGGTTTGAAGAATGAAGGTGCTACTTATCAGCGCATGATACGTCTCAAACGTATCTACTTTTCCAAACACTTTTGCTGTTGTTTTGCCCTAATTCTTGCATGATTTGGACGAAACTAACCCGGACTAACGCTGTTTTCAGCAGAGCTGCCTGTATGGTTTTACTGTGTGCAGGAAAATGGATTTTTAGAAGTTCCAGAAAATTCCCAGAAAAATACCAGAAAATCCACGCACCCGAAGGAGCCAGAAGCCAGAAGTGGGACCAGAGGGGAGCCCTGCGCGGGGCGCCCCCCTGGCGCGGCCGGGGGTGGGGCCGCACCCTCTGGCCGCCTGGGAGCCTCCCCCCTCCTCTGGTGCCCTACCAAAGCTCCTATTTATTCCCGTGACGCGAAAACCCCAGAACACGAGTCGCTTTTCCAGTTTCCGTCGCGGAGCCGCCGCCACCCTCTGTTCTTCTTTGGGAGGGCTAATCTGGAGGCTGATTTGGCCTCCGGAGAGGGGAGATCGTCGCCATCGTCATCACCATCACCAATCCATCCCCCCTCCATGACTTCTCTTCACATGTGTGAGTAATTCCCTGCTGTAGGCAAAGGGGATGGTAGGGATTGGATGAGTTTGATCATGTAATAGTTCGTCAGATTGTTGGGGGCATGTTGCCTATCATCTAGATTGGTGTTTATCTTCTTTGCTTCAACTTGTTGTTCGTAATGCTTGTCACTTTGGGCCCGAGTGCCATGTTTTCAGATCCGAACCCTATGTGTTTTCAAGAATATATTTGTGTTCTAGATCCTATCTATGAGTTGTATGCACCACCTATTATGGCCCGGAACCGGCGATCCCAAAGGTGACAGCTTGGGACACCAAAGGGGATGGTCCATAATTTGAGGATTCCATGTATCCATTGAGTTTATTGCTTTGTTCCGGTGCTCTTTGACAGGAGCACCTTAATCTCCATAAGTTCCCTTTGGCCCCGTTCGTAGCGGGATGGTAGGACAAAAGATGTTGTGCAAGTTCTTATTGCAAGCACGCACAACTACCTACGGGATACATGCCTATTGTTTGATATTTGCCTAGATGATCATTGCTTTTCTGTGTGCCTTGCCCCGTGTTAGAATCTATTATATGTTCACTCTCATCCATGCAGTGCCCAACCATCCATCTCCCTAGCCTACAGTGTTTTCAATCCTGCTGGTCATTAATTGTTACTTTTGCTGTTGCCACCATCACTATCATATTACCATTACCACTTATCTTTTTTTGCAAGCAAGTATATTTCAGGTGCGGTTGAATTGACAACTCAACTGTCAAATATTATAAATACTCTTTGGCTCCCCGTGTGTCGAATCAATAAATTGGGTTAACTTACCCGTGAAGACTATCTCGATCCCTTACGCCTGTGGGGCATCAAGCAGTGTTTTCTGGCGCCGTTGCCGGGGAGCATAGAAATATTTACAAGTCTACTTGAAGTATCCTGCCTGCTGCACATCATCCGCTATGGGTAAGAAAGGAGACCCCAAGGTTCCGATCTTACCATCCCGTACAAGAAAAGGTACTGTTCTGAACACTAGTGCTACACTTGATTCACCTTCTTTTATGAGTAATTTTACTTCACCACCACCACATGATGCTTCTTCTGAGTCTGTCACTATGTCCGATACTTTTGATGATGCTTCCACTACTCTTGATGATACTACTTTTCTTGGCTACTATATTGAAACTCAGACTGCTAAGGCTGCAGCAGAATCCAAGACCGAGACCCCTGCTACCTATATTCCTACCTGCAAAACCTTTGGTTACCCGTGCTTAGATGAACTCAAGGAGAGAATCCTTGATGATGATTATGTTACTCTTGATGATGATTTTTGCAGGGAACTCAGAGAGTGTGTCGACTCTGACCCTGGTGCTGTTAAGGAGTTGCTCAAAAAGCACTCCATGAAGAACAAAGTTATTCCTGATCTTAAATTTGCCACATCCCCTATATGCATCATTGATCCTAATTATGATTTCTCTGTTGATCTTTCACTTATATCTACAGTCGAGGCTGACCCCTTTTATGGCAGAGAAAATGATGATGCTATAGCACACTTGACCAAACTCGCTGAGCTAGGTAACCTATTCACTACTGATGAGAAGATACGAAACTTCTATGTGGCCAAGCTTTTTCATTTTTCTTTGAAGGAAGACGCTAAATCATGGTACGATGCACTACCCTATGGTTCCATTAAGAGTCCTCAGGACTTAGTCCAATTCTTTGTTGATAAATATTTTCTAGCTCATATGCAACATGCTGCTTTGCAAAGAATCTATAACTTTAAACAATTGCAGGATGAGCACCTCCCTAAAGCTTGGGGGAGGTTTTGTGATTTACTTAAGATTATGCCGGGACATGGAGTACCCAAGAATGAACTGCTTGATATATTTTACGCTGGTTTAACCGATGAATCAAGATCCTACCTGGATAGTTGTGCTAGTTGTGTTTTCAGGGAAAGAACACCGGACGATGCAGAAGAGTTAATGTGCAAAATTGCCAAAAACTATGAAGATTGGTCCGTTCCTGAACCACTTCTACCACCGAAAAAGAGGGGCATGCTTGTTCTGAGCCCCGAAGATATGCAAGAAGCAAAGAAGTCTATAAAGGAGAAAGGTATTAAAGCCGAAGACGTGAAGAATTTACCGCCTATCGAGAAGTTGTGTGAGCCTACTACTCGCCCTCCCTTGGTAGAGGTACACTCTCTATTAGACTTTACTGAAAGTGACATCCCTAAAGGTAAGCCTCCCGACCAATTCTTAGATGAGCTTGATAATTTTATTATTAGGCAAGACCATTTTAATAGGAGGTTACAAAGTCAGTTGCATGATAACTCTCTTGCTATCAAAAGTTTGTGTGGTGTTCTAGAAAGAACAGTTAATGATGTTAAATGTCTTGTTAAGCATTTTCATATGGTTCAAACTCAGCTAGAACAAATTTCTAATGTGCAAAAAGATTTGCTTACTAATAATGCCAAACAGGACATACAAGCTTATGGCATCAAAACTAGGGGTGGAATACACACCCAGGACCCACTCTATCCTGAGGGGCATGCAAAGAGGATCGAGCAAGATTCTCAAGTACAAGAAGAAGACGAGACTTTTAGCTCTCCGAAGAAAAAGAAGAAGAAGAAACACAAGGAGGCTGACAATCCCGATGATCCTATTATAAGTGAAAAGCCAGCTGTTGATCCTAACAGCATATCTACCTCCGATGCGGAAACATAAGATGGTGCCGAGCCCGAAGAAAAGGACGCGGAGAAGGATGATTCTCCTGAGGTAAGAGAAGAATAAACACCCGATAAACGCAAGAGGTACTCTAGAGAAGACTTCATCGCAAAAAGACATGGGAAGGAAAGAGAACCATGGATACAGAAACCCATGCCCTTTCCAGGTAAGTCCCTCAAATCTAAAGAAGAAGAGCACTATAATAAATTTTGTGAATGGATGAAACCTCTTTTTCTTCAAATCCCTTTGACTGATGCTATTAAGTTACCTCCCTATTCGAAATATATGAAAGATATTGTCACAAATAAAAGAAAAGTTCCTAATGAGGCAATATCTACTATGCTTGCTAACTACTCTTTCAGTGGCAAGATTCCTAAGAAGCTCGGTGATCCAGGTATACCCACCATTCCTTGCTCCATAAAGAATAATTACGTCAGAACTGCTTTATGTGATCTTGGTGCAGGAGTGAGTGTTATGCCTTTCTCTCTTTACAAGAGGCTTTGTTTAGAGAAACTAATCCCTACAGATATCTCTCTTTAGATGGCTGACAAATCAACAACTGTCCCAATAGGTATTTGTGAGGATGTACCCGTTGAAGTTGCTAACTGTTTGATCCTTACAGATTTTGTTGTGCTTGACATGCCCGAGGATGGGAGCATGTCCATTATTCTTGGTAGACCTTTTCTTAACACCGCAGGTGCTATTATTGATTGTAATAAAGGAAAGGTCACTTTCAACGTTGATGATAAAGAACACACGGTGTATTTTCCAAAGAAGATCGACAAGAGGCATGGCCTTAACTCTATAGAGAATGTTGAGACCGTGAAGCATGGAGAATGGGACTGTCCACTACATGTACACCACAAATACAAAACCATTATGGTGGGGACAATGTCCATTAAAGTAAAGGTGCAATGATCACTTCATAAGGGGTGAGACTTCTTGTTCTATATATCGCCGGTTTGTTGGTAAGATTTGATCAACATTACTAGTGAGCTTGTTTTATATAGGTAAAAAGTTAAGCTTGTTATGTTTTCATTTGCTTTAGCTTTCATTCTCTTTGCTGTACCAAGTTTTTATGTTTTTGAGGCTTCACAATACTAATCACTGCTTTAAGTTTTCAGAAAGTTTTGTAGCTTTTTGAACTCCGAGAAATTTTCAACAGTGAAGTTTTCAGTAAAATTCCAGAAAAATAAAAATAAAAATTTCCATGCCGGGAGTAACCCAGAGGTACCTGGGGCTGACCAGGGGGGGCCACCAGTGGCCCAGGCGGCCAGCTGGCGCGGCCAGCCCCCTGGCCGCGCCCACAGGGCGCCTGGGGCCCACAGGGCAGCCAGCCAGGTAAGTCTTCTTCCTCCTCCTTCTTCTCTCTCCAAAAAACACGAGTTCTGCACTTTGTTCTTGCGTTCTTGCTGTTCTTGCAAGCGATTTTCGATCTCTCTCTACAGCCCACCATTCGAGCTGAAATTTTGAGCAAATACTCCCTGGTATGTAACTCCTTCACCCCTCCAATTAGATTTTTTGATTGGTGGCCTCATTTGTGAGTATTTAGTAGCTCTTGGTGCTGTTTATATGAGCTTGCATGCATGTGTAGAATTTTATTTTCCAAGTTTTGATGCAAGTTTATGCCTTAGGTAAGTGAGTTGAGTAGTTTGCCTTAACTCACTTTGTTAAATCCTTGTTTTTGTAATTTGTCAAAAATTTCAGAAATGAGTTTGCTAGGAAGAGCAAAGGGGTGGCTTGGGAAGAAAAGGCCCGAGCGCTCCGATCGAGTTACAAGAGCTGCAGCTTCACCCTCGACTGCTAGGGTGAGCTACAACGAAGATCATGTGCCCTTAGAGTTGTTGGAGGACACAAATTCAGCATGTGCAATGACTTTCCCGTGCAATGAATTCCCTGAAGCTGCAGGAATTAAGGAGGAGTTCTATAATCTTTGTGCTAATGCAAGTCTGACGCGGATCGCAACGTGCCGTGTTGCTCAATATCAAAAACTCACCTCCTGTTTCATTAACAATTTTAGATATAACCTTGATATTGGTTCTGTTAAGTTTAAAATTTACAATGATCTTTTGACCATGCCTTTGGAAAAGTTTTCTGAAATAATAGGTGTGTCGAACGTTGGACTGGCGGCGAAGATGAGCTCTCAGCCCTCCGAGCTGAGAACCGTCTTCAACTCTCTCTGTAGCATGGATACAAGGGATATTCATCGGTCAAAGATCTCCAGCATCTTATTCCCACACATCAGGTATTTTGCGTATTTTATTGCTAGAGGGGTGTTAGCTCGTGACAACACGAGCAACATATCTGCGCCGGATAATGCTATCCTGGCAACCGCCCTCTCAGGGAGGTTTGATTATAATGTGGGTGCCTTAATTTCTCGACGCCTTGCTATGAACGGTAACAAGGGAGATTTATTTGGTGGCGTTTACGCCACACTTATCCTAGAGTCTCTTAATGGCACCCCACAACCCGATGATAAGCCTTTTACTTATTTAAGTTTTGATCTTACTGCTATGAAAAGGCATAAGTTTGTTACCATGACTTACGAGTTTGGTAACCTTGATTATATCTTGCGTTTCGGAGCCACCACGGAACGCAAGATCCGTCTACATGCACCTCTTTTGTTCGATTTTTCTCGCAGGAACGGATGGTCCTTTGATGTTATGCAGTTCGATGAGTTCGTGGTCCAGCATCAGTTTCATAACCCCATGGTGGGGGTTGTGCCCAACGAGGAGGAGCATGGTGAGTTCCCACCTTTCCACGAGGAGACTGTCACCCAGTTTGGTGAAGGGGCTTCCTCTGCTTGGAGCGCGGATCCTTCTTCGTGGGAGGATCCGAGGACTTCGGTGTACGCACCGGAAGCCTCATACGACCCTTGGACTCACCAGTACTACCCTGGAGCAGGAGGCTCCTGGGGACATTAGCTACTACCAACTTAGTCCAAAAGCCTAAGCTTGGGGGAGTACGTGCCCTTCTCACTTTTCCATTGTATTATCCGTTTTACTTTTGTTCGCTTTGATCTTTTCGAAGTTTTTGCCTGTTCTTCTTTCTTTTTTTCTTTGCAAAAACAACAAAAAGATTTTCTCTTTTCTTTTGCTCTCGTTTAATCTTTAAAAAACCCAAAAAGATTTCCTTTCTCTCTTTAGTTTGCTTTGTTTTCAGAGTTCAGCTCGAGTCCGTGATGGCATTTGATTATATTTCCCACGTTTGATCGTGCAAGTGACAAGGCAGTAATGACAAAGATCGACGGAAGGGAAGCGACAAGGAAAACCGGTATGAACTCTTCTTGTTTCTACTTGTGTACATATGCCTGTACTTATGATCTAGAGACCAGCTTGTAGCGACATAGTGCTATGTTTACAATGCTTTCCCAGTGTTCATGCTTTCCTTGTGGCTAGTCTCAAATAGCTAGAGTACATAATATGTTGTTGAAATGATTTACATGCATTGCATTGTTAATGGGTTGGCATACTGAAGTGGTATTTCCCTTCGGAGAATTTTTGGATTGACTTGCACATGTTCACACATGTTTATGACTAAAAAGTCCATTATGCCTTGATGATCTTTTTGTTTCAGAATAGTTATATCACTTTCATGCCCGATTCAATGTTGCTTTGTCGCTCTGCATGATTATGACAGTTATTGCTCTCTAGTTGGTCGCTTCCCAGTCTTTTGCTAGCCTTCGCTCGCACTAAGAGGAATTCTGCTTGTGCTTCCAAACTCCTTTTCAAACCCAGTTGTTCCATTTGAGTCCACCATACCTACCTATATGTGGTATTTACCGGCCACTCCTAACTTAGACTTTCTTGTGCCATCTCGAAATTTATTCAAAAGTTTCCCTTTTGTAACCGTACAAGCTCATGGTGCGGTGAGGGGAAATCAGTATCTTTCATGCCAAAAATATTTTGCAAAAGGCATTATATATGGTTGGCATGGGAGATATTGAGAGACCTTTACCGTTCACCGTTGACTGGAAAGTTGCACTTCTCAAAAATGTTTTATCTCTGTTTTCAAAACCAAGAGCTCTAGCACATGTTTAGTCTTTGCTTCCTTTCACGGGTTTTCAACCTATCCATCAAAAGCCACGGTTCGAGAGTCTCCCCTTCTTTCTTCAAAGCACCAACTATGAGAGCATAATTGTCATTCTTAGTGTAACATGCATTGTCCCAAAGTATTACATTGTCTTCTGCATGCTTGTGTTATTGCTAGTCTGAAATACTGAGTTCCAGTCACCTTTAAAACTCCGGAGGAGTTTCTGCATTTATGTTTTGCTTCACTCATGGAGGCTAGCGAAATGCCACTCAAGTATGTTCAAGCTATGTGCATTGTGATCCTGTCTTGATTTTCAGTAGCATATTATTTACTTTTAGTTGTTTGTGACTGATCACATGAAAGAAGAATTGCTTCGTGCATTGTCCTTATAGTATTGTTTCAATACTTGCTAAACTCTTTTCGTAGTACATGCTTATATACATCTAATGAAGCAAAAGAGTTTGTCAAAGTTTTCTTTGTCGCGTCCAGTTCGTTGAACTGAATTGCTTGAGGACAAGCAATATGCTAAGCTTGGGGGAGTTGATACGTCTCAAACGTATCTACTTTTCCAAACACTTTTGCTATTGTTTTGCCCTCATTCTTGCATGATTTGGACGAAACTAACCCGGACTAACGCTGTTTTCAGCAGAGCTGCCTGTATGGTTTTATTGTGTGCAGGAAAATGGAATTTTAGACGTTCCAGAAAATTCCCAGAAAAATACCAGAAAATCCACGCACCCGAAGGAGCCAGAAGCCAGAAGTGGGACCAGAGGGGAGCCCTGGGGCCCCAGGCGCCCCCTGGCGCGGCCAAGGGTGGGGTCGCGCCCTCTGGCCGCCTGGGAGCCTCCCCCCTCCTCTGGTGCCCTACCAAAGCTCCTATTTATTCCCGTGACGCGAAAACCCCAGAACAGGAGTCGCTTTTCCAGTTTCTGTCGCGGAGCCGCCGCCACCCTCTGTTCTTCTTCGGGAGGGCTAATCTGGAGGCTGATTTGGCCTCCGGAGAGGGGAGATCGTCGCCATCGTCATCACCATCACCAATCCTTCCCCCCTCCATGACTTCTCTTCACATGTGTGAGTAATTCCCTGCTGTAGGCAAAGGGGATGGTAGGGATTGGATGAGTTTGATCATGTAATAGTTCGTCAGATTGTTGGGGGCATGTTGCCTATCATCTAGATTGGTGTTTATCTTCTTTGCTTCAACTTGTTGCTCTTAATGCTTGTCACTTTGGGCCCGAGTGCCATGTTTTCAGATCCGAACCCTATGTGTTTTCAAGAATATATTTGTGTTCTAGATCCTATCTATGAGTTGTATGCACCACCTATTATGGCCCGGAACCGGAGATCCCAAAGGTGACAGCTTGGGACACCAAAGGGGATGGTCCATAATTTGAGGATTCCATGTATCCATTGAGTTTATTGCTTTGTTCCGGTGCTCTTTGACAGGAGCACCTTAATCTCCATAAGTTCCCTTTGTCCCCGTTCGTAGCGGGATGGTAGGACAAAAGATGTTGTGCAAGTTCTTATTGCAAGCACGCACAACTACCTACGGGATACATGCCTATTGTTTGATATTTGCCTAGATGATCATTGCTTTTCTGTGTGCCTTGCCCCGTGTTAGAATCTATTATATGTTCACTCTCATCCATGCAGCGCCCAACCATCCATCTCCCTAGCCTACAGTGTTTTCAATTCTGCTGGTCATTAGTTGTTACTTTTGCTGTTTACTTTTGCTGTTGCCACCATCACTATCATATTACCATTACCACTTATCTTTTGTTGCAAGCAAGTATATTTCAGGTGCGGTTGAATTGACAACTCAACTGTCAAAGCTTATAAATACTCTTTGGCTCCCCGTGTGTCGAGTCAATAAATTGGGTTAACTTACCCGTGAAGACTATCTCGATCCCTTACGCCCGTGGGGCATCAGCGCACCATCCAGCGCTGCACGCATTCTCAGCTCGGCATAAACTTGCATGTGTATGTAGATGATTTGGTGGTAAAGACGGTCAAAGGAATCACACTCCTGGACGATCTCAAGGAGACATTCGCCAACTTGTGCACCTACCAGATCAAGCTGAATCCAGAGAAGTGTGTATTTGGCGTTCCAGCCGGCAAACTCTTGGGATTTCTTGTTTCTGATAGAGGAATCGAATGCAATCCCGAGAAGATAGCTGCAATCGAGCGAATGGATTGACCCAAGAATTTGAAATAGGTACAGAAGTTTACTGGTTGCTTGGCATCACTCAGTCGATTTCTCAGTCGGCTGGGAGAGAAGGCAATTCCACTTTATCAGCTCATGAAGAAGACGAAGAAGTTCACATGGACACCACAAGCAGATGAAGCATTCAAGGAGCTGAAGCGTATGCTCTCCACGGCGCCGATTCTGGCTGCACCGATTGAGAAGGAGCCAATGATGTTATACATTGCGGCAACCAATCAGGTGATCAGTGCAGTAATGGTGGTAGAGTGTCCTGAGAAGGACAAAGCGCAACCGATTCAGCGACCAGTATATTACATCAGAGAGGTGCTCTCAATGTCCAAGCAAAATTATCCCCATTACCAGAAGATGTGCTATGGATTCTACATGGCGGCCAAAAGATTGAAGCCCTATTTTCAAGCTCATCTGGTTATGGTGGTCAGCTCGGCCCCGCTAGCCAACATCATTGGCAGTAGAGATGCAACCGGCAGAGTGGCCAAATGGGCAATTGAGATCGCCAACCACGACATCCAGTACGAGCCAAGAACAGCAATCAAGTCTCAAGCGTTGGCCTATTTCCTGGTGGACTGGGCTGAAACTCAATATATGCCACTGATGGCTTCTCGCCCCTCGTTGGTTACCCCAAGTGGAAGGTTTGAGATGCAGTGCAACAACAAGTTTCCCTCGGTGAAGCTACCAAGGTTATCGAACCAGTAGGACTCAGGAGATACAAGTAGGTGGCAACGCGGCCAGAAATTGCTTCCTGACTAGGGTGTTGTCGTGGACCTGCACACATCAACAAATAACTTTGCTCCCAACGAGTACAGAGCAGTTGTCAATTCCTCCGGCCTTGTCGTTTACAAAGGATCAACGCAAGAGATAAAAAGGTGCAAAGGAAAGTAAAAGCTGAAAGTAAATTGAGGGTGTGAACAATAATGTGAAGATGGACCGGGGTCCCGTGATTTTCACTAGTGATGTCTCTCTCCCAAAAGATGATAAAAGTGCTAGCGAGGTAAACAAATCACAATTGGGCAATTGACAGGATTATGAAGGCACCGCAATGCTAACTATGCTGTAAAGAAAGGAAGGGCTCAAAAGCAATGGGCAGTACTCCAAGGTAAGTAGACCGAAATCCATCTGCATCTACTACGAATCATCCACCTTGAGATATCTATCCAGAACATCTCGCTGGTATTAAGTTGCGAATCCCACCCAAAGTGTAAACTCAAAGAAACAGACAACTGCATTAAAAGAACTTTGCGTAAAGTAAACAATCCTTGCACCTGCAGGTACAAGCACCGTTGTTTTATCCCTGGTGGAAACAACACATCCCCTAGTCTCATGTTTCTGTCACTCAAGCTAGACATCAAGGGGCTGAACCCACAATCGAGCATAACGCTCTCTCTTGGAGTTGCAAATAAAATACTTGGCCAAAGCAAATACCGCAACGGAGAACATGCAAGAATTTACTCAAGAACAAAATATAAAAGAGAAGAACCAAATATATTACTCATCACAATCTGAACATAATCTCATAATCCATCGAATCCCAACAGACTCAGCATAGCAACAGCAGAAATTACATAGATGCCTCGATCATGTGAAGCAGCTCACGAGGACTCGAAAGTGGAAGCACAAAGAGGGGAGAGATTCGTCACATAGCTACTGGTCACAGACCCATGGTCCAAGGGGGACTACTCACGGCATATCCGGGAGGCGTCCATGGCTATGGCTGGTCTCCCGGAGGGAGTTCCTCCTTCCGGCATGGTGCCAGGGCAACTTCTCTAGGCAGCCCCGATCTTGAAACGACGGCGGCGACGGTACAGAGGGGATTTCGCGGAAAAGAGATTGATATTAGGGGTTTCCACCCCGAGGGGTAAATATAGGCGAAGGGGGCGTCGAGGGGACCCACGAGGCAGTCAGGAGGGTCCCTGGCGCTCTCCAAGGGAACTAGTAGGGGTGCATCTAACTTGCTTGCTCAAGAAGACCTAGAGCTTGTTTGAGGAGGCTCATCATTGGAATATACAAGCCAAGTTCTATAATGTGAAGGGTCCCCACATAGCTATATGCATGATGATGATCTCTATGGAGTACTGATACGTCCAAAAAGCATCACTATTTTCTATTGTGATTTCAACCTATTCATTGATATATTCCACTTCAAAGTATTGTTCTTATGTTGTTTTGGCTTATTTTACACAGTTTACAACTTTCCAGTGCCGAAGCAGCAGAACCACAATTCAGCGGTAAAAAGTGGATACCAAATTGCTTAATCAGATCAAGTCCAAATGCGATGAAATTTTACGGGGAGCATTTTTACGAAGATTGACTGGGGATCACCGAAGGAGGAGGTGAGGGGACCCACCAGGCAGCCAGAAGGGTGCCTGGCGCGGCCCCCCACCTGGGTGCCTGGTGGCCCCCCTCGGTGCCCCTCTCGCCTATTAGACCCCCCTGGGGTAGAAACCCTAAATAGATAGTCGTTTACGTGTTTCGCCGCCGCCACGGGGCGGAAACCTACAGAGGAGAAAAGCCATCTCCGGCGGGCAGATTCCGCAGGGGAGATCACCTCCCGAAAGGGGAGATCGTCGCCATCATCATCATCATCGTCACGGGTATCATCGAGATCATCATCAACATCATCCCCAACATCAGCACCATCTCCATCTCCATCCCATCTCATCTCACAATTGCAACTTGTGTTGTAATCCGTACTATCTATCCTCTCTGCTCTGTTGGTGTTGATTACTACTTTGTGGTGAATGCTATTGAGTTTTGTTGGAGAAATATCATTGTGTCCAGATTGTTTACCACCCATCTATCACCTCTGATCATGATCTCTTTTATGTCTTGTGAGTAGTTACTTTAGTTCTTGAGAACATGGGAGAAGTCTAGTTGTTAGTAGTCATATGATGTTGAAGTATTATGTGTTGTTTGATACTTAAGTTGTGTTGTTATTTCTCTAGTGGTGTTATGTGAGTCGAACACATAACACTTCACCTTTCATGGGCCTAGAGGAATACATTGTGCACAAAGGATGCTTATGGTGGGTTGCCGGAGTGACAGAAACCTGAACCCCAGTTCGCAGACTTTCGCACAAGGGAGTTATGGATCCTTGATCGTAATGTTGTGGTTAGGCTTATGCCTTTATTAGTACCTTGTATTTGCGGATGCTTGCAAGGTGTGTAATCATAAGAGTACACTTATCTTAGTCTAGAAGGTGTGCTAGCATTGATCCACCCACCGACACTTATCAACACGATACATATTACTTGGCGGAGTATGGTGAAAGTGACTTGACTATCTCTCGTTTATTGGCGCAGTTAACAAGGGAGGCAATCCCAGTAAACCTATTAACTTCTCCGCCATCAACGAGCTTTTCTGGCGCCGTTGCCGGGGAGTGTAGCGCTATTGGTAAGTGAAGCCGGTAAGGGAACTTTTATTTTCTGTTGTTACTTTCAGTCCTTATGGACTCTTCTGCTGTTGGTTCGTTGTTGGTAAGGAGCCGCCCCACGACTGTGGTGGTCACTCCTACCCCTACTGAAATTGTGCCCTATAAAATACCATCTGGTATTGTTGATTATGTCTTGGCTAATCGTTATACAGGAGAAGGACATCCGAGAGAACACCTGCTATATTTATCACAATTATGTTCTTTATTTAAGCTTGCAGGTGTGACGATGGAGTTCTTCATGAAGAAACTATTCTCCATATCACTCAAAGATAAAGCTTCAGATTGGTATAAGCTACTCAATAACTCTGATCTGCTTGAATGGCCAGAGCTTATGTCTCTCTTTTATGCAAAGTTTTATCCTCTTCGTGAAATTCACCAAGACAGGAACTACATCTACAACTTTTGGTCTCGCGACGGAAAGAGCATCGCTCAAGCTTGGGGGAGACTGAAGTCCCTGATGCTCAAATGCCCAAACCATGAGCTCCCCAAGGAAATTATACTTACAAATTTTTATGCCAGGCTTTCTCGTCAGGACAGGGAGATGTTGGATGCCTCCTCTAGTGGGGTATTCCAGACCAGAAGTATGGAAGAGAAATGGGATCTTATAGAAAGGATCCAGAAGAACACTGAAGACTGGGAAATTTATAAATGTATTGAACCCACTATAAACAATGAGTATGACCACATTGAGAGTTATGTGAAGACTGATTAATTTAATACCTTTTGCTCTAAAATTGGTCTTGATTCCCAACTAATGGTTGACTTTTGCAAGGATTTTGCTTCTCATATTGATTCTTCCAGGAAGAAGGAGAGTCAACATCATAAACCTTTCAAGGAGTCACCAATTGAAATTAATGTTACTGATCCTGTTTTACCTGCAGTTGTGTATGAACAGCCTCCTTATCCCTCCAGGATAAAGGAGCACTCTTTTGTTACAGGTATTTTAAACAAGAATAGAAGGACCACTGACGAACTTGAGGACATGATCAAGGTCCAGCCTCAAGATGCAATGGTCAAGGATCTGGTAACCAGTGATATCGAAGAATCCACTATTAGTTTTTGTGCTGTTGCCACTAACATTGTCACAGCCAGGAACAAAGGCCCAATTTCAGGTACACCAGTTGTATCTGTCAAAATAGGAGATCATAATTACTATGGGCTATGTGATTTGGGATCTAGCATCAGCGCTATTCCCTTCACACTTTATCAAGAGATCATGCACGAGATTTAGCCATGTGAGATCGAGGACATAGATGTCACTATCCATCTTGCAAATAAACAAACAATCTCTCCAGTTGGGATTGTAAGAGATGTTGAAGTACTCTGCGGGAAGGTAAAATATCCTACAAACTTTCTTGTACTTGGTTCAGTGCAAGATAGTTTTTGCCCTATTATCTTTGGTAGGCCCTTCCTCGGCACTTGCAGAGCTATAATAGATTGCAAGAAAGGTAAAGTTTCTGTTGAATTCAACGGTGAGCCGTATGAATTTAATTTTTCTAAGTTTTCTAAGCAGCCTCGTGGTCCTGACCTGTCAAGTAATGACAAAATTATTGAAGAAATTGCTTCCATTGCTATTCCTCCTAATGACACTTTGCAGCAATTTATGGAAGACCACGAGAATGATATACATATGCAGGAGAGGGATGAACTAGAAGACATATTTTTAAGACAAACTCCCATCCTGAAGCACAACCTCTCGGTTGAACCTTTAGGAATCCTCTCGCAACCGAAAGAAGACCCGGTGTTTGACTTAAAACCACTAACCGATACGCTCAAGTATGCTTATTTAGATAAAAAGAAAGTATATCCTGTTATTATCAATTCTAACCTTTCAGGGTATGAGGAAGAGCGATTATTGGAGACACTCCGCAGACACCGAGGTGCTATTGGCTATACTCTTGATGATCTCAAGGGTATTAGTCCATCCATTTGCCAACATAATATCAATCTCGAGCCCGATGCTAAACCGGTTGTTGATCATCAACGACGGTTGAACCCAAAGATGAAGGACGTGGTTAGGATGGAGGTTCTCAAACTTCTAGCCGCAGGTATCATCTATCCTATAGCTGATAGTAAGTGGGTAAGTCCCGTTCATTGTGTTCCTAAGAAGGGAGGTATGAATGTTGTTCCTAATGATTAAAATGAACTAATACCTCAGAGGACTATTATTGGATATAGAATGTGTATTGATTTCAGGAAGTTCAACAAGGCCACCCAGAAGGACCACTATCCTTTGCCCTTTATCGATCAGATGCTCGAGCGGTTGTCTAAAAACATCCACTTCTGCTATCTTGATGGGTACTCTGGCTTCTCCCAGATTCACGTCAACACCGCGGATCAAGAGAAGACCACTTTCACGTGTCCTTACGGTACTTATGCTTATAGGCGTATGCCTTTCGGTTTGTGTAATGCACCTGCTACTTTTCAGAGGTGTATGTCTGCAATATTTCATGGTTTCTGTGAGGAGATTGTAGAAGTTTTCATGGACGAATTTTCCGTCTATGGAAACTCCTTTGACCACTGTCTCCACAATCTTAATAAAGTTTTGCAGATATGTGAAGCAACAAATTTGGTGCTCAATTGGGAGAAGTGCCATTTACTGGTTAACGAAGGGATAGTTCTTGGACACAAGATTTCTGAAAGGGGAATTGAATGGACAAGGAAAAAATTGAAGCTATTGAAAGGATGCCTTATCCAAGGGACATTAAAGGTATTCGTAGTTTTCTAGGTCATGCTGGTTTCTATAGAAGATTTATCAAGGACTTTTCTAAGACCTCGAGACCCCTTACCAATCTTCTCCAGAAGGATGCTCCTTTTGTATTTGATGAAGATTGTAAGGAAGCTTTTGAAGTTCTTAAGAAAGCCTTGATAACCGCTCCTATAGTACAACCACCTGACTGGAATTTGCCCTTTGAAATTATGTGTGATGCTAGTGATTTTGCTGTTGGAGTTGTTTTAGGACAAAGGGTTGACAAGAAGTTGAATGTCATCCACTATGCCAACAAAACACTTGATAGTGCTCAAAATAATTATGCTACTACCAAGAAGGAATTCTTGGCAGTGGTGTTTGCTTGTGATAAGTTTAGGCAGTATATTGTTGATTCTAAAGTTATTATTCATACTGACCATGCTGCCATTAAGTATCTTATGCAGAAAAAGGATGCCAAACCAAGACTCGTTAGGTGGGTACTCCTTCTTCAAGAATTTGATTTGCAGATTGTCGATAGAAAAGGAGAAGACAATCCGGTGGCGGATAATCTTTCAAGGATGGAAGACATCCCGCACGATCCTATTCCAGTCAACGACAGTCTCCCAGATGAACAACTTGCTGTTGTAAAAGTACAATCTCATTCCGACCCTTGGTTTGTAGATTATGCTAATTTTATCGTTGCAAAGTTTTTGCCTCCAGGTTTCACATTTCAGCAGAGGAAGAAATTCTTCACGGATTTGAGGCACTACTTTTGGGATGATCCACATCTTTTTAAAGAAGGTGTGGATGGGATCGTAAGAAGGTGTATACCGGAGCACGAGCAGTAGGACATTCTTCGACAATGTCACGATAGTCCCTATGGAGGACATCATGCCGGTGAAAGGACCGCACATAAAGTTTTACAATCAGGTTTTTATTGGCCTACTCTCTTTAAGGACGCCCGGAGGTACGTTCTATCTTGTGATAAGTCTCAGAGAGTTGGTAACATTAGCAGGAGAAATGAGATGCCTATGAATTACTCACTAGTGATCGAACCTTTCGACTGCTGGGGTTTTGATTTTATGGGTCCTTTTCCTCCTTCACACAAGTACACACACATCTTAGTTGCTATTGATTATGTAACCGAGTGGGGCCAGAGGGGAGCCAGGGGTGGCCCAGGCGGCCACCCGGCGCGGCCCCACCCCTGGCCGCGCCAGGGGGGCGCCTGGGGCCCCTAGTCCACCTCTGGCTGCCCCCCTTCGCCTATTTATTCTCCGTCACGGGGAAACTCCGAAACAGAACCCTTTTTCGCGATCTCTCCTCTGTTCCGCCGCCGCCGCGCTTCCGAGATCGGGAGCACCAGAAGACCTCTTCCCGGCACCCTGCCGGAGGGAGGATTGACCTCCGGGAGTCTCCTCTCCACCATGGATGCTCCCCGGATGTCTCGTGAGTAGTTTTCCTTGGACCATGGGTCCGTGATCAGTAGCTATGTGATGTTCTCCTCCCCTCTTTGATCTTCATTGTTTAGACCTCGTGAGTTGCCCTACATGATCGAGGCACCTTTGTAATATTTCTGCTATTGCTATGTTGAGTTTGATAGGATCTGATGGATTATGAGATTATGTTCAGATTGTGATAGAGTAATATATTTGGTTTTTATCTCTTATATTTTTGTTCTTAAGTAATTCTTGCATGTTCTCCGTTGCTGTTTATTGCTTTGGCCAAGTAGTAGGTAGTGACTCCAAGAGGGAACGTTGTGCTAGATTGTGGGTTCATGCCTCCGCGATGACATGCTTGAGTGAAAGAAACATGAGTCTAGGGGATGTGTTGTTGCCACAAGGGGGAAAACAACGGTGCTTGTGACCGCGGTTACAAGGATTGTTTACTTTACGCAGAGTTCTTTTTAATGCAGTTGTCTGTTGCTTTGGGTTTACACTTTGGGTGGGGCTCGCAACTTAATACCAGCGAGATGTTTTGGATAGATATCTCAAGGTGGATTATTAATAGTAGATGCAAATGGATTTCCGTCTACTTATTTTGGCGTACTGCCTGTGCTTTTGAGCCTCTTCCTTTCTTTTGTAGCATAGTTAGCATTGCGGTGCGTTCATAATCCTGTCAATTGCCTTTCTGTAATTTGTTTACCTCGCATAGCAATTTTATCGTCTTTTGGGAGAGAGACATCACTAGCGAACATCACGTATCCCGGTCCATATCCTTATCACTGTTTCCATGCTATATTTACTTTACTGCTTTTATTTGCTATCATTATCCCTTGCGTTTTATCCTTTGAGAACAACAAGACTGGAGAGATTGACAACCTCTCTGAACTTCGTTGGGAACAAAGTTATCTGTGTCTGTGTGCAGGTCCGCGTCAGTTGCGCCGCTGACACCTACTTATCATCTCTGGAGTCCTGCTGGAGACAAACCTTGGTATCTTTACCGAGGGAAAACTGCTGCTGCACTACATCTCAAACCTTTCACTTGGGGTAACCAACGAAGGGCGAGAAGCCATCAAGCAAGTTTTCTGGAGCCGTTGCCGGGGACTCCGAGTGCTAAGATAGGGGAGTTGCACACTACCCTTTACCTTTGTTTTTTTAGTCTTGTTAGTTTACCTTTCAGTTTTTATCTCAGTGTCCTTTATGAAAAACCACAAAAATAGTTGCTATCTTTTGCCTTTGTCTTGCTTTGCCTATTTATGCTATCCTCACCATGGGTGATGAACCACGCAAATATGGTAGGATGGACATGTTTCACTTGGATCGTCTTCGATCATTTCGTGCTCGCGCTAAAAACCCAACCGACTTGGTTGAGGGAAAATCATTGGATGAGCATGCTCATTATACGCGGCACCGCCTATCTCAGAAAGGGAAACACTTATGGGATCAAATACATGTTTCTTATTGCCATGCTAAACTTTTGTGCCACATTTATGATTTTACTTGTTGTTCCAATATACATCATAAACACCTCCCTTTCCAATGTGAGTTTAATGAAAATGAGATCTTATCTTCTTATGCTAAAGGTGTTTATGATTACTTTGATGTTGAAAAGATTGAAGAGTTTTTTGCTTTTAAAGGTGCCTATGAGATTGCTTCTTTGATTGAAAAGTATCACGATACTATTTTCGAGTCTCAAAACTTTGCTGTTCTTGCTTATTGCTTTGAGAATTATACTTCCAATGCTTATATTGATGATTTTAAAAATAGAATGCTTGCTGAACAAGAAGAGGCTAATGATTGCTATGATGAGGAGACCTATGATTCCGAGGACTCACTTGATACATCCCTTTCTGAAGATCTTGATACTTGCTTCATTGTTGGCCATGATGCCACTATGGATGATGCTTACAAAGATGAAATTGCTATAGTTCCTTATGTGAAGCATGAAATTTTTTCTATTGCACCCACACTTGATTGCCCTATTATTCTTTTGAAATCTCCAACTATTCCGGAGAATTTTTCTCTTATCAAGGCTCAATGTGATGGGTTGCATCTATGTTATCATCCTAAAGACCGTGTTGAAAACTATACACGTGTGATTGTAGGTCATGAACAACATGATTTATGTGATAGTTATATTCTTGATGTTGTTCATGATGCTACTGAAAATTACTTTGAGAGAGGAAAGTTTGGTTGTAGAAACTTCCATGTTACAAAAACACCTCTCTTCATGTTGAAAGTTTTGAAGTTGTTCTTGTTCTACCTTCCTATGCATGTCACTTTGTGCTTCTTTGATTTATTTTCTTACAAGATTCCTATGCATAGGAAGTGGGTTAGGCTTAAATGTGTTTCACATTTGCTTCTTGATGCTCTCTTTTGCTTCAAAATTCTTATTCTTGTGAGAGCATCTTCTATAATCTTTTAGCCTAGCTAATGGCTTTAAAGAAGCGCTTTCGGAAGGAAGCCCGCAACGAATTTAGGTTTTTATTTTTTCTTTTGTTGTGTCTTGATGTTTGTTTCTACTGTAGAAACATAATTGTATCTTTATTTTTCAGCTTTGTGCCAAGTTATAGCCTCTTACGGCAAGGGAAGTAAAAGTTGTGACATGCTGTCCAGAAAACAGATTCTGTCCTCGTGACCAGAAAAATTCCAGAAAAATCTCAGTAAATCTTTTTGAGCTAAAATTTTTATGCAGTATGCTCTATACAATTACAAAACTTCCGTATGTTCTGAGTTTTTTGATTTGAGTTGCAGAAGTGCCCCTAAAAAATTCTTTACTATATGCTGTTCTGTTTTTCACAGATTCTGCCACGTTTTGTCTCTCCTAACTTTTGCAAACCTTAAGCTTGCTTTTTCTTTGCAAAAACTTTTTGGCACTCTTGAGAAACAGTAGCTCTTCAAGAATATCTTTATATCCACTGGGGAAAAATTATTTATTATGGGTACTAACCTCTCTAATCATCTTATGATGAGTTATGTATGAAGGGAGTTTTCAAGTGTGCGATGGAAGATGATGAAAGAAGATCCAGGAGTGTCAAGCGCTCAAGCTTGGGGATGCCCCCATGCATCCCCAACAAATATTCAAGGAGACTCAAGTGTCTAAGCTTGGGGATGCCCCCGTGCATCCGCTTCTCCATCAACAATCATCAGTTCGTCCTTCGTCTCACTATATTTTTTTCACTTTATGCGTTATGTGCTATGCTTGGAGCGTCTCGCTCTTAGGTTTTGTTTTTAGTTTTCTTTAACTTTGCTTGCTGTTCATAACAAGTTAGATCCTGTCTTACTTTGTGTGGGAGAGAAACACGCTCCACTTTCAAAATTTAGAACACATCATAGGATTTTTCCTTCTTATCTTTTTGTTGTTGTGTGTTCTTTATCTTTTCATAGCTACGGCCATGTTTAGTTTTAGTCTTAGTTTGTCTTTAGCAAGAGCCTTGGCTTTTGTTTAGTTTGTTGCTGGAACTCTTTTTAGTTTTCATGTTTATCTTGTTAAAGAGAGTTGGTTGTTGCACTGAGTTGCGTCTTGTTTTGAGAAGTAGGTAGTTGAAGTTGCTATTTAATTTTAGTAGTAGCTTGCAATAGTTTTGAAGTATTGATGTTAGTAATGTTTGAACTTTTGGTGTCAAGAGCTCTTGCATATTAGTGATAGGTGTCGTATTTTGGGCAATCCGTGTGTATTTTCAAAACCTACAAAACTAGTTGAGAACTCTAGCTACTAGATGGTTCACTACTCTTCTGAGGAGTCGAATAACAGAGAACACTCACGTACCACGAGTCGAGGATGCGCAAGGATAACCAAACCCCCATACACTCCTCCTCGGGGTACTTGTCTCTTTGTGAACCTCCTTATTAGATTGAGAGTTACCGATAATAAGTGCATGAGTTCTTCGGACTAATGTGAGTATTGAAAGTTGACACTTCCACCTTCCCATATTTTGCTAGCCTCCCCTGTGCCGTGCATTGCCTTCTTCTCACTCCGAGAGTTGGTGTCCACCTTCGCCGGTACATCCAAACCCTTGGCATGATATGCTCTGTCATCATAAGCCTCCTTATATCTTTCCTCAAAACAGCCACCATACCTACCTATCAAGGCATTTCCATAGCCTTTCCGAGTTACATTGCCATGCAACATCCACCTCTTCATGACTTGATCTTCATGTCATACATGTTATTGCTACACTGGCAGCGACATGCATTGCATACATTATGTTAGTTACATCTGCTTTATAATTTTGAGTACCTTGTAAAGTGTTAAAGATCTCCTTTACCTTCTTGTAAAATAGAGTGTTGCCCTTAAGTGAGGAAAAGATCCCAAAGTGGACACATTAAAAGATCCCAAAGAGGACAAATGAGAGTTAAATAGAAAGAGCCATTGAGGCCACAAAAAAATACAAAAAAATAGAAAAAAGAGAAAAAAGAAATAAAAAGAGAGAAAGGGGCAACACTACTATCCTTTTGAGAGATCCACACTAGTACTCCCTTTATATCGTTGTACTCCATAGAGATGTTTATCTTGCATATAGTTCCATTGGAGAGCTTCTTAGCTCGTATGTGCTTCCTTTGCATGGCAATCCCTACTCCTCACATCATATCTATCATTTGGCATCTCTTGCCTATGATTGTCCTCATTGATGTGAGCCTTTCTCATCCTTTTTGTCTTCCTCCTCCACCATATTCTCTCTTTGCCACCCTAAGTGTCAACTCTCGTGCTTACGCTCATCCATTGCATGAGTGCTCAAAATATCGAAAAGGAGTGGATCAAATTGACTTGTACCTGGCTAGTGGTCTGGGGACGAGTCAAGATAAGATTCCAAAGAAGACCGAGTGTGAAACTTTAGTAGATTGAGTTCTCAACACAAAAATACCTTTTCTCGTATTCCCTATCCCCCTTCTTGCACGCAAACACCATTTGGAGACACTCGAGTCACGGACAGCGAGAGCTCTTGCACCTAATGTTCTTTTGTTACTTGTTTCAATGCTAATATAGACTCTTGCTTGTTATGACTTGAATTGAATCTCTAACCTTGATTGCTTTACTTTTCAAAGTTATTTTATTGTTGCTAGCATGTCACCACAGAAATTATGCTGTTATCATTTACCTACTCGAGGACGAGCAGGAATTAAGCTTGGGGATGTTGATACGTCCAAAACGTATCTATAATTTCTGCTTGCTCCATGCATGTTTTGTGTGATATTGCTATGATCTAGATACACTTTCATACACTTTTGATCATATTTGGACTAACCTATTAACTCAGTGCACCCCAGTGCCAGTTTATGTTTTCTGCTGTTTTTCTATTTCAGTTTTCCCCCATATAAAAGTGCAAGAAAAATTCCGGAAAAAATACAGGCAAAATCAGCGTACAGGAAGCTTCGCGAAGAGCCCGAGTGGGGCCAGAGGGGAGCCAGGGGTGGCCCAGGCGGCCACCCGGCGCGGCCCCAACCCTGGCCGCGCCAGGGGGGCGCCTGGGGCCCCTGGTCCACCTCTGGCTGCCCCCCTTCGCCTATTTATCCCCCGTCACGGGAAAACTCCAGAGGCAGAACCCTATTCCGCGAACTCGCCTCTGTTCCGCCGCCGCCGCGCTTCCAAGATCGGGAGCACCAGAAGACCACTTCCCGGCACTCTGCCGGAGGGAGGATTGACCTCCGGGAGTCTCCTCTCCACCATGGATGCTCCCCGGATGTCTCGTGAGTAGTTTTCCTTGGACCATGGGTCCGTGATCAGTAGCTATGTGATGTTCTCCTCCCCTCTTTGATCTTCATTGTTTAGACCTCGTGAGCTGCCCTACATGATCGAGGCACCTTTGTAATATTTCTGCTATTGCTATGTTGAGTTTGATAGGATCTGATGGATTATGAGATTATGTTCAGATTGTGATAGAGTAATATATTTGGTTTTTATCTCTTATATTTTTGTTCCTAAGTAATTCTTGCATGTTCTCCGTTGTTGTTTATTGCTTTGGCCAAGTAGTAGGTAGTGACTCCAAGAGGGAACGTTGTGCTAGATTGTGGGTTCATGCCACCCCGATGACATGCTTGAGTGACAGAAACATGAGTCTAGGGGATGTGTTGTTGCCACAAGGGGGAAAACAACGGTGCTTGTGACCGCGGTTACAAGGATTGTTTACTTTACGCAGAGTTCTTTTTAATGCAGTTGTCTGTTGCTTTGGGTTTACACTTTGGGTGGGGCTCGCAACTTAATACCAGCGAGATGTTCTGGATAGATATCTCAAGGTGGATGATTAGTAGTAGATGCAGATGGATTTCCGTCTACTTATTTTGGCGTACTGCCTGTGCTTTTGAGCCTCTTCCTTTCTTTTGTAGCATAGTTAGCATTGCAGTGCGTTCATAATCCTGTCAATTGCCTTTCTGTAATTTGTTTACCTCGCATAGCAATTTTATCGTCTTTTGGGAGAGAGACATCACTAGCGAACATCACGTATCCCGGTCCATATCCTTATCACTGTTTCCATGCTATATTTACTTTACTGCTTTTATTTGCTATCATTATCCCTTGTGTTTTATCCTTTGAGAACAACAAGACCGGAGAGATTGACAACCTGTCTGAACTTCGTTGGGAACAAAGTTATCTCTGTCTTTGTGCAGGTCCGCGTCAGTTGCGCCGCTGACACCTACTTATCATCTCTGGAGTCCTGCTGGAGACAAACCTTGGTATCTTTACCGAGGGAAAACTACTGCTGCACTACATCTCAAACCTTTCACTTGGGGTAACCAACGAAGGGCGAGAAGCCACCAATGTTGCATGGCAATATATCTCAGAAAGTCTATGGAAATGCCTTGATAGGTAGGTATGGTGGCTGTTTTGAGAAAAGATATAAGGAGGTTTATGATGACAGAGCGTATCATGCCAAGGGTTTGGATGTACCGGCGAAGGTGGACACCAACTCTCGGAGTGAGAAGAAGGCAATGCACGACACATGAGAGGCTAGCAAAATATGGGAAGGTGGAAGTGTCAACTTTCAATACTTACATTAGTCCGAAGAACTCATGCACTTATTATCGGTAACTCTCAATCTAATAAGGGGTTCACAAAGAGACAAGTACCCCGAGGAGGAGTGTATGGGGGTTTGGTTATCCTTGCGCATCCTCGACTCATGGTACGTGAGTGTTCTCTGATATTCGATCCCTCCAAAGATTAGTGATCCATCTAGTAGCTAGAGTTCTCAACTAGTTTTGTAGGTTTTGAAAATACACACGGATTGCCCAAAATACGACACCTATCACTAATAGTCTAGAGCTCTTGACACCAAAAGTTCAAACATTACTCACATCAATACCTCAAAACTATTGCAAGTTACTACTAGAATTAAATAGCAACCTCAATCACCTACTTCTCAAAACAAGACACAACTCAGTGCAACAACCAACTCTCTTTAACAAGATAAACATGAAAACTAAAAAGAGTTCCAGCAACAAACTAAACAAAAGCCAAGGCTCTTGCTCAAGACAAACTAAGACTAAAACTAAACATGGCAGTAGCTATGGAAAGATAAGGAACACACAACAGCAAAAAGATAAGCAGGAAAAATGCTATGATGTGTTCTAGATTTTGAAAGTGGAGCGTGTTTCTCTCCCACACAAAGTAAGACGGGATCTAACTTTTTATGAACAGCAAGCAAAGCTAAAGAAAACTAAAAATAAAACCTAAGAGCGAGACGCTCCAAGCATAGCACATAACGCATGAAGTGATAAAAATATAGTGAGACGAAGGACGAACTGATGATTGTTGATGGAGAAGGGGATGCACGGGGGCATCCCCAAGCTTAGACGCTTGAGTCTCCTTGAATATTTATTGGGGATGCATGGGGGCATCCCCAAGCTTGAGCGCTTGACACTCCTGGATCTTCTTTCATCATCTTCCATCGCACACTTGAAAAATCCCTTCATACATAACTCATCATAAGCTGATTAGAGAGGTTAGTACCCTTAATAAATAATTTTTGCCACTGGATATAAAGATATTCTTGAAGAGCTACTGTTTCTCAAGAGTGCCAAAAAGTTTTTGCAAAGAAAAAGCAAGTTTAAGGTTTGTAAAAGTTAGGAGAGACAAAACGTGGCAGAATTTGTGAAAAACAGAACAGCAGGTAGTAAAGAATTTTTTAGGGATACTTCTGCAACTCAAATCAAAAAACTCAGAACATACGGAAGTTTCGTAATTGTATAGAGCATACTGTGTAAAAATTTCAGCTCAAAAAGATGAACTGGGATGTTTCTGAAATTTTTCTGGTCACGAGGACAGAATCTGTTTTCTGGACAGCATGTCACAACTTTTACCTCCCTTGCCGTAAGAGGCTATAACTTGGCACAAAGCTGAAAAATAAAGATACAATGATGTTGCTACAGCAGTAACAATCTTCAAGACACAACAAAAGCAAAAAGAAAAACCTAAATTCGTTGCGGGCTGCCTCCCGAAAGCGCTTTTATTTATGCCTTTAAGCTAGGCATAATGCAAAAAAGAAGAATCAAGGGTATCCAAGATCAGAATCATAAAAAGCTTCAAATTGATTTTCAATAAGCTCATTCTTCTTCTTACTAGGAAAGAGATACTTACCTTTCGCCATACCGCGTAAGCATATGTGCCTGTTACCAATATCAATGAATCGTTTCATAGCACGGAGGAAGTCTCTTCCGAGCACAATGTTACTTTGGTTTGGCTCCATGATGAAGAAATCCATTGGTGCAGTCCTATGAAGGAATGCAACTTGGACTTCTTTTACCTTTCCTTTAATCTCTGAAATATTTCCATTAGGATGTTCATGATAAGATGATAGTTTATCCATATCTAGCTTCAAAGAATCATAAACTATTTTTGGCATAGTAGAAACCGTGGATCCAATATCACAAAAAGCAAGGTAGCCTTGGTTAGAGATGCTAATCCTAACAAAGGGCTCCCAATCATCATCTATCTCCAACATTTCTTTCTTGTCGGTCTTAAGTTCCTCTACTTTACTCAAGTCCAGAGCATCCAATCTTTTTTCAATAGTGGCAAGTCTATCTATGACAGTATCAATACTACAATCATAAACAAAATAACTAGATAGACTATGCAAAATATCAAGAGCTCTATCTTCATCACACTCTAGAAAATCTCCTTCAGCTATTATATCAAGAGAGTGTTTACACCACTTAAAAAGACCATGGTAAAAATTTCTAAGCACAATTTTTATAGGTATCCAAGGCATAATCCTTTTATGTGCTTCAGAGATTCTGTCCCATGCCTTCTTCATATTTTCTCCATCTCTTTGACGGAAATCGAGGACTTCCGATTCCCGCAAAGCACCTAGCCCTAACATGTTCATCTAAACAAGGAGGACTACTAACAACAAGATAAATAATTTTTTTGTAATTTTTGATAAAAGACACAAAGATAAAAACTGAAAGGTAAACTAACAAGACTAAAAAACAAAGGTAAGGGTAGTGTGTAACTCCCCTATCTTAGCACTCGGAGTCCCCGGCAACGGCGCCAGAAATTTGGCTTGATGTGCAAGATGATGATAGTGATTTCTCGCCCTTCGTTGGTAAACCCCAAGTGGAAGGCGTGATGTAGCACAGCAGCAAATTTCCCTCAAAAAAGATACCAAGGTTTGTCTCCAGTAGGACTCCGGAGATGATAAGTAAGTGTCAGCGGCGCAACTGACGCGGACCTGCACACAGACACAATAACTTTGTTCCCAACGAAGTTCAGAGAGGTTGTCAATCTCTCCGGTCTTGTTGTTCACAAAGGATCAAACACAAGGGATAATGATAGCAATTAAAAGTAAAAGCAGAAAAGTAAGTGAGCGTGTAAGCAGTGATGAGGATATGGACCGGGATACGTGATGTTCACTAGTGATGTCTCTCTCCCAAAAGACGATAAAACTGCTATGCGAGGTAAACAAATTACAGAAAGGCAATTGACAGGATTATGAATGCACCGCAATGCTAACTATGCTACAAAATAAAGGACGAGGCTCAAAAGCATGGGCAGTACGCCAAAATAAGTAGACCGAAATCCAACTGCATCTACTACTAATCATCCACCTTGAGATATCTATCCAGAACATCTCGCTGGTATTAAGTTGCGAGCCCCACCCAAAGTGTAAACCCAAAGCAACAGACAGCTGCATTAAAAAGAACTTTGCGTAAAGTAAACAATCCTCTTAACCGCGGTTACAAGCACCGTTGTTTTCGCCCTTGTGGCAACAGCACATCCCCTAGACTCATGTTTCTGTCACTCAAGCGTGTAATCCGGGGGGCATGAACCCACAATCGAGCAAAACGTTCCCTCTTGGAGTTACTACCTACTACTTGGCCAAAGCAATAAACAGCAACGGAGAACATGCAAAAATTACTTAGGAACAAAAATATAAGAGATAAGAACCAAATATATTACTCAATCACAATCTGAACATAATCTCATAATCCATCAGATCCTATCAAACTCAGCATAGCAACAGCAGAAATATTACCAAAGTGCCTCGATCATGTAGGGCAGCTCACGAGGTTTAACCATGAAAAACAAAGAGGGGAGGAGAACACCACATAGCTACTGATCACGGACCCATGGTCCAAGGAAAACTACTCACGAGACATCCGGGGAGCATCCATGGTGGAGAGGAGACTCCCGGAGGTCGGCCCTCCCTCCGGCAGGGTGCCGGGATGAGGTCTTCTGGTGCTCCCGATCTCGGAAGCGCGGCGGCGGCGGAACAAAGGCGAGATCGCGAAAGAGGGTTCTGTTTCGGAGTTTCCCCATGACGGAGAATAAATAGGCGAAGGGGGGTAGCCAGAGGTGGACCAGGGGCCCCAGGTGCCCCCCTGGCGCGGCCAGGGGTGGGGCCGCGCCGGGTGGCCGCCTGGGCCACCCCTGGCTCCCCTCTGGCCCCACTAGGGCTCTTCGCGAAGCTACCTGTACGCTGATTTTTCCTGTATTTTTCCCGGAATTTTTCTGGCACTTTTTATATGGGGGAAAACTGAAATAGAAAAACAGCAGAAAACAGGAACTGGCACTGGGGTGCACTGAGTTAATAGGTTAGTCCAAATATGATCAAAAGTGTATGAAAGTGTATCTAGATCATAGCAATATCACACAAAACATGCATGGAGCAAGCAGAAATTATAGATACGTTTTGGACGTATCAGCGTCTCATGAACTTGACTTCTCTAAATGAGTGGAGAAGTGAAGCTTACGAGAGCGCTAAAATGTTCAAGGAAAAGGTAAAGAAGTGGCACGATAAAAGAATTCTGAAACGTGAATTTAATGTTGGTGATAAAGTTTTGTTGTTTAGATCTCGTTTCAGGTTTTCTCCAGGTAAACTACTTTCCAGATGGGAAGGACCTTTTCATATTAAAGAAGTATATCGGTCGGGTGCAATCAAGATCAATAATTTCGAAGGCACCAAACCTCAAGTTGTGAATGGACAAAGACTCAAACAATATATGGCAGGTGATCCAATCAATGTGGATGCAAACATGATATATACAAGTACTCATGAAGAACATGTTGCAGCCCAGTTTCAGACTCCGGCAGGAGCAGAATTAGAAAAGGTATGAATCATGGTAAGAAAACACCGCGAACGTCAATAAAAGTTAACTTTTCAGAGTTTTTGCAAAATTAGGAAAATTCCAAGCCCTAGTGGAGCCGGAGAGGAGCTCCAGGGAGGCCAGGAGGCCCCTGGCGCGGCCCCCCTCCTGGCCGCGCCGGGCACCCTCCTGGCTGCCCCGGTCTCCGCCTTCGACTCCACCTAGGCTTGAAACCTTCCTTTTGTTGCGGAAATGTTTACTGTATATTTGCCCGGATCGTCCCGGCACCGTATCTCGCGATTTCGTGTGTTTTCTTTCTCGGTCTGTTTCTGCCAGGGAAAAAGCTGTTGATTGGCAATGTCTTCTTGTGGCTCGAGAGGCGAAGACTTCTTGGGATGGCGTCTACGACAAGTTCAGAAGGATCTTAACCAAGGGAAGCACGTTGATTGGGCTACCGAAGAAGAAATTGCCGCAAGACAAGCGGAGATGGAGCGCGCCGTGAGAGAGGTAGTCAAGACTATCACTGCCCAACAACAAGGAGGCCCAAGCAATCCCATCATGGTGGGATCTGTCCAACCTCAATATGATCTTTCTCTTAACCTTTCATGGCCCTCCACTTCACTTGAAGATCAACGCATGCTTTCCACCATCTCCGAGGCCTACCACATCACCAACCAACTCTGTGAAGATTTCCGTGTACTAAAAGTAAAAGTGGAAGTCTTGGAGTTAGAAAACAAAACCCTTCGCCGTGTCATCATGGATCTGAAGAAACAACCACAACAAGAATGAGGAGTAAATCTCCTCGGGTAATGGCACCCCCTCAGCTTGTTCCAAGCTTGGGGGAGTGTCCGGTATCTTTATCTTTATCTTTGTCTTTAGGAGTCAAGTAGAGTCATATCATGTCTAGGGAAGTCACTTTATGAAATAGGTGTTGCTTTGAGGTCTATCACTCCTTTTGTGGAGAGCTTTGTACCCGTGAGTGTGGAGTCGTCTATGAAGGAATATTAATGAGAAGTCTATTGGTTTCTTCGCTGCACTTGGTATTCTCTTCACGCAATCGAAATTATGAGCTGATTCTTATGAGGAGTATTGACCTTATATCAGGTAGGGCTTCAAAAACTTTATTTAATCTTGGCAAGTATAGCTTTGGTCATAGCAACAAGCATGTTTTTCTCAAAGTAGCGACATAGCCAAAACCTTTGTGTTATTATGCTTGAAGTGTTATGTTGACAAGGAAGACAACTTGATGTTTCATGCTAGTTTTAATGTTTATGCTTTGTATTGCTTGCATCTAAGTTGTCATCAATTGTCTGCTCTCTCAAAGCCTTGCTAGCCAAAACTCTGTACTAAGCGGAATTCTGCTTGTACTTCCATACCTTGAAACCAACTCCTTCCACTTGAGTCCACCATACCTTCCTACTTGTGGTATTCCACTACCACTCCTAAAGTATATAATTTATGTGCTATCTTTAGATGTTCAAAATCTTCTGTTTTGTGCCGCTGATTCAGCTCATGAGGAAGTGGTGGGTGACCCATGATCTTCTTAATTTGGACAAGTTTTATCTTGGGATTGCATGTCTAATCTGCAAACCCCTAATACGAGAAGGGACTGGCATGAGTGCCTAGCTCGTAAAACATAAATACTAACACACAAGTTCCTTCGCCCTTTTACAAGTGATAAACAAAGGAATCCAAGGGGATGTGATCGTCCCCACATGGGAGCCGTTCCTCGAAACTTGTCCAAATCATGAAGTGAGTGAGTTATCTATCAGCAGTCGTTGATGGTTCATGCACCTCCCAAAAGTTTGTTTTTATTATGTTTGATCTAGAGATGGCAAGTTTTTCCTGCTTACCCTTTTGCACGAGGTTTATCTTTATTTTGTGATGAGTCAGTCCTTCCTACTTCCTTCCTTTCTAGAGAGAGAACAGACACTTGATGTTGATAAAGATGCTTGCATATAAAGTTACATTGAAATCTAGCATGTTACATCTTTGTTGACATTATCTTTTGATAAGCGAGTTGTTTACAAAAGCTTATGCTTAGTAAGCATCTTCCTTTGTGTTGATACGTGCACTTCTTGACTAATAGCATGTTCTTTCAAAAGCTTCAACTGTTCCATTATAAGTGAAAGAGCAAAAGTAAAAGTTATTAGTTGTTCCTTGACCAAGGCTATGTTTGTCATGATTTGATGAGTTTTCCAGGTCCTACTTTGTTATAATTGTTACTACTTTCTCATAAGGACCTTATGAGTTGAGGTCGCTGTTGAGGATGCTTAAGTTTGGTGAGGAATCTTGATGCTTCTTGTTCGTATTCTTTTATCGACACTTCACTCTCTAAACTTGTGGACAGGTTTACCGAGCTCAGCAATCGCTTGAGGACAAGCGAGGTCTAAGCTTGGGGGAGTTGATACGTCCAAAAAGCATCACTATTTTATATTGTGATTTCAACCTATTCATTGATATATTCCACTTTAAAGTATTGTTCTTATGTTGTTTTGGCTTATTTTACACAGTTTACAACTTTCCGGTGCCGAAGCAGCAGAACCAGAATTTAGTGGTAAAAAGTGGATACCAAGTTTCTTAATCAGATCAAGTCCAAATGCGATGAAATTTTACGGGGAGCATTTTTTCGAAGATTGACTGGGGATCACCGAAGGAGGAGGTGAGGGGACCCACCAGACAGCCAGAAGGGTGCCTGGCGCGGGCCCCCTCTTGGCCGGGCCAGGCACCCTCCTGGGTACCTGGTGCCCCCCCTCGGTGCCCCCTCTCGCCTATAAGACCCCCCTGGGGTAGAAACCCTAAATAGAGAGTCGTTTCCGTGTTTCGCCGCCGCCACGGGGCGGAAACCTACAGAGGAGAAAAGCCATCTCCGGCGGGCAGATTCCGCCGGGGAGATCACCTCCCAGAAGGGGAGATCGTCGTCATCATCATCATCATCGTCACAGGCATCATCGAGATCATCATCAACATCATCCCCAACATCAGCACCATCTCCATCTCCATCCCATCTCATTTCACAATTGCAACTTGTGTTGTAATCCGTACTATTTATCCTCTCTACTCTGTTGGTGTTGATTACTACTTTGTGGTGAATGCTATTGAGTTTTGTTGGAGAAATATCATTGTGTCCAGATTGTTTACCACCCATCTATCACCTCTGATCATGATCTCTTTTATGTCTTGTGAGTAGTTACTTTAGTTCTTGAGAACATGGGAGAAGTCTAGTTGTTAGTAGTCATATGATGTTGAAGTATTATGTGTTGTTTGATACTTAAGTTGTGTTGTTATTTCTCTAGTGGTGATATGTGAGTCGAACACATAACACTTCACCTTTCATGGGCCTAGAGGAATACATTGTGCACAAAGGATGCTTATGGTGGGTTGCCGGAGTGACAGAAACCCCAACCCCAGTTCGCAGACTTTCGCACAAGGGAGTTATCGATCCTTGATCGTAATGTTGTGGTTAGGCTTATGCCTTAATTACTACCTTGTATTTGCGGATGCTTGCAAGGTATGTAATCATAATAGTACACTTATCTTAGTCTAGAAGGTGTGCTAGCATTGATCCACCCACCGACACTTATCAACATGATACATATTACTTGGCGGAGTATGGTGAAAGTGACTTGACTATCTCTCCCGTGTTTTCTCGAGAACGCTTTAGCTTTTATAAGTTCAGTTCCTAGGCTTATCCTTGTGAAAGGATTGGGCCACTTGCTACTCCTCAGTTACCCTGTTTACTTTGCTTGTCTTTTACTTTTCTGTTGCTTAAACCAAAAACCCCTAAATATTTATCTTTCAGTGTGTGCAGCCTTTTCCTTATCCAGTGTCACTTATCAGTCCCTTCTACTCCTCGTTGGGATCGACATCCTTATTTATCGAAAAGCTACAATTGATCCCCTAGACTTGTGGGTTATCAAGAATCGTTTATTGGCACGGTTAACGGGCGAGGCGATCCCACTCAACCTATTAACTTCTCCGCCATCAAGTACAAGGGATAGAAGATGAAGTACTAGTGTGGATCTCTCAAAGGGAATAGTAGTATGCCCCCTTCTCTCTTTTTATTTTTTTCTCTTTTCTCTTTTTTTTTATTTTTTGGTGGCCTCAATGGATCTTTCTATTTAACTATCATTTGTCCTCTTTGGGATCTTTTGATTTTGTCCTCTTTGGGATCTTTTCCTCACTTTAGGGGCAATACTCTATATTTTACAAGAATATAGGAGATCTTTCACACTTTACAAGGGTACTCACATAAAAAAAATGTAACTATCATGATGCAAATGTATGCCTCTGCCAGGGTAGCAGGATATGCAATGATCCTAGGGCGTCATGTAGCAATGATTAGGGAAAGGCCCAACTAGCATGCGGCTCATCGATCAAGCAAGTAGCATGTATGACATGAAGATCAAGTCATGAGAAGGTGGATGTTGCATGGCAATGTATCTCGGAAAGGCTATGGAAATGCCTTGTAGGTAGGTATGGTGGCTGTTTTGAGGAAAGATATAAGGAGGTTTATGATGACAGAGCGTATCATGCTAAGGGTTTGGATGCACCGGCGAAGTATGCGCCAACTCTCGAGGTGAGAAAGGGAAATGCACGGTACCGAAGAGGCTAGAAAAATTATAGGTGGGTGGAAGTGTCAACTTTCGAATACTCACATTAGTCCGAAGAACTCATGCACTTATTATCGGTAACTCTCAATCTAATCAGGAGGTTCACAAAGAGACGGGTACCCCGAGGAGGATTGTATGGGGGTTTGGTTATCTTTGCGCATCCTCGACTCATGCTACGTGAGTGTACTCTAATATTCGAACCCTCCAGAGGTTAGTGATCCATCTAGTAGCTAGAGTTCTCAACAGGGGTTTTTTGGTTTTCGAAAAACACATGGATTGCCCAAAATGTGACATCTATCACTAATAGGCAAGAGATCTTGACACCATAAGTTCAACATTACTCTAGTCAATACCTCAAAACTATTGGAAGTTACTACTACAAAGAGAATAACAACTTTAACTACCTACTTTCAGTTAAGACACAGAACTCAGTGCAACAGGCAAACTCTCTAACAAGATAAAACATGCAACCTATAGAAAGTTCAACCTAAGACAAAAGAAAAGCTCTAGAAAAACTAAAGCACTACAACTAAACAGAATAGCAGCATAGAAAACAAAAAGGACAACTCACAGCTAAAAGAATAAGCAAGCAAATCCTATGAGGAGTTCTAGTTCAAGCGGAGCGTGAATCTCTCCCACACAAAAGAGTAAGTTGGGGTCTAACTTCTTACTACAGCAAAGAAAGAAAAACAAACCTACAAAAGTAAAGAGCGAGACGCTCCAAGCAAAGCACATAACACATGAAGTGATAAAAATATAGTGCAACGAGGGACAAACTGATGATTGTTGATGAAGAAGGGGATGCATCGTGGGCATCCCCAAGCTTAGACGCTTGAGTCTTCTTGAATATTTATTGGGGGTGCAAATGGGCATCCCCAATCTTGAGCGTTTGACACTCCAAGATCTTCTTTCATCACCTTCCATCGCACACTTGAAAACTCCCTTCATACATAACTCATTGTAGACTGATTAGAGAGGTTAGTACCCTAATAAAATAATTTTTCCTTTGCTGGAAATAATGATAAACTTGAAGAGGTAATGTTTCCCAAGATTGCCAAAAAGGTTTTGCAAATAAAAGGCAAGCTTAAGGTTTGCAAAAGTGAAGAGAGACAAAACGTGGCAGAATCTGTGAAAAACAGAACAGCAGATAGAAACTGATTTTTTAGGGGTATTTATACAACTCAAATCAAAAAACTCAGAACATACGGAAGTTTCGTAATTGTATAGAGCACGCTGTGTAAACAATTCAGCTCAAAAAGATGAACTGGGATTTTTCTGTGATTTTTCTAGTCACGAGGACATAATCTGTTTTCTTGACAGCATCTCACAACTTTTACTTCCCTTGTCATATGAGGCTATCAAAGGCACAAAGCTTGAAAAGTAAAGATAGAATGATGCTGCTACAGTAGTAACAATCATCAAGACCACTAAAAACAGAATAAAAGCAAAAAGAAAAACCTAAATTCGTTGTGGGCTGCCTCCCGAGAGCGCTTTCTTGTATGCCTTTAAGCTAGGCATGAAGATTTAAAAGATGCTCACGTAAGAATAAGGATTTGAAGCAAAAGAGAGCATCAAGAAGCAAACATGAAACATTTTTAAGCCTAACCCACTTCCTATGCATGGGAAACATGTAAGAAAATAAATCAAAGAAGCACAAAGTTACATGCATAGGAAGGTGGAAAAAGAACAACTTCAAAACTTTTAACATGAAGAGAGGTGTTTTTGTAACATGAAGGTTTCTAGAACCAAACTTTCCTCTCTAAAAGTAATTTTCAGTAGCATCATGAACAACATCAAGAATATAACTATCACATAAATCATGTTGTTCATGACCTACAAGCACACGTGTATTGTTTTCAACACGGTTTTTAGGATCATAAGATAGATGCAACCCATCAAATTGAGCCTTGATAAGAGCAAAATTCTCCGCAGAAGTTGGAGATTTCAAAAGGATAATAGGGCAATCAAGTGTGGGTGCAATAGCAACAATTTCATGCTTAACATAAGGAACTATAGCAAGTTCATCTTTGTAAGCATCATCCATAGTGCCATCATGGCCATCAACAAAGCAAGTATCAAAATCATCAGAAAGGGAAGTATCAAGTGAGTCCTCGGAATCATAGGACTCCTCATCATAGCAATCACTAGCCTCTTCTCGGGAAGCAAGCATTCTATTTTTAAAATCCTCAATATAAGCATTGGAAATATAATTCTCAAAGCAATAAGCAAGAACAACAAAGAGTTCGGACTTGTCAATAGTATCGTAATACTTTTCAATCAAAGAAGCAATCTCATAAGCACCTTTAAAAGCAACAAACTCTTCAATATTTTCAACATCAAAGTAATCATAAACACCTTTGGCATAAGAAAATAGGATCTCATTTTCATTAAACTCGCATTAGAAAGGAAGGTGTTTACGCTCTATATTAGAGCAGCAAGTAAAATCATAAATGTGGCATAAAGATTCAGCATAGCAATAAGAAACTTGTATTTGATCCCATAAGTGTTTCCCTTTCTGAGATAGGCGGTGTCGCGTGTAATGAGCATGCTCATCCAATGATTTTCCCTCAACCAAGTCGGTGGGGTTTTTAGCGCGAGCACAAATTGATCGAAGACGAGCCAAGTGAAACATGTCTATCCTACCATATTTGGGTGGTTCAACACCCATGGTAAAGATAGCATCAGCAAGCAAGGTAACAGGTATTTTTGGTATTTTTGATAAGGGACACAAAAGTAAAAACTGAAAGGTAAACTAGCAAGACTAAAAAGCAAAGATAAAAGATAGTGTGCAACTCCCCTATCTTGTAGAGTTGAGTCCCCGGCAACGGCGCCAGAAATTTGCTTGATGGCTTCTCGCCCCTCGTTGGTTACCCCAAGTGGAAGGTTTGAGATGCAGTGCAGCAGCAAGTTTCCCTCGGTGAAGATACCAAGGTTATCGAACCAGTAAGACTCAGGAGATACAAGCAGGTGGCAACACCGCCAGAAATTGCTTCCTGGCTAGGGTGTTGTCGTGGACCTGCACACATCAAGAAATAACTTTGCTCCCAACGAGTACAGAGGAGTTGTCAATTCCTCTGGCCTTGTCGTTTACAAAGGATCAACGCAAGAGATAAAAAGGTGCAAAGGAAAGTAAAAGCTTAAAGTAAATTGAGGGTGTGAACAATAATGTGAAGATGGATCGGAGTCCCGTGATTTTCACTAGTGATGTTGATACGTCCCAAACGTATCTATAATTTCTGCTTGCTCCATGCATGTTTTGTGTGACTTTGCCATGATTTGCTTGCACTTTCATACACTTTTGAGCATATTTGGACTAATCTATTAACCCAGTGCACCCAGCTGCCAGTTGTTGTTTTCTGCTGTTTTTGTATTTCAGGTTTTCCGGCCATTAAAAGTGCTCCAAAAAATCCGGAAAATCAGAAAAAAAATCAGCGTCACGGAAGCTTCCGGAAACACCAAAGGAGGGAAGGGGGGCCACCACAAGGACTCCAGAAGGGTCCCTGGAGCGGCCCCACCCTAGGCCGCGCCAGGGAGCCTCCTGGCTGCCCTGTGGCCCCTCTCGACACCCCCCTTCGCCTATATTTACCCCTCGGGGTGGAAACCCCCAATACGAACTCCTCTTTCGCGATCTCGCCTCTGTTCCGCCGCCGCCGCCGTTTCAAGATCGGGGCTGCCTGGAGAAGCTGCTCCGGCACCCTGCCGGGAGAAGCTACTCCCTCCGGGAGACCATCCATAGCCATGGTCGCCTCCCGTATGTACCGTGAGTAGTTTCCCTTGTACCATGGGTCCGTTACCGGTAGCTATGTGATCTATCTCTCCCCTCTTTGTGCTTCCACTTTCGAGTCCTCGTGAGCTGCTTCACATGATCGAGGCATCTATGTAATTTCTGCTGTTGCTATGCTGAGTTTGTTGGGATCTGATGGATTATGAGACTATGTTCAGATTGTGATGAGTAATATATTTGGTTCTTCTCTTTTATATTTTGTTCTTGAGTAAATTCTTGCATGTTCTTCGTTGCGGTATTTGCTTTGGCCTAGTATTTTATGTGCAACTCCAAGAGAGAGCGTTATGCTCGATTGTGGGTTCAACCCCTTGATGTCTAGCTTGAGTGATAGAAATATGAGACTAGGGGATGTGTTGTTGCCACCAGGGATAAAACAACGGTGCTTGTACCTGTGGGTGCAAGGATTGTTTACTTTACACAAAGTTCTTTTAATGCAGTTGTCTGTTGCTTTGAGTTTACACTTTGGGTGGGATTCGCAACTTAATACCAGTGAGATGTTCTGGATAGATATCTCAAGGTGGATGATTCGTAGTAGATGCAGATGCATTTCGGTCTACTTACCTTGGCGTACTGCCCATTGCTTTTGAGCCCTTCCTTTCTTTGCAGCATAGTTAGCATTGCGGTGCCTTCATAATCCTGTCAATTGCCCAACTATGATTTGTTTACCTCGCTAGCACTTTTATCGTCTTTTGGGAGAGAGACATCACTAGTGAAAATCACGGGACCCCGGTCCATCTTCACATTATTGTTCACACCCTCAATTTACTTTCATCTTTTACTTTTCCTTTGCACCTTTTATCTCTTGCGTTGATCCTTTGTAAACGACAAGGCCGGAGGAATTGACAACTCCTCCGTACTCGCTGGGAGCAAAGTTATTTGTTGATGTGTGCAGGTCCACGACATCACCCTAGTCAGGAAGCAATTTCTGGCGACGTTGCCACCTACTTGTATCTCCTGAGTCCTACTGGTTCGATAACCTTGGTATCTTCACCGAGGGAAACTTGCTGCTGCACTGTCTCTCAAACCTTCCACTTGGGGTAACCAACGAGGGGAGAGAAGCCATCAGATTGGCTATGGATGGTCTCCCGGAGGGGGTTCCTCCTTCCGGCAGGGTGCCAGGGCAGCTTCTCCAGGCAGCCCCGATCTTGAAACGGCGCCGGCGGCGGTACAGAGGGGAGTTCGCGGAAAAGAGATCGATATTAGGGGTTTCCACCCCGAGGGGTAAATATAGGCGAAGGGGGCGTCGAGGGGACCCACGAGGCAGTCAGGAGAGTCCCTGGCGCGGCCCAGGGTGGGGCCGCGCCACCTGCCCTCCTGGCTGCCTGGTGGTGGCCCCCTTCCCTCTCTTGGTGATTCCGGAAGCTTCTGTTGCACTTATTTTTTATATATTTTCCCGGAATTTTTGGAGCACTTTTAATGGCCGGAAAACCTGAAATACAAAAACAGCAGAAAACAGAAACTGGCAACTGGGTGCACTGAGTTAATAGGTTAGTCCAAATAGGTTCAAAAGTATATGAAAGTTCAAGCAAAACATGGCAAAGTCACACAAAACATGCATGGAGTAAGCAGAAATTATAGATACGTTTGGGACGTATCAGCCGCCCGTCCCAGGATCGGATTTCTGGAGAATGCATTTTGATGGGTCCAAGATGAAGAATGGCCTAGGGACTGTCATTGTTCTCACGTCACCAAAAGGAGACCGACTGCACTATGTACTGAAAATCCACTTCGCAGCGTCAAACAATGTTGCCGAATATGAGGCCCTTGTGCATGGCATCAAGCTGACCAAGGAGATCGGCATTCGGAACATAGAGTGTTTCGGCGACTCCGACCTGGTGGTCCAGCAGTGTACATGCAATTGGGATGCCAAAGATGCAAATATGGCAAGCTACCGTTTCCTGGTGCAGCAGCTCAGTGGGTATTTTGAAGGCTGCGAACTCCATCACGTGCCCAGAGCAAACAATGAAGCAGCAGACGCCCTGTCCAAGCTCGGCTCCACCAGGCAAAGTATCCCACCAGGGGTGTCATTGGAGCATATCAAGAAGCCCTCTATCACGCCTTCGCCAGAGTCCGAGTCCATTTTCATATCAGAAACCAACCTGGAGGCATTGAGGCAAGCAACGATGGTTCAGCCAACGAAGATTCCGACTCTGAAGAAGCAGTCGAACGCCCAGGGAGCCGTGGCCTTGAAAAGTCCAGCAGATCCAGGGGCTGCCGATTGCGGTCTAGGGGCTGCCGATCTCAGCAAAAAGAAGAAGTCTAAGGCAAAAGCAGCAGCAGCATCAGGTGTCGGGAGCTTGTCCGAACTGTCAACACCAGAGGTTGTCGATGGCGGCCCAAAGACGCCGATTCCAGGAGAAGAACCAGTAGATCCTGAGGTTCCAGTCTCAGCGGAGCAAGCAACACCAGGGGCTGCCGAGGATAAGCCAGACGCTGAAATCGTCAGCTCGGAGATTGACTCCGAGATGATAGAAGCGCAAGAGGCCGAGCCAGAAGAAGCAGTCGCACCACAGCAGGCGATGGTCATGGTGGTTGTCACCGCTCCGACCTGGGCACAGCCGATCAGAGATTTCCTGGTCGACGGGATTCTTCCCCCAGATGAAGTTGAAGCTAGGCAGATCCAGCGCCGATCCGGCGCATACACCATCATCAACAACGAGTTGATTCACAAAAGTGTAACTGGAGTTCTCCAGCGATGTGTAGAAGAGGACAGGGGCCTCGAGCTGCTCCGGGACATACATCAAGGGGAATGCGGTCACCACGCATCAGCAGCTGTGATAGTAGCCAAGGCATTTCGCCATGGTTTCTATTGGCAGACAGCGCAAGCCGCGGCAGAGCATCTGGTGAAGCACTACAATGGTTGTCAGCGGTTCAAGGCCTAGAGTCATCTCCCGGCGTCGGCACTCAAAACGATCCCAATAACATGGCCGTTTGCAGTTTGGGGGCTGGACATGGTTGGGGCGTTCAAGCGAGCAAGGGGTGGTTTAACCCACTTAATAGTTGCAGTCGACAAATTCATGAAGTAGATTGAGGCACGTCCGATCAAGAAGCTGGATGGTCCGACAACAGTCGGGTTCATCGCCGACGTCGCGAGCAGATATGGAGTTCCCAACAGCATCATCACCGACAATGGCACAAATTTTGCAAAGGGGGCATTGCTCGGTATGCATCCGAGTACGACATTCGGCTCGATGGGGCATCTGTGGCACACCCTCAATCAAACGGCCAAGCAGAAAGAGCATACGGCCTCATCCTGGCGGGCATCAAGCCCAGATTGATTGAGCCACTTGAAAGAGCACCTGGAGCATGGATTGATGAGCTTCCGACAGTTTTGAGGAGCCTGAGAACCACACCCAACCGATCAACCGGATTCACCCCATACTTCCTGGTATACGGCTCAGAAGCAGTCATCCCAGCCGACATTGAGTTTGACTCACCTCGGTGCACCCTATACACTGAAGCAGAAGCCAAGGAAGCGCGAGAAGACGGTGTTGATCTGAAGGAAGAAGCTTGCCTGCTGTCTCTATCCAGGTCGGCAATTTACCAGCAGAGGCTGCGGCACTACCATAGCAAGAAGATCCGCCCCCTCGCTTTCCGTGAGGGCGATTTGGTGCTCCACCGAATCCAGAAGTCAGATGTTCAGCACAAGTTATCCTCACCTTGGGAGGGTCCTTTCATCGTCAGCCGAGCACTCAAGAACAATGCATATTATCTTATCGACTGCACACAAGGCACTCGACACAAGGACACTTCAGGAGTTGAGACGCAACGTCCCTGGAACGCCGAGCTGTTATGCCCGTTTTACAGTTGATTCATGTGAATGTATTCATGCTATCAAGCATTCAATTAGTAAAGTTGTCATGCGTCTGAGAGATAGCATTCGATTGTCTTTATATGATCATTTCGTTTTTGGGCAAGCCTCAGTTGGCAAAGCCTTGTCATTCCCGAGATGTGCGAAAAATCTCACTCGAGGACTGGCCGACCATGCGGTCACAAAGTATAAGGTGAAAGACCATGAGAACTATAGGTTCGGAACCAAGCTAGCATGTGACACGAGCACAGATCACAAGTTGGTTGTGGCATCGATGTAGCAACGGCTGGTCGGACCTGCGGTATCGCATCAAGAACTTAAAAACACTCTAGAAAGAGAACCATGGCCGATAGCGCCATTCGCCGATTGCGTCCCCGATCAATGCACCGAGCAATCGGCAAGGAGCAATCGGCCGACTAATTCTATGCCGAATCCTTCCGCGCTAACGCTAGAGCAGCTTAATGACCAAACCCGAAGTGGCACACGATCCGGTTTGCCGACACCAGGCCGCACGTCGGTTGTCGGCAAACATGGGATCATGTCCCCAAGGGAAAATGGCGACAGGCAAAAGCGAAAAAGCGAAAAGCAGGAAGTCGATCACATAAGAAAGTTATGCAATAAGCAAAGATAAGGGGCTCAAGGCCGAATAGGTTCATTACATTAAACCACACCCAGTGGGTGTTCTCGGAATCTTACGAGTCTTGTGAAAATGCAGCAAAGAAAGTAAAGTGAACTAGCTAGGCGTTGGGAGCAGGAGAGATCGGAGCAATAGAGGTCGTCGGCGCAGTCGAGGCAGAGAAGCAGAGGTTGAAGATGGTCTCTCTCAAGCAACCCTGCAATTAAGATACAAGAAGTCTCTTGTGTCCCCAACACACCCAATACAATGGTAAATCGTATAGGTGCACTAGTTCAACGAAGAGATGATAAAATACGAGTGATATGGGTGGCAAAGCAAGGTAATATAAATATGTAAAAACAAAAACTACAAGGTAGCAAGTGACAAAAATGACTAAAAACGACATTGCAATGGTGAGAAACAAGGCCTAGACTTCATACTTTCACTAGTGTCCACTTCCAACAACATTAACATAACTGAAACACGTGATATTTCCAATCTTGACAACCTTTTGTTACCTACTGTAATTTAATCGGAATCATCGAATGATTTCAGTTGGTCACACCGGTGTAGTGCTTAGGTCATCACAACTCAAAGCCATCGAACGTTTTCATCCGGAGTCCTTGAAAAGCCTAAAGTTCAAACCTTTTTGTACTAGATGGCCTGATATAGTGTTTTCATTCGGTCCCACCGAATAGTGCATAAACGTGTGTACCGGTTGGATTTTTTATGCTACATATATATACCCCCGCCGACTCCACCATTGTCTCTCGAAGCAAACACATTACATATCCATATTTATGAGAGAGAGAGAGAGAGCTCCTACTCATTTTCCGATTTCAAACGGCTTCCACTCCAACCATTGAACCTTTGATTTATAGTTACCTAATTGCTTCCCATGCAAACCCTCTCCTACTCCAAAGCCACAATCTATGAGAGAATTTTTGGGTGTTTTAGGAGATGATCTTTTGGAGGGTGGTACCTTTAGGATTGGTTAGGTGTGCTTAGTAATCTCCAAATCACGCGGAGAAACCAAGAAGTTTGTGAGAGCAATGAGATCGTCTACTTCATGAAGATCTACCCGAGTGAGGCTAGCCCTTTATGGGCATAAGCCATGTAGGGGTAGGCAATATTGATTCTTCATGGACCCTTCGTGGACTCGATTCCTCCATGGAATATCGCAACCGTAATCCTTGTGATTGAACCCGCCATTTACATGTATGTACGATAGTGCCAACTATCGGAACCACGGGTTAGAAAACTTTCGTGTCAACCATTGTTTGCATAACTCCAAACCCGTCTCTACATGTTACTCGCTTGCAATGTCATTAATTTTCACTGCCTATATTCTAGACTTACATGTGTAGGGTGTTACTATAATGTAAGGCTATTTTTACTACATAATGAACCCAATTATTACATTTCCTAGCCGTGCCTCCCCGATTGGATGACATGGTGATAGAGATCTCAAGGGTTGATCTCCTAGTGGGAGGAAACCATCGCTTCCAACCATCGACGTCGAAAAAGTCAACTACCTCTTGCCTCAGCCGCGAATCTCACAACCTACACAACCAATCAACACTACCCCTCTGCAGGGTGACCCTCTATCTCCTTAGTTGTTCCTATTTTGTGTGGAGGGATTTTCTGCCTTTTTGAGAAAGGCTCAAGCTGACAGTTCAATCAAGGGTGTTCGTTTTGGGAGCACATGCCCCGATGTCACCCACCTTCTCTTTGCGGATGACAGTATCGTCTTTCTAGAGGGCTCTATTGCAAACTTTGAAGCTTTGAAAGATGTCTTGGTGAAATATGAGGCAACCTCTGGTCAAAAAGTAAATCTCCAAAAATCTTCAGTTTTCTTTGGAAAGGGTTGTGGAGATGAGGACAAGGGCCCTCTAAAGGCTGCTATTGGAATCTATTCGGAAGCACTCTCTGAGAAGTATCTTGGCCTACCAACTATGGCAGGTAGATCAAAAGATGGAACTTTAAACATGTAACAGAGTGCTCTAGGGGAAAGTCTCTGGATGGAAAGGGCAAGGACTATCAAAGGCTGCGAGGGAAGTGCTTGTCAAATCTGTCTTGCAAGCCACACCGACCTACACGATGAGCCGCTTTCAACTCACAAAGAAGATGTGTTGGAACCTGACTACAATTTCTTCAAAATTCTGGTGGGGAGCAGCAAATGGTGAAAGGAAGGTGCACTGGATTGCTTGGGAGAAGAAGTGCATGGGAAAAAGGAGGGAGGAATGGGATTTAGGAACCCTGAGGTATTCAACCAAGACCTCTTGGCCAAACAGGCTTGGAGGATTCTTCAAGTTCCCAACTCACTTTGTGCTAGGGTCCTAAAGGCTAGATATTTTAAGGATTGCTCGATCCTATCCGCCACCTGCCCTGCCGGTGCCTCTTACACTTTTCGCAGCATCTTACATGGCCGAGACTTACCGATGGAGGGGGTTATATGGAGAATTGGGGATGGAACCAAGGTCCTGGTCCATCACAGTAATTGGATTCCGAGGAAGGGCTCAATGCAACCGTTGGGCTAGGCCCATGTGCCGGGTGTTATGCATGACAGTGACCTACTGGCTCGAGATGGCAAATCATGGGATGTAGCCAAGGTGAGAACAATGTTTCCCCCAGATGAGGCTGATCAAGTAGTGCAGATCGATGTTGGAGGTCCTGGAGCGGAGGACTACATCGCATGGAACTATACAAACAATGCCACTTCTCTGTCCGGTCCGCTTATCATCTGAAGATGCAACTGTTGAAGAGTAACAAGGGTAGGGCAGAGCCCTCATCAACAACTATTGATCATAAGACTTGGCAAACTCTATGGGAAACAAAGGCGCCAAACAAGACCAAAATCCATTTTTGGTGCTTGCTGAAGAATGGGCTCGCTGTTGGGATGGAGCTCCATCGAAGGAGGATCAAGGGTGGTGTCTTTTGTACCGCATGTGGTAGGGAGGAGAATGCATCCCATCGGTTCTAGGAATGCAGCCACTCCATCCAATTCTGGAAGGCGTTGGCCGACCAGTTGGGCCTTCATGTTGCCCAGCCGCCTACTAATGTATACCATGTGCATGATCTAAGGAATTGGGCACTGCACTGGCTTCTTGATGCAGGTCATGACGAGCGATCGACAATGCTACAAGGTGTCTACGGTCTCTGGCTCACACGCAACGCCACAAGGGATGGATCCAGAATTGCAACACCCCAAGACGTTGCTAGGTCAGTGGCTGATCACTTGAAGAAATGGGTGCAGGTTCATGTATCGGGTGGGGCAAGTTCAAGGACAAACACTGTTCATAAATGGGAGGCACCGGAGCCGGGATGGATAATGGCCAATGCCGATGGCGCTATTTCAAAGTCCTACGGTTCTGCTGGTGCTGGGGCCATTCTGCGGAATGCTGACGGAGGTTTCATTGCTGCTACATGTCATGCATCGCCCGGAATACAAGACTCGAGTTGGCTGAACTGTTTGCATGTGAAAGAGCCATCCAACTAGCTAAGGAAGCCAATGTGCAAAATCTTCACCTGGAGACGGACATCAAGACGGTGGTGGCAATTATCTTGGATGAGAAGTGGCTCCTCTCTGCGAATGGTGCCGTGGCGGAGCGTATTAAGGGAGAGTTGAACTCCTTTGCAGCGACTAGAACGACTTGGGTTCGCCGTTCGGCGAACAGTGCCGCTCACAAGCTGGCACAAGTTAGGGCTGGAGATGTTCTTTGTAAGGTTTGGCTTTCTATGCCACCAGAGTTTGTTCTTAGTGTGGTCTCTGATGAGATCCCAGACTTTGTGTGATGAATAAAGTGGCACGTTTTAACCCTAAAAAAAAACTACCCCTCTGCACAAGTTCAAAATCGCCGCGACGCTGAAAAGCGATAACAAAATGATCGCCCCAATCCCCCTCACTAGTCACCACCGACCCATCGGTGAAGGAGAAGCATGTCCAACACGGACAACCAAGTAGAGTTAGAGCACGATGCAAAATGGCAATCAATGACTAAAGCGAGGACCTTAAAATCTGTAAAGATTTAGGACACTGATAACTGCCATGCGTGTAGCACAAACACATGGCAAGCGCTGATGTTTATTATGACAAGTTTTTTTAAGGGGGGGGGGGGAAGGCCAACATGGCCTTTATATTTCATGTGATAACAGGGTTACATCATTTGCTAGTACATCCATGAGGAAACCTGGAGGTCCCTCTTGCCACTTTATAGTTCTAGTGGGTTCAACATGTCTAACTAAGAGATCTGCTGCCATATTGGCTTTCTTAGGACATAATTGAAACTTAATAAAGCTAAAATTATTTACTACTCCCTTCGATCCATAATAAGTGTCGCTCATCTAGTACAAAGTTTGTACTAGCTTAGTACAAAATGAGCGACGCTTATTATGGATCGGAGGGAGTAGAAAAGAACATTCTTCATAGATTGCAGCGGCGGGTCCGAGGGAATTGCCGCCATTGATCATGGTGTCCACCACATCCATGCAATCAGACTCCACCACAATTCTATCAAGTTCCATATCATTTGCCAGGATTAGGCCATCTCTCAGGCATCTTGATTTAGCAGAGCTCACGTCTTAGACAAACGGTATGCCACTGCATGAGGCCGCTAAGAAGGCACCCTTTTCATCTCGCAGGACCGCACCCGTGCTTCCAGAACCCAAATCATGGAGAAAGGTGACATCCACATTCAGTTTGTAACATCCCTCCCCTGGTGGCTTGTAGCCATGGTGTATAACTCCTCTAGACTTTCCTCTAGCTCTGGAGAAGTTCTTTGCCAAGACTGACATCGCATGTGCTGATCTTGGGGGCTCAAAGATGTTTTCCCCATGAGTGAACTGCCTCCTCTCCCACCATACATGCCATACGGTGGCAGCAATAAGGTCATTATGATGGACATCTTAGATGTGTGATTGCGAGTTGCTCTTTGACAGTAAGAGTTCCAAAAGTACTACGCTTCCATCGCGCTTCATAGTACCAACTTCTTCCACCAGGCTTCTCAGACCGAAGATTCGCCAAATCTCCTAGACCTTCGGGCATTGGAACATAACGTGCTTGATACTCTCGAAATCAGCTGTACAGAGCGGGCATTGCCAACCTGTGATCATATGTCTGTTTGCCAATACACCATAACAGGGTACGACTCCCATAATTGTTTTCTAGAGGCGTATCTTGTTCTTTACTGGTACCTGTAGCTTTCAAATGGTTTTTCAGATTGGACTAGTACCTCAGGTTTAATTTGGATTAGTCATCCTCAACTTTCTCCATGCTGGTGTTCTCATTCTTCATGATAGGCCGATTTTTTAGGCAATTTTAGTTGTTGATGCATGAAAACTTTCGCTTGAGATGTCAATATTCATTTTTATCCCAGATGACAATTTTAGTTGAAGAAAAACTTTAGGTCCGAGTTGCTTTGTACCATGCGTGGCAGTTATCTTTTCGTAAGATTTAAACTCACAATTACATACATCGATCAAAGGGAGCTATCTAGCAGATGATTTAGTCCAAATTGCATGGAACAATATTTAAATTATACAGTACAGTACATCTTAATTGATTATGAGAGTTAATAGTGAATTTGAAAATACAGGACAAAAAACGTGCAGCACAGTAGTACTAGTACAAGTAGGAGAACAATTGGACGATTCCGTCGACGCCGTTCCATGGAAACCTGTGTGCTCGGCGTGGCCATTACGGGCACGCCCACCCGCCACCCACCTGTCCCCGAACGGCATCCAATATCCATCCACCGGATGGACAGGGACGGCACGGACCGCTGGGCCCGGCGGTGCAGCCACCCACACACCCCCACGTCCCAACCCCCCCCCTCGCATCTTGGATCCAGCCCGGCGTCCTCCCAGCCTCCACGTGCTCCCTCCCCGGCCCCGCTCAAGGGACGAGAAAAAGAAAGGAAAAATGCAAGGAAAGATCCGCGCTGCGCTGCGCCACGACACGACACGCGCGGCACGAACCAGCACGAGCCGTGCACCCCCCCTCCCCCCCCCCCTACGCCGCTCGCCGCTACTACTACAACTACACAACTCGTTCCCCTCCTCCCCTCCCAGGCGGTCGCGGTCGATAGAACCGAAGGATTTTGATTCTGCGTTCCAGGAACCAGCCGGCGAGAGGCGACATGGGGATCTCGAGGCGGTTCCTCCTCCTCTCCGTGGCGCTGCTGATTGCGGTTGCTGGGGCCGCCGCGGAGGACCAGGCGGCGGTGGACCCGGCGGGGGCGGCGGAGATCGCCGCGGCCGTCAAGGAGGCCGCCGAGGCGCCGGCGCTCAGGGCCGAGCTGGCGCAGCTCAGGGAGAAGATCTCCGCCTTAGGTCAGTTCGGTTCCCGCCTCGCCCCGGTCTCGCGTTTGAATCATGGCGTGTTCCTCTTCCCTGTAGTACGTATTTCTATGTGGGGTGGGTGGGTGAGGCCGTGAGGGGATTGGGTCCGGGCCGGCCGTGGCTGATTGGAGGCGTCCTCTGCAGCTAGGTTAATCTGTCATGTTTCGCTTGCGGTGGAGCGACTGGTTTTGTTTAGGGGCCAAATTTGACGCCCCTGGCTGGGCTGGGATTTGGCGCCCGTTTCAAGAGCTGCGCGGGATCTATTCGTTAGGGGTTTAGTGTTTACCTGCTGATTTGGTCGCTGGTTTACGGGTATCACAGTGCTCGATTGGTCAAGTGGCTTGTTGTTGTTAAGTTTTTCCTGCTTGTTCAGGTGCCGATTTTGGTCTATGATACATACGGAGTTGGAGTAACTCTGACCAATTTTGCATAGTTTCTGGTTCAGCAAAAGCCTATAGTTTTCCCTTTATTTTTTAATGTAATTCTACTGTATAGAGGTTACCTTTTGGGAGGATTGTTTGACTAGTTGTTGGATATGTGGTATGTATGCGCTTGTACTTTTTTGGCTGGTGAGGTCAAATTGAGATATTCATTTAAAAATTCAGTTTTTGGCCTGCTATTTACTTTAAAAATGTGCGAACTTTGCTTGGAATAAGAGACCTATATTGTCACGAAGAGGCTTAATTATGTCTGTTAGAGGCAATATATTCGGTCACAGTACATGTCTCCACAAAGAGCAAAAAAATTTACTCCCTCCAATCCATACTAATTGTCCTGAAATGTATGTATCTATCACTAAAATACGTCTAGATACATCTATTTCAGGACAATTAATATTAATTGTCCTGAAATGTATGTATCTATCACTAAAATACGTCTAGATACATCTATTTCAGGACAATTAATACGGATTGGAGGGTAAGTTTGAAATGCCAAGTTAGCTGATTTCACCAAAAGCCCTGCTAGTTTGGCAATTGGCAAGATGAATTTGCACGTCATGATCCTCACAGATACTCTCATGACCTCATCTAAGTAAGAGGAGTCTGATTGTTTTCATTCCGCAGAGTCAGATATCGCAGAGAGATCCCAGGACCTGAAGAGCAAGGATGCTGGCATAGCAAAGCTAGAGAAGGACATTGGGGAGAAGTCACAGAAGATTGCTACTCTCCAGAGTGAGATCACATCCCTCCAGGTATATATTATGATAGAGATGCCTATCAACTCTTGAGCATTATTTCGTGACAGTCCCTTTCGCATCACTTTGTGGTCTTAAATATTTTTGCCTTCTTTCTGGTCCATATACAGAAAAAAGGGTCTGTAGCTGCTGAGGAGCAGGCAGGCAGGGCCATTGCTCGGGCTGTTGAGCTTGAGAAGCAGGTATGGAAGATCAAGGCTACATAACAGTTGGAATATTCAATTATGAGCTTGCAGTTTCTCATCTTTGCTACTCTAGATTGACACACTCAATAAGGAGATTGAAGCACAAAGTAGCCAGAGAACAACACTTGAAGATAGAGCTAACAGGGCCGAGAAGAAGGTGCAAGATTTGAACTCGAAGCTTGAGTCAGTAAGTGTAATCCTTGTCTTTTCTACCATTGGACGATTTCCATTTATTAGGGTCATATGACATAAATATGGCATTCATACAGTAGTTTTTGGATCATATTTAACATTGATTTTGTTTTTCTGAGTGGTATCTGTATTTTTTCATTCTCTTCTTTACTCATGAGCTCATGTCAATGTAAATAGTTGTCGAATGAAGTCTATTACTGAGAAATAAACAATAGTTCGCCAAATGATTACTGAACATACATTAACATTATACCTAAAATTCAAAAGGCTTCATTTAATTTCCAAAGTTTTAGAAGGCCCGTGTGACGAGTAACCATTGAACTGAGAAAACCCTGCATTTATTTTCTAAAGTTACCCAAGGTCTGTGTGATAAGTACCATTGAACTGAACAAACATGCTAGATTTTGATCGAGTTATTCTTATTTCTGAATTTATCCTTGATAGCTCCAAAAGGCAAGTGGCGAGCAGAAGCGTATGATCCAGAAAACGGAGCGTGCTCTTAAAGTTGCTGAGGTTTGCAATATGCTTTGTAACTGTTACTGCACCGCCCTATGTTGGTTCTGCGGTTTATTTTTATTCATATCTGTTCTTTCTCATCTGTAGGAGGAATTGATGAGGCTGCAATTAGAAGCAACAACGAAGTCAAAACAGCTGACAGAGGTAATCATATATTCTATCACCGCAGCTCAGTAGTAAATTTTTTCACCAGTGCTGTGGTTGTTCTACCATGTGCATGTTTTTTTTTTGCTAGGTCAAGTACATTAGGAGCTTGTCTCTGATAACTAAATTATTCCATTTCTTATTCTCGATCTATTAAAAAGAACACACAGTTTAGGGCTGAAAAAATAGGACTAGCTTGCAAATATTCCTCTTATGGTTACCTGTCATGGTTACCCAAAATGATAATTTCTGCTTATCTACAAAGTTGACTATCATGAGATCTTTTCTTGTAAGCGGTAGACTCATATCCTTTGTTTCTTAATTCATTATTCTGTGAATTCCTCAAAGCGAGGCTCATCAAAATGAAAAATCTAAGGCTACTATAAAGATTACTAAAAAAAGAAAATAAGAAAAAAATTTAAACGATTAAATTACTGCACCATGAGAGGTAACCATGAGATCTTAACTTGCACATTAGCTACATGCTTTGAGAATGCACCTTGGCATTATTTGTTGTGTGGTATTTCATCATCATCATCATCAACAACAACAACAACAAAGCCTGTCAGTCCCAAACAAGTTGGGGTAGGCTAGAGCTGAAACCCAAAAGATATCGTAACCAAATCACGGTTCTGGCACGTGGATAGCTAACTTCCACGCACCCCTGTCCAGAGCTAGATCTTTGTGGTATTTCATCATCAACAACAACAACAACAACAACAACAAAGCCTGTCAGTCCCAAACAAGTTTGTGGTATTTCATCAGTGTGGTGAAATTTCTGATGGTTGACTTGTATTTACAATTTGTTCTACACTAGGTGCTTCTAAAGTTGGATGATATTTCTTCTGATTATGTGCACAAGAAACAAATGTATGATTCTGTTTGTCCTTTTTCTTAGGTGCATGGAGCATGGCTGCCACCTTGGTTGGTGACACATTCTGCCCAATATGTGGTAAGATAGAACCACAACATATGCACCTCCGTCATTTGTTTACTAGCTCATCCAGTTCCGTCATCATCTTGTGTAGGAGGTGGTCTCAGGTCACTGGAATGAGCATGGAAAACCTGCCATGGAGAGCTTTCTGCAGAAGGTACCTGTTAATGACACAGTTCTCTTGAAGTTCAATTTCAAGGTATGGTGCTTGAATGAAGTCATCATTTATACATGTCTGCATTATCAAATTGCTTCAGGCATCAGAAAAATCAGCACACGCAAAGAAATGGGCTGAACCACACATCGAGACTGCTAAGCTGGTAATGTCAATGGATCCATGCATTTTTTTCCTTTAATATTTATCTTGCACTGACAAAATAAGTTATTGTGCTTGAAGAAATTGGTTCCTGTCAAGGAGAAACTAGCTGTGCTCAAGAAAAACGTTGGACCTTACGTGGAAAAGGTGTCGGTGAAATCAGTGGAAGTTTATGAAGCATCCAGGGATGCTATTACACCCCACGTTGTAAAATTTAAAGAAGTGTCTGATCCCTACTTCCAGGTACTGTTTGTTGGTTATGGTAATTGCTGTTATTATGGTTGTTGTTATATGCAATTATTGACGTGTAGTTAGCTTATTGTTGTTGATTTAGGAAGCTAAGAAGATCTCTAAACCTTACATTGATCAAGTTGCTGAGATCACAAAGCCACATGTTGAGAAAGTTAGGACTACTCTTAAGCCTTATACTAAAAGAGCAGTTCATGTGTATGGAACATTTCTCGAGTCTGCAACCACATACCATCGACAGGTTTGTGACCATCTCCCTCATCATGATAATTAACATTATGCGCATCAGCTTTTGTCCGATGTCAGTATTTTCTTACTTCTTTTTTCTTGAAATGAGGCAAATATTCAATGTTTCTATTAATTAGAAGAGAATTGCCTGTTAATTAGAGGTTACAACTTACAACACATCCAAAAGGCTGTCATGGAACATGACAGGCTTAACAAAGGGCACTCTCAGTTGGCCTGGCTGTTTTCAGTTAGGCTTAAGCGGCGGTTGCTCGTCAATAGTTACTTGTGAATTTCTGATATCTAATTATCTAAGTTTCCAGTTAGCTCTGCTCCTTTCTGTTGTGCAGTAGCTGGTAGCTGCCAGCAACACCTTAATTGACCCATGGACCTCATGGTCGCATGCTTTCCTTGACTATCTATTTAGCGTTTGAATCACATACGAAAATACAAAAAGCAGAATTCAACCTTGTGCAACCGCCACTTTGCATAGCCTTGCCTCTACTCTCTCCAACCAATTGGATGTGTTCTTAGTTGCTTGCCATTCTTAAAGGACTATGGCCTTGAGAGGGTGAGCCACTGGCATCTTTCTATGGTTCAAGCGTGGCTGTTTAGCCCAACTCTGAGGCTATCACATGTTTTGAGTCTCTGTGGTATGGGCTCTATCTCCTATGCTCACCTTTTACAGCTGTCCACCGTCATAGTTGTACAGATACAACATGCAACAGCTATAGCCTATAGATGTACGAGTCCATAATCGGTTCATCATACAGTCACCGTATGCTCCTTCATACTTTCATACAGCAGTCCACAGACCCCTACTAGATCGTGCAAATTGTAGTCACATATTAATCACCAGCGCACGTTTACCAGCCATCAACAAGAGAAAAAAAAGAACACCATTCAGATAAATGGGTTATACCCACCAAAGACATTACATGAGTCACGCCCATCTAAAACTGTCGACAGAGTTCTCACGGATCATCGGGCATGCACGGTCTTGTGCTTGGTTGGTTGGAGGGTACTCTATGGTGACAGCATGCCTGGGAGATGCTAAGGTGTCCTTTAGTGTTAACTCATACCAGGGGTGGTTTCCAGCTAGCAATGGAGCAGTATGGAAGTTAAGTGCATTCCAATTTAATATTGGTAGGTTCGAAAGGACGGCAAATTTAAATTCTTGGTTTGAACTAAACTTCCTTTTGTATTATTTGAAATACCGGAACTGTCTAGTAGCCATAGGGGATAGATATCCAGGAGGCCGCAGGGGCCCTAAAATAGAATAGGTGTTGAAGTTGGATGCAATGGTGGAAATGGTTTTGACACAAAACCATTTTCTCTTTGATTGTTGCAAGTGCCAAAGCCCAGCATGTGCATTGTATGATGAAGCAAACACCAAGTTGTGAATCAATAGTGAATAAACCTGCTGGATCATGACTATAATATTTTTCTCTCCTATTTTTCATTTATAATTTTCGTTGTTATATTTTCAAATTTATTGTGGCCCTTTCCATATGAAGTCCTATGAGATAGCTAATATCTGCACCTAATAAATCTGTACTAGTCAAGAAGGTTTAGAAGAACACTATGAACTTTGCCAATGTTCACTTCTAAAAGTTGTTACATGTGAGAAAGTCTCAAAATATTTTCATCTTGTAGGCTCAAGCAACCATCTCAGATTATTTGCACCAACATGAAATAACAAAATCACTTGTGACTAAGGAGTTGGTTTGGTTCCTGGTAAGCACTCTTCGGAAATAGTCAGAAAGAACAACTTCGATGGCCATCTATCTGACAAACATCCCATATTTCTTTTACAGGCTTCCGCTTTGCTGGCTCTACCTGTGTTTATTATGTACAAACTTCTAGTAGAAACCTTCTGGTAGTTTGTTTTATTCTTGTAGCAAATATATTTCTAATTTATCAACTTTGTGACCTTACTTGAACCAATATCACAATTACTTCGAAACCCATTGTTGACACAGCACAAAGAAGCAGAAGAGAACCTCTCGTAATGGTAATGCAAGCAATGGCAATAGGAGACACAAGCGCCGACATGCTGAGAAGTAAACCATTGTCGACTGCAATGTAGGGTTGCAGGTACTGTTTCTCTCTCTTAACAGCAGTAGAACCGAACTATTCCGAAAGTCTCTGGATTGACACGCCGAGATCAATAATCTTTTATTTGGGCCAAGTCAAGTAGTGTGTTTATATGGTTTGATGCATTGATGGACATACGCTAATATTCTGATCTTTGACGCAGAAATCAGAACATGTTCTTCCCTGAGGCTGTGCTTCTGTCCATGGTAGAAGGATGGAACGCTGTACACCACCAGATTTTTCGTTACCCTTTTCTCCTACACTGTATGGACTGTAGTTTCAGCAGCGGCCTTATGTATCTGCATCATGCCGAGGTTTATGGGGTTAAACCGTGGTGTTTGTTAATTGTTTATTGTAACTTTGTTAATGCGCTTGAGTTTGTTTGCAGCGTGCTAGTTTTTGTTCTTGCTCACCGGCATCCTAACTACATAACATACAGTTCCTATACAATTTGTGTAATTAATCATACATAATCAGTTTCTCGCCAGGAGAGAAATATTCAGCATAATCAATTTCATCTGTTCTCTAGCTTCTAGGATACGAAAATGTTGTTTTGGGACAGTAGTGTTAACTAAGAGTGTTGCATTTGGTCAAAGCCTAACACGGTTGCATGTGCGTGAGTGTGACCTCCAAAATAGAGCGAGCAGTATCCATGTACAAAAACAAAGAGATAATCAGTGAAGTAAATAGATTCTGAGAATTTGTAACTTGATCAAAAGACTGCACCTGAGCATTTTGTTAATGCTGAATGGAGCAAAAAGAAAAAGGAAAACTGCTTAGAGCATCTCCAGCCGCGCCCCCTGGGCCCCAAAGATGACGAAAATAGCGCCGGTACCGGATCGGGCCGATTTTGAGTCCGGCGAACCCAACCCGAACCCAGCGCGCTGGGGTCGCTTGGGGGCGCCGGACGAAACGAAATCGTCTGCCTGGCCCACTGGCAGGCCAAGCCGACCCAAAAGGGATTTCTCTCCCCCACCGGCCCACTGGCGGCCGTTTCTGCCGCCCAAAACACGCCGCTGCTTCTCCCACGCCTCCCCTCTTCCAAGGCCGCCCCTAGTTCACCGGCGTTTGGCCGGTGCGGAACGCCAAGCCGAGAACGCCGGCGCAAAGTCGCGCCCACCTTGCGCCCCACCTGTTCGACGAATTGCGGCCCCGAGATGGACTCCAACGATGAGACACTCTTCGCCGCGTTGATGGAGGAAGAGGCGATCGCCGGCGCCCAGGACGACGAGCACCTCACGATGCTCGCCGCCTTGGCCGACCTGTTTGGCGCCAACAAGGACCGCACCGAGGAGGTTCCAAGATGGGCCGCCGGAAGGGAAAGGAGAGGGGCCGTTCGGAGGGCTACTGTTTGCTCTACTTCGACTACTTTGCCGATGTTCCCCTGCACGGCGAGAAGACATTTCGGCGCCGGTACCGCATGGGCCGAAAGCTCTTTCTTCGCATTGTCACTTCACTTCGAGAGTAGATAACTACTTCGTTTGCAAGAAAGATTGCACCGGCACAGTTGGGTTCTCCTCACTTCAGAAGTGCACAACGGCCATGAGGATGCTTGCATACGGAACTCTGGTGATGAACATGACGACTATGCACGCATGGCCGAGTCCACCGCCCTTGATTGTTTCTACAGATTTTGCAGAGCAGTAGTTGGCTGCTTTGGAAAACAGTACTTGCGAGCACCCAATGCAGAAGACACTGCTCGAATCCTAGCAGAGAATGAAGCAAGAGGATTTCCTGAGATGCTTGGAAGCATCGACTGCATGCATTGGGAATGAAAGAACTGTCCATTTGCTTGGCAGGGGATCTACAAGGGTGCAAAAGGTCACTGCAGTGTGGTACTTGAGGCGGTTGCTACACATGATCTCTGAATTTGGCACTCCTTCTTTGGTATGTCAGGAACACACAATGACATCAACGTCCTGCAGTGTTCAAATATCTTTGCCAGGCTTGTCGAAGGTCATGCTCCTGCGGTGAACTTTGAGGTCAATGGGCACCGCTACAACAAGGGATACTATCTGGCAGACGGCATCTATCCAAGATGGCCGGTATTTGTGAAGACTATCTCAAACCCTGTGTCAGGGGGGAAGCATGCCCATTTTGCCAAGTGCTAGGAGGCTTGTAGGAAGGATGTCGAGCGGGCATTTGGGGTACTACAGTCTCGATTTGTTGTTGTCCGGTACCCCGCTCAGACTTGGTCGAAAGATCAAATGTGGGAGGTGATGAATTTTTGTGTCATCTTGCACAACATGATCATTGAGAGCGAGAAAGCGGAGCCAGTGTATGACTCTGAACCATATATCAACCAGGGGCCTCTTGCAGTTGTTGATCACCAGATACCATCAGATTGGACAGCCTATCTTAACATGCGTCAGGAGATCCGAGACCCGCACGTGCATCGTCAACTGCAGGAAGATCTAGTGGATCATCTATGGATGCGCAAAGGCAATGTCTAGTTTGATCTGTTTTTTTTATTTGTGCCGAACTATGTGTAATATCATGTTGAATTTGAGCCGAACTGCGCCGAATTTGTGCCGGATTTGCGCCAAACTGCGCCTATATTTTCATGTTTGTGTTGAATCTATGCCAAAAAAAATTAATTTGCGCCGTTTTTGGGCCGAATCTGAGCCGGCACCGCCATTCTTGGGGGTCGCCTTGGGGGCGCGGCTGGGGGGGGGGGGGGTGAACTCGCCCCAAGACCTATCGCCGCGCCGAGCGCCCCCAAGCAGCGCTAAAAATAGCGCCGCAAAATGTCTTGGGGGGGGGGGGCGAATGGCTGGAGATGCTCTTACAATCTGCCCATAACGTGTAGTCACCATGCTTCTATTCTGCTAAGTATAAGATTGTTTCAGTGACAGATCCATATGTGAGTATTGATGACCCCACTTTGAATTGAGAAATTGAACATATGTGAGTATTGATGACTCAATTTTGAATTGAGAAATACGAGTATTGATGACCCGCTTTGAATTGGGAAATTCATATGCAATTATTTATGATTTGATTTTATATTGAGAAATCCATATGAGAGCAATGCAAGTCTAATTTTGAATTTTCATATATCTATGCAAGATTGGTAACACGACTTTGATAAAGTGCAATGCAAGTACAGATGAATTGACTTTGAGAAAATGAAAATCCGCGACTATTGATGCCTCAACTTTTGAATTGTGGATGATTAACCTTGATTCAAGAAATTCTAATGTGGGTACTGGTGAACGCCGGATGACTGTGATGGCAACAATGACTTTAGACGCGGTGGAGGGTTTCAATTCTTGGATCATCATGTCTCATCTTTGATGAGTTCATAGACATTTGTTGCTGATGAAGCTTGGTGAAATCATGGTTATATTGTTGTTGATGTAGTTGATGATGTCGATGAAGTCATGGATGAAGATGGAGAAGGATCCACTAACATGACATTCCTTGTGTGAAATGACAATGCGTTCAAACGCACACATCAAGTTTGAGCATGAAGCTCTTGGTCGAAGTTGTCTACAAAGTCATAATAAAAACTCGTTCATGAGAAAGTAGTTGCGTCCAAACACTGATAGTAAGCCGATGATCGGACGAAGCTACAGATCCAATCGTCGGAATAGGCTTAAATTTGGCTACAGATCCAATCTTCGGTATAGGCTTAAATTTGGTGGAAATGTTCTTGAGGATGTAGTACACAAATCCATCAAAACAAAAATACTTTATGCCGAGGTTATATGGCAGGTCGCCTAAGGGTGTAGATGTATTCAGATTGGACCTTTTTGCACATGAATTCATATTCAAAATTTGTTGCATTTATCTGGCTTTTCCAAAGACTGAATTGTCCAGTCGATAGGAAATCTTAAGGGAAGGTACAAAAAAACTCCCTTACAATCCAAATGGTGTAATGCTTGCAACGTTACATGAGTCATGCATTATTCTTATTTTTTCACGATCGTGCGGATTGCAATCTGGACCTGAATAACGCCTTGTCTTTTTAAAGATAGTTGGGGATTCCACCAACGGATCGCTCCACAATTTTACAGCGTTGAAATAGACATAATTGAAGACAATTCTACCTAAGGAATACTCAAAATAGTTTCTGAGGCTTCGGCTAGAGGCTGTCCTCCGTTGACGTGTGTGGAGCTAATGTTGATGTTGAGCTCCTGAGCTCCATTGCCCAAATTCTTTAAGATACGAATTACCAAGCCAGATCAAAGTCAGTGTTGATGCCGGGGTCATGATGTCCACATAGTTGGCGCCAGTTGCCGGGGGAGTTTACGTTGATTCTAAAAGTGACATGGGAGGTACATGAATTTATTGGTAGGGAAATGTCACATCAAATCATCGAGGGGTCCCTAAGATGGGTCAAATTCCTACTTCATGCCTTGAGTTTTCCTTATATCTGTGGAGAGTACTACAAATCTTAATTTGGATGCCATACACTATTGATACAAAAGAGGATTACCCATCCCGCCTGTTTGAACTGAGGCGTCGCCGACAAAGTGCTAACCATGCTGAACGAGCCATATAGTTTATTACCAACCAATAAAATCCAAGCTATCCATATATCTTTAACAAAGCTACGGGAACAACAATCCATTAGGACATGTAGGCCATGCCACGAGTAGGTCGCGCTGAACGAGTGATGCACGCCCATCGAACGACAAAAAATGGCCAGAACAAAAAATAAACGACCAGGAACACGCAAAGCGTGAGAGGGATGAAAAGTTATCCAATTTTATTGTTCTAAATATAAGAATATAGGGGATTACAATGCCCAGGGAGGAACTCGATGAGTCAAGGAGACTCATTGAGTTCTGATGACGGCAAAGATCCATGCGTTAAGCACTGCAATCCTTTGGTGGTATAACGAAACTACGGCGAGGGAGAAAGGAGTTGAAGGGCATTTTCCTCCATAAGTTTTTTGGTGTTGATGAAAATGAATTTTGCGGACTAATCGTGTGCATGAGGTACACAGAAAAATCCATACGACACAAGATGATTAAATCTCCCTCTGAAAGGAAAATACCAAAAACGTCATTTCCGGTGTTCTTATTTCCTTGGTCGTAGTAAATCTGTACTGTCAAGAGTGGACTCGCTTCAAAAGATTTGGGTGGAATCAAACACGTACACAAAACTTACATTGCACCCACATTCACCTTCTTGACATTATCGAGGAGAGTCACATTTTCATCCAAGTATGTAGGAAAACAGATCAATGTGGTTGTACTGACTGGGAAAGCACTTCTACGACTTCACTTGGGAAGTGGTCAGTTTGCACGACCCAACAATGGTATTGTTGGTCTTGGCGGCCCCTACAGTTTATCTGGTGTAACAAACTAAAATTACAAGTAACGTGCCTTGAACCTGGGTGGATGAGAAGACATCAACCCCTTTCCACCACTAAGCTATGCCTTAGTCTGCCTACGAGTAGGTGGTGGTACCAGGGCGATAACAGAAAGGTGGTAATGGCTAGTACATTTTTTTGTACCTGGCACGGTACAACCGACAACCGTAGGGTTGTGCTGTTATGGCCGTAGCTGCCATGGTTTTCCCCTCAAGGGCAGTTGTACCGCTCTCCAGAGCAGTAGTACCGCGTGTGTGCAATTGTACACATAACGGTTGGAAATGTGGGGTCACTATATAATAAGATCTTCTTCCTTCTTTGCTCCTACCTCTTGTCACTCTCTCTATCTCTCTCCTCCATCAGTTCTTTGAGCTTGTTTTTGTTCGATATCCTTTTCTAACCAACCAAACATGTTATTTTGCTAGCGATTGAGGAAGGAGACCTAGATCTACATTTCCACCAATGGAAATTTGATTCCTCCATACATTTCATTGTGGATCTTGTTACTCTTGGGTGTTTGAGCACCCTAGAAGGAAGAGGTGACCTCGGAGCCACATTCCATTGTGGTGAAGCTTTATGGTTGTGTTGGGAGCCTCCACTTTGGTTATGGAGATTGACCCAACCTTCTTTGTACAAGTTTCAGTTGCCTCCTTCAAGGAAACCGTTAGTGAATTCACCACACCTTGCATGCGAGGGCGTGGGGAGATAAGGTGAACCATTATGGCGCCTGGGTGAGCATTGTGCTGCCACACACCTCTCTAACAGGAGACGTACTTCCCCAAAGGGAAGGAACTTCAGGAAATCATATCCTGTATTACTTGATGCAAGCATTATTAATTGTTGTTCATCTTATATGCTTGTTAGTTATTGTTGATTATCATATAGGTTGTCCACATAGTTGCATATCTAGAAAGCTTACTTTATTGTTGACCCTAAAATTGTAAAAAGTTAAAGAATGATAATCATCTATTCACCCCACCTCTAGTCGACATCCCGGTGCTTCAGGAGCATTTTCTGGTGGGTCTTGGTCGCCTTATATTGAGGATGGAGATGCTGTTGTATGGGGAGTCCTTGACAGACTCAACTTTCTTATTACACTCCAAGTCGATTACACTTTTCAGGTTGATGTCTTGTCTTGTCTTTGGGCTTGGAGTGGGGCATAGATTGGCGATGAGGGAGAACTCATTGGGTATTTAACTTATCATCAACACAATGCTTTTTCTTAGAGCAACTCCAACAACTCCCTTGAAAATATTTGTTGCATTGGTTTTTTTCTGGTAGGTCTTGGTCGCCAATGAAAAAAAACTAGAGTTTTCACTCCACATAATAACCCATTTGATCTTCCCTCTTTGTTGCCAATAAGCTTTATGCTGCATTAAAAGGGTATCCAGATGCAATTTGAGATCTTTCCTCAGGTTATACTCAAGGTCAGACAGAGCCCTGAAGTTTTCAATAGCATCAATCATTTCAATGAAAGTACTAATTTATGAGATGTACTCTTTGACTTTGGAGAGAGTTTTGACCCATTTTTTTAACACTTAGGGTTTTTATTTTTTTTGCATTAATTCGTTTGGCTGCACCTGCATAGTGAATACTTTGTTTCTAAACAATTCTCAAATCTGAAGATATTGCTATTGGGCATAGTGGTTTGAATTTTCACAATACACGGAACATGATCTGAAGATGTACGGACATGGGAAAATCCAAAGTATGAGGAAAGTTTATAGTCCAAGAAGAGGAGGTAAAAACCCAGTCCAACTTTTCAAGCAATGGGTTATCTTGCATGTTGATCTAGGTATATTTTCTTCCTTTGAGAGGAATTTCAATCAAACCAAGATGACTAATAACAACATTGAATTGCATAATTTTATTTAAATTTCCACTAGAATTACTTCTGTCTTCCAGTTTCGTGATGAGATTAAAACCACAAACTAAAAGGCAATCAACATCCTCTGGAATTTGAATCCCATCAAGCCAAGCAGTTTTTGATCATTATGACAGGGGGCATAAATATTTCTTAATTTCCAACAACTGCCACATTTGATAGACTGCAATCCGACAGTAATAACATAATTATTTTGGAAAAGAACTTCTCCCGTAAAGACTTGGAGTTCCCAACAGTTAAGGTTCCACCAGATCTGCCAACAACAGGAGTAAAATCAAAAGCATAAAAAATTTTAGGACAAAATTTCCTGATAAACTCTTGATCAACATTTTCCTTCTTAGTTTCATGGAGGAAAATAATGTTGCAACCTCTTAGTGATTTTATTATAAATATGTAGCCATTTACCAGGGGAATTAAGACCTCCTATATTCCAGTTGAGAACTTTCCAGGAAAGTTTATTCATTGATAAAGATATGATGACTGTTATTGACCCATAGTAGAATATAAAACTTCTGACTAGTACACTCCAGAAGTAGAGCAATCTTAATATCAAAGGAGGACCAAGACATTGTTGCCAGGGCTGAGCCAAAAGAACTTAAATTTTGTAAAGGACCGGAGTAACATAGACTTTGGAAAGGACCAGAACACCAATCATAAAAGGTGATGAAACTAAAGAGCATGAATTTCATCCATACAAAAAAGAGAGTATTTTCTGGCTCATATTATATACGACATAGGATGCATATAAAAATTCTGATTATATAATTCATAAGTGCAATATACATATTGCCGAAAGAGATAAAGCGGCACAATCTACTTCTTCTTGGGATTCTTGGTCCGGGCTACATCATCATCCTTCTTGGATTGTTTCTTTTCTTTCTTGGGGTTGGGTGATTGACATGCAGTCATACCAAACTTTTCATAAAGATACTTGACCACCTTCTTGTTGAGCAATGGAGCATCAGCAGCACAGGCCAGACAGTTTTTATCAATGCATGTTTTCCCTTTATATCCATTGTGTATGCTATTGATTATATCACTTCTTCTCACTTCAGAGCTGACCATAGGAGCTTTGGCAATCCTTCTCCTGTTCTGCAGTATAGAGGTATTGAGTAGGCATGTAGGAGCAACAAATGAGTGGACAACTTTGGGAGCCTGTGGGGTGGAAAAACCTCTACTGGCTTCCTTAGAAGAAACAACACGGAGACAAAAGGGTGGAGATGCATTAGGAAATTCTTTGGGGATCACAAATTGCCTAAAAAGAGAACCTTGACAACCTTCCTTAATTATGGCCCAGAGTGATGATTGTAGAAATGATTTAGCCCATTCAAAATTCGTAGGGGACAACAACTTGGCAGTGATAAAATCTACTCAAGGGGCTGGGACATACATAGCAGACTGATCATTTGAAGAGGGATAGAAATAAGTCCTCTAGGCTGTGCATCCCAAGCTTACTGTGTATGACGAGAATTTCTTCAGAAACTGGAGTGCAAATTTGAACTAAACCACCTCAGGATCCTTGTGTTACAAGGATGAGATCATGTGTAACTTCATCCTATAAAGGAGCAGTCACAAAGTTTTGCTTGGTTGGAACAACAGGCATGCCGGTACTGAAAGCATTCAAAAGATTCATTTTAGGGGTCCATAAATCAGGAATTGCAGATGCTTCCTTTTCTAGTTGACTGGGAAACATATTTTCAGAGTACTGTAGGTTCAGATTAGGAGCTCTAGTACCTGGTGTGCAGACCGGTGAATAGTCAGTTATGTTTCAAAGGAGAGAATCATAGTCCACATTGTCCTGAATTAATATCCCCAACTGAATGTTCTGCATGAAAACTGGGCATTGTTGATTTCTTGGTTGATTTCTCATAACTGGTGCTGCAGCATTACCTGCTGCTGCAGGCTGACCAATTGATCCATGATAAGAGCCATGCGAATCAGATCTAATTAAAAGTAACAATGATGTCAGTATCCACATCTCCAACATGCATGTTTAAATCAATACCATTGACACCAGGTGCAAGAACAAGCATCCTGTTTTGGATAACAGGGTTGAGAATTTCTTGGAGCTCATTAAATTATATACCATTCAACCGATGATGCTTTCCCAAGTCATGGAGTTCATGAAATCCCCATTATTCAGTAGGTAAATTCTGTTGTTGCTTCATTGGGCTAAAGATCAAGTTGAGGTTCTAGCCGATATAATTTTTCTGCACATTATGCTGAGAAATGATGGGTGTAGATAACACCTCCTCATTGGTTACCCCAAGTGGAATATTATGTTATAGATAGCAGCAAATTTCCCTCGGTGAAAATACCAAGGTTATCAATCCAGTAGGAATCTAGAGACAACAAGTAGGTGGCAACGACGTCAGCAAGCAGTTTACGGCTTCCGTGGACCTGCACATAAGAACATAAATAACTTTTCTCCCAAAGAGTACAGAGAGGTTGTAAATATCTTCGGCCTAGCTGTTTACAAAGGGTCAACACAAAGGGGAAAATGTAATAATGCGACTGAAAGGAAAAGTAAGCAGTAAATGTTGTGTAAACTATGATGTGAAGATGGACCGAGGTACCATGACTTTCACTAGTAGTGTCTCTCTCCCAAAAGACAATAAACAACTATGCTGGGTGAAAAAATTACAGCTGGGCAATTGAAAGAATTATAAACGCACCCTAATTATGCTAATGGAAAATTAAAAGGATCAATCGTATGGGGACTATACCAAGACAAGTATATCATTTATTCATCAACATCTACTCACTAATCATCCACCTTGAGATATCTACCCATACCATCTCGTTGGTATTAAGTTGCGATCCACAACTTAAGCTGTAAACTCAAAGCAACGAACAACTGCCTTAACACTCCATGCGTAATGTAAGCAATCCTTATGACGCACAGTCATAAGCACCGCTATTTTCCCCCTAATGGCAACAACACATTCCCTAGTCTTGTGTTTCTGTCACTCAAGCTAGACATCGGGAGGCATGGAACCATCGTGTAGCATAACGCTCCCTCTTGGAGTTGCAATCTACTATTTGGCCAAAATAATACACGGCAACAGATAACATGCAAGACTACTCAAGAAAAAAAATATAAAGGTAAACCAAATATATTACTCTCACAAATATACACAAATCTCATAATCCATCGGATCCCCGCAAACACAACATAGCAAAAGAAGGAATCATACATAGGTGCCTTGATCATGATAGGCAGCTCACAAGGGCTAAACATTGAAGCACAAGATTGGAAAGAAGACATCTACTAGCTAATGATCATGGAACCATGGTCCAAGGGGAACTACTCATGGCGCACCCCGGAGGCGATCATGGTGATGGAGGAGCCTACGGAGATCAATCCTCCCTCCGGTAGGGTGCCGGGACAGGAACTTCTCTTGATCCCGATATCAGAATCGCGGCGGAGGAACAGTAGGGTATTCGCGAAAAATGGTTCCTCCTCTGGAGTTTTCAGGGCATGAGGTAAGTATATGCCAAAGGGGGGCACCGGGGGTGGCCCCACTGGTCCATGCGGCCAGAGGGCGCGACCCCCTTGGACGCGACCTAGAGACTCTAGGGCCAGGGGCACCCCCCTCCGGGTGCCCTTCTGGCTTCTGGAGTCTTCCGGCGTAAAATATTTTTAGTATTTTTTCTAGAATTTTCTAAGCACTTTGATTTTGCACCTTTTTCTGGAATGCGCGGACAAAAACATGCACTCGTCACTAGGTTAATAGGTTAGTCCCAAATATGTTGTAAATGATATGAAAGTGCATCAAACCATATAGCAATATCATCAAATGAAGCATGAAACAAGAAAAAATTATAGATACGTTTGGGACGTATCAATATCCCCAAGCTTAATTCCGGCTCGTCCCCGAGTAGGTAAAAGACAACCAAGATAATTTTTGTGGTGACATGCTATCAACATAAGTTTGAACTTTAAAGTACAACAAGCAAGAGATGTAATTCAAGTCAATGCAATAACAAGTAAGAGTCTATATCTAGTATTGAAACTAGCAAAGTAAGAACATAAAGATGCAAGAGCTCTCGCTGTCCGTGACTCGAATGTCTCCAATTGATGTTCTCGTGGAGAAAATGACAGATGGGTTTATAGAGCATAAAAATACTTAATATTTGTTGAGAACTGAATCTACTAAATTTCACACATGGTCTCTTTTAAATCTTATTATGACCCATCCCCAGAACGTCGGCCAGGTACAAGTCACTTCGATCCTCTCTAATTCGACTTCAAGCACTCATGAAATGAATGAGTGCGAGCAAGATTAGCTGGCACTTTGGATGGCAAAGAGAACAAATAATGGAGGTAGGAAGTCAATGATGGCTTCTCGCCCCTTCGTTGGTTTGCCCAAGTGTAAGGTTGAGATGTAGTGCAACAACAGTTTTCCCTCGGTGAAGATACCAAGGTTTGTCTCCAGCAGGACTCCAGAGATGATAAGTAGGTGTCAGCGGCGCAACTGACGCGGACCTGCACACAGACACAGATAACTTTGTTCCCAACGAAGTTCAGAGAGGTTGTCAATCTCTCCGGTCTTGTTGTTTACAAAGGATAAAATGCAAGGGATAATGATAGCAAATAAAAATGGTAAAGTAAATGTAACGTGGAAACAGTGATAAGGATATGGACCAGGATACGTGATGTTCTCTAGTGATGTCTCTCTCCCAAAAGACGATAAAATTGCTATGCGAGGTAAACAAATTACAGAAAGGCAATTGACAGGATTATGAACGCACCGCAATGCTAACTATGCTACAAAAGAAAGGAAGAGGTTCAAAAGCACGGGCAGTACGCCAAAGTAAGTAGACCGAAATCCATCTGCATCTACTACTAATCATCCACCTTGAGATATCTATCCAGAACATCTCGCTGGTATTAAGTTGCGAGCCCCACCCAAAGTGTAAACCCAAAGCAACAGACAACTGCATTAAAAGAACTCTGCGTAAAGTAAACAATCCTTGTAACCGTGGTTACAAGCACCGTTGTTTTCCCCCTTGTGGCAACAACACATCCCCTAGACTCATGTTTCTGTCACTCAAGCATGTCATCGGGGAGGCATGAACCCACAATCTAGCACAACGCTCCCTCTTGGAGTCACTACCTACTACTTGGCCAAAGCAATAAACAGCAACGGAGAACATGCAAGAATTACTTAGGAACAAAAATATAAAAGATAGAAACCAAATATATTACTCTATCACAATCTGAACATAATCTCATAATCCATCAGATCCGATCAAACTCAACATAGCAATAGCAGAAATATTACAAAGGTGCCTCGATCATGTAGGGAAGCTCACGAGGTCTAAACAATGAAGATCAAAGAGGGGAGGAGAACATCACATAGCTACTGATCACGGACCCATGGTCCAAGGAAAACTACTCACGCGACATCCGGGGAGCATCCATGGTGGAGAGGAGACTACCGGAGGTCAATCCTCCCTCCGGCAGGGTGCCGGGAAGAGGTCTTCTGGTGCTCCCGATCTTGGAAGTGCGGCGGCGGCGGAACAGAGGCGAGTTCGCGGAATAGGGTTCTCGTTCTGGAGTTTTCCCGTGACGGGGGATAAATAGGCGAAAGGGGGCAGCCAGAGGTGGGCCAGGGGCCCCAGGCGCCCCCCTGGCGTGGCCAGGGGTGGGGCCGCGCCGGGTGGCCGCCTGGCCCCCCTTGGCCCCCCTCTGGCCCCTCCCGGGCTCTTCTGGAAGCTTCCTGTACGCTGATTTTTCTGTATTTTTCCCGGAATTTTTCTGGCATTTTTTTATATGGGAAAAAACTGAAATAGAAAAACAGCAGAAAACAGGAACTGGCACTGGGGTGCACTGAGTTAATAGGTTAGTCCAAATATGATCAAAAGTGTATGAAAGTGTATCTAGATCATAGCAATATCACACAAAACATGCATGGAGCAAGCAGAAATTATAGATACGTTTTGGACGTATCAACATCCCCAAGCTTAATTCCTGCTCGTCCTCGAGTAGGTAAATGATAACAACATAATTTCTGTGGTGACATGCTAGCAACCATAAAAGAACTTTGAAAAGTAAAGCAAGCAAGGCTAGAGATTCAATTCAAGTCATAACATGCAAGAGTCTATATTAGCATTGAAACAAGTAACAAAAGAACATTTGGTGCAAGAGCTCTCGCTGTCCGTGACTCGAATGTCTCCAAATGGTGTTTGCGTGCAAGAAAGGGGATAGAGAGTACAAGAAAAAGTATTTTTGTGTTGAGAACTCAATCTATTAAATTGTCACACTTGGTCTTCTTTGGAATCTTATCTTGACTCGTCCCCAGACCACTAGCCAGGTACAAGTCAATTTGATCCACTCCTTTTCGATATTTCGAGCACTCATGCAATGGATGAGCGTAAGCACGAGAGTTGACACTTAGGATGGCAAAGAGAGAATAAGGTGGAGGAGGAAGACAGAAAGGATGATAAAGGCTCACATCAATGAGGACAATCATAGGCAAGGGATGCCAAATGATAGATATGATGTGAGGAGTAGGGATTGCCATGCAACGGATGCACATACGAGCTAAGAAGCTCTTCAATATAGCTATATGCATAATGATCATCTCTATGGAGTACAAGGATATAGAGGGAGTACTAGTGTGGATCTCTCAAAAGGATAGTAGTGTTGCCCCTTTCTCTCTTTTTATTTCTTTTTCTCTTTTTCTCTTTTTTTGTATTTTTTTGTGGCCTCAATGGCTCTTTCTATTTAACTCTCATTTGTCCTCTTTGGGATCTTTTAATGTGTCCACTTTGGGATCTTTTCCTCACTTAAGGGCAACACTCTATTTTACAAGAAGGTAAAGGAGATCTTTCACACTTTACAAGGTACTCAAAAGCATAAAGAAGATATAACTAACATGAAGTATGCAATGTTTGTCGCTGCCAGAGTAGCAGGAACATGTGTGACATGAAGATCAAGTCATGAAGAGGTGGAAGTTGCATGGCAATGTAACTCTGAAAGGCTATGGAAATGCCTTGATAGGTAGGTATGGTGGCTGTTTTGAGGAAGGATATAAGGAGGCTTATGATGACAGAGCGTATCATGCCAAGGGTTTGGATGTACCGGCGAAGGTGGACACCAACTCTCGGAGTGAGAAGAAGGCAATGCACGGCACGTGAGAGGCTAGCAAAATATGGGAAGGTGGAAGTGTCAACTTTCAATACTCACATTAGTCCGAAGAACTCATGCACTTATTATCGGTAACTCTCAATCTAATAAGGAGGTTCACAAAGAGACAAGTACCCCGAGGAGTAGTGTATGGGGGTTTGGTTATCCTTGCGCATCCTCGACTCATGGTACTTGAGTGTTCTCTGATATTCGACTCCTCAGAAGAGTAGTGATCCATCTAGTAGCTAGAGTTCTCAACTAGTTTTGTAGGTTTTGAAAATAAACACGGATTGCCCAAAATACGACACCTATCACTAATAGGCTAGAGCTCTTGACACCAAAAGTTCAAAAATTACTCACATCAATACCTCAAAACCATTGCAAGCTACTACTAGAATTAAATAGCAACCTCAAGTACCTACTTCTCAAAACAAGACTCAACTCAGTGCAACAACCAACTCTCTTTAACAAGATAAACATGCAAACTAAAAAGAGTTCCAGCAACAAACTAAGAAAAAGCCAAGGCTCTTGCTAAAGACAAACTAAGACTAAGACTAAACATGGCAGTAGCTATAAAAAGATAAAGAACACACAACAGCAAAAAGATAAGCAGGAAAAATCCTATGATGTGTTCTAAATTTGAAAGTGGAGCGTGTTTCTCTCCCACACAAAATAAGAAAGGATCTAACTTGTTATGAACAGCAAGCAAAGCTAAAGAAACTAAAAACAAAACCTAAGAGCGATACGCTCCAAGCATAGCACATAACACATGAAGTGATAAAAATATAGTGAGACGAAGGACGAACCGATGATTGTTGATGGAGAAGGGGATGCACGGGGGCATCCCCAAGCTTAGACGCTTGAGTCTCCTTGAATATTTGTTGGGGATGCATGGGGGCATCCCCAAGCTTGAGCGCTTGACACTCCTGGATCTTCTTTCATCATCTTCCATCGCACACTTGAAAACTCCCTTCATACATAACTCATCATAAGCTGATTAGAGAGGTTAGTACCCTTAATAAATAATTTTTTTACCACTGTATATAAAGATATTCTTGAAGAGATACTATTTCTCAAGAGTGCCAAAAAGTTTTTGCAAAGAAAAAGCAAGCTTAAGGTTTGCAAAAGTTAGGAGAGACAAAACGCGGCAGAATCTGTGAAAAACAGAACACTAGATAGTAAAGATTTTTTTAGGGGCACTTCTGCAACTCAAATAAAAAAACTCAGAACATACGGATGTTTCGTAATTGTATAGAGTATACTGTGTAAAAATTTCAGCTCAAAAAGATGAACTGAGAGTTTTCTTGAATTTTTCTGGTCACGAGGACAGAATCTGTTTTCTGGACAGCATGTCACAACTTTTACTTCCCTTGCCGTAAGAGGCTATAACTTGGCACAAAGTTGAAAAATAAAGATACAATGATGTTGCTACAGTAGTAACAATCATCAAGACACAACAAAAGCAAAAATAAAAACCTAAATTCGTTGCGGGCTGCCTCCCGAAAGCGCTTCTTTAAAGCCATTAGCTAGGCTTAAAGATCATAGAAGATGCTCTCACAAGAATAAGAATTTTGAAGCAAAAGAGAGCATCAAGAAGCAAATGTGAAACACATTTAAGCCTAACCCACTTCCTATGCATAGGCATCTTGTAAGAAAATAAATCAAAGAAGCACAAAGTGACATGCATAGGAAGGTAGAACAAGAACAACTTCAAAACTTTCAACATGAAGAGAGGTGTTTTTGTAACATGGAAGTTTCCACAACCAAACTTTCCTCTCTCAAAGTAATTTTCAGTAGCATCATGAACAACATAAAGAATATAACTATCACATAAATCATGTTGTTCATGACCTACAAGCACACATGTATTGTTTTCAACACGGTTTTTAGGATGATAAGATAGATGCAACCCATCACATTGAGCCTTGATAAGAGCATAGTTCTCCGGATGAATTGGAGATTTCAAAAGGATAATAGGACAATCAAGTGTGGGTGAAATAGAAACAATTTCATGATTAACATGAGAACTATAGCAAGTTCATCTCCGTAAGCATCATCCATAGTGGCATCACGGCCATAAGCATAGAAGGCGTCAACTTCATCAAAAAGGGATATTTCAAAAGAATCCATAGGATCATAACACTCATATAAGGTAAGAGTCAAAGAGTTACTCTCATTAGAAGGTAGAAATGGATGGCTCCATTCTTCCTCCTCTTGTTCGTCACTCTCCTCCTCTTTTTCATCCAAGGAGCTTTCAGGTTCAGTAATTTCTTCTTCCATAGAGTCCTGCAAAACATTAGTCTCTTCCTTTGGAGGAGAGATTCTCTCAAGATGATCAGTAATATAATAATTTGCATCATAATTTTCCAAACAATAGTTAAGTATAGCAAGACTCTCAGATTTATAAGGGGCGTCATCAATATTTTCAAGAAAAGAAGTAATTTCATAGGAACCCTTAAAAGCAACAAATTCTTCTATTTGTTCTGCATCATAAAAATCATAATTTCCCTTAGCATAAGAAGCTAAGGTTTCATCCTCATTGTACTCACATTGGAAATCGTGGTGTTTGTGCCTCATAAAGCAACAAGATTCATACCTGCAGAAAGATATATTATATATTGAGCACAAGTTTTTAGCATACTCATACGATTGATGTATGAGTCTCCATAAGTGTATCCCTTTTTGAGACAAGCGGTATTACTTGTAATATTCTTGTTGATCCTCGGTGAATCCTCCATGCCAATAAGATCTAGTTTCAAAGAAGTTAGACATTGATTGGCAAGTAAGGAACTAGACATACTATTTTTGGTATTTTTGATAAGGGACACAAAAGTAAAAACTGAAAGGTAAACTAACAAGACTAAAAAAAACAAAGGAAAAGGGCAGTGTGCAACTCCCCTATCTTAGCACTCGGAGTCCCCGGCAACGGCGCCAGAAGACTTGCTTGATGGCTTCTCGCCCCTTCGTTGGTTTCCCCAAGTGTAAGGTTGAGATGTAGTGCATCAACAGTTTTCCCTCGGTGAAGATACCAAGGTTTGTCACCAGCAGGACTCTAGAGATGATAAGTAGGTGTCAGCGGCGCAACTGACGCGGACCTGCACACAGACACAGATAACTTTGTTCCCAACGAAGTTCAGAGAGGTTGTCAATCTCTCCGGTCTTGTTGTTTACAAAGGATAAAATGCAAGGGATAATGATAGCAAATAAAAACGGTAAAGTAAATGTAACGTGGAAACAGTGATAAGGATATGGACCAGGATACATGATGTTCGCTAGTGACGTCTCTCTCCCAAAAGATGATAAAATTGCTATGCGAGATAAACAAATTACAGAAAGGCAATTGACAGGATTATGAACGCACTGCAATGCTAACTATGCTACAAAAGAAAAAAAGAGGTTCAAAAGCACGGGCAGTTCGCCAAAGTAAGTAGACCGAAATCCATCTGCATCTACTACTAATCATCCACCTTGAGATATCTATCCAGAACATCTCGGTGGTATTAAGTTGCGAGCCCCACCCAAAGTGTAAACCCAAAGCAACAGACAACTGCATTAAAAGAACTCTGCGTAAAGTAAACAATCCTTGAAACCGTGGTTACAAGCACCGTTGTTTTCCCCCTTGTGGCAACAGCACATACCCTAGACTCATGTTTCTGTCACTCAAGCATGTCATCGGGGAGGCATGAACCCACAATCTAGCACAAGGCTCCCTCTTGGAGTCACTACCTACTACTTGGCCAAATCAATAAACAGCAACGAAGAACATGCAAGAATTACTTAGGAACAAAAATATAAAAGATAGAAACCAAATATATTACTCTATCACAATCTAAACATAATCTCATAATCCATCAGATCCGATCAAACTCAACATAGTAATAGCAGAAATATTACAAAGGTGCCTCGATCATGTAGGGCAGCTCACGAGGTCTAAACAATGAAGATCAAAGAGGGGAGGAGAACATCACATAGCTACTGGTCACGGACCCATGGTCCAAGGAAAATTACTCACGGGACATCCGGGGAGCATCCATGGTGGAGAGGAGACTCCCGGAGGTCAATCCTCCCTCCGGCAGGGTGCCGGGAAGAGGTCTTCTGGTGCTCCCGATCTTGGAAGCGCGGCGGCGGCGGAACAGAGGCGAGTTCGCGGAATAGGGTTCTCGTTCTGGAGTTTTCCCGTGACGGGGGATAAATAGGCGAAAGGGGGCAGCCAGAGGTGGGCCAGGGCCCCCAGGCGCCCCCCTGGCGCGGCCAGGGGTGGGGCCGCGCCGGGTGGCCGCCTAGGCCCCCCTGGCTCCCCTCTGGCCCCACCCGGGCTCTTCGCGAAGCTTCCTGTACGCTGATTTTTCCTGTATTTTCCCGGATTTTTTCTGGCACTTTTTATATGGGGGAAAACTGAAATAGAAAAACAGCAGAAAACAGGAACTGGCACTGGGGTGCACTGAGTTAATAGGTTAGTCCAAATATGATCAAAAGTGTATGAAAGTGTATCTAGATCATAGCAATATCACACAAAACATGCATGGAGCAAGCAGAAATTATAGATAAGTTTTGGACGTATCAGTCAAAAAGTGAGAAAGTCTCACACCAATGAGGACAACCTTAGGCAAGGGTAAGCTTAATGGAAGATATGGTGTGAGGAGTAGGGATTTCCATGCAACATATGCACAATGAGCTATGGGTATATGAAAGCTCTCCAATGAGGTGCATCGAACTTGCTTGCTCACGAAGATCTATAGCTCTTTTGAGGAGGCTCATCATTGGTATTTACAAGCCAAGTTCTATAGTGTAAAGGTCCCCACTTAGTTATGCATGAATGGTATGAAAACTAGTGCTACTTTGAAGCACAAGTGTGGATCTTTTAAAAATGAATAGTAGTGTTTCCCCCTTCTCTCTCTCTCTCTTTTCTATCTTTTTTTGTTGCCTCTTTGGATCTTTCTATTTATCTCTCATTTGTCCTCTTTGGGATATTTTCATGTGTCCGCTTTTGGGATGTTTCATTTGTGTCCTCTTATGGGATCTTTTCCTTACTTTAAGGGCGAACCTATATATATACAAGGATGAACAAGATCAACACACTTTTACAAGGTACTCATAATAAAACTGAAACTATATCATGATGTATGCAATTTATGCCTCTGCCAGTGTAGCAGGATATGCAATGATACTAGCGTGTCATGTAGCAATTATGTAAGGGCAAAGCCAACTATCATGAGGCTCTACGATCAAGCAAAAGCATCTATGACAATGAAAGACTAGGTCATGAGAAGATGGATGTTGCTTGGCAATATATCTCGGAAAGGTTATGGAAATGCCTTGATAGGTAGGTATGGTGGTTATTTTGAGGAATATCTAATGAGGCTTATGTATGACAGAGCGTAGCTTGCCAAGGATTTGGATGCATCATCGAAGTTTGCATCGACTCTCAAGATGATAAAGGGAAATGCACGGTACCGAAGAGGCTAGCAAAATATAGGCTCGTGGAAGTGACAAGAATCGAATACTAGCATTAGCCAAAGGAACTCATCCACTTATTATCGGTAACTCTCTATCTAGTCACGAGATTCACAAAGAAACGAGCACCCTAAGAGGAGTGTATGTGGGCTTGGTTATCCTTGCGCATCCTCGACCCCTGATAACGTGAGGGTACTCTTTTACAATTCCACAAAGATTAGTGATCCTTTCAGTAGCTAGAGTTCTCAACTATTTTTTTGTAGGTTTGGAAAATAAGCACGTTGAACCAAATTACGACGCCTATCACTAATAGGCTTGAGATCTTGACACACAATAGTCCAAACATTAGTCGTAACAACACCTCAAAACTATTTCAAGTTACTACTAAACTTAACTTAGCAACCTTGATTACCTACTCAAAGTAAGATACACACCTAGTGAAAAAAGGCCAACTCTCTAAACAATATAAACATGAAACTCAAGAGAGTCCTAAAATTCTAATTCTTAGCTCTTAGAAAGAAAATAAACAAGAAGAACAAGAGCTAAACATGATAGCAAGCTAGTAATAAAAATTGAACAATCAAAAAGATGAAAGTGAAAACTATGAGCATTCTAGACAAAAGTGGACCGTGTTTCTCTCCAAAACAAGGCATGCTAGGATCCAGCTTGTTATGAACAGCAAACAAAAGTAAACTAAGAAAAGCAAAACTAAAAAGTAAAGAGCAAGACGCTCCAAGAAAAGCACATAACATGTGAAGCAATAAAAATATAGTGCGGAGCAGGACATACTGATGATTGTTGATGAAGAAGGGGATGCATGGGGGCATCCACAAGCTTAAGCTTTTGGAACTCCAAAATCAAGTCGTGTACAGTAATTATACACGCAGGGTACACGACCGAAATCAGGGTGCCACGGTGAGAATATCACAGCACAACACTAGGCACAAATAAGATAAATCTTTAAGTTACAAGCCAGGGATCACGAGGATCCAACTAAATAAGTTATACAAACCATAATATCTGAGTACAAACATAGTTAGTTAAGTTTTTCCATAAGAAGGCTAGCACAAATAACATCAGAGATACAGATCGAAAAGGCAAGGCCTCCTTCCTGGGAACCTCCAAACTACTCCTGGTCAACGGGGAACTCGACGTCGTAGTAGGCGCCTCCGGGGTACTCCTGCTCCCGGGCGCCGGCGTCTGGTTGCAGCAATCCGGGTATATAAAACAAAGGGGGCAAAATAAAGCAAGGGTGAGTATCTAACATACCCGCGAGTCTTACGTCCGGCTACTAAGCATTTATGCATTTGTATCAATGGAATGGGGAGGCTATATAGTGGACTGAACGACAGAAAACCAGAATAAGGAAGAGAAGCTAGGCCTATCGAAGACTAGCATCTTCACGCGGTTCTTGCAACATGAGAAGAGAATAACTAACAGTTTATACAAAGCATAAAGTAACAATGCAGTAGAAGTTGCTGCAACATTGTATAATAGTAAGTTGTAATAAATATCAATGCCTCCGAGATCACTTCCTCGATGACGAGGGGGTGAGCCCACGACTCCTGCGTGTGGAGATACCTGGTGCATACAAAGACAAGAGGCCCGCTGGAAGCTTCGACAGTGTGACGCTCCCAAAATCAATCCGTGTACAGTAATCATACACGCAGGGTACACGGCTGAGATTAGGGTGCCACGGTGAGAATATCACAGCACAACACTGAACACAAAAGGATAAACCAATATGTTAATAGATAAGGGGTCGCACGGACCCGAATACATAAGTTATACAAACCATAATATCTGAGTACAAACATAGTTAGTCAAGTTTTGCCTAAAGAAGGCTAGCACAAATAACATCAGAGATACAGATAAAAAAGGCAAGGCCTCCTTCCTGGGAGCCTCCGAAACTACTCCTGGTCCTGGTCAGCGGGGGTCTCGGCGTAGTAGTATCCGCCTCCGGGGTACTCCGTCTCCTGGGCTCCAACTTCGACTGCAGCGGCCGATCAGGCAAAACATAAAGGGGGAAATAAAGCAAAGGTGAGTATCTAGCATACCCGCGAGTCTTACGTCCGCTACTAAGCATTTATGCATTTGTATCAAATGGAAAGGGGAGGCTGTATATAGTGGATTGCAAGTTAGAAATCAGAATATGGGTAAGAAGCTAGGCCTATCGAAGACTAGCATCTTCTGACGTGTCTTGCAGCATGAGAAGAGAAACAACTAACAATTTAATAGCATGAATGTAATAACAATGGAGCAGAAGTTGCTGCAACATTGTATAATAGTAAGTTGTAATAATTAATAATAATAATCCTCCGAGTTCCCTTCCTCGACTTCCCTGCGAGGAAGAAGACCCGGAACCATACAGTTTAATAGTAGTAGTATGTAGTGGTAAGATCCAGCTTCAGCATAAAGCGTCCTGTTACCGTGGACACGGCTATTCGAATAGATTAAACTCCCTGCAGGGGTGCACTACTGTTCAGCCTGCACGCTCGGATCTCCAGGGTGGCGGAAACCTTGTTAGGGAACGCTCCACCAAAGCTATCCGACACGACGCATCCCATCCTAGGCTCAACAGAGAGGCCATCTGCCGGACTATATCCTATGCGATCAGGGGTCTAGGAAACCTCACCCTTCACGCTCCTGCAGGGTGCGTGGCTGGCCGGTGAAGCAAAAGCAAATACAAATACACACCGCTCGAGCGAAGAAGACACCACTTCCCGGCGCAGGCCGCGATACTGCTGACGTCTTACGAGCTTTCGGACAAACTACGACGCATGGGAGCCCATAACTCCTTATCCCACGTGAAGGTAGTGCGTACAAGCCTTTGCGGCCTCTCAAGTCATCCGCGGAACCATTTAACATTTTAATTAACATGCGTGACAACCGTTATCGTTTCCTCGACTTAACTGACCTGCGGACAATGACAGCAGTCAGGACCACCAGTATACCGGTGCCTGCCCTGTCGTCCCACCAAGTCTCTGCGTTTACAACACGGTGAACCTACTCCTCACCTTATCTCGCGTGTGCTCTTGGTAGAGCTCGACTTTCATGGTTTGGTAACTCTCGCGAGATACGAGCAGGGGCCAAGCACGCCAGTAAAGTCGGTCGTACCCTCCCAGTCGTTCCCGACGCAATACCGCTCGCGGGCACCGTTGGGCCGCCTGACTTCTTACCTTAAGGACAACCGTTGCTCAGGTACCTAGAGCGGCTATACAGAGTCATCAACGAGTGGAGTACAAGGATTACTCCTTGATAGCTCACACTTGAAGGTGGCTCGGCAAAGCCGAACTAGGGGGCCTTAGGCGGTGTCTGCATTGTACCGTACCTGTTGCAGTTATATATATTGTATTCGTGTTCACTCCCCTGAGTGGTCACGACCCGCTATTTAATCCTAGCTAACAATGCGCAGGGCTCACTGCTGAATAATGCATAAATATAATAGGCAGCATAGGATAAAGGAGGTACATCAAGGGGCGACAAAAACAGGCTATGCAATTGAATAGGATTGTAATCGTAGCAGCAGCAGTAACAATGCCTAGTGAAAGAAAGTACGGAAAAGATAGGCGATATCTGGGGAAGATAATGGCTCTGCTTGCCTGGAAGCTCGCGGGTAGGGGCAGGGTCGTCGACGAAGTAGTCGTACACGACAGCAGTGTAGTCGGCGGTAGTAGCGGGGTCTACCGGAGAATAAAGGGGGGGGGGGGAGAGAAACAGTAAATATAAAGCAATCATATCAAACAGAAGATAGGCATGACGAATGCAATGTTAACGGTGTTCTAACGCAGTGCAATGCACGTTGCTCGGAGCAGGAATTCATCCAGGGATGACAAGCCAGCTCCGGGTGATTATCGACATACGGCCCGGAGGGGGGATGTCGATGTTCGTTGTCTTAGATGGGTGTGGTTGGTATACAGATAGCGTATCCGTATTCGTTATATTTTTCTGATCAATTTTGATGTATAAAGTTTTTGAATCTGACTTACTATTTAAAAGATATTCAATTAGAAAGTTTAAATCAATTTTAAATCATTTTCTAAATTATTTTTATTAATAAAATGCAACATTATCCAAAAGTTATGTTGACTGGTCAACTGTCAGAGGGGACCCAACTGTCAGCCTCACAGTATTAATAATACACATGATTAAATTTAATAAAAGTGGGGTCCCACATGTCATACTAAGAGAATAAATTAAATCAGTTAATTAATTAGCTTACAGGTGGGACCCATGTGTCATAGGTCTAGTTTTTTTTAGTTTTATTTTAACAGTGCTATTAAAAGGGGTTTTTTACTCTAACAGTGTTTTAAATTAGGGGGCATGATTATTATATAATCTGCTGAATTAGAAGAAACATTAGGGGAGGGCCCCCCAATAGTTAGTGGGTCAACCCCCACTGGATTAACTCCAGAGGGCACTGGCGGGCATGCCTGCGGCGAACCGAGGCACGACGCTGCCCTGGTGGCCAACACCGATGACCAAACCGCCACGCGTGAGCTGCACTCGAACGGGACGAGTGCGCCGAGCACACAGGTAGCACGAGGGCGGCCAAAATGGCCCACGGCCACGACCACAGTGAGCTCCCGCGGCGGCCGAAGTGCGGGCTCGCCGGAGACGGCGAGGGAGAGCTAAACGAAGGGGGGGGGGAAGGGGGGTTGGGTGCTGAAGCTCACAGGGTATGCGGCGCAGGGGTCGGGGAGGCCGTATGGTCGACGGATGCGACGTATTCGCTGCCCGGCCGGTGACTGTGGCGGAAGACGACGACGGGGAGCGCCTCCTCTAGAGCTCCTCGACCCGAATTGGTGCGCGGTATGGACAGAGCCTACGCCGGCGGTGCTCCTGGACGTGCTCGCTCGCCCGAAGGTGGTCGGTGGCCGCGTGGGTGCACGCCGGCACGCCCACGGCGGAGCTCGGGCCCGAGCAGTGGAGAGGAGGACGGGGGGGGGGGGGGGGGCGCACAGGGAGATGACACGGGGTGGCTAGGGTTAGTGCTGGGGGTCTTGGGGTGGCCTCGGGGTCTTATCCCCCGCCGGCAGCCGGTGGATGGCCGCCACGGCACCCCCTGTACGGTAGGAAGAAGATGGGGGCGTGGGCTGGGCCGGGCTGGGCAGGCCGACTAGGTGGGCTGGGTGGAACATGGGTGGTCTCCTTTGCTTATATTCTTTTCTGTATTTTCTTTTCTTTCCATTTCCTTTTCTGTTTTATTTGATCTCCATTTGAATTTTGTGCAAAGTGAAACTTGTTTGTAAATTTGTGTTGCCACACATAGACATGCCATAAAATGGCTTGGGCATTTAAATAATTCATTTGGCATTTGTTTTAATTATGTCATTGGCAAAAGTGGACTTTAGGCTACTGTTTTTATTTGTTGGATTTATTTTATTGCTAAATAAATTCCCAAAACTATATGGATGTGAGCCACTGACTTTTAGGCATTTTACAAAATTACTTTCACAATTTTTGGACAAAGTTTTATTTGCCACATTGTATTTTTAATATCAGACAAATAGCATTTTGAATTTGTTTCATGTGTGAATTCAAAGATGATCAAGGCAAAGATCAAACATAGTGATTTAACTGTAGCAAGGTGATTACTGTTCCATCAACAGTGATTACTGTTACAAGACATGAGGGTGTTACAAATCTCCCCCACTACAGGAATTCTCGTCCCGAGAATAAGTGGTAGCGAGGAAAAGATCAGGGTATTCTTCACGAAGACGATCTTCGCGTTCCCAAGTGGCTTCATCTTCAGAATGATTCGACCACTGAACTTTGAGGAACTTGACGGTCTTGTTGCGGGTTCGACGTTCAGACTGATCAAGGATGCGACTCGGATGTTCTTGATAAGTCAAGTCCTATTGCAATTCAATCAGATCATGTTCCACTTCACGAATAGGGTCCTTGAAGCAGCGACGGAGTTGTCACACGTGAAAGACATCGTGGAGCAATGAGAGGTTTGACGGCAACTCCAATCGGTACACCACTGGTCCACTTCTGGAAAGGATACGGAACGGGTCAGTGTAGCAAGGAGCTAACTTGCCTTTGATCCCGAAACGATGAGTGCCCCTCATGGGAGTGACACGAAGGTAAGCTTGTTCGCCGGGTTGATAGATCATTTCCTTGTGCTTGCGGTCATAGTTGCTTTTCTGGCAGGACTGAGCAGCTTTCAAGTGTTCACTAATAATGCGAACCTGATCTTCGGCATGCTGAATAATGTATGGACCAATGAGGGTTCGTTCCCCAGTCTCTGACCAATTCAGAGGGGTTCGACACTTACGTCCATAAATAACTTCAAAGGGAGCCATCTGCAGACTAGCTTGATAGCTATTGTTGTACGATAATTCAGCAAATGGAAGAGATTCCTCCCATTTCTTACCGAATGAAATGACACAAGCTCGAAGCATGTCTTCAAGCACTTGGTTGACTCGTTCGACTTGTCCTTGCGATTGGGGGTGATAAGAGGTGCTGAATTTTAGGTGAGTGCCCATAGCTTCTTGGAAACTATCCCAGAACTTCGAGGTGAAAATGCTGCCACGGTCTGAACTGATCTCCAACGGAATACCGTGGAGGGAAACAATTCTGGAAACATATAAGTCTGCTAACTGACTAGCAGAGATCGTCTCCTTGACTGGAAGAAAGTGAGCAACCTTGGAGAATCGGTCGATGACGACAAAGATAGCATCATGACCCTTCTGTGATCGGGGAAATCCGGTGACGAAGTCCATTTCAATCTTGTCCCATTTCCATTCAGGGATAGAGAGTGGTTGCAGAGCACCAACAGGTCTTTGATGTTCGGCTTTGACGCGACGGCAAACGTCACACTCATCAACATAACGAGCAATGTCTTTCTTCATGCCAGGCCACCAGTACCGCTGACGAAGGTCTTGGTACATCTTGGTGCTACCTGGGTGGATCGACAACGGGGTATCATGAGCTTCTTTCATAACATCCGGAGTCAAGTTTAGATTGCCCTTGCTAGGAACCACTAAACGATTCTTGAAGTACAACGCTTGATCATCAGTAAGCCTGTAGTCTGAGGGCTTTCCTGTGGCGAGATATCGCTTCATCTTTTCGTAATCAGAGTCAACTCTTTGGAGGAACTTGATGTCTTTTTCGAGGTCTACTTCAACAACAAGGGAATTCACATGTCCCTGCGGAACAATTTCAAGGTCCAACTTGCGGAGCTCTTCATATAGAAGTGGCTGCTCTATCTGGACTTCAAGTTCAGAACAGTAGGCTTTGCGGCTTAAGGCATCAGCCACCACATTAGCTTTGCCAGGGGTGTAAGAAATTCCCATGTTGTAGTCGGCTATTGTCTCGAGCCATCACTGCTGGCGGAGATTCAGGTCTGGTTGAGTAAATAGGTACTTCAGGCTTTGGTGGTCGGTGTAGATCTCGCAACGATTACAACCGAGGTAATGTCGCCACAGCTTCAATGCATAAATTACCGCTGCCAATTTGAGATCATGTGTTGGATAGTTTTATTCGTGAGCACGCAATTGACGAGAGCCATAAGCAATCACTTTGCGCTCTTGCATTAGGACACAACCTAATCCTTGACGAGACGCGTCGCAGTATATCACGAAGTCCTTCTGGGTATCAGGGGGAGCAAGCACTGGGGGAGATGTGAGGTTGTCCTTCAGAGATTGAATACTTTATTGGCATTTATCAGTCCACTCAAACTTGACGCCTTTGTGAAGCAGATTAGTCAGAGGCTTGGCAATCTTGGAGAAGTTCTCGATGAAACGAAGGCAATAGCTAGCAAGGCCGAGGAAACTTCAGACTTGCTTGACAGTCCTGGGTGGAGTCCAGTCAAGAATAACCTGGATACGTTCTGGGTTAACGACAACGCCATCCTTGGAAATCACATGACCAAGGTAAGTTACTTCGGGAAGCCAGAACTCGCACTTAGAGTACTTAGCATAGAGTTTGTGTTCTCGAAGCTTTTCCAGTATAAGGCGAAGATATTCTGCATGTTCTTCTTCATTTTTGGAGTATATTAATATATCATCCAGATAAACCACTACAAACTTGTCGAGATATTCCATGAATATATAGTTCATCAATCGGGAAAAGGTGGCTGGGGCATTCGTCAAGCCAAAGGACATGATGGTGTACTCGTGTGAACCATAGCGAGTAATGAAAGCGGTCTTCGGAATGTCCTCTTCACGGACTCGGATTTGGTGATAACCCAACCTTAAGTCGAGTTTAGAAAACACCTTGGATCCAGCAAGTTGATCATAGAGATCATTGATCCGAGGAAGTGGGTACTTGTTCTGTATGTTGGCCTGGTTGATGGGTCAGTAATCTTGGACCAAACAGTTCGTTCCATCACTCTTCTTGACAAAGAGCGAAGGTGCTCCCCAAGCAGAGGAACTAGGACGGATGAAGCCTTTGTCGAGTGCTGTGTCGATCTCCTTCTTCAGTTCAAGGAGGTGGTGAGGTGGCATCTTATAGGGATGCTTGTCAATAGGTACGGTGCTAGGCTTCAAGTCGATGACGAATTCAACCTCTCTAATCGGGGGTATTCCCTGCAGTTCTTCTGGGAAGACGTCGGGAAAATCACAAACGACTGGAACTTGCTCAATTCCTTCAAGAGGCAAGATGTTCAAAGCATTCATCATATATATATGCGTTTCAGCATCACGGGTAATTCGGGTGGTGTTGTTAACAATCTCACCGGAGGGTTGAAAGAGTTGGACAAACTTGGTACCACAATACAGTGCGGCATCGTGGACTTTCAACCAATCCATTCCCAGGATGAGGTCTATGGTGGAAGACTTCAGAATGATGGGGGACACGTGGAATACAACTTCTTCGATTTCAACGGTGGTATTGGGCACCATCATGGTGGTTCGGCATTGGCCTATTGGGGTGCGAACAACCATCGGTGTATCCATCTTTCCAAATGTAAAGTTATGCGATAATGCAAATGCTTCCGACATGAATGAATGCGATGCTCCCGTGTCAAATAAAACAGCAGCAGATATTGAGTTAACGAGGAGAGTACCCATCACGGTAGCGGGTTGTGCCTGAGCTTCTTCAACGTCAATGTGGTTAGCATGACCACGAGTGTGAGCAGAAGACCCAGTGTTATAGTTGGGGGTCCTGTTGTTGCCACGACCAGCAGGGTGAACTACCAGTTGATTCTGTCGCTGGGGGCAGTCTCTGGAAAAGTGACCTGGCTGATGGCACTTGAAGAGCAAGCCATCTTGAGGACGGAGGGGTGCAGTCTCAGTCTTCGGCTGTCTCGACGGAGGCGGAGGCAGACGTGGCGCAACATACGATGGACTTGGTGCAGGGGCAGGCGGACGATACACGCTGTGCGGAATCCAGACACGTTGCTTCTGTGCTGTGCCCGAAGATGAGCCAGCATCACGGGGGCGCTTCGGCGAACCCCTGAACTTAGCCTGTGCGGTCTCAAGAGTGATAGTCTGGTTCACGATAGTAGCAAAGTCGGGGAAGACATGCAGGGCCAGAGCAAGCTGGAGATCTGAGTTGAGTCCATCACGGAACTTCTCTTGCCTACTTTCATCATTGGGGAGGTCACTTGCAGCATAGTGGGAGAGGCGGAGGAATTCCCTTTGATATGCCTCGACAGTTTTGTTGCACTGAACGAGGTTGCGGAACTCGGCCTTCATATGGTTCATAATCGCCTGGGGGACATAACGAGCACGGAAGGTAGCCTTGAAGTCATTCCAGGTGACGACAGTCCCTTCAACTAGCTAGCCCTTGTAGGTGTCCCACCACTGAGCAGCGGGGCCACGCAGGAAATAGGACGCGAAGTTGACGTAATCAGCAGCGCTCACATTAGCGAACTCCAGCTAACGAGTGATGTCACGAATCTAATCATCGGCATCCAACGGCTGTTCAGGTTGGTGGAAGAGAGGGGGATTGAGACGCATGAAATCCCGCAAAGTAACCATAGGCGATTGGTTCTGGTGCCGGTTCTGATTCTGGAGCTGGTCTATGACTCCTTGCATAAACACTTGGTTCAACTGAAACTGCTGCATCATCACGTCCATGTAGTCCGGCGACGGAGGTGGGTCGTTGGCACCACGACCACGACCACCACGACCAGCCATCCTGCTAGAATTAACATGGGTATTTCAGCGATGAAAATTTAACGAGATACCAGAAACAAGCATGAGGTAAAGCAGCAACAAGGAGGAGGCGCAGATATATAGGAGTATTCATATAAGACATACACATCCACACACGAAGTCAATCAAAAATCGGGCAGCGTAACGTCGTAGAAATTAAGGAAAAAAGACACACTAGGTGGCGCGCAGACCGCGGTAAGGAATACACGACGCGACATAGATTCCACTATGTCAATCACGCCACAAGAAAACTGTTGGCCACAGGAGTTTGTGCCAGAGAACGCGCGGCCTGCCCAGAATGAGAATGGGATCCACGGTCCGGGACCTGGGTCAGAACTCCTGCGACACGACTCAATCAAAGGGGTACGCACCAGAACGCCTGGTGGAATCAAAAGAACGTGATCCTAATGTCAAAGTTTGTAAAATTTACCAGCAAGGATAAGAGAGCAGATTCCCAGAGCATAGGTAAGGAGAAAAGGATCCTAATACAATAGATATCACACGTAGTGACATCGATGTGGGCCCGTAAGCCAAACATTAAGTTAGCAAAATATTTTTTCAAAGTCTAGACTGAACTTCGACCAGGTAGTGGTTGGGTGGCTTCCTACAGGCAGTCGGCTCTGATACCAACTTGTGACGCCCCAAAAATCAATCCGTGTACATTAATCATACACGCAGGGTACACGACTGAGATTAGGGTGTCACGGTGAGAATATCACAACACAACACTAAACACAAAAGGATAAACCAATATGTTACAAGATAAGGGGGTCGCACGGACCCGAATACATAAGTTATACAAACCATAATATCTGAGTACAGACATAGTTCGTCAAGTTTTGCCTTAAGAAGGCTAGCACAAATAACATCAGAGATACAGATCGAAAAGGCAAGGCCTCCTGCCTGGGAGCCTCCGAAACTACTCCTGGTCCTGGTCAGCGGGGGTCTCTAGGTAGTAGTATCCGCCTAAGGGGTACTCCTGCTCCTGGGCTCCAACGTCAACTGCAGCGGCCGATCAGGCAAAACATAAAGGGGGAAATAAAGAAAAGGTGAGTATCTAGCATACCCGCGAGTCTTACGTCCGCTACAAAGCATTTATGCATTTGTATCAAATGGAAATGGGAGGCTGTATATAGTGGACTGCAAGGTAGAAATCAGAATAAGGGTAAGAAGCTAGGCCTATCGAAGTCTAGCATCTTCTGACGTGTCTTGCAGCATGAGAAGAGAAACAACCAACACTTCAATAGCATGAATGTAATAACAATGGAGAAGAAGTTGCTGCAGCATTGTATAATAGTAAGTTGTAATAATTAATAATGCCTCCGACTTCCCTTCCTCGACTTCCCTGCGAGGAAGAAGACCCGGAACCATACAGTTTAATAGTTGTAGTTTGTAGTGGTAAGATCCAACTTCGGCATTGTCGGGACTCGGGGTTAGCGTATGCAAGACCCGCTACATCACAATCATATGGAGAGCCGAGAACCATACCCACTGGTCTAAGCAGACAAGGCCAAGCACAGAACGTTCTCGGAAAGCATCGAACGTGAGGGGTATCCTATCTAGGCCGGATGATCAACTGAGATGGGTCCTCATCGTCCGTACACAAGTCTAAATGATATGGGTGGTGAACTCCAATAATCATAGACAAGTTGCCTCAACCATACTCTCGATTGTATGATAACACTTACATAGACTTACTCCAGCCCGATCACTTAGTCGGGGTCTAGGGCGGGCTCGATCATACATCAAAGTGTGCACGTGACGGAGTCACGAGCAATCGCATCACGATGCCCCAAGCTGCCCACATCTAAGGGCCACTTGGTGTATAAAAGACCGCCAGCCAGATCACAACTCAGGTCTTGAAAACCCATACTAAGACATGCATGTTATATTCATACACGCAACAGACATGTCTAGTATGAACAGCAGGTATCATTGCAATTCTCTACAAAGTTTACAACTTTATTGATAACTCTTACAGAGTGCACACAGTGATCACGAGACCGTGATCCAACATTACATCAAACATGCAGAAGCAAAGTAGGTCTGAGTATAGACAAGTTAAAAAAATGGCTTAGAGAAGCCTTATTTATAAACAAGCCCTTCCACGAGGGACCAGTCGTCTGACTGGGACAACACTAGCTTGATCAGTTGTCGAGCCCTAGGAAGAATCCACCTTCGGGGTCAGTGGGTTCATCTAAAACATAGAATAAGCAAACGTGAGTACAAAGTCGTACCCAGCAAGACTTACGTAGGAACTATACTACTCATGCACACGTATCAAGGTAAAGGGAGGTGGGGTTCAAATGCAGAAGTGCCAGCTTTGACTTGGCTAGTACTGAACTACGAGTACCAGACTTGAGGTAAGAAGCGTACACGAGTCCACTACATGTCTCCAACCAATTACACCACTATGTTTCCTTCATCTTCTTCCCACGAGAAAGCACGCCATAGCACTCACGCTTATCTTGGCAAGTTTTATAAGTATCCAGTTCAAGTTGTCTAATAATCAGGCACAACTTTCCAAGTAGTCCCTTACCGCGAACGCGGCTATTCGAATATTTTATTAACCCTACAGGGGTGTACTGCTACACACATGAAACTATCGGTTACCGCCGGGATCTCGTCACCCTTCAAGCGGGTGTCGGCGAGGATAATCTCCACAACTTTTACCTCACAGCCAACTCAAGTTCAATGAAGACGCCTATCAGGGATGGTTTCCACATTCGTAACCCGGCCGGTTTACCGAAGTGGTCCCAGAAGATGTGTGCGTGGTGCATAAGACGGTCTCGGTTGAGCCGTTCTCTCACTTTGCAGCCAGGCCACAAACCTACCAGAACTCCGAACTACTGCGACTCATTGAACTGAGAAGGGGTGAGCTAGTAGGTTGAGCGGGGGTCTGTTTGCCCAACATGTGGTAGTACTCTTCATCTTGGATCACCACACAAGAACTCGGGCTTAAGGCAATGTTCAACGAGACAACCCACTGTGTACTCCTACACAGCCTCTCATCGTTCACCTTGTATTAGGGTAGATTCACCAACACATTTCCACCATCAGCAACATGATTGCTACCATCCCGACTCACATAACAGCATCAACATTGTATCACTCTAAGCATGCAATAAGCAATAACAGTTGCAGGGGACACATGGTAACAATCAACTCCTACATCTGCTAGGATTGTGGTTTGCTTACTACTGTGACAAATGATAGGTCATGCAAAGGACTGGGTTCATCTATGCGGTAGAAATGTAGCATTGTAATCATCCTAAACAATGCATAAGCGAGACTGAGAGGGAAGTGGGATTTTATCGACATGATCAATGGAGGTTTGCTTGCCTTGCTGACAAGGGTCAGTCACGGGGTCTTCAACGAAGGGGGTGATCTCGGGTTCCGGCTCCACCTCTATTCGACAAACAACACAAACATCGAAACAATAATAAGACAATGCTCAAACACATGAGTTGAAGGTTGAAACTTGATGTATGTGTCACTGATGTGTGAGTTATTCCAATTAAAAGGAGTGCATTGCATTTGAAATGCAAAATCAAACTCCAATTGAATTTCAAAAGGGTTCATATGCAATGTTGCCACTGTTCACCCAATTTGATTTGGTCAAACATGAAAACATATTGCATATTCAGAATCCTTGCATTTTTGATAATTTTACATATATTATATGTTTAATTTGGAGTTAAAATGAATTTCCAAAGTTGAAAGCATTTTCTGAATAATCTTTAAATAGGAAAAATTATTTAATGCGTCAGCATGAAGTCATGCTGGCGTCAGGGGGTCTCTGACAGGGGGTCCCACCTGTAAGTGACTCAGTGTGTTAATTAAAACCGTTTTAATTAGATTTAAACTAATCCAGTGATTAGTCAGGGGCTGGGCCCACATGTCAGTGTCTATTTGTTTAATTGAATAGTTTTATTAAGATTTAAACTTAACAGAGGGGATTAAGGCCCTGGGGGTCCACCTGTAATCCTCACAAGGGGGAGGGATTAGTGGCTAATCCACTTGCCCACATGGACCTCGCCGACGGCGTGTCTCCGGCGACCACCCGATACGGCGGCGTCCACGGGGAGGGTGTTTACGGGCACCGAATCGAGCGCTGCTTCCTCCAGAATGAATCCCTCACTTGCGCGCGTCGAACGGAACCAAGATCCAGGGCTGGGGTGCACTGGAACGTCGTCGGCGACGAGCTCTAGCGGCGGCGGAGCTACTGGCTCGGGGTGGAACTAGCTACGTCGCGCCATTTGAAGCGGGGCTGGGATCAAACGAAGCAGCAGATCATGGCGAAGACTGAAGGCAAGGTCTCGGGTTCGATTGCTTCACGGGTGTTCGCCGACGAGCACCGCGGCGGCGCTGATCTACAGCTCCCATGGCAGATCGCTACAGAGGCAGAAACAGGGGGCGGGAAGAGAGGGGTTTGAACCGCCTGCTCACCAAGAGTTCAAAGGTGGAGACGGCTTGAGCTGGGGTGGCTTGACGGCGTCGCAATCGTCGTCGATCTTCTGCAGATCGACGAAGCGCTCAACGCTGGCCACAGGGGACAACTTGGCTGGGATCCTCGATGTCGATGGCCACGGGGGGGGGGGGGGCGTCGGTGCTTCGGCGATCTCTCCTGTCGACGACGAACACGGCGAGGGAGGAGGGGGAAACTGCTCTGGAGGGGGAGGAGTGGATAGGGACGTCTACCAGACGTCTCCAGACGAGGGGATAACCTCTGGGGAGGCAGGCAGCTGCCTGGCGCGCCCACGACGCTCGCCGACGACCTGCTTGCCTGCCTGGAGGGGGGAAGAAGACGCATGTACCCCCCAGGGCTGGGCTGGGCTGCTGCTGGGCCAGGTACGACTAGTTGGGCCCGAGGCCAGGTATGGCTAGTTGGGCCCGAGGCCAGGTAAGCCCTCCTTTTGTTTTTCTGTTTCTTTTTCTTTTCTGTATTTGTTTTGGCTTTGCTAAAAAAAATAGCTAGCCATTTTATAAAATAACCCAAATTTTTATGTGGACTTTTAATGCATATAGTTAGCCACTTATAAAGTTTGAGCATTTTTAAAATTCAAATAATTTGAACTTTAATTCAAATAGGGGTTTAAATTTGAAAAATCCATGAGCATGGGGTTGGTCCCACATCACTTGATATGTGATCACACTCATTTATGGGAGTTTGACAAGCACACTCAAATATGTGCACATACCTAACAGAGGGTTCTGACAAGCATAAAGCGTCGTGTTACTGTGGACACGGCTATTCGAATAGATTAAACTCCCTGCAGGGGTGCACTACTGTTCAGCCTGCACGCTCGGATCTCCAGGGTGGCGGGAACCTTGTTAGGGAACGCTCCACCAAAGCTATCCGACACGACGCAACCCATCCTAGGCTCAACAGAGAGGCCATCCACCTGACTATGTCCTGTGCGATCAGGGGTCTAGGAACCCTCATCCTTCACGCTCCTGCATGGTGCGTGGCTGGCCAGTGAAGCAAAAGAAAATACAAATACACACCGCTCGAGCAAAGAAGACACCACTTCCCGGTGCAGGCCGCGGTACTGCTGAAGTCTGAAGAGCTTTCGGACAAACTACGACGCAGGGGAGCCCATAACTCCTTATCCCACGTGAAGGTAGTGCGTACAAGCCTTTGCGGCCTCTCAAGTCATCCGCCGAACCATTTAGCATTTTAATTAACCTGCGTGACAACCGTTATCGTTGCCTCGACTTAACTGACACGCGGACAACTAAACCTGTCAGGACCACCAGTACATCGGTGCCTGCCCTATCGTCCCACTAAGTCTCTGCGGTTACCAACAAGGTGAACCGACTCCTCACCTTATCTCGCGTGTGCTCTTGGTAGAGCTTGACTTTCGTTGTTTGGCAACTCTCGTGAGATACGAGCAGGGGCCAAGCACGCCAGTAACGTTGGTCGTACCCTCCCTGTCGTTCCCGACGCAATACCGCTCGCAGGCACCGTTGGGTCACCCGACTTCTTACCTTAAGGACAACCGTTGCTCAGGTACCTAGAGCGTCTATACAGAGTCATCAACGAGTGGAGTACAAGGATTACTCCTTGATAGCTCACACTTGAAGGTGGCACGGCAAAGCCGAACTAGGGGGCCTTAGGCGGTGTCTGCATTGTACCGTACCTGTTGCAGTTATATATATTGTATCCGTGTTCACTCCCCTGAGTGGTCACGGCCCGCTATCTAATCCTAGCTAACAATGCGCAGGGCTTACTGCTGAATAATGCATAATTACAATAGGCAGCATAGGATAAAGGAGGTACATCAAGGGGCGACAAAAACAGGCTATGCAATTGAATATGATTGTAATCGTAGGAGCAGCAGTAACAATGCCTAGTGCAAGAAAGTACGGAAAAGATAGGCGATATCTGGGGAAGATAATGGCTCTGCTTGCCTGGAAGCTCGCGGGTAGGGGCAGGGTCGTCGACGAAGTAGTCGTACCCGGCAGCAGTGTAGTCGGCGGTAGCTGCAGGGTCTACCGGAGACTAAAGGAGGGGGGGGGGGAACAGTAAATATAAAGCAATCATATCAAACAGAAGATAGGCATGACGAATGCAATATTAACGGTGTTCTAACACAGTGTAATGCACGTTGCTCGGAGCAGGAATTCATCCGGGGATGACTAGCCGGCTCCGGGTGATTATCGACATACAACCCGGAGGGGGATGTCGATGTTTGTTGTGTTAGATGGGTGTGGTTGGTATACGGATAGCGTATCCGTATTTGTTATATTTTTCTGATCAATTTTGATGTATAAAGTTTTTGAATCTGACTTACGGTTTAAAAGATATTCAATTATAAAGTTTAAATCAATTTTAAATCATTTTCTGAATTATTTTTATTAATAAAATGCAACATTATCCAAAAGTTCTGTTGACTGGTCAACTGACAGAGGGGACCCACCTGTCAGCCTCACAGTATTAATAATACACATGATTAAATTTAATAAAAGTGGGGTCCCACATGTCATACTAACAGAATAAATTAAATCAGTTAATTAATTAGCTTATAGGTGGGACCCATGTGTCATAGGTCCAGGGGGTTTTCTTTTAGTTTTATTTTAACAATGCTATAACAGGGGGGTTTTACTCTAATAGTTTTTTAAATTAGGGGACATGGTTATTATCTAATCTGCTTAATTAGCAGAAACATTAGGGGAGGGCCCCCACTAGTCAGTGGGTCAACCCCACTGGATTAACTCCATTTCCCACCGGCGGGCATGCCGGCGGCGAACCGAGGCACGACGCTGCCCTGGTGGCCAACAACGACGACCAAACCGCCATGCGTGAGCTGCACTCGAACGAGACGAGTGCGTTGCGCACACAGGTAGCACGAGGGCGGCCAAAATGGCCCACGACCACGGTCACAGTGAGCTCCCGCGGCAGCCGGAGCGCGGGCTCGCCGGAGATGGCGACGGAGAGCTAAACGAAGGGGGGGGGGGAAGGGGGAATGGGTGCTGAAGCTCACAGGGAATGCGGCGCGGGGGTCGGGGAGGCCGTATGGTAGACGGATGCGACGTACTCGTCGCCGGCGGCCGGTGACTGTGGCGGAAGATGACGACGGGGAGTGCCTCCTCCAGAGCTCTTCGACCCGAATTGGTGCGCGGGATGGACAGAGCCGACGTCGGCGGTGCTCCTGGACGTGCTTGCTCGCCCGAAGGTGGTCGTTGGCCGCGTGGGTGCACGCCGGCACGCCCACGGCGGAGCTCGGGCCCGAGCAATGGAGAGGAGAACGGAGGGGGGGGGCACAGGGAGATGGCACGGGGTGGCTAGGGTTAGTGCTTGGAGTCTTGGGGTCTTATACCCCGCCGGCAGACGGCGGATGGCCTCCACAGCGGCGAGGCTGCGGCTTGGCCGGGGGATGGCCGCCACGGCACCCCTTGTATGGTAGGAAGAAGATGGGGGCGTGGGCTGGGCCGGGCAGGCCGGCTAGATGGGCTGGGTCGGGTGGGCTCCTTTGCTTATATTCTTTTCTGTATTTTCTTTTCTTTCCATTTCCTTTTCTTTTTTATTTGATCTCCATTTGAATTTTGTGCAAAGTGAAACTTGTTTGTAAATTTTTGTTGCCACACATAGACATGCCATAAAATGGCTTGGGCATTTAAATAATTCATTTGGCATTTGTTTTAATTATGTCATTGGAAAAAGTGCACTTTAGGCTACTGTTTTTTTGTTGGATTTATTTAATTGCTAAATAAATTCCCAAAACTATATGGATGTGATCCACTGACATTTAGGCATTTTACAAAATTACTTTCACAATTTTTGGACAAAGTTTTATTTGCCACATTGTTTTTTTAATATCAGACAAAAAGCATTTTGAATTTGTTTCATGTGTGAATTCAAAGATGATCAAGGCAAAGATCAAGCATACCGGCAAGTACTACGACCCAGATCGAAGACTAGATGAATTCGCCAAGTTCATTCGGAACTACTCGATCAACGACGGAATAGAGCTCGACCCAAGGTTCCACTCCCGCACAGAAGACCACTTGCAGTCCTTCCAGGTCATTCGAAGAAGAAGGCACGCCGGCTCAAGCAAGCTTTCATCCAAAGAACAACTGGACGGACCCTGTACAATCCACTGTTTCGAGGACGACTAGGGACGTCTTAGAGTAAGCCATACCCTAAGAGATTGTCGTCTGTTCGCTGAACTCTCCAACAACCTCAAGGAGGAGAAGCAGCGCGAAGCCAAACGGGCTCGAGGAGCCGAGCAGTCGCCAACACCAAATACGGAAGAGCAATACCCCATGTTTCACGGACGAGTCTGCATGATCCAAGAAGGACGACCCTCAAAAGAAAAACAGGACGCCCACACCCTGCAAACCCGAGCAGCCGAGGGCCTAAAAACAACAGGAATCTACCAGCTATACGACGCAGAAACCAACATCACCTTCTCACAAAGCGATCAGCCACCCGCAATTCCAAGGCCAGGGCATGCACCACTGGTCCTCAACGCTCAGATCGGAGGCTACGACATGGACATAATCTTCATGGACGAAGGCAGCAGCTTAAACATAATCTTCACCAGCACCTTACGCAAGCTGCTGATTCCGCGGTCGGTCTGGAAAAAGTCAGATGTCTCAATCTACGGCGTAGTTCTAGGCGAAGCAGCTACCTCCCTCGGAACAATTGAGCTCGATGTCATCTTCGGCAGCAAGGGCAACTTCGCTAGGAAAGTCCTTGAGATCGAAGTGCTCGACTGGCAGTCCCAATACCATGCCATACTAGGACGACCCGCATTTGCGCAATTCATGGCGGTCCCGCACTATGCGTACCTCAAGCTCAATATGCCAGGGCCCTCAGGAGTCATCACGGTCAATGGGAGCTTTATAAAATCATACCAATGCGACCGTGAGTTTCATGAAGTTTCCGACACGTTCGGAGCTCAGCAACAACTCGAAGAAATAGCCATGGTAACAGACAGGAACGTCTTTCCACTAGCAAGCAGAAGCGAGTCAAAGGAATTCAACCGCGACTTCAACGTCTACAGCGACACAGTCACCCACCAAGTTCACCCAACGGACTTGGACAAGACGGTCCGAATCTATGCCCATCTCCCAAAAGAGCAAACAGCCGCCCTCATGGCCCTCCTTCGTGAAGAGTGGAAAATCTTCGCCTGGTGCCCAGCCAACATGCCCGTAATACCATGAGAGTTTGCAGAACACGCACTACACATACATCCAAACACCAAACTAGTAAAGCAGGCGTTGCGCCGATTCTCAGAACCCAAGCGCAGAGCCATTGGAGAAGAGATCAATCGACTACTCGACGCGCAATTCATTCGAGAGACGAAGAAGGCCACCTGGATTGCAAACTCAGTCTTGGTACCCAAAAAGGACACTGACGTACTGCGGATGTGCGTCGACTACGGGCCCGTCAACAAACATTGCCCGAAGGACCACTTTCCCCTGTCAAGGATAGACCAGATAATCGACTCCACCGCAGAATGCGACCTCCTATCTTTCCTTGACGCCTACTCAGGATACAACCAAATCAGGATGAAGGAAGAAGACGAAGAACACACCTCATTCATCACCCCCTATGGTATATTCTGCTACAAAACAATGCCTTTCAGATTGAAAAATGCCGGAGCAACGTACCAACGGATGACGCAAGCGTGCCCGAGAGATCAAATCAGCAGAAACGTCCAAGTCTATGTCGATGACATCGCCATCAAAACATACAGCGCAGGCACACTACTCGACGACCTCCGCGAAGCCTTTGCCGCTCTCAACGAATACAGAATCAAGATCAACGCAAATAAGTGTGTGTTCGGCGTCCCAGCCGGAAAACTACTCGGGTACATGGTCTCCGCTCGAGGAGTCGAAGCAAACCTGAAAAAGTGCAAGCAATCGCCAAGATGCAAGAACCAGTCAACATCCGGGGCGTACAACAACTAACAGGAAAACTCGCAGCACTGAGCCGCTTCATCAGCAGGCTGGGAGAAAGGACCCTACCATTCTACCAGCTGATCAGAAAAGGAGAAAAATTTGAGTGGACCGAGGAAGCCCGCAACGCATTCATAGACCTAAAGAAGACCCTCTCGACACCACTAATCCTGGCGGTGCCCAAGGAGCAAGAACCACTCTACCTCTACATAGAGGCAAGCAACAGCGTAGTCAGCACGACGCTCGTCATCGAGCACATGGAAGAAGGCAAAATCCAGAGCATCCAAAGGTCAATGTACTACCTAAGAATGCTCCTCACAAAATCTCAGCAGCGGTACCCGCACTACCAGAAGCTCGTATACGCCATCGCATTGGCTTCAAGGAAAGTAACACATTACTTAGACGAGCACCGCATCACGATCGTGAGAAGCGCACCACTTGCGAACATCCTCAACAATCCCGGAGCAAATGGCAGAGTCGCCGAATGGAACATCGAGCTCAGTCCCCGCGATCTACAATTCAAGCACCCAACGATGATCAAAGCCCAAGTACTCCCAGATTTTCTGGTCGAGTGGACAGAAGTGCAAGCGCCCGCCCCCCAGACCTGTCCAACTCATGGACAATGTTCTCCGACGGGTGAACAAGACAACAAGGAGCTGGAGCAGGCGTCGTATAATCTCCCCCAAAGGAGCCAAACTCAAATACGTACTTCAGATCAACTTCAGCAATGCCTCAAACAACGAAGCAGAATACGAGGCACTACTCCATGGCACGCGCATGCCGAAAGCTTGCGGCGCCACTCGCCTCTCAATCTACGTCGACTCCAACCTAGTCGTCCAGCAGGCAATGAGAGACTGTGAAGCAGTCGCAGAAAACATGATGTCTTACCAGAAGCTCTACAACACCCTGGAAGGAGGATTCAATGGTTGCAAGCTAAACTACATCTCAAGAGCAAACAACACAGAAGAAGACGATCTCGCAAACATTGGATCAACCCGAGGAACCATCCCTCCAGGCATTTTCCTCGAAAGCATCAGCCAGAGGTCAATCAAGACCAAGGCACCAGCACCGGAGGCAGTTGTAGAGGACGACGACACAAACGAACCAACACAAGTAGCGGCGGTGAACCCAACAGACGACGCAGGCAACGAAGCAGTCGAAGAAGCAGAACCAGCCGCGCCCGAGGGCCCAGCTTGGACAAAACCGTTCCTTCGATTCCTAATCGAAGGCACCTTACCCAAAGACGTAGCAGAAGCCGGACGCATCAGCCGACGATCTAAAAGAATTCACTGTAATCAACGGACAGCTTTACAAGCTCATCATCTCCCAGGTCCTCCAAAAGTGCATCGAGGAGGAAGACGGCAAAGCCCTATTGCTCGAGATCCACGAAGGCACTTGCGGGCACCACGCGAGAAGTCGCGCACTCGTGGCCAAATCCTTCCGAGAAGGTTTCTACTGGCCAACCGCAATGAAAAATGTGGAAGACAACGTACGACGCTGCCTTGCCTGCCAAACTTTTTCTAGCAGGCCGCACGCCCCAGCATCATAACTCAAAACCATACCGCTATCTTGGCCGTTCGCCACCTGGGGACTCGATATGGTGGATCCACTCAAGAAATCTTCAAAAGGAGGCCGAACACATCTACTAGTAGCAGTAGACAAGTTCACCAAGTGGATCGAGGCAGTGTCAATCACCAGCTCAACAGCCCTCACGGCAGTCAACTTCATCAAGTCCATCATCTTCAGATTCGGCGTACCCCATAACATCATCACAGATAACGGCACAAACTTCACAACGACAGAATTACAGATCTTTTGCCAAGACCTGGGCATTAAAATCAACTACGCGTCAGTAGAGCACCCACGATCTAACGGCCAGGTGGATAAAGCACACGGTTTAGTGTGCGGAGGAATAAAAAAGCGGCTCCTCGCACCACTCGAACAAGCTGCAGGCAACTGGGTAGAATAAGTCCTCGCAGTCCTGTGAAGCTTGCGGACTAACCCCAACACCTCAACCCAGTACATACCCTTTTTCATGGTGTATGGAGCAGAAGCGATACTACCGCACGACCTAAAGTTTGGAGCTCCCCGAATCTCTGGGTACGAAGAAGAAGAGGCTGAAGAAGCACTACAGGATGATAAAGACACTGCAGATGAAGCAAGGGACACATCCATAGCAAGGTCAGAAGGATACCAGGACAAACTACGCACGTACCAAAGCAGTAGCCTACGGACAAGAACTTTCCGCAAAGGAGACCTCGTCCTGCGACTAATACAAGAAAAAGTGCACAAACTTGCCCCGCAGTGGGAAGGACCCTTCATAATCTCTGAGGTCATAGGATGAGGTGCATACAGGCTGAAGATTCCGAAGACCGACAAAGACGTGGGGAACCCGTGGAACGTGGCAAACTTGCGCCTGTAGCCTACCCATAGACACCACCAGGAGTATCGACAGCATCACCGATCGGCAGCTCATGTAAAAAACTCGAAGCAATAAAAGGTGTTGCCCAAATAATACCACTAAAGCACTCGGGGGCTCGAGTACAAAATCCCCCTGAGATACGCTATCTTCGCTCACACGACGCTACATAAAAGAACTCGGGGGATCAAGCACAAACTCCCCCGAGAGACACTATCTTTGCTCACGCGACGCTACATAAAAGCTCTCGGGGGCTCGAGCACAAACTCCCCCCGAGAGACGCTATCTTTGCTTACGCGACGCTACATAAAAGCACTCGGGGGCTCGAGCACAAACTCCCCCCGAGAGACGCTATCTTTGCTCATGCGACGGTACATAAAAGCACTCGGGGGCTCGAGCACCAACTCCCCCCGAGAGACGCTATCTTCGCTTACGCGACTCTACATAAAAGCACTCGGGGGCTCGAGCACAAACACCCCCCGAGAGACGCTATCTTCGCTTACGCGACGCTACATAAAAGCACTCGGGGGCTCGAGCACAAACTCCCCCCGAGAGACGCTATCTTCACTTACGCAACGCTACCTAAAAACACTCGGGGGCTAGAACTCCCTCCGACGGACGACATATTCTGCTTACACAGCCACAAAAGCAAAAGATTCAGGAGCTCAAACACCAATTTCCCCTGAAAAGGCATCACTTCACTCATATCCCCCACTCAGAACTTTTTTAGGCACGTTTAAAGATAAGGACAAAGCAAGACGGAGAAATTCCTTAGTCTTCACCTGATCACAAATGATCACCTAAAGACTCGGGGGCTACTCCCATCGGGAGCGGACTCAAGCAGCTACCAGTATGATTACAATATCAATTACCCCAAGGAATTATGGCTTCTACATGTGTGCTCATGCTGAGATAATTGGCACTTTCGTCCCATAACCTGACGAGCATCACCACAGACAAAGTAATAACTAAGCCTGCGAAGAAGCAAGTCACCGCCCTCCAGTTCTACAAGGTGCCTCGCCTACTGACGCACCCGCTTGACGACGGGCTTGGCGTCGAGCTCATCTCTAGAACTAGAAGAGCAAGCACCACCAGCCAAGGAGTCGGCAGAAGATGAAGCCACAGGAGAAGAAGGCGAAGCACCCTTCGATCCACCAGAACTATCACTGCTTGTTTCCTCCCATAATGGATCCAGACGATTGCCACTAGAATCAAATGCATGAACAATGAGAGTATCTTCACCATCAAAACGAAAGAAAAGACTATCCCCATCGCGCAAGTTTAGCCGCCGGGAAAATGATCTCCAACCAGAATCAAGAAAAATCAAGAAGGAGCTATCAACAGAAAGCTCCACCCAAGCAGGAGATCGAGCACACCCTTGAAGCCGGAGCCACAGGCCCCTCAGATTAAGCTCAGAAATCATGGAGGAAAATGAGAATGGAAGAGGGATCCGAGTAGCGGTGCGAGTGAGAACACACAGAAGGAAGTCGTAGCGCCAGACACCTTCTTCCCCGCAAGAGGAAGAAGGCGTCATCGCAGCCCCACGACGACCACCATGCTAAGAGCGAGGTGTACGGCCACCACGACCACATCGGCCACGGTGATACGTCCAAAGCGTATCTATAATTTCTGCTTGCTCCATGCTTCATTTGTGTGATATTTCTACGGTATTGATACACTTTCATACACTTTTGATCATATTTGGACTAACTTATTAACTCAGTGCACCCTAGTGCCAGTTCCTGTTTTCCGCTGTTTTTCTATTCAGGTTTCCCCTATATTAAAATTGCTCCAAAAATTCGGGAAAAATCCAATAAAAAATCAGCGCTTCGGAATCTTCAGGAATCACCAAGGAGGGGCCAGAGGGGACCCACCAGGGCCCCAGGCGCCCTCCCGTCGCGCCCTAGGGTGGGGCCGCGCGAGGGGGCCGCCAGGACCACTGGTGGCCCCCCTGCCTGCCCCCTTCGCCCATATATTCTCCGTGACGCGAAACCCCCCGAAAGTAGAACCCTTTTTCGCGATCTCTCCTCTGTTCCGCCGCCGCCACGCTTCCAAGATCGAGAGCACCAGGAGCCCTCTTCCCGGCACCCTGCCAGAGGGAGGAACAACCTCCGGGAGCTTCTCCACCACCATGGATGCTTCCCGGATGAACCGTGAGTATTCCACCTTGGACCATGGGTCTATGATCAGTAGCTATGTGATGTTCTCCTCCCCTCTTTGTTCTTCATGGTTTAGACCTCGTGAGCTGCCCTACATGATCGAGGCACATATGTAATCTTTCTGCTGTTGCTATGCTGAGTTTGCTGGGATCCGATGGATTATGAGATTATGTTCAGATTGTGTTTGAGTAATATATTTGATTCTCTTTTATGTTTATGTTCTTGAGTAATTCTTACATGTTCTCCGTTGCTGTTTATTGCTTTGGCCAAGTAGTAGGTAGTGACTCCAAGAGGGAGCGTTATGCATGATTGTGGGTTCATGCCCCCTGATGACTAGCTTGAGTGACAGAAACATGAGTCTAGGGGATGTGCTGTTTCCACAAGGGAGAAAACAACGGTGCTTGTACTTGCGGGTGCAAGGATTGTTTACTTTACGCAAAGTTCTTTAATGCAGTTGTCTGTTGCTTTGAGTTTACACTTTGGGTAGGATTCACAACTTAATACCAGCGAGATGTTCTGGATAGATATCTCAAGGTGGATGATTAGTATGTAGATGCAGATGGATTTCGGTCTACTTGATTTGGCGTACCGCCCAAGCTTTTGAGCCTCTTCCTTTCTTTATAGCATAAATAGCATTGGTTTGCGCACATAATCCTGTCAATTGCCCAGCTGTAATTTGTTTACCTCGCATGGCTATTTTATCGTCTTTTGTGAGAGAGACATCACTAGTGAACATCATGGGACCCCGGTCCATATTTCCAATACTGTTTACACCCGCTATCAATTTACTGCTTTATTTACTTTTCCGTTGCTATCACTATCATTATTATCCTGTGCATTTGATTCTTTGTAAACAACAAGGCCGGAGGGATTGACAACCTCTCTGAACTCGTTGGGAGCAAAGTTATCTGATGTGTGTGCAGGTCCACGTCAACCGCATATCTCGCGTCGTTGTCACCTTCCTGTTGTTGCCGGAGTCCTACCGGAGGCAAACCTTGGTATCTTCACAGAGGGAAATTTGCTGCTGTCTACATATCAACCTTCCACTTTGGGTAACCAATGAGGGGCGAGAAGTAAACTCGCGCGACATCAAAGCAATTTCTGGCGCCGTTGCCGGGGACTCCTCACTTTAAGATAGGGGAGTGGCATACTATCTTTTATCTTTGCTTTTTAGTCTTGTTAGTTTACCTTTCAGTTTTTGCTTTAGTGTCCTTTATCAAAAATGAAAAAAATAGTTACCTTGCTTGCTGCTACTATGGGTTGCTCCGAGAACACCAAGTTGTGTGACTTCACTAGTCATAACAACAGTGACTTTATCTGCACTCCTATTGCTACACCTGCCACTTCAGCACCTTCTTATGAGATTAAACCTGCTTTGCTGAACCTTGTTATGAAAGATCAATTATCCGGTGCTGGAGATGATGTTGCTTTGCACTTAAATAATTTTGTTGAGCTCTGTGATATGCAAAAGTACAAAGAATTAGATGGTGATATTGTTAAGCTTAAGCTTTTTCCTTTCTCCTTGAGAGGAGGAGCTAAAATCTGGTTTCAATCCTTGCCTAGGAATAGCATAGATTCTTGGGATAAGTGCAAGCATGCTTTTATTGGGAAGTACTACCCCCCAGCTAAGATTATCCAATTAAGGAGTAATATTATGAATTTTAAGCAATTGGATAATGAAAACGTTGCCCAAGCTTGGGAACGCATGAAATCTCTTGTTAAGAATTGTCCTACGCATGGTTTGACTACTTGGATGGTTATCCAAACTTTTTATGCAGGCTTGAACTTTACCTCGCGGAACTTGCTAGATTCGGCTGCGGGAGGAACCTTTATGTCAACTACACTTGGTTCTGCCACGAAACTACTCGATGAGATGATGACCAACTATTCCCAATGGCACACCGAAAGAGCTCCAACAGGTAGGCAGGTAAACTTTGTCGAGGAGATCTCCTCCCTAAATGAAAAAGTGGACTTGATTATGTCTCTACTTACCAAGCAATCTCCTATTGATCCTCATGATGTTCCTTTAAATTCTTTGATTGCTCAAGATCAAGTAGATGTGAACTTTAGCTCTAGAAACAACTTCAATAACAATGCTTATAGGAGTAATTTTGGTAGCAATTCTAGACCGTTCCCCTACAACAGCTACGGGAACCACAACACTTATCCTAGCACCAAGAACTCCACTTCTGAAATAGAGAGTATGCTTAGAGACTTCATCACTACCCAAAAATCCTTCAACAAGAATGTAGAGAAAAAACTAGACAAATTAGATAATCTCTCGTCGAAGGTAGACAATTTAGCCCATGAAGTAGAATTGCAAATTAATGAAAACATTAGGATGATGGCTAAACTTAAAGAGAGATGGGCTAGAGAAAAGGAGGAGGAAGATATAATTAAGAGCCTTCCTACACACCATACTGTTGCTACTATCCAAGTTGTTGAGGATATCCAAACTCTTAGCACCCAATGCACCCCTAGTCCCATAGGATCTATTAATGGTGATGCTATGACCGCAACCGTAGAAGAAGAAATTTTTATGACTATAGAAGCTACCCAACAAGTGAGCCTAAAGGACACCACTACCACTTTACTTGATAGTAGTGACCTTGATTTTGATAATTGCACCCTCTCTGAAGTTATTCGTTTCCTTCACAAGATGTCTAGAGACCCCCACACTAGCACACTTAATCTTGCCTTCACGGAGCATATCACTAATCCTCTCATTAAAGCAAGGGAGGAGAAGCCTAGGGTAGAAGCCTCCATACCTAGAAAGCTAGAAGATGGTTGGGATCCTATGATTAAAATTAAGTTGAATAACTTCTCTTGCTATGCTTTTTGTGATGTTGGAGCTGTTGGGAAACGTAGTAGAAAACAAAAATTTTCGGACTACGAATCAAGAACCCAAGATCATCCAAGAAGATTGCATACAAGGTTTTAGGTCATGGCTCACCAACCTATGTAGCGGAAGTAGAGTTGGTGAAGCTCGTGGACGTAGTGGAAGTAGATCTCGCAAGTTCTCCCACGAACAGTCCCTCGATCAATCCCACGAACAAGTCCCGCGATCTAGTCCCACGGACAAGTCCCATGAACAAGCTCCTCGAAGAAGGGTCGAAGGTACGACCCGTCCATTAGTATCCACACATCCCGTAGAAGAAATCCAGCAGCGCTCCACCGTCCAGAGATGAACGCCACCGAGAAAACTAGAGGGAGAAAACCCTAACGGATTCCGATCTAGAACAACGTCTAAACCGGGGTCTAATTATGGAGCAACGGGGTTTAGAGGAGGGAGGGTGGCGCATAGGCCTTGGGGACAAATTTTCTATCTCTCCCTCTCCCCCTGTCTCACCTTATATAGGTGTCCAAGAGACCTAGGGCGCAGCTCAAGGAGGATTGGGAGTCCAACTTGGACTCCCAAGCCTTCCAAACCTTCCCACACCTTCCCACCGGAAACCTGCCATAATGTGATTTGGTAATTCCACCTGGAGGAGGATTCCCCTTTCCTTGGTGCGCCCCCACCTCCTGGCCGGCCAGGGCAGCCTAGGTGGCTTTCCCCCCAAGGCCAGGGGCGCAGGGATGTGGGTGGTACTGCCCGGAACCTTCCGGAACCTTCCATGACCTTCTAGAAGCTTCCAGGACCTTCCGGGACATACCGGGACCGTTTCGGGACATTCCGGACACTTCTGGAGCACTTCCAGGACCTTCCGAGACCGTTCTCGGACGTTTCGGAGCCATCCGGATAGTTTCCAAGACCATCCGAGTTACAGTTTAAGCCACCCAATGACCGCGAAGGTTGTCTGGACGCCCAACGATTATCCGGAAACTATTCCGGTTGATCCAGGACTTCCCCAGTACCATTCTCATATGTTCCAGAACCACCTAGGACTACTCCAGAGTGATCCAGACATATCCTTAAATACCCAGAACTACTTCTGGTGCCCTTATGAACAATTCCATAAATCTCCGGAACTACTTCCGGTACCCGTATGAACTATTCTGCTTTGCTTCCACTAAACCTTCTACCATACTAGTATTCTAACAGACTACTGCTCGTTAAGTGTGTGACCCAATAGGTTCGGTATAATGCGGACATGACTCAGAACATCTTCCGGACATAGGTCAACAGCCTTTCGTCAATAGCCAATAATCAACAGCGGAGCCATGGACACCCATGTTGACTCCCGCACATACACGAAGAAACTTCGAGTGAACCATTATGTTTATTCATGTACCATTCCCTTCGCTTCGCGATATATGACAAAGTTAGAGGAGAGAAGTTTGGCACCCATGTGTAACAACTTTTGAACACAAGCCACTCGTTATCCTCTTTGCTCGTTTGTCCCTTTTCTCGTTATCGTATTCCGGTATCCCCGTGACTGAATCACGATGCGTCTGGCCAGACTATAATGGATACCGTCATACCGAGTGGCCCCGAAGTGAATATCTTCTTCATCGTGAAGGAGCAAATCCCATTCTTGAACTATCACAGTCACTAGCCACACCATCTGACATACCCAGAACTTATTTTACTACTTCCCATTTACGGGAGGATTCATCTAAGAACCAAAGCATGTCTTCCTGTGTGAAGCAACTCGATACTCTCATGGTCTAAGGAATTACGTATATGATAACATTTCATGATATGACTTATAACGTAGTTACGATGTGATCTCTAAGTATATCATTCAATACTGGGGTCGGTTCAACATCATTGTTCTGCTAACAATATGTTCCCATTGCTACTGACATCCTTGTTACAAGAACAATGTCCATGATTAAGAAAACGTAATCATCAGTTAGCACATGAGCTGGTCTTAGAGGCTAAACCAGGAACTCTTGGTGTTTACATTTCCACACATGCAAATGAGTTTTCTTCTGAATCTCACAGTCAGGGTCATTGCAATTATAGCACAGAAATATAAACATTAATTACGAACGTGGAAATATATATATAATAACATTTTATTATTGCCTCTAGGGCATATTTCCAACAGGAGCTAGTACCTCCGTTATGCCAAAAACAATGTATGATATATTTGAATTAAAACCTTTTGATCCTTGTTCTTTTGATGTTCGTCTTGTCGATTCTGCCGTAATGAAACCTTTGGGGAAGATCGATGATGTTCTTATCATTGTCAATGAAAATTATGTTCCCGTTGATTTTACTATTATGGACATTGAATGTGAACCTTCTTGTCCAATTATTTTGGGACGCCCTTTTCTTCGCACCGTTGGTGCTGTTATTGACATGAAAGAAGGGATTATCAAATTCCAATTCCCTCTCAATAAAGGGATGGAACACTTCCCTAGGAAAAATATTAAGTTGCCTTTTGAGTCCGTCACACGGGCTAGTTATTTTCTTGAAAAGACTTGATCTATTGCATCAAGCCTAGCTAATGGCTTTAAAGAAGCGCTTTCGGGAGGCAGCCCGCAACGAATTTAGGATTTCATTTTTGTTTTTCTTCTGTTTTAGTACTCTTGATGATTGTTACTACTGTAGCAACATAATTGTATCTTTACTTTTCAAGCTTTGTGCCAATTATAGCCTCATATGACAAGGGAAGTGAAAGTTGTGACATGCTGTCCAGAAAACAGATTCTGTCCTCTTGACTAGAAAAATCACAAAAAAATCCCAGTTCATCTTTTTGAGCTGAAATTATTACACAGCGTGCACTATAAAATTGCGGAACTTTCGTATGTTCTTAGTTTTTTGATTTGAGTTGGAGAAGTATCCCTAAAAAATTCTTTACTACCTGCTGGTCTGTTTTTCACAGATTCTGTCCTGTTTTGCCTTTTCTTCGTTTTGCAAACCTTAAGCTTGCTTTTTCTTTGCAAAAACTTTTTGGAAATCTTGAGAAACAGTACATCTTCAAGAATATCCTTATTTCCAGTAGAGGAAAAATTATTTTATTATGGGTACTAACGTCGCTAATCAGATTATGATGAGTTATGTATGAAGGGAGTTTTCAAGTGTACGAGGGAAGATGATAAAAGAAGATTCAGGAGTGTCAAGCGCTCAAGCTTGGGGATGTCCCCGTGCACCCCCAAGAAATATTCAAGGAGACTCAAGCGTCTAAGCTTGGGGATGCCCCAGTGCATCCCCTTCTCCATCAAAAATTATCAGTTCGTCTTTCGTTTCACTATATTTTTATCACTTCATGCGTTATGTGCTATGCTTGGAGTGTCACGCTCTTAGGTTTTATTTTTTGTTTTCTTTAGATTTTCTTTCTGTTCATAACAAGTTAGAACCCATATTTCTTTGTGTGGGAGAGAAACACGCTCCACTTTCAAAACCTAGAACACATCATAGGATTTTTCATGCCTATATCTTTGCTGTGAGTGTTCTTTATCTTTTTCATAGCTACTGTCATGTTTAGCTCTTAGTTTTCATTCTTATCTTTTTTAAGAGCTTTTGTTTAGTTTTTTACTGGAACTCTCTTGAGTTTTCATGTTTATCTTGTTTAGAGAGTTTGCCTGTTGCACTGAGTTGTGTGTCTTGACTTGAAGTAGGTAATTGAGGTTGCTATTCAGTTGTAGTAGTAACTTGCAATAGTTTTGAGTTATTGTTTTGAGTAATGTTTGGACTTTTGGTGTCAAGAGATTTAGCCTATTAGTGAAAGATGTCGTATTTTGGGCAATCCGTGTTTATTTTTGAAACTTAGAAATTAGTTGAGAACTTTAGCTACTAGATGGATCACTACTCTCTGGAGGGATCAAATATTAGAGTACACTCACGTACCATGAGTCGAGGATGCGCAAGGATAACCAAACCTCCATACACTCCTCCTCGGGGTACTTGTCTCTTTGTGAACCTCCTTATTAGATTGAGAGTTAACGATAATAAGTGCATGAGTTCTTCGGACTAATGTGAGTATTCAAAAGTTGACACTTCCACCTACCCATATTTTTCTAGCCTCTCCTGTGCCGTGCATTGCTTTCTTCTCACTCCGAGAGTTGGCGTCCACCTTCGCCGGTACATCCAAATCATTGGCATGATACGCTCTGTCATCTTAAACCTCCTTATATCCTTCCTCAAAACAGCCACCATACCTACCTATGAAGGCATTTCCATAGCCTTTCCGAGATACATTGCCATGCAACATCGATCTTCTCATGACTTGATCTTCATGTCATACATGCTAATTGCTTGATCGATGAGCTGCATGCTAGTTGGGCCTTGCCCTAATCATTTCTACATGACGCGCTAGTATCATTGCATATCCTGCTACACTGGTAGAGGCATACATTTTCATACTTCATGATAGTTTAATTTTCTTTATGATTGAGTACTTTTGTAAAGTGTTAAAGATCTTCTATATTTCTTGTAATATATAGAGTGTTGCCCCTAAAGTGAGGAAAAGATCCCAAAGAGGACAAAATCAAAAGATCCCAAAGAGGACAAATGAGAGAAATAGAAAGAGCCATTGAGGCCACCAAAAAATACAAAAAAATAGCAAAAAGAGAAAAAGAAATAAAAAGAGAGAAGGGGCACACTACTATTCCTTTTGAGAGATCCACACTCGTACTCCCTCTTATATCTTGTACTCCATAGAGATTATCATTCATGCATATAGCTATGTGGGGACCTTCACACTATAGAACTTGGCTTGTATATTCCAATGACGAGCCTCCTCAAATGAGATCTAGGTCTTCTTGAGCAAGTAAGTTGGATGCACCCCCACTAGTTCCATTAGAGAGCTTAACATAGCTCATATGTGCATCCGTTGCATGGAAATCCCTACTCATCACATCATATCTATCATTTGGCTTTCTTTTGCCTATGATTGTTCTCATTGATGTGAGCCTTTCACACCCTTTTTGTCTTCCTCCTCCCCCATATTCTCTCTTTGCCATCCTAAGTGTCAACTTTCTTGCTTACGCTCATCCATTGCATGAGTGCTCAAAATATCGAAAAGGAGTGGATAATTTTGACTTGTACCTGGCTAGTGGTCTGGGGATGAATCAAGATAAGATTACAAAGAAGATCAAGTGTGAAACTTTAGTAGATTGAGTTCTCAACACAAAAATACTTTTTTCTCGTATATCCCTATCCCCTTTCTTGCACGCAAACACCATTTGGAGACATTCGAGTCATGGACAACGAGAGCTCTTGCACCTTTATGTTCTTATGTTGCTTGTTTCAATGCTAAATATAGACTCTTGCCTGTTATGACTTGAATTGTATTACATGCCTTGATTGATTTACTTAAAAGTTCTTATATGTTTGGTAGCATGTCACCACAGAAATTATGTTTGTTATCATTTACCTACTCGAGGACGAGCAGGAATTAAGCTTGGGGATGTTGATACGTCCAAAACGTATCTATAATTTCTTCTTGCTCCATGCTTCTTTTGTGTGATGTTGCTATGGTATTGATACACTTTCATACACTTTTGATCATATTTGGACTAAATTATTAACTCAGTGCACCCTAGTGCCAGTTCCTGTTTTCTGCTGTTTTTCTATTTCAGGTTTTCCCCATATTAAAATTGCTCCAAAAATTCGGGAAAAATCCAATAAAAGATCAGCGCTTCGGAAGCTTAGGGAATCACCAAGGAGGGGCCAGAGGGGACCCACCAGGGCCCCAGGCGCCCTCCCGGCGCACCCTAGGGTGGCCGCGGCAGGGGGCCGCCTGGACCTCTGGTGGCCCCCCTGGCTGGCCCCCTTCGCCCATATATTCTCTGTGACGCGAAACCCCCAAAAGGAGAACCCATTTTCGCGATGTCTCCTCTGTTCCGCCGCCGTCACGCTTCCAAGATCGGGAGCACCAGGAGCCCTCTTCCCGGCACCCTGCCGGAGGGAGGAACCACCTCCGGGAGCTTCTCCACCACCATGGATGCTTCCCGGATGAACCGTGAGTAGTCCACCTTGGACCATGGGTCTATGATCAATAGCTATGTGATGTTCTCCTCCCCTCTTTGTTCTTCATGGTTTAGACCTCGTGAGCTTCCCTACATGATCGAGGCACATATGTAATCTTTCTGCTGTTGCTATGCTGATTTTGCTGGGATCCGATGGATTATGAGATTATGTTCAAATTGTGTTTGAGTAATACATTTGATTCTCCTCTTTTATATTTATGTTCTTGAGTAACTCTTGCATGTTCTCCGTTGCTGTTTATTGCTTTGGCCAAGTAGTAGGTAGTGACTCCAAGAGGGAGCGTTATGCATGATTGTGGGTTCATGCCCCCTAATGACTAGCTTTAGTGACAGAAACATGAGTCTAGGGGATGTGCTGTTGCCACAAGGGATAAAACAACGGTGCTTGTACTTGCGGGTGCAAGGATTGTTTACTTTACGCAAAGTTCTTTAATGCAGTTGTCTGTTGCTTTGAGTTTACACTTTGGGTGGGATTCGCAACTTAATACCAGCGAGATGTTCTGGATAGATATCTCAAGGTGGATGATTAGTAGGTAGATGCAGATGGATTTCGGTTATTTGATTTGGCGTACCTCCCAAGCTTTTGAGCCTCTTCATTTCTTTATAGTATAGTTAGCATTGGTTTGCGCACATGCTTAGCGGCTTCTCGCCCTTCGTTGGTGAGCCCCAAGTGGAAGGCGTGATGCAGTGCAGCAGCGAGTTTCCCTCGGTGAAGATACCAAGGTTTGTCTCCCGTAGGACTCCGGATATGATAAGTAGGTGTCAGCCGCGCGACTGACGTGGACTTGCACACAGACACAGATATCTTTGTTCCCAACGAAGTTCAGAGAGGTTGTCAATCTCTCCGGTCTTGTTGTTCACAAAGGGTAAAACACAAGGGATAATGATAACAAGTAAAAGTAGAAAAGTAAAGATAGCTTGGAAACAGTAATGAGGATATGGACCGGGATACGTGATGTTCGCTAGTGATGTCTCTCTCCCAAAAGACGATAAAACTGCTATGCGAGGTAAACAAATTACAGAAGGGCAATTGACAGGATTATGAACGCACCGCAATGCTTGTTGGGAATGTGCCCTAGAGGCAAATAAAATATGTTTTATCGAGCATATTCCATTAGTTCATAATACGTTTGATATTATGCTATAACTGTATTAAGCGGAAACATTAATACAGGTGTGGTATACAAACAACCAGGTCCCTATTAACCCTTGTATACTAGTCCATTGGGCGATTGATGATCAAGGTTTCCTGATCATGAGACAATGGCGTCTGTTGACAATGGAGTCGTATCATTGGATAATGATATGATGGACATACACCCACCAGAAGTGTTGCGATGTGATCAAGTCACATAGTTCGACATTGCGATAACTATAACGTAGTGACCAGATCCTTTGACCGTAATGATCATACGTAATTGTCATCTATGAGGAGACTTTGATTTGTATCCCACCGCCTGACTGAAATATGCTGGCCATAACGGTGCACTTTCGGTATTACGAAATAGATGGTTGATGAGTATGCAAATAGATCAAAGAGGGATTTGTCCATCCGTGTGACGGATAGGTACTCTGGGCCCACTCGGTGATATTGCATCATAAAGTTTGCAAACGTGTGACTAGGTCACGAAGTTGTAATATCACGGGAACGAGTAAACTTGTTTGTTGAGAACGAGGACGAACTAGGTATATTGGATACCGATGATCAAACCTCGGACAAGCAAAGTACCATAGGACAAAGGGAACAGGCACACGGTTAACGGATCCAACAGCGATTGAAGTTCATTCGATGGAAGCGCAGGGGCTATCAAGGATTGTAACCAGGTCCAATTGATTAGTCATTGATAAATGAGAATTGTCTCGATCATGTCTGCTGTTTCCCGGACCGTAGGGTGTTACACTTAAGGGTACTCGACGCAGTAAGGATTGATTCGGGATCACCGGAGAAATTGGAGAGAACACCGGAATTGTTCCGATGAAGGCCGGAAGTTGTTCCGGGTATTTTGAAAGGTTCAAAATATATTTAATAATGTTTGATGAAGCGGCCCCCGACCGACCTTACGCGTTTACGCGAGACTGGTTCCACGCTTGACATATGGCTTGTACCATATAAAGTGGCCTGGGGGGTGTCTGTCTCTCTGCATTAGCGATGCGAAGATGTTTGCAACGGAGGGCCCCGACAGAGGTGTAATAGAGACAATTGTGGATTGGTGTTGTGGCTTGTTTTCGTAGGATAGAAACGGTTCTTTTCTCGAAACCCCTAGCAGCCACGTAAAACTTGCAAAAGATAAAGTAGAAAGGCGTTTTCAACTTTAATTTGCATGTCGGGGGGAATCATAGCATGTATGATTTATACTGTTGCATCCTGTTTTGCTAATATGTTAGATATACGACGGTAGAATAATAGGATGATCCCTCACTAAAACCAACATAGTGTCCTTACCCTAGTGAGCACCACCTGGAAAGTTCTACATTATGGAGGCACCACGTGTCACACGTGTGTCAAACATTTTTTCGTTCACATGAGGTGGGTGTAGCTAGCCTGTCATATGTATATGATATGGCCTTGCATGACACAGCAACAAATCACATAGGGTGTGGTGGCGAGCCTGGCATATGTATATGATATGGCCTCGGGACACAAGAGACCGAAAGGTCGAGCATGAGTCACATGGATGATGTGATTGGCATGATGGCCTACCTTGAACAACATACTGATGGCCGTGACGATCGGGGGAGGTACGGTGTTCAAGGATCGTGTAATCACTTAGAACAAACTATGAGGGATGTTTGTCTGAGTGGGAGTTCCAGAATTGTTTTTGAAATATGAACTCCATATTATGAACTTAATCTTCATGTCTTAGCAAATATCATTGTAGATAACGTCATACCAATGTTTAGAACTATGGCTCTTTTAGTATGATAGAACTTAAGGTAAATGGGTCTTACTTCATTGATGTGCACCAACACCATTAGAGACATACTCATTAGTAATGACTTGCTAAACATAATACTAATAACTGCTAGGAGATACACATGACAACTCCGTAATCAAGGAAGATGATGATGAGTATCGCACTCACCGTCACTTATGAATGACTGTCCAATACACCATAATTCATTCTATGGAATCTGAATTGTGAATGCATGTTAACCAACACGTATGACGTGCTAGGTGAACTTGAAAGCACTTGGTCACAAATTAGAGTAATGGAATATGAGTATATGGACAGGGTTTCTTTCAACTATGGTGGAAGGAACAACCTGCTGAGAAAGTCACTTGGAAAATCTATAAGATACATGGAACACCTTGTGTATAACTTGGACTACTGAATGACTGGTTACTTTGCGATAACTGGGGAGTTGCATCCTCTTCCTCCCAGTTACAAAGACCATGTCTGGACTATGTCATGAAGGAGAATCGTTCACCTGTCATGAGGTCATGGTTAAAGTTAAGAACTTTAAAAGTAGAACCAATGCAGGAATGGTCATTGACGGAGAAGGTATATTTGATATACGAGTTATAAATGTCTTTCCCACGAAACACTAATTGCGGTTGATTAAGTATTTGATGCTTGAACTTACTGCTTGAGAGTGGCCTGGAAGGGATGAGGTGACAATGTGTGCTGACGGCAATCAAGATAGTTGATGGTCGACAACACTCTCCCTCTACATCTATCAATTGATTAATATATGAATAAATTTTATGATCGTTTGAATGAGGACTTTATTAGTGTGTCTTGCATCTCGCGAAGACAATTATTCATATTAGTGAGAAACAAGTCAGTTGTTCTCCTTTTATGAATGATATCTCTTATGTTCACATTACGATTATGAATGAGTTATTCTTATATTAATGATAGTTGTTTGATCATTTATAAGAAATGTTGTAATGCCAAGAAATATCCAGGTTTAATAATGACACTACAGTTTAAGTCATGAATGGTATGATGATGTCTTAAGATACTTGATCTCTTGACACATACAAACCATGCCTTTTAGGTGAGATGACTAAAACCTCGCATTCTGGTGAATGGAATGTGTACTGATTGTTGAGTATCATACATTGTGATGTATCGTATGTCAGCATGTGGTGAATTTCATTATTTCGTGAACTTCGTATGTGGACTTAGATGAATATTTGTATTCACTAATGAAACATGAGTCTGAAATAATTTGATATGATCAAAAGGGATTTCAGAGTAAAGATGGATATTAAATTAACAAGAAAGACAAGTCTCTACGATTTGATCAAAGTGACAAATGTTTTGAGTTAGTCTTGGGCATAAAGACTTGTGTGAAAGTTGTTCCACAAATTGCAATGTCTTGAGACACTTCAATATGATTGACGTGCCTGAACATTGTGATCATATTCTATCGAAAAGTGTATGGTCTAAGTTATCTCTTACCAAGTTACGTTATTATTGTTTAGAGTTATTAATTTAATATGCAAACACTCACTTCAGCATAGGGAACCATCTGAGTTCGTGGAAACCAACACTATATATGTCATGGTGTGTTGTGGTTTCTAGAAGCTTGATTTATGTAAGATAAATTATCTTTGTAGTGTATCCTTAGACAACTATGGATGCATCTTCCACAACTAGAACCAAAAGGAGCAAAACTTGTATTGCTATGTTTGGTGTTTGTCAAGAATTGTTCTTGATAAATGTGGTAATGGAAGAAAAGTGAAAGTTCAACCAAGGTAACTGACCTTGCCTCCAAATATCAGAGTAGTGCAACGGAATATGTTCTGGAAGCAAAACTCTACAATAAGAGGAGAAACTAATGATAATGATCATGATCTCTTTGATGGGAGCTTTTACTGAGAAAGGTAGGATTCAAGAATATATATTTGCCCCTGATGCAAAATGATATTCATGATTCACTTGTCATGTTAATGGAACAAGACATTCCTACGAACTACAAAGAAGCGATGGTGGACCTAAGTACGAGATATGACTACGAGTCATGAAATCCTATGTTGAGTTACATTTAAGATTGCTTGAATCTTATCAAGTAAGGAGGTTACTTGATATTCACAATAACTTCAGAGCTATGAGGAATAAATGTGAACATCAAAGGGGCGTCAAGATTGGTTTGTCACAAAGATTGTTTCTAACAAATTCAATGGGTTGACTACAAAGTGTAGCAATGCTTGAGTCAAAGGGATATTCACTACGATTGATCCAGGATTGTTATCAATACCGTGACTTCCTCAAATCCTGTATTTGAAGAAGTGTTGTAATTGGTACAACAAGAAGGTTTTGGAAAAACATATGGATACTAGTGTCTCGTAAACTGAATTCTCATTTTGATGGATGATCAAAGGATTTTGGACTTAACCAAAATATCGAGGAAACATGAATTTGCAGGAAACTGAGTGGGAGCTGAATAGTTTCCTAAAACTTAATATGTAGACGACATATTTTGAGTAGGAGCTATGGGCGTATTATCCTAGACTTATATGTAAATGACATATTTGAGTAGGAGCCATGTGGTTAGTATCCTGAACTTAATATGTGCCTGAAATATCTAAGTGGGAGCCATGTGGATGTTATCCTTGTCTTATATGTGGCCGACATATTTGAGTGGGAGCAATATGAGTGTTATCCTATAACTTAATATGTGCATGACATATTTGAGTGGGAGCATGATAACATTCTCATATATGGATAACATATTATGAATGGTGTAGTTGGTGTTAATGATTATTTGAATCTTTCATAAATGAAGATGAATAAGTATTAAGCATTGAAGATCTATTAAGATAGATATGTGTTTAATAACATTGAGTCGTAATACTTTCCTGGATAAGATTCTGAAGGAGTTCAGAATGGGACAAGTCAAGAAGTGGTCCTTACTTGTATATCCAAGAGAAGTGTTGAGTTAATCTCAGTACAAGAACAATGGTTAATGGTTAATGAAAGAAATGGATGTGTTGGATCCTCTATGCCTTTGTCATAGGTTCTTTCATATAAAACCAGAGTTATGTACTCGACGTAATGTGACCCAAGTTCTTAGTAGTAAGAACATGTTGTGATATGATTTATGAGTAAATCATTGAACAAAGAGTTAAGTTTATCCTTCAGTGTATGAAGAGAACCGAGGATACATCTCAAATTTGTAAAGGATAGTGGACTTGACCATAAATGTTATGCTGGTTCAAGTTTTGACACTAACCTATAAAATTGAGATATCATACTAATGAATGCCTAAGTTGAAAGAAACATGGTTAGACATCAAAGTTGCATACAATGCACTAAGGATTGAATCTACATTGATGTGGCTGGTTTAGAAGTAGCAGGAGTTATATTATGGCTTAAGAAGTTTGACTTCTGATTGAGTGAGTTTCAAGTGTGCATGACTATGGGAAAGTCCGCGTGACCCACCGGATGTCATTGCTATGACACAGAAAACGAAGTCTCACTTCACCGCCAAATATATATACCTCATCGTTATATTTGATAATGAAGGAATGTCAAATTAGGTGACATTATGATTTGAAAAAAGGACATACGGTTCTGAATGGTACCCAGACCGTTGATACAACCTCTTCCACGGGCAAGCATGATCAATAAGGAGTTATGATCCAAAGAAAATGCAACTAGATTATTTGTACTCTAGTGCAAGTGGGAGACTGTTGGGAATGTGCCCTAGAGGCAAATAAAATATGTTTTATCGAGCATATTCCATTAGTTCATAATACATTTGATACTATGCTATAACTGTATTAAGAGGAAACATTAATACATGTGTGGTATACGAACAACCAGGTCCCTAGTTAACCCTAGTATACTAGTCCATTGGGCGATTGATGATCAAGGTTTCCTGATCATGAGACAATGGCGTCTGTTGAAAATGGAGTCGTATCATTGGATAATGATATGATGGACATACACCCACCAGAAGTGTTGTGATGTGATCAAGTCACATAGTTCGACATTGCGATAACTATAACTTAGTGACTAGATCCTTTGACCGTAATGATCATACGTAATTGTCATCTATGAGGAGACTTTGATTTGTATCCCACCGCCTGACTGAAATATGCTAGCCATAACGGTGCACTTTGGGTATTCCGAAATAGATGGTTGATGAGTATGCAAATAGATCAAAGCGGGATTTGTCCATCCGTGTGACGGATAGGTACTCTGGGCCCACTCGGTGATATTGCATCATAAAGTTTGCAAACGTGTGACTAGGTCACGGAGTTGTAATATCACGGGAACGAGTAAACTTGTTTGTTGAGAACGAGGACGAACTAGTTATATTGGATACCGATGATCAAACCTCGGACAAGCAAAGTACCATAGGACAAAGGGAACAGGCACACGGTTAACGGATCCAACAGCGATTGAAGTTCATTCGATGGAAGCGCAGGGGCTATCAAGGATTGTAACCAGGTCCAATTGATTAGTCATTGATAAATGAGAATTGTCTCGATCATGTCTGCTGTTTCCCGGACCGTAGGGTGTTACACTTAAGGGTACTCGACGCAGTAAGGATTGATTCGGGATCACCGGAGAAATTGGAGAGAACACCGGAATTGTTCCGATGAAGGCCGGAAGTTGTTCCGGGTATTTTGAAAGGTTCAAAATATATTTCATAATGTTTAAATAATGTTTTATTATTTAATTATCTGAATTAAATATTAAAATATAATTAAATATAATTAAAAATGAATTAAAAGGTATATGGGCCTCATAGGGCCCATTAAGGGGAGAGGGAGTCCTCCCCCATGGGCCATGGCGCCATGAGGGGCCCACCCCCTTTATTTGGTGCGCCACCCCCCTCCCTTGGGATTAGTCCCACCACGGAAGTAGAGGGGGGGGGGGGGTGGCACCCCTCCTTGGCCTATATAAGTAGGGGTAGAGGTGCCCTTTTATTCATCATATTTTGAGATAAGTTCTCATCTCTCTCTCCCTCCTTTCTCCTTCCTCGAGTGGACTCCCCTTGTTTGGAGTCTAAACTTGGTTGGGGATTTCTCCACTATACGCACGCCGTCGTGCTGCTGGAATCGGGATCTGAATCCATCTTCTTTCCGCTGCCCTACTGGTTCGGAGCCCGGAGGGACGTCGGCTATACTGTATGTGTATAATCCCGTGAGGCACTACACTTGTGGTGCTACTTCATCGTCGTGGTCGTATCGCAAGGTCTTCATCAGCAACGTTCCGACGGGGACGTAATCCCGTCATCGGTCTACAAGGATCGGGTGGCTACAGGAGTCATCGTGGATCTGCGCGGCATCGGGGATTTCCGGTATGACTACACCAACCACATTCATGCGGGAACGTTTCCCGCTTAACGGACTACATACTGGTATGTGATCTATTTCTGTCCATTACTTGCATCAGCATAGCATAGGTCTTGGGTATGGGTCTCGTAGGTTAAGAAAAAAATGTGTTTTCTGCCCCGAACCCCAACAATGCTAACTATTCTACAAAAGAAAGGAAGAGGTTCAAAAGCACGGACAGTACGCCAAAATAAGTAGACCGAAATCCATCTGCATCTACTACTAATCATCCACCTTGAGATATCTATCCAGAACATCTCGCTGGTATTAAGTTGCGAGCCCCACCCAAAGTGTAAACCCAAAGCAACAGACAACTGTAATAAAAGAACTTTGCGTAAAGTAAACAATCCTTGTGACCACGGTCACAAGCACCGTTGTTTTCCCCCTTGTGGCAACATCACACTCCCTAGACTCATGTTTCTGTCACTCAAGCATGTCATCGGGGGGGGGGGGCATGCTCTCCCAATCTAGCACAACGCTCCCTCTTGGAGTCACTACCTACTACTTGGCCGAAGCAATAAACAGCAACGGAGAACATGCAAGAATTACTTAGGAACAACAATATAAAAGATAGAAACCAAATATATTACTCTATCACAATCTGAACATAATCTCATAATCCATCAGATCCGATCAAACTCAACATAGCAATTGCAGAAATATTACAAAGGTGCCTCGATCATGTAGGGCAGCTCACGAGGTCTAAACAATGAAGATCAAAAAGGGGAGGATAACATCACATAGCTACTGATCACGGACCCATGGTCCAAGGAAAACTACTCACAAGACATCCGGGGAGCATCCATGTTGGAGAGGAGACTCCCGGAGGTCAATCCTCCCTCCGGCAGGGTGCCGGGAAGAGGTCTTCTGGTGCTCCCGATCTTGGAAGCGCGGCGGCGGCGGAACAGAGGCGAGTTTGCGGAATAGGGTTCCTCTTCTGGAGTTTTACCGCGACGGGGGATAAATAGGCGAAGGGGGGCAGCCAGAGGTGGGCCAGGGGCCCCAGGGGTGGGGCCGTGCCGGGTGGCCACCTGGGCCCCCTGGCTCCTCTCTGGCCCCTCCCGGGCTCTTCTCGAAGCTTCCGTCACGCTGATTTTTTATCTGAATTTTCCCGAATTTTTCTGGCACTTTTTATATGGGGGAAAACTGAAATAGAAAAACAACAGAAAACAGGAACTGGCACTGGGGTGCACTGAGTTAATAGGTTAGTCCAAATATGATCAAAAGTGTATGAAAGTGTATCTAGATCATAGCAATATCACACAAAACATGCATGGAGCAAGCAGAAATTATAGATACGTTTTGGACGTATCAACATCCCCAAGCTTAATTCCTGCTCGTCCTCGAGTAGGTAAATGATAACAACATAATTTCTGTGGTGACATGCTAACAACCATAAAAGAACTTTGAAAAGTAAAGCAAGCAAGGCTAGAGATTCAATTCAAGTCATAACATGCAAGAGTCTATATTAGCATTGAAACAAGTAACAAAAGAACAAAAGGTGCAAGAGCTCTCGCTGTCCGTGACTCGAATGTCTCCAAGTGGTGTTTGCGTGCAAGAAGGGGGATAGGGAATACGAGAAAAAAATATTTTTGTTGAGAACTCAATCTACTAAAGTTTCACACTTGGTTTTCTTTGGAATCTTATTTTGACTCGTCCCTAGACCACTAGCCAGGTACAAGTCAATTTGATCCACTCCTTTTTGATATTTTGAGCACTCATGCAATGGATGAGCGTAATCACCAAAGTTGACACTTAGGATGACAAAGAGAGATATAAGGTGGAGGAGGAAGACAAAAAGGATGAGAAAGGCTCACATCAATGAGGACAATCATAGGCAAGAGATGCCAAATGATAGATATGATGTGAGGAGTAGGGATTGCCATGCAACGGGTGCACATACGAGCTAGGAAGCTCTCCAAACTATATATATAAAGATCATCTCTATGGAGTACAAGGTAGGGAGTACTAGTGTGGATCTCTCAAAAGGATAGTAGTGTTGCCCCTTTCTCTCTTTTTATTTTTTTTCTCTTTTTTCTATTTTTTTGTATTTATTTGGTGGCCTCAATGGCTCTTTCTATTTAACTCTCATTTGTCCTCTTTGGGATCTTTTTATGTGTCCACTTCGGGATCTTTTCCTCACTTAAGGGCAACACTCTATTTTACAAGAAGGTAAAGGAGATCTTTCACACTTTACAAGGTACTCAAAATCATAAAGAAGATGTAACTATCATGATGTATGCAATGTATGCTTCTGCCAGTGTAGCAGGAACATGTATGACATGAAGATCAAGTCATGAAGAGGTGGAAGTTGCATGGCAATGTAACTCGGAAAGGCTATGGAAATGCCTTGATAGGTAGGTATGGTGGCTGTTTTGAGGAAGGATATAAGGAGGCTTATGATGACAGAGCATATCATGCCAAGGGTTTGGGTGTACCGGCGAAGGTGGACACCAACTCTCGGAGTGAGAAGAAGGTAATGCACGGCACGGGAAAGGCTAGCAAAATATGGGAAGGTGGAAATGTCAACTCTCAATACTTAGATTAGTCCTAAGAACTCATGCACTTATTATCGGTAACTCTCAATCTAATGAGGAGGTTCAGAAAGAGACAAGTACCCCGAGGAGGAGTGTATGGGGGTTTGGTTATCCTTGCGCATCCTCGACTCATGGTACGTGAGTGTACTCTAATATTCGACCCCTCAGAAGAGTAGTGATCCATCTAGTAGCTAGAGTTCTCAACTAGTTTTGTAGGTTTTGAAAATAAACACGGATTGCCCAAAATACGACACCTATCACTAATAGGCTAGAGCTCTTGACACAAAAGTCAAAACATTACTCATAACAATACCTCAAAACTATTGCAAGCTACTACTAAAATTAAATAGCAACCTTAATCACCTACTTTCAAGAAAAAACACAACTCAGTGCAACAACCAACTCTCTTTAACAAGATAAACATGAAAACTAAAAAGAGTTCCAGCAACAAACTAAACAAAAGCCAAGGCTCTTGCTAAAGACAAACTAAGACTAAAACTAAACATGGCAGTAGCTATGAAAAGATAGAGAACAGACAACAGCAAAAAGATAGGCATGAAGAATCCTATGATGTGTTCTAGATTTTGAAAGTGGAGCGTGTTTCTCTCCAACTCAAAGTAAGAAGGGATCTAAATTTTTATTAACAGCAAGCAAAGCTAAGGAAAACTAAAAACAAAACCTAAGAGCGAGACGCTCCAAGCATAGCACATAACACATGAAGTGATAAAAATATAGTGAGATGAAGGACGAACTGATGATTTGTTGATGGAGAAGGGGATGCACGGCGGCATCCCCAAGCTTAGACGCTTGAGTCTTCTTGAATATTTGTTGGGGATTCATGGGGGCATCCCCAAGCTTGAGCGCTTGACACTTCTGGATCTTCTTCCATCATCTTCCATCGCACACTTGAAAACTCCCTTCATACATAACTCATCGTAAGCTGATTAGAGAGGTTAGTACCCTTAATAAATAATTTTTCTCCACTGGATATAAAGATATTCTTGAGGAGCTACTGTTTCTCAAGAGTGCCAAAAAAATTTTGCAAAGAAAAAGCAAGCTTAAGGTTTGCAAAAGTTAGGAGAGACAAAACGTGGCAGAATCTGTGAAAAACAGAACAGCAGATAGTGAAGAATTTTTTAGGGGCACTTCTGCAACTCAAATCAAAAACCTCAGAACATACGGAAGTTTCGTAATTGTATAGAGCATACTGTGTAAAAATTTCAGCTCAAAAATATGAACTGGGATTTTTCTGGATTTTTTCTGGTCACGAGGACAGAATCTGTTTTCTGGGCAGCATGTCACAACTTTTACTTCCCTTGCCGTAAGAGGCTATAACTTGGCACAAAGTTGAAAAATAAAGATACAATGATGTTGCTACAGTAGTAAAAATCATCAAGACACAACAAAAGCAAAAATAAAAACCTAAATTCGTTGCGGGCTGCCTCCCGAAAGCGCTTCTTTAAAGCCATTAGCTAGGCATGATACAAAAAAGGAGAATCATGTTTTATCAAGAGAAAGAGAATAACTAGCCCGAGTAACGGACTCAAAATGTAACTTGATTTTCTTTCTAGGGAAGTGTTCCATCACATTTTTGAATGGGAATTGGAATTTTATATTCCCCTCTTTCATGTCAATAACCGCACCAACGATGCGAAGAAAAGGACATCCCAAAATAATTGGACATAAAGGTTCACACTCTATATCCATAACAATAAAATCAACGGGAACATAGTTTTCATTGATTATGATAAGAACATCGTCGATCTTCCCCAAAGGTTTCTTTATGGAAGAATCAACAAGACGAACACCAAGAGAACAAGGCTCAAGGGGCTTCAATTCAAACATATCAAATATTCTTTTGGGCATAACAGAGGTACTAGCTCCAACATCACATAAAGCATAGCAAGAGAAGTTATTTAATTTAACTTTGATCATAGGATCCCAACCATCATCTTGCTTCCTAGGTATGGAGGCTTCTACTCTAAGCTTCTCCTCCCTAGCTTTGATAAGAGCATTTGTGATATGCTCCGTGAAGGCAAGATTAAGTGTGCTAGTGTGGGGATCTCTAGACATTTTGTGTAACAAGCTAATAACTTCTGAGAGGGTGCAACTATCAAAATCAATATCACTACTATCATAGGTGGTAGTAGTGTCATCTAGGATCACTTGTCTGAAACCCTCTATGTTCATAGGAGTTTCTTTATCTACGGTTGATGTATTAGCATCACCATTAATAGGTCCAACGGGACTAGGAGTGCATTGGGTGCTAATAGTTTGAGTGTCCTCAAAAATTTGGATAGTGGAAACTATGTGGTGTGTAGGAAGGCTCTTAATTCTATGCTCTTCCTCTTTTTCTCTACCCCATCTTTCTTTGAGTTTAGCCATCATCCTAATGTTTTCATTGATTTGTAACTGGATAGCATTAATAGGAGTTGCCTTATTCTCCTCAAGGGGGGGGGTTCTAATTTTAAGCATCTCAATATCAAGGGTTAAGCTTTCTACCTTCAAAGAGAGATTATCTATTTTAGCTAATTTCTCCTCTACATTTTTGTTGAAGGCTTTTTGGGTAGTGATAAATTCTCTAAGCATGCTTTCTAGTTCAGAAGAGGGGTTCTTGTTGCTAGGGTAAGTGTTGTTGTTCCCATAATTGGATGGAAACGGTCTAGGATTGCTAGAAAAATTTCCCCTATAAGCATTGTTGTTGAAGTTGTTTCTAGCAATAAAGTTCACATCTACTTGTTCTTGAGCAGCCAAAGAATTTAAAGGAACATCATGAGGATCAATAGAGGGTTGCTTGGTAAGTAGAGACATAATTAAGTCAACTTTTTCATTGAGGGAGGCAATTTCCTTGACAGAATTTACCTTCCTACCTGTTGGAGCGCGTTCGGTGTGCCATTGGGAATAATTGGTCATCATCTCATCGAGAAGCTTTGTGGCAGCACCAAGTGTAGTTGACATAAAGGTTCCTCCCGCGGCCGAATCTAACAGGTTCCGCGAGGTAAAGTTCAAGCCTGCATAAAAAGTCTGTATAACCATCCAAGTAGTCAAACCATGTGTAGGGCATTTCTTAACAAGAGATTTCATTCGTTCCCAAGCTTGGGCAACGTGTTCATTATCCAATTGCTTAAAATTCATAATATTACTCCTCAATTGGATAATCTTAGCAGGAGGGTAGTACTTCCCTATAAAAGCATCTTTGCACTTATCCCAAGAATCTATGCTATTTCTAGGCAAAGACTGAAACTAGATTTTAGCATCTCCCCTTAAAGAGAAAGGAAAGAGCTTGAGCTTAACAACATCACCTTCTACTTCTTTATACTTTTGCATATCACATAATTCAACAAAATTATTCAAGTGTAAAACAACATCATCTCCAGCACCAGAGAATTGATCTCTCATAACAAGGTTTAGCAAAGCAGGTTTAATTTCATAAGAGGTAGCTAAAGTGGCAGGTGTGGCAATGGGACTGCAGATAAAGTCCTGGTTGTTATGACTAGTGAAGTCACACAACTTGGTGTTTTCAGTGGAACCCATAGTGGCAGCAAGTGTGGCAGATTTTTTTGGTAGTTTTGATAAAAGACACAAAGATAAAAACTGAAAGATAAACTAACAAGACTAAAAAACAAAGGTAAAGGGTAGTGTGCAACTCCCCTATCTTAACACTCGGAGTCCCTGGCAACGGCGCAAGAAATTCTCTTGCTTAGCGGCTTCTCGCCCTTCGTTGGTGAGCCCCAAGTGGAAGGCGTGATGCAGTGCAACAGCGAGTTTCCCTCGGTGAAGATACCAAGGTTTGTCTCCCGTAGGACTCCGGATATGATAAGTAGGTGTCAGCGGCGCGACTGACGTGGACTTGCACACAGACACAGATAACTTTGTTCCCAACGAAGTTCAGATAGGTTGTCAATCTCTCCGGTCTTGTTGTTCACAAAGGGTAAAACACAAGGGATAATGATAGCAAGTAAAACTAGAAAAGTAAAGATAGCTTGGAAACAGTAATGAGGATATGGACAAGGATACGTGATGTTCGCTAGTGATGTCTCTCTTCCAAAAGACGATAAAACTGCTATGCGAGGTAAACAAATTACAGAAGGGAAATTGACAGGATTATGAACGCACCGCAATGCTAACTATGCTACAAAAGAAAGGAAGAGGTTCAAAAGCACGGACAGTACGCCAAAATAAGTAGACCGAAATCCATCTGCATCTACTACTAATCATCCACCTTGAGATATCTATCCAGAACATCTCGCTGGTATTAAGTTGCGAGCCCCACCCAAAGTGTAAACCCAAAGAAACAGACAACTGCAATAAAAGAACTTTGCGTAAAGTAAACAGTCCTTGTGACCGCGGTCACAAGCACCGTTGTTTTCCCCCTTGTGGCAACAACACACTCCCGAGACTCATGTTTCTGTCACTCAAGCATGTCATCGGGGGGGCACGAACCCACAATCTAGCACAACGCTCCCTCTTGGAGTCACTACCTACTACTTGGCCAAAGAAATAAACAGCAACGGAGAACAGGCAAGAATTACTTAGGAACAACAATATAAAAGATAGAAACCAAATATATTACTCTATCACAATCTGAACATAATCTCATAATCCATTAGATTTGATCAAACTCAACATAGCAATTCAGAAATATTACAAAGGTGCCTCGATCATGTAGGGAAGCTCACGAGGTCTAAACAATGAAGATCAAAGACGGGAGGAGAACATCACATAGCTACTGATCACGAACCCATGGTCCAAGGAAAACTACTCACAAGACATCCGGGGAGCATCCATGGTGGAGAGGAGACTCCCGGAGGTCAATCCTCCCTCCGGCAGGGTGCCAGGAAGAGGTCTTCTGGTGCTCCCGATCTTGGAAGCGCGGCGGCGGCGGAACAGAGGCGAGTTCGCGGAATAGGGTTCCTCTTCTGGAGTTTTCTTGTGACGGGGGATAAATAGGCGAAGGGGGGCAGCCAGAGGTGGGCCAGGGGCCCTAGGCGCCCCCTGGCGCGGCCAGGGGTGGGGCCACGCCGGGTGGCCGCCTGGGCCCCCTGGCTCCTCTTTGGCCCCTCCCGGGCTCTTCTCGAAGCTTCCGTCACGCTGATTTTTTATCTGAATTTTCCCGAATTTTTCTGGCACTTTTTATATGGGGGAAAACTGAAATAGAAAAACAGCAAAAAATAGGAATTGGCACTGGAGTGCAGTGAGTTAATAGGTTAGTCCAAATATGATAAAAAGTGTATGAAAGTGTATCTAGATCATAGCAATATCACACAAAACATGCATGGAGCAAGAAGAAATTATAGATATGTTTTGGACGTATCAGCACATAATCCTTCCAATTGCCCAGCTGTAATTTGTTTACCTCGCATGGATATTTTATCGTCTTTTGGGAGAGAGACATCACTAGTGAACATCATGGGACCCCGGTCCATATTTCCAATACTGTTTACACCCGCTATCACTTTACTGCTTTATTTACTTTTCCGTTCCTATCACTATCATTATTGTCATGTGCGTTTGATCCTTTTTAAACAACAAGGCCGGAGGGATTGACAACCTCTCTGAACTCGTTGGGAGCAAAATTATATGCCGTGTGTGCAGGTCAACCTTCCTGTCGTTGTCACCTTCCTGTCGTTGCCGGAGTCCTACCGGAGACAAACCTTGGTATCTTCACCGAGGGAAATTTGCTGCTGTCTACATCTCAACCTTCCACTTTGGGTAACCAACAAGGGGCGAGAAGTAAACTCACGCGACATCACACGGCCTCGACCATCCAGAACAACACCACGCCTTGGAGCCATAGGAAGAAGAAGACGAAAGGAAAGAAAAGTACGAAGAATGGATGCCAGGGTCAGGAAAACTATAGGAGGTATTTATAGCATAATCCAAGGGCAAACCAGGAAAAGATGCAGAAGCCCAGGCGGCGCCATCATTAAATCAAAGACCAAACACGCCAGGCGTTACAAATTCCAAGACAAGATGCCTTCACACGGTCAACAATATTTAAAGGACACGTCAAATCTTGCCTGTTTCCCATACACGCCTTAGAAATCCAACAGGCACCAGGCAGCACTGCATCCAAGTCGTCATTATGACTGGCCAGAAGACGCGACGGACCGAAGACCAAGCATCATCATAGGTCACCAAATAGCATAACAATGCCTATCAACGTGACATCTCAAGAAGGACGGATCAAGATAAAAGCAATTGGAGAAAACAAAAGGCTGGCAAAGGCTACCTATCTCTTGGTGCCAAAATATTCTGATTCTAAAATATTTTACTCCCATCGGGAGTACCTTTATTAAAACAGAGTAAGATCTAAAAATCTCGAGAGTTCGGGTGCTCCCTGACCCAGAAGTCAAAGACGTGCTCGAGTGACCACTCACACCAACAGTAATCACGACATCTACAGAGTTTCGGGTGCTCCCTCACCCAGAAGACAAATATGTACTCGTGTGACCACCCGCCCTAGCAGAGACGGCGCATTTTCTGAGTTCAGGTGCTCCCTCACCTTGAAGACAACAAAGCATTTGAGTGACTACTCGCAAAATTCGACTAATATTCGACAATATAATCTACTCGCGCACTCGATGACTTTCTGAGTGAGCGCCTTCTTATTATCCTCGCCCAAGTACGCAAAAGCTTCGCGAGTGACTACTGATAGCTCGCTTGATCGTTTATTCCAAGTGGGTGCATCGCTAATTAGGCTCCCCGCCTCTATAAAAAATGATGTCTGGGCTGCGACTTGCTCTACCCAGATGCCACGCAAGCTTAGCGTGTAGGTAGGACCTCGCTGCACAGATGGCTGGGCCGGGTCTTGCCACAGCGCGACTTCATTCCCGACATTTTCCATGCGCTCGCATGATTGAGAGATGAGCTGATAACGGACGCGTTAAGGATATTCACTGGGACCGGCAACATTGATCCTATAAGACTTGCAGCGGCATGAACTTTGCTAGACACCAGCGTTCCCAAGTTCGTGTCGAGGAACACGAGCTTGATTGGGCTACTGAGGTATTTGCCACTAGCACAATTCACCAAGGCTCGACCAGTCGACTACCTTGGGCCCTTTTGTGACGCCCCCAAAATCAGACCGTGTACAGTAATCATACACGCAAGGTACACGATCGAGATCAGGGACTCACGGTAAGATATCACAACACAACTCTACAAATTAAATAATAAAAGCTTTTTAATACAAGCCAGGGGCCACGAGGGCTCGAATACAATAGCTCGAGAGCACAAAGTTAGCGGAAGAAATAGTATCTGAGTACAGACACAAGGATACAAGGTTTCCTTAAGAAGGCTAGCATAAAATCAACACTCGATCGAAAAGGCGAGGCCTCCTGCCTGGGAACCTCCAAACTACTCCTGGTCAACGGAAAACTCGATGTCGTAGAAGGCATCGGGGATCTTCATGTTGCGGTGGTCGACATCGGGGATCTCCTGCTCCTAGACTCCAAGGCTCTAACGTCGACTGCAGCGGCCGATCAGGCAAAACAAAAAGGGGGAAATAAAGCAAAGGTGAGTATCTAGCATACCCGCGAGTCTTACGTCCGCTACTAAGCATTTATGCATTTGTATCAAATGGAAAGGGGAGGCGGTATATAGTGGACTGCAAGGTAGACATCAGAATAAGGGTAAGAAGCTAGGCCTATCGAAGACTAGCATCTTCTGACGTGTCTTGCAGCATGAGAAGAGAAACAACCAACAGTTCAATAACATGAATGTAATAACAATGCAGGAGAAGTTGCTGCAGCATTGTATAATAGTAAGTTATAATAATTAATAATAATAATGCCTCCGAGTTCCCTTCCTCGAATCCCTGCGAGGAAGAAGACCCGGAACCATACAACTTAATAGTAGTAGTTCTTAGTGGTAAGATCCAGCTTCAGCATAAAGCGTCCTGTTACCGTGGAGACGACTATTCGAATAGATTAATCTTCCCTGCAGGGGTGCACTAGCGTGAATCTACGACGCTCGGATCTCCAGGGTGGCGTACACCCTGTTAGGGAACCCCCCACCGAAGCTATCCGACACAAAATAGCCCATCCTTCGGCAATCAACAGAGAGGTCATCCGCCGGACTATATCCTATGTACGCCGGGATTTGGACCCTAACCCGAACGTACTCCTGCACGGTGCGTGACTGGCCGGTGAAGCAAAATCAAAGAAAATACAAATACACCGCTCCAGCAAGAGAAGACAACACCACTTCCCGGCAATCAGCCCGCGATACTGCTGACATCTGAAGACCCTCGAACGAGACTACGATGCAGGGGAGCCCACACTCCTTATCCCACGTGTAGGTAGTGCGTACAAGCCAAAAGGCTACTCAAGACATCCGCCGAACCATTTAGCATTTTAATTAACCTGCGTGACAACCGTTATCGTTGCCTCGATTTAACTGACCCGCGGACAACGACAACAGTCAGGACCACCAGTACATCGGTGCCTGCCCTGACGTCCCACCAAAGCTCTGCGGTTACCAACAAGGTGAACCGTCTCCTTACCTTATCTCGCGTGTGCTCTTGGTAGAGCTCGACTTTTCGTGGTTTGGTAACTCTCGCGAGATACGAGCAGGGGCCAAGCACGCTAGTAACGTCGGTCGTACCCTCCCTGTCGTTCCCGACGCAATACCGCTCGCGGGCACCGTTGGGTCGCCCGACTTTCTTAACTTTAAGGACAACCGTTGCTGAGGTACCTAGAGCGGCTATACAGAGTCAGCAACGAGTGGAGGTACGAGGATTCCTCCTCGATAGCTCACACTTGATGGTGGCCCGGCAGAGCCGAGCTAGGGCACCTTAGGCGGTGTCTGATTGTACCGTACCTGTGAAATTGATAACTATCGTATCCGCGTTCACTCCTCAGAGTGTTCACGACCCGCTATCTAATCCTATTAGACTAACAAAGCGCATGGCTCACTGCCGAATAATGCATAATTATAATAGGCAGCATAGGATAAAGGAGGTACATCAAGGGGCGACAGAAACAGGCTATGCAATTGAATAGGATTGTAATCATAGCAGCAGTAGTAACAATGCCTAGTGCAAGAAATGTACGGAAAAGATAGGCGATATCTGGGGAAGAGAATGGCTATGCTTGCCTGGTAGCTCACAGGTAGGGGTAGGGTCGTCGACGAAGTAGTCGTACCCGGCAGCAGCGTAGTCGGCGGTAGTAGCGGGGTCTACCGGAGAATAAAGGGGGGAGAAACAGTAAATACAAAGCAAGCATAGCAAACAGATGAATGACATGACAGATGAAATGTTAACGGGGGGGGGGGGGGGGTTCTAACGCAGTGCAAAGCACGTTGCTCGGAGCGGGAATTCATCCGGGGATGAACTGCCAGCTCCGGGTGATTACCGGACAGGGTGTCCTGAGGGGGAATGGATCATGCCGGAGGTGTCGTGGACATCCGACAAACGTGTGGGTGGTGTAACCTTGCTAGTTGAAACAATCCGAACAACTTTCATGTTCAGAATAAATTCATCCGGATACTTTGCAATACCGGACAAATCATCGGACAGACGGTCCGGAGGGGGACGGTTCGATGTTTGGTGCGTTAGAGGGGTGTGGTTGATATACCGATAGCGTATCCGTATTCGTTACATTTTTCTGATAAATTTTGATGTATACAGTTTTTCGATCTGAGCTACGGTTTAAAATGTATTGAATTTCAAAGTATAAATCATTTAATCATTTTCTGAATTTCTTTAAATAATTTTTAATCAACATTATCCAGAACAGTACGTTTGACTGGGTAAAAGCTGATAGAGGGGACCCACATGTCATACATAGTGGCAAATAAAACATTTAATTAAACTGGCACTTGGGCCCACATGTCATTGACTACTAAACTAATAAAATCATTTTTAGCTATTTAATCAGGGGGTGACCCCACATGTAAGTGTCTCTATTAATTAACAGGGGGGTTAATTCGATTCATTCTAATAAGGGGGGGGGGGGTTTAGAGCTCCTGGCCCACATGACAGTGAGGTGGTGGGGTGGTTGCCCACGGTTGGCAACAACCGTGGCCACCGGCAACAGAGCCCGGCGGCGAGGGCACTCCGGCGAGGCAAGGGGGAGGTCGCGGTGGAGGTGCGGGGGCAGCCCAAGGGGGGGGGGGGTTTGCGCGGCAGCGGGTGATACGTCCCAAACATATCTATAATTTCTGCTTGCTCCATGCATGTTTTGTGTGACTTTGCCATGTTTTGCTTGAACTTTCACACTTTCGAACCTATTTGGACAAACCTATTAACTCAGTGCACCGAGTTGCCAGTTTCTATTTTCTGTTGTTTTTGTATTTCAGGTTTTCCGGCCATTAAAAGTGCTCCAAAAATTCCGGGAAAAATATAAAAAAAAATCAGCGCAACAAAAGCTTCCGGAATCACCAAGAGAGGGAAGGGGGGCCACCACCAGGCAGCCAGGAGGGCAGGTGGCGCGGCCCCACCCTGGGCCGCGCCAGGGACCCTCCTAACTGCCTCGTGGGTCCCCTCGATGCCCCCTTCACCTATATTTACCCCTCGGGGTGGAAACCCCTAATATCGATCTCTTTCTTGCGAACTCCCCTCTGTACCTCCGCCGCCGTTTCAAGATCGGGGCTGCCTGGAGAAGCTGCCCCGGCACCCTGCCGGAAGGAGGAATCCCCTCCGGGAGACCATCCATAGCCATGGACGCCTCCCGGATGTGCCGTGAGTAGTCCCCCTTGGACCATGGGCCCGTGACCAGTAGCTATGTGATGAATCTCTCCCCCCTTTGTGCTTCCACTTTCGAGTCCTCGTGAGCTGCCTCACATGATCGAGGCATCTATGCAATTTCTGCTGTTGCTATGCTGAGTTTGTTGGGATCTGATGGATTATGAGACTATGTTCCGATTGTGATGAGTAATATATTTGGTTCTTCTCTTTTATATTTTGTTCTTGAGTAAATTCTTGCATGTTCTCCGTTGCGGTATTTTCTTTGGCCAAGTATTTTATTTTCAACTCCAAGAGAGAGCGTTATGCTCGATTGTGGGTTCAGCCCCTTGATGTCTATCTTGAGTGACAAAACATGAGACTAGGGGATGTGCTGTTGCCACCAGAGATAAAACAACGGTGCTTGTACCTGCGGGTGCAAGGATTGTTTACTTTACGCAAAGTTCTTTTAATGCAGTTGTCTGTTGCTTTGAGTTTACACTTTGGGTGGGATTCACAACTTAATACCAGCGAGATGTTCTGGATAGATATCTCAAGGTGGATGATTCGTAGTAGATGCAGATGGATTTCGGTCTACTTACCTTGGCGTACTGCCCATTGCTTTTGAGCCCTTCCTTTCTTTGCAACATAGTTAGCATTGCGGTGCCTTCATAATCCTGTCAATTGCCCAACTGTGATTTGTTTACTTCGCTAGAACTTTTATCGTCTTTTGGGAGGGAGACATCACTAGTGAAAATCACGGGACCCCGGCCCATGTTCACATTATTGTTCACACCCTCAATTTACTTTCAGCTTTTACTTTCCTTTGCACCTTTTATTTCTTGCGTTGATCCTTTGTAAACGACAAGGCCGGAGGAATTGACAACTCCTCTGTACTCATTGGGAGCAAAGTTATTTGTTGCTGTGTGCAGGTCCACGACAACACCCTAGTCAGGAAGAAATTTCTGGCGACGTTGCCACCTACTTGTATCTCCTGAGTCCTACTAGTTCGATAACCTTGGTATCTTCACCAAGGGAAACTTGCTGCTGCACTGCATCTCAAACCTTCCACTTGGGGTAACCAACGAGGGGCGAGAAGCCATCAAGCAAATTTCTGGCGCGTTGCCGGGGACTCAAGTCTACAAGATAGGGGAGTTGCACACTATCTTTTACCTTTGCTTTTTAGTCTTGTTAGTTTACCTTTCAGTTTTTACTTTTGTGTGCCTAATCAAAAATACCAAAAATACCTTCTGCTACTATGGGTTCCAATGAAAACACTAAGTTGTGTGACTTCACTAGTCACAACAACAGTGACTTTATCTGCACTCCTATTGCTCCACCTGCCACTTCAGCACCTTCTTATGAGATTAAACCTGCTCTGCTTAACCTTGTCATGAAAGATCAATTCTCAGGAGCAGGAGAAGATGTTGCCTTGCACCTAAAGAACTTTATCGAGCTCTGCGACATGGAGAAGTACAAGGAAGTGGATGGAGACATCGCCAAGCTGAAGCTTTTTCCTTTCTCTTTGAGAGGAAGAGCCAAGGAGTGGCTACAATCTTTGCCCAAGAACAGTATCGATTCTTGGAGTAAATGCAAAGATGCTTTTATAGGGAAGTACTATCCCCCTGCTAAAATTATTCAATTGCGGAGTAACATTATGAATTTCAGGAAATTGGATAATGAACATGTTGCCCAGGCTTGGGAACGTATGAAGACGCTTGTCAAGAACTGCCCCACACATGGACTGACTACCTGGATGGTTATCTAGACTTTTTATGCAGGCTTGAACTTCACCTCGCGGAACCTGTTAGATTCGGCCGCGGGAGGAACTTTTATGTCAACCACGCTTGGTGCTGCCACAAAGCTACTTGATGAGATGATGCTGAACTACTCGCAATGGCACACCGAGAGATCTCCAACCGGTAAGAAGGTAAACTCTGTCGAGGAGATGTCCTCTTTAAATGAAAAGGTTGACCTTATCATGTCTCTACTTACCAAGCAACCTTCTATTTGTCCTCAAGATGTTCCTTTAAATTCTTTGGTTGCTCAGGAGCAAGTAGATGTTAATTTTGTCTCTAGAAACAACTTCAACAATAATGCTTATAGGAGTAACTTTGGTAGCAACAATCCTAGGCCTTTCCCATCCAACAACTATGGGAACAACACTTATCCTACCACCAGAAACTCCACTTCAGAACTAGAGACCTTGCTCAAAGACTTTATCACTACCCAGAAAGCCTTCAACAAGAGTGTGGAAGAGAAATTAGATATCCTCTCTTTGAAGGTAGACAACATAGCCCATGATGTAGAGATGTTGAAGATTAGAACCTCTCCCCCCCGAGGAGAGGAAGACCACTCCTATGAATGCTATACAAGTCCAAATTAATGAAAACATTAGGATGTTGGGAAAACTAAAAGAGAGATGGGCTAGAGAAAAGAAGAAGAGAGAATTAAGAGCCTTCCTACCTACCACACAGTAGCCACTATCCAAGTAGTTGTGAAATTCCAAGTATGTGATCAGAGGGGGAGGGGGTGAATGATCACTTCAAAGTTTCTACGGAAACTATTGAAGTGAAGCATAAGCAGTGCGGAATAGCGAAGAATAACTGGAAGCGAAACTAAATGCGGTGAATCAAAACACATTGAAGCATAACAGTGAAGCAAATGCAATACTGAAGGTAAATGCTTGAAATAAAACGAGCTGGGACTCGACGATGTTTGTTCGACCAGTTCACGCTCTGCAAAGCGCTACGTCTGGTTGGAGGGACTGGTGATTGAACACATGGAGCAAAACTCTCTCCGTCCGTTGCTCCACTTCACCAAACTCCTTGAGCTTGGCCAGTTCTTCACTCGTGGTTGATTATTAAGGAAATCACCGAAACCTTTGACAAACTGGACTTCGAGGCGACAATTACTCTTCGCTCTCTGAAGAACAACTCTCTAACCGTCTAGGAGACTTGCAGTTCTCCAAGATAAAAAGGCTAGCAAGCTTCCACCTAAGTCATCTCTAATCTACTCAGATCAATGGGACTTAGGTTTCAGTAACTGGATTTTGGGTTTTGCTTCGGTGGTGTTATTGGGTTGCTCTCTGCAATCTCTCTCAGGAATAATCTTCGAGCAACCTACTTCAAATGGAGGAGGGGGCGGCGTATTTATAGTTGGCGATCCCGAGGTGTGGAATGACCAAACTGAACCGAGGTGACAGCTTGACACGTGTCCACAACGGTCGGATTTGTCATCACTGCGCAACTTTACTTGAGGAACAAGTAAAGCTGACTCACGGACTAAGTTCGGCTTCAGTAGCCCAAGGAGAAAGTCTTTGCTACCGAAACTTAACTTAGTGCACATGAGATTTCTTCACTCAGGATCTCACTTGGTGTGGATTTGATCTGAGCATATCTCAATGACTTCGGTGTCCACAAACGAAATACCCCTCTTGATAGTACGGTTTGTCCTATGACTCAAAGAACAGAAAAAGAACTACACAAAAACATCTAAGTCTTGCGCCGTCCTCTTCATTTCCTTCAATGAGTAGAGCTTCAGGACACCTTCATTTTTGGGGGTCATCCTTCATGATTAAGCTTCGCTCCATGGGTAATGCTTTGATAACTTGAAGAACTTCCCTGAAGCTTTATCCCTTAGCTTGTCCTTCAGGAGCCTATACAACTGTTTACACTAGAAAACATTGTTAGTTCCTCTACTGTCTTGTCCAACAATATCCAAAACACACGGGGTGAAACTTTTGCTCTTACAATCTCCCCCTTTTTGGACTATTGTTGACAAAACAGGCATCGATAAAAGATATTGAAGATTTTGTGAAGTGAAGGGACAAACTCTAAGATATGAAGTTTTTGACTCCCCCTGAATGCAAGCATCGAAGATTTATATAATCGAAGTTAATGCTTGAGAAGACTTTCTTCGGTGGAGAGTAAAACATAATATCTTAGCGAATACAATTGCATTAGATGATGTATATATCCAGGAATGAATGCAATTGCTTCCAATAACCTGTGACTTAGAAAGAGACAACCACCTGCAAGATAGAAGATACGAAGCAATACTTGCAAGCAAAGTGGTTATTAATACTAAGGCGAATCACAGAGTAGTATGACCGAAGTAAAACTTAAGTTACAACCCAATCGAAAAAGAATGGAATGTTTGTTGTAACTTAACCAAACGAAGCAAATGGCAAACCCTTTCCCCGATGCAGAACTAACTCATCGATGCCCTCATTCTCCCCTTTTTGTCAATGATTGGACAAATGGTTGAGAGGAGGTTCGAGAGATCTAACGTGTGGCATCAACACCCTGAGGACTCGATGAAGCAGAGCTCGACGAGGACTCATCAGACGAAGATTCATCGCCCGAGTATTCTTCTTCGGAAGAAGATGCGGGAACAACTTCATGACGACTCTGAGTGATGAGGTTGATGTCGAGGTCGCTGTCGTCGAGGCCGTCGTCGTCCTTGGAGGTGATGGAGTCATTCTCTGAGACGGTGTCAGGCCTGATGGGTTCAGGTTCGTTGACGAAAAAGACTTCATCAAGCTTTTGCAGGGGAGGGATCTTCTGAGTCGGGCGGTCCACAGTGTCATCACGTGAAAAGTTTCGGCGTAGATGGTCATATTCTTTGAAGATGCGATGCTTACGAAGTCTTTTCACTGAGTTGAACTGTCGGAGGCCCTGCCAGGAATGACGCTTCAGAACACGCAGGTACTGATTGTTGTTCATAGCAATGTTGCCAACACGATTTATCTCGTTAGCAAGCCATTGCATCTGGCGTTGATTTGCTTCAATGTAGTTTTCAAGCATTTGCTGCGAACGAAGATTAACTTCAAAGTGATGGAAGTCTTTCTGAAACTTCTTTGATAAGTTGCGCTCATTGACTTCGTGGCGAACACCAACATAATTGGCAAAGGGATCATTGGGCTTCCTCAGCAGATCCAAAGAGTCACGCACTGGGGGCGTGAAAAGCTTCGGGTGATGACGAGCCACAAAGTCTTCATTCCTGCCATAATCACAGACAACTTGCAGCCAAGGAGCATAAGGTTTCAGTGTGAATGGTAGCTCTACTGCAAGAACCATATTCCTGATGAAACAGTCTTCAAAGTCAAATAGAAGACCATGAGTGAGCTTCATGATAGCATGCCTTGTTTCAGGATAGAGATTTGATTCTTCCGAAGCAGTACTCAAAGGAATCAATGAGTTGGACAGGATATAAAACCAAGTCCTGGAAATGAAATTCAAATGCTTCGGACGAATGTTTTGGGGAATATGGCCTTCAGTGGCTTCAGGGTCCAGCAAAGTTGCAAATACTTCTTCAGACAGAACTGGCTCAGTATGAATCTTTTCATGAACACCAGAGTGCCTTGGAATATTAACAATTTCCATGAATTCAACTGAAGTCATTCTGAATACTTTGCCTTGAATCATCCATTCCAATATCCATGTGCTGGGATCATCAGCTTCACCAGATACATAAAGTGTTGCATAGAATTGTTTGATGAGCTCGGAGTTGAAGGGTGTGGTCAATGCAAACAGCCGAGTCAAATTCTGGTTTTCAATAGTTTCGAGGACATTTGAGGCAGTTGAGAGACTTCGCATGTCCAAAAACTTGTGCCGAAACAGGACGCCTTGCTGACAGAAGACCTTGGTGTATAAGATTTGTTGTTCTGCTGTCCAAAAGCGAAGATCATCAGCAGTTCGATCCGACGCATATGGACTGACACCAAAGAATCGAAGATTCTTCCTATGCTGGTCCATGTCAAACTCCGGGCCATGCCGCGAAGAACAACCAGCACCCTTGAAAATGGGAAAGGTTTCACGAGGGTAGATGGAGTCAAGCTGGGTATCTTGGCATGGACGAGAACGCTCACGAATCCTTTGCAGAGGGGCAATCGGATTGACTCTGGAATGGCCAGCAGATTGAGCGACTACTAGCGCTTGCTCTTGCGATGGATTCAGAATCTGGACTTCTTCGTCTTCGTCATCATGTGCTTCAGAGTCGGGCACATGGGCTGCAGACTCTTGAACAGTTCTGGCGGGGGAAAAGTCTCGGGAAACATGGGTTCTGGAGTGGGTTGGGGATGGAGCATTGGCTTCATGCGGAGGGGATGAAGGTGGAGTGGGAATCCTTTGTGGTTCGGGGGTTGGGGCACGAGGGGGAATAGGTGTGGGAACACGAGGTGGTATGGGAGTGGTTGTTCGAACAGGCGTAGGAGTGGGAGTTGGAGCTCTTGGAGGTGGAGTTGGCTTGGGGGTGGTTCTTGTAGGAGGAGGAGTGGGAGTCTTGGTGGGTGGAGCTGAAGGCTTTGGAGTGGGATTGGATGGCTTTGGCTTCGGTGCAGGGGTGGGAACTGCTTCAGGAGAATCCTGGAACCGTTCATCACTTGTATCCATGTCTGCGGCTTCGGCCAAAGTAACCTTGCGCCTCTTGGTGGTCTTCTTCTTTGGTGAGGGTCCTGTAGCCTTAGTTGCAGCAGGCTTAGGAGATGGTGCAACAACACGTTCAGCTTCAGGCAAAGCTTTACGTTTCCTGGACTCTCTCTCCACAATGGATGCATTATGGGTCTTCACCATGTCATCTATAGCATCCTTGACTCTGCCTTTGAAGATTTTGATATTATCTTTGGTGGTGGAATTGACTTCAGTCACTCGTTGAAGCAATCCCAAGGCATGTTGTTTGAACTCTTCTTCAGGTTCAGATTCAACTCTCTTCTGATAGTTGTGAATCTTTTTCATTTCAGCTCTATCTCTGGAATGCAAATCCTTCAGCTGACTGATCATGGTGGTGATCATTGCTTCAATAGATTTGGAGATGTAGACTTATCCAACATCAAAAGCTTCTGGATCTTCAGTAGCACACTTCTCCCAAAGGGCTTCAGTGATGCCCAACTGATCCCAGAGTTCTTCTTCAGCTTCAGCTTGAGCTTCAGGCAAGGATATGCCTTTCTGCTTCGATGGAATGGCTGAGGGAGACATATCGACCACGGGCTTCTTCTGGCTTGCCCTAGCAGCTTTTTCTGCTTTCTTTTTCCTGAGGCTTTCTAACGAAGCCTTGCGTTTAGCTTCAGTATCAGCAAGCTGTTTAGCTTCAGCTGCTGCCTTCTCTTCATTCTTTGCGGCTTCGGCGAGCTTTCGCTTCGTCGCAGCCTTCTCAGCAGCAATCTTGGCAGCATCTAAATCCCTTTGCTGCCTAGCAGCATCTTCCTCGGCCTTCTTCTTGGTGGCTGCGCTTCGGGCAGCGATATTGCGCTCAAGTGCCTCTTCGAGGTCTTTTTCTCTCAATTTTTCTTCAGTGAGCTTGTGCTTCACTGAAGACTTTGATGCAGCAGACTGCTTGGGCTTCGGTGGGGCTGAAACCTTTGCAGGCTGTCTCTTGGCGAGGTCTTGCTTCTGTTTGGATCTTCTCTCTTCTTCAGGGGCGTCAGCCGGTGGATTGGAGGCCAAGGGCTTCGAGACCACTAGATTAGAGAGGTCAATATTGGGGCGAGCAGAAGGCTTGACCCTAGCATCAGGTTTTTCTCCTGGCTTCTTCTTCAGCGGGATCTTAAGTTTTTGCTTCTTGGGGGGAGCAGAATCCTCTGATTCATCATCAGCTTCGACTTCTGATTCGTCATCAACTGCATTGGATTCATCCATGCTGGAGTCTTCCAGAGCAGCTTGCTCTAATCTGGCATGATCTTCATCTTCAGTGGTGGCGTGGGGTGGTGAAGCAGATTTCTTCTTCAGTTTCTTCTTCTTCTTGCTAGGCCCATCACCTTGGGCTTCAGCTTCGACCAGCTTGGCTGCTTTCTTCTCTTCTTTCAGCCTTTTGGCTTCAGCTGCAATTCTCAAACGTTCTTGTTCATCTGGATAGTCATCAGGTGTCTTGAGGGTGTTGGGGTGAGGAAGCTTCGGTGGAACTGGGTAGTACAAGTGACGATTTTCTTCAGTGTACTGACTACACATGGTTGAAGTATATCGATATGGTGGACTGAAGGCGAACTGCATGGTCCACTTCCAGGTGGGAATACTCTTGTACTTGTACCAACGAACTGCCCAGTACCGGCGAATGTTTTGCAATCGGTTCTTGCGCTGCTCCTTGGTCTCATCTGGAGGTGTGTCATATCCCAGAGCAAGCCGAATTGATTCAGGGATGCCTCTGGCGTTGTTCTTTTCCTTCGTTCTTCCTCCTTTCTTCTTCGGAGCAGTCTGTTCTGCTTCGTTGATGTGATCAAGGTTTGGTGACTCATTGCCGAATTCTAACTCCGCAGACATCCTGTGAAAGAAGCACAAGGGTAGCGAAGGAAAAAGACGAGTATGGAATGAGCACCAACAAAAGTTTCGATCAAAGACTTTTGACAAGAGATTCAGTAGAGAATTTGGGGTAGAGTTTCTGGTCTGTTCTGAGCTAGACTCAATCTCACATGTTGAGTTGAAACCCTAACGCAGAACAGATGAGTTCTAACCCTAAGTTCTAACCTGAATCGAGATGAAAACCTTGACTAGAGAAACAGGTTTCCCAACAGAGCAACGATCCAACGGATCAAGGAAACCTAATGAAAACAACCAAAAACAAATGAACTAAGAACTTGGATCCAATCTGGAACAGACAAACGGAGGGAATGGAGATTGGATCAAGGCTTGGCGTACCCTAACTCGGTGGCGTCAAGCTTCTACGGCGGCGATGAGCGGGGAAGACGTGATCGTCGACGGCGTGAAGTCCACGGCGGCGCTCTTCCGGCAGCAAAGCGGCGAGAAAGGCGACGGGGACGAGGAGCTCGGCGGCGCTCGGAAGAGAAAGGGTTCCGGGGAGACACGAATGAGATGAGGTTGGATTCGCTGGGGTGGGGATGCCTTATATAGGTCGGTCTGACATGAGTTGTCAGATCAGATCGAACGGCCCCCAGCGCCTGTCTCTCCGGATTCTACGGCGAGGATTTCGTGGTGAATCGCAAGAAAATCTCAACGACCCGGATTTGACGGGATCTCTACGACCGAAGAAAAAGTCCTCGACATGAGCAAAAACTTCGATGAAAGTTGGAAGCATTTGCTTCGGAACTCAATGACGTTCGAAGCAAAATACTTGCCGTGTCAATTGTGCTCAACCATTTTGGACAGATAGAGAAGAACGAAAAAGAATAGAAGGAGTAGGGTCCGAAACTTATCACCTTGAAGAAAAATAGAACGAAGCAAAAGGTGATAAGCATAGAGGACAAAAACCAAACGAAACTAAAAGGAAGAAAACGAAGCTTAAAAATAAACAATGAAACTAAATAGATAAGCTACGAAAAAAAAAACTTCAGTCTTACAGTACATGTCGTGAGTCCAATATATTGAGCTCACACCTTAACGTAAAGAACCTTTTCTCATCCAATGGTTTCGTGAAAATGTCTGCCAGTTGATCTTCTGTTCTGACATGACTAATGACAATATCTTCACGCTGAACATGATCACGAAGAAAATGATGGCGAATATCAATATGCTTCGTGCGAGAGTGCTGTACAGGATTGTAAGAAATTTTGATTGCACTCTCATTATCACATAGGAGAGGAATTTTCTTCACATGAATACCATAATCCTTCAGCGTTTGCTTCAGCCATAGAATCTGGGTACAACATGACCCAGCTGCAATGTATTCAGCTTCAGCAGTAGATATTGAAACGCAGTTTTGCTTCTTCGAAGCCCAACACACAAGAGATCTTCCAAGGAAATGACAAGTCCCTGAAGTTGATTTCCTATCCACACGATCACCAGCCCAGTCTGAGTCAGAATAGCCAATAAGATCAAACTGAGTACCCTTGGGATACCACAACCCCAAGGTAGGTGTGTGAGCAAGATAACGAAGAATTCTCTTTACTGCAGTATGATGTGATTCCTTTGGATTTGCCTGAAAGCGAGCACAAATACAAACTGAAAGCATAATGTCAGGTCTAGATGCACAAAGATATAAAAGAGATCCAATCATAGACCGATACTTCTTCTGGTCAAAGGCTTTCCCCTTCTCATCTGCATCTAAGAAGCCATTGGTAGGCATTGGCGTCTTGATAGTTTTGCATTCAGTAAGACCAAACTTCTTCAGGCAATCCTTGAGATATTTTTCTTGAGAAATAAAGGTGCCATTTTTCTGTTGACGAATTTGAAGTCCAAGAAAGAACTTCAGTTCAACCATCATAGACATTTCATATTTCTTCGACATCATAGTGGCAAATTCTTCGCTGATTTCAGTGTTAGTGCATCCAAAAATGATATCATCTACATATATTTGACATACAAACAAATCACCATTATAAGATCGAGTGAAAAGAGTTGGATCAGTGGTTCCTGGTTTGAAGCCTTTCTTCAGAAGAAAATCCTTCAAGGTGTCGTACCAAGCACGAGGTGCTTGCTTCAACCCATACAGAGCCTTATGTAAGCTGTACACCATGTCGGGTTTCTTTGGGTCTTCTAAACCTGGAGGCTGCATAACATACACTTCTTCCTCGATTTCTCCGTTAAGAAAAGCACTCTTTACATCCATTTGATAAAGCAGAATACCATTGAAATTTTCAAAAGCAAGCATAACACGAATGGATTCGAGACGAGCAACTGGAGCATATGTTTCACCGAAATCGATACCTTCAATTTGGGTGTAACCTTGTGCTACCAGACGTGCTTTGTTTCTTACCACAATACCATCTTCATCTTGCTTGTTGCGAAAGATCCACTTAGTACCAATGATGTTGTGCTTCGAGGGGTCAGGTCTATCTACTAAGGACTAGACTTTGTTTCGCTCGAATTGGTTAAGTTCTTCGAGCATGGCAGTTAACCAATCTCCATCCTTCATGGCTTCATCAAACTTTGATGGTTCTAACATGGAGACAAAGGAGAAATTTCCACAGAAGTTAGCCAAACGAGTACGAGATCGAGTTGTAGGACGACCTGGTTGATGAATTTCTTCAAGAATCGAGTCAACATCAACTCTTCTTCGGACTCGTGATAAGGTTGAATCATTTGCGTCAGGCTCAGCTTCTGCTTCAGGATCAGCTTCAGCTTCAGGAACTGCTTCACCTTCAGCATCAGCATTTCCTTCGTCCTGTTCATCATTCGCTTCAGGATGTTGATCTCCAGCGCCCCGGGCTATGTGTGGGAACATTGGAACATCATCATCCCTATCAGCTTGACGAGCATTTGCTTCAACAGGGCGAATCTCTCCAATAGCCATGGACCTGATCACTTCATCAAGAGGAGGTTCATCTAGATCATGAGGCAAATGCTCCTTTTGAGAGCCATTAGTTTCATCAAATCTCACATTCACTGTTTCCATAACTTTCCCAAAGTGAGAGTTATAGACCCTGTAAGTGTGAGAGTTTGAGCCATAACCTAGAAGAAACCTTCATGTGCCTTAGGGGAAAATTTGGAGCTATGATTCATGTCTCTAATAAAGCATGGAGCACCAAACATTCTAAGGTATGAAACATTTGGTTTGTGACCAGTGATAAGCTCATTTGAAGTTTTGTTCAAAAACTTGTGAAGGTAAACCTTGTTGATGATGTGACAAGCTGTGTTAATTGCTTCGGCCCAGAATCTAATAGGAGTCTTGTATTCAGCAAGCATAGTTCTGGCCATCTCAATAAGAGTTCTATTCTTCCTTTCAACAACACCATTCTGTTGAGGTGTATAAGCAGCAGAGAACTCATGAGTAAATCCATGATCATCAAGAAAGTCTTCAATATGAGTATTTTTGAATTCAGTTCCATTATCACTTCGGATATGCTTCAGAGATAATTCATATTCTGTTTGAGCTCTCTTGGCGAATGACTTGAAGATTTCAACAACCTTGCTCTTGTCATCCAGAAAGAAAACCCAAGTATAACGAGAGAAGTCATCAACAATAACCAGACCATACTTGTTTCCTCCCAGACTTGCATAATTTTGAGGACCAAAAAGATCCATGTGAAGCAATTCAAGAGGACGAGTGGTAGTCATGATAGTCTTTGCTGAATGGTGTTTCTTCGTGATTTTACCAGCTTCACAGGCACTGCAGAGACGATCCTTATCGAATTTTACTTCACTAAGACCAATGACATGATTCTTCTTCACTAAGTTATGAAGATTTTTCATCCCTGCATGACCAAGTCTTCGATGCCATAACCACCCAGATGAAGCTTTTGCCATTAAGCAAGTGGATACAGCAGGGCCCGAAGAAAAATCAACAATGTATAAATCTCCCTTTCGGTAACCCTCGAAGACAAACGTATAGTCATCCTGTGAAAAGACAACACAACGCGAAGCAGAAAACAGAACAAGCATACCCATATCGCATAACTTCGAAATAGACATAAGATTATATCCAAGTGATTGGACTAGCATACTTTGTCAATGTGCTTATCCCTTGATATGGCAATCTTACCCAAACCTAACACTTTACCTTTGTTGTTATCACCGAAGGTAATGTACTTCAGAGAAGACTGAGATAGTTTTTCGTCGGTGAATAACTCCTTGTCTCCGGTCATATGATTTGTACAACCACTATCCATGACCCATTCAGATCCACCGGAGACATAGCCCTGCAGAAGAATTAGTTTTTCTTAATCACCCACAAACGAGCAGGTGACTGAGAAGACGTTGAAGCACTGGCTGAAGCAATATTAAAGAGAACAGGAGTATATTGCTTCGGTGTACCATCAAGCACACCATAAATGTAAGTTCTCTGTGAACGGTTAGCATAAGTATGAGCATATGAAATCTTAGTATGATTATTGTGAGGACGATAAGTATGACGACCAGTACGATAGTATTGCTTCTGCGGAACATTTGATTCGGTCACCAAAGGATCATTTCTCATTTCAAGAGAATAGAAATGATTCGGTGGAATCGAAGACTTTCCCTGCATGGTATGGTTAGCAGGCAATTTTTCCACAAGTGCTTTCTGCACCCATATTTGCCTCTTATAGAATCCATTCTTAGGAGGAGTACCAATATACTCAGCTGAAACCTTTCCCTGTTCATCTTTGATGAGCTTGTAGTCAGAATCAAGTGATTCGTCCACAATGTCTTTGATCATCTTGCAATCAAAACCTGAAAGTTTAGCAATTTCAATGGGGTTCCCTTTCGCAAGGACCCAAACAGTCTTAGGATACTTCTCAGGTTCCCAATAGGTGCCATCGGGGTTTATCTTTCTCTCAAACCCAACACCTTCATTCCTGGGATTCCTGTGAAGGAGGGCTTTCCTCAGGATATCACAGAGATACTGGTGTCCTTGCACACTTTTGAACATCCCTGTTTCAAATAAGTTTTTCAACCTGAGGAGTTCCTCGGTAACAGCAGGGTTTTCCTCATCAGAGGTGTTAGTATCATCAATAACAATAGGAGCTTTGCCTTTGGAATCAGTTTTGCTTCGTTCCAAACAAGCCAAACAAGGTGATTCAGTTTCATGATTTGCTTCAGAACCTTGTTGAGCCATGAGAGAGAGGTTGACATTTTCCAACTCTTCATGAGCCTCTTTCAGTTTTTCGAGAGCCATTTTCCTCTGAAGAAATTCATAGGTAAGCTTCTCATAATCAACCGAAAGAAGATCATAACGAGAGGATAACTCTTCAAACTTTTCTTTTAGAGCTTCATGCTCATTAGTTAAAGTTTGACCTTTCTCTATCTCATCGATCAACAATGTTTCTGATTTCTTAATGGTTTTGCTTAGTGAATCTAGTTCATCTTGTTGGATTGAAGCAATTTTAGCAAGTTTAGCATAGCTTATCTTTGAATCACTGTCATATGAGGAACAATCAGAAGTATCATAGTTAGATTTTGATGAGGATACCTTTGCCTTGGCCATGAAGCAATATGCAGGAGATTCATCTTCACTACTGTAGTTCGTGAAGAATGAGCTCGAAATTTTTGCCGAAGCATCTGACGAAGCAAATGCCAAACCAGCAACACCATCTGATTCAGACCCAGACCCAGACCCAGACCTAGAGCCTGAATGAGCTTCGGACCCAGAGGCTTCGTCTTCAGAGTTCATCTCCTTTCCTAGATAGGCCTTGGCTCTGTGAGAGCTGCTTCGACGAGACGAGTGAGTCTTCGAAGAAGAACCCTCACGCTTCTTGTGATACTTCTTCTTCTTATCATCAGAATCTTTCCTCTTATCTCTTCTCATACTGGAATCATGTCTCTTGGATTCATAGCTTCTTGAAGATCTGTGGGACTTGTATGAGGAGTCTCTAAGCGAGTGCTTTGATTTGTTCTCAGCTTACCACAGAGGACAATCAGCAATGAAGTGACCTGGTTTCTTGCACTTGTAGCAACAGTTGTCTTTTGATGGAGTACTTCTTGCGGATGAACGGTGAGAAGAGTGACTGGAGCTTCTCGAAGAATAATTCTTCTTCGGTGAAGAAAAACCTTTTCTTTGGAAGCGGTTGAAGCGTCTCATGATCAATGCCAAATCCTTCCCAATACTTGCAGGATCATCTGATTCTACACCTGAAGCAGAACTGACTTCGGGCGAAGAATGACGTGAAGCTTTTGCTTTCAAAGCATGAGTTTTTCTTCTTGATCCATTTATGTCACGTTTCTCATCATCTTCCATTTCAAAAGTAGTGAGTCTCTCAAGAACATCAGCGGCAACAAGACGTCTGAAATCAGTCCTTTCCTTGATCATCAGCACAATGTGATCAAATGAGTCATCTAACGAGCGAAGCAATGTTCTGACAACTGAGTGAGGAGTAATGTCATCAGCACCGAGGGAAATCAACTCATTTGCAAGAGCTGTTAGTCTGCTGTAAATAGAGCTGACTTTTTCACCCTCGAGTCTTTTGAAGCGATAGAATTTGCTTCGAAGTGTGTCAATTCTGGCATCTCTCTGGGTAGAAACACCTTCACCAATCTTTTCAAGATAGTCCCAGACACCTTTGGCAGTTGGAGTATTCTTCACTTCATGATACTTTTCTAGTGTCAAGTGATTGGTGTGAACACCCAGACAACAGAATCAAGATCAATCAGTTGAGCTTCTTCAGGAGTGATGGCATTCTTGTCTGCAACTGTAACTCCATGCAAGACAACTTGCCAAGCGGTGGAATTGATAGCCATGATATTTCTTTTCATCTTGTCCTTCCAGTACGAGTAATCCTTCCCATTGAAAATAGGAATAGGTTCGCCGGAGCGAATAGCTGCGAAAGACATACTTGAAGGCACTCCAGGAGGTTAATCCAAAACACATAGAGTGTAAGGAGTGACTAGCTTTGATACCAATTGAAAGTCCAAGTATGTGATCAGAGGGGGAGGGGGTGAATGACCACTTCAAATTTTCTACGAAAACTATTGAAGTGAAGCATAAGCAGTGCGGAATAGCGAAGAATAACTGGAAGCGAAACTAAATGCGGTGAATCAAAACACATTGAAGCATAACAGTGAAGCAAATGCAATACTGAAGGTAAATGCTTGAAATAAAACGAGCTGGGACTCGACGATGTTTGTTCGACCAGTTCACGCTCTGCAAAGCGCTACATCTGGTTGGAGGGACTGGTGATTGAACACATGGAGCCAAACTCTCTCCGTCCGTTGCTCCACTGCACCAAACTCCTTGAGCTTGGCCAGTTCTTCACTCGTGGTTGATTATTAAGGAAATCACCGAAACCTTTGACAAACTGGACTTCGAGGCGACAATTACTCTTCGCTCTCTGAAGAACAACTCTCTAACCGTCTAGGAGACTTGCAGTTCTCCAAGATAAAAAGGCTAGCAAGCTTCCACCTAAGTCATCTCTAATCTACTCAGATCAATGGGACTTAGGTTTCAGTAACTGGATTTTGGGTTTTGCTTCGGTGGTGTTATTGGGTTGCTCTCTGCAATCTCTCTCAGGAATAATCTTCGAGCAACCTACTTCAAATGGAGGAGGGGGCGGCGTATTTATAGTTGGCGATCCCGAGGTGTGGAATGACCAAACTGAACCGAGGTGACAGCTTGACACGTGTCCACAACGGTCGGATTTGTCATCACTGCGCAACTTTACTTGAGGAACAAGTAAAGCTGACTCACGGACTAAGTTCGGCTTCAGTAGCCCAAGGACAAAGTCTTTGCTACCGAAACTTAACTTAGTGCACATGAGATTTCTTCACTCAGGCTCTCACTTGGTGTGGATTTGATTTGAGCATATCTCAATGACTTCGGTGTCCACAAACGAAATACCCCTCTTGATAGTACGGTTTGTCCTATGACTCAAAGAACAGAAAAAGAACTACACAAAAACATCTAAGTCTTGCGCCGTCCTCTTCATTTCCTTCAATGAGTAGAGCTTCAGGACACCTTAATTTTTGGGGGTCATCCTTCATGATTAAGCTTCGCTCCATGGGTAATGCTTCGATAACTTGAAGAACTTCCCTGAAGCTTTATCACTTAGCTTGTCCTTCAGGAGCCTATACAACTGTTTACACTAGAAAACATTGTTAGTTCCTCTACTGTCTTGTCCAACAATATCCAAAACACACGGGGTGAAACTTTTGCTCTTACAAGTTGAGGATGTACAAACTGTTAGCACCTTTCACACCCCTAGTCCCACTGGACCTATCAATGTTGATGCTACCACCTCAACCTTAGAAGAGGAAACCTCTATGAACATAGAGGCTTTCAAACAAGTGAGCTTAAATGATATCACCACTTCCTTGGTAGATAGTAGTGACTTAGACTTTGACAACTGCACTTTACCAGAAGTTATTGGTTTCCTACACAAGATGTCTAGAGACCCCCACACTAGCACACTCAATCTTGCCTTCACAGAGCATATCACCAATGCTCTAATCAAAGTTAAGGAGGAGAAGCTTAGACTAGAAGCCTCCATACCTAGGAAGCTAGAAGATGGTTGGGATCCTATGATAAAAATTAAATTGAATAACTTCTCTTGTTATGCTCTTTGTGATGTTGGAGCAAGTACCTCTGTTATGCCCAAAAGAATGTATGATATGCTTGAATTGAAACCTTTTGATCCCTGTTCTTTTGGTGTTCGTCTTGTTGATTCTTCCGTAAAGAAGCCTTTGGGTAAGATCGACGATGTTCTTCTCATTATCAATGACAATTATGTTCCCGTTGATTTCACTATTATGGACATTGAGTGTGAGCCCTCTTGTCCAATTATTTTGGGACGTCCTTTTCTTCGCACAATTGGTGCTGTTATTGACATGAAAGAGGGGAATATCAAATTCCAATTCCCTCTCAATAAAGGGATGGAACATTTCCCTAGGAAAAATATTAATTTACCTTTTGAGTCCGTCACACGAGCTAGTTATTCTCTTGAAAAGACTTGATCTTCTGCTTTAAGCCTAGCTAATGGCTCTAAAGAAGTTCTTTCGGGAGGCAGCCCGCAACAAATTTAGGTTTTTCTTTTTCCTTTTGTTGTTTTCTTAGTGGTCTTGATGATTTTTACTACTGTAGCAACATCATTGTATCTTTACTTTTCAAGATTTGTGCCAAGTTTAGCCTCAGATTGCAAGAAAGGTCAAAAGTTGGTGCTTGCTGTCCAGAAACAGATTCTGTCTGCTTGACGGAAAAATTCTCAATAAATCACCAGATCATCTTTTTGATCTGAATTGTTTTGACAGCATGCTCCATACAATTACCTTTCAGGCGTCTGTTCAAAGTTTTTTGATTTGAGTTGCAGAAGTACCTCGAAAAAATTCTCCTTTCTCTGCTGTTATGTTTTTCTCAGCTTCTGCCCCGGTTTTTCTTTTCGCAGTTTTGCAATCCTTAAGCTTGCTTTTTCTTTGAAAACTTTTTTGGGCAGGCAATAGAAACAGTAGCTCTTCCTGGAAATCTTTATTTTCAGTAGAGGAAAATTTTCTTATTAGGGTACTAACCTCTCTAATCAGCCTACAATGAGTTATGTATGAAGGGAGTTTTCAAGTGCGCGATGGAGGATGATGAAAGAAGATTCAGGAGTGTCAAACGCTAAAGCTTGGGGATGCCCATGTGCACCCCCAATAAATATTCAAGAATACTCAAGCGTCTAAGCTTGGGGATGCCCCCGATGCATCCCCTTCTTCATCAACAATCATCAGTTTGTCCCTCGTTGCACTATATTTTTATCACTTCATGCGTTATGTGCTTTGCTTGGAGCATCTCAATCTTTACTTTTCTAGGTTTGTTTTGCTTTCTTTGCTGTAGTAAAAAGTTAGACCCCAACTTACTCTTTTGTGTGGGAGAGATTCACGCTCCGCTTGAACTAGAACTCCTCATAGGATTTGCATGCTTATTCTTTTAGCTGTGAGCTGTTCTTTTTCTTTTCTTAGCTGCTGTTCTGTTTAGTTGTAGTGCTTTAGATTTTCTAGAGATTTTCTTTTGTCTTAGGTTGAACTTTATATAGGTTGCATGTTTTATCTTGTTAGAGAGTTTTCCTGTTGCACTGAGTTCTGTGTCTTGACTGAAAGTAGGTAGTTAAAGTTGCTATTCTCTTTGTAATAGTAACTTGCAATAGTTTTGAGGTATTTACTAGAGTAATGTTTGAACTTATGGTGTCAAGAGCTCTTGCCTATTAGTGATAGATGTCGTATTTTGGGCAATCCGTGTGTTTTTCGAAAACCAAAAAAACCCTGTTGAGAACTCTAGCTACTAGATGGATCACTAACCTCTGGAGGATTCGAATATTAGAGTACACTCACGTACCATGAGTCGAGGATGCGCAAGGATAACCAAACCCCCATACACTCCTCCTCGGGGTACCTGTCTCTTTGTGAACATCCTGATTAGATTGAGAGTTACCGATAATAAGTGCACGAGTTCTTCGGACTAATGTGAGTATTCAAAAGATGACACTTCCACCCACCTATACTTTTTCTAGCCTCTTCGGTACCGTGCATTGCCCTTTCTCGCCTCGAGAGTTGGCGCATACTTCGCCGGTGCATCCAAACCCTTGGCATGATACGCTCTGTCATCATAAGCCTCCTTATATCTTTCCTCAAAACAGCCACCATACCTACCTACAAGGCATTTCCATAGCCTTTCCGAGATACATTGCCATGCAACATCCACCTTCTCACGACTTGATCTTCATGTCATACATGCTACTTGCTTGATCGATGAGCCGCATGCTAGTTGGGCCTTGCCCTAATCATTGCTACACGACGCGCTAGTATCATTGCATATCCTGCTACCCTGGCAGAGGCATACATTTGCATCATGATAGTTACATTTTCTTTATGTGAGTACCTTTATAAAGTGTGAAAGATCTCCTATATTCTTGTAAAATATAGAGTATTGCCCCTAAAGTGAGGAAAAGATCCTAAATAGGAAAAATCAAAAGATTCCAAAGAGGACAAATGAGAGTTAAATAGAAAGAGCCATTGAGGCCACCAAAAAATTAATAAAAGAGAAAAAGAGAAAAGAAAAAAAAATAAAAAGAGAGAAGGGGGCATACTACTATTCCTTTTGAGAGATCCACACTAGTACTTCATCTTCTATCCCTTGTACTCCATAGAGATCATCATCATGCATATAGCTATGTGGGGACCCTTCACACTATATAACTTGGCTTGTATATTCCAATGATGAGCCTCCTCAAATGAGCTCTAGGTCTTCTGGAGCAAGCAAGTTAGATGCACCCCCACTAGTTCCCTTGGAGAGCTTTTAGCTCACATGTGCATCCGTTGTATGGCAATCCCTACTCATCACATCATATCTATCATATGGCCTTCTCTCGCCTATGATTGTCCTCTTTGATGTGAGCCTTTCACACCTTTTTGTCTTCCTCCTCCACCTTCTTTCTGTTTCGCCTTTTAGGTGTCAACTTTCTTGCTCACGCTCATCCATTGCATGAGTGCTCAGAATATCGAAAGGGAGTGGATCAGGTTGACTTGTACCTGGCTAGTGGTCTGGGGCGAGTCCAGATAAGAATCCAAAGGAGACCAAGTGTGAAACTTTAGTAGATAGTTGTTCTCAACAACCTTTTTCTCTTTCTTCCCAGTCCCTTGCTTGCACGCAAACACCATTTGGAGACATTCGAGTCACGGACAGCAAGAGCTCTTGCACCTTTTGTTCTTTTGTTGCTTGTGTCAATGCTAATATAGACTCTTGCTTGTTAAGACTTGAATTGAATTGCATGCTTTGATTGCCTTACTTAAAAGTCCTTATTTGGTTGTGTGGCATGTCACCAATGAAATTATGCTTGTTATCATTTACCTACTCAAGGACGAGCAAGAATTAAGCATGGGGATGTTGATACGTCCCAAACGTATCTATAATTTTTGCTTTCTCCATGCATGTTTTGTGTGACTTTGCCATGTTTTGCTTGAACTTTCATACACTTTTGAACCTATTTGGACTAACCTATTAACTCAGTGCACCCAGTTGCCAGTTTCTGTTTTCTACTGTTTTTGTATTTCAGGTTTTCCGGCCATTAAAAGTGCTCCAAAAATTCCGGGAAAAATATAAAAAAAATCAGCGCAACAGAAGCTTCCATAATCACCAAGAGAGGGAAGGGGGGCCACCACCAGGCAGCCAGGACGGCAGGTGGCGCGGCCCCACCCTGGGCCGCGCCAGGGACCCTCCTGACTGCCTCGTTGGTCCCCTCGATGCCCCCTTCGCCTATATTTACCTCTCAGGGTGGAAACCCCTAATATCGATCTCTTTCTCGCGAACTCCCCTCTGTACCGCCGCCGCCGCCGCCGTTTCAAGATCGGGGCTGCCTGGAGAAGCTGCCCCGGCACCCTGCCGGAAGAAAGAACCCCCTCCGAGAGACCATCCATAGCCATGGACGCCTCCTGGATGTGCCGTGATTAGTCCCCCTTGGACCATGGGTCCGTGACCAGTAGCTATGTGATGAATCTCTCCCCCCTTTATGCTTCCACTTTCGAGTCCTCGTGAGCTGCCTCACATGATCGAGGCATCTATGTAATTTCTGCTGTTCTTCTGCTGAGTTTGTTGGGATCTGATGGATTATGAGACTATGTTCAGATTGTGATGAGTAATATATTTGGTTCTTCTCTTTTATATTTTGTTCTTGAGTAAATTCTTGCATGTTCTCCGTTGCGGTATTTTCTTTGGCCAAGTATTTTATTTTCAACTCCAAGAGAGAGTGTTATGCTCGATTGTGGGTTCAGCCCCTTGATGTCTAGCTTGAGTGACAGAAACATGAGACTAGGGGATGTGCTATTGCCACCAGGGATAAAACAATGGTGCTTGTACCTGCGGGTGCAAGGATTGTTTACTTTACGCAAAGTTCTTTTAATGCAGTTGTCTGTTGCTTTGAGTTTACACTTGGGTGGGATTCGCAACTTAATACCAGCGAGATGTTCTGGATAGATATCTCAAGGTGGATGATTCATAGTAGATGCAGATGGATTTCGGTCTACTTACCTTGGCGTACTGCCCATTGCTTTTGAGCCCTTCCTTTCTTTGCAACATAGTTAGCATTGCGGTGCCTTCATAATCCTGTCAATTGCCCAACTGTGATTTGTTTACCTCGCTAGCACTTTTATCGTCTTTTGGGAGAGAGACATCACTAGTGAAAATCATGGGACCCCGGTCCATCTTCACATTATTGTTCACACCCTCAATTTACTTTCAGCTTTTACTTTCCTTTGCACCTTTTATCTCTTGCGTTGATCCTTTGTAAACGACAAGGCCGGAGGAAATTACAACTCCTCTGTACTCGTTGGGAGCAAAGTTATTTGTTGCTGTGTATAGGTCCACGACAACACCCTAGTCAGGAAGCAATTTCTGGCGACGTTGCCACCTACTTGTATCTCCTGAGTCCTACTGGTTCGATAACCTTGGTATCTTACCCGAGGGAAACTTGCTGCTGCACTGCATCTCAAACCTTCCACTTGGGGTAACCAACGAGGGGCGAGAAGCCATCCGCGGGCAGGCACGCGCGCGTGCGAGGAGGGAGCAAAGGGGCCGGCAGAGCTTGAGGACCCGAGCTTGCGGCAATGGCGGACGGCGGCCACGGCGTAGACGAGGGAGGGGCTACGGCGACCAAACGAGAGGGGGAAGGGGGGGAATGGATGCGGCTCACAATGGGGGAGACGGTGGTGCACTCGGAGCTGGCCGGGGAGGTCGGAGCCCGGCGGATCATGGAGGAGTTCAACGGCGGACGGAGACGAGGAAGAAGAGGGGGGCGACGTCAGTGGGCCGTCCCGCCTCGATTCCATTCGCAGGATGGTGTGGACGACCCCGAGGAGGCTCCTGGACACGAGCAGGAGAGGTAGGGTGGCCGTTGGCCGCGGCCTCGGCGACATCACGGCGACGGCCGTGGCGGTCCTTGCACGAGGAGGCGACAGAGCGCGAGGAAGATGGGGAACATGGCGGCACGAGGGGGAACTGGGAGGGGAGGCTAGGGTTTCCAGGGCTCGGGGGTCGGGTCGGCCTTATCCCCTCGCCGGCAAGCCGGGATGGGCGACACGGCGGCCATGGCATCCGTGGGATGGCTGCCACGCCATGGCCAGCCTCCCTGTAGCAAGAGGAAGGGGAAAAGAGAGATGGGTCGGGGTGGGCCGGGGGGGGGGGTTGGCTTGGTGCCCCCAGGCGTAGTATAGGGTTTTCACCCTTTTTTGTTTTCTTTTATTTTTCTTTTTGTTTTGTGTACTGTTTATATTTTACTTGCCAACAATTTGATTTTTGTAAAATGTGAAAACTATACCAACATTATAGTTGCAATAAATTTTATTGCTACAAAAAGTGTGGACCCCAAAAAAATTCAATTGTATTTTTATTTAATTTTACATTGATTAAATGTGCTACTTTGCTACTGTTTTTGAATTGTTTGTATTATTTAATCAAATTGATAAATTCCCAAAACATTTGTAAGGTGACCTACTGATTATTAGGTATTTAATAAAAATGGTTTCATAAATTTTAAATTAACTTTAATTTTCCACTTTTTATTACTATCCCATGGTAATTTAATATTACCCAAGCTATTGTTTAATTTATATTATTACCTAACCACTTTAATTAAAATAACCATCATCATATTAACATGGCCTAATTATTGCTAGGCAAAAAATTTAGACATATCCCAACATTTTGGTTTATCTAGGATTTTCATTTTTCATTTTAATCTTCCATGAAAATTGATAATCCAACATCATTGATTTCATACTCATCTTTGACTTGGGCTTTTGCTAATGACCAAGGTTGATTTGGGTTAACCATGATCAAGTTGATGGACAGGCATCCAAAATTCTCTGAGCAAAGTTTTATAACTTACCCAATTTGAAAATTTTATCCGGGGTGGAAATTGACACAGCTATGATCAAAGGTGATCATGGCTTGATCATCAACAGTAATGATCACTAACAGTGGAATGACTGTAGTGATTACTGTTACTGATTCTGAGGGTGTTACACCTTTCAGCTTAGGATCCCTCGAAATAAACATTTCTCATGGCTACATCTGCCATTGACTCGCAGCCGCGCTACGCATATGAAAGCAAACGAGGATGAATTCGAGTCCCTGCGCGACTCTTCGAGTCCCCCAGGCACTCGGGGGCTACTGACGACGGGGTGACCCCACGACTCCTGTGTGTGAAGATACCTGGTGCATACAAAGACAAGAGGCCCGCTGGAAGCTTTGACAGGCCCACAACTGGCCTGCTCTAGGCACCGATGTAGGAGTCTGCGACCAATACGGAAGTCAAGACTTGGCGTTCAAGGCAAGGCTAGAATTAGGCAATCATCCCTGTAACCTGAGACGGACTCCCCGAGACCTAGCCTACTATATAAAGGCTGGGAGGGGGGACATCTCAAGACATCCTATCTACAGTCAACACCTCTGGTCTTGTGCGAACTCGCCTAGATTTCCACTGTAATCGCCCCCTCGCATAATACAATTGAGCAGGAAGTGCTTCTCCTGTTAGCCGACGAGTATCGCAAACCTGTTCCTTCTCTACGATCTAAACCAGGGTCCCTGACCATGGGATTTGCCAAGGCTGATCCTTGTCACTCGACTTCCCTGCGAGGAAGAAAACCCGGAACCAACAGTTTAGTAATGTAGTAGTTTGTAGTAGTAGGATCTGGCTTCAACATAAAGCGTCCTGTTACCGTGGACACGGCTACTCGAATAGATTAATCTTCCCTGCAGGGGTGCACTTCTGTTACACTACAACACACGGATCTCCATGGTGGCGTACACCTTGCTAGGGAATGCCCCACCAAGGCTATCCGACACTCCGTAGCCCATCCTTCAAACTCAACAGAGAGGCCACCCGCCAGTCTAAACCCTAAGTACGCAGGGCTTTGGACCCCAACCCTGACGTACTCCTGCACGGTGCGTGATTGGCCGGTGAAGCAAAAGCAAATATCACATCTCGAGCAAAGAAGACACATCACTTCCCGGCGCAGGCCGCGGTACTGCTGACGTCTGAGGAGTTCTCGAACGATAAGATGAAGCAGGGGAACCCATAACTCATTATCCCACGTGTAGGCAGCGCGTATAAGCATAAAGCCACTCAAGTCATCCACCGAACCCTTAATCACTTCATTATCTCGCGGACAACTGTTATCGTTGCCCGACTAATTCACACAACAGACAACGAACAACAGCCAGGACCACCAGTGCATCGGGGCCTGCCCTGTCGTTCCGTCAAAGCTCTGCGGTTACCAACAAGGTGAACCGACTCCTTACCTTATCTTGCATGTGCTCCTAGAGGATCTCGACTTCCGTGGTTTGGTAAATCTCGTGGACAACGATCAGGGTGCAAGCCCACCAGTACTTCGGTATTCCCTCCTTGTCGTCCCGTCGCAATACCACTCGCGGACACCGTTGGGTCACCCGACTTGTTACCTTTAAGGAAAACCATCGTTTAGGACCCTAGGGCGACACTACATAGTCGTCAATGAGTGGACTACGAGGATTACTCCTCGATGGCTCACACTTGATGTGGCTCGGCAGGGCCATGGTAGGGGCCTTTGGCGGAGTCTACTCTGTACCGTACCTGTGGCAGTAATAATATATTGTATCCGTGTTCACTCCCCAGAGTGATCACGACCCTCCATCTAATCCTAGTTGACTAACAATGCACAGGGCTAAGTGTTGAATAATATATATATTTAATAGGCAACATAGGATAAAGAAAGGTACATCAAGGGGCGACAATGACATGCTATGCAATTGAATAGGTAAGCAACGTAGCAGCAACAATGCCTAGTGCAATATATAAGTATAGACAAATAGGCGATATATGTGAGAGGTGAAGGGGAACTGCTTTCCTGGAAGCTCGACGATAGGGCTACGGTCGTCGACGACGTAGTCGTACTCAGCAGCGGTGTAGTCGGTGGCAGTCGCGGGGTCTACCGGATAATAAGGGGGGGGGGAGAAACAGTAAATATAAAGCAATCATAGGCAAACAGATGCATGGCATGCCAGACGCAATGTTAACGGTGTTTCTAATGCAGTACTAGGAGATTGCTCGGAGCGGGAATTCATCCGGGGATGAACTGCCAGCTCTGGGTGATTTCTAAATTTAGACGACCCAGAGGGGGGAATGTCTCGTGTTCGGTATGTTAGAGGGGTGTGGTGGGGGTATGGTTTGCGTATCCGTATTCTTTGTATTTTTATTATCAATTTTCATGTATAAAGTTTTTCCGTCTGAGCTACAGTTTAAAAAATATTAATTTCTAAAGTTTTAAATCATTTAAAAGAATTTATAGATTTCTTTTTATTTAATAAATTCCAACATTATCCACAAGTGCTAGTTGACTGGTCAAATCTGACAAGTGGGACCTACTGACCAGTAGGTCCCACATGTCATACATAGTATTAATAAAAATTGGTTTATTTAAATCTACTATTCCAGTGGGTCCCGGATGTCATTGGCACATGTTTGTAATTAATAGTTTAATTAATCTAAAGGTTATTTAAATGGGTTGGGCCCACATGTCATTGACACCAAGGGTTTCCTCTGTTTAATTAAAACGTGCGATAATTAGGGGGGCTGGGCCTGCATGTCAGTCACAGTGGGGGATTTAGCTTAGGGCTAATCAAGTTTCTGACGCTCGGCGCCCATAGGCCAGCGACGGCGGGGGCTCGCCGGCGATGAGCAGCACGCCGGCGACGAGCGTGTGCACGACATAGGCCATGGGAGGAGGCACCGTTGGGCCCATTTGAACGAGCGCAACATCGCTAGTCGAGTCACGGCGGTGGCCTCGCCGGAAGCTCGCCGGAGTGACGATGGCGATGAGGGTGGCGGCGGTCCAGCACGGGAGCTTGACGGAGTCGACGTTTCACGTGCTCGCGCGATGATTGAATGACACAGGGAGATACTACGTGATGCGTGGTGTGCCTCGATACCTAGCCCGGAACCTAAAGGTCACCGAAGCCTTGCCGGCGACGAGCGCGGCGGTGAACAGAAAAATGGCGACGACGAATCCGACATATACATGCGTTTACTAGCGCGTTAAGCTACTGGAAGCATCCACACAAGATGACGCGAACGACGTGCCAGAAGGGGTCTTCGGACCACGGTGAGGAGCACGGCGGTGGAGACTACGGTGTGAGGAAAAGCACGGGGCAGTTGGGGAAGGTGCGACAGCTCACCGCAGATGCAGTGGTGGTGGAAGCGTGCTCGATGGCGACACGACGACGCCGGAATTCAACTGCGACGTCGACGGCGGGGCAGAAAGGGAACTCGACCGTGCGTTTCGCGTGGGGCTGCTCGGCTCAATTCCGCACGCAAGGTGAAGTAGTCGACGACGACGAACGTCTTGGACAAGGCGAAAGGGAGCAAGGAGGTCTCCGTCCACGGGAGTTCACGACGGCGGCGACGGTTGCGCTCCGTTGGAATTTCCCCGACGAGGACGATGCGAGGTGTGGTCGAACTGGATCTAGGGTTTGTCCCAATGGCTCGAGGAGGGGTTCTTATCCACGAGGCCAACCCTAGCTCTCCATGGATGAACGCCACGGCCACGTCGGCTGCCGTGGCACGACGGGATGGCTGCCATGTCATGGGGGTAAATTGGGGAGGGGATAAAGTGGAGAGGGGGGTGGGCCTGGCCTGGCCAGGGGGAGGTGGGCCGGCTAGGGATTGCCCTAGGCGATGAATAGATCTCTCCCTATTCTTTTCTTTTTGTTGCCTATTTCCTTCTGTTTTATTTGGTTGGCTATTATTTGGACTTGCCAAGTGTGAAACTTGTTGCTACATTTGTGTTGCAATATATAGCAGTGCCACAAAAAGTTTGGTGAGTAAATAAAATCATTTGATATTTATTTTTGAGCTGCAACTCATTAAAGGAGACTTTTGGCTGATGTTTATATTTGCTAGAATTATTCCATAGCTAAATAAATTCCCAATGTTGGTTTATCATGGTCCACTAACTATTAGGGATTAAAAAAATTGGTTGCACAATTTTTGGACAAAGTTTTCTTTATCACTTTGTTTTTAATATCAATTAAAGGGGATTTTGAAATGATCAAATGCAAAGATGATCAAAGTGAGATTAGCAACAATAATTATCATTAACAAAAGTGATAACTGTTAGATGACACTGAGGGTGTTACACTTTTGAATCCTCTTTCATCATCTCCATTCGTAACACTTGAAAACTTCTTTCACATGAAACTTATCATAAAATGATTAGAGCGGTTAGTGTCAATAATAAATAAATTTCACTTGGATACTACTGAAACACTCAATTTAAACAATTGGTATTTTCTCCAACTTTTTTTGAAGTTTTTTGCAAAGAAAATCCAAGAGAAAAGTGTCCAAAAGATAGAAGCGCAAAACAGGACAGAAATCTGGGAAAACATAATAGCAAGTGAAACTTTATTTATTTGGGGCTCTTTTGTAACTCAAATAAAAAACTCAAAACCGGTGAAAGTTTCCCAATTGTATAGATCATGATGTGTATAACATTCAGATCAAAAAGATGATCTGGTGATTTTCAACGATTTTTTTCGTGGAGCATACAAAATCTGTTTTCTAGACAGCATGTCACAACTTTTGGTTCCCTTATCAACAGAGGCTAAAACTTGGCACAAAACTTTAAAATAAGGATACAATGATTTTGCTACAGTAGTATCAAGCATCAAGACACACTAAACTGAAAGTGTAAACATTTTGGGTTGCCTCCAAATAAGCACTTTCTTTTACGCCTTTTGGCCAGGCAAGAAGCAAAAAGATCAAGTTGCATCAATTGAACAATCGTCAAGATCATCAAAAATTTCTTCAATAACACAACTAGCCTTTTAAAAGGACTTTCAAACAAAGGCCTAGTAATAACACTTCTATGAATGCAAGTAAAGATAGTAAGACCAATAGGGGGTTTGTTTCTAATTCTATCCAAGAGGGGTACTTCCTCCAAAGTTTTCACAGTTTTGCTCCCCTTGGCAATAGGTGTATCAATTTTGGGTTGAGGGGTCTGAGGTACATAAATGAACTAGGCCCCTTCTTAGCCGGGGTATCTACCTTTTTGGTTTTGATTAAGGATAAAGTTATTCCTAAAGCATCAATTACTTCCTCAATCTTGTCAATCCTAGAAGGATCGTTGTCCTTGGATCTAAGGGTCTCCAAAATTTTATTAATTTTATTTATGGAGCTATAAAGCCTATTTAAATTCCCTTGGATTCTACGATCTACTTCGTTTATCTTATCTCAAGTTTACTCATAATGTGAGCTAGAGTTATATCATTCTTTGTGTCACCAACAGGGGGAACTCCCACTAGATTTTCCATAACATTAAGAGCCTCCCAAACGAGGGCTCCCAGGAAATTACCATTTACTGCTCTGTCCAATATAAATTTATTCCAAGAAGTAATACCAACATAAAGTTTCTAAGCAGGATAATAGTGGATTGCTTTTTGGTGGCTCTACTTTGAGAATCATTACTCCTATACCAATCATCTTTCAAACTCTCCATACCTCTTTGTTTGAAGGTGAGGACTTCTACCTCGGGTGCAACACCAAAGGTAAAAGAACTAGACATACTGACTTAACAAGAGGGGAAATTACGAATAAGGTAAACAATTTTTTGGTATTTTGGATAAAAGACACACAAGCTAAGATAAAAACTATAAAGTAAAATAACAAGACTAAAAAGCAAAGGTAAAGGGTAGTGTCCAACTCCCCATATCTTGAATCTTAGAATCACCGGCAACGGCGACATTTTTTTTTGCTGGTGCCTAGGTTGACGGGACCAAGCTTTTGTTGCACTTCAGAATTCCCATCAACGGCGCCAGCAATTTGCTTGATGGGCGTAGATAATACCTCCTTGTTGGTTACCCTAAGTGGAAGGTTATGATGTGGATAGCAGAAAATTTCCCTCGATGAAGATACCAAGGTTATCAATCCATTAGAATTCCAGAGACAGCACGTAGGTGGAAACGGCGCCAACAAAGAGTTGACGGCTAGCGTGGAACTACAAATAAGAACACAAATAACTTTGCTCCCAATGAGTACAGAGAGGTTGTCAATCTCTCCGACCTAGCTGTTTACAAAGGGTCAAACATAAAGGGGGAAAAGGGTAATAATGTGACTGAAAGGAAAAGTAAAGCAGTAAATGTTGACTGTGTAAACTATGATGCGAAGATGGACCAAGGTACTATAACAACCCAGTTTTCACAAAATTAAAATTTTTTGTTTTCGGTGTGAATTGTTTGATTGTCTGATTTGTTTGTGGTGTTTGCATCCCCGATTTATCGATCGGCGATTATTTTCCCCCCTCGTATCTTGTACCAGACGGAGACCGACCCTTGCCACCCTGACACTCGACCTTTGCGACGCCGGGTTTCACCCGATCACCGTTGCGAAAATCGCACGAGACCAGCCGCAGCCAACAGAACAAAAACCCCGTTTAATAATTAAATGGGATATTTTTATAGCACGCCGGAAAGTGTTTTTGGAACGATTCCAGCGCGAGGTGAATGCCTCCGGCTCGACGCACTGATCGCGCAGTTCGAAGTTTTACACGAATCGGAGGTACTGCGGACCCCCGGCGGTCAGAAACGTGAGCACTGCGCGCGCGAGAGAAAAAACGGGGATGTTTTTGCAAACTGCCAGTCACCGGGGCTATATAAAGACCACCACACTCCCACACCTTTCTAGGGTTTCCCCTAAGCCAAAATTGCAGCCACCCCCCTGATCTATCTCAGATCTGCCCAATTTAGCCCCAATTTTCGCAAACCCTAGCCCTCTCAGATCTGGACCGTCAGATCTCGCGATCCGACGGCCCAGATCGAGGCAACCTTTAGCCCTCTCTCTCCTCTCCATCTCCTGCCCGTGGAGAAGCTCCACCGCCGCCGCCGCGCGCCTCCGGCGAGGACGCCGCCCGCGCCCTTCCTCCTCCCTCCTCTCCCTCTTCTCTTCTCCTTCCTCCTCTCCTTCTCTCGTCTCACCCTCCTCTCTTTGTGCAGCTCGCGCAGCGCCATTGCCATGGCGCCCGAGCTCCACTCCGCCGCCCCACGGGAGCTCGCCTCCATGCCTTCCTTCGGCCGGCCCCGCGCCTTCCTTCGTCGGAGCCGCGCTCCCCTTCAGCCCCTCTGCCCCGCTCCAGGCCGCCGTGCCGCTCGTCGGCGTCGAGAGCCGCCGGCGCCGTCGACCAACCGCCGCCGCTGCGGTCGAGAACAAGGCAGCCAACCAGCCCGTGCAGCCAGGCCGCCAGCCGCAAGGTGGGCTGCGCCAGCCAGCCGGCCCAGGCCGCCCCTCCTCTTGGGCCAGGCCCAAGGTGAGGCGCCCCAGCCCCTTTTTTTATTTTCGTTATTTTTTTATTATTAGTTCTGTTTTTTTACTGTTGGGCCCAATAGGACTAGATTCGGCGCAGTGCATGTTTTTTTCATTTTCTGGGCTTTTTATTTATCTGTTAATTGTTTTTATTGTGGTGCCCGTAACTTTTCACCGGTAGCTCCGATGGAGACGCTTTCTACATGAAAGTTGCTCCGTTTTGCGCGCAGATTATTAAAATGTTGCTTGTTGCCATGTTTGAGCTTGTTTACCTGTTGTTTGACTGCTAAATACACTGTCTGCCACTTTAACTGTAACTGCAATAACTTTTTAACCGTTGCTCTGTTAAAAATGTTCTTTATATGTAACTTGACTAGAAATGCATGTAGATTGTGTTTATGCTGCTCTTGCTTGCTAATAAAAATAATAAAATATTGTTTAGGGGAAAAACAGTACCAAATGCAACAATTATCTTGGGGTCCGCAATAGTTGGCATGTCTAGGATTTCACCCCCATTTAAATTGACTAGCTTAGGTAGTTTATTTATGCTTCAGCTCTTGTCATGTTTGTGTGCTATGCCATGCTTGAGTTTGTGCCATGTTAACAACCTTGCTCACCTTGTGTAGCTAAACAACTTGAACCACCGTAAACGTGTGGTATCGTTGTGTGTGGCGAGTACTTCACTTAACGTGTTAGTAACCGCTCTCGACGGTAGGTGCGATGTCTCGTGTTGCCTTCTTGTTGATGCTTGCTCGTGTTTGCCTCGTAGTAATAGATGCTTACTCGTTGATTGATTTCCAGTGTTTACCGTCTTGTGTGCTTCCGCGGGTACCTCTCGGAGACGATGCGAGCTTGCGATCAACTACACCTTTGGAACCCGACTTATAAACAGGCAAGACTATACATTACTTATGATCCATTCTATTTCAACCAGCAGTTTGCATGCTAGTCTAATTTAGGTTCGATGTTTGATCCTACCACATGTTTACAGCCTCTTTCAAACCGATACCAGCCATGTCCCCTCCCAGCAAACCTTGTACTGCTATGTTACTATTGCTCGTTGCTCAGCCCCTGCTTAGTATGCATGCTTAGGATGCTACGATGTTACCCTGTTACTCCTTGGTTTGGGATATCACATTATTATATTGTTGTTGATGATATGATTATTATTATAATGTTGGCTATATTCGACGAAGGATGGAAGGTCTAGGCTATCCCGCCCCGACGCTTTGTTCCATTCGAGTCACCTAGGACCCGAGTTCTGGGTATTGGTTTTAAGACTGAGCGTGCCTAACCGCGTGTGGGATTTTATGGGGTCCCCTTTTCTTACCTACCTAGCTTCAAACATTTCTAGTGGTGGCCCAAGCTGATTTACCATTTGAAACCGTGTGTGTGCTGGTCGGCCGCCAGTTGTTTACAAACCAACCTGGACCAGTGAGGACTTAGTTCCCTTGCTGGACCACCTTGTCCGGCTGAGGACCCGGCGTCCCATGTGTGATTAACCGGCTATCCAAACCTGCGACAGACGGTTGAGACCAGATCGAGAGCGCGGCCGGCTCCTGAGATGGATGTCGACTCACCGGGGGCCACCCGGATTTGTTCGTTGTTAGCTAGAGGGACCTGTCGTTTCGGATCTCTTGGAACTAAATCATAAAATGGTTGCCTGTGATGGGTAGCAACTGAGAGAGATGGACGTGCGTGCGGAGCCTCGTAATGGGCAGTTGGTACACCCCTGCAGGGTTAAATCTTTTCGAGAAGCCGTGTCCACGGTTATGGACGACTTGAGACCTACTCCTTGTTCATAGACAACAACAACTGAGATAATCCTAATATAATTTGATCAACGTGTGTGTGCCTTGACTGCTTCTTCTTCGTTGGGATGCGAAGAGGAGGACAAGGATAGGATAGGTGTTATGTTTGCGTAAGTAGTTGATAGCAAGACTTGTTGGAGGCGATTCCTCATCGAATGCTTGGATTCTTATCTTACTCTCTAGATCGTTATCCACTTCATAAATGCTAGTGCGGAAGCAACCTCACCACTTACCCCTTCCTTACCGTAAACTACTAGTTGTCCTAGAATGACGAGTGATGAAGTCCTTGCTGGGTCAGTTGACCACTACAGTTGGATGCTGAGTACCTCTGTACTCATGATACTACCCCCAAACTCTTTTCAGGTTTCTCGATCGACATCAGGTATGGTGATCGACGTTTCACGTGGAGACTCGACGACGACTAGTTAGGCGGATCCCGGCGGAGGGCCTGGACCCGTGTGGTTATGGGATCGATGTTTTTCTCTTTGCCACTAGACATCTGCTTGTAGTCTGTACTCAGAGATGTATCTTCCGCTGTTGTATTGTACGTAAGGCAGTTGTATGCCGATTGTATGAGATGTTGTATCCTTGTATCTGTAATGTTGTGATATCATGTTGGAAATCCGGGGCATATGGCTTTGTTATATGTCGCGGTGGGACCGATATGTGCTTCGTCCCCGGATCTAGGTGGAAACACCTAGATCTGGAATAGTACCGCATATCGGGCCTTACATGTACCATGATTTTCACTAGTAGTGTCTCTCTCCCAAAAGATAGACTGGGTGAAAAAATTATAGCTAGGCAATTGACATAATTATAAATGTACCGCAATGCTAATTATGCTACTGGAAAAATTAAAAGGCTCAATCGTATGGGCATTACACCAAGACAAGTATATCGTTTGTTCATCAACATCTACTCACTAATCATCCACCTTGAGATATCTATGCAGAACATCTCGCTGGTAGTAAGTTGCGAGCCACAACTAAAGCTTTAAACTCAAAGCAACGGACAACTGCCTTAACACTATGCGTAATGTAAGAATCCTTAGGACACGCAGTCATAAGCACCACTGTTTTACCCCTAATGGACACAACACATTCCCTAGTCTCATTTTTCTGTTACGCAAGCTAAACATCGGGAGGCATGAACCCATAGTCTAGCATAACGCTCCCTCTTGGAGTTGAAATCTACTATTTGTCCAAAATAATACACGACAACAGAGAACATGCAAGACTACTCAAGAACAAAAATATTAAGGTAAACCAAATATATTACTCTCACGAAACTGAACATAATCTCCTAATCCATCGAATCCCAACAAACACAACATAGCAAAGGAAGGAATCATACATAGGTGCCTTGATCATGATAGGCAACTCACAATGCCTAAACATTAAATCACATGATTGGAGAGAAGACATCCACTAGCTACTGGTCATGGACCCATGGTCGAGGGGGAACTACTCACGGCGCATCCCGAAGGCGATCATGGTGATGGAGGAGCCTCTAGAGATCAATCCTCCTTCCGGAAGGGTGCTGGGACAGGAACTTTTGCTGATACCGATATCGAAATCGTAGCGGCGGCGGAACAATAGGTTATTAGCGAAAAAGGGTTCCTCCTCCAGAGTTTTTGGAGCACGAGGTAAAGATATGCCAAGGGGGGCACCGGAGGTGGCCCCACTGGCCCAGACGACTAGAGGGCGCTCCCCTCTGTAGGCGCGCCCTAGAGATGCCTGGTCCAGGGGTGGCTCCCCTCCGGGTGCCCTTATGGATTCTGGAGTCTTCTGGCGTATTTTTTTGAGGAATTTTTCTGGAGTTTTCCGAGCACTTTGATTTTCACCTTTTTCTGGAAATGCACGGACACAAACATACAAAAACTGGCACTAGGTACTAGGTTAATAGTTAGTCCCAAATATGTTGTAAATGTTATGAAAGTGCATCATGACATATAACAATATCACCAATAGAAGCATGGAACAAGCAAAAATGATAGATACGTTTGGGACGTATCAAACAATGTTGTCGAGAGTTTATTATTGCACATTATACTCCATGTCCATTGCATCATTGTGGTTGTTTTACCAAGCAGGCCATATATCCAAATTTGGAGGAATCACAGGAACATGAGTGTGTTCAGGCATAGTATGTGGATTTCCACCTCCAGAAGGAAAATCATCCTCATCAGGTGGAAGAGCGCCCAACTAATGATGCCCTAGAACAATAATGGGACAAGACCATGATTCTTCCTGATGCTTAGTGCCACATTTTCTCGACATTATCGAAGAGAGTCACATTTTCATCCAATTATGTAGGAAAACAGATCAATGTAGTTGTACCTACTGGGCAAGCACTTGTACCACTTCACTTGGGAAGTGGTCAGTTTGCACGACCCAACAATGGTACTGTTGGTCTTGGCGGTTGTACCGCGTGCCTAAGAGGTTGTACCACTCTCTGTCCAAGGGTGCGGTGCTACCGCTCAGGTAACGGAAACCACCACAGAGAGAGTGAATTCTCTATATTAGGCCACAGTAACCAAGCGGTTGTTCTGGTTGTGTTGATTATTTATTTATCAACGTCAACTGATACAACTGGGCTACCTAGCGGTTGTACCGCTCTGGTATCCCAGACTAAGCTCTGCATGTGAGGGAGTTAGAACCGGCCTTAGTGTCTCCACTACCACCGTGATAGGGGTGACACCCTACAGATAAGTTTTTCTTGATAAGAAGACTGTAAGAGAGCCCCCTACAATTTAACTGGTGGAACAAACCCAAAGTACAAGTACAGTTCCTTGAACCTGGGTGGATGGGAAGGCATCAACCCCTTTCCACCACTAAGCTATGCCTTAGTCTGCCTACGAGTAGGTGGTAGTACCAGGGCGATAACAGAAAGGTAGTAATGGCGAGTACATTTTTTGTACCTGGCATGGTACAACCGACAACCGTAGGGTTGTGCTGTTATGGTCGTAGCTGCCATGGTTTTCCCCTCAAGGGAAGTTGTACCGCACTCCAGAGAAGTTGTACCGCGTGTGAGCAATTGTACACATAACGGTTGGAAATGTGGGGTCACTATATAATGAGGTCTTCTTACTTCTTTGCTCCTACCTCTTGTCATTCTCCCTCTCTCTCTCTCCTCCATTAGTGCTTTGAGCTTGTTTTTGTTCGATATCCTTTTCTAACCAACCAAACTATTGGATATGTGCCCTAGAGGAAAATTAATAAAGATATTTGTCACATATTCGTTTTGTTCATAATACGTGTTATACTATGCTAGAACTATATTACTCGGAAACACTAATACACGTGTAGTATAAACACTCGTCTCTAGTTATACTCAGGTGTACTAGCTTATTGGGCAATCGATGATCATGGTTTCCTAATCATGAGGTACGAATCGCCTATTGACAATGATGTCATATCATTAGGAGAATGGTGTGATGAATGCACACCCACCTAAAGCATTGCGATGTGATAAGTAACATGGTTCAGCATTGCGATGAATTTGTAACATAATACTTAGTCCTTAGACCGTAATGATCATACATAGTTTCTATCTATGAGGAGACTTTTATTTTCATCCACTGACTGACTGAAATATGCTGGCTATAAAGGTGTACTTTGGGCATTCCGATAAATATATGTTGATGAGTATGCAAATAGATCAAAGCGGGATTTGTCAGTCCATGTGAAGGACAGGTACTCTGGGCCCACTCAGTGATATTGCATCAATAGTGAAAGGATCGAGATAGACCTAGAGGGGGGGGGGTGAATAGGTTATATTACAAATTTTAACACTACTTGACAATTTTAGGCAATAATGCGGAAGACTAAAGATGTGCCTAACAATTATAAGGGTGACCTAGATAAGATAAGGTAAACAACAAGCACAATATAATAAAGCAAGCGAGGGATAAACAACAAGGTACCAACAAGGTAGTGCAAGTAAAAAGGGGAAAAGAGTAGGGATAACCGAATGACGCAAAGACAACGATGTATCCCGATGTTCACTTCCTTGGAGGGAAGCTACTCACCGTTCGGAGAGAGTGGGTGAAACCACGAAGGCACACCAACGCCAGGAAGGCTCACTCTATTACCCTTGAGATATCACCACGAAGGCAATTCCCAACCACTACCGGTTGACCTTAAAGGTGGTCACCAAACCCTCACAAACTCAACGGGGGTAATCACAATGGTCGATTCCTCTCCGAAGAACTCCTACCCGCCTAGGAGTCTCCAACCTCCAAGAGAAACAAGATCAATGGGAAAAGCTCACGACTTTCTCAAATCACGATTTTCTTTGGTCGGAAGATGGGGAAGGGACGGATCTAACACGGGGTGAAAGATCCGACAAGAACTCTCACGAATCTCTCCGGGATCTTGGATTTGGTGTAGAGATAAGGAAGAGGGAGCACTTTGTGTTCTTGTGTGTTTTGAAATGAAGTGGTCAACCCCAACCCGAAGTGGGAGGGGGTTATTTATAAGCACACACGAATCCAGCCGTTAGGAGCAGCCAGAGGAACGTCGGACGTCCGAGATTTAAGTCGGACGGTCCAGGGCAAGCCCGGACAGTCCGCTCTGGAACCCGGACGGTCCGAGATGGACGAATAAGTTACTGACCTCGGGTGCCCCTTTTTCGGACGATCCGGGAAAGACCCGGACGGTCCGACCTGACACCCGGACGGTCCGAGATGGATGAATAAGCTACTGACCTCGGGTGCCCCTTTTTCGGACGGTCCGAGGTGGAGCCCGGACGGTCCGGGAAAGACCCGGACGGTCCGACCTGACACCCGGACGGTCCGACCACCACAGATGATATACAGTTTAAAGAGCATTGGATATCCTATACAACTACATTGATTTCCATGGGTTGTAGAGATGTGTATTTTACATGTTATAGTTCTTATGACTTGAGCAAGACTTTAACTAAACCATATGATCCCCTCTTAATAGTGCGGGGATCCCTATGACTCAAGAGGTAATAGTAAAGAGGACTTAGCGTCATCTTCAATCGTTTTGTAGACTTCTTGAGTTTAGCCCATGATCCCTACACGGTGATGTCAAGAGAACTAACAGTTTCCTGTGTATCACTTAGCAAACACAGTTAGTCCCCTATATGTATATTGTCATCACACAACAAAATATGCTTAAGGGCAAGATTGCACTTTCAATCTCCCCCTTTTTGGTAGTTGATGACAATACACATATAACTCTCAAAAATATTCATATTTAAGATTTGAAGAGCAATTTTCATTTATTTGAGGAAGGCTCCCCCTCAACATGTGCATGGTGTTCTTAAATTTTAAGAAAAGCACATAAGAGGAAGCCTCCCCCATGATCATATAAACCATACGAATTTATATGGGAGAGCAGTGGTTTTAAGACCCAATAGTACATGATGAAGTAACAAATGCGAAGATATGATCCATAGTAACACACATATCACTCATCATGACACAGGACACCAGTTGACATGCAAGATAGATAAACCATGAAGTTTAATACAAGTACCACCAAGGTCATACCACATATATCTTAATACATAAAACCACGCAGCATAAATCACCACTAAAGTTTGGGTTATATCCCGATAATGAAAACTACGCCTAGGATAGGTAGGTGTCTCCCCCTTTGGCACCAAGTACCAAAAAGGGGCAGAACACAGAGCCAATAACAACTATTCGTGGTCACCACCATGATCAGCCACCACATCAGAAAGAAGGCAGCATACTCCGTCTCGGTGGGAAAGTCGAAGTTCTGATGCTGAGGAGAGCGTGGAAGCTCCTCGTCACCACTCACAGGGCTACCAGGGCGAGTCCGAAGACGGGCCTTGAGAGCATTGGCCTGAGAGATGCGCCGAGTCTCAAGCTGGTGAATGGAAGTGGCGTTGGACTTGCACAAGCTGAAAATGGCCTTCCGAGATTTGCCCAAAAACCGGGCAATAGTGCGGAACGGCTCAGCCATCGGTGTGCGTGAAGGCGGAGCAGCAGAGGTGGAAGCACCAGCATCAGAGGGAGCAGGAGCACCACATGTATCAAGAAAGGACCCCTTCTTAGGAATCCACTCACTGTGAATGACAGACTTCTGGATGGGCGTGGTGAAGAACGCGCCAATGACTCGCTGGATATAGGGAGCAAGAGGGAAGTGGCCCCTCTTCTGAATGGAGAACAGCCACACCTCATGCCATAAGAAATCTGTCACATCGATGGGGGGAAGAGCCCGTCCAGACTCGAAACAGTCATAGACATCTTTAGCAGCCGCCATGAGGTCAACAGCAAAGGAGCGTACCATGGTTTTGTCACCGTGCTTGGGCACAATCGTCTGGAGGAGACACAAGTAAAGCTGGCGGAACTGAGGCTGAAATATGGACGAATTGTTGGCATCCACATTGGTTCCCGGAGGTATATCCTGAGTGCGCATGAGACACCCCATGCAGGCTGCAAGGGGCATCGATGTAAACTCCGAGGTGCGAGCGTGAATCCGATGAAGTCCCTCAGAATGACGTGGCATACCAAGAGCATCACACCACTGATCATAGGTAATCATAATAGTCTGGTGGTTGGTCCTCCAAGTGAGTGTTTCATCGCCACCAAAGAAACACGTGGCATAGAACTGGTGGATGGCAGCATGGTTCCAGTCGCACTTGAGAGTCAGTGCGGGGCGGAGACCCATTGCATCAATGAGGCGAATGAGGTCTCGAAACACATTAGGTATGCGCTCAAAATAGCTCATGTTGAGGAACTTCTGAGGAGTCGTTGCATTGAGCTCCAGGCAGACAGTTGCGAAGATATCTTGCTGCACAAGGGTGTGAAAGCGAGGATCCATAGCAGTGGCAACCAGATGTAACTGATTGTCCTTACACCGCAGCCTGGAGTAGGCCTTGGCATCCATGTGGAAGTAGTCAATCGGATTACTGCCACGCCTAATCGGAGGATGCACCGAGATAGGTAAGCCCTGAAGTGGTTCCTTCCGCGCAGGGGGTGCGCGACGAGGAGCTGGTGGTGAAGCAGAGGCCTCTCTCTATCAGTTAGGAAGAGACTTCTTCCGGGTGCCGGCCTTCGTCCTCAAAATCATCCCGGAAGTCATCGTCAAGTTCAGCGTAGTCAACATCACCACTGCCCGCCCCATCACCACGGCAAAGGCGGAGACGAGGACACTGGCCCTTCTGAGAGTCGTCAGATCCCTGACGGCGAGTGTCTGTGCATGGGAGTGATAAGCCATAGTAAGACAAACTGGGTGTGCACCGGTAAGGATATCGGAGTAAGGGAGACACATGGGACAGCACCCCGGACGACCGGATGCAAAGCGGGACATCCGAAAATGAATGGATATGACACATCCATGGGGCTGTTCCATGCAACCCACCGAACTAAATGACAAGACTGTGACCATGACACACCAAAATTACTACCGCGAGAAGCACAAGCAGAAGGAAACACGGGAATGGAAGAGAAACTCACCACCCCGAGCACCCTTGGGAGGCATGATGCACAAATCCGGGAGCCACAAGAAGGACCCTCCTCAAAGCCAATCTGCCCCAAATGCAAGATTGATTGGTCAAAATGTAGATCGGGAGGAGGGGAATCCGGGGATGGGGCTGATGAACTCACCGGAGGGCGGGGCCGGATGGGGGAGGCCGCAACAGGTGCGGCGGCGGCGCTAGGTTAGAGACCACGGCGGGGGAGAAGGGGAAAAAACTGCCTACAGGAGGTTAGGGGCGCGGCCCGAGCCATTTATAGATCGGAAACGTCGGACGACCGGACTGTAAGTCGGACGGTCCGACGAAGGGCCGGACGATCCGGTCTGTAGGTCAGACGACCAACATGGATTACCCGGAGAGCTCAGCACGCGTTAGGGGCCGGACGACCGGGGTGCAGGTCGGACCGTCCGGGGATACCCCGGACCGTCCGGACACTGTTCCGGACCGTCCGAAATGTGGTGCAGGACATCAGTAGTATTTCCGGCTATTCCGGACCGTCCGGGACATAGACCGGACCGTCCGACATGTGGTGTAAGGGAAAAACAGGCAGACCAATGGGAGGCACGGCGGTAAAGTGCAGGTGATCTAGCTGAATGGCATATATATTGAGATAGATGCATGAAGGGATATCATAATAACACAATCAATAACAAGATCATAAAAGAAACCATTTGTCATAATATGTTTATGAAGGAGTCGGCGGTGGCCGTGGCCACCATGTTTGAGTATATGTGATGTTGAGACCGCGGAGATGTATCTTGGGTCCAACATTCACTACTTCATCTTTAACCGCTACACATGGATTCACCGAAGTGAGCATGCGGATTTTTGATGTTTGTTTCTATTTATGCATCACGTAGAGGGATGAGAACTCATTAATTGAGCTTCTCCCCCTACATACATGCCTACATCTAGACAGGGTATGCGCAATGTGTACGAATGAGAGCAATATACCCCTAAGCCGTAAAGCTATAACGTTCCAAGATACCAAGTTCACCCCTTAGTTGGCAAAACCTTGCTTCATCCAATGGATTGGTGAAGATATCGGCAAGTTGCTTGTCGGTGCCCACATGTTCAAGACCAATATCACCTTTTTGAATATGATCCCGTATGAAGTGATGACGAATGTCAATATGCTTGGTGCGAGGATGTTGACAAGGGTTGTTGGCAATCTTGATAGCACTTTCATTGTCACATAAGATGGGTACCTTCTTATAGATGAGTCCATAATCCTTCAAAGTTTGTCTCATCCATAGGATTTGAGTAGAAAAACTTGCGGCGGCAACATACTCGGCTTCAGCGGTGGAGAGGGAGACACAATTTTGCTTCTTTGAGTGCCAACTTACCAATGAGCGCCCAAGAAATTGGCATGAACCGGAGGTTGACTTCCGATCCACCTTGTCTCCGGCCCAATCCGCATCTGTGTACCCCAAAAGATCAAACTTGGCTTCCTTGGGGTACCAAAGGCCCAACAACGGAGTATGAACAAGGTATCTAAGAATGCGCTTAACCGCCAGATTATGACTCTCCATAGGAGAGGCTTGATATCTTGCACACATTCCTACGCTAAGCATAATATCCTGTCTAGATGCACAAAGGTAAAGCAACGACCCTATCATAGAACGGTAACGAGTAGTATCAAATGGAATACCGGAGAGGTGTTGATCTAGATATCCCTTGGTTGGCATGGGTGTCTTGCATGGCTTGGCATCTTTCATACCGAACTTCACGAGCATGTCTTGAATGTACTTTGTTTGGGAGATGAAGGTTCCTTCGGCAAATTGCTCGATTTGAAAGCCAAGGAAATACTTCAAGCTCCCCATCATTGACATCTCAAAATTCTTGGTCATAGTTTCCGAGATCCACTTGCACAAAGATGGAATAGGAGAACCAAATATTATGTCATCTACATAGATTTGGCATATGAGCAACTCATCATTAGTTCTCTTAGTAAAAATAGTGGCATCAATGATTCCCCTCTCAAATCCTTCCTCGAGTAAAAACTTCCTAAGATGATCATACCAATCCCGAGGGGCTTGCTTAAGACCATATAAGGCCTTATGAAGTTTATACACGTGGTCCTTGTGATGAGGATCAAGAAAGCCGGGTGGTTGTGCTACATATACATACTCTTGTAGCGGACCGTTAAGAGAAGCACTCTTCTTATCCATTTGAAATAATGGAAATCCATTGAATGCGGCATAAGCAAGAAACATGCGTATAGATTCAAGACGGGCAACGGGGGCAAAGGTCTCATCAAAATCCAAGCCTTCAACTTGGGAGTACCCTTGAGCCACTAACCTTGCCTTGTTGCGGATGATAGTACCATGTTCATCTTGTTTGTTCTTGAAGACCCACTTAGTTCAAATGATGTTATGATCTTGACCGGAGGGCCTCTCCACGAGAGACCATACCTCGTTCCGGGTGAAACTAGTGAGATCATCTTGCATCGCAATGAGCCAATCCGCATCCGCAAGAGCATGTTCAACCCTAAGTGGTTCGATGCTAGACACAAACGAGAAGTGAGCGCAAAAGTTCATTAATTGACTACGAGTAACTATACCTTGCCCCAAACCCGTGAGAATCTTGTCCACTTCAACACGTCTTGCCACCACAGGCATGATTGATGTTGGAGTTTCAAGAGGTTCCACCCATTACGGTTCATGATATACATTGGGTTCATCATCAAGGTAGGAACCATCATCAATATCATCATTTTCTCCAAAGTTGATGCCGTCACGATGATCGTCATGTGGTTCACCCGCATCATCAACTTGTGGATGTGTGGATTGTGGAGGGTCTTGTTCTTGTTCTTGGATAATGGGATCATCATGAGCAATTGGATCTTGAGTGGTAGGAGAAGGTGCTTGTGGTGGTGGAACACTTGGCCCATCACCCACCTCATCATCTCTTGGCACTTGAGCAATAGGCACAAGATCTCCAATGCCCATAGCCAAAATGTCTTGAGAAGAATCTTCATTATTACCTACATCACTTAGATCAACTTGCTCCCCATGGGAGCCATTAAATTCATCAAACTCCATGTCACAAGTTTCCACAACACATCCGGTGGATTTGTTGTAGACTCTATAGGCGTGAGAGTTTGAAGCATACCCAACAAATATACCCTCAATTGTTTTGGATTGAAACTTGGCTAACCGGTCTTTCTTATTGAGAAAGAAACACTTACAACCGAATACACGGAAGTATTTGACGTTTGGCTTGTGTCCGGTTAGAAGTTCATATGGGGTCTTCATCAAAATCTTGCGAAGGAAGAGCCGGTTTGATGCAGTACATGCGGTGTTGATGGCTTCGGCCCAAAAGCTATATGGTGACTTGTACTCATCCAACATGGACCGGGCCATCTCCACAAGAGTACGGTTCTTCCTCTCGGCTACACCATTTTTTTGAGGGGTGTAAGGTGCGGAATATTGATGTTCTATTCCCTCATCACTCAAGAATTCTTCCAAGGTGTAGTTCTTGAATTCGGAGCCATTTTCACTTCGTATTGCCATGTTGTATTTCCTTTGTGCTTGCTTGGCAAAATCAATGAAGGTGGCCTTCGTCTCGTCCTTGGACTTGAGAAAGAACACCCATGTGTATCTTGAATAATCATCGACAATGACGAGACCATATTTCTTCCCCCCAAGACTATCCCATGATGGAGGACCAAAGAGATCCACATGAAGGAGCTCCAAAGGCCTTGATGTTGACACGATATTCTTGGGGGTATGCTTTGCTTGATGTTGCTTCCCGGCTATGCATGCACTACACACACGATCTTTCTCAAAAGACACGTTTGTTATTCCGAGGATGTGTTCACACTTTAGGAGATCTTTTAGATTTCTCATACCGACATGGGCTAGCCGACGATGCCATAGCCACCCATTGTCGGCCTTGGCCATTAGACAAGTTGCATGGTAAGTACTCTCTTTCGAGAAATCAACCGTATAAAGGTTGCCATCCAACTCTCCAACAAAGGCCACTTCGAGAGTATCTCTCCTAAAGACTTTCACACTTGTTAGACCAAATAGTGTATCATAACCAACAGAAGCTAGTTGACGAACGGAAATAAAATTGTATTGAAGGGATTGGACAAGCATGACATTTGCAAGAGACAATTCATTAGTGATAGCCACTTTGCCCAACCCAAGTACCTTTCCCTTGGAACCTCCACCAAAGACAATGCTCATGTATGGTTGAATCGCATCCATGAAGTCCTTGAGCAAACGGCTTTCTCCGGTCATATGATTGGTGCATCCACTATCAATCACCCATTTGACTCCACCGGAGATAGCATCCTACACATGGATTTAGACTTTGGTTAGAGGTGCCCATTTTGCAATGGGACCTATAAGGTTAGTAACAAGGGTCTTTGGAACCCAAATGGTATAGAAACGAAAAGCATTACGGGGCCCAATGAATTTTTCAAACACTTCTCCATCCTTTGCCTTACGGAGCACATAGGATGGAGGCATTTTCTCCTTCTTCTTGGTGGGAGTGTGCTTGCCCCTAATGGCCTTCCCATTCCCAACACCAACCTTATCAACAATTTTCTTACCTTTGTCCTTGTGCCCTTCACGAACAAAGATCACCTTTTGGGGAATGGATTCCTTGCTAAGGGTGACATCCTTTGTCACACTCGTACTTGGATCAAATCCAAGTCCTTCCTTAGCAAAGGATTCCTTGTGATGACTTAATACATCATTTAGGTTTTTCTCGCCTTGGGCACAAGTCAAGAGGCCCTTCTTTAGTTGAGCATGAAGAGCTATGTTCTCCTCAATGAGTGATGCTTGATCAATGGTAGAGTTAGTAGCACAAGCATCGATATGCACAATAGTTGGAGGAGACATCTTCGTAAGTGTTTTTATATGGGCAAGTTTGTGAGCCTCGAGATTTTTCATATGGGTGGCGAGTTCCTCATCCTTCGTCTTGAGGGACAAGGTGAGTACCTCAACATCCTTAGAAAGGGAGGTGTTTAGCTCCACAAGTTTTCCCATATCATTAGCAAGTTCTTTACATATTTCATTAGCCTTTTTCAAGGAGGCAACATGCTTGTCATTTAAGTCGTTTGATGCGTGAACAACTTTGCATAAGTTGTCATTTCGAGCTTCCTCAAAGTCAATTTTCCGCTCAAGGAGAGTATAGTTCTCCTTTTCCTCGGTGAGGAGGATTTCAAGATCCTTAATGGTTGTGGAGTGCTTACCCACCACATACATAAGTAATTGAAACATTTTGAGCTTGTTGCCTTTGAGAGAGCTCATCATTTTGTTCACTTTGGCAAACAACAAATATTCACATATAGCATGTGCATCATCTCTTTTCGCATCATGAAATTCATCATGAGGTTCGGAAGAGAACATGAAGGACTCATCAACAGGAGTTACCTTGATCTTAGCCGAGGAGGAGGGAGTGTCATCGTCAACCAACTTGGCCATGAGACACTTGTGTGCATTGCCGGCGTAGTCACTCATGTAGTTGTAGTTTACAACTTCACCTTCCTTGTTGCGGAGCTTCAATGTTTTTTGTGTATCTTGAGCAACTCCGGCCACACCGACAACATCCTTGGGATCGTACCCTTCAAGTGCCAACAATTATTTCTTTTTGAACTTGTTGTTGAGAGGGTTTGGGAGCTTCTTGGCGACATCCTTCCAAGGAAATCGGGGTTTGTCCTCTCTTTTATCATATGGACACTCCTCCGCAAAATGTCCCGGCCTCTCACAGTTGTAGCAGTTTCTCGTTTTCTTCTTTTGGAATCTTCCCTTGAAGTCCCCTTTGGTGAACTTCTTCACAAAGAGAGCAATATCATCATATGAGGGAGTATCATCGGAGTTATAATCATCTTCATACTCATCTTCTTCCTCATCATCATAAAACTCCTCGATCCTAGCCTTGAGAGCAAGGTTTGAGGATGGACCACCATATGTGGCAAGAAGCCTCTTGGACTCCTTTAGGTGCTCTTCATATAGCAAGAAGGTGGCAATCACATCATCCGGTGTCATCTTGAAGAAGTCGGGCATACGCCTCAATTCCCACACCATTTGATGATAATACACCATGAGAGCATTCAACATTTTGTCCACAAGGTAACAGTTGATGATTTGATATCCATCCAAAGATTTTTCACATGTGAATGACTGGACATGAGCAGAGAGAACCTTGAGACGCATATGAAGTTGTTGGGGCGTCTCATCTTTCTTCATGTGAAGGTTGTGCAATGCATTCTTTGCGGTCTCATATCTTGTCATTTGAAGCGACCCGGTGCCGGACTTGGCAATGAGAAGAGTATCCCACATTTCCTTGGCATTGGTGATATGAAGAAATGGTGCACGCGTCAACTCATCCATTCCTCTCTTCAAGAACCCAATAGCATCAAGGTTGAGATGTCGATCAAACACTTCACTTGGAGTAAGGTTGTTCGGATCAACGGGATAGTAGCCTTTCCCGGAGTCGATGAGGTTCCACATGGGTTCGCACACAAACCTAAGATAATATGCCATAAGACTTTTCCAATCCAAAAAGTTAGTGTTCTCGGTTAGTACCGGCGGATTGCCATTGAAATTATACTTAGGTTCCACAAGCTTATGAGCAGGATAGTCCCATTGGTAGGGACCACCTCTTTGCAAGGGAGCCTCAGAACCGGGGTGCACAAAGGTCGCTTGTGGGGACCTAGGGGCCGCACCACTTGAAATTTGTGACTCCGACGCCTAAGCCTTCAATCTAGCAAAGGAGGCTTCCATTTCCTTCCTTTGATTGTCCAAAGCCTTTTGCAAGGCTTTTTCCATATCTCCGGAGGTGAACAACTTGGGATCCTCAATCTCATAACTAACATGCCCCATGGAGGGAGGCAACACAGCTTGTGCGACGACCCTTTGTTCGGTAGCCAATCTCTCAGCTTCCGAACTCGCGGCATCCGCAACAATTGCGACCTCCTCCACATTGGCACCCGAACTTTCGGGGATGCCGTTCTTGGTCATCTCGCTCTAGGGCGGTTAAGCCACAAGAATAGAGCACGAGGCTCTGATACCAATTGAAAGGATCGAGATAGACCTAGAGGGGGGGGGGTGAAAAGGTTATATTACAAATTTTAACGCTACTTGACAATTTTAGGCAATAATGCGGAAGACTAAAGATGTGCCTAACAATTATAAGGGTGACCTAGATAAGATAAGGTAAACAACAAGAACAATATAATAAAGCAAGCGAGGGATAAACAACAAGGTACCAACAAGGTAGTGCAAGTAAAAAGGGGAAGAGAGTAGGGATAACCGAATGACGCGAAGACAACGATGTATCCCGATGTTCACTTCCTTGGAGGGAAGCCACTCACCGTTCGGAGAGAGTGGGTGAAACCACGAAGGCACACCAACGCCACGAAGGCTCACTCTATTCCCCTTGAGATATCACCACGAAGGCAATTCCCAACCACTACCGGTTGACCTTAAAGGTGGTCACCAAACCCTAACAAACTCAACGGGGGTAATCACAATGGTCGATTCCTCTCCGAAGAACTCCTACCCGCCTAGGAGTCTCCAACCTCCAAGAGAAACAAGATCAATGGGAAAAGCTCAAGACTTGCTCAAATCACGATTTGGTTTGGTCGGAAGATGGGGAAGGGACGGATCTAACACGGGGTGAAAGATCCGACAAGAACTCTCACGAATCTCTCCGGGATCTTGGATTTGGTGTAGAGATAAGGAAGAGGGAGCACTTTGTGTTCTTGTGTGTTTTGAAATGAAGTGGTCAACCCCAACCCGAAGTGGTAGGGGGTTATTTATAAGCACACACAAATCCAGCCGTTAGGAGCAGCCAGAGGAATGTCAGACGTCCGAGATTTAAGTCGAACGGTCCGGGGCAAGCCCGGACGGTCCGCTCTGGAACCCGGACGGTCCGAGATGGACGAATAAGTTACTGACCTCGGGTGCCCCTTTTTCGGACGGTCCGGGGTGGACCCCGGACGGTCCGACCTGACACCCGGACGGTCCGAGATGGATGAATAAGCTACTGACCTCGGGTGCCCCTTTTTCGGACGGTCCGAGGTGGAGCCCGGACGGTCCGAGAAAGACCCGGACGGTCCGACCTGACACCCGGATGGTCCGACCACCACAGATGATATACAGTTTAAAGAGCATTGGATATCCTATACAACTACATTGATGTCCATGGGTTGTAGAGATATGTATTTTACATGTTATAGTTCTTATGACTTGAGAAATACTTTAACTAAACCATATGATCCCCTCTTAATTGTGCGGGGATCCCTATGACTCAAGAGGTAATAGTAAAGAGGACTTAGCGTCATCTTCAATCGTTTTGTAGACTTCTTGAGTTTAGCCCATGATCCCTACACGGTGATGTCAAGAGAACTAACAGTTTCCTGTGTATCACTTAGAAAACACAGTTAGTCCCCTATATGTATATTGTCATCACACAACAAAATATGCTTAAGGGAAAGATTGCACTTTCAAATAGCTTGCAAGCAAGTGACTAGGTAACAAGAGATGTAATAGGCATGGACGAGTAAACTTGTTTGTTGAGAACGAGATGTGAACATGGTATAAGGATACGAACGATCAAACCTCGGACAAACAAAGTACCGCTAGACAAAGAAATCATGTCTTATTGTTAACGGTTTCCAAGGACGATTGAAGTATATTCGATGGAAGCGCAGGGACTATCAAGGATTGTAACCAGGTCCAATTGATTAGTCATTGATCAAAAAGATTGTCTTGATCATGTCTGCTATTTCCCGAACCGTAGGGTGTCACACTTAAGTTCAATCGATGCATTAGGATTGATTCGGTATCATCGGTGAAATAAATAGAAACACCGGAATAGTTTTGGGAGAGAACGGAAGATGTTCCGGGGATTTTGAAAGGTTCAAAATAAAGTTTAATTATATTTAATAATATTTATTATTTAATTATCTGAATTAAATATTAAAATGTATTTAAATTAATTAAAATAATGGACAAGGATAATGGGCCAACTGGGGCCCATTAGGGGAGGAGGGGGTTCCCCCTTGGGCTTGGCGCCAAGGGTGGGGTCCATCCCCCCCTTGGCCGGCACACTCCCCCCCTTGGGAGTTTAGTCCCACATGGGGGAGGGGAGGAGGATCACACCCCCCTTGGCCTATATAAGGAGGGGTAGACCCCCTTTTTCCATACACATTGAGTTTATCTCTCTCTCTCTTTCTCCTACCTCGAGCGGATTCCCCTAGTTTGGAGTTTGCACCTGGTTGGGAGTTCTCCACCAAAGCACGCCGTCGCTCTGCGGGAATCGGGATCCAAATCCGTCTTCTTTTCGCTGCTCGCCTGGTTCGGAGCCCGGAGGGAACATCGGTTGCACTGTACGTGTGTAATCTCCTCGAGGCACTACACTCCCCGGTGCTACTTCATCGCCGGAGGTCTCCATGAGTCATCATCGCCGGTGGTTGATACGTCCCAAACATATCGATAATTTCTGCTTGCTCCATGCATGTTTTTTGTGATATTGCTATGATCTAGATACACTTTCATACACTTTTGATCATATTTGGACTAACCTATTAACTCAGTGCAACCCAGTGCCAGTTTCTGTTTTCTGCTGTTTTTTTATTCCAGGTTTCCCCCATATTAAAAGTGCTCCAAAAATCCGGGAAAATCGGATAAAAAATTAGCGCAACGGAAGCTTCCGGAACCCCGAAGGAGTGCCCGGGGGCCACCACCATGTGCCCAGGCGGCCACCTGGCGCGGCCTAGGGCTTGGCCGCGCCAAGGGGCGCCTGGACTCTTGGTGGCCCCCCTGGCTTCCCCCTTCGCCTATATATTCCCCGTGACGTGAAACTTCCGAGGAGAGAACCCTTTTCCGCGATCTGGCCTCTGTTCAACCGCCTCCGCGCTTCCAAGATCGGGAGTGCCAGCAGACTTCTTCTCGGCACCCTGCCAGAGGGGGAATCGACCTCCGGAAGCTTCCCCTCCAGCATGGACGCTTCCCGGATGTGCCGTGAGTAGTTTCCTTTGGACCATGGGTCCGTGATCAGTAGCTATGTGATGTTCTCCTCCCCTCTTTGTTCTGCATGGATTAGACCTCGTGAGCTGCCCTACACGATCGAGGCACATATGTAATCTTTCTGCCGTTGCTATGCTGAGTTTGATGGGATCTGATGGATTATGAGATTATGTTTAGATTGTGATAGAGTAATATATTTGGTTCTTATCTTTTATATTTTTGTTCCTAAGTAATTCTTGCATGTTCTTCGTTGATGTTTATTGCTTTGGCCAAGTAGTAGGTAGTAACTTCAAGAGCGAACATTATGCTCGATTGTGGGTTCATGCCCTCTGATGACACGCTTGAGTGACAGAAACATCAGTCTAGGGTATGTGCTGTTCCCACAAGGGGGAAAACAACGGTGCTTGTAACCGTGGTTGCAAGGATTGTTTACTTTACACAAAGTTCTTTTTAGTGCAGTTGTCTGTTGCTTTGGGTTTACACTTCGGGTGGGGCTCGCAACTTAATACCAGCGAGATGTTCTGGATAGATATCTCAAGGTGGATGATTAGTAGTAGATGTAGTTGGATTTCGGTCTACTTATTTTGGAGTACTGCCCATGCTTTTGAGCCTCTTCCTTTCTTTTGTAGCATAGTTGGCATTGCGGTGCGTTTATAATCCTGTCAATTGCCCATTTGTAATTTGTTTACCTCGCATAGCAGTTTTATCATCCATTGGGAGAGAGACATCACTAGTGAACATCACGGTACCCCGCTCCATATTCTCATCACTGTTTACACACTTATTTACTTTTCTGCTTTTACTTTCAGTTGTTATCATCGTTATCATTATCCCTTGTGTTTTGATCCTTTGTAAACAACAAGACCAGAGAGATTGACAACCTCTCTGAACTTCGTTGGGAGAAAAGTTATTTGTGTTTGTGTGCAGGTCCAGGAGAATCAAGTGATTATCTTCAAACGGCGCATCACTTGACGAACCACCTAATTATCATTTCCGGAGTCCTACGGGAGACAATCTTAAAACCTTGGTATCTTCACCGAGGGAAACTTGCCGCTACGCTGCATCTCACCTTCCACTTGGGGTAACGAACGAAGGGTGATAAGCAATTATCATCTCTCACGCATCAAGGAAATTTCTAGCGCCGTTGCCGGGGACTCCGAGTGCTAAGATAGGGGAGTTGCACACTACCTTTTACCTTTGCTTTTTAGTCTTGTTAGTTTGCTTTCCAGTTTTTGTTGTTTGCTTTTGTGTCTCATATGAAAAACCAAAAAAAAAAATAGTTTCTACCTTTTGCCTTTGTCTTGCTTTGTGTAGTGATGCTATACTCACCATGGGTGCTGAACCACCCAAATATGGTAGGATGGACATGTTTCACTTGGATCGTCTTCGATCAATTTGTGCTCGCGCTAAAAACCCAACCGACTTGGTTGAGGGAAAAATCATTGGATGATCATGCTCATTATACGCGGCACCGCCTAGCTCAGAAAGGGAAACACTTATGGGATCAAATACATGTTTCTTATTGCCATGCTAAACTTCTGTGCCACATTTACGATTTTACTTATTGTTCTAATATAGATCATAAACACCTCCCTATCCAATGTGAGTTTAATGAAAATCAGATCTTATCTTCTGATGCTAAAGGTGTTTATGATTATTTTGATGTTGAAAAGATTTAAGAGTTTTTTGCTTTTAAAGGTGCTTATGAGATTGCTTCTTTGATTGAAAAGTATCACGATACTATTCACAAGTCCGAAAACTTTGCAGTTCTTGCTTATTGCTTTGAGAATTACACTTCCAATACTTATATTGAGGATTTAAAAATAAAATGTTTGCTTGCCAAGAAGAGGCTAATGATTGCTTTGATGAGGAATCCCATGATTTCGAGGACTCACTTGATACATCCCTTTCTGAAGAATTTGATACTTGCTTTGTTGATGGCCATGATGCCAATATGGATTATGCTTGCGAAGATGAACTTGCTATAATTCCTTACGTCAAGCATGAAATTTTTTCTATTGCACCCACACTAGATTTCCCTATTATCCTTTTGAAATCTCCAACTCCGGAGAATTTTCCTCTTATCAAAGCTCAATGTGACGGGTTGCATTTATCTTATGATCCTAAAAACCGTGTTCAAAACTATATACGTGTGCTTGTAGGTAATGAACAATATGATTTATCCGATATTTATATTATTGGTGTTGTTCATGATACTACTGAAAAATACTTTGAGAAAGGAAAGCTTGGTTATAAAAACTTCCATATTACTAAAACTCCTCTCTTTATGTTGAAAGGTTTGAAGTTGTTCTTTTTCCACCTTCCTATGCTTGTCTCTTTGTGATTCTTTGATTTATTATCTTACAAGATGCCTATGCATAGGAAGTGGGTTAGGCTTAAATGTGGTTCATGTTTGCTTCTTGATGATCTCTTTTTCTTCAAATTCTTATTCTTTTGAGAGCACCTTTTATAATCCTTATGCCTAGCTTAAAGGCGTAAAAGAAAGCGCTTGTTGGGAGGCAACCAAAGATGTTTTTACTTCTGCTTTTAGTGGTCATGATGATTCTTACTACTGTAGCAACATCATTGTATATTTATTTTCAAGCTTTGTGCCAAGTTATAGCCTCTTATGATAAGGGAAGCAAAAGTTGTGACATGCTGTCTAGAAAATAGATTCTGTCTTCTTGACAGAAAAAATCGGAATAAATCACCAGTTCATATTTTTGAGCTGATTTATTTACACAACATGCTCTATACAATTGTTAAACTTTCGTATGTTCTGAGTTTTTTATTTGAGTTGCAGAAGTGCCCCGGAAAAATTCTCTACTACCTGTTGTTCTATTTTTCACAGATTCTGCTACGTTTTGTGTCTCCTTAGTTTTGCAAACCTTAAGCTTGCTTTTTCTTTGCAAAAGCTTTTGGCAATCGTGAGAAAGAGTAGATCTTCAAGAATATCTTTATATCCAGTGGGGAAATATAATTTTATTAATGGTACTAACCTCTCTAATCAGCTTATGATGAGTTATGTATGAAGGGAGTTTTCAAGTGTGCGATGGAAGATGATGAAAGAAGATCCGGGAGTGTCAAGCGCTCAAGCTTGGGGATGCCCCCATGCATCCCAATTAAATATTCAAGGAGACTCAAGCGTCTAAGCTTGGGGATGCCCCTGTGCATCCCCTTCTCCATCAAAAATCATCAGTTCGTCCTTCGGCTCACTATATTTTTATCACTTTATGCGTTATGTGCTATGTTTGGAGCGTCTCGCTCTTAGGTTTTATGTTTAGTTTTCCTTAGCTTTGCTTGCTGTTCATAACAAGTTAGACCCCAGCTTACTTTGTGTGGGAGAGAAACACGCTCCACTTCAATCTAGAACACATCATAGGATTTTGCATGCCTATCTTTTTACTATAGTGTGTTCTTTATCTTTTCGTAGCTACTGCCATGTTTAGTTTTAGTCTTAGTTTGTCTTTAGCAAGAGCCTTGACTTTTGTTTAGTTTGTTGCTGGAACTCACTTTAGTTTTCATGTTTATCTTGTTAAGAGATTTGGTTGTTGCACTGAGTTGTGTCTTGTCTTGAAAGTTGGTAATTGAGGTTGCTATTGGATTTTAGTAGTAACCTGCAATAGTTTTGAGGTATTGATGTGAGTAATGTTTGAACTTTTGGTGTCAAGAGCTCTAGCCTATTAGTGATAGGTGTCGTATTTTGGGAAATCTGTGTTTATTTTCAAAACCTACAAAACTAGTTGAGAACTCTAGCTACTAGATGGATCACTAATCTTTGGAGGGATCGGATATTAGAGTACACTCACGCACCATGAGTCGAGGATGCGCAAGGATAACCAAACCCCCATACACTCCTCCTCGGGGTACTTGTATCTTTGTGAACCTCCTTATTAGATTGAGAGTTACCGATAATAAGTGCATCAGTTCTTCGGACTAATGTATGTATTGAAAGTTGACACTTCCACCTCCTCATATTTTCTAGCCTCTCCCGTGTCGTGCATTGCCCTCTTCTCACTCCGAGAGTTGGCGTCCACCTTCGCCGGTACATCCAAACCCTTGGCATGATACACTCTGTCATCATAAACATCCTTATATCTTTCCTCAAAACAGCCACCATACCTACCTATCAAGGAATTTCCATAGCCTTTCCGAGATATATTGCCATGCAACATCCACCTCTTCGTGACTTGATCTTCATGTCATACATGTTCCTGCTACACTGGCAGCGACATACATTGCATACATCATGATAGCTATATCTTCTTTATGATTTGAGTACCTTGTAAAGTGTGAAAGATCTTCTATACCCTCTTGTAAATTAGAGTGTTGCCCTTAAGTGAGGAAAAGATCCCAAAGTGGACAAAATAAAAGATCCCAAAGAGGACAAATGAGAGTTAAATATAAAGATCCATCGAGGCCACCAAAAAATACAAAAAAAGAGAAAAGAGAAAAATAAAAATAAAAAGAGAGAAAGGGGCAACACTACTATCCTTTTGAAAGATCCACACTAGTACTCCCTCTTTTGTACTCCATAGAGATGATAATTCATGCATGCAGCTATGTGGGGACCTTCACACTATAGAACTTGGCTTGCATATTCCAAGGATGAGCCTCCTCAAAAGAGCTCTAGGTCTTCATGAGCGATCAAGTTAGATGCACCCCCAATAGTTCCATTGGAGAGCTTTTTAGCTCATATGTGCATCCGTTGCATGGCAATCCCTACTCACATCATATCTATCATTTGGCCTTCTCGCCTATGATTGTCCTCATTGATGTGAGCCTTTCTCACCCTTTTTGTCTTCCTCCTCCACCAAATTTCTCTCTTTGCCATCCTAAGTGTCAACCCATGTGCTTACGCTCATCCATTGCATGAGTGCTCAAAATATCGAAAAGGAGTGGATCGAATTGACTTGTACCTGGCTAGTGGTCTGGGGACGAGTCAAGATATGATTCCAAAGAAGACCAAGTGTGAAACTTTAGTAGATTGAGTTCTCAACAAAAATACTTTTTTTCTCGTATTCCCTATCCCCCTTCTTGCACGCAAACACCATTTGGAGACATTCGAGTCACGGATAGCGAGAGCTCTTGCACCTAATGTTCTTTTGTTACTTGTTTCAATGCTAATATAGACTCTTGCATGTTATGACTTGAATTGAATCACATACCTTGATTGCTTTACTTTTCAAAGTTTTTATATGGTTCCCGGATGTACCGTGAGTATTTTCCTTTGTACCATGGGTCTGTGATCTGTAGCTATGTGATGTTCTCCTCCCCTCTTTGTTCTTCATGGATTAGACCTCGTGATCTGCCCTACAGGATCGAGGCACATATGTAATATTTCTGCTGTTGCTATGCTGAGTTTGATGGTATCTGATGGATTATGAGATTATGTTTAGATTGTGATAGAGTAATATATTTGGTTCTTATCTTTTATATTATTGTTCCTAAGTAATTCTTGCATGTTCTCCGTTGCTGTTTATTGCTTTGGCCAAGTAGTAGGTAGTAACTTCAAGAGGGAACATTATGCTCGATTGTGGGTTCATGCCCCCTGATGACACGCTTGAGTGACAGAAACATCAGTCTAGGGGATGTGTTGTTGCCACAAGGGGGAAAACAACGGTGCTTGTAACCGCAGTTTCAAGAATTGTTTACTTTACACAAAGTGCTTTTTAATGCAGTTGTCTGTTGCTTTGGGTTTACACTTTGGGTGGGGCTCGCAACTTAATACCAGCGATATGTTCTAGATATATATCTCAAGGTGGATGATTAGTGGTAGATGCCGTTGGATTTCGGTCTACTTATTTTGGCGTACTGCCCATGCTTTTGAGCCTCTTCCTTTCTTTTGTAGCATAGTTAGCATTGCGGTGCGTTTATAATCCTGTCAATTGCCCATCTGTAATTTGTTTACCTCGCATAGCAGTTTTATCGTCATTTGGGAGAGAGAAATCACTAGTGAACATCACGGGACCCAGGTCCATATTATCATCACTGTTTACACGCTTATTTACTTTTCTGCTTTTACTTTCAGTTGCTATCTTCGTTATCATTATCCCTTGTGTTTTGATCCTTTGTAAACAAAAAGACCGGAGAGATTGACAACCTCTCCGAAATTCGTTGGGAGCAAAGTTATTTGTGTCTGTGTGCAGGTCCAGGAGAAACAAGTGATTATCTTCAAACGACGCATCACTTGCCGAACCACCTACTTATAATTGCCGGAGTCCTACGGGAGACAATCTTAAAACCTTGGTATCTTCACCGAGGGAAACTTGCCGCTACGCTGCTTATCACCTTCCACTTTGGGCAAACAATGAAGGGCGAGAAGCAATTATCATCTCTCGCGTATCAGTGATCTTCTACACGACAGGGAGGTCGTAGATTCAGAGTCTATGCCAACCACGTTCGTAGAACATTTCCCTCTTTCGGTCTTCAAAGGTATGAATAGTGTTTCCCTCCGTTACTTTACGTCGCCATAGCAAAGATCTTGGGTTCGGGTATCATAGGTTGGAAAAAATATTGTTTTCTGCACCGTATCCAAACAGTGGTATCAGAGCTAGCTATGCGTAGATGTATTGTACGGGTAGAACACATCGTGGATGTGGGCATAAATTCTCCATTTGTTACCCTCCCACGTGTACTCATTTAGCATTGCGGAAATGTACTGATGATGGAGAATGTCCTGATGTCCTGCGGCAAACGTGTAAGGACTGCTAAATGAGTACACGTTTGTGGCATAAATTCTCCATTTGTTACCCCAGGCCCCCAGGCACCCTCCCGGCGCGGCCAGGGCCCATCCGCACGGGGTAGCCGCCTGGGCGACCTGGGCACCGCCTCAGACTCCCCCTTTGCCTATAAAATCTCCCATGACGCAAAAACCCGAGATATCCAACCCTTTTCTCCAAAAGCGCTCCCGATCTCCGCCGCCATCGAAATCTAGCTTCGGGGGTCACCAGGATCCTGCTCCGGCACCCTGCCGGAGAGGTCCTTGGCCCCTGGGTCCATCTTCATCAAACTTCTTCACCCCATTATGGATCGTGAGTAGTTCCTCCTTGGACTATGAGTTCTTGGCAGTAGCTTGTTGGTATCTTCTCCCCCTTGACCTTCAAATACAAAGTTCTCATGAGCTGCCCCACATGATTGAGATCCATATGATGTAACTGGTGTTGTGTTTGTTGGGATCCGATGAATTGTTACCTTGTTCAGTCCTAAGAGGTTTATGAATTATTGTTGCTGCAATTTTGTTGTTCTTAGTGCTTGCTACTAGTGCACGAGTAGCGTGATTTCAGATCGGAACACGTTATGGTTGCATGATTATAATTGTTGTTCTAGATCTTATCTACGGTTGTATGCACCTATTATAGTCCGGAACTGGCGATCCCAATGGTGAGAGCTTGGGACACCAAAGGGGATGGGCTATAATTTGAGGATCACATGTGTTCATAGAGTGCTAATTCTTTGTTCCGGTGTTCTTTGACAGGATTACCTTAATCTCCGTAAGTTCCCTTTGGCCCCATTCGTAGCGGGACGGTAGGACAATAGATTTTGTGCAAGTCCTTATTGCAAGCACGTACAACTACATACGGAACACATGCCTACGTTTGGTTCTTAGACTAGGATTACTCTAGTTTGTTTGACTAGAGTTAGTGCAATTTTGTCAATTGCCCAACTGTAATTTGTTCACCCAACACATGTCTTTTTGCTTGGAGAGTTACCACTAGTGAAACCTTGAACCCCGGTCCATCTTTCATCTTCATTGCCTTCGTTGTTACTATTGCTCTCATTACTGATGCTACTACTTTGTTACTACTTTGTGGTGTTGGTGATTGGGGAAGTATCTAAGGCTACACCCGTCAACACACCGTTGCTACTAAATATATTGTCTAATGCTTTTTCAGGTGTGGTTGAATTGACAACTCAACTGCTAAGGCTTATAAGTATTCTTTGGCTCCCCTTGTGTCGAATCAATAAATTAGGGTTATACCTACCCGCGAAGACTGTTGCGATCCCCTACACTTGTGGGTTATCAAGACTATTTTCTAGCGCTGTTGCCGGGGACCATAGCTCTACTTATAAGTTCACTTGATAAGTACACTTTATCTTATTACTCTGTTTTCTTACAATGGTTAAATTCTTTGAAACTAGATCTTATTGGCAAGGTGGATTCACGGAGTTTCAACAAAAATATTATAAGGAATACCGCTTGTCTGGAAAAGGAAAATTTATATGGAAAATTATATCTCAAGTTAATAGATATGCTAGAAACTTATGCTCTGATTATGATATATCTTATTGTTGTGATGAATCTTGTTGCTGCTTGCCCTTTAAACACCTTCCCTTCCAATGTTGGTGTAATGATATCTTTGATGTAGCACAAATAGAAGAATTTGTTGTTTTTAAGGGCACCTATGAAATTGCTTCCTTTGTTGAAAATATTGAAGATGCCCCTTACAAATCTGAGAGTCTTGATATACTTAAATATTTCTTTGAGAATTTTAATAATGCTTATATTACTAACTATCTCAAAAGGTTCTCTCCACAAGAGGAAGAGACTAATGCTTTGCAGGACTCTACAGAAGAAATTGCTGAAACTGAAAGCTCATTCGATGAAATAGAGGAGGATAGTGACGAACAAAAGGAGGAAGAATGGAGTAGCTACCCATCTCTACCAACTAATGAGAGTAACTCTTTGACTCTTACTTTATATGATTGCCCTCCATGCTTACCTAAGGAGGCTGAATGCTATATTAATTGCTATGATCCTATTGAATCTTTTGAAATATCCCTTTTTGATGAAATTGATGCTTGTGGCCATGGTGCCCCTATGAATGAGACTTGCAAGGATGATTTTTCTACTATTATTTATGATATCCCTTTCTATTTTTATAAGTCTTATGATAACCCTGTATTTTTGCCTACTATGAATGTTCTTGATAATGAGGAGTTATGCTTAGAAAGTTTATATGATTATGTGCTAGTAGATCATGACAAGCATGCTTTGTGTGATGGTTATATTGTTGAGTTTTTCATGATGCTACTGAAAATTATTGTGAGAGAGGAAAATTTGGTTGTAGAAATTTTCATGTTAGGAAAACACCTCTCTCCATGTTGAAAATCTTGAAGGTTCTCTTGTTTTGCCTTCCTATCCTTGATACTTTATGCTTCAGTTATTTATTTTCTTAGAAGATGCCCATGCATAGGAAGCATGTTAGACTTAAATGTGATTTATATTTGCTCCTTTGATGCTCTCTTTTGTGCTTCAACTTTTTATTCTTTTGTGAGCATCGTTACACTCATGCCTAGCTAATGGCTTTAAAGAAGCGCTTCTGGGAGGCATCCCAAAATGGATTAGGTTTATTTTGCTTTTGCTGTGTCTTGGATGTTTTTACTACTGTAGCAACAACATTGTATCTTTATTTTCAAGTTTTGTGCCAAGTTCTAGCCTCTTATGATAAGGGAAGCAAAAGTTGTGACATGCTGTTCAGAAAACAGATTATGTCTGCTTGACGGAAAAAAATCAAAACAAATCACCAGTTCATCTTTTTGAGATGAATTTTTTAAACAACATGCTCTATACAATTTTCAAACTTTCATATGTTTTGAGTTTTCTTATTTGAGCAGTAGAAGTGCACCTGAAAAATCAATCTTTACAATCTGTCCTGTTTTGGCAGATTATCTATTAGTGTACTAACCGCTCTAATAAGTTTATGAGAAGTTTTGTGTGAAGGAACTTTTCAAGTGTGCGAAAAGAGATGATGAAAGAAGATTTAGGAGTGCCAAAATCTTAAGCTTGGGGATGCCCTCGGCCCCCCCACAAAATATTCAAGGAGACTCAAGCGTCTAAGCTTGGGGATGCCCCCGTGCATCCCCTTCTTCATCAACAATCATCAGTTCGTCCTTCTCCACACCATATTTTTATTGCTTCACATGATATGTGCTATTCTTGGAGCGTCTGTATATTTTCTTTTAGTTTAGTTTTGTTTTGTTTGCTGGTCATTACAATGTCGGACCCAACCATGCTTGATTGGGAGAGATACACACTCCACTTTATCATAGAACACTCTAGAGCTTCACTTATATCTGTGGAGTGTTCAATTTATCTACTGCCTGTTTTGCTAGCTCTTGTTCTTCACTTAGATCTTGTTTGAGAGAATTTAATTTCTTTTGTAGAAAGTATAGAACTCTCGTGCTTCACTTATATTTGTTTAGAGAGTTATTTCTGTTGCATTGGTTTATATGTCTCATGGTATGTTTTATATGTGGTGTATAGGTAATCTAGATCACTAGGTCTAGCTTAGGATATCTTGCAATAGTTTTGAGGTATTGATTGAGTAATGATGAATTTTTATGCAATTGAGCTTGCGCCCATTAGTGATAGGTGTTGCATCTTGACTAACCGTGCCTCATTTTCGAAAACTAAAAAAAATAGTTGAGAACTCTAGCTACTAAAAGGATCACTAATCTCTGCGAGGTTGGAATATATAGAGTACCCCCACGTACTATGGGTCGAGGATGCGCAAGGATAACCAAACCCCCATACACTCCTCCTCGGGGTACTTGTCTCTTTGTGAATCTCCTGACTAGATAGAGAGTTACTAATAATAAGTGCATGAGTTCTTCGGACTAATGCGAGTATTCAATTGTTGGCACTTCCACCTTGCCATATTTTGCTAGCCTCTTCGGTACCGTGCATTGCCCTTCTCGTTGGAGATGGTGCAAACTTCGCCGGTGCATCCAAACCCTTGGCATGATACGCTCAGTCATACATAAACCTCCTTATATCTTCCTCAAAACAGCCACCATACCTACCTATCAAGGCATTTCCATAGCCTTTCCGAGATATATTGCCATGCAACATCCATCGTTCTTCATGTTCATATGACTTATCCTTCATTGTCATATTGCCTTGCTGCCACACTGGCAGGGGCATTCATATAGAGTCATTACTTTTTGATTCAGAGTTGTAAGTAAATAAAAGTGTGTTGATGTTCTTATAGAGTGTTGCCCCTACAGTGAGGAAAGGAATAAAAGATCCCTAAGTGGAAGAAATAAAAAAGAGAGAGAAAATAAAGAGCCATGGAGGCCACCCAAAAAAAATACAAAAAAAGGTGAAAAATAAAAAAACAGAATAAAAAAGAGAGAGGGGGCAGCACTACAATCCTTTATTCCACACTTGTGCTTCAAAGTAGCACCCGTGGTTCATAGAGAGTTTTCATACCATTCTTATATAACTATGTGGGGATCTATACACTATAGAACTTGGCTTGCATATTACAAGGATGAGCCTCTTCAAAAGAGCTCTAGGTCTTCATGAGCAAGCAAGTTGGATGCACCCCCACTAGTTCCATTGGAGGGCTTTCATACACTTATGGCTCTTGTGCATCCGCATGTTGCATGGCAATCCCTACTCCTCACACCATATCTATCATTTGGCTTTCTCCCGCCTATGATTGTCCTCATTGGTGTGAGCCTTTCTCACTTTTTGACTTCCTATCCCCTTCATTTATTCTATTTGCCATCCTAAGTGCCAACGTATCTTGCTCGCGCTCATCCATTGCATGAGTGCTCAAAGTCGAAAGGGAGAGGACCAGTTTGACTGGTACCTGACTAGTGGTCTCGGGACGAGTCAAAATAAGTTTCCAAAGGGACCATGTGTGAAATTTAGTAGATTGAGTTCTCAACAACTATTCAGTATTTTTATGCTCTAAACCATCCCCACTCTTGGCACAGGGACCCCGACTGAGACATTCTATTCACGGACAGCAAGAGCTCAATTGTTTATATGTTCTCCATTGCTTGCTTAATATCAATTATAGACTATTTCTTTATATCACTTTGTCTTGGACTTATGCATCTTCATTAAATTAGATTCATTGCCTTTACTCCTAAGTAGCATGTCACATCAAAAATTATCTTTTTATCATTTACCTACTCGAGGACGAGCAGGAATTAAGCTTGCGGATGCTGATACGTCTCAAACGTATCTATAATTTTTTTATCGTTCAATGCCCTTTTTGTGTCATTGCTACATATTTTTGCATGCTTTTGAATCATTTATTGGACTTGCTGATGGCAAGAGAGTGTTATACTCTTCAAGCCCTCGTTGATTACCCCAAGTGCAGGGTTAGATATAGTGCAGCGGCAAGTTTTCCCTTGGCAAAGATACCAAGGTTTGTCTCCCGTAGGACTCCGAAGGATACAAGAAGGTGGTAAAGTGAACAATGGCGCTGAGGTTGCTACTTCACCTGGACCTGCACACAGATACAAATAACTTTGCTCCCAACGAGTACAGAGGAGTTGTCAATTCCTCCGGCCTTGCCGTTTACAAAGGATCAACGCAAGGGATAATGATAGTGGCAATTGAAAGTAAAGACTGAAAGTAAATTGAGGGTGTATACAACGATATGAAGATGGACCAAGGTCGCGTGATTTTCACTAGTGATGTCTCTCTCCCAAAAGACGATAAAAGTGCTAGCGAGGTAAAAAAATCACAGTTGGGAAATTGACAGGATTATGAAGGTACCGCAATGCTAACTATGCTGCAAAGAAAGGAAGGGCTCAAAAGCAATGGGCAGTACGCCAAGGTAAGTAGACCGAAATCCATCTGCATCTACTACGAATCATCCACCTTGAGATATCTATCCAGAACATCTCGCTGGTATTTAGTTGCGAATCCCACCAAAGCGTAAACTCAAAGCAACAGACAACTGCATTAAAAGAACTTTGCGTAAAGTAAACAATCCTTGCACCCGCGGATACAAGCACCGTTGTTTTATCCCTGATGGCAACAACACATCCCCTAGTCTCATGTTTCTGTCACTCAAGCTAGATATCAAGGGGCTGAACCCACAATCAAGCATAACGCTCCCTCTTGGAGTTGCTATAAATCACTTGGCCAAAGTAGAATACGGCAACGGAGAACATGCAAGAATTTACTCAAGAACAAAATACAAAAGATAAGAACCAAATATATTACTCATCACAATCTGAACATAGTCTCATAATCCATCAGATCCCAACAAACTCAGCATAGCAACGGCAGAAAATTACAAAGGTGCCTTGATCATGTGAGGCAGCTCACGAGGTCTCGGAAGTGGAAGCACAAAGAAGCCAGAGATAGATCAGATAGCTACTCGTCACGGACCCATGGTCCAAGGGAAACTACTCACGGTACCTACGGGAGGCGTCCATGGCTATGGATGGTCTCCCGGAGGGGGTAGCTTCTCCCGGTAGGGTGTCGGAGCAGCTTCTCCAGGCAGCCCCGATCTTGAAACTGCGGCGGCGGCGGTACAGAGGCGAGATCGCGAAAGAGGAGTCCGTCTTAGGGGTTTCCACCCCGAGGGGTAAATATAGGCGAAGGGGGTGTCGAGAGGGGCCATGAGGCAGTCAGGAGGGTCCTGGCGCGGCCCAGTGGGGGCCTCGCCACCTGCCCTCCTGGCTGCCTGGTGGTGGCCCTCCTCCGCTGCTTTGGTGATTCCGGAAGCTTCCGTGACACTGATTTTTTATCTGATTTTCCGGATTTTTTGGAGCACTTTTAATGGCTGGAAAACCTGAAATACAAAAACAACAGAAAACAGCAACTGGCAGCTGGGTGCACTGGGTTAATAGATTAGTCCAAATATGCTCAAAAGTGTATGAAAGTTCAAGCAAAACATGGCAAAGTCACACAAAACATGCATGGATCAAGCAGAAATTATAGATACGTTTGGGACGTATCAACATCCCCAAGCTTAATTCCTGCTCGTCCTCGAGTAGGTAAATGATAACAAGCATAATTTCTGTGGTGACATGCCACACAACCGTAAAAGGACTATTAAGTAAAGCAATCAAAGCATGCAATTCAATTCAAGTCTTAACCAGCAAGATTTTATATTAGCATTGACACAAGCAACAAAAGAACATAAAGGTGCAAGAGCTCTCGCTGTCCGTGACTCGAATGTCTCCAAATGGTGTTTGCATGCAAGAAAGGGGATAGGGATATACGAGAAAAAGTATTTTTATGTTGAGAACTCAATCTACTAAAGTTTCCCACTTGGTCTTCTTTGGAATCTTATCTTGACTCATCCCCAGACCACTAGCCAGGCACAAGAAAAAATGATCCACTCCTTTTCGACATTTTGAGCACTCATGCAATGGATGAGAGTAAGCAAGAAAGTTGACACTTAGGATGGCAAAGAGATAATTTAGTGGAGGAGGAAGACAAAAAGGTGTGAAAGGCTCACATAAATGAGGACAATCATAGGCGAGAGAAGGCCATATGATAGATATGATGTGAGGAGTAGGGATTGCCATCCAACGGATGCACATGTGAGCTAGAAGCTCTCCAAAGGAACTAGTGGGGGTGCATCTAACTTGCTTGCTCAAGAATACCTAGAGCTCATTTGAGGAGGCTCGTGATTGGAATATACAAGCCAAGTTCTATAGTGTGAAGGTCTTCACATAGCTATATGCATGATGATGATCTGTATGGAGTACAAGGGATAGAGGAGGAAGTACTAGTGTGGATCTCTCAAAAGGAATAGTAGTGTGCTCCTTCTCTATTTTTATTTATTTTTCTCTTTTTTCTATTTTTTGTATTTTTTGGTGGCCTCAATGGCTCCTTCTATTTAACTCTCATTCGTCCTCTTTGGGATCTTTTGATTTTGTCCTCTTTGGGATCTTTTCCTCACTTTAGGGGCAACACTCTATATTTTACAAGAATATATGGGATCTTTCACACTTTACAAAGGTACTCACATAAAGAAGATATAACTATCATGATGCAAATATATGACATAAAGATCAAGTCATGAGAGGGTGGATGTTGCATGGCAATGTATCTCAGAAAGGCTATGGAAATGCCTTGTAGGTATGTATGGTGGCTATTTTGAGGAAAGATATAAGGAGGTTTATGATGACAGAGCGTATCGTGCCAAGTGTTTGGATGCCAACTCTCAAAATGAGAAAGGGCAATGCACGGTGTGTCAACTTTCGAATACTCACATTAGTCCGAAGAACTCATGCACTTATTATCGGTAACTCTCAATCTAATCAGGAGGTTCATAGAGAGACAAATACCCCGAGGAGGAGTGTATGGGGGTTTGGTTATCCTTGCGCATCCTCGACTCATTGTACGTGAGTGTTCTCTAATATTCGAACCCTCCAGAGGTTAGTGATTCATCTAGTAGCTAGAGTTCTCAACAGAGTTTTTTGGTTTTCAAAAAACACACGGATTGCCCAAAATACGACATCTATCACTAATAGGCTCGAGCTCTTGACACCAAAAGTTCAAACATTACTCTAGTCAATACCTCAAAACTATTGCAAGTTACTACTACAAAGAGAAAAACAACTTTAACTACCTACTTCTAGTCAAGACACAAAACTCAGTGCAACCGGAAAACTCTCTAACAAGATAAAACATGCAACCTATAGAAAGTTCAACCTAAAACAAAAGTAGAACTTTGCGTAAAGTAAACAATCCTTGCACCCGCGGATACAAGCACCATTGTTTTATCCCTGATGGCAACAGCACATCCCCTGGTCTCATGTTTCTGTCACTCAAGCTAGACATCAAGGGGCTGAACCCACAAACAAGCATAACGCTCCCTCTTGGAGTTGCAATAAATCACTTGGCCAAAGTAGAATACGGCAACGGAAAACATGCAAGAATTTACTCAAGAATAAAATACAAAAGATAAGAACCAAATATATTACTCATCACAATCTGAAAATAGTCTCATAATCCATCAGATCCCAACAAACTCAGCATAGCAACGGCAGAAAATTACAAAGGTGCCTCGATAATGTGAGGCAGCTCACGAGGTCTCGAAAGTGGAAGCCCAAAGAAGGGAGACATAGATCACATAACTACTAGTCACGGACCCATGGTCCAAGGGAAACTACTCACGGTACATACAGAAGGCGTCCATGGCTATGGATGGTCTCCCGGAGGGGGTAGCTTCTCCCGGCAGGGTGTCGGAGCAGCTTCTCCAGGCAGCCCCGATCTTGAAATGGCGGCGGCGGCGGTACAGAGGCGAGATCGCGAAAGAGGAGTCCGTCTTAGGGGTTTCCACCCTGAGGGGTAAATATAGGAGAAGGGGGGTGTCGAGAGGGGCCACGAGGCAGTCGGGAGGGTCCCTGGCGCGGCCCAGGGTGGGGCCGCGCCACCTGCCCTTCTGGTTGCCTGGTGGTGGCCCTCCTCCGCTGCTTTGGTGATTCCAGAAGCTTCCGTGACACTGATTTTTTATCTGATTTTCCGGATTTTTTGGAGCACTTTTAATGGCCGGAAAACCTGAAATACAAAAACAGCAGAAAATAACAACTGGCAGCTGGGTGCACTGGGTTAATAGATTAGTCCAAATATGATCAAAAGTGTGTGAAAGTTCAATAAAAACATGGCAAAGTCACACAAAACATGCATGGAGCAAGCAGAAATTATAGATACGTTTGGGACGTATCACTAACCTACTAATATAGAGCCCAATGCCAGTTTCTGTCTATTTTGTCTTTGCAATGCAGAAAAAGTCCAAAAGTGAAGTTGCTCAGAAAATTCCCAAAAAATTACCAAAACATTTCTACATCGGTGGAGTCCTCCAGCCAGAGGACGGAGCTAGGAGGTGGCCCCAGGCCCCCAGGCTCCCTCCCGACGCGTCCAGGGCCCACCCACGCGGGGTGGCCGCCTAGGCGACCTGGGCACCGCCTCGGACTCCCCCTTTGCCTATAAAATCTCCCGTGACACAAAAACCCGAGATATCCAACCCTTTTCTCTATAAGCGCTCCCGATCTCCGCCACCATCGAAACCTAGCTTCGGGGGTCACCGGGATCCTGCTCCGGCACCCTGCCGGAGAGGGCCTTGGCCCCCGGGGCCATCTTCATCAACTCTTCTTCACCCCATGATGGATCATGAGTAGTTCCTCCTTGGACTACGGGTTCTTGGCAGTAGCTTGTTGGTATTTTCTCCCCCTTGATCTTCAAATACAAAGTTCTCATGAGCTGCCCCACATGATTGAGATCCATATGATGTAACTGGTGTTGTGTTTGTTGGGATCCGATGAATTGTTACCTTGTTCAGTCCTAAGAGGTTTATGAATTATTGTTGCTGCAAATTTGTTGTTCTTAGTGCTTGCTACTAGTGCACGAGTAGCATGATTTCAGATCGGAGCACGTTATGGTTGCATGATTATAATTGTTGTTCTAGATCTTATCTATGGTTGTATGCACCTATTATAGTCCGGAACTGGCGATCCCAATGGTGACAGCTTGGGACACCAAAGGGGATGGGCTATAATTTGAGGATCACATGTGTTCATAGAGTGCTAATGCTTTGTTCCGGTGTTCTTTGACAGGAGCACCTTAATCTCCATAAGTTCCCTTTGGCCCCGTTCGTAGCGGGACGGTAGGACAATAGATGTTGTGCAAGTCATTATTGCAAGCACGTACAACTACATACGGAACACATGCCTACGTTTGGTTCTTAGACTAGGATTACTCTAGTTTGTTTGACTAGAGTTAGTGCGATTTTTTCAATTTCCCAACTGTAATTTGTTCACCCAACACCTGTCTTTTTGCTTGGAGAGTTACCACTAGTGTAACCTTGAACCCTGGTCCATCTTTCGTCTTCACTGCCTTCGTTGTTACTATTGCTCTCATTACTGCTGCTACTACTTTGTTACTACTTTGTGGTGTTGGTGATTGGGGAAGTCTCTAAGGCTACACCCGTCAACACACCGTTGCTACTAAATATATTGTCTAGTGATTTTTCAGGTGTGGTTGAATTGACAACGCAACAGCTAAGGCTTATAAGTATTCTTTGGCTCCCCTTGTGTCGAATAAATAAATTAGGGTTATACCTACCCTCTTAGACTGTTGCGATCCCCTACACTTGTGGGTTATCAATGATTTACAGTTTTGCTTCCTATTCTTTCTAATATGGTAGATATAACGACGGTAGCATAAATAGGATCATCTCTCTCAATACCAGTATTGTGTTCTCCCTTAATGGGCACCGCCTGGAAGGATCTCCCTTATGACCGACATACCAGAAATGGATGTCATACATAATAAACAGTGTTCGCATGAGGTTGGGTTTGGCAAGCCTAGCATATGTTGATATGGCCTTGCTAAGCAGCTAAAATTAAGGCTAGAATGGCAGGCTTGGCGTATTTAGATGCGGATCTAGAACACAGAAGATCGAAAGATCGAGCATGAGTCACATACCTTACGTGATTGGCATGATGGCCTACCTTAGCCGCATACTGATGGTCGTGACGATCGAGGGAGGTATGGGGTTATAGGATTATGGGATCACTTAATTAAATTGAGAGGTGTTTATCTAAGTGGGAGCTTTCTAGAATTTAAGTTAAAATTGAAACTCCACATTATGAACAAAAGTATAAATATGTATCTTTGTGAATCACCATTGTAGATGGCAGCACCACGCCCCTCATTTAACTTAGGGTCATTCCTAGAGAAAGACAAACTGAAAACTGATGGTTCAAACTTCACCAACTGGTTCCGCACTCTGAGGATTCTCCTCGTTCCCCTCAAAATGGCATACGTACTAGAGGTCGCGTTAGGTGATGCACCACCAGCAGATGCAAGCCAGGATGAGAAGAATGTCTACCTCTCCAAGGCTGATGATTACAACCTTGTCCAGAGTGGCATACTCTATTTTATGGAGGCTGAGTTGGAGAAACGCTTTGAGAGGATGGGTGCTTATGAGATTATCACCGACCTCAAAGCCGTATTTGCACCTCAAGGAAGGGCTGAACGATACGAGGCTTCTGAAGCCTTCTTCTCGGCTAATATGGATGAGCACAACAGTGTTAGTGAGCACATGGTCAAAATGTCTGGCTACGTTCAACGCCTAAATGCTCTGGACTGTCAGATTCCGGATTAACTTGTTGTTGATAGGGTGCTGCAATCGTTTCCACCTAGCTACAAAGGCTTTGTGCTGAACTACAACATGCAGGGAATGACTAAGACCCCGTCTGAGTTTTTCGCCATGCTGAAAATTGCTGAGGTGAAGATCAAGAAGGAGCATGTTGTATTCATGGTAAAAAAGACCACTGAATTCAAGAAGTCTGGCAAGGGAGAAGTGAAAGAAAGGACGCCCCAAGAAGGATGGCAAGTAAGTTGTCATTCATCCGAAAGCACCTAAACCTAGACCCAAGCCAGCAGTGGAGTGCTTCTACTACAAGGGTGATGGCCACTGGAAATACATCTGCCCCAAGTACCTAAAGGACAAGAAGCTTGTCAAGATTTCCAAGAGAGACGAAGGTATATTTGATATACATATTGTTGATCTTTTCTTAACAAACGCTGGGAGTGATTCCTGGATATTTGATACAAGATCTGTAGCTTATATTTCTAATTCCGTCCAGGAACTAAGGAATAAGTGTCGTTTGATGAAAGATGAAGTGACGATGCGTGTGGGCAACGACTGTCAAGTTGAAGTACTGGCTGTCGGCACGAAGCATCTTAGTCTCCCTTCGGTATTAGCTTTGGTTTTGAATAAATGCTACTGTGTACCCTCTTTGAGTGTGAACATCGTTAGTGGTTCTTGTTTGAAGAAAGATCACTATTCTTTTAAGTCAGATACAATTGATTGTGCGATTTATAAGACTGATGTGTTTTATGTTCACACAGTGGAAGGAAATGGTTTATTCATACTTTATCTCAATTGTGATGTTTGTCATATCAACAATATAAATGCCAAAAGATTAAAGGCGAGTGAAGAAGAGGACATGACGATGTGGCATTGTCGACTTGGTCATATAGGTATAAAGCGCATGGAGAAGCTTCATAAAGATGGACCTTTGGAGTCATTGGATTTTGGATCCCTTGACACATGTGTACCATTTCTAATGGGAAAAATGACTAAGACTCCATTCAATGGAATAATGGAGCGTGCGGTGGACTTGTTAGGGATCATACATTCAGATGTATGTGTCATGCCCCACAGGCGTAAGGAATCGAGATAGTCTTCGCGGGTAAGTTAACCCAATTTATTGATTCGACACATGGGGAGCCAAAGAGTATTTATAAGCTTTGACAGTTGAGTTGTCAATTCAACCGCACCTGAAATATACTTGCTTGCAACAAAAGATAATGGGTAATGGTAATATGATAGTGATGGTGGCAATAGCAAAAGTAAACAGCAAAAGTAACAACTAATGACTAGCAGGATTGAAAACACTGTAGGCTAGGGAGATGGATGGTTGGGCGCTGCATGGATGCGAGTGAACATATAATAGATTCTAACACGGGGCAAGGCACACAGAAAAGCAATGATCATCTAGGCAAATATAGAACATTAGGCATGTATCCCGTAGGTAGTTGTGCGTGCTTGCAATAAGAACTTGCACAACATCTTTTGTCCTACCATCCCGCTACGAACGGGGCCAAAGGGAACTTATGGAGATTAAGGTGCTCCTGTCAAAGAGCACCGGAACAAAGCAATAAACTCAATGGATACATGGAATCCTCAAATTATGGACCATCCCCTTTGGTGTCCCAAGCTGTCACCTTTGGGATCGCCGGTTCCGGACCATAATAGGTGCATACAACTCATAGATAGGATCTAGAACACAAATATATTCATGAAAACACGTAGGGTTCAGATTTGAAAACATGGCACTCGGGCCCAAAGTGACAAGCATTAAGAGCAACAAGTTGAAGCAAAGAAGATAAACACCAATCTAGATGATAGGCAACATGCCCCCAACAATCTGACGAACTATTACATGATCAAACTCATCCAATCCCTACCACCCCCTTTGCCTACAGCATGGAATTACTCACACATGTGAAGAGAAGTCATGGAGGAGGTATGGATTGGTGATGGTGATGGCGATGGCGACGATCTCCCCTCTCCGGAGGCCAAATCAGCCTCCAGATTAGCCCTCCCGAAGAAGAACTGAGGGTGGCGGCGGCTCCGCGACGGAAACTGGAAAAGCGACTTCTGTTCTGGGGTTTTCCCGTCACGGGAATAAATAGGAGCATCGGTAGGGCACCAGAGGAGGGGGGAGGCTCCCAGGCGGCCAGAGGGAGCGGGCCCACCCTTGGCCGCGCCAGGGGGGGCGCCTGGGGCCCCCAGGACTCCCCTCTGGTCCCACTTCTGGCTTCTGGCTCCTTCGGGTGCGTGGATTTTCTGGTATTTTTCTAGGAATTTTTTGGAACGTCTAAAAATCCATTTTCCTGCAAACAATAAAACCATACAGGCAGCTCTGTTGAAAACAGCGTTAGTCCGGGTTAGTTTCGTCCAAATCATGCAAGAATGAGGGAAAAACAATAGCAAAAGTGTTTGGAAAAGTAGATACGTTTGAGACGTATCAATGTGGACCTATGAACGTCCCCACACGCAATAGTATTCGTTACTTCGTGACCTTCACTGTTGATTTAAGTAGATATGGATATATTTACTTAATGAAACACAAGTCTGAAACCTTTGAAAAGTTCAAAGAATTTCAGAGTGAGGTCGAGAATGAACTGGGAATAAAATCAAGCACCTTCGATCTAATCGAGGAGGTGAGTATTTAATTCACGAGTTTGGAAATCATCTAAAGGCTTGTGGCATCGTACCACAAATTACGCTGGCAGGAACACGTCAACGGAAAGGTGTGTCCGAACGACGTAATCGAACTCTATTGGATAGTGTACGATCGATGATGTCTCATACTGACTTACCTGTGTCATTATGGGGGTATGAATTAGAAACTGTCGCTTACGTTCTTAATAGGTCACCATACAAATCCGTAAAGACAACCCCATTTGAATAATGGTATGGCAAGAAGCCTTTGTTGTCTCACCTGAAGATTTGGGGTTGTGAGGCTCATGTTAGGAAACTTCACCTTAACAAACTCGAATCTAAGGCGGAAAAGTTCATCTTTGTGGGCTATCCAAAGGAAAACTATTGTATATACCTTCTACAACCCGTCTGAGGGCAAAACGTTTGTCGCCAAGACTGGAACTTTTCTTGAGAAAGAATTTCTTTCAAAATAATTGAGTGGGAGGAAAATAGACCTCAATGAAGTGATTGACCAATCACTCCAAATGGAAGATACGGCAACAGAAATTGTTCTGGAACCATCTTCCACAGTGGGAGTTTAATAGGATGGTCAACACAGCATTCATAACGATCATGACATACATGAAGATCATGGTGAGAATGAAGAGTAACCTATTGTGCCACATAGGTCAACAAGAATTCGACAAGCTCCTGATTTTTATGGACAACTTGTCAATGCAATCACGTCAAATGAACCTGACGAACCTACGAGCCACAAAGAAGCAATGGAAGGACCCGAGTCCGAAAAATGGCTAGAAGCCATGAAATCCGAAATAGACTCTATGTATATCAGCAAAGTATGGACTTTGGTAGATATTCCTAAGGATCGAATGGCCGTCGAGAATAAGTGGATATTCAAGAAATAGACTGACGCATACGGAAACACTTCTGTCTATAAAGCTCGACTTGTCACGAAAGGGTTCCGACAAATTCAAGGAGTTGACTATGAGGAGACATTCTCCCCTATAGCAATGATAAAGTCTATTCGGATTTTACTAGAAATAGCTTCCTACCATGATTACGAGATATGGCAGATGGACGTGAAAACCGCGTTCCTTAATGGTAACATTGAGGAAGAGTTGTATATGGTACAACCGGAAGGTTTCATTGATCCAAGGAATGCTGGTAAAGTGTGCAAGCTTCAACGGTGCATCTAAGGGTTGAAGCAAGCATCTCAGAGCTAGAACCTTTGATTTGATGAGGTCATCAAAGCGTTTGGATTTGTCCAAAATGTCGAAGAGTTTTGTGTCTATAAGAAACTGAGTGGGAGCTCTGTAGCATTCCTTGTGTTGTATGTGGACGGCATATTACTGATAGGTAACGATACAAAATTCTTAGGAGAAGTGAAGGAATACTTGAATGGAAAATTTTCCATGAAGGACCTAGGTGAAGCTGTGTACATACTAGGCATTAAGAACTATAGGGATATACCTAATCGCCTATTGGCCTTGAGTCAAAGAACTTACATTGAGAAGATACAGAAGAGGTTCAGTATGGATAACTCCAAAAGAGGCCTCTTGCCAATTATAAAAGTTGTTAAGTGTGACTCAATGTACAACAACAGCAATGGAAAAGGAGGAAATGTCCTCAAAGCCCTATGCCTCAGCCATAGGTTCTATAATGTATGCTATGCTATGTACTCGGACGGATTTGGCTCTGGCAATTAGTATGACTAATCGCTACGAGAGTAATCCTGGAATGATTCATTGGACCGCAGTAAAGAACATCTTGAAATACTTACGAAGGATGAAGGATCTCTTTCTCGTTTATGGAGGATGTGAAAAGGAGTTGGTCATAAAGGGTTACGTCGATGCTGGCCTTAACTTTGACACAGATGAATCAAAATCCCAGTCGGGATATGTGTTCATGTTGAATGGTGGCGCGATTAGCTGGAGGAGCGGCAAGCAGTCAGTCGTGGCCCAATCTACTATGGAGTTGGAGTATATTGCCGCTTGCGAAGTGTCAAATGAAGCGTATTGGCTGAAGAAGTTCGTGATCGAGCTTGGTGTTTTTCCCAGCTACACTGATCCCGTTGGCATTTTCTGCGACAACACGGGTGTCATTGCTAATGCAAAGGAACCAAGAACTCACTCTACAACCAAGCATATTCTCCGACGCTTCCATGTGGCGCGGGACTACATGAGGGATGGTCATACTAAGATTCACAAAATACATACGGATCTGAACACGTCAGATCAAATGACTAAACGTCTTCCACAAAGCAAGTTCGAAGAACACCGAGAGACTATAGGTGTTAGATACATGCCGGATGTAAACTAGTGTAATTTGTACTCTAGTGCAAGTGGGGGACTGTTGGATATGTGCCCTAGAGGCAAATTAATAAAGATATTTGTCACATATTTGTTTTGTTCATAATACGTGTTATACTATGCTAGAACTGTATTACTCAGAAACACTTATACACGTGTAGTATAAACACTCGTCCCTAGTTATACTCTGGTGTACTAGCTCATTGGGCAATCGATGATCATGGTTTCCTAATCATGAGGTACGAACCGCCTATTGACAATGTGGTCATATCATTAGGAGAATGATGTGATGGACACACACCCACCTATGTGATGTGATCAAGTCACATGGTTCAGCATTGTGATGACTTTATAACATATGACTTAGTCCTCAGACCGTAATGATCATACGTAATTGCTATCTATGAGGAGGCTTTGATTTGCATCCACCGCCTGACTGAAATATGTTGGCTATAAAGGTGTACTTTGGGCATTCCGAAATAGATATGTTGATGAGTATGCAAATAGATCAAAGTGGGATTTGTCAGTCCATGTGAAGGACAGGTACTCTAGGCCCACATGGTGATATTGCATCAATAGGTTGCAAGCTAGTGACTAGGTCACAAGAGATGTAATAGGCATGGACGAGTAAACTTGTTTGTTGAGAACGAGATGTGAACCTGGTATAAGGATACCAATGATCAAACCTCGGAAAAACAGAGTACCGCTAGACAAGGGGATCATGTCTTATCGTTAACGGTTTCCAAAAGCGATTGAAGTTCATTCGATGGAAGCACATGGACTATCAAGGATTGTAACCAGATCCAATTGATTATCCATTGATCGAAAAGATTGCCTTGATCATGTATGTTGTTTCCCGGACCATAGGGTGTCACACTTAAGGTTCAATCGTTTCATTAGGATTGATTCAGGATCATCGGTGAAATAGAGAGAAACACCGGAATAGTTCCGGGAGAGAACGGAAGATGTTCCGAGGATTTTGAAAGGTTCAAAATAAAGTTTAATTATATTTAATAATGTTTTATTATTTAATTATTTGAATTAAATATTAAAATATATTTAATTAATTAAAATAATGGAAAAGGCTAATGGGCCATTTGGGGGCCATTAGGGGAGGAGGGGGTTTCCCCCCTTGGGCTTGGCGCCAAGGGTGCGGCCCATCCCCCCCTTGGCCGGCGCACTCCCCCCTTGGGAGTTTAGTCCCAGATGGGGGAGGGGAGGAGGATCACACCCCTCTTGGCCTATGTAAGGAGGGGTAGACTCCCCTTTTCCCATACACAATTGATTTTATATCTCTCTCTTCTCCTACCTCGAGCGGTCTCCCCTTGTTTGGATTTTGCAACAAGTTGGGAGTTCTCCACCAAAGCACGTCGTCGCTCTGTAGGAGTCGGTATCCGAATCTGTCTTTTTTCCGCTACTCACCTGTTTCGGAGCCTGGAGGGAACATCGGTTGCATTGTACGTGTGTAATTTCCTCGAGGCACTACACTCTATGGTGCTACTTCATCGCCGGAGATCTCCATGAGTCATCATCGCCGGTGGTCTTCTACACGACAGGGAGGTCGTAGGTTCAGAGTCTATGCCAACCACGTCCGTAGAACGTTTCCCTCTTTCGGTCTTCAAAGGTATGAACACCGATTCCCTCCATTACTTTACATCTCCATAGCAAAGATCTTGGGTTCGAATATCGTAGATTGGATTTTTTGTTTTCTGCCCCGTATCCCAACACAAACTTGTTATTTTGCTAGCAATTGAGGAAGGAGACCTAGATCTACACTTCCACCAATGGAAATTTGATTCCTCCATACATGTCATTGTGGATCTTTTTACTGTTGGGTGTTTGAGCACCCTAGAAGGAAGAGGTGACCTTGGAGCCACATTCCATCGTGGTGAAGCTTTGTGGTTGTGTTGGGAGCCTCCAGTTTTGTTATGGAGATTGACCCAACCTTCTTTTATAAGTTTCAGTTGCCTACTTCAAGGAAACCGTTAGTGAATTCACCACACCTTGCATTGTGCGAGGGTGTGGGGAGATAAGGTGAACCATTATGGCCCTGGGTGAGCATTGTGCTGCCACACACTTCTTTTAAAGGAGACGTACTTCCCCAAAGGGAAGGAACTTCAGGAAATCACATCATGTATTACTTGATGCAAGCATTATTACTTGTTGTTCGTCTTATATGCTTGTTAGTTATTGTTGATTATCATATAGGTTGTCCACATAGTTGCATATCTAGACAACTTACTTTATTGTTGACCCTAAAATTGTCAAAAAGTTAAAGAATGTTAATCACCTATTCACCCCACCCCTAGTTGAAATCCCGGTGCTTCAGGAGCCTTTTCTGGTGGGTCTTGGTCGCTTTATATTGAGGATGGAGATGCTGTTGTATGGGGATTCCTTGACAGACTCAACTTTCTTCTTACACTCCAAGTCGATTAGACTTTTCAGGTTGATGTCTTGTCTTGTCTTTGGGCTTGTAGTGGGGCATAGATTGGCGATGAGGGAGAACTCATTTGGTATTTGACTTATCATCAACACAATGATTTTTCTTAGAGCAACTCCAACAACTCCCTTGAAAATATTTGTTGCATTGGTTTTTTTCTGGTAGGTCTTGGTCGCCAATGAAAAAAACTAGAGTTTTAAATTCCCAGAATAACCCATTCGATCTTCCCTCTTTGTTGCCAAGCTTTATGCTGCATTAAAAGGGTATCCAGATGCAATTTGAGATCTTTCCTCAGGTTATACTCAAGGTCAGACAGAGCCCTGAAGTTTTCAATAGCATCAATCATTTCAATGAAAGTACTAATTTATGAGATGTTCTATTTGAATTTGGAGAGAGTTTTGACCCATTTTTTAATGCTTAGGGTTTTCATTTTTGCATTAATTCATTTGGATGCACCTACATAGTGAATAATTTGTTTCTAAACAGTTCTCAAATCTGAAGATATTGCTCTAAAGCATAGTGGTTTGAGTTTGCACAATACACGGAACATGGTCTGAAGTTGTATGGACATGGGAAAATCCAAAGTATGATGAAAGTTTATAGTCCAAGAAGAGGAGGTAAAAACCCAGTCCAACTTTTCAATCAATGGGTTATCTTGCATGTTGATCTAGGTATATTTTCTTCCTTTGAGAGGAATTTCAATCAAACCAAGATGACTAATAACAACATTGAATTGCATCATTTTATTTAAATTTCCACTAGGATTACTTCTGTATTCCAGGTTCCTGATGAGATTAATACCACTAACTAAAAGGCAATCAACATCCTCTGGAATTTGAATCCCATCAAGCCAAGCAGTTTTTAATCATTATGACAGGGGCATAAATATTGCTTAATGTCCAACAACTGCCACATTTGATAGACTGCAATCCCACAGTAACAACATAATTATTTTGGAAAAGAACTTCTCCCGTAAATACTTGGAGTTCCAAACAGTTAAGATTCCACCAGATCTGCCAACAGCAGGAGTAAAAGCAAAAAACATCAAAAAAATTAGGACAAAATTTGCTGATAAACTCTAGATCAACATTTTCCTTCTTAGTTTATTGGAGGAAAATAATGTTTAAACCACTCTTAGTGATTTTATTATAAATATGTAGCCATTTACCAGAGGAATTAATACCTCTTATATTCTAGTTGAAAACTTTCGAGGAAAGTTTATTCATTGATAAAGATATGAGGACTGTTATTGACCCATAGTAGAATATAAAACATCTGCCTAGTACACTCAATACATAGAGAAATTTTAATATAAAAGGAGGACCAAGACATTGTTGCTAGGGCTGAGCCAAAAGAACTTAAGTTTTGGAAAGGACCAGAGTAATGTTGACTTTGGAAAGGAACAAAACACCAATCATAAAAGGTGATGAAACTAAAGGGGCCTGAATTTCATCCATACAAAAAAGAGAGTACTATCTGGCTCATATTAGATACGACATAGGATGTATATAAAAGTTCTGATTATATAATTCATAAGTGCAATATATATATTGCCAAAAGAGATAAAGTGGCACAATCTACTTCTTGGGATTCTTGGCCCAGGCTACATCATCAACCTTCTTGGATTGTTTCTTTTCTTTCTTGGGGTTGGGTGACCGACAGGCAGTCATACCAAACTTTTCATAAAGACACTTGACCACCTTCTTGTTGAGCAATGGAGCATCAAAAGCACAAGCCATATAGTTTTTATCAATGCATGTTTTCCCTTTATATCCATTGTGTATTCTCTTGATTATATAATTTCTTCTCACTTCAGAGATGACCATAGGAACTTTGGCAATCCTTCTACTGTTCAGCAGTATAGAGGCATTGAGTAGGCATGTAGGAGCAAAAAATGAGTGGTCAACTTTGGGAGCCTGTGGGGTGGAAAACCCTCTACTGGCTTCCTTAGAAGCAACAACACGGAGACAAAAGGGTGGATATGCAGTAGGAAATTCTTTGGGGATCACAAATTGCCTAAAAAGAGAACCTTGATATCCTTCCTTAATTATGGCCCAGAGTGATGATTGTAGAAAGGATTTTAGCCCATTAAAAATCTGCATGGGACAACAACTTGGCAGTGATAAAATCTACCCAAGCGGCTGGGACATACATAGCAGACTGATCATTTGAAGAGGGACAGAAAAAAGTCCTCTAGGCTGTGCATCTCAAGCTTATTGTGTTTTTTTTCAGAAACTGGAGTGCAGATTTGAACCAAACCACCTCAGGATCCTTGTGTTACAAGGATGAGATCATGTGTAACTTCATCCTATAAATTAGCAGACACAAAGTTTTGATTGGTTGGAACAACAGGCATGACGGTACTGAAAGAATTCAAAGGATTCATTTTAGGGGTCCATAAATCAAGAATTGCAGATGCTTCCTTTTCTAGTTGAATGGGCAACATATTTTCAGAGTGTTGTAGGTTCAGATTAGGAGCTCTAGTACATGGTGTGCAAACCGGTGAAGAGTCAGTTATGTTTCAAGGGAGAGAATCATAGTCCATATTGTCCTGAATTAATACCCTCCCCAACTGAATGTTCTGCATGAAAACTGGGCCTTGTTGATTTCTTGGTTGATTTACCATAACTGGTGCTGCAACATTCCCTATTGCTGCAGGCTGACCAATTGATCCATAAGAAGAGCCATGTAAATCAGAGCTAATTAAAAGTAACAATGATGTCATTGTCCACATCTCCAACATTCATCTTTAAATCAATACCATTCACACCAGGTGCAAGAACAAGCATGTTGTTTTGGATAATAGGGTTGAGCATTTCTTGGAGCTCATTAAATTCTATACCATTCAACCGATGGTGATGTCCCAAGTCATTGACTTCAACGAAATCCCCATTATTCAGTAGGTAAATTATGTTGTTGCTGCATTGGTCGAAAGATGAAGTTGAGTTTCTAGACGACTTAATTTTTCTGCACATTATTCTGCTGAGCAATGATGGGTGTAGATAACACCTCCTCGTTGGTTACTCCAAGTGGAAGATTATGTTGTAGATAGAAGAAAATTTCCCTCGGTGAAAATACCAAGGTTATCAATCCAGTAGGATTCTAGAGATAACAAGCAGGTGGAAACGACGTCAACAAGCAGTTGACGTCTGCCGTGGACCTGCACACAAGAACATAAATAACTTTTCTTCCGACGAGTACAGAGAGGTTTTAAATCTCTTCGACCTAGCTGTTTACAAAGTGTCAACACAAAGGGGAAAATATAATAATGCGACTGAAAGGAAAAGTAAAGCAGTAAATGTTGACTGTGTAAACTATAACGTGAAGATGGACCGAGGTAGCATGACTTTCACTAGTAGTGTCTCTCTCCCAAAAGACAGTAAACAACTATGCTGGTTGAACAAATTACAGCTGGGCAATTGACATAATTATAAACACACCACAATGCTAATTATGCTAATGGAAAATTAAAAGGCTCAATCGTATGGGGATTACACCAAGACAAATATATCGTTTATTCATCAACATCTACTCACTAATCATCCACCTTGAGATATCTACCCAGACCATCTCGCTGGTATTAAGTTTGCGAGCCACAACTTAAGTTGTAAACTCAAAGCAACGAACAACTGCCTTAACACTCTATTCGTAATGTAAGCAATCCTTATGACACACAGTCATAAGCACCACTATTTTACCCCTAATGGCAACAACACATTCCCTAGTCTCATGTTTCTGTCACTCAAGCTAGACATCGGGAGGCATGGAACCATCGTCTAGCATAACGATCCCTCTTGGAGTTGCAATCTACTATTTGTCCAAAATAATACACGGCAACAGAGAACATGCAAGACCACTCAAGAACAAAAATATAAGGGTAAACCAAATATATTACTCTCACAAATATAAACAAATCTCATAATCCATCGGATCCCTGTAAACACAACACAGCAAAAGAAGGAATCATACATAGGTGCCTTGATCATGATAGGCAGCAAACAAGGGCTAAACATTGAAGCACAAGATTGGATAGAAGACATCTACTAGCTAATGATCATGGAACCATGGTCCAAGGGGAACTACTCAGGACGCACCCCGGAGGCGATCATGGTGATGGAGGAACCTCCAGATATCAATCCTCCCTCCGGCAGGGTGCCGGGACAGGAACTTCTACTGATACCGATATTGGAATCGCGGTGGCGAAACAGTAGGGTATTCGTGAAAAATGGTTCCTCCTTTAGAGATTTCAGGGCATGAGGTAAGTATATGCAAAAGGGGGGCACCGGGGGTGGCCCCACTGGCCCAAGCGACCAAAGGGCGCGACCCCCTTAGACGCGGCCTAGAGACTCCAGGGCCAGGGCTGCCCCCCTTCGGGTGCCCTTCTGGCTTCTGGGGTCTTCCGGCGTAAAATATTTTTAGGAATTTTTCTAGAATTTTCTGAGCACTTTGATTTTGCACCTTTTTCTGTAATGCACGAAAAAAACATGCGCTGGTGATACGTCCAAAACGTATCTATAATTTCTGCTTGCTCCATGCATGTTTTGTGTGATATTGCTATGATCTAGATACACTTTCATACACTTTTGATCATATTTGGACTAACCTATTAACTCAGTGCACCCCAGTGCCAGTTCCTGTTTTCTGCTGTTTTTCTATTTCAGTTTTCCCCCATATAAAAAATGCCAGAAAAATTCCGGGAAAAATACAAAAAAAATCAGCATACAGGAAGCTTCCAGAAGATCCCGGGAGGGGCCAGAGGGGGACTAAGGGGGGGCCAGGCGGCCACCCGGCGTGGCCCCACCCCTGGCCGCGCCAGGGGGGGCGCCTGGGGCCCCTGGCCCACCTCTGGCTACCCCCTTTCGCCTATTTCTCCCCCGTCACGGGAAAATTCCAGAAGCAGAACCCTATTCCGCGAACTCGCCTCTGTTCCGCCGCCGCCGCGCTTCCAAGATCGGGAGCACCAGAAGACCTCTTCCCGGCACCCTGCCGGAGGGAGAATTGACCTCCGGGAGTCTCCTCTCCACCATGGATGCTCCCCGGATGTCCCGTGAGTAGTCTTCCTTGGACCATGGGTCCGTGATCAGTAGCTATGTGATGTTCTCCTCCCCTCTTTGATCTTCATTGTTTAGACCTCGTGAGCTGCCCTACATGATCGAGGCATCTTTGTAATATTTCTGCTATTGCTATGTTGAGTTTGATCGGGTCTGATGGATTATGAGATTATGTTCAGATTGTGATAGAGTAATATATTTGGTTTCTATCTTTTATATTTTTGTTCCTAAGTAATTCTTGCATGTTCTCTGTTGCTGTTTATTGCTTTGGCCAAGTAGTAGGTAGTGACTCCAAGAGGGAGCGTTGTGCTAGATTGTGGGTTCATGCCTCCCCGATGACATGCTTGAGTGACAGAAACATGAGTCTAGGGGATGTGCTGTTGCCACAAGGGGGGAAACACGGTTACAAGGATTGTTTACTTTACGCAGAGTTCTTTTTAATGCAGTTGTCTGTTGCTTTGGGTTTACAATTTGGGTGGGGCTCGCAACTTAATACTAGCGAGATGTTCTGGATAGATATCTCAAGGTGGATGATTAGTAGTAGATGCAGATGGATTTCGGTCTACTTACTTTGGCGTACTGCCCGTGCTTTTGAACCTCTTCCTTACCGCTTTTATTTGCTATCATTATCTCTCTGCGTTTTATCCTTTCTAAACAACAAGACTGGAGAGATTGACAACCTCTCTGAACTTCGTTGGGAACAAAGTTATCTGTGTCTGTGTGCAGGTCCGCGTCAGTTGCGCCGCTGACACCTACTTATCATCTCTGGAGTCCTGCTGGAGACAAACCTTGGTATCTTCACCGAGGGAAAACTGTTGCTGCACTACATCTCAACCTTACACTTGGGGAAACCAACGAAGGGGCGAGAAGCCATCAAGCAAGTTTTCTGGCGCCGTTGCCGGGGACTCCAAGTGCTAAGATAGGGGAGTTTCACACTACCCTTTACCTTTGTTTTTTAGTCTTGTTAGTTTATCTTTCAGTTTTTATCTTTGTGTATTTTATCAAAAACTACAAAAAAATCTGCCACACTTGCTGCTACTATGGGTTCCACTGAAAACACCAAGTTGTGTGACTTGACTAGTCACAAAAACCAAGACTTTATCTGCACTCCCATTGCCACACCTGCCACTTCAGCTACCTCTTATGAAATTAAACCTGCTTTGCTAAACCTTGTTATGAGAGATCAATTCTCTGGTGCTGGAGATGATGCTGCTTTACACTTGAATAATTTTGTTGAATTATGTGATATGCAAAAGTATAAAGAAGTAGAAGGTGATGTTGTTAAGCTCAAGCTCTTTCCTTTCTCTTTAAGGGGAGATGGTAAAATCTGGTTTCAATCTTTGCCTAGAAATAGCATAGATTCTTGGGATAAGTGCAAAGATGCTTTTATAGGGAAGTACTACCCTCCTACTAAGATTATCCAATTGAGGAGTAATATTATGAATTTTAAGCAATTGGATAATGAACACGTTGCCCAAGCTTGGGAACGAATGAAATCTCTTGTTAAGAAATGTCCTACACATGGTTTGACTACTTGGATGGTTATCCAGACTTTTTATGCAGGCTTGAACTTTACCTCGTGGAACCTGTTAGATTCGGCCGCGGGAGGAACCTTTATGTCAACTACACTTGGTGCTGCCCCGAAGCTTCTCGATGAAATGATGAAAAATTATTCCCAATGGCACACCGAACGCGCTCCAACAGGTAGGAAGGTAAATTTTGTCGAGGAAATTACCTCCCTCAATGAAAAAGTTGACTTAATTATGTCTCTACTTACCAAGCAACCCTCTATTGATCCTCATGATGTTCCTTTAAATTCTTTGGTTGCTCAAGAACAAGTAGATGTAAACTTTATTGCTAGAAACAACTTCAACAACAATGCTTATAGGGGAAATTTTGCTAGCAATCCTAGACCGTTTCCATCCAACTATGGGAACAACAACACTTACCCTAGCAACAAGAACCCCTCTTCTGAATTAGAAAGCATGCTTAGAGATTTTATCACTACCCAAAAAGCCTTCAACAAAAATGTAGAAGAGAAATTATCTAAAATAGATAACCTCACTTTGAAGGTAGAAAGCTTAGCCCTTGATATTGAGATGCTTAAAATTAGAACCTCCCCCCTTGAGGAGAATAAAACCACTCCTATTAATGTTATCCAGTTACAAATCAATGAAAATATTAGGATGATGGCTAAACTCAAAGAAAGATGGGCTAGAGAAAAAGAGGAAGAGGATAGAATTAAGAGCCTTCCTACACACCACACAGTTGCCACTATCCAAATTGTTGAGGACACTCAAACTATTAGCACCCAATGCACTCCTAGTCCCGTTGGACCTATTAATGGTGATGCTAATACCTCAAACATAGATAAATAAACTCATATGAACATAGAGGGTTTCAAACAAGTGAGCCTAGATGACACTACTACCACCTTTGATAGTAGTGATATTGATTTTGATAGTTGTACCCTCTCAGAAGTTATTAGCTTGTTACACAAAATGTCTAGAGACCCCCACACTAACACACTTAATCTTGCTTTCACGGAGCATATCACAAATGCTCTCATCAAAGCTAGGGAGGAGAAGCTTAGAGTAGAAGCCTCCATACCTAGGAAGCTAGATGATGGTTGGGACCCTATGATCAAAATTAAATTGAATAACTTCTCTTGCTATGCTTTGTGTGATGTTGGAGCTAGTACCTCCGTTATGCCCAAAAGAATATTTGATATGTTTGAATTGAAACCTTTTGAGCCTTGTTCTTTTGGTGTTCGTCTTGTTGATTCTTCCATAAAGAAACCTCTGGGGAAGATCGATGATGTTCTTATCATTGTCAATGACAACTATGTTCCCATTGATGTTATTGTTATGGATATAGAGTGTGAACCTTTATGTCCAATTATTTTGGGACGTCCTTTTCTTCGCACCGTTGGTGCGGTTATTGACATGAAAGAGGGGAATATAAAATTCCAATTCCCATTCAAAAAGGGGATGGAACATTTACCTAGAAAGAAAATCAAGTTACCTTTTGAGTCCATTACACGGGCTAGTTATTCTCTTTCTCTTGATAAAACTTGATTCTTCTTTTTGCATTAAGCCTAGCTAATGGCTTTAAAGAAGCGCTTTCGGGAGGCAGCCCGCAACGAATTTAGGTGTTTCTTTTTCCTTTTGTTGTGTCTTGATGATTGTTACTTCTGTAGCAACATCATTGTATCTTTATTTTTCAACTTTGTGCCAAGTTATAGCCTCTTACGGCAAGGGAAGTAAAAGTTGTGACATGCTGTCCAGAAAACAGATTCTGTCCTCGTGACCAGAAAAATTCCAGAAAAATCCCAGTTCATCTTTTTGAGCTGAAATTTTACACAGTATGCTCTATACAATTACTAAACTTCCGTATGTTCTGAGTTTTTTGATTTGAGTTGCAGAAGTGCCCCTAAAAAAATCTTTACTATCTGCTGTTCTGTTTTTCACAGATTCTGCCACGTTTTGTCTCTCCTAACTTTTGCAAACCTTAAGCTTGCTTTTTATTTGCAAAAACTTTTTGGCACTCTTGAGAAACAGTAGCTCTTCAAGAATATCTTTATATCCAGTGGAGAATTTTTTTATTTATTAAGGGTACTAACCTCTCTAATCAGCTTATGATGAGTTATGTATGAAGGGAGTTTTCAAGTGTGCGATGGAAGATGATGAAAGAAGATCCAGGAGTGTCAAGCGCTCAAGCTTGGGGATGCCCCCATGCATCCCCAACAAATATTCAAGTAGACTCAAGCGTCTAAGATTGGGGATGCCCCCGTGCATCCCCTTCTCCATCAACAATCATCGGTTCGTCCTTCGTGTCACTATATTTTTATCACTTCATGTGTTATGTGCTATGCTTGGAGCGTCTCGCTCTTAGGTTTTGTTTTTAGTTTCTTTAGCTTTGCTTGCTGTTCATAACAAGTTAGATCCTTTGTTACTTTGTGTGGGAGAGAAACACGCTCCACTTTCAAAATTTAGAACACATCATAGGATTTTTCCTGCTTATCTTTTTGCTGTTGTGTGTTCTTTATCTTTTCATAGCTACTGCCATGTTTAGTCTTAGTCTTAGTTTGTCTTTAGCAAGAGCCTTGGCTTTTGCTTAGTTTGTTGATGGAACTCTTTTTAGTTTTCATGTTTATCTTGTTAAAGAGAGTTGGTTGTTGCACTGAGTTGTGTCTTGTTTTGAGAAGTAGGTACTTGAGGTTGCTATTTAATTCTAGTAGTAGCTTGCAATGGTTTTGAGGTATTGATGTGAGTAATTTTTGAACTTTTGGTGTCAAGAGCTCTAGCCTATTAGTGATAGGTGTCGTATTTTGGGCAATCCGTGTTTATTTTCAAAACCTACAAAACTAGTTGAGAACTCTAGCTACTAGATGGATCACTACTCTTCTGAGGAGTCGAATATCACAGAACACTCACGTACCATGAGTCGAGGATGCGCAAGGATAACCAAACCCCCATACACTCCTCCTCGGGGTACTTGTCTCTTTGTAAACCTCCTTATTAGATTGAGAGTTACCGATAATAAGTGCATGAGTTCTTCGGAATAATGTGATTATTGAAAGTTGACACTTCCACCTTCCCATATTTTGCTAGCCTCTCACGTGCCGTTCATTGCCTTCTTCTCACTCCGAGAGTTGGTGTCCACCTTCGCCGGTACATCCAAACCCTTGGCATGATACGCTCTGTCATCATAAGCCTCCTTATATCCTTCCTCAAAACAGCCACCATACCTACCTATCAAGGCATTTCCATAGCCTTTCCGAGTTACATTGCCATGCAACTTCCACCTCTTCATGACTTGATCTTCATGTCACACATGTTCTTGCTACACTGGCAGCGACATACATTGCATACTTCATGTTAGTTATATCTTCTTTATGCTTTTGAGTACCTTGTAAAGTGTGAAATATCTCCTTTACCTTGTAAAATAGAGTGTTGCCCTTAAGTGAGGAAAAGATCCCAAAGTGGACACATTAAAAGATCCCAAAGAGGACAAATGAGAGTTGAATAGAAAGAGCCATTGAGGCCACAAAAAAATAAAAAAAATAGAAAAAGAAAAAAAGAAATAAAAAGAGATAAAGGGGCAACACTACTATCCTTTTGAGAGATCCACACTAGTACTCCCTCTATATCCTTGTACTCCATAGAGATGATCATTATGCATATAGCTATATTGGAGAGCTTCTTAGCTTGTATGTGCATCCGTTGCATGGCAATCCCTACTCCTCACATCATATCTATCATCTGGCATCTCTTGCCTATGATTGTCCTCATTGATGTGAGCCTTTCTCATCCTTTTTGTCTTCCTCCTCCACCTTATTCTCTCTTTGCCATCCTAAGTGTCAACTCTCGTGCTTACGCTCATCCATTGCATGAGTTCTCAAAATATCGAAAAGGAGTGGATCAAATTGACTTGTACCTGGCTAGTGGTCTGTGGACGAGTCAAGATAAGATTCCAAAGAAGACCAAGTGTGACACTTTAGTAGTTTGAGTTCTCAACACAAAAATAATTTTTCTTGTATTCCCTATCCCCTTTCTTGCACGCAAACACCATTTGGAGACATTCGAGTCACGGACAGCGAGAGCTCTTGCACCAAATGTTCTTTTGTTACTTGTTTCAATACTAATATAGACTCTTGCATGTTATGACTTGAATTGAATCTCTAGCCTTGCTTTCTTTACTTTTCAAAGTTCTTTTATGGTTGCTAGCATGTCACCACAGAAATTATGTTGTTATCATTTACCTACTCGAGGACGAGCAGGAATTAAGCTTGGGGATGTTGATACGTCCAAAACGTATCTATAATTTCTGCTTGCTCCATGCATGTTTTGTGTGATATTTCTATGATCTAGATACACTTTCATACACTTTTGATCATATTTGGACTAACCTATTAACTCATTGCACCCCAGTGACAGTTCCTGTTTTCTGCTGTTTTTCTATTTCAGCTTTACCCCATATAAAAAATGCCAGAAAAAATCCGGGAAAAATACAGAAAAATCAGCGCACAGGAAGCTTCCAGAAGAGCCCGGGAGGGGCCAGAGGGGGGCCAAGGGGGGGCCAGGCGGCCACCCGGCGCGGCCCCACCCCTGGCCGCGCCAGGGGGGCGCCTGGGGCCCCTGGCCCACCTCTGGCTGCCCTCTTTCGCCTATTTATCCCCTGTCACGGGAAAACTCTAGAAGCAGAACCCTATTCCGCGAACTCGCCTCTGTTCCGCCGCCGCCGCGCTTCCAAGTTCAGGAGCACCAGAAGATCTCTTCCCGGCACCCTGCCGGAGGGAGGATTGACCTCCGGGAGTCTCCTCTCCACCATGGATGCTCCCCGGATGTCCCGTGAGTAGTCTTCCTTGGACCATGGGTCCGTGATCAGTAGCTATGTGATGTTGTCCTCCACTCTTTGATATTCATTGTTTAGACCTCGTGAGCTTCCCTACATGATCGAGGCACCTTTGTAATATTTTTGCTATTGCTATGTTGAGTTTGATCGGATCTGATGGATTATGAGATTATGTTCAGATTGTGATAGAGTAATATATTTGGTTTCTATCTTTTATATTTTTGTTCCTAAGTAATTCTTGCATGTTCTCCGTTGTTGTTTATTGCTTTGGCCAAGTAGTAGGTAGTGACTCCAAGAGGGACTGTTGTGCTAGATTGTGGGTTCATGCCTCCCCGATGACATGCTTGAGTGACAGAAACATGAGTCTAGGGGATTTGCTGTTGCCACAAGGGGGAAAACAACGGTGCTTGTAACCACGGTTACAAGGATTGTTTACTTTAGGCAAAGTTCTTTTTAATGCAGTTGTCTGTTGCTTTGGGTTTACACTTTGGGTGGGGCTCGCAACTTAATACCAGCGAGGTGTTCTGGATAGATATCTCAAGGTGGATGATTAGTAGTAGATGCAGATGGATTTTGGTCTACTTACTTTGGCGTACTGCCCGTGCTTTTGAACCTCTTCCTTTCTTTTGTAGCATAGTTAGCATTGCGGTGCGTTCATAATCCTGTCAATTGCCTTTCTGTAATTTGTTTACCTCGCATAGCAATTTTATCGTCTTTTTGGAGAGAGACATCACTAGCGAACATCACGTATCCCGGACCATATCCTTATCACTGTTTCCACGTTACATTTACCTAACCTCTTTTATTTGCTATCATTATCCCTTGCGTTTTATCCTTTGTAAACAACAAGACCGGAGAGATTGACAACCTCTCTGAAATTCATTGGGAACAAAGTTATCTGTGTCTGTGTGCAGGTCCGCGTCAGTTGTGCCGCTGACACCTACTTATCATCTCTGGAGTCCTGCTGGAGACAAACCTTGGTATCTTCACCGAGGGAAAACTGCTGCTGCACTACATCTCAACCTTACACTTGGGGAAACCAACAAAGGGGCGAGAAGCCATCAGCTGGGCACTAGGTTAATAGGTTAGTCCCAAATATGTTGTAAATGATATGAAAGTGCATCAAAACATATAGCAATATCACCAAAAGAAGCATGAAACAAGCAAAAATTATAGATACCTTTGGGACGTATCAACATCCCCAAGCTTAATTCTAACTCATCCTCGAGTAGGTAAAAGACAACCAAGATAATTTTTGTGGTGACATGCTATCAACATAAGTATGAACTTTAAATTATAACAAGCAAGAGATGTAATTCAAGTCAATGCAATAACAAGTAAGAGTCTATATCTAGTATAGAAACTAGAAAAGTAAGAACACAAAGGTGCAAGAGCTCTCGTTATCTGTGACTCGAATGTCTCCGATCGGTGTTCCCATGTATAAAATGGCAGATGGGTTTAGAGCATAAAAATACTTAATATTTGTTGAGAACTGAATCTACTAAATTTCACACATGGTCTCTTTGGAATCTTATTATGACTCATCCCCAGACCTTCGGCCATGTACAAGTCAATTTGATCCTCTCTAATTCGACTTCAAGCACTCATGAAATGAATGAGTGCGAGCAAGATTAGCTGGCACTTTGGATGGCAAAGAGACTAAATTATGGAGGTAGGAAGTCAAAAAGTGAGAAAGTCTCACACCAATGAGGACAACCTTAGGCAAGGGTAAGCCTAATGGTAGATATGGTGTGAGGAGTAGGGATTTCCATGCAACAGATGCACAATGAGCTATGTGTATATGAAAGCTCTCCAATGGAAGTAGTGGGGGTGCATCGAACTTGCTGGCTCACAAAGATCTAGAGCTCTTTTGAGGAGGCTCATCATTGGAATTTACAAGCCAAGTTCTATAGTGTAAAGGTCCCCACTTAGTTATGCATGGATGATATGAAAACTAGTGCTACTTTGAAGTACAAGTGTGGATCTTTTAAAAAGGAATAGTAGTGTTTCCCCCTTCTCTCTCTCTCTCTTTTCTATTTTTATTTTATTTTTTGTTGCCCCTTTGGCTCTTTCTATTTATCTCTCATTTGTCCTCTTTGGGATCTTTTCATGTGTTCTCTTTTGGGATCTTTTATTTTTGTCCTCTTATTGGATCTTTTCCTTAATTTAAGGGCGACACTCTATATATACAAGGATGAACAAGATCAACACATTTTTACAAGGTACTCATAATAAAACTGAAACTGTATCATGATGTATGCAATTTATGCCTCTGCTAGTGTAGCAGGATATGCAATGATACTAGTGTGTCATGTAGCAGTTATGTAAGGGCGAAGCCAACTATCATGCGGCTCTACGATCAAGCAAAAGCATGTATGACAATGAAAGACCAGGTCATGAGAAGATGGATGTTGCATGGCAATATATCTCGGAAAGGTTATGGAAATGCCTTGATAGGTAGGTATGGTGGTTATTTTGAGGAAGATCTAACGAGGCTTATGTATGACAGAACGTAGCATGCCAAGGATTTGGATGCACCGGCAAAGTTTGCACCGACTCTCAAGATGAAAATGGGCAATGCATGGTACCGAAGAGGCTAGCAAAATATAGGCTCGTGGAAGTGCCAAGAATCGAGTACTCGCATTAGCCAAAGTAACTCATCCACTTATTATCGGTAACTCTCTATCTAGTCAGGAGATTCACAAAGAAACGAGCACCCTAAGAGGAGTGTATGGGGGCTTGGTTATCCTTGCGCATCCTCGTCCCATGATAAGGTGAGGGTACTCTTTTACAATTCTGCAAAGATTAGTGATCCTTTCAGTAGCTAGAGTTCTCAACTATTTTTTTAAGGTTTGGAAAATTAGCACGCTGAACCAAAATACGACACCTATCACTAATAGGCTTGATCTCTTGACACACAGTATTCCCAACATTACTCGTAACAACACCTCAAAACTATTGCAAGTTACTACTAAGCTTAACTTAGCAACCTTGATTACCTACTCAAAGTAAGATACACACCTAGTGCAAATAGGCCAACTTTCTAAACAATATAAACATGAAACTCAAGAGAGTCCTAAAATTCTAATTCTTAGCTCTTAGAAAGAAAGAAAATAAACAAGAAGAACAAGAGCTAAACATGATAGCAAGCTAGTAATAAAATTTGAACACTCAAAAAGATGAAAGTGAAAACTATGAGCATTCTAGGCAGAAGTGGAGCGTGTTTCTCTCCCAAACAAGGCATGCTAGGATCCAACTTGTTATGAACAACAAACAAAACTAAACTAAGCAAAGTAAAACTAAAAAGTAAAGAGAAAGAAGCTCCAAGCAAAGCACATAACATGTGAAGCAATAAAAATATAGTGCGGAGAAGGACAAACTGATAATCCACAAGCTTAAGCTTTTGGCACTCTTGAATCTTCTTTCATCATCTTAAAAACTTCTTTCACATGAAACTTATCATAAACTTATTAGAATGGTTAGTGCCAATAGTAAATAAATTTCACTTGGGTACTATTGAAACACTCAATTTAAAAAATTGCTATTGTTCTCCAACTTTGTTTGAAGGTTCTTGCAAATAAAAACCAAGATCAAAGTGTCCAAAAGATAGAAGCGCAAAACATGACAGAAATCTGGGAAAACATAATAGCAAGTGAAACTTAATTTATTTAGGGCTCTTCTGTAGCTCAAATCAAAAAAATCAAAACTGGTGAAAGTTTCCCAATTGTATAGATCATGCTGTGTATAATATTCAGATAAAAAGATGATCTGGTGATTTTTAACGAATTTTTTCGTGGAGCATACAAAATCTGTTTTCTCGACAGCATGTCACAACTTTTTGTTCCCTTATTAACAGAGGCTAAAACTTAGCACATAACATGAAAATAAAGATACAATATGTTGCTAAAATAGTAACAAGCATCAAGACACACTAAACTGAAAGTGTAAACATTTTGGGTTGCCTCCCAATAAGCACTTTCGTTTACGCCTTTTAGCTAGGCAAGAAGCAAAAAGATCAAGTTGCATCAATTGAACCATCGTCAAGATCATTAAAAAGTTCTTCAATAACACAACTAGTCTTTTTAAAAGGACTTTCAAACAAAGGCCTAGTAATAACACTTCTATGAATGCAAGTAAAGGTAGTCAGACCAATAGGGGGTTTGTTTCTAATTCTATCCAAGAGGGGTATTTCCTCCATAGTCTTCACAATTTTGTTCCCCTTGGAAATAGGTGTATCAATTTTGGGTTGAGGGGTCTTAGGTACATAAATGAAATTAGGGCCCTTCTTAGCCGGGGTCTCTACCTTTTTGGTTTTGATTGAGGATAAAGTTGTTCATAAAGCATCAATTACTTCCTTAATCTTTTCAATCCTAGAAGGATCGTCGTCCTTGTATCTAAGGGTCTCCAAAGTGTTATTAATTTTATTTATGGAGCTATCAAGACTATTCAAATTCCCTTGGATTCTACGATGTACTTCGTTTATCTTAACTCGAGCTTACTCATAGTGTGAGCTATAGTTATATCATTCTTTGTGTTAGCAACAGGGGGAACTCCCACTAGATTTTCCATAACATTAAGAGCCTCCCAAACGGGGGCTCCCAGGAAGCTACCATTTATTGCTCTATCCAATATAAATCTATTCCAAGAAGTAATACCAACATCAAAGTTTCTAAGAAGGATAGTAGTGGATTGCTTTTTGGTGCCTCTACTTTGAGAATCATTACTCCTATACCAAGCATCTTTCAAACTCTCCCCGCCTCTTTGTTTGAAGGTGAGGATTTCTACATCGGGTGCAACACCAAAGGTAAAAGAACTAGCCATACTGACTTAACAAGAGGGAAAATTACGAACAAGGTAAACCATTTTTTTGGTATTTTGGATATAAGACACGCAAGCTAAGATAAAAATTGTAAAGTAAACTAGCAAGACTAAAAAGCAAAGGTAAAGGGTAGTGTGCAACTCCCCATATCTTGAAGCTTAGAATCCCCGGCAACGGCAACCGAAATTTTGGTTGGTGCCTAGGTTGACGGGGCCAAGATTTTCTTGCACTTCAGAATCCCCGGCAACGACACCAGCAATTTGCTTGGTGGATGTATATAATACCTCCTCGTTTGTTACCCCAAGTGGAAGGTTATGATGTAGATAGCAAACAATTTCCCTCGGTGAAGATACCAAGGTTATCAATCCATTAGAATTCCAGAGACAACACGTAGGTGGCAACGGCTCCAACAAAGAGTTGACGGCTGGCGTGGAACTACAAACAAGAACACAAATAACTTTGCTCCCAACGAGTACAGAGAGGTTGTCAATCTCTCCGGCGTAGCTGTTTACAAAGGGTCAAACATAAAGGGGGAAAAGGTAATAATGTGACTGAAAGGAAAAGTAAAGAAGTAAATGTTGACTGTGTAAATTATGATGCGAAGATGGACCAAGGTACCATGATTTTCACTAGTAGTGTCTCTCTCCCAAAAGACAGTAAACAACTATGCGGGGTGAACAAATTACAGCTAGGTAATTAACATAATTATAAATGCATCGCAATGCTAATTATGCTACTGGAAAATTAAAAGGCTCAATCGTATGAGCATTACACCAAGACAAGTATATCGTTTATTCATCAACATTTTCTCACTAATCATCCACCTTGAGATATCTATCCAGAACATCCCACTGGTAGTAAGTTGCGAGCCACAACTAAAGTTGTAACGTCAAAGCAACGAACAACTGCCTTAACACTCTATGCGTAATGTAAGCAATCCTTATGACACGCATTCATAAGCACCGCTGTTTTACCCCTAATGGCAACAACACATTCCCTAGTCTCATGTTTCTGTTACTCAAGCTAGACATCGGAAGGCATGAACCCATCGTCTAGCATAACGCTGCATCTTGGAGTTGCCATCTACTATTTGGCCAAAATAATACACGACAACAGAGAACATGCAAGACTACTCAAGAAAAAAATATAAAGGTAAACCAAATATATTACTCTCACAAATCTGAACATAATCTCATAATCCATCAGATCCCAGCAAACACAACATAGCAAAGGAAGGAATCATACATAGGTGCCTTGATCATGATAGGCAGCTCGCAAGGGCTAAACATTAAAGCACAAGATTGGAGAGAAGACATCCACTAGCTACTTATCATGGACCCATGGTCCAAGGGGAACTACTCACGACGCATCCCTAAGGCGATCATGGTGATGGAGGAGCCTCCGGAGATCAATCCTCCCTCCGGCAGGGTGCCGGGACAGGAACTTCTGCTGATCCTGATATATAAATCGCAGCGGCGGTGGAACAGTAGGGTATTGGCGAAAAAGGGTTCCTTCTCCGGAGTTTTTGGGGCACAAGGTAATTATATGCCAAGGGGGGCACGGGGCAATTATATGCCCCACTGGCCCAGACGACTAGATGGCACCCCCCCCTGTAGGAGCGCCCTAGAGACGCCTGGGCCAGGGGTGGCTCCCCTTTGGGTGCCCTTATGGCTTCTGGAGTCTTCTAGCGTAAATTATTTTTAGGAATTTTTCTGGAATTTCCGAGCACTTTGATTTTTACCTTTTTTGTGCAATGCACGGACAAAAACAGACAAAAACTGACACTAGGCACTACGTTAATAGTTAGTCCCAAATATGTTGTAAATGATATGAAAGTGCATCATAACATACAGCAATATCACAAAAAAAGCATGGAACAAGAAAAAATTATAAATACGTTTGAGACGTATCAAGCAATGTTGTCGATATTTTGTTGTTGCACATTATCCTGCATGTCCATTGCATCATTGTGGTTGTTTTCCCAAGCTAGACATATATCCAAATTTGGAGGAATCACAGGAACACGAGCGTGTTCAGGCATAGCATGTGGATTTCCACCTCCAGAAGGAAAATCATCCTCATCAGCTGGAAGAGCGCCCAACAAATGATGCCCCAGAACGATAATGGGACAGGACCATGATTCTGCTTGATGCTTAGTGCCCACAGAGACAAATGCAGCTATGAGGGATCAGAACCACATCAGCCACCATAATCTTAAAGACCACTCTTGAGTAGCCACTAGCCACCTTGTCCCAAAGAACCACAGTAGCAAAATCCCGTACCGCACCTTGTACGTGCTCGAATTCCGACAGATCTACCGAAAAAGCAAGGAGAGCAATCCAACACTCTTGGTTATATGTAAAGCTTCTATGGTTCACTGTTGCATTGTGATTTACAAAACTAATCTAATGATTATTAAACTGATGCGGGCTATGATCCACTAACCAATCTCTGTCAACAGAAAAATCAAGTTGCACATATGCTTGGCCTAGAGGGCATTTTTGAATCATCTCCAAAGAAAAGTGCAGGTGATCTTAAATGAAACTACGTAGAAACGCCCTAATCTTCTAGAAAGGAATCTGACCATGCAGCGCTGGGATGATCAAAACAACTCTTAGAATCAAAGGTAACTTGCAAGTATTTTACTATAAACCTCTACAAAATATGCAAACAACCACTTCCTCTATTTTATGGGATTGATACTCGTACTTTAAAATCAGATACTAATCAACCACGTGCAATTACAGGACATCGGTTAAATGCTCATGTAGTTGTTAAAACCCTTGCGCATCCTGGCGGAAATGATTGAGACTGCAGACACATGAGATCTGGAATTTGAATCCATGTAGCTTAATATCAAGACTCTTCAACAGTACCATGAATCAAACAAGAATGAATTTTTGGATTTCACTATGACAATACAAAGTTTAAAAAACCGATTCAGCAAGGCTATCGGATTATGTTTTTACTGGTCGGATTGTTGGTTCAATAGCAAAAAAAATCTGGAATGTTTATGCCAATTTAAAAAAATGACCTCTAATAAAATGAATACAATTATTATTGGTCGGAATCCATTAGTAAATCACAAATAATAGCTATCCTAGGTGGAATTGGGCATAAGACGTGTGTTTGTTCAAGGTCCAATGTTTGATTCCTAGTTTCGTATAATTTTCTGTATTGTTTGCCGGATTTTTGCTAAAAGACCGACACACCTTAAAAAACGGATGTGGGCTCAGTTTTGGCTTTTTCGGTCAGATCACCGGTCTGGTTTTAAAAACTATGCCATAGTGAACTAAAACTTTTGCAAGCATTCAAAAAACTTCAAGAAAATCTAGGATAACTTCATGAAACTTATGAATGTACAAGATACTGATGAAGAAGATTCCAAGTTTATGCTCACAAGAACACTTCCATACATGTCACCACTCTTGCAGTTGCGCTGGGCATCGTGCACAAACTTGGGGTTCTACTATGCTTCAAGATCACCGGGGTAGAGATTTGACTTTGGATGGCCCCCCCCCCTACATGCATCCTAATTACTCTCTCTGACTATATTACTTATCGCTGAAATAGTTGTATCTAGCATTGAAATATGTTTAGATACATCCTTTTAGAGATAAGTAATATGTATCGGAGGGAGTACAACACCCCAGGTCTGATCCAAAAAGGACTTAGCATCAATAGAAACAATAACACCAAGGGGGGAACTTTATCCTGAAGATGAACAAGGAAATGGATTCAGAAGAGGTGTTAATAGAAACGGACGTCGGTCACCCAACGAAAACACAAGAAATATGTCGACAACTAAACCAACATAACTGAATATAACTGAGCTTGAAGGCTTGGGTGTTGATTCTTGGATTCAAAACATCGATCAGTTCGATTCCTCCATAATTTAGTTGGATCATATGACTGAAATAGCAGTATCTTGTCTCAAAGGACCCACAATTCCATGGTGGAGAAGATTAGGGTTCTCTGCTGCTTCTATGCCATGGCACATGTTTTTCACACACTGCCTGAAAGGTTTCCTATGCCTTCAGTTTGTGAAAATGAGCTCAGTTCATCCCCGCCAAATATTCCATTCAGGCGAGATTTGATTGTCCCCCCGACTTATGTCATGGCAAAATCTTTTGTCTCGACTGGATTCGATTAACCTGACACAAGGCCGAGATGTGTTTCGCTGGAACTTCATTACATGTGGGTCATTCACAGTCGACTCTATATATCGTGTTCTCACATATTCTGAGTTATTGGTGTGTAATAATAAGAAAATTTGGAAGTCGAATACTCCACTAAAAATAAATATTTCCATGTGGTATTTTTGAAGGGAGTTGTGCTAACCCAAGATAACCTCACACGTCGCAACTGGCCAGGAAGTAAGAAGTGTAGCTTTTATACTCATGATGAGACAATCATACATCTCTTTTTCGAATGCAAGTTTGCACATTCTAAGTGTCAATCATCCAAATAGTGCCAAATTTGTATGCGCCACAAGTGTTACCAATATTTTTGCTCATTGATTGGACGACATTTTAAATAGGTTTAGAACGCTAATATGGGTGGGAGCGTATGCCTTACTATGGTCGCTTTGGCTATGTAGAAATGATTTGGTTTTTAATAACAATTTTTTTTCTCCTCTGCATGTTATCTTTCGGTGTACGCACTCGCTTCGTATGTAGTCTACACTACAACGAACGGAGTGTCAACCGCTATTCAAGGTGATGTGTACGCGGTTGGAGCAGATGGCTACGGAGGTTTGTATCCAACATGAGTGGAAGCATAGTCTCCTGATCGATCCATCATCTCCATTGACATAGGCATAGTGCTAGTCTTATATGACTCTACTTTTACCAATATGTCGGCATTTTCTTCTTTTTAACGAACGTTTTTAGCTGTGTGTATCTTAGTTATGCAGAGGTCGGGTGTTACTCATCATGGTTTGTATCGACTTGATTCTACAATTTAAGATAATAAAGGCATCCTTTATCAAAAAAAGTTTGTGAATATGTGAAGGTATTTGACACTCTTGAAAGATCAAGATGGACCTAGATAGGGATTGAATAGGGACACCTACCAATGTTACTTTGATTATTAGCAAGTTTAGACTATGTGGAATAAAAAGTGTGAGCTTAAATAATGCTACAATGAGATATACAACATATATGGTGTTCCGAAGGTTAAAAGTGACTAAAGTAAACCAAAATGAGCTGGGGTCATAAATAACCGAAGATCATAAAGACGGAAATGTGTTTTGATGTTTTTCTAAGATCCAACTTTTGTTGGCTTTTTCGTTGATTTCCGTTGATAGGTTTCTTGTGCAGCCGTAGGACAGTGATGATTTTCTTATGGCAGTTGGTCCATGGCCGGGTCCCCTCTGGGGTGGAGGTGCGGAAACAGAACGGACCTGGCGATGGGTTGTGCCCTCTGTGTCTGGTGGAGGAGGACTCCAATCATATCATCTTCACTTGCCATGCCGCCCAATTTCTTTGGGGCCGCCTCCGGGATGTTATCATTGGCTCATGGTGTAATGATAACTTCCTGAACCTGTTCCTCGAGTGTTAGGCGACCCCGATGTCGGGGCGCCTCACCACATGGGTGGTGGTGGGTGCGCTCACCTGGACCTTGTGGACGATTCGTAATAAGCTTGTGATTGAGCACATCATTCTGAGGCGCTCCACTGCCGCGATTTATAAACTGTGTGGCATTCTTCAGCTTTGGCGGCCGCTTAGCAAGCGGCAGGTGCGGGATGACATTGATGCCATCTGCTCCGACCTTCGCGCCCTGGCGGCTCGCCTCTCTCCGTCGCTCCCGCCGCCCCCTCCGGAGCCTGATTAGACTGTTATGATATACTTTTTGGGCCTTACCTGTGTTGTGGCCCCAACATTTGTGTTTTGTGAATTGGATGCTTGACTGGTGACTTGCTGTATGACTCTGTTTGGGCGTTTGCTTTATCTATAAAGCGGGGCAGAAGCCTTTTTCGGTATTGGGAGCGCCGTGAGGATAGACTGGACTAGTACTCTTCTGCCAAGAGTGTTCATGAGCTTGCCGTTCCATCCAGCTAGTCTCTCCTTAATACGGTCCAGAGTGAACTGTAGCTTCACAACTTGCCCTAGTTAACGTAATCAGGAGCCCAAGGTAAGTGATTGAAAAGCTTACTTGCTGACCACTAAAACTCTGAAGGACTCATTCAGGTTGATGTGTTCGCATCGAATGGCGGCCACTAAGGATTTGACAGGATTTATTTGTAGCCCCGTTGTTTCCCCAAAGCCTCTCAAAATATCCATGATGTTCTAAATCTCTTGCTTTACCGGGTTGGCGAAGATGATGGTGTCGTCCACATACAGACCGAGTCGCATCCTTAATTTTCTGTCAGGCAAAGTTCGAGAGCACCTTGCTCCCCGACCGCTTCTAGCAATCGGGGGAGAAGATTCTGATGTTCAGTTCTTTGAACGAAAGCTAGTCACTGTTGAAGGAATAAATGTTATCACGAAGACGCACCAAAATCACAAAGGCTCACATTCTTCTTCTTAAGATATGGCTCCAATAGCCGAGGCATAATTGTCTAAAATTTCATGTTGAGGGAGTGTTTCTTGATGGACCCAGGATCACTTCTGGCACAAATAAGAAATGCCTAGAAATCTAGGTGGATATATGAAGCACATGACGTTACTTTCTCTCGAAATTCAAGCTTATCTAATTAGGTAGAGTAGCCTCTTTTGGTAATAGTTTACATGTCCTGGTAGAGGGTGACGCCTTCCCACCATCACCGATCGGATCACGCATTTACCAACCAAATGTAATCCACTACCATTGAACCCCTTTACCTAGCATTTCCTTTTGCAGCGACGATGATCGATCAAACAGCACATGCTTGCAGGCAGCCGCTTTGTATATTGTATTGTATGAGATGCGCGCATGGGAGCACTCCACATTTGTTCACATCGTGCTTGTTTGACCTTGCTCCCTCTGACTTCTCATCTCTCAACCTTCTCAATTCGCGTGTCCACTGTATCGCTGTCCAATTAATTGTCTACAGGCAATCCATTGCCTGTCCTATTAATTTGCCTTCCATTCTTTGACCATCCTTTTCAGCAATGATAAATACCCTGCATCTATGAGTAGCAAACCGCTAAATCCATTAACCCGTGGCCGTGGGTCTTCTTCTTCCTCTTCTCTATATCTCTGTGTGTGTGAGACCAATGGAGGGCGTACCCTTCCTTTGCAGGTACCTCCTCTTGTGCAACGCGATCATCACGCTGGTGCTCGTGCCGCCATGCGCGGGGCTCGGCCTTGACACGGTGAGGGAATTCCTCACGAGGGAGGAGGACACCATCGTCTTCAGCCTCATCGAGAGGGCCAAGCACCCGCTAAACCTGCCGGCCTACGACTACCGCGCGTGCTCCGGCCCCGCCGCCCGCCATGGCCGCCGCAACGATTCCTTCGTCGACCTCTTCGTCCGGGAGTCCGAGGAGATCCAGGCCAAGGTGCAGTCCAATCCTTCTCCTTGGCATATGCATGCATGCATGCATGATACATTCTCCTTCCTCTCTTGTTTCTTTCCCTATCTGGCTTGGCTCTGGTACATGCCGCTACGGCTCTATGAGCAGCCTTTTTTATTTTTCGGGAACGAGTAGCCTTCAGTTCTTCTCTTTTCTGCACTCATTTATCAATAGTTGTTGCCTGAGCTGACCTATTGGTCTACCATGTTTTGACTAGAGCGTCTGAAAACTAAGGTCAAACGTTGCATGCTCCTGCGAAGGTGTTGACTGAAAACTAATACGCCCTCGGATTCAGGATATAATCATATTCTATAAGATAAAAGTGCATTTGATGAAAAATCTGGTAAAAGCACAATGTAATATTGTCCATGCTTGTAATTTTTTTGTATAACCGTGGTCAAACTTAACAATGTTTGATTGAGGGAAATTCTATTATAAGCTGGAAGGAGTAGGTAGTAGTAGCTGCCAGTGTTCAGTGTTCAAGTTAGGTTTTTCTTGACCATTCTTATTCTTAATCTCACTTCATATAACCTACTCCCTCCGTTTCAAAATAACTGTCTCAACTTTGTGCTAGCTCTTGTACAAAATTGTACTAAGGCCAAGACAGTTATTTTGGAACGGAAGAAGTATATATGAACTAGTTCCTATAATGTTTTGCTGAAAGTACACAGTACAACACGGGTAGAAGATAGGAGGCATTTTGCCAAAAACGTTCTTTTATAATATAAGATCTTTTTGCAAATTATAGTTTAGATTGCAAAAAAATCTTACTCCCTCCGATCCATAATAAGTGTCGTTCATTTTGCACTAGATGAGCGACACTTATTATGGATCGGAGGGAGTACATGATTTGAATAGAGGAAGTATTTATAAATGCCTCAAAACCAGGTTCATAAAAGGTAGAGGTCGCTGCGGCAGGACGGTGTGGCTTGGCCGACATTTCTTGACAAATTCATTGTCTTTCTTACAGTTTTGACCCACGGAGAAAAATCGATTTCAGGCAGTTGCGTACTTTAAGCAAAGACAAAGCATAAGTAGCATATTGCATAGGATTCAATTCATACTTTAAGCAAAGACAAAGCATAAGTAGCATATTTTATAGGATTCAATTCACACTATGATAAAGCTATACCGCACTTCGGGTCTAGGAGTTGTTTTCTAAGTGAAGGCACGTTACCACTATGCTATGACTGCCCTTGAGCAGCCTCACAAGTAACAAACTGGGTAAATTGCGACCAAAGACATGGCATCAACCGAACACAGATTCAGCTCCACAAAACAAACCCTGACGAGCTGTCCATCGTTTTTTGCACAGGCAGGAAGGTACCAAAGCCAGCAGGAGATCCCTTTCTTCCATTCCAGAGTGCCCTTCGCACTGGCGCCCCCATACAACTTCACCACCGTAAGCTTCCATGCATGCATCTTCCATTGACCCAACAAATCGCTTTCAATTGGATCGGAACAAACTCTGCGCCGCCTTACTAAAACCACGATATCGATCCTGCTACCGCAATTCAATCTAGGATCTGCATCCCGCGGCGGCATCCGTAAACCAGAATGACGCCATATGGGGCATGTATTTCAACCAACTGCTCCCTCAGCTGGCCAAGAATGGCAGCGATGATGGCAACTACGCTGTAACTGCCGCGGCAGATCTCGCGTGTCTACAGGTGATAGGAAATGCCATGCTGCATGCCTTTTTATTATACCAAATGCGCTTAATTCATACCATTTTTATGACAAAGAATTCATCCTTCTCGCAGGCGCTGTCGAGGAGGATCAATTATGGGAGGTACGTGGCAGAAGTGAAGTTCAGAGGAGACCAGCAAAGATACACAGCCTTGATCCGTTCCAAGGTGCTTCATTGATCGTTTCACCGCAAACAGTTAAACCAGTGCTGACATGATCAAGCATTATAACTGATTTATAACTATGACGAATAGTCATTAGAATGTCTAAGCAAAGTGTAATCTCTCGTTTTTCTATGCAGGACAAGGATGCACTGATGAAACTGTTGACGTCTGAAGTCCAAGAGAATGTGGTGAAGAGGAGGGTAGAGAAGAAGGCCAAGGTGTTCGGCCAAGATGTGACTTTGGATGGACCAACTGAAACAGGAGACGAGAACAACAGCCAATCCGGTTTCAAAGTCGCCCCTTCGGTAGTTTACGACTTGTATGACCGGTGGGTGATCCCCTTGACCAAACAAGTGGAGCTCGACTATCTTCTACATCGTCTTGATTGATCCGGGACCGTATCTACCCAGCTAACATAATCATGTGAAGGGACAAACGCAATAAGAAACATGCAGCAAGCCTCCATGATTGTGAATATGTTCAAAATGTTCCAGCAGAGTGGATTGATGACAGTAAAAGCTAAGCGAAAGCATTGGCAAACATATGCTATCCATCTCTCATGTGTACAGTGCCAAATGGAAAGCCATATGAGCTTGCTTTGCAGGAACCGCTAACAATTGCTAAGTTATAGCATGAGTCTACCAAGTCTAGGCCAAGAACAACTCTCATAGAAGTCAGCACCAAAATAGAAGAGGTCCTACTTGAGTTTTGCATTTCCTTTTATATGCTTACTTATGTTTTGGTATCTCAATTGCATACAATGAGAACTCAGGCTCCCACCTTTGATTGATGCCTTCTGCCTCGGAGGTGGCTCTCGAGGTCAAATTGAGATTTGCAGTTAGCATTGCAGATGTTGCACCTCCATCTTGACACTTCAGTTCTGTTGTCATCTCCATGCAGAGCTTCTATGTTCTCTTGGTGCCTTCTGCCTATGAGGTGACTCTCGAGGTCAGACTGAGATGTGCAGTTAGCATTGCAGATGTCACACATCCATCCTGTTACTTTAGTTCCCTCGACATCTCCCTGCAGAGCTTCTATGTTCTCTTGGTGCCTTCTGCCTCGGAGGTGGCTCTCAAGGTCAGATTGAGATGTGCAGTTGGCATTGCAGATAATGCACATCCATCTTGACACTTCAGTTCCCTTGCCATCACCCTGTAGAGCTTCTATGTTCTCTTGGTGCCTTCTGCCTTGGAGGTGACTCTCGAGGTCAGATTGAGATGTGCAGTTAGCATTGCAGATGTCGCATATCCATCTTGTCACTTCAGTTCTGTTCTCACCTCCATGCAGAGTCTCTTGGTGCCTTCTGCCTCGGAGGTGACTCTCAAGGTCAGATTGAGATGTGCAGTTAGCATTGCAGATGTCGCACATCCATCTTGTCACTTCAGTTCTGTTCTCATCTCCGTGCAGAGTTTCTATGTTCTCTTGGTGCCTTCTGCCTCGGAGGTGACTCTCAAGGTCAGATTGAGATGTGCAGTTAGCATTGCAGATGTTGCACATCCATCTTGTCACTTCAGTTCCCTTGCCATCTCCCTGTAGAGATTTTATGTTCTCTTGGTGCCTTCTGCCTCGGAGGTGACTCTCGTGGTCAGATTGAGATGTGCAGTTAGCATTGCAGATGTCGCACATCCATTTTGACACTTCAGTCCTGTTCTCATTTCCCTGCAGAGCTTCTATGTTCTCTTGGTGCCTTCTGCCTCGAAGGTGACTCTCGAGGTCAGATTGAGATGTGCAGTTAGCATTGCAGATGTCGCACATCCATCTTGACACTTCAGTTCCCTCACCATCTTCGTGCAGAGCTTCTATGTTCTCTTGGTGCCTTCTGCCTTGGAGGTGACTCTCGTGGTCAGATTGAGATGTGTAGTGAGCATTACAGATGTCGCACATCCATGTTGACACTTCAGTTCTGTTGTCATCTCCCTGTAGAGCGTATGTGTTCTCTTGGTGCCGTCTACCTCGGAGGTGGCTCTCAAGGTCAGATTGAGATGTGCAGTTGGCATTGCAGATGTCACACATCCATCTTGACGCTTCAGTTCCCTTTCCATCTCCCTGTAGAGCTTCTATATTCTCTTGGTGTCGTCTGCCTCGGAGGTGACTCTCGAGGTCAGATTGAGATGTGCAGTTGGCATTGCAGATGTCGCACATCCATCTTGACATTTCAGTTCCCTTGCCATCTCCCTGCAGAGCTTCTATGTTTTCTTGGTGTCGTCTGCCTCGGAGGTGACTCTCGAGGTCAGACTGAGATGAGCAGTTAGCATTGCAGATGCTGCACATCCATGTTAGTTTCTGGTTCTTCTCCACAAGCTGGGCCCCTTTCTATTCATGCAGCATCTTTTCAGTTCCCTTGCCTTCTCCCTGCAGAGTTCCTATGTTCCGCTGGTGCCTTCTGCCTCGGAGGTGACTCTCAACGTTTGATTCAGATGTGCAGTTAGCATTGCAGATGCTACACATCCATCTTGACACTGGTTTCTGCTTATTGTCCGCAAGCTGGTGCATTTTGTTTTCATGCAGCTTTGCTTCACTTCCCTTGCCTACTCCCTGCAGAGCTTCTATGTTCTGTTGGTGTGTTCTGCCTCTTAAGTGATTCTGTAAATCAGTTTCATTGTAGCAGTTTGTGTCACAGATGCTGCAAATCCACAACGGAGTTTCTACAGTCCGTTTCCTCTTCACCCCAGAGAGTGCCATTTTGTGCTGCCTAGCCTGCTTAATAGAGTTCTTATTAGCATAAAATGGCATCAATAATCCCATTCCCATCTTCAACATACAGATCGTATCGATTAAGTATGAAGATATTATGTAACACCCTCAGTTTCTGTAAAAGTAATCATCATCACTGTTGACCATCATTGTTGGTTAATCACTGTTATCCCCTGTCCTTAATCAAACTTGGCTTCTGCTCTTTTCAAACCATGCTGGTTGGTAATCAAAACCCAAATCCCAATGCATCTTGCTCATCAAGAAACCAAACCCTTGTTGAAACTGCTTTGAATAAAAATTAAAACAGATGTGTTCAAATAAAGTTGTTCCATAAATCCTGAAACCATTTTTGTAAATTGCCTAAAATCATTACAATCATGTTGGACTAACTTTGGTAAATTTTGGAGTTATGAAAAATCTCAAACAATTATAACAGTAGCTTGTAAGGTCATTTTTAGTCATAAAATATTTAAAAGAAATAACCATTGAGTTTTAAAATGCACCAAACCTTTTGTGTCACCTACATGTGACATACACCTAATTTAGAAACCACTGGCACCTTTTATAAAAATGTTTTAGCATTTGAATTAATTGTTTCTAGCAAGTAACAGTAAATGAAAAATTCAAATAAAGGAAAATGTTAATTCCTCGCCTGGGGCGAGGCCCACACCCGACCCATCTCCCTTGTCTTCTTCCCCAACCACTCCCCCACCTTCTCCCGTACGGCGCCGAGCTCGCCGCGACGCTGGCAAGCTGGCCCCGCCTCCACCTGCTCCCTCCCGGCGCCGACGCGATAAGGCCACCCCGGCCGACCCCCTGGACATCCTCCCCCTCCTTTTCCCCTCCTCCTCTTCTCGCAGTCATCGGGGAAAATCCCGCCGAGCCGCCATGGCCGCCGTGGTGAGCAACCGTGGCCATTGACTCCCCCGTGCGACAACAACGTGTCTGGCATGTGTGCAGTGGTCTACTTCGTCTGCGTGCGCGGGGAATTGCGGCAGGATCGACTACAACGAGCGCGGCGTCTTGTTCTCCTTCTTCGGCTCCGGCGAGATCTCCGACCGATTCCGGCCACCCCGATTCGTCCCCGAGCCCACTGCCACCGTCTGCGTGATCAGGGTGAGCAATATCACCGTCCCCAACTCCCCGTTGACGCCCGTTTAGCCCCGGGCCGAAAGCCCCAAATGGTCGGGTTCTGCCCGCCGCCATGGACGTCCTAGCCGAGCTCACAGTGCACCCTAGCCCGCGCCAAGTGCAGTACCATGCTTCTGGTAGACCGTTGTTTCGATTTGGCGCCATCACCCGTTCGATTTCATCACCGGTTGTGTTCTAACATTGGTGTCCGAGCTCGATTCCGCAATTTTCGTCGTAGCCATCACCCCCGGGCGTCCCAACTCAAGCCGACGACACAGATCGACGCGGCGAGGAGCTCTCCGTCGACTGCAACCAGTGGCACCCCAAATGGCGCTCTGTATCGCGCGGGCGGTGACCTCGTCGGAGTACCTCGCCGCCGGCGTGCTCTGGTGTGGATGACAAGTAGGGCCTGCGCGTCAGCTAGGTCATTAGCAACTGATCACTCACTGACCAGTGGGCCATACCCCCTGCTAATCCCCCTGTTAAAATTAACACTGGAATTATAACTGTTAGGCACTGACATGTGGCCCCCACTGTAAGTTAATTGATTAAATAAATTAATATAAATTAGCAGTGTATGACATGTGGGCCCATCTCACTTAATCCCCGGTTAGACTAAATAAATTGAAATAGAAATTGCTAATAGTCTATGACATGTGGGTCCACTGGATTATTTAGATTTAGTTAAAACATTTTATTAAACAGAGGCTGACATGTGGGACCCACTGGTCAGTAGGTCCCACTTGTCAGTGTTGACTGGTCAACCAGTACTGTTCTGGATAATGTCTATTTAATATTAAAAGAAATTCAGAAAATCATTTAAATGATTTAAAACTTTGGAATTAAATAACTTTTAAACCGTAACTCAGATTCAAAAACTTTATACATGAAAATTGATCAGAAAAATATAAAGAATACGAATACGCTATCCGTATGTCTATCACACCCCTCTAACACAGCGAACATCGAACCGTCCCCCTCCGGACCGGCGGTCCGATAAATTGTCCGGTACTGTTAGAGTGCCCGGATGAATTTATTTCGAACACGAAAGTTGTTCGGAATAGATCAATTAACCCGAATACACCACCCACACATGTGTCGGATGCCCACGACACCTCCGGCATGATATCTTCCCTCCCCCATCCGGACACCTTATCCGGTAATCATCCGGAGCCGGTAGTTCATCCACAGATGAATTTCCGTTCCGAGCAACGTGCATTGCACTGCGTTAGAACACCATTAACATTTCATCTGTCATGTCATGCAATTGTTTGTATATTATTGGTGTTTATTTACTATCTCTTCCCCCCTTAATCTCCGGTAGACCCCGCTGCCGCCGTCGACTACGCCGCTGCTGAGTACGACTCCGTCGTCGACGACCGTACCCCTACCGTCGAGCTTCCAAGCAAGCAGAGCCATTCTTTTCCCCAGATATCGCCTATCTTTCCGTACATTTCTTGCAGTAGGCATTGTTACTGCTGCTGCTACGTTATAATCCTATTCAATTGCATATCCTGTTTTTGTCGCCCCTTGATGTACCTCTTTTATCCTATGCTGCCTATTATTATTATGCATTATTTAGCAGTGAGCCCTGCGCATTGTTAGCTAGGATTAGATAGAGGACCGTGATCACTCCGGGGAGTGAACGCAGATACAGTTATTATAACTGCACAGGTACGATACAATGCAGACACCGCCAGAGGCCCCCTAGCTCGGCTCTGCCGAGCCACCATCAAGTGTGAGCTATCAAGGAGTAATCCTTGTACTCCACTTGTTGCTGACTCTGTATAGCCGCTCTAGGTACCTGAGCAACGGTTGTCCTTCAGGTAAGAAGTCGGGCGACCCAACGGTGCCCGCGAGAGGTATTGCGACGGGACGACAGGGAGGGTACGACCAGTGTACCGGTGTGCTTGGCCCCTGATCGTTGGCCGCAAGAGTTACCAAACCACGAAAGTCGAGCTCCTTCAGGGGCACACGCGAGACAAGGTAAGGAGACGGTTCACCTTGTTGGTAACCGCAGTGACTTGGTGGGATGACAGGGCAGGCACCGATGTACTGGTGGTCCTGGCTGTTGTCGTTGTCCGCGGGTCGGTTAAGTCGAGGCAACGATAACGGTTGTCACGCAGGTTAATTAAAATACTAAATGGTTCAGTGAATGTCTTGAGTTGGCTATATGCCATGAACGCACTACCTACCCGTGGGAATTACGAGTTTATGGGCTCGTCTACTTCGTAGTGTCGTCCGAGGATTCTTCAGACGTCAGCAGTACCGCGGGCTGATTGCCGGGAAGTGCGCTGTCTTCTTTGCTCGAGCTGTGTTGTTTTTGTTACGGCTTCCCGACCACCCACGCACCGTGCAGGAGTACGTCAGGGTTGGGGTCCAAGGCCCTGAGTACTTAGGATGTAGACCGGCGGATGGCCTCTCTGTTGAGTTTGAAAGATGGGCTATGAAGTGTCGGATAGCCTCGAGGGAGCATTCCCTAACAAGGTTCCCGCCACCCTGGAGATCCGTGCGTGTAGCGTAACACAAGTGCACCCCTGCAGGGAAGATTAATCTATTCGAATAGCCGTGTCCACGGTAACAGGACGCTTTATGCTGAAGCTGGATCTTACCACTACAAACTATTATTATTAAACTGTATGGTTCCGAGTTTTCTTCCTCGCGGGGATGTCGAGGAGGTGAACTCGGAGGCATTGTTAATTATTACAACTTATTATTATACAATGTTGCAGCAACTTCTGTTGCATTGTTACTTTATGCTTTATATAAACTGTTGGCTGATTCTTACCTCATGCTGCAAGACATCGTCGGAAGATGCTACTCTTCGTTAGGCCTAGCTTCTTACCCTTTCTCTGGATTTCTGTCTTTCAGTCCACTATATACAGCCTCTTCTTTCCGTGGATACAATGCATAATGCTTAGTAGCGGACGTAAGACTCGCGAGTATACTAGATACTCACCTGCTTTATTTCCTTTACTGTTTTGCCTGATCGGCCGCTGCAGCCGACGTTGGAGCCCAGGAGCAGGAGTACCCCGGAGGCGACTACTACGACGTCGAGTTCCCCGTTGACCAGGAGTAGTTCGGTGGATCCCAGGCAGGAGGCCTCGCCTTTTCGATCTGTATCTCTGATGTGATTTGTGCTAGCCTTCTTAAGGCAAAACTTGACTAACTATGTCTGTACTCAGATATTATGGCTTGTATGACTTATGTATTCGGGTCCGCGTGACCCCCTCTATTGTAACATATTTGTTTATCCTTTTGTGTTCAGTGTTGTGCTGTGATATTATCCCCGTGGCACCCTAATCTCAGCCGTGTACCCTGCGTGTATGATTACTGTACACGAATTGATTTTAGGGGCGTCACAAGTTGGTATCAGAGCCGACTGCCTGTAGGAAGCCACCCCACCACTACTTGGTCGAAGTTGAGTCTAGACTTTGAAAAACTATTTTGCTAACTTAATATTTGGCTTACGGGCCCACATCGATGTCACTACGTGTGATATCTATGGTATTAGGATCCTTTTCTCCTTACCTATGCTCTGGGAATCTGCTCTCTTATCCTTGCTGGTAAGTTTTACAAAATCTGACATTAGGATCACGTTCTCTTGATTCCACCCGGCGTTTTTGGTGCTTCCCCCCATTGATTGAGTCGTGTCGTAGGAGTCATACCCCAGGTCCCGGACCGCGGATCCCATTCTCATTCTGGGCAGGCCGCGCATTCTCTGGCATTAACTCATGTGGCCAACAGTTTTCTTGCGGCGTGATTGACATAGTGGAATCTATGTCGCGTCGTGTAATCCTTACCGCGGTCTGCGCGCCGCCTAGTGTTTCCTTTTTCCTTAATTTCTACGACGTTATGCTGCCCGATTTTCGATTGACTCTGTGTGTGAATGTGTATGTCTTATATGACTACTCCTATATATATCTGCGCCTCCTTTTCGTTGTCGTTTTACTTCAGGCTGGATTCCGGTATCTCGTTAAATTTTCATCGCTGAAATACCCCTGTTAAATTCTAGCAGGATGGCTGGTCGTGGTCGTGGTCGTGGTGCCAACGACCCACCTCCGCCGCCGGATTACATGGCCGCGATGATGCAGCAGTTCGAGTTGAACCGTCAGTTCATGCAGAATATCATGGCTCAATTCCCCCAGCCGAATCAGAATGGACACCACCATCAGCATGCCACCGTGACTCTGCACGACTTCACCCGCCTCAACCCCACTATGTTTCGCAACACTGTTCAGCCGCTGGATGCTGATGAGTGGCTTCGCGACATCACTCACGAGCTGGAGTCTGCTAATGTCGATCCAGCCGACTATGTGAACTTTTCGTCTTACCATCTGAAAGGCGCCGCTGCTCAGTGGTGGAGCACCCACAAGCGTTCCCTACCAGTTGAAGAAGTCATCACTTGGGATGAATTTCAGTCTGCCTTCCGCGCCCGCTACATTCCATAGGGGATCATGGATCGTAAGGCGGAAGAATTCCTCAACCTCACTCAGGGCGACATGACTGTTGAAGCCTATCAACGCGAGTTCCTCAACCTCTCTCGCTATGCGGAAGGAGAGATCACCACTGGTGCTCACAGGCAGCAGAAGTTCCGTCGTGGCCTCAACCCAGACCTCAGGCTCGCTCTTGCCGTTCATGATTTCGCCAACTTCGCCACCATGGTGAACAAGGCTATCACCGTCGAGACTGCCCAAATGGAGCACAAGAACTCTCTGAAGCGTTATCGTGACGTTGGCTCATCTTCGGGCGCAACGTAGAAGCGTCATATTTGGCTGCCTACCAGTGTGACACATTCACCTGTCCCCGCTCCAAGGCCATCTTATGCTGCACCCCGTCTGCCTCCGCCATCGCAGATGCCAAGAGTTTTGCTTGCACCACCCAATGCTACTCCCCTTCGTCCTCAGGATGGATTATGCTTCACGTGCCGCCAACCTGGGCATTTTTCCAGGGAGTGCCCCCAGAAACAGAAACAACTGGTAGTTCACCCCGCTGGCCGTGGAAATGGCCGTGGCAACAACAGGACCCCCCAACTATAATACTGGGTCTGCTGCTCATGCTCGTGGACATGCTTACAACGTTAATGTGGAAGAAGCTCAGGAACAACCGGCTACCGTGATGGGTACCCTTCTCATTAATTCCGCACCTGCTACTGTTTTATTTGATTCAGGAGCATCGCATTCATTCATGTCGGAAGCATTTGCATTATCGCGTAACATTACGTTTGAGGAGATGAACCCACCGATGGTTGTCCGCACCCCTGGAGGCCGTTGCCAAACATCCATGATGGTACGCGATGTCACCATTGACGTCGAAGGGATTATATTCCTTGTGTCCCCCATCATCCTGAAAACCTCCACCATAGACCTAATTCTGGGCATGGATTGGTTGAAATTTCACGATGCCGCACTCTATTGTGGCACCAAGTCTGTCCAACTTTTTCACTCCTCCGGCGAGATTGTTAACCACACCACCCGAGTTACCCGTAATGCTGAAACACAGATATTTATGATGAATGCTTTAAATGCCGCCCCCCTCGAAGGCATCGAGAACGTTCCGGTCGTTCGCGATTTTCCCGACGTCTTCCCAGAAGAACTGCCGGGAATACCCCCAATCAGAGAAGTTGAATTTGTCATCGACTTGAAGCCCGGCACCACCCCTATTGCCAAGCGTCCTTACAAGATGCCGCCACATGAACTCCTTGAGCTTAAGGAGGAAATCGACAAGGCACTTCAGAAAGGATTCATTCGCCCCAGTTCCTCAGCTTGGGGAGCACCTTCGCTTTTTGTCAAGAAGAGCGATGGGACAAACCGATTGGTCCAAGATTATCGGCCCATTAACCAAGCCACCATCCAGAACAAATACCCACTCCCCCGGATCAACGATCTGTACGATCAACTTGCCGGATCCAAGGTGTTTTCTAAACTCGACTTGAGGTTGGGTTATCACCAAATCCGAGTCCGTGATGAGGACATTCCGAAGACTGCCTTCATTACTCGCTATGGTTCATACGAGTACACCGTCATGTCCTTTGGCTTAACCAATGCTCCAGCCACCTTCTCCAGATTGATGAATTATATTTTCTTGGAGTACCTCGACCAGTTCGTCGTGGTTTATCTGGATGATATATTGGTATATTCCAAGAATAAAGAAGAACATGCTGAACATCTTCGTCTTATACTGGAGAAGCTTCGAGAACACAAACTCTACGCTAAGTATTCTAAGTGTGAGTTCTGGCTTCCCGCAGTAACCTACCTTGGACATGTGATTTCCAAGGATGGCATTGCCGTCACCCCAGAACGTATCCAGGCTATTCTTGACTGGACTCCTCCCAAGACCGTCAAGCAAGTCCGCAGTTTCCTCGGGCTCGCTAGCTATTGCCGCCGTTTCGTCGAAAATTTCTCCAAGATTGCCAGGCCTCTGACTAATCTGCTTCACAAAGGTGTCAAGTTTGAGTGGACAGATAAATGTCAAGAAAGTTTCCAAGCGCTCAAGGACAAGCTAACTTCTCCCCCGGTGCTCGCTCTCCCGGATACTCAGAAGGACTTCGTGATATATTGCGACGCGTCTCGTCAAGGATTAGGCTGTGTCCTAATGCAAGAGCGCAAAGTGATTGCTTATGGCTCTCGTCAGTTGCGTGCTCACGAAGACAAATATCCAACACATGATCTCGAATTGGCAGCAGTAATTTATGCATTGAAGCTGTGGCGACATTACCTCGTTGGTAACCGTTGCGAGATCTACACCGACCACCAAAGCCTGAAGTACTTGTTTACTCAGCCCGACCTGAATCTCTGCCAACAAAGATGGCTCGAGACAATAGCCGATTTCAACATGGATATTCATTACACCCCTGGCAAGTCTAATGTGATGGCCGATGCTTTGAGCTGTAAAGCTTACTGTAGTGAACTTGAGGTGCAACTAGACCAACCACCTCTGTATGAAGATTTTCAAAAGTTAAACCTCGAGAATGTTCCTCAAGGTTATGCTAATAACCTGGTTATCGAACCGGATCTCGTCAAATCCTTCAAGGGTATGCAGTTTTATGATGATTTCGTACACAAGATTAAGCGCGATATCGCCAATGGGAGACCCTCACCCTTCACCATTGATGGCAAAGGTGCGGTGTTCTACCAGAACCGTTTAGTGGTTACTCACGGCAAGGGCAGGCATGAGAACCTGGATATGACCCCGAAGGTCATGAGAGCGGCTCACGATACCCCGTTGTCCATTCATCCTGGAAGCACCAAGATGTACCAAGACATTCGTCAGCAATTCTGGTGGCCTAACATGAAGCAAGACATTGCCGATATGTTTCTGAATGTGACGTTTGCCGTCACGTCAAGGCAGAACATCAAAGACCTGCTGGAACTCTACAACCACTCTCTATTCCTGAATGGAAGTGGGACAAGATCGAGATGGACTTCGTCACCGGTTTTCCCCGATCACAGAAGGGTCATGATGCCATCTTTGTCGTCATCGACCGATTCTCCAAGGTTGCCCACTTTCTGCCAGTCAAGGAGACGATTTCTGCTAGTCAGTTAGCAAACTTGTATGTTTCCAGAATTGTGTCCCTCCATGGTATTCTGCTGGAGATCAGTTCTGACCGTGGCAGCATTTTCACCTCAAGATTCTGGGATAGTTTCCAAGAAGCTATGGGAACTCATCTAAATTTCAGCACCGCTTATCACCCCCAGTCGCAAGGACAGGTCGAACGAGTCAACCAAGTGCTTGAAGATATGCTTCGAGCTTGTGTCATCTCATTCGGTAAGAAATGGGAGGAATCTCTTCCATTTGCTGAATTCTCGTACAACAATAGCTATCAAGCTAGTCTGAAGATGGCACCCTTTGAAGTCCTCTATGGACGTAAGTGTCGAACCCCTCTGAATTGGTCAGAAACTGGAGAACGAACTCTCATTGGTCCGGACGTTATTCAGCATGCCGAAGATCAGGTTCGCGTTATCCGTGAACACCTGAAAGCTGCTCAGTCCCGTCAGAAGAGCAACTATGATCGCAAGCACAAGGAAATGGTCTATCAACCTGGCGAATACGCTTACCTCCGTGTCACTCCCATGAGGGGCACTCATCGCTTCGGTATCAAGGGCAAGTTGGCTCCTCGCTACATTGGCCCGTTCCGTATCCTTTCCAGGAGTGGACCCGTGGCATACCGGTCGGAATTGCCGCCGAACCTCTTCCAAGTCCACGATGTATTCCACGTGTCGCAACTCCGTCGCTGCTTCAAGGACCCTATCCGCGAAGTGGAGCATGATATGATCGAGCTGCAACAAGACTTGACTTATCGGGAACATCCGAGCCCCATTCTCGATCAGTCTGAACGTCGAACCCGCAACAAGACCGTCAAGTTCCTCAAAGTCCAGTGGTCGAATCATTCTGAAGATGAAGCCACTTGGGAGCGCGAAGATCGCCTTTGTGATGAATACCCCGATCTTTTCCTTGCTACCACTTAAATTCTCGGGACGAGAATTCTTGTAGTGGGGGAGATTTGTAACACCCTCAGTTTCTGTAACAGTAATCATCATCACTGTTGACCATCACTGTTGGTTAATCACTATTATCCCCTGTCCTTCATCAAACTTGGATTCTGCTCTTTTCAAACCATGCTGGTTGGTAATCAAAACCCAAATCCCAATGCATCTTGCTCATCAAGAAACCAAACCCTTGTTGAAACTGCTTTGAATAAAAATTAAAACAAATGTGTTCAAATAAAGTTGTTCCATAAATCCTGAAACCATTTTTGTAAATTGCCTAAAATCATTACAATCATGTTGGACTAACTTTGGTAAATTTTGGAGTTATGAAAAATCTCAAACAATTATAACAGTAGCTTGTAAGGTCCTTTCTAGTCATAAAATATTTAAAAGAAATAACCATTGAGTTTTAAAATGCACCAAACCTTTTGTGTCACCTACATGTGACATACACCTAATTTAGAAACCACTAGCACCTTTTATAAAAATGTTTTAGCATTTGAATTAATTGTTTCTAGCAAGTAACAGCAAATGAAAAAGGCAAATAAAGGAAAATGTTAATTCCTCGTCTGGGGCGAGGCCCACACCCGACCCATCTCCCTTGTCTTCTTCCCCAACCACTCCCCCACCTGCTCCCGTACGGCGCCGAGCTCGCCGCGACGCTGGCAAGCTGGCCCCGCCTCCACCTGCTCCCTCCCGGCGCCGACGCGATAAGGCCACCCCGGCCGACCCCCTGGACATCCTCCCCCTCCTTTTCCCCTCCTCCTCTTCTCGCAGTCATCGGGGAAAATCCCGCCGAGCCGCCATGGCCGCCGTGGTGAGCAACCGTGGCCATTGACTCCCCCGTGCGACAACAACGTGTCTGGCGCGTGTGCAGTGGTCTACTTCGTCTGCGTGCGCGAGGAATTGCGGCAGGATCGACTACAACAAGCGCGGCGTCTTGTTCTCTTTCTTCGGCTCCGGCGAGATCTCCGACCGATTCCGGCCACCCCGATTCGTCCCCGAGCCCACTGCCACCGTCTGCGTGATCAGGGTGAGAAATATCACCGTCCCCAACTCCCCGTTGACGCCCGTTTAGCCCCGGGCCGAAAGCCCCAAATGGTCGGGTTCTGCCCGCCGCCATGGACGTCCTAGCCGAGCTCACAGTGCACCCTAGCCCGCGCCAAGTGCAGTACCATGCTTCTGGTAGACTGTTGTTTCGATTTGGCGCCATCACCCGTTCGATTTCATCACCGGTTGTGTTCTGCCATTGGTGTCCGAGCTCGATTCCGCAATTTTCGTCGTAGCCATCACCCCCGTGCGTCCCAACTCGAGCCGACGACACATATCGACGCGGCGAGGAGCTCTCCGTCGACTGCAACCAGTGGCACCCCAAATGGCGCTCTGTATCACGCGGGCGGTGACCTCGTCGGAGTACCTCGCCGCCGGCGTGCTCTGGTGTGGATGACAAGTAGGGCCTGCGCGTCAGCTAGGTCATTAGCAACTGATCACTCACTGACCAGTGGGCCATACCCCCTGCTAATCCCCCTGTTAAAATTAACACTGGAATTATAACTGTTAGGCACTGACATGTGGCCCCCACTGTAAGTTAATTGATTAAATAAATTAATATAAATTAGCAGTGTATGACATGTGGGCCCAGCTCACTTAATCCCCGGTTAGACTAAATAAATTGAAATAGAAACTGCTAATAGTCTATGACATGTGGGTCCACTAGATTATTTAGATTTAGTTAAAACATTTTTATTAAACAGAGGCTCAGTAGGTCCCACTTGTCAGTGTTGACTGGTCAACCAGTACTGTTCTGGATAATGTCTATTTAATATTAAAAGAAATTCAAAAAATCATTTAAATGATTTCAAACTTTGGAATTCAATAACTTTTAAACCGTAACTCAGATTCAAAAACTTTATACATGAAAATTGATCAGAAAAATATAACGAATACAAATACGCTATCCGTATGTCTATCACACCCCTCTAACACAACGAACATCGAACCGTCCCCTCCGGACCGACGGTCTGATAAATTGTCCGGTACTATTAGAGTGCCCGGATGAATTTATTTCTAACACGAAAGTTGTTCGGAATAGATCAATTAACCCGAATACACCACCCACACATGTGTCGGATGCCCACAACACCTCCGGCATGATATCTTCCCCCCCATCCGGACACCTTGTCCGGTAATCATCCGGAGCCGGTAGTTCATCCCCAGATGAATTTCCGTTCCGAGCAACGTGCATTGCACTGCGTTAGAACACCATTAACATTTCATCTGTCATGTCATGCAATTGTTTGTATATTATTGTTGTGTATTTACTATCTCTTCCCCCCTTAATCTCCAGTAGACCCCGCTGCCACCGTCGACTACACCGCTGCTGAGTACGACTACGTCGTCGACGACCGTACCCCTACCGTCGAGCTTCCAGGCAAGCAGAGCCATTCTTTTCCCCAGATATCGCCTATCTTTCCGTACATTTCTTGCACTAGGCAGTGTTACTGCTGCTGCTATGTTATAATCCTATTCAATTGCATAGCCTGTTTTTGTCGCCCCTTGATGTACCTCTTTTATCCTATGCTGCCTATTATTATTATGCATTATTCAGCAGTGAGCCCTGCACATTGTTAGCTAGGATTAGATAGAGGGCCGTGATCACTCCGGGGAATGAACGCGGATACAGTTATTATAACTGCACAGGTACGGTACAATGCAGACACCGCCTGAGGCCCCCTAGCTCGGCTCTGCCGAGCCACCATGAAGTGTGAGCTATCAAGGAGTAATCCTTGTACTCCACTTGTTGCTGACTCTGTATAGCCGCTCTAGGTACCTGAGCAACGGTTGTCCTTCAGGTAAGAAGTCGGGCGACCCAACGGTGCCCGCGAGAGGTATTGCGACGGGACGACAGGGAGGGTACGACCAGTGTACCGGTGTGCTTGGCCCCTGATCGTTGGCCGCGAGAGTTACCAAACCACGAAAGTCGAGCTCCTTCAGGGGCACACGCGAGACAAGGTAAGGAGACGGTTCACCTTGTTGGTAACCGCAGTGACTTGGTGGGATGACAGGGCAGGCACCGATGTACTAGTGGTCCTGGCTGTTGTCGTTGTCCGCGGGTCGGTTAAGTCGAGGCAACGATAACGGTTGTCACGCAGGTTAATTAAAATACTAAATGGTTCAGTGAATGTCTTGAGTTGGCTATATGCCATGAACGCACTACCTACCCGTGGGAATTACGAGTTTATGGGCTCGTCTACTTCGTAGTGTCGTCCGAGGATTCTTCAGACGTCAGCAGTACCGCGGGCTGATTGCCGGGAAGTGCGCTGTCTTCTTTGCTCGAGCTGTGTTGTTTTTGTTACGGCTTCCCGACCACCCACGCACCGTGCAGGAGTACGTCAGGGTTGGGGTCCAAGGCCCTGAGTACTTAGGATGTAGACCGGCGGATGGCCTCTCTGTTGAGTTTGAAAGATGGGCTATGAAGTGTCGGATAGCCTCGAGGGAGCATTCCCTAACAAGGTTCCCGCCACCCTGGAGATCCGTGCGTGTAGCGTAACACAAGTGCACCCCTGCAGGGAAGATTAATCTATTCGAATAGCCGTGTCCACGGTAACAGGACGCTTTATGCTGAAGCTGGATCTTACCACTACAAACTATTATTATTAAACTGTATGGTTCCGAGTTTTCTTCCTCGCGGGGATGTCGAGGAGGTGAACTCGGAGGCATTGTTAATTATTACAACTTATTATTATACAATGTTGCAGCAACTTTTGTTGCATTGTTACTTTATGCTTTATATAAACTGTTGGCTGATTCTTACCTCATGCTGCAAGACATCGTCGGAAGATGCTACTCTTCGTTAGGCCTAGCTTCTTACCCTTTCTCTGGATTTCTGTCTTTCAGTCCACTATATACAGCCTCTTCTTTCCGTGGATACAATGCATAATGCTTAGTAGCGGACGTAAGACTCGCGAGTATACTAGATACTCACCTGCTTTATTTCCTTTACTGTTTTGCCTGATCGGCCGCTGCAGCCGACGTTGGAGCCCAGGAGCAGGAGTACCCCGGAGGCGACTACTACGACGTCGAGTTCCCCGTTGACCAGGAGTAGTTCGGTGGATCCCAGGCAGGAGGCCTCGCCTTTTCGATCTGTATCTCTGATGTGATTTGTGCTAGCCTTCTTAAGGCAAAACTTGACTAACTATGTCTGTACTCAGATATTATGGCTTGTATGACTTATGTATTCGGGTCCGCGTGACCCCCTCTATTGTAACATATTTGTTTATCCTTTTGTGTTCAGTGTTGTGCTGTGATATCATCCCCGTGGCACCCTAATCTCAGCCGTGTACCCTGCGTGTATGATTACTGTACACGGATTGATTTTAGGGGCGTCACATATTACTCCCTCCGATCCGTATTACTTGATGCTCAAACAGATGTATTTCAATGCTAGTTACATCCATTTGAGCGACAAGTAATATGGGTCGGAGGGAGTACCACATTGACTAGGCATACATGATATAGAAAATTTCCGTACAATGAAAGATCTGCATAGATTAGAGTGAAATTCCCCTGATGTAACTAAAAAGCTGTATTCTACTTTGAATGCACTTTATCTAGTTCTCTTCTCTATCATTCAACTTACAGTGTCAAGAAATTGGCACCATACACAACTGACAGAATATGTACAACAGCTTTGTTGTACAGTAGAAAGTTTAAGCATGAATTGTTTGTAAGCATAATATTTGGAGAAGAGCATCTACAAGCCCCATGGTGCATATATCCATACTCTATATGTTGAGAAGGCCTAGTTTATCTAGAAGCAGTTATTCACTTCGCATATAATAATTTTGCGACGTCATATGTAAATTAAATTGCTTCTTTTTAGAGCAAAGCGCGTCCTAACATTTTAATCACACTAATGATAACAGTCTGGCACAAGATAAATATTAGTCATATTGGACAAGTAAACTATTAACACAAGACAAAGCCTTTTAGTCCCAAACAAGTTGGGGTAGGCTAGAGATGAAACCCATAAGATGTCTACACACACAAACAAAACATTAGTGAGAAAAGTATTTAAATTAGATACTTGAAACTGATATAGGACAAGTAAACTATTAAAACTTTAATTGCTAATATCTTTGAAGATATTCAGATTACATACTTGAAAATGAAATGCATGAGTTTGTCATGGAAATTATTTTTACAATACACAGTTCTCCTTGAGCTATAAAGAAATTGTAATGGGCAAAAGTGGTCACACATTTGTTTTAAAGACTATGCTAGTGTCCAAAAGGAGCTTTTAGGGAACCAAAGGAGGTAAAAGGTATGAAGCATAACAACTATAAAATACCTATAACCTACGAACCGTTATAGCCTGAGTAAGAACAAAGGTCAACATTTTTTTGGAAATTGCATTGTGTTCCACTAGATATGGCTAACCAAGCTTTTCAACCTCATTTTTCGATCAAATAAGATGCCTGGAGAATGGAGGTGGAGTATATTAGTACCAATCTTCAAGAACAAAGGGGGTGTTCAGTGTTGTACTAATTACTTTCAACCTCATTTTTCGATCAAATAAGATGCCTGGAGAATGGAGGTGGAGTATATTAGTACTAATCTTCAAGAACAAAGGGGGTGTTCAGTGTTGTACTAATTACAGTGGGATTAAGATGATGAGCCATAAAATGAAGATATGGGAGAGAGTCATTTTTTATAGAGAAAAGGCGTTGGCCGAGCCCGAGAAGAGCTCAAGCCTAGCCTGACTTTGAATTAACAAAGCCATCAACCGACCAGGGTTATAGGGTAGCAACTTACAATGAAAGTGGAGCTGAAAAAAAGGATACAAGGAGCTAAGTAGAACAACTCGAAGGCAAACCAACAGTGGCCTAGAGCACACCGCAGCGTTGCCAGCGACCACCGCTACGCCAATACCGGCTAACCTACTAAGGCAACAGGAGGAAGGTACCACCGTGCATATATTGTGCTCGCTAACAGCCACCATAGGACCAAACATGGGCAACAATGATCTGTCTCCGCCATCGCAAAGGGCCACTACCCTTTCACTCGGGCTCGATGGGTGCCGCACCTGCGGCAGGCGGACTGGTTCCCCAGAACCCAAATCAAGGTGACCAAGCTGCCCAAGGAGAAACTCCAAGAGCAGACCCACATACAACGAAACTCAACCACCAGGACCGTCGCCGGCAGCGGCAGGGCAAAGCGCCGGTCAAGAACTGTTGAACAAAGGCACTACAACCAAGGTGAAGGTGTTGGATATGTGCCCTAGAGACAAATTAATAATGATATTTGTCACATATCCGTTTTGTTCATAATACGTTTTATACTGTGCTATAACTGTATTACTTGGAAATACTAATACAGGTGTAGTATAAAACATGGTCCGTAGTTTAACTCGGGTAAACTATCTCATTGGGCAATTGATTGATCAAGCTTTCCTGATCATGGCGACACTTAAGTCCATTGACAATGAGGTCATATCGTTAAGGGGAATGATGTGATGGATGTACACCCACCTAAAGTATTGCAATGTGATCGAGTCACATAGTTCAGCGTTGCTATGACTTTGTAACGTATGGCTTAGTCCTTAGACCGTAATGATCATACGTAATTACCATCTATGAGGAGACTTTGATTTGTATCCCACCGCCTGACTGAAATATGCTGGCTATAACGGTGCACTTTGGGTATTTCGAAATAGATGGTTGATGAGTATGTTAATAGATCAGAGCGGGATTTGTCAGTCCTTGTGACAGGACAGGTACTCTGGGCCCACTCGGTGATATTGCATCAACACCTTGCAAGGACGTGACTAGGTCACAAGATATGCAATGATCATGGACGAGAGAAGTTGTTTGTTGCAAACGAGATGTGAACACGGTATTTAGGATACCGACGATCAAACCTCGGACAAACAAAGTACCGCAGCACAAAGGGATTACGTCGTATCGTTAACGGTTTCCAAAAGCGATCGAAGTTCATTCGATGGAAGCGCAGGGGCTGTCAAGGATTGTAACCAAGTCCAACTGACTAGTCATTGGTCAATGAGAAGAGTCTCGACCATGTCTGCTGTTTCCCGGACCGTTAGGGTGTTACACTTAAGGGCAATCGATGCATAGGACAGTTACGGGATCAATCGGTGAAATAGGAGAAATCAGCGGAATAGTTCCGGAGGAGGACGGAATGGTTTCCGGACATTTTGAATAGTTCAAAATAAAGTTTAATTGTTTTAATAATGTTTTATTATTTAATTATCTGAATTAAATATTTAAAACATATTAAATAAATTAAAAAAATGGGAAAAAGGCTATATGGGCCCATGGGGCCCATTAGGGGACGAGGGGGTTTCCCCCCTTGGGCTTGGCGCCAAGGGTGGGGCCCATCCCCCCCTATGGCCGGCGCACTCCCCCCCCTTGGTAGTTTAGTCCCACATGGGGGAGGGGAGGAGGATCACACTCCCCCTTGGCCTATATAAGGAGGGGTAGACCCCCCTTTTTCCAACACACCAATATCTCCTTCTTCCTCCTTCTCCTTCCCGGAAGTGGACTCCCCTTGTTTGGAGTCTGCACCAGGATTGGAGTTCTCCACCATAAGGCAGGCCATCGCTCTGCTGGAGTCGGGATCCGTAGCCGTCTTTCTTCCGCTGCTCGCCTGGTTCGAGGCCCGGGAGGAACATCGATTGTACCGTACGTGTATAATCTCTTCGAGGCACTACACCTGTGGTGCTACTTCGTCGCTGGAGGTTTACCGGGAGTCATCCTCGCCGGTGGTGGTCTTCTACACGACAGGGAGGTCATAGTTCCGAGTCTACGCCAACCACGTTCGCAAGAACGTTTCCCTCTTTCGGTCTTCAAAGGTATGAACACCGATTCCCTCCGTTACTTTACATCACCATAGCATAGATCTTGGGTTCGGGTACCGTAGGTATGAAAAAATTGTGTTTTCTGCCCCGTATCCCAACAGTGGTATCATGAGCTAGCTATGCGTAGATGTATTGTACGGGTAGAACACATCTAGGATGTGGGCATCGAATCTTCATTCGTTACCCTCCCACGTGTACTCATTTAGCGTTGCGGCAATGTTTGATGAAGCGGCCCCCGACCGACCTTACGCGTTTACGCGAGACTGGTTCCACGCTTGACATATGGCTTGTACCATATAAAGTGGCTGGGGGGGTGTCTATCTCTCTGCAATAGCGATGCAAAGATGTTTGCAACGGAGGGCCCCGACAGGGGTGTAATAGAGACGGATGGGAGACGGTGTTGTGGCATGTTTTTCGCAGGATAGAAACGGTTCTCTCTCTCGAAACCCCTAGCAGCCACGTAAAACTTGCACAAGCTAAAGTAGAAAGGCGTTTAACTTTGCTTTGCATGAAGGGGGATCATAGGTTGTATGATTTATAGTTTTACTTCCTGTTTTATGCTAGTATGCTAGATATATCGACGGTAGCATGAAACAGGACCATCTCTCACAATACCAACATTGTGTTCTCCCTTGGTGGGCACCGCCTGGAAGGTTCTCCCATATGGCTTGATGCTCCGTACATACCAGAGTTGTCCTACATATTAAACGGAGTTCGCATGAGGTTGGGTTCGGCAAGCCTGGCATATGCAGATATGGCCTTGCTGAACAGCTAACATCAAGGTTCGATTGGCAGGCTTGACGTATGTAGATGCGGGCCTGGAACACAGGAGACCGAAAGGTCGAGCACGAGTCACATGCCTGATGTGATTGGCTTAGAGGCCTACCTGGTTCGCATACTGATGGCCGTGACGATCGGGGGAGGTATGGGGGCTGGGATTGTGTAATCACTTAATTAAATTGAGAGGTGTTTATCTAAGTGCGAGCTTTCTAGATTTTTTAGATTAAATTGAAACTCCACATTATGAACAAAAGTCTAAATATATACCCTTGTGAATCAACCTTGTAGATGGCAGCACCTCGCCCCTCGTTCAACTTAGGATCATTCCTAGAGAAAGATAAGCTAAAAACTGATGGGACAAACTTCACCAACTGGTTCCGCACCCTGAGGATTCTCCTCGTTCCCCTCAAGATGGCATACGTACTAGAGGACGCGTTAGGTGACGCACCAGCAGATGATGCCAGTCAAGACGAGAAGAATGTCTATCTCTCCAGGACTGATGATTACAACCTTGTCCAGAGTGGCATGCTCTACTCCATGGAGGTTGAGCTGCAGAAACGCTTTGAGAGGATGGGTGCATATGAGATTATCACCGACCTCAAGGCGGTCTTCGCACCTCAAGGCAGGGCTGAATGGTATGAGGCTTCTGAAGCCTTCTTCTCAGCAAAGATGGACGAGCACGACAGCGTGAGTGGGAACGTAGTCAAAATGTCTAGCTACGTTCAGCGCTTGAATGCTCTGGAATGCCAGATTCCAGATGAACTTGCTGTTGATAGGGTTTTGCAGTCGCTTCGCCCTAGCTACAAAGGCTTTGTGCTGAACTACAACATGCAGGGGATGACCAAAACCCCTTCTGAGTTGTTCGCCATGCTAAAGAGCGCCGAGGTTGAGATCAAGAAAGAGCACGCTGTCTTCATGGTCAACAAGACCACTGACTTCAAGAAGTCAAGCAGGCGGGAGAAGGCCAAGAGAGGTGGCCCCAAGAGGGATGGCAAGTCAGTTGCCGCTCCTCCCAAGGCACCCAAGCCTAAACCCGGAGTGGAGTGCTTCTACTGCAAGGGTGAAGGTCACTGGAAACGCATCTGTCCCAAGTACCTAAAGGACAAGAAGGCTGGCAAGGTCGCCAAGAGAGACGAAGGTATATTTGATATACATATTGTTGATCTTCTCTTGACAAGCGCCGGGAACACATCCTGGATATTTGATACAGGATCTGTCGCTCATATTTCTAATTCCATTCAGGGACTAAGGAATAGGAGACGCTTGCTCAAAGATGAAGTGACGATGCGCGTGGGGAATGGCTGTCAGATTGAGGTCTTGGCGGTCGGCACGAAGCATCTTAGTCTCCCTTTGGGATTGGTTTTAGTTCTGAATAATTGCTACTACGTACCCGCGTTGAGTGTGAACATCGTTAGTGGCTCTTGCTTGAAGCGAGACCACTATTCTTTTAAGTCTGATACAATTGGTTGTTCGATTTATAAGGATGAAATGTTTTATGTTCACGCACCGGAGTTGCATGGTTTATTCGTACTTGATCTCGATGGTGACGTGTGTCACATTAACAATATTGAGGCCAAAAGATTGAAGAATGATGAAGATCACATGATGATGTGGCATTGCCGACTTGGTCATATTGGTATAAAACGCATGGAGAAGCTCCATAAGGATGGACTTCTTGAGTCATTGGATTTTGGATCCCTTGATACATGTGAACAATGCCTCATGGGCAAAATGACAAGTACTCCATTCAATGGCGTAATGGAGCGTGCAGATGTCTTATTGGGGATCATACACTCGGATGTATGTGGACCCATGAACGTCCCCACTCACAATGGTCTTCGTTACTTCGTGACCTTTACTGATGACTTGAGTAGGTATGGGTATATTTACTTGATGAAGCACAAGTCTGAAACCTTTGTAAAGTTCAAGGAATTTCAGAATGAGGTCGAAAATCAACTCGGAAGAAAAATCAAGCACCTTCGATCGGATCGACGTGGCGAGTATTTGAGTCACGAGTTTGGAAATCATCTGAAGTCTTGTGGCATAGTACCACAGCTGACGCCGGCAGTCACACCGCAGAGAAATGGTGTGGCTGAGCGACGTAATCGAACCCTATTGGATAGTGTACGATCGATGATGTCTCATACTGATTTGCCTGTGTCATTCTGGGGGTATGCATTAGAAACCGCCGTTCATATTCTTAATAGGGCACCATCCAAATCCGTAAAGACAACACCATTTGAAGAATGGCATGGCACAAAACCTAAGTTGTCTCACCTGAAGATTTTGGGTTGTGAGGCTTATGTAAGGAAACTACAGCCTGACAAACTTGAATCCAAGGCGGATAAGTGCATCTTTGTGGGCTATCCCAAGGAAACTTGTGGATACACCTTCTACAACATGTCTGACAACAAAACGTTTGTTTCCAAGACGGGACACTTTCTTGAGAAGGAGTTTCTCGCGAAAGAGTTGAGTGGGAGGAAAATAGGCCTCGATGAAGTGACTGACCAATCACTCCAATTGGAAGAAACGGCTACGGAAATTGTTCTGGAACCATCTTACACAGTGGGAGCTGAAGAGAATGGCCAGAACGACATTCATAACGATCATGACATTAATGATGATAATGATGAGAATGAAGAGGAACCTTTTATGCCCCGTAGGTCATCAAGAGTCCGTCAACCTACTGAGTTTTACGGAAAGCTTGTGAATGCAATCTCCGCTGATGAGTCGGATGAACCTACAAGTTACAAAGAAGCAATGGAGGGACCCGAGTCCGAGAAATGGCTTGAAGCCATGAAATTCGAAATAGACTCCATGTACACCAACAAAATATGGACTTTGGTGGATATTCCCGAGGACCGCAAGGCCGTCGAGAATAAATGGATTTTCAAGAAAAAGTTTGACGCAGACGGAAACGTATCTGTCTACAAAGCTCGACTTGTCGCGAAGGGTTTCCGACAAATTCAAGGAGTTGACTACGAGGAGACGTTCTCTCCTTTAGCGATGATAAAGTCTATTCGGATCCTACTAGCAATAGCTACATATCATGATTACGAGATATGGCAGATGGATGTGAAAACTGCATTCCTAAATGGCAACATTGAGGAAGAGTTGTATATGATGCAACCAGAGGGGTTTGTCGATCCAAGGAACGCTGGTAAGGTTTGAAAGCTTCAATGGTCCATCTATGGGTTGAAGCAAGCATCTCGGAGCTGGAATCTTCGATTTGATGAGGTCATTAAAGCTTTTGGATTTGTCCAAAACGTCGAAGAGTTCTGCGTCTATAAGAAACTGAGTGGGAGCTCTGTAGCATTCCTTGTGTTATATGTAGATGACATATTACTAATAGGGAACGATAAGAAATTCTTAGAGGAAGTGAAGGAATATCTGAATGGATAATTTTCCATGAAGGACCTAGGTGAAGTTGCGTACATATTGGGGATTAAGATCTATAGAGATAGACCTAATCGACGGTTGGCCTTGAGTCAGAACACTTATATTGACAAGATATTGAAAAGGTTCAAAATGGATGACACCAAGAGAGGTCTCTTGCCAGTTATAAAAGGTGTCAAATTAAGCGTGACTCAATGCCCAACCACAGCAAAAGAGAAGGAGGAGATGTCCTCAAAGCCCTATGCCTCAGCCATAGGTTCTCTCATGTATGCTATGTTATGTACCAGACCGGATTTAGCGCTGGCCATTAGTATGACTAATCGCTACCAGAGTAACCCGGGAATGGCTCACTGGACAGCAGTAAAGAACATCCTTAAGTACTTAAGAAGAACCAAGGATCTCTTTCTCGTTTATGGAGGAGTTGATGAGGAGTTCACCGTAAAGGGTTACGTTGACGCAAGCCTCGGCTCAGATCTAGATGACTCGAAATCCCAGACGGGATATGTTTTCATGTTGAACGGTGGCGCAATTAGCTGGAGGAGCGGAAAACAGTCAGTCGTCGCCCAATCTACAATGGAGTCGGAGTATATTTCCGCTTGCGAAGCGTCAAACGAGGCGCTATGGCTGAAGAAGTTCGTGATCGAGCTTGGCGTCTTTCCCAGTTGCACTGACCCCGTGGGAATCTTCTGCGACAACACGGGTGCCATTGCTAACGCGAAGGAGCCAAGAACTCACTCTACAGCCAAGCACATCCTCCGAAAGTTCCATGTGACGCGAGACTACGTCAGGGATGGACACACTAGGATTCACAAGATACATACGGATCTGAACGCAGCAGACCCGATGACTAAACCTCTTCCATAGGGCAAGTTTGAAGAACACCGAGAGACCATTGGTGTTAGATACATACCTGATGTAAACTAGTGTAATTTGTACTATAGTGCAAGTGGGAGACTGTTGTATATGTGCCCTAGAGACAAATTAATAAAGATATTTGTCACATATCCGTTTTGTTCATAATACGTTTTATACTGTGCTATAACTGTATTACTTGGAAATACTAATACAGGTGTAGTATAAAACATGGTCTGTAGTTTAACTCGGGTAAACTATCTCATTGGGCAATTGATTGATCAAGCTTTCCTGATCATGGAGACACTTAAGTCCATTGACAATGAGGTCATATCGTTAAGGGGAATGATGTGATGGACGTACACCCACCTAAAGTATTGCAATGTGATCGAGTCACATAGTTCAGCGTTGCTATGACTTTGTAACGTATGGCTTAGTCCTTAGACCGTAATGATCATACGTAATTACCATCTATGAGGAGACTTTGATTTGTATCCCACCGCCTGACTGAAATATGCTGGCTATAACGGTGCACTTTGGGTATTCCGAAATAGATGGTTGATAAGTATGTTAATAGATCAGAGCGGGATTTGTCAGTCCTTGTGACAGGATAGGTACTCTGGGCCCACTCGGTGATATTGCATCAACACCTTGCAAGGACGTGACTAGGTCACAAGAGATGCAATGATCATGGACGAGAGAAGTTGTTTGTTGCAAACGAGATGTGAACATGGTATGTAGGATACAGACGATCAAACCTCGGACAAACAAAGTACCGCAGCACAAAGGGATTACGTCGTATCGTTAACGGTTTCCAAAAGCGATCGAAGTTCATTCGATGGAAGCGCAGGGGCTGTCAAGGATTGTAACCAGGTCCAACTGACTAGTCATTGGTCAATGAGAAGAGTATCGACCATGTCTGCTGTTTCCCGGACCGTTTGGGTGTTACAATTAAGGGCAATCGATGCATAGGACAGTTACGGGATCAATCGGTGAAATAGGAGAAATCACCGGAATAGTTTCGGAGGAGGACGGAATGGTTTCCGGACATTTTGAATAGTTCAAAATAAAGTTTAATTGTTTTAATAATGTTTTATTATTTAATTATCTGAATTAAATATTTAAAACATATTTAAAAAATTAAAAAAATGGGAAAAGGCTATATGGGCCCATGGGGCCCATTAGGGGAGGAGGGGGTTTCCCCCCTTGGGCTTGGCGCCAAGGGTGGGGCCCATCCCCCCTATGGCCGGCGCACCCCCCCCTTGGGAGTTTAGTCCCACATGGGGGAGGGGAGGAGGATCACACCCCCCCTTGGCCTATATAAGGAGGGGTAGACCCCCATTTTTTCAACACACCAATATCTCCTTCTTCCTCCTTCTCCTTCCCGGAAGTGGACTCCCCTTGTTTGGAGTCTGCACCAGGATTGGAGTTCTCCACCATAAGGCAGGCCGTCGCTCTGCTGGAGTCGGGATCCGTAGCCGTCTTTCTTCCGCTGCTCGCCTGGTTCGGGGCCCGGGAGGAACATCGATTGTATCGTACGTGTATAATCTCTTCGAGGCACTACACCTGTGGTGCTACTTCGTCGCTGGAGGTTTACCGGGAGTCATCCTCGCCGGTGGTGGTCTTCTACACGACAGGGAGGTCGTAGTTCCGAGTCTACGCCAACCACGTTCGCAAGAACGTTTCCCTCTTTCGGTCTTCAAAGGTATGAACACCGATTCCCTCCGTTACTTTACATCGCCATAGCATAGATCTTGGGTTCGGGTACCGTAGGTATGAAAAATTTGTGTTTTCTGCCCCGTATCCCAACAGAAGTCCGAGAGGGTAGCACTGGAGCAGGCTGCAGAAGAAGAATTCAGGCTAACACGCACCACCAACGAACCACCTTCAACTCCACCACCACTTGAGCAGTCCCAGAATGATGCCTTCAAGAAGGATCACGCCACCACGGTGGTCTTCGTCGCCCGGCACAGGGGACCTGATGCTTTCACCTGAGCTCCAGGATGGGGTGGAAGGGAGAGGAGCCTCACCGAAGCCTCAAACAAAGGAACGACGCCCAAAATCCCCACTGTCGGTGTGGCCGCCACGCCGGCCAGGGGTTTCCCCCAGATCCACTCACCAACACCAGATCCACAGAACCAGCACCCGAAGACGGCGGCCGAAGCCACCAGGCCCCGGATCTGACGCAACTCGGAGCAGATCGGGGACAAGGAGGCGCCTCACCATGGCGGCCGGCAACCAACGTGGAGCTGCCGCAGCAGCCGACGCCCGCCAGCTCCATGCCGCCCTCACGGCCCGAAGGCAGCCCACCAGCACCCACCGGCCAGGCTGCGCCGCACGCCACCGACCGAGGCCGCCGCCCCGGAAGCCGAGGCGCTCCACACCGGGAAGAGCCGCCAAGATCCCCGCCGCCACCTTCATCAGCGCTGCGCGGCCGTGCCGGCGAGGGCCTCAGGAAGTGGCGGAGAGGAGGGAGGGACAAGGGGAGGCGGCGCGGGGGGGGGGGGGGGGGGGTTAAGATTAATGACAAACGTGACAAAAAAACAGTTTCGTTTCATGCCTAGCAGGTCGACCATGGAAGCCATCTTCTTGGTACGACAAGTTATGGGGAGATACATGGAGGAAAAGGACCTGCATATGGTGTTCATTGACTTGGAGAAGGCCTACGATAAGATACCGCAGAATGTCGTGTGGTGGGTGTTGAAGAAACACAAAGTCCCAACAAAGTACATCACCCTTACCAAGGACATATACGACAATGTTGTGACAAGTCAAAATAGGACTGCAGCAGGGGTCAGCTTTGAGCCCTTATCTTTTCGCTTTGGTGACGTCGATGATGGTCGTACATGGGTTAATAGAAAGTTAGAGTTGTGGAAACAAACCTTAGAATTGAAAGGTTTTAGGCTTAGTAGAACTAAAATAGAGTACATGAGGTGCGATTTCAGGCATGAGAAAGTTAGCCTTGATGGGAAGTTGGTACCTCAGAAGGACACCTTTTGATATTTGGGTTCAATGTTGCAGAAGGATGGTGATATTGATGAAGATGTGAGCCATCGAATCAAAGTTGGATAGCTGAAGTGGCGCCAAGTTTCTGGCGTTCTCTGTGATAAGAGAGTGCCACAAAAGCTATAAGTTGTATGCCGCTGAATGCTGGCCAACTAAAAGGCAACATGTCCAACAATTAAGTGTAACAGAGATGTGTACGGTGAGATGGACATGTGGCCACACAAGGAAGGACCAGGTCTGAAATGATGATATACATGAGAAAGTTGGGGTGGCACCAATTGAAGAAAAACTTGTCCAACATCGTCTGAGATGGTTTGGGCGTATTTAACGCAGTCCTCCTGAAGCGCAAGTTCATAGCGGCGGTTAAGGCGTGTTGATAATGTCAAGAGAGGTCGGGGGAGGAGGGACCAAACTTGATATGGGAGGAGTCTATGAAGAGAGATCCGAAGGACTGGGATATCACCAAAGATTTAGCTCTAGACAGGGGTGCATGCAAGTTAGCTATCCACGTGCCAGAACCATGATTTGGCTTTGATATCTTATGGGTTTCAACTCTAGCCTACCCCAACTTGTTTAGGACTGACAGGCTTTGTTGTTGTTGCATTGTGTACCATGTATTTGAAAGAATTATGAGTTTAAACAGAATTATAAGTACAACCACATTACACCGAATTTCGCAACGGAAATTGCTACAAAATACAAGTCAAATCTTATTCAAATAATGACTTTCACTATGCAATATGGTTCAATATGATGTTTTCCAAATATCTGGTTCAACCTATCATCCATAAAAAATATACGGTCAACAATAGGATTTACTCATGTTTAGATGAAAGACGTAGGAATCCTTCATCTTGAAAGTCATAAGAAAAACACTGGATAGCTAAAAAAATACAAACACAACAATCGGAAATCGTGGGTTTTGACAGTATAAAATCAGTATATTGACCATCAAATAATTATAAAGGCTACTTTCTCACACATGTCACCATTGCACACATAAATATGCAAATGACTTGCATGATCAATCTATTGAAATTTCATCACATGAAAAATGCATAGAATTAATTAATTGATGCTTTGTGCCCATCCGGTTGGTCACATAACATCACAAATTCAGTAGTTCTACAAGCTGAATCCACGCATGCTAAGAATGCATAATGCCATAGTAAACTAGATTCAGTACAGAAAAAACTGCAAAATCTGAGCGGAGACATAGCTGGCTTTAAAAACACAACTAATATTGGGAGGAAACTAGAACAGCAAGTGGATGGGAATTATACAAACTAGAAGATGGCCCGTCTATTCAAAATATATCATGAATCAATTGTAAAGGTGAAAAAAATTGAACATATAAAGCATGAACAGCCGCTCATCCCAAGGATATGTGCATCCTCCTCGCTCGATGTCCTGCACCATGGAGGTCGATGCCATTCCTTGATCCGATCTTTAACGGGACGCGTCGCAATCGACACGGGCACGTCCAATGGCTCATCATGAGGCAAAGGGGATGTGCCATTGTGGGGCATTGTGATCTGCCCGAACCTGGCATGGACATCACTGTACAATTGTTCGCGCTGGTACTCAGCCTCCAGCTCCTGCTGCTCAGCCAGTTCGGCCACAGTGAGTCGCTGGAGGACAACCTCCTGTAAGAGTTCCCGGCGGAGCTCATGCAATGTCATCTGGGCTGCATCCCCAAAGCAACAGCTGTTAATTTCTTCAATGTGCTGAAATTTCGAACTAATATTGCACGATCACTAAATCCCTAGCCTACCACATATTATCAATTCCACGGATGGATAAAAACAGAAGACCTTTTTCCGGCCATGTTCTTGCTACTACAATAATTGTGAAGACATAGGAAAAATGGAAAATAATCACAAGTATTGAGACCCAAAAGACAGGGAGCAGTTATTTCATTGCATATCTAAAAAAGAGAGGAGGAAATGCAGGTGATACTGATACCTAATAAAACAGATTTCAATCATCTACTTTCTGAGGAAAAAAGAACAACTCTACTAATTCCAAGTTCCAGCCGCACAACCGAAGAACGAGAACTAGTTCCGCCTTTCCGTTACCATTAGGAGAAGGGATGGGCATGCCGTCGCCGTCGGCGCGAGGAGCGGCTCGGCGGGCGAAATCCATGCTTGGGGCAAGGGTTTGGTCGACGACTGTTTTCTCTCTCCGCTGCACGCCGGCTTCCCCGTACCTCCGAGACTACCCCTTTTGGGTTCCCAAATCCCAAACATCCGGTGCGGGGTTTTTTTTAATTCGGCGACGCTAGGAGCCGTCGATCGGTTCAGTTTGGATCCGGTCACTGCGCAACCGGTGATCCGATAGATCAGTTTGGATCCGGTCACTGCGCAACCGGTGATCCGATAGATTAGATTATTGCGTATCTTTTTCTAAAAAAGAGAATATTCCGTACCTATTCAGTAAAAAAAATCGTGGATACGGTTGTAATATTTATGGAACGGTTGCAATTTTTGTGATACACTGGTGTAATTTTTTAAAATTTTTACACCACTGCAACGGAAAAAGAATGGTGATAGCGAAATTTAATCATTGGTGTTAGCATTTTTTACTACCGATTTCAACAATATTCACAACCCATCATCGCCAATCATATTTTAATAATTTTGGTTATAGCAAAAACTCTCGCCGGTAGTAGCAAAAACATACAACGGTGAAAACAAAAAAAATTAGCTAGTTACAACATTTGCACCTAAAAAACCCCAGATATTCTCACGCAGCAAAAAAACGCCGTTGGTTGAAGCTTTTTCTAACGTTTGTTGAAGCTTTTTGCGATGCCGGTTGTAACTTTTCTCTGTGGTGGTGGTCGATCCGGCATCTATGTCGTTGGTTGAAGCTTTTTTAACCGTCGATTGTAGCTTTTTAAGCATCGGTTGCAACATTTGTATTAACGGTTGCAACTTCTTTGTATGTGGTTATTGAAATAACTCGTCGGTGATGGATGGCACTGCCATGGTGGCGGGGTGTGACACCCCAAAATTAGACCGTGTATAGTAATCATACACGCAAGATACACGACCGAGATAAAGGACTCACGACATGATATCACAACACAACTCTAATAATAATAAAAATACAAAATGTTTAATACAAGCCAGAGGCCACGAGGGCTCGAATACAATAGCTCGAGATACACAAGTCAACGGAAGCAATAGTATTTGAGTACAAACATGAGAATACAAGGTTGCCTTAAGAAGGCTAGCACAAAATCAACAACGATCGAAAAGGCATAGGCCTCCTGCCTGGGAACCTCCAAACTACTCCTGGTCGGCGGGGATCTCCATGTCGTAGAAGGCACCTCCGAGGATCTTCACGTTGCGATGGTCTCCATCGGGGATCTCCTGCTCCTGGACGTCTCGCGTCTGATTGCAGCAACCGTGTATATAAAACTAAAAGGGGAGGAGGAAAGCAAGGGTGAGTATCTAGCATACTCATCGAGACTTAAACCCAGGCTACTAAGCATTTATGCATTGGTATCAAAATGGAAGGAGAGGTTGTATACTGGACTGCATGATAGAAGTACCAGGGTAAGGGGGAAGACCTAGCCTATCGATGACTAGCATCTTCACGCGAGTCTTACATCATGGGAAGAGAATAGCCAACAGTTATAATAGCATGAATGTAATAATAATGCAACATAAGTTGATGCAACAATGTATAATAATAACTTGTATTTATTAATCAATGCTCCCGAGATTCTTCCTCGACTTCCCTGCGGGGAAGACATCCAGAAACAACAGTTTAACTCTATAATAGTTTGTAGTTATATAGGGTTCAGATCTTTAACCGTGGACAGCTATTCGAATATATTAACTTTCCTGCAGGGGCTGCACAACGATTACCCTATACGCTCGGATCTCCATGGTGGTGCACACCTTGTTAGGGAATGCCCCATCGAGGCTATCCGACACGCCGTAAACCATCCTAGGATCAACAGAGAGGCCATACGCCGGTCTAAATCCTAAGTACAAAGGGACTTTGCACCCCCGCCCTATGTACTCCTGCACGGTACGTGGCTGGCCGGTGAAGCAGACCCACCTCCCATTACAAGAGTAGGCGGTCCAATCCCGGCAATCAGCCTGAGGTGAAGCTGACGTCTGAAGAGATTAGAATGAAAAGCGTACGACGCGGAGGAGCCCATACTCGTTATCCCGCATGGAGGTAGTGCGTACATGGCCAGTCGACCAACTCAAGACATTCACCCGACCCATTAGACATTTTATTATTATCTCGCGGGACGACCGTTCTCGCCTTCCCGACTAGTTAACTCAACGGACAACGAACAACAGCCAGGACCACCTCCCATTACAAGAGTAGGTGCCTGCTCTGTCGTCCTATCAAAGCTCGCGGTTACCAACAAGGTGAACTGTCTCCTTACCTTATCTCGTGTGTGCTCTTGGAAGAGCTCAACTTTCGTGGTTTGGTATCTCACGGCCAACGACCAAGGACCAGGCCCACGATGGTATCCGCCTGTCCTGTCGTCCCGATACAATACCTCTCGTTGGCACCGTTGGGTCACCCGACTACTTACCTTTAAGGACACCAGTTGATTCAGGTTCCTACCATCAAGTGAAACCAGGAGGAGTCACTCTTGATGGTACACTTGAAGTGGTTCGACAGAGACATCAACGGGAATGAACTAAAGAGGAATATCCTCGTATCACCCCGGTGGTGCTTCGCTACCGAGCCGACGATGAGAGTGAAATACGAGTCCATCCGCTCGTAAGTCAAACTTAAAGCGACTCGGCAGAGTCTCGCCGTTGTAGGTTCCCTTGGACGTCTGCTCCGTACCGTACCTGTTGCAGCAATTTAAATCGTTTGTGTTCCGCGTTCACTCCCCAGAGTGATCACGACCCGATTACTAAACCTAGTTGACTAACGTTGCGCATGGCTAACTGTTGAATATTATATTTATATACTAGGCAACATAGGATAAGGATGGTACTTCAAGGGGCGACAATGAAAGGCTATGCAATTGAATAGGAATGTAACGTAGCAGCAGCAATGCCTAGTGCAAAGATAAATATAGATAGATAGGTGATATTTGGGAGAGGTGAAGGGGCACTGCTTTCCTGGAAGCTCGGTAGTAAGGGTCTGGTCATCGACGAAGTAGTCATACCCGATGGTGTCATCGTCGACAGTGTCGGGGTCTATCGGAGAATAAGGGGGGAGAAACAGTAAATAGACAACAATAACATAGCAAAGAAGCATGACATGGAAAACGCAGTGTTGGTGGTGTTCTAATGCAGTACAATGTGCTTTGCTCGGAGCGGGAATTCATCCGGGGATGAACTGCCAGCGCCGGGTGATTATCGGCAAACGACCCGGAGGGGGAAGGTCTCGTGTTCGTTATGATAAAGGGGTGTGTTGGACATACAAATAGCGTATTCTGAGCAAGTTTCATGTATAAATTATTCTAATCCGACTTACAATTTAAAAGATATTTAATATCAAAGTTTCAATCAATTTAATCATTTTCTGGAATTTCTTTTATAAATTAAATTAACATTATCTAAAATAGTGATGGTTGACTGGTCAACCTGACATGTGTGGCCTACTTGTCATTTCAGAGGGAACGGGGTACAAGCGAGTCGGATCGATACCGGTTAATCAAGCGAGTCTGTCAGAGGAAACGGGGTACAAAGTATTTCTTGAGTTTAAACTCAGGGGAATACATCAAGAGAAATCAAACAAGGTATGAGAAGTTTCAAGCGGATAGGCATGCATACGATGTCGATGACGGATGATGAACATGGTGTCTAGAATATCACGCATAAGCATTGCGTCTGATATCAGATTGAATATCACAAGGTAGGTGACTCCTGAATTTCATACGAGGTCAAGCGCGGGGAATTACCTCGGAAACTAAAAGGTAAAGGAGAGTCAGGTTTCGGTCCTGTGGAACTGTAATCAGGGTCGATCAAGAATAGGAAGGATGGTGACATATTATGCGATCACGAGGTAAGGTGGTCAGAGAACAAGTTGTCAGCTATGCCAGGAACAATGTCAGTACCAAGGGCGACGTACGAAGAGAACCATTTCGTGCTCGTTAAGACGAGGCAGACCAATTGGCAAAGTTCTAGTCCATCGGTGGTTACCGAAATGTCATCAACAATAGTAACAGGCTATACTGATAGAGTGGTACACCGAGGTGTTTACAAAATCAGGAAAATATCACTGCTTAGATGTGTCATACCACAAGAAAGATTAAACAGACCAATGGAAAGGAAAATGTGATTATCAAATTAAACATACCAATGGAAAGGAAAATGTGATTATACACCAGTACTAGGTGTATATCCTTCCCAAGGAAGGGAAACGATGTTATCGAGGACAACCCAAATTATCAAGGGGGCAAGGATGGTATTTGTCACCATGAATTCAATTAACACTTGCTAGAATCCAAGATGTCGATGATGACCACGACACATCATGTCGAAAGGTTTCAAGAGAATACAATCAAACATCAGAAGCGATGAATACAAGTTCGAAAGCGGAAGGTTGACGACACGGAGTAGAAGATACCATTCGCCGAAGGCATCTTGCATCAGGGGAAATTCATCAAGGACTTAGGACACAAGGGAACGGTAGGTAGTAATCCACCAAAAGGTCAGGTGGCGTACAGAGAGTCTGGTATGAGTATCGATACTCAACCATAAGAAGAAAGAATGCAAAGACATCAGAGATAGAAGCATCAGAATAGTTCGATGATTGAATACAAAGGAATTATGATTTCTGGAATGAGGGATCAGAAGCAGAAGCTCCGGTCAAAAGATGAGTAAGCTGAATGGAACTGGACGGACATCAATCAAGGTTTGATTTAACGAGATCCAACTCATGTCCGGAATGACGTATGAGCCGGAAGAATGAATTCATAGGGATCAAATGATGATTGTGTGCACTAGCACACACGATGATTCAACAGATCAGAATGACAATGCCAAGGGAGGTCATCGAAGACGACAAGACAAACATGATTAATCATAGTGCAAGCAGGTAAGAAGAATCTCCAAAGCAGTAGGCTATCGAGGATTGTCGCGAGATCAAATAGTATTTCAAAGTATTTTGGGAATCACAGGAACCACTGAGGATGAACAGATCCTCGATAAATGTGAGGAATTATCCGCAGGGTGAAAAGAAGCTGCAAGGCAGTAGGAACAAACAATTTTTGAAACAACAGAGAATATTACGGGGTATCTTGTATTAACATGAGCAACTGAGATCGAATGGCCAAACGGAAGGTGTATGTAATTATCCACACTGACTTATCGGTCGTGGGGAATTTCAAATAGTGGGCATAGGGGTCTTGGGAATTCATCGGAGAGTATCTTTGGAATCTTCTGGTGAATCAGGCGACCATCTGCAATGTGGGGCTCTCCGGGAGGAAGTAGTCACGAGAACCTAGAGTTAGTGTTAGTAAAATATTTAACCCTAAAGAGAAGAGAGATCAGAGTCACATAGTAAAGGTGCGGAGAAACTAGACTCAACTTCGACCAAGGAGTTGGAAGGGGTGTCTGATAACCCACAAGTGTAGGGGATCGCAACATTCTTCGCGGGTAGGTATAACCCTAATTTATTGATTCGACGCAAGGGGAGCCAAAGAATACTTATAAGCCTTAGCAGTTGAGTTGTCAATTCAACCACACCTGAAAAAGCACTAGAAAATATATTTAGTAGCAACGGTGTGTTGACGGGTGTAGCCTTAGAGACTTCCCCAATCACCAACACCACAAAGTAGTAACAAAGTAGTAGCAGAAGTAATGAGAGCAATAGTAACAACGAAGGCAATGAAGATGAAATATGGACTGGAGTTCAAGGTTTCACTAGTGGTAACTCTCAAAGAAAAAGAAAAAGGTGTTGGCTGAACAAATTATAGTTGGGAAATTGACAAAATTGCACAAACTCTAGCCAAAGAACAAACTAGAGCAATCCTAGTCTAAGAACCAAATGTAGGCATGTGTTCCGTGTGTAGTTGTACGTGCTTGCAATAAGATTTGCACAACCTCTTTTGTCCTACCATCCCGCTACGAACGGGGCCAAAAGGTACTTATGGAGATTAAGGTACTCCTGTCAAAGAGCACCTGAACAAAGCATTAACACTCTATGAACACATGTGATCCTCAAATTATAGCCCACCCCCTTTGGTGTCCCAAGCTGTCACCATTGGGATCGCCGGTTCCGGACTATAATAGGTGCATAAAACCGTAGATAAGATCTAGAACAACAATTATAATCATGCAAACATAACGTGCTCAGATCTGAAATCATGGTACTCGTGCACTAGTAACAAGCATTAAGAACAACAAAATTGCGGCAACAATAATTCATAAACCTCTTAGGAGTGAACAAGGTAACAATTCATCGGATCCCAACAAACACAACACGAATTACATCATATGGATCTCAATCATGTAGGGCAGCTCATGAGAACATTGTATTGAAGATTTAGGGGGAGAAGATACCAACAAGCTACTGCCAAGAACCCGTAGTCCAAGGAGGAACTACTCACGATCCATTATGGGGTGAAGAAGAGTTGATGAAGATGGCCTCGGGGGCCAAGGCCCTCTCCGGCAGGGTGCCGGAGCAGGATCCTCGTGACTCCCCGAAGCTAGGTTTCGATGGCGGCGGAGATCGGGATCGCTTCTGGAAAAGATGTCTGGATATCTCGGGTTTTTGCGTCACGGGTGAATTTATAGGCCAAGAGGGAGTCCGAGGTGGTGCCGAGGTCACCCCGAGGGCCACCTGGTGCGGGTCCCCCTGGCCGTGCCGGGAGGGCGCCTGGGGCCTGGGGCCACCTCTTGACTCCATCCTCCGGCGGGAGGACTCTTCCGATGTAAATATTTTTTGGGATTTTCTTGGGAATTTTCTAAGGAAATTCATTTTTGGACATTTTCTGCATTGCAAAGACAAAACAAACAGAAATTGGCACTGGGCTCTGTATTAGTAGGTTAGTCCAATAAATGATTCAAAAGCATGGCAAAAAGATGTAGCAATGACACAAAAAGGGCATGGAACGAGCAAAAATTATAGATACGTTTGAGACGTATCAGTGTCCTACAGGCAGTCTGCTCTGATACCAACTTGTGACACCCCCAAAATCGGATCGTGTATAGTAATCATACGCGCAAGGTACACGATCGAGATCAAGGACTCACGACAAGATATCACAACACAACTATAATAATAAAAAAATACAAGTTGTTTAATACAAGCCAGGGGCAATGAGGGCTCGAATACAACAACTCAGCGGAACCAATAGTATCTGAGAACAGACACGACAATACAAGGTTGCCTTAAGAAGGCTAGCACAAAATCAACAACGATCGAAAAGGCCCAGGCCTCCTGCTTGGGAACCTCCAAACTAATCCTGGTCGTCGGGGATCTCCATGCCGTAGAAGGCACCTCCGAGGATCTTCACGTTGCGATGGTCTCCATCGGGGATCTCCTGCTCCTGGACGCCGCGTGTTTGATTGCAGCAATCGTGTATATAAAACAAAATAGGGAGGAGGGAAGCAAGGGTGAGTATCTAGCATACTCAGCGAGACTTAAACCCAGGGTAATAAGCATTTATGCATTGGTATCAAAATGGAAGAAGAGGTTGTATAGTGGACTGCATGATAGAAGTACCAGGGTAAGGGGGGAAGACCTAGCCTATCGAAGACTAGCATCTTCACGCGATTCTTGCAGCATGGGAAGAGAATAGCAAATAGTTATAATAGCATGAATGTAATAATAATGCAACGTAAGTTGATGCAGCAATGTATAATAATAAGTTGTATTTATTAATCAATGCTCCCGAGATTCTTCCTCGACTTACCTGCAGGGAAGAAATCCAGGAACAACAGTTTAACTCTATAATAGTTTGTACTTATATAGGGTTCGGATCTAGCATAGAGTGTCCTTTAACCGTGGACACGGCTATTCGAATAGATTAACTTCCCTGCAGGGGTTGCACAATGGTTACCCTATACGCTTGGATCTCCAGGGTGGCGCACGCCTTTTAGGGAATGCCCCACCGAGGCTATCCAAAACGTCGTAAACCATCCTAGGCTCAACAGAGAGGCCATCCTCCTGTGTAAATCTTAAGTACGGATGGACTTTGGACCCCCACCCTTTGTACTCCTGCACGGTACGTGGATGGCCGGTGAAGCAGACCCACCTCCCATTACAAGAGTAGGCGGTCCAATCCCGACAATCAGCCCGAGGTAAAGCTGATGTCTGAAGAGCTTAGAATGAAAAGTGTACGACGCGAAGGATCCCATACTCGTTATCCCGCGTGGAGGTAGTGCGTACATGGCTAGTCGACCAACTGATACGTCCAAAATGTATCTATAATTTCTGCTTGTTCCTTGCACTTTTATGTGACATTGCTACATGTTTTGCTACACTTTTATATAATTTTACATATATTTGGACTAACCTACTAACTCAGTGCACCCAGTGCCAGTTCCTGTCTGCTGATGTCTTTAGTTGCAGTGATTTTTAACCAATTTAAAATGCCAAAATTTTTCCGGAAAAATCAGAATAAAAATCAGCGTCAAGGAAGCTTCCGGAACCACCGAAGGAGAGCCGGAGGGGGCCACCCCCTCGCAGGCGGCCAGGTGGCGCGGGCCCACCCCTGGCTGCGCCACCAGTGCACCTGGGAGGTGGGCCCCACCTCTGGTGCCCCCTTTCGGCCTATATTTACACCTTGTGCAGGAAACCCTCGAGGAGAAGCCCGCATCGCGAAATACCTCTATGTTCCTCCGCCACCATGCTTCGAAGATTGGGAGCACGAGAAGTCCTCTTCCCGGCACCCTGCCAGAGGGAGGATTGACCTCCGGGAGCTTCTCCACCACCATGGACACTTCCCGGATGTGTCGTGAGTAGTCCCCCTTGGACCATGGGTTCGTGATAAGTAGCTATGTGATGTCTTCTCTCCACCCTTGTTCTTCAATGTTTAGACCTTGTGAGCTACCCTACATGATCAAGGCACCTATCTAATTTTACTGTTGTTGCTATGTTGTGTTTGCCGGGATCCGATGGATTATGAAATTATGTTCAGATCGTGATGAGTTATATATTTGGTTTACCTTTTATATTTTTCTTAATAATTCTTGCATGTTCTCCGTTCGTTTTTATTGCTTTGGCCAAGTAGTAGATAGTATTTCCAAGAGGGAGCGTTATGCATGATTGTGGGTTTCATGCCCCCCGATGTCTAGCTTGAGTGACATAAACATGAGACTAGAGGATGTGATGTTTCCACCAGGGAGAAAACAACGGTTCTTGTAACCGCGCTTGCAAGGATTGTTTACCTTAAGCATAGATTGTTAATGCAATTGTCTGTTGCTTTGAAATTACACTTTGGGTAGGGCTCGCAACTTAATACCAGTGAGATGTTCTGGATATATATCTAAAGGTGGATGATTAGTGAGTAGATGCAGGTGGATTTTGGTCTACTTGTCTTGGCGTACTGCCCATACTTTTGAGCACTCTTACTTTCAAGTAGCATAATTAGCATTGCGGTGCGTTTATAATTTTGTCAGTTGTGAAAGTGCAATATATCGACCAGAGGGGGGGGGGTGAATGGGAGATTTTCAAATATCTCAAGGAATTTCTATTTCCTCAGGATTGAGGCAATACGAAATTGAGGAAGTTGAAACCCGAGGAAGAACAAATGAAGTACAAAAGCAATGACGTGAATGGAAAAAAACCTATTGCACAGCTAAGGTAATATTGAAGCACGAACTGAGGAATCAGTGCAGAGTGAACTCAGAAAGTAAAGTATCAGGATAAGTCATCAGTGCATAAACGTAATAACTGAGGTTGAAGAAATAGCACCAGGGCACTGAAGACGAAGACTTGATGAACCAGTTCAAGTTGCTGTGACAACTCTACGTCTGGTTGGAGAGGCTGAGATTGAACTCAGAAGACATAGTCTTCACCTTATTCTCCTTGAACTAGAGTCCTCAGACTCCGTCCAATAACTCAGGTGAGTCTTCAAGGTAGACTCCCGAAACCTTCACAGACTCAGTCACTCCGGGAAGTCACAATTGCATCTTGACTTCCTCAGACTGACGACTTCTACACCGGCTGGAAGATCACAGTCTTCAAGAGTAAAAAGCTTCGGATCACTCGAACCGACTTCCTCAGAAATGCTCAAGTACTCAGGCTGGTGGTTTTCCTCACATAGGTTCTTTAGTGTCTTCAATGAGGTGGGTTGCTCTCAAATGACAAGTGTCAGTTTTTCTCTCGGAGCAGCCAACCCACAAATGGGGCTGGGGGTGGCTATTTATAGCCGCGGAGCAACCCCAGGTGAAAGGACATAAATGCCCATGCACGTAATTACTCTCGTGCCCTCGGATATGACCGTTGCTAGAAAAGTTCTAGCCTCTTACCACGCAACACGTGGCACGGTCAAACAATTCTCTCTCTTCACAATCTTCAGAGGAATCACACTGGCGATCTTCCGACTCCTCAACTGAAGTTAGTTACCTCAGTGTCCTGAAGAACAACGTCTCAGACACCCGAGGACCGAACTTCTACTGTAGGAGATTTCCTCAGGGTTTTTCTTCAGGATTTGTAATTGAGCACTTCCTCAGAAATACAGAACTCATTTTCCTCCACCCCTCCAACAGTGCGGTGTTTTCCTACAACTCAAGAAGTATAAAAAGTCTTAGCGGAGACTACGCTTCAACTTCGTCTTCAGCGCGAACGTCCTCATGATCGTCCTCAGCTTCAGCTTCAACCGAATGCTTCAGGATCCTGATTCCTTAGGATTTCGCACAACTTCATTCTTCAGGAAACACACCGATTTCTCCAATGTTCCTCAACATTTTGGGGGGTCGACAACGGTGGTTAAACACCTCATCAGGGACTGTTCTCCTGTGTACACTCACAAACACATCATTCCCTTAACCGTTTTGTCATCATACTCCAAAACCTCAAGGGGAGAGCACTTGATGCACTTACAATCTCCCCCTTTTTGGTGATTTGGTGACAATCAGGTTAAGCTTCAACGGGGATAAAATTGTGAGTTTGAAGAATAAAAACTTTGAAGAACATTTTTATCATTGAGCTGGATATAATGAACCTCCCCCTGAGGATATGCATATAAGTTGAAGAATGTTTAATATCTAAAGCATTTTGAGGTATATGAGGAGCTCCCCCTATATCCAGGCATTTTTGAAACAGTGCATGTTATGAAGTGTTTGAGGAATTTAAAGAACGCACTGAGAAAGGTGTTTGCAGAGACAATCACATGCATATATGATAAACTTGAAGAAATAACATGAGGTAACCGAGGAATAGTATCAGGCAAACACCAAAATAACAGTTTACAACTCGTTAAAAAAATCTGAAGAACGAGAGTTGTAACTGAAGTACCCCATAACTAAGACCCGCTTGAAGACTAACATATTTCTCCCCCTTTGTCACAAAATGAACAAAAAGGGAAAAACTGAAGCTAACGCCCCTTTGAAGATGCTTCAAGGCTGAGGTGAGTCACGCCTGAGGCAAGCCGTTGCAGTGTGAGGGCAGGCAGCAGTGTCTTCGGCTTCTTCAGCAGTCATTTCTTGGTTCGAAGAATAAGAGTCCATGGCCGGAGGAGGAGTTGTGCAGCGTCTGAATTGCCTCGGGGGTCTGATGGCAGGAATCTGAGGCTTTTGAAGACCCAGTTTTGCAATGTCTGCGGGGGTGATTACTTCTCTCATCAAGGCATCGAGATGTTGATATGTATGATGAGCATACTGGTGCACTTTCTTCACGGAAGAATGCGTCTGAGCCATGTAGCTGAGGATTTCAGAAAACTGACGCTTCACCCAATCATGATTTCGGTCAACCTTCTGATGAAGACTAATCAGAAGCTCACGGTCTGTCATCACTCGAGCCTGAGTCGTGTCCTCGGTAGAGGCATGAGTTCTGGTTTCATCAGTAGTGCGAGACTGAGGATGACGAATGTTTCCACCGAGGGAATTGGTCGGGAGAACTTCTTCATAGAATAGGGCTTTGCCCTTAGCATTAGAAGCAAGCGTATGCTGAAGCACTTCAATAGGCGGCAGATAGGTCCTATGATTCGGGTGATCAGGTTGGAAATCAATGCCAGTCTTGACTCGGATGAGCTTCATGATCCATGGCGCGTAAGGCTTCAGTATATGAGGATTCTGTGCTGCATCCACCAGAGTTCTGAAGAAGAAGTCAGGAACGTTGATTGACCCAGACATGCAGAGGTTGTGGAGGATGGTCTTCATGATGCCAATGACTTCTTCAGCAGTGGATTCATAGCCCTTAATGGGATAGAAGGACTTCGCCAGAATCCGATACAACGTGCTTGGCAGATACAGAAGCTCAGAAACTGGAAACTTTGTGCGAGCTGGGGCTTTAGGTGCCTGAGGCTTCATAAGCATGTTCATCAGGTCATCTCGAAGAATTGGAGACCCATAGGAGCAAGCAGTTGAGGAAGTGCACTGAGGCAACTCAAGAATGGCAATTGCTTCAGGAACAGTGATGGTGTAGTGATGATGCTCAGTCATCCACACGAGGACCCAGGTGGTGATATCTAGAGGATCTCCTGAAACATACAGAGTTGCATAAAACTGAAGCACAAGCTCTTCATTCTAGTGGATGCATTTAGAGCAGAACTGAATTAGCTTGGCATGATGCAGATCCTGAAGCACACTGTTGAAGCAGGGAATGGCTTCCATATCCATTAGAGGAATATGCTTGTGAGGAAACAATTTGTTTTTCTTATATAGAACTGAAGCATAATAGTTCTTCTGAGTAGCTGTCCAGAACCTCAGCAGCTTTCGAGGCGGAGCAGAATGATAAGGATTTTTAATCCCCTCTTGGAAGAAACTCATGGCATTGAAGAAATCAGAAGCATCGAAGCTTGGGGTAGCACCAGCTTCAAGGTCACGAAAGAATGGTTGCTTCTGCTTCGAACACAAGGACCGAGCTTGAACTGGGCCTTGAGGTGGTGGAGGCGCTTGAGGCACTTCAATCTGGAGAGAGGCTTGGGGCGAAGGCGGAGCCGCAGTAGAGGCTTTGGGTACAAACGTGTTGAGGTCCTTGGGAAGACGAGGTGATGTGGCCTGTTTATCTTCAGATCCATCCTTTGAAGCTTCAGGATGAGCATTGGTACTGTTTTATGCTTCAGGATGAGCATTTGTGTTGTTTTCAGCTTCAGGCTCTGCAGCACGAGCTTCAGTATCCATGGGTTGAGCTTCAGGAACCACAGGATCAGCTGCAACATTCTGAGTGTCTGGGGCAGGAGCAGAAGCTTCAGGAGCAGCAGTAGTATGGGCACTAGTAGCCTCTGGTTCAGTTTCTTCAGTGCCAGGGGAGACAGAGGCATCCACAGAGGCTTCAGAGTGTTGAGACGTGTCAGATAAAACAACTGTAACTGAGGGAGAATGAGGTTCCAGAGAGAACACGGTGTGAGAGGGCGAGTTGAAGTGTTCCAGCTCATATGCTTCATCAACCACCCGAGGGGTGCCCATGTCACCAATATCCACATCTTCATCCATTTCTTCAGCTTCAGTGATGACTGGAGGAATGGTAGATAGAGACGTTGGAATGATCGGGGTGGCAGGCGCTGAAGCCGGTGTCTTGGACGGTGGAGTGAACACAACCAGCCTACGCTCAGTATTTTCCTGAGGAATGGAAGTAGCAGGAGGTGATGCAGATGCTTCAGGTGCTCTTGAAGTAGGAGGAGCGGAAGAAATGGGCCTAGCATCGATGGGATCTTCAGTTTGCGCTTCAACAGAAGGCTTCTTGGCAGCTGGGGGAGTGCTGGGTGGATCAGTCGCAGACCTGCGCTTGAGGCTTTGGGCATGTCCCTCAGTCCGGTCACCCTGAGGTGCTGAAGCAGCAGGAGTCACTGAGGCCTGAGGTTGTTTAAGCTTCATCAAGTTAGCCATTTGCTTAGACATCCGCTCCTTGGATTTGCCGATGTAGGCACGGTTGGCGGCATATTCAGTGTTGAGACGTTGAAATTCACACTGATGCTCTATGAACTCCTGAGGAGTAATAGCAGTAACAGGTTTCTTTTTAAAGTCACTGAGGACTTTCTTCAGTTGAGCCTTCAACTGTTTCTGAAGATCACGTTGATGAATCTCATTGATTAGGAACTGTTGAACATAGAACTTGATGTCTTTAGGTATGTCCAAATCATCAAGAGGAGTATCAGGCTTGACAGGCCAGATTTCAATGTACTCCAAGATCTTCTTGGGATCAAGGAGAAGCGGGATTTCAGAACCCGTTGCTTCAGCTTTGCGTCTGGCTGCAGTACGCACATATTCAATCTTCTGTTCTTCAGTGGCAACGAAGCCGGCGAAATCTTCAAATTCATCTTCATCATCAGAACTCAGTGTATCATGATGAATGGCGCCACGCATAGCAGTTTTCTTGTGTGAGGGTCGTGGGCCGTGTTGAAGAACTGTTTTGTTCTTCAGCTGAGGCTGAGGCATTGTGGTTGAGGCCTCAGGAGCACTGCCAGATTCATCAGTTCGAATCCTTGAGGCGGGGGCAGCACCGTCTGTGCGTTGGCATGAGGCACCAGAAGCATGAGGCTGTGCTGAGGACTTCTGTGAGGGCTTGATTCCAGGAGCCTTTTTGCGATGATGTACATGAGGTTGTGGCTTCGGCTGAGGCTGTGGCTGAGGTTGAGGCGGAATCTGTACTGAGGCAGCCAAGTCACGGGCCAGATCACGGGCGAGATGTGTCGTTCGCTTGAGATAACGCTGATAAGCCTCATGGAAATCATCACGGGTCCTCAGGGTTGTAGGATCAGGAATGATACCCGGTGGAGGAGGAGGACGAGCCTTGATACTCAAGGTCTTCAGTGGTGGATTGACATCGAATGATTCCTCATGCTCAGGATTGATCCATTCATATGCAGCCCATCGTTTAGCCCATTCCCGCGTGATTTTCTGAACTCGTTTCTTTTGTTCACCCGCGGTTTCACGTTCGGGAGTCTTCAGGTTCTCATATAGCTCAGGAGGTAAGTCTTTAGCGGTATCAGTGAGCTTGCGCTGAGGAGCCATTTTCTTCAGTGGTGGAGACTGAGGAATTGTACGTTCGAGCTGAGCTGCAAATGAAGTGCGACTATGAGAACCATATGATTCCTCAGCAGACATGTACCTGTGACAGAATTAAGTTGCGAGGGAAGTGGGGTACGGTTATATGCGTTCATGAGGAATAGGCTGAGGAAAATAATGAGGCATATGTATAGGTCTCAGAAAGCTAAACAATACTGTTGAGGATTGGAGGATTCGTGAGGACACAACAGTACTGAGGAATAAGCAACTGAGGAATAAGCATACCAGGACTGAGGCAATTGCTGAGGAACCACGAGTCAGTCCTCTCCGACGACGGCGAACTCCGGCGACGTTAGCACGAGAGCTTGAGGAGCTCAAGGGCGGCGGCGCGAGAGGGAGAGGAGAGGTGGGGGAAAATGACCGTGGGGTAGAGGGCTATGTATAGAGGGGTGAAAGCTGAGGGGTTGCGAAATTTGTGGACCGGATTGCCCCTGATGGTTGGGATCCTCAGTGGTTATCATAATGGTGGATAAGAACGATGTGCGGTAAAATCGCAACAAATTGAAGAAAATTGTAACTGATAATCCTCAATTTTAGGAACTTGAGGACAAAGGCTAAGGATTAAGACAAATGGTCTCAGGCTGAGGAATACATGATTTCCAGATGAACGCATATGAGATAGAAAGAATAGATAAGTGAGCACAGAGGGACGGGTCCAATCACGTTCACCTAGATGAAGAAGCAAATGCTGAAGAACAATAACTATAGGTGAAGGCTGTTGAGGACAAACACGGTAATCATCAGCAGTGAAGACTTCAACTGAGGAAACTGAGGAACAACAGATCCTGAGGAATTTGGGCGGTGGCGCTACCCACCTTATAGGGAATGAGACACTTGATACCATACACTTTTCGTATGGATCTTGAGTCAATTCCACGTTAATTTCTTCCCACTTAGCAAGGTAGTTCCTCATGATTTGAGGAGTACGACGCATTGTGTGTTGTACATCAGGATTCTTCAATATTATTTAAGCGTTAGGATGTGTGTCCATTCACTGGGCGTTTGAGGAATCTAAGATATTTAGCTCACAACTCAGAGTGCTAAATCACTTCTCATCCAAAGGCTTAGTGAATATATCAGCAAGTTGGTCTTCAGTCTTCACGTGGCTGATGACGATGTCTTCCTTCAATACATGATCCCGAAGAAAGTGATACCGAATCTCAATGTGCTTCGTCCTTGAGTGTTGTACTGGGTTCTGAGAGATCTTGATGGGCTCTCATTGTCACATAGTAGTGGTACTTTCTTCAGGTTGATGCCATAATCCTTCAAAGTTTGCTTCATCCAAAGAAGCTGCGAGCAGCTAGCACCAGCAGCAATGTATTCAGCTTCAGCACTGGAGAGGGAGACACAGTTCTGCTTCTTCGATGACCAGCACACCAGAGAGCGTCCGAGGAAATGACATATTCCTGAGGTAGATTTCCGATCCACTCGATCTCCAACATAATCTTAGTCTGAGTACCCAACGAGATCCAGATGTGTGCCTTTTGGATACCATAAGCCTAGCGACGGGGTGTGAGCCAAATATCGAAGAATTCGTTTCACCGCTTGGTGATGCGAATCCTTAGGTGCCTCCTGGAATCGGGCACTGATGTGCGAGGTGATGATAGTGATTTCTCGCCCTTCGTTGGTAAACCCCAAGTGGAAGGTGTGATGTAGCACATCAGAAAATTTCCCTCAGTAAAGATACCAAGGTTTGTCTCCAGTAGGACTCCAGAGATGATAAGTAGGTGTCAGCGGCGCGACTGACGCGGACCTGCACACAGAAACAAATAACTTTGTTCCCAACGAAGTTCAGAGAGGTTGTCAATCTATCCGGTCTTGTTGTTCACAAAGGATCAAACGCAAGGGATAATGATAGCAACTGAAAGTAAAAGCAGAAAAGTAAATGAGCGTGTAAACAGTGATGAGGATATGGACCGGGATACGTGATGTTCACTAGTGACGTCTCTCTCCCAAAAGACGATAAAACTGCTATGCGAGGTGAACAAATTACAGAAGGGCAATTGACAGGATTATGAACGCACCGCAATGCTAACTATGCTACAAAAGAAAGGAAGAGGCTCAAAAGCATGGGCGGAACGCCAAAATAAGTAGACCGAAATCCAACTCCATCTACTACTAATCATCCACCTTGAGATATCTATCCAGAACATCTCGCTGGTATTAAGTTGCGAGCCCCACCCAAAGTGTAAACCAAAGCAACAGACAACTGCATTAAAAAGTACTTTGCGTAAAGTAAACAATCCTTGTAACTGCGGTTACAAGCACCGTTGTTTTCCCCCTTGTGGCAACAGCACATCCCCTAGACTCATGTTTCTGTCACTCAAGCTAGTCATCAGGGGGCATGAACCCACAATCGAGCAAAACGTTCCCTCTTGGGGTTACTACCTACTACTTGGCCAAAGCAATAAACAGCAACGGAGAACATGCAAGAATTACTTAAGAACAAAAATATAAGAGATAAGAACCAAATATATTACTCAATCACAATCTGAACATAATCTCATAATCCATCTGATCCCATCAAACTCAGCATAGCAACAGCAGAAAGATTACAAAAGTGCCTCGATCATGTAGGGCAGCTCACGAGGTCTAAACCATGAAGAACAAAGAGGGGAGGACAGCATCACATAGCTACTGATCACGGACCCATGGTCCAAAGGAAACTACTCACGATACATCCGGGAAACATCCATGGTGGATAGGAGACTCCCGGAGGTCGGCCCTCCCTCCGGCAGGGTGCCGGGAAGAGGTCTGCTGGTGCTCCCGATCTCGGAAGCGCGGTGGCGGCGGAACAAAGGCGAGATCGCGAAAAAGGGTTCTGTCCTCGAGAGTTTCTCGTCACGGAGAATATATAGGCGAAGGGCGGCAGCCAGGGGAGCCACCAGGGGTCCAGGCGCCCCCCTGGCGCGGCCAGGCCCTAGGGCGCGCCACCAGGGCGCCTGGGCGCCTGGTGGTGGCCCTCTGGCCCCACCCAGGTTCTTCCGGAAGGTTCCTCTGCGCTGATTTTTTTTCTGATTTTTCTCGAATTTTTGGAGCACTTTTTATATGGGGGAAAACTGAAATAGAAAAATAGCAAAAAAAAGGAACTGGCACTGTGGTGTACTGAGTTAATAGGTTAGTCCAAATATGATCAAAAGTGAATGAAAGTGTATCTAGATCATAGCAATATCACACAAAACATGCATGGAGCAAGAAGAAATTATAGATACGTTTTGGACGTATCAATATCCCCAAGCTTAATTACTGCTCGTCCTCGAGTAGGTAAATGATAACGGCATAATTTCTGTGGTGACATGCTAGCAACCATATAAGAAGTTTGAAAAGTAAAGCAATCAAGGTTAGAGATTCAATTCAAGTCATAACATGCAAGAGTCTATATTAGCATTGAAACAAGTAACAAAAGAACATTAGGTGCAAGAGCTCTCGCTATCCGTGACTCGAATGTCTCCAAATGGTGTTTGCGTGCAAGAAGGGGGATAGGGAATACGAGAAAAACATTTATTTGTTGAGAACTGAATCTACTTTAGTTTCACACTTGGTCTTTTTCTGGAATCTTATCTTGACTCATCCCCAGACCACTAGCCAGGTACAAGTCAATTTGATCCACTCCTTTTTCAATATTTTGAGCACTCATGCAATGGATGAGCGTAAGCACGAGAGTTGACACTTAGGATGGCAAAGAGAGGAGTACGGAGGAGGAAGACAAAAAGGATGAGAAAGGCTCGCATCAATGAGGACAATCATAGGCAAGAGATGCCAAATGACAGATATGATGTGAGGAGTAGGGATTGCCATGCAACGGATGCACATACGAGCTAGGAAGCTCTCCAAAGGAACTAGTGGGGGCGCATCTAACTTGCTCGCTCATGAAGACCTAGAGCTCGTTTGAGGAGGCATCCTTGGAATATGCAAGCCAAGTTCTATAGTGTGATGGTCCCCACATAGCTATATGCATAATGATCATCTCTATGGAGTACAAGGATATAAAGGGAGTACTAGTGTGGATCTCTCAAAAGGATAGTAGTGTTGCCCCTTTCTCTCTTTTTATTTCTTTTTTCTCTTTTTTCTATTTTTTTGTATTTTTGTGTGGCCTCAATGGCTCTTTCTATTTAACTCTCATTTGTCCTCTTTGGGATCTTTTATTGTGTCCACTTTGGGATCTTTTCCTCACTTAAGGGCAACACTTGATTTTACAAGAAGGTAAAGGAGATCATTCACACTTTACAAGGTACTCAAAATCATAAAGAAGATGTAACTATCATGATGTATGCAATGTATGTCGCTGCCAGTGTAGCAGGAACATGTATGACATGAAGATCAAGTCATGAAGAGGTGGATGTTGCATGGAAATATATCTCGGAAAGGCTATGGAAATGCCTTGATAGGTAGGTATGGTGGCTGTTTTGAGGAAAGATATAAGGAGGTTTATGATGACAGAGCATATCATGCCAAGGGTTTGGATGTACCGGCGAAGGTGGACACCAACTCTCGGAGTGAGAAGAAGGCAATGCACGGCACGGGAGAGGCTAGCAAAATATGGGAAGGTGGAAGTGTCAACTTTCAATACTTACATTAGTCCGAAGAACTCATGCACTTATTATCGGTAACTCTCAATCTAATAAGGAGGTTTCACAAAGAGACAAGTACCCTGAGGAGGAGTGTATGGGGGTTTGGTTATCCTTGCGCATCCTCGACTCATGATACGTGAGTGTACTCTAATATTCGATCCCTCCAAAGATTAGTGATCCATCTAGTAGCTAGAGTTCTCAACTAGTTTTGTAGGTTTTGAAAATACACACGGATTGCCCAAAATACGACACCTATCACTAATAGGCTACAGCTCTTGACACCAAAAGTTCAAACATTACTCACATCAATACTTCAAAACTATTGCAAGTTACTACTAGAATTAAATAGCAACCTCAATTACCTACTTTCAAGACAAGACACAACTCAGTGCAACAACCAACTCTGTTTAACAAGATAAACATGAAAACTAAAAAGAGTTCCAGCAACAAACTAAACAAAAGCCAAGGCTCTTGCTAAAGACAAACTAAGACTAAAACTAAATATGGCAGTAGCTACGAAAAGATAAAGAACACACAACAGCAAAAAGATAAGCAGGAAAAATCCTATGATGTGTTCTTGATTGGAGTGGAGCGTGTTTCTCTCCCACACAAAGTAAGAAGGGGTCTAACTTGTTATGAACAGCAAGCAAAGCTAAAGAAAACTAAAAATAAAACCTAAGAGCGAGACGCTCCAAGCATAGCACATAACGCATGAAGTGATAAAAATATAGTGAGACGAAGGACGAACTGATGATTGTTGATGGAGGAGGGGATGAACGGGGGCATCCCCAAGCTTAGATGCTTGAGTCTCCTTGAGTATTTATTGGGGATGCATGGGGGCATCCCCAAGCTTGAGCGTTTGACACTCCTGGATCTTCTTTCATCATCTTCCATCGCACACTTGAAAACTCACTTCATACATAACTCATCATAAGCTGATTAGAGAGGTTAGTACCCTTAATAAAATAATTTTTCCCCACTAGATATAAAGATATTCTTAAAGATCTACTGTTTCTCAAGAGTGCCAAAAAGTTTTTGCAAAGAAAAAGCAAGCTTAAGGTTTGCAAAAGTGAAGAGAGGCAAAACGTGGCAGAATCTGTGAAAAACAGAACAGCAGGTAGTATAGAATTTTTTCGAGGCACTTCTGCAACTCAAATCAAAAAACGCAGAACATAAGAAAGTTTCACAATTGTATAGAGCATGCTGTCAAAAATATTCAGATCAAAAAGATGATCTGGTGATTTGATTCGAATTTTTTCTGTCAAGGGACAGAATCTGTTTTCTGGACAGCATGTCACAACTTTTGCTTCCCTTATCATAAGAGGCTATAAATTGGCACAAAGCTGAAAAATAAAGATACAATGATGTTGCTACAGTAGCAAAAAACATCAAGACACAACAAAAGCAAAAATAAACCTAATTCGTTGTGGGCTGCCTCCCAAAAGCGCTTTCTTTTATGCCTTTAAGCTAGGCATGATGCAAAAGATCAAGTTGTATCAATCGAATCATTATCAAGATCATAAAAAAGCTCTTCAATTGTACAACTAGTCTTAAGAGGTCTTTCAAATAAAGGCCTAATGAAGATACTTCTAGGGAGAAAACCAAAAGGCGGAAAATCAATGGAAGATTCATTTATAAAATTATCAAAGAGAGGTATTTCTTCCAAAGTTTTCACGGTTTCAACTTCTTTGGCAATGGGTGGTTTATTTTTAGGTCGGGGAACCCTAGGGACATAATTGAACTTAGGTTCCCTTCTTGCTGAAGTCTCTACTTTTTTTGGTTTGATTGAGGAAAATGTAGTTCCTAGAGTATTAATGATTTCCTCAATCTTATCAATCCTAGAAAGATCCGTATCACGGGATTTGATGACCTCCAAATTTTTAATAATTTTAAGCATGGAGCTATCAAGCCTATTCAAATTCCCTTGAATCTTGCGATCCAACTCATTTATCCTAGTTATACTTTGTATTTCTAACTCTATCTTTTCAAGTTTCTTCATAATGTGAGCTAGAGTTATATCTTCTTGTATGCTAGCAATAGGGAGATTTCCAACAAGATTTTCAATAACATTAAGAGACTCCCAAATCGGGGCTTCTAGGAAATTCCCATTGATAGCAGTATCTAATATGAACCTATTCCAAGGAGTAATCCTGACATAAAAATTTCTAAGTAGGATAGTAGTGGATTGCTTCTTGGTGGCTCTTTTTTGAGAATCATTAATTCTATACCAATCATCTTTTAAACTTTCACCACCTTTTTGTTTAAAGGTGAGAACCTCTGTCTCAACAAAGGAAAAAGGGCCAGACATAATGACAACTACTAGCAAGATAAATAAATTTTTTGTGATTTTTGATATAGGACACAAAGATAAAAACTGAAAGGTAAACTAACAAGACTAAAAAACAAAGGTAAAGGGTAGTGTGCAACTCCCCTATCTTAGCACTCGGAGTCCCTGGTAACGGCGCCAGAAATTTTGCTTGATGTGCGAGGTGATGATAGTGATTTCTCGCCCTTCATTGGTAAACCCCAAGTGGAAGGTGTGATGTAGCACAGCAGAAAATTTCCCTCAGTAAAGATACCAAGGTTTGTCTCCAGTAGGACTCCAGAGATGATAAGTTGGTGTCCTCGGCGCAACTGACGCGGACCTGCACACAGACACAAATAACTTTGTTCCCAACGAAGTTCAGAGAGGTTGTCAATGTCTCCGGTCTTGTTTTTAACAAAGGATCAAACGCAAGGGATATAGATAGCAACTGAAAGTAAAAGAAGAAAAGTAAATGAGCGTGTAAACAGTGATGAGGATATGGACCGGGATATGTGATGTTCACTAGTGATGTCTCTCTCCCAAAAGACGATAAAACTGCTATGCGAGGTGAAAAAATTACAGAAGGGCAATTGACAGGATTATGAATGCACCGCAATGCTAACTATGCTACAAAAGAAAGGAAGAGGCTCAAAAGCATGGGCGGAACGCCAAAATAAGTAGACCGAAATCCAACTGCATCTACTACTAATCATCCACCTTGAGATATCTATCCAGAACATCTCGCTGGTATTAAGTTGCGAGCCCCACCCAAAGTGTAAACCCAAAGCAACAGACAACTGCATTAAAAGAACTCTGCGTAAAGTAAACAATACTTGTAACCGTGGTTACAAGCACCGTTGTTTTCCCCCTTGTGGCAACAGCACATCCCCTAGACTCATGTTTCTGTCACTCAAGCTAGTCATCAGGGGGCATGAACCCACAATCGAGCAAAACGTTCCCTCTTGGGGTTACTACCTACTACTTGGCCAAAGCAATAAACAGCAACGGAGAACATGCAAGAATTACTTAAGAACAAAAATATAAGAGATAAGAACCAAATATATTACTCAATCACAATCTGAACATAATCTCATAATCCATCCGATCCCATCAAACTCAGCATAGAAACAGCAGAAAGATTACAAAAGTGCCTCGATCATGTAGGGCAGCTCACGAGGTCTAAACCATGAAGAACAAAGAGGGGAGGAGAACATCACATAGCTACCGATCACGGACCCATGGTCCAAAGGAAACTACTCATGATACATCCGGGAAGCATCCATGGTGGAGAGGAGACTCCCGGAGGTCGGCCCTCCCTCCGGCAGGGTGCCAGGAAGAGGTCTGCTGGTGCTCCCGATCTCGGCAGCGTGGCGGCGGCGGAACAGAGGCGAGATCGCGAAAAAGAGTTCTGTCCTCGAGGGTTTCTCGTCACGGAGAATATATAGGCGAAGGGGGGCAGCCAGGGGGGCCACCAGGGGTCCAGGCGCCCCCCCTAGCGAGGCCAGGCCCTAGGGCGCGCCACCAGGGCGCCTAGGCCCCTGGTGGTGGCCCTCTGGCCCCACCCAGGTTCTTCTGGAAGGTTCCTCTGCACTGATTTTTTATCTGATTTTTCCCGAATTTTTGGAGCACTTTTTATATGGGGGAAAACTGAAATAGAAAAACAGCAGAAAACAGGAACTGGCACTTTGGTGCACTGAGTTAATAGGTTAGTCCAAATATGATCAAAAGTGTATGAAAGTATATCTAGATCATAGCATTATCACACAAAACATGCACGGAGCAAGCATAAATTATAGATACGTTTTGGACGTATCAGGCACACATGCAAATGCTCAACATTATATCAGGCCTAGATGCACATAAATATAGCAGAGAACCTATCATGGAGTGGTATACCTTTTGATCGTAGTCCTTTCCATTTTCATCAGGGCCTAGTTGCCCATTTGTAGGCATCAAGGTCTTGATACCCTTACAGTCTTACATCCCGAATTTCTTCAGGCACTCCTTGAGGTACTTCTCTTGAGAGATGAAGATGCCGTTGCGTTGTAGACGAATTTGAAGCCCTAAGATGAACTTCAGTTCGCCCATCATGGACATATGATACTGTTCACTCATCAAGAATGCAAACTCTTCACTGTATTTCTTGTTAGTGCATGCAAATATAATGTCATCAACATAAATTTGACATATGAATAATGCATCATCATATTGTTTTGTGAAAAGAGTTGGATCGAGGGAACCAGATTTGAAGCCCTTGCTGATGAGGAAGTCCCTTAGTGTGTCATACCAAGCCCGAGGGGCTTGCTTCAGTCCATAAAGGGCTTTCTTCAATTTGTACACCATATCAGGTTTCTTTGCGTCTTCAAAGCCTGGGGGTTGAGCAACATATACTTCTTCCTCGATATTACCATTGAGGAAAGCACTTTTCACATCCATTTGATATAACTTTATATTATGATGGTTAGCGAATGCAAGCAAAATACGAATGGACTCAAGTCTAGCAACAGGAGCGAAGGTTTCACCGAAGTCGATCCCCTCGACTTGTGTATATCCTTGTGCTACGAGACGAGCTTTGTTTATGATGACTTGTCCATCTTCATCGAGTTTGTTGCGGTAGATCCACTTCGTGCCGATGACATTGTGAACTCGAGGATCAGGGCGTTTGACTAATTCCCAAACATCATTCAGTTTGAACTGAAGAAGCTCGTCTTGCATCGTCTGAATCCATTCCGCTTCTCGGAATGGCTCGGTGACTTTGGTGGGCTCTGAAATTGATACAAACGAGAAATGCCCACAAAAGTTAGCTATACGATTAGCTCTTGCACAAGTGAGAGGACCTGGTAGATTAACGTCGGCGAGGATTCTGTCCACTTGAACTTCATTTGCCACGCGAGGAAGACGAGGAAGATGATCTTGAGGCGCATCTTCGTCACTGCTATCAGATTCATTTGCATCTGCTTCAGGTGCTTCAGGAGCTTCAGGGGTATTAGGAGCCTCAGGATCAGGATCGTCATCAGGATTATTTGCATCAGGATTTGGATGTTCTTCAGGAGCAGGAGGTATGTGTGTTTCTTCAGGATGATCCACAGGAATGATATCACGAGCACCCATCTTCTTGATTTGTTCTTCAGGTGGAGCTTCATCTAAATCATGTGGCAGGTGCTCTCTTTGCGAGCCGTCAGATTCATCAAACCGCACGTCTACAATTTCAACAATTTTATGATGATTTTTGTTGAAGACTCTGTAGGTGTGCGATTCGAGGCCATAGCCAATCATGAAGCCTTCATAGGCTTTAGGCTCAAATTTAGATTGATGATGAGGCTCACGGATCCAACAAGGTGCGCCGAAGACCTTGAAGTAACCTACATTGGGTTTCTTACCAACCATTAGCTCGTATGAAGTTTTCTTGAGGAACTTATGAAGATACACCCGATTGACGATGTGGCAGGCAGTGTTGATTGCTTCAGCCCACCATATGAGAGGCGTGTTGTATTCAGCAAGCATCGTTCGAGCCATCTTGATGAGGGTTCAGTTCTTCCTTTCAACGACTCCATTTTGCCGAGGAGTGTATGGAGCCGAGAACTCATGAGTGATGCCCGTCTCATCGAGGAATTCCTGTACGCCAGAGTTCTTGAATTCGGTGCCGTTGTCGCTTCGAATGTGCTTGATCTTTAGGCAGTAGTTGTTCATGACGCGCTTGGCGAAGCGTTTGAAGACAGCTTGGGTTTCTGACTTAAAAGTGAGAAAATGTACCCAAGTGTAACGTGAGAAGTCATCAACAATAACAAGACCATAGCAATTTCCTCCGAAGCTTGAGTACTTAGGAGGACCGAAGAGGTCCATATGAAGAAGCTCAAGAGGACGAGTAGTAGTCATAATGGTCTTTGCAGGATGCTTGGCCTTGTTCATCTTTCCAGCTTAGCAAGCACCACACAGTCGGTCCTTTGTGAATCTGATTTCCTCAATCCCGAGGACATGTTTCTTCAGCACCAGCTTCTGGAGATTCCTCATTCCAGCATGGCCGAGTCTTCGATGCCATAGCCAGCACTCTGAGGCTCGAGCCATGAGGCATGTAGCAACCTGAGGACCTTCAGAGAAATCTACAATATATAGATCACCTTTCCTAACTCCACTGAAGACAATGGAGTTATCGCTAACCATATAGACATCACAACCATATTTTCCGAAGAGAACAACAAGATCAAGATCACATAGCATAGATACAGACATCAAGTTGTATCCAAGGGATTCAACAAGCATGACTTTATCAATGTGTTGGTCTCGAGAGATAGCCACTCTGCTGAGACCCAATACCTTACTTTTACCTTTATCGGCGAAGGTGATGGTTTTCTTTGAAGAAGGACTCAGAGATGATTCCATAAGAAGGCTTCTGTCACCAGTCATGTGATTTGTGCATCCAATGTCCATCACCCATTCAGTCTTTCCCTGCAACGGAATTAGTATCTCGTACAGCAAGTTATGAGCCAGTCACAGTTTGAGGATTTTATGGTTCCTCAGAATTAATTCCTCAGGACGTTCCTCAGGATTAATTCTATGAAACCAAACAATATAAATATCCTTCAACTGACTCAAATGATGTTGTCCTGGGCATATGATCTACAAAATTTATGTTTGCCTCAGGACATGTTCCTGCAAAGATGATCAGTTCTTCTTTGCACCCACATGTTAATGGGTGGTTTTGAGGTATATGAGGACTGATGAGGGCGATGAGACCTAATGGGACGTGAGACGGTGGTATCAGGACAAACAAATGAGTAAGCATTCTTATGAGGGGCTTCTCTATGAACAAAATGGTTAGCTGATACATGATGATAACCATTTCCATTTGAGGTATCGTCCTCAGATGATACCCTCAGCTCATTTGCATCTGCATTCACAAGAGGTTAGTGATGAGGTCCTTCTGAACCCAGATCTGCTTGACTAGAGGACCGTTCCTGCAGTTAGTTCCGATGTATCTGGCGAATACCTCACCATTAACATCCTTAAAAATTTTATAGTTTGAGTCAAAAGACTCAATCACCACATCTGAGAAAACAACATCATAACCAGATAAAGTATAGGGACCAGGAGGAGGCATCTTTGCCCGAACCCAAGTGGTCTCTGGATATTGTTCAGGTTTCCAGTAAGTCCCATCAGGGTTGAGTTTCCGAGTGAATGCGACACCTTCTTTGCTCGGGTTCCTGTTGAATATCTGTTTCTTGAGGATGTCACAAAGAATCTGATGTCCTTTCAGACTCTTGAACATACCGGTTTCCAGTAGAATCTTCAACCTAGCATTTTCTTCAATAATGTCTATGGTATCCTCAGATGAGGGGTTAGATACCACAGAAGCAATAGAGATAACAGAGTCTAAAGACATTGAAGAACTAGGCACAGAGGTAATACGGTCATGTTCAATGCATTTTAAACAGGGAGGATTAAATTCTTCTTGTGGCATGATGATCTGTTGGGAGAGGAGTGGCTCATTTGTTTTCCTCAGATTGTCATGAGACATCCTTACGCGTTCAAGTTCTTGCTTCCTCATGAGGAACTCATGAGTCAGCTTCTCATGATCGGTGAGGAGTGCCTCATGATGACTGAACAAGTCATCAAACTTTGACTGAAGAATTTTTGATTCATCAGTCAACTTTTGAGTCTTCATCATTTCCTCAACCAACATATCATCACTCTTGTTTAGTGAGATCTGGATCTTTTCAAGTGCACGTTGTTGCTTAGAATCAAGTTTAGCAAGTTTAGCATAGTTTTCATCAGGTTCTTTATCAGAGGGATCATCTGACGATGAGTAAGAAGATACCTTGGAGGACTTGGCCATGAAGTAGAAGGCAAGGGTTGTGTCTTCAGCTTCATCATCAACATGTGATGGACCAGATTCCTCAGTGCTGAAGATTGACTTGGAGACAAGCGACGTGGCAAGAGCCAGACCAGCCACACCCTCAGATTCTTCATATTCTTCTTCCTCAGCATCATGGATGGAACCAGATTCTCCAGAGTCCAATTCTTTGCCGAGATACGCGCGAGCCTTACGGGAATTGCTATTCCTCTATCCAGCAGACTTTTAGGATCTTGAGGATTTCATCTTTTTCTTTTCATCAGAACTGTCATCTTTCCCTTTCTTCTTCTTCTTCAGTCTAGCTTCCTTTTCCCATAGAGGACACTCAGCGATGTAATGCCCAGGTTTCTTGCACTTGTGGCAGACTCTCTTTCTTGTTTTGACAGAGTCATCATCTTTGCTTTTTCTTGAGGAAGATCTTGAGGAATTTCTGAAGCGATTCTTCTTCGTGAATCTTTGGAACTTTCTGGTGGGGAGAGCAAGTTCCCGGCTGAGGGTTTCAGGATCATCAATATCAGCCTCAGACTCTTCATCAGAGGACACTCTTCGTGCTCTAGCTTTTAGCGCGCGGACCTTAGGCGTGGAGCTGTACAAATCTCGTTTTTCAGAGAGCTTCAGTTCATGAGCATTGAGGCGCTCGAGAATGTCAGCTGGATCCAGATTCTTGAAGTCAGGCCTTTCTTGAATCATCAGCGATAGGAACTCAAATGAGTCATCCAGTGACCTCAGTAGTTTCTTCACCACCTCATGATCTGTGATATCAGCGGCACCCAGTGCTTGAAGTTCATTGGATATGTCAGTGAGTCTGTAAAAGGTTTGCTGCACGTGCTCGTTGTCCAGCCTCTTGAACCTGTTGAAGAGACTGCGGAGTGTATCAACTCGTGAGTCTCTTTGAGTAGAGACTCCTTCATTGACTTTTCACAGTCTTGTCCATATCTTCTTTGCAGTATCCAGACCACTGATACGGTTGAACTGAGCCTTGTTGAGATGACCACCAATGATGCTTCGAGCTTTTGCATCAAGCTGCCAGTTCTTCTTGACAACTTCAGGAGTAGTCATCAGATTTGCTTCAGGAATGCCTTGATCAACAATATCCCACAGATCCTTGTCTATGGCTTCAAGATGCATCCTCATCTTGTTCTTCCAGTATGGATAGTCTGTCCCGTCAAAGATGGGGCAGTTTGAGGCAACGCTCATTGTACCTGAGGTCGACATAACTAAAACTCCAGGTGGTTAAACCGAATCACACAGAACAAGGGAGTACCTTGCTCTGATACCAATTGAAAGTGCAATATATCGACCAGAGGGGGGGTGAATGGGATATTTTCAAATATCTCGAGGAATTTCTATTTCCTCAGGACTGAGGCAATACGAAATTGAGGAAGTTGAAACCCGAGGAAAAACAAATGAAGTACAAAAGCAATGACGTGAATGGAAAACAACCTATTGCACAGCTAAGGTAATATTGAAGCACGAACTGAGGAATCAGTGCAGAGTGAACTCAGAAAGTACAGTATCAGGATAAGTCATCAGTGCATAAACGTAATAACTGAGGTTGAAGAAATAGCACCAGGGCACTGAAGACGAAGACTTGATGAACCAGTTCGAGTTGTTGTGACGACTCTACATCTGGTTGGAGAGGCTGAGATTGAACTCAGAAGACATAGTCTTCACCTTATTCTCCTTGAACTAGATTCCTCAGACTCCGTCCAATAACTCAGGTTAGTCTTTAAGGTAGACTCCCGAAACCTTCACAGACTCAGTCACTCCGGGAAGTCACAATTGCATCTTGACTTCCTCAGACTGAAGACTTCTACACCGGCTGGAAGATCACAGTCTTCAAGAGTAAAAAGCTTTGGATCACTCGAACCGACTTCCTCAGAAATGCTCAACTACTCAGGCTGGTGGTTTTCCTCACATAGGTTCTTCAGTGTCTTCAATGAGGTGGGTTGCTCTCAAATGACAAGTGTCAGTTTTTCTCTCGGAGCAGCCAACCCACAAATGGGGCTGGGGGTGGCTATTTATAGCCGCGGAGCAACCCCAGGTGAAAGGACATAAATGCCCATGCACGCAATTACTCTCGTGCCCTCGGATATGACCGTTGCTAGACAAGTTCTAGCCTCTTACCACGCAACACGTGGCATGGTCAAACAATTCTCTCTCTTTACAATCTTCAGAGGAATCGCACTGGCGATCTTCCGACTCCTCAACTGAAGTTAGTTACCTCAGTGTCCTGAAGAACAACGTCTCAGACACCCGAGGACCGAACTTCTACTGCAGGAGATTTCCTCAGGGTTTTTCTTCAGGATTTGTAATTGAGCACTTCCTCAGAAATACAGAACTCATTTTCCTCAACCCCTCCAACAGTGCGGTGTTTTCCTACGACTCAAGAAGTATAAAAAGTCTTAGCGGAGACTAAGCTTCAACTTCGTCTTCAGCGCGAACGTCCTCAGCTTCAGCTTCAACCGAATGCTTCAGGATCCTGATTCCTCAAGATTTCGCACAACTTCATTCTTCAGGAAACACACCGATTTCTCCAATGTTCCTCAACATTTTGGGGGGTCGACAACGGTGGTTAAACACCTCATCAGGGACTGTTCTCCTGTGTATACTCACAAACACATCAGTCCCTTAACCGTTTTGTCATCAAACTCCAAAACCTCAAGGGGAGTGCACTTGATGCACTTACAAGTTTCCCAATTGTAATTTGTTCACCCAGCTTAGCTATTTATCGTCTTTTGGGAGAGAGACATCACTAGTGAACATCACGGGACCTGATACGTCCCAAACGTATCTATAATTTCTGCTTTCTCCATGCATGTTTTGTGTGATATTGCTATGCTTTTGATACACTTTCATATCTTTTTATAACATATTTTGGAACTAACCTCTTAATGGTTGCAAGAGTGCACAAGTTCTTGTTTTTATACTTTATGTGTAGGAATTACTTGGATAAAGAAAAAATCACAAAAAGAAGCCTTGTAGGAGTTGGACTCTAACTCTCCCGAAATCTGTCCCCACCAGACAGGTTTTAAAGATCTCCTCGGAAACTCTAATAGACGGCCTCGAACGGAAAAACCTAAAACTACAAAGTTGTAGGGAATTTTGTTCTGGTGGATCTAGACATAAAATTTGGCCCAATCGGAGTTCGAATGCTCACTGGAGACCCGAAATACCAAAGACATAATCTGGATGATGGGATTCCGAGAGTCTATATAAAGAGAGGAAACCTAGGTCAAAGGGCACGACAAAAATTCCTCCCGCTTGGCAGCCGTCTTGAGGGGGAGATTCATCTAAAAACCAGCACCATATCCAAGGAAGAAGAAGGGGCCAAGGGCCTCTGCCCCCAAGGGACGTGGCCGTCGCCGCCGCCGTCTCCTTAATCTCCTCCGGGCTGCAACTCTCCATCAACAACTCTCTCTCTCTCACCATGTCCATGTGTTAGTAGTTCCTCCTCGGGGCTAAGGTTTCAACCAGTAGCTATGTGGTCAATTCTCTCTACCATGATGTGATCTTCGTTGTGATCATAGGCTATGTTAATCTAGGGTGATCCCATGATATTTCCCCTTCCTCTATGTATTGGATTGATGTACTCACTTGATCTTATCTAGTATAATCCCCGAGACCATGGTGACAGTGGTCTATTGGACATGGGTTAGAAGAATATTATCATGAGTGATTTCCTCTTTTGTGAATTGATTGAAGATTGAGAGTCTCTTGGTGCTTGTGTTTGACTATCCTTTAGATATGTTGTGGTGATTGTGGTACTCTCTTTGGATGGCCGCGGTGACATTGGGAAATCCATAGATGGGAACTACGAACTCTGAGGTGTGCTTTTGTAGCCCTAAACAATTCTCATGGACTTCATGAAGAGGATAAAACTTGGAGTAAAAGAGAGACTGGGTCTCTTCCCAATCCCGTAGGTGAGAATCATCTAGTAGCCTATACCAATCCAATGCTTTTCCTTACAGTGACAAGGCAAATAATTTCTTCATGACTTCACCTCTTGTCAAACCTGAAATCTTAAATAACTCACAAAGTTCTGTAAGTTTCAACAAATGAATACTAGGATTGATTGTCACATCATAACAATCATTAATAATTATTTTCAACTATCCCAAGTGGTATTTTGAACGGGATACATTCAGTGGGTGGAGGAGACTTCTCTAACACGGGTGTGGTAAAGCGGCCTTCCCCAAAACTCGAACTAAGAGTGCAGTTTTCCATAAGCATAACTAGTGAAAAGTAAAAACAAGAAACGAAAAGATTTAATTGCAAGATCTAAAGATATACCTTCAGACGCTTACCTCCCCGGCAACGGCGCCAGAAATAGCTTGATGTCTATGCACGCTTCTATTCTTGTAGACTATGTTGGGCCTCCAAGCGCAGAGGTTTGTAGGACAACATCAATTTCCCTCAAGTGGATGACCTAAGGTTTATCGAACTCAGGGAAGTAGAGGTTGAAGATGGTCTCTCTCAAGCAACCCTGCAATTAAGATACAAGAAGTCTCTTGTGTCCCCAACACACCTAATACAACTAGGAGTTGTATAGGTGCACTAGTTCGGCGAAGAGATTGTAAAATATAGGTGATAGGTGTGGCAAAACAAAGTAATATAAATCTGTAATAAAAAGTGCAGCAAGCAAACAAGTGGTAAAAGTGAGCGCAAACGGTATTGCAATGGTGGAAACAAGGCCTAGGCTTCATACTTTCACTAGCGGCAACTTCCAACAACATTAACATAGTCTAATCACATTATATTTCCCATAAAACATGCAATGGAGACGCACTCGGAGGTCATTCCTTTGTGGTCAAGAGAGGAAGAGAATTATGTAGGGCTACAAGAGCACACCTCAGAGTTCATAGTTCTCAATCTATGGATTTCCCAATGTCACCGCGGCCATCCAAAGAGAGTACCACAATCACCACAGCATATCTCAAGGATAGTCAAAGACAAGCACCAAGAGACTCTCAATCTTCAATCAACACACAAAAGAGGAAATCACTCATGAAAATATTCTTCTAACCCATGTCCAATAGACCGCTGTCACCTTGGTCTCGGGGATTATACTAGATAAGATCAATTCAGTACATCAATCCAATACATAGAGGAAGGGGAAATATCATGGGATCACCCTAGATTAACATAGCCTATGATCACAACGAATATCACATCATGGGAGAGAGAGAGAAGAACACATAGCTACTGGTAGAAACCTTAGCCTGAGGGGAACTACTCACACATGGACATGGTGAGAGGGAGAGTTGTTGATGGAGAGGTGCAGCCTGGAGGAGATGAAGAAGACGGCGACGGCGGCGGCGGCACCCACGGCCACGGCCCTTGGGGGCAGCGGCCCTTGGCCCCTTCTTCTTCCTTGGAGATGGTGCCCAAGGGAGAACTACTCCCGCTTCATGGAGGGAGGAAGCAACGTCGATGGAAATGAATCCGGGGGCACTTCCCCGTCCCGGCAGGGTGCCGGCACAGGAATTCTGGTCCCCTGAATCTTGTCGGCGATGGCGGCGGAGATTGGAATCGCTTCTGGAAAAAGTGCTTCGATATTAGGGATTTCCTCCGCGGGGGCTAAATATAGGCCAAAGGAGGGGGCCAGGGGGGCCACAGGGCAGCTAGGAGGGCAGGTGGCGCGGCCTAGGGTGGACCCGCGCCGGGCACCCTCCTGGGCCCCTGGTGGTGGCCCTCCTGCCATGTCTTGGTTATTCCGAAAGCTTCCGGAGCGCTGATTTTTTATATGATTTTTCCGGGATTTATTGGGCACTTTAATTATTGGAAAAACCTGAAATACAAAAATAGCAGAAAACAGGAACTGGCAACTGGGTGCACTGAGTTAATAGGTTAGTCCAAATATGATCAAAAGTGTATGAAAGTTCAAGCAAAACATGGCAAAGTCACACAAATCATGCATGGAGCAAGCAGAAATTATAGATACGTTTGGGACGTATCACCGGGGACTCCACTCTTCAAGATAGGGGAGTTGCACACTATCTTTTATCTTTGCTTTTTAGTCTTTTTAGTTTACCTTATCATTTTTATCTTAGTGTCCTTTATCAAAAATCACAAAAAATTGCTTGTCTTGTTCTTGCTTGCTGCTACTATTATGGTTACCACTGAAAACACTAAGTTGTGTGACTTCACTAGTCACAACAACAATGTCTTTATCTGCACTCCTATTTCTACACCTAGCACTTCAGCATCTTCTTATGAAATTAAACCTTCTTTGCTTACTCTTGTTATGAAAGAACAATACTCTTCTTATGATGTTGCTTTACACTTGAATAATTTTGTTGAACTTTGTGATATGAAAAAGTATAAAGAATTAGAAGGTGATATTGTTAAGCTTAAGCTTTTTCCTTTCTCCTTGAGAGGAGGAGCTAAAATCTGGTTTCAATCCTTGCCTAGGAATAGCATAGATTCTTGGGATAAGTGCAAGGATGCTTTTATTGGGAAGTACTACCCACCTACTAAGATTATCCAATTGAGGAGTAATATTATGAATTTTAAGAAATTGGATAATGAACACGTTGCCCAAGCTTGGGAACGCATGAAATCTCTTGTTAAGAATTGCCCTACACATGGTTCGACTAGTTGGATGGTTATCCAGACTTTTTATGCAGGCTTGAACTTTACCTCGCGGAATCTGTTAGACTCGGCCGCGGGAGGAACCTTTATGTCAACAACACTTGGTGCTGCCACAAAGCTATTAGATGAGATGATGACAAACTATTCCCAATGGCACACTGAAAGAGCTCCAACAGGTAGGAAGGTAAACTCTGTCGAGGAGATCTCCTCTCTAAATGAAAAAGTTGACATGATCATGAATTTACTTACTAAGCAAGCTCCTATTGATCCTCATGATGTTCCTTTGAATTATTTGGTTACTAAAGAGCAATTTGATGTTAATTCTATCTCTAGGAACAATTTTAATAATGCTTATAGGAGTAATTTTGGTAGCAATCTAGACCGTTTCCATCCAATAATTATGGGAACAACAACACTTATCCTAGCACCAAAAACTCCATTTCTGAATTAGAGAGCATGCTTAAGGACTTTATCACTTCTCAAAAAGCCTTCAACAAGAGTGTAGAAGAGAAATTAGAAAAACTAGATAGCCTCTCTTCGAAGGTTGACCACATAGCTCATGAGGTAGAATTGCTTAAGATTAGAACTTCCCCCTTGAGGAGAGGAAACCCACACCCATGAATGCTATCCAAGTACAAATTAATGAGAATATTAGAATGCTAGCCAAACTTAAGGATATATGTGCTAGAGAAAAAGAAGAGGAAGATAGAATTAAGGGCCTTCGTACACACACTACTGTTTCCACTATACAAGTTGTTGACGATGTCAAAAAATTTGGCACCCAACACATCCCTAGTCCCATTGGACCTATTAATGGTGATGCTAAAACCTCAACCGTAGAACAAGAAGTTCCTATCACTTTAGAGACTACCAAACCCATTGTGGCACCCCGGCTCAGAATACCGGAACGCCCCGTGCTCCAGCCGAGAGATCATGTCTTCTGGAACATGGCACTGCTTGATATAGAACTGAACCACTTTTATGACCGATGAAATTGGTACAAGGGGTCTATTACAACGCTAGCGGAGCGAGGCAGCGAACAACTTTCTCCTAATACTAGCCATAGATCTACACCAAGCAGCGGGATAACTCTACAACAGCGGAATATATCTAAGCAGCGAAACAACGACGACGGTGATGAACTCCACTCCACAGGGACATTGAATAGGACACCTCCTATCTCGCAAACTCTGGGAACGTCGTCCTACGCAATCACGACATTGCCTGCAAGTCTGGCATGACACGCCAGGTCAGTACATTGAATGTACTTGCAAGCTCACAACACCCAAAGAACCAAGGAAAAACCATAACATGGCATTAACAGTTCAAACAATACTAACATGACGCATCTAGCATATTATCACGTTATAACTAATGCATGAACAATCATCGTTTAAGGTCACATGGACCCCGTATGATCATCTACTGATCATACGGCTTACCTCAGAGTTATTATAGACTCAAACGTCGGGTCATCTCATGACCAACTAACTTACGCGGGTCATCGCACGACCATTCAACGGGTTAGGTGTGATCGCGTTGCCACCCGACCAATCGGGTCATCGCATGACCAAACGGGTCATCGCATGGCCAATAACTTATACGGGTCATCGCACGACCAAACCACTTAGCACAATGACCAAACCGGATTCATGTTGATCCATAGTGTGACCTAGTACGAACTTTGCCCAATACCGTGGACTCGGCTATTCGAATAGATTCTTAACACTCTGCAGAGGTTGTGCACTTTACCCACGCTATGGAATTCTTCCTCCATCCAGTACCTTGGAACTTGTCCCACAGGAACCTCAGAACTCGTACCATAGGAGTGGACTAGAACTTTTCCAACGAGACCGTTCTACCTCATGCCTCCCTTACCGTAACACCGACATCCCGTCTTGGGTAGCCCCGTGTCCTCTAGACACCGACCATAGCATGGCAAACAACATTGTCCCAAACGGGGAACAAATGTCCCAAACGGGGATTGGATCCAAATATAACCAAACTGTCTTTCAAGGTTATCGCCCCCTACCTGATCAGGGTAGCGTGCGCGCATAACCTCTCCTCATTAGTGACACGCATAAGAGAGCACGCCGATAGAACGATCCAAGGCCTTCCCATATAGGCGAGTGTGGCTGCACTGATAAGTTCGGTTCAGTGGCACCTGATCAAATTGGCACAAAGCATGTACTCTACTGCCTAAACATCAAGATCAGGTGCAACATGACAATCTAGTCCAAGTCATAACAATGCATGCAGAACAATCCAAGGTACAGTTATGGTCACATGGGGATCCAGAGCATGACTATAAGATTAACTTAGCAACATCAACATGATATCATGCAACCTAGCAAGATCATAAACATGACTAGGGGTATGATGAAAACAATCATAACAAGGCAATAGCATGATTATAATGATTCAAACATATAAGCAAGATCATCGTAGTATTCGAAAATAAAGAATGATGTAAACCACGTCAGAGCTTTACAAAGGTGCAAAAGAAATTGTGGCTTGCCTTTCACCAGAGGAGTGTGAAATACTCCTGGTCTTCAATACCACTCAAGCCCTGAAAAATATTGTTTTAGAAGGGCAATGAAAAAATGTCACATAAGGGTTTTCTCGTAAACAACAAAACCAACAGAACAACATAGCATAAATATTATGCCAAAATGAAGAGGAGCTCAATAGAAAACCAATGCAAAAATAGTAACTCATTTGGACCTGTGGTTGAAAAGATATAGCAGGTCAAAGTTTGGGTCAAACAAATGATTTAAATCATTTTCTAGAAATTTTCCATCCAGGCCACGTCGAAGGCGCACTTGCTGAATATGTTTTCCTTAAGAAAATGGTTCAGGCCAAGGGGAAGAGGCTGCCAGGTGGGCCATGGTCGTCAGGTTTAGAGGGAGGGGCTGGAAACAGGGGCGGCGAGGCTCACCGATGATGAATCTCCAGCGAGGGGACGTGGATGGGCCCAGCACCGGTGCAGATGGATCTGGAGGAGTGCGGCGAGCACGTGGGTACCCGAAGCACCTCTGGATATGGCCGGACGACGACACTGTGGTCTTCCCGGTGGGGCGAGGTCACGGTGGCTTCGACGAGCTCGACAGCGGCGTCGATTCCGGCGGCTATTCGACCGGGGCTTGTTCGGGGAAGCACCAAAGGGCCACGGGGAGTCTAATGGTGGGCTTGGTCGGGGATGGGAGGCTCTTGGGCGAGGGGGAGGGTCTGCAACCCGAGCGGCGAGGTGCATGCCGGAGTTGGGGAAGATAAGCTTCCCGGTGCTGGTTTCTTGCGCAGGAGTGCGATTGGGGGGTGGTGTGAGCTGCTGGTGGAGAGAAACGGCGGGGGAGGCCTCGTTATATAGGGAGGAGAGATATGCTGAGCCAGGTCGCGACAAGCAGCCGCGGCCACGGCGGAGCGATGAGGTGGCGCGGCTCGGGTGAGTTCGAGGGGATTATGGAGTTCAAGGGTGAGGTCACAAGCGAGAAGTGAGGCTCCAGGACTAGAGGGAGGGGGCATCGCGATGGAGACGGGTCAGCGGCTCGGTGCCCGTCGTGTTGCGCATGGAGACGAGTTGTCGGCATGATTCCAGCGCGGAGAAGAGGGGCAAGGGGACGCGTGGACGGGGAAAAGGCGTGTGGCGCGGGTTGAAAAGGGGAAGAGACCGCGGGCGCGCTGCAACATGGGTTTGTCGTGTCCAGGGGGCATCGAGCACGCCCAGAGAACACCTAGTGCAGCCAAGGGCACGACCACCACGTGCACCAGTGCACTGGGTGAGCTTTGACGTGGCCAAAGGTGTCCAACGTGTAGTCCTTGCTGATCTTATCACCACCATGCCATTGACTAGTCAAGGGGGGCACTGGGGTGACCTCTACTTCAAGAAAAAGTCCGCATCAGTGAACTTGGAGCATAAGAGTGGTCAAATGGTGGAGTGTGGGAGGGGGACATGTTGTTACAGGTGTTTGGGGTACAAGGTACTACATGTGTGTGAAGTTTGAGAGAAATTGTCCAAGGAATTAATGTACTTCCTTTATAAAGCACCAAATGGAACAGAAACTTGATGTTGAAGCTAGCATCCTCTAGGCTTGACGGAATTGGCTGAAATTTGGTGTAGAGGGGATAATTTGGTGTGCGCATAGGTGTGCAAAGTTTCAGGACTAAGGGAAGTTTCTAGATAGTACTTGCTTCACAAGGTACCCTGCTGCATCCAAACTTTGGGAATTTTGGTATGGAGTTTGGCAAGTCCCCTCAGGCTAAAATTTGGCATAGGCTCATGATATGATCACAAGAGCATGCACGAAAAGTTTCACCAGCAATGGATAAGGATAAATAACACTTTCTTCAAAAAGTGCTAATTTTCCCCCACAGACAAATGAATTTCTCTTGAGGAGAAGTCCACTTGGGCCATGCAATGTTTTTGGAGATTTTGGCTAGATATGGTGTCAAAGATATGTGGGAATTATTTGTGGATTTATGGAGCAATATAAATAGGGGTTGCTTCACAATCCTCAAATAAAAGGGAATATTCATTTTATTGGGAAAGGAATACTTGTCATCAAGAAAAATGTGGCTTGGATGGGATGGATCAAGGGATGATCATTGGAAAGGGTTTCAGAAATCATGGGCCACTTGAGCAAGGAAAGAAAATATGCTCAAGTTTAAAGTCCAAAGAGTTGCTCAAAATCAAATCAACTAGCAAATCTTGAACTAAATCAGAATTTTTTTGGAAAAAGAAAGTTCCAAAATCCAGGGTGTCACAAACCTACCCCCCTTAGAAAGATCTCATCCTCGAGATTTGGTTGCTCAGGGAACCATTGCAAACATACCGTCCTAAGGAAACATATTGCTTCTCAGGTTTCCTTTTTACTGCATAGCATTCCCTTGACAGCATCCAAGATATTTTGGCTGAGGGGGTTTACTTCACCCAATCCATATGTCTGACGGGATATTTCCCCTTTGTGTATTAGATCCTTTCCATCTGACTTCCATCCTCATGTCGGCTGACTTATATGTCAGCGGGGTACCTTGATGTAGGTTGTATGCTGACGATATCCCTACTATCCTCGGGTATCTCGGGCCCTATCTGCGGCACATCCTTGAATCCTTTGTGTCGGCCTTTCCGAGAATAGACTTGGCTTTCATGGGCCGCTAGCAAACTCGGAATGCTCATCATCATGATGTCCCATTGTGTGGAACTTGGACTGTCTGTACGGGGTGTTGCCTCACTTTGTTTGGCTCGTACCTTTTGAGCATTAGTTTTGACCGGGGTGTACAAACTTTGAGCTCCCACTCACGCTGAGATTTACTTGGGATGTGGCCATATCTGTGTGTGGCGGTAAACAGTGTTATACTTCAACACAATCCTTGTAGTCAAAATGCCGAGTTGTGTAAGTGATCTTTAGCTAAGCAGACTTCAATGTCCCAACACTTACTAACACTTCCAAACCTGTGTAACTGCACTAGCTGACAGGCCGGGTACTTGATCCTTTCCCATGTGAAATGAGGTTCCTTAGGTTTGGGTTGGGCATCCATGGTGTCTCTTATGGAAACATGGTTTCAACTGATCGGGGTGAATGTGACCATGCAGTCCATATAATTTCCCTTTTTTCCTTTCGTGTCGGCTCGCAAGGGTTGCATAGTTTTGGGAGCTTATTGGTGTAGCGCTATCTCCAGTCACATATATTGCAGAAAGATTCGACACACGCCATGCCTGTCTACCTTGGTCCTTGCTACTGTGACAATCATCCTTTCTTTTTAGGTGCTTCTCGTATGCTGAATTTCTTGTTGTAGGAATCCTTTCTCTGAGCTAGCTGGGAAGCCTTCATCCTTTGTTCCTTGGCGAATCATGATGATTCTTGGTTGGAATAAATTGGGCCTCAAGGTTATCCTTCTTCGGGGCCTTATCGCGCGTGAGGAGCTGGATCTCATGGTTGTGGTCCAGACCAAAGGCTACATTATTTCCTTTCCTTTGGGTATCCCTTCTTGACTCAGCAGTCTTTATACCCAGCTGAGATGCGCATTTGCTTCTCCTGCTTGCTCTCTTCGCAGAAGTTGCGGCCTCTACCGCTTCCCATGTATATCACTCACTTGGGTACGGGCATGGTTGTATCCATACGGGAGTAGCTCGTATAACTTGGAAAGCATGCCCATGAACTGTGCAGGTCCATATTGAAAGCACAGTATATCGACCAGAGGGGGGGTGAATGGGAGATTTTAAAATTTCTTGAGGAATTTCAATTTCCTCAGGATCGAGGCAATTCGAAATTCAGGAAACTCACAAAATGATGAAGCACAGGAACATCACAGAATGTAAACATGAGCACTTAATATCATATAGCGGCAGAAGTAAATTCTAACGGAAGTGCACGAGTGTAACTGATGCAATGCATGAGGAATCAGAACAGAGGAAACTCAGAAGGGAAGGCATCAGGACAATTCATCAGTGCAGAAACAAAAGAGTAAAGTTTGAAGAAATAGCACCAGGGCACTGAAGACACCGATTTGATAGACCAGTTCAAGTTGTTGTGACAACTCTACATCTGGTTGGAGAGGCTGAGATTGAACTCAGAAGACATAGTCTTCACCTTATTCTCCTTGAACTAAAGTCCTCAGACTCCGTACAATCACTCAGGTGAGTCTTCAAGGTAGACTCCCGAAACCTTCACAAACTCTATTCACTCAGGGATGTCACAATTGCATCTTGACTTCTTCAGAACGATGACTCCTACACCGGCTGAAAGATCACAGTCTTCAAGAGTAAAAAACCTTCGGATCACTCGAACCGACTTCCTCAGAAATGCTCAACTACTCAGGCTGATGGTTTTCCTCACTTAGGTTCGTCAGGTTCCTCAGAGGTGGGTTGCTCTAAGATGAGAAGTGTCACTTTCTCTCTCGGAGCAACCAACCATCCAATGGGGTTGGGGCGGCTATTTATAGCCAGGGAGCAACCCCAGGTGAAAGGACATAAATGCCCATGCACGAAATGACTATCGTTCCCACCCTTCGGACCGTTGCTAGATAGGTTCTAGCCTCTTACCACGCGACACATGGCACGGTCCAAAGTATTCTCTCTCTCTCTCTTCTTTAGGAAATCTGCAATGGCAGATTCCAGACTCCTCAACTGAAGTTAGATTCCTTAGAGTCCTAAGAACAAGGTCTCAGACACCCGAGGAACTGAACTTCTTCCATAGGAGATTTCTCAGGGTTTTCTTCAGGATTTCTATTTGAGCACTTCCTCAGAAATACATAACTCATTTTCCTCAACCCCTCCAACAGTGCGATGTTTTCCTATGACTCAAAAAGTATAGAAGTCTTAACAAAGACTACGCTTCAACTTCAGCTTCAGCGCGTGTTGCCTCTAGATGACGCATGGCTTCTTCAGCATCAGCCGAATGCCTCAGGATCCTGTTTCCTTAGGATTTCGTGCCTCGGCATACTTCAGGAAAGACATCAGTTTCTTCAATGTCCCTCAACATTTGGGGGGGGGCCTTCCATAGCGCTCCCACCCCCACGTCGCCGCCCCTAAACCCTAGCCCTTCCATCCAAGATCCTCGGTGATTGAGCCTCTACATCAACTTTTGGCTCCGATCATTGTCTCCGACGTCTCCTCCTCTTTGCATATATAGCCATCTGATGGCAGTTTATGCAGCCCTCCAGATGGGTTTGGATCTGGCTCCCGGCGTGGAGTTCGCTGAGGAGGTTCGACGCACTTGTTTCTCTTCGGTTCATCTGAATCAGCACTCTGGCCACTTCACAATGGTGGTGGCTTTTGGACGTACTTCCTTCAAGTTGACGGAGGACTCAGCGGCGGTAGCACTGGAGTCTATCACTGGCGGCCGATGTGATGCACTTAAAGTGTCTATCCTATGTGATTGGGTTTTTAGCTTCACGGTGGCGAATAAAAAGGTTGGATTCCTTCTCACTGGTCGCCGTAAATTTGTTTCCCGCCAGTTCATTTGTTACTTCTACCTTTGGAACTACGACGGACCTCAATGGCAATATGAGTTCAAGCGATGGCAGAAGAATTGCAATGAAGAATGGACTGTTGTTAGTCCGACTAAGAAACGGGTTCAAGCGGGTTTGAATGCTCTATGTTCATTCCCTAAGAAATCCGCCATGAAGGCTGGGCCTCCTAAGAGTAAATCTCTACGTTTTGCAACTATCATTGATTATGACGCCTGCAAGAGCTACAATTTTCGTGTGCAACCTGAGGTACGTAAAGAGATCATTCACGCGGGTTATGAGTTGCTTCCTGATGAGTGTCCACCCCCTCGCCACCGCCGGCGAAGCATTGGACGACGGCGGAGCCGATCATCCAATTTGGGACAGTTCCGCTTTCTATGGGGAGGAATCCCGATTCTTCAGGATCAGATAATGTGCAACGAAATTTGTTGCCTTCCTTGGAGCGCTGTGCTGCACCGGTTTTGGAGGACCAAACCGTAACAAATCTGGCAAAATCTCAACAGGAGCAGCGTCAAGATTCGGTCACGAGGGATGCCTCTTCAATGCAACCACCGGATGCATTTGAAGCCATGGTGGATGACATGGTGGCTCGTATCATGACATGTTCCATCTGCAAAGTGCAGGGCCACCTATCATCGGCGTGTCCAACTACTAGGGTGTGCATGGCATGCAACCGTGTGGGCCACCGCCAAAGGGACTGCGATTTGATTGCACGTCAGAAGGGTCGCGTCTGGAGACCTGTTTCCACGCGGCTTCACATTGAGTCCACACCGGTTCATATTGGGACCTATGCCCCTTCTCCTTGCCCTGTCGATTCGCACTCCTCCAATGAGAAAACCCCCGTCGCCTCTTGCGTTCCGCCGCCCAGCTTCGAATCGCCGCTGCCTAGATCGAAGAGCTCGCCAATGGCTATCTATGAGGTCGACCCCCACCGCTTCCTTCCGGCCGGTCATGTCATCGTTGACGGCGGACCAACTCGCCTACCTCGCACTTTCTTCACGGCGGGTAGAAGACCAGAGAGGCGCCATGAGGAATATGTCGTCGCGGAGGTAATGCCGCCGCCCCTGCCTGAGCAGATGGGCCAAGTTCGCGAGGAGGTGGCGGAGTTTCTCCAAGCCCGAGGAGTCATGGTACGCTCAGTCCAGCCATGGTTCCTTGGGGTGGGTCTGTTCCAGTTGCGGGATGCTGCGGTAAGATACACGCTTACTCAGCATGCTCCTTTCGAGCTTGGGGACGACAGATTCGTCCGTTTCTTCAACCATGACCAGGGCGAGGGTTTCCACGGCGCGGACGATTTCCGCACTGGATGGATTATGCTCATTGGGGTGCCACTAGACTACCGCAACACTCAGAATTTGACTGAAGCCATCAACACCTTTGGTAAGTTCCATTCTTGGAACTCTGAGGATCCTTATCTGGTGCGTTCGGTGATCGATGCATCTTTCCCCTCTACTGCACTTGTTCCATGGGACATTGTATTTGGAGATTATGCGGAATGGAGTGGGCATAGAGTGAACTGGACTGCGGCATGCTACGTGCTGGGAGAAGATTGGGCAAACCAAATGCCGCAAGATGAGCATCAGATGCCTCTCAATGGCAATCCTCATCCCCTGCCGGGGCAGCTTCAGCCGGACAATCTTCCATGGGTGCTGCCTATGTTTCCTGAGATTGGGTGGGACGATGTGCCTACTCCTTCCCCTGTGAATCACAATAACGATCACAATGAGGCACCTGGCTGGGGACAGGCTGTATGGGGGGATGATGCCCCAAATGATGAGGTTCAGCAGGAGCAACAAGGCGTACCAGAGCAAGACCAGCAGTCTATGGTACTGGATCACCCGGAATTGTCAGATTCAGTGGAGCAATCAGTATTAGAAGTGTTTCATGTTCCTGACGATGAGGAACAAGTTCATGCCCCTGCTCAGGAGGAGCCCAACCTGGCTCTGGTGGTCTATCAGCCACCACCAATTCCACAGCAGCAGATTTTTGTTGGAATGATCAATGTGGTGGCGGGCCCTCCTCTTCCCCCTGAGATGATCTGGAGCAGAGCTTTCTCCAGGCTTCTCCCTGAGATAAGTGTCATGCATATCCCTCAGCCACTTTTTTTCCCTCCTGTACTGCCTCTGATTTGCTCTAAGCGTACTTGGGCGATGGCTTTTGATGAGGAAAACATGGAGATTTCCATTTCATATATTGAGGAGGATACTGACCTGGTGGCGCCTGCTTTTGCTCCTGCTCTACCTCTTGAGGATGTGCCGCAATTCACATGTTTTGCCAGCCCTCCCCTGCAGATGCCTGCAACAACTCGACGCAAGAAGAAGAACACTCCAGTGGTAGAGACCTCTGTCCGACGTTGCACCAGAAGCACTATCAAGAGGGATGGGTTCAAGGCGGGAAGCTTTGCTGAACTTCCAATGACCCCTAAAAGGAAAAAGCCCAAGACCAAGCCCATGGTGATTGAAGAGCCTGTGGACAAACCATCCCAAGGCCCAGCACAAGAGGAGATGCCATCTGTGCCACCTACGCCTGTCAGGGTCATCCAGGCCATTGGGGCTGATCTTCAAATTGATCCATCCCTGCTTTCTGAAGAGAAGCTTATGGCGGCCTCTTCTGCGGATGCTACCTCCAGCAATGATGCAAATGTTTAATGCATCTTTCTATATTTGGGTTTGGCAAGCCCCTAAATTGGCCAGTTGTTATGAAACCTTGGGGGGATACTTTTCCGGGCGTAGGCCCTGCTTTTGTGAGTGGTTAGCTGTAATGTTTACAGTTAATTTTATATACTGCTATTGGGTTTTCTATGGATAGTACTTCAACTCGCAATTGGAATGTTTTTGTTGGAATGTTCGAGGTCTCAATTCTGATGCGCGACAAAGAGCAGTTAGAGCGAAAGTTGAGGAAAGTCAGTGTGCCATCATCTGCTTGCAGGAAACTAAATGTCCCTCTATAGATAGAAAGCTTATTCAGGCGCTTTGTCCTCGCCGGTTTGATCAATTTGCATTTGTACCATCTAGGGGAGCTTCTGGGGGTATTCTTACAATTTGGAATTCCAACATGTTTGAAGGGCTACTTGTGGAGTCGCAGGACTATGGACTGGTGATTAATTTCACCTCCACACATAATGCAGAGACATGGACTTTGGTCAATGTTTATGGTCCTTGTGAGCAACATAGCAGGGATAATTTTGTGAGCTGGCTTTATCATCTTTCCATTCCTTTTGATGCTAACTGGATGATACTTGGTGATTTCAACTTCATCAGATCAATGGAAAACAGGAATTTGCCTAGAGGGGACATGAATGACATGTTCATATTTAATGAAATCATTGGTCATCTTGGTCTTCTTGAGCTTCCTTTAAAGGGTAGAAGATTCACTTGGTCTAATATGCAGGATAACCCTCTCTTGGAGCAGCTTGATTGGTTTTTTACTTCGTCCAATTGGATTACATGTTATCCTTCATCTCAAGTGCTCCCATTGGCTAAAACCGCATCGGATCATGTGCCCTGTTTGGTTGTCATCAATACTTCCATTCCTAAGGCCAATATTTTCAGATTTGAGAATTACTGGGTGGAGATGAATGGTTTTATGGACTGTGTGAAAAACTCATGGGAGATTCCTTCTGCTAAATGCCATGTTGTGGCCATAATTGTGGACAAGTTCAAAAGGCTAAGGAAGGCTCTGAAGTCCTGGCAAAGGGGACTCTCCTCCCTTAAAAGGTTGATATCCAAATGCAATAGAGTGATATTCATTTTGGATTGTTTGGAGGACTTTAGACCTTTATATGTTCATGAAGCCAACTTTAGGAAAATTGTGAAAATGCATCTAGAGAAAATTTTGTTCTGGCAAAACTTGTACTGGAAAAAAAGATGCACTCAGAGATATGTGAAAGTGGGGGAGGAAAACTCCAAATTCTTCCAAGCAATGGCTTCAGAAAGGCACAGGAGGAATTCCATTGCATCCCTGAACTTGTCTGATGGAACTGTTTGTGATCAACATGATGCAATTGCTGCAACTTTTTGGTCTGCTTTCAAGAACAGGATGGGGGTGGCCAAAGGCATTGTAATGAAATGTGATCTGCCAGCCCTACTGCATCAAGTGGAGGATTTGGACTCCCTTGTGGATCCTTTTGGTAAAAAGGAGATGGATGACACTGTATAGTCCATGCCTACTGATAAATCACCTGGACCTAATGGCTTCAATGGTAAATTTCTCAAAACCTGTTGGCCCATCATCTTCAATGATTTCTATAAGTTGGCTGCTGAGTTCCATACTGGCAAGGCTCATTTGGAGGGTCTCAATGGTTCTTACATCACCCTAATCCCAAAGAAAGCTAGTCCTAAAACAGTGAATGATTTCAGACCTATTTCCCTCACTAGTGTTGGTATCAAGTTCATCACTAAGATGGCTGCAAATAGATTGCAAAGGGATATTAGAAGGTGCATTCACAAAAACCAATATGGCTTTATCAAGGACATATCCATTCAGGACTGCATTACCTGGACTCTAGAGTATCTACATCAGTGCCACCAATCTAAGAGACCACTATTGCTGCTCAAAATTGATTTTGAGAAGGCTTTTGATTCCATTGAGCACTCTGCTATCCTTGAGATTCTCAAATACAAAGGGTTTCCTCAAAAGTGGAGGATTTGGGTGCAACAGCTTTTGGAGAGTGGGTCTTCATCTGTCCTGTTGAATGGAATTCCAGGGAGACAGTTTAAATGTAGAAGGGGAGTTAGGCAGGGTGATCCTCTGTCACCACTTCTCTTTGTACTTGCTGCTGACCTGTTGCAATCAGTGATCAATGACCTTCTCCAAAAGGGCCTCATCAGCCTACCCATCCCATGCCATGATCCTGATTTTCCTGTTGTGCAGTATGTTGATGATACCATCCTGGTGCTGCCTGCTGATGTCCAACAAGTTTTGGTGTTGAAGGAGGCTCTTTAGCACTTTTCTGAGACCACTGGACTGGAGATAAATTACAATAAATCCTCGATGATCCCCATTAACATTGATGAGGTTACTCTATCCCAATTGGCTGCTACTTTTGGGTGTCAAGTGGGGAAATTGCCCTTCACCTATCTAGGGCTACCAGTTGGAACCACAAGACCTAAAATGGTGGATCTTCTGCCTCTGGTTGACTGCATGGAGAGAAGGCTTACTGCTAGTTCCTGATTTCTCTCTCAGGGAGGAAAGTTACAGTTATTAAACTCAGTTATCTCCTCCCTGCCCATATATTTCCTTTGCTCTCTGCATTTAACCATTGGTATAATTAAGCAGCTTGAAAGGATTCAGAGGCAATGCCTGTGGAGAAAATATGGTCAGGACTCTGGTAAATCTCTAGCTGCTTGGGATCTGGTTTGCAGACCCAAAAACAAAGGAGGACTGGGAATTTTAAATTTGCAGTTGCAGAATTAGGCCCTTCTTATGAAGCATATACAGAAATTCTATAAAAAAGAAGAGGTGCCCTGGGTGACTCTTATCTGGAACACATATTACCATCAAAGAGTACCTCATGCAACTGAGCTCTGTGGTTCTTTCTGGTGGAGGGATGTAGCCAAATACATGGATAGTTTTGTGGCAGTCTCCAAGATTCAGATTGGCCCTGGGGATTCTGTGCTGTTATGGCAGGATCATTGGATTCAACAGATGAACAGACCTCTAGCTAACAAATTTGCTAGATTGTTTTCTTATGCTAAAGATCCTTTGATCTCTGTTCAAGAGGCTTTGGGTTCCACTGACCTCATTGAACTGTTTAATCTTCCACTCTCTGCTCAAGCATATGAGGAGCTCATGGAACTCACCTTGATCCTTCAGAATCACACTTCACAGTTGACTACAGATTGCTGGACATGGAGGCATTGTTCTAAGGAGACTTACACTGCAAACAAATTTTATGCAAAGGTTCACGCTTCCATACAAGCCAACCCTTTGTTAAATTGGATCTGGAAATCCTGTTGCATCCTCAAAACTAAGGTTTTTGCATGGCTAGTGATTATGGACCGTCTGAACACCAAGGACATGATCATTAGAAGACATTGGCATATTGAGGATGGACCAGAATGTGTGTTATGCCCCACTCAACAGCTGGAGACCCGAGATCACCTGTTCTTCCACTGTAACTTCAGTGCTAGGATATGGACATACCTTTAAATCGATTGGTCTACGGGGACTGATATGGTGCAGGTAGCATTTCAAGCTAGAAAGGCATTTCAAAAACCTTCTTTGCTGAGGTTGTGTTCACTGCCTGGTGGAATATTTGGATGGTCAGGAATGCCAAGTGCTTTAAACATGAGAGACCATCCTTTGCAAAGTGGAAAATGGGCTTCACCCATGATCTCACCTTGCTTAGTTACAGGATTAAGCCTACGTTCAAAGAGGAGCTCCTTAGATGGATCGACTTCTTGCCCCCTTGAGGGCATATTTTTTTGAAGCTTTGTTGTAAATTCTATAAATATTGTGGCCTTTAATAAAATGCTGGGGGGTGTTATACCCTTCAGTCTTAAAGCTTCAAAAAACATTTGGGGGGGGGGGTTGAGAATGGTGGTTAACCTCTTCTTCAGCGACTGTTCTCATGTGTATACTCACAAACACATCAGTCCATTAACCGTTTTGTCATCAAATACTCCAAAACCTCAAAGGGCACTAGATGCACTTACAATCTCCCCCTTTTTGGTGGTTTGATGACAATCAGGTTAAAGCTTCAACGGGATTAAATAAGTAATTTTGAGGAATAAGCTTGAAAAAAACATTTCATACTGACTGGATATAGAGATGCTCCCCCTGAGGATATGCATATATTGAAGACTTTGTACTTAGTGAATATTTTGAGAAACATGAGGAGCTCCCCCTATATCCAGGAATATCTAAAAACAATTGATGAATATAAGATGCTTGAAGAATAAACACAACACTGAGGAAAGTGATTGCTGAGGAATATCATGAGTATTAAATGACCTTAATAAATATCATAAGGTAACGCAAAGGTACCAGACAATCACAAAAGTTTCAGTTTACAACTCGTTACAAAAATGGTCTAAAGAACGAGAGTTGTAACTGAGGAACCCCATATAAGGACCCGCTTGAAGACTAACATATTTCTCCCCCTTTGTCATAAAATTAACAAAAAGGCGAGAACGGATACTAGCGCCCCGATAAATATGCTTCAAGGCTGAGGTGAGTCGGGCCTGAGGCATGCAGTGGCAGTATGAGGGCAAGCAGCAGTGTCTTCAGCGTCCTCAGGCGATATCTCTTGGTGTGAAGAATACGAATCCATCAGCAGAGGAGGTGTGTTGCATCTGCGGAACTGACGAGGAGGCCGAATTTCTAAGAGCTGAAGCTGATTGAGGCCGAGTTTCGCAAGGTATTCATGCACAATGACTTCAGTGAGAAGAGCATCAAGTCATTGATATGTGTGATGTGCATATTGATGAATCTTCTTCTGAGACGTATGCATTTGTGCCATATAGCTGAGGATGTCACCAATCTGACGCTTTGTCCAGTTATGGTTGTGATCAACTTTCTGATGAAGACTGATGAGGAGTTCCCGGTCGGTCATCACGCGAGCCTGAGTTGTGTCCTGCGTTGTGGCATGTGTGCGAGGTTCATCGGTGGTATGGGACTGAGGCTGTCTGATGTTTCCACCGAGGGAATTATCAGGTGGAACTTACTCATAGAACACATCTTTACCTTTTGCATTTGAGGCAATTGTATGTTGAAGCAATTCGATGGGAGGCAAATACGTGCGATGATTTGGCTGATCGGGCTGATAATTGATACCTGTCTTGGCGCAGACCAACTTCATGATCCACGGAGCATATGGCTTCAGGATGTCCGGGTTCTGAGTAGCATCTACCATAGTCCTGAAGAATAAGTCTGAAACGTTGATAGGCGCAGACATGCAAAGGTTGTAGAGTATATTCTTCATGATTCCAACGACGTCTTCATCACTAGATTCATACCCCTTGATCGGGCAGAAGGATTTGGCAAGAATTATGTATAAAGTGCTCGGCAGATACTGATGCTCAGTGACGAGGAACTTTGTGCGGGGAGGAGCTTCAGGGGCTTGAGGCTTCATGAGCATGTTCATCAGATCATCACGCAGAAGTGTAGAGCCATAAGTGCTTGGGACGCATCAGAGACAGGAAGCTGAAGAATTTCAATGATCTCAGGCGCTGAAGCAGTATAGTGTTGATGCTCAGTCATCCATTCCGGAACCCAAGTATTGATGTCCTTGGGATCGCCTGATACATAAAGAGTGGCATAGAATTGAAGCACGAGCTCTTCATTCCAGTGGATGCATTCAGAGAATAATTGAAGCAACTTGGCATGGTATAAATCTTGAAGCGCATTGTTGATGAATGGGATGTCCTCCATATCCGAATGATGAATGTGCTTATGAGAAAAGAGCTTATTCTGCTTGTAGAGGACGGAAGCATAATAGTTCTTTTTAGTGGCAGTCCAGTACCTGAGGATTTTGCGGGGCGGAGCAGAGTGATAGGGATTTTGAATCCCGCCCTGGAAGTAACTCATGCTAGTGAAGAAAGCCTCAGAATTTAAGCTTGGTCAGGCATCAGCATCAATGTTCTTAGAATGAGGCCTATTTTTCTTTGGGCAGAGTGATCTTTCAGGAGGCACTTGAGGAGAGGGTGACACTTGAGGCACATGTGCTGTTGGAGGTGGAGAGGCCGCAACTTCAGGACCAGGTGAGGTAGCAGGAGCATGAGGAGATGTAACTTGTTTGTCCTCCGAGCAACCCTGAGAAGCTTCAGGATCAGCATTGGTGCTGTGTTCAGCTTCAGTTTCGGTGAATAGAGGGGCACTCTCAGCTTCAGGGTCAGTAGTAGCAGCAACAACTTCATTCTGAGCTTCATCATCCGCAGCTGAAGCTTCATGAACTAAGTCCTCAGAGTCTTGAACCGTATCAGGCAGGACTTCAGTCCCAAGTTGCCGACTCACTCATCAGTGACCCCCAAGAGACCTTCAAGAATCTGCGCAAGTACCAGATGAAACTAAACCCTTCCAAGTGCACCTTTGGGGTTCCTGCAGGAAAGCTCCTCGGGTACATAGTATTAGAAAGAGGCATTGAAGCAAACCCGGAGAAGATCAACGCCATCATGACTCTCCAGAAGCCGGCCTCCGTGAAAGGAGTCCAACGACTCATAGGATGTGTAGCTGCCCTAAGTCAGTTTATAAGTCGACTTGGGGAAAAGGCAATCCCTCTGTACCGACTCTTGCGAAAGTCGGAAAATTCGTCTGGGATGATGAAGCCGATCAAGTCCTGGAGGCACTAAAGCAACAACTGTCCCAGACCCCGATCCTGACGGCTCCCAAGCCAAAAGAGCCGACGCTACTCTATATTTCATCCAAAAACCGAGCAGTCAGTGTTGTAGTTGTGTTTGAACGTATGGAAGCCGGCAAAGAACACCCTTTACAAAGACCAGTATATTATGTTAGTGAGGTCTTGACTTCATTGAAGCAACGCTACCCTCATTGGCAGAAGTTAGTTCTTGGTGTGTTCATGGCAAGCCGGAAGCTCAAGCATTACTTCCAAGAGCACCCCATAACTGTGGTAAGCTCAGCTCCGCTTGCAGATAGCATCCAAAACCGTGAGGCCACGGGAAGGATCGCAAAGTGGGCCATAGAGTTGGGGGATTATCACATCAGGTATGAACCACACACGGCCATCAAGTCCCAAGCACTAGTCAACTTCATCAATGATTGGACAGAAATCTAAGCACCTCCAGAGAAGCCGATCACCAAGTACTGGACGATGCACTTCAATGGGAGTCGCCAGCTACAAGGGTCAGGAGCCGGCGTGGTCCTCACTTCTCCCAAGGGAGAAAGATTCTGATATGTCTTACAACTGCAGTTCACTTGCACCAACTACGCAACCGAATATGAGGTTCTACTCCACGGACTGCGGTTGGCCCGTGAGATGAACATAAGCCGGATCCGATGCTATGGTGATTCCGACCTTGTCTCTCAACAAGTGTCAGGAAGGTGGAACTCCAAAGATGCTACCATGGCTGCCTACCGGCGTGAGGTGGAAAAACAAGCCGGTTTCTTTGTTGGATACCAAGTGAACCACGTGGAACGCAAGTTAAACGAAGCTGCAGACGCTCTGTCCCGGATAGGCTCTCAACGAAAGCCGGTTCCAGCAAATGTGTTCCTCGACGTCCTAACAAAGCCGTCCGTGCAAATACCAACAAAGCAAGACATAGCAGAGCCGGACGAAGAACCGGCTCTGGTGGCTGCAATACATGCTACCCCCTCATGGGTTGTACCATATCTGGACTACAAGACCCGGGGAATTCTACTAGCTGATGAGGTAAAAGCCAGAAAATCGTCAGGAGAAACAAATCTTTTGTAATCCTCAACGGTGAGCTACATCGGCGAAGCCTTGCAGACTTTTTTCAGATATGTGTGTCACCAGAAGAAGGCAGAGAAATTCTCAATGAGATACACTCTGGAGACTGCGGGCATCATGACGGCTCTCATTCGCTGGTGGCTAAAGCATATAGACACGAATTCTACTGGCCCACGGCTCATGCAGATGCAGAGGACATAGACATGAAGTGTGATGGACGCCAACGCTAGGCAAAGCAAGCACACATACCGGCTCAAGAACTCAGAATGATCCCAATTACTTGGCCCTTCGCGGTGTGGGGGCTTGATATGATGGGACCTTTCAAAAGGTCATCCAACAAGAATACACATTTGCTGGTGGCAGTCGACAGGTTGACCAAGTGGGTTGAGGCCGAGCCGGTTAGCAAGTGTGATGCAGAGACGACACTGAAATTCCTGAAAAAGATAATATACAGATTCGGCTACCCCCACAACATCATCACTGATAACGGGTCTAACCTATCAGAGGGGGTTATGCAGCGATTCTGCCAAAGAGAGCACATCCGACTCGACCTTGCGTCAGTAGCTCAGCCACAAACCAATGGACAAGCCGAGAGAGCCAACCAAGAGTTACTTCGAGGCATCAAACCCCGACTCTTCGTTCCTTTGGAGAGGACACCGGGTTGCTGGGAGGAAGAATTGCCCTCAGTATTGTGGAATATCAGGACGACTCCTAACAGGTCAACATGTTATACGCCCTTTTTCCTGGTCTATGGAGCCAAAGCCGTTCTCCCAAGTGACATCCTTCACGACTCGCCATGAGTCACCGCTTATGTGGAAGTCGATAATGAGATAGCAAGACAGGACGCCTTAGACATCCTTGATGAAAAGTGCGAACTAGATGCAGCTCAATCGTCTATCTACCAACAAGATTTATGGCGATATCATGGACGTCGCATCAGAAGTCGGACTTTCCAGGAAGGTGACTTGGTGCTCCGCCTCATCCAAAAGAAAGATGGAATGCACAAGTTATCTTCTCCATGGGAAGGACCGTTTGTGGTCAGCAAGAAGCTATACAATGGATCCTACTACTTGGTTGATATACGCGAGAAGGCAAAATCACGCACCTCGATGGAGGAGACTCCCAGGCCGTGGAATATCGCACAACTCTGTCCATATTACACCTGAGTAGAGTAGGAAACTAATGTACAAAATCGACATTCGTCGCACTGGCTTTCGCCATACATGTATATAAGTCGACATTTGTCGCAACCGGCTACCGCCGCATAATAAAGTTGATTTTCATCGCAACCGACTCTCAGTCGAATTAATAAAGTCGATCTTAAAATCGCAGTTAGGCCATCGCCATAATTAATAGTCGACTTTGGTCGCAAACAGGCTATCACCATAAAGTCGACCTCGTTGCACCAGCTATCGCCACACTTATGCATAAAATAAATTTTCATATTGCATAAGTCTTTCATAAATATTGCATCATATTACATATTGCATCATATTACATCGCATTACATATTGCATCATAAATCGCATAATTCTGAGAGACCTGGGGGCTTGATCAACCCTCTACCGGCTCTGAGCATGTATATTTGTTTGATAAGGTGAAAGAGGGGGAGCCTGATGACACTCATCGACTCCTACCGGAAAAAGCCGGCATATGCATGTAAAAATTTCACATGTGTTTGTTTTGATAAGGGATAAAAGGGGGTCCGATGGCTCCCATCGACTCTTAAAAACCGAAGATATCCTGGCATACATATGACTTGGCCACGCCACCCGGCCTGTACAGTTTAGAGCTTCCCTGACTAAACACATGTAAGGTACGATATGCGGAACTGTTCCAGATCTAGACGTTTCCATCCAGATCCGGGGACGAAGCACATATCGGTCCCACAGCGACATATGACATAGCCATATGCCCCGGATTTCCAACATGATATTAAAACATTACAGCTAAAAGGATACAACATCTCATACAATCGGCATACAACTGCCTTAATACATTACATCAGCGGAAGATACATGTCTGAGTACAGACTTCAATTAAATGCCTACTGGCAAAGAGAAAAACATCGATCCCCATAACCACACGGGTCCCGGCCCTCCACTAGGATCCGCCTATCTAGTCGTCGTCGAGTCTCCACGTGAAACGTCGATCACCATACCTGTTGTCGATCAAGAACCCTGAAAATATTTTGGGGGTAGTATTATGAGTACAGAAGTACTCAGCATCCAACTGTAGTGGTCAACTGACCCAGCAAGGACTTCATCACTCGTCATTATAGGACAACTAGTAGTTTATGGTAAGGATGGGGTAAGTGGTGAGGTTGCTGCCGCACTAGCATTATGAAGTGGCTAACGATCTAGATAGTAAGATAAGAAGCCAAGCATTCGATGAGGAATCGCCTCCAACAAGTCTGCTATCCACCTACTTATGCAAGCATAACACCTATCCTATCCTTATCCTCCTCTTCGCATCCCGACGAAGAAGAAGCAGTCAAGGCACTCACACATTAATCAAGTTGTTAAGATTAACTCAGTTGTTGTTGTCTATGAACAAGGAGTAGGCCTCAAGTCGTCCATAACCGTGGACACGGCTTCTCGAAAAGATTTAACCTGCAGGGGTGTACCAACTGCCCATTACAAGGCTCCGCATGCACGCCCATCTCTCTCGGTTACTACCCATGATAGGCAACCATTTTATGATTTAGTCCCAAGAGATCCGGAACGACAGGTCTCTCTAACTAACAACGCACAAATCCAGATGGCCCCCGGTGAGTCGACATCCAACTCAAAAGCCGGTCGCGCTCCCGAATCGGTCTCTACCGTCTGGACGAGGTCAGGATAACCTACCCTCGCCCGGGCAGGCTCCCTACCTTCCAGATTTGGACCAATAGGATATACCATCCCACTGGCCCGGTTTGTTTTAAATCCACTGGCTGCAGACCAGTTATGCATGCGGTTATCAAATGGTAAAATCAGCTTGGGCCACCACCAGAAATGTTTGAAGCTAGCTATGTAAAACAAGGGGACCCCATAGCATCCCACACGCGGTTAGGCACGCTCAGTCTTAAAACCAATACCCGAAACTCGGATCCTAGGTGACTCGAATGGAACAAAGCGTCGGGGCGGGATAGCCTAGACCTTCCATCCTTCGTCGAATATAGTCAACATTTATAATCATCATATCATCAACATCAATATAATAATGTAATAGCCCAAACCAAGGAGTAACAGGGTAACATTCTTAGCATCCTAAGCATGCATACTAAGCAGGGGCTGAGCAACGAGCAATAGTAACATAGAAGTACATGGTTTGCTGGGAGGGGACATGGCTGTATCAGTTTGAAAGAGGTTGTAAACATGTGGTAGGATCAAACATCGAACCTAACATAGACTAGCATGCAAACCGATGGTTGAAATAGAATGGATCATAAGTAATGTATAGTCCTTGCCTGTTGATAAGTCGGGTTCTGAAGGTGTAGTTGATCGCAAGCTCGCATCGTCTCCGAAGGTAACCGCGGGAGCACACAAGAAGGAAACACTGGAAAAGGCAATCGACGAACAAACATCTATTACTATGAAGCAATCACGAGAAAGGAACAACAAGAAGGAAACACGAGGAAACACACTACGATACGGATCTACCGTCGAGAGAGGTTACTAACAGGTTAAGTGGAGTACTCGTCACACACGACGATACTGCATGCTTTATGATGGTTAAAGTTATTTAGCTACACAACATGAGCAAAGGTTGTTAACATGGCATCTCACCCAAGCATGGCATGTCACACAAACATGGCAAGAGGTGAAGCATAAGTAATCTACCTATACTAGTCATGTTAAGCGGGTAAAAATTACTACACATGGCATATCACTATTTACCCCACAAAATAAATATGTTTGGTACTGTTTTGCCCTAAACGATATTTTATTATTTTTATTAGCAATCAATAACAGCATAAACACAATCTACACGAAATTCTAGCCAAGTTACATATAAGAAACATTTTTATCGGAGCAACGGTTAAAAAGTTATTAATTAAACAGTTTACAGTGGCAAAGATTGTAATTAGCAGTGAAACAACATGTAAAAAAATTCAAACATGGCAAAAGATTATATTTTATTAATCTACATAAAATTCTAAGCAACTTTCATGTTTAACGAGTCGCGATCCGAGCTACCGTTAAAAGATATAGCTACCGCAAGAAAATAATACAATCTGCCAATTTAAATAAGCCCAGGAAAACAAAAAAACATTACCGGGCCAAATCTGCTATAAACGGGCCTAAATAGGGTGGGCGCTGGATATTATACCGCGCACACGAGCGTCAAATCGCTCTGGGCCAAGCCCAACAGGGAAATAAATAATAATAATAATGCAAAGGGGCGCAGCTCAACAGTGGGCCAAGGCCCAGGAGGTGGGGTGGCTGGGCATGCTCTGGCTGAGGGGGCGCTGGGCCAGCTGGGAAGTGGGCCGCGCGGGCAGACCGCGTTGGGCCGAGGCGCTGGCCCAGCTGGGGCCATTCGGCTGGATCGGACAACGCCCCGTCCTCGTCTCCAGCGAGGCGGCAGAGGAGGCTGGCGGCGCTGGCGACTCCTTCAGCGAGCGGCGGCCTCCAGGGAGTCGAGGAGGTGCGAGGAGGTCGGAGGAAGGGGCGGCACGGCGGATCCGAGCCATGGCGGCCGGATCCGGCGACCGGCCGATGCGGGGCGAAGTCCTAGGGCAGCGGCTGGAACTCCTGGATGGTGAGCTCGGGCCCTAGGTCCATGGCGCGGCGACCTGCAGGAGCTCGCCGGTGGTCGGACGTCGAGGCGGTCGGGCGTGGAGTAGAGGCTCCGCGGGCGGAACCCGGGAACGGGGAGGAGCTCGGAAGGGGCTGGGTTCTGGTGACGTGGCGCAACGAGGGTCGTCCATTCCAGATACGACGACCCATATCGAGAGGAGCGGATCAGATGGGATCTGGGGTGGGGGAAGTTGGATGAGGCAGGTGGCGGCGGTGGAGAGGGTGTGCACGGAAAGAGCGGAGCTAGGTCTAGGTTTTGCCTAAAATGGCTTGGGGTGCCTGCTATATATAGCAGGTGGGTGTTTAGGAGGGGTTTCGGGACATAAAATGGCCCGTTTCGGGTCCGATTTTTCGGGTGGGCTAGAATCCAAAGATAAGAGGGTAATCCGGGGGTCCAGCTAATAGCGCGCGGGGGGCTTAAATTTCTGACCGCCGGGGGTCCGCAGGACCTCCGATTCGGGTAAAACTTCGAACTACGCGAACAACGCGTCGAGCCGGTGGCGTTCACCTCGCGCGGGAACCGTTCCGAGAATACTTTCTGGCGCTCTATAAAAATATCCCGTTTAGTTATTAAACGGGGTTTTTCGTTCCGATGGCGATGGCTGGTCCTGTGCCAGAAATTGCGACGGTGCTCGGGTGAACCCGGTGTCGCAAAGGTCGAGTATCAGGGTTGCAAGGGTCGGTCTCCATCCGGTACGAGATAAGAGGGGGAAAATAATCGCCGATCGATAAATCGGCGATGCAAACACCGCAAACAAATCAGACAATCAAACAATTCACACCGAAAACAAATTTTTTTAATTTTTGTGAACTCCGGGTTGTTACAACGCACAACCGGTTGGTCTAAACTTCGAGGTTTACATAAAACCATCTATCGAATTTAGTCCTAAGAGCTGAGCACACCTGTTACTAGAAAGCCGGATCTACAGAGATGTTTCGACTTTCCTAACCAATAATCTCTCTCAACGCGAGAAGATGAGTTTTAAGCCGACTTCTACTAGCCTTTACATTACATTCTTGCATTTACAGCATCATGCATAAAAAATTTCCTCTCACAAATAAAAGTTAGACCTATGTGACTCGACACACACACTCAGGTGCATATACCGACTCATGGGGACTACACTTAAAAAAAATCTCTTCTCAAAGACCCGACACGCAATGATGTTCATGCCTGCTCTTGGGGACTACACTTCGAAAATTTTCTTCTCAAGCAAAGACTCGGTATAGCACCTAGATGCATAGACCAAATCTTGGGGAGTAACACTTCGAAAACTTCTTCTTCAAAGATTTGGCTCAACACCATGATAATCATACCAACTCTTGTGAAGTAACACTTTGAAAATTATATATGACCCGGTACGGCAAGCAAACGTGACCACACCATCTCATGGGGGCTACAAGTCGATCTATCCTATGAGTCGATTACCGATACACAGCTATTATGAATCGACTCAAGGGGCTACAGATACAGACACTATCATAAAATATCGGCTCTCATGCATCATGCAAAAAGCATTTCAAAGTCAGGAATAAAACCGACTTAAGGACTCGATGAAAATTTATAATTTTCATTCATCAAGCAACCGAGTCTTACATCAAAAGAGGAAGCCTTACATTACAAGAAAGTAAAGGCTAGATTTGGCAAAATACTACTAAGAAAAATCTACAGCTTCAGTCATCATCTTCAGAGTCGGCTTCATCTTCAGTTGAAGAGATCCGGACTTCTTATTCATTATTGTAGAATTCTTCATCACTTCTACTTGAACTCTCCATGCAGCAGCAGGCTCGATCGCCATCCGAGTCAAAGATTCTAGCCCACAAGGTAACATCACCATCGTATCTAAAAACAATGGTGTCGCCTCTTGAGATGTTCTTGGAACGAAGAAAAGTTTTCCAACCTTTCTCCAAAAACATGGAGTTGTGGCTAGAAAATCTGGTAGCCACCCAAATAGGTCCATGAGGACATCCATCAGATCGGAGCCAAAGACCCGAAGGCCTTGAATCAATCACAAGTTGAGTGAAAGACTCAGGGAGCTTGAGACAGCGACGAACCGTCTGGATATGAACCAAGAACTCACCCCTCTCGGGAGAAGAAGGGGGAGATTCCGATGGAGAGGCCGCACGAGCACTTCTTCCCCTACCTCTTCCACGTCCACGTCCTTGCCCACATCCACGACCACGACCTCAACCACGAACACTTGCACTGGGCCAGACTCGTTGACTGTCAAAGAAGCACGAGCTTCTAGCTTGGGCGCCATGCGGGAAAACTAGAAGAGGGAGAAGAGGAAGAAGAACATGCGGGCACTTGAAAGAAAATCCACCCAAAGGATATTTATAGCAAAACCGAGGAGAAGATCAATCAATTCCATAAAGACATGGGTAAACTACCCACGGTAGGTGACATTTATGGAAAGACTCCTCGATTACCATCACAAATCAATGTGTCCAACAGACGCTTCGGGCAGTGCAATCATAAAAGCAATATAGGATCTTTGACTAAAAAAGTCAGAAGAGGTTCTTTGACCAAAAAATGAAGCAAAAAACGATAGGATTGAAACCGACTCCTTGTACACTTTCAAAAGAGTATGAGAGTCGGTCTGTCCCATTGGAAGGCCGGCAACCAAGATGAAGGCAAAAATATTGACGTGAAGACTAAAGCATCACACCAATCCTGGGGGCTAATGTCAGGGGGATAGACCAAGCCTATGACCCGACATTAGGTCTATGGGCCGACTCACCTACGGAAGGCCCACGAGAGAATGCCCGACCCAAAATCGGTTGCGCAAAGAAATAAGACCGAAGCCGTTGAAGGAATTCGACTTACCTTGTATAAGCACATAGCGTATTTCTAAATAGAATAGGACTCCACCTCGTGTTGGAGTCGCGGAATCCCGGGACCCGGCGTCTTTATAAGCTGAGGTCCGTGGGATCCAGGGCCAGAGAACAATCTTAGCCTAAGATAGGACTAGACACTTGTCGGCGTAACCTAGATCTCATCGAGACTAAGTTTACGACTGAATTTCTTGTAATCGATCGAACCGACTCTTCTTTCGAGAGTCGGAACTCATAATAAGAGGAAGCAGGAGTAGGCCTTTACCTCGAGAAAAAGAGGGGCTGAAACCTAGGTAAATCGCCGACTCTCTCCACGAAATCTCCTCGCAGCAAAAGTCCCATGTTAAGTTCGAATCTTCGGACATCTGTCGTGACTTTCCCACAACAACTTCAGCGGCAGTGAGGGAGTGAGGCTCGAGTGATAAAATAGTATGAGTGGGGGAGTCTTGATGTTCTAGCTCATAGTCCTCATCCATGATGCGTGGAGTCCCCATATCTCCAATATCAGCATCCTCATCCATGACCCCGACCTCAGTAATGACAGGAGGAGGAGGAGGAGACTGAGGAGTTGGGATGATTGGTGTGGCTGCAGATGAGGCAATAGCCTTGGAGGGTGGAGTGAAGACAATCAATCTGCGCTCAGTGTTGACAGTGGGACTGATTTTAGCAGCGTGTGGAGCCAAGGCCTCAGGATTGCGTGAGGAAGGAGGTGCTGAAGAAATTGGAGCAGCATCAATGGCTTCTTCAGTTGCGGAGGCTGGCGTGGGATTCTTCGCAGCCGGTGGGGTTGCAGCAGTTGCATCAGGCTTGCGCTTCAGGGGTTTTGAAATCGCAGGTTGGGAAGCATCAGGTTGACCCATTGGATGAACTGAGGCAACAGAAGGAACTGAACCGGGCTAGTTATGATCTTTGACCATGTGGTCAACATAGCCCTGAAGACGCTCCTTAAATTTTCCAATATAGGCACATTTCATGTTGAATTCCTCAGTGATCTTTTGTACCTCAGACTGATACTTCTGAAGTTCATCAGGGGTGGCAGTGGATAACTTCTTCTTGAAGGAGTGATGGAGTTTGTTTAGTTGTCTCTCCAAATGCTTCTTGAGATCTTGATGATGAAGCTCATTAATGAGGAATTGATGTAGATAAAACTTGACCCCCTTGGGTATGTCGAGATCATCAAGTGGAGTATCAGGCTTGACAAGACAGATATCAATGAACTCCAGAATCTTCTTTGGATCAAGGAGGACTGGTACCTCAGATACAGTTGCCTCAGCCTTGCGTCGGGCAGCATCACATAAGTATTCAATTTGCTGCTCTTCAGTGGCAACAAAACCTGCTTCATCTTCAAATTCATCTTCGTCACCAGACAGAAGAACAGGCGGAATGGAGCCACACATAGCAGTTTTCTTGGGTGAAGGCCTGACACCTCTGTGAAGATTTATCTTGGTTCTAAGTTGAGGCTGAGGAACCGTTGTGGATGCTTTAGGGGCACTGCCAAATTCATCTGTGCGAATTCGTGAGACAGGTGCATGCCCAGATGTGCGCTGACATGAAGCACTTGGTGCAGATGTAGAAACACTTGAAGCAACGGGAGCGGACTTCTTGATGCTAGGTTTCTTCTTCAGAGATTTGACAGCCGGTTGAGGAGGAATTTCGACTGAGGCTGCCAGATTACGAGCCAGGGATTTTGCCAAATGTGCAGTTCTCTTGAGGTAGCGCTGATATGCATCAGGAAAATCCTCCTTTTTCTTCAAACTTGAGAAATGAGGAACCACACCGGGAGCTGGAGGAGGGCGAGACTTGACGCTTAGGGTCTTCAGAGGAGGATTCACGACAAACAATTCCTCATGCTGAGCATTCAGCCATTCATAATTGTACCAATGCCTAGCCCATGCTCTTGTGATCTTCTAAATGCGAATCTTTGGTTAGCCAGTAGTTTCTCGCTCTGGAGTCTTCAGAGCCTCATATAATTCTGGAGGGAGGTCACGAGCAGTACCGGTGCGATGACGAGAACCCATCCGCTTCAGTTGAGGGGACTGAGGAATCGTAAGTTCAAGCTGAGCTGCAAATGAAGTGAGACTATGAGAACCATATGATTCCTCAACAGACATGTACCTGTGACAGAATTAAGTTGCGAGGGAAGTGGGATACGGTAATATGCGTTCATGAGGAAAGTGTTGAGGAAATCAAATTAATTTATCATAGGTCTCAGTGAAGTTTCAATACTTTTGAGGAATAGGATCTTGAGGAAGTGGTAGCAGTAATGAGGCAATGAAGAGACGAGACAATGATCATACCAAAAACTGAGGCGAGCGAACTGAGGCAGTACGTGGCGGTCATCTCCGGTGACAGTGAGCTCCGGTGACGGCGGCGCAAGGAATTCAGCAGTGGCGGCGCAAGAGAGAATGAGGCGAGAGGGATAAATGACCGCGATGGAGGGATATTTATAGGGAGGGTAAAAACTAAGCAAGCGCGATTTTGGTGGACGAGATTACCCCTAGTAGTTTGATTCGCGGCGCGATGCAGTGGATTTGAGGTTATCCGAGCGGTATAAACAAAACTGTTGAGAGGATAAGGCTCCAATGGATGCCTCAGCTTGAGGAAACTGAGGATTATGAAGATTGAGGAATATCAGCCAAAGCCTCAGAATGCAGAAACTGAGGAAGTTCAAATGTACCCATACAATAGATAGATAGAGTGGATAAGTGAGCACAGAGAGACGGGTCCGATCACATTCACCTAGATGAGGAAACAGATATTGAAGATCAAAAACCATAGGTGAATGTTGTTGAGGACTAAAATGAGTATTATGATGGAGACACAAATGAGGCAACTAGAGACAAGCAATTCCTGAGGAATTTGGCGGTGGCGCTACCCACCTTATAGGGAATGAGACACTTGATACCATACAATTGTCGTATGGATCATGAGTCAATTCCACGTTAATTTCTTCACACTTAGCAAGGTAGTTCCTCATGATTTGAGGAGTACGACGCATCGTGTGTTGTACATCAGGATTCTTCAATAGTGTTTAAGCGTTAGGATGTGTGTCCATTCACTGGACATTTGTGGAATCTAAGATATTTAGCTCACACCTCAGAGTGCTAAAACGCTTCTCATCCAAAGCCTTAGTGAATATATCAGCAAGTTGGTCTTCGGTCTTCACGTGGCTGATGATGATGTCTTCCATCAACACATGATCCCGAAGAAACTGATACCGTATCTCGATGTGCTTCGTCCTCGAGTGTTGTACTGGGTTCTGAGAGATCTTGATGGCACTCTCATTGTCACATAGTACTGGTACTTTCTTCAGGTTGATGTCGTAGTCTTTGAGAGTTTGCTTCATCCAGAGAAGTTGTGAGCAGCTTGCACCAACGACGTTGTATTCAGCTTCAGCAGTGGAGAGTGAGACACAATTCTGCTTCTTCGATGACCAGCACATCAGTGATCGTCCGAGGAAGTGACATGTTCCTGAGGTAGACTTCCTATCCACGTGATATCCAGCATAATCTGAGTCTGAGTACCCAACAAGATCCAGCTATGTGCCTTTTGGATTCCATAAGTCTAGCGTCGGGGTGTGAGCCAAATATAGAAGAATTCGTTTCACCGCTTGGTGATGCGATTCCTTGGTGCCTCTTGGAATCGGGCACACATGCAAACGCTCAACATTATATCAGGCCTAGATGCACATAGATATATCAGAGAACCTATCATGGAGCGGTATAACTTCTGATCCCAGTCCTTGCCATTTTCATCAGGACCGAGTTGTCCATTTGTAGGCATCAGTGTCTTGATGCCTTTGCAGTCTTGCATCCCGAATTTTCTCAGGCACTCCTTGAGGTACTTCTTCTGAGATATGAAGATGTCGTTGCGTTGCTGACAAATTTGAAGCCCTAAGAAGAACTTCATTTCACCCATCATGGACATCTGATACTGTTCACTCATCAAGAAAGAAAATTCTTCATTGTATTTCTTGTTAGTGCATCCAAATATGATATCATCGACATAGATTTGAAATATGAATAGTTCATCATCATAGCGTTTGGTGAATAGAGTTGGATCGAGGGAACCAAATTTGATGCCCTTGCTGATGAGGAAGTCTCTTAGTGTATCATACCATGCCCGAGGGGCTTTCTTCAGTCTGTATAGAGCTTCCTTCAATCTGTACACCATATCAGGATTCTTCGAGTCTTCAAAACCTGGAGGTTGAGCAACATATACTTTTTCCTCGATATTACCATTGAGGAATGCACTTTTCACATCCATTTGATATAGCTTGATATCTTGTTATGAAAGAACAGTTCTCTGGTGCTGGAGATGATGAGAGGAGGAGATAAAATTTGGTTCCAAGGCTTGCCTAGGAATAGCATATATTCTTCGGATAAGTGCAAGGATGCTTTTGTTGGGAACTACTACCTGATACGTCCCAAACGTATCTATAATTTCTGCTTGCTCCATGCATGTTTTGTGTGACTTTGCCATGTTTTGGTTGAACTTTATTACACTTTTAAACCAATTTGGACTAACCTACTAACTCAGTGCACCCAGTTGCCAGCTTCTGGTTTTCTGCTGTTTTTGTTTTTCAGGTTTTCCGGCTGATTAAAGTGCCCAAAAAATTCCGCAAAAATTATATTAAAAATCAGCGGGCAGGAAGCTTCCGGAATAACCAAGGGAGAGAGCCGGGACCACCACCAGGGAGCCAGAAGAGTCCCTAGCGCGGCCCCAACCCTAGGGCGCGCCAGGCACCCTCCTGGCTGCCCTGGGTGGCCCCTCGACGCCCCCCTTCTCCTATATAACCCCCTCAGGGTAGAAACCCCTAAACAAGAACTCTTTTTCGCGGAAACCTCTCTGTTCCGCCGCCGCCGCCGTTTTCAGATCGGGGCTGCCTGGAGAAGCTGCCCCGGCACCCTGCCGGAAGGAGATCACCCCTCCGGGAGACCATCCATAGCCATGGACGCCTCCCGTATGTGCCGTGAGTAGTCCCCCTTGGACCATGGGTCCGTGATCAGTAGCTATGTGATGTCCTCTCCCTCTTTTGTGCTTTCACTTTCGAGACCTCGTGAGCTGCCTCACATGATCGAGGCACCTATGTAATTTTCTGCTGTTGCTATGCTGAGTTTGTTGGGATCTGATGGATTATGAGACTATGTTCAGATTGTGATGAGTAATATATTTGGTTTTCCCTTTTATATTTTGTTCTTGAGTAAATTCTTGCATGTTCTCCGTTGCAGTATTTTCTTTGGCCAAGTTATTTGCTTGCAACTCCAAGAGAGAGCATTATGCTCGATTGTGGGTCCAGCCCCCTGATGTCTAGCTTGAGTGACAGAAACATGAGACTAGGGGATGTGCTGTTGCCACCAGGGATAAAACAACGGTGATTGTGCCTATTGGTGCAAGAATTGTTTACTTTACGCAAAGTTCTTTTAATGCAGTTGGCTGTTGCTTTGAGTTTACACTTTGGGTGGGATTCGCAACTTAATACCAGCGAGATGTTCTGGATAGATATCTCAAGGTGGCTGATTCGTAGTAGATGCAGATGTATTTCGGTCTACTTACCTTGGCGTACTGCCCATTGCTTTTGAGCCCTTCCTTTCTTTGCAGCATAGTTAGCATTGCGGTGCCTTCATAATCCTGTCAATTGCCCAACTGTGATTTCTTTACCTCGCTAGCATTTTTATCGTCTTTTGGGAGAGAGACATCACTAGTGAAAATCACGGGACTCCGGTCCATCTTCATACCATTGTTCACACCCACTATTTATCTTTCTGTTTTTACTTTTACTAGTACCTTTTTATCTCTTGCGTTTGATCCTTTGTAAACGACAAGGCCGGAGGAATTGACAACTCCTCTGAACTCGTTGGGAGCAAAGTTATTTGTTTTGTGCAGGTCCACGACAACTCCACGCATCAGAATAATTTATGGCGCCGTTGCCACCTATCGTACTTATCGTTGAGTCCTACTAGAGACAAACCTTGGTATATTTACTGAGGGAAATTACCGCTACGCTGCATCTCAACCTTCCACTTGGGGTAACCAACGAGGGGCGAGAAGCCATCAAGCTAATTTCTGGCGCCGTTGCCGGGGACTCAAAGGAAGTACAAATACGCGAGTCCTGATAACCGCCAATTTCTGGCGCCGTTGTCGGACTCCTGTATCAAAAATAGGGGAGTTACACGCTATCTTTTACCTTTGCTTTTTAGTCTTGTTAGTTTACCTTTCAGTTTTTACTTTTGTGTCCCTAATCAAAAATACCAAAAATACCTGTTACCTTTCTTGTGTGGTGAAGTATGTTAAGAGCTGGTACTATGGGGGAATCCGAGGTCTTGGATTTCCACTAAAAGAACGGGGAGAATATGAAGAAGGCATGGGACAAAATTTCTGAAGCACATGAGGCAAATATGCCTTGGTTACCTACAAGAATTGTGCTTAGAAATTTTTACTTTGGCCTCTTTAAGTGGTGTAAGCACTCTCTTGATCTTATAGCCGAAGGAGACTTTTTAGAGTGTGATGAAGCTAGAGCACTTGAAATTATACATGGTTTATCTGGCTATTTTGTTTATGATGGTTTTGATACTATTATAGATAGAATTGCTACTATTGAAAAGAGACTTGATGCTCTAGTCCTAAAAAAAGTAGAGAGCCTAAATCCTCCTAGAGAGGAGATTTTGGAAATAGAAAATGACTGGGAGCCTTTTATTAGGGTTGTTATCTCTAATCAAAACTTCCTTGCTTTTTGTGACATTGGATCTACAGTTTCTATAATGCCAAGCTTTATCTATGATTCTTTGTACCTTGCAAGCATGGACAAATTTCCGTCTTTCCATGAACATTCTAATGGTGATATTTCTGAGATACAGGGAAGACTGAAAAATGTTCAAGTCATGTTTCTTAAAAGGAGTGTGGAGATTGACTTTGCCATCATGAAGTCCAATAAAGGAAATATAGTGCTTGGAAGGGACTTCCTCCGAGCCATGAAAGGCTTCATTGATATAGGTAAAGGACAAATACGTTTGCGTGGTAAGGCGAAAGGTACGTATCTCTTCCCTCGGAAGAACAAGGATGAGCTTATTGAAAACCCTTTTGAAATCCTTGGTGAACCTTCCGATGATTTTGGAGAACCTTGATCTTCTGCTTTAAGCCTAGCTAATGGCTCTAAAGAAGCGCTTTCGGGAGGCAGCCCGCAACGAATTTAGGTTTTTCTTTTTGTTTTTGTTCTGTTCTTAGTGGTCTTGATGATTGTTACTACTGTAGCAACATCATTGTATCTTTCTTTTTCAAGCTTTGTGCCAAGTTTAGCCTCAGAATGCTTGAAAGTTCAAAAGTTGGAGCTTGCTGTCCAGAAACAGATTCTGTCTTCTTGACGGGAAAATTCGCGATAAATCACCAGATCATCTTTTTGATCTGAATTATTTTGACAGCATGCTCCATACAATTGGCTTGCTAGCCCCTGTTCAAAGTTTTTTTATTTGAGTTGCAGAAGTACCTCGAAAAAATTCCCCTTTCTCTGTTGTTCTGTTTTTCTCAGCTTCTTCCCCGGTTTTTCTTTTCGCAGTTTTGCAATCCTTAAGCTTGCTTTTTCTTTGCAAACTTTTTTGGGCAGGCAAGAGAAACAGTAGCTCTTCCTGGAAATCTTTATTTTCAGTAGAGGAAAATTATTTTATTAGGGTACTAACCTCTCTAATCAGCCTACAATGAGTTATGTATGAAGGGAGTTTTCAAGTGCGCGATGGAAGGTGATGAAAGAAGATCCAGGAGTGTCAAGCGCTCAAGCTTGGGGATGCCCAAGTGCACCCCCAATAAATATTCAAGGAGACTCAAGCGTCTAAGCTTGGGGATGCCCACGAGGCATCCCCTTCTTCATCAACAATCATCGGTCTGTCTTTCGTTGCACTATATTTTTATCACTTCATGCGTTATGTGCTTTGCTTGGAGCGTCTCGCTCTTTACTTTTCTAGGTTTGTTTTGCTTTCTTTGCTGTAGTAACAAGTTAGACCCCAACTTACTCTTTTGTGTGGGAGATAAACACGCTCCACTTGAACTAGAACTCCTCATAGGATTTGCATGCTTATTTCTTTGAGCTGTGAGTTGTTCTTTTTCTTTTCTTAGCTGCTGGTCTGTTTAGCTGTAGTGCTTTAGTTTTTCTAGAGCTTTTCTTTTCAGGTTGAACTTTCTATAGGTTGCATGTTTTATCTTGTTAGAGAGTTTGCCTGTTGCACTGAGTTCTGTGTCTTGACTAGAAAGTAGGTAGTTAAAGTTGCTTTTCTCTTTGAAGTAGTAACTTGCAATAGTTTTGAGGTATTGACTAAAGTAATGTTTGAACTTTTGGTGTCAAGAGCTCTTGTCTATTAGTGATAGATGTCGTATTTTGGGCAATCCGTGTGTTTTTCGAAAACCAAAAACCCCTGTTGAGAACTCTAGCTACTAGATGGATCACTAACCTCTGGAGGGTTCGAATATTAGAGTACACTCACGTACCATGAGTCGAGGATGCGCAAGGATAACCAAACCCCCATACACTCCTCCTCGGGGTACCTGTCTCTTTGTGAACCTCCTATTAGATTGACAGTTACCGATAATAAGTGCATGAGTTCTTCGGACTAATGTGAGTATTCGAAAGTTGACACTTCCACCTACCCATACTTTTTCAAGCCTCTTCGGTACCGTGCATTGCCCTTTCTCACCTCGAGAGTTGGCGCATACTTCGCCGGTGCATCCAAACCCTTGGAATGATACGCTCTGTCATCATAAGCCTCATTATATCTTTCCTCAAAACAGCCACCATACCTACCTACAAGGCATTTCCATAGCCTTTCCGAGATACATTGCCATGCAACATCCACCCTCTCATGACTTGATCCTCATGTCATACATGCTACTTGCTTGATCGATGAGTCGCATGCTAGTTGGGCCTTGCCCTAATCATTGCTACATGACGCGCTAGTATCATTGCATATCCTCCTATCCTGGCAGAGGCATACATTTGCATCATGATTAGTTACATTTTCTTTTTGTGAGTACCTTTGTAAAGTGTGAAAGATCTCCTATATTCTTGTAAAATATAGAGTATTGCCCCTAAAGTGAGGAAAAGATCCCAAAGAGGACAAAATCAAAAGATCCCAAAGAGGACAAATGAGAGTTAAATAGAAAGAGCCATTGAGGCCACCCAAAAAAAAAGAGAAAAAGAGAAAAAGAAAAATAAAAAGAGAGAAGGGGGCACACTACTATTCCTTTTGAGAGATCCACACTAGTACTTCATCTTCTATCCCTTGTACTCCATAGAGATTATCATCATGCATATAGCTATGTGGGGAACTTTTACACTATAGAACTTGGCTTGTATATTCCAATGATGAGCCTCCTCAAACAAGCTCTAGGTCTTCTTGAGCAAGCATGTTAAATGCACCCCCACTAGTTCCATTGGACAGCTTTTAGCTCACATGTGCATCCGTTGTATGGCAATCCCTACTCCTCACATCATATCTATCATATGGCCTTCTCTCGCCTATGATTTTCCTCATTGATGTGAGCCTTTCACACACCTTTTTGTCTTCCTCCTCCACCTCTTCTTTCTGTTTCGCCTTTTAGGTGTCAACTTTCTTGCTCACGCTCATCCATTGCATGAGTGCTCAAAATATCGAAAGGGAGTGGATCAATTTGACTTGTACCTGGCTAGTGGTCTGGGGACGAGTCCAGATAAGAATCCAAAGGAGACTAAGTGTGAAACTTTAGTAGATAGTTGTTCTCAACAACCTTTTTTTCTCTTTCTTCCCAGTCCCTTGCTTGCACGCAAACACCATCTGGAGATATTCGAGTCACGGACAGCAAGAGCTCTTGCACCTTTTGTTCTTTTGTTGCTTGTGTTAAATGCCAATATAGACTCTTGCCTGTTAAGACTTGAATTGAATTGCATGCTTTGATTGCTTTACTTAACAGTCCTTATTTGGTTGTGTGGCATGTCACCACAGAAATTATGCTTGTTATCATTTACCTACTCGAGGATGAGCAGGAATTAAGCTTGGGGATGTTGATACGTCCCAAACGTATCTATAATTTCTGCTTGCTCCATGCATGTTTTGTGTGACTTTGCCATGTTTTGGTTGAACTTTATTACACTTTTAAACCAATTTGGACTAACCTACTAACTCAGTGCACCCAGTTGCCAGCTTCTGGTTTTCTACTGTTTTTGTTTTTCAGGTTTTCCGGCTGATTAAAGTGCCCAAAAAATTCCGCAAAAATTATATTAAAAATCAGCGGGAAGGAAACTTCCGGAATAACCAAGGGAGAGAGCCGGGACCACCATCAGGGAGCCAGAAGGGTCCCTGGCGCGGCCCCAACCCTAGGGCGCGCCAGGCACCCTCCTGGCTGCCCTGGGTGGCCCCTCGACGCCCCCCTTCTCCTATATAACCCCCTCAGGGTAGAAACCCCTAAACAAGAACTCTTTTTCGCGGAAACCTCTCTGTTCCGCCGCCGCCGCCGTTTTCAGATCGGGGCTGCCTGGAGAAGCTGCCCCGGCACCCTGCCGGAAGGAGATCACCCCTCCGGGAGACCATCCATAGCCATGGAAGCCTCCCGTATGTGCCGTGAGTAGTCCCCCTTGGACCATGGGTCCGTGATCAGTAGCTATGTGATGTCCTCTCCCTCTTTTGTGCTTTCACTTTCGAGACCTCGTGAGCTGCCTCACATGATCGAGGCACCTATGTAATTTTCTGCTGTTGCTATGCTGAGTTTGTTGGGATCTGATGGATTATGAGACTATGTTCAGATTGTGATGAGTAATATATTTGGTTTTCCCTTTTATATTTTGTTCTTGAGTAAATTCTTGCATGTTCTCCGTTGCAGTATTTGCTTTGGCCAAGTTATTTGCTTGCAACTCCAAGAGAGAGCGTTATGCTCGATTGTGGGTCCAGCCCCCTGATGTCTAGCTTGAGTGACAGAAACATGAGACTAGGGGATGTGCTGTTGCCACCAAGGATAAAACAACGGTGATTGTGCCTATTGGTGCAAGAATTGTTTACTTTACGCAAAGTTCTTTTAATGCAGTTGGCTGTTGCTTTGAGTTTACACTTTGGGTGGGATTCGCAACTTAATACCAGCGAGATGTTCTGGATAGATATCTCAAGGTGGATGATTCGTAGTAGATGCAGATGTATTTCGGTCTACTTACCTTGGCGTACTGCCCATTGCTTTTGAGCCCTTCCTTTCTTTGCAGCATAGTTAGCATTGCGGTGCCTTCATAATCCTGTCAATTGCCCAACTGTGATTTGTTTACCTCGCTAGCATTTTTATCGTCTTTTGGGAGAGAGACATCACTAGTGAAAATCACGGGACTCCGGTCCATCTTCATACCATTGTTCACACCCACTATTTATCTTTCTGTTTTTACTTTTACTAGTACCTTTTTATCTCTTGTGTTTGATCCTTTGTAAACGACAAGGCCGGACGAATTGACAACTCCTCTGAACTCGTTGGGAGCAAAGTTATTTGTTTTGTGCGGGTCCACGACAACTCCACGCATCAGAATAATTTCTGGCGCCGTTGCCACCTATCGTACTTATCGTTGAGTCCTACTGGAGACAAACCTTGGTATCTTTACTGAGGGAAATTACCGCTACGCTACATCTCAACCTTCCACTTGGGGTAAGCAACGAGGGGCGAGAAGCCATCACTACCCACCTGCTAAGATTATCCAATTGAGGAGTAATATTATGAATTTTGAGCAATTGGATAATGAACACGTTGCCCAAGCTTGGGAACGCATGAAATCTCTTGTTAAGAAGGTTTGTCTCCGGCGGACTCACAGAGATACAAGTAGGTGTCAACGGCACCAGAAATTGTTGCCGGATGGTACGAGGTTGACGTGGACCTGCACACACAAGTAACTTTTCTCCCAACGAGTACAGAGAGGTTGTCAATCCCTCCGGCCTTGCTGTTTACAAAGGATCAAACGCAAGTGAGAAAGGTAATAGTAACTGCGACTAGAAAGTAAAACAGGAAGTAAATTGAGGGTGTAAACAGTGGTGGAAATATGGATCGGGGTCCCATGAAGTTCACTAATGATGTCTCTCTCCCAAAAGACGATAAACAACTATGCGAGGTGAACAAATTACAACTGGGAAATTGACGGGATTAAAAACGCACTGCAATGCTAACTATGCTACAAAAGAAAGGAAGAGGCTCAAAAGCATGGGCAGTACGCCAAGACAAGTAGACTGAAATCCATCTGCATCTACTCACTAATCATCCACCTTGAGATATCTATCCAGAACATCTCACTCGTATTAAGTTGCGAGCCACACCCAAAGTGTAAACCCAAGGCAATAGACAAGTGCATTAAAAGAACTTTGCGTAAAGTAAACAATCCTTGCACTCACAAGTACAAGCATCGTTGTTTTCCCCTGGTGGCAACAGCATCACCTAGAGTCATGTTTCTGTCACTCAAGCTAGTTATTGGGGTGCATGAACCCACAATCATGCATAACACTCCCTCTTGGAGTCATGATCCATCACTTGGCCAAAGTAATAAAAAGTAACGAAGAACATGCAAGAATTAATCAAGAACATAAATATAAAAGGAGAACAACCAAATATATTACTCATCACAATCTGAACATAATCTCATAATCCATTAGATCCTAGCAAACTCAACATAGAAACAACAGAAAAATTACATATGTGCCTTGATCATGTAGGGCAGCTCACAAGGTCTAAACATTGAAGAACAAAGATGGAGAGAAGACATCACATAGCTACTGATGATGGACCCATGGTCCAAGGTGGATTACTCACGGCTCATCTGGGAGGCGTCCATGGTGGTGGAGAAGCTCCAGGAGGTCAATCCTCCCTCCGACAGGCTGCCGGGACAGGGTCTCCTGGTAGTTCCAATCTTGGAAGCGGGGCGCTAGCGGAACAGAGGGGAGATCACGAAAAAGGGTTCTGTCTTCAAGGGTTTCGGGATGAGAGTTAAATATAGGGAAAGGGGGCCGCCAGAGGTGGACCGGGGAGTCCAGGCGGCCCCCCGGCGTGGCCTAGGGTGGGGAAGCGCCACCAGGGCGCCTGGACCCCTCGTGGGGGGCCCCTTCGGGCATCTGGAAGCTTCCGTATTTCTGATTTTTTATATATTTTCCCGGAATTTTTTGGGCACTTGAAGTAATGGGAAAATCTGAAATACAAAAATAGCAGAAAACGGGAACTGGCACTAGGGTGCACTGAGTTAATAGGTTAGTCCAAATATGATCAAAAGTGTATGAAAGTGCATCAAAAGCATAGCAATATAACCCAAAACATGCATGGAGCAAGCAGAAATTATAGATACGTTTGGGACGTATCGAATGTTGAACTATGTGACTGGATCACATCGCAATACTTTGATTTGGGTGTGCGTCCATCATATCATTCTCCTAATGACATAACTTCATTGTCAACGGATGTATGTGTCTCCATGATCAGGAAACCTTGATCATAAATTGCACAATAAACTAGTATACTAGAGTTAACTAGAGATATGGTTGTTTATATACTACACGTGTATTAATGTTTCCGCTTAATACAATTATAGCATAGTATAAAAATTATTATGAACAAATATATATATGGCAAAACAATATCTTTATTATTTTCCTCTCGGGCACATATCCAACAGTTTCAAGGGTGTGGGAGTCACTGATATCATGAATAACGAGTGCGTACGAGCCTTTGTAAACTCCTTCATGATCACAACATACCCCAGAAGCTGCACCGTGAGGGCCTCCCATGTGGCATCTAGCATCAACGTTGATCTTAAACCATCCCACAGGAGGATGAACCAATATTGCACCCTGGTGGAGGGGGTTTGTGTAACAGCCTGGAGATTCCACCCTAATTAAAAAATTTGTTTGTTGATTGCTAGAATTTTTTGTAGTATTTGCTTCGCTGATTTATTAATTGGTGAATATATTTCCCCCTTCTTCTCGTACCGGCTTGCGTGGCCGAACCTTTCCGCCATGGCAAACGACCTTTTGCGACGCCGGGTTTCATCTGAGCACCATCGCAACTTCCGGCACAAGACTAGTCATCGCCACCGGAAAACAAACCCTGTTTATTTAATAAACATATTATTTTATTGGGTGCCAAAAATGTTCTCGGTACGGTATCGAAGTGAGGTAGAATTCATCGGTTCTCCGCGCGGAGCGCGTGGGTCGAAGTTTTACCCGAATCGCAGGTCGTATGGACTCCCGGCGGTCAGAAACGTAAACATCGGATGCGCGAGAGAGAAACCGGGGGCGTTTGCATAAACCTACCAGCCAACCAGCCCTATAAATAGACCACCATTCTCTCCTAGCCCTTCTAGGGTTTCCCCTAAAACATTTTTGCAGCCACCCCCTCTCCCAAATCCAGATCTGCCCCCAAAAACCCCTCCTACCCCGAAACCCTAGCCAGGCAGCTCCTAGCCATTGGATCCGCCGATCGGACGCACCAGAAGCTGCCTCGTTGCCTCCCCCACCTCCAGACCCGAACCGGGCCCTGCAGGGCCCCTGGAAGCCCGCCCGGGCCAGATCTGGGCCACGGCAGCCTGCCGGCCGTCGCTTCGCTCGTGGCAGTCGCTACCTCGCCGCGTCGCCGTCGCCAGCCAGAGTAGCACCGACGCCGGCTGCCACCTCTCCGTCCCGGTCACCTCTACTCCTCCCACACGTCTCCTCTCCTCCCTCCTCCTCTCACCCGTTCCCCCTCATTGCAGGACCGCCGCACCATGGACGACCGGCGAGCTCAACAGCCGCTGCCCTTCCTCACCGAGCCGCCCGAGACCCCTTCCATCGGATCCAGCCTCCGCCGCCTCTCCCCGGCGACCCCAGCCTTCCCTCCCGCCGCCACGAGTCGTCCGGACCGCCGCCGCCTGCCGACCGAAGGGATCGGGCGAGATCCACCGTCGCCGCCGTGGTGGGCCGGCGAGCCACCATGGTCCACCTGCCCGTGCCGCCTGGGCCGCCATCGACCGTCGCGGCCCAACTTCGCGCAGCCCAGTCCGCCCGGCTCGCAGCACTCCTCTTCGCCCTAGGCGCCTCCCAGCTATCCTACGCTCCCCCGGCATATGGGCCTTGGCCCACTAAGGTGAGGCAATCTTCTCCTTTTTATTTCTTGTTGTTGTTGGGCTCGGCCCACTTCTATGTTGCGCCTGTGCGTCCTGTAGTTATCGTGCGCTCATTCTGTTAGGCCTGATAACAGTAGATTCGGCCCGGTAGATGTTTAGCTATTTTCTGTATTTATTTTTTTCGGTAGATTAAGTTACCGTTTGGCGTCGGCTATATCTTTTCACCCGTTTGTTGGATGGAGACACTTTCTACATGAAAGTTGCTCCGTTTTTCGCGTAGATTAATAAAATGTTGTCCTTTGCCATGTTTTCACTTGTCTACATGTGGTTTCACTGCTTTTTACATCGCATGCCACCGTAAATGTAATAGGCCATAACTTTTTAACCGTTGCTCTGTTTAAAATGTTTCTTATATGTAACTTGACTAGAATTTCGTGTAGGTTGTGAATATTCTGCTCTTTATTGCTAATAAAAATAATAAAATTATGTTTAGGGAATAACAGTACCAAATGCAATAATTATCGTGGGGTCCGTAATAGTTGCCATATATAGGTTTTACACCCACTTAAAGTGACTAGATTAGATAGTTTATTTATGCTTCACCTCTTGACATGCTTGAATGAGATGCCATAATTGTGTGAGATGCCATGTTAACAACCTTTTCTTATGTTTGTGTAGCTAAACAAATGGAACCATCGTAAATGTGTGGTATTGTCGTGTGTGACCGATACTTCACTTAACCTGTTAGTAACCGCTCTCTACGATAGATGTGATATCGTGTTGCGTTGTCTCGTGTTGCCTTCTTGTTGTTACTTGATCGTGATTGCTTCGTAGTAATAGATGCATCTCCGTTGATTGCCTTTCCAGTGTTTACTTTTTGTGTGCTACCGTGGGTACTCTCGGAGACATTGCGAGTTTGCAATCGACTACACCTTCGGCTTCGTCTTCTCATCAGGTAAGGGAAGCATATATCAACCTTATAACTTTCAGATCACTTGTGCCTAGGTATAGGATAGAACGATTTCTTGTTCCTACCACTTCATATTCATGCCTCTCAAATAAACCCAAACAACCATGTCCTCCACATCCCAACAAACCTTTGTTTGGCCATGTACCTTGCTTGCTTAACCACTGCTTAGTATGCATGCTTAGGATGCTACTTATGTTATCCTGTTACTCCTTGGATTGGGCTATCACACTATTATATTGTTGTGGATGATGTGATTATTATAATGTTGACTATATTCGACGAAGGGTGGAAGGTCAGGCTATCCCGCCTCGATGCTTTGTTCCATTCGAGTCGCCTAGGTCTCGAGTTCTGAGTATTGTGTCTTTTGATAAGCGTGCCTAACCGCGTGTGGGATACTATGGGGTCCCCTTGTCTTACCTACCTAGCTACAAACATTTCTAGTGGTGGCCCAAGCTGATTTTACCATTTGAACCGTGTGCGTAACTGTTCTGCAGCGAGTGGATTTAAAATAAACCGGGTCAGTGGGATGGTATATCATGTTGGTCCACACCTGGAATCTAGGGAGCCTTCCCGGGGAGGGTAGGTTATCCCGGACAAGTACAGACGGTAGAGACCGATTCGAGAGCGCGACCGTCTTTTGAGTTGGATGTCAACTCACCGGGGGCCACCCGGATTTGTGCGTTGTTAGTTAGAGGGACTGTGACGTCAACATCTCTAAGAACAACTATTCAATGAGTGTCTTTAACGGGCCCAACTGAGAGAGATTGGCGTGCGTGCGGAGCCTTGTAATGGGCAGTTGGTACACCCCTGCAGGGTTAAATCTTTTCGAGAAGCCATGTCCGCGGTTATGGAAGACTTGAGACCTACTCGTTGTTCATAGACAACAACTGAGATAATCTTAATAACTTGATCAACGTGTGAGTGCCTTGACTGCTTCTTCTTCGCCGGGATGTGAAGGGGAGGACAAGGATAGGATAGGTGTTATGTTTGCGTAAGTAGCTGATAGCAAGACTTGTTGGAGGCGATTCCTCATCGAATGCTTGGTTTTCATCTTACTCTAAATAGATTGTTAGACACTTCATATATTGCTAGTGCGGCTGCAACCTCAACCACTATCCCCCATCTTATCGTGAGAAGTTAGTTACAAGACTTGTTGATATAGCTCACCCCTTTCTTCTCTCTTTTATGCACGCTATGCAAACGATCTTGGACCCGTGTGGTTACGGGAATGGTGTGTTTTACCTTTGCCACTAGGCATTTGATTGTAGTTTGTACTTAGACATATATCTTCCGCTGATGTAAATTATTAACGCAGTTGTATGCTGATAACCCACAAGTGTAGGGGATCGCAACAGTCTTTGCGGGTAAGAGTAACCCAATTTATTGATTCGACACAAGGGGAGCCAAAGAATACTTATAAGCCTTAGCAGTTGAGTTGTCAATTCAACCACACCTGAAAAAGCACTAGACAAGATATAAGTAGCAACGGTGTGTTGATGGGTGTAGCCTTTAAGACTTCCCCAATCACCAACACCACAAAGTAGTAACCAAGTAGTAGGAGCAGAGAAAGTAAAAGTAACAACGAAGGTAATAAAGATGAAAGATGGACCGGGGTTCAAGGTTTCACTAGTGGTATCTCTCAAGAAAAAGAACAAGGTGTTGGATGCACAAATTACAGTTGGGAAATTGACATAATTGCACTAACTCTAGCCAAAGAACAAACTAGAGCATCCTAGTTTAAGAACCAAACATAGGCATGTGTCCCGTATGTAGTTGTACGTTCTTGCAATAAGAACTTTGCACAACATCTTTTGTCCTACCATCCCGCTACGAACGGGGCCACTTAAGGAACTTATGGAGATTAAGGTGCTCCTGTCAAAGAGCACTGGAACAAAGCATTAACACTCTATGAACACATGTGATCCTCAAATTATAGCCCATCCCCTTTGGTGTCCCAAGCTGTCACCATTGGGATTGCCGGTTCCGGACTATAATAGGTGCATACAACCGTAGATAAGATCTAGAACAACAATTATAATCATGCAACCATAACGTGCTCAGATCTGAGATCATGCTACTCGTGCACTAGTAACAAACATTAAGAACAACAAATTGCAGCAACAATAATTCATAAACCTCTTAGGACCGAACAAGGTAACAATTCATCGGATCCCAACAAACACAATACCAATTACATCATATGGATCTCAATCATGTAGGGCAGCTCATGAGAATTTTGTATTGAAGATCTAGGGGGAGAGAATACACATAGATACTGCCAAGAACCCGTAGTCCAAGGAGGAACTACTCAAGAAGCTTCATGGGGGGAATAAGAGTTGATGAAGATGGCCCCGGGGGCCAAGGCCCTCTCCGGTAGGGTGCCGGAGCAGGATCCTGGTGACCCCCGAGGCTAGGTTTCGATGGCTGCGGAGATCGGAATCGCTTCTAGAAAAAGTACTTCGATATTAGGGATTTCCTCCGCGGGGCTAAATATAGGCCAAAGGAGGGGGCCAGGGGGGCCACCACGGCTCCAGAAGGGTCTATGGCGCGGCCTAGGGGGGACCCGTGCCGGGCACCCTCCTGGGCCCCTGGTGGTGGCCCTCCTGCCATGTCTTGGTTATTCTGGAAGCTTCCGGGACGCTGATTTTTTATATAATTTTTCCGGAATTTTTGGAGCACTTTTAATGGCCGGAAAACCTGAAATACAAAAACAGCAGAAAACCGGAACTGGCACTGAGGTGCACTGAGTTAATAGGTTAGTACAAATATGATCAAAAGTGTATGAAAGTTCAAGCAAAACATGGCAAAGTCACACAAATCATGCATGGAGCAAGCAGAAATTATAGATACGTTTGGGACGTATCAACATCCCCAAGCTTAATTCCTGCTCGTCCTCGAGAAGGAAAATGATAACAAGCATAACTTTTGTGGTGACATGCCGCACAACCATATAAGGATTTTTAAGTAAAGCAATTAAAGCATGCAATTCAATTCAAGTCTTAACAAGCAAGAGTCTATATTAGCATTGACACAAGCAACAAAAGAACATAAGGTGCAAGAGCTCTCGCTGTCCGTGACTCGATTGTCTCCAAATGGTGTTTGCGTGCAAGAAAGGGGATTGGGAATACGAGAGAGAAAAGTTTTTATTGTTGAGAACTAAATCTACTAAAGTTTCACACTTGGTCTCCTTTGAAGTCTTATCTGGACTCGTCCCCAGACCACTAGCCAGGTACAAGTCAGACTGATCCACTCCCTTTCGATATTTTGAGCACTCATGCAATGGATGAGCGTGAGCAAGAAAGTTGACACCTAAAAGGAGAAACAGAAAGAAGGTGGAGGAGGAAGACAAAAAAAGGTGTGAAAGGCTCACATCAATGAGGACAATCATAGGCGAGAGAAGGCCATATGATAGATATGATGTGAGGAGTAGGGATTGCCATGCAACGGATGCACATGTGAGCTAAAAGCTCTCCAAGGGAACTAGTGGGGGTGCATCCAACTTGCTTTCTCAAGAAGACCTAGAGCTCTTTTGAGGAGGCTCATCATTGGAATATACAAGCCAAGTTCTATAGTGTGAAGGGTCCCCACATAGCTATATGCATGTATGATGATCTCTATGGAGTAAAAGGGATAGAGGATGAAGTACTAGTGTGGATCTCTCAAAAGGAATAGTAGTGTGCCCCTTCTCTCTTTTTATTTATTTCTGTTCCCTTTTTAGTCTTTTTTGTATTTTTTTGGTGGCCTCAATGGCTCTTTCTATTTAACTCTCATTTTTCCTCTTTGGGATCTTTTGATTTTGACCTCTTTGGGATCTTTTCCTCACTTTAGGGGCAACACTCTATATTTTACAAGAATATAGGAGATCTTTCACAATTTACAAGGGTACTCACATAAAGAAGATGTAACTATCATGATGTATGCAATGTATGCTACTGCCAGTGTAGCAGGAACATGTATGACATGAAGATCAAGTCATGAAGAGGTGGATGTTGCATGGCAATGTATCTCGGAAAGGCTATGGAAATGCCTTGTAGGTAGGTATGGTGACTGTTTTGAGGAGAGATATAAGGAGGCTTATGATGACAGAGCGTACCATGCCAAGGGTTTGGATGCACCGGCAAAGTATGCGCCAACTCTCGAGGTGAGAAAGGGCAATGCACGATACCGAAGAGGCTAGCAAAATATGGGTGGTGGAAGTGTCAACTTTCGAATACTCACATTAGTCCGAAGAACTCATGCACTTATTACCGGTAACTCTCAATCTAAACAGGAGGTTCACAAAGAGACAAGTACCCCGAGGAGGAGTGTATGGGGGGTTGGTTATCCTTGCACATCCTCGACTCATGGTACGTGAGTGTACTCTAATATTCGACCCCTCCGGAGATTAGTGATCCATCTAGTAGCTAGAGTTCTCAACAGGGTTTAGGTTTTCGAAAATCACACGGATTGCCCAAAATACGACCTCTATCACTAATAGGCTAAAGCTCTTGACACCACAAGTTCAAACATTACTTAATTCAATACCTCAAAATTATTGCAAGTTACTACTACAAAGAGAATAGCAACTTCAACTACCTACTTTCTAGTCAAGACACAAAACTCAGTGCAACAGGCAAACTCTCTAAACAAGATAAGCATGCAAAATATAGAAAGTTCAATCCTGAACCAATTAAAAGCTCTAGAAGAAAACTCTAAAGCACATGAACTAAGCAGGGCAGCAGCTAAGAAAATATAAAGAACAACTCACATCAAAGAATAAGCATGAAAATCCTATGAGGTGTTCTAGTTTAAAGTGGAGCGTGTATCTCTCCCAATCAAGCATGTTAGGTTTCGACATTGTAATGACCAGAAAACAAAACTAAACTAAACTAAACTAAGAGAAAAGACAATCCAAGAACAACACATAACATGTGAAGCAATAAAAATATAGTGTAGAGAAGGACAAACTGATGATTGTTGATGAAGAAGGGGATGCACGGGGGCATCCCCAAGCTTAGATGCTTGAGTCTCCTTGAATATTTTTGGGGGTTCCCGGCGCATCCCCAAGCTTAAGCTTTTGACACTGCTAAATCTTATTTCATCATCTTCCTTCCTGCACTTGAAAACTCCCTTCACACAAAACTTCTCATAAACTTATTAGAGCGGTTAGTACACATTTAGATAATCTGCCAAAACTGGACAGATTGTAAAGATTGATTTTTCAGGTGCACTTCTGTAGCTCAAATAAGAAAACTCAAAACATATGGCAGGTTAACAATTGTATAGAGCATGTTGTGTAAAAAATTCAGCTGAAAAATATGAACTGGTGATTTTTAAAGATTTTTGCAATGAAGCAAAAAAAATCTGTTTTCTGGACAACATGTCACAACTTTTGCTTCCCCCACCATATGAGGCTAGAACTTGGCACACAACTTTGAAAATAAAGATACAATGGTGTTGCTACAGTAGTAACAACATCCAAGACACAACAAAAGCAAAAAGAAATCTAATCCGTTTTGGGCTGCCTCCCAGAAGCGCTTCTTTAAAGCTATTAGCTAGGCATGAGTGTAACGATGCTCACAAAAGAATAAGAGTTGAAGAACAAAAGAGAGCATCAAAGGAGCAAAGACAAACCACATTTAAGTCTAACATGCTTCCTATGCATGGGCAACTTGTAGGAAAATAAATAAATGAAGCACAAAGCAACAAGCATAGGAAGGTAAAACATGAGCACCTTCAAGATTTTCAACATGGAGAGGGGTGTTTTCCTAACATGAAAATTTGTATAACCATATTTCCCTCTCTCATAATAATTTTCAGTACCATCATGAACAAACTCAACAATATAATTATCACACAAATCATGCTTTTCATGATCTTCTAGCACATAATCATGTAGACTTTCTAAGGAAACCTCATCATCATTAAGAACATCCATAGTAGGAAAAAATAGAGGTTTATCATAAGATTTATCAAAATAGCAAGGGTTATCATAAATAACAGTAGCAAAATCATCCTTGCAAGTTTCATTCATAAGGGCATCATGGCCACAAGCATCAATTTCATCAAAAAGGGATATTTCAAAAGAATCCATAGGATCATAGCAATCAATATAGCATTCATCCTCCTCTGGTAAGCATGGAGGGAAATCATATAAAGTAAGAGTCAAAGATTTACTCTCATTAGTAGGTAGAGATGGGTAGCTACTCCATTCTTCCTCCTTTTGTTTGTCACTCTCCACCTCTTTTTCATCCAAGGAGCATTCAATTTCAGCAATTTCTTGTACCATAGAGTCCTGCAAAGCATTAGTCTCTTCCTCTTGTGGAGAGAACCTTTTGAGATAGTCAGTAATATAATAATTATCATTAAAATCCTCAAAGCAATAATTAAGTATTTCAAGACTCTCGGATTTGTAAGGGGCATCATCAATATTTTCAACAAAGGAAACAATTTCATAGGCACCCTTAAAGACAACAAATTCTTCTATTTGTTCTGCATCATAAAAATCATAGTTTTTCTTGGCATAAGAAGCTAAGGTTTCATCATCATTGTACTCACATTGGAAAGCAAGGTGTTTGTGCCTCATAAGGCAACAAGATTCATCCGTGCAGAAAGATATATCATATATTGAGCACAAGTTTCTAGCATAGTCCTACAATTCATGTATTAGTCCCCATGAGTGTATCCCTTTTTGACACAAGCGGTATTCCTTGTAATATTTTTGTTGGTCCTCAGTGAATCCGCCTTGCCAACAAGATCTAGTCTCAAAGAAAGTAGCCATTAGTAGCAAACATAGTAATAAGAAAAAGTTTACTTATCAAGTGAACTTATAAGTAAAGCTATGTTCCCCGACAACAGCGCCAGAAAATAGTCTTGATAACTCACAAGTGTAGGGGGTCGCAACAGTCTTCGCGGGTAAGAGTAACCCAATTTATTGACTCGACACAAGGGGAGCCAAAGAATACTTATAAGCCTTAGCAGTTGAGTTGTCAATTCAACCACACCTGAAAAAGCACTAGACAAGATATAAGTAGCAACGATATGTTGACGGGTGTAGCCTTTAAGAATTCCCCAATCACCAACACCACAAAGTAGTAACCAAGTAGTAGGAGGAGAGAAAGTAAAAGTAACAACGAAGGTAATAAGGATGAAAGATGGATCGGGGTTCAAGGTCTCACTAGTGGTATCTCTCAAGCAAAAGAACAAGGTGTTGGGTGCACAAATTACAGTAGGGCAATTGACAGAATTGCACTAACTCTAGCCAAAGAACAAACTAGAGCATCCTAGTCTAAGAACCAAACGTAGGCATGTGTCCCGTATGTACTTGTACGTGCTTGCAATAAGAGCTTTGCACAACATCTTTTGTCCTACCATCCCACTACGAACGAGGCCACTTAAGGAACTTCTAGAGATTAAGGTGCTCCTGTCAAAGAGCACCGGAACAAAGCATTAACACTCTATGAACACATGTGATCCTCAAATTATAGCCCATCCCCTTTGGTGTCCCAAGCTGTCACCATTGGGATCGCCGGTTCCGGACTATAATAGGTGCATACAACCGTAGATAAGATCTAGAAAAACAATTATAATCATGCAACCATAACGTGCTCAGATCTGAGATCATGCTACTCGTGCACTAGTAACAAGCATTAAGAACAACAAATTGCAGCAACAATAATTCATAAACCTCTTAGGACTGAACAAGGTAACAATTCATCGGATCCTAACAAACACAACACCAATTAAATCATATGGATCTCAATCATGTAGGGCAGGTCATGAGAACTTTGTATTGAAGATCTAGGGGAGAGAATACCACATAGCTACTGCCAAGAACCCGTAGTCCAAGGAGGAACTACTCAAGAAGCAGCATGGGGGGAAGAAGAGTTGATGAAGATGGCCCCGAGGGGCCAAGGCCCTCTCCGGTAGGGTGCCGGAGCAGGATCCTGGTGACCCCCGAAGCTAGGTTTCGATGGCGGCGGAGATCGGAATCTCTTCTGGAAAAAGTACTTCGATATTAGGGATTTCCTCCGCAGGGGATAAATATAGGCCAAAGGAGGGGGGCAGGGGGGCCACCACGGCTCCAAAAGGGTCTATGGCGCGGCCTAGGGGGGACCCACGCCGGTCACCCTCCTGGGGCCCTGGTGGTGGACCTCCTTCCATGTCTTGGTTATTCCGGAAGCTTCCGGGACACTGATTTTTTATATAATTTTTCCGGAATTTTTGGAGCACTTTTAATGGCCGGAATACCTGAAATACAAAAGCAGCAGAAAACAGGAACTGGAATTGAGGTGCACTAAGTTAATAGGTTAGTCCAACCATGATCAAAAGTGTATGAAAGTTCAAGAAAAACATGGCAAATTCACACAAATCATGCATGGAGCAAGCAGAAATTATAGATACGTTTGGGACGTATCATATGCCGATTGTATGAGATGTTGTATCCTTGTAGTTGTAATGTTGTGATATCATGTTGAAATCCGAGACATATGGCTTCGTCATATGTCGCGGTGGGTCCGATATGTGCTTCGTCCTCGGGTTTGGACGGAAACGTCCAGATCTTAAACAATATCGCATATCGGGTCATACAGTTTGGATGGGGAGGCCGAACAATTGGGTGAGAACCCTGATTAGGAGCTGAGAGTAGGTCTAGGTCTCTGATGAAGCGATCGATGAAGAGGTGAGTTGACATAGGGCTCTAGAAGGTCCTCTTCATGGATCATTTTCCTTCTCGTCGTCCAAACGGCCCAGAGAGTGACTGCCATCCTTACAAACTAAGCATGCGGTAATCAATCCAGCAGGGAAAATAACCAGTTTTTAGCGCTGTTCACATGGATGGAAATCATATGATCAACCAGATTCTCATCCTCGAGGTCCCAGACACAGCGCGCCATCGATCAATCAACCGAAGAGTATCGCTATGAGTCGTCATTGCCAGATAATTGAAAATTTTCATGCATGCTCATATTCCTCTTCCGCCTGACGTCTTCAGAGGGTAGTGAATGTCGCGCTAGTTGTCGGGGGGATGGATCAGGCCCATAGACCCAGCATTAGAAACCTCTGGGATGACTCACATGTGAAGGCCCGCAAAGAAGACCCGGCCAGGAGAATGACGTGCCAAGCGTGAAGATTGAAGCCCTAGAAGGAATTCGACTTACCTTGTATAGCACGTAGCAAACTTGTAAATTAGAATAGAACTCCACATCGTGTAGGAGTTGGACTCTCGGAATCCCGGGACCCGGCATCTTTATAAGACGAGGTCCACGGGAGCTAGAGCCAGAACTTACCTCAAGACCGGACTAGACAACTCGCACTATAACCTAGATCTCCACGAGACTAAGGTTGCGAAACATCATCACTGTAATCGATAAGATCGGCTCTTCATATTGAGGAGTCGATCCCACAATAGTCAAGAAGAAGGAGTAGGTCTTTACCGCATCGACGGGGCCGAACCTGGGTAAACCGCCGAGTCTCGTGTCTATGTCGACTCCCTCCTCGAATTCGCCTCGCAGCAAAGGCCCCATGATAAGTCCGACTCTACGGACATCTGCCGTGAATTCCCACGACAGTTGGCGCCCACCGTGGGGCCTGCGCTCGCAGGTGTTGAGATTCTAGGGGGATCTCTGAAAGGCATGGAAGGATTCGTGGATGGACGAATCACCAGGAGCCGGCGTGGAAAGCTCTGCATTGACGACTCGACTTGGGGCCCTGACGCTGATTCCGTCGAATCCGGTTATCGGGTCCCGATCAGATCTATTCACATCTTCATTGGGAAAACAGACAGATCTAAGCCAGAGCCGGATCCTGAAGTCCCCCTGGAAACCTCGAGTCAGCGACATGCCGGCCCGAGGCACACTTTTGTTGGGTTCATTGCTGGATCTCCAGAGCCGGCGCGCTCTGTCGAGTCCCTGACGCCCGACGCCTCTGAAGAAACATCTGACGCTGACTCACATCCAAGTGAAACAAGTTTCTCAGATACCGGCTCCATCCGATCCACCGGGAGCAACAGACCCCGACTTTCTGAAGTACGAGCCTCCATACTGCGTGACAGTGTTCATGGCATGCACCGAAGAGCAGGGAATTCAGCCGGCCCAGGGTGCAGTGCACAACCGGAACGAAGAGACGGCTCACAACATGGCCCCTAATCCAGATAGGGAACAACCAGAAGTTCTCACGGGAGCATAAGTCCTCACAGATGCCATAAACGCCCTGGATGAAGCCTTAGCTATGCCGATGACCGCGGAAAACCAGCAAGCCTAGAGAACCAGGGTCAATGGACTCAAGGCCCAGGTGATGAGTATACGAAGGGAAATTAACTCCCAGAACGCACAAATGGTGGAGAGAGAAACCCGACTCGCCCAAGAAACTAGGCGCCTACGACACGAGTCGGAGTTGATAGAATCTCATAAACTAAGCCTCGCCAACGCACGCCCTGCAGGGCCTGTGAGCCGGATCCCTGCTGATCTCCAGGCACAGATACTATTCCAGGATACGCATCAGTCGACTCCCCCAGGGTACACACCACCAAGGCAGCCTACCCCCTCACAACGGCAGGAACAATTCCATACACCCCGGATCATTTCAATAACTCCATGGCGAACGTGGTGGCAGCGACACGGTTCCTCGCCAGCGTGCCTACGCACGGAGACACTCCGGTGGACCAGGCCACTCGAGGGGCAATCGATCTGCTCAAAACTGCAATCACACAGCAGGCTCAGTACTCACAAGGATTCCAATACTTACATGAGACCCCATATCAAAGTATGAGCCGGCAAGCGGATTCAATGGCTCCGGCCGGCTCGAGCAGCCATCGCCAGCGCAGAGCTCCACCACCTCCAGACCCCCAGGGTGAAATAAGGATCCAAGACCTACCGGTCGGCTTCAATCCCGAATGCTGCATAGAGCCGGTGTCCCAGCCTCCACCCCAAGATCAAGACACCGAGTTCACCAGCAGATCCGTGGGCAACCAATGCCTGGTTCCGGCTCTGCGAAATAAACGCCTGCCACCAGATTTCAAAGGACCACATAAGATCACGAACTACACAGCTGATATGGACCCTGCGGCTTGGATCGAAAGTTATGACCTAGCCATGGAAATGTTACAAGCCAGCGAAGGAGTCTGCTTCCGCTACCTCAAATGATGTTGGAAGGTCCGGCTCGCACATGGTTCAAAAATATCCCAGAGAACTCTGTCACCTCCTGGGCGGATCTCAAGGAAAAGTTCATCCAGAATTTCCAAGGCACTTGTCGGCGGGCTACCACAATTCTTGACTTGGAGCATTGTGTCCAGAAGGAAGGGGAGTCGGCCCTGAGCTGGGCACGACGGGTGGCAGAGATAATCCACTCATCGGACACTATCACTGCCCAAACAGCCGTCATTGTTTTGGAAAGGAACTGCAAGTTCGAGCCCCTAGTACACAAACTTGGCCGGCTCAAGAGGACGGTCAAGGACATAGAAGAGCTCATGAACGCAGTTATCAAATATGCCGATTCTGACAAAACCAAGGATACTGAACCTCAACAGGATAAAGCCGGCCAGAACAAAAATGGCAGCAAAACATCCCATAATCAGAGTCAGCAAACCAAGCGGCGACTTGATCAGACTACTTCTGACTTGGTAGCCAACACAAATGTCGGCTCCCAAAGACAGAAGAAGGGGGGTGGTGGCAAGAGAGTGTTATACTCTTCAAGCCCTCGTTGATTACCCCAAGTGCAGGGTTGGATATAGTAGAGTAGCGGCAAGTTTTCCCTTGGCAAAGATACCAAGGTTTGTCTCCCGTAGGACTCCGAAGGATACAAGAAGGTGGTAAAGTGAACAGTGGCGCCGAGGTTGCTACTTCACCTGGACCTGCACACAGATACAAATAACTTTGCTCCCAACGAGTACAGAGGAGTTGTCAATTCCTCCGGCCTTGCCGTTTACAAAGGATCAACGCAAGAGATAATGATAGTGGCTACTGAAAGTAAAGACTGAAAGTAAATTGAGGGTGTAAAAAATGATATGAAGATGGACCGGGGTCCCGTGATTTTCACTAGTGATGTCTCTCTCCCAAAAGACAATAAAAGTGCTAGCGAGGTAAACAAATCACAGTTGGGCAATTGGCAGGATTATGAAGGCACCACAATGCTAACTATGTTGCAAAGAAAGGAAGGGTTCAAAAGCAATGGGCAGTACGCCAAGGTAGGTAGGCCGAAATCCATCTGCATCTACTACGAATCATCCACCTTGAGATATCTATCCATAACATCTCGCTGGTATTAAGTTGCGAATCCCACCCAAAGTGTAAACTCAAAGCAACAGACAACTGCATTAAAAGAACTTTGCGTAGAGTAAACAATCCTTGCACCCGCAAGTACAAGCACCGTTGTTTTATCCCTGGTGGCAACAGCACATCCCCTAGTCTCATGTTTCTGTCACTCAAGCTAGACATCAGGGGACCGAACCCACAATCAAGCATAACGCTCCCTCTTGGAGTTGCAAATAAAATACTTGGCCAAAGCAAATACCGCAACGGAGAACATGCAAGAATTTACTAAAGAACAAAATATACAAGAGAAGAAACAAATATATTACTCATCAAAATCTGAACATAGTCTCATAATCCATCAGATCCCAACAAACTCAGCATAGCAACAGCAGAAATTACATAGGTGCCTCGATCATGTGAAGCAGCTCACGAGGACTCGAAAGTGGAGGCACAAAGAAGGGAGAGGTAGATCACATAGCTACTGGTCACGAACCCATGGTCCAAGGGAAACTACTCACGGTACATACGGGAGGCGTCCATGGCTATGGATGGTCTCCCGGAGGGGGTAGCTTCTTCCGGCAGGGTGCCGGAGCAGCTTCTCCAGGCAGCCCCGATCTTGAAACGGTGGCGGCGGCGGTACAGAGGCGAGATCGCGAAAGAGGAGTCCGTATTAGGGGTTTCCACCCCGAGGGGTAAATATAGGCGAAGGGGGCGTCGAGGGGACCCACCAAGCAGCCAGGAGGCCTCCTGGCGCGGCCTAGGGTGGGGCCGCGCCAGGGACCCTCCTGGCTCCCTGGTGGTGGCCCCCCTTCGCTGCTTTGGTGTTTCCGGAAGCTTCCGCGACGCTGCTTTTTTATCTGATTTTCCTGGATTTTTTGGAGCACTTTTAATGGCCGGAAAACCTGAAATACAAAAACAGCAACTGGCAGCTGGGTGCACTGGGTTAATAGATTAGTTCAAATATGCTCAAAAGTGTATGAAAGTTCAAGCAAAACATGGCAAAGTCACACAAAACATGCATGGAGCAAGCAGAAATTATAGATACGTTTGGGACGTATCAACATCCCCAAGCTTAATTCCTGCTCGTCCTCGAGTAGGTAAATGATAACAAGCATAATTTCTGTGGTGACATGCCACACAACCATAAAAGGACTTTTAAGTAAAGCAATCAAAGCATGCAATTCAATTCAAGTCTTAAGAAGCAAGAGTCTATATTAGCATTGACACAAGTAACAAAAGAACAAAAGGTACAAGAGCTCTTGTTGTCCGTGACTCGAATGTCTCCAAATGGTGTTTGCGTGCAAGCAAAGGATAGGGAAATACGAGAGAAAAATTAAGGTTGTTGAGAACAACTATCTACTAAAGTTTCACACTTAGTCTCCTTTGGATTCTTATCTTGACTCATCCCCAGACCACTAGCCAGGTACAAGTCAAACTGATCCACTCCTTTTCAATATTTTGAGCACTCATGCAATGGATGAGCGTGAGCAAGAAAGTTGACACCTAAAAGGCGAAACAGAAAGAAGGTGGAGGAGGAAGACAAAAAGGTGTGAAAGGCTCACATCAATGAGGACAATCATAGGCGAGAGAAATCCAAATGATAGATATGATGTGAGGAGTAGGGATTTCCATGCAACGGATGCACATGTGAGCTAAAAGCTCTCCAAGGGAACTAGTGGGGGTGCATCTAACTTGCTTTCTCAAGAAGACCTAGATCTCGTTTGAGGAGGCTCATCATTGGAATATACAAGCCAAGTTCTATAGTGTGAAGAGTCCCCACATAGCTATATGCATGATGATGATCTCTATGGAGTACAAGGGATATAAGATGAAGTACTAGTGTGGATCTCTCAAAAGGAATAGTAGTATGCCCCCTTCTCTCTTTTTTATTTTTCTTTTCTCTTTTTCTCTTTTTATTTTATTTTTTGGTGGCCTCAATGGCTCTTTCTATTTAACTCTCATTTTTCCTCTTTGGGATCTTTTGATTTGTCCACTTTTGGGATCTTTTCCTCACTTTAGGGGCAATACTCTATATTTTACAAGAATATAGGAGATCTTTCACACTTTACAAAGGTACTCACATAAAGAAAATGTAAATATCATGATGCAAATGTATGCCTCTGCCAGGGTTGCAGGATATGCAATGATACTTGCGCGTCATGTAGCAACGATTAGGTCAAGGCCCAACTAGCATGCGGCTCATCGATCAAGCAAGTGGCATATATGACATGAAGATCAAGTCATGAGAAGGTGGATGTTGCATGGCAATGTATCTCGGAAAGGCTATGGAAATGCCTTGATAGGTAGGTATGGTGGCTGTTTTGAGGAAAGATATAAGGAGGTTTATGATGACAGAGCGTATCATGCCAAGGGTTTGGATGTACCGGCGAAGGTGGACGCCAACTCTCGGAGTGAGAAGAAAGCAATGCACGGCACATGAGAGGCTAGAAAAAGTATAGGTGGGTGGAAGTGTCAACTTTAGAATACTCACATTAGTCTGAAGAACTCATGCACTTATTATCGGTAAATCTCAATCTAATAAGGAGGTTCACAAAGAGACAAGTACCCCGAGGAGGAGTGTATGGGGGTTTGGTTATCCTTGCGCATCCTCGACTCATGAAACGGCGGCGGTGGCGGAACAGAGGCGAGATCGCGAAAGAGGAGTCCGTATTAGGGGTTTCCACCCCGAGGGGTAAATATAGGCAAAGGGGGCGTCGAGGGGACCCACCAGGCAGCCAGGAGGCCTCCTGGCGCGGCCTAGGGTGGGGCCGCGCCAGGGACCCTCCTGGCTCCCTGGTGGTGGCCCCCCTTCGCTGCTTTGGTGTTTTCGAAAGCTTTCGCGACGCTGATTTTTTATCTGATTTTCTTGGATTTTTTGGAGCACTTTTAATGGCCGGAAAACCTGAAATACAAAAACAGCAGAAAACAGCAACTGGCAGCTGGGTGCACTAGGTTAATAGATTAGTCCAAATATGCTCAAAAGTGTATGAAAGCTTAAGCAAAACATGGCAAAGTCACACAAAACATGCATGGAGCAAGCAGCAATTATAGTTACGTTTGGGACGTATCAGGGGGCAACAACTACCGCAAGTCGGAAGGAAATTTCCGCCCAAACAGATTTGAAGCAGCTATGAAGAGCCCTTGTCCAACCCATAGTAAACCCGGTCGCCCAGCCAACCACACCTGGGAAGATTGCAATTTCATGTAAGAGTTTGCATGGCGGGGGAACCAGGGACCTCCCGGGTCAGGTGGGGGAGCCGGCCAAAACGGCAACAACCAAAATCCTGGCTACCAAGGAGCCGGCGCAATGCCTCAACACAAAGGACCCGGAGGAGGGGGCCAGCAAAACCAGTCAGGGCTTGCTGGATTTCAAGCAAACCCAAAACAACTCCATGACCTTGCAGCATATCACGTGTTCACCACCAGCAGCTGCCGGAGGGATAGGAAGCTGCAACGGAGAGCCGCTATGGCTGTAACTGTAGAGCCGGCTTGGCCCAGGTGGCTTAATTGGTCAGAACAGCCAATCACTTGGACAAGGGATGATCACCCCCCGGTAGTGGATAACCCGGGGACCCTGGCTCTAGTAGTCTCTCCACCAATTGGAGGATATACACTTGACAAGGTGCTCATGGAGAGAGGAAGCAGCATCAACATCCTTTACTACGAAACTTTCCGCAGGATGGGTTGACCCAAAAACAGCTGCAACCCTCCAACACCGTTTTCCACAGAATAGTCCCAGGCAAGTCAACACGTCCGATAGGCAAGATTTACCTGGAGACGGCTTTTGGAAACGCCGAAAATTTCCGCTCCAAGCTCATACCCTTTGAAGTGGTAAAAGTCGAGACCCCATATCATGCCATTTTAGGCAGACCGGCTTATGCCAAATTCATGGCTCGGCCATGTTACATCTACTTAAAACTAAAGATGTCGGGTCCTAATGGCCCAATCGCAGTGGATGGAAGTCGGTCCAGGGCAGTGGAGTGTGACGAACAACACGTCAAATTTGCTGTGTCGACACGCGCCAAAGAGGACTTGTCAGTATACCAAGAAAAGGTAGACCCGGCAGACCCCACAATCCTGAAGAAACCGACTCCCGACAACAACCCCAAGTTCCAACCGGCTCAGGATACAAACAAAGTTGACTTTGTCCCTGGTGACTCTTCTCAGCAGTTCATCATTGGGATAGAGTTATCTGATAAATAGGAAAGCATGCTCATCGAGTTCCTCCGTGAGAATCGGGACATCTTTGCATGGAAACCCTCTAATATGCCATGTGTCCCAAGGGAACTCGCTGAGCACCACCTAAACATAGATCCAAAGCTGAAGCCGGTCAAGCAATTCCTTCGCCGTTTCAACGACGAGAGGAGAAACGCTATTGGGGAAGAGATAGCCCGGCTCCTTGCCGCCGGGTTCATCATGGAATTCTTCTATCCAAAATGGCTCGCAAACCCGGTCCTCGTTTTGAAAAAGAACGGGACCTGGCGCATGTGCATCAACTACACTGACTTAAATAAGGCCTTCCCGAAGGATCCCTTCGCGCTGCCTCGTATTGACCAGATCATAGAATGGACTGCGGGATGTGAGCTGCTATGTTTCCTTGACGCCTACTCTGGTGACCACCAGATCAAGATGGCCCTTGAGGATCAAGAGAAAACAACTTTCATCACTCCCTTCGGGATCCACTGCTACACTTCTATGACTTTCGGCCATAAGAATGTGGGAGCCACATATCAGCGAACGGTGCAGAGTTTCCTCAAAGATCAGATTGGGCGCAACGTGCACGCCTACGTGGATGATATAGTGATTAAATCCCAAGTGGCCGACTCACTCATCGGTGACTTACAGCAAACCTTCAAAAATCTGCGCAAGTACCAGATGAAGTTAAACCCGACCAAATGCACCTTTGGGGTGCCTGGAGGTAAGCTCCTTGGATACATAGTATCAGAGAGAGGTATCGAGGCAAACCCAGAGAAAATCAACGCTATCATGACTCTTTAGAAGCCGGCCTCAGTAAAGGGGGTCCAACGACTCACATGATGTGTAGCCGCTCTGAGTCGGTTCATAAGCCGGCTCGGGGAAAAGGAAATCCCCCTGTACCGACTTTTGAGGAAATCAGAAACATTTGTCTGGAATGACGAAGCCGACCAGGCCCTAGAGTCATTGAAGAAGCAGTTATCCCAGGCTCCAATCTTGGCGGCTCCCAAGCCAAAAGAACCTATGTTGCTTTATATCGCAGCCAACAATTGAGCGGTCAGCGATGTAGCTGTTGTTGAGCGTATGGAAGCCGGCAAAGAGCACCCCCTGCAAAGGCCAGTTTATTACGTCAGTGAGGTGTTGACTTTATCGAAGCAACGTTATCCTCACTGGCAGGAATTGGTTCTTGGTGTATTCATGGAGAGTCGGAAACTTAAACACTACTTTCAAGAGCACCCCATAATTGTGGCCAGTTCAGCACCACTTGCAGATATCATCCAAAACCGAGAAGCAACAGGAAGGATTGCAAAGTGGGCCATAGAGTTGGGGGCTTATCACATCAAATACAACCCTCGAACGGCCATCAAATCCCAGGCGTTAGCTGACTTCATCAATGACTGAACAGAAATCCAAACCTCTCCAGAGAAGCCAATCACCAAATATTGGACGATGCACTTCGATGGAAGTCGGCAGCTCCAAGGGTCAGGAGCCGGCGTGGTCCTTACTTCATCTAAAGGGGGGAAATTCTGCTATGTTCTGCAGCTGCAATTCACCTGCACCAACAATGAAACAGAATATGAAGCCTTGCTTCATGGGCTACGGCTGGCTCGTGAGATGAACATAAGTTGGATCCAATGATATGGCGACTCTGATCTCGTTTCTCAACAAGTGTCAGGAAAATGGGATTCCAAGAATCCCATAATGGCAGCTTATCGACGAGAAGTGCAAAGACAAGACGGATTTTTCGTTGGATACCAGGTGGATCATGTGGACCGTAGGGAAAAAGAAGCAGCAGATGCTCTGTCCCGACTCGGCTCTCAGCGAAAGCCGGTCCCTCAAAATGTATCCCTGGATGTTCTAACAAAGTCGTCTGTACAACCACCAACAAAGCAAGACATAGCAGAGCCGGATCCAGAGCCGGCTTTGGTTGCTGCAATCCATGCTACACCCTCATGGGTCGTACCTTACTTGGATTACAAGACTCGGGGAATCCTTCCTCGAGAAGAGATTTTGGCCAGACAAATTGTCAGGAGAAGCCAATCCTTTGTACTCATCAATGGTGAGTTACATCGGCGGAGTGCCGCAGATGTTTTCCAGAGATGTGTCTCACCTGAAGAAGGTAGAGCCATCCTCAATGAAATACACTCTAGAGATTGCTTGTAGCTAAAGCCTTTCGACATGGCTCTCGTTCTCTTGTAGCTAAAGCCTTTCGACATGGCTTCTACTGGCTCACGGCTCATGCGGATGCAGAGGACATAATAAAGAAATGTGACGGATGTCAGCGCTATGAAAAATAAGCTCACGTGTCGTCTCAAGAACTCAGGATGATCCCTATCACTTGGCCCTTTGCGGTATGGGGGCTTGATATGGTGGGACCTTTCAAAAGGTCAGCCAACAAGAATACCCACATATTGGTGGCAGTGGATAAATTTACCAAATGGGTCGAGGCAGAGCCGGTCAGCAAATGTGACGCTGCAACAGCACTGAAATTTTTGAAAAAGATCATATACAGATTCGGCTACCCCCACAACATCATCACTGATAATGGTTCAAACCTATCAGAAGGGGTTATGCAACGCTTCTGCCAGAACGAGCACATCCGACTCGACCTTGCATCGGTGGCTCACCCACAGTCCACCGGAAAAGCCGAGAGAGCCAACCAAGAGTTACTCCAAGGCATCAAACCCCGACTCTATGTCCCCTTGAAAAGGACGCCGGGTTGCTGGGAGGATGAATTACCCTCAGTATTGTGGAGCATCAGGACGACTCCTAACAGGTTGACAGGCTATACGCCTTTATTCCTAGTCTACGGAGCGGAAGCCGTTCTCCCAAGTGACATACGTCACGACTCACCACGAGTCAGCGCCTATGTAGAAGCCGAAAACGAGAAAGCAAGACAAGATGCCTTGGATATTCTCGATGAAAAACGAGATTTGGCTGCAGCTCAATCGGCTATTTACCAACAAGATCTGTGACGCTACCATAGCCTCTGGATCAGAAGTCGGACTTTCCAGGAAGGAGATTTAGTGCTCCGACTCATACAGAAAAGAGATGGAATGCACAAGTTATCTTCTCCTTGGGAAGGATCGTTTGTGGTCAGCAAGAACCTGTACAATGGATCCTACTACCTAGTTGATATACGCGAGAAGGCAGACACGCGCACATGCATGGAGGAGACTCCCTGCCCGTGGAACATCGCACAACTCCGCCCATATTACACTTGAGTAGAACAGGAACATTACTGTACATTTGTTAAAGTCGACACACGTCGCACTGGCTTTCGCCATATTAAACATATATATAAGCCGACATTCGTCGCGCTGACTTTCGCGATCAAAGTATACATAAGTCGACTTTTGTCGCACCGGCCCTCGCCACATATACTTAAGTCGACATCTATCGCACGGCTCTCGCCATATCGACTCCTTTTTTACTTTCATGTTATTTATTTTTATATCATACATTGCATGTTTTGCATTATTATATCTCAGAGACCTGGGGTCTTGATCAACCCCTCTATTGTTACTGAGCATGTATATCGCTTATTCAGAGGAATCGGGGAGCTCAATGAAAATCATTGACTCTTTATCCAAAAACTCGGCATATATATGTAAAAATCACATGTGTACAAGCTTATTCAGGGGCAGTAGGGGAGCTCGATGTCACTCATCGACTCTTATCCGAAGAAATTCCGGCATATACATGAACTGGATAAACCACACCTTAATCTTGGCCTGTATAGCTCAAGCTCATACGATCTATGTGTACCCGACTTAGCGTGAAAACCTTGGGGACTGACAACAACGCCTACCAAGTTTAGTCTTAAGTACATGGAGCACTAGTCATATGTAGCCGGCTTACAGAGAAGTTCCGACTCCTGGATAACCCAATATTCTATCTCAAACACGAGAATATGAGGCATGTTGAATCCAGAGTCGACTTCTATATGAGCCTTCATACTTTAGTTTGGCATACATTAGCATCATCACATACTTTTTCTTTCATTTTATACATCATCCAAAAGATGCACCATGAGCATTAACCTGTGTGTCTCGGTATGACACAAAAGATGCTCACACCGACTCATGGGGACTACAGCTCAAAAATTCTCTATGACTCGGTATGACACAAAAGATTCTCACACCGACTCATGGGGACTACAGCTCAAAAAATTTCTATGACTCGGTATGACACAAAAGATGCTCACACCGACTCATGGGGACTACACTTCGAAAACAAAAAAAAATTCTTCTCAAACAAAGACCCGGAACATCACCCAGATGCATACACCGACTTTTGAGAAACAACACTTCTTTGATGACCTGCTACGTCACGCAAAACATGACCACACCATCTCATGGGGGCTACAATTCGATCTATCCTATGAGTCGATTACTGATACACAACTATTCTGAATCGGCTCAGGGGGCTACAGATACATACACTATCATGAATAATCGGATCTCATACATTTTGAAAAATATTCAAAGTCAGGAACAAAACCGGCTCATGGACTCAATGAAAATTCATAATTTTCATTTATCAAACCAACTGGGTCTTACATCAAAGGAAGCAATCTTACAAGCAAAAGCCAAACTCGGGAAAATACTACTAAGAAGAAAAGTCTACAGCTTCAGACATCTTCTTCAGAGTTGGCATCATCTTCCGTTGAAGCTTCTTCTTCGCTAAGGAGTTCTTCATCGCTGGAGCTCTCCATACAACAGCAGGCTCGGTCTCCATCCGAGTCAAAAATCCTAGCACACAAGGTGTCTTCACCATCAAATTTGAAGACAATGGTGTCTCCTCTTGAGATATTCCTAGATCGAAGAAAAGTTTTCCAACCCTTCTCAAAAAACATGGTGCCATGGCTAGAAAATATAACCGTCGCCCAGACAGGCCCATGAGGACATCCATCAAATCGGAGCCAAAGACCCAAAGGCGTTGAGTCACTCACAAGTTGAGTAAAAGACTCAGGAAGTTTGATCCAGCGTCGAATCGTCCGGATATGAACCAAGAACTCACTCCTCTCAGGAGAAGAAGGGGGAGATTCGGAGGGAGAGGCATCACGGATACTTCTTCCTCTACCTCTACCACGGCCACGACCTCGTCCACGGCCACGACCACGGCCGCGTCCTCGAGCACTTGCACGGGGATCGGGCTCGTTGGATGCCAAAGGAGCAAAGGCTTCTAGCTTAGGTGCCATGGGGAAAACTGGAAGAGGAAGAAGAAGATGGGTGCGCTTGAAGGATCAAACTACCCAAGGAATATTTATAGTAGATTCATGGAGAGGATCAATTAATACCATAAATGATATGGGATAACTACCCGTGGTAGATAGCATTTATGGAAAGACTCTTCGATTCCCATTACAAACATCAATGCCTAAAAGGAGATGTGAAGCTAAAAAGAGTTGGTGTCGACTCCTAGTGAGCATCAAATGATAGATGACTCAACCAGAAGAGTCGACGTCATGGAGATAAAGGAACCGAAGCAGGACTGAAGAGAGACGACTCCGACTCCCAATCAACGCCAAGCATAAAGACGGCCCTTGATCCATGAAGAGCCGGCGGTAATGAAGAAAATAAAGAATATTTCTATGAAGACTAAAGCATCATAACAATCCTGGGGGCTAATGTTGGGGGGATGGATCAGGCCCATAGACCCGGTGTTAGAAACCTCTGGGCCGACTCACATGTGAAGGCCCGCAAAGAAGACCCGGCCAGGAGACTGACGTGTCAAGCGTGAAGATTGAAGCCCTAGAAGGAATTCGACTTACCTTGTATAGCACGTAGCAAACTTGTAAAGTAGAATAGAACTCCACATAGTGTAGGAGTCGGACTCTCGGAATCCCGGGACTCGGCATCTTTATAAGTCGAGGTCCACGAGAGCCAGACCAGAACTTACCTCAAGACAGGACTAGACAACTCGCGCTATAACCTAGATCTCCACGAGACTAAGGTTGCGAAACATCATCACTATAATCGATAAGATCGGCTCTTCCTATTGAGGAGTCGATCCCACAATAGTCAAGAAGCAGGAGTAGGTCTTTACCGCATCGACGGGGCCGAACCTGGGTAAACTGCCGAGTCCCGTGTCTATGTCGACTCCCTCCTCGAATTCGCCTCGCAGCAAAGGTCCCATGATAAGTACGATTCTACGGACATCTGCCGTGACTTTCCCAAGACACTAGTCTCCACAAGAAAGTCTCGATTTTTGTTGGTACCGAGACCTTCCATATTTTAGTCCAGCTCTTTCCTCCTGGATGGGGTCAGGGGACGTAGCTCTCCCCTCAATCCAATCCTCCCTCCGATTTCTTGTATCAATGATCATCTTATAAGCCAACCTAATGGAGAAGCAGTAATTCTTATAAAAATTCCATTCCAAGTAACCAGAGACCGGTGTCGTGCATACATGAATATTCTTGATAATGGTCACATCAGCAAGTAAGAATAGGGAGTCGACCAGCTCTGTCCGCCAAGATGTCGTAGAGGCGTCAATGAGGTCACTGACTATCTTAGGTGGATTAGCCGCCAAACAGGCCAAAGGTCTCATAGAGGAGTCCCTCGGGATTCAATTAGATTTCCATATATGGGTGTTCCGCCCATCTCCAATCCGGCAAATGATACCATGAGCCAGGAAATCTTTCCCTTCAATAAGGGCTCTCCAAATTTGAGAAGGATTATTCCCTAATTCGGAATCAAAGAAGTTCACAGATGGAAAGTAAACCGCTTTAAGGATAAGAGCACAGAGAGATGTTGGGTTAGTCAGTGTTCTCCAAGCTTGACGAGCCAACATTGCTATGTTGAAAATCTCCAGGTCCCGGAATCCAGGCCCCCACACTTCTTAGGTTGAGTCATGGTCTTCCAAGATACCCAGTGCGGTTTGCGTTTGCCTTCCTTACTGTCCCAAGAGAATTGTCGTATCATCTTGTTAATATATTTGCACAAACCACGAGGCAGGTTGAAACACGACATGGAATAAACTGGGACTGCTTGAGCCACATACTGTATACGGATTTGTTTTCTAGTGGATGAGATTTTTTTTCTCCACCCAACCTTTTACTTTGTTCCACAATCTTTCCTTTAAATATTTGAAGGTGCCATTCTTGCTTGCTCCCACATCGGAAGGCATTCCCAGATTTTTTTCATTCAGTGTTTCAGTATGAACTTGAAGAATGGCTTTGACCTCATTTCTGGTAGTCTCATGACGACCTTTGCTAAAGAAAACTGATGATTTTGCAGCAATGCCCGGATGCAGAACAATAGGAATTAAGTAGGTTTGACACTTCTGTCGCCCCCTTACCACTTGCCTTGAAAAACAACAGGCTATTATCCACAAAAAGCAAATGGTTTATAGGTGGTGTTGTAGGAGCCACCTGCAACCCATGCAGTTGTGATGATTCATCTTTCAATTTTAGGAGGCTTGAAAGGCCCTCTTCTTCGAAGAAAAAAAGATAGGGGGAGATTGGGTCTCCCTGCCGAATCCCTCGTGTAGTAACAAACTCCTTTGATTTCCTTCCATTAAAATTTACTGAGAAGGTGACAGATTTGACCATGTCCATTACAATCGTCACCCATCCTGTCGCAAAACCCAGTTTCAGCATTACCGCCTCAAGATAAGCCCATTCCACACGGTCATAGGCTTTCAGCATGTCTAACTTGAGAGCACAATGCATATGATTTATAACTTTTTTCCTCTTCATGAAATGCAAACATTCGTAGGCCACCGTGATGTTGTCAGAAATCATTCTCCCGGGAACAAAGGTGGATTGCTATGCAGAGATAATTTCTGGGAGGAACTTCTTAAGCCGGTTGGCGATCACCTTAGAGGCTATTTTATACAAGATGTTGCACAGACTGATTACGCGGAACTGGGTGAGTGACGTCGGGCTCTTCAACTTTGGGGTCAAAACAAATATGGTTTTGTTGATGGACTTTGCATTCTCACTTCCACTAACAATCCAGAGAAGAACGTAGGTGACTTCCTCCCCACATATATCCCAATGTTTCTGGAAAAAGTGACCGGGAAGCCATCAGACCCCGGGGCTTTCGATGGAAACATTTGAAACAACGTTGTTTGACCTCCTTTTTGGTGTAAGGTGATGTCAACATATCATTAATCTCTGACGTTACTTTGGCCGGTATTACATCCAGGACTTGTTGCATGCCTTGCACCCCTCCGGAGGAGTAGAGTTCCGCATAAAAAAAGTCTAGTCATCTTCCAGCTGAGTAATATCTGAGATCACGTCCCTTGATGCGTTTTCAAGTGACTTGATCAGGGTTTTTTCGACGTCGCATGGTCGCCCTAAGATGGAAGAACCGCGTGTTCGTATCTCCACTGATCAGCCACTCCACACAGGAGCGCTGCTTCCAAAGGACTTCTTCTTTGTTGTACAATTCAACAAACCGATATGTGATTTTATGCTCATGGTGTCTCGGGCCAGTTCTGTCGGGGATCTGACGTAACTCATGTAACTCAAGTTTCAGCCGCCTTATCTCTTGACGATTATTACCAAACACTATTCTGTCCGACCGACTTAAATCACCTGACATGTTCCTGAGCTTGGACTTAATGTTTTCGACCGTGTCTAAGCTTCCCGAAGCCTGGCATTGTGATTGCAAGAACGCTTTCAGCTCCAGATGGGTTTCCCACATGATTTCATAACGAAAAATCCTTTATTTCCTATGTGGCGGCTCATCATCAGAGAATTTCAGGAGGATATGGCAGTGGTCTGAACACGTCGCAATCAAGTGATCAACAAAAGCCGAAGGGAACATGGTAGTCCATTGCACATTAGCACATGCCCTGTCTAGGCGTACTCTTGTATATGACCCTCCAACAACTCTCTTTTCAAAAGTCCATTGAGATCCCACAAAACCAACATCATTCAAACCACATATATCAAGAGTGTCTCTAAAAGCCTCAATCTGCGCCTGACTCCTCTGGCCTATACCATCATGCTTAGATAGATGAAGGATTTCATTAAAATATCCACGGGACCCCCAAGGTGATGACCAAGCCTTTTAACGTGTCTCAAGTCCTGTATCGCAGAGGGATCTGAGCCTCACCATAAATACAAATCATCCTCCACTGGGTTGGACCCAAGTGAGAGACAATCGCATCCACATGGTGTTTCGACGAGCTCTGAACTTCAAGCTTTATTTCATCATGCCAAAAGATTACAATTCCACCACTCCGTCCTGTACTACTAACACCAAAAGATCTATCGAAACCAAAAGAACTAGCAAGGAGCTCTGCCCAAGTGTTTTGTATTTGATTTTCAACCAGACACAACACAGACAGGATAAATTTGTTCACAAGTTCACGAACTGTCACGGGATTACCTAAACCACGACAATTCTAACTCAGCAGATTCATTGGCCCTGGCGGCACTCCTCTAGGGAGCCCACTAATCTATACTTCTTATAAAACAAAACCCCACTATAGATCATTTAAGTTGTCTATCTCAACATGCAAGTTATCCACATCATCTATTCTCTTAGCCAATCAAGTGTCCATGTCATCCACTTAGGTCATTTAAATTGTCTCTCTTCACATGAAAGCTATCCACATCATCCATTTTTTAGCCAATCAATTATCCATGTCATCTCAACCATTTTTTAATCATTTTATTGTCCATCCTAATAATTTTTAATACACACATGTTTTGGTTGCACCTTTACTTAAACAACTTAATGTATCATATTGTTATATTTTTTATTTATGTATATAGTTTTCATAATAATTTTCGCTGCAACGCGCGGGTATACTTCTAGTTTTGCTAAGTTTTTTGAGGTAGCTGAAGGTTTCTGACCCGGGTTTTGTCATTCCCAGAGAACGTCGAGTTGCTCTAAAGCAGTAAAGCAGGAGGAAGGAGGAATCAACCAACTTCGTGCTGTTCCATTTCGCCGGCCCGGCCCAAAAACTCATGGATCAGCTAGTCTGTGACCTTTCCGTCCAATCGCCAGCAGCTTTCCCCCCGCATCGCCCGCAGCACCCAAACCCCCTCTCAGCCGCCGTCGCCCGTCGCCGTCATGGCGGCCTCTCCTCCCGCCTCGCGCCGGCCTCCCGCTGTTTCTGCGTGAGCTGCGCTCGGCGCGAACCGTTTTCGTCTGAGCGTCCGACGCCGTCTTGGCCGTCTGGATCCCGCGTCCCAACCGTCAGCGGCCGCCGTGAGCAGCGCCTCCCCGGTTGGTCCTAAAGCTGGCGCGATTCCTTCTGCTTCATTTTCGCCATGAACAACCACCTCTGCGCCGCATTAAGGATAGCCCGCCTCCGGTGGACTCCTAATGTCCTCGACAAACCTTCCAGAGTTCCGCCGTGGTGTGCTGACAGTTTGTTGCATGTCCAGGGATCATTCCGGGCATCAGGTTGGGTTGATCCGAGTAATCATGGGATTCTGTGGCGACCCTATTCAGCTACTCCCATCCACAGTGAGGGGGAAACCTTGTTGGATGAGGAGGAGGACGAGGTGGATCGGAAGGTCAAGCAAATGGAGAGGAGGCGGGATGTCCGCGCCGCGCAGAAGACATTCATGGAGTATCTCCATGTCACGCGTGGCATGTGCTTCAGCCACGCCGAGCATATAAGCAAGCGCTCGCCTGTTTACCTGAGCAAGCTGCTGGAGGAAGTGAAGGATGCCGTGAGGGAGCCCGAGGAGGGGGGAACCGAGCTGGTCTTCAAGTCCATGGTGAAGAAGAGGGATATGAAGGATGAAAGGGTCAGCAAGGCCCTGGTAAGGTTATTTCAGTTCAACCCTGTCAATGAGTTTGAGCCCTTCTTGGAGAGCATCGGCCTCAGACCGAGCGAGTGCAGTTCGCTCTTGCCCCGGGATCTCATGTTTCTCACGGACGATGAGATGTTACTCGAGAACTTCAGCCTGCTTTGCAATTACGGCATTGCACGCAGGAAGATAGGGAGGATATACCGGGATGCTAAAGAGGTGTTTAGTTTTGGCCATGGTGTGCTTGCATCTAAGCTGAAGGCCCTCGAGGAACTTGGGCTCAGTAAGACCAGTGTGATCAAGCTCCTAATTGCTACTCCTGTTGTATTGGTTCGTGACCCGAATGTGGAATTGAAGATCCTGGAGCTGCTAGACGACATTGGAATCCAGCGGGACTGGATTAGTCAATTCTTATCTGCTAGGAAGTCTTATGATTGGAGAAAGATGGTTCGAGTTCCCCAGTTCTTCATTAACTTGGGACTTACTAACGAAGGTGTTGGTAAATTGGTCAGGCAAAATCCAGATTTCTTGTTGGATGGTTCAGGAAAGATGCTATTTACAGTGGTTCTTATGATGGTAAAACTGGGATCTGGAAAAAAGGAGCTGCTTGATCTTTTTATGGACTTCCCGAATGTGTCGGTTGAGGATTTCACAAGGAACCTACGGAATGGAATGCTGTTCTTAGCTGACATTGGGGTAAGCAGTGAGGATGTTTACAAGTTTGTTCTTTGTCATGGATCAATTCTTGGTTCCGCCCCAGTGAAGAAGCCAAACAGCATTCTTACAAATCTCAATGTGGGAAAGAAGCGACTGCGCAAGCTTATACTGGAGGACCCGAAACTGATGATGAGTTACACATTCGGGTCAAAACTCAGCAATCTACCAAAAGTTTACCCCTTTGAAGCATCATTCAACGAGCGAATAAAATTCTTGAAAAGCATAGGATTTGTTGAAGGCTCTCAAGAGATGCAGAAGGCAGTCCAAATGTTCCGTGGTAAAGGTGACGAACTACAAAATCGGTACGAGTTCTTAGTGAGTACTGGATTGGACCCAAAAGATGTAGTAAACATGATCAAGCAGGCTCCACAGGTTCTGAACCAGAGGATCGATCTGCTCGAGTCAAAGATATCATTCCTTGTAAATGGTTCAGGGTATCCTCTGAGTGATCTGGTTATTTTCCCTGCTTACCTGTCATTTACCTTGGAAAGAGCCAAAGTCAGGATTTTCATGTACAATTGGCTGCTAGAAAGGGGGGTGGTTGCTCCTCAGCTGGCTCTAAGCACGGTCCTCGCTTGCTCAGACAGATGTTTCATGAGCTATTTTGTGAGAAAGCATCCCATGGGCCCTGAAGTTTGGGAAAATTATAAGAGGGAAGTAGCTAAGGCCAAAAACATGCCTTGTACTTGAGATCATTATCACCTTTTCATTTGATAATTAACTGGTTTTACTGTGTACATCTCCTCGCATAATGCTACTCTTTCATAATTTATGACATATCAATGGTCAAGCAAGCCCAACTTATCTAGAGGTCTCTCTTCACATTAGCTGTTCTCTTTTACACCGTGGTATGTGGATGGTGTTTTTGCTATAGTGCAGGGTTTAAACTGACTAGCGTGTGCTGATGATTATTCCGGGCAGACTTTTGGACCAGGTTTTTGAAAGTTTGACATGTTAGAGTTTGATGAACTCAAGAGAAATAGTATTATACAGTAGATGTTAGTTTTTTTTTATCTTACCTGGAGCGTGCATTATCTTAGTTACATCTACAGATTTATGCACTGAACAAATTTCTGATGGAAGTAACCTCTGTGTAGTGCAAGAGATGTTTTGCTTGAGGTTCGATCCTATGGATAATAAAAATTAGGGACATCGGGATCGATTATTTCATACCCACCATAGACATCATAGAAGACATATTTTACCCCCATCCTCGAAACCTTCCATGTCAAGCGCAGATAAAAATTGCTTGCTTCCTACCAACATGATTATTGTCATTATAATTGTATACTGTGGCACGTGATTATGCCTTTTGCTGTTTTGCAGCTGTAGAAACGGATAGCATAAGCAAATATTTTTCGTTTCTTCCTTCCAAGGTGTACAACATTGGACCATGGAAGCGTCGCGAAATAAATCAGGGCAAGACGTGAGCATGACATGGCACAAACCAGTAATACACTACCGTGTAAAAGTGGATGAGCAACAGATAAAGGCCAGTGATAGGCGTCGGCCGACCGGTCCAAAATTTTGGCAGGTCGTGCGCGGGCCATCTGATGCCACTTGTTTTGCACCGTTAGATTAAAAGAAACATTTCATTCGTTCTTTTTTCTCTCGCTTCGTCTCGTTTTGCATCTCACGCATCTCTCCCGTTTCACATCTCCCACATCTCTGGTGTGATGGTCATAGCTCTACTGGTGACGGTCCTCGGTCGCACGCCCTCAATGGCGATCTCAACAAGTTGCTGATCGATGACCCCCGTAAAAAGGATGTAGCAACTCCACGATGTTGATACTAGAAAAATTCACAAATGGTGGTAGCAAAAAATTAAAATGGTTGCAGCATCCGATATTTCCCGGACGCAACTCCGGTGACGTTGTTGTGGCCGTCCGACGCTCGTGCTGGTTCCAGCAAAAACCGAAACACCAGTGGTAGCAAATATTTAAGATGTTTCCAGCAAAACAAAATGCCGTTGGTAGCAAAAATGCAAAATTTGGACGTCGTTCCAGCAAAAGAAAAAACGGTAGTCGTATCAAAAATTAGAGCTGGTTCCAGCAAATCAAAACATATGTGGTAGAAAAATTGCGAAATCCGTAGTTGGTTCCTGCAAAAATCGATGACGGTGCCAACAAAATAAATGGTGGTTGTAGCAAAAACGCTTGGTGGTTGCAGCTTCGACCGTTGTAGCATCCTGCCGCGGAGGCAGTCGATCTTGTAGCACCACCGCACTACGAATGTAGCATCGCGCGGCGCCGGTTGCAGCTCCGGCGACCCGCATCTGGGTGCATCTCCTCCAGCGCCGATGGCTTGCCCCGTGTCACCGTCAAAGTCGTTGCAGCTCCGTCCGTGTCGTCGGTCGAGGTCGTTGCAGCTCCAGCGACCCGTGGTTGTAGCAGCCGCCACCACCGTTCCAGCAACCGCCACAGCTCACAACGCCTGCGGTACTCGTTGACTCCAGCTCCGCCAACCACGATTGCAACTCCATGAACCGGTGGTTCCAGCTTCTGCTGATGTCGGTTGCCAATTTTTTCTTGTCGGTTGCGACTCCCCCCGGCCGGTTCCAGCTCCGCTGCCCGCCGGTCGCAGATGCGTCGCCTCCTCCTTCCTCGAGCGGCCTGCGTTAACGTGAAGCACCTCGCCATGTCCGCTTCTCACGTGGGTGGATCTCATGGTGCGTGGAGCCCTCCCGGCCGATTTTCCTTGGTGAGGGTAGGCGGCGGCCATGGCTCTCGCCCCCGATCTGGAGCAGGGGAGGGGGCGGTCGATGGGGATAGAACCGGATCTGAATGGAAAAAAGGGAAGGGAACAAGAAAAGTGGAGGGGATAAGCGGTGTGGTGGTCCCACCCACGTGTGCGCACTAGAACATCGTGCATCGGGGGATCTCAATCAATCCAATGGCCTGCGCGCGGCCGGCACTGTTTCAGCCCGTCGGCCGTCTCGAAACGTTTCCCAACAGATAAGCTGAAAAAAATCTTTCTGTACGATGAGAAGCGAAAGAAGACCCGGTGGATGATGCACCAGTATCACGTCGGCGACAACAAAGACGAGAAGGAAGGAGAGTTGGTGATCTCAAAATCTACAAACAAACAAGGCAGACATAGTTCCACTCAACCTCACGGTTATTTTGACAATTTCAATGGGAAGGAATGCTGGACAAATTAAAAACTTCGAAGTTCATTCACATTGAGCGCAAGTTAACTTTTGCTCACATGTGAAGAACCTCCAAAGCAAGACATGGATCTCCAGAATCACCGCTGGGGGTGTGCTGGTCTCCTCATGCTGTGGCGGTAGGCCCTCCATTGAAGACCAGAAGATCTTCACAATTTGAGATGTAATCCTGCTCATGCTATGCGTCTCCAAGTAAACTGGGATTGTGTTTCCTTTTTATGTTTTGCTTCCCTGTTTTAGCTTTCCTTGCTTTTTGAACTCTTGGCTATCGAGAGGAAGACTCATGTTGGACTTGTGTGGTTTTGTTTCAAGAAACCGCTAGGTGCCTCGCCTGTTTATCTAAAAAAAAAATCATTCACATGGTCAAGCAAATGGCTTATGTGTGGCCATAAAAACATGTCACATATAATTACATGTCATAAGTAAATGTAATATATTTTGCTTAACATCTTGGATGCATTTGGCACATGTTTTTTAAAAGACAAATGTTTATGCATAAACATGAAATCTTTATTCTTACCCACACATAAATAGATGCGAGTAGAAATGCTTATCGTTATCCATGTTATTAAATACAAATCATATAATGAACATAGTCATAGTCATATGCAAACAATTTGGAGAAAATGTTCTGCAAATAGTTCATCTAACTTCTTGGTTGCATTTGACTTTTGCGCCAAGCGCGCAACGGGTCATCTAGTTACACCTTAAGAAAAAAGAAATGGGAAAAATAATGAAATTTTCTGCACAATTTACACATGAATTGTACTTTTTATAATATGCAAGAATTAACATATAATAAAAAAAATTACTATAAAAATACTTCCTGTTATTGGTATTACTCTTAAAAACAAGACAATGAAATAAAAATAAAAAAAACAATACAGTGTTCTAAGTAATAATGAATCAGTAGCATTGATATTACCTTTTAAAAAGAAGGAAAATGGCAATAAAAAATGGCAGAAATTTCATACGATGTACTCATAAATTGCACATTTTTAATAATGTACATACACATATAATTGTGGAATTTACACAAATAAGTAATTTTTTAAGAAGAAATGAACTAGTGGCATCGGTATCTCTACTATCTAAAAAAAGGCTAACGGTTCCTTACGGTCTCTTCCAAGTGTTTTGCCAGCAGTTTCGTCAACCGGTTTATTTTTTACCACTGCGTCTCTTCATCGAGTTTTTCGTATAACCGGTTTTTCTATCCCACCAAATCTTATTTAACCACACCTTACCATATACGACTTAAATCACATTAACATCTTTCCATGCATAATCCAATCACATTAATTAAATATTTCCATATGTCGTTCAATCACATTAATTAAACCTTTTCATGTCACTAAATCACATGAATATATTGTGAGGACACAAGGATTTATTTTCCCGTTGCAACGCACGGGCATTGTCCTATTACACTTAAATAAGAAGGAAAAATAAATAAAAACTGAGGCAAAATCAGGAAATTAGTTTTTTTTAAGAAACAATAAATCAATAGCGTGGATATTACACTTTAAGATTTTTGTAAAATAAAATAAAAGTGATAATTATTTATGAATGTGAATTAGTGGCATTGGTATTACCCTTCAAGAAGGAAGAAAAATAAATACAATTCCATACAATTTTACGCTGAAATTGCATCTTTTGTATTTTGAAAACGACAATCATATAATGGTCCAGTTTTGCACAGATTGCATAATATAGACGTATATTTTATAGTACTTACGTGTATACATTTACAAACATCTACCGTTCAAAAATGCATCTATTAAATAATAAAAACCGACTAGGAAAAAACTCATACAAATAGAAAAAACAATCAATAGATAGCGGGATTCAAGCCCAATAAGAAAATTGATTTACCCCAAACAAGAATAAGTAAAAAACTTAAACTTTATCCAATTCCAATTTTAGCTAACATGGACTAAAAACATCAGAAATTTGCATTCAGTCAGTCTTGAAACAAACAAAAAAGGTTGTCCTTAATTTGTTCTTTAAAAGCTTGAGCTCTCTTAAGAGCTTAAATCTCCAATTTAACTCTAGATGTTTTTTTTGCGGGGTAACACTAGATGTTGAATGGTTATAAAAATTTGATCATTTCTTTGGATCAAGATTTGCCAACATTCCCATATGATAGTCTCCATGCTAAATTCTTTGGAAAGATACTTTAGAGCAAGAATGGTGTCTTCAAAAACTGAGGTTTCCTTTTCTAATAGGATTACGTAGTACCCACATTTGTGGGTAAAGTTACAATCCCATAATAAATGCATCAACTAAAGGACATGGATAAACTGATCACGAGCTCTATATCCTGTGCGTTCTTTAATGCATATGGATCTGAGCCCTTTACTTTCTTTTGTTGAATACGGTGAGATGGCAAATTTTTTTTTTTGAGGGGTCGGTGAGATGGCAAATGGTGGTGGCCATGAATATGTAGACCGTAAGCGACGTTCGTAGGCCATTCAGGCTGCAAGTGGACGCGGGCTGTCCGCGGCGCCAACGGTCAAGCCCACAAAATTTATGTTCGTGGACAACCCGCATATAGCGCGAGTGCAACTACTAATTCTACAGTACTCGTTCGCAGCCCAGTCCAACGGAGAGCGCCACGTGTGCCGTTCACAGCGGTCCCTTGAGATTTTGTGTTTTTTATTTTTGTGTACGTGTTTTTGATGTTTAAAATTGGTTTTTTCAGTAATTTTTTCGCTTTTCCGGTCTTTGCACGTTTTTTCTATACGTTTTGGTGAAGAAAAAAATCAATTTTTTTTCAAAAAAAAATGCACGACCTTGGCTCCGCGGGAGGCACGACCATGGCTTCGCGGGAGGCATGAGTCGTGCCTCGTGCCTCCGCGAGATGCACTAAAAAGGCACTATCGTGCCTCAACGAAAGACACTCGTTTCCTTTCGTAAAAAGGCACTACCGTGCCTCTAAAACAGAAAAAACGAAAATGGCTCCAGAGCGCGCCACTTGGTGCGGGCGAAGAAAACGCGTTGTTCGTAGCTACGAGTACTTTTAAATTAATGATTTCGGCATATAGCGTTAAAAATTAGCTCTAGGGCTCATCTAGATGAGATATAAGTATGTCTCATCTAAGTTGAGACAAGCATACCGTGTCCTTTGCTTTTTTTTGTTTAATTTTTTCATATTTTTGTTGAGAACCTTTTGTTTGTTTGGGAAGAGAACTTTGCCGGCCTTGCCGCACAGGGAGCCACCGACTGGGCCGATCCTTCATCAGCAAGCACAACACGATTGGAATAGGTCTCCGAATGGAATGGAAAACAAGACCTGTTCTGCTTGATCCATGTAGCCAACCACTGGATACCACCATACTCTAACGACCAACCACCAGCGGCAGATCAAATAATTCCAGAACTTTTCGAACATTTCTTGAAAATTGTGGTTTTTGATAGAGGCGGGATGTCCCGATCTTTCGATGAGAGATAACTATCGATTTGGTGGAGACGACTCTGACGATCCGACTACGAACGTGCAACAACGTCGCGCCTTAGCAATCGCTAAACCAATCTCCGGAGGTTATTGACCACGTCGGAGCACGATCAACCTGACCACGAAGGTCTAGTGCCTGCAAGCAATCGAAGAACAAGCAAGAACTATGATAAAGCAATCTGAATATTGCGAATATGTAGATGAAGTATGAATAAAGTTGGGATTCCGAAAGCGGTCTTGATCTGGTCGTTGGACACAAACCGAGTACACGAAGATGCAGCAATTAGCTAAGCAGTCTTTTTAACTAAAAGAAATCCAAAGAAAAACCCTAGGGGTTGATCTACTTATATAGGACTAAAGGGTGGAGGCCAATGGGGTGGAAGGACGTCCCAAGGAGTCCTAATACTAAACCTAGGTTGTACAAGGCACTTGGGCCCATGTGGAGGTGATGCAACACCTATTGAGTTGGACTTTGATTCGGATTCTGCTGCTGGGTCGCACCGTTTTCGCAATATCTCCACGCTCCGAAGGAATTTGAAGGTGAAACCAATTGCGTTGGAAACTAGACGAGATAAGCTATCACCAGAAAAAAGAATCACCCAATTTGGAGTTTGTATGTAGAAACGGCGACTGTTTGAAGTTGGGTATATCTCTGCAGTCCGAATCTGAGTCCATGACGTGAAAGACTTGATCTCTATCTTCTCTTGGGCCAAAAGTGACGTGAAATAACTTCTTGTACAACACACAATCATGCCCGTTTGTATTGAATTCATTTCTTGATCAAATATAGAGTAATTAATGGTCATATCCATGATAATTATGTCCTCATCATCTTCATGCTTGAAATGCTCCAATGCTCATCCTTCTTGTCTATGCTAGGTCCTTCATTTGTCAGCAACAGAAATATATCGACGTTAGGCAGCATCATATTCACATGAACATTAGAAACATTACCAGGAAGCGAAAGTACCTGATAATTTAATTGGTGTGCACAATCTCTAGTAATTGGTCCAGTAGGTATATTAGCAGGGGTTGTGGCTGTAACTATGGTAGTCATGTCCTCATCAGTTTTTTAATCGAGACGAACATTTTTCGCAAAAAGAGAGAGAGAAATTTCTGAAATGAAGAACAATTTTCTTGGCAAACACCAATATTTTTAGAATATGTGCACGGTTTTTCAAGAAAACACCTAGAAAATATGAAAAACCCGCTTTAATATTCAAATAGAACCATCTGTAGTCACAAAAACAAACAAAAGACCCCCTGAGAGAGAGAGAGAGAAAAATTTTGTGCATGTAGTACGTAATTTTAAATTCTTATTTTCATGCAAAAAATAGGACAATTTTAGTTTAGAAAAAATAGCTCGAAAATTTTAGAAATAATAAAACTTATGAAGTCTGTTTGTGTGATGAGATAAAAATATATGAATCTCAAATCAAAAAAATTCGATCGTCAATTGAAGGTTGCTGGGTGATTTGCAACTTAGTACTCCCTCCTTCCCAAATTATAAGGCACGCTTTGATTTTTTTGGTCTTTATTGTACAACTTTGACTACGATTATCACTTATTGTATGCTTAATAAATTAATATAAATATACATAGAATAAAACAATTTTACAAGACAAATACGATGTTAGCAATTATGCATATTAAATCCATGTATTTTTATGTATATTTACGGTCAAATGTATGCATCAAAGACCATGCAAAGTCAATCGTACCTTATATTTTGGGAAGGAGGGAGTAGTAGATAAAAATGGAAATGAAAAAAATGATCAGTTGCATGCCACTGTGTGATTTGCAACTGTATCGATGAAAGAAACACTCAATTGCGGATCGATGGGTGAATTGCAACCGAGTTGCAAACAAAAAATAGTCAGTTGTAGATTAAAAAAATAGAAAAATAGTCAGTTGCATGTCGGTGTGTGACTTGCAACTGAGTTATAGACAAGAAAAATGGGAAAAAGTGATCAGTTGTCAGTCGCTTGGTGACTTGAAACTGTGTTGGTGGATAAAAAAACACTCAGTTGCGGGTTGGTGGATAACTTGAAAGGGTTGGTGGGTAACTTGAAACTGAGTTTTATATAAGAAATAAAAAATAAGAAAAATGGATAGTTGCAAGTCGGTGGGAGACTTGCAACTGAGTTGTAGATAGAAAAAAAACAGTTGCAGATCGATGGGTGAATTGCAGCAGAGTTGTAGATAAAAAAGGGAGAAATAAAAAAAGCTCTGTTGTGGGTCGATGAGTGAGTTGCAATTGAGTTGGAGACAAAAAATAGAAATGAAAAAAGATCAGTTGCACGTCGGTGTGTGACTTGTAACTGTGTCGATGAAAAAAAACTCAATTATGGGTCGATGGGTGACTTGCAAGTTGCAACTGAGTTGTAGATAAAAAATTGTAAATGAAAAAAGGTCAGTTGCATCATGCATGTGAGTTGGTGACTTGCGACTGAGTTGTGGATAAGAAATGGAAACAAAAAAAATAGAAATGACAAACAACTGTCATTTATTGCAGCCCAAAGACAAACAACCGATCCACAATTTGCTTGTACTTTATTTAACAAAAAATGTCAAAAAAGAAGACCCAAAATAAAAAGAGAAGTTGACATAAAATACACGATGAATGTTTTTGGGAAAATGTTGATAAAAAATTTGAAAATACAAATGGAAAACATTTTGTAGAATACACAATGTTGAAAAGAATATATGATAAAAAAGGATATTTTTCCACAAATACATGACAACCTTACATAAATATGCATGAATATTTTATGGATATAAACATGCAATTGCGGTCGGTTGTATGGACATGCAGTTATGGTCTGTTCTATGGACATGTAGTTGCAGTCTGTTTCATCTACCTGCAGTTGCTGTCGGTTCTATGGACATGCAGTTGCGGTCTGGTCTATGAACATGTACCGCACCCGGTTCTATAGACATGCAGCTGCGGTCTGGTCTATGGACATGCAATTGCGTCTCGGTTCTATGGGTTCTATGGACATACAATTGCATTCGGGTTTATAGACATGTAGTTCCAGTCGGTTATATGGACATGCAGTTGCGGTCGGTTCTATGGACATGCAGTTGTACCCCGGTTCTATGGACATGCAGTTGGGGTCGGTTCTATTGACATGTAGTTGCACTCTAGTTTATGGGCATTCAGTTGCAGTCGGTTCTATGGACATGTAGTTGCCCCGGGTCTATAGACATGCAATTGCGGTCGGTTTTATGAACATGCAGTTGCAGTGGTCTATGGACATGCAATTGCGCCCCGGTTCTATAGACATGCAGTTGCGCTCTGGTCTATGGACATGCAATTGCGCCTTGGTTTTATGGACATGTAGTTCCGCACCAGGTTCTATGTACATGCAGTTGCGGTCGGTTCTATGGGCATGTAGTTGCATCCGGGTATATAGACACGCAATTGCACCCGGGTCTATAGACATGCAATTGCGGTCAGTTCTATGGACATGCAGTTGCGGTCGACCCTATGGACATGCAGTCGCGGTCGGTTCTATGAACCTGCAGTTGCGGTCGATTCTATGGACAATTGGACATGTAGTTGCACCCGGTTCTATAAACATGCAGTTGCGGTCGGTTCTATGGACATGCAGTTGCACCCGGTTCTATAGACATGCAGTTGCGGTCCGGTCTATGGACATGCAGTTGCGTTGGGTCTACAGACATGCAGTTGCGGTCGGTTCTATGGACATGCAGTTGCGGTCTAGTCTATGGATATGCAGTTGCACCCTGTTTTATAGGCATGCAGTTGCCGTCTGGTCTATGGACATCCAGTTGCGCCCGGTTCTATGGACATGTAGTTTCGCCCCGGGTTTTATGAACATGTAGTTGCACCGGGGTCTATAGACATGCAGTTGCGGTCTTGTCTATGAACATGCAATTGCGTCTCGATTCTGTGGACATGTAGTTCCGCTCCGGGTTCTATGGACATGCAGTTGCAGTCATGTTCTATGAACATGTAGTTGCGGTCGATTCTATGGACATGCAGTTGCGGCTTGGTTGTTGGGATTGATGGTTGACTTGCAACTAGGGTGGAAAAATAAAAAGTGACCGCCTAATTTCGAGTCGCTAGTCAACTCGCAACTGTGTTGGAAAATGATATGTCAACTCCTAGTTGCGAGTCGATGGTCAACTTGCAACTGGGGTAAAAAAGTCGACTCAAGTTGTAGGTCGATGGTCAACTTGCAACTAGGGTGGGAAAATGAAGTGTCACCCTCTAGTTACGGGTCGATGATCGACTTGCAACTAGGGTGAATCAAAAAAGCAAAACAAAAACGGCTCATTTCCATCAACGACACTACGAAAGTTTGAACGCGAACGAGCTGAACAAACAACCTCTCATCGATCCAGTAAAAAAATAAAGCACAATAAATTGAACAGCCCACAAGTTGCATGTAACATCTTTATTTTTCATGTGTATGCTATTTAGCAAATCTCAAAAAACATTCACAAATTTAGAAGGTTTTCACAAAAGTTTACAAAACATTTTCAAATTTTGTACTCCACAAAATATTATTCATGAATTGGATAAAAATAAAATCCAAATTAAAAAGGAGGAAAGAAATGAGGTAACTAAAAATTGTAAAATAGAAAGAAAAAAAGGATAGAGAAAATAGAGAGAGAGAAAAGAAAAACAAACAAAAAATAAAATAATAAAATCAAAACAAAAGAAACATGCAAATAAAACTCGAAAAGCTGCTTTTTAGGGGTTTTCCACTAGTCTACTCCACAAAAACGGTAAAAAGTTCGATACAAGAGAGTTCTGGGGTATTTAAAAGCCACACATGGCGCCCCGAAGAAAAATTACTAGAAAAATTAACTAAACTATTTCCATCAAGGTTCTTGACTCGGCCATCATGAAGAAATTGACATTCTTGGAAACACAATCTCCTCGAATTGATCTCTTTGATCACTGATTCATATCTTCCTCCTTCCCCTTGAACAATGGCTGCTACCACCAATCTATCATCACATGTGATAATGATCTTCTGTAAAAGAAGATCTTCCGCCAAAGCTAGTGCCTCCCGACATGCCAGAGCTTGTATCGTTCCTTCGTCAGTCATACTCTGATCACCAGTGCCGAAGCTCCTAGATAAAGGCCTTGTCCATCCCGGCAAACTGTTGCTGCGGAACAATTTGTTCCTTCAGAGTTTGTACCTCCATCGACATGAATTACTGCAAAACCCTCCGGTGGCTTTACCCAGCTGGTCCCAGCTCTCTTCTTGCCTTTACCCACATGCGGTAATGGTGTGCTTCTTGAAGTAGATACCGTAGGAGCCCTCCCAGCCTCCCGGTTCCGAGGCAAAGCCTTGATCAGGTCAAGATCTTGCAGGAATCTATCAACAAACATCTTTGTGCCGAGTGGGCTTTGGAAGATCCCCTCATGAATGGCCTTTCGCCTTACAGTCCAAATAGCCCAAATGGTCACAACAAAAGATACAAAATTCCCATGCGATAATGACTTTGCTAGGTCAAATAGCCATATTTTAGCACTTGGGACCATCTTCTCCAACATCTCATCGACCGTCTCATCTGTGTGTAGTGCCCACACACACCTCGCCATTGTGCAATCCACCAGCGAGTGTCGCCAAGAATCAACCTCTCCACAGAATTGACAAAGGTCTTCAGTACACATGTTTCGGTGCTTCCTGGCATCTTCAGTTGGCAGCGAATGGCGCGCTAGTCTCCACAAGAAACTGCGGATTTTCGCGGGGACTCGTACCTTCCAAATAGACTTCCACCCCTGGACTTCCTTGGATGGATCAAAGGTTGCGCCTCGAGACTCTAGGCGAGCTTCAACCGAACCTCTGGTACGTACTAGGAGGTTATACATAGAGCGGACTGAGAACATCCCCTTCTTGTCATAGTGCCAGGACCAAAAGTCACTCACTGCCTGTGTACAGATCGGGATATTGATTATGGAAGTAACATCATTGGGCAGGAAGACTTGACGTAGACGCCCTTCATCCCAGCAGGCTTCGGGTGCCTTTATTAGTTCAGCAACATATTCAGGTTTCGCCATAGACAGGCATGCGATCGGCTTCATCCCAAGGTCTCTCGGGATCCAATTATCCATCTAGATTCTAGTTGCTCTTCCATCTCCAGCACGTCTGATGAGACCGAGTTTTAGAGCATCCCTTCCCTCCAGAATACCTCGCCAAATTTGTGATGTATGTGTGCCAATATCAGCTTGCATAAAATCTTTTTCAGCAAAGTAAACTGATTTCAGCAACCTAAAGTAAAGTGTCTCGGGTTTCATCAGGATCCTCCATGCCTGTCTCGCCAGCAGAGCATCATTGAAAAGTTCGAAATCTCTGAACCCCAGTCCTCCATCTCGTTTAGGTTGAGTCATAGCCTTCAGGACACCCAATGGGGCTTCCTTTTGCCTTGCTTGCTCCCCCAAAAAAACTGTCTAATGAGTTTGTTTAAGTGTTCACAAAGTCCACGAGGCAATTTGAAACTCGAAAAGCTGCTGCTGTGGCGCGGAGGGAATACCCGGCCTCACTCCTCAAACGGCAACACCCCAGGCCCGGACCAAAAAAAAGAAAAAGAAGTTGGCCCACCAAAAACCTGTTCGGGCCAAGGCAATCAGAAAAATCAGTTTGCTTTGGGCCGAAAAAAAGGACGATCGCTCTGCACGGCACGAATCCAACGAAACTTAGATGTGAGATACTTAAAAAACATGTAGATGCTACTCCCTCTGTTCCGAAATGTAGGTCGCTGGAGAAGTTTTCGGACCAGGTGAAATGCAGTGAAATTACGTATATACCCCTTGGATTGGATTCCCACGTCCGCTTCGCTCATCCACCCCCCACCAACCGTCTCCTTCCGCCTCCCTCCACCCACTCGCCTGGCTACCGGCCGCGCCGCCGGCTGTGAGGCGCGGAGTGCGAAGGCGCGGCACCGCACGCATGCCCGTGGAGGGCTTCGCGGGCTGCCCTGTGGCGGCCGACCTCACTGCGTCGTGGGGCGTTGACCTCCTCCCCAGCGGCGGCCGACCTTGCCGCGTCATGGTTCGACGACCTTCTCGTGCCACGCCATGGTCCAGCTCCGTCCCGCACTTGCCGGCGAACACCCCCTCCGAGTAGAACTGGATGTGTGACCTGCTGGCCTCGATGGCCACGACCACCGGTTGCGAGCCACCGCCTTCTTGAGTGCCGCTTCATCGTTGGCCGGCACATCCTCGCCGTCTTCGCCCCGCTTGGTTGCCAGCTCGTGGACTGCCCCGATGGGGACCTTGTCGCCGATTGTTCCCCTTATGCCGACGCCAAGTTCGTCGTGGCCGAGTACTCAGGCGACGCCGCCGACATGAGCGAGTTCGCGCAGGACGCCGAGCACGACACTGAGATGTTCGTGCAGCTCGTGCCGGAGCTCGAGTTGGGCAAGCTGCCGGCGCCCCTGCTCGCCGTCCAGGTCACACAGCCGGTCGTGGCGCGAGTAGGTGATGAGGGCGCAGGCGCCGTGGTGGTCGGGGTGTCCATGCACCACGCCTTGCCCGATGGGCAGCCGCTGTTTCAGTTCACGCAGGCATGGGCGGCGCTGCGGTGGGCGATCCGCGAGCAAGTGGAGGAGAAGGACCCGCTGGACGGCGTGGTAGGGGTACGCGTCCTCGGCGGCGATCCCGTTGTGCTTGGCGATGTACTGCAAGGCCTAATCCATGCTCGCAGTCGGCGTTGGACTGTGCCACCAGCCCACGGAGATGGGGCGGGGAGAGAGCGGGGTAAAACAGAAAACTGCGGGAATTTCGTTGCTTTGCAAATTTTCTACATGATCTGTCCAGCGACCTACATTTCGGAACAGAGGGAGTAGTTAGCAAATCCCTAAAAATTATGTGGGACTTGCGGGCCTTTCCATGTAACCCGCATCGAACCTTCGTATGCCCACATCCCCAGGACACGATCACATAATTTGTTAACATACGCGTGCGTACTAAACAGAGACGCATGCAGCATAGCAGGGGCAGCGGCAATATGATTCAAAGAGCACGTACGGACACACCACCACCATGCAGAAGCAGAACCATGGCGTCAAGGTTACATACATTGAGACGCAGTTCGTCACCTCCGACGCCGCCAGCTTCAAGTCCCTCGGGCAGCGCCTCACCAGCAACTCCGCCGGAGCATAAGAAGAACGCCAATGCGGGCTCGGCCGGTACAGCGCGCGAGGATACGGCCGCGCGAGAGGTGGCGGCGCCGCCGTCGAGTTCGCCGGAGCAGATGAGGGAACCCGCGCGCCGAGTTGTTGTTCGGGGCGGCGTTCTTCTCGCTGTTGATCGCCGGGCCGTCGTCCAGCAGCAGCGGCCTGTCACAGCCCTGCACGCACACGCCTTGAACATTAGTTCCAGCTCAGATCATATAGCATCACATCGCGCATGCACACACGGTTGTTGTCACCGTCGAAGTTGGCCGTGGTGGCGTCCCTCCACCTCAGCATGATCCTCCAGTAGGTTCCTCCCGCCAGCATGACGAGGGAGGAGGTGGTGTCTGCCTGTCTGGAAGAAGGCATAACAGTCTTAGAGTATAGGCGTGGCCGAATCGGACTCCTATTGATTTGTAATTCTAGTTCTCCTAGACTTGGTGCTCAAGCTATCTTGTACTATATAAATAGCCTATGCGGCTAGATCAATACAACAACCAAAAAAACTATTCTCCAATATCTCAAGCTTTCATGGTATCAGATGCCTAGGTTTCCGCCCTAGCCATGGCGCCGCCGCCCAAACCGCCCTCGCTGCCGACTCGGCCCCTCTTCTCCGTGGCCGACTTCCGCGCCGCCGGTGCCCTCCTCTCTCCCTCGAACACCTCCACCTCCTCCCCTACTACCCAATATACCCAACCCCAAATCCCGATGATCTCCCTCGCCGACACCATTGCCGACGTCTCCCCCTTCATACCGATCTCGCTCGATCTCGGTGCCCACAACTACTATCATTGGAGCCACCTATTCACCATCCACCTCGGCCGTTGCGGCCTCCGCGACCTCATAGATCCATCGCATCCTCCGCAACCCGCCGATCCTCGTTGGGTGAAAGATGACCTCGCCATTATACAGTGGATCTACACCCGCATCTCCACCGAGCTCTTCAACCTGGTCTCTTCCGATGATGCCACCGCCGCCGAGCTCTGGATCTCCCTCCAACAGCTGTTCCAGGACAACTCTGACGCGCGTATCAACGCGCTCAACACCGAGCTACGCACGACCACCCAGGGAGATGCCCCGGTCTCCGTATTCTGTCAACGGATCAAGGCCATCGGCGACAAACTCCGTGAACTTGGCGATCACGTCGAGGATCACACTCTCATCAATGCTCTCCTTGTCGGCCTCGGTGATCAATTTGAGAAGCAACAGTCCTTCATCCCCATGCTCAAGCCCTACCCCACCTTCAAAGAAGTTCGCTCTCTCCTCCAGCAAGAAGAACAGAATCAGGCCCGCAAGGCGCGCCGGCCGCCACAGGTGTTCCATGCCGCCGCACCCCCTACTACAGCCGCGAATCACGTCACCGGGCTCCCACGGCAGCCTGCCGCACCTCCTGCCGCCGCCGCTGCACCCCCTGCTCCTCCACCAGGCTGGCATCCGAGCCCTAACTACAAAGGAAAAAAAATCCGATCTACCGACCTCCTCAGCCTCGACCTGCTCCAGCGCCATCGCCTGTCCCGGCACCCGCGCCCCCAGCTCCATCATCATGGCCACAGCACGACCCCTGGACCGGTCTGGTGCAGGCCTGGTCGATGCCTTGGACGCCCCCCTCACCGTACGGCGCCTCGCCCGCCTACACGGGTACATGGAGTCCCGGCCTTCGCCCCGCCACCGGCTCCCCTGGACTCCTCGGACCCAGGCCGCCGGCACACGTCTACACCGCTACTACTACGCCACCTGGTGCAACGGGACTCCTGCCCTACTACCTCAACATGCCGGTCTCCAATAACATGCCGACGCCGTACGTCTACAACCAGCTGCCTCCACCCTACGCGCCGACGCAGTACGTCAACCCGCAAGCTACCGGCTCGTCAGCTCCTCCACAACAGCCAGCCTGGGACCAAGCCGCCTTCATCAACGCCATGAACAATTTTACCCTAAACCACGAAGGTACGGATTTGATTTTCGATTCTGGCGCATCCTCGCACATGTCTTCAAATATGAATTTGCTGTCAGCTTGCTCCCCTTCCGCTTTCTCCACGATCACCACCGGTGATGGCTCCACAATACCTGTTTCTTGCACTGGTCACTCTTATATTTCCTCACCCTATGCCAATTTTCTTCTTCGCAATATTCTTGTTGTTCCTTCCTTAATTAAAAATCTTATTTCCGTTCGCCAATTCACCACTGACAACCACGTTATTCAGGCTTTGACCCTTTTGGTTTGTCTGTGAAGGATCTGACAACGGGGGAGGTTCTCGCTCGGTACAATAGCACGAGTGATCTCTATCCACTTCATGACGCACCTACATCCACCCCCCGTGCCATTCTTGCATCAGTTGATGTGTGGCATAGTCGTCTCGGCCACCCCAATAAAACCACTTTGTCCTCTTTACTTCAAGAATTTAGTATCCCTAGTTCTAGTTCCCCTCATGATTCCTCTCTTTGCAATGCCTGTCAATGCGGCAAACATGTTCGATTACCTTTTGGGACATCTACCACTACTAGCACTTTTCCGTTTGAATTACTCCATTGTGATCTCTGGACCTCCACAATTTCTAGTGTTTCGGGTTATAAATATTATCTTGTGATTGTGGATGATTACTCTCATTACATTTGGACTTTTCCTCTTCGTGCTAAATCTGATGTTCATGGCCTATTTCTTAATTTTTTCAATTATGTTCTCACACATTTTGGCTTGCCTATTCGCTTTATTCAATGTGACAATGGCCGTGAGTTCGACAACACTCAAAACCACATATTCTTTCTCTCCCAAGGCATTCTTCTTCTTTTTTCATGTCCATACACTTCCTCTCAAAACGGGAAGGCTGAACGCTCCCTTCGTTCCATCAACGACATTCTTCGCACTTTGCTTCTTCAAGCTTCTCTTCCCTCTCGCTTTTGGGTTGAGGCCCTTCGCACCTCAACGTTTCTCATTAATATCCGACCCACAAAAACATGTCCTCTTTATACACATTTTTAATCGCTTTTTCTCTCGCATCCGGACTATTTTTCTCTTCGTGTATTTGGTTGCCTTTGCTTTCCCAACACATCCTCTACCTCCTCTAACAAACTCGAACCACGATCTTTGCCTTGCATTCATCTTGGTCTTTTTGATGATCATAAAGGATACCGTTGCTTTGATCCCTCTTTTGGTCGTGTTCTTATCTCTCGTCATGTTACCTTTGATGAGAATATGTTTCCCTTGGATGAGCGTGAGCAAGAAAGTTGACACCTAAAAGGCGAAACAGAAAGAAGGTGGAGGAGGAAGACAAATAGGTGTGAAAGGCTCACATCAATGAGGACAATCATAGGCGAGAGAAGGCCATATGAGAGATATGATGTGAGGAGTAGGGATTTCCATGCAACGGATGCACATGTGAGCTAAAAGCTCTCCAAGGAAACTAGTGGGGGTGCATCTAACTTGCTTGCTCAAAAAGACCTAGAGCTCGTTCGAGGAGGCTCATCATTGGAATATACAAGTCAAGTTCTATAGTGTGAAGGTCCCAACATAGCTATATGCATGATGATGATCTCTATGGAGTACAAGGGATAGAGGAGGAAGTACTAGTGTGGATCTCTCAAAAGGAATAGTAGTGTGCCCCCTTCTCTCTTTTTCTTTTTCTTTTTTTCCTTTTTTCTATTTTTTTGTATTTTTTGGTGGCCTCAATGGCTCTTTCTATTTAACTCTCATTTGTCCTCTTTGGGATCTTTTCCTCACTTTAGGGCAACACCCTATATTTTACAAGAATATAGGAGATCTTTCACACTTTACAAAGGTACTCACATAAAGAAGATATAACTATCATGATGCAAATGTATGCCTCTACCAGGATAGCAGGATATGCAATGATACTAGCGCGTCATGTAGCAATGATTAGGGCAAGGCCCAACTAGCATGTGATACGTCCCAAATGTATCTATAATTTCTGCTTGCTCCATGCATGTTTTGTGTGACTTTGCCATGATTTGCTTGAACTTTCATACACTTTTGAGCATATTTGGACTAATCTATTAACCCAGTGCACCCAGCTGCCAGTTGCTGTTTTCTGCTGTTTTTGTATTTCAGGTTTTCTGGCCATTAAAAGTGCTCCAAAAAATCCGGAAAAATCATAAAAAAAATCAGCGTCACGGAAGCTTCCGGAAACATCAATGAAGCGGAGGAGGGCCACCACCAGGCAGCCAGGAGGGCAGGTGGCGCGGCCCCACCCTGGGCCGCGCCAGGGACCCTCCTGACTGCCTCGTGGCCCCTCTCGGTGCCCCACTTCGCCTATATTTACCCCCCGTGACGGAAACCCTTGGGAGGAACTCCTTTTTCGCGATCTCGCCTCTGTACCGCCGCCAACGCCATTTCGATCGGGGCTGCCTGGAGAAGCTGCTCCGGCACCCTGCAGGGAGAAGCTACCCCCTCCGGGAGACCATCCATAGCCATGGACGCCTCCCGTATGTACCGTGAGTAGTTTCCCTTGGACCATGGGTCCGTGACCAGTAGCTATGTGATCTATCTCTCCCCTCTTTGTGCCTCCACTTTCGAGACCTCGTGAGCTGCCTCACATGATCGAGGCACCTTTGTAATTTTCTTCCGTTGCTATGCTGAGTTTGTTAGGATCTGATGGATTATGAGACTATGTTCAGATTGTGATGAGTAATATATTTGGTTCTTCTCTTTAATATTTTGTTCTTGAGTAAATTCTTGCATGTTCTCCGTTGTCGTATTTTACTATGGCCAAGTGATTTGTTGCAACTCCAAGAGGGAGCGTTATGCTTGATTGTGGGTTCAACCCCTTGATGTCTAGCTTGAGTGACAGAAACATGAGACTAGGGGATGTGCTGTTGCCACCAGGGATAAAACAACGGTGCTTGTATCCGCAGATGCAAGGATTTTTTACTTTACGCAAAGTTCTTTTAATGCAGTTGTCTGTTGCTTTGGATTTACACTTTGGGTGGGATTCACAACTTAATACCAGCGAGATGTTCTGGATAGATATCTCAAGGTGGATGATTCGTAGTAGATGCAGATCTATTTCAGTCTACTTACCTTGGCGTACTGCCCATTGCTTTTGAGCCCTTCCTTTCTTTGCAGCATAGTTAGAATTGCGGTGCCTTCATAATCCTGTCAATTTCCCAACTGTGATTTGTTTACCTCGCTAGCACTTTTATCGTGTTTTGGGAGAGAGACATCACTAGTGAAAATCACGGGACCCCGGTCCATCTTCATATCAATGTTTACATCCTTAGTTTACTTTTCAGTTGCTATCACTATCATTATCCCGTGCGTTTTATCCTTTGTAAACAGCAAGGCCGGAGGAATTGACAACTCCTCTGTACTCGTTGGGAGCATAGTTATCTGTATCTGTGTGCAGGTCTAGGTGAAGTTAACAACCTCGGCGCCATTGTTCACTTTACCACCTTCTTGTATCTTTGCGAGTCCTACGGGAGACAAACCCTATCCTCTACATAGGGGAAATTTGCTGCTACGCTACATCTCACCTTCCACTTGGGGTAGCCAACGAGGAGTGAGAGATCCTCACCGTATCAAGCCAATTTCTGGAGCCGTTGCCGGGGACTCCAGTCTACAAGATAGGGGAGTTGCACACTATCTTTTATCTTTGCTTTCTAGTCTTGTTAGTTTACCTTTCAGTTTTTACTTTTGCGTCCCTTATCAAAAATACCAAAAATACCTGCTGCTACTATGGGTTCCAATGAAAACACCAAGTTGTGTGACTTTACTAGTCATGACAACAGTGACTTTATGTGCACTCCTATTGCTACACCTGCTACTTCAGCACCTTCTTATGAGATTAAACCTGCTTTGCTAAACCTTGTTATGAAAGATCAATTCTCTGGTGCTAGAGATGATGCTTCTTTGCATTTAAATAATTTTATTGAGCTTTGTGATATGCAAAAGTACAAAGAAGTAGATGGTGAAATTGTTAAGCTTAAGCTTTTTCCTTTCTCTTTAAGGGATGAAGCTAAAATCTGGTTTCAATCCTTGCCTAAGAATAGCATAGATTCTTGGGATAAGTGCAAGGATGCTTTTATCGGGAAGTACTATCCCCCTGCTAAAATTATTCAATTGAGGAGTAACATTATGAATTTCAGGCAATTGGATAATGAACACGTTGCCCAGGCATGTGAACGTATGAAGACGCTTGTCAAGAACTGCCCCACACATGAACTGACTACCTGGATGGTTATCCAGACTTTTTATGCAGGCTTGAACTTTACCTCGCGGAACCTGTTAGATTCGGCCGCGGGAGGAACTTTTATGTCGACCACACTTGGTGCTGCCACAAAGCTACTTGACGAGATGATGCTGAACTACTCTCAGTGGCACACCAAAAGATCTCCAACTGGTAAGAAGGTAAATTCTGTCGAGGAGATCTCCTCTCTAAATGAAAAGGTTGACCTTATCATGTCTCTACTTACCAAGCAAGCTCCTATTGATCCTCAGGATGTTCCTTTAAATTCTTTGGTTGCTCAAGAACAAATAGATGTGAACTTTATATCTACAAACAACTTTAATAATAATGCTTATAGGGGCAACTTTGCTAGTAATCCTAGACCGTTTCCATCCACTTATGGGAACAACAACACCTACCCTAGCAACAAGAACCCCACCTCTGAACTAGAGAGTATGCTTAGAGACTTTATCACTACCCAAAAAGCCTTCAACAAGAATGTGGAAGAAAAACTAGCTAAATTAGATAATCTTTGTTTGAAGGTAGACAGCTTATCCCTTGATGTTGAGATGCTAAAAATTAGAACCTCTCTCCTTGAGGAGAGTAAGGTCACTCCTATTAATGCTATCCAATTACAAATCAATGAAAACATTAGGATGATGGCTAAACTTAAAGAAAGATGGGCTAGAGAAAAAGAGGAAGAGGAAAGAATTAAGAACCTTCCTACCTACAACACATTAGTCACTATCCAAGTAGTTGAGGATGTCCAAACAGTTAGCACCCATCACAACCCTAGTCCCACTGGACCTACCAATGGTGATGCTACCACCTCAACCATAGATGAAGAAACCTCTATGAACGTAGAGGCTTTCAAACAAGTGAGCTTAAATGATATCACTACCTCCTTGATAGATAGTAGTGATCTAGATTTTGACAACTGCACTTTACCTGAAGTTATTGGTTTCCTACACAAGATGTCTAGAGACCCCCACACTAGCACACTTAATCTTGCCTTCACAGAGCATATCACCAATGCTCTAATCAAAGTTAGGGAGGAGAAGCTTAGACTAGAAGCCTCCATACCTAGGAAGCTAGAAGATGGTTGGGATCCTATGATAAAAATCAAATTAAATAACTTCTCTTGTTATGCTCTTTGTGATGTTGGAGCAAGTACCTCAGTTATGCCCAAAAGAATGTATGATATGCTTGAATTGAAACCTTTTGATTCTTGTTCTTTTGGTGTTCGTCTTGTTGATTCTTCCGTAAAGAAACCTTTGGGGAAGATCGACGATGTCCTTATCATTGTCAATGACAATTATGTTCCCGTTTATTTCACTATTATGGACATTGAGTGTGAGCCCTCTTGTCCAATTATTTTGGGACGTCCTTTTCTTCGCACAATTGGTGCTGTTATTGACATGAAAGAGGGGAATATCAAATTCCAATTCCCTCTCAATAAAGGGATGGAACATTTCCCTAGGAAAAATATTAATTTACCTTTTGAGTCCGTCACACGAGCTAGTTATTCTCTTGAAAAGACTTGATCTTCTGCTTTAAGCCTAGCTAATGGCTCTAAAGAAGCGCTTTCGGGAGGCAGCCCACAAGGAATTTAGGTTTTTATTTTTTGCTTTTCTTCTGCTCTTAGTGGTCTTGATGATTGTTAATACTGTAGCAACATCATTGTATCTTTACTTTTTAAGCTTTGTGCCTTTTATAGCCTCATACGGCAAGGGAAGTAAAAGTTGTGACATGCTGTCCAGAAAACAGATTCTGTCCTCGTGACTAGAAGAATCATGGAAACATCCCAGTTCATCTTTTTGAGCTAAAATTTTTACACAACATGCTCTATAAAATTACGAAACTTCCGTATGTTCTGAGTTTTTTTATTTGAGTTGCAGAAGTACCTCGAAAAAATTCGTTTCTATCTGTTGTTCTGTTTTTCACAGATTCTGCCACGTTTTGTCTGTCTTCACTTTTGCAAACCTTAAGCTTGCTTTTTTCCTTGCAAAAACCTTTTTGAAATCTTGGGAAACAGTAGCTCTTCAAGTTTATCTTTATTTACAGAAAATAATTTTTTTATTTTATTAGGGTACTAACCTCTCTATTCAGTCTACAATGAGTTATGTATGAAGGGAGTTTTCAAGTGTGCGATGGAAGATGATGAAAGAAGATCTTGGAGTGTCAAACGATCAAGCTTGGGGATGCCCATGTGCACCCTCAATAAATATTCAAGGAGACTCAAGCGTCTAAGCTTGGGGATGCCCCCGTGTATCCCCTTCTTCATCAACAATTATCAGTTCGTCTCTCGTTGCACTATATTTTTATCACTTCATGCGTTATGTGCTATTCTTGGAGCGTCTCGCTCTTAGGTTTTGTTGTTAGTTTTATTTTTCTTTGTTTGCTGTAGTGACAAGTTAGATCTCAGCTTACTTTCTTTTGTGTGGGAGAGATACATGCTCCGCTTGAATTAGAACTCCTCATAGGATTAGCTTTCTTATTCTTTTAGCCGTGAGTTGTTCTTTTTCTTTTCTTAGTTGCTGCTCTGTTTAGTTGTAGTGCTTTAGTTTTTCTAGAGCTTTTCTTTTGTTTTAGGTTGAAATTTCTATAGGTTGCATGTTTTATCTTGTTAGAGAGTTTGCCTGTTGCACTGAGTTTTGTGTCTTGACTAGAAGTAGGTAGTTGAAGTTGCTTTTCTCTTTGTAGTAGTAACTTGCAATAGTTTTGAGGTATTGACTAGAGTAATGTTTGAACTTTTGGTGTCAAGAGCTCGAGCTTATTAGTGATAGATGTCATATTTTTTGGCAATCCGTGTGTTTTTCGAAAACCAAAACCCCCTTTTGAGAACTCTAGCTACTAGATGGATCACTAACCTTTGGAGGGTTCGAATATTAGAGTACACTCACGTACCATGAGTCGAGGATGCGCAAGGATAACCAAACCCCCATACACTCCTCCTCGGGGTACTTGTCTCTTTGTGAACCTCCTGATTAGATTGAGAGTTATCGATAATAAGTGCATGAGTTCTTCGGACTAATGTGAGTATTCGAAAGTTGACACTTCCACCCACCTATACTTTTTCTAGCCTCTTCGGTACCGTGCATTGCCCTTTCTCACCTCGAGAGTTGGCGCATACTTCGCCGGTGCATCCAAACCCTTGGCATGATACACTCTGTCATCATAAGCCTCGTTATATCTTTCCTCAAAACAGCCACTATCATTATCCCGTGCGTTTAATCCTTTGTAAACAGCAAGGCCGGAGGAATTGACAACTCCTCTGTACTCGTTGGGAGCAAAGTTATCTGTATCTGTGTGGTCCAGGTGAAGTTAACAACCTCGGCGCCATTGTTCACTTTACCACCTTCTTGTATCTCTGCGAGTCCTACGGGAGACAAACCCTATCCTCTACATAGGGAAATTTGCTGCTACGCTCACTACTGGAATTCACTAGTTTGCCATGAGTCAACCTCTTTGCCATCTGTTTTTCATCGGGGCGGACGACAAAGAGATAGTTTGCCGTATGTTGCCCTAACTACAGACGGCAAACAAATCACTCACGGCAAACAACTTGTTTGCCGTCCGTCCGCATGAAGGCAGACGACAAAGGTTCCTTTGCCGTCTATAGACAGACGGCAAAGCTTAATGTGGGCCCGCCTAGCCCCTGAGACGAGTGAGGGTTAACGGCCAGGCGTTATGCCGTCTGCCAGCAGACGGCAAAACGGCTTTGCCGTCTGCTGGCAGACGGCATAACGCCTGGCCGTTAACCCAGAGACATATGAAGGAGACTTCTTCCAAGAAACACGAGTGATAAAAAAACGTTTCCGAAACCGCTCTACGCAACCCCAGAACATGGAAGAAGACAATGAGAGTGAACCCGATAACGATGATGAGAGTGAACCCGCTAACGACGATGTTGAAGAGCCTGAAGAAGAGGTTACTGCTCCAGATGACCTGTCAATGCTTGACCGTTTACATAAAGGCCTTCCAAATGTTGGTGTTGTTGAACCTGATGAGGCATCCATTATCGACGACACGCGTGATAGCGATGACGATCCTTCAATTGATCGCGGAGAAGTGACCGATGATCCCGACTATTGTTAGTTGTATGCATCTCAACTTTAATTACATATATATATTCTCATTATTGCAGTAATTACTGTTGTATTATTAATTTTTTTTCTCATTGTACTAATTATTTTATTTTAATTCTTGGCAGGTTCGTGACAGATATGGAGGGCGAGACCTCAGGCTCGCGAGGGAGGGGTCGGGGTCATGCGCTCCCACCTCTGGCTCTACGGAGGTCTTTGCTCGAGAGTATTTCCTCGCCTCCTCCTTCTACTGATGAGCCACCCAGGGGGAGAGGAGGTCGGAAGAAGACCGGGAGAGGCAAAGAAGGTGGTGGTCGCGGGAAAGGGAGACGAACACCTGCTGCTGCTTCCTCGCCGCCACCTCCGGCTGATTCACCAGAGCACTGCAGGGTGGACCATCCTGAGGTGGAGGAGGAGGCTACGTCCACCCGCACGACCTGGAGTCCCTGGCCGGACCAGCCGGAGCAGCACACGCCTGAGGGGGAGGCTGGTGCCGAGCTGGACACTACGGATGAGGAGGAGGTAGCTGAGGGTACCACCGTGTACCAGCGTGGGGGTACACGGCTCCCGTCCGTGCCGGTGACTCCCGCCCATAAGTGGTTGATTACGCCTGATGGAGAGACGTAAGTGCACTTATACTCTCTTCCGGTACCTTCTATACTTATGTCTATCTGATGGCTTTGTCTTTTTATACTGCAGGGGTTGGATATACGACAATGGTGTCCGCAATCCCAACTCCATCCTTGGTGTGCTCGTCAGGGAGAACTTCCCGGGGCTGGTTCAATTGCCCGGACCTGATGAGGTTCCGCAGCCTGGACTCAAGTGGGAGCACTATTGTGCTGCCCCGGCCCCGCCGGATATGACCATCAACGGGGTCGAATGCCACACCAGAGCCGACATGGTTATCAACGGCTTTTGGGTAATTTCTGTTTCACACAATAAAATCATGCTATTGCAGTGTTGTCTCGTGCACTCATCAGTGTTGTCATCAGTGTTGTCTCATCAGTGCACTCATCAGTGTTGTCTCGTGCTATTGCAGGTCTACTACAAGGTCGATGAGTCCAAGGAGCAGGAGGCGGAGGACGTGTTAGTTGCAGAGGCCACGCGCCTCTTGCAGAACACAAGGCACGAGATGCGAGTGCAGGCGGTCCGTGACTACTACGCCAAGCAAGGGCGCAAGCGTAGCAAGAAGGACTGCCGCAAGAAGTTTCTGACCAGGGCCCAGTACATGACGGTAACCCTTCTTAAGTCTTGAATAGTTTGCTTGATTTGATTCCTATCTAGGCTACTTATTAGTTTCCTTGTTTACTAACTTAGGCGCCACCGAGATGGTGTGCGGACAAGATGGATTGTTGGGAGGCCATTGTGGACCACTGGTGCTCAGATGCCTGGTTGGCCATCCACAACAATGCCAAGGAGCGCCGCGCCCAAATGGTTGGTGTGCCACACCATCAAGGAAGCCGCAACTTAGCTGGTTACGGGAATAAATGGGTATGTGCTTTGCTTCAATTTTCATGCAAATGTCACTTTTCTTTGTCTTTTTGGCACCCACAACTTACTAATATCGTGCTTTGCTTTGTCTTCTAGGCGGAGCATAATAAAACGGAGGTGCCTCAGGTGTTCGACATGTATGGCATGGCCCATACAGCGTCGTACAAGAAGGCAAAGGCGCTCTCAGAGTCTGATCTCGCCAGTCCTTCGACTTTCACCAACATTGCCGCCTACAGTAAGCTCAAGGCTTATACTGAGGTGGCGAAGGAGAAGCACGGGGAGGATTATAACCCGCTTGGGAAGCCTATTGAGCCGGAGCTGGTGATGATCTCTGGTGGCGGAAGGCGCCATGGCGCCATGGCCATTGGAGATAAGTTGATCAGGTGCGATAAGACTCTTCATGAGATCAAGGCGCGCCAAACGAGCTCTTCTCCTGCTATAAGGACTCGTCCGCGGCCAGTCGACCTCGCTATCCAGGTTATCCATAAGGACTCTTGCATTCTTGTTTTCTCTCATCGAATATTACAATGCTAACTAGAGGAGTGGGGTTGCAGGAAGCTCTTGAGAAAGAGCGACAGAACACCCAGCGGCTACTGGAGGAGAAGGAGCGGTTGGCAGAGGAGAAGGCAGCGGAGATAGAGCGGCTGGCGGAGGAGAGGACGGCGAAGGCTCTCGAGGAGGCCGCGGCACGACACGATGCATCGAACCGGGCCTTGTATGAGCTCTTCGTGGTAAGTCACTTGTTCATATTCACCCAAAGAATGCATGTTATAATTTTTGTTTATATTACTAACTAATATGATTGACTCATGAAAAACAAATGTGCAGACTATGTGCGAGAAGACTGGTCAGGCCGCTCCACCGATGCCGATCATTTCTCCTGTGGGGACGGTGAGTATCTTTCGATGATCATCAATACCATATTGAGTGGCGTCGTGCTAACCTCTAGTTGATCTTTTTGTGCAGCATAACTCTCGGGCTGCGTCCCATGACCCTTCTCCACCGTCAACATCGGGCAACCCGACGGATGCTTCTCAGCCACCTCAGCCTTGAGGGCTACACTCCGGTAAGTTGTGTTGTATATTTTGCTTTATTAATGCTTAGTTAGTTTGAAAATGCATATTTAGCTTCTGAAATATTATGAAATTCTTAAATATAGCTAAGTTAGCCTAATAATAGCATGATTAGCCAGATTTTCTCACAATATGATGAAGTTAGCTTGATTTGCTCACAAAATGCTAAAGTTACCTTAATTGGCTCAAAAAATGCTTAAGTTAGCTTCATTTGTTCAAAGTTGCCAAAGTTAGCTTAATTTGCTCACAAAATGGTAAATTTAGCTTTATTGCCTAAAAATGACTAAAGTAATGCATTTTTGGAGTTGCTGCATTTTCACTTGTAAAGAGAAGAAGACAAGAAGAAGGAGAAGAAGAAGAAGAGTTCTCTTCTTCTTCTTCTTCTTCTTCTTCTTCTCTTCTCATTCTTCTTCTCTTCTCATTCTTCTTCTTCTCTTCTCATTCTTCTTCTTCTACTTCATCTTCTTATAATTTTCTTTTCTTCATTTTGCATATTTGCTTAATGGGAGTAATGCTATGATGGAGAGTTGCAATTGGACTTGTAGCTTTGTTTATAAACTGTTTGGTCACTTGTGTGTACTTGTTTACTATGTATGAGAACTTGCTATTTGGTCACTTGTGTTTCCTATATATGTATGAGAACTTGTGTATATATGGATTTTGATTAATATTTGGTTTATCAACATGTGTGTGGGTGCCTACACTATGCTGTTGGAGAAACATATTGCTATATATATTGGTAGTTTTTGTCAAATGCAGGGAATTAAAAGAAAACAGAAAAAACAGAAGGAATGCAGCCTCTTTGCCGTCTGCAAGCTGTCGGCAAAGTCCTTTGCCGTCTGCTTGCAGTTGGCAAAGAGGACACGTGGCGCCCAGCTGTGCAATCTCTTTGCCGATGAAATGGCTGACGGGTGCTTTACCGTGCGGGGGCAGACGACAAAGGGTTTTGCCGTCGGCCATACAGGTGTTTGCCGTCCGCCATGGCAGACGGCAAACAGGGGAATTCCAGTAGTGGCTACATCTCACCTTCCACTTGGGGTAACCAACGAGCATTGAGAGATCCTCACCGTATCAGCATGCGGCTCATCGATCAAGCAAGTAGCATGTATGACATGAAGATCAAGTCATGAGAAGGTGGATGTTGCATCGCAATGTATCTCGGAAAGGCTATGGAAATGCCTTGTAGGTAGGTATGATGGCTGTTTTGAGGAAAGATATAAGGAGGCTTATGATGACAGAGTGTATCGTGCCAAGGGTTTGGATGCACCGGCGAAGTATGCACCAACTCTCAAGGTGAGAAAGGGCAATGCACGGTACCGAAGAGGCTAGAAAAAGTATAGGTGGGTGGAAGTGTCAACTTTCGAATACTCACATTAGTCCGAAGAACTCATGCACTTATTATCAGTAACTCTCAATCTAATCAGGAGGTTCACAAAGAGACAAGTACCCCGAGGAGGAGTGAATGGGGGTTTGGTTATCCTTGCGCATCCTCGACTCATGGTACGTGAGTGTACTCTAATATTCGAACCCTCCAAAGGTTAGTGATCCATCTAGTAGCTAGAGTTCTCAAAAGGGGGTTTTGGTTTTCGAAAAACACACGGATTGCCAAAAAATACGACATCTATCACTAATAAGCTCGAGCTCTTGACACCAAAAGTTCAAACATTACTCTAGTCAATACCTCAAAACTATTGCAAGTTACTACTACAAAGAGAAAAGCAACTTCAACTACCTACTTCTAGTCAAGACACAAAACTCAGTGCAACAGGCAAACTCTCTAACAAGATAAAACATGCAACCTATAGAAATTTCAACCTAAAACAAAAGAAAATCTCTATAAAAACTAAAGCACTACAACTAAACAGAGCAGCAACTAAGAAAAGAAAAAGAACAACTCACGGCTAAAAGAATAAGAAAGCTAATCCTATGAGGAGTTCTAATTCAAGCGGAGCATGTATCTCTCCCACACAAAAGAAAGTAAGCTGGGGTCTAACTTGTTATGAGCAGCAAGCAAAGCTAAAGAAAACTAAAAACAAAACCTAAGAGCGAGACGCTCCAAGAATAGCACATAACGCATGAAGCGATAAAAATATAGTGAAACGAGAGACGAACTGATAATTGTCGATGGCGAAGGGGATGCACGGGGGCATACCCAAGCTTAGACGCTTGAGTCTCCTTGAATATTTATTGGGGGTGCACATGGGAATCCCCAAGCTTGAGCGTTTGACACTCCAAGACCTTCTTTCATCATCTTCCATTGCGCACTTGAAAACTCCCTTCATACATAACTCATTGTAGACTGATTAGAGAGGTTAGTGCCCATAATAAAATAAAAAAATTTCTACTGGAAATAAAGATAAGCTTGAAGAGATACTGTTTCTCAAGATTTCCAACAAGTTTTTGCAAAGAAAAAGCAAGCTTAAGGTTTGCAAAACGAAGAAAAGGAAAAACAGGACAAAATCGTTGAAAAACAGACCAGCAGGTAAAAACGATTTTTTTAGGGGTACTTCTGCAACTCAAATCAAAAAACTCAGAACATACGAAAGTTTCTTAATTTTATGGAGTACACTGTGTAAAAAATTCAGCTCAAAAATATGAACTGGGATTTTTCTAGTCACGAGGACAGAATCTGTTTTCTCGACAGCATGTCACAACTTTCACTTCCCTTGTTGTATGAGGCTAAACTTGGCACAAATCTTGAAAAGTAAAGATACAATGATGTTGCTACAGTAGTAACAATCATCAAGACCACTAAGAACAGAAGAAAAACAAAAAGAAAAATCTAAATTCGTTGCGGGCTGCCTCCCGAAAGAACTTCTTTAGAGCCATTAGCTAGGCTTAAAGCAGAAGATCAAGTCTTTTCAAGAGAATAACTAGCTCGTGTGACGGACTCAAAAGGTAAATTAATATTTTTCCTAGGGAAATGTTCCATCCCTTTATTGAGAGGGAATTGGAATTTGATATTCCCCTCTTTCATGTCAATAACAGCACCAATTGTGCGAAGAAAAGGACGTCCCAAAATAATTGGACAAGAGGGCTCACACTCAATGTCCATAATAGTGAAATCAACGGGAACATAATTGTCATTGATAATGAGAAGAACATCGTCGATCTTACCCAAAGGCTTCTTTACGGAAGAATCAACAAGACGAACACCAAAAGAACAGGGATCAAAAGGTTTCAATTCAAGCATATCATACATTAATTTGGGCATAACAAAGGTACTTGCTCCAACATCACAAAGAGCATAACAAGAGAAGTTATTCAATTTGATTTTTATCAAAGGATCCCAACCATCTTCTAGCTTCCTAGGTATGGAGGCTTATAGTCTAAGCTTCTCCTGCCTAACTTTGATTAGAGCATTAGTGATATGCTCTGTGAAGGCAAGATTAAGTGTGCTAGTGTGGGGGTCTCTAGACATCTTGTGTAGGAAACCAATAACTTCAGGTAAAGTGCAGTTGTCAAAGTCTAGGTCACTGCTATCTATCAAGGTGGTAGTGATATCATTTAGGCTCACTTTTTTGAAAGCCTCTATGTTCATAGAGGTTTCTTCATCTATGGTTGAGGTGGTAGCATCACCATTGGTAGGTCCAGTGGGACTAGGGGTGTGATGGGTGCTAACAGTTTGGACATCCTCAACTACTTGGATAGTGGCTACTGTGTGGTAGGTAGGAAGGCTCTTAATTCTCTCTTCTTCCTCTTTTTCTCTGGCCCATCTCTCTTTTAGTTTTCCCAACATCCTAATGTTTTCATTAATTTGGACTTGGATGGCATTCATAGGAGTGGTCTTCCTCTCCTCGGGGGGAGAAGTTCTAATATTCAGCATCTCTACATCATGGGCTATGTTGTCTACCTTCGAAGAGAGGATATCTAATTTATCTAATTTCTCTTCCACACTCTTGTTGAAGGCTTTTTGGGTAGTGATAAAGTCTTTGAGCAAGGTCTCTAGTTCAAAGGTGGAGTTTTTGGTGCTAGGATAAGTGTTGTTGTTCCCATAGTTGTTGGATGGGAAAGGCCTAGGATTGTTGCTACCAAAATTACTCCTATAAGCATTATTGTTGAAGTTGTTTCTAGAGACAAAGTTCACATCTACTTTCTCTTGAGCAACCAAGGAATTTAAAGAAACATCCTGAGGATCAATAGGAGCTTGCTTGGTAAGTAGAGACATGATAAGGTCAAACTTTTCATTTAGAGAGGAGATCTCCTTGACAGAATTTACCTTCTTACCAGTTGGAGATCTTTCGGTGTGGCACTGAGAGTAGTTCAACATCATGTTATCAAGTAGCTTTGTGGCAGCACCAAGTGTGGTTGACATAAAAGTTCCTCCCGCGGCCGAATCTAACAGGTTCCGCGAGGTAAAGTACAAGCCTGCATAAAAAGTCTGGATAACCATCTAGGTAGTCAGTCCATGTGTGGGGCAGTTCTTGACAATCGTCTTCATACGTTCCCATGCCTGGGCAAAGTGTTCATTATCCAATTGCCTGAAATTCATAATGTTACTCCTCAATTGAATAATTTTAGCAGGGGGGTAGTACTTCCCTATAAAAGCATCTTTGCATTTACTCCAAGAATCGATACTGTTCTTGGGTAAGGATTGCAGCCACTCCTTGGCTCTTCCTCTCAAAGAGAAAGGAAAAAGCTTCAGCTTGACGATGTCTCCATCCACTTCCTTGTACTTTTGCATATCACAGAGCTCGATAAAATTGTTTAAGTGCAAGGCAGCGTCCTCTCCAGCACCTGAGAATTGATCTTTCATAACAAGATTAAGCAGAGCAGGTTTAATTTCATAAGAAGGTGCTGAAGTGGCAGGTGGAGCAATAGGAGTGCAGATAAAGTCACTGTTGTTGTGACTAGTGAAGTCACACAACTTGGTGTTTTCATTGGAACCCATAGTAGCAGCAGTTATTTTTGGTATTTTTGATAAGGGAGACAAAAGTAAAAACCGAAGGTAAACTAACAAGACTAAAAAGCAAACATAAAAGATAGTGTGCAACTCCCCTATCTTGTAGACAGGAGTCCCCGACAACGGCGCCAGAAAACTTGCTTGATACGGTGATGAAGATACTTCTCTCCCGCCTCGTTGGTTACCCCAAGTGCAAGGTGAGATGTAGTGTAGCGGCAAGTTTTCCCTTAGCGAAGATGCTAAGGTTGAGATCGAACCAGTAGGACTCAAGAGAGACAAGTAGGTGGTAAAGTGAACAATGGCTCTGTTCACAACTCAAGGTTGCTTACTTCACCTGGACCTGCACACAGATACAAATAACTTTGCCCCCAACGAGTACAGAGGAGTTGTCAATTCCTCCGGCCTTGCTGTTTACAAAGGATCAACGCAAGAGATAAAAGTGGAACTGAAAGTAAAGACTGAAAGCAAACTAAGGGTGTGAACAATGGTGTGAAGATGGACCGGGGTCCGGTGATTTTCACTAGTGATGTCTCTCTCCCAAAAGACGATAAAAGTGCTAGCGAGGTAAACAAATCACAGCTGGGCAATTGAAAGAATTAAGAAGGCACTGCAATGCTAACTATGCTGCAAAGAAAGGAAGGGCTCAAAAGCAATGGGCAGTACGCCAAGGTAAGTAGACCAAAATCCAACTGCATCTACTACGAATAATCCACCTTGAGATATCTATCTAGAACATCTCGCTGGTATTAAGTTGCGAATCCCACCCAAAGTGTAAACTCAAAGCAACAGACAACTGCATTAAAAGAACTTTGCGTAAAGTAAACAATCCTTGCACCCGCGGGTACAAGCACCGTTGTTTTATCCCTGGTGGCAACAACACATCCCCTAGTCTCATGTTTCTGTCACTCAAGCTAGACATCATGGGGCTTAACCCACAATCAAGCATAACGCTCCCTCTTGGAGTTGCAAGCAAACTACTTGGCCAAAGAAAAATACTGCAACGGAGAACATGCAAGAATTTACTCAAGAACAAAATATAAAAGAGAAGAACCAAATATATTACTCATCACAATCTGAACATAGTCTCATAATCCATCAGATCCTAGAAAACTCAGCATAGCAACAGCAGAAATTACAAAAGTGCCTCGATCATGTGAGGCAGCTCACGAGGTCTCGAAAGTGGAAGCACAAAGAGGGAGAGGTACATCACATAGCTACTGGTCATGGTCCCATGGTCCAAGGGGGACTACTCACGGTACATCCGGGAGGCGTCCATGGCTATGGATGGTCTCCCGGAGGGGTTCCTCCTTCCGGAAGGGTGCCGGAGCAGCTTCTCCAGGCAGCCCCGATCTTGAAACGGCGGAGGCGGCGGTACAGAGGGGAGTTCGCGGAAAACAAATCGATATTAGGGGTTTCCACCCCGAGGGCTAAATATAAGCGGAGGGGGGTGTCGAGGAGACCCACCAGGCAGCCAGGAGGCCTCCTGGCGCGGACTAGGGTGGGGCCGCGCCATGGACCCTCCTGGTCTCCTGGTGGTGGCCCCCCTCCGCTACCTTGGTGATTCCGGAAGCTTCCGGGTCGCTGATTTTTTATCTGTTTTTTCCGGATTTTTTGGAGCACTTTTAATGGCCGGAAAACCTGAAATACAAAAACAACAGAAAACAACAACTGGCATCTGGGTGCACTGGGTTAATAGATTAGTTCAAATATGCTCAAATGTGTATGAAAGTTCAAGCAAATCATGGCAAAGTCACACAAAACATGCATGGAGCAAGCAGAAATTATAGATACGTTTGGGACGTATCAGCGGCTCATCGATCAAGCAAGTAGCATGTATGACATGAAGATCAAGTCATGAGAAGATGGATGTTGCATGGAAATATATCTCGGAAAGGCTATGGAAAAGCCTTGATAGGTAGGTATGATGGCTGTTTTGAGGAACGATATAAGGAGGCTTATGATGATAGAGCGTATCGTGCCAAGGTTTTGGAAGTACCGGCGAAGGTGGACGCCAACTCTCGGAGTGAGAAGGAAGCAATGCACGGCACAGGAGAGGCTAGCAAAATATGGGAAGGTGGAAGTGTCAACTTTCGAATACTCACATTAGTCTGAAGAACTCATGCACTTATTATCAGTAACTCTCAATCTAATAAGGAGGTTTCACAAAGAGACAAGTACCCCGAGGAGGAGTGTATGGGGGTTTGGTTATCCTTGCGCATCCTCGACTCATGGTACGTGAGTGTACCCTAATATTCGATCCCTCCAAAGAGTAGTGATCCATCTAGTAGCTAGAGTTCTCAACTAATTTGTAGGTTTTGAAAATAGACACGGATCGCCCAAAATACGACATCTATCACTAATAGGCTAAATCTCTTGACACCAAAAGTCCAAACATTACTCAAAACAATACCTCAAAACTATTGCAAGTTACTACTACAAAAAGAATAGCAACCTCAATTACCTACTTCAAGTCAAGACGCAAAACTCAGTGCAACAGGCAAACTCTCTAAAGAAGATAAACATGAAAATTCAAGAGAGTTCCAGCAACAAACTAAACAAAAGCTCTTTGAAAAGATAAGCATGAAAGCTAAGAGCAAAACATGACAGCAGCTACGAAAAGATAAAGAACAAACACAACAAAGATAAGCAGGAAAGAGTCCTATGTTGTTTTCTAGATTTTGGAAGTGGAGCGTGTTTCTCTCCCACAAAAATAAAGCTGGGTTCTAAATTGTTATGAACAGCAAGAAAAGCTAAAGAAAACTAAAAACAAAACCTAAGAGCGAGACGCTCCAAGAATAGCACATAACGCATGAAGTGATAAAAATATAGTGAAACGAGAGACGAACTGATAATTGTCAATGGAGAAGGAGATGCACGGGGGCATACCCAAGCTTAGACGCTTAAGTCTCCTTGAAATTTTCTTGGGGATGCATGGGGGAATCCCCAAGATTGAACGCTTGACACTTCTTAATCTTCTTTCATCATCTTCCCTCGCACAATTGAAAACTCCCTTCATACATAACTCATCATAATCTGATTAGCGAGGTTAGTACCCAAAATAATTTTTCTCTACTGGAAATAAATATAATCTTGAAGAGCTACTGTTTCTCAAGATTTCCAAAAAGTTTTTGCAAAGAAAAAGCAAGCTTAAGGTTTGCAAAACGAAGAAAAGGCAAAACAGGACAGAATCTGTGAAAAACAGACCAGCAGGTAGTAAAGAATTTTTTAGGGATACTTCTGCTACTCAAATCAAAAAACTCAGAACATATGAAAATTTCTTTATTTTATATAGCACTCTGTGTAAAACATTCAGCTCAAAAAGATGAACTGGGATTTTTCTCTGATTTTTCTAGTCTCGAGGACAGAATCTGTTTTCTGGACAGCATGTCACAACTTTCACTTCCCTTGTCGTATGAGGCTATAAAAGGCACAAAGCTTGAAAAGTAAAGATACAATGATGTTTCTACAGTAGTAACAATCATCAAGACCACTAAAAACAGTAGAAAAACAAAAAGGAAAACCTAAATTCGTTGCGGGCTGCCTCCCGAAAGCGCTTCTTTAAAGCCATTAGCTAGGCTTAAAGATTATAGAAGATGCTCTCACAAGAATAAGAATTTTGAAGAAAAAGAGAGCATCAAGAAGAAAATATGAAACACTTTTAAGCCTAACCCACTTCCTATGCATAGGCATCTCGTAAGAAAATAAATCAAAGAAGCACAAAGTGACATGCATAGGAAGGTGGAACAAAAACAACTTCGAAAGTTTCAGTTTAGAGAGAGGTGTTTTTGTCACATGGAAGTTTCTATAACCAAACTTTCCTCTCTCAAAGTAATTTTCAGTAGTATCATGAACAACATCAAGAATATAACTATCATATAAATTGTATTGTTCATGACCTACAAGCACACGTGTATTGTTTTCAACATGGTTTTTAGGATCATAATATAAATGCAACCCATCACATTCAGCTTTGATAAGAGGAAAATTCTCCGGAGTTGGAGATTTTAAAAAGATAATAGGACACTCATGTGTGGGTGTGATAGCAAAAATTTCATGCTTAACATGAGGAACTATAGAAAGTTCATCTCCCTAAGCATCATCCATAGTGGCATCACGGCCATAAGCATAGAAGGCATCAACTTCATCAAAAAGGGATATTTCAAAAGAATCCATAGGATCATAACACTCATATAAGGTAAGATTCAAAGAGTTACTCTCATTAGAAGGTAGACATGGATGGATCCATTCTTCCTCCTTTTGTTCGTCACTCTCCTCCTCTTTTTTCATCCAAGGAGTTTTCGGTTTCGTCAATTTCTTCTTTCATAAAGTCCTGCAAAACATTAGTCTCTTCCTTTGGGGGAGAGATTCTCTCAAGATGATCAGTAATATAATAATTTGCATCATAATTTTCCAAACAATAGTTAAGTATAGCAAGACTCTCAGATTTGTAAGGGGCATCATTAATATTTCTAAGAAGAGAAGTAATTTCAAAGGTAACCTTATAAGCAACAAATTCTTCTATTGGCTCTGCATCATAAAAATGAATGTTTCCCTTAGCATAAGAAGCTAAGGTTTCATCATCATTGTACTCACATTGGAAAGAAAGGTGTTTGTGCCTCATAAAGCAACAAGATTCATCCCTGCAGAAAGATATATTATATATTGAGAACAAGTTTCTAGCATACTCATACAACTGGTGTATTTGTTTCCATAAGTGTATCCCATTTTGAGACAAGCGATGTTCCTTGTACCACTTTTGTTGATCCTCGGTGAATCCTCCATGCCAATAAGATCTAGTTTCAAAGAAGTCAGACATTGATTGGCAAGTAAGGAACTAGACATACTATATTTTTGGGTTTTTTGATAAAGGACACAAAGATAAAAACTGAAAGGTAAACAAACAAAACTAAAAAGCAAAGAGAAAAGATAGTGTGCAACTGCCCTATCTTGAAGAGTGGAGTCCCCGGCAACGGCGCCAGAAATTTTCTTGATACACGAGATAACTTCTCGCCCCCGTTGGTTACTCCAAGTGGAAGGTGAGATGTAGATAGCGGCAAATTTCCCTTAGCAAAAATGCTAAGGTTGAGTATCTTCCAGGAGGACTCCAACAGATACAAGTAGGTGGTGAAGTGAACAATGGCGCCGTTTACAACCTAAGGTTGCTTACTTCACCTGGACCTGCACACACAACAGATAGCTTTGCTCCCAATGAGTACAGAGGAGTTGTCAATTCCTCCGGCATTGTTGTTTACAAAGGATAAAACGCACGGGATAATAATGATAGTGATAGCTACGGAAAAGTAAATACTGAAAGTAAATTGAAGGTGTAAACAGTATTGGTGATATGGACCGGGGTCCCATGATGTTCACTACTGATGTCTCTCTCCCAAAAGACGATAAAATAGCCATGCGAGATAAACAAATTACAGCTGGGCAATTGACAGGATTATGTGCGCAAACCAATGCTAATTATGCAAAACAGAAAGGAATAGGCTCAAAAGCACGGGCGGTACGCCAAGACAAGTAGACCGAAATCCATCTGCATCTACCCACTAATCATCCACCTTGATATATCTATCCAGAACATCTCGCTGGTATTAAGTTTTGAATCCCATCCAAAGTGTAAACTCAAAGCAACAGACAACTGCATTAAAGAACTTTGCGTAGAGTAAACAATCATTGCACCCGCAAGTACAAGCACCGTTGTTTTCCCCCTTGTGGCAACAGCACATCCCCTAGACTCATGTTTATGTCACTCAAGCTATTCATCAGGGGGCATGAACCCACAATCATGCATAACTCTCCCTCTTGGAGTCACTACCTACTACTTGGCCAAAGCAATAAACAGCAACGGAGAACATGCAAGAGTTACTCAAGAACATAAATATAAAAGAAGAAAATCAAATATATAACTCAATCACAATCTGAACATAATATCATAATCCATCGGATCCCAGCAAACTCAGCATAGCAACAGCAGAAAAGATTACATATGTGCCTAGATCATGTAGGGAAGCTCACGAGGTCTAATCCATGAAGAACAAAGAGGGGAGGAGAACATCACATAGCTACTGATCATGGACCCATGGTCCAAGGTGGACTACTCACGGTTCATCCGGGAAGCATCCATGGTGGTGGAGAAGCCCCCGGAGGTGGTTCCTCCCTCCGGCAGGGTGCCGGGAAGAGGTCTTCTGGTGCTCCCGATCTTGGAAGCGTGGCGGCGGCGGAACAGAGGAGAGATCGCGAAAAAGGGTTCCGTCCCCGAGGGTTTCTCGTCACGGGGAATAAATAGGCGAAAGGGGGCAGCCAGAGGTGGGCCAGGGGCCTGGCCGCGCCCTCTGGCCGCCTGGGCCCCCTGGCTCCCCTCTGGCCCCTCTCGGGCTCTTCGCGAAGCTTCCTGTACGCTGATTTTTCCTATATTTTTCCCGGATTTTTTCTGGTACTTTTAATAAGGGGGAAACCTGAAATAGAAAAACAGCAGAAAACATGAACTGGCACTGAGGTGCACTGAGTTAATAGGTTAGTCCAAATATGATCAAAAGTATATGGAAGTTCATCAATATCATAGCAATATCACACAAAAGAGGCATGAAGCAAGCATAAATTATAGATACGTTTTGGACGTATCAGTGGACTGCCAACGGCTGGATTCGTGAGGGACTATAAAAGGGGGTCTTCTTCTTCCTTTGTCCTGACCGTTTTTTGTGCAAGTTCTTCCCCCCATTGTTGACCTCTTTAATCTTGCTTACTCCCTTTCCCTCCCATGATTCTTGCTCCTTTTTGAGGGAAAAGAGAGAGGAGGTCTAGATCCACATTCTCCACCAAGCCATCTCTCGTCTAAGTGAGGGGAACCTTGTGGATCTAGATCGAGTTCTTGGTGTTCTCCTTGTTCTTCCTCTCATATTCCTCCATAGCTTTTGTTGCTTTGGTGGGATTTGAGAGTTGGTGACGGGGATCAACCCCGGCAAATCCCATGGTCAGGGACCCTGGGTTAGTCATGACAGGCACAGGTTGGACGATAGCTCGTCGGCAAACAGGAAGGCACGCTCCTACTCGATATTATTGATGGTGGAGATGCGATTACAGTGGATGCCAAGGCTGGAGCGCTCAAGGCTAGGGTTACAGATGATATTCGTTGCCTTTGGCGTCGCCCCTCCTAGCCCTTATATACTGGGCTAGGTCTCGGGGAGTTCATCTATGTTTACAGGTAAGCTTTCCTAACACTAGCTTGCTCCATACGGCAGGTTTTCGCACCTTCCTTGTGAGTCGCAGACTCCTATGTCGGTGCCAACTAGCGGGCCAAGGCGGGTCCAGGCGAGTCTTCATGGGCCTTCTATCTTCAGGGACACCGGGTAGGCCTATCTGTAGGAGTCGTGGGGTCACCCCCTCGTCAGTAGCCCCGAGTGCCTGGGAGACTCGAAGAGTCGCGCAGGGACTCGAGTACATCCATTTGTCGGTTATTTGTATGCGCGGTACAACCGCGGGTCGCTGGCAGTCTGGTGGCCATTACAAAACCTGTTTCGAGGGATGCTAAGCTGAAAGGGCCCAAGGAGTCGACTGGTCGAGCCTTGGTGAATTGCACTAGGGAAAATACCGCAGTAGCCCAATCAAACCCACGTCCCTCGACGTGAGCTTGGAACACTGGTGTCGAGCAAAAGTCCTGTCGCTTCAGGTCTTACGGTGTTCATTTGCTACCAGTAATGTGTATAGCCTAAGGCGCGTCCGCCCGGCTTTTTCTATCATGCGCAGCGCATGGAAAAGGTTGGGAGTGAAATCGCTCTTCGGCAAGTCCCAGCCCGGCCGAACTTCGCAGCGGGGTCTTACCTACATGCTAATCTTGCGTGGCATCTGGGCACAGTGTATCGTGTTCCAGGAATGTGTGTTTTTGAGGCGTGGAGCCTAATAGCATTGCACCCGCTTGGAATAAAACATCAAGCGAGTTGTTCACTCATTCACCCGTGGAGCTTGTTTCGAGTGCTCAGACGGAGAGTTTTTCGCGAGTAGTAACTCGAATGCCGTTTCGGCTCTTGAGGTGAGGGAGCACTTGAAACTCTAGCGCCGTATGACCTTGGCGGGCGAATATGTGTCTTGCGTCGGGTTGAGGGAGCACCCGAGACTCTCATGAGTGCGAGTGATCACTCGAGCACGCTGGTGACCTTTAGGTGAGGGAGCACTTGGGACTCTCATGATGTGCTCTCCCGATGGGAGTAAGATGTTTTTTCTTCATCGGGAAAAAGATCTGAAAGATGGAATCTCTGAGCCTCGATGGCGTACTCGGTACGTCTTGCTGTGATATGACGTTGGCGTGGTCTTCTGGTGTTTTTTTGACCACTGTAGCCTACCAAAGGAAATGACTTGGCGCTTTCCCGCCGAAATTTTCGCGTCGCGCGATCATGGTCCTCTTTTTGCGCGTAGTGCGCGGTGTTGTTACTGCGCCGGTTGGATTTTCCATACGGTAGCCCTTCTTGCTAGGCTCTTGAGTTAAATACCTTGTGGCTGGGTAAATTGTAGGTTTTACCCAGCCGTTGCCTTCCTCCTCTTTCTTCTTGTTCTTGAGCCTTTCATCTTTTCTCCTCTGCGAGCTGCTGCGGGATCTATGACCAAGCGCCCCCGTACTGCTGTAGAGTCTGCCAAGATGTCCGGCAAGTGGGAGCGGTCCACGTTCGGGGCCGGGGATCTGGATGCGCTGGTTGCTGACTGCGTGGTGGTGGAGGGTGATGTGCGTCTCCCTGGTGATGAGTCGATTCCGGCGCCGGCGGCGGACGAGCGGGTATGCTTCCAGGCTTTCTTCCACCACAGGTTTGCTCTTCCGCTGCATCCTTTCGTTCGCGGCTTGCTGTATTCCTATCGACTCCAGTTGCATGACCTGACTCCCAACGGGATTTTGCACATTGCGTGTTTCATCACTCTTTGTGAGGCGTTCCTGGGGATTTACCCGCATTGGGGACTTTGGAGGCGCCTTTTTAGTATAAAAAGGACAAACTCTGAGTACGTCGTGGGTCGGGTGGGTATCTCCATTGGGGATAAACATTCGTATTTTGACTTGGAGAAGATCGATTCCGTTAGCGGCTGGCGAAAAGGGAGGTTTTATCTGAAGGATCGCTGTGTTGTTGGTCAGCAATTTGGTCTTGCTTCCTTCAATCCGGGAACGCGGGTGGTCAGACAGCCTTCGTTGTCTCATTCTTTGACCGAGGTGGAGTCGTCCGAGCTGACTCAGTTTTTGGAGAGGATTGCTGTGTTGAAGGATAACTTGACTGGTGGTCAGCTCATCTCTGTTTTTGTGGGGAGGCGGGTTCAACCGTTGCAGCATCGAACTCGCCCTATGTGGCAGTACGAGGGACTTGGTGACTCGACGAGATGCTCGCCTGAAGAGCTTGAACCTGACGCCCTGCTGGCTCGCATCCAACATGTGACCAAGTGCTTGAGTATTTCGGAACTGTTCCTTGTCCTTTCGTATGCTTCTGATCATTCTCCGCTGCCGGTTGGTGTCCGTGTTCATTCGTTTGTTTGGACAAGTACCTAGTTTTGCTTTGTTGTGTGACATTGCTTGCCTTGCAGGGCCATGCTCCGACGCCGTGTAATCCTCCGCAGCCAGAGGACGCCAATATTCTTGAAGAACCTGGCGCTTCCGCAGCTGATGATGCTGAAGCTGTGCTGGTGGAAACTGGAGATAGTTAAGATTCGAGTCCCTTTCACGTGAAGCGGTCGCGCCCCTTGAGCGCTGAAGATTATGCTGCGTTAGGTGACGATGTACCGCTGGCGTCTCCGTTTGCTAGGCCTTCCCCTTCGACTGCTGCTCCGGCCGCTCCTCCCAAGAGGGTCAGGCTTGGGAGGCTGGGGCGCCCTCGTGCTGCGCGTGTCGGGTAAGAGTCTGCTGGATTTTTGCCCGTTCCCTTTTCCTTGTTCCTGCGTCTGATAATACTTATCTTGTAGTGCTGCGCCTGCTCCGACTGCTTCGTGCACCAGCGCTGCTACTACTGACTTGAAGTCGATGAGCTCTGGGGCGGCAGCCAAGCATCTTGAGGACATCTCGGCTGCCGCTGGTCAATCTGGGCCCACGGCGACTCCTGCCGTTCCGACTGCGGGTGTAGTTCCTGGTGCGCCCTCTTCTGAGGCGCCTGGTGCTGTTGCTCCTGAGCCCAAGCCAACTGAACTTGGTCCTCCGTACTTTGGCCGGCTTGATCTGGCGATTGAAGACACGGCTCGTGCTTTCGACCGTGTCTCCAAGCTGGTGAGTTGATTCGTGTCTGTGCGACTTTATCATCGGGGGCACGGCAGTGCTCCCGATGGGAGTAGCCCCCGAGGCTAGAAGTAACTGCTTGCAGTTGCTTGTAGTCTTGTCTTTCCTTAACACCTGATTGTCTGGTTTTTGCAGCCTGTTTTCCAACACTTTGAGCGTTTGATGGTTGATGCTGAGCGTTGGCAACGGGCCCATGATTCTGCCCAGGATGCTTTGTCTGCTATGGATGGTGAGTTTTTATTTTTGCGCTGCTGAGCTTGTCCGCTGCGTCTTTTTTTCTGAGTACTGTCTTTCCTTGCAGACCGTCGCCAGGCTGCCGAGAAGCAAGCCGAGAAGGCGGGGAGGAAGGTTTCCATTCTTAAGGCTACCTTGGCTTCCAAGGAGGCGGAGTTGCATGGTCAACATGAGGAGCTGGTTCGCCTTCGTCAGGCTGAGGATGCCGTGCGCGGGTGGAAGCAGTCGAGGGCAAACGTCTTCGCGCCTTGGAGGACTCGCTTGTGTGTAAGTTTGTCATTCAACCAGTGGTCTTGCTGTTCCTACTGTCTTCCCGTGATGATGTTTCTTTACTTTGGTGCAGCTGCTATAGGTGCGAAACCGATGGAGGCTGCAGCGTTAGGGTCTGGAATTCTCCAAGGTGCTGTAGATGCTGTTGCAGTGGTTGGGGACGTATTCACCCGGGCTTCCGATCTTGTGGGTCTTGCGCACGAGCACCTTATGCCGGAGGGTTCAAAGGTGCTTGATGGCCTGGGCGCTCGGGTGGCTGCATTCGGCCCGGATGGGAAACGTATGGTGGAGCTAGTTGCGGAGAGCATGGTGAGTGGTTCTTCCATGGACCTTGTCGTCCTTATGGGGCATGGGATTTCCTTTGATGATTCCTTGGTTGAGACCATCCCGAACTATTCTGATGAGCAGGACGACCATGCCGATAAGCTGGCTCGTCGCCTGCAACAGGTTGTAGATGCTCAGGATCCCCCTGTCGTATGTGAGGGGGAGGCACAGTAGTGTTGCGTCGCTTTGAAACTTTGTCTGTAATTCGTGACTCCGTTGTGATGGTTGATCTTTTGCTACCTTTATCTGAGTGATTGCTTGGCTGTTTCTCTTGCTGTTTTTTGATTTCTTTGTTTTGTTCGTCCTGCGGTAGGCCACTCCAGGCGTTCTTCGTTCTTGGAATTCGCGAAGGATGACGCTCGCGAGGGTGCGTACGAGTCCGTTTGCTTGCGACTGAAGGACGCTGAGCGGGAGATTGTTCGACTGAAGGGATCCGTAGCCATTCATCGTACTCGGCGCGAGCGTGCCGAGGCCGTGGTTGAGAGCCTTGCTTCGTGGGTGGTGAAGTTGTCCGACCTCCTGCGGGGTGAGTTTCGCCTCTGCTTGGTTTCTCGATTTCGCTTGGTAGGTTTCGCCATCTCTTTCTTGACCGTGGTTTTTGACTTTCGAAGTGCTGGCAGGGCGATCTCGGGATGAAGAGAGGCCCCTTCAGTCGGAGATGTCACGGCTTGATGATCCCAGAGTGCAGGCGAGCAATCCATTTTGGGCGGATGGGGCTCGTGCTCGAGCGTTTGCTTTGCTTCGTCTTCGAGTTGAGCGGGTGCCGGATGCTCTCAAATACTGCCAACGGGTATTGGGTGGTATCCATGCTGAGTTCTATCCGTTGGAGGTGGTTCCTTCATCCCTTGAGAGGCTCTGTCGTGTATTTTCTCAGCCTACCGAGTTACGTCGAGTGATGGATCATCAGATTCGTGCTGGAGCCCGAGCTGCTTTGGGCTTGGTCCATAGTCATTGGCCGGGGGTGGATTTTGCTCAGGTGGTGGCGGGTCCTCCAGGTGGTAGGGATCATCCGATGATTGAGCACTACATGGCTGAAGATAGGCCTGCGCACCAGGTTGTGAGGCGAGTTTGCGAAGAGAACGACCGCCATCTGGGTGCACTTATTAAGGCAAAAATGGAGCCTAAAGATTAGGTTCTTCCCTTCGTTGTATATGCTTCTTCTTGGTTGTATTTATTCTATGCTGTCTTAGGGGGTCGTCTGCGTTTGTAGTTGCGGGGGACGTTCCTAGAGGGTTGCCGCGATTGCGGAGGACGCCTCGGGGGGTGGCTGCTTCGGCGAGCCCCCGAGTGCCAAGTTAATGTGTCGCGATTGCGAAGGACGCCTAGGGGGGTGGCTGCTTCGGCGAGCCCCCCGAGTGCCGAGTTAATGTGCCGCGATTGCGGGAGACGCCTCGAGGGGTGGCTGCTTCGGCGAGCCCACGAGTGCCAAGTTAATGTGCCGCAATTGCGGAGGACGCCTCGGGGGGTGGCTGCTTCGGCGAGCCCCCGAGTGCCAAGTTAATGTGCCGCGATTGCGGGAGACGCCTCAAGGGGTGGCTGCTTCGGCGAGCCCCCGAGTGCCAAGTTAATGTGCCGCGATTGCGGAGGACGCCTCGGGGGGTGGTTGCTTCGGCGAGCCCCCGAGTGCCAAGTTAATGTGCCGCGATTGCGGAGGACGCCTCGGGGGGTGGCTGCTTCGGCAAGCCCCAGAGTGCCAAGTTAATGTGCCGCGATTGCGGAGGACGCCTCGGGGGGTGGCTGCTTCGGCGAGCCCCCGAGTGCCAAGTTAATGTGCCGCAATTGCGGAGGACGCCTCTGTTGGATATATGCCCTAGAGGCAATAATAAAGTGTTTAATTATTTATATATTCATGTTCATAATTAATGTTTATATTTCTGTGCTATAATTGCAATGATCTAGACTATGAGATTCAGAAGAAAACTCATATGCATGTGTGGAAATGTAAACAACAAGAGTTCCTGGTTTTTCCTCTAAGACCAGCCCATGTGCTTATTGATGATTATGTTTTCTTAATCATGGACATTATTCTTGCAACAAGGATGTCAATAGCAATGAGAGCATATTGTTAGCCGAACAATGATGTTGAACCGACCCCAGTGTTAAATGATATACTTAGAGAACTCATCGAAAACAACGTTATAAGTCATATCATAAAATGTTATTATATACATAGTTCCTTCGACCATGAGAATGTCAAGTTGCTTCACACAAGAAGATGTGCTTTGGTTCTTAGATGAATCCTCCCGTAAATGGGAAGTAGTAAAATAAGTTCTGGGTACATTGGACAGTGTGTCTAGTAACGGTGATAGTTTGATATTGGGATTTGCTCCTTCACGATGAAGAGATATAGACTCAGGGCCCACTCGGTATAACGGTATCCATTCTCGTCTGGCCAGACACTTTGTGATTCAATCACGGGGATACCGGTATACGTAACGAGGAATGAAGACAAACGAGCAATGAGGATAATTGATGGCTTGTGATCAAGAAGTTGTTTCACATGGGTGCCAAAATTCTCTCCTCTAACTTTGTCATATATCGCGAAGCAAAGGGGATAGTATACGATAAACATAAAGGTTCACTCGAAGTCTTTTCGTGTATATGTGGAAGTCAACATGGGTGTCCATGGCTCCGTTGTTGATTATTGACGAATGACTGTAAGTCTGGAAAGCGTTCCGAGTCATGTCCACATAATACCGAACCTATTGGGTCACACACTTAAAGTGCAATAATCTGTTAGAATACTAGGATGATTGAAGGTTTAGTGGAAGCAAGTAAATATAAAAGAATATGGCTAAGATACTTTGGAATTGTTTCAGATAACTTTAGTTCATATGAAATTGGTAATGGGAAAGTTTACGATCAACCGGAATAGTTTTGGTGATCGGTGGACAGCTTAAACAATATGTTGTGTTCACCGGACATATTAACCTTAGCCCGGATTGTTCCGAGACCTATTTAGATGGCTCCGGAACATTCGTTAGAGGTCCCGGCAGGTCCTGGAAGTGTTCCAGAAGTGTCTGGAATGTCCCGAAACGGTCCCGGTAGGTCCCGGAATGTCCTGGAAGCTTCTAGAAGGTCACGGAAGGTTCCGGAAGGTTCCGGGCAGTACCACCCACTAGACCCACCCCCTAGCTTGGGGGTGAAGCCACCTAGGCTGCCCTGGCCAGCCAGGAGGTGGGGGGCGCCACAAATAAGGGGAATCCTACTTGGAGTAGGATTCCCCAATCCTATTATGGAAGGAGTCCTAGTGGGAAAGTCCTAGGAGGTTTGGAGTCCAAGTTGGACTCCCCACCCCCCTAGGCCGGCGCACCAAGCCCCTTGGCCACCTATATAAGGTGAGACAAGGGGGGGGGGGGAGGACACACAAGCCCCTGCGCCCCCCCTTGCCCTAGTTTCTAGTTGCTCCACTTTTAGACCCCGGTTTAGATTCTAATCTAGATCCGAACTAGCTAGGGTTTTCTCTCTCTAGTTTTCTCGGAGGCGTTCTTCTCTGGACGGCGGAGCGCTGCCGGATTGCTGTGCCGGATGTGTGGATACCGGTGGAGAGATCATAGCTTTGATCTTACTTCAAGGATCATCTTCTTCTTCCTCGGAGAACTGTTCGAGGGAATCGACGAGGAGATTCGTTCGTGGGAGAGATCGTGGGACAGATCGTGAGATCTTCTTCAACCCGCATCACCAACTCTTCTTCCGCTGCAATTGTTGGTGAGCATTATCCTAAACCTTTTATGCAATCTATCATGGATGATCTTGGGTTCTTAACTCGTAGGCACGAAATTTTGTTTTCTACTACGTTTCCCAACAGTGGTATCAGAGCGATCCTTGATTAGATGCATGTTTAGGTAGATCATATGTTGATATGAGGCATTGATTTTCCTTTTTGCTTCCCTATCATGTGATCTTTTCTTTGCTCGACGGCATGATGTGATTTTGCTACAAGGTTTGAGTTTTACCATGATCCCTCTATGCTGCTCTTAGTATGTTGGTTGCCTTGATCATGGACTACATCAAATTCCTTGGATCTCATCCTAGTCTTGCTATAGAAAATTTTACATGAACGGGCTTGTGGATTTTATGAACTCAAATCCACACGGGGGTCACGCGTTTAATGAAGTTTGGCTTGTGGAATTAGTTTCTACACGCACCCTGTATGTTAAACTAGCAACAAAAGAAGTATCGTGTTTTGTTTTGTCTAGGTTTTCTCGTTTGCCATGTAAACCTGCTTAACAACCACGATAAAATTTGCAACAACCCGTGTAGATAGCGATCTAACTCGTTTTTGCAGAGAATGCATGTGATGTGGTATAGTCTTCAAGATTTGCAATGTGTTTGTATGAGATGCTATATGATGTAATATTTTTCGCGGCCTGCGAGCCGTGGTACGGCATGATGACTGGAGTCATATGATTGTCACTTAATTATGGCCTGCGTGCCATAACTGTTTAGTAGCTTGAGGCAAGGCTATAGATAGAGACGAGGTGATGATCAATGATGTGAAGGAGGACCCCAACACACATGCCGAAGCCGTGAGGAGGTCCCGGCGCCAAGGACAAAAGGTGGTGGGTGGAGACTTCAACCACGGAGTCATGAAGGCAACGAAGACTTCACGACACAAAGGGCTATACCATGTCACATATTTTATGAATTGCCTGTGATGTTAATCCCTTTGAAGTACCCTTGTTTGATGCGCGGTAGTCGTGTTTTATTAGGGTGATCTCTCCCAAAATAATATCAAGTAGATAGTGTTCTCCCAACTGTAGCACCGTCTATACTATGTTTCACACTGGAGCAGGTCATGTCACATGGGTGCACACGGTGTGACGCATAAAAGGCGGGTGTGTTAAGAACACACTGCATTTGCACTTGGTTGTCTTGACGGTTTGGATAAAAGTTTGCTACCGGAACACGCCCATCGAAAGATGAACAACAGTCACCCTTGCGTGATTGGCAAGTTGGCCTACCAATTCAGTCTAAGTCATCAGTGATGTCACATCAATGGCGGACGACTAAACTTGGATCTTGAATCACTTAGAATCAACTACGAGAGATGTTGGTCTGAGTGGGAGCACTTATTAAATTAATAATATGATTAATTAGTGCAACTTAATTATGAACATTGTCTAAAGTGAAACTTGTGTTTATGTTGTAGATTGAAATGGCCCGTGTCAATCCCCAGTTTAACTTAGGTCCGTTGATTGAGAAAGAAAAATTGAAAGCTGATGGAAGCAACTATGCAGACTGGGTTCGTGCCCTGATAATTGTACTCAGGAGTGCTAAGAAGGACTATGTCCTAACGACACCTCTCCCAGCAGCACCGGGGCCTGAAGCCACGGTTGCTGAGCAGAATGTACATCAGACTAAGCTTGATGCATGATAGTACCGCAGTTCAGTGTCTTGTGACTGCGTGTATGGAATCAGAGTTACAAGGGAGGTTTGAAAACACCGATCCCCACTTAATTGTTAAGGAGTTAGATGCTCTGTATGCCAAACACGCTAGAACTGAAAGGTATGAGGTAACTCATGCATGTGGAATTGCAAGATGAAGGAAGGAACACCTGTAAGTGAGCATGTGATAAAGATCATGCGCCTTGGGCAAAGGTTGACTGAGCTGGGATTTCCGGTCTCGGAATCACTGGGTACAGATATTGTCCTCATGTCACTCCCGCCAAGTTTCAAAGGCTTTGTTCAGAACTATCGCATGAACGGGATGGATAAGTCAGTTAATGAACTGCTTGCAATGCTGAAAAATGCGGAGACTACCATGCAGCCTGACCCTAACTATACGTTGGCGGTTAGCAAGACCACCAGTTTCAAGAAGAAGGGCAAGTCCAAGGGCAAGGGCGCCGGCAAGCCTGGCGCCAAGACCAAGAAACCCTCTGGCACTGGCCCTAACAAAGATACTGAGTGCTTCTACTGCAAAGCTAAAGGTCACTGGAAGAGGAACTGCAAGAAGTATCTGGCAGATAGAAAGAAGCCTGGTTTTACCAGCGAAGGTATAAAAGTTATATATGTCATAGATATTTTTCTTTCCGGCCCTCACTCTAAGTCGTGGGTATTTGATACTGGAGTTGTTGCTCATATCTGTAATTCATTACAGGGACTAAGGAGAATAAGGAAGCTGGAAAGGAATGAAGTGACGATGCGTGTCGGAAATGGAGCTACGATCTCTGCTAAGGCCGTGGGCGTCTACACTCTACATCTACCTTCATGATTTACCATAGGATTAGATAATTGTTATTTCGTTCCTGCTATTTGTAAGAACATTATGTCCGGATCATGTTTAATCCGCGACGGTTATAATTTTAAGTCTGAGAACAATGGTTGCTCTATTTACTTGAAGACTATGTTCTATGGTTTTGCACCTATTAAGAATGGGCTGTTTTATTTAGATCTTGAATGTAGAAACGACATCTTAAACATAAGCTCTAAACGACTTAAGAAGGATGAAAATACCACTTACATCGGAAAGAAACGTATGCAGAAACTGACCCGGACGCCGTTCACAGGTCATGTTGAACGGGCGACAAACTTATTGGAAATAATACATAGTGATGTGTGTGGACCGATGAGTGTACCGGCGCGCGGTGGATATCTTTACTTCGTAACTTTTACTGACGATTTGAGTAGATATGGTTATATTTACTTAATGAAGCAAAAATCCGAAAATTTTGAAAAGTTCAAAGAATTTCAGAACGAAGTTGAGAATCATCGTGACAAGAAAATCAAATTTTTACGATCTGATCGTGGTGGTGAATATCTTAGTCATGAGTTTAGAGAACACCTCATGGAGCGTGGAATCGTTTCACAGCTGACGCCACCTGGAACTCCACAGAGAAATGGAGTGTCTGAGAGGCGTAACCGAACTTTGTTAGACATGGTGAGGTCCATGATGTCATTAACTGATCTGCCACTTTCTTTTTGGGGTTATGCGTTAGAGACTGCCGCTTTTACTTTAAATAGGGCGCCTACAAAGTCTGTGGAAACGACACCATACGAGTTGTGGAATGGGAACAAACCCAACATTTCGTTCCTGAAAATTTGGGGTTGTGATGTTTATGTAAAACGTTTACAACCGAACAAACTCGACCCTAAAGCAGACAAGTGCTACTTTGTAGGTTAGCCAAAGACACCATAGGCTATTCCTTTTACCACCCCTCCGATGACAAAGTCTTTATTGCTAAAGGAGGAACTTTTCTTGAGAAAGAGTTTCTTAGCAAAGAGGTGAGTGGGAGGACAGTACAACTTGATGAGGTTAGTGAACCTTCGGAACCAAGGAATGAAACGATGGAAGTTGTTCCAGCAGTCATTCCGATGAAGGAACCGGAAGCTCCTGCAAGTGATGCAGGAACTTCTGAGAAGCTAGTGACTGAACCAAGGAGATCAGGCAGAGTACGTCAGCTACCCGAGTGGTATGCTAACGAAGTATTCATATTGGAAGATGATGAGCCTGTGAACTACAAAGAAGTGATGATGAGCCCCAACTCCACTGAATGGCTACAAGCCATGAAATCCGAAATGTAATCCATGTACGAAAACCAAGTATGGGACTTGGTGATCCCTCCAGAGGGTGTCAAACCAATTGAATGTAAATGGATTTTCAAAAGAAAGACAGACGCGGATGGTAATGTTACTATTCATAAAGCTAGACTTGTTGCCAAAGGGTTCTGACAAGTGCAAGGAGTTGACTACGACGAGACTTTCTCGCCAGTAGCAATGCTTAAGTCTGTGCGGATTTTACTAGCAATTGCTGCATATTTCGACTATGAGCAGATGGACGTCAAAACAGCCTTCCTAAATGGGAAGCTCGAGGAGAATGTATACATGATACAACATGAGGGTTTTGTCGAACCAAAGGATGCTGGAAAGGTGTGCAAGCTTAAAAGATCCATCTATGGACTAAAGCAAGCATCACGGAGTTGGAATCTTCATTTTGATGAAGTGGTCAAAGGTTTTGGCTTCATCCAGAATGGCGAAGAAGCTTGTGTTTACAAGAAATTAAGTGGGAGCGCAATATCTTTTCTAATACTGTATGTAGATGACATATTGTTGATTGGAAATGATAAAGAATTTCTTAACACTATAAAGGAGTCATTGAAAAGTAGTTTTTCGATGAAAGACTTAGGTGAAGCCGCTTACATATTGGGCATTAAGATCTATAGAGATAGATCCCGACCCCTGATAGGGCTGACCCAGAGCACGTACATAGACAAGGTTCTGAATAGGTTCAGAATGGAGAAATCTAAAAAGGGATTCCTCCCAATGTCATATGGTGTGGTACTCTGCAAGAGTCAGTGTCCTAAGAACACTGAGGAGCAGGTAGAGATGAGCACAGTTCCATATGCTTCGGCAATTGGATCTGTTATGTATGCCATGATATGTACAAGACTAGATGTTTCCTACGCTCTGAGTATATGTAGAAAATACCAGAGCAACCCAGGTAATGCACACTGGGTAGCAGTCAAAAATATTTTGAAGTATCTAAACAGAACTAAGAATATGTTCTTGGTATTCGGAGGTGATCAAGAACTTGTTGTAAAGGGTTACACTGATTCAAGCTTCATGACAGATCCGAATGACTTCAAATCTCAATCAGGATATGTTTTCACACTCAACGGGGGTGCCGTGAGCTAGAAAAGTTCTAAGCAGAATACGGTCGCGGATTCTACAACGGAGGCAGAGTACATCACAGCTTCCGAAGCTACGAAGGAGGGATATTGGATTAAGAAATTCATCACTGATCTCGGTGTGGTTCCTAGTGCTGAAGACCCCATGGAGATCTACTGTGACAATAGTGGAGCCATGGCGCAAGCTAGAGAACCAAGGTCCCACCAGAAATCCAAACACATTGAACGCCGTTATCACAAAATCCGAGAGTTCGTTGACAAAGGATATGAAAGATTCACACGGACCTGAACGTGTCAGATCCGATGACGAAGCCTCTTCCACGAGCAAAGCATGAGCAACACCGAACAACCATTGGTGTGAGAGAACTTATGTAACTAGTATTATTGTATCTATTGCAAGTGGGAGACTGTTGGATATATGCCCTAGAGGCAATAATAAAGTGTGTTATTATTTATATATTCATGTTCATAATTAATGTTTATATTTCTGTGCTATAATTGCAATGATCCTGACTATGAGATTCAGAAGAAAACTCATATGCATGTGTGGAAATGTAAACAACAAGAGTTCCTGGTTTTTCCTCTAAGACCATCCCATGTGCTTATTGATGATTATGTTTTCTTAATCATGGACATTGTTCTTGCAACAAGGATGTCAATAGCAATGAGAGCATATTGCTAGCCGAACAATGATGTTGAACCGACCCCAATGTTAAATGATATACTTAGAGAACTCATCGAAAACAACGTTATAAGTCATATCATAAAATGTTATTATATACATAGTTCCTTAGACCATGAGAATGTCAAGTTGCTTCACACAAGAAGATGTGCTTTGGTTCTTAGATGAATCCTCCCGTAAATGGGAAGTAGTAAAATAAGTTCTGGGTACATTGGACAGTGTGTCTAGTAACGGTGATAGTTTGATATTGGGATTTGCTCCTTCACGATGAAGAGATATAGACTCAGGGCCCACTCAGTATAACGGTATCCATTCTCATCTGGCCAGACACTTTGTGATTCAATCACGGGGATACCGGTATACGTAACGAGGAATGAAGAAAAACGAGCAATGAGGATAACTGATGGCTTGTGATCAAGAAGTTGTTTCACATGGGTGCCAAAATTCTCTCCTCTAACTTTGTCATATATCGCGAAGCAAAGGGGATAATATACGATAAACATAAAGGTTCACTCGAAGTCTTTTTGTGTATGTGTGGGAGTCAACATGGGTGTCCATGGCTCCGTTGTTGATTATTGACGAATGACTGTAAGTCTGGAAAGCGTTCCGAGTCATGTCCACATAATACCGAACCTATTGGGTCACACACTTAAAGTGCAACAATCTGTTAGAATACTAGGATGATTGAAGGTTTAGTGGAAGCAAGTAAATATAAAATAATATGGCTAAGATACTTTGGAATTGTTTCAGATAACTTTAGTTCATATGAAATTGGTAATGGGAAAGTTTACGATCAACCGGAATAGTTTTGGTGATCGGTGGACAGCTTAAACAATATGTTGTGTTCACCGGACATATTAACCTTAGCCCGGATTGTTCCGAGACCTATTTAGATGGCTCCGGAACATTTGTTAGAGGTCCCGGCAGGTCCTGGAAGTGTTCCAGAAGTGTCCGGAATGTCCCAAAACGGTCCCGGTAGGTCCTGGAAGCTTCTAGAAGGTCACGGAAGGTTCCGGGCAGTACCACCCACTAGCCCCACCCCCTAGCTTGGGGTGCAAGCCACCTAGGCTTCCCTGGCCGGCCAGGAGGTGGGGGGCGCCACAAATAAGGGGAATCCTACTTGGAGTAGGATTCCCCAATCCTATTATGGAAGGAGTCCTAGTGGGAAAGTCCTAGGAGGTTTGGAGTCCAAGTTGGACTCCCCACCCCCCTAGGCCGGCGCACCAAGCCCCTTGACCACCTATATAAGGTGAGTCAAGGGGGGGGGGAGGACACACAAGCCCCTGCGCCCCCACCCTTGCCCTAGTTGCTAGTTGCTCCACTTTTAGACCCCGGTTTAGATTCTAATCTAGATCGGAACTCGCTAGGGTTTTCTCTCTCTAGTTTTCTCGGAGGCGTTCTTCTCTGGACGGCGCAGCGCTGCCGGATTGCTGTGCCGGACGTGTGGATACCAGTGGAGAGATCATAGCTTTGAGCTTACTTCAAGGATCATCTTCTTCTTCCTCGGAGAACTGTTCGAGCGAATCGACGAGGAGATCCGTTCGTGGGAGAGATCGTGGGAGAGATCGTGAGATCTTCTTCAACCCGCATCACCAACTCTTCTTCCGCTGCAATTTTTGGTGAGCATTATCCTAAACCTTGTATGCAATCTATCATGGATGATCTTGGGTTCTTAACTCGTAGGCACGGAATTTTGTTTTCTACTACGTTTCCCAACAGCCTCGGGGGGTGGCTGCTTCGGCGAGCCCCCTAGTGCCAAGTTAATGTGCCGCGATTGCGAAGGACGCCTCGGGGGGTGGCTACTTCGGCGAGCCCCCGAGTGCCAACAGATTTTGGGGAAAATATTTACGTAATACTTTTCCTGCTGTCTCTTACAAAGAGTAGGGGGAGTTCTGTTGAAGACAGGTCCCTTTTGCTTAGAATGATGATGTAGTGGCCTTAAGGGCTAGGTAGCTTTGTTTCCAAGCGCCTGGGTTCTTCGGGCGATGTTCTTTCCTCCTACGGGAGCGCTTCTTCTGCGAGTCCCGTGGTCCTGCTGTCTTGGTGGGCTATGAAGGCTTCTGCTATCTTTTGGAATTTTTTGTCGCAGTGGTCGGATCTGACGAAGCTACCGCTGATTGTGATGACCCCATGTGGGCCTGGCATCTTCAGCTTGAGGTAGGCGTAATGGGGTACGACCATGAAGCGAGCAAAAGCTGGTCGCCCGAGGATTGCGTGGTATTGCGACTTCCAGTCGACCACTTCAAAGTACAGTGTTTCCTTGTGGAAGTTTGTCGCGTTCCCGAAGACTACTTCCAGGCTTATCCTTCCGATTGGGTAGACTGCTTTTCCTGGTTGTGCCTGAGGACTTGAGTGCGTTGTTTTGGATGAGAATGTCGTCGAGTGTTCGGGTGAAAATGATGTTGATCCCACTGCCGTCGTCCATGAATACTCGCGACATGTCGTAATTTCCGATTCTGGCCTCGAGTACTAGCGCGGCGTGCCCTGGTTGGGGAACGACTGGCGGGTGGTCGTCCCGGGAGAAGGCGATTTCTGTCTCTGACCCGCGCAGGTACTCTGGGACGGCCGGGTGTGCGGAGGTTGCCAGGAAGACTTGTCTGGTGACTTGTTTCTGCTGCCTGTTTGAAGGCCTGCCTTCTTGTATCATGTAGATCCTCCCGTGGGCTTCTGGTTACTGGTCTTCTTCTTCTGGTGTCCTTTGCCGTTCCTAGATGGCGGCCACTTGTCTTGTTGGTAGAGGGGGGCTGGTGGCGCGTTGTGGGCGACTGGCCCGACTGCTATGCTTGCGAGTGGTCATACTGTTGCGGCCGCGGAGCGGCTTTTCTCCTCGGCCAACTCGTTGAAGCTTCTGCAGTTTCTGAGGGTGTGGGACGATCTGAGCTCTCCTCGCTCATTTATGAATCCGTGTATAGAACACGGTCCGTCGAGTTGTTCTTTGGCAGAGAGGAATGGGAGAGTGCCGTCGCGTGGCTGCCTTGTCCTCCATTCTCGCTTCTGAGCCTGGGGCTCGTCTTCTGGGTTGTCTCGTCGTTGTGGTCTGTTGTCGTCGCGGTGCCTGCCGTTCCGATCGTCCGAGAAACAGGCGGCGACCATGTCAGGTCCTCTGTCGTCGTAGAAGTTCCGTCTGGGTCGCTTTCTTCTTCTGTCGGCTCCTCTATCTCCGTTGTAGTCGTAGTCGTACTCTGATCGTGCAGTGACGAACATAATCTTCTCCGTCCGCCCAGCTGTTGGCTAGTTCTAGCAGCCGTGCGAGTGTTCGGACTTTCATCTGTCCGAGTTGTTCCTTGAATTCAACGCGTTGTAGACCTCGCCTGAACGCGTCGATTGCACTTTCGTCCGAGATATCTTCCGCTGAATTCTTGAGTATCGTCCATCGCTGGATGTATGCTCGCAGAGTCTCACTTGTTCCTTGTTTGCATGCCCGCAGCTCCTCGAGTGAGGCTGGTCGCTTGTATGTGGATTTGAAGTTTTCTATGAAAGCTCCTCGGAACTGGCTCCAGGAGCTGATGGATCCGCACCGGAGATTCTTCAGCCAATGCCGAGCGGAGCTCTCGAGCATGAGATGTACGTACTGCATTGCCGTGACGTTGGTTCCTCTCTGAAACTTGACAGCTGTTAGGTAGTCGTCGAGCCATGCCCCCGGCTCCTCGAGTCCGTTGTACTTAAGTGTCGTGGAGTTCAGTTTGAAACCGTTTGGCACTCGTTTCTCACGTATGGCACGTGTGAAGCATAGTGCTCCACATGGATCGATTTCCTCGTCGGAAGACTCTTCGTCTGAGTACTCCTCGCGTGCTGCGCGTCTTCGCCTGTTGCGGTTGACTCTGTTCTGTGTGATGTCATCTCGCGCATCTCGTCGAGTGGTGCGGCGCCTGTTGTTGTCGTCGCTGTCGCGCTTCTTGTTCCCGTCGGCGCGTCTGCGCCTGTCGTCGTTACTGTCGTCGTCGTCGTCGTCTGGTGAACTGGGGTCCCTGTCCGGTGTACGCTCGCGAGTCTGCCATCTCGTGCTGGATTTCTTGGGCACCGAGGCATCAATGGCGTCCTTCATTATCTGCAAAGCAATGGAAGTGTAGCGATCCGGTTTGCTTTTTCTGCTTTTCTAGGCGCGGGACAGGTAGTTCTGGGCGCTTATGAGTGCTTCTGCCAGAGTGAGGGGCTCGTCTTCGTCGTCGTCTTCCTCTAACCTGAAGTCGTCTTCGAGTTTCTACACCACTCTCGCCCTTTCTGTCTTCCACAGATTGTTGAGTTTCGATCTGTTGCAGGTGGGGGAGTCGCGGCATGGTGAGTCGCTTCTGGGAGGTTGTCTGCGACTTCTTTTTTCGAGTTCCACCTTCTCTTGCTTCTCCATGGCTAGGCGCCATTGTCTCGTCTGCTTGGTTAGCTCACCCGCTAGCTTGTTGTATGCCCTTAGCTCGTCCCTTGAGGCATCTTGTGGTAGTAGCCTACCGAGGGCGACTGCTTCCTTTAACATTGCCATTGATTCCTTGGACAAATATTTTCTTTTCTTTGGGTGGTTCGTCTGCCACTTCAACCGGGGTTTGCTGCCTGCTGCCTGACGGCTGGCTGCTTTTTTGATTGCTGGGTCCTTGCTCCTCCGGGACTTTCATTGGTATGGATCCCGGTTCTCCTAGCTTTACGACCATCTTACTGGTGTTACCGGGTCCTGCCGCCCTGCTGGTGGTTGGGGTGTCTTGACCAGTGCTCGGGTCGTCGACTCGTCCGTTGTTACCTGACGCTGGTGCGCCAACTTCTGCCATGAACACCTGCGATGGTGTCCTTGTCGTCTCCTTGCTGATACGTGTGGCGGTGCTTCTCCATGTCGGGGCTTCACTCGAACGGTCGCGAGTGGCGTGGAGCCTTGAGTTGGGTGGATAGCTACAACCGCCAGATAGGTTGGCCGTGCGGGCGGCGCCCGCTCCGGTCACTGCTGCAGGTGTTGCCGTGGGTGCGCGGGTGCCGTCGATGAGGCGCAGGGTCCCCCAATGGTTGATGTAGATCTAATACGCTCCAAAGATCAGATTGACGCCGGAGTGTAGATCGGAAAAGACTGGATGGAGGGCCGGGAGGTGGGCGTGAATCCGAGGGACTCGAACAGATTAGATCTTGCCGAAGCCGCCGAGTCGATGAGTGTCGATGATGATGAGGCCGCCGATATCACGTTCCCAACCTGCGAGTTGCCCACAGACGGCGCTAGTTGACGGGGATCAACCCCGGCAAATCCCATGGTCAGGGACCCTGGGTTAGTCATGAGAGGCACAGGTTGGACGATAGCTCGTCGGCAAACAGGAAGGCACGCTCCTGCTTGATATTATTGATGGTGGAGATGCGATTACAGTGGATGCCAAGGCTGGAGCGCTCAAGGCTAGGGTTACAAATGATATTCGTTGCCTTTGGCGTCGCCCCTCCTAGCCCTTATATACTGGGCTAGGTCTCGGGGAGTTCATCTACGTTTACAGGTAAGCTTTCCTAACCCTAGCTTGCTCCGTACGGCAGGTTTTCGCACCTTCCTTGTGAGTCGCAGACTCCTATGTCGGTGCCAACTAGCGGGCCAAGGCGGGTCCAGGCGAGTCTTCATGGGCCTTATATCTTCAGGGACACCGGGTAGGCCTATATGTAGGAGTCGTGGGGTCATCCCCTCGTCAGTTGGGGACTTGAGCACTTTGTGTGCTCTTGCCATTGCATTTGGTGCATCGGTTTGAGTTCTCTTCGAGGATTCGTTGTAGTAAGTGAAGTTGTGAAGATATCTACTCTTGAGTGCATTGTCACTCTAGAGCTTGTACCTCGTGGGTGCGTTGGCGCCTAGAGGCTTGTTGTTGCGGAGCTCAATCATTGTGATGGAAATCTTCGGGACGCTACGGGAGCCTCCAATTCGGTTGTGGAGATTGCCCCGAGCATTTGTACGGGTTTGGTGACCGCCCCCAAGGGTCGTCATTTGTACGGGTTCGGTGACCGCCCTCAAGTGTCCTAATCACTACTAGGAGAAAGGCTAGTAGTAGCGCCCCCTTTTGGCTTATCAGTAGCGCCCTAGGGCGCGCTACTGCTAGCACGCTACAGCTAACATGTAGCAGTAGCGCGCGTACGCACTCGCTACTACTACACCAGTAGCGCCCCCACTTAGAGCCCGCTACTACTAATACCAATAGCGCGTACAGGTAACAGGGCGCTACTGGTATTTATTTTTCATTTTCTATTTCTTTTTCCCATCGTATTTTTGCTGTATTTGTACATGTATTATACAAAATAGTCTCATACACATACACATGTTTTCTATAGAGTACAAATCTCATCATATCATACACATACAATAATCTGATGACCATATATATATCATCATGATCTCTCATATCCAACACAAATGATGTCTCTCATCATGTCATCTCTAAAATAGCGATAGAAGTTGTCACAATATCTTAAATACATGCAAATACAAGCAAGTTTTATCATCCATCTAAACTATGATATATACTAGAAGAGCGGTCACTATGAGGAAGAGTGGAATTATGTAGTAGCTCATGAAGCGCCGCCTCCGATCTTCCTCTCGTGCTAGCGTAAATCTCAAGTAACTAGCTTCCGCTTCCTCTCTGGTATTGAACCCTCTTTGGCTGCCGTCCGGGAACCGGTGCACTTGGGCCTGACACTCTGGCCACTCATCGTACACTCCTAAAACCTTCCCTATGTACACGGCATAGCACTTCTTTGCCATCGATGATCTATGTACCTATTAGAGATGCATATTCATTATAAGAATTCAACAATAGTACACAACATAATATACTTGAACAACACGGAGACAAAAAGTTAGTGAATAGATGCAACATAAAGTAACATACATAATATAATATACACACGTTGTTCATGGTACCCCAACTAATTCACTAGCTAGCAAGCGTTACGCAAGTAGTTCAACATGACCGTTAAATTACATCACAAAGGTTTCATATCTCTTCCAAAAGTATAAATTCAACCGAGACATCATCATCGGCATAGTCAATACACTAGAACTTCCATCCATCCATATCTGGGAGGACGCACCCTAGCTTATTGAACGGCGTAATGTCCAAAAGCTGCATTCCTACGCGAGTTTTAACATCAGCTTCCGATATTGGGCCGTGGTAGAACATCCCCTTCTTGTCGACGACTTCTTTCATGATGATGGTTGCAATATCCTTCAGGATGCGAAAGAAGTCATCTCTTACTTTATAATCCGGTTCGGCTAAGTTTTTTGCCCATATCATGATATGATTGTCATCTTTGCTTGCCATGCAAAGACGTTGCTGATCCTTTCTGAACTCCATCATGAGATGGATGACATAGTATCCATCATTTGTACTTCCTTCCGGTTGATGGATACTGCAGAAGTTGGTTTTATGCGAGAAACACGACGCGCCCTTCCTTCGTGACTTTTTCTCGATGTGGCCACCCCTCATGCCGAAGCCCTGAAGAGCGGAATCCAGAAGACTCATTACTTTGGTGTAGTCTTTCCTTTTGAAGTTCCTAGACGAGTCGAAATACACGGCATGGGAGACTCGCGGGAAAAGAACGATAAGGACGGCGTGCCCCTCGCTGCGCAAAATAAATGCACCTCAAATTAGCTAGCCTCCATATGAGCAAAGGAATGATTGAAATGTAAAGGCAATCGGGCAATGACTTACATTGGATGATAAGGCACGAGAACCATTTCCTTCTCCTTATTCATCAGCATGAAATTTTCGATGTACTCCCTAGCAGTTTTAAGTTCATAGTGACCGAGCGACAAGAAGGACTCATGCATGTAGTATGGATCTGCCACCGCGATTTGCGAGATTTCCTCTCTTTTGATGACAAAACTCATATGGAGCGCAAAAAGGAGGACGATCGTAAAATCGAGCCGCCTAGTGAGGAACATCTCAAAGATGTGATCAAACCGCAGGAAGAACACTTCCGCAGGCGCCGTGTCGACGTATCCCATGCTCGGAGGCACACGCACCGCATAAAGTGGATATCCTGGATCCTTCGATGCGAGAAGGCTTTTCTCTGTCGATAGTACATGGTCGTGCAGTCTCCTGAGATCCCCTGATATACTCTCCAGCGGTTTCGGCGGGAGGATCGGCTCGCCCGCGACATGGATCAACGCCGTACCTTTCATCGGTACACGGTCTGCAAAACCGGTTGGCGGAACCGACTTGCTGCTAGAAGCATTGACAGCCTTTTTGGCAGCTAAGTCTTTCCTATTCGGTCTCTTCCTCGGCTTCTTCTGGGGGAGAGGTTGTGATGATCCTTTCATAGCGCCCTTGATCGCCAACCCAAGTGTTGACGGGCTGAGCAAGGGTTGTTCATGCTGGTTTGAGGCGGCATCTGGAGGCGTGTCCTGCAAGGGTTGCACGAAGAGAGACTTTTTGCACTCAGACCTAGGATGCTCCTGCTCCGACAGAATATCCATCTCCTCGTCCACATGCTCCTTATTTGCCGAGTCATATGGCTGACTCATCATTTCTACTTCCTGATTAATGAAGGCGGTGTTGAGGAATTGCATAGGGTCACCATCCTCGTCCATGTCATCATCCATTGCTTGCTGGAGCACGGGGGAGAAATCACGATCCACTCTTCTTGGACCGCCTTCCTCGCGTCGCTCCCCGCTCTCACCCAGCATAACAGGAGGCGCTAATAATTGCGGAGGCGGGGTGGTGGTGTTCATACCTTCTTGGGGATGTGTTGTCGTTGGTGTGGTCATCACGGCGGCCGACTCGACACGAAGAAGACCCTTCGGCCATAGGATGAAATAGCCCTTGCAGTCTACGAGCCGCTTAGGGGTCTCGTCTTCCTCTCCCCCGAGTTGTACCAGAGGAGCCAAATCCTCGTGGCCCGGTTTGACACTCGCCACGGAAACCGTGAAAGTGGTATTGGGCATCTGCATGGTGTGGATCATCCGATCCGTGGGATTTATTATCGTTGCCTTTCCCACATCCACTGTCTGGCCATTGATCATGTATAGTAAGGTGCACGGGGTTCTCTCGGCCTGCGAAAACATGTCTACGGCGTCAGACATCCAAAAGGCAACGAAAAAGGGATATATTATAGATATGTTGGTGTGACGCGTAATTACCGTGAGGGCGTCGAGCTCAGCCAAAGGCGAAGGCCCGCCTAGCACGCCAGAGACAAAGGACGGGCTGCTATGAGCGGCTAATGGAGCATGTCCGGATGCGAGAGCAGGCCCCGCTGGTGCGATGTTCACCGAGTTGCTCCCGACGAAGCTAGTACGGGGAAAATCCGCTGCCGTTTTGTCTGGATTTTGCTTCGTCCACTCGATAACAGCCGGGATCAAGGATGAAGCCGAAGCTGCGAACTCATCTCTACAGGCAGCTAAAGCTGCATTGACTGCCGACTTGATCATCTCTTGTTTGGTCGCTTGTTCGGTCTCAGCTGCTTTTTTCTCAACCGCAAGCTTCACCTTCTCGTCGATGTTGACCTGACTAAACTTCCTTCTCTGCCTTTTGGCCTCAGGGTCCTCGTGGTAGTAGTGCTTCCACTGGGCACCGTCTCCGACGCCGTGCACACGTCCATGCTGCGGCCGAGTGTCCAAAGGGAGGCCCTTCATTATGTTCAAGGCCCGGTTGAGATGGGTGTCCCACTTGGGCCTCATCGTCGACTGAGACGATGAGTTGCTTTCGGCATCAAGCTTGTGTTGCTCTTTCTGCGAAAGAAACGTGGACCATTTACAAATGTTACTACAACGTGTATTCTGACTTGATGAGAAGCTAATATAAGGTGGAAAAAACTATTACCAGTAATCTCATCAATTCCCTCGTGGGCGCGTCCGTGGACCAAACCTTTTTCTTCGAGTCCCACTGGTAGCGGGCCCTGATGAAGTCATACTCCTGGGGGTCGGTGAACTCCGCCAAGGGGTTTGGGATCCCCGCGGCTTCACGTTCCGCGTCCTCCTTTTCCCATATGGGCCTTTTGCCAATGTAACCACGGCTTCCGAGGCGGTGTTTCCCCGTGTTCCTTTTCTGAAGCCCCTTGAATTTCGCGGACCTAAGCTTGGCTTCGTCGGTAGGGCAAGTGTCCTTGAATTTTAAGAACTCAGCTTCCGTAAGTGATGGATTGTCCGCAAAAATCTTAGACAAAGGTTTGTTCTTCTCAATCAATCGTTTCACCCTCACTTTCCACGCAGACAATGCGTTGCTGAACTTGACCATGGCGGCGGCGTTTATGTCAGTCATGGCATCATCATCCCACGGAGTTTTGTTCTCATCCCGATCCGGGAACTTGAATCTGTTGTGCAGCTTCGTAAGGAGTAAATGTTCCATATTTGGTATACTCCTCAAGTCATAGTCGTTGATGCTCGCGGTTTCCCGTAGGATGCATCCGACTTGGTTGCCGTAGCACCTACGAGCTTCCGCCGTCGCTATTGGCTCGAATTTTCCAGGATGCACCTCTGTCACTAGCAGTTTGTCGATGCCGACCTTGTTTGGTTTTCGTACCCTCTCCTTCTTCTTATTTGCTGGTTCATTAGCGGCTTTGAAAGTGCAATGTATCGACCAGAGGGGGGGTGAATGGGAGATTTTCAATTTTGCTACCAGATTTTGATTTTCTTCAGGACTGAAGCAATCATGAAGCTGAAGAAGTAACCAAAATCATGAAGAAATAAAACTTCACAGAATGTAATCATCAGGGCAGCTCATCATAATGCAACAGAAATAAATCAATTCAGATAAGCAGAAGTGCTTCAGATGCATAGTATGAAGACTAATAGCAGAGGGAGAGCTGAAGCACAAGCAGTCAACATAGATACTGAAGACATAATACTGAGGCTTAAGAGATTGAAGAGATATCACCAGAAATTGAAGACAATGGTTTGGTAGACCAGTTCAAGTTGCTGTGACAACTCTACGTCTGGTTGGAGAGGCTGAGATTCAACTCAGAAGACATAGTCTTCACCTTGTTCTCCTTGAACTAAAGTCCTTAGACTCCGTTCAATAACTCAGGTGAGTCTTCAAGGTAGACTCCCGAAACCTTTACAGACTCAGTCACTCCGGGAAGTCACAATTGCATCTTGACTTCCTCAGACTGAAGACTTCTACACCGGCTGGAAGATCACAGTCTTCAAGAGTAAAAAGCTTTGGATCACTCAAACCGACTTCCTCAGAAATGCTCAACTACTCAGGCTGGTGGTTTTCCTCACATAGGTTCTTCAGTTTCCTCACAGGTGGGTTGCTCTCAAATGACAAGTGTCAGTTTTTCTCTCGGAGCTGCCAACCCACAAATGGGGCTGGGGGTGGCTATTTATAGCCGCGGAGCAACCCGAGGCGAAAGGACATAAATGCCCATGCATGCAATTAATCTCATGCCCTCGGAAATGACCGTTGCTAGACAAGTTCTAGCCTCTCACCACGCAACACGTGGCACGGTCAAAGTATTCTCTCTCCAGACTCCTCAACCGAAGTTAGTTACCTCAGTGTCCTGAAGAACAACGTCTCAGACACATGAGGACTGAACTTCTACTGCAGGAGATCTCACTCTCTTTAGGAGAGCTGCACTCGCAGTCTCTAGACTCCTCAACCGAAGACAAATTCCTCAATGTCCTGAAGAACAACGTCTCAGACACCCGAGGAACTGAACTTCTACTGCAGGAGATTTCTCTCTCTTCAGGAGAACTGCACTCGTAGTCTCCAGACTCCTCAACCGAAGACAGATTTCTCAGTGTCCTGAAGAACAACGTCTCAGACACCGGAGGAACTGAACTTCTACTGCAGGAGATTTCCTCAGGGTTTTTCTTCAGGATTCCTAACTGAGCACTTCCTCAGACCTTCGGAACTCGTTTTCTTCAACCCCTCCAACAGTGCGGTGTTTTCCTATGACTCAAGAAGTATAAAAAGTCTTAGCGAAGACTACGCTTCAACTTCCTCTTCAGCGCGAACTTCCTCAGGATCGTCTTCAGCTTCAGCTTCAACCGAACGCTTCAGGATCCTACTTCCTCAGGATTTCGCGCAACTTCATTACTCAAGAAGTATAAAAAGTCTTAGCGAAGACTACGCTTCAACTTCGTCTTCAGCGCGAACTTCCTCAGGATCGTCTTCAGCTTCAGCTTCAACCGAACGCTTCAGGATCCTACTTCCTCAGGATTTCGCGCAACTTCATTCTTCAGGAAACACACCGATTTCTCCAATGTTCCTCAACATTTTGGGGGGGGGGGTCTACATTGGTGGTTAAACACCTCATCAGGGACTATTCTCCTGTGTATACTCACAAACACATCAGTCCCTTAACCGTTTTGTCATCAAACTCCAAAACCTCAAGGGGAGGGCACTTGATGCACTTACAGGCTTCAGCGCCGCCGGTGTCGGTGGCGCCGGTGTCAGTGCCATCGGTGCCATCAGTAGTGCTGTCGGACTCGATTTTGGCGTCCGTCGCACTAGCGGCATTTGGACCTTTGTCTCTTAGCTGAGAAGACATATGGTCGAGGAAGGCGTGTTCATGCTGCTGGTAGTCAAAATCTTCATTTGCACCGGCTTCGTCGTTGGTCGACATGTTTCCTACGATATATTTAGTCTCCAAGTTTAATTCTCAAACTATAAAAAAAGGACTAAATACCGTTCTATCAAATACCGGGCACTCGATATGTCATACTTTGTAGCACAAGTCATGTCGAAATTCACGGTAAATTTCGGCATGACCTTTGCTAAAAAGTGGACATATCGGGAACCTGAAATTTCCCGGAACGGAAATAAATCAACATTCCGGCAAAACATAGGCCCCTCGGATCCCTGCATATGGAAAAAAGAAGAAAATTCGTACACAATATCTTAAGCATATACCCAGAGGGTGGCACTGGCTAGTAGGATCAGCTGCAAAGCATTTCCAACAACAGCATGCTGTGCTCGTTGCATTTCACTGGTCCAAAGTTTGACATGGAACACAAGGAAAATTCTCTACAACCAGACTGCAAAACTATTCAAAAATTTACACAACCAGAAATTATACCACCAACTTCGTTAAATAAGAACTTTCAACTAAATATAAATCCGAAAAGATAAATACAAAAGTAGTTCGTTAAACAGCAGCATAGTGAAACTATAGGCTTAAAATGGTAGCATATTACGTTCAAATTAAATAAATGGTAGCATATGAAAGCATAGGGTGATAAGAAACAGGGATCTTCAATGCAAATGCAACTCCTATATCAGTACTTAAACAAAACCACATTCCTGCGCTACTTGTCACCAAAAGATATTATACCACCGATGGAGGCTTACCACAATGCAGTAAAGATATGAAAATCACAATGATGCAGAGATCGGGGATCTAACATCCTTTTCGAGGAAAAAAAAGATTGATTGATGATAGACTGAGAGTAAGTTTAACCTACATTAGCTTTAATGATTCCGATTTGGAGCTTTGGAACCTATATATTCATTATAGGTAATCTTTTTGCCTCCATGTGAGGTTTCTGGTTGCTATCTTTTATACTTAGCCACACATTTGTTCACGTTTCAGTCCCTCATTAAATTTGTAACAATGTGATTACACAGTGACTAAATAGTCATTTTAGTAACTCCTTGTATCAACTTCACTTTCAAGACATTCATCACTGAACACTGAACACTAAGTATGCATATGTGGTACCCAATATAGCATTAATCTGCCATGTTCATAACACCCATGACTCACGCCCTATTTGAAGCTAATTGGCTAATTAATATGAATTCAAGTCAAGTCTGTTGTGTTCTTCGATGGTATGCAGTGTGAAAAGAAAATTCATGGTCTTACAGTTTACCTATTGTGCTATGTTCCAATGGCTAGAGAGGGCATTAGGGTTATTAAACCACATTCCTGCATCATTACTGCGCCACTGTTGAAACTACCCTTGGAATCAAAGCAGAAGGAGGCTTACCGAGCAACCGATGGTGGCGGCGGCGGCTTGACGACGACGGCGGCCGCGGAGGCGAGGCGACGAGGGCGGCGGAGGCGCGGCGACGAGGGTGGGGAGGCGAGGTCACGAGGGCGGCGGAGGCGAGGCGACGAGGGCCGGGAGGCGCGGCGACGACGACGGCGGCCGGGGAGGAGTCGAGAGGGAGAGATAGAGGGGAATGAAAAGAAGAAGGCCTGCCCGACCTGTTTAAGTGGAACTTAGTAGTAGCGGGCCATGTCAGCGCGCGCTACTGCTAAGGTTTAGCAGTAGCGCACGCTGACAGGGCCCGCTACTGCTAAGTTTAGGAGTAGCGCGCTCTGACAGGGCCCGCTACTGCTAAAACTTAGAGGTGACCCGCTTAAGTTTAGCAGTAGCGCGCGCTGACAGGGCCCGCTACGGCTAAGTTTAGCAGTAGCCCGCTCTGACAGGGCCCGCTACTGCTAAACCTTAGCATTAGCGCGCGCTGACATGGCCCGCTACTGATATTTCTGGCATTTTTTCCCCTCTTCCATTTCCTTTTTAATTTTTTTTCGAACAACGACCGATACAATTTATATAATGTATATTTAATAGCGGCAATATATAATTTGACCGATCGATAACGCGGTTAAATTGCAAGTATACAAAATAGATACATATAAAGATTACAACACACATTTAGTTTCTCAGCGTCGAAGACGTTTCTTAGTGATTAGTTTATTTCCTTTTTTGTTCGTTTCCGAATAATTTAGGCCCTCGTTGTGACTTTTCCTTTTCCATGGAGTACGATCTTTCATAGGTAATGTAGTCTTCATTCTTTTTTTGACATATGCTTCATCGTCGTCGTCATCTTCCCTCATCGGGTTGCCGTACTCCATCCATTCCGACGATGTTTCTTTTTCCTCTCCTCACGACAAAACGGCTGGGATTGCTCGGGTCGGTTATGTAGAAACATTGTGTCACATGCTTAGCGTGTATCCATGGCTCATTTTTGGCTATGACGTTCACGGTAGCGCTCTTGGTGTCGGGTATAGACATAGTAGTGAAATACCGGTTTTCTCTTTCGACATTCTTAGCCCATCTGACACGGAACATCGTCGCATTGTGTAGTCCGGAGTAGTTAAGCTCCCAGATCTCTTCGACCCTTCCGTAATATCTTTCAGTTGAGCCGTTGTCGTCAGTCATGCATTCTATCGTCACCCCCGAGTTCTGGAAATCACTTTTCATATCTCTGGCCTCCGTATAGAACGTGTATCCGTTTATATCGTATGCCTGATAGGTGAGGAAGTTGACAGCAGGGCCATGTGCTAAGGCGTATATGAGCAATGCGTCTGTAGACCCCTCTTCCGGGGGATTGGCAAGAACATGCTCTTTGAACCAAGGCAAGAAAGTGGAGTTGTGCTCTCTAGTAACTTCGGCGTCCGTCTTGCGTAGGCCCTGGTCATGGTACTTATTGCCGATGGTTTCTTTGTGCAGTGTCACGAAAGGGTCTACCACGTCAAGATGTTGTAGCACTACTAAGTTTGCCCTGTCAAAGTCATTGCGTCGATCCGAGTGGTCGACATGCAGTTCCCTCCGACCGTTGGTGTGACCTTCTCCTCCGAGCCTCCCATGGTGCTTGTTAACGGGCAAACCAACAACAGGGACGTCGTCATCTCCGTTGCTTAGATAATTCTCGCAGAACGAGATGCACTCTTGTGTCAGATAGCCCTGTACGATGCTTCCATCTGGTCGGGACATGTTACGAACGAATCCTTTGATGACCCCATTCATCCTCTCGAACGGCATCATGTTGTGCAGGTATGACGGGCCAAGGTCGATGATGTCGTCCACAATGTGGACACACAGATGCACCATGACGTCAAAGAACGCGGGCGGGAAGTACATCTCGAGCTCACATAGTATGACAACAATCTGTTCTTGTAGCCTTGTGAGCTGCTTCGAACTGATCGACTTTCGAGAGATAACATCGAAAAAATTACAGAAACCAGTAAGCGTGTCACGGACGTGCTTGTCCATTATCCCTCTAAGGGCAACCGGTAGTATCTGCGTCATCATCACGTGACAGTCATGAGACTTCATCCCGCTGAACCTTTTTTTCTGCATGTCTAGATATCTGCTTATCTTCCCACAGTAACCGGAACTAACTTTTATTCCGGTAAGACACTTGAAAAATTGATCGATCTCCTTCGTATTGAAGGTGAAGCAAGAAGGGGGGCAATATTTCTCTTCCTTCTTCTTTACTTTTTTGCCCCGCCTGCTGTCCCCCGCCTCTGTCTCCGTCTCTGTCTCGGCCGTTTTACGGGGCATGTGGAGATCTGCCCTTATTTCCAAATCTTCCAAGTCTCTTCTTGCCTTCGGCCCATCCTTGGTCTTCTCCGGCATGTTCATCAGTGTGCCAAGCAAACTCTCGAGAACATTCTTCGTGATATGCATTTGATCAAGACAATGAGGTGTATCGAGTTTGGGCCAGTACTCCAAGTCCCAGAAAACAGACCTTGTTTTCCATACCTTCAGCAGCGGCTCCGGTTTTTTCATCTTTCCAGGCGCGGGGCACTCTTTCCAGTTTTTCAGCAACTCATCAATTTCGGTGCCGCTCCTCTTACGTGGAGGTCCTCGATGCTCAGCCTCACCATTGAATAGATCTCCACGGTTTCTCCACGGGTCATTCTTCTCGAGCCATCTTCGATGCCCCATGTACACGATTTTCGCAGACCCACCATCTTTCGTTAGCTGCTGAGACGTTGTATCATCCATGCACCTCGTGCATCCGCAATATCCATGGCACACCTGGCCTGATACATATCCGTAACCGAGATAATCGTGCACCGTCGTCAGCACTGCGGCTTTCATATAGAAATATTCTTTTTCGAAAGCGTCCCATGTCTTGACTGGTGATTTCCATAACATTTCTAGCTCCTCTTTCAATAGCTCGAGATATAGATTAATATTATTTCCCGGCTGTTTCGGCCCTTGAATCAGAATGCTCATGTGTATGTACTTTGTCTTCATGCACTTCCACGGGGGAATGTTGTACATCCATACAAACACGGGCCATGTGCTATGGTTGGTGTTCTGCTTGCCAAACGGATTCATGCCATCTGAACTCACGCCAAGCATGACGTTCCTTGGATCAAGATGAAATCCATATTCGGCGTTCAACGCTCTCCACTGGCTTCCATCCACAGGGTGTCTCATCTTCGGATCATCTCCATCATCGGGCACCTTCCTGACCGCGTGCCACCGCATGAGCTCAGCTTCCTTAGGATCTACGAAATAACGCTGCAGACGAGGAATGATCGGAAAGTACCATACAACTTTCTGAGGAGATTTCTTTCCGGCCTTCTTGTATCTATCAGCATTGCACACCGGACAACTGGTTTTTTCTGCGTTCTCGTTCCGATAAATGATGCAATCGTTGATGCATGCATGGTATCTAATGTGCGGCAGATCAAGAGGGCACACAATCTTCTTGGCCTCATCGATACTAGTAGGACAAAGGTTCCCCGGGGGAAGAACTGTCTTGTTTAGATACTTGAGATGATCATCGAGGCTTTTGTCGCTCCATTTGTTTTTAGCCTTCATCTTTAGAAGTTCGAGCGTGAAACTCAAGCGGGTCACCTCAGGAGCGCAACCATCATACAATGGAGTCTTCGAGTCTACCTCAAGTTGCTCCAACTTGGCCTCCTCTCTAGAACCAGCTCTGTCGCTAGTCGTCTTCTTGCGAAGCAGGTCTCAAACATGAGGGTCCCGCACGATTGAATTTAGTAGCGATGAAGGATCCGTCATGTCCGCATCTTCTCCGTCATGTTCGGTCTGATCTTCTCCGCCTTCATTTCCAGCGCCCTCTTCGTCTTCGGATCCATCAATCATCTCTTGATCCGCTGCCATGGGGTTATTGGTTGCACCATCGATATCGTCATCATCATCTTCAGTTATCCATCGAGTATAGCCATCCATGAAACCATATCTAAGCAGGTGCGCCTTCAAACGTCCACCCTTAAAGGGGTCCAGCCAGACGCCTTCTTTGCATTTTTGACAAGGACATAAAATCTCCTTTTCATTTTTTTCAACCATGTCGTCCACTGCGGATCGCAAGTATCTATCCACCATCCTTCCACAGACCTTCATGGTCGCCTACGAGTTATACAAACAAAAGATTATAACGACATGCATATGCATATCAAAGTCATACAAAAATTCGGCATGACCTTCCTAAAAATAGGACATATAGAGTTTGCCCGAAATTCGCCGAAACGGAAGTAAATCGACATTTCGGCAAAACATAGGCAAACTCTCATATCACACACCCATACACACACACACAAATATTTTCATTGATGCAAAGCACAATTTTTTACTCACATCTCATGCATCCACGTACCTAGCTAGCTAGTAATTAATTAAGAGAGAGAGAGAAAAAGTATATACCTTTTGTTAAAATATCACACTTGGGAGAAGCTTGCACTAGCTAGTGAGGGAAAGGAGACAAAGGTGAGAAAGAGAGATAGCTAGATGCATTTATGCATGATATGTGGTGGTGGAGGAGGAGCAAATTAGAAGGAAAGAGAGAGATATTGCATTAATGAAGATGGTGTGTAGTGCATTAATGGAGATGGTGTAATGCATTAATGGAGATGGACAAGAGGTAGGAGAAGGAATGAGGAAGAAGCAAGTGAGGGAGAGAGAGGAGGGGGGAGGGGGATGGTTGGTGGAAAAGGTGGCTGTTGCGCATTACCAGTAGCGCCTGTACCGCTACGACGCTACAGGTAACGATAGTAGTAGCGGGCTTTCCAGGGGGGCGCTGCTACTAAAACTTGTCATCTGGGTTTGGTGGGGACCACCTTTACCAGTAGCGGGTCCGCATATGAGGCGCTACTGATACAGGCATATCAATAGCGCGCGTCCATATAGCGCGCTACTGCTAATTAGCAGTAGCGCCTGTCTTTAAAGGGCGCTATTGTTAAGCCTCTACCTATAAGCTTTTCCCTAGTAGTGAATAGTGGAATCACGGCATCTTGCATTGGTAAGAGCGCGAGGAGAAATAGGGTGGCCCTCGTTGGCTTCGTGTGAGCATTGTGTTCCACACCCTCTCCAAACGGAGACATACTTCTCTCAAGAGAAGGAACTTCGATAACAAATCTTTGTCTCCATCGGCTCCACTTGCGGTTATCTCTACCCTTACTTTGAGCAAGCTTATTACATTGTTTATGTTGTGCTTGCTCATATTATTGTGCATTTCTTGGCCCATAGGTTGTTCTTCTAGTCAACCTATTTACTTGTTTACCTACTTTGTGATAGCCTTAGTGCTCTTGTTATATATCTTGCTATCACTTAGTTGTTTATCTTGCTTAGTATAAGTTGTTGGGGCACATAGTTGAGCCTAGCTTATTTAGGTTTCTTGCTTGGCAAATTAAACGTTAAGTTTTATTCCGCATTTGTTCAAGACGAAACCGTAATTTTTTTAAACGCCTATTCACCCCCCTTTAGGCGACATCCACGTCCGTTCACATTTGAATATTGCTCAGTATGTTCGGGATCATAAATTGGATTTTTTTGGCTATTTCCGAAACCGAGAGGAGGAATTTCCCAGTGAGTGTCCTTGATCACCTTTCAGGTGGCATGGAATTCACATGGCACTCTATCCCACCTCGTGGTAGATCTCGCGGCATTCTGCTTGGTGTAATTTTAGACTCCATGGAAGTTTTAGCTTATACGAGTGGGGAATTTCATATAAAATTCCACATTCGTAACAAAGCTGATGGATTCATATGGAGTCTAGTTGCCGTGTATGGTGCCGCTCAGGAGGAGCGTAAGGCTTCTTTTCTGCGTGAACTGGTGAACCTAGCGAATAATGATCCACATCCTATCCTAATAGGTGGGGATTTTAATTTACTACGGTTCCCACATGAGAAAAGCAAGGGGAGATTCGATAATCATTGGCCTTTCTTGTTCAATGTTGTCATTGATAGTTTGGACTTGAGAGAGGTACATACGACAGGTAGAAGATTCACCCGGGCGAATAGTCTACCTGAACCGACATACGAGAAATTGGACCGTGTACTGATGAGCACTGGTTGGGAAGAAAAATACCCATTAGTAACAGTACGCGCCCTTAAACGTATTGAGGATCTATTGGATCATGTCTACTCTTATCAACCGTAATATTGAAACCAAACGTGCGACACCGCTTTAAATTTGAGCTGGGATGGTTGCTACGTGATGGTTTCGATGATATGGTTAAAAGGGTGTGGTCAGCTCCGGTCCCGGGTAATAGTCTTGTTCGAAGATGGAACGCAAAAATCCGTAACTTGCGTAAATACCTTCGTGGATGGGCTAGGCACACAACCGGGATTCTAAAACAAAGAGAAGGAGTGTTTGTGTACCATAATTGATGAACTTGACCGCGCGGCAGAAACATGAGTGCTAACCCAGCAGAAGATTGAGCTTAAAAACCAATCCAATGCGGAGGTGGCACGAATGATGCGGGAGGAAGAGCTTAGATGGTACCAAAGATCAAAATCTAACTTCATTATGAATGGAGATGCGAATACAAATATTTATAGAATGTTGCCAATGGAAGACATAGGAAAAAAAGTATTCATGCTCTAAACCAGGATGAAGGTAGGAATGAAGGTCAAGAACAGCTTAAGACTTATATTACAAACTACTATAAAGTACTGTTCGACACTCCAGCTGAAGATATCTTGTCCATTGATGAGACTTAGACGGAAGAAATACCCCATGTCTCTAATGAGGAGAATACCTTTTTAAATTCCCCCTTCACAGAAGAGGATATTAAAAAGGAGGTTTTCCAAATGGAGCATAATAAGGCTCCTGGGCCAGATGGCTTTCCCGCTGAGTTTTATCAACACTTTTGGGATGCCATTAAGATGGGCCTTATTGATTTGTTCCAATGTTGGCATGTTGGACAACTTGAATTGTTCCGTCTTAACTTTGGGGAAATTGTTTTGTTACCTAAGGTTTTGGAGGCAGAAAGGATACAGCAGTATAGACCAATATGCCTCGTTAATGTTAGCTTCAAAATTTTCACGAAGGTCGCAACCATTAGATTAAATTCGGTGGCTGATCATGTGGTTAAACCTACACAAACATATTTTATGCAAGATAGGAATATCCTCGACGGAGTCGTGGTTTTACACGAGACCGTTCATGATATGCACACTAAAAAGCTTAACGGAGTAATTTTCAAAATTGACTTTGAAAAGGCTTATGATAAAGTGAAGTGGTCGTTCCTCCAACAAACTCTGAGAATGAAATGTTTTTCAGAGGAGTGGTGTGCTTTGATCCATAGTTGTGTTTCAGGAGGAAGTGTTGCCGTTAACGTCAATGATGAAATCAGACGCTTCTTCCAAATCAAAAAGGGATTAAGGCAAGGTGATCCTTTATCGCCCATATTGTTTAATATTGTGGCTGATATGTTAGCGATCATGATTGAACGCGCCAAGTTAGATGGCCAAATTGAAGGAGTAGTCCCACACCTAGTGGATGAGGGATTATCTATTCTTCAATATGCGGACGACACAATTCTTTTTATGGAACATAATCTAGATAAAACAGTGAATCTGAAATTAATATTATCAGCATTCGAGCAGTTATCCGGATTGAAGATTAATTTCCATAAAAGTGAATTGTTTTGTTTCGGCGAGGCCTAGGATGCAACAGTCCAATATGCCGAGATATTCAGATGCGAGCAAGGTCAATTCCCTATTAAGTATTTGGGGATACCCATACATTATTGGAGACTGACTAATGCAGAATGGAAGCACGTCGAAGAACGTTTGTAAAAAAGGCTAGCTAGCTGGAAAGGGAAGTTGTTGTCCTTGGGTGGAAGATTGGTACTCATAAATTCAGTTTTAACCAACATGGTACTGTATATGATATCATTTTTTCAGCTACCTAAAGGGGTCTTAAATAGATTAGATTATTTCAGATCGAGATTCTTTTTGAAAGTGGATAACGAGAAGAAGAAGTATCGACTGACCAGGTGGAATGTCGTTTGCCGTCCGAAGGACCAAGGGGGGTTGGGTATTCATGACCTTCAGGTCAAGAACTCTGCTCTCCTTGGTAAGTGGCTATATAAGCTACTGACTTCGGATGGTGTCTGGCAAACGCTCCTTAAGCGAAAATACATCGACACAAAAGCGTTATCTCAGGTTGTATGGAATCCTGGAGATTCACATTTTTGGTCTGGTCTTATGGCGACAAAGAAAGACTTTTATCGCTTTGGGGTTTTCAAGATTAAGGACGGGTCGGAGATAAGATTTTGGGAGGATATATGGCTAGGAAATGCCACACTCCGAGATCAATATCCGGCCCTATATAACATTGTGCGACATAAGGGAGATACGCTGTCCACGGTCATGCAAGAGTCACCCCCTAATGTTGCATCCAGGAGAGACTTAATCGGTCCTAGACTAGCGTCTTGGAATTCCTTGCTAGAGTGGTTAGCGGTAGTGCATCTATCACAAGGCCACGATGAGTTTCGATGGAATCTCAATAGGAATGGAAAATTCTCTGTGGATTCTATGTATAGGGCGCTTGTCCAACCTGAAATACCAGTCGATAATAATTATAAAATATGGAAAATGAAGATACCTCTAAAGATTAAAGTCTTTGCATGGTATCTTCGAAAATGTGTCATTCTAGCGAAAGATAATCTTGTCAAGCGCAACTGGCAAGGGAGTAAGAAATGTGTTTCATGTGCTCATGATGAGACAATAAAACATCTATTCTTCACTTGTAAGGTTACACGTTCTATTTGGCCAGCTATCTAAATGGCTTCAAACTTATATCAACCCACATCGGTTGCTAATATATTTGGCAATTGGCTTAACGGGATAGATAATAAGCTTAAAACCATTCTTAGGATAGAAACGCTTGCCGTAATATGATCGATCTGGCTATGTAGAAATGACAAGATCTTTTCACATAAAAATTTCACTTGTTTGCAGGTTCTTTATCGATGCACGGGTTATCTCCGTTCATGGTCCATCTTACAACGGGTGGAATATCGAGGCATTTTTATGGAGGCGGGTGCACGATTGGAAGCGGTGGCGAGGGATATTTTTATCCAACATGGGTGGCCGCGTGATCTACGCATAAAGCTACTTTGAGTGACGATAGTTCTTTCATTATAACTTGTCGTACACTATCTTGTTTTTTTCATTTTGGTGACTTGCGGCTGTGTGCATCTTAGCTATGCAAAGGCCGGGTGTACTTACAATTTTGAGTAACAAAGCATTTTTTTTCCAAAAAACGTGCGTTTATGATATCCGATTTTTTTTACATTTGTTTTGTAAGAGACCCCTCTCACTACCTTGTACTTATTTTTCAGCCGTGCACCTTTTTATGTTGGAGGGGACTACACAACGGCGCCGCACACGTCCCTTATTCGTGTGGCGACTGTTAATTGCTCTTTTTTTGCATGCAAAGTGAAGAAAAGTGCTAGCTTTTGTGTTTTCAAAATTTTAAAATGTTTTATCTCTCAAACCATTAAACCGATTGATGATCCGTTTTCACCATTACCTTTCTCGCGACGAGATCTTTGAAAGTAGATCCCATGTCAATATGTTTTGAAAAACTTTTTTTAACAATACTTGCCACATTACTTTTCTACTTACCTGATAATTATTCATACAGTTGCCAGATTATAGTAATTTGATTGTTAAAACTTTTTTCATCAGTACTTGCCACATTACTGTTCTACTTACCTGATAATTATTCATATAGTTGCCAGATTATACCAACTTGGTTGTTAAAACTTTTTTTTCATCGGTATTTGCCATTACTGTTCTATTTACCTGATAATTATTCATACAGTTGCCGGATTATACCAACTTAGTTGTTAAAACACTATAGACTAACATACATAAAAGAAAAACTTGTTTTGTGGTATTTGTATTTGTTTCTATTTAGAATCACCTAAAAACATCCATACTTGCCATGTGTTTATACCCAAATGTCATAATAACTTATTGTGCTTAAATGATTTGTTATCGGTTTACTTATGTTTGGTTGTCGTATTCTGTACATCTAATTGACATGATGGTTTATTGTTCTTGTCAGTTTTATTAATTTGAGTTGTCATTTTATTTTATCGGGTTGTATTCTAAGCGTATACGGAGCTATTTTCCCGGCAACTATGTAAAATATTTGTGGTAACAGTTCACGGTAAAAATGGCAACTAGAGTGACCTAATCTGGCAACTGACGATGATGAAAATTTTTCATCAAAACATATCAATATGGGATCTTGTTTCGAAGATCTCGTCGCGACAAATCTAATTTTAAAAACGAATCATCAATCGGATTAACTGTTTAAAAGATAAATCTTTTAGAAAATTTAAATTTGGAAAAGCTAACACGTACGGGCACATGAATTTCGATGGATTGAGCCGTCGCACATATGCGCGTGGGTGTGGCGGAGCTCCTTATAATTTCCCTTTTATGTTTTTATCTATGACAGGATGAAAGTCTATTTCGTGCTATTAACCAAAAGAAAACTTTGCACGCTTGAGTTCACAAAAGCTTTGCCGAATTAGTTGAAACAGCTTAAGCAGGTCCTTTTCTGCTGCATGCCTATCGATGTATCTATCCATCATCGGTGTCCGTCCACTAGTTTCTCCATCCAACTTTCCTTCCTCCTCCATCCACAACTTAAGCATTTTGGCTGGTTTCTTGAGAGTTGAGACCACTAATTCCCTGTAGATATCTTGTTTCATCTCACGGCCAGGCCAGGAGGTTCCACCCGTCGACCACACCACACGCGTGCATATGTTGTAGCCGCTCAGTGTTTCTCTCCACCACACCACCACTCGTTCCTTTCTCCACACTCCACAGCACCTCATCTTGATCCTATGTTTTATCTACTCAATTAGTCTCCCTCAATTGCACAAAAAAGATCTATAATTTGCTGTTTTCATCTTCACCAACGTATAATCACCACTACTAAACATAGTACTCTTGTGGAGTACTGTATTACGGAGTATATATAAAACGCCTGCCGCTTAAGTGCCCAGCAGGTCCGGACCTTGCTGCACCGTCCCGGTCCCGGCGATGATGGATGAGGCCGCCGCATACCCCACCTCCACCACGCCCATGCTCCTCATCCTCCTCCTCGGCTCCCTCACGCTCGCGGCCTCCTTGTCCCTGCTGATTGGTCGCACTCGCAGCAGCCATGCACGCGGGAGCAAGCCGGGGCTCCCGCCGGGCCCGCCGGCGCTGCTCTTCCTCGCCAAGTTCGTCGCGCTACGGCGCTCCATATTCGACCTGGGCCCGCTTCTCGTCGACCTCCACGCGCGCCACGGCCCCGTCGTCTCCGTCCGCCTCTTCCGCACGCTCGTCTTCGTCGCCGACCGCAAGCTGGCCCACCGCGCGCTCGTCCAGGGCGGCGCCACCTTCGCCGACAGGCCGCCGCCGGTCGACCCCGTCCGCATGTTCACGTCCGGGGGCCGCGACATCAGCTCCTCCTCCTACGGCCCCTACTGGCGCCTCGTCCGCCGCAACCTCGCCGGGGACGCGCTCAGCCCGGCCCGTGTCGCTCTCTTCGCGCCGGCTAGGAGGTGGGCGTGCGACGGCCTCGTCTCCAGCCTCCTCGCCGAGCGTGTAACGACGGTCAGGCCGCTCCTGCGCCGCGCCATGTTCGAGCTGCTCGTCTACATGTGCTTCGGCGCGCGGCTCGGGCGGGACGCGCTCGACGAGGTGGAGGAGATGCAGTACCAGGTGGTCCGCTCCCTCACCACATTTCCGATCTTCTCCTTCTTCCCCGCGGTCACCAAGCGGCTCTTCCGCCGTCGCTGGGCGGCGCACCTGGCTGTGCGCCGGAGGCAGGAGAAGGTGTTCGTCCCGCTCATCCATGCGAAGCGCAACGATGGCGATCCGCCGTGCTACGCCGACTCCCTCCTCGCCGTCCGAGTGGCTGACGAGGGCGGCAGGAAGCTCACTGACGCGGAGATGATCGCGCTCTGCTCCGAATTCTTGAACGGCGGCACGGACACCACGGTGACCCTGCTGGAGTGGATCATGGCGGAGCTCGTGAAACACCCCGACGTCCAGACCAAGGTCTACGAGGAGGTGAAAGCCAATCCAGAGCTCGACGGCCTGCAGACCATGCCGTACCTGAAGGCCGTCGTGCTGGAGGGCCTTCGGCTTCACCCGCCGGGCCACTTCGTCCTCCCGCACGGCGTGCAGAGCGTTGACGCGGAGATCGGGGGCTACACCGTTCCCAAGGGCGCAGAGGTCAACTTCCTGCTGGCCGAGATGGGCCGCGACGAGGCAGTGTGGACGGCGGCGCTGGAGTTCCGGCCGGAGAGGTTTGTGGAAGGCGGCGAGGGGCACGGGGTGGACATCACGGGGAGCAGGGAGATCAAGATGATGCCTTTCGGCGCGGGGCGGAGGATGTGCCCAGGGTACACGCTGGGAATGCACCACGCCGAGTACTTCGTGGCGAGAATGGTGAGGGAGCTGGAGTGGCGGCCGGCGGCTGCGGAGGTGGTGGACATGGCGGAGGCGCTCGATTTCACCACCGTGATGAAGCACCCGCTTCGCGCGATCATCGTCTCCCGAAGCTAACAATTTCATTCCCACGCAGAATGCAACCTCGATATATAAAGAAGCCAAAGAAACAAGATAAGAAACATGACGATGCGAAATTCAAGTGAAACCACTCTCGTTAAGTTTTCGTTGGAAATGATAAATTTAAAGACTTCGCGCTCATTAGCATGATCGAGCGCACCTTTATTGCAGTGATTCAGCCCCTCTATAGTTGAATAGTTACTGTACAGGTAAACTAACTGTAAAAATCTATTGTCTAGTTTCAATCCAATAGCTCTCCTTCCCATATCTTACTCTTTACAGCAACAGAGTGAATTGCAAGAAACCATCATATTGAAGCGACATTTTGGAGAAAACACTCTTCTACGTTTTTTATGCAGATACCATTAATTTTGTGCCTAATTTTTTGCAGAAAACACTAGTAGTCGAGTTGAAGCGATTTAAACGCGTTTATGACAGATGGGGCCCGATTTTATTGACGTGGCATGTTAAAATTGTCTTTTTTCGAAAAAATCCTTCTTCCAACAAATAAAACAGCCCTTCCCTTTCCCATCCTGATCCAACCGGGACAGATCACGCCGCCGCCTCCATTCCCACCCCCTCCCCGACGTCGTTCCCTCTGCCCACCCACCCACCCACTCCCATCTCCGGCCACTCCACCTCACCTGTCCTCTCCGTCATGGCCGCCAAGGCAGTGCCCTCCCCGGCCCATGGTTCATCCCGACCCGCCACCACGCTCACCCCGGCTCAGACAGCGGCTTGGGCGCGGCCACAACAACGACGCGCAGCCAGCGGCCCGTGCGCGGCCACGGCCACCGCCACCGCCACCGCGCAGCCAGCGGCCCGGCCTGCCACCGTGCTCACCCCGACGCAGCCGGCGGCTTGGGCGCGGCCACGGCACGGCAGCCGACGGCCCGGGCGTGGCAACGGCCACGACGACCCGGCTCCCTCATCCCCGGCGACCGCGACCTCCCCGGACGCGCCGCTCTGAAAGTCCAAGTATGTGATCAGAGGGGGAGGGGGTGAATGATCACTTCAAATTTTTGAGAGAAGCTTTAAAGCGAAGCATAAACTAAACAGGAAGGGATAGCAGAAACAGGTAACTGGGAAGCAAAACTGGGAGCGAAACTAAGTACAGCGAATCAAAATACATTGATGCATAACTGGGAAGCAAATGCAATGCAGAATGTAAGTGCTTGAAGTAGAACGAACTGTGACTCGGCGATGTTTGTTCGATCAGTTCACGCTCTGCAAAGCGCTACGTCTGGTTGGAGGGACTGGTGATTGAACACCTGGAGCTAATCTCTCTCCGTCTGTTGCTCCACTGCACCAATCTCCTTGAGCTTGGTCAGTTTTGACTCGGGGTAGGTTATCAAGGAAATCTCTGAAACCTTTGACAAACTTGATCTTCGATGCGACAATTACTCTTCGCTCTCTGAAGTCGACACTCTAACCGTCTAGGAGAATTGCAGTTCTCCAAGATAAAAAGGCTAGTAAGCTTTCACCTAAGTCATCTCGAATCTACTCAGATCGATGGGACTTAGGCTTCAGAGTTCTGGGTTTTGCTTCGGTGGCGTTTTGGGTTGCTTTCTTCAGTCTCTCTCAGGAATATTCTTAGAGCAGCCACCCGCAAATGGAGGAGGGGGCGGCGTATTTATAGTTGGCGATCCCGAGGTGTGATATGACCAATTTGACCCGAAGTGACAGCTTGACACGTGTCCACAACGGTCGGATTTGTCATTACTGCACAACTTTACTTGCGGAACAAGTAAAGCTGACTCACGGACTTAGTTCTGCTTCGGAAGCCAAAGAACGAAGTCTTCGCTACCGAAACTTAACTCGGTGCACATGAGATTTCTTCACTCTGGCTTCTCACTTGGTTTAGATTTGATCTGAGCATTTTCTCAATAACTTCGGTGTCCACATACTAAAGACCCCTCTTGATAGTACGGTTTGTCCTATGACTCAAAGAACAGAAAAAGAACTACACAAAAACAACTAAGTCTTGCGCCGTCTTCTTCATTTCCTTCGATGAATTATGCTTCAGGACACCTTCATTTTTGGGGGATCATCCTCCGTGATTAAGCTATGCTCAAGAGGTAATTCTTTGATAACTTGAAAACCTTCCTTGAAGCTTTATCACCAAGCTTTTCCTTCAGGAACCTAATCAACTGTTTATACTAGAAAACATTGTTAGTTCCTCTACTGTCTTGTCCAAAAATATCCAAAACACATGGGGAAAAAAGTTTGCTCTTACAATCTCCCCCCTTTTGGACTATTGTTGACAAAACAGGCATCGATAAAAGACATTGAAGTTTTTGTGAAGTGATGGGACAAACTCTAATATATGAAGTTTTTGGCTCCCCCTGAATGCAAGCATCGAAGATTTATATAATCAAAGTTAATGCTTGAGAGATATTTCTTCGGTGGAGAGAAAAACAATTATCTTAGCGAAGGAAATTGCATTTAGAGATAGATATCCAGATATATGTGCAATTGCTTCCAATGACTTGTGTCTTATAAAATAATAACCACCTGCAAGATAGAGGATACGAAGCAATACTTGCGAGAAAAGGGTTATTAAAACTTAAGTGTAGCACATGAGTAGCATAATTGAATGTAAACTTAAGTTACAACCCAATCGAAGGGAATGGAATGTTTGTTGTAACTTAAACCAAGTGAAGCAAAAAGCGAGAAGCAAAAGACCTTTCCCCGATGCAAATCTAACTCATCGATGCCAACATTCTCCCCCTTTTTTGTCAATGATTGGACAAAAGGTTGGGAAGAGGCTCGAGAGATCTATTTCGCGGCATCAACACCCTTGGAGCCCGACGAAGCTGAACTGGACGATGACTCATCTGAAGAAGATTGATCTCCTGAAGATTTTTCTTCCGACGCAGGCGAAGGAAGAGCTTCGAGGTTCGTCTGTGTGATGAGGTTTATGTCGAGGTCACTGTCGTCGAGGCCGCCATCATCCTTCGAAGTGATGGAGTCATTCTGGGAGATGGTGTCTGTCCTGATTGGATCGGGCTCGTTGACGAGGAAAACTTCATCAATCTTGTGTAGGGGTGGGAGCTTCTGATTCGGGCGATCAACAGTATCATCTCTTGAAAAGTTTCGCTGGAGGTGCTCATACTCTTTGTAGATGCGGTCTTTGCGAAGGCCTTTAACTGAGTTGAATTTTTGGAGTCCCTTCCAGGAATGACGGTTGAGAACGCGAAGATACTGATTGTTGTTGAGAGAAATGTTGCCAACGCGATTGATTTCATCAGCAAGGAACTGCATCTGGCGTTGATTGGCTTGAATGAAGTTTTCGAGCAATTGCTGCGACCGAAGATTTATCTCAAAGTGATGGCAGTCCTTCTGGATTTTCTTCAAGATGTTTGCGCTCATTAACTTCATGGCGCACCCCAACATATGTATCAAAAATGTCGTTGGGTTTCCTCCGAAATTCCAAAGTGTCGCGCACTGGAGGTGTGAAGAGCTTCGGATGATGTCTGGCCACAAAGTCATCATTTCTGCCATAGTTGCAAACAGGCTGGAGCCAAGGAGCATATGGCTTCAGCGTGAAGGGCAGTTCAGCTGCATGCACCAAGTTGCGAATGAAGCAATCTTCGAAGTCAAATACCAACCCATGGGTAAGCTTCATAATTGCATGCCTTCTCTTGGGATATAGATTTGATTCCTCCGAAGCAGTACTCAATGGGATCAAAAATTTGGACAAGATATAAAAACAAGTCTTGGAGATGAAGTTCAAGTGCTTCGGACGAATATTTTCAGGAATGAAATCAGTTGTGACTTCAGTGTCCAGCAAGGTGGAAAATTGTTCTTCAGCTAGATCTGGATCCATATGAATCTTTTCAAGTTCGCCAGTATGTCTTGGTATATTGACAATCTCCATGAATTCTGCAGAAGACATTCGGAAGATTTCTCCTTGAATCATCCATTCCAGTATCCATGTGCTAGGTTCATTGGCATCGCCCGAAACATATAATGTGGCATAGAATTTCTTAATGAGTTCAGAATTGAAGGGAGTGCTCAAGGAAAACAACCGTGTCAAGTTCTGATTCTCAATGATTTTGGCGATGTTCCGGAAGCATGTGGCAGTCGAAAGGCTTCGCATATCAAGGTATCGGTGGCGAAACAGCACACCCTTCTGGCAGTAGACTTTTGTATAAAGTATTTGTTGTTCCACTGTCCAGAAGCGAAGATCATCAACATTTCTTTCGGAAGCATATGGGCTTACGGAAAAGAAACGGTGACGCTTCTGATGTTGTTCCAAACAGAATTCTGGTCCGTGCCGAGAAGAATAGCCAGCGCCCTTGAAAATAGGGAAAGTTTCACGAGGATAATTTGATTCGAGCTGGGTGTCTTGGCAGGGTTGGGAACGGGTGCGAATCCTTTGCAGAGGAGCGATTGGGGCAACTCTTGAAGGGCCAGCAGCCTGAGCGACTATCAGTGCTTGCTCTTGCGAGGGATTCAGAATCTGCACTTGTTCATCTTCATCTTCATGTGCTTCAGGTTGAGGCACATTGGCTTCCGATTCCTGAACAATCCTTGTAGGGGAAAAGTCTCGGGGAGCCGCGGGTTCTTGAGTTGGAGGGAGAGGGTTCATTTGCTTCCGGGCGAGGTGATGGCGGTGGTGCAGGAGCAGCAGGTGGGGTAGGAGTCCTTTGCGGTGCGGAGGATGAAACATGTGTTGGTGATGGAGCGCGAGGTGGAACAGGTGCAGGCGTTGGTGCCGGTGTTGGAGTTGGGGCTGGGGTTCGCTTGGGAGTTGGAGCTTTTGGAGGCGCTGTGGAGCGGGGGTCTGTTTGGGAGTGGATGCGGTTGGTGGAGGTGTAGGGGTTTTGGTGGGTGGTGTTAAAGCTTTTGGCTTGGGCTGGGAAGGCTTTGGCTTGGGAGCAGGAGTGGGAACTGCTTCAGTGTTTTCCTTCAGGTGGCTTGTGGGCTTATCACTTGTGTCCATATAATTAGCCGAGGCCAAAGTAACCTTCCTCCTCTTGGTGGTCTTCTTCTTCGGGGACGGATCAGAGGGCTTTGCTTCAGCGGGCTTTGCTGCGGCTGGTTCAGCTTCCAGCGTGGCCTTGCGCTTCTTGGAATCCTTTTCCATTATCGAAGCATTGTGCGTTTTTGACCATTTCATCAACAACAACTTTGATCTTGCCCTTGAAGATTTTGATGTTATCCTTGGTGGTTGTGTTCGCATCAGTCACCTTCTGAAGCATTTTCAGCGCGTGTTCCTTGAACTCTTCATCAGTTTCAGTTTCGGCACACTCCTGATAGTTGTGAATCTTTGCAGTTTCAGCCCTGTCCCTTGAGTGCAAATCCTTCAGCTGACTGATCATAGTACCGATCATTGCTTCGATGGAGCCTGATATGTAGACTTCACCGAGATCAACAACTTAAGGATCTTCTGCCTCACATTTCTTCCAAAGGGCTTCAGTCACGCCCAAGTGATCCCATAGTTCTCCTTCACGTGGATCATGGAATTGATGTCCACTATGGCGATCTTGCTTAGCATGAGCTTCAGTGAGTGAAATGCCTTTCTGCTTCGGCGGATTTGCTTCAGTAGAAGGGTTCATATCTACCACTGCCTTCTTCCAAGCAGCCCTGGCTGCTTTCTCAGCCTTCTTTCTTCTGTGGCCATCAAGTGTAGCCTTGCGTTTTGCTTCATGTTCTGATAACTGTTTGGCTTGAGCAGCAACTTTTTCTTCGTTTTTCTCGGCTTCGGGGAGCTTTCGCTTCGTCTCAGCCTTCTCAGCAATAAACTTGGCGTAGTCTAGCTCCCTTTGTTTCCTAGTAGCTTCTTCTGCTTCCTTCTGGTTCTCAGCAGATTGACGGGCAAGAATGTTTCTTTCCAGAGCCTCCTCGAGGTCTCTTTGTTGCAATTATGCTTCAGTGGGCTTTCACTTCACTGAAGGGTTTGGAGCAGCAGTCTGCTTAGGCCTTGCTGGTGCAACTTCCTGCGCAGTTTGTTGTTGCTTCGCTGGGTCGTGCCTCAGCTTTGAATGCCTCTTAGTGTTGAGGGTCTCAGCAGGTGGCTTGGAGGCCAAGGGCTTCGCAACCACCAAATTTGTATGTCTATGGTGGGGCGAGCTGCGGGCTTGTCAGTTGGGTCTTGGATCTTCAGCCTTTTGCAACAGCAGGTTTCTCTCACGGCTTCTTCTTCAAAGGAATCCGAATCTTTGGTTTCTTGGGAGGAGGTGCAACTTCTTCGAAGTCATCATCGGCTTCAACATCTGATTCGACATCAGCTTCGGCCTTAGATTCAGAGTCCTCAAGAGCGTCTTGCTCCTGCTTAGCTCGCTCTTCCTCATCAGTGAAGGAATGCGGAGGAGAAGTTGCTTTCTTCTTCAGCTTTTGTTTCTTCTTCGTGCTCGGGCCATCTCCACGAGCTTCAGCGGCAGCTATCTTGGCTGCCTTCTTCTCATATTTGATTCGATTTTTCTCTGCAGCGAGTCTCAAACTCTTTTGTTCCTCTGGATAATCATGCGGAGTCTTGAGTGTATTGGGGTGAGTGAACTTCGGTGGGACTGGGTAATAGAGATGACGATTTTCTTCAGTGTACTTGTCGCACATGTGTGAACTATATCGGTATGGCGGGCTGAAGGAAAATTGCATTGCCCATTTCCAGTTAGGGATACTTTTGAATTAGTACCACCTGATGGCCCAGTAGCGGCGAATTCCTTGTAAGCGAATCTTTCGTTGATCCTTTGTTTCTTCTTCAGGAGTGTCATATCCAAGATCCTTCCGAATGGATTTGGGAATGCCTCTAGCATTATTTGTTTCCTTTGTTCTGCCTCCTCTTTTCTTGGGAGCAGCCTGTGTAACACCCAGGGTGTCACACTACAGTAATCACTTTTACTGTTGCCATGTCACCATGATTAGGCATGTGATGATCACCTTGACCATGGCTTGTTCCAAAATTCAACCCAATAAAAAATTGCAAAACAATGTGAAAATTTGTTTCCACCAAAAATTGTCCAAACAATTTTGTTAAATACCTAATATTCAGTATGTTATGGCAACATGGTAGTGGAAATTTATTACAAGGTTTAAATAATGTAAACAAATCAAAACAATAGAAAAACAGTAGCATTTGACCACTTTTAAATAAAATAAAATTACAAATGAATTTATTTGGTGCCCAAAGTTTTTGTAGCAACATATTAAATTATAATATAAATATCGGAGCAATCATCATATTTCACAAAAAAATATTTGGTGGCTAAAAATATATATTACAGAACAAAAAAAAATGAAATACAAAAAAAATTACAAAATTATCTATACTATGCTCGGTGCAAAGCCCACCCGGGCCCAAACACTCCCCTCCCCTGTTTCTTCTTCCTAGTGCTACAGCAACCGGCCGGGGCACCCATGGCACCGACGCGGCTGTCGTCGCCGTCCGACCCGTTCGCCCCCTCTGGCCATTCACGCGTCGACAACATCCTCCCCCCTTGTGGATAAGATCCCCCGCAGCCACTTGGAACCGCAGACCTCTCCCCCTCGCCTCACCCAGTTCCCCCATCCCACCGGACCCGCCTTGGTCGCGCCTCCATGGCCTCCGTGGCCACTGAGCCCCTCGGTGCGAGACTACTTGTCCGGGAGGACCGCCGTGCTCTTCTCCGTCGCCTGCCGCAGTCAATCGTGCCAGGTTACCCTCGAGGCGCCGCCATCGTCAACGTGTTCCTCGCCATGGCCCGCGAATCACGTCGGACCGCCGCCACTGCTCGCCGTGGTGTGCTCCACCCCGAGCCTCCGTTCTCCACCGAGTCCTCCCCGAGCCCTTGGTCGCCCTGTTGCCACTGTGAGCCTCCCTTGCCCCATCTTCCCTCTACCACTATGGTTCCGCACCACCACAACTTCCATGGCCGGCCTACTTCGCGCGAGCTCCCCGCGACCATGGTCGCGCGTCGTGCGCCTCACGCCTGATGCCCTCTCTCCGCGGCCACGCGCTGTGGGCCGCGCCGCCCGTCCTACCCTGTAAGGTGCGGCCGCGCCTCGCCCCGCCCTCTCAGGACGCCGCGCTCTGCCATGCCCCTCGCCGCCGGCGAGCACGACGTGGGCACGGTTGTGCCAACCGGGGCTAATCCCCGTTAGTGGTTAACCCCCCCCCCCCCATAGACACTGTCCAGTGGGCCATACCCCCTAATTGCTTGATAATTAATTGGAAAGAAATAAACCCCCCACTGTCTATTACATGTGGGTCCCCTGTTAGTTTAGATTAAGTAAAAAGAAATTATAAAACATCAGTCAATGACATGTGGGCCCATTTGAATAATTAGATGTAAATTAAAAAAATTATTATCACTGCCTATGATATGTGGGACCCACTTGTCAGTATTGACCAGTCAAAATCACTGTTTTGGATAAGGTTCATTTTAAATAATAAAAAAATCCTAGAAATTAATTTAAAATGATTAAACTTTAAAATTGAATATCTTTTAAACCGTAACTCCAATGAAAAAACTTTATACAAGAAAATTGATAAAAAAATATATAAAAAATACAAATACGCTACCGGTATACCCACCGCACCCCTCTAACACAACAAACATCGAGACCCCCCCTCCGGACCGTTTGTCCGATGATTGCCCGATACCGTATAACTATCCGGAGGAATTTATTCTGAGCATGAAAGTTTTTCGGAATGGATAAACTAACACGGATACACCATCCATATGCTTGTCAGATGTCCATGAAACCTCCGGCATGGTACCTTCCCCCTCTGGACACCCTGTCCGGTAATCACCCCGGAGCTGGTATTTCATCCCCGGATGAATTCCTGCTCCGAGCAACGTGCATTGCACTGCGTTAGAACCCCGTTAACATTGCGTTTGCCATGTCTTGTATTTGTATTTCTATTATTATGTGTATTTAATGTTCCGCCCTTATTCTCCGGTAGACCCGGTTGCTGCCGCCGCCGACACTGTTGCCGAGTACGACTACTTCGTCGACGACCATACCCCTACCGTCGAGCTTCCAGGCAAGCAGAGCCATTCTCTTCCCCAGATATCGCCTATCTTTCCATGCTATTCTTGCACTAAGCATTGTTACTGCTGCTGCTACGATTACAATCCTATTCAATTGCATAGACTGTTTTTGTCGCCCCTTGATGTACCTTCATTTATCCTATGCTGCCTATAAATATATATATCTTATTCAGCAGCGAGCCCTGCGCTTTGTTAGTCAATTAGGATTAGATAGCGGGCCGTGATCACTCTGGGGAGTGAACGCGGATACGATGAATATAACTGCACAGGTACGGTACAACGCAGACCCCTTCTAAGGCCCCCTAGCTCGGCTCTGCCGAGCCACCATCAAGTGTGAGCTATCAAGGAGCAATCCTTGTACTCCACTCGTTGCTTACTTTGCATAGCCGCTCTAGGTACCTGAGAAACGGTTGTCCTTAAGGTAAGAAGTCGGGAGACCCAACGGTGCCCGCGAGCGGTATTGCGTCGGGAACGACAGGGAGGGTACGACCGACGTTACTGGCGTGCTTGGCCCTTGCTCGTATCTCGCGAGAGTTACCAAACCACGAAATTCGAGCTCTACCAAGAGCACACGCGAGATAAGGTAAGGAGACGGTTCACCTTGTTGGTAGTTGCAGAGACTTGGTGGGACGACAGGGCAGGCGCCGATGTACTGGTGGTCCTGACTGCTGTCGTTGTCCGCGGGTCAGTTAAGTCGAGGCAACGATAACGGTTGTCACGCAGGTTAATTAAAATGCTAAGTGGTTTGGTGGATGTCTTGAGTAGCCTTTTGGCTTGTACGCACTACCTACACGTGGGATGAGGAGTGTGGGCTCCCCTGCATCGTAGTCTCATTCGAGGGTCTTCAGACGTCAGCAATACCGCGGGCTGATTGTCGGGAAGTGGTGTTGTCTTCTCTTGCTCGAGCGGTCTATTTGTATTTGCCTGCATTTTGCTTCACCGGCCAGTCACGCACCGTGCAGGAGTACGTTCGGGTTAGGGTCCAAAGCCCGGCGTACATAGGATATATTCCGACGGATGAGCTCTCTGTTGATTGCCGAAGGATGGGCTACTTTGTGTCGGATAGCTTCGGTGGGGTGTTCCCTAACAAGGTGTACGCCACCCTGGAGATCCGAGCGTCGTAGAATCACGCCAGTGCACCCCTGCAGGGAAGATTAATCTATTCGAATAGCCGTGTCCACGGTAACAGGACACTTTATGTTGAAGCTGGATCTTACCACTACGAACTACTACTATTAAACTATATGGTTCCAGGTCTTCTTCCTCGAAGGGAAGTCGAGGAAGGGAACTCGGAGGCATTATTCTTAATTATTACCACTTACTATTATACAATGCTGCAGCAACTTCTGCTGCATTGTTATTACATTCATGTTATTGAACTGCTGGTTGTTTCTCTTCTCATGCTGCAAGACACGTCAGAAGATGCTAGTCTTTGATAGGCCTAGCTTCTTATCCTTATTCTGATTTCTACCTTGCAGTCCACTATATACAGCCTCCCCTTTCCATTTTATACAAATGCATAAATGCTTAGTAGCGGACGTAAGACTCGCGGGTATGCTAGATACTCACGTTTTCTTTATTCCCCCCTTTATGTTTGGCTGATCGGCCGCTGCAGTCGATGTTGGAGCCCAGGAGCAGCAGTACCCCGGAGGCGGATACTACTACGTCGAGACCCCCGCTGACCCGGACCAGGAGTAGTTTCGGAGGCTCCCAGGCAAGAGGCCTTTCCTTTTCGATTTGTATCTCTGATGTTATTTGTGCAAGCCTTCTTAAGGCAAAACTTGACTAACTATGTCTGTACTCAGATATTACGGCTTGTATAACTTATGTATTTGGGTACGTGTGATCCCCTTATCTTGTAACATATTGTTTTATCCTTTTGTGTTTAGTGTTGTGCTGTGATATTCTCAACGTGGCACCATAATCTCAGCCGTGTACCCTGCGTGTATGATTACTGTACATGGATTGATTTTGGGGGCGTCACAAGTTGGTATCACAGCCGACTGTCTGTAGGTAACCCCCTTCCAACTCCTTGGTCGAAGTCAAGTCTAGACAACCAAAAACTACTTTACTAACAGTGTCATGTGGCTTATCGGCCCACGTCGCAAAATGGGTGGTATTAGAATCTTTTTCTCCGTACCCTTACTCTGGCACTCTGATCTCTCTTCTCTTTCGGGTTAAATATTTTGATAAATCTGACATTAGGTTCTCGTGACTGCTTCCTCCCGGAGAGCCCTGCAGAACAAATGATCTCTTGCTTCACGAGGAGATGCCGAAGATTACTTTCCGATAAATTCCTGAGACCATATGTGTCGATCACCTTTACAATTAACTACCACCGATAAATCCGTATATATAACCACATACACGTTTTGTTCATCAATTCAATCCCAGTTGCTCTTGTGTTCACAAGATGCATCGTAATACTTTCCGTTGTTTTGGGAAACCTTTGAGCCTACTACCTTGCAGCTTGTTTTCACCATGCGGATAATTCCTCACATTTATCAAGGATCCGTTCATTCTATGTGGCTCATGTGATTCCCATAATATTTTGAAATACTATTCGATCTCGCGACAATCCTCGGCAGCCTACTACTTTGGAGATTCTTCTTAACATCTTGCACTATGATTAATCTAGTTTGTCTTGTAGTCTTTGATGACCTCCCTCGGCATTGCCATTCTGATTTGTCGAATCATCGTGTGTGCTAGTGCACGCAATCATCAGTTGATCCCTATGTATCCATTCTTATGGCTCAGACGTCATTCCAGACATGAGTTGGTTCTCGGTAAATCAAGCCTTAATTGATTAACCGTCAAGCTTGTATTCAACTTATTCCTGTTTGATCGATGTATCTGAATCTGATACACCGATATGGAAGTCATAATTCCTTTGTACTTACGCATCCATTTTTTTGACTCTTCTACCTCCAATGCTTTGGCATTCTTTTTCTCAAGGTTGAGTACCGATACTCGCCCCAGACTCTCTGTTCGCCGCCTGACCTTTTTGGGGGATTACTTCCTACCGTCCCCTTGTATCCTAAATCATTGACGAATTTCCCCTGATATAAAAATGCCCTTGGCAACTGGTATCATATGCTCCATGTCGTCAGCCTTCTGTTTTCAAACTTGTATCCCTTGCTTATGATATTTGTTGTATGGGTTTCGAAATGCCCCGATGGGTTAACCCTATGCTTCCCCTAATCCGATGAACCCAAATTTTATGCGGGTTATACTCTACTGGCCTTTCGTCAGATGAACTTGCAATCCTACCACCTCCCTGAAAGCGATAAGTGAATGAGGGGTTGCATTGATGAGGTGGGATTCGACCTTGAACTTGTGTTCATGCCCATGGATACGATGTAGAACTTATCATGGAAGCTTCTCAAAAAAATAATTAACCCCCTTGGTGGAAATTCTTCTACACGTATGATCCACCATTCTACCTTCGAGTATTACCCCTCGTACCTTGAGGATATCATACCTTTGACTTATATCTAATGAATTTTGATGGAACAATACCTTTACCTGTCGTAACCACTCCATGTGTTATGGGTTGTTGTCAACCGAGAGCATCGAATACCTTTTTCTTCACCATTCCTTTCGCTTGATGTCGCTGTTGTTCGATTGTATTTTCTTGAAAACCTTTTGACATGATGTGTCGTGGTCATCATCGAAATCTTCGCTTCTGCCAAGTGTTAATTGAATTCATGGTGAGAAATACCATCCTTGCCCCTCGATGATTTGTGTTATCATCGACAACATCCTTGACTTCCTTCCAATACAAACTTGGTCATGTATATCTTGCCTTGTTTTCCCTTGGGAAAGATTTACGCCTGATACTTGTGTATCATCACAATTTCCTTTCCATTGGTCTATTTAATCTTTCTTGTGATATTACTTATCTGATCAATGATAATTCCCTGCTAACGTAAACACTTCGGTGTACTACTTTGTCCGTACTCCCCTGTTACTATTGTTGATGACTTTTGGTGACCACCGATGGACGAGAACTTTGCCTATTGCTCCGCCTCGTCTTAACGAGTAGGAAAATGGTTCTCTTCGTCCCTCATCCTTGGCACTGATGTTGTTGCTGACATAGCTAACAAACTGTTCTCTGACTTACCTTGCAACTTGATCGCATCGTTTTTCACCACCCTTCTAATCCAATGTGGGCCCATAACCCACAGTTCCACATGATCGAAACCTAGCTCTCTTGTACCTTTCTGTTCTCGATGTTATTCCTATTGGTTGACCTCGTATGCAATTAACGAGTCCTCTACCTTGTGATATTTAGTTCGATATCAGACTCAGTGCTTATGCATGATGCTCTGGACCCCTTTTCATCCTCCGTTATCATCGTCGAATGCTTGCATATCCGCTTGAAAACTTCTCATGCCTTCTTTTGTTTCTCTCGATGTATCTCCCTGAGTTTAACTCGTGAGATACTTTGTACCCATTCCATTGGACCATGTCGGTTGGTTAACCTTGTACCAGTCCAACACCCTTAAAATTTTCTCCTAGCCTATTCGTAAGTACGATGAATACCCTGAAGGAAGAATGATAATTCATCGCGGTGCACCGATGCAGAGAAATGAAGACAACATCATCAAGGATAAACTCCTTCGAGAAGGGCAACAATACCAAGAAGATTCGCTAGAATACGAAACCAAAGCTTTACCCCTTACACTACCTTTTAAATTCTCGGGACGAGAATTCTTTGTAGTGGGGGAGATTTGTAACACCCCAGGTGTCACACTACAGTAATCTTTTTTACTTTTGCCATGTCACCATGATTAGGTATGTGATGATCACCTTGACCATGGCTTGTTCCAAAATTCAACCCAATTAAATATTCCAAAACAATGTGAAAAATTGTTTCCACCAAAAATTTTCCAAACAATTTTGTTAAATACCTAATATTCAGTATGTTATGGCAACATGGTAGTGGAAATTTATTACAAGGTTTAAATAATTTAAACAAATCAAAATAATAGCAAAACAGTAGCATTTGACCCCTTTTAAATAAAATAAAATTGCAAATGAATTTATTTGGTGCCCAAAGTTTTTGTAGCAACATATTAAATTATAATATAAATATCGGAGCAATCATCATATTTTTTAAAAAATTATTTGGTGGCTAAACAAGATATTACAGAAGAAAACAAAAAAAGGAAATACAAAAAAATACAAAATTACCTATACTATGCTCGGTGCAAAGCCCACCCGGGCCCAAACACTCCCCTCCCCTGTTTCTTCTTCCTAGTGCTACAGCAACCGACCGGGGCACCCATGGCACCGACGCGGCCGTCGTCGCCGCCGGACCCGTTCGCCCCCTCTGGCCATTCACGCGTCGACAACAGCCTCCCCCTTGTGGATAAGATCCCCCGCAACCACTTGGAACCGCAAACCTCTCCCCCTCGCCTCACCCAATTCCCCCAGCCCACCAGACCCGCATTGGCCGCGCCTCCATGGCCGCCGTGGCCACTGAGCCCCTCGGTGCGAGACTACTTGTCCGGGAGGAACGCCGTGCTCTTCTCCGTCGCCTGCCGCAGTCAGTCGTGCCCAGGGCACTCTCGACGCGCCGCCATCGTCGACGTGTTCCTCTCCATGGCCTGTGAATCGCGTCGGACCGTCGCCACTGATCGCCGTGGTGTGCTCCACCGCGAGCCTCCGGTCTCCACCGAGTCCTCCCTAAGACCCTGGTCGCCCTGCTGCCACTGTGAGGCTCCCTTGCCCCATCTTCCCTCTACCACTGTTGTTCCGAACCACCGCGATCGCCATGGACGACCTACTTCGCGCGAGCTCCCCGCAACCATGGCGGCGCGTTGTTGATGTCTACGCACGCTTCTATTCTTGTAGACTATGTTGGGCCTCCAAGCGCAGAGGTTTGTAGGACATCAACAATTTCCCTCAAGTGGATGACCTAAGGTTTATCGAACTCTTGAAGTAGAGGTTGAAGATGGTCTCTCTCAAGCAACCCTGCAATTAAGATACAAGAAGCCTCTTGTGTCTCCAACACACCTAATACAACTAGGAGTTGTATAGGTGCACTAGTTCGGCGAAGAAATGGTAAAATATGGGTGATAGGTGTGATAAAACAAAGAAATATAAATCTGTAATAAAAAGTTCAGCAAAGAAACAAGTAACAAAATTGAGTGCAAACGGTGTAACAATGATGGAAACAAGGCCTAGGCTTCATACTTTCACTAGTGGCAACTCTCAACAACATTAACATAGTCTAATCACATGATATTTCCCATAAAACATGCAATGGAGACGCACTCGGAGGTCATTTCTTTGTGGTCAAGAGAGGATGAGAATTATGTAGGGCTACAAAAGCACACCTCAAAGTTCGTAGTTCTCAATCTATGGATTTCCCAATGTCACCGCGGCCATCCAAAGAGAGTACCACAATCACCACAACATATCTCAAGGATAGTCAAAGACAAGCACCAAGAGACTCTCAATCTTCAATCAACACACAAAAGAGGAAATCACTCATGATAATATTCTTCTAACCCATGTCCAATAGACCGCTGTCACCTTGGTCTCGGAGATTATACTAGATAAGATCAATTGAGTACATCAATCCAATACATAGAGGAAGGGGAAATATCATGGGATCACCCTAGATTAACATAGCTTATGATCACAACAAAGATCACATCATGGGAGAGAGAGAAGAACACATAGCTACTGGTAGAAACCTTAGCCCCGAGGGTGAACTACTCCCGCTTCATGGAGGGAGGGAAGCAACGGCGATGGAGATGAATCCGGGGGCACTTCCCCGTCCCGGCAGGGTGCCGGCACAGGAATTCCGTCACCCCGAAACTTGATTGCGATGGCGGCGGAGATCGGAATTGCTTCTGGAGAAAAGGGGTCTGGAATCAGGGTTTCCTCGTCACGGAGAATATATAGGCGAAGGGGGGCAGCCAGAGGTGGACCAGGGGCCCCAGGTGCCTCCATGGCACGGCCCAGGGGGTGGCCGCGCCGGGTGGCCGCCTGGGCCACCCCTGGCTCCCCTCTGGCCCTACTCGGGCTCTTCGCAAAACTTCTTGTACGCTGATTTTTCCTATATTTTTCCCGGAATTTTTCTGGCACTTTTTATATGGGGGAAAACTGAAATAGAAAAACAGCAGAAAACAGGAACTGGCACTGTGGTGCACTGAATTAATAGGTTAGTCCAAATATGATCAAAAGTGTATGAAAGTGTATCTAGATCATAGCAATATCACACAAAACATGCAAGGAGCAAGCAGAAATTATAGATACGTTTTGGACATATCAACATCCCCAAGCTTAATTCCTTCTCGTCCTCGAGTAGGTAAATGATAACAGCATAATTTCTGTGGTGACATGCTAGCAACCATATAAGAACTTTGAAAAGTAAGGCAATCAAGGTTAGAGATTCAATTCAAGTCATAACATGCAAGAGTCTATATTAGCATTGAAACAAGTAACAAAAGAACATTAGGTGCAAGAGCTCTCGCTGTCCGTGACTCGAATGTCTCCAAATGGTGTTTGCGTGCAAGAAAGGGGATTGAGGAATACGAGAAAAACAATTTATTTGTTGAGAACTCAATCTACTAAAGTTTCACACTCGGTCTTTTTCTGGAATCTTATCTTGACTCGTCCCCAGACCACTAGCCAGGTACAAGTCAATTTGATCCACTCCTTTTTAAATATTTTGAGCACTCATGCAACGGATGAGCGTAAGCACGAGAGTTGACACTTTGGATGGCAAAGAGAGAAATAGTGTGGAGGAGGAAGACAAAAAGGGTGAGAAAGGCTCACATCAATGAGGACAATCATAGGCAAGAGATGCCAAATGATAGATATGATGTGAGGAGTAGGGATTGCCATGCAACGGATGCACATATGAGCTAGTAAGCTCTCCAATGAAACAAGTGGGGGTGCATCTAACTTGCTCGCTCATGAAGACCTAGAGCTCGTTTGAGGAGGCTCATCCTTGGAATATGCAAGCCAAGTTCTATAATGTGAAGGTCCCCACATAGCTATATGCATAATGATCATCTGTATGGAGTACAAGGATATAAAGGGAGTACTAGTGTGGATCTCCCAAAAGAATAGTAGTGTTGCCCCTTTCTCTCTTTTTATTTTTTTCTTTATTTTTTCTTTTTTTTCTATTTTTTGTGGCCTCAATGGCTCTTTCTATCTAACTCTGATTTGTCCTCTTTGGGATCTTTTGATTTTGTCCTCTTTGGAATCTTTTCCTCACTTTAGGGGCAACACTCTATATTTTACAAGAATATAGGAGATCTTTCACACTTTACAAAGGTACTCACATAAAGAAGATATAACTATCATGATGCAAATGTATGCCTCTGCCAGGATAGCAGGAACATGTATGACATGAAGATCAAGTCATGAAGAGGTGGATGTTGCATGGAAATATATCTCAGAAAGGCTATGGAAATGCCTTGATAAGTAGGTATGGTGGCTGTTTTGAAGAAAGATATAAGGAGGTTTATGATGACAGAGCGTATCATGCCAAGGGTTTGGATGTACCGGCGAAGGTGGACGCCAACTCTCGGAGTGAGAAGAAAGCAAAGCGCGACACATGAGAGGCTAGCAAATATGAGGAGGTGGAAGTGTCAACTTTCAATACTTACATTAGTCCTAAGAACTCATGCACTTATTATCGGTAACTCTCAATCTAGTAATGAGGTTCACAAAGAGACAAGTACCCCGAGGAGGAGTGTATGGGGGTTTGGTTATCCTTGCGCATCCTCGACTCATGGTACGTGAGTGTACTCTAATATCCGACCCCTCAGAAGAGTAGTGATACATCTAGTAGCTAGAGTTCTCAACTAGTTTTGTAGGTTTTTGAAAATAAACACGGATTGCCCAAAATACGACACCTATCACTAATAGGCTAGAGATCTTGACACCAAAAGTTGAAACATTACTCACATCAATACCTCAAAACCATTGCAAGTTACTACTAAAATTAAATAGCAACCTCAATTACCTACTTTCAAGACAAGATACAACTCAGTGCAACAACCAACTCTCTTAACAAGATAAACATGAAAAATAAAGAGAGTTCCAGCAACAAACTAAACAAAAGCCAAGGCTCTTGCTAAAGACAAACTAAAACTAAAACTAAACATGGAAGTAGCTACGAAAAGATAAAGAACACACAAGAGGAAAAAGATAGGCATGAAGAATCCTATGATGTGTTCTAGATTTTGAAAGTGGAGCGTGTTTCTCTCCCACACAAAGTAAGTATTGATCTAACTTGTTATGAACAGCAAGAAAAGCTAAATAAAACTAAAAATAAAACCTAAGAGCGAGACGCTCCAAGCATAGCACATAACGCATGAAGTGATAAAAATATAGTGAGACGAAGGACAAACTGATGATTGTTGATGGAGAAGGGGATGCACGGGGGCATCCCCAAGCTTAGAAGCTTGAGTCTCCTTGAATATTTATTGGGGATGCATGGGGGCATCCCCAAGCTTGAGCGCTTGACACTCCTGAATCTTCTTTCATCATCTTCCATCGCACACTTGAAAACTCCCTTCATACACAACTCATCATAAGCTGATTAGAGAGGTTAGTACCCTTAATAAATAATTTTTCCCCACTGGATATAAAGATATTCTTGAAGAGCTACTATTTCTCAAGATTGCAAAAAGGTTTTTGCAAAGAAAAATAAAGCTTAAGGTTTGCAAAATTTAGGAGAGACAAAACGTGGCAGAATCTGTGAAAAACAGAACAGAAGGTAGTAAAGAATTTAATAGGGTTACTTCTGCAACTCAAATCAAAAAACTCAGAACATACGAAAGTTTCACAATTGTATAGAGCATGCTGTCAAAACAATTCAGATAAAAAAGATGATCTGGTGATTTGATTCGAGTTTTTCTGTCAAGGCACATAATCTGTTTTCTGGACAGCATGTCACAACTTTTGCTTCCCTTATCATAAGAGGCTATACTTGGCACAAAGCTGGAAAAATAAAGATACAATGATGGTGCTACAGTAGTAACAATCATCAAGACCACTAAAAACGGAAAGTAAAAAACTCAAAATAAAGATAACAAGGGTTGTCTCCCTAGAGCTCTTTCTTTATAGCCATAAAGATAGGCTTAAGATTTTAATGATGCTCTCATAGGAATAAGAAATAAGAGTTGAAGAACAAAAGAGAGCATCAAGAAGCAAATATCAAACACATTTAAGTCTAACATGCTTCCTATGCAAAGGGATCTTGTAGAGAAATAACTCATTGAAGCATAAAGGTATTAGCACAGGAAGCCAAAATAAGTGGAACTTCAAAACCTTCAACATAAAGAGAGGGAACTTGATATTATTGAAATATCTATAAGAATATGTTCCCTTCTCATAATAATATTCAGTGGGATCATGAATAAACTCAACAATATAAGTATCACATGAAAAATTCTTATCATGATCCACAAGCATAGAAAATTTATTACTCTCCACATAAGCAAAATCCTTCTCATAAGTAATAGTGGGAGCAAACTCAAGAAAATAGCTATCACATGAATCTTTCTTATCATGATACACTTCCAAACATTTATTCTTTATAGCATAAGTGTCATCACAATAATCATCATAGATAGGAGGCAAAGTATCATCAAAATAAATTTCCTCATCAAAACTTGGGGGGCTAAAAAGATCATCTTCATAAAATGTAGCATCCCCAAGCTTATGGCTTTGCATATCATTAGTATCAAAAGTATTCAAAGAAGACATGCAAATAACATTACTACTCTCATGAGTGTTATGCAAATAATAAAGCTCCATAGGCTTTTTGATTTTCTCTTCAAACACTTCATGTCCCAACTCAAGGTAGAGCTCATAAAGCTCTCTCATAATATTTTTGTTGTTTTCCATAAAGCCTAACTAGTGAAAATAAAAACAACAAAAAAAAGTAATTAATTGCAAGATCTAAAGATATACCTTCAAGCACTCACCTCCCCGGCAACGGCGCCAGAAATAGCTTAATGTCTACGCATGCTTCTATTCTTGTAGAATATGTTGGGCCTCCAAGCGCAAAGGTTTGTAGGACAACAACAATTTTCCTCAAGTGGATGACCTAAGGTTTATCGAACTCAGGGAAGTAGAGGTTGAAGATGGTCTCACTCAAGCAACCCTGCAATTAAGATACAAGAAGTCTCTTGTGTCCCCAACACACCTAATACAACTAGGAGTTGTATAGGTGCACTAGTTCGGCAAAGAGATGGTAAAATATGGGTGATAGGTGTGATAAAACGAAGTAATATAAATCTGTAATAAAAAGTGCAGCAAAGAAACAAGTAACAAAAGTGAGTGCAAACGGTATTACAATGATGGAAACAAGGCCTAGGCTTCATACTTTCACTAGTGGCAACTCTCAACAACATTAACATAGTCTAATCACATGATATTTCCCATAAAACATGCAATGGAGACGCACTCGGAGGTCATTCCTTTGTGGTCAAGAGAGGATGAGAATTATGTAGGGCTACAAAAGCACACCTCAAAGTTCGTAGTTCTCAATCTATGGATTTTCCAATGTCACTGCAGCCATCCAAAGAGAGTACCACAATCACCACAACATATCTCAAGGATAGTCAAAGACAAGCACCAAGAGACTCTCAATCTTCAATCAACACACAAAAGAGGAAATCACTCATGATAATATTCTTCTAACCCATGTCCAATAGACCGCTGTCACATTGGTCTCGGAGATTATACTAGATAAGATCAATTGAGTACATCAATCCAATACATAGAGGAAGGGGAAATATCATGGGATCACCCTAGATTAACATAGCCTATGATCACAACAAAGATCACATCATGGGAGAGAGAGAAGAACACATAGCTACTGGTAGAAACCTTAGCCCCGAGGGAGAACTACTCCCGCTTCATGGAGGGAGGGAAGCAACGGCGATGGAGATGAATCCGGGGGGCACTTCCCCGTACCGGCAGGGTGCCGTCATAGGAATTCTGCCCCCCCGAAACTTGATGGCGATGGTGGCGGAGATCGTAATTTCTTCTGGAGAAAAGGGGTCTGGAATCAGGGTTTCCTCGTCATGGAGAATTTATAGGCGAAGGGGGGCAGCCAGAGGTGGACCTGGGGCCCCAGGCGCCCCCCTGGCGCGGCCTAGGGGGTGGCCGCGCCGGGTGGCCGCCTGGGCCACCCCTGCCTCCCCTCTGGACCCACTCGGGCTCTTCGCGAAGCTTTCTGTACGCTGATTTTTCCTATATTTTTCCCGGAATTTTTATGGCACTTTTTATATGAGGGAAAACTGAAATAGAAAAACAGCAGAAAACAGGAACGGGCACCGTGGTGCACTGAGTTAATAGGTTAGTCCAAATATGATCAAAAGTGTATGAAAGTGTATCTAGATCATAGCAATATCGCACAAAACATGCAAGGAGCAAGCAAAAATTATAGATATGTTTTGGACATATCAATCGTGCGCCTCACGCCCGATGCCCTCTGTCCGCGGCCACGCGCCCTGGGCCGTGCCGCCCGTCCTACCCTGAAAGGTGTGGCCGCGCCTCGCCGCGCCCTCTCAAGACGCCGCGCTCCGCCGTGCCCCTCGCCGCCGGCGAGCACGACGTGGGCATGGTTGTGCCAACCGGGGCTAATCCCCATTAGTGGTTAACCCCCCCCCATAGACACTGTCCAGTGGTCCATACCCCCTAATTGCCTGTTAATTAATTGGAAATAAATAAACCCCCCCACTGTCTATTACATGTGGTTCCCTGTTAGTTTAGATTAAGTAAAAAGAAATTATAAAACATCAGTCAATGACATGTGGGCCCATTTGAATAATTAGATGTAAATTAAACATTTTTATTATCACTGCCTATGACATGTGGGACCCACTGCTCAGTAGGTCCCACTTGTCAGTATTGACCAGTCAAAATCACTGTTTTGGATAAGGTTCATTTGAAATAATAAAAAATCCTTTAAATTAATTTAAAACGATTAAACTTTAAAATTGAATATCTTTTAAACCGTAACTTCGATGAAAAAATTTTATACATGAAAATTGATCAGAAATATATAACGAATACAAATACGCTACCGGTATACCCACCGCACCCCTCTAACGCAAAAAATATCGATACCCCCCTCCAGACCGTCTGTCCGATGATTGCCCGATACCGTATATCTATCCAGATGAATTCATTATGAACATGAAAGTTGTTCGGAATGGATCAACTAACAGAGATACACCAACCATATGCTTGTCAGATGTCCACGACAGCTCCGGCAAGGTACCTTCCCCCTCTGGACACCCTGTCCGGTAATTACCCCGGAGCTGGTATTTCATCCCCGGATGAATTCCCGCTTCGAGCAACGTGCATTGCACTGCGTTAGAACCCCGTTAACATTGTGTTTGCCATGTCTTGTATTTGTATTGCTATTATTACGTGTATTTACTGTTCCCCCCTTATTCTCCGGTAGACCCCGTTGGTGCCGCCGCAGACACCGTTGCCGAGTACGACTACTTCGTCGACGACCCTACCCCTACCGAAAGCCTTCCAGGCAAGAAGAGCCATTCTCTTCCCCAGATATCGCCTATATTTCCGTACTATTCTTGCACTAGGCATTGTTACTGCTGCTGCTACGATTACAATCCTATTCAATTGCATAGCCTTTTTTTGTCGCCCCTTGATGTACCTTCCTTTATCCTATGCTGCCTATAAATATATATATCTTATTCAGCAGTGAGCCCTGCACTTTGTTAGTCAAATAAGATTAGATCGCGGGCCGTGATCACACTGGGAGTGAACGCGAATACGATGATTATAACTTCACAGGTACGATACAATGCAGACACCGTCAAAGGCCCCCTAGCTCGGCTCTGCCGATCCACCATCAAGTGTGAGCTATCAAGGAGCAATCCTTGTACTCCACTCGTTGCTTACTCTGCATAGCCGCTCTAGGTACCTGAGCAACGGTTGTCCTTAAGGTAAGAAGTCGGGCGACCCAACGGTGCCCGCGAGCGGTATTGCGTCGAGAACGACAGGGAGAGTACGACCGACGTTACTGGCGTGCTTGGCCCCTGCTCGTATCTCGCGAGAGTTACCAAACCACGAAAGTCGAGCTCTACCAAGAGCACACGCGAGATAAGGTAAGGAGATGATTCACCTTCTTGGTAACCGCAGAGACTTGATGGGACGAAAGGGAGGGCACCGATATACTGGTGGTCCTGACTGCTGTCGTTGCCTGCGGGTCAGTTAAGTCGAGGCAACAATAACGGTTGTCACGTAGGTTAATTAAAATGCTAAATGGTTCTGCGGATGTCTTGAGTAGCCTTTTGGCTTGTACGCACTACCTACACGTGGGATGAGGAGTGTGGGCTCCCCTACATCGTAGTCTCGTTCGAGGGTCTTCAGACATCAGCAGTACCGTGGGCTGATTGCCGGGAAGTGGTGTTGTCTTCTCTTGCTCGAGCGGTGTATTTGTATTTTCTTTGATTTTTCTTCACCGGCCAGTCACACACCATACAGGAGTACGTTCGGGTTAGGGTCCAAAGCCCGACGTACATAGGATATAGTCCAGCGGATGACCTCTCTGTTGATTGCCGAATGATGGGCTACTTTTGGTCGGATAGCTTCGGTGGGGTGTTCCCTAACAAGGTGTACACCACCCTGAAGATCCGAGGGTCGTAGAGTCACGCCAGTGCACCCCTGCAGGGAAGATTAATCTATTCGAATAGTTGTGTCCACGTTAACATGAAACTTTATGCTGAAGCTGGATCTTACCACTATGAACTACTACTATTAAACTATATGGTTCCAAGTCTTTTTCCTTGCAGGGAAGTCGAGGAAGGGAACTCCGAGGCATTATTATTATTAATTATTACCACTTATTAGTATATAATGTTGCAGCAACTTCTGCTGCATTGTTATTACATTCATGTTATTGAACTGCTGGCTGTTTTTCTTCTTATGCTGCAAGACACGTCAGAAGATGCTAGTCTTCGATAGGCCTAACTTCTTATCCTTATTCTGATTTCTACCTTGCAGTCCACTATATACAGCCTCCCCTTTCCATTTGATACAAATGCATAAATGCTTAGTAGAGGACGTAAGACTCGCGGGTATGCTAGATACTCACCTTTGCTTTATTTCCCCCTTTATGTTTTGCCTGATCGGCCGCTGCAGTCGACGTTGGAGCCCGGGAGCAAGAGTACCAAGGAGGCGGGTACTACTACGTCGAGACCCCTGCTGACCAGGACTAGGAGTAGTTTCGGAGGCTCCCAGGCAGGAGGCCTTGCCTTTTCGATCTGTATCTCCGATGTTATTTGTGCTAGCCTTCTTAAGGCAAAACTTGACTAACTATGTCTGTACTCAGATATTATGGCTTGTATAACTTATGTATTCGGGTCCGTGTGACCCCCTTATCTTGTAACATATTGTTTTATCCTTTTTTGTTTAGTGTTGTGCTGTGATATTCTCACCGTGGCACCCTAATCTCAGCCGTGTACCCTGCGTGTATGATTACTGTACATGGATTGATTTTGGGGGTGTCACAAGTTGGTATCAGAGCCGACTGTCTGTAGGTAACCCCCTTCCAACTCCTTGGTCGAATTCAAGTCTAGAAAAAAAAAACTACTTTACTAACAGTGTCGTGTGGCTTATCGGCCCACGTCGCAAAATGGGTGGTATTAGGATCTTTTTCTCCGTACCCTTACTCTGGGACTCTGATCTCTCTTCTCTTTCGGGTTAAATATTTTGATAACTATGACATTAGGCTCTCGTGACTGCTTCCTCCCGGAGAGCCCTTCAGAACAGATGATCGCTTGCTTCACGAGAAGATGCCGAAGATTACTTTCTGATAAATTCCTGAGACCATATGTGTCGATCACCTTCACAATTCACTAGCACCGATAAATCTGTATGTATAACCACATACACGTTTCGTTCATCCATTCAATCCCAGTTGCTCTTGTGTTCACAAGATGCATCGTAATACTTTCCGTTGTTTCGGGAAACCTTTGAGCCTACTACCTTGCAGCTTCTTTTCACCATGCGGATAATTCCTCACATTTATCGAGGATCCATTCATTCTATGTGGCTCATGTGATTCCCATAATATTTTGAAATACTATTCGATCTCGCGACAATCCTTGGCAGCCTACTCCTTTGGAGATTCTTCTTACCTGCTTGCACTATGATTAATCCCGTTTGTCTTGTAGTCTTTGATGACCTCCCTTGGCATTGCCATTCTGATCTGTCGAATCGTCGTGTGTGCTAGTGCACGCAATCATCAGTTGATCCCTATGTATCCATTCTTCTGGCTCAGACGTCATTCCGGACATGAGTTGGTTCTCGGTAAATCAAGCCTTAATTAATTAACCGTCAAGCTTGTATTCAACTTATTCATGTTTGATCGATGTATCTGAATCTGATACACCGATATGGAAGTCATAATTTCTTTGTACTTAAGCATTGATTTTTTCGACGCTTCTATCTCCAATGCTTTGGCATTCTTTTTCTCAAGGTTGAGTACCGATACTCGCCCCAGACTCTCTGTTCACCGCCTGACCTTTTTGGTGTATTACTGCCTATCGTCCCCTTTTGTCCTAAATCATTGACGAATTTCCCCTGATATAAATATTCCCTTGGCAACTGGTATCATCTGCTCCATGTCGTCAGCCTTCTGTTTTCAAACTTGTATCCCTTTCTTATGATATTTGTTGTATGGGTTTCAAAATGCCCCGATGGGTTAACCCTATGCTTCCCCTAATCCGATGAACCCAAATTTTATGCGGGTTATACTCTACTGGCCTTTCGTCAGATGAACTTGCAATCCTACCACCTCCCTGAAAGCGAGAAGTGAATGAGGGGTTATGCATTGATGAAGTGGGAGTTGACCTTGAACTTGTGTTCATGCCCATGGATACGATGTAGAACTTATCATGGAAGCTTCTCGTAAAAATAATTAACCCCCTTGGTGGAAATTCTTCTACACGTATGATCCACCATTCTACCTTTGAGTATTACCCCTGGTACCTCGAGGATATCATACCTTTGACTTACATCTAATTAATTTTGATGGAAAAATATCTTTACCTGTCGTAACCACTCCATGTGTTATGGGTTGTTGTCAACCGAGAACATCGAATACCTTTTGCTTCACCATTCCTTTCGCTTGATGTCGCCGTTGTTCGATTGTATTTTCTTGAAAACCTTTTGACATGATGTGTCGTGGTCATCTTCGAAATCTTCGCTTCTACCAAGTGTTAATTGAATTCATGGTGAGAAATACCATCCTTGCCCCTCGATGATTTGTGTTATCATCGACAACATCCTTGAATTCCTTCCAATACAAACTTGGTCATGTATATCTTGCCTTGTTTTCCCTCGGGAAAGATTTACGCCTGATACTTGTGTATCATCACAATTTACTTTCCATTGGTCTATTTAATCTTTCTTGTGATATTACTTATCTGAGCAATGATAATTCCCTGCTAACGTAAACACTTCGGTGTACTACTTTGTCCGTACGCCACTATTACTATTGTTGATGACTTTTGGTGACCACCGATGGACGAGAACTTTGCCTATTGCTCCGCCTCGTCTTAACGAGCAGGAAAATGGTTCTCTTCATCCCTCACCCTTGGCACTGATTTTGTTGCTGACATAGCTAACAAACTGTTCTCTGACTTACCTTGCAACTTGATTGCATCGTTTGTCACCACCCTTCTTATCCAATGTGGGCCCATAACCCACAGTTCCACAGGATCGAAACCTGGCTCTCTTGTACCTTTCTGTTCTCGAGGTTATTCCTATTGGTTGACCTCATATGCAATTCACGAGTCCTCTACCTTGTGGTATTCAGTTCGATATCAGACTCAGTGCTTATGCCTGATGTTCTGGACCCCTTTTCATCCTCCGTTATCATCGTCGAATGCTTGCATATCCGCTTGAAAACTTCGCATGCCTTCTATTGTTTTTCTCGATGTATCTCCCTGAGTTTAACTCATGAGATACTTTGTAGCCCATTCCCTTGGACCATGTCGGTTGGTAAACCTTGTACCAGTCCAACACCCTTAAAATTTTCTCCTAGCCTATTCGGAAGTACGATGAATACCCTGAAGGAAGAATGACAATTCGTCATGGTGCACCGATGCAGAGAAATGAATACAACAGCATCAAGGATCAACTCCTTCGAGACGGGCAACAATACCAAGAAGATTCGTTAGAATACGAAACCAAAGCTTTACCCCTTACACTACCTTTTAAATTCTCAGGACGAGAATTATTTGTAGTGGGGGAGATTTGTAACACCCCGGGTGTCACACTACAATAATCACTTTTACTGTTGCCATGTCACCATGATTAGGCATGTGATGATCACCTTGACCATGGCTTGTTCCAAAATTCAACCCAATTAAAAATTCCAAAACAATGTGAAAAATTGTTTCCACCAAAATTTTTCCAATCAATTTTGTTAAATACCTAATATTCAGTATGTTATGGCAACATGGTAGTGGAAATTTATTACAAGGTTTAAATAATTTAAACAAATCAAAACAATAGCAAAACAGTAGCATTTGACCCCTTTTAAATAAAATAAAATTGCAAATGAATTTATTTGGTGTCCAAAGTTTTTGTAGCAACATATTAAATTATAATATAAATATCGGAGCAATCATCATATTTTACCAAAAATTATTTGGTGGCTTAAAAAAATATTACAGAAGAAAACAAAAAAAGGAAATACAAAAAAAATACAAAATTACCTATACTACGCTCGGTGCGAAGCCCACCCGATCCCAAACACTCCCCTCCCCTGTTTCTTCTTCCTGGTTCTACAGCAACCGACCGGGGCACCCATGGCACTGACGCGGCCGTCGTCGCCGCCGGACCCGTTCGCCCCCTCTGGCCATTCACGCGTCAACAACAACCTCCCCCTTGTGGATAAGATCCCCCGCAGCCACTTGGAACCCCAGACCTCTCCCCCTCGCCTCACCCAGTTCCCCCATCCCACCGGACCCGCCTTGGTCGCGCCTCCATGGCCGCATGGCCACTGAGCCCCTCGGTGCGAGGCTACTTGTCCGGGAGGAACGCCGTGCTCTTCTCCGTCGCTTGCCGCAGTCAATCGTGCCCAGGGCACCCTCGAGGCGCCGCCATCGTCGACGTGTTCCTCGCCATGGCCTGCGAATCGCGTCGGACCGCCGCCACTGCTCGCCGTGGTGTGCTCCACCCCGAGCCTCCGGTCTCCACCGAGTCCTGCCCGAGCCCCTGGTCGCCCTGCTGCCACTGTGAGCCTCCCTTGCCCCATCTTCCCTCTACCACTGTGGTTCCGCACCACCGCGACCGCCATGGCCGGCCTACTTCACGCGAGCTACCCGCGACCATGGCTGCGCGTCGTGCGCCTCACGCCCGATGCCCTCCGTCCGCGGCCACGTGCCCTGGGCCGCCCCGCCCGTCCTACCCTGTAAGGTGCGGCCGCGCCTCACCGCGCCCTCTCAGGACGCCGCGCTCCGCCGTGCCTCTCGCCGCCGGCGAGCACGACGTGGGCACGGGTGTGCCAACCGGGGCTGATCCCCATTAGTTCTTAACCCCCCCCCCCCATAGACACTGTCCAGTGGGTCATACCCCCTAATTGCCTGTTAATTAATTGGAAATAAATAACCCCCCCACTATCTATTACATATGGGTCCCCTGTTAGTTTAGATTAAGTAAAAAGAAATTATAAAACATCTGTCAATGACATGTGGGCCATTTGAATAATTAGATGTAAATTAAACATTTTTATTATCTTACAGTTGGGACCCACTGGTCAGTAGGTCCCACTTGTCAGTATTGACCAGTCATTATCACTGTTTTGGATAAGGTTCATTTTAAATAATAACAAAATCCTGGAAATTAATTTAAAATGATTAAACTTTAAAATCGAATATCTTTTAAACCGTAACTCCGATGAAAAAACTTTATACATGAAAATTGATCAAAAAAAATAACGAATACAAATACGCTACCAGTATACCCACCTGACCCCTCTAACACAACAAACATCGACACCCCCCCTCCGGACCGTCTGTTCGATGATTGCCCGATACCGTATAACTATCCGGATGAATTTATTCTGAACATGAAAGTTCTTCGGAATGGATCAACTAACACGGATGCACCATCCACATGTTTCTCAGATGTCCACGACAACTCCGGCATGGTACCTTCCCCCTCTGGACACCCTGTCCGGTAATTACCTCGGAGCTGGTATTTCATCCCCGGATGAATTCACGCTCCGAGGAACGTGCATTGCACTTCGTTAGAACCTTGTTAACATTGCGTTTGCCATGTCTTGTATTTGTATTGCTATTATTATGTGTATTTACTGTTCCCCCCTTATTCTCCGGTAGACCCCGTTGATGCCGCCGCCGACACCGTTGCCGAGTACGACTACTTCGTCGACGACCCTACCCCTACCATCGAGCTTCCAGAAAAGCACAACCATTCTCTTCCCCAGATATCGCCTATCTTTCCATACTATTCTTGCACTAGGCATTGTTACTGCTGCTGCTACGATTACAATCCTATTCAATTGCATAGCCTGTTTTTGTCGCCCCTTGATGTACCTTCCTTTATCCTATGCTGCCTATAAATATATATATCTTATTCAGCAGTGAGCCCTGCGCTTTGTTAGTCAATTAGGATTAGATAGCGGGCCGTGATCACTCTGGGAAGTGAACGCGGATACGATGATTATAACTGCACATGTACGGTACACTGGAGACACCGTCTAAGGCCCCCTAGCTCGGCTCTGCCGAGCCACCATCAAGTGTGAGCTATCAAGGTGCAATCCTTGTACACCACTCGTTGCTGACTCTGCATAGCCGCTCTAGGTACCTAAGCAACGGTTGTCCTTAAGGTAAGAATTCGGGCGACCCAACGGTGCCCGCGAGCGGTATTGCGTCGGGAACGACAGGGAGGGTACGACCGACGTTACTGGCGTGCTTGGCCCCTGATCGTATCTCGCGAGAGTTTCCAAACCACGAAAGTTGAGCTCTACCAAGAGCACACGCTAGATAAGGTAAGGAGATGGTTCACCTTGTTGGTAACCGCAGAGACTTGGTGGGATGACAGGGCAGGCACCGATGTACTGGTGGTCTTGACTGCTGTCGTTGTCCGCCGGTCAGTTAAGTCGAGGCAACAATAACGGTTGTCACGCGAGAGGGATTAGGGTTCCGGAGCGCTTGGGAGTGATGGTAAGTTTTTGGTGTCACTGGGTGAGGGGTATATATAGGGCTGGCCTGACAGAGGTTATCATGTCAGATCGGACGGCTGTCAGCGATCGACCCTCCGGATTCTGCGGTGAGGATTTCGTGGCGTTTCGCGAGAAAATCTCAACGACCCAGATTAGACGGGATTTCAACGACCGAAGAAAAATTCTTGGTCTAGAGTAAAAACTTCGATAAAATTGGAAGCATATGATTCAGAACTCAATGACGTTCGAAGCACAATACTTTCCGTTTCATTTGTGCTTAACCATTTTGAACAGATAGAATAAGAGAGAAAAGGAAATAGAGGGGATAGGGTCCGAAACTTATCACCTCGAAGAAAAACCAACAACGAAGCTAAAGGTGATAAGCATAAAGGACTAAATCCAAGCAAAATAAAAGATAGAAATCGAAGAAAAAACTAAAATCGAAACCATACTCAAACAACGAAGTAAACGAATATATACAGGGACATGAGGTTCGATCTTACAGTACATTTCGTGAGTCCAAAATATTGAGCTCACACCTTAACGCACAAAATCTTTTCTCATCGAATGGTTTTGTGAAAATATCAGCCAGTTGATCTTCAGTTCTGACATGACTGATCACAATATCTTCACGCTGAACATGATCATGAAGAAAATGATGTCGAATGTCGATATGCTTCGTGCGAGAGTGTTGCACACGATTGTGACCAATTTTGATTGCACTCTCATTTTCACATAACAGAGGAATTTTCTTCACATGAATGCCACAATCCTTTAGCGTGTGCTTCAGCCAGAGAATCTGAGTACATCATGACCCAGCAACAATGTATTCGGCTTCAGCAGTAGGTATTGATACACAGTTTTGCTTCTTGGAAGCCCAACACACAAGCGATCTTCCGAGGAAATGACAAGTGCCTGAAGTAGATTTATTATCAACACGATCACCAGCCCAGTCTGAATCAAAATATCCAATAAGATCAAACTAAGCTCCCGTGGAATACCACAAACCCAAGGTAGGTGTGTGAGCAAGATATCGAAGAATTCGCTTTACTGCAGTATGATGTGATTCTTTTGGATTTGCCTGAAAGAGAGCACAAATACATACTGAAAGCATAATGTCAGGTCTAGATGCAAACAGATATAAAAGAGATCCAATCATAGACCGATATTTCTTCTGGTCGAAGGGTTTCCCTTTTTCATCTGCATCTAGGAAGCCATTGGTAGGCGTTGGAGTCTTGATTGTTTTGCAATCAGTGAGACCAAACTTCTTCAGGCAATCCTTGAGATATTTTTATTGAGAAATAAAAGTTCCATTCTTCTGTTGACGGATTTGAAGTCCAAGGAAGAACTTCAATTCACCCATCATTGACATTTCATATTTCTTTGACATCATTTTGGAAAATTCTTCGCTGATTTCAGTGTTGGTCGATGCTCGTTGGCCGTGAGATACCAAACCACAAAAGTCGAGCTCCTATAGGAGCACACACGAGATAAGGTAAGGAGACGGTTCACCTTGTTGGTAACCGCATGCTTTGACGGGACGACAGGGAGGGCCCCGGTGAGCGGTGGTCCTAGCTACTGTTCATTGTCCGTTGTGTTAATAAGTCGGGACAACGATAACGGTTGACCCGCGAGATAATAAAAATGCTTAAATGGGTCAGGTGGATGACTTGAGTGGGTCGACGTGCCCTATACGTGTTACCTCCATGCGGGACAATGGTTTTGGGGCCCTCGGCGGCATACATTCTATCAAAAGTTCTGAAAGACGTCCAACTCAGCACTGCGGCCGCGACAGATCGTGCCACCCAGTTTGGGGCTCGTGCTGGTATCCCCACTTCGTGAAACGACCTGGAGTGCGAGGGCGACGGCCCAAGACCCCCTTGCGCTTAGGATGTAGACCGGTGGGGACCTCTCTGATGAGCCTAGGTAGGACTACGTCGTGTCGGATAGCCTCGGTGGGGCCTTCCCTAACAAGGTGTGCGCCACCCTAGAGATTCGAGCGTGTAGGGTAACAGTAGTGCAGCCGCTACAGGGATGATAATCTATTAGAATAGCCGTGTCCACGGTAACAGGACGCTTTATGCTGAAGCCAGATCCTACTACTACAAACTATTACGAGTAAATTGTTGGTTCCAGGTTTTCTTCCTTGCAGGGAAGTCGAGGAAGGGATCTCAGAAGCATTGATAATTATTACAACTTACTATTATACAATGCTGCAACAAGTTCTACTGCATTATTACTTTATGCTTTATGTATAACTATTGGCTAATCTCTTCTTGTGCTCCAAGAACCGACTGAAGATGCTAGTCTTCGATAGGCCTAGCTTCTTCCCTCTTACCCTGGTATTTCTGTCTTACAGTCCACTATACAGCCTCTTCTTCCATTTTGTTACCAATACATAAATGCTTAGTAGCCTGGGTTTAACTCTCGGTGACTATGCTAGATACTCACCCTTGCTTTTCTCCCCCCCCTTTGATTTATATTTACACGGTTGCTGCAATCAGACGTTGGATTCTTTGAGTGTAGGAGCAGAAGATCCCCGGTGCTTGCTTCGTCGTGGAGTTCCCCCCTCGACCAGGACTAGTTTGGAGGTTCCCAGGCAGGAGGCCTCGCCTTTTCGATCGTTGAGTAGTGTTTGTGCTAGCCTTCTTAAGGCAAACTTGTATTCTTGTGTCTGTACTCAGATACTATTTCTTCCGCTAACTTTGTGCTCTTGAGCTGTTGTATTCGAGCCCTCGTGGCCAATGGCTTGTATCATACAGCTTGTATTATTTTTTATTTGTAGAGTTGTGCTGTGATTACCTCATCGTGACACCCTGATCTTGGTCATGTACCTTGCGTGTACTATTACTGTACACGGTCCGATTTCGAGGGCGTCACAGTGCCCCCCTTTGGCCCTATTTTTACCCCCGTGGAGGAAACCCTGATTCTGGAACTCCTTTTTCCAGAAGAGATTTTGATCTCTGCCGCCATCCCCAATAATCTTTCGGGACCAGAATTCCTGTGCCGGCACCCTGCCGGGACGGGGAAGTGTCCCAGATTCACCTCCATCGACGTTGCTTCCTCCTCATGATGATGCGGGAGTAGTTCCTCCTCGGGGCCGAGGTCTTCTACAGTAGCTATGTGGTTAATTCTCTCTCCCATGATGTGATCTTGATTGTGATCATAGGCTATGTGATATAGGGCAAGCCTAGGGGTTGGCCCAATCTTTCACAACTTGGAGGAGGGAAAGAGATGCAACTCAAGAAGAACACAAAAGAGAGGAAGGGGAACAAGATCCAAACAAAGGGAACTCAAATCCACACACCAAATCCACACATAACATGATCCATACATCCACACAAGTGGTAGCTAGATTGATCCCTCTCTTTCTACTACTAGGATTGGGGCCTCTCCTTCTATTACTAGAGAGAGGAGGTTGAGGCTCAATCCGCAGATTGAGTATCTCTCCCGCGGGAGGTGGTAGGATTGAGAGAGGATCTCTAAGGAGATCAAATCCCCATGGGGAGTAGGATCTATGCTCTCTCAAATATGGGTATAATCTTAGCTAATCCTAGAATGGATGTGGCGGTGGAGTATATATAGCCTAAGGGGGGAGAGAGGGGTAAATGTGTCATCTTCCCAGAACTGGATGCCAGGGACCGGGCACCTGGGGGTCTGAGGCTCCGGGCACCCGGGGTGGTCAGTAGGTCTTCGGGCTACGGGCAACAGGGACTGCGCACCCAGGGGTCCGGGACTCCGGGCACCCGGGGTGGTGAGAGACACTTGCTTCTCTCCGTCTTCTCTTGGCTCCTCTCCTGGATTGGCTTGCCCTTGTACCAAGCATTCTTCTCCTCACTTCCGTCTTCTCTTCCAAGCTTCCCTCGTGGATGATGTAGTCGTTCCCTTACGCTTCACCTCCTCCTCGACACACGTGTAGCTCTTGAACCTAAGTATGGATGGGAGTGGAGGTTAAAGTAGTATACTATCCTCGAGAGCACCAAGTAGACACGTGTAAAGGAGAAGATTCACCTTTAGGTGTAATATGTGTATGTCACGCGTGTCTCTTGATGAAGGGGAGCGTAACATGGTGATGTACGTCGGATGCTCTGCATCATCTCCCCCCCCCCTTGGGGAAGATCCGTCCTCGGACCAAGATCCTCATCACCATGGGAGAAAGGGGGCATCGACCTTGGAGATGGGATGCTCACCGAGCACTCCAAACCTACACATGCACAAAAGATAGCAAAATATGTGTGTGCATGGTACACAAATGCACCATCCATCATGAGGCATCTCTTCTCTTGCACTTCACCGTTGGCACAAAATACGGGCAATGAATATATGGTGTACACATGGCATATGTCATAGAAATAACGGTCATCATGCATATTGTGCAAATAAGGAACGCGATCATACATCATACGAGACATGTCAAAATCTCCAAGCCTATGTGCGAAAACTATGGGGGTTATCTCATATCCAAGATTCAAAATATTGGTGCACTCAACATATAGCATATAGCAATTGTCTAACATGAGAGTAGCAACATATGGAGAAGTTTGTAAATATGCAACACAATGCTTACGAAAAGCATAGAAATGGTGGACATTGTTGACACACGAACACGCCCACGTGTACCCGCAGCCGAGGGAGATACTCCGCAACTCACGCCGCGGGAGGCCTGCCGGAAGCGCGATACACAAGACAGTCCGGCAGGCGCTTTTGGGACCAGATGCCCCGGTGTAAGAGCAAAGTTATATCCCTCATGAGTTTTGGATATTGTTGGTCAAAACAGTAGAGGAACTAACAAGTTTTCTAGTGTGAAACAGATGGTTAGGTTCCTGAAGTTATAGGTTGGTGATAAAGCTTCAACGAAGATTTACTCAGTTACCGAAGCATATCCTCTGGAGCGAAGCACATCACGGATGTCGACCCCTAAAAAGATAAGGAATCCTGAAGCACATCCTATCGAAGAAGTTGATCAAGATGGCGCAAGACTTTGTTGTTTTTTGCGTAGTTCTTTTTACTTCTTTGAGTCATAGGAAAAACCGTACTATCAAGAGGGGTTTAACAAATGTACTCCGAAGGTTTTGATGAAAAGACTCAGATCAAATCGAAACCAATGAGAAACCTGAACCGAAGAAATCTCATGTGAGCTAGGTAATGCTTTACCAGCGAAGACTTTGTTCTTTCGGCTTCTGAAGCAGAACCAAGTCCGTGAGTCAGCTTTACTTGGACCGCAAGTAAAGTTGCGCATTGATTGGAAATATGACCGTTGGGGACAGGTGTCAAGCTGTCACATCGGGTCACTTCAGTCATTTCGCACCTTGGGATTGCTGCCTATAAATACCCCACCCCCGCCCTCATTGGCCGGGTGGCTGCTCCAAGTTTGAATTCCTGCAGAGAAAAGAGAGAGAGCAACCCCACCGAAGCACATCACAAACCCATCCACCGAAGCATAAGTCCTACTGATCTGAGTTGATTCATTATGACTTAGGAAGAAGTTTGCTAGCCTTGTTATCTTGGAGAACTGCAATTCTCCTAGACGGTTAGAGAGTTGTTCTTCAGAGAGCGAAGAGTTATTGTCGCCTCGAAGTCCAGTTTGTCAAAGGTTTCGGTGATTTCCTCAATAATCAACCAAGAGTGAAGAACTGACCAAGCTCAAGGAGTTTGGTGCAGTGGAGAAATGGACGGAGAGAGGTTAGCTCCTGTGTTCAATCACAAGTCCCTCCAACCAGACGTAGCACTTTGCAGAGTGTGAACTGGTCGAACAAACATCGCCGAGTCAAGAGTTCGTTTTACTTTCCGCACTTACATTCTGTTTGTCAATTGCTTCAGAGTTCTGCTTCGATGCAATTGATTCGATACTTTTGATTCGCTATGTTCTGCTTCGATCAAGTTCTGCTTCATTGTTTACCCTTCTGTTGAATAGTTTCGATTGCTGTGTTAGGCTTCACTTCAAAGTTTCATGCGAAATTTTTGAAGTGATCATTCATCCCCTCCCCCTCTGATCACATACTTGGTCTAACACCCGGTTACTCGGGAGGGACCCCGTCGGAGTACCAGGCGACGCTTGGCAGCTCCAAGTCGTCTTGAACGCCCCTGGAGCCTTGTAGATCGCAGCCCCCAAATTTTAAGAACAACGAAGAACAAGAAGCAAGGTACAAAGGAGATAGATAGATGAACACGAAAAAACATATAGAAGTGTTTTGTGTTTGTTCGATTGTGTGTTGCTTCAATCGGCCGTCACCTCATCTATATATGAGGAGGGTGGACTTTCCGTACAAGAAAAGGACTCCAAATCCCGTCCAAATCTCTCCAAACATAACCGAACTCGGATTACAGGTGGTCCCAAGAAAGTAGTTCGGTTTTTGGTAGTTTTGGGCTGCAAACGACCTCAGATGAAAAAACTCAAAACATAAAAATTGTAGCCCTTGAAATTTCCAAACCTTTTCCTGTTGAACGTTTTTCATTCGAGGCCATCTTAAGGGCCGAAATACTCACGCTTTCCATCAGACATCAACTAGATAGGTGTCTGGCTCCGAGCGTCATTTTTTCCCTCTTGACAGGTATAACTTTTGTTGTAGAACTCGGATTGAGATGATCCAAAAACCAAAATCTACCGGTTTGACGAGACCAAGCCTCTCCATGTATAATATGTGAGAATAGTACTTCGAATGTCAAGATCTGATTGCGTCAAACATAGTTTCGGCCTTCGAGATGAAATCGGATGGCGATGACATGAACTACAAGGATGTTCACATCAACAATACCCAACTTTTTCATGTAGAGCAATTCTTCATTTTAGGTCATCTTATATAGCTTTTTTGTCGTGCCAAAAACTGGTGTCAACAACCATCAAGCCAATGCAAAACATACGTGCCGAAAAATAACTTGCACCACATAAGGTCTAAGGACGATGTCAACACTCCATCGGTCATGCGTGTTCTTAGGGCGATAATTACACATCGTCCATGCCTTTAGACTAGATGTCTCATGAGTCAAACCTCTTCAAATATTTGTTGTCTTGATAACACAAGTATCTCCATGAATGCATCCCATGGTGTAACCTGCCTCTCAACTTGGATCATGTAAATAAGAAAAATATGTTTGTTCCAGCCAGCCACCTGTCTTGCACTAGATCTTTGTTTATTAATGGCCGAAGCAGCAAGCTTTAAGTCGGCCTCTTCTATATTGGCATGACTAGGCATCGGTTTTCTGAGAAATATGAACCTTGTTACTATCAACATGTTAACCATATGCTTGTCGTGCCAATTCATTTGCTCTCCAATTGTCATGTCTAGATATATGATCAATGCTAAAATAACTCAAAGTAGAAATTATATCTAGGCATTTATCAAGTTAAACATTGAAATGATTCGTAAAATCATATGAAATCCATAGATATTTGATCCAAAACTAATAACGAATCACAAAAATCCTCAATATGTGTGCACCTATAGCAAGTAAAAGCTCTAAACCGAATAATACATATTCAGCTTTGATTGTTTGTGCAATAATATTCTAAGCATGATGAGGCATCAAAACAACACCATGAGGAGATATAAAAGCAATACCAAAACCTTGGCCGTTGGTACAAACTAAAGCACCAAAATATAATCTCCATGGCACTAATGATACAAGGTTCATAACAATATTATGCTCACTAAAAACAGTAATGATTTGGCTTCTCATATATTCAAATTAGCTATATCAGACCTAGCCAAATCATAATCCCACTCACCAATTATGCAACTTGTGAATTGGTCTATGCAGCATATTTTTAATGAACGTACACCTTGTCTCAATCTCCCAAAAAAATTCTATGGGAGATGTTTAGGAAAACTCATCGGCCATGTTTAGATGTATTCTTAGGACGATAGAACAAATATCAGCCATTACCAGAAGACTCTTGTAGAACTCATCCATTAAAGCATATATAGCCGAAATAAAAAAATGGAATAACAAATCAAATATTTCGGCCCTTTGAATCAGCAACAAGAATGAAACTAATCAAATGTATAGTGACTTGGTAATCCCCTATCATGATGTAAGAAATTTGTAACACCCTCAGTGTCTGTAAAAGTAAACACTCTCACTGTTTGCTAATCACTGTTGCTCATCACTGTTACTCATCTTGCCTTGATCAAAACTTTGCACTTGATCATATTCAAACCATGGTGGTTTTTGTTAAAAGTTGTGTGCCAAGTGAACCTTGAACATCTGGAATCAAACCAAAGTCCAAACCCTTTTTGAAATTGATATTAAAAACAAAGTGAAAAATTAAAGTTCATCCAAAAATTATGAAACTAATTTTGTTAAATTCCTAAAAGTAATAGAACCATGTTAGGCTAACCTTGGGTATTTGTTGGTCCATAAAAAAATGCAAACAATCCAAAACAGTAGCTACAAGTCCACTTTTATCCATCTGATAATTTAATACAATATTAAAGTAGTTTATAAAAACCCCAAACTTTTTGTGGGCCTCTGGTAATGTTTGTTACTGATTATGGAACACCTTTTATATTTTACAAAAATACAAAAGTATCTAAAATAACTAAATACAGAAAAGAAAAGAAGAAAAAAAAGAAAAGAAAAAAAACTATCTAACGCCCCAGGCGAGGCCCCCTCACTGGGCCAAGCCATGGCGTGGCGGGCATCCCGCGGCTTAACCGCGAGGTGCCGCCGTGGCGGCCATCTGCCGAACCCCCGGCGGGGATAAAGATCCCGCACCCTCCGGGAAACCCTAGCCCCCTCTCCTTTCTCCCCTTGCGCCCCCGTTTTCCTCTCCGAGCTCGCACGTGTGCAACCATGGCCGCGCTGCCGCGCCCGCGTGGCCACCGACGTCTACGGGTCCTTCCAGCGTGTCTCCCGGCTTCGCCTGCCTCCCCTACGTCGTCTGCGCAACCCAGGCCGAGCTGTGCGCCACCACATCGAGCGAATTGCACCGCCGCCATCCGCCACAGCCGCCGCCGCCGTCGTCGATTGCCACATCTACAGGCCACCTCGCGCCTCCCCGAGCCGTCCACTGCACTCACAGTGAGCCCCTGCTTCTTCCCCTCCTTCCTGCACTCCGATTCGCCCCTCCGGCGGCCGCCCCCACCCGCGCGTACTCCGGCCGCCGCCCAACTCCTCTCCGTCATTGACCCGTCCACCCCAGCCCCTGCAACCCCTCCCAATCGACGCGCCGAGGACGCCGCGTTCGATTCCCCCCCCAACCGCGGGCCAAGTAACTCGTCGTGGCAGCACACGGCCACCGCCGGCACCACTGTCCTCACCGGCGTCGATTTAGGGCCACTGCCATTCGTGCCACGTCTGTCAGGGGGTTAATTAGTGTTAACCGCCCCCCTGTGTCCATTACATGTGGCCCCCTCCCCTAATTATCCTCTGTAAAATTATAAATGGAAAACCCCCTGTGTCTATTCCATGTGGGCCACCCCCCTGATTAATCCTCTCTGGTTAGTTAAATAAAAACTTAAACATTGTGCCACTGACAGATGGGCCCCAGGCCCTTAATTAAATAAAAACTGATTAGTTAGCTCTGGGCCACTTACACATGGGCCCCATTGGATTACTAGTTTAATTAAAATGCAATTAATAAATGAGTGTATGACATGTGGGACCCCACTGTTATTTAAGTTTAATAAAATGGTTTTATTAACTGTGAGGCTGACCAGTGGGAGCCACTGGTCAGGTTTGACCAGTCAACCCTCTGTGGATAATGTTTATTTATTTAATAAAAGAATTCTAAAAATGTTATAAAATGATTTAAATTTGGATATTCAATATCTCTTAAACCGTAAGTCAGATTCAAAAACTTTATACATCAAAATTGATCAGAAAAATATAACGAATACGAATACAGTATCCTTATACCCACCACACCCCTCTAACTTACCGAACATCGAACCATCCCCCTCCGGACCGTCTGTCCGATGATTTGTCCGGTACTGTTAACGTATCCGGTTGAATTTATTCTGAACACGAAAGTTGTTCAGAATTGTTCAACTAACACGGATACACCACCCATATGTTTGTCGGATGTCCATGACACCTCCGACATGATACCTCCCTCCCCCTTCCGGACACCCTGTTCGGTAATCACCCGGTACTGACGAATCATCACCGGATAAATTCACGCTCCGAGAAAATCACCTAACACTGCGTTAGAGCCCCGTTGCTTTGTATCTGCTATGCCATACATTTGTATTGCTATTATTGTTGTGTATTTACTGTTTCTCCCTCCCTTATTCTCCGGTAGACCCCGAGACTGCCGTTGACTACACCGCTGCCGAGTACGACTACGTCGCCGACGACCGTACCCCGACAGTCGAGCTTCCAGGAAAGCAGAGCCATTCTCTTCCCCAGATATCGCCTATCTTTCCATACTTTCTTGCACTAGGCATGGTTACTTCTGCTGCTACGATTACAATTCTATTCAATTTCATAGCCTGTGTTTGTCGCCCCTTGATGTACCTTCCTTTATCCTATGCCACCTTATAAATATATATTATAATCAGAAGTGAGCCCTGCGCATTGTTAGCTAGGATTAGATAGCAGGGCTGTGACCACTCAGGGGAGTGAACACGGATGCGATATATTAACTGTTACAGGTCCGGTACAATGCAGACACCGCCTAAGGCCCCCTAGCTCGGCTCTGCCGAGCCACCATCAAGTGGAGCTATCGAGGAGTAATCCTCGTACTCCACTCGTTGCTGACTCTGTATAGCCGCTCTAGGTACCTGATCAACGGTTGTCCTTAAAGGTAAGAAAGTCGGGTGACCCAACGGTGCCAGCGAGAGGTATTGCGTCGGGAACGACAGGGAGGGTACGGCCGACGTTACTGGCGTGCTTGGCCCCTGCTCGTATCTCGCGAGAGTTACCAAATCACGAAAAGTCGAGCTCTACCAAGAGAACACGCGAGACAAGGTAAGGAGACGGTTCACCTTGTTGGTAACCGCAGAGACTTGGTGGGACGACAGGGCAGGCACCGATGTACTGGTGGTCCTGACTGCTGTCGTTGACTGCGGGTCAGTTAAGTCGAGGCAACGATAACGGTTGTCACGCAGGTTAATTAAAATGCTAAATGGTTCGGCGGATGTCTTGAATAGCCTTTTGGCTTGTACGCACTACCTACACGTGGGACGAGGAGTGTGGGCTCCCCTGCATCGTAGTCTCATTCGAGGGTCTTCAGACGTCAGCAGTATCGCGGGCTGATTGCCGGGAAGTGGTGTTGTCTTCTCTTGCTCGAGCGGTGTATTTGTATTTGCTTTGATTTTGCTTCACCGGCCAGTCACGCACCGTGCAGGAGTACATTCGGGTTAGGGTCCAAAGCCCGGCGTACATAGGATATAGTCCGGCGGATGACCTCTCTGATAGATTTGGTGGAGCGTTCCCTAACAAGGTGTACGCCACCCTGGAGATCCGAGCGTCGTAGAGTCACGCCAGTGCACCCCTGCAGGGAAGTTTAATCTATTCGAATAGCCGTGTCCACGGTAACAGGACGCTTTATGCTGAAGCTGGATCTTACCACTAGAAACTGCTACTATTAAACTGTATGGTTCCGGGTCTTCTTCCTCGCAGGGAGTCGAGGAAGGGAACTCGGAGGCATTATTATTATTAATTATTACAACTTCCTATTATACAATGCTGCAGCAATTTCTGCTGCATTGTTATTACATTTCTGCTATTGAACTGTTGGTTGTTTCTCTTCTCATGCTGCAAGACATCGTCAGAAGATGCTAGTCTTCGATAGGCCTAGCTTCTTACCCTTATTCTGATTTCTATCTTGCAGTCCACTATATACAGCCTCCCCTTTCCATTTGATACAAATGCATAATGCTTAGTAGCGGACATAAGACTCGCGAGTATGCTAGATACTCACCTTTTCTTCATTTCCCCCTTTATGTTTTGCCTGATCGGCCGCTGTAGTCGACGTTGGAGCCCAGGAGCAGGAGTACCCCGGAGGCGACTACTACGACGTCGAGTTCCCCGTCGACCAGGAGTAGTTCGGTGGATCCCAGGCAGGAGGCCTCGCCTTTTCGATCTGTATCTCTGATGTCATTTGTGCTAGCCTTCTTAAGGCAAAACTTGACTAACTATGTATGTACTCAGATATTATGGCTTGTATGACTTATGTATTCGGATCCTCGTGATCCCTGGTATTGTAACATATTTGTTTATCATTTTGTGTTTAGTGTTGTGATGTGATATTCTCACCGTGGCACCCTAATCTCAGCCGTGTACTCTGCGTGTATGATTACTGTACACGGATTGATTTTGGGGGCGTCACAAAATTGTATTGCATCCATGGATGAGAAGAAGCCCATGAGGGGTAACCAATCATACTTGAGGATGAATCCCATGGTAAAGGCATCAATGACATGTTTGAAGAATGTGAATGATGTGCTAATCCAAGATTTTGGTTGGATGATGGAAATCTTCGGCTTAATATTTTATGAGATGATTTCTCCTTCACTTTGGTTGTATTCTCTGCAATAGAAGCTTGCACATCATTTTTGGTTTGACTATTCTTCTTAGGAACCCATGCCATATTCTTCTTCTCAAGTTCTTGTGCACTAAGTTTTTGCAATTTCTTCTTCTGCCAATATGATAAACCGAGTGGACTTCTCGGTTGTGATTCTTTTCCAGGCAGTGGCAATTCTTTTTTAACCTTGTGCACTCTCAACTCGTTTTGTTCAGATTTTGCATCGGTATTTTGAAGATTTGTTTGCTCTTCTTCTTTTCCTTTATTAGGCAATGTCAATACTTTAATTGGCTCTTTATTATTTGAAATTAAATCTGAAGTGGCACACTTACGACCATCCTTTTTGACACGATATACTTGCTTGACCAACTCTTTCTTCTTCCTTGAGATCCGGACCGATTCCTTTTGATTGAAACGGTCTTTGTCATGCAATTGTTCATCAAGTGTGGACCTTCTTGGAACTTCATAATCTTGAGGAGATGGTTCAAAATAAGACGGATAATGTGCCCTAGAATTATACCTGTCCCATGATGGATATTGATTCATATAAGCATAGGGAGGTATCCATGATGTTGGTACTGGCGGCCCAAAATAATGATATGAGTATGATGTATTGAAATTATCAATTTGCCAATACCGGTCCTCAGATTTGCGCCTAGGGGGTGATCTTGATGCTTTTGAATTACTTGGCCGATGAGAAAAATTTTCATCACTTATCTTCTGATATTTTTCCAATAGCTGCGCAAAAGTGACCTTTGATTTCTTACCCTTGCGCTTATCTCGGCCATTGCTCTCTTTGGTTTTCCTTGCATCGCTCTTAGGATTTTCTTTCTGCCCCCCAGTGCTTGGCGTCTTCATCATAACTTTGATAGAATCCCCGCCTTCAAGATTATCATCATTGCGCTCAGGAATAATTTGTGTACTTGAAAGCTTGATCCCATCACCTGCAGTTTTTACCTTCTTGTCCTTAAATGAATCATCTTGAAGCATCCGATGCAAAAAAAATCTTCCATCAGAACCAATAGGAATAGCATGATGATCCCTTGGTGTTTTAACAAGTTTCAATCGTCCACTTTCTGCCATCAGAACGAATCATGTAACTTACAATACATTCGTCCTTGGATTGATGGCTTAACATGGACATCAAGAATTCTAATATAATGATTCTTCAGCAACAAACCAAAGATCTGATCACACATATTTGAATCAAAGGTAATTTTTTTGTTTTCTAACCGATCTTGGTGCAAGAACGGCTTTGGAAGTAAGAAAACGAATGGTTGAGATTTTTCATCACCCCATTCGGCTATGCATTGTGATTCACACTCCATCTCCGATGACTTTGAATAAGACATTATACTATCATCGGTTTTCTCAAAAGATTCAAATCTTGGCTTTATTTTTCTGAAATCAAAACTTTTATAACATATATGTCTCACTTGAGACCAAATGTAAGCCAAGTATGAAACTAGGAAAGTTATCCATGTATATAAAAACTGTAAATGAAACAATGGGAAAAACTTTTGCTATAATAATAAGTCCTTACCGGTCTCTCTAAGTGGCATAATGTGTTGACCGATATGCTTTGTTATAATTGTGTTGCTAACAAGTAAATCATCCTTCTTCATTGGTCTCTCAAGGTTCGTTATAAGAATTTTTCTAATAGTTGCATCAACAATAAAATTATGACCAAATAAGATAATATATAAATTACTTGCTAGACATACCTTTTCATACGCGTTGGGAGAACATGATGGTTCCGTGAATTGAATAATAGAATGCTCTAGTTTTCGATGACTCTCCAACGTCTTGTCCTCATCTTTCTCTTTATTCCGTGCTTCATCACTCGAATTATTGTCAGGTGAACTTTGCTCAGCTGCACGCTTTTGTTCTTTATGTTCATCATCAACCAAACTTAATTCAGCCATATCACTTTGTTCTTGATGCTCATCAATTTCTGTGGCACGGAACTCATAGGGCAGGAAATAGGTTCCCTTAGCTTCAGAACAATCAAGCACGATTGTTATGTGCTCGCCATACGCTTTCTCAATGGTGCCTTCCTCTTTGGATTTGATAGATTCGGAACACACACTAGTTGATTCAGCTTTTCCAGCCGAAGAACTTTCAATCTTCGAATCATCACTTTTTTCATCAATTGGCAAGGCTTCTTTTATTCGAGCCAATTCTTTTTCTATTTGCTCCAAACGGAGAGAAGCAAATTTAGCTTTAAGCTTCTTCTCAAGCTCATCCCACCCTGAAAAAGATTGTCCGCTATTTCTTTTATCTTTAAGCCTTTTCTCCATCTCAACCCACATTGGATAAATTGCCCCCGGTGCTTTCAGACTCTTTCGGCATTGAATCTTGAATGTTGCCGAGACTTTGCAATTTTATAGGGGGTATATAGTATGCTGGAGAAATAGGAGAAGGCATATGCATTGGTGTAGAACTATATTTTTCCTGGCATAGCCTATCAATTGGCAATGATTCATCTTCTTGCAAAACTATAGCTTTTATTGCATTATAATCATGAGACAAACCCTTAAGATGAAGTTCCATACAAATATCACTAATCCTGTCATTTTGGGCTTTCTTCCTTACTAACGTAGCCACCTCAGCTACAACTTTAGATGAAGGTATGTATGCTCTTGTAGATTGGTCACTTATTTGGCTATAACCATGAAGGTCTGGAGCCGAATTATGAGTATCAACAGTTGCATAAGGTATTGACAGATTAGTAGCATGAGGTGTAGCAAATGATGGTTGATGTTAATTGGCCGAATAACTATTGCTAGCATGGCCAATTCCCCTATCCATCGACATATTTGGATTAACATATTGAAAATTAGGTGCCAATGAATAAAAAGGTGAAACACTTTGTTGCATGTTATTAAAAGTTCCTACATGGGGTGTTTCAACTCTGTTAACCGCGCTTGTCATGTTTTTTGTCGGCATTTGGCTTTCTGGGGTTGCCGATGCATGACAGTTGGGATACATATGTTGCTAAAACTAGAACTTGAAGCATATAGATTATTATGAACCGGCTGTTGCACACAATTAGATGAATGACAGATAAAAGTAGGGCTCGCCGATACATCATGCTCATTAGGTAATCTAGCAACAACATATGAATTATTTGCATCTACGTAGGTGAATTGGGAATTCGTACTACCTTCGTAGATTGCAGCAACTTGATGACGATATTTTTGTAGAAAGAACGAGCCGGAGACCGTTTGAAGCTTTGTTCCCCAGCGGAGTCACCAAAAAGTGTGTTGACACACGAACACGTCCACGTGTACCCGCAGCGCCGAGGGAGATACTCCGCAACTCACGCCGTGGGAGGCCTGCCAGAAGCGCGATACACAAGACAGTCCGGCAGGCACTTTTGAGACCAGACATGCCGGTTACTCGGGAGGGACCCCGTCGGAGAACCCGGCGACGATTGGCTGCTCCAAGTCGTCCTGAACGCCCCTGGATCCTTGTAGATCGTAGCCCCCAAATTTGAAGAACAACGAAGAACAAGAAGCAAGGTACAAAGGAGATAGATAGATGAACACGAAAAAAGATATAGAAGTGTTTTGTGTTTGTTTGATTGTCTGTTGCTTCAATCGGCCGTCACCTCCTCTATATATGAGGAGGCTAGACTTTCCGTACAAGAAAAGGACTTCAAATCCTATCCAAATCTCTCCAAACATAACCAAACTCGGATTACAGGTGGTCCCAAGACAATAGTTCGGTTTTTGTTAGTTTTGGGGGTGCAAACGACCTCAGATGAAAAAACTCAAAACATAAAAATTATAGCCCTTGAAATTTCCAAACTTTTTCTTGTAGAACGTTTTTTGATTCGAGGCCATATTAAGGGCCTAAATCCTCACGGTTTCCATCAGACATCAAGTGTATAGGTGCCTGGCTCCGAGCGTCATTTTTTCCCTCTTGACATGCATATATTGTCATGGTTATAACTTTTACTGTAGAGCTCGGATTGAGATGATCCAAAAACAAAAATCGACCGGTCTGGCGAGACCAAGCCGCTCCATGTAGACTATTTTCCATTTGATGATGTCTTCAAGGTCTAATTGTCAGAATAGTACTTCAAATGTCAGGATCTTATTGCTTCAAACATAGTTTCGGGCTTCGAGATGAAATCGGATCTCGATGGCTTGAACTACAAGGATTTTCACATCAACAATACCCAACTTTTTCATGTAGAGCACTTCTTCATTTGAGGTCATCTTATATAGGGATTTTGTCGTGCCAAAAACTGGTGTCAACAGCCATCAACCCAATGTAAAGAAAAAGTAGGCATCATGGGTGATGGGACACACACATATATCTTGGAAATCTTGTCATGCGAACAAATGATAAACATGGGTAATGCACTTGATAAGGCACGAACATGGTAACAAGGCATTTCAATTGCATTGCATTGGGGAGGAGTCCAAAGAAAAGAACAATTGATCAATATGAGTCTCCCAACACAAGTATCATGAATATTATGTGTCACAAATGAAACATGGTAATAACAAGAGATATCTCCACCAAGCTTGCAAAGGCACATACAAGGAATAGAAGGGTGAATCATGTGAAAAGAAAGGCATGTGTCACAAATGCATGTCATATGAAGAGGAATTAGCATAACATGCAAAGTGAATTGTTATGTGAGGATGTAAATTGTACCCTCAGACCAAAAGTTTGCACATCCAGAAGCAGCCCAGAAAACCAACCAGAATTCCATGTAATTGCAACACCACCATATGCTCCCACAGATGGAGAATAAACAAATTGATAAAATCTCCTAGGACAGCAAGCCCTAAGAGTTGCCAGATCAAAATTTTCCATTTTAGTTTCCTGTAGACAGCCACTCCCTCCAGCCCATCAGCATACTACACCTAATGATGAGAAACAACAGAATGCCACCATACCTCCCACTCCGATCAGAGTGATGCAGGCGATTGGTGAAGACCTCCAGATCCCTGCGTCTCAGTTCACCAAGGAGAAGCTTATGGCTAATCCACATGACTTTTCTAACAGTCCTTTAAATGATTAGTTTTTATATGCCTGTTGGGTTTGGCAAGCCCCTAAATTGGCCAGTTGTGAAAGTGTTTATCAGTGTTTGTATGAAGGCTTTTGGTAGTTATCTATGTTGGGAATTGCATTGTATGCTTTGCCCCATATACTTCCACTTTCATATGTTTTACTATGTTGCACACTAGAAGTTGGAAGGTACTTTGCTAGAATGTTAGAGGTTTAAACTCTGATTCTAGACAAAGAGATGTGAGGAACAAGATTGAGGAAAGTCAATGCCAAGTTGTCTGTCTACAGGGAACTAAAATGGAAACATTTGATCTGGAAACTCTTAGGGCTTGCTGTCCTAGGAGATTTGATCAATTTTTTTATTCTCCATCTGTGGGAGCATCTGGTGGTGTTGCAATTATATGGAATTCTGGTTGGTTTTCTGGGGTGCTTCTGGATGTGCAACCTTTTGGTCTGAGGGTACAATTTACATCCTCACATAACAATTTTGTTTGGACTTTGGTGAATGTGTATGGTCCTTGTGTGACAGTTAGAAGATATGCTTTTGTTGACTGGTTATACCATCTATCAATTCCACCTGACGATAACTGGTTACTAATTGGGGATTTCAACTTTATCCAATCGGCTGAAAATAGAAACCAACCTGGAGGGGATACTAATGATATGTTCATTTTCAATGAGATCATTGATCACCTGGGCATTCTGGAGCTCCCAATCAAGGGCAAAAATTATACCTGGTCTAATATGCAAGATGATCCACTGTTGGAACAGTTTGACTGGTTTTTTACATCTGCAAATTGGATTTCGGTTTATCCAATGACTCAGGTTCTCCCCTTGGACAAAACTGCCTCTCATCCTGTGCCCTGTGTGGTTTCCATTGGAACTGCAATTCCCAAGTCAAACCTTTTCAGATTTGAAAACTTATGGGTGGAACAGTGTGGGTTCCTTGAGTGTGTTTAGAAATCTTGAGACACTGTCTCACTCAAAACTCACATTACTGCCAGGATAGTGGATAAATTCAAGACCCTCAGGAGAAATCTCGAGATCTGGCAAAGGAGCATCTCAAATCTCAATCTGCTGATTGATAAATGCAATAGGGTGATCTTCATATTGGACTGTTTGGAGGAGTTCAGACCTTTATCTACTCCAGAATCCAATTTCTGTTACAGTCTCTGGTTAACATGTTGTTAAGTGATGGCAAGATCCATCTACCAATCCCATGTCATGATTTGGACTTCCCCATAGTCCAATATGCAGATGACACTGTTCTTATCATGCAAGAAGATTCTCATCAGCTGTCTGCACTTAAGGAGGCCCTGCAACTTTTCTCTACATCTACTGGCCTTGATATTAACTTTCATAAATCCTGCATGATTCCTATCAACCTTTCAGATGAGAGACTTGCTGAGCTTCCACATGGGTTTTGATGTAAAGTGGGGACCTTGCCATTCACATACCTGGGGTTACCTGTTGGCACCACTAGGCACAAAATGGCTGATTTCCTGCCTCTAGTGGATTGTATGGAAAGGAGACTAACTGCTAGTTCTCAGTTTCTTAATCAGGGTGGAAGGCTACAACTTTTGAATTCTGTTATATCTTCCATGCCCATCTACTTTTTGTGTTCCTTACACATTCCACCTGGAATCATAAAGAAGTTACAAAGAATTCAAAGGCAATGCTTATGGAGAAAGCAAGGGAAGGAATATGGGCATTCTCTGGCTTCTTGGGACTTAATTTGCAGACCAAAGAACAAAGGTGGCTTGGGCATTCTTAATCTCAGTCTGCAAAATGAGGCACTGCTCATGAAACATCTGGACAAGTTTTATAACAAGGTGGATGTACCATGGGTGCATCTAGTTTGGGACTCTTATTATTATGATAGAGTTCCAGATGCCACTGATCTATGTGGATCTTTCTGGTGGAAGGATGTCGGTAAATTGATGGATAAATTTAGAGCATGTTCCTCTATCATACCTGGAAATGGAGATATTGTTTTATTCTGGTCTGATAATTGGAGCTTGGATTTACTCCCCACCCCCATGTAGCAGAGTTTCAGCTGATTGTGCTCTTTTGCCAAGGACCCCAATTTGTCCCTTTTAGAGTTCAGAAATACATTGGAAGTGAGCACACTGTTTTACCTGCCTTTAACTCTCCAGGCTTACAATGAACTCACAAATTTGCAGCACATAATGGCTTTACTTCCTGTTAATGGAGACACTGATGCTTGGTACTGGAAAGGCAAACACAAAGAAAAGGTCAGATTGTCAACCAAGAAATACTATACTTTGGTACATGCTCCAATACAGTCCAATAAGTTGCTTCACTGGGTCTGGAAATCCTGCTGCACCTTGAAGATCAAGGTGTTTTCCTGGCTGATGATCATGGACATGCTCAACACATAGGACATGTTGCAACACAGACACTGGAAAATTGATGATGATCCAAATTGTGTTCTTTGTCGTGCCCATTTCCTGGAGGACAGAAATCATCTGTTTTTCTCATGCAACTTCAGTTGTAGGGTATGGAACTACCTTCAGATAGAATGGATTCCTGGAAATGATATGACTCAGATTGCTTAGCATGCGAGGAGGGCCTTCAGTAAGCCATTCTTTGCTGAGGTTGTGTTTACGGCCTGGTGGCATATCTGGTTAGCTCGCAATGCAAAGGTTTTCAGACATGAAATACCCTACTTTGCCACATGGAGAAGTGGTTTTGTGCTTGATCTTACCTTGCTTTCTTATACAATTAAGCCTAGGTTAAAGGAGGAGATTTTGAGATGGATAGATTTCTTACCACCCTGAATGGGATTTTTTGAACCTGTATGACTTCCCCTTCTAGTTTCTACTTCTGGTAGACCAGTTTGTACACTTGTATATATCCATTTATTAATAAAATGTTGTGGGGCTCCATGCCTTACAGTTCACAGGTTCAAAAAAAACATGCAAGTGACTATGAAAAAATGGACATTGAGTATAAAGTGGTATAGATCCCATATCCATGTGAGAGACATGTAGAAGGAATGCGCGAAGTTCTTGCGTGAAGAGGGATGAAGAACTAGTGCTCCGAAGTGTCCCAACACTTCCTTTCTCTCAAGATCTCATTTTGTCAACCCGTGGGATGCTGAAGTTGACAAGTATGGGTGAGTACCTACAAACCATAGACACAAACAAAACAAAGTTTGTGTGTGGTATATGTACATGTCATCCCTCATGATGTGTATGTGCACGTGAGTGTGAGCACAAGATATGCAAGGCGGAAATAGATTTGATGCCCGATATAGGAAGACATCATCCATCATGTAATGATATTTTTTAGTCTCAACATGAATTGGATGCAAAGTGTGGAAAGCATATGGTGCATCAATATTAAAGGTCATGGCATGCATATCAAAATTGAGCATAGGGTGCGCACAAATATGGGGATCATGCAACTTATCAAAAGAATACCTAGGCTCAAAAGTGATGGATGAAGAGTGATTCAAGTCATATATTGCAAACATGGTAGAAGCATTAAAATCATGAGTATGAAAAACATGCAAAGATCGTTTCGACCAAGATGTAAGGTTTCTACCGTTATGGAGCATCACATCATAATGCGATTGCTTGTGATATGCAAGTTCATGAGCATAGCAAATAGGTGTGACAATGGTGAAAATGCATTTGCCATATGAAAACTTCCCAAGATGAGGAGTGGATGGTCCACTTTGGAACAAGTCAAGAATGCATGGGATATGCTTGGAATGATGAGTGATGAATTGATGTGGGATGAACATGTCATCAAGGTAGACCACAACAAATTTGCAAATAAAATGCCTATGCTCATGGATGAGGAATGTATTGCTATGATAAAGAGCATATGGCCTTTTCAAGTTTAAGCACATGTCACGAACGCATGGTACATGAATAGAGGGAAGACGAGCATGCGAAGTGAACATGAAAAGGGACACACAAGATATGATAAAAAGCATAGCCCATAGCAATGGGAAGGTAGTGTATAGGGAAAACCGAAACGGCATGTGCCATGGTCGAAGTGGGGGAGGAGGGTGATGATGAGGCTCCTCGTCCTTGCCCTCAAGAGCTCTTCTCTTCAACTCTTATGTTTCATAAGTTGAAGGAGAGACATTGGTACCTACGCAACATGATGAGAGAAACAAGTTGTGTGCGTGGTAAACATACACATCATCCATCATGATATGTATGGTCATGGGTGGGTTAGCACAATCAATGGAACACTCAAAGAAATTAGATGCATGATACAAGAACATGGCATCCGTCATGAAATGATAGTTGTTATGTGCATCTTGAGGAATAGATGGAGTGTAAGAGTATGCACCATGATGTTTAGATAGAGCATAGCTATGTGAAGGTACCATATTGTGCACACTCGGGTTGGGGTCATGCAAATCATAAGACATATCATGATCTCCTATTAATAGTGAGGAAGCTATGGGGGCTACCTCAATAACAATATTATAAGTCATGTTTTGAGAACCACAAGGAGAAATATGATGAGAGTTGTGCATGTCCAACGGAGCAATTTCATGGCATTTCAAAGAAAAATAGGCATTCGACGCATGTGAATGGTGCAATTCCAAAGCATCACAAGAAAAGCATATGCCAAGATGATACGTCCCAAACATATTGATAATTTCTGCTTGTTCCATGCATGTTTTGTGTGATATTGCTATGATCTAGATACACTTTCATACACTTTTGATCATATTTGGACTAACCTACTAACTCAGTGCACCCCAGTGCCAGTTCCTGTTTTCTGCTGTTTTTCTATTTCAGTTTTTCCCCATATAAAAAGTGCTCCAAAAATCCGGCAAAATCGAATAAAAAATCAATGTACCGGAAGCTTTCAGTGCCCCGAAGGAGGGCCAGGGGGCCACCACCAAGTGCCCAGGCAGCCACCTGGCGTGGCCAGGGGCATGGCCGCGCATGGGGGCGCCTGGACCCCTGGTGGCCCCCATGGCTGCCCCCCTTCGCCTATTTAATCTCCATCACGTGAAAACTCCGAAGACAGAACCCTATCTCGCAAACTCACCTCTGTTCCGCCGCCGTCGTGCTTTCAAGATCGAGAGCACCTTCACGACCCTTCCCTGCACCCTGTCGGGGGGAGGATTGACCTCCGGGAGCTTCTCCTCCACCATGGACACTTCCCGGATGTACCGTGAGTAGTCTACCTTGGACCATGGGTCTGTGATCAGTAGCTATGTGATGTTCTCCTCCCCTCTTTGTTCTTCATGGTTTAGACCTCGCGAGCTGCCCTACATGATCGAGGCACATATGTAATTCTTATGCTGTTGCTATGCTGAGTTTGATGGGATCTGATGGATTATGAGATTATGTTCAGATTTTGGTAGAGTAATATATTTGTTTTTTATCTCTTATATTTTTTCCTAAGTAATTCTTGCATGTTCTCCGTTCTGTTTATTGCTTTGTCCAAGTAGTAGGTAGAGACTCCAAGAGGGAACGTTATGCTCGATTGTGGGTACATGCCCCCTGATGACACGCTTGAGTGACAGAAACATGAGTCTAGGGGATGTGTTGTGGCCACAAGGGGGAAAACAATGGAGCTTGTAACCGCGGTTGCAAGGATTGTTATCTGTTTCTTTGGGTTTACACTTTGGGTGGGGCTCGCAACTTAATACCAGTGAGATGTTCTGGATAGATATCTGAAGGTGGATGATTAGTAGTAGATGCAGATGGATTTCGGTCTACTTATTTTGGCGTACTGCCCATGCTTATGAGCCTCTTCCTTTCTTTTGTAGCATAGTTAGCATTGCGGTGCGTTTATAATCATGTCAATTTCCCATCTGTAATTTGTTTACCTCGCATAGCAGTTTTATCGTCTTTTGGGAGAGAGCCATCACTAGTGAACATCACGGGACCCCGGTCCATATTCTCATCATTGTTTACAAGCTCATTTACTTTTCAGTATTTACTTTCAGTTGCTGTCATTATCATTATCTTGTGTTTTTATCCTTTGTAAACAACAAGACCAGAGAGATTGACAACCTCTCTGAACTTCGTTGGGAGCAAATTTATTTGTGTTGTGTGCAGGTCCAGGTCAAGGAAGCAATGTTTTTCGTAAATGGTGCGATTTTTTTCTTGCCACCTACTTATCATTGCCGGATTCCTACGGGAGACAAACCCTATCCTATAAATAGGGGAAATTTGCTGCTATCCTACATCTCACCTTCCACTTGGGGTAACCAACGAAGGGCGAGAAGCCATTATCATCTCTCGCGTATCAAGCAAATTTCTGGCGCCGTTGCCGGGGACTCCGAGTGATAAGACAGGGGAGTTTCCCACTACCTTTTACCTTTACTTTTTAGTCTTGTTAGTTTACTTTTCTATTTTTATCATTGTGTCTTATATCAAAAGTCACAAAAAAATTATTTATCTTGCTTTTAGTAGTCCTCCTTGTTTAAATGAACATGTTAGGACTTGGTTCTTTGCGGGAATCGGAACTTCTCGATTTCCGTCAAAGGGATGGAGAAAATATGAAGAAGGCATGGGACAAAATTTCTGAAGCACACAAAAGAATTATGCCTTGGATACCTATAAAAATTGTGATTAGGAAAATTTTCCATGGTCTTTTTAATTGGTGTAAACACTCTCTTGATATTATAGCTGAAGGAGACTTTTTAGAGTGTGATGAAGCTAGAGCTCTTGATATTTTTGCATAGTCTATCTAGTTATTTTGTTTATGACCATAGTATTGATACTGTTATAGACAGACTTGCCACTATTGAAAAGCGGATGGCTGCTCTAGATCCGAGGAAAGTAGAAGAATTTAAATCTAACAAGAAAGAAATGTTGGAGATAGATCCAAACCTACCTCCGAGAGTTGGCGTCCACCTTCGCCGGTACATCCAAACCCTGAGCATGATACGCTCTATGATCATAAACCTCCTTATATCTTTCCTCAAAAGAGCCACCATACCTACCTATCAAGGCATTTCCATAGCCTTTCCGAGATATATTTCCATGCAACATCCACCTCTTCATGACTTGATCTTCATGTCATACATGTTCCTGCTACACTGGCAGCGGCATACATTGCATACATCATGATAGCTACGTCTTCTTTATGATTTGAGTACCTTGTAAAGTGTGAAAGATCTTCTATACCCTCTTGTAAATTAGAGTGTTGCCCTTAAGTGAGGAAAATATCCCAAAGTGGACAAAATAAAACATCCCAAAGAGGAAAAATGAGAGTTAAATAGAAAGAGTCATTGAGGCCATAAAAAAATAGAAAAAAGAGAAAAAGAGAAAAATAAAATAAAAAGAGAGAAAGGGGCAACACTACTATCCTTTTGAAAGATCCACACTAGTACTCCCTCTTATCCTTGTACTCCATAGAGATGATCATGCATATAGCTATGTGGGGACCTTCACACTATAGAACTTGGCTTGCATATTCCAAGGATGAGCCTCCTCAAAAGAGCTCTAGGTCTTCATGAGCGAGCAAGTTAGATGCACCCCCACTAGTCCCATTGGAGAGCTTTTCAGCTCATATGTGCATCCGTTGCATGGCAATCCCTACTCCTCACATCATATCTATCATTTGGTCTTCTCGCCTATGATTGTCCTCATTGATGTGAGCCTTTCTCATCCTTTTTGTCTTCCTCCTCCACCATATTCTCTCTTTTCCATCTTAAGTATCAACTCTCGTTCTTACGCTCATCCATTGCATGAGTGCTCAAAATATCACAAAAATACCTTTTCTCGTATTCCCTATCCCCCTTCTTGCACGCAAACACCATTTGGAGACATTCGAGTCAAGGACAGCGAGAGCTCTTGCACCTAATGTTCTTTTGTTACTTGTTTCAATGCTAATGTAGACTCTTGCATGTTATGACACTAATTGAATCACATACCTTGATTGCTTTACCTTTCAAAGTTAGTATATGGTTGCTAGCATGTCACCACAGAAATTATGTTTATTATCATTTCCTACTCGACGACGAGCAAGAATTAAGCTTGGGGATGTTAATACGTCCCAAACGTATTGATAATTTCTGCTCGTTCCATGCATGTTTTTTGTGATATTGATATGATCTAGATACACTTTCATACACTTTTGATCATATTTGGACTAACCTACTAACTCAGTGCACCCCAGTGCCAGTTCCTTTTTTCTGATGTTTTTCTATTTCAGTTTTCCCCATATAAAAATTGCTCCAAAAATCCGGGAAAAGTCAGATAAAAAATCAGCGTGCCGGAAGCTTCCAGTGCCCCGAAGGAGGGCAAGGGGGCGGCCACCTGGCGCGGCCAGGGGCCTGGCCGCGCCAAGGGGCGCCTGGACCCCTGGTGGCCCCCCTGGCTACCCCCCTTATCCTATTTAATCTCCGTCATAGGAAAACTCCGAAGACAGAACCCTATTTCGCAAACTCGCCTCTTTTCCACCGCCGCCGTGCTTCCAAGATCGGGAGCACCGTCAGGACCCTTCCCGGCACCCTGCCGAAGGGAGGATCGACCTCCGGGAGCTTCTCCTCCATCATGGACGCTTCCCGGATGTACCATGAGTAGTCTACCTTGGACCATGGGTCCGTGATCAGTAGCTATGTGATGTTCTCCTCCCGTCTTTGTTCTTCATGGTTTAGACCTCGTGAGCTGCCCTACATGATCGAGGCACATATGTAATTCTTCTGCTATTGCTATGATGAGTTTGATGGGATCTGATGGATTACGAGATTATGTTTAGATTGTGATAGAGTAATATATTTGGTTTTTATCTCTTATATTTTTGTTCCTAAGTAATTATTGCATGTTCTCCGTTGCTGTTTATTTCTTTGGCCAAGTAGTAGGTAGTGACTCCAAGAGGAAACGTTATGCTCGATTGTAGGTACATGCCCCCTAATGACACACTTGATTGACAGAAACATGAGTCTAGGGGATGTGTTGTGGCCATAAGGGGGAAAACAATCGTGCTTGTAACCGCATAGCAGTTTATAATCCTGTCAATTGCCCATCTGTAATTTGTTTACCTCGCATAGCAGTTTTATCGTCTTTTGGGAGAGAGACATCACTAGTGAACATCACGGGACCCCGGTCCATATTCTCATCATTGTTTACAAGCTCATTTACTTTCAGTATTTACTTTCAGTTGGTATCATTATCATTATTGTCAGAACCCTAATTTAGGTTTGTGTTTAACCTATGTTGCATTTTTGCATCATGATTTTTTTTGCAAAAGTAAAAGAAATGGGGAAGAAAAAATCCCCAAAATAATTTTAATAAAAAGGCCAGACAAAAATCTTTTTCCAAAATTGCTTTGAACTTTTTGGAAAATCTCATAGATGGGCATGATCACATTTCATGTGAAGTGGGTCCCACTCCATGCTCATTGATTTTTCTAAAAGTCCAAAATGTCCTTGGAAATTAAATCAATATTGTATTTGCAATTGGAATTATTTAAATATAATTTCAATAATTCTGAAACTTTTTGAGTGGATTATATATGTCTTATAGGCTCACATAAAAGTTTTTAGAATTTTTTAAAATGGTTTGGTTTAGAAATCAAATCAAAACAGAAAACAGAAAAGAAAATAAAAAGAACAGAAAACTCACCTGCGATTTTGGCCCAACTTACCTGCACCTTGGCCCAGCCCACCCCAGCGCCTTGTCGTCTACCTCCCCGCCGAGCCAAGCAGCTCGGTGGAGGCAGAGCGCGAGGACGGCGCCACCTCGACGCCGAGGAGGTTCCTAGCCCCCCTTACCTCATCTCCTCACCAGGAGATAGCCCATGCACCCTCTCCGTGCCACCTTGTCCAGGAGGACCGCCACCGTGGACTCCGTCGAACTACGCTCCGAATCGAGCCCCAACGGCCCCGACTTTGACGCCCTCTTCAACCTATCACCGCCGGCCGCAGTAGATTGCGGCGAGAAATTCCTCACCGCCGAGCCCCCTCCGACCTCTCCGTCGTTACCATCGAGTTCTGGTGAGCTTTTCGAACGATTTCCCCCACCCCGATCTTCTCCCCATGCCATGCCTCGCTATCCTCGTCGAGGTCAGTGGTCGGCCGTCGCGCTTGTCGACGCCGCCGTCGCGCTTGTCGATGCCGCCGTCGCGCTTGTCGATGCCGCCGTCGCCCTGGAGCTCCCCCGTGAACCCCGCGTGCTCTACACGATGCGCGCGAGCACGGGGCACGCGCTGGTGCCCTCCGTGGCCCTTCCCGTGGCCTGCAGCGGGATTCCGGCGACACGCTGCCGTCCCTAGACGTCGCCGGCAACGAGCAGGCCATTAGGGACTAATGGTCCTGCTTAACCCCCTAGCCAGTCCCTGATAGGTGGGCCTCGGGCTCACTAATTAACCCGTGTTAATTTTAACAGAGGGATTTAACCCCCTGAGCCAATGACAGCCGGCCCCCACTGGTCAGTTGGACCAGTCAACTCCCTGACGTAATGCTGACGCATGCATGACGCAATAAATCCTTATGTGTTTAAATTTAATCCAGTAAATCCAAGAAATTACAGAAAATATCCCAAACTTTGAATTTGAATAACTTTTAAACCTTAACTCGGATTGAAATGATTTTTATATAAAAATGATCAGAATAAAATTCTCTAACCAAATATCACACTTTCAATCATGTTTGAATTGTTTATATTGAGGAACCAGTAGCATTTTGCTATATGGTTCATTTGGTATACTTCAAATAAAATGCTATGTTCATTCCAACTTAAACCTTTGCTATGCAATACATATCACATGCACATAAGGAACATAACACACCCTTAATCATCTTCATATCATGACATATTGTTTGTACATTGTAATATATTGATTGTGCATTACTTCCAGTGCTTCGGTGATTGCTTCTTCTCGGTAGGAGTTGATCTCGGAGACGAGTTCAACCTCACGTCAGAAGAGTGTTACATCGTGATCGTCAGCAAGGCAAGAACCCCCTCTTTGATCATGTCGATAAAATCCCAGTTCCCTCTCATTATCGCTGATGCATGTTTAGGATGTCACCATGATATGTTCTACCGTTAGATGAACCCATTCCTTTGCATGAACTATTATTTTGTCACAGTAGTAAGCAAACCACAATCCTAGTAGATGTAGGAGTTGGTTGATATCATGTGGCCCCTGAAACTGTTACTGCTTATTGCATGCTTAGAGGTTACAATGAGGCTACTTTGTTGTGAGTCGGGATGGTAGTGATCATGCGAATGATGGTGGTAACGTGTTGGTGAATCTGACCTAAACAAGGTGAACGATGAGAGGCTGTGTAGGAGTACACCGTGGGTTGTCTCGTTGAACACCGCCTTTAGCCTGAGTTCTTGTGTTGTTATCCAAGACTAAGAGTATGACCACACATTGGGCTCACTAACCCCTCTCGGCCTAGTACCTCACCCCGGACCAAGTCCAGGAGTCGCAAGTAGTTCGATCTTTAAACGATCTCAAGAAGGTACATCAAGGTAAGTGGTGGACGTAGGTTGTGGGCTCGTTGAATCAAGTGATCACGATCGAGTTGAGCTTGATGGCAGTCACACAACGTTTGAGTCTGCATCGGAAAAATTGACCGGATTCCGATCGTGGTCCCAACTCAAATAAGCGACTTCCTAGGACTAGAGATGGTGTTGTGATTGAAGTGTCGTGGAAACATCCTCGCCGGTACTCGCTTGAAGGGTCCACTCCCAGGCGATAACTGATGCGTGCGTGTGTGTAGCAGTACACCCCTGTAGGGTTAATGAACTATTCGAATAGCCGTGTCCACGGTTATGGACTACTTGGAGACCTTTACTTGATCATAGACAACTTGAACAGTTACTCTAAAATTGCCAAGATAAGCGTGAGTGCTATGATTTGCTTCCTCGTGGGGAAGTCGAGGAAGTATACATAGTGGTGTATTTGTTGGAGACTTGATACTTGGACTCGTGTAAGCTCCTTACCTCTTTCTCGTATTCGTAGTACAGGACTAGCCAAGTCAAAGCTGGCACTTCTGCATTGAAACCCCACCTCCCTTTGCCTTGATACTTGAGCATGAGTAGTATAGTTCCTATGTAAGTCTTGCTGAGTACGTCTTTGTACTCACGTTTGCTTATTTTATGTTTTAGAGACGAGACCACTGACCCTGATGGTGGCCTCTACCTCGAGCTCGACGTGGACTAAGTCGTATAGTTCCAGACAGCATCCTTGCCCTTTGGAGGGTCGTTGTATTTTATTTCAGGCTTCTTAAGCCATTTGTTAAACTTGTCTTTACTAAGACATAATTTGCTTCCGTTGATGTTTGATGTAATGTTGGATCACAACCATGTGATCTCTTCTTGTAATACAACTACTATGTCTGCTCTGTTTAGCAGAAGTTATAAAGACTATGAGTTTGTAGAGTTCATGTTGTGATTACCTGCTGTTTACACTGGACATGTATGCTGCGTGTATGATTATAACGTGCATGTCTTAGTGTGGGGTTCGATAGCTTAGTTGAGTTCTTGCCGGCGGTCTTTTATACACCAAGTGGCCCTTATATGTGTGCAGCTGGGGGCATCGCGATGCGATTGCTCGTGATTTTTTCACATGGCCCACTTTGTTGTATGATTGAGCCCGCCCGAGACCCCGACTAAGAGATCGGGCTGGAGTCTGTTTATGTAAGTGTTATGATTCAATCGATAATATGGTTGAGGCGACTTGTCTATGAGTATGGTATTTCACCACCCATAAACATTTAGACTTGTGAGCGGATGATGAGGACCCATCTCAGTTGATCATCCGACATGGATGGGATGCCCCTCACGTTCGATGCTTTATGAGAGTGTTCTGCGCTTGGCCTTGTCTGCTTAGACAAGTGGGTACAGCTCTCGGCTCTCCATATGATTGTGTTGTAACAGGAATTACATACGCAAACCCCGTGACGAGGATCAACCCGGCAAATCCCATGTTCAGGGACCCTGGGTTAGTCATAGAGATGGCACAGGTTGGACGATACTCGTCGGCTAACAGGACAAGTACTTCCTGCTCGATATTATTACGTGAGGGAGCGATTACAGTGGAGGCCAAGGCGAGTTCTCTCAAGGAAAGGATGAGTAGATGCGTATTGAGTTGTCCTGGACGTCTCCCCTCCTAGCCTTTATATACTAGGCTAAGTCTCGGGGAGTCCGTGCTAGGTTACATAGGTAGTTTCCTAATTCTAGTCCTGCCTTGTACGCCAAGTTGCACCTTCCATGTTAGTCGCGGACTCCTGCGTCGGTGCTTGGTTGGGCCAATCGTGGGCTTGTAGTATCTTCCAAGTGGGCCTTCTGTCTTTACACGCACCAGGTAGCCTCACACGTAGGAGTCGTGGGGTCACCCCCTCGTCAGTAGCCCCCGAGTACCTGGGGGAATCGAAGAGTCGCGCAGGGACTCGAATTCATCTGCGTCTTATTGTTTGTAAGCATGGTATCGCCACGGGTCGCTGGCAGTTTTGAGCCATGACAATATCTGTTTCGAGGGATTGCTAAGCTGAAAGGGCCCAAGGAGTCGATTGGTCGAGCCTTGGTGAATTGTTCTAGTGACAAATACCATAGTAGCCCAATCAAGCCCACGTCCCTCGACATGAACTTGGAACACTGGTGTCAAGCAAAGTCATGCCGCTGCAGGTCTTATAGGATCAATTGCTGCCAGTCTAAGCACATAGCCTGAGCGCTTCCGCTCGGCTCTTTCTATCATGCGAGCGCATGGGAAGGTCGGGAGTGAAATCGCTCTGCGGGAAATCCTGGCCCGGCCATTCTGCGCAGTGGGGTCTTACCTACACGCTAAGCTTGCGTGGCATCTGGGTACAGTGTGTTGTAGCCCAGGCATAATTGTTTTTGTTTGAGTTACGGGGCCTAATTTAGCGATGCATCCACTTGGAATAAACGATCAAGTGAGCTGTTTTAGTCCTCACTCGCGGAGTTTGTAGCGAACTCAGGCGAGGAAAATAAGATGGCACCCACTCGGAATGTCGTCGAGTGCGCGAGTAATTCATGTTTGCTAAATGGCTGAATCTTTTTGTCGAGTGGTCACTCGAATGCTTTTCTGCTCTTGGGGTGAGGGATCACACGAACTCTGAGAGCATGTTGTTTCTGCTGGTGCGAGTGATCAATCGAGCACATCTTTGCCTTCTGGGTGAGGGAGCACCCGAACTCAAATAAAGGTAGTCCCAATGGGAGTAAGAATTTTTCTTTGAAATAATATGATAAAAGGTTGTAAAGAGCTGGATGCTGACCGAAGATGCGTGTTTGAGACGCGTTGCTGAGGTGTGACGTTTTCTGGTTCGCCTGACAGGTTGGGTCGCCATGTCAAGTGAAAATGGAGTGACTTGACATCTGTTGCCCGAAAATTTCGCACTTCGTGATGATGGCCCTCATTTTTCGCGCGCGGTGGGCGGTATGTTTAGTGTGCCGGTTGAATTTTCCATGTTCCTCGGCTATCGTGGGATCGTGCCACGTCTCCTGGATTCCAAGATGAGCGGTGATGATTTGTTTGCTCGGACTGTTGGTTAAATACCGGGGGGTCTGGTGTGTTTTAGGTTTTCACCCAGCCATTTCCTTCTCCTGTCTTCCTTTCTTCTTCCTTCGTTGTTTTTTGCCGTCCGCCTGTCTTTTCGTGCGGCTTGCTAGTTGAGATCCATGTCCAAGCGTCCCCGTAGTGCAGCGCAGGAGTCAGCGAGGATGACCGGTAGATGGGAGCGCTCTGCTTTTGGAGCTGCAGATCTGGATGAACTGGTGGCCGACGGCGTGGTGGTGCGCGATGCAGCCCGGATTCCTGGTGATGAGGATGTTCCTACGCCCCGTCCAGATGAGCGGGTATGCTTTCAGAGTTTCTTCCCCCGTGGTTTTGCACTTCCCATTCACCCTTTCCTCCGGGGGTTGCTTTGCGCCTATCAGTTGCAACTGCATGATTTAACCCCCAATGGGATTCTGCACATTGCCTGTTTCATTACGCTCTGTGAGGGTTTTTTGGGAATTTATCCCCATTGGGCCCTCTGGAAACGTCTCTTCAATGTGAAGAGGACAAATTCTGAATATGCCATTCGGGCGTGGGGATCTCCATTAAGGAGAAATCTGCTTATTTTGATCTGGAGAAGTTGGACTCCGTTTTTTCGTGGCGGAGGAGCTAGTTTTATCTGAAGGACCAGTTGTTGAGGGCCAGCGGTTTGGTGTGCCCCCTTTTGATTCTGCTGCATGGGCGGTTAAGCGATCTTCATGGTCCCATCCTTTGTCTGCTCGCGAGTCGTCTCTCGTGGAACCGTTTGTGCAAAGGATTACTGCTCTGAAGGATGGGTTAACTGGTGGCCACTTATCTCAGTGTTTGTCAAGAGGCGTGTCCAGCCGCTTCAGCATCAGGTCCGTCCCATGTGGCAATATACTGGGCCTAATGAATCGACTAGGTGTTCACCCGAGGAGTTTTCTGATGACGACTTGTTGGCCCGGGTTCAGCAAGTTACAAAGTGCACGAGTATTGGGGAACAGAGTCTTGTTCATCCTTACTCTGCTGATTTGCCACTTCCACAGGTGCTTGTTTATTTATTTATTTTCGTACTGGTGACTAGTTTCTGTTGGCTGCTGATGTTAGTTTGATCTATAGGGTCACGTCCCTTTGTTGAACAATCCGCCGCAGCCTGAAGATGCGGATATACTCGATGAACCTGGGGAAGTTGACACTGTGCCTGCGAGTGGTGGGGTGCTTCAGGTGCTGTTGCTGTCGAGTCTACGGGTGCACCACCGTCAGTTGCTGATGACTCTGGGGATTCAAGTCCTCTTCGTGTCAAGCGCACTCCCCCAGCGAGTGGTCGTGACATGGGGGGTGGTGGTGACGATTTGCCAGCGGTCGTGCAGCCTGCTGCGTCGCGTCCTCCTCCCGCTGCCTCGAAGAAACGCAGGTTCGGGATATTGCTGCGTCCAGGCGCTGCGCCTGCTGGGTGAGTTTACATTTTCATTTTGTCGTCCCTGATTATCATTGCTTTGGCTAGTTTTCTGAGGGTAAACTGTTTTGTAGTACTGCTCCTGCTCCGGCTGCTTGCTCTGCGAGTGCTGGTGTTGTCGTTGCTCCTTCGACTGATTCTGGTACGGCGTCTGATCGACTGGCTGGTTCTGCTGCTCCCGTGGCTTCGGGTGCGGGGACGACCCCTGCGACTGTAGGTGTGGAGGGGACTTCTGCGACTGCTCCGTCTGGGGGTCTGCTTCGGCTGCTGCTGCTCCTGAGGGTGACTTTCCTCCGGATGTCAAACCTGTGATCCCTGAGGAGCACTTTCTGGAGAGGAGGGATCTCTCTTCTAAGGATAAAGAAAAGTTCTTTGATCGCAAGGCGGAGCAGGTATGCGATTTCTTTGTCTTTCTGTTCTTTGCATGATTTTTTTCTTCCTTCTATTGGTCTGATACATATTGGGAGCACGGCAGTGGTCCCAATGGGAGTAGCCCCCGAGGCTGCAAGCAATTACTTGTGATTGATTGTATTCGTTGGTTTTCTTATTTACTATGCTTTTTGACTTGGTGTATATGCTTGGGTGCAGCCTTTATTCTGGATGTGCGAGCGTGTGCTGACTGAGACTAATCGGTGGCGACGTGCTCATGACTCGGTCCAGGTGAGCTTAACTGCTATGACACATGAGATCCTGGTTCTTGGTCTTTGTTTCTTTGCTGATTGGTTCTGACTGGTGTTTGTTCTGTAGGTCGCAAGAAGGGTGCCGACAGCGGGCGGAGGCTGCGAAGAAGGAATTGCTGAGCTTCAGACTGCTCTGGAGTCCAAGGAAAAGGAACTGCAGGCGAAGAAAGGCGAGCTCGAGCGGTTGCGGCGGTTGGAGGAGCCGTTTCTCTAGGTCGAGAGGGTTGAGTGTGAGCGCCTGGAGGAATTGGCGAGCTCGCTAACTGGTTAGTGGACTCTTCCTGTCATCCTTTTTTTTGCTGTTTGTTTGCCTCTCCGATTGCTGGGATTTTAATCTGTGGCCTTCTTCCAGGATTTGCAGGTGTTGGAGCGGTGGATGTTGCTGCTGCCGGTTCGGGTGTTCTCCGTGGCTCTGTAGATGCTGTCTCGGGCGCTGCTGTAGCTGTTGGGGATGTCTGTGACCGGGCTACTACTCTCCTGAAGCTTCTCCTTGAGCACATCTTCCCAGATGCGGAGAAGCGTCCTGAGGGTCTTGATTCTCTAGTTGCTGCCTTCGGTCCGGATGGATATCAGCTGGAGGGCTTCGTTCGTGAGAACGTGGTGAGTGGGCTTACCACGTCTACTGTTGTTCTTCTGGGTCATGGTCTCCCTATTGAGGATTCCATGGTGAATACATTGCCTCCTTACACGGACGAGCAGAGTGCTCGCGCTACTCGACTGGCCCGCCAGCTGCAGCTGGTCGTAGAGGCAAACAATTCGTCAGCCGAGGAGTAGTGTGGTCCTGTTTGTGTTTTGAAAACTTTCAGTTGTAATGTGCCTCCTGTGGGATGGCGGATCTAATTCATGGACCTGCTTTGCTTTCTTGTGCTTCTTGTTGCCTTGTTTCTTTCGACTTGTTTCTCTTTGCGGTAGGCCATCCCGGGCGTTTCTCGGGCTTGGAATTTGCTGAAGGAGGATTCTCGCGAAGGTGCTTACGAGTCCGTTTGGTTGAGGCTAAAAGAGGCCGAATGTGAGATCGTTCGACTGAAAGGTGCTTTGCGGTCCATCGCTCGAAACGAGAGCGTGCTGAGGCTATCTTGGATGGCTTGGCAACTTGGATGGTGAAGCTGTCTGACCTTCTGAAGGGTGAGTTTTCTTTTTCCTTCGACCGCTCGGCTGCGCGGGTTCTTTCCTATGCTCTGCGGCTGACCTTTGTTCTTCGTTGCGCAGTGCTTGCTGGGCGTTCTCGCGATGAAGAGGAGGCTGTACAGTCTGAGTTGCTGCGGTTGGAGGACTCGGTAGTGCAGGCGAACAATCCTTTCTGGATGGACAGGGCGCGTGCTAGGGTGTTCGCCATTTTGCGGATGCGGGTTGAGAGGGTACCGCGGGCTCTTGAGTACTGCCGCGGAGTGTTTGGAAGGATTTTTGCTGAGTTTTACCCTTTGGATCCTGTCCCTTCATCCCTTGAGAAGCTTTGTCAGATGTTCTCCCAGCCTGCGGATCTTCGGCGCGTAGTTAATCACCTGATTTATGCAGGTGCTCGCTGTGCTTTTGCCTTTGTCCATAGTCATTTGCCGGGGGTTGATATTGCGTTGGCGGCTCGAGGTCCTCCTGGTGGTCGAGCTCAGCCGATGGACGACCATTACGCCGTGGGGGATAAGCCTGCAGGTGAAGTTGCGAAGTGGGTGGTCGAGGATAATGACCGTCGGCTGGGTGCTCTGTGCAAATTGAAGTCAGAGCATGGAGATTAGCCTTTGCTTGGCGTTGATTCCTTTGCTAAGCAACGTTTGTTGCTGCTCTTTTTTGCATTACTTTGTTCATCTTCTGTAAACCAAACTTGTGTGGTATAGGTTTGTCTTGTAGGCTGCAAAGTTTTTGGGCGAGGGGTCCCCTTCTTCTATTTTTAGAGTCTCAAATAGGTGAAAAAGTGTCTCGGGGGGTGGCTGCTTGATGGCTTCTCGCCCCTCGTTGGTTACCCCAAGTGGAAGGTTTGAGATGCAGTGCAGCAGCAAGTTTCCCTCGATGAAGATACCAAGGTTATCGAACCAGTAGGACTCAGGAGATACAAGTAGGTGGCAACGTCACCAGAAATTGCTTCCTGACTAGGGTGTTGTCGTGGACCTGCACACAGCAACAAATAACTTTGCTCCCAACGAGTACAGAGGATTTGTCAATTCCTCCGGCCTTGTCGTTTACAAAGGATCAACGCAAGAGATAAAAGGTGCAAAGGAAAGTAAAAGCTGAAAGTAAATTGAGGGTGTGAACAATAATGTGAAGATGGACCAGGGTCCCGTGATTTTCACTAGTGATGTCTCTCTCCCAAAAGACGATAAAAGTCCTAGCGAGGTAAACAAATCACAGTTGGGCAATTGACAGAATTATGAAGGCACCGCAATGCTAACTATGCTGCAAAGAAAGGAAGGGCTCAAAGGCAATGGGCAGTACGCCAAGGTAAGTAGACCGAAATCCATCTGCATCTACTACGAACCATCCACCTTGAGATATCTATCCAGAACATCTCGCTGGTATTAAGTTGTGAATCCCACCCAAAGTGTAAACTCAAAGCAACAGACAACTGCATTAAAAGAACTTTGCGTAAAGTAAACAATCCTTGCACCCGCAGGTACAACCACCGTTGTTTTATCCCTGGTGGCAACATCACATCCCCTAGTCTCATGTTTCTTTCACTCAAGCTAGACATCAAGGGGCTGAACCCACAATCCAGCATAACGCTCTCTCTTGGAGTTGCAAATAAAATACTTGGCCAAAGCAAATACCGCAATGGAGAACATGCAAGAATTTACTCAAGAACAAAATATAAAAGAGAAGAACCAAATATATTACTCATCACAATCTGAACATAGTCTCATAATCCATCAGATCCCAACAAACTCAGCATAGCAACAGCAGAAATTACATAGATGCCTCGATCATGTGAGGCGGCTCACGAGGACTCGAAAGTGGAATCACAAAAGGGGGAGAGATTCATCAAATAGCTACTGGTCACGGACCCATGGTCCAAGGGGGACTACTCACGGCGCATCCGGAAGGCGTCCATGGCTATGGATGGTCTCCCGGAGGAGGTTCCTCCTCCCGGCAGGGTGCCGGGGCAGCTTCTCCAGGCAGCCCCGATCTTGAAACGGCGGAGGCGGCGGTACAGAGGGGAGTTCGCGAAAAAGAGATCGATATTAGGGGTTTCCACCCCGAGGGGTAAATATAGGCGAAGGGGGGCATCGAGGGGACCCACGAGGCAGTCAGGAGGGTCCCTGGCGCGGCCCAGGGTGAGGCCGCGCCACCTGCGCTCCTGGCTTTCTGGTGGTGCCCCCCTTCCCTCTCTTGGTGATTCCGGAAGCTTCTGTTGCGCAGATTTTTTATAAATTTTTCCCGGAATTTTTGGAGCACTTTTAATGGCCGGAAAACCTGAAATACAAAAACAGTAGAAAACAGAAACTGGCAACTGGGCGCACTGAGTTAATAGGTTAGTCCAAATAGGTTCAAAAGTGTATGAAAGTTCAAGAAGAAATTATACATGGACCAAGAAGAAATTATAGATACGTTTGGGACGTATCATTGTTGCGGCGAGCCCCTGAGTGTTAATTTTTTAGAGTCGCGTTTGCGAAGAACGCCTCAGGGGGTGGCAGCTGCGGCGAGCCCCCGAGCGCCAATTTTTTAGAGTCGCGTTTGCAAAGAACGCCTCGGGGGGTGGCTGCTTCGGCGAGCCCCCGAGTGCCAATTTTTTAGAGTCGCATTTGCGAAGAATGCCTCGGGGGGTGGCTGCTTCGGCGAGCCCCCGAGTGCCAATTTTTTAGAGTCGCGTTTGCAAAGAACGCCTCGAGGGGTGGCTGCTTCGGCGAGCCCCCGAGTGCCAATTTTTTAGAGTCGCGTTTGCGAAGAACGCCTCGGGGGGTGGCTGCTTCGGCGAGCCCCCGAGTGCCAATTTTTTAGTGTCGCGTTTGTGAAGAACGCATCAGGCGGTGGCTACTTCGGCGAGCCCCCGAGTGCCAATTTTTTAGAGTCGCGTTTGCGAAGAACGCCTCGGGGGGTGGCTGCTTCGGCGAGCCCCCGAGTGCCAATTTTTTAGAGTCGCGTTTGCGAAGAACGCCTCGGGGGGTGGCTGCTTCGACGAGCCCCCGAGTGCCAATATTTTAGGGTCGCGTTTGCAAAGAACGCCTCGGGGGGTGGCTGCTTCGGCGAGGCCCCGAGTGCCAATTTTTTAGAGTCGCGTTTGCGAAGAACGCCTCAGGGGGTGGATGCTTCGGAGAGCCCCCGAGTGCCAATATTTTAGGGTCGCGTTTGCGAAGAACGCCTCGGGGGGTGGTTGCTTCGGCGAGCCCCCGAGTGCCAATGTGCAGAAATAATTTTTGGGAGAATATTTTCAATATTTCCCCTTTTGTTTCTTACACGAGGGGGGCTGCTTCTTGAAGGCAGCCCCTTTATTTGGATCGATGGCTTGATAGCCCTAAGGATGGTAAATTGATGTAACTCCCTTTTGCTTCTACGATGGGGTTCCTTCCTCTGATGATGTGGCTCCGCTGGCTTGGTGTGCTCCGAAGGTTTCTGATATTTTGTGGAACTCTTTGTCGCACCGGTCGGACCTGACGAAGCTGCTGCTGACTGTGATCACTCCTCGTGGGCCTGGCATTTTCATCTTGAGGTAGGCGTAGTGTGGCACTGCCATGAAGCGCGCAAAGGCCGGGCGCCCTAGGATGGCGTGGTATTGTGATTTCCAGTTGACCACCTCAAAGTCCAATGTTTCTTTACGGAAGTTGCTCGTGCTGCCAAAAACCACCTCGAGGCTTATCTTTCTGAGGGGGTATACTGGTTTCCTTGGCACGATTCCATGAAACGTTGTGCCTGAGGTTTTGAGTGCTGAGTTTGGGATGAGCATTTCTTCCAGGGTTCTGGTGAATATGATGTTGATTCCGCTGCCGCCGTCCATGAAGACGTGTGACATGTCATAGTTTACGATTCTTGCTTCCAGTACTAGTGCGGCGTGCCCTGGGCGCGGGATGGCTGGCGGGTGGTCTTCTCGGGAGAAGGTGATTTAAGTCTCGAACCCGTGCAGGTATTCTGGTACGGCAGGGTGCGAGGAGACTGCGAGGAAAACTTGTCTGGTGACCTGCTTCTGCTGCCTGTTTGATGGTCTTCCTTCTTGTATCATGTAGATCCGGCCGTGCGCTTCTGGGTATTTTTCTTCCTCGGGCGTCGTGCTCCGTTCTTGGATTACTGCTACTTGACTTGTTGGTATTGCAGGCGCTGGCGGTGCGTTGTGGGCGATGGTTCCGACTGCTACGCTTGCGAGAAGCCGTGCTGCCGTTGTGGTAGATCGGCTTTTCTCTTCTGAGACCTCGATAAATCGCATGCAGTTCCTGAGGGTGTGCCCTGATCTGAGCTCTCCACGCTCGTTTCTGAACCCGTGTATTGTGCACGGTCCGTCAAGCTGCTCTTTGGCCAAGCGATATGCTCGGGCGTCGTCCCGTGGCTGTCTTATTCTCCAATCCCGTTTTTGAACTTGCGGTGCTTCTTCTTGGTTGTCCCTGTGTTGTGTCCTCCTATCCTCGCGATGTCTTCCTTCTCTGTCATCCGTGAAACTTGCCGCGACCATATCAGGTCCCCTGTCGTCGTAGAAGTTGCGCCTCGGGCGTTTTCTTCTTCTCTTGAATCCTCTATCGCTGGTGTGGTAGTCATAGTCGCGTTCTGAGCGCGCTGTCTGGATCTCCGATTCGTTTCATATGGAGTCTTCTCCATCTGTTCAGTTGTTGGCTTGCTCGAGCAGTCGTGCGAGTGTTCGGACTTTCATCTGCCCGAGCTGCTCTTGAAGTCGATGTATTGGAAGCCCCTCCTGAATGCGTCGATAGCGCTTTCGTCTGATATGTCCTCGGCTGAGTTTTTGAGTATGGTCCACCGTTGGATGTATGCTCACAGGGATTCTCTGGATCCTTGTTTGAAGGCTCTCAGCTCCTCGAGTGATGCCGGTCGTTTGTAGTTGGACTTGAAGTTCTCGATGAAGGCACTGCGGAACTTCCTCCAGGAGTCGATTGATCCTCGTGGTAGGTTCTTCAACCAGTGTCGTGTTGAGCTCTCGAGCATGAGTTGTATATACTGCATTGCTGTGACATTGGTTCCGCGCTGGAATTTTACGGCCGTTAGGTAGTCGTCAAGCCATGCTTCTGGTTCTTCCAGCCCGTCGTACTTGTGTGTTGTGGAGTTTAGCTTGAAACCTTTCGACATCCTTGTTTTTCGTATGGACCGTGTGAAGCACAGTGCTCCGCATGGTATACATTCTCGTCGAAAGCTTGCTCATCCGAGTACTCTTCGCGGGCTGCTCTCCTTCGTCTTCCATAGTTTACTTTGCTTTGTGTTATGTCGTCGCGTGCGTCTCGCCGATTGCTGTTGCGTCTGTTGCTGTTGTCGTCGCTGTCGTGGTTCTTGTTTTTGTTTGGGCGCTTGCGCCAGTCGTCGCTATTGTCATCGTCGGCTTAACTGGGGTCCCTGTCCGGCGTCTGCTCGCGGGGAGCCCGTCTTGCGCCTTCTCTTTTGGGGGCTGAGATGGCGTCTTTCATTATTTTGAGTGTCATCGTCGTGTTGTGATCTAAGCTTACTTTCTTGATTTTCTGAGCACGAGATAGGTACTCTTGGGCAGTGAAAAGGGCTTCGGCTGGCATGAGTTGTTATTCCTCGTCGTCGTCCTCTTCTAGCTTGAAGTCGTCATCTAGCTTGCGGGCCACCTTCTTCTTGTCCGTGCGTTTCAGATTGCTGATTCTGGATATGGCTCGGATGGGGGAGTCGTAGTCGGAGGAGTCGCTTCTGGGAGGTGATCTGCGGTTGCTCCTTGAGTCGATGGCAGTCTTTCCTTGCTTCTCTAGTTCTAAGCGTTGCTGTCTTGCTCTCTTGGTGGCGTCACTCGCCAGCTTGTTGTATGCTCTGAGCTCGTCTCGCGTTGCGTCCCTTATTCTGGCGATTGCTTCCTTGGACAGGTAGATCTTTTCTACGTGATGGTCCTCTTTCGCCATGCATGGGGTCTGATGCTTGCTGCTTTCTGGCTCGTCGCTCCTACGATTTATATGCTCCACTCTTTGGTATATTTTCTCTGATATGGTTCCTGGTTCTCCAAGCGTGACGGTGACCTGGCCAGTGTTGTCAGGATCACTATCTTTGCTATTCGTGGTGGTCCCGGCGACTGATCGGGTCGTCATCTTGGATTTTTCCATCTGTGGTTGGCTCGTGGATGTCTGCCATGAGCACTTGGGACAACGTCTTGACTGCCATCTTGCTTGTGCGCATGTTACGCTTCTTCCATGGACCACTCGAGTAGTCGGGCTGGGGGTCGTGGCTGACTCGCGGAGTCGTCACGCGGGCGGGTGCTGCTTCGATTGTTGATGTGGGATCTTCCGTCGCGGGTTCTCGAGCGCGATCCGTGAGACGGAGGGATCCCCAGTGGTTGATGTAGATTTGATATGCTCCGAAAATCAGGTTGACTCCAGTGCGCAGGTCGGCGAAAGCCGGTCGAAAGGCCGGGAGGTGAGCCATGAAACCGAGGGATCCGAATAGATCGGAGTCTGCCCGGATCACAGAGTCGATGAGTGCTGAAGATGAGGCCTCAGAGATCGCGATTCCAACCTGCGAAGTTCCCACAGACGGCGCCAATTGATGGGGATCAACCCCGACAAATCCCATGGTCAGGGACCCTGGGTTAGTCATAGAGATGGCACAGGTTGGACGATACTCGTCGGCTAATAGGAGAAGCACTTTGAAAGGATCGGAATGTCGACTAGAGGGGGGTGAATAGGCGACTAACACTTTTTCAACTTTTCTTAACAATTTAGGCTTAACAAGGGATATAGGTTGTCTAGATATGCAACTATGTGAGCAACCTATATGCCAACAACTATGATATAACAAGCAAGCAATAAATAAGAAAGGAAAGTAACTTGCGCAAAGTAAAGGTAAAGGGGAACACGGGAGACAAGGATATGTTTCCGAAGTTCCTTCTCTTTCGAGAAGTACGTGTCCGTTTGGAGAGGGTGAGGAGCACAATGCTCACACGAAGCCAACGAGGGCCACCCTATTTCTCCTCACTCTCTTACCGATGTAAGATGCCGTGATCCACTACGAGGCGGCCTTGAAGGTGGCAACCAAACCTTTACAAACAAGGTTGGGGCAAACTCCACAACTGAATTGGAGGCTCCCAACGAAACCACGAAGGTTCACCACAATGGAATGTGGCTTCGAGGTGACCTCTTCCATCTAGGTCACCAAAGCACCCAAGAGTAACAAGATCCACACGGGATTAGTGGGGGGAATCAAATATCCTTTGGTGGAAGTGTAGATCGGGGCCTCCTCTTCCAAACCCTAGAGAATCAACAAGTTTTGATGGCTAGGGAGGGAGATCGGGCAAGAATGGAGCTTGGGAGTCAATGGAGGTGAGAGCAATAAATGAGGTACCTCTCAATGGGGAAGAAGACCCCCTTTATAGGTGCCCTTAAATGCAGCCGGTGGCTGTGCACCAACCACAGTAGTACCGCTTCAGAAGCGGTACTACCACTCCACGGTACTACCGAGCCCCAGTGCCGCCCCCACTACCGCAGAGTCCAGTGGGAATCCGGTAGTGGATGCGGTACTGGTTCACGGTACTACCGCTCCGAGAGCGGTACTACCGCTCTACGGTACTACCGAGCCCCAGTGCCGCCTCCACTACCGCAAAGTCCAGTGGGAATCCGGTAATGGATGCGGTACTGGGTCACGGTACTACCGCTCCACGGTACTACCGAGCCCCAGTGCCGCCTCCACTACCGCTGAGTCCAGTGGGAATCCGGTAGTGGATGCGGTACTGGTCCACGGTACTAACGTGGAGCGGTACTACCGCTCCTAGAGCGGTAATACCGCTCTGGAAGAGCCAGAGAGCCACATCCAAGAGTCCCCACACCTCCACGACGCAAAAGAAATATGTGGGTGCAGAAAGTGAGACCGTGTGATGATTCCACCCACCATTTCCAAAGCGGATCCCCTCTTCATAGTATGGGTTTCCTACGACTCAATTAACACAAAAGGAGATCGAAAGAAAAACTCCGTCTTCACGTTTCGTACACCGAGGGGACAATAACCGTCTTGTGCGAATAATGTCGTTATCTGAAATGCTCATTGCACCCGGTTAGTCCGCAAATGTATTGTCATCAATCACTAAAACCAATCAAGGGAAAACATGCCCTATCACACTTCCTGCTCGATATTATTACTCGAGGGGGCGATTACAGTGGAGGCCAAGGCGAGTTCTCGCAAGGCAAGGATGAGTAGATGCGTATTGAGTTGTCCTGGACGTCTCCCCTCCTAGCCTTTATATACCAGGCTAAGTCTCGGGGAGTCCGTGCTAGGTTACATAGGTAGTTTCCTAATTCTAGTCCTGCCTTGTACGCCAAGTTGCACCTTCCATGTTAGTCGCGTACTCCTGCGTCGGTGCTTGGTTGGGCCAATCGTGGGCTTGTCGTATCTTCCCAGCGGGCCTTCTGTCTTTACACGCACCAGGTAGCCTCACACGTAGGAGTCATGGGGTCACCCCCTCATCACCCCGGGTCCCGACAGACTTGGTATCAAAGGAGGACTATCTGTAGGATTATCAAACCTTGGCCGATGTCGAGTCTAGCATTCTATAGTTATATAGTTACTTGGGTATAAGGGAACAACGTAAGACTTCTTTTTACTCCTTACCCTCATCGATCTGAGTTCTGAGTCATCCTCATCTTGTTCTGCGAGAAGATAGGACTAGGCTCTTCTTTGTCTCTACTAGGACATCTCGTTGATTTCTTCTCTGTAGCCGTAGGAGTGTTGTGGTCTTCTAGAGTCATCATTCTATAGTGTTCTTAGGGAAGTGACGTATGTTATCTTGCTGGTTGTCTCACTTTTCATCCCGATGCAGCCGTTATGCTGTCCGACTGTGACTTCGATGTCGTTGCATTATAGTCTTGTTGTCTTAGCTTATAAGTGTATCATAAATCCTATTCTGATTGTTGATTTTTATCACACGGAATGTCAGGTGGAAATCGTTGTGTTGATTTCAGTCTTGGTAATAGAGATGATGGTGATCCTCCACCACCGCCCTCTGTAGAGGAAATCATGATGGAGGCTCAGCAGAATCGTCGTGATCAGACACGTCTTCTCGAGTGTATTGAGCAGAACACTTCTCGTCAGCGTAATAGTATTGTTACCATCCAGGACTTCATTCTCTTCAACCCGCCAATATTCTGATGTTCTTCCGAGCCCCTTGATGCCGATGATTGGGTTCGTTCCCTCGAGCGTAAGCTTGAGACAACCCATGTTGCTCCTGGTGATCGTGTGCTATTCGCGGCATACTTTATGGAAGGTGCTGCTCTTCAGTGGTGGGAGAACTTTGTAGCAATGCAGCCCGTAGGTCACGCGGTGAATTGGCAGGAGTTTTGTGATGACTTCCGAGGGTACCATATTCCGGATCAGCTGATGGAGCGCAAGAGAGAACAGTTTTGCAATCTGACCCAAGGAAAGATGTCAGTTCATGAGTATAGGACTGAGTTCACTCGTCTAGCCCGTTATGCCCAAGACGAGATATTTACTGATTCTAAGAAGCAGGCAAGGTTCCGCAAGGGACTTAGCCCCGTCCTTCGTCATGACCTGAATCTTCATGAGTTCGTCAACTTCCAGGATTTAGTCAACAAATCCTTCAAGGCCGAGTATGGAAATGAGTTTTATGAAGAGTCTCGTAAGCGTGATCGTGAGTACGAACCATCTTCTAGCTCAAGTCCTCGAAAATGCTGTGTATGGATTCCCTTCAGTGACATCAGTCATGCTGTAAGTGCTTCTGGACCACCAACCACCATATATCGTCCACCTCAACCCAATCTTCCTCCTTGGAATGTTGTTGGACAATCAAGTTCTCATGTTCCTTTCATTCCACGTGGTGTTTGCTTCCAATGTGTCCCCAAAATCATGTAGCCAGTGTTCCTAATCTAAAGCAAGCCTTTCGCCGTCGTAAGCCACAACCCAAAACTTCCAAAATTCACACTCCTGTTAAGGAACATGGATGGTTGAACCATGTATATGTGGAGGAATCCCATAGGGCAACCGACGTTGTGCTCGGTACCCTTCCTGTCAACTTCATTCCAGATTCTGTTCTAATTGATTCAGGAGCATCTCATTCTTTTATGTTTGAGAGTTTCGCAAATTTCCATAGTATTACTTTCGAATCCTTGTGTACTCCATTAGTAGTACATGCCCCTGGATCTAAATGGCACACCACCGCGGTGAGTCATGAAAATGAAATTGCCATTGAGGGTCTTGTATTCCTTGTTTCTCTCATAGCCCTCAAGTCTTCAGACATTGATGTCATCTTAGGAATGGATTGGTTGTCAAGACAGAATGTTGTTCTTGATTGTAAAACCAAGACTGTTAAGCTTACCCATCCTTCAGGCCAGACAATCAATTTCACCGCACCAAGTTCTAGAGCCCAGCTGCATTCTTTGAATGTGCTTCCCCTTCCTGACATGGAAGATATTCCGGTGGTTCATGAATTCCCGGATTTCTTTCCAGAAGAGCTGCCAGGCGTACCACCTGACAGATCTGTAGAGTTTGTGGTAGATCTTATCCCAGGAACCGCCCCAATATCCAGACGCCCATATAGAATGGCCCCACGTGAGTTAGCTGAGCTCAAAATCCAACTAGAAGCTTCGTTGGCAAAAGGCTTCATCTGCCCTAGCTCATCGCCATGGGGTTTCCATGTTCTGTTCGTAACGAAGAAAGATGGAACAGAAAGGATGTGCATAGATGATACGTCCCAAATGTATCTATAATTTCTGCTGGCTCCATGCATGATTTGTGTAACTTTGCCATGTTTTCCTTGAACTTTCATACACTTTTGATCATATTTGGACTAACCTATTAACTCAGTGCACCCAGTTGCCAGTTCCTGTTTTATGTTGTTTTTGTATTTCAGGTTTTCCGGCCATTAAAAGTGCCAAATAAATCCCGGAAAAATTATATAAAAATCAGCGACCCGGAAGCTTCCAGAAGAACCAAATATGGAAGGGGGTGGACCCACTAGGGCCCCAGAAGGGTCCCTGGTGCGACCCCACCCTAGGGCGCGCCAGGAGGCCTCCTGGCTGCCCTGTTGCCAATCTCTCTGCCCCCTTCGGCCTATATTTAACCCCCCCGGAGGAAACCCCTAATATCGATCTGCTATTCCCGTTCTCCTCTCTGTACCGCAACCGCCACCGTTTCAAGATCGGGGCTGCCAGGAGAAGCTGCCCCGGCACCCTGCCGGAAGGAGGAACCCCCTTCGGGAGACCATCCATCACCATGGACGCCTCCCGGATGTCTTGTGAGTAGTCCCTCTTGGACCATGGGTCCATGACCAGTAGCTATGTGATGTTCAACTCCCCTCTTTGTGCTTCCACTTTCGAGACCTCATGAGCTGCCTCACATGGTCGAGGCACCTTTGTAATTTTCTGAGTTGCTATGCTGAGTTTGCTGGGATCTGATGGATTATGAGACTATGTTCAGATTGTGATGAGTAATATATTTGGTTCTCTTTTATATTTGTGTTCTTTAGTTAATTCTTGCATGTTCTCCGTTGCCGTATTTTGCTTTGGCCAAGTGATTTGTTGCAACTCCAAGAGGGAGCGTTATGCTTGATTGCGGGTTCAGCCCCTTGATGTTTAGCTTGAGTGACAAAAACATGAGACTAGGGGATGTGTTGTTGCCACCAGGGATAAAACAACGGTGCTTGTACCTGCGGGTGCAAGGATTGTTTACTTTACGCAAAGTTCTTTTAATGCAGTTGTCTGTTGCTTTGAGTTTACACTTTGGGTGGGATTCGCAACTTAATACCAGCGAGATGTTCTAGATAGATATCTCATGGTGGATGATTCGTAGTAGATGCAGATGGATTTCGGTCTACTTACCTTGGCGTACTGCCCATTGATTTTGAGCCTCTTGCTTTCTTTAGTAGCATAGTTAGCATTGCGGTGCGTTTATAATCTTGTTGCCCAGCTGTGATTTGTTTACCTCGCTAGCACTTATATTGTCTTTTGGGAGAGATACATCACTAGTGAACGTCATGGGACCCCGGTCCATATTTCCACCATTGTTTACACCATCAATTTATCAGTCTTTACTTTCAGTTGCCTCTATTATTATCTCTTGCGTTGATCCTTTGTAAACAGCGAGGCCGGAGGAATTGACAACTCCTCTGTACTCGTTGGGAGCAAAGTTATTTGCTGTGTGTGCAGGTTCAGGTCAAGGAAGCAACTTTTGTCTTAAAAACGGTGCCATTGTTTCCTTCCCACCTACTTGTCGATCTTGGAGTCCTACTGGTCGATCCTCAACCTTAGCATCTTTGCTAAGGGAAATTTTCTGCTACGCTACATCTCACCTTCCACTTGGGGTAACCAACGAGAAGCAAGAGCACTATCTTGCTAGCATCATGAAACTATCGCCCGCTAAATCTAGCGACGATAAAGAACAAGTACCCACTTCCCAGGATCAATGATCTTTATGATCAACTTGCTGGATCCTCAGTATTCTCCAAGATGGATTTGAGATTAGGCTATCATCAAATCAAAATCAGAAACGAGGACATTCCCAAAACGGCCTTCACTACTCGTTATGGTCTTGATGGGTACACCGTTATGTCCTTCGGTTTAACCAATTCCCCAGCCACTTTTTCGCACTTGATGAATTCGATCTTCATGGAGTATTTGGACAAGTTTGTCGTAGTTTACCTCAATGACATCCTTATATACTCGAAGAACATGCTGAGCATCTTAGGCTGGTATTGATGAAACTTAGAGAGCATCGCCTATATACCAAATTCTCAAAGTTTGAATTCTGGCTACCAGAAGTGACCTATCTAGGCCACGTTATTTCTGCCAAAGGCATTGCTGTCAATCCCGAGAGAGTTCAGGCCGTCCTTGAGTGGAATCCACCTGAATCGGTTAAGCAAGTTAGGAGTTTTCTTGGCTTAGCAAGCTATTTCCGCCGCTTCGTTGAGAACTTCTCCAAAGTTTCAAAGCCTCTAACTGAACTCCTCAAGAAAGATAAGAAATTCGAATGGACCCCCAAGTGCGAGGAAAGCTTTCAAGAGCTAAAAAGAAGATTGACTTATGCACCCATGCTTGCGCCTCCAGACTCCAAAAAGAATTTCGAGATCTATTGTGATGCTTCACGACAAGGGTTAGGATGCATACTTATGCAAGATCGACATGTGGTAGCTTACTCTTCACGCCAAATGCGTCCACGTGAAGAGAACTATCCTACCCATGATCTTGAACTCGCTGCCGTAGTTCATGCCCTGAAGACTTGGCGACATTACGTCCTTGGTAATCATTGTGAGATCTATTGCGACCACCAAAGACTCAAATACATATTCACCCAGCCAGATCTTAATCTCAGGCAAAGACGCTGGATTGAGTTGATAAAAGATTATGACTTAGAAATTTCTTATACCCCAGGCAAGGCCAATGTCATGGCTGATGCACTAAGTCGTAAGTCGTATTGTAACAACCTCATGTTACAATAGTATCAACCACTTCTCTATGAGGAACTTCGAAAGCTTAATCTTGAGATTGTTCCTTATGGATTCCTTTCCACCTTGGTAGTGAAACCAACTCTTGAGGATCAAATCAAAGCTGCACAGAAACATGCTCGAGGTATCCGATACATCAAAGAAAATATTGCTAGTGGTAAGGCTAAATGTTTTACCCTAGACAATGAGGGCACTGTATACTTCGAGAATAGGATAGTAGTACCAAAGAATAAGAACCTTAGACAGCTGATCCTTAAAGAAGCCCATGAATCTCCCCTCTCGATTCATCCCGGTAGTACTAAAATGTATCAAGATCTATGCCAGAGATTTTGGTGGACTAGGATGAAGCGAGAAATTTCTCGGTTCATTGCTGAATGTGATATTTGTCATCGCGTTAATGCAGAACATGAAAGACCTGCTGGTACTCTTAGACCTTTTCCTATCCCCGAGTGGAAGTGGGATAAAGTCAGTATGGATTTCATCACTAACTTTCCAAAAAACCAGAAAGGAAATGATGCCATCTTTGTTGTCATTGACCGACTTTCCAAAGTTGCTCACTTCCTTCCTGTTCGCGAGTCTATAACTGCTAGACCGTTAGCAGACTTGTATGTCTCCCGAATCGTGTCTCTTCACGGTGTTCCTTTGGAAATCAATTCAGACCGTTGTAGTCTTTTCACTTCTCGATTTTGCGAAAGTTTCCAGAATGCTATGGGAACCCACCTCTCCTTTAGCACCGCTTATCACCCACAGTCCAGTGGTCAAGTAGAAAGGGTCAATCAAATTCTAGAAGACATGATCAGATCTTGTGTTATCTCTTTTGAAAAGAAATGGGATAACTCTCTTCCTTTTGCCGAATTTGCGTATAACAATAGCTTCCAATCTAGTTTGGGCATGGCTCCTTTTGAATTTCTCTATGGACGGAAATGTCGAACACCCCTAAACTGGTCAGAAACCGGTGAAAGACAATTCTTGGGACCGGATATGATTCAGGATGCAGAAGAGCAGGTTCGCATTGTTCGTGAGAAATTGAAGACAACCCAGTCTCGTCAGGAAAGCTATTATGATCGTCATCATAGGGAAGAAAGCTATAATCTGGATGAGAAGGCTTACCTTCGGGTTACTCCTCTGAAGGGTACCCATCGCTTCGGTATCAAAGGCAAGTTGGATCCACATTACATTGGTCCCTTTCGCATTCTCGCTAAACGTGAAGAAGTTTCCTACCAACTTGAACTACCCCCTAACCTCTCCCAGGTTCATGATGTCTTCCATGTCTCTCAACTCAGGCGTTGCTTCAAGGACCCCATCCACGAAGTAGACCACGAAACGCTTGATCTCCAAGATAACCTTTCATATCGAGAGTACCCTATACGTATTCTTGATGAAGCCGAGCGTAGCACTAGACGTCATAAGATCTGATTCCTCAAAGTGTAGTGGTCACATCATTCAGAGAAAGAAGCTACGTGGGAAAGAGAGGATCGTCTACGAGCTGAGTATCCCACCCTCTTCCCGACGACTTCTGAATCTCGGGACGAGATTCTTTTGAGTGGGGCGAGTTGTCAGAACCCTAATTTAGGTTGTGTTTAAAATATGTTGCATTTTTTCCATCATGAATTTTTTTTCAAAAGTAAAAGAAATGGGGAAGGAAAAAGCCCCAAAATAATTTTAACAAAAAGGCCAGAAAAAAATCTTTTTCCAAAATTGCTTTGAACTATTTGAAAAATCTCATAAATGGGCATGATCACATTTCATGTGAAGTGGGTCCCACTCCATGCTCATTGATTTTTCTAAAAGTCCAAAATGCCCTTGGAAATTAAATCAATATTGTATTTGCAATTGGAATTATTTAAATATAATTTCAATAATTATGAAACTTTGTGAGTGGACTTATATATGTCTTATAGGCTCACATAAAAGTTTTTAGAATTTTGTAAAATGGTTTGGTTTAGAAATCAAATCAAAACAGAAAACAAAAAAGAAAATAAAAAGAACAGAAAACTCACCTGGGATTTTGGCCCAACTTACCTGCACCTCGGCCCAGCCCACCCCAGTGCCTTGTCGTCTACCTCCCCGTTGAGCCAAGCAGCTCGATGGAGGCAAAGCGCGAGGACGGCGCCACCTCGACGCCAAGGAGGTTCCTAGCCCCCCTGGCCTCATCTCCTCGCCAGGAGATAGCCCATGCACCCCTCTAACTTTCCCCTCTCCTCTCGGTCGCCCTCACTATTATTTTTCTTCGTCCCGGAGAACAACCGAGCGTCGCCGAGCTCGCCGTCGAGCACAGCCGTGGCCAACGGCAATGGATCTCCGTGCCACCTTTTCCAGGAGGACCGCTGTCGTGGACTTCGTCGAACTGCGCTCTGAATCGAGCCCCAACGGCGCCAACGTTGACGCCCTCTTAAACCTCTCACCGCGGCCGCAGTAGATTCCGGCGAGAAATTCCTCACCGCCGAGCCCCCTCCGACCTCTCCGTCGTTGCCATCGAATTCTGGTGAGCTTTTTCAACGATTTCCCCCACCCCGTTCTTCTCCCCGTGTCGTGCCTCTCCATCCTCGTTGAGGTCAGTGGCCGGCCGCCGCGCTTGTCGACGCCGTTGTCGCCCTGGAGCTCCCCCGTGAACCCCGCATGCTCTACGCGATGCGCGCGAGCACGGGGCACGTGCTAGTGCCCTCCGTGGCCCTTCACGTGGATTGTAGCGGGATTCCTGCGACACGCCGCCGTCCCCAGACGTCGCCGGCGACGAGCAGGCCATTAGGGACTAATTTCCCTGCTTAACCCCCTAGCCAATCGCTGACAGGTGGGCCCCGAGCCCACTAATTAACCAATGTTAATTTTAATAGAGGGATTTAATCCCCTGAGCCAATGGCAGCCGGGCCCCACTGGACAATTGGACCAGTCAACTCCCTGACGTAATGATGACGCAGGCATGACGCAATAAATCTTTATCTGTTTTAATTTAATCCAGTAAATCCAAGAAATTACAGAAAATATCCCAAACTTTGAATTTGAATAACTTTTAAACCTTAACTCGGATTGAAATGATTTTTATATCAAAAATGATCAGAATAAAATTCTCTATCCAAATATCACACTTTAAATCATGTTTGAATTGTTTATATTGAGGAACCAGTAGCATTTTGCTATATGGTTCATTTGGTATACTTCAAATAAAATGCTATGTTCATTCCAACTTAAACCTTTGCTATGCAATACATATCACATGCACATAAGGAACATAACACACCCTTGATCATCTTCATATCATGCATATTTTTTGTGCATTGTAATATATTGATTGTGCATTACTTCCAATGCTTCGGTGATTGCTTCTTCTCGGTAGGAGTTGATCTTGGAGACGAGTTCAACCTCACGTCAGAAGAGTGTTACATCATGATCGTCAGCAAGGCAAGCACCCCCTCTTTGATCATGTCGATAAAATCCCAGTTCCCTCTCATTCTCGCTTATGCATGTTTAGGATGTCACCATGATACATTCTACCGTTAGTTGAACCCATTCCTTTGCATCACCTATCATTTTGTCACAGTAGTAAGTAAACCACAATCCTAGCAGATGTAGGAGTTGGTTGATATCATGTGGCCCCTGCAACTGTTATTGCTTATTGTATGCCTAGAGGTTACAATGAGGCTACTTTTTTGTGAGTCGGGATGGTAGTGATCATGTGAATGATGGTGGTAATGTGTTGCTGAATCTGACCTAAACAAGGTGATCGATGAGTGGCTGTGTAGGAGTACACGGTTGAACACCGCCTTAAGCCCGAGTTCTTGTGTTGTTATCCAAGACTAAGAGTACGACCACACATTGGGCTCACTGAACCCTCTCGGCCTAGTACCTCACCCCGGACCAAGTCCAGTAGTCGCAAGTAGTTCGAGCTTTAAACGATCTCAAGCAGGTACATCAAGGTAAGTGGTGGACGTAGGTTGTGGTCTCGTTGAATAAAGTGATCATGATCGAGTTGAGCTTGATGGCAGTCACACAACATTTGAGTCCGCATCGGAAAAATCGGCCGGATTCCGATCGTGTTCCCAACTCAAATAGGCGACTTCCTAGGACTAGAGATGGTGATGTGAGAGAAGTGTCGTGGCAACATCCTCGCCGATACTCGCTTGAAGGGTCCACTCCCAGGCGGTAACTGATGCGTGCGTGTGTGTAGCAGTACACCCCTGTAGGGTTAATGAACTATTTGAATAGCCGTGTCCGCGGTTATGGACTACTTGGAGACCTTTACTTGATCATAGACAACTTGAACGGTTACTCTAAAATTGCCAAGATAAGCGTGAGTAATATGGTTTGCTTCCTCGTGGGGAAGTCGAGGAAGTATACATAGTGGTGTATTTGTTGGAGACTTGATACTTGGACTCGTGTAAGCTCCTTGCCTCTTTCTGGTATTCGTAGTACAGGACTAGCCAAGTCAAAGATGGCACTTCTGTATTGAAACCCCACCTCCCTTTGACTTGATACTTGATCATGAGTAGTATAGTTCCTATGTAAGTCTTGTTGAGTACGTCTTTGTACTCACTTTTGCTTATTTTATGTTTTAGAGATGAGACCACTGACCCTGATGGTGGCCTCTACCTCGAGCTCGACGTGGACTAAGTCGTATAGTTCCAGACAGCAGCATGTGCCCTTTGGAGGGTCGTTGTATTTTCTTTCAGGCTTCTTAAGCCATTTGTTAAACTTGTCTTAACTAAGACATAATTTGTTGTCGTTGATGTTTGATTTAATGTTGGATCACCACCATGTGATCTCTTCCACTAATACAACTACTATGTCTGCTCTGTTTAGCAGAAGTTATAAAGACTATGAGTTTGTAGAGTTCATGTTGTGATTACCTGTTGTTTACACTGGACATGTATGCTGCGTGTATATTTATAACGTGCATGTCTTAGTGTGGGGTTCGATAGCTTAGTTGAGTTCTTGCCGGCGGTCTTTTATACACCAATTGGCCCTTAGATGTGCGCAGCTTGGGGCATCGCGATGCGATTACTCGTGACTCTATCACGTGGCCCACTTTGTTGTATGATTGAGCCCGCCCAAGACCCCGACTAAGAGACTGGGATGGAGTCTGTTTATGTAAGTGTTATTATTCAATCAATAATATGGTTGAGGCGACTTGTCTATGAGTATGGGATTTCACCACCCATAAACATTTAGAATTGTGAGCGGACGATGAGGACCCATCTCAGTTGATCATCCGGCCTGGATGGGATGCCCCTCACGTTCGATGCTTTCCGAGAGTGTTTTGTGCTTGGCCTTGTCTTCTTAGACAAGTGGGTACGGCTCTCGGTTCTCCATATGATTGTGTTGTAACAGGAATTACATACGCAAATCCCGGATCCCGACAATTATATTGTGTTTTTGATCCTTTGTAAACAACAATACCGGAGAGATTGACAACCTCTCTGAACTTCGTTGGGAGAAAATTTATTTGTGTTGTGTGCAGGTCCAGGTCAAAGAAGCAACGTTTGTCGTAAACGGTGCCATTGTTTTCTTTTCACCTACTTATCATTGCAGGAGTCCTACGGGAGACAAACCCGATCCTCTACATAGGGGAAATTTGCTGCTATCCTACATCTCACCTTCCACTTGGGGTAACCAACGAAGGGCGAGAAGCCATTATCATCTCTCGCATATCACAAGCACCAAGACTTTGTCATCTATGCCAAGTGTGGTTATGGGTTTGCATTTGATGGAATGGGCATAAATTCTATGATTAGATTTTAAAGATTGGACTTCACGAATCATATTCATAGCAAATGACAAAGGTTTAGGATGCTCAAACATAAGGTGGCCTATGGAATTGTCACAAGTGTGTGCATGCAACATGTCTAGATGTTGGAAATATGCCCTAGAGGCAATAATAAAATTGTTATTATCATATTTCCGTGTTCATGATATATGTTTATTTTCCATGCTATAATTGTATTAACCGGAAACATAATGCATGTGAGGTTGAATAAACAACACCGCGTCCCTAGTAAGCCTTTACTATACTAGCTCGTTAATTAATGATGGTTATGGTTTCCTAACCATGAACATGAGTTGTGCATTAATTAATGGGATCATGTCATTAGAAGAATGACGTGATGGACAGACCCAACTAAGCATAACAATATTGATCGTTTCACTAAGTTTATATTGTCATGCCTTTTATTGTCAAGTATCATGTTTCTTAGAGCATGAGATTATGTTATTCCCGGGTACCGGAAGAATACTTTGGGGACATCAACCATCACATCGTGACAGGGTGATCATAAAAATGTCTTACGGGTATCTCCGAAAGTACTTGTTGAATGACATGAATCAAGACTGGGATTTGTCCCTCCGTGTGACGGTGAGATATACTCTGGGCCCACTCGGTAATGCACATTCAGTAACGCTTGCAAGTACGTGACTAATGAGTTAGTCATAGAGAATGTTGTATTACAGAACGAGTAAAGAGTACTTACTAGTAACGAGATTGAACTAGGTATAGCGATACCGACGATCGAATCACGGGTAAGTAAAATATCGTGCGACAAAGGAAATTGTGTACGGATTATAGTAGTCCACGACATAGTGGTTCAATCGATAAAGATCTTCGTTGAATGTGTGGGAGTCATTACGGATATCCTGGTCCCTCTAATAGTTATTGATCAGAGAGATGTCTCGATCATGTCTGCACGTTATCGAACCCGTAGGGTCACACACTTAACGCTCGGTAACGCTAGAATAGCTCTGGGATAATTTTATTAATGGTGTTCGAATATTGTTCGGAGTATCGGATGAGATCCTAGACATCACGAGGAGCTCCGGAAGAGTCCGGAGGTAAAGATTTATATAAGGCAAGTTGATTTTAGGGTTCCGGAAAAGTTCGGGATTTTTTCGGCAGTGTCTGAATGTTCTAGAAGGTTCCCGAGGGTCCCACTATGGGCCCCACCTGTTTTGGACGACCAAGGGTGGTCCAATAGTCCATGTGACCAGCCCTCCTTGGTTTATTATGCCAATAAATGGGTAGCCCTTCAATGGAGGGTTACCACTCTTAAAAGAAAGATGTTACCATCTTTTTAATGAGAGAGGGGTTTTCACTTGGGAATTGAAGAGGCTACAACCTCCTTGCCTATATAAGAGAGGGGAGAGGCTCACCAAGAAGACCTAAGTCCTTCCACACCTCCTCCTCCCTCACGTGCATCGCTTGGCGAAGCCCTGCTCGCGGGAAACTCTTCACCATATCCACCACCACGCCGTTGTGCTGCTAGAATTGATCCCATCTATTTCTCCCTCTTGCTTGCTGGATCAAGAAGAAGGAGACATAATCGAGTTGTACGTGTGCAAGCCTCCGGAGGTACTGCTCGTTTGCAGTGCTGATCGGATCGAACTTCACCAACATCTTCACCAAGCTGCGTTGAAATAAACGTTCAACGCGCGTGTTCTTCGAGGGTATGATGACCTACTCTCCCCATTACTAGCATCTTCTAGATTGGATCTTGGATGTTGCTTCCGCATGTGAGAGAAATTTTTTGTTTTCTATCGCGCAATCTCCTACACTAGACATATAGGAGGCATGATGATATCAACATTATGGCAAGGCACATTATGCAAGCGAGGAAAATCATGAGTGTCCACTAGTGGGACGCAAGAAAAACCATCATCTATAACATTACCATCACGGGGTGGCTCCAAGGGTGTAGATGACATGGTTGGTACCATCTTGTGGTCAAGAGTTGGATGTTGATGGACCACCATGGCCATCGGCTTCGTCATGTAAGGCATGGGCTTGTTGAGCGAAGTTGCTTCGTCTTGGGTAGGACCTTGCACCAATGAAGAAGACACAATACGAGTAGAGGTTAAGGTGTTAGTAGTGAGGATAGTCTCACGTGACCTATCAACTATCTCTCTCAATATGTGTGGTGGGTCACTCACTCCCTCAACTGAAGTGGACTCAAACTCACATGTAGTGGAAACACAACTATCATTCTCATGGGAAGTGTTGCTCTCACTTGGATGTGGAATGTTTGGTCGCTTGTTGATACGTATCAGACGTATCTACTTTTCCAAACACTTTTGCTATTGTTTTGCCCTCATTCTTGCATGATTTGGACGAAACTAACCCGGACTAACGATGTTTTCAGCATAGCTGTCTGTATGGTTTTATTGTGTGTAGGAAAATGGATTTATAGGTGTCTCAGAAAATTCCAGGAAAAATCACAGAAAATCCACGCACCCAAAGGACCATTGTGCCAGAAGTGGGGCCAGAGGGCAGCCAGGGGGGCCCCAGGCGCCCTGCTGGCGCGGCCCCACCCCTGTCCGCGCCGGGAGGCCGCTTGGGAGGGTCCACCCCCCTCTGGTGCCCTACTTTGACTCCTATTTATTCCCGTGGCGAGAAAACCCCAGAACAGAAGTTGTTTTCCCAATTCTCGTCGCGGGGCCGCTGCCACCCTCTGTTCTTCTCCGGGAGGGCTAATCTGGAGGCTGTTTTGGCCTTCGATGAGGGGAGATCATCGCCATCGTCATCATCATCACCACTCCATCCTCCCTCCATGACTTCTCCTTCCATGTGTGAGTAATTCCCTTTTGTAGGCAAAGGGGATGGTAGGGATTGGATGAGTTAGATCATGTAATAGTTTATCAGATTGTTGGGGGCATGTTTCCTATCATCTAGATTGGTGTTTATCATCTTTGCTTCAACTTGTTGCTCTTAATGCTTGTCACTTTGGGCCCGAGTGCCATGTTTTCAGATCTGAACCTTATGTGTTTGCATGAATATATTTGTGTTCTTGATCTTATCTACAAGTTGTATGCACCTGTTATAGTCCGGAATCGGCGATCCCAAAGGTGACAGCTTGGGACACCAAAGGGGATGGACTATAATTTGAGGATTCCGTGTATCCATTGATTGTTAATGCTTTGTTCCGGTGCTATTTGACAGGAGAACCATAATCTCCATAAGTTCCTTTTGGCCCCGTTCGTAGCGGATGGTAGGACAAAAGATGTTGTGCAAGTTCTTATTGAAAGCACGTACAACTACCTGTGGGGTACATGCCTAATGTTTGATTTATGCCTAGATGATCATTTCTTTTCTGTGTGCCTTGTCCCAAGTTAAATACATGATGTATCTTATCCATGCAGCACCCAACCATCCATCTCCCTAGCCTACAGTGTTTTTAATTCTGTTGGTTACTAGTTGTTTGTTTTCGCTGTTTCACCACCACTACTTCCGTTGCTACCATCACTTCCATATCGCAGTTACTATTAACATCTTGTTGCAAGTAAGTGTATCTCAGGTGCGGTGGAATTTACAACTCCATTTTCAAAGTTTGTGGGTGTTCTTTGGCTCCCCTTGAGTCGAATCTATAAATTGGGTTATTCTTACCCGCGAAGACTATCTCAATCTCTGCAATTGTGGGTTATTCACAAGTCTACCTGAAGTATTTCACCTGCTGCAATTTATCCTCTATGGGTAAGAAAGAAGACCCCAAGGTCCCGATCTTACCATCCCGTACAAGAAAATGTATTGTTTTGAACACTAGTGCTACACTTGATTCACCTTCAGTTATGAGTAAGTTTGCTTCACCTCCACCACATGATGCTTCTACTGAATCTGTTACTATGTCCGATACTTTTGATGATGCTTCCACTAATCTTGATGATACTAGTTTTCTTGGTCACTATATTTAAACTCAGACTGCTAAGGTTGCAGCAGAATCCGAGACCGAGACTCCTGCTACCTATATTCCTATTTGCAAAACCTTTGGTTATCCAGACTTAGATGAACTCAAGGAGAGACTACTTGACGATGATTATATTTTGCTTGATGATGATTTATGCAGGGAGCTAACATAGTTTGTCGACTCTGACCCTGGTTCTATTAAGAAGCTTCTCGAAAAATACTCCCTAAAGAACAAGACTGTTGCTGATCCTGAATTTGCTACATCTCCTATATGCATCAATGATCCTAATTATAATTTCTCTGTTGATCTTTCACTTATATCTATGGTTGAAGCTGGCCCCTTTTATGGCAGAGAAAATGATGATGCTATTGCACACCTGACCAAACTCACTGAGTTGGGTGGCCTGTTTACTACGGATGAAAAGATACGAAAATTTTATGTTACTAAGCTTCTTCCTTTCTCTTTGAAGGAGGGTGCTAAAGCATGGTATGATGCACTACCATGTGGTTCCATTAGGAGTCCTCAAGACCTAGCTCACTCTTTCGTTGATAAGTACTTTCCTGCTCATATGCAACATGCTTCTTTACAAAGAATTTATAACTTTAAATAGTTGCAGGATGAGCACCTCCCTAAATCTTGGGGGAGGTATCGCAGTCTGATCCAGGCTAGACCGGGACATGGAGTCCCTAAGAATGAATTAATTGATATATTCTATGCTGGTCTAACTGATGAATCCAGATCCTATTTGGACAGTTGTGTTGGTTGTGTTTTCAGGAAAAGAACACCAGACGATGCAGAAGAATTAATGGGGAAGATTGACAAGAACCACGAAGATTGGTCCGTCCCTGAACCACCTCCACCACAAAAAAAGGGGCATGCTCGTCCTAAGCCCTGAAGATATACAAGAAGCAAAGAAGTCTATTAAAGAGAAGGGTATTAAAACTGAAGACGTGAAGAATCTACCCCCTATTGAGAAGTTGTGTGAGCCTACCACTCATCCTCCTATGGTAGAGGTACACTCTCTTTTAGATTTCAATGCAAGTGACATCCCTCATGGTAAGCCTCCTGATCAATGTTTAGATGATCTTGAGAATTTTATTATGAAGCAAAGTCACTTTAATGAGAGGATACAAAGACAGTTGCATGATAATTCCCTTTCTATCAAAAGTCTGCTTGATGTTCTAGGTAGAACAATTAATGATGTTTAATGTCTTTTGAAGCATTTTCATATGGTTCAAACTCATCTTGAACAAATTTCTAATGTGCAAAAATATTTTATTGCTAATAATGCCAAACAGGATATACAGGCTTTCGGGATTAAAACCCAAGGAGGAACTAGCACTCAAGATCCTCTCTATCCAGAGGGGCATCTGAAGAGAATCGAGCAAGATTCTCAAATGCAGGAAGAAGAAATTGTTAGTTTTCCAAAGAAGAAGCACAAAGAAGCTGATAAATCCAATGATCCAATTGCAAGTGAAGAGCTTGTTATTGATCCAAATAGTATATCTACCTCCGATGCTGAGACTGAAGACGGTGCTGAGCCTGAGAAGGATGGTGAAAAGAATAATCCACCCAAAGTTCGAGAAGAATAAGCACCCGACAAACGCAAGAAATACACTAGAGAAGACTTCATCGCGAGAAGACATGGGAAAGAAAGAGAACCATGGGTACAGAAACCCATGCCCTTTCCAGGTAAGTCTCTCAAAATTAAAGAAGAAGAGCATTACAATAAGTTTTGTGAGTGGATGAAACCTCTTTTTCTTCAAATCCCTTTGACTGATGCTATTAAGTTACCTCCTTATTCGAGATATATGAAAGATATTGTTACTAATAAAAGAAAAGTTCCTAATGAAGCAATATCTACTATGCTTGCTAACTACTCTTTTAGTGGAAAGATTCCTAAGCTTGGTGATCCAGGTATACCCACCATTCCTTGTTCCATAAAGAATAATTATGTCAAGACTGCTTTATGTGATCTTGGAGCAGGAGTGAGTATTATGCCTTTCTCTCTTTAAAAGAGGCTTTGTTGAGAGAAACTAATCCCTACAGATATCTCTCTTCAGATGGCTGACAAGTCAACAGCCGTACCCATTGGTATTTGTGAGGATGTTCCCGTTGAAGTTGCTAATTGTTTGATCCTTACTGATTTTGTTGTGCTTGACATGCCCGAGGATGGGAGCATGTCTATTATTCTTGGTAGACCTTTTCTTAACACTGCAGGTGCTATTATTGATTGCAATAAACGAAAGGTTACTTTTAATGTGAATGATAAAGAACACACGGTGTATTTTCCGAAGAAGATGGACAAGAGGCATGGCCTCAACTCTATAGAGAACATCGAGACCGTGAAGATTGGTGATTGGGATTTTCCTCTACATGTGCACCACAAATACAAAACCATTATGGTGGGGACAATATCCATTAAAGTAAAGGTACCATTAATGCTTCATAGTAAGTGAAACTTTTTTGCTCTATGTATTGCTAGTTTGGTAGTAGGACTTGATCAACATTGCTATTAAATGAGTTTTATATAAGTAAAAAGTAGAGGTTTTTATGTTTGCATTTCTTTTAGCTTTATCTTTCTTGCTGTTCCAAAGTTTTATATTTTTGAAGCTTCACGTAGCTAACCACTATCTCAAGTTTTCAGAAAGTTTTGCAGCTTTTTGAGCCTCAAAAATTTTTAAAAGTGAAGTTGTCAGAAAAATTCTAGAAAAAAAAAATTCATTGCCGGGAGTGACCCAGAGGCACCTGGGGCTGACCAGGGGGGACACCAGTGGCCCAAGAGGCCAGCTGGCGCGGCCTTCCCCCTGGCCGCGCCCACAGGCCCCACCTACAGAAATGAGTTTCTTTGGAAAAGCAAAAGGATGGCTTGGGAAGAAGAAGCCCGAGCATACTGATAGAGTAACTAGAGCTGCAGATTCATCGTCAGCTGCTAGGGTGAGCTACAATGAATATGTTGTGCCCTTGGAGTTGCTGGAAGATACAAGTCCAGCACGGGCAATGACGTTTCCGTGCAACGATTTTCTTGAAGCGGCAGTTTTGGATATAACCATGATGCTGGTCTTCTTGAGTTTAAAATTTACAATGATCCTTTGACCATGTCTTTGGAAAGATTTTGTGAAGTAATAGGTGTGCCGAACGTTGGGCGGACGACAAAGATGAACACTCAGCCCACCGAGCTGAGAACACTCTTCAACTCTCTTTGCAGTCAAGATACAAGGGATATCCGACGTTCAAAAATTTCCAGCATCTTGTTTCCCCAGCTCAGGTATTTTGAATATTATAATGCTAGAGGGGTATTAGCTCGTGACAACATGAGCAACATTTCTGCGCCGGATATTGCTATCCTTGCAAATGCCCTCTCTGGGGAAACTACGTATAATGTGGGTGCCTTGATTGCTCGCCGACTTGCCCTTAATGGCAACAAGGGTGATCTCTTTGGTGGTGTTTATGCCACACTTATTCTTGAGTCTCTTAGGCGCACCCCACATCCTGATGTTGAGCCTTTTCCTTTTATAAGCTTTGACCTTGCTGCTATGAAGAGGCATGAGTTTGTTACCAGGACTTCCTAGTTTTGTAACCTTATTTATATTCTGAGGTTTGGGCTAATCGATATTCGGGAGATCCGTCTACCTACTCCTTTTTGGTTTGATTCTACTCGCAGGAACGGATGGTCCTTCAACATCATCTAGTTCGATGAGTTCGTGGCCCAGCAGCAGTTCCATAGCCCCATGGAGGGGGTTGTGCATGATGAGGAGGAGGAGCCCGTTACCCAGTGGGGTGAAGGGTCTTCTTCCGTTCTGAGCGCGGAGCCTTCTTCGTGGGAGGATCCTAGGACTTTGGTGTACGCACCGGAGGGCTCATACAACCCTTGGACTTACCATTACCCCGAAGCACGAGGCTCCTCGGTGATACGTCCCAAACGTATCTATAATTTCTGCTTGCTCCATGCATGATTTGTGTGACTTTGCCATGTTTTTCTTGAACTTTCATACACTTTTGATCATATTTGGACTAACCTATTAACTCAGTGCACCCAGTTGCCAGTTCCTGTTTTCTGCTGTTTTTGTATTTCAAGTTTTTCCAATAATTAAAATGCCCAATAAATCCCGGAAAAATTATATAAAAAATCAGCGTTCCGGAAGCTTCCACCAGGCCAAAGGGGGGCCACAGGGCAGCCAGGGGGCAGCCAGGAGGGTGCCTGGCGCGGCCCAGCTCCTGGCCGCGCCACCTGCCCTCCTGGGTGGGTCCACACCCCCTGGTGCCCTACTTTGGCCCCTATTTATTCTCCCGTCGCGGAAACCCTGATTCCGGACCCCTTTTCTCCAGAAGCAATTCCGATCTCCGCCGCCATCGCCATCAAGTTTCGGGGGGACAGAATTCTTGTGTCGTCACCCTGCCGGGACGGGGAAGTGCCCCCGGATTCATATCCATCGACGTTGCTTCCCTCCTCCATGAAGCGGGAGTAGTTCCTCCTCGGGGCTGAGGTTTCTACCAGTAGCTATGTGTTCTTCTCTCTCTCCCATGATGTGATCTTCGTTGTGATCATAGGCTATGTTAATCTAGGGTGATCCCATGATGTTTCCCCTTCTTCTATGTATTGGATTGATGTACTCAATTGATCTTATCTAGTATAATTTCCGAGACCAAGGTGACAGCGGTCTATTGGACATGGGTTAGAAGAATATTATCATGAGTGATTTCCTCTTTTGTGTGTTGATTCAAGATTGAGAGTCTCTTGGTGCTTGTCTTTGACTATCCTTGAGATATGTTTTGGTGATTGTGGTACTCTCTTTGGATGGCCGCGGTGACATTGGGAAATCCATAGATTGAGAACTACAAACTTTGAGGTGTGCTTTTGTAGCCCTACATAATTCTCATCCTCTCTTGACCACAAAGGAATGACCTCCGAGTGCGTCTCCATTGCATGTTTTATGGGAAATATCATGTGATTAGACTATGTTAATGTTGTTGGGAGTTGCCACTAGTGAAAGTATGAAGCCTAGGCCTTGTTTCCATCATTGTTACACCGTTTGCACTCACTTTTGTTACATGTTTGCTTGCTGCACTTTTTATTACAGATTTATATTACTTTGTTTTTCCACACCTATCACCCATATTTTACCATCTCTTCGCCGAACTAGTGCGCCTATACAACTCCTAGTTGTATTAGGTGTGTTGGGGACACAAGAGACTTCTTTTATATTTATATTTAGGGTTGCTTGAGAGAGACCATCTTCAACCTCTACTTCCCTGAGTTCGATAAACCTTAGGTCATCCACTTGAGGGAAATTGCTGCTGTCCTACAAACCTCTGCGCTTGGAGGCCCAACATAGTCTACAAGAATAGAAGCATGCGTAGACATCAAGATATTTCTGGCGCCGTTGCTGGGGAGGTAAGGTTTGAAGGTATATCTTTAGATCTTGCAATTAAATATTTTCGTTTCTTGTTTTTATTTTCACTAGTTAGGCTTATGGAAAACAACAAAAATATTATGAGAGAGCTTTATGAGCTCTATCTTGAGTTAGGACATGAAGTGTTTGAGGAGGAGATCAAAAAGCCTATGGAGCTTTATTATTTGAACAAAACTCATGATAGTAGTAATGTTATTAGCATGTATTCTTTGAATACTTTTGATACTAATGATATGCAAATCCATAAGCTTGGGGATGCTACGTTTTATGAAGATGATCTTTTTAGCCCCCCCAAGTTTTGATGAGGAAATTTATTTTGATGATACTTTGCCTCCTATCTATGATGATTATTATGATTACACTTATGCTATAAAGAATGAATGTTTGGAAGTGTATCATGATAAGAATGATTCATGTGATAGTTATTTTCTTGAGTTTGCTCCCACTATTACTAATGAGAAGGATTTTGCTTATGTGGAGAGTAACAAATTTTCTATGCTTGTGGATCATGATAAGAAAGTTTTATGTGATACTTATATTGTTGAGTTTATTCATGATACCACTGAAAATTATTATGAGAGGGGAACATATGCTTATAGATATTTCAATAATATCAAGTTCACTCTCCTTATGTTGAAGGTTTTGAAGTTGCACTCATTTTGGCTTCCTATGCTAATATCTTTATGTTTCAATGAGTTATTTCTCTACAAGATCCCTTTGCATAAGAAGCATGTTAGACTTAAATGTTTTTTGTATTTTCTTCTTGATGCTCTCTTTTGTTCTTCAACTCTTATTCCTTATTCCTATGAGAGCATCATTAAAATCTTAAGCCTATCTTTATGGCTATAAAGAAAGAGCTCTAGGGAGACAACCCTTGTTATCTTTAGTTTGAGTTTTTTACTTTCAGTTTTTAGTGGTCTTCATGATTGTTACTACTGTAGCAACATCATTGTATCTTTATTTTCAATCTTTGTGCCAAGTCTAGCCTCCGATTACAAGAAAGTTCAAAAGTTGTGACATGCTGTCCAGAAAACAGATTCTGTCCTTGGACGGAAAAATTAGCCTAAAATCACCAGATCATCTTTTTGATCTGAATTTTTTTGACAGCATGCTCCATACAATTGAATTTGGAGCGTATGTTCTGAGTTTTTTGATTTGAGTTGAAGAAGTACCCCTAAAAAATATTATTTACTACCAGCTGTTCTGTTTTTCACAGATTCTGCCACGTTTTGTCTCTCCTAACTTTTTCAAACCTTAAGCTTGCTTTTTATTTGAAAAAAAACCTTTTGGCAATCTTGAGAAACAGTAGCTCTTCAAGAATATCTTTATATCCAGTGGGGAAAATTATTTATTAAGGGTACTAGCCTTTCTAATCAGTTTATGATGAGTTATGTATGAAGGGAGTTTTCAAGTGTGCGATGGAAGATGATGAAAGAAGATTCCGGAGTGTCAAGCGCTCAAGCTTGGGGATGCACCCATGCATCCCAATAAATATTCAAGGAGACTCAAGCATCTAAGCTTGGGGATGCCCCCGTGCATCCCCTTCTCCATCAACAATCATCAGATCGTCCTTCGTCTCACTATATTTTTATCACTTCATGCGTTATGTGCTATGCTTGGAGCGTCTCGCTCTTAGGTTTTATTTTTAGTTTCTTTAGCTTTGCTTGCTGTTTATAACAAGTTAGATCCCGTCTTACTTTGTGTGGGAGAGAAACACGCTCCACTTTTAAAATCTAGAACACATCATAGGATTCTTCATGCCTATCTCTTTGCTGTTGTGTGTTCTTTATCTTTTCGTAGCTACTGCCATGTCTAGTTTTCGTCTTAGTTTGTCTTTAGCAAGAGCCTTGGCTTTTGTTTAGTTTGTTGCTGGAACTCTCTTTAGTTTTCATGTTTATCTTGTTAAGAGAGTTGGTTGTTGCACTGAGTTGTGTCTTGTCTTGAAAGTAGGTAATTGAGGTTGCTATTTAATTTTAGTAGTAACTTGCAATGGTTTTGAGGTATTGATGTGAGTAACGTTTGAACTTTTGGTGTCAAGAGCTCTAGCCTATTAGTGATAGGTGTCGTATTTTGGGAAATCCGTGTTTATTTTCAAAACCTACAAATTAGTTGAGAACTCTAGCTGCTAGATGGATCACTACTCTTCTGAGGGGTCGAATATTAGAGTACACTCACGTACCATGAGTCGAGGATGCGCAAGGATAACCAAACCCCCATACACTCCTCCTCGGGGTACTTGTCTCTTTGTGAACCTCATTAGATTGAGAGTTACCGATAATAAGTGCATGAGTTCTTCGGACTAATGTGAGTATTCGAAAGTTGACACTTCCACCTTCCCATATTTTTCTAGCCTCTCCTGTGCTGTGCATTGCTTTCTTCTCACTCCGAGAGTTGGCGTCCACCTTCGCCGGTACATCCAAACCCTTGGCATGATACGCTCTGTCATCATAAAACTCCTTATATCTTTGCTCAAAACAGCCACCAAACCTACCTATCAAGGCATTTCCATAGCCTTTCCGAGATATATTGCCATGCAACATCCATCTTCTCATGACTTGATCCTCATGTCATATATGCTACTTGCTTGATCGATGAGCCGCATGCTAGTTGGGCCTTGCCCTAATCATTGCTACATGACGCGCTAGTATCATTGCATATCCTGCTATCCTGGTAGAGGCATACATTTGCATACTTCATGATAGTTACATTTTCTTTATGATTTGAGTACCTTGTAAAGTGTGAAAGATCTCCTATATTCTTGTAAAATATAGAGTGTTGCCCCTAAAGTGAGGAAAAGATCCCAAAGAGGACAAAATCAAAAGATCCCAAAGAGGAAAAATGAGAGTTAAATAGAAAGAGCCATTGAGGCCACCAAAAAAATACAAAAAATGGAAAAAGAGAAAAAGAGAAAAAAGAAAATAAAAAGAGAGAAAGGGGCAACACTACTATCCTTTTGAAAGATCCACACTAGTACTCCCTCTTATCCTTGTACTCCATAGAGATGATCATACATGCATATAGCTATGTGGGGACCTTCACACTATAGAACTTGGCTTGTATATTCCAATGATGAGCCTCCTCAAATGAGCTCTAGGTCTTCTTGAGCAAGCAAGTTGGATGCACCCCCACTAGTTCCATTGGAGAGCTTACCTTAGCTCATATGTGCATCCGTTGCATGGAAATCCCTACTCCTCACATCATATCTATCATTTGGCTTTCTCTCGCCTATGATTGTCCTCATTGATGTGAGCCTTTCACACCAGTTTTGTCTTCCTCCTCCACCATATTCTCTCTTTGCCATCCTAAGTGTCAACTTTCTTGCTTACGCTCATCCATTGCATGAGTGCTCAAAATGTCGAAAAGCAGTGGATCATTTTGACTTTTACCTGGCTAGTGGTCTGGGGATGAGTCAAGATAAGACTCGAAAGAAGACCAAGTGTGAAACTTTAGTAGATTGAGTTCTCAACACAAAAATATTTTTTCTCGTATATCCCTATCCCCTTTATTGCACGCAAACACCATTTGGAGACATTCGAGTCACGGACAGCGAGAGCTCTTGCACCTTTTGTTCTTTTGTTGCTTGTGTCAATGCTAATATAGACTCTTGCTTGTTAAGACTTGAATTGAATTGCATGCTTTGATTGCTTTACTTAAAAGTCCTTATATAGTTGTGTGGCATGTCGTCACAGAAATTATGCTTGTTATCATTTCCCTACTCGAGGACGAGCAGGAATTAAGCTTGGGGATGTTGATACGCCCCAAACGTATCTATAATTTCTGCTTGCTCCATGCATGATTTGTGTGACTTTGCCATATTTTTCTTGAACTTTCATACACTTTTGATCATATTTGGACTAACCTATTAACTCAGTGCACCCAGTTGCCAGTTCCTGTTTTCTGCTGTTTCTGTATTTCAGGTTTTTCCAATAATTAAAATGCCCAATAAATCCCGGAAAAATTATATAAAAAATCAGCGTTCCGGAAGCTTCCACTAGGCCAAAGGGGGGCCACAGGGCAGCCAGGAGGATGCCTGGCGCGGCCCAGCTCCTGGCCGCGCCACCTACCCTCCTGGGTGGGTCCTACATCCCCTGGTGCCCTTTTTTGGACCCTATTTATTCTCCCGTTGTGGAAACCCTGATTCCAGACCCCTTTTCTCCAGAAGTCCGATCTCCGCCGCCATCTGTTGGGATACCGGGCAGAAAACAGAAATTTTTCATACCTACGGTACCCGAACCCAAGATCTATGCTATGGCGATGTAAAGTAACGGAGGGAATCGGTGTTCATACCTTTGAAGACCGAAAGAGGGAAACGTTCTTGCGAACGTGGCTGGCGTAGACTCGGAACTACGACCTCCCTGTCGTGTAGAAGACCACCACCGGCGAGGATGACTCCTGGTAAACCTCCAGCGACGAAGTAGCACCACAGGTGTAGTGCCTCGAAGAGATTATACACGTACGGTACAATCGATGTTCCTCCCGGGCCCCGAACCAGGCGAGCAGCGGATGAAAGACGGCTACAGATCCCGACTCCAGCAGAACGACGGCCTGCCTTATGGTGGAGAACTCCAACCCAGGTGCAGACTCCAAACAAGGGGAGTCCACTTCCGGGAAGGAGAAGGAGGAAGAAGGAGCTATTGGTGTGTTGGAAAAAGGGGGGTCTACCCCTCCATATATAGGCCAAGGGGGGTGCCATCCTCCTCCCCTCCCCCATGTGGGACTAAACTCCCAAGGGGGGAGTGCGCCGGCCAAGGGGGGTGGTGGGCCCCACCCTTGGCGCCAAGCCCAAGGGGGGAGACCCCCTCCTCCCTTAATGGGCCCCATGGGCCCATTTAGCCTTTTTCCCATTTTTTTAATTTATTTAATATGTTTTAAATATTTAATTCAGATAATTAAATAATAAAAAATTATTAAAACAATTAAACTTTATTTTGAACTATTGAAAATGTCTGGAACCATTCCGTCCTCCTCCGGAACTATTTCGGTGATTCCTCCTATTTCACAGATTGATCCCGTAACTGTCCTATGCATCGATTGCCCTTAAGTGTAACACCCTAACGGTCCGTGAAATAGCAGACATGGTCGAGACTCTTCTCATTGACCAATGACTAGTCAGTTGGACCTGGTTACAATCCTTGACAGCCCCTGCGCTTCCATCGAATGAACTTCGATCGCTTTTGGAAACCGTTAACGATACGACGTAATCCCTTTGTGCTGCGGTACTTTGTTTGTCCGAGGTTTGATCGTCGGTATCCTACATATCGTGTTCACATCTCGTTCACAACAAACAACTTCTCTCGTCCATGATCATTGCATCTCTTTGTACCTAGTCACGTCCTTGCAAGGTGTTAATGCAATATCATCGAGTGGGCCCAGAGTACCTGTCCTGTCACAAGGACTGACAAATCCCGCTCTGATTTATTAACATACTCATCAACCATCTATTTCGGAATACCCAAAGTGCACCGTTATAGCCAGCATATTTCAGTCAGGCGGTGGGATACAAATCAAAGTCTCCTCATAGATGACAATTACTTATGATCGTTATGGTCTAAGGACTAAGCCATACGTTACAAAGTCATAGAGACGCTGAACTATGTGACTCGATCACATTGCAATACTTTAGGTGGGTGTACGTCCATCACATCATTCCCCTTAACGATATGACCTCATTGTCAATGGACTTAAGTGTCGCCATGATCAGGAAAGCTTGATCAATCAATTTCCCAATGAGATAGTTTACCCGAGTTAAACTACGGACCATGTTTTATACTACACCTGTATTAGTATTTCCAAGTAATACAGTTATAGCACAGTATAAAACGTATTATGAACAAAACAGATATGTGACAAATATCTTTATTAATTTGTCTCTAGGGCACATATCCAACAGTCTCCCACTTGCACTAGAGTACAAATTACACTAGTTTACATCAGGTATGTATCTAACACCAATGGTCTCTCGGTGTTCTTAAAACTTGCCCTGTGGAAGAGGTTTAGTCATCGGGTCTGCTGCTTTTAGATTCGTATGTATCTTGTGAATCCTAGTGTGTCCATCCCTGACGTAGTCTCACGTCACATGGAACTTTCGGAGGTTGTGCTTGGTTGTAGAGTGATTTCTTGGCTCCTTCGCGTTAGCAATGGCACCCGTGTTGTCGCAGAACATTCCCACCGGGTCAGTGCAGCTGAGAAAGACGCCAAGCTCGATCATGAACTTCTTCAGCCACAACGCCTCGTTAGACGCTTCGCAAGCGGCAATATACTCCGACTCCATTGTAGATTGGGAGACGACTGACTGTTTGCCGTTCCTCCAGCTAATTGCGCCACCGTTCAACATAAAAACATATCACGTCTGGGATTTCGAGTCATCTAGATCTGAGCCGAGGCTTGCGTCAACGTAACCCTTTACGGTGAGCTCCTCATCAAATCCTCCATAAACGAGAAAGAGATCCTTGGTTGTTCTCAAGTACTTAAGGATGTTCTTTACTACTGTCCAGTGAGCCATTCCCGGGTTACTCTGGTAGCGATTAGTTATACTAATGGCCAGCGCTAAATCCGGTATGGTACATAACATAGCATACATGAGAGAACCTATGGCTGAGGCATAGGGCTTTGAGGACGTCTCCTCCTTCTCTTTTGCTGTGGTTGGGCATTGAGTCACGCTTAATTTGACACCTTTTATAACTGGCAAGAGGACTCTCTTGGAGTTACCCATAGTGAACCTTTTCAATATCTTGTCAATATAAGTGCTCTGACTCAAGGCCAACCGTCGATTAGGTCTATCTCTATAGATCTTAATCCCCAATATGTACGCAGCTTCACCTAGGCCCTTCATGGAAAATTGTCCATTCAGATATTCCTTCACTTCCTCTAAGAATTTATTATCGTTCCCTATTAGTAATATGTCATCTACATATAACACAAGGAATTCTACAGAGCTCCCACTCAGTTTCTTATAGACGCAGAACTCTTCGACGTTTTGGACAAATCCAAAAGCTTTAATGACCTCATCAAATCGAAGATTCCAGCTCCGAGATGCTTGCTTGAACCCATAGATGGACCGTTGAAGCTTGCATACCTTACCAGCGTTCCTTGGATCGACAAACCCCTCTGGTTGCATCATATACAACTCTTCCTCAATGTTTCCATTTAGGAATGCAGTTTTCACATCCATCTGCCATATCTCGTAATCATGATATGCAGCTATTGCTAGTAGGATCCGAATAGACTTTATCATCGCTACAGGAGAGAACGTCTCCTCGTAGTCAACTCCTTGAATTTGTCGGAACCCCTTCGCGACAAGTCGAGCTTTGTAGATAGATACGTTTCCGTCTGCGTCAGTCTTTTTCTTGAAAATCCATTTATTCTCGACGGCCTTGCGGTCCTCGGGAATATCCACCAAAGTCCATACTTTGTTGGTGTACATGGAGTCTATTTCGGATTTCATGGCTTCAAGCCATTTCTCTGACTCGGGTCCCTCCATTGCTTCTTTGTAACTTGTAGGTTCATCCGACTCATCAGCCGAGATTGCATGCACAAGCTGTTCGTAAAACTTAGTAGGTTGACGGACTCTTGATGACCTACGGGGCATAAAAGGTTCCTCTTCATTCTCATCATGATCATCATCAATGTCATGATCGTTATGAATGTCGTTCTGGCCATTCTCTTCAGCTCCCACTGTGGAAGATGGTTCCAGAACAATTTCCGTAGCCGTTTCTTCCAATTGGAGTGATTGGTCAGTCACTTCATCGAGGTCTATTTTCCTCCCACTCAACTCTTTCGCGAGAAACTCCTTCTCAAGAAATGTCTCGTCTTGGCAACAAACGTTTTGCTGTCAGACTTGTTGTAGAAGGTGTATCCACAAGTTTCCTTGGGATAGCCCACAAAGATGCACTTATCCTCCTTGGATTCAAGTTTGTCAGGCTGTAGTTTCCTAACATAAGCCTCACAACCCCAAATCTTCAGGTGAGACAACTTAGGTTTCGTGCCATGCCATTCTTCAAATGGTGTTGTCTTTACGGATTTGGATGGTGCCCTATTAAGAATATGAGCGGCAGTTTCTAATGCATACCCACAGAATGACACAGGCAAATAAGTATGAGACATCATTGATCGTACGCTATCCAATAGGGTTCGATTACGTCGCTCATCCACACCGTTTCTCTGAGGTGTGCCTGCCGGCGTAAGTTGTGATACTATGCCACAAGACTTCAGATGATTGCCAAACTCGTGACTCAAATACTCGCCACCTCGATCCGATCGAAGGTGCTTGATTTTCTTTCCGAGTTGATTTTTGACCTCATTCTGAAATTCCTTGAACTTTTCAAAGGTTTCAGACTTGTGCTTCATCAAGTAAATATACCCATATCTGCTCAAGTCATCAGTAAAGGTCACGAAGTAACGAAGACCATTGCGAGTGGGGACGTTCATGGGTCCACATACATCCGTGTGTATGATCCCCAATAAGTAATCCGCATGCTCCATTATCCCATTGAATGGAGTCCTTGTCATTTTGCCCATGAGGCATGGTTCACATGTATCAAGGGATCCAAAATCCAATGACTCAAGAAGTCCATCCTTATAGAGCTTCTCCATGCGCTTTATACCAATATGACCAAGTCGGCAATGCCACATCTTCATGTGATCTTCATCATTCTTCAATCTTTTGGCCTCAATATTGTTAATGTGACACACTTCACCATCGAGATCAAGTACGAATAAACCATGCAACTCCGGTGCGTGAACATAAAACATTTCATCCTTATAAATCGAACAACCAATTTTATCAGACTTAAAAGAATAGCGGTCTCGCTTCAAGCAAGAGCCACTAACGATGTTCACACTCAACGCGGGTACATAGTAGCAATTATTCAGAACTAAAACCAATCCCGAAGGGAGACTAAGATGCTTCGTGCCGACCGCCAAGACTTCAATTTGACAGCCATTCCCGACACGCATCGTCACTTCATCCTTGAGCAAGCGTCTCCTATTCCTTAGTCCCTGAATGGAATTAGAAATATGAGCGACAGATCCTGTATCAAGTATCCAGGATGTGTTCCCGGCGCTATTCAAGAGAAGATCAACAATATGTATATCAAATATACCTTCGTCTCTCTTGGCGACCTTACCAGCCTTCTTGTCCTTTAGGTACTTGGGGTAGTTGCGTTTCCAGTGACCTTCACCCTTGTAGTAGAAGCACTCCACTCCGGGTTTAGGCTTGGGTGCCTTGGGAGGAGCGGCAACTGACTTGTCATCCCTCTTGGGGCCACCTCTCTTGGCCTTCTCCCGCCTGCTTGACTTCTTGAAGTCAGTGGTCTTGTTGACCATGAAGACGGCGTGCTCCTTCTTGATCTCAACCTCGGCGCTCTTCAGCATGGCGAACAACTCAGAAGGGGTTTTGGTCATCCCCTGCATGTTGTAGTTCAGCACAAAGCCTTTGTAGCTAGGGGGAAGCGACTGCAACACCCTATCAACAGCAAGTTCATCTGGAATCTGGCATTCCAGAGCATTCAAGCGCTGAACGTAGCCAGACATTTTGACTACGTGCTCACTCACGCTGCCGTGCTCGTCCATCTTTGCTGAGAAGAAGGCTTCAGAAGCCTCGTACCGTTCAGCCCTGGCTTGAGGTGCGAAGACCGCCTTGAGGTCGGTGATAATCTCATATGCACCCATCCTCTCAAAGCGTTTCTGCAGCTCAGCCTCCATGGAGTAGAGCATGCCACTCTGGAAAAGGTTGTAATCATCAGTCCTGGAGAGATAGACATTCTTCTCGCCCTGACTGGCATCATCTGCTGGTGCGTCACCGAACGTGCCCTCTAGTACGTATGCCATCTTGAGGGGAACGAGGACAATCCTCAGGGTGCGGAACCAGTTGGTGAAGTTTGTCCCATCTGTTTTTAGCTTATCTTTCTCTAGGAATGATCCTAAGTTGAACGAGGGGCGAGGTGCTGCCATCTACAAGGTTGATTCACTAGGATACATATTTAGACTTTTGTTCATAATGTCGAGTTTCAATTTAACCTCAAAATTCTAGAAAGCTCCCACTTAGATAAACAACTCTCAATTTAACTAAGTGATTACACAATCCCAGTCCCCGTACCTCCCCCGATCGTCACGGCCATCAGTACGCGAACCAGGTAGGACTCTAAGCCAATCACATCAGGCATGTGACTCGTGCTCGACCTTTCGGTCTCCTGTGTTCCAGGCCCGCATCTACATACGTCAAGCCTGCCAATCGAACCTTGATGTTACCTGTTCAGCAAGGCCATATCTGCATATGCCAGGCTTGCCGAACCCAACCTCATGCGAACTCCGTTGAATATGTAGGACAACTCCGGTATGTACAGAGCATCAAGCCATATGGGAGAACCTTCCAGGCGGTGGCCACCAAGGGACAACTGTGACGCCCCCAAAATCAATCCATGTACAGTAATCATACATGCAGGGTACACGGCTGAGATTAGGGTGCCACGGTGAGAATATCACAGCACAACACTAAACACAAAAGGATAAACCAATATGTTACAATAAAGGGGGTTACGCGGACCCGAATACATAAGTTATACAAGCCATAATATCTGAGTACAGACATAGTTAGTCAAGTTTTGCCTTAAGAAGGCTAGCACAAATAACATCAGAGATACAGATCGAAAAGGCAAGGCCTCCTGCCTGGGAGCCTCCGAAACTACTCCTGGTCCTGGTCAGCGGGGGTCTCGACGTAGTAGTATCCGCCTCCGGGGTACTCCTGCTCCTGGGCTCCAACGTCGGCTGCAGCGGCCGATCAGGCAAAACAGTAAAGGAAATAAAGCAGGTGAGTATCTAGTATACCCACGAGTCTTACGTCCGCTACTAAGCATTATGCATTTGTATCAACGGAAAGGGAAGGCTGTATATATAGTGGAATGCAAGATAGAAATCAGAATAAGGGTAAGAAGCTAGGCCTATCGAAGACTAGCATCTTCCGACGATGTCTTGCAGCATGAGGTAAGAATCAGCCAACAGTTCATATAAGCAATAAAGTAACAATGAAGCAGAAGTTGCTGCATCATTGTATAATATAAGTTGTAATGAGTAATAATAATAATGCCTCCGAGTTCACCTCCTCGACATCCCCGTGAGGAAGAAAACCCGGAACCATACAGTTTAATAATAATAGTTTCTAGTGGTAAGATCCAGCTTCAGCATAAAGCGGCCTGTTACCGTGGACACGGCTATTCGAATAGATTAAACTCCCTGCAGGGGTGCACTACTGTTCAGCCTGCACGCTCGGATCTCCAGGGTGGCGTGAACCTTGTTAGGGAACGCCCCACCGAGGCTATCCGACACCACGCAGCCCATCCTAGGCTCAACAGAGAGGCCATCCGCCGGACTATATCCTATGCGCCAAGGGGTCTAGGTCCCTCACCCTTGCACGCTCCTGCACGGTACGAGACTGGCCGGTGAAGCAAAAGCAAATCCAAACACACCTGCTGCAGCAAATAAGACAAGACCGCTTCCCGGCTATCAGCCCGTGGTACTGCTGACGTCTGAAGAGCTTTAGGACGAACTACGACGCGGAGGGCCCACACCGTAATCCCACGTGTAGGTAGTGCGTACAGACCAACGGGCCTCTCAAGTCATCCGCCGAACCATTTAGAATTTTAATTAACCTGCGTGACAACCGTTATCGTTGCCTCGACTTAACCGACCCGCGGTCAACGACAGCAGTCAGGACCACCAGTACATCGGTGCCTGCCCTGTCGTCCCACCAAGTCACTGCGGTTACCAACAAGGTGAACCATCTCCTTACCTTGTCTCGCGTGTGCTCTTGGTAGAGCTCGACTTTCGTGGTTTGGTAACTCTCGCGAGATACGAGCAGGGGCCAAGCACGCCAGTAACGTCGGTCATACCCTCCTTGTCGTTCCCGACAATATACCTCTCGCGGGCACCGTTGGGTCGCCCGACTTCTTACCTTTAAGGACAACCGCTGTCCAGGACCCTATGGCGGCAAGACAAAGTCAGCCTCGAATGGAGTACAAGGATTACTCCTTGATAGCTCACACTTGAGGTGACTAGGCATAACCCAGATAGGGGCCTTTGGCGGTGTCTTCTTTGTACCGTACCTGTGCAGTTGTATATATGGTATTCGTGTTCACTCCCCTGAGGGATCACGTCCCGCTATCTAGTCCTAGCTAACAATGCGCAGGGCTCACTGCTGAATATATGCATAATTACAACAGGCAGCATAGGATAAAGGAAGGTGCGTCAAGGGGCGACAAAAGAAGGCTATGCAATTGAATAGGATTGCAATCGTAGCAGCAGCAGTAACAATGCCTAGTGCAAGAAAATACGGAAAGGTAGGCGATATCTGGGGAAGAGAATGGCTCTGCTTGCCTGGAAGCTCGACGGTAGGGGCAGGGTCGTCGACGAAGTAGTCGTACCCGCCAGCAGTGTAGTTGGCGGTAGCAGCGGGGTCTACCGGAGATTAAGGGGGGAGGAAACAGTAAATACACGGCAATAATAAACAAACATATGCATGACATGACAGATGAAATGTTAACGGTGTTCTAACGCAGTGCAACACGCTTTGCTCGGAGCGGGAATTCATCCGAGGATGAACTACCAGCTCCGGGTGATTACCGGACAGGGTGTCCGGAGGGGGAAGGATCAAGCCGGAGGTGTCGTGGACATCCGACAAAGATAACGGGGGTGTATCCGTGTTAGTTGAACCATTCCAGACAACTTTCGTGTTTGGAATAAATTCATCCGACAGGTTTTTACTGGCACCGGGAATTATCGACAGACAGCCCGGAGGGGGGATGTCGATGATCGGTGTGTTAGGGGGGTGGGATAGACATACAGATAGCGTATCCGTATTCTTTATATTTTTCTGATCAACTTTCATGTATAAAGTTTTTTTTATCTGAGCTACGGTTTATTTTCTATGATTTTCTAAAGTTTTAAGCATTTTAAATCATTTTCTAAAACATTTTTTGAATTATCTTATTAATTAACAGAAACATTATCCACAGCACAGTTGACCAGTCAAAGCTGACATGAGGGGGCCCACATGTCAGTCTCTCAATTCTAATAAAACATTTTATTAATAAAAACAGTGGGATGGGCTCCATTTTTTTTGTATTTTCTTTTCTGTTTAATTTCTTTTGCATTTCTTTTTATAGTCTTAGGCATTTTGTAAAATATGGGATGTGTCCCATATCTATTATTACACCATATATTACTGCCACAAAAAGATTGGGCAATAATAAAAGTCATTTAATATTTCAATTAAATATTAAATGATTCAAATAGGGTTTTTGGCCACTGTTTTGATTTGTTTGAAATTTTCTATAACTTAATAAATACCCAAACCCATTTGGATTTGGTCCAGTGATTATTTGGGATTTTATAAAAGTGGTTCCAAGATTTTTGGAACAGATTTATTATCACCATATTTTTAATATTCATCAAAAGGCATTTTAGGGTTTGTTTGAATTTTATTTCAAATGGCTTGGACTTTGTTTTCATCCATGATGATCAAGGCCCATGGTTCACTTTGCTTGCCACCATATCAAAGGGGAATTTGAATTTGAACTGAACCATTTGATTAAAGCAAAAAATTTGAACAGTAGTGATAAACAGTAACAGTGATTACTGTTCACTGACAGTGAGGGTGTTACAACAACACAATGTTGGTGTTGTGAAAGATGGTCATGTTTCGTTCTACCGTCGATATATCTAGCATACTAGCATAAAACAGGAAGTAAAACTGTAAATCATACAACCTATGACCCCCCTTCATGCAAAGAAAAGTTAAACGCCTTTCTACTTTAGCTTGTGCAAGTTTTACGTGGCTGCTAGGGGTTTCGAGAGAGAGAACCGTTTATATCCTGCGAAAAACATGCCACAACACCGTCTCCCATCCGTCTCTATTACACCCCTGTTGGGGCCCTCCATTGCAAACATCTTCGCATCGCTAATGCAGAGAGACAGACACCTCCCAGCCACTTTATATGGTACAAGCCATATGTCAAGAATGCAACCAGTCTCGCGTAAACGCGTAAGGTCGGTCGGGGGCCGCTTCATCAAACATTGCCGCAACGCTAAATGAGTACACATGGGAGGGTAACGAATGAAGATTCGATGCCCACATCCTAGATGTGTTCTACCCGTACAATACATCTACGCATAGCTAGCTCATGATACCACTGTTGGGATACGAGGCAGAAAACACAAATTTTTCATACCTACGGTACCCGAACCCAAGATCTATGCTATGGCGATGTAAAGTAACGGAGGGAATCGGTGTTCATACCTTTGAAGACCGAAAGAGGGAAACGTTCTTGCGAACGTGGCTGGCGTAGACTCGGAACTACGACCTCCCTGTCGTGTAGAAGACCACCACCGGCGAGGATGACTCCTGGTAAACCTGCAGCGACGAAGTAGCACCACAGGTGTAGTGCCTCGAAGAGATTATACACGTACGGTACAATTGATGTTCCTCCTGGGCCCAAAACCAGGCGAGCAGCGGAAGAAAGACGGCTACGGATCCCGACTCCAGCAGAACGACGGCCTGCCTTATGGTGGAGAACTCCAATCCAGGTGCAGACTCCAAACAAGGGGAGTCCACTTCCGGGAAGGAGAAGGAGGAAGAAGGAGATATTGGTGTGTTGGAAAAAGGGGGGTCTACCCCTCCTTATATAGGCCAAGGGGGTGCCATCCTCCTCCCCTCCCCCATGTGGGACTAAACTCCCAAGGGGGGGAATGCGCCGGCCAAGGGGGGTGGTGGGCCCCACCCTTGGCGCCAAGCCCAAGGGGGGAGACCCCCTCCTCCCTTAATGGGCCCATGGGCCCATTTAGCCTTTTCCCATTTTTTTTAATTTTTTTAATATGTTTTAAATATTTAATTCAGATAATTAAATAATAAAACATTATTAAAACAATTAAACTTTATTTTGAACTATTCAAAATGTCCGGAAACCATTCCGTCCTCCTCCGGAACTATTCCGGTGATTCCTCCTATTTCACAGATTGATCCCGTAACTGTCCTATGCATCGATTGCCCTTAAGTGTAACACCCTAACGGTCCGGGAAACAGCAGACATGGTCGAGAATCTTCTCATTGACCAATGACTAGTCAGTTGGACCTGGTTACAATCCTTGACATCCCCTGCGCTTCCATCGAATGAACTTCGATCGCTTTTGGAAACCGTTAACGATACGACGTAATCCCTTTGTGCTGCGGTACTTGTTCGTCCGAGGTTTGATCGTTGGTATCCTACATACCGTGTTCACATCTCGTTCACAACAAACAAATTCTCTCGTCCATGATCATTGCATCTCTTGTGACCTAGTCACGTCCTTGCAAGGTGTTGATGCAATATCACCGAGTGGGCCCAGAGTACCTGTCCTGTCACAAGGAATGAAAAATCCCGCTCTGATCTATTAACATACTCATCAACCATCTATTTCGGAATACCCAAAGTGCACCGTTATAGCCAGCATATTTCAGTCAGGCGGTGGGATACAAATCAAAGTCTCCTCATAGATGACAATTACGTATGATCGTTACGGTCTAAGGACTAAGCCATACGTTACAAAGTCATAGCAACGCTGAACTATGTGACTCGATCATGTTGCAATACTTTAGGTGGGTGTATGTCCATCACATCATTCCCCTTAACGATATGACCTCATTGTCAATGGACTTAAGTGTCTCCATGATCAGGAAAGCTTGATGAATCAATTGCCCAATGAGATAGTTTACCCGAGTTAAACTACGGACCATGATTTATACTACACCTGTATTAGTATTTCCAATTAATACAGTTATAGCACAGTATAAAACGTATTATGAACAAAACGGACATGTGACAAATATCTTTATTAATTTGTCTCTAGGGCACATATCCAACACCATCACCATCAAGTTTCGGGGGGACAGAATTCCTGTGCCGACACACTGCCGGGACGGGGAAGTGCCCCCGGATTCATCTCCATCGACGTTGCTTCCCTCCTCCATGAAGCGGGAGTAGTTCCTCCTCGGGGCTGAGGTTTCTACCAGTAGCTATGTGTTCTTCTCTCTCTCCCATGATGTGATCTTCGTTGTGATCATAGGCTATCTTAATCTAGGGTGATCCCATGATGTTTCCCCTTCTTCTATGTATTAGATTGATGTACTCAATTGATCTTATCTAGTATAATCTCCGAGACCAAGGTGACAGCGGTCTATTGGACATGGGTTAGAAGAATATTATCATGAGTGATTTCCTCTTTTTTGTGTTGATTGAAGATTGAGAGTCTCTTGGTGCTTGTCTTTGACTATCCTTGAGATATGTTGTGGTGATTGTGGTACTCTCTTTGGATGGCCGCGGTGACATTGGCAAATCCATAGATTGAGAACTACGAACTTTCAGGTGTGCTTTTGTAGCCCTACATAATTCTCATCCTCTCTTGACCACAAAGGAATGACCTCCGAGTGCGTCTCCATTGCATGTTTTATGGGAAATATCATGTGATTAGACTATGTTAATGTTGTTGGGAGTTGCCACTAGTGAAAGTATGAAGCCTAGGCCATGTTTCCATCATTGTTACATGTTTTCTTGCTGCACTTTTTATTACAGATTTATATTACTTTGTTTTTTCACACCTATCACCCATATTTTACCATCTCTTCGCCGAACTAGTGCGCCTATACAACTCCTAGTTGTATTAGGTGTGTTGGGGACACAAGATACTTCTTGTATCTTAATTGCAGGGTTTCTTGAGAGAGACCATCTTCAACCTCTACTTCCCTGAGTTCGATAAACCTTAGGTCATCCACTTGAGGGAAATTGCTGCTGTCCTACAAACCTCTGCGCTTGGAGGCCCAACATAGTCTACAAGAATAGAAGCGTGCGTAGACATCACTCGGGACCGCAATAGCAGATACCAACTTAGGCCAAAAGCCTAAGCTTGGGGGAGTACGTGTCCTTCTCCCTTTTTCCATTTTATTATCAATTTTATGATTTTGTTCGTTTTGATCTTTTCGAAGTTTTTGCCTGTTCTTCTTTGATTTTTTTTCTTTGCAAAAACAACAAAAATATTTTCTCTTTCTTTTTATTTCATTTAACCTTTGAAAAATCCAAAATGATTTATTTTCTCTCTTTAGTTTGCTTTGTTGCAGAGTTCAGCTCGAGTGCGTGATGGCATTTGCACTTGATTATATTTCCTACGTTTGATCGTGGAAATGACAAGGAAGTAATGATGAAGATCGACGAAAGGGAATGCAACAAGGAAAATCGGTATGAACTCTTTTTGTTTCTACTTTTGTACATATGCTTGTACTTATGATTTAGAGACTAGCCTGTAGCGACATAGTGCTATGTTTACAAAGCTTTACCAGTGGTTCATGCTTTCTTTGTGGCTAATCTCAAATAGCTAGGGTACATAATGTGTTGTTGAGATGATTTACATGCATTGCATTGTTCATGGTTTGGCATGCTGAAGTGGTATTTCCCTTTGGAGAATTCTTGGATTGACTTGGCACATGCTTACACATGATTAAGACTTAAAATTCTTCTACGCCTTAATGATCTTTGAATTTCAGAATAGCTATATCACTTTCATGCCCAATTCAATGTTACTTTGTCGCTCTGGATGATTATGATTGTTATTGCTCTCTAGTTGGTCGCTTCCCAGTCTTTTGCTAGCCTTCGCTCGCACTAAGCGGAATTCTGCTTGTGCATCCAAAATCCTTGAAACCAGTAATTCCATATGAGTCCACCATACCTTCCTATGTGGTATCTACCGGCCATCCTAACGAAGACTTTCTTGTACCATCTCGAAATTATTCCAAAATACTCCTATGTTGTGCCTCTGCTTTAGCTCATGAGGAAGTAATAGGTGATTCATGACCTTCTTATGTTAGACATGTTTTATCACGGGATTGCATGTCTAATCTGCAAACCCCTAATACGAGGACGGACTGGCATGAGTGCGCCCAGCTCACAAAAGATAATCACAACCAACAAACCCTCCTTCACGCTTTGTTTATGAGAAATCGGAAAACTTTGGTAGTGATAAACAAAGGAGATTAAGGGGATGTGATCGTCCCCATCTTGGGATCCGTTCCTCGAAACATGTCTAGCGTAAGTGGTGATTGGGTTGTCTACTAGCATTCGTTGACGAATCATGCACCTCCCAAAAACTTTTTATCTCTGTTTTCAAAACCAAGACCTCTGATACATGTTTAGTCTTTGCTTCCAACCACGGGTTTTCAACCTTGCCATCAAAATTCACGGTTCGAGAGTCTCCACCTTCTTTCTTCAAAGCACCAACTATGAGAGCATAATTGTCATTCTGAGTGTAATGTGCATTGTCCCAAAGTACTACATTGTCTTATGCATGATTGTGGTATTACTTATTCCGAAGTTTTTAGTTCTAGTCTCCTTTAAAACTCCGGAGGAGTTTCTGCATTTATGTTTTGCTTCACTCATGAAGGCTAGCGAGATACCCCTCTAATATGTTCAAGCTATGCTCATTGTAATCTTGTCTTGCTTTTCAGTAGCATATTATTTATCTTTAGTTGTTTTTGATTGTTCACATGAAAGAAGGATTGCTTCGTGCATTGTCCTTATAGCATTGTTTCAATACCTTCTAGACTCTTTTGATAGTACATGCTTATATACATCTAATGAAGCAAAAGAGTTTGGCAAAGTTTTCTTTGTCACGTTTAGTTCGTTGAACTATATTGCTTAAGGACACGTAATATGCTAAGCTTGGGGGAGTTGATACGTCTCAAACGTATCTACTTTTCCAAACACGTTTGCTATTGTTTTTCCCTCATTCTTGCATGATTTGGACGAAACTAACCCGGACTAACGATGTTTTCAGGAGAGATGTCTATATGGTTTTATTGTGTGCAGGAAAATGGATTTTTAGGTGTCTCAGAAAATTCCAGGAAAAATCACAGAAAATCCACGCACCCGAAGGACCATTGTGCCAAAAGTGGGGCCAGAGGGCAGCCAGGGGGCCCAGGAGCCCTGCTGGCGCGGCCCCACCCCTGGCCGCGCCGGGAGGCCGCTTGGGAGGGTCCACCCCCCCTCTGGTGCCCTACTTCGACTCCTATGTTTTCCCGTGGCGAGAAAACCCAGAACAGAAGTCGTTTTCCCAATTCTCGTCGCGGAGCTGCCGCCACCCTCTGTTCTTCTCCGGGAGGGCTAATCTGGAGGCTGTTTTGGCCTCCGGTGAGGGGAGATCATCGCCATCTTCATCATCATCACCACTCCATCCTCCCTCCATGACTTCTCTTTCCATGTGTGAGTAATTCCCTGCTGTAGGAAAAGGGTATGGTAGGGATTGGATGAGTTAGATCATGTAATAGTTTATCAGATTGTTGGGGGCATGTTGCCTATCATCTAGATTGGTGTTTATCATCTTTGATTCAACTTGTTGCTCTTAATGCTTGTCACTTTGGTCCCGAGTGCCATGTTTTCAGATCTGAACCTTATGTGTTTGCATGAATATATTTTTGTTCTTGATCTTATCTACAAGTTGTATGCACCTGTTATAGTCTGAAACCGGCGATTCCAAAGGTGACAGCTTGGGACACCAAAGGGGATGGACTATAATTTGAGGATTCCGTGTATCCATTGATTGTTAATGCTTTGTTCCGGTGCTCTTTGGCAGGAGCACCTTAATCTCCATAAGTTCCTTTTGGCCCCGTTCGTAGCGGGATGGTAGGACGAAAGATGTTGTTCAAGTTCTTATTGCAAGCACGTACAACTACCTGTGGGGTACATGCCTAATGTTTGATTTATGCCTAGATGATCATTGCTTTTCTGTGTTCCTTGTCCCAAGTTAAATACATGATGTATCTTATCCATGAAGCACCCAACCATCCATATCCCTAGCCTACAGTGTTTTTAATTATGCTGGTTACTAGTTGTTTGCTTTGGCTGTTTTACTGTCGCTGATTCACCACCACTACTTCCGTTGCTACCATCACTTCCATATCGCAGTTACTATTAACATCTTGTTGCAAGTAAGTGTATCTGAGGTGCGGTGGAATTGAAAACTCCATTGTCAAAGCTTGTGGGTATTCTTTGGCTCCCCTTGAGTCGAATCTATAAATTGGGTTATTCTTACCCGCGAAGACTATCTCGATCCCCTGCAGTTGTCGGTTATCACTTGTGTGTTGGTGGAATAGCGGGAAGTGCACTCATGTCATCATGGTGAAGGTGCTCCAACTCACGTGTGGTGGGGGCACTCAATGTTTGGGTTTGCCTCTCATGGTGTGGTGTGTGTGAGCTCTCATCATATGTAGGTGTGGAGTGAAGGTAGGTGCAAGTTTCGGTGTCAACAACTCCATGCGCCTCCATGGTGGAAGGGAGTACCACATGCTCGGACTTCGCTCTTGAGGTGCCTCCGAAGATGGAGTGGGCACCATTGGTTGATGTAGTGGTCGAAGCTCGAGGGGTGGATCGTGATGTAGCATGTTCGTAGTCATGGTGTTGGTGAAGCTTCTCATGGCGGTGTTCACCGTGGGACTTGTGATGACGGGAAGACCGATGGGAAGATGAATAATGTGATCTTCGCGAGGAGAGCATGGACTTGAGCTTCTCCATAGTTTCTTCGTTGCGTTCGAGCTTTTCGTGCGTGAGTGCTTGCAGATTTTGGAGCGTGGTGTGGGTGGAGGCTTTGATACTCGCCATGCCTGCTTTCGAACGAGGATCTTGCATAGCCATCACAACAAGTGGGGAGATGTGAGAGTAAAAGGGAGAGAACCAACTCAAGGCTACCTTTCGCGAAGATGAAATGAATCAAGTGATGGATAGCTTCGCATAGTGGAAAGAGTGTCCTTGTTTGAATCTCATTCCCACACGCACACCTACACACAAAGGCTTATGTGGAGCTCGGTACACTACTAGGGAAATAGCTATACATGGAAAGCTTATTAGTGGCGCATATAGAAAGCCATGCGCCACCATCTGTTATGGGTGGCGCACTGGAAAATAATGCGCCACCCACAAGACCTTATGGGTGGCGCATTATTTTCCAGTGCGCCACCCCTAAGAGTGGGCCAGCCTGGATGACCTTATACGTGGCGCATCTAGCAATATGCGCCACCCCTAAGAACCTTATAGGTGGCGCATTTACAGAATGCGCCACCCCTAAGAGCTTAGGGGTGGCGCATTCTGTAGATGCGCCACCCATAAGGTCCTTAGGGGTGGCGCATTGTGGTAATGCGCCACCCATAAGAGCTTAGGGGTGGCGCATTGCATAGATGCGCCACCACTGACTTCCTATATGTGCCACTAAATGCCTAGAGCTTCCCTTATCTACTCCACCCCACCTACCACCTCTCATTCACTCCACACAATTCTCAAACTAGATCCACTCTTCTCACCCTAGATCTATTCGGTTTTCTCCTCCTCCCCACCTCATTTCTTCCATTTATCCATCGATACTTGGCATTACATCTATTTTGTTTCATATTGAAGTAAGTGGACCTCCTCCCAAACTCTTTTGTTCCATTTATGACCCATATACTTGCCTTTATTAGCTTGGGGTTTGTTGTATATGTGAATCTTGGGTTTGATGTATATGTGAAGCTTGTGGTGGTTTGATGTATGTGTGAAGCTTATGGTGGTTTGATGTATATGTGTATCTTGAGTGGCAAATGTTTTGCCGAAATGTCGATTCATTTCCGTTTCGGCAAATTTCTAGCGCACTCTCCGCATGCTCTCATGCATTATTAGGGAAGGTCATGCCGAATTTTTCCGGCGACGACTGTGATATATAATTGTGTTGCTCTCTCCGTGCACGCAGGTGATCGACCATGGTCCGCGAGATGCTGAGCGATATCACCGTGGCTAGGTGGATGCAATGTGCGACAAACGACATGCTAAGGAATAATAGGTCGGATATAAGATGTCCATGTCGGAGATGCAAACTGCAGTGCGTGACCGAGCCTGATTCCGGAATATTGCAAAGACACCTGAAGCGTAATGGTTTGATGGATGGCTACACACGATGGATAAGTGATGAAGCTGGTGAGGAGGAGGACGTCAATGGTGGGGCGCCAGTAAATGAGGAAGGGCAACCAGAAAACAGCGGCGGGCGAGATGACGAAGAGCATCCCGTACATGATCATGAAGGAGATGCCGAAGCGGATCATGTAGATCAAGATGCCGGACATGAAGATCAAGATGTCAGACATGATGATTCAAGCTGGGTGCGGGACCCTCATGTTCAAGAGCTGCTTGTCAAAGAGGCGTTGAACACAAGAGGTGCAGCTAGAGAGAAAGCCAAGATGGCGCAACTCGAGAAAGACGCGATTACGAAGTTGTACAAAGGATGCAACGACGAGGATACCCGCTTGAATGTAACACTTGGGGCTATGGAGATGAAGGCAAAACACAAATGGACCGACGAAAGCTTCGATGATAACATGGCATTCTGGCACGATCGTCTTCCGAAGGGCAACACGTGCCCAACTAGTATCGCTGAGGCCAAGAAAGTCCTTTGCCCTCTCGATCTTCCGCACGTTAAATACCACGTCTGCATAAATGATTGCATGATCTATCGGGGTGAGGACGAAGATAAAACCACATGTTCGGTGTGCGGTGTTAGTCGATACAAGAGAGGGAAGAAAGTTCCTAGAAAAGTGGTATGGTACTTTCCAATCACTCCTCGTCTGCAGAGGTATTTCGTAGATCCCGAGGAAGCAAAGCTCATGACCTGGCACGCGGATAGAAAGAAGCTAAAAGAGGATGACCCGAACCCGGATCCGGAAAAGGAGGACATGCTGAGGCACCCTTCAGATGGTAGCCAATGGACTGCGTTGGACCTCGAATACCCAGATTTTGGGAAAGAACCAAGGAACCTCAGGATTGGTGTGAGCGCCGATGGAGTCAATCCGTTTGGCGGCCAGAGCAGCACACACAGTACCTGGCCCGTGTTTGTATGCATATACAACCTTCCCCCCTGGAAGTGCATGAAGAAAAAGTACATAACAATGTGTATGCTAGTTCAAGGGCCGAAACAACCAGGTACGGACCTCAATCTATATCTGCAGCTGTTGAAAGAGGAGCTAGAAATGTTATGGAAAGACGGAGTCAATACGTGGGACGCCGCGGCAAAAGAATATTTCCCAATGAAAGCCGCGGTGATCACGACGGTTCACGACTATCTCGGATACGGATATTTCTCAGGGCAGGTGGTCCAAGGATTCTGTGGATGCGTTAGGTGCATGGATAATACAACGTACCGCCAGCTACCAAAAGATCCTGGATCTTCAAAAACCGTGTTCCAGGGGTCTCGGAGGTGGCTTCCCAAGAAACACGCGTGGAGAAAACAGGGACATCTGTTCGATGGAAGCGAGGAGCTCCGAGCACCCCCAGCTCGAAGGAGCGGCAAAGAAATCGACAACTTGTTGAAAACTTGGAAAGAGTGCCCCGCGCCGGGAAAGAAAAAAAAGAAGACTCCGCAGTCCTCATAGCCTTGATCTAATGCATATCACAAAGAACGTGTGCGAGAGCTTCTTTGGCACGCTGCTCAACATGCCGGAGAAGACCAAGGACGGGCCAAAAGCAAGGAATGACTTGAAATTTATTGGCATCAGGAGGGAACTTCACCCCCTAGTGACGACGATGATGAGCCGGAGGAGGAAGAGGATACGGAAACGCAAAACTCTCGCAAACGAAAAAGGACGACCTAGAAGAAGACCGGTATTGATCACTGCCCCCCGGCATGCTTCACTCTGTGGGAGGAGGGATAATGGACGAGCACGTCTGTAAAACGTTGTTTGGCCTTTGCAACTTTTTTGACGTCATCTCCCGGAAGTCGATTTGCGCTACGCAACTCAAAAGGCTACAGGAGGAGATCGTGCTCATACTATGCGAGCTTGAGATCTATTTCCCGCCCGCGTTCTTCGACATTATGGTGCATCTGCTGATCCACGTCGTGGAGGATATCGTCCAACTCGGGCCTGCGTTTCTGCGCAGCATGATGCCGTTCGAAAGGATGAATGGGCACATCAAAAAATACGTTCGTAACAGGTCCCGTCTAGATGCAAGCATAGCGAAGGGCTTTCTAACCGAAGAGTGCATCTCTTTTTGCACGAATTATCTCAACACCGAGAACCCTGTTGGTCTGGCCGTCAACAAGCACTTTGGCAGGACCGATGGGTGTGGTCACCACGAGGGAAGCCGCGCAATGCATGTCAACTTTGACGGTCGAGACATCGACTTTGAAAGAGCAAGCCTAGTCGCGCTACAACACATCCAGCTGGTCGATCCTTGGATAGTAAAGCACAAGGATTTAATCAGGAAGAAGTACAGTGACCAGGGCCTGCAGATAACGGACCGAGATCCACGGCTAATCAAAGAGCACAACTCCGGTTTCATGACTTGGTTCAGGGACGAGCTTCGTGCTAATCCCCCGCGAAGGAACGCTTCCGAGGACGAAAAGATGATATTCACCTTGTCACAGGGTGCCGCACGCAACCTGATGACCTATCAAGCGTATGATATCAACGGCTACACATTTTACACGGAGGAAAAGGACAATAATTGCGATTACCAGAACTCAGGGGTAACGGGGATATTCTACACCGATGACGTCAAGGAAAGATTCTATGGAAGGATCGAGGACATATGGGAGCTCGACTACTGTGGAGAGAAAGTGCCGATGTTCCGTGTGAGATGGGCCAAGAGCGTCGTAAAAGAAGACCGGTACTTCACCACCATGGTTATACCCGAAGCCAAATCCAAGTCTACGGGCGCAAACGTCACCGCGAAAAATGAGCCATGGGTACTGGCTAGCCAAGTGGACCAATGCTTCTTCATTACCGACCCATCAAAGCCGAGCCGCGTTGTAGTGAGGAGAGGCAAAATAAACATCATCGGAATGGATGGAGTCGCCAACGAGCAAGACTTTGACAAGTACGGCGACCCGAAGATGGAGGATGACTACACCGCTCAGGATACATACACCACAACCCTACCGAAGAAAGGTCTCCTCCCGTTCAAGAGGAAAAGTGAAGGCGTCCCGGGCCTAAATGATTCAACCACGACAAAGAAGGGCAAGAAGAAGATCGTGAGAAAACGATAGCTAGATAGCTAGCTCCAAATTTAAGAAATATATTTTGTAATTCATGATCACTTTGTGTATGCATGGATTTAATATGCACTTTGTAATTGATGATCACAATCTTATGTTTCCAAATGCCGCTACACCTTGTGTTTGTGGAATTGGTTCGGCGACGACACGGTTAAGGCATGGTACGTGGGTCGATATGATCACAATCGAAGTACTCCCTCCGTTTCTTTTTACTCCGCATATAAGATTTGGTCAAAGTCAATCTTAATAAAGTTTGACCACTTTTATACACAATTGAAGCATCATGCCTAACTCCTTAAAAATATTTAGTAGCGATAAAAAAACTAGCAGCGATAAAAAACCAGATAGATAGCTAGTCCAATTAATAAAAAAAATTAAAAAACTCTTATGGGTGGCGCATCTTTCATAAATGCGCCACTAAATGTGCTTAGGGGTGGCGCATTTAGCCAGAATGCGCCACCAAGAGGTTCCTTATGCGTGGAAATTCATGATCACGTCCTGCAATATATCATTTTGTGAATGGAAATTTGGAAATAAGCAAATTTCATATTTCCTAGTTCCTGGTGATTTGAGGTGTTCATATCCAGCAGTACTAGTATTTTCAACAGCGAAAACAGGGCAAGTGAGATGAGAATCACAATTTCTAGATGCAGAGGCATATATAGGGTCACCACATGAATTATGGATCACTGCTGATGCATAATGAACACCCATAACAGCACAAGCTGCCATGATGTTTGTCCACTGAACTTTGGAAATTTTGGAAAGATCTACTGAACTTTTTTACCATATGAAAAAAGCCAAGCAAGTGTTGAATTTGTGGTTAACAGAATTAAAAGAGAGAGGAGAATTTTGTGAATGGAAATTTGGAAATTCATAAATCACAAGAAATGCATGGCCTAAATATAGGAAAAGAGAACTGAATTTTTTTTTTGAACATGAAACATGTAATGGTGTGCGTTTAATGTTGATAAAGTTTTAAAGTCAACGAATGAATCAGCGGTCACTTCAAATGCAAACCTGATTCATTCCTTCTCGAAACCTAGTTTGTTGCTGAATGATGGCCTAGTTTGTAAGAAAACTATGTGAAAACTTTTGAAAAACACTCTCAAAATTAATCACACCTCTAGATGTCATATCATGCCACCTTGTCAGGTTTTGTGCTTCTCTGGCTTATTTAAAAAAAATTAGAATTGAATAACCACTAAGCTTCAAGTTAGTGCCCGAGTCCCGCCCACGTGGTGCTTGATAAAGGTGATGCTTCACCGAGTGTAATAGTTTTGCCGAGCAATTTTCTCTATGCACTCGGCAAAGATCTTGTTTTCCGTGTGCTCAATAAGATGCACACATGATATTCGTTGCGTGTTGCATCATTTCATACTACTGTTATTATTGTGTCATCGTTGGTGTTTGTGGTTCATTTGGGATTATTTTTGTTTTGACTCATGATGAGAATAAGCCATGTGGTTTTCTGTAGTGCCAGGGTATGAGTATGTATTTATATCTTGGCAACATGAGTAGGGTGATTTACCATCCATCCATCCATCCATCATGCTGGAACTGAATGACTTAGTTATAAGATATTTCAACTGAATATGAAAAAACCCAAGCAAGTGCCAATTTGCAATGCATTGTTTATCATATGAAATTTACCTATATATATGATGTTTGAATATCTATTTTAGTGCATTGTTCTACACTATATATGTGATGGTTGTGCCTACATGTAGGCATTTTTTATGTGCAGGGACTCTCATTATCCCCTTTCTCCCGAAATGTTGATTAACTTCCGTTTCGGTTGAGAATGGGGCACTCTCATGTTAAGAAAAAGAGCAAAGGTCATGCCGAATTTTTCCGTGAATTCGTGCATGACCTTTGCTATTTTTCTTAACATGAGAGTATTTGCATTTATTTATTGTACTAATTAATTAAGTAGTTGCATTTTTTAATATTGTACTAGTGCAAACGTGTCGACCAGAGCCGACGCCGGTCCTTCTTCTCAGCCGGGTACAAAAAGGAAGCAATTTTGGGAATACTCCCAAGAGGAGGTGGAGGAGCAGAGAGAAGAGGAAGTACCTCCGGGCGAGGAGGAGTATGAGGAGGAGATAGAGTCGGAGTCCGACTCATCGGATGATGACTTGGAGGAGGAGGCCGGTACGACATACGGCGAGAGGAACATCGGCGAGGATGATGGGACCGGTGGCTCCAACACAGATGGTACCCAGTCGAAGAAGAGGAATCGGAAACCGACCAAGGTCGGCGTCATCAGGCAAGAGTTTACTGTTGTGACCGCCGTCGGGATTCCTAAAGAGCCCGAACGTTTTTCGGAAGGGTACGGCCGTCAAGTCGCGGCGATCCTCCGCAACACCGTGCCGATCACCACGATTAACCTCAGGAGTCGTGAGAATATTCATTATTGTCAGCTTCTTATCAACAAGCTGCACGGACGATACAAGTTTCCGGAGCCGTACGATAACACCAAACTCAGAGGGAACAAAGTAAACACATGGGCCCTCAGGAAGATGAGCAAGGCCTTGTCCAGTTGGAAAACCCGGGTGAAGAGGGCAATTTTTGAAAAGAACAAAACCTGGGAGGAGCTCAAGGAGAAAGAGCCGTTGATTGACGAAGCTACCTACAACCTTTTCAAGGCTAGGTGTGAGTCCGAGCAAGCCAAGGCCGCGAGTGCAAAGGGCAAGGCCATGCGGTCGCAGGTCATAGGTAACCATCGTCTCGGAGCCGGTGGTTACAAAAGTTCCAAGCCTAAATGGGACAAGGAGGATGCCGAGTACGCCGCTGCGGGCATACCTAACCCCTTCCAGCAATACAAAGATGATCCGCAGACCGAATTCTTTGTGAGGGCCCGGAGCTATAAGGACAAAGCAACCTCGAAAATAATTATCGATCCTAAGATTCAGGAGTTTACGACTGCCGTGGTAAGTAGTTTACCACGCGACCTTGTCGATTGAATTCTCGAGTGAAGTTCACAATTTCTTAACGTTTCACATTCTTTTTGCAGCAAGCGGAAATGAAAATCGCCTCATCGCAGGAGTCGTCGGTTAGGGCGGCCGGCCCGTGGGACAACGCCTTCAACAGGGCGTTGAACAAGGTCAAGAAGGTTGACGACGTGACGGCGAAGCCATCGTCAGCCGGCCGTGTGGTCGGCTTTGGTGCGGACCTAAATTGGTCCGAGTATTATGGAAAATCGGCGGAGCAGTCCGGTTCGAGGGGGCGCAAGGAGAGAAGGACCGAAGAAGATGTCGCTTATGTTCGTGGACTGGAGGAGAAGGTGAACATGCTTCCGCAGCTTGTCCAGGATGAAGTGGCGAAGACGATGAACGCTCTCCTTCCAGATATGATGCAGTCGCTCGCGAATTGGCAAGCGCGTGGTGGACAAGGGCCCATACCAGTCCCCAGCATGGTCGGCAGCAACTCGGGCCCTGCGGCGCCTGCAATCCCGACTCCGGCCATAGTGGTGGCTCCCGCACCGACTCCCGGCGTATTGGTGACTCCGGCCGCCAACACCGCGGCGGCGACGCCGGACGTGATGGTAACTCCTCCGGCCACGATCGAGCAACCGGGGCATAACAATAATGCACCCGGCGGCAGCACAAATAGGGCGACCGACGCCACGGGAGGCAGCGCGCCCTCCGTCTCTTGCATGCCGACCTCGACGCCCTCAAGGTAACTATAAGCGTCTGCAACTCAAACGAGGACTTCATCTCCTTGCAACTCAAACGAGGACTTCACCTCGACGCCCTTTTTTAGTGGAATCTCTCTGATGCATATATATATATATATATATATCTTTCGCAGGAGGACACTCCATGCATTCTATTACAAGTCGTGGACGGCGAGTTGAAGGATGTTGCCAAAGGTAAAATCATTCAACCACAAAATCGAATCATGCACAATATGCCGATGGCACCGGAGATGCATAGGGTTCAAATCTCTCTCGTGATTTCGGGCTACGAGAGAGTTGAACCTCCCATTCAACCCCCCAGATACGATGAGGATGAGTCGGCAGTCCTCAGTGACTGTTTCAACCAAATATGCCTATGGCCGAAGAGCCAAATGCGTTTAATGACGGGGGAAAGGGGCACCACACCTAGGACAACACCGCTAGTCATCGTGTCGGCGCCACATGATCCCATCGGAGCACAACAAGAAGACGATGATCTTGATGATGATATCAGCGCCGACCAGTTCATCAATACTTTGTATGATGCTGATGACTTATTCATGCCTCCTGCTGAAGGAGCCTGTCAGCATGACGAGGAAGCTCGCGGTCCAGCTGATCCTGCGGCGAAGCCTGCTTGCTCCACGCGTCTCTTCGCTACTTCTCAGGACATGTCTCCAGCAGCTTGCGCCTTCACCGAGCCTCAAGCAGATGCCACAAGATCTATTCTCAGCCCGTCCACACTCCATAAGGCGGCCACTGAGCAGATAAAGGCCGGTGACTGCTCAAAATCAGAAAAGAAGAAGGGACGGAAAAGAAAGAAGAGCATCACTTCTAGTAGCCAACCTTCGATGCCGATCCGGGCTCAGGACGGGCCACCAAGACCCAAGGATCTCTCGTTTGAAATCCATGTGGCTGGTAGGGCGATGCTACCTAAGGACATGCTGGACCTTGCAACTTCGGATATGCAGAGTGTGCATCATAGTATTATGGCATTAGAGAAGATTCTTCTTCGAGAAGAGAATCCCTCGTACCCGGTTTTCATGGCCAAGGTGCCACTCAACATGGGCTTCATCAACACTATCCCCGCGGATATGATAATCCTACGGTTTTCGGAGATCTTCAATTTGTACCATCTCAAGCGGCTGGACCATAGCCTTATCCGTCTGTTCTCGCTCAGCCTTTCTATGAGTATCAGGAGAGATAAGACCCCGAGCGTCGCGATATTGGACCCCTTCTACATGCGTGAAAGCATCTTGATGGACGACGGGGACGCGGATCTCGCGGCGGGGTACATCACAGACTTCATGCCACGGAACGCCGACAAAGATTCATTTCTTATGACCTACTCTCCCAAGTAAGTCATTCGCTCGCCTCCGTAGCATATATGCTTTCTTAGCTTTCCATTGTCCTCTTCCAACATTCCTTTTGGATTGTTTTAATTATGCAGTGAGGATCAAGACTGCGTGCTCATCTGCTTTTCACCGCAACACTCGCATGCCGTGTATTTAGACTCGGGGAGTGTGAACAAAAAAGATTACAAGTATATCATGAGAGTTTTGGATGATGCTCTCGTCGTCTACATAAAAGCCGGAGGCAAGATCATGAAGCACAAGTTCAGGAAAAATCATCCTGGCGTGAACGTGTTCAACCACGTAACGCAGTTCCCGTGCGTCAAGCAGCCGGCTGGCAGTGTGAGGGATGCATACTACGCCCTTCATCACATGAGGGCGATTGTATAGGAACAACGCAACCTTACGCTGCCAAGTCATCTCAGAGCGTGGGCTGAAAGGAAGGCGGAAATCGCCGATGCAAATCTGAAGGAGGAGTTCTTTCACATCCAAGCGCAGATGGCGACTATCATCCGTCATGAAGTACAAATGAGGGGGTCGATCTTCCACTCCAACATTGCACCATCCAATGGGGAGATAGAAGTCCGCCTAAAGGCCCTACGTGACACAAGGCCTTTCATGACGAAAGAAGGATGCCGCCCATTCCCCGAGCCGAGTCAAAACAATTAATTGAATGTACTCTTTGTGTAATTTGGATGTACTCTTTGTGTACTAGATGGTATGATGGATGTGACCTCTAAAGCTTTGTTTTGTGCAGGTTGAAGAGCAAACAAGTAGTGATGACGAAAGTAGCTTTCGGTTTTCAATAATTGTTGGACTCATTGTAATTTTGTGATGGAATGTAATCTTGTGAATCTTGTTGGCCTCTAAACCTTTGTAATAAAAATTATATTGCAATTCTTTTGTATCAATAATTGTTGGCCTCATTGTTATATTGTATTTTGCATTTCTGTAATATAATAAAAATATCTGTAATGCTTTTATTCTTTTATGTAATTCTTTTTTTTGTTTTCTGTAATTATTTAGTGGCGCATCTTGTTAGGATTTAGTGGCGCACTATGAATGCGCCACCCCTAAGGCCCTTAGGCGTGGCGCATACCAGAATGCGCCACCCCTAAGAGCTTAGAGGTGGCGCATTCTGAGATGCGCCACGCCTAAGGGCCTTAGGGGTGGCGCATCCAGAATGCGCCACCTCTAAGCCCTTATTAGTGGCTTGTAGTTAGTGGCGCACTGTGAATGCACCAGTAAACTCAAAAGCAGTACGCCACCATAAGGGTATTCCCTAGTAGTGGTAGGGATTAGTGGCACAAAAATCAAGCAAATTTAAGTCCAAGTTGTTGTAAGAGTTGAAAGCAATCCAAAGGACTCCAAATGCAAAGCAAGTGATCACAAATATAGAGGAGGGCAACAAAATAACACACGCGCAAAGATAGTGTGGCTTGTGCAACCAAAGGAATGAGCATACAAAATAATGGCCTATCGAAGACTAAGCTCGTGTTGCACAAACACAAGGAGAGACGCTAGATCGATTGCACTAGAGGGCACGATTCACTACTTGGCACCAACCTATATGCATGCAAGCTTAGGCCTTCCCTTCCACGTGTCTTTGGCACAAGTATTTCTTTTCATGAAATCTCTATGCTTAGAAGCTTGTGATTCTTTCTCTTTTGGATCTTGATTAAAAGCTTGCCTCTCTTTTATGAATTTTCACTCTTTTTCCTCCATTTCACCACTTTCCTTGAGGCTCAACCAAATATGCGCTACTAGTGTCACAAGATATGCACGGGAGCAAGCTATCACACTATATGATATAGTAATGATGTAACAAGATGATATGCTATCACTATGGTTCTCAAGTTTTCGCGAAGCCCAGCAAAACTCAACTAGCTAGGCTCAATAGGTATGAGGTAATCACAAAGGTGGAGGGGCTATCAAGGTAAAGGAAGGGAAGGAAAAGGATGTGACGGGATGGATACCTTCGTCACACTTAACCTTTCATGAAGTCGGAGAATACTGGCCTTGCTTCCGGTTGAGGGGACCGAAGGATGTATGATCGTCGTCGAATATGAAGCTCTTGGGTTGATGTCGTCGATGGAGAGGCACTCCTTGTTGTTGGTGATGGTCCCGATAGTGGAAACCGGCGAAGATGCATGGTTTCGAGCATGTGTGCTCAAGAGCCAAGGAAAATATGCCAAAATTGCGAAAATTGGATGGGATCAAAATGTTAGGGGACCTATCTAGATGTATGGAGGGTGGGAATAGCAACAAAACAAGCCAAAGAACGTCAAAAACGGACTTCGGATGAAGAAGTTATGGTGAAAATACGAAACAGACGAAGGCTGATTTTCTGGCAAACGCCACTGTGTACTCCGGGTGCCCGGGGTCCCGGGTGCCTGGGATATTTACTCCGGGTTCCCGGGGTAGTCCGAGACACAGGGGTTGACCTCGGGGACGCGATTTTGGGCGGAAATTGACGATTTTGGAGGTTAAATTGATGGGGGGAGAAACATTAGGCTATGGGAACGTAAAGGAGGGTAGATCCACTTGCTAGACACTAGATCCACGGATCAAAGGCAACAAAAACTCACAAGAACAACTAATCACAAGAAATTTGGTATGGCTATTTTTGGTGGGGATTTTCAAAATTGGGAAGAACAAAGAAAAAATTGGCTAGAAGATGGGGCGGGGGAGGGGCTCCAAGATGGGATAAACCTTGCTCTTGATACCAAATGATATAGGGAAAGCCTAGGGGTTGGCCCAATCTTTCACAACTTGGAGGTGGGAAAGAGTTGCAACTCAAGAAGAACACAAAAGAGAGGAAGGGGAACAAGATCCAAACAAAGGGAACTCAAATCCACACACTAAATCCACACATAACATGATCAATACATCCACACAAGTGGTAGCTAGATTGATCCATATCCTTCTACTACTAGGATTGGCGCCTGTCCTTCTATGACTAGAGAGAGGAGGGTAGGTTGAGGCTCAATCCGCAGATCGAGTCTCTCTCCCGCGGGAGGTGGTAGGATTGAGAGAGGATCTCTAAGGAGATCAAATCCCCATGGGGGAGTAGGAGCTAAGCTCTCTCAAATCTAGGTATAATATTAGCTAACCCTAGAATGGAGGTGGGGTGGAGTATATATAGCCTAAGGGGGAGAGAGGGGTACATGGGTCATCTGCCCAGAACTGGACGCCAGGGACAGGGCACCCGTGGTCTTTAGACTGGGCACCCGGGGGCCCGAGGCTCCAGGAACCCGGGGTGGTCAGTAGGTCTTCGGGCTTGGGGCAACAGGGACCGGGCACCTGGGGTGGTCACAGACACTTTCTTGTCTCCGTCTTCTCGTGGCGCCTCTCCTGGATTGGCTTTCCCTTGTACTAAGCATTCTTATCCTCTCTTCTGTCTTCTCTTCCAAGCTTCTCTCGCGGATGATGTAGTCGTTCCCTTGCGCTTCACCTCCTCCTCGACGCACGTGTAGCTCTTAAACCTAAGTATGCACGGGAGTGGAGGCTCAGTAGTATACCATCCTCGAGAGCACCAAGTAGACACGTGTAAAGGAGAAGATTCACCTTTAGGTGTAATATGTTTATGTCATGCATGTCTCTTGATGAAGGGGAGCATAACATGGTGATGTACGTCGGATGCTCCGCATCACTATGTTAATCTAGGGTGATCCCATGATGTTTCCCCTTCTTCTATGTATTGTATTTGATATATTCACTTGTCTATATCTAGTATAATCTCCAAGACCATGGTGACAGCGGTCTATTGGACATAGATTAGAAGAATATTTTCATGAGTGATTTCCTCTTTTGTGAATTGATTGAAGATTGAGAGTCTTTTGGTGCTTGTCTTTGACTATCCTTGAGATATATTGTGGTGATTTTGGTACATTCTTTGGATGGCCGCGGTGACATTGGGAAATCCATAGATGAAAACTATGAACTCCGAGGTGTACTTTTGTAGCCCTACATAATTCTCGCCCTCTCTTGATCACAAAGGAATGACCTCGGAGTATGTCTCCATTGCATGTTTTAGTGAAAATATCATGTGATTAGACCGTGTTAATGTTGTTGGGAGTTTACACTAGTGAAAGTATGAATCCTAGGCCTTTTTTCCACTATTGCAATACCGTTTGTTCTCACGTTTACTACTTGCTACCTTGATGTAATTTTTATTACAGATTTATATTACCTTGCTTTGCCACCCGTATTTTACCATCTCTTTGCCGAACTAGTGCCCCTATACAACTCCTAGTTGTATTAGGTGTGTTGGGGAGACAAGATACTTCTTGTTTCTTAATTGCAGGGTTGCTTGAGAGAGACCATCTTCAACCTCTACTTCCCTGAGTTCGATAAACCTTAGGTCATCCACTTGAGGGAAATTGATGTTGTCCTACAAACCTCTGCTCTTGGAGGCCCAACATAGTCTACAAGAATAGAAGCGTCCGTAGACATTAATAACCATAACAACATAGATGGTGTGCTGTCTTTGCATGAGGTTCTGCATCATACTAGTGCTAACAAGAAAGTGGGCTTAGTTATTAAATTAGATTTTGAGAAAGCGTACGATAAAGTTGACTAGAACTTCCTTCTTGATTGCCTCTGTATGCGCGGTTTCAATGATAAGTGGTGTGGTTGGGTCCATAAGATTATTTTTAATTAATGCCACAGTGTGCGTTAAACTTAACAGCCTGTTGGGGCCTTACTTTCAGAGTCATAAGGGGGTGTGACAAGGAGACCCTTTGTCTCCTTTTTTTTAATTTGGCAGTTGAATGTTTGACTAAAATGATTCTTAAGGATCAGCGTGAGGGCCTCATTACTGGTATGTCCTTAGATCTTTTTCATTTTGGCGTAGCTGTTTTGCAATATGTGAATAATACAGTCATCTGTTTTGAACATGATCCTGACCAAGATGTGAACGTGAAAAATTCTTCCTTTTCATTTTTGAGTTGATGTCGGGTCTAAAACTCAATTTTATGAAGAGTGAATTGCTTTGTGTTGGGGGTGATGATGTGGTTGGAACTTATGCAACCCTGTTTAATTATCAGGTTGGTCATTTTACTATGCGGTATTTGGGGGATCCCTCTGAGTTTTTCTCAATTCGTCATTGTCCAGTATTGTTTATTATAACATGTCTATGTTTTGGCTCCCTTAGACGGTTATTGATAAGTTAGATAAACATCGCCGGAGATTTTTCTGGTAGGGTGGAGCTGGTCATAAGCGCTACTATCTTGTTCGTTGGACTCAAGTTTGTAGGTCTAAGAGCAAGGGTGGTCTGGGGGTAAAAGACTTGCGAAAATAGAATATTAGTTTGCTTGTTAAATGGTGGTGGAAACTCAAAACTTCGTTGTGGCAAGACTTGATTAAAGCTAAATACCTCAAAAAATGATTTTGTTGCTGTTGGAAATATGATCTAGAGGCAAATAATAAATGATTATTTTCATATATCTAAATAATTACATAACCACTTTCATACTGTGCTAGAACTGTATTAATGAAACAATGATACATGTATGGTATATAAACAACCAGAGTTCCTAGTTAGCCTCTCATGATAACTAGTTCATGGTCAACTGATGATTGTTGTTTCACGATCATGGACAATCAAGTCAATTGACTATGAAGTCACCTCATTAGATGAATGACGTGATGAACGTTACTCAACGTAAGCATTGCAACATGATCAAGTCAGGAAAGTTCAGTGTTGTAAGAAAAAGTATTCCACCAAATATATGTACACGTTCTAGGAACGAGACATAGCAGGTTGTGATATACGTTAGATCTGGAATTCTAAAATTCCCTTAAATTTCAAGTTTTTCTTTGGCAACTATTCCAGGATTCGGTCCTGATGGTACGAATTAACGCTCCCTCGTTGGTTACCCAAAGTGGAAGGTTGAGATGTAGATAGCAACAATTTCCCTTAGCGAAGATGCTAAGGTTGAGTATCGAACCAGTAGGACTCCAATAGATACAAGAAGGTGGTGAAGTGAACAATGGCACCGTTCAAAACCTAAGGTTGCTTACTTCACCTGGACCTGCACACACAGCAAATAACTTTGCTTCCCAACAAGTACAGAGGAGTTTTCAATTCCTCTGTCCTTGTTGTTTACAAAGGATAAAACGCACGGGATAATAATGATAGTGATAGCAACGGAAAAGGAAATAAAGCAGTAAATTGATAGCGGGTGTAAACAGTGTTGGAAATATGGACCGGGGTCCTATGATGTTCACTAGTGATTTCTCTCTCCCAAAAGACGATAAAATAGCCATGCAAGGTAAACAAATCACAGCTGGGCAATTGACAGGATTATGTGCGCAAACCAATGCTAACTATGCTATAAAGAAAGGAAGAGGCTCAAAAGCACGGGCGGTATGCCAAGACAAGTAGACCGAAATCCATCTACATCTACCTACTAATCATCCACCTTGAGATATCTATCCAGAACATCTCGCTGGTATTAAGTTGTGAATCCCACCCAAAGTGTAAACTCAAAGAAACATACAACTGCATTAAAGAACTTTGTGTAAAGTAAACAATCCTTGCACCCGCAAGTACAAGCACTGTTGTTTTCCCCCTTGTGGCAATAGCACATACCCTAGACTCATGTTTCTGTCACTCAAGCTAGTCATCAGGGGGCATGAACCCACAATCAAGCATAACGCTCCCTCTTGTAGTCACTACCTACTACTTTGCCAAAGCAATAAACAGCAACGGAGAACATGCAAAAATTACTCTAGAACATAAATATAAAAGAGGATAATCAAATATATTACTCAAACAAAATCTGAACATAGTCTCATAATCCATCGAATCCCAGCAAACTCAGCATAGCAACAGTAGAAAGATTACATATGTGCCTCGATCATGTAGGGCATCTCACGAGGTCTAATCCATGAAGAACAAAGAGGGGAGGAGAACATCACATATCTACTGATCAGAGACCCATGGTCCAAGGTGGAATACTCACGGTTCATCCGGGAAGCATCCATGGTGGTGGAGAAGCTCCCGGAGGTGATTCCTCCCTCCGATAGGGTGCCGGGAAGAGGTCTTCTGGTGCTCCCGATCTTGGAAGCACGGCGGCGGTTGAACAAAGGAGAGATCGAGAAAAAGGGTTCCCATCCTGGGGGTTTCACGTCACGAGGGATATATAGGTGAAGGGGGCAGCCAGGGGGGCCACCAGGGGTCCAGTCGGCACCCTGGCGCGGCCCCACCCTAGGGCGCGCCGAGAGGGCGCCTGGGGCCCTGGTGGGTCCCCTCTGGCCCCCCCTCGGTGATTCCCGAAGCTTCTTCTGCGCTGATTTTTTATTGTATTTTTCCCGAATTTTTGGAGCACTTTTAATATGGGGGAAATCTGAAATAGAAAAACAACAGAAAATAGGAACTGGCACTGGGGTGCACTGAGTTAATAGGTTAGTCCAAATATGATCAAAAGTGTATGGAAGTTCATCGATATCATAGAAATATGACACAAAAGAGGCATGGAGCAAGCAGAAATTATAGATACGTTTTCGACGTATCAACATCCCCAAGCTTAATTCCTGCTCGTCCTCGAGTAGGTAAATGATAACAGAACAATTTCTGTGGTGACATGCTAACAACCATATAAGAACTTTTAAGTAAAGCAAGCAAGGCATGTAATTCAATTCAAGTCATAACAGGCAAGAGTGTATATTTAGCATTGAAATAAGCAACATAAGAACATAAAGGTGCAAGATCTCTCGCTGTCCATGACTCGAATGTCTCCAAATGGTGTTTGCGTGCAAGAAAGGGGATAGGGATATACGAGAAAAAGTATTTTTGTGTTGAGAAATCAATCTACTAAAGTTTCACACTTGGTCTTCTTTGGAATCTTATCTTGACTCATCCCCAGACCACTAGCCAGGTACAAGTCAAAATGATCCACTCCTTTTCGACATTTTGAGCACTCATGCAATGGATGAGCGTAAGCAAGAAAGTTGACACTTAGGATGGAAAAGAGAGAATATGGTGGAGGAGGAAGACAAAAAGGGTGTGAAAGGCTCACATCAATGAGGACAATCATAGGCGAGAGAAATCCAAATGATAGATATGATGTGAGGAGTAGGGATTGCCATGCAACGGATGCACATATGAGCTAAAAGCTCTCCAATGGAACTAGTGGGGGTGCATCCAACTTGCTTGCTCAAGAAGACCTAGAGCTCATTTGAGGAGGCTCATCATTGGAATATACAAGCCAAGTTCTATAGTTTGAAGGTCCCCACATAGCTATATGCATAAATGATAATCTCTATGGAGTACAAGATATAAGAGGGAGTACGAGTGTGGATCTCTCAAAAGGAATAGTAGTGTGCCCCCTTCTCTCTTTTTATTTATTTTTCTCTTTTTTGTATTTTTTGTGGCCTCAATGGCTCTTTCTATTTCTATCATTTGTCCTCTTTGAGATCTTTTAATTTGTCCACTTTGGGATCTTTTCCTCACTTTAGGGGCAACACTCTATAAATTACAAAAAGTACATAAGATCTTTCACACTTTACAAAAGTACTCAAATCATAAAGAAGATGTAACTATCATGATGTATGCAAATGTATGCCTCTGCAAGGGTAGCAGGATATGCAATGATACTAGCGCGTCATGTAGCAATGGTTAGGGCAAGGCCCAACTAGCATGCGGCTCATTGATCAAGCAAGTAGCATGTATGACATGAAGATCAAGTCATGAGAAGGTGGATGTTGCATGGCAATATATCTCGGAAAGGCTATGGAAATGCCTTGGCAGGTAGGTATGGTGGATGTTGTGAGGAAGGATATAAGGAGGTTTACGATGACAGAGCGTATCGTGCCAACGGTTTGGATGTACTGGCGAAGGTGGACGCTAACTCCCGGAGTGAGAAGAAAGCAATGCACGGCACATGAGAGGCTAGAAAAATATGGGAAGGTGGAAGTGTCAACTTTCGAATACTCACATTAGTCCGAAGAACTCATGCACTTATTATCGGTAACTCTCAATCTAATAAGGAGGTTTCACAAAGAGACAAGTACCCCGAGGAGGAGTGTATGGGGGTTTGGTTATCCTTGCGCATCCTCGACTCATGGTACGTGAGTGTTCTCTAATATTCCACCCCTCAGAAGAGTAGTGATCCATCTAATAGCTAAAGTTCTGAACTAATTTTGTAAGTTTTGAAAATAAACACGGATTGCCCAAAATACGACATCTATCACTAATAGTCTAAAGCTCTTGACACTAAAAGTTCAAACATTACTCAAAACAATACCTCAAAACTATTGCAAGTTACTACTAGAAAAGAATAGCAACCTCAATTACCTAATTCAAGTCAAGACACAAAACTCAGTGCAACAGGCAAACTCTCTAAACAAGATAAACATGAATACTCAAGAGAGTTCCAGCAACAAACTAAACAAAATCTCTTTGAAAAGATACGCATGAAAACTAAGAGCTAGACATGACAGTAGCTATGAAAAAGATAAAGAACACACACAACAAAGATAAGCATGAAAAATCCTATGTTGTGTTCTAGATTTGAAAGTGGAGGGTGTTTCTCTCCCACACAAAGAAAGCTGGGTTATAACTTGTTATGAACAGCAAGCAAAGCTAAAGAAAACGAAAAATAAAACCTAAGAGCGAGATGCTCCAAGCATAGCACATAACGCATGAAGTGATAAAAATATAGTGAGACGAGAGACGAACTGATAATTGTTGGTGGAGAAGGGGATGCACGGGGGCATCCCCAAGCTTAGACGCTTGAGTCTCCTTGAATATTTCTTGGGGTGCATGGGGGCATCCCCAAGCTTGAGCGCTTGACACTCCTGAATCCTCTTTCATCATCTTCCCTCACACACTTGAAGACTCCCTTCATACATAACTCATCACAATCTGAATAGCGAGGTTAGTACCCATAATAAAATAATTTTTTCTCTACTGGAAATAAGAATAATCTTGAAGAGATACTGTTTCTCAATATTTCCAAAAAGTTTTTGCAAAGAAAAAGCAAGCTTAAGGTTTGCAAAACGAAGAAAAGGCAAAACAGGACAGAATCTGTGAAAAACAGACCAGCAGGTAGAAAATAATTTTTTAGGGATACTTCTGCAAATCAAATAAAAAAACTCAGAACATACGAAAGTTCCGTAATTGTATAGAGGACAATGTGTAAATATTTCATCTCAAAAAGATGAACTTGGATTTTTCCATGATTTTTCTAGTCACGAGGACAGAATCTGTTTTCTGGACAGCATGTCACAACTTTCACTCCCCTTGTCATATGAGGCTATAATTGGCACAAAGCTTGAAAAATAAAGATACAATGATGTTGATACAGTGGTAAAAATCATCAAGACCACTAAAAACATAAGAAAAAAAAAGGAAATCCTAAATTCGTTGCGGGCTGCCTCCCGAAAGCGCTTCTTTAAAGCCATTAGCTAGGCTTAATGCAAATAGATCAAGTTGTATCCATTGAGCCATCATCAAGATCATCAAAAAGTGTTGGAATTATTCCCTAGAGGCAATAATAAGTTGTATTATTATAATTCCAGGTTCATTATTAATGTTTATATGTCTATGTTATCACTGCAATGGCCTATGCGGAGGTTTGCCAAGTAGCATGTTAACTGCCTTCGGAGGAAAACCCATTTGCAGGTGTAGAGTATCAACACAAAGTGTTCTTAGTCTGCTTCTAGGACTAACCCGTGTGTTATGGATGACATGTTTTCCTATTCATAGGGCATTGGAAATGCCGGTAACACATGGGAGCACATTGTTGCTGGAACAAGGGTGCTGAACCGACCCAATTGTATGATTTACTCTGAGATCACATCGTTTCCATGTTACAAGTAAAATCATCTAAAGTTAATATGCATGTGTCCTTCATGACCATAAGAATGTTTCGTAACTTCATACCGGAGGGTGGGTTTTGACACTGTCCCAACACCACCCGTAACAGGCGTGGCAATAACGGCTTTGATCACTCACACATGAAAGTATGTCAAGGGACTTAACGATTCGAGTTGGGAATTTGCTCCTCTAACGATGGATAGATACTTATTTGGGCCCTCTCGGTATTATGGCATCCAACATCGTCTGGGCACTTTGAATTGATCACAAGGGATACCGGAATACTAAACGAGAAAAAGGGAACAAAACAAGAAGGAGGATGACTTGGTATAATGGTTAATGGTTAATCATGCGGATACCTAATAGATCTCACCTCAGGTTTTGTATAGTATCGTAAAGAAAATAGGATTGGCATGTTAAGCTTGTGGTTCACTCGAATTTATATTCGTGTGGGTACGGGAACCGTTATGGGTGTCCATGGCTCCGCTATCGGTTATTGTTCCGCGGGAAAATAAGTTTCCGGTTCATGTCCGTATCCTACCGAACCTATGGGGTCACACACTTAAAGGTATATGAACTGTAGAGTACTAGAGTGATAGGAGCATGTATTTATCACACCGCAAAAGTCTCGGAGTGATCGGGTTATAATCGATGAGAAAACCGGAATCGTTTCGGAGACCCGGTAGAGTACCAGGAAGAGTTTTAAGAAAACCAGTTAAAACCGGAGGGCCGGAAAAGTTCCGAGTTGGTCTAGATATATTTAATATTCACTTATTATGTATTTAGAAAAGGTTTTGAAATTAAATTAATGAATTTAATATCAAAGGGCTCCCTCTCACTTGGAAGGCCAGAGTGGGGAGGGAGCACATGGGCCAAGGGAGCCCTAGAGGGGAGGGCGCCTTGGGGGAGCTTCCAGGAAGCTTCCCCCTCCCCCTTGGCGCAACCCTAGGGCGCAGCCCCTAGGGCTGCCCCTTCTCCTAGATGGCTCCCCTCCCCCTCCCCCTATAAATAGAGGAGGTGGGGGCACCCCTTCAACACAAAATTGGATTTGTTCTCCGCTGAAGGGCTGCCCCCTCTCTCTCCCTCTCATTAGATCCAATCTCTACCACCCCGAAGGGCTGCTCCTCCCTCCTCTCTACTCCAGTGGCACCGAGCTCTGGACGGCGTAGCCCAGCCGGATCACCTACACTGTACGTGTGGATCAACCATAGAGAGATCGTGCGTTCGATCTTTGTTCGAGGGACTCCATGGTGATTAGATCTGTTCGTGGGATTGTTCATCTTCACGCTTCTTCGACTCTCCATCAATATCTTCCGCTGCGAGAGAGTGCATCCGTTGAACGGTTACAAGAAGGTAACAAGATCGATATCCTCATATGCATCTTCCTAGATCCGTTCTTGGGTTTGGTTTTCGTAGTGCCGGAATTTTTTTTGTTTTCTACTCCGAATCCCAACAGCGGTATCATGAGCTAGTCTAGTGCTAGATGCAGGTTCGATCTAGAGTTCATAAGTGATGAACGGGCATTGCACAAAATTTTCATTGTGCGAGGTTTTTTTATAATAGATCTAAACTGAATCATCTAGTTGCTTCCCCTCTAATTGCACAAGTTGATCCCTCCTGCATTGCTTGATTTTGTTACAAACATCTTGCCCCTCGGGGTCCTTCTATGCTGCTCCTGAGTATGCTAGTCGCGCGAAGATGATTTGGGTCATGCTTTTGGTGTGGAGAAATTGTGTAACAAAAGGGGCGTGTTAGATTGTTGATCTAGCACGGGGATCACGCGTATTGACGATTGTTCAGTATGGGTCATGAGACTAAATTTTAGTCTCATGGTTCATACGCCCCGAGTGTTAATCTAGCAACTTGAAGATTGTGCTTTACATGGTTACGTAGCTAGCAAAACCTTTTGCCTTGCAAACCCTAGCAGCCACGTAAAAGATGCAAAGAACGAGTAGAAGAACGTCTAACTTGTTTTTGCAGGCACATGTGATGTGGTATAGTCTTCGTCATGATAAAAGTTGTATGAGATGATTATACTTTGTACATGTTAAATTTGCATGACTTGCATGTCATGGTACGGCATGATGGTTGGAGCCATATGATTGTCATTTATTCGGCCTGTGTGCCAAACTTCATGTAATTTTCTTTTTATAGAATAGATGCTAGCAATAGTTGTAGTGTCTACATGAATATGATGATCATACGTCATGATGCTTGACGACATGTCGTGCGTGGAGGTGATGCTCTACGCCAAAAGAAGATGAAGAAAGAAAAGCATGGTGCTTGGAGCTTCTTGAAGAAAAGGGATATACCATATCACATACATTAAACTGCCTGTGATGTTAATCCTTTTCATTGCCTGTTTTGATTGCGCACTAGTCGTAATTTTAATAGGATGGTCTCTCTTAAAATATCAAGAAGTTTGTGCTCTCCCAACCGTGCAACCGTCTGTAATAAACGTCACCCGAGGTGCGTCGTGTAACACGAGTACCAATGGAAAGGTAACAAAGAGGCGGGTGGATTGAGTTGTCTCCGCAGCAATAGCGCTTGGTTGTCTTGACGTTCTAGCTTATCCGATCTGAGCTCAGAGCACAAGTGTCGAAAGACGAATAGAAGAGTCATAAGTCGGTTATGATTGGTTTAGTTAGACCTACCGGGTTGATCTCCTCCATGGCTGAGTGTTACACCGGTGGCAGGTGTATTGATCCGGATCTTGATTACCCTAAGATCAATTTTGAGAGATAATGTTTTTAGTGGGAGCATTAGATTAAACCTGTTAAGATTAATGCAATTAATTTTGAACAATGTCTAAATCAATCTGTTTATATCGTTGTAGAGAGATGGCCCGCAACAACAATTCTTTTAGCTTAGGACCGATGCTTGAAAAAGAGAAGCTTGCTGCAAATGGGGGAAACTATGCGGACTGGTTCCGTAATCTTGGTTTTGTCCTCAAAGTTTCTAAGAAGTACTATGTTCTCAAAGAAGCTCTCCCAGCCTCTCCCGCTGAGGATGCATCGCAGGACGATAAGAACATCTATGCGACTAAAGTAGATGACCACACCGCAGTACAATGCTTGATGCTTACATGCATGGATACAGAGCTTCAGAAACGGTTTGAGAACTTCTCCGTTGTTGACATGGTGACACAACTAAACGCTCTGTATCGGAAGTAGGCTAGAACTGAACGTTACGAGGTAACAAAGCAGTTGTGGGAATGCAAGATGGCATAAGGTAGCTCCCTAAGAGAGCACGTGATCAAACTTGTTGGTTACGCATAGAGGCTGAATGCTCTGGGATTTGCGATCCCTACAACACTCGGCACTGACATTCTCCTTGCGTCACTCCCTCTGTCTTACAACGGCTTTATCATGAATTAAAACATGAATGGGCTTGACAAGACCATAGACGAATTGTTCGCTATGCTTAAGACTGCGGAAGCATCTATGCAGAAGGATCCAAGCCACGTGTTGCCTGTGATGAACACTACCAGTTTCAAGAAGAAGGGCAAAGGCAGAAATGCCAAGAGCGGTGGTAAGACCAAAGCTCAGGTAAAGACCAAGACTGGCCCAACTAAAGATTCTGAGTGTTACTACTGCAAGAACAAGGGGCGCTGGAAGAGGAATTGCAAGAAGTATCTGGGAGATCTGAAAAGTGGTATGATCACCAAAGGTATAAATAAGTTATACTAAGTTAATAGACAATTTCATTATTTCATCTTCATAGGTATAATTGATACCATATCGATTTCAAATGGTTTGCAAATCGGTACAGGAAATTCTCAGAATCCAAAGGAGAAGAACGAATGAAGTGCAAGTCCGCGTCGGAAGTGGTGCCCAAGTCACCCAAGGCCGTCGGCATTCGTCTATCAAGATTTATCTTAAAGTTTGAATAAAAGTTATTTAATTCAGAGGTCATGTAAAACATTAATATCGTATTATGTCGTCTGCACGGTGGATGTGTTATCCATGTTTTGAATAATGGTTGTTCGAAAAATTATTACTCTCTGAATGTCACCCTTCGTGGTGAATTACTTAAGTTGAAATATTGATGTTATGTCTATTTTCTTGATTGCTAAATAAATTAAGTTATGTGATGATAATGCTAAAATTGTTATAGCATAAATGACTTAGTCGCATTAGAACAAAGCGCATGCGGAAGCTTCATATCGAAGAAGTCATTCAATCTCTTGACTTTGAGTCATTTGACACATGCAATGTTTTTCTAATAGAAAAAATCATTGATTAAATGAATTGTTCAAGTGTTTAGTAAACTATTTGTAATAACACATATCGATGTGTGAAGAACCAATAAACAGTACTTTACATAAAACTTTGTGATAATGACTTCTATAGATATACCGATATTTAGACAAGACATAATATCTGAAATTTTGAATATGTTCAAAACTGTTTCAACACAAAGCGAATCATCATCACACATAGATTAAATATTTGACGATCTGATCGTAAAATAAATGAGTTAAAAAATTTAGCAAACATCATTGAGTGTATGAAGTCAGTTCATAAACTAGCGTCACCTAAAACCCCGTATAGCTACGGAGTATCTTGACGCATAACCAAGCCCTATATGACATATTGGAATTAAAATTGTTTTCTACCCTGAATTCCAGCATGACATGGTAAGGTCGGTAATGTACTTAAACCACACCCCCATTCACTATACTGCTTAACGCTTTAGAGAAACCACTTATGAACTAAATAGAGCGCCGTCATATGACTGTTGAAACAATGCCCTATAAGAATATGGAATGGATAAGAAATCTAATTGTTGTTTCACAATTTCGGAGATATATATTTAGAATATACTCGATCTCAAATATAAGTATTTTAGAAACATCATGTTACGAACAACGCCTCCACTACCATACCCGAGAAAACTGTTTATCAAGGGACATGGGATTTTTCCTTGAGAAAATAGCTCTCTTGAAAAAATTAAGTGGGAGGACTAATAGCTTGATAATGATTACAATGAATCATTTGGTTTTACAGAATGGAACTCGAAATTTGATCTAGAGATAAATTTTGTGACCAAACCAGAAATTCCTACATCTGACGAAAAGGAATGATGAAACTCTGAAATGTGTTCCAGAGATGAAATGATCAAGTCTGATGTTGTATCACACACTTTATAAATTCACATTGAACCAATGTAGTTCTGAAGTGTGTTAAATCTGTGAACTACAAGACCTCATGACGGGCACTAACTCCACTATATGGCTTAAACACCATAAAAACTATATGAAAGTCATACATCTAAATCAAGTTGAGAACTTGGTAAAACCCTCCAAAGGATACCTGATCATTAGAGTGGATTTGAATTTCATAGATATAAACATAGACGATAGCTTAATCGTTGATATTTCTCAACTCATCGTAAAATAAGTTTTTCGATAGAGTTCAAAAAGGTTGACTACAATATGTGTAGTGATGCAAATGTTCATATGGAAAATTACTGATAATTGCGACATACTCCCGAAGTATGACATATGGATTTTTATTCTGAGAAAATTAAACAAAGGGTGTATGCATGATACAACCTGAAAGGTTTTAATGATCTACACGATATTAGTAAAAGTGAGAATGCTTCAAAGATCAGTCCATGGTTGAAGCAAATATCACAGAGCTAGAGTAATAGATTTTGATGAAGTTATAAAAATTTATTATTTCATCAATAATCATATAAGATATGGAATTAAGTGGGAGCACGATTCTAATCACATATGTGAATAACATATGAGTGATTGAGAATAAATATTTTAGCAAAATAAAGCACTAAGGTATTGGATATCCTGAAAGTGCAACAAGCACCAAAGTAATCTAAATAGTAGATTAGTTCTCTTGAAGTACCTCAGATGAAGAAAGGTTCTATGAGGAAAAACTAAAGATTTCATTACAAATAGATGAAAGAAAGTTTCATAATGATTTGTAATATTTTTCCTTTTTGGTCTATAGCTAAGTAGCAAAAAAATAGGATGTTGAAAAATTGTTTTTCAAGCTAAGGCACATAGAGGGATTTCTACAACGTAGACGTGAAACATGGCAACTCTAGTAGTTGCATAGGAGGGTATTTGGATTAGGAACACCATCATAGTGATTGGCATAGTTCCAAACCCTTGGTCTACATAAACCATATTTTGATATGAGCATCATGATCAAAGCAAAGTAAGCTAAGAGCTCACTGTAGTCCAAACATGTTTAACGATAGTGCCCTATCTTTAAATACTTCATAAAGGATGAAGGGGTACATTAAGATAAGCAGGATTGAGACGAGCCTAAAAGCGTTAAGCTCAGTGACGAAGTCTATACCACAAGCAAGCATGAAGACCAAAATGCCATTGGTCTGAGTAAACCATGCAACTAGATTATTGTCTCTAGTGCAAGTGGGAGACTGTTGGAATTATGCCCTAGAAGCAATAATAAGTTGTATTATTATAATTCTAGGTTCATTATTAATGTTTATATGTCTATGCTATAACTGCAATGGCCTATGCGGAGGTTTGCCAAGTAGCATGATAACTGCCTTCAGAAGAAAACCCATATGCAGGTGTAGAGTATAAACACAAAGTGTTCTTAGTATGCCTCTAGGACTAACCCGTGTGTTATGGATGACATGTTTTCATGTTCATAGGGCATTGGAAATGCCGGTAACACATGGGAGCACATTGTTGCTGGAACAAGGGTGCTGAACCGACCCAATTGTATGATTTACTCTGAGATCACATCGTTTCCATGTTACAAGTAAAATCATCTAAAGTTAATATGCATGTGTCCTTCATGACCATAAGAATGTTTCGTAACTTCATACCGGAGGGTGGGTTTTGACACTGTCCCAACACCACCCGTAACAGGCGTGGCAATAACGGCTTTGATCACTCACACATGAAAGTATGTCAAGGGACTTAACGATTCGAGTTGGGAATTTGCTCCTCTAACGATGGATAGATACTTATTTGGGCCCTCTCGGTATTACGGCATCCAACATCGTCTGGGCACTTTGAATTGATCACAAGGGATACCGGAATACTAAACGAGAAAAAGGGAACAAAACAAGAAGGAGGATGACTTGGTATAATGGTTAATGGTTAATCATGCGGATACCTAATAGATCTCACCTCAGGTTTTGTATAGTATCGTAAAGAAAATAGGATTGGCATGTTAAGCTTGTGGTTCACTCGAATTTATATTCGTGTGGGTACGGGAACCGTTATGGGTGTCCATGGCTCCGCTATCGGTTATTGTTCCGCGGGAAAATAAGTTTCCGGTTCATGTCCGTATCCTATCGAACCTATGGGGTCACACACAAAGGTATATGAACTGTAGAGTACTAGAGTGATAGGAGCATGTATTTATCACACCGCAAAAGTCTCGGAGTGATCGGGTTATAATCAATGAGAAAACCGTAATCGTTTCGGAGACCCGGTAAAGTACCGGGAAGAGTTTTAAGAAAACCAGGTAAAACCGGAGGGCCGGAAAAGTTCTGAGTTGGTCTAGATATATTTAATATTCATTTATTATGTATTTATAAAAGGTTTTGAAATTAAATTAATGAATTTAATATCAATGGGCTCCCTCTCACTTGGAAGGCCCAAGTGGGGAGGGAGCACATGGGCCAAGGGAGCCCAAGAGCGGAGGGCGCCTTGGGGGAGCTTCCAGGAAGCTTTCCCCCTCCCCCTTGGCGCAACCCTAGGGAGGGGAACCCTAGGGCGCAGCCCCTAGGTATCCCCTCCTCCAAGATGGCTCCCCTCCCCCTCCCCCTATAAATAGAGGAGGTGGGGGCACCCCTTCAACACACAATTGGATTTGTTCTCCGCCGAAGGGCTGCCCCCTCTCTCTCCCTCTCATTAGATCCAATCTCTACCACCCTGAAGGGCTGCTCCTCCCTCCTCTCTAGTCCGGTAGCGCCAAGCTCTGGACGGCGGAGCCCTGCCGGATCACCTACACTGTACGTGTGGATCAACCGTAGAGAGATCGTGCGTTCGATCTTTGTTCGAGGGACTCCATGGTGATTAGATCTGTTCTTGGGATTGTTCTTCTTCACGCTTCTTAGACTCTCCATCAACATCTTCCGCTGCGAGAGAGTGCATCCGTTGAACGGTTGCAAGAAGGTAACAAGAACGATATCCTCATCTTCATCTTCCTAGATCCGTTCCTGGGTTTTGTTTTCGTAGTGCCGGATTTTTTTTTTCTACTTTGAATCCCAACAAAAAGCTCTTCAATAGTACAACTACTCTTAAGAGGTCTTTCAAGTAAAGGCCTAATAAAGATACTTCTAGGGATAAAAGCAAAAGGCGGAAGATCAATTGGAGTCTCATTTATTCTATTAAAGAGAGGTATCTCTTCCAAAGTCTTCACAGTTTCAACCCCTTTGGCAATAGAAAGATTATTTTTGAAACGAGGAGCCTTTGGAACGTAAACGAACCTAGGTTCCTTGTTTGCCGGAGTTTCCATCTTTTTGGTTTTGATTGAGGAAAAAGTAGTTCCTAGAGTGTCAATGATTTCCTCAATCTTATCAATCCTAGAAGGGTCCAAGTCATGGGATTTGATGGTCTCCGGGGTTTTGAAAATTTTATGCATAGAGCTATCGAGTCTATTCAAATTCCCTTGAATCTTACGATCCAACTCACTTATCTTATTGATGCCTGGCATCTCTAGTTCTATCTTTTCAATTTTTTTCATAATGTGAGCTAGGGTAATGTCCTCTTGAATGCTAGCAACAGGGGGGGTTTCCAACAAGATTTTCCATGATACTAAGAGCTTCCCAAACTGGGACTTCTATGAAATTCCCATTGATAGAAGTATCTAGAATAAACCTATTCCAAGAAGTAATTCCAACATAAAAGTTTCTAAGCAGGATAGTAGTGGATTGCTTCTTGGTGGCTCTTTTTTGAGAGTCATTAATTCTATACCAGGCATCTTTCAGACTTTCACCAACTCTTTGTTTAAAGGTGAGCACTTCTGCTTCACCAAAGGCAAAAGGACCAGACATATAGATAACTACTAGCAAGGTAACTATTTTTTTGATTTTTGATAAAGAGAACTAAAGCAAAAACTGAAAGGTAAACTAACAAGACTAAAAAGCAAAGATAAAAGATAGTGCGCAACTCCCCTATCTTGAAGAGTGGAGTCCCCGACAACGGCGCCAGAAATTGCTTTTGATGGTACGAATTAACGCCCCCTCGTTGGTTACCCAAAGTGGAAGGTTGAGATGTAGATAGCAGCAATTTCCCTTAGCGAAGATGCTAAGGTTGAGTGTAGAACCAGTAGGACTCCAACATATACAACAAGATGGTGAAGTGAACAATGGCGCCGTTCACAACCTAAGGTTGCTTACTTCACCTGGACCTGCACACACAGCAAATAACTTTGCTTCCCAACGAGTATAGAGGAGTTGTCAATTCCTCCGGCCTTGTTGTTTACAAAGGATAAAACGCACGGGATAATAATGATAGTGGTAGCAACGGAAAAGGAAATAAAGCAGTAAATTGATAGCGGGTGTAAACAGTGTTGGAAATATGGACCGGGGTCCTATGATGTTCACTAGTGATGTCTCTCTCCCAAAAGACGATAAAATAGCCATGCGAGGTAAACAAATCACAGCTGGGCAATTGACAGGATTATGTGCGCAAACCAATGCTAACTATGCTATAAAGAAAGGAAGAGGCTCAAAAGCACGGGCGGTACGCCAAGACAAGTAGACCGAAATCCATCTGCATCTACCTACTAATCATCCACCTTCATATATCTATTCAGAACATCTCGCTGGTATTAAGTTGTGAATCCCACCCAAAGTGTAAACTCAAAGCAACAGACAACTGCATTAAAGAACTTTGCATAAAGTAAACAGCAACGGAGAACATGCAAGAATTACTCTAGAACATAAATATAAAAGAGGAGAATCAAATATATTACTAAAACACAATCTGAACATACTCTCATAATCCATCGGATCCCAGCAAACTCAGCATAGCAACAAGAGAAAGATTACATATGTGCCTTGATCATGTAGGGCAGCTCACGAGGTCTAATCCATGAAGAACAAATAGGGGAGGAGAACATCACATAGCTACTGATCATAGACCCATGGTCCAAGGTGGACTACTCACGGTTCATCCGGGAACCATCCATGGTGGTGGAGAAGCTCCCGGAGGTGATTCCTCCCTCCGGCAGGGTGCCGAGAAGAGGTCTTCTGGTGCTCCCGATCTTGGAAGCGTGGCGGCGGCGAAACAGAGGAGAGATCGCGAAAAAGGGTTCCCGTCCCGGGGGTTTCATGTCACGAGGGATTTATAGGCGAAGGGGCATAGCCAGGGGGGCACCAGGGGTCTAGGCAACCCCCTGGCGCGGCCCCACCCTTGGGCGCGCCGGGGGGGCGCCTGGGGCCCTGGTGGGTCCCCTCTGCCCCCACCCCCCTCGGTGATTCCCGAAGCTTCTTCTACACTGATTTTTTATTGTAATTTTCCCGAATTTTTGGAGCACTTTTAATATGGGGGAAATCTGAAATAGAAAAACAGTAGAAAACCGAAACTGGCACTGGGGTGCACTGAGTTAATAGGTTAGTCCAAATATGATCAAAATTGTATGGAAGTTCATCAATATCATAGAAATATCACACAAAAGAGACATGGAGCAAGCAGAAATTATAGATACATTTTGGACGTATCAGGTCCTGACTCACGACGGTATGAGTCACATAGGCTGGCTTGGATTTTTGTTCTCCCTCAACTCTAAAACCTGACAAACATATTAAAGTCTACAAAATGTCCCTCAACTCTAAAACCGGACAAACTTAGTCCCTAAACTGATTAAACCGGATTATTTAAGTTCTTTTTTGAGGGGTAGGGTGGTTTTAGTACCCATGTGGCCTGGTTTTGACTAATTACAACTACATGGCCATGTATTGACTTACACGTCAGTTAACTGGAAGAAAAGGCTGGCTTCCTTGTTTCTCTCACACCCATTATCCCAATCCTGTCTCACGAACCCTACAGTCGGAAATGATAAGTGCCTAACGTTAGGTCAGGGACCTGTTCTCCCGAACACCCCATCATCTGTTCTTCGCACGAATCTTAAATCGCCTAGTCAATTTTTTTAACGTGTGGGCTATTTGGTTTCTGTCTTGACGATTTTTTCGCAGGTTTTCTCGCACTTGGCGCGCTTTGTTATCTTTCGCCCAAACATATTTGTGTAAGGCCCGATATGCGGTACTGTTCCAGATCTAGATGTTTCCATCCAGATCCGGGGACGAAGCACATATCGGTCCCACCGCGACATATGACACTGCCATATGCCCCGGATTTCCAACATGATATCACAACATTACAGATACAAGGATACAACATCTCATACAATCGACATACAACTGCCTTAATACAATACAACAGCGGAAGATATTGTCTAGGTACAGACTACAATCAAATGCCTAGTGGCAAAAGGAAAATCATCGATCCCCATAACCACATGGGTCCAAGCTCTCCGCCAGGATCCGCCTAACTAGTCGTCGTCGAGTCTCCACGTGAAACGTCAATCACCATACCTGTTGTCGATCAAGAACCCTGAAAAGAGTTTGGGGGTAGTATCATGAGTACAAAAGTACTCAGCATCCAACTGTAGTGGTCAACTGACCCAGCAAGGACTTCATCACTCGTCATTCCAGGATAACTAGTAGTTTACGGTAAGGATGGGGTAAGTTGTGAGGTTGCTGCCGCACTAGCATTTATGAAGTGGCTAACGATCTAGAGAGTAAGATAAGAAGCCAAGCATTCGATGAGGAATCGCCTCCAACAAGTCTTGATATCAGCTACTTACGCAAACATAACACCTATCATATCCTTGTCCACCCCTTCGCATCCCGACGAAGAAGAAGCAATCAAGGCACACACACATTGATCAAGTTATTAAGATTATCTTAGTTGTTGTTGTCTATGAACATGGAGTAGGTCTCAAGTCGTCCATAACCGTGGACACGGGTCTCGAAAAGATTTAACCCTGCAAGGGTGTACCAATTGCCCATTACAAGGCTCCGCACGCACGCCCGTCTCTCTCAATCAGGCCCGTTAAAGACACTCATTGAAGAGTTGTTCCGAGAGATCCGTATGACGGGTCCCTCTAACTAACAACGCACAAATCTGGGTGGCCCCCGGTGAGTTGACATCCAACTCAAAAGCCGGCCGCGCTCTCGAATCAGTCTCTAACGTATGGATGAGGTCGGGATGGCTAACCCTCGCCCGGGCAGGCACCCCTAGCTCCCTGAGGTGGACCAATAGGATATACCATCCCACTGGCCCGATTTGTTTTAAATCCACTGGTTGCAGACCAGTTACGCACACGGTTTCTCAAATGGTAAAATCAGCTTGGCCCACCACTAGAAATGTTTGGAGCTAGGTAGGTAAGACAAGAGGACCCCATAGTATCCCGCACGCGGTTAGGCACGCTCGTCAAGAGACACAATACCCGGAAGTCGGTTCCTAGGTGACTCGAATGGAACAAAACGTCGGGGCGGGATAGCATGTACCTCCCATCCTTTGTTGAGTGTAGTCAACATTATAATAATCATATCATCCACAACAAATATAATAGTGTAATAGCCCAATCCAAGGAGTAACAGGGGGTAACATTCGTAGCATCCTAAGCATGCATACTAAGCAGGGGCTGAGCAACAATCAATAGTAACATAGCAGTACATGGTTTGCTGGGAGGGGACATGGTTGTATCGGTTTAAGAGAGGCTGTAAACATGTGGTAGGATCAAACATCAAACCTAACCTAGACTAGCATGCAAACAACTGATTATAATAGAATGGATAATAAGTAATGTATAGTCCTTGCCTGTTGATAAGTCGGGTTCCGAAGGTGTAGTCGATCACAAGCTCGCATCGTCTCCAAGAGTATCCGCGGGAGCACACAAGAAGTAAACATTGGAAAAGGAAATCAACGAGCAAGCATCTATTACTACGAAGCAATCACGAGCAAGCATCAACAAGAATACAACACGAGACAACGCACTTCGATCGCATCTATCGTCGAGAACGGTTACTAACAGGTTAAGTGAGGTACTCGACACACACGACGATACCGCACATTTAGAATGGTTCAAGTTGTTTAGCTACACAACATGCGCAAGGTTGTTAATATGGCATCTCACTCAAGCATGGCAAGAGGTGAAGCATAAAGTAAGCTATCTAATCTAGTCACTTTAAATGGGGGTAAAACCTATACATGGCAAACTATTGCGGACCCCATGATAAAAATGGAATGTGGTACTGTTCTGCCCTAAACATAATTTTATTATTTTTTATTAGACAGAAAAAGCACCATATTCACAACCTACACGAAATTCTAGTCAAGTTACATATAAGAAACATTTTTATCGGAGCAACAGTTACAAAGTTATTAGATAAACCGTTACGGTGGCATGCGATGTAAATAACAGGTAAACATCATGTAATAAACTGTGTTTTCGACTCCTGTGATGCACTGTCTTCGACTCCTTCTGATAGTGCAGAATTTCTTCGATGCCATCTGATAGCGTGAAATGTCTTCGACTCCATCTGATAACGTGAAATGTCTTCGATTCCTCCCGTGATGCACTGACTTTAACTTTCTAGTGTGTTCTATCGGGTGCGCAGCAGCGCTCCCGATGGGAGTAGCCCCCGAGGCTACGTTTGAGTTGTAGAGTCAAACGTAGGCTTTAAAACTTTGCGTATTTCCTCGCGGTTCAACTCTGGAGTGGTCCCCGAGTCTTGGTTGTTTGTCGTCCGGGTGAAGACTTGAAGATTGCTACCTTTGTGTTTTTGAATAGGACCATAGCGTGTCTCGGGGAATGCTTATGCCTGAGCCCCCGAGTTTTTAAGGTGAGCTCGCGTAGCTGGCGATAGCGTCTCTCGGGGGGATTTTGTGCTTAAGCCCCCGAGTGCTTTGGTTAAGATCGCGTAAGCGATGATAGCGTCTCTCGGGGGGATTTTATGCTTAAGCCCCCGAGTGCTTTGGCGAAGATCGCTTAAGTGGTGATACTGTCTCTCGGGGGGATTTTATGCTTAATCCCCCGAGTTCTTTGGTTAAGATCGCTTGAGTGGAGATAGCGTCTCTCGGGGGGATTTTATGCTTAAGCCCCCGAGTGCTTTGGTTAAGATCGCTTGAGTGGCGAGAGCGTCTCGTGGGGGGATTTTATGCTTAAGCCCCCGAGTGCTTTGGTTAATATCGCGTAGGCGAAGATAGCGTCTCTCGGGGGGAGTGTGTGCTCGAGCCCCCGAGTGCTTTGGTTAAGATCGCTTGAGTGGCGATAGCGTCTCTCAGGGGGATTTTATGCTTAAGCCCCCGAGTGCTTTGGTTAAGATCGCGTAGGCGATGATAGCGTCTCTCGGGGGGAGTGTGTGCTCGAGCCCCCGAGTGCTTTGGTTAAGATCACTTGAGTGGAGATAGCGTCTCTCGGGGGGATTTTATGCTTAATCCCTCGAGTGCTTTGGTTAAGATCGCTTGAGTGGCGATAGCGTCTCTCGGGGGGATTTTATGCTTAAGCCCTCAAGTGCTTTGGTTAAGATCGCATAGGCGATGATAGCGTCTCTCGGGGGGAGTGTGTGCTCGAGCCCCCGAGTGCTTTGAGATGGCAGTATTTGGGCAACATTTATTTTATTGCGGTCGAGCGGCTACATGAGTTTCCAGTCATGTCTGACCGATGGGGACTATGGATAGAACAGTCGCAAGTTTGCTACGTTCCATGGGTTACCCACGTCCTCGTCTGTCTTCGGGTTCTTCATCCTGTAGGCACCACCTCCGATGACTTCTGAGACTATAAATGGTCCTTCCCATTGGGGGACAAGTTTATGGACCTTCTCTTGTATCAGCCGTAGGACTAGGTCACCTTTGTTGAAGGTTCTAGTGCGCAAGCGACTGCTTTGGTAGGTGCGTAGCTTGTCCTGGTACCCCTCTGATTTTTCTAGGGTTGTATCTCTTGCTTCGTCAGCTGTATCTTTGTCATCTTGCAATGCTTCTTCTGTTTCTTCTTCTTCGTACCCGGTGACCCGAGGTGCTCCGAACTTGAGGTCATGTGGTAGTACTGCCTCTGCCCCGTACACCCTGAAGAAGGGTGTGTACTGGGTCGCGGTGTTTGGTGTAGTTCGTAGGCTCCATAGTACCGCGGGGAGTTCTTCTACCCAGTTGCCGGCGGCTTGCTCGAGTGGTGCGAGGAGCCGCTTCTTGATTCCCCCCCGCATACAAGGCCGATTGCTTTTTCCACTTGTCCGTTGGACTTCGGGTGCGCGACTGATGCATAATTGATTTTGATGCCCAGTTCTTCGCAAAAGTTCTGGAATTCTGCGGCTGTGAAGTTCATGCCATTGTCCGTGATGATGTTGTGTGGCACTCCGAACCTGAAGATGATCGATTTGATGAAGTTGACAGCCGTGAGGGCTGTGGAGCTGGTGATGGGCACTGCTTCGATCCATTTAGTGAACTTGTCGACTGCGACGAGCAGGTGTGTCCTTCCGCCCTTTGATGATTTCTTGAGTGGGCCCACCATGTCGAGTCCCCAGGTGGCGAACGGCCAGGAAAGTGGTATGGTCTTGAGCTCTAAGGCGGGGGCGTGTGGCCTGTTGGCGAATTTCTGGCAGGCAACACAACATCGCACGATTTCCTCTGCGTTTTTCATGGCTGTGGGCCAATAGAACCCGGCTCGGAATTCTTTGGACACGAGTACTCGACTGCTCGCATGGTGCCCGCATGTGCCTTCGTGGATTTCGAGCAGTAGGGCTTTGCTGTCCTCTTCGTCGATGCACCTTTGGAGTATCTGGGTGATGCTGCGCTTGTATAGTTGTTTGTTGATCACCGTGAACGCCTTGGATCGTCGGCTGATGCGTCGTGCTTCGGCCACGTCTTGCGGTAGTCTACCTTCGATTAGGAATCGGAGGAACGGTTTTGCCCAGACAGGTCCTTCGAGCTCTGTCGGAGCTGTGTTGTCGGGTGTGCTGGTGCTTGTGCCTTCTGATGGGCTTGCTGCTGCCACCTGCGCCAGGTCTGTTGCGTCCTCGCCGTCCACGACTGCTTCAGGTATTGCTGCCTGTACCTTGATGGATCTCTGGCTGATGCTTTCAAGAAAAACGCCGGGTGGTATTGGTCCTCGGGTCGAACCAATGTTCGCGAGTTCGTCAGCTTATGTGTTATTGGCCCTGGTGATGTAGTTGAGCTCGCAACCGTCGAAACTTCCTTCGAGTGTGTTGTAGAGCTTCTGGTAGGCCGCCATGTTGTCGTCTATTGCGTCGCAGTTTCTCATCGTCTTCTGGATGACGAGATTGGAGTCCCCGTATATTATGAGGCGAGTGGCTCCGCACGTTTTGGCCTTGCGCATGCCATGGAGGAGTGCCTCGTATTCTGCTTCGTTGTTGGAGGCGTGACTGAAGTTGATCTGGAGGACATATTTTAGCTTTGTTCCTTGAGGGGAGATGAGCACAACTCCTGCCCCGGCTCCTTGTTGTCTCTTGGACCCATCGAAGAACATTGACCATGAATTTGATAGGTCTAGGGGGCCTGGTATCTGAACCTCCGTCCACTCGAACAGGAAATCTGGGAGTACTTGGGCTTTGATGGCTGTTGGGTGCTTGAACTGCAGGTCTCGTGGGCTGAGCTCAATGTTCCACTCGGCAACTCGTCCAGTCGCTCCAGGGTTGTTGAGTATGTCAGCGAGTGGTGCGCTGCTCACGATTGTGATAGGGTGCTCGTCGAAGTAGTGGGACACCTTTCTTGAGGTCATGATGACGGCCAGTAGTAGCTTTTGATAATGCGGGTACCGCTGCTGGGATTTGGTCAGGAGCATGCTGAGGTAGTAGATTGGTCTCTGGATGCTCTGGACCTTGCCTTCTTCTGTGCGTTCGACAACGAGCGTTGTGCTTACTACACTGTTGCGTGCTGCCGCATAGAGGTATAGCTTCTCTCATTCCTTGGGTACCGCCAGGATTGGTGGGGTCGAGGGTGTCTTTTTCAGGTCCACGAATGCTTTGCGGGCTTCCTCCGTCCACTCGAATTTCTCTCCTTTCCTGAGCAGCTGATAGAAAGGCAGCGTGCGTTCTCCCAGCCTGCTGATGAAGCGGCTTAGGGCTGCGAGTCTTCCAGTGAGTTGGTGTACTCCTTTGACGTCGGTTGGTTCTTGCATTCGGGCGATGGCTTGGACTTTCTCAGGGTTTTCCTCGATTCCTCGGGCAGAGACCATATAGCCGAGCAGCTTCCCCGCTGGTACGTCGAATGCGCACTTCTTTGGGTTGAGTTTGATTCTGTATTTGCTGAGCGCTGCAAAGGTTTCGCGCAGGTCGTCGAGTAGTGCGGCTGCTTTGTAGGTCTTGATGACGATGTCGTCCACATAGACTTGCACATTTCTTCCGATTTTCTCTTTCAGGCAGACCTGCATCATTCGCTGGTATGTGGCGCCTGCGTTCTTGAGCCCGAAGGGCATGGTCCTGTAGCAGAATACGCCATAGGGGGTGATGAACGATGTGTGCTCTTCGTCTTCTTCCTTCATCCTGATCTGGTTGTATCCTGAGTAGGCATAAAGAAAGGAGAGTAGATCGCACCCTGCTGTCGAGTCGATTATCTGATCGATTCTAGGCAGGGGGATGTGGTCCTTCAGGCAATGATTGTTGACTGGTCCGTAGTCGACACACATGCGCAGAACGTTTGTGTCTTTCTTGGGCACCAGCACTGGGTTGGCTATCCAGGTGCCTTTCTTCGTTTCTCGGATGAACTGGGCGTCGAGTAACCGGTTGACTTCCTCTCCGATTGCTCTGCGCTTGGGCTCCGAGAATCTTCTCAGAGCTTTCTTCACCGGCTTCGTGTTTTGCTTGATGTGTAGGGCGTGCTCCGCGAATTCGCGTGGTATTCCAGGCATGTCGGCTGGGCACCAGGCGAATATTTCCCACTCATCTTGAAGGAAAGCGACGAGGGTCGTCGCCTGCTCCTCTGGTAGGTGGGCGTACACGCGGACTGTTTTGTCCGGGTCCGTCGGGTGCACTTGGTGAGTGACTGTGTCGCTGTCGATGCTGAAGTCGCGTCCGTACTCCTTAGATTCGCTTCGGCTCACCAATGGGAAGGTACTCTTGTCCGTCACCATGGCTATTTCTCTGAGTTCTTGTTCGGCTCCGAATGTGTCGGAGATTTTGTGAAAGTCACGGTCACATTGATCTGATTTGATGAAGCTTCCGTTGATCGTGAGGACCCCCGTTGATCCTGGCATCTTGAGCTTGAGGTAGGCGTAGTGTGGAACCGCCATGAACTGCGTGAATGCTGGCCGTCCCAATATGGCGTGATACTGCGATTGCCAGTCGAGTACTTCGAACTCGAGGACGTGCTTTGCGAAGTTGCGTCGGTTGCCGAAGACAACTTCAAGTTCGACGACTCCGAGGGATTTGTATGCTTCTCCTGGGACTACCCCGTGTAACACGGTGCTCGATTTCTTCCATACTGATCGTGGGATCAGCATCTTTTGCAGGGTGCTGGCGAAGATGATATTCATGCTGCTGCCTCCGTCCATGAAGACCCTATCCATGTCATACCCTCCGATTTGTGCATCGAGCACTAGGGGCGCGTGCCCCAGTCTTGGGACTGCGGGTGGGTGGTCGTCCTGTGAGAACGTGATGCTAGTCTCCGCATCATGTAGCTGGTAGACGTCGGCTATATTTATGCTCTCGGCTGCTCTAGCTTGCAGGGTGTAGGCGTCGCATTGTGCTTGCGGCGCCCTTCCCTCTTGGATCATGAGGGCATGTCCTTGCAGCGGGCTGTGACGTCCTTCCGGGCTTGAGGGCGGCGATTGTTCGGGTCACCGGTTGTGCTTGTTTTCTTTCTGCTTCTCCTTCTTGAGGTCGTCGGCTAGCTCGTTGAACAGGTGGCAGTCTCCCAAAGTGTGACCTGACCTGACGCGTCCCCAGTCATCCTCGAAGATGTGGATCGTGCAGGGTCCTTCTAGCTGCTCTCTAACCGTGAGTTTGCTAGATCCGGCGTGCCTCTTCCTTCTTGAGATTCTGAAGATTTGCTCGTGATCCTCCGGGTGTTCGTGGAAGCGAGGGTCGGTTTCGATTCCTCGACTCATATCTTGGTTCTTGATGAGGTTGGCGAATTCATCTGGCCTTCGATCTGGGTCATAGTACTCGCCCACCGGTGTCTCGGAGTCACTGTCCTGGCTGGCGGCAGGTGCTCGTGCGACGGCGTGTTGTTGAGTGGTCGTCGGTTGCACGGCTGCGTGACGTGGCTCGTTCAGTGGGGCCTCGCCGTAGATCTCCCGTGCGCGCCTTTTGGGTCGTTGATTCCTTCTTCCTTGGCGATGGTTCTGCTGATCGCTGGTTTCGATCTCGTAGTCATCGTCTTGATGTGCGGTGGGTGCCCAGGCGGCGATGGGTTGTCGACAGATTTGCGAGTCCTCCGCTGCGCGTCGCGGTTCGTCGAGTGGAATTCCTTCGTAGAGGCCTCTCGCCGTTCTTCTGGGTCGTCGATTCCTTCGCTGCTGATGCTGCACTTGGCCGTTACCGTAGTATGGGTCCTGGCGCAGCTCTAGCCCGAGCGATCTTGATGGGGTGGCAGAGATGTTCGCCGTGATCTTGAATCCTTCGAGTGGGCTAGATCTGGTCCTTGCCCTTGAATTGTGGCTTGCTAAAGACGGGACCGCCGAGATCGTGATCCCAACCTGTGTAGTTCCCACAGACGGCGCCAATTGACGGGGATCAACCCCGGCAAATCCCATGGTCAGGGACCCTGGGTTAGTCATGAGAGACACAGGTTGGACGATAGCTCGTCGGCAAACAGGAGGACACGTTCCTGCTCGATATTATTGATGAGGGAGATGCGATTACAGTGGATGCCGAGGCTAGAGCGCTCAAGGCTAGGGTTACAGACGATATTGGATGCCTTTGGCGTCGCCCTTCCTAGCCCTTATATACTGGGCTAGGTCTCGGGGAGTTCATCTTCGTTTATAGGTAAGCTTTCCTAACCCTAGCTTGCTCCGTACGACAGGTCTTCGCACCTTCCTTGTGAGTCGCAGACTCCTACGTCGGTGCCAATTAGCGAGCCAAGGCTGTATCTTCGTGGGCCTTCTGTCTTCAGGGACACCAGGTAGGCTTATCCGTAGGAGTCGTGGGGTCAACCCCTCGTCAAGACAAGTTCAAACATGGCAACAAGCAACATTTTATTAAACTACACGAAAAACGGAGCAACTTTCATGTTAAGATCGTCGCAATCTAAGCTACCGTTAAAAAGATATAAGCCTCGCAAAAATCCTATATTTTATTGTGTTTATTTAATGGACATGAAATAACTAAACGTTTACTGGGACGAACAGTAGCTATTAGCCTAAACAGGGCGCAATATAACTAAACATCGCACCGGGCGCAGCCTAACTACAGAGCACGGCTAGACCGGCCCAACACAAACAAAAAAACAAAAAAGGGGCAGCCTCACCTAGCGGGCCTGGCCCAGCTCGAGGTGGGCGAAGGATAGGGCAGCTCGCCCACGGGCGAGCCAATCCAGCGGGCTGTAGCGGAGATGGGCCGCGCGAGGCCGTGCTGGGCTGGGGGCGCGCCGCAGCGAGCGGGCGAGTGGACTCGAGGGGGTCGTCTCCACCCGATCCCGTGGTGTGGATGGTGATACGTCCAAAACGTATCTATAATTTCTGCTTGCTCCATGCCTCTTTTGTGTGATATTGCTATAATATTGATGAACTTTACACTTTTGATCATATTTGGACTAACCTATTAAATCAGTGCACCCCAGTGCCAGTTCCTGTTTTCTGTTGTTTTTCTATTTCATGTTTCCCCCTTATTAAAAGTACCAGAAAAAATCCGGGAAAATATAGGAAAAATCATTGTACCGGAAGCTTCGAGAAAAGCCCAGGAGGGGGCAGAGGGCAGCCAGGGGGGCCCAGGCGGCCAGAGGGTGCGCGAGGCCCCTGGCCACGCCAGGGGGGCGCCTGGAGCCCCTGGCCCACCTGTGGCTGCCCCTTTCGCCTATTTATTCCCCGTGACGAGAAACCCTCGGGGACAGAACCCTTTTTCGCGATCTCTCCTCTGTTCCGCCGCCGTCGCGCTTCCAAGATTGGGAGCACCAGAAGACCTCTTCCCGGCACCCTGCCGGAGGGAGGAATCACCTCCGGGAGCTTCTCCACCACCATGGATGCTTGGCGGATGAACCGTGAGTAGTCCACCTTGGACAATGGGTCCATGATCAGTAGCTATGAGATGTTCTCCTCCCCTCTTTGTTCTTCATGGATTAGACCTCGTGAGCTTCCCTACATGATCGAGGCACATATGTAATCTTTTTGCTGTTGCTATGCTGAGTTTGTTGGGATCCGATGGATTATGAGATTATGTTCAGATTGTGATTGAGTTATATATATGATTCTCTTCTTTTATATTTATGTTCTTGAGTAACTCTTGCATGTTCTCCGTTGCTGTTTATTGCTTTGGCCAAGTAGTAGGTAGTGACTCCAAGAGGGAGTGTTATGCATGATTGTGGGTTCATGCCCCCCGATGACTAGCTTGAGTGACAGAAACATGAGTCTAGGGGATGTGTTGTTGCCACAAGGGGGAAAACAACGGTGCTTGTGCTTGCGGGTGCAAGGATTGTTTACTTTACGCAAAGTTCTTTAATTTAGTTGTCCGTTGCTTTGAGTTTACACTTTAAGTGGGATTCGCAACTTAATACCAGCGAGATGTTCTGGGTAGATATCTCAAGGTGGATGATTAGTGGGTAGATGCAGATGGATTTTGGTCTACTTTTCTTGGCGTACCGCCCGTGCTTTTGAGCCTCTTCATTTCTGTTTTGCATAATTAGCATTGGTTTGCGCACGTAATCCTGTCAATTTCCCAGCTGTAATTTGTTTACCTTGCATGGCTGTTTTATCGTCTTTTGGGAGAGAGACATCACTAGTGAACATCATGAGATCCAGGTCCATACTTCCACCACTGTTTACACTATCAATTTACTTTCAGTATTTACTTTTCAGTTGCTATCACTATAATTATTATCCTGTGATTTTTATCCTTTATAAACAACAAGGCCGGAGGAATTGACAACTCCTCTGTACTCGTTGGGAGCAAAGCTATCTGTTGCGTGTGCAGGTCCAGGCAAAGTAAGTGATTATCATAAAGCGGCGACTCACTTTCCGAACCACCTACTTGTCGACCTTGGAGTCCTACTGGAGACAATCTAAACCTTAGCATCTTCGCTAAGGGAAATTTGCCGTTATCTACATCTCACCTTCCACTTGGGGTAACCAACGGGGCCGAGAAGTTATCTCGTGTATCAAGCAAATTTCTGGCGCCGTTGCCGGGGACTCCACTCTTCAAGATAGAGGAGTTTCACACTATCTTTTATCTTTGCTTTTTAGTCTTGTTAGTTTACCTTTCATTTTTTGCTTTAGTGTCTTTTATCAAAAATCAAAAAAATAGTTATCTTGCCTGCTGCTACTATGGGTTCCTCTGAAAACACCAAGTTGTGTGACTTCACTAGTCACAACAACAGTGACATTATCTGCACTCCTATTGCTACACCTGCTACTTCAGCACCTTCTTATGAGATTAAACCTTCTTTGATGAATCTTGTTATGAAAGATCAATTCTCTGGTGCTAGAGATGATGCTGCTTTGCATTTAAATAATTTTATTGAGCTTTGTGATATGAAAAATTACAAAGAAGTAGATGGTGATATTGTTAAACTTAAGCTTTTTCCTTTCTCCTTGAGGGATGAAGCTAAAATCTGGTTTCAATCCTTGCCTAAGAATAGCATAGATTCTTGGGATAAGTGCAAGGATGCTTTTATCGGGAAGTACTATCCCCTTGCTAAGATTATACAGTTGAGGAGCTTTATTATGAATTTTAAACAATTGGATAATGAACACGTTGCCCAAGCTTGGGAATGCATGAAATCTCTTGTTAAGAATTGCCCTACGCATGGTTTGACTACTTGGATGGTTATCCAGACTTTTTATGCAGGCTTGAACTTTACCTCGCGGAACTTGTTAGATTCGGCCGCGGGAGGAACCTTTATGTCAACTACACTTGGTGCTGCCACAAAACGTCTCGATGAGATGATGACCAACTATTCCCAATGACACACCGAAAGAGCTCCAACAGGTAGGAAGGTAAACTCTGTCGAGGAGATCTCCTCCTTAAATGAAAAAGTTGACTTGATCATGTCTTTACTTACCAACCAATCCCCTGTTGATCCTCAAAATGTTCCTTTAAATTCTTTGATTGCTCAGGATCAAGTAGATGTGAACTTTATCTCTAGAAACAACTTCAACAACAATGCTTATAGGAGTAACTTTGGTAGCAATCCTAGACCGTTCCCCTCCAACAATTATGGGAACAACAACACTTATCCTAGCACCAAAAACTCCACTTCTGAATTAGAGAGTATGCTTAAAGACTTTATCACTACCCAAAAAGCCTTCAACAAGAATGTAGAGGAAAAACTAGATAAACTAGATACCCTCTCGTCGAAGGTAGACAATTTAGCCCATGAAGTAGAATTTCTTAAAATTAGAACTTCTCCCCTTGAGGAGAGGAAGGTCACTCCTATGAATGCTATCCATTTGCAAATCAATGAAAACATTAGGATGATGGCTAAACTCAAAGAGAGATGGGCTAGAGAAAAGGAGGAAGAAGATAGAATTAAGAGCCTTCCTACACACCATACTGTTGCTACTATCCAAGTGGTTGAGGATACCCAAACTCTTAGCACCCAATGCACCCCTAGTCCCATAGGACCTATTAATGGTGATGCTATGATGACCTCAACCTTAGAAGAAGAAATTCCTATGACTATAGAAGCTACCAAACAAGTGAGCCTAGAGGACACCACTACTACTCTACTTGATAGTAGTGACCTTGATTTTGATAATTGCACTCTTCCTGAAGTTATTCGTTTCCTTCACAAGATGTCTAGAGACCCCCACACTAGCACACTTAATCTTTCCTTCACGGAGCATATCACCAATGCTCTCATCAAATCTAGGGAGGAGAAGCTTAGGGTAGAAGCCTCCATACCTAGGAAGGTAGAAGATGGTTGGGATACTATGATTAAAATTAAGTTGAATAACTTTTCTTGCTATGCTTTATGTGATGTTGGAGCTAGTACCCCTGTTATGCCCAAAAGAATGTATGATATATTTGAATTGAAACCTTTTGATGCTTGTTCTTTTGGTGTTCGTCTCGTTGATTCTTCCGTAAAGAAACCTTTGGGGAATATAGATGATGTTCTTATCATTGTCAATGACAATTATGTTCCCGTTGATTTTACTATTATGGACATTGAATGTGAACCTTCTTGTCCAATTATCTTGGGACGTCCTTTTCTTCGCACCGTAGGTGCTGTTATTGATATGAAAGAAGGGATTATAAAATTCCAATTCCCTCTCAAGAAAGGGATGGAACACTTCCCTAGGAAAAAGATTAAGTTGCTTTTGAGTCCGTCACACGGGCTAGTTATTTTCTTGAAAAGACTTGATCTATTTGCATTAAGCCTAGCTAATGGCTTTAAAGAAGCGCTTTCGGGAGGCAGCCCGCAACGAATTTAGGTTTTCCTTTTTATTTTTCTTCCGTTTTAGTGGTCTTTATGATTTTTACTACTGTAGCAACATCATTGTATCTTTACTTTTCAAGATTTGTGCCTTTTATATCCTCATACGACAAGGGGAGTGAAAGTTGTGACATGCTGTCCAGAAAACAGATTCTGTCCTCGTGACTAGAAAAATCAGAGAAAAATCCCACTTCATCTCTTTGAGCTGAATTATTTACACAGCGTGATCTATACAATTACGAAACTTTTGTATGTTCTGAGTTTTTTATTTGAGTTGCAGAAGTACCCCTAAATAATTCGTTTTTACCTACTAGTTTGTTTTTCACAGATTATGTCCTGTTTTGCCTTTTCTTCGTTTTGCAAACCTTAAGCTTGCTTTTTCTTTGAAAAAACTTGTTGGCAATCTTGGGAAACAGTATATCTTCAAGTTTATCTTTATTTCCAGTAGAGAAAAATATTTTTTATTATGGGTACTAACCTCGCTAATCAGATTATGATGAGTTATGTATGAAGGGAGTTTTCAAGTGTGCGAGGGAAGATGATGAAAGAAGATTAAGAAGTGTCAAGCGTTCAAGCTTGGGGATGCCCCCATGCATCCCCAAGAAATATTCAAGGAGACTCAAGCGTCTAAGCTTGGGGATGCCTCCGTGCATCCCCTTCTCCATCGACAATTATCAGTTCGTCTCTCGTTTCACTATATTTTTATCACTTCATGCGTTATGTGCTATTCTTGGAGCGTCTCGCTCTTAGGTTTTGTTTTTAGTTTTCTTTAGCTTTGCATGCTGTTCATAACAAGTTAGAACCCAGCTTTGTTTGTGTGGGAGAGAAACACGCACCACTTCCAAAATTTAGAACACAACATAGGACTTTTCATGCTTATCTTTGCTGCGTTTGTTCTTTATCTTTCCGTGGCTGCTGTCATGCTTTGCTCTTAGCTTTCATGTTTATCTTTTAAAAGAGATTTTGTTTAGTTTGTTGCTGGAACTCTCTTGAGTTTTCATGTTTATCTTGTTTAGAGAGTTTGCCTGTTGCGCTGAGTTTTGTGTCTTGACTTGAAGTAGATAATTGAGGTTGCTATTCTTTTTGTAGTATTAACTTGCAAAAGTTTTGAGGTGTTATCTTGAGTAATGTTTGGACTTTTGGTGTCAAGAGCATTAGCTTATTAGTGATAGATGTCGTATTTTGGGCAATCCGTGTTTATTTTCAAAAACCTACAAATTAGTTGAGAACTTTAGCTACTAGTTGGATCACTACTCTTCTGAGGGGTCGAATATTAGAGTACACTCACGTACCATGAGTCGAGGATGCGCAAGGATAACCAAACCCCCATACACTCCTCCTCGGGGTACTTGTCTCTTTGTGAACCTCCTTATTAGATTGAGAGTTACCGATAATAAGTGCATGAGTTCTTCGGACTAATGTGAGTATTCGAAAGTTGACACTTCCACCTTCCCATATTTCGCTAGCCTTTCCTGTGCCGTGCATTGCTTTCTTCTCACTCCGAGAGTTAGCGTCCACTTTCGCCGGTACATCCAAACCCTTGGCACGATACGCTCTGTCATCATAAGCCTCCTTATATCCTTCCTCAAAACAGCCACCATACCTACCTATCAAGGCATTTCCATAGCCTTTCCGAGATATATTGCCATGTAACATTCATCTTCTCATGACTTGATCTTCATGTCATACATGCTACTTGCTTGATCGATGAGCCGCATGCTAGTTGGGCCTTGCCCTAATCATTGCTACATGACGCGCTAGTATCATTGCATATCCTGCTACACTGGTAGAGGCGTACATTTGCATACATCATGATATTTACATTTTCTTTATGATTTGAGTACTTTGTAAAGTGTGAAAGATCTTCTATACTTTTTTGTAATATATAGAATGTTGCCCCTAAGTGAGGAAAGATCCCAAAGTGGACAAATTAAAAGATCCCAAAGTGGATAAATTAAAAGATCCCAAAGAGGACAAATGAGAGTTAAATAGAAAGAGCCATTGAGGCCACACAAAAATAGAAGAAAAAATAAAATAAAAAGAAAAAAAAAGAGAGAAAAAAATAAAAGAGAGAAGGGGGCGCACTACTATTCTTTTTGAGAAGATCCGCACTCGTACTCCATCTTGTATCTTGTACTCCATAGAGACTATCATTCATGCATATAACTATGTGGGGACCTTCACACTATAGAACTTGGCTTGTATATTCCAATGATGAGCCTCCTCAAATGAGCTCTAGGTCTTCTTAAGCAAGCAAGTTGGATGCACCCCCACTAGTTCCATTGGAGAGCTTTTAGCTCATATGTGCATCTGTTGCATGGCAATCCCTACTCCCCACATCATATCTATCATTTGGCCTTCTCTTACTTATGATTGTCCTCATAGATGTGAGCCTTTCACACCTTTTTTTCCTCCTCCACCATATTCTCTCTTTGCCATCCTAAGTGTCAACTTTCTTGCTTACGCTCATCCATTGCATGAGTGCTCAAAATGTCGAAAAGGAGTGGATCATTTTGACTTGTACCTGGCTAGTGGTCTGGGGATGAGTCAAGATAAGATTCCAAAGCAGACCAAGTGTGACACTTTAGTAGATTGAGTTCTCAACAATAAAAATACTTTTTCTCGTATATCCCTATCCCCTTTCTTGCACGCAAACACCATTTGGAGACATTCGAGTCACGGACAGCGAGAGCTCTTGCACCTTTATGTTCTTATGTTGCTTGTTTCAATACTAGATATAGACTCTTGCCTGTTATGACTTGAATTGAATTGCATGCTTTGATTGCTTTACTTAAAAAAGTTCTTATATGGTTGTTAGCATGTCACCACAGAAATTATGCTTGTTATCATTTACCTACTCGAGGACGAGCAAGAATTAAGCTTGAGGATGTTGATACGTCCAAAACGTATCTATAATTTCTGCTTGTTCCATGCCTCTTTTGTGTGATATTGCTATGATATTGATGAACTTCCATGCACTTTTGATCATATTTGTACTAACCTATTAACTCAGTGCACCCCAGTTCCAGTTCCTATTTTCTGCCGTTTTTCTATTTCAGGTTTCCCCCTTATTAAAGTACCAGAACAATCCCGGGAAAAATATAGGAAAAATCAGCGTACCGGAAGCTTCGAGAAAAGCCCAGGAGGGGCCAAAGGGGAGCCAGGGGGCCCAGGCGGCCAGAGGGCGCGGCCAGGCCCCTGGCTCACCTCTGCTACCCCCTTTCTCCTATTTATTCCCCATGACGAGAAACCATCGGGGACAGAACCCCCTCTCTCCTCTGTTCCGCCGCCGCCGCGCTTCCAAGATCGGGAGCACCAGAAGACCTCTTCCCGGCACCCAGCCGGAGGGAGGAATCACCTCCGGGAGCTTCTCCACCAACATGGATGCTTCCCGGATGAACCGTGAGTAGTCCACCTTGGACCATGGGTCCATGATCAGTAGCTATGTGATGTTCTCCTACCCTCTTTGTTCTTCATGGATTCGACCTCGTGAGCTGCCCTACATGATCGAGGCACATATTTAATCTTTCTGATGTTGCTATGATGAGTTTGCTGGGATCCGATGGATTATGAGATTATGTTCAGATTGTGATTGAGTTATATATTTGATTCTCTTCTTTTATATTTATGGTCTTGAGTAACTCTTGCATGTTCTCCGTTGCTGTTTATTGCTTTGGCCAAGTAGTATGTAGTGACTCCAAGAGGGAGCGTTATGCATGATTGTGGGTTCATGCCCCCCGATGACTAGCTTGAGTGACAGAAACATGAGTCTAGGGGATGTGTTGTTGCCACAAGGGGGAAAACAACGGTGCTTGTACTTGCGGGTGCAAGGATTGTTTACTTTACGCAAAGTTCTTTAATGCAGTTGTCCGTTGCTTTGAGTTTACACTTTGGGTGGGATTCGCAACTTAATACCAGCGAGATGTTCTGGATAGATATCTCAAGGTGGATGATTAGTGGGTAGATGCAGATGGATTTCGGTCTACTTGTCTTGGCGTACCGCCCGTGCTTTTGAGCCTCTTCCTTTCTGTTTTGCATAATTAGCATTGGTTTGCGCACATAATTCTGTCAATTGCCGAGCTGTAATTTGTTTACCTCGCATGGCTATTTTATTGTCTTTTGGGAGAGAGACATCACTAGTGAACATCATGAGATCCAGTTCCATACTTCCACCACTGTTTACACTATCAATTTACTTTCAGTATTTACTTTTCAGTTGCTATCAATATCATTATTATCCCCTACTTTTTATCCTTTGTAAACAACAAGGCCGGAGGAATTGACAACTCCTCTGTACTCGTTGGGAGCAAAGCTATTTGTTGTGTGTGCAGGTCCAGGCAAAGCAAGTGATTATCATAAAACGGTGCCTCACTTGCCGAACCACCTACTTGTCGACCTTGGAGTCCTACTGGAGACAATCTAAACCTTAGCATCTTCGCTAAGGGAAATTTTCCGCTATCTACATCTCACCTTCCACTTGGGGTAACCAACGGGGGAGAGAAGTTATCTCGTGTATCAGACGGCGCCGGAGGAAGGCGACGCTCCGGCGAGGGCTCGACGCAGGGGAGGTCCAGGAGAGGCAAGGAGACGGATCCGGAGTGCGGGGCGTCAGATCCAGGCGCGGCAAGGCCCTAGGTGCCGGCAGCGGTGTCCACGCGAGGTGACGTGAGCTCCTAGTGCAGAGGCCATGGCGGCTTGGTCTGCGAGGGCGAGAGGATTAGAGGAAGGAGAAGAAAGGGAGAGGAGGAGGGCGCGAGGGGAGAGGGGGAGGTTGTAGGGGAACGCAACAGAAAACAAAAAATTTCGGTATAGCGAGCACGCCCAGGACCACTATGGAGACGCATACAAGGTTTTGATCTGATCGTTACCGACTCGTAGCGCAGCGGGAAGTAGAGTCGATGAAGATCGTCGGTGCAGATCCCCGCAGCTAGGATTTACAACCTCCCAACCGCGAGAATGTATTCCCTCGTCTGCCCCACGAACAGCGCTCCGGGAGGCGGTCGGACAGTCCCTCGGACGATGTCACGGACAGCCCTTCGGGAGGACCCTCGAAACTCGATCTGTAACTCGGACAGCCCTTCGGGAGGACCCTCGAAACTCGATCTGTAACTCGGACAGCCCTTCGGGAGGCACACTCGAACTAAGATCGAAACAACGACCTCTCTACCAAGTTGCACACATACGGTGTCAGCTATCCAGCAGGGCTTCGCCGTCCAGAACTAGTTCCTGCCGGAACCCAGACAGCCTTTCGGCTCTACGAAACTCTTTCGTGTGAGGGAGAGAAGAAGCCAGATAATTGCATGGCATGTGATGAGAACTCAAGTGAGAGCTTGGATCAAGGATATGGGGCTGCCCTCACACCTCTATTTATAGGAAACCCAAGGGGGCTTTCTTGGCTCCCAAGTCCTTCTAGAAGGCTTTCCAAAAATATCTCAAGTAGTACTTTTTACTATTCATGACACCACTTTTTCGTGTCCGAAAAATCCGAAAATATTTTTGTGGGTCTTAGAATAATTCCAACACCCACCAAAATGATTTTCGACGCGTTCCGAAACAATTCCAGATTAGTGATTTTCATCTGCGAAAAGCAACCTAAGCATTTCCGGCAGCTCCGGAACATTTCCGGCAGCTCCGAAATATTTCCGAAAAAAATATTTTAATCTTTTCTCCAGAAAAATTCCAGAAGTTACCAGAACAATTCTGGCACTCTCCAAAATTACCAGGTGCTCTCCGAAACCTTTTCGGCTTAGTGGTTTACCCCGAAACAACTTTTCGGTTTTCTCTCTCGGAACTTTTCCGCCGTCTCCGAAACCTTTCCGGTGACTTTATCTCAGACTCCCTGTCTAGTATTCAACAGATAGATGACCCTTAAGCGTGTGACCCTGTAGGTTCGATGAAGTATAGACATGACCGGAACACTTTCCGATCAATGATCAATAGCGGAACCGAGGACATCCATATTGATCCCTATACCCATACGAAGAATTATTCGAGTGAACCTTTAGTTGCTGTGTGCTATTCCTGTTGCTTCGCGATATATTACAAATACCCGAGGTGAGACTTATTGGCATCCCCGTGAATCAACAACTTGTCCACTATGCCAGTTACCTCGTTCCTGGTATTGTTCTCTTTTCTCGTTCCCGCGTTCCGGCATCCCTGTGATCAAATCACACTGTGTCTGGCCAGACGATGGTGGATACCGTAACACCGAGAGGGCCCTAAGAATATCTCTCCAACGACGGAGGAGCAAATCCCAATCTCGAGCTACCTAGTTCCTTGTCATACTTTTCCGTGAACCCGCAAGCTGCCGTAATAGCCACCCTTTTACAGATGACGTTTAACAAAACCCCAAAGTTCACGAAGCAAGTACGAAGGAACTCGATACTCTCATGGTCTAAGGAATTATGCAAACGCACAACTTTCTCTGTGTTATTAACCATTAACTTGTGACGAATGTATCTCATAGCATAACATCAATTCGGGTCGATTCAACACAAATGTTCTTCTAACATTGTGCCCTCAACATTGCCGGCATAGACATGCCCATGATCAGGAAAACAGGATCATCATGCAATACATGAGCCAGTCTTAGAGGCATGACTAGGAATACATTTTACTGTTTATTATACCACACGTGCACATGAGTTTCCCTCCGAGCCTCGTGGATATTGCAGACTCGAGAATCATTGCAGTTATAGCATGGAACATAAACATTCATTACAAACTCGGAGATACAAAAAAACTGTTATTACTGCCTCTAGGGCATATCTCCTACAGACTCCCACTTGCACTAGAGTCATAATCCAGTTACATGGCTTCCCTAACACCAATGGCTATCCGGTGCTGCTCATGCTTTGCTCGTGGTAGAGGCTTTGTCATCGGGTCTGACACGTTCAGATCCGTGTGAACTTTGCGTACTTTCACTAAACCCGCTGTGAATGAGTTTATATTTGCGTTCAATATGTCTTGTCTTATGGTGCGAACTTGGCTCCCTTGCCTGAGCCACGGCGCCACTATTATCACAATAGATCTCCACCGGGTCCAGAGCACTTGGAACCACACCAAGGTCTTCAAGAAATTGCTTGATCCATACCGCCTCTTTGGAGGCTTCTGAAGCAGCAACATATTCCGCCTCTGTCGTAGAATCCGCCACAGTCTTTTGTTTGGAACTTTTCCAATCAACTGCGCCGCCGTTCAATATGAAAACATAGCCTGATTGAGATTTGAAGTCATCTGGGTCAGTCATGAAGCCTGCATCAGTGTAACCACTTACAATGAGCTCTTCATCACCTCCGTACACAAGGAGTAAATCCTTGGTCCGTTTGAGGTACTTAAGAATACCCTTGACTGCGGCCCAGTGTTCCAATCCTGGATCACTTTGGTACCGGCTGCTAACACTTAGCGCATATGAAACGTCCGGTCTTGTACATAGCATGGCATACATAATAGAACCAACTGCCGAGGCATATGGAACATCATTCATTTGTACTCGCTCATCGAGAGTCCGAGGACACTGATTCTTGCAAAGCACTGTGCCAGGTGACATGGGGAGTAGGCCTTTCTTGGAGTTCTCCATGTTGAACCTTTTCAACACCTTGTCAATGTACGTGCTTTGGCTAAGCGCTATCAGGCGTCTTGATCTATCTCTATAGATCCTAATGCCCAATACATATGCCGCTTCGCCTAAGTCTTTCATTGAAAAACTCCTTTTCAATGAGTCTTTTATTTCGCTAAGGAAATTCACATCATTTCCAATCAACAATATGTCATCCACATACAAGATTAGAAATGCTTTTGCGCTCCCACTAAACTTCTTGTAAACACAAGATTCTTCGTCATTCCTGATGAAGCCAAACCGTTTGACTACTTCATCAAAATGAATGTTCCAGCTCCTTGATGCTTGCTTCAGACCATAAATGGCTTTCTGAAGCTTGCATACCTTTTTAGCATCCTTATGAATGACAAAACCTTCTGGCTGTATCATGTATACATCCTCTTTGAGGTTTCCATTTAGGAAAGCCGTTTTGACGTCCATCTGCCATATTTCATAGTCGAAATAAGCAGCAATTGCTAGTAATATCCGTACAGACCTAAGCATAGCTACTGGCGAGAACGTCTCGTCGTAGTCCACTCCTGGAACTTGCGTGAACCCTTTCGCGACAAGTCTAGCTTTGTGGATAGTAATGTTACCATCCGCGTCCGTCTTTCTTTTGAAAATCCATTTACAACCAATGGGCTTTACGCCTTCTGGAAGTTCTTCCAAGTTCCAAACTTGGTTTTCGTACATGGATTCCATCTCGGATTTCATGGCTCTGTGCCATTCCCTTGAGCTGGGGCCCGCCATCGCTTCTTTGTAGTGCGCAGGTTCATCGTCTTCAAGAATGAAGATTTCATCATGAAACCACTCAGGTGGCTGGACAGCCCTACCTGATCTACGCGGTTCAGTTACAACATTGTCTGAAGTTTTTGCATTATATGCGACAACTTCCGGCTCGGTTGTAGGGATAATTTGCGGAATTACTTCCGGTTCTTTAGCCATAGCAACGGTCGCCGAAGATTCACTAATCTCATTAAGTTGTACTGTCCTCCCACTTACTTCTTTGGCGAGAAACTCTTTCTCAAGAAAGACTCCGCTTTTAGCGACAAACACTTTGTGCTCGGAGGGTAGGTAGAAGGAATACCCAATTGTTTCTTTTGGATAACCTACAAAGTTACATTTGTCTGATCTGGGATCGAGTTTGGTTGGTTGTAAACGTTTTACAAGTACCTCACATCCCCAAATTTTAAGGTGCGACAAACTGGGTTTCTTCCCATTCCACATCTCATGTGGTGTCGTTTCAACAGACTTAGACGGTGCTCGGTTTAGTGTGTGAGCGGCAGTTTCTAGTGCGTGACCCCAAAAAGATATCGGCAGATCTGTAAGAGACATCATCGACCTTACCATGTCTAACAAGGTTCGGTTACGTCTTTCCGATACTCCATTTCGCTGTGGAGTTCCGGGAGGCGTAAGCTGTGAAACGATTCCACGGTCACTTAGATGTTGGCCAAACTCATGACTAAGGTATTCGCCTCCGCGATCAGACCGCAGAAACTTAATCTTTTTGTCACGATGATTTTCTACCTCATTCTGAAATTCCTTGAACTTTTCAAAGGTTTCTGACTTATGCTTCATCAAGTAGATGTAGCCATACCGACTTAAATCATCAGTAAAAGTCACGAAGTAGAAATACCCACCCCGTGCGGCTGTGCTCATTGGACCACATACATCACTATGTATTATTTCCAATAATTCACCCGCCCGTTCAGGATGACCCTTGAACGGCATCTTGGTCATTTTTCCCATTAGACAAGCTTCACATGTGTCAAATGATTCAAAATCAAAGGACGGTAAAACTCCATCTCTTTGGAGTCTTTGCATGCGTTTCTTTCCGATGTGGCCAAGCCGACAGTGCCACAAATAAGTGGTTGTGGTATCAACCTTCTTAAGGCGTTTAGCATTCATGTTAAAGACATCATTTTCACATTCAAGATTTAGTATGAAAAGGCCCCCAACAATGGGTGCAAATCCATAAAACATATCCTTACAATAAAGTGAACAACCATTGTTCTCAGACTTGTACGAATACCCATCGTGTACTAAACATGATCCAGAGATAATGTTTCTACACAATAGTGGAACAAAATAACATTTATTTAGCTCTAAGATAAATCCTGAAGGGAGACGTAGAGGCATAATGCCGACGGCTTGAGCGGCGATCCCAGCGCCGTTCCCGACGCGCATCATGACTTCATTCTTTGCTAGCTTGCGGACCTTCTGCAGTCCCTGTATCGAGTTGCAAATGTGAGCAACCGATCCGGTATCAAATACCCAAGACTTAGAATTTTCGCTAGCAAGCAAAACATCAATGACATTAACTTGTATAACAATTATACCTTTTCCGGTTTTCCCGGACTTCTTATCGGCCAGATACTTCTTGCAGTTTCTCTTCCAGTGTCCTGTGCCCTTGCAGTAGAAGCACTCAGTTTCATTCTTGGCTCCGCCCTTAGAGTTGCTTTGGGAGCCGGTCTTACCGGCACCCTTGCCCTTCTTTGGCTTGCCTTTCTTTTTGAAACTGGCGGTTTTATTCACAAGCAACACTTGCTTGTGATTTTTCCGCAGTCCTTCTTCCACAGTTTTCAGCATGGCGAGCACCTCTTCTGGTGTTTTCTCCATCCCACTCATGTTGTAATTCATGACAAAACCGTTGTAAGACGGGGGGAGTGAAGAAAGCATCATGTCCATCATATGGGATGCTGGAATTGGAAATTCCAGGGTTTTAAGCCTTTCAGCATAGCCAATCATTTTGACTATGTGTTCGCCAACTGAACCGCCCTCAGCCATCTTTAAATTCATCAAGATATTCATGATATCAAAACGTTCAGACCTTGCGGTTTCCTTGTACAGAGCATCCAATTCCCGGATCATATCACGGGGTTTATGGAATTCAAAACGTTTTTGGAGCTCTGGACTCATGCAAGCTAGCATGAGGCACTGTACTGCGTTGTGATCATCATCCTGAGTGGCCCAGACATTTTGTTCATCTTCCGAGGCACCTGCCGCCGGTTTAGCTGGAAGAGCTTTTTCAAGCACATAGATTTTCTTAGCGCTCCTGAGGACAATCCTCAGGTTACGGACCCAGTCCGCATAGTTGTTTCCAGTCGCAGCTAACTTTTCTTTCTCTAACAATGGCCCCAAGTTGAAAGCGGTGTTGCGAGCCATTTGATCTACAACGGTAAACACAAGTTTCACTTAGACTTTGTTCATAATGATTTTTGCACTAGTGAATAAACAATTTTATTCTAAAGTGTGCTCCCACTTAAATCAATATCTCTCAAAATTGATTATGAGTGATTCAAGATCCAAATATCAATACAACGCCATAGAATCATCATCTCATGACGAGGATTTTGATTTGGTAGGCCAACTTGCCGATCACATCTCTATGTGACTCTTGTTCATCTTTCGATGCGTGTGTTCCGAGCTCAGGACGATCCTGCCATGAACGTCAAGACAACCAAGTGATCCTGCTGCGAGGTCTGACCTCACCCGCCTTACATTTCTCCAATCGTTCGTACCCATGCATCCATGGCGCACCCCGAGAGTATAGATGCTGTGACGGCGCTACACTTGGGAGAACACTAACTACTTGATATTTTAAGTGAGAGATCACCCTAATAAAAAGCGACTACCGCGCAATCAAGAAGGGTGCAACATAAGGGATAAACATCCCATGCAATTCATAATAGCATGATATGGTATAGCCCCTTCTGACGGAGAAGTCAAGTATTTCTTCATCTTTGGCATTTGCGTCGGAGTTCACCTTCGCGAAGATTGCCACCACCTTGTCGATGCACCAAATAATATTGCTATCTTTATAGCAAATGAATAAGTGCATTACCTAAGGTTGACACGCAGGTCATTAAAGTGACAATCATATGGCTCCAGCCATCATGCCGAATCATGACACGCAGGTCATGTTAATAAATTTACATTATATAGTCATCTCATACATAATCGAATTAATATGAGCTTTGCTATACCACATCACATGCACATCCTGCAAAAACAAGTTAGACGCCTCTAAACCGGTTTATGCAAAATTTTATTTTACATGGCTTCTAAGGTTTTGACTTAAACCGCAACTACCAACGTTTTATCATCAAGTATGATTATTCAAGTCACTAGATTAACATTGCGGGGTGTATGAAGCACGAGATAATAAAATCTCGAACCCCATACTGAACTTCGTCATACGCGTGATCCCCGTGCAGATCATATCTGCATTGCCCTTTAGTCTGCGAATTTCATCTTTCTTTTGACTATGGCGGAACCCAAAGAACTGATAGCACTTCGTTGATCAATCAGGATCGCGGATTGCCAGAACTTTGTAAAATTCCACCATGCTGTCTCGAGATCAGAAATACGCAAATTCTAGGGAAGCAACAAGAATATCGGGTAACAGATTTCATCTGCCACCCGCATAAATAATTTTCAGCAATAGATCTGATCTACTCCAAAATTATATTATGCAATACCCATACATCTCCATGTATTCTAGATCATAACATGCATCTACGCATAGCACGGCTCTGATACCACTGTAGGGGAACGCAACAGAAAACAAAAATTTTCGGTATAGCGAGCACGCCCAGGACCACTATGGAGACGCATACAAGGTTTTGATCTGATCGTTACCGACTCGTAGCGCAGCGGGAAGTAGAGTCGATGAAGATCGTCGGTGCAGATCCCCGCAGCTAGGATTTACAACCTCCCAACCGCGAGAATGTATTCCCTCGTCTGCCCCACGAACAGCGCTCCGGGAGGCGGTCGGACAGTCCCTCGGACGATGTCACGGACAGCCCTTCGGGAGGACCCTCGAAACTCGATCTGTAACTCGGACAGCCCTTCGGGAGGACCCTCGAAACTCGATCTGTAACTCGGACAGCCCTTCGGGAGGCACACTCGAACTAAGATCGAAACAACGACCTCTCTACCAAGTTGCACACATACGGTGTCAGCTATCCAGCAGGGCTTCGCCGTCCAGAACTAGTTCCTGCCGGAACCCAGACAGCCTTTCGGCTCTACGAAACTCTTTCGTGTGAGGGAGAGAAGAAGCCAGATAATTGCATGGCATGTGATGAGAACTCAAGTGAGAGCTTGGATCAAGGATATGGGGCTGCCCTCACACCTCTATTTATAGGAAACCCAAGGGGGCTTTCTTGGCTCCCAAGTCCTTCTAGAAGGCTTTCCAAAAATATCTCAAGTAGTACTTTTTACTATTCATGACACCACTTTTTCGTGTCCGAAAAATCCGAAAATATTTTTGTGGGTCTTAGAATAATTCCAACACCCACCAAAATGATTTTCGACGCGTTCCGAAACAATTCCAGATTAGTGATTTTCATCTGCGAAAAGCAACCTAAGCATTTCCGGCAGCTCCGGAACATTTCCGGCAGCTCCGAAATATTTCCGAAAAAAATATTTTAATCTTTTCTCCAGAAAAATTCCAGAAGTTACCAGAACAATTCTGGCACTCTCCAAAATTACCAGGTGCTCTCCGAAACCTTTTCGGCTTAGTGGTTTACCCCGAAACAACTTTTCGGTTTTCTCTCTCGGAACTTTTCCGCCGTCTCCGAAACCTTTCCGGTGACTTTATCTCAGACTCCCTGTCTAGTATTCAACAGATAGATGACCCTTAAGCGTGTGACCCTGTAGGTTCGATGAAGTATAGACATGACCGGAACACTTTCCGATCAATGATCAATAGCGGAACCGAGGACATCCATATTGATCCCTATACCCATACGAAGAATTATTCGAGTGAACCTTTAGTTGCTGTGTGCTATTCCTGTTGCTTCGCGATATATTACAAATACCCGAGGTGAGACTTATTGGCATCCCCGTGAATCAACAACTTGTCCACTATGCCAGTTACCTCGTTCCTGGTATTGTTCTCTTTTCTCGTTCCCGCGTTCCGGCATCCCTGTGATCAAATCACACTGTGTCTGGCCAGACGATGGTGGATACCGTAACACCGAGAGGGCCCTAAGAATATCTCTCCAACGACGGAGGAGCAAATCCCAATCTCGAGCTACCTAGTTCCTTGTCATACTTTTCCGTGAACCCGCAAGCTGCCGTAATAGCCACCCTTTTACAGATGACGTTTAACAAAACCCCAAAGTTCACGAAGCAAGTACGAAGGAACTCGATACTCTCATGGTCTAAGGAATTATGCAAACGCACAACTTTCTCTGTGTTATTAACCATTAACTTGTGACGAATGTATCTCATAGCATAACATCAATTCGGGTCGATTCAACACAAATGTTCTTCTAACATTGTGCCCTCAACATTGCCGGCATAGACATGCCCATGATCAGGAAAACAGGATCATCATGCAATACATGAGCCAGTCTTAGAGGCATGACTAGGAATACATTTTACTGTTTATTATACCACACGTGCACATGAGTTTCCCTCCGAGCCTCGTGGATATTGCAGACTCGAGAATCATTGCAGTTATAGCATGGAACATAAACATTCATTACAAACTCGGAGATACAAAAAAACTGTTATTACTGCCTCTAGGGCATATCTCCTACAGAGGTGACCTGCGCGGGGTGGCTCGCTGCCGGGGCTCGCCGGATTGCCGGGTCGCGGCGGCGTGGCTTGAATGGGAGGAGGCGGCGGACGAGCTCGGGAGAAGGACGTCTCGGGCGTGGAGGTTGTAGTGGTGACGTGGCGCGACGTGGGGCGTCCGCCAGACCTGGATGTGGTTGGTGGGGAGGGCAGAACCAGGTGCCAGCGGTGGGTTGGGCAGGCACGGAATGAGAGGAGCTAGGGCTAGGGTTTTCCCATTTTTGCTAGGGGTAGCTCTGCTATAAATAGCAAGTGGGTGTTTGGGAGGGGGTTCGGGCCACAAAATGGCCCGTTTCGGGTCCCGTTTTTCGGGTGGACTAGAATTCAAAGATAAGAGAGGAATCCAGGGGTCCAGCTAATAGCGCACGCGGCATCTTGTAAATACGCCCCTCGGATTACATCGGCTACTATGCTTGGCACATCCGAACGTTCACCTACCCGACGAAGTCGGAAACGCGTGAAATTCAAAACATCGCCTCAAAGCACCGAACTGACATCGTCTACCACGTTTAACGCCAAAATAGAACGTCCAACACCTCCCGATAAAATAACCCATTTAAATATAAATGGAGGTTTTTCCGCACCGTTGGTGATGCATGGTCCTGTGCCGGAGGTCGCGACGGTGATCGGGTGACTTTCTCGGTGCCGCAATGAGGTCGTGTGTCGGGGTGGCAAGGGTCGGTCTCCGTCCGGTACGAGATAAAAGGGGGAAATATAATCACCGATCGATAAATCGGGTTCTCAAACACCGCAAACAAATCAGACAATCAACCAATTCACGCAGGAAACAAAATTTTTAATTTTAGTGAAAATCTGGGCTATTACAATTTGTGTCTTGTGTAGCCTATTCACGCTCACTGTTTAGGCCCAGTTACTACAGTTTGGTCCTCTTCATGATTAGATATGATTATTTTGCGATACTTATAACTTCTAATTGGTAGCTCGGATTGAAACGTATTATGCATGTAAATTGCTTAGATATTTGTATAGTTTCATGAAATTTGCTTGTTTTTAGCATGTTTGCAAATTTTAAGCATATATTTTGTAGTTAATTACAATTAATACCATTTTTTGTAAATGAATTATGTGATATCTAATTAATCGTAACTAATGGAATTTTTTATTTTGTGAGATATGGCAATTATCATTTGTAGGTAGCTTACACATATTGGTAATTATTATTTTTAGGACATGGAAATTATTATTTCATGAGACATGACAATTCTTCTTTTGTGTGGCATAACAATTCTTTTTTGCGTTGTCTTGGGGGTTCAAATTTATAAAAAAAAAAGGTAAATATTGTTTGTATGATATGACAATTCTTTTTTTCTTGGCAATTATTATTACTATTTTCATTGCCTTTTTTAGAAGAACATGACAAAATTACCATGGTTCCAATGGTGTAATAGGTTTTTACCCCAATGACAATTTACCTTATTTTTTGTAGATTTTTGTTTGTATAGCTTTTGATGGATTTTTGTTGGAAAAATTCTTTTTAAAACCATCAATTGCAAATTCTTATTTTTATTGGACATGACAATTCTTATTTGTAGGACATGGTAAATTTTATTCGTAGGACATGTAATTTTTTATTCTTCGGATATAACAAAATAATTTGTAAGGCATGACAATTCTTATTCGTAGTACATGACAATTCTTACTAATAGGACATGACAATTATTGTTGTTCGTACAACATGACAATTCTTGTTCGTAGGACATGGAAATTCTTGTTCATAGGCCATGGAAAGTCTTATTTTCAGGATATGGCAATTCTTACATGTGGGTTATGATACTTTGCGGGACATGGCAATTTCTGTTGAAATTGTTCAACATGGCTATTTTAAGTAGAACATGACAAATTTCATCATGGCAATTCTGCCATGTTTTTTTATTTTTAGATTTTTTTATTTAGGTTGCGATGGTACTTTTGCACACAAGAAATTCTTGTTTTTGCACATGGGAGACTTATAGTATTTTTTTTAATCATCCTTGGCAAATTCTTTTTTTGTGTGAGAGTGCAATTCTTATTTTGTATATAGCTTATTGGACATGACAAATTCTTTTGTTTTGTGTGTTAGATGGCAATTCTTGTTTGTCGAATATGACATTTTTTTATTCTGCGTGAAATGACGTTTGTTATGCATGGAGCATGTCAATTCTTATTTGTACGACATGACAATTCTTATATGCGGGACATGATATTTGAAATTATTGGACATGGCTATTTGGAGTAGAGCATGGCAACTTTTCATGGTTACAATGGTATGATAGAGTTTTCATCTCATGGCAATTTTACGTTGTTTTTATTTATAGATTGTTTCTATATAGGTTACGTTGATTTTTTTAATATAATTTTCCATGACAATTTTATATTTATTCCTATGAATTTTTTATAGTATTATTTTTATTTTTATCATGAAAAATTCTACTTTAAAAGTTAATTGTATTGTAGCAAAGATTTTTTTATCACAATACAATACAAATCGATTTTTTTTATTTTTTTCACTAATGGGCTTGTAAAGCCCAGAAAAAAAGGTAGGTGTTCGGACCGGGCTATCCCCGCATTTCGTTCGGGTGGGAGGCAGAGATCGAACGAACATTCCAAGGGGCAACCCCCCACCTGACGAACGACACATATCGACGTTCTTTGATTTACACGTCAGTTAACTGGAAGGAAAGGCTGGCGTCTCTTTTTCTCTCACGTCCATTATCCCGATCGCTTCTCACGAACCCTATAGTAGGCGGCGACGACGAGGATTGACTCAGTGGTTGTAGTTGGCGGCGATGATTGGCTCAAAGGCGGCGGCCGGCGGTGATGATGATGATTGGCACAGGGGCGGTGGCCGACGACGAAGGTGATTGACTCAGTGCAGGTGGCGACGGGCACATGGATCCTATAGATGTGTTGTTCATTAGATTTCATTTCAGTGTGCGGTTTTTGAATGATTGGAAATCACTTGAATACAATTGCGGAAAAGTTTAATTTTTTCGATCTTGTTCACAGCTTTGACGTGCACTGTTAAACAAAGGATGAGAAGATGTTCCATTGGGTATTTCCTGTGAAAGAAATGGTTGATGGTATAAATATGGTTGCTTTAGATAGTGATTGCAATTAGATTAATGAGTGTGTTCTTGTTGGAAGTATAGCTGAAATATATGTGAAGATATATACAAATTTCAAAGACAACAAAGATGACAGGGATCTAGGCTATGATGTTGAGCTTTTGATGGATCCAAATGCCCCAAATTCTAGCAGTGAATTCGAGGGAGATGCACATTCAGGCAATGATTGTGTTGCAATCACTTGTACCAATTCAAGTGAGCCCTAAGAGGAAAGTCCAGAGGCTTGAAGAAAATTTTGAAGGAAGATGAAGAAGAGGATAGCAGTGAGAGTGATTATAATCCTTATGGTGACAACACGTCACATCAAGATGAAGAGATTGTTGAGAATAACAAGAAATATAAGGAGTATAAGGCAAAGATGAAGAATTGACAACTAGAGCATCTTGATGATGTTATGCTAAATGGTGGGCTTACAGTAAGGTCAAATAAGATGGGAGAGACAATGATGAAAATTGTCCCGAATATGAAGAAAGCTCCGATTTTTACAATTCCGTCGATGAGATTTGCAGTGATGGTGAAGTCAAGACATTCAAGCCTACATATAAATTGTTTAAGGACAATGGGGGTGTACCATCGTTTAGTATTGGTATGAAGTTTGATTGCAAGGAGGAGTTTATGCAAGCAATTATCAGATATGAACTGCATCACAAGAAGCTTATTAAATTTGCAAAAAATGACAAGTCCAAAGTTAGAGCAAAGTGTGATTGGGCAACATGTCCATGGGTTTGTATTTTGAGTAAAAGCAGTAGATCATGTAGTGGCAGATTAGTTCTTTCCATGATGTTCATATATGCCCCAAAAGAAAGGACAATAAGTTAGTTAACTCAACAAGAATAGCTGCCAAGTATGAAAAGCTAATTAGATCTAATTCAATGTGGAAGATATGTTTGCCAATGTGACTATTTGAGAGCTATTATGTTCAATTGAGATAAATTTAAACTGCTATGTGATTGAAATGCTAAAAACTGGACATTGAAACCATACACAAAGACTATGAGCAAACTGAAACCAGTTGTCATAGTAAATTACCTACATATGTGACATGAACCCATACACAAAGACATTGGTATAACATACTAGTACGGGGGTGGCAAGTACTGCACGAGGTTACCATCTTCTTGCCTCGTAGAGGGATTCACGGTGCGACCCCTGCCTAAACCGCCAACGCCTAGCAAGGCACCACCGCGCAACTGCTGTGCTCATCTATACAACAACCAGCCACCACGCCGCCATCGTGCCTAAATCATGGTCAAACACCGCCGCCGCTGCCGTATGCCCTGAACCAATCTCTCCGCCTCCATCCGCCTCCCCCGAATCAATATCTTCGTCGCCGACCACCGCCCACTCTTGGATTCGCGAGAAGGGGATTGAGAGAATGGACGTCATCACGTCATAAAGATAGAGACACCAGCCTCTCAGTCAGTTAACAGACGTGGAAGTCAAAACACGTGGTTGTAATTAGTCAAAACCAAGCCACATGGGTACTAAAACCACCCTAAGCGTCATTAAGGACGTAAAGAATCCAGTTTAATTAGTTTAGAGACTAAGTTTGTCCGGTTTTAAAGTTGAGGAACGTTTTCTAGACTTTAGTAAGAATTAAGGGACCAAAAATATTCTTAACCCAATAAAATATGATTCATAAATAAATTGTTTTCTTACGGTAAAATCTAATATTCCCTCCGTTTCAAATTACTTGTCATAGATTTGTCTAGAAACGAATGTATGTAGACTTGTTTTTAAGTTTAGATATATTCGTATTTACAAAAAATCTCTGACAAGTAATTTGCAACGGAGGGAGTACTTGTCAGACATCTTTGGTAGCCCAATACATAATAATAATTTCATGATTTAAAAGAAAATAATATAAATCAATATCTTATATTTGGTAAGCCAATAAAAATAGATTATTCATGGAAATAGTTGGAAAACTTATGCTATTTTAAACCAAAATATAATCTTATTTTATCTATTTAATTTAAACCAGTCATAGAATTGAAGACTTTTACATATCTTTTTATGGGAGTGACTAGGGCGCATGCGCATGTGACTTAACATTTTTTTTAAATATGCTTTGTCGCAATCGAACGATTTGGCCAGGATCGAACGAAGGGGACTGCCAAGCGAACCGTTTTTTATTGGGCCGTTTTTGTTTGTTTAAATCCAACAACGTTTTGTAGTGGGCGGGGGCTTTCCTGGACACAGTGGAAAAATCAAGGGCCCTTAACGGCAGGGTCCCATTTTCTGGCCCGACACTGTAGTGCTGGATTTTGTTTCTATTGTTTTTTCTTGATTTTTCCGCTGTTGTAGCCAGTTTATTTTCTATTTTCATTTTTCCCATTTCTCTTTCTTTGGTTTTCTATGATTTTTATTTTTATTTACTTTCTTTTCGTTGTTGGTTTTCTTTGGTTCTTTTTTTCTTTAATTCACGCATAATGTAAAATTTTCAAAAACATCAGGGACACTTTTGTACATATTTAATTTTTAAATATATGATCAACAATTTTAATATATTTTTTCGAATCTACTTTTTATGATACACATTTTACATTTTGGGTATACATCTGAAAATTTTAGCTTATAATCTTAAAAAAACTAAATGCATATTAACATTTTTCAAGCATGTTAAACATTTTTCAAATACATGTTGAAAAAAAATCAAATGCTATCACTCATCCTTTAAAAGGTGCACAAAGATTTTTAAACAAAACTAAAGTAATTATATTTGGAATATATGTATTTTATATGTTTTTGATACATATAGTTGCGAGTCGGTGATCGACTTGCAATTTGTGTGGGAAAATGAAAAGGTCAAACCGAGATAGAAATGAAAAAGCCAACCCCGTAGTTGCGAGTCCGTGGTCAACTTGCAGCTGGGGTCGAAAATGAAAAATTCAACCCCACAGTTGCGTGTCTGTGGTTGACTTGCAACTGAGGTGAAAATTAAAATTCAACCCCTCGGTTGCGAGTCCGTGGTTGACTTTCATCTGAGGTGAAAAATGAAAATTCAACCCTCAGTTGCGAGTCGGCAGTCGACTTGAAACTGGAGTGAAAAATGAAAAAGTCACCCACAGTTGCGAGTATGTGGTTGACTTGTAGCTGGGATGGAAATGAAAAGGTCGAGCCCTAATTGTGGGTCGATGGTTAACTTGCAACTGAGTGTGGAAATGAGAAATGACCCCCCCTCCCCCAGTTGCGAGTCGATGGTCGATTTGCAACTGGGCTAGAAAATGAAAAATGAATCCCCGGTTGCGAGTTGATGGTCGACTTGCAACTGGGCTGGAAAATGAAAAATGAATCCCCGGTTGCGAGTGGGTGGTCGACTTGCAGCTGGAGCGGAAAATGAAAAGTCAACGACCATTTGCGAGTCGGTGGTCCACTTGCAACTAAAGTGAAAAAATAAAAAAAAATCGACCTTAGTTGCGAGTCGATTTTTTCAACTAAAGTGAAAAAAAAAATCGACCTTAGTTGCGAGTCGGTGGTCCACTTGCAACTAAAATGAAAAAAAAAACTAAAAAACCCAGTTACAAGTCGGTGGTAGACTTGCAACCGTAGCAGAAAATGAAAGCTAGCCCCCAGTTGCGAGTCGGTTGTCGACTTGCAATTAGAGAGGGAAATAAAAAACATCTCGGTTGCGAGTTGATGGTCGACTTACAAGTGGAGTGACAAAAAATGAAAAAGTCAACCCACAGAACCTCTCAAGTTGCGAGTCGATGAGCTACTTGCAACTAGGTTGAAAAAAAAACGATTGCGGGTCAATGAACGATTCGCAACTAGGTTTAAGAAAGAAAAAACATAAAAAAATATTTTTAAAAACTCGAACGTTAAAAAAATCATAAATTATAATCAAATAAATAAATCAAACAAGAAGGAAAAAGGAAAACATTATTTTTGAAAATAACACAACTTGACTCGTGACAACAAACATGTATCAACGCCGTGTATCAATACGTTAAAAAAAGACATCATGTATCAATAAAAAATATTTCAAATTTTATAAAAACTCTTAAAAATTATATTCATGAGTTTTGAAAAGAAAAGGAAAAATAAAAAATTAAATGAAAGAAAATAAAAATAATAAAAAGGACAAACTCATACAATTGATAACTTGCATGTGATAATACTTAAAAACACATGTACATGTGATTTTTAGCAACCCAACCTACTGCGTTGCAACTGCACGCTAGGCGCAGTAGTAAAACAAAACAAACAAACGGCCCACAAAAACAATTGGGCCGGGTTCAATGGAGCAGCCACGTCCGTGGGAGCAACTAATTAGCGGGTATCCTCTCGCACACTTTCGCGGATGTCACTTTTCGCGCGCTTCAGTGTCGCCACGTGGCACGTTTTGGACGCACAGCGCGTAGCCACAGTGCGTCGGCCATAGTTTCCTGCGCAGCCACAGGCTGCCACAGCTCAGTTTTCCAGCCACAGCCCCACATCCACAGTTTTTTCAGCCACAACCACAGTTTTTTTAGCCACAGCTCCCTGCCACAGCCTGTTTTCAGCCAAAGGCACGGTTTTTAGCCACAGCTCCCCTGTCACAGCCCAGTTTTCAGTCAAAGCCACAGTTTTTTCAGCCACAACCACAGTTTTTAAGCCACAACCACAGTTTTTTTCAGCCACAACCCTGCCACAGTCCAAGCCACAGGTCCGCGCGCTGCCACAGGAGAGTCCGCGCGCAGCCACAGTTGTTGTTCGCGCGGGACACAGTAAAAACGCGACACGTGTCGGATCTAGAGAACGCCAAAAATGACCTCTACGGGGGCGCACGGAAGGGTACCACTAATTAGTACTTGACCACGTCTCGTCTATGTGCTTAAAAAAACAAATCGGGCCGAAAAAACGGTTCGCCGGTCAAACAAAAACGCTTCAAATCGCCGCACGCGAAAAATAAGGCAAAAATAGATCGAATGGGCCTGTATGTGACTTAACTAATTCTCATGTACGGAGTACATGAGAAATAGCAAAACCGTTAATTTTTTTGCCTCATTATAAAAACAAAGAACGCAACTAGCTGGCGCACGCGCGCCCAAACGCCTAACCGAGCGGCCTTCCTAATGAGGAAAGAATCATCCGTGTGTTGTTCGGACAGAGATCCAGTGACTTGCTGTGGGCAAGTCACCAGTGAACAGTGCGGTGACATTCTCTCTTTTCACACCATTCGATCGAGAATCAACGAATAGATCTCATAAACTGTGCGCAGCTACAGTACGCTCACTACAAGATTTGTGTGTAGTACTATAGTGCATCTCGCGGAGGCACCGACTTCATATAAAATGGGGGCACGACCTCATACAAAACGGAGGCACGACCTCATATAAAACGGAGGCACGACCTCATACAAAACTGAGGCACGACTTCTTATAAAACGGAGGCACGACCTCATACAAAACGGAGGCACGTCCTTGTATGAGGTCGTGCCTCCGTTTTATATGAGGTCGTACCTCCGTTTTATAAGAAGTCGTGCCTCTGTTTTATATGAGGTCATGCCTCCGTTTTGTATGTGGACGTGCCTCCTTTTTTTATGTAGTCGTGCCTCCATTTTGTATGAGGTCAGATCCTGTAGTGAACGTACTTTAGACATGTACTATAGCTGCTTACCGTTTATGAGATCTATCCGTTGATTCTCGATCGAATGGTGTGGAGAGAGAGAATGTCACTGTACTGTTCACTGGTGACTTGCCCACAGAAAGTCACTGGATCTCTGTCCGTGTTGTTCTCTTCAATCAAAAAGGAAAAATCTTGTCATTATTGTTCCCACGTGCTACTTCCGGGTAAACCTGCACGTGCATTAATTTTGGATTTCATAAATTTTAAAAAGCTATAACTTTTGAACCAAGTAGAAAAATTTAGATTCGTTTTCACCGTTGGGTTTCTCGCGACGAGTTCTTCAAAACTAGACCCCATATGAATAGGTTTCGACGAACTTTGTTTTTTGAGCAACTTTGTGTGGTATGTAGACAACTTTAGTGTTATAAGTAAGCAACTCTTCTTGTTTGTGTAGTATGACTTGCTATTAGCTTGGTCTGTGTAAAATCGAAAAATGATACAAAATATGATGTATCTTTAGTGCTAAATACAAACAACTTTATTGCACGACGAGTACTTCAAAACTAGATCCCATATGAATAGGTTTCGATGAATTTTTTTAACAACTCTGTGTGGTATATAGGCAACTTTAGTGTTATCGGTAATCAACTCTTCTTGTTTGTCTAATATGACTTCCTATCATCTTAGCAACTTTCCTAACAAAACCAAGCAACTGTCCAAGTAAACGAAGCAACTGTCCTATCAAAACTAAGCAACTATCCTAACAAAACCAAGCAACTGTCCTGCCAAATCCATGCAACTATATTATCAAAACACACAATGCATAATGTATTAGCAAACCAAGCAACTGTCCTAACAAACCAAACAACCATCTTAAAAAAACAAACAACTTCAATAACAAAACCAAGCAACTATATTAACAAAACAGAGCAACTGTACTAACAAACCAAGCAACTGTCCTAACAAATTGCCTATCATAGTTACTCAGTTGCGTCAGTTTTCTACTGTCGATACTCGATTCGATACAATATTATTCAAGCAAGATCCAAAGTAACTTTTTCTAACAAAAACAAATACACAACTAGCCTAAAATTTCAAGCAACTGTATAACAGAAAACAGAATATAAAAATGTTCAAGCAAAAACTAAGCAATTTTCCTAGAAAAACCAAGCAATTATCTTAGTAAATTCAAGCAACCACATTACCAAAAAATACAATGCAAAAATAGTCCTAGCAAATCAAGCAACTGTCATAATAAAACCAAGCAACTGTTCTAGCAAAACAAAGCAACTATCCTAACAAAAAACCAAACAACTATCCTAGCAAAAACCAAAGCAACTGTCATAGTAAAACCAATCAACTGTTCTAGCAAAACAAAGCAACTATCCTAGCAAAAAAGCTAAACAACTATCCTAGCAAAAAGCAAATCAACTGTCGTAATAAAACCATGCAACTGACATAATAAAACCAAGCAACTATCCTAACATCTGTTATATCGAGGTAGTAATAAAGTTGCTTTTATTTAACACTAAAGTTGCTTGTTTTAAAAAAAAATCATCAAAGCATGGTCATATGGGATCTAGTTTTTAAGATCTCGTCGCGAGAAACCTAATGGTGAAAACAGATCTTCATTTCAATTCTCGGTTCAAAAGTTATAGCATTTAAAAAAAAAGTAAAACGAAATAAATGTGTGACGCCAACATGCGCGTAGGTATTACTCTTATCCGCATGCAATAGGTATTCCTATCCGGATGTATAAAATCAGTTATTTTGTCGTATAGTAAATACGCTTAGCGAGCGCAGCTGCGCCTTTTAAGCTAATGGGAAAAACAAATAGGCAAACTTGCGCCCCAAATTGGCCTGCTACCACTTGGATTCTCACGGACTCGTCGTCGTCAAGGTCCAAACCCCCCTTCCTTAAAGCAAGCAAGTAAGTAGGAGTAGTAGGCACCGCACGGGCGCAACACAGCCCACCAAGCGGCGCCACCGTACCCCGACTAACGAAACCGCCTCCCGCTCCTCGTCTACCCTCCCTCGGCCTCGTCGCGGACGCCTCCTCCGGCTGCTCGGTCCTTCCTCCGAGGCCCTCTCCCTCCCCGTATCCTGGTAAGCCTCGCCTCGCCTCCCTCCCCCCCCCCCCCCCCCCCCCCCTCTCCCCGGATTCCGCTCCGCTGCGTCGCTGGGTGCGCGCGTGCTTGCTTGCTTACTTGGTTGCGTGGTGTTGGTGGACTGGTGGGTTTCTCTCTTGGTCCCCGAATCGGGTCCGCGGCGCCGCTCTTGCGTGTTTCTCCGCCGGAATGCTCGGATTCTTCATGTCTTGACGGTGGAGTTTATTCGTCATCCGCTTCGCTGGCCTTCTCGGCTACCGGAATGTTCGATTTCTCCTTATCTTTTTGCTGGAGGTTTTCCTTGCCCTCCGTCTCGCGGGCGTTCTCGGTTGCATTTCCGCTTTACTTGACGCTCGCTACCGGAATGTTCGATTTCTTCTCGTCTTGTTGGTGGAGTTTTTTCTCGTTCCTCAGGATTTTTGCTCCAGGATTCGCCTTGTTGTTTCCGCCGCTAACTCTTGATGCTCGCTGGGATTTTCTGTTTCGTTCAGTCTCTAGTCCGTATGGTTCTGTTTTTGGGGTTCAGAATTCACTGGACTCATTCTTGTTGTTCCTTAGTTTTCAGGCGACAGGCGTGATGGTAGAGGAGAAGAGGGAGAGGGCGGAGGAGGCGTCCGAGAGGAGCCCGAAGAAAGCACCGCGCCTGGACCTGGAGGCTGCGGCTGTGGCCGAGGTTGTCCCTGAATGCAGCGCCGCGTCTCCGATGGGGTCGAGCGACAGCGACAGTACCGGTGACAGAGGGCAGTGCCATCACGTAGCGACAGTGGGCGTTATGGACGTGTTTGATCTCATGGAGGACAAGAAGAATGTGCTCCGGAAGTGCCAGTTTACTAGCTGCTCAGGGACCTGGTACTGGAAGGAAGGCGGTGAGGACGACCAACAAGGCATGATGAAGTGCATACACTGCCACAATTTTTTCTGCGTTGGGGGCACGCCCGCTGCACCGGTGGTGGACAGGGATAATCCGATGGGGGCACGCCCGCTTGCACGCCGGCCTGTTGCAGCATGGGGTTGCTGTGTGGTGCGATGAACCCACTAAGGGATACTGCTTCTTGTGTGCACGCGCTATAAGGCTCAGTGACTGGACCTGTAAGGAGTCGGCACCACCGGTAGTGGTGGCCAGAAACCAAAAGGATCAGCGAGGACCCGGGGATAGCACTGCAAAGGATGGCTGGGGAATCGTGCCCAGCACTGCAACAAAGGATGAGCGGGAAACGGAGGCTACGGTATGTGAAATGCTGGATGACTATGCTAAAAAGGAGGGCTGGGGCAGCAGCACTGCAATGGATGAGTCGGACGATGATCAGTCGGAGGACGATGATCAGTCGGAGGACGATGATGCATTCGGCCATGGGGCTGGGCATGCTTATGGTGATGACCATGTTATCAGAGGGATGCCGAACCTTGGACTAACATGCTACATGAATGCAACGCTGCAATGCCTCTTTGCGCTTGGTAAGCTGAGAGCAATGATTCAAAGACCAGATGCTCATTTGGGGGGGCTTGGCATGCGCCTGCAGGAGTTGTTTGTAGAGACAAGCAGTGGGAATGCTGGCAAAGGCAATCTGAACCCACTGTTCCTATTGAAACATATGCAGGCGTTATATCCGACTAAGTTCGTGATCGGGAAGATGGAAGACAGCTATGAGTTCCTCACGTTATTGTTCAATTCTGTGGATTATGAGGTGGCGGAGCAAAACGAATGGCATGTCATGAAAGGGGGTCAAGTGTTTCCTGCATTTGGCATTTCCCTTTTCAGGGGCGAGCTGTTTGAGACCAAATCCTGCCAAAGGTGCCTGCATAATGATCCAGCTAAAACTATTGAATTCGGTGAGCTCTTATTGTCATTTCCATCCAAGGATCCTCCAGCCGGAAGTGTTGCATCACCACCAAGGAACAAAAGCCACGGATCTCCAAGGAAGATTCGTAAGAAACCGTTTCAGCAAACTGACAAGGGTGATGAAGACAAGATGCAAACAATTCCTGAAGACACTACTTTACAAATTGGTAAGTCTATGTGTTCCTGTACCTAACTTAAAAAAGTAATGGTCAACAGGTCCACAGATATGCGTGGGTGTCTAAGGTCATAAAACTTTTCGAGGAAAGAATGCAGGAAAACTGCGTGATCTACTAGTATTATTTGCTATTTATCTGAACACAAGCAAATGGTACTTTTTGAATGGAGCTTCATTACTAGCTAAGCAGGGAAAGTTGTTAAGGATGTTTTACACATGGATAAAAGAAATAGCAGTAAAACCTTTGTGGTGGCTACATAAAATCTGGCAGGATGTTTCAGCAGTATTAACATGGCAAGGGTGTTCACCGTAGTGTAGTAGCTCAAACTTCCATGGGAAGCCCAGGGTCTGAGTCCTTATCATCATACAGTATGTGTTACTACAAATGGTTGGTTAACTTGAGCTTGTTTGGATATTGTCGAGAGAAAAGAAGAAACAGTTTAAAGTATGGATGATAAAGATCCTAAAATATGCAAAGGATGAGGTTTCTGGTTGCATTGTTTTGCTAATGCAGATAATGTTAAAACCCTGTATGTTTGAATCTGCAGATTCTAGCGTAGTGAAGGATGTTGTACACGGTCATATGCAGTCGCAGAGGAATTATGTCCCTCGGGAGATCATTGAGGTGCCAACAAAAGCTTTGGATTCCATTCCTGACTTATTTGATGACACTGAAAGAAAGGGGGAATCAACAGTAGGTGCCAGTATCATTCCAGAAGATATTGTTACTATAGAAGCCAAGGAGATGACTTACCCAGTAAAAGTTAATTCCCAAGACAAGGAGGAAGCTCAGAGCAGTGATATTGTTCATGATGAGGCTCAACATATGAACTCTCGTTGGTCGATTGAGGAATGCCTGGCATTATTTCGTGAAGTGATGCAACGTTGTCAGAAGTGTTCCAAGGTTGCTGAACCGATCATGGCAAGTACCAATATAAATATGGATGTTGATGGAGACGAGACTGAACTGTCAAACAGGAAAACTACTGAAGAAATCACTTCAGAGACGACCTGTGGTGAAAAGGTTTCAGCCTCTTGCAGCACAGCCAATGAAAAGGCTGAAATTCCAACTGATAAACAGACTGACATGCTGACTGCCCAGGATAGTCAGGATACCAGCACTCAGAATCAGGTTAGTGTGAAGCAGGCAATGCTGGATGATCATAGCGTCCAACAGATGGAAGAAAACCAAAATGAGCAGAAAGATGGCAACGGTTGTGCAATTCAAAGACACTCGATTATCAAGCTGCCACCTATATTAATCATTCAGTTTATGAGATACAACGCTGATCTTTCTAAATTGAGAGGGCATGTGAGCTTTAATGAGATTCTTCATCTTGGACCATTCATGGACCCCAGGTACTGACTTCTCACAGTTTATACACAGCCATATCTTATACCTTTCTTCTATGTTAGTTCTGATAAGTTTCTGATGCTAATAACTGTACGTTGTTTCATAGTTTCTTCCTACTAGCAATAGGATGCCTTCTCTTTGAAAGAAAACTTAAGAGCTTTAGAAGGTGCTGGCATTGTAGATCAAAGGATCATTCAGATATTACATTTTTTTTTCATGTTGTTCTCTTTGTGACTATGGAATATTGTGTATTATGTGCACATTAGTTTTTTTTTAATCTTGATCAGTAGTTATCTGAAATAAGTAGGCTCAAGAGTGCACAAATGAATAATTGGCACACATAGTGGTAATTTCGTGGCATGATCATCTAAAATTTCCTTATCAGAGTTACGTTAGGACATCTTCACTCTTGTTTCTCACTGGCAGAGTAACATGATTTAGATTACACAAATCTGAGCAAACGCGAAACCAGTGTTATAGTTATCAGGGAAAGGGAAATATTTGTTATCCAAATCAGAAAGACAATCTAAGGGCATGTTTGGTTTATGCCCAAGGTTGCCATACTAGAAGATGGGCTAGCCAAAATTTTGGTTGAGGTTTTTTTTGCCCATGAAAAATAAACTAAAGTTGGCAACAACAAAAAAAACATTGGCTTTTCAAAAAGTTGGCAACCATCCAAACAAGACAACTTTTCCTTGTCATGGCCAGAAAATTAATCGGGTACACTTTGGTCACAATCCAAACATACATACCCTAAAGCTGCATCAGTCTAAACTGCATTTCCTCCGATATGCGTACATTGTTAATTTGTAGAACATGCATACGATGTTAATATGTGCCTTTGAAGTTTGAACACAACTTCCCCATTTTACCCTGTAGTCTTGCAATCACATCTATTTCGGTAATGATGGAATAACCATTTCTTTTATTTGGAGTAAGTTTTATTCATGATGAATAATCCTTTTTCATGCAAAGGTGTACTTTTCAGTACTTGTGTGTTCCAACTCTTGTAAATGCCAATGGAGAACAGCTTTCCTATTATCTTTGCAAAGAAAAAAGGAAATATGGTGACAGTTTGAACTGTCCAACTGCACCATGTACTATCTAATTATGATTTGAGTATCAACTGAATAATAGTGTTCACCCACAGCCTCATCTGGATCAGAACCATGTACACTGATTGAAACTAGTTCCTTTGTATACAATATCCTCATATTTGAATGCGTATTAGCTGTACTGGCAATGCATATTTGAATGCGTATTACTGATTGAACCGTGTACAGCTTTCCTGTAGTCTGCCCCAAACTCTATTCAACATAGCAGTGGATCACCGGGACACGGGCGAAATTATGGTTATGTTTTAGAATTTTTATTTCATGAAACATTATTATGGTAACATTTTCTTGCCTGTTAGTGGTTATGCCTAACCTGGCGACCTTTTTTTCTTAAGTTTCTAGTGGTAATTATAATTCTGAATTAGTATTTCCAGTGTTAGATGGATATACATCTTGCAGTGGCCGGTTGACAACTTGACATCACTATGGCCTTAAATTTCTTGCTATTCCAATTAGTACATAATCAGTCACTTAAGATGTACTAACATATTATTTTTTATAATCTGATACAGTATGCATTTTGTTGTGTAAGAAAGACATGCCATTGTTCCAGCTAATCATCAGTTTATTGCTAACTTAAATCCTTACATATTGTTTACCTATCTTTGATTTTCTCTTGCCTTCAGTTCTGAAGAGAAAGATAACTCGAGCTACCGTCTCGTTGGTGTGATTGAGCACCGTGGCGCAAGGTGTACATTCTTTTCTACGAGAGGATGGAGGAGTGATGCATGTCTGGCATTCTATTTCTACCCCAGCAAGCAATCAGAAGGGCACTGACAAAAGAAGCACAAGGGTGATATTAGCAAGCATTGTATAGATGGGCCAAATGTACGTACTTACACAGGGTCCAAATTTGTTGATTTCGCATTGGTTGCAGCTTGTAGCGTAGTCAGCTGGAGAGAATCATCTATTCTGTCCATGAAAGTAGTGGATAGAGTAAGTTTTGTCGGAACGGCATTGGAGTATAGGTATGACACTCAATGTTTTGTGCTAGAACAAGATTGAATAGGTAGGAAGACACTGGAATATTTTTGTGATGGCCAGCATTCTGCAATTCGATACACCTCTGAAAATATGTTTGTGAATGGGTTGTGAACTCCTTTTTTCTGCCTGGTAGGCTGAAGTTGATTTCGTTTCTTAATTACCTTTTGTTACCCGCTCAAGCGCTCAACGGTTAGTTGCTGTCGCTGTTTATGTGGTGAAATGCTAGCCTGATCGGTGTTAAAATAATCAGCATTGTGTTTTCTGGTGGCTCGGTGCTACCGGTTAAGAGTGTAGAGTGTGTGCTGCTTGGTTGCTCCTGGCTCTCGGCCGCAGATCCTACTTCCAGTCTGCTACTGATGGAGGGAAGGAGGGATATTGGAATGCAAGGGAAGGTTGCATGTTTCGCTAGCATGGATGGCCAATTAGAACTCATCTTCACCACCACCACACCTTTTACAAAACTCCACCTAAATTCATGTAATGATGCTTTATCAACAATTTTAGCAGTTTATCTATAGAACACTTATTATATTCAACCTGATAAATGGGTCACTTCTGTGGGTCAATTTTATTTTAATTTTTAAATTTGTGTTTGAGCTTCGACGAGGCATGGTGGCGAGGCACGGCATGTCAGGCTGGCAGCGGCAAGGTGCGGCTTGAAGGCGGGTGGGGAATGGTGAAAATTTTGTTCATTGGCTTCCGTCAACCTCTCATAAATCATACGTAGATGCATGCATGCATATCATAAATTACTTGGTTTTTGCATTGCTCTATGCATGTTGCACTACCACATCGTTAAATCATGCATGTTAATTATAAAAAAAATTATAATATATTTTATGTTCACCCTTTACATTCTTTTAGAAATGATATTATTCATATTTTTTCCTCTTTTTATACCATTTATATTTTATTTACATTACATTTGCTTTTCATTTCTTTTAGATATTTTTAGCAAAGTCCCGCCGCCCCGTCATCGTTGCCTCCAGCTCACGATTCAATCGTCCCCACCGTCGCCTATCAGCCAACCCTTTCCCGCCTCATTCCTAAGGCTCTTGAAGCTCGAGCCCACTCGAATCGAGCTCCCATGTGGTCACGATAGCTTAGCCATGGATGCAGGTTGGAGGTTGGAGCGCTTGATCTAGGGTGGGGCGTGTCCTCGTGCCACTTGCTGCACGACCGCACGCCGCTAGCTGGCTAGCAGATGATCAATGCCGAAGCCATGGTGATTTGACGCTATCGTGTCCCTCGCCGATGGAGGACAAGTCGATGCATATGCGGAGGAATCCGGGACGAAGAAGGGAGTGGTCGGGACGGGAATGAACGAACCAGTGCCTAGGTGGCATGGGGTGGCGACTGCCCGCTTCCGTGGTGGTTTGTGATGAAGAATTAGGAAAATGGGAAGAATAAAAAAGGTGTGTCCCTAGGACTATGCTATTTTCACAATATATTATTTTCGCATTTATTTTGGTAGAATATCTACTATATCATATAAAAGTTTGACCGTATACCTTACAATAGTTTCATAGTATGAGATTTACTGTATCTATTAGAGATGCTTTTACCCCGCAATACCAGCGACAGTGTCGCTATATTGTGTGTGTTTTGAACGTCCTTTGTTTCTCCACTCAATCCACCCACACTCCTTGGTGACTCGTGACTAGAACTAGTGAGAAACATCACACATCACAAGTCAGTCCGCACACCGACGTACCGCACAGATAGAAGTGTCAAGAGTAGTGGTTCGAGCCAGATTCCTACCAGATCATTTATATCAAATAATTTCTCTTCAAAATTGCTAACATCATCGATGATGGATCTCACCTTCTTTGCTCATCATGGCACGACAAGCAATCGTGGTTCCGACACATGCCACCCCCTTAAGGCCATGTTCGGTTGCAAGAGGTTTTGAAGAGATTGGGGTGGATTGGAGAGGATTTAATCCCCAACAAGTCAAATTCCTCTTTAATGCCCTCCAAAATCTCCAATCCTCCTCAAAAGAGGATTAACCGAACAAAGCCTAAGGAAATTGATTTCATGTCAAATACAATAATAAAATGATAATTAATCATTTTATTGATTTACAAATCAATTTCTACGAACCATTTTACGAAATAAAATCAGAGGCTACACCTTATTGTTCGAGCTTGTATAAATTAATTCTCTTTTCAAATAATATTTAAAGGATAATTTGATTTATTTTCCCTTTCCAATTGATTTGATTTACAAATCAAATTATTTATTTTTTAGAAAAAAAATACTAGAGATATCTTACTAGTAGTGGGAAGGGGCTGATGTCTTTCCACCCGTCCAACTTCAAGGCTCGGTACATGCAATTTGGGTTTGTTGCACCTATTAAGCTGTAGGGGGTCCCTTACAGTCTCTCTATCAAAAACAAAAAACCAAAGATATCCAATAAATTACTGAGGCTTATTATTTATCCGTAATTCAACCCATTTTAACTATTTGAATTGTTTCCCCTTTTTGTAATATAATTAATTCTTAAAATAATTTATCGTTGAATAAATCCAAATATTAAATAGAAGACACAAAACCATTTGTGACTTTATTTTGGTATTTATAAATAATCCCTAAATAAGAATTTAAGGTTGTAAATAAATCTATAAGGTTATTTAAGTCACAATTTTAAACAACTTCTAGTCAAATTTTGGCTAAAATCAAGCATTCACAGCTAAATTAGACTTGGTAAATCCCTCTAAATTAAATTATCACATTCTAGTATTTCCAATTTTTTTGGATGTGAGATATTACCGCCCTTAGAAGAATACCATCCATGAGACTGAGAGAGGCAAAAAGGAAAATGTTAGGTTTAAGGTTCTTCTTGACTTTTCATTTTTGTATACCATCTATGATTCATTTGATATCATCTGTGACTGCATCGAAGGCATTATGTTCAAATATCTTCTCCTTCCGAGGTTTGTGGTTCTACCACCCTTAATTTTTCTTCAAGATTCCTTTCAGCTGTTGTCCAGATGCTTTCCTTGATGGTGCATGGAACATTAATTCTCTATCCATAAATCATCCAAGTAGTTGGACATTACCTCCCTTAAAGTGATTAAGGTTGGCTTAAAACATTATCATGTTCCTCTTGGGTGTGATACTGGTTTACTCTTGAGTCTATAATTAGGATCCTGGTGTGTGTGGGTTATGGCCAACTACATTTGTCCTTGTAAGTTCATCTTACCATCATCTTATTCTTATGATCAAGCATCTCACATAACTGAATTCATCATAAGATCTTTGCATAAAAGACCACAAGAGCCCAAAGGGTTGTCTAAGGGGGGCTACCCCTGGCCCAGGCGGCTAGGGGCAAGCTGCACCCCCATCCCGCCTAGATAGGTGGGGGCCACCCCAAGATCCTCTTTGGCCTATATTCCCCCCCTAGACGAAAACCCAGAACATCAGATCGCATATCCAGTTTTCCTTTTCGGAGCCGCCACATACGTTCTTCCTCGGGAGAGCTAATCTAGAGGTTGTTTCCAGCCTCCGGACTGGTAAGATCATCGCCATCATCATCACCAACATCTCTCCATCAACCAACCATGTTTCCCCATCCATTTGTGAGTAATTCCCTGTTGTAGGCAAAGGGGATGGTAGGGATGGGATGAGATTGTTCATGTAATATTTTGTTAGATTGTTGGGGGTATGTTGCGTAACATCCACTATTGTGTTTATCATCTTTGTTGCATCTTGTTAATCTTAATGCTTGACACTAGGGCCCGAGTGTCATGATTTCATATACGAACATGTTATATTTTCCTGAGTATATTTATGTTCTTGATCATATCTACAAGTTGTATGCACCTATTATAGTCCGGCACCGGTGACCCCAGGCGAGCACAACCACGCGGGCGTGTCTCGGCTTCCTTTATCTACCACCACCACGCCTCTCTCGGAGCACTCTTATATGTCACAAATTGTGCATGGTCGGACAATGCGTTTGCTGTCAATTTGCTCTTTAGTCCCTTGCATGTCACTAAAGATCTTATTCTAATTTATAAAAATAATCAAGTGAAGGGTTACGTAGTAGAAAACAATTTTTTTCCTAACTAGCGTATGCCCAATGCCCAAGATCTATCTAGGAGTAACACTTTAACGACAAGGCAATGGTGACATACCCATATGTAGACCATTGAGAAGAAAACGTTCCCACGTGAACGTGGTTTATGTAGTCGTACTCTTCTATTGGAGAGATTTGTCCAAGGGAAACCTTCCAAAACCCTAGTTCGAACACTGGGTGCTTAGCTTCATGATCTCGAGGACAACGATTGTGAAGAAGATGAGATCTATAGGTGCATCAAACACACAACACAACCAAGACACGAGGAGATACCAAGGTTCAGGCTACCATGGGGGTGTAAAACCCCACTTCCTGCTTGTCTGGGATTGCTCCGGTGGAGACGATAGTGGAGAGCTACAAGTTTGAGATCTAGCATGGCCGATCCATCTCTATGGTGCCCTAGCTAGCAATTATATGGGTGACTTAGTCCTCTTCCCCCACAGCTTGGTCAGAAGGGTTTCCACATGAGGCCAATTATGGAGGGGACATGCCATGCTCTTATCCTAACTAAAGCTACTTTCCTTTTCTAAATTAAAACGGTCTTGATCGTAGTCATTCCTGACTTGGCTTGCTCTTGATGTGGAGTGGACCCTGTGGATGGGCGAGACTTAGTCGGGAAAAAAATCTTTCGCGCTCTTATCTCCCTTGCGGGGGTCCTCTTACTCGAAGTGTAGTGGGTAACGTCCTCGGGAAGTGGGTGGTCCTACGAGAGCTCTATCGCGATATCTCAGGGATTTCGATCTTCTTGAGGACGGGACCTCTGGAAGAGTCTTGATCCGAGAGGCCTGGTGATGATGATCTCCCCCTGGAAAGGGGCTTCACGGAGGTGGAACTACCTGGGGTGCCGTTTTGAGTCATCCTCTCTCGTGGGGACTGTAGGACCAAGGCACGGACCATGATACCATGTTTCCTATTGGGCCGACATCGTCCATCCTCGATGCCGCGGGGATCATCACACGTCTCGAGAAGACACTCGGTCCTCAAAGACCGATGACGGGATTACGTCCCCGTTGGAATGTTGTCGGTGAAGACGTACACCCATGACGACCTCATGGTTGTGTATGTTCTCTAGCGATGTAGAGTATCACAAGTGCAGCACCTCGTAGGACTCGAACACATACGGTGTATATGACGTCCCTCGGGATCCGGTCCAGCAGAGTAGCGGAAGAAGATAGATCCGGAACGATAACCCATCGTCGAAATCATGAACAAAACCGACTGCTTTAGGGGTGGAACGATTTTCCAAAGGCAACATTCTTAGGGTCACCGGTGCATCGTATACGAAATCAATGATGGGGAATTTTAATCAACGCATTTCCGAAGGCAACATTCATAGGTCATTGCTGCATCATACTCGAAATCAACGATGGGACATCGAAAGCAACGCATTTTCGAAGGCAACATCCGAAGGCAATATTTTTTGGTCGGTGATGCATCGATAACCCATCGTTGAAATCACGAATGGAAGCTATTACTTTATGGGTGAAACGATTTTACGAAGGGAACATTCTTAGGGTCATCGGCGCATCGTACATAAAATCAACGATGGACCATCGAAAGCAACACATTTCCGAAGGCAACATTTGATACGTCTCAAACATATCTATAATTTTTGCTTGTTCATGCTTGTTTTGGGATAATTTTTTATGTTTTGATGCACTTTCATATCATTTACAACATATTTTGTACTAACCTATTAACTCTGTGTCGAGTGCCAGTTTTTGTCTATTTTTGTTCGTACATTGTAGAAAAAGGTGAAAAATCAAAGTGCTCGGAAAATTCCAGAAAAAATCCTAAAAACATATTCATCACGGAAGACTTCAGAAGCCCAAAGCGGAGCCGGAGGGGGGGCACTCCCCATCCAGGCGTCTCCCTGGCGCGCCCCAGGGGGGCGCCCTCTGGACACTTGGGCCAGGGCGGCCACCCCTGACTCCCCCCTTTGGCCTATATTTATGCTTCATCCTGAAAACCCTCGAGGATCTATTTGTTCCACGAAATAACTACTGTTCCGCCGCCGCCGCAATTCCAATCTCGGGATCCCTTGAAGGTCCTGTCTCGGCACCCTGCGGGAGGGAGGATTGACCTTCGGAGGCTTCTCCATCACCATGATCTCCTCCAAGATGCGTCGTGAGTACTCCCCCTTGGACCATGGGTCCATGATCAGTAGCTAGTTGATGTCTTCTCTCCAATCTTGTGCTTCAATGTATAGCCCTTGTGAGGTGCCTATCATGATCAAGGCATCTATGTATGAATTCTTGTTTTGCTATGTTGTGTTTGCTGGGATCTGATGGATTATGAGGTTATGTTCATATTGTGATGAGTAATATAATTGGTTTACCTTTATATTTTTGTTCTTGAGTATTCTTGCATGTTCCCCGTTGCGTTTGTTACTTTGGCCAAGTAGTAGACTGCAACTCCAAGAGGGAGCGTTATGCTAGATGATGGGTTCATGCCTCCCGATGTCTAGCTTGAGTGACAGAAACATGAGACTAGGGAATGTGTTCTTTCCATTAGGGGTAAAACAATGGTGCTTATGACCGCGCGTCATATGGATTTCTTACATTACACATAGAGTGTTAAGGCAGTTGTACGTTGCTTTGAGCTTACAATTTGGTTGGGGTTCGCAGCTTAATAGCAACGAGATGTTCTGGATAGATATCTCTAGGTGGATGATTAGTGAGTATATGCTAATGAATAAACGATCTACTTGTGTTGGTGTAATGCCCATACGATTGAGCCTCTTTACTTTTCGGTAGCATAATTAGTATTGCGTTGCGTTTATAATTCTGTCAATTGCCCAGCTATTTTTTTACCCAACATAGTTGTTTACCGTCTCTTGGGAGAGAGAGACATCACTAGTTAAGGTCATGGCACCCCGTTCCATATTTCCACCATAGTTTACACCCTCACTATTTACTGCTTTATTTCCTTTCAGTCGCACTATTACTATTTCCCCTTTGTGTTTGATTCTTTGTAAACAGTAAGGCCGAAGAGATTGACACTCTTAACTCGTTGGGAGCAAAGTTGTTTGTGTTCTTGTGTGTAGGTCCACGTCAATTGGTGTCCACACCTAAATATTTGGCGCCATTGCCAACTACTTGTTGACTTCGGAATCCTGCTGGATTGATAACCTTGGTATCTTTACTGAGGGAAATTTGCTGCTATCTACATCATAACATTCCACTTGGGGTAACCAACGAGGAGATGTTATCTACACCCGTCAAGAAATTTTTTGGCGCTATTGCCGGGGATTACAATCCTCAAGATAGGGGCATTGCACACTACCCTTTATCTTTTCTTTTTAGTCTTCTAGTTTACTTTACAATATTTATCTTTGCTTGTGTGTCTTATACCAAAAATACCAATTTTTTTTTACTTTGTTCTTGCTTGCTGCTGTTACTATGGGTTCCACTAAAAACACTAAGCTTTGTGACTTCACAAGTCACAACAATGATGACTTTATTTCCACTCCTATTGCTCCACCTGCCACTTTGGCGCCTTCTTATGAAATTAAACCTTCTTTGCTCAACCTTGTTATGAAAGAACAATTCTGCGGAGCTGGAGATGATGCTGCTTTGCACTTAAATTTTTTTGAGCTCTGTGATATGCAAAATTATAAAGTAGATGGTGATATTGTTAAACTTAAGCTTTTTCCCTTCTCCTTGAGAGGAATATCTAAGGAGTGGCTCCAATCCTTACCTTGGAATAGCATAGATTATTTGGATAAATGTAAGGATGCTTTTATTGGGAAGTATTACCCACCCGCTAAGATTATTCAGTTGAGGAGTAACATTATGAATTTTAGAAAACTTGATAATGAACATGTTTCTCAAGCTTGGGAACGTATGGAATCTCTTGTTAAGAATTTCCCTACTCATGGATTGACTTCTTCGATGGTAATCCAGACTTTCTATGCAGGATTGAACTTTGCCTCGCGAAATCTGTTAGACTCGGCCGCGGAAGGAACCTTTATGTCAACCACACTTTGTGTTGCTACAAAGCTATTAGATGATCTGATGACAAACTACGCTTAATGGCACAACGAATGATATCCAACAGGTAGGAAGCTAAACTCTATTGAGGAGATATCCTCTTTAAATGAAAAGATTGGTTTAATTATGTCTCTACTTACTAAGCAAGTGCATGTTGATCCTTGTGATGCTCCTTTAAATTCTTTGGTTGCTCAAGAGAAAGAGCAAATAGATGTTTATTTTATTTCTAGGAACAACTTCAATAACAATGCTTATCGGAGTAATTTTTGCAACAAAAATCCTAGACCGTTCCCCTCCAACAACTCTTATGGGAACAACACCACTTATTCTAGTACCAAAAACTCCACTTCTGAATTATACACCATGCTTTTAAGGAATTTATTACCTCTCAAAAAGCTTTCAATAAGAATGTAGATGAAAGATAAATTAGATAGCCTCTCTTTCAAGGTTCATAATATTGCTCATGATGTTGAGATGCTTAAAATTATAATTTCTCCCCTACAGGAAAAGAAGACACACCTTTAAATGCTATTCAAGTGGAAATTAATGAGACCATTGGAATGCTAGCCAAACTTTAGGATAGATAGGATAGAGAGAAACAAGAGGAAGAGAGAGAGTTAAGAACCTTCCTACACATACTACACTTGCTAATTTACATGTGGTTGATGATTTAAAAACTTTCAGCACCCATCACACCCCTAGTACAACCAATGGACCTATCAATGGTAATGCTGAAACCTCAACTTTAGGACAAGAAAGTTCTTTTAACTTGGAGATTCTCAAAGGTAAAATAAGCTTAGATAATAGCACTCCCAATTTAATTAATGGTAGTGAACTTGATTTTGACAATTACAATCTCTTTGAAGTTATTTAGTTTTTACAAAAGATGACCAAAGACCCCCACACTAGTTCACTTAATATTGCCTTCACAGAGCATATCACTAATGTTGTTATCAAATCTAGGGAGGAAAAACTTAGACTATAGTTTCTATTCCTAGAAAAATACAAGATGGTTGGGATCCTATGGTCAATATTAAATTAAATAACTTTGCTTTCTTTGCTTTATGTGATGTTGGAGCTAGCTAGTGCCTCCGTTATGCCCAATAGAATGTATGATATGCTTGATTTTAGACCTTTTGATCCTTGTTCTTTGGGTGTTCGCCTTGTTGATTCTTCCATTAAAAAGCCTTTAGGAGGAATAGGTGATGTTCTTATTTTGGTCATTGATGATTATGTTCCTGTTGATTTTCTTGTCATGTATATTGAATGTGATCCCTCATGTCCTATTATTTTGGAAAGACATTTTATTCGCACTGTTGGTGTAATCACTGACATGAATGGATGGATTATAAGATTCTAATTTCCCCTAAAGAAGGGCATGGAACATTTCCCTAGGAATTAGATGAAGTTACCTTTTGAGTCCGTTTTATGGGCAAGCTAATATTTTGATATTGATAAAACTTGATCTTGTTGCTTCATGCCTAGCTAAAAGGCATAAAAGAAAGCGCTTATTGGGAGTCAACCCAAAATGTTTGTACTTTCATTTTTAGTGGTCTTGATGCTTTGTTACTACTATAGCAACATCATTGTATCTTTATTTTCAAGTTTTGTGCCAAGTTTTAGCATCTGTTGACAAGGGAACCAAAAGTTGTGACATGCTATCCAGAAAATAGATTATGTTTGCTCCACGAGAAAATTCGTATAAAATCACCAGATCATCTTTTTGATCTGAAATATTTTGACAACATGATCTATACAATTGGAAAAATTTCTCTGGTTCTGTGTTTTTTATTTGAGCTACATAAGTGCCTCCGAAAAATTAATTACTACATGTTGTTCCGTTTTTCCCAGATTCTGTTCTGTTTTGTGTTTCTTCAATTTTGTAATTCTTGCGCTCGTTTTTTCTTTGCAAAACCTTTTGTCAATCTTGAAAAACAATATCCATTGTTGAAAATTAGTGTTTTCAACAGAGTCCAAGTAGATTTTTTTATTATTGGCACTAACCGCTCTAATCAGTTTATGATGAGTTTCGTATGAAGGGAGTTTTCAATTGTGCGAAGGAAGATGATAAAATAAGATTCAGGAGTGCCAAGAGCTTAAGCTTGGGGATACCTCCGGTACCCCCAAGAAATATTCAAGGAGACTCAAGCGTCTAAGCTTGGGGATGCCCCCGTGCATCCCCTTCTTCATCAACAATTATCAGTTCGTCCTTATCCACACTATATTTTTATCGCTTCATATGTTACTTGCTTTGCTTGGACATCTTGCTTTTTTTACTTTTCTGTTTTTTTCTGCTTAGTTTAGTTTTGTTTGCTGGTCATAACAAGTTGGACCCTAGCAGGCCTTGTTTGGGGGAGAAACACGCTCCACTTTGCCTAGAATAATCATAGTTTTCACTTCAATCTTTGTTGAGTGTTCATTCTTTGATAGTAGCTACTTTCATGTTAGCTCTTATTCTTCATGTTTATCTTCAAGAGATGAGAATTATAATTTTTAGGACTCTCTTGAGTTGCATGATTATCTTGTTTAGAGAATTGGCCTGTTGCACCAAGTGTATCTTACTTTGAGTAGGTAATCAATGTTGGTATGGTAAGTTTAGTAGTAACTTGCAATCACTACAGGAAACAGGAGTTTGTCGTCAGCTTTTTGTTTGTCGTCCGTGTTTTGACGGGGCGGGCGACAAAGAAGAGATTTGCCGTCAGCTTCAGACGAAAAAGATTGGCTGACAGTAAAGGTTTCTTTGTCGTCTGCTTTTATCAGGATGACGTCAACGCATGGCTTTGCCGTCTTCTTTTTTCTGAATGAAGGCAACACATGCCATTTCCATCTTCTTTTTTCTAGCTAACGACAATGTGTAACTTTGCCGTTCGCTTTTTTCAGGCTTTGTCGTCTGCTTTTTTTACTTATGACAAAGATAGCTATAGGCATATTGTTTGTATCAGGGTTTTTTTAAAATGCAAACAAGCTCTAAATGAGATGAAATTGGCATGCTGATGGTTTATGATTCCTAAAAGACATGAAAACAATTGAAAAATATTTATAATTATTTACATTGTTTTTTACTGAAATCCAGAGGGCAAACAAACAGAATTTTTTACCTCTTTTCTATCGGTTGGGCAGCCCCTCCCATGGATCATTGATGTGGCACCAGAAGCTACCCAACACACACGCCTCCACCAACCGACCCGGTCCTAGCACGTGCCCACCCCACCAGCCTCCTCTTTCCTTATCAATGATACATCCCAAACGTATCTATAATTTCTGCTTGCTCCATGCATGTTTTGTGTGATATTGCTATGATCTAGATACACTTTTGATCATATTTGGACTAACTTATTAACTCAAAGCACCACAGTGCCAGTTCCTATTTTTTGCTGTTTTTCTATTCCAGTTTTCCCCCATATTAAAAGTGCTCCAAAAATTCGGGAAAAATCAGTTAAAAAATCAGCGCAACGGAAGCTTCCGGAACCCCGAAGGAGGGCCAGAGGGGCTCCACCTGGTGCCCAGGAGGCCAGGTGGCGCGGCCTAGGGCTTGGCCGTACCACCAGGGCGCCTGGACCCCTGGTGGCCCTCCTAGCTACCCCCCTTCGTCTATTTAATCTCCATGATGTGAAACCCCTGACGATAGAACCCCTTTTCGCAATCTCGCCTCTGTTTCTCCGCCACCGCGCTTCCAAGATCGGGAGCGCCAGCAGACTTCTTCCCGGCACCCTGCCGGAGGGAGGATTGACCTCCGGGAGTTTCACCTCCACCATGGACGCTTCCCGGATGTGTCGTGAGTAGTTTTCTTTGGACCATGGGTCCGTGATCAGTAGCTATGTGATGTTCTCCTCCCCTCTTTTTTCTTCATGATTTAGTCCTCGTGAGCTTCCCTACATGATCGAGGCACATATGCAATCTTTCTGCTGTTGCTATGCTGAGTTTGCTGGGATCTGATGGATTATGAGATTATGTTCAGATTGTGATTGAGTAATATATTTGGTTCTTATATTTTATATTGTTGTTCTTAAGTAATTCTTGCATGTTCTCCGTTGTTGTGTATTGCTTTGGCCAAGTAGTAGGTAGTAACTCCAAGAGGGAACGTTATGCTCGATTGTGGGTTCATGCCCCCCGATGACATGCTTGACTGACAGAAACATGAGTCTAGGGCATTGTTGTTGCCACAAGGGGGGGGGAACAACGATTCTTGTAACCGCGGTTGCAAGGATTGTTTACTTTACGCAAAGTGCTTTTTAATGCAGTTGTCCGTTGCTTTGGGTTTAGACTTTGGGTGGGGCTCGCAACTTAATACCAGCGAGATGTTCTGGATAGATATCTCAAGGTGGATGATTAGTAGATGCAGTTGGATTTCGGTCTACTTATTTTGGCGTACCGCCCATGCTTTTGAGCCTCGTCCTTTCTTTGTAGCATAGTTAGCATTGCGGTGCGTTTTTAATCCTGTCAATTGCCCACCTGTAATTTGTTTACCTCGCATAGCAGTTTTATCTTCTCTTGGGAGAGATACATCACTAGTGAACATCACGGGACCCCGGTCCATATTCTCATCATTGTTTACACGCTCATTTATTTTTTGCTTTTACTGTCCAGCTGCTATCATTATCACTATACCTTGCGTTTGATCCTTTGTAAACAACAAGGCCGGAGAGATTGAAAACCTCTCTGAATTTCGTTGGGAACAAAGTTATTTGTGTTGTGTGCAGGTCCACGTGAATTGCGCCGTTGACACCTACTTATCATTTCCGGAGTCCTACGGGAGACAAACCCTATCCTCTACATAGGGGAAATTTGTTGCTATCCTACATCTCACCTTCCACTTGGGGTAACCAACGAAGGGCGAGAAACCATTATCATCATCTCGCACATCAAGCAAATTTCTGGCGCCGTTGCCGGGGACTCTGAGTGCTAAACCTTTGCGTTTTAGTCTTGTTAGTTTACCTTTCAGTTTTTATCTTTATGTCTTATATCAAAAATTACAAAAAAATCTGCCACACTTGCTACTACTATGGGTTCCACTGAAAACACCAAGTTGTGTGACTTCACTAGTCATAACAACAAAGACTTTATCTGCACTCCTATTGCCACACCTGCCACTTCAACTACCTCTTATGAAATTTAACCTGCTTTGCTAAACCTTGTTATGAGAGATCACTTATCTGGTGCTGGAGATGATGCTGCTTTACACTTAAATAATTTTGTTGAGTTATGTGATATGAAAAAGTATAAAGAAGCAGAAGGTGATGTTGTTAAGCTCAAGCTTTTTCCTTTCTCTTTGAGGGAAGGAGCTAAAATCGGGTTTCAATATTTGCCTAGGAATAGCATAGATTCTTGGGATAAGTGCAAAGATGCTTTTATTGGGAAGTACTACCCACCTGCTAAAATTATCCAATTGAGAAGTAACATTATGAATTTTAAGCAATTGGATAATGAACACATTGCCCAAGATTGGGAACGTATGAAATCTCTTGTTAAGAAATGCCCTACACATGGTTTGACTACCTGGATGGTTATCCAGAATTTTTATGAAGGCTTGAACTTTACCTCGCGGAACCTGTTAGATTCGGTCGCGGGAGGAACCTTTATGTCAACTACACTCGATGCTGCCACAAAACTTCTCGATGAAATGATGACCAACTATTCCCAATGGCACACCAAACGCGCTCCAACATGTAGGAAGGTAAACTCTATCGAGGAGATTACCTCCCTAAATGAAAAAGTTGACTTAATTATGTCTCTACTTACCAAGAAACCCTCTATTGATCCTCATGGTGTTCCTTTAAATTCTTTGGTTGCTGATGAACAAGTAGATGTGAACTTTATTGCTAGAAACAACTTCAACAACAATTCTTATAGGGGCAACTTTGCTAGTAATCCTAGAACGTTTCCATCCAACTATGGGAACAACAACACTTATCCTAGCAACAAGAACCCTACTTCTGAACTAGAAAATATGATTAGAGACTTTATCAGTACCCAAACAGCCTTCAACAAGAATGTAGAAGAGAAATTAGCTAAGTTAGATAATCTCTCTTTGAAGGTAGATAGCCTAGCCCTAGATGTTGAGATGCTAAAAATTAGAACCTCTCCCCTTGAGGAGAGGAAGGCCACTCCTATTAATGCTATTCAATTACAAATAAATAAAAATATTAGGATGATGGCTAAACTTAAAGAAAGATGGTCTAGAGAAAAAGAGGAAGATGATAGAATTAAGAGCCTTCCTACACACCACACAGTTTCCACTATCCAAATTGTTGAGGACACTCAAATTATTAGCACCCAATGCACTCCTAGTCCCATTGGACCTATTAATGGTGATGTTAATACCTCAACCGTAGAAGAATAAAGTCCTATGAACATAGAGGGTTTCAAACAAGTGAGCCTAGATGACACTACTACCACATTTGATAGTAGTGATATTGATTTTGATAGTTGCACCCTCTCAGACGTTATTAGCTTGCTACACAAAATGTCTAGAGACCCCCACACTAGCACACTTAATCTTGCCTTCATGGAGCATATCACAAATGCTCTCATCAAAGCCAGGGAGGAGAAGCTTAGAATAAAATCCTCCATACCTAGGAAGCTAGATGATGGTTGGGACCCTATGATAAATATTAAATTAAATAACTTCTTTTGCTACGCTTTATGTGACGTTGGAGCTAGTACCTCTGTCATGCCCAAAAGAATGTATGACATGTTTGAATTGAAAACTTTTGATTCTTGTTCTTTTAGTGTTCGTCTTGTTGATTCTTCCTTAAAGAAACCTTTAGGGGAGATCGACGATGTTCTTATAATTTTCAATGACAATTATGTTCCCGTTGATTTTATTATTATGAATATAGAGTGTGAACCATTATGTCCAATTATTTTGGGACGTCCTTTTCTTCGCACCGTTGGTGCTGTTATTGAAATGAAAGAGGGAAATATAAAATTTCAATTCCCTATCAAAAAGGGTATGGAACACTTACCTAGAAAGAAAATCAAGTTACGTTTTGAGTCCGTTACACGGGATAGCTCTTCCCTCTCTCTTGATAAAACTTGATTCTTCTTTTGCTTTATGCCTAGCTTAAAGGCGTAAAAGAAAGCGCGTGTTGGGAGGCAACCCAAGATGTTTTTACTTCTGTTTTTAGTGGTCTTGATTATTGTTACTACTGTAGAAACATCATTGTATCTTTATTTTCAAGCTTTGTGCCAATTTATAGCCTCTTATGATAAGGGAAGCAAAAGTTGTGACATGCTGTCCAGAAAACAGATTCTGTCTACTTGACGGAAAAAATCGGAAAAAATCACCAGTTCATCTTTTTGAGCTGAATTTTTTACACAGCATGCTCTATACAATTTTGAAATTTTCTTATGTTCTGAGTTTTTTGATTTGAGTGGCAGAAGTGCCCCGAAAGAATTCTCTACTACCTGCTGTTCTGTTTTTCACAGATTCTGCCACGTTTTGGCCTTCCTTACTTTTGCAAACCTTAAGCTTGCTTTTTCTTTGAAAAAACCTTTAGGAAATCTTGAGAAACAGTAGCTCTTCAAGAATATCTTTATATCCAGTGGGTAAATATTATTTTATTAAGGATACTAGCCTCTCTAATCAGCTTATGATGAGTTATGGATGAAGGGAGTTTTCAAGTGTGCGAGAGAAGATGATGAAAGAAGATCCGGGAGTGTCAAGCGCTCAAGCTTGGGGATGCCCCCATGCATCCCGAATAAATATTCAAGGAGACTCAAGAGTCTAATCTTGGGGATACCCCCGTGCATCCCCTTCTCCATCAACAATCATCAGTTCGTCCTTCGTCTCACTATATTTTTATCACTTCATGCGTTATGTGCTATGCTTGGAGCGTCTCGCTCTTTGGTTTAATTTTTAGTTTTCTTTAGATTTGCTTCCTGTTCATAACAAGTTAGACCCCAGCTCACTTTATGTGGTAGAGAAAAACGCTCCACTCCAATCTGTAACACATCATAGGATTTTTCATGCTTATCTTTCTGCTGTTGTGTGTTTTTATCTTTTCGTAGCTACTGTCATGTTTAGTTTTAGTCTTAGTTTGTATTTAGCAAGATCCTTGGATTTTTTTAGTCTGTTGCTGGAACTCTCTTTAGTTTTCATGTTTATCTTGTTAAGAGAGTTGGTCGTTGCACTGAGTTGTGTCTTGAAAGTAGGTAATTGAGGTTGTTATTTAATTTTAGTAGTAACTTGCAATAGTTTTGAGGTATTGTTGTGAGTAATGTTTGAACTTTTGGTGTCAAGAGCTCTAGCCTAATAGTGATAGGTGTCATATTTTGGGCAATCCGAGTTTATTTTCAAAAACCTACAAAACTAGTTGAGAACTCTAGCTACTAGATGGATCACTAATCTTTTGAGGGATCGGATATTAGACTACACTCACGTACCATGAGTCGAGAATGCGCAAGGATAACAAAACCCCCATACACTCCTCCTCGGGGTACTTGTCTCTTTCCGAACCTCCTTATTAGATTGAGAGTTACCGATAATAAGTGCATGAGTTCTTTGGACTAATGTAAGTATTGAAAGTTGACACTTCCACCTCCTCATATTTGCTAGCATCTTCCGTACCGTGCATTGCCTTATTCTCACTCCGAGAGTTGGCTTCCACCTTCGCCGGTACATCCAAACCCTTGGAATGATACCCTCTGTCATCATGAAACTCCTTATATCTTTCCTCAAAACAGCCACCATACCTACCTATCAAGGCATTTCCATAGCCTTTCCAAGATATATTGCCATGCAACATCCACCTCTTCATGACTTGATCTTGATGTCATACATGTTCCTGCTACACTGGCAAAGGCATACATTGCATACATCATGATAGCTACATCTTCTTTATGTTTGAGTACCTTGTAAAGTGTGAAAGATCTTCTATACCCTCTTGTAAATTAGAGTGTTGCCCTTAAATGAGGAAAAGACCCCAAAGTGGAAAAAATAAAAGATCCCAAAGAGGACTAATGAGAGTTAAATAGAAAGATCCATTGAGGCGACCAAAAAAATACAAAAAATAGAAAAATAGAAAAAGAAAATAAAAAGAGAGAAAGGAGCAACACTACTATCCTTTTGAACGATCCACACTAGTACTCCCTCTTATCCTTGTACTCCATAGAGATGATCATTCATGCATATAGCTATGTGGGGACCTTCACACTATAGAACTTGGCTTGCATATTCCAAGGATGAGCCTCCTCAAACTAGCTCTAGGTCTTCATGAGCGAGCAAGTTGGATGCACCCCCTCTAGTTCCATTGGAGAGCTTTTCTTAGCTCATATGTGCATCCGTTGCATGGCAATCCCTACTCCTCACATCATATCTATCATTTGGCCTTCTCGCCCATGATTGTCCTCATTGATGTGAGCCTTTCTCACCCTTTTTGTCTTCCTCCTCCACCATACTTCTCTCTTTGCCATCCTAAGTGTCAACTTTCATGCTTACGCTCATCCATTGCATGAGTGGTCAAAATATCGAAAAGGAGTGGATCAAATTGACTTGTACTTGGCTAGTGGTCTGGGGACGAGTCAAGATAAGATTCCAAAGAATACCAAGTGTGAAACTTTAGTAGATTGAGTTCTCAACAAAAATAATTTTTTCTCGTATTCCCTATCCCCCTTCTTGCACGCAAACACCTAATGTTTGGAGACATTCGAGTCACAGACATCGAGAGCTCTTGCACCTAATGTTCTTTTATTACTTGTTTAATTGCTAGTATAGTCTCTTGCATGTTATGACTTGAATTGAATCACATACCATGATTGCTTTACTTTTCAAAGTTTTATATGGTTGCTAGCATGTCACCACATAAATTATGCTTGTTATCATTTACCTAATCAAGGACGAGAAGGAATTAAGCTTGGGGATGTTGATACATCCCAAACGTATCTATAATTTTTTTTCTCCATGCATGTTTTGTGTGATATTGCTATGATCTAGATACACTTTGATACACTTTTGATCATATTTGGACTAACTTATTAACTCAGTGCACCACAGTGCCAGTTCCAGTTTTCTGCTGTTTTTCTATTTCAGTTTTCCCCCATATTAAAAGTGCTCCAAAAATTCGGGAAAATCAGATAAAAAATCAGCGCAACGGAAGCTTCCGGAACCTCGATGGAGGGCCAGAGGGCCCCCACCTGGTGCCCAGGCGGCCAGGTGGCGCGGCCTAGGGCTTGGCCGCGCCACCAGGGAGCCTAGACCCCTGGTGGCCCCCCTGGCTGCCCCCCTTCGCCTATTTAATCTCCGTGACGCGAAACCCCCAAAGACAGAACCCTTTTTCACGATCTCGCCTCTGTTCCACCGCCTCCGCGCTTCCAAGATCGGGAGCGCCAACAGACTTCTTCCCGGCACCCTGCCGAAGGGAGGATTGACCTCTGGGAGATTCCCCTCCACCATGGACGCTTCCCGGATGTGCCGTGAGTAGTTTTCTTTGGACCATGGGTCCGTTATCAGTAGCTATGTGATGTTCTCCTCCCCTCTTTGTTCTTCATGGTTTAGTCCTCGTGAGTGCCCTACATGACCGAGGCACATATGTAATTTTTCTGCTGTTGCTATGCTGAGTTTTCTGGGAACTGATGGATTATGAGATTATGTTCAAATTGTGATTGAGTAATATATTTGGTTCTTATCTTTTATATTGTTGTTCTTAAGTAATTCTTGCATGTTCTACGTTGTTGTTTATTGCTTTGGCCAAGTAGTAGGTAGTAACTCCAAGAGCGAATGTTATGCTCGATTGTGGGTTCATGTCCCCCGATGACATGCTTGAGTGACAGAAACATGAGTCTAGGGGATGTGTTGTTGCCACAAGGGGGAAAACAACGGTTCTTGTAACCGCGGTTGCAAGGATTGTTTACTTTACGCAAAGTGCTTTTTAATGCAGTTGTCTGTTGCTTTGGGTTTACACTTTGGGTGGGGCTCGCAACTTAATACCAGTGAGATGTTCTGGATAGATATCTCAAGGTGGATGATTAGTACTAGATGCAGTTGGATTTCGGTCTACTTATTTTGGAGTACCGCCCATGCTTTTGAGCCTCATCGTTTCTTTGTAGCATAGTTAGCATTGCGATGCATTTCTAATCCTATCAATTGCCCAGCTGTAATTTGTTTACCTCGCATAGCAGTTTTATCGTCTTTTGGGAGAGATAAATCACTAGTGAACATCACGGGACCCCGGTCCATATTCTCATCATTGTTGACACGCTCATTTATTTTTTGCTTTTACTTTCTAGTTGCTATCATTATCATTATCCCTTGCATTTGATCCTTTGTAAACAACAAGGCTGGAGAGATTGACAACCTCTCTGAACTTCGTTGGGAGAAAAGTTATTTGTGTTGTGTGCAGGTCCACGTCAATTGCGCTGTTGACACCTACTTATCATTGCCAGAGTCCTACGGGAGATAAACCCTATCCTCTACATAGGGGAAATTTGCTGCTATCCTACATCTCACCTTCCACTTGGGGTAACCAACGAAGGGCGAGAAACCCTTATCATCATCTCGCACATCAATCGCCTCCACCAACCGAGCCCCACACACCGCACGCCTCTCCCCTCTCCATGGCGCTCAGCCTCCTCTCCCACGACACCTCTTCTCTCCCCCCGGCTGGAATCCGGCGTCTCTCCTGTCTCCCCTGCAGGACTCCGACGACTCTCCTCTCCAGCGCTTGTACTAGGAAGAACTCCGACGTCCCTCCTCTCTCCATGGCATAACTCTGGCGACTCTCCTCTCCAGCGTCTGCCTCGGGGAGAACTCCGACAGCTCTCCTCTCCAGTCCATGCGCAGCGTCGCAGGACTCCTCCAACGAGCCAAGGAGTCTAACGCTTGCGACGCTCCTCCTCTGACAAGTCTCTCGTCTCCGGCAGCGCTCCTTCTCGGACGAGCCTCTCGTCTCTGGCGCATATCCTCTTGGGTGCACGCGCATGGCTACTCTCCTCTCCTCTCGGGCGCAAGGATGGACGGCGCAGAGGCCCATGGGGTCCAGCGGCACGGCGTGCCATATCGCGGGAGAGTTACACCTCGACATGAGCCATGGCGAGCTGTATGGCGACGTTGCCGCCGCCGGTCACCGCACTTTACTTTTGTGTCAACGGATCTGACGACCCCGATTCCCCCCCCCATGGTGACGATGGTGGCCTCCTCGAACAACACGGTCGTTGTCGGGGTCGTCCTCCTTTGAACATGAGAGGACCAGAGCGCACAGACGGAGATGGGGTGTAACACCCTGGGTGTCATGCTACAGTGATCACCTTGTTAATAGCCAAGTCTCATGATTATTCTAATAATAATCACCCTTGATAAAGTCGAGTCCAAATTCAAACTCGTTTGGAAATTCAAAGAATTGTGGGAAAATAATTGTTCCAAAAATTGTGCAAACAATTTTATAAAATGCACCAAAGTCAGTAGATAAAGATTCCATGGTGATAGATAATTATTATGGCATTTAAATATTTAAAACAATTCAAACAATAGTCCATTTTAATCATTTATAATTTTGGTAAAATATCAAATGATTTTATTAATGACTCAAACTTTTTGTAGCAGCATATTAAAGTGTAATACAACTATTGGGACAAGTTGTCCATTTTATAAAATTGTCTTGCTAGCCAAGCAAATATAAAACAAAAGAAAAGTGTAATAGAAAATAAAAAGAAATTGGAAAATATCTAAATCTCGCCATGGGCAAAAGAACCACCAGGCCCATCTCTTTCCACCCTCTCCCCTTCGCAGTCCACCCCCAGGCCCAGCCCACCCGGCGCCCTCCTCCTTCCTCCTGTTCATTGGGGGTGTGTGGAGGGCATCCCCCGGCCGAGCACGCCGTGCTGCCGTGGCAACCATCCGGCGGCACCCCGGCGGGAATAAGAGGCCGCCACCCCTCTTACGAACCCTAGACACTCCCCCTCCATTCCCCCTCGCGCACCCTCTCTGGATCGAGCCGTGCCTGGAGGATCCACCGCCACTGTCTCCTTCCTCGCCGGCGGCCAACACCCCCCACCGCCCGCTTCACGCCGCTCGAGCCCTCCCCGAGCCCACTGGCGCCCCCTACGCTTCCCCCTGTGAGCTCACGCCTCCCTTGCCCCATCTTCCCTCTGTGATTGTGGTGCCGCACCTCCTCGAGCGCCATGGCAGGAGCATGCTCGGCGTGCGCTCGCCCGAGACCCTCCTCGCGCCCTGCGCTTTCCCGCGCGACCGCGCCGCCCCTGGTCACCCAGCCCGCTTCTCTCTCCTGCTGGTCGTGCTGCTACTGCTGTCGTAGCCAGCGCCCTTCGAGCCCATGGCCATGGCACCTCCGCGGGGCTCGTAACCGTCGCCGTCGTCGCCGGTATGCCCCACCTCCGTCCACCCCGCTGCCACAACTCAAAGCCCCACACCTTCAGCTTCCCGATGCCCCCATCTGCGCTAGCTAGGGCCGCCGGAAACGGCCAGCCGAAACTCCCCCGCCGCGTCGGCACTAACCACTGACAACGTCGATTAGATTAGCCCCTAACCCTCTAATCCAGCCTATGACAGTGGGCCAGCCTTTCTAATTAAACTGCTATTAAAAAGCAATGGAGATACCCCTGGGAGAATTAGATGTGGACCCCCCCTTGATTATTTAGCTAATTAAAATGATTTAACTGGCACAGTCTATTACATGTGGGACCCTGGCTATTAAAACCAAATAAAATGTTCTATAATAAAATACATTCAATGACATGTGGGTCCAATGAATTTTAGAATAAAATTAAGGATTTAATTAATGACTAGAGGCTGACTAGTGGGAGCCACTGGTCAGATTTGACCAATCAACTTCACTGGTCTGGATAATGTTAGGATTTAATAATAAAAACAATTCAGAAAATCTTTTAAAATGTTTTAAACTTTAAAATTCAATATCTTTTAAACCGTAATTCAGATTCAAAAACTTTATACATCAAAATTGATCAGAAAAATATAATAAATACGGATACGCTACCCGTATACCCACCACCCCGCTCTAACGTACGGAACATCGAACCATCCCCCTCCGGACCATGTGTCCGATGATTTGTCCGGTACTGTTAAAGTATCCGGATGAATTTATTCTGAACACGAAAGTTGTTCAGAATAGCTCAACTAACACGGGTACACCCTCCTTACGTTTGTCGGGTGTCCAAGACACCTCCGGCATGGTACCTTCCCCCTCCGGACACCCTGTCCGGTAATTACCTCGGTGCCGGTATTTCATCCCCGGATGAATTCCCGCTCCGAGCCTAACACTTTGCATGGCGTTAGAACACCGTTAACAATGCGTTCGCCATGTATCGTATTTGTATTGCTATTATTGTTGTGTATTTATTGTTTCTCCCCCTCTCTTATTGTCCGATAGTCCCGACGACCGCTGCCGATGCCCCTGTGATCGACTACGTCATCGACGACCGTACCCCTACCGCGAGCTTCTAGGCAAGCAGAGCCATTATCTTCCCCAGATATCGCCTATCTTTTCCGTACTTTCTTGCACTAGGCATGGTTACTGCTGCTGCTACGTTACAATCCTATTCAATTGCATAGCATGATTTTGTCGCCCCTTGATGTACCTTCCTTTATCCTATGCTGCCCATTATAATTATGCATTATTCAGCAGTGAGCTCTGCGCATTGTTAGCTAGAATTAGATAGCGGGCCGTGACCACTCAGGGGAGTGAACACGGATACAATATATACAACTGCACAGGTACGGTTCAATGCAGACACCGCCTAAGGACCCCTAGCTCGGCTCTGCCGAGCCACCATCAAGTGTGAGCTATCAAGGAGTAATCCTTGTACTCCACTCGTTGCTGACTCTGTATAGCCGTTCTAGGTACCTGAGCAACGATTGTCCTTAAAGGTAAGAGTCGGGCGACCCAACGGTGCCTGCGAGAGGTATATTGTCGGGAACGACAGGGAGGGTACGACCGACGTTACTGGCGTGCTTGGCCCCTGCTCGTATCTCGCGAGAGTTACCAAATCATGAAAGTCGAGCTCTACCTAGAGCACACGCGAGACGAGGTAAGGAGACAGTTCACCTTGTTGGTAACCGCAGAGACTTGGTGGGACGACGGGGCAAGCACCGATGTACTGGTGGTCCTGATTGTTGTCACGCAGGTTAATTGAAATGTTAAATGGTTCGGCGGATGTCTTGAGTAGCCTTTTGGCTTGTACACACTACCTACACGTGGGATAAGGAGTGTGGGCTCCCCTGCATCGTAATATCATTCGAGGGTCTTCAGACGTCAGCAGTATCGCGGGCTGATTGCCGGGAAGTGGTGTTGTCTTCTCTTGCTCGAGCGGTGTATTTGTATTTGCTTTGATTTTTCTTCACCAGCCAGTCACGCACCGTGCAGCAGTACGTTCGGGTTAGGGTCCAAAGCCCGGCGTACATAGGATATAGTCTAGCGGATGACCTCTCTGTTGATTGCCGACGGATGGGCTACTTTGTGTTGGATAGCTTCGGTGGGGTGTTCCCTAACACGGTGTACGCCACCCTGGAGATCCGAGCGTCGTAGAGTCAAGCCAGTGCACCCCTGCAGGAAAGATTAATCTATTCGAATAGCCGTGTCCACGGTAACAGGACGCTTTATGCTGAAGCTGGATCTTACCACTACAAACTACTACTATTAAATTGTATGGTTCCGGGTCTTCTTCCTCGCAGGGAGTCGAGGAAGGGAACTCGGAGGCATTATTATTATTAATCATTACAACTTACTATTATACAATGTTGCAGCAACTTCTGCTGCATTGTTATTACATTCATGTTATTGAACTGTTGGCTGTTTCTCTTCTCATGCTGCAAGACACGTCGGAAGATGCTAGTCTTCGATAGGCCTAGCTTCTTACCCTTATTCTGATTTCTACCTTGTAGTCCACTATATACAACCTCCCCTTTCCAGTTGATACAATGCATAATGCTTAGTAGCGGACGTAAGACTCACGGGTATGCTAGATACTCACCCTTGCTTTATTTCCCTTTTTTTTGTTTTGTCTGATCGACCGATGCAGTCGACGTTGGATCCTTGGAGTCCAGGAGCAGGAGATCCCCGATGCCGACCACCGCAACATGAAGATTCCCGGTGTCTTCTACGACGTCAAGTTCCCCGTTGACCAAGAGTAGTTTGGAGGGTCCCAGGCAGGAGGCCTCGCCTTTTCGATCGTTGTTGTTTATGTGCTAGCCTTTTTAAGGCAACTTGGATTCTTGTGTTTGTACTCAGATACTATTGCTTCCGCTAACTTCGTGCTCTCGAGCTGTTGTATTCGAGCCCTCGTGGCCCATGGCTTGTATTATACAAATTGTATTATTTTATTTGTAGAGTTGTGTTGTGATATCTCACCGTGAGTCCCTAATCTCGATCGTGTACCTTGCGTGTATGATTACTGTACACGGTCTGATTTTGGGGGCGTCACAAGTTGGTATCAGAGCCAATTGCCTATAGGAAGCCACCCCACCACTACTTGGTCGAAGTCGAGTTTAGTCTTTGCAAACTAATTTACTAACAGTGTCGTGTGGCTTATCGGCCCACGTCACAAAATGGGTGGTATTAGGATCCTTTTCTCTGTACCTTTACTCTGGGACTCTGCTTTCTCTTCTTTTCGGGTTAAAGATTTTGCTAACTCTGACATTAGGTTCTCGTGATTACTTCCTGCCGGAGAGCCATTCATTCAAGATGATGACCTGATTCGCCAGAAGATGTCGAAGATACTCTCCGATAAATTGCCGAGACCATATGTGCCGATACCTTGACAATTCCCTGCCACCGTTAAGTCCGTATGTATAACCACATACACCTTCCGTTCATCCATTCAATCCCAGTTGCTCTTGTGTTCACAAGATGCATCAAAATACTTTCGGTTGTTTCGAGAATCCTTTGAGCCTACTGCCTTGCAACTTCTTTTCACCCCTGCGGATAATTCCTCACCTTTATCGAGGATCCGTTCATCCTAAGTGGTTCCTGTGATTCCCAACATACTTTGAAATACAACCCGATCTCGCGCCAATCCTCGGCAGCCTACTGCTTTGGAGATTCTTCTTACCTGCTTGCACTATGATTAATCCCGTTTGTCTTGTAGTCTTTGATGACCTCCCTTGGCATTGCCATTCTGGTCTGTTGAAGAATCGTGTGTGCTAATGCACACAGTCATCGGTTAACCCTATGAATCCATTCTTCTGGCTTAGACGTCATTCCGGACATGAGTTGGTTCTCGGTAAATCAAACCTTAATTGATTAACCGTCAAGCTTCTATTCAACTTATTCATGTTTGATCGATGTATCTGAATCTGATACACCGATATGGAAGTCATAATTCTTTTGTACTTAAGCATCAAATTATTCCGATGCTTTATCACCCGATGCCTTTGTATTCTTTCTTCTTCTGGTTGAGTACCGATACTTACGCCAGACTCTCTGTACGCCGCCTGACCTTTTGGTGGATTACTACCTACCGTCCCCTTGTGTCCTAAATCATTGACGAGCTTCCCCTGATACGTAATGCCTTTGGCGAACGGTATCATATGCTCTGTGTCATCAGCCTTCTGCTTTCAAACTTGTATCTCTTGTTCTTGTTGTTTGTCGTATAGGTTCGTAAAATGTCCCTATGGGTTTTATCTATGCTTCATCCATCTGTGTGAACCCATGAACTTCTACAGGTCTTACTCTACTGGTGTTATGCCAGATAGATTTTTGAACTCTACAAATTCATCGACAACGAGAAGTGAATGAGAGGCTATGCATTGAAGAAGTGGGAGTCGACCCTGAACCTTTGTGTTCATGCCCAAGGATACTATGTAGAACTTATCATGAAAGCTCCTCGTAAAGATAATTAACCCCCTTGGTATAAATTCGTCTACACCTATGATCCACCATTCTACCTTCGAGTATTACTCCTAGTATGTCGAGGATATCATGCCTTTGCATGAATTGTGATGGAACAATTCCTATCCCTGTCATAGCCATTTCATGGTTCTGGATTGTCGTCAACTGGGAACACCGAGTACTTTTGCTTCACCATTCCTTTTGCTTGATGTCGCCGTTGTTCGATTGTATTTTCTCGAAACCTTTTGACATGATGTGTCGTGGTCATCCTCGAAATTTTGGCTGCTACCAAGTGTTAATTGGATTCATCGTGTGAAACACCATCCTTGCCCCTCGATGATTTGTGTTATCATCAACAATCTCCCTTGACTCCCTGCCAATACAAACTTGGTCATGTATACCTTGCTCTGCTTTCCCTTGGGAAAGATATACATCTCATACTGGTGTATCATCACATTTTCCTTTCCATTGGTCTGTTTAACCTTCCTTTGAATATAAATTATCAGAGCAGTGATGATTCCCTGCTGATGAAAACACTTCGGTGTACTACTTCGTTCGTACAACCATTTACTACTGTTGATAACATTTCGGTAACCACCGATGGACGAGAACTTTGCCTATTGGTCCGCCTCATCTTAACGAGCAGGAAGATGGTTCTCTTCGTCCCTCGCCCTTGGCACCGATGTTGTTGCCGACATAGCTAACAAGCTGTTCTCTGACTTACCTTGCAACTTGATCGCATTGTTTGTCACCACCCTTCTTATTCAATGTGGGCCCATAACCCACAGTTCCACAGGATCGAAACCTGACTCTCTTGTACCTTTCTGTTCTCGAGGTTATTCCTCTTGATTGACCTCGTATGCAACTCACGAGTCTTCTACCTTGTGATATTCGGTTCGATATCAGACTCAGTGCTTATGCCTGATGCTCTGGATCCCTTTTCATCCTCCGTTATCATCATCGAATGCTTTCGTATCTGCTTGAAAACTTGTCATGCTTTCTTTTGTTTCTATCGATGTATCTCCCTGAGTTTAACTCGTGAGATACTTTGTACCCCATTCCCTTGGACAGCCTCGGTTGATTCACCTGGTACCGATTCGACCCCCCTAAGTATGCCCCTCCTACCCTATCTGTAAGTACGATGAAGTCCCGAAGGAAGGATGACAACCCATTGAGATGCACTGATGCAGAGAAATGAAGACATCGGCGAGAAGGATTGGCTTCTTCGAGAAGGACAACAAGCACTAGAAGAATCGTTAGAATACGAAACTGAAACCTTACCCCTTACACTAATTTTAATTCTCGGGACGAGAATTCTTTGTAGTGGTGGAGATTTGTAACACCCTGGGTGTCATGCTACAGTGATCACCTTGTTAATTGCCAAGTCTGATGATTATTCTAATAATAATCACCCTTGATAAAGTCGAGTCCAAATTCAAACTCGTTTGGAAATTCAAAGCAATGTGGGAAAATAAGTTGTTCCAAAAATTGTGCAAACAATTTTAAAAAATGCACCAAAGTCAGTAGACCAAGATTCCATGGTGATAGATAATTATTATGGAATTTAAATATTTAAAACAATTCAAACAATAGTCCATTTTAATCATTTATAATTTTGGTAAAATATCAAATGATTTTATTAATGGCTCAAACTTTTTGTAGCAGCATATTAAAGTGTAATACAACTATTGGGACAAGTTGTCCATTTTATAAAATTGTCTTGCTAGCCAAGCAAATATAAAACAAAAGAAAAGTGTAATAGAAAATCAAAAGAAATTGTAAAATATCTAAAACTCGCCCTGGGCAAAAGAACCACCAGGCCCACTCTTTCCACCCTCTCCCCTTCCCAGTCCACCCCCAGGCCCAGCCCACGCGGCGCCCTCCTCCTTCCTCCTGTTCATGGGGGGGGGGGGTGCGTGGAGGGCATCCCCCTGGCCGAGCACGCCGTGCTGCCGTGGCAGCCATCCGGCGGCACCCCGGCGGGAATAAGAGGCCTCCACCCCTCTTACGAACCCTAGACCCTCCCCCTCCATTCCCCCTCGCGCACCCTCTCTGGATTGAGCCGTGCCTGGCGGATCCGCCGCCACCGCCACTGTCTCCTTACTCGCCGGCGGCCAACGCCCCCCCCGCCCGCCCGCTTCACGCCGCTCGAGCCCTCCCAGAGCCCACTGCCGCCCCCTACGCTTCCCCCTGTGAGCTCACGCCTCCCTTGCCCCATCTTCCCTCTGTGATTGTGGTGCAGCACCTCCTCGAGCGCCATGGCAGGAGCATGCTCGGCGTGCGCTCGCCCGAGACCCTCGTCGCGCCCTGCGCTTGCCCGCGCGACCGCGCCGCCCCTGGTCACCCACCCCACTGCTCTCTCCTTCTGGTCGTGGTGCTACTGCTGTCGTAGCCAACTCCCTTCGAGCCCATGGCCATGGCACCTCCGCGGGGCTCATAACCGTCGCCGTCGTCGCCGGTACGCCCCACCTCCGTCCACCCCGCTGCCACAACTCAAAGCCCCACACCTTCAGCTTCCTGATGCCCCCATCTGCGCTAGCTAGGGCCACCGGAAAGGGCCGGCCGGAACTCCCCCGCCGCGTCGGCACTAACCACTGACAACGCCGGTTAGATTAGCCCCTAACCCTCTAATCCAGCCTATGACAGTGGGCCAGCCTTTCTAATTAAACTTCTATTAAAAAGTAATGGAGATACCCCTGGGAGAATTACATGTGGACCCCCCTTGATTATTTAGATAATTAAAATGATTTAACTGGTACAGTCTATTACATGTGGGACCCTGGCTATTAAAACCAAATAAAATGTTCTATAATAAAATTCAGTCAATGACATGTGGGTTCAATGAATTTTAGAATAAAATTAAGGATTTAATTAATGACTAGAGGCTGACCAGTGGGACCCACCGGTCAGGTTTGACCAGTCAACTTCACTGTTCTGGATAATGTTAGGATTTAATAATAAAAATAATTCAGAAAATATTTTAAAATGTTTTAAACTTTAAAATTCAATATCTTTTAAACCGTAATTCAGATTCAAAAACTTTATGCATCAAAATTGATCAGAAAAATATAACGAATACAGATACTCTATCCGTATACCTACCACCCCCCTCTAACATACCGAACATCAAACCGTCCCCCTCCGGACCGTGTGTCCGATGAATTGTCCGGTACTGTTAAAGTATCCGGATGAATTTATTCTGAAAACGAAAGTTGTTCAGAATAACTCAACTAACACGGGTACGCCCTCCTTACGTTTGTCGGGTGTCCACGACACCTCCGGCATGGTACCTTCCCCCCCCCCCCCCGGACACCCTGTCCGGTAATTACCCCGGAGCCGGTATTTCACCCCCGGATGAATTCCCGCTCCGAGCCTAACACTTTGCATGGCGTTAGAACACCGTTAACAATGCATTCGCCATGTATCGTATTTGTATTGCTATTATTGTTGTGTTTTATTGTTTCTCCCCCTCTCTTATTGTCCGATAGTCCCGACGACCGCTGCCGATGCCCCTGTGATCGACTACGTCGTCGACGACCGTACATCTACCGCGAGCTTCCAGGCAAGCAGAGCCGTTCTCTTCCCCAGATATCGCCTATCTTTTCCGTACTTTCTTGCACTAGGCATGGTTACTGCTGTTGCTACGTTACAATCCTATTCAATTGCATAGAATGATTTTGTCGCCCCTTGATGTACCTTCCTTTATCCTATGCTGCCCATTATAATTATGCATTATTCAGCAGTGAGCCCTGCGCATAGTTAGCTAGGATTAGATAGCGGGCCGTGACAACTCAGGGGAGTGACCACGGATACAATATATACAACTACACAGGTACGGTTCAATGCAGACACCGCCTAAGCCCCCCTAGCTCGGCTCTGCCGAGCCACCATCAAGTGTGAGCTCTCAAGGAGTAATCCTTGTACTCTACTCGTTGCTGACTCTGTATAGCCTCTCTAGGTACTTGAGCAACGGTTTTCCTTAAAGGTAAGAGTCGGGCGACCCAACGGTGCCCGCGAGAGGTATATTGTCGGGAATGACAAGGAGGGTACGACCGACATTACTGGCGTGCTTGGCCCCTGCTCGTATCTCGCGAGAGTTACCATACCACGAAAGTCGAGCTCTACCAAGAGCACACGCGAGACAAGGTAAGGAGACGGTTCACCTTGTTGGTAACCGCAGAGACTTGGTGGGACGATAGGGCAAGCACCGATGTACTGGTGGTCCTGACTGTTGTCACGCAGGTTAATTAAAATGTTAAATGGTTCGACGGATGTCTTGAGTAGCCTTTTGGCTTGTACGCACTACCTACACGTGGGATAAGGAGTGTGGGCTCCCCTGCATCATAGTATCGTTCGAGGGTCTTCAGACGTCAGCAGTATCGCGGGCTGATTGCCGGGAAGTGGTGTTGTCTTCTCTTGCTCGAGCGGTGTATTTGTATTTGCTTTGATTTTGCTTCACCGGCCAGTCACGCACCGTGCATGAGTACGTTCGGGTTAGGGTCCAAAGCCCGGCGTACATAGGATATAGTCCAGCGGATGACCTCTCTGTTGATTGCCGAAGGATGGGCTACTTTGCGTTGGATAGCTTCGGTGGGGTGTTCCCTAACAAGGTGTACGCCACCCTGGAGATCCGAGCGTCGTAGAGTCACGCCAGTGCACCCCTGCAGGGATGATTAATCTATTCGAATAGCCGTGTCCACGGTAACAGGACGCTTTATGCTGAAGCTGGATCTTACCACTACAAACAACTACTATTAAACTGTATGGTTCCCGGTCTTCTTCCTCGCAGGGAGTCGAGGAAGGGAACTCAGAGGCATTATTATTATTAATCATTACAACTTACTATTATACAATGCTGCAACAACTTCTGCTGCATTGTTATTACATTCATGTTTTTGAACTGTTGGTTGTTTCTCTTTTAATGCTGCAAGACACGTCGGAAGATGCTAGTCTTCGATAGGCCTAGATTCTTACCCTTATTTTGATTTCTACCTTGTAGTCCACTATATACAGCCTCCCCTTTCCATTTGACACAATGCATAATGCTTAGTAGCGGACGTAAGACTCACGGGTATGCTAGATACTCACCCTTGCTTTATTTCCCCTTTCTTTGTTTTGCTTGATCGGCTGCTGCAGTCGACGCTGGATCCTTGGAGTCCAGGAGCAGGAGATCCCCGATGCCGACCACCGCAACATGAAGATTCCCGGTGTCTTCTACGACGTCGAGTTCCCCGTTGACCAGGAGCAGTTTGGAGGGTCCCAGGCAGGAGGCCTCGCCTTTTCGATCGTTGTTGTTTATGTGCTAGCCTTCTTAAGGCAACCTTGTATTCTTATGTCTGTACTCAGATACTATTGCTTCCGCTAACTTCGTGCTCTCGAGCTATTGTATTCGAGCCCTTGTGGCCCATGGCTTGTATTATACAACTTGTATTATTTTATTTGTAGAGTTGTGTTGTGATATCTCACCGTGAGTCCCTAATCTCGATCGTGTACCTTGCGTGTATGATTACTGTAGACGGTCTGATTTTTGGGGCGTCACATGGGGCAAACGGGAAGCCTGTTTTTTTATTTTAGAAAAAAACATTGTCGTGAGATTTTTTCCATAGCAGACGACAAAGATATATGGGGGCCCACCTAATAATAAACATGTGTAATATATACTTTGCGTCAGCCTAGCTAGATTCCCTGACGGCAAAGCCTTTGCCACCCGTCGATTTAAAGCAGAAGGCAAAGCCGCCCTTTTCCGACTAGGTAGCTGACAAACGCTTTATCGTCCTGGTTTTCTTCCTTTGCCGTCAGCTTTGGCTGACGAGAAAACTCCTATTTCCTGTAGTGAATAGTTTTGAGGTGTTGTTTCAAGTAATGTTTGAACTTTTGTGTGTTATGAGCTCAAGAATATTAGTGATAGGTGTCGTATTTTGGTTCAACGTGCTTATTTTCGAAAACTACAAAAAGTAGTTGAGAACTCTAGCTACTAAAAGATCACTAATCCTTGCCGGGTTGTAAAAGATTACCCTCACGTATCATGGGTCGAGGATGCGCAAGGATAACCAAGCCCCCAAACACTCCTCTTAGGGCACTCGTTTCTTTGTGAATCTCCTGACTAGATAGAGAGTTACCGATAATAAGTATATGAGTTCTTTGAATAATGCGAGTATTTGAGTCTTGGCACTTCCACCAACCATATTTTGCTAGCCTCTTTGGTACCGTGCATTTCCCTTTCTCATCTTGAGAGTCGGTGGAAACTTCGCCGGTGCATCCAAATCTTTGGCATGATACGCTCTATCATACATAAGCCTCATTATATCTTCCTCAAAACAACCACCATATCCACCTATCAAGGCATTTCCATAGCCTTTCCGAGATATATTGCCATGCAACATCCATCTTCTCATGACTTGATCTTTCATTTTCATACATGTTTTTGCTTGATCGTAGAGCTGCATGATAGTTGGGGTTTTCCCTTACATAGTTTCTACATGAAGCGCTTGTATAGATGCATATCCTTCTACACTGGCAGAGGCATACATTGCATACATCATGATATAGTTTCAGTTTAATTATGAGTACCTTGTAAAAGTGAGTTGGTCTTCTTCATCCTTGTAATATATAGAGTGTTTCCCTTAAAGTGAGGAAAAGATGCAAAAGAGGACACAAATAGAAGATACCAAAAGAGGACCCAAGGAAAGATCCCAAAGAGGACAAATGAGAGATAAATATAAAGAGCCAAAGAGGCCACAAAAAGAAAAAAGAAAAAAAAGAAAAAAAAGAAAATAAAAAGAGAGAAGGGGGCAACACTACTATTCTTTTTTAAAAGATCCACACTTGTGCTTCAAAGTAGCAATTGTACTTCATAGAGAGTTTTCATATCATTCATGCATAACTAAGTGGGGACCTTTACATTATAAAACTTTGCTTGTATATTCCAATGCCGAGTCTCCTCAAAAGAGCTGTAGGTCTTCATGAGGAAGCGACTTGGATGCACCCCCATTAGTTCCATTGGAGAGCTTTCATATAATCATAGCTCATTGTGCATCCGTTGAATGGCAATCCGTACTCCTCACATCATATCTACCATTAGGCTTACCCTCGCCTAAGGTTGTGCTCATTTGTGTGAGACTTTCTCACTTTTTGACTTCCATTATTTATTCTCTTTACCATCCTAAGTGCCAACTAATCTTTCTAGCGCTCATCCATTGCATGAGTGCTCAAAATCAATAGGGAGACGATATAATTGACTTGTACCTGGCCGACGATCTGGGGATGAGTCATAATAAGATTCCAAAAGAAACCAAGTGTGAAAGTTAGTAGATTGAGTGCTCAACAACTATTAAGTATTTTTATGCCCTAAATCATCTCCCACTTTCTGCTCAAGAACACCGATTGGAGACATTCGAGTCACGAACAACAAGAGCCCTTGCACCTTTATGTTCTTACTTTGCTAGTTTCAATACTGGATATAGACTCTTGCTTGTTATTATATTGACTTGAATTACATCTCTTGCTTGTTGTGCTTTAAAATTTGAATATTTGTTGGTAGCATGTCACCAGAAAATTATCTTGGTTGTCATTTACCTACTGGAGGACGAGCAGGAATTAAGCTTGGGGATGTTGATATGACCCAAACCTATCTGTAATTTTTCTATTTCCATGCTTGTTTTGGTGATAATGCTATATGTTTTGATGCACTTTCATATCATTTAAAACATATTTTGGATTAACCAATTAACTCAGTGCCCAGTGCCATATCTCAGAAAATTCCAGAAAAATTCTTAAAAAATATTAATCAGAGAAGACTCCAGAAGCTCGAAGGGGAGCCAGAGGGGGCCTAACCCCCGTCCAGGCGGCTCCCTGGCGCGCCCCAAGGGGGCCGCGCCCTCTGGCCTCCTGGGCCAGGGGGCCACTCCTGACCCCCATTTGTCCTATATTTATCATACGTCCCAAAAACCCTCCAAGCCTTCTCTGTTTGGCGAAAATACCTACTTATCTGCTACCGCCGCGATTCCGATCTCGATATCTCCTGAAGGTCCTGTCCCGGCACCCTGCCGGAGGGAGGATTGACCTCCGGAGGCTTCTCCACCACCATGATCGAATCTGGGATGCACCGTGAGTAGTCCCCTTTTGACGATGGGTCCATGATCAGTAGATAGTTGATGTCTTCTCTTCAATCTTGTGCTTCAATGTTTAGCCCTTGTGAGATGCCTATCATGATCAAGGCATCTATCTCTGAATTCCTTTTTTGCTATGTTGTGTTTGCTGGGATCCGATGGATTATGTGATTATGTTCAAATTGTGATGAGTAATATAATTAGTTTACCTTTATATTTTTGTTCTTGAGTAGTCTTGCATGTTCTTCGTTGCGTTTGTTACTTTGGACAATAGTATATTGCAACTCCAAGAGGGAGCGCTATGCTAGATGATGGGTTCATGCCTCCCGTTGTCTAGCTTGAGTGAAAGAAACATGAGACTAGGGAATATGTTGTTTCCATTAGGGGTAAAACAATGATGCTTATGAATGTGTGTCATAAGGATTGCTTACATTAAACATAGAGTGTTAAGGCAGTTGTCCGTTGCTTTGAGCTTATAATTTGATTGGGGTATGCAAATTAATACCAGCGAGATGTGCTGGATAGATATCTCAAGGTGGATGATTAGTGAGTAGATGCTGTTGAATAAACTATCTACTTGTCTTGGCGTAATGCCCATACGATTGATCATCTTTAGTTTTCAGTAACATAATTAGCATTGCGATGCTTTTATAATTCTGTCAATTGACCAGCTGTAATTTGTTTACCCAACATAGTTGTTTACCATCTTTTGGGAGAGAGACACCACTAGTGAAATGCATGGCACCCCAGTCCATATTTCCACATTTACACCCTCAATATTTACTACTTTATTTCCTTTTAGTCGCACTGACGAGGATCGGCCTCGGCAAATCGCATGGTTAGGAACCCTGGGTTTAGATTGTAGAGAGAGGAGTTCAGGTTGGTGATGCTCGTCGGCTAACAGGAGACATGGATTACCCAGGTTCAGGGGCCTCGATCGGTAAAACCCCTACTTCCTGGTCGATGCATTATATGGTGGAGGCGATTATAGTGGAGGTCTCGGCGAGATTGCTCTTGCCGAGGGTGGAGCTATGCGAGATTGGATGCCCTAGACATCCCCTCTCCAAGACTTTATATACTAGGCTAGGTCTCGAGGAGTCCTTATAATATTACAAAGGTGATATCCTAATCTAATTAGTCTTGGCGGACATGCCTTGGACTCCGAACTGCCATGGAATCCATGTAGGCGCAGCCGTTGGTGCTTTGGTTGGGATGATCTTTGGCCAGCCTAAGCTTCTAGTGGGCTTTCTTTCTTGACACACACCAGGTACCCTAATGCTGAGGAGTCGTGGGGGTATACCCTCGTTAGTAGCACTCGAGTGCCTGGGGGACTCGAACCTACAGTAGCCGTAATAGTGCGTGTCATTTTGCGAGCTGTAAGTCACATGTTTTATCCGTAAGAAATAATTTTGAGAGGTATGCTAAGCTTAAAGGGCCCAAGGTACTCGATGGGTCGAGCCTTAGTGAATTGCGCTAGAGGCAAATATCACAGTAGCCCAATCAAGCTCGAGACCCTCGACACGAACTTGGAAACGACTGGTGTCGAGCAAGGTCCATGCTGCTAAGGGATTATAGGATCAATGCCGCCAGTTTACCGTACTGAATACGAACCTAATGCGTCCGTTAGTGGTTAAATCTCATCGTGCACCGAGCAAGGAACTGTCGAGAGTGAAGTCTTGATGTGGCAAGTTCCGTCTTGGACGACGGATCAACGGGGTCTTACCTACAAGCAAGCTTGCATGGCATCTGGGGTGTAGTGTATCGCAACCCAAGTCATTTAGTAGGGGCGCGTTGGTCGATTAAAGTGCACCCACTCGGAAAACGATCGAGCAGAGTTATAGTATGAGCACCCGTGGAGCGTTTGAGTGCTCAGGTGAGGAATTAATAGAGTGCAGCTACTCAGAAAACAATCGAGTGGACTTAAAGTATGAGCGCTCGCGGTGCGTCCGAGTTCTCAGGCGGGGAATTAATATAAAGTGCACCCACTCGGAAAACAATCGAGTGGACTTAAAGAATGAGCACCTATGGAGCTTCCGAGTGCTCGGGGGGGGGGGGTCCGTTGCTCATTGCTTGTTCTTTATGTCTTGCATCTTCTTGTGAGGTAGTCACTCGCGCGCTTTGTAGTAAAGGCGAGTAAGCACTCAAGCCTTGTAGACGTGTTGCTCTGAATACATGGAGGGGAGTAGCCACTCGAACCCTCATAGCGTGTATCGTGCTAGCTTTTGCTCCATCTAGCGGTGACAGAGTGCTCCCGATGGGAGTTTGTTTGATGGAATCAAATCGGAAGAGCTTGAATCTCGAAGATCTGGTTTGAGTTTATCTGCTTGACTGAAAGTGGTCCCGTAGATGCAGTCAAAACGTCTCGTGGCTTTGCGTAGGTGTGCGCTCAACTCTTCTGTGGTGATGGGACGTCACAAATACTTTGACAGCTGTGAATAGTTGCGTTCCACGGTCAGAGATGATGTTACATGGAATGCCGCGGTAATTTCTCTATACATGATGGTGGATCCTTGTTTTTTGTGCATAATGGGCAGCATTATTACTGTGCCGGTTGAGATTTCCATGCCACGTGGGGTTGTGGGATCATGCCCCGTCGATTCGGTTCCGAGATGGACGGTAGATAGGTGATCATACGCAGACGGTTATATAAGGGGGAGAACAGTAATTTTAGATTCGCCCTGCTCTTGCCTTCTTCTTCCTTTGTTACCTCTTCTTCTTCTGTTTCCTCTGTCTCCTTTGCTTCTTGCCTCCAATATTCACGTTAGCTAGAGCCAGGGTTATCATGTCTAAGCGTGTGGAGAGCACGAAGCTGGCCAAGAGTGCACAACAAGGGCCGGCATTGGCGAAGAAAACCGTCCAGTGGGAACGGTCGTCTTTTGAGGTGGAAAATTTGGCGGTTCTGACGGAGGACGGGTTCATCGCCGAAGGTGCTTCTCGGATTCCGGGTGAAGAGGAGGTGTCTGCGCCCCAAGGCGATGAATGGGTATGCTTTCAGAGCCTCTTTCGATCTTTCCGCGTGGTTTTTCTCTCCCGGTGCATCTTTTCGTTCGTGGGTTGTTGTTTGTTTATGAGCTGCAGATGCATGATCTTACCCCCAAAGGGATTCTGCACATAGCGTGTTTCATCACTCAATGTGAATGTTTTTGTGGGTTTATCCCCATTGGGGGCTCTGGAAGCGTCTCATTAGTGGGAAGAGGACCTGTTCGGAGTACGCTGCTGGAGGCGCCACCATCTCCATCAAGGACAATCATGCGTACTTCGATCTGGAGAAGCTAGACTCTATCCATATGTGGCGGAATAAATGGTTCTATCTGAAGGATCAAACTGTTCCTGGCCAGCAGTACGGCTTAGCGCCATTTGATTTTGTTGCTCGGGTGGCGAAGCAGTCGTCTTGGGGCATGATTTGTACCCATCTGAGTTGGAGGTAGTGGAACCCATGGCGTGGGAAGTCTCAGACCTCAAGGGGAGGATGACCGGCTTGCAGCTCATTGCCTTCTTTGTGAAGAAATGTGTTCAACCACTGCAGTTTCGGGCATGCCCCATGTGGCAGTATTCCAGACTCGAGGACCCGACGATTTGTTTTCCATTAGATATTTCGAGTCGTGATCTCCTGGCTCGGGTGCAGCAGATCACAAAGTGAACGAGTACTGGACCCGCGGGCTCGGTGATTCCATATGCCTCGGATGTGCCGCTCCTTGAGGTACTGTGTTTCTCATAGTTGTGTCTTTGTCATGTGTTTTTTGATTCTTTTGACTCTGCTTCTGTGCGCTGTGCTAATTTTGTAGGCTCACGTTCGTGTGCTGAATTACCCACCGCAGTTTGAATATGCCAAGATGCGGGAAGATTCTGACGACACGCCACTTCTTTCTTTACCTACGAAAGGAGAGGGTTCCGGTCGAACTTTAGATTGGGAGGTTGCTCCGCACCCTCATCTGTTGATGATGGGGATGAGCTTCCGTTGAATGCGCAGTTCAAGCGCTCTAGCCCTTTAACCCCAGCTAGTTCTTCATCGCATGGAGGTGGAGAGAAAAATTCCGATGCCGTGGATGCCGTGCTGCGTCCACCTCTGGGTGGTCGCAAGAGGGAAAAGTTTGGCGTTCTTCTTCGCCCTGGAGTGGGCTAGTGTTGAGGTTCTGCCTGATTTACTTTTCTTATTTTTGCTTGGTTCTGATGTTGTTTTGATTTGCAGGGCTCAAACTATTTCGACTGCCTCCACCGTGGGTGATTCGGATCCCGTTCCTCCCACGGCTGGCTCTAGCCTTGTTGCTGACAAAGCCTCGAGTCCTTTACCAACTCCTGTGGCATCGGGCTTGGGGTGATGTTCCGGCGACTGCTCCTCTTGGTTTCTCTAGGGCGGCTGATGCTTTTGCTTCTTCTCCAACTACTAAGCCTTCCATTTTCGTGGGGTGCACCTTGGAGAAGAAGGACGACACCATGGAGGATAAGGTGACCTACTTCGACCTAATGGCCCAACAGGTGATTTTTGCGTGCTTATTTTTTTTCTACTGAGGTTCTTTTCCTGAAATTCATCGGGTGCGCGTCAGCACTCCCGATGGGAGTAGCCCCCGAGGCTGCGGGAAACCACTTGTGGTTGGTCATAGTCTTTTGCAGATTCCTTCTTTTGTTATCTGTTCTTGACTCATCTACTGCTGTAGTCGCTTTTCAAGATGTGCGGGCATGTGTTGAATGGCATGGATCGGTTAAAGGCCGGTCATGATTCTGTTTCAGACAAGCTCACACAGATGACAAGTAAGTTTTACTTTTTGCTGTGTGTGTATTTCGCGTGATGAACTGGCGAGTGCTTTACTGTCGATGTCTTTTGCGTAGCTCGAAAGAATAAAGTCACGAAGAGGGTTTGAGAGGTGGAGGGGGAGCTCGCGTTGCTGCAGAGTAGTTTGGAGTCAAAGGAACAGGAACTCCAACTACAGCGTGGCGAGGTCGAGCGGCTTCGAAAAGTGGAGGAGCAGCATCAGCTTTTGGAGCAGGACAATGAATCTGAGGCTTCTCTTCTTCACGCCCTTTCGGGTGCTTTGGCGGGTGAGTTGTTCTTGCATTTTTTGTCTTTGCTGCTTTTTCCTTTGGATCTGGCTCCCGATGCGTACTTTTTGTTCTGCAGGAGCTGTTGGAGTTAACCCTTTAGTGGACACCTCCGTGGATTTGAGTGCTCTTTGCAGTGCTGTTAATGTTGTGGAGGGTGCGGTTAACTCGGCGAAGGTTGCAGCTGGAGGAGCAGCCACCGTTCTTGGGCTTCTGCATGAGAGCGTGTTCCCGGAGCAGCCCGTTCCTCGAGGACTCGGGCCATTGGCGATTTCTTTTGGCTCCGATGGCAGCTTCTTGGAGGGCTTCATCCGCGAAAGCGTGGTGAGTGGTCTTGCAACGACATTTGTTGTTCTCTTAGGTTGCGGCGTGCCAATTGGAGATGAGATGGTGGAGCCCGTGCCTGATTACACTAAAAAGCAGAGCGTTCGGGCTACCACCTTGGCGTGCCGTTTGCAGGAGGTTTTCGAGGAGGATGTCTGCGCTTCTGAGGACTCTGAGTAGTTGTCATCGCTAATGTTATTTGAGTGCTCTACCCTTTCTTTTTGTAATGAACTCCCTTTTGAGAAAGCAGTCGAGGATGCTTTGTTGAGTTCTAGTCCCCGAGGCTTTCTGGTTGCTAAGTCTTAACTTCCTTTCTTTTGTCGCGCGGTAGGCTGCTCCAAATGTTTCTCGAGCTTGGAGGTCTTTGAGGGAAGAAAATCACGAGGATGCGTATGAGTCCTTACGAGTTCTCCTGAAGAATGTTGAGTTTGAGAATGATCGCCTCAAGGGTGACGTTGTTTTACAGCGCTCGAAACGGGAGCGAGTGGAGGCCATGCTTGATAGCTTGGTGGCCTGGCTGCCGAAACTTTCTGGTATCTTGGAAGGTGGGTTGCGATATCTAGTCTTTGTGCGTGCTTTGTTGTCTTGTTTGTGGCTGAGTTTTCCTTGTTTTCCTTGAAGTTGCATCTGGTAGTGCTCGCAAGGAGGCGGAGGCCGTGTAGGCTGAATTGTCGCGATTGGATGATCCAACCGTTCCAGAAAATAAACCCCTGTGGATGGATAGAGATAAAGCCCGTGCTTTTGCTATCCTTCATTTGTGGGCTAACAAGGTTCCCAAGGCTATTGAGTACTGTCATAGGCTATTTCACATTATCTTCACCGAGATGTATCCTTTGGATCCGGTTCCTTGAACTTTGGAGGGGCTTTGTAAAATATTCTCTCGTCCGCCGGAGGTTCGTCGAGTGGTGAAGAATCAGGTTCAAGCGGGTGCTCGTTGTGCCTTGGCGCTTGTACGGTCTCATTGGCCTGGGGTACACTTTATGCAAGCGGCGCGTGATGACACACAAGTGTAGGGGATCGCGACAGTCATCGCGGGTAAGATAACCCAATTTATTGATTCGACACAAGGGGAGTCAAAGAATATTTAGAAGCTTTAACAATTGAGTTGTCAATTCTACCGCACCTGAAAGATACTTGCTTGGCAACAATTTATTAGTAGTAACAGTGATATGGAAATGATGGTGGCAACAGAAATAGTGGTGGCAAAGAACCGAACGTAAAACAGCAAAAGTAAAGCAACTTGTAACCAACATGATTAAATCACCGTAGGCTAGGGGAATGGATCGTTGGGCGCTGCATGGATGAGAGATAACATGTAATTAACTTGGGAAAAGGCACACAGAAAATTAATGATCATCTAGGCAAATGTCAAACATTAGGCATGTATCCCAAGGTAGTCGTGCGTGCTTGCAATAAGAACTTTGCACAACATCTTTTGTCCTACCATCCCGCTACCAACATGGCTAAAAGGAACTTATGGAGAGTAAGGTTCTCGTGTCAAAGAGCACTGGAACAAAGTATTAACAATCAATGGATACATGGAATCATCAAATTATAGTCCAGACCCTTTGCTGTCCCAAGTTGTCACCATTGGGATCGCCGGTTCCGGACTATAATTGGTGCATACAACTCATAGATAGGATCAAGAACACAAATATACTCATGGAAACATAAACGGCTCAGATCTGAAATGATGGCACTCGGGCCCAAAGTGAAAAGCATGAAGAGCAAAAAGTAGTAGCAAAGATGATAAACACCATAGTCGATGATAGGCAACATGCCCCCAACAATTTGATGAACTGTTACATGATCTGACTCATTCAATCCCTACCACCCCCTTCGCCTACAACACTGAATTACTCACACATGAAAGGGGAAGTCATGGAAGGGTGATGGAGTGGCGATGGTGATGACGATGGCGATGATTTATCCTCACCGAAGGCCAAAGCAGCCTCTAGATTAGCTCTCCCGGAGAAGACTAGAGGGTGGCAGTGGCTCCGTGATGAGAATTGGGAAAACGACTTCTGTTCTGGGGTTTCTCCGTCTCGGGTAAAAATAGGAGCCGAGGTAGGGCACCAGGGGAGGTGGGCCCCCCTGCATGCGTCCTCCTGGTGCGGCTAGGGGCTAGGCCGCGCCAGCAGGGCTCCTGGGCCAGGGGTAGCCCCCCTCTGGCCCATCTTTTGGCATCTCACTCGTCTGGTTGCGTGGATTTTCTCTATTTTTATTGGAATTTTCCGGGACACCTAAAAATCCTTTTTCCTGCACCAGAGAAAACCATACAGGCAACTTTGCTGAAAATAGCGTCAGTCCAGGTTAGTTTCCTTCAAACCATGCAAGAATGAGGCCAAAACAATAGAAAAAGTGTTTGGAAAAGTCGATACGTTTGAGACGTATCAGCGCGCGGCCCTCCTTGAGGTCGGGATGAACCGATGCCCGAGAATTATGAGGCTGTGAATGAACTTTCCCATCTAATAGTAGAGAAGGTGTATGAGGAGACTGATTGAGTGCTGGGCGCCCGTTGTTACAAAGTCAAGGAGGATCCTGTTGAATAGGACTTGCCTTTAGGTTGTATATGATGCGCCTTTTGTTGATGTCTTGTGAATATAGACTTGAATTTCATATCTTACTTGCTTTACTTTGAAGTTCTTATATGTGGTAGCATGTCACCACATAAATTGTCTGTGTTATCATTTACCTGCTCGAGGACGAGCAGGAAATAAGCTTGGGGATGTTGATACGTCCGAAACGTATCTATAATTACTTCTTGTTCCATGCTTATTTGGGTGATATTGCTATGTGTTTTTCTACACTTTCATACCTTTCTACACATATTTGGACTAACCTACTAACTAAGTGCACCCAGTGCCAGTTTCTGTCTGCTGATGTCTGTGAATTACAGGTTTTTACCCAGATTTAGAGTGCTCGGAAAATTCCATAAAAAATATAAAAAAAACCAGCGTTCCAGAAGACTCCAGAAGCCCGAAGGAGAGACATAGGGGGTCCACCCACATCCTAGGCGGCCAAGGGGCACGGTCACACCCTAGGCCGCGCCAGAAGGCCGCCTGGAGGGGTGGGACCCCCATGTTCCCTCCTTCAGCCTATATTTACTGCTCGACACAGAAACCCTGAAGAGAGACCACATATCGCAAAATTCACCACTGTTTCGCCTCCGCCTCGATCCCGAGATTGGGATCGCCAGAAGACCTCATCCCGGCACCTTGCCGGAGGGAGGATCGATATCCGGGAGCTTCTCCACCACCATGAGCGCTACCCGGATGTGCCGTGAGTAGTCCCCCTTGGACCATGGGTCCATGACTAGTAGCTATGTGATGTCTTCTCTCCAATCTTGTGCTTCAATTCTTAGCCCGTGTGAGCTCCCAACATGATCAAGGCATCTATGTAATATTTCTGATGTTGCTATGCTATGTTTGCTAGGATCCGATGGATTATGAGATTATGTTCAGATTGTGATGAGTTATATGTAACTGAGGTTGCTATTTAATTTAGGTAACTTGCAATAGTTTTGAAGTATTGATTTGATTAATTTTTGGACTTATGTGTGTCAAGAGCTCGAGCTTATTAGTGATATGTGTCATATTTTGGGCAATCCGTGTTTATTTCTGTAAGGCCCCCGATGCGGTGCTAACTCGAGTTAGTCGCTTTTCACGTCCCGCTCAAGTTAGTAGCGCATAAAGAGCCACCGACTCACGACACTCGCACTCGTGTCACTGCCGGAATTCTCGACAACAGGTATATGAACCAGAACTTAAACTAAGACATAAATATAAAGAGTCCAGGGCATACATCGCCACTGGAATTTATTACAACATCTCAGAGGTCCGTGGACCCAACAGAATATCATGCAACAAGCGGAAGACAAACACGACCGAGTACGGTCAAAATCCAAATTTCCCTAGAGAGAGCTGCACATAAAGAGTCCACCCACGGATCGTCGAAGCCCAACTATAGGATCTACTGAACGAGGTCGTCCTCATCGTCATCCTCCGGGGGCACCTCCACGAAGTACCGTCCAGTGCTCGGGTCGAGGTAGTACTCCACTGCAGCGGCCGATCAGGCAAAACAGTAAAAGCACAAAAGGAAAACAGGGGTGAGATTATATCATTATAGGATAACCAACTTCCTACGGTAAGGTAAGGTAAAGGTAAAGGTTGCAGCCGCACTAGCATATATGGTGGCTATCGTTCTATTAGAGTAGAGGTAAGATCCAAGAAATACACGTGACATCGTGACATAGGTCTTCTATCCACCTAATTACGTCAAACATAACACAACCTGGATCTTCTCTCGGTCCCCCTGGACGAAGAAAAGCAACCAAGGGACTCACACGGTAGGCAAGTTTTAATTATGATTCAAACTTGATGTTATTCTATGAACAAGGAGTAGGTCTCATGTCGTCCATAACCGCGGACACGGCTTTTCGAAAATATTTGACCCTGCAGGGGTGTACCAACTGCCCATCATAGGCTTCACATGTACGCCCGGTTTCCATTTGGCTAGGTAAGCGCCTGAAACTCCGGAACGTCAGAGTCCCTCTAACTAACAATGCACAATTCCGGGTGGCCCCCGGTGAGTCGACACCCAACTCAAAAGCCGGCCGCGCTCTCGAATCGGCCTCTACCGTCTGGACGAGGTCGGGTTAGTTGCCCAAACAGATGTGGACAACCCCCTAGCTTCCAGGTTTGGACCAACAAGAGAAACCATGTCTCCTCTGGCCCGGGTTGTTTCGAAAACTTGCTGGGGTACCAACCAAGCACACACACGTTTGCAAATAGTAAATCAGCTTGGGCCACCACTAGAACTGTTTGAATCTAGGCAGGTAAGACAAGGGGACCCCATAGAATCCCACACACGATTAGGCACGCTCGTCAAGAAACACAATACCCGGAACTCGGGACCTAGGTGACTCAAATGGAACAAAACACCTGGCGGGAACAGCCTGGTCTCCCATCTTTCGTCAAGTATAGATTTAACATCATCAATAATAAATATCAACCAACTTCTTTAAATAACATGATATCCCAAACCATAGCATAGGGTAAGCAGCAAGTTTTCCTACTCATACTAAGCAATGGCTGAGCAGCGGTAACTTAGCAATACAATGTTTTGCTGGGATGTGGGGATCATGGCTGTTTGGTTTTGAACGTGGCATAAGCAAAGTGGATAGGATCAAACAAACGTTCTAGGCTACAGCTAGGACGGTAGGCAGAAAGGTATCAAGTAATAGTATAAATCTTCCCCTTGCCTGGGTAATCGGTCGTCGAAGCAGACGCAGCAGGGTCCTCGGGCTCGGTGTCGGAAATCTCCACGTAAGTCTCCTCGGCGGTCTCAGGTGCTAACGTAAAGTACCGGCAAGGAAAATGCACACAAGTAAGCAATGGGCGCAATGCACAGGCAAGATGGGATGATCAAGTTTAATTGATATGATGTGACCCTATCTAGTCAGATTTAAATGAAGGTGGTGACGACACGTCAACAACTTCATATGCAATTTAGTTACGTAAAAATGGCTTTGGTCTTAGCCTTATTTTTGGTGTAAGTAACATGGCAACATGACATGATCAACAATGCACTTAACAGAAAATAATTACAACGTGAAGGTAAACATCGATTCCGGAGACGGAGTAGTGTCGGTGATTTTGACACGAAGGGAGTATCAAAGAAAATCACATGGGTAACAATATGTGGCTGGCAAGTGACAAGACGGTGCGAGGAAAAGGGATGCATTGAGGGTGCCAACTAGTGGGCCTCAAGAAGAAATTTGAAAGAGTTGAAAAAGGAAGGCAAGGGAAAAAACAAAAGAAAAGGATGGCACATGGTGTCATGCACACCCCTTCCATAGTTGTGTTGCACAAACACAATTAGAAAGGTTCCATCCATCCCTGGATTACTTCTGTCCCAAGTTACACATGGAAAAGACCATCAAGGGGAGAAAAAGCAAAGACATTGAAAAGCAAGAAAGAAGGGATAGGGTGCTACATGTGACATGTGTCACATTCTATATATTTTTGGTACTTGCTCAAAGTACAAACATAGGCACCATAATTCTAAACTCCTACATGACAGATCCTCAGCTGACAAACATAGGTGCAAACCCCCTTGAGCAAGATGATTGCAAGATCAAGTTGCATCACAAGAATAACAAGGGGTGCCCTAGGGTGGAGCATATCTCAAACCACCAAAAGTGCACTACTCAAACCATAAAATGGATTACACTAGCAGCTAAATTGGATTTTTCTGATGCAGAAACATATAAAATATGCCCCCACATGGACGTGCACTCAAAAGACATGGAGATTCAAACCAAGATTTGAATTTGGAAAAAAGAAAGGGCTACCTGCTAAAAAAAACAGGACATGGGGGGGGGTCCCTGGGCTGGATTCGGGCGCCAGGCCCACTCCACAGCATACAATGGGCTCAGCCCACTACCCACTCGGGCAACTCCCCCACTGACGCGAGGGGCCCGGTCGTCAGCCTCCTGGACAAAGGAAACAACGAAAAAGAAAAGGGGGGGGGGAGCCAGGGATCAAACCCAGGTCTCCCAGGTACAAGCGGCTCTCCCTCGCCACTGCACTACGAGTCGATTACTGAAACAACAAGGGCGCCAGCTAACTTAACCCTGCTGGAAACGGTGTCTGCACTGAACTTTGACAGACAGCAGGTCTGACAGTGCGCGGGGTGAAACGGCGACGAGCCTCTCCTCAGCTACGCTACACCGGCAACTCGCCGGCGGCGTCCACGGCTTGCCCCGACCCCACTGAGTCTCTAACGCGCCTCACCTGTCTCCTGCACCCTCCAAGACGTCGCCTTTCTCCCGGAAAAACTCACGGCGGCGCACGGGTTCAGAACCTGACGCGAAACTACAAATACTCTACTTGGCTACCACGGCGGCTCGTTGATGCCATACGCGCGCCCTGGGTGCGAACACCACATGCGCGAGGACACCCGAGGAGCGCTACGACCACGGCGTGTTCGGGCCGCACGGCAGCGACGTACTTGGCGAAGAACAGAAAGGCTACGGCCTAGCTAAGCTGAAGGGGTGACGGATGGGGCTCGACTGCTCACCGCGGGACGTCCAAGGCGAGCTCGTGCTCACGGAGTGGAAGACGAAGCCGAGGTCGACCAAGCCTACGCTGGGGAAGAAGATGGCCGCGGTGGACGACGATGTCTCGGGGTCACCCTGGACACCTAGCCGCGACCTGCAAGGCGGAGGAAGGAACAGGGAGGTGAGGTCGACGCCATACACAACCGCTTGCTCGACAAAAGTGTGGCACGGCGGGGAATTGACCTCACCGGCGGGGAAACATGGGAGATGCCCCACGGCCTTGGTGGCGGCGGCGCGCAAAATTGGAGGGGGGGAATGGAACCCTAGGCCCTCGGGGCTCTTATAGGGGCGTGGGGTGTGATGGGACGGCCGGAGACGGCAAGGAAAACGGCGCCGGAGGCCTCTCTCTCTCGGCGTCCGCGCTGACAATAGACGGAAAGGGGGCGGCCGTGCCCCTCCGTTATGATCTCGACCGCGAGTCGGATCCAACGGCTTGGGTGCGAGTCGTACCCCTTCGGTGGGCTGGACTGGACTGCGGGGGAAGCTAGCAGGCCGACCCAGATGGGCTGGGCTGCGAGGGAAGAAGGGAAAAGGATTTTCCATTAAAAAAAATAACAGAACCTCCCATCATTTTTCCAGAGCAAAAGTCAACAGAGAAAAACATACAAAAATATGTTTTGTAATCCTTGCAATATTTCCCAATTTATAAAATTGGTCTGAGCATTTTTGGAGCAACTAAAATGTGGGGCCATTTTGAAAACTCAAATCACATTGAACTGTGGCCCAAATTTTTAGAGTTGCAAAAAATGGAGCAAGGCTTTTAAAAATCTTAGGAGGGGCAAGGAATTGGCTATGCCAAGTTTGGGGTCAAGGAGAGCATGCATGCAACAATGAAAAATCTTCAAACACCCTTCTTGAACCAAATTGGATGGAGATACAAACAACCCAAATGGGCTCCAATCCCAATGAAAATTTAAATCATCACATGAAAATATAATGTTTAGCATCATGCCAAGTTACAAAGTCAACAGAAAAAGTACAAACTCATGGTGCTTTTTTATTTATTGCACATGGGTGTTACAATTTCCTAAAACTAATATTTTTTTTTGAGATTTATAGCTACTAGATGGATCGCTAACCTCTGGAGGGGTTGGAATATATAGAGTACCCTCACGTACTTTGAGTCGAGGATGCGCAAGGATAACCAAACCTCCATATACTCCTCCTCGGGGTACTTGTATCTTTGTGAACCTCCTGATTAGATAGAGAGTTACCGATAATAAGTGCATGAGTTCCTTTGACTAATGCGAGTATTCGATTGTTGGCACTTCCACCATCCATATTTTGCTACCTCTTCGGTACCATGCATTGCCCTTTATCATCTTGAGAGTTGGTGCAAACTTCGCTGGTGCATGCAAATCCTTGGCATGATACACTCTGTCATCATAAACCTCATTATATCCTTCCTCAAAACAGCCACCATACCTACCTATCAAGGCATTTCCATAGCCTTTCCAAGATATATTTCCATGCAACATCCATCATCTCTTCATGTCATACATGATTTTTCTTGATCGTAGAGCCGCATGCTAGTTGGGCCTTGCCCTCATCATTGCTACATGACGTGCTAGTATTATTGCATATCCTGCTACACTGGCAGAGGCATACATTTGCATACATCATGATAGTTTTTCAGTTTTCTTGATGTTGAGTACTTCTTGTAAAGTGTGAGATCTTCTATACTCTTGTAAAATATAGAGTTTTGCCCTTATAGTGAGGAAAAGATCCCAAAGGGGACAAATTAAAAGCTCCCAAAGAGGACAAATTATAAGATCCCAAAGAGAACAAATGAGAGATAAATAGAAAGAGCCAATGAGGCCACAAAAATACAAAAAATTGAAAAAAGAAAGAAAAAAAGAGAGAAGGGGGCAACACTACTATTCCTTTTGAAAGAACCACACTCGTACTCCAAAGTTATATTTTTACTCTATAGATATTTTCATATCATTCATGCATAACTATGTGGGGATCCTTACACTATAGAACTTGGCTTGCATATTCCAAGGATGAGCCTCCTCAAATGAGCTCTAGGTCTTCGTGAGAAAGCAAGTTGGATGCACCCGCACTAGTTCCATTGGAGAGCTTACCTTAGCTCATATGTGCATCTGTTGCATGATAATCCATACTCCTCACATCATATCTATCATTTGGCTTTCTCGCACCTATGATTGTCCTCATTAATGTGAGCCTTTCACACATTTTTTGTCTTCCTTCCCCATCATTATTCTATTTTCCATCCTAAGTGACAACATATCTTGCTTGCGCTCATCCATTGCATGCGTGCTCAAAGTCGAAAGGGAGAAGATCAGTTTGACTTGTGCCTGACTAGTGGTCTGGGGACGAGTAAAAATAAGATTTCGAAGGAGACCAAGTGTGAAGTCTTAGTAGATTGAGTTCTCAATTAAACTATATAGTATTTTTTTATGATCTAAACCCATCTCCCACTTCTTTCACGCAAACACCATCTGGAGACATTCGAGTCACGGACAGTGAGAGCTCTTGCACCTTTATGTTCTTACTTTGCTAGTTTCAATACTAGATATAGACATTTGATTTTTATTGTCTTGACTTGAATTTCATATCTTACTTGCTTTACTTTGAAGTTCGTATATGTGGTAGCATGTCACCACAGAAATTATCTGTGTTATCATTTACCTGCTCGAGGACGAGAAGGAAATAAGCCTTGGGATGTTGATACGTTCGAAACGAATCTATAATTTCTGCTTGTTCCATGCTTATTTGGGTGATATTGCTTTGTATTTTGCTACACTTTCATACCTTTTTACACATATTTGGACTAACATACTAACTCAGTGCACCTAGTGGAAGTTTTTGTCTGCTGATGTCTGTGAATTGCAGGTTTATACCCATATTTACAGTGCTCAGAAAATTCCACAAAAATATATATAAAATAATCATTCCAGAAGACTTCGGAAGCCCGAAGGAGAGCCTAAGGGGGAATGGCCCCAGCCTAGGTCGCGCCAGGAGGCCGCCTGGAGGGGTGGGACCCCCTAGTGCCCTCCTCCGGCCTATATTTACTCCTCGATATGGAAACCCTGAAGAGAGACCCCATATCGCAATATTCATCACTGTTCCGCCGCCGCCACGATCCCGAGATCAGGATCGCCAGAAGACCTCATCCCGGCTCTCTTCCGGAGGGAGGACCGATCTCCGGGAGCTTCTCCACCACCATGAGCGCTTCCCGGATGTGCCATGAGTAGTCCCCCTTGGACCATGGGTCCATGACCACTAGCTATGTGATGCCTTCTCTCCAGTCTTGTGCTTCAATTCTTAGCCTTTATGAGATGCCCTACATGATCAAGGCATCTATGTAATATTTCGACTGTTGCTATGATGTGTTTGCTGGGATCCGATGGATTATGAGATTATGTTCAGATTGTGATGAGTTATATATTTTGTACTTCTTTTATATATTTGTTCTTGAGTAATTCTTGCATGTTCTCCATTGCTTTTTATTGCTTTGGCCAAGTAGTAGATAGTAACACCAAGAGGGAGCGTTATTCTTGATTGTGGGTTCGTGCCCCCCTATGTGTAGCTTGAGTGAAATAAACATGAGACTAGGGGATGTGTTTTTTCCACCACGGATAAAACAACGGTGCTTGTAACTACGGTTGCAAGGATTGTTTACCTTACGCATAGTTTGTTAATGCAGTTGTCTATTGCTTTGAGTTTAAAATTTGGGTGGGGCTTGCAACTTAATACCAGCGAGATGTTCTGGATAGATATCTCAAGGTGGATGATTAGTGAGTAGATGATGATGAATAGACGGTCTACCTGTCTTGGCGTACTTCCCATACGATCGACCCTCTAACTTTCTTGTAGCATAATTAGCATTGCGGTGCATTTATAATTCTGTCAATTGCCCAACTGTAATTTGTTCACCCATCATAGATGTTTTATCGTCTTTTGGGATAGAGAAATCACTAGTGAACATCATGGGACCCCTGTCCATATTTCCACCATTGTTTACACCTCCACTCATTTACTGCTTTTATTTCCTTTCAGTTGCAATCACCATCACTATTTCCACCATGTGTTTGATCCTTTGTAAACAACAAGACCGGAGAGAGTGACAACCTCTCTGCCTCGTTGCCAGCAAGTTTATTTTCTTTTGTGTTCAGGTCCAGGTTAAGCGAGTAATATCGAGTAAACGGCGCGTTGCTCACTTCACCACTTTCTTTTATCTCTTGGATTCCTCCAGGATTCGATAAACCTTATAGTCCATGTGTAAGGGAAATTAGCCGCTACTACATCTAAAACCTTCCACTTGGGGTGTCCAACGAGGAGCACTACTTTAGTGCCATCAGTGGCCTATGCGTGCGAGACCCCGAGTGATGTGTTACATTGAGTTGTGTGAACGAGGAAATGCCTCGAGGGAGGCTTGTGCGCGCAAGCCCCGAGTGCCAAGATTTTTCGAGTCGCGTAAGCGAGAAACGCCTCGGAGGGTGGCCCGTGCGTGCAAGCCCTCGAGTGCCAAGAATTTTCGAGTCGCGTAAGCGAGAAACGCGTCGGAGGGTGTCCCGTGCGCGCAAGCTCCCCGAGTGCCAAGTACAGTTTGTAAGATACTTTGGAAAAAGCTGAACTCTATTGCTCTTTCCCTGAGGTTCTTACACTAATGGCTTAGTATCCTTATTTGGATCGATGGCTTAATAGCCCTAGAAATTGTAAAGTTGTTGCTAAGATAGTGAGTAGAAGAAACATGAAGCTCTAACTTCTACTGTGCTGGCCTTGTCCCGGAGGTTCTCGTAAGTACTTCAGGGCTCGCAGTTCTGTTGTTTTGATGTTGTCACTTGGTCCGCTTCTTCATTGTTTTGGTGCGCTCCAAAATCTTGTGGAACTCCCCGTCGCAGAGGTCTGATCTGATGAAGCTACCGTTGATGGTGATTACTCCTCTAGGTCCAGTCATCTTCAGCTTGAGGTATGCGTAGTAAGTGACGGCCATGAATCATGCGAAGGCTAGTCGACCAAGGATGGCATGGTATTGCGATCTCTAGTCGACTACCTCAAAGTCCAGGAGCTCATTTCTGAAGTTGCTTTCGTTGCCAAAGACTACCTCGAGGCTTATTTTGCAGAGGGGATAAACTTCTTTTCCTGGTACAATTCTGTGGAAGGTCGTGCCTGAATTCTTGAGTATGGAGGTTGCGATGAACATCTCCTCTAGGGTCCTGGTGAATATGATGTTCATGCCACTGCCTCCGTCCATGAACACTCGCGACATATCATAGTTTCTGATTCTTGCTTCAAGAACTAGTGCAGCGTGTCCTGGTCGAGGGATAGCTGGTGGGTGATCCTCTCGAGAGAAAGTGATGTCTATTTCTGAACCACGAAGAAATTATGGTACTACTGGATATGGGGTCGCTGCCAGAAAAACTCGTCGGGAGACTTGCTTCTGCTGCATGTTTGATGAACTTCCTTCCTGGATCATGCAGATCCGTCCATGTGCGGTTGGGTATTCGTCCTCTTCCACGGGTGCTGCAAGCCTTTGCTGGATCGTGGTGACTTGTTGTGGTGGCATGGAAGGAGCCGGCGGGGCATCGTGTGCGATCTGCCCAGGAACTATATTTGCGACCGGTTGGGGCGGGCGGTGCATTCCGTCTTTTCTCTCCTGAGAGTTCATTGAAGCGCCTGCAATTTCTTATTGTGTGCCCTGATCTGTACTCTCCGTGATCATCCTTGAATCTGTGGAGCGTGCAGGGTCCATCGAGCTATTCTTTTGCCGAGCGGAGCACTCAGGTGTCATCGCGCGGTTGTCATGGTCGCCGTTCGCGTTTTTTGGTTGTGTATCGGGTCATCTTGGTTGTGTTGTCGTGGGAAAGTCACAGCAGATTTCCTCATCAGAGAACTTAGTGTGGGACCTTTCTGCGAGGTGGTTTTGAGGAGGTGAGTCAACGAGAACACAAGAAACGAGATTTACCCAGGTTTCGGCCCCTCGAAAGGTAAAGACCTACTCCTGCTTTTCTATTATGAGGTGTCGACTTCTCGAATACAAAGGCGCGAAATCGCTTCCTATGCCTCAAGAGGATCTAAGTTGAGTTGTTCTGTTTGGTCCAAGGGGCCCGACTTGTATATGTACCGGGTCCCTTGTTTACATGAGTCCGACTTCCATACAAGGTGGAATCCTAGTCTAGTTCTATAATATAATTTCCTTATTACACAAGGTAAATCTATTTCCTTCTACGGTCTTGTACCTTCACAATGGTATGACCCGGCCCGAGCTGGGTCTCCTTCTGGGCCTTCTCCTTGCAGAGTCGGCCCGGTTCTTTCGTATGACGGGTCATGGCGTTGGGCCCTCCCCCCAACATTAGGCCCCAAGATTGACGCGACGCTTTAGCTTCTCGGTGATCTTTCCTGGATTTTTTCTGTAACTGCTAATGCCGACTTTCCATAGCTTCGAGACTTCATCAGAAAGATTTGGCTTTCTGTTAACAAGTTGACCTTCTGTAGATTTCCTTCGAAGAGTCGTTTCCTTATTATCTGTACCTTCTTTAAATGTCTTTAATAAATGAGGTGTCTCCTATTGAATGTCTCATTTATGTGTCTTGACAAAGTTGAAGAGTCTTTCCCTTCAATGCCGCCTGACATTGGTAATCCGCATGATCATAATGACATTTGACTGACTCCTCCCCTTTAAATCCTTAACTATATATATAGTCAAATGTATGATGAAGAGGATACACACTTCCCTCTTCTTCTTCCCCTTTTGCATTTTTGTTTCACTCATGGCGCCCAAGCTCCGCCTTCGTGATCCCGTAGCCAGCGTTGGGTTAGATCCCATTGATCAGGGTAACACAGCCTCTCGTAGTCGTGTTCGCGGTCGAGGTCGAGGTCGTGGAGGTGGACATGGTGCACAAGGCCGTGGATCCCGCGGGGTTCATCTTCTTCCTCCCGTAGTGTTGTCCATGAACGAGTGCTTAGCCATGAATTTCTCATAGTGCTTCGCTCCAGGCCCCGTCAATGGGTTCGGCTTCCTAGCACCTTTGCAGAGGTTATGGAAGATTCTAAGCCTCCCGGCTTGTGGCTTCGTTCGGATGGTTGCCCTCATGGACCTATCTGGGTGGCCACAAGTTTCTCTAGTAATGGTTCCATGTTTTTGGAAAAAGGTTGGAAGACCTTCATCCGCTCCCGAAGCCTTAAGAAGCAAGATAGTATTGTCTTCAAATATGATGGAGGCGACACCTTGTGGTCAAGGTGTTTTGAGTATGATGGGGATCATATGGAGTGCTGCGTGGAGAGCTCCAGTAGTAGTGATAGTAAATTTTACAATGCAGAAAATGTATCAATAGATGATAATGATGTTTCTAGTACTGATGATGAAGTTTGAAGAAACTCAATCATAGTGCTATTATGATTAGTTTTTATTTAAGTGTTGATTATGTCTGTAATGCTTTGTCTTTTGAAGACATATTGGAATAAAAGTATTTTGTGATTTCAGTGAAGTGCCCTGAATAGTTTTTGTAATGTTTCGATTAGACGATTTTTGCATAACTGACTTATACTGATTTCGGAATAAGTTTTCTTTTTGAAGAGTCAGTATTATCATATGTAGCCCCCATGAGTCGGGATGACTTTATCTGTATGTCATGCCGAATTATGATAAGATCAACATGTAGCCCCCGTGAGTCGGTATGATCAATTTATTTCATGTCGAGTCATAGTAGTATCAACATGTATTTAAAAATCGAGGTGTAGCCCCCATGTATCGGTATGAACAATATATGTACATGCCGAATCATAGTAGTCGACCTGTAGCCCCCAAGTATCAACTTTTAATTCTTCATATGATGTTTAATAAAGTCAATTTTTGATAGAGGGAAATATTAATACACTTGTATATGCTGAAAAAGTGAACAAAAAGGTATGCTTATGAAATGCAAAAGATGTAAACAACTCATATAGAAGTTGGTCGTACGCGTGACTGTCTCAGCATCCTTTAGCAATACAAGATCAGTTAAAAACCGACTCCTCGAATAGGAGGATTCTGCATGTCTTGTAGAAAAGAAATGCTGGTCACTTAATTTGCGCTTGAGTCGAAACTTCTCTGTAAGCAAGCATGGCATGACTTATTCTAGTTTTCTCGATTGATAGAGTAAAACTCATAAAACCTCTCATAGGGTTTGCTAATGTTTACTCTATAATGGGTCACGTACGTCATATAAGTATGAGTTTGCATCAGCTTACATGCAAAAGAAGCCATGGTAGGCCTAAATTCATGTATATGCCGAGTGCCTAGTTGAAGACTTGAAGTTAAAGGACCTTCAAACCCCCAGGGTGTCTAAATACTGCAATATAAGCGCCAGGTTCCAAGGAAGAGATGACCACTCCTTCCAGGTTCCAGGGAATTTAAATGCAAGAATGTAATGCTATGCAGTATGAAAGAAATTTGCAGAAAAATAAATCAACTTTTGCAAATAAGGAAAACACAAGATGGAAAAAAGGAAAAACGAGTCGGCTTTATTGCTAGTATTTATACTGTCTTACAAGAGCATTCCTGACTACTTAAGTATAATAGGGACAGAGCTGGGCTATATTCCACGGCCTGAGAGTCTCTTCTTCAGACTTGCGTGTGGAAGTTGTCTCGCGTATATCAACCAGGTAGTAGGATCTATTGTACAAATTCTTGCTTACCACGAACGGCCCTTCCCAAGGTGGGGATAACTTGTGCATCCTTTTCCTTTTTTGTATCAGGCGGAGCACTAAGTCCCCCTCTTGAAAGGCCCGACTCTTAATGCGTCGACTATGGTATCGTCACAGGTCTTGTTGGTAGATAGCCGATTTAGCTGCTTCTAAATCTCGTTCTTCATCGAGGACGTCCAAGGAGTCCTGTCTTTCTTGTTCATTGTCAGCTTCCACATATGCAGTAACTCGAGGTGAGTCATGACGGATTTCTCTTGGGAGGACGGCTTCTTCTCCATAAACAAGGAAAAAGGTGTAAGACCAGTTGACCTATTGGGCGTAGTCCGGATACTCCAGAGCATAGTGGGTAACTCCTCGACCTAGCAACCCGACGTTCTTATTAAAGGAACAAGGAGTCGGGGCTTGATGCCACGCAATAGTTCCTGATTAGCCCTCTCAGCTTGTCCATTGGACTATGGGTCGGCTACAGATGTAAGATCAAGCCATATATGCTCCCTTCCGCAAAAACGTTCCATCTTACCCTCTGACAAATTGCTTGCATTGTTAGTGATAATACTGTGGGGGGTAACCAAATCTGAAGATGATTTTCTTCAGAAATTTGAGTGTTGTTGCTGCGTCACATTTGCTGACCGGATATGCTTTGACCCACTTGGTGATTTTTCTACCGCAACCAAGAGGTGAGTATTTCTTCACTTAGACCGCCTAAAAGGACCTACCGTATCAATCCCCTAGACTGCAAAAGGCCAAGTGATTGGAATCATTATGAGTTCTTGAGCCGGTACGTGATCTTGCTTTGCATATTGCTGGCAACCATCGCATTTTTTAACTATATCCTCCGCATCTGCATGAGCCGTGGGCCAGTAGAATCCATGACAATAAGCTTTAGATACTAATGATCGAGAGCCGGCGTGATGACCGCAGTCTCTAGAATGTATTTCGTTTAATATTTCTCGTCCTTCTTCTAGCGAAACACATCTCTGAAAGACTTGGGTAGGACTGAGCCAGTGTAGTTCTCCATTGATAATCACAAAAGATTTGCTTTGTCTGATGATTTGTATGGACAATAACTCATCAGTGGGCAGGATGGCCCGAGTCTTATAGTCCAAATACGACACGAACCACGAGGGAGTGGCATGTATTAAGGCTCCTAGAGCCGACTATGGGTCTTGTATTGAAATATCATGTTCTGCGGGGAGCCACACAGATGGGTGTGACAGGACGTCAAGGAAAACATTTGGCGGGACCGGCTTCCGTTGAGAACCGAATCTGGACAATGCGTCGTCTGCCTCATTTTTCCTATGATCCACATGATCCACTTGATAGCCGGTGAAGAATCCAGCTTGCCTTGAGACTTCTCGCCTTTAGGCTGCCATAAGGGGGTACTTGGAATTCCATGTCCCAGATACTTGTTGGGAAACAAGGTCAAAGTCACCAAAACATTGGATCCGGCTTATGTTCATTTCACGTGCCAATCGGAGGCCATGGAGTAGAGCTTCATGTTCAACCGCATTATTGATTCAAGTGAATTGCACCTGTAAGACATAAAAAATTCTCCCCCTTGGCGAAGTGAGAACTATTCCGGCTCCTTAGCCCTGAAGCTGTCGACCTCCATCAAAGTGCATTGTCCAGTACTTGGTAGTTGGCTGTTCAGGAAGGGCCTGGAGTTCCATCCAATCATTGATAAAGTCGACCAGTGCCTAGGATTTGATGGTTGTTTGTGGCTCGTACTTGATGTGATAAGCTCCTAGTTCAATGGCCCACTTTGCAATTCGCCCAGTAGACTCTCGATTCTGGATAATGTCGGAGAGAGGTGCTGAGCTGACTACTATGATTGGATGCTCCTGAAAATAGTGCTTCAGCTTCCGACTTGCCATAAAAACTCCAAGGACTAGCTTCTGGCATTGAGGATATCTTTTCTTGGATGATGTGAATACCTCGCTGACATAGTAAATGGGTCTCTGGAGGGGATTCTCCTTGCCCTCTTCTTTACGTTCAACAATGAGCGCAGTGATGACCGCTCGGTTGTTGGATGATATGTAAAGAAGCCTATGTTCCTTGGGTTTGGGAGCTTCCAAGACAGGTGCTTGGGACAGCTGCTTCTTTAGTCATTCAAACGCCTCATCTGCCTCTGCATCCCAGAAAAATTTCTCTGTCTTCCGCAGAAGTCGATAAAATGGGTTGTATTTTTCTCAAGTCGGCTTATGAACCGGCTCAAGGAGGCCACACATCCCGTGAGTCACTGAACTCCTTTGACTAAAGACGGCTTCTGAAGTGCCATAATAGCACTAATCTTTTCTGGGTTTGCCTCAATCCCTCTCTCAGATACGATATATCTAAGAAGTTTCCCTGCTGGGACTCGAAAGGTGCACTTGGTTTGATTTAACTTCATCTGATAAGTACGCAGATTCTTAAAAGTCTCCCGTAAGTCGTCGATCAAGTAGTCGGCTAGCAGGTACTTTATCACTATGTCATCCACATAAGCATGGACATTGCGTCCAATTTGCTCCTTGAGGCAGTTCTGCATCGTTCGTTGATAGGTGGCTCCTGCATTGTTCAAACCAAAAAGCATCGAAGCATAGCAGAAAGCTCCAGAGGGGGTGATGAAAGATGTCTTCTCCTCATCCTCGATGGCCATCTTGATTTGATGATATCCAAAATAGGCATTGAGAAAACATAGGAGCTCTCATCCTACAGTTGAATCTATAATCTGATCAATACGGGGCAGAGCAAAAGGATCCTTCGGGCATGCTTTGTTTAGGTATGTGTAATTGACACACATACGCCAAGTCCCGTCCTTTTTCAAAACGAGGACTGGGTTTTCCAACCACCCCGAATGAAAAAAATCCGTGATGAACCCGGCAGCTAGGAGCCGGGCTATCTCTTCTCCAATAGCATCTCTACTCTCGTCGTTGAACGGACGGAGGACCTGTTTTACCGGCTTCAGATTGGGATCTGTTTTAAGGTGGTGCTCAGCGAGTTCCCTCGGTACGCTTGGCATGTAAGAAGGTTTCCATGCAAGGATGTCCCGATTCTCACGGAGGAACTCGATGAGTGCGCTTTCCTATTTATCAAAGAGCCTTGTCCCAGTGATGAGCTATTGTGAGGCGTCACTAGGGACAAAGTCGACTTTCTTGGTATCTTAAGCCGGCTGAAATTTCGGGTTGGTATCCAGAGGCAGCTTTTTCAAGATCGTAGGATCCTCTGGGTTTACCTTCTCCTTATAAGCCGTCAATTCCTTCTTAGCGCAGGCTGACTCAACATATTTGACGTGATATTCCTCACATTCAGTGGACCTGGACTGACTTCCTTCTACCATGATTGGTCCATTGGGACCCGACATCTTGAGCTTCAGATAGACATAGCAGGGACGAGCCATGAAGCAGGCATAAGCCGACCTTCCCAATATGGCATGATATGGACTCTCGAGTTTGACGACTTCAAAGGGTATGATTTCAGAATGAAAGTTCTTAGAATTCCCAAAGGACGTCTCAAGGTATATCTTGCCTATGGGTCGCGCCGACTTGCCGAGAACGATTCCAGGAAAAATCGTATTGGAGGGTTGTAGCTGTTTGTGGGTTAAACCCATCCTGCGGAAAGTCTCATAATAGAGGATGTTGATGCTACTCCCTCCATCCATGAGTGCCTTATGAAAGGTGTATCCTCCAACTTGCGGTGCTACTACCAAGGCTATGGCTCTAGGGTTATTCACCACTGTGGAATGATCTTCCTTTTTCCAGGTTATTGGCTGCTCGGACCAGTTTAGCCATTTGGGTATTGTCGGCTCCCTCGCGACAGACAAGGCTGCACATTGTTAGAGTTGTCTATCCCTTCTACAACTATTGGTGGTGAAAACATGATATTCTTCATGGTCATCTAGTTGCTTTGGGTTTGCTAGAAATCCAGCAAGCCCCGATTGCATCTGTCTTCCGGCTCCGTCTCCTTGATATTGGGGTCCAGAGCCGGTTCCCGTATTGCCTGATTGCTGATTGTTATTGTTGTATCCGGCTCCCTGATGGCCGGTTTATTGGTTGTTATTATTGTAACCGGCTCCTGAACCTGGCCCAGGGGGGTCCTTGGTGTCCTTCACCATTGCCTCCTCTCCGTTTAAACTCCTGCATGATGTTGCAGTTCTCCCAGGAGTGATTAGCCGGGCGACCGGGTCTAATGTGTCTTGGGCATGGCCCCTTGATGGCGGACTCGTAACTATTCGGGTGAAAAATTTCCCCCGTCTACCGGTAGTTCCCCCTTGCCTCTGTCTCTGGGAGCCAACATTTGTGTTGGCTACCAAGTGAGATGCAATCTAGTCAAGACGACGCTTGTTTTTCTGAGTCTAATTTTTGCTGTTCTGCTGCCCTTTGACACCAACTTTCTTTCCTTGTCCAGTTTTGTCCTCATCAGGTTCGCCATCTTTGGTTTTGTTAGACTCGACATACTTGGTGACTGCATCCATGAGTTCCCCCATATCTCTGAGCGTTCTCTTAATACGACCGAGTTTATGGATCAAGGGCTCAAATTTGCAGTTCTTATCTAGGACTAAAACGGCTATGTGAGCAGTGATGTTGTCTGAGGAGTGGATTATTTTGTCAACCCGTCGAGCCCAATGGTGGGACAACTCTCCTTCGTTCTGAACACAGTGCTCCAGATCAATGATCGTGGTAGCACGTCAGCATGTACCTTGGAAATTCTTGATGAACTTATCCTTCAACTCTGACCAGGAGCTGATGGAGTTATCAGGGAGGTTTTTGAGCCAGGTACGAACCGGTCCTTCCAATATCATCGTGAGGTATCGATCGGGCGCAGACTCCGTTACTAGCCTGGAGCATATCAATTGCTATATCATAGCTTTCGATCCACGCTGCGAGGTCCATATCTGCTGTATAGTTTGGGATTTTGCTGGGTCCTTTGAAATCCGATGGTATACGAGCGTTCCTAAAACTTCAGACTAAGCAACGATTTCCGACCAAACGGCTAACAAAACCTTCCCCTTCCTCCTGAAGTGGGGGCTGCATTGCCGGCTCGGGAACCCTGGCCGCCGTCTATTCAGTGAGTCGGGTTGCCTGTTGTGGTTCAGGATCCGGCTGTCCTCTCTGTTTTCGATGACTGCTGGAGGCGGCGGGAGCCGGGATTCTTCTTGCCGACTTCCGCTTGTGCGAGGTGACGGGGATGTACCCCGGAAAATCCCATGGTCAGGGACCCTGGGTTAGTCATGAGAGGCACAGGTTGGACGATAGCTCGTTGGCTAACAGGAGGATACGTTCCTGCTCGATGTTATTGATTGGAGATGGTGATTACAGGAAAGCCAAGGCTAGTGCTCACAAGTCTAGGGTTACAGATTGTGTACTGGATAATCTCGACGTCTCCCCTCCTAGCCCTTATATACTAGGCTAGGTCTCGGGGAGTCCGTCCTGGATTACAGATAGTATTTCCTAACTCTGAACTTGTACCGCACGGCAAGTTTGCACGTTCCTTATGAGTCGCGGACTCCTACGTCGGTGCCACTAGTGGGGCAAGGATGGGCCCAGGCGGCATCTTTGTGGGCCCCCTGTCTTCGGGTACACCAGGTAGGCCCATCCATAGGAGTCGTGGGGTCACCCCCTCGTCAGTAGCCCCCGAGTGCCTGGGGGACTCGAAGAGGCGCGCAGGGACTCGAGTCCATTCTTATGTCGTTTCGATGTATGCACGGTTCAACCGCGGGTCGCTGTCAGTCTAGGGCCATGACAAAACCTGTTTCGAGGGATTGCTAAGCTGAAAGGGCACAAGGAGTCGACTGATCGAGCCTTGGTGAATTGCACTAGTGGCAAATACCGCAGTAGCCCAATCAAACTCACGTCCCTCGACATGAGCTTGGAACACTGGTGTCAAGCAAAAGTCATGCCACTGCAGGTAATACAGTGATCAATTGCCGCCAGTAAAGTTCGTAGCCTAGGCGCGTCCGCCCGGCTTTTTCTATCATGCAAGCGCATGGAAAAGGTTGGGAGTGAAATCGCTCTGCGGCAAGTCCCAGCCCGGCCGATCTGCGCAGCGGGGTCTTACCTACACGCTAAGCTTGCGTGGCATCTGGGCACAGTGTATCGTGTTCCAGGAATATGTGTTTTTTATTGAGGCGCAGAGCCTAGTTGATAATGCACCCACTTGGAATAAACAATCAAGTGAGCTGATTTAGAGGTCACTCGTGGAGCTTTGTCGAGCGCTCGGGCGAGGACTAATGTAGAAGAGTACTTGCTCGGGAGGTCTTCGAGTGCTCGGATACTCAGATTTCTGCGAGTAATCACTCGAATATCGTTTTCGCTCTCGGGGTGAGGGAGCACCCGATAATCTGGCGAGTGCGAGTCTGCTTATCTTGTGTCGTGGTGAGGGAGCACCCGATACTCTCATGGGTGTGAGTGATCACTCGAGCACATCTTTTCTTCTAAGTGAGGGAGTACCCGAAACTGTCATGGGTGCGAATAATCACTCGAGCACATATTTACTCTTTAGGTGAGGGAGCACCCGAAACTCTAGTGGAGATGCTCCCGATGGGAGTAAAAATTTTTGCCCAACGGAAAAAGATTTAAAAGGTTAAAACTCTGAGGCTAGGAGGCGTACTCGATACGTTTTGTTGGGATGTGACGCTGGCTTGGTTTTCTGGCATCTTGACCACTGTAGCCTGTCAAAGTAAATGACTTGGCGCTGTCCCGCCGAAATCTTCGCTTCGTGTGATTATGGTCCTATTTTTGCGTGCATAGTGGGCGGTGTTGTTACTGCGCCGATTGGATTTTCCATGCTTTTCACCTGCCGTGGGAGCGTGCCACATTTACTGGACGCTGGGATTGAATGGTGCCCCTTCTCACCTGGTTGTTGGTTAAATACCGAGCGGCTGGGTAAGTTTTAGGTTTTACCCAGCCATTTCCTTCCTCCTCTCGCTTCTGTTTTTCCCCTGTTCTTGGGCCTTCACCTTCCACCTCTTGCGAAATCTATGCCCAAACGCTCCCGTGTTGCTCCGGAGCTGACATGGATGTCTGGAAAGTGGGAGCGCTCGATCTTTGGGGCTGCGGATCTTGGTTTGCTGATGGATGATGGCTTGGTGGCGGAAGATGTCGTGCGGATTCCAGGGGATGAGCTGATTCCCGCTCCAATGGCAGATGAGCGGGTGTGCTTTCAGGCGTTCTTCCCTCGCGGGTTTGCCCTTCCGATTCACCCTTTTGTTCGCGGTTTACTGTACTCCTACCGGCTTCAGCTGCATAATTTGACTCCCAATGGGATTTTGCACATTGCCTGCTTTATTACCCTTTTTGAGGCTTTCTTGGGGATCCATCCCCATTGGGGGCTCTGGAAGCGCCTCTTTTGTATAAAGAGGACGAACTCCGAGTATGCTGTGGGGCAGGTGGGTATATCCATTAAGGATAAGCATTCGTATTTTGATTTGGAGATGCTTGACTCCGTTAGTTCTTGGAGGAAAAGTTGGTTCTATCTGAAGTATCAACACGTCGCTGGGCAGCAATTTGGTCTTGCTCCTTTTAATCCCGACGCGCGAGTGGTCAACCAGGCTTCGTGGTCCCATTCTTTATCTGCGATAGAGTCGTCTGCAGTGGCTCCATTCTTGGAGAGGATGGCTGTATTGATGGACGATTGGACCGGTGGGTAGCTCATCTCTGTGCTTATGGGGAGGCGCGTCCAGCCATTGCAGTATCGAGTTCGTCCCATGTGGCAGTATGAGGGACTCGAGGACTCAACGATATGCTCCCGCGAGGAGCTTGATGCCGATGGCCTCTTGGCCCGGATCCAATACGTGACCAAGTGCTCGAAAATTTCTGAGATGCGCTCCGTCCGTCCTTATTCCTCTGATCACGTGCTGCCGCAGGTTTGCGTTTTTGATTTTATTGCCTGATTTAGATGTTTTCTTGACTACTTGCTGATGATGGTATTTGCTTTGTAGGGCCACATTCCTGTGTTGTGCAATCCTCCGCAGCTGGAGGATGCGGATATTCAGGACGAGCCGGGTGCCGTTGTTGATACTGCTCCGAGTGTTGATGCCAGCATGCCCACGGGTGCCACTGGTGTTGATGAGTTTGCGGGGGTCGAGCTGCCGGAGACCGGAGATAGTGAGGAATCGGCCCCCTTTCGTGTCAAGCGGTCGCAGCCATTGGGTGCCGAAGATCTTGACTCGACTAGCGGTGATGTTCTGCTGTCTACAGCATCCGCTGGGCCGTCTCCTCCTGTTGTTGTTTGCAAAAGGCCCAGGTTTGGGAGGTTGTTGCGTGCTCGCTCTGCCGTAAGAGTATGCTCGACTTTGCCGGGGTTGTTTTCCTCTGTTCCTTGTCCTAATGAAGTTTATCTTGTAGCGCTGCGACTGCTCCGGCTGCTTCCTCCACTAGTGCGGCTGCTGTCGACCTGCTGTCGACTGACTGTGGAGTGGCCGCCAAGCATACTGAGGGTTCTTCGGCTGCTGTTGGTCAGCCCGTACCGTCGATTACTCCTGCTGTCTCGGTTGCGGGTGTGATTCCTGCTGCCGTCCCGCCAGTGGCGTCTGATGTTGTTGCTCCTGTTGTCAAGTCTGCTGCTCCAGGTCATCCTTACTTGGGTCGTTTTGATCTCGGTGTTGAAGATAAAGTCCGCTTTTTCGACCGTATAGCTGGGCTGGTGAGTTTGCTTCCTGTTTGCTTATATAGTTGTTGTCATCGGAAGCACGGCACTGCTCCTGATGGGAGTAGCCCCCGAGGCTGCAAGCAAGCGCTTGCGGTTGCTTGTAGTCTTTCTTTGGTTCTGACTTAATGTTTTGTTTCTTTGAATAGCCGGTGTTTCAGCACTGTGAGCGTCTGGTTGTCGAGGCTGAGCATTGGCAACAGGCCCACAATTCTTCCCAGAATGCTTTATCTTCCATGAGTAGTAAGTATTTCTTCTAGTACTGCTGTGCTTGAGCTGTTGGGTCCTCTGTTATGAGTGTTGTCTTGGTTCTCAGACCGTCGTCAAACTGCCGAGAAGCAGGTCGAGAAGGCAGAAAGAACAATTTCCAACCTCAAGGCTGCTTTGGCTTCCAAGGAGAAAGAGCTGCACGATCAGCACGAGGAGCTGGTACGCCTGCGTCAGGATGAGGATGCGCTTGTGCAGGCGGAGGCGGTCGAGTGCGAGCGTCTTCAGGTCTTGGCGGACTCTCTTGTGTGTAAGTCGTCGTTCCGTTGCCGGGCGCTTTGCCTCTTTATCTTCCCGTTGTGATTTTGGTTTCCTGGTGTAGCCTCTACGGGTGCGAGTGCGACAGAGGTGGTTGCATCGGGTTCTGGAGTTCTCCGTGGGGCCGTGGATACCATGTCGGCTGCTGTTGATGTTGCCAAGGGTGCGCCCGTGCTTCCACTCTTGTGGGTCTTGTTCATGAGCACCTCATGCCGGAGGGCACGAAGGTGCCGGATGGTCTGGACGCCCGCGTTGCTGCATTTGGCGATGGTGGGGATCTCTTGGAGGAGCTGGTTGGCGAGAACGTATGTCGGGACCCGGAATATGCGTATGTAATTCCAGTCACGATGCAATCACATGGAGAGCCGAGAGCCGTACCCACTTGTCTAAGCAGACAAGGCCAAGCACAGAATACTCTCGGAAAGCATCGTACGTGAGGGGCATCCCATCCAGGCCGGATGATCAACTGAGATGGGTCCTCATCGTCCGCTCACAAGTCTAAATGCTTATGGGTGGTGAATCCCATACTCATAGACAAGTCGCCTCAACCATGTTAACGATTGAATCCTAACTCTTACATAGACTTACTCCAGCCCGATCACTTAGTCGGGGTCTAGGGCGGGCTCGATCATACAACAAAGTGTGCACGTGACAGAGTCACGAGCAATCGCATCGCGATGCCCCAAGCTGTGCACATCTAGGGGCCACTTGGTGTATAAAAGACCGCCAGCCAGATCACAACTAAGGTCTCGAAAACCCATACCACGACATGCATGTTATAAACATACACGCAGCACACATTCCTAGTATGAACAGCAGGTATCATCACATAACTCTACAAAGTGTATCTTTATTGACTTACACATAGAGCATACAAAGATCACATGTCTGTGATCATCATTACATCATACAATGGAAGAAAATTAGGTCTGAGTACAGACAAGATTAACAAATGGCTTAGAGAAGCCTTGTACATCAAACATGCCCTTCCACGAGGGACCAGACTGCTGTCTGGAACTATACTAGCTTAGTCAACGTCGAGCTTCAGGAAGGTGACTCCATCGGGGTCCGGGTTCTCATCTAAAACATAGAATAAGCAAACGTGACTACAAAGTCGTACTCAGCAAGACTTACATCAGAACTATACTACTCATGCTCAAGTTTCAAGGTAAAGGGAGGTGGGGTTTCATCATGCAGAAGTGCCAGCTTTGACTTGGCTAGTCCTGTACTACGAGTACCAGACTTGAGGTAAGAAGCGTACACGAGTCCACTACATGTCTCCAACCAATACACCACTATGGTTACTTCCTCGACTTCCCCACGAGGAGCACACCATAGCACTCACGCTTATCTTGCGAGTTTTAGAAGTATCCATTCAAGTTGTCTAATAATCAGGTACAGGTTCCAAGTAGTCCTTAACTGCGGACGCGGCTATTCGAATAGTTTTGTTAACCTTGCAAGGGTGTAAACTACACACACATGACCATCAGTTACCGCCAGGTCTCGCCACCGTTCAAGAGGTGACAGCGAGGATGTTCACCACGACACTTCGCTCACAACCGGTCTATTACAGGAGTCGACTATTTGAGGTAGATCCCGCTCGAGAGACCGGCCAGATCAACGATACGGACTCAGACAATGTAGGCAACCGAAACGCCATCCGAGAAGATGGTTTCACTGTATCACAGATCCAACCACATATCTATATGATGCAACCTTTCATCCATTCCTTTTCTATGCATATGCCAAATGGAAAGCCCGAACTAATGTGACTCCTGGACGTCAACACGGATCAAGGTACTAGGCCGAGAGGGGTCAGTGAGCCCAATGTGTGGTCGTACTCTTTGTCTTGGATTACCATACAAGAACTCGGTGCTTAAGGCGGTGTTCAACGAGACAACCCACTGTGTACTCCTACACAACCTCTCATCGTTCACCTTGTATTAGGGTGGATTCACCAACACAGTTTCACTTTCATCAACACCATGTTCACTATCATCTCGACTCACATCATAAGCATCCTCATTGTAAACTCTAAGCATGCAATAAGAAGTAACAGTTGCAGGGGCCACATGATATCAATCAACTCCTATATCAGCTAGGATTGTGGTTTCCTTACTACTGTGAAAAGATGATAGGTCATGCATCGGATATGGGTTCAACTATGCGGTAGAATCGATAACAAGGTGATCATCCTAATCAATGCATAAGCGAGACTGAGAGGGAAGTGGGATTTTATAGACATGATCAATGGGGTTTGCTCGCCTTGCTGACGATACACGGGTCTTAACGGTGGTCTTCTTCTTCTTCGGGGGTGATCACCGTCTCGGAAAGTCTGTTACCGGAACAATCATCAACAAAGGGGGGCACAACATTGAAATAGAATGCACAAGCACATGATATAGATGTCCATGATGTGAATGGTACTGTTTTGTGGCATATTTGATTTAAATGAAGTGTATTGCATTTGAAATGCAAATTCAAACTCCATATATTATTTTCAAATTAACCCAATTGCATTTGCTATTGTTGGATCATTGTATACCATGTGTTCATGTGAGTGATATGCATCTGATGTACAAGTGATCATGTTTGCATTGCAATGGTTCAAATTAGAATAGCATTTGAATTTAATTTGAATTAATTCCAATTAAGCCAAATAGCAAAAGCTACTAGTCCCAATTTAAGATCAACTCAAACATGGTTGAAAGTTGGTTATTTGGATAGAGCATTTTCTGCTGATCATTTTTCATATATTATTTGTCCAATTTGGAGTTCATATGAATTTTCTATGATTTTCTAAAGTTTCAGCTATTTTCTGCAATTTCTGAATTTTCTTTAATTCTTTAATCCTTTTCTTTTTGATTCTTTTCCAATTATGGCGTCAGCATGACACAAGGGTGATGTCACAGGGGGGGCTGACATGTGGGGTCAGGGTGTCATAGGCTCTGGAGTTAATCCCATGTTAGTTAAACTAACAGTGGTTAGTTCAGTGCCTGGGGCCCACTGTCATAAGCTTAAGTGGGGGGGGATTAGGGGCTAATCAAGACCGTAATGACTAGGGCGGCCGTCGGCTTGCCGCCGACGTCACTGGACGCGGCGGCGGCTCACCGGAATGGGCTCCCGGCCCCCATTTGGAACGCCAAGTGCACGTGGAGGGAGCTCTTGAGGATCCGCATCACCTGCGCTAAGTGGGCGTCGCCGGGGAGGCCGTGTGCGACATCGTCTTCAACAACGGCGGCAACCGGAGCTCTGCTGTGGTGGCCGTCGTCGACAGAGAGCACGGGGGATAGCGAGAGATGGGGGAAAAGACCGCAGCCTCACTGTGAGTCCAACGGTGTCGACTTCGGGGTCGGAGGAGACGCAACGGAGACGAATTCGACGGCGAGGCTTTGCGGCTCCGGCGAGATGCCGAGGCCCGATTCGACGACTTCGGGGAGCTAAAGCTTGCGGGCTTCTTCAGGTTGGCCAAGCCGTTGACGGCGGAGCGATTGGACAAGGTGGCGAGGCTTCTCGTCGGCGTTGTCCGCGATGGCGCACGGCGGCGCTCTCTGGAGCTTGACGGGGCCGCGCGTAAATGAAAGAGCGAGAGCGGGCCGGTGACGTAGGAGAGGGGTAAAGGGATGAGGAGGACCAGGGGGGTCTCCTAGACACGCAGGTGACGACGGGGAGGCAGGCAGCTGGCCACGGCGACGGCGGCGGCCGCGGCATGCTCGACACACACCTGTGTGCTCGCCGTCCTGGAGAAGACGACAAGAAGGTGGAGTGGGCTTGGGACGGCCTGGGTAAGTTGGGCTAGATCCAGGTAGGCCTTTTTCTTATTTCTCTTCTGTTTTTATTTTTATTTCTTCTGACATTTGTTCTGTTTTGATATAAAAAAATACCAAAACATTTTATAAAATCCCCAAATTATTTATATGGACTTACATGGAATAACACTAGCCAGTCGCAAGATTTGAAGATTTTTGAAATTCATCTTATTTGAATTTCAATTCAAATAGGGTTTTTATTTAATTTCCATGGCACCTTTTGAATTTTAGAAAATTCCTTGGGCATGGGAATGAACCCAAACAACTTTTGAAATGATCACCATCATTTATAGGAATTTTCCAAATGTTCAAATGATTTTTGGAAAAAATATTTTTATCTGGCCATTTGAATTAATTTCTCAGGGCTTTTCTTTTCCCCATTTTTGAATTCCTTTTTGAAATTTTTGCATGATGCAAAGGACTAAACTAACCTTAGCACATACCTAACTTGGGGTTGTGACAACTCGCCCCTACTCAAAAGAATCTCGTCCCGAGATTCAGAAGTCGTCGGGAGGAAGGTGGGGTACTCGGAACGGAGGCGGTCTTCTCTTTCCCATGTTGCTTCTTTCTCGTAGTGATGTGACCATTGCACTTGGAGAAACCTGATCTTCTGACGACGAGTGACACGCTCTGCGGAATCAAGAATACGAACAGGGTACTCTCGATAAGAAAGGTCATCTTGGAGATCAAGCGTTTCATGGTCGACTTCACGGATGGGGTCCGTGAAGCAACGCCTGAGTTGTGACACATGGAATACGTCATGTACTCGGGAAAGGTGCAGGGGTAGTTCAAGTTGGTAGGAAACTTCTCCACGTTTGGCAAGAATGCGGAAAGGTCCGATGTAACGTGGGGCCAACTTGCCTTTTATACCGAATTGTTGGGTTCCCTTCAGAGGAGTAACCTGAAGGTAAGCCTTCTCATCCAGATTGTAGCTTTCTTGCCTATGATGACGATCATAGTAGCTTTTCTGACGAGACTGGGCTGATTTCAATCGATCACGAACAATGCGAACTTGCTCTTCTGCTTCCATGATCATATCCTGTCCAAAGAATTGTCTTTCACCGGTTTCTGACCAGTTTAGGGGTGTTCGACATCTTCGTCCATAGAGGAATTCAAAGGGAGCCATGTCTAGACTAGATTGATAGTTATTGTTATAAGCAAATTCGGCGAATGGAAGAGATTTCTCCCAATTCTTTCCGAATGAGATAACACAAGCTCTGAGCATGTCTTCCAAGATTTGATTAACCCTTTCAACTTGACCGCTAGACTGAGGATGGAAAATTGTGCTAAAGGAGATATGAGTTCCCATAGCATTCTGGAAACTTCCCCAGAATCTAGAGGTGAAAAGGCTACCACGATCAGAATTGATTTCCAAAGGAACACCATGAAGAGACACAATTCTAGAGACGTACAAGTCCGCCAACTGACTAGCAGTTATAGACTCGCGAACAGGGAGGAAGTGAGAAACTTTGGAAAGTCTGTCAATGACAACGAAGATGGCATCATTTCCTTTCTGGGTTTTTGGAAAGCCGGTGATGAAGTCCATACCGACTTTGTCCCATTTCCACTCGGGAATAGGAAAAGGTTGAAGTGTACCAGCAGGTCTTTGGTGTTCTGCCTTAATGCGACGACAAACATCACATTCGGCAATAAATCGAGCAATGTCTCTCTTCATCCTAGTCCACCAAAATCTCTGGCGTAGATCTCGGTACATTTTTGTGCTACCGGGATGAATTGAGAGGGGAGTGTCATGGGATTCTTTAAGGATGAGTTGCCTTAGATCTCTATTCTTAGGTACTATCAAACGATTTCCAAAGAATACCGTTCCTTTACTATCTGTGGAGAAACATTTAGCAACTCCGCTAGAAATGTTCTCCTTGATCCGGCAACCACCTCGTGCACGCCTTTGGGAAACTATGATTTGATCCTCAAGGGTTGGTTTCGCCACCAAGTTGAAAAGCGATCCACGAGGAACAATCTCGAGGTTGAGCTTTCGAAATTCCTCATGAAGAAGTGGTTGATATTGTTGTAACATGAGGTTGTTACAATACGACTTACGACTTAGTGCATCAGCCATGACATTGGCTTTGCCTGGGGTGTAAGAAATTCCTAAGTCATAATCTTTTATCAACTCTATCCAGCGTTTTTGCCTGAGATTAAGATCTAGCTGGGTGAATATGTATTTGAGGCTTTGGTGGTCGGAATAGATCTCACAACGATTACCGAGGAGGTAATGTCGCCAAGTTGTCAGGGCATGAACTACGGCAGCGAGTTCAAGATCATGGGTAGGATAGTTCTCTTCATGTGGACGCAACTGGCGTGAAGCATAAGCTACCACATGTCTATCTTGCATAAGTATGCATCCTAACCCTTGTCGTGAAGCGTCACAAAAGATCTCGAAATCCTTTTTGGTGTCTGGAGGCACAAGTACGGGTGCAGAAGTCAATCTTATTTTTAGCTCTTGTAAGCTTTCCTCGCACTTGGGAGTCCATTGGAATTTCTTATCTTTCTTGAGGAGTTCAGTTAGAGGCTTTGCAACTTTAGAAAAGTTCTCGACGAAGAGACGGCAATAGCTTGCTAAGCCAAGAAAACTTCTAACTTGCTTAACCGATTCAGGTGGAGTCCAGTCAAGGACGGCCTGAACTCTCTCGGGATTGACAGCAATGCCTTTGGCAGAAATCACGTGGCCTAAATAGGTCACTTCTGGTAGCCAGAATTCACACTTTGAGAATTTGGCATATAGGCGATGCTCTCGAAGTTTGATCAATACCAGCCTAAGATGTTCGGCATGTTCTTCTTCGTTCTTCGAGTAGATGAGAATGTCATCAAGATAAAATACAACAAATTTATCTAAGTACTCCATGAAGATCGACTTCATCATGCGCGAGAAAGTGGCGGGGGCATTGGTTAGACCGAAGGACATGACGGTGAACTCGTAAAGACCATAACGAGTAGTGAAAGCCGTCTTGGGAACGTCCTCATTTAGGATCTTGATTTGATGATAGCCTAATCTCAAATCCATCTTGGAGAAGACCGAGGATCCAGCAAGTTGATCAGAAAGATCATTGATCCTGGGCAGTGGTTACTTGTTCTTTATCGTCGCTAGATTTATCGGGCGATAGTCTACGCACATCCTTTCTGTTCCATCTTTCTTAGTTACGAACAGAACGGGGCAACCCCATGGCGATGATCTAGGGAGGATGAAGCCTTTTGCCAACAAAGCTTCAAGTTGGATTTTAAGCTCAGCTAACTCACGTGGGGCCATTTTGTATGGGCGTCCGGAAATTGGTGCGGTTCCTGGGGCAAGATCTACAATGAACTTAACACATCTGTTGGGTGGCATTCCCGGCAGTTCTTCAGGAAAGACATCCGGGAAGTCTCGAACCACCGGAATATTTTCAAGGTCGGGAAGGGGAAGCACATTCAAAGATTGTACTTGGGTTCTTGTTCTGGGTGAGGTGTAGTCAATGGTCTGGCCTGAAGGATGGGTAAGTTTAACTGACTTGGCTTTACAATCAAGGAAAGCATTCTGTCTTGATAACCAATCCATTTCTAGGATGACATCAATGCCTAAAGACTTGAGGGCTATAAGAGAAGCAAGGAATACTAAACCCTCAATTGCAATTTGATTGCCATGGCTTACTCTATTAGTTTGCCACTTTGAACCAGGAGTTTGAATGATCATTGGAGAAAAAAATTCTTCAAAAGGGAACTCATGACGAAGTGCATAACTCTCCGACATGAATGAATGAGAAGCTCCTGGATCGAAAAGAACGGAGGCAGGAACATGATTGACTGGGAGTGTGCCAAGGATGACGTCAGAAGTAGAAGTGGTTTCCTCAACTGAGATTTGGTTCACATATCCACCACTTGTGGCCGAAAGCTTTGCTGGGATGGTTTTGGTGGTGGATTTCTTTTAAGGCTTATGACTAGGCCGACGGGGTTCCACAAACACTGTAGGGCATTGTCGGAAGTGATGGCCTGTCAGACCACACGTGAACACACCCTGCCTGAATTGCTGGGGGTGGGGTTACTTGGTTGCACACCATCATTTCGGGGTGGAATGACGTGTTGAGGTGGATGGCATAAATTGGATGGTGGCCTCTGAAGGAGGTATGGCACTAGTTGGAATCCAAATTCGGCGTTTCCGAGGGGCTGAACTTGAAGAAGGGGCATGCTCAAGAGCATGCTTGCGAGACTCTTCGAACACTTCATTGCCATGCTCAGCTCTGAAGGATCTGTTGACTAAATCCTCAAAGGTGGCAAATTCGATGAGGTTGAGATCATGGCGAAGGATGGGGCTAAGTCCCTTGCGGAACCTTGCCTGCTTTCTGGCATCGGTGGTGATCTCATCTTGGGCATAAGGAGCAAGACGGTTGAACTCTCTCACATACTCATGAATGGACATCTCTCCTTGATTCAGATTGCAGAACTCTTCCTTCTTGCGCTCCATCAACTCATCCAGAATGTGGTACCCTCGAAAGGCAACACAGAACTCCTGCCAAGTCACTACGTGACCATCTGGCTGCATAGCAACATAGTTCTCCCACCATTGAAGAGCAGCACCTTCCAGGAAGTATACTGCGAAAATAACTCGGTCATCGGGAGCAACATGTGCAGCATCAAGCTTACACTCGATGGAACGGAGCCGATCATCAACTTCAAGGGGCTCAGAAGAACATCGGAATACCGGTGGCTTGAGGAGGATGAAGTCCTGAATGCTCACAACCACATTGCGATGACGTGAGGTATTCTGCTCGATGAGCTCTAGTAGGCGTGTTTGATCACGTCGATTCCGCTCAGCTTCCATCATGATTTCCGCCGCAGAAGGCGGTGGTGGAGGTTCATCATCATTTCGATTCCGAACACGGTCTCGATTCCGAAGAACAGCACTACGAGTTCCACCTAACATCCTGTGTGATAAAGATCAACAGTCAGAACAGGTTGTATGATGGAATCAAAGATAAGAGGACATGATTTCTGAAGAAAGGATCATAATGCAAAGGCAAAGATTCATAGAAACACGAGATAAATCGGGCAGCATAACAGCTACACTGGGATGGAAAATGAAACAACCTTGAGGAGATTGGATAGAACTTCCCCAAGGAAATCTATAGAACGAAGACTCTGGACAACCACAACAATCCTACGGCTATAAAGAAGCAATCAACGAGATGTTCTAGTCAGACATAGATGAGCCTAGTCCTATCTTCCGTAGAAAAGATGAGGGTGACTCAGAACTTAGATCGATGAGGATAAGGAGAAAAAGAAGCCTTACGTTGTTCCATTTATACCCAAGTAACTATATAACTATAGAATGCTAGACTCGACTTCGACCAAGGGTTAAATAATCCTACAGACAGTCCTGCTCTGATACCAAGTCTGTCGGGACCCGGAATATGCGTATGTAATTCCAGTCACGATGCAATCACATGGAGATCAGAGAGCCGTACCCACTTGTCTAAGAAGACAAGGCCAAGCACAGAACACTCTCGGAAAGCATCGTACGTGAGGGGCATCCCATCCAGGCCGGATGATCAACTGAGATGGGTCCTCATCGTCCGCTCACAAGTCTAAATGCTTATGGGTGGTGAATCCCATACTCATAGACAAGTCGCCTCAACCATGTTAACGATTGAATCCTAACTCTTACATAGACTTACTCCAGCCCGATCACTTAGTCGGGGTCTAGGGCGGGCTCGATCATACAACAAAGTGTGCACGTGACAGAGTCACGAGCAATCGCATCGCGATGCCCCAAGCTGCCCACATCTAAGGGCCACTTGGTGTATAAAAGACCGCCAGCCAGATCACAACTAAGGTCTCGAAAACCCATACTACGACATGCATATTATAAACATACACGCGGCACACATGCCTAGTATGAACAGCAGGTATCATCACATAACTCTACAAAGTGTATCTTTATTGACTTACACATAGATCATACAAAGATCACATGTCTGTGATCATCATTACATCATACAATGGAAGCAAATTAGGTCTGAGTACAGACAAGATTAACAAATGGCTTAGAGAAGCCTTGTACATCAAACATGCCCTTCCACGAGGGACCAGACTGCTGTCTGGAACTATACTAGCTTAGTCAACGTCGAGCTTCAGGAAGGTGACTCCATCGGGGTCCGGGTTCTCATCTAAAACATAGAATAAGAAAACGTGACTACAAAGTCGTACTTAGCAAGACTTACATCAGAACTATACTACTCATGCTCAAGTTTCAAGGTAAAGGGAGGTGGGATTTGCAGAAGTGCCAGCTTTGACTTGGCTAGTCCTGTACTACGAATACCAGACTTGAGGTAAGAAACGTACACGAGTCCACTACATGTCTCCAACCAATACACCACTATGGTTACTTCCTCGACTTCCCCACGAGGAGCACACCATAGCACTCACGCTTATCTTGCGAGTTTTAGAAGTATCCATTCAAGTTGTCTAATAATCAGGTACAGGTTACAAGTAGTCCTTAACCGCGGACGCGGCTATTCGAATAGTTTTGTTAACCTTGCAAGGGTGTAAACTACACACACATGATCATCAGTTACCGCCAGGTCTCGCCACCGTTCAAGAAGTGACAGCGAGGATGTTCACCACGACACTTCGCTCACAACCGGTCTATTCCAGGAGTCGTCTATCTGAGGTAGATCCCGCTCGAGAGCCCGACCGGATCAACGATACGGACTCAGACAATGTAGGCAACCGAAACGCCATCCGAGAAGATGGTTTCACTGTCTCACAGATCCACCCACATATCTATATGATGCAACCTTTCATCCATTCCTTTTCTATGCATATGCCAAATGGAAAGCCCGAACTAATGTGACTCCTGGACGTCAACACGGATCAAGGTACTAGGCCGAGAGGGGTCAGTGAGCCCAATGTTTGGTTGTACTCTTTGTCTTGGATTACCATACAAGAACTCGGTGCTTAAGGCGGTGTTCAACGAGACAACCCACTGTGTACTCCTACACAGCCTCTCATCGTTCACCTTGTATTAGGGTGGATTCACCAACACAGTTTCACTTTCATCAACACCATGTTCACTATCATCCCGACTCACATCATAAGCATCCTCATTGTAAACTCTAAGCATGCAATAAGCAGTAACAGTTGCAGGGGCCACATGATATCAATCAACTCCTATATCAGCTAGGATTGTGGTTTGCTTACTACTGTGACAAGAAGATAGGTCATGCATCGGATATGGGTTCAACTATGCGGTAGAATCGATAACAAGGTGATCATCCTAATCAATGCATAAGCGCGACTGAGAGGGAAGTGGGATTTTATAGACATCATCAATGGCGTTTGCTTGCCTTGCTGACGATACACGGGTCTTAATGGTGGTCTTCTTCGGGGGTGATCACCGTCTCGGAAAGTCTGTTACCGGAACAATCATCAACAAAGGGGGGCACAACATTGAAATAGAATGCACAAGCACATGATATAGTTGTCCATGATGTGAATGGTACTGTTTTGTGGCATATTTGATTTAAATGAAGTGTATTGCATTTGAAATGAAAATTCAAACTCCATATATGATTTTCAAATTAGCCCAATTGCATTTGCTATTGTTGGATCATTGTAAACCATGTGTTCATGTGTGTGATATGCCTCTGATATACAAGTGATCATGTTTGCATTGCAATGGTTCAAATTAGAATAACATTTGAATTTATTTTGAATTAATTCCAATTAAGCCAAATAGCAAAAGCTACTGGTCCCAATTTAAGATCAACTCAAACATGGTTGAAAGTTGATTATTTGGATAGAGCATTTTCTGCTGATCATTTTTCATATATTATTTGTCCAATTTGGAGTTCATATGAATTTTCTATGATTTTCTAAAGTTTCAGCTATTTTCTGCAATTTCTGAATTTTCTTTAATTCTTTAATCCTTTTCTTTTTGATTCTTTTCCAATTATGGCGTCAGCATGACACAAGGGTGATGTCACAGGGGGGGCTGACATGTGGGGTCAGGGTGTCATAGGCTCTGGAGTTAATCCCATGTTAGTTAAACTAACAGTGGTTAGTTCAGTGCCTGGGGCCCACTGTCATAAGCTTAAGTGGGGGGGGATTAGGGGCTAATCAAGACCGTAATGACTAGGGCGGCCGTCGGCTTGCCGCCGACGTCTTTGGACGCGGCGGCGGCTCACCGAAATGGGCTCCCGGCCCCCATTTGGAGCGCCAAGTGCACGTGGAGGGAGCTCTTGAGGAGACGCATCACCTGCGCTAAGTGCGCGTCGCCGGGGAGGCCGTGTGTGACGTCGTCTTCAACAACGGCGGCGGCCGGAGCTCTGCTGTGGTGGCCGTCGTCGACAGAGAGCACGGGGGAGAGAGAGATGGGGGAAAACGACCGCAGCCTCACCGTGAGTCCAACGGTGTCGACTTCGGGGTCGGAGGAGACGAATTCGACGGCGAGGCTTTGCGGCTCCGGCGAGATGCCGAGGCCCGATTCGACGACTTCGGGGAGCTAAAGCTTGCGAGCTTCTTCAGGTTGGCCAAGCCGTTAACGGCGGAGCGATTGGACAAGGTGGCGAGGCTTCTCGTCGGCGTTGTCCGCGATGGCGCACGGCGGCGCTCTCTGGAGCTTGACGGGGCCGCGCGTAAAAGAAAGAGCGAGAGCGGGCAGGTGACGTAGGAGAAGGGGAAAGGGATGAGGATGACCAGGGGGGTCTCCTAGACACGAAGATGACAACGGGGAGGCAGGCAGCTGGCCACGGCGACAGCGGCGGCCGCGGCATGCTCGACACGCACCTGTGTGCTCGCCGTCCTGGAGAAGATGACAAGAAAGTGGAGTGGGCCTGGGACGGCCTGGGTAAGTTGGGCTAGATCCAGGTAGGCCTTTTTCTTGTTTCTCTTCTGTTTTTCTTTTTTATTTCTTCTGACATTTGTTCTGTTTTGATATAAAAAAATACCAAAACATTTTATAAAATGCCCAAATTATTTATATGGACTTACATGGCATAACACTAGCCAATCCCAAGATTTGAAGATTTTTGAAATTCAACTTATTTGAATTTCAATTCAAATAGGGTTTTTATTTAATTTCCATGGCACCTTTTGAATTTTAGAAAATTCCTTGGGCATGGGAATGAACCCAAAAAATTTTTGAAATGATCACCATCATTTATAGGAATTTTCCAAATGTTCAAATGATTTTTGGAAAAAATATTTTTATCTGGCCATTTGAATTAATTTCTCAGGGCTTTTCTTTTCCCCATTTTTCAATTCCTTTTTGAAATTTTTGCATGATGCAAAGGACTAAACTAACCTTAGCACATACCTAACTTGGGGTTGTGACAACGTGGTGAGTGGTCTTTCCACGTCCCTTGTTGTTCTTATGGGGCATGGGATTTCCATTGACGACTCTCTGGTGGAGACTGTCCCTGATTATACTGACGAGCAGAGTGCGCGAGCCACTGCTCTGGCTCGTCGCCTGCAAGAAGTTGTGGATGTTCAGTATCCCTCCTCGACGGGCAGGGGGGTGTCATAGCTTATGTCGTTTTGTTAGGAACTTTTGGTTGTAATAAGCCTCCTTTGTGGTGGTGAATCTATGTTGCTGTTTATTGGGGTAACTTGTTTGGCCATTCCTGCTGTTGTGTTTGATTTTCCTTTCTTTTGTTCGTTTTGCGGTAGGCCACCCCGGACGTTCTTCGGGCTTGGAGTTCATTGAAGGAGGACGCTCGCGAGGGTGGGTACGAGTCCGTGTGCTTGAGGCTTAGAAACACTGAGCAGGAAATTGTCCGCCTTAAGGGGGCTGCAGCGGTCCATCGCTCCAAACGCGAACGTGTCGAGGCTGTGCTGGATAGCCTTGCTTCGTGGGTGGTGAAGTTGTCTGACCTCCTGTGGGGTGAATTTGGCTTTTGCTCGATTGCTCGACTGCATTTAGTAGCTTTTCTGTCTTCGTCTTGATTTTGATCATGTTTTTCGAAGTGTTGGCGGGGCGGTCCTGGGATGAAGAGAAGGCCGTTCAATCAAAACTGTCGCGGCTGGATGACCTTGATGTGCAGGAGAACAATCCTTTCTGGGCAGATGGGGCGCGTGCTCGAGCGTTTGCTGTGCTTCGTTTTCGAGTTGAGGGGGTGTCGGCCGCTCTGCGGTACTATCAACAGGTGCTGGACGGGATTCATTCTGAGTTTTACCCACTGCAGGTGGTGCCATCGTCCTTTGAGACGCTCTGCCGCGTATTTTCTCAGCCTGCAGAGCTGCGTCGCGTGACTAACCACCAGATTCATGCTGGAGCTCGGGATGCCTTGGGCTTGGTCCATAGTCACTGGACTGGAGCAAATATTGCTCAAGTGGTGGAGGGTCCTCCGGGTGGTAGGGATCACCTGATGGATGAGCTCTATGCGGCGGTCGATGAGCCTGCGCGCCAAGTTGTGAAGCAGGTTTGCGAAGAGAACAACCGTTATCTGGGTTCTCTTATTAAGGTGAAGATGGAGCCTGGGGGTTAGATGCTTCCTTGCTTTGTATAGGCTCCCTCTTGGTGTGATGTACTCCTTTGTTGTCTTGGTTTTGCTGTAAGGGGTTTTGCTGCTGCGGCGAACCCCCTAGTGCTAATTTCTTTTGAGTCGAGGTTGCGAAGCGTGCCTCGGGGGTGGCTGCTGTGGTGAGCCCCCGAGTGCCAATTTTGTTTGGGTCGCGATTGCGAAGAACGACTCGGGGGGTGGCTTCCGTGGCGAGCCCCCGAGTGCCAATTTTGTTTAGGTCGCGATTGCGAAGAACGCCTCGGGGGGTGGCTGCTGCAGCGAGCCCCCGAGTGCCAATTTTGTTTAGGTCGCGATTGCGAAGAACTCCTCGGGGGGTGGCTGCTGCGGCGAGACCCCGGGTGCCAATTTTGTTTAGGTCGCGATTGCGAAGAACGCCTCGGGGGGTGGCTGCTGCGGCGAGCCCCCGAGTGCCAATTTTTTTTAGGTCGCGATTGTGAAGAACGCCTCGGGGGGTGGCTATTGCGGCGATCCCCCGAGTGCCAATTTTGTTTATGTCGCGATTGCGAAGAACGCCTCAGGGGGTGGCTGCTGCGGCGAGCCCCCGAGTGCCAATTTTGTTTAGGTCACGATTGCAAAGAACGCCTCGGGGGGTGGCTGCTGCAGCGAGCCCCCGAGTGCCAATTTTGTTTATGTCGCGATTGCGAAGAATGCCTCGGGGGGTGGCTGATGAGGCGAGCCCCCGAGTGCCAATTTTTTTTATGTCGCGATTGCGAAGAACGCCTCGGGGGTGGCTGCTGCGGCGAGCCCCCGAGTGCCACTGAATCAATTTTTGGAAAAACATTTTTCAATATTCTTCCTGCTGTTTCTTACATTTAGTAAGAATGGGGGGTGGGGTTCTGATGAGGGCGTTCCCCTTTATTTAAAACGGCGGTGTGGTAGCCGTAAGGTCTAGTTAGCTTCTTCTCCGAGTGCTCGGGTCCTTCGAGTGGTGGCTTCTTCTATGGGAGCGCTTCTTCTGCGATTCCGATGGTCCTGCTGGCTTGGTGAGCTCCAAAGGCCTCTGATATCTTGTGGAATTCCTTGTCGCAGCGGTCGGACCTGACGAAACTGCCACTGACTGTGATGACCCCTTGTGGGCCTGGCATTTTATCTTAAGGTAGGCGTAGTGAGGCACTGCCATGAAGCGGGCGAAGGCTGGTCGCCCGAGGATTGCGTGGCAAAGTCTAGGGTCTCCTTGCGAAAGTTGGTCGCATTGCCGAAGACCACTGCCAGGCTTATTTTTCCCAGAGGGTAGACTGCTTTTCCTGGCACAATCCCATGGAAGGTTGTGCCTGAGGATTTGAGAGCGGAGCTCTGAATGAGCATTTCTTCGAGTGTCCTGGTGAAGATGATGTTGATCCCGCTGCCGCCGTCCATGAACACTCGTTACATGTCGTAGTTTCCAATTCTAGCCTCGAGCACTAGCGCGGCGTGTCCTGGTCGAGGGATGGCTGGCGGGTGGTCCTCCCGAGAGAAAGTGATTTCTGTCTCGGACCCGCGCAGGTACTCCGGGGCAGCGGGGTGAGAGGAGGCTGTGAGAAAGACTTGTCTTGTGACCTACTTCTGCTGCCTATTTGAAGGCCTGCCTTCTTGTATCATGTAGATTCTGCCGTGGGCTTCTGGATACTGCTCCTCTTTATCTGGTGTCCTTCGCTGTTCCTTGATTGTGGCCACTTGCCTTGTTGGCAGAGGAGGGGCTGGTGGTGCGTCGTGGGCGATAGGCCCGACTGCTATGCTCGCGAGTTGCTGGGTCGCTGTTGTTGCGGATCGACTTTTTTCCTCGGCCAGCTCGTTGAAGCTTCTGCAGTTTCTGAGGGTGTGCCCTGATCTAATCTCCCCTCGTTCGTTTATGAATCCGTGTATCGAGCACGGTCCATCGAGTTGTTCTTTGGCCGAGCGGTATGTTCTAGTGATGTCGCGCGGCTGCCTCGTCCTCCAGTCTCGTTTCTGAGCTTGGGGCGCATCTTCGAGGTTGTCTCTTCTCTGTGTTCTGCTGTCCTCGCGATGCCTGCCGTCTCTGTCGTCTGGGAAGCCGGCGGCGACCATGTCGGGTCCTCTGTCGTCGTAGAAACTGCGCCTGGATCGCTTCCTTCGTCGGTCGAGTCCTCTTTCTCCATTGTGGTAGTCATAGTCGTGTTCTGAGCGTGCGGTGTGGATTTCTGTTTCGTTGCAAACGGAATCCTCGCCATCCGCCCAGCTATTGGCTTGCTCCAGCAGCCGTGCGAGTGTTCGGACTTTAATCTTCCCGAGTTGTTCCTTGAATTCAATGCGCTACAGGCCTCGCCTGAACGCGTCGATTGCGCTTTCGTCTGATATGTCTTCTGCTGAATTCTTGAGTATGGTCCACCACTGGATGTAGGCTCACAGGGTATCCCTAGTTCCTTGCTTGCATGCTCGCAGCTCCTCGAGCGATGCCGGTCTCTTGTATGTGGATTTGAAGTTTTCTATGAAGGCTTCACAGAACTGCCTCCATGAGCTGATGGATCCTCGCGGCGGATTCTTCAACCAGTGTCGTGCCGAGCTCTCGAGCATGAGCTGCACATACTGCATTGCCGTGACGTTGGTCCCTCGCTGGAACTTGACTGCTGTTAAGTATTCGTTGAGCCATGCCTCTGGCTCCTCGAGTCCATTTTATTTTAGCGTTGTGGAGTTCAGTTTGAACCCACTCGGCATTCGCGTCTCGCGTATGGAACGCGTGAAGCATAATGCTCCGCATGGCTCAATTTCTTCGTCGAAGGCTTCTTCGTCCGAGTACTCTTCACGTGTTGCGCGTCTTCGTCTGCTGCGGTTGACTTTGTTCTGTGTGATGTCGTCGCGCACGTCTCATCGACTGCTGCGGCGCCTGTTGTCGTTGTCATCGCTGTCGTGTTTCCTGTTTTTTCCGGAGCGTTTGCGCCAGTCATCGCTGCTGTCGTCGTCATCGGGTGAGCTGGGGTCCCTGTCTGGTGTCCACTCGCGGGTCGGTCGCCTTGCACTTGATTTTTTGGGTGCTGAGGCGGCGATAGCGTCTTTCATTATCTTCAAGGCTATTGATGCGTTGCGGTCTGGTCTGTTCTGCTTATTTTTCTGGGCGCGAGACAGGTAGTCTCGGGCGCTTATAAGGGCTTCTGCTGGTGTTAGGGGTTCCTCTTCGTCGTCCTCCTCCTCTAGATTGAAGTCGTTGTCGAGTTTCCGAACCACTCTCTTCTTGTCTGTTCGTTGTAGGTTGCTGAATTTCGATTTATTGCGGAGAGGGGAGCCGTGATCCGGAGAGTCGTCTCTTGGAGGTGGCTTGCGATTGATGTTCTACTCGGCGGCCACCCTTTCTTGCTTCTCCAGCTCTAGGCGTCGTTGTCTCGCTTGCTGGGTTAGCTCGCTTGCCAATTTTTTGTATGCCCTGATCTCGTTCCTTGTTGCGCTTGCTGGTAGTAACTTGCCGTGTTCGACTGCGTCCTTTACTCTTGCCATTGATTCTTTGGACAGGTATATTCGCTCTTTGGGAGGGTCGTCCACCGCCGCACTCGGGGTTTGTTGCTTGCTGCTTGATGGCTCGTTGCCCTTGTGGTTGCTCTGTTCTTGTCCCTGTGTTACTTTCATTGGTATGCTTCCCACTTCTCCCAGCTTCACGACGGTCTTACTGGTGGTTCCGGGCTCTTTTGTGTTGCCGTTGGCTTGGCGAGTGTTCGAGTCGTCGTCTTGGCCCTTGCCGTTTGCTGGTGGTGCATCGACTTCTTCCATGAACACCTAAGATGGTGCCCTGGCTGCCTTATTGCTCGTGCGTGTGGTGCTGCTTTTCTAGGCCGGGTGTCCACCCGAGCGAACGCGGGTGACGTGGGGCCTTGGTGCCGGAGCATAGGGCGGCGAAAACTGGTCGGAGAGTCGAAAGGTGGGCCGTGAAACCGAGGGATCCAAACAGATCAGATTCCGCCTGGGTCGTCGGATCGGAGAGTTCTGGTGAAGTCATCGCGTCGGCATGTGTTGAAGATGCTGGTGAGGCCGCCGAAATCGCGTTCCCAACCTGTGCGGTTCCCACAGACGGCGCCAATTGACAGGGATGTACCCCGTCAAATCCCATGGTCAGGGACCCTGGGTTAGTCATGAGAGGCACAGGTTGGACGATAGCTCGTTGGCTAACAGGAGGATACGTTCCTGCTCGATGTTATTGATTGGAGATGGTGATTACAGGAAAGCCAAGGCTAGTGCGCACAAGGCTAGGGTTACAGATTGTGTACTGGATGATCTCGACGTCTCCCCTCTAGGCCTTATATACTAGGCTAGGTCTCGGGGAGTCCGTCCTGGATTACAGATAGTATTTCCTAACTCTGAACTTGTACCGCACGGAAAGTTTGCACCTTCCTTATGAGTCGCGGACTCCTACGTCGGTGCCACTAGTGGGGCAAGGATGGGCCCAGGCGGCATCTTTGTGGGCCCCCTGTCTTCGGGTACACCAGGTAGGCCCATCCATAGGAGTCGTGGGGTCACCCCCTCGTCACGAGGAGTCCCATGTAAGTATGAGAAACCGTGCGAGTACTGGGCCTGTTGAGCAACTATTGTCTTGAGCAGCTCTATTGCGTCTCGTGCGTCCTGGTCCGCAGGAGTGTTCCCATGGATGGATGTGTTAGCCATATATCGTGTCGCAGGCATGACATTCGCCATGGGGTTGTTATACTGGCTAGGCGGTGTACGGAATCTGGTCGGCTCTTGTGGCGGGGTGAACCCTGGCGGGGTAGCTCTCTTTTGTGGGATTTGGAAGAGTGCCTGCCCTACCTTGCCTGGCGGGATCCGACTCACCTGCCTGGTCTGGTGGGCGGTTGTATAGTTCTCCATCTAAGCGTTCAACTTCTCGGATTTCTCCTGTATTCGTTTGTCTTATTGTGCAGGCCGGCCTGCTTCCTCTGCCATTTGCTCTTTTTCTACCTGGATTTCCCCGCGAAGCTTGGTCACTTGCTTCTCGATCTCTTTGATCTCCGCTTTACGGGCCTCCTGATTTTCCAGAGTGATCGGGGTAGCGAGAGCTGTTCGGAAAGCGTTCAGGGTTGCCGCGATGGCGTCTGTTCCGGTCAGGGCCGGTTATGAGGCGTGGGCCGCCGATCCACCGGTCGGGTTTATAACTATATTCTGCTGATCCTCTGGGTCTTCCATGTAGACGGTAGCGTAGTACGGTGGCTGAAAGTAGGGGGAATCTGGATCGTAACCCTCTGCCCCTGATCCAAGCTTGTCGCTTCTAGCGGAACAGATCGACCCGGAATCCGAGTCCTTTCCTCTACTGGGGTGTGAGTCAGTGTCGGAGAGCTCCGCCGAGTTGTCCTTTTTCCAAGGTCTCGACAGAATGCACCGACTCTAGAGATCCATTGGTGAATCCGGAGAAGACATGCCTTGAGTTGGTCACAGACCTCGCGGATTTTTCCAGGGCGTCGCGATCTGGCTCTGGCTTAGATCCATTTACCCTGCCAATTGAGATGTGGACGGAACCAATCGGGACCTGATGGCTTGACTCGATGGAGTCGGCTTCGAAACCCCAGGTGGTGTCATCGATGTAGAGTTTTCCTCGCCGGCTTCTGGTGATTCGGCCGGCGATGAAACCATGCATACCTCGTAGAGCTCCTTCCTTAGTTACGACACCTACGTGTGCAGGCCCCACGGTGGGCGGCAACTGTCGTGGAAAAGTCACGACAGATGTCCTCACCAGAGAACTTAGTGTGGGACCTTTGCTGCGAGGTGGTTTCGAGGAGGTGAGTCGGCGAGAACACAAGAAACGAGATTTACCCAGGTATTGGCCCCTCGAAAGGTAAAGACCTACTCCTGCTTTTCTATTATGAGGTGTCGACTTCTCAAATACAAAGGCACGAAATCGCTTCCTATGCCCCGAGAGGATCTAAGTTGACTTGTTATATTTGGTTCAAGGGGTCCGACTTATATAGATACCAGGTCCCTTTTTTACATGAGGCCGACTTCCATACGAGGTGGAATCCTAGTCTAGTTCTATAATATAATTTCCTTATAACACAAGGTAAGTCTATTTCCTTATACGGTCTTCTAGCTTCACAATGGTATGACCCGGCCTGAGCCGGGTCTCCTTCTAGGCCTTCTCCTTGCAGAGTCGTCCCGGTTCTTCCGTATGCTGGGTCATGGCGCTGGGCCATTCCCCCGACATATCACTTCTTGGTGGTCTGTTGTCCTCACGACGTCTTTTGTCTTTGTCACCTGGGAAACCAACTGCGGCCATGCTGTGGTCTGTCGTCGTAGAAGTTGCGCTTGGGTCTTTTCCATCTTCGGTCGAAGCCTCTGTCTCCGCCATAGTAGTTGTAGTCGCGGTCATCACGAGTGGACGCGATGTCTGCCTCGTTGCGTATCGAGTCTTCTCTGTCAGCCCAGTTGTTGGCGTTTTCGAGTAGCTCTGCGAGCATGCGGACCTTAAGATGTCCTAGATGCTCTTTGAATTTGATGTGTTGGAGTCCTTGTATAAATGCGTTGATGGCGCTTTCGTCTGATATACCCTCTGCTGAGTTTCTCATTATGGTCCACCGTTGGATGTAGCTCCTTAATGATTCTCGTGTTCCTTGCTTGCAGGCTTTAGCTCTTCGACTGAGGATGGCCGCTTGTATGTGGATTTGAAGTTCTCGATGAAAGAGGCGCGAAACTGCCTCCATGAGCCATTGGATCCGCGTTGTAAGTTTTTCGGCCAATGTCTTCTTGATACTTCTAGCATGAGATGCACGTACTGCATGGAGATTGTGTTTGTCCCGCGCTGAAATTTTACTACTGTTAGGTAGTCGTCTAGCCCACCCTCTGGTTCTTCGATTTCGTTGTACTTCTGGGTTGTTGAGGCTAGCTTGAATCCTCGGGGCATCCGAGTCTCCCGTATTGCTCGAGTGAAACAGAGTGGTCCGCAAGGTTCGTCATCTTTGTCTGATTTTGATGCTTCCGAGTGATCTCGTCGGGCTGCACGCCTGTGGCGTCCTCGGTTCACTTTGTTTTTGTTGATATCGTCTCTGGCACCGCGTCGTTCATCGTCGCGCCTTCGGTCCCTGCTATTGTTCCGGTCACGGTCCGAGTTGCGATTGGGTTTCTTGCGATGGTCGTCGTCGGATGAGCTTTGGTCCCCTCTTTGTAAATGCTTTCAGGTTCTTCGCCTTGCGGGTTATTTTTCAGATGCTGATGCGGCGAGTGCGTCGCTCATGAGTTTAAAAGCTCTTGAGGTGTTGCGTTGTGCTTCTTCTTTGTCTCTGGTTTGTGCTCAGCGGAGGTAGGTCTTTGCGGCGAGGAGTGCTTCAGCTGGGGTTAGTTGTTCATCACTTTCAGAATCTTCATCCTCGAGTCAGAAGGTGTCTTCTAGGTTGCGGGTGATTGTATCCTTATCTTTTTACTACATGTCGTCGGTTCTGGATTTTCACCGATGAGGAGACTTGTAGTCTGAGGAGTCATCGGAAAGTTCTTGGCGCCTGGCACTTGATTCGTCCGCGGCCCGTCGTCGTTCTTCGAGTTCCAATCGTATCCTCCTGTTTTCTTCCGCAATGTCTCTTGATAACTGGTTGTATACCATGAGATCGTCGCGAGAGGAGTTATGTGGAAGATCGTGCTAAGGTGGGAGGCACAGGTGGCTCGAGGAGTCATCGTGCGGGCAGGCGCCTTGTTCTTGTGCATTGTTGATGGCGTGGTTGGTGATGTAGGCGACCGGGCTCCATCCGTGAGACGGAGAGTACCCCATCGGTTGACGTAGATCTGATATCCACCGAAGGTTAGGTCGAAGCCTGTGCGTAGACCTGCGAAGGCTGAATGACAGATCAGAAGGTGCGCGACACAGCCGAGGGACCCGATCAGATCCGATTCTGCACAATTTGTGGACGCCTCGAGTGCTAATGAAGTCGCAGAGTTTTCGACTGCTGCTGACGAAACCGCCGAGATCGTGATTCCAACCCGCGTGTTTCCCACGGTTGATGTCTACGCACGCTTCTATTCTTGTAGACTATGTTGGGCCTCCAAGCGCAAAGGTTTGTAGGACAGCAGCAATTTCCCTCAAGTGGATGACCTAAGGTTTATCGAAATCAGGGAAGTAGAGGTTGAAGATGGTCTCTCTCAAGAGACCCTGCAATTAAGATACAAGAAGTCTCTTGTGTCCCCAACACACGTAATACAACTAGGAGTTGTATAGGTGCATTAGTTCAGCGAAGAGATGGTAAAATACGAGTGATAGGTGTGGAAAAGCAAGGTAATATAAATCTGTAATAAAAAATGCAGCAAGCAAACATGTGACAAAAGTGAGCACAAATGGTGTAACAATGGTGGAAACAAGGCCTAGGCTTCATACTTTCACTAGTGGCAACTCCCAACAACATTAACATAGCCTAATCACATGATATTTCCCATAAAACATGCAATAGAGACGTACTGGGAGGTCATTCCTTTGTGGTCAAGAGAGGACGAGAATTATTTAGGGCTACAAAAGCACACCTCAAAGTTCGTAGTTCTCAATCTATGGATTTCCCAATGTCACCACGGCCATCCAAACAGAGTACCACAATCACCACAACATATCTCACGGATAGTCAAAGACAAGCACCAAGAGACTCTCAATCTTAAATCAACACACAAAAGAGGAAATCACTCATGATAATATTCTTCTAACCCATGTCCAATAGACCGCTGTCACCTTGGTCTCGGGGATTATACTAGATAAGATCAATTGAGTACATCAATCCAATACATAGAGGAAGGGGAAATATCATGGGATCACCCTAGATTAACATAGCCTATGATCACACCGAAGATCACATCACGGGAGAGAGAGAAGAACACATAGCTACTGGTAGAAACCTTAGCCCCGAGGGAGAACTACTCCTGCTTCATGGAGGGAGGAAGCAACGTCGATGGAGATGAATCCGGGGGCACTTCCCCGTCCCGGCAGGGTGCCGGCACAGGAATTATGTCCCCCCGAAACTTGATGGCGATGGCGGCGGAGATCGTAATTGCTTCTGGAGAAAAGGGGTCCGGAATCAGGGTTTCCGCGACGGGAGAATAAATAGGAGCCAAAGTAGGGCACCAGGGGGTGTGGGACCCAGCCAGGAGGGCAGGTGGCGCGGCCAGGGGCTGGGCCGCGCCAGGCACCCTCCTGGCTGCCCCCTGGCTGCCCTGTGGCCCCCCTTTGGACTCGCGGAAGCTTCCGGAATGCTCATTTTTTATATAATTTTTTCGGGATTTATTGGGCACTTTAATTATTGGAAAAACCTGAAATACAAAAACAGCAGAAAACAGGAACTGGAAACTACAAAATAGTTTTTGTCTAGACTCGACTTCGGCCAGAGAGGGGATCCTACGGTCGGTAAGGCTCTGATACCAAGTTGTAAGGCCCGATATGCGGTACTGTTCCAGATCTAGGTGTCTCCACCCAGACCCGGGGACGAAGCACATATCGGTCCCACCGCGACATATGACAAAGCCATATGCCCCGGATTTCCAACATGATATCACAACATTATAGATACAAGGATACAAAATTTCATACAATCGGGATACAACTACCTTAATACAATACAACAGTGGAAGATACATGTCTGAGTACAGACTACAAGCAAATGCCTATTGGCAAAGAGAAAAAACATCGATCCCATAACCACACGGGTCCAGGCCCTCCGCCGGGATCCGCCTAACTAGTCGTCGTCGAGTCTCCACATGAAACGTCGATCACCATACCTATTGTCGATCAGAACCCTACAAAGAGTTTGGGGGTAGTATCATGAGTACAGAAGTACTCAGCATCCAACTGTAGTGGTCAACTGACCCAGCAAGGACTTCATCACTCGTCATTCTAGGACAATTAGTAGTTTACGGTAAGGATGGGGTAAGTGGTGAGGTTGCTGCCGCACTAGAATTTATGAAGTGGATAACGATCTAGAGAGTAAGATAAGAAGCCAAGCATTCGATGAGGAATCGCCTCCAACAAGTCTTGCTATCCACCTACATACGCAAACATAACACCTATCCTATCCTTGTCCTCCTCTTCGCATCCCGACGAAGAAGAAGCAGTCAAGGCACACACACGTTGATCAAATTATATGGAGATTATCTCAGTTGTTGTTGTATATGAACAAGGATTAGGTCTCAAGTCGTCCATAACCGTGGACACGGCTTCTCGAAAAGATTTAACCCTGCAGGGGTGTACCAACTGCCCATTACAAGGCTCCGCACGCACGCCCATTTCTCTTAGTTGCTGCCCATCACAGGCAACCAGTTTATGATTTAGTTCCAAGAGATCCGAAACGACAGGTCCCTCTAACTAACAACAAACAAATTCGGGTGGCCCCCGGTGAGTCGACATCCAGCTCAGGAGCCGGCCGCGCTCTCGATCTGGTCTCTACCGTCTCTCTCGGGTTTGGATAGCCGGTTAATCACACATGGGAAACCGGGTCCTCAACCGAACAAGGTGGGCCAGCAAGGGAACTATGTCCTCACTGGTCCAGGTTGGTTTAAAAACTACTGGCAGCTGACTAGCACACACACGGTTTCAAATGGTAAATCATCTTGGGCCACCACTAGAAATGTTTGAAGCTAGGTAGGTAAGAAAAGGGGACCCCATAAAATCCAACACGGGGTTAGGCACGCTCAGTCCTAAAACCAATACCCGGAACTCGGATCCTAGGTGACTCGAATGGAACAAAGCGTCGGGGCGGGATAGCCTAGACCTTCCATCCTTCGTCGAATATAGTCAACATTATAATAATCATATCATCAACAACAATATAATAATGTGATAGCCCACGCAAGGAGTAACAGAGTAACATCGTAGCATCCTAAGCATGCATACTAAGAAGGGGCTGAGCAACGAGCAATAATAACATAGCAGTATAGGGTTTGCTGGGAAGGGACATGGTTGTATCGGTTTGAAACAGGCTGTAAACATGTGGTAGGATCAAACATCGAACCTAACCTAGACTAGCATGCAAACCGCTGGTTGAAATAGAATGGATCATAAGTAATGTATAGTCCTTGCCTGTTGATAAGTCGGGTTCCGAAGGTGTAGTCGATCGCACGCTCGCAACGTCTCCGAGAGTAACCGCGGGAGGCACACAGGGAGGAAACACTGGAAAGAAATCAACGAGCAAGCATCTATTACTACGAAGCAAACACGAGCAAGCATCAACAAGAAGGAAACACGAGACATCGCACCTACAGTCGAGAGCGGTTACTAACAGGTTAAGTGGGGCATTCGTCTCACACGACGATACCGCACGTTTACGGTGGTTCAAGTTGTTTAGCTACAGGTGATCAACAAGGTTGTTAACATGGCAACTCAAGCAAGCATGGCATAGCACACAAACATGTCAAGAGGTGAAGCACAAAGTAAACTATCTATGCTAGTCAATTCAAGTGAGGCACAACCTAAACATGCCATGCACTAAGTGCCGCACGACAAATAAAGGATTTGGTACTGTTCCGTCCTAAACCATATTTAAGTTTGGTTAACAACAGAAAACAATAGCATAAACACAAAGTACACGAAAAACTAATCAAGTTACATATAAAGAACACCCCAAACGGAGTTACGGTTAAAAAGATATAAGCAAAACAAGTTATGGGCACAATCTGCCAACATCAGGTAGCACACTTTAGATCAATGCATAAACAGGATAATGAATGCAAACATGCTCACAAATGATCTGGAACTAAAGTATACATGACAGGGAAGGCATGGCAAAAAGAATCATGCAAATAGGCATCATAGATCAAAAGATATTAAGCAAACAACATGGCATCGGAACGTCACAGACTTAGAGAAACACAGAGGTGGCTGTCACAACAGCGGGATAGCAACTTTGGAGCTCAATAAGTATATGACCAGAAAGCATATCATGGAAATACAATACATATAATGTAAGTAGACATGATGCTTAACAATATGACTTTGGAATCACTCAATTCCGATAAACGGTCGCGACACACTCGTCGACCGTAGTTGCAACAAAATATAAACAGCAGCACACTAACAGCAGGGTAGCTACTTTGGAGCAAGATACAATCATGATGCAGCAAGGAATTATGTCATGTGAATGCATGAAACTGAAGTAGAAACAATGCTTAACGCAACGCAAAAGGAATCACTCAATTCCGACGTACGGTTGTGAAGCAACCGTCGCCCGAAGTTTCAATCAAGCAACAGTTTTCAGACAGTTTAACAACAGCAGTTGCAATTAACGATCTGATGCCCTGTTTAGCACACAATTACACATTCAAGATGGACTCAAATGGATTAACTCCCAAAAGCATTATGATAGAGCACATCAACAGCAACAAAATTTATTTTGGGCGCAAGTTCATCCGAGATATAGATCTACCGTAAATCTACGCGCAAAACAGATCACAGCCACAGTAATTCCAGACTTAGCAGAAAAAAATAGACGAAAGGAAAAAAACATAAAGGAAAAAAAGAGGGCCTCACCCTTGGTGGGCTCGGCCCATCTGGCGGCCTGGAGAGGCTGCGGGCTGGGGGCACACTGGCAGGCCGGCCCACCTGCGCTGGGAGGCAGCCCAACAAGCGGTTGGAGGGAGCCGGCTCGATCCCGCCTGGATCGAGACCGCCGGTGGCGCCGGCGTGGCGACTAGGCGGCGGAGGAGGCCGCCGTGGGCGCGGAGGTGCAGAGGCGACAAGTCAGGGCCACGGGATTTGGCCGGATCGGGTGCGGGACACCGGATCTCGCCGGCGGGGGTCTTGGGGCGCGCGGGGCGTCGCGGCCGAGCTCCTGGCAGGCCTTCCATGGCGAAATCGGCGTGGCGGCGCCCGCCTTGGTCCTACAGGGGGAGCGGGAAGGGAGGTGAGGCGAGAGGGGGCGAGAGGAGGAGGCCGGCGTGAGGGGCGGCTCACCGGGGCAGCGGCGGCTCGGGGTGCCCGCCGGAGGGCGCGGTTGCTCGCCGGAGCGGGAGGCGGCTCGGGCGTCGGGCGGTGCTCGGATGGGCATCGGCGGGCTTGGCGGAGGCGGCTGGGGCCCTGCGGGGCCCGGTTTCTCTTGGGACGGCTGGGAGGGCGACGTGGCGCACTGGGAGCGCTCTGATCTGGATCTAACAGTCCAGATCGAGGGTTTGGCCTAGGGTTTCGGCTGGTGGAGGGATTTTTGGGCAGATCTGAGATAAAACAGGGGTGTGGCTGCAATTTTTACTTAGGGAAACCCTAATTGGGCGTGGGAGGCTGGTGGTCTTTATATAGGCAGGTTGGCTGGCCTGTCTACGCAAATGCCCTCGGTACCCCTCTCGCGTGTCCGGTGATCGCGTTCGTGACCGCCGAGACTCCGTACGGACTCCGATTCCGACGAAATCTCGAACCACGCGCTAAGCGTATCGAGAACGTTGATCGTACCTCACTGCGGTGACATTCCGAGAACATTTTCTGCCGCGCTATAAAAATAACCCGTTTAATTATTAAATGGGGTTTTTTGTTCCGTTGACTGCGGGTGGTCTCGTGCGGTTTTCGCGACGGTGATCGGGTGAAACCCGGTGTCACAAAGGTCGAGTCTCAGGGTGGCAAGGGTCGGTCTCCGTCCGATACGAGATAAGAGGGGGGGAAATAATCGCCGATCGATAAATCAGGGATGAAAACACCGCAAACAAATCAGACAAACAAACAATTCACACCGAAAACAAAATTTTTAATTTTGTGAAATCTGGGCTGTTACAATAGGTTAGTCCAAATATGATCAAAAGTGTATGAAAGTTCAAGCAAAACATGGCAAAGTCACACAAATCATGCATGGAGCAAGCAGAAATTATAGATACGTTTGGGATGTATCAACATCCCCAAGCTTAATTCCTGCTCGTCCTCGAGTAGGTAAATGATTAAAACGTAATTTCTGTGGCGACAAGCCACACAACCATATAAGGACTTTTAAGTAAAGCAATCAAAGCATGCAATTCAATTCAAGTCTTAACAAGCAAGAGTCTATATTAGCATTGACACAAGCAACAAAAGAACAAAAGGTGCAAGAGCTCTCGCTGTCCGTGACTCGAATGTCTCCAAATGGTGTTTGTGTGCAAGAAAGGGGATAGGGAATACGGGATGAAAAAGTATTTTTGTGTTGAGAGCTCAATCTACTAAAGTTTCACACTTGGTCTTCTTTGGGATCTTATCTTGACTCGTCCCCAAACCACTAGCCAGGTACAAGTCAAACGGATCCACTCCCTTTTGATATTTTGAGCACTCATGCAATGGATGAGCGTGAGCAAGAAAGTTGACACCTAAAAGGCGAAACAGAAAGAAGGTGGAGGAGGAAGACAAAAAGGTGTGAAAGGCCATATGATAGATATGATGTGAGGAGTAGGGATTGCCATGCAACGGATGCACATGTGAGATAAAAGCTCTCCAAGGCAACTAGTGGGGGTGCATCTAACTTGCTTGCTCAAGAAGACCTAGAGCTCGTTTGAGGAGGCTCATCATTGGAATATACAAGCCAAGTTATATAGTGTGAAGGTCCCCACATAGCTATGTGCATGATGATGATCTCTATGGAGTACAAGGGATAGAGGATGAAGTACTAGTGTGGATCTCTCAAAAGGAATAGTAGTGTGCCCCCCTTCTCTCTTTTTATTTTTCTTTTTCTCTTTTTTTCTATTTTTTTCTATTTTTTGGTGGCCTCAATGGCTCTTTCTATTTAACTCGGATTTGTCCTCTGTGGGATCTTTTGATTTTGTCCTCTTTGGGATCTTTTCCTCACATTAGGGGCAACACTCTATATTTTACAAGAATATAGGAGATCTTTCACACTTTACAAGGTACTCAAATCATAAAGAAAATGTAACTATCATGAAGTATGAAAATGTATGCCTCTGCCAGGATAGCAGGATATGCAATGATACTAGCGCGTCAAGTAGCAATGATTAGGGAAAGGCCCAACTAGAATGCATCTCATCGATCAAGCAGGTAGCATGTATGACATGAGGATCAAGTCATGAGAAGGTGGATGTTGCATGGCAATGTATCTCGGAAAGGATATGGAAATGCCTTGTAGGTAGGTATGGTGGCTGTTTTGAGGAAAGATATAAGGAGGATTAGGATGACAGAGCGTATCGTGCCAAGGGTTTGGATGCACCGGCGAAGTATGCGCCAACTCTCGAGATGAGAAAGGGCAATGCACGGTACCGAAGAGGCTAGAAAAAGTATAGGTGGGTGGAAGTGTCAAATTTCGAATACTCACATTAGTCCGAAGAACTCATGCTCTTATTATCGGTAACTCTCAATCTAATAAGGAGGTTCACAAAGAGACAAGTACCCCGAGTAGGAGTGTATGGGGGTTTGGTTATCCTTGCGCATCCTCGACTCATGGTACGTGAGTGTACTCTAATATTCGATCCCTCCAAAGAGTAGTGATCCATCTAGTAGCTAGAGTTCTCAACTGGTTTTGTAGGTTTTGAAAATAAACACGGATTGCCCAAAATACGACACCTATCACTAATAGGCTAGAGCTCTTGACACCAAAAGTTCAAACATTACTCTAGTCAATACCTCAAAACTATTGCAAGTTACTACTACAAAGAGAATAGCAACTTCAACTACCTACTTTCTAGTCAAGACACAAAACTCAGTGCAACAGGAAAACTCTCTCACAAGATAACACATGCAACCTATAGAAAGTTAAACCTGAGACAAAAGAAAATCTCTAGAAGAAAACTAAAGAACTACAACTAAACAGGGCAACAACTAAGAAAAGAAAAAGAACAACTCACAGCTAAAAGAATAAGCATGCAAGTCCTATGAGGAGTTCTAGTTAAAACGGAGCGTGTTTCTCTCCCACACAAAGTAAGATGGGATCTAACTTGTTATGAACAGCAAGCAAAGATAAATAAAACTAAAAATAAAACCTAAGAGCGAGGCGCTCCAAGAATAGCACATTACGCATGAAGTGATAAAAATATAGTGAGACGAAGGACGAACTGATGATTGTTGATGGAGAGGGGGATGCATGGGGGCATCCCCAAGCTTAGACGCTTGGGTCTCCTTGAATATTTGTTGGGGATGCACGGGAGCATCCCCAAGCTTGAGCGCTTGACACTCCCGAATCTTCTTTCATCATCATCCATCGCACACTTGAAAACTCACTTCATACATAACTCATCATAAGCTGATTAGAGAAGTTAGTACCCTTAATAAATAATTTTCCCCACTGGATATAAAGATATTGTTGAAGATCTACTATTTCTCAAGATTGCAAAAAAGTTTTTGCAAATAAAAAACAAGCTTAAGGTTTGCAAAAGTTAGGAGAGACAAAACGTGGCAGAATCTGTGAAAAACAGAACAGAAGGTATTAAAGAATTTTTTAGGGGTACTTCTGCAACTCGAATCAAAAAACTCAGAACAAACACTCGAAAGTAAATTGTATGGAGCACGCTGTCAAAACAATTCAGATCAAAAAGATGATCTGGTGATTTTAGGCTAATTTTTCCGTCCAAGGACAGAATCTGTTTTCTGGACAGCATGTCACAACTTTTGAACTTTCTTGCAATCGGAGGCTAGACTTGGCACAAAGATTGAAAATAAAGATACAATGATGTTGCTACAGTAGTAACAATCATCAAGACTACTAAAAACTGGAAGTAAAAACTCAAAATAAAGATAACAAGGGTTGTCTCCCTAGAGCTATTTCTTTATAGCCATAAAGATAGGCTTAAGATTTTAATGATGCTCTCATAGGAATAAGGAATAAGAGTTGAAGAAGAAAAGAGAGCATCAAGAAGAAAATAACAAACACATTTAAGTCTAACATGCTTCCTATTCAAAGGGATCTTGTAGAGGAAAAACTCATTGAAGCATAAAGATATTATCATAGGAAGGCAAAATAAGTGCAACTTCAAAGCCTTCAACATAAAGAGAGGGAGCTTGATATTATTGAAATATCTATAAGAATATGTTCCCTTCTCATAATAATTTCCAGTAGGATCATGAATAAACTCAACAATATAAGAATCACATAAAGCATTGTTACCATGATCCACATGCAAAAGGTTACTCTTACTCTCCACATAAGCATAATCTTTCTCATTGGTAATAGTGGGAGTAGGACTATCATAAACAACTTGAACACTATAGATTAATTGTGTATTAGGAAGATGGTGTTCAACAAGGGAGTAATTACCTCCATGATTATGACAATTTTCATAAGGATAATTTCTCCTTATGTCATAGGTACCTTTAAAATCACTATAGATAGGAGTTATAACATCATCATAGTAGAGAAGAGCATTATCATTGCTAGCAACTATATTTGTAAACATGATGTCTTTATTCTTACTAGCAAAAGAATTATCAATTACCACATCACTAATGGTTAAAGGACTTGTAATACTATCATCCCCAAGCTTGGAGCTTTCCATATCATCACTCTCAGAGTTGGTACCAAAAATATTTTCAAGGTCATAAGTAGCATTATCATCATTTTCCCAATCACAAAAAGTAACATGCATATCATAATCAAAATAATCTTCAATAGTACCTACATACTTATCTTCAAGATAATAATGAATGCAATCAAGCTCACTATCCTCCATAAATTTCTGTCCGTTAGGATAAAAATCGATGCGAGGAATATGCTCAGTCCAGGTTGTTACCCATTCTTCTTCCTTCTTGCTCCTCTTCCTCCTCCTCTTCTTTTTCTTCTTCTTCACCTTAGGAAGGAGTGGTTGGAGAGAAAGATTCTCCATATATCCTGGTTTATCATTAGAAACAATAGGGGAAACTTGGGAGAAACTCTCCTTTTTATTAGTAGAAACATAAGAGACATTTTTATACTTTGGTAAAGTTCCCTCCTTTCTAATATTTTTTATGTAATCATTATCATGGAAATTAACAACACAATAGAGATGGAAATTCTGCAAAGTGTTATTTATTCCCAAAGCATGAACATCTAGCCAAGAAGTCTTTTCTGATAACTCTTCACACATCAAAAATAACATAAGATCATCATAAAGATCAGTGGTGATCATATCATCACTCAACTGGCTAACAGTTATGTTTTGAAAGTACATGCACAGAAAATTGAAGTGACCCTTTATGCAGCAAAGTTCACAAGTAAAAGGATAAAGGTCACACAATTCTCTAGAAATTTCATTTAAATCTCTAACCCAAGTGATTTTTCTTTCATGCTTATGTTGCTTACAATACTTCTCTTCTTCAATCATAGGCCTTTCACAAGGTCTATCCACTCCACAAAAATTAACATGCTTATATAAAACTTCATTTTCAGGAATTGGATCATGCATGTTGCAATAATCATTAACAATTTCATTTTCTTTGCAAATCTCTTTAAAAGGTTCATGATGCTTGATCCAATTATCCTTAGGCATATTAAGATGTGAAGAAAAAGATTTGAGGAAATCAACAAGGAGTTGAGAATCAAGCCCAAACTTAGCACTAAACTTATTAAAACTTGCAGTTTCAACAAAGGACTTAATGCAATCATACTCATAAATTATACCTGACTCTTTACCTTTGTTGATCTCCCAATCTTCAGTATTGTGTTGGATTCTTTCAAGGATTTCCCATTTAGCATCAATCTTTTCGTTTGTGAAAGAACCCATCGAGGAAGCATCGAGAAAGTCTTTATCCTGTCGAGATAGCCTTGCATAGAAATTAGTAATAATCATATCTTTGGGGAGCCCATGGTTAGGAAATTTTAGCATCAAAGTTTTCAGTCTCCCCCAAGCTTGAGCTATGCTCTCTCCGTCATGAGGATAGAAATTATAAACATAATTCCTATTCTCATGGACTTCATGAAGAGGATAAAACTTGGAGTAAAAGAGAGACTGGATCTCTTCCCAATCCAGCAGGTGAGAACCATGTAGTAGCCTATACCATTCCAATGCTTTTCCTTTCAGTGACAAGGCAAATAATTTCCTCATGACTTCATCTCTTGTCAAACCTGAAATCTTAAATAACTCACAAAGTTCTGTAAGTTTCAACAGATGAACACTAGGATGAACTGTTCCATCCCCTGCATAATGATCATTCATAACCTTTTCAATTATCCCAAGTGGTATTTTGAATGGGATACATTCATTAGGTGGAGGATACTTCTCTACCACGGGTGTGGTAAAGCGGCCTCCCCAAAGCAGCGAACTAAGATTGCAGTTTTCCATAAGCCTAACTAGTGAAAATAAAAACAAGAAACGAAAAGATTTAATTTCAGAATCTAAAGATATACCTTCAAACCTTACTTCCCCGACAACGGCGCCAGAAATAGCTTGATGTCTACACACGCTTCTATTTTTGTAGACTATGTTGGGCCTCCAAGCGCAAAGGTTTGTAGGACAGCAGCAATTTCCCTCAAGTAGATGACCTAAGGTTTATCTAACTCAGGGAAGTAGAGGTTGAAGATGGTCTCTCTCAAGCAACCCTGCAATTAAGATACAAGAAGTCTCTTGTGTCCCCAACACACCTAATACAACTAGGAGTTGTATAGGTGCACTAGTTCAGCGAAGAGATGGTAAAATACGAGTGATAGGTGTGGAAAAGCATGGTAATATAAATCTGTAATAAAAAATGCAGCAAGCAAACATGTGACAAAAGTGAGCACAAACGGTGTAACAATGGTGGAAACAAGGCCTAGGCTTCATACTTTCACTAGTGGCAACTCCCGACAACATTAACATAGCCTAATCACATGATTTTTCCCATAAAACATGCAATAGAGACGTACTCGGAGGTCATTCCTTTGTGGTCAAGAGAGGACGAGAATTATGTAAGGCTACAAAAGCACACCTCAAAGTTCGTAGTTCTCAATCTATGGATTTCCCAATGTCACCGCGGCCATCCAAAGAGAGTACCAAAATCACCACAACATATCTCAAGGATAGTCAAAGACAAGCACCAAAGACTCTCAATCTTAAATCAACACACAAAAGAGGAAATCACTCATGATAATATTCTTCTAACCCATGTCCAATAGACCGCTGTCACCTTGGTCTCGGGGATTATACTAGATAAGATCAATTGAGTACATCAATCCAATACATAGAGGATGGGGAAATATCATGGGATCACCCTAGATTAACATAGCCTATGATCACAACGAAGATCACATCATGGGAGAGAGAGAAGAACACATAGCTACTGGTAGAAACCTTAGCCCCGAGGGAGAACTACTCCCGCTTCATGGAGGGAGGAAGCAACGTCGATGGAGATGAATCCGGGGGCACTTCTCCGTCCCGGCAGGGTGCCGGCACAGGAATTCTGTCCCCCCAAAACTTGATGGCGATGGCGGCGGAGATCGGAATTGCTTCTGGAGAAAAGGGGTCCGGAATCAGGGTTTCCGCAACAGGAGAATAAATAGGAGCCAAAGTAGGGCACCAGGGGGTGTGGGACCCAGCCAGGAGGGCAGGTGGCGCGGCCAGGGGCTGGGCCGCGCCAGGCACCCTCCTGGCTGCCCTGTGGCCCCCCTTTGGACTCGCGGATGCTTCCGGAACGCTGATTTTTTATATAATTTTTCCGGGATTTATTGGGCACTTTAATTATTGGAAAAACCTGAAATACAAAAACAGCAGAAAACAGGAACTGGCAACTGGGTGCACTGATTTAATAGGTTAGTCCAAATATGATCAAAAGTGTATGAAAGTTCAAGAAAAACATGGCAAATTCACACAAATCATGCATGGAGCAAGCAGAAATTATAGACACGTTTGGGACGTATCAACGGTCGGCGCCAATTGACGAGGATCGGCCTCGGCAAATCCCATGGTTAGGAACCCTGGGTTTAGATCGTAAAAAGAGGAGTGTAGGTTGGTGATGAGGGGGTGACCCCATGACTCCCGCTGGAAGCTTCAACAGGCCCACGACTGGCCCGCTCCAAGCTCCGACGTAGGAGTCCGCGATCAATATGGAAGTCATGACTTGGCGTTTAAGGTAAGGTTAGAATTAGGTAAACACCTCTGTAATCTGAGACGGACTCCCCGAGACCTAGCCTAGTATATAAAGGCTGGGAGCGGGACGTCTCAGGACATCCAATCTACAATCATCACCTCTAGTCTTGCGCGAACTCTCCTAGACTCCCACTGTAATCGCCCCCTCGCATAATATTATCGAGCAGGAAGTGCTTCTCCTGTTAGCCGACGAGTATCGCCAACCTTTTCTCTCTACGATCTAACCCAGGGTCCCTGACCATGGGATTTGCCGAGGCTGATCCTCGTCAATTGGCGCCGAACGTGGGGACTACACAGGTTGGAATCACGATCTCGAGGGTCCCATCTCCAGCAAGTCGCAACTCAAGGACTCGAACAAGATCCATCCCACTCGAGGAATTCAAATTCATCGCAAACCTCTCCATCGCTCCACCAGGATCGCTCGGACCACAGCTGGACCAAGTCCAATATTTTGGCGACTACCAAAGTCGTCATCGGTGGAAAAGAACTCGGCGATCCAGAAGTCGAGCACAAGCCACGACCGTGAAGCCAACCAGGACGCTGGAAGAAGCACAAGAATTCTGCGCAAGAATCCCACCCGAGGAGTCGCAACATGTGAAAGAAGCCTCGCCAGCCACTCGAAGACCCGCCGCCACCCGGACACCCGCCGCGGGACAGGACAGCGACTCCGAAACCCAGACCGGAGAGTACTACGACCCAGATCGAAGACCAGACAAATTCGCCAAATTCATCCGGAACCACTCGATGAACGACGGAATAGAACTCGACCCAAGGTTCCACTCCCTCTCAGAAGACCACTCGCAGTCGTTCCAAGTTATGCGAATAAGAAGGCACGCCGGATCAAGCAATCTCTCAGCCAAAGAACAACTGGATGGACCGTGTACAATCCATTTTTTCGAGGACGACTGGGGACGCCTTCGAGCAAGCCATACCCTAAGAGAGTGTCGTCTATTCGCTGAACTCTCCAACAGTCTCAAGGAGGAGATGCAGCGCGAAACCAAACGGACCCGGGGAACCGAGAAGTCGCCAGCACCAAATACGGAAGAGCAATATCCAGCGTCCCACGAACGAGTCTGCATGATCCAAGAAGGGCGACCCTCCAAAGCAAAACAGGACGCCCACACACTGCAGACCCGAGCAGCCGAGGGCCTCCAAACAACAGAAATCTACCAACTGTATGGTGCAGAAACCAACATCACCTTCTCACAAAGCGACCACCCAACCGCAATTCCAAGACCAGAAGACGCACCACCGGCGCTCAACGCTCAGATCGGTGGCTACGACAAGGACAGAATCTTCATGGACGGAGGCAACAGCTTAAACATAATCTTCACCAGCACCTTGCACAAGATGCTGATCCTATGGTCAGTCTGGAAGAAATCAGGTGTCTGAATCTATGGCGTAGTCCCAGGAGAAGCAGCCGCCTCCCTCGGAATAATCGAGCTCGATGTCATCTTCGGCAGCAAGGGAAACTTCGCAAGAAAAGTCCTCGAGTTCTAAGTAATCGACTGGCAGTCCCAATACCACGCCATACTAGGACGACCCGCATTCGCACAATTTATGGCGGTCCCGCATTACGCATACCTCAAGCTCAAGATGCCAGGACCCTCAGGGGTCATCACGGTCAATGGAAGCTTCATCAAATTAGACCACTGTGACCGTGATTTTAATGAAGTTTCTGACACGTTTGGAGCCCAGCAACAGCTCGAAGAGATAGCCATGGCAACAGACAGAAGCATATTTCCACTAGCAAGCAGAAATGAGTCAAAAGAATTCAACCATGACTTCAGCGTCGACAGCGACACAGTCACCCACCAAGTTCACCCAACGGACCCGGACAAGACGGTTCGAATCTACGCGCACCTCCCATAAGAACAAGAAGCTGCCCTCATGGCCTTCCTCCGCCAAGAGTGGAAATTTTTCGCCTGGTGCCCGGCTGACATGCCCGGAATACCATGAGAGTTTGTAGAACACGTGCTGCATATACGTCCAAACACCAAACCAGTAAAGAAGGCGTTGCGCCGATTCTCAGAACCCAAGTGTAGAGACATTGGAGAAGAGATTAATCGACTACTCGACGCGCAATTCATTCGAGAGACGAAGAAGGCCACCTGGATCGCAAACCCAGTCTTGATACCCAAAAAGGACACCGACGTACTACGGACGTGCGTCGACTACGGGCCCATCAACAAACATTTCCCGAAGGACCACTTTCCCCTGCCAAGGATAGACAAGATAATCGACTCCACCGTAGGATGTGACCTCCTATATTTCCTCGATGCCTACTCAGGATACAACCAAATCAGGATGAAAGAAGAAGACGAAGAACACACCTCGTTCATCACCCCCTATTGTGTATGCTTCTACAAAACAATGCCTTTCGGATTGAAAAATGCCGGAGCCACGTACCAACGGATGATGCAAGCATGCCTGAGAGATCAAATCGGCAGAAACGTCCAAGTCTATGTCGACGACATCATCATCAAAACACACAGCGCAGGCACACTACTCGACGACCTCCGGGAAACCTTCGCCTCTCTCAACAAATAAGGAATCAAGCTCAACCCAAAAAAGTGCGTGTTCGGCGTCCCAGCCGGAAAATTATTCGGGTCTCCGCTCGAGGAGTCGAAGCAAACCCTGAAAAAGTCCAAGCAATCGTCAAGATGCAAGAACCAGTCAACATCCGGGGCGTACAACAACTCACAGGAAAACTCGCAGCACTCAGACGCTTCATAAGCAGGCTGGGAGAAAGGACCCTACCATTCTACTAGCTGCTCAGAAAAGGAGAAAAATTTGAGTGGACTGAGGAAGCCCGCAACACATTCGAAAACCTAAAGAAGACCCTACATAGCGGCACGAAGCAGCGTAGTCAGCACGGCGCTCATCGTCGAGCGCATGGAAGAAGGCGAAATCCAGAGCATCCAAAGGACAATCTACTACCTAAGCATGCGCCTCACAAAATCTTAACAGCGGTACCTGCACTATCAGAAGCTCGTATACGCCATCGTCATGACGTCAAGGAAAGTAACACATTACTTCGACGAGCGCCGCATCATGATCGTGAGCCGCGCACCACTCGCGGACATTCTCAACAATGCTGGAGCAACCGGCAGAGTCGCCGAATGGAACATCGAGCTCAGTTCCCGCGACCTACAATTCAAGCACCCAACGGCGATCAAAGCCCAAGTACTCCCAGATTTTCTGGTCGAGTGGGCAGTAGTGCAAACACCATGCCCCCAGACCTGTCCAACTCATGGACAATGTTCTTCGCCGGGTCAAAAATACAACAAGGAGCAGGAGCACGTGTCGTTCTAATCTCCCCCAAAGGAGCCAAACTCAGATATGTACTTCAGATCAACTTCAACAATGCCTCAAACAACGAAGCAGAATACGAGGCACTACTCCATGGCATGCGCATGGTGAAAGCTTGTGGCGCCACTCGCCTCTCCATCTACGGCGACTCCAACCTCGTCGTCCAGCAGGCAATGAGAGAATGTGAAACAGTTGCAGAAAACATGATGGCTTACCACAAGCTCTACAACACCCTGGAAGGAGGATTCGACGGCTGCGAGCTAAACTACATCCCCAGAGCAAATAACACAGAAGCAGACGAGCTCGCAAACATTGGATCAACCCGAGGACCCGTCCCCCCAGGCGTTTCCCTAGAAAGTATCAGCCAGAGGTCAATCGAAACCAAGGCACCCATATTGGAGGCAGTCGCGAAGGACGACAACACAAACGAACCAGCACAAGTAGCGGCGGCGAACCCAACAGACGACGCAAACAACGAAGCAGCCGAAGAAGCAGAACCAGCCGCGCCCGAAGGCCCAGCTTGGAAAAAGCCGCTCCTTCAATTCTGAATCGAAGGCACCTTACCAAAAGACGTCGCAGAAGCCCGACGCATCATCCGACGATCTAAAACATTCACAGTAATCAACGGACAGCTCTACAAGCGCAACATCTCTCAGGTCCTACAAAAGTGCATCGAGGAGGAAGACGGCAAGGCCCTATTCCTCGAGATCCACGAAGGCACTTGCGGGCACCACACGAGCAGTCGCGCACTCGTGGACAAATCCTTTCGATCAGGGTTCTACTGGCCAACCGCAATGAAAAATGTGGAAGACATCGTACGACGCTGCATCGCCTTCCAAAAATTCGCCAGCAGGCCGCACGCCCTAGCATCAGAACTCAAAACCATACCACTATCCTGGCTGTTCGCCACTTGGGGACTCGATATGGTGGGGCCACTCAAGAAATCTTCAAAAGGAGGCCGAACACATCTACTAGTAGCAGTAGACAAGTTCACCAAGTGGATCGAGGCAGTTCCAATCACCAGCTCAACAACCCTCACGGCAGTTAACTTCATCAAGTCCATCATCTTCAGATTCGGCGTACCCCATAACATCATCACAGATAACGGCACAAACTTCACAGCGACAGAATTTCAGAACTTCTGCCAAGATCTGGGCATCAAAATAAACTACGTGTCAGTCGCGCACCCACAATCTAACGGCCAGGTGGAGAAAGCAAACGGTTTAGTGTGCGTAGGAATAAAAAAGCGGCTCCTCTCACCACTTGAACAAGCTGCAGGCAACTGGGTGGAAGAACTCCCCGCAGTCCTGTGGAGCTTGCGCACTACCGCCAACACCTCAACCCAGTACATACCCTTCTTCATGGTGTACGGAGCAGAAGCGGTACTATCGCACGACCTAAAGTTTGGAGCCCCCCAAATTTTGGGATACGAGGAAGAAGAGGCAAAAGAAGCGCTCTAGGACGATAAAGACACCGCAGATGAAGCAAGGGACACAACCATAGCAAGGTCAGAAGGATACCAAGACAAAATGCACATATACCAAAGCAGTAGCCTGCGGACCAGAACTTTCCACAAAGGAGAGCTCGTCCTGTGGCTAATACAAGAAAAAGTGCACAAACCTGCCCCGTAGTGGGAAGGACCCTTCATAATCTCCGAGGTCATAGGAGGAGGCGCATACAGGCTAAAGAATCCGAAGACTGACGAAGACGTGGGAAACCCGTGGAACGTGGCAAACTTGCGCCTGTTCTATCCATAGTCTAGTCATAAGCCCCAGCAGGAGTATCAGCAGCAGCACCGACTGGCATCTCATGTAAAAAATCACAAGCAATAAACGGTGTTGCCCAAATAACACCACTAAAAGCACTCGGGGGGCTCGAGCACAAATTCTCCCCGAGAGACGCTATCTTCGCTTATGCGACGCTGCCTAAAAGCACTCGGGGCCTCGAGCACAAACTCCCTCCAAGAGACGCTATCTTCGCTTACGCGACGCTACCTAAAAGGACTCAAGGGCTCAAGCACAACTCCCCCCCCCTCGAGAGACGCTATCTTCGCTTACGTGACGCTCCCTAAAAGCACTCGGGCGCTCGAGCACAAAATCCCCCCGAGAGACGCTATCTTCGCTTACGCGACACTACCTAAAAGCACTCGGGGGCTAGAGCACAAACTCCCCCACCCCCGAGAGACTCTATCTTCGCTCACGCGACGCTACAGAAAAGAACTCGGAGGCTAGAACGCACTCCCCCCGACGGACAACATATTCTGCTTAAACGACAAAAAAAACTTATTCAGGCACGCTTTAAATATAAGTACAAAGCAAGACAGAAAAATTGCTTAGTCTTCACCTGATCACAAAATGATCACCTAAAGACTCGGGGGCTACTCCCATCGGGAGCGCTGCCGCGCACCCGATGAAATTTGGAACAGCTAAGCAGCTACAAAGAAGGACGGTCCAGGTGAATAAAAACTCACAGGCTACGTCTGATTCCACAAATCAAACGCAGCCTCGGGGGCTACTCCCATCAGGAGCACTGCCGCGCACCCGACAAACCTACACAATGGAGTCAAAGACAATTTCTCATTACAAAGGAGTCGAAGACAATTTTCCATTACAAAGGAGTCGAAGACAATTTCTCATTACAAAGGAGTCGAAGACAATTTTCCGTTACAAAGGAGTCGAAGAAAATTTCTCATTACAAAGGAGTCGAAGACAATTTCTCATTACAAAGTATTCCAAGACAATTTTCCATTACAAAGGAGTCGAAGACAATTTTCCATTACAAAGGAGTCGAGGACAGTTCTCATTAAAAAAGGACTCGAGCACCTACCAGACGGGTTACAATACCAATTATCCCAGGGAATTATGACTTCTACATGTGTGCTCATGCTGAGATAATCGGCACTTTCGTCCCACAACCTGACGAGCATCACCACAGACAAAGTAGCAACTGAGTCTGCGAAGAAGCAAGTCGCCGTCCTCCAGTTCTACAAGGTGCCTCGCCTACTGACGCACCAGCTTGACGACCGACTTGACGTCCAGCTCATCCTTAGAACTAGAAGAGCAAGCACCACCAACCGAGGAGTCGGCAGAAGATGAAGTCACAGGAGAAGCAGGCGAACCACTCGACCCATCAGAACTTTCACTGCTTGTTTCCTCCCGGTATGGATCCAGACGATTTCCACCGGCATCAAACGCACGAACAATGAGGGTATCTTCACCATCAAAACCACAACAAAGACTATCCCCATCACGTAAGTTTAGCTGCTGTGAAAACGACCTCCAGCCAGCATCAAGAAAAATCAAGAAAGAGCCATCAACAGAAAGCTCAACCCAAGCTGGGGGTCGAGCGCACCCCTGAAGTCGAAGCCACAGACCCCTAAGATTAAGCTCAGAAATCATGGAGGCAAATGAGAATTGAAGAGGGATCCGAGTAGCAGTGCGACTAAGAATGCGCAGAAGGAAGTCATAGCGCCAAACACCCTCGTTCGCACAAGACGAAGAGGGCGTCGCCGCAGCTCCACGGCGACCACCACGAGAAGAGCGAGGGGTACGGCCATGCCGGCCACGACCTCGGCCAGAAGCACCACCACCCCGCTTGGGAGCCATAATAAGAAGAAAAACATAGGAGAAGAACGGATGACCAAGCCCAGGCAAGAAAGCAATGGGTATTTATAGCACAGCCCAGGGGAAACCAGGAAAAAAATACAAAATCCCAGGAGGCGCCATCATTAAATCAAAGACCAAACACGTCAGGCGTTACAAATTCCAAGACAAGATGCCTTCACACGGTCAGCAATATTTCAAGGGCGCGTCAAATCTCTCATGTTTCCCATACACACCTCGGAAATCCAACGGGCACTAATGCGTCCCAAACGTATCTATAATTTCTGCTAGCTCCATGCATGTTTTGTGTGACTTTGCCATGATTTGCTTGAACTTTCTGCTAGCTCAAGTACTTTTGAGCATATTTGGACTAATCTATTAACCCAGTGCACCCAGCTGCCAGTTGTTGTTTTCTGCTGTTTTTGTATTTCAGGTTTTCCGGCCATTAAAAGTGCTCCAAAAAATCCGGAAAAATCAGATAAAAAATCAGCGACCCGGAAGCTTCCCGAATCACCAAGGTAGCAGAGGGGGGCCACCACCAGGAGACCAGGAGGGTCCCTGACGCGGCCCCACCCTAGGCCGCGCCAGGAGGCCTCCTGGCTGCCTGGTGGGTCCCCTTGACACCCACTCCGCCTATATTTAGCCCTCTGGGTGGAAACCCCTAATATCGAAGTACTTTTTCCAGAAGCGATTCCGATCTCCGCCGCCATCGCCAACAAGCTTCGGGGGACCAAAATTCCTGTGTCGGCACCCTGCCGGGACGGGGAAGTGCCCCCGGATTCATCACCATCACCGTTGCTTCCCTCCTCCATGAAGCGGGAGTAGTTCCTCCTCGGGGCTGAGGTTTCTACCAGTAGCTATGTGTTCTTCTCTCTCTCCCATGATGTGATTTTCGTTGTGATCATAGGCTATGTTAATCTAGGGTGATCCCATGATATTTCCCCTTCCTCTATGTATTGGATTGATGTACTCAATTGATCTTATCTAGTATAATCCCCGAGACCAAGGTGACAGCGGTCTATTGGACATGGGTTAGAAGAATATTATCATGAGTGATTTCCTCTTTTGTGTGTTGATTGAAGATTGAGAGTCTCTTGGTGCTTGTATTTGACTATCCTTACTCTCTTTGGATGACCGCGGTGACATTGGGAAATCCATAGATTGATAACTACAAACTTTGAGGTGTGCTTCTGTAGCCCTACATAATTCTCATCCTCTCTTGACCACAAAGGAATGACCTCCCAGTGCGTCTCCATTGCATGTTTTATGGGAAATATCATGTGATTAGACTATGTTAATGTTGTTGGGAGTTGCCACTAGTGAAAGTATGAAGACTAGGCCTTATTTCCATCATTGTTACACCATTTTCACTCACTTTTGTTACATGTTTGCTTGCTGCACTTTTTATTACAGATTTATATTACTTTGTTTTGCCACACCTATCACCCATATTTTACCATCTCTTCGCCGAACTAGTGCACCTATACACCTCCTAGTTGTATTAGGTGTGTTGGGGACACAAGAGACTTCTTGTATCTTAATTGCAGGGTTGCTTGAGAGAGAACATCTTCAACCTCTACTTCCCTGAGTTCGATAAACCTTAGGTCATCCACTTGAGGGAAATTGCTGTTGTCCTACAAACCTCTGCGCTTGGAGGCCCAACATAGTCTACAAGAATGGAAGCTTGCGTAAACATCAAGCTATTTCTGGCGCCGTTGCCGGGGAGGTAAGCTTTGAAGGTATATCTTTATATCTTGCAATTAATTCTTTTTGTTTCTTGTTTTTATTTTCACTAGTTAGGCTTATGGAAAACAAAAAAAATGAGAGAGCTTTATGAGTTCTACCTTGAATTGGGACATGAAGTGTTTGAAGAGAAAATAAAAAAACCTATGGAACTTTATTTGCATTCTCTTCATGGTTCTAATATTACTAGTATGTCTTCTTTGAATACCTTTGATGCTAATGATATGCAAAGTTGTAAGCTTGGGGATGCTACGTTTGATGAAGATGATCTTTTTAGCCCCCCAAATTATGATGAGGAAATTTATTTTGATGATACTTTTCCTCCTATCTATGATGATTATTGTGATGACACATATGCTATAAATGATAAATATTTGCAAGTGTATCATGATAAGAATGATTAATGTGATAGTTATTTTCTTGAGTTTGCTCCCACTATTACTAATGAGAAGGATTTTTCTTATGTGGAGAGTGAAAAATTTTCTATGCTTGTGGATCATGATAAGAAAGTTTTATGTGATACTTATATTGTTGAGTTTATTGATGATCCCACTGAAAATTATTATGAGAGGGGAACATATGCTCATATATATTTCAATAATATCAAGTTCCCTCCCTTTATGTTGAAGGTTTTGAAGTTGCACTTATTTTGGCTTCCTATGCTAATATCTTTATGCTTCAATGAGTTATTTCTCTACAAGATCCCTCTGCATAGGAAGCATGTTAGACTTAAACGTGTTTGTTATTTGCTTCTTGATGCTCTCTTTTGTTCTTCAACTCTTATTCCTTATTCCTATGAGAGCATCATTAAAATCTTAAGCTTATCTTTATGGCTATAAAGAAAGAGCTCTAGGGAGACAACCCTTGTTATCTTTACTTTGAGTTTTTACTTTCAGTTTTTAGTGCTCTTGATGATTGTTACTACTGTAGCAACATCATTGTATCTTTATTTTCAAGCTTTGTGCCAAGTTATAGCCTCATATGACAAGGGAAGTGAAAATTGTGACATGCTGTCCAGAAAACAGATTCTGTCTTTGTGACGGGAAAAATCAGATAAAATCATCAGTTCATCTTTTTGAGCTGAATTTTTTCACAGCATGCTCTATACAATCACGGAACTTTCGTATGTTCTGAGTTTTTTGATTCGAGTTGCAGAAGTACACCTAAAAAATCCTTTACTACCTGCTGTTCTGTTTTTCTCAGATTCTTCCACGTTTTGTCTCTCCTAACTTTTGCAAATCTTAAGCTTGCTTTTCCTTTGAAAAAAACTTTTGTAAATCTTGAGAAACAGTAGCTCTTCAAGAATATCTTTATATCCAGGGGGAAAACTATTTATCAAGGGTACTAAGCTCTCTAATCAGCTTATGATGAGTTATGTATGAAGGGAGTTTTCAAGTGTGTGATGGAAGATGATGAAAGAAGATTCGGGAGTGTCAAGCGCTCAAGCTTGGGGATGCCCCCATGCATACCCAATAAATATTCAAGGAGACTCAAGCGTCTAAGCTAGGGGATGCCCCCGTGCATCCCCTTCTCCATCAACAATCAACAGTTCATCCTTCGTCTCACTATATTTTTATCACTTCATGCATTATGTGCTATGCTTGGAGCGTCTCGCTCTTAGGTTTTATTTTTAGTTTTCTTGAGCTTTTCTTTCTGTTCATAACAAGTTAGATCCCGTCTAACTTTTTGTGGGAGAGAAACACGCTCCACTTTCAAAATCTAGAACACATCATAGGATTCTTCATGCCTATCTTTTTGTTGTTGTGTGTTCTTTATCCATAGCTACTGCCATGTTTAGTTTTAGTTTTAGTTTGTCTTTAGCAAGAGCCTTGGCTTTTGTTTAGTTTGTTGCTGGAACTCTCTTTAGTTTTCATGTTTATCTTGTTAAGAGAGGTAGTTGTTGCACTGAGTTGTGTCTTGTATTGAAAGTAGGTAATTGATGTTACTATTCTCTTTGTAGTAGTAACTTCCAATAGTTTTGAGGTATTGACTAGAGTAATGTTTGAACTTTTGGTGTCACGAGCTCGAGACTATTAGTGATAGATGTTGTATTTTGGGCAATCCGTGTGTTTTTAGAAAACCAAAAACCCCTGTTGAGAACTCTAGCTACTAGATGGATCACTAACCTCTGGAGGGTTCGAATATTAGAGTACACCCACGTACCATGAGTCGAGGATGCGCAAGGATAACCAAACCCCCATACACTCCTCCTCGGGGTAGTTGTCTCTTTGTGAACCTCCTGATTAGATTGAGAGTTAACGATAATAAGTGTATGAGTTCTTCGGACTAATGTGAGTATTCGAAAGTTGAAACTTCCACCCACCTATACTTTTTCTAGCCTCTTCGGTACCGTGCATTGCCCTTTCTCACCTTGAGAGTTGGCGCATACTTCGCCGGTGCATCGAAACCCTTGGCACAATATGCTCTGTCATCATAAGCCTCCTTATATCTTTCCTCAAAACAGCCACCATACCTACCTACAAGGCATTTCCATAGACTTTCTGAGATACATTGCCATGCAACATCCACATTCTCATGACTTGATCATCATGTCATACATGCTACTTGCTTGATCGATGAGCCGCATGCTAGTTGGGCCTTGCCCTAATCATTGCTACATGACGCGCTAGTATCATTGCATATCCTGCTATCCTGGCAGAGGCATACATTTGCATCATGAAAGTTATATCTTCTTTATCTGAGCACCTTTGTAAAGTGTGAAAAATCTCCTATATTCTTGTAAAATATAGAGTGTTGCCCCTAAAGTGAGGAAAATATCCCAAAGAGGACAAAATCAAAAGATCCCAAAGAGGACAAATGAGAGTTAAATAGAAAGAGCCATTGAGGCCACCAAAAAATACAAAAAAATAGAAAAAAGAGAAAAAGAAAAATAAAAAGAGAGAAGAGGGCACACTACTATTCCTTTTGAGAGATCCACACTAGTACTTCATCCTCTATCCCTTGTACTCCATAGAGTTCATCATCATGCATATAGCTATGTGGGTACCTTCACACTATAGAACTTTGATTGTATATTCCAATGATGAGCCTCCTCAAAACGAGCTCTAGGTCTTGTTGAGCAAGCAAGTTAGATGCACCCCCACTAGTTCCCTTGGAGAGCTTTTAGCTCACATGTGCATCCATTGCATGGCAATCCCTACTCCTCACATCATATATATCATATGGCCTTCTCTCGCCTATGATTGTCCTCATTGATGTGAGCCTTTCACACCTTTTTGTCTTCCTCCTCCACCTTTTTTCTGTTTCGCCTTTTAGGTGTCAACTTTCTTGCTCACGCTCATCCATTGCATGAGTGCTCAAAATATCAAAAGGGAGTGGATCAGTTTGACTTGTACCTGGCTAATGGTCTGGGGACGAGTCAAGATAAGAATCCAAAGGAGACTAAGTGTGAAATTTTAGTAGATAGTTGTTCTCAACAACCTTTTTTCTCTCTTTTTCCCAGTCCCCTTCTTGCACGCAAACACCATCTGGAGACATTCGAGTCACGGACAGCGAGAGCTCTTGCACCTTTTGTTCTTTTGTTGCTTGTGTCAATGCTAATATAGACTCTTGCTTGTTAAGACTTGAATTGAATTGCATGCTTTAATTGCTTTACTTAAAAGTCCTTATATGGTTGTGTGGCATGTCACCGCAGAAATTATGCTTGTTATCATTTACCTACTCGAGGACGAGCAAGAATTAAACTTGGGGATGTTGATAAGTCCCAAACGTATCTATAATTTCTGCTTGCTCCATGCATGTTTTGTGTGACTTTGCCATGATTTTCTTGAACTTTCATACACTTTTGAGCATATTTGGACTAATCTACTAACCCAGTGCACCCAGCTGCCAGTTGCTGTTTTTGTATTTCAGGTTTTCCGGTCATTAAAAGTGCTCCAAAAAATCCGGAAAAATCAGATTAAAAATCAGCGACCCAGAAGCTCCCGGAATCACCAAGGTAGCGGAGGGGGGCCACCACCAGGAGACCAGGAGGGTCCCTGGCGCGGCCCCACACTAGACCGCGCCAGGAGGCCTCCTGGATGCTTGGTGGGTCCCCTCGACACCCCCCTCCGCCTATATTTAGCCCTCGGGGTGGAAACCCCTAATTCCGATCTCCGCCGCCATCGCCAACAAGCTTCGGGGGACCAGAATTTCTGTGCTGGCACCTGCCGGGACGGGGAAGTGCCCCCGGATTCATCTCCATCGCCGTTGCTTCCCTCCTCCATGAAGCGGGAGTAGTTCCTCCTCGGGGCTGAGGTTTCTACCAGTAGCTATGTGTTCTTCTCTCTCTCCCATGATGTGATCTTCGTTGTGATCATAGGCTATCTTAATCTAGGGTGATCGCATGATAATTCCCCTTCCTCTATGTATTGGATTGATGTACTCAATTGATCTTATCTAGTATAATCCCCGAGACCAAGGTGACAGCGGTCTATTCGACATGGGTTAGAAGAATATTATCATGAGTGATTTCCTCTTTTGTGTGTTGATTGAAGATTGAGAGTCTCTTGGTGCTTGTCTTTGACTATCCTTGAGATATGTTGTGGTGATTGTGGTTCTCTATTTGGATGGCCGCGGTGACATTGGGAAATCCATAGATTGAGAACTACGAACTTTGAGGTGTGCTTCTGTAGCCCTACTTAATTCTCATCCTCTCTTGACCACAAAGGAATGACCTCCGAGTGCGTCTCCATTGCATGTTTTATGGGAAATATCATGTGATTAGACTATGTTAATGTTGTTGGGAGTTTCCACTAGTGAAAGTATGAAGCCTAGGCCTTGTTTCCATCATTGTTACACCGTTTGCACTCACTTTTGTTACATGTTTTCTTTCTGCACTTTTTATTACAGATTTGTATTACTTTTTTTTGCCACACGTATCACCCATATTTTACCATCTCTTGGCCGAACTAGTGCACCTATACAACTCCTAGTTGTATTAGGTGTGTTGGGGACACAAGAGACTTCTTGTATCTTAATTGCAGGGTTGCTTGAGAGGGAACATCTTCAACCTCTACTTCCCTGAGTTCGATAAACCTTAGGTCATCCACTTGAGGGAAATTGCTGCTGTCCTACTAACCTCTGCGCTTGGAGGCCCAACATAGTCTACAAGAATAAAAGTGTGCGTAGACATCAGGCACCAGGAAGCACGGCGTCCAAGTCGTCATTATGGCTAGAAGACGCGACGGATCGAAGACCAAGCATCATCATAGGTCACCAAATAGCATGACAACGCCTATCAACGCGACATCCCAAGAAGGACGGATCAAGATAAAAACAATTGGAAAAAACAAAAGCCTGGCAAAGGATACCTATCTCTGAGTGCCAAAATATTCCGATTCCAAAATCTTTTTACTCCCATCGGGAGTACCTTTATTCGAGTTCGGGTTCTCCCTCACTCAGAAGGAAAAGGAGTGCTCGAGTGACCACTCACATCAGTTGAATTCACAACGAATACAAATTTTCGGGTGCTCCCTCAACCAGAAGACAAAACACATGCTCGAGTGACCACTCGCATTAGCAGAAACAACGTACCTTCGGTGTTCGAGTGTTCCCTCACCCTGAAGACAGTAAAGCATCCGAGTCACTACTCGCAAAAACTACGCAAAGTATTCGACAATATGATCTACTCGCGCACTCGACAACTTCCCGAGTGGGCGCTTTCTTATTTTCCTCGCCCGAGTTCGCAAAAACTCCGCGAGTGACTACAAGCTCTGTTGAACTTTCTCTGAATGAAACACATAAGTGCCAATATTACCAATTGGAGGTTGATCAAGCCCCCAGGTTTTCTGAGAATTTTGTAAATGCAAAATATGACATGTGTGATGCAAAATAGAAAGATAAATGCATGCAATGCTTATGATGATGTTGAAAAAATATTTGTTATGATTAAAGCTAGTTTTGTTGTGTGTCATTATAGCCGGTTGCGACGAAAAGTCGACTTTTTATGGCAAGAGCCGATGCGATGAGAATCGACTTGTGTGTGGCCGGAGCCGGTGCGATGAAAATCGACTTGGAAAGTTTTATAGGGCAAAGAAGTCGGTAAGATTATGATCGACATTTATATATTTAATTGGGCGAAAGCCGGTGCGACGTGAGTCGTCTTAAAACCTTGAGTAAAATGGCATCCCTTTCCTAGCTAAGTATAATATAGACAAAGTTGTGCGATGTTCCACGGCCTGAGGGTTTCTTCCATACAGGTGCGTGTTTTCTCCTTCTCTCGCATATCAATTAGGTAGTAGGATCCATTTTAAAGGTTCTTGCTGACCACAAAGATTCCTTCCCATGGGGAGGATAACTTGCGCATTCCGTCCTTCTCTTGTATGAGTCGGAGCACCAAGTCGCCTTCCTGGAAAGTTTGGGTCTTGATTCTACGGCTATGATATCGTCGTAGGTCTTGTTGGTTGATTTCCGACTTGGCTGCTGCTAACTCTCGTTCTTCGTCGAGAGCATCTAGAGCATCTTGCCTTGCTTTCTCATTGTCGGCTTCTACATATGATATCACCCTAGGTGAGTCGTGACGTATGTCACTTGGGAGAACGGCTTCTGCTCCGTAAACCAGGAAGAAAGGTGTGTAGCCGGTTGACATGTTAGGAGTCGTCCGTATGCTCCATAGTAATGCGGGTAGTTCCTCCTCCCAACTTCCTGGTGTTCTCTCTAGGGGAACGCAAATCCGGGGTTTGACGCCACGAAGCAACTCTTGGTTGGCTCTCTCGGCTTGTCCGTTGCACTGAGGATGAGCGACTGATGTAAGATCTAGTCGGATGTGCTCTCTTTGAAAGAATCGTTGCATAACCCCCTTTGATAGGTTAGTCCCATTATCAGTGATGATGCTATGGGGTATCCAAATCTGTATATTATCTTTTTCAAGAATTTCAGTGTCGTCTCAGCATTACACTTGCTGACCGGCTCTGCTTCTATCCACTTGGTAAACTTATCAACTGCCACAAGGAGGTGGGTGTTCTTGTTGGGGGATCTTTTAAAGGGTCCCACCATATCAAGCCCCCATACTGCAAAAGGCCAAGTGATAGGAATCATCCTGAGTTCTTGGGCCGGCACGTGATCTTGCTTTGCATAGCGCTGACACCCATCACACTTCTTGATGATTTCCTCTGCATCCGCATGTGCCGTGAGCCAGTATAATCCGTGTCTGTAAGCTTTGGCAACAATCACCAGAGTGTATTTCGTTGAGGATGGCTCTTCCTTCTTCTGGTGAAACGCATCTTTGAAATACTTCTGTGGGACTCCGCCTATGTAACTCGCCATTGATGATGGTGAAGGATTTGCTTCTTCTGATGATTTCCTGGGCCATGAGTTCATCAGCCGGTAGTATTCCCCGGGTCATGTAATCCATATATGGCACTTCCCAATCTAGGGTGGCATGTATTGCTGCAACCAGAGTCGGCTCTAGGTCTGGTTCTGATATATCTTGCTCTATTGGTGATTGTAAAGACGACTTTGTCAAGATATCAAGGAATACGTTTGGAGGAGCCGGCTTGCACTGAGAACCGAGTCTGGATAAGGCGTCAGCTGCTTCATTTTTCCTACGATCCACGTGGTCGACTTGATAGTCAGCAAGGAAGCCGGCCTGTCTGTCTACCTCTCGGAGATAAGCCGCCATCATGGGGTCCTTCGAGTCCCATGTACCTGACAGTTGTTGGGATATGAGATCCGAGTCGCCGTAGCATTGGCTCCGACTTATTCCCATCTCGTGGGCTAGGCGAAGTCCATGGAGTAGGCCTTCATATTCTGATGCGTTGTTGGTGTAGATGAATTGTAACTGCAGAACATAACATAATTTTTCTCCTGGGGGGGAGATGAGAACCACGCCAGCTCCTGACCCTTGCAACTGTCGACTTCCATCAAAGTGCATCGTCTAATACTTGGTCACCGGCTTATCTTGGGGTGCTTGGATTTCTATCCAGTCATTGATGAAGTACGCTCGCGCTTGAGACTTGATGGCGGTGCGCGGCTCATATTTTATATGATAAGCCCCCAACTCTATAGCCCACTTTGCAATCCTTCCCATGGCCTCCCGGTTTTGGATGATATCTGCAAGTGGTGCTGAGCTGACCATGGTTATGGGGTGCTCTTGGAAGTAATGCTTGAGCTTCCGGCTTGCCATGAATAGACCAAGAACCGGCTTATGTCAATGTGGGTAGCGTTGCTTTGATAAAGTTAGCACCTCGCTGGCGTAATAAACCGGCCTTTGCAGAGGATATTCCTTGCTTTCTTCCATACGCTCCACCACAACTACGGCACTGACAGCACGGTTGTTAGCAAAGATATAGAGTAGCATGGTTCCTTTGGTTTGGGAGCTGCCAGGATTGGGGCCTGGGTTAGTTGTTTCTTGAGTGATTCCAGTGCTTCATAAGCTTCATTGTCCCAAACGAAGTTGTCCGACTTTCGCAAGAGCCGGTACAGGGGTGTGGCCGTTTCGCCGAGTCGGCTGATGAACTGGCTCAGGGCGTCTACGCATCCCGTGATCCGTTGGACTCCTTTGATTGACGCCGGATTCTGTAGGGTCATGATAGCTTTGATCTTTTCCGGTTTTGCCTCAATGCCTCTCTCTGATACTATGTATCCCAGGAGCTTGCCGGCGGGGACCCCAAAGGTGAACTTGGCCGGGTTCAACTTCATCTGGTACTTGCGCAGGTTCTTGAAAGTCTCCTGCAAGTCGCTGATGAGTGAGCCGGCTAACTGTGATTTGATCACAATGTCATCCACATAATCATGTACGTTGCGTCCAATCTGCTCCTTGAGGCAGTTTTGTACCGTTCATTGATAGGTGGCTCCTGCGTTCTTCAAGCCGAAAGGCATAGAGGTATAGAAGAAAATGCCAAAGGGTGTGATGAAAGCCGTCTTCTCTTGGTCCTCAAGGTCCATCTTGATTTGGTGGTAGCCGGAGTATGCGTCAAGGAAGCACAAAACCTCACATCCTGTAGTTGAGTCTATGATCTGATCGATACGAGGTAGTGCAAAGGGATCCTTTGGGCAGGCCTTGTTCAAGTCGGTGTAGTCGATGCACATACGCCAAGTCCCGTTCTTTTTCAAGACGAGGATTGGGTTTGCAAACCCGACAGCTAGGAGTCGAGCTATCTCTTCCCCAATGGCGTTCCTCCTTTCATCATTGAATCGACGAAGGAATTGTTTGACCGGCTTTAGTCTTGGGTATTTATTTAGGTGGTGCTCAACGAGTTCCCTTGGGACACCCGGCATGTCAGAAGGTTTCCATGCAAAGATGTCTCGATTCTCACGGAGGAACTCGATGAGCGCGCTTTCCTATTTGTCAGACAACCCGGCCCCGATAAAGAACTGTTGGGTATCATCACCAGGGACAAAGTCAACTTTTTTTGTGTCTTCAGCCGTCTAGAACTTGGGGTTGTTATCAGTGGTTGGTTTCTTCAATATTGTGGTGTCTGTCGGGTCCACTTCCTCTTTGTATGTTGTTATATCTTCTTTGGCACATGTTGAGTCGGCAATCTTGACATGCTGCTGGTCGCACTCTGTTGCCCTGGCCGGGCTTCCTTCCACAATGATTGGGCCATAAGGACCCGAAATTTTGAGCTTTAGGTAGACATAACACGATCGAGTCATGAACCTAGCATAAGCCGGTCGGCCTAAAATGGCATGATAGGGGCTCTCAAGATCGATTACTTCAAAGGGTATGATCTCAGAGCGAAAGTTTTCAGCGCTTACAAAGGTTGTCTCCAGGTAGATCTTGCCTATCGGTCTTGCCGACTTGCCTGGGACAATTCCAGGGAAGATGGTGTGGGACTGTTGCAGCTGCTTCTGAGTTAACCCCATCCGGAGGAAGGTCTCGTAGTACAAGATGTTGATGCTGCTGCCTCCGTCCATGATCACTTTATCAAGTGTGTAGCCTCCGACTTGTGGAGAGACTAACAGAGCCAGTGCCCCCGAGTTATCTACCACAAGGGGATGATCATCTCTTGTCCAGGTGATTGGTTGTTCTGACCAGTTAAGCCACCTGGGACAAGCCGACTCTGTAGCCACGGCCATAGCAGCCCTCTATTGTAGCTTTTTGTCTCTTCGACAGCTGCTAGTGGTGAAGACGTGAAAGGCCCAGCGATTCTGAAGTTTCTTGGGGTTTTCTTGAAACCCGGCAGATCCTGATTGCCCTTGCTGTCCTCCTCCTCCGGGTCCCTGTTGTTGATGTGTTGTGTCGGCTCTCTGATGACCTTAATTTTGGTTATGGTTTCCTTGGTCGGCTCCGCCAGCAAACCCAGGAGGTCCCTAGTTTTCTCGTCGTGCAAATTCCTTCATGAAGTTGCACTGTTCCCAAGTTTGATTAGCTGGACGTCCAGGTTTGCTATGCGTTGGGCAGGGCCCCTGCATAGCTGCTTCAAAACTGCTTGGGCGAAAGCCTCCTCCTTCCGTCTTGCGGTAGTTGTTGCCCCCTTGCTTCTATCGCTGGTAGCTGGTGTTGGTATTAGCTACTAGGTCGGAAGCATTTTTGTCATAGCGACGCTTATTCGGCTGGTTCTGGGATCCTTTGCCGCTGTTCTTTTTATTTTGGCCGGCTTTATCCTCCTCAGAGTCAGCATCTTTAGTTTTATCATACTCGGCGTATTTGATCACTGCGTACATGAGCTCACCCATGTCTTTGACAGTTCTCTTGAGCCGGACTCAAACTTACAATTCCTCTCCAAGACGATTACTGCGGTTTGGGCTGTGATAGTATCTGAGGAGTGCATTATATCTGATGCTCGCCGTGCCCAGCTGAGAGTCGATTCCCCTTCTTTCTGAACACAGTGCTCCAAGTCAACAATCGTAGTATCCCTCTTGCAGGTGCCTTGGAAATTTTGGATGAATTTCACTTTAAGATCCGTCCATGAGGTGACAGAATTCTCAGGAAGATTCTTGAACCAGATGCGAGCCGACCCTTCCAACATCATTGTGAAATAGCGAGCGCAAACCCCATCGGATGCTCTCAAGAGATCCATGGCAAGGTCATAACTCTCCATCCATACTGTCGGGTCCATGTTAGCCGTATAGTTTGCCATCTTGCGTGGTGCCTTGAAGTCGGCAGGTACAGATGCGTTTCTGAGAGCCGGTACTAGGCATCGGTTAACTGTCGATCTTCCGACAGTTTCGACGTTTTCGGATGGTGAAGGCTGATAAGACGGCTGGCCTGCAGCTCCCACCGTTCTCTGGGGTGCTTCATGTTGTCGATGGCTCCCGGACACTGCGGGACCCGGTGATTCAGCTGGCCGGCTTGCACTTTGGTAAGGTGTCTCATATAGGTGTGAGTGTCCTCGCGAGTAGTTGGCTTGCTGAGTCATTGCCGTCTTTAGCAGCTCTACCACCTGCCGAGCAACTTGATCCGCCGGGGTATCTCCATAGATTGGTACAACGGTGAGGATCCGGGTGGCTGCCATCACGTTTTATGTAGGGTTGTTGTAGTGATTAAGAGGTGTGTGGAACCGATCAGACCGAGAGGGAGGAGTCGGCTGATTAGGTATGTTGAACCCCAGACGGGTTGATTGCTGTGGGCTTTCGAACAGGTTGCGCCTTGCCATATCAGTTGGAATCCGGCTCGCATGTCTGTCAACGCGGGTGAGACTTAGCTTCTGAGCTTCTATTATTTCTGACTCTAGCCGTAGGCGTGAGGATTCCTGAGCAAGCCGACTTTCCTTTTATTCTAGCCCGGCTGCCTCGGCATTGATTTCTTTGCGTATGTTGATCACCTGATGTCTAAGTTGATCAACCCTGGTTCTCCACTCCTCCTGGTTTTCTGGTGTTACCGGGAAGAGTAGTGCTTCTTCGAAAGTGGCCACGACTTGGCTAAGGGCCTCTGCCCCGGGGTACCCCTTGCTGCTGAGCTAGCCATTTCGTCCGCATCCGGGTTAGGAGTTGCGTGTTGATCCCCCTGGTCTCCTTGTACTATGGCTCCCAAATTTTCCATGAAAATGGAGACACAATACGGAGGCTCGAAGTTGGGGAAATCCGGGTTGTACTCCATTGAGCTAGGACCGAGTCTTCCGCTCCCGATGGGTCGAATCGACCCGGCGTACGCCGAGCTTCCATCACTAGGGCGTGAGGTTGCATCAGATGTTTCCTCTGGGGTGTCGTTGGTCAGGGACTCGACAGAGCGCGCAGGCTCTGGAGACCCGGTGACGAATCCGACAAAGGTGTGGTTAAAGACAACTTGGTGCTGGCTTGAGGTTTCCACGTGAACTTACAGATCTGGCTTGGGCTCAGATCTATTGGTCTTGGCGATGAAGATTTGGATCGACCCGTTCGGGACCCGATACCCAGATTTTAGGGAATCGGCTTCGGGGCCCCAGTGCAAGTCATCAATGTAAAGCTTCCCGCGCCGGCTTCTGGTGATCTGGCCGGAAACAAATCCCTCCATGCATTGACGAGCTCCTCCAAGAATCTCAACGCCTGCATGCGCAGGCCCCATGGTGGGCACCAACTGTCGTGGGGTTAACGCAGCAAATGTCCGAGTCATCGAACTTTTAGTGAGGCCTTTTCTGCGAGGTGGTATCAAGGAGAGAGTCGACATAGACACGATACTCGGCGATTTACCCAGGTTTCGGCCCCTCTTTGTTCTCGAGGTAAAGACCTACTCCTGCTTCTTATTATTGAGAGGTTTCCGGCTTGTCGAAAGGACTAGCCGGCTTTTGGATTACAAGGGTTTGCCGGCTTGTAACTTTCGTCTCGGGGAGATCTAGGTTACGAGTCATGCGTTGGTGGTTTATGTGTTGAGTTGAGAGTTGATCCTGGCGCCCCGAACCCTCGGCTTATAAAGGTTCCGGGTTCAAGAGTCCACGAATCCAATTTCTACTTGAGGTGGAATCCTATTCTATGTCTACTTTACAAATACGCTATGCGCTATACAAGGTAAGTCAAATTCCTTCTTGGGCTTCAAGCTTGTCTCCTTTGCACGTCTCCCTCTGGGACGGGTCTTGTTTTTGTGGGCCTTCACGTATAAGACGGTCTAGAGAGTTGCGATCTAATGCCGGGTTATGGGCTTGGTCCATCCCCCCTACAATTATCGTACTCACCGTCACTTATGAATGACTTTCAATACACCATACTTCATTACGTGAAATCTGAATTGCAAATGCGTGTTAAACGACATCAACACGTATGACGTGGTAGATGAACTTAAACACTAGTCGCAAATCATAGTAATGAAGAATGAGTATATGGACGGGGTTTCTTTCAACTAAGGTGGAAGGAACAACCTGCTGAGAAGGTCACATGGAAAATGTATAAAATACATGAACACCTTGTGTACAACTTGGACTACTGAATGACTGGTTGCTTTGCGATAATTGGGAAGTGGCATCCGCTTCTTCCCAGCTACAAAGACCGTGTCTTGACTATGTCATGAAGGAGAATTGTTCACCTATCATGTGGTCAAGGTTAAAGTTGAGAACTTTAAATGTAGAACCAATGCAGGAATAGTCATCGACAGAGAAAGTATATTTGATATACGGGTTATAAATGTCTTTCCCCACAAAACACTAATTGTGGTTGATTAAGTAATCGGTACTTGAACTTACTGCTTGAGAGTGGCTTGGAAGGGATGAGGTGCAATGTGTTCTGAAGGCAATCAAGATAGTTGATGGTCGACAACACTCTTCCTCTGTATCTATCATTTGATAAATATATGAATAAATTTATGATCGCTTGAATGTGAACTTTATTAGTGTGTCTTGCATCTCGCGAAGACAATTATTCATATTAGTGAGAAACAAGTCAGTTGTTCTACTTTTATGAATGATATATTTTATGGTCACATTACGATTATGAATGAGTTATTCTTATATTGATGATAGTAGTTTGATCATTTATAAAAAATATAGTAATGCCAAGAATTATTCAAACTTAATAATGACACTATCGTTTAAGTCATGAATGGTGTGATGGATTCTTGAGATACTTGATCTCTTGACACATGAAAACCATGCCTCTTTAGGTTAGAGGAATAAAAACTCGCATTCTGGTAAAACAGAGTTTGTGATGATTGTTTGATATCATACATTGTGATGTATCATATTTCAGCATGTAGTGAATTTCATTATTTCATGGACTCCAAATGTTGACTTAGATAAATATGTGTATTCACTAATGAAACATGAGTCGGAAATAATTTGATATGATCAAAGGGAATTCAGAATGAATACAAACATGAGTCTCAAATAATTTGGTGTGATCAAAAGGGATTTCAGAATAAAGATGTATATTAAATTAACAATAAAGACAAGTCTCTATGATATGATCAAAGTGAAAAATGTTTTGAGTTAGTCTTGGGCATAAAGACTTGTGAAAGTTTTTTCACAAATTACACTGCTTGGACCACTTCAATATTGTTGATGTGCCTGAAGATTGTAATCATACTCTATAGAATAGTGTATGCTCTAAGTTATCTCTTACCGAGGTACGCCATCATTATTGTTTGGAGTTATTATTTTAACATGCAAACACTCACTTCAGTATAAGGAACTATCTGAGTTTGTGGAAACCGACACTATATAATTTATGGTGTGTTGTGGTTTCTAGGAAACTTGATTTATATGATAAATTATCTTTGTAGTGTATCCTTAGACAACCATGGATGCATCTTCCACAACTAGAACCAAAGGAGCAAAAACTTGTGTTGCTAAGTTTGGTGTTTGTCAAGAAGTGTTGTTGATAAATGTGTTAATGGATGAAAAGTGAAAGTTCAACCAAGGTAATTGACCTTGCCTCCAGATGTCAGAGTAGCGCAAAGGAATATGTTCCGGAAGCAAAGCTCTACAATTATAGGAGAAACTTATGATAATGATCATGATGTTTTGGTTAAATCTTTTACCGAACAAACTATGATTCAAGAATACATATTTTCCCCTTGTGCAAAATGATATTCATGATTCACTTGTCAAGTTAATGTAACAAGACATAACTACGAACTACAGAGAAGCGATGGTGGACCTAAGTATGAGATATGACTATGAGTCATGAAATCCTATATTGAGTTACATTTAAGATTACTTGAATCTTATCGAGTAAAGAGGTTACTTGATATTCTCAGTAACTTCAAAGTTATAAGGAATAAATGTGAACATCAAAGAAGACATCAAGATCGATTTGTCACAAAGAATGTTTCCAACAAATTCAAATGGTTGACTACAATGTGTAGCGATGCTTGAGTCAATGGTATATTCACTACGATTGATCCAAGATATTATCAATTGGTACAACAAGAAGGTCCTAAAAAACGTATGGATACAAGTGTCTCGTAATCTGAATTCTCGTTTTGATGGATGATCAAAGGATATTGGATTTAGCCAAAATATCGAGGAAACATGCATTTGCATGAAACTGAGTGGGAGCTGAATAGTTTCCTCAATTTGATATATGGACGACATATTTTGAGTGGGGGCTATGGGAGTATTATATCCTGAAATTAAAATGTGGATGACATATTTGAGTGGGAGCTATATGGATGTTATCCTTACCTTATATGTGACTGGCATATTAGAGTGGGAGCTATATGAGTGTTATCCTAAACTTATTATGTGCATGACATATTTGAGTGGGAGCGTGACAACATTCTCATATATGGATAACATAATGTAAATGGTGTAGATGGTATTAATGATTATGTGAATCTTTCATAAATGAAGATGAATAAGTATTAAGCATTAAAATCTATCAAGATAGATTAATGTGTTTGATAACATTGAGTCGGAATACTTTGCTGGATAAGACTTTGAAGGAGTTCAGAATGGGACAAGTGAAGAAGGTAGTTCTTACTTGTATATCCAAGAGAAGTATCGAGTTAATCTCAGTACAAGAAAAATGGTTAAATAAAAGAAAGAAATTGATGTGGAACATCCTCTATGCCTCTGCCATAAGTTCTTTCACATATAAAACCAGAGTTATGTACTCGACGTACTGTGACCCAAGTTCTTAGCAAGAAGAACATGTTGTGATATGATTTATTAGTAAATCATTGAAACAAAGAGTTAAGTTTATCCTTCAGTGTTTGCAGAGAACTGAGGATACATCTCTAATTTGCAAAGGCTAGTCAACTTTACCATAAATGTTATGATGGTTCAAGTTCTGACACTAACCTAGAAAATTGAGATATCATACTAATGAATGACTAAGTTGAAATAAACATGGTTAGACATCAAAGTTGCATACAACGCACTAAGATTAAATCTACATTGATAAGGCTGCTCTATAAGTAGCAAAGAGTTATAATTTGGCTTAAGAAGTTCTACTTCTGACTGAGTGAGTTTTTAGTGTGCATGACTAAGTGAAGGTCCTCGTGATCCAACAGACGTCATTGATGAAACACAACGAACGCAGTCTCACTCTACCGCCAAATATATATATATATATATATACCTAATCATTATAATGGATAATGAAGTAATGTCAAACTAGGTGACATTAAAGATTTGCAAAAGACATACGGATCTGAATGTTGCAGATCATCGATACAAACTTTTCCACATGCAAGCATGATCAACAGCCATATACATGATATGGAGTTATGATCCACAGAAAAATGCAACTATATTATTTGTACTCTACTGCAAGTGGGAGACTGTTGGGAATGTGCCGGAGAGGAAAATAAAATATGTTTATTAGCATATCCCAGTAGTTCATAATAAGTTTTATACTGTGCTATAATTGTATTAAGCGGAAACATTAATACACGTGTGGTATAAAATAACCAGTTCCCTAGTTAACTCTAGTATACTAGTGGGCAATCGATGATCAAGGTTTCCTGATCATGAGGTACGAACCACCTATTGACAATGGAGTCATATCATTGGGAGAATGATATGATGGACACACACACACACACCAGAAGTGTTGCAATGTGATCGAGTCACATAAGTTCAACATTGCGATTACTATAACGTAGTGACCAGATCCTTTGACCGTAATGATCATACGTAATTGCTATCTACTAGGAGGCTTTGATTTGTATCCACCGTCTGACTGAAATATGCTGGCCATAAACAGGGACGGAACCAGGATTCACGATTGAGGGGGCAAATCAAACTGGCTTAGTACTATAAAGTTCATGAGGGGGCTGACAGTGCTAAAATATCATGAGCGTACTGTACCAATCAGTGATTACAGTGCTAAAATCTGCACCTTGGGGGTGGCTTAGCCCCCCCTCGCCCCCCACTGGCTCCGTGCCTGGCCATAAAGGTGTACTTTGGGAATTACGAAATAGATATGTTGATGAGTATGCAAATAGATCAAAGCGAGATTTGTCCATCCGAGTGACGGACAGGTACTCTGGGCCCACTCGATGATATTGCATCATAAAGTTTGCGCAAACGTGTGACTAGGTCATGGGGTTGCAGTATCACGGGAATGAGTAAACATGTTTTTCGATAACGAGGGTCAACTAGGTATATTGGATACCAACGATCAAACCTCGGAAAAACAAAGTACCGCAGGACAAAGAGAACAGGCACAACGTTAATGGATCCACATCGATGAAGTTCATTTGATGGAAGCGCAGGGGCTATCTAGGATTGTAACCAGGTCTGATCGATGGTATTTGATCAAGAGAGTGTTTTGATCATGTCTGTTGTTTACCGGACCGAAGGGTGACACACTTAAAGGTATTCGACGCAATAAGGATTGATTCGGGATCGCCGGAGAAATAAGAGAGAACATTGAAATCGTTTCAGAGGGAAGACGGAAAAAGTTTCGTGGTTCCGAATTGTTTGGAAAGTTATTTAGATATATTTGATTATTTAATTAAATAAATTAAATGTTAAAATATAATTTAAATAATAATATAAAATAAAGGTTCTTTTATTATTTTTAAAGAAAGAGGACGAAAAAGAAAAGAAAGAAAAAGAAAAAAAGGTGGGAGGTGGCGCCATGGGCTTGTGGCCATGTAGGCCACATGGCCACTTGGCCACCACATGCATGCGCCTAGGCCATGTATGGCCGGCGGCCATATGCATGGTGCGTGGCTTAGCTTGTGGTTTAGTACCACGTTGCTAAGCTACGTACTTGCGTACCCCCTTTTCCACCTATATATAGATGTGGATGGTGCCCCTTTTTCAACACAATTTTTTTTAGAAAAATACAAATAAATTTAGTTGATCTCTTTTTCCTTCTTTTTCCCACCTTGAGTGAACCCTTGTTTGGAGACTAAACTTGGTTCGGGGTTTCTCCACTATACGCAATTGTCGTGCTGCTGGGATCCGAATCCATCTTCTTTCCGCTGCTCGCCAGGTTCGGAGCCCGGATCGTGAGACACTACACTTGTGGTGGCCATATCGTGGCGTCTTCACCGACAATGTTCCGACGGGGACGCAATCCCGTCATCATTATCAAGGACCGGGTGGCTACTGGAGTCATCGTGGAGCTGTGCGGCATCGGGGATTGCCAATACGACTACATCAACCACGTTCACGCAGGAACGTTTCCCGCTTAACGGACTACATACTGGTATGTGACCTATTTCCATCCGTTACTTGCATCACCATAGCATAGGTCTTGGGATTGGGTATCGTAGGTTATGAAAAAATGTGTTTTCTGCCCCGAACCCCAACAGTATCAACATCCCCAAGCTTAATTTCTAATCTTCCTCGAGTAGGTAAATGATAACAGAAATAAATTCTGTGGTGACAGGCTACCAACAAAGATTTAAACTTTAACGTACAGCAAGCAAGATATGCAATTGAAGTCAAGACAATAACAAGCAAGAGTCTATATCTAGTATTGAAACTAGCAAAGTAAGAACATAAAGGTGCACAAAGCTCTCGTTGTCCGTGACTCGAATGTCTCCAATCGGTGTTCCCATGCGGAAAGTGGGAGATGGGTATAGATCATAAAAATACTGAATATTCGTTGAGAACTCAATCTAATCAAATTCACACTTAGTCTCCTTTGAAATCTTATTATGACTCGTCCCCAGACCATTGGCCAGGTACAAGTCAATTCGATCCTCTCCCTTTTGACTTTGAGCACTCATGCAATGAATGAGTGCGAACAAGATTTTTTGGCACTTAGGATGGCGAAGAGAATAAATGATGGGGAAGGAAGACAAAAAAAAGTATGATAGGCTCACAACAATGAGGAAAATCATAGGCAAGAGAAAGACAACTGATATATATGATGTGAGGAGTAGGGATTTCCATGCAACAGATGCACATATGAGCTATAAAAGCTCTCCAATGCAACTAGTGGGGGTGCATCCAACTCTCTTTCTCACGAAGACCTAGAGCTCTTTTGAGGAGGCTCGTCATTGGAATATACAAGCCAAGTTCTATAGTGTAAGGTCCCCACATAGTTATGCATGAATGAAATGAAAATTCTCTATGGAGTACAAATGCTACTTTGAAGCACGAGTGTGGATCTTTCAAAAGGAATAGTAGCGTTGCCCCCATCTATCTTCTTATTTCTTTTTATTTTTTCTCTTTTTTCTATTTTTTTTGTATTTTTGTGGCCTCTTTAACTCTTTCTATTTATCTCTCATTTGTCCTCTTTCGGATCTTTTCATGTGTCCTCTTTTGGGATCTTTTAATTGTGTCCTCTTTGGGATCTTTTCCTCACTTTAAGGGAAACACTCTATATCTTACAAGGATAAAGAAGATCACACACTTTACAAGAAGTACTCAACATAAAGAAAACTGAAAAACTATCATGACGTATGCAAATGTATGCCTCTACCAATGTAGCAGGACATGCAATGATACTAGCGCGTCATGTAGCAATTATAAGGGCAAGGCCCAACTAGCATGCGTCTCTACGATCAAGTAAAGTCATGAGAAAATGGATGTTGCATGGTGATACGTCCCAAACGTATCTATAATTTCTACTTGCTCCATGCATGTTGTGTGATATTGCTATGGTTTTGATACACTTTATATCTTTTTATAACATATTTTGGAACTAACCTATTAATGGTTGCAAGAGTGCACAAGTTTTTTTTCTACTTTATGTACAGAAATTACTTGGATAAAGGAAAAATCACAAAAAGAAGCCTTGTAAGATTGGACTCTAACTTCCCCGAAATCTGTCCCCACCAGACAGGTTTTAAAGATGGCCTCAGAAACGCTAGAAGATGGCCTCAAACGGAAAAACTTAAATCTACAAAGGTGTAGGGAATTTTTTTCCATTGGATCTAGACATAAAATTCGGCCCAATCGGAGTTCGGATGCTCCCTGGAGGCCCGAAATACCAAAGATGTAATCTAGATGACGGGAATCTGAAAGTCTATATAAAGAGAGGAAACCTAGGTCAAAGGGCACCACGAAAATTCCTCCCCCTTGGCAGCCCTCTTGAGGGGGAGATCCATCTACAAACCAACACCATCTCCAAGGAAGAAGAACGGGCCAAGGGCCGCTGCCCCCAAGGGCCGTGGCCACCACCGTGGCCGTGGCCGTGGGCGCCGCCGCCGCCGTGGCCGCCGTCTCCTTCATCTCCTCCGGGCTGCACCTCTCCATCAACAACTCTCCCTCTCACCATGTCCATGTGTGAGTAGTTCCCCCTCGGGGCTAAGGCTTGTATCTTGATCTATGTGGTTTCTCTCTCTTCCATGATGTGATCTTTGTTGTGATCATTGGCTATGTCAATCTAGGGTCATCCAATGATGTTTCTCCTTCTTCTATGTATTTGATTTGATGTACTCACTTGATCCTACTAGTATAATCTTCGAGACCATGGTGACAGCAGTCTATTGGACATGGGTTAGAAGAATATTTTCATGAGTGATTTCCTCTTTTGTGTGTTGATTGAAGATTGAGAGTCTCTTGGTGCTTGTCTTTGACTATCCATGAGATATGTTGTGGTGATTGTGGTAATCTCTTTGGATGCCCGCGGTGACATTGGGAAATCCATAGATTGAGAACTACGAACTTTGAGGTGTGCTTTTGTAGCCCTACATAATTATCGTCCTCTCTTGACCACAAAGGAATGACCTCCGAGTACGTCTCCATTGCATGTTTTATGGGAAATATCATGTGATTAGACAATGTTAATGTTGTTGAGAGTTGCCACTAGTGAATGTATGAAGCCTAGGCCTTTTTTCCACCATTGTTACACCGTTTGTGCTCTTTTTCGTCACATGTTTGCTTGCTGCACTTTTTATTACAGATTTATATTACCTTGCTTTGCCACACCTATCGCCCATATTTTACCATCTCTTCGCCGAACTAGTGCACCTATACAATTTACCATTGTATTAGGTGTGTTGGAGACACAAGAGACTTCTTGTATCTTAATTGCAGGGTTGCTTGAGAGAGACCATCTTCAATCTCTACTTCCTGTTGCTTGAGAGAGACCATCTTCAACCTCTACTTCCCTGAGTTCGATAAATCTTAGGTCCCCCACTTGAGGGAAATTGCTGCTGTCCTACAAACCTCTGCGCTTGGAGGCCCAACATAGTCTACAAGAATAGAAGCGTGTGTAGACATCAAGCTATTTTTGGCGCCGTTGCCGGGGAGGTAAGCGTTGAAGGTATATCTTTAGATCTTGCAATTAATTTTTTTTTGTTTCTTTTTTTTTATTTTCCCAAGTTAGGCTTTATGGAAAACAACAACAAAATTATGAGAGAGCTTTATGAGCTCTATCTTGAGTTAGGACATGAAGTGTTTGAGGAGGAGATCAAAAATCCTATGGAGCTTTATTATTTGAACAACACTCATGATAGTAGTACTGTTATTAGCATGTCTTCAGTGAATACTTTTGATACTAATGATATGCAAAACCATAAGCTTGGGGATGCTACACTTTATGAAGATGATCTTTTTATCCCCCCAGGTTTTGATGAGGAAATTTATTTTTATGATACTTTGCCTCCTATCTATGATGATTACTGTGATGACACTTATGCTGTAAAGAATAAATTTTTACAAGTGCACCATGATAAGAATGATTCATGTGATAGCTATTTTGTTGAGTTTGCTCCCACTATTACTAAAGAGAAGGATTTTGCTTATGTGGAGAGTAACAAATTTTCTATGCTTCTGGATCTTGATAAGAATTTTTTATTTGTTGAGTTTATTCATGATCCCACTGGAAATTATTATGAGAGGGGAACATATGCTTATAGATATTTCAATAATATCAAGTTCCCTCTCTTTATGTTGAAGGTTTTGAAGTTGCACATTTTTTGCCTTCCTATGCTAATATCTTTATGCTTCAATGAGTTATTTCTCTACAAGATCCCTTTGCATAGGAAGCATGTTAGACTTAAATGTGTTTGGTATTTTCTTCTTTATGCTCTCTTTTTTGCTTCAACTCTTATTCCTATGAGAGCATCACTAAAATCTTAAGCCTATCTTTATGGCTATAAAGAAAGAGCTCTAGGGAGATAACCCTTGTTATCTTTACTTTGAGTTTTTAATTTATGTTTTTACTGGTCTTGATGATTGTTACTACTGTAGCAACATCATTGTATCTTTAATTTCAAGCTTTGTGCCAAGTTATAGCCTCATATGACAAGGGAAGTGAAAGTTGTGACATGTTGTCCAGAAAATAGATTCTGTCCTCGTGACGAGAAAAATCAGATCAAATAAGCAGTTTATCTTTTTGAGCTTAATTTTTTACACAGCGTGCTCTATACAATCACGGAACTTTCGTATGTTCTGAGTTTTTTTTATTAGAGTTGCAGAAGTACCCCTAAAAAATTCTTTACTACATGCTGTTCTGTTTTTCACAGATTTTGCCACGTTTTGTATCTCCTTACTTTTTCAAACCTTAAGCTTGCTTTTTCTTTGCAAAAACCTTCTGGAAATCTTGAGAAACAGTAGCTATTAAATAATATCTTTATATCCAATAGGTAAAAATTATTTTATTATGGGTACTAACCTCGCTAATCAGATTATGATGAGTTATGTATGAAGGGAGTTTTCAAGTGTGCGAGGGAAGATGATGAAAGAAAATTCAGGAGTGTCAAACGCTCAAGCTTGGGAATGCCCCCATGCATCCCCAAGAAATATTCAAGGAGACTCAAGCGTCTAAGATTGGGGATGCCCCGTGCATCCCCTTCTCCATCAACAATTATCAGTTCGTCTCTCGTTTCACTATACTTTTATCACTTCATGCGTTATGTGCTATGCTTGGAGCGTCTCGCTCTTAGGTTTTATTTTTAGTTTTCTTTAGATTTTATTGTTGTTCATAACAAGTTAGAGCCCAGCTTTCTTTGTGTGGGAGAGAAACACGCTCCACTTCCAAAATTTAGAACACAACATAGGGCTTTTTCCTGCTTATCTTTGCTCTGTTTGTTCTTTATCTTTCCATAGCTGTTGTCATGCTTTGCTCTTAGCTTTCATGTTTATCTTTTAAAAGATCTTTTGTTTAGTTTGTTGATGGAACTCTCTTGAGTTTTCATGTTTATCTTGTTAAGAGAGTTGGTTGTTGCACTGAGTTATGTCTTGTATTGAGAGTAGGTAATTGAGGTTGCTATTGAAGTCTAGTAGTAACTTGCAATAGTTTTGAGGTATTGATGTGAGTAATGTTTGAACTTTTTGTGTCAAGAGCTTTAGCCTATTAGTGATAGGTGTCGTATTTTTGGCAATCCGTGTTTATTTTCAAAACCTACAAAACTAGTTGAGAACTCTAGCTACTAGATGGATCACTACTCTTCTGAGGGGTCGGATATTAGAGTACACTCACGTACCATGAGTCGAGGATGCGCAAGGATAACCAAACCCCCATACAGTCCTCCTCGGGGTACTTGTCTCTTTGTGAACCTGCTTATTAGATTGAGAGTTACCTATAATAAGTGCATGAGTTCTTTGGACTGATGTAAGTATTGAAAGTTGACAGTTCCACCTCCTCATATTTTCTAGCCTCTCCCGTGTCGTGCATTGCTTTCTTCTCACTCCGAGAGTTGTGTCCACCTTCGACGGTACTTCCAAACCCTTGGCATGATACGCTCTGTCATCATAAACCTCCTTATATCTTTCCTCAAAACAGCCACCATACCTACCTATTAAGGCATTTCCATAGCCTTTCCGAGATACATTGCCATGCAACATCCACCTTCTCATGACTTGATCTTCATGTCATACATGCTACTTGCTTGATCGATGAGCTGCATGTTAGTTGGGCCTTTCCCTAATCATTTCTACATGACGCGCTAGTATCATTGCATATCCTGCTATCCTCGCAGAAGCATACATTTGCATCATGATTGTTACATCTTCTTTATGTGAGTACCCTTGTAAAGTGTGAAAGATCTCCTATATTCTTGTAAAATATAGAGTGTCGCCCCTAAAGTGAGGAAAAGATCCCAAAGAGGACAAAATCAAAATATCCCAAAGAGGACAAATGAGAGAAATAGAAAGAGCCATTGAGGCCACCAAAAAAATACAAAAAAATAGAAAAAAGAGAAAAAAAGAAATAAAAAGAGAGAAGGGGCACACTACTACTCCTTTTGAGAGATCCACACTAGTACTTCATCCTCTATCCCTTGTACTCCATATAGATCATCATTCATGCATATAGCTACGTGGGGACCCTTCACACTATAGAACTTGGCTTGTATATTCCAATGATGAGCCTCCTCAAACGAGCTCTAGGTCTTATTGAGCAAGCAAGTTGGATGCACCCCCACTAGTTCCCTTGGAGATCTTTTAGCTCACATGTGCATCCGTTGCATGGCAATCCGTACTCCTCACATCATATCTATCATTTGGCTCTCTTGCCTATGATTGTCCTCATTGATGTGAGCCTTTCTCATCCTTTTTTTCTTCCTACTCCACCATATTTCTCTCTTTTCCATCCTAAGTGTCAACTTTCGTGCTTATGCTCATCCATTGCATGAGTGCTTAAAATATCGAAAAGGAGTAGATCAAATTGACTTGTACCTGGTTAGTGGTCTGGGGACGAGTCAAGATAAGATTCCAAAGAAGACCAAGTGTGAAACTTTAGTAGATTGAGTTCTCAACAAGTATACTTTTCTCTCGTACTCCCATATCCCCCTTCTTGCACGCAAACACCATTTGGAGACATTTGAGTCACGGACAGCAAGAGCTCTTGCACCCTTTGTTCTTTTGTTGCTTGTGTCAATGCTAATATAGACTCTTACTTGTTCAGACTTGAATTGAATTGCATGCTTTCATTGCTTTACTTTCAAAGTTCTTATAGGGTTCGTAGCATGTCACCATAGAAATTATGCTTGTTATCATTTACCTACTCGAGGACGAGCAGGAATTAAGCTTGAGGATGTTGATACGTCCCAAACGTATCTATAATTTCTGCTTCCTCCATGCATGTTTTGTGTGATATTGCTATGCTTTTGATACACTTTTATATCTTTTTATAACATATTTTGGAACTAACCTATTAATGGTTGCAAGAGTGCAAAATTTCTTGTTTTTCTACTTTATGTGCAGGAATTACTTGTATAAAGGAAAAATCACAAAAAAAGCCTTGTAAGAGTTGGACGCTAACTTTCCTGAAATCTGTCCCCACCAGACAGGTTTTAAAGATCGCCTCGGAAACGCTAGAAGACGGTCTCAAACGGAAAAACTTAAAACTACAAAGTTGTAGGGAATTGTTTTCCAGTGGATATCGACATAAGATTCGACCAAATCGGAGTACGGATGCTCCCTGTAGGCCTGAAATACCGAACGTAATCTGGATGACGGGAATCCGAAAGTCTATATAAAGAGAGGAAACCTAGGTCAAAGGGCACCACGAAAATTCCTCCCCCTTGGAAGCCGTTGATACGTCCCAAACATATCTATAATTTTTGCTTGCTCCATGCATGTTTTGTGTGACTTGTCCATGTTTTGCTTGAACTTTCATACACTTTTGAGCATATTTGGACTAATCTATAAACCCAGTGAACCCAGCTGCCACTTGCTGTTTTGTATTGTTTTGGTATTTCAGGTTTTCCGGCCATTAAAAGTGCTCCAAAAAATCCAGAAAAATCATATAAAAAATCAGCGACCCGGAAACTTCCGGAATCACCAAGGTAGCGGAGAGGGGCCACCACCAGGAGACCAGGAGGGTCCCTGGCGCGGCCCCACCCTAGGCCGCGCCAGGAGGCCTGCTGGCTGCCTGGTGGGTCCCCTCGACACCCTCTCCGCCTATATTGACCCATGGGGGTGGAAACCCCTAATATGGACCCATTTTCTCCAAAAGCAATTCCGATCTCCGCCGCCATTGCCAACAAGCTTCGGGGGACCAGAATTCCTGTGCCGGGACGGGGAAGTGCCCCCGGATTCATCTCCATCGACGTTGCTTCCTCCTTCCATGATGCGGGAGTAGTTCCTCCCCGGGGCTGAGGTTTCTACCAGTAGCTATGTGTTCTTCTCTCTCTCCCATGATGTGATCTTGATTGTGGTCATAGGATATGTTAACCTAGGATGATCCCATGATGTTTCCCCTTCTTCTATGTATTGGATTGATGTACTCACTTGATCTTATCTAGTATAATCCCCGAGACCATGGTGACAGCGGTCTATTGGACATGGGTTAGAAGAATATTTTCATGAGTTATTTCCTCTTTTGTATGTTGATTGAAGATTGAGAGTCTCTTGGTGCTTGTCTTTGACTATCCATGAGATATGTTGTGGTGATTCTGGTAATCTCTTTGGATGGACGCGGTGACATTGGGAAATCCATAGATTGAGAACTAAGAACTTTGAGGAGTGCTTTTGTAGCCCTACATAGTTATCATCCTCTCTTGACCACAAAGGAATGACCTCCGAGTGCGTCTCCATTGCATGTTTTATGGGAAATATCATGTGATTAGACTATTTTAATGTTGTTGGGAGTTGCCACTAGTGAAAGTATGAGGCCTAGGCCTTGTTTCCACCATTGCAATACCGTTTGTGCTCACGTTTCCAACTTGTTTGCTTGCTGCACTTTATATTACAAATTTATATTACCTTTCTTTGCCACACCTATCACCCATATTTTACCATCTCTTCGCCGAACTAGTGCACCTATACAACTCCTAGTTGTATTAGGTGTGTTGGAGACACAAGAGACTTCTTGTATCTTAATTGCAGGGTTGCTTGAGAGAGACCATCTTCAACCTCTACTTCCCTGAGTTCGATAAACCTTAGGTCATCCACTTGAGGGAAATTGTTGCTATCCTGCAAACCTCTGCGCTTGGAGGCCCAACATAGTCTACAAGAATAGACGTGTGCGTAGACATCAAGTTATTTCTGGCGCCGTTGCCGGGGAGGTAAGCGTTGAAGGTATATCTTTAGATCTTGCACTTTTCGTTTCTTGTTTTTACTTTTCACTAGTTATGCTTATGGAAAACTGCACTCTTAGTTCGCTGTTTGGGGAAGGCCGCTTTAACACACCTGTGGTAGAGAAGTCTCCTCCACCTACTAAATGTATCCCGTTCAAAATACCACTTGGGATAGTTGAAATAATTATTAATGATTGTTATGATGGGACAGTCAATCCTAGTATTCAGTTGTTGAAACTTCAAAAACTTTGTGAGTTATTTAAGATTTCAGGTTTGACAAGAGGTGAAGTCATGAAGAAATTGTTTGCCTTGTCACTGAAAGGAAAATCATTGGAATGGTATAGGCTACTAGATGATTCTCACTTACGGGATTGGGAAGAGATCCAGTCTCTCTTTTACTCCAAGTTTTATCCTCTTCATGAAGTTCATGGGAATAGGAATTATATTTATAATTTCTATCCTCACGACGGAGAGAGCATAGCTCAAGCTTGGGGGAGACTGAAAACTTTAATGCTAAAATGTCCTAACCATGGTCTCCCGAAAGATATAATTATTACTAATTTTTATGCGAGGCTCTCTCGACAGGATAAAGACTTGCTCAATGCTTCCTCTATGGGTTCTTTCACAAACGAAAAGATTGATGCTAAATGGGAACTCCTTGAAAGAATTCAACGCAATACTGAAGATTGGGAGATCGACAAAGGTAAAGAGTCAGATATAAATTATGAGTATGATTGCATTAAGTCCTTTGTTGAAACTGCAAGTTTTCACTACTAGGGAAAAGCTTATAGGTAGAGGCTTAACAGTAGCGCCCTTTAAAGACAGGCGCTACTGCTAATTAGCAGTAGCTTGCTATATGGACGCGCGCTATTGATATGCCTGTATCAGTAGCGCCTCATATGCGGACCCGCTACTGGTAAAGGTGGTCCCCACCAAACCCAGATGACAAGTTTTAGTAGCAGCGCCCCCCTGGAAAGCCCGCTACTACTATCGTTACCAGTAGCGCCGTAGCGGTACACGCGCTACTGGTAATGCGCAGCAGCCACCTTTTCCACCAACCATCCCCCTCCCCCCTCCTCTCTCTCCCTCACTTGCTTCTTCCTCATTCCTTCTCCTACCTCTTGTCCATCTCCATTAATGCATTACACCATCTCCATTAATGCACTACACACCATCTTCATTAATGCAATATCTCTCTCTTTCCTTCTAATTTTCTCCTCCTCCACCACCACATATCATGCATAAATGCATCTAGCTATCTCTCTTTCTCACCTTTGTCTCCTTTCCCTCACTAGCTAGTGCAAGCTTCTCCCAAGTGTGATATTTTACCAAAAGGTATATACTTTCTCTCTCTCTCTTAATTAATTACTAGCTAGCTAGGTACGTGGATGCATGAGATGTGAGTAAAAAATTGTGATTTGTATCAATGAAAATATTTGTGTGTGTGTGTATGGGTGTGTGATATGAGAGTTTGCCTATGTTTTGCCGAAATGTCGATTTACTTCCGTTTCGGCGAATTTCGGGCAAACTCTATATGTCCTATTTTTAGGAAGGTCATGCCGAATTTTTGTATGACTTTGATATGCATATGCATGTCATTATAATCTTTTGTTTGTATAACTCGTAGGCGACCATGAATGTCTGTGGAAGGATGGTGGATACATACTTGCGATCCGCAGTGGACGACATGGTTGAAAAAAATGAAAAGGAGATTTTATGTCCTTGTCAAAAATGCAAAGAAGGCGTCTGGCTGGACCCCTTTAAGGGTGGACGTTTTAAGGCGCACCTGCTTAGATATGGTTTCATGGATGGCCATACTCGATGGATAACTGAAGATGATGATGACGATATCGACGGTGCAACCAATAACCCCATGGCAGCGGATGAAGAGATGATTGATGGATCCGAAGACGAAGAGGGCGCTGGAAATGACGGCGGAGAAGAGGCCGCACATGGTAATGGCAGAGAAGATCAGACCGAACATGACGGAGAATATGCGGACATGACGGATCCTTCATCGCTACTAAATTCAATCGTGCGGGACCCTCATGTTCGAGACCTGCTTTGCAAGAAGAAGACTAGAGACAGAGCTGGTTCTAGAGAGGAGGCCAAGTTGGAGCAACTGGAGGTAGACTCGAAGACTCCATTGTATGATGGTTGCGCTCCTGAGGTGACCCGCTTGAGTTTCACGCTCGAACTTCTAAAGATGAAGGCTAAAAACAAATGGAGCGACAAAAGCCTCGATGATCATCTCAAGTATCTAAACAAGAAAGTTCTTCCCCCGGGGAACCTTTGTCCTACTAGTATCGATGAGGCCAAGAAGATTGTGTGCCCTCTTGATCTGCCGCACATTAGATACCATGCATGCATCAACGATTGCATCATTTATCGGAACGAGAACGCAGAAAAAACTAGTTGTCCGGTGTGCAATGCTGATAGATACAAGAAGGCCGGAAAGAAATCTCCTCAGAAAGTTGTATGGTACTTTCCGATCATTCCTCGTCTACAGCGTTATTTCGTAGATCCTAAGGAAGCTGAGCTCATGCGGTGGCACGCGGTCAGGAAGGTGCCCGATGATGGAGATGATCCGAAGATGAGACACCCTGTGGATGGAAGCCAGTGGAGAGCGTTGAACGCCGAATATGGATTTCATCTTGATCCAAGGAACATCATGCTTGGCGTGAGTTCAGATGGCATGAATCCGTTTGGCAAGCAGAACACCAACCATAGCACATGGCCCATGTTTGTATGGATGTACAATATTCCCCCGTGGAAGTGCATGAAGACAAAGTACATACACATGAGAATTCTGATTCAAGGGCCGAAACAGCCGGGAAATAATATTAATCTATATCTCGAGCTATTGAAAGAGGAGCTAGAAATGTTATGGAAATCACCAGTCAAGACATGGGACGCTTTCGAAAAAGAATATTTCTATATGAAAGCCGCAGTGCGGACGACGGTGCACGATTATCTTGGTTACGGATATGTATCAGGCCAGGTGTGCCATGGATATTGCGGATGCACGAGGTGCATGGATGATACAACGTCTCAGCAGCTAACGAAAGATGGTGGGTCTGCGAAAATCGTGTACATGGGGCATCGAAGATGGCTCGAGAAGAATGACCCGTGGAGAAACCGTGGAGATCTATTCAATGGTGAGGCTGAGCATCGAGGACCTCCACGTAAGAGGAGCGGCGCCGAAATTGATGAGTTGCTGAAAAACTGGAAAGAGTGCCCCGCGCCTGGAAAGATGAAAAAACCGGAGCCGCTGCTGAAGGTATGGAAAACAAGGTCTTTTTTCTGGGACTTGGAGTACTGGCCCAAACTCGATACACCTCATTGTCTTGATCAAATGCATATCACGAAGAATGTTCTCGAGAGTTTTCTTGGCACACTGATGAACATGCCGGAGAAGACCAAGGATGGGCCGAAGGCAAGAAGAGACTTGGAAGATTTGGAAAGAAGGGCAGATCTCCACATGCCCCGTAAAACGGCCGAGACAGAGACGGAGACAGAGGCGGGGCACAGCAGGCGGGGCAAAAAAGTAAAGAAGAAGGAAGAGAAATATTGCCCCCCTTCTTGCTTCACCTTCAATACGAAGGAGATCGATCAATTTTTCAAGTGTCTTACCGGAATAAAAGTTAGTTCCGGTTACTGTGGGAAGATAAGCAGATATCTAGACATGCAGAAAAAAAAGGTTCAGCGGGATGAAGTCTCATGATTGTCACGTGATGATGACGCAGATACTACCGGTTGCCCTTAGAGGGATAATGGACAAGCACGTCCGTGACACGCTTACTGGTTTCTGTAATTTTTTCGATGTTATCTCTCGAAAGTCGATCAGTTCGAAGCAGCTCACAAGGCTACAGGAAGAGATTGTTGTCATACTATGTGAGCTCGAGATGTACTTCCCGTCCGCGTTCTTTGACGTCATGGTGCATCTATGTGTCCACATTGTGGACGACATCATCGACCTTGGCCCGTCATACCTGCACAACATGATGCCATTCGAGAGGATGAATGGGGTCATCAAAGGATTCGTTCATAACATGTCCCGACCAGATGGAAGCATCGTATAGGGCTATCTGACACAATAGTGCATCTCGTTCTGCGAGAATTATCTAAGCAACGGAGATGACGACGTCCCTGTTGTTGGTTTGCCCGTTAACAAGCACCATGGGAGGCTCGGAGGAGAAGGTCACACCAACGGTCGGAGGGAACTGCATGCCGACCACTCGGATCGACGCAATGACTTTGACAGGGCAAACTTAGTAGTGCTACAACATCTTGACGTGGTAGACCCTTTCGTGACACTGCACAAAGAAACCATCGCCAAGAAGTACCATGACCAGGGCCTACGCAAGACGGACGCCGAAGTTACTACAGAGCACAACTCCACTTTCTTGCCTTGGTTCAAAGAGCATGTTCTTGCCAATCCCCCGGAAGAGGGGTCTACAGACGCATTGCTCATATACGCCTTAGCACATGGCCCTGCTGTCAACTTCCTCACCTATCAGGAATACAATATAAACGGATACACGTTCTATACGGAGGCCAGAGATATGAAAAGTGATTTCCAGAACTCGGGGGTGACGATAGAATGCATGACTGACGACAACGGCTCAACTGAAAGATATTACGGAAGGGTCGAAGAGATCTGGGAGCTTAACTACTCCGGACTACACAATGCGACGATGTTCCGTGTCAGATGGGCTAAGAATGTCGAAAGAGAAAACCGGTATTTCACTACTATGTCTATACCCGACACCAAGAGCGCTACCGTGAACGTCATAGCCAAAAATGAGCCATGGATACACGCTAAGCACGTGACACAATGTTTCTACATAACCGACCTGAGCAATCCCAACCATGTTGTCGTGAGGAGAGGAAAAAGAAACATCGTCGGAATGGATGGAGTCGCCAACATAGAAGACTATGACCAGTACGGCAACCCGATGAGGGAAGATGACGACGACGATGAAGCATATGTCAAAAGAAGAATGAAGAATACATTACCTATGAAAGATCGTACTCCATGGAAAAGGAAAAGTCACAACGAGGGCCTAAATTATTCGGAAACGAACAAAAAAGGAAAGAAACTAATCACTAAGAAACGTCTTCGACGCTGAGAAACTAAATGTATCTATTTTGTATACTTGCACTTTAACCGTGTTATCGATCGGTCAAATTATATATTGCCGCTGTTAAATATACATTATATAAATTGTATCGGTCGTTGTTCGAAAAAAAAATTAAAAAGGAAATGGAAGAGGGGAAAAAATGCCAGAAATATCAGTAGCGGGCCATGTCAGCGCGGGCTACTGCTAAGGTTTAGCAGTAGCGGGCCCCGTCAGAGCGGGCTACTGCTAAAGTTAACCGTAGCGGGCCCTGTCAGCGCGCGCTACTGCTAAACTTAAGCGGGTCACCTCTAAGTTTTAGCAGTAGCGGGCCCTGTCAGCGCGCGCTAATGCTAAGTTTAGCAGTAGCGCGCGGTGACAGGGCCCGCTACTGCTAAGTTTAGCAGTAGCGCGCTCTGACAAGGCCCGCTACTGCTAAGTTCCACTTAAACAGGTCAGGCAGGCCTTCTTCTTTTCATTCCCCTCTATCTCTCCCTCTCGACTCCTCCCCGGCCGCCGTCGTCGTCGCCGCGCCTCCCGGCCCTCGTCGCCTTGCCTCCGCCGCCCTCGTGACCTCGCCTCCCCGCCCTCGTCGCCGCCCTCCCCGCCCTCGTCGCCGCGCCTCCGCCGCCCTCGTCGCCTCTCCTCCGCGGCCGCCGTCGTCGTCAAGACGCCGCCGCCACCATCGGTTGCTCGGTAAGCCTCCTTCTGCTTTGATTCCAAGGGTAGTTTCAACAGTGGCGCAGTAATGATGCAGGAATGTGGTTTAATAACTCCAATGCCCTCTCTAGCCATTGGAACATAGCACAATAGGTAAACTGTAAGACCATGAATTTTCTTTTGACACTGCATACCATCGAAGAACACAACAGACTTTACTTGAATTCATATTAATTAGCCAATTAGCTTCAAATAGGGCGTGAGTCATGGGTGTTATGAACATGGCAGATTAATGCTATATTGGGTACCACATATGCATACTTAATGTTCAGTGTTCAGTGATGAATGTCTTGAAAGTGAAGTTGATACAAGGAGTTACTAAAATGACTATTTAGTCACTGTGTAATCACATTGTTACAAATTTAATGAGGGACTGAAACATGAACAAATGTGTGGCTAAGTATAAAAGATAGCAACCAGAAACCTCACATGGAGGCAAAAAGATTACCTAGAATGAATATATAGGTTCCAAAGCTCCAAATCGGAATCATTAAAGCTAATGTAGGTTAAACTTACTCTCAGTCTATCATCAATCAATCTTTTTTTTCCTCGAAAAGGATGTTAAATCCCCGATCTTTGCATCATTGTGATTTTCATATCTTTACTGCATTGTGGTAAGCCTCCATCGGTGGTATAATATCTTTTGGTGACCAGTAGCGTAGGAATGTGGTTTTGTTTAAGTACTGATATAGGAGTTGCATTTGCATTGAAGATCCCTGTTTCTTATCACCCTATGCTTTCATATGCTACCATTTATTTAATTTGAACGTAATATGCTACCATTTTAAGCCTATAGTTTCACCATGCTGCTGTTTAACGAACTACTTTTGTATTTATCTTTTCGGATTTATATTTAGTTGAAAGTTCCTATTTAACGAAGTTGGTGGTATAATTTCTGGTTGTGTAAATTTTTGAATAGTTTTGCAGTCTGGTTGTAGAGAATTTTCCTTGTGTTCCATGTCAAACTTTGGACCAGTGAAATGCAACGAGCACAACATGCTGTTGTTGGAAATGCTTTGCAGCTGATCCTACTAGCCAGTGCCACCCTCTGGGTATATGCTTAAGATATTGTGTACGAATTTTCTTCTTTTTTCCATATGCAGGGATCCGAGGGGCCTATGTTTTGCCGGAATGTTGATTTATTTCCGTTCCGGCAAATTTCAGGTTCCCGATATGTCCACTTTTTAGCAAAGGTCATGCCGAAATTTACCGTGAATTTCGACATGACTTGTGCTACAAAGTATGACATATCGAGTGGCCGGTATTTGATAGGACGGTATTTAGTCCTTTTTTTATAGTTTGAGAATTAAACTTGGAGACTAAATATATCGTAGGAAACATGTCGACCAACGACGAAGCCGGTGCAAATGAAGATTTTGACTACCAGCAGCATGAACACGCCTTCCTCGACCATATGTCTTCTCAGCTACGAGACAAAGGTCCAAATGTCGCTAGTGCGACGGACGCCGAAATCGAGTCCGACAGCACTCTTGTTGGCACCGATGGCACTGACACCGGCGCCACCGACACTGGCGGCGCTGAAGCCGCTAATGAACTAGAAAATAAGAAGAAGGAGAGGGTACGAAAACCAAACAAGCTCGGCACCGAAAAACTGCTAGTGACAGAGGTGCATTCTGGCAAATTCGAGCCAATAGCGCCGGCGGAAGCTCGCAGGTGCTACGGCAACCAAGTCGGATGCATCCTACGGGAAACCGCGAGCATCAACGACTATGACTTGAGGAGTATACCAAATATGGAAAATTTACTCCTTACGAAGCTGCACAACAGATTCAAGTTCCCGGATCGGGATGAGAGCAGAACTCCGTGGGATGATGATGCCATGACTGACATAAACGCCGCCGCCATGGTCAAGTTCAGCAATGCATTGTCCGCGTGGAAAGTGAGGGTGAAACGATTGATTGAGAAGAACAAACCTTTGTCCATGATTTTTGCGGAAAATCCATCACTTACGGAATCTGAGTTCTTAAAATTCAAGGACACTTGCGCTACCGACGAAGCCAAGGTTAGGTCCGCGAAATTCAAGGGGCTTCAGAAAATGAACACGGGGAAACACCGCCTCGGAAGTCGTGGTTACATTGCCAAAAGGCCCATATGGGACAAGGAGGACGGGGAACGTGAAGCCGCGGGGATCCCAGACCCCTTGGCGGAGTTCACCGACCCGCAGGAGTATGACTTCATCAGGGCCCGCTACAAGTGGGACTCGAAGAAAAAGGTTTGGTCCACGGACGCGCCCACGAGGGAATTGATGAGATTACTGGTAATATTTTTTTTCCACCTTATATTAGCTTCTCATCAAGTCAGAATACACGTTGTAGTAACATTTGTAAATGGTCCACGTTTCTTTTGTAAAGAGCAACACAAGCTTGATGCCGAAAGCGACTCATCGTCTCAGTCGACGATGAGGCCCAAGTGGGACACCCATCTCAACCGGGCCTTGAACATAATGAAGGGCCTCCCTTAGGACACTCGGCCGCAGCATGGATGTGTGCACGGCGTCGGAGACGGTGCCCAGTGGAAGCACTACTACGATGAGGACCCTGAGGCCAAAAGGCAGAGAAGGACGTTTAGTCAGGTCAACATCGACGAGAAGGTGAAGCTTGCGGTTGAGAAAAAAGCAGCTGAGACCGAACAAGCGACCAAACAAGAGATGATCAAGTCGGCAGTCAATGCAGCTTTAGCTGACTGTAGAGATGAGTTCGCAGCTTCGGTTTCATCCTTGATCCCGGCTGTTATCGAGTGGACGAAGCAAAATCCAGACAAAACGGCAGCGGATTTTCCCCGTACTAGCTTCGTCGGGAGCAACTCGGTGAACATCGCATCGGCGGGGCCTGCTCTCGCATCCGGACATGCTCCATTAGCCGCTCATAGCAGCCCGTCCTCTGTCTCTGGCGTGCTAGGCGGGCCTTCGCCTTTGGCTGAGCTCGACGCCATCACGGTAATTACGCGTCACACCAACATATCTATAATATATCCCTTTTTCGTTGCCTTTTGGATGTCTGACGCCGTAGACATGTTTTCGCAGGCCGAGAGAACCCCGTGCACCTTACTATACATGATCAATGGGCAGACAGTGGATGTGGGAAAGGAAACGATAATAAATCCCACGGATCGGATGATCCACACCATGCAGATGCCCAATACCACTTTCAAGGTTTCCGTGGCGAGTGTCAAACCGGTCCACGAGGATTTGGCTCCTCCGGTACAACTCGGGGGAGAGGAAGACGAGACCCCTAAGCGGCTTGCAGACTGCAAGGGCTATTTCATCCTATGGCCGAAGGGTCTTCTTCGTGTCGAGTCGTCCGCCGTGATGACCACACCAACGACAACACATCCCCAAGAAGGTATGAACACCACCACCCCGCCTCCGCAATTATTAGCGCCGCCTGTTATGCTGGGTGAGAGCGGCGAGCGACGCGAGGAAGGCGGTCCAAGCAGAGTGGATCGTGATTTCTCCCCCGTGCTCCAGCAAGCAATGGATGATGACATGGACGAGGATGGTGACCCTATGCAATTCCTCAACACCGCCTTCATTAATCAGGAAGTAGAAATGATGAGTCAGCCATATGACTCGGCCAATAAGGAGCATGTGGACGAGGAGATGGATATTCTGTCGGAGCAGGAGCATCCTAGGTCTGAGTGCAAAAAGTCTCTCTTCGTGCAACCCTTGCAGGACACGCCTCCAGATGCCGCCTCAAACCAGCATGAACAACCCTTGCTCAGCCCGTCAACACTTGGGTTGGCGATCAAGGGCGCTATGAAAGGCTCATCACAACCTCTCCCCCAGAAGAAGCCGAGGAAGAGAACGAATAGGAAAGACTTAGCTGCCAAAAAGGCTGTCAATGCTTCTAGCAGCAAGTCGGTTCCGCCAACCGGTTTTGCATACCGTGTACCGATGAAAGGTACGGCGTTGATCCATGTCGCGGGTGAGCCGATCCTCCCGCCGAAACCGCTGGAGAGCATATCAGGGGATCTCAGGAGACTGCACGACCATGTACTATCGACAGAGAAAAGCCTTCTCGCATCGAAGGATCCAGGGTATCCACTTTATGCGGTGCGTGTGCCTCCGGGCATGGGCTACGTCGACACGGCGCCTGCGGAAGTGTTCTTCCTGCGGTTTGATCACATATTTGAGATGTTCCTCACTAGGCGGCTCGATTTTACGATCGTCCGCCTTTTTGCGCTCCATATGAGCTTTGTCATCAAAAGAGAGGAAATCTCGCAAATCGCGGTGGCAGATCCATACTACATGCATGAGCCCTTCTTGTCGCTCGGTCACTATGAACTTAAAACTGCTAGGGAGTACATCGAAAATTTCATGCTGATGAATAAGGAGAAGGAAATGGTTCTCGTGCCTTATCATCCAATGTAAGTCATTGCCCGATTGCCTTTACATTTCAATCATTCCTTTGCTCATATGGAGGCTAGCTAATTTGAGGTGCATTTATTTTGCGCAGCGAGGGGCACGCCGTCCTTATCGTTCTTTTCCCGCGAGTCTCCCATGCCGTGTATTTCGACTCGTCTAGGAACTTCAAAAAGAAAGACTACACCAAAGTAATGAGTCTTCTGGATTCCGCTCTTCAGGGCTTCGGCATGAGGGGTGGCCACATCGAGAAAAAGTCACGAAGGAAGGGCGCGCCGTGTTTCTCGCATAAAACCAACTTCTGCAGTATCCATCAACCGGAAGGAAGTACAAATGATGGATACTATGTCATCCATCTCATGATGGAGTTCAGAAAGGATCAACAACGTCTTCGCATGGCAAGCAAAGATGACAATCATATCATGATATGGGCAAAAAACTTAGCCGAACCGGATTATAAAGTAAGAGATGACTTCTTTCGCATCCTGAAGGATATTGCAACCATCATCATGAAAGAAGTTGTCGACAAGAAGGGGATGTTCTACCACGGACCAATATCGCGAGATGATGTTAAAACTCGCGTAGGAATGCAGCTTTTGGACATTACGCCGTTCAATAAGCTAGGGTGCGTCTTCCAGATATGGATGGATGGAAGTTCTAGTGTATTGACTATGCCGATGATGATGTCTCGGTTGAATTTATACTTTTGTAAGCGATATGAAACCTTTGTGATGTAATTTAACAGTCATGTTGAACTACTTGCGTAACGCTTGCTAGCTAGTGAATTAGTTGGGGTACCATGAACAACGTGTGTATATTATATTATGTATGTTACTTTATGTTGCATCTATTCACTAACTTTTTGTCTTCGTGTTGCTCAAGTATATTATGTTGTGTACTATTGTTGAATTCTTATAATGAATATGCATCTCTAATAGGTACATAGATCATCGATGGCGAAGAAGTGCTATGTCGTGTACATAGGGAAGGTTCCAGGAGTGTACGATAAGTGGCCAGAGTGTCAGGCCCAAGTGCACCGGTTCCCGGGCGGCATCCAAAGAGGGTTCAATACCAGAGAGGAAGCGGAAGCTAGTTACTTGAGAATTACGCTAGCGCGAGAGGAAGATCGGAGGCAGCGCTTCATGAGCTACTACATAATTCCACTCTTCCTCATAGTGACCGCTCTTGTAGTATATATCATAGTTTAGATGGATGATAAAACTTGCTTGTATTTGCATGTATTTAAGATATTGTGACAACTTCTATCGCTATTTTAGAGATGACATGATGAGAGACATCATTTGTGTTGGATATGAGAGATCATGATGATATATATATGGTCATCACATTATTGTATGCGTATGATATGATGAGATTTGTACTCTGTAGAAAACCTGTGTATGTGTATGAGACTATATTGTATAATACCTGTACAAATACAGCAAAAATACGATGGGAAAAAGAAATAGAAAATGAAAAATAAATACAAGTAGCGCCCTGTTACCTGTACGCGCTACTGATATTAGTAATAGCGGGCTCTAAGTGGGGGCGCTACTGGCGTAGTAGTAGCGGGTGCGTACGCGCGCTACTGCTACATGTTAGCTGTAGCGTGCTAGCAGTAGCGCACCCTAGGGCGCTACTGATAAGCCAAAAGGGGGCGGTACTACTAGCCTTTCTCCTAGTAGTGTTTAATGAGTTTAGTGCTAAGTTTGGGCTTGATTCTCAACTCCTTGTTGATTTCCTCAAATATTTTGATTCACATCCTAATATGCCTAAGGAGAATTGGATCAAGCATCATGAACCTTTTAAAGATATTTGCAAAGAAAATTAGATTGTTCATGATGATTGCAACATGCATGATCCAATTCCTGAAAATGAAGTTTTATATAAGCATGTTAATTTTTGTGGAGTGGATAGACCTTGTGAAAGGCCTATGATTGAAGAAGAGAAGTATTGTAAGCAACATAAGCATGAAAGAACAATCACTTGGGTCAAAGATTTAAATGAAATTGATAGAGAATTGTGTGACCTTTATCCTTTTACTTGTGAACTTTGCTGCATAGAGGGTCACTTTAAATTTCAATGCATGAACTTTCAAAGCATAACTGTTAATCAGTTGTGTGATAACATGATCACTTCTGATCTTTATGATGAACTTATGTTATTTTTTATGTGTGAAGAGTTATCAGAAAAGACTTCTTGGCTAGATGTTCATGCCTTAGGAATTAGCAACACTTTGCAAAATTGCCATCTCTATTGTGTTGTTCATTGCCATGAAAATTATTACATAAGTACTCCCTCCGGTCCTTTTTACTCCATGTATTAGATTTGTTTCAAGTCAAGCTTTTTTGTATTAAAAAGTATCAACATCCATAATACTTAATATATATACTATGAAACTACATCTCATGATGAATCTAACCATATAGATTTGGCATTGTGAATATTGATACATTTTTCTACAATTTTTGTCAAAATAGAGATACTTTGACTTTGAATAAAACTTATATGCAGACTAAAAAGGACCGGAGGGAGTAAGATTAGAAAGGAGGGAACTTTACCAAAGTATAAAAATGTCTCTTATATTTCTATTAATAAAAAAGAGAGTTTCTCCCAAGTTTCCCCTATTGTTTCTAATGATAAACCAGGATATATGGCGAAACTTCATCTCCAACCACTCCCTCCTAATGTGAATAAGAAGAAAAAGAAGAGGAGGAGGAAGAGGAGCAAGAAGGAAGAAGAATGGGTATCAACCTGGCCTGAGCATATTCCTCGCATCAATTTTTATCCTAACGGGCAGAAATTTTTGGAGGACGGTGAGCTTGATTGCATTCATTATTGTCCTGATGTTAAGTCCATAGGCACTATTGAAGATGATTTTGATTATGATATGCATGTTGATTTTTGTGATTGGGAAAATGATGATAATGCTACTTATGACCTTGAAAATCTTTTTGGTACCAACTCTGAGAGTGATGATATGGAAAGCTCCAAGCTTGGGGATGATAGGATTGCAAGTCCTTTAACCATTAGTGATGTGGTAATTCATAATTATTTTGCTAGTAAAAATAAAGACGTCATGTTTACAAATATAGTTGCTAGCAATGATAATGCTCTTCTCTACTATGATGATGTTATAACTCCTATCTATAGTGATTTTAAAGGTACCTATGACATAAGGAGAAATTATCCTTATGAAACTTGTCATAATCATGGAGGTAATTACTCCCTTGTTGAACACCATCTTCCTAATACACAATTAATATATAGTGTTCAAGTTGTTTATGATAGTCCTACTCCCACTATTACTAATGAGAAAGATTATGCTTATGTGGAGAGTAAGAGTACCCTTTTGCATGTGGATCATGGTGACAATGCTTTATGTGATGCCTATATTGTTGAGTTTATTCATGATTCTACTGGAAATATTATGAGAAGGGAACATATTATTATAGATATTTCTATAATATCAAGTTCCCTCTCTTTATGTTGAAGGCTTTGAAGTTGCACTTATTTTGCCTTCCTATGCTAATATCTTTATGCTTCAATGAGTTTTTCCTCTACAAGATCCCTTTGCATAGGAAGCATGTTAGACTTAAATGTGTTTGTTATTTGCTTCTTGATGCTATCTTTTGTTCTTCAACTCTTATTCCTTATTCCTATGAGAGCATCATTAAAATCTTAAGCCTATCTTTATGGCTATAAAGAAAGAGCTCTAGGGAGACAACCCTTGTTATCTTTAGTTTGAGTTTTTACTTTCAGTTTTTAGTGGTCTTGATGATTGTTACTACTGTAGCAACATCATTGTATCTTTATTTTCCATCTTTGTGCCAAGTCTAGCCTCCGATTGCAAGAAAGTTCAAAAGTTGTGACATGTTGTCCGGAAAACAGATTTTGTCCTTGGACGGAAAAATTAGCCTAAAATCACCAGATCATCTTTTTGATCTGAATTTTTTTGACAGCATGCTCCATACAATTGAATTTCGAGCTTCTGTTCTGAGTTTTTTGATTCGAGTTGCAGAAGTACCCCTAAAAATTCTTTACTACCTGCTGTTCTGTTTTTCACAGATTCTTCCATGTTTTGTCTCTCCTAACTTTTGCAAACCTTAAGCTTGCTTTTTCTTTGCAAAAACTTTTTGGCAATCTTGAGAAACAATAGCTCTTCAAGAATATCTTTATATCCAGTGTGGAAAAAATATTTTATTAAGGGTACTAACCTCTCTAATTAGCTTATGATGAGTTATGTATGAAGAGAGTTTTCAAGCGTGCAATGGAAGATGATGAAAGAAGATTCGGGAGTGTCAAGTGCTCAAGCTTGGGGATGCCCCCGTGCATCCCTAATAAATATTCAAGGAGACTCAAGCGTCTAAGCTTGGGGATGCCCCCATGCATCCCCTTCTCCATCAACAATCATCAGTTCGTCCTTCGTCTCACTATATTTTTATCACTTCATGCGTTATGTGCTATGCTTGGAGCGTCTCACTCTTAGGTTTTATTTTTAGTTTTCTTTAGCTTTGCTTGAGGTTCATAACAAGTTAGATCATGTCTTACTTTCTTTGGGAGAGAAACTCGCTCCACTATCAAAATAAGAACACATCATATGATTTTTCATGCCTATCTTTTTGCTGTTGTGTGTTCTTTATCTTTTCGTAGCTACTGCCATGTTTAGTTTTAGTCTTAGTTTGTCTTTAGCAAGAGCCTTGGCTTTTGTTTAGTTTGTTGCTGGAACTCTCTTTAGTTTTCATGTTTATCTTGTTAAGAGAGTTGGTTGTTGCACTGAGTTGCGTCTTGTCTTGAGAGTAGGTAATTGAGGTTGCTATTTAATTTTAGTAGTAACTTGCAATAGTTTTGAGGTATTGATGTGAGTAATGTTTGAACTTTTGGTGTCAAGAGCTCTAGCCTATTAGTGATAGGTGTCGTATTTTGGGAAATCCGTGTGTTTTTCGAAAACCAAAAACCCCTGTTGAGGACTCTAGCTACTTGATGGATCACTAACCTCTGGAGGGTTCGAATATTAGAGTACACTCACGTACCATGAGTCAAGGATGCGCAAGGATAACCAAACCCCCATACACTCCTCCTCGGGGTAGTTGTCTCTTTGTGAACCTCCTGATTAGATTGAGAGTTACCGATAATAAGTGCATGAGTTCTTCTGACTAATGTGAGTATTCGAAAGTTGACACTTCCACCCACCTATAATTTTTTTAGCCTCTTCGGTACCGTGCATTGCCCTTTCTCACCTTGAGAGTTGGCGCATACTTCGCCGGTGAATGCAAACCCTTGGCACGATACGCTTTGTCATCATAATCCTCCTTATATCTTTTCTCAAAACAACCACCATACCTACCTACAAGGCATTTCCATAGCCTTTCCGAGATACATTGCCATGCAACATCCACCTTCTCATGACTTGATCTTCATGTCATACATGCTACTTGCTTGATCGATGATCCGCATGCTAGTTGGGCCTTGCCCTAATCATTGCTACATGACGCGCTAGTATCATTGCATATCCTGCTATCCTGGCAGAGGCATACATTTGCATCATGATAGTTATATCTTCTTTATGTGAGTACTTTTCTAAAGTGTGAAAGATCTCCTATATTCTTGTAAAATATAGAGTGTTGCCCCTGAAGTGAGGAAAAGATCCCAAAGAGGACAAAATCAAAAGATCCCAAAGAGGACAAATGAGAGTTAAATAGAAAGAGCCATTGAGGCCACCAAAAAAATACAAAAAAATAAAATAAGAGAAAAAGAAAAATAAAAAAGAGAGAAGGGGCACACTACTATTCCTTTTGAGAGATCCACACTAGAACTTCATCCTCTATCCCTTGTACTCCATAGAGATCATCATCATGCATATAGCTATGTGGGGACCTTCACACTATAGAACTTGGCTTGTATATTTCAATGATGAGCCTCCTCAAACGAGCTCTAGGTCTTCTTGAGCAAGCAAGTTAGATGCACCCCCACTAGTTTCCTTGGAGAGCTTTTAGCTCACATGTGCATCCGTTGCATGGCAGTCCCTACTCCTCACATCATATCTATCATATGGCCTTCTCTCGCCTATGATTGTCCTCATTGATGTGAGATTTTCACACCTTTTTGTCTTCCTCCTCCAACTTCTTTCTGTTTCGCCTTTTAGGTGTCAACTTTCTTGCTCACGCTCATCCATTGCATGAGTGCTCAAAATATCGAAAGGGAGTGGATCAGTTTGACTTGTACCTGGCTAGTGGTCTGTGGGCGAGTCAAGATAAGAATCCAAAGGAGACCAAGTGTGAAACATTAGTAGATAGTTGTTCTCAACAACCTTTTTTCTCTCTTTTTCTCAGTCCCCTGCTTGCATGCAAACACCATCTGGAGACATTCGAGTCACGGACAGCGAGAGCTCTTGCACCTTTTGTTCTTTTGTTGCTTGTGTCAATGCTAATATAGACTCTTGCTTGTAAAGACTTGAATCGAATTGCATGCTTTGATTGCTTTACTTAAAAGTCCTTATATGATTGTGTGGCATGTCACCACAGAAATTATGCTTGTTATTATTTACCTACTCGAGGACGAGCAGGAATTAAGCTTGGGGATGTTGATACGTCCCAAACGTATCTATAATTTCTGCTTGCTCCATGCATGTTTTGTGTGACTTTGCCATGTTTTGCTTCAGCTTTCATACACTTTTGAGCATATTTGGACTAATCTATTAAACTAGTGCACCCAGATGCCAGGTGTTGTTTTCTACTGTTTTTGGATTTTACGTTTTCCGGCCATTAAAAGTGCTCCAAAAAATCCGGAAAAATCAGATAAAAATCAGCAACCCGGAAGCTTCCGGAATCACCAAGGTACCGGAGGGGGGCCACCACCAGGAGACCAGGAGGGTCCCTGGCGCAGCCCCACCCTAGGCCGCGCCATGAGGCCTCCTGGCTGCCTGGTGCGTCCCCTCGACAACCCCCTCCGCCTATATTTAGCCCTCGGGGTGGAAACCCCTAATATCAACCCCTTTTCTCCAGAAACAATTCCGATCTCCGCCGCCATCGCCAACAAGCTTCGGGGGACCAGAATTCCTGTGCCGGCACCCTGCCGGGACAGGGATGTGCCCCCGGATTCATCTCCATCGACGTTGCTTCCTCCTTCCATGATGCGGGAGTAGTTCCTCCCCGGGGCTGAGGTTTCTACCAGTAGCTATGTGTTCTTCTCTCTCTCCCATGATGTGATCTTGATTGTGATCATAGGCTATGTTAATCTAGGATGATCCCATGATGTTTCCCCTTCTTCTATGTATTGGATTGATGTACTCACTTGATCTTATCTAGTATAATCCCCGAGACCATGGTGACAGCGGTCTATTGGACATGGGTTAGAAGAATATTTTCATGAGTGATTTCCTCTTTTGTATGTTGTTTGAAGATTGAGAGTCTCTTGGTGCTTGTCTTTGACTATCCATGAGATATGTTGTGGTGATTGTGGTAATCTCTTTGGATGGCCGCGGTGACATTGGGAAATCCATAGATTGAGAACTACGAACTTTGAGGTGTGCTTTTGTAGCCCTACATAATTCTCATCCTCTCTTGACCACAAAGGAATGACCTCCGAGTGCGTCTCCGTTGCATGTTTTATGGGAAATATCATGTGATTAGACTATGTTAATGTTGTTGGGAGTTTCCACTAGTGAAAGTATGAAGCCTATGCCTTCTTTCCACCATTGCAATACCGTTTGTGCTCACGTTTACCACTTGTTTTCTTCCTGCACTTTATATTACAAATTTATATTACATTTCTTTGCCACACCTATCACCCATATTTTACCATCTCTTCGCCGAACTAGTGCACCTATACAACTCCTAGTTGTATTAGGTGTGCTGGGGTCACAAGAGACTTCTTGTATCTTAATTGCAGGGTTGGTTGAGAGAGACCATCTTCAACCTCTACTTCCCTGAGTTCGATAAACCTTAGGTCATCCACTTGAGGGAAATTGTTGTTGTCCTGCAAACCTCTGCGCTTGGAGGCCCAACATAGTCTACAAGAATAGAAGCGTGCGTAGACATCAACCGTCTTGAGGGGGAGATCCATATACAAACCAACACCATCTCCAAGGAAGAAGAAGGGGCCAAGGGTCGTGGCCACCGTCGTGGCTGTGGCCGTGGGCGCCGCTGTTGCCGTCTCCTTCATCTCCTCCGGGTTGCACCTCTCCATCAACAACTGTCCCTCTCACCATGTCCATGTGTGAGTAGGTCCCCCTCGGGGCTAAGCCTTGTATCTTGATCTATGTGGCTTCTCTCTCTTCCATGATGTGATCTTTGTTGTGATGTTTGGCTATGTTAATATAGGGTGATCCCATGATGTTTCCCCTTATTCTATGTATCGGATTTGATGTACTCACTTGATCCTATCTAGTATAATCTACGAGACCATGGTGAAAGCGGTCTATTGGACATGGGTTAGAAGAATATTTTAATGAGTGATTTCCTATTTTGGGTGTTAATTGAAGATTGAGAGTCTATTGGTTCTTGTCTTTGACTATCCATGAGATATGTTCTTGTCTTTTGTAGCCCTACATAATTCTCGTCCTCTCTTGAACACAAAGGAATGACCTCCGAGTATGTCTCCATTGCATGTTTTATGGAAAATATCATGTGATTAGACAATGTTAATGTTGTTGAGAGTTGCCACTAGTGAAAGTATGAAGCATAGGCCTTGTTTCCACCATTGTTACACCGTTTGTGGTCACTTTCGTCACATGTTTTCTTGCTGCACTTTTTATTACAGATTTATATTGCCTTGCTTTGCCACACCTGTCACCCATATTTTACCATCTCTTCGCCGAACTAGTGCACCTATACAATTTACCATTGTATTAGGTGTGTTGGGGACACAAGAGACTTCTTGTATATTAATTGCATGGTTGCTTGAGTGAGACCATCTTTAACCTCTACTTCCCTGAGTTCGATAAACCTTAGGTCATCCACTTAAGGGAAATTTTTGATGTCCTGCAAACCTCTGCGCTTGGAGGCCCAACATAGTCTACAAGAATAGAAGCGTGTGTAGACATCAACCGTCTTGAGGGGGAGATCCATATACACACCAACACAATCTCCAAGGAAGAATAAGGGGCCAAGGGCCGCTTCCCCCAAGGGCCGTAGACACCGCCGTGGTTGTGGCCGTGGGCGCCACCGCCGCCGTGGCCGCCGCCGTGGCCGCCGCCGTCGTCGTCTCCTTCATCTCCTCCGAGCTGCACCTCTCCATCAACAACTCTCCCTCTCACCATGTCCATGTGTGAGTAGTTACCCCTCGGGGCTAAGGCTTGTATCTTGATCTATGTGGTTTCTCTCTCTTCCATGATGTGATCTTTGTTGTGATCATTGGCTATGTTAATCTAGGGTGATCCCATGATGTTTCCCCTTCTTCTATGTATTGGATTTGATGTACTCACTTGATCCTATCTAGTATAATCTCCGAGACCATGGTGACAGCGGTCTATTGGACATGGGTTAGAAGAATATTTTCATGAGTAATTTCCTCTTTTGTGTGTTAATTGAAGATTGAGAGTCTCTTGGTGCTTGTCTTTGACTATCCATGAGATATGTTGTGGTGATTGTGTTAATCTCTTTGGATGGCCGCGGTGACATTGGGAAATCAATAGATTGAGAACTACGAACTTTGAGGTGTGATTTTGTAGCCCTACATAATTCTCGTCCTCTCTTGACCACAAAGGAATGACCTCCGAGTACATCTCCATTGCATGTTTTATGGGAAATATCATGTGATTAGACAATGTTAATGTTGTTGAGAGTTTCCACTAGTGAAAGTGTGAAGCCTATGCCTTTTTTCCACCATTGTTACACCGTTTGTGCTCACTTTCGTCACATGTTTGCTTGCTGCACTTTTTATTACAGATTTATATTACCTTGCTTTGCCACACCTATCACCCATATTTTACCAACTCTTCGCCGAACTAGTGCACCTATATAATTTACCATTGTATTAGGTGTGTTGGGGACACAAGAGACTTATTGTATCTTAATTGCAGGTTTTCTTGAGAGAGATCATCTTCAACCTCTACTTCCCTGAGTTCGATAAACCTTAGGTCATCCACTTGAGGGAAATTGTTGCTGTCCTACAAACCTCTGCGCTTGGAGGCCCAACATAGTCTACAAGAATAGAAGCGTGTGTAGACATCACATGGCCATGTATCTCGGAAAGGCTATGGAAATGCCTTGATAGGTAGGTATGGTGGCTGTTTTGAGGAAGATATAATGAGACATATGATGACAAAGAGTATCATGCCAAGGATTTGGATGCATCGGCGATGTTTGCATCGACTCTCAATGTGAGAAAGGGCAATGCATCGTACCGAAGAGGCTAGCAAAATATGGATTGTGGAAGTGCCAACAATCGAATACCCGCATTAGTCAAAGGAACTCAACCACTTATCATTGGTAACTCTTGATCTAGTCAGGAGATTCACAAAGAGACAAGTACCCCTAGGAGGAGTGCATGGGGGCTTGGTTATCCTTACGCATCCTCGACCCATGATAATGTGAGGGATACTATATATTACAAACCCTCGAGAAGTTAGTGATCCATCGAGTAGCGAGAGTACTCAACTAATTTTTTTAGTTTTTTAAAATAAGAACGTTGAACCAAAATATGACACCTATCACTAATAGGCTTGAGCTCTTGACACATAGAAGTCCAAACATTACTCGAAAAAACACCTCAAAACTATTGCAAGTTACTACTAAACTTATAATAGCAATCTCAATTACCTACTCAAACTAATACTCAGATTCAGTGAAACAGGCCAACTCTCTAAACAAGGTAAGTATGAAACTCAAGAGAGTACTAAAAACAATATCCTTAACATTAGCTCTTAAAGAAAAACATGAAAAACAAGAGCTAAACATGACAACAACTAGAAATAATAAAGAACACTCAACAAAGATTGGAATGAAAACTATGAGCATTCTAGGCAAAAGTGGAGCGTGTTTATCTCCCAAACAAGGTATGCTAGGGTCCAACTTGTTATGAACAGCAAACAAAACTAAGTAATGCAAACTACAAAGTAAATGTAAGACGCTCCAAGCATAGCACATAACATATGAATTGATAAAAATATAGTGTGCAGAAGGACGAACTGATGATTGTGGATGTAGAAGGGGATGCACGGGGGCATCCAAAGATTAGATGCTTGAGTCTCCTTGAATATTTATTGAGGGTGTCGGGGGCATCCTCAAGCTTGAGCTTTTTGCACTCCTCAATCTTCTTTCATCATCTCCCTCCGCACACTTGAAAACTCCCTTCATACGAAACTCATCATAAGCTGATTAGAGTGGTTAGTACCTCAAATAAATTAATTCCACTTAGCCTTTGTTGGAAACAAAGATTTTCAACAAGGCCTATTGTTTCTCAAGATTGTCAAAAAGTTTTTGCATGGAAAAATCATGCGCAAGATTTGAAAAATTGAAGAAGCGCAAAACAGAATATGTTTTCTGAACAACATGTCACAAATTTTGATCCACTTGCCACCAGAGGCTAAAACTTGTCACAAAGCTTGAAAATAAAGATACAATGATGTTGCTACAGTAGTAACAAGCATCAAGACCACTAAAACTGAAATTAAAAAAACATTTTGGGTTGCCTCCCAATAAGCGTTTTCTTTTATGCCTTTGAGCTATGCATGAAGAAAAAGGATCAAGGTTCAAAGAAAGCATCATCAATAGGATGATCAAAATTTGCAAACTGCTCTTCAACGAGCTCCTCTTTCTTTTTCCTAGGGAAGAGATATGTACCTTTCGCTTTCCCTCATAAGAGTATTTGACCTTTACCTATATCAACAAAGCCCTTCATGGCCTGGACAAAGTACCTTCCAAGCACAATGTTTCCTTGATTTGTTGACTTCAAAATTATGAAGTCAACCGCGGCGTCCCTTTTTTCAAATCGAACTTCGATGTTATCAACCTTCCCTTGAATCTCGGAAATATCACCATTATCATGTTCATGATAGCAAGGTAAATAAACCATACTCACCAGCTTTAAAGAATTATAAACAGTTTTGAGCCTGGTAGAAACCATGGATCCAATATCACGGTAAGCAAGAAAGTTTTGGTTGAAGATGCTAATTCTAAAAAAGGGCTCCCAGTCATCTTCTATCCTTAAAATCTGTTCTCTAATAGGTTTTGGTTTCTCTACTTCTCTCAAGTCTAAAGCCTCTATTTTCTTTTCAATAGTAACAAGTATATCTATAATAGCATCAATTCCATGATCATAAACAAAGAAACTAGATAGACCATTTATAATGTCAAGAGCTTTAGTACCTCCACACTTCAGAAAATTTCCTCCGGCTAATAAGTCCAGAGAAAACTTACACCATTTAAATATGCCATGATAAAAAGTGTCAAGCAAAATACCCATAGGTATCTTTGGCGTAACCTGCTTATAGGTCCTGAAAAGTCTATCCCAGGCTTTTTTCAGATTTTCACCATTCTCCTGTCCTGTGACGCTCTGACTGAATACCAATGTACACAGGCGAACATCGCCCACACACCAGCCCAGGAATCACTCTGCTGTGCGCGCTTACAACATGTATCAAGAACAGAGGCACAACTTTAAAGGATTCAAAAGCCAGATTGGCTTGAATCAATATATTACAACCACAGCTGGTTCCTTACAGAGATGGGGACAACGGAATATAAACTGTCTACGGCAGTACGGACTTGGAGCGGCTCCAATCCATAGGGATCTGACTGGGTTACTCTCCTAGCTCACGAACACTTTGACTCCTCCTAGGGAAAGAGAATCCTTAGGTAAACCTGAAAATCTGGCGACGCGAATAGCCAGGGACAAATCCATGTGAGTACGTTGGAATGTACTCGCCAACAAGCAAACCAAGTAACATATACACCAAGCAAAGAAATTCATGGCATTCAAGCATGCATAAGTTATTAGAGTATATTAGTTATCATGTCATAGCAGTTTAAATAATATTAACATGATGAATCTAGTATGTTATCAAGATTAAGACTAATGCAAGAGCAATCATCGTTTAAAGTCACATGAACCCCACATGATCATCGCGCGATCATGCGGCTTACCTCGGAGTCCTTACAGACTCAAACACCAGGCCATCTCATGACCAAGCAACCTGCACGGGTCGTCACACGACCATCCAACGGGTTAGGTGTGATCGCGTTGCCACCCAAACAATCCGATCATCACATGACCAACAACTCATCACCATCACCCACTATTGGAAATCTGTAGTTTGCCATGTGTCATCGTCTTTGTCGTCTGCATTCCATCAGGGAAGACGACAAAGAGGTTGGTTTCCGTCTGCTACCCTAAATGCAGACGGCAAACATTTGACATATGGCAAACTGGTAGTATGTCGTCTGGTTTGCGCAGGCAGACTACAAAGTTGCCTGTGTCGTCAGTCTATAGACGGCACAGTCTGCAGTGGGTCCGCCCAGGCTGCGTTCCGAGTGGCGGTTAACGGCAGGAGCTTTGCTATCTGCCCACAGACGGCAGAATTGCCTTTGCCGTCTGGCGACAGGCAAAGACGTGGTACCGTTAACAGGGCACGGCCTGCCCCCACGCACCTTCCTCTCTCTCTCCCACGCCTCCATATCTCTCCCTCGTCGCCGCCGCCGACGCCGCCTTGCCCCACGCACACCCTGCCCCGCACCGCCGCCGGTGAGGCCGCCCTGCCCTCCCCACACCGCCGCCGGTGAGGCCCACCCTGCCCTCACCACCGTCGCCGCGGCCCCGCCACCACCCGCCCCAGCCCGCCCCTCTCTCGCCAGATCTCCACCGCCCGCCCTGCCCTCCCCACGCTGCCGCTGCGCCCTCCCCCGCCCCCGCACCTTCCCGCTGTCTTCGTCCCCACCGCCGTTGTCCCCCACTCCGGTAGGTGATCCCCCACCTCCTCTCTGTTTTTTTTATTTTTTCTGTTTTAGTTAATTTATAGTTAGTTTAGTTAGTTGTAGTTAGTTTTAGTTAGTTAGTTGTAGTTAGGTTAGTTAGTTTTAGTTAGAATTTTAGATTTTTTTTTCTGTTTTAGTTAGTTGTATTTAGTTTTAGTTAGAATTGTAGTTCTGTTAGTTGCTAGTATATTGCAATATGCTAAAAATATAAAGGATAATAAAGATTAAATGTAAAGAAAAAAAGAAAAGGAAAAGATGTATTAGTGTTGTTCACATTGTAGTTTTGTGTTAGGTTAGTCATATTTTAGATTTGAAAATTAAGTTAGGTTAGTATTGTTACTGTTTTTAATATAAGTTAGTTAGTTTTTAATTGCTATTGTTTTTAATAGATTTTAGATTAGTAAATTTTAGTATTGTATTAGTTAGTCTATTGTAGTTAGTTTTATTTAGTTTTACTTATTAGTTGTAGTTAGTTTTTTTATTTAAATTTAGTTAGAAGAAGGAAAAGAAGTAGAAAAGAAAAATAATTAGAAAAGGAGAAGGAAGAAGAAGAAGAAGAAGAGAAGAAGAAGAAGAAGAGGAGAAATAGAAGAGGAAGAAAAAGAAGAAGAGGAGAAAGAATAATAAGAAGAAGAGGAGAAGGAAGTAGAAGAAGAAGAATAGGAGAAAGAAGAATAAGAAGAAGAGGAGAAGGAAGAAGAAGAAGAAGAATAGGAGAAAGAAGAAGAAGAAGAAGAGAAGAAGAATAAAAAGAACAAGAGGAGAAAGAAGAATTGAAAAATAAGAATATTTAGAAAAGGAAAAGAAATAGATGAAGGAAAAGAAAAAGAAAAGAAATAGAATAAGAAGAAGAAGAAGAGGAGAAAGAAGTAGAGGTAGAAAATGTAGTTACCGGGACAGAATGTCTGTATTGATAGGTTGCTTTTTAATGTGCAGTACTTTCCCTGCGAGGGTCTGGTGTTCGACGACCTCCCCTTGTGTTCGACGATCTCCCCTACACTCGAGGGTGAGCAGAACATGTCCTATCCTCTGTGATTCCCCTTCCTTTGCTCTGTTCCGGTCTTTGTGCCGATGACACTAGCTAGTTATATGTAGATTCAATATAAAGTCGTGTAACTAGTATGTGTCTCTCGTTCGAAAGGATTACAGTATAAATATGCATTCATTTGCATATTTATAATAGTAATTCTTTCGAATTGTCCAACATTATCCATGGACAGCCCGAGTATGTGTAGATTGGGTCGTTTTTCCGTGATTTGTTCCTGATCCGACGTGGAATTTCGTCAGCGCCTCCCTGTTGTTTTCCGGATACAATCTCTCGGCTTGTTATCGACACGTGTATTAGGAGAACAGCGGGGAGGTGCTTCCAAAATTACGCGTCGGGTCGGGAGCAGAGCATGGGAAAACGAACCCAATCTACACATACTCGGGTGGGATTAGGACCTATCTTTACCTATTAGTGTGTAGGTTAATTAATTGCATATGTCGTAGCTATGTATAAAAGCAATAAAAAGTGGACGTAATAAAATTGACAAACTTGTATATTTGTTGTTTAGTAGCTAGCTAGTGACAAGATGAGCGATGATCGTGCCTCGATGTACACCGGTCGCCCAAACCAAGGAGTTTCTGAGAGCAGCGTTTGCAAATGGTCAGAGAAAAACTTGGTGCCCCTGTGTTAGGTGTGACAACTATAAACAGGCGACAGATGTCACAACCCCAAGTTAGGTATGTGCTAGGGTAATCTTAGGCCTTTGCATCATGTAAAAATTTCAAAAAGAAATTCAAAAATGGGGAAAAGAAAAGCCCTGAGAAATTATTTCAAATGGCCAGATAAAAATCTTTTTCCAAAAATCATTTGAATATTTGGAAAAGTCCTATAAATGAGTATGATCATTTTAAAAATGATTTGGAGTCAAACCCATGCTCATGGATTGTTAGATCCCTCTGTTAGGTATGTGCTAGGGTTAGTTAGTGCCTTTGCTTCATGTAAAAATTTCAAAAAGAAATCTTGGAAATCAAATTCAAAATCCAAATGGGAGAAGGAACACCCCCCAGATGAATTAATTCAAAAGGCCAGATAAAAATCTTTTCCAAAAATTCATGTTAGAGTTTTTAAAAGTATTATAAATGAGTGTGATCACATATCAAGTGATGTGGGACCCACCCCATGCTCATAGATTTTTCAAATATTCAAACAGTACCTTGGAATTAATGAAATACCCCTTTTTGATTTAAAATTCAAATCATTTGAATTTTAAAAATGTTGAAAGTTTATGAGTGGCTAGTCTATATTATTATGAGGCCACATAAAAGTTTTCAGCATTTAATAAAATGGTTTAGTATTTTTTATCAGAGCCAAAACAAATTACAGAAAAAGAAAGGAAAGATTAAACAGAAAGAAAAAGAAAAGAGCTTACCTGTTGCCCAGGGCGAAGGCCCACCTGGCCCAGCCCAACTCCTCCCTTGGCGTCTTCCTCCCCGGCGTCCCAAGCAACTCGGTGGCGAGCTCACCACCGAGGACGCCACCGAGGCCGCCTAGACCTCTCCCGAACCCTCTCCTGGCGCCACGCACTCGCCACAACCCCCGCACGGCTCTTCCTGTCTCCCGTTTCTCCTCTATCCTCTCCGGTGAAGCGCCCCGCGAAGCAGCCGTGACCGAGCCGGTGCACCGACGAGCCCCAACACGGCGACAGAAGTCCTCAAGCTCCGCCACCGTGTCCAATCGAACCAGCGTCGACGACTTCGTCTTTCCCCCAGGTCAATCGAAGCCCAGGAGCACTCCAGGTGACGCCATCTTCAAGGAATCGCCGCCGGCCGCCGACGAGTCCAGCCTCAAATTCGTCCACGCCAAGCACTCCCCGGCCTCCCCGAGCCCTTCATCGCGATCAGGGTGAGCTTGCCGTTCTTTTGCCTCCATCCACGCATCCTCCCGTGCCCGTTTGTATGATTCCGACGAGGTCCGAGACCAAGCGCCGCCGCTCGTCGTCGAGGACATTCACCAGGGCACCCGTTTGACCCCTGGATGGCTCCACTAGTTCCGCACACACCCCAGCTTCGTTTCTATACTCTCGGTTTCCAAATCCGTGCACAAAATGAAGAACCCGACGAGTCCAGTGCCCGACTTCCGCCGCCGCTCGTCGCCGATGACGCTCCGATGATCCCGTGGCCCCCTGATGACACCACTCGATGCGGACGACCTCAAGGAGCAAGCCCATGCCCTCCAAGTTCCTCCCCGCGCCCTAGAACCCAACTCCGGCGAGTCTCCGGCAGGGTTCCGGCGGCTCCCCGGCGAGCCCACCATTAACCCCCCCTAATGACCCTATTAAACCTAACCCAGTGGCTGACAAGTGGGGCTAGCCACTAATTAACCCCTCGGGTTAATTTTAAGCAGGGGATTAACCCCCACTGTGGATGACAGGTGGGGCCCCCTAGTCAGTTTGACCAGGGTCAAACCCCCTGATTTCATGCTGATGTAGTGTTGACGCAATAATGAATTTCCAGAGATTTTTGAATTAAAAATAATTCCAGAAAATCCAGAAAATACCCCAAACTTTGGAAATTCATAGAAAATTCATATTAACTCCAAATTGGGCAAATAATATATGAAAAATGATCAGGAGAAAATTATCTTTCCAAATATGCAACTTTCAACTCTGTTTGAGTTGAATTTAAAATGTGATCAGTAGCATTTGCTATTTTATTTAAATGGAATTAAATCAAATTCAATTCAAATATTTTTGGCAACTTGAACCATGGCAACATGCTACATTTCACTTACACATCAGAGGAATATCATACACATTTGAAGATAATTCAAAATGATCAAACTATATCACATATAACTTGGTTAATGTTGAATTCAATTGTGGAGTTTGAAATTGCATTTTAAATGCAATATATTCCACTTAAATGGAATTGCCTCACACATCAAAACTTGTACTTCAAGCTTTAACATTCAATCATGTGCTTGAGCATTGCATTCATATTGATTGCTACTTCATGCTTTGTTTGTCGAGTAGAGGTGGAACCGGAGCAAGAGGTCACCCCCTTCGCTGAAGATCCAGAACCCGAACCTCGTCAGCAAGGCAAGCAAAACCCCATTGATCATGTCGATAAAATCCCACTTCCCTCTCATGTCTCGCTTATGCATTGTATAGGATGATCACCATGTTACGATTCTACCGCATAGATGAACCCATTCCTTTGCATGACCTATCATTTTGTCACAGTAGTAAGCAAACCACAATCCTAGCAACTGTAGGAGTTGTTTGATATCATGTGGCCCCTGCAAATGTTATCGCTTATTGCATGCTTAGTATGATACCATGTTGTTACTGTGATATGAGTCGGGATGGTAGTGATCATGTGGATGATGGTAGAAAAGTGTTGGTGAATCGACCTAATACAAGGTGAACGATGAGAGGCTGTGTAGGAGTACACGGTGGGTTGTCTCGTTGAACACCGCCCTAAGTCCGAGTTCTTGTGTGGTGATCCAAGATGAAGAGTACAACCACACATTGGGCTCACTGACCCCTCTCAACCTATTAACTCATCCCTTTCGATGTCCAGATGTCGCAGTAGTTCGGAGTTCTGGTAGGCTTGTGGCCTGGATGCTAAGTGAGAGAACGACTCACCCGAGACCGGCTTATGCACCACGCACACATCGCTTGGGTCCACTTCGGTAAACCGGCCGGGTTCACGATGGTGGTAGCCAACCCAAGTAGGCGGCTTTCTTGGACTAGATAGGCTATGAGGTAACAGTTGTGGTGAGCATCCTCGCTGGCACCCCTTGAATGGTGTCGAGATCAAAGGCGGTAAATGATGGTCATGTGTGTGTAGCGGTACACCCTTGCAAGGTTAACAAAACTATTCGAATAGCCGCGTCCGCGGTTATGGACTACTTGGAAAGCTTAGCTTGATTATTAGATAACTTGAACCGGATACTTCTAAAATACACCAAGATAAGTGTGAGTGCTATGGCGTGCTTTCTCGTGGGGAAGTCGAGGAAGGCACCATAGTGGTGTATTGGTTGGAGAAAGTAGTGGACTCGTGTACGCTTCTTACCTCAAAGTCTGGTACTCGTAGTTCAGGATTAGCCAAGTCAAAGCTAGCATTTCTGCAAGTGAAACCCCACCTCCCTTTACCTTGATACATGTGCATGAGTAGTATAGCTCCTATGTAAGTCTTGCTGAGTACGACTTTGTACTCACGTTTGCTTAATATATGTTTTAGATGACGCCACTGACCCCGAAGGTGGCTTCTTCATCGAGCTGGACGACTGAAGTTAAACTAGTCTAGTCCCAGTCAGCAGACTGGTTCCCTCGTGGAGGGCTTTATGTTTGGGTAAGGCTTCTTAAGCCAATTTGTTAAACTTGTCTGTACTCAGACATAATTTGCTTCCGCTTTATGTTGTAATGTTGGATCACATGTATGTGATCTCTGTGTGTACTCTATAAGAGTTATAAATAAAATTGAAGGGAATATGCCCGAGAGGCAATAATAAAGTGGTTATTATCTTATTCCATGTTTATGATAAATGTTTATTTTCATGCTATAATTGTGTTAACCGGAAACGTTAATACATGTGTGTTTAATAAAAAGAGAAAAGGTTCCTAGTAATGCCTCTCTTTATACTAGCTTGTTGATTAACGGATGATCAAGGTTTCCTGATCATGAACATTGGATGTCGTTAATAACAAGGTCATATCATTGGAGAATGATGTGATGAACATACACCCACAGTAGTTATAGCAATACGATCATGTCATCAAAGTTTCTATTGCTGTATCAAACTTTCACGAAGTAACCCTAATCCTTAGACCATGCGATCACGTCAATCACTGACACCGGAAGAGTACTTTGATTCCATCAAACGTCACACCGTAACAGGGTGATTATAAAGGTGTCGTTGGGTACTTGGAAAGTGTTAGTTGAGGCTCGTGGATCAAGAGTGGGATTTGTCCATCCAGATGACGGAGAGATATACTCTGGGCCCTCTCGGTGATATCACATTGACATCGCTTGCAAGCACGTGACTGGCTCACGAGGATGTTATATCACGGAACGATTAAAGAGTACTTGTCGGTAACGAGATCGAACTAGGTATGGATGATACCAAATGATCGGATCTCGGACAAGTAAAATATCGCGAGACAAAAGGAATTGGTTACGGAGTAATGGTTCACACGATCACTAGTTCATCGTTGAGTAAGTGGGAGTCATCATGGATCTCCAGATCCCTCTGATGATTATTGATCGGAGAAGAGTCTCTGTCATGTCCATTTTATTCACGAACCGTAGGGTGACACACTTAAGGATTCGTTGACGCGTTTGAGTGGATACGGAACGCCAGAGAATATACTGGACAGCACATGGACTGTTTTGATAAAACTGCTGGAATAGTTTCGGTATATCAAAATAGTGCAAGGGGATAATTGTTAATGTGTTCATTGAATGAAGTGTTCATCAATGAAGTACTCATTGAATGAAGTGTTCATTAATTTGAGTGACATTAAACAAGATAATTAAAAGTGTTTTAATGTGATAAACTCTTGGAATTTTGAGTGGATAATTATGGAAGTTATGGGAATAATGTGTGACCCTTTGTTTTTGTGAGTGGAGAGTCCACCCACATGATGAGGGGAGAGGTGGGGGCACCTCTTGGGGCGTGCTACCCCTTGGGGGCTGCCTGCCCCTCCTATATATAGATGGGTGGAGACCCCTCTACACACTCATTCCTCCATCTCTCATATGCCCTTTGGTTGGCATCTTCCTCCCCTTGCTAGCTGATCCAGTTTCACGAGTACGGTGCTAAGGCGAAGCCCTGCTCAAGATCTTCTCTACCACCACCACCACTATGTTGTAGTGCTGCTGGAGTTCCCGAGGATCCACTACTTCCGTTGCCCAACTGGAGCAAGGGGCGGAGGTCGTCACTGATCTGTACGTGTGACCGACTACGGAGACGCTGCCCGTTCGTGGCGTCAAGTCTTCATCACGACCTTGAGGTCGGCGCGTGTTCGACTACATCACCCACGAGAATAGTTCTCGTTAAAGCTTTTGTTCTTCGAGGGTGAGTCCTTCTCAAACCGTTACAAGTGATCTTCTAGATGTGATCTTGGCTGTTACAACCGTAGGAAAATTTTTGTTTTCTATGCAACGAACCCTTCAAAAATGTACACTTTGTAGAGAATTGCAATGGTACCTGCTGTTCATACAAGGCATGTGTGCTGCGTGTATGTTATAACATGCATGTCTTTGTATGGGTTTTCGAGACCTTAGTTGTGTTCTGGCTGGCGGTCTTTCATACACCAAGTGGCCCTTAGATGTGCGCAGCTTGGGGCATCGCGATGCGATTGCTCGAGACTCAGTCTCGTGCACACTTTGTGGTATGATCGAGCCTGCCCTAGACCCCGACTAAGTGATCGGGCTGGAGTAAGTCTATGTAAGAGTTTTGAGATAGTCGGTAGTATGGTTGAGGCGACTTGTCTTTGAATATGGGAGTTCACCACCCATATCATTTGACTTGTGTGCGGACGATGAGGACCCATCTCAGTTGATAATCCGGCCTGGATGGGATGCCCCTCACGTACGATGCTTTCCGAGAATGTTCAGTGCTTGGCCTTGTCTTCTTAGACAAGTGGGTACGGTTCTCGGCTCTCCATATGACTATGTCTTAACTGGACTTGCATACGCTAACCCCGGGTCCCGACATGGATTTTTCAAATATTCAAACAGAGGCTTGGAAATTAAATTTAAATGCTATTTGAATTGAAACTCAAATGTTTTGAATTTCAAAAATATCCAAAACTTGGGAGTGACTAGCTTTCTGTCTTATATGTCCAAGATAAATAATTGGGGATTTTTAAAAATGCTTTGATATTTTTTCAGAGCAAAACAAATTAAACAGAAAGCAGAAAAAGAAAAATAAACAAAAGGGCTGAAAGCCACTTACCTGGCCCACCTGGCCCAGCAGAGGAGGCCCAGCCCAAAGGGGCAAGGGCGTCTTCCTCCACTGGCCAGGCAGGCAGGCAGGACGCCAGCGAGCCCGGCATGGCCGCCAGCGAGCTACCTTCTTGCCTCCCTCTCCCTTATCCGGCGCCGTGGACGCCCCCTTGCAACCCCCTTCCATTCCCCCTCCCCTGGACCCTTTCCCCTCTCACCCCGACGAGCTCCCCGTGAAGACCCGAGCGCCCCCGAGCCCACCGTCGTGCTCCGACGTGGCCACCATGCCCCTCCCGGCGAGCCACCGTGTCCGGGAAGCTCCTCGTCCTCGGCTTCGTCGAACTGCGCAACGAATCGAGCTCCAGAGGCCCCGAAGACGACGCCCGCATCAAGACTTTGCGCCGGCCACCCGTGACACTCCGGCGAGAAACCCTCCGCCGCCTCGCCTCCTCCGGCCTCCTCGAGCTCGCCACTGCCCTCAGGGTGAGCAGGCGGTCATTTCCCCTCTCTCCCCGCTTTTTTTCCGAGCACCGTAGCGCAAGGACTCCTTCACCAGTCGCCGACCGTCGCTGCACCTCATCGCCGGCGACGTTCCGGCAACCTCTCGCCCCTCCCGTATGCACGGCTCGATGCGGACGAGCACGGGGGTCATTCTGATGCCCTCCCCGTGCCAAGAGATAGCCAGGAGCCATTCCGGCGAGCCCCTCCGCCGTGCCGTGGCCACCGGCGGCTAGCCGCCAGCGAGGCACGCTAGTTAGGGGTTAACCCCCCTGTTAGTTGACCCTAGGTCAATGACAGGTGGGCCCCCCAAGGCCTTAACCCCCTCTGTTTATATTAAACAGAGGGATTAACCCCCTGTGACACTGACAGTGGAGGCCCACCTATCAGCCCCCCCACACGCCAGCATGATGTCAGCATGATGCAGTAAACAGAAAAACAGATTAAAAAGAATTACAGAAATTCCAGAAAATCCAGAAAATTAGCCAAACTTCAATAAATCATAGAAAATTCATATTAACTCTAAATTGGACAAATAATATATGAAAAATGATCAAGAGAAAATAACCTATCCAAATATCCAACTTTCAACTTTGTTTGAGTTGAATTTAAAATGTCATCAGTAGCATTTGCTATTTGATTTAAATGGATTTAATTCAAATTCTTTTCAAATGCTTTTGCATTTTGAACCATATCAACATACTACATTTCAAACACACATCAGAGGCATATCATAAACATTTCAAAATGGTTTAACTTGATCAAATAATGTCATATGCAACTTGACTAAATTGAATTCAAATTGGAGTTTGAATTTGCAATTCAATTTGCAATATACTCCATTTAAATGGAATTGCACAAACACATCAGAAACATATACATCAAGTTTCAACCTTCAACCATGTGTTTGTGCATTTTATTTATATTGCTTCCTTGTTTGTTGTTTGTCGAGTAGAGGTGGAACCGGAGCAGGAGGCTGCCCCCTTCGTTGAAGACACCGTTATCGAAACCTCGTCAGCAAGGCAAGCAAACCCCCATTGATCATGTCTATAAAATCCCACTTCCCTCTCATGTCTCGCTTATGCATTGTTTAGGATGATCACCATGATAACGTTTCTACCGCATAGTTGAACCCATATCCTTTGCATGACCTATCATCTTGTCACAGTAGTAAGCAAACCACAATCCTAGCAGATGTAGGAGTTGGTTGATATCATGTGGCCCCTGCAACTGTTACTGCTTATTGCATGCTTAGTGGTACAATGAGGTTGCTTATGATGTGAGTCGGGATGATGGTAAACATGGTGTTGATGAAACTGAAACGTGTTGGTGAATCTACCCTAATACAAGGTGAACGATGAGAGGCTGTGTAGGAGTACACAGTGGGTTGTCTCGTTGAACACCGCCTTAAGTCTGAGTTCTTGTGTGGTGATCCAAGAAGAAGAGTACAACCACACATTGGGCTCACTGACCCCTCTCATCCTAGTACCTCACCCCGTTCGAACCCCAAGAGTCGCAGTAGTTCGGAGTTCTGGTAGGGCTGTGGCACGGTCTGCGAAGTGGATGAACGGCTTTTCAAGACCGACTTGGGACCCTGCACACATCGTTTGAGGCTGTACTGGAACCTCGGCCGGACTTCCATACGGATCCCTCTCAGATAGGCGACTCTCTGGACTAGAACGGAGCTGTGGGCGAAGTGTTGTGGTGGCATCCTCGCTGTCACCTCTTGAACGATGACATGCAAAAGGCGGTAAATGATGACACGTGTGTGTAGCGGTACAACCCTGCAGTGTTAACAAAACTATTCGAATAGCCGCGTCCGCGGTTATGGACTGCTTGGAAAGCTTAGCTTGATTATTAGATAACTTGAACTGGATACTTCTAAAACACACCAAGATAAGCGTGAGTGCTATGGTGTGCTTCTCGTGGGGAAGTCGAGGAAGTAACCATAGTGGTGTAATTGGTTGAAGAGATGTAGTGGACTCGTGTACGTTTCTTACCTCAAGTCTGGTACTCGTAGTTCAGGACTAGCCAAGTCAAAGCTGGCACTTCTGCAAGTGAAACCCCACCTCCCTTTACCTTGATACATGTGCATGAGTAGAATAGTTCCTACGTAAGTCTTGCTGAGTACGATTTTGTACTCACGTTTGCTTAATCTATGTTTTAGATGAACCCACCGACCCCGATGGTGGCTTATACCCGAAGCTCGAAGAATGAAGACTCAGACCAAGACCAAGCTAGTGTAGTCCCAGTCAGACGACTGGTTCCCTCGTGGAGGGCTTGTTTTTAGATAAGGCTTCTCTAAGCCATTTGTTAAACTTGTCTGTACTCAGACCTACTTTGCTTCCGCATGTTTGTTGTAATGTTGGATCACAGACTTGTGATCTCTGTGTGCACTCTGTAAGAGTTATTAATAAAGATGTATATATTGTAGAGAATTGCAATGATACCTGCTGTTCATACAGGGCATGTGTGCTGCGTGTATGTTTATAACATGCATGTCTTAGTATGGGTTTTCGAGACCTTAGTTGTGATCTGGCTGGCGGTCTTTTATACACCAAGTGGCCCTTAGATGTGCGCAGCTTGGGGCATCGCGATGCGATTTCTCGAGACTCCGTCTCGTGCACACTTTGATGTATGATCGAGCCCTCCCTAGACCCCGACTAATTGATCGGGCTGGAGTAAGTCTATGTAAGGGTTATAATACAATCGATAGTATGGTTGAGGCGACTTGTCTATGAGTATGGGAGTTCACCACCCATATCATTTAGACTTGTGTGCGAACGATGAGGACCCATTTCAGTTGATCATCCAGCCTGGATGGGATGCCCCTCACGTTCGATGCTTTCCGAGAACGTTTTGTGCTTGGCCTTGTCTGCTTAGACAAGTGGATACGGTTCTCGGCTCTCCATATGATTGTGTTGTAGCGAGGATTGCATACGCAAACCCCGGGTCCCGACAGACTTGGTATCAGAGCAGGACTGACTGTAGGATTATCATCCTTGGCCGAAGTCGAGTCTAGCCTTCTATAGTTATATAGTTACTCTGGGTATATAAGGGAACAACGTAAGGCTTCTTTTTTCTCCTTACCCTCATCGATCTGAGTTCTGAGTCACCCTCATCTTATTCTATGGGAAGATAGGACTAGGCTCACCTCTGTCTGATTAGCACATCTCGTTGTTTGCTTCCTTATAGCCGTAGGGTTGTTGTGCTTGTCCAGAGTCTTCGTGTTTCGAGTTCCTTGAAGAAGTTCTGTCCAATTCTTCGAGGTTTTTTCATTTTCCATTCCAGTGTAGCCGTTATGCTGCCGGATTTGTTCCGTGTTTCTTTGAATCATTGACTTTGCATTATAGTCTTTTCCTCCTTAAATCATATCCTTTTATCCTTGCCTCCATCGTACAACCTGTTCTGATTGTTGATTTTTATCACACAGGATGTCAGGTGGAACTCGTAGTGTTGTTCTTTGGAATCGAGACCGTGTTCGGAATCGAAATGAAGATGAACTTCCACCCCCGCCTTTTGCGCAGGAAATCATGATGGAAGCCGAGCGGAATAGACGTGACCAGACACGCCTTCTAGAGCTCATCGAGCAGAATACCGCCCACCATCGTAATGTCGTGGTCAGCATTCAGGACTTCATCCTCCTCAAGCCACCGGTATTCCGATGTTCTTCTGAGCCCCTTGAAGCTGATGATTGGCTCCGTTCCATCGAGCGTAAGCTTGATACTGCACATGTTTCTCCCGATGACCGAGTTATTTTTGCGGTATACTTCTTGGAAGGTGCTGCTCTTCAATGGTGGGAGAACTATGTTGCTATGCATCCAGATGGTCACGTAGTGACTTGGCAAGAGTTATGTGTTGCCTTTCGAGGGTACCACATTCTGGATGAGTTGATGGAGCGCAAGAAGGAAGAGTTCTGCAATCTAAATCAAGGAGAGATGTACATTCATGAGTATGTGAGGGAATTCAACCGTCTTGCTCGTTATGCCCAAGATGAGATCACCACCGATGCCAGAAAGCAGGCAAGGTTCCGCAAGGGACTTAGACCCATCCTCCGTCATGATCTCAACCTCATCGAATTTGCCACCTTTGAGGATTTAGTCAACAGATCCTTCAGAGCTGAGCATGGCAATGAAGTTTTTGAGAAGTCTCGCAAGCATGCTCTTGAGCTTGCCCCTTCTTCTAGTTCACGCACTCAGAAGCGCATGATCTGGATTCCTAACAGTTTGTTTCCACAAAACAACCCACCGAGGCCATCCCTTGTGCCGCCTCGCCCACCAGCTCCACCAAACAACCTAGCTCCCTGCACTATCTTTGGATCCTGTTTCAGATGTGGCCAGCCTGGTCACTACTCTCGTGAGTGCCCCGTCAACCAAAATGCTCCACCCCATGCCAAAGGAAACCCCACTGTTCGTGCCAAGCCACCCCCGAAGGTTTCCACCGCTAAGCCATCCACCTCAGAAAATCTTGGACGTGTGAACCAAATCTCTGTTGAGGAAACTGATAGTACTTCTGACGTCATTCTTGGTACGCTCCCAGTCAATGTTGTTCCCACTTCTATTCTTTTAGACCCAGGAGCATCTCACTCATTCATGTCGGAGAGTTATGCACTTCGGCATGATGTATCCTTTGAAGAAATGTTCACCCCTATGATCATTCAAACTCCTGGTTCCAAGTGGCAAACTAATAGAGTAAGCCATGGTAATCAAATTGCAATTGAGGGTTTAGTATTCCTTGCTTCACTCATAGCCCTCAAGTCTTCCGACATTGATGTCATCCTTGGTATGGATTGGTTATCAAGACAACATGATTTTCTTGATTGTAAAGCCAAGTCAGTTAGACTTACACATCCTTCAGGCCAGACAATAGCTTACTCCTCACCCAGAACAAGAACCCAAGTAAAATCTTTGAATGTGCTTCCCCTTCCTGACCTTGAAGATGTTCCGGTGGTTCGTGACTTCCCGGGTGTCTTTCCTGAAGAGCTGCCGGGCATGCCACCCGACAGATGTGTAGAGTTCATTGTAGATCTTGCCCCAGGAACCGGACCAATTTCCAGACGCCCATACAAAATGGCCCCACGTGAGTTAGCTGAGCTTAAAACCCAACTGGAAGCTTTGTTGGAAAAAGGCTTCATCCGTCCTAGCTCATCGCCATGGGGTTGCCCCGTTCTTTTCGTAATGAAGAAAGATGGAACAGAAAGGATGTGCGTAGACTGTCGCCCGCTAAATTTAGCGACGATAAAGAACAAGTACCCACTGCCCAGGATCAATGATCTTTATGATCAACTTGCAGGATCCTCTGTCTTCTCCAAGATGGATTTGAGATTAGGTTATCATCAAATCAAGATCTGAAACAAGGACATCCCAAAAACGGCTTTCACTACTCGTTATGGTCTTTACGAGTACACCGTCATGTCCTTTGGTTTAACCAATGCCCCCGCCACTTTCTCACGCATGATGAATTCGATCTTCATGGAGTACCTAGATAAATTTGTTGTAGTTTATCTTGATGACATTCTCATCTACTCGAAGAACGAAGAAGAACATGCCGATCACCTAAGGCTGGTATTGATGAAACTTAGAGAGCATCGCCTGTATGCTAAATTCTCCAAGTGTGAATTTTGGCTACCAGAAGTGACCTACTTAGGCCACGTGATTTCTGCAAAAGGCATTGCTGTGAATCCCGAGAGAGTTCAGGCCGTCCTTGATTGGACTCCACCTGAATCGGTTAAGCAAGTTAGGAGTTTTCTTGGCCTAGCTAGCTATTGCCGTCGCTTCGTCGAGAACTTTTCTAAAGTTGCAAAGCCTCTGACTGAACTCCTCAAGAAAGATAAGAAATTCCTATGGACTTCCAAGTGCGAGGAAAGCTTTCAAGAGCTAAAAACAAGATTGACTTCTGCACCCGTACTTGCACCTCCAGACACCAAAAAGGATTTCGAGATCTATTGTGACGCATCACGGCAAGGGTTAGGATGCATACTTCTGCAAGATCGACATGTGGTAGCTTATGCTTCACGCCAATTGAGGCCACATGAAGAGAACTATCCTACCAACGATCTTGAACTCGCTGCCGTAGTTCATGCCCTAACAACTTGGCGACATTACCTCCTTGGTAATAGTTGTGAGATCTATTCCGACCACCAAAGCCTCAAATACATTTTCACCCAGCCAGATCTTAATCTCAGGCAAAGACGCTGGATTGAGTTGATAAAAGATTATGACTTAGGAATTTCTTACACCCCAGGCAAAGCCAATGTCATGGCTGATGCACTAAGTCGTAATTCGTATTGTAACAACCTCATGTTACAACAGTATCAACCACTTCTTCATGAGGAATTTGGAAGGCTTAATCTCGAGATTGTTCCTCGTGGATCTCTTTTCAACTTGGTGGCGAAACCAACCCTTGAGGATCAAATCATAGTTTCCCAAAGGCGTGCACGAGGTGTTCGCCGGATCAAGGAGAACATTGTTAGCGGAGTTGCTAAATGTTTCTCCACAGATAGAAAGGGAACGGTATTCTTTGAAAATCGTTTGGTAGTACCTAAGAATAGGGAACTAAGGCAACTCATCCTCAAAGAAGCCCATGACACACCCCTCTCGATTCATCCCGGTAGCACAAAAATGTACCGAGATCTACGCTAGAGATTTTGGTGGACTAGGATGAAGAGAGACATTGCTCAATTTGTTGCCGAATGTGATGTTTGTCGTCGCATCAAGGCAGAACATCAAAGACATGCTGGTACACTTCAACCTTTGTCTATTCCCGAGTGGAAATGGGACAAAGTCGGTATGGACTTCATCACCGGATTTCCAAAAACCCAGAAAGGAAATGATGCCATCTTCGTGGTCATTGACCGACTTTCCAAAGTTGCTCACTTCCTTCCAGTTCGCGAGTCTATAACTGCTAGCCAGTTAGCGGACTTGTACGTCTCTAGAATTGTGTCTCTTCACGGTGTTCCTTTGGAAATCAATTCTGATCGTGGTAGCCTTTTCACCTCTAGATTTTGGGGAAGCTTTCAAAATGCTATGGGAACTCATCTCTCCTTTAGTACAGCTTTCCATCCTCAGTCTAGCGGTCAAGTCGAAAGGGTTAACCAAATTCTTGAAGACATGCTCAGAGCTTGTGTTATCTCATTCGGAAAGAATTGGGAGAAGTCTCTGCCATTCGCCGAATTTGCTTATAACAATAGTTTTCAATCTAGTCTGAACATGGCTCCTTTTGAACTCCTTTATGGACGACGATGTCGAACACCTTTAAACTTGTCAGAAACCGGTGAGAGACAATTATTTGGACCGGATATGATCAAGGAAGCAGAAGAGCAAGTTCGCATTGTTCGTGATCAATTGAAAGCAACCCAGTCTCGTCAGAAAAGCTACTATGATCGTCATCATAGGCAAGAGAGCTACAATCTGGATGAGAAAGCTTACCTTCGGGTTACTCCTCTGAAGGGAACCCAAAGATTCGGTATCAAAGGCAAATTGGCCCCATGTTACATCGGACCTTTCCGCATTCTTGCTAAACGTGGAGAAGTTGCCTCCCAACTTGAACTACCCCCGCACCTTTTCCGAGTACATGATGTATTCCATGTGTCACAACTCAGGCGTTGCTTCAAGGACCCCATCCGCGAAGTCGACCATGAAACGCTTGATCTCCAAGATGACCTTTCTTGTCGAGAATACCCTGTTCGTATTCTTGATTCAGCAGAGCGTGTTACTCGTCGAAAGAAGATCAAGTTTCTGAAAGTTCAGTGGTCTCATCACTCCGAGAAAGAATCCACGTGGGAAAGAGAAGACCGTCTCCGTGCCGAGTACCCCACCTTCCTCCCGCAGACTTCTGAATCTCGGGACGAGATTCTTTTGAGTGGGGGCGAGTTGTCACAACCCCAAGTTAGGTATGTGCTAGGGTAAGCTTAGGCCTTTGCATCATGGAAAAATTTCAAAAAGAAATTCAAAAATGGGGAAAAGAAAAGCCCTAAGAAATTATTTCAAATGGCCAGATAAAAATCTTTTTCCAAAAATCATTTGAATATTTGGAAAAGTCCTATAAATGAGTATGATCATTTTAAAAATGATTTGGAGTCAAACCCATGCTCATGGATTTTTCAAATACTCAAACAGAGGCTTGGAAATTAAATTTAAATGCTATTTGAATTGAAATTCAAATGTTTTGAATTTCAAAAATCTCCAAAACTTGGGAGTGACTAGCTTTCTGTCACATATGTCCAAGATAAATAATTGGGGATTTTTAAAAAAACTTTGATATTTTTTCAGAGCAAAACAAATAAAACAGAAAGCAGAAAAAGAAAAGTAAACAAAAGGGCTGAAAGCCACTTACCTAGCCCCTGACCCCTCTCATCCTAGTACCTCACCCCGTTCGAACCCCAAGAGTCGCAGTAGTTCGGAGTTCTGGTAGGGCTGTGGCACGGTCTGCGAAGTGGATGAACGGCTTTTCAAGACCGGCTTGGGACCCTGCACACATCGTTTGAGGCTGTACTGGAACCTCGGCCGGACTTCCATACGGATCCCTCTCAGATAGGCGACTCTCTGGACTAGAACGGAGCTGTGGGCGAAGTGTTGTGGTGGCATCCTCGCTGTCACCTCTTGAACGGTGACATGCAAAAGGCGGTAAATGATGACACGTGTGTGTAGCGGTACACCCCTGCAGGGTTAACAAAACTATTCGAATAGCCGCGTCCGCGGTTATGGACTTCTTGGAAAGCTTAGCTTAATTATTAGATAACTTGAACTGGATACTTCTAAAACACACCAAGATAAGCGTGAGTGCTATGGTGTGCTTCTCGTGGGGAAGTCGAGGAAGTAACCATAGTGGTGTAATTGGTTGAAGAGATGTAGTGGACTCATGTACGTTTCTTACCTCAAGTCTGGTACTCGTAGTTCAGGACTAGCCAAGTCAAAGTTGGCACTTCTACAAGTGAAACCCCACCTCCCTTTACCTTGATACATGTGCATGAGTAGAATAGTTCCTACGTAAGTCTTGCTGAGTACGATTTTGTACTCACGTTTGCTTAATCTATGTTTTAGATGAACCCACCGACCCCGATGGTGGCTTATACCCGAAGCTCGAAGAATGAAGACTCAGACCAAGACCAAGCTAGTGTAGTCCCAGTCAGACGACTGGTTCCCCCGTGGAGGGCTTGTTTTTAGATAAGGCTTCTCTAAGCCATTTGTTAAACTTGTCTGTACTCAGACCTACTTTTCTTCCGCATGTTTGATGTAATGTTGGATCACAGACTTGTGATCTCTGTGTGCACTCTGTAAGAGTTATTAATAAAGATGTATATATTGTAGAGAATTGCAATGATACCTGCTGTTCATACAGGGCATGTGTGCTGCGTGTATGTTTATAACATGCATGTCTTAGTATGGGTTTTCGAGACCTTAGTTGTGATCTGGCTGGCGGTCGTTTATACACCAAGTGGCCCTTAGATGTGCGCAGCTTGGGACATCGCGATGCGATTGCTCGAGACTCCGTCTCGTGCACACTTTGATGTATGATCGAGCCCGCCCTAGACCCCGACTAAGTGATCGGGCTGGAGTAAGTCTATGTAAGGGTTATAATACAATCGATAGTATGGTTGAGGCGACTTGTCTATGAGTATGGGAGTTCACCACCCATATCATTTAGACTTGTGTGCGGACGATGAGGACCCATTTCAGTTGATCATCCAGCCTGGATGGGATGCCCCTCACGTTCGATGCTTTCCGAGAACGTTCTGTGCTTGGCCTTGTCTGCTTAGACAAGTGGGTACGGTTCTCGGCTCTCCATATGATTGTGTTGTAGAGAGGCTTGCATACGCTAACCCCGGGTCCCGACAACAGAGGTGGATATGGGTAAACACTTGCAGAAGTGGGGTTTTAAGCCTGATTATATTGTATGGACTTTCCATGGCGATTCTGCCGGACGCAGGAGAGAGGAGGTGGTCCGCCAGCGCACGAACGAGTACGGAACCGGGATCGAATACATGGTGCGGTACTTTGACGATGCGCGGATGAGGACGACGAGATGGAGGAAACTGCGAAGGCCTTCTATGAGATGTTGGAGTCCTCAAAATGTCCTCTTCACGCTCACACTAAGCTTTGTCAGCTTGATGCCATCGCACAAGTGATGGCTCTGAAGGCACAATTCAACTTGGGCATAGAATGCTACAATGCGATCATGACCCTATTTGGGCGGTTTCTACCAAAAGATCATGTTATGCCTGCAAACCTGTACCAATCGGATAAGATCCTCAAGGTACTTAAGATGCCCTATGAGCAGATACATGCTTGTGAGAATGGATGTGATTTATTTAGGAAAGAGTATGCGCAGGAAGACTATTGTCCCAAATGCAAGTCATCTAGGTATGTTGTGGTAGACAATGGTCAAGGTGAGAAGACGCAGACCAAAATACCTGTAAATGTTCTTCGGTATCTTCCAGTGATACCAAGAATTCAACTCCTTTACATGATGGAAGAGACAGCCAGACAGATGACATGGCACAAATATGGGAAGAGAACGGAATTTGATGCAGATGGGAAGCCGATGTTGACTCACCCATCAGATGGTTTAGCATGGAAGCACTTCGATGAAAAACATTGGAAAAAAGCTAAGGAGCCAAAGCATTGCCGAATCGCCGTCGGCACTGATGGGTTCAATCCTTTCGGTCTGATGGCAGCCTCATATAGTTGTTGGCCTGTATTTGTCATGCCACTCAATCCCCCCCCCCCCTCAGAGATTATGAAAAGGAAGAACATTTTCATGACATTGATAATACTAGGGCCCAAATATCCGGTGAAGAATATGGATGTGTACATGCAACCGCTTAAGGAGGAATTGCAACAAGCTTGGGATGAAGGTTTCAAGACATACGATGCAGTTAGAAAAAAGACCTTCATAATGCATGTGTGGTACCACTACTCGATGCACGACCTGCCGGCTTATGCGCTTTTCTCTGGCATGTGTGTTCATGGAAGGTTCGCATGCCCAACATGCAAGGCTGCTCTTCAGTTTCATTGGCTGAAGGCGGGTGGCAAGTATTCTTGCTTCGACTTTCATAGACAGTTTCTGCCTCCTAAGCATCCTTTCAAAAGAGACAGGAAGAACTTCATCAAAGGCAAAGCTGTCAAAAACCTGGCAGCACCTACGATGACGGGTGAACAGGTCCTGGCTCAGTTGAACTCTCTCGAGCCTAATCCAGGACATCCCAGGTATTTGAAGGGATATAATTCAGAACACGCATGGACTCACAAGACATGCTTCTGGGATCTCCCCTACTTCAAAGACCTCGAACTTCCATACAACATTGATGTGATGCACGCTGAAAAGAATATCGGTGAGGCCCTATTTGGTACATTTTTTTGGCATTGATGGGAAGTCAAAGGATAATCCTCAAGCTAGAGTCGACCAGGAGACTCTATGTGATAGACCTTTACAGAACATGCGACAGCCGGAAGGAAGGAAGAATTGGTCAAAGCCAAGGGCCTGGTTCAATCTTGAAAGGGGGCATATGAGGGAAATTCTCTTGTGGGTGCAAAACCGTTTGATGTTCCCCGATGGGTATGCAGCGAATCTGAGGAGGGGAGCTAGTCCAGAAAAATTGAAAATATTTGGGCTCAAGAGTCATGATTGGCACATATGGCTTGAGCGGGTAATGTCGGTGATGTTGCGCGGCTATATCATCGAGGAAGAATGGCTAGTACAGGCAGAACTGAGCTATTTCTTCCATGTTATTTGTACTAAAGAACTATCCGATGGCGTGCTAGAAGACATGGAAGAGACATCGGCGAAGTTGCTCTGCAAGTTAGAAAAGATATTTCCACCGGTTTTTTAATCCGATGCAACATTTGATATTGCATCTCCCGATCGAGGCAAGATTGGGTGGCCCTGTGCAAAACCGTTGGTGCTATTCAAACGAGAGAATGCAGAAGATGCTTCGAGCAAAGTGTAAAACTAAACGTAGAATTAAAGCATCCATGGCTGAGGCATTCATTACCGAGGAGGAGACAAACTTCGTGACAGCACACTATGAAGCCAAAAATCGCCATTTGCATAATCCAAAGCCTCGATACAATACTGGTGACCCCGAACGACGTCAATCCAACCTCAGCCTATTCAAAGGGAAGCTTGGATCTGTTGGTACTTCGAGAAATATGATTTTGGATCTCGAAGAATGGAGGACCGTTACGTTGTATATCTTCACCAACCTAACAGAAGTGCATCCGTACATCGAGTAAGTGCTCGGTACGTAAATTTTTTTGCAACTTCTTATAATTCTGGTGTCTTATTCACATCAATTGGTACAGTCGATACGTCGCCCAATACTCGAATGGAGTGGTTATTGAAAGGGATTCCATCGCAGAGTATGAGCTTCTCGCCAAACATGGACACGGCAATCCCGGTTTCATCTCTTGATTCAAACGAACGGTAACTACCATTCATAAAGGGTTTCATTTGTTGGTCATATTTCCTAATAATATACCAATCTTTTCCTACTAAACTTATAGGAAAAATCACCTGATGAGCCTATAGATGCCGAATTGAGACAAGTCACTAATGGTTTTGACTTTAAGGTCCGTACATTTGAGAAATACGACATCAACGGGTATCGCTTTCGTGCCATTGGTAAAGAACAAATAATGCCCGATCGAACATCTACTAATTCAGGTGTGTCGGCTGTTGGCGAAGGAGGTATCAAATATTATGGAAGAGTTGAAGCAATATACGAACTTCTATTCTATGGTGAAAATACTCCGAACATCGTTGTCTTCAAATGTCATTGGTTTCTTCCTTCGGAGACTAGACGGACTCATGAACATGTAGGTCTAGTCAAAATTCGACAAGACACACATCTAAATGTCCATGATGTCTATATTACGGCTCAACAGGCCACCCAGGTTTTCTATCTATCCTACCCCTGCCAAACGGTTGAAAACCTGAAAGGTTGGGATGTCTTTTATGATGTGCCTCCACATCTTAGACCACCTCCCCCCAATGAAGATGATTACGAGGCTCACATTAACCCAGAGACATATGAAGGAGAATTCTTCCAAGAAACCCGGAGCCTCAAAAAACGTTTCCGAAACCGCTCTACACAACCCGAGAACATGGAAGAAGACAATGAGAGTGAACCCGATACCGATGATGAGGAAGAAGCCCATACCAATGATGTGCAAGATCCTCCTGAAGAAGAAGAGGTTACTGCTCCAGATGACTTGTCAATGATTGACCATTTACAGAAAGGCCTTCCAAATGTTGGTGTTGTTGAACCCGATGATGCCGTCATTTACGACGACACGAGTGATAGTGATGATGATCCATCAATTGATCCCGGAGAAGAGACGGATGATCCCGACTATTGTTAGTTGTATGAATCCCAACTTTAATTAAATATATGTATATATATTCTCATTGTAGTACTTACTTTTTTCTTTTGTAGCAGTATTATTTCTTTTTCTCATTTGTACTAATTTCGTTTACTATGCTTTCTGGCAGGTTCGTGACAAATATGGAGGGCGAGACCTCCGCGGGTGGTTCTTCGTCACGAGGTAGGGGACGGGGTACTGCGCTCGCACCAGGGACTCTACGGAGGTCTTTGCTCGAGAGTATGTCCTCGCCTCCTACTTCTGAGGTGCCCAAGGGGAGAGGAGGTTGGACGAAGAGGAGCGGGAGAGGAGGAAGAGCAGGTGGTGGCCGCACGAGAGGGAGGCGGACAGCTGCGCCTTCCTCGCCACCACCTCCGGTTGATTCACCAGAGCAAAGGGTGGATCCCTCCTCGGAGAGTCCCGTGGTGGAGGAGGAGTCTACGTCCCAGCGCGCGTCCTGGGGTCCGTGGCCGGAGGTGGAGACGACAGAGGGGGAGGTTGGTGAAGAGAGGCAGGTTGGTGAAAAGGAGGCGGTTCCCACTGATGATGAGGCTGAGGGGGCTGAGGGTAACATCGGGTACCAGCGTGGGGGTGCATGGCTCCCGGCTGAGCCGGTGACTCCCGCCCATAGGTCATTGATTACGCCTGATGGAGAGACGTAGGTGCACTTAATTACTTTGTTTCAGTACGCCGAGGTTTATGCAAATATCTGATGGATTTTTTACTTTTTTGTATTGCAGGGGTTGGGCATACGCCTCGGGTGTCTGCAATCCCAACGGCATTCTTGGTGTGCTCATCAGGAAGAATTTCACGGGGCAGTTGCCCGATGATGATTCGCCTCCGCAGCCTGAACTCTTTTGGGAGCACTATATAGCTGCCGAGGCCCCGTCAAATACGACCGTCAACGGGGTCGAATGCCATACCAGAGCGGACATGGTGTTGAATGGCTTTTGGGTAATTTCTCTTTCACACAATGAGAACTTGAGAATAGCTAGGTAGTTGGTGCACTCATTAGTGTTGTCTCGTGCTATTAATTGCATGTCTATTACAAGGTCGAAGAATACATGGAGGAGGAGGCGGGAAAGGTGCTCATCCAAGAGTGCAGGCGCCTCTTGCAGAACACAAGGCCCGAGATGCGAGTGCAGGCGGTCCGTGATTACTACGCCAAGTGTGGCCTTAAGCGTAGCAAGTCGGAATGCCGAAAGAAGTATCTTTCGAGGGACTAGTACATGATGGTAACCCCTTCTTGTGTCTTTTAGTTTCGTTGATTTGATTCCTAGCTAGCTAGGCCTATAATAGCTAATCTTCCTGTTTACTAACTTAGGTGCCACCGAGATGGTGTGCAGATAAGATAGAATGTTGGGAGGTCATTGTGGACCAATGGTGCTCAGAAGCCTGGTTGGCCGATGATAACCCTCAACTATAGGGGATCGAGATAGTCTTCGCGGGCAAGATAACCCAATTTATTGATTCGACACTTGGGGATACAAAGAATACGTACAGGCTTTGACAATTTAGTTGTCAATTCAACCGCACCTGAAATAAACACTTGCTTGCACAAAGGTATTAGTAGCAACTGTGATACGGTGGTAATAGTGGTGGTGATAATAGTGGTGATGGTGGTGGTGAAACAGCAAAAGTAAAGCAGCAAAAGTAAACAACTAGTAACCAGCAGGAAAGAAAACACTTAGGCTAGGGAGATGGATGGTTGGGCGCTGCTTGGATGAGAACGAACATGTAATAGATTCTAACACGAGCAAGGCTCACAGAAAAGAAAGGATCATCTAGGCAAATATCAAACATCAGGCATGTATCCCAGGGTAGTTGTACGTGCTTGCAATAAGAACTTTCCACAACATCTTTTGTCCTACCCTCCCGCTACAAACGGGGCCAAAAGGAACTTAGCGAGATTAAGGTACTCCTGTCAAAGAGCACCGGAACAAAGCATTAACACTTCATGGATACACGGAATCCTCAAATTATAGTCCATCCCCTTTGGTGTCCCAAGCTGTCACCATTGGGATCGCCGGTTCCGGACTATAATAGGTGCATACAACTCATAGATATGATCAAGAACGCCACAAACTCAAGAAACAAAAGGGTGATCAGATCTGAAATCATGGCACTCGGGCCCAAAGTGACAAGCATTAAGAGCAAAAAGTTGTAACAGAGATGATAAACACCAAGTAGATGATAGGCAACATGCTCCCAACAATCTGATTGAACTATTACATGATCTAACTCATCCAATCCCTACCACCCCCTTTGCCTACAGCAGGGAATTACTCACACATGAGAGAGGAAGTCATGGAGGGCTGATGGAGAGGCGATGATGATGATGATGATGATGGCGATGATTTCCCCTCACCGGAGGCCAAAGCAGCCTCCAGATTAGCTCTCCCGGAGAAGAACAGAGGGTTTCGGCGGCTCCGCGACGTAGATTGGAAAAGTGACTTCTGTTCTGCGGTGTCTGCGTCGGGAGAATAAATAGGGCCAAAGTAGGGCACCGGGGGACGTGGGACCAAGCCAGGAGGGCAGGTGGCGCGGCCAGGGGCTGGGCTGGGCCGCGCCAGGCACCCTCCTGGCTGCCCCCTGGCTGCCCTGTGGCCCCCCTTTGGACTTGCGGAAGCTTCCGGAACGCTGATTTTTTATATATTTTTTGAGATTTTTCTAGCGTACCTAAATATCCAGAAACCTGCACAAAAGAAAAGAGCACTGGTAGCTCTGCTGAAAACAGCGTTAGTCCGGGTTAGTTTCGTTCAAATCATGCAAGAATGAAGCCAAAACAATAGCAAAAGTGTTTGGAAAATTAGATACGTTTGAGACGTATCAACTCCCCCAAGCTTAGCTATTGCTTGTCCTCAAGCAATTCAGTTCAACGAACTGGATGCGACAAAGAAAACTTTGACAAACTCTTTTGCTTCATTAGATGTATATATGCATGCACTACGAAAGAGTTTAGCAAGTTTTGACACCATGCTACAAGGACAATGCACGAAGCAATCCTTCTTTCATGTAATCAGTCACAAACAAACAAAAAATAAATAATATGCTGCTGAGAATCAATTTAAGATCACAATGCACATAGCATGAACATATCAGAGTGGTATCTCGCTAGCCTCCATGAGTGAAGCAAAACATAAATTCATAAACTCCTCCGGAGTTTTATAGGAGACTAGAACTAAGAATTTCAGACTAGCAATATCACAAGCATGCAGAAGACAATGTAGTACCTTGGGACAATGCATGTTACACTAAGAATGACAATTATGCTCTCAATAGTTGGTGCTTTGAAGAAAGAAGGTGAGACTCTCGAATCGTGGCTTTTTGATGGCAAGATTGAAAACCCATGAAAGGAAGCAAAGACTAAACATGTGCCAGAGCTCTTGGTTTTGAAAACAGAGATAAAATTCTTTTCAGAGGTGCAACTTTCTAGTCAACGGTGAACGGTAAAGGTCTCTCAATATCTCCCATGCCAACCATATTAATGCTTTTTGCTTACACTTCGTTCCCATATCCATCGGCTGATGGTCTATGGAACCTTTTATTTTGCCTCAAGTATGGAAGGAGGTTTCCATCTATCATTAGCAGCATTTGGTCCATATCATTTCATCATCAAGTATGGGGGGAGGTGTAACTCTCATTTTTTTTTCTTACTTGACTAGTTAAAATTTCCGTCAAAATATTTTTGGCATGGTAAATACTGATTTTCCCTCACCGCACCATGAGCTTGTACGGTTACAAAAGGGAAGCTTTTGAATAAATTTCAAGATGGCACAAGGAAGTCTAAGTTAGGAGTGGCCGGTAAATACCACATATAGGAAGGTATGGTGGACTCAAGTGGAACAATTGGTTTGAAAAGGAGTTTGGATGCACAAGCAGAATTCCACTTAGTGCGAGTGAAGGCTAGCAAAAGACTGGGAAGCGACCAACTAGAGATCAATAATTATCATAATCATGCAGAGCGACAAAGTAACATTGAATCGGGCATCAAAGTGATATGACAATTCTGAAATAAAAAGGTCGTCAAGGCATGATAGACATCATAGTCATAAACATGTGTGAACATGTGCCAAGTCAATCCAAGAATCCCCCGGAGGGAAATACCACTTCAATATGCCACACCATGAACAATGCAATGCATGTCAATCATTTCAAGCAACACATTATAAACTTTAGCTATTTGAGACCAACCACAAAGAAAGCATGAACCACTGGGAAAGCTTTGTAAACATAGCACTATGTCGCTGAAAGCTGGTCTCTAATCATAAGTACATGCATATCTACAAAAGTAGAAACAAAAAGAGTTCATACCGGCTTTCCTTGTTGCATCCCTTCCGTCGATCTTCGTCATTACTGCCTTGTCACTTGCACGATCGAACGTAGTAAATTATAATCATCACGGATTCGAGCTGAACTATGAAACAAAGCAAACTAAAGAGCAAAGGAAACATATTTTTGGGTTTTTTAAGGTTTAATGAAAGCAAAAGAAAGGAGAAATCTTTTTGTGTTTTTTCAAACTAAAAGAACAAAGAAGAATAGGAAAAAACTTGCAAAAGGATAAAAGCGAACCAACGGTATATACAATGGAAAGGGTAGTACTAGTATGCCCATGGGTCGTATGCGTTCTCCGGTGCGTACACTAAAGTCCTGGGTTCCTCCCACGTGGAAGAGGAAGGTCCCGCCCCCCATCCAGAGGAAGACCCTTCACCCCAGGGGGGTGACGGTCTCCTCCTGAACTGGTGGATATACCACGTGCTCCTCCTGAACGGGCGGATACACGACGCGCTCCTCCTCGTCTGGCTCGACCCCCTCCGTGGGGTCGTGAAACTGGTATCTCCCCGTGATCTCATAAAACTCGGCCACTGAAAAACGAAATCCGTTCCAGCGAGAAAAATCAAACACAAGTGGTGCAGGTAGACGGACAGTGCATGCCACACCGTCTTTAAACCGCAAAATATAATCAAGTGTATAGCGGTCAGAGGTCTTAGTAACAAAGAAATGCCTCTTCATGGCAGCCAAGTCAAGGCTAACAAAAGGAAAGATTGCATCATCTGGGCGCGGTTCTCCTTGGAGAAACTGCAAAAGAAGTGTGGAATAGACGCCACCAAAGAGGCCGGTCCCCCTTGTTACTATTAGTAGCAAGGAGTTTTGCAATAAGCGAACCCATATGATACTCGTGCTTCCCTGAGAGGGCATTCGCCATGATAGCAGTATCAGGCGTAGAAGTGTTTCTCGTGTTGTCTCGAGCCAACACTCCTCTAGCAATATAATAGGCGAAATACCTGAGGTGAGGGAACATAATGTTGGAAATCTTCTGACGGTTGGATGGCCTCACTTCAATGTTACAGAACGAGTCGAGGAGGGTGTTGAGTGCAACAGTTTGGAAATTTTTCCTCTTCTTCTTCTCAACCAAGCCTGGCAAACCTAAAGCTTCACAAAATATACTCATAGGCATGGTTAGCAATCTTTCATAAAGTCGAAACACCACAGTATCATTGTTAGAATAAAACCTGAAACTGTTAACAAAAATAGCGGTGAGTTTCTCGTACTGTGGTACACGGCTCGTAACAAGCCGTGTCAAACCTGCATTGGCACACAGAGCATAGAACTCTTCTTGTATGTCGGCATCCTCCATGAAATCTTCGCATGGAAATGCCATGGATTTCGCGGGTGACGCGTCCAACATCTCTGTGGGTACGCTATCTTCATTGTAGCCCACCCTCGTGGTCGAAGGTGACGCTGCGGAACGCGTAACACGTCTAGAGCGCTCGGGTTTCTTCTTCCCAAGCCACTTTCCTAGCCTCTCCATTTCTGAAATATTTAACAATTCACAAAAACGAAGATTTAAGCAAAACTAGTTTGGGAAAAATATTCTACTTACTTTACCAAGGCTCAAACTAGCAACAAAACTTGAAAAATAAATTTCTACACAAACATTTAAGCTCAACTAAACAGCACCAAGAACCATTAAATACTCACTAATGAAGCCACCAACTAGAAAACTAATTGGAGGGGTGAGGGAGTCACATACCAGAGAGTATTTGTTCCAAGTTTCAGCTGTGGTTGTAGAAGGAGATCGAGATTCCGTGCTCAAGAACAGCAAGAATAGCAGAACCAGAGCAAGAACACGAGTTTTTGGGAGGAAGGAGAGGGAGTGAGGGAAGAGAGGCCACCAGGGGGTGCCTGTGGGACTTAGGAGGGTGGGTGGCGCGGCCAGGAGCTGGGCTGCGCAACCTGGCCTCCTGGGCCAGGGGTGGACCCCCCTTGGTCAGCCTCAGGTGCCTCCTGAAGGCTTTTACCTCGAAATTTTGATTTTGATTTTTCTGGAGATTTTTTTGGGCAACTTCACTGTAGAGAATTTTTCAAAGTTCAAAAACTTTCGTGAACTTGAGACAAAAGTTAGAACAAGTGAATCTTTAAACACAAAAACTTGGGTACAGCAAGGAGAATAAAAGCTAAAGGAAATGAAAACATAACAAGCTCAAGTTTTTACCTATATAAAACATGCTAGTTAGCAAGGTTGATCAAGTCTTACCAACAAACCTGTGGTATATAGCGCAGAAAGTCTCGCCTCTTATGAAGTGATCATTGAACTCTCACTTTAATGGACATTGTCCCCACCATAATTGTCTTGTATTTATGGTATACATGTAGTGGACAATCCCATTCTCCAATCTTCACGGTCTCGATATTCTCAATGGAGTTAAGGCCATGCCTTTTGTCGATCTTCTTCGGAAAATACACCATGTGTTCTTTGTCATTTACGTTGAAGGTAACCTTCCCTTTATTGCAATCAATAACAGCACCTGCGGTGTTAAGGAAAGGTCTACCAAGGATAATGGACATGCTCCCATCCTCAGGCATGTCAAGCACAAAAAAATCAGTAAGTATTAAGCAATTCGCAACTTCAACAGGAACATCCTCACAAATACCGATCGGGATGTGTAACGACCCGGTCCCAAAAGGAACCAAGTCTACTGTGCTTCTGTGCTATCCCTGGATCAGTATGCTAGCACGCACAGTACTCGATGAAATACCATGAATCACATGTCAAAAAGTAACGTAAATGCATGGTATTTATTACCTTATAGCCTTTGGGCTAGAATACACCGCGGAAACAAACAATACATAAGTGGAGTCCTGTCAAAACCAACGGCAAAGTTGAGTGTAGACATCGTAACCCTACATCGCATCACTTACTCGTCGTATAAAATCCTGCAACACCGAAGGTTACATCCCAAAATGGGTCTGTACTTTGAATGTACGGCAAGTTACTCCCAAAAGGATATATAACAGACCTATCTTCTACATGCAATTTGGCTAGTGGAAAAGCTCTAAGTTTCAATTTTCATAAAGCTCATTTTTTTCCTACTCAAAGAGTATCATGACAGTACTACAAAGCGCATAATATTATTGAGTTGGTTACTCCAAGTCAATCTATTCCCAAAGTTCATTAAGCCCGATTGATTAATTAAATATGATGAGATCCGTCAACATTCCCACTTCTAGATGCTCAAAGTTGTTTGTAACCGTGGACACGGCTAATCATGATCACTTTGTACACTCTGCAGAGTTTGTGCACTTTTCCCCACAAGACTCGACCACCTCCTTTGGTATTTTCCACACTACACGTTGTATGGAAACAGGAAGGTCGAGACATGGTCTTTTAAAAGAGTTTCCCCTACTCTAGTGGTGCCCATCCCACCTACACATAACTACGTTCGTAGCACCACCAAGTAAGAGTCACTACAACTAATAAACCAAGCCAGAGCCCATAATAGCTTGTGGCTGCACACGTAAGCTTCTAGTTATGACAAATATGATTGATCCCTTTAAGCCTGGGTGGCATTCCGCAATGATTACTGTCCACTCCAGGTCACTCAGGCAAATCCACTGGTTCCTCCAGGGTGCCCCCAACCATTCCACCCAGGTAGTTCATTAACTTTCTCTTGGTCCTGTTTACTACTTAGTCACTCATACCTCATCATGGATCACTTCCCAATCCACGTCTACTTAGCAAAGCAGTATAATTCTACACGGTGGTGACAAGGATATAAGGTTCAGACCTACCTCAATGAACTATTGGGTGTAATAGCATAGCATACTACATAATCCTAGCAATGCATAATATTTAAGTTGGACTACAATGCATAGGAAAAATATAGATATAACTTGAGTATGACCAAAAGAGTAACTTTCCTGGATCCTGAAGGTGAAATATTTTACTCGTAGTCGTATCTCCTTCTCGTTACAATATATCTAACGGTAAAAGAGAAATACTTCAACACACAACACAAAACCAAAGTAAAGACCCGAATAAAGATACACTACAACATAAATATTTAGTTGTTACTAAGCTAGTTACTATGACGTGGCTAGGTTGAGATAGGATCAAGTTGTCTTGGGTGGAAATATGATGGAAGTCGTATTCCAGGGATTTGATCAAAGAGATACAAGTTATAATTGAGGTACGATGAAACTAGCTTGAGTATAAGTTCAAACGTATTGTGAGTATGGCAAACACAGTTGGTTTGTCCATAAAAATATTTGAATAGGAAATCCATTCTTGGTTTGGATTCAACAAGATCCGATAGGAATCGTGATGATCTTCTTGAGAAGATGGAATTATTTCTTTAATCCAGTATATAAAAGAAATTGATGTAACTAGATGAAAACTAATCAAAGGCTTAAATTCAAAATGTGGTCATAACATGATGGAAATAATGTGACAAGTGTTCAAACAGAAATATGTGATTCTAAGGGTCAATTTGGCGAAGAAAACATTTCAAAATAAATTATAGAATGAGGGGAATAATAAATATACTCAAATTCACATAATAAATTTGAGTTAAATTTCGAATTACCAAAAGTGAAAAATTACTGGACCATAATAAACTACATGTTCCAAGGAATCCGGGGATATAAAATTTGTCGAAATCCGACTTACAGGCTAGAAGATATGAATTTTTGAAGTTTGACTATTTTCTTGAAAATGAATTACGGGAATAGAAAATAGGCTGCCACGTGTCAAGATGTGATTGGTCTATACATGTTCATTTTTAACAGAAAAAAAATATAGAGGGAAGGGAGCTCACCGGAGAGTTCACCGGAATTCTCGCCGTAGTTGATTAGAATTGTTTCCGGCATCGACGAGCTACCAAATGGTATAGAGGGCAACATGAAAAGCTCGAGAGACAAGGTTATAGCTCCGAGTTCGTCTTATAATAGCCGTGAAGTCCCGCCGGAGTAAAGAAGAATGCGTAGAGAGCATGATGATGCAGACGGCGTGCTCCGGCTGAGGATTAGGATCCGAATTCATGTCAAGGTGATGCGAAATAATGAAATATGGAGAAAGGGAGGAAAGAGGAGCCTGGTTCACCTTGTATGAGTCGGCATCTACGCCGGACTTTGGCGAGCAATTGCTCCTAGTACGGTTCAAATTTGAGAGGGATTTTTCGGGAGGTGTCAGAGTACTACGAATCTCACGTCCCTTACTATTTATAGATGCTAGGATGGTCCGTAGGAGGCGATCGGGGGCGAGGTGGCCATTAATGGTTGTTTATGGCGTCGCAATTTACGGATAATTAAAGCATTAAAACGCATTCTTATTTCCCTGAATGGATTCATCATGAACTTGGCCACAATTTTCATGTAGGTTCGGAGTTGAATCAGTCAAAGGATGGAGTGGAAGGAGGAGAGGAAAAGTTCCAGGCAATGGCTAGTAGGTTTTGTATGTGTTGAACGTGGGAACTAGGGAGAGGAGGAAGAAGATCGCTGGTGGGTTTGGTCCTTAGTGGCAGATTCGGCACAACAAAAAGAAAAACAGAAAAAAAAAGAGAAATATGGGCTTGACTCAATAGATTTAGGAATTCTATTTTTATTATCGGGATTAATCACTATCAAATAAAATTGTCTAGGCCAAATAAAATATAGAAAGTCTAGGAAAAATACATTTCTCCCTCTGAATATTTTTTATCAACCAAAAATTTATTTAAGGCGTTAATAGAATATCCTAAATTAGTTTTAGGGTTACATAAATACCCTAAATGATTAATAAACAACCGAGTAACCAAATGAGATTGTTAAATATTTCCAATACTATTTTGGGAGAAATCATATTATCTCCACTCATTTAATAAATTGAATTATTGGAAATATTTAAATATATCTTAAACGTCAATATCAAATAAACTCCAATTTCAAATAAAATTCGAGAATGAGTATGGGACCACAAATTTTTTGAGAAATTCATTTTATTCTCACTCTAAAATAGTTAATTGTGGTTCCTACCAAGTTTCAAAAATACAAAAGAAAGAAAATCATTCTTTGAATTTTGAATAAACTTCACAACCAAAATTTTCATTATTGGATAAATGATTATCCAATTTCATTAAATGGTTTGTAAAGGTTTAAATAAAACTAAAAAAAATTCATTTACCCAAAAATTCAAGGAAGTCAATCAATATTATAATATTTATTAAAATTCCAAAATTTGGAAAATTTTGGGATGTGACAGGACGGCCATGGACTTGTCGGCCATCTATAGAGAGATATCTATAGGAATTAATTGCTCTAAACAAAGTCTTTTGTATAGAGAAAAGGGCATAACACTCACTCTTGCACCAAGATCACATAAAGCAGTCCTAACATAATTATTTTTTATGGAGCAAGGAATAGTGGGTATACCTGGGTCACCGAGCTTCTCAGGAATTTTGCCACTGAAAGAGTAGTTAGATGGCATAGTAGATATTGCCTCATTAGGGACTTTTCTTTTATTAGTAACAATATCTTTCATATATTTAGAGTAAGGAGGTAACTTAATAGCATCAGTCAAAGGGATTTAAAGAAAAAGAGGTTTCATCCACTCACAAAACTTGTTGTAGTGCTCTTCTTCTTTGGTTTTGACGGACTTGATTGGCAAATGCATGGGTTTCTGTACCCATGGTTGATACGTCCCAAACGTATCTATAATTTCTGCTTGCTCCATGCATGTTTTGTGTGATATTGCTATGCTTTTGATACACTTTCATATCTTTTTATAACATATTTTGGAACTAATCTATTAATGGTTGCAAGAGTGCACAAGTTCTTGTTTTTCTACTATATGTGTAGGAATTACTTGGATAAAGAAAAAATCACAAAAAAGAGCCTTGTAGGAGTTGGACTTAACTCTCCCGAAACATGTCCCCAGCAGACAGGTTTTAAAGATCGTCTCGGAAACGCTAGAAGACGGCCTCAAACGGAAAAACTTAAAACTACAAAGTTGTAAAGAATTATTTTCTGGTGTATTTAGACATAAAATTCGGCCCAATAGGTGTTCGGATACTTCCAGAAACCCCGAAATACAGAAGATGTAATCTGGATGACGGGAATCCGAGAGTCTATATGAAGAGAGGAAACCTAGGTCAAAGGGCACCACGAAATTTCCTCCCCCTTGGCAGCCGTCTTGAGGGGGAGATCAATCTCCACAGCAGAACCATCTTCAAGGAAGAAGAAGGAGGCCAAGGGCCGCTGCCCGCAAGGGTCGTGGCCGTGGTCGTCGTCGTCTCCTTCATCTCCTCCGGGCTGCACCTCTCCATCAACAACTCTCCCTCTCACCATGTCCATGTGTGAGTAGTTCCCGCTCGGGGCTAAGGCTTGTATCTTGACCTATCTGGTTTCTCTCTCTCCCATGATGTGATCTTTGTTGTGATCATTGGCTATGTTAATCTAGGGTGATTCCATGATGTTTCCCCTTCTTCTATGTATTGGATTTGATGTATTCACTTGATCTTATCTAGTATAATCCCCGAGACCATGGTGACAGCGGTCTATTGGACATTGGTTAGAATAATATTTTCATGAGTGATTTCCTCTTTTGTGTGTGGATTCAAGATTGAGAGTCTCTTGGTGCTTGTCTTCGACTATCCTTATGATATGTTGTGGTGATTGTGGTACTCTCTTTGGATGGCCGCGGTGACATTGGGAAATCCATAAATGAGAACTACGAACTCTAAGGTGTGCTTTTGTAGCCTACACAATTCTCGTCCTCTCTTGACCACAAAGGAATGACCTCCGAGTACGTCTCCATTGCATATTGTATGGGAATTATCATGTGATTAGACTATGTTAATGTTGTTGGGAGTTGCCACTAGTGAAAGTATGAAGCCTATGCCTTGTTTCCACCATTGCAATATCGTTTGTGCTCACGTTTACTACTTGTTTGCTTGCTGCACTTTTTATTACAGATTTATATTACTTTTTTTTGCCACGCCTATCACACATATTTTACCATCTCTTTGCCGAACTAGTGCATCTATACAACTCCTAGTTGTATTAGGTGTGTTGGGGACACAAGAGACTTCTTGTATCTTAATTGCACGGTTGCTTGAGAGAGACCATCTGCAACCTCTACTTCCCTGAGTTTGATAAACCTTAGGTCATCCACTTGAGGGAAATTGCTGATGTCCTACAAACCTCTGCGCTTGGAGGCCCAACATAGTCTACAAGAATAGAAGCGTGCGTAGACATCAATGGTTCTCGTTCGTTCCCATGTCTCCTTTCAAGAAAGTCTTCTCTAGTATACTTCTTGCGCTTATCGGGTGCTTCTTCTTCACGAACCTCAGGTGGATCATTCTTTTCAGCATATTTTTCAGGTTCAACACTGTCTTCAGTCTCAGCATCGGAGGTAGATATGTTGTTTGGATCAACAGCTTGTTCTTCTTCTTCTATAAGATCATTGGAATTGTCAGCTTCCTTGTGTTTCTTTGGAGAGCTAACAATTTCTTCTTCCTGCACTTGAGAATCTTGCTCGATCCTCTTCGGATGCCCTTCTGGGTAGAGAGGGTCCTGGGTGTGTGTTCCACCTCGGGTCTTTATACCATAAGCTTGTGAATTGTCCTGTTTGGCATTATTAGCAAGCAAATCTTTTTGCACATTAGAAATTTGTTCAATCTGTGATTGAACCATCATTAACTGTTCTTCCTAGAACATCAAGCAAACTTTTCATAGCAAGAGTATTATCATGCAACTGACCTTGTATCTTCTCATTGAAGTGACTCTGCTTCATAATAAAATTATCAAGCTCATCTAAACATTGGTCAGGAGGTTTACCTTTAGGGATGTCACTTGCATTGAAATCTAAAAGAGAGTGTACCTCTACCATAGGTGGGTGAGTGGTAGGCTCACACAGCTTCTCAATTGGAGGTAGATTCTTCACATCTTTAGTTTTAATACCTTTCTCTCTTATAGACTTCTTTGCTTCTTGCATATCTTCGGGGCTTAGGACAAGCATGCCCCTCTTCTTTGGTGGTGGAGGTGGTACAGGCACGGACCAATCTTCATGGTTTTTGGCAATCTTGCCCATCAATTCTTTCGCATCGTCCGGTCTTCTTTGCCTGAAAACACAACCAGCACAACTATCTAGATAGGATTTAGACCCATCGGTTAGACCAGCATAAAATATATCGAGTAATTCATTCTTAGGGATCTCATGTCCCGGTATAGACTTCAGCAAACTGCAAAATCTCCCCCAAGCTTTAGGGAGATGCTCATCCTGCAATTGTTTAAAGTTATAAATTCTTTGCAAAGCAGCATGTTGCATATGAGCAGGAAAATACTTATCAACGAAAGATATAGACATATCTTGAGGACTCTGAATGGAAACACATGGTAGTGCATCATACCATGCTCTAGCATCTCCTTTCAAGGAGAAAGGAAGAAGCTTGGTCACATAAAAGTTTTGGATCCTTTCATCAGTAGTAAACCAGCCACCCAACTCAGTGAGTGTGGTCAGGTGCCCGATAGCATCATCATTTTCTCAGCCATAAAAGGGATCAGCTTCAACTGTGGATATAAGTGAAAGGTCGACAGCGAAATCATAATCAAGATCAGTGATGCATATAGGAGACGTTCAAGGAGAAAGGAAGAAGCTTGGTCACATAAAAGGGATAACCCTCAACTGTAGGGGATCGAGATAGTCTTCGCGGGCAAGATAACCCAATTTATTGATTCGACACTTGGGGACACAAAGAATACGTACAAGCTTTGACAATTGAGTTGTCAATTCAACCGCACCTGAAATAAACACTTTCTTGCACAAAGGTATTAGTAGCAACTGTGATACGGTGGTAATAGTGGTGGTGATAATAGTGGTGATGGTGGTGGTGAAACAGCAAAAGTAAAGCAGCAAAAGTAAACAACTAGTAACCAGCAGGAAAGAAAACACTTAGGCTAGGGAGATGGATGGTTGGGCGCTGCTTGGATGAGAACGAACATGTAATAGATTCTAACACGAGCAAGGCTCACAGAAAAGAAAGGATCATCTAGGAAAATATCAAACATCAGGCATGTATCCCAGGGTAGTTGTACGTGCTTGCAATAAGAACTTTGCACAACATCTTTTGTCCTACCCTCCCGCTACAAACGGGGCCAAAAGGAACTTAGGGAGATTAAGGTACTCCTGTCAAAGAGCACCGGAACAAAGCATTAACACTTCATGGATACACGGAATCCTCAAATTATAGTCCATCCCCTTTGGTGTCCCAAGCTGTCACCATTGGGATCGCCGGTTCCGGACTATAATAGGTGCATACAACTCATAGATATGATCAAGAACGCCACAAACTCAAGAAACAAAAGGGTGATCAGATCTGAAATCATGGCACTCGGGCCCAAAGTGACAAGCATTAAGAGCAAAAAGTTGTAACAGAGATGATAAACACCAAGTAGATGATAGGCAACATGCCCCCAACAATCTGATTGAACTATTACATGATCTAACTCATCCAATCCCTACCACCCCCTTTGCCTACAGCAAAGAATTACTCACATGAGAGAGGAAGTCATGGAGGGGTGATGGAGAGGCGATGATGATGATGATGATGATGGCGATGATTTCCCCTCACCGGAGGCCAAAGCAGCCTCCAGATTAGCTCTCCCGGAGAAGAACAGAGGGTTGCGGCGGCTCCGCGACGTAGATTGGAAAAGCGACTTCTGTTCTGGGGTTTCTGCGTCGGGAAAATAAATATGGCCAAAGTAGGGCACTGGGGGACGTGGGACCAAGCCAGGAGGGCAGGTGGCGCGGCCAGGGGCTGGGCCGCGCCAGGCACCCTCCTGGCTGCCCCCTGGCTGCCCTGTGGCCCCCCTTTGGACTTGCGGAAGCTTCCGGAACGCTGATTTTTTATATATTTTTTTGGGATTTTTCCAGTGTACCTAAATATCCAGAAACCTGCACAAAAGAAAACAACACTGGTAGCTATGCTGAAAACAACATTAGTCCGGGTTAGTTTCGTTCAAAACATGCAAGAATGAAGCCAAAACAATAGCAAAAGTGTTTGTAAAAGTAGATATGTTTGAGCCGTATCAGCCGACCACAACAATGCCAAGGACCGGCGCGCCCAGATGGTTGGTTTGCCACACCATCAAGGAAGCCGCAACTTAGCTGGTTACGGGCAAAAATGGGTATGTGTGCTTTGCTAATATTGTCTTTTATGCACCCACAACTTAGCCGTTTACTAATATTGTGCTTTGCTTTGTCTTTTAGGAGGAGCATAATAAAACAGAGCCGCTTGGGTTGTTCGACAATTATGGCATGGCCCATACAGCGTCGTACAAGATGGCCAAGGCACTCTCAGAGTCGGATATTGCCACTCCGTCGACTTTCACCAACGTTGCCGCCTACGATAAGATGAAGGCTTATACCGAGGTGCCGAAGGAGAGAAGCACGGGAAGGATTATACCCCGGTTGGGAAGCCTATTGACCCAGAGCTGGTGATGACTTCTGGTGGTGGAAGGCGCCATGGCCATTTGAGATAAGTTGATTCGGTGCAATAGGACTCTTCATGAGATCAAGGCGCGCCAAACGAGCTCTTCTCCTGCTATAAGGACTTGTGCGCGGCCATTCAATCTCGCTATCGAGGTTAGCCATAAGGACTCTTGCATTCTTGTGTTCTCTCATCGAATATTACAGTGCTAACTACAGGAGTGGGGTTGTAGGAAGCTCTTGAGAGAGAGCGACATAATACCCATCGACTACTCGAGGAGAAGGAGCGGTTGGCGGAGGAGAAGGCAGTAGAGAGAGAGCGGTTGGCGGAGGAGAGGACGGCGAAGGCTCTTGAGGAGGCCGCGGCACGCCACAATGCGTCGAACCGGGCCTTGTACGAGCTCATCATGGTAAGTCACTTGTTCATATTCACCCAAAGAATGCATGTTATAATGTTTGTTTATATTAAGAACTAATATGATTGACTCGTGGAAAAAATTGTGTAGACTATGTGCGAGAAGACTGGCCAGGCCGCTCCACCGATGCCGATCATCTCTCCTGTGGGGACGGTGAGTATCTTTCAATGATCATCAATACCTTATTGAGTGGTGTCATGCTAACCGCTACTTGATCTTTTCGTGCAGCATAACTCTCGGGCTGCATCCCATGACCCTTCTCCCCCGTCAACCTCGGGCAACCCGACTGATGCTTCTCACCCACCTCAGCCTTGAGGGCTACACTACGGTAAGTTGTCTTCCATACTTACCTTTAGAATTCCTATATTTATCCTAAAAATGTCATACTTTGCTTATTTTGCACCAAAAGGGCATAATTAGCTTGTTACTTCAAAAACTGACATAGTAAACTTAGTTAGACATAGTTATCTCAAAACATATCATAGTTAGCTTAGTTATCTCAAAAAATGACATAGTTAGGTCAACAAATGGTATAATTAGCTAAGTCGGCTCAAAAAATGGCATTATTAGCTAAGTTAGCTAAAAAATGATATAATTAGCTAAGTTAGCTCAAAAATGGAGGCTATTTCTTCATCTTCTTCACCATGCATCATCTTCTCTTATTCTTCCTCTCCTTCTTTCTTCTCTTCTTTCATCTTCTTCTTTCTCTCCTTCTTTTCTTCTTCTTCTTCTTATTCTTCTTCTTCTAACTTTCTTTTCTTTCATTTTGCAGATTAGCTTCACGCGAGTCATGCATTCATGGAGTGGTGCTTCTTCACTTGTAGTATACTTGTTTATTTTGAGACTTGTGTTTGATGGAGTGATGTATGTGTTTGACACTTGTGCGCACTATGTATATAGATCACTTGATGTTCATTATGTATTTGGAGACTATATAGATCACTTGATCTTTATTATGTGTTTGGATCACTTGATGCGATGTGATATGTGCTTCTGGTACTGCTGGTATATATGTATATATATTTTGTTTTGTCAAATGCAGGGAATTATAAGAAAACAAAAAAACAGTGGTTATGCAGCCTCTTTGCCGTCTGCTTGCAGTCGGCAACGTCTTTGCCGTCTGCTTGCAGTCGGCAAACGTCTTTGCCGTCTGCTGCTGGTCGGCAAAGGTGACACGTGGCACCCAGCTGTGCAATCTGGCAACAGACTGGGTGCCATTTGGTCAGTATGTCGTCTTTATAACCCTGGCAGACGGCAAAGAGCATCACTATGACGTCTGTCCGACAGACGGCAATGATCTGACAAGAGGTGACATCCTGATGACGTCACCATTTCTTTGTCATCTGTCGGTAGACGGCACACCTCGCCGTTAATGACCTGACGGAGGGGATTGTAATCTTTTTGCCGTCAGTCTCTCGTTGCCGTCTACTTGCCAGCTAAAGCACCTCTTTGCTGTTCGTCGATTATATGAAGACGGCAAAGCACCTCTTTGCCGAAGAAACGGCTGACAGGAGATGTGCCGTCTTGGGGCAGACGGAAAAGATCTTTGCTGACAGCTAAAGGTGTGTTTGCCGTCTGCCATGGCAGACGGCAAACAACAGAATTCCAGCAGTGACCAAACCAAGTTCATGTTGATCCCAAGTGTGACCTAGTACGAACTTGTCCAATACCGTGGACTCGGCTATTCGAATAGATTTTTAATACTCTGCAGAGTTTGCGCACTTTACCCACGGTGGAGCTCTTCCTCCATCCAGTACCTTGGAACTTGTCCAAGAGGAACCTCGGAGCTCGTACCATAGGAGTGGACTAGGACTTCTCCAACAAGACCTCTCTATCGCATGCCTCCCTTACCGTATCACCGACATCCCGTCTTGGGTAGCCCCGTGTCCTCCAGACACAACTTCCATCGCATGGCAAACGGCCACCGTCGTGGCAAAATGGTCCCAAACGGGGATTGATCGCAATAACCAAACTGGCTCTCGAGACTATCGCCGCTTACCTGATCAGGGTAACCACGCGCGCATAGCCTCCCCTCGGTGGTGATACGAATAAGAGAGCACACCGATAGACCAAGCCAAGGCCTTCCCATACAAGCAAGTGTGGTTGCCCTAGTAAAGCTCGGTTTGGTGGAACTTGATCAACGGTTACTCCAGTCCAATCCGATCAACAATATCCACTGAGCAACATAAGATCAAGCATAGCAACAAAATATACCATAGCAATACTAGTACAACATGATATCACATAGGCATGGTGACGGCATATCATCTAATCACAAGTACAACAAATAAACATGGATACGGTCAACATGAACGGAATACTAGCATGAACATGACCACTAGTGCAAAACAGGTCATTAGAACCGGTTCAGGGGGGCCTTTAGAACAGGTTTTTGAAACCGATTCTAAAGGCTCGGTGCTAAAGGGTAAAGTCTTTAGAACCGGTTCCCCACGAACCGGTTCTAAACCAGCTGCAGCCAGGCCACGTGGTTGCACGGCAGCGCGAGGGCTTGAGCACCTTTAGCACCGGTTGGTAACATAAACCGGTTCTAAAGTTTTCGTGGTTTAAGGGTTTATCTGTTATTTTCTTTTGGGTTTAATAGTTTTGTTTTTGGATTATTAATTAAAGGTTCTCTGCAATCTTATTATTTAATGAAGATGATCAATATATGAATATATCAAGCTGTTCCTGCGTCATACACTTACAAGATGTGTATCTCGGTACATATGCTTCACAACATCTCATACACACAGACAATATAGTCTAAATATATCGATCACATCTCATATATATAGGACAATATATAATTTAACTTCATTAAGAACAAGTACGAAAGCCATTATATCCAACACAATGATTTTTCCTAGTTTAACTTCGATAACCTAATTTGTTCAGATTCACTACTACTAAATATATATAGGACATAATTCTTCGAATTCACTCCTACTAAATATATAGGACCTAATCAAACACGCGAAGGTAAAAAGAAATAAACCCAAAAAGGGCGTCCATATTCTCCACGATAGAGGATAGAGAACAACATGTCTCCAGGTTTTGGCTTCTTCTGGACCACTATCTTCAACCATGCTTTGATTTTGACATAGCCATCTGATCCACTTTCAGTGTAGTAATCATGTTGGAAAGGTTCTGTCCAAGGTCGTGCACAAACAATTGTAACTTCGCCTTTAAATCCCAGCATCCATTTAGGCGTACAAGTTTGCGATATCTTCTGTTGAAGAACATACATATTAGTAGCATAGTTAGCAATGAGTATAATTAATAAAATGTCTTTTTGAAGAAGATATAGGCTACTGAGAGAGAATGATAAAAATCATACCAGGCTAGGCCATTTAAGCATATAGTCCTCCAACTTAAGGACAAATGGCACATATGCTCCAAAAGGACGGCCAGCCCTTAAATAGTTCACATACGAAGGTACCAATTTAATAACTTCGATAAATGCATGTTGTTCATTCTTACTTAGGTCGAAGTCATTGTTATAGAAGTTATAATCAAAAATATCTTGTACTTCTTCCGTGGCAAGAACATAAGCTGGCAATTATAAATGAATTGTCAAACATTTGGAGCAAAGAAAAATAAGTTGTAGAAGTATAAAAATTGTTGTTTAACAAACTCACATGAACATCGAACTGGAATCATGTCGCCTAGTTCCATCGAAATTTTATCATCACGAAAAACATTGGATCCTCGACGGCGGCGTCCAAGATCAAATGCTATTTTCATATTATCATGAAATGCATATGTCTTGCATAATGCATCCCATTTTGAACAGCCAAAGAATGTGGCATTTGGTTGATTAAAGATCTTAACCTTAAGAACGAAATGTTTCGTCTTAATGTTAACTTCTTTACTAATAGTTTCATCTAAATCTTGAATATTGATCTTGTCACAAACGTGGCGTTTTGCAAAGCAAGGGATGCACTAGTTGAATTAGAAAAAAATGATACGTTATAAACATAAACTTAAGTCATGCATGCATGCACCATAACAAGAACATGTCGTGCAAGTTACATACCGTAACATTTTGGAACCAGGACCTAAGCGTGATGAAGAAGTATGTGTCTGGTTCATCAAACACGGGATCGTTGCATCGACCCGAGTCGTCTTGGCAAATCTCGCACTTGGGATGAGACATGCTATGTGTTCATAATTATAAAATTAATTCAAAGTAATAAAAATATAATGAAAATTATAAAAATATAACATGAGAAGTAATACAAATTGTGCCTCGTTGGTAACAAAATAGATCAAGAATGTATGTTCTATCAATTTTTGGTTTAACAAAAAAAATCCTCCACTTTCTTTTTACTTGTGTTCTCTGAAAAATAAAAACTTGTGGAACCCTAATTTACATACACTATAGCTTGCACCATCAAATTCTCTCTAGCAAAAATGTTCATCTATAGTAAAATGTTCATCTAGCAAAAATGTTCATCTAGCTAGCAAAATGTTCATCTAGCAAAATGTTCATCTAGCAGAAAATTGCATAGTGGCATATACATCTATAGCAACATATTCATCTAGCAAAAAAGTTCATTATCCTGGCAAAAATGTTCATTATCCTAGCAAATCCCTGATCTCCACTGACGCCCTCCGGTGGTGCAGTGGAGACAGAGAAGCCGCGGGCGTGCGTCGGCGGCGAGGGCTACGGCCATGTCGGCCCACGGCGGCGCTCAAGGGACTCGGCGGGGAGGTGGTCATCAGGGGAAGAGGGATAGCTCATCGGAGGGCGTCGGTGGAGAGGGCGACGACGACGGCGGAGTGAGGGCGACGTCGGCGGCGAGGGCGACGACGGCGGCGGAGCGCAGCAGCCTGGCGGAGAGGGCGATGAAGACAGTGGAGCGCAGCAGCCTAGGGGCGTCAAATTTCGATCTGGGCGGCGGTGGTTTGCCCCGTGAGGAGGCGGGGTTATATAGCGGATACCTTTAGAACCGATTTGTAACACAAACCGGTACTAACGACCCTTTAGCACCGGTTGGTAACACAAACCGGTGCTAAAGGTCTCCAATTTACTCAATTTTTCGGGAAAATTTTCAGCGGGAAGAGTGGAGACCTTTAGCACCGGTTCGTATCACAAACCGGTACTAAAGATACGTTAATTTTTCATATTTAGAGTTTTTTAATAATTCTTTTGAAGTCATTTGGCACAAAATAAATCATTAAATGCATGAAAAATAGCAAAGGAAGTCAGAAATGGTTCAAATTTTAGTATGTGGCTTTGAATGGTGCATATTGAATGCACAAAAACTCTTGAGTTCAAAAAAGTTCAGAAAAATGAAATGCCTTTGTAACAGATGAGTTTTCGTCTAAAACCCTCACACTTCGAAAGAGATGCTCCAGTTTGTACACGAAGTGCATCCAGTTTTTGTCGTAACCCTCTCAACTTTTGCACACATGTTATATGGGTCAAATGATGATACCATGCCAAGTTTCAACCTTTTTAGGAGTTCATTTGTAGATGCTTTCCATTTTCAGGGTCATTTGGCACAAATTAAATCATTAAATGCATGAAAAATAGCAAATGAAGTCAGAAAGGGTTCAAATTTTAGTATGTGGCTTTGAATGGTGCAAAAAAGTCTTGAGTTCAAAAAAGTTTAGAAAAATGAAATGCCTTTGTAACAGATGAGTTTTCGTCTAAAACCCTCACATTTCGAAAGAGATGCTCCCCTTTGTACACGAAGTGCATCCAGTTTTTGCCGTAATCCTCTCAACTTTTGCACACATGTTATATGGGTCAAATGATGATACCTTGCCAAGTTTCAACCTTTTCTGAGTTCAGTTGTAGTGCTTTCCAAATTCAAGGTCATTTAGCTCAAAATAAATCATTAAATGCATGAAAAATAGCAAATGAAGTCATAAAGGGTTGAAATTTTAGTATGTGGCTTTGAATGGTGCATATTGAATGAAAAAAAAGTCTTGAGTCGAAATAAGTTTAGAAAAATGAAATGTCTTTGTAACAGATGAGTTTTCGTTTGAAACCCTTATACTTTGAAAGAGATGGTCCAGTTTGTACAAGAACTGCATCCAGTTTTTGCCGTAATCCTCTCAACTTTTGCACACATATTATGTGGGTCAAATGATGATACCTTGCCAAGTTTCAAACTTTTCTGGGGGCATATGTCCTGGTTCCAGCCAAGAACCGGGACCAATGCACCTCGCTCCTGGCCCACAAGCATTAGTTTCGGTTTGTGGCTCGACCCGGGACTAAAGTCACGCCCACAAGCATTAGTCCAATTTCAGGGTCATTTAGCTCAAAATAAATCATTAAATGCATGAAAAAGATAAAATGGTGGCGGCGACGCGGAAAACTTAAAACATTCAACAAACTTAACATCTCAAACCTAGAACATAAAAAAACTACTCCTCCTCGTCCTCGGAGAAATCGTCTTTGGTGTCGGAGCTGATGTCCTCCTCCAGCTCTATCCAGCGGGGGTCACCGAGGGGCCAGTTGGCGGAGCCTCTCGTCAGTTCCTCCTCCGCCGTCGCCTTGCCCGCCCGCCGCTCCTCCCGCCATTCATGACGCTCCTGTCGCCGCTCCGTGCTTTTGGCCGCCAGCCTCATCCAGTATTCCACCTCCTCCGAGGCTTCACGGGGATGGCTTGCGTACCAATCATGCACGGCACGCTGGTCCTGCTCCGAGGTGAGGCCGAGCACCGCTCGTCGACGATGGAGGCAGTGGTCCTCTTCAGTGAGGAGGAGCGGCGGATCTGCCATGTCCTCCGCCTCTTCCAAGTTGCGACAATGGCGGTTATTCATCTCCGCGCGCGGGCGGCCGAGCCTCCACGCCGCAACGTCGTACGCTCGGGCGGCTAAATATGCATGCCAGAACCTGCCGAGACACACACGCTCGTTGTTGGCGCAAGTGATCACCGCCATGAATGTGCCGTCCGAGCGCTCGCGGACGCCGTGGTAGCTTGGTCGGCGGCGGCAAGGCGGCATGGTGGCGGTGGAACAGAAGGGGAAAGAGTGCACGAGAAAAGAACTAGTGGCGACTGGCGTTGCGTGGAGTCCTCTTCCAAGCGCTTTTAAGCATACACGATTTTGAATCCAACCAATCAGGAAGAAGAACATGGATCGCGTGTTTCTTTCAAGCGCTTGTGAGTGGTTGGATTAGGCTTCTGAGCCGTTGGATCCAACCAATCAGGAAGAAGCACACGGATCGCGTGTTTCTTTCAAATGAAGTGAGAAAGGTCTTTAGCACCGGTTTCAACCACAAACCGGTACTTCAAGCCATTTGTTTCTTTTATCTCACCTCGACCAATCAGGAAGAAGCACACGGATCGTGTTTTTCTTTCAAGCACTTTGTGATAGTTGGATCAGGCTTGTCAGCCGTTGGATCAGGATTGTCGTTGCCTATATATAGCCCACCTCTCAGACATGTTCGACACTCATTTCATCGGCCGAATACAAATCATTCCAATTCTCCTGGTTGCGGTCTGACGGTGCTTTTGATATGCGGGCACTCACGAGAGCCACACCGTCGGGCTGTAACCAGGCGAAACCGTGTGTTTTGTTGATCTTATATATATCTAGTTAGAAATCTTGCACTTCATCGACCAAATACAAACCATTCGGATTCGCATGCATACGTTCGACGATGCATTTGATATGCTTGTACTCTAGAGCCACCGTCGGGCTGTATGCAGGCGAAATCGTATGTTTTGTTGATCTTACATATATCTAGCTAGAAATCTTTCACTTCATATCGACCAAATATAAATCATTTAGATTTCCTGCATACGTCCGACGGTGCATTTGGGAGCCACTTTATTTGATTGGAAAAAAAGTATAGCAATTTCATTATAGGATGTCAACGGAAGATTACTCCACACCTTGTACACCATAAAGGACAATTTAAGTTAAGCCCTGATTGGTTGGCATATCTAGAAATCTGCCGACCAATCAAGGTTCAACAGAAATTTCCTTTACGGTAAACAGCGTATAGATGAATCACTTGTGGACAACCTTTATTAAACTTGCTATGCTACGATAAGTCCACACTGACCCATGCTTATAAACCGGTCGAACTTGTCTTCGGTTAGCGAGGTGGTACTAAACTTAGTGCACCTTTAGAACCGGTTTGTACTACCAACCGGTTCTAATGCTTCTAGGTGGCCCGCATGCCGAACGGCAACCTGCCACCACATTTTTAGAACCAGTTGGTAGTACAAAACGGTTCTAAAGGGGCGCTGGAAGTAGTGCTCAGAAGAGTTTTTCCGAGAGCAACAATTTGAAAGCTATGATCACTGCAGGCTCAAAAGGCAGTTTCATTAATATTTCGCAAATGACTGCCTGGACGCACAATGATGGAATCTTTTAAAAAACGAGTAAATCAGGTTCTTAACAAGGCCCGTGATAATGCTGGAAGTAGTGCTCAGAAGAGTTTGTCCGAGAGCAACAATTTGAAAGCTATGATCACTGCAGGCTCAAAAGGCAGTTTCATTAATATTTCGCAAATGACTGCCTGGACGCACAATGATGGAATCTTTTAACAAGGCTCGTGATAATGCTGGAAGTAGTGCTCAGAAGAGTTTGTCCGAGAGCAACAATTTGAAAGCTATGATCACTGCAGGCTCAAAAGGCAGTTTCATTAATATTTCGCAAATGACTGCCTGGACGCACAATGATGGAACCTTTTAATAAGGCTCGTGATAATGCTGGAAGTAGTGCTCAGAAGAGTTTGTCCGGGAGCAACAATTTGAAACCCTTGATGGTCTAGTTTGTACACGAAGTGCATCCAGTTTTTGTCGTAGCACTCTCAACAGTTTTAGCAAGCAGGTAAATACCTGCTTGTAATACCTGTTGAGAGGAATACGACAAAAACTAAAATAAAAAAGCATAGCAATTTCATTATAGGATGTCAATGGAAGATTACTCCACACCCTGTACACCATAAAGGCAAATTTCGGTTAGCCCCTGATTAGTGGGCAAATCTAGCTACTCTGCAGACAAGAGAGCTCCAGCTGAAATGCCCATATTAGATTTCGCAATCTCATACAGGGTTTCAGCTGGACCCCGCCTCGTCGGCAAATCTAGCAAATCTGCCCACCAATCAAGGTTCAACCGAAATTTGAACTACAATATACAGGATATAGTTAAATCCCTCATGGACAACCTTTATTGAAATTGTTATGCTATGATAAGTCCACTCTAACCCGTGCTTATAAACCGGTCGAACTCCTCTTCGGTTAGCGAGGTGGTACTAAACTTAGTGAACCTTTAGAACCGGTTCTAGGTACCAACCGGTTCTAATGCTGCTAGGTGGCCCGCATGCCGAACGGCAACCTTCCACCACATCTTTAGAACCGGTTGGTAGTACAAACCGGTTCTAAAGGGGCACTGGCAGGGCACCGCTGGGCTGGGGCCCCACCACACGAACCGGTTCTAAAGCCCGGAGCCACGAACCGGTTCTATTGGGCCAGTAGAACCGGTTCGTGTTCGAACCATGACCTTTGCTCATATCCAAAGGCATGTTTTGTACTAGTGGACATGAACAACATGGGCATGATAATAACCAGTAAGCATGATCTCATCTAGCTTATCATATCAAGTTGGCATGTCATGAACAACACGAGCTTGATACTTACGAGTAAACATAACATATTTACTATAAGCATAACACCTCAAGGAGGGTATAAGAATGTCACATCAAGTTAACAGACCATGGTTTAATTCATCGTTAAAGCAACATGACAAAATCACATTTTAAAGCACACAAGAACACATGGAACGATGCTTTAGAGCATATATCAGACGGCTTGCTTGCCTGGGGGAGGTTGATGAATAGACCGGGCGGACGTGCGATCACCTCCTGAAAAGATTCGACGGGGCCGACGATTCTTCGGCGACGCCTAACGGCAACCGGAGCAAAAGGGTCAATTTCACAATGTCAAAACATCATGAAAGTTCCACCAACGGAACGGGCTCGGAAAACGGTGAACCTGGGCTTTTGAATCACCTCGACCGGAGTCACGGTCGCGACGATACGAGGGAGAAGAAATGAGGGGCTGATCTGTTAAAAAGGAATTATTTGTGGGTCCCTAGGCTGACGCCGAAAGCATATTTCTCAAAATACGCTTTCCTAACAGGGGAAACGTACTTCCACCCGAAGCAGCGAAGAAATACGCTTTCATCGAAGCGAAAGCGCATTCCGGCCAGGGGCTGCACGAAAATAAGTTTTCCAGGCAGGGAAACATACTCTGGTGAATACGCCTCCCTTATGACGCGCGGGCCCGGAGCTGCTCTCGCCGACGAGTGGGGCCCGCCCGTCAGCTCCTTTGTCTCCAACTCTCTCTCTCTCTCTCTCTCTCTCCTCCCCTTCTTCTCTCTCGCATCACGGGGTAGAGGAGGTCGTGGCCGGCGGCCCGTCGTGGCCAGCGCGGCTACTCCGACCCTCCTCCACGAGCGGCGCAGGGGAGCGCGACGGAGGGGCGACGCGCCCGACGGGGTGCCGCGGCCGCCGGGGCACGCGGAGCAGCCGGCCTTGCCGTCTTCTCAGTCCAACGAGGGTCATGGCGGCTCTGGGGCTCGGACGAGCCGGCGCCGGCTCCTCGGCCGGAGCAAGCGCTGCGGCGGGGCACGGCTCTGAGGAAGCCCAGGGCTGTGGGCTAGGAGTGGGGGAGGTGGGGTGGCACCCACGGCTCAAGCTCGAGTCGTGGCCGACGACGGCAATGACGGCGAGGCTTCGGCCATGGGAGGGGGCGGGGCGACCACGAGCCCGAGGGGGAGACTGGGGGCGCTGCTGTGCTGCGGGGGCTCGGGGCAGCTCCTGTTATAGTCAGGGGAGGGGCTCGGATAAGATCGCCGAAGAGTCTAGGCCTTGGTCACCCGGCGGCTAGGTCGTTGAGAACACGGCGTCGGCACGAGCGGCCAGTGGCTACAAGACGATGTGGGAGTGCACGCGGCGATCAGGACCAGCTGGAAGATCACGCTAGACAAGATCAAACACGAGGAAGTGGACAAGGGAAAGCAGGGCACAATACAAACACCTACCAGAGCACGCCACATGCGTGGTCACCAAGGCCACCACGTGTCCAGAGCATGCATTTGGCCAGGGACCATGTCCACTGTGTGGTGTCACTCATCAGGAGATGGCAGCACTCATTTGGCAAGACATACATGGCATAGAGCCACTGAAAGTGACCTGACCTGGTTAGCAACAACAAGGTGTTTGTGCTGACCCGTGGGAGGTGCATCTGGGGCAAGGGTCTGAAACTTGGGTAAGATCAATCTTATCCTAAGGGGATTACCTCTGCCAAGTTTGAGCTCAAATGGACCACTGTACATACCATTTCCTTTACAAATGCACCCGTCATGATGAAGGTGTTTGTGCTGTGTTGTGACTGGCACACTGGTTCCCTTGGCTTGAAATTTGGCTGAGCTTAATCATCCACTAGTTTAAGCATGTGCACAAACTTTTAGCTCAAATGGGCAAGGATAGCTTGCACTTCTATCACAAAGCTATCTGTTGGACAAAAACTTTTTGATTTTTGTGTGAACTAGAAAAGTGGCCCGCTCTTCGTGCGGGCTAGTATTTAACAAAGCTATATGAAAATCCATACATATTTATCATTTCTTTCAGTTGATCGTGAAGCATTGATCTTTATTACATAAGAGGTATAACTTTAATTAATATTTTGTAAATAATTCGTTCAAACTGCAAAGTGTTTGACAATTAAATTATTGGGTTCAATGATATTGACATTACTTGAAACGAAATGATATGGTCCTATTACTACCTCAAATATTATGCTTAAGAAAATATCACATGCGCATGTAACATATTTAATTTATATTATTTTAAATGATCATTATAATTTTCTAAGAGTACTGAATTAGTGAATGTATGTATATGTTCTTAGATGAAAGATAAATTTCTAGGGCTACCCTGCAAATTTTATGTGGTTTTAGTCGAAAATAGTCCAGCGAAGCATTTGCCAGATGATGTTATAAGGCCTTTTTATTTATTTTTCTTATTTAAGTAAAATAGGATTATTTTCTCATTAACAGATTGGACTAAATAAGAATGAGATTTTTTTAAATTGCTTCTTTAATATATGTCCCACTTGATCACTTCCTCATTTCGAAATGCATAAAGCTCTAGACTTGCACACCATCTTCATGACAAAAACGTTGACCGCTATTTTGTTTAGTATTTATGCTTGTAAGAATTAAAGGTGAAAGCAACACAGAAATAACATTCAACACTTGTTTTTTTCTACTGAAATTTTTTGGTACTATATATTTTATATTGATAGTCAAAGATAGAGCAGTCTCGCTGCAAGCTTTGTAAAAACGTCACCTATATTCTAAAATGGAAGCCATATGTAGTAGTACCTAAGATTTTTGCACGAGTATTAACACGAATGCTACAATTGGAATGGTCTGCCCCTTGAAAAAACCGGAAGAAAACAGTTTGAATCAACCAATAAAAAGAAATATACCTTTTATAAGCCTCTAAAAGGGTGGTATAATACCACTATGCCATGTATTTTGAGATTTTTCTCAAAATTTTAGACACCTTACATCAAGGAACGGAGGGAGTATATCTTTAACCCATAGCAGATGTCTAATCTTGGCCCATCTTTGTATACAGTTTGCGTGTGATATATATGTGTCACTTGTAGTTGAACAAAAATAATATAGAGATAAAATATGTGAGTTGCATTCCACGTACAAATTAGACATAAACTCCATCAAGACATGCACCTCTAAAAATGATTACACAATTATATAGGTACTAATATTTCTACAAATTCTATCCGTAAATTATCTAGACATCAATATATTGAAATAATTTGAATGGTGTAGATTATGTATAACTTCAACTCCTTCAATACGGAACATGCCAGTCAGACTTCCTTAGTGAGTATATATACTTGATCAAAGTACAAAATTCCAGGGAAAGATCCGGAGTGCTTATATCTAAAATAGATAAAAAAAATTAGTTGATTGCAAATGATACTTGACTATATTAAAGCATCACCACTGCCTTTGGGCATGATTAATCACCCCTGTGCTTCTTCACACAAAAAGCACAAAGGCAATGTAGTACAAGACTGGTCTTTTATATATATGGAGCTAAGTTATGGTCAACTATAATATGTGTGGGTATGATCATGGTAATGTAATGGTTAATATTTTCTCATGATACCGAAAAGCTACTTTCTCATGATGATCGGATTGGAATATTTTTCTTTCATATAGAAGTAATTTAATTTTTTCAGAAAATATGCAACTCAATACGGGGCACAAACAACCTTATATATATATATATATATATTCAGTTTGTACTGTTTATTTAGGCTTTCGAAACTCTTTTTTACTACATGCTTGATACAGATGTATGTACATAATCCAGATTCTTGCACCAGTACATATAATGATCTTGTAACAGATTTATGATACGATGTGTCGATAAATGTATGCAAGATAACACATGGATTCATTGTAAAAAATATACATTGATTGGACGGCTAATGAATTTGTATTACATATTGAGCTTGTACGTAGACCAAATCTGTATGACATTAGCGTCGCATACATGAGCAGGAGACAGGACGCAGCTAGCAAGTACATGTATAAATAAGAAGTTAACGAATCTGCAGCCTCCGTCCATTCATTGAAACGAATCTGCGGTCAGCCTTGTGAGGAGATTAAGGAACGAATCTACGGTCAGCCGTGTGAGAAGATTAAGTGCAGGTCCAACGCTTCTTTTTCCAACGTAGATCAAACATGTATTCCATTAGCTTCGCAAACATGCATCAGGAGCAGGAGCCAGGATGAAGCTAGCACGTACCTGTAAGAAGCTAACGAATCTGCTGCCGCCGTCCATTCATCAAATTGAATCTGCGGTCAGCCGTTTGCTGACATTAAGGGCAGGTCCAACGCTTCTTTCTCTAATCAAACCTTTCACGGCCAACAAATTTATAAGCACTTGAGGGATAGACGCACATGATTCGATGTATATCAACAACAGATATAAAGCCCGGCAGAGGAGCTTTCGGTGTCGCTTGAGGATTAGGGCAGCCGGGCCAGTGATAGGTGTTGTTTGCAGAAAAAAAAATTATGGTAACAAATTTTAATCGCTAGCGGTAGCATTTTTTATTATCGATTGCAACTTTTTTGGTACATGAATGCAACAAAAAAATATTGTATGCATTTTTTTTTCACTGTTGCAACAAAAAATCTAATAAAAAATTACGTACAATATTTACCATCAATTCGTTGCAGCAAATTTAATCTACGCTTGTAGCTTTTTTTTATAATGGTTGCAACAAAATTCGGGACCCATCATCACCGATCACACTTCATCTTTTTTGTTGTAGCAAAAATCATTAGTAACTTTTTTATATCATGCTACCAAATGAATGCGCTTAGCACTAAAATACTATTAAATACATCCGTTTAGCAAAAAATAATATAGATCAATATAATAATATTAGTATAATAGTAGTACAGATAGTAGCATTTTATACTACGGTTGCAACATTTATCATATGTCAAATGCAGCAAAAGCGAGAAAGTGGGCACAAGTGGACCTGACCGATCGGCACGTAGGGTTTGGCTGGTCGGCTGGCCACCATCATTAGCCTTTATGTAATGGCAATGGTGGGATAGACGCACATGATTCGATGTATATCAACAACAGATATAAAGCCCGGCAGAGGGGGTTCGGTGTCGCTTGAGGATTAGGGAAGCCGTTCTTGATCAGATTCTTTCACGGCCCCGGTCGTCCAATCAAATTAGAATCTGAGAGAAAGATATCTGTTTATGTAATGGCAATGGTTGGTAATTTTTGGATAACTTTTTTTTATTTAAGATCCATCAGCTAAAAACTTTAGTTGTACGAAATTAATGGTCAGATCTTTCTGATAATTGTGGGATTTTCTAGCTTAATTAACTTAATTCTGGTGAACCCGTCAATTACTTTTAATATATAATAAATTAATGGCTTTGCCATTATAGCTGAAATTCGGCACAACACCATGACATAGACAGGGGAGATGGCACAAAAAGTTTGGGAGGTAATGGGCAAACATAAATAACATTTCCTTTGTAAAATGTTATTCTGTTCTGAATCTGAAAATGGAGGTTGTGCTCAAACTTTGAACTATGGAACCCCATGCTTTGATAGAAATGGCCATGGGTTGGTTATTAGGAGCTCCCCAATTCATTTGAGCACCAATGGAGCAAAAAAAATAGTAGCTCCTTTGGAAATGGCAAGAATGGGATAAAGCTGATATGAAGAACATTGCACCCGACTTGGCAATATCCTTGCATCTCCACGGCTCGAGGATCTGGGGAGGGATCTTGACTCGCAAAAGGGCAGGGGAAAGGGTTATAAGGTCAAGGATTGTCTGGATTCTTCTAATCATAAACTAGACTCCAGGGAAAAAAGATCGGGAGAAAAATCTAGGAAGGAATAACAGCACAAAAATCGATAACCCGATTTTTTGGGTGTTACAAACCTTCCCCCCTTAAGAGAATCTCGTCCTCGAGATTCCTAGGGTTAGCTCCAAATTACATATACTCCTCGAAAAACTTCCGGGATGGGGAAAAACGATGAACGGTTCCACCGTCGCTTCGGGCCGGCAGAATAGGCGAGGTGAGGCAGCGGGCTGTCAGATGTCACGCAAGGTGGTGACGGCGGTGCCACTGTCTCGGGGGCTTGCGCGGTGTGGTCGGTGGGGTTCTGTCAACGCGAGGGTCTCGCCTCTGGTTGCTCCTCATCGACTGACAACCACGCTGGACGGGCATCAGGGTAGGATCTGGGTCAGCAATTGTACTGGAAGGTTGCAAGACTTTTGCCGCAATAAAATTCTCAGAGTTTATCCGAGATTGCGGCTGACTTTGGGACTGGGTTTAGGGGCTGGGAAAATCGCCTCTGAATCCCGGGTCAAAAGTCTGGCGAAACGGGGCATGCGCAGATAGGCGTGAGATGTGTCCTTGCATTCCATACGGTTACTGGGGTGATCATACCCATGAGGAATAAATCTCGCGTGGGCGTGTACGTGCGTGAAATGTGCCAACATCATACTCGACTAGCAGACATGCAAGCACAAGAAAAACACATTAGATAGAATCACACTAAGATGTTTTAATGCCAGTGGGTATATGTACTTTGGGCCTACATATACCTAAACCAACTCGCATTTATTAGAGACTTAGAACAAGTCCAATGTTAAGGGTGTAAGTGCTCTACTGATTACAAACATCTTGGAAAACCTCCGTCAGCTCTGTTAAAAATTTCTGCTTAACAAGGGACAGATGCAACAGATGCACAAACAAACACGACATACATATAGCATCACAACATACAAGCGATACAAGCATCACACGCAACACAAACAACAGAAGCAAGCGCGACCTGACTACGCACCTCACGATAACCACTCACTCAGAACTACGATTCCTATCCTCTGGCGAGGACGGAAGGCAAACTGGGCAACATCTAAAGAACTAGTCTTTCTCAGGCTCTCCTGGAGGACGCAGGCTGAGATGCTTCCCGAAGTCGAGTAACTCAACTAGTCGGGACTCAACTCCTTGGGGATCAGCTAGATCTTGCTGGAGCAGGCCTCACCAATACAGCTGAAGAATGGTTCTGTTGGTGGAGTCGGCATTGATGGCGCCTAGGTTGCACTAGTTCACGGGCTGGGAGGGTAGCGCCACTTGAGAGGGTGGCACGACCTGAGAGGATAGCATTGGGTTTGGCAGCAGAGGATCGACGACTTGAGAGGTGCATTGGCGTCCCGCGTGGTACGCGGCTGCAACAACTTGCGTTATGCCACTATCCATGGCTTTGAACTCCCCAAGAATGCCGCCAAGCAGTAGTCCCTGGGCGGTGTTGAACTGAACCAGGCGAACTATTGCCGGGTCGTCTTCCTTGGTGGTGTCGGCGAGCTCGTAGCCAAAGCTTGACACATTCGGGAAGTAGCGGAACTCCCGCATCTCCCTGATCTGCGAAAACTTGAATCGGTGGCGACTGGCAGCTTTTGCGGCAGCCGTCTGAATGGACAACGCTGCAGTGGGCATGGGCTTGCCCTCAAAGACTACGGGCTCTCCAATCTTATCGGGACCAAGGTGGATAAGTACCTTTGCACCATATCGTCAAGGTGAGGGACTGGCTCGGATTAGAACACTCAGTAATCGGGGTTAACAACGCAGCCAAGGGCTTGGGAAAGCATTTCCCAAAGGAGACGTGGGAAGATAGCATGGTTGACTGCCGAGGTCTTGTTATGAAAGGTGGGGGATTTGAAAAATCCGGACATGTCTTCCAGGGAAAACTGGCTGGGGTTTTATGGTGGTCTGGCTTACTGAGCGGGGAATGCTCTAGTAAGGAGGACGGGGTCTTATAGGCAGCAAGGCTGGGGCACACAGGCATGGTGGAGATCTTTCTCCTACAGAGAAAAGGATACGCCTGGAACGGCGGACAACTAGGGTTGGCTGGGGTCCAATCCAAGGGTAGCTAGGTGGTCGTTGCACGTGTTAGGCAGGCGTCAAATCCGACTACATCAACTGTTAATATACAGTGGCCATGCCGGATTCCACGGGATGAGGCAACACTATTGGGCTTACTATTGGTCTCCCTGTCGATGGGACGACTCAGAGCCAAACAATAGAACAAACAGAGACGGAGCAAAAACAAACAAAAGGCACCAAGAAGGAAACAGAGCTCGACATCTACAGGCTATCCACACGTGGATGCAGATCCACCAATAACACCAACTTAGCGCACTCGATGCTTCTCTAAAGATTTAGAAGCAAAATTACCCAATGCTCCTGGTAGCAATTGGCGTATAGCTTCTACTACTTCCTTGGGGAGATCATCAAACTCACCGCATGACCATAGCCAAGGTGGCTTACTCAACTAGTCTATGGTTGATTAGGAAAGATAGAACCGGTGTTTCCCAAAGGAAACTAGATATAGGGAGAGATATACCACGGTTAGCAAGCAGGGTGAGGATATCTGGCTTACCTAGGGGGTTTAAGGGCTCACGGTCATTGCCCAGTGCGATACTTTCACACGGGAGACGAATGCCATGAGAGTCGGGGTATAGATGAGAGGGAAATCCTAAGATATTGTTTTCTGATCAATAGTAGTCGTGCCGACTTGACAAAGATGGATGAAATCCATCTGGGCTTTCTACTGAGAAAGAGACAACTGATCCAGCTAGGGGTAACCTACAGTCAGCCTGGCTGCTCTGATACCATGTCTTGTCACGGTCCGCCTGAATACCACTATACATAGGCGAACATCGCCCACACACCAGCCCAGGAATCTCTCTGGTGTGCGCGTTTACAACATGTATCAAGAACACGGGCACAATTGTAAAAGGATTCATAAGACAGAGTGGCTTGAATAAATATATTACAACCATAGCTGGTTCCTTACAGAGATGGGGACAGCGGAATGTAAACTGTCTACGGCAGTACAGACTTGGAGCATCTCCAATCCACAGGGATCTGACTGGGTTACTCTCCTAGCTCGCGAACGCTTCGACTCCTCCTAGGGAAAGCGAATCCTTAGGTAAACCTGAAAATCTGGCTACGCGAATAGCCAGGGACAAATCCATGTGAGTACGTTTGAATGTACTTGCCAACAAGCAAACCAAGTAACATGTACACCAAGCAAAGCAATCCATGGCATTCAAGCATGCATAAGTTATTATAGTATATTAGTTATCATGGCATAGCAGTTTAAATAATATTAACATGATGAATCTAGTATGTTATCAAGATTAAGACTAATGCAAGAGCAATCATCGTTTAAAGTCACATGAACCCCACATGATCATCGTGTGATCATGCGGCTTACCTCGGAGTCCTTACAGACTCAAACATTGGGCCATCTCATGATCAAGCAACCTACACGGGTCGTCACACGACCATCCAAAATGTTATGTGTGATCGCGTTGCCACCCAACCAATCCGATCATCGCATGACCAACAACTCATCACCATCACCAAACGAAGTTCATGTTGATCCCAAGTGTGACCTAGTACGAACTTGTCCAATACCGTGGACTCGGCTATTCGAATAGCTTTTTAATACTTTGCAGAGTTTGTGCACTTACGAGTTGGCATGTTGATCTCATCTAGCTTATCATATCAAGTTGGCATGTCATGAACAACACGAGCTTGATACTTACGAGTAAACATAACATATTTACTATAAGCATAATACCGCAAGCAGGGTATAAGCATGTCACATCAATTTAACATATCAGGGTTTAATTCATCATTAAAGCAACATGACATAATCACATTTTAAAGCACACAAGAACACATGGAACGAAGATTTAGAGCATATATCAGATGGCTTCCTTGCTTGGGGGATGTTGATGAATACACCGGGCGGACGTGCGATCACCTCCCGAAAAGATTCGACGGGGCCGACGATTCTCCGGCGAGGCCTAACGGCAAACGGGGAAAAAGGGTCAATTTAACAATGTAAAAACATCATGAAAGTTGATCCAACGGAACGGTCTCGGAAAACGGTGAACCTGGGCTTTTGAATCACCTCGACCAGAGTCACGGTCGCGCAGATACGAATGAGAAGAAACCAGGGGCTGATGTGTTAAAACAGAATTACTTATGGGTCCTTGGGCTGACGCCGAAAGCATATTTCTCAAAATACGTTTTCCTAACAGGGGAAACGTACTTCCACCCGAAGCAGCGAAGAAATACGCTTTCAACCAAAGCAAAAGTGCATTCCAGCCCGGGCCTGCACGAAAATACGTTAACGTACTCTGATGAATATGCCTCCCCTATGACTCGCGGGCCTGGAGCTACTCTCACCAACGAGTGGGGCCCGCCCGTCAGCTCCTCTGTCTCCAACTCTCTCTCTCTCTCTCTCTCCCCCCTTCTTCTCTCTCGCATCACGGGGTAGAGGAGTGTTGGGGATCGGCGCAGAAAAAAAAATCCTACCTACGAGTCCCGAACCCAAGATCTATGTTATGCTGATGTATGTAACGGAAGGAATCAGTGTTCATACCTTTGAAGGCCGAAAGAGGGAAACGTTCCTCGAACGTGGTTGGCGTAAACTTTGATCCTACGACCTCCTTGTCGTGTTGAAGAACCTCCGACGATGAATTAGCACCACACCTGTAGTGCCTCGCGGGATTACACACGTACAGTGCAACCGACGTCCCTCCGGGCTCCGAACCAGAAGAGCAGCGGAAAGAAGATTGATCCGGATCCCGATTCCGGCAGCGCGACGGCGTCCGGATGATGGTGAAACCCCCAACCAGGTGCAAAATCCAAACCAGGGGAGTCCGCTCCAGGTGTAGAAAAAGGCACCCCCACCCCTCCTTATATAGGCCAAGGAGGGGTGATGGCTTCTCTCCCCTCGTTGGTTACCCCAAGTGGAAGGTTGAGATGCAGCGTAGCGGTAATTTCCCTCAGTAAAGGTACCAAGGTTTTTCTCCAGTAGGACTCAACGATAAGTACGATAGGTGGTAACGGCGCCAGAAATTATTCTGATGCGTGGAGTTGTCGTGGACCTGCACACAAAAAATAACTTTGCTCCCAACGAGTTCAGAGGAGTTGTCAATTCCTCCGGCCTTGTCGTTTACAAAGGATCAAACGCAAGAGATAAAAAGGTACTAGTAAAAGTAAAAACAGAAAGGTAAATAGTGGGTGTGAACAATGGTATGAAGATGGACCGGAGTCCCGTGATTTTCACTAGTGATGTCTCTCTCCCAAAAGACGATAAAAATGCTAGCGAGGTAAACAACTCACAGTTGGGCAATTGACAGGATTATGAAGGCACCGCAATGCTAACTATGCTGCAAATAAAGGAAGGGCTCAAAAGAAATGGGAAGTACTCCAAGGTAAGTAGACCGAAATCCATCTGCATCTACTACGAATCATCCACCTTGAGATATCTATCCAGAACATCTCGCTGGTATTAAGTTGCGAATCCCACCCAAAGTGTAAACTCAAAGCAACAGACAACTGCATTAAAAGAACTTTGCGTAAAGTAAACAATTCTTGCACCAATAGGCACAATCACCGTTGTTTTATCCCTGGTGGCAACAGCACATCCCCTAGTCTCATGTTTCTGTCACTCAAGATAGACATGAGGGGGCTGAACCCACAATCGAGCATAACGCTCTCTCTTGGAGTTGCAAGCAAATAACTTGGCCAAAGCAAATACTGCAACGGAGAACATGCAAGAATTTACTCAAGAACAAAATATAAAAGGGCAAACCAAATATATTACTCATCACAATCTGAACATAGTCTCATAATCCATCAGATCCCAACAAACTCAGCATAGCAACAGCAGAAAATTACATAGGTGCCTCGATCATGTGAGGCGGCTCACGAGGTCTCGAAAGTGAAAGCACAAAAGAGGGAGAGGACATCACATAGCTACTGATCACGGACCCATGGTCCAAGGGGGACTACTCACGGCACATACGGGAGGCATCCATGGCTATGGATGGTCTACCGGAGGGGTGATCTCCTTCCGGCAGGGTGCCGGGACAGCTTCTCCAGGAAGCCCCGATCTGAAAACGGCGGCGGCGGCGGAACAGAGAGGTTTCCGCGAAAAAGAGTTCTTGTTTTGGGGTTTCTACCCCGAGGGGGTTATATAGGCGAAGGGGGGCGTCGAGGGGCCACCCAGGACAGCCAGGAGGGTGCCTAGCGCGCCCTAGGGTTGGGGCCGCGCCAGGGACCCTTCTGGCTCCCTGGTGGTGGTCCCGGCTCTCTCCCTTGGTTATTCCGGAAGCTTCCTGCCCGCTGATTTCTAATATAATTTTTGCGGAATTTTTTGGGCACTTTAATCAGCCAGAAAAACTGAAAAACAAAAACAACAGAAAACCAGAAGCTGGCAACTGGGTGCACTGAGTTAGTAGGTTAGTCCAAATTGGTTTAAAAGTGTAATAAAGTTCAACCAAAACATGGCAAAGTCACACAAAACATGCATGGAGCAAGCAGAAATTATAGATACGTTTGGGACGTATCAACATCCCCAAGCTTAATTCCTGCTCGTCCTCGAGTAGGTAAATGATAACAAGCATAATTTCTGTGGTGACATGCCACACAACCAAATAAGGACTTTTAAGTAAAGCAATCAAAGCATGCAATTCAATTCAAGTCTTAACAGGCAAGAGTCTATATTGGCATTAACACAATCAACAAAAGAACAAAAGGTGCAAGAGCTCTTGCTGTCCATGACTCGAATGTCTCCAGATGGTGTTTGCGTGCAAGCAAGGGACTGGGAAGAAAGAGAAAAAAAGGTTGTTGAGAACAACTATCTACTAAAGTTTCACACTTAGTCTCCTTTGGATTCTTATCTGGACTCGTCCCCAGACCACTAGCCAGGTACAAGTCAAACTGATCCACTCCCTTTCGATATTTTGAGCACTCATGCAATGGATGAGCGTGAGCAAGAAAGTTGACACCTAAAAGGCGAAACAGAAAGAAGAGGTGGAGGAGGAAGACAAAAAGGTGTGTGAAAGGCTCACATCAATGAGGACAATCATAGGCGAGAGAAGGCCATATGATAGATATGATGTGAGGAGTAGGGATTGCCATACAACGGATGCACATGTGAGTTAAAAGCTCTCCAATGGAACTAGTGGGGGTGCATCTAACTTTCTTGCTCAAGAAGAGTCCTAGAGCTCGTTTGAGGAGGCTCATCATTGGAATATACAAGCCAAGTTCTATAGTGTAAAAGTTCCCCACATAGCTATATGCATGATGATAATCTCTATGGAGTACAAGGGATAGAAAATGAAGTACTAGTGTGGATCTCTCAAAAGGAATAGTAGTATGCCCCCTTCTCTCTTTTTATTTTTCTTTTTCTCTTTTTCTCTTTTTTTTGGTGACCTCAATGGCTCTTTCTATTTAACTCTCATTTGTCCTCTTTGGGATCTTTTGATTTTGTCCTCTTTGGGATCTTTTCCTCACTTTAGGGGCAATACTCTATATTTTACAAGAATATAGGAGATCTTTCACACTTTACAAAGGTACTCACAAAAAGAAAATGTAACTAATCATGATGCAAATGTATGCCTCTGCCAGGATAGCAGGATATGCAATGATACTAGCGCGTCATGTAGCAATGATTAGGGAAAGGCCCAACTAGCATGTGGCTCATCGATCAAGCAAGTAGCATGTATGACATGAGGATCAAGTCATGAGAGGGTGGATGTTGCATGGGAATGTATCTCGGAAAGGCTATGGAAATGCCTTGTAGGTAGGTATGGTGGCTGTTTTGAGGAAAGATATAATGAGGCTTATGATGACAGAGCGTATCATGCCAAGGGTTTGGATGCACCGGCGAAGTATGCGCCAACTCTCGAGGTGAGAAAGGGCAATGCACGGTACCGAAGAGCCTAGAAAAAGTATGGGTAGGTGGAAGTGTCAACTTTCGAATACTCACATTAGTCCGAAGAACTCATGCACTTATTATCGGTAACTCTCAATCTAATAGGAGGTTCACAAACAGACAGGTACCCCGAGGAGGAGTGTATGGGGGTTTGGTTATCCTTGCGCATCCTCGACTCATGGTACGTGAGTGTACTCTAATATTCGAACCCTCCAGAGGTTAGTGATCCATCTAGTAGCTAGAGTTCTCAACAGGGGTTTTTGGTTTTCGAAAAACACACGGATTGCCCAAAATACGACATCTATCACTAATAGGCAAGAGCTCTTGACACCAAAAGTTCAAACATCACTCTAGTCAATACCTCAAAACTATTGCAAGTTACTACTTCAAAAAGAAAAGCAACTTTAACTACCTACTTTCTAGTCAAGACACAGAACTCAGTGAAACAGGCAAACTCTCTAACAAGATAAAACATGCAACCTATAGAAAGTTAAACCTGAAAAGAAAAGCTCTAGAAAAACTAAAGCACTACAGCTAAACAGACCAGCAGCTAAGAAAAGAAAAAGAACAACTCACAGCTAAAAGAAATAAGCATGCAAATCCTATGAGGAGTTCTAGTTCAAGTGGAGCGTGTTTCTCTCCCACACAAAAGAGTAAGTTGGGGTCTAACTTGTTACTACAGCAAAGAAAGCAAAACAAACCTAGAAAAGTAAAGAGCGAGACGCTCCAAGCAAAGCACATAACGCATGAAGTGATAAAAATATAGTGCAACGAAAGACAGACCGATGATTGTTGATGAAGAAGGGGATGCCTCGGGGGCATCCCCAAGCTTAGACGCTTGAGTCTCCTTGAATATTTATTGGGGGTGCACTTGGGCATCCCCAAGCTTGAGCGCTTGACACTCCTGGATCTTCTTTCATCACCTTCCATCGCGCACTTGAAAACTCCCTTCATACATAACTCATTGTAGGCTGATTAGAGAGGTTAGTACCCTAATAAAATAATTTTCCTCTACTGAAAATAAAGATTTCCAGGAATATCTACAATTTCTCTTGCCTGCCCAAAAAATTTTGCAAAGAAAAAGCAAGCTTAAGGATTGCAAAACTGCGAAAAGAAAAACTGGGGCAGAAGCTGAGAAAAACAGAACAGCAGAGAAAGGGGAATTTTTTCGAGGTACTTCTGAAACTCAAATCAAAAAACTTTGAACAGAGGATAGCAAGCCAATTGTATGGAGCATGCTGTCAAAAAATTTCAGATCAAAAAGATGATTTGGTGATTTATCACGAATTTTCCCGTCAAGAAGACAGAATCTGTTTCTGGACAGCAAGCTCCAACTTTTGAACTTTCAAGCACTCTGAGGCTAAACTTGGCACAAAGCTTGAAAAAGAAAGATACAATGATGTTGCTACAGTAGTAAAAATCATCAAGACCACTAAGAACAGAACAAAAGCAAAAAGAAAAACCTAAATTCGTTGCGGGCTGCCTCCCGAAAGCGCTTTCTTTTATGCCTTTAAGCTAGGCATGAAGATTATGAAAGATGCTCACAAGAGAATAAGAATTGAAGCAAAAGAGAGCATGAAGAAGCAAATGTGAAACAAATTTAATCCTAACCCACTTCCTATGCATAGGCACCTTGTAAGAAAATAAATCAAAGGAGCACAAAGTGACATGCATAGGAGGGTAGAACAAGAACAACTTCAAAACTTTCAACATGAAGAGAGGTGTTTTTGTAACATGGAGGTTTCTACAACCAAACTTTCCTCTCTCAAAGTAATTTTCAGTAGCATCATGAACAACATCAAGAATATAACTATCACATAAATCATGTTGTTCATGACCTACAAGCACACGTGTATTATTTTCAACACGGTTTTTAGGATGATAAGATAGATGCAACCCATCACATTGAGCATTGATAAGAGCAAAATTCTCCGGAATAGTTGGAGATTTCAAAAGGATAATAGGGCAATCAAGTGTGGATGAAACAACAATAATTTCATGCTTAACATAAGGAACTATAGCAAGTTCATCTTTGTCCGCATCATCCATAGTGGCATCTTGGCCATCAACAAAGCAAGTATCAAAATTTTCAGAAAGGGATATTTCAAGTGAGTCCTCAGAATCATGGGATTCCTCCCCAAAGCAATCATTGGCCTCTTCTTGGGCAGCAAACATTTTATTTTTAAAATCCTCAATATAAGAATTGGAAGTATAATTCTCGAAGCAATAAGAAAGAACTGCAAAGTTTTCAGACTCGAAAATAGTATCGTGATACTTTTCAATCAAAGAAGCAATCTCATAGGCACCTTTAAAAGCAACAAACTCTTCAATCTTTTCAACATCAAAGTAATCATAAACAACTTTAACATAAGAAGATAAGATCTCATTTTCATTAAACTCACATTGTAAAGGGAGGTGTTTATGATCTATATTAGAACAGCAAGTGAAATCATAAATGTGGCACAAAAGTTTAGCATGGCAATAAGAAACATGTATTTGATCCCATAAGTGTTTCCCTTTCTGAGATAGGCGGTGCCGCGTATAATGAGCATGCTCATCCAATGATTTTCCCTCAACCAAGTCGGTCGGGTTTTTAGCGCGAGCACAAATTGATCGAAGACGATCCAAGTGAAACATGTCCATCCTACCATATTCGGGTGGTTCATCACCCATGGTGAGGATAGCATAAATAGGCAAAAAAAGACAAACGAAAAAGGTAGCAACTATTTTGTGGCTTTTCATAAAGGACACTGAGATAAAAACTGAAAGGTAAACTAACAAGACTAAAAAACAAAGGTAAAGGGTAGTGTGCAACTCCCCTATCTTTGATACAGGAGTCCGACAACGGCGCCAGAAATTGGCGGTTATCAGGACTCGCGTATTTGTACTTCCTTTGAGTCCCCGGCAACGGCGCCAGAAATTAGCTTGATGGCTTCTCGCCCCTCGTTGGTTACCCCAAGTGGAAGGTTGAGATGCAGCGTAGCGGTAATTTCCCTCAGTAAAGATACCAAGGTTTGTCTCCAGTAGGACTCAACGATAAGTACGATAGGTGGCAACGGCGCCAGAAATTATTCTGATGCGTGGAGTTGTCGTGAACCTGCACAAAACAAATAACTTTGGTCCCAACGAGTTTAGAGGAGTTGTCAATTCCTCCGGCCTTGTCGTTTACAAAGGATCAAACGCAAGAGATAAAAAGGTACTAGTAAAAGTAAAAACAGAAAGGTAAATAGTGGGTGTGAACAATGGTATGAAGATGGACCGGAGTCCCGTGATTTTCACTAGTGATGTCTCTCTCCCAAAAGACGATAAAAATGCTAGCGAGGTAAACAAATCACAGTTGGTCAATTGACAGGATTATGAAGGCACCGCAATGCTAACTATGCTGCAAAGAAAGGAAGGGCTCAAAAGCAATGGGCAGTACGCCAAGGTAAGTAGACCGAAATCCATCTGCATCTACTACGAATCATCCACCTTGAGATATCTATCCAGAACATCTCGCTGGTATTAAGTTGCGAATCCCACCCAAAGTGTAAACTCAAAGCAACAGACAACTGCATTAAAAGAACTTTGCGTAAAGTAAACAATTCTTGCACCAATAGGCACAATCACCGTTGTTTTATCCCTGGTGGCAACAGCACATCCCCTAGTCTCACGTTTCTGTCACTCAAGATAGACATGAGGGGGCTGAACCCACAATCGCGCATAACGCTCTCTCTTGGAGTTGCAAGCAAATAACTTGGCCAAAGCAAATACTGCAACGGAGAACATGCAAGAATTTACTCAAGAACAAAATATAAAAGGGCAAACCAAATATATTACTCATCACAATCTGAACATAGTCTCATAATCCATCAGATCCCAACAAACTCAGCATAGCAACAGCAGAAAATTACATAGGTGCCTCGATCATGTGAGGCGGCTCACGAGGTCTCGAAAGTGAAAGCACAAAAGAGGGAGAGGACATCACATAGCTACTGATCACGGACCCATGGTCCAAGGGGGACTACTCACGGCACATACGGGAGGCGACCATGGCTATGGATGGTCTCCCGGAGGGGTGATCTCCTTCCGGCAGGGTGCCGGGGCAGCTTCTCCAGGCAGCCCCGATCTGAAAACGGCGGCGGAGGCGGAACAGAGAGGTTTCCGCGAAAAAGAGTTCTTGTTTTGGGGTTTCTACCCCGAGGGGGTTATATAGGCGAAGGGGGGCGTCGAGGGGCCACCCAGGGCAGCCAGGAGGGTGCCTGGTGCGCCCTAGGGTTGGGGCCGCGCTAGGGACCCTTCTGGCTCCCTGATGGTAGTCCCGGCTCTCTCCCTTGTTTATTCCAGAAGCTTCCTGCCCGCTGATTTTTAATATAATTTTTGCGGAATTTTTTGGGCACTTTAATCAGCCGGAAAACCTGAAAAACAAAAACAGCAGAAAACCAGAAGCTGGCAACTGGGTGCACTGAGTTAGTAGGTTAGTCCAAATTGGTTTAAAAGTGTAATAAAGTTCAACCAAAACATGGAAAAGTCACACAAAACATGCATGGAGCAAGCAGAAATTATAGATACGTTTGGGTTGTATCAAGGGGCTCCACCCCCTCCCCTTCCCCATGTGGGACTAAACCTCCAAGGGGGGGAGTGGTGCGGCTAGGAGTGGGGATGGGGCCCTCCCTTGGCGCCAAGCCCAAGGGGGGAGGCTCCCCTTTCCCCTCATGGGCCTTTTAAGGCCCAAATACCTTTTCACCTTTTTAAATAGTTATTTAAATCATTTTTAATATTTAATTCTATCAATTAAATAATAAAACATATTTAAACATTAATATATATTATTTTGAACCTTTCAAAATATCCGGAACAGCTTTCGGCACCTCCCGGTACATTTCCGGTGTTTTCTCTCTTTTCACCGATGATCCCGAATCAATCCTTAATGCATCGATTTCCCTTAAGTGTGACACCCTACGGTCCGGGAAACAGTAGACATGATCGAGACACTCTCTGACCAATGACCATCATGTGGGATCTGGTTACAATCCTTGATGTGCCCCTACGCTTCCATCGAATAAACTTCATCGCTCTTGAACCGTTAACAATATGACTTGAACCCTTTGTGCTTTGGTACTATGTTTGTCCGAGGTATGATCGTCGGTATCCAATACCTAGTTCTTCCTCGTCTACGACATAACATGTTTACTCATCTGTGAATATTACATCTCTTGTGACCTAGTCACTTACTTGCAAGCTATTGATTGAACACCACCGAGTGGGCCCAGAGTACCTATCCGTCACTCGGATTGACAAATCCCGCTCTGATCTATTTCATACTCCTCAACATATCTACTTCGGAATACCCAAGATACACCTTTTCAGTTACCATGTTTTAGTGTAACGGTTAATGAACTCAAAGCATCCTAATAGATAGCAATTATGTATGATCATCACGGTCTAAGGATTCAGTCACTATGTTATTAAGTCATCGCAATGCTGAACTTATGTGACTTGATCACACTGCAATGCTTAAGGTGGGTGTGTGTCCATCACATCATTCTCCTAATGATATGACCTCATTGTCAATAGACAATTATGTTCTCATGATCAGGAAACGTTGATCATCAATTGCCCAATGAGCTAGTATGCCTGAGTTTAACTAGGGACCAGGTTGTTATATATCACACGTGTATTAATGTTTCCGCTTAATACAGTTCTAGCACAATATATAACGTATTATGAACAAACAGATATGTGACAAATATCTTTATTAATTTGCCTCTAGGGCACATATCCAACAGTCTCACACTTGCACTAGAGTACAAATTACACTAGTTTACATTAGGTATGTATCTAACACCAATAGTCTCTCGGTATTGTTCAAACTTGGCTTGTGGAAGAGGTTTAGTCATTGGGTCTGACGGATTCAGATCCGTATGTATTTTTCAAATCCTAGTATGACCATCCTTGACGTAGTCTCGCGTCACATGGAAACGCCGGAGAATATGCTTGGTTGTAGAGTGAGTCCTCGGCTCCCTTGCGTTAGCAATGGAACCCGTATTTTCACAATAAATGCTAACAGGGTCAGTGCAACTAGGGAATACACCAAGCTCGATGACAAACTTGTTCAGCCAATGCGCTTCATTTGACGCTTCGCAAGCGGCAATATACTCCGACTCCATCGTAGATTGGGCGACGACTGACTGCTTGCCGCTCCTCCAGCTAATCGCACCACCATTCAACATAAACATGTATCCCGTCTGGGATTTTGAGTCATCGGGATTAGTACCAAGACTGGCATCGACGTAACCTGTTACAGCGATCTCTTCTTCACATCCTCCATAGACAAGAACCAGATCCTTAGTTCTTCGTAAGTACTTAAGGACGTTCTTCACTGCAATCCAATGATCCATTCCAGGATTACTTTGGAAACGATTAGTCAGACTAACCGCCAGGGCCACATCTGGTCGAGTACACAGCATAACATACATGATAGAACCTATGGTTTAGGCATAGGGCTTTGACGACATTTCCTCCCTTTCTTTTGTTGTTGCTGGGCATTGAGTCACACTCAATTTACTTCCTTTCATAACGGGCACGAGGCCTCTCTTGGCGTTATCCATATTGAACCTCTTCAATATCTTCTCAAGGTAAGTTCTCTGACTCAGTGCTAATAGGCGTCTTGATCTATCTCTATAGATTTTAATGCCTAATATGTATGCAGCTTCACCTAGGTCCTTCATGGAAAATTGTCCATTCAAATATTCCTTTACCCCCTCTAGAAATTTCACATCATTCCCTATCAATAATATGTCATCCACATATAGTACTAGGAATGCCACAGAGCTCCCACTCGCTTTCTTATAAACACAGAATTCTTCTTTATTTTGGAAAAATCCAAAAGCTTTGATCACCTCATCAAAACGAAGATTCCAGCTCTGAGATGCTTGCTTCAACCAATAAATGGACCGTTGAAGTTTGCATACCTTACCAGCGTCCTTAGGATCAATAAAACCTTCCGGTTGTACCATATACAACTCTTCCTCAATGTTGCCATTTAGGAACGCGGTTTTCACATCCATCTGCCATATTTCATAATCGTAATAGGTAGCAATTGCTAGCAATATCCGGATAGACTTTAGCAACGCTACGGGAGAGAAAGTCTCTTCGTAGTCAACTCCTTGAATTTGTCGGAAACCTTTTGCGACAAGTCGAGATTTATAGACAGATACGTTTCCGTCTGCGTCAGTCTTTTTCTTGAATATCCACATATTCTCGACGGCCTTTCGGTCCTCGGGAATATCCACCAAAGTCCATACTTTGTTGGCATACATGGAGCCTATCTCGGATTTCATGGCTTCCAGCCATTTCTCGGACTCGGGTCCCTCCATTGCTTCTTTGTAGTTCGCAGGTTCATCAGGTTCATTTAACATGATTGCATTGACAAGTTGCCCATAAAACTGAGTTTTTACTCGGGCTCTTGATGACCTGCGGGGTACAATAGGATCCTCTTCATCTTGATCATGATCATCATGTATGTCACTATCGTTATGAATATCATGATGACCGTTCTCTTCAGCTCCCACTACGGAAGATGGTTCCGGAACAACTTCCATTGCCATTTCTTCCACTTGGAGTGATTGGTCAATCATCTCGTTGAGGTCTATTTTCCTCCCACTCAATTTTTTCGAAAGAAACTCTTTCTCAAGAAAGCATCCATTCTTGGCGACAAACGTTTTGCCCTCAGACTGGTTGTAGAAGGTGTATCCAACGGTTTCCCTTGGATATCCCACAAAGATGCACTTATCCGCTTTTGATTCGAGTTTTTCGGGCTGAAGTTTCCTAACATACGCCTCACAACCCCAAATCTTCAAGTGAGACAACTTTGGTTTCTTGCCATGCCCTTCCTCAAATGGTGTTGTCTTTACGGATTTGGACGGTGCCCTATTAAGAATGTAAGCGGCAGTTTCTAATGCATACCCCCATAATGACACAGGTAAGTCGGTATGAGACATCATCGATCGTACGCTATCCAATAGAGTTCGATTACGTCGCTCAGAAAGACCGTTACGCTGAGGTGTTCCTGCCGGCGTAAGTTGTGGTACGATGCCACAAGTCTTAAGATGATCGCCAAACTCGTGACTTAAATACTCGCCTCCTCGATCGGATCGAAGGTGCTTGATTTTCTTCCCGAGTTGATTCTCGACCTCACTCTGAAATTCCTTGAACCTTTCAAAGGTTTCAGACTTATGTTTCATTAAGTAGATATACCCATATCTTCTTAAGTCATCTGTGAAGGTCACGAAGTAACGAAGACCATTGCGTGTGGGGACGTTCATAGGTCCACATACATCTGAATGTATGATCCCTAACAAGTCTTCCGCACGCTCCATTGTTCCATTGAATGCAGTCCTTGTCATCTTGCCCATAAGACATGGTAAACATGTGTCAAGGGATCCAAAATCCAATGACTCCAGAAGTCCATCATCATGAAGCTTCTTCATGCGCGTTTCACCAATATGACCAAGTCGACAATGCCACATCGTCATGTGTTCTTCGCCACTAGGTTTTAATCTTTTGGCCTCTACGTTATCAATATGAAGTATATCACAATCGAGATTAAGAATGAATAAGCCATTTTTCTCCGGTGCGTGAACATAAAACACATCATCCTTATAAATCGCACAACCAATTGTAACTGACTTAAAAGAATAGTGGTCTCGCTTCAAGCAAGAACCATTAACGATGTTCACACTCAATGCGGGTACATAGTAGCACTTATTCAAAATCAAAACTAATCCCGAAGGGATACTAAGATGCTTCGTGCCGACCGCCACCACTTCAATCCGGCAGCCGTTTACCACGCGCATCGTCACTTCATCTTTCATCAGGCATCGCCTATTCCGTAGCCCCTGAGAGGAGTTAGAAATATGAGCAACAGATCCTGTATCAAATATCCAGGACTTGTTCCTAGCGCTTGTTAAGAAAAGATCAATAACGTGTATATCAAATATACCTTTGTCTCTTCTGACAATCTTGCCAGCCTTCTTATCCTCTAGGTACTTGGGGCAGTTGCGTTTCCAGTGACCATCACCCTTGCAGTAGAAGAACTCAACGCCGGGCTTGGGTCCAGGTTTGGGTGCCTTACGAGGAGTGACAACTGGCTTGTCACCCTTCTTCGGGCTTCCCTTCTTTCCCTTCTCCTTCTTGCCAGACTTCTTGAATTCAACGGTATTGTTGACCATGAATACAGCATGCTCCTTCGTGATCTCAACCTCAGCAGTTTTCAGCATGGCGAACAACTCAGAAGGGGTCTTAGTCATCCCCTGCATGTTGTAGTTCAACACAAAGCCTTTGTAGCTAGGGGGCAGCGACTGCAGCACCCTATCAACAGCGAGTTCATCTGGAATCTGACATTCCAAAGCATTCAAGCGTTGAACGTAGCCAGCCATCTTGACCACGTGCTCACTAACACTGCTATGCTCATCCATCTTTGCTGAGAAGAAAGCTTCAGAAGCCTCATAACGTTCAACCCTGGCTTGGGGTGCAAAGACGGCCTTGAGGTCGGTGATTATCTCATATGCACCCATCCTCTCAAAGCGTTTCTGCAGCTCAGCCTCCATGGAGTAAAGCATTCCACTCTGGACAAGGTTGTAATCATCCGTCTTGGAGAGGTAGACATTCTTCTCATCCTGACTAGCGTCTGCTGGTGGTTCGTCACCTAACGCGGTCTCTAGTACGTATGCCACCTTGAGGGGAACGAGGAGAATCCTCAGAGTGCGGAACCAGTTGGTGAAGTTTGACCCATCGGTTTTCAGTTTGTCTTTGTCTAGGAATGACCCTAAGTTTAATGAGGGGCGAGGTGCAGCCATCTACAATGGTTATTTGCAAAACACATATTTAGACTTTGTTCATAATTGGAGTTCAATTTTAATTAATTCTAAAACTCCCACTTAGTTAAACATCTCTCCAAATTTACTAAGTGATTAACATAATCCTAGTTTGAATGATCTTCCTCGAATATCACACGGCCGACGACACATCTCCCTAGGTAGGCCATCATGCCAATCATATCCGACTCATGCTTAACCTTTCGGTCATCTGTATCCCAAGCTCATATCTACATATGTCAAGCCTGCCAGTCGAACCTTAGTGTATGGCTGTTCAGCAAGGCCATATCTGCATATGCTAGGCTTGCCAAACCCAACCTCATGCGATCACTAATGTATGTATGACACCCGATCGTCATGGCCTGCCTATCATAAATAGATCCTTCCAGGCGGTGCCCACTAAGGGAGAATACAATCATGGTATTGAGAGAGATTATCCTATCATGCCACCGTCGCATATCTAGCATATTAGCAAGACAGGAAGTAAAACTGTAAATCATACAAGCTATGATCACCCCTTACATGCAAATTAAAGTTAAAAATCCTTCTACTTTATCTTTTGAAAGTTTTGCATGGCTGCTAAGGGGTTTCGAGAGAGAACCGCTTTCTATCCTGCGAAAACAAGCCACAACACCAATCCTGCAATCGTCTCTATTACACCCCTGTCGAGGCCCTCCGTTGCAAATGTCTTCGCTCGCTAATGTTAGAGAGACAGACACCCCCCCAGCAATTATATGGTACAAGCCATATGTCAAGCGTGGAACCAGTCTCGCGTAAACGCGTAAGGTCGGTCGGGGCCGCTTCATCAGGACATTGCCGCAACGCTAAACGAGTACACGTGGGAGGGTAACAATTGGAGAATTGATGCCCACATCCTACATGTGTTCTACCCGTACAATACATCTATGCATAGCGTTGCTCATGATACCACTGTTGGGGATCGGCGCAGAAAACAAAAAATTTCCTACCTACGAGTCCCGAACCCAAGATCTATGCTATGCTGATGTATGTAACGGAAGGAACCGGTGTTCATACCTTTGAAGACCGAAAGAGGGAAACGTACCTCGAACGTGGTTGGCGTAGACTCTGATCCTACGACCTCCCTGTCGTGTTGAAGAACCTCCGACGATGAAGTAGCACCACACGTGTAGTGCCTCGCGGGGTTACACACGTACGGTGCAACCGACGTCCCTCCGGGCTCCGAACCAGAAGAGCAGCGGAAATAAGATTGATCCGGATCCCGATTCTGGCAGCGCGACGGCGTCCGGATGATGGTGAAACCCCCAACCAGGTGCAAACTCCAAACCAGGGGAGTCCGCTCTAGGTCGGAGAAAGAGAGAGAGAGAGAGAAACTCAATGTTGTGTAGAAAAAGGCACCCCACCCCTCCTTATATAGGCCAAGGAGGGGCTCCACCCCCTCCCCTTCCCCATGTGGGACTAAACCCCCAAGGGGGGGAGTGGTGCGGTTAGGAGGGGGGATGGGCCCCTCCCTTGGCGCCAAGCCCAAGGGGGGAGGCTCCCCCTTCCCCTCATGGGCCTTTTAAGGCCCAAATACCTTTTCACCTTCTTAATTAATTATTTAAATAATTTTTAATATTTAATTCTTTAAATTCAATAATAAAACATATTTAAACAATAATATATATTATTTTGAACCTTTCAAAATATCAGGAACAGCTTCCGGCACCTCCCGGTACAATTCCGGTGTTTTCTCTCTTTTCACTGATGATCCCGAATCAATCCTTAATGCATAGATTGCCCTTAAGTGTGACACCCTACGGTCCGGGAAACAGAAGACATGATCAAGACACTCTCTAACCAATGACCATCATGTGGGATCTGGTTACAATCCTTGATGTGCCCCTACGCTTCCATCGAATAAACTTCATCGTTGTTGAACCGTTAACAATATGACTTGATCCCTTTGTGCTTTGGTACTATGTTTGTCCGAGGTATGATCGTCGGTATCCAATACCTAGTTCTTCCTCGTCTACGACAACATGTTTACTCGTCTGTGAATATTACATCTCTTGTGACCTAGTCACCTGCTTGCAAGCTATTGATGAAACACCACTGAGTGGGCCCAGAGTACCTATCCATCACTCGGATTGAAAAATCCCGCTCTGATCTATTTCATACTCCTCAACATATCTACTTCGGAATACCCAAGATACACCTTTTCAGTTATCATGTTTCAGTGTAAAGGTTAATGCATTCAGAGCATCCTAATAGATAGCAATTATGTATGATCATCACGGTCTAAGGATTCAGTCACTATGTTATTAAGTCATCGCAATGCTGAACTTATGTGACTTGATCACATTGCAATGCTTAAGGTGGGTGTGTGTCCATCACATCATCCTCCTAATGATATGACCTCATTGTCAATAGACTATTATGTTCTCATGATCAGGAAACCTTGATCATCAATTGCCCAATGAGCTAGTATGCCTGAGTTTAGCTAGGGACTAGGTTTTTATATATCACACGTGTATTAATGTTTCCGCTTAATACAGTTCTAGCACAATATATAACGTATTATGAACAAACAGATATGTGACAAATATCTTTATTAATTTGCCCCTAGGGCACATATCCAACAAGGAGGCCGTCGGCGGCGGCCCGCCGTGGCCAGCGCGGCTACTCCGGCCCTCCTCCACGAGCGGCACAGGGGAGCGCGACGGAGGGGCGACGCGCCCGATGGGGTGCCGCAGCCGTCGGGGCACGTGGGGTGGTCGTCCTTCCCGTCTGCTCAGGCCAGCGAAGGTCGTGGAGGCTCCGGGGCTCGGCCGATAAGGCGTCGGCTCCTCGGCCGGAGCAAGAGCGGCGGGGGGGCATGTAAGGCCCGATATGCGGTATTGTTCCAGATCTAGGTGTTTCCACCCAGACCCGGGGACGAAGCACATATCGGTCCCACCGCGACAGATGACAAAGCCATATGCCCCGGATTTCCAACATGATATCACAACATTACAGATACAAGGATACAACATCTCATACAATCGGCATACAACTGCCTTAATACAATACAACAGCGGAAGATATATGTCTGAGTACAGACTACAAGCAAAAGCCTAGTGGCAAAAAAAAAATCAACGATCCCATAACCACACGGGTCCAGGCCCTCCGCCGGGATCCTCCTAACTAGTCGTCGTCGAGTCTCCACGTGAAACGTCGATCACCATACCTGTTGTCGATCATAACCCTGAAAAGAGTTTGGGGGTAGTATCATGAGTACAGAGGTACTCAGCATCCAATTGTAGTGGTCATCTGACCCAGCAAGGACTTCACCACTCGTCATTCTAGGACATCTAGTAGTTTACGGTAAGGAAGGGGTAAGATGTGAGGTTGCTTCCGCACTAACATTTATGAAGTGGCTAACGATCTAGAGAGTAAGATAAGAATCCAAGCATTCGATGAGGAATCGCCTCCAACAAGTCTTGCTATCAACTACTTACGCAAACATAACACCTATCCTATCCTTGTCCTCCTCTTCGCATCCCGACGAAGAAGAAGCAGTCAAGGCACACACACGTTGATCAAGTTATATTAAGATTATCTCATTTGTTGTTGTCTATGAACAAGGAGTAGGTCTCAAGTCGTCCATAACCGTGGACACGGCTTCCCGAAAAGATTTAACCCTGCAGGGGTGTACCAACTGCCCATTACGAGGCGTCGCATGCTCGCCCATCTCTCTTAGTATCTACCCATTATAGACAACCATTTTATGATTTAGTTCCAAGAGATCCGAAACGACAGGTCCCTCTAACTAACAACGAACAAATCCGGGTGGCCCCCGGGGAGTCGACACCCAATCCAAAAGCTGGCCACGCTCTCGGATCGGACTCTTCCGTATGGCCAAGGTCGGGTTTAGTCTCACCTACATAACAGGGGACTTCCCTAGCTCACCATGTGTGGACCAACATAGGAACTAAGTCTCCGCTGGCCCGAGTTGTTTGAAAACTACTGGCAGCTGACCAGCACACACACGGTTTCAAATGGTAAATCAGCTTGGGCCACCTCTAGAAATGTTTGAAGCTAGGTAGCTAAGAAGAGGGGACCCCATAAAATCCCACACGCGATTAGGCACGCTCAGTCTTAAAACCAATACCCGGAACTCGGATCCTAGGTGACTTGAATGGAACAAAGCGTCGGGGCGGGATAGCCTAGACCTTCCATCCTTCGTCGAATATAGTCAACATTATAAAAATCATATCATCAACAACAATATAATAATGATAATGTGATATCCCAACCCATGGAGTAACAGGGTAACATCGTAGAATCCTAAGCATGCATACTAAGCAGGGGCTGAGCAACGAGCAATAGTAACATAGAAGTACAAGGTTTGCTGGGAAGGGACATGGCTGTATCGGTTTGAAAGAGGTTGTAAACATGTGGTAGGATCAAACATCGAACCTATCCAAGACTAGAATGCAAACCGCTGGTTGAAATAGAATGGATCATAAGTAATGTATAGTCCTTGCCTGTTGATAAGTCGGGTTCCGAAGGTGTAGTCGATCGCAAGCTCGCATCGTCTCCGAGAGGTACCCGCGGAAGAACACAAGAGGATAAACACTGGAAAGCAATCAACGAGCAAGCACTCTATTACTACGGGGCAACACAAGATCAAGAAGACAACACAGGGCACGGCAACGCGATACGGATCTATCGTCGAGAACGGTTACTAACAGTTTAAGTGGGGTATCGGTCACACACGACGAATACCGCACGTTTACGGTGGTTCAAGTTGCTTAGCTACAGGTGATCAACCAAGGTTGTTAACATGGCAACTCAAGCAAGCATGGCATAGCACACAAACATGTCAAGAGGTCAAGAACAAAAGAAACTATCTATGCTAGTCAATTTAAGTGAGGCACAACCTAAACATGGCATCCACTAAGTGCCGCACGATGATTAAAAGATTTGGTACTGTTCTGTCCTAAACCATATTTTATGTTGGTTAACAACAGCAAAAAAATAGCATAAACACAAAGTTCACGAAAAACTAATCAAGTTACATATAAGGCACACTCCAAACGGAGTTACGGTTAAAAAGATACAAGCAAAACAAATTACGCACACATGCTGTATAAACAGGGGTAAATCTATAAGAAAAATTGCAACAACATGACATAGCAATACATGGGCTGAAAGTAGACATTATGCTTAACAATATGCAATTGGAATCACTCAATTCCGATAAACGGTCGCGACACACTCGTCGACCGAAGTTGCAACAAAATATAAACAACAGCACACTAACTGCAGGATAGCTACTTTGGAGCAAGATACAATCATGATGCAGCAAGAAAATATGGCATGTGAATGCATGGAACTGAAGTAGAAACAATGCTTAACAGGATGCAAAAGGAATCAATCAATTCCGATGAACGGTTGCGAAGCAATCGTCACCCGAAGTTGCAATAAAATAACAGTTTCAGCAACAGCAGCACATTAACAGGAAAATTAGCAGTTTAACGGCCTGATGCCCTGTTCAGAACACAATTACACAATCAAGACGGCCTCAAACGGAAAAAAATTCTACATACGAATTCTAGAGCACGCAAAACTGAGCAACTTTCGTTTTGGGGGCACGTTCATCGGAGCTACGGATTACTCGCAAATTACAACGCAAAACAGATTACAGCAGCATTTTCAGGGACTTAGAAAATTTTCAGCAGGGTTAGTTCTCAGAAAAAAAGGCTCACGTTTTGGGCTTGGCCCATGAGGCCAGTGCTGGATTTGGCCTGGCAGGCCTGGGGCGCGCGGGCTGGTGGAGCTGGGCCGTGGCCCACCTGCTGGGCCGGCCCAGGTCAACGGTTGGAGGGAGCTGGCCGACCTCCCCGTCTGAATCGGGCGGACCGGCGGCGGCCTCGTTGCCGGCGACGGCGAGCGGCCTAGGTGTAACACCCTCAGACCCAGTACAGTAATCACTACAGTGATTCCACTGTTAGTGATCATTACTGATGATGATCAAGCCTGATCCACCTGAAGATTTCGACGATACTCTCTGATCAATTCCCGAGATCCTACGTGTTCATCGCCTTTGCAATCCCATGCAACCGATAAGTCCGTATGGATGATTACATCTACCTCCCGATCTGAAAGTCATAATTCCCTTGTACTTGAGCATCAAATTATTCCGATGCTTCGGTCACCTGATGCCTTCGCATCCTTTCCCCTTCTGGTTGAGTGCCGATACTCACATCAGATTCTTTGCGAACCACCCGACCTTTGGTGGATTATTATCCGACTAAGCTTACATGGCTTCTTCCATGTTTCGATTGGATTCATTGTGTGAAATACCATCCTTGCTCCTCGATGCTTTGTGTTATCATCGACAACCTCCTTTGACTCTCTGCCAATATAACTTGGTAGTGTATATTGTGCTCTGCTTTCCCTTGGGAGAGATATACACCTGATACTTGTGTATCATCACGTTTTCCTTTCCATTGGTCTGTTTAACCTTTCTGGTAATATATCTTATCTAAGCAGTGAAATTCCCTGCTTATGTAAACACTTTTGTGTGCTACAATGTCTGTACAACCAGTTACGATTGTTGATGACTTTTCGGTGACCACCGATGGACGAGAACTTTGACAATTGGTCCGCCTCGTCTTAACGAGCAAGAAAATGGTTCTCTTCGTCCCTCGCCCTTGGCACTGATGTTGTTGCCGACATAGTTCACAAGTTGATCTCCGTCATACCCTTCCAACTTGATCGCATTGAATGTCACCACCCTGGTTCAATGGGGCCCATAACCCACAGTTCCACAGGACCGAAACCTGACTCTTTTCCTCTACCTTGTGAGATTTCGTCCGATATCAGACTCAGTGCTTGTGTCTGATGATCGGGGCCCCTTTTCCATCTTCCGTCATCGGCATCGAATACGTGCCTAACCGCTTGAAACTTCTCACGATGTACTTCCCGGATGTTGAACTCGGAAGGACTTGGTACCCCATAACCTTGAGCAACCCCATTCGATTGATCTTGTATCGATCCGACCCCCTTAAGCTTTACCTCTTAACCTGTTCGTAAGTGTGATGAAGCCCCGAGGAAAGGATGAAAACCCATCGAGATGCACCGATACAGTCCAGTGAAGGCCTCAACGTGAAGGATTAATTTCTTCGAGTAGGACAACAAGGACCAGAAGATTTGTTAGAAGGCGAAACCGAAACTCTACCCCTTACACTACCTTTAATTCTCGGGACGAGAATTCTTTGTAGTGGTGGAGATTTGTAACACCCTCAGACCCAGTACAGTAATCACTACAGTGATTCCACTGTTAGTGATCATTACTGATGATGATCAAGCCTTGAACACTTTTGGTCACAGCTTATTGAAATTCCAACCCTGATAAAATTTTCAAATAAGTGTGGATCGTAAATCTTGCTCCAAAAATTGTGGATGCCAGTCAATCAACATGATCATGGTTAAACCAAGTCACCCTTAGTCCTTAGAATAATCACAAGTCTATGTTGATTGTGAAACCAATCTTGTGGTGTCATCAAAAAGTATTTTGAAAGTTAATATAAAAATGAAATCATAGTTAAACCAAATGATGGAATCTATTTATATAATGCCTAGCAATCATTGGGCCATGTTAAAAATAACAATGGATATTCTTTAAAGTGTTTTATAAATATTATGAAATAAAATTAGTAACTTTGGGAATTATTAAATGGCAATGGTAAATTAAATAAACAAGTGGAAATTTTAAATGAACTAAAAATTGTGAAAGAAATTTTATAAAATGCATAATAATCAATAGGTCATATTAAAAATGAATTGGGATTTTATTACCAGGTTTAAAAATGTTAAACAAATAAAAACAGTGTCAAATCAGTGGCATTTAATACCTTTTAAATAAAACAAAAATGCAATTGATTTTATTTGGGCACAAAACTTTTTGTGGCATTGTTATAAAGTGCATCACTAATTTTGGTGCATGTTTCATATCTTACAAAAATGAAACAATAGCCAAATACATTTAAACAAAAGAAAAGTAAAACAAAACAAGAAAAATCAAAAAAAACCCCTAAGCCCCGCCCCGGGCGAGGCCCACCAGGCCCAGCCCCCCCCCCCCCTTCTCTCTCCCCTCCCCTGTCTCATCCCCACCTAACCCTCCCCCACCCCCGAAGCGCCATGGACAGGGGCACGCACGCCATGCCCCCAGCTCACCTGCTCCCTCCCCTCCCCTCACCTGCTCCCCTCTCGACTCTGCGGGGATAAGGCCAACGCCACCCACCCCCCCTGAATCTCCCTCTCCCCACTTCCTCTCTCCCTCTTTCTCTCGCGCTCCATCACCGGACCAGGAAACCGCCCGTGGGCGCGTCGCCGCCGTGCGCGCGGCCACCGGCCACTGCGAGCCACGCCGGTGTGTCCGGGATCTTCGACGTGCTCGTCCACGTCGCCCTACACTTTCAATCGAGCCCGAGACACGTCGTAGTCCAAGAACCGCGCCGCTCCTCCACCACGGCCGCGCCTCCGTCCTCGTCGATCACCGCGGCTAGGCACCTCCTCGGCCCTCCCCGACCGCGCCATCGAGCTCAATGTGAGACGCTCGCCCACTTCCCCCTAAATCCCCATCTGAATCGTGCCCCCGTAGCTATTTCCCGGCGAGCCCGTGGCCATGGCGTCGCGTGGTTCGTCGCCGTCGTCGTTGTGGTCTGTCCCAGCCCGCACAGATGGCTCGTACGGGTGCGACTCGTTGCCCTGCGCACGTAGTATCAAACGGCACCCATTTTGGTGCACCGTAGCGGCCGGCCGGGCAGCGCCGCCGCGTCGGCCTCGTCGCCGGCAGGCTCGCCGTGGGAAGAGCCCTCCCGGTTAACCAGTGGGGTTACCCACTGACAGTGGGGCCCTCCTTCCTAATCCCCCCTAATCCCACTTACACGTGGGCTACCTACCACTGACCCCTGGGGCCCGCTAATTAGATTTGGGGCTAATCCCCCATTAGCCTAACCACTAATAAAACTAAACAGAAAATAAAACCCCCTCTGAATGACAGGTGGGGCCAGGTCATTAAGTTAGATAAATAACTGTTAGCATAACACTGAGTCAATGACAACTGGGCCCCATCCCAGTAAGCTAATTCTCTGGATTAATTAATATGCAATTTGAATAATGTATCTATGACATGTGGGCCCTCTGTTCTTTTTAAAATAAATAGAAATGATTTAATTAGCCACTATCTATGACATGTGGGTCCACCCTGTCAGCACTGTTGTGGATAAGGTTCTGGATAATGTTGCTATTTAAATAATAAAAGAAAATCAGAAAATCCTTTTTAAATGATTTAAAACTTGAAAATCAATATCTTTTAAACCGTAACTCGGATTCAAAAACTTTATACATCAAAATTGATTAGAAAAATACAACGGATACGAATACGCTATCCGTATGTCTACCACCCCCCTCTAACTTACCGAACATCGACATTCCCCCCCCCCTTCGGGTCATTTGTCGAAAATTCCCGGTACCGATAAAAGTTGTCCGGATGAAAAACCTTTGTATACGAAAGTTGCTCAGAACGGATCCACGATTACGAATACGTTACTCATACTCCCACCACACCCCTCTAACACAACGAACATCGAACCGTCCCCCTCCGGTACCGTTAGTCCGATAAATTTTCCGGTACTGCTAAAGTACCCGGATGAATTTATTTCGAACACGAAAGTTGTTCGGAATAGATCAACTAACCCGGATACCCCACCCACACCTGTGTCGTATGTCCACGACACCTCCGGCATGATATCTCCCCCCTCCGGACACCTTGTCCGATAATCACCCGAAGCCGGTACTTCATCCCCGGATGAATTCCCGCTCCGAGCAACGTGCATCGTACTGCGTTAGAACCCCGTTTACAATTCATCTGTTATGTCTTGCATTTGTATTGCTATTATTGTTGTGTATTTATTGTTTCTTCCCCCCTTAATCTCCGGTAGACCCCGCTGCTGCCGTCGACTACACCGATGCTGAGTACGACTACTTCGTCGACGACCGTACCGCTACTGTCAAGCTTCCAGGCAAGCAGAGTCATTCTCTTCCCCAGATATCGCCTACCTTTCCGTAATTTCTTTCACTAGGCATTGTTACTGCTGCTGCTACGTTACAATCCTATTCAATTGCATAGCCTGATTTTGTCGCCCCTTGATGTACCTTCCTTATCCTATGCTGCCTGCTTTATCTATATATTATATTCAGCAGTGAGCCCTGCGCATTTTTAGCTAGGATTAGATAGCGGGTCGTGGCCACTCAGGGGAGTGACGCGGATACAAAATATATACAACTGCAATAGGTATGGATCAATGCAGACGCCCTAGGGAACCTACAACAGCGAGACTCTGCCAAGTCGCTTCGAGTTTGGCTTACGAGTGGAATGGACTCGTATTTCACTCTCGTCGGCTCAGTAGCGTAGTATCACCGGGATGATATGAGGTTTACCTCTTTAGTTCATTCCGCTGATGCCTCTGTCAAACCTCTTTAAGTGTGCCATCGAGGGTGATGCCTCCTGGTTTCACTTAATGGTAGGAACTCGAACCAACTGGTGTCCTTAAAGGTAAGAAGTCGGGCGACCCAACGGTGCCCGCGAGTGGTATTGCGACGGGACGACAGGGAGGGTACGACCAGTGTACCGGTGTGCTTGGCCCCTGGTCGTTGGCCGCGAGAGTTACCAAACCATGAAAGTCGAGCTCCTCCAGGAGCACACGCGAGACAAGGTAAGGAGACGGTTCACCGTGTTGGTAACCGCAGTCACTTGGTGGGACGACGGGGCAGGCACCGATGTACTGGTGGTCCTGGCTGCTGTCGTTGTCCGCGGGTCAGTTAAGTCGAGGCAACGATAACGGTTGTCACGCAGATTAATTAAAATGCTAAATGGTTCAGTGAATGTCTTGAGTTGGCTATATGCCATGTACGCACTACCTACCCGTGGGAATTACGAGTTATGGGCTCCTCTGCTTCGTAGTGTCGTCCGAGGACTCTTCAGACGTCAGCAGTACCGCGGCCTGCGCCGGGAAGTGGTGTTGTCTTATTTGCTCGCGCGGTGGTGTCTTATTTGGATTTGCTTTAACTTCACCGGCCAGCCTCGCACCGTGCAGGAGTACGTCGGGGTTAGGGTCCAAAGCCCCGCGTACATAGGATATAGTCCGGCGGATGACCTCTCTGTTGAGTTTGAAAGATGGGCTATGAAGTGTCGGATAGCCTCGGTGGAGCGTTCCCTAACAAGGTTCCCGCCACCCTGGAGATCCGTGCGTGTAGTGTAACACAAGTGCACCCCTGCAGGGAAGATTAATCCATCGATAGCCGTGTCCACGGTAACAGGACGCTTTATGCTGAAGCTGGATCTTACCACTACAAACTATTATTATTAAACTGTATGGTTCCGGGTTTTCTTCCTCGCGGGGATGTCGAGGAGGTGAACTCGGAGGCATTGTTAATTATTACAATTTATTATTATACAATGCTGCAGCAACTTCTGCTGCATTGTTACTTTATGCTTTATATAAACTGTTGGCTGATTCTTGCCTCATGCTGCAAGACATCGTCGGAAGATGCTAGTCTTCGTTAGGCCTAGCTTCTTACCCTTGCTCTGGATTTCTGTCTTTCAGTCCACTATATACAGTCTCTTCCTTCCGTTGATACAATGCATAATGCTTAGTAGCGGACGTAAGACTCGCGGGTATACTAGATACTCACCTGCTTTATTTCCTTTACTGTTTTGCCTGATCGGCCGCTGCAGTCGACGTTGGAGTCCAAGAGTAGGAGATCCCCGATGTCGACCACCGCAACGTGAAGATCCCCGATGCCTTCTACGACGTCGAGTTCCCCGTTGACCAGGAGTAGCTTGGAGGTTCCCAGGCAGGAGGCCTCGCCTTTTCGATCGTTGTTGATATTTGTGCTAGCCTTCTTAAGGCAACCTTGTATCCTCGTGTCTGTACTCAGATACTATTTGCTTCCGCTGACTTTGTGCTCTCGAGCTATTGTATTCGAGCCCTCGTGGCCCTGGCTTGTATTAAATAGTTTGTATTATTTTATTTGTAGAGTTGTGTTCTGATATCTCACCGTGAGTCCCTAATCTCGATCGTGTACCTTGCGTGTATGATTACTGTACACGGCTTGATTTTGGGGGCGTCACACTAGGCGGCTTGAAAACTGGGCTGTTACAATACAACACCACCAACAAGGGATCTCGTCCCGAGATCCAGGACGATCCGAGGGAGAGGGGAAGAGGAGATAAGAGAGTCGACGATCTTCAACACCACCAACAAGGGACTCTGCTCCATGTCCACGTCGAACTTCGGTTGAGATAAATTTCCGCAGAGAGACGGCAACGTCGGAAAACGAAACCATCAGTGTCAAGAGGAGGAACGACAACTAAAACCTGGTCAAAGGGATAGTGCTTTCGACGCAAGTCGTGAAAACACCGGTAACAGGAGGGATGGCAATGGATGACCCAGATGATAACCCAAAATCGGAGAAGCTAAAGGTACTACAGGAATTCCCAAACCTGAGATCGGAATCGAGACAATACTTCCCAAGCAAAGCATTGTAACGGTTCCGAACTCCACACACTCGAGATCCTAAAGTTTGAAAGGGGATAAGTCAAGAATAAAACACTTACGACACTTGTCCTGACCAGAGCAAGGGTAAGAAGTAAAAAGATCCTACTCTCCGATAACTAACTTAGTAACTACAAAATAGTTTTTGTCTAGACTCGACTTCGGCCAGAGAAGATATCCTACGGTCGGTAAGGCTCTGATACCAAGTTGTAAGGCCCGATATGCGGTACTGTTCCAGATCTAGGTGTTTCCACCCAGACCCGGGGACGAAGCACATATCGGTCCCACCGCGACAGATGACAAAGCCATATGCCCCGGATTTCCAACATGATATCACAACATTACAGATACAAGGATACAACATCTCATACAATCGGCATACAACTGCCTTAATACAATACAACAGCAGAAGATATATGTCTGAGTACAGACTACAAGCAAAAGCCTAGTGGCAAAAAAAAAATCAACGATCCCATAACCACACGGGTCCAGGCCCTCCGCCGGGATCCTCCTAACTAGTCGTCGTCGAGTCTCCACGTGAAACGTCGATCACCATACCTGTTGTCGATCAGAACCCTGAAAAGAGTTTGGGGTAGTATCATGAGTACAGAGGTACTCAGCATCCAACTGTAGTGGTCATCTGACCCAGCAAGGACTTCACCACTCGTCATTCTAGGACAACTAGTAGTTTACGGTAAGGAAGGGGTAAGTGGTGAGGTTGCTGCCGCACTAGCATTTATGAAGTGGCTAACGATTTAGAGAGTAAGATAAGAATCCAAGCATTCGATGAGGAATCGCCTCCAACAAGTCTTGCTATCAACTGCTTACGCAAACATAACACCTATCCTATCCTTGTCCTCCTCTTCGCATCCCGACGAAGAAGAAGCAGTCAAGGCACACACACGTTGAACAAGTTATATTAAGATTATCTCAGTTGTTGTTGTCTATGAACTAGGAGTAGGTCTCAAGTCGTCCATAACCGTGGACACGGCTTCTCGAAAAGATTTAACCCTGCAGGGGTGTACCAACTGCCCATTACGAGGCGTCGCATGCTCGCCCATCTCTCTTAGTTTCTACCCATTATAGGCAACCATTTTATGATTTAGTTCCAAGAGATCTGAAACGACAGGTCCCTCTAACTAACAACGAACAAATCCGGGTGGCCCCCGGGGAGTCGACACCCAATCCAAAAGCTGGCCACGCTCTCGGATCGGACTCTTCCGTATGCCCAAGGTCGGGTTTAGTCTCACCTATATAACAGGGGACTTCACTAGCTCACCATGTGTGGACCAACAGAGAAACTAAGTCTCCGCTGGCCCGAGTTGTTTGAAAACTACTGGCAGCTGACCAGCACACACACGGTTTCAAATGGTAAATCAGCTTGGGCCACCTCTAGAAATGTTTGAAGCTAGGTAGGTAAGAAGAGGGGACCCCATAAAATCCCACACGCGATTAGGCACGCTCAGTCTTAAAACCAATACCCGGAACTCGGATCCTAGGTGACTCGAATGGAACAAAGCGTCGGGGCGGGATAGCCTAGACCTTCCATCCTTCGTCGAATATAGTCAACATTATAATAATCATATCATCAACAACAATATAATAATGATAATGTGATATCCCAACCCAAGGAGTAACAGGGTAACATCGTAGCATCCTAAGCATGCATACTAAGCAGGGGCTGAGCAACGAGCAATAGTAACATAGCAGTACAAGGTTTGCTGGGAAGGGACATGGCTGTATCGGTTTGAAAGAGGCTGTAAACATGTGGTAGGATTAAACATCGAACCTATCCAAGACTATCATGCAAACCGCTGGTTGAAATAGAATGGATCATAAGTAATGTATAGTCCTTGCCTATTGATAAGTAGGGTTCCGAAGGTGTAGTCGATCGCAAGCTCGCATCGTCTCCGAGAGGTACCCGCGGAAGCACACAAGAGGATAAACACTGGAAAGAAATCAACGAGCAAGCACTCTATTACTACGGGGCAACACAAGATCAAGAATACAACACAAGGCACGGCAACGCGATACGGATCTATCGTCGAGAACGGTTACTAACAGTTTAAGTGGGGTATCGGTCACACACGACGAATACCGCACGTTTACGGTGGTTCAAGTTGCTTAGCTACAGGTGATCAACCAAGGTTGTTAACATGGCAACTCAAGCAAGCATGGCATAGCACACAAACATGTCAAGAGGTCAAGCACAAAAGAAACTATCTATGCTAGTCAATTTAAGTGAGGCACAACCTAAACATGGCATCCACTAAGTTCCGCATGATGATTAAAAGATTTGGTACTGTTCTATCCTAAACCATATTTTAGGTTGGTTAACAACAGCAAACAATATTATAAACACAAAGTACACGAAAAACTAATCAAGTTACATATAAGGCACACTCCAAACGGAGTTACGGTTAAAAAGATACAAGCAAAACAAGTTACGCACACATGCTGTATAAACAGGGGTAAATCTATATGCAAAAGTGCAACAACATGACATAGCAATACATGGGATGAAAGTAGACATGATTCTTAACAATATGCAATTGGAATCACTCAATTCCGATAAACGGTCGCGACACACTCGTCGACCGAAGTTGCAACAAAATATAAACAACAGCACACTAACAGCAGGATAGCTACTTTGGAGCAAGATACAATCATGATGCAGCAAGAAAATATGGCATGTGAATGCATGGAACTGAAGTAGAAACAATGCTTAACAGGATGCAAAAGGAATCAATCAATTCCGATGAACGGTTCCGAAGCAATCGTCACCCGAAGTTGCAATAAAATAACAGTTTCAGCAACAGCAGCACATTAACAGGAAAATTAGCAGTTTAACGGCCTGATGCCCTGTTCAGCACACAATTACACAATCAAGACGGCCTCAAACGGAAAAACTTTCTAAATACGAGTTCTAGAGCACGCAAAACTGAGCAACTTTTGTTTTGGGGGCACGTTCATCGGAGTTACGGATTACTCGCAAATTACAACGCAAAACAGATCACAGCAGCAATTTTCAGGGACTTAGAAAATTTTCAGGAGGGTTAATTCTCAGAAAAAAAAAAGGCTCACGTGCTGGATTTGGCCTGGCAGGCCTGGGGCGCGCGGGCTGGTGGAGCTGGGCCGTGGCCCACCTGCTGGGCCGGCCCAGGTCAACGGTTGGAGGGAGCTGTCCGTCCTCCCCGTCTGGATCGGGCGGACCGGCGGCGGCCTCGTTGCCGGCGACAGCGAGCGGCCTAGGCGGCGCAGGGAGAGGCCCCGGCGAGGGGCGCGGCTGCTGGGAGGCGGCGTCGACGGCGGGGTCCCGGCGCGGCGACACGGCTCCGAGCGGCGGCGAGCTTGAGCGGGTCCTCATGGCGGCGGCGTCCTGCAGGTGACCGGCGGCGCGGCGCGCGGCGTCCTGCGAGGAGGAGAGGCAGGCGAATTAGGAGGAGGAGGAAGAGGTGAGAGGGAAGGAGGAGGGGTTCCAGCGGCTGCTGCGGCATGGCGGCCGGAGGCGCAGGCGGCGGCGCTCGGGTGCTTCCACGGGGGAGAGGAGGCGGTTGGAGAGAGAGAGAGTAGAGAGAGAAAGGTGGGAGACGATCTCGGCCGTCAGATCGGGCGATCTGACGGTCCAGATCTGCTGGGCTGGAACTGCTGCGAAAAATTGGGGTATTGGGCAAATTTTGGGGCAAAAACAGGGGTGTGGCTGCAATTTTGGCTTAGGGAAACCCTAAGTGGGGTTGGGAGAGTGGTGGTCTTTATATAGCCCTGGTGGCTGGCAGTTTGCAAAAACATCCCCAGTTTTTCTCTCGCGCGCGCGGTGCTCACGTTTCTGACCACCGGGGGTCCGCAGTACCTCATATTCGGGTAAAACTTCGAACTGCGCGATCAGCGCGTCGAGCCGGCGGCGTTCATCTCGCGCTGGAACCGTTCTGAAAACACTTTCCGGCGCGCTATAAAAATATCCCGTTTAATTATTAAACGGGGTGTTTCGTTCCGTTGGCTGCGGCTGGTCTCGTGCGGTTTTCACGACGGTGCTCGGGTGAAACCCGGTGTCGCAGAGGTCGAGTGTCAGGGTGGCAAGGGTCGGTCTCCGTCCGATACAAGATAAGAGGGGGAAAATAATCGCCGATCAATAAATCGGGGATGCAAACACCGCAAACAAATCAGACAATCAAACAATTCACACCGAAAACAATTTTTTTTATTTTTTGTGAAAACTGGGCTGTTACAGGACACGGCTCCGAGGAGGCTCGGGGTTGCGGGCTAGGAGTGGGGGAGGTGGGGTGGCACCCACGGCTCGGGCTCGAGCCATGGCCGACAATGGCAATGGCGGCGAGGCTTCAACCATGGGAGGGGGCGGGGCGACCACGAGCCCGATGGGGAGACTGGGGGCGCTGCTGTGTTGCGGGGGCTCGGGGCAGCTCCTCTTATAGCCAGGGGAGGGGCTCGGATAAGATCGTCGAAGAGTCTAGGCCATGGCCACGCGACGTCCAGGCCGTGAAGAACACGGCGTCGGCACGAGCGGCCAATGGCTACAAGACAATTTGGGAGTGCACGCGGCGATTAGGACCAGCTGGAGGAGCACGCTAGACATGATCAAACGCGAGGAAGTGGACAAGGGAAAGCAGGGCACAGTACAAACACCTGCCAGAGCACGCCACATGCGTGGTCACCAAGGCCACCACGTGTCCAGAGCGTGCGTTTGGTTAGGGACCATGTCCACTGTGTGGTGTGACTCATCAGGAGATGGCAGCAATCACTTCGCAAGACATACATGGCACAGAGCCACTGAAAGTGACGTGACCTGGGTAGCAACACCAAAGTGTTTGTGATGACCCGGGGGAGGTGCATCTGGGGTAAGGGTCTGAAACTTGGGTCAGATCAATCTCATCCTAAGGGGATTACCTCTGCCAAGTTTGAGCTCAAATGGGCCACTATACATACCATTTCCTTTACAAATGCACCCATCATGCAGAAGGTGATTGTGTTGTGGTGTGGCCGGCACACTGGTTCCCTTGGATTGAAATTTCGCTGAGCTTAATCATCCGCTAGGTTAAGCATGTGCACAAAATTTCATCTCAATGAGCAAGGATAGCTTGCACTTCCTTCACAAAGCTACCTGGTGGACAAATTTTTTTTGATTTTTGTGTGAATTAATGGCTTTCCCATTATAGCTGAAATTTTGCACAACACCATGACATGGGCAGGGGAGATGGCACAAAAAGTTTGGGAGGCAATGGGCAAACTTAAATAACACTTCCTTTGAAAATTCTATTCTGCCCTGAATCTGGAAATGGAAGTTGTGCTCAAACTTTGAACTATGGAACCCCATGCTTTGATTGAAATGGCCATGGGTTGGTTAGTAGGAGCTCCACAATTCATTTGAGAACCAAAGGAGCAACCAAAATAGTAGCTCCTTTGGAAATGGAAAGAATGGGATAAAGCTGATATGAAGAACATTGCACCCGACTTGGCAATATCCTTGCATCTCCAGGGCTCGAGGGTCTGGGGAGGGATCTTGACTCGCAAAAGGGCAGGGGAAAGAGTTGCAAGGTCAAGTATTGTCTGGATTCTTCTGATCATAAACTAGACTCCAGGGGAAAAACATCGACAGAAAAAGCTAGGAAGGAATAACAGCACAAAAACCGATAACCCGATTTTTGGGGTGTTACATGTCCAAATTTTCCGACTTCAACATCAGGAGAAGCTTTGTAAATGGAGAAGAACAACATACTTACTACTACTTGAAGCAAGCTAAGTACAAAGTAGCTATTTTTTGGTGTTTTTGATAAAAGACTCTAGAGAAAAAATGAAATGTAAACTAACAAGACTAAAAAGCAGAGATAGAAGGTAGTGTGCAACTCCCCTATCTTGAAGATTGGAATCCCCGGCAACGGCGCCACAAGTTTAGCTTGATGGATGCATATAACACCTCCTCGTTGGTTACCCCAAGTGGAAGGTTATGATGCAGTTAGCGGTAAATTTCCCTCGATGAAGATACCAAGGTTATCAATCCAGTAGGATTCCAAAAGCTACAGGTAGGTGACAACGGCAGCAGAATTTTGGCTGGTGCGTAAGTTGACGTGGACATGCACACAAGAACGCAAATAACTTTGATGCCAATGAGTTCAAAGAGGTTTTCAATCCCTCCGGCCTTTCTTTTTACAAAGGATCCAAACACAAGGGGGCAATAATAGTGGTGCAACTAAAAGGAAAGTAAAATAAGTAAAAGTGAACGGTGTAAACTATGGTGAAATATGGACCGGGGTCCCATGACTTTCACTCTAGTGATGTCTCTCTCCCAAAAGACGATAACAACTATGTTGGGTGAACAAATTACAGCCAGGCAATTGACTAGTGATGTCTCTCTCCCAAACGCGCCGCAATGCTAATTATGCTACTACAAAGTAAAGAAGCTCAATGGTACGGGCATTACACCAAAACAAGTAGATCGTTTATCCATCAACATCTACTCACTAATCATCCACCTTGAGATATCTATCCAGAACATCTCCCTGGTATTAAGTTGCGAACCCCAACCAAATTGTAGGCTCAAAGAAATGGACAATTGCCTTAACACTCTATGTGTACTGTAAGCAATCCTTGCAACCGCAGTTACAAACACCATCGTTTTATCCCTGGTGGCAACAGGACATCCCCTAGTCTCATGTTTCTGTCACTCAAGCTAGACATCGGGGGGCATGAACCACAATCAAGCATAGCGCTCCCTCTTGGAGTTACAATCTACTACTTGGCCAAAGAAACAAACGCAATGGAGAACATGCAAGAATATTCAAGAACAAAAATATAAAGGTAAAACAATTTTATTACTCATCACAAACTGAACATAATCTCATAATCCATCGGATCCCTGCAAACATAGCATAGAAAAAATAGGAACTAATACAAAGATGCCTTGATCATGATAGCAACTCACAAGGGCTAAACATTGAAGCACAAGATTGGAGAGAAGACATCACATAGCCACTAGTCATGGACCCATGGTCCAAGGGGACTACTCACGACACATCCCAGAGGCGATCATGGTGATGGAGATTCCTCCAAAGGTCAATCCTCCTTCCGGCAGGGTGCCGGGACAACTTCTCCTGGCGAGCCCGAGATCGGAATCGCTTCGGTCGCGGAACAGTGGACGAAATCACGTAATGGGTAACTCCTCGAAGATTTCTGTCTCGGGAGGTAAATATAGGACAAAGGGGGACCTGAGCGGTGGCCTCCTGGCCCAGGCAGCCAGAGGGCGCGGCCACCCCCTGGCCGCGCTAACAGGGCACCTAGATGGGGGTGGGCCTCCTCGGGGCCTCCTTCATTTTTCTGGAGTCTTCTATTGTGGATATTTTTTTGGTAATTTTTCTGGAATTTTCCTAGCGCTTTTGTTTTTTACCTTTTTCTGCAATGCATGGACAATAACAAACATAAACTGGCACTGGACACTGAATTAGTAGGTTATTCCAAAATATGTTGTAAATGATATGAAAGTGCATCAAAACATATAGCAATATTAGCAAAATAAGCACTGGACCATATGGTTTCAATGGAAAATTTCTTAAATCATGTTGGTCTCTCATATGTCCTGAATTCTACAACCTTGCTGGAGATTTTCATAGTGGAAAAGCTGATTTGGAAGGACTGAATAGCTCTTTCATCACCTTAATCCCCAAGAAGGGAAGTCCTGAAACTGTGAATGATTTTAGGCCTATCTCCCTTACTAGTGTGGGCATTAAATTCCTCACCAAAATGGCAGCCAATAGACTTCAGAAGGATATCAGAAGATGTATACACAAAAATCAGTATGGGTTCATTAAGGAGAGATCTATCCAGGATTGCATTGCATGGACTCTGGAATACTAGCACCAATGCCACCAATCATAAAGACCTCTAATCCTGTTAAAAATAGATTTTGAGAAGGCTTTTGATTCAGTTGAGCATGAAGCTATTCTGCAAATCTTGAAATATAAAGGCTTCCTCCAGCAGGTGGAGAGTTTGGGTTCAGCAACTTTTGGAAAGTGGCTCCTCCTCTGTGCTATTAAATGGCATCCCTGGTAGGCATTTCAAATGCAGGAGAGGAGTCAGGCAGGGTGATCCTCTTTCTCCTTTTCTTTTTATGCTTGATGCTGATCTCCTTCAGTCTGTGGTTAATGGTCTACTTAGGAAAGGGCTACTCAAATTACCTTTTCCTTCTCATGATCCTGACTTTCCAGTTGTGCAATATGTTGATGATACAATACTTGTGATGCCTGCTGAGATGCAGCAAGTGCTGGTGCTTAAAGAGGCCCTTAAGATACTTTCTGAGACCACTGGCCTAGATATCAACTACACCAAATCTTCTATGATACCTATAAATATTGATGAGGCTTGTCTTTCTCAACTAGCTGCTGCTTTTGGTTGTCAAATGGGGAAGCTTCCATTCACCTATTTGGGTTTGCCTGTTGGCACCACCAGGCCCAAGATTGTGGACCTCCTTCCACTGGTTGATTGCATGGAGAGGAGACTTATTACAACAAGTTCATATTTTCTCACTCAGGGGGGTAAGCTTCAGCTTTTGAAATCTGTAATCTCATCCATGCCAATTTACTATCTCTGCTCCTTGCACATTCCTGCTGGTATTATCAAACAGTTAGAAAGGATTCAAATACAATGTCTATGGAGAAAGTATGTCAAGGACTCAGGAAAATCCTTAGCTGCTTGGGAGTTGGTATGCAGACCAAAGAATAAGGGTGGCCTGGGAATTCTGAACTTGCAACTTCAAAATCAGTCCCTTTTAATGAAACACCTGAATAAATTCTATAATAAAGAATATGTGCCTTGGGTTTCTCTGATTTGGAACACCTACTACCACCAAAGAGTTCCTCATGCAACTGAGCTTTGTGGTTCCGTTTGGTGGAAAGATGTGGCCAGACATATGGATAGTTTTGTGGATGTTTCGAAGATCAAAATTAGTTCTGGGGAGTCTGTGTTACTGTGGAATGACCGTTGGATGGATCACACTAATATCTCCTTGGCACACAAATTTGGGAGGCTCATATCCTATGCAAAAGACACACTCTTCTCTGCGCAGGAGGCTATAGCTGTATCTGATCTCACAGTGCTTTTCAACCTGCCATTGTCTGCACAGGATTTTGAGGAGCTAAATGATCTGAGAACTATTCTCCAGAACCATAGATCCGAGAAGGACAAAGACTGCTGGACATGGAGACTGGGCAACAAGGGACAATACACTGCCAAGAAGTTCTATACAATGGTGCATGCTCCCATTCTATCCAACCCCATTCTGAATTGGATTTGGAAATCTTGTTGCATCCTTAAAACCAAAGTATTTGCCTGGTTAGTGATCATGGACCGTCTCAATACCAAAGATATGATTCTCAGAAGACATTGGCATATTGAGGATGGTCCTGAGTGTGTGTTATGTCCCACTCAACACCTTGATACCAGAGACAAACTTTTCTTCCAGTGCAATTTCAGTGCCAGAATCTGGACATATCTTCAAATTTACTGGACTACTGGATCTGACATGATTCAGGTTGCCAAGGAGGCTAAGGAAGCCTTTCATAAACCCTTCTTTGCTGAGGTGGTGTTTACTGCATGGTGGAACATCTGGATTGTTAGGAATGCCAAATGCTTTAAGCATGAAAGGCCATCCTTTGCTAAATGGTGAGTTGGCTTCATCCATGACCTTACATTGTTAAGTTACAGAATAAAGCCTAGGTTCAAATAAGAGTTACTTAGATGGATATATTTTCTTCCCCCTTGATTTCTAGGGTGGTTGTATTTTTTTGAGGCTTTTGTTGTACATTTGTAAATACTGTGGTGGAAGAATAAAATACTAGGGGGTGCTTTACCCTTCAGTCTTAAAGCTTAAAAATATAAGCACGGAGCAAGCATAAATTATAGATACGTTTGGGACGTATCAGGTGCAATGACTTTCCAAAGGCAATATTCTTAGGGTCACCGATGCATCATACACGGAATCAACGATGGGGCATCAAAAGAAACTCATTTCCGAAGGCAACATCTGAAGGCAATTCTTAGGGTCGGTGATGCATCGATAACCCATCGTTGAAATCATGAACGTAACCGATTACTTTATGGGTGTAACGATTTTTCAAAGGCAAGATTCTTAGGGTCACGGGCGCATCATACAAGAAATAAACGATGGAGCATCGAAAGCAACACATTTTCGAAGGCAACACTCTTAGGGTCGGTGATACATCGATAAACCATCGTTGAAATCATGAACGAAACCAACTACTTTAGGGGTGCAGCGATTTTACGAAGACAACATTCTTAGGATCACCGATGCATCGTACACGAAATAAACGATGGGACATCGAAAGCAACACATTTACGAAGGCAACATTCTTAGGTTCATCGGTGCATCAACATCTAAGCTTGAGGTTAGAGCGTTTGCTACAAAACAAAGCCGGTTTACAGCGGACTATGGTGGACGAAAATTTCGGAGAAACTCTTCATCGATCCTTTATTAGTAGGCATAGAAGGTAGAAATATATCTTTACACTAGTTTCTATTGTATTTTACACTTATTTTTAAGTTGAACGTTGTTGTATGACCCTCGTGCGTCATCTTCATTCAAGGCACACACTATAAATGAAAATTTTCTTTCACTTATTCCAAAATAGAAAAATATGTCAAATCAATCCCCACCTTAGCAATTACTACCTCTGTCCCATAATATAGTATAGTTTTTTGAGCTAGACTAGCTTGAAAAACGATACTACATTATGGGACGGAGGGAGTACCAGCCTGGCTAAAATCCATTGGAACACTACTAAACATCCGACTATTTTCGTACGAAACTCATCCGATGTTTGGCATCAGGCCCTTTCTAATTTTGATTCTAGTCATCCTCACGGTGTAGGCATATGCCTCGGATTCATATTAGACACAAAACACGTGTGGACATCAATTTCGAATCAGTTTGGTGCATATCTCCCATTTGGATTCAAAAAAGAAAAAATAATACAAAGGCACACAAAATTTAAAAATATGTTACTTTTGAACTAAGCATCTAGATCAGATTTCGTCTTCATCATTGTGCTCCTCGCGATAAGATCTTCGAAACTAGATCTCATATTGATATACTACGATATATTTTTTGAAAAGCAATTTTATTAAACGAAAAGTAAATTTCTAGTACAAAGATGCTTTTCCACACAAATATCAAGTTAAGAATTGTTTCGACTATAAGCTCAAGCAAGTTTTTATTATATAGTTAAATGCATCTCATTAAAAATTTCATGAAAAATGACCTTCTTCAATATTTGGAGGGTATTCATTTTTTTCAAATATGTTATGAAAATCAATTTTAGTTGCAAACATGTTGTTCCACAACAAATTGACAAGCCCACCAAACCATATGTTGTGGGTCATTAAGGGTAAAAAGTAAGTTTCTTGTATATAGATGCTTGCATATCATTACATTAATTTTGTAAAGTGTATAGGGAATATACTAGTTTCTCAAAAGAAAATTAATACGGTGAAATAAATGTTTTATAACAAACTTGCTTTTTCATCACACTAAAAGAATATCTATACCCTGTTTGCAAATGCAACACACCGGCAATAATTTAGTAATCTAAATAGTTTTGAACTTACTGGGTTGTTCTAAAAAGGCAACTTTGTACTAAAAATTACTTTACAAGAAAAAAAATGCCTTTTAGAAAATGTGTCGAAATATCTCCATACGGGATCTAGTTCCGAGGCTCATGTCACAACAAAAGTAACAGTGAAATAAAAATTTAATTTGGACATTTGGTGTAACATCCCGATGCTCGAAATGTTTTAATTTTTTTCTTTCAAAGAGTAGGGCCAGAAAATTTCGTTTATTTTCTTCGGTCAATAAAAGCTTAAATTAATTTTTGATAATACAGAGGATTTAATTTGAACTAATGTCAACTTCAATTAAATTTTGAGTTTTATTGTTCTTTTTTCTTCGAATATTTTTCTCTTGTTTTTGGCATATTAAATTATGCGCATTTGTATTTTAGAGTTTTATTTGATTTTGTTTGATCTTCATTTTTTAGATTTTCCCTTTTAAGAAAATCTAATTATTGTCCTCTCTCAAACTCTTGGAAAGAAATCCTAGCATAACATCTTCTATTTTTTATTCCTGTGTGAAGCCAATCTCTTTTTATTTTATTTTCTTTCAAACCGAATGGGCTTAGCCCAATCTGTTTTTTTCGTTCCCTCCTTTATTTTTCTTTCCATCTGGGCCCGAGGGCTTCATCTCCTTCCTCCACCCATATCTTTACATTCATCTCCACACCATTAAATCTCAAAAAAAAATCTCCACACCATTAAACACCTACAAGCCATTAGCCCTCTCCTCTAATTCCCATAACTCCCGACCGTTTCCAAATCCATGAGTATATATACGTGTATCGTGTTCTCCTCTTCCAATTCCATCACTTTGCCTGCCCTCTCCCTTCTTCTTATCTTCAAGACTTCTCTATGAACTTTTGGAGCTCCATGGACACCGGTGCTCGAGCTCGGTGACGCAGGCTATCTCCATCCATTCCCTTGCGCCAGATGATTTTGCTCCATGGCGTGATTCCATTCAGAGAAGAAGGAACTCGATTCATTGAACACATGTGATGAATTTTACATGTATGTGTACACTGTTCATCGAGTTCGTCGCATCGATTCATCAAATTCGGTGAACTTCTATCCAATTCCTCTTGCACGTCTTGTTAACATCACACGTAGAATCTCCTAGACATCATGATTCAACCTATCAAGATCGTTGGCCGCGCCCATTCAAATCGGTGACCATCCAATGGCATCTTATATTTTCCGTAGTTTCCGTTCCTCGAATGACTTCATACCCAATAGATGAAATGATTCTTGTGATTGTAGAAACCCTCTGGTTAAGTTAGATTACTTGTTTGATCAATAGAGATTTAGTGTAGAATTTATTAGTCGTTCTTGTTAATTAAAATAATAGGATTTACTATAGTTTTGTATGGTTTCGTGTAGATAACTTTGTAAATCATGTAGTAGTGTGATATGTTGTCGTATTAGTTTTTATGAATTATTATCTTGTGTAGTAGTTGATCGATGAACTTTTGTGTTAGTATGTTTTTTTCTTTATATATGTTCATGTTCATGACATGCTTAGGAGTGCGTACTATTGGTCTTAGAATTTTTGATGCGACGCATCATTTGTTGTACTCATGTGTTTACCGTTTATTAGTTGTTAAAATAGTTTTGAGTATTATTTTGGCTCGGTGATTTGCGATGCCATGTGTAGTCCTCTTTTATGTATGCGTACTAATTTTCTCAGTTAGTTCTTCTAGTATTATGCATAATTAATATTATTTTAGTTTGAGATACTAAATATTGCTTATGTGTTGTTTTGATGAATTCACTTTTTAGTCGCATGTGCATATCTTAGTGATGTTCTCTAAGCATCATTCTAAAAGAGGTTGCAGGCATATTTAAGTCATGCCATGCTCTAGGTGTTGTTTACTTTAAACTATATGTGTTACTTGGTTTTATTACTATTGGTCATGAATTGATATGTTATCTCATCACATAGTCATAATATTGTTGTAGGCCTATTTTTTAAATTTAGATTATGTGTTATATCATGCATGGAGATAATTACTTATGTATGGTGTGAGAGTAGCGCATTACTTTGTATTATTTCTTTTATTTCGTAAGATGTTTGTTATCTAACAATTCATGACAAGTTGTCTTACTTTAAAGATTAATGTTGTGTTGCTTGTCGAATATATGATTTCAGCATATACCTTTACCTCATTGTCGCTAGGATAATTATTTGATGTGTTTGTATACCTAGAACAATGTATATGCATGCATAGATTACCATGTTGTATTAGCACTTGCTTAAATTAGGATGCATGTTTTCATTGTATTTCCAATGTGTTCTAAATTGCTAGTTAGTATTCTATATATACACATATGGTTAATCTTCACTTTATATTTTTACATGATAATAGTTTCTTGATCTCGTACAATCTTTTATTGAGTCATTTTTTTTCTTTATCAATAACATGTCATGTTGTTGTGATTCTATAACTAAAATGTAATGCATGTGTGTATCAACTCACATCTTATATGATGCCTAGTTATTGTTTATCTATCTATTAAGTGTAGGTCGTACTAGATAGAAATGTGTGTCGTGATGTTGTTCATGCTATTGTATTACATGTTAATTTCGTTGATGCCATGATCTAGTTGTTACTTGTATACATACTCATTATGATTTCTTAGTGTGCGTATATGTTATAACTAGCATGACGGTGGTGTGTGCTAATGTCATGCTTCATTGTTCTTACATGGCATAACTAGTATTATAGAGTTGTGTGATATTGCCATGCTTGATATTTATGTTAGCTGTTATCATATAAGTTATATTATGGTAGAGTTATATTGTATTGGTATCATAGTGTGGTATCTCACATGATCATCATATCCATGCTTAACATCATATCTTGTTTATCTTATTTTTCATATATGGTATGCCTAAGCCTAGACATCATGTCATGCTTGTGATCTTTTATATATTAGTTGCTCTATGTGTTCTAACTTGTGTTGATCGTATATGCTTAACTTGCCTCGTGTTAGTATTGTTTGCGTTGTATACATGTTGCAATAGTTCATTACCTGCATAGGATAGTTTAACTTTCATGTTAGTTGAGCTGTCACATTCTATTATGCTTGACATGAACAACTTATTTTGTTGTTCTAACCATGTGGTGGTGATCTTGTTGCTAGTCATTATTTAGGTTTACGTAGTACCTTATTATTAAGAGCATTTCTTAGTTTAGTATCTTCTCATGATCACTCTTGTGTTTGATTCTTGTGTTACTAGATAAGACATCCTTATGATGCAATATTGCCATGCCTTGTATGATACGAGTCTTGGTATTTAGTTTTTTAATTATGTTTCAACATAGTGTTGGGTTGACTCTTGTTTTAGAAATGCTTGGTAATGTTATGGTCGATCTTTGAATATGCTTGATGTTGACCATTTTAAATATTTAGAAAAATATCTAAATATTTATTTGTGGCTAACTTTTACCTTCGTCATGCTATGTTATGATTGTGTAGTTCAAATTCATAGGATGATTCCATTCCATATGTTGATGCCCTTACATTTGTTGTGGTAGTTTTTGTTATAGTTAATTGCGATGTGTACTGGGAACTACTAGCTACTAGTATCATAGTTCTTGTTAGAACGTTAGTCTTGATCGTCGAGCCTTCCTTATCCATGTCAATCCAATCCTTGCATATTCATTGAATCCTCTCAACTTATCTTCCTATCGTTCTACCTCATTTGGAATATTCATCTTTGATCAATATCTTGCTATTCGTCCAACCTTAATCTATTTTGGATGTTATTTGGATTTACTTTTGCTTTGGTATTTATTTGTTTTCATTTGCTATCGTTACGATGAGTAGGGAGTGATGATGTTGGACATGGAAATATTCAAGTTACCGAAGATGGACTCAACAACGAATGCATGCCTCCCTCTTTGATCATGTTTATCCTATGTTTTATAAAATTGCATTGTATTTTATAACCACTATTGCATGCTATTTTATCTCGTAGATAGCATGTCGATTGACACATTACCCTGATCCTCTTGTCGCCTATTTACTTGACACCTGAGTAGAACTATATAGTAATCTAGTAGAGTAGAAATGCTTAGCCATGCTAATTATTCTATAGGTGCTTATCTGAATGATCTTCGGATCATTAACACTTGAAACTTGTTACTGAGCTTGCTAAGCTAGGCCGGTTGGCCATTTTTGACTTCCTCTACTCTCTTCTACTCTGGGTGAAACTTACCATCTAAATACTGGCGCGGGCGACAGCTGGATCAAGGATTGAAGGAGTGATTGGCTGCCCTTCACGAGGTGAAGGGGGACATGAGGCCCAATAAGTCTTGGATTTGAAGGTTGTGATAACAGTACAACCACATGCTATACGGGAACTGGCTTGGTTAATTAGTTAGTGCATCCTTATTATGGTCATCGCCGTACCGCAGATGGGATAGCTGCCTTGCGAGGAGAACCTCGGCACAAAAGGGGGCAAGGACTGTGAACTGTGGTTACTACCTTGTGAAACCTAGTGGGCATGTCATAGTAAGGGTGGGTCTAATGAAAGACCTCGTCACAATCTCCCTGCCGGTATACAAAATAGGGTACTACGCCAGCGGCCACTGGTGGCAACAAGACGAGATTGTGTCGTGTGGGTAAAGAGTACAACCTCTACAGAGTGTAAAACTATTCGAATAGCCGTGTCCACGGTCATGGACGACACATGAATCTTTCTTGACATACGGGAACCTGTCTTTCTTATTCCCTCTTTGCCCCTGTTCTTGAAACCTATGAAGGATGTGAGTGGATCGAGGATCCTCACCGTGATGAAAGTTGTGTTGGAAAAATTCTTGTTTACATCTAAAACCGCTTTATCCAACTATATAGTTTTCAAATAAAATTAGCTTTTATGCAAAAGAACCATACAGTCTTCCTTTGAAGCCTCATGTAGTTATTAGGGCCTTTCTCGGGAGGCATGTTGAGTACGAAATGTACTCATGGCAATAATTTTGGTGAACAGAGTTCCATGAAGACGAAGGTGATGATTACGACTACTATGGCGATCCGTAGGAATGAGGTCACGTGGACTACATCGACTGCCTGTGGCTGAGATGAAGTCGCTACGCATTTTACTTTCCGCTGTTTCCTGATTGTAATAAATTTATATCTATACTATGGCAAGTTATGCTACTTGTAAAACATTTTTGTACTCTGCAATTATAGCATTTTGTTGTGTTGTAAACAATGATCCTGGGGTTGACAATTAAACACAGGAGGGTTTGGAAATTATTTTCGGGTTCTCACATTTGGTTTGATATCAATGCAGTTTTTATATTTCATAATACATTTGTATTTTATCCTACACATAAAGATTGTTGTGCCCGTGTGTTTGCTCAGGAAGTCAAGGGCGAGTTTGATTGCACGCATATACTCCAACCAGGCCCGTGCGAAGATTAAATATGGAAGGTACCAGTCGACTTGAACTTTTGAACTACTTTTGGAGCCTTCGTTGAATGGTAAAACCCGGCTCGAACAACGTCTGACAACTCGTCCAAACTTTTAGAAAATGATTGGATGGTCCGATTGTAGATGCCCTAGAAAGTATGTATATAGTCTCCAATTTCTTTTTGCAGGACTATAGTCTCTAAAATATGACTTGTACGGAATTATGAAAGAATAGAGAAGGAATGTGTTTTGTTTGCTCGTTTGCAGAATTAATTGCGAAGACGCTGTAACAGCCACTCCGATCATGGGGATCCAGCTTGCAATCCAAAAGCAGCCAATCCGTAGCTGACTCGGACAAGAAGGGACGCCGATCGCCACACCCTCAGCTCGACAAGGGCCTTTTGCTCGTTTGCAGAAAGTTAATGTTGGTGGCCGGCCGACCGGCCAAAGCTTATGCCGTCGGTCCAAAGCTCATTTGTGTCTATTTTTTCGTTTTTGTTGCATCTGACACATGATAAATGTTGCAATCGTAGTATAAAATGTTACTATTTATATTATTATTATACTAATATAATTATATTGATTTATGTTACTTTTTGCTAAACGGATGTATTTAATAGTATTTTAGTGCTAAGCGCATTCATTTGATAGCATGATATGAAAATATTACTAATGATTTTTGCTACAAAAAAAAATAAAGTGTGATCGGTGATAATGGGTCCCGAATTTTGTTACAAACATTATAAAAAAGGCTACAAGAGTAGATTAAATTTGCTGCCACGAATTAATGGTAAATATGGTACATAATTTTTTTATCAGATTTTTTGTTGCAACAGGGAAAAAATGCACACAATAATTTGGACATGTTAACTTCTACGCCCTGAAGAAGATGGAGATGATGTTTGGGATGCAACGAGCGGTGGAGGAACGGGCGACGCCAACGTAACGGCGCATCGCAACATCCCCATCCAGTACCCGATGCTGACCGACACCAACTACGGTGTGTGGGCCGTAAAGATGAAGATTATTCGTGGTTATGGCATTGCCAGATTTGGACATGTTAACTTCTACGCCCTGAAGAAGATGGAGATGATGTTTGGGATGCCAATCATCGACCATGTTGATCGAGTATGTGAAGGGTGCTTGGTTGGAAAACAACACCGCAAGCCGTTCCCTGCTCAGTCTACCTATCGTGCAAGTAACGCACTTGAGCTGCTACATGGTGATTTATGTGGCCCTATCACCCCAGCAACTCGCGCGGGAAAGAAGTACTTTTTCCTTGTGGTAGATGACTACTCGAGATACATGTGGGTCGTCCTCCTACGATCTAAGGACGAGGAGTTTGAAGCTTTCAAGAAACTGAAGGCTGCAACGGAGATGAAACACAAGCTGAAGGTTCGCGCTCTTCGGACTGATCGCGGCGGGGAGTTTACGTTGAACGAGTTCAACGACTACTGCGAGAAGATTGGCATAAAGAGGTTCCTCACGACACCTTATACGCTGCAGCAGAACGGTGTTGTTGAAAGACGCAATCGTACCGTCGTGGACATGGCGAGAAGCCTACTCAAGAGCAAGAACATGCCAGGGGTCTTTTTGGGAGAAGCTGTCACGACGGCGGTCTATCTTCTCAACCGGGCTCCAACGAAGGCGGTGATCGGCAAGTTTCCGTATGAAGCAATTTACGGACGTAAGCCGAGTGTGTCTCATCTACGGACGTTCGGGTGCGTGGCACATGTGAAGATGGCGGAGCCGCACCTCTCAAAGCTGGTCGATCGCAGTACCAAGATGGTGTTCATCGGATACGAGAGGAATTCGGGAACCAAGGCATACCGCTTCTACGATTCACGAACCAAGCGTCTAAGAGTTTCACGTGACGTTGTGTTTGAAGAAAAACAAACGTGGAATTGGGGCTCATCAAACGACGACGACGCTACAAATGGTAACATGTTCACAGTTGAATTTCCAGATGATGATGATGCAGAAGAGGTTGTCCAGGTGGATGGCGGAACGCCCAACCAAGGTGATCACGATGGAGGAAATCACCATGGTGCCGACGCCAATGACGATGCGCAAGGGTCGCAAGATAGCGACAACGACGCGCAAGACGCGAGTGGAGATCTCGGAGGTGACAACGACAATCAAGATGATGGTCATGGTCACGACGACGAGGATGCCAACAAAACGGCATCGCACGAGACTCCATCATCTTCCTCAAATGCATCAACGCCGACACAATTTGTGTCGCCTCCTTCGCAAGCCACGGATTCTTCCGGGCCTCATCGCTACAAGACCCTCGAAGAAATCTACAAGAAAGCAAAGCCAGTTACGCTCGAGTACTCCGGACTATGTTTGCTCGGAGTTGAGGAGCCGGCGAACTTCGTAGAGGCGAGCAAGAATCCAAGATGGATGCACGCCATGGACGAGGAGATAAAGGCGATCGAGAGCAATGGCACGTGGACTTTGGTAACCCGACCTTCCAACCATAAGGCCATAGGTTTGAAGTGGGTATACAAGTTAAAGAAGGACACGCAAGGTGCTATTGTGAAGTACAAGGCAAGACTCGTCGCAAAGGGCTACGTACAACGTCAAGGAGTCGACTATGAGGAGGTGTTTGCACCAGTTGCTCGACTCGAGACTGTGAGGCTGCTCCTAGCCTTGGCAGCACAAGAGGATTGGAAGGTTCATCACATGGATGTTAAATCCGCTTTCCTCAACGGTGATCTCACAGAAGAAGTGTACGTGGAACAACCCCTCGGCTACGAAAAGAAAGGCGAAGAACAGAAAGTTTACAAGCTCAAGAAGGCACTATATGGGCTCAAGCAAGCGCCAAGAGCTTGGAACGCAAAGTTGGACCAAAGTATGGTCTCGCTCGGGTTCAAGAGATGTCCCCTCGAGCATGCAGTCTATACGAAGAACTCCAAAGGTTCAAATCTGCTAGTTGGAGTATATGTCGACGATCTGATTATCACCGGAGATAGCACACAAGAGATTGAAGTTTTCAAGGCACAGATGAAGAAGAAGTTTAGCATGAGCGATCTGGGATTACTCAGCTATTACTTAGGCATCGAAGTGAAGCAAAGCTCCGGTGAGATTTCCCTATGTCAATCGGCGTACGCGGTCAAGTTATTGGACAAGTGTGGCATGACAGATTGCTACAAGGTGCAAACTCCAATGGACCAACGTCACAAGTTGATCAAGTCAAGCTCAAATCCGCCGGTGGACACCACAATGTATCGAAGCATTGTGGGCAGTCTAAGATATTTGGTGCATACCCGACCTGACTTGGCATATTCAGTCGGGATCGTGAGTCGTTTCATGAAGAATCCGACGACCGAACACATGAGCGCGGTCAACCAAATCTTGCGCTATGTGAAAGGCACTATCGATCTTGGATGCACGTATCGAAAGGGAAAGGAAGGTTTGGTCCTTCACGGTTATTCAGACAGCGACATGGAAGGTGATGTTGATGATCGGAAGAGCACAACAGGCATGGTATTTTACCTAGGACCGAATCCGATCAGCTGGAATTCTAAGAAGCAAAAGGTGGTTGCACGGTCTTCATGCGAGGAAGAATACATAGCGGCAGGTATGGCGGCTTGTCAAGCTGTGTGGCTGAGAAGACTTCTAGCTGATCTTACAAAGCGGAAGGAGCAGAAGGTATTACTCAAGATTGACAACCAAGCTGCGATCTCATTGTGCAAGAATCTAGTTCATCATGAGAGGAACAAGCATATAGATGTTCAATTCCACTACATCCGGGAGTGCATAGAGGAGGGAATGATCGATGTTCAACACGCGAATACGAAAGATCAACTTGCCGATATTCTCACGAAGTCCCTTGGACGACAGAAGTTCTTGGAGATGCGAGAAAGGATCGGCGTCCAAGCTGTGACGCGAGGAAGCCGTGTTTAAGGAGGTTAATGTAGGAATTAAACACGGATTCATATCCGAGTCCGGTATGGACTAGTAGCTAGGTTAGTTTCCTATTTTGTGCTAGATATACTAGTATAAATATAGGTGTATCCCCAGCTTTGTAAGACAACGAAAAGAGAAGCAATATAAAGTTTTCTAACAGGAGCGACAAGCTCCTGTAGCTATACATCGATTTTCTGCGCTTTTGTTTCCGCCGAGTCGCTTAACACGAATTAGTAGCCGGTGCAGACATGTACTAGTACACGATAGTGTGCATCCATCCATCAAGCTAGTTTTGCTAGCTTGTACGGCGTGTGATCTGTACTTCGGTGAATTGATCTAGCGATCTAAAGCCAACAACAAAGGAGGAGCATGCAAAGAAGAAGTTAGCGCGTGAACAGGAACCGGAGTTTGCGTCCAAGCTGCACCCCGCGACGACCCGGAAGGAGGAGCAGGCCAAGAAGAAGAAGAAGGTCGACAGAGGACGCTCCATTTTAGTTTCTGACCTCTCGTAGTTCTCTTCTTTGCTATCTCTCCTACTCCAATTGTTTGCTTGCTATATGCCTGATCATTAGCAGGAAGAACTGATGTATTATCATCATTGGAGAGAGGAACTGATTATGTATACGTAGTCCATGGATGGATTTGTTGTATAACAAGATTATTAAATTTAAGATCGATGCAGCTCTATTTTTTCTTAAGATCAGAATGTAAAAATTCAAAGATGAACTCAGGCTTATATGCTCTTGGTGAATAGTAAATTCAAAATAATAATAATTTTTTTTTAATGTTTTTTAGGGATCCCAGATGCTCATGTATGCAGACGTTGGGCTGCCCCTCTCCCCCTTCTATTAGATCTAATCTCTCTCTCTCTCTCTCTCTCTCTCAGGTATGCTCCTCCCTCCTCTAATCTCCGGTGGCTCCGAGCTTTGGACGGTGAGCCCTGTCGGATCAGCTGCATCATACATGTGGACTTGCCGTGGAGAGATCGTACCTTCGATCTTTGTCCTAGGGACTCCGGATTGGATCTTGTTGAAGGGACCGTGATACTTCGCGCTTCATCAACTCTCCTTCCTCTTCTTCCACTGCGAGAGAATGATTTGTTGAACGATGTGAAGGTAAATAGATCGCTAACCTTATATGGATCTACCTAGAGATATATATTGGGAGTTGGTTTTCGTAATGCTGGAATTTTATTGTTTTCTACTTTGAATACCAAGACATGATGCATGGGATAAAGGGTGCGCCCCGGGGCCACCTTATCTGACAGTTGTTACTTTCTCCATGTGTGCGGGCATTGTTCCATATGTGTCGGGTGAGGCTAGGTCAGCATGTCAGCATCCTTCGTTTGTTGTTTAGATATTCGGTTCTCGCGAGACGAACACCTTCCTACTAAGTTTTACTAGTCTGTTTGGACGCAGTGTGTTCATGTGTTCAAGTGGACCTCTTTGTCGGGTGCTATTAGTTGATTGTTGGTGGGGCCAAGAGGAATGACAGTATTCTCATGCTCGGGTTTTCCATCACGATTGGTGGCCTCGTCCCGGCGGTTTGGGTGTTAAGAAATATCATTTAGTCAACTAGCAGGAGATCTGTCAACCAAGAGAACAAGGGGACTTGGGGTGTTGGATTTGTCTATTATGAATACTTGTATGCTATGTAGATGGTTATGGAAGCTTGAAAATGAGGAGGGTTCATGGAAAGAGTGAATTAGCAATAAATACCTCAGTAATGTCACTTTGTCTCAAAGCAAGTTCAAACTGATGCATTCATATTTCTGATTTGGTTTAATGAAAATAAAGGATATGGTTTTAAAGTTTTGCATGATTTTTTTGTAATAGTGTGGAAACTAGATTGTGGGAAAAATTGTGGATAGGAATATTTCTCTGGCTGGTAAATATCCCAGATTGTATAATCTTTGCAATAACAAAAATTGTAGAGTTCTAAGGTATTTACTGATAGATGGTTTAGCTTTAGCTTCATAAGGGTGTTGTTGGGAGATTTGGTAGTTATGTGGGATCAGCTGAAAAGTGACTGTGCAAGAGTACAACTTAATGAAGGGCCATGTGCTATGTAAGACATCTGTTATATTAAAAGTCCTCTTCAATAGTGTTTTCTTTGTTAGCTAGTAGGAGTAGTATTCTGACCAAGGACGTTCTTCTTCATAAGGGATTGCGTGGTGATACTAAACCCATGTTCTGTAGCCTAGACAAAAATTTGGATCACTTATTCTTCTCATATCTTGTAGCTAGTTATACTTGGAACGTGATAAAATGTGCTTTTGGTTTACATGAAATAACAACTTCATTAAGTGACATTGCTAGATGGTTAAATGATTTTCCTTGGTGATTGCTAGTGGTGTGTCTGCAGTTATTAGGGGATTTCGGGTGTTGGATTTGTCTACTTAGGAATAACGCATGTTTTGATGGCGTTGTTCCATTACACCACACTGATACTCTTGGTAGCTTATTGTATTAATTACTGGTCTAGATTGCAGAAAACTATTGCTTGAAAGATTTGTCGCAACGCGGCAAAGTTACGTGTTTGTGGCACATGCATCCTTTGACGGGGGGAATGGTTGGGTCCTTGCTTTTCCCGGGAATTGGGGGGGAGGGGGGTTGAAAAGGTTACTGGTGCTAGGTGTTGTTTGGAAATGGAGGATGGCTGCATGTTTTAGCTTTAGCTTTGGTAGTTTATGTTGTCCGGTTTTGGAGATAAGATCGTGGATGTGGTTTTCTTTGGGTATGTTTTTACATGAGAGTTTGTATGATGCTTTGTACTATCCCTTGGAATCTTGTTAAGCTATGTATGCCAATGTTGCTGCGGGCGTATGTTTTTGGGGGATGGTTCTCGTCCCTACAATTTGTTGATTTTTTTATCAAGAAAAACATTTCATGAACTGATGATCACTAGAGAGAGGATTTGATGTACGTACGTAGTCCATATGTAATTAATAAATGTATGTTTCTCATTTTTCTTGAGATCAAAATGTGAACGTTCGAGAAAGCAACAAACAAGTTTTCTTGAACTTTTTCGGTTTAATCATATGTAGGATTGCTCTATCTGCAATTTTCTTCTGAAAATCTCTATCAGCCATCGATCATGTTCTTTTGTGATGCCTATACATTTGGATGCTTCAATTTTACAATCCCTCTTTATTTTTGTTTTCTCTTTGCTGATGAAAAACATAGAGATCACTATACCCGGAATCATGTGAAATTATGGGGGTTTTGTTTCGTGAAAATCACTAATCCCCTAAAAGGCCCCGGTCATAATTTAAGAGAAAAGTATATAATGAGCATGTGACTGGTAGGATTTCATCATACGATTTACAATAAGTTTTGGAGAACTTCAGCCATTAGAAATCCTCCAAATCACATGCTGATTATATAATGTCAGCATAAGTATATAATGCAATCTTTGGTCATAGAATGGGGGTCTCTGTTTCCATGAAATGAGATACTCCCAACATAAGTAACACTTGATTTCCCTTAATTTTGAGAAGTTTAATGAACTTTCTTCCTTCTCTACATTATATAATTCTTGCGATCCAAAGAGGTCCTTAACTAGAGGTGCCTGCCTGTGTAACATTTGGCAATAAAGGTGGCAGCACAGCTAGATTTTTGCCTGCAGAAACTTTTGTTATCCAAGCTCTGTCCCAAATACCCGTTGATCTCAATAAAAATGATCATAGCTTATACAGGAGATTATGATGTGCAACACACATAAACTTAAAGGTATAGCCATTCACAGCACACTAACAGGGTGAGGTAAAAGCAAGATGCAGTTTCAATAACTTTGCGCAACAACGTTCCTGTGTTGATGTAAATGTCCCAACAACTTTCCAGGCAAAGTACGGCATAAGGGAAAGGTAGAACACACACAATAAGCTAATGCAACAAAATAGCAGGCTGTGGAGCGGCCTGACACTGTCACTGGTAGAGCTATTTTAAGTCTGCCCTTTGAACATCACTGGTAGAGCATTTTTCTTTCTAGAGTGCATCATTGATTTAGCTTTCCTCTTTTGGGGGAGCATCACTGGTACTTCTAGAGCTAGTGTCACTGGTATGTGAGATATAGGATTAGCTTCTCGACGTGGGACCAGCATGAAGTTGTGCACGGAATCCTCGTGGACTGGAGAGCGCTGAAAATAAGGGCAATGTCGTCAGATCAGATAAATAACAAATCATGCATGCCAAATTATCAGATTGTTGCACAAACACAAAGAGTAAACAGACAATTAATGACTTGAGGCAGAAGAGTAGACAAACAAATATCAACAGGGTAATCACATCAAGACGTCATTGCACAAGGGTAGATTCTAACACTAAACAAGTAGATGAAACCAGACCAACCACCAAAGAATTCCACATAGTGATTCTAACAGCTGCTATAAGATCCCTAAATGGCGCATTTAGTTGCAAGAACTTAATCTAGGAGGTGTTACCATAATCGGTACAGGTTCCCCCCTGGCTGACTTGTGTTTTCCAACTATATATAGGCATGCATTAACAAAACTGACATACAGATCATATTCATGTATATGAGGAAATAATCTATCAACCACTAGTGTGAGCTATAGCCTGCATTATGTTATCAGGTGGACCATCCAATTTAAAGAAATTTAAAAACAATACAGTATTGCGATTACATGAACTAGTAACACATTCTCAGTTGACAAGGTGCTTCTCCTCAGATCATTTGATAGAAATTTCAAGCAATAGTGGCCACTGTTCAACTAGAAGAGAGATGCTTCTCCAACTACACTACGGGACTGAGCACAGACGCCGACGGCCGTCCACTACGCTGACGGTCAAATGTCGGGGCTGTCGGCGTAGCCGGCGGAGCTCGTCAGCCCACCAAGCCGGCCGTCGGCGTACCAAAGCCGTCGGCGTAGGCGCATATACGCTGAGGGCCACCGTCGGCGTAACCGAGTGAGAGGCCGTCGGTGTACGAGATGCCGTCGGCGTAGGTCTGCCAGGTGGGGCCCTGTGGACGGCGCGCGAATGGCGTTAGGGCTAGGGGCGTAGGTCGAATTAAAAAAGTAAAAGAGCGCAGCCGTGGGCTCATCTCTCCTCTCTCCCTCGTCTCGTCTCTCGTCTCTCCCTCGAGCGCGCACTAGGTCAGCCGCCGCCAGCCGGCGACTCCGGGCCGGCGACGCCAGATCCGCCGCCGCGAGGGCTCCCCCGGCTCCCCTCGCTCCGCCCGTTCCGCCTGTGGAGGCGCCGCACCGTCCGCCCCGGCTCCCCCCGCTCTGCCCGAAGACAGGGCCGACACGCCGCTGCCGCCGCAGGCTTCCACGCAGCCGCCAGAGACAAGAGGCTGTAAGCAATCCTCTTCCCATGGTGCATTTTTTTTACTTAGGTCTAGTTTTGTGTGTGCAAATTGCTATATGTGTGCAATTTAATTTCATAAGTTATTGCAGATTGATATATGTATGGAAATGTATTGCCATGAGTGCTTATGTGTCTACAATTTTTCAGAAAATGTACATCTTTGTGCAATTTATTTGTGCCCACGAGTGGAAATGTGCCTATGTGTGCAATTTTTCAGAAAATGTATTGCCATGAGTGGAAATGTGCCTATGCAAAACATATACTGTCATATTTGTGCAATTTATTTTTATAAGTCTGTGCTATATGTTCAACTAGAAGAGAGATGCTTCTCCAATTAGTAATTCATTTAGCATGCCAGTACACGTAACCTCATTTAGGTTGTGCATAAATACCTTCAGTTGGTTCAATAGGCTTTGACTGACCAGAGCTCTCTGCAGGTTTAGGTAACTTGAACAAAAACTGAGATATCTGTAAACCGGCAGTATTGTCTGGGTTGTCTTCAAGATACCTATCAAAATATAAAATTTAAGAATTAGTCAAGCATCTAGAAAGACTGAACCACGTGGAAAAGTTCACATAGTTTACACCTGCACACTGTGTTGTTTCCAATGTTTAGTTATAAGAACAGACCAGATTCCTAAAAGTTGGCCCCCAAATAGTTAATCTAAATACTGGTTGTGTGCTTCGTATCATTGAGCCATTGAGGTAGTGATAGTAGCTTAGTGGATACCATCGAGGTGAGGTTATCAACAAGCTAGATGAACGATGTAAAAAATAAACATGAAGATGAATGAAAATACTGCACACAGGCATTAGGCCCAGTTATTTTGGTGGCTGCCAATAAGTTGCCCCCTCCTCAGCTTATCCTAGAAGGTGACCCCAATTTTAGCCCCAAAAAAAATTTAGGGTCGGCTTCTAGAATATTTTGAGGGGTTGCCTTATGCAATAAGCTGTCAAAAGAACTGGGCCTTATGATATGCCAAAGAAAGTAACGATATTGAAGGGAAGTTGACCAAAAGAAAGTTAGCTTACTTTTCAACCTCTTTCATGGATCTTATTTTTCTGCCTGCAGGAGAGATGTAGTACCTGAAAGGATGTATATAGAGTGTTACGAAACAGTCATAAAATACATACACGGAATGGCAAGCACATCGTTTTATATAGGTGTGTAGCAGAGCACAGGAATGAATGATTAACCATTGATCAAATATGTACGGCATTACATTCCTAAACCACAAATGAGCATCTGAGTTCTCAAGAGGTACAACCCAGGGATGTTAGAAAACAACTACAACAATCATTTGCTCAGAAATAAATACAAAAGCAGGGAAACAAATTAATGATGTTGTGCAAAACAAGTAACACTTACACGTCAGCAAATCTGGTGCCCTGTTCGCTCCTTATAATAATCTTTCTTTCCCACCCAAGAGGAGTTTGAGGGATGCACGGTATATCGATGGCCCAGACCTTGCCGTCATCTGCTGATATATCCGTTGGATATTGGCATGTAACTTCTGGATTCCACCCATGGACATATTTGCAAGAAAAAGGAACTTGTATGATATTCTCTCGGATTTGCTCATATGTCAGTTTGGATGGTATTACCCTCCATTTATGGCAATCACTACATTGCACGGCATATGTATCAATAGTGAATTTTCCTTTTTTGGAAGGCAGAGATAAGGTGTTTTCTCCCTGGGCTTTATCATAACGAACAAGTTGATATGATTCGCTTCCAGAGGTGTATTCAGCGCCATCCAATTGGTCCGCAACCTTGTCAGGTAACATATCTTCACTCTTGTTTGATCGTGGATGAGATAATGAATTCTCATCCCTGTGAAGCACATGATTAGCTGGACTGGACTTCATAGTTCTTAGTTCCCTGTTGGAGGTGATCGCAAAAGTTTTAGACCGGGAAAGGCAAAATGCTTGATAGAAAAACAAAAGGTACGCAAAAGGTAAGATTAATACAGAAGGGAGACAACACCATGAACATGGAAAGAGGGTGAGCACAAAAAGGCTACTTATAGTAACCCTTCGATTTCTCTGGCTAGATATCAAGATGACGTTGGCATTAAAGCCGTACAATTCTCCCACAAAACAGGTTCACTATGGTATGCCATAAATCTCTCAGATTGAACAGATTATGTAACTAGAGCTGACGTAACGTTCTGGGATCCCTAGGATAGATTCCAAGATTCCGTTAGCAACAGAAAGGCAGAACTTAACGCCTCATCAATGTACTTAGGGCATGAACAATCTGGTTCGTAGAAGTAAGGACATAAGTCACCAATATTTATTTAACAGCTTGAGCTAAGTAACGCTCCAGAACCCTAGGCTGGACACTGATCGAGATGCCATCAGCATTAGAAACAGAACATAATGCGGCAATAGTAAAATCGAATGTTCCAATTGCAATTGCAGACATCCCTACTCTTCAAACAGCCCTAGAATGGTAATCAAATCAAATCACAGTTTCCATCATCTCCACTAGGCTACGAAACATGAAATTAACCCATCCTTCTCCAAAATCAAAATTAAGTTCGGACGAGATAATAAAAATCTACTATTCCACATGTAAAATCTATGAATCTACTATTCCACATGTAAAATCTTTTTTTCTTTTGACAATCAACATGCAAAAGGTGCGTGTAACGACGAGAGGAAGAGGCCGGGGTATGCTTACACGTAGCGCTTCCAATGGCGGCTTTTTGGTGGCCAGGCTGGCTCGTCGGGGTCCTCCACCTTCGCCGCAGGCGGTTTAGACGCACGGCGGAGCGCAGCCTCGCGGAGTTTGGCTTCTTCGATGGAGGCTTCCACCCTTTGGAAGCACCCGGCCTTGATAGGACAGCGGCGCGAATTGATGCTCGGCGGCGGTCGGGGCGGGGAAGGCGAGCCGGGCGCTCCACTGTCCGCTTCATCGTCCACCTCGGTGGCGGCGGCGCCCAGAGATTCGGTGTCGGTGGTAAGCGAGTTGAAGGAGATATCGTTGGCCGTTGGCGGCTGGGGACTGGTGGTTGCGGTGGTGGTTGTCACGGTCTCATCGATGGGATCCATACCTCTGGATGGTGGGCCGCTACCTGTAAGGCTGGCTGGACAAGGTTCCGAGGCGAGCCGAGAGAGAGAAGAGGGAGAATGGGGTTTTGTGATTTGAATCTCTACCCCCTTTTATATCGTTTTATAGTTTAAACATATCTAAATGTGAATGCAGATCATCTTTTGGTATATCTAGAAACTAATTACAGGATATATCCATGATTAATATCTACGTACTATTCAAACCTACTCGACAACTATTTCGTGGCAACAAATAAAAACATACTAAAATAATAGATGTTTGGTACTTTGAAGGGGCGAGCTTTTTATAGAAAAAAAAACACATGATGAATTGGACACGTTTATAACCTAACTTTGGGATCACGGCAACCAAACTAATAAGTTAAATAATAAAATTAGGTGCAAATTCACATGGGATCCATCTCTATGTTAAGATTTTTGATCAATCCAGACATAGAATAGTCGAGTCGGGAGGATGAGGTTAATTGATACGATGATGTATTGTTTTTTATTTAACCGGGCACGCTACCCCTTTCCATTAATCAGATTAACGAAAATACATTGTTCAAGATTCACTCGACCAAACTAGAGAGAAGGGAAAGGGGTCAGGTGCGACAAACCTACTAGAAAACCCACAACATAAAGATCCGTAAATCAAATCCCAACTATGGAGCAAAAACCCAGTAGGTTTGCCCATCTAACATATCACCACCAAAATACGGTTGTATTGCTATTGAGTCGATATATGAGCGCACTCCAAAGATTGATGGCATATCCAACAAACAGTCATAAAAATAGATCTATTCATAACAATAGGGATCATGTATGGTTGAGTGCGATAAATATGAATGAAATGCAAAATTGAACATGCAAATTCACAATGGATCCATCTCGTGTAACGTGGATTTTTGTGTCTACTAAGAAGCACATGTGCAAATAGATTTATAGGTGTTGAAAACCGTACTAATAATATATTATTTTTTATTCTAAGATTCTCGATTTTAACATACAATAGTCGAGTTCGAAAGATTGAGATAATTGATAGGATGTTGTACTAGCACAGAATCAATATATGAGCACAATTTAGAATTGCATATTAAACCAACAGTCGTAAAAAGATCTATTCATACCAATAAGGCTGATATATGGTTGAGTGTAATAAATATGAATGAACAAAAATTGATAAAAAAATCTTGGTATCTCAAAGAAGTATTTTTTTCTCTAGTTGGCCATGTTTTATTGTTCAATATCTAGATCTTGATCCGCTAGTATCATATTTATAAAATTTTCATATATCACGTGGTTTATATGCATTAATAGTTTGCTATCTAGATCGTTGACAATATTTTTTGATAAAAGTAAAAGAACACTAAAATAATGAATACACATGGTACTTTGGCAAATTGAGGGACATGTTTTTCATAGAAAAAACACAATGGGTAAGGCACATTTTTTATTTCAAGAGTACACAAATTGCATACATTAGCTTTATAGATGGTAGAGGGTTATTACACATACAAGCAAGAGATCAACATCATGGTCGATGTTACCCCTCTCCAAAGAGCTCTAAGAGTAGATGAACCTACACTTCACAAAGGTGCAAAACTCTTCTTTATCCCACATTATCCCGGGATTTGAGATCCAACATGATATTCGTCGATATGGTCCATTTATTGGAGATCTCCCCACCATTGAATACCCTCACGTTCCTTTGTTACGAGAGGCTCGACCAAAGATTCCAGCGAATCATAACACTTTCTTGAATTTTTCGGGATAGTTGTGCGCGCCAAGTTTAACTATTCCTTAATATGACCCCGCAAGGAAGGGATTAGATTCAGTGCAATCCTAACCTTAGTGAATCATTGGTACCATATTTGTTTGGCATGGGCACAATGCGCAATTATATGGTCAACCGTTTCCTCCTCCTAAGACCTAATCACATAGGAATCACACAAAGCATTCCTCCTGAAACCCATGTAGAACACGTAGATCTCAGGTCTAAATTGGCTACTGAAGTGTGAGACACGTAAAAAAAATTAAAGTTGAGTGGTGCCCAACATCTCCTATCGCCTCAGTACATAAGAATCGCGTTGCGCATGTCCATAACCTAACTTTGGGATCACGACAACCAAACTAGGTTGAATTATGAAAAACCAAAGAGAAAAATTGGGCACATTATGGAATGTCATAGAAAATGAACTTTTTTAAGTGTTTCAACTGAGGGGCGTGAGCGGTGTTGTTTTAAAAAAATGTTCGGATGAGGGAGGGGCTCGTATGAATCGGCCTGAAGATTTGATTGTCCGCGATGGAGGAGGTTTTTGCCGGTGGCCAATCATATGAAAATTGTTTCTCGTGCTTCTGGTAGCCAATTGTGACCCTCTCTTGCATGTTTCAATGTGAATGACTATATCGTTTTATAATTTGAACACATCTAAATGTAAATGCATATCATTTTGTGGTATATTTAGAAACTAATTATATGATATGTCCATAATTAATATTTACCCAAAATTGATCGACTTATATTTTGTGACAAAAAATAAAAACATTTTAATATAATGGAAAACAGATGGTAGTTTGCAGGGGCGGGATTTTCATAAATGAAATCACAACTATAACCTAACTTTAGGACCACGTCAAGCAAGCTACGTCGAATTAGAAAATACCAAACTAAGTTTATAACCTAAAATAATGAAGATGCATGGTACTTTGGAGGGGCGGGCTTGTTATAGAAAACACACACAATGAACTGGACATGTTTATAACCTAATTTGGATTGGGCACATCAACCAAACTATGATGAATAATAAAATATAGTGTGAAATTAGATGCAAATTCACATAGGGTCCATCTCCGTGTTAAGATTTTTGATCGATCTTGACATAGAATAATAGAGCCGGGAGGATCGAGATTAATGGATAGGATGTTGTATTGCTATGTAATTGATAGATGAGCTCACTCCAAAGATTGCTTGTATATCCAACAAACAGTCGTAAAAAAGATCTATCCATAACAGTAGGGATCGTAAAGGGTTGAGTGCAATAAATATGAATGCACAAAAATTAATATATGAAAAAACTTCTCCATATCTCACAAGAAGTGTTCTTCTCTTGTTGGACATGTTTTATTGCTCAATATCTCAATTATCATACTTATGAAATTTTCATATCACCTGATTTATATGTATTAATAGTTTGTTATCTATGCCATCAAACAATTTTTTGCGGGTAAACACTTGCATTATTCAAACACAATCAGAGTTACGGTCGCCCTCCTTTGGCGACACAGGGAAATCCTAGCCGTCGCTGCGTCGAAGTCTCCCTTCCGCCTAGTACTATTACGCCGCCGTCGGAGGGCTAGGCAACGAAGTCGCATCGCGCCCCAGGATGGTGGTGATGGGGTTGGATTCGTCCCTCCCGCACTTCCCTCGTGTCCCCGATATCTATCACCCCACCCCATCCTAGCTTCTGCATATTTTCCCGATCTGACGGCCATCCCTGCAACTCCTTTCCCCCTCCCTGACGACGTGGCCCAACTTCTACTGGTGCAGCTGCTGGCCATGGGTGTGGGCATGGAACTTGCGTCTGGTCGCGGAGGCGCAGGTAGCCTGCCTTCCACGCAGGCGGTTTCCCTCATCTCTGGTGCCCCTTCCTCCCCTTGATACATGGTGATGGCTCTCGCATAGTGGTGGCGACGCAATAGTGATTTTGGCAGGCTTAGGGCTCCTTGCGGCAGGTACTTGTTCTGCTGCTCCGGCCCATGGTGCTCGGCATCCTCTGTCGGGTGGGTCCGACCTTGGTGACCCAGCAGTTGTGTCACTTCAGCCTCGCGTGCATCACCAACATCCTAGCATCTAAGGCCATGATGGCTCAAATCTGTGTCCCTCAAGTCCTAGCTTGTAGGCATTGCTGATCGCCACCGCCCCACTCCCACGTGGTTTGCTTCGACGCCTTCCCTTCCATGTACATCTCAAAGCCTCCTTCTTTGCCAGATCCAATACTCATGGTCTAAACATGATACAACCCATTGACGACAAGTGTAGCCCCGCCAACCCCTTCCAACATGGTGGTTCCGACGCATGCAAGTTTGTCTCTTTTAATTGTTATCGTATTCCGTTATACCCATGACTAAATCACACTGCGTTTGGCCAGACTATAATGGATATCGTCATACTGAGTGGGCCTGAAGTAAATATCTTTTCAACATGAAGGAGTTAATCCTAGTCTAGATCTACCACAGTTGCTAGGAACACTATGCAATGTACCTGGAACTAATTCTAGTTCTACCTAGTTACAACCAATTTTATTTGCAAAAGCACATCTACTTGTGTGACAGAACTTGATACTCTCATGTTCTAAGGAACTACGTATATAATTAACATTTCATGATATGACTTATAATGATGTTACGATATGATCTCGAAGTATATCACTAACTTGGGGTCGGTTCAACATCACTGTTCTGCTAACAATATGTTCTCACCCTAGTACCAAACGCAGCTATTAAGCCCTCCGTATCACAAACAATAGCATGGAACTATGTGCAATGACTTCAAAGCACACGGTACAAAAATCGACCTATGTGCCAAAAAGTCAACTGTGGGCAATGTAAGTTTTCTATTCGAACGCTTGAACTAATATAACTGTATGAGAAATTATTCTAACGGTCTACAACGGAGATCATCGGGATGTAGGTTATCATCGCACACAATTTGATCAGTCTAACTATGCGTCATGAAATAAAGTCAACAGGAAGGTTGTATAGTGACATATTTTGCAATTTACTTACACTTAACATTATATATACGATGATAGTTTATAGGACGTAATAATTAAAATATGTACAACCCTTTGAGAAAATACCAGTTCATGCATGGGACACATATAGCTAATTAAATACTTACAACATTAACATATATGTACGCTCTAGTGATGATTAATATAAAGTCGACCTACTTTTTGTTCTTCTTGTTGCGATGGAGGCTAGAGACGTTTGCGCTGATTGTCGTGGATATAATCCTGACAATGAGTATAGGGGTATGAAAGGAGCTATGTGAATCTGTACGCAAGGAGGTTGACGCAGAGAAAGTATACAGGTTAGGCCTCTTCGTAGAGATAACAACCTTAATCCTGTCCAGGCTTACTTGGGTGTTCTTTCTTAGGGTTCTTGGGAAAAGTGTGCGCAAAACCCTCCCTAAGGTGAGGGTAGAGGCTTATATAGAGTGCGCCTCCACCCCTTCAATACCCTGGTAATGGGTTATAATTACAAGTTGAAATGCCTATATTTATTACATGAAACTGCCTACCCACTACGACTATTTAAGGAGAGGTAACGCCCGTGTCTTCAATGTCTTCACGTCTTTTGGCCTTCCCTTCTTCTGAGTAGCGGGTAGCTTAGTGATACGTCCCAAACGTATCTATAATTTCTTCTTGTTCCATGCACTTTTATGTGACATTGCTACATATTTTGCTACACTTTTATATCATTTTACACATATTTGGACTAACCTACTAACTCGGTGCACCCAGTGCCAGTTCCTGTCTGCTGATGTCTTTAGTTGCAGTGATTTTCCCCAATATAAAATAGCAGAAAAATTATGGAAAAATCAGAATAAAAATCAGCGTCAAGGAAGCTTCCGGAGCCACCGAAGGAGAGCCGGAGGGGGGCCACCCCCTCCCAGGAGGCCAGGTGGCGCAGCCCCACCCCTAGCCGCGCCACCAGTGCGCCTAGGAGGTGGGACCCACCTCTGGTGCCCCCCTTCGTCCTATTTTTACCCCTCGTCGCAGAAACCCTCGAGGAGAACCCCGCATCGTGAATTACCTCTCTGTTCCGTCGCCGCCGCGCTTCCAAGATCGGGAGCGCCAGAAGACCTCTTCCCGGCACCCTGCCGAAGGGAGGATTGACCTTCGGGGACCTCTCCACCACCATGGACGCCTCTCGGATGTGTCGTGAGTAGTCTACCTTGGACCATGGGTCCATGATCAATAGCTATGTGATTTCTTCTCTCCACCCTTGTTCTTCAATGTTTAGACATTGTGAGCTTCCCTACATGATCAATGCACCTATGTAATTTTCCTGCTGTTGCTATGCTGTGTTTGCTAGGATCCGATGGATTATGAGATTACGTTCAGATCGTGATGAGATATATATTTGGTTTACCTTTTATATTTTGTTCTTGGTAATTCTTGCATGTTCGCCATTGCTTTTTATTGCTTTGGCCAAGTAGTAGATAGTGACTCCAAGAGGGAGCGTTATGCATGGTTGTGGGTTCATGCCCCCCGATGTCTAGCTTGAGTGACAAAACATGATACTAGGGAATGTGTTGTTGCCACCAGGGAGAAAACAACGGTGCTTGTAACCATGGTTGCAAGGATTGTTTACCTTACGCATAGATTGTTAATGCAATTGTCTGTTGCTTTGATCTTACACTTTGGGTGGGGCTCGCAACTTAATACCAGCGAGATGTTCTGGATAGATATCTCAAGGTGGATGATTAGAAGTAGATACAGATGGATTTTGGTCTACTTTTCTTGGCATACTGCCCATACTTTTGAGCACTCTTACTTTCAAGTAGCATAATTAGCATTGCGGTGTGTTTATAATTCTTTCAATTGCCCAGCTGTAATTTGTTCACCCAGCTTAGATGTTTATCGTATTTTGGGAGAGAGACATCACTAGTGAACATCATGGAACCCCGGTCCATATTTCCACCACTATTTACACCTCCACTTTATTTATTGTTTTTTACTTTCTGTTGCTATTATCACTACTATCTACCCTTGCGTTTAATCCTTTGTAAACAAAAAGGCCGGAGAGATTGACAACATCTCTGAACTTCGTTGGCAGCAAAGTTATTTGTGTGTGTGCAGGTCTAGGTAAATTAAGCAATCTCGGTTGTGAACGGCGCCATTGTTCACTTTACCACCTACTTGTCGACCTTGAAGTCCTACTAGATTGACTCTCAACCTTGGTATCTTTGCCAAGGGAAATTTGCCGCTATGCTACATCTCAACCTTCCACTTGGGGTAACCAACGAAGGACGAGAGCTATTACCTCCTCGCTAGCATCACTCAACAATCTCTTCTTCCGAGTAACGATTTACTCGGAGACAACTCCTTCTTTCGAGTAACGGCTTACTCGGAGGTTATCTTCCTTTCTGAGTAACGAACAGATCGGAAGCAACGCGATTTGTGTTCCTGTGATTACTGAGCTATTGGTGACTCGATAATTATTAGATTTTTCTTTGTTCTTTGGATGTCATGATATTAAGGGTACCCCCTGATATTCAACACTTAAGGGTATACCTTTGGTATGACCACGACAGTATCCTCCAAGTGCTTCTGGGTGCTCGAGATTTGAGATAGTTGATATCATCCTAGAGGAGTATTTCTTTCTTTCTATGGATGATAAATTCATAAGGTATATGAAGATTAAAATCAATAAGAGGCCCGGAAGTAATTTACTGATGTTTGAACTTTTCCCTTGCGTATTGTTCGGGCAAGTTAAAGGAAAAATCTGGCGACACTCAAGTTTCTCCCGAAAGAGTTGGACTAAGGCCTTGGAGGGTGTGTCTTGGAGTTAAAAGGCCTTAAACTCCATATAAACAAGATTTCTAAAGTTTGATATCCTAAAGCATCATAAAAATGAGCTTTAGGTCATACCAAGTGGGATATCAATTCTTTACCCCTTTCACCTTATCATACTAATAATCTGGCAATCTTCGTCAGAGACGGATTATCAGCGAATTAACTACTCGGAACTTTTCTCGAGTAATTAATGAATACAAGATTTTTCTGTTTGTTGCGCATTTCAAAGTACGGTCTCTTTCAAGCTCGTTAGTTTTGGGTGGTATCCCATCCCAATACTGTTTTGAACATTGAGTAATATGCGTTTTTTGAAAAAAATGCTCCGAGTGATAACTTACTCGGTTTATGTGGTGAAAGACTTTTCCGAGTAATGATCTACTCAGAAAGGAAACTGAGTGTGCTAAAATCTTATGAATGGGGATGTTTCTTGTTTCAAGAGATAGATCTCTGTCTTCTCCGAGTATCAATTCAAAATTTGAGCTTTTGCGTCAAATCCCTTTAATCTCGGGAGAAACAGTGATTTTATGTCAGAAGAGAATCTAGCTGTTAGAGGAAGTGGGATATTCGTCAAATTTGACGCCTCGATTCCCATGCAGGTCACTTAAAAATCATTAACCGTCCCTATTAAATGGGCTGGATTATGGGGAACCGTAACGGCGCCCTCATAATGGCCTGCGGATATAATGCGTGACAGTTAAGGGCTTGCTAGTATATAAACTCCCCCATGGTGAAAAGTAGATCTGAGTCCCCATTCACCTTCACCCTGGTTGTCATTCCTCTTCCTCCTCTACTCCTGCCCTTGAAGCATCGTGTGTACATCGTCCATTCCCGCTGGCGACCACCAGCGAGTTTCCCCATCATCTGGTGTATCGGTTGCGGCGGTTGATACGTCCCAAACCTATCTATAATTTATGCTTACTCCATGCATGTTTTGTGTGATATTGCTATGATATAGATACACTTTCATAAACTTTTGATCATATTTGGACTAACTTATTAACTCAGTGCACCACAGTGCCAGTTCTTGTTTTCTGTTGTTTTTCTATTTCAGTTTTCCCCCATATTAAAAGTGATCCAAAAATTCGGGAAAAATCAGATAAAAATCAGCGCAACAGAAGCTTCCGGACCCCCGAAGGAGGGCCAGAGGGGCCCCACCTGGTGTCCAGGCGACCAGGTGGCGCGACCTAGGGCTTGGCCACGCCACCAGGGAGCCTGGACCCCTGGTGGCCCCCCTGGGTGCCCCCCTTCGCCTATTTAATCTCCGTGATGCGAAACCCCCGAAGACAGAACCCTTTTTCGCGATCTCGCCTCTGTTCCGCCGCCGCCGCGCTTCCAAGATCGGGAGCGCCACCAGACTTCTTCCTGACACCCTGCCGGAGGGAGGATCGACCTTCGGGAGATTCCCCTCCACCATGGACGCTTCCCGGATGTGCCGTGAGTAGTTTTCTTTGGACCATGGGTCCGTGATCAGTAGCTATGTGATGTTCTCCTCCCCTCTTTGTTCTTCATGGTTTAGTCCTCGTGAGCTGCCCTACATGATCGAGGAATATATGTAATCTTTCTGCTGTTGCTATGCTGAGTTTGTTGGGATCTGATGGATTATGAGATTATGTTCAGATTGTGATTGAGTAATATATTTGGTCCTTATCTTTTATACTGTTGTTCTTAAGTAATTCTTGCATGTTCTCCGTTGTTGTTTATTGCTTTGGCTAAGTAGTAGGTAGTGACTCCAAGAGGGAACGTTATGCTCGATTGTGGGTTCATGCCCCCCGATGACACGCTTGAGTGACAGAAACATGAGTCTAGGGGATGTGTTGTTGCCACAAGGGGGGAAACAACGGTGCTTGTAACCGCGGTTGCAAGGATTGTTTACTTTACGCAAAGTGCTTTTACTGTAGTTGTCTGTTGCTTTGGGTTTACACTTTGGGTGGGGCTCACAACTTAATACCAGCGAGATGTTCTGGATAGATATCTTAAGGTGGATGACTAGTAGTAGATGCAGTTGGATTTCGTTCTACTTGTTTTGGCGTACCGCCCATGCTTTTGAGCCTCGTCCTTTCTTTGTAGCATAGTTAGCATTGCGGTGCGTTTTTAATCCTGTGAATTGCCCAGTTGTAATTTGTTTACCTTCCATAGCATTTTTATCGTATTTTGGGAGAGAGACATCACTCGTGAACATCACGGGATCCCGGTCCATACTCTCATCACTTTTTACACGCTTATTTACTTTCCTGCTTTTACTTTCTAGTTCCTATCATTATCACTATTATCTGTTGCGTTGATCCTTTGTGAACAACAAGGCCGGAGAGATTTACAACCTCTCTGTACTCGTTGGGAAGAAAAGTTATTTGTGTTGTGTGCAGGTCCACGTCAGTTGCGCTGCTGACACCTACTTATCATCTCCGGAGTCCTACTGGAGACAAACCTTGGTATCTTCACCAAGGGAAATTTGCTGCTATCCTACATCTCACCTTCCACTTTAGGTAATCAACGAGGGGAGATATATCCACCATCAAGAAAATTTTTGGCGCCGTTGCCGGGGACTCCGAGTGCTAAGATAGGGGAGTTGCCCACTACCTTTTACCTTTGATTTTTCGTCTTGTTAGTTTACCTTTCAGTTTTTATCTTTGTGTCTTATATGAAAAATCACAAATTTTTTATTTATCTTGCTAGTAGTTGTCATTATGTCTGGTCCTTTTGCATATGTTGAGACAGAAGTTCTCACCTTTAAACAAAAAGGTGGTGAAAGTTTAAAAGATGCTTGGCATAGAATTAATGATTCTCAGAAAAGATCCACCAAGAACCAATCCACTACTATCCTTCTTAGAAACTTTTATGTTGGGATTACTCGTTGGAATAGGTTCATTCTAGATACTACTATCAATGGGAATTTACTAGAAGCCCCAATTTTGGAGTCTCTTAATGTTATTGAAAATCTTGTCGGAAATCTCCCTGTTGCTAGCATACAAGAAGATATAACTCTAGCTTACATTATGAAGAAACTTGAAAAGATAGAGTTAGAAATACGAAGTATAACTAGGATAAATGAGTTGGATCACAAGATTCAAGGGAATTTAAATAGACTTGATAGCTCCATGCTTAAAATTATTAGAACTTTGGAGACCATCAAATCCCATGATATGGATCCTTCTAGGATTGATAAGATTGAGGAAATCATTAATACTCTAGGAACTACTTTCTCCTCAATCAAACCAAAAAAGGTAGAAACTCCGGCAAGAAAGGAACCTAAGTTCAATGTCCCTAAGGTTCCCCGACCTAAAAATAATCCACCCATTGCCAAGGAAGTTGAAACCGTGAAAACTTTGGAAGAAATACCTCTTTTTGATAAATTTTTAAATGAAACTCCCATTGATTTTCCGCCTTTTGGTTTTCTCCCTAGAAGTATCTTCACTAGGTCTTTATTTGAAAGACCTCTTAAGACTAGTTATACAATTGAAGAGCTTTTTTATGATCTTGATGATGATTCGATTGATACAACTTGATCTTTTGCTTTATGCCTAGCTTAAAGGCGTAAAAGAAAGCGCTTGTTGGGAGGCAACCCAAAATATTTTTACTTATGTTTTTATTGGTCTTGATGATTGTTACTACTGTGGCAACATCATTGTATCTTTATTTTCAATCTTTCTGCCAAGTTATAGCCTCTTATGATAAGGGAAGCAAAAGTTGTGACATGCTGTCCAGAAAACAGATTCTGTCTGCTTGACGGAAAAAATCGGAACAAATCACCAGTTCATCTTTTTGAGCTGAATTTTTTACACAACATGATATATACAATTGTGAAAGTTTCGTATGCTCTGAGTTTTTTGGTTTGAGTTGCAGAAATGCCCCGAAATAATTCTCTACTACCTGCTTTTCTGTTTTTCACAGATTCTGCCATGTTTTGCGTTTCCTTACTTTTGCAAACCTTAAGCTTGCTTTTTCTTTGAATTTTTTTTGGCAATCTTGAGAAACAGTATCTCTTCAAGAATATCATTATATCCAGTGGGGAAGAATTATTTTATTAAGGGTACTAACCTATCTAATCAGCTTATGATGAGTTATTTTTGAAGGGAGTTTTCAAGCGTGCGATGGAAGATGATGAAAGAAGATCCGGGAGTGTCAAGCGCTCAAGCTTGGGGATGCCCCCATGCATCCCCAATAAATATTCAAGGAGACTCAAGCGTCTAAGCTTGGGGATGCCCCCGTGCATCCCCTTCCCCATCAACAATCATCAGTTCGTCCTTCGTCTCACTATATTTTTATCACTTCATGCGTTATGTGCTATGCTTGGAGCGTCTCGCTCTTAGGTTTACTTTTTAATTTTCTTTAGCTTTGTTTTCTGTTCATAACAAGTAGACCCCAGCTTATTTTGTGTGGGAGAGAAACACGCTCCACTCCAATCTAGAACACATCATAGGACTTTCATGCTTATCTTTTTACTGTTGTGTGTTCTTTATCTTTTCGTAGCTACTGCCATGTTTAGTTTTAGTCTTAGTTTGTCTTTAGCAAGAGCCTTGGCTTTTGTTTAGTTTTTTGCTGGAACTCTCTTTAGTTTTCATGTTTATCTTGTTAAGAGAGTTGGTTGTTGCATCGATATGTGTCTTGTCTTGAAAGTAGGTAATTGAGGTTGCTATTTAATTTTAGTAGTAACTTGCAATAGTTTTGAGGTATTGTTGTGAGTAATGTTTGAACTTTTGGTATCAAGAGCTCTACCTATTAGTGATAGGTGTCGTATTTTGGGCAATCCGTATTTATTTTCATAAACCTACCAAACTAGTTTAGAACTCTAGCTACTAGATGGATCGCTAATCTTTTGAGGGATCGGATATTAGAGTACACTCACGTACCATGAGTTGAGGATGCGCAAGGATAACCAAACCCCCATACACTCCTCCTCGGGGTACTTGTCTCTTTGTGAACCTCCTCATTAGATTGAGAGTTACCGATAATAAGTGCATGAGTTCTTCGGACTAATGTAAATATTGAAAGTTGACATTTCCACCTCCTCATATTTTCTAGCCTCTTCCGTACCGTGCATTGCCTCTTCTCACTCTGAGAGTTGGCTTCCACCTTCGCCGGTGCATCCAAACCCTTGGCATGATACGCTCTATCATCATACACCTCCTTATATATTTCCTCAAAACAACCACCATACCTACCTATCAAGGCATTTCCATAGCCTTTCCAAGATATATTTCCATGCAACATCCACCACTTCATGACTTGATCTTCATGTCATACATCTTCCTGCTACACTGGCAAAGTCATACATTGCATACATCATGATAGCTACATCTTCTTTATGTTTGAGTACCTTGTAAAGTGTGAAATATCTTCTATACCCTCTTGTAAAATGGAGTGTTGCCCTTAAGTGAGGAAAAGATCCCAAAGTGGACAAAATAAGAGATCCCAAAGAGGACAAATGAGAGTTAAATAGAAAGAGCCATTGAGGCCACCAAAAAATAGAAAATATAGAAAAAAAGAGAAAAATAAAATAAAAAGAGGGAAAGGGGCAACACTACTATCCTTTTGAAAGATCCACACTAGTGCTCCCTCTTATCCTTGTACTCCATAGAGATGATCATACATGCATATAGCTATGTGGGGACCTTCACACTGTAGAACTTGGCTTGCATATTCCAAGGATGCGCCTCCTCAAATGAGCTCAAGGACTTCATGAGAGAGCAAGTTGGATGCACCCCCACTAGTTCCACTGGAGAGCTTTCCTTAGCTCATATGTGCATCCGTTGCATGGCAATCCCTACTCCTCACTTCGTATCTCTATCATTTGGCCATCTCGCCTATGATTCTCCTCATTGATGTGAGCCTTTCTCACCCTTTTTGTCTTCATCCTCCACCATACTTCTCTCTTTGCCATCCTAAGTGACAACTTTCGTGCATACGCTCATCCTTGCATGAGTGCTCAAAATATCAAAAAGGAGTGTATCAAATTGACTTGTACCTGTCTAGTGGTCTGGGGACGAGTCAAGATAAGATCCAAAGAAGACCAAGTGTGAAACTTTAGTAGATTGAGTTCTGAACAAAAATACTTTTTTTTCTTGTATTCCCTATCCCCTTTCTTGCATGCAAACACCATTTGGAGACATTCGAGTCACGGACAGCGAGAGCTCTTGCACCTAATGTTCTTTCGTTGCTTGTTTCAATGCTAATATAGACTCTTGCATGTTATGACTTAAATTTAATCACATACCTTGATTGCTTTACTTTCCAAAGTTCTTATATGGTTGCTAGCATGTCACCACATAAATTATGCTTGTTATCATTTACCTACTCGAGGACGAGCAGGAATTAAGCTTGGGGATGTTGATACGTCCCAAACATATCTATAATTTCTGCTTGCTCCATGCATGTTTTGTGTGATATTGCTATGATCTAGATACAATTTCATACACTTTCGATCATATTTGGACTAACTTATTAACTCAGTGCACCACAGTGTCAGTTCCTATTTTCTGCTGTTTTTCTATTTCAGTTTTCCCCCATATTAAAAGTGCTCCAAAATTCGGGAAAAATCTGATAAAAAAATCAGCGCAACAGAAGCTTTCGGAACCCCGAAGGAGGGCCATAGGGGCCCCACCTGGTGTCCAGGCGGCCAGGTGGCGCGGCCTAGGGCTTGGCCGCGCCACCAGGGCGCCTGGACCCCTGGTGGCCCCCCTGGCTGCCCCTTCGCCTATTTAATCTCCGTGATGCGAAACCCCCAAAGACAGAACCCTTTGACGCCAAACATAACACCTATCCTATCCTTGTCCTCCTCTTCGGATTCCGACGAAGAAGAAGTAGTCAAGGCACACACACGTTGATCAAGTTATTAAGATTATGTCAGTTGTTGTTGTCTATGAACAAGGAGCACGTCTCAAGTCGTCCATAACCGTGGACACAACTTCTCGAAAAGATTTAACCTTGTAGGGGTGTACCAACTGCCCATTATAAGCTCCTCATGTACGCTGGTTCTCTTAGTCGGGCCCGTTAAAGACACTCATTGAAGAGTTGTTCCGATATTCCAGACGTCATAATCCCTCTAACTAACAACACACAATTCCGGGTGGCCCCTGGTGAGTCAACATCCATCTCAGGAGCCGGCCGCGCTCTTGATCTGGTCTCTACCGTATGACTCCAGGTTTGGGTTATCCGTATATGCTCAGCTGAGCCTGGGTCCTCAGCCGGTCAGGTTGGAGCAATGGGAAACACTGCCCCCACTGGCCCGAGTTGTTTCGAAAACAGCGAGGCCGATCAACTCGCACACACACGTTTGCAAATGGTAAATCAGCTTGGGCCACCACTAGAATTGGTTGGATCTAGGTAGGTAAGACAAGGGGACCCCATAGAATCCCACACGCGGTTAGGCACGCTCGTCAAGAGACATAATACTCGGAACTCGGGTCCTAGGTGACTCGAATGGAACAAAGCATCGGGGAGAGATAGCCTAGACCTTCAACCCTTCGTCGAGTATAGTCAACATTATAATAATCACATCATCCACAATAAATATAATAGTGTGATAGCCCAATCCAAGGAGTAACAGGATAACAGTTGATAGCATCCTAGCATGCATACTAAGTAGTGGCTGAGCAGCGAGTAGTAGTAACATAGCCGAACAAGGTTTGCTGGGATGTAGAGGACATGGTTGTTTGGGTTTATTTGAGAGGCATGAATATGAAGTGGTAGGATCAAGCAATCGTGCTATCCTACACCTAGACGCGAGTGAGATGAAAGTTATAAGCATGATATATGCTCCCCCTTACCTGATGAGAAGACAAAACCAAAGGTGTAGTCGATCGCAAGCTCGCATCGTCTCCGAAGTACCCGCGGAAGCACACAAGAAGGGAACACTGGAAAGGCAATCAACGGAGATGCATCTATTACTACGAAGCAATAACGAGCAAGCATCAACAAGAAGGCAACACGAGACAACGTACTATGGTATCGCATCTATCGTCGAGAGAGGTTACTAACAAGTTAAGTGAAGTATCAGTCACACACGACGATACCGCACATTTATCATCGGTTCAAGTTGTTTAGCTACACAACATCAACAAAGGTTGTTAACATGGAATCTCACTCAAGCATGGCATATCACACAAGCATGCAAGAGGTGAAGCGCAAATCAACTATCTATGCTAGTCAAGTTAAGCGGGGTAAAATCCTAAGCAATGCATACCACTAATTACCCCGCGAGAATTATAACATTTGGTACTGTTTTCCCCTAAACCATATTTTATTATTTTTATTAGCAAGCAAGAGCAGCACAATCAAGATCTATACGCAATTCTAGTCAAGTTACATGTAAAAACATTTTAATCGGAGCAACGGTTAGAAAGTTATTAAATAAACAAGTTACAGTGGAAAGGGTTGTAAATAACAGTAGAACAACATGTAGACAAGTTCAAACATGGCAAAGGCAACATTTTATTAATCTACACAAAAAACTAAGAAAGTTTCATGTACAACACTTCACAATCCGTCCTACGGTTAAAAAGATACGGGCATCGACAAAGCGCAACACAATCTGCCATAATATAAATACAGAAAATAGCTAAAAATCTTATTGGGCTGAAACTACAGCTGCTAGGCCTAATCAGGGGCGAGCGCAACATAAATAAACAACGCTCAAGGGAGAGAACTGCTCATCGGACCGGCCCAACAACACAGAAGAAAAAAAAATAAAGAAAGAAAGGAGAAGGGCGCTCACCTCGCGGGCTAAGGCCGATGATGGCCGTGGGCGCTGGATAGGGAGGCTACGCCCTGAGCGGAAGGAGGTCAGCTGCGGATGGGCCGCTTGTGTGGCTCCGGCCCACGTGGCGCTGGGGCGTCCCAGCGGGGCGCGCTGGAACCTGGGTGTCCTGATCCCGCGGGGATGTCGGCGCCGGCGAGGTCTCGCCAGACCTGCACGGCTGGCGGCGAGCAGGCGGGGCCCCGGGGTGACGCGAGGAGGCTGGGATGGCCAGATCAGGGGGCGCGGCGGCGGATTCGGACGCCGGCGAGGCTTGGGCGGCGCGGCGAGGTCGGACCGAGGCGCGGCTGCGAGGCGAGGTCGTTCATGGTGCGGCGGCCGGTCCTAGACAGAGGGAGACTGAGGTAAGGAGAGGGAAAGGGAGAAGAAGAGGAGGGGCGCGGCATGGCGACCTGCGGGGAGTGGTGCGGCGCTCGCCGTGGTCGCCGGAGTTGCGGCGGCGGTCGGCGTGGCCAGATTAGCCTGGCGGGCCCGGCGGCGGCCCTGTGGGGCCCGGGTGCCCGGGGCTGGCTGGCTGGATCCCTCCGAGGTGATGTGGCCTCCTGTGAGCCACCGATCTCCGGATCGGACGGCTCAGAGAGACTAGGTCTAGGGTTTCGGGAATTTTTGGATAAAAGGGGCAGATATGAGATGGGTAGGGGGGTGGCTGAAATTTTTGCTAGAGGAAACCCTAGAAAGGGGTGGGAGAGTGGTGGTCTTTATATAGGTGGTCTGGCTGGAAATTTTACGCAAACATCCTCGGGTTCTCTCTCGCGCGTCCGGTACTCCACGTTTTTGACCGCCGGGAGTGCATACGGCCTCCGATTCGGACGAAATCTCGAACCACGCTCTCAGCGCGTCGAGCCCATCAGTCATACCTCACTTTGATACCGTTCCAGGAACATTTTTATGGCGCCCAATAAAATAACCCATTGAATTATTAAACGGGGGTTTTCATTCCGATGGCGATAGCTGGTCTTGTGCCAGAAATTGCGACGGTGCTCGGGTGAACCTGGTGTCGCAAAGGTCGTTTTCCGTTTGGGAAAAATGGTTTGGTCCCGTATCCGATACGAGAACGAGGGGGGAAATATTCACCGATTAATAAATCAGCGAAGCAAAGACTGCAATCAATTCTAGAAAGCAATAAAATAAAGCAACAAACACCATTTTTAATTAGGGTGGAATTTCCGAGCTGTTACAGTAGGTAGTGACTCCAAGAGGGAACATGTAACAACACAAAACTAGCAAAATTTAAATTTTTTTTGCACATTTATTTTTCCCATTGGGGATAATAATTTGCACATTTAATCTTTGCCATAATCCATGCGACAGAAAAATGCCCAAACATTTTTCTGGTTATGTAAAAGGATTATTTCCATTTCTTTTATTTCTTCCTTTTCTGGCCTTCGCCATTTTCTCATTGCTTCGTCTTTGACCCCCTAAGCAACACCTTTGGTATTTTAACATGTTGTGCCATGATTAAATCCCCTACAAAATCCCAAGATTTTAGCCCTTCTAGAAAATGGGGTTGTAGTTCAAATTGCATTTGAAATAATTTAAATGCCTTTTGAAATACTTAAACATATTTGACCCAAATCATTTTTTAAAAATCCTATAGTTGCAAAGGATCCATAATCATATTTTTATATGACTTTTGGAATTCATTTGCCATTTCCTTTGCCATTTCTCTGCTGTCATTGTTTTATGAATAAATGCAGAGATTTGTAATAGACTCTTGGGCCGATTCCTTCTTCTTCTCCCAGCCCAACCCCTCTGGCCTCCCAAATCCAGCCCAACCGAGACACCCCTCCTCTCTCTCTTTTTATCTGTCGTTGAGGTCCCCCCTACCTGGCTACAGGACAATGGCGAGGAGGAGGAGAGAACCTCCTGTGGCCACCACCTGCAACCTCCTCTCCCTCCCCTATATCAAGCCCTTCCCATCGCCCCCGCCCCCTCTAGTCTAGGGTTCCCTCTCCCCACCGCCAGCAACTCATTCCCCCTGTTTTCCCTCCTCCTTCTCTGTTTTCCACCATGAGCAGGAGCCCGAGCCCCTGAATTGATGGCGCCCCGCTTCCAATCATCTTCCCCGACGACGTAGGCGTCTTCCCCGTAGAGCCCGACGTCGTCTCCATCCACCTGTGTGTCTCCAGGTGCAAGGTGTCGAGACCTTCTTCATCGTCTTCGCCGAGGCCAGACCACGTCTTCCTACCCACGCCGCCGGTGTTATATCCTTGGACGACGACCCCTCTGCTTCGCCGGTGATCGCCTCCCCTTCCCTCTCCCCGCTGTCCGTGCGTAGGTCGTTCCGTAGCGTCGCCGTCCCTGTGATGTTTTCTGTTGGATGTGTTGTTCGCCGCCTGTTTTTCTCCTGTTCGGCCCGCCCGTCGTGCTCCGGCCGTGCTCACCCCGAGAATAGCGTGCGCGCGCCTGTGTTCTCTGCCTCAACCCGTGCATTGGAGAGACGAGGCCGCGCCCAGCACCTGCCTCACACGAGCCTCCTTCCTGTGGAACCGCGCTCCATGTTTCTGCGTCACCGCCGTGACCTTTACGACGAGGAAATCCTCCGCCTTTGGAGTGCCGTAGCGAGTTTGGTGCAGGAATGGACCCGTGGATGTCACGGCTACCCATCTCACATCTACGGTGAGTCGGCGGTGCTCTGTACGCAAGGTCCTGGTCGCCGGAGTTTGCTTCGTCGCTGCACCGATGAACGTTCAGCTTCGTCAGTAGTTTTCTCATTCCAGTTTCAGAGATCCCAGTGAGGATGGTTTACTTATCCTGTGTCTTGAGTTATGCCACGAATTGTTTCAGTAGCGCAGTGGCAGCCCCGCTGGGGTTCAAACCGAGAGATCCAGGGTTTGATCCCTGGCAGCGCAAGGCGCCCCTTTTGTTTCCTGCGTGCTGCAGGTTCAGTTTCGTCAGAGATCGTTTTCTTCAATTTCAGATAGCGCCCACGCATAGTATTTGTTCATCTAGCTTTGGTTTCAGACGTGATTAATCAAGTGGTGCAGTGGTGTGGGCGCTGAGGTCTGATCAAGGAGGTCCCTTGTTCGTTTTCCCTTGGATCGAATTAAACCTCCCCATTTTCTTGCATTGTTTTGCTGTTGCGTGTAGAGGGCTTGGCCCAGTGCTATATCCCGGCCGTGGGCGCTCGTTAGAGCAGAGACCCGTGAGGGTTTTGGGCCACTTCGGCCGAAGCCAACCGTGGAGGTTTTCCCCTCCTTTTATTTTTCTGGAATTAATTCAAACCTATTTGAATTTATCCAAATCTGCTCTTTTTTGCATTGCTTGTATAATGTGCATCCTTGCTCCAAATTTGACATATCACATATGTTTTTGGGCTAGAAAAATATGAGGAATAAGATGGTGCTGTTAATTTGTCCATTTGATCTAGCATTATGTGGTGATGTTGCGCTTTGCATAAATACCCCTCGTATGTTGCACATGGCGCAATCCTCCATTTCTTCGCTCGAGGAACCGTAGTTCCGCGATGACCGTAGTTGCCGGTAGAGATGTCTCACTCTTTATTTCATTGCTTGTAATAGATTGCACTAGGTGCATCATATTATGCCATGTCATTTGCATTTAGTTAAGTTAGGGAATCCCGCCTCAAGGTTTATTCTAAAGTGTGGGAAATTCTTGTTGATATTATGTTCTAGTCTTTTGCATATGTCATGATGATGCATGATATCAACTTTAACATAGTGAATCCCTTGGATTCATTAATCACCTACCTAATGCATATGAAGGTTGTCAGTAGCATTACACCCTTGCTTCCCGATGCTTCACTTAAACTTGCCTGTTCTTATGTTCATGCCATGCTATTAAAATGACATGCATCATACTTGATCATGCTTGTTTGTTCATTGCTTTCTCGTGCTTGTTCCGTAGTAATAGAAGCATGTTCGTTGATTGCTTTCCAGTGTTTACTTCTTGTGTGCTCCCGCGGATACTCTCCGAGACGATGCGAGTTTGCGATTGACTACACCTTCGGAACTCGACCTATCAACAGGAAAGGACTATACATTACTTATGATCCATTCTGTTATAACCAGCGGTTTGCATACTAGTCTAGGATAGGTTCGATGTTTGATCCTACCACATGTTTACAGCCTCTCTTAAACCGATACAGCCATGTCCCCTCCCAGATAACCATGTATTGCTATGTTACTATTGCTCGTTGCTCAGCCCCTGCTTAGTATGCATGCTTAGGATGCTATGAATGTTACCCCCTGTTACTCCTTGGATTTGGCTATCACATTATTATATTTGTTGTGGATGATATGATTATGATAATGCTGACTATATTTGATGAAGGATGGAAGGTCTAGGCTATCCCGCCTCGATGCTTTGTTCCATTTGATTCACCTAGGTCCCGAGTTCTGGGTATTGTGTCTCTTGGCGAGTGTGCCTAACCGCGTGTGGGGTACTATGGGGTCCCCTTTTCTTACCTACCTAGCTCCAAACATTTCTAGTGGTGTCCCAAGCTAATTTACCATTTGAAACCGTGTGTGTGACTGGTGAGCTCCCAGCAGATTTTAAACAACTCAGGCCAGCGGAGACATGGTTTCTCTTGTTGGTCCACACTGGTGAGCTAGGGGGTTGCCCAGATGTGAGTGGATTAGTTACCTTGACCTTAGCCTTACGGAAGAGTCCGATTAGAGAGCGTTGCCGACTTTTGGATTGGGTGTCGACTCCCCGGGGGCCACCCGGATTTGTTCATTGTTGAGGGATTATGATGTCCGGATCTCTCGGAACAACTCTCCAATGAGTGTCTTTAACGGGCCCAACTGAGAGAGTCGGCGTACTTGCGGAGCTTATAATGGGCAGTTGGTACACCCCTGCAGGTTTAAATCTTTTCGAGAAGCCATTTCCACGGTTATGGACGACTTGAGACCTATTCCTTGTTCATAGACAACAACAACTAAGATAATCTTAATAACTTGATTTACATGCGTGTGCCTTGACTGCTTCTTCTTCGTCGGGATGCGAGGAGGAGGACAAGGATATGATAGATGTTATGATTGCGTAAGTAGGTGGATAGTAGACTTGTTGGAGGCGATTGCTCATCGAATGCTTGGCTTCGTATCTTACTCTCTAGATCGTTAGCCACTTCATAAATGCTAGTACGGCAGCAACCTCACCACTTACCCCATCCTTACCATGAACTACTAGTTATCCTAGAATGACGAGTGATGAATTCCTTGATGGGTCAGTTGACCACTACATTTGGATGCTGAGTACTTCTGTACTCATGATACTACCCCCAAACTCTTTTCAGGGTTCTTGATCGACAACAGGTATGGTGATTGACGTTTCACGTGGAGACTCGACGACGACTAGTTAGGCGGATCCCGGCGGAGGGCCTGGAACCCTGTCGTTATGGGGATCGATTATTTTCTCTTTGCCACTAGGCATTTGATTGTAGTCTGTACTCAGACATGTATCTTCCGCTGATGTAATGTATTTAAGGCAGTTGTATGCCGATTGTATGAGATGTTGTATCCTTGTAGCTGTAATGTTGTGATATCATGTTGGAAATCCGGGGCATATGGCATTGTCATATGTCGCGATGGGACCAATATGTGCTTCGTCCTCGGGTCTGGATGGAAACATTTAAATCTGGAACAGTACCGCATATCGGGCCTTACAACTTGGTATCAGAGCCTTACCGACTGTAGGATCCCTTTACTGGCCGAAGTCGAGCCTAGACAAAAACTATTTTGTAGTTACTAAGTTAGTTATCAGAGAGTAGGATTATTTTTACTTCTTATCCCCTCCCTCTGGTAAGGAAGTGCGACGTAATGCTTTCTCCTTCAACTTATCCTCTTCAAAACCAAATCTAGGTTCTCGTTTAGGAGATTTCAGTCGGACCAATACTTTATCAGCAGCGGGTTGGTCGGCGTACTTTGAAATGGCTGAGCATGGCTCGTGGGCTTGTCGCTCTACCTCGACAAAAGCGCGGCCCACGTGAAACAATGAACCGGGTTGCCTGGTTATTATCCAACTAATGGATTCTGAACCTCCCGCTTCGTCTGTCCCCCTTTGTCCGCTTGAGTCGGCACTGTGTGTGGATCCTCCTCTGTCCCGTCTCTTTGTCAAGGTTTTCGCACCTTCCTGAGTGATGTTATTGTAGAAATGCTGGTATGGTATTGTTTTGGTTCGGATTCTCATGTTCGCTCTTCCAGTAGCACCTAGGTAATCTTATTTCGGAAACCTTGAGTTTCTTTTCTCGAGTGGATTCAGTTTTGGTGCGATATGCTCTCGTTGAATCCGAGCTTTCTCTCGGTTAGTTTCCCGCACCTTCGGAAGTTTTCTTTGATATTGGCTACTCCAGTCAGGTTGGATCCTGACGGAGACAAACATCGTTGTCACGATGAGTGAAGCCTATGTTGGTGGTGTCGGGAAGTTTCATCTCTTGTTCGATCTTCCTTCGTGCAACATCTCGGTCCCTTCCCCCCGGGTTATGCCAGATCTCGGGAGGAGATCCTCTGTTGGTGGTGGCGAGTTGTAACAGCCCAAAACTAGAAAAATCCATAAAAATTTCCACATTTGTTTTTCCCATTGGGGATAATAATTTGCACATTTAATCTTTGCCATAATCCATGAAACGGAAAAATGCCCAAACATTTTTCTGGTTATGTAAAAGGATGATTCCCATTTATTTTGTTTCTTCCTTTTCTGGCCTTCCCCATTTTCTCATTTCTTCGTCTTTGACCCCCTAAGCTACACCTTTGGGATTTTAACATGTTGTGCCATGATTAAAGCCCCTGCAAAATCCCAAGATTAATTGCCACGATTCCTTCTTCTTCTCCCCGCCCAATCCCTCTGGCCTCCCAACTCTAGCCCAACCGAGACATCCCTCCTCTCTCTCTCTTTTTCTCCGTCGTGGAGGTCCCCCTCCCTCGCTACAGGACAATGGCTAGGAGCAGGAGAGAACCTCCTGTGGACACCACCTGCAGCCTCCTCTCCCTCCCCTATATCAAGCGCTTCCCATCGCCCCCGCGCCCCTCTAGTCTAGGGTTCCCTCTCCCCGCCGCCAGCCACTCCTTCCCCCTGTATTGCCTCCTCCTTCTCTGTTTTCCACCATGAGCAGGAGCCCGAGCCCCGGAATTGATGGCGCCCCGCTTTCGATCATCTTCCCCGACGACGTAGCCATCTTCCCCGTAGAGCCCGGCGTCGTCTCCATCCACCCGTGCGTCTCCAGGTGCAAGGTGTCGAGACCTTCTTCATCGTCTTCGCCGAGACCCGACCACGTCTTCGTCCTCGCGCCGCCGGTGTCATCTCCTTCGACGACGACCCCTCTACTTCGCCGGTGATTGCCTCCCCTTCCCTCTCCCCGCTGTCCTCGCAGAGGTCGTTCCGTAGCGTCGCTGACCTTGTGATGTTTTCTGTTGGATGTGTTGTCCGTCACCTGTTTTTCTCCTGTTCGGCCCTCCCGTCGTGCTCCGGCCATGCTCACCACGAGCATAGCGTGCGCGCGCGTGTGCTCTCTGCCTCAGCCCGTGCGTTGGAGAGCCAAGGCCGCTCCCAACGCCTACCTCCCGTGAGCCTCCTCCCTGTGGAACCGCGCTCCATGATTCTGCGTCGCCGCCGTGACCTTTACGGAGAGGAAAGCCTCTGCCTTGTGAGTCCCGTAGCGATTTTGGTGCAGGAGTGGACCCGTGGATGTGATGGTTACCCACCGCACATCTTCGGTGAGTCGGCGGTGCTCGGTACGCGAGGTCCTGGTCGCCAGAGTTTGCTCTGTCGCTGCACCGATGCACGTTCAGCTTCGTCAGTAGTTTTCTCGTTCCAGTTTCAGAGATCATAGTGTTGGAGATATGCCCTAGAGGCAATCATGTTATGATGTTATCTCCTTATGTATTCATGAGTTATTTGTATTGTCCTTGAACATCATCACTGATATGTATCAATAAGTATGTGACTTGTTTGTGAGACTATATATTCTATGATGATTGTTCTAATGGTCCCTAGTTGATAAGGTTATGCGGACACATATTCTTGACTATTATATGATTCGGTTGATGACTATGTTTCACAAGTCATGAGCATGGAGATGCTACCGATAGTATGGGCTTATTGATGGGATCACTGAGTTGGACAGAGACCCACTTTGAGACGCAGCGAGATATTGTGATTTGTTAGTCTCAATACAATGTATATGCCATGTCCTAGACCTGAGGTCCTCGCATGTTCTCGGGATGAGGAATGACTCACTTAGGGACTATCAAACGCTACACCGTAACTGCGTAGTTATAAAGTTAGCTTATGGGTGAGTCATGATACATGCCGCGAGACATGGTTGATCAAGATGGGATTTGCCCCTCCACTTTGGAGAGATATTTTCTGGGCCCTCTCGAGTGATAAGATTCAGAAAGCATGGCCATGCGACATGGGTTAAGTGTTAACCTGGTTCAGGAATCTGTATCACGGTTTCGAGAAGAGAGGTCACGCTATCACAAGGGTGAAAAGTACTCGCCTTGAGCTTGACAACATATATCATGAGGCAAAAGGAATGTTGCATATGACACTTTGTAATGGTTCGTCTTACGACTTTACGCATAGATGGGAGTCGGCACGTTCTGCTAGGAACCGCTACCGACTATCGAACTGGATGTGATTCGAGACGCGTCCATGTGTACGTGAACCTATAGGGTCGCACGCTTAAGAGGAAAGGAGCCCATTCGGATGTGATCCGAATGGAATGTGGATGGAGAGTCCGGATTGCCTCAAGGGTTGAGGCCATTCCACGTGCGCCTATATAAGGGCTAGGGTGAACCCCGAAGGGGTATAGGTCAGACCAAACCTAGCCTCCACCCCACCTCCAGGCCGAGCCGCCGGACCTAGCAGTCCTCCGCCCGCCGCTCCTCCTTGTACGTGCGCATCCCTTGGAGGCGCTGCACCTGGGGCGCTTGGACAAACTGTTCGCGGGATCGGATCGCGGGACTCCGTTCGTGGGATCGGTACGAGGGATCGGTTTAAGGGATTCGAGTAGCAGCCGCCGATGCGCATCACCAACTCTCCTTCCGCTGTCGTGACTGCACGTCTAGTGGTAAACCCTAATCATGTAGTTCATCTCCAGTAGCAGTGATCTTGGTTGTGCGCGGTAGAACATTTTGTTTTAGCGCTAGCGTAGCGGACCGCGTGCCACAACACCCAGTGAGGATGGTTTAGTTATCTTGCGTCTTGAGTTCTACCAAGAATTGTTTCAATAGCGCAATGGCAGCCCCGCTGGGGTTCAAACCGAGAGATCCAGGGTTCGATCCGTGGCAGCGCAAGGCGCCCCTTTTTGTTTTCTGCATGCTGCAGGTTCAGTTTCGTCAGATATCGTTTTATTCAGTTTCAGATAGAGCCCACACATAGTATTTGTTCACCTAGCTTTGGTTTCTGATGTGATTAATCAACTGGTGCAGTGGTGTGGGCGCTGAGGTATGATCCAGGAGGTCCCTTGTTCGATTTCCCCCTGGATCGAATTAAACCTCCCCATTTTTTGCATTGTTTTGCTGTTGCGTGTAGAGGGCTTGGCCCAGTGCTATATCCCGCCCATGGGCGCTTGTTAGAGCAGAGACCCGCGAGAGTTTTGGGCCACTTCGGCCGAAGCCAGCCAGTGGAGGTTTTCCCCTCCTTTTCTTTTTCTGGAATTAATTCAAACCTATTTGAATTTATCCAAATCTGCTCTTTTTTGCATTGCTTGTATCATGTGCATCCTTGCTCCAAATTTGACATATCACATAAGTTTTTGGGCTAGAAAAATATGAGGAATAAGATGGTGTTGTTCATTTGTCCATTTGAGATAGCATTATTTGGTGATGTTGCGCTTTGCACAAATACCCCTTGTATGTTGCACATGGCGCAATCCTCCATTTCTTCTCCTTGTTGTCTTGCTCCAGGCACCGTAGTTCCGCGATGACCGTAGTTGCCGGTAGCGATGTCTCACTCTTTATTTCATTGCTTGTAATAGATTGTAGTAGGTGCATAATATTATGCCATGTCATTTGCATTTAGTAAAGTTAGGGAATCCCGCCTCGAGGTTTATTCTAAAGTGTGGGCAATTCTTGTTCATATTATGTTCTAGTCTTTTGCATATGCCATGATGATGCATGATATCAACTTTAACATAAGGAATCCCTTGGATTCATTGATCACCTACGTAATGCATATGAAGGTTGTCGGTAGCATTGCACCCTTGCTTCCCGATGCTTCACTTAAACTTGCTCGTTCTTATGTTCATGCCATGCTATTAAAATGACATGCATCATACTTGATCATGCTTGTTTGTTCATTGCTTGCTCGTGCTTGTTCCGTAGTAATAGAAGCATGTTCGTTGATTAGTTTCCAGTGTTTACTTCTTGTGTGCTCCCGCGGATACTCTTCTAGACGATGTGAGTTTGCGATCGACTACACCTTCGGAACCCGACCTATCAACAGGCAAGGACTATACATTACTTATGATCCATTCTATTATAACCAGCGGTTTGCATGCTAGTCTAGGATAGGTTCGATGTTTGATCCTACCTCATGTTTACAACATCTCTTAAACCGATACAGCCATGTCCCCTCCCAGCAAACCATGTATTTCTATGTTACTATTGCTCGTTGCTCAGCCCATGCTTAGTATGCTACGAATGTTACCCCCTGTTACTCCTTGGATTGGGCTATCACATTATTTTATTTGTTGTGGATGATATGATTATTAATGTTGACTATATTCGACGAAGGATGGAAGGTCTAGGCTATCCCGCCTCGATGTTTTTTTTCATTCGAGTCACCTAGGTCCCGAGTTTCGGGTATTGTGTCTCTTGGCGAGCGTGCCTAACCACGTGTGGGATACTATGGGGTCCCCTTTTCTTACCTACCTAGCTCCAAACATTTCTAGTGGTGGCCCAAGCTGATTTACCATTTGAAATCGTGTGTGTGACTGGTGAGCTCCCAACATATGACATTGTGATATGTCGCGGTGGAAACGATATGTGCTTCGCCCCCGGGTCTGGATGGAAACATCTAAATCTGGAACAGTACCGCATATCGGGCCTTATAGAACGTTATGCTTGATTGTGGGTTCATGCCCCCCGATGACACGGTTGAGTGACAGAAACATGAGTCTAGGGGATGTGCTACTGCCACAAGGGGGAAAAGAACGGTGCTTGTAACCGCGGTTGCAAGGATTGTTTACTTTACGCAAAGTGATTTTAATGCAGTTGTCTGTTGCTTTGGATTTACACTTTGGGTGGGGCTCGCAACTTAATACCAGCGAGATGTTCTGGATAGATATCTCAAGGTGGATTATTATTAGTAGATGAAGTTGGATTTCGGTCTACTTATTTTGGCGTACCGCCCATGCTTTTGATCCTTGTCCTTTCTTTGTAGCATAGTTAGCATTGCGGTGCGTTTTTAATCCTTTCAATTGCCCAACTGTAATTTGTTTACCTCTCATAGCAGTTTTATCATCTTTTGGGAGAGAGACATCACTAGTGAACATCACGGGATCCCGGTCCATACTCTCATCATTGTTTACACGCTTATTTACTTTCCTGCATTTAATTTTTAGTTGCTATCATTATCACTATTTTCTGTTGTGTTGATCCTTTGTGAACAACAAGGCCGGAGAGATTGACAACCTCTCTGTAATCATTGGTAAGAAAAGTTATTTGTGTTGTGTGCAGGTCCATGTCAGTTGCGTCGCTGAAACCTACTTATCATCTCCGGAGTCCTACTGGAGACAAACCTTTTTATCTTCACTGAGGAAAATTTACCGCTATCCTACATCTCACCTTCCACTTGGGGTAACCAACGAGGGGAGATATATCCACCATCAGCGGTTCATTGAAGCCATGTCTTGCGGGGAGTGTCTGCCGTCCATCGTCACGGCGGAGATGCTCCAAGGTTACCAAGAGTCTAGTACGCTTCCTTGCCATGGTTGTCGCGCTTCGTCTCCTTCGGAAGAAGAACCTCTTCCATAGGAGGGTGAGTGAGTTTTACTTCTTTCTCACGTGGATCGAGGCTTCTCTCTTCCTGCACATCCCTTTTTGTTGGATTTCCTTTCTTTTACTGGTTCCTAACTCCACCACCTTGTCCCAAATGCCATCACTTTGTTAGGTAGCTTCTTTAGCTTATGTGAGGCTTTCCTAGGCATAGAGACACATTAGCATCTCTTACGTTCCGTCTATACCATTAAACCCCAAAAAGTGAAGAAATCTGGGGAGGGTGGTGGTATGGAGATAAATCATCTCTGTGGAGGTATGTTTCTTGCAAGAAAACAGGGAGCCCAGTACTTTCCTTCTAGCTTGCCAGATTCCATTAGAAATTGGCAGAATAGTTGTTTCTATTGCAAGGTAGAGGGGCCTGGAGTTTGAACTTTGCCCCCTTATTCGGACGTGAGGCTAACTGCTTCTCAGGGTTGGAACCCTCGCCTGACCAATGCTGATAAGGAACAAGTTCTTCCCTTGATGCGGGAGATTGTGCGACTGAAGAAAAATGGGCTATATGCTATGGATCTTATTGCAGTGTTTGTGAGTCGGAGGATTCAACCCCTCCAAGATAGATCTCTAGGGATGTGGACTTACTTGGGGCTCACAGAAAATATTCGGTATAGTAATGTCAAAATGCTGACCGAGGAGTTTGAACAACGAATGAAGGTGATTACTAGTGTGACTCACGGCATACAAGTGGCAGGTCGAGTTCGGCCTTTTGATAGTCTTCATCCTCCAACCTTGGTAAGATCATTTGATTTCGTATATGCCATTGTTTTGATCATTTTAATGTGTCCTGCCATAATTTGGAATTTGGTTGTCTTGTAGCCAGATGTTTCTTCGTATCGTTCTCCAATTCCGCTGGCTCCTGTGACGCCCCCAAAATCAGACCGTGTACAGTAATCAAACACGCAAGGTACACGATCGAGATTAGGGACTCACGGTGAGATATCATAACACAACTCTACAAATAAAATAATACAAGCTGTATAATACAAGCCAGGGCCACGAGAGCTCGAATACAACAGCTCGAAAGCACAAAGTTAGCGGAAGCAATAGTATTCTAGTAGAGACACAAGGGTACAAGGTTGCCTTAAGAAGGCTAGCACAAAATCAACACTCGATCGAAAAGGCAAGGCCTCCTGCCTGGGAACCTCCAAACTACTCCTGGTCCAAGGGGAACTCGACGTCGTAGAAGGCATCAGGGATATTCATGTTGCGGTGGTCGATATCGGGGATCTCCTGCTCCTGGGCTCCAACGTCGACTGCAGCGGCCGATCAGGCAAAACAATAAAAGGGAAAAACTAAAGCAGGTGAGTATCTAGCATACCCGCGAGTCTTACGTCCGCTACTAAGCATTTATGCATTTGTATCAAATGGAAAGGGGAGGCTATATATGGTGGACTGCAAGATAGAAATCAGAACAAGGATAAGAAGCTAGGCCTATCGAAGACTAGCATCTTCTGACGTGTCTTGCAGCACAAGGAGAGAATCGGCCAACAGTTTATATAAAGCAATAAGTAACAATGAAGTAGAAGTTGTTGCAACATTGTATTATAGTAAGTTGTAATGATTAATAATAATAATGCCTTCGAGTTCCCCTCCGCGACTTCCCTGCGAGGAAGAAAACCCGGAACCATACAGTTTAATAGTAGTAGTTTGTAGTGGTAAGATCCAACTTCAGCATAAAGCATCCTGTTACCGTGGTCACGGATATTCGAATAGATTAAACTCCCTGCAGGGGTGCACTACTGTTCAGCCTGCACGCTCGGATCTCCAGGGTGGCGTGAACCTTGTTAGGGAACGCCCCACCGAGGCTATCCGAAACGACGCAGCCCATCCTAGGCTCAATAGAGAGGCCATCCGCAGGACTATATCCTATGCGCCAAGGGGTCTAGGACCCTCACCCTTGCACGCTCCTGCACGGTGCGTGGTTGGCCGGTGAAGCAAAAGCAATTCCAAATACACACCGCTCGAGCAAAGAAGAGACAACTTCCCAGCGCAGGCCGTGGTACTGCTGACGTCTGAAGAGCTTTCGGACAAACTTCGACGGAGGGGAGCCCATAACTCCTTATCCCACATGAAGGTAGTGCGTATAGGCCTTTGCGGCCTCTCAAGTCATCCGCTGAACCATTTAGCATTTTAATTAACTTGCGTGACAACCGTTATCGTTGACTCGACTTAACTGACCCGCGGTCAACGACAGCAGTCAGGACCACCAGTACATCTGTGCCTGCCCTGTCGTCCCACCAAGTCTCTGCGGTTACCAACAAGGTGAACCGACTCCTTACCTTGTCTCGCGTGTGCTCTTGGTAGAGCTCGACTTTTCGTAGTTTGGTAACTCTCGCGAGATACGAGCAGGGTCCAAGCACGCCAGTAACGTCGGTCGTACCCTCCCTGTCGCTCCCGACAATATACCGCTCGCGGGCACCGTTGGGTCGCCCGACTCATACCTTTAAGGACACTAGTTGGTTCGAGTGCCTATCATTAAGTGAAACCAGGAGGTATCACCCTCGATGGCACACTTAAAGAGGTTTGACAGAGACATCAACGGAATGAACTAAAGAGGTAAACCTCGTATCATCCCGGTGATGCTACGCTACGGAGCGACGAGAGTGAAATACGAGTTCATCCACTCGTAAGTCAAACTCGAAGCGACTCGACAGAGTCTCTCCGTTGTAGGTTCCCTAGGGCGTCTGCATTGACCCGTACCTATTGCAGTTGTATATATTTTGTATCCGCGTCACTCCCCTGAGTGGCCACGGCTCGCTATCTAATCCTAGCTAACAATGCATAGGGCCCACTTCTGAATATAATATATAGATATAGCAGGCAGCATAGGATAAGGAAGGTACAACAAGGGGCGACAAAACCAGGCTATGCAATTGAATATGATTGTAACGTAGCAGCAGCAGTAATAATGCCTAGTGCAAGAAAGTACGGAAAGATAGTCGATATCTAGGGAAGAGAATGGCTCTGCTTGCCTGGTAGCTCGACGGTAGGGGTAGGGTCGTCGACGAAGTAGTCGATCACAGGGGCATCGGCAGCGGTGGTCGGGACTACCAGACAATAAGAGAGGGGTAGAAACAATAAATACACAACAATAATAGCAATACAAATACAAGACATGGAAAACGCAATGTTAACGGTGTTCTAACGCAGTGCAATGCACGTTGCACGGAGCGGGAATCCATCCGGGGAGGAAATCCCAGCTCCGGGTGATTATCGGACAGGGTGTCCGGAGGGGGAAGGTACCATGCCGTAGGTGTCGTGGACATCCGACAAACATGTGAAGGGTGTATCCGTGCTAGTTGAAACAATCCGAACAACTTTCGTGTTCAGAAAAAATTCATCCGGATACTTTGACAGTACCGGACAAATCATCGGACAGACGGCCCGGAGGGGGGATGTCGATGTTCGTTGTTTTAGAGGGGTGTGGTGGGTATACGGATAGTGTATCCGTATTTTTTATATTTTTCTGATCAATTTTGATATATAAAGTTTTTGAATCTGACTTACGGTTTAAAAGATATTTGAATTCACAGTTTTAATCATTTTAAAAGATTTTCTGAATTTAATTTATTAATTAACTAACAACATTATCCACAAGTTTTGTTTACAGGTCAATTGACAGATGAGACCCACCTGACAGATGGGACCCACCTGTTCTGCCTGGACGGTGAGGAGGCCGCGGCGGGCCACGACCAGCGCAGGAGGGCGCGGCCGCGCGTGGTGTGCAGCAGCCGCAAAGAGGCGCACACGGGGGGATGGCTATGGCGGCCGTCGCATGGCCATGGCAAGGAAATGGCGGGCTCACGGCGATCAGCAATCACGGCCCAGGCAGCACCCGAGGCTGGGCATGGGGGTGGCGCCAAGGGCACCCAGAGCGCGGCCCGCACGCGCCGAGGGCTCGGCTGTGGTGAGGTGAGTGCAGCGAGCGTGCGCTCGGCACGGCGGCCACAACGGCAGTTCGGATCTTGACGAGGAGAAGGCTATGGCGCGGCACGGCGAAAGGAGATAGGGGGAGTCACAAAGGGAGCTCACAGGGGGTGCGGGGGGGGGGGGTGCTCGATGTAGCCGGAGGTGGTTCATCGACGGAGAATTCGGAGCGACGGGGAGGCAGCCATGGCGGGGAAGACAGAGGAGGGGGCGACGACTGTGGGGCGTCCCCGTTCGATTCCTCGCGCACGACGACGAGGGCTACCACGGCGAACCCACTGGACATGCTGGCGCGTCCCCTCGACGTTGTTGGCCACGGTGGTGCGTGATGACGACGTCGGCCGACCTTCGGGCGAGCAGCGGTAGAGGAGAGAGAGGCGCAGGGGACGAAGAAAGGGGAGGGGCGGGGTTCTAGGGTTTCCAGAGGGGGCTCGGGGTCTTCTACCCACCGGCTAGCCGCCGGATTCCCTCCACGGCGCGGCCACGGCAAGGCTGGCCGCAGGATGCGCGCCACGCCCCCCCTGTGAACAGAGGAAGGGGATGAGTGAGGGGGGGGGGGGGCTGGGCCGTGGTGGGCTTGGGGTTGGGCCAGTGGGAAGTTTGCCCAGGGCGATTTTTAGCAGTTTTACATTTTTGCGTTTATGATTTCTTTTTGATTTCTGTTACACTCTTGTTTGGCTAGCAATTGCATTATGAAAAATGTGGGACTAGAACTAATACTTATATTACAATTTATGGTGCAACTACAAAAAGCTTGGGGTATAGAAAAATTCCTTTGAATTTTATTTACTTAGCAAAATATTTAGATGGAGTAGGTTTTGCTACTGTTTTATTTATTTACCTATTATTTGAATTTTTGCAAGAAGTGAAACTTGTTATGTTATATGTGTTGCATCTTAAAGCAGCACCACAAAAGGTTAGGGCTCAAAATAAAATCATTCAGGATTCCATTTGAATATGCAACGATTAAAAATGGTTGTTTTGGTTGTTGTTTGAATTTTTTAAATATATATGCGCCATAATAAATATTCAATACCATTGTATCTTGATCTACTGACTTTTAGGCATTTTATAAAATTGGTTCCACAATTTTTGGAGCAACATTAATTGTCCTTTGTTTTTAGAATTTTTTATATGGGTTGAATTTGAACAAGCCATGGTCAAGTTTGGTATCACAGGCCTAATTAAGATGTCTTGGCTTTAATCAAAGTGATTACTGTTGGGTTACTGTAGTGTGACACCCGGGGTGTTACAAATCTCCCCCACTACAAAGAATTATCGTCCCGATAATTAAAAGTAGGGCAAGGGGTAAGGTTTCGGTTTCGTATTCTAACGATTCTTCTGGTTCTTGTTGACCTTCTCGAAGAAGTTATTCCTTCTTATTGATGTCTTCACTTCTCTGCATCGGTGCATCTCGACAAGTTGTCATCCTTCTTTCGTGGTTGCATCGGACCTACGAATAGGTTAGGGGGGAAAACTTGAGGGGGTCGGATCGGTACAAGATTAATCTACCGAGAAGGTCGAAGGGAATGGGGTACAAAGTATCTCACGAGTTAAAACTCAGGGGAATACATCGAGAGAAACCAAAGAAGGTATGAGAAATCTCAAGCGGATAGGCATGCATTTGATGTCTATGACGGTTGTTGTAAGAGGGGTCCATAGCATCAGGCATAAGCACTGAGTCTGACTGAATAACACAATGTAGGTGACTCGTGAATTGCATACGAGGTCAAGCAAGAGGAATAACCTCGAGCGATGAAAGATACAAGAGATTCAGGTTTCGATCCCGTGGAACTGTGGGTTATGGGCCCACATTGAGCAAGAAGGGTGGTGACAAACAATGCGATCAAGTTGCAAGGTTAGTCATATAACAGCTTGTTAACTATGTTGGCAACAACGTCGGTGCCAAGGGCGAGGGACGAAGAGAACCATTTTCCTGCTCGTTAAGACGAGGCGGACCAATTGGCAAAGTTCTTTTCCATCGGTGGTTACCGAAATGTTATCAACAGTAGAAATATGTACTACGGACAAAGTAGTACACCAAAGTGTTTACATCAGCAGGGAATTATCATTGCTCAGAAAAGTTACATCACAAGAAAGATTAAACAGACCAATGGAAAGGAAATTGTGATGATACATAAGTATCAGACGCCAATATTTCCCGAGGGAAAACAGGGCAAGATATACATGACCAAGTTTGTATTGGAAGGGAGTCAAAGGATGTTATTGATGATAACACAAATCATCGAGGGGCTAGGATGGTATTTCACACGATGAATCCAATTAACACTTGGAAGAGGCAAAAATGTTGATGATGACCACGACACTTTATGTCGAGAGGTTTCAAGAGAATGCAATCGAATAGCAACATCACCAAACAAAAGGGGTGGTGGAACAAAAGGTAAGCGGTGTTCTCGGTTGACGACAACCCAGAACCATGAAATGGCTATGACAGGGATATGCATTGTTTCATCACAATTCATAATATGTAGTGCAAAGGCATGATGTCCTCGAGATACCAGGGGTAATACTCGAAGGTAGAAAGGAGGATCATAGGAGCAGAAGGATTTATACCAAGGGGGTTAATTATCTTTACGAGAAGCTTTCATGATAAGTTCTACATAGTATCCATGGGCATGAACACAAAGGTTCAGGGCCGACTCCCACTTCTTCAACGGGTACGAAGAGTCTGGTGCGAGTATCGGTACTCAAACATAAGTAGAAGGTATGAAAAAGCATCGGATAATAAAAGCATCAGAATAATTCGATGCTTAAGTGCAAAGGAATTATAATTTCCAATAGGGGATACCAGAGGCAGATGTTCTGACCATGGGTATATAAATTGAACGGACTTATACGGAAAATCAACGAAGGTTTGATTTACCGAGATCCAGCTCATGTCCGGAATGACGTCTGAGCCAGAAGAATGGATTCATAGGGATCAACTGATGATTGCATGCACTCGCGCACACGATGATTCAACGGAACGGAATGGGAATGCCAAGGGAGGGCATCGAAGACTATAAGACAAACGGGATTAATCATAGTGCAAGCAGGCAAGAAGAATCTCCAAAGCAGTAGGCTGCCGAGGATTGTCGCGGGATCGAATAGTATTTCAAAGTATTTTGGGAATCACAGGAACCACTTAGAATGAACGGATCCTCGATAAATGTGAGGAATTATCCGCAGGGTGAAAAGAAGCTTCAAGGCAGTAGGCTCAAAGGATTTCTGAAACAACAGAAAGTATTACGATGCATCTTGTGAACACAAGAGCAACTGGGATTGAATGGATGAACGAAAGGTGTATGTGGTTATACATACGAACTTATCGGTGGCAGGGAATTGTAAAGGTGATCGACACCTTTGGTTTCAGGAGTTTTATCGGAGAGTAATCTTCGGCATCTTCTCGTGAAGCAAGAGATCATCTGTAATGAGGGGCTCTCCGGGAGGAAGTAGTCACGAGAACCTAATGTCAGAGTTAGAAAAATCTTTAACCCGAAAGGAAGAGAGAGCAGAGTCCCAAAGTAAAGGTACGGAGAAAAATGATCCTAATACCACCCAGGTTTGCGACGTGGGCCGATAAGCCACACGACACTGTTAGTAAAGTAGTTTGCAAGGACTAGACTCGACTTTGACCAAGGAATTGGAAGGGGGGTGTCCTACAGGCAGTCGGCTCTGATACCAACTTGTGACGCCCCCAAAATCAGACCGTGTACAGTAATCATACAAGCAAGGTACAGATTGAGATTAGGGACTCACGGTGAGATATCACAACACAACTCTACAAATAAAATAATACAAGCTGTTTAATACAAGCTAGGGGCCACGAGGGCTCGAATACAACAACTCGAAAGCACAAAGTTAGCGGAAGCAATAGTATCTGAGTACAGACACAAGGGTACAAGGTTGCCTTAAGAAGGCTAGCACAAAATCAACAATCGATCGAAAAGGCAAGGCTTCTTGCCTGGGAACCTCCAAACTACTCCTGGTCCAAGGGGAACTTGACGTCGTAGAAGGCATCGGGGATCTTCACGTTGCGGTGGTCGATATCGGGGATCTCCTGCCCCTGGGCTCCAACGTCGGCTGCAGCGGCCGATCAGGCAAAACAATAAAAGGGGAAAAATAAAGCAGGCGATTATCTAGCATACCCGCAAGTCTTACATCCTCGACTAAGCATTTATGCATTTGTATCAAATGGAAAGGGGAGGCTATGTATGGTGGACTGCAAGATAGAAATCAGAACAAGGATAATAAGCTAGGCCTATCGAAGACTAGCATCTTCTGACGTTTCTTGCAGCACAAGGACATAATCAGCCAACAGTTTATATAAAGCAATAAGTAACAATGAAGCAGAAGTTACTGCAACATTGTATAATAGTAAGTTGTAATGATTAATAATAATAATGCCTCCGAGTTCCCCTCCTCGACTTCCCTGCGAGGAAGAAAAACCGGAACCATACAGTTTAATAGTAGTAGTTTGTAGTGGTAAGATCCAGCTTCAGCATAAAGCGTCTTGTTACCGTGGACACGGCTATTCGAATAGATTAAACTCCCTGCAGGGGTGCACTACTGTTCATCCTGCACGCTCGGATCTCTAGAGTGGCGTGAACCTTGTTAGGGAACGCCCCACCGAGGCTATCCGACACGAAGCAGCCCATCCTAGGCTCAACAGAGAGGCCATCCGCCGGACTATATCCTATGCGCCAAGGGGTCTAGGACCCTCACCCTTGCACGCTCCTGCACGGTGCGTGGCTTCCCGGTGAAGCAAAAGCAAATCCAAATACACACCGCTCGAACGAAGAAGACACAACTTCCCGGCGCAGGCCGCGATACTGCTGACGTTTGAAGAGCTTTCGGACAAACTACGACGCAGGGGAGACCATAAGTCCTTATCCCACGTGAAGGTAGTGCGTACAGGCCTTTGCGGCCTCTCAAGTCATCCGCCGAAACATTTAGCATTTTAATTAACCTGCGTGACAACCGTTATCGTTGCCTCGACTTAACTGACCCGCGGTCAACGACAGCATTCAGGACCACCAGTACATCGGTGCCTGCCCTGTCGTCCCACCAAGTCTTTGCGGTTACCAACAAGGTGAACCGACTCCTGACCTTGTCGCGCGTGTGCTCTTGGTAGAGCTCGACTTTTCGTAGTTTGGTAACTCTCGCGAGATACGAGTAGGGGCCAAGAATGCTAGTAACGTCGGTCGTACCCTCCCTGTCGCTCCCGACAATATACCGCTCGCGGGAACCATTGGGTTGCCCGATTCTTACCTTTAAGGACACCAGTTGGTTCGAGTGCCTACCATTAAGTGAAACCAGGAGGTATCACCCTCGATGCCACACTTAAAGAGGTTTGACAGAGACATCAGCGGAATGAACTAAAGAGGTAAACCTCGTATCATCCCGGTGATGCTACGCTACGGAGCCTACGAGAGTGAAATACAAGTTCGTCCACTCGTAAGTCAAACTCGAAGCGACTCGGCATAGTCTCGCCGTTGTAGGTTCCCTAGGGCGTCTACATTGATCCGTACCTGTTGTAGTTGTATATATTTTGTATCTGCGTCACTCCCCTGAGTGGCCACGACCCGCTATCTAATCCTAGCTAACAATGTGCAGGGCTCACTGCTGAATATAATATATAGATATAGCAGACAGCATAGGATAAGGAAGGTACAACAAGGGGCGACAAAACCAGGCTATGCAATTGAATAGGATTGTAACGTAGCAGCAGCAGTAACAATGCCTAGTGCAAGAAAGTACGGAAATATAGGCGATATCTGGGGAAGAGAATGGCTCTGCTTGCCTGGTAGCTCGACGGTAGGGGTAGGGTCGTCGACGAAGTAGTCGATCACAGGGGCATCGTCAACGGTCGTCGGGACTACCAGATAATAAGAGAGGGGGGAGAAACAATGAATACAGAACAATAATAGCAATACAAATACAAGACATGGCAAACGCAATGTTAACGGTGTTCTAACGCAGTGCAATGCACGTTGCACGGAGCGGGAATCCATCCGGGGAGGAAATCCCAGCTCCGGGTGATTAACGGACAGGGTGTCCGGAGGGGGAAGGTACCATTCCGGAGGTGTCGTGGATATCCGACAAACATGTGAAGGGTGTATCCGTGCTAGTTGAAACAATCCGAACAACTTTCGTGTTTAGAAAAAAATCATCCGGATACTTTGACAGTACCAGACAAATCATCAGACAGACGGCCCGGAGGTGGGGATGTCGATGTTCGTTGTGTTAGAGGGGTGTGGTGGGTATACGGATAGTGTATCCGTATTCATTATATTTTTCTGATCAATTTGATGTATAAAGTTTTTGAATCTGACTTACGGTTTAAAAGAAATTTAAATTCACAGTTTTAATCATTTTAAAAGATTTTCTGAATTTAATTTATTAACTAAATAACAACATTATCTACAGGTTCTGTTGACTGGTCAACTAACAGATGGGACCCACCTGTCATCCTCACAGTATTAATAATACACATAATTAAATTTAATAACAGGGGGTCCCACATGTCATACTCTCAACAATTACCAAAAATCATTTTTATTAATAAAAAGGAAGTGGGGCCCTGGTGTAAGTGTAACAGTGCTAAATATTTGTTAATTTTATTTCTAATTGGCTAGGGGCCCACATGTAAGTCGCTAAGGGGGAGTATCTAACTTTGTTTAATCACCAGGGGTTAATTATTTTAAATAGGGGATTAGCCCCTAATTTAATACGGTCGGCCCCACTGGTCAGGGGGGGGGCTAGCCCACGGCCAAATCAACTGTGCCAGCCGGTGAGGCAGAGCACAGAGAGGCTGGACGGTGAGGAGGCCGCGGCGGGCCACGGCCAGCGCAGGAGGGCGCGACCACGTGTGGCGAGCAGCAGACACAAAGAGGCGCACACGGGGGCATGGCTATGGCGGCCGTCGCAGGGCCATGGCAAGGCAATGGCGGGCTCACGGCAAGCAGCAATCGCGGCCCAGGCAGCACCCAAGGCTGGGCATGGGGGTGGTGCCAAGGGCACCAAGAGCGCGGCCCGCACGCGCCCAGGGTTCGGCTGTGGTGAGGTGAGTGCGGCGAGCGCGCGCTCGGCACGACGGCCACAACGGCGGTTCGGATCTCGGCGAGGAGAAGGCTACGGCGCGACACGACGTAAGGAGAGAGGGGGAGTCGCAAGGGGAGCTCACAGGGGGTGCGCGGGGGGGGGGGGGGGTGCTCGATGTGGCCGGAGGGGTTTAATGGACGGCGAATTCGGAGCGACGGGGAGGCTGCCGTGGCGGAGAAGACGGAGGAGGGGGCGGCGGCTGTGGGGCGTCCCCGTTCTATTCCTCGTACACGACGACGAGGGCTACCACGGCGAACCCACTGGACATGCTGGCGCGTCCCCTCGATGTTGTTGGCCACGGTGGTGCGTGATGACAACGTCGGCCGGCCTCCGGGCGAGCAACGGGAGAGGAGAGGGAGGCGCGGGGGACAAAGAAAGGGGAGGGGGCGGGGTTCTAGGGTTTCCAGAGGGGCTCGGGGTCTTCTACCCGCCGGCTAGCCGCCGGATTCCCTCCACGGCGCGGCCACGGCAAGGCTGGCCGCAGGATGCGCGCCACGCCCCCCTGTGAACAGAGGAAGGGGATGAGTGAGGGGGGCTGGGCCAGTGGGAAGTTTACCCAGGGCAATTTTTAGCAGTTTTACATTTTTGCGTTTATGATTTCTTTTTGATTTCTGTTACACTCTTGTTTGGCTAGAAATTGCATTATGAAAAATGTGGGACTAGAACTAATACTTATATTACAATTTATGGTGCAACTACAAAAAGCTTGGGGCATAGAAAAATTCCTTTGAATTTTATTTACTTAGCAAAATATTTAGATGGAGTAGGTTTTGCTACTGTTTTATTTATTTACCTATTATTTGAATTTTTGCAAGAAGTGAAACTTGTTATGTTATATGTGTTGCATCTTAAAGCAGCACCACAAAAGGTTAGGGCTCAAAATAAAATCATTCAGGATTCCATTTGAATATGCAACGATTAAAAATGGTCGTTTTGGTTGTTGTTTGAATTGTTTAAATATATATATGCCATAATAAATATTCAATACCATTGTATCTTGATCTACTGACTTTTAGGCATTTTATAAAATTGGTTCCACAATTTTTGGAGCAACATTAATTGTCCTTTGTTTTTGGAATTTTTTATATGGGTTGAATTTGAACAAGCCATGGTCAAGTTGAGTATCACATGCCTAATTAAGATGTCTTGGATTTAATCAAAGTGATTACTGTTGGGTTATTGTAGTGTGACACCCGGGGTGTTACAGCTCCCCAACACCCTGCTGAAGAAGATGAAGATAGAAATACAAGGGCATATGCTAGGGTTGATGTTGAGGACGAAGTGGAATTTGATGTTGCTCCCTCTCCGGTGGTTTCTGAGTTTTGGTCTAAAAGGAACCAAGACCGGGATTCAGATCGGGAGGGGCTACGCCCTTTGTCTCAGAGTAGTGGAGAAAGCAGTGGAAAACTCCCTGCTTTATCTCCGAATGACGGGAGGGTTGCTCCTATGAAACCCGAGAAGGTGTTGACTACGCTTGGGGGAAGGAGGGCACACCCTTCACGAAGTGATGCTGGTGTTTCCAAACCTAAATCTTCCTAGTCAGGAGCTGCAAAGGCTCCTGCTGTGGTTGCTCCACCAAGACGAGTGGTTCTGAATCGCTTCCTGGAACGAAATATCACAATGCATCTACCTATGAAGATGTTAGCACCTGTGGGGTGGGCGATTTTCCCGTGATGGATACCATTCCTGAGCATGTTTCTGTTGTGAGTAAGAAATTCTCCTTTTCTTTTATTTCTGTTAAGCTGAAGTAAACTGATGTTTTCTCTCCACTCTTCTTACTCGGGATTTTCAGTGGACGTGGATGTTGAAGCTTCTCTTGATGATACTCGGGCTGTTAGTGGCCCGAGTCCTTCTGAACCCCCTGCTGCTTCTGGAAATTTGCCTCCTGAGGCTACCCGTCCTACTGGTGATGTTTTGTCTGATCCTCCAATTCCTCCAGTGGTTCCTACTCGGGAAGTTCTTCAAGAAGCTACTCTAGCTTCTTCGTCTTCAAGAAGGTGTTGTAGTGAGCAGGTTAAAGGATTCTTTACTGAAGGCTTCCCAGTTTGAAACGCAACTTCACAAGTTGGCCACTGATGCAGAGTTCATTAAAACCAGCATGCACATGTTTACTTATGTAAGTTCTTCATCCACTGGAGTCCCGAGTGACTTGTGCAAGTAACTCTAAACATGATTTTTAATTTGGTTCTTCCAGTGGGAATATTTCTTAGTGCCTCCACTGTGTGTAGCTCCCAAGGCTCCGAGTAGCTTCTTGAAGTTACTCGGAGGCTGTTGATAGGAGATTACAAATGATAATTCTTCCATTGGGATCACTTCTTAGTGCACCCAGTGGGTCTACCCCCCAAGGCTCTGAGTAGCTTCTTGAAGTTACTCGGAGTCTTTTGATAGGAGGTTCAAAAATGATAATTCTTCCATTGGGAGCACTTCTTAGTGCAGCCACTGGGTGTAGCCCCCAAGGCTCCGAGTAGCTTCTTGAAGTTACTCGGAGTCTTTTGATAGCATATCTAAACAGATGATTTTTCATATGACAGGAAGCTTGTGAGCTAGGCTCTTCCTTTATGAAGTTGCAAGAAGAGAATGCAGCTACTCAGAAGGCATATCAAGTGCTGCAAGAAGAACACAAGAAATTGAAGAAGCAACATGCTGAAGATAACAGTGAGCCTGCTTGTTTGAGTCTATTATTGAAAAGAAGTTTTCCTTATCTTAAGATTTGTCCTTTGTCAATGCGCTGAAGCTGCGAAGAAGGAATTTGATGCTAAGGTGAAAGAGAATGATGACTTTGTGCAGAAGATGAAAAAGGAAATTGAGCAAACTGAGAAACGGGCGAAGGAGAAACTATCTTTGGGGAAACAAGTACAAGAGCTGAGGGAAGTCCGAAAGAAGAACGAGGCGGCGCTAGCAAAAATGCAACGTGATCTTGAAAAGGTGACCGAGCTACGTACAAAAGACCAGGAGGCCCACAAGGCAGGATTGGAAACTTCTCAGAAAGCTGTCAGGGTTGCTGAGGAATATTGTGCTGGTAGATTTGCTGTTTTCAGCAAAAAATTAGCTGGTGAGTACATTTCACCTTTAATATATGAGCCCTTTCCGTGCGGCATGTCGAACATGTGATGACTTATCGTTCTTCTTGCAGTATATGCTGTAAACCCTGAAGTGGAGCAAGATCGAATGGCTGAGTTTTGAAGAAATTATGAAGAAAGATAACTACAAGCCTGTTACTGTGGAGTTTTCTTTGGCACTTGGCCTGCTGCAAATGCGGACATCAAAAGCCGCCAAATGTGGTGAAGAGGTGATGGGTGCTACACTATCTCTGAAGAATGGCATGCACTACTGCAAAGAGGGGCTAACACGATACTCCTTTCCCCGTCCCTTGTACGAAACTGTTTGCGATGCACTCAACGCAAACTATAAATAAAAAAACGTTTGAGCGAAACTGAAACGTCTAGGAAACATACCCGAAAGGACACAATTCTAAAAACTATTGCGTGGGTGATGTAGGGCTGACGGGTCTTTAAAAATCGGTCTGGGATGTTTAGGGTGAAAACCCACGGTTGCATATAAAGGACCGTCAGCCTGCCTACGCAATCATTCATAGTAACTGAAATGTTTGGAATGCCTAATATATCAGGCACACTTCTGAAAATCCTTTCGTGTGTGAAACAAGGGCTGACGATTCGTTCAAACAACCGTCCGCATGACCAGCCAAAACACCCACGGTTGAAAAGAATGAACCAGTAGCCCATCTTCACAATCATTTGTATTTACTGAAACGTGTGGGATGTGTAATCTATCAGGCACGTTTCTGTAAATCTTAGTGTTGGTTATGCACGACACATAGTTCCTAAAATCAAGTGTTTGGGATTGCTCCTTAGCACACCAACGGTTCTAAAAAATGAATCGCTACCTTAGTAAAGCAAACGTTTTGAATTAAAACATGGTGTGCGAAGTTAAACATATCAGAAACATTTCTGAAAATTTAAGGGTTGGTGATGCACGTCACACAGTTCGTACAATAAATTGTGGGTTACAATAGTCGCCTGGTCATGCGGTCATTTTCGTGGTCAACTCCCTTATCTTCTATGCGAGCCGCACATTTCTACTCCTACTACACAGTACGCCTATAGTTGGCCGGCGACCGTGATTTATTGAGAAGTTCCTCCCCTCTTCTGCATAAGATGCACATTCCACTTCCACTACTCCAGCTCCCTCTCTCTCTCACTCTCTCTCTCCCTCTCTCTGTGCATCTCGGTCATCCAGACCTCGATCCACAGTTCGTCACCCCAAGGACATGGCTTCTTCAATGCCCTCCGCTAAGCGTGTTAGGTATAGTGGTTTCCATCTCCGTTCTATTCCATTAATCTATGTCCTTTTTTTGCGAGGAAATATTTCTCTTTTCTGCTCTAATATTTCTTTTCACATTGTCTTTTTTATTCACATCGACATACAGGTCTGGTGTATCTGATTGCCCGGAATATCACCTGGACATCATCCATGAGTTATGCCAAGCGTTGGACAGGAGTATAGTGAATGTCACGGTTGCCATCTAGGCGACTGAAGAGAACATGGATCACGCCATTGCCGCCAGGGAGAAGCTGCTGAAGCAAGAGGATGATTCACTTGCAACACTTCGGACCTTGCATGAGGATTTGAAGAAGACGGTGGACGTCAACCTCGATCTTGCGCATAAAAATGCGATCCTGGAGCTGGAGCTCAACCGAGCGCGCATGGAAGCATTGGTCCTTCGCGCGGAAGCCTTGACGGAGAAGAATGCAGAGATGGACAGGATCATCCATAGGGCCAAGGAAAATGGAGCCATGGAATAACTTTGTGTATGTTTTAGTTATCAAAATAAAAGACTATGTTTATGTAGATCAGGACATGTGTTTCTTCTTTGTTGCTCTTAACTAAGAACTTCTCTGGTTGATCTCTAGCCCACTAATGAGTAATTCCAGTCATCTATATATATATATATATCTATATATATCTATGTGTGTGTGTGTGTGTGTATTACTGCAATTTTTAGATTCCTTCTTATTGATCAGAAAGATCAATCTCATCACATTTGTCTTTGCGGCTCACCCGCAAACTTAGAGAATCCTTATAGAGGATTCTTCTAAAGGAGATGTTACCCAAGCTCAAGCTGAATGCCTTAGCAACAGACATGTTTTTTGTTGAAGCAAAGATCAAACAATCTAGGGTAGGAAACTATAAGAGGTTTATTATCACGCCACAGGCCCTCTCAAAACATGTGGTATTGTAGCCTTCTCCTACATGTTTCCTACAGTTGTCATATAAGAGGTTTTAACAGCCAACAAACTTCTCCAAAAGTGTGAATCACCAGCTTTGATGCAGATTTCCATTGTTGGAACATTAATTTCAGTATTGATCATATACCCTGATCAGTGATCAACATATGCATGATCATTGAAAAGATTGAATAGATATTTCAAAAGCAAAAGTATATATATATAGAAACTACTTGATGATAATGATAGATTGACGATCATAGCGTATCAGGGTAACGATTGTCGCACATAAGTTTTAATACATATATGAGGCATCAGTTTTTTTATCACCTACAACTACCAAAAGACATAACGTATATATAGCCGGGAAAGGTAGAGGTAGCGCACAGGTGCAGCCAAGTAGAGCGCATCCCGGTCGGTACTTCTTCGACGTCTTAAGGAAGAGGAGAAGTCCGCTGGATGAAGAAGGGAACATGTACCCTGAAGTACTTCTCAAGGAAGACGCCGAAGGCTGCATGACGTGCCTTTTTTACCGGGTTCGCTTCTTTCCGCTGGGATTTGGCAGCGCTCTTGGAATGCATGATCAGGCTGTCAAAGTCTCTCGCAACCTTCCTCCTATGACAGAATGGGCATCAGATGTTCCCATACGCCCCGTCACCGCGGTAGATGATCTCCCCATTCATTAGCTTGCGGAGGATGTGACGGCTCTTGTTGTCCCTGCTTTCCTTGTCAGAATCGACATAGTCCGAACCTACCTGTGAAATATTAAACACATAAGAACAATCATGTTTAGAAGATAACTATCAACAACCTACAAAATAAAGGGCTGGGAAGAAACCATGGTAGATATCATAATTAACAATGGATCGACAGTTGGTCATGGTGGATGGAGTACATATATTCACGGACATCCAAATTTTCAGTACATAAATTTTTTCATCTATATATTGCAGCATGAGTTACACAACTGTCTACACCTTACACACATCTCATCGGCACCACGTAATTAGCATTCTGCTTGCATGTTATCTTTGGAGGCAGTACTGTGTATACTCATGGACTCATGGCTATAACATGTGGAGGCTTTGACTAGGGTTTGAGGTAGCAAAACATGTCACTGTGGGTGCTCTAATGAAGGGGGACTAGGGTTTCATCTACATGAACAATTTAGATGTTTCAATGCCAAAAAAATGAAATGAAATCCTGGATTCACCACTGATTGTAATGAGAGTATGAAACCAGAGACAAAGTAAACAGTACCCTATGCCGATTAAAACAAGAACTATCTGGAACTAAACCATACACCTTGTTAGCACGAGATTACAAGACCAATCCAATCACATGCATGGAAAACAACTTTGATTTTCGAACCAACTTGCCATATGGTATATGAAGAAAACCCCAATGTAAAGAAAGAAGCGTGTACAATCGAGATATACCTCAGGGCCCTCGTCGCTGACCTCATCGGCAAACTCGAAGGCCTCCCATTCGTTGTTTCTGAACTCGTAGATGGAGGCATCGTCGTACATTGCATCTTTCTCGGCGAGGATGTCTGAGTGGATGGCGCCCAGCTTCTTCTCCACTTTCTCGCAGCCGATGGCAGGAGGATTGGGTATAAAAACTGGCGCAGCGTCAGGCGTCACCCCCGGAGGTGCGATGGCGGTCGGAGAAGGCGTGGAGACCGGTGCATCGTTGGTGGTTCCCGTCATGGAGGAGGAGTGAGCCACAAGTGGGCCGTCAGGATTCATCTTGGGACTTTGGGAGCTAGGGAGGGGAGCCGTGGGAGGAAGGGGAGGGGGAGCTAGCTAGGGAGGGAGGTGGGGTGGGGGTCGGATGAAAAGATTGAACTATGCTGGTTCTCATTCCTCTATACCCCGGAACCAGCCCACTGAATAGAGATCACTGACGTGTGGTCCATGTTGCTTCCAGACCCACAAGGCATCCACCCAAGTCGGAGTGAAGTACTGCGGAAAAGGCTCATCCCTACCCCACGGGTAGACATTATGGAAAGCATGGTAAATTGGAATGGAAATAAAATATGGAAGCAAAGTGGAGAGAAATTCAACGGGGTGGCAGGCCGACGAGACCGCTTCCCACCGCAGCATTGAAGCAAGGCGTGGTCTTGACCATTCGGATGCCTGACCGTCGCAGTGAATGAGAAGCCAACCCACGCCCTCTCTGTAAAGCATTACGTGTCGGGTGGAGAAGTTATTCACTGACGGATTTGTCACACCACTGTAAAGTCAAGAAGTATAGAACAACCCTGCTATACACACGACGCCACACACACACACACACACACTTTGGATGGGGTGGACGACGCCGGATATGTGTATGAGCCATGCATACAATGCGGGACTGTAGGTCAGGTGAATTTGGGTGCATGTCATGTGGGTCCAACAGGTGGCCGACCCACATGTCACACACCCAAAGGAAGGTGGCGTCACGTCACTAGCACCTGGTTCATCGATCGTTAGATATGGGCGTTGGCTGCATGTCGTGTGTACAGTGTCGTCTGCATAGCAATTTCGTAGAAAAAAAGTTAATTTATACTGATGGACGCATTACAACGTCACAATATTGCGTGTGGGATGGCATCTGCTCATCACCGCCTCACTGGGCACTTCGAGAGGTCTAGTCCTAGATAGCTTGTAAATATATATTACTAACTGCTTCTGCTACTACTATACTCAAGTGGCTAGAAATAATTGAGTACCAGAGGGAACCATCGCACACACAACATTATGACTGCCCGTTTGCTTTGATCAGCCCTAGAAATAACTGAGTACCCCGTTTCATTGCGAGCTTCTTGCCCTACATACATACACCTCTCTCGCGCACCCAAATCCTGCGTCTCCTTCCCTCTCCTCGCCACCTCCTCCTCGCAATGGTCGACAGTGATTCCGACTCGTCGTCACCAGTTCGGCTGGACACCCGGGTACTCCATGAGATGAGAGCGGCTAAAAAGCTAGTGTGGGATGATGCCATCATGTAAGAAGCGTTCGAGGCCTCGTCCTGGGCGACACTATTAGGGCATGTACAATGGTTGATAAGACTGTTATATCTTAGCGCCGCCATATAGTTTAGATATGAAAAAAGTGATATACACTGGGTTCTATCTTAGCTTAGTTATAATAACTAGAGGTTCCTAAATTTGTGGTGATATACATCAGCATGATAAGACTAAGATAGCACCATTGTACTGTAGGGGTTCGGGGCAGAAAACACAAAATTTTCATAACCTACGATACCCAATCCCAAGACCTATGCTATGGCGATGCAAGCAACGGATTGAATAGGTCACATACAAGTATGTAGTCCATTAAGCGGGAAACGTTCCCGCGTGAACGTGGTTGGTGTAGTCGTACCGGCAATCCCCGATGCCACGCAGCTCCACGATGGCTCAAGTAGCCACCCGGTCCTTGAGACCGATGACGGGATTACGGCCCCGTCGCAACGTTGTCGGTGAAGACGTCGCTATACGGGCACGACGATAAAGTAGCACCACAAGTGTAGCACCTCGCGGGATTATACACATAAAGTATACCCGACGTCCCTCCGGGCTCCGAACTAGAAGAGTAGCGGAAAGAAGATGGATTCAGATCCCGATTCCAGCAGCACGACGACGTGCGTATGGTGGAGAAATCCCCGACCAAGTGTAGACTCCAACCAAGGGGAGTCCACTCAAGGAAGGAGAAAGGAGGAAGAAAGAGATAATTGATTGGGATGAATAAAATAGCACCATACCCCTCCTTATATAGGCTAAGGATGGGGGGGCAACCTCTCTCCCTCCCTGAGGTGGGACTAATCCCACCTAGGAGGGGGTGGCGCACCAAATAATGGAGGTGGGCCCTCTCTTGGCGCCATGGCCCATGGGGGAAGACTCCCTCTTCCCCTCATGGCCCCTATGAGGCCCATGTGACTTTTAATTCATTCTTTAATTATTTAAATCAGATTTTAATATTTAATTCATTAATTAAATACTAAAACATATTTAAATAATATATTGAACAATTCAAAATCTCCATAAACATTTCTGGCCTCCATCGAAAACAATTCCGGTGTTCTCTCTTATTTCTCCGGTGATCCCGAATCTATCCTTAATGCGTCGAATACCCTTAAGTGTAACACCCTACGGTCCGGGAAATAGCAGACATGATCGAGACAATCTCATTGATCAATGACTAATCAATTGGACCTGGTTACAATCCTTGATAGCCCCTGCGCTTCCATCGAATGAAACTTCATCGCTGTTGGATCCGTTTAACGTTGAGCATTATCCCTTTGTCCTGCGGTACATTGCTTGTCCAAGGTTTGATCGTCGGTATCCAATATACCTAGTTCATCCTCGTTACCGACAAACATGTTTACTCGTTCCCGTGATATTACAACCCCGTTGAAAGGACGTGGATGTCGCCTAGATGGGGGGGGGTGAATAGGCGCTTAAAATAATTACGGTTTAGGCTTGAACAAATGCGGAATAAAACTTAACGTTTAATTTGCCAAGCAAGAAACCTAAATAAGCTAGGCTCAACTATGTGCACCAACAACTTATACTAGGCAAGATAAACAACTATGTGATAGCAAGATATATAACAAGAGCACTATGACTATCACAAAGTAGGTGCACAAGTAAAGAGGTTGACTAGAAGAACAACCTATGGGACACGCAATGCAACAATAAAATGAGCAAGCACAATATAAACAAGGTAATAAGCTTGCTCAAAGTAAAGGTTCAGATAACCGCAAGTGGAGCCGATGGAGACAAGGATTTGGTACCGAAGTTCCTTCTTTTGCGAGAAGTACGTCTCCGTTTGGAGAGGGTGTGGAACACAATACTCACACGAAGCCAACGAGGGCCACCCTATTTCTCCTCACGCTCTCACCAATGCAAGATGACGTGATTACACTATAGGACACTTCAGGGCGGTCACCGAACCCGTACAATTGAGACCCTTGATGGAGGTCACCGAACCCGTACAAATGTTCGAGGCTATCTCCACAACCGAATTGGAGGCTCCCGTAGTGTCCCGAAGCTTTACGCCACAATGATTGAGCTCCATAATAACAAGACTCTAGGGGCCAACGCACCCAAGAGGAACAAGCTCTAGAGTGCCAACGCACTCAAGAGTACAAGCTCTAGTGTGCCAATGCACTCACGAGTAACTATCTTCTCAGCTTCACTTACTACAACGAATCCTCGGAGAGAACTCAAACCGATGCACCAAATGCAATGGAAAGAGCACACGAAGTGCTCAAGTCCCCCACTCTCAAATCCCACCAAAGCAACAAAAGATATGGAGGAATATGAGAGGATGAACAAGGAGAAACACCAAGAACTCCAAGATCTAGATCCACAAGGTTCCCCTCACAAAGAGGAGAGTTGAGTTGGTGGAGAATGTAGATCTATATCTCCAAAATAATATTATGATTGAAAATAATATTCCAAAGTAAACTTGTCACTTGAAGTATACCAAATTAATAGATACATCAATTGATAGAGAGCATGATACCAAAATGAAAGATACCAAAGAAAGAGATATAAAACTCTCAACAAGAGAGCACAATTCCAAACAAACTATGCCCTCAACAAATTTGTGATGAAACAAAGCACCAAAGAGAATATGCCTTCCAATAACACACACTTGATATGGATCATAAGATGATAGCTCCCCCAAGAGATGTGCATTATATAGAATTTTCATTTGGATACAAAATGCACAAGATGGGATCACCTCTTTCACTATATCTAGAGAAACACTAGACAAGTTCACCAAAACAAATGATCCACAAGTGGCAAAGAAGACAATGAGAGTTAAAACCACTACAACATCTTGGCACGAATAGGGCAATTAAAAACAAGCCAATGTAAAGATGATCAATAATTTCTACCACATATAAAAGTACCAATTGTCAAGTACAAGAGGTATAGGTAATTACTTCCCAGTGGTAGATAACATTCATATATATATTATCATCTTCACAATAACAATCATAAGCATGTGGCAAAAGATGAGAATTGAGCACAATGCTTACAAAGAGATTCTTGATAGCTTCAAGTCCGCATCCAATCATGCAAGCAATGACTAGAATAACTTGGAGCAAACGGTTCCCACATAGGAAATACAAGTACATGTTGAAGGGAAACCGTACCAAGAAAATCTCACACACTCAAGATCCATAAGATGAGAAATAAAGTCAATTTAAGTAAATTGGAACTTGAGGAGAAAACATGCCAACTAGGAACTAGATAGTTTACAATATCAACTCTAAGGGGCAAAACCCCAAATGTACACATTTTATAGGCGTGTAATATGCACAAAGCATATTACTCCACCATAAAGTAATATCCCAATTTTACAACTAGAGGAAAACAAATACCAACAAGAGATAATTAATGGATATTTTAGAATTTTAATTTCCCATGAGAACGACATACCGCATAGTGACTAGATAATATTATAATATCAATACTAGGTGGTATTCCTCATGTATACACATTGGTAGGATCGTGAAGTGCACAAGGCACATCACTCCCCCAAAATGGGATGATCCATTGATCTCTCACAAGAGCCAACTAAGATACAAACAAGACGAAAGATATGCTCATACACAACACTCACACATACACGATGTGAAAACCAACATACACAACCTTGATTATTAAAGTTACGTATATTTGAAGCACAACACATACAAACACATGCAAGGTACAAAACCAAAACATGTAATAGGGAAAGTAACTTTCAATGTAAACAATTTAAGTACAAGTTACCGTAAGGAGGCCCATTGGATATAAGATAGACACATGATAATCCAAATGACTTGGCTTGAGACAATGTGAGTAATGAAGGTCCCCTAATTCTTCATAATGTAGCCAAGTCTCCAATGCCCTCCTTCATCACCTATTGATCAAGTTTGAGCTTGTTGGTCCCTGATACAGAGTGGCAACTCTCCTCGTTGGTTACCCCAAGTGGAAGGTGAGATGCAGTGTAGCAGCAAGTTTCCCTTAGCAAAGATGCTAAGGTTGAGTATCGATCCAGTAGGACTCCAAGAGATACAAGTAGGTGTCACGGCGCTTGAATTGGACCTGCACACATATACAAATAACTTTGCTCCCAATGAGTACAGAGGAGTTGTCAATTCCTTCGGCCTTGCTGTTTAAAAAGGATCAACACAAGAGATAAAAGTGGAACTAAAAGTAAAGACTGAAAGTAAACTAAGGGTGTAAACAATAATGTGAAGATGGACCGGGGTCCCGTGATTTTCACTAGTGATGTCTCTCTCCCAAAAGACGATAAAAGTGCTAGCGAGGTAAACAAATCACAGCTGGGCAATTGACAGAATTATGAAGGCACCGCAATTCTAACTATGCTGCAAAGAAAGGAAGGGATAAAAGCAATGGGAAGTACGCCAAGGTAAGTAGACCGAAATCCAACTGCACCTACTATGAATCATCCACCTTGAGATATCTATCCAGAACATCTCGCTGGTATTAAGTTGCGAATCCCACCCAAAGTGTAAACTCAAAGCAACAGACAAGTGCATTAAAAGAACTTTGCGTAGAGTAAACAATCCTTGCACCCGCGGGTACAAGCACCGTTGTTTTATCCCTGGTGGCAACAACACATCCCCTAGTCTCATGTTTTTGTCACTCAAGCTAGACATCAGGGGGCTGAACCCACAATCAAGCATAACGCTCCTTCTTGGAGTTGCAAGCAAACTACTTGGCCAAAGCAAAATACTGCAACGGAGAACATGCAAGAATTTACTCAAGAACAAAATATAAAAGAGAAGAACCAAATATATTACTCATCACAATCTGAACATAGTCTCATAATCCATCAAATCCCAGGAAACTCAGCATAGCAACAACAGAAATTACAAAAGTGCCTCGATCATGTGAGGCAGCTTACGAGGTCTCGAAAGTGGAAGCACAAAGAGGGGAGAGGTACATCACATAGCTACTGGTCACGGACCCATGGTCCAAGGGGGACTACTCACGGCACATCCGGGAGGCGTCCATGGCTATGGATGGTCTCCCGGAGGGGTTCCTCCTCCCGGCAGGGTGCCGGGGCAGCTTCTCCAGGAAGTTCCGATCTTGAAACGGCGGCGGCGGCGGTACAGAGGCGAGTTCGCGGAAAAGATATTGATATTAGGGGTTTCCACCCCGACGGCTAAATATAGGCGGAGGGGGGTGTCGAGGGGACCCACCAGGAAGCCAGGAGGCCTCCTGGCGCGGCCTAGGGTGGGGCCGCACCAGGGACCCTCCTGGTCTCCTGGTGGTGGCCCCCCTCCGCTACCTTGGTGATTCCGGAATCTTCCGGGTCGCTGATTTTTTATCTGATTTTTTCGGATTTTTTGGAGCACTTTTAATGGCCGGAAAACCTGAAATACAACAACAGCAGAAAACAACAACTGGCAGCTGGGTGCACTGGGTTAATAGATTAGTCCAAATATGCTCAAAAGTGTATGAAAGTTCAAGAAAAACATGGAAAAGTCACACAAAACATGCATGGAGCAAGCAGAAATTATAGATACGTTTGGGACGTATCAGTCCCAATGGAAAAAATAGCGTGCTATGACAAAATAACGTGACCCTAAAAATATGCTATTAGCGTGCTATTTCGCGCTATAGCGTGCTATTATCGAGACATTGTACATAGATTCATTTAGAGAGGCATTGCCCGAAACGCTATAGTGTGCTATTAGCGACGCTATAGCGCGCTATTTTTTTTCATTGATCAGTCCCCAACAAAGTTGGGTCCTAAGAGGTGAGTCACAATAGGCTTGGCAACCCAAATGGTGATTTTCTTGTCACCACTTTGAGTTCCAACAAATTTGGCAACCACATTTCTAACCTTATCCTTCTAAAGAGAATAAACATCATCAACTATAATAGGGTTTGATAAGGTACCGTTCGTGCATGAAGAAGCAAGATGACCCTTCTCACGACATAATTAGCAACATCTACTCTTTCCTTTTTTCATGGTTGATTTCTCAACATGAAGATCATTTACTTGAGTCTTCTTGGGAAGTGGATTCACTTCACCTTGCGGTTGAACTTGAGGCCTCTTCCCTAGTTGCTTGTCACTAATGGGCTTCTTCTTCAAAGGGCAAGATCTAACATGGTGCCCTTCAACCTTGCACTTGAAGCAAATAATCTTGGCCAAATTCTTGACTTGTGATTGGCCCTTCTTGTTGTTTAACATGGACTTCTTATTGATGGAGTTGAATCCAAGTCCACCCTTTTCATTGGGGGATTTTTTTCCACACAAAACCTTGTCAAGTGTAGACTTCCCTTCATGACCCTTTCCCAAGTCTTTCTTCAAAGAAGTGACTTGGGCCTTGAGCTCTTTGATTTCCTCTACATGGTTAGTCACAATACAAGTACTAGAGGAAGTAGAAGCTTCATTGTTAGAGCAACAAGGCAAGGCAGGTAATTCATCACATGATGTAGCAATATTATGAGTGGATGAATTACAAGGACTGACACAAGGCAATATAGCATATTGAGTGGAAGTAGTGCTAATGTCCACATGAAGAAATAATTTAGAAACCTTAGCCTCATGAGCTAACTTAAGCACATTATGGGATACTAGAAGATCCTCATGAGAGCTTGAAATATTTTCATAATTTTCTTATAATTTCCCATACTTGCTAGTTAGCAACTCAAGTTGAGACTTTAGCTCAACATTTTCATTTAGGATGGATGCTTCACAAGAAATAAAGTTAGTAGCACAACCATCATCAAGAATAACGGAAGGAGAAGACAACATAGCAAGCTCTTTTAAATATGAAGCTTTTAGTTGAGCATGCGACTCGGTGAGTTTAATGAGCTCACCCTTAGTGACCCGTGAGCCATTTACGGACTGCTCAAAATCCTCAAGGAGTTTAGCATGCACAACTTCAAGCTTATCATTTTTAGTTTTGATAAAATTAGCCACCTCAAGGGTTCTATCAAGAGATTCATTTACTTTAGATAACTCTAAAGCAAAAGTCTCCTCAAGAGATTCCTTGGTGGTTTCTTCACACTCAAGAGCTTAAGATAGATCCGCAATCTCATTAGCGTAATCACGCTCATGGCTTTCCATTTTCTCAATGGTAGCCTCATTCTCCTAGATATGAACTTCCAACTCCTCAATGTATTTCTTGCCCTCAATGGCAATAGACCTGATTTCCATGAAGTTGGAGCAAGCAATTTTATTCTTATGAAGAGCTTTAAAAATCATTTCTCCCTTAATTTTTAAGGAAGCAATATTATCATCCTCTTCAACATTGTGTACATTAACACTATCTACATAATCTCCATTACTAGATATGGGGGTCAAAGTAGGAGATACCTTTAACTCCTTCACCATAAGGAAAAAGTGAGTAACACAAGATGATGATGTAGGATCATTTGAGGCACCATTCAAGACCACATCTTGTTCCATGGACCGTTGGTTTTCGTCTACATTGTTAACACAATAACTAGAGGAAATAGAGGCATTCTTATCATGGTAATAAGATATAGCAAGAATATCATCATGAGATTTATTCAAGTGATTTATACATGATATGCATGGACTATCAACACAAGAATGTAAGATATTTAAGGTGCTCGAAGTGTTGAGGTCCAACAAGGAAGCATTGTGATAAGATAGTGATAAAGGGTGATCAACAACAAGTTCACTATCATCATTGAAATGATTCACACTACTCACCATTTCATTACCTTGTGGAAAACAACATGTTGGTGAAGTAGAAGAAGTGGAGAATGCATCGCGGCCGGAGGTGGAGGGAGAACAATCATCCCCACAAATCTTGGACACACCATATTTATCTTGAAGCTTTGTCCACAACTCTGGAGCATCCCAAAATGGCATGAGTTGAAATATGTCTACATTACTCAAAGCATCAACAAGAACGTTAGAAGCTTGAGCATTGAGATAAGAGTTTTTCTCATCCTCTAAGGATAGGTTTTGAGTATCCTTTGGAGGAGAAAAATCCATATCTACAATTCGCTCCATACACGGGTCAATGCCCCGGAAATAATTAAGCATGCGAATTTTCCAAGCATCAAAATTTGTGCCATCGAAACTAAGAGTGTCAAAGAATTCTAGTCCCCTATGCGACATCCTTACTCTCAAGGTGGTGAATCCCTATAAAGAAAGACGAGGCTCTGATACCAATTGAAAGGACGTGGATGTCGCCTAGAGTGGGGGTGAATAGGTGCTTAAAATAATTACGGTTTAGGCTTGAACAAATGCGGAATAATACTTAACATTTAATTTGCCAAGAAAGAAACCTAAATAAGCTAGGATCAATTATGTGCACCAACAACTTATACTAGGCAAGATAAACAACTGTGCGATAGCAAGATATATAACAAGAGCACTATGGCTATCACAAAGTAGGTGCACAAGTAAATAGGTTGACTAGAAGAACAACCTATGGGACAAGGAATGCAACAATAAAATGAGAAAGCACAATATAAACAAGGTAATAAGCTTGCTTAAAGTAAGGGGAGAGATAACCACAAGTGGAGCCGATGGAGACAAGGATTTGTTACCGAATTCCTTCTTTTGCGAGAAGTACGTCTCCGTTTGGAGAGGGTGTGGAACACAATACTCACACGAATTCAACGAGGGCCACCCTATTTCTCCTCACGCTCTCACCAATGCGAGATGCCGTGATTACACTATAGGACACTTGAGGGCGGTCAGGGAACCTGTAACAGCCCAGTTTTCACAAAAATCAAAAAATTTGTTTTCGGTGTGATTTGTTTGATTGTCTGATTTTTTTGCGGTGTTTGCATCCCGGATTTATCGATCGGCGATTATTTTCCCCTATTATCTCGTATCGGACGGAGACCGACCCTTGCCACCCTGACACTCGACCTTTGCGACAACGGGTTTCGCCCGACCACCATCGCGAAAACCGCACGAGACCAGCCGCAGCCAACGGAACGAAAAACCCCGTTTAATAATTAAACGGGATATTTTTATAGAGCACCGGAAAGTGTTCTCGGAACAGTTTCAGCGCGAGGTGAACGCCTCCGGCTCGACGCGCTGATCGCGCAATTCGAAGTTTTACCCGAATCGGAGGTACTGCCAGCCACCTGGGCTATATAAAGACCACCACACCTCCACCCCACTTAGGGTTTTCCCTAAGCCCATAGGCAGCCACCAGCCCCCAGATCTGGAAAATATCCCTAATTTTCGCAGCTTTCCCCCCCAAAATCAGCAAACCCTAGATCTGGCGCGCCCGGAGCCGTCCGATCCGGAGATGGACGCTCCGGATCACGCCACGTCGCCCCCCAACTGCGCACCTCCTCTCCACCTACCTCCAGCCGAGCCGCCTCGCGCGTCCGTGGGCGTAGCCAGCACCGCTGGCCCGATGCAGCAGCCGCCGGAGCCAGTCCGACGCCCCTCTCCTCTGCCGCGCCCCTCCTCCCTCTCTCCTTCCTCTCCCTCTTCCCTCTCTCTGACCCCGCCTCCTTCTCTTCCCTTGCAGGCCGCGCGCCATGGACGGGGCTCCTCGAGCTCCAGACCGCCGGCCCCGATCTGGCGCCTCCACGGCCGGATCCGGTGGCCTCTGCGCCACCACACGATGACGCGCCCCTCCTGGACCCCCCTCCTCGCCGCCTCTCCCAGCCACCGGCGCCGCCTCGCCGCCGCCGCTGCAGTCTCCGTCGTGGAGACGGGGCGAGCCGGCCAACCGCCCCTGTGGGCCGCCACGTGGGCCACCCGAGCTAGGCCGCCCAGCTCCCCCGGCCCAGCTAGCCCCAGCGCGGCCCAGCGCCTCCACCTTCGGCCTCATGGGCCAAGGCCCATGGTGAGAGCCACCTTTTTTTTCCTTGCGCCTGTATTTTTTCTAAGTCACTGATTATTTTGCTGCTGATTCGATTCCGCGTTAACGATAGCAAGCGATCCGTAGCCCGGATAACTTCGCGCCCAAAAGATGAATTGTTTAGAATTGCGTGCTCTAGCTTTCATCTTTTGTGAGCATTTGCATTTGAGCTCATCTTGATTGTGTAATTGTGTGCTGAAGTGGGCATCAGGCCGTTAAACTGCTACAAATTCCTGTTATGTGCTGCTGTTATTATTTTGTTGCAACTTTGCATGATGATTGTAACAAATCCATGAGGCCTATTGCATTGATTCTTTTTCCATTGTGTTAAGCATCATGTGTACTTCATTTCCATGCTTTAACTTACCATGTTTGGGTTCTTTAGCTGTATTAAATCTTGCTCCAAAGTAGCTATCCTGATGTTATTGTGCTGCTGTTGCTGAAACTGTTATTTTGTTGCAACTTCGGTCGACGAGTGTGTCGCGACCGTTTGTCGGAATTGAGTGATTACAATTGAATTTTGTTAAGCATCATGTCTACTTTCATCCCATGTATTGCTATGTCATGTTGCTGCAATTTTGCATGTAGATTTACCCCTGTTTATACAGCATGTGTGCATAATTTGTTTTGCTTATATCTTTTTAACCGTAACTCCGTTTGGGGTGTACTTTATATGTAACTTGATTAGTTTTTCGTGTACTTTGTGATTATGTTATTGTTTGCTGTTGTTAACCAACCTAAAATATGGTTTAGGGAATAACAGTACCAAATCCTTTAATTGTTGTTCGGCACTTAGTGTTATGTCATGTTTAGGTTGTGCCTCACTTAAATTGACTAGCATAGATAGTTACTTTGTGCTTAACCTCTTGACATGTTTGTGTGCTATGCCATGCTTTCTTCAGTTGCCATGTTAACAACCCTTGGTTGATCACCTGTAGCTAAACAACTTGAACCTTTCTAAATGTGCGGTATCGTCGTGTGTGACGAGTACTCCACTTAACCTGTTAGTAACCGCTCTCGACGGTAGGTGCGATGTCTCGTGTTGCCTTGTTGTTGATGCTTGCTCGTGTTGCTTCGTAGTAATAAATGCTTTCTCGTTGATTGCTTTCCAGTGTTTATCGTCTTGTGTGCTTCCGCGGGTACCTCTCGGAGACGATGCGAGCTTGCGATCAACTACACCTTCGGAACCCGACTTATCAACAGGGAAGGACTATACATTACTTATGATCCATTCTATTTCAACCAGCGGTTTGCATGCTAGTCTAGGTTAGGTTCGATGTTTGATCCTACCACATGTTTACAGCCTCTTTCAAACCGATACAGCCATGTCCCTTCCCAGCAAACCCTGTACTGCTATGTTACTATTGCTCATTGCTCAGCCCCTGCTTAGTATGAATGCTTAGGATGCTACGATGTTACCTGTTACCCCTGGGTTTGGGATATCACATTATTATATTGTTGTTGATGATATGATTATTATAATGTTGACTATATTCGACGAAGGATGGAAGGTCTAGGCTATCCCGCCCCGACGCTTTGTTCCATTCGAGTCACCTAGGATCCGAGTTCCGGGTATTGGTTTTAAGACTGAGCGTGCCTAATCGCGTGTGGGATTTTATGGGGTCCCCTCTTCTTACCTACCTAGCTTCAAACATTTCTAGAGGTGGCCCAAGCTGATTTACCATTTGAAACCATGTGTGTGCTGGTCAGCTGCCAGTAGTTTTCAAACAACTCGGGCCAGCGGAGACTTAGTTCCTCTGTTGGTCCACACTTGGTGAGCTAGGGAAGTCCCCTGTTATATAGGCGAGACTAAACCCGACCTTGGCCATACGGAAGAGTCCGAGCCGAGAGCGTGGCCAGCTTTTCGATTGGGTGTCGACTCCCCGGGGGCCACCCGGATTTGTTCGTTGTTAGTTAGAGGGACCTGTCGTTTCGGATCTCTTGGAACTAAATCATAAAATGGTTGCCTATAATGGGTAGCAACTGAGAGAGATGGGCGAGCATGCGACGCCTCGTAATGGGCAGTTGGTACACCCCTGCAGGGTTAAATCTATTCGAGAAGCCGTGTCCATGGTTATGGACGACTTGAGACCTACTCCTTGTTCATAGACAACAACAACTGAGATAATCTTAATACAACTTGATCAACGTGTGTGTGTGCCTTGACTGCTTCTTCTTCGTCGGGATGCGAAGAGGAGGACAAGGATAGGATAGGTGTTATGTTTGCGTAAGTAGTTGATAGCAAGACTTGTTGGAGGTGATTCCTCATCGAGTGCTTGGCTTCTTATCTTACTCTCTAGATCGTTAGCCACTTCATCAAATGCTAGTGCGGCAGCAACCTCACCACTTACCCCTTCCTTACCGTAAACTACTAGTTGTCCTAGAATGACGAGTGAAAGTCCTTGCTGGGTCAGATGACACTACAGTTGGATGCTGAGTACTTCTGTACTCATGATACTACCCCCAAACTCTTTTCAGGGTTCTGATCGACAACAGGTATGGTGATCGACGTTTCACGTGGAGACTCGACGACGACTAGTTAGGCGGATCCCGGCGGAGGGCCTGGACCCGTGTGGTTATGGGATCGATGATTTTCTCTTTGCCAGTAGGCATTTGATTGTAGTCTGTACTCAGACATGTATCTTCCGTTGTTGTATTGTATTTGAGGCAGTTGTATGCCGATTGTGTGAGATGTTGTATCCTTGTATCTGTAATGTTGTGATATCATGTTGGAAATCCGGGGCATATGACTTCGTCATATGTCGCGGTGGGACCGATATGTGCTTCGTCCCTGGATCTGGATGGAAATATCTAGATCTGGAACAGTACCGCATATCGGGCCTTACAACTTGGTATCAGAGCCTTACCGACCGTAGGAACCCCTCTCTGGACGAAGTCGAGTCTAGACAAGAAAAAATATTTTGTAGTTACTAAGTTAGTTATAAGAGAGTAGGATCTTTTTACTCCTTACCCTTGCTCTGGTCAGGAGAAGTGTCGTAAGTGTTTTATTCTCGCCTTATCCCCTTCAAACTCTAGGATCTCGAGTGTGTGGAGTTTCGGAATAGTTACAATGCCTTGCTTGCAGCGTATTGTCTCGATTCCGAGCTCAGGTGGGAATTCCTGTAGTACCTTTAGCTTCTCCGGTTTCGTATAACATCTGGGTCATCCATTGCCATCCATCCTTTTTCCAGGTGTTTTCACGACTTGCGTCGAAAAGCACTATCACTTTGACCAGGTTTTAGCTATCGTTCTTCCTTTTGACACCTGATGGTTTCGTTTTTCGACGTTGCTGTCTCTCTGCGGAAATTTATCTCGACACGAGTTCGACGTCGACATGGAGCAGAGTCCCTTGTTGGTGGTGTTGAAGATCGTCGACTCTTTTCTCTCCCCCAGATCGTCCTGGATCTCGGGACGAGATCCATTGTTGGTGGTGTTGTATTGTAACAGCCCAGTTTTCACAAAAATCAAAAAATTTGTTTTCGGTGTTATTTGTTTGATTGTCTGATTTGTTTGCGGTGTTTGCATCCCGGATTTATCGATCCGCGATTATTTTCCCCTCTTATCTCGTATCGGACGGAGACCGACCCTTGCCACCCTGACACTCAACCTTTGCGACAACGGGTTTCGCCCGACCACCATCGCAAAAACCGCACGAGACCAGCCGCAGCCAACGGAACGAAAAACCCCATTTAATAATTAAACGGGATATTTTTATAGCGCACCGGAAAGTGTTCTCGGAACAGTTTCAGCGCGAGGTGAACGCCTCCAGCTCGACGCGCTGATCGCGCAGTTCGAAGTTTTACCCGAATCGGAGGTACTGCCGACCCCCGGCGGTCAGAAACGTGAGCACCGCGCGTGCGAGAGAAAAACCGGTGATGTTTTTGCAAACTTCCAGCCACTTGGGCTATATAAAGACCACCACACCTCCACCCCACTTAGGGTTTTCCCTAAGCCCATAGGCAGCCACCAGCCCCCAGATCTGGAAAATATCCCTAATTTTCGCAGCTTTCCCCCCAAAAATCAGCAAACCCTAGATCTGGCGCGCCCGGAGCCGTCCGATTCGGAGATGGACGCTCCGGATCACGCCACGTCGCCCCCAATTGCACACCTCCTCTCCACCTACCTCCAGCCGAGCCGCCTCGCGCGCCCGTGGGCGTAGCCAGCGCCGCCGGCCCGATGCAGCAGCCGCCGGAGCCAGCCCGGCGGCCCTCTCCTCTGCCGCGCCACTCCTCCCTCTCTCCTTCCTCTCCCTCTTCCCTCTCTCTGACCCCGCCTCCTTCTCTTCCCTTGCAGGCCGGGCGCCATGGACGGGGCTCCTCGAGCTCAAGACCGCCGGCCCGATCTGGCGCCTCCACGGCCGGATCCGGTGGCCTCTGCGCCACCACACGACGACGCGCCCCTCCTGGACCCCCCTCCTCGCCGCCTCTCCCAGCTACCGGCGCCGCCTCGCCGCCGCCGCTGCAGTCTCCGTCGTGGAGACGGGGCGAGCCGGCCAACCGCCCCTGTGGGCCGCCACGTGGGCCACCCGAGCTAGGCCGCCCAGCTCCCCCGGCCCAGCTAGCCCCAGCGCGGCCCAGCGCCTCCACCTTCGGCCTCATGGGCCAAGGCCCATGGTGAGAGCCACCTTTTTTTTCCTTGCGCCTGTATTTTTTCTAAGTTACTGATTATTTTTCTGCTGATTCGATTCCGCGTTAACGATAGCAAGCGATCCGTAGCCTGGATGACTTCGCGCCCAAAAGACGAATTGTTTAGAATTGCGTGCTCTAGCTTTCATCTTTTGTGAGCATTTGCATTTGAGCTCATCTTGATTGTGTAATTGTGTGCTTAAGTGGGCATCAGGCCGTTAAACTGCTACAAATTCCTGTTATGTGCTGCTGTTATTATTTTGTTGCAACTTTGCATGATGATTGTAACAAATCGATGAGGCCTATTGCATTGATTCTTTTTCCATTGTGTTAAGCATCATGTGTAATTCATTTCCATGCTTTAACTTGCCATGTTTGGGTTCTTTAGCTGTATTAAATCTTGCTCCAAAGTAGCTATCCTGATGTTATTGTGCTGCTGTTGCTGAAACTGTTATTTTGTTGCAACTTCGGTCAACGAGTGTCTCGCGACCGTTTGTCGGAATTGAGTGATTCCAATTGAATTTTGTTAAGAATCATGTCTACTTTCATCCCATGTATTGCTATGTAATGTTGCTGCACTTTTGCATGTAGATTTACCCCTGTTTATAAAGCATGTGTGCATAACTTTTTTTTCTTATATCTTTTTAACCGTAACTCCGTTTGGGGTGTTCTTTATATGTAACTTGATTAGTTTTTCGTGTACTTTGTGTTTATGCTATTGTTTGCTGTTGTTAACCAACCTAAAATATGGTTTAGGGAAGAACAGTACCAAATCCTTTAATTGTTGTGCGGCACTTAGTGTTATGCCATGTTTAGGTTGTGCCTCACTTAAATTGACTAGCATAGATAGTTTACTTTGTGCTTAACCTCTTGACATGTTTGTGTGCTATGCCATGCTTGCTTGAGTTGCCATGTTAACAACCGTTGGTTGATCACCTGTAGCTAAACAACTTGAACCTTTCTAAATGTGCGGTATCGTCGTGTGTGACGAGTACTCCACTTAACCTGTTAGTAACCGCTCTCGACGGTAGGTGCGATGTCTCGTGTTGCCTTGTTGTTGATGCTTGCTCGTGTTGCTTCGTAGTAATAGATGCTTTCTCGTTAATTGCTTTCCAGTTTTTAGCGTCTTGTGTGCTTCCGCGGGTACCTCTCGGAGACGATGCGAGCTTGCGATCAACTACACCTTCGGAACCCGACTTATCAACAGGCAAGGACTATACATTACTTATGATCCATTCTATTTCAACCAGCGGTTTGCATGCTAGTCTAGGTTAGGTGTGATGTTTGATCCTACCACATGTTTACAGCCTCTTTCAAACCGATACAGCCATGTCCCTTCCCAGCAAACCCTGTACTGCTACTATTGCTCGTTGCTCAGCCCCTGCTTAGTATGCATGCTTAGGATGCTACGATGTTACCTGTTACCCCTGGGTTTGGGATATCACATTATTATATTGTTGTTGATGATATGATTATTATAATGTTGACTATATTCGACGAAGGATGGAAGTTCTAGGCTATCCCGCCCCGATGCTTTGTTCCATTCGAGTCACCTAGGATCCGAGTTCCGGGTATTGGTTTTAAGACTGAGCGTGCCTAATCGCGTGTGGGATTTTATGGGGTCCCCTCTTCTTACCTACCTAGCTTCAAAAATTTCTAGAGGTGGCCCAAGCTGATTTACCATTTGAAACCGTGTGTGTGCTGGTCAGCTGCCCGTAGTTTTCAAACAACTCGGGCCAGCGGAGACTTAGTTCCTCTGTTGGTCCACACTTGGTGAGCTAGGGAAGTCCCCTGTTATATAGGCGAGACTAAACCCGACCTTGGCCATACGGAAGAGCCCGAGCCGAGAGCGTGGCCAGCTTTTGGATTGGGTGTCGACTCCCCGGGGGCCACCCGGATTTGTTCGTTGTTAGTTAGAGGGACCTGTCGTTTCGGATCTCTTGAAACTAAATCATAAAATGGTTGCCTATAATGGGTAGCAACTGAGAGAGATGGGCGAGCATGTGACGCCTCGTAATGGGCAGTTGGTACACCCCTGCAGGGTTAAATATTTTCGAGAAGCCGTGTCCACGGTTATGGAGGACTTGAAACCTACTCCTTGTTCATAGACAACAACAACTGAGATAATCTTAATACAACTTGATCAACGTGTGTGTGTGCCTTGACTGCTTCTTCTTCGTCGGGATGCGAAGAGGAGGACAAGGATAGGATAGGTGTTATGTTTGCGTAAGTAGTTGATAGCAAGACTTGTTGGAGGCGATTCCTCATCGAGTGCTTGGCTTCTTATCTTACTCTCTAGATCGTTAGCCACTTCATCAAATGCTAGTGTGGCAGCAACCTCACCACTTACCCTTTCCTTACCGTAAACTACTAGTTGTCCTAGAATGATGAGTGATGAAGTCCTTGCTGGGTCAGATGACCACTACAGTTGGATGCTGAGTACTTCTGTACTCATGATACTACCCCCTAACTATTTTCAGGGTTCTGATCGACAACAGGTATGGTGATCGACGTTTCACGTGGAGACTCGACGACGACTAGTTAGGCGGATCCCGGCGGAGGGCCTGGACCCGTGTGGTTATGGGATCGATGTTTTTCTCTTTGCCAGTAGGCATTTGATTGTAGTCTGTACTCAGACATGTATCTTCCGCTGTTGTATTGTATTTGAGGCAGTTGTATGCCGAGTGTATGAGATGTTGTATCCTTGTATCGGTAATGTTGTGATATCATGTTGGAAATCCGGGGCATATGACTTCGTCATATGTCGCGGTGGGACCAATATGTGCTTCGTCCCCGGATCTGGATGGAAACATCTAGATCTGGAACAGTACCGCATATCGGGCCTTACAGAACCCGTACAAATGGAGACCCTTGAGGGAGGTCACCGAACCCGTACTAATGTTCGGGGCTATCTCCACAACCGAATTGGAGGCTCCCGTAGTGTCCTGAAGCTTTACACCACAATGATTGAGCTCCATAATAACAAGACTCTAGGGGCCAACGCACCCAAGAGGAACAAGCTCTAGAGTGCCAACTCACTCAAGAGTACAAGCTCTAGTTTGCCAATGCACTCACGAGTAACTATCTTCTCAACTTCACTTACTACAACGAATCCTCGGAGAGAACTCAAACCGATGCACCAAATGCAATGGAAAGAGCACACGAAGTGCTCAAGTCCCCCAGTCTCAAATCCCACCAAAGCAACAAAAGATATGGAGGAATATGATAGGATGAACAAGGAGAAACACCAAGAACTCCAAGATCTAGATCCACAAGGTTCCCCTCACAAAGAGGAGAGTTGAGATGGTGGAGAATGTAGATCTATATCTCCTCTATCTTTTCCCTCAAAAAGGAGAAAGAATCATGGGAGGAATAGAGAGATCTCAAGCTTGAAGAGGTCAACAATGGAGGTGAAAAACGAGCTCAAGAACATTGAGGACAATGGGGAAGAAGACCGCCTTTTATAGGTCCCCACGAATCCAACCGTCATGAGCAGTTTTCTGCGTCCCGAGCGGTACTACCACTCCCGGAGCGGTACTACCGGACACTAAAAATGCTCTACTACTGCTCGAAATAGAAGGTTTGCGGTAGTAGGTGCGGTAGTAGCCACGGTACTACCGCTCTTCCGGGCGGTACTACCGCACAGGCAAAAACAACACGACCAAAACAAGCATAACTTTTACATACGAAGTCCGATTTTGATGATCTTGGGCTTGTTTTAAAGCTATGGAAAAGCTCTAGGCCCTCACATAGAGAACCACCCAAGATAAACCAAAAAGAAAAGCTGAAAAAAGGAAATGTTAACTTGCCAACAAGGTAGAAGGTGAAACCTTCACAAGATAAGAGCCGACAAAAACACCAACATCGAAAACACAAAAGTATATGTATATGAAATCCGTTTTCGAGAAGAAGAGCTTTTAATGAATACGAACTCAAGCTCCAACACTCACAAAGAGAAAAACCAAATAAGAACCAATAAAGATGATGCCAATGATGCAAAGGTTTGAGCTCTCCACGAACGATGCGGCCTAGCCTATAACCCGGTCTCCTAACTACCACCATGAGACCGGTAAACTAGAAACCTATAAAGGTCAAACTTTTGTCTTGCGCATAATCCACTTGAGCTTGATGATGAAGATCATGTCCGCCTCAAGTTGGAATACCTTTCTTCGTTGCGCCGGCTCGATGAAGACTACTAAATTGCTCCCCCATACTCCATTATGGGTGAGCCTCTTTTAGGCATATCTTCACAAGACCATTATCACCAAATGGTTGGCAAGCTCCAAGCATATGATATCTTCGTGATGCTCCTCTTGACCTTGCACACATCAACTTGAGCAATCTTTGGATAGCTCCATGAAGAACACCTTGGTCAACACGTAATCTTCATCTTCAACCTTGAAGCCACCATATGATCTTCAAGCGTTGCCTATGGAGAAACCTTAAAGTATAACTCAAGGAAACCATTAGTCCATAAAGATTGTCATCAATTACCAAAACCAAACATAAGGGCACATGCCCTTTCACCCGTGACCTAGTTACATGATTGCACAATCTTTATGATGTAATATCATCGAGTGGGCCCAGAGTAGCTATCCGTCACTCGGATGGACAAATCCCGCTTTGATCTATTTGCATACTCATGAATATATCTATGTCAGATACCCAAAGTACACCGTTATGGTTAGCATATTCCAGTCAGGCGGTGGGTTGCAAATCAAAGCATCCTCATAGATAGCAATTACGTATGATTATTACGGTCAAATTATCTGGTCACTACGTTGTAGTTATCGCAATGTTGAACTATGTGACTTGATCACATTGCAACACTTCTGGTGGGTGTATGTCCATCATACAATTATCCTAATGATACGACTCCATTGTCAACATCTTAATTGCTCATGATCAGGAAACCTTGATCATCAATTGCCCAATGGACTAGTATACTAGAGTTAACTAGGTACCTGGTTGTTTGTATACCACACGTGAATTAAGGTTTCCGCTTAATACAGTTATAGCATAGTATAAAACGTATTATGAACTAATGGAATATGCCAATAAAACATATTTTACTTGCCTCTAGGGCACATTCCCAACAGTCTCCCACTTGCACTAGAGTACAAATAATCTAGCTACATTTTTGTGGATCATAACTCCATATCATTTATATGGTTATTGATCATGCTTGCCTGTGGAAAAGGTTGTATCAACGGTCTAGGTACCATTCAGATTCGTATGTCTTTTGCAAATCATTTATGTCACCTAGTTTGACATTCCTTCATTATCCATTATAATGATGAGGTGTATATATCTGGCGGTAGAGTGAGACTTCGTTTGTTGTGTTTCAGCAATGATATCCGGTGGGTCACGAGGACTTTCCCATAGTCATGCACACTTAAACTCACTCAGTCAGAAGTCGAACTTCTTAAGCCAAAATATAACTCCTTCCACTTCTAAAGCATCCACATCAATGTAGATTTAATCCTTAGTGCATTGTATGCAACTTTGATGTCTAACCATGTTTATTTCAACTTAGGAATTTATTAGTATGATATCTCAATTTTTTAGGTTAGTGTCAGAACTTGAACCAACATAACATTTATGTTCAATTCCACTATCCTTTACAAATTAGATATGTATCCTCAGTTCTCTCCGGACACTGAAGGATAAACTTTACTCTTTGTTCAATGATTTACTCATAAATCATATCACGACATGTTCTTACTACTAAGAACTTGGGTCACATTACTTCGAGTACATAACTCTTGTTTTGGATGAAAGAACCTATGACAAAGGCATACAAGATGTATCACATCCATTTCTTTCATCTAACATTGTTATTGTACTGATATCAACTTGATACTTTTCTTGGTCACATACAAGTAAGAACTACTTCTTGACTTGTCCCATTCTGAACTCCTTTAGAATCTTATCCAGGAAAGTATTCCGACTCAATGTTTATCAAACACAATAATCTATCTTAACAGATTTTCAATGTTTAATACTCGTTCATCTTCATTTATGAAAGGTTCAAGTAATCATTAATACCAACTACACCATTTACAATATGTTATCCATATATGAGAATGTTATCACTCTCCCACTCAAAATATGTCATGCACATATTAAGTTCAGGATAACACTCACATAGCTCCCACTCAGATATGTCAGACACATATTAAGTTCAGGATAATAACCACATGGCTCCTACTCAAATATGTCAGACACATATAAGACTAGGATAATACTCCCATAGCTCCCACTCAAAATATTTCGTCCACATATTAAGTTAGGAAACTATTCAACTCCCACTCAGTTTCATGAAAATGCATGTTTCCTCGATATTTTGTCTAAGTCCAAAATCCTTTGATCATTAGTCCATCAAATCGAGAATCCCGGTTACGAGACACTAGTATCCATATGTTTTTCAAAACCTTCTTGTTGTACCAATTACAACACTTCTTCAAATGCAGGATTTGAGGAAGTCACGGTATTGATAACAATTTTGGATCAATTGTAGTGAATATCCCATTGACTCAAGCATGGCTACATGTTGTAGTCAAACTATTGAATTTGGCAGAAACATTCTTTGTGACAAATCAATCTTGATGTCTTCTTTGATGTTCAAATTTATTCCTTATAACCATGAAGTTATTGGGAATATCAAGTAACATCCTTACTTGATAAGATTCAAGAAATCTTAAATGAAACTCGATATAGGATTTCATGACTCATAGTCATATCTCATACTTAGGTCCACCATCCCTTCTTTGTAGTTCATAGGTATGTCTTGTTTAATTAACACGACAAGTGAATCATGAATATTATTTTGCACAAGGTCAAATATGTATTCTTGAATCCTACTTTGTTCAGTAAAAGTTTCCATCGAAACATCATGATCACTTACCATTAGTTTCTCCTCTAATTGTAGAGCTATGCTTCCGGAACATATTCCGTTGCGCTACTCTGATATCTGGAGGCATGGTCAATTACCTTGGTTGAACTTTCACTTTTCTTCCATTACCACATTTATCAAGAACAATTCTTGACAAACACCAAGCTTAGAAATAAACATTTTTCTCCTTTGGTTCTAGTTATGGAAGATGCATTCATAATTGACTAAGGATACACTACAAAGATAATTTATCGCATATAAATTAGGCTTCCTAGAAACCATGACACACCATAACATATATTGTGTTGGTTTCCACGAACATAGATGCTTCCCTATACTGAAGTGAGTGTTTGCATATTAAACTAATAACTTTAAAAAATAATAACGTAACTCGGTAAGAGATAACTCAGACCATACATTGTTCAATAGAGTATGATTATGATGTTCAGGCACATCAACGATATTGAAGTGTCTTAAAACATCACAATTTGTGAAACAACTTTCACAAGTCTGTATGCCCAAGACTAACTCAAAACATTTGTCACTTTGATCAAATTGTAGAGACTTGTATTTCTTGTTAATTTAATATCCATATTTACTCTAAAATCCCTTTTTATCATATCAAATTATTTCATACTCATGTTTTATTTGTGAATACAAATATTCATCTAAGTCCACATACGAAGTTCACGAAATAATGAAATTCACTACCTGCTGATATACGATACATCACAATGTATGATATTCAACAATTAGTACACACTCTGTTTTACCAGAACGTGAGGTTTTAGTCATCTCACCTAAAGAGGCATGGTTTGCATGTGTCAAGAGATCAAGTATATCAAAACATCATCATACCATTCATGACTTAAACTGTAGTGTCATTATTAAGTATGGATAATTCTTGGTATTACAATATTTCTTATACATGATCAAACTACTATTATCAATATAAGAATAACTCATTCATAACCGTAATGTGACCATAAAAGATATCATTCATAAAAGGAGAACAACTAACTTGTTGCTCGCTAATATGAATAATTGTCTTCGCGAGATGCAAGACACACTAATATAGTTCACATTCAAATGATCATAAATTTATTCATATATTTAATCAAATGATAGATGTAGAGGGAGAGTGTTGTCGACCATCAACTATCTCGATTACCGTCAGCACACATTGTCACCTCATCCCTTCCAAGCTACTCCTTAAGCAGTATGTTCAAGCATCTAATACTTAATCAACTGCAATTAGTGTTTTGTGGGGAAAGAAATTTATAACTTGTATATCAAATATACTTTCTCCGTCAATGACTATTCCTGCATTGGTTCTACCTTCAAAGTTCTTAACTTTAACCTTGACCTCATGAAAGGTGAACGATTCTTCTTCATGACATAGTCTAGACGTGGTCTTTGTAGCTGGGAGGAAGTGGATGCAACTCTCCAACTATCACAAACTAACCACTCAATTTAGTAGTCCAAGTTGTACACAAGGTGTCCATGTATCTTATACATTTTCCATGTGACTTTCTCAGCAGGTTGTTCCTTCCACCATAGTTGAAAGAAACCTCGTCCATATACACATATTCCATTACTCTGATTTGTGACCTAGTGCTTTCAAGTTCACCTTGCACGTCATACGTGTTGGTTAACATGCTGTAACACCCACAGTGTCTTGTAACAGTAATCACTTTTGGCTAATGATAATTGTTGTTCCTAATCTCACTTTGATCATCTTTGCATTTGATCACTCCAAAAACCCTTTTGGTTGTTATTAAAAATAATGTGATAAATAAAACTTTGTCCAAAAATTGTGGAACCAATTTTGTTAAATGCCTAAAAATAAGTGGACCATGTTAAACCAACATTGGGTATTTATTGCAATATTTAAATATTGCAAACAATTCAAACTAGTGCTAAAACAACCCCTTTCACTAGTTGCATAATAAAAAGAAATATTAAATGAAATTTTTTGCACCCAAACTTTTTGTGGCACTCTATTAATGTGAAGTGTTAATTATGGGACAAGTTCCATATTTTACAAAAAGTCCAAAATGCTAACTAAAATAAAAACAAACAGAAAATAAATTACCTAAAGAAAAGAATAAAAAAAGGGAAAAACCTAAACTACGCACTGGGCAACAGGCCCACCCCTCCCTCTCCACTGGGCCAAGCCCAGCCCACCCAGGCATCCATCTTCAACCTCCGCACAGGGGAGGCGTGGCGCCCATCATGCGTCCAGGCCGCGGCCTCGCCGTCGTGGCGGCCATCCACGGTCGCCGTCGAGAGATAAGGAGGCCGCCCCTGCCCCCGAAACCCTAGCTCCCTCTCATTCCTTCCCCTCGCGCTGCCTCCCCCTCGTGCATCCCTTCCTCTGGCTGTGTGCGCCGGGCGCAGCCGCCACGGGCCACCGCGGCCCGCCCCGCCTTGTCCCGCCGCCCCGCCGCACTCCGCTTCGTCTCCACGGGCTTGGGATCGAACTAGGGAGGCCCTACCCCGCCGGAATTTCCCCCGTTCGCCCGCCACGGCCGCCGGCGAACGCAACTCAAATTCGACGCCCTCGGCCCCTTCCTCGAGCCCACTGCCCCCTCTTCTTGCTCCTGGTGAGCGCCCTCTTCTCCCCATCGTCGTAGTGTCGATTTGGTCGTCGGGGTCGACTTGGTTGTCCGCCGTGGCCGCCGTGACCACGCTCGGTCCGCCACCGCGCCACCATGGACGGGGCGCGCCTGTGCCGTGCCCTGCCTCGCCAAGGCCAAGCTCCGCGTGCCTTGGCTGTGCCCCGCATCTGACCTTGCCGCGCATCGCGCCCCCCAACCCCCGCCGCAGTTCCCCTCACCGGCACGGCCTCGTTGTTGTGGCCTTCGTCGTCGGCAGTGGGCTAACTCCCCCTATTTAGTTAACCCCCCCTTGCTAATAACCCCCTCCATCCCTATGACCAGTAAATAAAAGGTTTATATTAAATCTAATTCATTTGGAGTGAATGACATGTGGACCCCTCTGTTAACTGGATAAATAAATCAATTGATTAGTACTGTGACTATGACACTTGGGCCCTACTTGTAATGAATTAAATAAAATGTTATATATAAAATGTATGGCTGTCATGTGGGACGCACTGGTCAGTTGACCAGTCAACCTCATAGGTGGGTCCCCTCTGTCAGGTTTGACCAGTCAACTAGTTGTGGACAATGTTGCTATTTTATTAATAAAAGAAATCCAGGAAATGATTTAAAATTGATTTATACTTCAAAAATCAATATCTTTTAAACCGTGTATCAGATGAAAAAATTTATACATGAAACTTGATCAGAAAAATATAACGATTAAGAATACGCTACCCGTATGACCACCACCCCCCTCTAGCATACCGAACCCGAGACTTCCCCCTCTGGATCGTCTGTCCGGTAATCGCCCAGGATCCGGTAAAATTGCCGGTTGAATTCCGTTTCATCTGCAACGTGTAGCACCGCGTTAGTTCACCTCTAGCTTAACGTTTCCATGTCTTGTATTTGTATTTCTATTATTGTTGTGTATTTATTGTTTCTTCCTCCTCTCTTATTGGCCGGTAGTCTCGATGTCCGCTGCTGATGCCCCTGTGATCGACTACTTTGTCGACGACGATCGTACCTCTACCGTCGAGCTTCCAGGCAAGCATCCATCTTCAACCTCCGTATAGGGGAGGCGTGGCGCCCATCGCTCGGCCAGGCCGCGGCCTCGCCGTCGTGGCGGCCATCCACGGTCGCCGTCGAGAGATAAGGAGGCTGCCCCCTGCCCCCGAAACCCTAGCTCCCTCTCATTCCTTCCACTTGCGTCGCCTCCCCCTCGTGCATCCCTTCCTCTGGCTGTGTGCGCCGGGCGCAGCCGGCACCACCATCGGAGCACCGTCGCGGCCACCGGCCACCGCAGCCCGCCCCGACTTGTCCCGCCGCCCCGCCGCACTCCGCTTCATCTCCACGGGATTGGGATCGAACTAGGGAGGACCTACCCCGCCGGAATTTCAACCGTTCTCCCGCCACGGCCGCCGGCGAACACAGCTCAAATTCGACGCCCTCGGCCCCTTCCTCGAGCCCACTGCCCCCTCTTCCTGCTCTTGGTGAGCGCCCGCTTGTGCCCATCGTCGTAGCGTCGATTTGGTCGCCGGGGTCGACTTGGTTGTCTACCGTGGCCGCCGTGACCACGCTCGGTCCGCCACCGCGCCACCATGGACGGGGCGCGCCTGGGCCGTGCCCTGCCTCGCCAAGGCCAAGCTCCGCGTGCCTTGGCCGTGCCCCGCATCTAGCCTTGCCGCGCATCGCGCCCCCCAACCCCAGCCGTTGTTCCCCTCACCGACGCGGCCACGTTGTTGTGGCCTTCGCCGCCGGCAGTGGGCTAACCCCCCCTATTTAGTTAACCCCCCTTGCTAATAACCCCCTCCATCCCTGTGACCAGTGGGGCCCAACCCCCCTTAGCATCCTATTAAGTAAATAAAAGGTTTATATTAAATCTAATTCATCTGGAGTGAATGACATGAGGACCCCTCTGTTAACTGGATAAATAAATCAATTGATTAGTACTGTGACTATGACACCTGGGCCCTACTTGTAATGAATTAAATAAAATGTTATATATAAAATGTATGGCTGACATGTGGGACCCACTGGTCAGTTGACCAGTCAACCTTACAGGTGGGTCCCCTCTGTCAGGTTTGACCAGTCAACTAGTTGTGCATAATGTTGCTATTTTATTAATAAATGAAATCCAGGAAATGATTTAAAATTGATTTAAATTTAAAAAATCAATATCTTTTAAACCATGTATCAGATGAAAAAACTTTATACATGAAACTTGATCAGAAAAATATAACGATTAAGAATACGCTACCCGTATGACCACCACCCCCCTCTAGCATACCGAACCTGAGACTTTCCCCCTCCGGATCGTTTGTCCGGTAATCGCCCGGGAGCCGGTAAAAAAATCCGGTTGAATTTCGTTTCATCTGCAACGTGTAGCACCGCGTTAGTTCACCTCTAGCTTAACGGTACCATGTCTTGTATTTGTATTGCTATTATTGTTGTGTATTTATTGTTTCTTCCTCCTCTCTTATTGTCCGGTAGTCTCGACATCCGCTGCTGATGCCCCTGTGATCGACTACTTCGTCGACGACGACCGTACCTCTACCGTCGAGCTTCCAGGCAAGCAGAGCCATTCTCTTCCCCATATATCGCCTATCTTTCCGCACTTTTCTTGCACTAGGCATATGATGCTGCTGCTACGTTATAATCCTATTCAATTGCATAGCCAGTTTTTGTCGCCCCTTGATGAACATTCCTTTATCCTATGCTACCTTATAATTATATTATATTCAGCAGTGAACCCTGCGCCTTGTTAGTCCATAGGATTAGATAGCGTGTTGTGTTCACTCTGGGAGTGAATGCGGATACGATACATTACAACTGTTATAGGTACGATTCAGAGCAGACACCGCTTCAGGCCCCTACCCCGGCTCTGTCGAGCCACATTAAGTGTGAGCTATCGAGGAGTAATCCTTGTACTCCACTCGTTGCTGACTCTGTATAGCCGTCCTAGGGTACTGAACCACGGTTGTCCCTAAAGGTAAGGAGTCGGGTGACCCCACGGTACTCGCGCACGGTATCTTAGCGGAACGACAGGTCAGGTGTATTCACCGGTGTGCGACGGGCCTGATACTATTCGTGGCCGACATATATCCTGTTGTACGAAATTCGAGCTCTTCGGAGCAAACGCGAGACAAGGTAAGGATACGGTTCAGCTTGTTGGTAACCGCACGAGTTGGTGGGACGACAGGTCAGTCACCGACGTTACTGGTGGTCCTGGCTGCTGACGTTGACCGCGACTCATTCAGTAAGGGACAACGATAACGGTTGTCTCGACAGAAAATTAATAAAATGCTTAACGGTTCAGGTGAATGACTTGAGTGGGTCGACGTGCCCTATACGCACTACCTCCACGTAGGATTACGGTGTGGGACCTCCACGTTGTGGTCTCGTTCGAAATCTCTGAAAGACGTCCAGTTCAGCATTGTGGCAGGGACGGATCGCGCTGCAGCGCTGGAATTCACCCTCCTCACAACGACCCGGAGAGAGAGGGGTGATAGGCCCATGACCCCCTTGCCCTTAGGGCTGTAGACCGGCGGGGACCTCTCTGATGAGCCGTAGGATGGGCCTCGGCGTGTCGGATAGCCTTAGTGGGGTGTTACCTAACAAGGTGTACGACACCCTGGAGATCCGAGCGTGTAGGGTAACAGTAGTGCAGCCCGTGCAGGGAAGATAATCTATTCGAATAGTCGTGTCCACGGTAACAGGACGCTTTATGCTGAACCCAGAGCCTACTACTACGAACTACTACTATTAAACTGTTGGTTCCGGTTTCTTTTCCGCACAGGGAGTCGAGGAAGGGAACTCGGAGGAATTATATTTATTAATCATTATAACTTACTATTATACAATTCTGCAGCAACTTTTGCTGCATTGTTATTACATTCATGCTATTGAACTGTTGGCTGTTCTCTTCTTGTGCTGCAAGACACGTCAGAAGATGCTAGTCTTCGATAGGCCTAGCTTCTTACCCTTATTATGATTTCTACCTTGCAGTCCACTATATACAGCCTACCCTTTCCATTTGATACAAATGCATAAATGCTTAGTAGTGGACGTAAGACTCGCGGGTATACTAGAGACTCACCCTTGCTTTATTTCCCCTTTTCGATTTGCCTGATCGGCCGCTGCAGTCGATGTTGGAGCTCAGGAGAAGGAGATTCCAGGAGGATCCTACTACGTCGTCGAGTTCCCGCTGACCAGGAGTAGTTCGGTGGATCCTAGGCAGGAGGCCTCGCCTTTTCGACCTGTATCTCTGATGTTATTTGTGCTAGCCTTATTAAGGAAAAACTTGACTAACTATGTCTGTACTCAGATATTATGTTTGATTTGACTTATGTATTCGGGTAAGTACGACCCCCCTTTGTTGTAATATATTGGTTTATCCTTTTGTGTTTAGTGCTGTGCTGTGATATTCTCACCGTGGCACCTTGATCTCGATCATGTACCCTGCGTGTATGATTACTGTACATGATCGTAAATCGAGGGCGTCACAAGTTGGTATCAGAGCCGACTGCCTGTAGGAAGCCACCCAACCACTACCTGGTCAAAGTTGAGTTTAGACTTTGAAAAACTATTTTTGCTAACTTAATATTTGGCTTACGGGCCCACATCAATGTCACTACGTGTGATATCTATGGTATTAGGATCCTTTTCTCCGTACCTATGCTCTGGGACTCTGCTCTCTTATCATTACTGGTAAGTTTTACAAACTCTGATATTAGGATCACGTTCTCTTGATCCCACCCGGCGTTCTGGTGCTTCCCCATTGATTGAGTCATGTCGCAGGAGTTCTGACCGAGGTCCCGGACGCGGATCCCATTCTCATTCTGGGCAGGCCGCCCGTTCTGTGGCACAAACTCCTGTGGCCAATAGTTTTCTTGCGGCGTGATTGACATATCGGAAGCTATGTCGCGTCGTGTAATCCTTACCGCGGTCTGCGCGCCGCCTACTGAGTCCTTTTTCCTTAATTTCTACGACGTTACGCTGTCTGATTTTGGCCGACTGTGTGCAATGATCTGTATGTCTTAATGACTACTATTGTGTATCTACTGCACTTATCATTGATTGCTCGTACTACATCATGTATGACTTCTCATCCTTGCAAATACTTTGTCTGAACTAACCCCTGCTGTTCAGGCAGGATGGCCGACGATCTCCCACCCCCACCGTATTTTGCCGCCCTGATGCAACAGTTTGAGCTGAACCATGAGAAGTTTGATCTGAACCGTCAGTTCATGGCCGGGGTAATGGCCCAGCTTCCTAACCAGAATGCCCCAATCACCATGCAAGAGTTCGTGCGCCTCAACCCGTCCACCTTTCACGACTCCGCAAATCCTATGGATGCTGATGATTGGCTTCGTGATATCGCCTTTCAGATGGAGTCAGCTGCTGTTGCCCCTGAAAGTTATGTCACCTATGCGACGTATCATGTCAGGGGTCCAACTGCTCAATGGTGGGAAAGCCACAGGCTTGCGCTGCCAGATGGAACTGTAACTACTTGGCAAGAATTTCAGTCAGCCTTCCGTGCATGGAACATTCCTCTAGGTTTGATGGACCAGAATAAGGAGGAGTTCCGCAAACTCCATCAGGGCCAGACAAGTGTTGATGAATATCATAGGAAATTCCTTGAGTTGTCCCACTATGCTGGGAGAGACGCCGCCACCGACGCTCGCAAACAGGAGAAATTCCGAGAAGGACTGCGTCCTGATATAGAGCTCGCACTTGTCCTTCACGATTGTGCGGACTTTGCGACCCTTGGCAGCAAGGCTTTTCAAGTCGAAACTGCTCTGACTAAGCACCATGAGTCGCTCAAGAGTGCTCGAGATGCTGGCCCATCTTCGGGTCGGCCCGTTCAGAAACTTCGAGTCTGTCTCCCGCACAATGTTTCTCACCGGCCTGCTCCAACGCCAAGGCCGTCTTATGCTGCACCTCGTCTGCCTCCGCCTCCGAGACAGCTAACAGTACCGGCTGAACAGCCCAATAGTATGGCTCCTCCCCAGAATGATGGCTTATGCCGCCAGTGTGGACAACCAGGTCACCGCACTCCTTGTCCTCCTGTTGGCAGAAAAATAAGTTGTAGAAGCCGTCATTCCAGTAACCGCAACACCAAACAGTGTACTATGAGTTGTGCTCAGGTCACTCATGTCAAGATGGAAGAAGCTCGCGAGTCCCCAAAAATAGTGATGGACACCTTACTCGTCAATTCAATGCCAGCTTCTGTTCTTTTTGATTCCGGGGCATCGCATTCCTTTATGTCCCAATCGTTTGCTCAGTTGCATGGAATAGCTACGAAACCCTTGGCCACTCCTTTAGCGGTAAATGTTGTTGGATCTCAGAGCCGTGCCACCATGATGAGCCCCGATACCACCATCGCAATTTTGGGTCTGTTGTTCCCTGCTCCTCTTATTGTCCTGAAGTCATCCAACATTGATGTCATACTCGGTATGGATTGGTTGGCGGCACATGATGCCTGTATCCACTGTGCCACTAAGACAGTTCAGCTCACGCACCCTTCTGGCAAAAAGATTCTGTACTCGGCCCGAACAGCTCAGCATGCCAAAGGCCAGATATATGCTCTGAATGCTTTGAATACCTCACCTCTTGAAGGGATCGAGAACGTTCCAGTTGTTCGCGATTTTCTCGACGTCTTCCCAGAAGAACTGCCGGGAATACCCCCGATCAGAGATGTCGAATTCGTCATCGACTTGAAGCTTGGCACCGTCCCTATTGCTAAGCGCCCTTATTAGATGCCGCCTCACCACCTCCTTGAAATGAAGAAGGAGATCGACACAGCACTTCAAAAGGGCTTCATCCGTCCAAGTTCCTCTGCTTGGGGAGCACCTTCACTCTTTGTCAAGAAGAGCGATGGAACGAACCGTTTGGTCCAAGATTACCGACCTATCAACCAGGAAACCATACAAAACAAGTATCCGCTTCCTCAGATCAACGATCTATATGATCAACTTGCTGGATCTACGGTATTCTCGAAACTTGACTTGAGGTTGGGTTACCATCAGATCCGGGTCCGTGAATAGGACATCCCGAAGACCGCTTTCATTACTCGCTATGGTTCATATGAGTACACCGTCATGTCCTTTGGCCTGGCCAATGCCCCAGCCACTTTCTCTCGATTGATTAACTATATATTCATGGAATACCTCGACAAGTTCGTCGTGGTTTATCTGGATGATATCTTGGTATACTCCAAGAATGAAGAGGAACATGCTGAACACCTTCGTCTTATACTGGAAAAGCTTCGAGAACACACAATCTATGCTAAGTATTCCAAGTGTGAGTTCTGGCTTCCCGAAGTAACTTACCTTGGTCATGTGATTTCCAAAGATGGCGTCGCCGTCAACCCAGAACGTATTCAGGATATTCTTGACTGGACTCCTCCCAGGACTGTAAAGAAAGTCAGAAGTTTTCTCAGCCTCGCTAGTTATTTTCGCCGTTTCGTCGAGAACTTCTCCAAGATTGCCAAGCCTCTGACTAATCTGCTTCACAAAGGCGTTAAGTTTGAGTGGACTGATAAATGTCAAGAAAATTTTCAAGCTCTCAAGGACAAGCTCACTTCTCCCCCAGTGCTTGCTCCCCCTGATACCAAGAAGGACTTCGTGATATACTGCGATGCGTCTCGTCAAGGATTAGGCTGTGTCCTAATGCAAGAGCACCGCGTGATTGCTTATGGCTCTCGTCAGTTGCGTTCTCACGAAGATAATTATCCAACAAATGATCTCGAATTGGCAGCAGTAATTTATGCATTGAAGCTGTGGCGACACTACCTCGTCGGTAATCGTTGTGAGATCTACACCGACCACAAAAGTCTGAAGTACTTGTTTACTCAGCCAGACCTGAATCTCCGCCAACAAAGATGGCTCGAGAAAGTAGCCGATTTCAACATGGATATTCATTACACCCCTGGCAAAGCTAATGTGATGGCCGATGCTTTGAGCCGTAAAGCTTACTGTAGTGAACTTGAGGTCCAACTAGAACAACCACCTCTGTATGAAGAGTTTCAAAAGCTGAACCTCGAGATTGTTCCTCAAGGTTATGTAAATAACCTGGTTATCGAACCGGATCTCGTCAAATCCGTCAAGGCTATACAATTTTATGATGATTTCGTACACAAGATTAAGCGCGATATCGCGAATGGAAGACCCTCACCCTTCACTATTAACAGCGAAGGTGCGTTGTTCTACCAGAACCGTTTAGTGGTTACTCACAGCAAGGGTAGGCATGAGAACCTGGATATGACCCCGAAGGTCATGAAAGCGGCTCACGATACCACGTTGTCCATTCATCCTGGTAGCACCAAGATGTACCACGACATTCGTCCGCAGTTCTGGTGGCAGAACATGAAGCAAGACATTGCCCGATATGTTTCTGAATGTGACGTTTGTCGTCACGTCAAGGGTGAACATAAAAAACCCGCTGGAACTCTACAACCACTTGAAATTCCTGAATGGAAGTGGGACAAAGTCCAGATGGACTTCGTCACCGGTTTTCCTAGATCACAGAAGGGAAACGATGCGATATTTGTCGTCATCGACCGGTTCTCCAAGGTTGCTCACTTCATACCAGTCAAGGAGAAGATCACCGCTACTCAGTTGGAAGAATTGTATATCTCTCAAATTGTGTCACTCCACGGTATTCTGTTGGAGATCATTTCAGATCGTGGAAGCCTTTTCACCTCAAGATATTGGAGGAGTTTCCAAGAAGCTTTGGGGACTATTCTGCATCTCACCACCGCTTATCACCCCCAGTCACAAGGCCAAGTTGAACGAGTCAATCAAGTGCTGGAAGACATGCTTCGAGCTTGTGTTATTTACTTCGGTAAGAAATGGGAGGAATCACTCCCGTTGGTCGAGTTCTCGTATAACAATAGCTACCACGCTAGTCTGAATATGGCACCCTACGAAGTTCTCTATGGGCGTAAGTGTCCAACCCCTCTGAATTGGTCAGAAACCGGGGAACGTACACTCATTGGTCCGGATATTGTTCAGCGAGCTGAAGATCAAGTTCACGTCATTCGTGAACATTTGAAGGCTGCTCAGTCTCGCCAGAAGAGCAACTATGACCAGAAACACAGAGAAATGGAATATCAACCAGGTGAAAAGGCCTACCTCCGAGTCACTCCCATGAGGGGCACTCATCGCTTCGGGATCAACGGCAAGTTGGCTCCTCGCAACATTGGCCCATTCCGTATCCTTTCCAGGAGTGGACCCATGGCATAGCGATTGGAATTGCCGCCGAACCTCTCCCAAGTCCACGATGTCTTTCACGTGTCGCAACTCCTACGCAGCTTCAAGGACCCTATTCGAGAAGTGGTACATGATATGATTGAGCTGCAACAGGACTTGACTCATCAAGAACATCCGAGCCGCATTCTTGATCAGTCTGAACGTCGAACCCGCGACAAGACGGTCAAGTTCCTCAAGGCTCAGTGGTCGAATCATTCTGAAGATGAAGTCACTTGGGAACGCGAAGATCATCTTCATGAGGAATACCCCGATCTTTTACCCTCTACCGTTTAAATTCTCGGGACGAGAATTCTTGTAGTGGGGGAGACTTGTAACACCCTCAGTGTCTTGTAACAGTAATCACTTTTGGCTAATGATAATTACTGTTGCTAATCTCACTTTGATCATCTTTGCATTTGATCACTCCAAAAACCCTTTTGGTTGTTATTAAAAATAATGTGATAAATAAAACTTTGTCCAAAAATTGTGGAACCAATTTTGTTAAATGCCTAAAAATAAGTGGACCATGTTAAACCAACAATGGGTATTTATTGCAATATTTAAATATTGCAAACAATTCAAACTAGTGCTAAAACAACCCCTTTCACTAGTTGCATAATAAAAAGAAATATTAAATGAATTTCTTTTGCACCCAAAATTTTTGTGGCACTCTATTAATGTGAAGTATTAATTATGGGACAAGTTCCATAATTTACAAAAAGTCCAAAATGCTAACTAAAATAAATACAAACAGAAAAGAAATTACCTAAAGAAAAGATTAAAAAAAGGGAAAACCCTAAACTACGAACTGGGCAACAGGCCCACCCCCTACCCTCTCCACTGGGCCAAGCCCAGCCCACCCAGGCATCCATCTTCAACCTCCGCACAGGGGAGGCGTGGCGCCCATCATGCGTCCAGGCCGCGGCCTCGCCGTCGTGGCGGCCATCCACGGTCGCCGTCGAGAGATAAGGAGGCCGCCCCTGCCCCCGAAACCCTAGGTCCCTCTCATTCCTTCCCCTCGCGCTGCCTCCCCCTCGTGCATCCCTTCCTCTGGCTGTGTGCGCCGGGCGCAGCCGCCACGGGCCACCGCGGCCCGCCCCGCCTTGTCCCGCCGCCCCGCCGCACTTCGCTTCGTCTCCACGGGCTTGGGATCGAACTAGGGAGGCCCTACCCCGCCGGAATTTCCCCCGTTCTCCCGCCACGGCCGCCGGCGAACGCAACTCAAATTCGACGCCCTCGGCCCCTTCCTCGAGCCCACTGCCCCCTCTTCTTGCTCCTGGTGAGCGCCCTCTTGTCCCCATCGTCGTAGTGTCGATTTGGTCGTCGGGGTCGACTTGGTTGTCCGCCGTGGCCGCCGTGACCACGCTCGGTCCGCCACCGCGCCACCATGGACGGGGCGCGCCTGTGCCGTGCCCTGCCTCGCCAAGGCCAAGCTCCGCGTGCCTTGGCTGTGCCCCGCATCTGACCTTGCCGCGCATCGCGCCCCCCAACCCCCGCCGCAGTTCCCCTCACCGGCACGGCCTCGTTGTTGTGGCCTTCGTCGTCGGCAGTGGGCTAACTCCCCCTATTTAGTTAACCCCCCCTTGCTAATAACCCCCTCCATCCCTATGACCAGTAAATAAAAGGTTTATATTAAATCTAATTCATTTGGAGTGAATGACACGTGGACCCCTCTGTTAACTGGATAAATAAATCAATTGATTAGTACTGTGACTATGACACTTGGGCCCTACTTGTAATGAATTAAATAAAATGTTATATATAAAATGTATGGCTGACATGTGGGACGCACTGGTCAGTTGACCAGTCAACCTTATAGGTGGGTCCCCTCTGTCAGGTTTGACCAGTCAACTAGTTGTGGACAATGTTGCTATTTTATTAATAAAAGAAATCCAGGAAATGATTTAAAATTGATTTATACTTCAAAAATCAATATCTTTTAAACCGTGTATCAGATGAAAAAATTTATACATGAAACTTGATCAGAAAAATATAACGATTAAGAATACGCTACCCGTATGACCACCACCCCCCTCTAGCATACCGAACCCGAGACTTCCCCCTCTGGATCGTCTGTCCGGTAATCGCCCAGGAGCCGGTAAAATTGCCGGTTGAATTCCGTTTCATCTGCAACGTGTAGCACCGCGTTAGTTCACCTCTAGCTTAACGTTTCCATGTCTTGTATTTGTATTTCTATTATTGTTGTGTATTTATTGTTTCTTCCTCCTCTCTTATTGGCCGGTAGTCTCGATGTCCGCTGCTGATGCCCCTGTGATCGACTACTTTGTCGACGACGACCGTACCTCTACCGTCGAGCTTCCAGGCAAGCAGAGCCATTCTCTTCCCCAGATATAGCCTATCTTTCCGTACTTTTCTTGCACTAGGCATATGCTGCTGCTGCTACGTTATAATCCTATTCAATTGCATAGCCTGTTTTTGTCGCCCCTTGATGAACATTCCTTTATCCTATGCTGCCTTATAATTATATTATATTCAGCAGTGAACCCTGCGCCTTGTTAGTCCATAGGATTAGATAGCGGGTCGTGTTCACTCTGGGAGTGAATGTTGATACGATACATTACAACTTTTACATGTACGGTTCAGAGCAGACACCGCTTCAGACCCCTACCCCGGCTCTGCCGAGCCACATCAAGTGTGAGCTATCGAGGAGTAATCCTTGTACTCCACTCGTTGTTGACTCTGTATAGCCGTCCTAGGGTACTGAACCACGGTTGTCCTTACAGGTAAGGAGTCGGGTGACCCCACGGTGCCTGTGCAGGGTATCTTAGCGGAACGACAGGTCATGTGTATTCCACCGGTGTGCGGCGGGCCTGGTACTGTTCGTGGCCGACAGATATCCTATTGTACGAAAGTCGAGCTCTTTGGAGCAAACGCGAGACAAGGTAAGGAGACGGTTCACCTTGTTTGTAACCGCACGAGTTGGTGGGACGACAGGGCAGGCACCAACGTTACTGGTGGTGCTGGCTGCTGACGTTGACCGCGACTCATTCAATAAGGGACAACGATAACTGTTGTCTTGACAGAAAATAAATAAAATGGTTAACGGTTCAGGTGGATGACTTGAGTGGGTCAACGCGCCCTATACACACTACCTCCACGTGGGATTACGGTGTGGGCCCTCCGCGTTGTGGTCTCATTCGAAAGCTCTGAAAGACGTCTAGTTCAGCATTGTGGCAGGGACAGATCTCGCTGCGGCGCTGGAATTCACCCTCCTCACAATGACCCGGAGAGCGAGGGGTGATAGGCCCATGACCCCCTTCCCTTAGGGCTGTAGACCGGCGGGGACCTCTCTGATGAGCCGTAGGATGGGCCTCGGCGTGTCGGATAGCCACGATGGGGTGTTCCCTAACAAGGTTTACGCCACCCTGGAGATCCAAGCGTGTAGGGTAACAGTAGTGCAGCCCCTGTAGGGAAGATAATATATTCGAATAGCCGTGTCCACGGTAACAAGCGCTTTATGCTGAAGCCAGTGCCTACTACTACAAACTACTACTATTAAACTGTTGGTTCCGGTTTCTTTTCCTCGCAGGGAGTCGAGGAAGGGAACTCGGAGGCATTATATTTATTAATCATTATAACTTACTATTATACAATGTTGCAGCAACTTCTGCTCCATTGTTATTACATTCATGCTATTGAACTGTTGGTTGTTCTCTTCTTGTGCTGCAAGACACGTCAGAAGATGCTAGTCTTCGATATGCCTAGCTTCTTACACTTATTATGATTTCTACCTTGCAGTCCACTATATACAGTCTCCCTTTCCATTTGATACAAATGCATAAATGCTTAGTAGTGGACATAAGACTCGCGGGTATACTGGATACTCACCCTTGCTTTATTTCCCCTTTTCTCTTTGCCTGATCGGCCGCTGCAGTCGACGTTGGAGCCCAGGAGCAGGAGATTCCAGGAGGAGCCTACTACGTCGTCGAGTTCCCGTTGACCAGGAGTAGTTCGGTGCATCCCAGGCAGGAGGCCTCGCCTTTTCGATCTGTATCTCTGATGTTATTTGTGCTAGCCTTCTTAAGGCAAAACTTGACTAACTATGTCTGTACTCAGATATTAAGTTTGATTTGACTTATCTATTTGGGTCAGTACGACCCCCCCTTTGTTGTAATATATTGGTTTATCCTTTTGTGTTTAGTGTTGTGCTGTGATATTCTCACCGTGGCACCTTGATCTCGATCATGTACACTGCGTGTATGATTACTGTACATGATCGTAAATCGAGGGCGTCACACATGCATTCACAATTCATATTCATAGAATGAATTATGGTGTATTGGACAGTCATTCATAAGTGACGATGAGTATGATACTCATCATCATCTTCCTTAATTACGGAGTTATCAGGTGTATCTCCTAGCAGTTCGTATTACGTTTAGCAAGTCATTAGTAATGAGTATAACTCTAACGGTGTTCGTACACATCAATGAAGTAAGACCCATCTACCTTAAGTTCTTCATAACGCTAAAGAGCCAAAGTTATAAACATTTTGGGTATGACATTTTCTATAATGATATTTGCTAAGACATGAAAATTAAGTTCATAATATGTGGAGTTAAATTTCTAATTAATTATAAAACTCCCACTTAGTTAAACATCCCTCTATTTACTAAGTGATTACATGATCCCGATTCACTGTCCGCCCTCGAATATCACACGGCCGATGGACCAGTTTCAAAGGTAGACAACTACTTGTGCGATCACATCATCTATGTGACTCATGCTCGATCTTTTGATCTCTAGTATTCCGAGGCCATATCTGCATATGCTAGGCTCGCCAAATTGACCTTAGTGTTATATGCTACTCAGCAAGGCCATATCTGCATATGCTAGGCTTGCCGAACCCAACCTCACGCGAACGCCATTTAATATGTGTGACAGCCGATATGTAAGGAATGTCGGCCATATGGGAGAACTTTCCAGGTGGTGCACACTTTGGTAGAATACTTGTGTTTGGTATTGAAGAGGGATTATCCTATTGTGCTACCGTCGTTATATCTATCATATTAGCAAAACAGGATGTAAAATTATAAATCATACAAGCTATGATTCCCCGGACATGCAAATTAAAGTTCAAAACGCCTTTCTACTTTATCTTTTGCAAGTTTTACGTGGCTGCTAGGGGTTTTGGGAAAATAACCATTTCTATCCTACGAAAACAAGCCACAGCACCAATCCCGAAATCGTCTGTGTTACACCCTTTTCGGGGCCCTCCGCTGAAAACGTCTTCGCAAACCTAATGTTAGAGAGACAGACACCCCCAGCCACCTATATGGTACAAGCCATATGTCATGCGTGAAACCAGTCTCGCGTAAACGCGTTAGGTCAGTCGGGGCTGCTTCATCAGGACATTGCCGCAATGCTAAACGAGTACACGTGAGAGGGTAACAATTGGAGAATTGATGCCCACATACTAGATGTGTTCTATCCGTACAATACATCTACGCATAGCCTTGCTCTGATACCACTATTGGGGTTCGGGGCAGAAAACACAATTTTTTCATAACCTACGATACCAGATCCCAAGACCTATGCTATGGCGATACAAGTAACAGATGGAATAGGTCACATACCAGTATGTAGTCCGTTAAGAGGGAAACGTTCCTGCGTGAACATGGTTGGTGTAGTCGTACCGTCAATCTTAGATGCCGCGCAGCTCCACGATGACTCCAGTAGCCACCCGGTCCTTGAGACCGATGAAGGGATTACGTCCCCGTCGGAACGTTGTCGGTGAAGACGCCGCGATACGGCCACGACGATGAATTAGCGCCACAAGTGTAGCGCCTCGCGGGATTATAAACATACAGTATACCTGACGTCCCTCCGGGCTCCGAATCAGAAGAGCAGCGGAAAAAAGATGGATTCGGATCCCGATTCCAGCAGCACGACGACGTGCGTATGGTGGAGAAATCCCCGACCAAGTGTAGACTCCAAACAAGGGGAGTCCACTCGAGGAAGGTGAAACGAGGAAGAAAGAGAGAATTGATTGGGATGAATAAAGGAGCACCCCTACCCTTCCATATATATATGCTAAGGAGGGGGGGACCTCTCTCCCTCCCCGAGGTGGGACTAATCCCACCTAGGAGGGGGTGGCGCACCAAATAAGGGAGGTGGGCCCTCTCTTGGCGGCATGGCCCATGGGGGAAGACTCCCTCTTCCCCTAATGGGCCCTATGAGGCCCATGTGCCTTTTAATTCATTATTTATTTATTTAAATAATATTTTTAATATTCAATTCATTAGTTAAATACTAAAACATATTTAAATAATACTTTGAACAATTCAAAATCTCCAGAAACATTTCTGGCCTCCACCGGAAACAATTTCGGTGTTCTCTCTTATTTCTCCTGTCATCCCGAATCTATCCTGAATGCGTCGGATACCCTTAAGTGTAACACCCTAGGGTCCAGGAAACAACAGACATATTTGAGGTAATCTCATTGATCAATGACTAATCAATTGGACCTGGTTACAATCCTTGATATCCCATGTGCTTCCATCAAATGAAACTTCATCGCTGTAGGATCCGTTTAACGTTGAGCATTATCCCTTTGTCCTGCGGTACATTGCTTTTCCAAGGTTTGATCATCGGTATCCAATATACCTAGTTCATCATTGTTACCGACAAACATGTTTACTCATTCCCGTTATATTACAACCCTGTGACCTAGTCACTGTGACATCCTGGTTTTTGCCCCTTTTGTTTGCAAAAATCTTTGCTGATTTATGAAAATTGGGATTTCATTTTCTTGATGATTTGCAAACTCTTTTGGCCTTGATCACTTGGACCTAAATTTTCCCTAGCCCAAGTGACCTCCAAACCTTTCTCCCTCTGGTCCTAGATCAAGCTATGATCATCCATGACCTTGGCATATTTTTATTCCACAAGAAATTCCTTTTTCAATAAAGGAATAAGCTTTTTTCCTCCTCATTTTTGAAGATAGCGTTGTTTCTGATGCTCCTTCTGATACATCCCAAACGTATCTATAATTTCTGCTTGCTCCATGCATGATTTGTGTGACTTTGCCATGTTTTGCTTGAACTTTCATACACTTTTGATCATATTTGGACTAACCTATTAACTCAGTGCACCCAGTTGCCAGTTCCTGTTTTGTGCTGTTTTTGTATTTCAGGTTTTTCCAATAATTAAATTCCCAATAAATCCCGGAAAAATTATATAAAAAATCAGCGTTCCGGAAGCTTCCACCAGGCCAAAGGGGGCCACAGGGAAGCCAGGAGGGTGGCTGGCGCGATCCAGCTCCTGGCCGCGCCACCTGCCCTCTTGGGTGGGTCCCACACCCCCTGGTGCCCTACTTTGGCCCCTATTTATTATCCCGTCACGGAAACCCTGATTCCAGACCCCTTTTCTCCAGAAGCAATTCCGATCTCCGCCGCCATCGAAAACAAGTTTCGGGGGGACAGAATTCCTGTGCCGGCACCTTGCCGGGACGGGGAAGTGCCCCCGGATTCATCTCCATCGACGTTGCTTCCTCCCTCCATGAAGCAGGAGTAGTTCTCCCTCGGGGCTAAGGTTTCTACCAGTAGCTATGTGTTATTCTCTCTCTCCCATGATGTGATCTTAGTTGTGATCATAGGCTATGTTAATCTAGGGTGATCCCATGATATTTCCCCTTCCTCTATGTATCAGATTGATGTACTCAATTGATCTTATCTAGTATAATCCCCGAGACCAAGGTGACAACAGTCTATTGGACATGGGTTAGAAGAATATTATCATGAGTGATTTCCTCTTTTGTGTGTTGATTGAATATTGAGAGTCTCTTGGTGCTTGTCTTTGACTATCCTTGAGATATGTTGTGGTTATTGTGATACTCTCTTTGGATGGCCGCGGTGACATTGGGAAATCCATAGATTGAGAACTACGAACTTTGAGGTGTGCTTTTGTAGCCCTACATAATTCTCATCCTCTCTTGACCACAAAGGAATGACCTCCGAGTGCGTCTCCATTGCATGTTTTATGGGAAATATCATGTGATTAGACTATGTTAAAGTTGTTGGGAGTTTCCACTAGTGAAAGTATGAAGCCTAGGCCTTGTTTCCATCATTGTTACACCGTTTGCACTCACTTTTGTTACTTGTTTCTTTGCTGCACTTTTTATTACAGATTTATATTACTTCGTTTTATCACACCTATCACCCATATTTTACCATTTCTTCGCCGAACTAGTGCACCTATACAACTCCTAGTTGTATTAGGTGTGTTGGGGACACAAGAGACTTCTTGTATCTTAATTGCAGGGTTGCTTGAGAGAGACCATCTTCAACCTCTACTTCTCTGAGTTCGATAAACCTTAGGTCATTCGCTTGAGGGAAATTGCTGCTGTCCTACAAACCTCTGCGCTTGGAGGCCCAACATAGTCTACAAGAATAGAAGCGTGCGTAGACATCACCTTCTGACTTGAAACTTTTTGTGCTGGACTACGGGATCATGCCTCATGATTCCATGAAATAAAATCAACAAGTTCAGTACACCTTTTTCCCTCCAAAAATTCTTTTCCATTTCTGGTCAGGAGGGCACTTTGTGAAGGAAGTACCTAGAACTTTGATCAATTAGCTCTAGACTTTTTACCACTTATACTCCTTCCTAAACCAAGCTTGGACACAAAAATTCAGCTCAAAACTCCAAGCCAATCGACCTCCAGAAATTTCCAAAGTCTGTGCAGAAACATTTTTTAAGCCGGTATCCACTAGAAGCCTTCCCCAGTGCCTCCAAACCCCAGGTGGCCTCATGGACGTTGCACACGTGCCCCAGACATGCTTGGCGAGCAGTGGCTGCCCCCAGTGCACGCGTGCACAGGGTGAGCACGCTCACTGCCAGCCAAAGGCGCGCTCTGGCCACGGCCGAGACATCGCCATCAGGGGCACGCCTCGCCCGGTGAGCTCATGGTTGCGCCCTTATGTCTGTAGCTCCGGAAGCTCACCCGTGCGCCACCTGCCCCTGTCCAAAGCCGCGCTGCTCGCCGGAGGACGCACCACCACCGCCAGTGTTTGACAGCAGACCAGCACGCCGCCCCTGTGCTCCACACGCCTCCGCACCTACCGCGTTGGCTTCTGCTTGTCGCCAGCCTCGCTGCACGCCAGCTTGCCACCTGCCCCAGCAAAGCCGCGCCGCCCTCCTCCTTGCTCGTCGATGCAGAGCCGCCACAGCGAGCAGTGCCGACGTGACTCATCGCCCCGCTGATGCAGCGCCTCGGGAGCCGCTCGCACGCGCGCCAGCGCACCTCTAGAAGGCCCTCGACACGCCGGAGCGGCTCAAGCTTATCCCCTCGCCCGCACTGCTCCAATTGATTCTTTCCGGCCGCATCCTCGACGGAATCACGTCGCCCCCTGTTAAAACCTCTCGCCGGAGCCGTCGGGCCCTGTCTCCCTCTCTCTCCCAGTCAAACTGACTAGCAGGCCCCACCTGCCAGTGACCCAGCCCCTCCCGAATCAATTTCTGAGTGGAGGCGCCTCGCAGGAATACGCCTTAGACGTGGCCCCTCCAGGGAATTTCTCAGAAAATCATTTAAATCATTTTAAAAGGGTATTTTGACCCAACTTTGACCATTGATAACTTCTAAACCACAAGGCCAAATGAGTTGATTCTTTCTTCTAAATTTTTGTCTTGGTCTCCTCTTTAAGTTGGCAAATTTTTTTAATTTTCCTCTCTGTCTAGGTGTACTAGACAGAAGCAAAGTGCATTTCACTTTTTTTTACTCTTTTAAAATTAATTTCAGAGGACTCCAACTTGCTTGCTGAGAACCAGGAGTTCAGTGACACTCCACTTGACCAAGGCAAGACATTATATTCTTGTCATGAGGGTCTTGATGTGTTGCATGATGCTTTGCTCATTTATATTGAAATTGCTTGATATTTAATTTAATAATTAATTAAATTATGCCATGTTAAATTAACCTTGATATGTTCTTTGATCATATACATGTATCTTGAGATGATGACATATCCATGTTGATTCCATCATGATATATGCCATTGGTCCCTATGTGTTGATCCCATGACCATGCTCGTTGTATTCATGTTGATCCATATTAATTGCTGCACATTTTTGTTGGTATCATGCTCATATGTTTACTCTCATTTTGGACTATTAATTGATCTCATGTTGCTAATGAACTTGGTTGGAACTTAATGAACATGAACTAACACTTGTCCAAGTGCCACCGACCCGGATTCATTTCGTGCAGCCACATTTGCCTGTGTGGGAAGGCCTTAGCTTGGGCTATCGTAGTGCCTTCATGGATGTCACCAAAGAGGGGAGGTTACGCATTGCACGCTACCCTGATTAGGTAGCTGGTGGTAATATCGAGATCAAGAGTTGTTTTGTTTACCCGGGAGTCCCTGCGAGGGACAGAGTTAAGGACAATGCAATGGTCAGGGCCATGCGATGGCAAGGATACCCAAGACATGCGATGTCGTTGGCACCGTAGGAGGATTACGTGGTAGTCAAGTTTCATTGGAGTAGTCCTAGTCCTTGGACAAGGAGCTCCATGGTGTGGGTAAAGTGCACAACCTCTGCAGAGTGTTATCAAATCTATTCGAATAGCCGAGTCCACGGAAATGGACACCATTCGTACTAGGTCACACTTGTGTCAACACATACACCGGTAATATGATGAAGTTAACTTGCGGTCATGCGATGACCCGGAGGCTGAGTCAGGATGGACTTAGAGGTAAGGTTCATGGTCATGCGATGATCATGGACGGGTGGTAATGATATAATCTATCTAAGACTTATGTTGCATGTTATACTTGCATTGTTGATGATTGTTCGCCCTGATGACATGGCTGTTGTGAGCTTGCAAGTACATTCAATGTACTGAACTGGCGTGTCATGCCAGATGCAGGAGAAGCTGAGCGTGAAAACTCTGGTGTGCCGTACTTCGCGAACTAGGCCGTATCCCAGCAGTGTCCCCGTGGAGTGGAGCTCCATCACCCCGTTATTCCGCTGCCGTAGAGTATCTTGTCGCTCGTATCGAGGCCCCGAGATGTAACATAAATAATGTAGATATTGTTGCCGCACGAGATGTGCCGCCATGACTCGTAATCATTTGTATCACGAACCTATGTACCTGTATAATTATTAATAAAGCGTTTGTTTCTATACCAATTTGTTGTGCATTGCCAGAAGACATGATCTCTGGGCTGGCAATGTAAGGTAAACCGGTTTCTCTGAGCCGGGGTGCCACAACAATTGGTATCAGAGCCGCGCTGACTGTAGGACACGCTAGTTCGCGAGCTCTAGATCAACGCTAGTCTAGAGTCTTGCTTGTTGTGTGCACTCTAGTTGATGCATTGGATGATTGTTTGGCATGAATATAGATGCATTAGTTATTATTTCTAATGGCTAAACCTGTGAGTGTAGATGGCACCTGTTCCCTACCCCTTTGAGTACGAGTATTCGTCGCCAGGCTTCCCGTCGCTGCTCCGCAGAGTTTGGCTCCGACTGTACCCCCATGGAGAAGACCCGGTGTTCCAGGTGTACCGCGAGAAGCTGGCCGACTTCGTGCACGAGTACCGTGCATGGGTGTTCCTTTTCACGAGTTTCACGATAGGCAGCCTTTCACGTTCCGCGAAGGGAGGACCCGCATCGACGTCGGGGCAGGCTATCCTCTATGATTCTCTGGACGCCCTTCTGGACTTACGCCAGCAGGAGGTCAAGATGCAAACCCACCCAGGTTTCTCCCACTAGCCCATCCTGTCTTCTATAGGGCAGGTTCTCTTTCCGACCGACTCGGAGTGCGACCGGGCAGTCGTCCACCTCACTCGATACATGACCGCTCAGTACGAGTTGATCATTAGTCTGGCAGAGGATTTGGCTCGTTCGAGGGAGGCACTTGCCTCTATCATCCTAGCTCAGTCTCCACCTCCTCCTCCACCCTCCACCTTTGCACCGATGCCGTCACAAA